>BSDF01000003.1:79491488-84573988 GCA_027925045.1 Hypotaenidia okinawae | reverse complement strand
ATTCCGTCTTCTTGGATGCTGCACAGCAGCACTAGCACAAGTTATTTTTGGAAAAAAGATGGGGGAGGGAAGATGGTTAGGAAAGCTACAAGATACCCAAGAAGAAAAACACATTGAGAATATTAAGAAGAACATACTAGCAATAACTGCTTCTCCCCTCACGTTCAGCATTTATTAGATCTCTCTTAGTGTGAGTTTGTAAGATTCATGAGATCCCTTTTGGAAGTGATAAAGAAGAATGTCAGGATACTCCTTTCAGTGGGTATTTTAGTAAACAGGGGGATGGGAGGGGGGATGAGGGGGGCTGTAGCAGTACTGCTAAGTCTGCTGGGAGGAGCACATGTTGTTAAATTCAGCCACATAACATATCAATGCAGAAGTACATGAAAATTTAGTTTAAAAAGTGAGAAGTATGTACGTTTCATGACCTTTAAAAGCATTCCCTCTGGTGCTCTCACACTCCACGAGCAGAGTAAAACTGTTACCTGAATTCTCACCAGTCAAATGCAAACAACTTAAATCAATCCGGTATTTTCAGAGAAGCCAGAAAACCTGAATTCACTATAGTACACCTACTAAAATAGTCAGAAGTTCTAATTCTGTAGGAGTGTACATGTCTTTCGGAAGTAATACAACATATGTGCATGCATTTACACTTACATCTGATTTTTAGCCGCTTGTCTCTGAGCTTTCCGTTCTTTCCTTTTTTGATCTGGTGGCTTAGCAAAAACAATTTCAATGTTTTCTCCCTCTAAATCTTTGCCATTCATTTCTTCCATTGCCTGAAGGAATTAACCAGACTTTAAATATACTTCTAAGCATACCTGATGTTATTAATTTTATTCTATCTTTTAGAGCATGCATTTAAAAATTTGTTACCCAGAGCTAAAATAACAATATCAAGCTAAAAAAAATTAAATAATCAGCAAGCATATCATGGGTTCCAGAGTTACGCACTTCCTCTTAACTTGACTCTCAAACCCAGGAACTGCACATATCGGCTTATAAATCTTCTACTCAGAACTGCAAATAGGCTTCAACCTTTGCGAATTGTTTCAGTTAATCAAGTAACAGAGCTGTCCTCTGAAAGTAGATTTTGCAATCAGGGAATAAATTTCTCAAGTCAGCACACACACAAACACTATTAAAACTAGAGATCAGGTTTTATTTCTTTCTTTTTACTTACATAAATGTAACTTTCTTTTTAAACTAGAAGCCAGAAGTTAGAATTTAATAATCTCATTCTACCACAAAAAAAAAAACAAACCCAAAAACCACCAAAACCGACCCAAACAAAAACCACACACCAAAAACCACCCCCAAAACAACCCAAACAAAAAACCCACCAACACACACACAACTCTCACAAGTCACAGTAACTGCTGTAAGAATTCAGGCAGGGAATCCTAAAGATTTCACCACTTTTAGGGACTCTACATGGCTAAGCCTTGATGGGGTAACATATCCTACGAAAATACTCTTTCCGTGATCTTTCTACGCATCTGCTTTAAGGCATCTGGATGAATTAGAAAAACTTAATCCCCTTGTATGCTGCATCCTCCCACAGGAAAAAAAAAAAAAACCCAAACCAAAAAACTATAGGCAGGAAAGGAATTGCCATTCCCCTTCCTAACAACAGATGACATGGAAAAAAAAAAACAACACCAGAACCCAGTTACTCAGTTAGCAAAATCCAGGAATGACAATTACTCAATTGTCCAGCACCCCTCATCAAAAAGCAAAGGTGCTTATTATAACCACACCGTAAAAAGGAAGTCACTCTGTTCCTGCAAAACAAAAGGATTACCTAAATTTTTATCAACCAGCCCTAGAGAAACTGCTTTAGATTCTATCAGTAGTTTGATAGAAGAATCATTCAACTTCTGGCACTTTCCTTTCAAATGATAACCTTAGATAGTCATCAACAGAATTATTTAGGATAGGTGCATCTGAGATCCACTTTTCAAGTTACCAACTACATTTTCCTAAGAGACACCCAGAGAGGACAAAGTTGTCAGTGAGGATGTGTTACTGTTTCTCCAGAGCTTTTTCTCAAATTAGAAGTAGCATACAGCTTCTAAATGTTCCCTTTAGTCACTACTTACGGAGTTACAGTCCTCTTCACTTACCTTTACAGCACCATCCCGTTCATCGAAATGAATGAAAGCATAGTCTTTCAGCTTCTTCACTCGTTCTAGCTTTCCAAACTGACTGAAGGCTTTTTCTAGTATCTCCTCTGTGACAGTATTGGCAAGATTGCGTACAAACAAAACTTTTACCTGGACAGAAGAAAAATAAAAAAAAAAAAAAAAAAAAAAAAGAGAGAAAGAAGTCCAGAAAAACCCTTAGAAGTATGATCTAATCCCAAAACACAAAATGAAGTTTTGGAAGTCATTACTACTGGCAGTACCAAAAACATCATAAAAATGCTCTACCTAATACATATATACATGAATATGCATATTTATATATTCATACAGCATGACTTAGCTCCAAAATACCCTGACAGAAATATTAAATCTGTTTTCAAACACGATTACATAAGCATTAGTATCCTGAAAGTCAATCCAATTTGTGTTAATGTTTAAATGAATCCCAGCAGCAGTCATTTTCAACTCAGAAAGAACTCTTTCAAACTTGAAATAAGGCAAGCAAGATTGGTTACACACAAAGTAATTAACTTCTTGAAACATTTCACTGTTTATAGACAGGTTTTTGCTCGGGTATTTGCAGAACAGTCATCTCTCTGAAATCTAGGTCAGAGGTGACAGGCCTGCAGCTCTCAAGCTGCTTAACTTGTGGCTCCCATGCTATAGCTACACCAAATACCTAGCATCAGGACTGTGCTTGCCTGAGGAGCACTCAGTGACCTGAATCCACAGCTAGAAGAGAGAACACAGACAGAAGGTGATGCTAAGGCTGACACTGACAAGCCACCTCTGGACTTTCTCACTGTATCCTTCCCTTGAGGAACAGCCACCTCCAAACAACTCTGAGTCCATTCCCTCCCCCAGTGCTTTAAAGAACACAATACTGCTCAAGCTACACAGACTGCTATGCAGCTTGTAATATCAGAGAGGTTGGTTATCTTTCAACTACTGAGATAGGCCCTGTTAATGGCCTGGCTAAACCATAAATAAAAAGTTTCATCAACCACCAACTGCTTACAGTAAAAGAGCAGTCTGACAAAGGCTTAAACTAGAGTCTTACCCAGTATAGCAGACAACGTACACTGGGCACTGTATGTTAGTGACCACTCCGTAATCAAAGACTCGCCTTTGTTCTTCACACTGTGTTGCACTAAATGACTGCATGTCACCTGTGAATTCTCACAGTTTACATGCCTCTCTGACTTGTTAGGAAAGGTGCTTTCCATATGCTGCCACCATGCCCTGACAGTCTAGTTACCTCCTACTTTCCTACAATGCAGCTGCACACCAGCTGCAAAGACCTGTAACTGCTGTTCACATCCCCCTCACTACTAACAGTTTCAAACTAACTGATGACAAAAAGCAAGTGAACGTGGTACAGGGCAGCACTAACTTACTGCTGCCAAGCACGACAATTAACACAAATTAACATGGGGTGCAATGGAACCACAGCTGTCATGCTTCAATTTTTGAAGCAGAGCTATGTTCTCTTCTCCCACCACATACAGGAACTGAATAGACCCAGGCACCCTATTTCTAAGAATTACTACATAATTAAGTTACAAACAAACAAAACAGACTTCCATAAATCTTTATCTCACTTGCTAGCCAAGCTAGGATCGGATGTAGGGGTTGGAAGAAGGGATACACTGGGTCAGATGTATGATCTGTAGCATCAGCTCTAGTCTTTTGCAATAGTTACTCTTGCTGATTCTCAGGAGGTTACAGAAGTCACAGCCAGCTCCACAAGGAAAGCTGCTTTCTATCCTGTTAAGGTTCTCCTATATGCCTTGATGGCAAAAGCTGCTTTTATTTCTTGTAATCCACATGCAGTAGTAATTTTTAGTAAACTGTTCTAATCACTACCTGAACCTTATTTCAGGAAAATGAATTACAGAAGATCAATAGTTTAAAAAACTGGTAACTTTCAAACATATCTTCATCATTCTTTTGCTTTAAGAAAGAATGAAAGCTAGAATCGCACGAGGAATCCTTAAGAGCCTTCACTAATAAATCCACAATGACTGGCTAAGTAAGACATGATTAAAAACCTCAAAAACCATCATGTTTTTATCACAAGATATACCAACACAACGTATTTATGGAATTAAAAAAAAAACAACTGACTTTTTTCTGGTGTAGACAAATCCATTAATCACTAACAGTATTTCAACACCTTTGGTAATGCTACAGTTTAACTACAGATGACCCAACCAAAATAGATGCCAAAGCTAGGAGGCAGGTTAAAGCATAAATTGAGAGATGATGAACACATTCTTAATTCATTTACACTACACAAAGGGGGAGGGGGGAAGTCCTCTTCATTAAAGCTCAACATCAAGGATACACAACACACCGAACAAGCAATGTACCAGGCAGCAGCATTTTCTTATACTGACACCACTTTCAAAACTCTCTGACTACTATCAAAACTTCTGGGATCTGCTCCTTTTCTCCACAGCACAAATACCTCAGCCTACATTACAACATTCTCTATGGGTTACTAGCTCTGTCTCCTGCCCTGTAATCTACTAGATAGCCACAAGCATAAGACTTCATTTAGCTGCTTAACCTGCCACTCCAGAATGCCCTCGGTAGCCATAGCTATGCTACAGAAATCAAGTAAAAAATTAAGAAATTTATGTGCACTACAGGTCCAAGAGGCAACAACACAGCACTTAGGAGAAATTAAGCTATCAACACAGCTACTGGAAGCTGGAAAAAGCTCACTTTGGTCCAGACATCATAACCAATTATACTGTCAGTTCAAGCACTACTCTCCTGTATGTCTAGCCTCAGAATCCAGCTTTCTGCCTCCTAACACTCAAGGTACTTCATATTTTAGGTAACAGCTCATTTAAAATTTAAGTATGCATCAATACGGTACTCTCCATGAGATTCAAGCAAAAATTTGGGTGATAAAGGGAAAAACATTTCAGAAATTTAAATTAGTAGGTGTCCATATACTGATGAATGACATGCTGCTTCTGCACAGGATTTAGAACAATGTCGTTCACCTTCTGGCTACAAAAGTGTATTTGTCTTCTCCAGTTTATTCTTACAGACTTGCTTTTCTAGCTGTCTTGACAAGAACACTGCCAGATCAGATGAGTTCTCTGATAAAAGCAATCTTCTGCTCCTACTCAGTGTTTTCTCCAGAGCCTTCTATTACAGGAATGTCTAAAATGACAAGGGTCAGCAGCTCTGCCTTTGCTCCTGACTGACAGTACTCAGAAGCAGTGACAGCCAGTATGCAGCTCACACCTGGGAGACTACTGACAGCAGCAGCAGCTCAGCTGCTCTTTCTCAATCTCTTAGGAGAAAGACAGCAATAAACAGAAAGCAAACCTAACTCTTAGAGAAGTGATCAGAGTTTCTCCAAAAATGGACAAGAAAGACTAGAGACTCCCCTTGTTGCAAGAATAAAGCTAGGGGACATACTCAGCAAGAAATGTCAAGACATCCATACTTGCCTCTACTTCTGCCTTCAGCTAGATACTACTTTTTCAGCATTCTTACTCACATAGTTTCACTTTTCCACACATCTTCAACCCAAGGTCCATGCTCTTCCTATCTCTGGCACATGACTCTAGAGATACACAAGTTGATTTTCTGTACTTATCTTTCTTCCCTTTTCATGTCCCATTTCAAATACAAAGCAATAGAAGGCATTAACACATTCAAAGAACTGTATGTTAAATGGGGCAAATCACTACACCAAGCTTTATCTTCTTTAGCCTTTCATCCCCCACATCTGTAAACTTAGCAAAGATACCCTATTATTCCCCCTATCACAACCTGCTAATCTACCCAGTCATGTCAGCAGAAGTGCTTGGTAATTTGCCTACAGACTTAGCTGGACTGGTCACCATATCTAGGAAGTCCCACCTTTGACAAATTTTAGCTGCCAAGACTCACCCCTGCTGCTGATAGTCTATGATGCCAGCAAGAAAAAAAAAACCCAAATCTTGCAGACAGGGTAGTCCAGAAGCTTCTGTAATACCTGCATTACAAAAGCAGCTTTTCCCTAAAATGAGCCCCCAACCCAACCCTTTTCCCTTATGGCTCACCAAAGAGGAGATCCCAGCCAAGCTATCTTACTAGGTCCATCAAAGTAGGACTCCAGCAAGTGACGTGTCTCAGATGAGAGTAAAAGCACAGACAAAAAGCAAGCAAAGAGAAAGAGATAAGGATATGGGCTAGCTATGAGCTTCCTTTAAACAACTCAGCTACACAAAAATCACTGAAAAAAAACCAACCCAGGGTTGGGCATTACCTGATGGGGGAAAAAAATTCAGGTAATACATTCCTGGCTAAGTATCACACATATGAAACAACTGCAATTAGGTACTTCAAAACATTATCAGTCCAGACTTCAGTTTCACCAAAATACTCATAACCCAAAGTATCACTTGTATTAATATTCGACTGAATTAATCCCTTCCAAATTAAAAATAAGATGCAGAGCTTTTACTACAAAGTGGCTGCCTAACATCTAAACTGCTAAAGGCACCTTTGAAAATATGGTTATGTGCTTTAACTGACATGTTCAAATTCTCAAGGGATAAACATATAATTCCAGGGTTAAGAAGAATTAAGGACTGTACCTAGATTTCTGTGCCTCCAAATATTACCACCATCATTTCTAGATGTGTCCTTTTGACAAGAACCATGTTCAACACACAGCCTTCAGAGCACAAAGTAACATCACCCAGGAGTTTTTACGTTCTTATCTATTCTATATTCCTATTTTTATCATCTCACCTATAACATCTACACGAAGAAGGCTGAAGTACACTATTTACACTCAGGCTAATGTCAGGACGTATTTATTTTAGAACAAGACACCTTTAAAAGTATTATGGTTCCTTTATAGCTTTATTACCTTTGCCATGACTTCAGGATCTGGGTCTTCTATAGGGTCAGCCCATTCAACTGTAACAACATTTCCCCACACTTTCACTTTGCCGCTCATTAACCTACGTCTGGCCTGAGCGGCAGTTTTGTGATCTTCATATTCAAGGAAACAGAAACCCCGGTTCTTTTTCTTGTCATCAGGCTGATGATACAATATAACATCTGTAAGACCCTCTGAAATTAAACAAAGTATTTTTTTGTTATAGCTTCAATACACCAATGTGCATTATACAGTAGGGATTACCTATCTTGTAAGCATGCATTTGGTAAGTAGTTCCAAAAAAGCATAAACACACAAGGCAGTTTTGAGACCGTATACGTATGAAAGCTTCCCTACTTTCAAGATCAACATTTTCCAAGAGTGATTTTAGACTAATCTGACTTACATTCCATTTTATTAAATGCAGAAAGCTTAGCAGCTATAGAAGAGTACCCTTCCTATAACTGAATGGAGATAAAGGCAGCCAAAAATTGTGCTTTGTCAGTTCTCCTCTCAGTCTCCTAGAAGTCACACCACTTATCAGTGTTGGTTTTTCCCATGATGTCTAAACCAGAAGAGGTCAAACCTGCATGATTTTAAGACACCTGAAGTTCCAGCATTGCTCCAAGGAACCTCAAGAGTATCATTTGGTAACAAAAAAAAATCCCTCATCAAATATTACCTTTGCCATTCTATAGCCCTTTAAAAAAAAAAAAAAGGGGGATCCTCATCAAACCATCAAGAATTCTGAAGCAAAGAACTAGTTATGTTCTCCAAGTTGCTTCAGTTTTGTCTGGAGAAGTTTTAAAACATTTGTTGGTACTGAAATAATTAAACCATCTACTTCTCTGAATGGCTTTTTAAACCATTTACTTGCTAGGTAAAACTGGGAAGCACACATCTAACCTAATCACATGTATTTCAGCCCTCAGCACAACAACAGTTTAAAACAACATCTAAAAGAGGAGACAATTGCTAAGTGGTCTTGATTTGGAATCATCATTGTTCAATTATAACCCAAGAAATGGTGAAGAAGGCTCATCACTAATCATGTTTGACATCTCTCCACCTCTACAAAATGTAGGTATCGACTTACCTGTTACTTTGCTAAATTCTTCAACAATTTGCTCCTTGGTTTTACTCTTAGGAATAGAACCAACAAAAAGCCTATTATTGGCAACAGAGATGCATACACCAATGTGTTTTCCAGAACGAATTTCATGGTTGTTGTACTGAAAGAAAAATAATTGGACAATCATCAGTAACAGATAATTCTCTCTCCCAACAGCAGCATACCAAATATTTTGCTTTTGCAAACATAGCATTTAGTACTACATTAAATTCTCTGGAGCTTAGCAAATTCTTACGATGCACGTTCAACTCTTCTGAAGTATACTACCCACGTTCTTTAAGATATCTCAACCATTTCAGCCAACAATTGTCCTTCCCTTCTTGTTCAAGCCTTTTTCTTAATACATGTTTCTTTAGAGGCTTTTTCATGTGGAACTTTGAAAGGTAAATCTTATGTCTAAGTCATTAAGATCAAGGCTTCTCCCTTCACAACAATGCAGGGGAAAAAAATGAGTTTGTCTATAGATTCCATCTAGGAATTCTTGAATTGCATACAACTCAAGCCAGAAGTTACAATTCAAGTCAGATTCCTTTCTAAAATTCCATAGTTAACAAAAGAAAAATCTGCGATGTCTTCTCCACAAAGTGTGCAAAAGCAATTGACAAATACTTTCCAAAGCACATAGATTACACATATAAAGATAGTAAACAGCCAGAAGAACCTTCCTCTGACTTGAAATCATACGACTTCTGTTCAAATGCTTCTCCCATAACAGATTGTTTAGAAGACACCCTGAACAAGTCAGCAGTTTAGGGGGAAAGTATTACTGTAGACATCTGTTGACAAAAAATGCCTTTCACTGAGATGCAGACACAGACATGCATCATCCAAATAAGCAGCAGTGAGGTCAACTGGTGGTACACCAACCCCTTTCCAAGTGGAAGCCCTGCAACTGACAGCTCTTTAGCTAGGATTTTGTCGTGAACATCTTGACGAGTAGTAGGACAACTTTTTAAAATTTAATCTAGCTATTTATTCTACCAGTTATTTTGTGCTTGGTGGTAAACCTTCCTGCATAAGCAAGTTCTCCTACACCCCTTCTTGTTCTGTGAACTAAAAAGTCAGGGTGAACGTATTTATTTATACTGATCTCTTGCAATCAAAAACCACGTAACTGAAAACTCTGAGCCACACAACTGTAGCAAAAGTGAGCGAAGCAGACAACTGTACATGTGAAAAGGATCCCGAGTAGCATCTTCCCAACTATTTATGATTCAGAACATAGAAGTCTGACTGTATTCTATCTCCCTATCTGTTCTCCATGTGGCAGAGGAATAGTGTTTTAAAGTAGCAAACAGCTGCATAGGAGAACTATATCCATACACATTTATGATCACTAAAAACCAGGCTTATGCACACTAACAGAGAGGCAGATTAAAGTAGCTCAAAAAAGTCCTTTAAAGAAATACCTTTTAAAAAGTTGATACTTTATTAGTCTGGAAATAAACTATTAGACAAACTCATCTTTCATTAACTGAAGCACACATTAGGAAGCATCTATTTACATTAGAAAGCATTTATTTACCAAGAAGGTTGTCAAAACACTGGAACAGACTTCCTAGAGAGGCAGTCGATGCCCCAAACCCGTCAGTGTTTGAGAGGCACTTGGACAATGCCCTTAACAACATGCTTTAACATTTGGTCAGCCCTGAAGTGGTAACACAGTTCAACTAGATGATCATATTCTATCCTATGTGGATAATAGAAGATACTGTTCAGTTAAAGTCTAAGGCCAAAGTCTGGCTACATATTTAGTCAAAAAAGAGCCTCTCTTACAACTCATCACAACAAAATACTATTTCATAACATAAAAATGTAAAATATTCTACCATACTGCAATTCCACATTGACAGTAGTCTCCAGTAGTTTTTCATAATACACAGAATACCACTGTTCATTGTACTTTTCTCTTAACACAGAAACAAGACTTGAATCTGGTGCTCTAGAATATGAAGTCAGAGGGTTTTAGGTGAATAGTTTGCCTACCACCTGTAAACTTAGATTAGACATGAACAGGCCTAAATCATTATCTGGGTAAAGTGCCAAAACTGTCTGGCTACCAAATTAGCTACGTCAGCACACTGCTTCCCCCTCCTGTCACCACTGAATTAATGCCCAAAGTTAGTAACAAAGATACTACTAGCCTCTAGACACTTTTTTTTGTGCTGAGTTCTGTAAGAACCTACTCATAAACAGGTCAAAGTACACCTAAGGTCTGTCTTGTCATTTTATCCACTTAAATTTTCACCAGCAACTTCAGTTCCAGAAACAAATTGCAAGTTGTACTGCTGTGCATAGCTAGCAAACTTTTTAAGGTGTATACTTGCATAACTCACCTGTACCCATACTTAGATCAAGCTTACACTTGCTGTAGTCAAAAAAAACACTGTATGCTACTATAGTTTTCAGTATGTTTTCCTACAAGCTTCACCTCAGGTATTTATCCTGCACGTGTCTACAGTAACTTTAATCAGTTTTTCAGAAGATTTCTGAGTGAAATCTAACACTGTTCTATGAAATAGGAGGGCTAATTTAACATGTATGCGGAACACCACCACTGGAGTTATACCAGAAGGTAAATACCAACATAGTAACGGGAAAAAAAGGTCTGGGGTTTAAAAATGAGTAAGTTCAGTGTCTGTGTGAACAGCATTTGAGACGCCATTTCTACTTACCCAGCAAGGGTTACAGTTAACCACACTGGATTAAGTACTGGACATAAAATTAATTACTATTCATATCTGTAAGTCTTCTATCAGGCTGTAGAACCATCTAATTTTCTATCTCAAGCGCAGCCCCAAAGGTATTTCAAAGGCAATTTTGAGAATTCTCCCATTTAAGTGGTTTAAAAATGCGTACGTGTAACAAAATCAAGGATTTAACCTTTTAAATGGCAAAATTTCTTCTGGTTAATACAGTAAGTCAACATTAAATTTATCCAATTTTACAGAAAGTAATTTCAAAGACTATGGATAATACAACAATCACACAAGTATGAATTGTATGCAAAATATATTACACCAACTGCAGGATCCTTGAGACAGGTCAGTTTCTCTGTTATAGTTTGGGTACTGACAAAACCTTGTAGCTATCTGTTATTACTTAGAGACCTACAGCAAGTGCAGAGACTTTTATTCTCACTTTTGCTATACTTCAGTCTTGAATGGAAAAAAAAAAAGCGCCTCTATGAAGATGGGAAGTAAGAAAAGAACTCCTATCCCAGGGAGTTCAGGAAGCTGAGAAGTTTTCTATACATCAGAAGATGATAGTTAGTATCTAAAAAGACCACCACCTGTTAAAATACTATGATGTCAAAATGGCTAAGACCAAGGGTTATGTACAGCATTTCTAAGAGGTCTTTCAGCAGTCTCTCCCATGCACGTGTAACTAATACAAAGTCATAGAGCCAAGATTTTCAACTGAGCTCTACAGACATACTCCACCAGCATCCTGGCAAATCACTCCTAGGCAACCTGGGAAATGTATAATACACCAAACTATCTGGCCAACTATGGCTGAAGTAATTCAAAAGCTGACAAATGCCGCAAAATCCAATTTAAAACTAACCCTGCCCTCAAAGAGGTTAGAATGAAGCCTGAAAAACTGCTCCATCAATCTCAATGCTTTTCAGCTATTACTCATAACTCAATGGCTATTTAACTAAAAAACAGAACATAATGCTTTCTTTCCCCCTCCCCCTGTGTATCAAAGATCAGATATAAAAGGACACTAAGTATCTCCTTCCCTTGTATCATTTAGTGGAAGACTGAGGCTAGGATCTTGTGTTACTTTTATGGAAACACCACCTGAAGGATTTTTCAGAGTGTGCTGCCTTTAAGCAAAAAACAAATAATGCAAGAAAAAAATATTTTTTTGTTTACTGGATGCCTTGAAGAGTATATTTGATTTGATTTTCTGTTTTGCCAAATCACGTGCTTAACTCAGAAGTTCACACACAGTATGAATAGCTGGGTTGACAATGACAGTACAGACATATATAGTTATCCTCAGTATATTTGGACTGCGCAGAGGAACACCAGCCATTCTTATTAAAAAAAGCTCAGCAGCTTGTACCAGATATTTTTGTACTTCCACTTTTTGCAGTTATTTCTATACTTTTTCAAAACACATTCCCATCTTCAGCTTGATTTGTCTCACCCAACCTACAATAACTTACATAATATGTCAATAGATTAACCTAATGGTTTAACATGTATGATACCACAAAGCCGATTTAAACCCTACTTATATTAATACAGTACCAGTACACCCAAAAAGAGCACGGTTAGCACTCTTGAGGGATCATACCTGCACACTGATACTGACTATATCAACATGGCAGTAAGTAGCTCAAGAAATTCAAATTCAACTTAACTAGAGAAACCAAAGGAGCAGTGAGAGGCTCAGGGGGATGTTTCTTTGCCCTCTCTTTTTTTCCCCATGATGAGTATTACACTCATAAAACCTTGAAAGCTTACTAGGAGTAGCCTACTTCTTATACCAAACCATTTTGCATCTTGTATTTCAGAGGAATTTTTTTTTTCAACCTGGCAGGATTTTGGGACTTTTTCCAGTCAGCTGCAGCAAACAGAACAGACCTTAACACTCAAGAGTGATTATTTCCCATCTGAAGTATCTTATGAAACTGACTTCAGAGGCATCTTTCCAGCATGGGGCCCTCTGCTGGCACATAAGCAAATCGGACATCAGAGACAACCTTACCAATGCTCCCCCTGAACCACAGCAACCCCAACACTGCTTCTTTCCAAACTCATGCAGGTATCTCAGAAGTCACTACTGCCAACACAACTTTTGTTAATACATGAAGGTTTATCTACCTGGACCAAACAGCAGCCCATCCCCTTGCCCCTGGTTCATCCTTAATTGAGTGAGTAAAACTTTATACACAATGTGGAACTAACACTTTAGTGGACACTTAAGAAGCGATCTAACAGTCAGAGTTTCATCTTAAGCATTTAAGCATTAGGATCAGAACAACTGCTTATAAGCCAGAGAAGTGTTCTTAAAAAAATTAGGAAAAAAACCAAACCAAAACAAACCCCAAGTAATATAACTTACCAGCTTAACAGCTTCCTGAGCTGCCTCTTTAGTACAAAAAGTGACAAAAGCATATCCTCTATTTAGACCAGTTAGTGGATCCATCATTAAGCGGAGATCCCATATAGGGCCAGCTTTCTCAAATAATGGAACAAGTTCGTCTTCAAACAAGTCTCTTGGAATCTTGCCCACAAATATCTGCAACAGACGTGCAGAGTGTTGTTATAAAAAAATATTTCTGATTAATAAGAACACATTAACATAAACATCTCCTCCTTACCTCTGTACCAACAGAAGGCTGATGTCCGGAATACACAGATTCTGGAGGAGGTCCACCATACTTTCTCTGTCCAGTAGTCACATCAAGAGTGTAGCTAGTTCTCTCCAAGAGTGCCTTCAAGTAAGAAACTTGAAATTTTAAGATCATATACAATTTGAGCTCGTTTAGATGCACTTTATTCACAAACAGACATGCTTATCAAGCCTACTGCTAGTACTTCAACAAGAAACTTGCAAAACAATTTTTAGAACTATCAGGTAAAGAAGCACTGCTATAAAATTGAAAGATTCACATACACGTTTCCCAATTCCTTCGTTTTAATGAATCAAAAAAAAAAAAACCCTGCCAAGTAATAGAATAGTGAGCTTCCCTTTAATTAGAAAGATCTTAGTCTGAGCCACTTCTTGTTTTGGCATGTTCAATCCTGCAAACATTTATGCACAGGAGTTCCCTTCACTTAATGAGATTACTCATAAGTTTGAAGCTAAAGAACACATGTTTAAGTGCTTACACCCCTGGAACACAGCACAGACTGCATCAGGTATCCAACCATTGAGGTGGTTCTACTTCCTTTCTCCTATCCACCCACTCCTCAAGTTCTTTGTGGGTGCATACAGCACCCCAGCACAGCTTATCCTCACCAGAATCACAACATAGTTACGGACATACTACGTATTTTAAATGTTAGATGAAATTCAGGAATATAATGAGAAATTCCTCTTAAATTAGTCTTTTTTAATAATTTTGCACAAAGATAGATCAACTCTATACACAAAGAAACAGCATATTAAACAAGCCTGAATACAATCAAGAATTAGTAATTTCACAACTGGAAAATTGCAAAGTTGTTATAAATGCTGTAGCCATCAGCAGTACAGGCTATGCCACTAAGTTAGTTAACTAAGTGCTCATATTGTTGTTGGTTTATGTGGCAGTGATAAAAATTGCATCAGTTTAATTTATAATTAACAGCATCCCAACTTTAGAGTCAGTAGAAAAAGTTTTTCTTGTTTCACAAGCTATATAGTTATGTGTAACATAAAAGTCATTTTGCACTTTGCACATAAAGAGTTACAGATGAAAGATTCTCTTGCTTTCTAAGACATCACCTAAGCACGCTTAGACAGCTTTCCTTAAACTTTGGAATGTGTCCATTACTAAGACAGTTTGGGGTACAGTTTATGAGAACAGTGATTATGTCATAACAAGTAGGCTAAATCCACATGTAGTATGTGCAGTTGCTTAAAAGCTGAAGAAAAACAATACAGAAGAAAAAATGGAACAAACCCACAACCACTAGTAGTGTAAGTTATACATTCTGAACTCGAGGATCTATGCTGACAAGTTTCTGAGTACTTCTAACTGAAGTAACGTTAACTGGCTCCACTAGACATAAAACAACCAAATCTTTTCCACTTTTATAGACATTCAGTTCCAGTAATTAACAGTATGTTAACCCTCCTCTTGAAAATGAAGAAGGGTGAAATAAAAACACAAGTGACAGCTTTCAAATCTTTTAAGCACAGTTCCAAAAGAATCAAGACATCTGTCACCACAGCTCTGAAAAACCACAGACTGCAGGACTTTTATTTTTTAGGCACATACCTTAATTTTTGCCTCATCTGGTCCTTTGCTGGAATCTGCCACCTTGGTCCCCTGTTTTTCCCTCTGCCTGTATGTCTTCATGACTCCACATAAAAAGGCACTTTTGTTCTGTAAAAGATTTATTAATCTTTAGTTCTGAAAACATGACAAACCAGAATATAATTTTACCTTGAAACAGTACTTGTTCTACCTATCACATCAGGTCAACTAATAGTTTATCCTCTTGCAGGTCAACTAATAGTTTATCCATCCTCAACAACTGTTTTTAAAATTGCTTAACATTACCTGAACATGTGAGAGATCGCTGTCTTTAAACTGCTGAAGCACCGCCAATGCACCTTCTTCATTAAATTCCTTTAAAGCTTCAATAGCTCTTTCATCTAGATCACTATGTGCAACTAGCCCTAAAGAAAAAAAAATTACTAGTTATATTTGGGCAGCAACCTTTGCTTAACCATATTTAACACATTTCAGTGACCCTTAAAATCAATTACTGACTGAAATAAAGTTACTATACCTAAGAAATCACTTACTACTCTTAGAAGGTAAACATTTAAGTGTATGTAGTATTTTTAAAATCAAAAAATCATTAAAAATTAAGACTCAGAGTAACAGTTACTGCATTTATGTATTTGTTTGACTTCTGTGAAACCTAGACATCACATGGGCCAAGCTTATTTTCAATATCCTGAAACTGACAGCTTGCCTAGCAATGGTACCTTGGTACATTTTGAGAACACTATAAAGACAAAATAAACTGCAGCACTAAGAATGACCAACACAATCCACACACACACAAACAAAAGCTTTAAAAACACTAGCTATTACCATGTCTGAAGGACAATACAATAACCTTCGCATCCATGAGCCCAAATGCTATGTCACAAAGTATCGTTTACATGAGAAGATGAATACCAAGGCTTCAGTTACTTACAGCTACCTATAACTACTGTAAAAAAATGCACAAAACCCACATCACCTACTCCTCCTAGAAGTCATCTGTTGCCTATTTCAGCTGTTGCTATAGTCACCTGCATTCTCCTCCCCACCCTTCAGCCCAAGTGGCCTGGCCCAAGACTTTTCTCTGGAAAATACTGCAACAAATTATGAAGTACTGAATGGGGAAAAAAAAATCTACAGATTTTGGTAAGACTGCAGTTCCCATACTTTTGGAAACCACAAAAAGTTGCTATTTTAGTCCAAAGACAGCAGAGTCCAATAAAATACTGTAAGCATGGTTTTGCAAGTTTTACATCTTACCTGCAACGTAAATTTCATCTAGTTTTTCAGCAACTTTCTGTGGTAAACCAGCATCAAGCAATGTCTGGAAATGCTCAGAATGGGTAACTGCAGCAGAAGTGTCCATGGGCTCTTCAGTACCATTTCCATTAACATGTTCAGTAGCCATGTTTCCAGATATCTGTTCAAATGCAATAAGCATTATAATTAAGCTAACAATATCTTCAGGTAGAACAATTCAAGTGACAATTCATGCAACAGACTGACCTATTGTTGCCAAAAAAATTTTAAAATAATACTAGACAGCTTCTCTGATACTTCTCAGCTTTTAAAGACGCACAAAATTCCTCAAAAGAAGCACTAACACAAAGGAAAGTCCTAACACCACTGCCTGGCGGGGGTGGGGTAGCTTTCACTGCAGGTTTTACACAACCCAGCCAGACACACTGACTCACCTCCCTCTCTCTGTCTCTCTAACACACTCCCCTAAGAGGCTCTGAACAAGTTAGAAGTGGAGCAAGAAGCCAATGGCGGGGGTGGAAGGAAGAGCAAACCTGCCACATGCAGCCGGCGCTGCCGCCGCGATACCGTCACTGACACCCGCTGCTGCCTCCACCTCCCGCAGCAAACTCGCTGCCTCCCGGAGCAAGCCGCCTCTCCAGGCCTCAGGCGCAGCCGGGATCCCTTCCCGCCTCCACTCCCGTGTCGGCCGGGCAAGCGAGAGGAACAAAGCGCTCTTCCCAGTCCGCACCCACCCACGGCGGCGGCGGCAGCGGCAGCCGCCATGAGCGCGATGGAAACACGTGCTCTGCGCGTTCAGATGTCCTACAACTTCCTCCAGTGACCACTTCCCCCCTCCCCGCCACACTCTCGCAGGAGAAGCGGCTCCCCCCCACCCCAAGCCCCAACCATTCCCCACCTCTCACCCTATTCCCCCTGGAGAGCGGTTGCAACACCTCGGGCCCGATTTCACCACTCGGCCGGGAGCTCGCAGCGCCTCCCGGCCCCGCCGCCACCCCCCAGCCACACTTCTCCCCGAAACAATGCAGGGGCCCGCCGCCAGCCCCGTCTCCCGGCCAAGAAGCAACGCTGCCCGCCCACCGCCTCACGACGTGACCGGGGTCACGCGAGATGCGAACGATCCCCCTCCCCACGCACAAGCCGGGGATCGAGGTCGCGGCTCGCCCCGCTGCGGAGCGGCTCACCCCCGGCCCGGCCCGGCCCGGCCCGGCCCCTCACGGGCAATGAATGGAGCGGCGAAGCCGGCAGGACAATGAGGCGAGAGCCACGCGCCACGCGCGGGGACGGCCCGGGTCCCCCCGGCCACCGCCGCCTCCCCAGCGCCGGCCAGCTGCTGGGCCTAGCGCGCGGGCACCGGCCCAGCCCGGCCGCCCCCCGCCCGACAACAGCGGCCACGAAGGCAGCCAGCTCCTCCACCCATCGCGCAGTGCCTGGCAGCCGGGCCCCGGCCCCATAACGCTGTAGGGCCCCGGCGTGAGCCTCCCGCCCAGCCCGCCAGGCCCCCTCCGCCGCCTCAACCCCCTCTCCCGCCCGGCCCTGCCCCGGCCCGGCCCGCTCCCACCCCGCTCCGCAGGCGGCTACCGCCGCTCCGAGCCGTGGCGAGCCCGAACCCGCCGGCCTGTCTGACGGCGCCCAGCTCCTGACCTGTCGCTGCGGGGGTGAAACGCCGTGCGAAGGGGCTCGGGGCGCGGCTAGCGGCTCGGCGTGCTGAGGAGCTGCCCCCTTCTCCGCTCCCTCGGTGTGTCCGGACAGTGTGCTGGAGCTGGCGTAAAATGGCGGCCGCTCGAGCGCTCACGCCGCTGCTGGCACCAACCCCAGCCCCTTCCACTCGGCTCGGGAGGGGAGGGGGGAGAGAGGCGGAGGGGGGAAAGAGAGGAGGAGGCGCCGCGCGCGCTGGCGCAGCCCCAAACCCGGGGTCTCCCAGGCAGCTCCGCAAGGGTTATCGCCTCGCCCCGCCCTCCAGGCTGCCCGCGCGCGCGCACCCGCCCGCCCCGCCCCGCCCTCGCGCGCGCTGCCTCCCGCCCTCCCCTCTGTCCCCCACGCGTACTGCGTTCTGTGCGGAGCAGAGCGCGCGGCCCTCTCTCTCTCTTACCCTCCCTCCCGCCCAGGTGGCGCGGCCGCCTGCCGGGGCGCGCGGGCTGCGCGCCGCCGAGCGGAGGGGAGGCGGCGGCCGCGGCGGGACGAGCCCGGCAGGGCGGGGACGGCCGGGCTTCCCTGCGCCTTCCGTGCAGCCCTTGCACCTGTGCGGGTGCCGCCCGAAAAAACGGCGCTGGCTGAGCGGCTCGCCGGGCCGGCCGTGGATTGGGCGAGCGGCCGTTCCCACGGCGCGCAGGTGGCACAAAGGGGACCGCCGCGGGCGGAGGCGGGGAGTCCCGGCCCGCGGCAGGGGGGACGGAGGAAACAAAGCCACGCAGACAAAGGGAGGGAAGAGCGGCGCTTTGTGTGGCTGCCGGCGGGCAGCGCTCAGCCGCAGTCGCGCTCGGCCTTCCCGCTTTGGGGACGGGAGTCTCCTCACCCACTTCCCTGAGGGGCGCCGGTAGCTCTCCCCTTCAGGCGGCCGCCGCCCGACCACCCCAGGCCCCACCGCTCTGCAACCGTCAGGCGGAGGAAGCGGTTTTCTCCTCAAGAGGAGCAGGAGCTGCTTTCCTTCGCTCACCGCGTGGTGAATCCGCTGAAGCGGCGGCCTTAAACGGCCCCGGGCGGCGGTCAGCAGTCTAGGGAGGAGCCGGCGGCAGCGCGGGCTTCGGTGCCCCGCAGCTCAACCCGAGTTCCAGGGCACGCCTGGAGGAAGGAGGCCTGTGGGCCAGGGCCGCTCCGCGAGCGCCGCCCGCCCAGAATTTAACTTCCCCGTGCCGGCCCCAGCAGAAGGCGGGCCGAGCCACACACAGTTGTCAGATGTGGGTGCCCGGCCGGGACTCTTCGCTGCACGTTCCTGCCTTTCCCGCTGCTCACACGTCTCACACTTCTCACCAACAGCTCGGGAGCCACCCTCCTAAGTAAGCCTTGCCCGACCTGTAACTCCAGATAGAGGCAGCAAAATGAAGGCACACACGATGTCACGGTATTGCTGCTTCCTCAGGCAGCTGAGTGACAAGCTGACCAAGTAGTACTGCCCCTTTTAGCCCAGCTGAACAGCCCCAGTATATCTCCAACGTCTTGAGGATTTTTTTAAACGCGCACCATGGAACAATCCAACAATTTTAGGGCTAGTTCACTGTCACAAACTGCTCAGGCTAATGCATATATTCACTGAGACAAGAAAAGTCAAGTACTCAGTAAGGCTTCATCAAAAACTGAACCTCTGCACAGCAAAGACAAGACAGCTGTGCACTATCAAATATTCCGGCTAACTCATAATTTGAAAATGTAATTTAAAAAATAATATTTAGTTAAAGCTTTTCTTGCATATTTAAAAAACCACAAAAATATTTTTAGTAAAACAAAGCCTTTTTTTCAGAGCAAGTATGTGGTGTTTTTAATTATTCTTTATAAAATCATGACTATTTTGCTCTCTTCAAAAACAAACGGCTTTCTCAAAAAATACCAGCTAGGCACCAAGGGTAAAACCCTCAAACACAAATGCAGAGAGCATTTTTCAGTGAAAACACTGCACCAAAACATGTTCTTTCCAGACACTGTCAGAAGGTATTTCAGTCAGGTGTTTACAATACAGACATGAGCCAGAGCAATATCTAAATTTCATACATGGATTTGTTCTCTGGAACTAATGAAAGTAATAAAAAAAATGGTTCATTAAAAATCTCAGTCACTGGGTCAGACTAACTGTATGCAGCAAACTCCCCTGAGTACTGAAATCCCACATTCGGGCCCATTTTTAGAGGGAAAGTGTTTTATGTACTTACTTTTTCCTCCATAAAATGGAAGTAAAACCAATAAAAAGACTAGAATGAATGCAGCGGACAGATTTGTGACCTTATTTAAGGGTCACAGCTGACCTAAAGTCAGAGTTGCAGATTTGACCCTTGAAAGCTTTATATAAAAAGGATGAAGCAAAAAGTTTGACATGCAGTTCCTCTAAACATAGCTGTTATTAGCCATAACATCAGTAGGACAGAGACAAAAGCAGAACGCACAAGAAGAGATCCATGAAATCATAAAATTAGTGTTCTGATTTTCTTTTAATCATGTAGAATATCTATTGAAAATATACCCCATCAAGAACTTTCTCAGGCACTTCACTGGTGACTTGGATTTACACAAAGCATTTCACTACACCTGCCTGAGAAGTTTGACATCTTCTCACCATAAAAGTTGTGTTAATTGCCAAATTTTCCTGGAATATGAAACCCCTGGCTGCTTCTAGCCCAGCTGTAACCACTGTGGAGCCCCACTGAAGCCACAGCTGGACATCTGAGCCTCCCAAAGCACATCCACAGTAAAAACAGCGATTATAACAGGACCAACTAGAGTTGCTCAAAGAAAGCAGTGGTGGGGAAAAAAATAATTGGACTAAGAGTAGAAGTCTAATTGCTTTGCTTCTGGGCTACACAGGTACAAGAATTATACCCTGAACAAAAAGTGAAAGTCTAGGAGACTCATCAGGAATCTTCCCTTCAGTTCCTGTGATGCCTCTCACCCTGGTCCTGCAGCAACTCTCACTGCCTGTAACACCGAAAGAAGCTCCCAGCACTATGTCTGCCACAGCACCCTTCTGAAATGATTCAGCCACTCCTGGGGTTTCTCAGCAACATGTTTTCCAACCCATTCCTAGCCCTTAGCCTCCCTGATAAGGCTGCCGAGTCTTTAAGATGTCCATACATCATAAGGATATCTAACTTTGAGAAAGAACTGCAGTCTGCAGTTTATTCCATGTAGTGCACAGCTGGCCTATTTGCCTTGTAATATCCTTGGTAAAATAAGACTATTTGGGGAAATACCCGTTTAATTAGAAGTCTGTTTCGTCTGGTCATTCTATTGGTCAGAGGCTTCACATCTTAAAAGATGGGGTGAGTTACAAAATACAAAGCCTGTGCCTACCAAGAGAAAAACACGTCAGAAATTAAGTAAAAGGATATAAATCAGATAGTTGGAAGTTTCTTCAGGAGAAAGCTTTCCTGTATGACTGAATGGCTTAGTCTTTAACATTCAGATTTGAGAGTTCTTACATTCTAAAAAACTAACTTACAATCTATCATCTTCACATGTTCTCAGCAAAGAGACTAAACTAATGGTAATATTTTGTTTTAACATTCTTTCCAGTTGTACCCTTTGTGCATCTTCTCACTTTTCCAAAACTAGGCAGGGGTAGTGCTAAATAAAACAGAATCAAGGTTATTCCCCTGCTTATTTAAACTATTTCTAAGGCTCTAACTTTGACACCCTGCTAACTCTTCAAACACTTCACTTTTCAACTAAGTCAGGAAAACAAAAGCAGCAAAGAAAACGTTTGCAAATCCAGTGATTATGGTTCACAGGACCAGAGGCAGTGGGCACAAACTGAGCACTGCAAGGGTGACCAAGCACCAGCACAGGCCACCCAGGGAGGTTGTGGAGTCTCTCCATCCTTGGAGATAATTCAGAAGCCACCTGGGCATGGTCCTGCTTGAGCTGACAGATGGATTCTGAGTTTTGTGATATGGTTAATTATCCTGATCTTTGCAAATACAACATTATCCACTAATTCAAGTTTCTTCCTTGAAATTTCAGAAAACTTTTTTCCTGAAACCCAAAGTAACTGATTTTGTCACTGACTTTTCTTTTAGTTCTACAAGGTGAAGGAGGAGTCTGTTCCAGTGTACTTGACACTCTACATTTCAAGGCTTTGGAGGTTGAAATCACCTGTGTTCTGCTAAGTGTTTGCCCAAATAGTTGCAGGCAGAGAACAAACCCAGTGATAAGGAGGAATGGGGCTCTTCCAAGCAGTCCCCCTTGGGCGTTGAATTTTATGTATAGACTGAAGGTCTTGAAGCAACTTCTTTGTGGACTGCTTCTCCCCCTTTTGATTTACAGCTATGCCATAGCAACAGCACCAGTGAAAGGGCACTGGACTGCTTAGTTCTACAAAGTAGAACTTCTATCCAGTACCAATCACTGCTTTTTACTCTTCCTAGTCAATATCACAACCACCCCCCCCCCCCAAAAATCAAACACTTCAGAGCCAACATTTTAGGAGAAAGGCACAACAGAAACAGAAGGTAGTTTAGTTCACATCCCATTAATACCGTTAGCTTTTATCTAATTTAGAGGAGTTTAAAACAGTTTATCAGCCAAGGGTTTGGAACAATCATTGTAGAATTCAATGTACATTGCAGTCCACTATAGTTTAACTCATAAGTAATTGAAAAGGCGTGAAGGAGGCTTTTGCATGTACATAAAAACAGTAAAGTCGCTTCTGTGTTGGAAATGCCAACTCAAAGGCATCCCAAGCTGACTATTATCACTCAGGAAACAGAACAGTGTAGCAAAGAACTATAAATGCCCTATGCTTACTGGTAAAAAACCCACCAGCATTAGGAGTTTATAATAGTGGCCTACAAAGTCAGAAGTGGCAGTCACTCTTCACTCTTTGTTCTAGTGGAACAAAGAGGCAGCACCAAAGCAAACTAGCAGAGAGCAAAGCAAAAAAAAAAAAAAAGGAGCTACTTTTGCACAGATGCTACTAAGTTGGGAAATTTGTTGTCACATGAAGCTGTAGGTATTATCATAAACCCCAAAGTAACTAGTTTAATTAGTGGAAAAAAACTTCCATCTAAAGTTATTAGATCATAGAATCATAGGGGTTGGAAGGGACCTCGAGAGATCATCGGGTCCAACCCCCTGCCAAAGCAGCTCCCTAGGACATATCACTCAGGCGTCCAGACGGGTCTTGAATCATCTCCAGAGAAGGAGACTCCACCATCTCCCTGGGCAGCCTGTCCCAGGGCTCTGTCACCCTCACTGTGTAAAAGTTCTTCCCCATGTTGGTGCGGAACTTCCTGAGCTCCAACTTGCAGCCATTGCCCCTTGTCCTGTCTCCACAGACCACAGATGCAGAGGTATCACCCCGATTTAACATCTGCAGCAAAAATTAGTGGAGGCTGGGGGAGCATTCCAGAGAGCACTATCACATCTGTGCTTGTGCTGTCTTTGCATTTTTCCCTTAGCTAATAGCCACTTACTGGAGACTAAACATTCGTCTTAACTCTTTGGTCTGGCAATACCTATGCCCTGTCATTGCAGTAAGTAGAATATTCAGTCACTAATCTGTTCCCTTCAGCCCTAATCCTTCCTATTTCCCATGGAAGTACATGTGCAAATACTCCTCTTCCTCCAGATTCCCTCTAATCACATATTCCTCATCCCACTACAGACCTATAAACAAATAGCTTGCAAGAGCTCCCTAAACAAATAGCTTGCAAGCTTATCAAGGCTGAGGGAACTACAGGCAGAGGCTTTCCCATCTGAAGGAAAAAATACTGCTTTACTATTGCTGTGGGTACGAAAGTAAGAGTTAGGACACAACTACTACTGCCTTTTCCATCCCAAGTTTTTAAAGTGGCATAGAAAGGCTGGAGAAGAGATGCCTCCACATCCTGCTGCACTCTGCCTTATGAGGAGGACTCACACAAGAGAACTGCAGACAGCCTTCCTCCACAGTACCCATCTTGAAAATATCTCCAAGTCACCTCAGGACAGCACAGCTATCCTGCCCACTTGCGCAGTGCAAGGTAGCCAAGTGCTGAAGCTGCAACTCACCGAGTAGAGCCACAAGTGGTAGTGTCAATGCAGAACTTCCAGCTCTATTTACATCTCCTCTGCCCTGGATGCCCTTACATCCCTGCCCTGACTAGCAGCCATTGGGATTCCAGTACTTGGCACACAGATGAAAGCCAAATGAAGGTCAGAACAAAAGGAGAAGGACCCTTGGGATCTACTGAACCCCACACAAGTTACTCTCTACATTAAGCTCATCTACAGAGGCAGACAGCACACTGCCAGGTCACAGAATGTTCTGCTGCCAGAGCACACACCACACTACAAAGAGGTCACAGCCATACAGTAGACAGGGCAGGTCATGGGCTGTTCTCCAGCTGCAAGGCTGATGCAGACATCATGGCCTGCATTCCCACAGCCAAGCTCTCATCCACCTTCACCTCTAAACCATACCCAGATATTACATGTGAGTGCTAGCTGGTTCAGGCTTCAGTTGTCAAACTGCATTAACCCTTAATGGCATGGACAGGCAGGTGCCAGTGACTGGGCTCATGTCCCAGGCTTTAGCTGACTAGCAATGATATTGCTGATTACTCAGGAGAGAAAGTGCCTGATGCAGCAGTTGCAATGCATAGCCTTAAGGGTAGGTGTTCCAGGCTACTTAACATACAACCAAGCCACCCAAAAATCCTGTCAAGCATAGGTGAGTCCAAATAATCTTGTGTTATCACAGTCCTTGTAATAGAACAAACCCTTCCCTCCACCCCCCTTACAATCCTTGCCAGGTACAAGGCAGAAGTGATAACACAAATGCAGCATTTCTGCAGATCTCAAGCACAGACAATACCACCTTTTCTATATAACTGATTTTTTTTAATTTCTTTTTTTAAAGGCACCTGGAGTAAGCTGCACCGAGGGAGCTCTCATTTACAGCAGAGTCTCCAGGCGAGAGCAGGAGGGTAAGGAACTACTGCTATCAGAACCTCAGGCTCCACTTCTTGCTTTTCAAGAGTCTTTTTTTGGAATAACTACTTTTATACAGGCCTTGAGAGATACTAGAATTTGATCTTAAGCTAACACAGAGCTTCAGTATGTATATAAGCTTACCTAACTCCTGCTCGCGTAGCGGTAACCAGGTATCTCCTCCTCATTGTTTTGCACAGGGCAGTGTGGGCAACATAACCTGTTCTCAAACCTGAACAAATTTGTAATTTAATATGGTACAACTAGCACAGCTGCATTATGCTGATAGAAGCAGTAATTTAGTTCTTTAGGGAAGCAAAGTTCTAATTTTACCTAGCAACTGGGCACTACAAAAAACCAAATTGCCATTCCATGATCTGCAGGGCACATAAGAACATTATGTTTTTAATCTGCCTTCAGTAAATAACCTTAGAGGTGTCTCTCTGATACTGTGAAAATATACAGGGTTGGTTTTCCTTTTTTCAAGTTTAGATCTTAAAAAGTAGCAGCAAGTAAGAGCATTAGAGAGAAGTTTCATTTGGAAAACTAATCTATCAGGGTCAACTGAAAAAAACCTTATCAGTTTATGACTAGTTAAACACACAGCTGAAGCCTGTGAATTTGTTTGATGCCGCACTCGAATTACAAGACACTTGCAGTAACTCATGTTTGCCAACTGAAGAATACATTGCAACTGTGTGAGAATACACACTTTTACTGCCAGTACATCAGTTCTTAGTTTCAGCAGGATCGAGATAGGTATCGAAGCACATCCACAAAAAAGTTTAAGTCACTAATGACAGTTAACTGCAGGAGTTTATAAATCCTTCTATACCCTTCCAGTTCAGGTGCTTTTAGATTTCACTGCCACATCACAGCTTCTCTCCCAAGAAAAATGAACAAGTAAATTCTCACTCAAGAGATGCATACTAAAAGGCATATAATTTAATGCCAACATTTACTAATTTTTAACCCCTTTAAACTTACATTAAAAGTTAAGTCCTGGTGAAGTTAGGGTGGTGATTGGATTTGATGATCTAAAGGGTACATTCCAACCAAGACGATTCTATGAAGCAAGTTTGATGCAGGAAAGCTGTCAGCCAATTCTAGATCAACAGTCTCGATACACATCTGCTGTGGCCAAAAGAGGTTGTAAGCGACATGCAGAAGAATCTTTGTCGATATTACAAATTCTTCTGATCTCAGCACACAATGGGAACCAGAAATAAGGGGCATTAAGGTGAGAACTTCTAAAAGCCATGTGCCATTCGATGCAAATACCTTCCAAAACCAAACATGAGACATGCCCGGTTTAGCAGCAAACCTGTTTTCTATAGCTGGGAGAGTTAACACAGATGGGTTCTTCCACCCTCAGGCTGATGGCAGTAATGCTTGACAACACAGAAACATTTCCTCTCAGGGCCTTTCTTATTCCTCAATTTACTAGTCAGATTTTTTGCAAGTAATGATTTTATGCTCCCCAAAGACCACTTACATTTCATATTAAGCTTAAACCCCAGTAAAAGGGGACACTGCCTCAGCCAACCACAGAAAACAAGTATCTGATGGATAACTTTCCATGGCTTAGCCCAAGACAGAACATTTTCTATATTCTGTATCTTAATCATATGAGAGGATTAGACTGTACATGAAGACAGCCCAGGAATTTTTTAAAACCGCTTCATCATATTTGTATTGGAAGCTCTAGCAGCAGCACAGAATGTTTGCTTCCAGGGCAAGATGCCAATTCTGCTGATACTTCTTTTTGCTGCTGCAATGGAAAAGGCTATCATCCTCACAGAAAACCATTTCTGCCTTTTTAAAAGAATCTGAGACACCTGTTTCCAAGCCAGACTTCAAAATAGTCAAGGAGAGAAGAGCAAGTTCAACAGACCATATTTCTGCAGAACTGGTATTTCTGAAAAAGAAAAATGGCTGTGGTTCTTCTGAGATACTATTAAAAGAGTAGAGCTGATTTTTAGCCCTGTTAACATAAATCATGAGTGGGAAAAAACCTTTACTTAAAATGCTACTCACCTTCCAACCCTTTTCTAACTCCTGCTTTATTGCCTGACACTTCCAAACAGAGAGCCCTGTATCAACAATGAGGTGGGGAAGAAAGTATTTTCCTTCCCTATCTGAAAGAGCCTGAAGCCCAGCTAGCTGTCATTCCCAGTAGACTTGGAATTGAGCTCATCAGTGACTCTGCTTACTTGCAGGTTGTGTCCCTGGTTTCTGAAAAGCAAATCACAGCTGTCAGTTCATATCAGTTACAGGAACCAGTCATGGTTGTGTTTGAACACTATTACTATAACCTTAAGTCCCAGACAGAAAAAATCCCAGACTTTTTTCCTTTCCTGAAGTTTCATATACTATTAATCTTACAGGTTTTCTGGGATTAATACTGAATAGTATTAATGTAGCTTTCTATACTTGTAGCTTTCTGTAATTGTTTATTTTTGGCTTGGTTCTTGTGATGTTTAATGTGAAGTTCTTCTGGGGAAAGCAATACTGGACTAGTGCAGAATAGGATCTTGAGGAAATCAGGACAGAATTGAGGACTACATAATCTATGCATACTCATTTTGTCAATTTAAAAGTGTTTTCCTAGTGAAGATTTCCTGGTCACACTTCAGCAGAAAAAAGTCCACTAGAAAACCTAAGCTAACCTTAGGGAAAAACAGCAGGTAAGACAAAGGGGCAAAACACCTCCAAGGAGCACTAACGCAGAACAACAGAATACCTTCTTGGTAGAACATTTTCTCTCTTACAGGTAGGTGAAGATCCAGTATTATTGTAGGAAGCCATCCTGATCACTGCCAAGTTTCTTCAACCCAAAATTTAAGTGGCTTTTTCCTTTGAAAGTTAGTGCAGCCAGGTAATAGCCACATGAAGACTATGGTCTTTACACCACCACTCACAAGATCCTCCACATAACCATTGCAGAGAAACATAAAACTTGAAATCAAAAGGGCCTGAGTATCTGGGACATCACCCATAGTATATCATGGCCTCAGAAATGCTGCCCTGAGGCCAGAGGCTGGGAGCACTACCAGGAGTTTCATTTTGAGGGTAGGAAGTTAGGTTGGTGTCACTACAGAAGATGTGGCAGTGCGGACTTTGAGCACAAAAGGTCTTCATTCTTAGCTTCTACATTTCTTTGGTAGAAAAATCTTTCATTTAGTATTTGACACTGTTCCTCCAATATCCTCAGACACTTTTCACACTTAGAAATCCAATATCCATATGCCCTAGTCTTGTATGCAAAGTATACTCTTTCCAGACAGGACTACCACCTGCAGCAAGTCACAGGCACCATAGGCTGTCACATGCAGACAACCCCAAGAAGTTCAAGTAGCATACCCTCTGAAATAGGGGGACAACAGCTAAATGGATGTTTCTCCTCCTGGCAGTAGAACTGGTGGTCTTCATTTCTTGATCCTCACAAGAACCCATTTCTCCAAATCCATGGAACTTCTGGCAAGCCACCTTTCTTCATATTTGCAAGCTAAAAAGCTTCAGACTTTCCACATCCAACATGGCTTGTAAGGAGGCTGCACTTCCATAGATAATTACCTAGCAGTTGCTACAGTTGTTTAGTCTGACATGTGTAGTTATAAAACTAGAAGCTACATGAAACTCCCAGGAGTATTTGTTCATTTCTCCTTTCTAGTCATCTTGTCACGGCACTTTAAAAAACAGCAAACCACAGCAAAACACCAGGCAGTCAACCCTGCCACAGGGGCATCAGATTAAGTTCCCTTTACACAGAAAAAAGGTTTTCAGCAGCCTTACAGCCCCAACATCAAATTAGCAAAAACTGTGCTGAACGACTTTACACTAGTAACACAACTTAAGTTCAAGCACACATAAATGAAGACAAAGTACTCCTTCAAAAACATTTTTTAAAAACCTACACGCTGTTCCCCATTTTTTTTCGGGGGGGGAACATTCTCAGCACTGTAATACCATTTATTATAAATATTTAAGGTGTTCTGAAGGTAACTCCCATTCCTGCTGTTAGAATTATTTTATGTACTTTATAATCTGTAAAACAGGAAGAGGGGGACCATCAATTCCCACAAAACAAACCTCTTTGTAATAGCAAAGTAGCTTAAAATTTTCAGACAAAACTATTTAGCCCAACTATTTTCAGAAAGTGTTTATTCTAAGCTACACAGAAATAACCACACTCTGAACTGTTTAACTTGAAGTCCAAATGACATGACAACTGCCACTCACTATGTTTAAATAAAGCACCCTTCTGATTGAGTAGAAATTAAACTAAGCCACAGTGAAGCAATTTATTTTCTGAAACAGAAAATGACCCAAGTACTAGACAGAGCTAACACACTTAAGAATTTAAGTCTCAAGCATTTCTTTCAGGACCCAAGTATCTTTAACATCCCTCATTCTAGCTAAAAACCCAAACAACTACAGCTACAGTAAACAATTTCCTATTTTGTCAAGGTAAGATGAAGCACACCAATTTCATGTTAGCTGTACATTCTTCTTCTCCAGTGATCTCCAGATTGAAAAATACCAGCTTTACTTTTTCACTTCCATCAACTTAGCAATTTCAAAGTAAGGTCTAAGCATTTCTTTCAGTCCATTCATCTTTCTACATACATAAAACTGAACTTTATTTCAGGACAGATTTTAATCCTTTAGCCATTCTTCACCTGCAACCGTAAAACTCCTACCACCATATCTGGGACAGCATTTCTTCAGTTACTGAGCATTTCAATCACAGAAATAAACAAAGGTTATTGTTTTGGTGAGATGCTTGAGAAACCTTTAATATGAAGTGTAGCTCAGGGATACAAAAAATAAGAGCGCACATCAGTACTTCCAAGTTTTCACCTCCAATATAACTCAATTAAATAGCAAGGCTAACCCAGCACTGGGGCCTTAACTGGACACCACTTACCACTGTTTTCATTAGTCAAAGTTGAAAACACCAGCTTCAAAGAAAGGGAAAACAAGAGCAAGCTTTTTACTTCAGCCCCCTCCCAATCCACCCCCCTGCAGTTACTAAAATACACACTCCTTCATGTATTTTACAGCCCACATAGCAGTCATGTTTCACATCTTTTTAAATGGAGATAAGTCGTAATTTTGCCAAGTAGTATTCAAACACAAATGAAAATCTCCTCGGGAAATTCCCAAGCAAACTGCTGGAAAGGCTCTCTATACTTCTCCTGTTCCTTCTACTGGTCATCCTCAGACAGAATACTGAGGAGGCAGACTTTGTCCGGCTCAATACAGCCATTCTTCTGAGCATCAAACACCACTTTGTCCTCTGGAGCCCGCAGGAAGTTTGAGACAATGGCAGAGAAGTACTGTCTTCAGAGCCCAGATAGCTCAACTGGACTATCAACTAAAAAGCCACATGATGTTTGAAAGAAAATTAATTCATCATTTGAATTTTACTTCTCCAGTTTGCATCCTCCAAGGGAAACAGACAAGGGCAGACAAGCAAAAATGCTTGTAATACCGGTTCTAATAACAAAAAGCAGCAGAGAGCATCTAAATAATTGGACACATACATTTACACAGCATGCAAAGGCCTCCATCTGCACACCGCTCACCTAAAATTAACAGCAATCTGTTAAAATCATACTCCAATAACTTAAAATTCTGTCCTTAGACCTGTGGGAGAGGGCATGCCAAAAAGCTACTGACCTAAAGCCAGGGTTAAATACCCCGATGCAGAGAATACCTTTCCTTGGGCAAAGTCTAACACTTTGCTTGCTCAGCTGTGTCCATGCTTGACTGTCTCAGGGAGTACTTTTCTCTATCAACATCCATTTTGAATTGGTGAAACTCATACCCAAGCTTTATTACTTACACAACCCAAGAGCTTTCCTGCAGCAGAAGGCAGCAACCCAAGGCTGGCACAGGGTACCACTGCAGCCAAGGTGGCAGCACGTTTCTCAGCACAGCTTACACGTTATTTCTAGTCACTGGGATCAGTTACTTAGGGCAGGCTTTGCACCAGTAAATACACTCACATAGCAGCAGGGGGGCTGTGGTGAGATAACCACTGCTGGCTTCATTTTGCTCACTTGCAAGTGTTCATAGATCTGGTCTCCACTAGGAAGACAAGTCAGCAACAGACAAAGCCACCTTAACAGGGACCTCATCACTTAAGCAGTGGTAAAGCACTTGTGCAGAGCTACTCTTCCTTGTGGTTGGCAAAGTACTCACCTTGCTTATGGGCACACCACTGGTTTCAGTACCCAGTTACTAAGCCAAATCAACGGCAATATTCCAGTACACAGTTTTGTCTAACCACAGATTTCTTGGAACAGAACCCAAGCCTTGTGACACTGAAGTTCAACACTAATGATGGTTAGTGCAAGATTTCACCAGACTATTGAAGGCACAGAAACCCAAAGTGCTTTCACACTGTTTACTGCACAAACTCAAAAGCTTTACATCTAAAAAGGTGTTTTGTAGAACTTCAGCTTAATGGCATACTTGTGCAGAGGAATCTCATACCACATTCCAAGCTTGTCATGCAGTAGGTCTTCAGAACTATATCTCAATCACTTGTGTAAAGTATCACTCAAAACCATACCAGAATTAAATTCACAAGTAGTTTGCAACACCTCCCTCCCACCAAGCAAAGAAGCCATTTAAACACTCTTCTTTGCACCTTAATAGAAGTATGATGTTCCTACATAATTTTCTCTAGTCATGTATTCCAAAACCTCTAAAGCAAGTAATTTTTGTAAGCAAGCTTGCTGTATTGTAAGTATTAACACTTTTTCCAAGTGATCACCCATCTAAATCTTGGCAGTCCTCTAGCACAGGAGCATTCCTACAGGAAGGCTTGCAGCTCAATAGTCAACACCCCTTATCGCTGCCCACATCTTTTTTAAGCTGAGTGAGAAGTACCTATTCTTCATGTTTGAAGATGAATAGAACCCCCCACCTGATATGCAAGGGAACATGCCTCATCTTTTATTTGATGCTAGAATTGTAATAGTAACTCATTCTGATGAATTTTACTGGACATACACACAGCAGTATCTCAGAAGCTTCTGTATTTCACATCAGCACCACAACGGGTAAGAAAATGGTACCTTTACACTCTAAAAGACATGCTTCATACTCTGACCCTGTTGTGCAAGTCATATACACATCCTTTTAGAGTATTAACAAAATACTTACCAAGTATTGCTACTCCAGTACCCATTTATCTTGGGTTTTGACATCTTTTTCCCCTCCAGAAGAGGCTGACCTAGACAGGATCAGCAACTTTGACTTACCAAGAAGCTTCACTAGATGCTTTCACCCACACCCGAGCTTTTCACGTAACTACAACGGGCTAAGGGTGACCAATCCCTTCCCACTCCTGAACTACGTAACTGATAGTGTGTGTTGTCCAGGAAGTCACTCAAGCACAGCGTGGAGTATCATGAATCCAGTATGCAACCATACCAGTCAGTGCAAGGCAGCCACACTGCCTTTGTAGCTCTTGCAAAGTAGGGTCAAGAGCACCGTGGTCCAAATACAGACCTGATCTGCAACAGCTAGTAGGTTTTTCACATCCTCATCTTTATTCCAGAAAAAGCATGTACAAAACACAGCACATTGAAATACCTGTCCCTGCCTGTAACATTAACAGAAATAATACACATCCCATTGAAAGCAATGAAGGGAAACTGTTATAATGAAGTTTCTGCTCATTAGTTGTTTAAAAGGAGACTTCAGCCAAAGTAGCTGGTTACTGCTTTCTAGCAATAACGTATCTGTTCAGTGAGGCAATACAAGTCCTGGAGTTTGGTCACATCCTTAGTTCACATTTCAGAAGTCAGACACTGCCAATGCTTTGAGCATTGCTACTGTGGTGGTTCATACTTCATGACACTGCTTAGACAGAAAGTCAGGCTTTTCATGGAATGTGTCATTCAGAAATCAGTGTATTTTAAGAGCTACAGGAATTCCTCCAGCTCTCTAGAGGAAGAGAGCTGCTGGCATTCAATACTGTCAATTTTTGCTGCAGACTGTAGGGTATTTTTTCTGGTGCATTTTATAATGTTTCAGTAACTTTAGCTCTACTAATTTGCTTGGTGATTTACTTCCCCTCACTCTGTTGAAGGACACCAATTTGAGACTACTGCAAATATGCTGTTACTGTGAGATAGCACCATTTGTTTTCCAGTGAAAATATCTCAAGTCCCAGTGTGCTCCCTTCTCACACTACTGACCTCTTTTCCCCACAAAGCAAGGAGGTAACACTGCTGGTGTATTCCTCAGTGGTATCGGCCTTTTCATAGTCAAGTGGCAGACCATAAAACCCCAACTCCTCTCTCCCTCACGAGATTCAGGGAGTGATGCAAGCTTTAGACCTTGCTTTTGCTACACCCACAACTTTCCTGATAACTTCTGAATTTCTTTCTTACAAGAATTTCACATTGATGCTTTCATACCACAATCACATTATCTACTTCCTCCTCTCTCCTGGAGGACAGCACTCAAGATGACTTGTTCGCTTGAATTTGAGTATGCATTTTGCTCTCTCCCTGTCTTTACAGGGCCTACCTGTGACTTCCACTGCTTTGAGATATTACATATCTTCAGTGTCTGCAACTCTGCATACCCTCGTACTATTTTAAAAGGGCCAATACTCTATTGGGTTCTTCTACGTAACAAAGCTCACCATTTGTTTCCCTAATGCAGCTGCTGTCCTTGCTACAGAGAGCAGCTCGATGTTTCAGGATAAGTGCTATTTTACATGTGTGGACACAGTCATTTTCTGTTCACACGCAGTTTCTGAAAACATCATCCACCACACACCATTGTGGCAGTTGTTTCAACAGGCTTTTAAAAGAGCACAGCATCCCACTCCAAGCCACAACAACTCTTCAGATGTTACACTTGCGCAGAAGTTACTGATCATCCACATTTGTCAGGCAGGGCTGACAGCCTTCCAACTTGTCACTGGAAAAAGAGAACAAGGTCTAAGTACAACAGTTCCTGTAAGGGATGTGTCACAAACACCACCACAATGTAACGGTCTACAGGCATTTTAATACTTCAGAAAGTTTAAATCAAAACTTTTGGTCTCATCTCAGATTCCGGATCCGTATTCTGTTTTTCAACAAGGAATTCAGGTTCGGGATAGGATCATCACAGAGGAGACAAAAGCAATACAGAAACCGTGTAATAGGAAATGCACTTTTTCTGTAGGGTTTCTGACTGCAGTACAACAATTAAACATTCTCTGGTCTTTTGATGCACTGAAGTAACACACACTTATTTAAAACTTCACGCATAGTTACAAAAGCTGTTACCTAATTTTGGTTAGCTATCAGCACACATTGTGCCCTGAGGAACAAAGGTTCTTAAATTCCAGCTGTACAGAAGTATTAGACCAACTTACCACATTGATGACTTAATAAAGTCTATCAACAGCTGTAATATACAAAACATTCCCCAACCGTAAGCATAGATTTAAAATGAAAAAACTGTTTAGAAGCTTTTCAATTACATACCTGGTTAAGCAAAAAGCATTTGTTTCTGCATTTTGACCGTCTTCCTGTCAAAAAAAAAAGGACATTTATCAGTTCAGAAGACATTTCTTTACTCAAAATACAACTTGCCAATTATTTAGCCTCATGCAGACCAAACTACATTACTGGACATGTATTTGCTTAGTATCAGTGTTCCCCAAGCTCTGAGAAATTTAACTTTGAATGTAATCACACCATAGCAGGATTTACTTTACTTCTCTTGCCCAGATATTGCTCAACTTGGCTACAAACTATGACAGGCAGCTATTAAATCAAGTAGCATTCCCCCTCTATCAGAATCAGAGACTTCATTTCTGAAAAGCACCCAATAGCTGGTTCTCAGCTTCTATCAAAACACTAAAATCCACCAACAAGCATTAAATAAAAAACTGCATCCAGACCATGTTTTTCTACGCAAGACTCTCCTGCAAGCAATAGGAAAATCAAGACTACCTCTGAGCTACAATTGACAGCCTGGAAAAAAGGGCAAAGATAGATCATTGAATGTTTCACCCTGTTTTCTGAAAAACAGATACACAAACCCCACACTGCTTCAAATATGCCATTTGTAATACAACTGTTTATATCACTTCCTGCCTATAAATGGGGTTGACAATACTGCAGGTTTTAAAGCAGTCCTTAAAAAGCTGTCAGTTATTCACACCAGTTTTGTTGTGTATCAAGGTATGTAAATACTATGAAGCCTTAATTCGTTCTGGTGATAGGAGTCAATTCAGAAGTCACATTAATTTTTCGTCAAGCTATTTATCAGGGTTGGGACAGGTTCTTCATTAATCAGACATATCAGTTATTGTAAGCACTAGTCCCCCACCAAGCTTTTAAATTAATCATAGCATTTATTAGAATTCATACCTTCAATTGAGAAGCAGCCTTCAAATATTCCCTGCAAAGACAAAACGCACAGGTTACATGAACAAGGCGTGCTACTTCCAACTTTTTTCTACATCAGCCATGTGAGTCTCACTACTTGTAATATCACCTGTCTAAACACCACATCATTGTATAGGTAGTGCTGCCACACAAGAAATTTCACTCCCACATCTGAACTTCATACACAAAGCCTTTTCTCCAAAAGAAACTGCTGGCAGTTAGCAAGGAATTTAAAAATACACTACTTTAACAAGGGGTAGAATAAAATTGTAGATTTTTTAATAAGACAAGAAAATTAGAACCCATCCTCATTCTTTAGATTTTACCTTCTTAAATAAGAACAGCTTGTGGATACTCGGGAACCAATGCAGTTAAAAGTTATTTCATTGAAAAGGATTACAGTGAGGTGTTTGGCAATGAAATTCTTAGGGAAGTCACTAGCGATACTGTTGATGCACAGTAAGCGTTCAGAAGCATGCTTTTTGCCTGCTCCAAGGATCATCTTATACCAGCCCTTCTGTTTAAACTCCAGACTTAAATGTAATTAGAATTCAATACAATTCACCACCAAGTTTCACCTCTTATCGTCGAGGTTACTCTTCCTTCCTAAATCCGTACATCTGAGCAAGCTTTCAGTTAGCAGTTCCTTTCTAAGAGTCAAAGTGCCAATGTCATTAGTAGTTTTCAAACACCAGCAACACTTCCTTACCAGGGCACTGCTAATACCCAGCTCATGTTTGTTATTTACCCACTGTAAGACAGTATGCCTCAAATTACACGGAGCTAACACTCTCCCCCACACACCTTTTTAAGATGCTAGCTTTTGCAACAGCACCTATCTATGTCAACACGGACATAAGGCAAGTTTAAATAACACACCAACATCTGTATTGACAACCTGGAGAGCATGCTGGCATCTAGCTTGTACATGGAGACAGAAACAAGAGTCACATCAACCAGGGTAACGACCAAAAGATGACGTGACTTTTCAAAGATTTAAGCGGTTCATCTCAGTAGCCAGATCCGTATGAAGTTTCTCATCAACATATCAGGTTTGGCAGTTTCATCATGATTCACCACTTAAATATCAGTGACTGGGAACTGCAGAGCAATTCATACATTCCACAAAGTAAGCTTGGTGTCTTTCACATGCAGACGTACTGAAAAGGGAATACATTGCTATTAACAAAAAATTTCAGCAGCTTTATAAATATTACCTCTATCTGTTGTACAACAGTTGCCAGGAAATCTTTCGTCACAACACCTGACATCCCCATTATTAGAAACTGCTCATGCCATTCTAGAAATTTGAAGGAATGAAACAATGAATTACAACACATTCACACGTACTACAGCACAACCCATTAGGAACAACCAAGTTTTACTCTCACAGATCCCCATTCCTCCCAATAGCTGGTTGTAGGCATTTTAGTCAAATGGAATTTAATACAGATCCCGAAGTTATTTCTTAGCATTTTCAGAAGCTGAGAATATCAACTATTCTCTTTAAAAAAACAAATACATATTTTCATTATAAAAAACCAAATACATATTTTCATTAAATATCAGAACCACATTTGTCTGCTTTTATTAAAAAGTCACTAGATGACCCCTTTGTTTTCTTCACCTAACAATTTTATACTTGTATCCCCTGAAAAAGAGTAACTTCAAAATTTAAAAGCTGTTATCAGGTAATCTTGTCAAATTTACTATGCACACTTCAGATACACACACTTTATCAGCTCCTCTTGTCAGCAACCCACATCAACTATTCACCAGCTCCCTGGCCTACACAGTTCTACATCATGTGAAACATTCCTGGAACAGGATACCTCAAAGTTAATGACAATCCTACTAATTCAAGCATGCATGTATTTTGCTAACTATATTTACCATATTAATATACATCCAGTGATTATTCAGAACATACACAGCTTTCAGGAAAATCCACTTGTGTGTACCAAGTATTCTTCTACTTCTGATGGTTCTTCCACGATGGGCTGAAATTGAAGTTAAACAAAAATTATCTTTTTAAGTAGAAAATGTTTATTGCTGTGGTCTAGCATCATCTCTCACATTACCATGTCAGAAACACAATCAGGGACTAAAAAAAATATCACTTTTTCATACAATTCAGTATTGGTCTAGAACAGCCTTCAATACCCATCAAGTTGAAATTTTATATGCACTAGAAAAAAAATAGCCTGCCCTGGTTTTGGACCCTTTTGCAACCATTATGATACCTGAAGAGCTGAGGCATTCAAGCTTCTATTTCAAAAACATCTGTGTAAGTTGGCCATGCATTTATTCACAACGCACTAGTACTCTCTGTCTTTAGTTTGCAGGATCATTACCTGCAAATTACAGTCAAATTTGGTCGTGTATGTAGATTCAAATTAATGCCAATACACACACAACGCCAGACAGCTAACTCATACTATATGCAAGAGCAGTATAATTAAGCACAAGTTAGCCAGTCAAGTGATTTATCATATAGGTCTTCATGCTTACCTAAATGCTACAGTGAAAGACATTAAAACAAGTGACCAAAATTTCAGTGGACTTTAAGTATTCAGCTTTAACCACATAGTAAGTATTTGTATCTACCAACTCAGCCAGGCAAAGAAACACATGACAAAGTCTTTTGTCATATACAGTACTTAAAATATGCATTTTTAAGAATGCTTCTCACTTTACACTTAAGATTTAACACATGTAGCAATCAATTAATCTAAGTTATTAAACATATCTTGTTTCAGATCACAAAATCCACCATTTTTAGCTATGAAAAATTTTAAAGTTAAGCTTGTTGATTATACCAAATAACCGAATGTCCCTAGCAGCTAGCTAAGATTCAAAAATATTACTGTTTGGTAACCTAACATGATTCCAGCCATCATTAGACAAGCTAATCCAACATGGAATGAACGCACCCAACAACTTCCTACATGAACACAATCATCTCCTACTCTTTGCTGTCAGATTAGAGTCTAGAATCCTAGGTCAATTTTTTAAATCATAATGCTCATTTTTCCAGAAGGACTAGGTCTCAATGCCATTAGCATCTCAAGAGGAGAAAAAAATGACATTTTAAGGGCACATGAAGTTTGGGAAGGTGTACGTAGGGTTTTTTTAATACATCTACCCTTTATCCTGCTGCCTCATTGCCTAGCAAAAGAAAAAAGACATCAATAGGTCAAGTAATCTTGTTATCTACATTTAAAAAAACGAAAGACTGTGGCGTTTATTTTTCTCGTGGCAAAATACGTAAATTTTATGGTAACTGCCTTTTTATACGTTTTCTGTTGTAGGACAATTTCCGCATGCTGACGGCCTCTGAAACACGTACAGGCAGTAGAGGCAACACAAACGCGTACCCCAGCAGTGTGTAAACGAACAAACCGACTCCTCCTTAGAAAAGGTGCCCTAACCTCTTCACTAGACTGCCTCACTCCCATCGCGACGTTTAGGTCGATTTAACGCCTCAGCATTAGCCACCCTCGTAAGTACTAACTCAAACCACAGCCGAGTGAAGGGAAAGGCTGCATCTCCCAGGCAAGGGTCTGCTCCTAACCCCAGCTGACGCCACTGGCGAGCAACACTGGCTGACCGGCCCCCGCAGGTATCTGAGGGGAGCTCCACGGCGCGGGCCGGGCCAGCCTACGATCAAAATGGCGCAGGCCCGGCAGCGCCTCGCCGGGCACCGCCCGCACCAGGGCAAAATGGTACCACTCCGCCCACGCGCGCCGCTGCCACCGACTACCCGCCCCACAGTGCCCCGCGCCGCAGGACTCCGCTTCCGCCAGGGAACGGGCCCGCGCCATGCTGCCGCTCCCCTCCCCACCGCGGCGCGAGGCATTCCGGGACGTGTAGTGCGCCCCTCCGTCCCCTCGCCGCCGCGGCTGCAGCAGGGTACCGCACACCGCAGTTGCGGCCCCGCGGAAGACTTGAGCCCGGCCCCGATCTCGCCCGCCCCTCCCGCGGCTCCGAGGTGCGAGCCTCCGCCGCCAGCTCCGGCCTCACGTACTACGCGAGCGGCGCTGCGGAGGAGCTTCCCGTACAAGCCAGGCACAAAACAGAGGCCCCACAGCCCCACCCGGGAAGCGGCGAACGCCTGAGCCCCAACCGCCTCGACCGCGGACCTACCGGCTGGCGCAAGCACTCCGCAGCAAAAGAACGGGCGAGGGGGCGCTCGCCAGCTTTATAACAACGCTGCGGGGTGGGAACGAGGCAGACCCCGCCCCCTCCCCGCGAGCAGAGGGGCGGTAACCCCGAACACCTCGATCGGGGCCGCGCTTGCCTGCGCATGGTGCGCGTGGGCGCGCGGCGGGGCCGTTGGTTGCTTGCTCCGCCCCGTCCTCGCCTCTCCGGCGGCGGGCTCGCGGCCGCTGACGTGGGCCCTGCAGGGGCCGGTTGCGGCCCGCCGAGGGTGAGGCGCGCGGGGGGGATAGGGGATCGCTCCTCCTCTTCTCTCCCCCCCGCCCCGACTGGCCGTGCGCCCTCACCCAGGTTCTTGGGTAGTGACTGAACGCTCTCCGGAGACTTTCCTGGCCCGTTTCACCCGGACCCCGCACTCCGCCCGTGGCCCAGCGGCGCTGAGCGGGAAGCTGCTGCGGGCTTCGCTGCCAGCCTTCTGGGCAGGCAGGAGCACGGAGGCGGAGGGGAAGCAAACAGGAGAGGGCCCTCGCTGTGGTACGTGCCCTGAAGGGAGACGAGGAACGAGGGCAGAAGGCCGGCGTTTGATCCCCGCGCCGTACGCACGCCTGGCGTTAACAGCGGGCTGGCATCGGGCGGGGCGCTGCCGAGAGAACGCAGGAGCCTGGTACAGCCCCACCTCCCAGGCTCAGGAAAATGTTTCTCATTGAGTGCTTGTTGCTTACATCCCCTGTTGCTGTTCCCGAGGGCTCCAACTGGTTAACCACCTGCAGCCAAGCCTGAACAGCCTCAACTTCCCTTCGTCTCTAATTAGATGTTTCTGAAACCTTAACCACACGCACACCCTTTCCCTTTCTGGAAACAGCACTCAGTGCTCTATCCCTCTATAACTTCAGAAGTCGTCGGGGCTGAAAAACAATCTCCTCTTGCCCACAACAGACAAAATATTTCTGCAGTTGGTCGCTCCAGAGCTGTTCCGCACCTAAGATGGGCTGCCCCAATCCCACCACAGCTTTTGCTGTGCCTCAGTCAGAAAGTGGCTCCGTCTCCAGCTGAATCTGCTCCCTTGTACTGCTGTGCAAGTGCTAGTGAGAGAGGTGGGCTACAGGTACCTGGGCTACAGCAGGGATGGCAGGAGCACGGCAGCCTGGATGATGCTTAAACTGATACGAAACCACATCCTAAATTCTCAATTTATGGAGCTTCTCCATTGAGTTACAAATAGTCTGTTTTTCTCTTCCCATTTATTGAGAGGTTTAGCATGTCAATCAACTTAGTTGAAGAAACCAGGAAAAACGAGGAAGGGTGGAGAAAAGCTAAAAAAAATTGGCAGGTTGTTAAGAATAATGCAAAAAGATGGACTCTCCACAGAAGGGTCTAACTGGTGGAGCAGATAAGGGAATCTTAGAAGAGCAAGCTGTGAAATGCTAAAATACCCAACAATTCCTAATATACTGCCAGGAAAACTTAAATAGCTGACAAATTTTAAACATGTTTTCTTCTGCAGCTCACAGCAGGAGATGAGACTCATCTTCTTCCTGCTTTTCCCATTTTACCTGTCTGAAACCTTCCTCTTGACTCCAAGCAGTGTGACCAGAACAGCAGACTGCAAGCTGCAGACAGCCCACCACCTCTTCTGCTGCAGAGACATCAGGAAGAAGGTCTGCGTACTGCCTTTTTGACTGAGGGCCTCCTACCTGCACTTTTTTCAGCTGCTGTATCTGTAGGAGAGAGCATGTGAAGTTATAAGCATCAGGGAGTAGTTGCTGATGCTTCAGGCAGGCTATTCAAAAGGCACCAATGATGGTGTTTGCCATGTGGCACTGAAAATGTTACTCCATCTTTCCTCAGTGACATCAGGGTTAAAGATAACCAAAGGTAGTTTCCCCAGCCCAAAAAGGACATGGAGCTTTTGGAGTGAGGCCAGAGAAAGGCCACAAGTATGATCACAAGGCTAAAGCACCTCTCCTATGAAACCAGACTGAGGGAGTTGGGCTTGTATCAGTATGGAGAAGAGAAGGCTCTGGACAGACCTTATAGCAGCTTTCTAGTACCTGAAGGGGCCTACAGGAAAGCTGGAGAGGGACTGTTTACAAGGGCATGGAGTGATAGGACGAGAGATCATGGATTTAAACTATAAGAGTGTAGATTTAGTGAGGCACTGGCACAGGCTGCCCAGAGAAGCTGTCGCTGCCCCATCCCTGTCGGTGTTCAAGGCCACGTTGGATGGGGCTTTGAGCAACTGGAACCTGGTCCAGTGGAGGGTGTCCCTGCCCATGGCATCAGGTTGCAACTAGATGGTCTTTGAGGTCCCTTCCAACCCAGCCATTTTGTGATTAGTCACAGCTATTAATCACAACTGGATTTGCCCTTAGGAAAGAAGGCAGCTCCTTACCATTCCTTTCCTAAGTGCTAAATAATGACATCGTTTCTACAGCACGCCATGGAGAAGAATGGAATTTCAGGGGAAAAAAAACAGAGACACTCGTAATTTAAACCCAAAGTACATTACATAAAGCATGAACGATTACTGGTTTAGTTTGCAGTTGATAAGGAGGCTATAAATAATGTGGTGACTAAGGGTCTGTCCAGAGCCACAGGGTACTGCTCTGTATTTCGAGCTTTGCAGGAGGAACACGTGTGCCTTGCACCTTGCAATGTTACTGCACACCAGCTTTTGTCATTTGGTCAAAGAAACTCTTTGTCTCTTGATTAGATGGTAGGCTACAGGTTTACTAGCAGCACCTGAATCCACGCTCAGTGCAAGGTTTTTATCCCTAAAGAAATGTGCCTCATATTTCTTGGCATCACTTAAGTCTGCTAACAGTGGGCAAGTTTGTGGGTCAAGTGACGTACGTCTTTATTGTAGGTAGGTAACAGTTGCAAGGCAGAAAAAAAAGTTAACCAAGCCAAAATAAAATCCTGCACAGCTATTACAGATGATAAGAAAAAGTAAGGTTCCTCCTTCACTTCCTTTCTTTGCCTTCCTTCAGGCTTCCACATCTAACCCATAACCCAGGTTCCTGGATAAGGGTGCAAGCCACAGAGCAACCCCTGATCCTCAAACTCCACTCCCCAGAGAGATATCCTAAAGCTTGTCCAAACCTTAAGCCTGGTTGCCATAAAGAGTTAGTTTATAGGTGAATTGCTTCTGAATGTGGCTCACTGCTCAGCTGCACATTTCATGCACAGCGTAAGCACTGGTGGGAGTGTGGGTTGTGAGCTACTTGGGGGCATGCTGAATGTCCCCTTTTGAGACCCACACAAATGTGTGCCAGCCTGAAAGACTGGTGGTGTGGCTACCTCCAGGGCTTTTCAGCACCGGGCAGCTCTCTCCAGGTTCTCTCTTCCTGTTTTAAATTGTTTCTTTCTCTTCTTGTTATTTCTCTTTATTTCTGTCTTCCCCCCTGCCACTTCCCTTCTGTTCCTATTTTAAGTCTGGTTTCCTGAATTTTCTCCCATAGCTTTGCAGCTTTGATGACTCACAGCTCTTGGTTTGGTTTCGGGTTGTTACCAGCGCATCCTTTGGGATGCTGAGTTTCCCTCCCCTCTCACCTTCCCAGCAGGAAGTCTATTGTGAGAAGCTTTAATTTCTTCCTTCTCAGAACATATAGTACTCATTGTAAAATCCTGAACTGACTCTGCCATATTTCACATTATGCATCATAAAATTAATGTGTTGGGAAACAATTTAATTTAGCTTATGATTTTGGCCCTGTTCTTAGTGTTTTACAGACATGAGAATTCTTTATTTAAACTTCTAAACTCTCTTTGAACTTTTAGCCACTTCAGTGTCACAGAAAGACAAGCACTTTTAAAAAAATGATAAATGAGATCATGAAAACATTAGAACAGCTGTACAGAGTCAGGCCAGAGGTCCACCTCCACCCCCTCCAGCATCCTGCCTCCAAGTGTAGCCAAAAGTAAATGCCTAGGGAGGGGAGTAGGGATAGAACAAGCACGTAGGGATACTTCCCTGGATGTTTGCCCAGACTCTGGGAATATAAAACTCAGGCACCTCCTAGAGGGGGGATCTTTTTGCGCCTGTGTGAATGTAACAAACCCTCACTAATGTGCTACCCATACATTTGTTGGTATGTGAATTTTAGCATTCACAGTAACAATGCCAAGGAGCATCACAGCTTGATTAGTGTTACAGGAGAATACACCTTCTTTAGTGTTCCTGCTGTCTGTTAGGTCTGTGGAGATCGGACAATGAAATAGGGGCAATGGCTGCAAGTTGGAGCACAGGAAGTTCCGCACCAACATGGGGAAGAGCTTTTACACAGTGAGGGTGACAGAGCCCTGGGACAGGCTGCCCAGGGAGGTGGTGGAGTCTCCTTCTCTGGAGATATTCAAGACCCGTCTGGACGCCTGTCTGAGTGAAATGTCCTAGGGAGCTGCTTTGGCAGGGGGTTGGACCCGATGATCTCTCGAGGTCCCTTCCAACCCCTACAGTTCTGTGATTCTGTGAAACTGCAGCATCCTCGAGAAGTTCAAAGCAACTTCTTTGATGAATGCCTCCAAAGTAGTGTTTTGTGGGGAATTTCCCTGGATCTTCCACACTGAACACAGGAGTGGAGAAATTAATGCAATTGCCTGGCCTAGCCGTCTCTGCATGCCTCATGAATTTGAACAGGGACATGTTACTACTTTCAGCAGACCAAACACTGGCATGTATTGTTGTGGGCTTTCTTTCACCCTTTTCCCAGTCTCTCTTGAATAGTGATTTTGTGCCCTCAAGATAGTTCTCTTAGTTTGGCTTCGTACCACTTGTGAGGATTTAATGTGCACGGAGGATCCTTCTTATTTGTTTGTTTTTTTTTTTTTTTTAACAAGCATCTTAATTTTTTGCTATCTCCCCATTCTAAAGTTGAGTAGAGCTGTAGTGGATATTTGGGGTTTTGGCTGCAAAGATAGGAGCATCTAAATGCATTCTGGTTGCTTATGCTGACACGTGGTTTATTGTCATAACCTAATTAGTTTCTATATGGCTAAAAATGACAGCAAACCATAACTAAGCTTTGTACAAGAGAAAAAAGCCCCAAACCCTCTGTACCTAGTTATTTAAAAGAAGCAATAAAGTTGGTTTGTCAAGACAGGCAAACAAATTAATAATTCTAAGTTAAATTAGCTATTTTTCCTGTGTTTATCAAGTTAAGTCCGTGTGCTGTCTCCAAGAGTACATGATTGTAACTGGTTTATTCTTAAAATACTTGAGGGAAATTTCAGTCTGAGTCTGCCACTACTTGGGAACATCGCTTTTCTCGCAGTGTTCAAATCTCTTCTGTGTTATTCTGCATGAACAACATACTACTGAAAGATAATACGCTTCATTTAATTGCTGTGTAGTTGCTTCTTATCTGTCCTGGCTTTTGCTCACCCTCAAGAGATGAGATGAACAGGCTCGGATGAGATGAAAGCACTGAAGTGGAAGTACTGTGGAAAGATAGAAGGACAACCTGCTATTTAATGTTCTTCTCATAGTTGTAGGGCCCAGCTGTTAATTAATACCACTTGCAGTCATTTTATTCATTGGCAAAGTATAGGGAAAAAGGTTTTTCTGTTATATTTACACAGACTCAAACTCACTTTTAAATAGGAAATATATCTTCACATTCCTTAACAAAAGGCTACCTCTGAGTTCTTAGACAAGGCCACCTCTGAGGTATTTGATTTTTTTAACCAGAACTGTTCTTAATATTGCCATATTTCAGATGCTTGCTTCCAATTAAAATATCCTATAATCACACCTCAGATTTGCCCTGTCTAAAATCAAGTATCATCTGAACTGTTATAACAACACAGAAGTTGTCAAACTGCATTCCAGTATCTGGAGTTGAATCTGGACATGATCAATGCAAATCTCTGTGTAAGAAAGAGCCACTTCCTTTGAAGTGGAGATTTCTTGGATACTTCTTTCACTGCTTGGGATGTTTCATTTGAAAAAATAAGAAAATAAAATATGCATACATATTATTTTACTAGTAGTTTGTGCATTAAAGTACATACAAATATTTTTTAAATGGCAAAATTGTAGGAAAATGTAACTGCGTTATCTACAGTGCTACTATATTACTTTTAATAGATTTAATTTTGCATCAAGACTTCACTTGGGATGGATGGTGCATATGTCTTTCCTTTTAGGAAACTTGTATAGAGACATGTATTTTCTCAGATCTTTTATTGGAGAATGTTGTTTCTGTGTTGTCTTGTTCTTAAAAATAGCAAGCTCTCTGGGACAGAGTAGTGTGTTAGCAGGTTTTGTGAGTGTATTTTGCTCTTAGTGGCTCAGTTCTTCTCACACAGGGAGAGATCAAACAGCACTTTGTATAGATGCATTTTAACTTTACAGTTGAGTAGCACTTAATGAGCTGATGCTGAAAGGGATGCCCCTGTCCTTCCCTCCTCCCCTGTCATCACTACAGGCTAATGGTCATGCTGCTACAAGCAACTATCTGGTGCCATAGAGACCTATTTTGTTTGGAGTTTGGGGTTGGCTTTTTTTTTTCCAGACTTAGTTTTCTAGTAAATCATCCACCTTAAGTGACTCACCCTGTGACCACCTAACCACTAGATTTAACAGAAGGGAAGTGGTAGGGCACACACCCTGGGCTGGGGAAGGGTTGAGCAGGGTGATGTCCCCTGACAACATCTCAGGAAGCTATAAATATGATGTGAAACCTCGCGCTCAATCCAGAGCAGCACCCATTTAACTATGCCTGAACACAATAGTTCTGTCATTACAATAAACAGTAATTGAAGTTTCAGAAGTCTTTGACTTTAAGAAGTTCTTTTACTGTTTGCTGATATTTACTGTGAGGAAGAAATTACCTCTATCTAAACACAGTTAAACTATGTGGACAGGTGATACGCAGAGCAGTATACCTCATGGCTGGCCCTGCCAAAGAGTGAGGAAATGGTTATGCTCTGCCTTTGTCTGGTCTTTGAAGGTGGGGGCTGTATTGTAAAGAACAGAAAGAGGAGGGCAGCATAGTTAATCCTATAACCACTATAAATTTCCTTTAAAACACCCACAAATCAGCCATTTCAGTTGTGTAAATAATTTGTAAACTTGAAGAGAAGGTAAACTAATGTATTGCTGACTACCTAGGAGGGAACTCAGAGCATCGCAGATGCTTGTCATGTACCCAAGCACATGCTCCCTGTCCTGATATTCCTGACTGGAGCTGGTAGCTGAGCTGCTGGTGCTGGTGGGGCTGCATCCTTCTGTTACAGTGAAAGTATTTAGATAAGGTGCACTACACTCTGACTTGCTTTGCCTGGTTGTGCTCTCTTGAATACTCCCCAGAACTCGAAGGAACTCATCCAGGCTCTCTGCCCAACAGGGGAAAAGAGCTGGGCATTTCAGAAGTTGCACGCTGTCTCTGCCTGGTGAAGAGCAGACACTAAAATAAGACACATCCTGTTCTCTGGTCTTCAGTTTTACATACTATGTGCTGGGAAAGATTTGGACAAGGCTGCCACTCCTTGTTGGTTCTGGGAACACGCTCTGCTTGGCCACTGAATATGCAGCTGACAGGCAGAGGAGATCTGGGTGGTTCATGTGACAAGAAGCAATTTCTGTCCCAGAGGTAATGAGCATACAGTGTTCCTAAACACAGGTGTCCCTGCAGAGCAGAGCAGTTGCAATATGAAGCTTGAGCTGGGGGCTTATTACAGACGTGAATCCCTAATTCCTTCAATTCCTGCCAATGTCTCAGTGCGTGCACCCATCAGCAACCTGTGTGATTCCTGAGCCAGGTCCTCTGGGGAGCCACGAATGGATGATCAGGAGATGTACCTATTAAAATCCTCTATTCTCAAAAAACATTTTGGGGCAGGGGGCGGTTCAGAGAGGTCAATGGTCAGATGTAAGAGCAAGACACCGGGGAAGAGCAGTTGACCCTCAGCCCCATCTGGAACAGCTCCTGTGTGGAAGCCTGTGATATAATGCAAGATATAAAAGTCCATGACCTGGTCTTGGGAGACTCAAGCATCCCACAGGCAGCCTGGTGTATGTAGGGAAGGTCAGGATTGGGTGATAGGAGTGAAGAAGCTGGTGCTTGGTCCTGATAGCTGCGTGCACAGTGCAGGCCATTAACACTTGCTGTAGTGCAGCTGACCATTCCCATAGGAGCTGGCACAGTTGCCAGAGTTATTGTGTAGCCCTGGCTAGTGCAGGTTGCCCTCTGCCAAGGTTATGTCCAAGATTGAAGAGGGCCGGTTGCCATCTTCCTTGGAGGTATCATATACCTGACAGATAGTAAAGTTCCTTCCTTGTCAAGGGCTCTGCACTACAGTATTGGGACACTTGGTAGCAGCGGCAGGAGCACCCACCTGCTTTTTCATATTTATCTCCTCCTAGACCATCTATAGGAGATACAGTCCTGGGTTTCTTGTAGGTGTCTTAAATGTTTCAGCCTTGACGTGCCCTCTTCTAGCTGTGAGCATCCAACTTAGCCCATCTGGCAGTTCCTGACATTGCACCCATGTGGGAAAGAGTCAACCAGCTCTTTCCCACAACCAATTATGGACATACTTGCTACAGAGCCAGGTGATAGAATTTCTTCTCATCCATGAACTAGGCATGGCACAGCCTTTCTTCTGAATTCAGCAGGAGCTGTGGAGCAGTTCTCTAGACCTCCAAAACAATGTGAATGCAAAGAGAACTTCAGAAGCTACCAGTGTGCTAATAAGTTGTATCACCTGAACTAAAAAAAAACCCAAACCACAAACCCATTGATGGTAGTCCTCTGCTTTATAAAACAAAAAAAAATTAAACTTTTTAGAGAGAAGCTACTCTTCAGTGCTGCTTTATGGTGCCTTAAATGTCAGGTATTGAAATTATACTAGTTCATTGGGCAAACACGGCATTTAAAACAACAGTTTTGTCACATTTCTTTCATTTTCCTTAATTTTCCTTTCTCTTTACTTGGGTTACTCAGACACACACTTAGTCTTGCATAAGTAGATATGAAGAGAGGAGAGGATCTCACTTTAGGAGATGTTAATTGATATGTTTCATTTCTTTTGAAGATTTTGCAGTTTATTGGCATGTTTAAGTAGTTTCCATGGACTGCAGTGGGAGTTTGATGACACAGCTGGATGGTAGGGTTTGTCTCTTTCATGCAAGTAAGGAATAAAACAAAACAAGATAGCTCTGGCATAATGAATACATATTATACTAGGAGTGTCCAAGCATTTGAAAACCTTATCCAGCCTACCAGCCTGGTTGTAGGCAGAAATAGACTAAGGAATTACAGGTCCTCTCCTTCCAGGAGTCCTGCGAGTCCAGCTCAGTATGTCTTTCTCCTCCTTGTCTCCTCGCTTTGAATACTCACAGACCACACTAGGATCTGCAAGAACTTGTTCTTTATGTTTCTGCAGCAGAGGCAAGATTCGCCTCGCAGGGGCTGGGAGGGAACCTCATGTGGAGGAGCAGCCTGTGGCTCCCGCCTGTGTTCCTCCACACCCTGCGTAGGACGGGGCCCTGGACCGACACGCAGTGTAGGAGTTCAGAAGGCTGCAGCAGAAGAGCTGGTGAAGCAGGAACGAACTGCAGGGTGCTGCATGACATGACAAGAGACTGAAACCTTGTTTGATCTCATAAGCAATCTGGTTGTGCAGTGTTGATCAGACACGTGCACCTGACCCACAGCTGGTCTGGGAGACGGATGCTTGATACAGGAGGGGATAAATTTTCCCCACTTGGTGATTTTGTATATGACCATCAAGATCATTCTGTAAACACAAGAGGGCACTCCCACCTCACTTCTAAATGACTTGCAGTGCTTGTAAAAGGAAGCTCTTAATGGAACAAATAGTCTTGCAGCTACTCCTTTGTACATGCTTTGATAGCACAGCAATCATTATGCATTTATAAACATTTATAGACCATGTTTAAGAAATGTGGACTTGGTTTGATGCTTTCTCCAAAATAGTGTGCGTGAAGAAAAAATTCTATTTAATCCTTGATCTCAGTGAAGTCAAACCAAAGCTCATATGTCCCTGTAACCAGAATTGCACTGAACCTGGGAGGCTAAAGACTACATTTTGGAATTTCTCACACATTATCTCATGGAAACAGACACTACCTCTTTTGTCTCCAATAGCAAATTCACTAAGAAGAACTACAGAAAGGGGGAGTAAGATTGAACATTGTTCGGCTTGCCAGCACTCACGTGTTTTGAAGAAGAATACTGGTGCTCCATTCACGCACGTTTCCCTTACCTACTCGCTCTTGTCTGCCCAGTGTGTAATGCTGTCAGTGCTTTGTGTGGTCACTTATAAAAGAATAAATGTATTTTAAACTTGCCCAAGGGCCTCTCAGCTGTTGGGATCAAAGTCTCAATCACTCAGAAAGGGGCTTCCAAAGTAATAGGAGCCAAGAGGGAAACATCAGTGAAATACTTCAAAGAAATTAAGTGTTAAGTAAGTTCCTCTAAGGACATGATACAGATGACATCCCAGCTGAAGTGCCCCTACACCAATGCATACAATATGGGCAACAAACAGCTTACTGGTAAGAATTAGAAACCAAGGAAACAAAGAGAACCTTGTGGTTGTTTTCTACTACAGGCTGTCCAATCAAGGGGTGCCTATTGATGAAGTCTTCTTACTCCAGCTACAGAAGGCATCATGTTCACAGGTTCTTGTCCTGCTGGGGGAGTTCAACCACCCTAACATCTACTGGAAAAGTAGCATGGCAAGTTGTAGGCAATCCAGGAGACTCCTGGAATACACTGAGTCTAACTTAAGCCAGATAATAGCCCTAACAGAGAGGATGCAATACTGGACTGGTTGGTTACCAATGCAAGTGAGCATTGGTGATGTCAAGATTGGAGGCTGGTAGAGTTTGCAGTCCTGAGGAATATGGGTCAGGTAAAGAGTAAAATCAGGCTCTTGAACTTTAGGAAAGCAAACTTTCAGCTCTTCAAGGAGTTAGTTAACCCACTGTAAATCTACCCTCAAGGAACAGGGAGAAAACTTGCAGATCTTTAAGGACGAGAGGACATAGAGCACAAGAGGTCTTCATGCCCAGGTATAAGATACCAGGAAAGGAAGGCAAGGGACCAGTATAGATGAGTTGAGATCTGCTTGTCAAACTAAAGGGCAAAAACAGGAACTGCAGTGGAAGGAAGGACAGGTATCCTGGGAAGAGTATAGGGACACTGCCCAGTTGTGTAGGAATGGAGTCAGGGGGGCCAAGGCCCAGTTGGAGCTGAACTTGGTAAGGTATGCAAAGAATAATAAGAGCTTCTACAGGTATATCAGCCAGAAAATGAAGAAAGTGTTTCCCTCCATTGAACAAGACCGACAAACTAGTAACAATGGACAAGGAGAAGGCTGAGGTATCCAACAGGTTTTTTGCCTCAGTCTTCACTGGCAACCTCTCTTCTTACACCCATTGAGATGATTCTGCCCCTGTACCCTGCTCTCATGAGATCCCATCTGGAATACTGCATCCAGCTCTGGAGTCCCCAGCACAGAAAAAACATGGACCAGTTGGGGTGGGTCCAGAGGAGGGCTATGAAGATGATCAGAGGGCTGGAGAACCTCTCCTGTGAAGACAGACTGGGAGAGTTGGGCTTGTTCAGCCTGGAGAAATGAAGGCTCGAGGAGACCTTATTGCAGTCTTTCAGTACTTAAAGGGGGATTATAAGAAAGATGAACATTAAGTTTTTTATCAGGGCCTGTAGCAATAGGACAAGGGATAATGGTTTTAAACTGACAGTGTAGATTTAGACTAGATATAAGGAAGAAGGTGGTGAAACACTGGAACAGGTTGCCCAGAGAAATGATATATGCCCCATCCATAGGAACATTCAAGGTCAGGTTGGACTGGGTTCTGAGCAGCCTGATCTAGTTGAAGATGTCCCTGTTCATTGTAGGGAAATTGGATTAGATGACCTTTAGAGGTTCCTTCCAACCCAAACTATTCTATGACTCTGTGTCCAGATGCACTTTGTGATTTCCCTCTGCATTTCTTACCCCTTCCTCTTATCCCCACACTACTTTTGATCTTCATCAGCTTCACTAACAATTTTTTAAACAACTCTCCCTTTGGCCAAGAGATCTGATGTCTCTGTTTCACAACATTTTTTATTTGGGATGCTGAAGCAAGGAACATAAGAAGGATCTGCACCCTCTTTTACAGCAAATTACTTGACAGCACTCAAAAGGGATATTTGCAGGAGTAGAGGTGTAAAGTACTAAAAAAGAACTATGGAGAGTGCTGTCAATTAAAGGCATGTGAGTATGTACTGTGGACTCTTGCACTGCATTTTATCTTCATGACACCACTTTTTTAATTTATGTCTCAGCAGATCCATAAACTAAGACTGGGCTCTGCTTCATAAAGCAGACAGGTAAGTATGTTTTGAAAAGATTAAAAACATATACGGTGTTTATAGATTAGCTTCTTAGAAAAATATTGAGTATAACTGAATTTTTCTGTTATCAGTTGCCTCTCCAAGGAAATCTGGTGTGAATATGTGCATTTTGCCTGAAAGAAATAGACTAGTGGCATATATTTTTGGGTCAAGGTGTTCATTTAATTTCCAGGCATGATCTTCTCCTTAGAAACAGCAAATGATTTACAACTATGCATGTTTCTGAAATTATGATCATAAAAGTTGACTTTTAGCTCTGGTAATAAACTAAAATAAGGAGGCTGGCTGCTTTATAGAAGGCTAGCACCAGGAAGGGTCAATACTGATTATTAAAACACAAGAAATCAATTTGAAATGAATGCTCATTCTTATGTTTGGCAAAGTTTAGACAGGCAGAGGAACTCATGGAAACTAGTATAATTTGAAAATATATTGTATGCTGGTTATGAATCTGGCTGTCTATGAGAAATTTTTGTAACTATTTTCAGTTATTTATTATCTCTAATTATTATCTTTTGCTATTTACATCTATTCCTCTTAATTTATGATTGTGTTGTAAGGCCCATAAATCTCCTCCTCTGTGACAGACAAACACATTTCCCAGACATTTCTGCTGTCTGAGAGAGATACAAGGTGCTCTAGCAGGCTTGGAGACATGATGGTGCTGAGCAGCCGACTGATGGCTGCACTGTAGATCGCAAGGTTGAGTAGCACTTCCCTTTTCATGGAAGGGTGACTGCAGTCTCTTTCCTTTGAGTGGAAAATCCAGTAAAATTTCCAGGAGCTTAATTTGAGGTCATAAGCCTCTGTCAGGTTTGGTCAAAACTGGTCAGTGATTTAACAGGTACCTAGGAAAGATTAGACATCCAGAACAACCTCATAAACCCTGTTATTTTGGGAAAGAAAATCTAATGAGGAGAAGCTTAAGTCCCTTGGTTTGTACAGCCTGGAGAAGAGGAGGCTGAGAGGAGACCTCATTGCGATCTATGGCTTCCTGATGAGGGGGAGTGAAGGGATAGGCACCAATCTATTTGGTGACCAGTGACAGAACCCAAGGGAATGGTATGAAGCTGCGACAGGGGAGGTTTAGGCTAGGTTTAGGAAGAGGTTCTTTACTGAGACAGGCTCCCCAGGGAAGTGGTCACAGCACCAAGCTTTACTGAGATCTAGAAGTGTCTGGACGATGCACTCAGACACATGCTCTGACTTGGATGGCCCTATGTGGAGCCAAGACTTGGACCCGATCCTTGTGGGTCTCTTCCAACACAGGATACTCTATGACTCTGTGATTCTAATTTTTACCGGGTTTTCGCCATTCAGTCAGGACAACTAAAAAAAAAAAAAAAAATCAGTATCTTTCTTTTAATTTCTCTTTTTTCATAGTAGTTTTTATCTTCTGTGACTCTGATGGAAATGAAATTCATCTCACATTCTCTTTGCAACTCTGATGCAGTGGATGCAGTCATTGTGAAACTGCTGTGTCAGGTCTGCTGTGTGGCCCAGCGCAGCCAGCAGATCTATGTAAGGACTAGGTAGAATCTGCAGCTGCAGTGGAGGCAACGGTTTTCACCTCAGCTCTTGCTTTCACGACACCTTTAACGTGTAACGAGCATTAAAGAAAGCAGTGTTACAACCACAAATGCTGCATGGAAGCTTTTTTACTCTGTCTTTGGGCTTTGTATGGAAAACTTGGCATTTTGTGTAGGCAGCTCCTGGTGCACAGGGCATGCTGCCGCACACGGGGAGAGTCCCGTGGCACTGGAGGCAGCATGGGGATGTGCTGAGGCCAGTGGTCTCCAGGCATAGCCAGTCTCGACAACTTAAACTCAGTAACTACCATTTGTCAGCTGAGCAATAAAGAGTTAAACTGCTCTCTGTGGTTAGGCTTCAGATTTGGAGCTGTTTAAACAGGACAGGAAACAATCGCCAATGACAAAACTCATAAGTGCTGAACAGCAAAAACTTTCAAGTTTCATTTACAGGTAAAATATCAGAAGTGTTTTGCTTACAGCATCGGTGGATGGTAGCTTAAAAAGGTCATGAAACTTCATCCCGAGAGGGTTAGTCTTGAATCTCATCCACACTTGGAACATGAGACAAATTTAATTCCAGACTCTTCCGTGGCTGCCCGCCCAGAGAAACCTGCCACTGTTAGTGAGAGAGCAGCTTCCCTCAAATAGCATGGAAACCATCCAGCAGGCAAAGAAGGCTGAGGATGGATTCTTTTGAAATGGAATTCAAATAATGAAGATTATTAGTATACTTGACTGTACAGCAATTCAAGGAGCAATTCAAGGAGGGAAATGAGCAAGGAGAATTAAATGGGTGTAGACAAAACCTGCGACAATAATTCTCATTAATGGAATGAAAATTTGATTCATGTGATTTCTGTAGTATGAGAATAGGACAGAAAGAGAAAACATAAAGATGGTCCAGATTGCAAGTATATTAACTTCAACTTCTACTGACATCACAAGTCCTTCAACTGACTTTTTGGAGTGTTTAAGGAAAGGTTGGATGAGGTACTTAGGGACATGGCTTAGTGAATAATATAGATGATAGGGGGGATGGTTGGACTAGATGATCTTGGAGGTCCTTTCCAACCTTAATGATTCTGTGATTCCATGACTTTCATAGACCCTTAATCAAAACTTGCATCACTGAGAAATAGCAGAATAGGCAACAGACTAATCTGGGTGAGCAGATCTGATCTGAAAAACAAGAAGCTGTGCTCCAGCCATATGCTAGAGATGATCAGCAGCAAACAAAGTGTGTCTCAAAAGTTCCTGAAATTACAAAGAAAGCATCCCTAAAATGCTGCTGAACAGAAATTTCTCTTGAAAAGTAGGACCATGCAGCGGGATGGGCTTTCAGCATCTTGATCATTTATTCTATCTGTATCCTCACCCTTTAAGGTTTTCAGTGTTTGAAAAAACTTTCTTCAACAAGAAAACTAATAGATTTGGTCAACAAGAGGTGAAAAAAAAAAGGCCTTTGAAATATAGCTGTTAGGGAAAATTTTGTAAAAGTAAAAAGTTTTAAACTGTTAATGTAGTTGTACAGCAGCTGTGTATTTGTCGTAATACAAATACATATAACGTAATTAAAATTAAAAATACACAGGAAAGATATGATTTTCATAGAAGAAAATCACCTACAGATGTCAGTGGAACTTCCTATCAGAACACGTAACAGTCAACTTCAGAAAAATCAATTCAAATACAATGTGCAGTCCCATGCTGAGTAATATGCAGTACTGGTTGTCTAGTCAAGCAGCAAGCTGGATGTCTAGTCAACTTTTGCATGCAAAGCTGCAAAATTGGCTGATGAAGCCAGCAGAAGAGTTGGGCCACTTGATTTTAGGATGTATTTCCACTCCTGCTGCAGAGGCTGCCTTGACAAAGAATGTTTCTTGTTCTAAGAATGAAAGCATGTCTGAAAAACTGATTTAATAGTGGGTAGAAAAAGTGAGTGACATTGATTTGGGGGCAATGTGTGATAAAGGTTTGTGTTTGCATCTTACTTGATATTCTTGGTTTTGCACAAGAAAAAGGCTTCAGTGGATAATAGGTGGTGGACTGGTTTGGGCACTCAAAGAAACCTGGAGCATTTTTACACTGAGTTCAGGATTCAGAGTTCTCACTACATCGATGAGCATAATATAGTGTATACTTTATGTTATATTATATACAGTGTGCTAAGCCATTGTTGTGGTCTAACCCAGCAGGCAGCTAAATGCCACACAGCTGTTCTCTCACTTCACCCACTCAGTGGGATGGGGAGAAGAATTGGGAAGAAAAAAAATATTTGTGGATTGAGGTGAGGATGGTTTAATAGGACAGAAAAGGAAGGGAAAATAATGATAGCTGTAGCAGCAATAGCAATAATAAAAATAATGACTATAACAAACTCAACAACAATAATACTTATAGAAGAATATACAAGTGATGTACAATGCAATTGCTCGCCACCACCTGACTGATGTGCAGCCTGTTCCTGAGCAGAAGTCCCCAGCTAACTTCCCCTTTAGTATATATGCTGAGCATAACATCATATGGTATGGAATATCCCTCTGGTCAGTTTGGGTTAGCTGTCCTGGCTGTGTCCTCTCCCAACTCCCTGTGTATCCCCAGCCTCCTCGCTTGTGGGGTGGGGTGAGGAGCAGAAAATGCCTTGGCTCTGTGTAACAACTGGTCAGCAACAGCTAAAACATCCCTGTGTTATCAACACTGTTCTCATCCTAAATTTAAAACACAGCCCCATACTGGCTACTTGAAAGAAAATTAAATACATCCCAACCAAAATGAGGACAGTCCTATATATGCTGCAAAATACTTTTTTATACATATGCATGTGTATTCATATCTAGATCTATATATATACACAATATGTACGTGTGCTATATAAGCTTGTGCTAGATGATGACATCCAGCTCATTTTAGGTTACTGCTTCACAAAGACCTTCTGTTGGTTGCTGGCATTCACTATGCACTGGCAGCTCCTCCATGTCTCTCCTTGCTGCTCCATTCTGTGCCAGGGAAATGGAGAAGGCAGTGCAGGATGAAACTATCACCCAAGATCTCGGGGACAATATGGGGATTGTTGGTGGGGGTTGTTGTTCTCTCTCTCTCTCACTCACCTCTGTGTCTCTGTCTCTCTCCACGGGTTGCAAGTGCTGGCAGAGGCTTGCTCCAACACGGGTCACAGCATCTTCTGCATGTCTCCACCTGCTCCACGCACTCCACCATGGGTTTCTCCATGGGCTGCAGGGGCACCTTTCTCTCAGGCACCTGGGGCGCCTCCTCCCCTTCTTCACTGGCCTTGGTGCCTGCACAGCTCCTTACATCTTCTCACTCCCTTCTCTGGTGGCAAAATGCAGCTGCTTGTGGGTTTTTTTTTCTTCTTAAATCATAGAATCATAGAATTGCCTAGGTTGGAAGAGACCCTTTAGATCATCAAGTCCAACCATAATAAATGATATTCCCAGAGGCACTATGACTGTCACTGATGGGCTTGGCCTTGGTCAACAATGACTCCGGCCTTGAATTGGCTGGTGTTTACTCTCTTGGGCCTGCAGAGAGCTTCTGGCTCCTTCTTGCAGACCCCCTTCTCCACCAGAACCCAGCCATGCAAAACTACAAGTAGAAATTAATTCACTTTTATTGCCTATCATGATTTTTGCTTTACCTGTTCAGAAGATAAGGGAGAGATGCTTGATGAAGTAGATTCATCTGTCAGTCTGACAAGTTTCCAGAGAAACTTTGAGTTTTAGCAGTTACTCCAGAATAAACAATATAGAAAAGGCCCAGCTCACTGTGATTTTGGTTTTTTGTTATGTTTAATTGTTAAAATATTTTGTTGCTCTTAATGGGGTATTTGATATTCAAAGTGCATATAACAGGCTTTCTGTCATTCTCTGTTATCATCAGATATAGGATAGATTGAAATTTTTGATATAAATAATTATGGGTGCAGTCTTTACTCACTTGTTACTCAGCCAAAACTCCCATTAACTTCAATAGATCCATAACATAGATAATACAATTTTTAATGCCATTGGGATTTTAGTACATTGTGTTTTTCCCCTCTGATGTTTCAAATGCCAGGCATTTTAACTGCAGTACTTATCAGGCTCACTGAACAATTAACACACATTACGCATTACAGTTTACAGCTTTTTTAATATACATCATTACTGGAATCTTAAAATATACTTGGAAAATGTAGGCATTTCTGCTTGACAGAAAAATGAAATATTTACAAAAAATTATTGTGCTATCAACTCATTTCAGTTAAGTTCTTCACCTGACCTGCAACTTTCCCAGGCATCCCAGGCAGGACTCTTAGTCTGTCTGTTGACTTATCCGCAGCAAGTCTCAGGCCAAAGTCATCAGATGGATGGCACTACCTGCCAGGTCTTCTGCAGCAGCCAGTGATCCCCAGTACATGCCTTGAGGTCCCAGATGGCAGTAGGCATTTGCAAAGGGGAGAATTTCTCTGTGGGAAAGGGTCTGTATGGGTACAGCAGCCAAAGGTTGGGGCTTGTTCACACAACATAGTCTTCTCTAGACTCGCTATTATCTACACAAATATATTGGTGCCATTCTTTAGTGGCCATTAATTTGAAGGCAAATCATGTGGATGGGGTGGAGAGGAAAGTCTTACTCCTTTAAGCCTTATTCTTTTCCTCTTGGACTCTGTTAGTCTGTCATTAATTGCTATTATACAGTCCTCCATGTCTTTGCCCCAGTACATAGAGTTTTCTACTGCAAAACGTCTCTAGTCCAAGCCTTTTCCACATGGTCTGAGAGCAGGGAAGGATGTTTATTCCTCTTGTTATGTAGAAATCTTGCCTCAGAAGACAGTTTAAGATTTCACTTCCCAGAAAAAGACACCGTGTTCCACACTATCCCCCTAATATCTGGGTGTAGAGATAAATTCCGTAGGGTGTGACCCAAACATGCCAATGTCAGCCCTGGTGTCCATAGCAGCAGCACTTCAGAAACAAAGCTGTGAAAGTGCTTGCCCAGCTAAGTCAGATGCTGCTGCAATAACTATAAGACTGGTTTATCTCACAGTTTCTTTATGAAGCTACAGCTTAAGATGATTTGGTCTCTTTACTATGAGGGTGGTGAGGCCCTGGCACAGGGTGCCCAGAGAAGCTGTGGCTGCCCCTCCCTGGCAGTGTCCAAGGCCAGGCTGAATGGGGCTTGGGGGAACCTGTTCTAGTGAAGGGTGTTCCCCTGTCAGGGGGACTGGAATTAGGTGATCTTTGAAGTCTGTGATATCTATGATTTCTATAATTAAGGGTGTACAATTTTGAAGCCACCTTATAGACACATCAAGCTGTTTAATAGGATATTTAAACATTAATATTGACTTCTAATAAGGATGGTTGTGATCCACATACCTTCAGCATCTTCATGGAGTGCTTTGGAGGTAAGCAAACTGAAAAACCTGACAGATAGACACTGCAGTTTGGGCTGTTTTGTTAGGCTATCGAGCTGGTAATAGCAGCTCAGAGTTATTAATTAGCGTGCCTAAACATGACACAATTATTAATCTGGGTGGGTAATTTCTTCTTTGACAAAACAACAGTAACCAGGGCACTATGGGAAGGAAAGAGGTGAGTCACCTGAAGGCAGAAAGAGTCACAGGTGTGCATACATACATTTTCACATTTTGGCTGATCATTTTTAATGACTTTTTGCATCAAAACAGAAAACCTGTTGTTTCAAATCCTAAATGTCAAGGAGTTGAGCTGTGGAGTGTTGTTCAAACCTGTCCTCCATGCCCTCTGTACCTTCTTAGATCTGTGCAAGGCACTGAGGTTTCCCATAAGGAGTTCAAATGCTCAGAGATGCTGGGTTTGTGCTCAGTGCATGTCTAGGCAATGAGGATGACCCCCCTGTGTGGTTCTGCAGGAGCTGATTCCCTTCCTGGCTGCTGACTAGGAGAGCAGAAAACTACTCTTCATATCTGGTTGTAAATTCAAACGTGATCCAAAGAATTAGAATAGTGATTTTCTAAAGGTAGAATTGGAAGTAGAAATTCCAGTTGTACATGGACAAAAGGATCTTTAAGAGCCCTCACACCTGTTGTAAGTTCAGTTGTCATTAATCTCACTGAAGCTGTGATGATTAATACTGAATGAGAATCCAATCCTCCTCTTTCCTTCTGCCTCTTGGGGTTGGAGTCCATGTGGAGTCATGCTGCCTTGACCTAAAAGCTTCTGTGTGGCTACAGACAGGTGGTGATCCCATCATGAATGTTTTCTGAATGACGGGATTAGCTGGGCGAGGTATCAGCAGGCATGGGGCTAATGAGCTGCTCTCAGAAAAGAAGTTAGATGCTGGTGACTTGATCTGCTCGCTAGAGAATGAAGTTGGGTGGGGGTTTTTTTTCAGAAGAAAGGGAGAACCTGGGATTTGGGACTTAAAACAATAGCCTTGTCCTTGCAGCACAGGATTTATGTTCTCAGGTAGCAGGCCATCAGCTTTGTACTGAATCTACAAGGCAGCAGTGCTGCAGTTTCTCAGGCTTGCTCTGCCTGAGCTTTTCTGGACGTGCCTGTGGGTTTGGTTTACTTGATCTAGCTGTGACAGCATCTTCTCTAACCAAGGGTCTGCAGTTAATTTGTTTTGCTTTATATATGGCTTTATATATTTGCTTTAATTTTAAGTATATATGGCTGTAGCACAGGGATGTAGTTAAAAGAAATACAGCCTTACCTAGGATGATAGCAGGAGACTCAAGTGGTAAAACAGGACCTAGCATGGAGGAATGCAGGTGTGGGATGGTAAGAGATAGGGCACTGGCCTGGCACTGGAGACTCCAGGGCTATCAACTGTTCTCCAGTGGTCAGATAAGGAAGTGCAGACAGACCTGGACAAACCCTGTTGCAGGGGTAGCAAAGAGAATAAATAAATAGCATATTCTTGCTGTGAAAGGTATATCTGAGGTCCAGGGAGCCACTCTGAGCAGCATCAGTGCAGAGGTTCCATGGAAAAGAGAGGCTGGCTGCAGAGCCTACCTCCGTGGACCTCCGGTCAGACATGGGGAGCAGACAGACCTCTGTGAGGCGACAACCCAGTTTTACTTGGGACTGGCATGTGGTACTGACTTAGAGGGAAAATCTGAGCATCCTAAGGTCATTTCACACTTTACTGCAAAGGTTTGCAAAGGTAAGGACACACTACCAGTATCATGGGCATAGCACCGTAGCATATAGCATACTACTTAGGATTCTGCCACCAGGAGAGCACAGTAGGTGTAAGCTGAGGTTGAGAAGAATGCATTTATTAATTCACACTTATTCTGTGTCAGCTCAGTGTATGCATAGGTTTACAGTCTACAACGTGTTAGTTTCTTTTGCGATTCTATAGGTTGTTTACAAAACACTCTCCAAGTATCTTCTGTTATCAGCACTTCAGCATCTGTTTCAGAGATGTTTCTGTAAATGGGTATTTCCTGTTATTACCCTTTCTGATCTCTCTCAGTGAAGGGGAAAGGTGATGAAATGCAGCTTATCTCTGACATCAAAAGAGATTTACTCCGCTGATTTAGAAATGCCCAGCTACTGCTGGTGGTTGGTTTGTTACTCTGCCTGATTTACAGCAGACCCTGTGTACCGCAGTAACAAATGCGTGTTGTCCCTTTCAAGACACATTGTCTCATGTCGTTGATGAACAGTGTGTGCTGATTCCTCCCTGGGTCTGACCATCATCCAAAAAAGGAATGATATGTACAACTAATCTTAAATCTTGCTTTCTCATGTGCTTGTATTTCATGTTGCTCTAAGGGTGTCCCCTCACTGTAGAAGTATTGTCCTTTAATAGGTGTCAAGAAAAGAGTGGCATGTACTTAATTTGGGTAGGTAATTTTCTTTTCACAGATAAATCATTGTCGTGCCTGGTTATTACTGCGATCTGTATCTGCTTCTAGCAAACAGCCAAACTTCACTCTGGTGCTTGCCTCAGAGCGAGGCAGGACCTGTGGTATTGTGATTCAGAGAGTGCTTCCTCCTGGGCCGATCTGGAGGACAAGAAGCAGCTGCGGATAGAGAGTCCATGGCTCAGGAGTTGAATTCCTTACCCATAATCCCTGATGGAGAACGATGCAGTTCTTCAGTTCTGTTTTTTTCTCTGTGTGCAGCAGTCCTGCAGTTCCTTGCCAGACTAAAGTCAGTCTAATTGCAGGATGTTATTCTCCCTGCTATCTCAGTGCGTGCTCCCTTCACTTCTCCCATCACCACTCACCAGAGTGACAGCTCTACCACTGGTTCAGGCACGCCTCAACTAGGTCTTCTCTTCAGTAGGATTAGTTTCTAGCCAGGTCAGCAAGGGAACCCAGCTCACTCTCAAGGCAGTGAGTGCTGAACCTGATGTGATAGAAGTGCATGGGTGGCACAAGGGGTACCCATTCAGTGCCTCTGAGCTCATTAAACAGCTTGCTGTGGCCATGGGGCTACACCAATGCATGGATGTGCCTCTTGAATCTGTATTTTCAAGGCTAGCAGGAAATGACAGGTGCTAGAAACACAGGATGAAATTCTTCATCACAGTCAGTGGAAAGATTGAAGCCTAATTTTCTGCAGATTTCTACTTTGCAAAGCCTGTTGCCTCTCATTAGGATAGCCCCGGATCCCCCATGTTCCCTCCCACAATTTCACTTCACAATTTCTCAGTGAAGGTAACGGTGCTCCTTTGGTTACTTAGCTGACAGCATTTAAAGAATGCCAAATGTCAGTACATTGCATTATCTCTGAGAACCTGGTGAGAGCAAGGGGGATGGTGATGAGTTGCTGTGCTACAACAGCTTCTACTCTGGCATGTTGAAAGAACTAGCAGCATCTTGCATAGTATTTTGTGAAATGTTTTGAAGGGTCCTCATGTTACAGAATGGTTGGCACCAACCAATGTGTTTCTAAAAGAAGAAGGATGGATAAAATATTGCAGATAAACCTTAACTCCATTTTTGCAATATGATGTTCTAACACAAATTAGCCTGTATGGAAACTTGAGATAACTTTACAGCAAAGTCACGGCTAAGCCTAAATTGATCACATTCCTACTGTGCATTTTCTACAGTACCTCAAAATGATTTTATATTATGGTTTAGTTTTAATGCTTTTCAAAATGTACACCTTAACTCATTTTTCCCATCCCTGTAATAATACACTGTCCCTATCTGTAATGTGTGGAGCCAGCAGAGAGATACTGTATACAATTTGAGAAATGCACCCATCAAATTATTATGCATTTCTTGTGCATCTCAAGGATGATGATAATGTGTCTTCTGCACCAGCTTTATGGGATTACATGCTTTGGTACATTTCTCTTTCTGTTTTGTTCATTTTCTCTCAAGGATTTATAAATACTTGAGTAGTTACGAAGGATGTCAACTGCCCTTTGTTACTGTGGGTCTCAGGACTGAAGAATTACAAAAGCAAGTTTATTTTGGAATACACTGTGGGCTCTAGAGTTATATTTAGAATGATTGTTTTACCTTTCAAGATGATATATTTCTCTCCTGACGTAGATGAACTGAGGGATACACAATTTAGAACAGGTCTTTGTTCCCAGATAGAGGGACAGTATAATTTATCTGCAATTAATCCCAGGCTGCAGAGATCAGGGGGAAGTCTGGAGCAAGGATTTCTTATCCTTGGTGGGAGATGATCAGGATGGAAAATCTTTAAGAAAACTGGACATAACGTGAATCCATGGATCATGATGGGATGCACCCATGAATACAGAGGGAGCTGGCTCATATGTGCACACAGAAATAATTATTTCAATCAATACTGTAACTCCAGTTTTTAACAGTCAACACAGTTGATACTCACAACATTTAAATCAGTGTAATTCCAGTTGATTTTCCTTTTCTGTACACAGGACATGTAATCCATTCCTTACAGTATTCCTACACTACCAGGGCTTTCAGCTCATTATGGCAAGGTATATCAAAAGAGGACTCACCTTACTTGGATATGGAAACTTACAACAATTTGGCAATTAATTAATAGCAAGTCAGATATCTCTGCCATGCGGACAGCAACATCCATCAGAGGGGCAGGGCAGGTGCTCGGGGAAGATAACAAGATCAGCCAGTTAATTACTCATGTTGCTGTACCATATCAGAGACCTAAGGTTCTCCAGCTTCCTCTCATTTTTCAGTTTGGGTGTTTGCAATCTGCAGTAACCTTGCTGCCTTTATTTTGGTAGAACAGCCATGTTTTGCATATCCTGACAGCCATAGTGACTGGATTTCCGCCCCCTGCACACCCTCACAAAAAGGATTAACAGGTTTCCTAACCTAATGTGATAGACTATAGATAATACATTGTTTTAGCTTATGTGGCAATATATGGCTTTGTGGTTTCCTTAAAAAAAAAAGCGCCAAATTTGTCTTTCATACAAATTCATAGCAATAAGGTTTCAGCAGATTTCCCTCAAATACTTGGGCATTTAAAGAATTTTCTTTATTTCTTCTACCTCCATTCACCTGAATTCTTGCTCTTCTGTGTTGCATTTTCACCCAACTAGTGTTACAGAAAGCTAAAATTCTTTGATCTGCTACTTATCTCTCTAAATGAAAACAGATGGCCCTTATCACAACAGAAAACACACATTTTACCCCTAGGATCTATAATGCTATTGATTTATTTTTTTAACATTTGTTTGCAGGCTTGATAAGGGTGTAAAGGTCTATGTGAGGGGTATAGCCATTATTTCAAATCTAAAGTAAACTTTTTACAAAATGGTAAACTTAAAGAAATCTGATCAAATTCCTGTTGCAAGAGTGAAGAGCTGCAACAGCTAAGGAGTTGTGGGGTTTTTTTTCCTAGGGCATTCTTTTCTGCAAAAGCCGCCTATCAATTAAGCATGGCAAGAGGACATATTAAAGCTTTAAAGAGCTATCTCAAAATTGAATGGATATGAAACAGCAGAAAGAGTCAAGTCTGATCAGTAGCAATCCCTTTCTAATCAAAACCTCATCCCGCTCTCCTTAAAGCTAATTACAAGTGAAGAGTGCAGCTCCCTGTCTGAAAAACAGAACTCCACCTCCTTTGATCACTGAAGAACCGCCTCCTCATCTTGAAATACAAGATAATTTTTTTTTAGTTTTTGGTAGTACATGATTTTTATGCCCCTGAAGCAAAATGGATCAAAGGGTGATTGGACAACGAGCTTTGCTTCCCGATTTGGTGAAGGAACTACATGGCACTACCGTGGTATTATTGCTCCTTTAAAAACAAAAGAAACTAAGAGAACCCAAACCTAACCAATCAAAAAAACCCCAAACCCCAGACCCTCACGCCTAACACTGGCTCCCCTCCCTTCATTCTGTGGCATCTGCGTGGCCTCCTGCAGGGGGCAATTTAACACAAGCTATGCGCTTAGGAGAGGTACAGGCCGGTAAGCTCTCTGCCCTTCCTAGCAGAGGTTGAAGGATTTTATTTCCTTTCAAGAGGCCTGAACGAGGTGAAATGGATTCGTGTGGCTGCTTCTTCATAAATGTTTTGTAAGGGGCTGCTTGGACTGTTGTAGTGCAGAAGGGTCTCTCTGCTCCCAGGGACACATTGACCTTTTCCAGTCCTGTAGAAGGTCATACGGAGCTTTCTGAATTTCCTCATTTTCCAGAAGAGACTCTATTGAGCACAGGCTTGGGAACATCACCTGGCTTTTTTTTTTTTTTTTTTTTTGTATTGTTTTCACCCCCTTCTACCTGAAAGGTAAAAGGAATGTATTGTCATGACCAAATCACTGATGTTCGCACTACTGCTGCTTGACTACCCACATGAGGGTCTTAAAGGCAAGTCTGAGCTCATGGCTGGGTCGCTGGGCAGGCACGCAGGATGCTCAGGGACGTTCCTCCTTGCCTAGGCTGCCACCTGCCTGCCCTTGGGAAGCCGTGTCATCCCTGTGCCTCAGTTTCTGTGAGCAAAAAGAGGACGGCAAACAGCTACATTGTCATTATAATCATCATTTTGTAGGCCTCACCAGCCCCCCTGGAAGAGGAGTTCTGTAGAGACTGTTGTCATGGGCCCTAGAGCAGCAGGAGATGCCAGTCCTCTTAATGGAAGAAGATCCATAAATGTCAGACAAGTTAATGACCCTGCTCTCAGAAACAATTTGCAGAAGAAGCATTAATAATCTTATAGTGTCACTGTGTTAACTGGGTTCAGCCCTGTTAATTTTTTTCTCATCTTTTGAACCAGAAGTGATTTGTATTTCCATCCTTCCTTAACCTTAAGTGCACAGTATGTTTGAAGATTTTGTACTTTTCTTCTCACATAAATGATGAAAAAATAATGTAAGTAAATACACTCATAACAATATACTTGACTGGAGTTCAGATTCTGCAGAACCGTGGAGTCTTGCTGAGCCTGTTTTTAAAAGAAAAAGAGGAATGTTCACTATGGGATATTATGAATGGGGCTGCAATGAATATTTGGGAAACTTAGCCACACTGTGATTGAGAAGGCAGCTGAATACATCATCATTCCCTGCGAAATTCCACACAGGAGTTTTCAAAGGTCATGTTAAATGCTTCTCTGTTCTGTAACCCCAACCATGAAGCAACATGAGAAAACCAAAGTGGGAGAGTCCCTGAGGGAGAGTCACTGTGCTCTCAGCAGGGAGAGTCAAGAAGTTTCGTGAAAGCAATTGGTTGCCAGAAAGTAAAGGCTGAAGTCATCTGAAGTGCTTTTTGACTCAGATAGTAGGAGATGCAGAAATAAGCATCCCCTAATGTTGCCAAACAGATTTGGCAATGTGGAAAATACCTTGAAACAAACTGACTTTTGTTATTACACAAGGCGCTCTGTTATCTAGAGTATTTAAATGTCTGGATCATGTATTTGAACCTCATCTGTCATTTTTATTTTTTATCATTTAAAATAATACATAATTTACATTAATGAAAGAAGAAGTATCAGACTAGGGGTAAGTATTATCTGCAATACTATGCAAAGTGGAACTTCTGAGGTGAAACAGCTTAGGAACAGTTAACATGGGTTATTTGGAACACTAAAAGCTTCATCCTAAGCATATATGCATTATCTTTGGGCTACTAAGGTCTTTGTTCCTCTTCATAAATCAGGCCAACCCGAATGTTTGATGGGCAACAACCCTCCCCTGTGTGTTAGCACTTGTACCAGCATCAAGGCAAAGGAGGCCAGTGTCTCATCCTTCAGGGAAAATAAGGATGATCCCTATCTACTGCCTAAAGCAGATGGAGCACCAGACTTGGAAAATATTGCTCAGCAAGCCCTTCCTTAGAGCCTCTAACAAAGGAGGGGGATGAAGAGCTTCTCATGTATCCTTAGAGATACTAAAAAGCTGCCTGGATGTGGTCCTGACTAACTGGCTCTGCGTGGCCCTGTTTGAGTGGGACCTTGGGACAAGATGACCTTCAGAGGCCCCTTCCAACTTCAGCAACTCTGTGATTCTGCGGTCACAAAAAGTTCTTCTGGGATGACACAGCTGTGGGTCAGAGCCTCTTGATTCACCTCGTGTTTCTCACCAAGGAACTGGTAAACTGGATGTGCATGCATGTGGAGAAGAGCATCATGGTGTACTTAGCATTTCCTTGTTGTTGATTGCGCCACCACATCTGCTTCCATTTGTGAGAAGTAGCACTGCTGCCTGCCCTTCCTCCCTTCCTCCTTACTTTTTTCTTCTTATACTGTGAGGGTCATGAGCCTGAAAGAAGTTAGGATAGATCTTGACCTCTTCCCTGTTAGTTTCCTAGAGGCAGCTAATATTACTGTCCCAGCAGCAGAATAGAGATGTGCTTCAGGATGAAATAAGAGTTCCAGAATAGAAAATTTCCAACAAAAAGAAAGGAATCAAGACCACATAATAAGGCTTTAAACAATAACTCCATGACATTTTAAAAGGTGTGCTAAAAGAGGTGAGCACTCGTGGGATTGTGGGCAGTCTGAACAGTCTTGGCATTTGGAATCAAGGCAGAAAAATGTCAAAACTGTAGATTATACAGCTGAAGGGGACGGATACTCAATCAAAGAAAGATTGTAATTAATTTAGAAGCATCATTAATTATATAACTCACACATTTACTCCAAATCTCACTCATTAATTGACATGAGTACCCTTACCTTGTAAACTTTGGAGCTAGACCAAACTTTCCCAGCAGTGCAGACAATATTGAACTTTGCTGCCCCAACAGATGGGGCTGAACTGCTGCAGCCCCAAATGGGAAGAACAGGGTGACATGTCTGAAAGGTTGGACTTGGTAAACCTGAGTGACCTGCAACAACAGAAGAGTGATCAGTGCCTTTGGGAGAGGTCTGCCCTCCACCTACCTGGAGTTGCCACCACCATTCACACACACTCTTGTGCCTGGCAGTACTAGCACAACTAAGTATGACCCTGTCATTAGGAAAAAGGGGAGAGGACATGCTTCTTCCATTTTTTGAGCAGCAGCTGCTACTGACTTCTTTTTTGTTTGTGCTTGGAATGAATCCCAGTAATAGCAATGCTAATTATTTTTCTGAATATCCAGAGATCAAAAATTGGTCAAGAGGTCAATTGGTGACAGCTGTAAAATGCAGTTAGGGAAATAAGACGAAATGCAGAGTTCATTGCTTAAAACAGAGAAATTTAACCTCAAAGTCTAAGGCATTCCTGATGTTAGTCTTGGCTCACTGGAAAGTTGATGCCCAGCATGACTGCTGAGTTGACTACATGGGCCTGCACAGTATAAATGCACATCCGGTGTGTGATAATTAAATGCTAGCCTCAAATAGAAACTTTTATTTATATATCAGGTCAAGAATCAGCTTTTCATGTGCTAATTATGTTCACTTTAACAGTTTCCTTTGAAGTCATTGTGTGTAGTCTATGAGGAAAATAATCTTTCAGAAAGGCTTCCATGTTGGTACATACCAGAGAGTGATGCCTTTCAGAGATTGCTGGATTACTACCACAGGTCATACAGGAACTTTAAACTCAGGAGTGTTAGGATCTGAAACCTTCTGGTGCACAGGACTGCTACGACAACATGGGTTCCTGTGAGGTGGCTCCAAGAAGAGCAGATGAGCACACCAGGCAGGGAATGCAGTGGAGGTGAAGAAGCGACAGGGTATCTTAAGATAATCTTTAAATTTTGGGCTCTGCTTCTTCTGGTTGATATATGGGGAATCAAGTCAAGCTTTCTTTAACCTGAGGGACCAAAGTGTAGTGGCCAGTTCAGACACAGGCAGGATTATTTGGGCTTTTTAATGTTTTCAAGTCTCTAAGAGCATGTTGTAATAATCCAAGGGTGATGTTTGGACCCTTATAGGCCCAACTGATGATGCAGTCAGAAATTGTCAGAAATAGGAACTGACCATGCGGACTGAGAAGCTGGCACTTTGGAGTGATGCTGGCTTCAAAAACCCAAGCAGAGCAGCATGAATTACAGAGATAATTGGTGACTTTGAGTTCTTTGGCCTTTAATTGAATGCCTTATACCAGGAGTAACCTGTTTACAGGAACTGTCATATTAAAATCAAACTATCAATCTGTGTAATTTGCTGCATTAGATTGGATGGCTGATCTGACTTTGACATTGGTGAATACTTGATGCTGCAGAAGGAGGTAGGCCTTCTGTAATGCTGCTTGGATTGAGTTCTTAAATTTGGAAATGAAGGTTTGGTATTTTTTCCTGGTCTTCAAAACCAACTGGCTTATACTCTTAAAAGAGAAAGCTAGATTTTTCTCCCTGTATTTGAATTCCTGTCACATTACCCAACACCTCCTGAGGACAGTAGGAATCTGCCTATTGATGTCGGAGGTTACTTGATCAGTTCATAACTGAAACCATTAGTAGTTCACATACAGAGCCCAGACTTGGCAATGCTTATGTGTATGATGATCTTTCTCCATGAGCACTGCTATATGTAAATATCTGGAGGCTTCTAAGTACCACAATTCCTTAAAAATATGGTTAGGATTAATTCCTGCAGAAATGGATGCCTGGACATGAGCCACCAATGTGCATTTGCAGCCCAGAAGGCCAACCACATCCTGGGCTGCATCAGAAGAAGTGTGGCCAGCAGATTGAGAGAGGTGATTCTGTCCCTCTGCTCTGGTGAGATCTCACCTGGAGTACTGTGTCCAGCTTTGGAGCCCTCAACACAAGAAGGACATGGACCTGTTGGAGCACATCCAGACAAGTGCCACAAAAATGATCAAAGGGCTGGAGCACCTCTCCTATGAAGACAAGCTGAGAGAGTTTGGGCTTGTTCAGCTTGGAGAAGAGAAGACTCCAGGGGGACCTTATAGCAGCCTTCCAATACCTGAAAGGTGCCTATAGGAAACCTGGGGAAGAACCGTTCAAGAGGGCATGTAGAAATGGGATGAGGGGTGATGGTTTTAAACTGGAAAAGGGGAGATTTAGGTTGGGTATTAGGAAAAACTTCTTCCATATGAGGGTGGTAGATCACTAACACAGGTTGCTCAGAGGCGTAGTTGAGGCCCCGTCCATGGAGATACTCAAGGTCAGGCTTGATGGGGTTCTGAGCAACCTGATCTAGTGAAAATGTCCCTGCTTACTGCAGAGGGGCTGGACTAGATGACCTGTAAAGGTCCCTTTCAACCTTACACATTCTATGATTCTATGATCCCATACTGCTCTGCACATCTTCAAGGGATCCTATTGAATCCATTCTCTACAGTTCCGTGGAGAACCTCACCAAGTAAATTCAACTCAATAACAAAATTAAGCTTGCTAATGCACTGGGTTTGATTTGAAATTTAATCAATTAATAACTGCTTAATAATGCACCAATTGTCGTACCAAACACAATGATAACACTTTGGATGTATCAAACAGGTGTGGAGAGCAGCAACATGGTCAAGGCAATAAGCAGTCTCCTGGCATTGTATTACATCCTCAAGAATCCATGTTGTGGGAAGAGAAGGGCGAGTTACATGCTTTTTAGGTTTTTATGTGGGAAGAGATGCCATTGATTTACAGAGTTAGAGAGGTCACCCAGAACCAGAAGCTTAGTAGTCTTTTCGGTTTATAAACAAAGCTGAGACCCTCAATATATTTGTCAAAAAATGTAGTGTTGTACAATTTGCTGTGACTGCAAATATGAATTTATTAAACCAAACTTCCCTGCCTACCAGATAGTCTCATCCACGGAGTAAGAACTGGGATACCGGCCATTTGAAAGTTAATGTGATCCTTTCACTGTCAGATTGCAACCTACTGCTTGAGGAAGAAAACACGGGGAATGACTTGGGAAGAAGGCTCGGTGCTCTGTATGGTGCTGGATTGCTGTAGAGCTGCGTGCTGTCATTGAAGCAGCATTACTCTTGCATGTCAAATCTTCAATCAGTGTTTTGCTCATACTCGGAATGCTTATGAACACACTGGTTGAAGGCAAAGCAGTATTGACATTGATTAATCTCTATGCTTTTTTTAAAAAGCAGATACATTTATCAATAACTAGGTGATAAGGTCTTAAACTTCCTCAGGGCAATTCCCTACTTTGCAGTATTCAGCAGTTCAGCAGTTTTTCACAGTGTCACTGATACATAGATAGAAAGGATGTGGAATAAACAGTCATCTGGTGATGTAGGGGTATTGTGACTTTTTCTTACTGCTGTTTGTAATTCAGGAGCTGACAGAGATTGCAATTGCTTAAAAACACCTTTGTTTACAGGCACTGCTCACATTTCTGTTTTCCCAAGACAAAACAAAGCTTCCACCTCACCAAGTAAATGGAATAGGAAAGAGGAAAGAAAAGCAAGCGTTGGAGAGATGGCACAGAAGTTTTGGTTAGACTAATAGGCTCAAGAGTGCTTCTGAGGTGGTCACATACTCCATCTTACCGTCTCCAGCTTTGACAGGTAATGTACATCACATGGCATCTGCAATATTCTCCTTCTTCCCACTCCCACCAAATATCATGGCTGGTGCATGAGCAAGTTACCTACCCCTGTGAGAGCCCCAGGTGTCCAGTGGATGCTCTGTTTTAGCACAAACTTTTGGAGAAGCTTCTCTGCTGGTATTTGCAATCAGATCTCCTCACCCCATTCTATTCCTTGCACAAGATACACCATGGCTGGAGATGCAGGTGGGCACCCCACTGCACCTGTGTTTCAGGGGAAGTGGCTCCATCAATGCAGCTAACATCATGAAAGGCATGAAGAGCCGTGCCTGCTGTGGGAGGAGAGTGGCACTGTGAGGTGGTGGGTGAGTGAGAGGGGTGTGCTGGGCCCTCCTGACTTGAGGGGCTATGCTTGACACTCTGGGACACTGGAGGATGCTAAAAGACTCATCTGTTTTGAGACCTCTAAGCAGGTTGGCTTTGGTGATGTTCTTGAACATACCTACGTCCAAGACTGTGTAGATTTTGAAGGTGTTTTATGGCACCGAGATTCCTGCAATAAACTTACCTGTGTCTGTACTGATAAACCAAAATGTTACGGTCTGCTCTCTGTCCCCAAGGAAGGACTGTGGGCATCTCCATGCTGCTAAGCTCCCTTAGCCACCAGTGCACACAGGGTGGCCTCATCCGAGCTGCCTGGTGGAGGACCCCCAGGCCATGCTGGTTTCTGAGCTGTGCCTGAGCTGTGCTTGAGAATTAGCACAGGCCAGAAGTGTACTAGCAGACATACAAAATTTTATCAGTACAGTCAGAGCCTTGCTGGGGCTCTGGCATGGTTTGATGAACCAGAACAGACATGCTCAGGTGTGTGTAGGCACAGCTTTAGGGTCTGGGAAGGGCATGCTGCAGACTAGGATGGGCCAGGTGGCTTTTCCTGCCCCAGACCAGGTTTGGTTGTTTACTCATTTTCCAGAGAAGGACTGAAGATAATTTTAAAAGATAAGCTCCAAGTGTGCTTTGAGAGAGCTGCTGAAAAGAAATCTTTGGGTAGGCAAAGATTGGAAAGAGACTGAATCTGAGAGGAGTAATGGTGTGTGAGAGGGGATGTGTCTGGCTCAAAGCACACAGATACTCTGGGGAAAAAAATTGAATAAATCACACCACATAAGAGATTTATTTGTCAGGGTTTCTACACTGATCTCAGAAGTAAGACAGAATGTGAAGCATGCCATTGCTTCAAGCCACAAGGACACTGCACATCTTTGTTGTGCCCGAATTACACGAAGGGAAAGAAATGCAAATGTGTAAGTAAAAGCCTGGCACACAGTCCTGAAGCTTCTCCTGTGTACTCAGGTGCACCTTGGTGGGAGTTACCTGGCACATTGGTTTTTCCAAAAATCAGGGTCGGGGGTTTTAGGTTATTTTTTTTCAAATAATGTTCTTTTTTTTTCCCCCATAATAATTTGCCATGAACTATTAAGCTGTCTCTTCTCTCAAACTGCTCTGAAGGTGAACCGCAGGCTTGAGTTCAATGTCAAACTTGTAACAAGATACATAACTAGCTGAAGCCTTGGCTGGCTGAGTGCAAATGTTGCATGAGCTTAATAGTATGAATTTACTTTCAAATATCAGCCTATACAGAAGGTGCAGCATGTTTCAAAATGTGTCAGTTTGCAAATGTTTCTGTGGTAAATGAAACTGGTGCCATAGTGCATAGTGCTGCTTTTTAAAAATTTTGTTAAAAATTTTTTCAGAAGGAAACGGGAAGAATCCAGAGTTGCAGAGCCAACCGTCTCTAACTCCTAGCCTTAGAAATAAAACTGGGTTAATGTTAGTAATCTGACTCAGTAAAAGTGCCCAGACCTTTGGGAAGCAGACAATCTGTGCAACACCATTGGGAACTTTTTATTTTGCTATGTTTGCAGTCTTCAGCAGACTCCTGGTAGCTTTTATGAGACAGCTGCCTTTTGTGTTAGGCGCTGTGGCACGTGCCTGGCTTCAATAGAGTATTGCTCCACAGGCAGGGAAGTATAATACCTCCTATCACTATATACCCTGCAGTTCTTCTAGGGGTCATTGCTTGAGATGCCTGGATCATAAATACTTTGAAATTATTATTAATTTTTTTTTCAAAGAGTGGGGAAAAAACATCATTGTATTGATGTCCTTGAAAAGAAACTACTGACATATTTCTATGTGAGTCACACTGGCACTTATGTGAAGCAACACAATTCCACTGAATTTAAATGAGTTTAATTAATAGCAATTTAATGGGTAGCATTTTAACTCCATAAATGATTTATGTTTTATTTCATTCGTTTCCTAATTTGTAAAATACCAGAACTCTAGGACTTGGAGTTGAAAATTTTCAGCTCAGTGTATGTGTGCACTGTTGTATGTATGACACTCACAATTTACCCAAGATAATACCCTACTACATTGTACAGGCACACATGGCCTATTGTTCCTATAATTGCTTTTTCACTTAATTAAATAATGGGACCTTTTCCCAGCCCTCTAATAAATTGATACATCCTTTCTGAAGTACCCTGACTGATGTCTGTATCCAGCAATGTTTGCTTAATGTTCTGAATCCAACATCAGTAATAAGACAACATATCTACTTATATTAACAGAGTGTTTCTTGATTTTCCTGCTGCAAAGTCAGGAATCAAATCTTAAGGTGTCAATTCAATAGTTCATTCCTATTCACTGAGGCACTCTGGTCTGTGCTTTTCTTCAGGTGGGGCAAATTTTCATAGGGTAATTTTGGATGGAAAAGACTTTTAGATCATCTAGTCCAACCATTAGCCTAGTACTTGCCAAGTCCACCACTAAACCATGTCCCTGAGCACCACATCTGCACAAGTTTTAAATACCTCCAGGGACAGACTTCTTTGGGAAGCCTGTTCCAATGCTTGACAACTCTTTTGGTGAAGAAATTTTTCCTAATATCTAATCTAAACCTCAGCACCTCAATGTCTGTCTTGTAGCGAAGCACCCAAAACTGAACATAATACTTCAGGTGCAGCCTCAGCAGTGCTGGGGCACCACTGCTTCCCTAGTCCTGCTGGCCACACTGTTTCTGATACCAGCCAGGATGCTGTTTGCCTTCTTGGCCACCTGGGCACACTGCTGTCTCATATTCAGTTGGCTGACAACAAATACTCCCAGGTCCTTTTCTGCCAGGCAGCTTTCCAGCCACCCTTCCCCAAGCCTGCAGCACTGCGTGGTGTTGTTGCGACCCAAGTGCAGGACCTGGCACAGACCCTTGTTGAACCTCATACAGTTGACCTTGGTTCATTGATGCAGCCTGTCCAGGTCCCTCTGTAGAGCCTGTCCACTCTCCAGCAGGCGAATACTCCTGCTCAACTTTTTGTTGTCTGCAAACATACTGAGGGTGCACTCGGTCTCCTCATCCAGATCACTGATAAAGATATTACAGAGGCTTGGCCCTGGTACTGAGCCCTGGGGAACACCACTTTTGACCATCCACCAACTGGATTCAACTCCATTCATCACGAGTCTTTGGGCCCAGCCTCCAGCCAACTTTTAACCCAACAAAGTATCCATCAGTCCAAGCCATGAGCAGCCAGTTTTTCTGGGAGAATTCTGTGGGAAATGGTGTCAAAGGTACGAAAGTCTACATAGGCAACACCCACAGACTTTCTGTCATCCACTGAGTGGGTCGGTTTGTCACAGAAGGAGATTGGGTTAGTCAAGCAGGACCCACATTTCATGAACCTATGAATGGGCCCAGTGACCTGGTTGTCCTGTATGTGCTGTGTGAAGGCATTATTTTGAGGCAGAATAACCCAAAGCTGATTCCACCTGTAAGCTGAACAACAATATTAGCTGCAATTTTACACATTCACCTTCAAGTGTATTTTTCTATACAAAATTATCTTTGGCTTCAGATCAAGGAATGAGATAGATCAGCAAGTATTTAAGTGCTCTGCTGAATTAGTGCCTAAAAAGCACAGCCAGTGCAAGTGGAATACCATTAACTTCACTGGGACTATGGTATTATACTGGCCCAAACTATATGGGCCACTTTGGGTATTCCTTGGATATACTGGGGTAAGATGCCAGTTTATGTATTCCATCAAATGTTCTGTCACTTCCAAATATTCTGTCATTGTCTGATAAAAATAGCACCAGCAGTTTGGTACCTCTGAAAGATGAATCCAGAACCTGCAAAATGATGAAAGAGCCTGACCTTGTGACAAGGTGATGTGTTAAGAAGAAGTAGGGATGCAACAAGTATCCTCAAAGCAATACTTGGTGGATTACATAGCTTTTCATCTTCCTTGAACTGAATGCCTAGCACCTGAAAGGATGGATGTGCCTTTCATTTTCTGTTTTTTCCAAATAAACAGCTGGTTTTAAAACTTCACATCCCGACTGCTGCTGAAAGTGTTTGGTGCCAGTAGGAAAATGCCATTGTGCACAGCAGTCTCACTGCTGGGACCAGGTTGAAGGGGACAGACCAGAGGTTTGAGGCTTGGTTAGCAGCAGTGCCACCTCCTGAACAGCATAAAATGTTGAGAGAATCAATGCAGTGCTGCATAAATAGGGATAACTGCAACTTTAGTAAAGGGCTGGAATATAAAGTGCTGAATATTCTTGTACAAGCGGTTGCAGTATTAGATGAAGTGATGAAACAGCATCACTTAGCCAAGCTGCCCAGACCTTGGCACTGTATAGCACAACCTTGAGTTGAGTGCTTTTGGACAGCTTAAGTCAATGCATCTTTGACAACAACACTTGAATTTAAAAATAGAAAAAGATTTTGTGCAAGTAATAGTTGATTGCTTTTCTTTGAAAAGCTCTGGCCCCTTTACGTTCTGGGACACAGGAATCAAATTTGCTCAGGGATACCCTTTATGTGAGGTGTGAGTGTCCCGGTTTTCAGTCAAGATAGAGTTAACTTCATTTGTAGCAGCTGATGGAATGCTGTGTTTGGGAGTTAAAATGAAAGCAGTGCTGAGAACACCCTGATGTTCTTAGTTGCAGTCAGACAGTCAAGGACTTTCTCAGCTTCTTCGTATTTCTCTATTCTTGAGAAAGGAGGGGCGAAGCCAGGACAGGTGACCCAGATGGGCCAAAGAGAGTATTCCATGCCAATTATGTCCTGCCTAGATATAACGGGGGGCTGTTGGGAAGAAGAAGAGTGGCGGGACGCGTGCTTCTTGGGGGGACGGTCGGGTTCCGGGACAGCTCTGGGTGGTACGGCCTGAGTTGTGTGGGTCGGTGAGAAACTGCGTTGGGTATCAATAGTTTCATATTCTTTTGCTCTAAAGTCCTGTTAGCATTGTTATATTTTATCTTTCTGTTATCTTAGTAAACTATCCTTATCCCAACCCACGGGCCCCTTAGTTTCTTGGTTTTGGAGTTATTTGCCCCTTCCTTTTCCCTTCCCTTGTTTCCCCCTTTTTCCCTCTTCCCCTGCTCTTTTACTTTAAGAAGCAGGCAGCTGCGTGGATCTCGGCCCACAGCCAGGGGGAAACCATGACAGTGAGCTTCTCACTTTCCTATAAATATGTGTCCAAATTTGATTGAACTTTCACCATTTGCTCATGCTCTTTAAACGTTAATCACAGATTCGACTTCCAAACATCTCTGCAGTTCCCGTGTACAGTAAGCCATGCAGACTACCCTGCCTCTTACCCTTCCTAGTCCCCTAGGGTGGGAAATGTGAGGAGAGCTGCCTTTCCTACAGCCTTACAGACTCACGGGTGCTTTTTTCCTGCAGTGTGCATGGCTCTGTCACGGTTTAGCCCCACCTGGCAGCAGCTAAGCACCACACAGTTCTCTTATCCCCCACTCCACCCTGGTGGTAGGAGGTAAAATTTTACTGGGACAGCAAAGGCAGAGGAAAATAACTACAACAGCACTTACAATATAAGAAGTGGGTGATGCACAATGCATTTTGCTCACTCAATGACTGGACATCCAGCCCATTCCCAAGCAGCGACTACTCCCTGGCCAACCCCTTTTACATACTAAGCATGACAACATATGTTATGGAATACCTATTTGGCTAATCTGTGTCAGCTGTGCTGGCCATGCTTCCTCACAGCTTCTTGTGAAAATTAACTCTGTCACAGCTGAAAATCAGGAAAAGCTCCACTAAATCTAACTGGGAGCTTATGGGGTTCTTCTGGAGTCTCCTGAAGGCTGGCACCTTTGTTCAAGTGCATAAGGCAGAGGATTAAGCATAGGTAGCAGATTCCAGTAAAGATGCTCTAGAGTATCTGCGACATCCTCATGGACCTGGCAGTCCTGTGTCCTTCTGTTGCAGTAGCTGTGACTATGCACTCATATGGCTCTCAATGCCTGTCAGAGGAACAGCTGAACTCAACCTCTGGTTGTGTCAGTCTTCTGTGTCAGCTTGTTAAATTCCTCTAAATAATTATATGATGTAGCTACCTCTAGCTGCAGAAACTGGGGTCCTTTCCAGTACAACGTTCCTGATTTCTTGAGCCAAATCCTTTCTGTGTGGCTATGTCCTCATTACCTTTATACAATTCCTTATAGAAAATACATATGGCCTCCATCTTGATCAGTACATTTGTCTTTACAGCTGATCTATAGTGCTCAAATATGGCCTTGTGGTACAAATTAAAAATGGAATAGATATTTGTGGCATATGACTTTCCTAATGGTATTAGGACAAGAAGAATAGTCTCAATTTCCAAAGGTTCCTGTTGCGTAGATAGTCAATGAAAATTTTTGACCAGTAAGTACAAGATTGTGAGTATTTAATAACAGCAAGTAGCAATTTAGGGGACAGAATGTACTGTGTTTATGTAAGCACATATATTCTCCAGACATTTTAAAAAATACCTGATTTCCTTAATGATTCCTCCAGGTTAACATGTGCAAACCTCTGACTCATAGTGAAATCAAGCATGACCCAGCTATTGTAGTTTTTGGATGTCAACTTGTACCTAAATTGATTTTTTTTCCATTATTTTATCATGGGTTTGGGTTGGTTTGTTTTAATAAGAAAAAACAGATACTGATCTAATGTGTACAGATTATAGTTACCAGAGCTGTACCTAAACCACCAAAATAATTTGGAACCAGTGATCTGGGTACCTTGCTGTTTGTTGATACAAGGGATAACTCTGATTTTGATATCTTTCTGTGACAGGGACATTATTTGAGATGCCCACACTCAAGCTAAGTGCTAAGCCCTCAGAAGGCATTGCCATCTGAATTCCTTGAGTTTCCTAGTGCTTACCGTTGCTACGGAAACAATGGATGATTTCATTCCCCAAGCTGTGAGACAGATGTGTTTGGGGCTGAACCCTACAATAGGACTCGGGGTGCTCTAGGAAAAGAGAAAACAGTGTTTCCTGTGTTTGTTATGAAGGAAGGAATGGCAATAGAATAATGAATATGAGAAGTACTTTGGTGCTTGCTTTGACGTATGAGTTTTTCTTGGTCCCTTTGGGATTGTTTTGATCATTCATTTCTATGCATGCAGGTCACTTAGCTTTCAGGTCCAAATCTTGAGAAATGCTTATTGCAATGAAAAGAGTGGATACCATCTGCACCAGGAGGCTGAGCTTGTCATTGGCATGAATTAGAATATTTCTGTTCTGATTCCCTATGCTGGCTGGGCCAGCTGGAATACCCAGAGCATGCATAAGGGATCTTTGGCCAAGGCACTGAGGTGAAGGTAGGAGCAAATGCAGACATACCCTGCATGGAGTAAGTATGGAAATAAATCAGAAGCTGCCAGGGAAGTTCCACAGCTCAGCCTCAGTGCAAAGCTCTCCTTGCTGAATTCATCCCAGGCCTTTCAGCTCTTCAGTTGGAAATAGAGCAGCTGTGCAGCCACATCCTCCCTGCTACTGAAGATCTTAAAGATGCCTGTCATATCCTCCTCAGTCATCGCTTCTCCAAGCTGAAGTACATACATGTATTCAACAGTTTCTTATAGAGAAGCACAGTCACCCTTTGATCATCTATGTTGTTATTCTCTGCATCTTTCCCTGCTCACGTTTTGAGCTGAGCAACACAAATTACAATAGTGAATTATGCAGAAGGACTTTCATAGGGCTTTGTTTTCTTCTCTGATCCTTTACTAACAGTTATTGACACCTAGTTTATACCAACACTGTGTGTGGAAACAATTATTTAATGATAACCACTGTCATCATGAGATCTTTATAAGACATAATAAAGTCAGAGTCCATCACTTTGCACATAAAGCTGGGTTTGCTTAAAGTCTTCTAGATCATTTTCATGTGTACCTTTACTAAATTTTACCTGCCCATTTTTATTGCCATTCTACAAGGTCTTCTGCAGTTTTTGAGAGTCAGCTTTCATCTCAACTGGCCTGAAAGCCTACCACCAGCAAACGCTTTCACTTGCTTATTCATCCTCTTCTCAAAGTCATTTAAGAAGATAGCGAACAGCACAGGGCACAGCAGAGATCCTGGTAGGGTTTCATTAAGAATCATCCCCTGATGTGAGAATTGACTGCTCATTTTGACCACATTCCTTCTCTTTTAACCAGTTCTTCATCTATGTGTTGGCATTTCTTCTCATCTTTACTTGAGAGCTATTGGGGAGAAATTTTTTGCCTGATTACAAAATAATTTTCCACGCATCTTTCTCTGTGAGTATAGCCAACATTCTTCATTTTCAGAAGCATTCATTTATCTCTTACTGCTTTGTTAGTGTTTTTCCAGTTCTTACTTTCAAATGCCTTATATTCATAGGCCTTATAATGATCCTCATAAATCTTTGGAGTTGTTTGGAGCCAGAAAGATTTCTCTCTTCATCAAGCTAGTAACAGCAGTGAATGCTGTTAAGGACACAAACTGCCCATCTTGCAGATATTTATGCCCACTAACTGATAGGTATTCTTACATTGGTCTTCTCATCAGTATACAAATGCATCATTTGATTTACCTTTGTAAAGTCCAAAAGTCTCAGAACAGTTGTTGGTGTCATATTTGCTACCAATCTTACCATCTTTGATGCAGATTGTTTTCATTTCCCATATTCCAAGGGTCAATATCCAGTGATACTAGCCTTGAGATTGAACCACATATCTGATGTTCTGCACCATACTTATTTTGATACAAATTGCACAGCAATTGACCTTGGTCTCTACTTTGCCTATCAGCTGTGCAGACTGTCAGGACTGTGTTTTGTCCTCTGCATGAATAATGAAACGCCTCACTTCTTATCTGGCTCTTTGCATGAAAACATGTTTTCCCAGGAGACCCCTTTGCATTGATTCCAATAGTTATGGTACTTTCCATGCTTCTGTGTTGCTTGCATGCCCTTTGCTTTCCTTGTAGACTGTACATTTATCTCCAGGGCCTTTCAGCCTGCTCCCTGTGTGTTATCTGAGTGCCTTCTGCCTTTTGTGCCATGTCATTGCTTGAAAATTTGGTATCTCGGAAACTTTATTTGCCTAACTCTCCTTTCCCAGAGCTTCTGAGTCAGTAGTTTCACTTGTTCCATTGTTCTAAAGGTGTAGGGATGGATTTGGAGCTCTGCAACTTTGAGACATGGCATTAGGCTGAAAGTAGAAGGCTAAGGAACCCACTCTGGCCTTAGACACTGTGGTGACTTGGCCCTGGCTGGAGGCCTGATGCCTACCAAAGTCTCTCTATCACTCCCCTTTTCTTCTCGACAACAGAGAAAATAAATATTGAGAGGCTTAGGAGTTTAGATGAGGACAGGGAGAGGTCACTCTGCAATCAGTGTCATGTGCAAAACAGACTCAGCACAGAATAAAAGAAAGAAAACTCTCTAATTTATTACACTGCATTGCACACACAGTAAAAACAGAGACAGGTAATGAGAAGTGTGACCAGATCTTAAAGCATCTTCCCCCCACCCCTCCCTTCCTAGCAGACTTCACTTTAGTCATGAATTCTCTCCCTTCTTCCCCACCCATTGTGGCACTGGGAGGAGCAGGGACTGGGAGAATGGGAATTTTTATCAATTCCTCATGAGTTGTTTTCCTTCTTGGCCATTCCTCACACCCTTCTCCTGCTCCAGCGTGGGGTCCCACCCACAGGAGACAGTCCTCCATGAATTTCTCCAACATGAGTCCTTTCCCACAAGGCTTCAGCTCTTTACCATCTGCCCCGGTGTGGGTCACTGCTATGGGGTGCAGTCATAAATAATAGAATGTCTCTCAGTCTCTCAAGCCCAGACTGCTCCAGTCTGGTCCTCCATGGAGTCACAAGCTCCCCCCAGCAAACCCACCCTGGTATGGATCTCTCTCTCTCTGTCATCTCTGTGTCTCTCCACAGGCTGCAAATGCTGGCAGAGGCTTGCTCCAATGCAGGTCACAGCATCTTCTGCATGCCTCCACCTGCTCCAGCATGGGGCCTCTCCACAGGCTACAGGTGGGGTCTTGGACTTTTCCATGGGCTGCAGGGGGGCCACACACTCCACCATGGTCTTCTCCACAGGCTGCAGGGGCATCTTTCTCTCTGGCACCTGGGGAACCTCCCGCCCCTCATTCACTGGCCTTGGTGTCTGCACAGTTCCTTACATCTTCTCACTCCCTTCTCTGGTGGCAAAAAGTGGCTGCTTGCATTTTTTTCCTCCTAAATGCAATTCCCAGAGGCACTATAACCATCAGCATTGGTCAGCAACTACTCCAGCTGGTGCTTGCTCTCTGGGGCCTGCAGAGAGCTTCTGGCTGCTTCTTCCAGAAGCCACCCCTGCAGCCCCCCCCCTTCTCCACCAGAACCCAGCCACGCAAAACTACAGCAGACATTAACCTTGTCCTCCTGAAATTCAACTGGTATTGCAGCCCAAAGGTGTCTGTGAATGACAGTCTTTTCAAAGTGACCCTTGGAGCTGCTCCAGCATTTGCTTGGGATGTGTGTGTGTGAGTACTGTCTTTGGTTTATGCTCAATTACTGGATATACTACTAGGGCCAATGTTGACAGCACAGCACCTCATCACGGTGTATTACTGATATAGGGCACCATGATTCTCATCAACCTGACAATAAAGGTGAGTTGCCACAAGCCCCACCAAATTGTAGTGTCAAACTCCCCAAACCACTTTTCTCTCATGTTGCAAGACTTGGAGGCAACTCTCAGCTCTAAGGGGGATCAGGAGAACAATCTAGAACATCCCAGCTGGAGCTGAGCACGCGTCCTCTCCTCTGCTGGCTGGGAGCTGCCTGGCTGTCTTCACCACTGCTTTGTTGGTGCCAGGTTAGTTACTGCTTTTCCTTTGCCAACCTCATGTCCCAGACAGATGGATGTTTATGACCTAGACCATATTATTGCAGCAAAGCTGGTCACTTGAAAGGCCGTGTCATGACACTGACAAGTGCAGTGCACAGAAGGGAACAGCAGCTGAAGGGATACTGTAGCCAAATCAACCGAAGCTGTAGCCCCAGTTTCTCCATCTCTCCCTCTGTGGTTTGCAAGGGCTGCTTTCTGTGATAGGGGCTGATAAGTTCCACAGCTTCAGCCCAACATAAATCCCCCCTGAGCTAAAGCTGCTGAGTTTTGACAAATTAGTGATCAGAGCTGAGATTAACTTGCTGTAACCGTGAGTATCTCTCTAATCGAGGGCATTTTTTGCTTTTCTTTGGATGGAGTTATGTGACACTGATGCAAAATGCTGCGGATGAATCCCATGCTCTGCTGCAACCTTGTAGATTCATGTTTATGCATTTAAAATTTGTCTTCTCAAAAGTCATGTTCTTCTAAAATTGTTAATGTATTCTGATAGCTGTTGAGAATTTAATGCTGTCACTTTCCTTGGCTTGCTGGGAGGGTTATGTGTCACTTATAATTTACACAATATGTTGTTTAAAAGGTGTAAGTGCTGTTTCATTATTACAGGGATCTTGGAGAAACAACAAAGCTGAGAAAATTAGCTGCATATGGCCTCTAGAGATTTATGCAGCTCAAGGATTTTGTGATCTCCTTTTGATGAGATTCATTAATAGTATTGCATGCTTAGTTACACCTCCATCACTGCCTGCCAATCCTGAACTGTGATATCATAGAAAGGTTACAGTGCTCAGAGACCCATGTTGCTAGAGAAGCTGATGGATTTGATGCTGCACGGGCCAAGCCTGCCCAAGGAGCCCTCTGTCATTGCAGGCTTGTTTGCCGGTGCAATGCATGGAGGAAAGCGCTTGCGATGCGTGTAGTTCAAAGGCACTGGTGCTGTTTAAAGAAGGTACTCATTGAATTCAGAGATACTCTGGCACCACTTTTTCCAAAGAGGGCAGCACTGCTCCAGTATAACCACATCTGTACCAGCAGCTGCACCTGGAGGGACTTTGCTGCTCTTTCTCTCCAGGAAGGTGGTATGATGTATGTTTATAACTTGTACCAGTAAAGCCTGCAGTAAATGCAGCCGGTATTTTTGCCTGGAACCATACCACTTAAAAATGAATAAGACAACTTTAGGAAAACAAGGAAATATAGAACATTAGGTGAATACCCAAAAGAAAGGAGAAATTTAAGCAAAACTCAGGGAAAATAAAAAAAAAAAAGGAATGAACTATATCTAAATTATATTTTGTAATTTCTTGTTCATATAACATATTTTCTACACCAAAGATGTTGTAATTCAGATGCTATTGAGCATCATTTCCTCATGAGAAGGCAATGTTTTTAAAATATATGGTGGCTAAATGAACAGGCAAGTAAAACATTTCCCTTGATATCTGCTCAATTCACTGGCTTCCTAGTCTGTTGATTCCCAGCTACTTCTGAGAAAACTGGGAGCTGCTGCAGTTGCTTTGAGCTACTGGATGTCTCAGAAGGACAAGGCTACCTTTCTAGAAGGGCCATTAATTAGTATGCTCATGCAACTTATTCTGATTGCAGAGCCTTTAACAATAACATTGAATAGGAACTTTCTGTTTGAACAGCCATCCAAATTTCTAGTGAAGAGCTCTTCTGAGAGCAGGATGTTTGCATTTAGCTCATAATACAGGTAAAATTTTCAGAAGTTCCAAGCAAATTCAAACAATTACAATTGAGAAACAATAAAACTGTTATCATAGCACATAGAATCATAGAATCATTAAGGTTGGAAAAGACCTCAAAGATCATCTAGTCCAACCCCCCTACCACCCATATTGCTAAACCATGTCCCTGAGTACCTCATCCAACCTTTCCTTGAACACCCCAAGGGACGGTGACTCCACCACCTCCCCAGGCAACCCGTTCCAGTGCCTGACCACTCTTTCTGAGAAGAAAGTTCTCCTCATTTCTAACCTGAACCTCCCCTGGCACAACTTGCAGCCATTCCCTCTTGTCCTATCACTAGTTATCTGCAAGAATATAATATAATTTAATAAGTAAAAGCATATGCTTAACATATTGCTATAACATTAACTCAACCAGACACGCTACAGGAAAAGCTCATTTAGCTCTGGAATCAACAACAACAAACCATTAGTGTTTTCAGCTTAAGTCAAATAGGATAATTTATACTAAAGCCCTACTATTCAGAGTAGACAAGAAGGAGCATGTCAGTAGGACAAGCCAAGGGCATGTCAAGTCTTGGAACACTCCAGTGTGCAATGTACATGTGCAACTTGTGTAATATTTTAATTGTATTGCAATAGACAGTCTAAAGGTGCTGAAATGAATCATGTAACCTGGGTCAAAGTTAGAAGAAAACCGAGTTCCAGCCACATGGTCTGTTTTCACTAGTCACTGATAACCTCTACTCAGTACTGGTGAGGCCATGCCTGGAGTGCTGTGTCCAGTTCTGAGCTCCCCAGTATAAGAGAGACAGGGACATACTGGAGAGAATCCAGTGAAGGGCCATGATGATGATGATGAACATAGAAGGTACAGAGAAGGCAGAGTAACTGAATGCTGCCTTTCCTTTAGTCTTCACTGCTAAGGTTGGCACTCAGGAAACCCGGACCCCGGAAGTAGGAGAGAGAGTCATGTGAAAGGGATCTTGGACTTGCTTCATCATGACGATAATGCTTTATAATCTGCCTTCTTGGTTGGACCGGCCACCATCTCAGGAACCATCCTGCTTACCTCGCTCAGGTAGTGTGGCATGGGCCCTGGTTGGTGGGAGCTTTGTCGCCTCCCTGGGGTCCCGTGCAGCTCCTGGCCCCAGGGGAGCAGCCCCGCTCTTGCTGCATTCACTTTCTGGCAATACCCTCTGCTGTGAACCCTGGGGATCAGCACAGTGCAGAGAAGACAAGCTGCTGGCAGATCAGCTGCCTCTCTTCAGTTTCCCCACAGGCAGAAGTTATCACATCTGCCCGGTTACACATACCTTTAGCTGAGGGAAGAACATGCATCTGTGGCACATTGATGTTTTGCAATTGCAGCCAGAGCGCTGATTTCCTAGGGAAATATGCAGGAAGAGGCAGAAGGGTCTTTTGATATTCAAAGCATGAATCAAATCACCCTCACAGGCTGGAGGCTGCAAGAGACATCAGAGACTATGCAAATTTGGAAGGGTACACATACACATGAACATACACAATTTTAACCTGACTTCTTGTCCTCAGATCTTGAGTACAGAGGCAGAAGACAACTCTACCATTTAACAGAGCAGTATTAGGAAGCTCAACAGTTCCCCAGAACGATCTTCTTGGTGAAAGAGACTGTCATGAGAAGGTCTATTAGCTACAGAGCATGCTGAGGGTCCATGCTGAGCTGCTGCAGGGTCCGTACAGCTTCAAGTCCTTTATAAAGAACTGTATCTAGACAATCTCCATGTTAATCTATTTTTCACTCTTGAGGTGCTAGACATTCTCCACTCCCTCTTTGTGAAGAAAAGAATTGTAGAAGGATGAGTTGCTGTGCTTGGAGTTCCAGGAAAAGCACTATTGAGCTCCATATAACCTAGATAGATGGATGAGATATCATCCTGTTGAGGGTGCTTCATATGTGTGATGTACTCAAAACTTCATGAACATCTAGGTGTGCAAGTGACTCATAACCCCATTTTTATGTTAGAAATCCCAACTGTATCACTGTAAGTTGTGACACTTTCTGTATAGCTTGCATCTGTTCCTGACAACTTGGGTCCCTCAGGGTACTGAGCAGTGTGTTGGAGACCAGAGGCAGGGGCTTGTCCAATAAACCCCTATTTTTGATCAGTGATGAGAAAGCAGATTGTAGCTAGTTGGTGTGCAGGAAGGACTGAGGAGAGCAAGGAGGGACTGAGGCATTGAATTCAGAAAAGTTAATCTGTTTCTATCTGGCAAAAAGCAGGAAAACAACTAAAATACAAAATAGCCAGGCAAGGAATTAATCTGCTCGAATGCCTGGAAGATGAGTAGAATTTGTGGTTGTGTGATGTATTCAGGTATAAGCCTGAGGATTTACAACATGCATAATTAAGTGGCGTAGCAGAGAGATGAATCTGAGATGATTTCTCACTATCAATAAAACATACTGTAAATTATAGATTAATTTTCCTAGATCAGGCAAGCACATTATTTGATAGTTTTCCTTCTGAATTCTATATTTTTACACCAAGGACCTGATCCAAGCCTGCTGTATTTGATGGAAAGACTCATACTGACTTTAGTGGGCTTTGGATCAGGCTTCTTAGAAGTATCACATTAGGTTTTTTAATGTCCTGGAAGGTTTTGAAACATATATAGTTTGGATTTTTTTCAGTTAAGTAAATATCTGCTTTAGGCTTTTACAATTCATGCAAGTCAAAAATAAAGCTTTCTAGTGATACATAGAAAGTTCATTAAAAGATCTACTTGTGTCAGTCGAAAATAATTAGTAAGGCTCAGAGTACAAAATCAATTAGTTTTCTTTATCTCTTGCCAACAAATAGACAGTGCCTGCACAGAGGTTTTCTTTCTTCCACATTAATAGCCGGGGAACTTTACCAGTTTGTTCATAGTCAAAAGTATCTGAACCCTATTGTGCCCTGCAGCGAAGTGAAATAGCTTGTCTAGAGTTTCCAGTTGCCAACTGATGTGAAGCTGTGGTTGGAACATAAAGCAGTTCTGTGATTAGAAAACATCCTTCTCTCTCTCTCTCTTTTTTTCTTTTTTTTTTTTAAATGTAAAGATATCACGTCCTTCAGGAGGAATAGACAGTTCTTCCAATGGGCTTTTTGGGCATCTGATAGAGAATTACCTTAGCTGCTTTGCAAGATGCCATTTGCTGAGCACTGCTTTGAACTGATACACCACTCAATTACTTCTATCCTATACTCACACTTCATAAAAAGTAATATTGTGGTAGAGCTAATCTTCCAAATCTCAGATTATCATTAAAATTACATGTGGAATAGATCTCACCGACCCTTTCTGTTTCAAATTTCTGAGTTGTCATGGACATATTTCTCCATGAAGACAATCATCACTGTCATAACAGAGGAAATTTCTTTCAAGAAGAGTGGCATTTCACTACTAAAAATGATATAGACCAAAAGATGTCTCCTTATATATAGCAAATCATCTTTGTAATTTATTGGCATGGGTCCCAGCAAGTGCAATTTTGCTCTACTTGGAACATGGTGGTTTTGGTTGAGCAGAATATAGATCATCCCTTTGCTCATCCCATTATTGTCTGCATATTTTCAATGCTTCCTACGGTCAGCTGAATGACTGAAATTGCTGTAGAAAACCCCAGAATCTTTATATATATCTCTAAGAATTTGTGCTATAAAACTTAACTGTAAACATTTGTAACATAATGCTCCCATGGAACAGCCAAGGAAGTTCATCTGGTTGGTGAGAAATGACTACCTTCTGCTCCCTTTGAGCTGCTCAGAACTCATAAATCTTTTCCAAAGATTTAGCTCTAGCTCAGGAAGAAAGGGATTATGTTTCAGGGGCATGAGGCTCCAAATACCCCTGTGTACTGGATTGCTGTGAAGCTATCACAGTATTTGCTCTTCCCGCCCACTGAGTGGATCTAGCAGAGGCCCCTCACTGAACTCCTTTACTGTCTGTGCTCCAGCTGGCCCACAGCAAACTCTTCCACTCACCTTAAGAAACACTTGCTTAAAATACCATTCTCAAAGTACTAGGTGTTTTGTAAGCAAATAAGAATGATTGCAGGAGCAGGTTGTTTATATTAGAAAAGGTTATTAAAATAATTTGGGAAAACATGTTGGAATTGCTGAAGAGGGAGTTATTCCCCTACATATCTCTAAGTACAACAGAAAAATCAACTGGAGGTTGCTGGAGATAGTTTATGGTAAGGAATTGTACTTATAAACAGGAACAATAGAGAGATTGATTTGGTCATGATTTCAGATAGCTCTGTTGGATCTGTATTTGTTGCACTTTGCCATACTTACCAAGGGGAACAGGCGTTCCACATGTACTGATCATGGAAAGGTGTTCCTGCTGACAAATGCAAGGCATGGTTAATGGGGTTTGGGTAGGTGGGTTTGTCAGACACAAAGCACAAGCTGTATAGCCTATGGGAGCGTTGTGCTTGGCTCCATAAAATGTATTACTGTGTATAAGGCAGGTACTTCCTAGAGCAATGAGGAATCTAGAGAAACATTATGGTATTGGTGGTTGAGAAGAATATAATTGTTTCACTTTGTTAACTTTTGCCATCCTTTATACATGTTGAGATTTTTACCTCCTTATATTACTATCCCCTTAGCCTTTTCTGCTGGAAAGGCCTGCCAAAGTTTAGGGCAGTGGAGTGAAATTAGGAGCTGTTTTGAGACCATTTTACTTGCTGCAACACGTTACTATGTCTGAATTTAAGAAGCAATGTTCCTATGATGGACCTTCTGAGTATCTTATAACAGAACACATAGTACCAACCCATAAAAGCTTTTTGCTGTAATGCATACTTGAGAATACAGAGGTATAAGAATTAGATATTGAGAAATCGGTGCTTTGAAAATGCACACTTCATGTTTCTTCTCAGGTTTTGGCTGTGATCACTGCTCTCTTCAAAGGCAGGATATTTCCTTAATGCTTGAAGAAAACTGTGTCTCCATATTTCTAGGAACTCTTGAAAAAGCTTGAGGAGGTGATGACTCCTGTTTCATCCAGGAGATGCAGATCAATCACAAATGTGAGTCAGCTCATGCTTGTAGCATCTCGTGATCTAAACAACATCAGCACAGAAAAGGAGTGCTGCTTGGGTGGGAATGACAGTGGAGATAGGCAATTCTCACGTACTTCTTATTGAAACACAAAGATTGTGGACTGCAGTATGGTTAAAGATGGTCACTGAGCTCTGTCTGGGTTGGCAACCTGAAGAAAGCAAAATGTTTTACTTTCCACAACGGTCATGACCATGTGAAGTTTGAGGATGGTCTTGACTGCAGTCACCATGGAATTCAGAATCCTGAGAGGCTGGAACAAAACAACTATGAGGATCACAGATCTGGATGTCAGGAGAGCAGACTGTGGCCTCTTCATTAAATTGGCTTGGAGAAATTCCATGGGATACTGCCCTGGAGAGAAGAGTTCAGGAAAGTTGGCTGATTTTCAAGGCTCCTCAAATCTCAAAAATGGTCCACCCCAGAGCTCAGGAAATCAAACCAAAAAAAGCAGGAGGTCTGCATGGATGAACAAGGAGCTCCTGAAGAAAATCAGACATAGAAAGGAAGTGTATAAGAGGTGGAACCAGAGGTAGGTCATCCAGGAGGAATATAGCACATAACACTGGGGACAGGAAAACAAAACTACATCTGGAGTTGAATCTGGCAAGGGATGCAAAGGGCATCAAGATAGGCTTCTACAGGTACATTGGCAGCAAAGGGAAGAATAGGGAAAATATGGGACACCTGTTGAAGGGTCAGGGAACCTGGTGACAAAAGACATGGAAAAGGTCAAGTTCTGAATGTCTTCTTTATCTTGGTCTTTACTGGTAAGACTGACCTTCAGGCATTTGAGGTCCCTGAGACCTGGGGGAAAGTCTGGAACGAGGCATACCCTTGATGGATGAAGATCCAGTTAGGGAACTCCTAAACAAACTGGAGATAAATAGCTCCATGTGGCTTGATGGGATATAACCATAGGTGCAGAGGAAGCTGACTGATGTCTTTGCAAGGCCACTATTGACTATGTTTGAAAGATGATGGTGATCTGAGGAGGTTCATGAGGTCTGAAAGAAAGCAAATATCTTCAGTAAAGGCAAGAAGGAGAACACAGGACAACTATAGGGCTGGTAATCCTCAGCTTGATCCTTGGGAAGTTGATACAGCAACTAATTTCTGGAAATCATTTCCAAACATATTGGGGACAAGAAGATGACTGGGAGATATCAACATGGATTTATGAAGGGGAAGTCATGCTTGGCCAACTCTCTTGCCCTTACTGGGGTCTTTGGAGGAATTCCATGAAAGATACTAATCCTTTGCAATTTGACTGGTGTGTTTGTTACTGTTGTTTACTGACCTGAAACAAGGGGCCTCAAATCTCCCAGTTTCATATTTTACAAGTTTCAGCAGAGTCTGAAAGACACAAAAATAACATAGTGTTAAGATACAGTTTTCACTAATTTATGCCATATCGTGTCTAATTCTCCATCTGCACTACATGAGGTTGGTTCTGATTGTAAAATCTTCAAGGCAGGGATTGTGTTCATTAATTTGGATGTAAAAAGACATTACATGTTTTATACTAAATAGTGACTCTGGAAGGTATTTTGGAATGGCTGTCACATTAAATGGCTTTTACTCTGTATGAAAAATCCCTGCCTGCTGCTTTTTTTTTTTTTTCTGGTTCATCTGCACTTGTGCAGATATCCAAGTTGCAAATTCCCAACAGACTTCCGAGGACAGGCTTGGTTACCACGTACAGTAATCCAAATCCACCATGCCACACAGTTCAGCTTGCTCCTTCTGGCTCCAGGAAATCTGACAGCCGACAGGACATCCCCAGGGAGGAAGGCATGTGCGTCAGGATTTTTCTCACTACTTCCAAGAAAGGAGATTAAAAAATAAGTAATTTTCCCCCTCTGTGGGTAAGTGAATAATCTTGGTTGTTGTTTCCCCTTTTGCTGGCACATGGTTTCACATGTGCACACCTGTGTGTGTCTAATTATGTAGGAACCATACTGAAACAAATTTGTAAAGGCAGTAATCTTTCAATTCTGGGGAAAAAAAAACCAAAAAACCACACCAAAACCTCCAAGACAAAAAGCACTTAATAATTAAGAATAAAATGTTAACATTTGTAGATTGTGTTGACCCAGGAGCAAGAGAGGGGTGCCTGGAACTTGTTTCCTCCCTCCACCCATGGCTACTTGCTGCCTTCGAGGTCTTTTGTTTCATAAGCCTCTTATTCTGCAATTTTGCTTTGACCTGCCCACCATGTTCTCCCTTTGTTCACTTTTCTTGGAAATACCTCTTGTTTTTCCCTCTGGTTCTGGCAATTTTCCTATGTGCTCCCATCTCCCTCCTCCTTCTTGTCCTTCTGTCCTTCCTTTGTATTCTTCAGCTGCCAGTGCTGCTTTTCTCCTCCGCATCTCATATTTCCCACTGTTGTTGTGTCCCCATGGCAGGATTGCCATTCAGGACTGGAGCTTTCTTTTGACAGGAACCTGTTCATCCCAGGAATGTTAACTGAGGATTGAGGAAAGTTGAGAAGTTCCCCAGAAGAACTGATTTCTGTCCTCAGGCCCTGTGTTGGCTTGCACCGATGGGATACTCACCTGTGTGACACAGCACAATCATTTATGGGCTTTGAGCTTCCTGCTGAGCTGTTTCATCACATATTCCTTGGTTTCAGATCAAGAAAAAGGGCAAAACAAGTGATTGCTGAAAGACTAACTGTGGGAGGAGGAAGGTTTCAGCCTCACAGAATTGGCCTCACAAAGGAAAACAAACAAACAAACAGATACGATATTGTCTTTGCACCACTGGCCTAAAGACAATATAACTTGTGTAGGTTTATGAAGAATGGCATCTTTTGGAACTCTTTTTAAAGGAAGGCATGCAAATATTATTATGTAAATAATATTGTTCTAAGCTCTGCATAGCTAAGTAAAAAAGAAAACAAGTTGATTTCAGCAAAGTAGGAAAAACAGATTGTCAGGCATGAAGAAAGGAAAAGAGAAAGTTCTTTCTCTGGGAAAATTACCATTGTGCAAGGAAGTGATATTGTGACATTAACGCCAGAAGTCTTGTTCTAAGAGCACTGTGGGGTTTAGCAGTCCCTGCTGCTGCTGGAAGATGGAATGAAAAAAGTCAGCATTTCACCAGGGGAAGCCCTTGGCAAAGTTCAGCATAGCTGTAGATACATATTTGTTAAAGGTGGGAACACATTTTACTTGAAGTCTATTTTTTGCTACAAGTGCTGGGCTCAAAGCAGAGCAATTCTCTCTCTTGCTGGTGAGGCAGCAATGTTGGCCCAGAGCAGAAACTGGCCTCAAGTGGTTTTACCTTTTTTCTTTTTTTTTGTCATCTTTGTTTTGTTGTTGTTGTTACTGAGTGAATTCTGTGTAGGTCTGCCACATCTAAGAAGTGAAATGTATAATCAGTCATTGCATTGGGCTATTAAAAGATGGCTAATAATTTAAAAGAAGTAGTAAGTAGTTGTAAACTGTATGTATTGCACAAGCAATGGATTTTACATATGTTAAACTACTCCTAATGTTCAGGTGTTTTTCTAAAGGAATGAGTATCTCGGTAGCAGAAATGACATCCAAACATCATTTCATTCTTGCAAGCGTTGTTAAAACATGTTAGCCAGAATTGCATTTTCTGTCTTTGGCTGCAAAAGATTAAAAGCATTTGCCACTCTTTCCCTTCCTTTCCCTGGTAGTATTCACACATGATCTCTTCAGCAGCTGAGCAGGATTGTCCATCAGTTGTTAAGAAGCTGCAAGCTTCAATTTAACCCCACACTTACCCTGTTGATACTTTGGTGTAGCAGTCCTGTATGCTGCTGGCCTGGGGGAATCCAGCTGTGCTGGGGATTGTTGCATCTGGTCTGCAAACTTTACCTCTGAGGAGCTGTTACCATTTTCAGGAGCAGTGGTGAAGAATATGGGCTTGGAAGTAAGTCATCAGTGTCTTCTCTGACTGGGTTTATGAGCTGCTGCTTTCATGTAACTTGAGAGACACAGTCTAGAAATTGCTGTCTAGTTTCCACCAGTAAAACAGAGCACTATTATCACAGCTAGAGGAACAGTAGAAGACACCAGTGGATATCCAACACTGAGACACCATTGAAAAAGAAAAGGGCTGTTTTTCAGAAGAATAACAGGTAATGTAGAGTATTTATCAAGATAGACCTATGTCAGGAACAACATTTGGGTGTATTTCTGTTCCTAGCATAAATCCCCATCTGCCACAAAAAGGCTGTGACTGGTCCCAGTGAGACTCTCTTAAATTTTACATTTAACTCAGTACACATAGACTGTGGGGGTTCTCACAGGGATGGAGGAATTCAGTGAATTTTGTGTTTTCTGTTCTGCAGAGCTGGTACTAACACCCATCTAGCCATGACGTGCAAAGCATCGGTGCTTAGAGCTGGGCATGTAAAGCAAGATACAGTGAGCGTCTTATCATGTCCATAGTCAGTGTCCATCTGTCTTTCTTATGGTATGCTAACCCTTTTAAAAAGCCAGTGTTTGGCATTTAAAGAAGTCATACCACATGTCTGTATCTACAGATGTGGTTTCTGAATACAAATATTAGCACAGCCTCCTATTCTTGAGCAGGTATTACTGCAATGTCAGTGCTGGTGATGTGAACTGTTGTGGGTTGGGCTCACTTTTTTTTCTGCAGGCTTTATTGAGCTGCCAGATTTCAGTAAGCATCAGGATTATATGAATACTTAAATTTTATAATTTAACTACTGAAAGTGCAACTGTTTTTCTTAATCTTGTAAATTATGTGAATGAACATACCGTAGAATGACATTAGTGAATACTTGAAAGAATCCCTTGCTTTATAATGCCTATTAGCACTGAAATAGGTGATCATTTATGCTCCATTTGGGCCATTAATTTTGTTTTGCCACAAAGTGGGACCTTGCTTAGGACTGGTAGAAAAAAATTTGGAAGATTAATTGATATGGCTGTGCATGCAAAGCTTGACAGCAGTAATATACTTGTAATGCAATCAGTAATAAACCATTTCTGCCCTGATGTTTATTAAAACACTTAGCTTATTTGCATAGAAATGGCTGAACAAACAATTAAGCACTTCTCTGAGTAGATGAGGATAAACTTTCCTCATTGTTTTTGGAAAACCAGGTGTGTGATCGTGGCTTTAGCTGCAATGAAAGTTAGTACAGTTTAATGCCCTACCAATCTGTCCTGGGATAAGCACAGCTGATAAATGTTCCACTTCATATTAGTGGTCTGATTCTCTGACTTATTCCACAGGAATATTACTTCTTCAAATACCTTTTCTTCTTATCCAATAGTTCTTATCTCACAAATTTTCTTTCCAGCTGGTAGGATGCTGACTTTCTGACAAGGTAACTTTCCTTCCAGTTGAATTATTTCTGAGAATTCTATCATACTGAGCAAAAAGAAATTATCTCCAGATAAATAATGGATACTGAGGCTGCGCCACGCAATCCGTTGAGATCAGGAGGTCTGTGGCCTGACACCAGAGATCAGTGGTGAGTGTTATTGATGTAACACAAATTGAAAAACCTAGGGTTTTTAATAGTCATAATAAATAAGAAAATTATATATATACACATACACACATATATATGTGATGGGTTGACCTTGGCTGGATACCAGGTGCCCACCAAAGCCACTCTATCACTCCCCTCCTCAGCTGCACAGGGGAGAGAAAATATAATGAAACACTTGTGGTCGAGATAAGCACAAGAAGAGATCACTCACCAATTACTGTCATGGGCAAAACAGACTCTACTCAGGAAAATTAATTTATGACCAATGAAATCAGAATAATGAGAAATAAAACCAAATCTTAAAATACCTCTTCCCACCCTTTTTCTCAGGCTCAACTTCACTCCTGATTTCTTTATCTATCCCTCCGAGCAGCACAGGGGGAAGGGGGTTGTGGTCAGTTCAAGACGTGTTGTCTCTCCCACTCCTTCCTTCTCAGGGAGAGGACTTCTCACACTCTGCCCCTGCTCCAGCATGGGGTGCCTCCCACAGGAGACAGTCCTCCACCAACTTCTCCAATATGAGTCCTTCTCATGTGCTGCAGACCTTCATGAACAGATTGCTTCAGCATGGGTTCACAAGTCCTTCCAGGAAATCTGATCCAGCATGGGCTCCTCTCTCCATGGGGCCATGGGTCCTGCCAGGAGCCTGATCCAGCATGGTCTTCCCATGGGATCACAGCCTCCTTTGGGTGCATTCAGCTGCTCCAGCATGTGTCATCTATGGGCTGCAGGTGGAATCTCTGGTCCCCATCATCTTCTGTGGGGTGCAATGAGACAGCCTGCTTCACCATGGTCTTCTCCACAGGCTGCAAGGGAATCTCTGCTCTGGCACCTGGAGCACCTCTTGCCCTTCCTTTTTCACTGACCTGGGTGTGCAGAGCTGTTCTCTCACATCTTCCCCCACCTCTCTCTGGTTGCAGTTTCTTTTACACAGGTTTTTTTTTTTCCCCCTACCTAACTCTGTTATCCCAGAGTCACTGCCACCATGGCTGATGGGCTTGGCCGTGGCCGGCAGTGTGTCCATCTTGGACCCAGCTGGCATTGGTTCTGTCAGACATGGGGGCGGCTTCTGGCAGCGTCTCACAGAAGCCTGTCCTATAGCCCTCCATACCAGAACCAGGCCATGCAAACCCAATACCATATATTTAAAATGCAAGGTACATCAAAATAGGCTGGGTGTTGATGAAGTGTTAGAAATATCAGGTCCAAGGGTTTCCTAGAAACAACTGGCAGTGCCACTGACTTCCAGAGAGTTACTTTAGCAGAGAATTTTCACAATGATTTATCTATACGAAATGCCCAAAGCACAAAACATAAGTTGTTGTTGCTTCAATGAGGACACTATAGCCTAAATAGGAATATGAACAATTTAGGAATCATAATGCAAAAACTTCTTTTAGGAACAAAAAGGAATATAGTATGCTGGAGAACTGATGGGAGAGTAAATAAGGGAATAAATTAATTTTTGCTGTCTCCTGCAATAGTTTCGTATTCAATCTGGGAACACTGGAAAATAATTTGAAAGCTGAGCAGACGATTGCACAGAGGCACAGTAAGCTGCAGCTAAGCAAAGGGGTCTACTAACAGGGAAAAGTGTTCTTGTCAATCTATGGGGAATTTAAATGTTTGCTGAAGAGTAATGTGCAGAGAGCTGAAGAGCAAAGATAAAGGACAAACCTCGCCTCCCCAGCGTGATAGAGAAATTGGCTGGTAGTAACACATAAAGGCGAGCCCATTGCTGGAACTAAATCCTGATGCATAAAGATACATTTCACGTGCTCCTGCACTTTGTTTGACTTGGCTCCTCAGGCTTTCCATCAGTAACTGTGGTGATTTCTGAAAAAAACCCTGCAAATTCTCAAGAGGCAGAGTCTGGTCCCAACAGCCATGAAGTGCTGGGACACATCAAGCTAGGAATTTTTTATGAAGAGTGCAGAGACCTTAATTGGATTGCGTGAATGTAATTCAGAACTTGGCCCGTGGCATGACTAATTGAAGATGGATTTTGTGCTCATCTGTCTTCTGGGATAATGTAAGAAACTCTAGGTGCTTCTGTAAGCCAGGCAATTGTAGGATTTAACCCCGTAAATCTTTTTGTAGGAAAAGGTACTCACATATGTACTCTAAAGCATTTTTCTTTTTTTATCCTTAGGTCTTTTTGTTGTTCTCATGACTTTGGTGTCATTTCCCACCCCCTTCTCTCCCCCCACTCCCCACCCCCGATATTCATTAGCTCTCACATTACTCTTTCTGATGCTGAAGACATCCTTGAGTGGCACCAGGAAGGGACAGAGGTGTTTTGCCCAGAATTAGCTCAGGGCCAGCATCTCAGCAGATGTGTAGGTACTGTGTAACAGGGGTGCAACTAGAAGCTCAAACTGTACCTTCACTCAGGTATTTGAACCAGATAAAAGAGATTATTCCTTTAGCTTGTGATACTGAAAAGTTGTATGAAACTACCTTCAAGTTCTCAGCCATGTCACTGAACTGAAACCTCTCCATCCAGCTGCAGTTAGCAAACTACACCCCCAGCAAACCATGGCTGGGAGAAGGATGTCTGCTTGGGCACCCAACAGGGATGCAGCCTGCGCTGGTTACACTGCCTCTGGGAATGGAGGGAGGGAGAAGAGCTATGCCTGCAGGATGCTGTGGTCAAACTGGCTTTGCTTCTGCCCAACCTTGGCTGCTCTCCCAGCACAGCCTGTCAGTGGCAGGCCGGCAATACTCCTCACATCCCTGTAAGCTCAAAGCGAGCAGCACTGTGTCCTCATGCTGCCAACTCCAGTCCTGGTGCTGCCACATGCTGTGACTTCAGGTGGAGTCACTTGGGATAGACCCAGTAGTGGGTTACTTTACCTTGGTGAAATTCAGCACACCACTGGGGATGAGGGTCTGCAATCTGTTTTCAGTTTCACCATGTTAGTGTTTGAAAGGTCAGTAAAGGAGTGTCTTCTCCCTCCCCCTCTCAGGAAATAGTTTATTCACCAAAACTGCAGTTAAGGACATCTTCGTATTTGACCTGAATATAATGTGTGTTGTGGGTTTTGTTTTTGAAGCTAGATCCAGGACTTGGCTCAAGCTTGTAGTTACTACTGAATTCCCTGAGGGTGCTGGAGGTGGGGGTTCATTCCTTTCTTTTATTCATGGGATTTTAATACAGAACAAGGACTTGCCATCCTGCAGGTACAAACTCAGTTTGTCCAAGCAGTGTTTAATCAGGTAGCTTTGTCTGGCATGTGTTGTGACACACAGCCCTTTTGATCCTGACCTCCTTGATGTGTCAGACACACAGCCTTGCACTTTGGGTGTCGCTTGCTGTCTCTTACCCCTGGGCCCTTCCCCAGCCAGTGCTCTCTTCCCTGCTATACTCTTAGGCTTCTGTTTTGTGCTTTTCTCACCACACCAACCACCCTTCATCCTCACGTAGAAGCTGGCAACCTCCCAGGGCTTCTTTTATCTTACCCATCCACAAATGGGTGTGTTGCTGTAAATGAACACTTCCAGTAACAGGTTTCCCTGTTCCACCTTTGCCTTTTCTGACATGTCCTAGCCTGCTCCAAGCTGCCATCTCTCTGTCCTACCCCACTGCTGTTCCTTCCCGTGCTCACTATCTTTGCTGGGAGTGTTAGCTCAAACCAAACCCTATCTGATTTTCAGGAGCGTATATCATTCCTCAAATTTATGATATACTTCAATATACTCAAATTTAAGATAGAATTCAAATGTGTATTAGGAGTCACTGAGCTAAACTTTTACAGTATGAATAAGGCATTCAAGTGTCTTGAGCATTCAAGATGTATTAAGTAACTGCAGAGTGGCAAGAAATATATCAATAGATATTGATTTTTTTACAAGCAGCAGTTTAATTCCTCTGGTTGAACTTGGGTTATGCAGGTTAGGAAAGTGGTGATACGCATTCAGGATAGCCCAGCTCCTGCCTTGAAAAGTGAGTCTCATCCTAAGGGACCATCTCAATAAACTAACTATGCCATCCTGCTTCTTTACCTGGTTATTCTGGAGCCAGCAGTGTCCTTCTGTTGGGATAGTGGAAAGGAGAAATCCTCACTGGGGCAACAGGGGAGGAAAGGGGCAGATTTAAGAGCTCACAGATAAAATCTGGCAATGTGGGGCTGAGTTATTTTATGCTCTGTAAAAAAAAAAGGCTTGTGAAAACCTTTGGAGGTGACAAAACTCAGCTATATTTTTTAAAATTAAATAGTCCTGAAAGACCTTTTTTATGACAGAAAAGAAGAGTTTGTTTTTAGTATTCCTGCTTTAACATGATTTTTAAAGATTTTAAGAAATATTTAATCAAGTACTAAGACTATTCCAAGTAACAGACACCAGATTTAGAGGGAGAGGTATTATCTCTTCTTAGACCAACTGATCTAGCTGGCAATTTAGGGACAGTTGTGCTAGGGCTCTACCTTCACAAGGCACTGGCTTTTTGGGCAAAGGCATCTTGAGGATTTCCTGATCTTACCCATATTACCACCTGACTACTACTTCTTCCCTCTGTGCTATATGTAACGTCTCCACCTCCAGTAGGAGCTCTTTATTGAATCACACTCTAATCCAAACCACTGAATTCATCAGGATTTAAAAAATTTCCCTTCTCCTTCTCATTCAAAAAGGCTTTATACAATATGATGAATAATGTAAAATGCAGAAAACAATGAAATGTCAATATGCTTCAGGAATCTGAGCCTGTGTTACCCACACCAGGTGGATGGCACCAGCATGCCATTATCATACATCCCAGTAAAAGCACTGGGGAGTCTTCCAGGACCTCAGCATTTTGGAGTGAAAGTGTCTGCTACCTGACTGACTGGAAAGCCAGACATGATTCTATGATTCTCTGAATAATCCCCAGGGTTTGCTTAGAGGTTGTTATTAGGAGAACGCCCACAGACACTTTGAAGTCCCAAGGACAAAAGAATTAAAGGAGAAGAGAAAAATAAAATGTGAAAAAAAAACCCAACCAACCACTAGACAGTCTCATTAAAGGCACAAAGATGAAATCAGGATTTCAAGCTCTGCATCCACACTTTGCAACTGAGTTGGAATAATACCTTTGTTTGAGAACATAAATAGGTGATAAAGTGTGACAGCTGGGGCTTGTTCAATGTGTGAACTTCTGTCAGGGCTATAAAATTAATCTGGTTCCTTAGAATAGCATGAGTCACCCTGGTTATCCCAAATAGCCTTCGATTGCTGCCTAGATATGAGAGCTGAGCATTGTTTTGCTGGGAAACAGGTTGTTAGGGCAGACAGCCCTTGAACAGACAGAGTAACTTCTGGAGCCTGGTAGACAACACTGGGCATGGCCAACTATTACTGCAGGCTGCTCAGATGCTATGGCAATGAAGGCCATGCAAGGCATCTGCCTGAGGATACAGTTTCAAAGCAAACCAGATGGCAATAAGTCACTGAACGCTCAACCACCACCTTTCCCAGCTTGGACAGAGCACTTGAGCTTCTACTGAAGGCTTAGCTACCTCCTACACACACCGCTCAGGGCCCTTTGTGGAGTCCACCATTTGGGCTTGATTTCTTCTCACTCATAAATATCTCTTTTTTCCTTTCTCTGGCTTTACGATATACTGTTCATCTTCCCTACAAGCTTTAGCCCAGGAACACAGAACCAAAGTGACAGGGCCAAGCAGCTCAGAAGTTGCATGCTTTTGATATCTCTATATCAAAATGGATTACTTCAGATGGAAAACCTTTGCATGTTTTCACTGACATCCTCATAAACAGGAGCAACCATGTCGTGTGGTAGACATTCTTTACTAACAATTATTTGGAAAAACTTGGGTAGGGAATTTGTAGATTTTTTTTTTTCTGGAGGATGCTGGTCCTGCAATGTTTAAAGGAATCCTTGTTTGAAAGATGTTAATTCTTAGACAGGGAAGCTTAGGAGAAAATCTAGGCCCCACTGAAAAGGATGAAGGGGTCTTTTGTGGTCAGAGACAGAATTTCCTCCAAGAAGTTGCAGTGAATATAGAGAAATAACTTTACCAAAGTAGCTGAGACCAATTTGTGCACATCCCCATTGCATCTAAGATATCAGAGAGAGAAATTACATGGAGTTGGTGTTTGAATGTGATCTGCATTCAGCCAAGAGCCTTTACTTCCAATCCTGCTTAAGCTGTGCTATTTTTAACTCTTTGAATTAGGAGTTTGCTTTTGACATTGGTAGGAAAAGTTGCTCTAAGATGATAATCTGTAACCTGATTAGCAATCCTCTGTAGATAATTATTTTCTAATGAAAAATAGCATTGCTGTGTGTCCACTTTGTTCCCTGCACGCCTTATGATCTGTTGAACAAACGACATTTCAAAAGGATTTGGGATAATTGTAGCTATGTAATTAGTTTTGATTGACTTTCTTAAAATAATATGATTAGGTTTTATGATCTATGTCTCTAAGCCTGGGATTCACCAGGCACAGACATCTAAAAATTAGATATCTAAATCTGAGCTAGTTGTCCTGATGCATATACAGCAGTATTTAGGGTCAGAGCAAGGGTGCCGCTCTAAAGCAAATCTCATCCTCGCTGTCTGTTTATGGCTCAGTTCTTCTAGTAACTGGTCTGCTAAGCTCAATTCCTGTTGAAGGAAACTTAAACTAACAGCTGTTCCAGGTGTGCACCAAATGTGCTTCTATCTCTAGGAGGGCATAATAGTCTGAATGAATCCTTCAGGCAACTTCTTTGAAACATGTATGTGGTGGAATAGCTGTCTTTAGGTGCAGTGGCTGGTCTTGGGGAGCAGACTAAATCAAGTCAAGAACAAAGCCCCAAACTGCATATAGTGTGTCTGTTGGGACCTCAGCACCTCAGCTGCTTTGCTGCCAAAACAAAACTAGCCTTATTGTCCCACCACAATAACAGAGGGAAATGGACCCCTTGAGACGATGTTGTCTGGCCTATCTTAGACACTTGGATTATAGTATGTGGAGCTACTTGATTATCTCCTTTATTAAGTGGGTAAAGAGTGGCTACCCCAGGCTGAGACATCTGTCTTTTAGGCACCTAAGTTAAGGCAGGTGAATCACCCAGATTTATTACCTTGCTTTCTTGTTCATGGCTCTGCATTGAAGCATCCTCACGTGGTTCCTTCTCCTAGCTAGATACAGATGACTCCATATGGAGACAGCAGATTGCACACACTCTATTTTTAAATGCCCATCTTTTCTTTGTTCCCTTCCTCCTCTGTGCTTCCTGCTGAAATGCAGGAGTTGATCTGAATTTGGTCCTGCTGAAATCAACAGCAGAATCGCCCTTGGTTCTCCTGGTGCACCTCTGCCTGATTCAGCTTGTCTTGCAATGTGCTCAGTACTTCTGTAAATCAGAACCGAGGCACCATGAACTGAGGACCACTCAGCTGGTGACAGCTGCTGAGAGGCAAGGTTGTATATATACCTCACCTAGCCTTGCTTCAGTCAGCATCCAACATGCTCCCATGTCCTTCATCCTGCTCCTATGACAGAACCAGGAGTGCAGTGACAGGCAACACTGCTTCTGTCTGCCACAGTTCAGTCACAGAACCTTAGTATCACAGAATGGTTTGGGCTGAAAGGGACCTCAAAGATCATCTAGTTCCAACCCCCTACCATGGGCAGGGACACCTCTCACTAGACCAGGCTGCTCCAGGCCCATCCAACCTGGCCTTGAACACTGCCAGGGAGGGGGCAGCCACCACTTCCCTACATATCCTGTGCCAGTGCCTCACCACTCTCATAGTGAAGAATTTCTTCCTAATATCCAATATAAATCTACCCCCTTCCAATTTAAAACCATACGCCCTCCTCCTATCATTTCATGCCCTTCTAAAAAGTCCCTCCCCAGCTTTCTTCAGGTACTGGAAGGCTGCAATAACGTCTCCCTGGAGCCTTCTCTTCTCCAGGCTGAACAACCCCAACTTCCTCAGCCTGTCTTCATAGGAGAGGTGCCCCAGCCCTACTCTCTGGATGTGATGATCCTACCAATTCCTTATCCATCGAACAGTCCACTCATCAAATCCGTATCTCTCCAGTTTAGAGAGAAGGATGTTATGGGGGACCATGTCAAAGGCTTTACAGAAGTCAAAGGTTTTTCAGAAGTTCAGATAGATTTAATCCATTGCTTTTCCTGTGTCCAGTGACGCGGTCACCTAATCATAGAAAACCACTAAGTTGGTCAAGCAAGAATTGCCCTTGCTGAAGCTATGCTGATTGTCTTGAATCACTTTCCTATCTTCCATGTCCCTTAGCATAGCTTCTAGGAGGATCTGTTCCATGATCTTCCCAGGCACAGAGGTGAGGCTGACAGGTGGGTAGTTCCCTGGGTCCTCCTTTTTACCCTTTTAAAAAATGGGCACAATGTTGCCCTTCTACTCACCAGAGACTTACCCTGACCACCATAATTTTAATATATGATGGGAGAGTGACTTGGCAACCACATCAGCCAATTCCCTGAGGACTACAGGATGCATCTCATCAAGTCCCACAGACTTATATATGCTCGGGTTCCTCAGGTGGTTGTGAATCTAATCTTCCCCTACAGTGGGAGGGACTTTACCCCCTTGTGCCCTATCTTGCTGTCCACTGACCCAGGAGGGGCAAGGAGAGCTGTTGCTAGTGAGGACTGAAGCAAAGAAGCTGTTGAGTACCTTGACCTTCTTCTCATCTGTTGATATGAGGTCACCATTTTCATTCACGAGGATGAGAACACTTTCTTTCACCTTCCTTTTCTGGTTGACATACCTGTAGAAGGCCTTCTTGTTATTCTTTGCATCCCTCCCAAGCTCAGCTCCAACTGCACCTTGGCCTTCCTGATCCCATCCCTACACAACCGGGCAGCATACCTATATTCTTCCCAGGTTATCTGTCCTTGCTTGCACTGCTTGTGCAGTTGCCTCTGGCTTTAAACACTTTAAAGGATGGGGCTTCCACAGCCTCTCTGGACAACATCTGCCAGTGCTTCACCACCCTCATAGTAAAGAATTTCTTCCTAACATCTAATCTAAACCTACCCTCTTTCAGCTTGAAGCCATTGCCCCTTGTCCTGTCACTACACTCCCTGGTGAACAGTCCCTCTCTCACTCTCTCTCTGACAAAGATCCTGATAAGGTGAAAAACTAGTGTTTGGACTCATCATGGAGGACTGTAGTGAGACATATTATAAATAGGAAAATGTGTGATGACCTGAGTCTTACCAGTTCTTTGCTTCCCTTCCCAAACTTAACAGTGCTCTTTAACTTACTTCTTTTCTGGTGAGCTTTCTAGGATCATAAACCCCAATACATATTGACAGAAATGACTTGTGTGGCATGGTACCTGTGAGCTCACCTTGAACCTAATTCAAAGGCTCGGTTGTCCGTTCAGCTCCTTCAATCCATCCTGCACCACTCTGAAGGCCTTTCTTTCTTATCCTTGCACTGCAGACAAAAAATATTCCTTTGTTCAATGTGCTATGTAAATTAGCAGTTGATTTCCAAGAAGGATTATTGTGCATGCTTTATGTCTTGATTTAATAAATCTATGCAAGTGAAATGTCTGTGAGGGAGAGACAAATGCATCATTACACAGGTGCTTTCATTTGTTTTGCTGGCAATTTGTTAGTCTAATTTGGCATCGCTAGCACAGTGATTATCCAAAATTAGAAGCATTGTTTTATTTATTTAGAATTTGCAAGTATTAGAGGGGCAATACTTGAGCTGCTAGCTGCTATTATTTTTTACACCCCTTTTGATATTTTCAGATTCATTACTATTTATGGTACCACAACAAACTGCTGTGGAAGATCTGTTTGCAAAGCACTTCAGATTTCTGTTGAAACTGTAATTGATGTTCCCCATCAGTGCCATTTCCAATAAACATGAAAAGATTTCCAGCATCTTTTAACATCCATCCTTGTCCACAGAGCAACTGAGCAACTCAGCCATGTATGAGAAATTGTCCTAATCCATCTCAGAGTTAGTGCTGCGACTCCAGGAAAAGTTGAACAAATTGAGCATGGACTTTCAGAAAAGCTTTGCAGCACAGGGCTGCCTGTTCTCAATGGTTTGTTTGCAGGCAGTGGTGGGAAGGGCCTGCTGCAAGATAAAGGTGCTCTCTCTGTGAACTGGCTAGCAGCTTGTTGGTAATTAGTGTCTGTGGAGGTGTGGATCTGGCAAGGGTAATGTCAAGATCCCTTTGATTTTCTTGAGGAGTGCACCCTGATAAACTATGGTGAGGCACATTAGTGCTTACCTGCTGTGACAGTATGCTTCCCCCACTGCCCCCACCTTTGCCTGACTTTTTCCTGTAAATCTGGATTAATCAATAACCATTGGTGATGGTTGTGATGTCTGCATCCGTCTCACAGTGATTTCAGGAAGACAGGTAACACCACAATATCCAAGGGCTGTCTATGCTAATGTGCCCACCTGGGCAGAGCACTGGTCAGTGTCCACTGGCACCTGTGGGTGGTATGTAAATATGACTATGAGCCAATCATCTTACTCCATAAATATTGAGCAGTCCAAGAGCCCTTTGAGCTCTCCTGAGACAACAGCAGGCTGCACGTCATGATCTCTCCTTGCCAGGGATGCCTCTTAAGATTAGTCCTTGAGGTCAGGAGAATCCTTGCCACAACAGATCTGCAACAGATGCTTGGTCAGTGAGTTGGGAATAAGCGCACTAAACTTTGTGACCTTAGCTAAGAAGCATAAAGGATTGATTGTGCATATATCACCCTTTAGACATAAACCGTTGACCAAGTCTGGGACTAAGACTGGATCCAGCTGTGCCTAGGCTCCTCTCTGAGGAGTATAGAACACAAGGGGGTCCTTCTGAACCTCATGATTCAGTGGGAGGGTCTCCCTGACAGATTCATCTGACCCTGTTCTCTATGCACTAACTAACCAAGCTTACCTTACCATCGAACCTTAATCACTGTCGCATTTATTACCAAACACCGTTACACCCTTTGTTTTATATCAATAAACATATTGTTGCCTCTCTCTTAAGAGTGAAGTGCATCCCTCTTATCTCTCCGTCCGCGACACCTGCTTATTAGCAGCTCTGAGATCACAAAAATGCACAGTCCCCCCTTCTTTATCTTTAACAAAGTGTGACCCTCTTCCTATCTCCCAGCCCTTTGTTCAAAGACAGCAGAGGTGACACAAAACACGTGAGCAACAGCACGTCAGTCACACTGACTCCGGGCAGCAAAGCGATGGCATCTGATTTTTTCACCTGCACTTGGGTGCTTTCTCACTGCTCTGTGCCTCAACCCAGCTCCAAGTTCTCCCTCTGCAAGCACTGAACTGGCTCACAGACATCTCCCTGGCCAGATCTCAGCCTCTGGCAGAGCCTGCAGGCAGACACTGCTAAGGTCTTGGCTGGGGCTCATCCTCCTCGTTGGGTTAAGCACCCAGGACATCTGCAGGGGGCAATGACCACACATAAATTCTCTGTGCCAGACAGGCATGCCTAGCCTGAGCTAAGGAAGCTGCTGTTTTCTTTTCCTTCACAGGAAAATGATGTCTGGTTTGTTTTTTTTTTTAAATTTAATTTAGTCATCTGCGTGTCAGTCTTCCCCTCAACTTGTGATTATGTCAGACAGCTTTTATTTGCTCTGAATCTGTTTCTTACCACTTGCTATGTTCACCTGCTGCCACCCGGTTCTTGTATCAGAAGAGAGAGTGAACTGTCATTGTCTGCACACCTCTTCTTTGCGTTTTATTCCTCCCACCCCCTGAACATCTGTGTACAAACCGCAGTCAGCAGAGAAACCGAAATCACGGAGTCACAGAATCGTAGGGGTTGGAAGGGACCTCAAGACATCATCGAGTCCAACTCCCAAATTACCAAAGAATTGTCACGATGGAGTGAGACTCTTGATCTCCCATGTTTTAAAGTCTGGCACAGATTTGCTTGGTTTAACTGTGGCCCAGACTGGGCACCTGGTAAGTGCTTTAGGCAGCCGCTGCACGGCACGCTGCGAAGTGCTGTGTTCAGATGGCAGGGCTGCTGGCCACGAGCAGTTCACTTCTGCCAGGTCGACATCAAATCACAGCTCTGCCAGCCTAATTTTTACTACTCACTGTTCAAGGGAAAAGCATAAAAATAGTGCCTGAATGCAAGAGAGGTCAACCTTGCTGTGTTCAATACCAAAACGAGGTGATTGTGTTTCAAAAAACGTGTATTAAAACAGGCCGCTGAGCACAGCAAGACACAAGGGGGAAAGCGTGGTTTGGCCAGTGCTGGGGAATCATAGAATCACAGAATCACAGAACTGTAGGGGTTGGAAGGGACCTCGAGAGATCATTGGGTCCAACCCCCTGCCAAAGCAGCTCCCTAGGACATATCACTCAGATAGGCGTCCAGACGGGTCTTGAATATCTCCAGAGAAGGAGACTCCACCACCTCCCTGGGCAGCCTGTCCCAGGGCTCTGTCACCCTCACTGGGAAAAAGTTCTTCCCCATGTTGGTGCGGAACTTCCTGTGCTCCAACTTGCAGCCATTGCCCCTTGTCCTGTCTCCACAGACCACTGAAAAGGGGCTGGCTGATTCCCCCTGCATCCCCTGCTTAAGATAATTATAAACATTAATTAGGTCCCCCCTTAGTCTTCTCTTCTCAAGGCTGAACAGTCCCAATCTTCTCAGCCTTTCCTCATAGGGGAGATGCTCCAAGCCCTTTATCATCTTCGTAGCCCTATGAATGAAGCAGGGGTCCCTGCAGCTGAATGCTGACAGCCCCCACGGGCTGAACTGCACAAGGGTGAGAAGTGAATCTGTTCTTGGAGAACATGGAGGCATCTGAACCGTTTATACCAACAGATGGTAGCATCCTTAATTAATTTTGATAGAGACACCAGAAATTTACATCAGAAGACAGGGGGCACTGAACACTTTCATAGCATCTAACTGGGGTTAAGACAAGTAAGTTGACCTGCAATTCTTCATGTGCCATGCCTCTAGCTCCTTCTGTATAAATATACATACATCATTAAAGCTTGCTTTGGCTTTAAGAGCAGCTCTGTGTCCAATAAAGATAATGCTCAGTGACACAGCATACTTTGGGGTTGGGGTTTTTTTTTTGGTTTTTTTTTTTTTGTTTTCTCCTTTCATCTCCCATTGATAAATGAACATGAGTTCAAGGAAGAAAAAGTATGAGGCTCATTCCAGAATACATTTGACAGTCATCCTTGCAGAGCTGGTGATTTAGATTTGGAACCTAAAGCTGTTGGCTTTAGGACATAATTACATCTGAAAGATTTAAAAAAGTAAAAGATTGAATTAGAAACACTGAAGAGATCAGGAACACAGTGTCTGTTCTGGAGACAGGGTCTGGACTGTTTACCAAGTGTACCTTCAATTTTATATCAATTACAAACTGTAATAAAGTACCCAGAATACAGATAAAAGGTCAGCTCTAATGTTAAAGAAGACATCCTTTCTCTCATAAGCCCTGTTTGAATCCCATGACACAAATAATTAGATGACACAAATACTCCTCAAAAGGAAGCTGTGCATAATGAACCTGACTGAATGGCAACAGGTATTTCTGTCCTAAGGAACCCGCTTTGGCAGGGGGTTGGACTTGATGATCTCTCAAGGTCCCTTCCAACCCTTATAGTTCTGTGATTCTGTATTACCTCAGTAATGTTCTGTATTTAATACAACAGAAAATGTGTTTGAACTAATTTTAAAAAATACATTGTTATGAGACCTGGTTTTCCCTGGTGTTTCCTGATTCTGACATAATCATCTCAGGACCGTGTTGTCACTCCATCTCCCAAAGCTATCTGCACTGAATAATCCCAGACCCACAGCAAACCTCCCCCATCCCCAGCCTACAGCACCTTTGCTGCACTTCCCTCTCTTGTAGATCTGCAACAGCATGTTCAGCTTCTTCCCAGCTCCAACTTTCACAGCAATACAATGTTTTTCCTTACCCCCCTACTTCTTACCCATCTCTTTTGACCTGAAAATCAAGAAGCAGGTAGCACATACTGTAAATGATGTGGTGTGATTGATTTCCTGACCTATACTTCTGCTTGCATGTCAGACAATCATGGCCAGGCAGAAGAGGGGATGGCTGAAGTCACCCTGCCTCTGTGAAAGAGCTGATACTTACAAAACTTAAAGCAATGTAATTCCTTTGAGACCCATAATTCAATGGATCAAGGATAAAAAATTGCTAAAGGCCCCTGGGAGGGGCTGGCTGAGGGTCAGGTGAGTCCCAGAAGCCTGATCTCGTTATGAAGTGTTTCCAGTTGTTCCCCCTTATCCACCATCCCTGCTACAACTCCCAAGCTCCTTACGTATCCCTGGAGGCCAGACATCACATGAGCTTTCCTTCCAAGGGATTAGTGGTGCTGGCCCTACAGAAGCTGGCCCTGTCCTTGACAGAAGACATCTTTTCAGGCTGAATTTCACTTGTAGGATGAAGAGCCCTGTGTGGAAGCCAGAAAAGGTGTCAGGATAATTTACATACTGATGAGCTGAGATGTGAACCAAGACCGTGCCAGTCCCATTACCAGACAAAAAGAACCTTCACCCACTGCTGCTCCAGACTGAGCTCAGGTGAAAGCACCCTTGAAGCTAAACTGCAGTTGAAGGCAGGGATCATCTTCTGATCTGCATTCACACAAAAGCTATCAGAGGGCCCTGCTTCATTTCTGGACTTCCTTTGAACTACAGTCACATATAAATAATAATACCCTGACTTGGCTCTGCCCTCCAGCTTGCTTTGTACAACAGCAAAGTAATTCAAGCAATGTAATAATTGGTCCTACAATTCCTGTAGTAATATATAAGCCAACATCTGAAATCGGCCATTTTATACAAAATCAAGGCTAGAAGACTAATTAGAGATGAATGAGCATTAGGAATGGAATGTTGTCCACTTTATAAATTCAACCCATCTTTCCAGTGTGATGCTTCTCCTTTCATTGCCAGTACTCGTGCTCGTATGTACACAGATCAGCCTATGGGGAACAGGAACAAATAAAAGTGTATAGGCAAAGGAGCTTCCTTCTCCCCCAAACTGCTACTTGTGCCTCCTTTTAGCGGGATTCCAATTTAGGCACAGGATATATAAAAGAAATCTTGTGAATAACAGTGTGGACACTCTATATCCAAGCGAGATAGATGTATGCCCAGCCCACTTGCACAGTGGAATGTCCTTACTTAATTACACTGCAATTTCTCTATTGGATTTCAGGTATTTATAAATGCCTCTCTGCATGTTGCAAACGTTTTTGCTGTGCTGTGGAAATTATGGGTTGTGGGCTCATTTTCACCTTTACAGGAGAAAGAAATGCTAAAATAAGGCTAAAGGTCATCCTCTGCTCAAAATAATTTTTTTCTTAAAATTCCCTTTCTGGTCCATGCATCTAAATTTTTGTGACCCTTTTCCACCACACGATGCTGACTGTTTCAGCTATGTGCTCTTTTTTCAGGAGAGATCGGGTTTCAGCTTGTATAGGAAGCTTGTACAGGCACCCACCTGGGTTAGCCGCTCTGTGGACCACCAGCTCTTTGATGTACAGTGGCCTCTCATTCAGGATCACTACACACTGCCCCTTCCCAAGTATATAACTCAAATGTGGTATTTCAAAGTAAAGAGCAAGAGCAGAACTATCAAAAAGCATAGGCAGTTTCAAACTCCATTGAAATCCCAGGGCAAACAATAGTAAGTAGGGTGAGCAACCTCTCCCCAGCCCACTTCCAGAAGTTGCCAAGTAAATAATGAAAATTAAATCCAAGATGAAGCTCATCTTTCTCAAAACCAGCAAACCTCCTCATGCTCTCTCTTCACTCCACATCCATGGAAAAGGATGAGCTGGTGTAATTGCAGCCAGCCTGGCAGTGCCTGGATCAAGGCAGGGACAAATTCACAGAGGGGTCTTTGGGCGCCCTCTGTGTCCTTCTACCTGTTTCCCATCAAATTCTGCCCTTAGATTATCTGTCTCCAGCTCCCACTGATAAATGTCAGAAAGATTTATAGACAGGTAGCCAAGGGCAGAATTTGGCTGTGATAATGAAAAAGCTCCCAATTAGTGTCAGATAAAGATGACAGACTCGCTCTGTCTTTGAGAAAGCTGAAGCCTTTCATGTGCCATGGTGTTTTTATGTTGCCCTCTCGGGTCGCTTTCACTCACCTTCACTTACATCAGCTATGATAAAATGAAATTGCTGAGGCAAAGTAATTACACTGAAAAGTGCTTGTTCTGGCTTGGTCCTTTCCCGTCACGTTAGTCAAGGCTGGGCCTTCTCCTGACATAGATGAATGTGGCCTGTCTGTATCTCTCCTTCCCAGAAAACAAAAGTGAAATATGAAACATATTCAAGAAATAAGATCACAAGGCTTGCCTCATCTGCTTTTCTACTCATGAAGTCTAGAATATTCAAAATTTTTATGACCCAGTTGGCTTTCATAGCTCTTTCAGTTCTGTTTATAGCCAGGCCTCTGTCGTACCCATAGGAAATGCCATGTTCTCCAGGAATATGGGGGAAGATTGTACGGAGCTTGTATTAGATGTTACCTCAGAGCTACAGAGAACACTGACAGAATACTGAGGGAGGTGATCCTGCATATCTGTTCAGCGCTGGTGCCTCAGGTCACACCTGGAGTGCTGGGTTCCCCACTGCTGGTCCCATAGAACCCCTTCCTCGCCTGGCTGCTTTACCCTTTTCAGCAAATATCCTTCTGCAACCTTGTTCACTGCTGGTTAAAATCCCAGATTGGCAAAGCATTAGTTACCCATTTCTCCTAAGTCATGAGTGATCCTACCAAAGTCCTGCCAGTTGTGTGGAAGTTTGGATTCAGCCCAAATGATTTCCCTGTTGTTGTGGTTTAACCCCAGACAGCAGCTAACCTCCACCCAGCTGATTGCTTACTTCTCCATGATGAGTTGGGGGAGAGAATCTGAAGGGTAAAAGTGAGAAAACTCGTGGGTTGAGATAAAGACAGTTTAAGAGGTAAAGCAAAACCTGCACACACACAAGCAAAGCAAGACAAGGAATTCATTCCCCACTGCCCATGGGCAGGCCAGTGCTTAGCCATCCCCAGGAAAGCAGGGCTCCAATCACGCGTAGCGGTGACTTGGGAAGGCAAACACCATCACTCTGAATGCTGCCACCCCCAATTCCTACTCTTCCCTAGGCACCTTATAAGCTGAACATGACATCCTATGGTATGGAATGTCTCTTTGGTCAGTTGGGGTCAGCTGGCCTGGCCGTGTCCCCTCCCCACTCCCTGTGCACCCCCAGCCTCCTTGCTGGTGGAGTGGGAATCAGAAAAGGCCTCGGCTCTGTGTAAGCCCTGCTAAACGATAACAAAAACATCTCCATATGACAAAAATGTTATCAACACTCCTTTCAGCGCAAATCTAAAGCATAGCCCCATGCCAGCCACTGTGAAGGAAAATTAACTCTGCCTCAGCTGAAACCAGGACACCTGTGATCAGTTTTCTGCATTAGTTCATAGAGTTATTTCGTTTACTTTTAGGTACCTTTGATCCTCTGCCAGGAGCTTTGATCTGAAGGCTTCCCCTGTGAGGATCTGCAATGGGACAGAAAAGCCACCTAAACCAGGGGACAGATCTCCAATGCCCATGGTTGCCTTGACCCCAATCACTGCAAAACAAACCTCTCCATCTCTGAGGGAGGTTTTTCCTGCTGTCTCTTCCCAGGGGTGTGCTGTGTTTTACAGCTATATTTGTCAGATAAATCTACAGTGTAACATTCACCTGTTCTTTGTTTAAACAAAACACAACAAGGTCTGATGGTAGTTTCTCACTTACTTCATTCTATTCCAATGTTTAATCTGCATTTGCATCTTGTCTGTAAGACTTGTGTCCTCCCCCTGTCTCTTTGCTCTGCAAAAGAACATTTTTCTCAATTGAATTATTTAATTTCATGAGATTTTCTGAGTGACTTGGCACAGACACTTTTAAAATCTCTTGGGGTATAAGTGTCTGCATTGCATTTCTGTCTCTTATTCCTTCCCCATAGGCGTGGGCTATCAGGCACAGACCTTGCAGACACCATATCTTCTCAGCCTTTTGTGAAACTTCATCACATTTCTTTAAATAAGGATTAATGCTAATGTGTGGGAGCAATTTATCTCAGTGCTGAAGTCCAAAGGCACGATTCAGGTTTTATATCCATGAATTCCAGATTTTGCTCCATGTGGCCCTGGAAAGCCAAGCAGTTTGCTAGTAGCAGGGGTCATGCTGGGCTGTTGATCCTATGGATCATTTATTTCTTTACACAATAGTCTGTATTTGCAGAAATGTCCACAAAGTCTTTTCTTATTCCCTTTTTGTCATCTGCCTCTCATACTTCCTGCCTCTGGCATGCACAAAAACCTTTGCTTCTGTGTTTGTTGGTGCCCCCCTAAATTCACTCTGCTGCTGGAAATGGTCATGACCATCTCTCTGCCCCTTTATGTCAGGTTTGGTGCCTCATCCAGGAAAGTTATTTTCTAATAGCAATAGCTCTGGTCTGTGAGTACAGATTTTTGGGCAGCTGCAGCGTGGAGAAGGTGGGCACAGGAGTGAGCAGCGGCTGTGTTGCGAGCCATGGTCCCTACCTGTCCCTTCCAGCCTCCTCTGCCAGTGGCCAAAGCACGTGCCCTGGTGGATTGAGGGCACTGTCAATGGCAAATGGGGATGGGGAAAGCCCTCAAGTTACTCCATTCATGCAATTTGTGTTAAACTAAGTAGAGGGAAAAAAGGAGTAATCACTGTTGACACATTTAAATTTCTCCCAAAATAGGCTCTAAATATTCTAAATTCATGTCAAAATACATTCCAGTTGCTCACTTACGTGAGCTGAAGGAAGAAAACAGAACACAGCACAACAAACCTCCCTGGGGAGAGACAGGCAGGCCAGAAACCTGCAGGGAGAGGGGTGCTACCTGTCTGGGAACGTCTGCCTCTTCTTTCCCCAACCCACATCACACTGCCAGGTAAGGGGAAGTGCGGATCTAGCAGCAGCTGGAAATGGGGTGGTGAGATGGGGGCAATATTCCCTTCCTGCCCCCACCAGAGCTGCCCATGCCCTGATATGATGTCTTGCTGGGCTGAGCACAGGGTTCTCGGCTGCTGCCTGGTCCTTGGGACGTAAGTGGGCATCCCAGTACTTCCCCATTCTCCCTGCTGGCACAGGTACCGGAACACACCATGCTCTCCTCACAGATCCTTCTTTGTTTTTTTTCAGAAACTGCCTGAACTTCATCAGTTCATCTTCTGCCAATGACAGTTGACTCTTTGATGATACTAATCAAGTGGTGTCCAGGTTTGTTATGGCTGTCAGTTTGATAAAGGCAAGCTCATTCTGTGGGAGAAAGTGTAGTGTGATCTAATTTTGGTTTTGTAGGGTAGAGACTGGAGGTCACCTTGCCAGCAGGATGTGCCATGGTATCAGTAAGACAGTAGCACAACCCATAACAAGAGGTTTCCATTCATTTTTGCCAGGACCCTACATGATGAGGATTTGCCTGTAGCAGAGAGCACAAAAATAGGATTTCCAGTCAGCAGAGGAGACTCTGCTCTTTGATTGACCTTCTATGCAAGCTTTTTATTTCTTCTTTTCACATGAGCTGAAATACAGACACACAAGCAGCAAATTAAGAAGATCTTATAAAAAATAATTAGGGCATTGTGGTTGTATTATTTGTATCCTGAGAAATTCAGTGCTCTGCACAGCCATGACTCCTGATTTCTTGTCCTGACGGTGGTAGTCTGCTCACAGGTACTACAGTAACTTAAGTCAGATCATTTAAAACAATCCTAAATTGGATAAAGAAGGACAAGTCTACTTTATTATAATAAAACTGGTCTGATTTTCAGCTTCTCCTGCAAATTAAGCAAATACAAGCCAGTTTAAAAGCACCCACAGGCAAGTTCTCTCTCGGCATTTAAAGCAACTGAAATCACCGTTTCCATCAAACAGCCCCAAATTCAGACTGCACCTGGTTTAAGAAGGTAACAACTGCAATGAAGCGGTCCTGCTAATGGAGGAGAAGGAGTGGAGGGTGATGCTGAGAAGTACAACAAGGCTGTCTCACAGCTGGGTAGTCACTACTATCTTTGGCTGCTTTCAGCATCAGGTTGCAGAATGGGCCATGAGCTGCTGAGGTGGGAACTCCCTTGCCCTTATAGACCCAGAGGTGAGAAGGGTGGCCTTTGGGGTGATGCCTGAGGTTGCAGACACCTCTTAGGAGAAAAAGCTACCTTACCTCTACTGCAGAAAGAGCTTGGTGATGAAGTCAGGTATGGTCCTTGGCGCTGCCCTTTAGTTTACAACGTGTGTGAGTGTCTTGCTGGTTGTAGTCGCTATCAACACCTGGAGCTCATTCATCTCCTTCCTCTATTTTACAAACCTGTTCCCAGACAGCACTGTGCCCCCACCACACATCCCTTCAACTTTTTTGACAGTTTGCTTTTTTGTGTTGGTGCTGGGTTGGGTTTTCTTTGCCTTTGCTTCCTACTTCTAAACTCTGTCTAGCTGCAATAGCTCACACACACACGCACATGCATGCTCCAAGCCCTTCAGATGACAGGGGCAAGGGGTCCTCAACAAAATGTTCCCTAACATGCTCAGGACAGCTCCCTCCTGGCCTCAGGGGCTCTACTCATGCCACTCCCTTGCTCAGAAGAAGAGCTGAACTGCTACATCTGCCAAGTCTGGGTGAAGAGTGGCTGCTAAAATCACCAGTACCCTCTGAAATGATTTACTAAAGACAAAAGGGAAAAAAGCAGGAAGAGAAAGTGCAGCATGTTCCAATGGGGTTTTGAGTGGGAGAATTAAAAATCCTTGCAAACTCCAGTCTACCCAGTCTTTCTGACTTGGGAAAGTACCAGGAGGATGCCTTGCACAAGGTGAATTTTCCCTGCTTTTGTCCAGAGTTATTTGTCTTCTGTTTGTGGTTCTGGTGGCAATGATGGACTGGGGCTGGAGGTATTGCAGCATGCCTGGGCAGGGCTTGTACTGTGTTGTTGACTCTGGATGAGAAGTGTGATGCTGTGATCTGACAAGCTAGGCAGTGCCTTTTCCCGCTTTCAGCATGATGCAAATAATAACATCATGAAATAGACAGAAAATGGCCTGAAACTGCACCAACATGCCCGAAGAGAAGTGAAAGGTCTCTGCAGCATAACAAGGACACAACATCTTCAAGTATAAGGGACATGATATACATGAAAATCACCACTGCTCTGATAGATCTGGAAGGCAATGCCTCTTAAGATTGGGGGAATAGAAACAAGTTAATACTCTAAGCTGCAGCATGTTGCTCTTCTCTGCAAGCAAAGAGCTCTGCTGCCTTCAGAGATGGATGGGTGCTGCTCCCCGTGCCTGCTCTGCCCGACAGAAGCAGCAGGGTTATCTGCTCAGCCCACATCCCCGCCTGGGGCTGGGGGCGAGCCTGAGCCCAGACTTTCTGGTTCCAGTGGGACTTTTTCCACAGCCTCAATGAAGCACGAGACCTCCCCAAATCAGGACTTCAGATCTTTAAAAACGATCCTAAGAAACCTCAAGAGTGTGGCTTGTACACTGCCCTCAGGAAGGCGACACATGCTGCATTTCTTACAAATTAAAACATGTTTTTGACTCTATGCATACAATTCTCTTGAGAGGTCTCCTGCTGGAGCTCTGATGTTGCTCTTGCGTTTACAGCCCTGCACTACCACGCACAGTAATTATCTTTGCTGAGGGCATCACTTCCTAATGCCCCCGTAAAACATGCTGAGCTGTGAGGAGGTCAGACGTGCCTCTTACAAAAGGAGGGAAGGGGCACTAGGCAGTGGATGGAAGCTGCAAGGAATGAAGCTCACATAATATCCAGCCCTCATGCTGGGTGGAAATATTCAGCGGGAAGTGTCTCGCACTGGAAAATGCTAATTTGACAGCATTAAACCGGCTCTGGGAAAGGGATGGCAACGGGGCAGGTGGGCTGCTCTCCCAGCTTTCTGCATCCCTGGCTCCTCCCGTCCTGTCCTGATCCCCCAGATCCTTGAAGTGTGCGAATGGGCGCAGCTGAATGCGCAGTCACCTGCAGTTAATGACACCTCGATTCCATTAACAATAGCAGCTTAATTAGTAAAATTTGTTTTAATAAATATTGGATGTGTTCTGTTTCTTCTCTGACTCTATCTTCAATCTGAAAACAGGGAATTTTCGCCATATTTTCATTGCTGAACGTTCCTTTCCAGCTGCTGTACAATGAAGCAGGCAAAAAGAGGCCTTTAAAAGAAGTACAAAAATCTAAATTAGCAGGAAACTGTGCATTAATTTTAATTCTTGCGAAAGAATTAAGAAAAGGCATCTTGCCTCTCATGAGCAGCATTTAAGCAATAAAGATAAATACTGTAATAATTATTTTCCTTGTATAATTGCCAAAGACAATAATTAAGATGGTTTTAACATCAGTAGAGACACTATGGGAAATCAGCTGGGAGAGGGAAGGCACAGCTGTTCAGATAACACCTTCTTTGGCAGGGAGAGGAGGGAATTCAGCATAAGTCTCTCACAGAGACCATCATGTTGTTTAAATTAGTTGGATGAATTTTAATGAATGATAACTTACTGAGGGTGGCCAAAAGAGGAATTAGTATTTGTTGCTTGCAGACTTGTGCTATGATGAAGGATATTTTGGCTTTTTGAGGAGTAGATAGAGCAGCCAGGAAGAGACGGCTTTACTGATCAAGTTTTGAGGCACAAGGAGATTTAGCATGGTCTTTCCTGATATTTATGTCAACTAACAGGAGGATATTTGCAGCCCTGCTTCAGGATCAGCACAGCTCCGTCCAAAGACCAGCATACCCTGGTCTCTTCAACAAGGTGACAGGAGATAGGACAAGGGGAAATGGCACAGAGCTGCACCAGGGCAGAGTCAGATTAGATGTTAGGAAAAAATCTTTCACTGAAAGAGGCAGGAACAGGCTGCCCAGGGAAGGGGTTGTGTCACCATCCCTGAATGTCTTTAAAAAAAGTGTAGATGAGGTACTTAGGGATACGGTTTAGCATAGGATGGGAATGGTTGGACTTGATGATCTTAAAGGTCTTTTCCAACCTTGTGATTCTGTGATTCATGTGGGGGGCAGTTTGTTCTGTTGTTGGGGATATGCCCTGTTTTTTGCTTGGCTCTTCCCTGGGATCAGACCTGGGAGGCTGTAAGCTGTGGTTAAACCCTCCTGGTCGTGCTCTGGGTATGGCTCAGGTAAACCAGAGCCTCAGCTTCTGCCTGGTGCTGCTGATAGAGTCAACAAAAGCAATGAACAGGATTCAGATTAGAAATCTAAAAGCTTAAACCTGATGATTTTTTTTCCCATTTTAAAGAGGATGAGGTGCCTCATTTTCAAAAATGTTCTGCCCTCCAAAGGGGCAGAAAGGTACTTGGCAGAATTTTTTAAGGCACCCAAAGGCAACTTTGTAATAATTGCAGAACAAAATCACTTCAAAAACTGCAATCTCCAAACCTGTAGGTATATATATATATAAAAATAAATAAAAAGGACATGCATATATTCTGGGAAATGTGAAGTAGAGCAGAGGGTAGACAATAAATGAACACCATGGAGTTTGCCTTCCTGTAGCGCTGTGCAATTATAACAAATTGCCATATAAACATCCAGATGCATCTTGCATAACTGCATGCAAGTTAGACTTGAAATGGATGTGGTATTTCATTGCTGTAACCAGCTTTCATTTTTTACGGCAACTGTTAGAACCACTCGTGGCTTTAGGAGGTATTGAAGGCAAAGAAGTGTTAGCACTGAGCTGAATCTGTAAAACAGGGAGCCTGTCCTGGCATCTTTTCAACAAAAAAATCAAGATGATTCTGTGATCTATAGCATTGTTGGGATGTTATTGGGTTATAAAATGAAACAGAGTGATTCTCAACACATTGAAAGGAGCCTGTTTAAGAATGTTTTTCATGGTCTATATCTAAATTTACACACCACTCTGGAGCTTAACCATGCAGTGCTTAATGTATTATGGTCCTGTGAAAGGTGCCAAGTTTCTTCTTAAAATGGTACAGTGAAAATCCAAGGGTAATGCCATCTCTGGACACTATCATGGGCAAAGTGATGTGCCAAAAGACACCTCCAGCAACGAGCTGTGGTTTCTTCATGTGAGAACTTTCTGCTCAGAACTGGGGTTTCTGCGGTCTCCTGGAGCCTGCTGGCAAGTGGGATGAGAAATGTTGAACTTCCCCTGGGGTGTGTGGTGGCACAAGTCCCAAAGGAAGGGACAGATAGGGACGAGTGGTTTTCCGTGTCCTGCATGTTTCAGTGAGTCACTCACTGCCCTGTCTCCAGCTGGACATACTAAAAATGTGTGTCAGTGTGTAAAAACGAGCAGCTGGTGAGTGCCAGCAGTGACACATCCCCCTGACAGCTCTGTGCTGAGCTGGACTGCAGCTCTGGGCTGAGGCAAGAGCCTCAAGGACCATGACTCCAAGCCCTGATTTCAAAGGAGGGCAAAGATAAATAAGCTACAAGATGCCCTGATGAAAGCAGAGTTTCCTCTCAGGAAAATTCACTGTGCTTGGTGGAAGAACATGGGATCTACCTTCCGGGAACGCCGGGAAGCTCTGGTTGGACTTCCAGCTAGCCTGAGAAGCAGCTGTTGTGGTCATGCTTCCTGAAGCACCAGGTCCCAAACAAGAGCCCCCCAAGCTATGACCAAGCCTGTGGTGGAGGAAAGCAATTCAGGTAACATTTTAAAAGTGATTTGGAATGAAGTCCCTCAGCCTGAATGACAACGTATCAATTTGTCCTGACATCCCACCTAATGACATACAACGAGGGGGTCTTTTTCTGCCCTTATGTACATCCTGTTGACTGTTTTTAATCAATCATTGGGTCTGAAGGAATAGAATTACTGTAGCACCAGGAATTAACTGCCTTTAAGGTTTTAGCAAATGCTGGGATCTAAATGTTTATGAAATGTCCTTTAACAAAATGGGATATTACCCCATTATTCCATCAATGTTAAACTGACCCTTTGCCTGTTGAGAAGTCCTGTTTTCTCAGTGGGTCTGGAGCTGCTCTTTATAGTGGGGTCATAGCACAGACCCAAAGCAGGCAGTACTGAAGAGCTTATCACAGAGAAGGTAACAGACAGGACTGAAGGAGGTGACAGCACCATGTACCTAACAGAAGGGTGCTAAGGGTCATCGCAAGGCTCTGGTGGAGCCAGAAAAGAGGATCTGGATCTTTGGGGCCCCAAATAAATTAGACCTGTGTATAATTTACACAGTAGTGTAAATATAGTAGTACCTGAAATGACCCCCTGACTTTCCAACACTATTGTGTGAGTGAGGAAATTGTAGAAATGTAGCCAGAAAACACAGTTAGGGACCTATACACCCGGCTGGTGGAAATACATAAAAGCACATTGAACAGTAGAACTGAGTCAGTCTCTGCTTTCAGGTTCAGACAAGTAGACACCTCCAGCTTCTTTTCTGAATCCTGCTTCTATTTTGAGATACGTCCCCAGGGTATCATTTGCAAACAATTAGAGATTAACTGGGGAACCAGCTGAAGACAGTACCTTAATTTACAAACTGCAGCAGGAAAAGTCCTTTGCTCCATGACACTGCAAAAAGCAGGTGGTGTTATCACTGCGTGTTAGGTCCAGAAAAATACTGTATCCTCCCTCACACAGTCATGATCTGACCTGTAGCCCTATAAAATAAAGAGTTGGCATTAAATTTAGAGAGCAAATGATCTTGTCATGGCCAGTCAGTGGTACAGGCGGGCACAAGATGAGGGGAATGGCTGGGGGTCTGTGGTGCTCTGGGCAATGCACTTTGGGTGATACCATAAGGCACGCAGGTTGAGAGACAAGGAAATACCCCAGGCTTAATGCAGATGTGAACGCTTCATTTTACAAGTATTTGCAGTGCACATGTTCATCAGCAGGTGTCACTACGCTATAGGTTCCAAAAGTGTCACACCATCACTTCACCGGGAGCCTGTACCTGCTCACAGTGTGCCTTCCAGGGATGTTTCTGAACGGGGAACACTCCTGGGTGGATCTTCCTTTCTTCTCGTTTTTAACTATGCTACCAATGAAGTTACCTTTCTAGTTGCTACGGAGGTACTTGTGTTTAATGATATTTTAGAGTCTTCTTACAAGGGTTTGGTTGTTCCAGTCAGAACTGCTGGTAGATGCAATTCAAAGCCCCAGAGCCTGGGATAATTAATTCTCCTTGTTGTCTGCTGTTGACTTGCTGTGTAGCAGAAATTACAACATTAACAGTGTGAACACAGTGGAGAGCACGGCAGTGAGTGAAAAGATGCATCTGATGTCTCACTGTGAGCTCTCTATTAACTGAGAGCTCCAAAACATTCCCTGTTGTTATGGCAAAAGTGTTAGGGAGGAGAAATGATCTACAAAGGGTCATGTAGAAACCTTGTCCAACAGATGCTTTGAAGACCGATTCCTACCGTGCCATTAAATGACCCTGAAGGATAATGCATGGATTAACACTGAGTTACCTCATCCCCAAACAGGAGCCAGCTGAAGATGTGGTTCTTGTGGATAGTGGATGTATTTAAATTTCCTGAATAGCCAAGCCAATTCACAGATGGAACATTAGCATAAAGTACTTTCTATGCAAGGCTGTCCTCAGCTTTGGAAAAAGGACTGTGCTTCAAAGGCCAGTGAGTCAAAGACCGCAAGGGGACAAACTCCCAAGGTGACCAGGTGGAAAGCTGGAAGGAGAGGAATGGAGATCAAAGTTAAGAACAAAGGGCATGCCTTACAGTTAGCTTGGCTCTTTTGTTTGGGTATCTCATTTGGTAGAGAGAAAGAAAAATGGCCTTATACATGGTTTTGACTCTTTCTATTTGACTTTATATTCAGTATGTGTAGAAATGACACTAGCATCATTGGCTCAGGTTTGGTTTTTGATGGGAAAAAAAGATGTAAGGTAAAGTTCCCATGTCTGTTGCTTTCTGGAAAGAGACATCATTTTTCAAATCAACTATATTTCAGTTGAACAAAGCACAGAAAAAGTGCAGATTTCCATCTGTCATCATTAGTATTATTTGGCAATTCTTCTCCCCTTTCATTCACATTCCGCTCTGAGGGACTGGCACTTCCAAGACTTCTTTCCATTTTGCTGCTTTGCCAAATATTCACTCCTTTTGACCCAGACTGCTCACAGCACTGATCTTTTATGGGTGATGAGTCTTGACACACAGGTCCCAATAAATTTGTAGATTATGAGTCTCTCACCTTACCTTGTACAGGTGCAGAGAGTCACTGCCAACATGCAGCTTTAAAAATAATAATAGCAACAACAGAAAGAACAGCAGAAATGACATTTAATCATGCTGAAAAAACATGTAGGAGTCTTATATGAGTCTTGTGGCTCTCTTTTGCATTGACCACCGCTGAAGGAGTTTTAGCTCCCTGCTATCTTGCTGGCACCAGTCTCTTTACTCAGAGAGTAAATTTACTCACGCCCATTTTGAGTAATGGAACTGGACTAAGACCATTGAACTTTTTTATGCTGGGTGCTAAGACGGGCTCTGTGGGGAATCCTTTTACTCTTTAAAATAATGAAGGATGAAATGCTTCTTGCCAGTCCTTGTCTTTACAGCATACTCCTGTTTCTGTTTCTGCTTATAGGGAGTTCTCTGCTTTTTCAAAATTTCTTTGCATGTTTTCAGTAAACGACATTCTTTTGGTTAACTTTTTAATGCAGATCTTTTTCTTCCTTCTCTTCTTTATCTTTACTTCATTTTTATAGTACATTTTACATTTACATTATCCACAGCAGTTTGGCAACACAGCGCTAAACCCATTTGCTTCAGGAAGAACTGCCCGCTGAGCTCTTGAAAAATGCAGCTGGGCAGATTATAATTGCTGGTAGAGTTTTGCAGTTCTTAAAAATCACGCAATGTTTGCAGTGCTTCCTTCTTCAAGGTTTTGTAAAGAGCTAACTGCCTGCTTGCCTGATGTACCTGCAAGGATCCACATTTTATTGCTAGCACTCCCATGGTCAAGTCTCTTCAGGAAAATCAGATGCTGAAGTACTGGAAATTTCAAGAGCATCACAAGCTCACCTCCTGCTTCTTGAATGCCTCTCTTTCTACCACTGAAAGTGAAAATCCCAAACAAGCACTCTTCTTTCTTCAATTTTCTGTAGCCCCTTTCTCAAGGTTGAGAGCCTGAAAGCAATTTTTGAGTTTTATTTTAATGTGGAGTGTGTATTTCATTTAGCTCCAATATCTCCACACAGTCGTGGCTGCTTGGCTTTGGGTTGTTTGTTTTGTTTCCTTTTATTCTAAAGCCTCATCAACAGGGGCCGTTCTCTAAGTTTCAAACCTATTTTATCATGCCTGCCGTGGCTCGTGGGCTGCAATGGTCACCTCACTCCTCTTGTGTGGGGTCTATATAGAAGGTCAGGCTCTCTGAAAGCTCCAGACTTTCCTGCCTCCGAAGGAACAAAATTCAGTCACATCTCGAGGTGACCATGGGCTGCTCAGGCTGACTGTGATCCCAATCTTTGCATCTGGACCCACAAAGGCATGAGGGTCCTCTCATATGGGGATGTCTGCAGGAGTAGGGCCTTCATGATAACCTTGCCAAACTTCTATTTTATTGTCCATATGCAAGCATATCTGTGTGTATATCTGTCCATACACAGATATAAACAGCAGATAGAAGTCCCCGTGTGACCACCGACACCACACTGGAGTTGCTCTCCACTTGGTCGTTTGCAGCTGGAACCAAGAGATCTCAGGAATGAGAATTGAAGGGGGCTGGGGGACATGGAAATTGTGCAGTTCTTTTTGCAAAGTTTAAAAGATCTCTCGTGGCATTGGAAAATACAGGCCACCAGGCTTGCGTTGTCCTTCATTGGGTAGCGGAGAGGACTGAGGAGACTGCTTGCAGGAGCAGGTAAGTGAAGAGTTTGCAACAGCTTGCCTTAAAGCAGAGGATGTAAATGTCATAGAGCTGTGGGAGGGAAGGGAAAAGGTTCTCAGATGCAGTGAAAGTCCCAAATGAACATGGATGATGATCTTGGCATGTGTGTGTTTGTAATGGGCTGAAGGAAAAGTGGAGGAAATATCTGGAATAATTCATCCTGTATAAAGTTTTTCAGTGGATCAAGGAAGGATAAACAGTTTCTGTAGGAAGGACAAGAGAGCTTTTGAAGTATTATAGCACTATTCTATTAAGTTACATGCTTAGAAAGTATGCATCTCACTTCTATTTTCATACAATTAGTTCATTAACTAGTTTCAAAAGTGTCTTATGTGCCCGAAGTCCAGGAAATGTGGAAGCCTCTCCCAGTTTTCTGCTAGAAACACCTGAAAGAGGTGAAGGCGTGTTGGCTCACTTTGTGCTTTGAGCTCATTCAGTAGGAGGTCTTCAACTGTTCACCAAAACTCTCAAAGCAATCTTTGGGCAGTGATTCTGATTCTTCCAAACCCACCACAAAAGCAGATTATTTTCATGTAAATCAATCACCAGGACAGAGAAATGTTGGTGCTTTTGAATGTATGCTGTGTGATTTGTGTCTGATGCTTCGGTGTCTTAGGTATCATAGAATCATAGACAGAATCATAGGGGTTGGAAGGGACCTCGAGAGATCATCGGGTCCAACCCCCTGCCAAAGCAGCTCCCTAGGACAGGTCGCACAGATAGGTGTCCAGACGGGTCTTGAATATCTCCAGAGAAGGAGACTCCACCACCTCCCTGGGCAGCCTGTCCCAGGGCTCTGTCACCCTCACTGGGAAAAAGTTCTTCCGCATGTTGGTGCGGAACTTCCTGTGCTCCAACTTGCAGCCATTGCCCCTTGTCCTGTCTCCACAGACCAGTGAGAAGGGGCTGGCTGATTCCCCCTGCATCCCCTGCTTAAGATAATTATAGGCTTTAATTAGGTCCCCCCTTAGTCTTCTCTTCTCAAGGCTGAACAGTCCCAACTTACTCAGCCTTTCCTCATAGGGCAGATGCTCCAGGCCCTTAATCATCTTCGTAGCCCTATCTTACAATGAAAGCTGACAGTATGCTGCTGCTTGGGAATTTACAGTCAAACAAATACAGATATCTTGGTCTACCCCTATTGTTCAAAACATTAAGGTTTTCTCTCTATACCTCCATCTTTTCACAGAATATCTCACTAATTTGTTTATTTTCTTATATCATTGCTTTTCAGGGTATCCTAGAGCTTATGCACTTAAGCTGTTTCCTCAAAGCATTTTACATGCCCAGCCCCCAACCATTAATTGCAGTGATCTGAGCATGGCAGAATAATTTCAAACCCAGAAACTCTCCTAAATTCTTTATCTCACAGACTAGCTTTATGGGAGAGAAAGTGAAGTTTTTAGGTGGTGCAGTGTGAAAATCTTTTCAAAATGCATTCTAATCCACTGTTTTCCCAGTGGAAATATTCCCCACCTGCCTTGTTCTGGTTGGTCAGTTTTAGTTGTAAACCAAATGGTGTTTCATTCAGATGGAGAAATAACTGCTGACACCTGTGCTGAAATTTAAGAACTAGATCCAGAGCTTTGTATTTCATCTGTGAATCCTGTGCTTTATGCTGAAGATGAGTATCTTACCTGACATGATTTTGCATCACCTGTTAACACTAAAACTTTATCTCCACCTTGCTCTGGTGTGCATCAAACATTTTACCACTTTCTAAAAATTCCAGTAATCTGGGACTCACTGGAACTGGGTACATCTGATGAAAACTGCTCCCAGAATTTCTTCGGGGATGGATCTTTCATCTCTACTTCTGTGAGGTAAGCTTTTCTACACTCGCAGAGCACCCCTCTCCCAAACCTGCTAACTTTAGCAGAGTTACGCTTCATGTTTGAAGCTGCTTTCCCCTGCAGACATCAGGCTGGGTGTGCACAGACCACGGTGCAGTACCCACGGCAGGTGAAGTCACTCCTGTAGCAGGTGCCACCCCATGTTTGAAGCTGCCTGAGGACAGTTGGCTCATTTAGTCTTTCTCAGGGGCCTGCTGTTACGCTTCAGGTTCACAGTCACTATTGGACATGGAGTTTGCCTTCATTGTTTCTTTTTCCAGCTGATATCTCTGCAACCTGCAAGGAGCTATTATCTCCTCTCACACTGGCTATGTTTGAAGAAAACCGTAATTTTACCATATTTTTCTATTTGCATATCTGCAGTTACATGGTGTACATTTGCAGTGCAAAAAGACTTTAAACCGAGTAGATGTCATGATTCATAACACAGGCCATCAAAATACTTTTCTCTGAGAAATTAATTGAGAGTGAGGCAAACACTATTTTTACGCTCTTCCAAAAAAAATATAATTGATGCAGTGTAACTCAATAAATCTTGTACAATGCATCGGGAAGTTGGAAAGCACAAAATATTTACTTTCACCTAGACCCTGTTATTACAGTATTGGGCCAAATGGAGAAAGGTGCAAATGAAATTATCTGGCTCCTTCATGCTTTCTTGTTTATAATAGACAAGGTTATTGCCTGACAGATTTCTGCTGACTAAAATGCCAAAGCTGTCATGGTATTTCCAGGGAAATTGTTAAGTAAAGATTAAAAGACCCATAAGGAAAAATTACAGAGGGAAAGCAGTAAAAGCTGGGTGACGGGAGAAAAGCAGAATGAAAAGGTGGGGAGAAATGAAGAGGAGCAATGCAACAGCTATGGAGTTTCACCTTGGGCATAAATGCACATCAAAAGGCCTCTATGTTGCCTGTGGGGATTTCACAGCCTCCAGCACACCCCAGAAGGAGCTGCTGCTGCCATCCCAAGCAGCACAGGGGATGTCCCTGCGCCCTAGCTGTAGAGGCAAGGAGGAAGAGGAGTTGTTCCTCGTGCTGATCAAAAGCTGTCGCTGAACTCTGCCTCCAACCCTCCTTGGCATAAGTGGTTAAAATGCAGCTTTGTGAGCTAGGAACTGCTCAAGAAACAGGAAGCTGACAGTTCGATAACAAATTCTCTTTGCACGTTCATTGCCATGAAATGTTTCATCTTGCTCAGCAACGCGGCATTTGATCTAAGTAGAAAGCACCACTACCTTCGGTTTCTTGTCATGGTAACTTGACTATGAAATTTCCATTTAAAAGAATAATCTATCTTCTTTTAATTTACATTTGCAGAATGCTGCTAGATAGGTTAGTAATAAAAATAACAACGTAATTATCAGCAAACACAGATAAATTCCTCTGTAAATCAATCCACATTTAATTGCAGCAAAAAGTAAGGATACTTGGTGAAAGTTACTGTCTAGGTACCTCTGCTGAAGAGATCTGCAGCTTTAGGTGATCAGTGTCATTTCACATGGACTTTGATGGACCTTAAGTAGGTATTTTTGAAAATCCAAGCTGTGGGTCCTACCCTGACACAGGTGATCATATATTAACCCCCCCAAACAAATAATTATCTGCCACTCTTGCGTTTCAGCAGTCCAACCTCTCCCTCAAACCATTTTATTTCACCTGACTGCACTGAGCTGGTGCAGGAAAACTCAACTGGAGAGTCCCTAACCGCTAGCAAGACAGCGTTACAGATCTTGTCATTGCCCTAGATGGTCTTGCACAGAAAGGTGACAAACCACATCCTTTTTTTACAGTAGCCTTAAGAAGATTGGAGCAGCCATCTACTGTTGTATGTGTTATTACACTTGCAGAGAGCAGAGCCGCTTAAGAGCTGCTTTATTCATTGTAGCTATGGTCAATAAATAATATCTCCTTGTTGCTGGTAATAGCATTGCTTGTCAAGGAACATTACCACGTATTTTCTCTTGCTATTTTTCTTCCAAAGCCAGTGATTAGAAAACAAAATCACTTAATACATTTTTTTGTGTGTTTCTAATTTTTGGCGTGTGCAGATGGTGATCAAAATGAATCCTGAATCAGGATCTTTTACTGTCCAGAACCTGTCATGGACAAACAAACCAGTCCTTTTCCTAAAAAAAATTTAAAATTTTAGAAATCTTAAAAATCATGTACAGCATCAGTGAGGCATATCAATGTTTATCAAAGGGAAGAAGCTGAACTCGCCCCAGATCAGAGGCCAATTTGGAAACTTTTGTTGTAAGTCTTTGTACACAATGAATTTTGGTGCAAACATGAGTGATCCTGGAGAGAGTGCTGTTATGCCTGCATCTGATGGGAGCTCACAGGCACACATCACTGTAACTGTTGAGGCACCAGCTTCCATTTCCCATGTCGCTCACAACATTACACTTCATTGACAATCATTCTTGTCTGTCCTCTTGGTAGACGGTGGGAGGTAGAGCAGTGAAAATGTATATCCATGGGGAAATAAAAGAAAACATAATTTCTCTAAAGATTTCTCAGCAAGTCCAAATCCAATTTAGCTTGCTGGGCTTGCTGCAGATGGGGTATGTGATTTGCAAATCTCTCAAGCAGAAGCCTATTTGTTTCTCTATCTGACTATTTTACCTGCAATTGCATTCCCAAACTTGGCTGTACCTCGTAAATGGGGTCTATTTCTCAACTCAGGCACTCAGCTGCCTCAAGATGTATTTTCCCTGGCACCTCGGTGTGCTTCTATTACCTGCTTTGCGCTGCTCTTTGGTGCCTTGCCTGCAGTGCCATCGCATACGTCCCTTCCTCTCTTGGAGCTGAACGTGAGATGTTACCCTGCATCTGAGAGCAAGTATTGCCTGTGAGACTTCACATAGCTTTCAGTTTCTCTAAATTACCCGGTGATTTGATTTGGTAAACTCACTGCAAACATGAGACGCAGCTTTAGAGCTCAGCGGGGAGTTCTTTGCCTACCGTGTTCTCCGCTTAGCCGTGATCTGACAGCAAATGCAATGCTCTTGGTCTTTAAGGACTTTCAGACTAATATTTCAAAATTTTATGAGCCACAGAGATGGTCTGGTTCCTCAAAGAGGGCAGAGGACCTTTAGAAACTCTGATCTTTAGCTGCCCTGTGGATATGGGCAGCAGTGAGGTGCAGAGCACTGGTCTGTATTCACTCCTACTCCTGATGACAAAGAAGGATTACCAGGAGGTGACCTGGCTCTCCACAGCAGACCCTGACATTTCAGCATTTCTAGGTACTGATAATGATTAAAGGCAGGGTTAGTGCTCTCTGTGAAGAGCCTGTGGAGGGCAGTTTTCTCCAGCTGGTGGGAATACATCCCCTGGAGCTGCCTCAAGGAGTGTCAAAAATACCCTCACAATCAGGGACAGGAGAAAGACAAGCTGATGTTACTGGACAAAGTAGATCTCTACAGAGGTGCTCCCAGTGGATGTGGCAGACCCTGGCATAGCCCCAGGAGTAACTCTTGTGCGAAGCCTGGAACAGATGCCTCCAAGGGTGGCTCTGCTCCGTGTGTGTCCATGGGACAGCTTGCTCACAGGGTTCCGCACTCTGCATGGTTTGCAGGCTAGGTGACTGGTGGTATTTTGCAGTGAATGAGCTGAACCCATCTCTTAAAGTCATTCAAAACTCAGCTTACAATGAAGAAAGAGTTGATGTTCATGGAAGGTTGAAAAAGTTGCCAGACATAGTCCTCTGAGATACAAAATGCAGCCTTCTTAAAGAAACTGCTGACACTGTTGCCTGCCGTGGGCGTGCAGAGCTATTCCTGCCCAAACGCTCTGCTGCCCAGAGATAGCACAAGAGTGTTCCCAACCCTCCTTATGTTATCATGAAGATTGAATGGCATGCAGCATTTTTCCTGAACTCCTGGTTCACTCAGTCTTATAATTATGTGGTCAAATTGGGGTCACACAATTAACTCCTCCACACTGAGATGTGACTCTGAGAGGAATTACGTGACATGCAAAGGGATTGCAGAGAACTGTTCAGTAACATGTGCTGTGAAGGCACAGAAGAGAGAGAAAAAGAATCAGATATTACCAACTGTGAAAAAGTTTTAAGGGTTGCCTCCTGATTTTGGGGGTCTTGATCATGACTTGAAGCTGTCACTCTTCTCAAGTGATCTTGGTGGGTTTTTCTACTCCAAGGACACTGACAGATTTTTTCCTTCAGTTCTCGACATTCACATAATGCTTCTTTGAAATTTGATGCAAGTATATGGATGATCCAACTGCCATTTGAAGGTCATGAGGAACCAAAATAGGAGGCTAAGGTCTCAAAGCTGGGGATTCACATGGGAAATAACACTTTAGCACCACATCCCAGGACTTGCTGATGTTGCTGAGCCTTCCGGCAGTAGATTCACTTGCTCTGTTGTCTTCCCACCTAGATGTGACACTTCCCTACATAAAGTATTGCACTCCCACAGTTGTTAGGCTGGCATGTGCTGCTTCATCTGTCATCCCTGGGTGGTGGGAAACATTTTTCTTGTCTTTTATCATGGCCTTCTGATGCTCAGAGCTTTTCATCTGATATTAGCAGGAGGATTTTATTGACAGTTTTACCATAGCCCCATTTACATTCAGATTTTCCATGAATCCTGGCTTGTCAGATGAAGGTGCTTCACCTATTCTGGATAATTTTCATTTGACCTAGAACAGCTAATCCTTAAGCAGCCAAATATTTAATGAGACGAGAGGATTCCTGAGCTATACCTGCACTACACGTCTCTGTTCCTTTTGCACAGTCAATTAAAAGCAGTGACCTCACTGCCCTCCCGTTGGCAGCGTTATTCTTTCTGCACAGCCAGGTGGCAAAGAAAAGACTGGAATTTCTCCCTTTGAAACAAGTGCCCAGTGAGAGGTTTCCTTATCACTCACTGACGTGGTGATTAATCAGATGTCCTAGTTTCAGATGGGATAGAGTTCATTTTCTTCCTGGTGGCTGGCATAGTGCTGTATTTTGGATTTAGTATGAGAAGAATGGGATTAACACACTGATGTTTTAGTTGTTGCTCTGTCACCCCCGCCAGGACAGCAGACCCCAAATGACCAAAGGGATATTCCATACCATACGCCATTGTGCTCAGCATATAAACTCAGGGAGTGTGGCAATGGGTGCTTGAGGACTGTCTGGCCATTGGTCAGCAGGTAGTAAGTGAGTGGTTTACATTTGCATCACTTGTTTTCCTTGGGTTTTCTCTCTCTCTTTTTGTTATTTTCTTTTTCATTACATTAATATTATTGTTGTTGTTATTTTAGTTTAAGTTATGAAACCATTCTTACCTCAGTCCATTAGTTTTCAAACATTTAGCCTTTGGATTCTCTCCCTCATCCCACCAGGGGTGGGGAGTGAGCAAGTGTGGTGCTTAGATGCTGTCTCGGGTTAAACCACAACATTTGCGTGAAGATCAAGGGTTGAACAGTCCTCAGCTGTATGAGCTCTACCAGCATTAGTACAGCAGAGAGATAGTTTCATCAAAACACCTGGCATTGGACCATAGCGTGAAGGTGCAGAACAGTGCAAAGACCTTTTCTTCTGCAAGGGAAGCTGAGGGCCAAAATAACGCTGCTCCTCTGCTGGAAAGATAATTTTTCTTTGGTGTTATTAAAATTTGTAAGTTGGTTGTACATTATGGCAGACAGACCATCGTTCACTTTTAGGAAACTCCTGTTCAGGGCAGTTTAAACACTTCATAGGAAGATACCTCTATTAGCAGAAAAGGAGGGAAATTAATGAGCATAAGTTCTCTGCTAGGGTCCCACTGCTGAAGAAAAGTGAACAACAGTTGACTTTTTTCAGGACATTTGATCTTTTTCTTTTAAATGTCAAAATTATCCCTGATATCAAAATTCTGAATTTTGACCAGCTAGAAGAATCATAACTGGATGTTTTGCAGAAAAGCAATTGTGGGTCTCAGCTGAAATGAGTTTTTTCCATTCTTTTCATCTTTGTGTTCAAAAAGAGAATGGTCAGCCCTAACCCTTTCCAGGGTTCACTGAAACATAATACCTGTTTCTCAAGATTTGGACATCCTCCCAGGCTATGCATAGAGGGGGTTCTATAAGTTTTTCCTGTATTCGCTTTCTTCTGCATGGGGATGTGAGGTGGGATGGGGGGTTGTATCCCTTTTTTTGTGATACTTTCCTGGGCTCACCTCTGATGTAGTCAGAGATGCAAGTCTTAAGAAAGAGGTGTTCCTGCTTGGGAAGGAGAGAGGTCCAACCCTGTTGACCTGTGTGGATAGTAGGAGTTCTTGGCCTCAAAACAGAGGATTCTAAATGCCAGATTTATACTTCTGGGGTAAGTGAAGTATCTTGTGCTGTTTGGCCCTTAAAGAGGCTTGTTGCTTTACTGATCAAGGGAAGAGAAGCAGAGAACAAAGGCATTTGATACAGAGGTGTGGAGGAATGTCTAGCTTTACCAAAGTAACACTGGGTTCTGAAGCCTCCCCCTCACCCCAGGCATCACACAGCTGATTCCACTAGTAGACCCTCAGGCACCACAGCTGTCAAGAGGAGCAAGTTGCTCATCCCCTGCCTTTGCTCGGGTCAGGTGCTTATTGGTGCCAGATAAGCATGTTGCTCAGTCTGTGCTCTCACTCAATTTGGACCCCACTACTTGCTGTCAATTTACAGTGGCCCTGTATTTAGCACCTACAAGCCTGGACAAGTCTGGTGTCCCACAGCAGCCCCTGTATCAACCCACGTGCCTCTTTGAGGTTGGGATCATAGATCTAAGCCTGAAAAAAAGAGCTCAGTAATAACCAGAACCAAGCCTTACTTAAATAGTAGCCTACCACATGTTTGATTTTACATCCCAGGTTTTCATAGGCCTTAGGTGGGCTACAACCAAATGAAAAGAAAGTTTGCACTTTGTGTTGCCTGGCTGGACATGAATGATGAAATTGCTAAATCAGGTCTGGCCTTTTTTGTTTTCTTAAAGAGATAATTACATTTTTTCTTCCCAGCTGTTTGCATTATTACATGATTAGAGGATCAACGCTCTCTGTAGCACATGGCTGGCATTTCACTGCGAGCTGGGAAAATGGCCATATTCCCATTGTCCATTTTAATTTGGAGACCAGACAAATTACAGTTTGACAAGCTAAAGTTATAGGCAAATCGTAATAAGCACCTCTGCACGCAATGAACAGAAACAGAAGCCAGAAAACATCTTGCAGGCGCTTACCATATTTCAGGGCAGCTTTTATTCTTAAAGGCTTTCCCAGCCTGGCCATTCATGTTAACAATAGCCAGGATTTATGTCATTTCTGTCGGGGAATTTTGTTAGGCTGCCTTCTGGAGGATCAAGTGCATCCAGGAGAGGTTTGGCACGTACACCAGGGAGGGTGCAAAGCAGGACTGGTTCCCTGTGGGCACCCTAGACGAGGCCACTTTGGTTCAGGGAAGCAGAGAAGAGGCTCTGCACTGATGGGTACAAATTGTGAAGTGCCACTCACCCATTGGGGCCTTTGACTTTTAAATAAAGTCAAATTTATTCGCTTTTAAATAAAGATATAACCTTACTGCCCTCAAATCCAGGGGATGTGCAGCAGAAATTCATGCCAAATCTTCTCTGATTGACAGGTTCACAACAGCACCTTCTGAAAGGAGCATGGGCTCATAGCTGCAGCTTTATTTCCATTAGCTCCTTCATGGGGCAAGTGAGCCCTTGTAAGTCATTCTGGGATATCCTTAGGGGATGATCAGGACTGTTCAATGCAGGTGTCATTAAACATACTCCAGGGTCAGCCCTCTGTAAGTCTGGTTTACACTAGAGCTGGGTAAATTAGGAACAACCAAACCCGCTGATGTTAACAGTGCTACAGCATAGGAAAACAGGACAAAATGATGTTGGAAAAAGCTCTCCTCAGTCTTTTTATGGGGGGAAAAAAAAGCCAAAACAAAGCCTATCTATCTCTTTTTTTTTTTTAAAGAACAAATTATATACGTACTTAGCTGAGAAGAGAGTTAGGTAATTTTAAAGCAGATTCTCCCATTAAATGGACAGATGGTCCTTCTATTGCAGCAATAATTTTAATAGGATGAACACACACAAACTCAGCTCGTTCCCTATGCAATTTCTGAGATCACTGTGAGTTGGTGTTAAAGGTTGTAGCGAGCGGATAACGGGTAGCCTTTCAGACACCGCAATAAATTACCAAGGAGCCTGCTAATTTTTTCTTGGCAGAGCAGCCTCAATTATTAGAGGATTCAGCAACAGAAAACATCAGGGAATGGCAGGTTTTATTTTTTCACTGAGAGTATTTGTACTTTTTATAGCAGCTAATTCATCAGGCTCATTTCATCCTTTGGGCAGGAAAGCAGGCAGCAGACTATTACAAGAGGGCAAGTGGTGATCCCTTAGAACAGGATGTCCTACACCCAATTTTTGCAGATAAGCTTTTACTTGTCTCCATGCTCTCACTGGATGTGTGAAAACCCCTTTAACTTATCATGCAGCTGACCCAAATCCAGTGAAACCAAAAGAAATGTTCCCCTTGATTTCAGTGAGCTTTAGATCAGGCTTTATGAGTCCATTCATAAAAAATTTACCTGTTTCCAAAATACATGCTAGTGATGTGGATGGTTGCATGCTATTTTGAAGGCCTCCATTTCTTCTAAACACTGCTGCAACTGTTTTAAGCTGTAATGCATGTCACATTTTTTTACTCAAGGTGGATAGAAGGAAGGGTTCAGGCTGAAGAGGCACATGTATGGGAGCTACAAACAGAGGGCTTGGGACATGGCCATGTTCCTTGTGAAACCATGGCTAAGGAAACCATCCTTCCATCCTCTGTCCCTAATACCAAGTCAGGATGAAAATGAGCGTACAATTGGAAGTAGGACCTTGTCTCTAGCGTTGGTAATCAAAATGTCAGTCTCTGCCTAGCTCTGCAGGGTGTTGTTTTACTCCTGACTGCTGCCTGTACCGGACTGTTCCTTGCCTGGCCCTTTGCTATCATGTTGTTTGGTCTCATAATTTGAGAACTAGAAGGCAGGTAACTCTTAGTAAAAAGTACCTATTTCCAAAGAGAATCACAGAATCATAGAATGGTTTAGATCGGAAAAAAACACCAAGATCATCAAGTCCAAATATCTATCCAGCCCCACCAGGTTCAACACCAGACCATGTCACCAAGTACAACATCTGCTCTTCTTTTAAACACCTCCAGGGACAGTGACTCAACCAACACCAGAAGAACACGGTTTTGATGCACCTTTATTTCTATGAGCTTCTTGACTTAGATTTGATTCTGATAAAATATTACAGGTGGTACAATACCCTTAGTAATCTTTATGCACAGATGAATGGTATTTTTGGTGTAATTTTTTTGGCTACCAGAAGAACAATGAGCAGGAACAGATTGTTTAAGTACTTACTGTCCTTTGAGTAAGGGGAAAAAAATTTAGTAGAGTATCCTTGGAAGGAAACACTGCAGGTGGAAGATGAAGAGCTTCCTAAAATCTAAAAGCAGTCCAGGAAAGTGTGTCTTCCCTCTGCATAGCACCGAGGAGGCACATCCAGAGTACTGGGTTTGGTTTCAGGCTTCCCAGTACAGGAAAGACCTATATGTGCTGGAGTGAGCCCAGCAAAGGGCCATCAGATGAGGTGGTACAGAGAGAACAAGTGCCAAACTCTTCTTAGCAGTGCAGTGGACAGGGCTACAACAAGGTACAGTGGACACAAACCGGAACTAGAGAAATCATTATCAGATATAAGAAAAAAATATTTAATTGTGAGTGATCAAACAGTGGAGAAGACTATTGTAGCCCAGAGAGGATGTTGAATCTTCAACCTCAGAGGTTTTGAAGTTCTGTTGAGCAATCTGCTCTCACTGGCCCAGCTTTAAGCAGAGGTCGTGGCAGGCAGGCTCTGGAGGCCCCTTCCAGACTGTGTGGGTCTGTGATTCTCTGATAATGAACCGCTGAATAAATCTTGTTCAGCACTGCTGCCAGTTTCCTTGTCTTCACATCTTGAAAAGCCTTGGCAGTGGAAGAGGCCAAGGCAGCTGTCATCAGGAGAAGGAACAGCTCCCTCCAAGGGCCAGGCCTGCCAAATGACACTGGCACAAACCTCTAACAGTAGCTGAGGAAAAATAGAGGAGTTAGTAGAGTGGAAAAATCACAAGCAAGTGTTCAGAGTCAGAAGCCATCGTAATGGAAACAGATACAAAAGCTGCAAATCTTTTCTAAGTAGCTTCTAAGGTTCAAGTGAATTCACCTTTTTCATTGCATCCCCATACGCCACCATGCCAAAACGCTGGCAGCAAGTATGCCATCACTGCTTTATGTTCCTGTGGCACTTAGAGGAGCTGAACTGTGGGCAAAGTAATCTGCAGGCTGCAGAAGCATTTCTGCTTGTATTTACAACTCTACTGTAACTCAGGTGCTTAAAAATCTCCTGCTTGGCTAAAGACATTTCTGTGGAAACACTTTACTATTACATCTTTTACTGACTTCCCCTAAGGCATGGCTGAAAGATATAACTGGTTGGTCCTCAGGAAGCAGAGGAGTCCCAGTACTGACCTGTCATCCTTGCTTCCTTCCCTCCATCTGTGCTGCAATGCCCTGAGTCAACATCACAGTGATAAGGAAAACTACCTGAGCAGCAACAACCTTGAAAAGGAAAAACATTTAAAAAATAGCTTTCCACGCACAGTTTCCTTTAAAGTGCTGGTTGGAAATGGGGCTCACTGTGGTGAATTGGAGGCGAAAAGATTAACTCAGCCCAGGGAAGATGCTCTGCCTCAGTATAAGTGTCTTACTTTGTTTTTCACAAAATGCATCAGCAGTGACTGTAAGAGCACCTGAGGAGGGAGAGGGAGCATTGCAAAAGCACATATGGGGAGGTAGGAACAGGCATAGAAAGCTGGGGTGAGACAGCAGGTCATATTTTTCTTAGTGCCCTGGAAGGGGTATATAGTTGTTTCACCTCTAATTAAGCAGCATGTTTCTGTATGAGATGACTCCTTCCTTCATTCACACTTTTGAAAAGCATCTAAGCACATGCTAATCTCTAAGTGTATGAATAATGCTGTGTTTACTTAGCAAAGGCCCTAATGACTTAATCTCCTTAAGACTCCTACTAATTCTTAGGACAGTTATTTCCTACTGTGGGAAGTGCCATGATAAGCAAATTACAACACGGTGGACAAAACTCCCTGGCACAGACTGTAGGAGGTAGAAAGGCTCCTAAAGAAAGCCTCTGTCACACTATATTCGTTATCTGAGCATGCAACATTCAGGTCCAGTTTTACTTTCATGTCATTGCCACACAGATTATAGGTAGGCGCCCGTATACAAAAGATGTGACAATAAATGTCATTATAGGAAATCTCGTGCAAAATTCTTTCATCTAATTGGAAACATGAAAGGGAAATGCTAGGAGATAGGTTCAGACAGAAAGATGTTCAGCACAGAAACATGCTGAGATTTGTCTTTATCGTGGCTTGAAAAGAAGAAGCTGTTAGGCTCCCAAAATTCATGGTACTTCTCTCTGTTCAAAAGAAACTGCTGACTCTAATGACTGCCCTTTCAGGGATGGTCTATTTTAAGACAATGGAGCTATGCCAGAAGGAGCAATCACAGGAATGACAGCATGCAATAAAGCAAGGCAAGCCAGGGTGGATTTTTTATCTTCTGCAAAGGGATTACTTTCACGCTCATGCTTTAGCGCTGGATTTTACGTGAAGCTTTGTGAACCCTGGGGATGGAGAAGAAACAACTGGCAGCCAGAGGAACAACAGTTGAATATGTGCCGCTCAGAGGGGACTGCCTAGTGGCATGGTCTGGAGTAGATTTAGCCTTCCTGTGCAGCAACATGTGGGTGAAATATCTGTTTGCTATTGGATATCTGCTTAAGCACTTTACTGAACTGTAGTCTCAAATGTAACGGAAGACCCTACCTCTGGAGAGCCTGTCATGCAAGGCCAGGTATTCCAGTGACAGGGGAATTGTACCCTGCTGCCTAGTGCTCATTAGTGAATCATCTCTGACTCACTGCAAGATCCTGACGATCTTTATAAATTAGTCCCAGTTGTTATAATATTAGTCCCAGTCTAAGTCCAAAGTGCCCATGTGGCTCGTCCAGAACAAAAAGGAGTCCTGAAATTCCTTCCTTTACTGCATTCCTAGTGTAGGTGGATTCTTCCACACCTTTGTGGAGCATTTCTGGGTCAGGTAGTAAGCTTTTTCCAGTTCTGCCTGGTTTCTTCAGTCATTCTTCATTGCTTGGAGCATGTCCCACACTTCTGTACAACTGCTTTCTGTCACTGTAGTGTTCGTTAGGATTTATTTTTGTTCCTGTGTGCACTGGCACAGCTATTGATGAAATGGAGTAAGTAATGTGTAAGCCTAAACAATAATAAACGTGATCTATATCTTGACATGTACAACAGTGTAGCTAGAGCAGCAATATTTCTTTGTGCACAGGATTCACTTTTGCAAAGAGAATTTGACCAAGTTAAAAAGACAAATGGTAGTTAGACCTGCATAACATCACAGGAGTCGGTAGGCAGAGTGGCTGCGCGTCTTGCTTTGCTGCCTTTTTTACAGCTTATTCCCAAACTGCATCTTCTTCCTACAACACTGGGACTCCAGGAGTAAAGTGCTGGCTAGCTCATTTCTGAAATGTGTAAAAGAGAGAGGATTGCAGATTTGTCAGCACTCATGGTGATATTTAATGCATAATAAATACAAATGTATAGTAAGATCTGGATTTTGAGAAGAGGCACTGCCTTTTCAGTGGTCCCATAAACACTAAAGCTCCTCATAGTTACTTCAATCAAACCTCCATCAGTTCGTAAAAGTCATGATTACAAGTGGGCTCATCCCACCTTTGCAGGGTCCTTCCCCCTGTTCAACACTCAACCTGCACAATTAGAGCAAGCTCCTAGAAACTAGCTCCTGGGGCTGAAGTTAAGGTGCAATTCCTGTGTTTTAGGAAAATAATGAAGATGTCATTTATAGTATAGCATTTATAATATATTCTATGTTTCTATGATAATATACATAATATTACATGGAACTGTATATATGTATACTGTTTAAACAAACAATAACTGCAATAACATACTGTTTCAGTAAATAGACAATAAACGTAGGAAGCATCAGCATGAAAATAACAGCAAACAATACCTAATATCTCTTCTCTTCCCTTCAAGAAAGTTAAAAAAGCAGTAAGTTTCAAAGGAGGGACTAAGGACATGGGGGTTTTCCCTTGATTTCTAAACAGACAAATGCCCTTTGAATAAAGCATCTTGCCTTTCAGTATCAATCCTTAAGTTTTTAGGCCTTGCCTTGTCTTTTTTAATAAGCTGGTATAAAGCCTGACACTTGCTCTCTAAAAGGCAAGGAGAAAACTTGGGATTTCAGCTTTAAAATTGCTGTCAGATGAACATCATTGTGCCATGTTTAGGTTTCACGAATAAACCAGCAAGCCCCCAGCTTGGCCTGAGTGGGGCCGTGGCAGTTCCCATCTGCTGAGGGCCTTGGACGCTTCACACTTACGGGGTGGTGCCTTCTGGCAATCATGCCTGTGGCCTCCACTGATTGCTCTGCCATCTTGATTGCCTACTTTTCTATTCTGGATGTTTTGCTTGCTGTTTTCCGGTTTCTGAAGTTGTCCTTTCACTTGGTTATTCTGCCTGAGTGGCATCTTTGGGATTTTTTTTTATCTTGCCTTTGTAGGAACATCCTTTTCAAGAGAGAGACATGTAGCTGCTGTATTTGGGTGCCAGGTGGATCCTGCCTGAAGCTGCTGCCCAGCACAGATTCCTCTTGCCAGTCAGAAATGTAGAAAGCCACAGACAGCCATAGGAGGGTGTGTGGATCTGTGTCAGGACTAGCTGTGGCAGCAGCATAAAGGGGTGGTGTGTGTGTGCATAGACCCTGTCATGCATGGAGACAGCACTGGACTGCACTGTCTTTGCCTTCTTCTCCTCTCCCATAACCCACTCACTGCAATCCAGCAGCTCTCTTGCTACATCTAATAAAAAAAAGCAGGTAATTTGAGCTGTCAGGTATGCAGGAATATGGGTCCTGTTTGTCTATTTATAATGCCATTTATTATGCCATAATCTGATGGCATTATAGCAAATAAATGCCTCCTAAATTCCTCATTCCAAGGGAGACACCCCCAGAGTCAAAAATGCTGACTGACTCCTCAGGCTGACTTAGAGCATCATCTGGTTAGAAGAGATGATAACAAGGGTGACGTCTCTCTTTTTCTCATATGTACACACAGATCTGCTTATATCTTATGTGTCTATATTGGTTTTTCTCTGCTCAGTTTGACTTTACAGTCTCCTCTAAAATGATAGCTTAGAAGGGAAACCTATGAAGAAACTCTGTGTGATAAGTTCAGTAATATTCTTCAGAAGGCTTCAATGCAGCGTGATATTTTTCATTAAACAGTAGACTTGCCAACAGATGTGTTTCATTTACATATGGGGCCTGAATTTAACAGCAATCTTTATTTGGGGAAACCTTTTCTGGCTATTATCAGCTCTAGAATATGCAGTTGTTATTTGTGCCCCAGCTTTCCAGAAATGTTTCCACATGAAAGCTTTGTCTGGATAAAAGGGGGCTGGACTGGTTGTCTGAGCCTTGTTACTGATGTGCTGGCATGTCTAGAACCTTTGTGGTCCTGGGTCAAATCACTGCTGCCTGTGGACAGATGCAGTAGGAAATAGCAAGTGTGGTCCAGAGTTAGTAGATCCACAAGCTGCATGTTTTGGACTCACTGTGAATGGTCTTCAAAAAGCACAGCCTTGTATTTCCATTTGGGATTTCCCAAAAAATCCTCTTAGCTGTCAGATTCAGGAACATAATCCCAAACAAGAGTAGGAATGGCACCGTTACTGGAACCATTAAGATGGTAGGCAGGCAATTTCACCAACCTGGCCTTTTCTAATGAGCACAGCAAAACTTTCATTCCATTTCCATATCATCAGCCCTTTCTGGTTGATTTTTGTTTGTTTGCTGTTGTAGATTGGGAACCATTAGGGGCAATGTGTGCTCTGTGTTTGCTCCCTGCCTGTCAAGACACAAATCACTGCGAGTCAAACAGAACCTTAATTTGCATTCATGCTTTGCTGTGGGTCTCAGACGTTTTACTGGGGTGGAAATAAAAGCAGGGTTTGCTCCAGAGACTACAGAACTATGTGAATGCTTGAATAACTCATATGTGTGTGGTTTTTTGCAAGTAATGGTGCCTTGGGCACCCAAGGTTAGAGAAGAGATGAGGCTCTAGTAGTACATACAATGTTCCACTGAACCAAGTTGACGCCGAGTGTCAGGCATCGTGTCTTTGGACCTATGTCACTTACACCCACTCCCTCAAGGGAAATTTGGCCAAGTGCCAGTGTTTTTAGGGAAATTTAGTGTTAAATGTGAGTTTCTGAAGTCCTCAATCAAGCAAGGCTGATGATAACCATCATATTGGAGTAAAAATGTTTATGGTGATGCAGGAACTTTCATTAAGAAAATGCACAGTCTGAAACTCCACAGGAGCTACTCCAGAGAGATGAATTTACTGTAGCTGCTCACAAAGAGGTTGGGTTGTACCTTGCAGCAACCAGCACTTATACTTGCCTTTTTATGCACTTTACAGACAGGCAGCTGGGGAAAATCCCACAGCATCATCTCTGCCATCTCTGATGGCATCATCACTGATGCCATTAGGATAGCCACCTGCTTAGGCAGTCCCTCTCTACCTCTACATGCAAGCAGGGTGTGTGGAGGAAGGCAGTTAACCCTGAAGGTAGTTGTGCCAGCATCAGGGTCTCATGTTTCCAGCCCCCTGAGGGCTCACATGTCTGACAGAGAGGGAAGTGGCTGCAATTCATTGTGTCCCAGCTATTTGCAGTCAGCGCTGCAGTCTCTGAAAGGGCATAACTTGGGGCACCTCTCATTCTGTTGTGCAGCGATGGGAAGGCAGTGAGAAGTAGAGGGAAAATAGTGGCTAGTCAGTCTGGAAAGGTGGCCTCAGTTGTGATTGAGCAGCCCCAGAAACCAGCCAGGTGGGGTGTACTTGCAAGACCTGGAAAAGGGTGCACCCATGCCTGGGAGATGGTGTGGTTAGGTGCCATGGGGGCTGCAGGTATAGACAGGTTTCCACCCCCATGGTTAGAAGACCCTCTGTGTTGAACATGAGATAGTACTAATGGCTGGACCTTGAGATGATGATGTGAAATAATTAAAACATGGATGGAGAACTGATACAAGTTTATAACCTATAAGAAAGTAGGTGATACATATTACGGTACACAGGTGAAGGATGCCAAGCTTTACAGTCATCAGGCATGAGTTTTAATATACCTTGCCCCTTCTGCCTCAGTAACACTTTGGCACCTGCCACACAGATGAATGAACGCTGCTCCCGGTCTCTTTCACCAACTGATTCTTGGTCTGATACCAGGCTGTTCATCTTCCAGAGAACAGTCAGCTTCAACTAGCTGAGAGCCATGTTTTAATATTATGGTAGCTGAACCCATATGTAACTCTCTTGTCTTTAATGGGACTTGAGGGAGTGTGGAATGCTTCACACAAGCTCCCTGGGTGTGTGCAGGGAAGCCTCTGCGATCCTTTATGGTTGTGTGTGCCTCACCCTCACCAGAGCATCCTGAGGCTGATGGGCAGAAAAATACTGTCCCCTGGACAAGCAGTGACAGATCACCCTTCAGCAAGGAGGTAGCAGGAACATTGCAACATACACAGAGCAACTGGATGAGTTTTATTGTTCCTGACATGCACATCCCTTTGAAAGGGCCCCTGCACACTCACAGGATGGGAAAGCTGCAGCTGAAGGGGGTGGTAAATAAAAAGTCAGGACTTTTTGCCATGAAAAAAGGCACGGTTACATTGGCAAAAGCAACACCTTCAGCCACCGTAGAGGTGAAGGACTGGTTTACACCCTCCCTCATGTTTAGGTGACCTCAGTAACAGCACCGGGGCCACCTAAATAGCATTTGGCCATAGCATTTGGGTGGATCACAGGTTGGCCATGAGCCAGCAGTGTGCCTCGGTGGCTAAGAGAGCCAATGGGATCCTGGGGTGCATCCGGAGGAGTGTAGCCAGCAGGTCAAGGGAGGTGATCCTCCCGCTCTACTCTGCCTTGGTCAGGCCCCACCTGGAGTATTGTGTCCAGTTCTGGGCTCCCTGGTATAAAAAGGACAGGGATCTCCTGGAGAGAGTCCAGAGAAGGGCTACGAAGATGATAAAGGGCCTGGAGCATCTCCCCTATGAGGAAAGGCTGAGAAGATTGGGACTGTTCAGCCTTGAGAAGAGAAGACTAAGGGGGGACCTAATTAATGTTTACAATTATCTTAAGCAAGGGATGCAGGGGTAATCAGCCAGCCCCTTCTCACTGGTCTGTGGAGACAGAACAAGGGGCAATGGCTGCAAGTTGGAGCATAGGAAGTTCCGCACCAACATGCGGAGAAACTTTTCCCAGTGAGGGTGACAGAGCCCTGGGACAGGCTGCCCAGGGGGGTGGTGGAGTCTCCTTCTCTGGAGATATTCAAGACCCGTCTGGATGCCTATCTCAGTGAAATGTCCTAGGGAGCTGCTTTGGCAGGGGGTTGGACCCGATGATCTCTCGAGGTCCCTTCCAACCCCTACAATTCTATGATTCTATGATTCTCCAGTGGTTTAGTAGTTGTGGATATATTTAGTAGTAATATTTTGACAGTTTATCAAGAGAATGATGGGAAAAAATGCGTGAATGGGAGTCAGGGTGTATTCAAAAGGGAAAGATTGTGTTGCTGGTTTCTGTAATGTCAGGTTAGTGGAAAATTGCCTCTGTCTATGGAGATTTTGCATTTACCAGATGTTCTATATTTGAAACTCCTGCAATTAGCTTTCGAAGAAGTAAATTAGACATGATAAGTTTCAGAGTTAATCATTACTGTTACATATTTGAAACACCACCTGGTTTTTGCAGCATAATTAATGATATTATGAGTCTTGCACAGTGGTTTTAAATAGTCTTCAGCAATGTCTATCATTTGAATTGGTTGGGAAAGATAATCTGATCTGCCCCCGTAAAACAAATGCTTTGGCTGCGCTTTTCATCATCCATTCATAAACTCTCCATGTCTCAGAATATCTTTGCAAGAAATCTGCCAGGGTGAAGCTGAAAAAATGATTCAATAAATGGGAATCTGAAACTTTCAAATAGATCTAAGGTGAACTCATTTTACTATCATTCACAGGCAAACAAACCACCTATCGATATCTCTTACCCAAGGTGTGTAATTCGCAGTAATATAACTCCTGTTGTGTCCAACAGCGACTCAGTATTTCTGTGAGGCTGCTCTATTCATAGTAAAGAGGCAACTATGCAAATTGATGAACACTTACGGGTAATCAAGAAAGAAAGAGTGGGGAAATCAGAGTTTTCTTTTCTCATTTGCATGCTTAGGATATGCTTATGTGTGGTGATTTTGAACAGCTGTCTACATCAGCTTAAGCACGAGCCCAAGCCAGGTCTGAAATCTGCAAATCCCACCTCAGGGAATTTTCAGGCAAAGAAATTAAAGTCACTCTAATGCTAAAAGCTCCACTAACCTAATCCAGCGAGAGACCTTAGAAGGAAGAAACTCTTCTTGAATGCATTTCATTCTCACGATTCTACAGTATATATATAGGAAGGTAACATGATGAAGCTCGTGAACTTAACATCTGCTGCAGCAAAATGCAGAGGCTGAAAAGGTCAGTGTGTGAGGGTAGTTTTCATCACATGCTTCTGCTGGCCCTCCTAGCTCAGAGGCATGGGGCTGGGGTGGGGGGAGGGGGGCATCATCAGTGAGTATATGTGCTTTTGTATTCACGAGTTGTTTTACATTCAGTCAGAGCTCAGAACATGTGCTGTATCCATAGAGCTCTGCTGACGTCAGTGGGGTAAATGTACAGAAATCAGCCACACTAACATAATCCCTTTTGTACTGCTGTCATTAGTTGAGAACAAAAGCTTGAGTAGACAGACCCTACGCTGTCAAGTGTGATTACTGCAGCTAAAAACCAAACAAGTAAATTTGGCAGCATCCAAAAAGTCACCTGCTGAGCAACACAGAGGCTCAGGGCAGGCAGTAGCAGTTGCCTCTTGGCTGCTCTGAGTTCTGTGTGCAATGGGTAAGTATGACATGCTTACTCCATTGGTTTATCTTGGTGGGTGCTCAAATCAGGTCCTCACGTTCTTCTGGGAATAACTAACTACTTACCCATGAGAATGAACCTGGAAGGGATTCAAGGGAAGCAGAGTTTACTGACAATGCTGAGAGTAGGCTGAGATTGTGATGGTAGGATCCCACAAGCCAAAAGGATGCACAGATATACCTCACCTTCTACCTGGACCTGACTATAACCTTCTCCCTTAAGCTTTAACCCCTATACCCTCAGGGCAACACAAACACAAAGAATGCGTGACAGGATAGCTGGGATGGGCCACATCACTCTTTCTTTTTTGTTTTTAAATCAGTTGGAAGCAGCAGTGCTGAGGTACTGACAGGCTGACTCCTGTTCTTACCTCTGCCATCAGAGTGGTTCCAAAGAATGTTTATCAATACGGTGATAGGTGCTTTATATATATATAAATAAACATATATAAATACATATATAGGATTTTACTCATAGAAATTGTGCCTCTGGAGCTCTGTGTCTTATCCCACATCTCACCACTAACAAGTTTGCTGACAGTACCAAACTGGGAGATGCAATTGACTCTCTTTTTGTCTCAAAGCTGCATCAAGGGAGGCTCAAATGTGACATTAGGAAGAATGGCCAAACACTTGGGCAGGCTTCCTAGAGATGTGATTGATGTCCCACACCCGTCACTGTTTCAGAGATGTTTGGATAATGCCCTTAATAATATGCTTTAACTTTTGGTCAGCCCTGAAGTGATCAGGCAGTTGGATTTTAGATGACTGCTGTAAGTCCCTTTCACTGAACTATTCTATGCTATCCCATCCCATCCCATTCCTTAGCAATGTTTTAGAGGGATTATAATGTTTGGAAAAGCTCTGCTCTACAGAGCATGACCTTGGCAACAAGGACACAGAGATTTGGCAAGAGGCCAGACTATGTTTTATTTTACTTACCTGCTCTCACAGGCGGCGGAGTTTTCAGGAACAGGTTGTTTAGCCATGCAGCTGCCTCCCTGCTGTATGCTGGGGTGTAGAGCTTGGTGAAGAAAGAGTAGCTGTGCTTCATCTGCAGGGACCTCTGCTGAGTGGCTGCTCTGATGTCTTTATCTCTCCTTTCAGATCTGTATTGTTGAGGAGGTTTATTCCTTATTTTTATAAAATACTGATGTGATTCTCTGGTCTCAAAATTGGGCTCTTAACACAAGCCAACTGAAATACCAACAATCTCATCACTGCTTGCAGTGGTGAGGCCATTTGCTTGTGGAAGGCTTGAAGGGCACCCTGGCAGCTGCTCCTGTGACACTGGGTGATACCCTGAGGTGCTGGAGGCAATTCATGCCATCCTCCAAAGGAATGTACCTTATGGATCTGAAGGGAGGCTTTAAGTCTTAAGGGCTGTTAACTTCCTCACACCCTCTTCAGTGCCTTGCCTTCTCACATGCATGCACATGCCAGCCTTTGTATTCAGCCACACCAGATACCCAAGAATACAGGTACACCACTTCTCTGCACCTTTGCTTACTTACTGTAGAGAAGAGGTGAAGACATGAGTAAGAGCACAAAAGTCTCTCAAGATCTTACTTGGCTGTCAATAAACAGCAAAGAGGCAAAAGACACTCAGTTTTAGATGGATTTTCTTGGCCCTGAGGACAAGGATAGATCAAGCTAATCTGTTAGAAAAGGAGTTTGCTATGCTATCCTAAATGGGAAGCAATTTTTGTCAATAAAAGAGTAAACCAAATGGAGTACAGCTGAAGGAATTTAATTTTGTGACTATGCCCTCATCAAATTTCTTCCAGTGGATGTGTAACTTTTATGTTATAACTGTAACCTCTAATGAGGGTCTCCCACATGCTCTGTTTGTCTTTGAGGCTGCCTTTCTTATTTCTCAGCATAATCTGTGTTTGTCCTGTTCCCACACTCATTTCCAGGCTGGCATTGCACTGATGTTTCCATGAGATGTGGCACACCCTCTTTCCTCTTCTTTATGTTTTATACTTTTACTTGTCTCTTAATTTTTCTTTTCTCAGTTTGCAAGTTGGAACAAATTCTCTCACCTGTACACACATTTTCTCCTCACAAACTTATAAAATTAGGAATAAGACCATGGGATTTCTTGGTGCTGCTGCTGCTGAAGTCTGCTATCATTGGGGAAAAGGTAAATACTTGAATTAGTCTTGGATATTGTCTGGGAAATATTAAAAAATATTATGAGGTCATATCCTATCAGGAAACAGGTGTTCTAGTGTTTCACCTTAGATCCCTAAGTCAAATACAACACATACAAGAATCTATCCAGCCTGCAAAAGGTGCTGTAAAAGGAGATAACAGTTATTATAAAAAAAAAAAAAAAATCAGTTCTGCAGACAGCTTGTTATGGGGCTGCATTTCGTGCTTCTCTCCTGTGGGCAGTTAAAAAAATCCCACAGCAAAACTGTAGCAGGAAGGTGTTGCTCTTTTGCTGCCCTTTGTTTACAGGAATTAAAGGCAGACTTTTGAACTGACATTTCCCTACACTCCTCCTGTATGCAGAGACCAGCATGCCTCTTAACTGCTTCTCTATTGCTCACCCTCCCATGCACTACAGGCAGCCAGCCTTGCCATGGGTGCAGGACCCGCATCCCTCCCTGGTGGAGGGACTGGTATGGGCGGCAGCCCCATGGGTGACAGTGATTGAATGATGCAATAAATAATACCCGCTCAATAACCAGCCCACTACTGAGTCTTGATTTTGACTTTTCGAGGCTTCAGCAGCCAAGTGAAGGCAGCTCCCATGTGCAAGCTTGGGGCTACCCAGCACTGTGTTTAAATAAAAGCTGCGCCAAAGATGCTGGGGAGGGGAGGACCTGCAGAGGAGCCATTCGCTCTGCACTGGCTCTCGTGGTTAGCATGATCACTCTTTGGTCTCTGTCTGTTCTGACCTCTGCTTTGTTCCTGCACCTATTCCCCCCTGCCAAATCTACCCTTTGCCTTTAGCTATAGCCAGGAGAGGCCTCAGCCCAATGTCCAAATTCCAGGGGCAAATGCTCTTTCATGCAGTTCGTACTGGTGAGGGAGTTGTTTTCCTGGTATTTTCCCAGCGGAGCTTATAGCGGTTAGAGAAACAACGTAAGTAAGCTCTCCTGGCAAACTGCAGTAAAGAAGATTGCTGTGTCTCTCTGAGGCTATCTCTTGGCATGGCTCTGCCAGATGAACTTGCAATTTCTTTAACCCTCAGACGGACATAACTCTGTGGGCAAAACTCTTTTTAAACATGAGCTACGACAGTGTATGTTTGAGGTGTCCCTGTGCCATCCTGCTCAGCTGGTATCTGTGGCCCGTCAGTCACTTGGCAAAACGAGCTGGAAAAGCAAGATTTGTTCAGGAGATAACTGCAAATGAAGCCAGAGCAGGAGCAGCTAGAGAGCTGGGACCATAAGAAATAAGTTACTCTGTGGTTAATTTGGTGGCTGCTGAATTGTACGGATCAGAGGAGGCAGAAACGCAATGCATCACTGAGGGGAGAAACATGAAAGGTGCCTGGGGATGTGTGCTTCTTTAAGATTAGTCCATGGATTATGGGGTTTTGTGTCTAAAACCAGAAAGGATGAACTGGCTTGCCACAGAGCAAAGACCTGGCAAGTGTAGCAAATTCAGGTTTTTACTCACTTTGCAGATTTGCCAAGTCTTGTGTCATGTCAGAGAAAGTTTTAACTCTTTGCAGCCATTCGGCTAATTAAGAGATCACCCTCTTTTTACATATATAAAGAGCTTTCACAGGATAAATTAACTTTAAAAATTGGCCAAATGTCCTGCACACACAAGGGCATTTGGACATTTGTTCCCACTTCTAGCCAATGACCTCTAAATACGACACCTAAATTCCTAACCTTCTCATATCCCCACTATTTCTTCTGTTCTGGATTTCACTTCCTTTAGAACAGTGCAAAGTGGTGAGTTCCACACAGTTCAGCTGAATATTGCCTGAAAAAACACTTCTGTTTTCTGCTTAAAACCTACTGCCCAGTAACTTTATTAGATGGCTGCAATCCTTGTATTGTGAGAAACTTAAATTGCTTTTCCCTATTGATTTTAACTGGAGCACCTGTTCTTGTGCATGCTTCTAGCAGAGCCTCATGTCTTATCTTTCTTTACATGCTGAAGAATCTCAGCTACATAAGAATCTCAGCTCTCATAAGAAGTTGTTCCATATGTCTTATCCGTGTAGTTTTCAAATTTATTGTGTTTTTAAGCTGGGCTGACCACTGCTGCAAGCAATATTGAAGATGCTTTCATATGCTTTAATATGGCAGCATAATGATGTTTTGTCTTTTGCTTACTCTTCCTGAGATACAGAAAAGGGTTTGCGTGCCTGAACACTTGCCTACTCTTTCCAGCTACACTAGTAAAAGCTATAAAATCCAAATATACAAACATTTTGTAGTTTAGTGCAGCACATTCTAATAGTCTACTTTCCCTTCTGAGCATCTACAAGCACTGAGTGATATTTTCAGGCAGCCAGTCACGTTAACATCAAGAGCTCTTCCATGGCTTGTAAGGGATAAATCAGAGGCTGTAGATGGGCATACGTCGCCAAGATCATTTTCTCCTTGTGCCTGACTATGTTTTTATTCGCACTCAATTTCACCTGCAAGCTTATTGCCCACTTATTTAGCGTTCCAGTGACAATTCTTGCAGTCAGCTTTAGATTTCACTATCCTGATTTATTTTGTATTATCTTCAGGCTGTGTAGCACACATTGCTACTTACCTCTTTTCCATCAGTATGTGTCACGGTCATACAGAATAGCCTGTGTGCATACGTGAGATGCACTGAGTGGTCCCAGTAGGTGAGAGAAGCATATGTGCTCACCCTGGCAGCCAGCAAAACATAGTTTGTAAAATGGCAAAAATGCTAGAATACTGGAATAATGCAAGAATATGTGAAATAGCTTCTCTTAGAGAAAACAGAGATTTCCATCTCCAGTTTGTGCAAATACTGTGATTTCACGGGGAAGAGAATGGAAAATTTATGAAAAGGATTAGCAAGGAAACAGAGTCCTAAAGAATTAGTAAGAAGGCTAAGATGGTTGAAAGATGCTGAAATATTTGGAGACCCATATCTGAGGGCCAAGTTCTGCTGTTCTCACAGGGTCTATGCCAAAGTAACTTCCACTGACTGTACAGTCCAGCTGGACAAGTCAGATAACTTGAATGTGGGTCTGATGTGACCACATGAGCTGCAATATAAGGGTATACTCCTGCCTGGGTACCCACAAAAGATTCAGCCCTTCCAGAACATAGCTGTTTGGAGATGAAAATTGCATGTACACCCAAATGTGGAAAACAAACAGAATGTTTGAGTGGGAGCAACTAACCTTCACAGCCAGAGGAACAGTTACCTCCTCCATACTGGATCTGGGAAATGAGACACGTTTATGCAGCTGCCACCTCATCAGAGCCTTATACATTGCTGGTTGCAAGGCTTTTGCATGGTGGGCAACAGCAGGTTGGCTAAAGTGATGGTAAGCCTCAACACACCCCGACTAATGATAGGTAGTAAAAATTCAGACAACTGAAGACAATTACTGAATTTTGGATAGGCTTTGAGAAATTAAATGAGCTTTATGGCTGTTCTACCATTTGGAAAGCTCTAACACATTGCTGGATGCACTGGAAGTAATGTTTCAGAGTCTAAAAATAGGATGCATATACCACTCCTTCTGCTTCCCCAGGAGTGCTGAGAACATTCAGTACTCATTAAAGAAGGCACTAAAATAAGTTGAGGTTTGCATGTTCCTTTCTATGGTTTCCTTTTTGAAAAAATACCAGCATAACCATTTATAGCTGTTCTTCTTGTGAGGAGTCAGACAACAGAAAATGAAAAGGAGGGGATATACCCCTTGCTCGGTCATGTGGCTTACAGCTGTGGTGGAGTCTGGAGGTTCCTTTTCTGCATCTGGCAATGAAACCCCATTCTCAGTCTGCCCCTTTCTCAGCAGCTTAGCTTTTTTGCTACAAACCTAGAATTGATAAGCCCTTGAAGCCATGACTAGGGGAAGAGAAACAGGAGAAATCCTATGTTCCAGACAACAGGCAGAAAGGGCAATTATTGGGTGATGTTTGTGTAAGTCATGATAAATTCCCAAGGATTTTCTTCTGGATTATGCTACAGAAGATGTAAACTCAGTGTCTCCACCAGACAGCCCAGATATACTGGTCGTCACAGCAAACTATTGTGATTAGTCTGTGTCAAAATGACTTTTGGGGGCATTTGGCCACAGACAGCTTCTGGGGCACACAGCCAATCTCATCTACATTTGTGTGTTATCTAAAGCCTTGTGGCTCATGCTTTTCTTGTGTGTTCCAGCCTCCAGTGTGGTGCCAAGCAGAGAAGACCCGAAAGATTTAACAAAGATGAAAAGAAGTCCGTCATGAATTTTCAAGTCCTGGAAAATGTCTTTGCATTTTACAGCAACAATTTATGATGGATTACTATTCATGGGGGTGAGTGCCGTTGATTTTGCTCTGTAAATGCTTTGTGGTTGCTCAAAGACTCCTGTTGAGTTTATGTTCACCTTTGGGCCTGATGCTGGACGAGGACCTCATCATCTCCACAACTTTGCCAAGCAAAAGCTCAACAGGGCAGAACAGAGCAGCTTTGAACTCATGCAAGTTTTATGTCCTCTAAGGATCATTTTGGGTTTCAAGGGCTGGTACAATTCCTCATCAAATTGTTGATGCTGGGATTGTTCATGGAGTTGACCTGACTAGTGGCGTGTGTGCCACTGAGGACCAGGTGAAGCAATGGTGGAAAATAAACGGAGGGGAGATTTTAACAAGGAAAGTTACTGATACACCTTCCCACCTTGTGGGGCTTTTTTCCCCTTTCAAATCTGAAATTAAATTCCCACGTGGCAAGGGCCTGCTAAATATTTTAGCATGCACAATGAGTTTGTAGAAATACATAGCTTGTATGCACAAAGTCCCACCAACATTGGTGTATTTCCAAAGGCTCATACTTTTAAGTATTTATTCAGATATAAAGTCCCTGCTCTGTTTTAAAGTGTGCCACTGGCCATAAGGCAAACAGTTCATGAAACAGGAGGAGAAAGATAGGTAGAACATAAATTATCAAGAAGTCGTATTAGTTTTAGGGGCCCCCAGGTGTGGAGTTTCCAGTCCTGAAATGTTTCTATATTCATATTTAAGGACAAAATAGACCCAAGTTCCTCAGCAAGTATCTTTGCCTACATGCTCATGATTCCCATAGCCCTTGCCCAGCAGCTCCAATGTTCGCCCAGCAACTCCAAGCTTCACCCAGCCTCTTGTGTTTAGGGCATTTTTTTTGTAGGTAGAAATGGGTGTTTGAACCACCTCTGTCTAAAGCTAATTTCACCAGGGCACCAGGGCATCTTGCATAAGAAGACTGAGAAGTCTTGTGCTTGAGCCAGAAAGCCAAAGAAAAAAACAGAGGGATTTGAGCATCCTTTGGGAAACAGATGATGAAAGTATCTGTAAAGTTCTTCACCAGAGCTAGATATTATCAGCTTTTAAAATATATTTTATTTTAAAAGGAAAATGTTTTTAAATATTTTGTAGCCTCTGCTTTCACAGCTTTTAAAAATTAAATCAATAACTAAACTGAAAGAGATTCAGGAAATACTAAATGTCCTGAATTTAGTAAAATTGACAGTTTTAAGTAAATCAGCAACATTTCCCTGCAGAGCTGCTGTTTACTTTATTCTATATAAAATTTCCCCTTGATATTATGAGGTCTTTTGGCATTTGCAAAGGATTTTCTGGCAAGCTGTTAGATAATGATATTTACCTTTGTAACTGGTACTAAAAATCTTTCCCTCTATTTGTGTATCAGAGATACATGGAAAACTTCTAGAACTGAAATTACACTGAGCCTGGCAGCATGGATTCAAACCCCAGTGCTGACATAGCAGTGTTTCGTTTGGGACTGAGGGTAGACTTCGCTAAAACATCTCTACAAGGCCAGTGAATTTTCAGAGTATAAGGGAAAGGGATTGCTAAAATTGGAGTAAAACTTTCCATCCCTCCCTAACACACACTTACTACACTGTATATAATAACTATGCTGGTACTCTCTTAACAGCTACTAGTAAATATCATAAGTAAAAAGATCAATGTATGTGTGATATGAGGAATATATACTTCCTAATATTGGCATAAAAACTTCGCTTACTGCATCAAAAGTTGCTTGATGGCTGAGTGATGACTCCCTTAAGGGCTGTTACTGCGTGTCTTGTGTAACCTATATACACGTGCCTCATGGAAAGATTTGTAATGTGTATCCATAAAAGAAAACATTGCTTATTTTCTGAAAGGTTCTGAAAGGCTGCAAAAAAAAATATATATAATATTTTCCACAAATTACATCAGTGGCTTCTAAATTAGTTGGGCCTGTGGATCGCTGCCAGCCCATAATGTCTCTCCCAGGTGACCACACATAGTCCTTCGCCGTGCTGTGTAATTGAAAACACGGCTGATGTGGTTTCCAGCTCTCTCTGTGGGCTGCTGACTGCACCTTGGAGGGCCACTGCCGAAAACCACCGCGGTAACGCCAGCGGCTACTGAGCTATTTTGAAATCATGACAATCACGGCCCCTGTCCTTTGTGTGGCCCCCAGTCTCGTGAAGGCCCTCACTGCAAGCAATCCCTGTTGTGAAGAAGCTTACAGCACAAGAATACGCCACTGTGTTTTATTAGAGTACCCACACCAGAACATTTTTTTTCCCTTTCTGGGTTGGAGAAACACAGAGCACACTCTGAATTATGTGTGCCTGCGGTAATACTCACATTGAATTGAAGGACTAGGCTCGCTGCGAGCATGCCACCTGAATTCATTTGTAAGTTCAGAGCTTTTTCCCACTGTGTCTTTCTGTTTGGTTGACTGCAGGTTTAAAATTGGGCCAGGAATATGAAACAGTGAAAATCATTTTACTACTGTGCTATTTGCATAATGCCATGCTATTAGCTGAAACTCCTGCCTATATAGAAATAGTTGAACATTTTCTCCCTGGCAGTTCAGAATTCCAAGGTTGGTTCAGCTGTCACAAACCCCAACAGCAAACACGGAGCCCTCAACACAAGGACATGGACCCCTTGAAGCATGTCCAGAGGAGAGCCATGAGGATAATCAGAGGGCTGGAGCACCTCTCCTACAAAGGCAGGCTTGTTCAGCTAGGAGAAAAAAGGGTTTGGGGGAGACCTTGTAGCGGCCTTCCAGTACTGGAGGGGGACCTATAAGAAAGCTGGGTAGGGACTGTTTGTAAGGGCATGTAGTGACAGGACAAGGGGCAATGGTTTTAAACTGAAAAAGGGTAGGTACAGATGGGACATTAGGAAGAAGTTCTTTACTATGAGGGTGGTGAGGCACTGGAACAGCTTGCCCAGTGAGGTTGTGGAGGTCCCATCCCTGGAGACATTCAAGGTCAGGCTTGATGGAGCTCTGAGAATTTGATCTAGTGAAGACATCCCTGCTTACTGCAGGGGGGTTGGACTAGATGACCTTTAAGGGTCTCTTCCAACCTAACGCATTCTATGATTCTATGAAACTGCCTGACAGCCACCATTGCAAAACCGTGGGAGACAGCACTGCAGGAGACAGCAGCTTCAGGGGATAATGGCTGCAGGGCAGCCCTCCCCTCTCCTCTCCATTTTTCCAGCTGGACTGATGCTCTCACTTTAATCTAACGGCACTGCTCTGAGCACACATCGTGCCTCAGGATGAGCTGTACATTAGGCCAAAACCTGAGCAGAAGTGCAGCATGGGATGACTGTGCCAAAGCATTGTTCCAGCCCCTGCCTGCAACCATCCCCCAGCCCAGCTATTGCCCCTGTTGGATGCTGCAGCCCCAGGAACAGGTCAGGCTGGATGGCACCAACAGCAGCTGAAGCAGGAGGATGAGCATGCCTGTGGCACAACACTATCTGCATGGTGAATGCATCCCCATAGAGATATACAATATTTCCTTCAGCTTTGGGGTCTCCTCAGTGCTGAGACTACGGTCCTTGTGGGATGTGGCGCTCTGGTCTCACGGTGACTTTGGTGCGACCATTGTTGCTGACCACTGGTCCTGTACCAGGGTAGCCATAGAGGCCCTGCCAGTTGTATCAGTACACCATATCAACCCGCAGCCACTGGGGAGGAAGCTGAAGAGGCTGTCACCTTCATGATAATGCTGCCAGCCTCAATGAGAGCACCCGGATCCAGGATGGGGATGCGCAAAGCAGAGGGGCTGTGAACACCACCCTGCAAATGCCAGGGAAAGGCCAGCGCAGGTTCCCTCTGACATCTGGGGATCTGCTGTCTGCACGTGATTCTCATTACTGCCACGTCCAGGGGACTCACTGCAGCCGTGTTGTGCGAATGTTAATTAAAATGATACCAGCTTTTATGTGTCTAGCTGATAAGGTGGACTGGCGGTGCTCTAAATTCAGGCTTGTCGGGAGCTGTTTGAGAAGACAAACACGGATGGTGTCACACTGACTGAACGTGCAGCAGCACCTGCACTCCCCAAATGGTGTTGGCCCACAGTTAATGCACTGGATAAATGATGTGGCACAGCCCTCCTGATGGCAGCAGTGTTGTTACACAGCAATACTAACAACTGGTTGAGATTTGAGCAGGTAATGCTCCTGTCACCCATGTGTGGATGATGTTCAGAAAAGGGAGATGCAGGAGACAGTGCTGCTTTAGCTAGGTAAACAATATAAAGCTAGAAGCCTGTCGTGGTTTCACCCCAGCTGTGGGCCGAGATCCACGCAGCTGCCTGCTCCTTAAAGTAAAAGAGAAGGGGAAAAGGGAAAAAGGGGGGAAACAAGGGAAGGAAAAAGGAAGGGGCAAATAACTCCAAAACCAAGAAACTAAGAGGCCCGTGGGTTGGGATAAGGAGAGTTTACTAAGAGAACAGAAAGATAAAATATACCAATGCTAACAGGACTTTAGAGCAAAAGAAGATGAAACTCTTGATCCCCAATGCAGTTTCTCACCGAACCACACAACTCAGGCTGGACCACCCAGAGCTGTCCCGGAACCAGACCGTCCCCCCAAGAAGCACGCGTACCGAGCACCACCCCTCTTCTTCCTTCCCTCAGCCCCCCGTTATCCTGGGCAGGACGTAATTGGCATGGAATACTCTCTTTGGCCCATCTGGGTCACCTGTCCTGGCTTCGCCCCTCCTTTCTCATGAATAGAGAAATACGAAGCAGCTGAGAAAAGTCCTTGACTGTCTGACTGCAACTAAGAACATCAGGGTGTTATCAGCACTGCTTTCATTTTAACCCCCAAACACAGCATTCCATCAGCTGCTACAAATGAAGTTAACTCTATCCTGACTGAAACCAGGACAAAGTCTCAGTCTAAACAAAACAAAATGCAGATCAATTGAAAACCTCAACTTTTGCTGAGATTGATCACTTGAAAAATCTAAACCTTCGACTGAGATTGACTTTTTGACTGTATTTTTGACTGAGATTGACTGATTTTTACTTTTCTTCCTGGGAAGTTGTGGTATTACTTTAAGATATGAACTGGGGTTTTTTATATCTTTTTTTTTTTTTTTTCCCGTGGGAGGGCCTCTGAAGTTGTACCCCCACCTGTGCAATTTCATCGGTTTTGAGGAGCACCCGAGACACCCAGACTTGGGTGGCTTCTACAGATTAAATTTACTGAATGTGCCTCACATTATTCCCTGGCTGGATCAGCCAGTAGGTTCATGATCTTGGAGAGGCTGTTTAGAGAGAGGGATGTGGAAATGCAAGCGAATAAAACAAAGAAAGAACAGTAGGAAAATGGAAGAAATGTGGATGCTGTGATAAGAACTTCAATTTGCAGAGACTTCGTGCGTACTTCTTTGTATGCTTTACTGGAAAGTTGATTAGCTTGGAGTTTCCAGAGAGAGTCAGCAGGTAAGGTTGATAAACGTAGTCAGCTGCCCTTCTAAATCCAGTCTTTGGTGCTCAGCGATATGAAGTTTCTATAGAATTTGGGTATGTAGCCTCTTCTGCTCCTTTGTGGTGCCCCTTTCTCTTTGTTCTCAGACATACAGTATTTGTACAGAGAGAGATGTACCAGTACTTCTTTAGGACAGTACCAAAATTTTGACTGTTTGTGTTACCTATGCTTCCCCTTCGGTTCAGAAATTACCTGTTGTTTGGATAGAAAAGGTTATTTTTCTGTCTGATTTGGTCTATAACACTGTGATAATCTGTTACAAACTGAGCTCTTCATGCATTTTCACTTTTTAGAATTTCTAGCAAAGCATATAATTATTACAGCTCTAATTATTCTGTCATTTAAACACTTTGCTTTCCATTTTAGCGTAATTGTCTACTTGATTGTAAAATACTTTCTTTATGACAGTGTTTTCCTTGATAGGGTCCCCTGACCCTCTACCAAGAAAAAGATGTTTTTCCCTCCCTCATTACTGCAATTGGATCAGGAAACAATAGCTTGCTGAATGATATAAATGTCAGTGATTATTGTTCCCTAGAAAACCATTTGTCCCTTTTCCATCCACAGGCAAAAGTAAGTAGTTTGCTTGAAGGGATTTGAATTTTACATCAGTGAAAAGCCTCTGTGCCAAATCATTCTGATGTGCAGGACTTGCTAACCCACTCTTGCTGGAGGTCTGAACTGTTACTGTATCACAATGTGGGGACACCGGTGTGAGTTAGGACATGGGGACATCCATGCAGATCAGGACATGGGGCTATCCATTCAGATCACGAAATAGGGACATCTGTGCCACCAAGTCCCTTTACAGCAGCTGAGGATCTGACCTACACTCAAATGTGTCAGTAGTGATGGGTCAAAAAAGGACCTGGGTTTTGTGAACTGTATGTTTACCGACTGGAAAGTCATTTAGCTCCTCAGGCAATTATTTTTCTGTTTGTTTTAAAACTGTTTGTGGGAAATAGTAAAGGCTTGAAGCATAGGACAAAGGGTTGGTAAACTGCCTGAGTGGTTGAGAGCTCTGCCTGCATGGAACCTGCGGTGTTTCTCACCCTTATTGGAAAGGATCTAATCCTGACCTGCTGGCTGTAGGATATTTCCCTAAAGTCTGTGAGGAAGAAAAGGACAGTGAGCAATTTAGGGGGAAAAATGCACTAGAAGCACAGTGTAAGCCCTTTCTTCAGATCCTTCTCCCACTGCGGCTGACAGAAGCACATTTTCAGAGCTAGTAGAGAGGATTCATTTCACCATCTCATCATACAGTAAACATTAAGCTGACCATTGAAATTGCACCCTGAAAATGCCTATTTTTTTCAGTGGATATAAAAGGCAGCATACAGATACAAGCAGTACTTCTGACCTCTTCGCTGCAGGCATCTCATGCTAGATGGCGAGAACCCCCTCTTGCTATGAGCACGTGTCCTTGTGATGGACATCTGAGTGAGGATTGTCATAATGTTTACTCCCTTATCTCAAGGATCTCAGTATCTTCAGGTCACCTGGACCAGACTGTGACGTAGCACTGTTTGTTTTATAATGCTGACTGGCATATACTTTCTGCGTGGGAGCAGTAGCATACAGTGCACGATTTAAAGGTGGTAATTGCTCATCTGTATATTCTAGGGAATCACCCTGTTATTTGAAATACTTTGAAGCTGCCAAGCAAAATCTACTTTTTCTCTCAACTGGAATGAGACTTGGCTGATAAATGTACAATTGCTTCAGGATACTGAAAGATGCTTTAGCTGATAGGAATATTGTGATAGCAGAGGCAAAATTTCACCATTATATCTTAAACATAGGGCACAAATTCCCATCTAATCTGAGGGGCAGATGTGAAACCGCTTACATTTTTTGCTTGTGTGAAGTTGAATCCTGCTTGCATTCCTTGCAGTACTAGAGGTATTTAAAGCAGTGTTGCCACCCACCTGAGTAAAGCAAGCGGGGATTTATGACACCTGCCGAGCTCCAAGGAATTTTGGTTGTGATGTGATTTCAGTCTTTCAAGTAGAAGTGCTGATCTTTTTTGGCAGGAGCAGATCCGCTGGAGGCTACGATCTCAGGCATGCTGTAGCCTTTGGGAGAAACCTGCCCCTGTATGTGTGAAAACAGGGACAGCCTGCTAGCAATACTATTTCTTTGTGCCACGCTGGCTATGGGATGTGTCACCTGTGCTAACCAGTCGGGCTGGTGTGGCACACGGGGACATTTAACCTCCTGCAATATAACTGAGATACCCTTTAGCCCAACCACAACACAAAGGATATGAATACATATGAACATATTTAAATTGGTTTTGTTTGTTTTAAACTGAGGACAGCACTGCTTGCATAAACCTGCTACACTAAAACTGATCCCAAGCTGCAAAAGCTCCTTGGTTTATCCCCACTTCCTCCAATGTGATGAGGAGTTGGTTTCCTCCAGGAGCATTATCCCACCTTGGGCTGTTTGTGTCCATCCCTGCTGATAGCCTCAGGTGCCTGGGCAGCGGGCCCAGGGCAGCAGCACCCAGGAAGAGAAGCAAGCACGAGTGGGATGCTTTGCTCCTCAATAGGCAGGGAGGGAAGAGGCCAGACAGGGCAGCACACACTATGATCAGGGCAATAACTGAATCCAAACCAAAAAAGGACATAGGTTCTTTGAACTGGAAAAAAAAAATAAAAATCACAGAGCAAAGCCTGTTCAATGCAAAAAGTATTTTGGTTAAGCAATTGTTGGCTACAGTGTAGCAGAAAATTGCCTAAATTAAATCATACGGAGCAAGTGACCCAGCAGTGTGCTGATAAATTATAATCCTCTGGTGTCTGACCCAGGAAATAAACTAATTTCCTCTCTTGCAGGAGTAAGAGACAGTCGTACATGTAAAAGAAACGTATGTGTTAGCAGCTGCAGAGGAAACTATAGATCTATTAGCAGAACTGTGGGCACATTGCCCGAAGTACCAGTAGCTATCTAAGGGGAATAGCAAGGACGGGACCTGCTCAGTGCAGCAGGGATGTCTCCATTGGTGGGTATAGCCCTGATGCCACAGCAGAGGTGCCAGTGTCTTCCCAGTTTAAATCCCTAAACAGCAGATAGAAGATGCCCTGGCAGGTCCATGTGGCAATGGATTCTGCTGCGAGGGGAAAGAGCCTGTGAAAGCTGCCCATGGCTGCACACGGCGGGCTGCAGTGCTGCAGCTTGCATCCCAGCAGAGAAAAGGTTATGCTTTGGGTTGGCCACAGGCCTCTTTCGTAAGGGAACTGAAACCAAGTCCTGGAGGATGATGCAGGACCTGGGAAGTCCCATCTGAGGACAGGGGTTTCCAGACACCTGCAGCATACCCAACCGTGGTAAAAAACAGGGAGGAATTTGGAAAGGGAGATGTTAGAAACCAGCACGACATCCTGCAGATTATCTGGTCCTTCTTTCAGGTTTATTGCTCAGGCATGAAGTGCATGGCAGGTTTGCAGGGACTGCACTTGGTACTGCTGCTGCAAGCTCCAAGCCCCCAGTGAAAGCAAGCCCTGGACTGTGTGTAGTTAAAGGAGTGCTGGAAAGTGCTGCCAGAAATACATCATGACTTCTGGCTGTACTGGATTTTTGTTGAGTGCCATTCATGCAGCTGTGCCAAAATCTTCTGCGCACTTACCCATTTTCTCAGAACTCTATTCCTTTCCCACAGCTAGTCAGGTGTGCATGAGAGGGTTTACCCCACAGTCATGGATGGTGATTTAGGGTTCTGCTTTTACCTCTCAGCTCAGCTGCTGGCTCTTTCTTGAGGACCTATATAGCTCAGAGACTCTGCGCCTTGCTATAAAACTCCACATCCCTTTCTAAAGTCATCCTTTATACAGCAAGTTTTTGTGTCAGACCAGGCAGGTCACTGGGGGAAGAAGAGGAAAAGAAGGAAGAAGAGGATGAGGAAGAAGAGGAGGGAAGGAGCCAACTGATGTGGCATCACCCAAAGCCTCATCACATCCACAGCTTAAAGGAGATAGATTAGGCAGCTGTGTGATGGCCCATCTTCACTGTGATGCATCTATTCAGAGCAGGGACTTCCTCTTCTGAAACCCTTGTGGAATTCCTGGTGAAGGTTTTGGCACCTGATAAGGTGTGTGAGAGGTCCCCAAGTGGCATATCTGGCAAAGCTATGTTTACTCATGGGATGCAGCTTGTGCCTGAGCTCCCGAGTGGATGTGGCATGCTGAAAAGGCACTGATCCCAGGTCTTGGACCATACAGGCAGTATTACTGTCTCTCCCTCACCTGATTTCAGGAAAATCCAGAGGGACACGGTGTCTTTCACATTAAAACCACTTTGTTAAATCTCCCTGTGGGAGTGGGTCAGTGGCCTCCAGGGTATTGAGAACAGGACAGACAAACAGGCAGATGCAGGATGTTTGTGTGAAACTCCTCTCCTTAGGAAAGCAGTCTAAACATGATAATTTCTGGTTTTTTTCTATTGCTTCTGATGTTTAAATGATTCTTTCAGTCTTTGATCCCTTCTGATTCCAGCTGTAGCATTGGACAGTGAAATACTTCAGCTGGTTTTATTGGAATGAGTCTAGATTTTTCATGCCAGGAACCGAAATCACGAGCTGTCTGTTCTATTTATTGCTGACTACTTTCTCTATTTTACTGTGGTCTTAAAACAAACTAAACATTTTAAGATACCTTGAATTATTCTTTTACTGATGCTAGAACAAAATTATGGTGGGAGTTTTGCTGCTTTCAGCCTGCAGACAGGAGCAGAGGGAGCTATCTCAGTTTTCTGGAAATCTTTTACATTAGATGCCACTTTTGGGGTCAAGAGGACATCCATGGGTGTTTGCAACACAGCCAACAACAATGTGACTTTTATGATAATGCAATTACATTTCTGTTTGGGAATGAAAATAGCAACCTCTTGTTTGCTGGGATTAAACATCAGATCTCAGGAGGGGTGTTTTCGCAGACACCACGCTTGGCAGTAGTTACTTCAAAAAGAAATGAATGCTATAGACATCAAGACTTGTTTTAAAAAACATGCATCCTTGGTAGGGTGATATTGGGTTTAATGACACCACCTTTTGTTTTTAGATTCCAGATAATCATTTTACTAGAGAAACCAAAGGACTCGGTAATGAGTTTTCAGCAATCTAAGGTGTTTATTAAGTCTCCGAAAGCATTATTATCACATTAAGTTTTGCCATGAAACTTCCATGAAAATAAACTATTCAAAGACTGGTTTAGGTAAATGCCTTTTAAAAAAAAATCCCTCGATGGTTTAAAAATAGACTTTGTACTAAAGGAAAATGAAAGGTGAATTTTTCATCTATATTTGCCAGCCCGTATTACGATGTTAATACAGACCACTGAAAAATAGTTCTAACCTTTAATAATTACTTGATATATGAAAACATAGGAAAAAGTTTTGCAATTTTGAAAGCTGAAGTTACAGGTGGGTTTTGAACATTTTTCTCCCTATATTGAAGGCCTTCCCTGTATTCAGGCACAACAGACCAAATTATGCTGCTTCTGAACTGAAAGGCTGACAATCACTAGATTCATCAAAGAGAAATTTTGAGACTTTTCAGACAAATGAAAAACATTGCATGAATTCACAGTGGGAGAAAATTTTCCTAGAAAAGCCATGCACTGCTTCAATAATTCTGGCCTTTGATCATAGAATCACAGAATCACAGGGGTTGGAAGGGACCTCGAGAGATCATCGGGTCCAACCCCCTGCCAAAGCAGCTCCCTAGGACATTTCACTCAGATAGGCGTCCAGACGGGTCCTGAATATCTCCAGAGAGGGAGACTCCACCACCTCCCTGGGCAGCCTGTCCCAGGGCTCTGTCACCCTCACTGGGAAAAAGTTCTTCCCCATCTCGGGGCAGAAATTCCTATGCTCCAACTTGCAGCCATTTAGCTCTAACTTGCAGCCATGATGAGGTATTGGAATAGTTGACATGTCTGTATTAGGTGACAGATCCCTGCCCCTGTCCTCTATGAGAAATTTGGGTAATATCTTTGCAGTCCTTTAAAGATGATACCTTCTCACTCTCACTGCTTCTCAGGACCTCATCAACAGAGTAAACCTTCAAAATCAGTGGCAAAATGGAAAACACACAGACCCTGTCTTACCTCCAGATCAATCCATGTGTGAGACTACTGAGTGCTGTGCCAGGGAGAATCTGGATGGACTGATATGATACTGCAGCAAACTTGTGTTCAACCAGGAATATCTATGTAGTCTGCTCCAGACAACCCTCAAAATCTCCAGCAGCACCCGCCTGCCAGATCTCAGGAAACCAATGGCTGTGTGTTTGCTAGCAAACATGTGGCATTCAGAGAACCACAAGCACCTAGGTTGTAAGCCTTAGCTACTGAGAAACCTTCAGGGCCTATGCCTGCATTAGAAAACAGTTCTACACAGCATGAATGAGCCAGGGGACTGAAGCAGCTGGTGATGAGGCCTTCACATCTACACTGGTGGTGGTTCTCAGTGTTCCCTTTGGGCTAGGTTTGGTCCAGTCCTGTGGAGGTGGGCATGTGTGGCTTGATGCTGTCCATGGTGCTGGTCACTGCTTTGTGCCCTTGTGTCACCTCATATAACCTAAGTTTCATTTAGAGATATCACTAGGAAAAATTGACCTTTTTTCTCTTTAATATCAAAGATGTGGCCTGCATATTTTTCAGAGCTTTAACACAGGGTATTGGCTAATAAAAACAATGACCTGAACAAATTTCATTGTATCCCCTTAATGAATCAGGAACTCAGATTGTTTATTCAGAAAAAAATAGTTCCTTTCCCCTGCTAGTGGCACAAATTCTGACTCAGCACTATAAGCTAGATTGAATGCAGCTATTTCCATTGATTTAACTCAATCTACTCTAATTTGCTTGGATATTTCTCAGCTGAGCTGCAACCTTTTTCATGAGGTATAAATTGGGCTGATGCAAAACAAACAGACATTAGTGAAGTTTACCAGTCGCTCTGTCACAATTAAAGTGGTGCAATTCTTTTCAGTGCAGTTCAGAATGTAAAGTGTGCAGAAAAAAAGGGAAGGGACGGGAAGGGAGGGAAGGGAAGGGAGGAAGGGAAGGGAGGAAGGGAAGGGAGGAAGGAAGGGAGGAAGGGAGGGAGGAAGGGAGGGAGGAAGGGAGGGAGGGAGGAAGGGAGGGAGGAAGGGAGGGAGGAAGGGAGGGAGGGAGGGAGGAAGGAAGGAAGGAAGGAAGGAAGGAAGGAAGGAAGGAAGGAAGGAAGGAAGGAAGGAAGGAAGGAAGGAAGGAAGGAAGGAAGGAAGGAAGGAAGGAAGGAAGGAAGGAAGGAAGGAAGGAAGGAGAATAATGATCAGTTCTTAGTGTTGATGCCTGCTTCTAAGAAGTTGAGCAAACAACCCAAACCCATGGCAGGTAAAGGGTTTGTATGTTCTCATAAGACTACATAAATATTTATAAAACTAAATATATTCAACTTGTTCTGTAATATTTTGTGTGCAGCCAAGTGGCATTCAGTCAAATCCAACATGTTGTTGATTAACATGTTTTTAATCATCTGCTGAAAAATTGGTTGCAAGTGTATTTCTGAGGTATGATACCACAACACTGATACTACCTTCTGGTTTATACATGTTTCCAAAAATAATACTTCTCCTGCTACTTCTATTGCTTGTTTTTTTTTACTCAGATACAGAACAGGGAAGCTAAAGAGGACAGCACAGTAAAAAAACTGCAGACAATCTGAAACAGTTTTTATAAAAAGCTGACAATAGTCTACATCTGCCAAAATCTAAATAAATCACCTTAAGTGTGACTAATCAAATACTTCTAGATATTTAGGACTGTAATCTGTTTCCATGAATTGATGGAGTATTTAAATTTCAGCTTCCTTTTGACTTGCAGAGCATAATGTTTTTGGGGTTTAATAACCAGGTAAAGACCTCCTGATACTTTCTTCAGAGAGGTTGTGAAGTATCCATCATAGGAGATGTTCAAAACCAGACTGGACAAGATCCTGTCCAACCTGTGGTAGTTGACCCTGCTTGAGCAGGGGGATTGGACTAGACAATATCCACAGATTCCTTCCAAACATTTTTTTCCCCCATTTGATTCTCTCATTTTGTTCTGTCCAAAGATCGAGGTAGCCGATCTCTTACCCATAAACAAAATAGCAATTAATTTTCTTTACAGAAACCTTTATTTTAAAAAATCCACCACTTTAATCAGTCCATCCTTTTTGTTTTCACTCTTCTAATGCTGCCAATCAGCAGCTTTAGGTGGGAAAATGTTTTCCAAAATAGATCTCATTTGGAATATTTCCTTGAGTCAGAGTCATTTCAGAAAGTAGTGGTAGATCTGCTGGAGATTACTTTTCATGTGCTGGTACCTAGTAAGAGCAGCAGTGGAGAGGGTGGTAGGAAATGCAAGTAAAATCAGGGGGCACTGTGGAAAAGAGAGCTGTGTTTTGGAGGAGGTGAGATTTTTATTTTCATTTTTGTTTTCAAGCAGTTTTGGACTGAAACTTCACATTTCAGAACTGCATAAGGATTTTTTTTTCAGGTCAAACAAAACATTTCAGTTCAGTTTTGTTCTTCTAATTATAACGTTATACAAACTCAAAACAAAAGGAAAGAAAGGGAAACATAAAATACTGCAAATATTGAAATGCCTTGATTCAGTATTTTTTAACATTTTCCCTTTTTCTCTCTCCATATCAAAATTTTGATGAAATTGTCATGTTGTTATAGCATTTCCAAGTCAAGTAGGTTTGTGTTTTGCAACAAATCATTCTTCTGACTGTATCTAAGATGCAGTGCAGTTGGAGAACTTGAGAGATGTGGACTTCAGGATTTGCTTGCCTGTGATTTCACTATGTAACTCAGTTAATTGCCTCATGCCTGATACTTGCTTCCTTATTCATAGAATATGGATAACAGCAACTGCCTCTCTGAAGGCAGCTCTTAAACCCTCTGATGAAAACCACTGTTTGTAAAAGGTGGTAAGTATTCTTCCACCATCACAGTCAACCTCTGCTTTACACCAGGAGATCTTCGAAAGCAAATGCTTTTCTTAAGAGAACTCCACCTTCAACAGCTAGTAGAAATCAGCCACTGCTTTTAAAAGGAGATACCTGAAGTTCCATGGCTAAATGTCTTTTGAATGTACGTGTATAGACTGCTTCCAGAAGTTTTTGCATGAACATCAGTGACAGCATCTGAGCATGAAACTATTTATATAGGCTATCTATACAGTCATTCTTTTAAAAATGAAGAAACAATCTATAATTAGTTAATATGTAAGTGAGAATTGTGTCTGGCATTTTCAGGCTAAGCTATCCCATAGTGTTCTTGACACCTGAAATGAAAGCATTCACACACACTTTTACATTGCACTTGTGTGCAAAAAAAAACCCACGGAGTGAGAAAAGGATGCAGGTTCCCCATTGGCATCACCAGGATTGGTCTGCCTTGCCCAGGCTTTTGCAACTTTGAAACCATAGAGTGGCAGGGGTTGGAAGGGACCTCTGGAGATCATCTAGTCCAATTCCCCTGCTGAAACAGGATCACTCACAGCAGGTTGCACAGATCTGTGTCCAGGCGGGTTTTGAGTATCTCCAGAGAAGGAGACTCCACAACCTCTCTGGGCAGCCTGTGCCAGTGCTCGGTCACCATCAGAGTAAAGAAGTTTTCCTCATATCTTATAAATCCCTATATGAAGTGAGCTATAACCAGATAAATGGAATCAGTTCATTACAGTAACGCTTATAAACAGCATGGTAGTAAAAGTAACATCAACATTTCATAGCAGAGGCTCAGTTTTTTATCTTATAATTTCATCAAGAAAAACAGCTTTGAACCAAGCTTCATAAAAACTGTGAATATTTTTGCCTTTATAATTAAAGATAAATTGGTCTTTTTATAAATCATGCAGGCTAAAGGAGAAACCTGCTGACTCATCTAAAATACAGCTGCATATATAAGAGACTTTAGATTTGAAAAAGGGAGACTGCAAGTAATCAAGTCTAGCATTAAAGGGCAAACCTTGCTGCTGTGGGGTCCTGCTATGGTATACTTTGAAAAAACCACCAAACTTAAACTGGAATTTGAAGCTGTGTAACTTGACTCAATATTGCACCTGTGGTATTCTGAGGCAGGAGCCCATAACATCTGTTCAGGTGAGGGACCCCTTCATCTGGATGACTTGGGGTACACGAGGCAGATGGAAACACTTTTAGCATCCCAGGCTGAGTGGGAGCAGCACAAAGACTTCTTAACTCTTCTCCTTTGGCTATGGACAGGCCAAAGAGTTTCCAAGAGTGACTCGCCATGTGTGACATCGGGAACCTGGGATCAGAGCTGATGCCTGTGCCTCTCTAGTTGGCATTTATGTTGACTGAAAGCCTCACCTGACCTACCTGCAGTTTCGGTGGCTCCTTGGGCTGGGTCCTCCTATTTCAAGCGGAAGGGATGACTGCTTGGGGCAAAGACCCCCATGATCTCTCTACAGGTCTAAAATAATCTAAATGTGTGGGCTTTCTGGAGATGAACTCGCTGTATGACAGGATAAGATTCAGCTATGCCTGGTGGGGCAAAGTGTAGTAGAAAAGGTTACAGTGCTTCTACTTTGTTGTGGGTTAACCCCAGGTGTCAACTGAGCACCACATAGTCATTTGATCACTTCCCCACCCCCCAGTGACCTGGTATTGTGGTATGGGTGGAGTATGACATACCACTTGAAAGATTACAATTTGTATTTATGCCAAGTTTTAAGGTTAATTATTGCACAGGATTTATTAAAACATTTTTATCCTATTTTCTTAACAATTACACTGGAAAAAAATTAAATCCTACACTTGTTAATTAAAGATCATGTGCAAGTTAAGGAATGTTTTTTTAATTAGAATATCAAATGGTGGTGGATTTTGGTACAGTAATAGATCCTGCTTTTCTCCAACAATTATGTTTATCTTTTGATATTCCCTCCTTTGATTTTTTTTCAGCTACTTTAAAGTTACAGATGCACAGCATAGTTTGTTTCTTTGCACCAAGAGTAATCTCTGCCTTCTCTACTAATTTGCCAATTTCTTTAAAAACCATCTGGAGCAAACTTTCTTTGTGCTAATATTATTATTTAGCATTACCCTGGCTTTCAGCAGCCCTAATTACAACTGCAAATTTGTCTCACAGGCAACCTCAATTGCAGAACTTCAGTACTCAAAACATAGTTATTCTCAAGTGTAAACTTTGGGATGTCTCTAGAAGACTTTAGCTTATTTATTTACAGTAACAGCCAAGGAGTTCACGTCAGCTGTCCTGCAGTTCTATAAATGCAAAAGTGAGATTGTCTCACTGTGCACTTTTGGACAAATAATTGCTGACATTCTATTGAGTGTAAAGAATGTGCAAGGCATTCAAACCCATGTGGAAGGTTATTTATACTTTGCCTTGCCATGTACTAGGTTTTGATAGCAGAATTGGACAGCATTTGATTTTAATGATACATGAAATCACTGTCCCTCTCAAGCCAAACATGTTTTCTGAGAATAATGATCTGTAATGATGGCACTGCTGGATGGCTGCACGGCTTGAGTCCCGTGCTGGCTCTTCTCAGTTGTCACAAGGGAAGATACGTGCTGTAGGGCCCAGCTTGCTTACCCAGAGAGCAAGAGAATTATCCCAGCCTGCTATCTAGCCTCCCACTATAGACTAAGGTGTGTCTGCGTGAGAGAGACTTCTGGTGGCAAGAATCTATCCGTTTGTTTTAGACACCAGTGTTCAATGGGGATGAAATCCAGGTGGGAACTGAGGGGTGATGCAAACAGTATACCTAACATTTAGAGGCAGCTTAGAGACACAACTCTGACCTGGTATTTAATACCCACTGAATACTACATTGACATCATGTCCAAGTATTCAGACATATCAATACACAGACTGGAGTTTGTAGTATTACCTCTGGTTCTTCATTGCCAGAAAGAGTCAGAACAGAGACTTGGAATAAATACAAACTACTTGTTTTAAACATGTAAGAAAGATACCTCCTTCTTCTGACATGTAAACTACTCCAGATACAGAGAAACATGAACAAACCCACTGTGTGCTCTAAGTAATGCTGTTAGGGTAGAAAACATACCATCAGCTAAGGAAAAGCTGGAAGAAACACATTTCAACTTGACATTATTACCTAATGAGGTCACAAAAGGGGAAAAAAAAACCCCACACAGTCTGATTTGTAGGGGCTGGATTCATCTCGCCTGTCTTTGGGAATTGAATGTAGTTCAAGGTGCAGGCACCTTGAATTTTAACCTTTCCACATAGGTGTCCAGAGCCTTGCTGGCAGTTAAGTTTATGCTGCAGTCAGCTGCTCAGCTGGAATCTCTTAAATGAGCAGAATTGAAAGGCTTTCACGTATACCTGCTAAAAATAAACATTTACAGGAGAAGTATTCCAAGTCTGTAACTTTTTCCCCTGTATTTATACCACTATTGTCAGTTTTTCTTTCCAGTGTATTTCCATTTGTATTCTTTCCAAAATACTTTCAGTTAAAGAGGGCAGTTTGGGCATCATCTGACATTATGTGGCAGAGAGAATTAGACAAAGGGCTCTGTATCTCGGATTTTAAACATCTTGGTGGTAGGTCCATGGGTAATCTGGGGTATGATCTATGGTACTACAACAGAGAGATCATGAAGTGTGAGAAGAGGAAAAGTCAGCAGAAAAAAAAGGGAACCATTTTCTGAATCAGTCTGTTTCAACTGCACTAATTCAGTGCCCATGGTTTCTCCCTTCCTATGACAATAAAGACATAAAAAGGTGTCTACAATGCATTAAGTTATGTTGCTAGTTATGGAGAAGAAAGAATCCTTCCTGGGACCTGAGTCTTTTTATTAGCAAAGACATTAAACAGTTCCTTAGCATAATGCCTTATGCTACAGTATTTGCAAGATAAACTTTCCTGTTTACACTTTTACTATTATAACCCAAGCACAACTGTTGTCGTGCACGCAGGTTTAATAAAAATTAGCGATAACTTCTGTAACCTGAGATCTGAAATGACAGTCCATAAAGAGATACTTTTATTTGTTTTCCATGAGTCATAACATTTATGTGGGATTTAATCTCTTCTTTTCTTTTTCAACCAAATAAAGCTTCCAGAAAACAGTCTTTTGTTAACATAGGTTGTAAGATGAAAGAAAAGGACATTCTGTCTGACTTAAAATTTGCCTGTATGAGGACAAATGAAGAAGTTGTTCGCATTAGGACTGACAGCAGATGAGATTCATTTAATCATGAGATAAATCTTTTGAACTTAATACAACCTCAAGACACAGTCTTAGGAAATAAATGTAATCCTTTAAAACAGTCACCCTTTAGCAACAGCCCCTAGGCTCTTTTTTTGAGGTTATCATAACATACCTTTTGCTGAAAGGCTCCACTTGTTTCACCTTAAGGTCAGGTTTTAATTTCCCATGTTCTCTTGCAGCTACAAGAAGCAGCAACACATAAAGCTTGGGACACAGAAGAAGTTAGTTTCTAAGCTTATCATTCAACCTCTGTCTGTGGCTACTTAGTTATGGTCTTGGTTCATTCGTCACAACTTGAACACAAACATCCTTCAGGTTACACAAAGTTCTTTGAGCAACATGGAGGTTTTGGACCTAGAAAAAGTAACCCCAAACTTAAAAGGCTTTGACCTACCATCCAGTGAATGATTGAAAGATAACAGCATACCTGGACCTTGATACTGTGGCTGATAAAGTCAACAGCAACTCCCTTATTGGAGCAAAATCGGGACATGAGCTTGGTTACTCAGAGAGGAAACAAAAGTGGAAACACACCACGTGATGTAATCTAAGGGCAATTTTCACAAACATTTCTCCATTTATGTTCTGCCTGAATTACAAGAACCCGCTTCCACTGACCAAATAACTCACTTTCTGTTAGTGGGAAAGAATCTGCAATTTTAAAATAAATCTTTCAAAGAAGCAAATAGATATATATTCATAAAAGAGTATCGGATCTCTGTCTGTAAAAGGCAAGTACAGACAGAGCTAAAACTGCTTGCGAAGGGTAACGAGGAGCCTTGACTTCAATTAAGATGAAGAAGAACAGACGCTGAAGGAAAACAGATACAAGTTGGACAGTGTTGCATGACACATCCTACCCGCCACTCCGGGCGTGTGGGCTGGCAGACTTCCCAACCTGGCACCAAATTAAAGGCAGGAGGTGGTGGTGGCGGGTCTGCTCTCTCGTGCAAAAGACATGCAGACAACTCGCTTTCTCCTGCTTTTAGTCTACGAAGCACTGCCTTGTTCCCAAAAGCAAGGATGCCTATGGGATCAATCCAAGCAGCAAATTTCAGGCAGGGAGTACTGCTGCTGGAAGCTGCAGGAGCACTGTCCTCATGTTGGGTATCAACGTGCTAGGGAGCATAAGTCCTTATCTCAGGTGACCTGTACCTCCATGGGGTGAACAGCATCCCTCCCTGCTTTTAACTTGCTGAAGCCCCAGGGGAAGGTGCTATGGCTGCAGATTACATTGTAGGGAGGTTTATTTGTTTTGATACACAAATTGAATAAAATCAGAGCTGATAAAGAGGCCTGTGGTCTCCTACTGGATGACTCACGTGGCCAGGTAGGCAACTGCTTGTCGCTGCAAAGATGTCATCATGGGGGCAGACCACCAGCCAGTGCTAGATGCAGTCATTGCTGGTTTATCCCTCAAATTGCTGGAGCTCAGTTCTGGTGTAAGGTTCTGTGTATAGGCATAAAGGCACTTAACAACCTGTAGCTCAAATTTTCTTGACCTGGCCTCCACACCAGGCCTGCACGGTGGGGAGTTTAGGAGAGATACAGTGCATTTACGAAACAGAACATGATCTCTTCATATCTTGAGTGATTTGGTGACAACCCTACTGCTGCTGCTGCCAGGCATTGAAAAATCTGTTGTTTTTCTCTGTGCAAAAGGGAAAAATTGGAGAAAATAGTACAATTACAGTGAAAAACTTTCCTGACTTCTTGGACTATTTGAACAGTAAATAATACAGTTATTGCAGTTGAGTCTTATAATGAAAATCAGTTTTGGTTAATTTCACATAGCCTTCTGATTTATGTTTTTCAGCTTAATGTAATTTGGCTAATTCTGTTTCAGATGCATTTTAAATTGGATTGTTAATAGACAAGGTCAAAACTGTCCTGATACTGCTACTCTTAAAAGCAGTCACTTTGAAAAATATTTTATTTGCAGAAATTATTAGCTTGGGACCCTTGTGACCTTTTTAAGGGTGGGCTTTATTTTAATTTCTGCTTTTTTCCTTGACAAAATTTAAACCAAAACATTTAATGAAATCCTAATATTGACCTGCACTTCTCACAGAGGAGGTCTTTCAGTAAACAAAAGATAAAAAAGTGTTTGCAACAAGCTACTAAGCACTATGAATTTTCAGAAAATACTGGGAAATGTAAAAATATCTAACCTGTTTTCAAATGCCACGAAGTGGAAGCCTTCAAAACATTAAATGAAATATTGTATTTTTCAATGGTTACTTACTGCAAATATTCTGTTCTTTGGTTAAGTATTCATTAAGCATTGAGAGGTTTTTAACAGGAATATTTATCTAAGTCAGTTTGCTCTTGAAAAATGAACAGGAAATTCCTTTAAAAAGGAAAAGAACTCTTCTCTTCTTTCTCTGATGTGCTGCCCCAGGCAATGAAGATCTGTTCTCTTCCCACTCCTGGTCAAAGATTCCAATCGAAGAATACAAAACTTTTGAGACCTCTCAAAAGGCAGTGGATTTAAATCCACTTAGAGAAAAGGTTATAAATTGCCTTGTCTCCATTAGGCTCTTGTCTCCAGCTGCCAAAAGGGAGTTAGGAGACTGCTCTGTATGTAGGGCAGGCAGAGACGGGAGCGCATCATTCTCTCAGACACTGACAGTCCAGCCATGGACTCGTCTGGAGGAAAACTGGACATCAATTCATGCTTCCTTCTCCTCCTCCATTCAGAGAGCTCTGTGGTGACCTGTCATGAGGAGCCATCATTTCCCACTGTTTTAAGGCCCATGGAGGAGGCAGATCTCTCCTTCATTAATTTTATTAAACATATAACATTGTTTTTCCATTGACTTTGGATCATTTTGCCTATGCAAAAATCCTACGCTATTAATTGTGTGAGAAGTGTGGGCTGAAACATGTGTTTTTTCCTCCTACAGTAGTTAAAAGAAGTACTTCTCCAGTCTGATAGAGTGCTAAATATATTGATTTGGTGCTGATTTTTTTAAATTCTTCTAAAAAGAATTGTGAATAATTTTGTTTTAAGGTCAGACAAAACAAACAAATTAAAACAAACAGACAAAAAAGAGCTTCAAAGCCAGCCTGTCTTCACTGGTAGTGTGGTATAAACAGCTACTTTTGGTGCCAGGGATTCAGTTTCTAGTTTTAATGTGTGCGTGTTTAATCCAAAGCCGAAGGATAGTTACATCAAGTAAAGGAGGGCTACTTCTGCAGAAAGTTAACAGGTGCCTGAATTACAGAAGAATTGGGACAATTCCTACAAGTTTTTGGGTTATGCTGTGGTTCTTCCATGAATTTTGACTGCTAATTATCATATAGGAATAATTCCCTTGCAGAGTTTTATTAAATTATTGTTTCACTGGACTTCATGCAGCACAACCTATGTCTGAGTGCTTACACAGCAATACGCTACACACTGGGATTAGCAAAGACAAGATCAGGATTCAGTACATTCCTTGTCTGATTTAAACTTTATTTTTAGGTTTTTAATTCAAAGATTGGTTAACATTTGACGGAAGGACCCCAAAGGATGAAAACCTGAGAAGCAAGGCTAGGACCAGCCCTCATGGCTTGTACAGGTGAGGCGACAAAGATTACACTTAAATATTATTTCTTGAAACTCATCTTTGAATGGTGGAATGAGAAGTGACTGAAACTGAAATGAACAAAGGGAAACATAAGGAGAAGGTGATATGTAGGGCTGTATAAAATGATTGCCAGTGTAGCACACCTAAGGTGAAGTACATCTTGGTCTGTTAATTCCGTATGATACGGCACATGGCATTTGGTCCATCGATGCCTGGTGGTAGGTGCCATCTGCAACTGTGTCCCTTTGTCTGTAACCAATGGCTAAGGACCCTCTACCATACCAATGCCCAGGCTCTGCAAAACAGCAGCTATAGCTGAAGGGTCTGCTGGGAAATAAGCAGACCTAGTTGGGCAGAACTCAGCATGGAGCCCCCAGTCATAGAATCATAGAATACGTTAGGTTCACAGAGTTTGGAAGGGACCTTTAAAGACCATCTAGTCCAACCCCCTGCAGTAAGCAGGGACATCTTTACCAGATCAGGTTGCTCAGAGCCCCATCAAGCCTGATCTTGAATGTCTCCAGGGATGGGAGATATCTGGCCCCAGGTGAAACGTGAGGTCAGCTTTTGCCACTGCCAGAGAAGAGTGGAGGTGCAACACAGCACTGCAGGACTGTCTGGGTGAACCCACTCACAGACAGTGGGCAGAGGGACCTGGGAACACTATTTGGTGGCACCTCATGCAGGACCTCAGTCCTGAGGGGCCAAGAGGAAATTCATGTGACTACCTGCTAATCCTCTGTTCCTTATCATGGCACTTAGAGGCAGAAGTGGAGCAAAGCAGCCTCCATTGTTCTTTGTCTATCTGATCACTACCCAGACGCCCAGCCCCACTCTGCCACACACTGAAGACTTGCTCTGCAGCATAAGTCCCTGCAGATTTTGGCCCCATGTCTCTGAACAAGGAGTTCATCAGCTGTCAGCTGACGCAGATTTCTTTTACCTTCGGCAATTTTCCAGCCTCCACATTCTGGAGCACAGCTTTAAGGAAGAGACTGAAGTGAACAAACAGTCTGTTCTTCTCATGCATTCCTTGGAAGACATGAGTTTCTAATCCTACAGATTTGGGCTGTTCTTGTCCTGTCAGTCCGCTCAGCTGTGGAGTAGCCAGAGCGTCTCTGGGACAACCCCAGGGCAGGGGAGATGTACACGCAGCAGTGGACCAGCTTCTGTGTTTGTGGGGTTACTCCAGAGACACTCCAGCAAAGTCATCAGTGTTACATCATCTTTTGTAATTAAAGAAACGACCCAACCTTGTACGTATATCACATACACAGATAAGGACACATTTCTGCCGAGGCCATTTGTCTAACTATAGCACTTGATGGGAGCTGCTGACAAAGCAGTGTGCTTCTGAGAGTGTATTTTTTTGCCTCGCTGTTCGCTGCAGGGAAGATATGTTCGCTGGAAGGGCAGGCTGCTGGCTTGGGACAGCTGACTGCTGCACGGTCTTGTGCCTGTCAGCCGGTCCCCTGCACCTCCATTCTGCCCCCAGCCACCGACACGTTGCAGGTCAGGGTGCACATGCGGTGCTTTCACATGTCACTGATAAATTGCAAGGAAAAGTCACAAATTCTATCACTAAAGGAAATTTTAAAGCCTGATTCTGAATCTAAACAAGGCAGGTTTTATAACTTTCTGAGGCAATGGCTCAATTTCTATCACTGCTCTGCTGCAGAGCTGGACAGATGTTTATGGCAGTCACAAAAAAGGAAACCAGGGCAGGCCGCACCAGAACATTTTAGAAGCCGTTAATAAGATTTTATGTTGTTATTCTGAAGGGCATTTTCTGCTGCTCTCAGCACAATATTGTGACTGGCCTTCACAAGATGGAAAAAATGATGTATTCTTATTTCGTCCTAAATAACAGTGCAGGCGGTGTGAGAAGAAGTCCAGGGGAGGGCAAGGCCATTTGCCGTTTCTGTACGTGTGTGGAAACTCTGATGTTAGATCCACAAAAGGGCCCAAATGCCACCTAACTTCAGTATGTCACCTGGCTTTCAAATAGCAGCATCCGACCTTTCTGCAGCGCTGCAGAGCAGAGGGATGAGCTCTGATGAGCCCAGGCTCTAAACCATCCCTGCATGATGGCAGAGGCTGGGAGCAGGGCTCCGTACCCCAGCCACAGCTTCACCTTTCAAAAGGCAGCCCGGTCTCAAGGACTAGGTCCCTCAAGCACGGATACAGCCCCATTGCTTTCTGCAGCACCTCTTAGATGCCCCGCTCCTTGGAGGGGCCCATTTAAGAATGAAAAAAAATAGCATTTCTGTTTAGGGAGCAGAGAGAACAAAAATTTGTATTTACACTTCTCCTTCTAGCAGAGAAAAAGAAGGTATTTTGTTTCAGGGGGAATTCCTATATTCGTGCATTTACTTTAATCACCCAGTGGGACAAAGGTACTACACACTGACATACATCAGGAGAAACACTTTCCTGAAAAAATATTTTAAAGAAACGTGGTAAACCTGTTTTGTTTTGGACTTTTTGATTAAGACACAGCATCGTTGTGCTGAAGTGTCTGATACTTAACTGGCTGGAAACAGTGTTTAAGGTCATTGCACAAGCGGTGGTGCATCCCTGGGTGCTGGCACAGGTCCTCTTCTGGGAGCTGGAGCTCTGGAGGTGGGATAACCCTCTGCATCTCCAGTGCTTTGCTCCTAGGAGGTACCGCACTGCTTTGACAGAGAAAGGCTATTATCTGTCATTATAGCTCTTTTGAGAAGCAGAGCTCTGAAAGTGCAGCTCCCATGAGACAGTGCACCATACTGGAGAAACACAATATACGGTGTTAAATGTCTTTTAAAAAAAAGTTACAGGTCAGTCAGACAATGGGATTCACCTCAAAGTGGCAAATAGAATATTTTCTTCTTGGAAAGGAAAGAATCATTTGAAAAAAAAACAACAATCCTTTGAAGACCCTGTTTTTGTGCTGTCCCTACTTTCTCTGTGTGTGTGTCTGTGTCTCTGTGCATACGTACTCGACATTACAGCGAGACTCTACCTTATGCGCATCATGGATTTCTCTTCTTAATGCAGGCAGCCCTGCTAGTTCCTGAACTTCAGCCATCTGCTCGAGCCTAAGGGGCAGCAATATTAAATTAACCATAGCCTGACATTTCTTTGATAACTGACATTTGCACAAACAAGTCCTCCATGCACATGTGCCTGTTAGGAAATTAAAGTGTAAAATAAATAAGATTATCATTGTGTGTTTCTTCTCAAAAAGGCATTGCAAGTCATTATCTCTCCCTCTAACCACTGAAATTCCGTGTGCGAAACAAGTAATTTAATTTACATATCTGGAATCCATGCCATTTTCTTGCTGTTGCAGGACCTGCACCGAATACCTTGTGAATTAAATCATTTCATTGTCAAGAATCGGCACGGCTCTGGATGGCTGACTCTTCTTGCCACACTGTGTGAGAGGACAAGCTCTGGAAAATGCTGCTCCTCCTGTACATCGGGAGCACTCCCGATGATTTGCCCAGCTACCACTGGGCAGCATTCTAGTTCCTCTGAAAGAAAATCCTGCTCCAGACTGGGCTCAGTTACTGGTCTCATCACATTCCCACTCAAGACAAGGGGAGAGTTTTTTTGTCTTTGGTGGTGAGAGCAAGATTAGGTCCACAGTAATTGGATTAATTTCAGCTGCTCGGTTAGAAATTGGCAAAATGCTGAAAAGTCCTGCTCTTCTGTCCATTGACAACTGACACAAGGCTGCTGGGTTGGTAGCTGACTCAAAAACACCTATACACAGGTAGAGAAAATGAGTTGGATGATGTAAATAAAGTGGAAGGTCAGGGATGGACACTGCAGCTGGTGCAGGCATGGCTGGGGATATCCCCATGGGATGATGCCACAGGCGAGGAGCCCAGTCAGACACAATAATTCACTAAAATCCCCCTACCTTCATGGTGTCCAGGTGTGCACTAAGAGAGCATCTAGGGCCTTCTCACAGCTTTCCTAGTCAGTGAGTTTATCATAAAGCGTTTATTCTTTCATAATGATGCACATAATGATGCTGTGGCATAAAGTTTTAAGTATGGGGAGCACAAAGTGTTCAGTAAGCACATACTACACTTTATTCTGTCATAAACTCCAGCAGTAAAGAGAGAGGAATAGATACTTTTCACAGCTCTGATACGCACAGTCTTGAGATCAGGAAAGATTGCACTGTCAAATGTCCATATTATTAGGCACTGCAGCGGTGGGAATTCAGCACTTCAGAAACTAATCTTTCAGTCTGGGTTTACTGTCTCCAAGGAATCCCTCACCAGAGGATTTTTCTATGTTTGTCTCTTTCTGTATAGAGGAGAAAAGAATTTCTCTCTCTCTTCTGTAGGTTGCAATCCCTTCTCTATCAACTGATAAATGGTCTCAGATTTTATTATGTTTTCTTCTTTTGTTCCTATCAGCAGTGCCACCTGTGATTTCTCTACTCTTTGTAGAACCTTATATCCTCCAGATTTAATTCCAACCGAGGAAAGTATACACTTATCTTTTCATCACCTGAGCCCATTAATCTCTCCTGGAAGAGCAGTTCCTGCTGAAGCCCTCTGTGTTGAGTAAGGTTTGAGAGGCTTGACAGAGTTTGGCACAAATGTTCTCCATCCTGTCATCAGAGGGAGCTACAGGTGCTCAGGGGGTGATTCTGGGTCAGAGCAGACTGCTTGTCAAACTCAGTTTAAAGGTCCCAACTTAAAAAAATTAAAGCCACAGAGCAATCACAGGCTCATGTTTGATTGTCTCTCCCATGTCTTTCAGGACATGCCATATGTGTAAGACACCCCTTGTTTCTAAGGAAAGGTAAGTTAATGAGATACCTTGATTGCCAGCACTCTGTTACTGTTCCCATCACTGCCCCTCTGCTCCTGCCAGTGAGGTGCAGTGCTCTCGGGGTAAGAGAAAGCAGCACTAGGAGTGGCAGTGAGTAGCTGAAGGGCACCTTGATTTTAAGTTCTTTTTTTTTCAAGAGAACATGTATCTGATCCTGTTATTAAATGGAGAGCTCCTCAGAATGTACCTGTCATCCCTGGACCGTGCAGCTTCAGAAGACTCTTGTTCTTGAGACAAAGTAAAATGTGTCAGAGTTTACAGCTTTGATACTGGAGTAAAATTGCATTTCTGCATTCTAGAAGTCCTTCAGTATTCAAATGAATGAAAGAAGGGAAACTTTGTTGATTTGAAGCCCGAGCAATGAGCAGTGCTCCCATTTCCTTTTCCTGCTCTTTGAGGTGATGCTTATACACAAGTTCTGAGTCTTCTTCTGGACTGGAAAAATGAGAACTTTGCTGCAGTAGGTGCAAAAAAAAACCCCAAACCCTAAAAAATAATCATAAAGCAAACTAAGAGTAGATGTTCTGTGTGACGGCTGATGTGATGAATGACTGACAACTCTTCATGCAAACAGGCCTTCCAAAACTGTGATAATCTCAGGTTTTCAACAGCATATTCAGACGTGAGATCTCCTTTGCTAATGATGACAACAGAGCTGCCTCTGATTACTTAATGTCTTAAGGAAGCAGATTCAGCTGAGATTCCTTAGCATTATTAGATATGCTCTTAGATACCTTTGCAATCATTTAATAGTCATTCCCTCAAGTGTGAACAACAGTTTTCGTTTCTGCAAGCCTGCTTAGTAACATCAAATGCTCTGTTTTTTCTGGCACTTGGGCAAGGCATACAACTAGCTGGTGATTTTACCACTCAGTGTCTTGTAAAATATTAATTGTTGTTAGGTTAGTGGCTTCCACGTCATTTGGTCTGACGTGTATTGAATATTGTCTTCATTTTCACCATGAGATTTTAATTTCCTGTATTTACTGTGGGAACAAGTCCAGATACCCTACCTCACATTGTTAAACAAACAAAAAAAGAACTATATTAAAAATGCTGCATTTTTAAATCTATTCTTGTATTCAAAACTGTTTTCTTAGCTAAATGTCCCCTCTTTCCTTTGGGTATAAAATATTGTGGTTTCTGGGTATACAAGGTGAAGAAATTACTCTTGCCTGGAATGACATTTGTCCCACCCATAGAAACAGTGTATTACTCTGTAAGCAAAAAACTTCCAGCAGACGTTGTGCTTGTTTTGAACAGCAAAGAGGGAGAAACGCAGCCAGAATTTATACTGATGATTTAAACTTTGAAATGGAAATATGGTTTCAAAGTGGGCTGGGAAATGATGTTGTCAGTCACAAGTGCAGGTACCCTGAGGCACCTGGGGCGCGTGTCATACAGGACAAAGTGGGCACCGGCAGCACAGGGTGCGATAAGCGTTCTGCTCTAGCTACGTAAGACCGACTTTGCCTAACCCATGCTGGAAGTAGATCTTAACTGTGGAAACGCTGACAGCTCTCTGCACTGTACAAAAGATTAATTCAAAGCCAAGTGCAAAACAAAACCATCTGCTTATTCATCAGCCTAGCCTTACAGAAGTGATCCTAATGTGTACCTCTGGGAGAGAATAGCCTCATTACAGAATCAAGTCGGATAACTTCCCGTAACCAGAAAGTCTTGATTCTCCCAGAGCTTTTAATTTTGCCACTTTTTCTCCTCCTGTGCTCATTAAATGTTAAAGAAAAAAAAATATTTCCAAGAAACTAATAAATAGGACTCTCTCTTTTAGGTGGCCATCTGTTTCAGGTGGATGATTATGTTCTGACATCTGTTCAGTGACATGCACTATATGGCAGTGTCCTGGTTTCAGTCAGGATAGAGTTAACTTCATTTGTAGCAGCTGATGGAACGCTGTGTTTGGGAGTTAAAATGAAAGCAGTGCTGATAACACCCTGATGTTCTTAGCTGCAGTCAGACAGTCAAGGACTTTCTTAGCTTCTTCTATTTCTCTATTCTTGAGAAAGGAGGGGCGAAGCCAGGACAGGTGACCCAGATGGGCCAAAGAGAGTATTCCATGCCAATTACGTCCTGCCTAGGAAAACGGGGGGCTGTTGGGAAGAAGAAGAGGGGCGGTGGTGGGACGCGTGCTTCTTGGGGGGACGGTCGGGTTCCGGGACAGCTCTGGGTGGTACCTGAGTCGTGTGGTTCGGTGAGAAACTGCATTGGGGATCAATAGTTTCATATTCTTTTGCTCTAAAGTCCTGTTAACATTGTTATATTTTATCTTTCTGTTATCTTAGTAAACTCTCCTTATCCCAACCCACGGGCCTCTTAGTTTCTTGGTTTTGGAGTTATTTGCCCCTTCCTTTTCCCTTCCCTTGTTTCCCTTTCCCTTTTTCCCTCTTCCCCTGCTCTTTTACTTTAAGAAGCAGGCAACTGCGTGGATCTCAGCCCACAGCCGGGGTGAAACCATGACAGGCAGTATTTAAACTGGCGATCTTAAGCCATGTTCCATGGACTCAAATATCTGAAGTTGTAGCAACAACATTCTGGGGGTCTTTAGGATCTCCTCTGGGAAGCATCTGGCATATTTGAACACTAATGTTGCTAAATGGTAACCACCACACCAAATCTGCCTACTGTCAGCTTGGCTTGTCGAGAGATGTGCTCTCTCCACCTATAGCCTTGAAAGTGCAGAGTGAGGATGTTAAAAGGAAAGATTACTGCATTCATATCTCCATCCGATTTTCTGCAGCACTGTCAGCGCCCCTCCAAGAGCTCATAAAGCTTTTGTTTCTTTTCCAAAGGAGACTGGCAAAAACTTGTGCAAGAGCATGTTAGCATCTGCTTGTATTTTCCCCAACCTAACACAATCAAACAAGCATCAGTTGCAAAATTTCAAGAGTGACCCCTATATGGTCTGCTGTTAACCCATCAACCTCTGGTACTGTCAGGTGTTCGCTCCATTTGAAAAGGCTCTTTCTGTGTCAGGGGTTTTGTGATTAAATGCTCTCCACTGAAAATGCCAGGTTGTTGAGAGTGAAAGTGGGAACAGGAGAGGATCTTTGATAAATACAGCCGCTTTAGAACCCTTTGAAAAAGTTTCAGCATGCTTTGCTTTAATAGTTTCTAACTTTTCTTCTAGTCCAAATCAGCTTTCAAAATGCAGGTAGCCTGTACTTAAAGAAATAAAGATGATCAAAGGTAATCTTTAGATTTAGAAATTAAAATCTACTCTTTGAATGAACTTGCGTGAAACTGATTTTAGGTAACCATTTCATTGCGTTTTACAGCAGTGCTGTAAGACAGCTACCTGAGCAACGTCTGCTGAGCAAGTCTGCAACAAGTTTCTGAAGTCGTAGGACCTTTGCTTCAGTCCTGTCCCCTGGGAGGCCTTCCCAGAAATCCTCTGCGGCCATGTGCTCAGTGACAAGTGTGGCCTTCCACTTTGGCCACATCCAGGACCACTTTCCCTTGGACACACAGAAAGTGTCACCACCTCTTTTGTAGGTGCTTGCCCAAAACTCAGTGTGGGCTCAAGAGTGACAAAGCCTTGCACATGTACAGAGCTCTGATCCAAAAGACAGCTCTTCAAGCACTATCCCAGCAGGATTTGCTTCCTCAAGAACCCCTACTGCATAGCAGGTTACCATTTACATTCACCTTTGTGCTTTTAAAACTTCCCTCTTCTGGGCTGCAAGGCAGCTCTCATAATATTTTGGACACTCAATTAGAAATCTCTCCCCCATTTCACATGAAAACCGATGATCGTCTCTTGGGCCACAGGGGGAGCACACACGGCTCAGAGAAGCTGCAGGCAAACGCTGGGAATGTGGAGACAGCCTGTCTCCCTGAGTGTGGGTGACAGACACCGAGCAGCTGAGGCTGGCAAGCACTTCTTGTCCATCGCTCTGCTGAAGCAGGGTCAGCTAGAGCCAGTTGATGAGGCCTGTGTCCAGGTGGGGTTTTTTGTATCTCCAAGGATGGAGACTGCACAAACCTTTCCTGACAACCTGTGCCACTGCTCAGTCACCTTTGCAGTAACATTTTTATAATGTTCTGATGAATTTTCATGTGTTTCGGTGTGTGCCCATTGTCTCTGGTCCACTCACTGGGCACCACTGAAAAAACCTGGCTCTGTCTTCTCATTCAGGTGTTTATGCATATTGGTAAAATCCCCCCAAGCCAGACCAGGGCCATCTCTTCCCCATGCTCTGCAGGCTTTAATCAACCTCCCTTCGGTGCTTTGCCCTCTGCCAAGTGCTCCAAGAGATGAGTGATGCTGCCACCGGACTTTGGCCAGTTACCAAGGAGTAAGACACCCACTCTATATACAACCATTTCATGTTGTATACAACACCTCCTGAGATCATATTCATGACATGGATTAAAAATCAGTGAGGATTTTTAGTTATCCTTCTCATATTATAATGCCTTGAGGCAAACCTTTTTCATCACACTTAGCAGGACCTGAAATGTGAATAGGAGAAGAAGGATTTGTTCCAGTGCATGTACAAACCGAGATTCCCTTTCTTATCTTATTAGACACATGCTCCTTTTCAGTTATTTTCAGCTAACAAGAAGAAGAAAAGAAAAACCCATGGGTGAATGTTAGTGCAGAGAGCAGGCTTTGCTGGAGGTAAAAACTAAAAGTGTCTAGAAGCAACATACTGTTCTTATTTTACATATTATATGGCTCCTTACAGACTCCTCACTTTTCCTCAGTAGCCACTGTCTTCTATGCTGTGTGCAACAGATATTAAGTTTCAGAATATTTTTCCTCCTTCTGACCAAACATGAGGACTTCTGCAAAGCATTTGACACTGTTCTGCACAACATCCTTGTCTCTAAATTGCAGAAACATGGATTTGATGCATGGACTGCATGGTGGGTAAGAAATTGGCTGGATGGCCAGACTCAGAGTTGTGGTCAAAGGCTGGATGTCCAAGTGGAGACAAGTGATGAGTGGCGTTCCTGAGAGGCTGGTATTGGGACCAGCACTGCTTAACATTTTTGTCAGCAACATAAAGACAGTGGGATTAAGAGGTGGGCCTATAGGGACCTCATGATTTTCAACAAGACCAAGTGCAAGGTCCTGCACACGAATTGTGGCATCAACACAGTCTGGGGAATGAAGGGATTCAGAGCAGCCCTGAGGAGAAGGACTGGGGTACTAGAGGATGAAAAGATGGCCATGACCTGGCAACGTGTGCTTGCAGCCCAGAAAGCCAACCGTATCCTGGGCTGCATCAGAAGAGCTGTGACCAGTGGGTCAAGGGAGGTGATTCTGCCCCTCTACTCCATTCTTGTGAGACCCCACCTGGAGTACTGCATCCAGTTCCAGGGGCCCCAACATAAGAAAGATGTTGGAGAGAGTCCACAGGAGGGCCATGAAGATGATCAGATGGCTGGAGCACCTCTCCTGTGAAGAGAGGCTGAGAGAGTTTGAGTTGGAGAGGTACTGTTTACAAGGGCAAGTAGTGACAAGACAAGTGGTAATGGATTTAAATTAAAAAAAGGGAACATTTAGACTAGATATTAGGAAAAAATTCTTCACTGTGAGGGCAGTGAGGCACTGGAACAGGTTGCTCAGAGAAGCTGTGGCTGTCCCTTCCCTGGCAGTGTCCAAGGCCAGGTTGGATGGGGCTTTGGGCAGGCTGGGCTAGTGGAGGGTGTCTGTGCCCATGGCAGGAGGTTGGAACTAGATGACCTTTGAGGTCTCTTCCAACCCAAACCATTCTGTGATGATTCTAAGATTCTAAATGCAATTCATCATCATCAGTATTTCACCTTCTCACCAATGAATTCACCTTCAGGGACAAAGAAGGAGATGACAAGCAGTTTTTAAGATGATCTAGGTGTGCATAGCCATTAGGATCTAGAGTTCATGTAAGTCAACTAACTAAAATGTGCACAACCTCACACTTAGCAGTGCAAACAGTATTTATTGAAAGAAAATTCAAGGCTTTTGCTAAAGGCTGTTAGCACAACTTCTTTATAGAGAAATGTATCCAGTATCTCTGCCTCCTATCCCCCAGTTGTACATGCAAGTACTACATCGACGATTTTGTAATGTATATTTCATGGACTGGAGCTCTGTTTGTCTTTAGCAGTTTTTAGAGATTTAAAAAATCCAGCATATTTTCCTTCTTTAAGGTTCATGGAAATCCATTTTTTCCCAACAGAACAAAATCTAGCACGCTAAATCAGTGTAAGTCTTGACTTTGTTTACAGTGGCAGCTTATTCATCAGAGCTGTAAAGTATTGTATTTTAAGGACTGTAATCATGCTATCATAATGTTTCTGCTGACATTCTGCCTGAGGTCCATTTAAGCTTTGAGCATGACATTGTGATCTAGCAACACAATAATACAACAGTTAGTACAAATTACTTATCTGAAAGTAAAAAAATGACATTAATGCAACATACAGGTGCCTCATTATACTCTGGCATATGTGCTTTAACTTTTATTGCAGAGGTTTTGTAATCCAGTTATCCTTGTAAATGTATTCATAACAGAATCTATGGTTAATTATTTGCTAAGGTAACTTTGGTCCAGTTTTACCACATTGTCACAATCATGTGTTGTCTTTTCAAATCAAGCCCATAGACTTAACATGTCGTATTGGGTTGTATGCAATTAAACAAAAAGGATACTTATATAAATGTTATTTTGTGTTATATGTAGTAAAACCTCTTTTTTTCCCCATCCCTCACCCCCATAAATCCCAGGGCTTTTTGTACTCTTTTACTTATTGTAGATTGAGAAGGTGTAGGTCATTTTCAAATGGCTAAATATGAACACATGTATTTTCATCATAGTAATAACCTCCTGTCTCAGCCTGGTTACACAAAGCATTTGCCAACTGCAAGATGATGCTTTTCTATCTCACTTTAATTGGAAACAACTGTTCCAGCTGGACTGGCTGTCTTATACAGAAGATGATGACGTTAACAGGATACAGGATCTTCCAACCATCTGTCTCTAATGGCAAGACACTGGGCTATCTTCAGCATTTTCCTAGTGGCTGGGTATTTCAAAGGTGACGAAGAGGATAACACTTTCAGTCTCTTAATGTTTCTTCAAATCTGGTGACCAAACACACTTAGGCTTCTCTGGTAATTCTAACTTTCTTGAGAGAAATCTAATTAATGGCCTGACTATTCTCAGTCTATGAAGCCTAGTCCATATTAAATTTCCATAGAAACATACAAAGAATATAAAATAAAAAGCTGTGGTCACCAGTGGTGTTTTTCTGTCTCTCATATGGCAATTGTATCTCTGAACTCAGACCACTGGATTCTGAAGTCCTACTTTCCATCCCCAACACTTATGTAGTTGAGCTTTCCTGGGACCATGGTGCAAACCAAGAAACAGCTCTCACAACTTCAAAAGCCATAGGTCAGAAATCAAAATAATATGAAATTGACCTAAAAATTGAATTTAAGCCATGTCATGACACTTGGCAGTAATCTTCTTCTTGCTTTCTTCTTCTCATTTTTTGATGCATTTATAATTTGGGAAGTCGATATGGTTTACTTGCAAGAAATTACAGCCCCAGCTTTTGTGAAGCTGCTTTGATTTCCGCTGTTTGCTGCCCTCTTATCACTCTTGTTCCAGTGGACACCTCGTGCCACCCTGCCACATCTGTAGATGTCCTCCACTCCCTTCGCATGCTGGTAATGAACTCCCTGTTCTGCAGGTGATTGCTCTCCTGCCAGCCTCAGAAAGGCATCGCATCAGGCTGCAAATGCTGCCACCCTTGGTCAAGCTGAAGGCTGTAGCCATCCTGTGGACAGTGACACTTGCAGCAGAACTGCCTGTGCTACCAAGAGGACATCACAAGTGACTGCAGTAAATGCCCTGATGTCGATGCCCTTTCTTCTGAGAGAAACACTTCTCTAATGCCAGGCTGCATTTTGCATAGTGTCTGATAACTGGCAGCACTCCTTAGCACATGAGCTCACCGTGATCTCCTTAAGCATGTCCGTTTGTTTCATCAGGATAACAAATTCTACATCCCTAAAATGCATAGAGCAGCCCTCAGAATTATTGATCCTCTCCATAACTAATCAAAACAGCTCGACTTTCTTTCAAAGTGTAAACTCACCACGGCTGTGGGAAGAGGAGTAGGTTCCCCATTTCTTTCTGCCTGTTCCCCTACCACTTCAAAATGACCCTTAGGCAGCCCAAGGGAGCTGCAGACAGGCAGTCTGACTTGCTCTTGGAGGATGCTTTCTCCATCCAACCCTCATGCCAAGGAGGACCAGGAGAGCCTTGGCAAAAAAAAGAGAAAGCCTGGGAAACAAGGGATTACGATGAATACCTGATACCACAGTTGTAAATCTTGAAGGAATATACTATTTGCCAATTTCTTTAGGAAAAAGATAACACACCGACTGGGATCTCTATTAGCATATTTGATACATTGGCTTCCTAGCTGGATACAATTAACATGTTCTTGGCTGTTGTGTGTTTCTTGCTCTACAGTTTTCTCCAAGAAGATTGGAATTAAGAATGAGAAATCATTAAAATGCAAAGCTCCAAAAGCTATATATAGCTCCAGCTCCCCCACAGACTCCAAATGAAGTAAGAAACAGTTAAAATGGACAGCTGACACTCAACAATACATGAATGTTGCATTGATAGTGGCCTTATCCTGTGTACAAATTTAAGAAGAATGTGTATTCTGTCTTTCTCCTGGATCAAACACTATTGTGAAAGAGACAATGAATAAAATAAAATATATATGTAGCTGCCTATGTAGTAGATCAGTAAAACACAGATGTGTAGAAGCAACAGTATTGGGACAGGAGTCCTGTCATCAGTGAGTGAGAAACACGGGGCTGGAATGAGAGCTGGGGAGTTGGGATAAGGATATGCACCAGGTAAGAGCTCGGTGGAGGAGTGTCTTTGCCAGGAAAGAGGGAAGATCAATGTGGACATACCAAGGCCAACCAGAAGGGAGCTGTCAGACTGGCAGCTTGGGTTAGGAGACATGGGAGGTGAGTCTGCAAGATGGGCGATAACTGGAAGGTGGCACAGGGAGGGAGGGAGGTGGGAAGGGCTGAGCAAAGGTGACAAGCTTTTCATGGGCTCGTGCCAACATGAAACCTTCTCCCTAGGATGCTGGACCTAGAAAGCTACTGTCATCCTTCCAGAGGAATTAGACAAGTGCCCCTCTCCTTCCTTCCTAAGCTTTTTCTTCTAGCACTTTTTAGTTTAACTCAGGTTAAGGTAACAAACAAAAAGGTTTGTGACAGTTGTTAATACCAGTGCAGGCACCTGACTTCTGAGCCCCAGAGAGTATTTAATTCTTGGAAATGAAATACTATTACATTTCCTACATGAACTATTAAAAGTGGTAGTATGGAAAAGAGTAGGGAAAAAAAAAAGGAACAGAGCATCCAGAAGAGTGAAAGCATCCAGAAGACCACAGAGATGCAGTAGGACACTCAAGAGGTCCAAGGGAAAATGTGATCTCTCCCTGAAAGCAGGTGAGGGTGCAGAGATGGGCTGGAATAAAAAGAGATGTATATCTCTGAATAGTTCAAGGTCTGATTTGTTCAACAGCCTACACCTGAGTGCAGAAAAACACTGGACTTTTTTTCAGAATTTGCTGTAGAAATTTGGAAAATATTGTACAATTAGAAGGACATCTTTACTGCTCTTAAGATCAACTCAAATGACATTCTGGGGATTATAACTACCTTCCTAAAGAGACATGTTTTCCAACAAGGGCTGTTTTACAGGCAGTGAACATTTAAAGATGCTAGTGGCCAAGAAGTATCAATTTCAGTCCACGTGTTTCTGAAACTTTGAGAACACTTTGAGCAGCCTGGGGCCAGGAGAGAGAACACAGGAGGCTTTGTGGTCCTTGTAAGGTTGCATAACTGTTTTCCTTTGCATTCTCAGAGATTCTGGTATCAATTCCTGCAGCTGGAGGGTGTTTGAGATATCTGAGAGCTGGAAGCAGCGCATAACCACCAGCTCACTCATAGCCATCACAAAGGATTAGCAGAGACCATTGTGTTTCAGTAAGAGCTAAGAGCAAAAGAAATTGGTATGACAGCAGAAATGAATGGTGAAAGGATAAAATGTTGTACTTACCTGTAGAAGCAGTTACTAAAATGTTGGTGGGATTTTTTTTATAAATTAGTGAGCTATTTTCATTCTAAACAAAAGAGAAACTTAAGGGCTTGATTATTTTTCAAAGGTATTGAAGTTGCAGGTGTTAGCACAATTTCTATCTGTGTGTGTACATGTTTTTAACAAAAGCAAAATCTCACTGCTCTTGAAAGGAAATATGCTGCAATCAGATGATACAGACACTTTTTAAACCTGTGCAATCTTTCGAAATAATGAACACGTGATCGTAAAAGTCAACTACTTTGTGCCATTATCCTAACTAGAAAACTATCTTCTGAAAGGAAAAAAGAAAAAGTACTTTAAAGCAACATCAATTTTGTATCATGTAGAAATGAAGCATGAGATTTTGGAGCAATTTATTAATTAAAATTGTTTTCAGGTGGAGACCAATCTGTTTATGTATGGTATTAACTCATTTACATGGGATGATCCCAGAGTGCTCCTTCTGGTCCTGAATGATGTTTTCCTTGTATTTACTTTTGAAAGTGACATAAAACACCCCATGAACTGTAACGTCCCTGGCTGACAACATGAAGAAGTATATGTGGCTTTAAGATGCAGTGAAAAAAAGCAACCTCAATGCTAGTGAGAAGATGTTGGTTTCTGTCCTGGCTGGGCAGCTTGTAGCTGATGTACCAAGAGAAAGGCACCAGGTGGGAAAGAGAGGGACCTTTCTGCTGCCAGGTCCTCCATTCTAACATGAGCACTGACAAATTGCAGACACCAGCTGAGAAGCACTGGGGCACCTCCATCCCACCAGACAACTGTCACAGGATAGCATTTGCTCAGAGCTTGTCAAACTGTCACACTGAACCCAAACACACCCAAGGAGACCGCTTCTTGGGCAGCGAGGCTGAAATTATATGACTGTTTTCACTGATTCTTCTGAGAGGCCCCTGAGAAAGTCCATTTCACTGACAGCACCGTCCTTAGCTGCCTGGCAACTGGGCAGGATGGCTGCAGGCTTGTTCTCCATCTCTGGGTGATACATGGAGGAGATGGGAACAATGTCATCATACATATCTGTTACAAATCAACAAACTAGGCCTAGGTGGTGCTCATCTGAGTAACTAGCCAAAAAGGGCAACAAGGCAGGATCTGCTGCCAGTGGAGGATTTCAGGTTTTTGGTTGGTTCCATTTAGTTTTGAGAGGAAGAAATTGAGAATGGATGAGAATTTTTAAGAGAGATGTTAGAATTCATTAGTCTAAGGAACTGACTGAGAAAAAGGGAACAGAGTAAGTTATAGACTCCAAAGAAAAGACTAAGAAACTGGTGGGAAGAACTGCTAAACAAAACCAACAGCTTAAAATACAACAAAGTGCTGAAGACTGACAGCTATTGAAAGAGATTCTGTAAAAAGCAAAGTGGCAAGCTGTACCGTTGCAAAGGAAAAAATATGAGAATTAGAAATAGACCAACGCAGTTGTCTCAGGAGTTCTTTAAAGACTTGAAAATCAAAAAGACATCCTGAAAAATATAGAAAAAAAGAGCACAGGGACTCTAAAAGTTGTGGGCATAAGGCATTGAGTTGAAATCAAAAAGGATAAAGTTAAAAGTGAGGTGCAGACTGCAGGGAAATAAAAAGAACTAAAAAAGATATATGCTAACTGGATTAAAAGGAGGTCTAGGTCTACCACCACCAAAAAAATCAAAACCAGCAATGTAATTCATGCCAAAATGCAGAAATATTACATGCTTTCCTGGCCTCAGCTGTGTGAAAAAGGAGTTAACCCAATCATTGAATTACTGACTCTTATCTAAGAAGGTGATACAGGAACAGCAAAGAAGAGGGAGAACGCTAGTTTGGATGATATATAGCCAAGCTGTCTGATGAAGAGGAGTGCAAGATGGAAAACAACAGGCTTACCTTTAAAAAGCAGAAAAATGATGAACCCAGGAAATCACATACTCATCAGCTCAACTTCGATCCACTGAAGAATGGATATAAAGGATAATAGGGAATAAAAGCAGCCAACATAGTCTTGTAAATAATGCATCCTATCAAACCAGCCCACTTCTTTTCTTTGGCAGGGTAGCCAGTCTTGTGGCTGAAGGGGGTTGCTATGATTAATTTTGATTTTAGTGAAGCTCTCGGTGCTATTTCATTTGAGGTTCTTATAACAGCAGTAGACAAATATCCCACAGATGCAATCACTAAAAGTGGGTGCATGGCTGACTGATGAAGCCCTCTTCATGAGGGTTAATCAAGGATTCTGTGACACTCTTCAAGGGCATTGAAGTGTGGTCATATGGGGGTCAGAGTCATTAGCTGTTTCAAGATTGTGCTTAATAGCTTAGAGGATGGAACAGAGCATGTGATCATCAGATTTGAGAATGACACCAACCTGAGGAAAGAGAAACTGCAAGGAAGGACAGGAATGTAAAGTGATTTTCAGGGAGACAAAACTCAATAAAGTCAAGTACAAAAGTGCTAAATTTACTTTCATGTATAATGGGACATATCTGGCTGAGTGTCAGTATTGCAGAAGGAACCATACACAGCTATAGGATGAAGTGATGGAAAAAAAGGGAAATTTTATTCAGGAATATATTAACAAAAATTATTACTAAGATTGGGGTTTAAAGTGGAGGTCTCTGTCTTCTTGGAATGAAACATAGTATGTGTCATCTGAAGGGTGGTATCTAGTAGAATGATAGGAAAATGAGAAAGAGTCCAGAAGTGACCTCCAAGAACGTGAGTAGGTTTCCAGAAGTAATTTATGTGGGTAAAAGGAGGGAAACAAGATCATTTTGTCTGGAAAATGGAAATCTGAGCACACAGATGAATGAGAAAGCAGTACACAATGATGTTATAATCTGATGGAAAGGGGAAGGTACGGTCAGGTGTTCTTCACAGCACAGTAGAAATCTGTTTACTGTTCAGAAGGAAGAGTTAGGGTGGATATTAGGAAAAACTTTCTAGGAGGATGGTGAAGGATTGGGCACTAGCTAACTGGAGAAGTTACAGAAACTCCTGGTCTGTAGGTTTTAAAAATGTTAGCTAAAATATGTGCTTGGGGTTGGCACAGGTAAAGTCAATCCAGTCTGAAAGCAGACTGCAATGGACCTATAAGTCTTTTGCTGAGTTTTCTACAACTGCCCTCATTTTCTGGTGCTTACGCTAGGCTGTCCCTCCATCCAAGCTATCTGCAATGTGTCTCTACTTTCACTGCCTTCTCCAGGTTTCTCAGCTTCACTGCTACCCATTGCTCCAGGACATCAAGAACTCTGGCATCCCAGGTCTTGGACATCTACATATGCGTGCAATTGTCCCCCTCACACTACAGACCTGCCAAAGCAGCAGAATCCTCCTGTGTAACAGCTGAATTGATGCAAATGCATGAATATTTATGCACATTCAGTATCTCTGCTGATCTTTGTTTCTTCAAGGTTACTGGATACTATTAATGCTGCAGGTGGCAGGGGGAAATATGAATGACAGGCATCAATAGGAAGAGGGGGTGCCTGTCTTTGCCATTCACCAGTCATGGGGGCTGCACAAAGTTAAAGCCTCCTGCACCTGCAGGGAGGATGTTCTTTGATAGGGTGGAAAGTGCTGGAGTTAGAAACAGCAGAGAAGCCTGAAACTTGTCTGCCAGGGCCGGAATTATGACCCCAGTACAAAAGCTTTGAATACCAGTTAATTTGAAGCCAAGTTTTCTGCAGTCAGTGGTTTTCTTTTTTTGATTGATATAACTAACTGCAGAAAGGTACATCCTTGAATGCTCTAACAACTGCCTGACAACACAGTTTAACGTGCTGATTAATATAATTTCCCTATTTCCTTCTGCCATTCATCTCACAGTAACAAAATGTAGAAGGGAAGACATCCCATAGGTATCTTTTACAATTACCCCACCACAGTAGTATCTCAGAATTTTGCACTAGAATAGCTGTGGATGTGCACATTCATCCCTGCATGAAAATACTTCTCTTGTATTTTAAAAAAATGGTTCTATGAAATTCAACAGCAAAATGCTTTGATGCAGCGATACGGTTGTGCTGTGACACCTTCCATGGTGGGTTTTTTTAAGAACAACTCAAACACTTGGCATCTGAGAAATAGAAACACAGCCTTGGAGGACACGTTGTTAGAACTCTGCCTCAGCCAGTACACTGTCCCAGTACTCCCACAGAGGACACCTTTGTACTTTCCATTGCATAGGGTTGAACAGGATCGACCTCTGTTTGCCTTAAGGTCAATCATTTAGCCCTTCACAAGAAGTCTGCCTGCGCTAAACCGTGCGAGCCCGTGGCCCCATCGATCTCGTACGTACTACCCCACACTCTATTTCTCATCAGTAAACCCCTGGAGTGCTTTCAAATCATTCTCACTAGTTATAGCTGGCCTTAATGGGGTAGGAAGGAAGCAGAGTAAAGGCAGTGTGACTGTGTATGGCAGTGCTGTATTTCCTGATTTTCCAATATTTTGAGTATTTGCTGAGCTCAGTATTCCGGAAGGACAAGACTTATCACTGGGCACTGACTAACTCAGAAAAAAAATTAATTGCCTCTGAAATGATGGGAATTAAGTAGAATAGACACAAAATGAATGCTCACAGGACCTGCAGACTCTATGATGCAGTGCAGCATTTCACTGCTAAGGCTAAGCCAGCATATTTTATTCCTCTGTGATACAAAAGATTAATCTCAAACAGACTTCGTACTCTTGGTATTACCTGCATACAGATACGCTGATGTCAACTCAATCGAAGAGCCGGAGGTTAACACGCTCGTCACACATATCATAAGGATTCTTCTACCCCCTTACAGAAATACATCGGTGATTCTCTTCAGGGGTATTTCGTGCCTGGATTTGCAATAAACAAAAGGACTAGCATATTGGAGACCTTGTCATGAGACCACCTTAAGAGTCTCCCTTAATGATATGTGCCAAAGCCCTGTCCTGGTTGGGGCCTCTTGTGTCCCACTAGGCAAGTGGGTCTTGTGTCAGTAAGGAGGCAGAGGATGCTTGGAAGTTCACAAGGGATGCAGATAGAGCCTCCCTGTGACATTCTGCTCTTGGATGAAGAAAAATTATGTCCAACTTTGCTGGACTTCAGAGGAAGGCTAGCAAAGCAACTGACAGCACCCACAAAATCTGTGACTCAAACACTGTGTTTTGGCAGAAGTCTTAAGTAGCCCAGGTATTTTCTTCTAAGGAGGATGAGTCCTGAATGTGCTGAATTCCCTTTCTCTGAGCCTCTGCTTCTGGAGTGCTCATTGTACACGGACACTTGTGTTGTCAAATTTAACTTGCTGAAACATTTGTAGAGCTAGTTTTAAGCTCAGGCATATAAGCTGTCCTGCCAGAAGTGGTGCATTTGATGTGAGATGGAATAGTATTTGACAGCAGAAGGGCTGAATTCCCAAAATTCTTAGCCAAGGCTCCTGTTGGATGGCAACGAGATGAGACAAGACATGTACTCCTGCAAGGAGGGTGTCTGCAAGCATAATTGCATTGTGTCGGTGTCTGCAGCTCTGACAGAAATTGGAGCTGAATATCTGCAGTTTCCCCCGGCGGATTTCGTACAATGTAGTACAACCCTCAGCACAGTGAACAGAGAACTGGTCTTTTTCGAAAGCGGGTGCTAAGAGCTCATAGAGGGTCCCAGCATGGGTGTAACAAGCAGCTTTAGCCATAAGAAGTGCACATGCAAAACCTGATGTGACAGTGATCTCCAAACTCCCCACTTCTGTAAATTGAACTTTATTTTCCTTGGAACAATACCTAAAAGGAAGCATGTGAATTTTAGAAATAAAATCCACTAAAGCAAAAGTTTAAGTGGTATATAAAATACCAAACCTTTCAAAGAGAGAGGTTCTCTTTACTTAAGAGATATAAAACTCCAGTGGCTGCTCAAAATCTTCCTTCTAAAACCTTCGAAACTATGATTTACCCAGTTACAGAATCACAGAATCTTAGGGGTTGGAAGGGACCTGAAGAGATCATTGGGTCCAATTGCAACTGCCATACTGTTTAATATCTTCATCAGTGGCATTGATAGGGAGATTGAGTTCACCCTCAGCAAGTTTGTAGATGACACCAAGCTGTGTGGTGTTGTTGATGTGCATGAGGGATGAGATGCTGTCCAGAAGGACCAGGACAAGCTTGAGAAGTGGGCCCATGTGAACCTCATCAAGTTCAACAAGGCCAGGTGAAAGGTCCTGTACCTGGGTCTGAGCAACCCCATTATCAATACAGACTAGCAGAAGAAAAGCTGAACATGAGCTGGCAACGTGTGCTTGCAGCCCAGAAAGCCAACTGTATCCTGGACTGCATCAAAAGAAGCATGGTCAGCAGGCCATGGGAGGTGTTTCCACCCCTCCACTCTTGTGAGACCCCACCTGGAATACTGCATCCAGCTCTGGGGCCCCACATAAGAAGGAAATGGAGTTATTTGAGTGAGTCCAGAGAAGGGCCAAAAAACTTACCAGAGGTCTGGAGCACCTCTCCTGTGAAGACAGGCTGAGAGAGTCTGGTTGGAAAAGAGATGGCTCCTGGGAGACCTTATAGCAGCCTTCCAGTACTTAAGAGTGGATTATAAGAGAAATGGAGACAAACTTTCCAGTAGCTAGCGATGGGAAAAGATGTAATGTTTTTTAACTAAAATGGGTAGATTAAGACTAGATATAAGGATTTTTTTTTTACAATGAAAGTGGTCAGACACTAGAAGAAGTTGTCCAGAGAGGCTGGAAACATTCAAGGTCAGGTTGGATGGGGCTTTGAGCAACCTGATCTAGCGAAGATGTCCATGCTCATTGTGCAGGAGCTCAACTAGATGACCTCTAAAGGTCACTTCCAACCCAAACTATTCTATGATACTATGATTCTGTCATTTCCAAGAATGCCAACCTAACCAGACCTGGCTGCTTTGCTTTTGCATGTAGGAAATATTTCCACACAAATATTATTGGCTAGATAGCCTTCAATCTATTCTTCTTTAGACTTATACTAAAACATGGACATTAGGCACTTTTTGGTCAATCTCATCTCAAATTATGATTTCTTCATTGCTGTTCTGCTCTTCCTGCTGATGCTTCCTGAAAATTAGTGGATTCTGTCTTTCATGATTTCTGCAATACAAATCCAACTTTTTTGGGTCTTTATGACAGACTTCTCCTTAACTATACTCTATGAACGGCCACTGGTACAGAAATAACCTGTCATATTTTGGTATAAAACCTTCAAATCAGGTATGTTTATACTGATTTCAGCTTTTATTCTGTGGTGGTTTAGCCCCAGTTGGAGTCCAGACAACAACCAAAGTCAGTCCATCACTCCCCTTTGTACTTGGACAGGGGAGGAAATATGTATTGAGAGGCTTAGGAGTCAATGTAAGGACAGGGAGAGATCATCCTGTCACCAATACATGGGCAAAATAGACTCAACACAGAGTGAAGGAAAGAAAACTATCTAATTTATTACACTACACTACACACACAGTGAAACCAGAGTTGGATAATGAGAAGCATGACCAGATCTTAAAACAACGTGACCAGATCTTAAAACACCTTCCCCCCAACACTCCCTTCTTAGCAGACTTTAGTCAGGATTTTGCTCCCTTCTTCCCCTCCATTGTGGCACAGGGAGGGGCAGGGACTAGGAAAATGGGGTTCTCAGTCACTTCTTCATGAGCTGGGGGGCATTCATCCCACTCACCCTTCCCCTGCTGCACTGTGGGTCCCACTCACAGGAGACAGTCCTCCATGAACTTCTCCAATGGGAGTCCTTTCCCACTGGGCTTTATCTCTAAGTCTCCCCCCAGCAAACCTGTTCCAGCACAAATCTCTCTCTTGATCAGATCTGTGTCTCTGTCTCTCTCCATGGGCTGCAAGTGCTGGCAGGGGCTTGCTCCAACACAGGTCACAGCATCTCCTGTGTGTCTCCACCTGCTGCTCTATCCAGCATGGAGCCTCTCCACAGGCTACAGGTGGGGTCTCAGCCTTTTCCATGGGCTGCAGGGGGGACACCTGCTCCACCATGGGTTTTTCCACAGGCTGCAGGGGCACCTTTCTCTCCAGCACCTGGGGTGCCTCCTCCCCCAGCCTTGGTGTCTGCACAGCTCCTTACATCTTCTCACTCCCTTCTCTGGTGGCAAAATGCAGCTGCTTGCAGGTTTTTTTCTCCTATATGTGATTCACAGAGGCGCTGTGACCATTGCCAATTGGCTCGGCCCTGGTCAGCAGCAACTTTGGCCTTGAATTGGCTGATGTTTACAGCCTAGGGCCTTCAGAGAACTCTAGCTGCTCCTTATGGCAGCCATTTTCTGCAGCCCCCGGTCTCTCCCAGCACCCAGCTACGCAAAACTGCGACATATTCACAAACTCTAATTTAATTTGACTTCATTTCAAAGTGTATTTCTTCCTTCTTAGTCTATCTTTTTGTTCCTTCAATACAAATACCAGTCAAGCTTTTCTTCTGTCCAGCCTAGACTTCATGAAGGGAGTCACACAGAACACAGGAGAGGAGTGTCTGCCCACTTGTGACCGACCACCAACTGCATTCTCCAAGTCACTCCCTGCTTCCTCCTGAATTATGGGCGTTCGTTCTGCTCTCTGTTGCCATCTTACAGCTCAACGGGGCTGAAATCCCTGGGGACAACTAGTCGGACTATTAAAGACCGAGGCCAAGAAAGCATTAAGTGCCTCAACCTTTCCCCCACCCCTGATGGACATGTTCCCCTTGGCATCCAGTAAAGGATGGAAATTTGCCCTGGCTTCTTTTTTGGTGTTAATGTACTTGTCAAAATGTTTTATTATCCCTTACAACAGTAGCCAGGTTCTAGCTGGGCTTTTGCCTTTCTAAGTTGATCTCTGCATGCCCTAATGAGGTCCCTGTACCCTTCTTGAGTTGCTTGCTCATGCTTCCAAAGCTGATAAACTCTGCTTTTGTTCCTGAGTCCCAGTAACAGCTCCCTGTTCAGTCAGGCTGGTCATTTTTCCCGCCAGTCATATTGTCCTCTCCCCTCTTCCATCCTACTTCAAAGCATGCTCGATGAGCCCTGCCAACTCATAAGCAAGACCTTGTCCATCTCCCTCAGGACATAGCCTTCTGTTGTGACAGGAAGCCTGATGCCCACTGCAGTTGCTTTTGCGAAGAGCGCAGCTGTCCCAAGCTCACTACATGGTTGGCAGGCACATTCTGCCAGGCAGCATGAAGACAACACGTTGTGCTGGTAGAAGAGAGGACTCCCAGGTCCACAGCATCTTGGCTGCCTCTCCTCCATTTCTCAGGGCTGTCCATAGGCCTGCCTCTCCTCCACTTCCAATACAGACATTCCTCCCCCTCTGCCAGTGTTGAGACATCACCCATCCTCTCCTCAACTACCCATAGCCTTATCCCTTCCTTTCCCCCAGTTCCCAGGGTCAGTTCCCTCCTGCCCCCTCGAGTTATGCAGTGAAGAGCAAAGCACCATGAAAGAAAACAGGCCTAGCTCCTCTCAGAATCCTCCGTGAGTTTATTTCAGAGGTACCTTGGAGGGGTCTAGCTGCCCTGCTCAGAAACAGAGTCAGGACAGGCCACGCGCATGGTCCCCTGACCCTGACACTTCCTCCTGAACCCTCCACAGCCATGATGGATCCTTGGTTCTGCTCTGGCAGGGAACCGAGCCAGCTGTACCCATTGCTATCCCACTGCCAAGACAGGCTTCGGATGCACTGATGCGGCACAGGGGGGCTGTGCTCCTCACCCTTGGCAGACTGTCTCTGTTCTGGGGACCTCTGGGGACCCACTGCTGCTGCCCCCATGGCCTCATTTAGGGTTGGAGGCCGCAGTGATGTTGGGCCAGCCTGGCGTGGCCATCCCCCAGTGTCAGGTGGTGGATGGCCATGATGGGCTGCCAGCAGATGGGGCAGGTAGCAGCAATGGCAGTGGCAGCCCAGCACTGGATGCAGGCATGGCAGAAGCCGTGCCAGCATGGGGCCACAGCAGCTGGGTCTTGGTGGGGCTCCATGCAGATGGGGCAGGTGTGCTCCAGCCAGGAGTTCCTGGCAGCTCTCCGTGCCACCAGCACTCTCCTTGATGCCTTCAGGGCTACTGCTGGTCCTTGTCGTCCTCAGTGGCTCCTCAGACACTGGCAGGTCACATCTGGTGTACTGTTGGCAGGATTTGCTGGTTTGGATGCTGCCCATAGGACTTGACATCAGGTGGTAATCCTGCTGGCATGTACAGGTGCCCACTGCAAGTGATGTCACAGGGCTCTCTGGGAACAGAGCCAGGAGCTTCCACAGCCTCAGACACAAACCTTGTGAGACAAAGCCCATCCAGTGGCATGTTTCACACTGAGCTGTTTGCTCAGGTTCTGTTCAGGCAGTCTCTGCTGTTGGTGGTGGTTGTGCACCCAGCAGCCCATTTCTCCAGCTCAGCAAGATCCCTCTGTGTGGTTGCACCATCTCCTGCTGCCCCAACCGCTCCTCCCACAGAGGGATCATCAACGCTGCTGAGGGTGCACTGTACATCTGGATCCCTGGTGAAAAAGAAGGGAATCGGACCAGTACTGACCACTTGGTACACTGCTAGTGATCAATTTCCACCTTGGCTTTATGCCACTGTAAACACCCTTTACTTAAAGACGTAGAATCAACACTCAAAATCACTTCTGCATAGATCAGAGACTGTTTACAAAGTTCTGCCTCTGCAAGTCATCTTCTATCTCCCAAACCATGAGAAGTTTTTCTGTTATGATTTTCCCCATCTAGTGTTTTCATTTTCAAATACAGGAGCTCTGGAATATAATGTAGAATCTGTGGAATTGTGTACCACCTTCTCTACTTTCCCTGAAAATGCCATTGTATTACCCGGTGAAACTGCTTGTCTGGATCATTGTGCACCTCCTGCTAACACACCAAGGATGACACCACAAATCTTAGAAAACCTCAGAAACTATGAGAGCAGACATTTCCAAAACTGAAGGTTTTGAGTCCCTTTGGCCATGGGGTCTTGGATCCTCAAGGAAGCTATAGGTGCAAACCAGACCTGCCATACCCTCATGCAGAGTTTCTGCACAAATATTGGCATCAGAAAGCTTGTGAGAAAGAAATGTCATGGCCAAGGCCTTCCCTAGAGCTGCATACATGCACCACTGATAGCCTTTGGACACAGTTGATGAAGAAACACAGACAGAACCATCTCTCCTACCTCTGCTGCAGACGAGAAGCAGTGCTGGACCTTTGCCTCCCTTGCTGCCAAGGGACTTGATGACGGATTTCAAGAAGGTCAAGGTCTGTATCACTACTCTTGAGACAAAAAATTCCTGCTGAGATCAATCCCCACTGACTTTTCTTCTTGATGTGGGGCTTCTTGTCCAAGGGTAATGTCTTTTTTCTCATGCGTAATTTTTTACTTGGCTGAACATCCTTTGCTGATATTTCTGTATTTTAAATCCTTCGATATTTCTAGCAATAATCAAATGCCTAAAACTTTGTGAGGAAAACGAAATTTTTCTTTCCCTCTGTGGAGAGATCAAACCATTTGACAGGAGCTTTCTCCTTACATGATGAATAATATTCAACTTCATGTCTACGTGTGCAGGGAGCAGCTTCCCAACCAGAGTTTCCCTCAGGGTATTTTGGCTTGTGTTCACCCCTTATGGATGAGCTTGGTGGCGTTCCACCCACTGAAGAGTGAGCTTGGAGCTGGCTTTTCAGCACTGACACGCCACAGCGTGGGAGGTTTCCAGGAGTAACGTGCCATTTGCTGGGATACAAGTACACCACATGTTACAGAATATTGTTTTCTCCATTCCATTTGTCTTACTCTTCCACTTGGTGTTTTTAAAGGCATTTAAATACGTGCATTTTCTAGGGCACAACTACTTGCAAAATAGTACCAACAATGATCGGCCGCCATGTTCTCTGCTCGTGCCTTGTTCCTGTGGAGAGAAAATGGCTTTGGTGGCTCTAGCAGGGCAGGCCAGAGCCCTCTCTCAGGGTCGAGAAAGGAACCTCTTGGTTGGGGCAGGGTTTAGGCTGGGCCTGACCCGGCACACCACATTTTGGCACTGGGGGCACGGGGCTTTGTCTCCTTTCATTGGCCGGGAGGGGCATTCCAGGCAAACCAGTTATCATAACCAGGATAAAGAAAGTCCGGATCACAGAAAAAGCCACGATACAAATAAGAGAAAGAGGAGATCATTAAGTGGTGCACCAGAAAACAAGCACTGCAGACGTGATCTTTCTGAGCTTCCTGGCAGTACCTGTTCAGAAGCCAAACCTATCAATGAAAGAGGACAATTTTTTTTAGGGAAGTCTGCTGCCTTAAGGGAGCTTCAGTTAGGGACTTAACAAAGTGACTCCCAACCTTGGTCAGGCACATGGATTATTATCCACTTTTAATTTTCCAAATAGGTAGTAATGAAATACATAAAACTGAGGATCATTGAAAAAGATTTAAGGGCCCTGGGACACATGGTACGAGGATCTGGAGCACAGGTAGCGTTTTCCTCCGTCATCCCTACTACAGAGAATAGGGAGGGATGGAATGAGAAGAGCCAGGAAATTAATACCTGGCTCAGAACATGGTGTGAGAAACAGAACTTTGGGTTCTTTGACAATGGGCTGGCTCGAGCATCACCAGCCTTGCTTTCCAGGGATGGGGAGCACTTATCCCCAAGGGGCAGAAGGATACTGTCAAAGAAGCTAGCAGGGATAATTAATAGAGCTTTAAACTAGATAAGAAGGGGGAGGGGGACAGGGCCAGGCTAGATGGAAAAAAGCCTGGGTGTGGTGGTCAAATTACTGAGGGATGGTGTGCTGGCAATGACCTCTGGTCAGCCACCCTAGTTAACCAGGGGGATAGTGTGCTAATTCAGAGTAGAGATGTAATTACTACTGATGGGCTAGGTAACTTAACCAGCTGTCACTTGGGAAGCAAGGCTTCTCTTAGAAGCGTAACAAGATCAACAGACCAGCTGAAGCGTATCTCCACCAACGCATGCAGCATGGGCAACAAACAAGAGGAATCTGAAGTCCTTGTAACTAAAGGAGACTATGATGTGATTGCCATCACAGAAACATGGTGGGATAATTCACATGACTGGAGTGCTGCAATTGCTGGTTATAAACTACACAGGTGTGACAGGCTGGGTAGGAGAGGAGGTGGGGTAGCCCTGTATGTCAGAGAATGCTTTAACTGCCTAGAGCTGGAGTATGGTGAAGACAGGTTTGAGTGTCTCTGGGTAAAAATCAGAGGAGCATGAAATCAGGGAGATATAGTGATGGGAGTCTACTATAGACCACCTGGCCAGGAGGAAGAAGGTGATGAGTTGTTTTTTAAACAACTGGGAGAAGTTTCGCGATCACTAGCCCTCATCCTTATTGGGGACTTCAACTTACCAGATGTCTCCTGGAGGTACAATACAGCAGGGAGGAAGCAGTCTGGCAGGTTCCTGGAGTGTTTGGAAGACAACTTCCTGACCCAGCTGGTGAGTGAACCAACCAGGGAAGGTGCCCTGCTGGACTTGTTGTTTGTAAACAGAGAAGGCCTAGTGGGGGATGTGAAGGTTGGAGGATGCCTGAGGATAGTGATCATGAGCTGACAGAATTCTTAGTACTGGGAGAACTAAAGAAGGGATACAGCAGAACAAGCACCTTAGACTTCTGTACAGTTGACTTTGGACTGTTCAGAAAGCTGCTCGATAAGATTCCATGGGCCCCAGCTCTTGAGGGCAAAGGAGCCCAAGAGGGTTGGTTGCTCCTCAAGAAGGAAATCTTGGTGGCACAAGAACAGGTTGTCCCAGTCTGCTGGAAGAGGAGTCTGCAGGGAAGGAAGCCAGCTTGGCTGAGTAGAGAGATCCAGGAAGATATTCGGGAAAAGAGGGAAAAATACAAGCTTTGGAAGAAGGGGCAGGTGTCTTGGGACGACTATAGGAATGTAGTGAGATCATGTAGGGAGAAAGTCAGAAGGGCTAAAGCTGAACTGGAACTCAGACTGGCCAGTTCTGTAAAAGATAATAGAAAGTCCTTCTATGGGTAAAAGGATGGTCAAGGAGAATCTCCAGCCCTTATTGGATGCAGAGGGAACATTAGTGACAAGGGATGAGGACAAGGCTGAGGTCCTTAATTACTTCTTTACCTCAGTCTTTAATAGTAAAGATGGATATTCCCTGAGTACTCATCCTCAGGAACTGTCTGACAGGGAGGAGAAGAGTAACAAAGTTCCCATGGTTCAGGAGGAAATGATTAGTGACCTACTTGGCCAGTTAGATACCCACAAGTCAATGAGTCCAGGTGGGATTCACTGGAGGGTGCTGAGAGAGCTGTCAGATGTGCTTGCCAAACCCCTTTCCATCATCTATCAGCAATCCTGGCAGACTGGGGAAGTTCCACTCAACTAAAGGCTGGCAGATGTTACACCCATATATAAGAAGGGCCGGAAGGAGGATCCGGGGAACTACAGGCCTGTCAGTCTGACCTCAGTCCCAGGGAAGGTCATGGAGAGGGTCATCTTGGGAGCTATCATGCAGCACATGTGTGATGGCCAGGGGATCAGGCCTAGCCAACATGGGTTTACAAAAGGTAGATCCTGTCAAACTAACCTGATGGCCTTCTATGACAAGGTGACCTGCTTAATGGACAAGGGGAAGGCTGTGGATGTGGTCTACCTGGACTTCAGTAAAGCCTTTGACACGGTTTCTCACAGCATTCTGATTGAGAAACTGGCTGCCACCGGCCTGGACAGGTGGACCCTCTGCTGGGTTAAAAACTGGCTGGATGGCTGGGCCCCAAGGGCGGTGGTGAATGTTACAAAATCCGGTTGGAGGCCGGTCATGAGTGGTGTCCCCTAGGGCTGAGTCCTTGGGTCCAGTTTTGTTCAATATCTTTATCAATAACCTGGTTGAAGGGATTGAATGCTCCCTCAGTAAATTTGCAGATGACACTAAACTGGGAGGAAGTGTTGATCTGCCTGAGGGTAGGGAGGCTCTTCAGAGGGTTCTGAACAGACTGGACCAATGGGCTGAGGCCAGTGGGATGAAGTTAAACAAGGCCAAGTGCAGAGTCCTGCACATGGGACATAACAACCCCATGCAGCACTAGAGTCTTGGGGGAGATTGGCTGGAGAGCTGTCAGGCAGAGAAGGACCTGGGGGTGTTGGTTCACTGCAGGCTGAATATGAGTCAGCAGTGTGCCCAAGTGGCCAGGAAGGCCAATGGCATCCTGGCTTGTATCAAAAATAGCATGGCCAGTAGGTCTAGGGAAGTGATTGTGCCCCTGTACTCAGCATTGGTGAGGCCACACCTCAAGTACTGTGTCCAGTTCTGGGCTCCTCACCATAAGAAGGACATTGAGGTCCTTGAGCGAGTTCAGAGAAGGGCAACCAGTCCGGTGAAGGGGCTGGAGGGCAAATCATATGAGGAACAGCTGGGGCTGTTGAGCCCAGAGAAGAGGAGGCTGAGGGGAGACCTTATCACCACCTACAACTACCTGAAGGGAGGTTGTAGAGAGGTGGGCAATGACAGGAGATAGGATGAGGGGAAATGGCACAAAGCTGCACCAGGGCAGGTTTAGATTAGATATTAGAAAAAAAATTTTTACTGAAAAAAATGTTGGGGCCTGGAACAGGCTGCCCAGGAAGGTGGTTGAGTCACCATCCCTGGATGTGTTTAAAAAAGGGTAGATGAGGTACTTAGGGATATGGATTAGCTTAGGATAGGATTGGTTGGACTTGATGATCTTAAAGTTTTTTTCCAACCTTGTGATTCTGTAATAATAGTGGTATTTGTGTATGTGGTGGTTGAGCCCTGGCAAAAGGCCAGACGCCCACCAAGATCAGTCTATCACTCCCCTTCTTAGTTGGACAGGGGAGAAATAACATAATTGGGTGGCTCAAGAGGCACACTCGTTAATGACGCGGGCAAAACAGACTCAACATAGAGAGCAGAAGAGAAAAGTTATCTAATTTATTACACCACGCTAAAGAGAAAACAGTGAAAAAGAACCAGAGTCAGGAGTGCAACCAACAATCTTGAAACAAATGCAAACCAGGCAAACACTTTTCCCCCCACCATTCCCTCCTTAGCAGGCTTTAGTTAGAAGTTTGCTCCCTTCTTCCCTTCCGGTCGCAGCCCAGGAGGGGCAGGGACTGGGGAAAATGGGGGTCTCAGTAACACCTTCCCCCCACCCCTCCATTCTAAAGCAGACTTCCCGTTCAGCCATGATTTTGCTCCCTTCTTCCCCTCTCCTGCTCGCAGCACAGGACAGGAGGGCAGGGACTAGGAGATGAGGGCTTTAGTCAGTCCCTTGCAAGATGGTTTCCTTCTCGGCCGGGATGGGGGCATCCATTCCAACACAACCTCCCCCTGCTGCACTGTAGGATCTCACCCATAAGAGCCAGTCTTCCACAAACTTTCACCAAGGCAAATCTCTTCCCACCGGGCTTCATCTCTGCTATGGCTGGCAGCAACAAATCACAGTGTCTCTCAGTCCCAGTCTTCCACGGGGCTATGATGCCTCCTCTAGCAAACCTGTTTTGCTCGTTTCTGTAGGTTGCTTGTGCTGGCAGGGGCTCATCCCAACATAAGTCACAGCATCTTCTCTATGTCTCCACTGGCTCCATCCAGCGTGGAGCCTCTCCACCGGGCAGGTCGGGTCTCTGCCTCCTCCATGGGTCCTTTCCTCTGGCTACTCCTCGTGCTTCAGCTCGGGCTGCAGGGGCATCTCTCGCCTGGTACCTGGGTGCCTACTCCTCCCCCAGCCTTCCCGGCCTTTTGTGTCTGTCAACTGCTTACATTTATATGCAAATATACATCCCAATGTCCTTAAGGGGCCAAAAATGCAGCCTTCCTGGCATTCCGTGTTCTGGTGGAGTCTTTGTCTCCTATATGTGATTCTCAGAGGCGCTATAAGCAGGCTTGCAGAAGATTCCAGCAGCCATTTTCTGCAAGCCCTGGCCCTTTCTCAGAAGCCAACTATGCAAAACTGCAACAGTGTAGAAATCAGTATGCTCTCCTGGCTTTGAGCACATTGAACAGTTAGCTGCTGTTACCTGCTGCTGGCCAGCTGTGTGACATGTTGAAAGGAGATGAAGGCACGTGGGTTTCCTTGCTGAGATCCCCTGTTGGCTTCATCATGTCCAGTACTGTATGATGTGAATAACAGACAGTCTCTTGAGAGCACCCAGGCTCCACAGAGGCTATAAGGTACAGAGAGATGGGAGTTTTGATTACAGTCACACAAGAAGTCCTGAATCATCTTAATGCAGAGAGGTAGAACTTATCGCACCCAAACATGCTATTGGAAAGAAGTGTTTGGACAAGGTTAAGTGCCCTGACTCCTCTGTAGTCAATAGAGAGAAAGAAATCTCCAGAAGGGGTTTTATTTCATCCTGAGCCAGGTGGGCAGGAAAAGTGGGATGACACATCTTCTGGGTTTACTCACCATGGAGGCAGCCTAGTGACTAGTTCACACAAGTTGTCCAACCTTGTGAATTGCTTAAGAGTCACAGTGAAAGTGCCTATGGCAAACCAGGTCACTACTGGAGGAGTTGGGGCCCTGCAGTAATTTTGCTCAGAGAGTTTTGGAGTGCAGCACTGCAATTTCACCAACAGCTCCTGAAGGCAGAAGTTCCTGTCTCTTCGCTGTGTTTTGCATCCCTGGCTGGTGTTCAGTGAAGAGAAATTACTAGACAGTCTGTAGTTCTTTTAACCTTAACAATCTGTTCTCTTAATGTTTACCTTGTAGTGATAGCTGCTTAATGGCTATTCAGCATAAAAGAAGAAAAATAAATCACACTTAACGAACCACTCAAGTGCAATCTTGAAGAGGAGGAGCTTCAGAGGCAACTTGGTAAAGAGAAGAAGAAAAACCTATATGTGATTCCCAGAGGCAGTGTGACAATCACTGGTTGGCTCAGCCTAGGTCCGTGACAGCTCTGGCCTTGAGCTGGCTGGTGTTTATTCTCTGGGGCCTGCAGAGAGCTTCTGGCTGCTTCTTGCAGAAGCCACCCCTGCAGCCCCTCCTTCTCCACCAGAACCTAGCCACGCAAAACTACACCACCAATATTCCTGTTTTGGAGTGGCAAGACTATTTGACCTGCAGCTCTCATGAGGACACTGCAGTTTTGGACGATGGTATTAGATTAGATTTCAGCCTCCTTCCGACCTAGACATCCAGCAGCTTCCATCTGATCCTCTTCCTCCATCAATATTTCTATAAAAACAATACATTGCAGTCACACTGGGAGAATTTAATCAATTTTTAAAGGAATATATTGGACACGTACTCCCTTGAAAACTGGAACTCCGCAGAGAAGGACAAGAAAGAGTGACTCCTACTGCACAGTGTGCTTAAATCACTGGTAGAAAAATTAACTGCCTCTGCTGAGTCCTTCCTCATGTGGTTCCGATTTGCCCATGGTGGGTTTGTAAGCAGTACCAACTGTTTGCATGAAAGACTCCAAGGTGTGAAATTCAGGGGGTTTGTTTTCATTTTAAAAGTTAGGAAGAACTTTCACACAAAGGGGAATTTTATTTTTTGTTTATTAATCAGAGCTTCAGATAAGCTGTTTTGATTTTCTCTGGTCAGCAGGGCTCTGCTCAATTAGTACTGCAGGCAACACGACCTCTGACAATAATAAGATACCAGAGGAGATAACTGTAGTTTTTTAATTACACAAGGAACAGATAGATGCTGGATAATTTTCTGTTTGGTCCCACAGACCTTAAAAGATGGAAAGAAATATTTCACAGAGTCAAGTGAAGTTCATGACTTCTGGTGGTTTGCTGTGTTTTCCTCTTAGTGTGTTTCCTAGTGTATTGCATTTACCTGTCTGATTCTGGACTACAGCTAATATTATTCATCTTGTCTTCTAATGGGTTTTGTAACTAATTTTTTCTGCATTCATTTGTTCCTCAACCACAGCAGAGGTGCTTTCAATCTTCCATCTTCTCAGAAAAAGGACTTTTTTTTCTGTAAAAGCCATTTCTTCCCTCTAACTTCAAGTTAGAGCATGACTACAGTGGAGCTGCTTTTCAGAACCTTTGCCAGGTGAGTTCTCAAGCCTCTGTCCATCTAGGACCCTCTGTATCATAAAAGATTTTTTCCCCATAATATTTCAGATCCAGTGCCTTGTTCCCATTATGAGCTTTTATCACTATCCAGCATGTTTATATTCTAGTTTCAATAGCATCTTGAAGAGAGAGGTATTTGGGATAAAAATATCTAAGTGAGGAACATGGAGTACACCACTTTCCCTTGTCATGTGTTTTGTGTAAATAATAGTTCTTGACTTGATAGTCTCATTGTGATAATAGGCAACTGAATAAAAAAACCCACTAAAGTGTCATTTTAAATAACACTGTGTAATTCCAGAGTTTGCATTTGAAAAAGGACAAAGAAAGAGCACTAAAACATATCTCCCAAAGAACAGAGCTGCAACTCTTTTTTTCTCTTTCACTTGTCAACAATTTTCATATCAGTATCTTTCATGACTAGATTGAGCAAGGAAATTAATTACTCCTTTAATGTCTCAAGTAGATTTGTTTTAAGAGATTCATTAGATTTAGGTCTATAAGAAATAATTGAATTGGAATTACACAGTAGAGACATAGAGAAGTGGCGGTTGGAAAGGCCAGTTGGGGATTGCTTAGTTCAACTCCCTGCTCAAAGTAGAGCTCACTTCAAAGTTAGATTAGGCCATTCAGTGCCTTGTCTGCCTGAGTTTTGAATTCACAGGGATGGACATCCCATAGACTCCTGCACAGTTCAGACCTGTACTTCACCGCCCTCACAGGGGATGTGTTTTTTACATCTGCCTGTAATTTCACAGAATCACAGAACGTTAGAAGTTGGAAGGGACCTTGAAAGATCACCTAGTCCAACTATCCACATCCCCCACACCCACACACCCCCACCCCATGTCAGAGCAGGATCACACAGGAACGTGTCCAGGTGGGTTTTGAATGTCTTCAGAGAAGGGGACTCCATAACCTCTCTGGGCAGTCTGTTCCAGTGCTGTCACCCTCACAGTGAAAAAGTTCCTCCTTCTATTCACATGGAACTTCCTATGCTCCTGCTTGCACCCATTGCACCTTGTCCTATCGCCGGCCATCACTGAGAAGAGCCTGGCTCCATCCTCCTGACTGTCACCCTTTACATATTTATAGACATTAATAAGATCACCCCTCAGTCTCCTCTTCTCCAGGCTAAAGAAACCCAGCTCCCTCAGCCTCTCCTCATAAAGGAGATGCTTCACTCCCTTAATCATCTTTGTTGTCCTGCGCTGGACTCTTTCAGGTTCCCTGTCCTTCAACTGAAGGGCCCAGAACTGGACACAATATTCCAGATGCAATTTCTCTTGCTACAATCTGAGATCATCACTTCTTGTCTTTCTGCTGTGCATCCAGGGAAAAATCTGGCTCTATTTTCATTAAAACCTCAGTCTTGGTAGGTAGTGACAGTAGTCAGATGCCCCCATAACCTTCTTTTTTCAAGACTAAGCTCACCCAGCTTTCTTCACTGATGAACTTGTTCAATTTCTGTACCTCCTGAGGGTGGTGCAAAGGGTTGGAGTTACCAAAGGAAAACACTTCTGCCGTTGTAGTGCAGTTATCTTACAACCCTAAGTGTAATGGCTTCATCCGTTAGCTAGACAGCTTGCTAATGATTTGCAAATAATTTCGGAAAATACAATACCAGATCCCACACTGGTTTTGAGGAATAAAAAGTTACTTTCATAACCAAAACAGTGCAGTCTATCTCTCTCCTTCATATGAGTTACCCTTTTTATTTGTTTTCCCTATTTATTTTATAATTTATGGAAATTATACCCAGGAGCATGGATGTAAGTTCTGTAATGTCCCAATGGCTGTAGTTTGAGGAATTCTTTCTTTCCAGCTGAGGAAGGACACCCAGTTCCCAGCACAGCTCTTTGCAAATGTACCTCTCCTGTAATACATTTTGTTGCTAATGAAGAACAATATGTCTCATCTACTTGCCATCATATAAAGACATTAGCAGCCATACAAAAACAAGAATAGGTAGAGAACAATTATAAAGCTTTATCCCCCAAAAAACCCTCCTGCTGTAAAACTGTCATTTAATTTTGAATAGTGACTGTGCAGAGATGAGCTAGACCATGTTTGTGGGTAGCAGTAATATCTTTTATTAGATCATCTAGTACATTTGCAATCTGCAATATTGTTTTTAAACCTGGTTTATGGAATTTGGTATCTCACACAGAATGGCACATACTGACCAGCATGACTGTCACTTGAAACAAGACAAATGACAAGGTAACCTTCTTAGTGACTGAGGGAAAGGCTGTGGATGTTGTCTGTCAAGACTTTAGCAAAGTCTTTGACACCATTCCCACTGAATTCTCCCAGAAAAGCTGTCTGCTTATGGCTTGGATGGTTCTGTACTTTTCTGGGTACAAAATGATCGGATGGCTGGGCTCAAAGAGTTGTCATGAATGAGTTAAATCCAGTTGGCAGCTGGTCACAAGCTCCCATTCCTGGCTAATTTCAAACTTTGCAGTCAACCAGAAATGCAACTGTTCAGACTATTGTCCAAAAGGCTGCTCAGATGTTTTTTAACCAGGTTGTGCTCTATCTGCCTTTGTTACCTCAGATGCGGTGCTCCTGTTTCACTGAACTTTTACCCTTGCACCAACAAGGGTATCTCATAGGGGATTGCATTTCTGATTGCAGTCAAACCCATTGGAGAGATTTCTTTTTCCTAATTAATGAACCAGGAGAAAGCTACCAAGCACTCCCAAATGAAGTTATTCTATACTTTCAATTTAAATCAGTACTGCAGATTTTTGCTCTCTGAAGTATCCATAGCTACTAATTTTCAGGTCTAACTAATAAAGCAATCTTGGATCTCATCAGGAACAGAATAAGGTCACAGTGCCCATACTGTGCTTTTAAATGGTTTCAGCCAAGATTTCATTCCCCCGAGTGTTTTTCTGAATATCAACTTGCTTGCTTTCTTACTTTTGTTAAGTCTAGAGGAAAGCATATGCCAAGATGCAAATACTTAACATCATGAATAACTACAAAGTGGCAGTATTTAATATTTAGTTCATAAAGGATTCCAGAAACTAATTTTTACAAAAGCAATTTTTCTTCATTAGTCGAGCTACTGACATTGGGGAACCACTCACACTGTTTACCTAGTTGCTTTAATTAGTTCTTTGGAAGTATTTGCCCATCTCTACTGAATAGATGGGAAACTAGGGCTCCTAACACTGACTAATTTGAATCATGCATTTAATCAGATACAAAAGTTGCTTTGAGTGATGGTGAGAACACTTTGTGTATTCAGACCTCCTGTAATGGATCTACCAATATACAGAGAAAAATTAACTGCACCAAAAATGTTAGTTACACAAAAAAAGCACTGGAGCTCTGACTAAGTATTTGCTTAAGTACTGGATTTTACATAATTCCTACATAATCCATGGAATGTAGAAGCAGACCTTTTTCTTCCAATATTTAGATGGCTATGAATCTGTACAAGTTCTAGTTATTACCAGGTTACTGTCTCTATCCTCATGTCTGTGTATTCCTGAGATGAAGGCATGGTAATGCAGGAGGAAATAGAATCACAGAATGCGTTAGGTTGGAAAGGACCTTTAAAGGTCATCTGATCCAACACCCCTTCAGTAAGCAGGGACACCTTTAACTAGATGAGGTTGCTCAGGGCTTCATCAAACCTGACCTTGAATGTCTCCAGGGATGGGGCTGCCACCACCTCTCTGGGCAACCTGTTCCAGTATCTCACCACCCTCATAGTGAAGAATGTCTTCCTAATGTCTAATCTAAACCTACCCTGCTCTAATTTAAAGCTGTTGCCCCTTGTCCTATTGCTACGTGTCCTTCCTCAGCTTTCCTGAGGGTTGCCTTCAGGCAGGTATTTGAAGGCTTCAATAAGGTCTACCCAGAGCCTTCTCTTCTCCAGGATGAACAAGCCAAACTCTCTCAGCCTGTCTTCTTAGCCAAGGTGGCACTGCTCTGGAGCCTCTCCAAGAGGTCCATGTCCTTCTTGTGTTGAGGGCTCCAGAGTTGGACACAATACTTCAGGTGGGGTCTCACCAGAGCAGAGTAGAGGGGGAGAATCACCTCTCTTGCCATGCTGGCCATACTTCCTTTGATGCAGCCCAGGATGTGGTTGGCCTTCTGGGCTGTGAGTGGACATTGTTGGCTCATGTCCAGCTTTTCATCCATCAGTACCCCCAAGTCCTTTTCCACAGGGCTGCGCTCTAAAACATCATCCTCCAGTCTGCATTGGTAGTAAGGATTGTCCTGACCCAAGTGCAGGACTTTGTATTTGTTGTTGTTGAACTTCATGAGGTTGGCACGGGGCCATCTCTCTAGTTGGTCCAAGTCCCTCTGAATGGGATCCAGTCCCTCTGGTGTCTCAACTGCACCACTCAGCTTGGTGTCACCTGCAAACTTGCAGAGGGTGCACTTGATCGCACTGTCTATGACACTGATAATTAAGAAAACATACACAAAAATAGTAATTTTTATTAAATAAAAAACAGTATTCTAATATTTGGGAAATACAAAAATGGAATTCAGTTATCATATATTGCTTTCAAAATAATCAGAGGCAGGTTGTTTCCTAAATGAAGAGGATAATAAAGCTATAATTGTGATCAGTGAATCTTACTCACAATTCTGCCCCACATCTTTTGCTATTCCTTGGTCTTCTTTAACAGCAGAACTTTCTTGAGTAATTCATCCCAGGGACTGTCTATGTGCAAGAGAAGCACAGCTTATAGGACCAGTACGTATATTAAATAGTAGCTTGCTGGCAAATACAGTTCTATTGTTGGGATATATTCTTTGCCCCTTTGGATTAAATAAAAACCCATGGGTTGTTTCTTTTGATGAAGGAAACACTTTTTATTCTGCAGATGTAACTTTACCTTTCTGATGGTAGTTCAAGAAAATCTCAGCTAAGGATGTTTTCTTACCTACATTTCCAGTTCTGTTTGCCAGGTAACTACATCCCTGTTATTATTTGAGGATTAAGTTCCAAATTGTTCTGCATAATAAACTGCATTTTTTAATCTTATAAACTCTGTGAAGTATCTTCAATCCCCTTCCCCTGGATAATGGCAGAGGTGTGGACCTCATCCACAATTTGAACAGGGGATGAAGAGATGAAGCTGTAAAAACAGCCTGCAAATTCTTTTCAAGCTTCCCATTAAAAGTTGACCCACTCTTTAACGCCTTCTGTTGGAATTATTACATGACAATTAAGTCTCCAGGGAGACCTAGTTTCATTCTTTCCTTGTAGAGAGAATCTTGAGAATATTGCTTCAGTCAGCTTTTGTACGTACCTTCACTAAACACATTTCATTACAAGATACTAACAGATTTGGCCTTTCATGTGGTAACAAATAGAGCCTCATTCCTGCAGCTTACCAATAATGAGGAAGAGTTAAAGTTCTGCAAGAACATTTACCTACATTTTTGTACACAACTCTTATTTGGGAATTGTAAAGTTAAGTCCGATTTGTTTAGAGAAGAGGTCAAAACTGGCATTAAAATGAAAACAACATTCTAATGAGTCTGTGTGGGCTCTTCACAGGCAGTTATATCCTGTCTGCCAAGAACCAAAGAGAGGAAAATAATACCTTGCACCACGGTAATGTTTTCTATCTCAGCACCTGGATAAAGTTTTACAAGATTCAAACACCAGAAATGTTTGAATTCCCTGTCTCTGGGTAACCCAAGATCATACAGTTTTCCACTCTCTGTTGGTAGTACTAACACCAGGTCACTGAGCTATTCTGATTGCAGGAGGTCATGGTGGAACAAGTTTGGACACCCTTGTCCTTGGGGCTGCTGCGCTGCCACTAGGAAGGAGATAGTAAAGCTGTTGCAGAATGTGCATGGCCAGTAACAGGTAAACCAAGGGCAAATGCAAATCCACCATCTTCGTCTAGGTTAGCAAGAGATGGTTGTCCCAACAGCTCTAAAACCATAAAGGCTGTCAGAGCTGCCACCCTGTTGGGAACAGATATTCGCATCCATCTGGATTTGGTTTTTTCAAGCGAAAAATCTACTTTGATTTCTTCACTGGGTGTGTGGAGCAGACACTCTGGGTTTTTTTTGCTTGGGTCAGCTCTTAGGATATTTTTCTCATTGGCAGATGCTGTTTCCAGCTGCTTCACATGGCTAAAATGCATGGTGTGGTCTCTGGAGAAACCAACTGGAAGACTATCTGTTAAAAAGGAGCGTAAGAGGGATATTAAAGAAGGTACATGGGGCAGTTCCCAGTAGGGGAAAGATATATCCAGAATAGCAGTGTCTCAGAAACAGGAATTTTATAGAGAGCAGGGAAATACTGTATCTGGGGAGGGAAATGTTTACAATTATAAATTATTAATAAGCACACCAGTGTTCTACCTCATAACTCATAAACTCCTTCAAAGCTAGCTTCCCCTCTGACATGTTATCTGCAGCAGCTAATAAAGCCAGATTTTTCCCTCTGTGGTTGAAGTACTGGAAGGTTTCTCGGGGTGCCCTTAGTAACTTACATTTGTCTCCCAAGACAGATATCAGACCTGTTGTCCAGAACCTGCCACTTGGTTGCTATTTACCTCCCATGTGTCACTCTTGAAAGCACAGCAGGTTTTCCTCTCCATAGGGTCTCTGCCAGCATCCAGAGCTATGAGCTCCCAACTGCAGGGGATGAGATGAGTCACAGGTGCATGCTCAGCAGCTGCTGCAGATAACAGCAAGGGTTAAAACAGCAAAGGGTGGTTTTGGTCCCCGAGTGACCTCCAAGGGTCCTCAGGTTTATGAAGCCCAGAGAGACCCATCCCTCAATGGATGGGGAGCCCTCAGCACCTTGGCTATTTGGGGAAAATGCAAAGCATCAGGTATCCCAAGAGAGGACCTGTCTGACTCTTGTGTGAGTCTGCAAGTCCCTGTCCCAGCTTTCTACATCCTCTTCTGATGGAAGACAAAACAAAAACTGTAAGGAGGTGTACCTGGATGTGCTGCCTGCACTCTGGAAGGTACAAGGCTGTAGCAGCCCCTTGTCTGATAATAGCTGTATGGATTAGCTGGCAAGATCTGTCCTGCTGAACCAGAACACTGAAGTCCCTTGGTATTTCAGTAGGATCCCAGGCATTATTTTACTTAGTGTACAGTGCAGATATGGGTGTCTGCTAGATTCATTTTGCCATCTGAAGACAGGTTGACAGAGAGATAAATAGATACATGCAGATCCCAGTTTACATTTATATGATTGTCCTGGTTTCAGTCAGGATAGAGTTAACTTCATTTGTAGCAGCTGATGGAATGCTGTGTTTGGGAGTTAAAATGAAAGCAGTGCTTTCGCGAAGCCAGGACAGGTGACTCAGATGGGCCAAAGAGAGTATTCCATGCCAATTACGTCCTGCCTAGGAAAACGGGGGGCTGAGGGGAGGAAGACGAGAAGGCGTTTGCGGGACGCGTGCTTCTTGGGGGGACGGTCGGGTTCCGGGACAGCTCTGGGTGGTACGGCCTGAGTTGTGTGGGTCGGTGAGAAACTGCATTGGGTATCAATAGTTTCATATTCTTTTGCTCTAAAGTCCTGTTAGCATTGGTATATTTTATCTTTCTGTTATCTTAGTAAACTATCCTTATCCCAACCCACGGGCCTCTTAGTTTCTTGGTTTTGGAGTTATTTGCACCTTCCTTTTCCCTTCCCTTGTTTCCACCCTTTTTCCCTCTTCCCCTGCTCTTTTACTTTAAGAAGCAGGCAGCTGTGTGGATCTCGGCCCACAGCCGGGGGAAACCATGACAATGATGTATAAAAATATTAAATAGCTGTTACTTATGATAAACTCCAGTTTTCTCCTGATTAAAAACCACCGAGTTTATATTTCTCTCTGTGTATGAAATTGCAAGATATTCATTACTTGATCTGTAATCTAACCTCTTCTGGAACATCCCATACAATTTTTCCAGTCAATTTAAGCCAGTTACAAATTTCCTAATGCCTTCTTTTCTACAGAAATAGAAGGAGAAAAGAAGTATTGTCATTGTATATCAACAAATTGTACCACAAACAATTGAATGTATTAGGTTATATTAAAAAAATAATTGTTCTTCTGAAAAATGAAGTTCCACTTAGATGCTTGATCTGAATTCAATATATATATTGAATATTTCAGTAAATATAAGGAAGTGAATAGTGCAGATGAAAAACATCGTTATCTATTCTCAAAATGTTCTAAATAAATGTAGTTTATAATTTTCTGCAATTGAATTAATGACTTGCAATAAAAACCGTAACTGATTAATTCATATGACATCTTGGAGAATATAACAGAATAACAAGATGCTTGAGCCTGACCTTTCATACATAATCTGAGAGCTGCCTGTAAGGCTTTACAACATGATGTGCTCCACCTGGTTCTTAACATGCTTACTACAGATTTGTGAGAAGATAACTCGAGCAGAAGTTTCATATGTATCTTTGCAACAGGGGGGCCAGAGCTTCAGATTGTCCTGCTTATTCATTCCAAAAGGACAAGTCAGGGAAGGAGCAACAATTCAGTGTTCCTTTGTTGGATGGCTGCTTTGCCAGGGTAAGAAGCATAACACAAAGAGACCCAGTACCTATGCCCCTGTGGAAAAAAACAGCACTAAGTGCTGGAGGAATTTGGGATATGTTAGACCTGCTTTGGCTAGGAGACATAGATCTTCAGAGCTGCTGTTGGATTTGATTTGCTCTCCTCTTATACCCTTCCTTCCTGGTGCTCAGATGAAACAATACTGTTCCCCTGATGTGTTTGTAATAATCACACTGGGCAACAACCCTCTGAAAGAGAATAATAAAATCCAGATGCTCTTTTTATGACCTTCCCCAGTGTAATAGGACCTAAAACTTGGAATTCCATAACAAAAATTATCTTTCTTAAACACGGTATTTTTACAGAACTCTCTTATGACAGGAAACACTAAAAAAAATCCCAAACCAACCCAAAATGAACTCACCCCAAACCTATAAGAGGTTCAACAGTGCTTCAAGGCAGAGGAACCAGCTCCAGTTTCAGTGTGAGACTGGGAGAAATAATGACAACACGTTCTCCAGCCCCTTTTTCCTCACAGCCTTGCTGGAGGATCTGCCTGCCTGGGAACGGACAGTTTAATTCATGCCATGATGACTCAGGAACTCCTTCTCTGAAGTCAAAGGCTTCTCATTCTCTGTTTGCTGCATTGTGATTTTCTCAGCTAAATCTGTTCATCCAGCCCACAAAGATGTTTCAGGCGGAGTGGGACATCTCACGAAGTGAGCATTATTTCTGTGTTCTTGGCTAAGCAGCTAAACGCATTCCCTGCCGCTGTGCAGTGTGGGCTCTGCAGACCGACTGGAGGTCCCTGCCAGGGGAAGAGGTGCCCTTCACTAGCTTTGTCTTTACATGGTGCAGAGTTTTGCTTAGAGGTTCGAGAAAACATGTTGCATAAACTTTTTATGAATCTTGTTCCTTGTATATGGGGCTTCCTGCACGTCGATAATGATCGCTGCTTATTGCCAAGTGCAGCGAGGAAAACACATCAGGAATTGACGTTGTAAGCCTTTGAAGGAAATCTGAACCTGAATATAAGCACCATGCCTTGTCTTTTCTACAAATAAAATACAGCTTTTTGGGGAGCACGCTCCAGGCAATTAGAAAATACCTATTTTTGCTCCCTGTAGTATAAATGAAGTGAGAAACATGACTGGCAGCTGTATTTCATGCTGAAAGATGTTCTTTAGATTACTCCTAGGTATGTACTTTGATTACCCTGAATTTCTTTCTTGTGCATCCACCCTCCTCCCATATCCCCTTCTTGCAAGATCCCTCTGGTTCCAAGGTTTAGCCCTTTCAATTGCATCTCCATGAGTCACACATCAAGTAGCCTCGAGTCACACACCAAAACAGTGAACCCCACTTCAATGAAAGGACCAGAGGTTTATTTCAGTCTAAAATAGTTACCTAGGCCAGGTGAGAGGAATTGTCTTCTGGATGGTTCTCTTTTGCTATAGGACAAGCATGGCCTTAAAGTACATGTCTGCTAGTGGGCGAGGGAGGTTAGGTAAAGTGATGGCTACTGTGCCAGCAAATTTTTTGAAGAAGCAGAAAGAGGACTGTTATTAGGAGAGTTTAAGGCAAATCTCCCAAGAAGTTCAGTGAGCTCTTTTAATTGAGATTTTATAGAATCATAGAATCATAGAATTGTAGGGGTTGGAAGGGACCTCGAGAGATCATCGGGTCCAACCCCCCTGCCAAAGCAGCTCTCTAGGACATTTCACTGAGATAGGCATCCAGACGGGTCTTGAATATCTCCAGAGAAGGAGACTCCACCACCTCCCTGGGCAGCCTGTCCCAGGGCTCTGTCACCCTCACTGGGAAAAAGTTTCTCCGCATGTTGGTGCGGAACTTCCTATGCTCCAACTTGCAGCCATTGCCCCTTGTTCTGTCTCCACAGACCAGTGAGAAGGGGCTGGCTGATTCCCCCTGCATCCAATGCTTGAGATAATTGTAAACATTAATTAGGTCCCCCCTTAGTCTTCTCTTCTCAAGGCTGAACAGTCCCAATCTTCTCAGCCTTTCCTCATAGGGGAGATGCTCCAGGCCCTTTATCATCTTCGTAGCCCTTCTCTGGACTCTCTCCAGGAGATCCCTGTCCTTTTTATACCAGGGAGCCCAGAACTGGACACAATACTCCAGGTGGGGCCTGACCAAGGCAGAGTAGAGGGGGAGGATCACCTCCCTTGACCTGCTGGCTACACTCCTCCGGATGCACCCCAGGATCCCATTGGCTCTCTTAGCCACCGAGGCACACTGCTGGCTCATGGCCAACCTGTCATCCACCAGGACCCCCAGGTCCTTCTCCACTGAGCTCTTCTGCAGCAGGTCATCCCCCAGCCTGTACTGATAGAAACGGTTGTTCCTTCCCAGGTGCAAGACTCTACACTTGCTTTTGTTGAACCTCATCTGGTTTCTTACTGCCCAGCTCTCCAACCTGTCCAGGTCTCGCTGGATGGCAGCGCAGTGTTCCTGTGTGTTGGCCACTCCTCCCAGCTTTGTGTCATCGGCGTACTTGCTGAGGGTCGATGCTATTCCCTCATCAAGGTCGTCAATGAAGATGTTAAACAGGACTGGACCCAACACCGAGCCCTGGGGAACACCGCTAGTCACAGGCCTCCAGTCAGATTCCACTCCACGAATCACAACCCTCTGGGCTCGGTCCGACAGCCAATTCTCAACCCACCTCACTGTCCACTCATCAATCCCATGCTTTCTCAGCTTTGCTATCAGGATGTCATGGGAGACAGTATCAAAAGCCTTGCTGAAGTCAAGGTAGATGACATCCACTGTTCTCCCTCCATCTACCCAGCCGGTGATGAGATCGTAGAAGGCTATGAGATTGGTCGAGCACGATTTCCCCTTGGTGAATCCATGCTGACTACTCCTCATGACCTTCTTCTCTTCCAATTGCTTGGAGATGGCATCCAGAGCAAGCTGTTCCATTACCTTTCCAGGGACAGAGGTGAGGCTGACTGGCCTATAGTTGCTGGGATCCTCCTTCTTGCCCTTTTTAAAGACTGGAGTGACATTGGCTATCCTCCAGTCCTCAGGCACTTCTCCTGTTCTCCAGGACCTGTTGAAGATGATAGAGAGCGGCTCAGCAATCACCTCCGCCAGCTCCCTTAGCACACGTGGATGTATCCCATCCGGTCCCATGGATTTGTGTGCATTTATCCCTTTGAGCCGCTCCTGGACCTCCCCTACCTCAACCAGATGGAAATTCTTCATATCCCAAACACTCCTATTTACATCCAGTGCCTGTGGGTCCCGGGGGGCCTTTGAGGTGAAGACCGAAGCAAAGAAGGCATTCAGTATCTCCATCTTCTCAGTTACCAGGACACCCTCCTCATTCATCAAGGGACCTACATTATCCCTGGTCATCCTTTTGCTATTCACGTATCTAAAAAAACCCTTTTTATTATCCTTTATGTCCCTTGCCAGCTTCTTTTCCAAGAGGGCTTTAGCCTTCCTAGTTGCGACCCTACAGGCCCTGACTACATTCCTGTATTCTCCCCATGTGCTCAGACCCTTCTTCCACACTTCATAGATCTTCCTCTTCTCTTTGAGTTTACTCAGCAGCTCCGTGTTCATCCACGCAGGTCTTCTGCCTCTCCTTCCCGATTTCCTGCACAAAGGGATGCATCGTTCCTGTGCTTGGAAGAAGTGCTGTTTGAATGCTAGCCAGCTCTCACAGGCTCCCATTCCTTCAAACAGCGTAGCCCACGGGATAGCCCCTATTAAGTCGCGGAGGAGATCAAAGTTAGCTTTTCCAAAATTCAGGGTAGCTATCCTACTTTTTGGCTTGCTTCTTCCACCCAGGATCTTGAACTCAACCATTTCATGGTCACTTAGACCTAAGCTGCCCCCGACCTTCACTTCCCTAACGAGCCCGTCCTTGTTAGTTAAAACAAGGTCCAGCACCCGCCCTCCCCTTGTAGGCTCCTGCACCATCTGTAGCAGGAAATTGTCTTCAACACACTGCAGAAATTGTCTGGACTGCACACGACTGGCCGTGTTGCTTGCCCAGCAAATATCTGGATAGTTGAAGTCCCCCATAAGTATTAGTGCCCGGGATCTTGAGGCTACTTCTAACTGCTTATAGAATGCACTATCAACCTGCTCTTCTTGATCAGGGGGCCTATAGCACACTCCCACAACAATGTCACCCATACCAGTTTGCCCCTTGATTTTAACCCACAAGCACTCAACAGATGTTTCATCCTTCCCCAGGTGGAGCTCAATACAATCTAGGTGCTCTCTCACATAAAGAGCAACTCCTCCACCTCGCCTCCCTAGCCTGTCTTTCCTAAAAAGCACATAGCCATCCATGACAGCGTGCCAGTCGTCCAGGTTATCCCACCATGTCTCTGTGATTGCTATGAGATCGTGGCCCTGCGACTGCACAAAGATCTCTAATTCTTCTTGTTTGTTCCCCATGCTACGTGCATTTGTATAAAGGCATTTTAGTGGGGCAGCAGATGTAGGTATTCTCAACAGCCCACAGCGAGATTTCTGCCAGGGGACTGGCAAAAGTGGCTCCACTGAGGAGTCCTCAGGGCAATCCACAGAATTTTCCCTACTCACACATGGAAAAACGTCTCCAAGTCCACCACTGTGCTGTTGGTATTTACCTTTTTCCACCATCAACTCCCGTTGTGACTCCCGAAGCACTTGCCTAACCCCAGCAGCCTTCTTAATATCCCCTTCCCCCTTCCTAACTAGTTTAAAGCTCGGTCGATGAGCCCTGCCATCTCCTGGGCAAGGATCCTCTTTCCTTTATGGGACAGGTGAGCCCCATCAGCAGTACTCATGCCAGGAGCAGAGTACACCATCCCATGGTCAAAAAACCCAAAGTTCTTGCGCCGGCACCAGCCTTTCAGCCACACATTCAACTCGTGGGTTCTCCTGTCCTGCTCTGAGCCCCTCCTCCCATAAGTGGGGATAGACGAGAATATTATTTGGGCTCCCCCGCCCTCAACAAAGCGCCCCAGGTCCCGGAATTCCCTTTTGATGGCTTGCAGGCTACACTTTGTGATTGCATCCCTGCCTGCTTGAACTATCAGTAATGGATAATAGTCAGTGGGTCTAACCAGCTCTGATAACCTTCTTGTAATGTCCCTGACCCGGGCTCCAGGGAGGCAGCACACCTCCCTGTGTGAAAGTGTTCATCTAACCGATAAACAAGTGTTTATCTAACAGATCTATATGTCTTAATGTTAATAGGTTATTTATTTCCCCTACCATTATATTTTCTCAGCTCATTTTCAGTTCTGATCCCCCTCATTCCCCGCTTTTCCACTCTAACCTTGTTTCTCTCATCTCCTTTCTGTTTCTTCCTGCTTTGCTTTATTCCCAAACTGAAGACAAAGGAATTGAGCAGTTGTCTATAATGACACACACACAAAAGCAGAATAGCATGAAATTTCACTTTTGAAAGATAGAAATTGGAAGTTGATGGGCTAGATAAGCAGAGGGTGCACACTAGATGAGCATGATTTTCCAAAGGCTGTTCTGCCTACTCACAGATTTTGCTGGTGGGAAAAATATTTCCTTGCAGTCTAGGTATTCAGTCCATCTGTCTCTCTCTCCTTGTCCCTAACAATGTTTTATTTGTCATGGGGAATTCTGGGGAGTTGATCTTTCAAGTTAATGGCAAATTATTCAAGAAGAGGTATTCGATTTAAAGCGTGATGTGAAGCCACCTTACTGACACTGTATTCTTATTCCTATATTGCTTCCACAGAATTTAATTTAATCAACCTAAGTGGAAAAGATGGTCCCTTCACATTGCATCTTTGGCTTAACATGGCCAAATGCCACAGTCCTTTTGGTTCTCTCAAATTTACAGGACAATGCACTCCATAAATTAAACTTGATTTTATGAGTTCATCAGGAAAGAAAATGGACACATCAAACAATGGCCTAACATGTAAATATACTAATTCTACACTTAATTCATAAGGTTTCTAACTCTAATTCATAACTTTTCTTAATTTCTAACTGCTGCAGCTGTGAGTGAAAAGGTTACCTAGCCAATGGTGAGGGTGCTCATACTTCCTAATCTGGCCCAGTGTGGGTGTTCCATGTATCATACCAGCAAACACAAAAGCCTCAGCTCTTGCATCCACTTCAGAAGCTTTTTGGGTAAGCTGATGCATTCATCCCTCCCACCTTGGACATTTGGTCTATACCATTTCCATAAGTCAGTGGATTCTAAAGAAACTGACAGGCAATTAACACTCAAGGATGATGGCAGGACACAGCAAGCTGAAGGTGATAACAGCTGCATAATGACCTTTATCTCTTCCTGACCATTGTGTCCTGCATGTTGCTCTTGCATTGACATGATGGCAGTGCTCCCAGCTCACATCAGGCCCTAGTGTGAGGTCAGGTGTGTTAACCAGAAACAGAGCTGGAGTTGAGTGAACTCCAAAATTATTTGTTACCCAGAAGCAACATTCGTACAATGAGCAACAGAAATGTGGTGGGATGTTACAATGGGATAGGATAGGATAGGATAGGATAGAATAGAAATAAAATTTCAGTTGGAAGGGACCTGTGATAGTCATCAAGTCCAGCTGCCTGGACAATTCAAGGCTGAACAAAAGTTAAGGCATGTTAAAGGCATTGTCCAAATGCCTCTTAAACACTGACAGGCTTGGGGCACTGATCACATTTCTATGAAGCTTGTTCCAGTGTTTGACCACCCTCTTGGTAAAGAAATGCTTCCTAATGTCAAGTCTAAATCTCCCCTGGAGAAGCTTTGACTCATTCCACACATCCTGTAACTGGATACCAAGGAGATCAGCACCTCCTTCTCCGTACCCTCTCCTCAGGGAGCTGTAGAAAGCAATCAGACCTCCCCTCAGCCTCCTTTTCTCCAAACTAGGTATGCCCAAAGTCCTCAGCTGCTCCTCATAGGCCATTCATTCCTGTCTTTTCACTAGTTTTGTTGCCCTCCTCTGGACTCATTCAGGGACCTTCGCATCCTTCTTAAACTATGGGCAGAAGAACAATGCCATACATTATTTGCCTATATACTTTCTCTGCATGAAGAGTGTCAGACCTTGATTATATTCCTTATTACTTTTTTCTTTCTTTTTACTTTTCACTACTACTGCACTGCAGTAGTTACACTGGGAAAACCTATTCTGCTATTGTCCTTCAAAGGCAGTTTTCTCTTCATGTCTGTGTTGGGTGCATGTTTAAAAAATGTCAAAGTGTGGTTTGCCCTTACCTGCCAAAACAAGGTGGCTTCAACTGGCACTGTGGCAGATGCTCTGTTTCACAGCTCTTGGGTTTTCTGCCACAAGGAAGGCATCTTGCACTGTACTGTTACACTACAGATGACTTTTATGTCCCCATAAAATGTTTATGTTTTATCTGTTCATTCAACCAACTCTAATACCTGTTTCCTCACATGGGAGCAAGGCCCTGTTTTGCTGCAGCCTGAACATGTGAACCAAGTGCTTGAAAATTAAGTTCTTGGTGTGGTACTGGAGCATCAAACCCTTCTCCCTCCCTGAAACAGTGCACAGCAATTCATGTGCTCCTTAGAGACTGTTATCAATCCCTGATGTACTCAGAGCCGAGAGGAGCTGCAGAGTCCCCAAAGCACACACTGAAGAGGAGAAGGAGATTCTTTGAAGTGCCCCAGTGCCCATGTCCTCACTGTTGGCTACAGTATCCCAAATGACAACCACAACTTTGGCTGCATCTGTCCCAAGTCCTCACTGGCTTTGGACTATGCTCACCTTTGCTCCATCTTGCTCATCTCAGTGCTCACTGATCACCTGTGTGGGAGTCTGCAGTCCAAACTGGACTTTGGTGTCCTCCACCAGGCTGCAGTTGGGAAGGTACAATGGGAGATGTGCACCATGTTAATAGTATTTTCTTAGTATTACTTAGCCCACATTATTCTTCCACTGCAGCATTCAAAAAGCTGTGCCTTCAACTGCTTCAGCCTGTCTCTCTTTTCTCAGCAAAGTCTATATATGCCTTGCGAACAGTCTGAATTGCTAGAACAGCGTGAGCAATTATCCAAAACAGTTCCCTGCCTTAGAAGAAGTACTTGGATAAAATTTCTGACCAGCTGCTTCTCAGTGCCCGTTCCTCTGCAGGATACCTTGCAGAGTGTCCGAAGAGCTGATGCCAACAGGCCTTTGGAAATGCAGAAATACAGTTCCTTCTTTATGCTTCATCTTTCTGTTTTTATTGCGTTTGCAAATGGAAAGTAAATAGCAGTGCTGCTTGGGCAGAAGGGGCCTGTTTCCCCACTACTCTGTGCTTGGGGCAGCTGGAGCTGTGCCAGGAGGGCTGTCTCCAGGCTGCCCAGCTCTGCTGGGTCAGGGGAACGACCCCATGTGAAGATATGAGCTGCCCTGGATGACATTTCCAGTGAGGTGTGTGACAAGGCGATCACAGACGATAGTCTGTGATTTGATGCTCACTTCTTCCAACAGCACCCTCGCTGACACTTCCACCATGCCTGTGGGCTCATCCATGTGCCACGAGCAGCACCAGGGGAAGGTGCTACCTTTGCTCCCATGACACTTTTATCCCCTAGAAATTTTCCACAGATGCCTTTCTATCCATGAATAATGGCATTAACACGAAGTTCCTCCTGCAAGGTGTACAAAGTAACCTGGGACCCACGTGCTTCCTGAAGTATGGGCTGAAGCTGTGTATTTTGTGCAGCTGATCCTGGAAACACAAGAAGTCTGCATTGTCCTGGCAAGGCTGGGTGGGGGATGGACACTACCTTAACTTCAACAAAACCAATGACACAGCCCAGCTCTGTGTCTTCACTCAGCCCAGAGCTCCGCATCACTCTCTTAGTCTCTCTAAGTCTCTGAACTGGGCAGTCTGGCCATACCTTGCAGGCAGGAACCTTTGCCAGGAACCCTTTTGAAGATTTAATACTATGTAAGTGCTAATATGTATGTTATGACCGATTCATGGTTGCTGTCTTTCTGGTTTTATATTTTATGTGGGAGAAGCAGCAGTAATACCCAAACACACATATTGACCCTGAGAGATTTCTTCTGCTACAGTTCTCATTCAGGTAACCCAGATAGTTTGGAGCTGGATTCAAACTGCCAGTTCTTCTTTGCATGGTAAGAACTCACTTTAATTCAGCTTCATATGTTGGCAAAAACACGCATTAAGTTCTGGGGTTTATGTTTGTGGAAATCTGAACTTCTATAAGAAACATGGGAATCAGATACAGAGTTATATCTCTAAGGAAAATGGGAAAATGTCTGTTTTGCTGTTATCTCCCATTTCTGCCTTTCAGAATTTGTTCTGATGGATTTGAAGCATTAAGAAACCTTAGTTTCCATATCATGCATTGTAAAGTATAAGATTCAAGTTTCAGCTGAGTTACTTCAACGAATCATGATTTTAGAAGATTTAGGGCTTCTTTCAGTTTTCAGCAGGGAAGCGGTGACAGTTATGATCAGGAGATGCTATGGCATAAAGAAAAAAGAACATCAGCATCATCAACTGCCTAAGGTTATGTGAGAAACACATTATTCCCAGAGGAGTTGCCACATGCAGCCCCATGGCTGTCATGCACAGTTCTAAAGCTTATTTACAAATCTGTGAGAAGACAAGAGGGTAAGACACTACACCTTCACTTTAATTAGTTCAGCATAGATGAAATCCGACAATGGATCACCACATGCTCCTATGTGCTACAAGAAAATAATCTTAAAATATACTTCACTGGTCTGCAAGATAACCCCTACTATTTCTAAGGCAGACCAGTAAGATTAAACCCAAAAAAGAGACAGGATCACCCTAGCAACAATACTCATACCAAAACATTAAATGACTGAAAAGCCACCATGACATGTTAATACATTACAACAGATTTACATTAAGATCTTAGGTGAATTTATCTTCAGACATGATGGATTAGCCATACCTTGGGCACACTTTTATGCACCAAACCGACCCCATTATTTACTCATCTCTTCATGAGCCATGTGGAGGATACTAAATGGATTAGGCCATACCTTTGTTACACAGGTGGATTGAAAACATGAACTTCTGCGGGAGAACTTTGCAGAACAAACGCTGAACATTCAGCTGCTGTTACGTGGAAGCACAATATGAAAAGCCAAATCAGTTCTGATCTGGCAGTTCGGAACACCTAAGCCATGTTCTGTTCCTTACCCAAGATGTCATTGCATTCGAGCACCATGGAACAGCAACCAACGTCTTGAAGATTTGGAGGCCGGGAGAAATTCATCCTACTTCATCCTTATAAAGAGGTCAAACTGACAACGCATGGTCTGAATCCTGTTCACAGGCAGAAAACAGAAGATTTCACTCTGAACTTCACGGAATCACTTTTTTATTAATTTTCCAGGCAGCTTTCCTAGTTTATCCCTATAGTACAAGCATATTAAATAGAAAATCTGAATTTTTCTGTCACTTATTAACTGAATAATTTGCATTATATTTACTTTTAAGTAACAAAATCGCAATGAAATATTCATATCTCTCATCATAAATTATGATAAAAACATGGAAGCCTAGCTCTTGTCTTGCAGTTCAAATACAAAAGAACCACAAGCAACAAAAACAACAAAACCCCAAAAGTTGATCACTAACTTTTTGCTTATATGACTGAAATGTTTTTGCATAATGCAAAGAACAACTTCTCCTTTTCCTCCATTAATTAGTAAAAAAAAATTAAAAATTTATCTGATATATATATAGACATGGAGACAGAGATGATAGAGATGATGGAGATGAAGATGGAGATAGAGATGATAGAGATGAAGATAGAGATAGAGACAGCATGAGCTGCACACCAGGAGGGCAGGAGGTTGGGCTGCAACTTGCACTGATGCCTTTTGTGCTCAGGTAGCGCCCACATCAGCTTTCTTTCTATTTGCTTTCCAATTAAAACCTCTTTTTCATGCAGCAGATGAAGGAAAATTGCTTCTCACGCTGTGTCAGTGAGCTTTGGCAGATAGATATGCCAGTCCTGGTTTGTAATTCATATTAGTTTAACATATAAAACTAACTTATTTTTAAAGCAGTTTTAATATTTGCATAGACTTTGTATCTCCTATTTTGCCTTTTTTTTTTTTTCTTTTCTTAACACTATAGAGGAAAAAGCCTAAAAAGAAAAAAAATTCTTCAGACTTATAATGGTAAAATAAAGTTTTGCATTGTGAGGTGGTTTTTGGTTTTTTATTTTTCTATGACTGCTAACTGAGTGTTTCAGCTGAAAGATATGCTTCTCTTTCATTCTGTTCTCCATCCTGCTTCATGACTAACAAGAACTGCCAGCATTCATTCAAAAATCGGAGGGGAGTTGGAACATTTTCCTTCATGATGAATGCACAGATTTGGGGAAAGTTATTCTGAACAATGTAACATAGAAATGTTACAGCTCTAAATGTCTTATGAAATAAAATTACCATAATAATTTTCAAAACATGGAAAATATTCAGTGGTTGTTTCAACTTTAAAACTTTTCAGCTAAGATTTTATAACAAAGTAAAATTAATTTTGAAGATAAACTCAAAAAGTTCAGATAAGGCAAAATCAAGACACAAGACATTACCAAAAGCTTCGTATTCCATGTGTTTTCTGAAATGCATCATAAAATTAGTTTGCTCTTGTGGAGAACTGTTCATCCCAGCAAACAACTGCTTCCAATTGAAACACACCTTGAGGGAAATTTGCAACAGAATTCACAAATTCTCCCCAACTCCATGCAATGTCCATGAGTGACAAGTGGCATTAGAACAGCCACTTACTAAATGCAACAAAGACACTTACTATTTTGTTAAAGATATCAGAAAAAGTCTGAAGCTTTTAAAAAGATATTGGTTATCTATTGCAAATTACTTTCTTGGTGTTCCTGTGATACTCTAGTCTGTCACAGTTTAAGTTGTATACATCATAGGGTGGGCTGGCCCTTGAGTATGCCAGGGTCTCAGCCTTTCCCTGGTGTGTTGTGTCCCAGCTGGCCAGATATGGCATCACCGAGGTGCTGGTTAGTGATGGTCACCCTCCCTCTGGCTCTTCTGAGGTGTGTCCCTGCCCTGCAGCAGCGTGTGGGAGATGGGAATTGGGATAGATCTGCTTTGGCCACCGTCTGCTGGGACACGTGGTTCTGACAGCAGAAGAAAAATGGGTTTGAACAACTCGCAGATTTCTTGAGGTGCCATGTGAGTGACAACAAGCAGCTGTGGTGGGGGCTGTGGATCTAATCTTGCCTCTGTGAGCTCTGTTCAACTCTGAGCTCAGTGGGATGGTGATGGGGCCAATAGTGAGTGCTTCTGGAAACCTCTCCTTTGCAGCTGAGCTTCAAAGCTTCCTGCCCTGCTTTCCCCCTCTGAGGCTGGAGGACACTTATCATCATGGAAAGAGTGTCAAACACTATAAAGTATTTCCCCCAGACAGAATCTTTAATTACTGCTAATCATACTGAGAAGCTTTTGATGTCTTCTGAAGCAAAGAAGGTCACCAAAGGTGACCTTCTCGGCAGAGACCTGACTTATTGCTTTTTTTTCCCTGACATCTGGAGGTCATCAAACACTATAAGAGTGTGAGGTTGATGTTCGTGGAGTTGGAAACCCAACAGATGGCAACACACCACAGCTGAGGAAGCAGAACAGGGAAAACTACTCTTCTATCTTCACCTCTCCACCTTTGGAGACCTAATTTTTAAATACAGCATGGCCCGGTTAATTTTAAGTAGTTACCAGGCATGGACTTGAATTATCCAAAAGCAGTAGGTGCAGGGTGTGGTTCACAAATCCAGAAAGAAGATATCTTGCATCGAAATGATGCGACCCAATGAGACACGCAGTCTGAGAACTCTCTTCTTGCACACTGAACATGCCATGTACTCTTTTAGTAACCTCTTCCCAAGATAACAGTGAAAATAATTAGGCAATACAAGTGGCATTAAAACCAAAGATGATCATCTGTTATGACTTAGTTCCCCTGGGGATCCCGGGGGAGGTTCTGCAGCATTGAATAAAACAGGGAAACAGCCTCGCGGGCAGCAGCAGTCCTGGTATTAAATTACATCTTTAATCCAGCACTGTGCCCTACACAGCCCTGTGAGGCTGCCACAAGCAGTTACAGCCCGAGTTGTTCCTACATAACCCTTCTAGAAGCAGCGAGTTGCTAATTGCTCTGTGTACACTGTCAGAGGGTGCTCGCAGAAAATTTACAGTAATTTACCAAATGGACTGTGAGATCCTTTTACCGCAACCACATTAAGCAGAGGTCGGGTTGAAGTAGAATTGGAATGTGGGGTTTACAATGAATACAGAGAGGGTTATTTTGGTTTGATTGAAAAAAGAGAGGAAGGTTTCTCTGTGGGAACTGCTAATGAACTCTGGAGCCTTTAACCTTCATGTCACAAAGAGACAGCAGTGAAGACAGCGTGTTACCCCTCCCACATACGGCATATGCACATATGCAATGGTGGATAGGATGCTTTAGGACCAAGATATCTAGCAGAAAGTTTTGACATTTATTTTGTTGCTGAGCTCCCAAGGAATTGTTGGTGTGTCTGCAGGGAGCACCAGCAAATCACAGAAAAGAAATCATGGGCTGGAGCAGAAAGGTCCCTGACTGCCCACTCACTCCCATGGCAGCAGTGTATCAGCCTGATTTAGAGCTGCTGTGTCTTGTTTGGGCTGTATGAAGATCCACTGTGGGCAAATCTGCTGACCTAGGGATTTTGAGTTGTAATGTGAAAGAGTTTGCAATGCTTAAAACATGGAAAACACCCAATGCACAAAGGCTCCGTCTCCTGACCTGGGTAATTTATTCATTACAAAATAAAATTTATAAAAAAAATAAAAATGGATGGACAACTGAAAATAGTTTTTAAGTGTAGTGAGAGAAATAAAAGGTAACCTAATTATCTTCAGACTAAGACTTTGTATTTGAACCAAAAAAATGAAGCAACAAGCTTTTCTGAAGGTGAAACTTTCAGAAATTTCCTAATATCCCCCAAAAAAATACAGTACCCTGACTTTGGAACAAAATCCAGGTTGGGCATACTGCTCTTCAGAAGGGAAGAGGAGAATATTCTTTGGAAGAAGAAGCACATGAATAGTTAGTGGTTTTTTTAACAGAGAAATAGTTTTGTTAGTGCTAGAGGTTAGTGGAGTTGGAAAGACTTGCTACAAGGGCATTATTTTTCTCTCTTTCATTATCTCTACTCTGGTGGCACCTACAAAACTGCTGCATGTTCTCCCATCCAGGTCACGCTTGGATCCCTCCTTGAAATTGGTACAAGGTAAGAAATTCTGGCAAGGTGTAAGATATGACACTAGTAAGGAAAAGCAAATATTAGAAGTTGTGTGCAGAATAGTATTATAATGTATAAATTATTACTTACGGATTATAAGACCCCATATAGCAAAGTTAAAAGTCTGTGAAACAGAGGTAAATACTCTATGCAAAAGGTAAAAATAGAAAAGTTTGAGTTTCTACTTTGAAATGTCTTCAAGACTTAAAGAAGTGAAATCTTAGGAGGAGGGATCAAAGTGAAGGAAGAGAGATGAAGGTGAGCTCCTTGGGACACACTGTAACAGGAGGAAATTGGAACAGGAGGTCTTCTCTAACCACCAAAGAAAAGTATTTGGAAAGATGTAGCAGTTGTGAAGTCAGGAGAGCAAAAAGCCTGAAGATCTCTGAGCTGATCCAGGAGGGCATTATAATTTATGTCTACTATAAGAACTAATGAGTGGAGGAAAATCGGGACCAAAGCAGAGAATACTATTCACCTAGAATTAATGGCACTTTCAGTACTGCGAGAGAGTAGGGAAATCGTGAATTCTAAAGACTCTGAGACATTTATATGCTATTGCATGCCTTCGCTTTCATCCTGCAGTTCCACAGAACTGAGAGAAGATACGCTGGCATAAAAATTTGTATAATGAGGTGATAAATTGGGCTGTTATTTTGAAGAGGGGAAGGACTGTAAAGAAGTGACAAGCTCAATTCGTAGCCACTAGTTTATAGCCATAGAAAAATGCCAATGGATATTAAATGGCTAATTACCATATCTAGAGCTAAATTAAGGCCTTAAACGAATTTCCTTTAAAAAGAGGGTGATCAGCTTAGTAAAAATATCCTGGAATGATAGCTTCACTTCAAAGCATGACCTAAAAATAATAATTTGGTCAAATTTGGTGAACTAAGATTCAAAGTACTTGATCAAATGATTAGCAAAACTTGCCCTTAGACAATCATTTCCATCATTTAAATCAGCCCTTGAGAGCAATACATTTATTTGCTCTGTGGGTGGTGGACCTTAAAAAAAACTTGCAGAACTCTGGGTCTCTAGAAGAAAGGTAGGCAGATGCTACTTAGCTAAAACAAAGGAACTTTACGTGATATTGGGCTGCATTGCTTTTTAATGAATATGCAGTGTTCCTCAGCTGCTGTGCAGCAAGAACCCCACAACACTGCTCCTTTTTCTCCTGTGCCTGGTACCATGGACATTTTGATATTATTTTTAAGGCTATTTTTGCAAGCCTGAGGCATCCTTTCCTACTTCTCTTTAACTCTGAGAGCAGGATAGTCTCTGATGATTAAATCCCTCCCAAACGGAGAGGAACAATGACTGTTTCTTACTCAGCCCCCAGTGCTGGCTGCTGTTACTCTGCACGTATATGTCTTTTCCAGAGGCATAACGTATTCTGTAACCTGGTTTCAACACGAATCTGGTATGATCCTGATGGATGTCAGTGAAGTGCAGTTTCACAGAAGCCATTACACGGAGGATATCTTTTATGAAACTCTTCTGGCACCTCTAGAGTTTTGAATGAGCCCAAGTGTTGTGGTTAGCCTGTCAGGCAGCTAAAAGAACTGCACAGCCGTTCTCTCATTCCTCCCCACTGCAGTGGGACGGGGGAGAGATTTGAGAAAAACTAGAACTTGTCCAATAAGGTAAAAGCAGTTTAATAGGACAAAAAAGGGAGAGAATAATACTACTAATGGTGCTAAATGAATACACAAAACAAGTGATACACAGTACAATTGGTCATCAGCTGCTCATCAGCACCCAGATAGTACCTGAGCCACCACCCTTCTTGTCCAACTCCCTCTCCGCTTATACACTAAGCATGATGTCATATTGTATAGAATATCTCTTCGCTCATTTTGGGTCAGCTGTCCTGGTTGTGCCCCCTCCCAGCTCCTTGTGCACCTCCTGCAGAAGGCTCATTTCTCCTCACAGACAGGTCCTCAGAGGCTGAAAAGTCTTTGAGTTAATTGTAAACACTGCTTAGCAGCAACTAAACACCAGTGTTGTGTTATCAACAGTTTTTTTCATGCTAACTCCAACACACAGCACTATACCAGCTACTAGGAAGAAAATGAACTCTATCCCAGCTGAAATCGGCACAACGAGGAATGATGATAGTCTCTTGCTTGAATTCTAAGAGTACTTTTCCCCCTGTTGACTAAAGCTGACATATGAAGACAATAAAAACCAGACAGTATAAGAAAACAGTCCGAGACATCTGGTGTTCTCTCCTGTAGCAAGTGATGTGCTACCCAGTTTTGCTACTGAACTAAACCAAGGAATGACACCTCTGTGAATTACTGTAATAAAAGCAAATGAAGTGAGACAATAAATGAAATTATAATGAAATACAGAAGGATTAGTGGGTCTGTGGACATACTGCTCCTTGTAGGAGGATACCAAAGCTTTGCAATAGATAGCAGTTACTCTTCCCTTATTCTGTATGCCACCCAAGCACCAAAAGATGGGATTCTGCTGTTTCTGCCTTCAGAGTGTTACTCAGGGCAGATGTCTAGAAATCCCCCAAATGGTGCTTGGTCGGCTTTAACAAGAGCACTCTGCATTTTCTCATTAACAGTCAGACTACACTCCTACAGTTCAGCCAAAACACTCTCTAACATCACAAAAAATGCTTAGAACAGTGTGGATGCTTATTGCAAAGAGGTTATTAGACCATGCATCTACAACATGCCTTGCTTCCATGGACTTAGATGTCAATAAAAACAAAGCTTCAGCATATGATGGGCTCATTGGCATTTTGGCACACATATGTCTCCCATTCCTAAACCCAAGCTTGTCTGTAGTGCCCTCAATATTGCCTGGACTCTTCTCAGGACAGGAATACATAGATCTCAGCATCCCACCCTGCCAGCTCCCAGCAGCGGGACAGCATTAGGGTTAGCAATGGATTGCTTGCCTCTCCTCCCAGCAAGGCAGACAAAACTGCAGAGACAAACACATCCACAAAACTTCAAGAACCTTCTCTGAATGTATTGGTTGTGTCCAATTAGAACTATCACAGCTAGATTAATGAGTAATGCAGTTTATTACAGCAATAGATACACAGGTTCTTTTGGATTGCTGGTGATAAATTCAGTCTACAAAGCACGTGCAAATACCAAGAGTGTGAGTAAGACTGCTTGGCTACAGACACATTAAAAGATATAAAGCAACTCCACAGAGATTTCTAAGTTTCCTGGGGATGCATTTGGCACAACCAAGTGTTCAAATCTTACCCAAAGGCATCCCAATGTGGTCAGGGGGAAGAGAGGCTCAGTCCATAGACTGATCCCAGAAGTCAGAATGGATGATATCTTCCTGTACACAATGGTATCTTCCCTAACATCCTCTCTCCCTTAAGCTATTCCATATAATGTTTTACCTTTCAGGTGGAGCTTCAGTGACTCTAGTCATACACACCTTTGTTACGATTGGTGTAACGTTTTCTCGCTTCATGTTTAAAGGTATAGTCTAAGAGAAATTCCGAGCACATGCTCAGTGAGGGGTGGTCACAGCTTGGAGGTGGGCAGCTTCTGGGATGGAGGTGTGTTTTGGTAATATAATGGGCAAAGTTCACCAAGAGGGCAGCACTTCGTCAAAAACATGACAGAGTGCTGGCGCAGGGTAGTAAATATGCATCGTATCAGTTCCCATGTTACCACAGAACCCTCCTGCGGTGTCTCCGCTCTGCTCCACTGTCCGTGTACTGTTCTCTCATGTTAGCACATCAAGCTCCCCTGATGTTACCAGCCTCCAAGATTGCCTAGGAACTTACTGCGAAAGGGACTTTTGGCATATCAGCTGCTCTTCACCCTGGAAGTTTCTTGAAAACCGAACCTTTCTTTAAAATGTGAATACAAGTTTTAATTCTAAGTTACCTCCAGCAATTATTCTACACTTATTTCCGCTGCTTTTTGTTCTTTTGGAGCACCAGAAGGGAAGAAGAGAAGTATCACAAAATATATGCTACTTGTAGATAGTATGCACATAATCTAAAAGACATATGTATGCTGCAGAGAATGACAGGCAGTAGCATCAGAGCTTCAGCCTTGCCAAACGCTGGTAGAGAAATAGTATCTCAAACAGAAGTGAAGCTGAGTTTTTTAATTCAGGAAAATGACCAGTCTGACTGAACACAAGAACATGTGTTCTGGCAGCCTTTTTTGGAAGAGGTATTCAAAACAAATACTGCCTGTACACACAGTACTTACTTAACAATCCCATGTAGGGCTCAAGCCCCCTTAGGCACACAGCTAACTTCTGAGGTAGGTATTTCCGTGTTTTGATAGTGGCAAGGAAGGGCAGCAGAGAGAGTTGAGCAATTTTCATACATTCTTCTGCTAGGAAAGCATTTCTCTGCTTTCTGTTGCCAAACTTCTCTCACCCTAATGGCAGGGCCCGAGCTTCCCAAGCACATCTCCTGAGAAATCCCCAGGTGATCTCACCAGAAGTAAACACTCAGCATGAAACTTCATCAGTTCACATCTTCGTGAAATCACATTTTGGGGAAAAGTGATTCAGTAATAATCACAAATGAGAGGCAAACGTCTGATATTGTTAACACAGACTCTGCAACAGCTTCTTAATTTGTGGGAAGGCAGCCAAGACAACCATTTTTTCTTCAACAGCTTTTAAGATTTAGATGCTTCAGACCAAATCAATCTGCTGATGGCAAAGACAGTTTCATCCAGAGCTGAATTTGGCCAATTCAATTTTTGAAATACATTTCTTGTTATGTAAATGCAATTTTTGTTTTTTCCTCTATCTTGGAGCAGGAAGAGCTTCTGCACGAACAATAGATGTCTTTGTTATTGGAAGCACACACCATGCAGTAGAGAGAATGATTGGGTGGTTTATCAACTATTTTGCATCCAAGTAGTTTTTACATGTATTCCTTTGTTCCCATTTACATCTCAGTTTTAATGCCAATGACAGTGACAGAGACAAAATTATCTTTCAGACTCCTATCCAGCTCAAAAAAAAACCAGCAAAAAAAAAAAAGCCTTAACACTGCATCTTTGTCATAGAGAGGAAATCAGTGCATCTTTCTGGCTTCCTCTTGAGAAACTCAGTGCTTCCCTTTGCTCCTCATTCACTTGCCAGCACAGCCTTTTCTTCTCCAGACAGACAGGTGTCACTCACAGCGTCACGTTTCCTGCCTGAGGCTACTTCTGCCACAGCTCTGCCACACTGTTAGCCTTCCTCAGGGTGCAAAAAAAGCCCCAGCGCTGTCACAGACACTACTCTGCCACCTGAATCCTGTAGCGTTGGTTTGCACTCTCAGTGCAGAAGTCTCCTACTGGAGGTAGTTTATTGTTTCAGCCTGTAAAAGTAAGGGGACTTAGGGAAACCTATCTACCATTTAGCTTTTTGGTGGTTTGGGCTCTGAGAAACTTGCTATGGGGGTGGCTCTCCCATCTGGGGAGGAATAAGGAAAATGAAGTTTATCTGAAAGGTTATCAAATGTATATAGCCATCCTAGGTGTAATTTTGATCTAAGAATAGAATTCATAAACCTTAATGCAGCTTCAAAAAAATTATCCATTTCTGTCAAGACTAGTGACCCTTTTACACATAATAGGCAGAAAATGGTAAGACTCTGGGGGATTTGTGTTATCTTAAAACGGGGTCCAGGATGGCTCTGTTGCATCACCTTTTCAGACGCTACATCTCCTCATAGACTATAAAATTAACCTGTTGTGACCAGCTCCAATCTAGGCATCTAATATTAGATGACATAAGTCCCACTCTCAGGATCTATGGGACGAGGGAATCCTGACTTAGGAAATAACAGGAACAGTGTAGTAGGAGTGCTCATCATTCATGTATCCATTGCCCTTGTCTTACTTCAGGGTCAAGTCCCATTTGCTCAAAATATAGAGGAAAGCATAGTTCATCCATATTTTCTACTCTAAAGTTGAATGCATGCAAATGCATCCCTAACATCACCTGCTAGAAATATGGCTGAATAGAAGACTATTTTGGGCAATTAAAATGCTCCCATTTATCTATATGCTTGAAAGCAGGAATTAAAAAGTTCTGGTTAAACCAGAGCTTCTCTGCATCGGTTGGCTGCTGTTACTGCTGTGTCATGGGGCTGAGATAAGCTCTTGTGGTGAGTCCCTCAGCACCCTGTCATGGGTACCTTCAGACTGGGGACTCAGAGCCCTTTCTACTTCCCTGGTCATACACACACCTCTGTCTCAAAAGTACTTAGGGAGGTGAGACCCAGATGTACAGCAGCACTGACCTCCCCACTTCCTCCTTCCATACATATGTCCCTTCACACACTTCAGTCCACTGGCATAGCGTGTTGGATACAGGATGGTTAGGCAGGTTTTCACCCCAAAATGAACTCTAGAAGACCCCAGGAGATCTGCCTGTATAATCAAACTGGTCCAAATTTGTGCTTAAATTTAAAAGCAGAAACTACTTTTAGAGAGCATCTTAAAGATGAAGGACTCTCTGGGCATAATAAACTATTTCACCTTCATTTCACTTTTGTTAGAGAGTCTGTGGAGATGAAAAGTGATTAGGTCAAACAGTCTGTGTTAAGCTTTGGTCCATAAGGATGACACTGCATAAATTTGCATTGGTTCACGTTAGAGAGTGACCCAGAGGGCTAGGATTTATTTGTGTTCATTGTGTCCCTTTTGAAAATACATATATTTAAGAAGTTATGTGGGAAGTCAGACAAATCAGATTGACTTCCCTGGAAAAAAACCCCAAAAAAATAGCAGGAGTATATTTGTGTCTCTCTCTCTGGGTGTATATATATAAAAATATGTGCACATGCTCACTACCCTGGACATCAGGAGAACAGTCTTGGCTTCTTCAGGGACCTGCTTGGTAGAGGGCCATGGTACAACGCCCTGGAGGAAACAGGGGCCCAAAATAGATCACCTCCTCCAAGCTCAGGAGAAATGCATCCCAACAAAGATGAAGGCATGCAGTCGTGGAGCTGTTGTGACGAGTCCAAAGGAGTAGTACAAAGATAGTGAGAGGGCTGGAGCACCTCTCCTATGAAGACAGGCTGAGCAAGTTGGGCTTGTTCAGCCTGGAGAAAAGAAGGCCTTATTGCAACCTTCCAGTACCTGAAGGGGTCTACAGGAAAGCTGGAGAGGAACTGTTTATAAGGGAGTGTATTGATAGGACAAGGCATCATGGGTTTAAACTGAAAGAGGGTAGATTTGGATCAAATATTAGGAAAAAACCTCTTTACTGTGAAGGTGGTGAGGCCCTGGCACAGGCTGCCCAGAGAAGCTGTGGCTGCCCCCTCCCTGGCAGTGTTCAAGGCCAGGTTGCATGGGGCTTTGGGCAACCTGGTCTAGAGAAGGGTGTCCCTGCCCATGGCAGAGGGGTTGGAACTAGATGATCCTCTAGGTCACTTCCAACCCAAAGCATTCTGTGATTATATGATTCAATAATTATTAGGTCTGTTTCTTTTGAGGGACCATATTGAGGACAGAAATAGAATGACTTTTTGCTATTTTGTCTCACTGTACAAAATACTCCAGACTTGAAGAAATAAACCAGTCTTTGGTTTGCTGTTGTGTTTTTTGGTTTGTTTGGGGTTTTTTCCCTGGTGTTAAATTCAATCCAAGCATAAGGAACAAACAGAAATGTACAGTATACGTCCTGTGACTGATTTTGAAATAATTCTGTAGTTCTGAATTTCCATTAAGTTCTGCTGAACAGGCAGACAAGATAACTCCCAGAGCATCTTTTAAGAATTCTGAGTTCTTGTTTTACTTTACAATGAAGTTATTTTTAAAAGCCAATATGCTTACCAAGATAGAAAATATATATTTTAAAAAATAAATTAATCTCATCAGAAACATCTCTCCAGATGACTGTATTTATCAGTTGTGAAATTTCATTGCATTCACAGAGTGTTGATGACTAGCGAAATTGGGACAGCATTTTTCTTCAGTAATAGTAGAATGCCTCTGTAACTTATAATTTTTTAAAAAAAGATTATATTGGTAGAGTTGTGGATCCCTGGGCACTTTTAGAAAACAAGACCTGGAAATGACTCAGAGGATGAAGCTCGCCTAACCCCTGTAAATGTTAACATCTGACCTGCTTGTCTGAGGCTCCCTGTATAACCAGTGGAGAGGACACTTCCAGAGCTGGATTCACCTGGAACAGATCACATGAGTTATATCCAGAACAAACCAAGTCCTTTCAAGTGACCACAGGTGCCAGAAAGATCTGTTGGATCATCCAGTCCCAATCCCACCCTAACAATTCATCCTGTTGCCTCTATGTTATGCCTGGCTAAAGCCTGCCCGACTAGAGGCACTGCAGCATCAAGACTTGAAGACCTGAATAGATGGATTTGTTCCAAGGACTAATTTTCCTCCTGTAGCTCGAACTTCTAACATATCTGGTCAGTTGAAATTTGGGGGACAATATAACTGGAGTGTAACATTTTCAGCACATGCAGGTAGACACTATATACAAAGAGAAAAAAAAAAGGTGCTTTAAATGGCATTCAAAACAATAAGCAAACCATCCTGAGGAGCACCTAATATTTCTGTTAGCTTTTCTATACATTTGCACACACAAGTGTGTATAAAACATAAAACTACCTTACTGCATCAGACAGAATGTTGGTCTGGCTTGATATCAGGTCTCTCAATGTGGCCAAAGTGAATGCCTGGGGAAATTAAGACAACCAGGACAATTATGTATGATATTTCTCCCACATATTCTCCCTGCTTCCTATCCCTTAAGGTTCAAGAACTTCCCAAGCCAGACAGTTTTCCTATGATGTTTCTAATCTTGTTGGACCTCATGATATTTCTGATCTTGGACTCATTTCTTCACTGAGCTCTCTCTCTTCATCTCCAGAACTTTCAGTACCTGTGACATCTTGTCCTGATGTGCTCTGGGGCCAACCTATATGCTAGGCAGAAGGTCAGCTGCTACTTTGCTGGTGTTGAACCTGGCACCCACTTATTTCAGTCAATGCCTCCTCATTCTTGTGTTGAGAAGTGAAAAGCGGGTCCTTATTCAGCCACCCAGTTCTGCTCATGAGTTTAAAGACCTTTATCCTGTCCTCTCCCAATCGCCTACTTTTCAGGTGAAAAGAGACCCTTATTCAGTAGTTCTTTTCATGACTACCTCTGCTATCCCTGCACATCCCCAAGCTCTATCCCACCAAAGCACAGTCAGTAGTTCCCCTGTGGCAGCCCTCTCTGCTGTGGCAATTATATTCTGCACTGAGTAGTCAATACTACAAATTCTGACCTTAGATGTGACCAGGAAAGAGGCAAGAAGGAGAGGAAGACAGCAGCCTTTCAAACCATCCTCCAAGGAAAAATGCACCCACTGCCACCTGTGCATGCACAGGTTCTAAAACCCTGATGTGCCCTGTTTTACCCTAGTTATAGCACAGACCTAGTCTTGGTCAGAAAAATATGCCATTTTTATGGATATCAATTTTGCAGAGGAATAAACATGGAATTGTGTTCCTATTTTTCTTTTTCAGTGTAATTAATTGTCCCCTGGTTCCTACCACAGATGCTGTACTGACATCCTTATCATTTAGATGGACAGAATCACTGTTTATGTGCAACCTGTTCTGGTTCTGTTGCCAGCAAGTAAAATCTTGTTTCATTTCTGTTTGAACTCTGGTAAACACACCTTTGCAATTTCTATTTTATTGGTGCTTATGTCTGCTCTGTCAGCCACTTGAATTTGTTCACACCGTGACAGTAACTTTGGCATCCTGCCAAAGATAGCCACAAAATTCGTCCTGAAAACCTAGTGAAAACTACAGACTCAGAAAAGGTTTGCTGACACCACCATGGGGTTACTATGGCATCCTACCCCACTCTTCCTGAAGCAACTGTCTCACGCTGGGACTTTGAGTCAATCTGCTGCCTGGTGCCTTTGCAGCAAGAGCAGTTATAGACCCAAATATTTCCTTTGCTCTTTTGACACTGCTAAAGGAATCCTTTAATGAAGCCATCACAGACCTTTGTGAATACTGTAAGCAACTTTTTCATGGCTGCTTATTTTATTTCCCCTGCTTCCTTGTTGTTCCCATGCCTTTCTGCAAGTAGGGTAATGTATTTGATGCCTTCTGGCACGAATGCTCAGCGCAGCTGGGAATTCTGGCTGAACAGGAGCAGAAAGCAAATTCCGAATCCCTAATTACTTTCATCACAAGAAAGGGGACTCCTGGAGTTTTTCATAAATAGTTCTGGTCTGTGTGACCCAGTGAATGTCATTAAATCATGGAGGCTTGCACCTCAGTCCTGAAGAGCTGACAACCTAACCCAAGATAAGGGTTGACAAGTCACTGCTGCAAAACAAACAGGAGGAAGGATGCCAGGGCTGGCTGTGATAAATGCTCCATAGTCTCAAAAAAAGTTTGTAAAGGCACAAATCTTCCTAAGTTTTGTGTGCTTGCTTTCAGATGTAAATAAATGATAACACGTTCCCCTGGCTATGAGCAACTGGTACTTTTCTTCAGTAACCCAGTCAACATGGATCACAAAGACAATCGTGAAGAAACACAAGAGGTGACTTCAGAGATTAACAGGGGGTCAGATTTTCTTTTAGAGAAAGCAGAAACAGAAATGAAGAGATTGTAGTTCTGCTGGCAGAACAGCAAATAAGTTACTGGAGCACAGCTCCATGTTGGACAGGCATAGCACAAAAAGGCAGTAAACTTTTCAACAAAGTAATTAAGGGTCAGGAACTTATGCATACTCTTCCTCACTCTTGGTGGGGTTTTCTTTTTTTCACCACACCCAAGCTATGCTTTTTCCTCCCACCGTTTGTTATTGGTCCAGTTGCTGTGAGGAGCTGTCAGCTCCCCTCCAGCTCCATGCCAATCACAGACTCAGAGGTTGTGAATGCTCAGCACATTGCACCACTGCGGATGCCCACAGTGCCTCAGCCAAACAGGGATTCACCAAATAACAGATCAGTGTGAGGTAAGGTGCTGGAAGGAAGTTCATGGCACTTGAACTCCCACCACATTCTGGATTACTGCACATCCCCTCACTGCAAATGCAGCCAGACCTAGAAGTGGCAACACCTGTGAAATATTCCTACCCAGAATGCTGATCTCAGGAGTTGGTCAGCAGACATCTGTATTGCTAAGGTAGGACCAAGAGACATGGTTTGTACAGTCCATGGTTTGGTTTTTTTTTTTTTCATTTTGAATCTATACACTGGAAAAAAGTCAAGCTTAAGTCAAGCATGGCTGTACTCTCACGGGTGGCTGCATTTTATGTATACGGTCATTGGATGGCTGGCACATGGCTGGGGCCTCTGAACATCACTGTGAAAGAGAGAAACAGTCTGATGGTGATATTGCAAAGCCTAGCAGAGTCCTAGCAGACTCCTAGCAGGGCAAGTCCTTCTGTGCTTGTGGTTAGTAAGTACAGAGGGCTGTCCCCACTCTGAGCAAGACCTGCTTGCAGTGAAAATTAGTCCTTGTGCCAGGTGCGAGAAGGGTTTTGTTCAGAGCGGGCCTGGAAGTTAGCTGGAAACAGAGCTCATCATTAGCCATTTATGCATGCTTCTGCCAGGTAAGGTATTGCCTTTATACTAATGTTTAAAGAGGCTAGTCTACACAGAGGTATCTGATAGGTGAAACATACCAAACAAATTTACATCAAATTTAGAAGTGAAGTTTCACCATTTTTTGAAGGAATAGTGGATTAGACAACAACTACTGCATAGGAGACTGACAGTTTGATGTCAGAGCAGAACTCTGGAAAGAAAAACTCATCTGAAAACCTGGTAAAGCCAAACACATGAGAGACCTGGTGGAGCTGCCATAAGGCAACTTTTATAGTCTGACGCGGGTTCTCTGCTTTCCATCAATCACTTTTCCTCAAGCATTTCTGCATGTGCCGCCTTATTTTATCCCATGCTATAAAGCAGCTGCTACTCTTGTCAGGGTTTAGCAGTACAACAGCAGCTTTCACTGTGTGACCTTCTAGAGTGATGGGGAGGTTGGGAACATGACAAAGAGTTAAAAACAAACAAACATATTTTCTTACTAAATCCATTATTTATATTTTGTCTCTGCCTTCCTAAGAATTTCCAGTAGAAAGTTAAGTTATGACTAACGCTTGTAGGATTTTTCTTTTTCAAATAAATCCTTTCTTTGGGTACATCATTAAAGGATGTGTTACTGTCAGGTCTGGTGAAACTGTAATTACAGTGAGTGCAATAAATAAAAGCATAATGGCTGCACTGCATAAATAATGGTTCATTATCCCAGTTTTATTGGTGTTTGGTTTGCTGAGCCAATAACTCCTCCTGCATACCCAAAGAAGCTGTTCTGATCCGAACAATTTCTTCTAGTTAAAGTGAAAGAAATGAAGGAAGAGCTTTTGTAGAAGAGGACATTTGATCACCCTTGCATGGGAGCTTGCACCACTGATTCCTAGATGGAGAAATGTGACAACATCCCACCTTACCATGGTGGTTACCATGCGTGGTACCACCACAGCAATCCATTGCCTTGACAGTGTGTGTCCAACCTGGGTAACCTGCCCAAAAAAGCCCTGCTGGTGTCAGTCTGTAGGGACAAAGCTTTGGGTCTGGTCACAACACTTTGTACTAGGAATATTGGTGGGACAGCAGCTCCAGCTCAAGCCTCAGTGCTCACCACAACCAACTGTCCAGAGCTTGCCCTCCCTAGCCTCTCTTGGACCCCTTTCACATATCCATTTTCCAAGTCTGTCCTTTCCAGTGTCTTCAACATGTGTTTCTGCTTCAGTACTCGAGTGAGATTATTAAGACATTAACATTAGTTTAAAGCCTGCCAGCATCTTCAGGGCATCTCACTTCCACCTGCCTGCTGAGGGTAGAGTGTTAGTTCCTGTCTTTACATTGTTGTAGGTCTTTTGTAGCAAAAAAACCAATAGAATAGACAAATCTGCATGGGAGAGCACAAGGCTGAGGTTTTCTCATGCCTCCTACTCACTTGCCCTGCTCTCCAAAGCAGGTATGATTTAGCCCTTAAGGGAGGCAGAACTGTTCTAAATTTTGGTCCCACTGACCTCATGATATGGTATCAGACTGAAAGGGCTGGAGATTACTCTGCCTTTTGTCCCTTGAGTAGTAGCAACAAATGAAGTAGAAAAACCTGTCTCTTTGGAAAGTTTCAGCATTCAAGCAAGAAAGAATCATGAAATTTTGGTCCTCAATCACAGATGCACTTGGATGCTCAGAACCGGTCATACAGTCTGCTTCTGGCATCTGAGTTCATGCTGAGTGCTTCCTCCCCACAGCAAATAGACCCACAGACTGCCCACATGCACAGAGCAACAAAACTGGGTTCCAGATGAATATCCATTACTCATTCAGGGAAATGAAACGTCTGCCTGACAGGGACGTCTGAGTAGGAACAGATACATCTTCAGGCTAGTTGAGCTATCACGTCACCTGAACCCTGAAAACATCTTGTGCTTGTGCTCTTTCCCTGCGGCAAAGAGAGCACTTTGCATTTGCCATAAGCCAGAAGTGCCTGTGGACACTGACCCTAGCCCAGCCAAGCACAGCAACCAGGTGGCTGCAGTGTCTTCCTCCCACTCCTCTCCCTTCTGAAATCAAGGATCTCAAAGGTCAGACACTGGCCTCCACAATGCCAGAATCTCCTTTGGCAGCTGGCACTTTCCTAGAGTTGCTGCCTCTCCTTCTATCCATGTGGTCTCCTCTACTGGTGACCGTGGCCAACCTGGGTCTCTCCCAGGGTGCTCTGAAACCAAGCCTTCCACAGGATGACACAGACTGACACAGAAAATGAGCAAATATGATGACATTTTATACCATTTTTATGGCCTTCTGACATTCTCCTCAGGTAACCAGTTTAAATTATGTTCAATAGTTCTACAAAAATAGCATTTTAGCACAGAATCCTGCTCAAAATGGTAGACTTCCTCTTGTGTAACGACAGCTTTGGATGTTCTAGTATTTCTAAGACAAACCTGAGCCAAACACAACCTAGTTTCCTGCTTCAGGCATTTTCACGTGAAGCTCTTCATTGCACCATACTCTTCAACTCAAGTGACTGTGTAGGCATTATGAAAGCTGAATTACCAGCACTGAGACGCTCGTCACCCCTCCCTGGGGCAGTAACCCCATCTCCAGCCCTCCATCCCAGATTCCTACCAAATACCTCTCTCTGGAGCTTGGCAGGTTGGCATAACTAGCAAACACTACTCCTGTCCTGAGCATGACTGTTGGCACTGTGGATCTCATCCACACAGTTGGCTCCCTGACTTTCAAGCATTGCCACATGAGTGGCTTAAAGCCCTTTCTGCCTCCCTTTTTTGTCCTACCTGCTGGCCTACATCTTGGAGAAGCTGCATAGGAACCGTCACACTTCACCTTGCTCCCTTTTTATTTCCTCCCATGGCATTTTTTATCTTCATCCCCCCTGTCTAACTGTGGATTCACTTCCCAGTTCTGACTTTAGCTCAGTAGTACTTGTTTTCCCTCATGATTGATGTTTTGCACAGAGGAGATGCCAGTTCTTCCTCCATGCAAAACAATTGGGTTTAATACATTGCATTCATTTGCTTTCCAAGTGGTTAGGTTTGCTGTAATTGCTGAAATCCCCTCTGTATGACCCTCATTTGAGGCTTTAATGAAGAACTGCTGAAATGCTTTTCTGAACTCCATGTGCTTTCTTTCACATATGGTCCCTGCGTAAACAATGGTAATCGGTGCTTTATAGGGAAGCTGAACATGAAATTGCCCCAAACCTATCAGTTACTCGAAGCATTTAGTTTAGATTATCATGTATCCTGGTGGGTTTTTCACTGATGGCTGTAAATTATGGTGCAGAAAAAAACATAACCCCTGTCTTTCCATAATAGTCTGTCTCAGAGCTGGATACATCATCTTTAACAGTCTGGGCTGTGCCTGGAAAATCATGAGCACACTGCAAATAATATGTAAACAAATAATAAACATTGGCCTAAAATAACTTCTGTACTCTTGGGAATGAATGCAGCCTTGGGCAATTGCTGTGTTTCACTGGGGTTTTCAGCATTCTGCACCTACAGCATTGCTTCAAAAGGAACTGAGGGTCTTGCCTTCAATATACATATTTGATGTGTGTTTTTTCTGGAGAGTGGCCTGAGTGCCAATTAGGTGAGCATTTTTTTAAATGGAAATACATGTAAGGAAAGAACAGTACTTCTGTTATCAGTAAAGATTTTTAAAAATCAGTGCTTATTTAACTGCTATTAAATAGTTCCATTATCATTTTTAAAATATTGCATTACCAGTAATTCGTTTAAACTTTATAGTCATATCTATATCAATTCCATTATCTAAGTGGATTCGAGGAGTGCTGGCAGTGTGCAAAGACAAACAGAGCTAATTGAACACATACAGTCTCATGAACCAGGTTTGCAATAATTTAACTAGTGGAAAACCCTGGTTGACTCTGTCAATTAATCTTTAATTGAACTACCTTTCTGGGACTTAGATGCCCCAGTACAGCAGCACAAGAAGCATGCTTTATGGTAGCTCACATGGCTGAGCACTTGCTCAAAACAGAATAAAAAAATGAAAAAGGGCTCAAGCATTCTATGCAATGAGTTCATATTTCTTACTGTAAAATTATTCAATGACTGATTACAATTGTCTTTAAATGTATTTAAGTTCAGGTTGCTCTCTTATTGAGGGGAATGATGGGGTTATTGAGATAAGCTCAGGGACTAGCAAGCAACCCATAAAATCTAATGCAGGCTGGCAGTGACCAAGAGACATAAAAAAGTCAATAGTCCTTTTTCTCAGAAACAAGCATCTGTTGCTAGATTCCCTTCTAGATGATCTAGATTCCCTTATGAAGATGTCATAACATGCAAATATTAGTCATGGCTATCTCTGGAGCTTTTGCAGTGCAGCAGACCCAGAAGCCATCTCAGGATGTAACTTTAATTGCAATAGATTTAAAACTAATTTTATAAAACAAATTTTTAAACCTTTATGGGGAATTGTTCTCCCTTTCTAACTGAGGATCAGCAGCTCCCTCTTCACTCTCTCTTCTGAGGAAGTTGTAGACAGCAAAGAGGTCATCCCTCTGTCTCTTCTCTAACCTGAACAAACCAGCCATTCCTCCTAAGTCGTGCACTCTAGTCCTTTCACTATATTCTTCCCCTCCTTTGGATAAACTCTAGTATTTTATGTCCTTCATAGATTGTGGAGCCCAAAACCACATGCAGCACTTGAGGTCAGGTTGCACCAATGCTGAGTGTAGTAGAACAATCACTTCTTCCAACTGGTTAGCTGAACTGGGTTTAATGTACTCCCAGACTATCAACAAAGAGGGACTCTCATGTGCCCTCTGAAGAGAAATGCTGCCTGGTACCACTAAAAACTCAAAAGAGGAATCCATACCCGCCATGACTTGTTCTTTATAATATTACTAGGTATTAGAAGAGACAAAATTTCACCTAGGATGAGTAGCAGCTGAGAAAAAAGAAACAAGACCTACACAACCCCAAATCACGCCATTCCTTTGCTATTCCCATACAATATCTGCACCCTTCCTCACCATCATTGCACCTTTGCTACAGGATTGTTTGACAGCACAGAGGTGAAGTAGAGCTCATGAGAAATAGGACTGCCATGATCAACAGATGCTTAGCCACGATCTTGTGATGGAGATATGATCACCAGTATATCAAGGAGAAGCTATTCAGATCCAACAGTCATGAGAAAACTAGACTGTCCTGCCTGGGTGCCTCCAGGATAAACTGGCACTCCACAGCATAATTTGTAGAAAGGCAGCTCCTCGTTCTAAAAATTAGGCTTTATTAAATAATCAGAGAGTCATTTATTAAAGGGAAGAGATTTAAAAAGAACATTAAAAATGCCTCTTCTCCTGCTGAAGTCCCCTGAAAGTTACCCTGAGTTACAACTCATTACTCTAGAGTACTCTTAGCATTATACACTTCTGTCTGAAATATGCATTGCCTTTATTTTTAACTAAAATGATATGCAAAGCTAGATATTTTTAGTATAAAAACTCTACACTACTTCTTGGTAGATATGTACTGATATCATAGCTTTTTTTCCTTACTCATTTCTCCTTGATTGCAAGAAACCATGATTCTTCCCTGAGAACATGGTTTTATTTATGGCATTTGTTCTTCTGGCTGATGAGGTCATGTGGTGGTATGACCTTGGCTGGAGGCCTGATGCCTCCCAAAGTCTCTCTGTCACTCCCCTTTCCAGCTGGACAAGGGAGAAAATACATACTGAGAGGCTTAGGACAGGGAGAGATCATTCTGCAATTAGTGTCATGGGCAAAACAAACTCAGCACAGAATAAAGGAAAGAAAAGTAATTTATTACACTGCACCACACACCCAGTGACACCAGAGTCGGGTAATGAGAAGTGTGACCAGATCTTAAAGCACCTCCCCCCACCCCTTCCTTCTTAGCAGACTTCACTTTAGTCATGATTTCACTACATTCTTCTCCCCCCAAATGTGATATGGGGAGGGGCAGGAAATGGGAGAATGGGGGTTTCAGTCAGTTCCTCAGGAGTTGTTTTCCTTCTTAGCTGGGGGAGGGGGAACATTCCTCACACCCTTCCCCTGCTACACTGTGGGGTCCCACCCACAGGAGACAGTCCTTCATGAACTTCTCCAACATGAGTCCTTTCCCACAGGGCTTCAGCTCTTCACCAGCTGCCCCGGTGTGGGTCACTGCTATGGGGTGCAGTCATAAATAATAGAATGTCTCTCAGGCTCTCAGGCCCAGACTGTGCCAGCCTGGTCCTCCATGGAGTCACAAGCCTACCCCCAGCAAACCTGCTCTGTCATGGATCTCTCCCTCTCTCTCATCTCTGTGTCTCTGTCTCTCTCCATGGACTGCAATAACGTGGTGACCTGATTGTTTCCTCTCCTCATGCTCTTTGCTCCCAGGAATGGTTTAGAAAGATTAAGGAATAGGAAGGGAGAGACCGAAAATAAGACTAAAATCACACTTAGTGTATTAATGAAACACAAATACAGCAGGCTCAGAAAGGGATCCAGTTCAGGTTGCCTGTCGCAATAGTAGGAAAAGAGCTCATTCGGTGCATGCCAGTGCCAAAGGTAAAATTGATGCCTTCAACAGAGGATACATTTCCACTGCCTTGAAGAAAACTTAACATAAATACAGAGTTTTAGTAAGGCTTTGCACATAATCAGAGCTGTCTAATCTTGTCAAACATTTGCCCTCTGGCAAACAGGCATTTCGAAGGAGCACATCTGACAGTCAGCTGCGTTTTAGAAACCAGCAGTAGAAACACCCTGTAAGAGTTGCACTGGGAGCTTCCTTCTAGCCACAGTGACATTTAAGCAGTTTTTTATTCCTCAGGCAATTTTTTCTTCCGAGCATAGGGTGTTTTTTCCCCTTCTATTATGAATAGTAATCATTTGTACCCCTGTAGTTTTGTGAAGCCCAAGCCATGTTCACATCCTGCTGTTCAAGGTCTTCTAAAACCCCAGGAGAAACAAGAGTGGAGGTTGCTATGAATGCTGTAAACTTCTTTTTCCCAGTGGGGATCAGCTCTAGAGCTTCACAGTCATGGCTCATGAAATTAATCTGGCCTTTCTGCCACTGGTAGGCTTGGTTTCTGCAGTATTTCTTCGGTGTGCACTTGTGACAGATCTCGTGGATATATTGAATTGTGATTTCTCCTTTGGAGACTGGTCTATATGCCTTCCCAACAACGCAAGGAAGGGAGCAGTGGTGATGTCAGCCATACTGAAATGCAAAGAAGAAGGAGTCATCTTTGCTTTCTCTGCTGGAAGCAGAGGGCTGAGTCCATATTATTCATGAGGACAGTCAAAACCTCCTCACCAGCTGTAACATCTTTTAACCACTGACGTGTGTGAGTAGAGCAATGTGTTTATAGGTAGGTAGGTAGGTAACAGCGTGGCTCTGTGTTGCAAGTAGTTGAAAATTTCCCAGCTAAGCACTTTCAGAGGGCACTAGTGTGAAAACCATGTGCCTTCAAAAATTTCCTCCATGACTATATAGGTCTTTAGAAATTAACATCCCTTAATAATTTTCCATCCATCACTACCATGGACATTGATTGAGGACATTTCCAGGCACACGTGGTCCAGAGATGTCCTAGAAAGTATAGCCTAGGTAGGATGCTGGCAGGTAATGGACAGAATTTGGAAAATGTGCTGTGAAATTACTTTTTCTAAAAGGTTGGGTTGTTGGGGGTTTTTTCCATTTCCAAAAATTATCTTGTCTTAATGAGCTGAAATTCCTGTCCCTATTGTCACAAGCATTTACCCTCCAGGAAGTTCCCTGTGCTGAGGATTGGAAAGCTCTGTGGCAAAAATGAGAGCAACATGAGGAGATTGAGGCATCTTACATAGTTGGAAGTATCAGGGCCACATCACAACTGGAAATGTCATACATTTTTCACTAATTCCAGCATGTGCAGCAGCTCAGACACACCATGGAGGGACAGAAGAAAACACTCAGTGAGCTGTATGAAGTTTGGTTCAGACATTGGCCAGCTTTGTCTACTCATGTGCATCCCAATGGCAGTGAAGGGATTTATTGCTCCAGCAGCACTCAAGTGTCAGCAGAGGCCCTGGACACAGAGCTGTGTGGGGTCAGTAACCTTCTAGAATGAGAAAGCTCTGTAGTCCAGCAGTCACCAGTACTTTCCAGGATAGGATATTTTTAAGTCTGTGACTTCCCACCTACTGAAATAAGACCTGGGTAACAAAGCCTACAGAAATCAGCATGCAAATGGCCAGCAGTGGGGAAAGTAATTCCAAAACCTACCTTTCATTTTTCAATTTGGATGTTTATACAGTGAGGCATCAACAGATATGAATGCTTCCTTTTGTCAGGGTGTTTTGTGGATTAACTCTAGAATTTCTGCAGAATCCTTGTTTGCTCAAACACCCGTGATGTCAGTACTACTGACATCCTACCGAAGGAGGACGCTTCCCTGCATCTAACAGCAACACCCCCAGCCATTTTTTGTATCCCCACTGGCTCCACCTTTTCCTGGACACTCTTGGACAGTACTGTTGTTCCCTGTACAGTAAGCCTGGTGCTTTGGTCCATTTGTCTTGCCAGACTCCACTAGAGAAGCAAGGCACTTGGGAATGAGGAGCAGCATCCCCCTGGGAGCTGCAGAGATGTTTCTACTTCCACTCAGCCCAGAGTCTGATGGTTTAGGAGGAGTGGAGCCATGATCTTAACACTCTCCTGGCTGCACCAGCATTGTGGTGCTCAAACGCTGCACCTTTCCTCCCTTTCACCTCTACTCCTCTGTGCAAGCCAGGTATGATCTTTCTCTGAGTTGCAACACAGAATGAAGGAAAAGCAGAATTTGGAGTGATGCACTCCTGAAAACTTTAGAAAGAACAACATCAGCTCCAAAATCTCTTCAGATGTGGGAAGCTGTCATTTCTTTTCACCAAGCGCTCTCACGTCACAAGGAAGTTGCCCAGCTACAAGTACATTCAAACATTGTTCATCTTTGTCATAGGTGCACTCAGACTCTAAAGGGTTTTTGAGCCTAAAGAGCAACAAATGTTTGAAAACTAAGAATAAGTGCTTATATCTGTGAAGGAAAATCTGTCCCAAGTGTTTAAACAAAGTGTTTAATAAATGTTTAAATAAAAATGTTACTTATCCATGTAAAAAACAAACTGAGCCCTTTCCAGCACAAAACAATGTCATACTTCTATGATAAGTACAATAACTAAAGATTCATTGTTCCTTGCATGAATAAAGAAGGACCTGTTGAACCATATCAATCTGAGTGTTGCTAAGAGAAGTCAGTCCTGTCTTTGAAGACAGCTGTATCCCAGAGGTCTAAGCCTATATATTAATCTTATTGAGCAGCAAAGATTATTCTTTACCTTTTCTGACTCTGTTTTTCACTGATATAATTTCAAGATACATCAGTTTTCATGCTATGGCAAAAATATCTTCATCAAAACTGTGGTAAGAGTCTTCTGCCAGAGAGATGGCACACCATGTGTTGCTCTCCAGCCCAGAGTTGCAGGTTTTTTTCTGTAAACCACAGCTGTGGCACAAAGGGTCTGCATCAAATGATGTGGCTGAGGGCAGAGGCTGTCAGTGCCTCATCAGGAGAGTGGGCAGCATGGAGCCAGCTGTAGAGCTACAACGTGACATGCTGTCAGATACCTGGCCCCACCACTCTGACTGCAACTTCACCAAGCAGGTATGTGGAGATGGGCTCTGTCCCCACTGTCAGAGCAGCGGGTTGCAGTAGGTTACATAAATCAGCCCTCCTCAGTGGGGAATGCCAAAGCAGCCACCCAATGAATGACTGAAATGCATCGAAAACACCCATGCCAATCACAGGAAAGGAGATAACACTCACACAGTTCCATCACTTCGTTGTCGTCATCACATTCAGAAGCCCAGAAGCCTGTCCTGATCAACAGAGATTGGTGTGGTTTTGTCTCTGCCCATGCAGCACTAAGGCTGGCAACTGAGAGAGATAGCGAGAGGTGGGACAGGCTGAAAAGGCTTCAGGGGTTTGGCTTTTCCAAGTGCCCTCTACTGCTATGTTCTCAGGACAGCACAAATGTTCCTCTTCCTGACCAGCTGCAGGGCATAGGACTCCTCACCTCCTCTTCAGGGGCATCTATTGTCACTGACTTGGTTGTACAACCTCACTCTTGACCGCCTTCTGCATCCTCCTCAAATGCCTTCCCCATTCCAGCACTGCTGCCAGCCTTGACGGCCTGTGTCCAGCCACTGGTGCAAGGAGCTGTAAAGCTCCCTTTCTCATGGGTCTGCAGGGTTGGGGCTGCTTCCCCAAGTTGATCTGCAGCCCGGCAGTTCCCCTCCCAGAGCCCATCACTCCTTTGAAGCTGTCAGGAAGCTGCCAATTGCTAATGGGCAGGCAGCAGGACTGCCGGGAATAGAGGCCTCATTAAACTAGCACTTGCTGACTTGTGGTCTCAGAAAGGAAATCTGAGCGTTACATATTCCCTAGACTCCATGGGCATGGTTTCCTATCTGTCACCCTTCTTTTCTATCCCGTGCTTTCACTGTTTGCTCTGCCAGAGCCTTGCCTTGCTCCAGGGGTCCTGTGGACAGAGACCATCCCTGTGTCACTGCTGGAGGAGGCTCAAAGTGGCTCTGCATGCAACCTCCCTCACCCCAGCCCCGTACACTTGTAAGGTGGAAGGTAAATAATCTCACCCATTGTAACTGTCTCCTTTTGATAGCATGAAAAAAAATCACCGCACTTGATGCCTACAGGTCATCATTCCTTTGGCAAAGCAGAACCCATGGGACACATCAGAGAGAGGTGCACTTAAAAAGAAAATGCGATGCTTTCCTTTAGATCTGCTTTGTGATTCTGAAGCCAGCTGTAAAAGAGGCATGAGGGAAAGGACAAAGCTGGACAGGGTTGGGTGAATTGTCATTCCAGTTCCTGTCCTTCCCATGCCTCATGAAATGAAATAATGATACAGTAAAGCACAGAGCACTTCTGATGTTGCAGCCTCACTAGGAGATGACATAGCTGTGATAGCCTAATGAGCTTGAAACGGCTGAGGAGTGTCAATAGATAAAATCTATAGTGGGAAGATTTCTAATCCTCAGCACAGCAGGGAAACACTTTCTGAAATCCCAGCACATTCGTCAGTGACAGCTCAGACTGTAAATTCACACAGTACTCTAACAAAAGACTTTTTCTTTTTTATGGATCCAGAATGTTGATGAAATAAAACCAGTTCTAAACAAAATCTGAATGTGTAGTGCTGTAAAGTGAAATACACTTTAGAAATTTGAATTTTTGAAGGTGTTTTGCGGGTTTTTTTTAATAATTTTTCTAGGTAACATACAGTAGTAGGAGTAATTAAGTCCTCAAAAGTACATCAAACAGCTTCCTCTGCTTTCAAAAACACATGGCCAAGTTTTACATGTTAAAATAAACTGTGACAAATCAATTAAATTACCTCCTGCAAGTTCATAACAGTTGTGAATAAGTGTGAAGAAGGAAACATCACAACTTGATTTTATTAAAGTTTCTTGGTGTTGTTTCAATTACTTTCTCATTAAAAAGCTAAGGAAAAAATGGCTAAGCCTGTTAAGGGATTGATGCAAAGCTAGGTACACACCCTGATCCAGGGAGTTTGCTATGCAAAATTTACTGTCAAAATGAAGGTGTGGGAATTTACTCTTCTGAGTCCAGCACAGTCCTTGTTTCAAGTAGGCACCAGTACAACAGGTGTGAATCCAAAGGTCACACGCAGTGCAGTGCATGGTGGGAAACAACTGGTATTGCTGGTAGCGCTGGGGAGAAGATGAGTGGGTGGGAGGCAGACAGGGTGGAAGATACGGACAGTTGATCATCAGCCCCGTGTGACTCATTGTTACAAAAAAATGCAACTACAACACAGGATGCATAGACTGGAGTTGAGCACATGAGGTAGTCCTTCAGCTCTGCTTGACATTGGTAAGGTCCCATCTGAAGTACTAGACCTTGTTTGGGGCCCTATGCTTCAGGAAAAGCATGGGCTACTTGGAGAAAGCCCAAACGATACTGGTGAGCATGGCAGGAGGCCCAGAAATAATCCTTATAAAGAGAGATTTAGAGCAAAGAACTGAAGAAAGATGGGAAATTTGATACCAAACACAGTTAAAATTCCAAGAAGACTCACAAGAGGAGTCTAGACAAGCATCTGAGTGATATGTCCTAGGGAGTCTGCTTTGGCAGGGGGTTGGACCCGATGATCTCTCGAGGTCCCTTCCAACCCCTACAATTCTATGATTCTATGATTCTATGATCTCCAGGGACTGGCATGGGTCCAAGTGAACCGGAGTGGAGGCAAGAGGCAAGAGGATCAAGAGGTCCTGCATGTTCCTCAAACCTTTTCATTCTAAGGTAGCACGAAAGTGGAGGAAAAAGAAGGGCAGAACATCTGTTTGTCCACAAATCTGTTGGTCAGAAGGCTAGACCAAATCCTGGCCAGACTCCCCCTGTGAGCAGGCTGTCCCTCAAGTGTGGGACAAGAACATGAAGCAACAGCACTTTACAAAAACTAGAACAGAACCATAGCTGATTATACTGTCCATAAAGTCTCAACATGAACGTCCTTGTCATCTGCCTGGTAGCTGATATGCAAGATTTGCCATTTGATTTTGTTGAACCTGAGAGCACGATACAGAGATACTAAGAAATGACTAAAACCTGATGTGTCTGTGTAAGTGTGGTGGACTGCTCAAATTTTTGCTGAGTTTGAGAAGTATCACGAGTAGTTTTCCTTCATGTTATGCCTCTACTTCCAGAGCTGCATCTGATAAAAGAAGCTAGTCTCCTTGACAACTGAATGAAACCTTTTACACAGAGGCATCGTCTATACGGCTCAGCACAACTTCCAAGGCACTGTCACTGGACAAAGGGTGCTCATCTAAAACAGGCAAACTGCTCATGGCAACGATTTCCTTCACAGCATTTCATGGTCAGTGGTATGTATTAGAAACCGCAGGAAAGAGGGCAAGTTCAGGGTAGTATGTTAAATATGTTTTTACAGGATCAAATAAAGCATGGTGGTGCATTGATGCCTTTTTTAACCTGAATTCATAACCGGCTCCTTGTTGTATTTCTAACAAGGAACAAGTCATATAAATACATACAGAAGTCCTTTCATATTCATCTTATACGAGTAATCATCTAGTATGAGACAGTGTCTTATGACACTGAGTAGCTGGCTCTTGGCTTTTTCAGGCAGCTAACTCTTTTTCTTGCTTTTTAGTCTGGTGTAAAGAACAAGCATATATGTTAGTGATTGGAAATTTGGAAAAACTGAGGAGAACTGTAGTCTCAGTCATTTCATTTCTCTCACTCAGTTTATCTATATGTGCATTACAATTATATTGGTGTGCAACAGTGGAAGTAGGATGAATTAATTAACACTTTTCTTGGTTTTGAGTGAGAAAAGCTCTGGAAAAGAGTACTGTAATTTATGAGTTTAATCACATAATTCAAGTTTAATAATGAGACAGAGAACTTAGACTCAGAAAGCTAACTAGGTATTCAACTGTTTCCATGTTTGTCAGCTTTTTCTGAAATGTAATTTTATCAGTGTAAAACAGAACAAAACAAAAAAAAATCTCATATTTTGCTGGGATTGCTCTGAGAAGAAATAAGCTTTATGAACTGTAAGTAATTAGAGCCTGTTTTTAATAGCACCCTAAATTCACTGCAGTCATCAGAATTTTTGCTTGATTCTGAAAACCACGTTTGTCATCAGGATTCGAGGAGTTGCAGAAACAAAAGCTCCCCAGCAGCCACAATCAGGCTGGCAGAGGAGAGAGGAGAATTTGGCTTCTGCCTCTGAAGTGGAGGCACAGTTTCAGAAGGATGCAGAAACGTTGTTCTCATTTCATCAACTTGGTGCTGTTGCTAAAGGACTCGGGCCTTGTTTTGTGCCGTCCCTGGTCACTTAAGGAATAAAGGAACATGCAGAACAGAAAATCTGTTATTGAAACAAGTGTGTCATGCATCCTTGTTGTACTGGTTCAATCAGGACCCAACAAATTGTATGCTAGATAGAGCCAGGATCTGATTTTTCTTCCGTTACTGCATTTGTGACCTGGATGTTGTTACTACAACAGAAATTGGGTCAATGAAATAGCAGAATTAGCCAATGGAATAATTCAATGTACTGGGAAAAAGATGCAGGTAAAGATACAAATTAAATGGTCTGTGCAGGAAACAGTGTGTTTAAGAAATTAATATCTGAACCTTGCTCAAGGTCGTGTCATCTATGTCTGCTGGTTGTTTTCTTCTCCCAGGCCAAGAAAGTGATGCACATGAAGAGGATAGGAAACCCTCTGCAAGATTTTGCTTCAAAAGAGTTCATCTTTCATGTGAACAATAAAGAATTCAAACCCTGTCCCTCAATTTCTGCTCTGCTGAGCCTGGGACATGCCATCCTGTTAACACTAATTAGTCAAATCCAGCAAAAGGAGCAATTAAGCTTTATTTAATCTCAGCCCAATCTCACTGTCACAGCTGGAAAGAACTAGCTCCTGACAAACATGCTCTGCCTCCCAGGTTTCCATGCCTGGTACCAGGCGCTGAAGCCAACTTGAAGCAGCGCAACCCAGCCAAATAACCAGCATATATCCCAGAGGCTCTGTTAAACACGAGCTGGAAATCCGTTTCTCTGCCCCTGTTTGGGTCCCTGCTGTTCAATCCCTTCCCAGCACCCAAAGGCGCTGTTTGCCCAGCAGATCCACTCTCAGCTCTGCAGAGGTGTGTGCACTCATGCCGGGGCCTAATATCTAGCGAAGGATTCTTCCAGTGAACAAGCACAAAGCAATGGTGCTTGAAAACATTAGCCGTGGTGGCTGGAAGCTCGTTCGCTTCAGATAACTGTGAAGGTGCATTTAAATGTGATTCAGAGATAGCAGGAAGAAAACTCATAATCTGAGCGATGGGGAGAATTAGCATAATGCAGGGGAGATGAAGAAATACTCCAGCATCTACACATGAAAGACTGGAGAAGCAAAGCACATCCAAACCACACAGTCCTGCCCTGCGCCTCCTCACCCCATGGGGAATGGTTTGGATGTCAATCTGTCTCTGGTCTGAAAAGCACAGATGTTGTAAGGAGCACAGATTATTTCCATCCTTGCTGCAACCCAGTGTTTCTGCTGTCACATCTATTTCTCTGTCGCCACCCTGAAACTGATACCACATTGAATTCACTGCAGCAATCACAACTGTACCTCACTCTGAAAGCTGCATTCATCATCAAGAGTTGGGAAGTTTCGGAGGCAAACATCTCCATGCAGCAGCAATCAGCCTGGCAGAGGCAAACAAACCATTTGGTGTTTCCTTGCTTTTAGATTAAAGCTCCTATTAACGAGACTGCAGAAGCATGGCTGTAATTTTCTCATCCTTGTTCTGTTGATAAAGGAGTTTGGACTTTATTCTGACCTCTACTCACTCCCTTCCCAGAGGAAAGAGGAAGGCAAGGGTAAAGATTCCACACAGAACCTGTGGGATGGGGTCCTTCAAATAGAAAGCTGGAGGGGTCAGTGGCAGCAGTTTCCAGACAGAGTAGCCTACAAAGAGCTGCCAAGACAGGCGGTTTCCTATAGAGCTCTCTGTACTCACACTACTTAAACTGTAAAATAAAAATACAGGGTCAAAATGGTCCTGATGATTATTGGTTGTCCTCCCTGTTGCACCATGAATGAGAGCTTGGAAACCATCATCTAAAGGATAAAAAAAAAAGGCCTGAAGGGCTGGTGACCACGTGTCTAAACTCAGCTTCTCCATGTACTTGATACAGGCACTTCAGCAAACAACTCAAGCCTTTTATTTTTCATTTCACAGAAGTTAAGGAATCTGATAGATGCAATGCCAGGCATATGGACCAGGTTGATGAGCCAGATAGCTTGTTGAGAAGGTGGGAGGTGGAAGATGGTGGGATCACTGGGTGTGCCAGAACATGGACACAGAGAATGAGCAACTGCTATGAAAATCAGGAACCATTCACTGGTTCCTGTGGAGAAAGGCTACAGGAACAGATGTGATGATGATGGAGACAGCTGGAGGCTTCCCTGTGTTTCCCACCTGCATATGCTGGAGTCATTCTTCCTTTCCACCACATTATTCTGTTTCTCCCAGTGGTTTGAAGTATGAGTATCTACTCAGTATTTTCTGGCACTTTTCTCATCTGCCACTGTGTCTGTCCTACACAGCATGGTTTTTCCTTTGTTTCAGCAGCTCTTCTAATTTTTTTCCCCAGTGTTGTTCCCTGTCTGTTCCTGAATTAATTTATCCTGTTGGCTGGCCATTATGTAAAATATTGTGGGAACAGGATGTTCCTTTGATACATAATTAAGAATAGACTGAGAACAGCTGATCTTCTGGCATTTTCAACAGGAAAAAAAAAAAAAAAAGGTTCTCCATTGCATGTCTGTTTTTGATAAAAATTGCACCAGACAGAAGCCAGGTGGTGCAGTGACCCCAGGTATCCCCCAAAACATTTTCACAGACTAGAATGAGGAGCATTCTCAAAGTCAGCTTCACACACTGATATTTTCATGGTTTCTTCAGAATTAAGACATGCAAATAAAAAGAATGAATGAGGACGGGTGTCAGTCTGCTTTGGCAAGAGTCTTTCAGTAAAAAAGGACATGCAGTGCTGGGTCCACTGCAGAGACCTGGATTCTTATGGGGTTTGAGCTATTTCTCCAAGCAAATCCATAGCCTTCAGGGATACCTATGGTGCGGAGAGGGGAAGGTGTGCGTGTGCCAAAAACTCCCTATGAGTATGACTTTGAGAAAAATGTGAACATGGTGACCAACCAGATGAACATGAGCTCTCAGACACATATGTGTCATTTGGATCTAAAAATGAAAGAGAAAGATGAAAGACTGGACCAGGTCCATGGTGAAGTATGAGCATTAGCACTTTGGAAAATGCCGAGGCACTCTGGAAGTTCTCGGGTTATTAAACATAGGTTCAGTTCTAACTTCATCACAAGCTTATCTTAACTACCTGGAGAAAGGACACTCAAAACAAACAGCTATTGTTAGCCTAAATACAACCAGATAGAAAATAAAGATGTACAAAATTACTGCAAAGAGGAGCTAAGCACTGGAACATGTTACTAGTAGTGATGGTAGATGCTCCGGGACCAGAATTTTAAAAAAGAAATTAAGTGCCCTTCTCAGTGCTGCTGAATGCTTCAAGCAGTGATTCATCTGGGATCGTCCTCCAGCCTGTGAGCATCACGACAGGAGAGATGATGGCAGAGATCCTTTTAGGCCTTGTAGCCTACCACACACACTTAATAAAAGTGTATTGTAAGGCTGCCTGGCTTTAGGCTGAGTATGGTGGATGTGTCCTTACAGCGTACAAAAGATGTGTGTGCTTTTCAGTGGGTGGGATCTGAATCAGAAGCAATCTGCCTCGAACTTCTTAGGGCTGAGGAACAGCCTGAAAGCCCACGCAGGCATGAGCATGGGAAGTACAGGAAAAGGCAGGAGGCACAAGGGCTGCGGGCTGAAGCGCGTTGCTCAGGTACTTCCCCAAATGGAGCACAGTGAGGGTTGCTCCGAGCACTGCAGTCAGCAGCAGAGCCAGCCCAACATCTCAGGTCCTTTCAGATTGAAGCCCTGACACAGGTCACCACCACTGCTTTGCACAAACATCATTTGAGTGACCTTCTTGGTTGAACAGATGCCAAAAAAGCAACCAGTAAAGGCTGAGAGGTCAGCCTGGCTTTATTCTTTAACAGAGCATTCACACCTTTTGCTGTGTTTCTCCTGGTTTGTTAAACATTTTATACACTCTATGTTAAACAGGGATTTTAGGAAGGTACTTATCATGAGGGACATAAGCAATTGTCATCATCTCCCTGCTCTTGGAAGTTCACCCATTGTGAAAATGTCAGAGTAGGCTAATTTTATGCTGTATAATGTATTTGACCTACCCCTTTCACCCAGACACATTTGAAACTATTCAGCCTATCCTAAGTAAATCTTGCAACGAGTACTAAATCCCCAGTGTTATTGATTTATGTTTTTATTGCCCTATATACGGCTATAAGTGTAGAACACTGCTCAATAGGTCAAGCACTCTCTTTGCTTAATTAATATTTGCCACAGCCAGTAACCTGAAGGCATCTCAGTGAAAAAAGCCTAGAAATATGCAGCCTATAAGCTTCACAGAGCTAAGAAGATATTTATATTTCCTTTACATCCTGCATTAATCTTCCATCATATCCCAAGATGCATACAGTAAAGGTTTGGGGCTGGTTGTAGAAACACACAGAATTTGAATGTTACTAAAAATTCTCTCCTTCCGTGGCACATACACATAACTGGATGCTTAGCCATAAGCATCCTACATGCTTATGCAGGCTTATACATGCTTACGCATGCTACACCACATCATATCTCCCAGGTGAAACCCTTCATCCTTCACCTTTAGACAGCTCTGTTTTGCCTGCCCGTGACACCAGTTGGTTATGCTGCGTCTAGCCATATGCTTGCTTCTGAACCCACAGTGCCAGGCTTCATTTTCAGGGAACAAAAGCTGAGGGATTTTGCCCTATACATGGGCTAAAACATACATGGGCTCCCTGTAACTTAATTTTCACAAATAGCATGGCTTCAACTCTTCAGACAACCAACAACACTGTACTTCCCTGCCAGGAGGCCCCAGCACCATGACCAGCAGAGCCATGCCCAAAGCTCAGCATGTTCACAGGTTTCAGTAAGTGTCTATATCTGTAAAAGGTCAAGTGGGTCACCTAATGTGCCATGAGATATCTCTCAAAAAAAGCCATACCCAGCCCTTTGGGCAGATCTGAGCAAGTGGATTATATGCAGACACCTATTTTGATCCACTGGAGGATTTATTAGTGCACTGCCAGCCAGGCTGTCCCCATACCAATAATGTCACTCTGTGCTCACACAGATGGGGCTCCATTGGCAGGGAGAGCTGATCCACACCAACCCTGTTATGCTGAAAGGCAGCATGCTGCCTGCTTCTCGGCAGGGGCAGGACAATTTTCACATTGTAGCCCACGATCAGGCATGATAATTGTGACCTTAAAGGTTGCTGATCTTCCAGGAGACTTTCAAATGCAGTTTTGAGGTTATTTTTTTCTGTTCTTCAAGGCTGCAGTGTTTTGGCGCAGGTTCATTTTCTCCAGCAGTGGAAGCTGTCATGGCATCTTCATTACACCGTGCAGCAGAACATAGCTTGCCTCCTTATGCCTGCTTCCCTTTATTTATTTTCATGGACAAATTCATAGAGTTTTCTATCTCTCTGGCACTATTCTTGGCAACCTTCAAGCCTTCTTCCACTATATTTCCATTCACGCAGCAAATCCCACCACTTTCTTGTTTTCATTTATTCTTGCTTAGTTGTGCCTTCAATTAATTCTTTGTGGTGAGTGCTTTAGGGGGATACCAGTTTTCTCCTTTTTTTTTCCAGGAAGGGAACCGAATTATGTGGGTGGAAGGAGAGAGGCAGATATGTTCCTTTTTTGCAGGCAGGGAGGTTGCTGTGACATTATGAGATTTCCCCGTTGTTTTACACCCTCACTGGACAGACGCTTCTTGCAAATCCATAAATCTGCACCAGCTGATGTCTCTTCCTGCACACTGCTTGGGTTGTTTCAGGCAGCTACTATGGCATCCTCATAAAAAAGATATTAATGTCTTTGAGTTACAAGCATTTGACAGGGATGGCAAATCCTATTTCAGTTTCTGCAAGTGTCTCTAACTCAGCCACTGTGCCTGTTCCCTCTGTCTCCCACAGACTATCCACAGTGCTGTAGCTAGGAGTGTATTTCTCTCCCCATTCCTGCCCTCCATGTTTTTTTCAAATTTTTTTATATTTCTTGGTACTAGTTGTCTCTCCTTTCTGTGTTCCAGGATGTCCTATCTATACTCAGATCTCTAAGCACTGTGTTTTTTCCTTTGCCCCTTCTAATACTTGCCTAAAATGCCTGATTGGTCTAGTTTTCCACCCTCTCAAATTGTGATTTTTTTTTTCCCACCTGTGCCTGGGATGCTTCTTCCCTCATGTAGGATGACTTCCTTCCTTCTCCCTCGGCCTTTTTCAGCTCGGTTCTGGTAGCACTAGTAAACCCTATGCTGGTCCTCTGCTTCTACAGTCATTCTGCATCTTTTCATCATACTTAGGAGGCATCTCTACATTCCAAAGGCATGGCCCTCCCCAGCTTGATTTCCAACAGATCCCAGTCTTTAGTCATTCGACACTCTTTTATGAATGCTCAGTGTCACCTCTGAACAAGTGTCTCTACATCAACTTCATTCTGACAAGTTTCTCATGGGGATTTCCTTTAAGCAAATATTTGAAGCTTTGGGTTGTATCGTGTGGGCTCCTGGACCACTGCTCAGACAAGTTGCCTTCAGTGATGGTGCTGGACTTCGTGAGATTGCATTTCTCAGCAGGTTGTCAGGCTTTTTTTCCACTTCATATTTCTACTGAATTGATATTATTGATTATATTAACCCAAAAAGGACATTAAAAAAAACTTCTAGGGCAGTTGTTCTGCAACAAGATCCTTCTTGCCATGAGAACAGTTTGTTGCAACCCCAGCATCTCTCTCTGGTCTGCTGAAAAATGCACACATTACAAAGATCCTCCAATGAAAAAAAAAAAGGGGGGTTTTGTTTGTTTGTTTGCTTGGGTTTTTTTTTTTATCTTCATGCCAAGCACTTATTTCTTCTCCAGTTCTTGCCTATGAGTGAGTGTGAACCTTCATCTACCACTAACTGCAATGGGCATGTTGTGAAAATACATCAGCATGTCCCTAATAAGGCTGGAAGCAGGAGGTGGTATTTATCCCTTTACATTCTAACAAGCCTAGAATTCTCATCTGCAAAAACAACATCACATCGAGGCAAAAAAAACCCTCTGCTTGCTGTGCTGCTAGTTAAAACTTTTCAGCAAAAAGTGGAACTGTAAAAAGCCACATAGAAATTTTGGAATCTTTCAAAAACGTTTTTGAAACCTTCTGAAAGTCAAATTTTAAAAATGTACTAAGTATCACTAATTTTTTAAGACTTTCGAGTCAGTACTACTCCCAATGTTATGTTTACTTTCAGAAAGAAAAAAAGAATATTAGAATCATTGCTAAAATTAAGTTGTTTAATACACTGTTTAACAGAATAGACAACAAGTTGCAGAAAAACACATCAGAAAAATCACATAAGACTAAGGAAAACATTCATACTGAGCATAATATTTTTTTCTATGACAGCAAAGTGCATGCAGGAAGTTGGCTTGGTTTTAGTTTACTAAACGCAGGGGTAGGGCAAGTGGAAAATAAAGATTCTTGGGAAATAAATTATATTATGAGAAGGAAAAATAAAAAAGAACACTGTTACTTGAAATGCTTTGGACTGACACATTGTTTTACTCTGGTTTTCTGTAGTGTTGAGTGTTATGAGAAAGGGGCTTGTTGCAGTGAATTTGGATGGCTGCACAAGCACACTTGTGAGGGAAAAAGGTCGAGACTAGGTCAAACTCTCAAGCCAGGCTATGAAGTGGCTGATCCCATTAGCCTGCTGAGTGCTGTCAAGAATAGATGCAAACAGAGCAGGGGAGGGTTATGGTGATACCTGAGCCCAAATCTGCAACTTGAAGATATATTTTGTGTGTTGGTGCCTCGAATAAGGTACAATTATGTATGTGAAGAATTAGAATTATTTTAATGAATAGCTCCCCAATGATCCAAATAAATCTAGAAATGCAATTAATCATATACAATATCATAAGTAAGACATTAGTGCTGTCACTCACTAGTTAGTGATTCCTTTCCAGTTGAAATCTGTACAGTCTCTTTCTGTGCTGCCCAAACTGTGGAGCCCTTACTGTAGGAATGTCCTGTGGCCCCACAAGGAATCGGGGTGCTGGCCTTTGCACAAACACAGTCAAAAGATAATACTTTCCACCTATCAAGCTACACAATAGCTCTTTCACTGGAACAATAGACCATATAGCAGAAAATAAAGGAAGTACCAGGATCGGTTGTGAAGGGAAACCATCCAATTTTCTGGGCAGTGACTTGCTGGGAGGTCTTGTTTTACAGCAGGAATGACAAAGCCTCTTTCCTTGAGTTGCAGTGAAGACTTCTTAACACAGGCGAAGCAAACTGTTATTGAGAACAACAACCTGCTGGCCACAGGGGAGGCCAAACACTTTGTATGAAGCCTTTGAATGTCTGATCCCACTTGTCCTGAGTCAGCTTTGTTTCACCCTGAAGGTACTGCATCTCCCGACAGACCAGAGCACCACCTACAAAATGTTTCAAATCCCTTTGGTTATGGCTCCAGGCAGCTGTAAGGGGATTATCACTAGGCCCCAGGAGGCTAACTGGAACACATCCTGTTGAAGAAGGAGATCCAGCAATGATCTCTAGGAGCTGGACTGCCATGCACAGTGATGCTGCTCAACCACCCAACACCATGCAGGGTGGTCTCCACACAGGTGATGGCAGGTACCACCATGGCTGTTTGCAGCACTGGGACGATGGAGGATTGCAACATCTGAGAGCCTGTGGGAATCAGACGTCCCTTTGGTCAATATTATTGCAGACAAAACAGTTGCACTGAAGGTTCTTGTTCATTAATGTCTACTTGCTGCCATGATACACTTGCACAGAAGCATATGCCAACTTCCCTAGTCCACTGTTAACACCTTAGGAACTTGTTTATTGAGGAATGTAAGATGCTTTAATCTTTCACCCCCTTTAAACAAGACTTGTAATGGTTTTCTCTTGGAGCTCCTGGAAACACTAGATGGCAATCCATTTTCTACCTTTGCTTCCTATCAGAATTAGCAGTGGAGGAGGGGTAGGATTTGATGGCATGGAGGTTTTACAAAATGTCACCAGAATATTAAACATAGTAAGATGTAGGGCTATGAAGGCTGCCACTTTTTTTTTACTATTCTGTGAAACTTATCCAGAGATATCCCAAAAAATGTTGAGTTAAGATGGGAACTTGAATCTCATGGCAAACCCATGGGAAGCCATACCTACCCTTCACTGACAAGAAAGGGCACCCGAGTGGCGAGCACAAACCCAGTAGTGGCAGCAGACAGGGAACCAGTGACAAAGCCTTGGCTCTGGGTTTTCTGTAATTCTCTCAGCTGATTGCCTCAATTTCCCTTCAGCTGGCCTCCTATTTGCTCTTCAGTTAGACCTGGAGTGGCCTGTCATTTGCAAGCTGTAACAGGCAAAAAAACCCCAAACACCTGTACTCCACTTAATCACACTGCTAAAAGGGCTCCCTCCTTTCGCCGAATTGCCTACGCTCTGGATGCCTCGCCGCTGTCGCTAATCCCCTGCACCTCTCACACAGCTCAGGCCAGCTGGTCGGTGCTCATAACTACCCAACATTTATTCTGTCTAATTCCCAAAGTGGAAGCAACTTTGCAGTTAGTGCAGATCCCCACCAGTTCATTTATAGCGGAATGGCTCATCTAAGTGCTAATGGAAGAACTCTTTGATTACCAGTGTATTCACGGAGATTTAAACTCCAACTGAAGCAATTAATTCCTTGTCCACTACAGACAAAATGAAATGGTGCTAGAGATTGGAAATGCATGGAAGAATATTTTCATTAAAAACTGAATATAGCCATTTACCAATTTTAATTAGAGTGGCATAATTTGCATTGCTATAGTTAAAGGCCTACTGGTATTTCTGGTATAAATAGCCTGTCATTTGTCGTAACTCCTCAGTATGCATTTGCACTGAGATAGAACATGACAGGATATATTTGCCTGTTTTTAAAATGTTTTCTTAAAATGTTAATTTAATACATTTTCAGTGTAAGTACAAATTTAAACCCAGCTCTGAGAGGAATTTAATGTCCCTACTGTAGAGATGTGTGTTGTATTAGAAAATCCCTTTAGCATTAATAAAATGAGTTTCCTGCCCTGAAAAACATTTTCTGGGTTTTCAGGTTTTTTCCTACTCTCTGTGTTAGGATGAGGCCAAGACCCTGACAAAGTTATTAACAACAACAAATATCAGCAGAAAAATAACACTTGCCTTAAATTAGCCTGAGAGTGCCAGCATTTGATGCCCAGCTTTTGACAGATTCAGTCAAAAACCTTATTTCTGACATTTCAATGGAGTGAGTCCAGAGGGCCACAAAAATGATCAAAAGGCTGGAGCACCTCTCCTATGAAGACAGGCTGAGAGAGTTTGGGCTTATTCAGCCTGGAGAAGAAAAGGCTCCAGGGGGACCTTATAGAGGACTTCCTGTACCTGAAAGGTGCCTATAAGAAAGCTGGGGAAGAGCTGTTCATGGGCATGGAACAATAGGATGAGGGATAACAGTTTTAAAGAAGAAAAGGGGAAATTTAGTTTGGATATTATGAAAAAAATTCTTCAATATGAAGGTGGTAGATCACTGGAACAGGTTGCCCAGAGAGGTGATGGAGGCCCCATCCCTGGAGATATTCAAGGTCAGGCTCGATGGGGTTCTGAGTGACCTGATATAATAAAGATGTCCCTGCTTACTGCAGGGGTTTGGACCTCTAGAGGTCCCTTCCAACCTTCTATGGTTCTGTGACTCTATCTTCTGCATACACAGTGCACAGCTCACTAAAGTATTTGGGGCCCACTTCTCACAACTTCTTCTTGCACTGGCGTGTCCCTACGTTACCACTAATGACTTCCCTAATGATCCTCCCAGAGTCTCACCTCTAGCTTTGCACAGAACTTTTGCCCATAAACTGACAAATTTTCCTGGTCCATCTGCATTTGCCACCAACTGTAGTCCCAGCTCCTCTCTTCTTCATCATGCTCCTCTGCTCCTCTGCAGGTGCTCACATAAGCTTTTCTGGGAGACTTTCCTCCAACTGACCTGCCAAAAAGATAAAAAATCCTATGGTGCTGCCACTTTGGCTCCTTTCCTTCCACCCACATGTACTATCTAGGCATCTATTTTAATTTGTATGAGCAGTGACAAGAGGCCATAACTATTTATGAGCTCTGTTATGCCAGATCCTGTGGGAAAGTATGCCAGCCATCAGTGTGCTTGTGAGAAGAGACTACACAGCTTCACTCAAGAATTACACACCTACATTTTGTCTAAGCACGATGACGGGCATCCCAATCCCCACTGCACAGAAGTGCTGGTTGCCAAGGTGTAGTCATATGCAAGTGGAGAGTAGCAGCTCTGCTCATGCTCTGTCTCCACTTTGCTTTGTGCAGAAAGAGGAAGGGAGCCAACAGAGTAACTGTCCCAGTGTAAAAACAATTCTGAGCTGAGGAAGGTGAAGTCCAAGGAGCAGTGAGAGGCTGAGAAAAGACAGGCTGGTCAGGAAAAGTATCTTTTCTTCCCTTCACACACTTCAGCAAACAGGTTTCAAGTTTTCATCTAAAGGATACCTTGTTTGAGATTTTTTAAAAAATATTTATGAGGGGGAGAGAAGCTTAGGAATTCTGGTAAAACCTCTCATTTCATCAAACAGCATAGAACAGAATGAAAACATTTCATTCCACTCTCCCTCATTCCTTTCTCTGTAAGTTATTCTTGCCTGTGACTGCTCACAGGCTTGACAGACCCAGATACTGCTCAGCTTGGTGTGGTCTTGTGCTGGCAGCTGAGTCAGCACAATTTTAGGGAGCTCTCATTGGCTGCTGAGGATGTCAACCAGTGATGCACATACCCAAGTGCACCCCAAGAGCACAGCATCATGAAAGATGGCTGCATAAAGAGATCCTCTAGTTCTGGCTTTGCTGAACCTCCAACTCCCTTCTTATATAGTCGGGTGTAGAGTTTGATATGACACCAGCACTCATGGATTTAGGCAGTCAGTTGGGTGAATTAAAGCAAAATAGTGCTGGAATTTGGCTGTTACTGCTCGAGCAGGCAGAATCCTGGGGCTTGTTATACTCATGTCATATATTAATGATGAAGGTCTTGTTCTGGCCATGTTCCTGATCTCAAGAAGCTAATCTTGAACTTGGCAAACGAAAGCTTGGTTGGCAGCATGGTCCTGAAAGGGTTGCACTGGCAATGGACAGTGATTTGTAAGTAAAATGAAGAGTGAAATGCAAGAAATCAAATTATTAAGTGGATCTGCCTTCTGGACAGAAGGAGATGGCCATGAAGACACAGAAAATGTGAATCTTGTTCCAAGTCCTGTAGAAGTGATAGCACCATAAAACATCAAATTGTAATTGAGCAAGTAAGTAGCAGCAGCAAGCACCTGGAAGCTACACAGAGGCAACATACATGGGAAATTCAAGTGGATGGCAGAGTGGCATGAAGAAGAAATCTGAAACAGTTTGCATGAGAGACAATTCTTAGAAACAATTCTTTCACATCCTTCCAGACTTGTGCCTCTTCTATTTTGTTTGGGAGGTGACATCTATCAGCATGTTAATAGGAGACACGTCTGCTTTGCTTATAGCTGTGATTGCAAAATGATCAACAGTGCCTTTGTAGCATCACATTAAGGCAAAGGCAAGCAAGTAGTTTGCTTAAACATGAACAAATAAATAAGTATCTAGGTAGACAGGTTAATAAATATTAATCCCTACATGTGTCCTAAGAATCTTTTTCTCTTTTTAAATCTTCCAACTATTGTGTAGGCATCCAAATACTACTTGGGACAGCTTTTAAAGCAAACTGTCCTGCTAGGGACCCATGAATGCTACTCAGGCTGTTTAAAGCTCTAGTTGTCTTGTATAGGCACACCAGTTAATGCAGAGAGATTTGTGTCACTAGCTGTCCTGTGTAAGCAAGTTGGTTGTGGGTTAATTTTGGAGGTCAGTTAGAAAAAAGGAAAATTTTTAGGGGATATAAAGGGCAGGTTTCCATTTTTGCTCATTCTGAACTCACACAGATATTCATTAAATATGTGCCAAAGACCCTTATGTAGCCTGTCAGTATGGCAAAACAGTCCAGAGGTGTTCCTCCATGGGCAGCGTGAAGTCCTGTGGAGTGCAAGGGTCGATAGCTCAGGCTCCCTGTGAAGTGAAGACACGCCTGCCCACCAGCTGCATCTACTCGTCTTCCTCATCAGGCAACTGGTTTCCCCTGTTGTCCCAACCACCTCCCCACACTTGCCCTCCTCCAAGAGACCCTCTCCCCATTATCTGTGCCTTTCCCTTCACAGTGAGACCCCCACCCACCCTGGGGTACAGAAGAAGGGAGGAACCAGGAGAGCCAGGCTTGGATGCTGCTAATGATTTGTGCCATTTTCCTTCCCTTCTGCTTCTTGAGGACTGACTCGACACTTCAGAGATACCAAGGTCCTCCCAAAATAGCATCTTAACCCAGTGCTCACCAGTCCCCTCGGAGTTCTGTACCTGTTGTTCGTGAAGCAATTACACCTAGACAAGCGACTCCTCTCTTTGTTGAAAAGATCCCTCCTATGTTGCCATGGATATGATGACCTCTTTCTAAACTCCTGTTTTCTCTGGCAGTATATGATCTCTACTATGGTATTTACATTTTGATCTATATTAAATATAATTTCTAAACAGATCACTGTTCTGCTTGTGTCTCGTGAATCACAAAACTGCCCTATGACACCCCATTCCCCTTCAGCCAGTCTTTCCAGCCAACATCACTGAAAAGGCAAGGAGAAGGAAAAGCTGATTTGGCTGAATTGAGGATTTTTTCACTTGTTTCTTTGAAGGACATTTTGTACCACAACAGCAAAACTGAAATGGATGTGGTGAAAATAATTACTTTTTAACCATGTTCCCACATACAAGCTCAAGAGAACCAGAACTTGGTTGGTAATGCTAGAGACAACTCTCCATGTTAACTCTGCAACTTATTTATTCATCAGCTGTGCTTGTTTACATGATGTATGAAAGCAACAAATTTGGGGAAAAATAAACCCCACATTCAGGTAAGAAAATGAAGCCTCAACTGCAAGTACTTAATAAGAAATTAGTGAGGGAGGGGGATTATTTCTAATTTTTTTCTAACTTTGATGGATATGTACCTACAGACCTCCGTCATAAACCTCTCCTTGGCCTAAAAATATCATTCTAAGAGCAGCTTTCTTCCTCTGCTATTTGTTCTCAAGACCATCCTTTCTCTGACAACAGCTCCTTTCTGGACATGCAAAATGAAGTACCTGTGGGTGGATGTGAAGGCTGAGTTTGCCCTCACTAGTGTCAGAGTGGCCCGAGACAACTGCAAAGTCACACTCGCTTTTCCCTCTATGCCTAAAATGTTTTCCCTCTGTTCCACAACACCACTCCTTATGACGCTCTGGTTTGCTCTCACATATTTACCCCATTTTGAGCTCTGCCTTTAAGATGCACCACAGCCACAGCAGTAAACACCTTTGCACATGATGTAAGAAACCATTTTCTCAACATTTCTCTAGAAAGGAGGGTTAAGCTGGACTCCCTGGGCTGTTCCTACCTGATGGAGCAACGGTAAACACAGGTTTGTGATACCTCTGTCAACAATAAAGACGAGGAGAGGTGTATCTTACTTCAGAAGTAACTTGTGCTTTTGTAGCCTTCCGTCTTCCACAGGCACTACGGACACTTAGAGGCAACACCCAGCAAAGGCAGCCTTGCTGCTCTCTGTGCAGAAGGTGTCCAGAGAATAACCTTTGGGAACATACAGCTCTTCACCAACGCTCACGACATGGAAAGTCCAGACTGAGATGTCTGTATCCTCAGGGAATTTGAAGCCCAAAGTTGGTTTTAATGGGAAATATTCCCGGTGCGTGATGTAGCTGATGCTGAGCTGATACCTCCTGGGAAAAGCTGTGACCACGCAGTGTGGGTGCAGGCACCACAGGGACAGAGGAGAAAGCAAGTATGTGATGGTCTGTACCTCTAGTTCAGAAAGAGACACCTCCAGAGCTTTTACACTTCCCACTAAAAGCATGATAAAGTCAAAATATATAAATAATACTGTGAAGAGAGGGTCTGAGCCTGCTTAGGTCCTGGCTAGAAAATTCAAAAAATATAGCGGGTGATACTAGAGATAAGGACAGTGAATTTGGTTTAGCTATCATGCAAAGTTAAGATAACTTTAAGTGGTGTTTCTATAATAAAGATCTGAAAAATGTGCAGAGAACAGGGTTTTTTAGTTAAAAATACTGCTGCAACATAAGAGGAAGTAGCTGGTTACTGCGCTTTGTGCGGTGCTATTTGCAGCATCATTAAATCTCCCCTGAAACCTCGCTATTCGAAACTGGATTTAGCCAGGGCCCATTATAAGCCCAGATAACTATGCAAAATTGCCTGCTTTATTCACACAATGATGCCTAAAATGTTTAGACTTGGGTGTCTCAAGTCAGGCATCTCTCTATTTACACTCCTAAATTACAGTCCATTCGTTATTCATGGCTTGCTTACCTGTGACAGATAGATTGGGTTGTTCATATGACCCATCCCATTCCATCTCAGGGGAGTCTGGTGTAATTAAAAACTTCGTTTCCTCACCACACATGGAGCTTTGGGTAATGTAACCCATTCCAGAGGTTTTGGCATTTCTATTCAGCTAATTCTCCTAAACATTTATCCAAATGTAATCAATCTCTCTTCATGCTTTCCTTAAAAACACAATATTGGGATCATTGCGTGGGGTTAGCGGAGGGTCAAGTTAGGAGTTTGTTGAAGGTTTGCTCTGCATGCAACAATGAGGGTAAAGGGAAATGTAAAGTACAGAAAGTATTTAAAATATGTTTCAGAGATGGGGGTGAGGGGGTATTTCTCTTGTTAATTTTGCCCTATTATAGTCAATCATCACTGCACACTTGGTACTTGGCAACATTTGACCTGCTTAGGCCTTTTCATAGGTAAAGACATTTTTGTAGTTCACCAAATAATTAGGAAGCATTGAGATATGATTACACACTTTTCTGAAGGGAGTGGATCTACTATGCCCCCTGTGGTTTCTGGGGCTTCCCACTCTTCCACCGGTCCCTGAGAGCTCAGCTAGACTATGGTGGTGGTCACTGGGATGTGTTTCCTCCACTCCAGCTCCTGCACACACACAGGCAGGGACAATGCATCGCCAGGGCCTCGGAGGAAGGAGTAAAAGGAGTTTTGCAGTAAGGGGTACCCCTACAGTGCTGCTTATGGGCTCTGAAAATTCTCTCCTTTGTGACAGGCTGGAATAAAACCTTCCTTCTGGGGCTGGGCAGAAAATCTTAGGGTAGGGGGAGAAAAGAGGTCACATCACTCCAGAAAAATACTGTTACTCAAAAAAAATGAATGACACATGCCCTTCACTAGCAAAAGCTGCCGACAGCCCTGTGCTGTCACTATCAGGAGCAACTTTGGGCTTTGACACATGGCCAAACACACAGGGCAGTCCTTGCTGTTCTTGGTCAGGAAGGTGAGCTGTTCATGAGCTACTGGGTGTCCCATAGTGGCACCTTTAGGTGAAGAGGTTTATTCTCCCTCCTTTGCAGCTGCACACCACTGAAACAGGTGGTCTGGGCTTATAAATACTGTGTAATTGAATCTTACCCTGTGTACTGTATCCTGCCAGTGGCACTGCCTTTTCTCTCAGCCACGTATCTTTCAGCGCTTGCTGCCACGATTCCACATTGATATCTCCTCCTCCTGCTGGAATGCACAGTCACATCAGCAGCTCCTTCCAGCAATAGCACTATTAAAAATAATGAAATGTCAGCTTGTGCTACCGTGCAGCTAGATCCATTATGGAAATGTGCTGCAGGACCATGGCAGCCTGAGTCAGTCCTCAGTTCAGCCTTCAGAGGGATAAGCCACAGATAAAGACATTTGTGGTTTTAAATAGCACCTTGGCTCCTGCCCATGGCTCACCTTTGCCTCAACAGCGCTTTTCCCAAAAGATGCATGAGCAACATTTTAGTGAAAGAAGCACTGAGCAAATGTTGCTTTGCTGACAACCCCTCTCTCAGGAGGCAGAACCTCTGGGTTTGTGGGGTGGTTTTTTACCCACCAGAAACACATGAATTAAAATGAAATGAAATGAAAGGACATTGGAGGCCATAGAAAGAGCAGACCGGCACACCATTCCAGAAGACTGGGATAAACAGATCTAATAACACAGGGAGTAAAAAAGCAGTGGACACTATACAGTAAGTTTCAAATGCTGTTAACTAAGAAACCAGCAATGCTCTGCCTTTGCTGACTTCCACTGGGGATAGAAGGAGGTCTTGGAGGGCAAACAACAAAATGATACAGAAGATGCAGGAAACGTGAGAGCCAGGTGGAAGATAATGGTAACTGGAATTTCTCATGCAACAAATGTGCTTGAATTCTCTCAGAACAGTTTAGCCTGATTGCACAGACAAGTTCATTTCCATCTATATTATTCCTCTCACTGGGAATTCTCCACCTGTTTCCTCTAAATAATCACAGGCCAAATGTGATGAGTCTAAAGGAATACAGACTAGATGAAGAAGACATTGCTTGGAAGTGATAGGGTGCGCAATATCTCTAGAATTACATGCAGAAATGTCCTACCCATCTCATTTGATTTGAGCCTGCGTTGATGTTATAAAGGAAACAAACCTGCTTCTCCCTCTGTGATCCCATGGCATCTCTTGTCATGAGGATGCCTGAGCTGTATCACTCAGATATTGAATATTCACAAGGGCACACACATACACATAAGAGGACAGTATAACCTAGTAATGGCTTATAAAGACTTTTCCCATGTAAATGGCATGAGCAGTGGCAAGAAAACTTGTTTCTGAGCAATCTGGGATTCCAGAGGGAATCATCCTCAGATGCTTCTGTAGCTGCAGGACATGGCCCCCTTCCTGAGTGGGGCAGACCTGTTGCCCATTTGCTCTTTCTGTCTGTGTACAAGAAAAGTGTTAGTTAGTATTGCCCTGCACAAACACTCTCTGTTTTCCCAAGCCACAGCAATGAGTAAACTGGAGTGATCAAATGAGGGACACACTAAGGAAGCAAAGCTGTCAACTTGTCAGTGATTTGACTGAGCAACCTCCTGCCACAGCCAGGATGCACGTGGCAGACCATGCAGATAATCGGGCAACCATCAGCAACAAATACTGTGCAAAGAAAATGAGCTATGTGTGCTTGAGAAACACATGACCCATAAGAAACTCCTAACAGTGACGTATGTAAGCTGGGGTCTGTCATGTCAGAAAGTTCACAGTGTCAGCTCTGCTGGATGGGGCAGTGCCATCAAGAGGAACAGCAGATGCACAGCACATAAGTGACTTCTTGCTTTATCCAGCGGTGGCAAGGTTACTTATCTGATCAACCATAGCTGTAAGTATGTGAAGGATTTAATTGCTTAATTGCTTGCAGCCATTGTCCTAAAACATGTTCTCAAAAGCTCTGGATACCTCTTCGGCCCATAATTTTTTCTGTGTTGTCAGATCCTAATGTGTCTTTGACGTTTGGTGATAAAAAACTGCTATTCAGTGAAACTCTTAGTGGGCGTTGGCACCTCTATTGTGTTCTAAGTAATCTAAAATGTTACTTCATTATGTACAAGAACAGACCACAGCAGGTCTGATGTCTCTGCACAACTCACTCCAGGGGTGTAATCCACCACTCATTAGATCAGTTTCAGCAGGCTTCAGGTACAACTCAAGATCATGCTATAAAAGTGCCTGAAAAGACTTAAAGTTAATCCAATAATCAAATATCAGACTGAAACAAAATTCTAGCCATTCAGCATCATCTACATTTCATCTTTTAAACCCATATGGAGATTCATTTCTATTAAGGGATCATGTTTTCCCCACCTCTATTGGTCACCCTGTTGAACAGCACCACTTAACCATTTGACATTTTAGGTTGGCTATTAGCAAAAATTTCTTCACTAAAAGAGTGGTCAGGTGTTCAAACAGGCTGCCCAGAGAGGTGGTCGAGCCCCTGGAGGTGTTCAAAAAATGTGCAGGCATGGCACTTCAGGACATTGTTTAGTAGACATGGTGGTGCTTGTTGACAGTTAGACTTGATGATCTTAGAGGTCTTTTCGAATCTTGAAGATTCTATGATTGGGGGTTGGACCCGATGATCTCTTGAGGTCCCTTCCAACTCCTATGATTCTATGATTCTATGATTCTGTGGTTCTATGCCATTGGCAATGGCAGTGTTTTCAAACGTATCCCAAATCAGTGGTCTATCCCCACAAGAGTTAGGCTAAGGACCATACAACATCCCCAGCTCGCAGCTGAAATACATTTAATCTGCAATTCCAGAGCACACTGCGTCGTAAAATTTCCAGTCATCACCAGCACACCCCCAGTAGGTGTGACAGATACAATTAAAGAACTGCTGAGGGGTGTAGCTGAAATGCATCAAAGTTTGGGGCAGTTATTTGGGGGGGTGGAAGGGGGAAAATGTTACAGAACACCTTTATTCTGGAGAATATTTTCAACTACAGCTATTGCCTACAACCACCTTCAGACACGTGTTGTTTCTTGTGCTCGGTGTGAAACTGATTTTCACCTCTTCAACCACATCTTTTCTTTTCTATGCAATTTCTGTGTGTTCACATTTTGAATCATAACAGAACACAATTATCTGCTTGATGTCTTTTAAATAATGTTTTTTACTAAGCTGAGAAGACACAGACTTTCGAGGGTTTGAGATACCATTTTGGCTACTCTGCATCTAGCAATATGAAAGTATTTTAAAATAATTTCTTTGTGGTTTTTCAGAATAGCACTAAATTGCAGAAAAATAAAAGCAGGGAAGAAGTATCCAGTCACTGTACAACATAGACTAAAAGGCATACTTCTGCACACTCCTGCTTTTGCAGAGAAATTCTGAGTGTGCTTAGTTATACCGACTCATGCAGTAGAATCTCCCCATACATAGAAAGTCACGGAGTAAATTTGGTTTGAAATGTGAATGAATTTTTAACAGACCTGGAGTTTAAACGTTGGCTCTTTTCAGTTGAAGAGGAATAAATATTCCAGCAATGGATAGCTATGCTAAGGCAAAGAGTTTCCAAGAGACATCCTGTTCAATTCACTTCATTGCCACAAAAACGTGGGTTAAGCTGCAGGTTGCATTTTCATCCACTGGTTATTTGTAGCAAAATTTAAAAAAAAAATAAATTTATAATACTATCATTAAAGCCAGCTAGAGAAGAAGTACAGAGTACTCCGTCAAGAGTACTCTCTTCTGTCTGTTTCTTCACAGTTCAATCAACACCAGAGGCTTTTATCGAGTCCTGAAGGGGCTCCACAAAAACTCCTGCAGCAGTAATGAATACGGCATTGAAAATCCAAACCACAAGTGCATTTTTGTGGTGTTCTGAAGCCCCTTAACTATACTTACATGTATTTTAATATTTTTTTTTCAAATACATATGCCAGGAAAACATGCATAAATGTTCATCAACTTCGCATCTCTCCTAGAAAGCCCTCTGAAATCCCCAGCACATGAGTGGTCACCAGGAATAGGGATTCCTGATTCCACACAAGCCTGTGTGCACTCTCTATCGCTGTCCCAGTGTGCCCCAAACTCCACTTCCTAGAGGTTTAATGGGTTTTGTAGGTCTGCTTGACCTCATAGCTCTGTTGCATCTTGAGCCCTAATTTAACTTCTTTGTGAACATAACTTCTACAGTCAACATGCAGCATATTCACATGGCATCTCTGGGTGGTGCCTGGCAAGGAGGCACTTTAGCATCACTGACAGCACCATTGCCCCACTGAAGCTGGGGTGATGCAGGATATGAGAGACCCCGTAGAAACCACATCTCAGTAGGTGTGATCCAGGGGAGTTAAAGCTTGTATGCTGTAGAACAGACCACGACCAGGTTGGCTGTAGTCAAGTGAAAGGACTGTGACCAACATCAGGCTCGGTGGAGTACTGATGGGGATATATCATATTAAGGCTTTGATCAAGTATTAACCAGCATTAAAGCAGACCCCACGCAAGCCACAAGCAGTAAATGAGCTGCCTGCACAAGCACGAGCTGCCGAGGCTGAAGGATGCTAGGAGATAAATGGGAGGGCAGAATAACCGAGAGAGAACGGCAGACTAAGGGTGACATTTACCAGTGCCACTGGTAAAGGAAAGCAAACACCCAGAGTAGGGTACACACAGAAGCTAATATGTAATTATTTTAACCACTGTATGAATAAACAAGCCACAAACAGGCTTGGCCTCAGCATGGCAGAGCCAGAAGGCGCTGTGCCCATGCCGTGCTACGTGCATTGATGCTTTGCCTGCTAGGTGTGAGCGTGTTAGGGCTGTGACCTCTGGGCAATGCTCCTGGCCAGACCTCCGCTGCTGGGCTGACACCACGGATGCTCCATCTGAAGCAAGACAGCATTGATGACTCTGGGCAGTGCATCACAGTCCCAAAGCATGTGAGGCTGCAGCATTGACATGTGGATGAAGAAGGACCAGAGAACAACAGCAAACTAATGACCAATTGCCACCTTCTTGCTGAGGAGTAAGATCTTGCCAACTTCTGATTTTCAGCAGCTTTTATTAGGACGGCATGTTTGAAAAGGGCATCTCCATTTTTCCCTGCAAAAGTAGCATCTGTTTATACTTCAGGGTCCTAGAACTATTTAGGACCAGGGACCACCCATGGAAAACAGAAGCCTGAGACTATTTCTGATAAGCTCAAACAGAAAAAATGCACAGTATTTACACGGGTATTTTTGGTATCATCTGTCAACTCTTCAATGCAGAAGTTAATCTGAATAAAATGAGGATGCAGTTTTGTTAATTTGTTTATGAGGAGTAATTGCAGTGCAGTGGATTTCTGGGCACTGACAGCACAATAGACCACTTTTTCATAGAAGGCAAAAAAAGGATTATCTCCTTAGGAAGGTAACGGGGTGGCATCCAGAGCTCACGAAAGAGGCAGCTTTAGGAGAAGGATTGTAGCGAGTCTGGTGAGTGCCTCCTCTAGCATCCCATCATATCCAGCACAAAGTGCTTCAGAGTGAGCTGCAAGAGCCCTTAAATTGTGTTTTGAATCACTCTGATGCTGAGGAACAACCTGCTTCAGCAGAGGCAAGGGTGTATCTGGAGTCACCTGTTTCTGAGCACCCAGCCACCGTGAAGAGACAGGTAGGTGGATGGGAGCAGCCCATAGCAAACTGGCAGCTGTGGAACCTGCTCGAATGTTTCTTTGTCCCTTCCTAGATTAGCATCATCCTGCTGTGCTGGGATTAATCTGACTGATCCACACTGCTTTTATTTGCCAGAAAATTGCAAATCAGCTCAGACCTGCCCCTAGCAAGGGTTTTATGGGATATGCAGAAAAGTCTCAAGATGTTCTCAATCTCCACCAGATCATGACTACCAGAATTACTCAAAAGAAGTGAGATTCATTTCACCTCACAGTACATATCTAAACGTTAATCATCTCCATCTAAGCGAGTCACCCTGGGCTCGCTTCACATTCATTGGAGAGAAATGGGCACCTCCAAAAGGCAACTCATTTCATCTTCACATAGATGCTGAAGATGGATGAGATGAGTTGCCTTCTGGAGGTGTCTATTTCTCTCCATTAACTATAGAGAGCGCCTTAGGTGACGAGCTTGCACTCAGATGATTAACTTACAGTGTCAGAAGCTAAAGGCAGATGAATCCCACGTGCAGTGCATTAGCATTTGAGCAGTCAGCCCTGCAGACAGGAGGGAGGGGGTAACAGAGCACATTGCTGACAGCCACTCTCCTGGCTTCTTCTAGCTCTGCAGAGACATACCTGGTGACATACCCAATGACTTCCTAAGAAAGAAGCAGCGACCTGAATGCAAAGAAAGGGTTGTTAAAGGAGAAGGGCAATGCATTAAAGAAAAAAAGAGGAGAAAACCTATGCAGTTAGCCACCAGACAGCAATTCCCTGCTGGATTTTTCCTGCTCGAAACAGCATGGCTCAGTATGACCAGGTATAATGGAACGATACAGATCCAAAGTAATGGAGACTCTGAAAAGCCCACAGCAAGATGGTTTCACACTGCTTTGCATCCGCAGTTCTGCCATGCTGGAAGGGTGGCAGACCAGGTGAAAGCATGTGCTTGTGTCTGAATGTACATGAAATCCTGTCTGAAAGACATGTTCCTTTTCACGGCAAGACATACGTGACTGTCTGAGAGGAAGCAACTTACTGTGCTCTGCATCATCTGCCCACAAACATGCCCAGGAAATCACAGACCAGGTCTGAGGCGCTGGGATACTGCAAGAGATGGTCCAGTTATGGTGGTACCTCCCTACCCTGCAAGCTGAGTACTTGTCCCCACCACCACTTTGTGGGAACGGAGCGTCCTTTTATCACCATGCAAAGCTGGGTAGATAAGACATGAAGCTCTTAACCCACCTCTCTTGAGCACCAGCCTGGTGCCATAATTACTGACTAATCCTGCCTCTGTAGCCTGTCACAAGAACAGTTTTTGGCAGTCATTTCAGCTCCTTTTTCAGTCACATGAAATTAATTTAATTATTTAAAAAATCTAAAGAATAATGGGATTTAATTGACTTAATGTGAAGCTTTCTGGGCTGTCATTCCACCCAGCTTCTGATCAACTCGTACTCATTCAGCTATGAGTGACTGGTGGTTGTGCCTTTCATTAAGAGCCCATTGTCTCAGTTTAAATCTTTCCTTCCGTGCTTAACACTTGTGTAATATTGCTTTTATTTTTTCAAACCTGTATTTTCATTGTCAGGCTCCCTGGACAGCCATCTCCCTCTGTGTGTGTGACAGATACAGTCACCTCCTGCCCCTGGAAGTTTGTCTTACCCGTAGGTGCAGTATGTTAGGGGAGGATGGTGACATACAGAGTCACTGTCTGGGACACACGCCAGAATGGAGGTGGACAGCAAGTTGTTTCATTCAGTCATGCACATGTTTAAATAAATGCTACATCTTACAGTTTTTATTTGTCTGACTATTGTGACAATGGCCGCACAGGAGATTATGGCCTTGTTGTGACTGACATTGTGTGAACACATAGCAGCCTTTCCATCTCCTCTAACCCCCAAACACAAGTAAGAGGTGTCAGAAACCCTCCAGAAATTCTCTTCAACACCACTAGCCATAAAGAATGCTTGGGAATTGAATTCCTTTGTTGTTCAAAATTGGAGGAGGGCATTACCATGTGATCAGTGAGGTCTGGAGATTTTTGGTCTTCTTGGTCTGTGCCATCTCCCACTCTCATTTTAGACCATGGAGCCCTCCAGCAGTCTTGGATACATTTCACCAGAATGCACTAGGACAGGATACTTCTTTCTTTTCTCTGTTCCTTTGGTAAAGCAGAAGAGACAGGAACAGAGACTTGCCGGAGAGGGTTTTAAACCAACAACACTCTACACAAAACCAAAAGTTTCTAAGGCTGCACAAAATTATATGATTTCTGGTTACAGACAATTTCCATGGACAGGGCAGAGGTTATTTTACTTGCACTCTTCACTTCTAGTTTCTCATGCATCCATCCTTCCTTAGAAAAGCAGAGACATGTTAAGACTCTCCTGTGTCATTTTTATCCAAACTGTTTGATGTATGGGGAAGTTTCTACCCTATCTATTTCGGCAGAAAATACAACATCAAAGTGGCATTTGACAAAGATGTCACTGCTAGTAGAAATTATGTCATTCTCAGAGGCAAAAACTACTTGAGTCACTGATGACATCTAAACTCCCCGTCTGAAACACCTGTAGAGTACCTATCACTCTGACCAGGGTACACACTGCAGAACTGGGTACCTTTCTCTCTCTCTCGTCTTCAGCCAGCGTGGGTGCAACGTTACGATCGCAAAACATGCTGGCAACCCCACACGGCTCTCGCTACAGCCCCGCCCGGTCCAGGAGCGCATTTCCAGCACCGCTCAGCAAGGGGTACTTAGGGACGGGCTGCGGGGAGCGGGCAAGCCCCAGGCAGGCTCCAGAGGGTGCCCGAAGCCTAGAGAGGCGGGTACCAGCCCTCGGAAGAGCTCTGCCCGCGGACACACCTACTCTCCACGCCGCTGCCCATGTCGGGGCCGCCTGAGCTCCACCCGGGGACGGGGTGACCCAGCCCCGCCGCCGGGGCTCCAAGCTGCCCCCCGCCCTCCCGCAGGTAAAGGACAGCCCCTCCAGTGCCGGTCCACCCCTCCGCGCATCCTTGGAGCGGGCAGCGACAAGGGTCGTGCCTGAGCAGCGGCAGCAGCCGCGCCGGGAAGGGAGAGGCGGCGGCTTGGCCCCAGCGGCGGTGGCGGGACGGTGGCCGGGCCCAGGCCCCTGGCGCTGCCGCTGCCCGGAGCCGGCGGTGCCCGGCGGCGGGCGGCGGTGCCCCCTGGCGGGCGCGGTGGGGCGGGGGCGGCGCCGTGTCCCCTCCGGCGCGGAGCGGAGCCGCCGCATCCTCCTCTCGACTTGGCTCGGCACGGTTCGGCCCGGCCCCCCCGCCCTCCGCCCAGGGGGGCGGGTAAGGCAGCGGGCGCTGTCCGCAGCCGCGGCGCGCCCCGAAGCGGCTCCGCACGCAGTGTCTCCCCCCGCCCCGTTGCCGCCGATAAATCCCACTGCCGGGGGGCAACGCGGCACTTGGCGGCTGCCGCGCAGCGAGGAGGCGGCTGAGCCCTCCCACCCCCGGCCGGAGCAGCGAGCCCGGCCCAGGGGCAACAGGAGCTGCTGCCGACGGAGCCCAGGTGAGTGCCCGGGCTGGGGGTGGCGGGAGGAGGGAAGGGGCCGTGGCGGGGGGTGGTCTTTGGGAGCCGCGGGAGCGTGCGGGGTGCTTTGGTTTGGCATCCCTCGGTGCAGCCCCAAAAGGACGGGCTGCACGGGGGATACCCGCTCCCGGTGCCGCCGTTACAGTTACTCCTGAGTTTTCCGCCGTGAGCTTGAGACGGTTCCCGTCGGCGTCCCCCCTCCGGGCCTTGGCGGGCTGCGGGGACAACGACCGTCCGTAGCTGTGTGCCGGTGGGAGCCTCGGAGCGAGGGTGGGCGGCGGGGCACCCCGCTGAGCGCAGCGTCCCCGCGGCGCCCGGCTCTTCCGTGGTGCCGGTCAGCACCGGTCTCTCCCGGGCTGCCGGGGCATCTCTACTCGCTGCTGGTGACGGCAGGTCTCTGCCCTCTGCTTTGCTAGACCTCGATGGGGGCTGAGTGGCGCAAGGTGTGATAACAGTCATTCTCAGCAGCCTACAAGGTAGATCGGGCTCCTTGCTTGTGGACTGGACCCCTGGGAGCGTGGAGTAGAGCTGTTGGACTGTCCACCTGCCCATCAGTCCCTGTGACCCAAAATGTACATCGGGTGGAATAGAGACCTTTGCATGGTCAGACTGGGAATCCTTACATAGATATATAGAGAGAGATGGTAGATGGAGAACATTGCTAGTTAATTTTATTGTTTATAACCAACCTTACACCCAAAGTCCGTGATTTGTGTCCACACTCCCTGTAAATAATGAGCTATCAGAGCCATGGGGCATTTCATCTGTGTGTCTGTATTTCCTGGTGGCTGGGAATCTTATGGAAAAAAAAAAGCTCCTGAAATTTTCGGTTTCAAGAGAACAAAGCTGGAATGGGCGTGCAGTCATACAGGAAAGAAACTGGGGCTCTTAGTTACAAAACCACACCAAATCTTAAACTCTGACTGCGCTACTTTCCCAATTGAGAAGCATATAAGTAAGGCTGACACCCAGCAAAGTGCTTGTTTAATTCTAGTGAGGACTTAGGTGCCGTGAGCTTCAGTGGAACTGCTCAGCAGTGAAGGCAAGGCTGTAGGCAAACATGTGCTTCTGTGCTTTCCCAAGCCAGGGCTTAACTACTGCTGCGAGCAGCATTCAGTCGCATGAATTGCGTTCATTCAAAAATTCAAGGCAGAACAAATCAAGGAAATTGTGGACTGAACAGTATTGCCAGACCTCTGCACAAGAACTGGGGAATCATTAGTGTCCTGGATTTTTCCTGAGAGAGTTTTTTGTTTGTTTTTTATTTTTTTGGCGGGGGGGAGGTAGAGTTGAGGTCTGTAAGTAAGCGAGTTGTTAATGTCTGTAGCAGTGTGCTGTTCTTGACTGTTTCTTGAAATGCAGTTCACAACCTCATGAGAGCCATCAGGTACCCTTGTTTGATTTTCAGGAAGCAGATAAGCAGGCTTCCTTAAGAGCTCCAAGGAAGTTAAGATGCACTTTTGCTTTTATCATTCTCTGACAACTTCAGGAGCGTTCAGGCAGGGGCAATATTATTTTAACAGCTCTGAGCTTTAGCCTGTTGCTGTTGATGATGTGCCTTGAAGCTTTGTTGCTGGGTTGTGGGTTTTTCCCTTCTGTAAAACCCACCAGCTTTGACAAGTGGCCATTTAAGATGGTGAATGTCAGCTTTAAATCTCATGTTCCCCTGATCCTGGTATTTCTGCTGAAATCCAGGTGCCCCTTGCTAGCAATAGCATGAGTATGTAGCAGGGGAACCTGATGGTTGCATCCTTTCTAAGGCATTTGGATTTAGCAATACCTGCTTCTAAGTGTCGTATATTTAAGACATGAGGATCTCTTCTGGGACACAAAAGAAGTAGTCTTGTATATTAATAAAAGTGAAAAAGATCTCAAAGCAAACAGTAAGAAAAGTCTTAAATCAGATCAAAGCTATTTGAAGAGTCATTGCTCAAACACTGGGGAGACACCACAATAAAGAAAAAGGTTACTGGGCCACACTCATCTCCAGCTAATTACATTAAGTCTGTTAAACTAATCCCTCATATAATTTGACTGAAAATACCATTCTGGTTCTCCTTAACAAAGTGACTGGTATATTACAATGGCCAGCACCAGTTCTTCATCACACTTAAGTATGTAAATATGGCTGCTTATGAACAGCCTTCATAAACTCAATGTGTTTGACCTGTGTGAAGTTCACCACTTGCTCAAGTTTTTACTTCTGTAAACAGCTGGTGGATTAGCCCTTCTGAACCTTCCTTACATAGCTAATTTGGTGTTCTTGACAGTGCTGGCTGCCAGCAACTGTGGGGTTTGTGAAGGTGGGAAGTTCAGCCTGTGCAGATGAAGTCAGAATTTGAATGTAGTGGAGGTGAATTGGAGATGCGATCTGCAGAATTGGTTTCAGAAAGGCCAGGTAGGAAGCATCATGCTGAGCTGGCAATAGTCTGCTGTGCAAATATAGGGTGGGAAGCAGCTCACCTGGTTAGCACTTCTGCAGAAAAAAAGCAATGCTGAGAGAAAGGCAGACACCTCCCAGGGCTGCACAAGGAGGATTGCAAAACTCTACAAAACATGTGGAGGAATTTGGTTTTACAGCTCAGCATTGGTGAGGTCTCAGCTAGAGCACTCTGCCGCTCAGGACAGAGCCTCTGAGTGTGTCAGCTACCTGTTGAGGGAAGAGAGAAGCACTTAAATACTGGTCTGAGAGGGATTGATCAGGTTGTTTAACCTGAAGAGTGAGCTGAAGTACCTGCTACTAGCTTTCAGATCTATAAAAGCCTGCTCCAAGAAGAAGGGAGTTATCTGTTCCCCATGCAGTCAGCCTGGCATCGAGCCCTAGCGCACCCATGGTGAGAAACTGCCTTAGTCACAAGCCCCACAGAGGCTGAGAAACTTCCCATGGTGCAAATTTCTAAAAAGTCTGTCGTGTTCACAGTAATGATGGCACTCTGGTCCGGGCAAGGAGATGATAGCCCCAAAAGAGCCAGAGGGTGTTGTAAGACATCCTGGACTTAGGGCAGGACTTGACACTGGTGCTTTTGTAACAAGGAGCTCCTATTACAAAGGGATATTTTTCCTTAGTCCCATGGGCAGCAAAGTCAGGTTGACCAGAACTGTTCAGGGCTCTAAATTATTTAGAAATGCAAGAAGCACGTTGATCAGCAACATCTAACTCCTCTCTTCACAGGGAACCACTCTTTTTATTACTGGTCCATCACATCTGAAATGGGAATAGGGAGTCAAAATTTCAGAAGTAAGACCACTGTCTTAATGGTGAGGCCTAGTCACATGTGTGACTGCTGTCTGGGGTGTTCTGAATGCCAGCTCCCCTTCTGTTGCCACTGCTGGCTGGATTCTTTCACCCAGCTGGCAGCTTCTTGGGCTGTGTGGGATCTCTCCATGCCCCCCCAGACCCAGAGGGAAAGCTCCCCCTCACCCCACTGCCAGGGTTGGGGCACATGTCTGCTTCCATCTCCACTATGGACACTGCTCCTTGCTCCTGGAGTTTACTTCTCTGACACCTGTAATACCCATTGCCAGGCACCTCTGTCCCCAAAAGGCCTGTGGGACTCAGGGCACAGCCCCATTCTTGTAGGAAGACACACAGGGACATCTCTGCCAGCCAAGCAGACAAAACAAGTATTTACACCTGTAGCAGAAACTTTTAGCAAAATTATCTTTGAGGATCACCCATGTCCTCCTCCCAGTGGTCTGTCCAGGGTCCTAAAAATGAAAGGGTTTTTTTTTGTAACACTCAATTCTTCATTAAGTCTCAATACTCTTAAAAAGATGCAGCACTACAATACCAGCTGCTCAGCAAATACAACTGAAAAGCTAGGCAATGGATGTGGTTTGCTAATCCCCAGTATTGCTGCATGCTTACTACCACTGGAAACCTTCCTCCTTCACGCTTCTGGCCAAACACCACCATGTCAGCCTGGCAGGTAACAGGCTGCAGTGAGACCTCCAGCATTGCCCTGGCCTGCAAGACTTCCCAGGTTTGGATGCTGTGCTGACAGCTTCTGTTTATGCTGCTAGCTGATTTACCAATTTATGCTGATTTAAGAGCCAGAAGTCACAGCAGGCCAGGAAAGGCACACACCCCACCCCAATCCCCACCCCCATCTCTGATGAAATGGCACCTCTCCAGCAGAGCTTTTCATAAGATAGAAGTGATTCCCCACATCAGAGACCTGTTCCAGACTGGTCCACCTGGGCCCTTGTCTATTTTCCATCCATCAAGACACCCTCTTCATGCATCGGGGTGTTTCTGCAGTTACCCATGCTGTAACAGCCTCTTGCTATTTTCCACTTTCAGATCAGGGCCCAAATATACTCACTAGATCCTGATCCATCCTTTTTAATCTGTTTGGAAAGGAGACTTTCTTTTATATTTATAGCATAAGCAGCAAAAGAAAAAAAAAGATATTTATAGAGCAAAAAACATATATATGTGTTTACTTTCAGATTCATTTATTCCTCCCCACAAGCTAAATTAGATGGGTTTTCTTATTAAGGTATTAGTGGTTCTGAGTTACTTTTTTTATTATTTTAATCAAGCTGGTCATGCTATCTGCTACCCTAGAGAGAAATTGCTACCTGCCTTGTTCTTTTTTTTTGGGGGGAAGGAAAGGGAATTTTGAAATCCCCATTTCAGATACCCATTTTGAACTAGTGTAGGAGGATGCAGATGAAGACCTGCATAGCAAAAAGCTCTTGCACTATGCTTCATGAGTTGGGTCCCATGCTGCTTCTGTCTCTGAGCGCCTTACCTGTAGGAGATGAATTTGGAGCCAAGCACATGAACTGAAAAATATCATTCAGAAAGAGATTTATGATCCTGTTTTATCAGGGATGCTTATGGGGAATTATTGCTTGCCTGAAAGCACTGACTCAGAGCTCACATGTAAATTGCCAGGATAATTCCACTATTCTGTGTTTCACAGAATTGAACGTTTTGCGCCTTGCTTCAAGTGGTTTGTTGATGAAAATCTTTCCGTTTTCTCCTAGAGAGAGTTTTGCAGACTGCTGAGCTGTAACTGTGTCTTCCTGACTTGCAAAGATGCAATGACTGCTAGTGTAATAGGTAATATCTTAATTTTTAAATGGACAGTTTGTCATTGACACCAGGAACACTGCTGTGTTCTTGCAGTAGTGCTTTTGTGTAGTAGCATTTCTCCTATGTGTGAAGTTTCACATGAGAGGAAATGCTTGAAGCTTAGCAAAATCATGTCTGTGCTGTGTCTTACCTTCACATCCCAAAAACTCCAAAGGTGCAAACCAGAGATGTCTGCCCAGCAGGGACCTGGTCATAAGATTGAGTGAGGGCAATACAGAAACATGGTTTACACATCGGTACAGCCAAGAACTTAATTTTGATCCATTTACCAAGGCACTTCATTATAGCACAAAGCCAAGCACTTCTCAAACTGCTGTAATAGGTTGGGTTCAGTACTTAGCATCTGGTTTGGAAGTTCAAAGGGACACCTGAAATGAGTCACATGAGCAGGCACATGTACTTCTGTACCAGGTATTTTCCAACTGATTCCTCCAAACTTCGGAGGGTCAGAGCACCACATGCCTGCTCCAGCCAGAGTGAAGTGGTCAAGCTGGGTATGTCCACACACCCAGCTCTGTTTGATATGTCTGAATGCAATTCCTGTCACTGTACAACTGCTTAGGTGGTTTTCTGTGCAATTTATATTTCCCCAAGTAGTGAAAGTCAAGTATCCACATTCCTATTTCAGCTGAGACTAATGATTTTGTAGCTGCTCTGTTTCGTAGGCTAGCACAGACTAGCCAACCAGTCTCACAGAGCTGTAAATATTTGATAAAGCTCCTTTGCACAGTGTGAGTGTGAATTCCACACTGTAAGAGACAGCTAAAAATCAAATTATGCTGGACATTATCTTCCTGAATTAAAAGCCCAGATCATCATTGGGTTTGTTCCCTGGGCTGAAGTAAAGAACAGAAAAGCCTGAATAGTTTGCCAAATTATGCATTAGGGGGCTGGTACGAATAGAGCACTCACCTGAGGGATTACAATTGCCCTTTCCTGCTGTCCGTGTAGGAGCCTTTCTCTGGGCTGCGTTTCACACAGCGTCTGCTTGCTGAGTCTTAGGAGGGCTTTCAGGGATATTAAAAAACACAATGTTCCTCTGAAAAACAGCGATCATCTTGTCCATATTTGAATTCCTCCCACGGGTCCTTGAAAAAGCTAACCCATTAGACACGAGGAGGAAGGGAGGGGTCTGTCTTCTTAGCTGTGTGAGCCTTTTTGCTGTTCGGAGACCCACGGTCTCCTTCCGTGGATGTTTTCCAGTTGTGTCAGGCAATGCATGGGCACAAAAGAACCACCACCCCCTACAGAGAACAATTCAGAAAAAAAAAACCAAGCAAAAAACCCAAACAGAAGTAGTAGGACATTCTTATTTTAGCACAAAAGAAATTGTAGTTATCAAAAATAATTGCAATTTGTGTTTGGAGCCCGGTGTCAGAAGATCTCTGGTGACTGGACTGCTGCCCGGCTGAGCCAAGGTGGGGTATGGGGGCATCCAAAAAGCTTGCTCCTCTATCTGGGGGGGTAGGGACTATAGTCCTAATTGCTCCCGTGTGTAGAGAAGCTTGGAACCAGAAATTAGGGAGACTTCTACATGCATTTTTTCCTAGCATTATTAAAGAAGTGAAACAAGCCCTGTGTCTAACCTGTTGGCTGTGACAGTCCCTGTCCTGAAGCATTTGAGGCAAATGCAGACTTGGTCTTCTCTCTAGGAGGTACCAAAGTGTCTGAGAAGGAGGGAGGAATCTTCTATTAAAAGCAACAGTGCCAAACTTGCTCTGAAACCTTCTCATGTTAAATGACAATTGACATTTTTAATGACTTAGTGTAGTCCTATTGTCTCTTTGAAAAGGATACAGGATTTAGTGTCAAAATACCAGTTTTCTGTAACTGTTGTTTATCGGTTCTGGCTTATCATTTAACATATATACTAAACTGCTAAAAGGAAATGCATTAAAAAATAGTAAAACTTGCTTATTTTCCCAGGCATTTGATAATAGAAGATCTACTTTGAAACACTTTACTAAAAAAAAAAAAAAAAAGCAGTAGAAGAAAATAGTGTATCTCATATGGGAGGAAAAACTAAGTCATGAACTACTTCAGCCATGCACAAGAAGTTTATGCAGAGCTTGCTTTGAGGCAGGTTGGGTATGTGAGTGGGCAATCGATAGGTATACTGGGATTTACTGGTGGAAGTATATGCAGCATTTTTTTTAAGTCAGAAAGCACATCATGGGCGTTTGGAAACTTAAAATTGTGCCATTTCTGTTACCTGTTCCAGTCAATATGAGCTAGCAGGGAACCCTGCCCAAGGCTGCTGAAGAGCAGCCAAAAGAACAAGTGCAGAAATGAGGTGAGAAGGTCCCAGCCAAGCCCTAGGGACAGCCAGGCTCAGGGATGGAGATGAGCTTGGGGCTCATGTTTAGGTACTGTTCTGAATTACCAGGAAAGTTTGTATCTAGAGTACAGGCAAGTCCGAATACCAAGTCCTAGGGAGAAGTAGAGACTTGGCCCAATCCCAGCAGTATATTGGAAGAAAAAATGCGTGCCAATTTTCCCCAAGTCCTTGCTGTCTATACAAACTCACTGCGTGTACTTTTGGGGTTTTTCTGTATCCCTTAGGCACTGCTGATGCTCACTGAAGACAATAGTTATCTGGGAATTGCTGAAAATATAAATGAATTATTAATATATCATCAGATAGAGGAGAAAATATTACTTAAATGTCTTCCACATCTTAGTAAAGAGTTTAGCTTTTCTTAATGCATATTTCTTTATTTTCTGGTTGCTGAGGGAGTTTTCTAAGGGGTTCATTACTAATGGTATTATCCTGGTTCCTTTATAGTTTGAGGGATTCAGCACATGTGAATAGAACAGAGTGCAAGCTCTTTCCCAACCTATTCAGATGTGAAGGCGTTTTTGCATACCCTGTATACAATCTAGGCTGCGTCACACTGAATGATCCTGTAGCTCTGGTGGTCGTCACCATCTTCTGCCCACATTCAACACAGCTCTGTGAGGCTTGTGACTAAGGCAGCAAGTGTCTCATTGCTCCACACAGCTCTATCCTCTCAGACTGTCCCTTGCCAGGGCATCTGCCTGGACATCAGAGGAGGTCTGAAAAAACCCATGGATTGCAAAGGTGGTTCCTGAGCATCCAGAGCCTGAAGATGAGAAGAAAACTGATAAGCAGCTAGCCCTTGTTCTTATAGGGGACTTCAACTTACTAGATATCTCCTGGAAATACAATACTGAAGATAGGAAACAGTGTAGGGGTTCCTGGAGTGTGTGGGAGATAACTTCCTGAAACAGTGAGCCAAATAGGGAAAATGCCCCATTGGACCTGTTGTTTGCGAACAGAGAAGGACTTGAGGGTGATGTGATGGTCAGAGGCTGGCTTGGGCCCATCAATCATAAAAATGATAGAGTTTTTGATTCTTGGAGAAGGGGGATTAGCAGAACTCTTACCTTGGGCTTCTGAAGGACAGAATTTGGCCTTTTTAGGAGGTTGACAGAGTCACTTAGGTGATAGTACTAAAGAGTAAAGGAGTCGAGGAAGGCTGGACATTCTTCAATGTGGAAATCTTAAAGGTGCAGGAACAAGCTGTCCCCATGTGTCAAAAGAGATCTGTAACTTGGGAGGAGAGTTTATAACCTTTAGAAGAAAGTTCTGGCAACTCAGCACAACTTCAAAGATGCCCTGAGGTTATGCAGAGAGAAAATTAGAAGGGCCAAAGCCCAAGTAGAGCTTAATCTGGCTAATGCCATAAAAGACAATAAAAAATGTTCCTACAAATACATTAACAACAAAGAGAGCCAAGAAGAATGTCCATCCTTTATTGGATATGGAGAAAAGCTGCCTGGCAGAACAGGACCTGGGTGTGTTAGTTGATAGCCTGCTAAATATGAGCCATGTGCCCAGGTGGCCAAGAAGGCCAACAGCATCCTGGCCTGTATTTGGTACAGTGTGGCCAGCAGGACTGGCCCTGCAATTGGCACTGGTGAGGCTGTGCCTGGACTACTGTGTTCAGTTTTGGAGCCCTCCTTACAAGAAAGACATTGAAGGGCTGGTGTGTGTCCAAAGAGGAGCACTGAAGCTCATGAAGGGTCTAGAGAACAAGCCTGTAAAAGTAGGTTAAAATAGTGGAGGATCATTTATCTCATCCCTTGGTTTAATTTTTACAGGGTAGCTTAGCTTGATCACTTTTTTTGTCTGATAGTGTATAGCACTTTCTAATCAACTATTTATTAAGATGTTCCCATAAGGTTAGGAGCCACAGTAAAATAGTCCTTATTTACTGCTAGATTTATACCTGAGAAGCTTGCAGGCAGCATGCTGTGAGCTGTGTGGTGGTTTTAATGTGAAGGTGGCATTTTCATGGATAAAATTTCCATTATTTCATAACCAAGCCTTTGTTTTCTAGCCGGGCATACAATGGGCATTATTCAAGAGGCCCAATAAAGATATTACTGTTATTTCAAAAATATATACTTTGGGTGCTTGTAACATCTCTCTTTTCTGTGTACTTAGTTCATTATACTGTTAATACCATCGTCCATTTTTGGAAAAATGCTTTTTTTTTTCCTCTGGAACTGGTTAACAAAATTATGTTTATTGAACGTTGCCTTCAGCAGACAAAGCATGGAAGTAATTTTATTTTTACTATTTTAAGCATAATGCTTTTACATTGTTGCTTCAACAACAAATATCTTAATGGACCTTTTAATGTAACAACCTTCAAATAATTTTACTATCTAGTACAGCACTGCCAACGCTGATCTAATTTTGGGCCACATTAGATAGAATACTTTAAGCTGTTCCATGAGGTAAAAAATCCTGTGTATGTAGTTCAAACTGTGAGCACTACGAGGCTGAGCAATATTGCATGATCGTGAAAATTATTCTGAAAATCGATCAGCCAGAATTCTCACTTCTGCTAGAATGGGGTGGGGGTTTCCAGCAAATAAAGGAGAAAAAAAGCAGTAGGTGTTATGGAGTCAAAAAGAGCTTGAAATGTCCATTATGTGTAAAAGTAGACCCTGGACAGTGAAGCCAGATGATGGTAAGAAAATCATCAACTGCTTATTGGTACCACATCCTGGCCATCTGCTCACGCCTAGTATTATGGAGTTAAATTGCCAAAAATTCCTTGGTGGTTCCTTGTGTTTTTGCACTGAAGCATCAATACACAGAGATCTAGATTGTTGTTGTTACTTGTTGGACCAACATTGCTTTCAGATATATCCCCGGACAGCTGACAACTCATGGATCTCCAAACTGGTGTCTCTTTACCTGATTCCTTTGGTCCCTCAAAATTTCTATTCAATTTCCATTACATGTCTGTTGGGTATGTGACAAAACGTCATCCCAAATGGCTGATTTGGACAGTTCATATAGGCATAAATTTTCTTGGAAGCCATTTCTAGGACATTTTCAATCCTTCCTTATCAGTTTGGGCAGATATGCTAACACAGTTACCTACTTGCAGTCACCCTGCAGTGTTACCCTTCTTGTGCCAGTGCTTGCCCCCAGGTGCATTATCCTTGGCACTGAACTCATACGTGGGTGTGGATGTGGCCATTGCCTTTGGAGAGAACCAGAACACCTCTGATCATGCAGAGATCTCTATGTCTTCACCTGTAGACTCCTTCCCCAAATCCATGTCCAATATTCCCTGAGCAGGATTCTTCTCCTTTTTCCCTAGTCCTGCGGTGCTTGATCACTGTTTGGAGGCAAGCAGCAGGGCCGCACAGCCCCAGGGGGGACTGGTCCTGAAAGCTCAGCCCTGGATAAGAGGATACCTAGGCCCCACTCCCAAACTGGTTGTGCTCTGGCTAACCCTCCGTCACAGAGGGGCAGAATTGCATCATATCCTGAGGTCCCTTCTAGCATGGTATTTCCAAAGTGATTTGGCTCCTATATTTTTGTGGCATCATGTAAGTGGCATTTTCATGCTCTTCAAGAAGGCTGCCAAAAATCCTGCTCTATCGTAGAGAACAATAAATTGTTTAATAACCCTCCTCCCAGCTCTCAGCAATCAAACTTATTATTTCCTCTTTGCCAGTGTTAAATAGTTTGACAATATTCTTGCACAGTGTGTTTTCTGAACATATAGCATGTTCATCCAGGTTCTCTTTCTGTGCAACATAATAAGGGAAGACACACAGCACCATAAAGAAGCACTCAAGAGCAGAGTGAACAATGAGCAAGGGAAGATTGCTGGAATGCTGTGGAGATATGCTGTAGCTTTGTAGACATTGTGCTAATCCCCTTTTAGTTGATGCTTTCTCTTGAAACACAAAGTGATGCTTTCTCTTGAAACACAAAGTGATGCTTTCTCTTCATGCTCTCTCTCAAATAACCTGAGCACTTACTTCTCTTGGAGCTTCAGAGCTAATGGGCTAAGATGCTCAAGGGAGGTAGTTAACTGCTTTTCTTTCAGTCTGGGAGCCAGGACCAAATAGAAACCTCTAGAGAAGCAGTATGAAAACTGGAGGGAGAGCACATTCCCCCTACCATGAGCTAATTACAGCAAGAAAGAAGGGAAGGAAAATTTCCCACTAGCAAGTAGAGCCAACCTATCTCTGAGGTCCCTTTTTAGCCCTATGAATGCCCCCACTGCACTATGCAGGAGCATGGGGACAGGAGCCCTCACTCCCTGACCCAGCAGTGCATGGCCACAGCAGCATCCATCATGAGACATCCCTGCTCCCCACATGCTTACTTTCTTTGAACTGCATGTTCCTTAAAAATGAATCATAAAATACTGTTTGGAATGTTTTGACATGTTCTTCTGATTTAAGGACATCAAATTCAGTTATTGTAAGCTCTGGTGTAGCTGGTTTTGCTATTTCCCTCAATTCCCAGCAGAAATTAAGCAGAGGAGCTGGGATTCAGAGGTTTGAGATTAGTGGGATTGCTCAGTATTGAAGCAGTGGCAAAATGGAAAGTTCTTCCTAGCAGAAAAAGTAATTAGTCCTCTTCAGATCTTCAGTTTGACACTAGAGTCAGCGTCAATTATTCTCTGTTGGGAATATTACATCTTAACAAGGTTCACTGTAATATTATCCTTTCTCCGTAGTGATCAGAAGAGCGAAGGTCTCTTCAAATCATTGTCTTGCTACCTTGAGATTTTTAACATTCAAGCCTCCCACTTATCACCTGATACCTTGCATTGACTTCAGCACTTGAACAATTCCAGTATTCTTAATGGTCTGGAAAGGATCTTATTCATTCCACCCAATCCTCCCCCTTTTTTTTTTTGGAAGGGTCTGCAGAGAAAATCAACAATGTTTCCAAGCTAAAAGGTATTCCTATAAATGCAGCTGAAATCCTCAGGGTGGAAAAACATGTCAAAATAATCTGGCAAAGCTGTGAGACGGGATCTTGGGAAAAAGAGTAGCGCCGCTGTGTTGATTACAGCTTAATCAGGAAACCCTGTCAGCTCTGGGTCTCTTCTCCTGCGGGTCACAGCAGCTGTTCTGGGCATTGCAGGCCATCTTCAGCTGTTTCCACACATGTAAAACTGCTGAAGTCCGAACTCCTCAGGTGCAAAGCACATTGCTTTTTTAAGAGTGGTGCTGCTGTCCTAGCGTATCCTACTTGGGGAGTTTAATAGCGTCTGGAGCACAAGTCCTGTGAGGAACAGCTGAGGGAGCTGAGGTTTTGTAGTCTTGAGAAAAGGAGGCTGAGGGGAGGCCTCATCACTCTTTACAACTACCTGAAAACAGGGCGGTTGCAGAGATGTCAGGGTTGGTCTCTTCTCTTGGGTGACAAGCAATAGGACGAGAGGAAATGGCTTAAAATTGCACCCGGGAGATTTAGGATAGACATCAGGAAGAATTTCTTTACTGAAAGGGTTGTCAAGCATTGGAATAGGCTTTCCAGTGAAGCAGTGGAGTCACCATCCCTGGGGGTATTTAAAAGGTGTGTAGATGAAGTGCTTAAGGACATGATCTAGAGGTGGGCTGGGCAGGGTTAGGAAGTGGTTGGACTTGATGATCCTAAGGGTCTCTTCCAACCCAGGTGATTCTATGATTCCATGTCATCTGGTTTTCTCAAGCCAAGGAGATCCTTCTTCCATGCCACCATTTGTGTTACAACCTCACAGCCACTTGCCCTATGCACAAGTCACACCTTTGCTCAGTCTTTAGCCCTGGCACTCCCTCTTCTGTTTCAACATCTATAATCCGAAAATCCCGTCTCCAATTTAACATCCTGTGTTGGAGACTGTTGAAACATGGTTAAGGAGATTTAGATGCACAGCTGTGTGACTAAATCCCTAGATAGGTCTAGATAATCAGCCTTTGTGCATAGCTCCATGCTATCTTGTATAGAGGACTGCTGAAAATAACCAGAAAAAAAAATAATTGTAAGTGACCTCTTTTCCCATGCCTCCAGATTGGGACACTGTGGGTAAACATCTCTGAATAAAGCTGTTCTAAATTAAATAAATCACTGGCTTTGGTGGCTATAATATGAGGCTGGCAATAAAAGCTACTTAAAATCCCATCAAGATGTTGAAGTCCTAATTCAGAATGCGATGGGACTGGCATGTACTGCTGCCAGCACACCTGGCCAGGGTAGCTGTCTCATGGACCACTGTACCCTGGCGTAGCCTGTTTCTGACCACCTGGACCAGTCATTCAGATGTCCAGGGCAGATCACCAGCTCCTTGCTCAAGCGAGACCTTGGGAGGAGGCTGGGTAAAATTTAATCACCTTCGGGACATGGAGATAAAGCGTAGTGAGGGTATGACTGCTGCAGCTGGGCAGCATCCAGCTTCAGCCTGCGGGGCCTGCAGAGGAATTACAAAGTTGGGCATTTTTGAAAGACTCGCAGAAAACTTTGGGTGCAGCAGGGAGGCTGTGCTGCTGCTGCAAAAGCAGAGGGCTCCCATGGAGATGTGTGTTACCAGCTGCTAGCATATAGCCAGCCCAGTTGTCGCAGGGCCTTAGCTGAAAATGAAAAGGCCTGTTTGAAGCCAGTTCTGCTGACTACTTAAACTCGATTATTTGAAGTGTTTGTAATAATTGTATTGTAACCCTAATTTTCATTGATGTGGTTGTTTTTTTGCAAATTATTAACAATTACAAGTCACCTTTGAGATGGAAGCGTCCTAGCATTTGTTGTAAAAGCTTTTTAAGAGTACCTCCTGTCTTATTTACCCTGTCACCAGATCATTTCATGTGCTAATGCACTGGGAATGTCAAACTGTGCTGATAATAGCAGTTTTCCTTCTACTCCTTTTCATTCCTGTGCAAATATAACTAAGGCAAGAAGTGTCTTAGGGGTGCCTGATCACATGCATTAAATTAGCTCCTTTTTTTTGTCTCCTAAGGCAAACACACCCAGAGCTGCAAGGTCTCTGGGAAAGAGTGATGGCTTCTGTCTGTTAGGGCAGCACCTCGCACACTTGGCTCATGGCTTCATCTCTGAGCCCACTCCCATGCCAGCCCTTTGCAGGCAGTTGTTGAAGGTGATTCACTGGGAACTAAATACGTGTCCGATTTTCAGGAAGTAAACAGCCCCAGCGACTGCCTCTGGAAGTACTGACTGCCTAAGACTTTCTGAATTTAGGCCTATATTGCAGCAGACTATGGCAAACAAGGACGCTTGGGAAAATTGGTGTTGAGGGATTTGAGACTTTGAGGGTCATTCTTCCAAAATTTGGGGGAATGGAAATTGTTTCCACTAGCTGCCAAGAGCTTTGTGTTAGGTCTGAGAAAGAAGGTATGGAGTGATATGAAGAAGATGTGCCTGCATGTCTGTAAACTGGAGACAGTGTGATAACAAAGCTACCATGTAGCAGTGGTACAAGTACCCAAAGGCATGCTGAAGATGCCCAGGATATAGGGGAAGACAACTATTGGAGAGAACTGTATCTTAGGAGTAAATTTTTCAATTTGTTAATTTTTCCCTAAAGCGCCGCAAGGATCTAGCAGTATCCAGTGGGGGTCTGGTTGTGCCTGAGGCTGCCAAAGGATAACTTCATCCATCTGCTGAAAGCTCCATGGTGTCAGAGACCAGTCACTCTGATAAACGGCTCCTTGATCCCAGACTAGCTAACAAGTAGTCGTTGGAGTTGCTCTTACTATACAGATGGAGTAATTTGGGCAGTGACTCGTGTGTGCTGTTGACCCCTGCAAACCAGACTGGTTTTGATTAAGTGCCCATGAGTGGTTTCAGATGCCTAATATAAGATCTTTTCAGATAGGGAGCCTACAGTGACTTGGCCAAGCCATTCCATCGCTATATCATATAATTTGATACATATAATTTGAGGCATATAATTTGACCCTGCGTAATCCATCAGAGTTCATCCATCTCAACTAAACATGACCTTGTACAGGAATATATGAAATTGTAATGCTGTCCCATTTTCTAACTCCACAAATTAAATGTGTTCAGTAGAAGACTGAGAATATATAAGTTAAAGGAATCAGCTCTCTGCCCTTTTAGACTGACAAAAAAAATTGCAGCAGACTCCAACTAAAAACTAGTCATAACTTGTGAGTCACCAAAGACCCTAGGGTGAACACAATTAGAAAAAGAGAATTAACAGTATATTGTCTATATATGTTGGAACTGCAGGTAGACACTGAAGTGTCAATAACTTGAAGCAATAGTGGATGCTGTTGTTGCTCAATTTTTTAAAGACTGTTACAACACCCTGTGCAAAATAATTTCAACAGCCTCCAGCTCTGAGGACATACCTAGGCAAAATTTACTGTTGCAAACATATATTAAAAAAGGAGGTCAGAGTAGTGCTCTGTGCTAATCACTGCTAGCTTACTGTTGAATTGTCATTGTCACTGGATGATGTTTATAGTGTCTGAAAAAACAGTGTTTCCCTGTTGTTGTTTACATGGGTTTGTTTCACACTAGCTTCACCATTTTAACAGAACATCAGATCCAGTTTTCTTATATTGGTTTCAGTGGAAATAAGGACTGGGATAACCAGTCAACGTAATAATGCTGCGTAGGGGTGCAGGGATGAAGATACAGCAAGTTATAGTAAGATCAGTAGTATCATTAACTTTTTTCTTTCCCTGCACTAAATTTTTCACAGACAAGAGCATTAGTAATTTTAACATTGATTGAGAACTGCTATTATCCACTCACAGCATGTGGGAGCAAACAGGCACTTGGATAAATCACAAAAAAAAAAAAACCACTTAGCACGCTGCTTTCCTCAATAACACCTTTTTCTGAAGGTACAAGGCTGACTGCTGTAGGGAGAGTGTGTGTGAAGAGAAAAAGCGAGGCAGCACCAGCCCACTGGAGCATGCTCAAGGTCAGCCCCTCTCACAGAAGACCAAGAGGTCACGTTTGACTTGGAAGGTATTCTGATACATTTAAAAAATTTAAGCAATTAAATAATTCAGTGACTGAAACCCATCAGGATTCTAATGCAGCCTTAATGGGGTCTTTCAGGAATCTCAAAGAACAGCTTCAGGAGTGACATAACTGGAGCCATTACAAAGCTCATCCAAGAGTAATCATCCATCAAAGGTGAGTGCCTGCACATCTTTGTTGCAGAGGAGCGTGAGGAGCAGGGAGAACATTCCTGCTTGCCACCACTGCAGTGGGGCACAAAGGAATAACCTCTGAACTGCCTCATTTTCCTCCTGCAGGTCCCCAGCCCAGGGGTGTGTTTCCCACTTCAGCAATGGATGAAGCGGGCAGTGACTCCACCAGCGTGAGTACTGGGAAGTCACCTTCTCCACAGCCAGCACTGCTCCAGCAGATCGCTAAGCGAGAAGCAAATCAAACTAACTTGAAACAAGGAGTACTTCTCCCATGGTCGTTGAGAGGAAGACTTGCTAAACAGTCTCTGTGAAACCTCAGCACTGTTTTGGGTTGATATTTCCTACCAAGTGCTCCAGCAGTGCCAACATGACAAAAAAACAACCAGGATTAAGGGCTCCAGCTCCTGTAATGTTGCTGGGACAGCCTCCAGAATAAATTTCCAGCTCCTACTAAATCCTACTGGATGTATCTTCTGTGCCAAGGCCTCTTGAACTGGAGAAGGTTTGGCACTTCGTCTGTGCTGTGTAGAATCCAGCAATAAATTATTCCAACATGAAGGTCTAATACAGTTAATAGAGCATATAAAACTGTCTACTGTGTTTCATCATATTTAATTTGCTGCAGCAAACTGCAGCCACCCAAGCTGTTTCAGCCTCTTGTACAACTTTCCCGTGCCCTGAGAGATGCTCTCCCAGCTGAGGGGTCCTTGTGTCATCAGTACCTCTGTGTGTAATGCCTCCAGAGCATTTAGCTGCTCCTCAGCCTCCAGCATGGTCCCAAGTGAAGCAGCCCTCTCACCACAGTGGGGAAAGCCAGAAGGGACCCCATAGCTGCAGCCTCTTCTGGGGCACAAGCTTTGGGAGTGCTCAGGCTCTGTGGCAAGACAGTGTATCTCTCCAGGGATTTCCTCAGATGCATCCTCCTGTCAGGCTTCGTGACATGATTCACTATCCTAGCAGCCTGCTGTGCTGCCTGCACCCTGTGATAACACTCAGCAGGAGAGCAGTGACTCACCGGTTCACCAGGGCCTGGGGCATCGCTGGTTTCAGCCCATGCCTCCCAGCCCATCTGTGAGTGGTCAGATGGGCTCACTCTCAGTGGAAAAACAAGGGTGTCTGGTTTAAGGGAACAGACCTACCTTAAGCTTATCTAAGAGAAGCCACTCTTACGTTACCTGCATGCTCCTGTCATCAATTTTGGGCTGTGCATTTTTTTCTAAAAAACTTCCCTTTCTCTTCACGTGAAATGAATTACAGGCCTCCAAGGAGGCAAGGGAGACAAGGCATAATGGGGCACAGCCAATACATAGCAATCAGAGTCTGCCTCTGAACCTCCTATCTCCTCAGTGTGTTCAGGTGGTGCAGGGCCAGAAGAAGCTCCAGGAAGAAGGTGGCTGTACCTTGAACCTTCTGGGGAGGTCCTCAGCATGACAGAGCAGACTGAGTGCCCTGAGCTCCGGAGCAGACATGCTGCTGGGATGGTCCATTTGAGCATGGCAATTAAAAAACCATGCTGGTTTATCTGATTTCTGCCCAGGTTATTTACACAATCTTTTTCCTCTGATAAAATAGTGATTCCCAGGCCAGGTCCCTGATCCCTCACAGCAGCACACCCTTGCTGCGAAGGGCCAGCCAGGATTCCAGTGGGAGAAGGGGAGTTACCAGCAGAAATGTCTGGGCACTGCTGCCCCAAATAAGACCTCAGCATTCCCTCTCTCTCACACCCTGCATGTAGCCTGTGTGCTTTCAGCCCAGCACAGCCTCCCTGGATCTGTGTGCCACCAAGCAGCTCCCTGAGTGTCCACCACCATCTCTGATGTCCCACCTCAGCTGCACAGTAAGAAGGTGACGGGTTGCAATAATGCTAGATGTGAGAACACTTTGATGGGTACAGAAGAGGGAAATGGCTCACAATGTTATAGTTAACATATTACAAGTCTAACACTACTGGTGCTGATCAAGGAGACAAAGTTTTTTCTGTAAAGTTCTCCCAAAGAACTTTTACAGTGTCCAAGCCCAGGGGTCAGTACAGTGGTATGGAAAGTGTCCTACTGCACATTTATTTGCGTTGTGGCTGCTCTCACCTGGGCCAGTTTAAAAGGAATTTAGTAGGTAAATAAGAACTCTTCTTACCAAGACATACTCCATAGCTACTCAGCTGGAAAGCAGGGGTCCTGCTCATGCCTTTTAATCAATACAAAGCATGCTGATGAACCTCTGGTAGCTGTTCTTTCACTTAAATTAATCGATGGTCATAATTAACATATGAAATACTTTTAAAAACTTACTTTGCATATGCTGTGACTTAACAGTCATTCATGAGAGCATGTCCTGTAGCCAACCTCAGATGATGGGCATAATTCAAAACTATTGTCCACTCTGTGACCTAACCATAAAAGGGAACAGAGTGAATACACAAGAGTGGAAAGAAGGGATGGCAACAGCAAATGGAGAGGAATTATGACATGTAAAATGTAAGCGAGAAATATTATCTTAGAGAGCTTGAGTCAAAATCGGATTGTCAATTATTGGAATACCAGCTTGGAGGATGCTGAGTATTTGTATTATGGAGCTACTAAACCCTAAAAACTAGATAATTCTGCAGGTCAGTTTGGTTTTGGTTTTTTTATTAAAAATAATGGGTGTGAATATATAAAAACTAGATGTCTGGGGATATCTGGAAGTTTAATTAAATCCCTACTGGGAACTGATAGATGAAAGCTGTTTTGTGTTCCACAGCTGTAGACATGTTTCCTTGTGTGCCACTGGTCTTCAGGACCAAAATTGGTAAAAGGGATAGCACTAGAATAAAGCAAAAAGCTTTGTTTTGTAAGTCAAAGTTTCATAGAGCTCTTGTTTGTAATGTCCCAGCACAGCACTACCCACAAGCAGCACCCTAAGGCCGTATTTCATAAATGCAGTCCTCTTCTACACAGAGCAGTGAAATTGGTATATTATGTTTGTGATTTTTGAAACAAATGAAGGGAAAAAAGCAATGCTAAAAGATGGCCCCTCTTTGATGATTCCATTGAAAATCTTTCACCGTGGAGGTGGTGGTTCTGGCCTATTGACAGGTGCATAGGCTGAAAAAATAGTTTGATTTTTCCAGTCTCTAGGTGAATCTCCAGCCTTTCAGTGCTGTGTTTTCCAAAGCAGTCCTGCCATTATGGGGCAAGAGTCAACACCTGATTAAGAAAATCATTGCTCTGGACATGTCTGGTTTCCTGTCTCTCAATTCTCACCCTCTGCAGCTCCTCATATGTCTCCTCTGAGCTGGAAAATTCCCACGTTTCATCCCCCTTGTGTTTTTTTCAAGTCTGAGCAGGAATGAGGAATGACACCTTCAGTCTTGCTAGGAGGAAAAAATTTTATTCCACCTGCATAGTACAAGCACTTGCCCAGCTCAGAAGTGACTGAAGGCAGCAACTTTGAACTTGTGGGCTCTATCCTTCCTAAGACCAGCAGAGAGAAGAAAGAAAAAAAGTCAAGCTGACATAAAAGACATCATTCAGCTCCAAGTGCTTTGTAGCTATGAGCAATGTTTTGCCTGCTTGCATCGGGCTTTTCTGAATAATGTTCTTACAAGTTCTTGCCGTAGGGCAGTTCAAGAGGGCTAAGCATATGCAGATCCAGACACCTCAGGATTCTTCATGCCATTTCTATTCAGGGTGTCTGATGGGAGAGCTAGTCTAAACACCCTGTTGATTTCAAGAGGTGCAATAGCAAGGTCTGAGAGGTTAAGAAGAAATGAGGTAAAGATACTGAGCTAAACACAACGGGAGCATGAGTATCTGCAAGTGTTGGCTTGCCATGGTTTCAGTGATATGTCACTCCACATGACTGAAGTGGGAGGCTCGTGCTTTGCCACAGTGTGGTATTCATCAACCTTTTTTTGGGAAGATCAAACCTCCTGTGAGCATACCAGGAAGCGGGAATTCCTCTCATCACACATTTGCCATATTAAAATTAAAAATCCTCTTTGAAATGCTCAGCTGTGTGCCTGCAAGCAATTGAGAGGGACAAGCATCTCAGGCAGGTGATTCAGCTAATCCTGAAAAGGAGTTTAATGCAAGAAGGAGAAATTGCCTTCCAGAGAGCTCCATCTTATCTGTGTATAGAAGGAGCCTACACAGCAAGTTTAGGCTCGAAGCTTAAAGAAGAGCTCACTGAAGGTTGGTAGGAGGATTTCCATTAATTAGTAATGGTAAGAACTATTCTATGTGTCTATCAATAAAACTCACTCCACCTGGAGTCCAGTGGCTTTAACAATCAGATCAATATTGTACATTGCATACTTGGCTCTCTCTGGCCAGACACCCTGGGTATATGTGACCGTGAAGAGCAGGTGGAGCAATGGATAACGAAAACTTGACCTTCAACCACAGCTCTTTCAGGACCCTTTGTGTGGTTGGAGATGACACTTCACCTCTCTGTGCCTCAATTTGTCCATCTATAAAAAGAAATATTGTTATTGAGTGTTGAGAGGTGTTTCAGTTCCTTGCTAAGCACCAGAAGGTTTTTCTCTGCCACCTTCCAAACCTTCATGCAGAATTTAGTGGTGGTTTGGATATCCTAGGTAATGCTATTGGAGTGCTAGACCCTGCAAGACTCACCTGCTACCCTAGCTTGAATATCTTGATGCTCAGACTGACAGACAGATTGTCATGTTCTTTGCCAGCTACCAGAAAGCATGCCTAGCTCGAGCCATCTCCAGCACTCTCTCTGTCTGAAGAGATCCTATGCAGACCAGCCATTTATAATGGTGTCAGAGACAGGTAAACAGGTATGAAGGAAAACAACCTTTTAGCTACCAGCCCTATATTTTCTGCAAAGGTTTCTCTCACCTTGCACTACCTGTCTGATCATTAATTTGGGAAATGAACTCACACATACATTCTAGGGATCCAGTTCCACTCTACCTCTAGTTAAAACTGTCATCAAAAAGGATTTCTGCTTGGGGAGAGATATATATGTTTATTTCCAAAACCATTCCTTTGGATCTATTGATTTATGAATTCTGAATTCCTCACGATGAGTGGTACCATGTCAGCCCAGAAATAGACTTGTGTAGCAGTGACACAGGATCACAGCAGCTCCTTTCCTTACCCCAAGTTCTGCTCTGTGATGTTGGGATAATGTCCCAGAGCGTCCGCTATGTGAACCAACTATACTTACCTCACACAAGTTTTGACAGAAAAATGTGCTCAGTCTGGTAGGTTTTCAGGACCATCCCATTCAGAAACCAACTTTCTGGCCTATTAGTGTCATTCAGGACAGCATATGCTTGCTTTGGAGATAAAGTGTCACCTAGTGAGCAATGTCCACGTTTAACAGAGCAGGGGAAGTGTCAGGCCTGTCCAGAAAGGATTCCCAGTGTTGTCTGGGTGAATGCTGCCCATCGTCTCTCGCTCCAAACACCGCTGGGCCACAAAGCTGATGGGATCTGGAAAGGGAGATAGCAAGTCTTCCCACATGGGACAAGGAAACCTCAAACACCACTTAGGTGTTGTTCAGCCCTTGCTGGGGTGAACAGGGGGCCACACAATGTCAGGTCCTTTCTTTTTGTCATCTCAGGGGCAGGAGATTCAGCAGAGCCGTGGCATTGATGATTGGAGATCAAGAATCTTGAGGCTTTCAATGAGTATTCAAGGAATAGCATGCTTGTTATACAATTTCATGGTAATTGTGGATGCACACGTGCACACACACACACACACACACATATGAACACATGCATGGGTTTAGACCCTGTATGAATTAGAGAATGTGTGCTCTTTGAATTTTATAGAAGTGATTAATTTTAAAACATTTTGCTTTGTTATATTCACCTCTGATCCTACAGTAAGTTCTACCCAAGTTTCTACTCAACCTTCCAGAGTAGAGATCTGGTAAAGTGAAAGAGACAGGCACTCCATCTTCTACCCCCTCGCTGTCCCCTTCATTTTCTGAGGCAGAATAAATCAAAGCTCTGCTTGTTTTGCTGATGACTCTGGTTTATTCCAGAAATTAATATTGTTCTTAATGAGAAAAAAATTTTTGAAATGCACACAGTAGGTATGAAATGTATCATGGCTTTAAAATCAGTCTTGCACTACTGAGAGACACCTGGGGGGAGCAGCATGCAGGAGATACTGGTTGATTGGCTGGGTTTGGGTTGGGTTTTTTGTGACCCTTCCCTTGTTAGCATGAAATTAATATCGACATATGAATGTTAGCTGCTGCAGCAAAACCCAACCAAAAGCAGGAAAAATGTTCACATAAGCATTTTTCTTGTTAATAAAATATTATGCATGTATATGATGCATCAGTTGTCGCAGGATGTTATTAGCATGAACCGCAGTCTTCTGTATTCAGTATAACCAACTTAACACAAAAAGGGAAAATAGAAATATGATATATATAGTATATAGCTCTAAAGCAGGTGACTTGCAGTGACATTCAGCTGAGAATTGGAGCCAAATACTGTCCTTTCTCCAAAATACACACCAACTCCTGCTATCGTAATATACATTACTTCCAGCAGAAATTGATTCATCATGTTTTATTACAGCTGTTAAAAGACAGCTCAGTCTGTACTGAGTAGATGAACTTTTATAATTACTCTGTATTTATGTTGTATTTGTGGGTTAATTATATCCTGCTTATGGGTTTTGACAGCTAATTACCACTAATTCATATAACGACACATCTGAAATTATGATATTCAATTGTTTTCATAATGATATATTTTGCTTATCTTGTATTTACATGGTAATTGCTCCAGACATGAAGTTACTGAGCCAGTTACGTGAGCTTAGGCACAACTGAGCATATCTCCAAAAGCAGAGATAAGCAGGGTTTAGTTATCCCAGGCAGTGGACAAAAGTAAACATCTTAGCTTGGTGGTAGGGATAGTAAGTGCCTCAGAGAAAAAATCTGCCGTCATATGAAAACTAAAGTTAGAACTATTTATTGTTAAGGTCCTGAAGAATGAATACAACAGCAGTTGTATTATATGGGTAACCAAAAAATTGCCTCTATGTGTTGTTAGCTCAGCAAGTGTCTGGCATTGATCTATAGGTTCCCCACAGCTTCCACTACCATCAGCAAGCTTGCAGAAATAAAGAAGTGATTCTCTTTTTCATGTGATTTTTCAGGAGTTATTGATGGGGTTCAGCTTGAGATTCTGGGTTCAAATCACAGCACAGGGCCCAAGCCCCACAAGCGTTCACCTCGAGTCTCTGATGGTACAAATTCACGCTACCTTAGATGTACTGCAGCATCTTCAGACTCCCTCTCCACATGGCAAGCTGAAGGGTGCATCCAGCCACTGTGGAGGCGTGAGCTCAGCCAGTTTAATGTCTGAATGTCTCTTCATTACCAGTGTTTGCACACAGGACTTGTGCAAGAGGTGTTTTCTCATACTAAATGGGAGTCTGTCCTTGACCTTTAGGATGTTGTACACCTTGTGGGCTGTCACTAATCCATTTCTCCTGCACTTGCAGCATGCACACCAGCCAGATGGAAAGACCACGCTCACAGTCCCTAACAGCAGTCTCACACCACCAGCCTGGTGCTTTTCACCAACATGAGGCAGTTTTCAACATGAATAAGGACATATAGCACCTTCTGCTACAAAAAAAAAACCAAACCCCACAATCAAAATCCCACTCTATTTGTTCAGTCACACAAAATTTTCCTTTCAAAGCAAGTCTACAGCCATTGTATGAGTCATCTGCTTTATTTTATCAGCAAGATATTGGGCATATATTCACTGAGGTTTAATCTGAAATCTTTTACTCACAGTGGAAACATTTCCATTGACTCCAAAGGGTCTCAGATGACGCTTCAAGGTCTGTAATGCACTATTAAGTTTTGGTCTGTCAAATTTGTTCATTTGGGGCCTTTATGAATTGCAGAGCAGTTGTGTACAGAACCAAGTCATGTGGAGATTAAATAAACTCCACTGACATCAGTCTCCCGACACAGAATAGCAGCAAGAAACAAATATTGACTTGAAAAACAATGCATGTAGAGTGACATTTAGCTTGCATAAAGTGATAGTCTCCATATAAATACAAATAGCACCATTTCCCCAGAGCTGAATAAATGATATTCATCGGTAAATATTTGTGGGTCTTTGACATGTCTTTAAGCAGCAAGATGAGAAATTGAGATGGAAAATACATTTGCAGGTGAGAATTCAGCACAGACTTTTCTCACAGTTTTTCTCAATGCATTTGGGAGACCTTGAAAAGCAGATGCTTCTTTTTCTGCTTAGTGGTTTTAAATGCAAAGCAACAAAACTACAACAGACCATGGTGTAATATGTTCCTGCCAGTAGTCTTCTCATCCTGCAATGCATGCTGGGCTGTACTGGAGGGCTCAAAGCCTGAAGTCAGCCCTCAGAAAGAAAACCTGAAGTAGCTAATTAATTTAAGGAGCCTCATACCCATATTCAGAAGGGATTTATGCACCTAAAAGACAATGTTAGACTGTCTTTATACGAGAGTTAGCTACTTTATGGAGCAGGGTTTTTTTTCAGTGGGAGTTAAGTGACCTAAGCATCTTTAGTAATGTACACCTGTATAACAGGCTTTTGCCTCTGCATGAGGAGTATCAGCACGGTTCATGAAGATGAGGAATAAGTACACAGGTTCAAACTATTCAGGTAGAAAAGAGAAGATTGAGGGTCTAACTGATGACAACGGAAGTCTTTAAAAGCCATGGGGATGAGACAGGAAAGTGGCTGGGCAATGACTGTTCACCATAGGGAATGAGTTTTCATAGAATCATAGAATCACAGAATTGTAAGGGACCTCAAAGGTCATCTAGTTCCAACCCCCCTGCCATGAGCAGGGACACCCTCACTGGACCAGGTTGCCCAAAGCCCCATGCAGCCTGGCCTTGAACACTTCCAGGGATGGGGTTTCCACAACCTCTCTGGGCAGCCTGTTCCAGTGCCTTTACTACCCTCATAGTAGTCTAACCTAAACCTACCGTCTTTCATCTTGAAGCTATTGCCCCTTGTCCTGTCACTGCACTCCCTGGTGAACAGTCCCTCTCCCACTTTCCAGTAGGATCCCTTTAAGTATTGGTAGGCTGCAATTAGGTCACCCTGGAGCCTTCTCTTCTCCAGACTGAACAAACCCAACTCTCTCAGCTTGTCTTCACAGGAGAGGTGCTCCAGCCCCTTGATCATCTTCGTGGCCTCCTCTGGACTCACTCCAACAGCTCTATGTCTTTCCTGTACTGGGACCCCAGAGCTGGGTCACCAGTGACTCCAGGCGGGGTCTCACAAGAGCAGAGTAGAACGGTAGAATCCCCTCCCTCGACCTGCTGGCCATGCTGTTCTTGATGCAGCCTAGGACATGGTTGGCCTTCTGAGCTGCTAGTGCATGCTGCCGCCTCACATTGAGCTTGTCATCACTCAGCACCCCTTAGTCCTTCTCCCCAAGGCTGCTCTCAATCCATTCTTTGCCTCGCCTGCAGTTGTGTTTGGGATTGTGCTGACCAACATGCAGGACCTTGCACTTGGCCTTGTTGAACTTCATGCAGTTCACATGGGCCCATCTCTTCAGCCTGTCAGGGTCCCTCTGGATGGCATCCCTTCCCTCCAGCATGTCAACCTCACCACACAGCTTGGTGTTGTCAGCAAACTTGCTGAGGGTGCACTCGACGAGGTGCAGCCTTACAAACATATTTAGATTCCCTTTAAGCCATAAAACGTGAAGATAAAGTAGAACTTCAGGCACATGCGTAGAGAAAAGCCCAGTTCATCAGCAGGTACAGTGCTGCTGCTTTTCTAGTGCTGACTCTGCATTTGGGCATGCGGGGCTGCAGGACAAGTTAATCCCATTGCCTTTACACAGTCCCCCAATTGCAAAGTGAACTTGTCCCACTGAGGAGTCAGTAAGTGAGGAATTACACAGTGTCTCCCGTGGGGCTGGGTACAGTATGTGAAGTTTTAGACTTGCAAACTGTGTCAGGATCTTCAACTCAAAGACAGTACAAGTATTAATTGGCAGCTAGGGAGAAAACCCAACTGTTCCTTCAGCAACATTTTCTCTAGTTCTATTAGGCACAGTCCTCTTATTCTTCAGGGGAATTTTTAAGATGTTCCAGTGAGGTGTTTTCATACTTGACAAATGAAACAGGTTTCTTTCTAATGAAAGGTTTTTTTAAAAAACCCAGCTTTTTCCACATAGGATTTTTCTCAAGCTAAATAATCTTTATTTACAATAACTTTAACAGTTCTGCATGATTTCTGTTCCAAAAGGACCATGGAAGGAGAGTCAAAACAAGGCAGTTTTATTTCTGGTTACAAACCAAACAAAACATTGTATTAGTTCAAAGGATAGTAACCTTCAAAATAGCTCTCATTATTTTAAAAGTTACCATTCCTGAATAGTTCCTCCATTCTCCATAGAACTGCAACCTCTGAGGAAGTCAAGAATTTTAAAAAAGAGAGTAAATCATTATTCAAAATAGGGTTTGAATAATAGATTTTAGGTTTTGTAAACCCATTAAATAGTGGAACAAATATTTCCTTCTTAGAGAGATTAAATTGTTTGTGATCAAGTGAAACATTTTATTGCTGGATCTATGTTTTAAAGCAAGAGAAATTTCTTTGGAATAGACCTAATCCCTCTCCTCCCAAGTCCTCCAGCACCTTGTGGTGTCATTCTCTACTTCCCTAAAACACCAAGATGCTCTCTCTATACTATTCCCAGCTAAGAAACATGACTGTCTTCAGCACCAGTCCTCCCGTTTCGTGAAAGCATGGCCTCTACAGTTAGAAAGATTAGTGGGGTGGGGGTGGTGGTGTTTGTTTTGTTTTGGTTTTTTAAGGCAAATGTGTAGTTCATTTTTATTTGGGGAAATGTTTCTGGGACTTGTTATGGATGAATCTGTGTCTTAGCTGCTGCTGCCTGGACGACTGAGCGACGTGGCTGCAGGCAGACACCTGCTCAGGACCATTCACATGCCGTGGGGAGAGAAAACATTGTGGGGCTTCACTTTACAGTTAAATCTTAGTAACCAGCTTCATAACTACCCAGGCTACTCATAGTTGAGCATCTTCCCAAGCACTGTTCCTCTAAGAAGGGTGCTGTGCGCTGGAAACAGCACTCTCCTCTGCCCCCGTCCCCCCGTTAAAAATTACACGAAGCGACCGCAGAGCTTATCTGCCAGTATCTGATACGATATCTCATTATCCAAGCTGTCCTCCCACCTGTATTTTATCTGATTGCAGGTCTTAGTCATACAGTCAATGAACAAATAGTCTGAATGGAAGTTTGAGCAGTAGGAGGAAGGATTATGGAGAGCCCCACGGATCCGCCAATACTCAACATCTGTGCTCGTTTGTTTTGTGCCTTCACGTGTGCTGTGCTGAACCATTCAGTAAAACAAAAGAGAAACACAGTAGAACAGCCAGGATGAAAACAGCAGTAGGTACTGCAGCAGCACAAACCCTGGGCAAATGTCTTCCCTTGGGACAGCCACCTGTTCCACAACCAGGGACTTGAGGCCACCACTAGATCTTTAGAGGTTATATGTTTTCCCAAAGCACGTTTTGTGTTTGTCATCTTTGAAAATCTATAGCAGGCATCAGTGCCATGGGAAGTCTTGTGAAACAGCACAGGTTAAAAAAATATAAAAGCTTTAAAAATTTAGTTAAAAACACAGGAGAGGGAATGCTGGTAGCATGGCATCTTGTAAAGATGCATGCACAAAGACACACAGAAAATGCAAAGAAAAGGTCTTCCTTAGTGGTGAAAAAGATTTAAAAATATGAATCTCAAGTAAGACAGTGAACCCAAACTTATCTAAAGAAAAAGAGATAAATTAATCAGAGAACAACCTCTCCATGTGAAAGCAGCTGCTAAGCGTGAAGGTTGCAAGTGACAGCAACCTGTGCAGACCATATTCTTCTACCCAGATGAGAGGTTAAGTAAGTTACTTGTCTCCTGGGTCTGGCTATCTACTAAACTGGGAAATCACCAGGGATAAAGAGCTCTTCTGAGATGAGATCTGCTGATAAGCACAGTCCCCGAGCAGCCAAATGTTGCTGTGGGACAATCTTGTGTGCTTCTGTTAACATAGATGTTCCACGTATTAGGGAAGAGCATGTCAGCTAGTTTTAATCAGGTTAATTCACATAATAAGGCTGTTCAGCCCCAGGGACCAGGAACTCCATGGCTGAGAATTTGCCCTTTTTCTTGGCTGGGAGAATTAACCCACTGAGCACTCCATGCTAATGTAGCATGATGCTTCTGGCACCCGAGCTAGCTTATTTTAGCACTTAGGCAAATATAGTCTGCAAAACAAATTAGCATCTTTTCCTTTTCTGCACTGTCAGGCACAGATTTCAGATGAAAGAGGGTTTCTGTCTCCATAACTCATCTCTGGAGAAAAAGGAGGCGCACGAAGAAGGTCTTCCTGACATAACTTGGTGGGACAAGCAGCACTTACATGTTTTGACAGTGTAGGGTCTTACAATTTTATACTATGAATTCTGCCCCAAAAAACATTGCAAGATCTACCTACCCATGTGTCCTGGCACCTTAGTATGGGAAGATAAAACCTGCGGTGTTCATATTTTAAACATCTCAGGATTTAAGGTAGTGTGTGAAAAGGGGAAAGTGAAGTGAACCACAGGGAATGAGCTGAACCTTAGATGAGTATTTGGGGTAGAATAAAATAAAAGGGACTTTTAACATGTACAGTGCTAAGGGTCTAAAGTATTATGAGAAGTGATTATGAGCTTTAAAATTATTTTTAATTCCCTAGTGTCTTTAAAGCAAATTATTATATATTTGGAGCATTTATTACAACTGGAGGTAGCATGTATTCTAGTTGTTTACAAGAAATTATGTTATTTTACCATCACAGACAATTTCATTTAAGCCTGACTAAAGACAGGATGAAATCTGCATTGAGTCCTAGTTTCCATCAGATTGCAGCTCAGCAGCATCTTATGAGTGTTCGCTGCCTAAGATTTCCTAAATTTTTTTTTTATTGAAAGCAGATAAAAATGAGTAATCATCTGAGAATGATAATTATACCGCTGCTTGTGGGAGGAAGCATGGTTTGAAGATCGTCACTAATTAATGTTTCTCAATTGCATGTGCCAAGATCTACATCAGAAAAGTTTACCTCTAGAGTGCGACCCCAGAAGGATTTCTGTAAAATAGCTTCACAAAACAGACACCTAGTGGTCTTCCATTCACTCCAGATCAGATTGATTCAGGCCCAGGGTACCTTTTAAAATGAACTACTTACACCACAGCAAAACTCATCCTGGAGAATCTTAAATGAGTTTAAGATAGGTGTATATCGATTTGGCTTAAGAAAATGCCTTACCAGTTGAAAATACACCAGTAAGCACACCCTAAAGTATTTGACTACTAGAATGAGGTTTCTTGTAACTGTAATTTCAGGTTAGAGTATATTTGCTTTCAGATATTATGATTTTGAACGTTTCCAACATGACAGAAACATTTATGAAGTGGATGGGAGGAGTCTGAAGGAAGCTGCATACTTGTAGCAAACTGCACCACTGTATAATTTTTGATAGAGTGTAGCCAGGAATTTCTGCAATTAAAAACAATTTTCTCCCATTTTGAGGGCAAAAAGGCTGGAAATTGGGGCTTACTGAGAGAGACAAGCCGTAGTTGTGACCTCATCCTGAGCCAGAGCTTCTCTTGCCCCTCCAGAGAGAAGATATTGATGGGTTGCTGGCAGCAACATGACCTTTTGGAAGGCAGCTCGTCCCCTCTCCCAGCAGTTTTCTCCAGGGCTCCTAACTGGAAAGAAAACCTTCCAGAAGGGAGGTTGAGCTGCTCTGGCAAGTGGAGGGAGATCGACTTTCCATCGAGAAAGTTAAAAAACACTGGTCACACTGCCATTCATCCTAAGCTCTTCAGGAAAATATCTGGAGAGCAACAAAAGAGCATATCTGGGGACAGAAATAACAGTGCTAAAACGCCGCTTTGCAGCTTGCCGTTTCAGAAATCCCACAGACAGTATTTAGGTTTTAATGGATATTGAGCAGCGCTCTTGCACAGGTGAGAAGATACAGTCACCACATTGCCTCAAGGAGGTAGTGGATACCTACCAACACCAAGAGGTTTGCTCCAGGCACAGTCAAGGTGGCAGCAGGGTGCTGCATCCCTCTGTCCCCTGGGTCTTCATGTCAGTCAACATGGGGAAGATCACTCGTCCCCTTAGGTTTCCCAACCACAGCAACAGGTTTGATTCATGTACTCTGGTCTGAACAACAGGTTGGGTGGGATATGGCCCTGTTCTGTCTGCAGGTGAACAATGTGTAGACCATTTTTATCCTTGTTATTCTTGGCTCTCCTCTTCACCAACCTTGAACCTCCCTTTCTCTGTCCCAGTCTCCTCCCAGATGGACAACTCTGCCTAAATTAATTCCTCCCCATTGGTCCCAGTTTTGTAATAGACATACCCAAATCTGGCATGTCTGATATGGTGTCATGGTTTAACCCTGGCCAGCAACTAAGCTCCACACAGCCACTCACTCACTCTTCCCATTATGGGATGGGGGGTGAGAGAATCAGAAGAATAAAACTGAGAAAACCTGTGGGTTGAGATAAGAGACACTTTTAAGTGGTAAAGCAAAAGCTGTGCATGCAAGCCAAGCAAGACAAGGAATTCATTCCCCACTGCCCATGGGCAGGCAGGTGCTCAGCCATCCCCAGGGAAGCAGGGCTCTGTCACGTGTAACAGTGACTGGGGAAGGCAAATACCATCACTCCCAAAATCCCCCCTCTTTCCTTCTTCTACAGCTTTATATGCTGACCATGACACCATAAGGTATCATGGTCATCTTATCATACCTGGTCAACTGACCAGGTATATCCTCTGGTCAGTTGGGGTCAGCTGTCCCTGTTGTGTCCCCTCCCAACTTCTTGTGCACCCCCAGCCTCCTTGCTGGTGGGGTGATTAGCAGAAAAGGCCTCGGCTCTGTGTAAGCCCTGCTCAGCAGTACCTGCACCATCCCCATGTTACCAATGCCATTTCCAGCACAAATCCAAAGCACAGCCCCATACCAGCTCTTGTGAAGAAAAACAACTCTGTCCCAGCTAAAACCAACATGTATGGTCATGTAGGCAAGGTCAACTTTGTATGCAACTACTGATGCAGTGACTGCTGTGGGTCCTTCAAGTTTGTGCTCCCTTTTGGGTTGTGGACCCAAAAGGTGCCAGGCGCTTCCCTCCACTTACCTGTAAATTTCAACCACTTGTCCCATAACTCCAACCACTTCTCCCATAACCACGTGCAAAATGCAGCCATCCCTTTGAGCACCATCTGTGACTTCTGTCAGGTGCCTGCACAGGTATCTGTCACATGCAACAATTTTTAATGTCAGGCCCATCAGTGTTCCCTGCACCGTTCACTCAGCCCATCCTCCGTCCAGGGCCAGGCCAGGGTGTCCCTGCAGGCCTAGCAATCTTCATTATACAAACACGCTGGAGAACAGACTGCAGGCCATTATATCCTTGATTATAATACATTGTGCTCTGGTGAGTACATGTATGAGCATTAGCTGGATGCCCACAGACACAGACACCAACAGCTGTGCCTCCACGTGCTTTGCTTCAGTGCTGAATTCCTCTGACCCATCTTTCCATCATGCTGCTTGGTTCAGTGGTGTGCACAGGGAAAATCTAACTTGAAGGTCAAATTCATAGCTCAGTTCACACAAACGTCATAGTAATTTCATTCTTGGCTTCATTCGGTCTTCAGAAAAAGGTCATATCCCTAAATCTGAGGCCCTGTAATGCAGCTAGGAATTTCTTCAAAGACAGGTTCTTACAAGGTTTCCAATCTCGCATGAAAATAGCCATTCCATTTATTGTCCTACCCCAGTTCACACTATTGTAAGGCAATCTCAACCCACCTTCTGATAGCTTGCCTTCATTTTGCCTACAATTCATTTGGCATCAAAACCTCATGCTGTTAGTGTGAATACGAGCTGCCTGGTGACAGCAAGATTTTATTTGGCTGACAATCCTGCCCCAGACTGATGTGACTCTGATCATCCCTATGTTCTCAGCTTCAGGGTACGTCTTTTCCCAGTATGACGTATTACAAGTGGCATCAGCGTATATATTAACTGCAGTCAATTAAGACTGCTGCCTTAACCTCTGCAGCACTGAGACCCAAAGCAAAACCAGCGTGCCAGAATAATACAAAAAGTATTTGGAAACCTATAACCTTCAGTTAAACTCAGCTCTATCAGTTGGCTACCAAGGAGTAATGAAGGCCAAGAGGATTAGCTGACTTCACCAGAGCAGGATGATCTGGAAAGATGCAAGATCTTGCAAAATTAAGTTGAAGCGAAAGGCTTAAAATTTAGGTGCTTTGCAGACAAACTTGGAAGAGGCAGCCTCTTTGAGATAACAAGGAAGAGTGTTGAAAGTTTAGCATCTTTCCATAATTTGAAATATTAATATTATCATAAATGGGCTTAGTCATATTTTGCATAGGCTGACCACCTGTCGTACAAAGCCGGTCACAGATTCTTGCCCTTCACAGGTATGATCACAGAAATACTGAAAGTGAAAAGTACTCTGACCAATTCACAGTTTAACAAAGGCAAATTGATTTACTTCTGTCAAGGGCACAAAGATGGCACACAGTGCCATAACTGCTTCCAGGGAATGTAAGACTGTGGGTGTAAAGGAATGAACCTGACCTGCACATACACATGTGCAATGTCAGAGCCTCATGTTCTCTCTGAGTGATGTTATTCCATTTCTTATGAAATGGTGAAAAGTTCAGTAGCCAAGGAATGGGACTCAGCCTGTCCACCAGAAATTCAGAGTATTCTGCTATACGATGGTCCTCTGCAGAGAAGGTGGAGATATTTTCTGGCAGGAGCAGACATTGCCATCTCACAGCTTAAAGCTGCCCAGTCGCTTTTAAGGAACAATTAATCATTCTCTTCCCCCCTTTCCTTCTCCCAGATAGCACTCAATGTCATTATCAATAATCAGCTAATATGAAATGTGATTGATTCCCATTTGGAGGAACCCAGATGACTTTGTCCCATCAAATCAGTAAAATTAGTCTGCGTGCGTGAAATTCACTCTGCGTGCAATAAGTGACAGCTTAAAGGGATACAGCTGCAAAACATAAACATGGCAGTGCTTTTAGTGAGAGTACTTTAAATAACCAGGGTATTAATGTCCCTTCCAAGAAATCACTTATAAGCCCACAATCAATTACTATAATGATAGTAATACTATATATAGCAATAGTACACGAGTGATAGAGATACTGGAAACCAGCTATTATTGACTAGAGATAGTAAAACTCTCCCTGCTAACATACATGGCTTTTTCCTAGATCCTTTATAGCTAGGATCTCTACATGCATTTGCCATGAATGACCTAATACTCAGAACATAAGTTTTCCAATATAACGTTTTCAGGAAACCTAAACTCAACATCCCTGTGTCCCTTCACAGTGCCCCAGGTCTGGTACCTGTCCTGGTGACTCCAGCCCTGCCTTTCATGCAGCCTCAGCTGAGAACTAAATCATGGAGGTGAGCTTGCCAGATGAGAAAATTAATGTGAAGAACATTAAGCCATGTCAGTCCCCACAGCTAATCTCAAACTAAGTGACAGGAACCCCTTACATGAGGATTACCCCAGCAAGCTTTGCCTTTCTTAACCACAGCCTGGTTCTTTTATTATGTTTTGGACTAGACAGTCCCTGATTCTGCTCAGGATCTGACAGGTACCACAAAAGACAGAGAAGTAAGCAAAGGCATAAAATACAAGATCTACAAAATATATGACCACAAGCACACCTGCATTTTTAAAGATTAATGCTAAGTAACATTTAAGTCCTGCCCTGTATCAATAAGCAAGGTCTCTCACTGACATCTTCTAGTAAATAATTTCCCATTGTGAAACCCCATCTCTGTTCTAGGCCAAAGTATTCCATACAGGTGTCTTCTAATTCATAATCAGAGAGACAAAAGCTAGACAAGAAAAGGCAGGGAGGGACAGGCTTGGGCACAGGTACTGCAGAAGGTTGGACATAAGCCTTATTCCTCAAGTGATACAGAGAAACTGTACAGGCAGCCAGGGATCCAGTTAGGAAAGCTAAAGACCTGAGAGAATTAAATCTGTCCAGGGACATCAAGGACAGCAACAAATTTTTTCTATAGGTACTCAAGCAATAAAAGTAAGATCAGGGAAAATGTGGGCCCCCTCCAGGATGTAATGAGAGATCTGGTTATATACTGCATTGTTGGATAAGGGAAGAGTGACAGATGTCATCTACCTGGACTTGTGCAAAGCATTTGACACTGTCCCATATGGCATACTTGTCTCTAAATTGGAGAGACTTGAATTTGATGGATGGACCACTCATTGGATAAGGAATTGGCTGGACAGTCACATTCAAAGAGTTGTGGTCAACAGCTCAATGTTCAAGTGGAGATAAGTGATAAGCGGCATTTCTCAGGGACTGTTACTGGAACTGGTGCTGTTTAACAAGCTTACAGGTGACACCAAGCTGTGTGGTGCAGTTGAAATGTTGAAGGGAAGTGATGCCATCCAGATGGACCTTGACGGTTTAAGAGACAGGTCCATGAGAACTGCAAGAAGTTCAACAAGACCAAGTGCCAGGTCCATCCCAGGAGTCAGTGCAATTCCAGGCTGGGCAGAGAATGGATTGAGATTGAGCCATGAGGAGAGAGACTTGAGGTTGTTGATTGATGTAAAGCTCAACATGAGCCAGGAATGTGCACTTGCAGCCCAGAAAGCCAACTGTGTCCTGGGTTGCATCAAAAAAAATGTGACCAGCAAGTCATGAGACCCCACCTGGAGTACTGCATCTAGCTCTGGGGTCCCCAGTACAAGAAAGACATGGAGCTGTTGGAGTGAGTCCAGAGGAGGGCCATGAAGGTGATCAGAGGGCTGGAGCACCTCTCCTCTGAAGACAGGCTGCAAGAGTTGGGCTTGTTCAGTCTGGAGAAGAGAAGGCTCCGGGGACACCTTATTGCAGCCTTCCAGTACCTAAAGGGGTCTACAGGAAAGATGGAGAGGGACTCATCATCAGGGAGTGTAGAGATACAATAAGGAGTGACAACTTTAAAAGACAACAGATTTACATTAAGTTTTATGAAGAAATTCTTTACTGTGAAGGTTGAGAAGCACTGGCTCAGGTTGCCCAGAGAAACTGTGGTTGTCCCCTCCCTGGCAGAGTTCAAGGCCAGGTTGGATGGGGCTTTGGGCAACCTGGTCTAGAGGAGGGTGTCCCTGTCCATGGCAGGGGGTTGGAACTAAATGGTCTTTGAGGTCCCTTCCAACCCAAACCATGCTGTGATTCTTAGCCACCAGAGGTAGTGGCTGAGATGGCAGGAGCATGAGGGGAGCATCAACTGCTCCAGCACAGGAGGTGAGCCATGAGGTGAACAGCAAGGGCTGAGGGACCCCCTGTGCTCTGGGAGGCGGGAGGCAGGATTGGATCATATAGAAACAGCAATGGCTTGGAAAGGGGCACAGCAAGGGAAACAGCAGGTGAAAGAAAACACAATACCTACAGTTGATGCTCCTAGTTGATGTTGCAATGCCAGTGTGCATCTTCATAATGTCGGTAAGGGATGAAAAGAGGAGCAAACTTAAGCTGTAGAGGAAACCTTCAGCCCAACATCTCTAGACTTTTCAGTATGTAAATATAGTTCCTTAATAATGTTGGTTTAATACAATTCTTGTATGTGGTATTTATATTGTCTGGATTGCTAAGGGCTCATTTCCTGTAAGGAGCACAGGAATTAAAACTGAATAACTCCCCAGTGATGGGTTTTGACATGAAGCGATGGGCCTGCCCCGCAGGCTCGTGTTCTGCAGGGAAGATGCTTTGTGTATATTTTTCCCCATCTTCAATTATTGCAGTGGTTTTCCAAGGGAAAAATATCGGCCCTGCTGAGCAATGAGCACTCTTAAATGATGAAACACCCCTGTGTGATCAGTAGTACCCTTTGTTCTAATGGAAACCTGGTGCTCGAGCCTGATAGCATGTCGTGGGATTTAAAGAAAAGTTCATTAAGGAAAAGAAGAATTTATTTTTCCGAGTATCCTTGCGGTGCAGAGAGTGGGTAGAGCTCAGAAAGGATTTCCCCGAGGCTATATTGGTGTGAAGGGCCATCTGGGGAGAGAACCACAGCAATTCAGTTCCTACTGGATTAAAGACACATTTTCTCAGCAGAAAATGAGGTGGGAACCACACAGGATGGGGAGAAATACTGTGGCCATGAAACTTCAGGGTTTCCAGAGAAGTGAAGGACAAGCAGAAAAAATGCTGCTTACGTTTAGTAGCAGCAAGAGCTCTCTTGTGCATGGACCAGATCAATAGGAAGTTGTGGAGAACGTGCAAGTCCCATGATGTCTTTTAGTATCTTGGAGTGTGCTTGTACACCTGGAAGCACTTGCTAAGTGATGGTGCTGAGGAAAGCGTATGGATGGATTGCAATTATGGTCCATGCTCCAGGAGTGCGGAGAGGTAGGAAAAGCCTCTTTGCTTTATCCTCTGATCAAAGTGTCACACATAATCAGGGTGCAAACTAATGAAATTGAGATCTGGCTTGACAGAGAAGACTCCAGTGAACAATTTCTGAAGAAGGTTTGAGCTGGAGTTCTGGCTTTAGGACTAAACTACCAAATCAGCATTTCCAGTGGAGTAAAACCTGAAGACTGATAGATGAATTTCCATCTGGCTTCTTCAGTCTATTCTTAATAATCAGGCCTGATTTTCTGAAGAGTGGATTGTAGTTTGGAAGGGGGCTTTTGCTGTCCCTTGGGTAAAATTTAAAACTCACGTTTTGCTAACCCAGAATCTGTGATGATACAGATTTGCTTTCCTAAGGCCTTCTGAAAAAAAAAAAAACCAAAACCCAAACAATAAAGCGACAGGGTTTTTTCTGAAGTTTCTATTTTTGATTGTTCCTCATTCAGCTCATTCAGAAGATGGCACTCCAATTTATAAAAAAGACCATAAGTACACAGAGCTAAGCAGCTGACTAGATTTAAATTCATAATTCCTCATTCAAATTCTTAATTCCTCATTAGCTTGCATGTGCAAACTCTCTCCCAGAGCCTAATCCAAGTCCCACCGGTGTCAGTGAGACTGGGTTTTACCTCTCAGATTTAGCCATCTAAATATCAGACATGTCTTCTAAATGCAACGGTGGAGGAGCCACTTGTTGTCAATGTAGAGAAAGATCAGCATTTCCAGGATGTGATTCACACCATCTGCCTTAAAGACTTGTCCTGAGAGGGGACAAGTATATTTCTGGCAGCCGCTATCTCATTGCCCTGCCTGTCGAGGGAGCCTGTACAACTAGCCTAGAGGACTCCTTACTCTTCAATAAGTGAAGCCAGGGGAACCTTTCTGTTAATTTTAATGGAAACGGCTTTGGGCTTTCAGTTTTCTACATCCTTTATGCCAAGATAAATTTGGAATGAGTAACCAAGGCCCCGGAGGGTATCCGAAGTTGCATCCCACAGGCGACTAACTCTGGCTTCAGTCAGCTTCTGGGATATGCAGAAAAGACATACGAACTCCTGAAACAAAATTAAACCCTTTTTTTTCCCCTTTAATTACTGTTCATATTGGACTGTCTAACAGAGAGCACAATTTGATAGAAATCTTGAAGCAAATGCACAAGCTTTTTGTCTGTCTTCTCTAAAGACACACGCTGAGGGCTATGTGAAACGTCAGGAATAATTAGACAAAACTATATAAGCTCCTAGCAACACTAATATGCTGTGTAAAACTAAGCGCTTGCCATAAAGCCTTAAACATTGAAAGCTGCGTGTTACAAGTAGCCTGAGTAATTCTTAAGTGCTGTTTCCAAGGTATTAATCTAGACATGGTTATGAAAAAACAGAATAGAAAACTATGAAATGCTGGCATGCTTTTGCAGAGATAGGCTTCCCTGTTCCTTTTTCCAAAGGTGATATATGGAAGTAATTGGTCCCTCTCATATAGCAATTAAAATAGAAAGGCAGATTTGTGGTTCTTGAGTATGTTCAAAGAAGAGCAATGAAGCTGGTGAAGGGCCTACAGAACAAGGCCTAGAAGGGAGAGCTGAGGGAACTGGGGTTGTTTAGTCTGGAGAAAGGGAGACTGAGAGAGCCCTTACCGCTTTCTGCAACTACTTGAAAGGAGGTTGTAGTGAGGTGGGTGTCAGTCTCTTTTCCCAAGTAACAAGTGATACAATGAGAGGAAACAGCCTCAAGTTGCATCAGGGGAGGTTTAGATTGGGTATTAGGAAAAAATTCTTCTCCTAAAGGATTATCAAGCATTGGAACAGGGTGCCCTGAGAAATGGCTGAGTCACCCTCCCTGAAGGGATTTAAAAGATGTGTAGATGTGGCACTTAAGGACATGGTTTAGTGGTGGGCTTGGCAGTGCTAGGGTAGCAGTTGGAGTTGATGATCTCATAGGTCTTTTCCAACCTAAATGATTGCCTCAGCTCTTCATCTGCTGGAGCCTATTAAACAGGAAGGTAAATGGAATTTTTATAAGGGCACGTAGAGATAGGACAAGGAGTAATGGCTTTAAACTGAAAGAGGGTAGATATAGATTAGATATTAGGAAGAAATTCTTCATTGTGAGGGTGGTGAGGCACTGGCACAGGCTGCCCAGAGAAGTTGTGGATGCCCCCTCCCTGGAAGTGTTCAAGGCCACATTGGATGGGGCTTTGGGCAACCTGGTCTAGTAGAGGGTGTCCCTGTCCATGGCAGGGGGGCTGGAACTAGATGATCTTGGAGGTCCCTTCCAACCCAAACCATTCTATTATTCTATGACTAGTTCCCAGTATCAGTAATTCACAAAGACTGTAGGTACCTTCTTTGTTGGAAGATACCTCTGTAGTCAAACCTTCTACTTCACATGAGATCTCCAAAGCCAAATGAGAAATAACCAGTTCACATCAGCAGAAAATATGGCCCTTTAGAGAAGAAAATGAAACAAACTGAATTCAGAGGAAAAAGGGGAAGAAAAAGCAGGAGAGAAGGAAAGGCTGGCCCAATTTTTATTTGAGGTGGCAGCATGAGAAGAAGTGTAGGACTTTCTGCCAAAAGGTAGGATTTTTCTAAGTTCACTAACAGATGTGATGTGTTTTTATCTTCTAGGAATACAATAATCAGGAGGAAACCTGGAAGCTTTTTGATGGCCTGTTGAATATGGGATCTTTTTTTTTTTAAAATTGCACCTGGAACATCTCTGTCCCTCTTTCAAATGGGTGACTTCTGAACTTGGACCTATCCACTGTCCGAAGCAGCAACTTATTCTTTCACTGTGCATCCTGGAGTGGAAAATGAATTTCACAAATTGCACCACTGAAGCCAACGTGGCTGCGAAGCCAAAAACAGTAACTGAAAAGATGCTCATTACCCTGACCTTGGCCACAATCACAACCTTGACTATGCTGCTGAATTCTGCTGTAATTGCAGCAATCTCCACAACCAAAAAGCTCCACCAGCCAGCAAATTATTTAATATGTTCACTAGCTGTGACAGATCTCCTCGTTGCTGTTCTCGTCATGCCCTTGAGCATCACTTACATAATGATAGATAAGTGGACTTTGGGATACTTCATCTGTGAGATCTGGCTTAGCGTCGACATGACCTGTTGCACGTGTTCAATCCTTCATCTGTGTGTCATTGCCCTGGACAGGTACTGGGCAATCACAGATGCTATCGAATACGCCAGGAAAAGAACGGCAAGAAGGGCTGGGCTGATGATAGCCACCGTGTGGACTATCTCCATTTTCATATCAATGCCCCCTTTGTTTTGGAGGAATCACCACAGCATCAGTATTCCCAGTGAGTGTCGCATTCAGCACGACCACGTCATCTACACTATTTATTCCACCTTCGGGGCATTTTACATCCCCTTGACTTTGATCCTGATCCTGTACTACAGAATTTACCACGCTGCAAAGAGCCTTTACCAAAAGCGGGGTTCGAGCCGTCACCTCAGCAACAGGAGCACTGACAGCCAAAACTCCTTTGCCAGCTGCAAGCTCACACAGACATTCTGCGTCTCAGACTTCTCAACATCTGACCCGACCACAGAGTTTGATAAGATGAATGCGTCTGTGAGGATCCCTCCTTTCGAGAATGACCTGGACCTGGCTGGTGACCGGCAGCAGATCTCCACGACACGGGAAAGAAAGGCTGCTCGCATCCTGGGGCTGATTTTAGGTGCTTTCATTTTGTCCTGGTTGCCCTTTTTCATCAAGGAGCTGCTTGTGGGCCTCCACATTTGCACTGTCTCTCCAGAAGTAGCAGACTTCTTGACCTGGCTGGGATATGTCAACTCCCTTATCAACCCTTTGCTGTACACTAGCTTCAATGAAGATTTCAAGCTAGCCTTTAGAAAGCTCATCAGGTGTCGAGAACATACTTAAAATTACTGGGAGATGATAATGATGACGTGACTCCTGGCCTTAATGAGCAAAATAATTTGACTCTCACCATTTCCCTTGATAAAAGGGGGTTTTTGTGTTTGCCTATTTGCTTGACTTATCTTTAGTCTGTAATTCATTCTGACGGTTTTTACCTCTAGTGTTATTCATGGCAAAGAGTTTGAAATAAATTTATTCTACAAAGGAACAGGTTTTTTTAGCAATGAAACAAGAACAAAAAGAAACTATTGGATACTCATGTTTAAGACATTTTGTGTAATCAATGATTTGAGAAGCAAACAATGATACTCACTTTTATACTCTTTTTCATTTAAGATTAAATGTCTAAATTATTGTGCACTGTAGTAATATAAAGTCTTATAAACCGAACCCCGTAAATACATATTCAAAAATTAATAAACACTTTGTGGTCATGACAGTTAAGCAGCAAATCTTTACTGTAGCATTCTGAGGAAACTGTTGGAAGGAAAACAACCACCATTTCCAGCCTGGGCTAAGGCAGAATAAACCATTCCTTTCTCCAGGAATGCACTCCCAAAACAGAAAGCAAAGTTCAGTTCATTCCACCTAAAAATGGATCCCGTTTTTGTACTCCAAAGTAATTATTTAAGTGCTCTTTTTATGTAAGATTCCTGACTTGCGTTCAAAGTACTGAACTGAAGGCAGCATGCAAACAGGAGGGGAATCAACTTTTTTAAAGGGTAGACAATGGCAGGACAAGGGGAAATGGACTAAAGCTAAAGGAAAGAAGGTTTAAATTAGATATTAGGGGGAAGGTTTTTCACAGAGAGAGTGGTGAGGTGCTGGAACAGGCTGCCCAGAGAGGTGGTGGATGCCCCATCCCTGGGAGTGTTCAAGGCCAGGTTGGATGGGGCCCTGGGCAACCTTTCGTAGATCCAGGCCCGGAGGTTGGTGGCCCTGCCTGTGGCAGGGGGTTGGAGCTCTGTGATCCTTGGGGTCCCTTCCAACCCATGCCATTCTATGATTCTATGATACTGGGCAGATACCTGTGCAGTTTGGCCATTGAGAGGACACCACTATGAAGTGTCACGCTTGTAGGCCAGCTGTGCATCTGACTGGTCACGTTTGTAATACCACTAACCGCATTCCTTCTGGGCTCAGACCCTGTGCCCTGAGAGATTCTGGGGCAGCATTATTCACTTTTGCTACACTTCACCTGCACCTTGTGCTGTAACACCTCATGGATCAATTGATTTTACGCCACCCCCTTGAAAAACTGGGTATCTTCTCAGCAGGCCAGCAATATACAGAAATTCATAATCTGAAACCAAACCATTTTCTGTTTGAACAGAAGAAAAAAATAACTATGGAATGTATTTATTTTTTTAAAAAATAGCAGCCTGCACATCTGCCTTACTGTCATCTTACAATTCATAGTGGCGTTCTTGTCAGTTTAACCCATGATCAGGTTCTCTAGAAGGATTGTTTGTTCTGGGAGTCCTTCATGGAGTTACTTCCCTTGTTTTGAGATATAAAATGTCCTGGTCCAGATATTGTGGAAATCAAGCTGAGAAGGGGCAAAATCAAAGCTGAGAACCCGTTATTGTCCATTAGCAACTCCTAAGCAGTCTTTAAAAGTTGATTACTTACCTTGCACCATAACTTTCTTCCCTGTCCATCTTTCTGGACAAATTCTTTTTTAATTATACCAATATACCATATAGAAAATATCACATACATCAACCTGAAATGCAATAAAATGTGAACTATAGCAGGGCAGCTCCAAATCCATCAAAAGAAATACCAGACATAGCACACAGCACTGGAAGCCATCTCTGAAAAATGTTTTGAAAATTTACAAGATGACAATCATTTGTCTTATCAAGAGTCAAGGAACTGTATGTAACATGTGAGTAATAAACTACAGATGGAGCTGAGAAATGACATACTTATTTCTGAGAGAAAGTGTTTAGTTGGAAAGATGCAGTGCCACAAGTTGAGTGTAAATCGAGTCTGAAGGTGACAAAAGCATGACCTACCATGTACCCACATGCAGCGGGATTCTGCTTTGAGGCCTCCAGGTTTTTCATCTGAGTTTAGGAGGTTTATCCCCAGTTGCCCTTCTAAAGCTATTGTCACAGCTGTCTCCTCCAGCTGCCTTTGGGTTCCATACTAGCTAACATTAATACCTAAAAAGATGGAAATAATTATCTCAACCACTGAAAATATTTCCTAGTGAGGAAACACAGACATCCATTGTGGTTTTGCCTTTTTACAGCTTGTTGGGAGGTGGAAACCACTGATTGAAGTTGGGGAAGAGCAGCCTGACCCTGCCTATCTATAAAATTTCCAAAGCAGCTCCCCAGAGTACGTATGCTATTAGGGGAAAAAAAAGTAGCCAGGAATTAAAATAAAAAGTAGCATTTGTAAGAACTGATGCAGTTTGGGTTTTTCTTTCAGAAAGCTCAGTAGAAATGATTCATAAATAAGAGGGATTGTGCATAATTTCCCCAAACAAGGTGACTACTGCTGGGAAAACAGGACACACAGGCAGTTGTTGCTAGAAGAGAGTAGGTTTTGGCATCCTTTGGCCGGGTTGCTTCTCTGCTACAAGGGTGCCCAGCTACAGTAATGATTGGAGAGGGAAAAGTAAACATGCAAGAGTGCCCCAGCAGACAGCCTGAGTCACCCCGAAGTCTTTCACCTGGCTAAGATGAGGGAGAAGCTGCACCCCAGCCAGCTTCTTTGGGGCTGTCTCTGGGCTCAGGTTCAGCCATGGGGTGGGCTGCACAAGGGTCTTTGCTAGGAAAAGGGAGGAGGTGGGAGTGACAATGCAGGTGAAAGGTGTTTCAGAGGGGATAAAACAACTAAATCAGATTGGCTGCTGGCTCTGATTGCTCTTTGTAAGGGCACCTTGGCACACAGAATAATTTTACATTGTAAGGAATCTCTGGAGGCAAACTAGTCCGACCCCCACTAAGAGCTCTCAAAGTGGGGCCAACCCCACAGCTAGACACCGCTGCCAGCATCCAGTGTGCAGTCACGTTGCTCATGCAAAAGTAACAGTTCAGGTAACTCTCCTGCCTATACTGATGCTCATTTAAAGCCAAAAGTATGGCTGAAGGACCAGAAATTGTGAATGTGACCCCCACAGCAGCTGTTGTACCTGGGTAGAAATGTTTCAGAGTCAAGTATGAAAGCTGTAAAATACAAGAGCTGCATCATCTTCACTGCTATTAATGTCTTTCTTTTAGTACCTGATCTCCAATACTGCCATTCAAGATACCAATCAGGTTAAAGACTGTATTCGATATTAATATTTAGAGGTAATTAACAGGAAAAAGCAGATGGATGGCTAATTTTGTGCTTCCTTGTTAAATAAAGACTCACTATTCACTGCCAGCTGACTACTGCTTTTCTAATTAAGTCATTAGCTAAACACAGAGCTATGTTTCCCAACAAATGCCACTACCCTGATGAAGATGTCCCGTACGCTTTCCCCACTCTCAAAGTCAGGAACAATTTAAAGGATGGTTTACTTGAAATAATTTAACTTGTTCAGAAATTACCTGTCATGCCTTGGAAATAAAAACTTTTGCTAGTCTGGCTCCGCTGTTTGGCAGCTTCTTTTTTTTTTTCCCATGATAACTATTTGCTAGTTTTATGAAGGTTTTGACATGTCCTAAACCTTGACTTGTCCATAGCAACTCTGCATTCATACCTACCCTGGATCAGGACCAGCCACACCATACTCTGCAATGCAAGCTCTTCCCAGCAAGCTCTTAATGATGCATCCAAGACCTTCAGCCTACATCCATCTTCCTTAGACTTTCTAAAACATCTTTCCTCCTCAGTCTTATTTTCCCTGGTGCTCCCCTTGCATAGTCACCTTTTCTTCCCATATTTCTTAAAAGGTTTTGTCTTCCTCTCCCCTCTCTACAGCAGGGTTCATACAGACCTTCCTATTCAGGCTCTCTAGTCACTTCTACGTATTTTATCTGAGTGCTGTTTCCTTCTCTATTGACACCCCAAGTCATCATCCTGCTTTTGGGTTTCTGACTATCCTTAATCTTGTAATGGCTCTAATGGAATGAACCCCTGCTCTCTGCCCCTATTTCAGTGCTGTTATCAGGATTCCTGTGACTGTGGGTAGTCAAGTCTGTCACGTTTTGTTCTGTCTTATAGGTATCCAGGCTATAACCAGAAGTTTTTTTGAGCAGCATAAGCAGCCAGTGCTTTAGAGTTTAGATTCACAGAATCACAGAACAGCAGGGGTTGGAAGGGATGCTGGGAGATAATCTAGTCCAACTTCCCTCCTAAGGGAGGATCACCTAGACTGAGTTCCACAAGAATGCATCTGGAGGAGTTTTGAATATCCTAGCACTGGACATCCCCAGCCCTGAAGACTGCACTCATCAACCAGTTGGTCTCCCCAGAATACATACTCTTCAAATGCTATTTTACCTGCTATTTCTATCTTGTCACCCTCATTCTTGTCTACCACATTAAAATTGACCCTCATATTATCATTTTAGGGACCTGGATCTTCACTTTTAGGGACCTGTACTGCATAAGTGAGGTTACACACAAGTCAGGTTGCACCTGGTTTCTGCTCTTCTGCCTGTGCCAACCTCAGCTGTCTTCTCTGCAAGCTTTGTCTTCACCACCTCCACACAGTGCAACCTCTTTCCTGTTCCTCACAGCTGATGCTTTCTTCCTTATCACACCCACTTCTGACATTACTCCTGAAGGGAAACAGTCGACATGGGCAGTGGAAGACTTACTGTCCATCTGTATTTTTTCTCCACCTTTCCCACACAGACTACATCATCCCCTGAGGTGAGCTGTCTCTCTCAAGTGCATAGCAAATCTTAGACACAGCAAAAACATGTTAAGAGCTATGTATGCCCCGAGACACTTAGGCCTAGCTCATACACATTCCCTTAAAGCTTCAGGGATTCCCTACCACAGTGATGTGTCAAGCTGTTCATGCCATGTGAGGTCAGTTTTGTTGATCTTTCTGAATGGAGATAGGTGATGGGACTGAACTTTGCAAATGGGAAAGTTTCACCTGGTTTCACCAAGTTTATGTAAGCAGCTGCCATTATTTGGGTTTCACTGCCATGTACTCGAATTGTCCACTTTTCCACAGTTGCAACTTCTTATTTTTCTATACTGCCAGCAGACTCTGCCCTTTGCAAGTACCAAAAAGGAATTAAAAAAATAAAGAAAAAGAAAAAAGAAGAAAATATATCTCTTGACCTTGGACAAGATGTTATAAGGAATCTTTTCCAAGGTCTCTATTCCCACTCCTCTGATTTCAACCCCAGTTAACAAAAGGTAAACAGCATTGCAGTGGCGACATGCAGGCTTCCAGCACAAGTGCAGAGCTTGTCCTTGTGCCTGCAGATTTTTTAACCTTTACAAACAGCAGTACTGGACAGGCTCGTGTACATTTATCTTTTGCACACCCAAATGCTTTGTATGAAGAATTATCTTAAATTGCTTTATTGTTTAACTGAACCCAGTAACTATCATGATATCTCTTATTGGTCTAGGCTGTATATTATGAGTTGTATTTCATAAAAGCTCCACACAACACACACTCCCTTTGTAATTGTTACTTTTCTCTTAAGGCCAAAAAGAATAATTTTTTAAAAAAATTATCTGAGTTTGGATAAACACCAGGTTCATCAGCTGTAAAATTATCCTTTAACATTTTCTTTTTTGAGCTATATATGTAATATTGCCAATATTTCTACTTCCCCACCCTGCCACTGCCAAGGGGATTTTTGCCTTTCCATGAATCACAGGTAGGTGATCCCATGTAAATGGCATTATGTGATGAAACTACTCCTTCCCACACAGTCTAAACTAACCATTTGATACATTCAAATTAATGTAAACTGGAAATTATATCCTGCCAAGTCTATCAGACCTGGAGAACAATTTATAAAACTTCTCATAGTTTAATGTGTCCCCACCCAAATATGCAATAACTCCACTGCGGACCACTGCTCCATAAGTGTGACTGGGAAGAATTCTGCTAATTCCTGTAAGGACTGAATCAGCCCTTAAAAGTAAGTTAGTGTTGCCACTTTAAGTAGAAGTTGTATCTTCATCACTTTTCTTTCCTCCTCATCTTGCCCTTCCCTGGTCTGTGGCTCCTGTTCATTAATTTTTCCCTCTGTTTCTTATCTCACTCTCCTCCCTTTCCTTTGCAGCCTTCCTCTGAAGTGGCATCTAGTAACATGGAGCAAGAAGCAAGGCTACCTTGCTGATATGATGCTACACAGCACCTAAGCATGACTCTGCTCTCGATTTTAGGAAACCAGGTTGCAGGCACTGTTCTGATTTCCAATGTACCTCAAGATTCTTCCAAATGAAAGATGCTGCATAATACACCACGATGTCTTCCCATGACATCTTTTTAATAGCTCCCTCTCTTCTCCTCTCTCATGGGGCTTCTGTCAGTAGAAATGAAAGCCACAGCTAGTATGGTCCCTAGATGCAAAAAGCCGTGTCAGAATTGTCCCATACCCCACACACCACCCCACTCCCCTCAGCCCTCCATATTTCACCCTCTTCCAGTCGCTTGCACCGCACTCTTAAAATACATTAGCATATAGATCGCCTCTCTGAGGTTTTCAAGGATTAATTTCCTGCATGACAAATTCACATCCTCATTTCTGTCTGGTGCAAGATCCCATGTCATTGGGGTACTCAAATCTTCCCAAGCATGATGTCACCAATACCCATTTCATACACCACATGTCTGTGGACGGACACATTTCTATATGAGGCGAGGTGCAAAGCACCCATCTCCTCACAGCTGTGCTTTGCCAAAGACGCGTGTTTTGTTAATTAAGAAACAAAATGTAACTACTGGGAAGAAGGAGGACAGAGCTCCTATTCCTTCGTAAACTGTTGTTTGGCATGTAATTTGAAATAGCTCAGCTTCTGGCTATAAATTTTAAAGGAGCACAAAGAAGCAAAACAGAAAATCACTACCTGCAACAAGCCGTAGTTCAGGCATGAAAAGACCTTCCAGTGGCTTTTACGGTAAAAAAAAAAAAAGGTTTCTTTCCATAGCTTTCTACAAGCTTTTCAGGGAAATAGAAAGTTCCACACAAATGAGTTCCACTTCTGTGATGCCACTAGAAATATCACCTCGGTCCTTTTTAGGAGGAACAGCCTGACAAGCTGCTAGAGTGCTGGGATAAGCCTCAACAAGCTTATTTCTCCAGTAAATAAATTTAAAAAAAAAAATCACAGTTGAGAGTTCTTAAATTGGAGAATTTGACCACTAAAAACAAGCCTATCAACTAGAGCTTTTTTTTTTCATAAATATTCCAGTGCAATTCCTCATTCTTGTATTGCTAAGCCTGAATATAAGAAATAAAAAGAATAACATTTTAAATTTAGAGTAACAAGAAAATAATCTACCTCCTATTTTTGCGATTCCAGGAGAACATTTTTGTATTATGACCGAGTAGTCATTCTGAAGTGGGGAGAAAGAAAAAAATAATCCAATTAGGTCGCAGAAGTTAATCTAGGATTGGAAAATTAAGCATGATTGTCCTGGTCTGATGCCTGCGTATACACAGAAGTCACAGATCGTAAGCCTTTAATTTTTCACTACAGCAGTTTCCGTCCTTGCTAAAGAGTGGGTTATCTGTGGTGTTAATTAAAATCGGTAAGAAGCTGTACCCCTTCCTACCATGCATGCAGAGCAAATGGGCAGGCAGGGAATTGAGACCTGGGGCTTCATGGCTGGCAGAGGCTGCACCTTGTCTCCCTCCGTGCACTGCGGGCATGGTGTCACCACCATGACCTGCCTTCCTCAAATGAGTAAGTCCTCCACTGTCGCTGGTCAAACTGCCACTTCCACTTTTGCCCAGAGGACTCAAGCGTCCTCTGACCAAAATAAAAGTGTGGCAGGGGTAGGACAAGACCACTGTCTCCCCTGGCCTGTCCATTAAGCAGTTGTCCCTCCTGAAGCCATTGCACCAACAAACGAGTGACAGAGCAGGACAGGCGTCCGGACAGGTGACAGTGAACAAGCCACCAACATCAGCATCACACCCCAGGCACGCCTTAGCAAGGCACTGCCCCAAAGATGGCACTGTCCCTCTCCCTGCAGCATGGCCCGACACACCAATCCTGCTCCACACCCGTGGCTCCACTCAGACCTGCAGCTGAAACCCCCAGAGTAGACCTGCCTGGACTGAGCACATGCTATTGTGGTCCCAAAAGGGGTGTTGTTACCCAGCATGCAGTATGCCAATACACCCAGAGCAGAGGTAGGGGATTTGTTCCATGTCTGCGCAGAGCTGGTGCTGGGTGGTAATCCCACAAGGCCGGCACACCATATGCAGCATCTGCAACATACTGATCTTGTTACAGGATTAGAAAAAAACAGCTAAATTTACACTAATTGGTTAGTAATTAACACATCGCCTACTATTGGTCAAGCATAGTTAAATTAGCACCTGTGCTCCTTGTAGGTGTGGGGGTCATCTGCATAGTCCTTTAATTGGGGAGGTGGTCCCCAACTCCTCCTGCCACCTTTCCCTTTCCCCTCATTACTGCAGATTTTTGTTGACTTCTGTGCTCCCCAGCAGCCCCCCAGCTCTCAGGGCCACCTGAGTGGGATCACAGAAACTCAGAATGTTAGGAGTTAGAAGGGACCTCAAAAGATCATCTAGAGTCCAACCCCCCTGCCAAAACAGGATCACCAAGACTAAATTACACAGCATCCAGGCAGGTTTTGAATGTCTCCAGAGAAGGAGACTCCACAACCTCTCTGAGCAGTCTGTGCCAGTGCTCTGTCACCCTCACAGTGAAAAAGTTCCTCCTTATATTCACATGTAACTTCCTATGCTCCAGCTTGCACCCACTGCCCTTGTCCTATCACTGGCCATCACTGAGAAGAGCCTGGCTCCGTCCTGACTCTCACCCTTTACATATTTATAAACATTAATAAGGTCACCCCTCAGTCTCTTCTCCTCCAAGCTAAACAAGTCCAACTCATCTGTGTCCTGCCTCCAAACTCTTCTTTGTACCACAAGGAAGGACACACCCCAGGGCAGTAACAGACCAATTCTGGGTAAAACAGGCACGCTAGGGACAGTTTCCAAACCTCCCCATTCCCTAAAGCAGATCGACAAATCATGATTTTTCAGCGAGCAAAACACCTCCAAGCAGAAGATTCAAACCCACTGTATAGGACAGCCACTCTCCATGCCCACAGCTGCTGGCTGGGAACAAGGCATTTCTCTCATACAGGCACCACAGTGACTGTTCAGGCCAACAGAGCTACTGGCAGTGCACCTGTGTTTCTGAGACCAGACCTAGCCCCCACCAAAAGAAAGCCAAGAAGGCTCAGGCCAGCCAGTGCTCCTCACCAAGTTGTGTTGACAAAAACAAAGGAGGGGCTGGTAACACCCACAGACTGCATGAACCCCTGAGCACCACAGCTGGGCTTCCCAACGCCTTGCACAGTGGCCACCAGTGTTCACAGAAGCAACCATTGTCAAGGCCTTACCAATCTTTAAAGGCCTGTTGTGGTGACAGAAACTTACCTTGATGCCCAGCTCGAATAGCTGAGGGGATGCCATGGAAGAGATCAAATGTTCTCTCTATACCCAGGGTATAGCAAGTTGGTGCCACTGCAGCCCCAAGGCAGCCACAGATGGATGGTCTTGCTCCTCTCCCTTCTCAAGGTGGGCACAAGTATGGGATAAAGGACATTCAGTCACATCAAGAGCAGCTGTTGCACTCAGCAGCAGTCAGGCAAGTAGAGGTGCATCATGGGGGACACAGAGCACTGAACAGCTCCTTATGGCTCTCCTGGCTAATTGACATCCTCTCTCCTCTTTCCATATCCCTGTTTGTTCCTTTTCCTTATCCCCTGTGGAAAATCACTCACTACTGATTTTCACAGCACAGACACCCCAAGTCAGTGGTGATGACTAACAGCACACAAAGGCTGGAGGTCCTCTGGGTCATTGCACCCCCTTTGGAGATTACACTTATTTCTGTATTGAAGAAACAGCTTGTCAGGTATCTTCTAAAGGGGAACTGCTCTGAGAGGACCAATATTTGAGAAGTTCTGGAGCATGGTGATCTGCTGGTCATGTTAATTTCTTGTATATTTCATACCCATAGAATTTTCTGAACTAAGTCCAAAGGCACACAAGTCAGTGATACACCTGGTACTGCCTTCAACTGCCTTTGTATCGGTATTTTGATGCATAAAATTTGGAGCTATTTCTGTAGGTTGCTTGAAAATTTGACTTACAATCTGTCTTTTAGTTTACAATAACCAACAATGTTGGAACACTAGTCATTTTAGATGAGAGATCTTCTCCTGATTCCATCTCTCTGTTTCCTCCTTCTTCCACACTTTCACTTCTTATCCTGTTGGACTAATATTTTGCTTCCCATTGTTACCCAAGGTCCAGTGTGTCAGTCTGGCTTCAGCAGCAGCACATAGCATGTGCATTCCCCAGTCAGTTAACAAAAGACCACGGCAAACACGGGCAGCAGGATGTGTAACACAAGCAGTAGTAGAACATATGCAGGATAAGGGTTGATTTGCCCTCCTGATTTGTTCCCTACATGTTCCCCTCTGTATTTCTCAGCAATTCTGTGTCTCTGCGCTTTACGGTACGGCGAGATCAACACTTTAGTCATTGGAGTGATAGGAAAAAAGCTAAGCAAGCTGAAGAAGTGGCAGGTGAAATGTATTACACTTTTACATATATATATACACACACACACACACACACACACACACACACACACACACACACGGGTAGGAGCAGAACTACCATCAACAGCACGAAAACCGTGGGCAGCTGTCGTCTGAGCTAAAAGGCATACTTTTCTAATAAGGAGTCTTACCTCCTTGGCAGGCCAGCAGCTGAAGGCAGATATAATTTCATACCCCCACACAGACCCGTAGCACAGCAGGTAGGGTGGGCTGCCCAGCACCCAGCCCCCAGCCCCCAGCCCCAATATTAGGCTGTCACAGGGCAGACACGCAGTGCATAACCACCCCCATGACACTTATCAAGGGTCCTCTGCTCACCTTGAACACCGATACAGCTTGAGCCTGGGTTTAATTTACAGTTGTCAAGCATTGTCTTCCTTTGCATAGGAGTGTGATTGCAGAGTGGAGGTGGTATGTTGTGGGGAAAACAGAGGAATTGAAGTGAACCTCCTGCCAAAGTCTGTTCCTTATTCAGCCAGCTGCAATGGACTTTGCTGTGGGACTGGGGACCCCAAGGAGGTTGAATGCAGGGCTGCGCATCCTGCTCCCTCATGTGCTCTAAGCTAGGAAAAGAACACTTTTACCTGTACCAAGTTTTATTTGTTTTTCTCCTTGCAACTGACATTACTTTTTATGACGTTGCTGAAGAGTTTGATTAGAAGAGGCAGCCAGTGACTGACCCCACCAAGAACACCCCACTGGGTTTAAGTGAGCAGCTGCCAGCCCCAGGACACGTTGGTGTAGATGTCACTGGCCTGCACTAGTGTGGGCAGCAGGAAGGCAGCACAGGCAGTGGGAAGGCAGTGCAGGCAGTGGGAAGGCAGCACAGGCAGTGGGAAGGTAGTGCAGGCAGCGGGAAGGCAGTGCAGGCAGCAGGAAGGCAGCACAGGCAGTGGAAAGGCAGTGCAGGCAGCGGGAAGGCAGCACAGGCAGTAGGAAGGTAGTGCAGGCAGCGGGAAGGCAGTGCAGGCAGCAGGAAGGCAGCACAGGCAGTGGGAAGGCAGCACAGGCAGCAGGAAGGCAGCACAGGCAGTGCAGGCAGCGGCTGCACACCCGGCACCTGCAGTTGAAAACTTCCCTGGAGCATCTCCCCTCCGAGGATAGTCTGAGTGAACTGGGGCTGTTCAGCCTTGAGAAAGAAGACTGAGAGGAGATCTGATTAATGTTTATAAATATCTGAAATGTGGGAGACAGGGGGAAAGGCCAGCCCCTTTTCAGTGGTCTTTGGAGACAGGACAAGGGGCAATGGCTGCAAGTTGGAGCACAGGAAGTTCTGCACCAACATGGGGAAGAACTTTTTCCCAGTGAGGGTGACAGAGCCCTGGGACAGGCTGCCCAGGGAGGTGGTGGAGTCTCCTTCTCTGGAGATATTCAAGACCCGTCTGGACACCTATCTGAGTGATATGTCCTAGGGAGCTGCTTTGGCAGGGGGGTTTGACCCGATGATCTCTGGAGGTCCCTTCCAACCCCTACAATTCTGTGATTCTTAGAATGACCATGAAACAGCCACCTTGGGAAACACTCCTAAACCCCTGGCTATCATTGTAGTGCAAACAAGTGCCGTGTCAGAGCTACAGTGCCCTGAGGGGAGTTTGGATTGCAAAAGGAAAGCTCCTGTTTATTAAGTTACCTATTCAGTCCTGTTTATTAGGAAGGTTTACTTTGCAAACAGGCTATGAACATTACTTGTTAGACATAGCATTTGGCAAAACATCATCAAAAAGGAACAAGCACAGGGCTAAAAAAATCAAGCTAATCCTCTGAAAATGTTCACTGAAAGCTGCAGAAAGCCAACATTTTTAAAGGGCATTTTGAGCTAAGTAGGAGGAAACAGCCGGGTGTGCTGTGGAGATTAATCTGTTCCTGTAAGCCTTCACTTAGGTTGATGAACTCCCTCCATGCCCCAACCTTCCCAGTTACTTTACTCTGAATATTTTGCAATGGTAGTTTTCTGCCATTTTGCCTATTTTTCCTAGTAGCTTTCTAACCTTTTACCAATTTTTCCTATTAAACCACTATTTCATGATCTTTTTAACCTATCTACCATCTTATGTAAGGTAAGTGATAAGCATCTTGAGAAGCCACATTAATTAAAGAGCAAAAATTAAAAGCTTCCATAGCTACAAGATCTGTCATTGGCCCTAAAGTAGCTTTGCCACTAATTTTTCTAATAATTCCTGCCAATCTAATTGCTACCTCATGTCTTACATGAAGATCATTCTCTTGCTAGAACAGAAAATGTACTTGGCTTTGTGAAGTATAGAAAGCTCGGTGTTCCAAAGTTTTTTGGTGCCAAATTCATGAACACTTTGTTTTCCAAGGACAAAAAAATAAAGTTCTGGTTATTTCATTGAATCCTCTGCATAAAAGGGAGAGAGTGCAGAACTCGGTTGCTCTTTGCCAGCAGATGCAGACCAAATTGAAATCCCAAACCACAAGTGAAATCCCAAACTGATGGTCAAGACTGCATCATACCCCCAGCCTACTGAGGCTGAGATTGGGAGCACAGGAGGGAAATCAAGGTGTGCCTGGAACAGAGACAGGTAGGACAGGATCTGGCTGCAGAGGAAGACAACGAAATTCAGGTGTGTACTGAGATATTCCTACATGTCTGCAGGGTCTGCCTGCTCCCATTACAGCCAAGAGAGATCTGTCCAGTGCAGCTTTTGGAGTCAGGGGTTGTGATTTGTTTCACCCAGGAAGAACCATCTGCAGCCAAGCATGATCTGGGCACCTCACAGATCTGTACCACTGCAAAGCAACAGCAGGACGCCTTAGGGCACCTACAGGTGCCCACCTCAGGTGCCACTAGATGCCTACCTGTGGGCAACTGGATAAAGCCCTAGATTCTCAATGGCTCCAATGGGAGCTTGGACTCCTGCCTCACCTGTAGGCAGCTGCATGCACACACTTAAACACTGTAACACAGTCATACAAGAATGAGTTTGCTAGTTTGACCTTTTTAAAATAAAGCTTTAAGAAGCAAGCCCTGTGTGAACAGCCTGTCTTCTAGGGAAAGGTAGTTTTCCTCTTTTTCCCACTCAGCACTTACTTTGGTCTTTCTTTGAATGACATACATAAAAGTATTTTCTACTTCACTTCTTCAAAACAGTCATGTGTAGATCCACAGGGTGCTGGAAACAGCAAGGCTTCCCAAGGAAATAAAGGTGAGAATATACGTTCAGGTGAAGAAAATAGACACCTCTCTGCAAGTGAATGCATGGGCATGCAGGGGAAAAGGGGTAGAAGTAAAACCAGTCACATAATTCCAGTGAAAGACATGAAAGCTTGGAGGTAAGAATAAGTTTCTGGGGAAAAAAAATAATTTAAAAATGAAGACTCCATTGTTACAGCCGGTGTAGTGCAGCTTCTCTGCTCACAGGCTTGTGTGCTCCATGTGGCTGTGTTAACACAATATTCCTTGAGGGTGTTTTGTTCTAATTGACAGTGCAGCTGTGTTGTTGAAGTATTTGCTAACATGCTGTATAAAAACATCCTTGGTCTGTAGGCAGAGAAAAGAAACGAAACCTGGTGAAAACTCCTTGCCTTGGCAATAGCCGTGAATCTGCATGTGACCTGCATGCCCATGCAGCTGCTCTCCAGGAGTGCCTGGTTTGCACAGCTATGCAAGGGAGAGGCTACAAGTGCTTTGAGGAGCAGCACGATTAGGGGATAAGGCTCCAAGACCGTATCTTCACTGCTCTGTCAGGTTGTCATGGTCACATTGATACCACTGATGAGTCACAGCAGCTAGGTTCCCAGCCTCAGTTCATCTCCAGTCAGAGGCTCCCGATCTTGCTGCATTGGCATCCCCCACCCTCTCAAGAAGAGAGAGAAAAGCTGCAGGAGATCCCTGAACACTCTAGGCATGCCACAAAGTTCTTTGTCATCTCTACTGCAGATATCCCAGGAATATCTTAGGAGCTGGAGCACCAGCACTGACACCAACAGCCAGTCTGTCCCACTCCAAAAGCGTGGCCCATTGACAGGACCTGTTGACACAAGTTGCAGACCCACTGTCTGACCATTATGGAAGACTCACGAGCACCCTGTTGGGATTACCCTACACTCCTGAATTGGAAGAGTGATAGGCCACTGATTTGAGAATGTAGATCTTCATGGTCCTGGGCCAAAAGCAGCCATCAGTTTTGTAGTGGCAGCTCACCTGTCCAACCCTCGGTCCCCATACAGGTACAGGTAATTGCTCTCTTCTGAAACCTGGTCACATCAGTTTCCAATTTCCCTTGCCTGAGATTATGAGCTCATCATCATTATGACATCATTAATGGTGGCCACCCTTATGGAAGCCTACAAGCCATAATGTCATCTGCTGCATCTCTAGCTCATTTATCCTGTCCCAGCCCAGGGACAGGTTATAGACCCCCTCCTATGCTAGCAGTATGCCTGTCTATTTTGGACCTATGGCTGTACATCTACATCCCACCCAGTATCCCTCGAGACAAAGTAGTAGCTACTGCAACCATGGGAGGAGCATTTCCTTCATATGCTGAGGCCCCACAGGTTACTGCCACAAGTCACACACATCAACATTGTTTGCAAACAGGTTGCTGACATAATGCTGGAGCCCTGTCTTTTCTCCAAGACATGTACCTATACTGACACCTAGGGTGTAATGATGATGACACTTGTGGATTTTACCATGATTTCTACCACAGATCTGCTGTCACAGCAAACACAGTCACAAGGAGATTGACAGAGCTGGTTTTTCCCCCACCTGATGCTGTAAAACATAGATTTTGGTGAGCACAGGCCAGCTGGTATTAGCTACAAAGCCAACCAGATCTGAAGAGGCTGTCTAGACCACTGTGACCAAGCTGTGCATCTCATACACAGTGAGAAGCAGATCCTGAACAGGTGAAAGCAGCCTTTGACACTGTGAAGGACCCTTTCCCAGCCAGCTGACCACCTTGGATGCAGCTTTGGTCCCCAGTAAGGGACATACATCATGTCACCTGAGGCTCTGTTCAAAACGTCTGGTGACAAGTGAGAGCCAAGGAGCACAGGGAGCAGTTGCAGAAGGGGCACCACACACAGAGCAGTGTCAGGAAGATGCTGTAATGCACAGGCCCTTCTAACACCCCTCAGGACTTGCCTGAATCAAGAATAACTCACACTTCTAAACAAAACCCCCTCATGGTCTTTAGAAAGCTGTATGCCCCAATTTGCAACATTAGAAGCAGGAAGTGTTACATTCTGACCTTTTAAAATGCTTTCCTAAAGAGATTCTCCGGTCCCTCACTTCCTCTTAGGAAAACACACTGACAAACACACTGCTGTGGTGCTGATGCCAACAGACTTGTCCTTACTAGACAATCCATCACAGACAGCCAGTAGATCATAAGGCTGGAAGGGCCTCATCCTTTCCCCAGCATCAAGGCAGGGTCACCTCTACAGCCACGTCACTTCTGGCAAATGTTGGTTCCATCTCTTCTTCAAGAGATGGAGAAGTCTCATAGTCCTCAGACAGACTGTTGCCCTTCATCATTTCCTTCAGCAACAGAACACTATTCACTGTCTAACCTGAATCTCCCTTGCTGCAAGCAGAGCATGTTGCTTTCCATCCCATCTACAACAGACAGAGAGAAAACCCAAAATACACTATTTTTTTGCAGCAGCCTCTGAGCACTTATCACTTGGCTAATGTTCCTGGCTATTCTGCTTAATGTCCTGCCCATAAAAAGACTGCAGCTCCTCAGACATTGTGGTTGGAAAAGTTTCCCTCAAGACTGGGGTTGGACTGAATGATCTCTTGAGGTCCCTTCCAACCCCTACAATTCTGTGTATTTTTAAAGCTTCCAATCTATAGACAGCTGCTTTGCTGCGATTGCTCACAGACCCCCTGAGACCTTTTCTGCTCAGTTCAGTCATGGAAGCAGGCATTAATACTTACATTCCAGCTTCTGCTGATAGTGTTTGCTGACAGAAAATTTTAAATTTGCTTAATATTAACATTTACTGAGTAAACTTTGGCTGCATAAAAATACACGGGAAGCCAGCCAAAAAGTATGGTTGAAACCAGATATTCGGTGCTCATTGCAAGAAATCACTCAGTGGAAAAGAAGGCATTTAGCACCAGTTCTCCACCATTACCTCCCACCTGCATCCTCACACAGGGTTACAATCATGGGCTGCTCAGTGCTTTGTTTCTCCTGACCCATCAGCCTCCCACTTGAGGCAGCGCTAACTGTCTCTCCTTCCTCAGTGTCCTACTCTCTGCCTCAGGCTCCAGCAGAGCCCAAAGATGAAGAACCAAGCTGAGCATGGTTCAAAAGGGTGGATGCTGCTTTACAGTCATGATGTATAATGGTGGCAGCACTTTGAGGTTCATCTCACCAGTTAGCAACCAGGGCTGTAGGAAACACTCAGGTGGGATTTGTTTCACCTAGTTACTGTCATCCAGAAATAAGGCACCTGAGCTATTCATGTAGTCTTCTTCACTACACAACAAGGACATCAATGACCCCTGCAGAGGGATATGAGTCTCTCCACTGGTTACAGAGGTAGCCTAGGCAATTTAACAAATTTCACTCCTGGTGAAGAGAAATAGTTTCCATCATCAGTGCCAAAGCCACTGGATTTCACATCCTTTTCAACAAAACTTGAACAAGGAGCAGAGTTTGAACAAAATATGACTCTCTCACCTCTGATAATGAAAAGGCCAAGGTCACTATCAAAGCCTCACTGCACAGACAATTACCTTTCCTTAAGATGCTTGTTTTTCTGCAGATCCCAGTGGACAAGGAGCCTGTAACCCAAGGGTTGTAAGTGAAAAAGACCATCAACTTCTTCTCATGTCAATAGAAGACAAGAAACGGTTCAGAATGACACTTTTTTTTTTTATTCCCTTTCAGCTAAGTGCCTATTACACAAGAAGTACTTACAAGTATGAAATGCCCCATACAGCACACATTTAACTAGCAGAATACTCTTCAGCAACTCTTATCTCAGGAGAGAAGTATTCCAGGAAGCACACCACTTAAACAAGCATGTGTTTACCAGAAGAAGAAATTACCTTTAGCAGCAATTGACATCTCCTAGGCCCCTCTCTGAGCTCCAGGCTTTACAAACAATCACTTTTCATATGCCTCCCATTTTTGCATGAAAAAGTTGCTTTTCAATGATGTACATAAGTCCTGTGTATAAAATAACCATTTGTCCTCAGGTGGCATTCTCAAATACCCCTGGCAGGCACTGACTAAGGAAGGAGAGCACTAGCAATTCCCTGCTCAGTTAGCAGATGGGATGGCAAACCAGATATCTAGCAGGTCTAGCACCAACTTGAGCCCTTCTCACTTGAAGTCTCCTTTCTTGTTCCCCAAAGACTGGGCAGCAGAGCCAGTCTGAGGTAAGAGAGAGGATATCCACAGACCTAGGACTGGATGAGATGTTTGTACCTCTCCCCTGATGTTGTCTCCCAAATGCTGTGTCAAACCATCTCTTTTACAAACAGGCCACATGCCACCTTAGACATCCTTCTTCTTTGTCCATCTTGGAACAGGAATTTCTTCCAAGTCGTCACTGCTCTGACAGTGCAAGCTCAGTGCTCCTTGACTGATGGTGTCATCCAGCCACCTGGTGGCATTATGCATCTGGACTAACCTCTACGTTATGAATTTCTGCTGTATCTAAATGTTGCTGAATGGATAAATACTACTATAATGGATAATTGGATTAAAAAGATTGCTGTTGAATTTTTAGTTCTTTTTATGTTTCTGAATACAGCAGTGCTTGCTTAAACATGGTCTGAGCTATCACAGCTGCAGAGGCCACACATGTCTATATAACATTGCTGGGAAAACTGAGGGACCGAGCTTTCTGTGATATATTCTTCCTTAAAGAAATTTAGGACTGATCCCCCAGATTAATTCCCAGAAGTTGGTAGGCAGACATGTAAAGATTTCTACTCTTCCAAAGCATTTGAACCTTACCATGATACTGGGCAGCAATTTCTTCCTTCCAGGCCAGGCAGAAACCAAGGCGACTTCAAGGACTTCTGCATGATGTTAGTGCACCATGACTTCCATCACATTGTGTTGATACACCCCAGGGACCTCTCTCCCACCTCCGTCCCAAGGGACAGTGAGATTCTGTCACTTGACAATGGAAGAGACCTGGGTACTTGACAATGGAAAACACCATCCTACACGGCAGCACAGTGCAATGGCAGCTGCAACCAATGTGAACTTAAAAGGTCATCAGACAGACTAGAGTGAACGTGGTTCCTAAAGTTCATTTTCAAATATTTAATTTCTCCCCTGGGGAAAAATTGGACCAAGGAATCTGTTTCAGGAGATTTTCAATACATCCAGCAGTATGATCCTCAGCCACTCATGCTTTGGGCAGCTTTAAACAGCAGTCTTCCCAATTAACCTCAATGTTGAATCATTAATGTTTACTTTTCAGGTCTAAACAGTTCCTTGAAAAGAGTTCCCATGAAACTAGTGGTAGAAACACTGTGAAAATGTGTTTTCAGAAATGTCAAAGTCCAGGCTTCCTTTGTGGCTGCAGGAGCAGAAGGAAAGCAAATGACTTCATGAAGTGTCGCCTAAAATTTAGGTTCGTTTGCATTGCAGTGGACAGGCAGCATTTGCTGGGGAAGATCTGCAGGTGATCTCTAGACAGGAGTATTGATGCACTTTCCAACAAGGCAGCGGGAAGGTTTCCTAGTGAAAAATTCGTGACAGACAGCCACAAACCAGTAATTTCTCATGCAAGTTTTCCCACACATCCTTGATAGACTGAGCTCTGCCAAACCCACCTTCCACAAGGAAGGTGGTTCAGCCTTGGGTTTCTCTGGACAAAGAAACCACATGAAAAGTGGTGCAGCTGTCCAGCACTCCAGAGTGCAATCTGATTTGGTTTATTGTCCTGTTTAGGTTCAAATGCCTCCAGCCCTCCGGGTCTGCAACACCAGCTGGGGAAGTATCTCAGTGCTGGATACGCTGGTGCTGCAAGACAAGCCCACGCTGCTCACTGGGACACCAACAGTGTCAAGGTGGTGCCAGTGGGGATGGCTAGACCCTGTGCCTGAGATGCACCACACCAGTGTCCTGTATCTCAGGCTGCTGCAGGACAGGACAAAGGAGCAGCTGACTGAAGTCACACATTTTCCCTGGACACTGCAGAGATGTGAAACCCTGAAAGGCACTCCTTGTAAAACCAATTCCCAGGCAGAAACTGCCTCAGTAGGTTACAGACCTCAGCTGGCAGGAAGAAAAGAAATAAGAGCTGCCTTTTTCATGGTGGCTCTCACTTCTGACCAGTTATCCTGAATCTGAAAGTTTTGGAGCTAAACTCTCTTTAGTCTACCAAGGTTTAAAGCTCCTGTTTCCCAAGAGCACTCCTGAATCACAAGGGTAGGGCCTCCGCTCTGCACTCACTGGGGCCAGACTTCGCTCCCCTGCTGCCTTGGGATTACTTTGCAGTCCCAGTTTTTAGGCACTGTCCATCCACTCCAGCCAATTGTTTTTTCTTCTCCCATTGCATCACCCTTTCTTTATAAGAGGATTTTATATATATATTCACATACCTACAATTATAGAAGACTATTATGTTCCCCATAGTTCTCTCCATAGGGGGCTAAACAAGCCCACATCTTCCAGCTTCCCTTCACAGCCCCCATGTCCTGAGACCTGGTCTGCCCAAAATCACCTTCTCCTCCCAGAGCTGAACAGAACCAAGCAAGTACCATTTCCCCTTTCACACCCTTATCCAGCTAATTCAGAACAAGGTGCTATTTGACTTTTTTTTGAGTTAGCAATGCCAGTTTTACTCCCATGCAGTCTGTGACAAGAAGCTTCTATCCTTTTGTTACAACACTTTTACACAGAGAGTTATTTTTAAATATGTGCCTCAGCATTCAACTTCCTAAGTCTTCCACTTGCTTTTGGTTTTATTTCGTTTCCTTGATTTTGGAACATTTGCTAAATTTACCCAAATCAGTGTGAATTCTTGTCCTCCAAGATACACCAGACCACTGACCACTTAATGCCATCCAGAAACTATACAAATATCCCTCCAAGTCATTAATAAAAATAATGACTAGAATTGCCCTCGGGTCTTGTCCTGGAAGATTGCATTTGCAAAGTCCTCCCTCTTTGCCAGTGAACCCTTGAAAATTGTTAATCAGCATGGTTTCTCTGCTAGCTGGGCACTCGCCTAGGAAGTAAATTTTTCTCTAGACCCAGGCAAGGTTTGAAAACAATATATCAAATAACTCTATTAAAAGTTCTACATTAATACAAGGTAAATTACATTTCTCACTTCCCTTCATAGAATAGGCCACTATCCTGTCAAAGAACGAAATGAGTTTTCTTTGACACCCTTTGCTTACAAAAAATCTATGTGGACTATTTCTTTTTACTTCAGGAGCTATATAGGAGCTCAAAAGTGTGTCCTACACCTTGTCAGAGTGTCAGAGTTAGTCAGGCTGGGCCTGACTTGGCTTTCCTCTTGGGGAATTACATTACTGAAGCCCTATTTGCACTTTTCTAAATGCAGGCACATTAAGTCTCCCCACACTCTTTTAATTCTCTGTGATAGTTGTTAATTACACAGAGGTGGCCTTGATTAGTTCTCTTCACACTTGTTTAATCAGACAGGGTCAGTCTGAGGACATCAAACTTACATGCTCTTTAACCTGTTCCTTGAATTATTTTTAGTCTACTCTTTAGTCACTCCTTCCCCTCCCTGGCCTGGTTGTGCAGAGGAGAAAGCAGGAAAGACACAGGGCTGTCCCCACCTCATGGACCTGTAGCTTCTTGCATTTGATTAGTTTTGATGGCATCTGCTGGCAGACACAGGACATGCTGCTACAAGGCAGAGAGAAGCTGTCGGACAGGCACAGACCATCAACGGACAGTATCTGTAGCCCCAGTGACAGAAAAGAGTGAGACACAACTGTAAGGATAGCTCCTGATGGAAATGGGGATGTTTGGTGAGGAAATTCCCTCCCCCCAGCTTCCAGGCTTGTTCCGTGCTGCTGGTGAAGAGTGAAGCTACACTATGCACTAGCAGCGAGGAAGACATCAAGCAGCACGACACTACCCAGGTTCGGACACAGTCGGAGAGGCAGGCTCCAGCCATGGCCTCTGACAGTGCAGGACCAACAGAAACATGGGTTCACCTGCGCAAATTTGGGTTGGCAACCAGGGATCTGTGCTGTCTGCTGGTATCGCTGTCATCCCAAGCATCAGCAATGACTGCAGGGCACCGTGCAGGCAGTCACAAACACCCTCACAAATAGTCCCTGTGCCTCTCTGCTGTCAGGATTAACACAGTGTAGAAGTCCCATTCCCTCTCTGCTTCTTGAATTGGCTTCCTCTATCCCTCTACCACGAGTTAGCAGCTAACCCCAAAGCCAGAGTGAGACACCGAAACCCCTGGGCAGCCTGAAAACGACAGTCAGCAGTGGGGAGCAGAGGCAGATTCACAGAATTTTAGAGGTTGGAAGGGACCTACAGAGATCATCGAGTCCAACTCCCTGCCAAAGCAGGTTCCCTAGGACAGGTCACACAGGTAGGCATCCAGACGAGCCCTGAATATCCCCAGAGGAGGAGACTCCACAACCCCCCTGGGCAGCCTGTCCCAGTGAAATGCTGGACCACAGACAGCCCTGCCTGCCTCCCCCGTTCTCTGTCTGCTCAGGTGCCTTCCTCCAAGATGTGGGGGTACAAAGAAGGCAGGGAAGCCTGAAAATACAGTACCACTAAAGGCTGGCAGGGACAAGCTATCTGGCAAATAAACTTACACTCTATTGCTGATAATAATTTCATCATGTTTATGCTAATGTTATGCTTAATTTCTGAGGCTTGATCCGTGCTTACTTTTTGGCACTTTGAGAACTGCTATGAATCCTAGTTTCTACGAGCACTTTGTTCTTTGAGAGATGCAGCAGATAAAAGAGAGTTGTGATTTGCCTCATGAAGAAAAGTGTGGTATCTTAATGAAAAAAGCATTGGTAATATGCCTGTCAAAGCAAAGGGTAAAGAAAAGTAACACAAAGGGAACTGAGTGATCCCTCTTACCTGAGATTAGTGGTCAGAGGCAGGCAGATTTGGGGTGTTAATCACAAAATGTATGCAACTGTTATTCCAATAGCTTCCCTGAAAATTATCCCTGGGGAAGTCAGTGACACTCATGATCCCCTAGTAGTCCTCCCAAACATGCCAATTGTTTAAACACTCAACACTAAATGCAAACAGGAATAGATACCATCTCACGCCTCACTACAACACCTAAGGACTGAGCAGTCACTAATGCCAGCACCAAACATAACCACAGAGAGTGTCTGGGATTTGGGAGGTATTTGAATACTCCATTCTGCCCAGGACTCATACACAAAAAGTACAGACACTCAGCCAACAAACAACACTTCACGCGCTTGCTCCCTGCTCCTGGCACCAGCTCAGGAGCTCTCTGTCCTCCAAAACTGGAGCCATACTGGAATAATCCCCAAAGCTCACCTTTGAGCTGGGTCTGGGATTTGTGCTGAATGTCATACACCAACATGGCGTCATGGACCATGCTAACAGGTCACCAGTATGAACAACCAGGTATCTGGAGATGTCTGCTGGCACTGGCTGACAGTAGCCAGGGAGAAGGAAACCATTAGGTGGAAACAGTATGAATAGATGTTAATTTCTGCACTCCAAATCCCTGCAAGGCAATCGGTGAGGAAGAGTCCACATAGAAGCCCAAGGATCCAGAACAATCACTGACCCTAGGTGTCAAATCACTGGTCTAGCACTGGGCAGCATAAGCGGTCCCAGCTCAGGGTGCAAGCAGGGAATCTTGCTGGAGGGCAAGAAAGCTTCTCACTGAAAAGCAGAGGTGGCTGACCAGAAAATCCCTTAAATAGGAAAAGTTATCCCAGACGACATGAGCTTTTAAAGATTGAAAAATCAAAGTTTTGCAGATACAAAAAAGATACTCTTCTTTGTAATAAGAAATAACAAAATAAGGAATTGTTTTTATTATGTATTTTATTGTTTCTTTCTGTTGTCTGGTCATTTACCTCTTTGTTCATCCTGAATTGCCATCATTAGGTGCCAGGGGTGGAGAAAAGCAGAGACTGGGTGGGGTGGGGACAGAAAACAATGTAAACCTGGCTTTTTAAAGTGTGGTTTAAGACCTGAGCAATGATAACTGTTTGAAGAATTGTGATTATTCTGCCCCTCCCCCTTTTTTTTTTTTAATCAAAATGAAACTTTTCCAAAAAATAGTGTTTATTTTTACCTTCGGAGCAAAGCTGCCATTTATCAAACTGGTTGAACCAACAGAGTTTGAAAGACATCCTAAGTGAAAACAGGCGTGTTGCTACCTGGGATCCACATTTCTGCCATTGCATAGAATGAAGTCCTTACCGAATCCACACTGTAGGAAAGTCAGAAGGTACTTTTACTTAGGTAAAAATGTGCTCTAAAACCAGCCAAATTCCATAGTCTCTGCATGCCAAATTTCTGAATGCCCAGTTACTCCAAAGCCCTGCATGGAAACAGTTAATGAAGCAGTCTCCCCCACGTGAGCTCACATTTTAGCTCTCCTGATCTAGCAAATCCCCAGAGAAAATTGTGCCTAAAAAAAAATCGCGATGAAGATTAAAAATTCAGCCCTTGCATTTCTTTAAGGCTCAAAGTTGTTTAAGGCTTGAGATTTAAAGCTAGACAAATTCAGATTATAAACAGGGTGTATTTGTGTCTCACATTTTAAAGAGCTGTGAAACACCAGATGGCTTTTCTGTCCCTGTGACCTGCCACAGAAAATACAGTGCTACCATTTCAGATTCCACGACAAATAGGACACAAGAATTATATGCTGTTAATGTAGAAATAATTAGGACGCGTGAACTTGTGGCGGCTGGAGGCAGTTTGTCAGCAGGCTGGGAGATGCCTTTCCACCACTGGATGGCATTCAAGGGCCATAAATACTCAGGCCAGGAACTGCAGCAGAAGAAAATGCCTCTTAGAAAATTAAAACGCAAAGCGTCCAAAGCCTCTGGATTCCCGGTGAATGCCTGCTTCTGTAATATATTCGTGTTTTCACAGTTCCAAGGAAATAAATCCGGGAAAATGAAAAACAATTTTGGAGGAGAAAGGAGGCTTTCCTCTGAGATGCAGCTGAATATGCATGTGGGACGCAGGACTGGAGGTCTGAAAGCTATATTTCATTTAGGGTACTTCAACAGTCATAACCAGGCATCTCAGTCTACTCCAGCGTTAATATGGGCTGGCAGGGGGCAACTGGATGGGAATTTTGTTTTTTCCTTCCAGATATGGACCCAACAGGGAGAGAAAAGGTGAGCTGTATTAACTTGACCTTGAGTCTACATGGATACAACATCCTGGTCGAGTGACACCTGCACACACAGAAAAAGTTCTTCAAAACAGTTCTGCCTTTGTTACTTCTTTAAAGCTCAGATCTGTCCCACTGTCTGGCAGCACCATCATGGAAAGCCCCTTGATCTCCCAGTCATGAGCAGAAGGTCTGGCTGGAGACCTTCTGCAGTCCCTTCCCACCTGAACCACCTTGTGCTTCCGCAGTCTCATTAAAAATAAAGACAGATTGACTTTTCTGTATAGATAAGTGCACCCCACAGTGGTAACAGTATTTGTGGGCTTGTAGCTATAAGGGTCTGGGAGCGCAAGTAGGGTAAGGTTTGCAGAGGCATCTGTTTTTACACAGCAGCTGATACACCAGGGAAAGAGGGGTGAGCTAGGGAACAGAGGACCACCTCCTCAGGTCTGGAAGAGCACAGAGCAGCAAGTTTCAGGCTAGCTGTGGGCTGGCAATATTGGCTGAGTTTCACAATTGACAGCCCTTAAAGAAAAACATGGTAGTACAAAGAAAGGTTCAGAAGAGGAGAGGTGGTGGAGCAACAGCCCCTGTGGTCTAAAGACAGGATAGAAGCACTGGAAGCATCACCAGGAAGTGCTGTGGTGTTTTAGCAAATCAGTGTTCCCAGCAAGACCGTAGTTTTTGCTATGAAGCCAAGTTATTAATTTTAGTTCCCTCTTTAGTTTTTGTAAGTCTGCCTTGGGAATCCTGTGGCTGTTCCTGCCACTTGCTGAGAGTGATGTTTGGATCCAATGGTTTTAAATGTTCTTTCAAACCTAAGTGACTCTGTGAGTGGTGGTGGTGGCCTGGTCTCGCTCACTCAAAGCTGCTTGGTTAGCTGCATTTCTCAGGCTGTACTGCCTGGGATTGCTGTCACAGTGTTTCTCACAGCAGGCTGGGAAAGGACTCTTCGCTGCAGTTTAGTTCCATTTGGGATACGATTGCTACAGGAAACCTTTGCTTCTCAAGAGGGATAGATCCCTGAGGGTAAAAGGTAGGACCTGAGAATACCTAAGTCAAAAGGTGATCTCTCGCTCTCTCTCTCTACATATATATATATATATATATATATATATTTATACATAGGGTGCTGTCCTCACAACAAGCTGGTGGTACACACAGCTTCTATGGGTGTTTGGTTGCTAGTTTTCTGGAGAGGATCACATTGGGTCTTTGATATACAAGGACTTGTAATTACCCCTCTGATACAGATTATGATGCCAGAAAGATGAAGAAAATACTAACAGTAGCGATTTTACCTGACACTTTATAGTACAGTGTAATATAAAACAGAAGAAGTAGGAAACATCAAGGGCAGAGTTTTAACTCTAAGTATCAAAACAGTGACTGCAAATTGGAGCTTAGAAACTACAAAGCACAGTTCAAATACATGTTCATTTCTCAGCAGTAGTTGTGTACACAACATAAACATTAACGCATTCCTCAATTAAGATCTGCAGCATTATCTTTGCCCCTCGGCCACCCATTCATCAAACAGTTCAAAAGGAAAAAAACCCTTGGGCATTACCTGCACTACATTTGTGGCCACATGGAGACCTGGAATCACATCAGCTAATGAGACAGGTTGTTCCACAGCCATCAGGTTCTGCCTATGGAGCCCTAACATCCCGCTCAACAGCCAGGAGCTACAGCTTGTTCCTGAGATGTTCCACCACACGCCCGCCAGACAGATCCACAGCATAACCACCACAACATCACCACCCTTTCTCTTCCAAAACACTTCACAGAAATCTGTTGCACCCCTGGCACCAATGAAAAGCCAATGGGCTGAGGCTGCCCAAGGATGGGGAAAACCCAGAGTGCAGAAAGGCCAGTTGTTACAGTAAACAGCTTTGCACTGCCTCCTTCAGGTGCTTTATATCGCGAGCACTCCATCTCCATCTCCATCTCCCTTTGCATCCCACCAACTGACAACATGTGCAGAGCAAGATCACATTATCTCTTCTGCTTGGGACAGAAAATATTCCATAATGCTAAGAATCTACAAAGCATCCTTATTAGGGACACTGTCTCACTAAGAAACCCAGGTATCATCTCCCAGGCAATAGTACATGCCTCATGCCCAAGGAAAGTTAAAAAAGAAGAAGAATAAAAATAAATAAAACATATCACAAACAAGTATTTGATCTAACCAAAACAGAATGAAGAGAAACGTTGTTTCTAGTGCCTACAGGGCCAACTTACTTCTTGAAGCGCTGGGTTTGTTTATGCTTGTCATTATCTCTGCATTGATGGCTGCAAATGTTACTAATGGCCATGCAATTACCCGCCTTCTTTAAACATTAAATTAGAGCTCTCTCAGACTCTTACCTCCAGCCCTGCACTCGGAGGCCCCATCAGCTGGAGCTCCTTCCCTCTGGCTCCCGGGCAACTGCACCCTTATGTCTTTTCAAGAATACACAGCTCAATGTTTTGTGCTTTAATTTATCTGGTGACTTTTCAGAGTTGCTTTGTTGCTGTATCCTCCTCCGGGAGTCCATTTGCATGAAAGGAACATTATGAACTGCTTAGTATAAAGGCATAAACCAAGTGAAATGACAAACGTGTAAAAAACCAGCTATTCCAGATCCAGCTAACTCAAAAACTCGCAGGAGAAAAATATAAATGTCCATCCGTGCCCTCATCTGGCCTCGTCCTGCTTGGCAAATTAATGAGTTAAGGAGTGAGAATAAGGAATAACATCCTGTATACCTGTCTGCTGAGGATGAGAGCTGATGGACTTCTGCACTCACTCAAGTACCACTAGGGAGAAGATGGGTAGAGAAGGGTGAGGTGGGATAAAATGGAATAAAAGGAGAGAGAATAAAAGTATGTTGGGTCTTTCTCTTTAAACACTGATTAGCTTAGCTATGACTGTGTGGTGGAGGTTGTTGTGTTCATATAGGCTAGCAGTGGCTTACTATAATCATTTCTGGAAGGAAGAGAAATAGGGATAGGAGCTGTGGTCAGAGAAGCGGCTTTATTTCTGGATTGGGTGATTCTTCTCTAGGCTCTCTCCATGTGGAGGTGTAGGAAGTGGCGACGCAGCCAGGAAACTCAATCCCTGCTTTCTCTGAGCCTAACTGCAGCGAGGCTAGGTCCAAAAGAACATATCCTTTTGAAGAAAGGAAAACTGACTGAGACCTGACTCCATAGCCAGTGGCGGGGTACAGGCATCCTCAGCAGCTGCTGGGCCGTTGTTTGATCTCTATGGAGCAGCAGCTTGAGACAGCTTGAGCTGGATACTGAGATCCAGATTGTTTTAAAATTATACCACCACTGAAAATGGAGGCATGCCAAAATAATGCTGAAAGAGTGGCTTTAAAGAAACTTAAGTTGTCACAGGTTTGGAGGAAAAGTTTCTCTTACAAAGCAAAAGCTGGCTAAAGGATAGGAAATGAGGGTTAAGGCTTAATGGGGCTTTTTACTTTCAAGGGAAAAATGCTGGAACCAGCTTGATTCCAGGTACTCGTCAAACACCTAGCGAAAGAAACCCACAATGAAATTTCCAAATACCACGGGTTGTGCTAAACTCTTTCAGGTAGCCAAATCTTATGTGATGAATCCCAGAAAGACCACACCAAACTAAAAGGGCAAACAAGTGTCAGATAAGCCTCAGGGGAGGTAGATGTAAGGGCTAAATGAGCTGAACCACACCTATGTGATGCCTGAACCACACCTATGTGATGCCGAGTACTGAACCCACAGCAGGCATGTCAGGACAACAAGAGATCTTGAGTCATCACTGACAATTCTCTCATCATCAATAAAAAGGCAAAAGAGTGTCATCAAAAAGGGGCAAGACAGAGGGTGTAGCTTTGCTCCCACATATTGAGTACAGTTCATGGTCTGCTCTCTGCATCTCGGAAGGATCTCAGGAAAACCAACCAAAAATATCAAGCAGCTGCCTGACAAGGGAGAACCCAAAATTGCCAGGCTCTTGGTGATGGAGAAAAAAACGCTAAGATGATGAAGAGTATTACAAACTAAGACTAGGAGATTAGTTTAGGACAGATTAAATATTTTTTTATACTTCTCTAACTTACTGTGATGGGAGGTTGTGGAGGCAGGTGGTATCAGCAGGTTCAAACTAGACTGGATAAATTAATTGAAAAGAAATCCATGGGTAGATCCAAAAAGGACAAGGCAGAGAAGTACCTTCTAATACCACCAATAAACATATGTGGGTACAGGCAGTGGTACAAGGGGAACTGACTGCAAGAAGTGTCCGGACTCATGTGCTCCCATAAACAGCATCTGATATTGCCAGAGTCAGAAGCAGTGTACTTGGGCTAGAAGGATGATTGCTTTGGCCAAAAAGGCATATCTTATCTTTTTAGAACAACCAAATCATGGAGAGAGATAGAAGGTTTTAAAATCAACATCTCAAATAAATAAAAACCCCCAAATTCCCAAGAAGTTGCACTGAGTTGAAATCCTTTCCCAAAGCAAATTTGCTGGGTTTGACTTTTTGTTGTTTCCTTCAACCAAAAGAATACTGATTTCTTTCATACCTCAGTACTCAGAATGGCTTGGCAGGACAGTAGCTGTTAGATTTACTGCTTACATGTGTGCATATAATGAGATGGCATCTTATTCCAACCTGACTGCCAGCCAAGTTCTGGCTTAACATATGCCAGAGACATGGGAAACTGCAGAGCAACAGGGAAACCCCTTAAATGGGGAAATCCTCCAGCCACAAATGGAGTGATTAACTGTTAGTTTTATTACATTGCCAAATGTGTTTACACATTTCCTGACATCATCTTCAAATCTCTCTTCTTTTCATGGCAATCCTCTTTCACACAGCCAAACACCCTTCCCTCCACTGCAAGAGGCTCCTGCTACATATGAATATAGTTAGTTGTCTTCCAAGTTAGTAAGGAGCTTTCACCCAACTGTAAAGGGGAGACATACAGCCTGTACTTACCCAGCACAAGCCCTGAAATAACATTCTCCTTCCCCTTCCCCACTGTTTAGAGCCTTTGTTTAGACAGGGTGACAGGGAGAGAAAAGAAAGGCTACTGCTCACTTGCAGCTTCTCTGGCTTGCTAAGAGTAAAAAGCCTGGTCTGAAATTTCACTTTGTTAAAATCCCTACAGCTCGAGAGCTTCATCTTTCTGCTGAGACGACACCTGCCCTGCAGTCACCAGCTGTGGACTGGAAACCGCAATACCTCTGCATCATCAGAAGGGTCTTTAGCCTGGCATCTTGCAGCAGTGAGGCACTCGGGTTGTCTGTCTGTCTGTCTGTCCACACAGCTGCCTGACAGCAGCACCTCAGCAGCTGTTTAACCCTTCCCTCAGTTCTGCACATTTGCAGGCGACGGGTGATGTGCTCAGCCCTTCAGAGGTCTTACCAGTTCTGTGAAAATCAACTCCTGCTAATGGCAAAACATAAAAATTGGGGCCCGATTGAAGAGAAGTTGTTAGCAGCCCTAAGAAAACACGACAGACGGACGAACAGCAGTGCAGCCCTGGTGCCAGCTGACAGCTCTGCGGCAGCTCAGGAGGGCACCTGATGGAGAAGGGTTTACTGAGGGACATGGCAAAACGGATCTTTGGTGAGATGGGGCGCAGATTGTCAGGAAATCAAGTTTTACTAGTCCCTCTGCTCACAGAATGAATTTGTTATTAGGACTATGGTTATGTGGGTTTATATAGGTCACTGTGACAGTAAAAACATATCATTTTTATCTTCAGCCTGCTTGATCTTTAGCATTTTTAATCTGCAGTATCAGCCTGACTGATTTATTACTACTTATAAACCACACTGACAAGGACTTCATTTTATCTCCATGCACAAATACCCCATTCCTAAATTACAGAAGATACATGTTGGCTATCTCTGTAAACAAGAGATTAGTCTTTCTTCTGATTTTGTGACATTTTCTTTCCACGCCCTCTCAAATACACATCCCTGATCTAGCCTCCATCTCAGCCATTTTCTAATGCAAGAAAACTATACTGTACTTTTTTTTTTCTGCTTTCCATTCCTACTGGAAATCTGGTATTTAATCCCTACAGATAGAAATCTGGATTGCCTTCCAACATAGATTCCTACCCATACCCCATTTATTCTCTCTTAGCTTCCTAACAACACGTAGCATTGTTTTTCCTAGCCCTGACTGTGTGTGAGCTTAATGACCCACTAACACCACTCTTTTGACTATAGCCTTGTTTTTTTACACTCACATTCAAACATAAACAATTAAAATATGACCTGATTCTAACAGCTACAGTGTCAAAAAATGAAAAGGTTGGCTGACGAACCCCACTGGCTCCAGGATCCAGGGATCCCTCTTTGCTGACTGCTGAAGCCCAGCCGGGTGCACACAGGAACTCAGGAGGTCTCTCCATCCAGGCCTGATGGACCTGGATCCTGTCCCTGTGTTCAGGTGTGTGCAGCAGCAAAGTTGAGCATGTGTCCCAGACAGGTACACATACATACGTACATGCAGAGGGGATCAAGGCAGCTGGACACACAGACTACCCAACTGCCTTTAGCTGGACTCACATAAAGCAATAACCCTCACTCAGATGCTAGTAAGCCCAGACGTTTTCCTCCTCTCTGGCTGATCAGGATGGAAGCTTTCTATGAAAACACATGTGCTCTTGCTTTTGAGATTCACAGGCATCCTCACACATTCACAGAACCTCAAATATCAGCCCAGCCTGCAAATCCCTCTAACATTCATATTTGAGCTCCTTTACCTGGTAAGCAGGTCTCCTCCTACTCTCCAGCCAGTCCAGCTTGAAGTTTGCCAGCAAGCAGGTGTTGGCACTACACACTTGTCCCAGAAATGTCCCCACAGTCATGGAATCCTTGACTTCCACAGCTTCTCTGTCCACCCATGCCCAGACCCTGGGTCCCCTTAACCCGGCTTGGGCTCAGACCTTGAGTCCTTCCAGATCCAGGCTTCCTTCTGCTTACCAACTAGTCCTGCTTAAAATTTGCTATACAATTACATGTACATAGGCACACAGGATTGAATTTACTTGGGGGGAAGGAGCAGAATAAACACACTTTGGTATTTACAGGTGCTGCTGTTTAGATTTCTCTGCATAAACTTACATCCTGGCCACATGTCAGTTGATGACACCTGAAGCTACCAGACTTAATGCCCAGGGTTCCTCCAGCTGGGACCACCCATGCCTTTCTTGCATGTTGGTCTCTGTAGCTGCTGGTACCAAGACCTATGTGTACCTTCTCCAATCGCTACAGCTTAGAGCTTGCAGCACTCGCACACAGGATGGAAAGTGAGACTACGCTTGCTTCTCCCCAGCCCACCCTGAACTCCAACCACCGCTCTTCTCCATCTTTGGCCCTTTTCTCTAAACACCCCATAATAAATTTCACACAGCCCCTCCCGTGCCTCCCTGGGACACCCCACCGCACCGACGGCAGCCTTGCTTCCCCCTTCCCCCCTGCCAGGTTAAAGAGCTGTGGCTGGCCCCTCCACCGCGGTGCCCGAGGGTGTCTACTGCTAATGGCCCATCAACCCGTCCCTTGAAGAGGTCTGATCTATTGTCTCCCTTACTGCCCACGGTTAGGTTTGTGTATCAGCGTGTTTGTTTTATCACTTTCCTTGTTACACACACGTTATTTCTTCTAAAGGGAAGAGTCTGAGCCAGATAACATAACGAGGCAGATGCTCCCGCAACCCACACAGCCCGCCAGTACGCGCTTTGCCCGCTCCTGATGCCTGAGGTCGCTTTAGGGGGAAAAGGGATTCACGCTTTGAGAAGTTGTGTGACTAAAGGGCTTTGGACAGCCGCCGAGAAGTAGACAGGGCATCCTAGAATGACACAGAGCTACAGCATCCCACGTCTTCCTTAAAATTGGGTTTCACTCCGATGGGTTTCTATATTTCTGTGGTTTTGCAAAGTGAAACATGGAAGCTGATTCAGAAGATGCAAACACGTCATCAGCCTGCTACTGTGGGCAGCGCAGGCAGAGACAGGCAAGTACTCGGTATGGCCAAAAGAGCTCATTTGAGTAAAAGGTCATCTAAGAAGTTTGGCAAGATGAAAAGGCACATCTCACCCACAAATGAACTTCAGAGAACGTGCTTCCCTGTTCTCCCTTTCGGTCCAGTCAGAGCTACGAGAAAATGCAATACCATCCCCAAAAGTAATCAGCTTGTAGCTCCAGATCACTTCTCTCTCCTTGCCCAGAAATCCCAGGCAGGCCGTGGATCCCCTGCAAAAGCAGCTGCATCAATCACGTTTAATACAATTGTACGATGACTTGGAAGTCAGCTATGGCAGCTGCACGGCACGTATCCCCATTAGGTCTTGAGTGATGATCTCAGAATGAGAAATTTACTTCTTGTGAAAATTTGTGCTGCTGCTGCTGCTGCTATTAAACTCACCCTGAAGACCACCTTGTTGGACTACCTCCCCTTTGACTAACAGTAATGTTGAAGTAAAGGCAACATAGATAAAGCATTATGGAAAAGCTTTCCAGAAGGCTGAACTTTCACAGGAACGGCCCAGTGCAGCTGATTGTGCACTAGAACATGGGACTGGACACCGTAGTGGACCAGAGGTTCCCAGGGCGAGAGACTGAATCAGGTGGTTAAACATGGATAACAGGCTAGCATGCTTTACTGGACACATGGCGAATAATGGCTCCCTAAGAACCTCATCTCCACGAAGACTTCTCTAGGAGAAGTCTTTTCTTCTCCACAAAGCACCCTGATTGTATCCTTGGAAAACAGCACTGAATTTGCACTCCAATAGACAGAAGGGTGAATGAATAGTGGATTTAAACCATCATTAGATCCTGCTGGATTTAGGCTGCTCAAGTGCCCTATCACAGCTTAGCCCTGGAGGCCTGTCTAAACTACTTCAGTCATTTGGCACTGCAGCAGACACCAGCCAGGGCCACGCCCCAGGGGAGACCAGCCATCTTCACAGCCTGACCCCAAGCAACCTTCCATGTCCCCATGAGAAACTCCTACTGCTACACTCACAGCATGTGCAGCAGGGAAATGCCCCACAGATCGATCTGAGGCTTTTTTGAGACAGCACATTCCAACTTTTCCAGGCAGGAACCACAGCAAGGCTGATGTTCTCCCCCCCAGATGTTAGGGTGAAGACCAGGGGGAATTTTACCATAGCGGGCTCCAAACCTGCAAACAGCTCCTCCAGGAACCCTGTTCCAACCCACTACAAATTAACAAGTGTTAACAAGCATTAATTGGTTTATGATATTAACATCACGCATCCAAATACATACTCTGTGGTCCGCTTCCCACCTAACATATTCCATACCTTTCTCATTTGTATGTCTAGGTCCAGCTCACTGCATTTGGGAATTAGTAGAACCCTATACCACGCTGCCCAGGCATACCTTAAATAGCTAATACTGTTGCACCACTCGTCTCTTTCACCACTGCTACAATAATCTGTACTGTTCTTTATAGCAGCTGTTTCTGCATACATTGACCTAGCTGTTTGGGAGGAGTTAAAAGAAAATAAAAGATGGCACAGAAGGACAGAGCACTGCATGTAGGCGATACACTGTTACACTTTCTGCCCACAAGGTAAAGAAAAAATGCAAGAGAAACAGGAGAAACAAAATGTTGAGTCTTCAAAGCCCTCTAAGCGCTGAATAATAAGGAGAAATTATTCCTTCTTTTTCTGTCCACTTTCCCATCCCTCCCTTCCTCTTTCCCTCCCTCCCGCTTCCACCAAAAAAAAAAAAAGCCTAGAAATTAACTGCAGCAGAATCTTTTTTGTTTGTTTTAAGCTATTAAATCATCATTTTTCCTCAAGAAATATTGATGATTTAACTGACAGTTTATTTTAAAAATAGATCAAGCCTTTGGTTGTCATGCAAGAGCTGTATTTTATCCCTAATAGAAATAATTAAATTTACTTAAATGCATGAAGAAGCAAAGAGGGGGAGAAAAAAAAATCCATCCATCCATCTTATTCAAAGGTCTACCCAGTGTCTTGATCAGAAAACATAAAATTTTACACAGTGGTGCTATAAAAGCTTAAAAACAAATATTCGGTTCACCGATGTCCTTGATCATTAACAAAGGGACAGACAGGCTTTAGGATTTATGGTAGTAGCAGGTACTGCAGTGACAGTCTGTATGGTTCTCTATCTTCACATTGTCCTTAAGGGTAATCTTAAAAAAAGAAAACACACATATAACAAATAATTAGGATTAGCTAGACAATAAAAACAGCTTCCTCAAGTAAAAGATGTCTGAAGCCTTTTTCTTAATCACAAGGTAGGCAGGCTCTTTGGGGCACATATACTAGAATGGTCTCTGAATGCCAACCCGTGAAGCTGCACTGTCAGTGGCTTTCAGAGACCAGGTAAAGAGAAGGCCTTCCATACTGACACAGCTGCTGACACAGCCAGCATTTCCTGGAGTGTTTAATTTTCAAACGGTGTCAAGTGACCTATCTGTGAAAAACCAGGAAGTGTCCTTAGAATTTCTCAAACAGGGATTATAAAAACAGAGACCACAGACACCATGAGCCATTTTTTGTTTTAACCTCAACTAAACTCCAGTTGCTGCCTCAGGGCAGTATAATATCAGTGGTTGAGGAAAAGGTCTCAGATGAAGAACGAGGACTCAGCCAGATTTAGCTGTAGGTGCCTATAGGTAACTCAGGTTGCTAGACTCTCATCATGCCCAGTGGAGACCCAGCAGCATGTTCAGCTGCACACACAGAGCCATCAACTGCCATTTGGGAGGTCAGAGGGAATCCCACCAAGCTGCCACTCTAGAAGGTCTTTTATGGGTCCCAGGTCTGCCAGACATCTCTTAGTACCTCAGTGTATTTTGAATGGCACCAAATCTATGAGGGGGTAACTCAGCGATGCTCACTCAGGTCACTACGGGGTAGACACCTGAGAATGCTTCAACCAGCTCGACATTTATTATGTCAGATTTAACATTTCTTCAGGTAGAGCTGGATCAGTCCCAAAATAATTAACAGGCTTTCTCTTTAAAAGAACCTTCCAGATGAAAGCAGTAAAAGCTCAAAGTAAAAGCCCACATCTACAGCTCCCTCTTGCTTATACTATTAAAAGTAAACACAACCTCAACTAATCTAGCAGGCATTGATGGTTTTGGTCCCTCATTCCCATATAAGTAATTGATAGAATTGAGCAGCCACCTTCCCAGAGAACTCCTGCCTCTGCAGGAAAGATGCAAGGAAAATGGCTAATTAAAATCAAATACACACCGAATAGCATTTAAGGGGAGGGTGCATAGAATCATAGAATTGTAGGGGTTGGAAGGGACCTTGAGAGATCATCGGGTCCAACCCCCTGCCAAAGCAGGCTCAAGAAGAGTCAAAAACAAGGGGACGGTAAGTACACCACCAGAACTCGAGGTGTCGTAAGTCAAAGCAGTTTCACTGCAGTCAGTGACACTGCATCAATTTCCACATCCCAACTGAATATCAGACTTGGTACTGGTTGACACTTTAATTTCCTCTTTACAAAAAAGAAAACCCCAAGCGCGAAGGATATAAATGCCAAGGATGTTTCCCTCAAATAGTTCTCCAATGTCCTCCAGCAAAAACATATTCTTTCCTATTCACTGTTTCAGGCAAACATTGCATCCTAAACCAAGCTCAAAGGGGTCTCGTTCACAGCCTCACCTTGGTAAAAGCCTTTGCTACGCAGCACGTTGCTTCCGATGTAATGTTCTTTGGGACGAGCATAGTCTTCTTGGACCTCATCGGGGTGGGATAGGCCCGGGAGAAACAGCACCCTGTGCACTGGTAAATGGGTGCTCCTGGCTTGGAAAAGAATCTGTTCTCCCCTAGCTTGCACTCTGGGCAACCTGCCATAGAAATAAAAGGAAGAGACTTTTACTTGTTCTCCAGCTGCATTTTCCTTTTCAAAAAGAAAGGGACAGTGCGGGCAGTGAGAGGAAGCACCGGCCGCATTCCGCTGCTTATCATCTGCAGAACAGAAAAGCTCAGGCACCAAAACTCCCTTTTTAGGGTCCTTCAACTCTGCAATATGCAGCAGCTGTAAAACTACAGCCATACCTTTTCCGACTTTCTAAATTAATTTCACTGACAGTAGCGGAGGGGCTTTTTGTATTCCTACTACAGTAATTATCCCTTGAAAACTCCCCACAAGCTATACTTCAATAGAGTTTAACACAGGTAAATATAGTTAAATAGCACCAGCAGGATTTGTAGTGCTTTTTAGGTATTGCCTGTTTTCAGGCAAGGCTCTGTCATCAAGAGTTTTAAAAATCCCCAGTGATCCCAAGATTTTTGTGGCTCACATTTTTCTATCTTGAGTTTGAGGTTGAATAACCACCCTCCCCACCCGCCACCCCCACCCCCATTTTCCAAAACACCTCTAAATTCTTCCTCCTACACCTCTTTGGTAGAATGCAACACCACCATGTTCTGGGATCTACAGAGGAAGAATATTCTGCATATTATGAGAGCACAGGGTTCTGCTTTTCCTGAGGCTATGTTGCCAATTAGATCTCAGGAGTACAAGAAACCGAGACGTTTCTATTTGATAATGGTTCAAGCATTAAGATCACCCACGTCAACACGAGGGCATGGTCATCTGGGAGACTCTTGACCTGGAGAAATCGAGTGTAGAGGAGAAATAGGAAGTGTACTCGTAGCAAAATTATCTTGATTTATTACACTTTCATATCTCAGTGTCAATAAATGCAACTGCGAGATAAGATTTATGACCACATTTATAAAACATGTGAAAGTTTAATTAACACTCTTTATGAACAATTGCCCTATTTTTGAAGGCTGAAAGCAGCTTACCCTGCATAAGAAACTCTCCATCTGGGAAAGCATGAAGAAGATGCAGAAATACAGACAAAATGGTCAAAGTGACAGCCGCATACTTCCCGTAGCAATCCATGACCTGTCTGGATATACAAGTACACACGTTTTTAAGGGCTGTTGTGCATTGGGTACAGTACCAGTGTCTAGGCTACGCTCTGATACAACATTCAGTGCAAATAGGAGAGACTATTTAGAACCAGGAGTGGAAAGTGAAAATGCAGTGTGGTGATGTGCATTTTATAGGCTCGGGAAATTGACTTCGTCACAGTAACAAAAATGTGACTTTCTCTCTGGCCTTAATGATTTTCCCTCTCTGAATATTAACATAATCCACAGCACATAAACTTCAAATATTGTTAACTGTCCAATATTTATGGTAGACAGCAAATGCTTGCGGAGGAGATGAAAGAATCTGGGATATGGAAAGACTAATTTCAGGGAAAATAACTTCACATCAGGATGTAATTTCCTGAACCGATGCTCACATTATTTGTCCACATACTGAAACAGCCTCAAGTTGCACCAGGGGAGGTTTAGATTGGATATTAGGAAAAATTTCTTCACCTAAAGGGTTGTCAATCATCAGAACAGGCTCCCCAGGGAAGTGGTTGAATGACCATCCCTGAGGTATTTAAAAGACACATAGATGTGGTGCTTAGGGACAAGGTTCGGTGGTGGACTTGGCAGTGCTAACTTTATGGTTGGACTTGATGATCTTAAAGGTCTTTTCCAATCTAAATGATTCTACAATTCTATGACTTCTTTAGTGCCAAAGTCCCCATAAACAGATTTTCACAATCTTGTCCCTCAGTGGGAGAAAGCTCTTCCGATGTATGTCATTAGAGAGGCATTGCATGCTGTACTCCAGAGCGCCCAAGGAGAAACGGTGCTGAGAGAGAACTCTGGCGGCCTTGAAACAGACCCAAGGCCTGTATGCATGGTGCATGGTGAGGGGTGTCTCAGGAAGCTCAGCACTGCTGCATCCTTCTAGTCTGAGATGTCTGTTAGGCTTCATTTTACTGATGCAGCAACCTGGCTTTTGGATTTTGAATAACGGAAAGCTGGTTTGGCAGAAACAAACCCCAAACTTTTAAAAATCTTTTCAGTAGATTAATTTTGTGCAAGAAGGCTACATGTGACACTGCACAGCTGTCCTTCCACAGCTACTGCATGAGATGAAGTGGCCACAAATAGCATATCTCATGTTCTCTGGGTAATTCAACAGAAATGCAGTTGTGTGGTTACATTTGATCCAGATCAAATATACCACAGGGCAATGCATATCTCTGATAGGAGTAACTGTGGGAACCATAACATTAAAGATGCAGAACATAAAAGTTGAAACTGTATGACTATCATCCCAAATTCTCTGCTTGATTAAAAAAAAAAACCAACCAACAAAAACACCCCACACTTTTTTTCATTGTAATTTACAGTAAGATTTCAGAGTGGGGAGACAGATACACACACCTGCCTCAGTTGCCTCCTTATCCAAACATCAGATGTCCTAAGCAAGGGCTGCATGCAGATCAGCAGGATGCTTTCTGGTAATTACCACGTAACCTTTGAAATGATTCTCAAGAATTTTGTACTGGCCTGCTCAGAGACCAAAAACTAGTCATAAACTGGTGATAAGGAACTGCATTTTCTTTTGAGCCAGAGAACTCCTATGTGCCTGTGGTGTGGCATGGCCCAGGGGCACCTCCCTTACTGGGAGGATCGGAGTTAGGCTAAAGATGCCACACTTTTTTCCTATCTTCATATTATAAACATCTGGTCAACTAATGCTGCTTTTTAAAATCTTGGATTCCCCTGAACTATGATCACATAAAATACTAAACCTTACTTCTGCTCCTGGCAGCATTAAATCTAACACTTCAGGCATGAAGTTTGTAATCTTCCTTCTCGAGCACTATGCCTCCGTATTGAACAGACAATTTTCATTGTGCTCAGTCAAAGACCCTTTTGGCCCAGACTCTCACTCAGAAAAAAAGAATTTCCCCCTTAAAAATTACTTTCTTCCAAAGCATAGACCTAAGCCCTTGCTTTAGAAATGAACAGGAATTATTTATACCCCATGGTGAAATAATTGGGTCCATGGAGAAAAGAGCCCTATAAAGGATGCTGAAGAAATCATTTCCCGAACGAGGGCAGGAGGGCAGCGTGTGCAGGTGACAGAGAGAGCAGCACTCCTTCGCCCAACCTGGCTGGCTGGGGACAGCCTTGCCCTGGAGGACTGAGCTTAGGCACCTTTTCATTGCAGAGACACAGAGCACATTTTAACAGGGCCACTTTCCCCACCCTTGCAGATTATCCTGTGAGGGGTTCTGGGCTGAGCACTGCTCACCCTTACCCTGAAGAGGTGGGCTTTGGCTGTGGCTGTGTGGCAGCGATTGGTTCGCTAATATTTGCTTCAGGTAAGCACCCCAGGCAGTATCCAGCAGCTCCCAGTCTCCAAACTATTCAACCTGCCTCCTCAGAAAGGTTATCTGATCACTGCAGATCTGGGCTTCTGCAGTAACACACACACACACACACACACCCCTCAAGCCCTGCATGGAGCTAACCCACAACTTGTTGGCGCTGTGCCTGATCTGCAGAGCTCACAGCATCTCCAGACCCTTGCAACTGGATCTTTTGAACAGTTTCTTCCATGCCACCCGATCCCTTGACTTTAAAAGACTGGAATTGTCACACAAGAGCACGATGTGCTAATGACAGATGTGTGGGATAAGGGCCCAAGCTAACAACACTGATATTTACATGTTACATACTGAAAGCTAAGCAACCAAACTACAAAAAAAGAAAATAATGAAAGCATTCAACATTCAATCCTTAACGACTTAAAAGCTTCTCTTCTTCCAAATACATCAGTCCATGCTGGTACTCCATGACGAATACTCTCCAGGGACAGACCAAATTGTGGCCCCAAATACTGCTAAAAATGAGGTGGCAATGAGAAGGACAATAATGCCAGCAACAAAGACATTGATCTTGGGATTTGGTATAGAGGTTATTTAAGCATGCTCTACTGATATGAAAAGACACTGCCTACCCTAACCAGGAAAGATGGTAGAAAATCAAGTATAACCAAAGAAAGATAGCTTTCATGTAATGGAAATATTTCTTTGCAGATTTTGCACCTACACAGCAGAATCCCTGCAAGGACAGACAGTGTGATGCACACGTTCAAACAATGCCTCCTCACATCTGGAGGGAGAGGCAAACTTGAGGTGGTCCAAGGAGTGAAGCCTGGTGTCATTATCTGAGCCTGAAACTGGAGCACTGGGATGTGTGCAAAGAGAGTATTGATTAGTAGAGGGATGCTCCATCACTGCCCAGGTTCCTAGAGATATACAGGGATGTGAGGCTGCTATGCACAAGTCAGCAGGTCTGGGTTCGCTGATTAAGCAGAGGTACAACACAGTCATCAAGGGTAGCTATTCAGATGGCAACGAAGTACAGGCTGTACAAGGTAGCTCTGGAACCAGGAAAAAAAACCAAAGAGAGCTCCATCATTGCAGCAGTCAGAGAAAGATCATGTCCAGGCAGATGAGGCTGAGACTAAAGGCAGGGTGATGAGAACACGGCCTTTGCCCGACTGGGGTAAGCAAAGTGGCAAGAAACAAAGTTTATGAGCAAGACAGATATGTGATGCTCTCCAGCACAACGGACGAAAGCACAAAAGCAGAAACAAACCTGTTTCTAATTAAGACAGCAAAAACTAGAGGTAAGAGACTGATCTGTAGCCCAGTTAAATTGAATGACTAAGAGGCCATGAGGTTGCAATTAATGGGTGGCAAGGGTTGGGTGCTGGGTAAGAGACTTTGCTCCCTCCTTCCCATCTGCCCATGGAAGTGTTGAACATGGCTCTCATGTTTCTGACAAGCAGCTGCCAGCTCTCTGCATCCTGTTACCCAAACAAGAGTAACGTCTACCCACAGGAGAAAGGTGGTCCTAGACACCATTTAGATGCACAGCCTTCTATGGTCCTGCCAAATGTTTTGGGAACTGAACCAAGCTCAGATGCATCTATGGACTCACGCTGAATAAATTGTCTGGATCACTCCCTCCAGCAAATGAGGGGGTTTTTAAGGTTATTTAATTAATATGCTCTGTCCAGCTCTATGTAGGGGGTGTGACTGCTGGAAAACCTGTCTATGCTGGGACCCAGTTCTACAGTTTAAAGTCAAGCCCTGCTCCATCCAAGGGGCATTCCCCAGATTGTGAGAAGCCAGCTGGAGGGGGTTACGCTCCTCACAGTAACACCACAGCCCTTGACAGATTTCGTGCTCTTTGCTGAAGTTACATCCTAATTTTTCTGAAAACACATAATGCTCTGATTTGGTACATTAAAAGGGTTTGAGGCAATCCCAGAGGGAAGTTGTTTAAATTACATTAACCAAAAGGGGAATTGAAATTGCAGTTTTGCACTTCCTCTATTGAGTCAGACTGTCAGGCTCACACCAAGAGCCCCAAAGATACCTGTCAATAAAACATAGACGTGATCTTCTCTACTCTTCCAGTGTGACAGTCATTTTGCCTGATGGCCTTACTTGTTATTCTGCCTGTGCCCATGCTGCTAATGCAGTGTCCACACCACTCACTTCATCTCACCATCAAATCAAATCAGAGAAAGCTTTTACTTTGCTCTATTAAATATTAGCTTCCTTAAATTATTGGGACACTATACAGTGCATGAATTTCAGTGTCTCTTCAGAAAGATGGTAACTTTAAGTCTTTCCCAGCAGTTAAAAATCACACCTCGTTATTTACAGTATCTTGTCTTATTCTGTAGATAAGTTATCATAGTATCAGTCACCATCACATAGACAGACTATCGTCTGTATTTGCAAATAGGTCTTCTCTTCAGGTATGCATGGGGCTCTGGGGGTGCCTTTACATGCATCACAGTCCTGCATCTAACTCTGTGGTCCATGTCCTAGCACAGACATGCCAGCAAGGTCTGTTCAACAGTCATCTTTCATACTGATCATACCAAATAACCTTATGTTTTCAGCATCAACTTGGGATATCCCTCTGTATTTTTCATAAGGTGACAGCAGTTAAAGACACTGCACATTGCATCTATTTCCTTCTGGGATGCTTGGCCACGAGGTGCAGCTGTGTCACAGCAGTGATGAGCTGCGATCGCCAGTGCTTCACTCGCAGCCCTGGCAGCAAAATGTTGAAGACTGAGAAATCTTCACTAACATTTTTTCCCCCATCTTTTAACCTTAACATATTTAATCATGATTGGCAATTCAAAGACTCTAAAAGATGTGTTAGTGCCACAGGCTGTGTAACATTTGACAGTTCATGGCAACACTGTTCAGCAGGAGAAAACCACAAAGTTACTGATGAAGAATTACCAGACCTGGTCAGAATGTGAACATTTATCTGCAATATAATTACAGAACTTTGTTTTCACTTACTTACAAAGCCAGTGAAACCCCAAGCACTGGTGTTTTAATCCCAAAGCAACCTTTAAAGTAATTTTCAAAATAAAAACTTTGACAGAATGGAAGAAGAATAAAACTTTTGGAGAGAAGGGAAAGAGAATGTCAAAAATATGTCATTTTTCCTCTTTAACCGTAACAAAAATTTAAAAATATATTACCTTCCTTGTTCTACAAGAATAAATCAGACAGCTGAGAAACTGCAGGATGGTGTTTGAAGTTGAGCTGTCCTTGATGCCTGGATGTACGTTCCCGAAAGTGATGTATGAAAAAGTTGCATCTTTCTTTTATACCACTAAAGCTGGATCATATTTCTCGCCCACATCTAAGCCATAGGATCAACTGTACATTTTATCTAATGACTGAACATTACTTTATGTAATTACCAGCCCACCATGCTGATCTTATCTTCCATTTGACTTTCACAGAGATTTTTTTTTTTCTTATATAATGAAGGAAAGGTCAGCCTGTGAGCACACACGGCGCTGTACGAGTTTCCTGGTAGCTCAGATATCAAGTGTCCAGTCGTTTGCTGCAGTTTTCAGCCAACTGAATCTTGTTTTTAAAAAGGAAGAGTTACTGAGGTTTCCTAATGCTCCTTATTAAACTGGAAAATTAATATTTTAAAAAACCACCAACATAAAACACTTCTACAGCAAGGGCAGTGTTTTAGCAAAGAATAAGAAAATAAAGAGCAGCAGAGATCTATCTATACAAACATTTACAAGAATAATCTCCATTTGAATTTAATGCACATAAAATGAATACATGGATAAATATAGAAGGATTACCTTTAGAATGATAAGATTTCTGGCAAGATCTCGTCCTGTTGTTTGAGTAAAGGTAATGCAATGGAGGCACTACTGAAAACCGCACCAGGGTGCAGATTTTTAAGGTTTAGGGACTTGTACATCCCTAATCCCCAATATCAAGTGACCGAATCTGTGTCGATGCTAGCTAGGTACGACAGGTCCTAATCTGCCTTCTGGCACCGAGGCCAACCAGCATAGCAGGGCTTGCATCCACTCCAGTCTTCCAAAGAGGAGGCATGCATCCCAATACCTACTGGGAACAGCCCCGGCAATACAGACAGTCCTGGGTCGGTGCTCAAGGCCATTCTTGAAATGCTGTTGTGTTTTCAAGTCTCTTTGTTTTCTTGAAAGTCCCGGAGATTTGAGGGAGATTCCCTTTAGATGCCAAAAGTTCACTTCAGAAATTAACTGCCTTAACCCCAGTTGCTCTAGACTGCCTTTACAGTCAGTGGAGAGAAACATTTACTTCCAATACAGGATTAAGTCACTTTTCTAGTGCGCCCATATTCCCCTCAGGGTTGAGAGCCAAGGGTAATTACCTGGGACCCCTCACTGTCTTACCCTTACAGATTTACAAATATCATAGAATCATAGAATTGTAGAGGTTGGAAGGGACCTCGAGAGATCATCGGGTCCAAACCCCCTGCCAAAGCAGCTCCCTAGGACATGTCACTCAGATAGGCATCCAGACGGGTCTTGAATCTCTCCAGAGAAGGAGACTCCACCACCTCCCTGGGCAGCCTGTCCCAGGGCTCTGTCACCCTCACTGGGAAAAAGTTCTTCCCCATGTTGGTGCGGAACTTCCTGTGCTCCAACTTGCAGCCATTGGCCCTTGTCCTGTCTCCACAGACCACTGAAAAGGGGCTGGCTGATTCCCCTGCATCCCCTGCTTAAGATAATTATAGACTTTAATTAGGTCCCCCCTTAGTCTTCTTTTCTCAAGGCTGAACAGCCCCAGCTTATTCAGCCTTTCCTCATAGGGCAGATGCTCCAGGCCCTTAATCATCTTCGTAGCCCTTCTCTGGACTCTCTCCAGGAGATCCCTGTCCTTTTTATAACAGGGAGCCCAGAACTGGACACAATACTCCAGGTGGGGCCTGACCAGGGCAGAGTAGAGGGGGAGGATCACCTCCTTTGACCTGCTGGCCACACTCCTCCTGATGCACCCCAGGATCCCATTGGCTCTCTTAGCCACCGAGGCACACTGCTGGCTCATGGCCAACCTGTCATCAACATGTTACATCAACATCAATATGTTACAGTTCTAAGAAGCCCCTACACATCCAAAGGCTTAATTTACTCTTTAGGCACTGACTTTTTGCCACTTGCTGCTGGAGATGTGATATTGAAAAAGCCTCTGAGAACTCCTCATGTGAGGCTTTGATTTGCAATGCAATTAGTCTCTTCCAAAATGTTTATTGTGTATCTGGATATAGCTGGACTTGGTGAATCACAACTGTCCGGATTTCTGCCATTCAATTTTCTTGTCCCTTGCCTGGATTCTCTTTTTAACAACAGCAGCACTCCCAGACCTTATCACCTTTGCCTTCACTAACATCCTCATCTGCTTCAAGGTGTCAGATACCCTTCTCTCTTCTATTTGTTCAACTGATCACTATAACGAAGTTAAAAGCAAAACAATTGTCCCCAGTCTACACTTGGCTTTAAATTGTCTTCTGTTTCAAAACAGAAGATGGATTTCTGCACCTGAAAACTTGTCTGTTTTTTACCCAATAATATGAGCTGGTCTAATAAAAGATTAAAAAAAAGTCTCTGTCCCTACAATCTTGCTTCATTTAATAACAAAAATATAAAGTTGAAATTTGAAAGTTATTGGTAAACATAGTTTACTGGGGAATATTACCCTGGGAGAAAGGGGCTTAACATTCAAAGCAGAATTGATGAAAATTACTGAAGTTCATAGAATGCTTCTGATTGGTTCTGTCCTGCCCATTTCATATTCATCACAGATTGCAACTCTATGGGAAACCCTGGATATCTTGTCTTGCTTCCAGAAACCCAGAAAACTACCTTCATCATCAGGAAAATAATTAATGATTGTGTTGTACACTCATAATTGGTACTTATTTGCCTAAATATTGTAGCATGTCATCAACTAGTAAAAGGGAAATGCTACAGAAAATAGTTATTTCATATGAAGGACTCCAGCACAGCGACAATGTTGCCCCAACAGCATAAGAGTAAAAATAAAAATGCCCACAACCTGGTACTTTTTTTCCTATCAGAATGTATTAGGAATAAATCTTGTGAAGTCAATGGAATTACATTGGTATAAAAGATAGTTTAAAAAAAGCTCTTATTTTTATTAAGCGGATTTCTTACTTTAGCTGCTCCAAATCTCCAACTAAAAATACTTGGTCAAATCTGTCTTAATATGTGACTGAATGAGAAATGAGAGAATGTAGCTCAATGGGTTGTTTTTTTTTTTTTGGGGGGGGGGAGGAACATCTAGTTTAATAAATGGGGTATTCTTAAATTGCTTAGCAATTCTCTCACAGGTTTTTGCCACACTCTGATACTATGATTTTATAGTCTACGCAAGTACACGGATGAAAAGATAGGTAAATATATACATACACCAAACTGGAGCATTGCATATGCTTTGCCAAGATATTTGCTTTGTTTCCTATTTGTAGGAGCTTAAAAAGCCATTCTGAGGTGGAAAAAGGCAACAAACTGCTAAAATTTTCAAGTTTCTTTGAAGCCACTGTGTTCCTAAATTGGTCTGGGACTCTAGCAAGGACCATAAGTGAAACTAAATATAGCACTTCTTATGATAGAGATCAGTGTGAGTTCAGCACCTAAATATTAAGGGGTTTCAGAATTTTGGGCTCTTTTGTAGGACCTCCTTCTCTGCCTTTCTCAGCACAGAAGAATTCAAGTCTCTTCTCTTGCTCTGCCAGATGCTGTCTCGGGGTATCTGTCCTACTTCCCTACTTAGAGATATCTGCTTATCTACAGGCTGCTTCCTGATGCTGCCTCTTCCTCGCGAGAGGAAAGCTCTTCTACTTTGCCTCTCAGAACTGACAGTGCTGGGCATCCCACTGCACTCTCAGTGAAAGAACAGAATAGGGCTCCCATGCTACAGAAAATAAGCTTTTATTCAAAAATAACTCCACTCAATCAATAAAAGGACACACACCTCCCAAGGGTGGTCACAGATTAGCTCTACTAAACAGAATCTACCTACTTTTAATAAGATTTGCTATACTTTACTCCATCAGAAGAGGTAGTACAAAGTACACCTACTTTTTTTCCTTCCAATCACTGCTGCATTCGTTACAGCCATTCCTGCCTTCTTTCTTGGTTTTCCTAGACTGTGTAGATACGCAAATGCCAAGAAACAGCCTTTAAATTTATGTTCTGATAGCATTTTTGGCTTGGATGGACAAGCACGTTGGGTCCTGAAGGATTTTTACATTTTTTTAATTAAATCACATTTCAGAACTTCCTTCAAATGCAGCCAAACCTCACCCTTCATCATTCATGCAACACACAGAAAACAGCACCACCCCCACCCTCCCCGCTCCAGCTGAGAACAGAATGGCTCACCAAACACCAGAAACTCCTCTTTCCTTCTCTCTTGCAATCTTTGAACACCCCCTTGGCTTCTTTGTCCAGCCCTGCCCCACAAGCTGACACAGCACCCACAAGTCCCAGCCTGCGGCAGACCCTGCACCAGAAGGCACGCTGAAGCACTGGTACTATTATCTCTTGCATTTTGGGTGTCGCTCCCTTCATTTCTCATGTTATCTTCCAGGCATCCCAGGAGGAGAGAGGCTCCCACATACCACAAGCCGCCCTGCACTGACGCAAGTGAATTATCAGAGTTGCTGAAGAGAGATAACAACGGGAAGGCCCCACCAGAATGAATGAGAGCATGTCCTGGGGAGAAAAAATATGCTGGGGATTTGAGGAAGAAAGAAGCAATGTGAGTGTTAAACAACAAGATACACAGGTACTTTAATATTTCACTGAGTCTCCCTAGTCCTTCCTGGTTTACTTGTAACTTTTCCAGTTACCATCCAGCTACTCCCAGAGACAGCAACACCAGCTCAGTCCATACAGACTTAAACAGGGCTCCCCAAAGGAACAGAAAATACAGATACACACCATTTTGAAATAGTCTGCCAAAATACTTCACACCATATTATGGGGAGAGTGAAAGTCAAGTTTTCTGCTCTTTTACAGATGTTTTCAACTGATTATCTAAAATGATCTCTCAAAGCAATACTTTTTTGGCTTCATCCTCCTTCCCTTAAAATCAATGGGAGTCCTGACATTATTTCAAATGACACTGGATCAGGACTTTTAAGATTAGCTATTAGTGTTCTCAAGTTTCAGCCAAACATTGATTATTCCAAGATAATAAGGCTTTCAGTACTTACTGCACATAAATAATTGACTGCAAAGCCTCTGCTATTCTAAAACCATAGTGTAAAGAGCGCTCACTAAAATTTTGTTTGTTTGTTTTTAAAGGAATAAATATTAGAGATGACAGCACTTGAGAAATATGTGCAATAACCATTATCTCACCAAAGTGAAGTAGAAATTGTGCCTCTCAAGAAAAATGGTATGATTATAAGGGATACATATACTTCTTCCCCTTTTTTTTCCCATAACTTGTCAAGGTCAAAATGGTTACACATGGCATGTTATCAGACAGCTTATGGTACTAACAGGATGATGGCTTCTGTTTAGCTCTCTTCTCATGCTTCTTTTTGGTATAGATTTATTTTGAAATCCAATTCCTTTGAGCAAAATTATAATAGATAATATTACAATCGTCACAGCATTGTGGAACAGCAAACAAAACGTCATTAACGTGTAGGTTTGACCTCAAGGGCTTTAGAGATTACATCTCAATATTCTTTTTCTCTACTTTTAATTAGAAAAAGTAACTACACCTCATACGATGACTAAACTGGCTCAGAAGGTCAGGGAGGATTATTCCTGTTACGTATAATGTTCCTCAGTTGAAGTAACCACGTTTGTTAGTCTCCTGAAGCACTAAGTGCTTATTATCAGACAGAGGTAAAACACTAGACTAGACAGACTACTGATCAAACTGATTATGTCAGTGAGTATGTTCCTGCACCAAAAAGGTGGACCATGGGAGATAGATAATGCAGCCTTGCTTTAACGTATGTCAGTGTTTAGCTTTTTTCATGAACCAAAAAATAAATTACCATATGAATGGGTCAATGCACGTGAGGCTGAGTGAGATCTGATAAATAGCCATGTAAAAGTGAAATGTATACTTCCAGTGTGGCTAAAACAAAGAAGCCTGATCAATAATGCAGGATGTCTCATTTATACAACTAGCAATTTCAGCAGCTCTCATTATCTAATACAGAAATAATTGTTCAGACAATGAGCTATTATCTTCCTCTAGCCCCAAATCTGAGCAATTTCATATGCTTGCCGCATCACCTCTTTTATTAGTAGAAATTTCTATTATTAATTGCTTTCACATTTCATAGAACTGTATTTCTTAATTTTTACAAATGAAAGCAGAAAAAATGCTTAAGTTCATGAAATTCTGATCAAATTGCAGCAAGCAAGAAGCAGCCTACAGTGCTGATTTAAAAAAAAAAAAAAGAGTACTGACATAGAAACGTAGCTGGAAAAGGGACTGTGAAGAGTAACAGCTTATTTCTATCACATTACTGAGAGGCTTGTTACCAGGTTGCTGTTACCCTCTCTACTGTCACCATACAGAGAAAACTGGCTGCTGGGTCATTCAGATGAATAAAAAAATCCACTGCACCTGCGACCTGTGTTGCAGCAGCACCTAAGAAACCCACCCTGAGAACAAGCAGAGATGGTCCCCTGCTCCAGAGGAACCCACCACTTCGTATTGGGTCTGAAGGAGTAAATTTGTTCCTCCAAACCCCTCCTGTTCCAACCACCTGTGCGTTTTTCTGAAAACATCAGGTCTCAAACTGGTGATGCTCTGGGCTTCACCAAAATTTCCAGATGAGGTTCTAGGTCTACATAATACAGCAGGTCAGTTCCCACACTCACAGCGGTTCCTTCTGATCAGCCCATCTAAGCAATCCCCCCATGTAACCACCTGCCCCTCTGGAGAAACTCTGCATTGCATAGGTTTCATATCTGTGAGAGACTTTCAGAGGCAAATGAAGGGAACTATATGGGGTATTTGGTTATCTGTGTGACAGCGCACGGAAAATGGGCTAGTGTGGTATAATTAATGCCATATTGGAAAGTAAAGCAGGCCAACATTGCCCACCTCCATACAGTTACCTTTCAGAAACAAAAAAGGACTTATGTTTACATAATAACACTTCAGTATAGATCTCATGGTACTTTGAAGGCTGGATATTGAAAGTTTTTTTCCCACCCCACTGAAACCTGGCCACTCTCAAGAGGCAGAACTGCAGCCATTTGATGCCAGCAGCATTACACTGCTATCCTCAGAGGGTCAGCTGTGAATCACAGTAACATCTCAAATTTAAGCTAAATATCTAAGTAGACTGTAAAGGTCCAAGCTGTAAATCTCTACGGAGGGAGAGGGCAGGGAAGGACGTGCAAAAACCAGTAAAAATTTTAAAGATGCTATTTTATGTAATTTTGCGGTCCAGGGTATTTCTTAAACTAAGCTTAGATTATAAAGGCTGAGAAAGATCTAAAGAAAATCTCCTAGTTGAAATGGTCTAGATGGTGTATGTGCCCTCTTTCCAGACATGAGAAACAGTGAGAAATGCTTCAAAATCTCTCCTTCTTTCAACACTCAGGAATTATTTTGTTCAGGCAGGCTTCTGCGTGCGCTTGGATAACAAGCTGCCAAATACAGGTTGTTGATATTTCACCTTTGCACAGGAGAAGAGATACCACTGGGGGATTAAATTCCTCCAGCTTTAGACCTCTGGGGTATAAACGGACAATGTCCAAACTGGCTGCTCTGGCTACCTCTATAGCTAATGGGAGGAAAGAGGCATTTTCAGGGTGTAGTTCACCTGACACATCTTAGCATCTTCCTTAAAAGTAAATGGGTGATGCCCTACAATTGCTTGTTCTCCACTGCTACAGACAAAGTCAGGAAGACTCCATCAGACATTTTTTAGATGGATCCACTTGACCAGATGAATCCAACCCCAAGTATCTTTCATTTTATGGCTAATATGCCAGGGATAGATGCAACCATACCATTTTACTTTTTTTACACTTAGACAATCTGAGGTCCATGCTGTTTCCCAAGTTCTCTGTAACTTCCTACACCCATGTGGGAGGTGAGGAAGGGAAGGAAGTTGAGAATTTATCTGCTCTATTAATTGCCTCCTAGATTCTTTCCCCATTGTCTGTGCTCATTTGTCATCTCTTGTCTTACTTAGTATTTGGCTTGACAATTCTCTGAAGCAAAGGCTGTATTTTTATCCAAACTATTTTTATTCATGACCAGGGCTCCTAGACAGTGTAACTATTACAGACCGACACTTTGCTTGCTTGATACTATGAAGTGAATTCACTGCATCATTGTAAAGGAGAGTGCTTCAAGTGCAGCTGCTGTGATGATAATAAGCAGACTTTCAGAAGCATAATCACCTTCCCAAAGCTATTCCCAGGAGGGATAACTTCACAGAGACCCAGAGTATGATAAAGAAACCCACAGACTAACACAAAACACATTTAAAAGTACTTGTTTTGATTTCACAGAAATATGTATGGAGCTCCTTCAGCTTTTAGAGTCTTTGGTACAGGCAGATACTCAGAGACTGATGAAAAACCATGCTGTTAAGTGCCACACAAGATCATGTAAGCAAATCCTCAGTTACAACTTCAGGATGTTGATGTCTTTCTCAGGAGTGCTCTACACACCATTCCAAGAAGGCAGCCCAAGCTTTTGGCTAGCAAGCTACCGAATGCATTTTTTTTGACCTGGGAACATCCCTTAGAGTTGCTTTGGTATTTTTTAAACATGCTGTATCTAAATATTAGATGGGAAATTCAGAGACAACTTTCCTACTTTGTTGGCAAGTATCAAATGCTACAGTAGGCAACAAATGTTAATATTTTATATGCCTTATCAAGCTTAAACAGGCTTTTTTTTAAACAGAGCCTCACTGCAACACTGAAGCAAGCAGAGCACACTGGCCAGTGAAACCAGATTTGCTGCTGATTGGTATCCTGCAGAACATGGCAATACAACTGATTCATTACAGCAAATAAGGTCATGAGTTTGCCATTGATTTATTGGTTTAAGGGGTCGCATGTGTGAAATCAGCTTGCTCTGACAGTGAAAAGCAAAGCTCAGTGCCAGTGTCTTTGTACTTTAACAGTTTCCTAGCTGTCTGCTTTAGCTCTTTCACCAATGTAGCTTTAATGCACAGAGGAAGCAATGTCCTTGGGAACAGTTTCAGCCCTGATACCCAGAGAGGTGTGCTTTAAAAAGCTGTATTAAGCAAATTAGGACTCATATGATCAGTAGTGCTCAGAGCACAACTTAACTTCTCTGTGCAAACAGGCAGGGCAGGGAATGTAGTGAGTGATGGATTTAGATTCCTGGGGTGTACGGGAGAGTCCTCCGTGCCTGCCTTCAATTTACATTCGAGTTACTCATCCTGCTGTCTGCAGACCACTGCTGGGTCACAGGGTATCTAGATGGTGGTCTAGGAATTGTTTGCAAGAAGGTTAAATCCAATGCACATGCCTCCCCTCCCACTCAGCCAAATCCTGTACGAAGTTGCAATCAGTACCATCTACAAACGAGGAATGAGCAAGCACTAACCACAGGGAATGTGATTCATCAGTCTAGCAAATTAAAGTCTAACAGAGTAAGATTGAATACAGATGAAAGAGTGGGGAAGAGAAATGAGGGGGGAAATCCAGGCATGGATATGAACTGATACTTTCATTATTTACCACGTTTGGTACATATCTTTGAGGGCATGGCTATGCATATTCTTTTAAATTTTCTTGAATAAGCCTGAGATTTGACTGATTGAATACAGGCGATTGCAATGCCACACAGCCATCTAAGGTGACTGTCTAGATTCCTGCAGAATCAGAAGAGGAAAAAAAAAGGCATTTTTAACCCCATTTTTGACAACTACCTCAGGACAAGATGAACTGACAACTTTCCTTGGTTATAAGGGGAACCTAGACAACTAGCTCAGATGTCAGCATCTACACCTGCACTACAGATTCTTACATCTGGCCAGATAAAACTCACAGCAAGTCCCAAAAGACCAAAACCTCACTTTTTAGCAGCCTGCCTACATTTACTCTATCTGTTCTTTATTTCAACCACCACAGCTTTTCTCAGAGTGTCACTACAGATCCCAAGCTTCTCAAAGCAAGTTAAAAAAGACCAAGGAGGGTATCAATGCAGGATCTAGAGTTGTTCTGTAGTCACTGAATGGCACCGGTACATCTATGGCACAGGTATGGCCCTGTATGAACACACTGGCTTGGTCCAAAAAGAAGTGGAGACACAGCAGCATGCTGTCTCATCTGAATTACTGAATTAGTGTCACCAGAGTGACAGTATATCAGAGATATCCCAGTGAAAATGCATTGGTCCTGTTCCCTGGGACCAGCAGAGCTCAGAGCTCTGCACATGCTTTACTGCTTGGCATGAAGCTCACCCCATCCATCTGCCTGAGGCCAAAGACAAGACTCAGTCCCTGAGGTTAGGCTGGCACACACCCTAATTTAACACCTCAACACACAACCTGCTCACACCAAGCAGTGACTATGCTTCACCTCTGCTCTCCTTTCCCATCAACACACTCCCCTTTTATCCCAGCCTGCAGAAAGACAGAGAGAGGATTTCCAACAGCAAGTAGACATTGAAACACAACTTAGGGCAGGGGATCACACTGGGCTCCCAGCTGAGAAGTCTGCGGTTGTTTGCAGAGCAGCCACTGGTGAGAAGTCTCATTAACTTTGGTAATGTAGCAAGACCCAGTGATTTCAGAAGCATTTAATCATGTACTTACACACTGGTGGATCAGGAGTGTACATAAGCACACATGCTTTGCTGATTACACCAATTTTTTTGACACTAAGCATACACACTGCGGAACGGTATCGGGATTGTCAAGGAGAAGCTGAGAGAGCCCAGTCCTTGATCTCATGACATATAGAAGTTAAAAAAAAAAAAGAAAAAAAAGCTAGAGGTGCTTAAGTTAGTGGGCTGTGATAAGCTTCACCATGAATGCTCAGAGAACTAGCTGAAGTAATGTTTGAGTCACTGATGATCAAGAAATATTAGCAAGCAGGGAGGGTTCAAACCCTAGAAAAGTATAAATGCAATACTTATTTTTAAAAGAGAGGATAGAATACTTACGGCATTTTATACCTGTCAACCTAACTTTTATCCCTTGAAACTGAACAAATTATTAAATGAAGAATTTGTAAATACCTGGAAGATGATGATAATTATTTAAAAACTGTCAAAATGGGTTTTTCATGAAAAGAATCATATCAATTGATGCTAATCTCCTTCTCTGACAGGGTAATTGCTGTAGCAAATAAGTGCAAATAGCAGATATGATGCAGTTCGACAATGACAAGCTTTTGACAGTGTCCCACACAGCGATTCCCTAAGTAAGCCACGACAGTGCATCCCAGAGGTAATTAGCAACCCAGTAGGTGCACAACATTTGAAAGATTGTTCTCAAATGGGGAGTAATTGATGGTTTGCTGTCAATCTGGGAAGGTGTCTCTGGAGGAGAGCCACGAAACTTTGTCCTGGGGCCAGTTTTACTCCCCACTTCCATTAACGGACTGGGTGATGGCACATGTCTGCGCTGCCACAGTTTGAGGAAAGTGTCAAAGTGCTTTGAAGGAAGGAAATAGCACTAAAAATGGGAGACACAAAAAAACGGCAGCCTCAAACCAACCAGACAAAATTCAAAACAGATACTGCTTTGGAAAGAGAAACCTAATGAGGGAAGAAAGTTAACTATAGAATAGGAGATGACTGCGCAGGCAGAAAACAATGTGGGAGATCACAAACTAAAGAGTCAACAATGTAACAGATGACACAGAGAGTAATTATTCCACTTAACACAGCTCTGGCAAGGTCCCAGCAAGCACAGTACGGGGTTTGGCATTGGTCATTGTACTCCAGGAAAGATAATGGCAATCCATTGTGGAGGAAGCATGACAGCAAGGAGAGTCTAGGAAATATCCACTGTGAGGAAAGCTGAAGAAAGGGAATTTACGTGTCTTAGGAATAGAGACGTAAATTGAGAAATGAAGAGCTCAAGGTGGAACATTATAGCAGCACTCCAAAGCATAAAAAGCTGTCATAAAAGATTTGGTGGCCATTGTTCCACTGCAACAACTAGAAGGAGGACAAAGATCAGAGGAATTTGCAGCAGAGATTTAAGCTGGGTATTATGAATCCATTCAGATACAATTGTGAAGCTATTTCAGGGGCTGTGAAGCCTTCCCCCAGAAGCAGTGATCCTACTCCTTTTGAAACAGCACATAGCAGATTTGTTTATATGAACAACAAAAAACCTAAAGGTATAGGTGGTCATTGGTGAGTCTGAAAGGCCTGTTTGTCCTCTGCAAGCCAAAAGTTACCCAGTTCCTAGTAACTCTCCATCACTGCAACTCCGCATCGCAATGACTCAATGTTTCTGTAAGCAGGGGCTTGAGCAGCAACAGCATCAGCCCTACATTTTCCCTTACACAATGGTGCCTAAGTAATGGAATGTGTGTCTCAGATCTTTTAATGTAACATAATCTAATGCAGGTTTTTTTTGTATTTGAATAGTATGCATAAATCACTGCAAAAGAGAACTGCTATCTCACTGTAAGAAGAGAGCTACTAAACTGTGTGTCCTAGACAAAGGAAATATTTTTCAAGTAGTTTGCCTCAGGGGGATTTAACGGAGGAAGTTAATGCATTCCAGCAAGAATCTCCATCACTATAATACCAGTGGATTAATTGTAAGTAAAGCTAAAGCTGTGAGTGAGGAAAATTTGCAGCATAAGGAATGTTGATGAAAAGTGTGGCATGCCTGTTGAAGATAAATACATAATTTGAAATGAATTTTATTTTAAAATGGATATATTTTTTTCAGCATTTCGTTACTCCCATGCTTAACTCTCAGTATAAGAAAGAGTTTTTCATTTTATTCCGAGAAATCATTTTTGAATCAAGAATTCATTACATTTCCACCTTTTCATTTTCACTGCAGTGCTTTCTATCTCTGTGCAATGATTTTATCATCTGATTGCAATCAATACCGCTCTAACAGGCAGTACATGCGGTTCATCATCAGTCAGAGAATGGCAAAGGATTACAGGGCTTTTATACTATCCATGCTTAAAATCCATCCCACTACCTCCTCCTCCTGCCCTTTGCAGGCTGTACCTTTTTTCCTTCTATTTGACACTGGAATCTGTGTAACACAAAAGGTTTTCAGTATTAATTTGCTGAAAAATTAGATTAAACATTCCTTTTAAAAATAAATAGGTTGCTGTAAAACATACTCTGAAGAAGCATTTTTAAGCTTTATCACAGCGAAGAGCTGTGTGCCACTACTAGGTAATAAACTGGTGATAAAGTAGCTAAATCTCAGGCTCAGGAATGCAGAACAACATGAAAAAAAATAAATCTTCTTTTAATTGACCTCACATCTACCAGCAAATTCCTCCTCTTAGAAGGATATATGCAGTTGTGAATTTAAATAAACTCTCTCCCCACCTTTCCTGAGCCATTCGCAACTGCCCTCTCCTGACACCCAATCCCTTTTTTCTGTGCTCATTAAAAAGATCCAGTTCTTAGACACAAAATTTTAAAGGAAGACCAAAAAAAAGTGTTTCTGTAGAACCCTCCTAATTTAATTGTCAATCTTTAATTGCCTATGTTGTCAAATGGGGAAGGGAATGAAGAAAAGGGCGCAGTGATGGGGAAACATACCCATCTCCATCTCAACAAGAATGAAACTACTGAGGATTAAGACAGTGTGCACTGGGAAGCGAACAAAGGAAAATTATAAACAGAAAAGACAATTGGAAAGGTAGAAAGGCACCAATAATTACAGGTAATAGTATTGTGGTTTGCATTATATTACATAAAATGAGAACTCAACCACTCCCCTGCTTTTAAGATAGCTCTGAAACTATTTTGTAAGGTTCCCTTTTGAGCAACAGCTCAAGTCATGATCCAGGCTGTATTTTCAAATGCACTGTCCTCCCATATCATTAATTTGCTCCCTCTGGAATAGAAAGACTCTTCACACAACCTGAAAGTGGATTTTGCAAAAACTTTCTCCTTTCCTCCTCATGGCTCTTCCAGGAAACAACCTACAGAACTCCACATAGCTCTTTTCTGGGTTTTTTTCTTGCTGAGGGGAATTTAGACTGGTGGGGTTCTTTTAATTGCTGTGTTACATTGGTGATTTTTGAATATGGGTGAAAATGGCCCTGGCTTTGACAGAAGCCAGCAGGATCATTAAGAAAGATATGACTACATGAGATTAATTTTCTTACCCCTTTTGGGGTTCATGTTTCATTTGCAATCAATTTTCATGATCTCCTTGCACAAATCTACCATTTTACTGTCTTCTATGTTCCTCTGGAACATTACAAAAGAAACTATGAAGACAGTAAAATGGAACACAAACGCCTTAGAAATAGCACTATTTATTGCCTAACATGATAGCTGTGCCTGTTTTGACATATTCAGAAATCGGTTAATACCACTTCTAAGTCAGACAGTACCATCCTTTAGCTTTGAAAAGCTTTTGTCCTAACTGCTGCTTACTTTTGTGTTCATAGACTGAAATCACACTTCTCACTTTTTGTTTCACTAAGGTAAATTGACCATTTTTATTCTCCTCTCATAAAATACATTCTTCATTTTACTCATCACCCTTTGAGTCCCCAGCACCTCTTGCAGTGTGATCTAACTTTTTCTGACCAAACGTATTGGGTTTGTGTTGCCAGGTTCTGGTAGCAGGGAGGCTGCAGAGAACTTTCTGCGAGAACTGCTAGAAGCTTCCCCCATGTCTGCCACATCTAATGCCAGACAGCTCCAAAACAGCCAGTTCCAAGGCAGGCAAGCCCATGACCGGCAGTGGTAGCACCTCTAGTATAACAGAGTTAAGAAGGGGAAAAAAGTTGCTGTGAAAACTGCACCCAGAGAGAGGAGTGAGAAGATGTGCGATGAATAGCTCTGCAGACACCAAGGCCAGTGAAGGAGAGGGAGGAGGTGCTCCAGGCACCAGAGCAGAGATTCCCCTGCAGCCCACAGCGGATGGTGGTGAAGCAGATATCCACCTGCAGACTGTGGAGGACCCCACACTGAAGCAGGTGGATGTCCAATGCCATGGGAAGCCTGTACTAGAGTAGGCTCCTGGCAAAACCAATGGCCCCATGGAGAGAGGAGCCCATGCCAGAGCAGGCTTTCTGGTAGGACTTGTGACACTGAGGGGGACCCTCACTGGAGCAGTGTGCTCCTGAAGGACTGCACCCTGTGGAAGGTACTCCAAGCTGGAGCAGTTCATAAAGAACTGCAGCCTGTGGGAAGGACTCACGTTGGAGAAGTTGGTGGAGGACTGTCTGCTGTGGGAGGGACCCCACACTGGAGCAGGGGCAGAGTGTGAGGAGTCCTCCCCCTGAGGAAGAAGGAGCAGCAGAGACAACGTGTGATGAACTGACCAGGGAGAAGAGGTAAAGACATCAAGAGTAATGTGGAGCCCAGAAAGAAGGGATGCATGAGGGGAAGCATTTTAATATTTGGGTTTATTTCTCATTACCCTACTCTGATTTGATTGGTTATTAATTAATTTTCCCCAAGTCAAGTCTTTTTGCCCATGACAGTAATTGCTGAGTGATTTCTCCCTGTCCTTATCTCGACCCACAAGCCTTTTCTCTCCCCTGTCCAGCTGAGGAGGGGAGTGATAGAGCGGCTTTGGTTGGCATCTGGCCTCCAGCCAGGGTCAACCCACCACACCAGAATTGCACTAATTGTTTCAGAAGAGATGAGACCAGTGTTTTTATCTACAGTATCTAATGGAACTGCTGACCTGTCTTGTGTGAGTATGGTAACTTTCTTCTGCAGCTGGATCGTGTCTATGACTTGGTCATCATCAACCAATACAATGAAGACATTCTACCTATTGTAACTTCCAACTAATGAGGTTCCTCCCCACCCCCAGCAGTAAGTACTGCTATCAGTCTTCTTGCACACAGTATTATTAAAATTAATCCATTCTATTATTTAGGTTCTCAAGGTCACTCAGTCTTGACCCCTCTCACATTCAAAGCGCCTCACTATTTTGTGTCATCAGCACATTTCATTATTACAGCTCATACTTTTGTACCTACATCAATAATGGAAATTTCTGGCTGAATAACGATCTTCTGATGTTTCAGATGGGTATGCGATAGGTTTTTTGCTTTCATCTTATATATGGAAACATTTGTTTTCATATCTTCCTTCTCATTAGCCCCTGTTTTAATTTCCTTTGTAAGGAAACTCAGCTGGGCTCCTGACAATTCTCACTTTATTCTTACCCTTCTTAATATTTTTCAAGCAACCATTTTGTTCCATTCCTTTCAAGATTTTGATTGCTCCAAATAACCCTTTTGAAGTAGCTATTTATCCAGCTGGGACTGACTGTCCCTCTTATTTGAGATATGAATTCCAGATACTTTTTGCAGAGATGCTTGACAGATGCCAAGCCTTCTCCACATACTCGTCCTCGACCACCTAGATGCAGTTGTCATCACTAACTCATTCCCTTAATTTCTTAAAGTTTGACCTTTTTAATTGAGAACCTTAGTTACCAACCTAGTTTTGCTCCAAGTAGTAATTTTTCCTAATAATCTTAAAAACCATACTTCTCTCCAGTCTTGAACACAAACATCTCTAGCACATCTTCCTACTCTCAAACAGAAGCTCTCTGCCACATTTCCCCAATACTGACTCAAATAAGTTGTATTTTATCTTTCCAATGGCTGTTTCTTTCTTTAGTATCTATCACAATGCAAATTCTAATCCTCCTTCAATCTCCTTTGCTTCCCAAAAAGCAGGAGTGTTTAAATATTTGTGTCTTCCTGTCCTAATTTCTCCTGTCATATGTTCTGTTATCCCTAATGAATCTAGCTTTGTTGTCTGAGCTCCAGTGATACACAAACATCACTGTTGTTTCTTGCTAAACACGACATTCTCTCTGGAAGAGTCAATAGTCCTCCTTTCAGCAACTGGCTATGTACACTCTAAGCAACACTCATTACTGTTCCAACCCTTTCTCCTTGCTGTCTATTATCCTAACCTCTTGTACTCCCCAAATTCACTTGACTCTCCTCTCCTGGCATCTTAAAACCAATAGTGAGACATGACTTAACCTGTTTCCTTTTATGAAGCTAATTCAAATCACTGGTAGGTAAATGACCCACATGCAGGGGAGCTTAGATCATGAAGAGTCCTTTTTCTCTGACTGTGATGGGTTTGGCTGGTTGGAGTTAATTTTGTCACAGTAGCTGGTATGGGGCTAGGTCTTAGATTTGTGTGAAAACAGTGTTACACAGGGATGCTGTCAAGGCCTTTTCCACTTCGCACCCTGGCAAGGAGGCTGGGAGTGCACATGAAGTTGGGAGGGGACACAGCCAGGACAGCTGACCCCAACTATCCAAGGGGATATACCTTATCATATAGGATCATGCTCAGTATATAAAGCTGGGGGAAGAAGAAAGAAAGAGGGGACACTTCAGGAGTGACGGTGTTTGCCTTCCCAAGTCACCATTATGTGTGACAGAGCCCTGCTTCCCTGGGGATGGCTGAGCACCTGCCTGCCCAACGGGCACTGGGGAATGAATTCCTTGTCTTGCTTTGCTTGTGTGCACGGCTTTTGCTTTACCTATTAAACTGTCTTTATCTCAACCCCTGAGTTTTCTCACTTTCACTCTACCGATTCTCTTCCCTCTCCCAACCAGGGGGTGTGGCTGTGTGGGGCTTAGTTGCCAGCTGGGGTTAAACCACAACACTTACCCAACTCTACCCAGGTCTAACAACTCAAAACAGACAACCAGAGTATCTGAAGGGCCATAGGATATGCTTCCACTTAATCACAGGGTTTTCTGAGACACAAGAATTAAGTGTGGAGCTAGGAAAACACCACACTCCGGAAATACTGAGTCATAGTCAGGGAAGTGGTAAGAGTGTGAGGAAGAGTGTGTCTGAATCCCAAAGGAATTTTTGATTATGAGGAATCTTTATTGCCACAAGACCTTATCTCAAATCATTATTCCTTACACACCCTAGTAATAAGCCTGTCAATGCTTCTTAACAAGAGATTCCATCTTTGTACTGGTATAAAACTCATTCTTCCCATTCCAGTCTTTCACCATTTTTCTGCTCTTTCTCATAATCCCCACCCTCTTTTTATTCCTTGGACTGTTTTGGTTGGGGGTTTCTTTTTCTCCTTGTGGGATTCATTGTCCTTCCCCATACACACATCTTCCTCATCTGCTGCTTCTCTGTGTTTTCCAGTACAGCAAATGCCTTCCTTGAACTATAATTCCCCCCGCCACAGTAAGCCTCCTCTCTCATACTCACCTGCTCCCCAAAAGTCCATGGAGAAAGCATCTATCTGAAAAAAACTGTCTTCTCTGCACAGTCTCTTTCTCTGCTGTCACCATCAGGCACCAGCTCTTCTCTTCCATGAGGTCTAGCACCCACAGTATAATTTCTGTCAGGATTCAAAGACAAGACAAAACCCACAGCTTTGTATCTGGCCATGCCCAGCACTTCTGGCCTCTTCCTCAGGCCACTGTCGCACTGGCCTCAGTGGCCATCATCATATTCCCACTGATGTCAAACAGAAAAAAGAGAAAGTCCTCCCTGATTCACCACTCTTTGTGGGCATTCCTTCTACTTAGTAATTCCTTTCTTGGTCTCTTAGGTGTAGGCTTAGCAATTAACCGCCTGTGAACTGTGATTAAAGACAGGAATCCTTCCTTGCACAAGGCCCCTAGAGACATAAGTGCAAGTCCTCTCCAGGGTAGGACAGTTGAAAGACAGGCTCCTTTCCATTTGATCTTGATGAGAATAAAATAAGCCTTATCTTACCATCTCCAAATGCCAACCTTTTGCATAAGCAAGAAATTAATACTCCATATTTCTCTTCCCTTCCTGGCCTGGGCTCAATTCAGAAAGCCCTCTGGGCAAGGAGGAAGCAAGACAGCAAGCTAAAACAAGGGCAGACTATGAATATGAATTTGGCTATTGTGGTTTACCCATAAGTGAAAATAATTACAAATAGCACAATATAGGACTGAGTTATCCAGAGGAGAAGCTATTTTAGCTCCCACAGACAAATTAAGTGATTGAGAAAGAATAAATAGATGTTTGTGCAGTTGTTTCTAGGTCTGGTGTTGTCAGCTGTCTGGTGGTGAGGAATACATGCAAAGCAGTTACATTTTTTCTGGTACAGCATTAAGCTTTAAATGGGAAAGCTGAAAGTTTGCTTCTGCTTGGGACAGAATGGGTTTAATGTATATTAAAAGTCAGGAAATTTAATAAAAGTTTATGGCTTACGATGGCAAATAAACCATTTACTTGGTTACTGGTATGGGAAACTAGAAACGTACTACTTTACTGTTATGAACCAAAAAGTGATCAATTTTGGACCAGACCCCCAGATTTGTCCCAAAAATTTCACCTATTCTGTACTGTTACTGTGAATATCTATAGTTATAAACTAATGTTTCTACAATCTTGAAGAAACAGCTTTTCTTTCCAGCTCTGATTTAGTGTTCATTCCATCATACACCTCAGCTTTCAACTGTATGCAGCAAGTAGGTAGCACCACTTTTCCTTTGTGACAAAAAAACTACCAAACCAAGTCAACAACATAATCATCCAATCAGTCATACAGGGTATGGTAGAGGGTGTAGGATATTGTAACACACCTGGGTCCAAGCAAGACTGACTGGGACACACAACGTAAGAAGGACATGGAGCTGTTGGAGCAAGTGCATGTCTAGGAGGGCCACAAAGATCATCAGAGGGCTGGAGCACCTCCCCTATGAGGACAGGCTGACAGTTGGGCTTGTTCAGCCTGGAGAAGAGAAGGCATGGTGACTTTATTGTAGCTTTCCAGTACCTGAAGGAAGATGACCTATATGGAAGCCGAGGAGGGATTTTTTACACAGGCATGTAAGATGAGAGGTAATGGCTAGAAACTGGAAGGGGGCAGACTTAGGCCAGGTATGGACAAAATTTTTCACTGTGAGGGTGGTGAAGCCCTGGCACAGGCTGCCCCCTCCCTGGCAGTGTTCAAGGCCATGCTGGATGGGGCTCCAAGCAGCCTGGTCTAGCGGGACACATCCTTGGCCATAGCAGAGTGGAACAAGATGATTTCTAAGGTCCCTTCCAACCCAAACCATTTTGTGATTCTATGACATACTGAGAATTCTGCCACTACAGGCTCTTCCAGCCATAAAAAAAACCAAAAAACCCACCAAAAAACCTGAATTAAGTTAATGCAAAACACCAGATCACTCCTCACTTTCTAGATGATGTGAAACACCCAGCTTAACACAGTGCACCTTCTCTCACTAATGGTGACTAAGAGGATCCAGGCCTGACAGACAGTGCTCTCACTGCAGTAACACATTTCCTCCTCACTTCCTCACTGAGCATTGGCAACATGAAGAGTGTGAAGCCATCAACCCATGTCAACCTAGAAGACTGCAAGGCACATATCCTTGCCAATTCAGGGCCCAAAAGGTCCATGTTTTTCTCCTCATCAGATTCAATGCCTCAGGCCAATTTCCAGTATTTCCAATACTTGTGACAACTGAGAGAGTCCCCTCAGCTTGTCAGGCAGATGCAGCAGAGGCCAGGGCCCATCAGTGGCACTTTCATCTGTTCTGAGCCTATCACCATCATATGAGAAACAGCTGAGCCCAGCATCAGGGCTGCATGGGCAACAAAGTCCTCCAGGACCCGCAGACCTCACCTACTCCATTTGAAGAGCAAAGCCATACTTCTCACCTCCAGTTATATCAAGAGCAGCATGGTGCACATATGCAGAAGACAACTCAGTGGCATCCTTGAGGCAAGCATGCTCCACTGCTTCCTGCAAAGGAAGGAAGAAGAGGAAAGAACGGGCAATGGAACTCCAACAGCACTGCCCATGGCTGACCCAACAGCCACCGGCACTGCACAGCACTCTCAGGCAGGACCAGGAAAGAAGCATCCCATTCTTGGCTCAAGGGAGTGCTGCAGCCTCATTCTGTGAGCAACAGGCAGTGAAGGGGATGCAGCCCCGATACAACTAGGCTACCTGTAAACTGCCGCTACCTTGAGAGCTCGAGGAGCAGCGGCACAGACCACCCCGGCGAGGACCGCCCGCGGCGACGCCCCAAGACAGGGTACCAGCCCCGGCCGCCGCCATTTGCCGCCAAAATCCGTCGGCGGGAGGGCGGGGAGGGCCGTCACGTGGCTGCGCGGGCGCTGGGCGCGCGGCGTCGCGTCACGTGAGGGACAGGGGGCACGCCCCGCTTTGGCCCCTCCCCTGCCCGGTCCTGCGCCGCGGGGGACGGAGTGTGCGCGCGCGCTTGCGCGCGCTCCCGCGTCTTCTCTGGCACGTGACCCCTCCCCGGAACGTGGCATTGTGTAATCACGTGACTTGGCAACGGAGGGGGGAGACGGGAGGCCGAGGCAGGGAAGGGGGGCTGCGTACGCGACGGAGCGGGGTGCGAAGATGGCGGACGAGGAGGCCGAGCAGGAGAGCGGTAGCCTAGGTGGCGACCTCCTGGAGCTGCGGCGCCTGCGGGAGCGGTTGGTGGAGCTAGAGACGGGGCTGCGGGAGAGCCCCGAACCGGCGGTGCAGGCGGCTACTGAGTACTGCAAGCAGCTCTGCCAGGTCAGGCCGCCTCTCTCCCCTTCCCTTCCCTTCCCTTCCCTTCCTTCCCCCTTCCTTCCCTGCCTTCCCGCCCCTGCCCGCGCTCTCCCCTTTCCCGCGGTGCGTGTGCGTGTGTGTGCTCGGGTGAGGAGGAGTGCGGGGGGCCGGGCGGGAGCAGCGCCGCCCCCGCCGGGGCGCCGGCAGGGGAGCCGCAGCCAACGGCCCGGTGCGGCGGTTGGCCCGGGCGGGGGAGGGGGCACTGGGAGTTAGTGCTCGGGGCCGGGCGCCGCGGGGCGATTGACGCCGCCGCCGCTCATTGTGGGCAGAGATGAGGCGGCCCGCCCCCCTGCGCCGGGAGCCGCTCCGGCCGGGCCTGTAATCCCTTTCCCCCGCCTCTCCCCCCTCCCCGGTGGCCGCCCCGGTTCTCGCGGTCTCTAGGCCCCTTTGTTGTGCTCTGCGGCTGGGCTTATCGAAGGGCCCTTTGTTCCTGGCGGTGGCGGACCAAGGCCCCCCCTTCCCCCCCCCCCCCCCATTCTCTCCGGCACCCCTCCTCCCCTGGAGGCGAAGCGCGGGGCGAAGGGAGGGAGGTGGCGGTCCGGGAGATGGGGGCTCCGCTTCTCCGCCAAGGGGTCGGGGAGGAGCTGAAAGTCCGTCCCGGGTCCCCTCTGCGCGGGGCTCCAGCTCTATGCCCGGGGCTCCCCCTCCCTCCTCCCCACCCTCCCCCCGCCCCTTCCCTTCGCCCTTCCCTTCGCCCTTCCCTATCTCGTTCCCTAGAGGGATAGCGGAGTTTTTGCCATCCTGGGAGAGAGAAAGCGGTGAAGTGGTGGTGGACCCAACTAAACCTCTGGTGCGGGTGGCAAGGTTTATACGTCTGCGGTGCTGCTCTCCTGTGTCTCGCTCTGTCAGGGGAGCGCAGACCCACGTCGGTAGAGGAGGGCTCCAGTGCTGGCACTGTTGGAAGCACCATTGTGTGTAATTATCCTGGCTGTGACCTCCATTGGGAAAAGGCCTGCTTCCTGAGTGCTCGGGCTGGTCCTGAAGTGGGGATGTTTGCAGGTGTTTCTTCTGAACTGGTGACCCTGCTGAGTATCCCTTTCTAAACAAACTTTGTGGTGCTAGCTCTACAGCTAAAACAAACTGTGTTCTATTTCAGACACCTATGTGTAGCCCTGATTTTTCTTAGCTGTCCTTTCTCAGCTAGTGTTAGTTATGACGCAATATTATAAACCAAGTTCTTAAATGTTTTAGGCCACAGAAATTCATAGAAACTACTACTTCTGTAGCTTTACTATGGGTTTAATGGTCTGTCTGATAAAAGTCATAATCACAGAGTGATACGGGTGGAAAGGAACGTTTGTTTACACATTGCTGTCGCCCATTCATGGAACATAGGCAAATTGTAAGAAGGTGGAACAGATAAGAGTGAATTCACGTGGTTGGTTTGACTGGTGGGTTTTTTCATGATTTCGTATCTGTTTTTTTGAAGAGTCGGTTCTTGGTGGTAGCCATTGTAACATGCTAATTTACATTTCTCTTACTTTGGGATTAAGCTGGGCTCTACCTTCTCTAACCAGGGAGATTCTCTGCTAAATATTTTAAGCATGTTCCTGTGTGACAGGAGTCATATTAAACGTTCTTTGGTCAAAATTTATCATCTTGCATTTAAGGAGAACGTACATATAGTCGCACAGAAACAAGATTGTTTTGTGTTGGTTCGGATCACAGTGTTCCCAGTCTATTTAATCTTTGTGCCTGCTTTCTTAAATTCATCCACGGGGAGGTGGAAATCTGGTTTTCCTGGCTCCGTCTCGGCTTCTATCTTGTGAATGAGCTGTTCATTGAACTGAAGGAGTTGGGTAGGTGGGAATGAAGACACCATCCTTGACACGTGCGGAGTAGATTTCTGGTGTCTAAAGCAGATTTATCACTGAAATTATGGTTGTGTATGCTTAGTGAGTGGCTGAACAAAAATTGGTACTATATTGTTTTCATGACTGTTGCAAAAGTCCATGCCTATTTTACTGATTTTCTCAAGCATACAGCTTTTAAAAACAAGCCACAGTGAACAAACCAGTTGTGTAGAGACTGATAAAAATCCATGCTGTTCTGAAATGAGTTATTGTCCCTTCTATGCCAAGATTTATAGGAAGGCTGTATCTTTTTGCAGGCTGAAGACTGATGTGTAACACTGAGACCTGAGACATGCCATTTAATATTGAAAGATCCTGCTTTTCAAATTTCAAACCAAGGTCTAAACAGATGCTTAATGTATTAAAAAGCACTGTTGCTGGGTGGCTATTTCTTAGATTGCTTCAACAGAGATTTATGGTTTTTTTAGACATCTGTTCACCTGTGCTGGTGGTGCCAAAATAGTTATTCAGCCTCTTCTACAGTTTTAATCCTTCACTGGGGCTCACACAAAATAGTATTCGTGATTCACGTAGTACTCTTAGCTGCTTGGCTTGCAGTGCATGACAGAGGTTGTAGAAAATTCATGCAGTAGTAAAAGCCAAGCCACCTCAGAAATCTCTCTTAAGCAACAGTTTAAAGGCATCTGTCATGATTTCTAGGATGAGGTCTTTGAAAATGTATGTATGAAAGAATAATTTGACTCATTGTATATACAAAACTTTGAGTCTTATTTATATCTTAAGTCTGGAAGTACAGCTCTGAAGAAGTATTACAGTGTTCATTTCAGTATGATTTCACCTTTTTTTTTCTTTTTTCATGCTTAGTTTCTAGGCATGAAATAACTACACAGAACTTGGGAAGTCTTTGTGTACTTATTTTATTTTGCCAGGTAGTGACTCTGGGGCCCAGCAACCACGTAGCCTATTAACATAAATCAACTTTTAAATTATCTTTTTTAGAAGTAGTGTGTAGCAGAATATTTGAGAAACAAGCGTATTTTCATGCTGAAGGAACCTAAAGAACGTGCAGTAGAGCATTGAAAGATCCTTAGGTTTACAGACAAATATGGGATTTAAGTATTCTGCTCTCATTAAATGAAGTGGGAGCTGTACGACCAAATCCCTTATCTGGTTTTGAAAAATCTCAATTTGAACTATTTCAGTGTTTGTAACCCAGTAGTGTAGTACAACTGTTAGAAACACAGAAAAACGACCCCTTGTACCTTGACAGAAAATATTATACAACTGCTTTTCTGCTCTTGTAAGAATAAAGCTTACTTTTGTGTATTTTATATACAATATTTCATTAACTGTAAATATTTTTGTGGCTTGTGGCTGATTGCACTGTGAAATGATGCAATTATTCTTGCATTTTAAGGGGATTATAGACTGGACCTTAATCCTGTGCCATGTCTGTGTGAATGTTGTGTTCACCGTTGTCAGCATGCAATAGAGAGCATTATTTTTAATTGTTATCAAGTGAAATTCACATCAGTAGGGATATATGTAAAATGACTTTTTAATTGTGATTCATGCTCTTTTGTTGCAATTTGGTAATTAGCAAATCCGTGACAAACAGTTACATTGTCACAAACAATATGTGTGCAGACTGGGGCAGACAAAACAAGTATCTTCAGCTGTAGTGACTAAAATTCGAAAGTGTGAATTTTGTAATAATTCAGAATGGTCCAAAGAAAGATTATTTTCAAACTTTGCTCTTAAAGGTGATCCTTTGATTGTATTGTTAGAGAAGACCAAAACATTTGGGTTTGCCCAGCCATCCCCCATTCCCTCCAAGAGCTAGGTGAAAGTGATGCTAATTGGAGTATCAGAGCTCTTCACTATGGGCTGTGGTCCCTTCTAGCCAATCATTACCCAATGTAACCTTTATTTTCTTAAATAACAAATTGTAGGCTGGTAACAGATTTTTTTGTAGCTAGTTGTGAAATTTTGTGGTATTATCCTGACTATTCTATACTTGACATGTTTCATCTTTGAGCTTATTAGTCTTCCCTCCTTTGTTATTTTTTTGATTTTTCATCTCTTTCCTGAATCTGCTGCCTAGTTGGGTGGGTTTTGCTGTTGTTTTTAAGGGGTTTGTTTGTTTGTTTTCCCTTGCTGCATTTTGTGGTGCAAATTCTCTAAAACTGTTAGATGGTCAGGTTTGTTTTGCTAATGTACAAATTGACAGCTTGTTTGAATACTTAACACTAGCAGCAAAAGTGAAGTGCTGATGGAAAACTGAGGGCTGTATATGTGAAGGTCTTTGCTTGAAACAACCAAAACTTCTTAAAAAGCTTGGTTTTATCTGTTGTGACTGCATACTTTGTTCCTATTGTTTTAAACTTATTTTTGTTGAGTGTTGAGGTACTAGAGAAGTATTAGCTGGGGAGCATGTGCATATTTGCCCTACCTTAACACCTTAAGGTCCTACCCTATTTGGTTTTGTGTGTGTGTGTGTCCTGATACACCAGGAGTAGTACTTGATAATGTCGGGGAACATATACTGCACTGACAGAGATATAATCCTAAAAGCCAAAGAGACATAGCTCTACATAACTTTTTAAAAATTGCACACCTGTGATCAATATACAGTAAAGTTACCGTGTTTTCACTAATTACTTGTTTCTATTGGAGGTTAGCCTTCTCTTATACTTTACTACAATCGGCTTTCAGCTTTTACACCTCAGACTTCACAACTTTCTGGTATTGTCACCCTACTCACTGTTATCATCTTCTTCCCTTTTAGACTGTATTCTTAGCTTCCTCTTCAGATTCAAGATGACAGAAATAATCTTCAGTTCTGACCATAAAATGTGAAATACTTTTTTAAAGCTATTAGCTACAAATTCTGTATTTATCCGTAGCTGGCCTGTCTTTATCCAATGACCAAGAACTGATTCAGTAAGCTTTTTTGCTTTTTCCTGTAAAAGTGAGTACGATCCTTTGTCACAAGTCTTTCTGTGTATAAAGACCTCACCAGTCTTTGGACAGTTTATATGCTATTTCATCAAGCAATTCTAGTTGTGATGTCCTTACTCCTGTTGTGGTAGTTCTCACTGTCAGTTAATAACACTGGCAAAATGTTAGGTGCCCTTGTAATGCAAGTAGGAAACATTTCCTCTTTTTCTTAATATCACACCTGGTCTCTTACTCCAGACAACATTCATTGAGTATGTAGGTAGACATTCACCCTTGAATTTGTTTGGCTCAACAGGTTATAGTGATCTTTATGTAATACAGTTGCAAACTGCTGGAATGTGAAGGACAGTAAGATTGCTATTTTTGAGCTTTCAGTTTAATTATTTCCTGTGTAACTAGATCTCTGTCTGTTGAGCATGCACAAATTCTGCGTTAAAGAAAACACCTTTTGAGTCTGGTGAGTGATTTCTACACTGAGCTAACCCTTGAAGCTTCTGTTTTGGTGTTTCCAATCTTTGCACGTTTGCCTCTACCACGCTGTGTTTCATCCTGATCTCACAGTTGCTAGTTTTTTCTATACAAGTTAACCATGAGTTATGATTTCCATCATAACTTTTAATGATTTTCCATTTTGCTTTTGTACCTGTGACCTCCAGATGATCTGCTATTCAGGGAAAGATGTACAGCTGCCAGAAATCACAAGGAATCTGCTAAACTATAGTAAACCACACAGATTGCCAAGTGCATGAAGAAAAACAACTGTCATCACTGTGTCATCTCATGCAAACTTTGAGCTGCCTCAGGCATTTTTGTGCTCCTTCATCACTATAAGACCTGCCATGTCAAACAGTCTCATTGACCTGGGGGCATGGAAATAACACCCTGATTTTTTAAGTTAAACTATGGGGAGTCAGGGAAATTGCCTTGCTTTCAAGTAAATATGGTAGATGTGCATATCTGGATATAATATGTATGTGTTTAGAAAAAAATATCCTCACTGTTCAGGGTGCCTAAATAAGGTGCTTAATTGTTCTAGACAAGATTGGAGCTGGTCTTCACTAGAACTTCTGAGCTCTGTAATATAAGCTTTTATTAATACAGATTTTCCTGTATTGAAGTAAGTGGAAGTGACCAGAATAGTTGATTTTTTTCCACCTATGAAAATAAGAATCTAATTGATTTGATTTTATGATCATGCTAATGTTTCAGCTTTCTGACCATCCTGTCAGTCTTTTTTTTTTTTTTTGTGTGATAATTTTAGTCAAATATGTTTGAACATAAAATGTACCAAGATGTTATATACATGGATTATTAATTAATTTTTTTATGAGAGAGAGATAGTTAACTGTCCAGGCAGGAAGCTTAGTCAGAATGTGCTTAGCTCATGTTTTACCAAGTGTAAAGATTTTATAAAATGTATCTTTCTGTAGTTTGAATCATTTCCCAGTTACATATTAGGTTACTTGGACAACCAGAACTGGTGCAGTTAGTTTTAGATTTGTATTTTCTTTCTAATCTGCTTATGACAGAAAGCCAAATATTTAATAACAGCCTTTTGATATTATTTTTGGGCAGATGAGGGATATCTTAAACTCATTTTTGTGGCAGTTTTGAGTTAAAAATCTGTTCTCACAAAAATTAAGTCTTTTTGGTTTTGTAAATTACTGTCAATGTAAAAAGGAATCGTTTGTGTTCTTGATTTGTGAATAAATTGTTCATTCTCCATTAAAAACTCCTTAGATATAGGTACATGGCTAGGAAAGAACAATCATAACAGCGCTGTGTTTTAGTTTTGAAAACTTCCCTCTTGAGCTAATTGGGTTTGGCGGTATTTTCCCCATATGGAACGTGCATCTGGAAGAGATCTCAGTCAGCTAGACCAAAGCAGGATTAATGATTGGTAAGCCATAGCTACAAATGCTTGTTTAACCTGTTCTCAAAAATTGCCAGTAAGAAAGGTTCCAAAAAAACCTCCCTGGAAAATGCATTTTAACACTAAAATTTCTGCACCCCCACCTCCCACAGTTCAACTCAATCTCTAATCTCTCTCTTGTTGCAATGTAAAACTACTGTGATTTATTTTATCCCATATAGACATGGAAAGTAGCATGTTCTTTTCTGTTGGAAGCGTGCCTTAGATTTTCAAGGCTGGTCTCAGTCTAACTGAAATTTTCACTATTGTAAATAGAGTCTTCGTAATCCTTGATAATTTTTTTTTGGTATTTTTTTCTTTTCTTTTCCCCCATCCTTTTGCTTGGCTACATTCTTGGCATCTTTGTGAGTTTGAAGTACGTAGCCTGCAGGGAAAGTAGCAATCTAGTAAGAATTGGGTATAGAATATGGAGGCCCATGTCAGATTTAGGATTTAAGTATTTTTCCTGCAAAACATACTGTTTATCCTTCTGAATACAAATAGTCCAGAGATAGTTCTCCAAGGCATAATAAGGTCCGTTAGTGAAGAATATGACAAAATGTAGATGGAGGGGTTAAAGTTGTTAAAACTTCAGAATCTCTATAAAAACGCACCTTTATGTTGCTGCACATGATAAATCAAGCATTCCACTTAGTTACTGTGGGAAAGCAGAAAGCTTTCAGTTCAGCACATTGATACTTAGTTTCATAGTTACTCATCCTTACCGTGATGCATACTTTTTCTGGGTTAGTTACTTGATTTCTCTTAAGAAATACTTCTGGACAAAAGTTAATAGTGGCAGAACATAGGAAGGGTGCTTACAGTTAGGTTTCCTACATACCTTGGTTCTCCTCGCCCATTCAGTGACCTGAGAGGCATTCTGCTTTCCACAATCCTTCAGCCATTAAAAAAAATAAAATATGAAGACCTAGTTTGTTGGCTGTAAAAAATAGCTGCACATCCATGCTAGCATAACTAAATGTATTAAGTACTTTGTGTACTGGTACATACGTATTTGCCTTTACCTTTTTTAAATTCCAAACTTTATTCCCTGTTTTTGAATAATGTCTGTTAATAATGTCTAGGTTGATTTCTAAAACTATGATTTTTAAACAGTGAATCTTCGATAAAACCCCCATGAAATACTGACTGTAGAAAACATCTTCCTTATTGTGCAGGACTGTACAAGGAATATATATGATAACAATGTTCAGTAAGTCATCTCATTTTATCAAAATATCCACATTGTGTGTCTCAGTTTTTTTGATAAGGAAGTTATTTATGTATCTGTTTGAATGTTAGTCCATTTTATCTCAAATTTTTTTTTTATTTGGGTAGGAAATGCATACTTCATAAACCACAGATCTTGAAAGAAGGCAGTGGTCTTCCGGGGAATCTTTGCTTCCATTGTGACTAAGAATCGCAGTATTTTATAGGGCCTTTTCCATCTGCCACTTAAATGTCACCTTTTTTTTTTTTTAATTCTAGGCTTTATGCAGATATATATAATTTAGGTAGTTTCTATGTAAGACTTTCCTGAATTAGGGTTTAAGCTGGAACAATTAGGGGACATCAACATTGTTTCTTCAGTGTGATGTATTGCCTAAAGTGGCACACAAGCCAAAGAAACTATTTCAAATTCATGTATGTGTGGAGCATATCTTCAAGAAATAGTGCTCCAGGCATTGATATATATCTGTAAAAATTCTTTTGTTAGTGTTGTTTTTAAAGGCCTCCATATAAATCCTTGATCAGTTACAGTGCAGTGCATATGATTCTTTAGTTTTCATGAGGGAAACCAGCACGGCAATTTTTATGCCATCAGCATCTCGAAAATCATGATGTACAACAACTTGCAAATTCAAGTTTAAATAACAGGTAAACAAGATGACTTGAAGCTACCTTTCAAAATAGTATTCCCTATTTTATGAGGTCTGTGCTTTTGCATATGTAAAGAACTTAATGCCTCACATTTTAAGAACTGTGCAGGTGGGTTTTTTTGAGGTGTGGAATTATATTTTTTTCCTGCTTGTCTTTTCAAATATGCATTAAAGAGAGAACTCTGTGGTATTATTTCTAGGATCTTTCATCTCTAAGGATGAACCGCACTGCTTTCATTTGGGAAGAGTTAATCTAATAACACCTAGTACTTTGCAGAACAAAGACATTCAGAGAGAAGGTATATGTAACATCAAAAAGGCAATGGACCTATGTAAAATTATTCTCTAAAAATTGGCCTGATCCAGTAGGAAGTTGGACTAAACATGCAAAAACATGTGCTTGTAGTTTTTGCCAGGAGTAGTTTGATCAAATTTCTTTTCCAGTCTTCTGTGTTATACTGTTTTCTGATATATGTATTTCTGGCTTCAGGACTCTCTGTATTAAAGTATATTAATTTTTTTCAACAGAGAATCAGGAAGATCCTGTGTTAACTAATGTACTTGTCAATTTTGTTAATGATTCTGAGCAAGTCACACAATGCTTTCTCTTTTCAGGCATTCATGCAACATGGACAACCTCATAGTTCCATTTGGCTTCAAATGCTGACTTCTAGTGTTCCTTCTCTCCTAATTGCTGGAGAGATACATTTGTTTCTTTGAGATACCTAACTCCCTGGAGTAAAATTCTTTAGGATAAAGACCAGTCTTTGTAACTCTCTGCTGCCTATTGTGTTGAATATAGCAGTTACCTTAAGAATTTTTATTTGAGCTGACAGTGAATTTGATACTGCTTTCTCAGTCTTCTGTGTATCATTAAGAACAGAATTTGGTAGGACTGCTTTTGTCTTGTTATTCAAAATGATGGAGAGAATTTATTCTTGTGAATAGATGAGTCCTGTTTGATATTTATGTATCTAACACACTGAATATTGTGATGAATCAGTGGAGTACATTCAGTGATCAGGCATTTAATCAAATTACAAGTAAGGAGTTCCTCGGTCTTGTGATTCCTACTTGGCTCGGGAGTTTATTCTGTTTTGTAACAGAATAAACACAATGATGAGGACAAAAAAAAAGATTAAACTTTCAGAATCACAAAAGATGTAATCTGAATTTCATTTTTGTTTTAATCATTGGAGGGTGGCTCTTGCAGAGAGAATAGCTGAGATAAAAAGTAACTTCTGATTATGTATCCATAGTAGTACAGATTATGAGACTTAAATATCTCAATTCTACACACCCGGAACTTGCATAATGTTTTGGTTTGAACTGGCATGGCAATTGGATACCCATCTGGGCTTCATCACATCAGTGTGATGGCAGGCACTATGAGTAATGCTTAGGGCTGCTAACACATTCAGGAGAAGGTATAATCTTGGCTCCTCTCCCTCCTCACACGTGGACATAGCGTGCTGTCCCCTGGCACTGGCATAAAGACACAGACTGTGTGAATCAGGTAGACATGTCCTTGTTCTTTCACAGGAAATGTGGATGAGATGGAAGTGTCCTTTGGGATGCCAGTTTGTGCTGAATAGACAAGCTTAAAATGGCAATTAAGTAACCTTTCTACTGAGGAAGATTATCAATTAAGTTCTCATCAGAATTAAAAAGGTTTGGAGTAGCAGTGGGAGAAGTTATATTCAGCTGATAGACAGTTAACACAAAAAGGTAAAGCAAATGAACTACAGAAATACTTGATGATGTCTCATTTCACTTGACAGAGAGACGAGGTTCACGTCACCTATGTGCATTTCCTGCAATATATTTTCAGATTAGGCATGGTTATTTTTGGCTGTCTTCCTATTTTTAATCTCCCCGTATGTCAGCCTGATAATTAAAAGAATAGGTAAATTAAATTTCCTGGCAGCGAATAAGTTTACTCTAATGAACATCCCACCACATTTCTGAAATGCCTGTTTAATAGCAAACTGCTGCATACTGTTTTTAACTAAACAGAGTAAAATAGGAAGGTTGGGATGACAACATTAAATTGAGACCTAAATGAAAACCCTGAATAGAGGGAGATGTAGCCTAGGCCTGTGGCAAGTTCACTTCTCATGCAGGGATGCAAGATGGTACTGCCGGTGTCAGGAAGGACATACTAAGTGCAAAATGCTGAAAGGCTAAAGGCAAGCTTAAGGAAGGGTAACTACTGCTACTGTATATGACAAAACATGAGGCTTAATGAAGTTGTTTCCTGGTATTTCGAGTAATTTGCATGTTTTAAAACAGTTTATTGCACAATAGGCAGAGACTGTCCATTCATTTTCTAGGTTTTTCTAGTTCCTTTTCCAGAACTAGCTGGGTTTTGAATTTTAAGCAAAATAGTGACTAAAGACTAATATGAGGAACAGCACCAAAGTAATTTTTCTTTTTGTTCTTTCAATTTAATAATTAGCAATTTGAGCTTATGGAGTATGTTCAGCATCCCCAGGTGGAAACATGCAAATTGGTTCTGCCTTTTGTCTTAGATTTGGGGAGAGAAACACCTATCAGTTAACAGAAGGGTCTGTCTTTGGTAATTAACCTTCCAGAGTAAGTTCTCTTCTGTACTGCATTTTTTGGTGGTATTTTCTTGGTGGAGGCACGTGATACAATTACTACTCTGAGTTGTAGCAAAGCCTCACAAGCTTTTACACTATTTCTGTTTCCCTGTCTGCTGAGGTGCTTCTTCAAACCTTCATCCAATGTGGACTCTACCTTAGGAATGTAAATGTATTTTAAGAGCATACTTATATCTGTCTTGGCTTTGTATCTGAAAATTTGGGGCAGTGGTACTTCCCTGCTACTCACAGTTATGTGCATTAGAAGACAAACCTGGGTTTCTTTGTTGTTACTTTTATCTGCCTAGTGAAGTAGAAATAATTGTGTACCTCATGGTTAACTTCATGCTTGTGGGTTTAAGAGTGGGGATGCTAATACCCTTACACACTGAATTGTAACAGTAGTTAAAAAATTCTCTAAGAAGTTCATCTTAAGGGTGAGTTTCTTTGTTGCTGATCCTCACTACGTGGATTCTTCCTGCAATTAATCTTAACTCTCTTTACCAAAAATGTGCAACTGTGAGTGTATGAGAGTTACAGTCAAGTAGTTGTAAAGAACCATCAAGATCATTAATGCCTTAGGTGGTGTAAATAAATGTAGGGAAGAGATGAGGGAGTTGAAATAATCAGTGCACTAGACCTGTGGTGAGATTTATTAAAAAAATAAAATTAAATTAAAATTTCCACGTAGGAGACCTAAGCAGATGTGCTTATTTGGGGAGAATCTTTTTGGGCAAGAGTCAAAAAGTAGCTGATGATCACTTGTATTGACTTTTTCTATCTTTCCTCAACTTCTGTGTTTTCTAATTTTTGTGGAATTATAGCAAAAAAACTTAGTTCCTATATTAAACTACTACATATATATATACACATAAACTATACATTTGTTAATGTGTAGGGATTGAACAAACTGATAAAGTAAATCATTCATTGCAGGATAGTTGATCACTTACTGGGTGTCATATGGATTCTAATTCATTCTATTAAATCAGAATTAATTAGCAGTTAGTTCTTTAACAATTACTTTATCCGTGTGTGTTTTTTCTCTGAATTTACTTACTGTTGTATCTCAAAATCTTTGGGAGGATAGCTTTCCTTCAGTATGATTATATGCTTGAGGTACTGCATGATAAATGTATAAGACTTGATTTCCTGCTGTTTCTGTGCAATTCCTTTTCCCTTTCTGGCGAGTCCTGAGCATAAAACTTAGATCTGTATCTTTATAATTCTGCAGTTTTGCCGCAAGAAAATTGTACAGTTATAATTCAGTTTATTCTTTGTGTTCTGGTTTGATAGGCAGCATGTCTGATTTACATGGCTGTTCTGGAAACTCAGACTGAATAAAAATATGAAGAGGATGATGAGAGGAGAATGTTTATTACAAAAAAAAAAAAAAATCACCAGAAAAGGCTTGGAGATGGACAGAATTTTGCAACATTTTTTTCCAAAAAAATTACCTTTCAAGCTGTTCAGGAAACTAGTGCTTGAAAGTATTTGAGCTAGCTTTCTTTTTTTTAATTTAGAGGACACCTCGACACATTAGTTCTTAATAAGTGGTGTTATCTACACCAGAGAGTGCATACTTATGTATCCAGGTACTGAAGATACCAATAATAACAATCAGTGCCATCATGTAGGTAGTGTACTTTGAGTACAGGGGAGTGTGGGGTTTTCCCACTCTGTGGAAGGAGAAACACTGTAATAGAGGCACAAGAACAAAACCATCAATACTCATACACTGTAACAAAACTACTTTTATTGTTCTGAATGTCTGTTTTCAGTAGAGGAACAAGAAAGAGCATGGTTGAAAGAACAGTGTTCAGATAATGTAGTATGTCCGTGTCTATACGTTAACACTCTGGGTCAGATAAGAAATTTGCTTTGAAAGTGATCTTCTGATCATCTCTGCCTACCACACTTTGGTTTTCATTCTGGAATGCCTTTGCAGTATGGAAATTGAATGTGTTTTGGGTGTGCTTCAGAAGCGATCGCAGGCAGTCTGCTTCAGCCACTAATAGCTGGATTACATCCAGTTAATGGAACCAGCTGAAATGTAATCCAAAAGGAGGTCTCTTTTGGCAGATTCACTGGGGACTTGGGTTCTGCTTCTCTGCTGTATGGATCCACTCCTTAGGCACCCAATTGCACTGAGGTGCTACAGTCGTTGGGAGCTTTTTGTGGACCAGCAATTAATTGCAAACTCAAATTTTGGTTTTGAACCTCGTCTCTGAATGAGTCTGTCTTGACTTTGTGAGCATTTCTTGGACTCACTAATTCAGTACCTGCTAATCTTGGCTTGATCTTCCTTTGCTTTCAATTGCAGGATAGAAAAGCCAGTGGTGTTAGGCTGGAGGTGTAAAGTATAAAATCAGCTGGAGTTTTCTGTTTGAAGGAAAAAGAAAAAAAAATGAAGATTGGAACAGTGAAGAGGAGTAGTAATGGGGGAAAAAATTGGATAGCTCTCTCTGCACCATGCCTGCAGAAATTGAGAATGAAAGCAGTTGCTTAAATGTGATCTTGTAGTAAGCGGTGGAATTAAAGTCGTCTCTTCCGGGCACAAGTCAGTATTTCCATTAGCATTAAAGCAACATCAGATGACTCTTCAGTTTTCTAGAGCTACACTTTGCTTAACTTTATTGTGAAACATTTCAGAAGGCACATTCAAAGTAAAAATACCACATCAACAACTTAAAATCGTGAAAGGGTTTAAAAACTAAAATTAAAGAAAAACTGGAATTAACATTCTCTCATCAGAATCATAGTTTAAATAGTACTTGTATGCTAGAAAAGAATCATGTTTGATGATGACATCCTTAGTTTTGTAAATGCAGTTGCATGATCTGTACCTGCTGAAGTTTTGCTGTTCAGTTCAGGATTTTGTTATAAAAACAAACACATAAGAGCTAATACTCTCGCAGCACTTGTCTAGCTACAAAATCAAGGTGACAGTACTAAGCTTTGGTAAGCAAATACTGAATCCATTAACTAATACCAGTTTTAATTTGCCTAATTAAACTAAATGTGCACAATTCCAAATAAATAGAAACTGATTTTGTTGACTTACATTGATAGGACCCAGTTCTTTACTTTGGCATATCTGTGAGGGCAGCAGTGTTTCTGATGGTGCTGTTCTGTCTGATGCTTGTAGTGGACAGATTTGAAATATCCATGCTTTTCTAAGGCAGTTTTGTTCTAGTCTAAAAATCAGTTTGCCTGTAGAGCATCCCAACTAAAAACCAAAATGGAAATGGGTCATTTATGTTTGAGGTTCTTTATTAGAGGCAAAGGTGAAAAAGAAATAAAGATGGATTATGTTTATGGTGATATGGAAAAATGTCATCTTCAGAGGGTTGTCATATCACAGAGAAAGGAATAGATAGTCCACCCTCCCCCCATACTGTTTAACATGTGCTGGAGTTATGATGGAGTTCATGCTGCCTGTAAACATGTAGCTTACAGTTTGAAATGTGTTTAAAATCATCTGTAGTAGTATTTGTTTCTGATGCCTTAAGTAGTGAAGTCTCATGGGAAATCTGAGGTAGACTTGACTTAAATTAGTGATTGTATTAGTAAGGGCTTTTTAGCATGCAGAACTAGTTTAAGAACTAGTCACATTTTTACTTGCATATTCTGTTCAATTGACATCTTAGGTGGGTAGTCTGTCCTCATACAGTGGACATAAATGCTGTTTGCATCCCAGCTGCTCCTTAGTTGCTGCTAGCCTCCTCCAATTAAAGTGACTTTCATGGGAACCTTACCCTAATGATATTTTTTAAGGGAAGTTGCAGCATTTACCAAGATTTCTGGGGGTTTTTTTGTCATGAAAAGCTTGTTCTCCATCTTCTGGTAAAATACTGAGCAATGAGAGAAAGCAGATCACAAACAAAAAAGGAAAAGGTGGTCTTCAGGTCTAGGAGCAGTAGATCATTGAGGCTGAGCAGGTGATATTTCAATACCTGTAAAGATAGTTTTGGTGTTCCTTTAGGATGTAACTTTGCTGTCAGACTTCACAATGAGATCATCTGGTACTGATTAATTGGTACCAAAGCCTCTTGACTCCAGAGATATATAAACTGGGATATCTAGGACATTTTTAGTATCCCAACTACTTGATTAAAGAGAAAACATGTTAAGGGTATTCACACCTAGTCAATCCATTTTCTTCATGGTATAGAAGAGGTTCATTCAGGGCAGTGTTGCTGTGTTCACTTAATCAAATTCTGATGGTTTGGAAATGCTTCTTGAATCAGTGTCTTTGTAGCTGCAGCAGGCCTTTCGAGGACATGACTGCCCAGTGAATCATGTTTTCCTCATCAGTCATGCCTACTGTCATCCTAGCCACCTTTTAATTTATAGCAGGTTCTTGGGGCAGGAATGATTTCAGTGTTGCAAACCAGCACTAATGCTCTGCTTTGAAAGGAGAGATCTGCTCACTTACTTAGATGTTTGTTTTTGTTAATTCAGTTCTGTGACTTGACTTTTTATTTTAGTCTGTAATTATACTGGCACAGAGCTGGAGTCGCACAGAAATGTTGAGGCCAGAAGTCCAGCTTAGTTTGTAAACTGTCATAAATTGCACCTCAAAAGTAAACTGTTAGCAGGTTTCCAGGAATTTGAGCAATGCTATTTTCATCACATGCTCATTTCTTCAAGGGTTGCAGCAAGAAGATAGATGCAGGTTCACAAGATTTTTACTCTGCAAAACACAGCCCTTCAGAAATGAACCTAATTTGAATGAGATTAATATCTCACTCCAACCCAACAATCAGCATGTTAGCTGTGGTTCTCAGGAAAAAAAAAAAAAAACAACCCAAAAAACCAACACTTTAAGTTCCCCCATTGTTAAAACAGAAGACAACATTTTCATGTTGCAGTTTGGTAGTCTAACCCACTGATATGTGCAAACCTTTTTCTTTATATGTATCTCCTGTAGATATTTCACTAGTGAATCTGTCAGCACCGATGTATTCTTTTTTTAAAAAAAATTTGTTCATTTTAGATATCTCAAGAAAACTGTGTATTTATGAAATGGCTTTTGAAGCTTTTATATCTGATGGCCTAATCGCCAAAATTATACTGAGATCTCAAAACATTTTAGTGTTTAGTATGAGGAGGTGTGCACCTCCTTAGTGTGAGTGTGTCTAGAAACTGTGCTTGTGCTCAGTTGCCTTGCTTGGAGCACTGCACATTTGAGTTGCCTCAGTGTTTCTCCTTTAGGGTACCGGTCCCGAGTGCAGGAGCTTTCAGTGAGCATATTTACTGTGTAGATGTAACTGGTGGAGACTTTTCAAGTCTGAGCATAGAGTTGCATCTGTGTTCTGGTACTGATGAGCAGTACCTCTTGCAGTACCATGGATACTACAAGAACTGTACTGATTGAACAAATATTTCATGGTGCTCTTAAGTCTATTGGGAAAGGAAAATTAACAGCAGTTTCAAGTGCTCTAGTTTCTTTTGAGTAATAGTTAAACATAAGCAATTAGTTGCAACTCATGACTACTATACCTTAAAGGTCAACGATGTGAAGCAAATGCAGGGAAAAATACTGTTTCAGGGAGAAGCAGATAGAGTTTAGTTTTGGAAGTGAAAGACCCTTGGATTTAATAATGTGGAGGGTCTTTAATCTTGCTAATAGGGTTATTTTTGTAACCGAATAGCAGGCACTTCCTTTATTGGAGGAATACAGGAGACAGAAATGATCTAGGCCTGTTAGTCAGACTTTTAAATCCTTATGTTCAGTTAGTGATTATCTGCAAAGTATGGAGATAAATGAAGAAGGGAACAAAATGAAATACAGATTCATGAGAGGGATGAAATTTTTTTACAAGAGATACAGTAAATCTCACTTGTCTTAGCTTCAGTAAAATTACTTTTGGAGTGTCAAAAGCAGAGATTGCAGTTCAAGAATGAGGAAACACATAGCATACTGGATATTGGGATACAGTGGCCAACATTTCCATTTTAATTTCAATTGAAGTTTTGGTAAGAGTGTTATAGCTTACTTTCAGGACTTCATTTCAATTTTATAATACAAAAGAGAGGATTGTGCTGGTAATACAAAATTGGGATCCATCTGTTCTGTTTTCTTCCCAGGTCAGTATGGTTGCATTGTCAGTGTTCCTCACATTCAGCAGTGATCAGTTAGCATAGGAAGGCTCTCTCCATAGGCATGACAAGCATTTCCACATCCTCACAGCTGCAGTGTCTGGCTTTGCCTAGTTCACCTGGCTCATGGCCGCATGCTTTAGCAACTTAAGACATTGACAGGCAGGAGGTATTGCTGTTCATTGCATTCTTACTGTATATTTAAAAGGTAGTTCTTGCTCATCTGAAGTATTACACAAGGAATTTGAGGAAAATTAGGCAAATGATGTGTGAGTTGCTCCTGGTAGGGAGCAGTTTCTGCACAAGAACAAGCAACTGTCACTTGTGTTCTGCTGAGCTGTTTAGTAACAGGTTGCCAAAGAATAGTGAATGGAATTAGAAAATTAACTCAGAAGACTCTCAAGAAAGTAAATAGGAGAATTTTAGCTTTATGACCAGTAAAATTCTTGGTAGTTTTAATAACTAGTCCTATTCAATTTATAAATCATCAACTGAATGAATATGATACATTTGTGGCCCCTTCTTAATTTTCACAGTTGTAGAGGAAATTCCCATTGCTCATTTCAAAAAAGTGCATTTAACAGAGTTTATCTGAATTGCAGGCTTGGCAAGTATTAGCATATAGGAGGTAAAATTAGGGAACACAGAAGCAGTGCACATGTCCTGCAAGGTAGTTACTGTGAAAGTCACAACTGGTATTCGCGTTCTTCAAAGAAGAAATCGCTTAAACCTGCTGATGTTGCCATACTGATTTCATGCAGTAGTTTGAGTCTTAAGATAACATTTTCCTGAAAAGAAATACTGCTTTCTTTGCTTTGTGCTGGCACAAGCACTTGAGTCTACACACTGAATGTATTTGGGAACCTGATAGGAATTAAAACTTGTTTCTTGCTGATGGAGAATTAGCTCTAGTTGTGGATTTTCACAAGGTTCCTATTGTCCGTACTCCACAAATGTTAGTTAAAAGATGATAAAGAACAAACAAGAGGAAAATGGCTGTGCAAAGTACAAGTGAAGCTGCTAGTAAAAACAGAATCACACCTTCTTTAAACTGTCGGTAGTGTCAGTAGTGCTGAAAAATACTCCACTCTTTATGGGAGTTTGATGTGGACTTTTTTATTGATGAAGGTGTAATTCCCTATTTTGGACTACTGCAATTCATAGGAGTGGTATAAGCCATTTTCCTTATTGGAAGCACTGGATAAAATCCTTTTAACTTTACTTTCAGCCTGTGTTCTTCAAAACATATTAAAAACTTGCACTGCAGAGAAATTGGAAAAGCTTTTCCTTCTGGATTTGTGTAAATCTTTCCAAAGCTGTTCTTTCCCCCGTGGAGCTGCATGTGGAACAATAAAAGAATGATGATTCTCCTTAAATTGGAGGAGCCAGGAAGACAGGGCAGTGATTTGGGGTCATTTTTTACCCTCCCTATCTTGGTCTGTTCTGTGAGCTCGCATTGTCATTGCTTTTGGTTTGTTTTGTTAGTTTTTTCCCAGGCTGTTGGAAATTGTAAGCAGTAAAGTCTGTGATCTTTGCCTGCGCAGTAAACTAGAATTACTGATGTAGTTGATCTTACACTGTGCTGCTTCTTCCTGCTACTTCTCTGAGGTTTTCTGTTTTGAAATTCTGATGACATCTCATAACAAGAGAAGGGCAATGAAGTCATTCAGTTCACAGTACTCCTTCAAGGATCTTGATCAGAACTGGTGGTCTGTGCCGAAGAGCAGGTTGCATGTCATTTGACAGTCTATCATTATATCAGCTAACATCAGGGGAAAAAAAAAAGTTGAAGAGCTAAAAATGACTTTCTTTTAAATGAAAGCCAAGACTTCTGTGGGCTGTAAGCCCATGGATCAGGCCCCGAGTTCAATTTTGTGGCCTGGATCAGTGTATTAGGACCTGGTTTTGCATATATTTTTGTGCACATGCACATGTAGGGGGATGTTGATGTCATCTTCAGTGTAAAATTAGCTCTTTTCTGCTTATTGATACAGTGCCTTGATAAATACCTCTGAAATACTGTGTTTTACATAATTTTAAGTCTCTATTTCAAGTCTAGATCTTCAAGAAAATGGGAGACGTGACAAAATTAATATTTTCACAAGTTACTAACTCTTAAAGCATTTTTTGTAATACAAGTGCTGTGATAATAGATTTTACATGAAGTTGGAAATTTAATCAGAATTTTTTGTTTGAATGTGAAGTGTTAAGACATCACAAATTAAATACTAACTACTCACATTTTAAACTGACTACCTTATGTTTTTGCAGTTGCCAGCAGTTTGACATAAATAATCAAAGCTCTTAACTTTTGTGGTGCTAGTACTTGCTAAACCTGGAAGTTTAATTCCTGTGCTGAACTACTTGCTGGCCACATTGACAGGTGGAAAAACATCAGGGTTGTTTTTATTTAAAAATTAGAGAAGGTTTTGATTCCAGGCAGTTTGAAGTGAAAGGTGGTGAGATTGGCTTAGGTTCTTCACTGATACACTCAGTATTTAACTGTGCTTCAGCGAGAATAAAAACAAGGTCAAAACTCTAAAAAAAAGTCACTGAGCACTCTAGGGTGTCACACCCTCCCTGATAACTATTTTTATAATTATGTAATATTATTTAACTTAGCTGTTTAGTTAACACTTGGAGTTGATGTGTTTGTATTGTTTAAGACTATTTGTGTTAACTGGCATGTTCTGTGGTTGGTGTTTATGGGTTTACACACAATCAACACAGTCTTGCCCCTTTTTTATGTTGGGATTTAAATTACCTTTCTGCTACACTGAGGGGAAACACAGCAGTCTTAGGTGAGAAAGGAGAAGCATTGACATAGCTGCTCCAATATGAAGCATGGTGTTTTGTTTCTGTTCATGTAACAGCTTGTCAATAATTGTTGTACATACGAAGGTGCACAACTCTAGAGAAGGTGTGATGTGTTAGACCTGATCTACTATGCTGCAGTCCATGCTTTAGAGTTGTTAATATTTCAAGGCCTTTGGCAGAGTTTAAGCAATGTCAGCCTCTTTTCTCCCGATCTCATCTGTAGGACGTCTTTGTTCTGGATCAGGATATGGTGTATGTTGTCTTTTCTTCAGTCCCTTTAACCCTGTGCATCCAACTCTAAACCAGTCCAGAGTAGTCAGTGGAATGTGATGTAGCTGAAGTAGTTTCGGTATCAGGCTCATTAGGACATAGAGCATCTCTTTCCATCTTCCTCTATATGATGATACCAAGCTCAGGATCCCCAGTTCATTTTCATTTGCTCACCATCTGTCTAATGATACGAGGTGTGAATGGCTCTGGCCATTAGACTATACCTGGCACCTTCTCAGGAGAGAATCTTATTCTTAAATCATGCGCATAGTTGATGCGGGAGACCTGCTGCACTGATTTTTCCTGTGTTATCCCCTTTCTTGGCTAGCCTTTGCTTGCTTTTGAAATTTCTGCCAGTGCTAACAGAATTGTAGCCACTTTACCACCTTTGAATAAAGCTTGTCCTGTTTTCTTGAAATCAGACCCTTTGATGGTTCCTCTGAAAACAGCTGCTCTTCTAGAGCATTTGGTTATTGGCAGGTACAAAGAAGGGGAGCCCTGCCTTTGTGGGAGTGGGAGCCATGTGAACATGAAGTGGCAGAGCGATTTCACTGTGAAGGGCTGTCGCTTCTGAGCTTGGCTATTCATATGGACCTCAGTCATCACTTACCTACTTCTGCAGCCATGGAAGTTGACTTTGTGGAGGACATTCTTGCAGCTCTGAAATGATTGATCAAGATATCAAGCTTGTTGCTTGGACTCTTCTTTGTGCATGTGCTTCAGAAAAGTCACCAATATAGAGGTTTTTCTAGTTCCTGGAGTGGTTTGAGAGGCACAGCTTACCTGTGACAGACCCTGACTCTTAGTCCCTTGAGCTGAGCAGGGAATGGAAATGACAGTTCCAGGCACTATCTACCGTATTTAAGTAAGCTTGCCTTTATCCAGATACCTATAGGTATCTGATCTTAAGAGTTGAAGAAATACATAGATTTGGACTGTACATGTGAAACTCTGGATAATAGTAAATAGTGCCTTTTAATATGCAACTTATTTTAACACAGGGTTAGTTTTAGCAAAGGCAGCTGCTCAGTATACTATTTGAAAGTAGAAAAGCGTCCTCCAATGTGTGTGTTTTCTACTGTAACATTCATGTAAAGGTTCTGATAAAGATTGAACAGGATAGATTGTATTGTCTGAATACTACCCATGGCTACGTATTTTCCACAGTTTAAATCACAGATATAATACTTACTGATTTTTATTGTACATATTGAGATTATTCCAATTTTTGGAGCATTCTTGACTGGGTAAGCTGCTGCTGAAATAAAATGCCATTTCACTCTCACAGAGGAGCAAAACTTTGCTGCTGTGTTCTGAATACAGTACTTGGCTTGATTAATAAGCATGTCCTGACTAGGGAGATAAATAACTTAATGAGGCCCAGGGCTGGGGGTAAAATACTTTCTTTTTATGGTTGTAAGTAGAGAACAACAATGATTCATTAAGCAAAGCAGAATGAATTTCATTTTCTTTGTAGAGTGGCAGTGGTGTACAGTCTGGGGACATCCAGACAAGGAAATCTGTCACAGTGACGAATACTTTTCAAGGGCGTGGTAGGCGTAAGTGCTTAATATAGTTTGTGTAATGGCTTGGAAGTGGCTGATCTATATATACAAGATAAAAATAGCTGTAATGCTGAAATTAGTGCCACTGTGTTATACTATAAGCTCCTCTGCTTGCTTAGTGCCAGTGCATTTGCATCTGTACATGCTGCTTTTAAAGGACAGTAGTGATAGTAGCAGTTCATCGGCATCCCAAATATTTTTTGTGAGGTGGTATATTCTGAGAATTTGTCAATGTCTTGGCTATATTTACTTTTGATTAGCTACTACTAAACCTCATCTTTTCAAAATTAAGTTTTATTTGCTTCAGTTTGTCCTTATTAATCTGGAAGTGGATTGGAGTAGTGTTGGTTGGGCTTTCATAGGTTCTGCAAGTGCTTTTGTAGATCTTCATCAATCCAATTTTCTGGTATTAATGACTACACCGTATTTCTGAAAGTTCCTAATTATCTGGGCAAATTCCAGATGGGTTCCATCATAATGGGCTTGTGGTCTTCAACATCCTCCTTTCTGCAGATTGGATGGTGATAATGCCTGGCTGGAGGTCTTCTAGTATGCTGACGACCACTCATAAGGTCTCTCCTCCCATAAAACTTGAGATCTTCTGATCTGGTTGTTATAGGTTGCCATGGTCACTACTTGTGACTTGCTTTATTTTGAGTCAGGGTGTCTCTACTGAGGCTGTTGGTTTCTTCTTTAGATTCTAGGTGTTGCTGTCATTGCAACAGCTGGTGAGAATCTTGATAATTCTTCAGTCATGCTTCTCAGATGACCAGTTGCTTAGTTGCATCTCCCTTCTTACTTCTTCATCCTCACCCCTTGCTTTTCCCTCTGCTGCTTAACTTAACGCTTTGAGACTTTCAGGATATGTTGTCCTGGGTTGGTAGCTAACTTTTTAAAAGTCCTTGCTAAAGCTTGCATTAATCTTGTTGCTTACTATGGTCTTCTAAAGAGAACACTAGTAAAGGTAGGTGGGCCACATCAAGTCTTTAACAGGTAAACCTGGTGGTTTTTTAGTATTAAACAGGATACATGAACTTGCTAGATATAAACTTGCCTTACTGGCAGAAGCTATTTGGCAGATTTATGGTGGCCAGGCCAACTCTACCAAGTTTGGACAATCAGCTGGTTAAAACTGAGTGGTAGTTTATGCAACGTGTTATTGTCTTGGTCTGATAAGTTACCCACCTCTTGGGGGTGTGTGTTTGTTTAGGCTGTTTTTCTTCAGCTTTGCTAATTTACCATTAGACACTTTTAAGGATGCATCTTTGGCAATCAGTAACTGAAATCATAGTACATCTGGCTATGTGAGTATTCGTATGGAGGGAGACATTTACTGGAGTTTCTTTCAAGATTCTTTGAAGCAGACTTCTTTGTTCTGCTCTGATTATTCTACTGCATTGATCACAATTGCCAAATGGTACTGAAATAGATGTTTGCTAACACTGTTAGCTTGTTTATCTAGTCTTCCTTTGTTGTTTCTTTCATGCATCTGCTGTATTTTACTCATCCGTGATTTCTCTGCTGTGATCTGTGGTGCTTTTTTGCTGATGTTAGGTGAGCCTCATGCTTGGTATTACAGTAAAACAAATAATAGTCCAGGTGAGTTCAAGGTTCCAGTAGGGAGCAGAAGATTATGAAGAAGCGTCTCTTGCTGCAACAGGAAGGTAGAATATGTAACTTATTTTAAGGTGATTCTGTATTGTGACCTCCCTTAAAACCAAAACAGGTTTTAATGGAAGAGTTTGCTAAAAACTACATATTTCGTACCTGTTATGTCCATGACTGGGATACCTTTGGTCCATGTTTGTCCGTGCTATATAACCTGGTGGCAGTTCTGTGACTGCAAATAACCTGATTCAAGTTAATGTAGTCAACCTTTTTTTTTTTTTTTTTACTGAGAGGGTTTATCTTGGACACTGCTAAATACGTGAAGTTTGAGTATGTTCTTAATAGTACCACTAGCTAACTCAGCACAGATATCTAACATAGACAAGGCAATGCTGTATTTAGCTTAGGATAAACTTAGTCGAGTTGAAGACACGATTAAACATTGTTTTGTTTTGTCTTGTCCTTTAATGTGACTGACTCGCCTTTCCTGAAGAATTAATGTTTGGTTTTCTTTCAAATATGTAAAGCCAAATACAGCTTGCTCAAAGTTTGATTTATTTTTGTGTGTGTGTTTGAGTTCCATTATATCCTAAGACATAACAAGTTAATTAAGAATGTTACCGTTGCATGTTAAGAATTAAACAAAATCTTATGTTTTGTATGTTAAAATCAGTTGAGAAACACTTTATTCTGGTTTTTGCTCAGGTATGTGTGTGGTTCTGTAGCAGAAGAGCTTTATTGTCCAGAGTGCTCTGATTTTTCTTACCATAACAAATGTCAGATTTGAAACAGTATTATCAAGATTGCTTAAATTACATCTGTCATTAATAAAAAAGGGAACCTTGACTTTTGCTAAGTGGCCTTGACTGCATGAGCTATGTGAAATGCTTTCACACTGGCAAACCTGGTTTCCTTCTGTGATGAAATAGCTGTTTCTGCAGATGAAGGGATAGCAGCAGATGTTTTTCTGCCTGACATCAGCAAGGCCTTGGACTTTGTCTCATGTAGTATCCTTACAAACAAATCCATTAAATAGTCCATTTATGTAGAATGAGGTGGCTGAACCACAGGTCTCAAAGACTTGTGCTTGGTAGTACAAGGTCCAGATGGCAGCAGGCAACTTGTGGCATCCTATCGAGACTGGAAACTAGAGCAAATACTTTCTAACTTCTTTATTAGTGACCTGGATGAGAGGACAGTGTGTCCCCATCACACTTCCAGATGATAATGAATTGGTGGGAGGAGTTAATACATGGGAGGTCAGGGAGACTGTTGAGAGGGACCTCAGTATCCTGGGGGAATTCGCTGACAACATAGTTCAGCTCAAACTAACACAAAGTGTGAGAAGGAGTAACCCCATGCACCAGTAGAGGCTGGGGGCACGGGAGCATCTCTTTGAACACCGACTCAGCTGTTCTCCTGGACAGCCAGCAGTGTCCCCTTACAGCAGAGCACCAGCTGCACCTTCACTCGTGCTAGTAAGAGAATAATCCCTTTACCTGTGGGACTGCATCTAGGTACTGGTTGGGGAAAATCCCAGTTAAGAGTACTCACTCAGAAACTGGCTGCCTGCAGAGGCTGGGGAGTCTTGTCTCTCAGGGTACTCCAGGCACCATCGGACGTTACTCCAAACAACTTGGTCAGACCAAAATTACTGTTACTCTGAGCTTTCTCATATTATGTCCCCCAAGAAGCAATCAACTAAATAGATCATCTTGATATGACAGGCTGTAATCTGCTGTAGCATTGGAATTAGTTTGCAATTCGGGAAGCTACACCAGGCTTGAGAGCAGAGATGCAAGGGGGACACAGTTTGGACATTGGCATGAGAAGCTTATTGGTGACTCCACCTTAATGTCTGTGTGAGTCCAAGTCCTCTGGCTCTGGCTGAAATGAAGGGAAGGAAGCCTTTTGTATTTTGGGTGGTGGTGGTTATTCTGTCACCCTCGTGAGCTTTATTTCAGAATCAGTGTTTGTAGGTATTCATGTGGCAAGTAGATAAAAACTTTTTGACCGATGAGTTTTTGGTGTATAAATGGTGTCTTTAAAATGTGTGGCTCATATTCCTTCCAGGACCTTGCAAAAGTGATAGCCTGGAGATACTTGTATTGGCAAGGTGGTGAGAGGAAATATAAAACTGTTCCTGCAAGTAGAGAAGTTAAAATAAAGGCTAATACTTAAAAATGTATTTGCTTTAGAAGCTGAAATGTAGAGCTGAATTATTTTTTCAGTCCCTTAGTGATAAATTTCCAGAGAAAAAAGTGAAGTATGTATGAGCTCAGAGATACTCATCAAGCTTCTGTATTTGGAAAATATGAATGTAAAATGAGTTGTATGCCATTGAGCAGAAGCGTCAGTCATAACATTTCCTGTGTGATCAGAGAATGATTTTGTTTGGAGTTTATATTCCAGTTGTTAATGAAACAGATTTTAAGGAAAAAAGGTATGCCTTGAGAACAGGTAGTCCATGTTAAGGACATGGATGTAATTGTTGAGAAGAATAGTCTACTAGTGAGAAGTGTAACACTAAAAACATCTGTTCCTCAATTTTGGGATTTTTTTTTTTCCTTTTCCTGAACAGACTTTGTTGGAATATGCAGAAAAGTGGAAAACATCAGAAGACCCTCTGCCCCTGCTAGAGGTGTATACAGTGGCTATCCGAAGTTATGTTAAAGCACGACCTTATCTTACCTCTGAGTGTGAAAATGTAGCCTTTGTGCTTGAACGTTTAGCACTGTGAGTATGTTTCTTTGTACCTTAAAACTACTAAAACCAACCTGTTATTATGGTGTTAACTTTTCATTGCCTAAATGCTTTTCCAATCCAGTTCACAATGTCCAGAAATTCTAAATAAGTTGGAAAGCACATTCTTTCCTCACGATGAATGCTGCATGTGAGAGAGAATCTCTTTGGTTGTTGGAAATTAGGCAGTCATGAGGACTCATGATTCGAGACAAGCCAACATCCCTGGCTTGAAACACTTCACTACTATTGGTGTGCATTCAATTTGAAATTGCATCAATGTACACAGGCTGTTACAGGGTTGGACTTCAATGTTTTGTTTTGTTTTGTTTTTTATTGTGTGTCTTTTAGAGAGTTTGTTTTTACAGTTGCTGCAAGAGCATCCATGGTTGCATCTTCTTTGTGTTCGAAGAAAGGAAACTGTTTTGTGATTTTGGCATTTCAAACAAATGACTATTTGGATAGTAGAATAGAGAGTTTTTATTATACACTTTTAAAGCCAAAAATTGCCTCTAATAATATTTCCATTTGACTTCCAGAAGCTGTATTGAACTTCTGCTGTGTCTGCCTCTTGATTTGCCTGAAAATAAATGGGAAGAATTTCAGGCTTTTGTACAGGTGAGTTTGATTCATGAAGTGAAGACTTAATAGCTTTTAAGAACGCTTTGGAAGCCTAGGGATATTAAATACACTTCGTGCCTGAAGACTCGTTTCCTGGTGGCTGATAAAAGATCAAGGCCTTCAGCTGGAAATCTGCAGTAGTTGCTGTACTCTGCAGTAGTTGCTGTCAGTCGTATCGTTTGTCTGTCATAGTTCATGTAGCAGCTGTGGAGAAAAAAATATTTTCAGATACTTGAAAGAAAACTCATGTTTTAAAAGGTATTTGTCTATTAACACTGTTAGAAATGACGTAGTATCATATAAGTTGTTCTTTACTGTTTATGGTTGTACATTTGAGATTTATTATGAGTGAAATCTCTGTTAATACTGCAGGGTTGTTAGATCTCCCACAGGGCACTAATTGGCTAAGGATTAGAGCTCTGCTTTAAAAGAGGTTGTTGAAACAAGTTCCTTTCCTCAGTATTTATCAGAAATATGTAGTGGGAGCTCCTGTCTACAGTTTAAAAAAGAAAACAAAATTAGGGAGAAGGAAAGAATAGTAGTGAAAAAGACCAGGCTTGTGCTACTCAGCCCAAATAACATAAAATGCAAGGCTGATTTTAGAATGAATTTTAACTAGCAACTGCCTGGGTGTATTTGGTGCTGTGAGGTTCCACAGTCTTCAGAGCAGGTGGAAAATTAAAAAAAGTAAGAGAGATGAAAGACCAGCGTTAGTTGAGTATTGCTGCCTAAGCCACAGATTTTTGCAGGTATTTAGTTTGCTCCCAAACATATGTCTGCTTCCAGAATTTATTCTAGAATCTAAATGCAGTAGAAATTATTTTAGCTAATTTTCAGATTCCGTCCTGCCTTCGTCATATTTGCATAGAACTGTGCAGTGAGGCCTTCCAGCTGAAATATTTTTCCTTTACTAAAATATTTTTTCAGTGTCTCCAATGCATAAAAATTGAGCTGCTGAAAAGTCTAAAAAGAATGAGTTTAGGTAGCTGGTGCCAGACCAATATGTAGAACAGAGAATTTGCTCACAAATTTGCTCAAAAACAGGGGAGCCTGTTTCACAATTTAGTTTCAGAAATTTAAGAAGTTGCTAATCTGAAGGTGAGTTTGGGCCACTCAGTTATTTTGGTTTCTCAGCCTAAATCTTACCTAAGAGGGCAGACATAAAATCTGTATAGGCTGAATATTAAGATTGTTTTCTTATACATTTACATTTTTGTCTGCTAAGATTTTTTTTTTTTAACATAAGATGTAAAAGAGCATGAAAGACACATATTAGTAATCTCTCTTTTTAACAGTATTTTGTTTTGTAAAATGTATTCTTCAGGTGGCTCATAAAAACTTGATGGAAAATGGCAGTCGGGAACTGCACATTTTAACTACACTTACACAAGAGAAGGGAGTGTGGAAGAACCCAGTATTGTGTGGTATTCTTTCCCAGGAACAGTTGGATCCAGATAAAGGTAAAATTTAAAACAATGATTGGGACAAAATATGCCGCCTCTTACAATAGAATAATAATAATAATAATAATAATGATGATGATGATGAAGAAAATAATTATTATTTTCTGTTTATATTAAAATTTATAAGCTATGTAAGTAAATATACTTGTAGCACTGTCTGAATTATTAAGACAGTATGTTCCTAGGTACGTACAAAGAATTTAATGTTGGTATTTTGCATAAAACATAATCATACCTGGAGATCTCTTGCTGTTTCTTCATAAGCTGTGTGAAGGGAGATTACATACAGGCTTTTTTACAATGGAGCAAGCTTCTTAGTACTGTTATACAAAAACTGACATAAAAAACTATTGTGTTTTTTCTTTTTTTTTTTTTTTAAATAAGAGTGGCATTTACTCAAAGGGTAAAGAGGGCTGTTACAAAAGATTCATTTAGACCAGGTTTCTGAGAATGGCTAACAGAAGTTGCATAAGGAAGAGAATGTGATCAGCAGAGGCTTATAATGATGTTTTCCTGATGTGTTATTTACATTGTTAATGATTTGCAATTCAGAAGTGGTATCCTTATGTTAATAAGTCTTAGCTGTTGGGGGTTTTTTCGATTCTTGCCTCGTCGGTTTTAGACTCTGTATGAAGCATCACACACCTGAGCATCTGTGACAGACTTTAACAGTTCTCACGTCAGGCAGCTTCTTTTACAGCGTGCCGCCTTTTAGCCTGATGCCTGCTTATTTCATGTGATACTCTCTATTACAAAGTAACTGTTTTCATATTTTTCAATGAATACATCATAAGACGTGATTCGTTAGACTGCTGCCTTCTCCCTTCTGTAGTCTATGTTCCATACTATCTTCTAGTTTTACTGTCTCATTCCTCATTATGGGGGCCAGAAGTTTATTTAGCCATCAACATCTAGATGTACTGACTTTCCACTTCATTCTGCATTAGTTCATAATATTTCCCAATATTAGACTTGCTTCTTGACTGATCTTTGAACCAATGTTTTCTTCAAACTCTCTGGTTTAGTCCGAATCTCTTTTTTGTCTATTTCAGTGTTAGGCTTTCCCTTAACAAGCAGTCTCTTTTTCTGTATGTACATATAAGATTGCATTTTTGCCCCATGAAAATCACTGTAGGGTTTTTATCGAAACATTTTTCTTTTGTCATGCCACATTATGGAGCACAGTCCTCTGCAGTCTTTTTCAGTTGGCATATTTTTACTACCCTGCTTTTATCAGCATGTTTTGTCCCATTTTTCTCTACTCCCCTTTTCCAAATATTTATAAAAATACTGGACAGCAGAAGTCCTGGTATCCTCAGGAAACCTACTGAGAGTCTGTTTTCTTTTTTCATTTTATCTGGTAATTTATCCATATAAGGATTTTTTTTTTTTACTACCAAGATAGTTTGTTATCTTTAGAGGGTTTGAGGGATATCATCATATACCTTTAGAAAATCAATTGTATCTCCCTTATTGATATTACTATAACTGCGTCAGAGAAGTTCAGTAAACATATAATGTGGGTTGTTTGGGGTTTTTTTACAAAAATCATGTGCACTCTTCCTCAAGATTTGCATTTTGCTGCTGTTTATAATAATTCCTTGTGCTCCTAATGTCGATGTTGGATTAGTATGCAGCTCTGAGTCCTCCCGGGACTACTCTTCCTGGTTTTGTATCAACCACCTTCTAGTCCTACTAACAGTAAGGTACTTCTAAAAGAGAGGTTTCATTTTTTACTTGCTTTATATTTCAGAGTTTTTAAGAATACCCTGATGAACTTGCTTTTGGTGACTATTCCTTTATCAGTGTTTTCCTGGCAAGTTATTTTATGTATTCTTCAGGATTCTTTTTACTCCTGAATGTTGTTTACTCAAGGATGCTTCTGCTTTGTACTGACTGACTTCTGTTACAGTTGTTGCCTGTCTTGGTGGTAGAAAATGCTATTTATTTATGTAGTACAAGATTATGTGTCATGATAAAATGCCATAAAAAGTCAACGCTACCCCTTTTGCAAAGTAGGGAAGGCAAACACCAGTGTGGGTGATGCTCAGGAAGAGGAGAATTCTAAAGCCACCCATAAGCTTCTAAGCTCTTGAGTAGTTCTGTTCACTTGAAAAAGGGGAATGAAGCTGTTAATATCAGGGTGCTTTGTGTTTAGGAGTTCTTTTACATTCAGAAGCCTCTTTTGTCTCCCTATCTAGGTAACAGTGGCAGTGCACAAACCATTTTTGACATCTGTATCAGTAAATATTGTGGGTTTGAGACTCAGTGATCCTGGATATAAGTTCAACTCACTTTCAAGGAATTAGCTTCCTAGATGTCCCTTGTTAATGCCACTGGGATCAGTGATGACCCTAAGCTCTAGTTACCCTAGGGCACTTGTGTGGAAGACCAGTAGATTCTAGGACACTGAAAAGTTGTCTCTTCTCAAAAATTACTAAATTTTGCTGACTTACTTGTCTAAGAGAAGACCACATGAAGGAACCTTCATCTTTTTGAGTGCAGATACTTTTGATTAAGAGAAGAAGGGTCAGTGGTTTCAAGGTATTTTCTTGTTGTAAGCTCATTCTGTTTAACTTCAGGGTCTAGTTTGGTAGGTTAAGTTAGTTTGGTAGGTTAGCCTGGAGATTGTCTTGTCAGCCTTCATCATGTTCAATTTTATACCAAGTTGTCATTCATTCAGCCAACATAATCTGTTTGGTTGGGGGTGAAGTGCCATCCTGTGGCTATGTTTGGAGTTTCCCTCTGCCTTGCATCAGTGGTGAGATTGTCATACAACATACCCATATTTTTATTACTCAATAGACAAGCTGTTCTCTATCTGTTATCATCCTCTGTAATACTACATTGTTTTGTGTCATCATCTTGCTAATTTGAGGGATATTTTAGTAATACCAAAACTCCATTGCCAAGAGAACTGGCTTTCTTCTCTGTAATCCGGCACTCCCACTGGCTAACAGTTACATTCTTTTAGCAGACAACTGCCTCTCAGCAGTCTTCAGCCTTAACAGCACTACTCAGAATATTTGTCAACTTCAATTACAGGATTCTGGTTTTCAAATATTTTCTTAATGTTGCCTTTTACTATTTGGTATTTCAGAAGTTCCCAAGTATTAAAGTAGTCAGCTTGTTACACGGGGATGGTGTCATTTGGTAGATTTCATCCGCTGAGTCTTGGTTAGGGTAAACATTTATCTGGTGGAGATGAAACAACCAGTTGATAAAAGAGGATGATACTACAAAAACCGCCTCCAAAGCTTTTGTTGTCTGTGTTTTTTCAGTTGTTTCTTTGTGTTTGTTTTATTTCAGTCTTTGTAGTCTCAATTATGACCTATTCAGAAAAATTATAACCTGTTCGGAATGTTTGGCATAAATGGATATCTGCTGAATTTTTGGCCAGTGACTAACTCTACTCAAAGGCCTCTGTTGTTGACACCAAAACATTAATTTCTTTCTTTGCATCTCCTGTAGGAAGCACAACTCAGTTGTCAGTTTCATCTCAGAGGCAGATGCATTTGAATTCCTCTGTTTTCAAATTGCTTAAACTCAGGACATAGTGTGAGAGACTAGTTCATTTCCTCTGACCACACAGCACAGCTGGTTTGTTCTGATTACAGTCAAGCAAATGCAAGCTTGTCTCAACTGCACTATTGGCTTGCTCCCCTAGTTTTGGGGTTGGATTGTTGCATGAGTTCTACCTAAATATGTTCAGGAGGTACTCGCTTCCTAAGATTTTGGGGAGACTGTTCTCTGAGTGCCATGTCATTAAGTAATTGCTTTACTCCTGTCTGCTTTGGGCCCAGCGTGATTTACTGATGAATGTATGTCTGTAAGATTTCATGCACTAAGCAGCTCCAAAAAAGTAGTAGAGGACAGATACTGAGTTGTTTTGACGCATTGGCAAGAACAGCCTGCCTGTCATGGATGTCTCTGATGCTGATGTGTATTACTGCACTACTACGAGGCTTTTGTAGAGAACTGTGGTATAAAACAGTAAAACCTGTCTTGAGGTGTAGTGCAGGAACTACATACATACAGTAAATACACACTTGTGCATATGCCCATATAAAATCTTCTCGATCTAGAAATATTTTCCAGCCACTTGATTTGTCGCCTGCTTGGGAGGCAAACATTGGCATTGCCTTGGATTTTTAGTCCATCTCTGACCACAAATGATGGGAAACCTGACTGACATTACCAGATTCAGTGCAATAGATGTCACCAAATAAGAGAATCTCCTCTGGGATCTACTGTAATGCTGATGCCCTGCCTGAATTGCTTCAGAAGAAAACATAGCTCTCTCCCCCTGCAAGTGGTACAAATGACATGTGCATATTGTTTGGGATTGTGCTTGTACCCATATTGCTAGTCTGGTTTGTATGGAGGACTAGCCTGGAAATGGGAATTTGGATTTCTAATGAACTGAGGAATTTTTTTCCCCCTTATCCTTCACTGGTGATTCCAAAGAAACTGAATTGTCAGCAGGGTCTTCAGATGTCATTGTGGGCCCCCAAAGCAGACATCTGGAGTTGATAGCACTACTTGTGGCTGCCCTCTGTGAGATAGGAATTCCTAAGAGAAACTCCTTTTAAGTTTCCTGAATCTGTCTGGTATTGTCATGAATTAATCTACATTCATTTGAAGAATGCCCAGGCAATCTTCTTCCTCAGAGCAATTCAGTGCTGGGACAGAGATCCTTCCCCCGGTTCTACATATCTTAATCTTTCTTGCCTGTGCCTTGACTGTGTCTTGACCCGCAACAATTATGCAACAAGGCCTGTAACATCTTGATTCAAATTCTGGTTCCTCTACAGTATTATCTCTTGAAAGTGTGCTCTGGAGCTGTAAGCTATTTGTTCATGTGAATTTTCTTCCTTTTCCACCTAAAACTCTCTCTTGTGTCTTTAAAGAATGTCTGTCAAAGTTTGAGTTTTGTCTGTGTAGCATTATGGACATCTTACACTTAAGAGATCACCCAAAATTATGTGATCCCATTCGGTCATGAGGCTAGCAAAGTACCAATCTTCTCAAATATCTCTTATGAGCACATTGGTAACATTCTTTGCTGGAGCATGGTTCAACCAGTTTCTGTCAACTTAAAATTGTGGAAACAGGTAGTCTCAGTACCAAAGTGGAAAGATATTTGGAAAGATATGCTAGAAGTGAAAATAAAATATCTTATCCACATCATTAAATTCATTATGGCAGTATTAGCTGACCAGGTAGTTTGAAAATAAATGGTTCACCTACTTTAGCACTCAGCAACCATTTTCATATTGCTGTCAGACATTGCATTGCATTTGCATGTTAACTGAACCTGGTATTTCCTTGGGTTTCAGCTGCATGGCTACTTTTTTCTCAAGATCATATGATCAATAGGAAGCATTTATATTTGGACAGAGGAATTTTCCATGTTTCTCTGCTTCATTGATTGGTTAAGGAAGGAAACCTTAGTAAGATAGCCTTTATTCTTCACATACTAGTGAGGCTTTTGTCTTACTGGCCTTCTTCTTAACTACCAGGTAGCTTAATTTCATATCAGGACTTATTTTAATCTTGACTTGAAGCTGATCTGAATTCATGACAACCAGAATTGTAGTTACTTGAACTTGTGTGGCTAATCTGGTTGTCCTCATTGCTTAGTGCACCGAAGACTGAAAGTTGCAGTACGACAAAGTAGTTTGGGTTACATGGTAACCTATGCAATGGTAGAACACTGTACCACTGCACTTCCACCTCCGGTTTCTGTCAGTGTGGCTTGTGCTCTTAAGCATGAACTTATGTTTTTTACTTTGACATCATTTTCTTGTACTGATGGTGAAATCCTTCAAAGCTGTCATTGATATCTCCTCAGCTGGCACTGAGGACAAGCAGATGAACTGTCTAAAAGAAAAGGATCTGAAATAACCCTACAAAAGCCAGGCTGCTGCTCTTATTTTTAAAACCTGATTCTGATTATCCTTAGAGATTTAAACCTTGATGCCAGGTATTAAGTTCTTGAATTTTTCATGAGTTTAAATGTAGTAGGCAGGCTTCTGAAGTATGTCCCACTAAAAAAAGCTTCAAGGATACAGCCATCACTTATTCAAAGATTATCAGGCCAGGTTAGAATTTAAACAGCTAGCATGGAACTATTTTCAGCAATCAGAGCATCCGCTGCCAGAAGTTCAATGATACCAGCAGTCTCACTCTTAAAAAATAAAAAAAAAGTGCATATTCAAAGCAGCCACCTGGAACTTCTTTTACCCTTTCACCAGACAATATGCCATCATAGAAGTATCCAGAATTGGTGCTGCATTCAGCAGAATTTTGCTGAGATGTTGTTTGCTTGAAGGCTTCTGAGACCCAGCTCCAGGCAAATATGAAAAGTGTCGAGTACAGTTCAGTCACCCACAGTGTGAACGCACATGTGGACTAACACTTGAAGACGACTAAAGAAATTACTGGCTAGTAACTGAAGTTCTTTGAGATGGATAGTCCATATGTACGTTCACCTCCTGCCTTCATCCTCCTTGGCCAGAGTGAGGTTAAGAAGAAAGTCTGTGGTAGATTAATCTATACCTACCCAAGAACTGGCAAAGGGTAGAGTTACTAGGACTGAGTGCTTTCAGTAAGGCAAAATTCTTTGCTTTGTGCTCTCCAAGTCCTTCAGTCAGCCAAAAAATGACATACGTGTGGACTGTCCACCATAGAGAACTTATTACTGCAGAACTGTGCTCACAGCTCGTTCATGTTCTTGTGTACTACTAATCTACAGTTTATCTCTTCTCTTTTTAAATTCATGTATAAGCATTACCTGTAAAAAAAGTGCATAATAGTTCTTGTGGACTTGACATGGTAGTATGACCTGCGACTCTCAACTGTGGGATTCAAGGGAATAATGGGGAAGCTCTGTTAGAGTGCAGTTTTTCCAAGTTTGTTTGCTTGAGTTAGGAGATCGTTGTACCATCTGTTGGATGTCATCTGCTTGTCTTTTTTCCTCTCATCTTAGTTGTGCAATTTTATATGAATTCTGTACATGCCTTGCACAAACAGGTTTGTGAATTTCAAGGCATGCTGGAGCACTGCACAAAAAAGACATTTAATAATTCTTCCAAAAATTGTGCTACTGATGAACTTTATCATTCTCATTAAATACTTTGGGGTTTGTGCTCATAGAGATTAACTGAAAAATCACTTGTGCTTCAGAGTGCTTTTTTAGAGTTATATTTGTTACAGTAAACTAAATTTGTCTACAAAAACTTTTGAAATAGATATCAAACTAAAAAATATATTTATAAAATGTTAAAAAATAAATGGAAATCTTACCCTTAAGACTTTTCTCCTCCAGACTTGCTCCTGCAACCGTGGCACCATTTTTTGTCTTAAAATGTCATACGTAGTTCAGTTATGAAATATATATAATTAAAACTGTGTTTTGAATGAGCTTTCAAATGTTGGCTGTAATTATTATAATCACCTGGATTAGAATAAAGGCGTAAGAGCTAACATGTAGCTTTAACCCCGAGGTCTTCCTACATCTTGTTGAGAATATAACAGAAAATGTTCTGATGCTTATGCAAGGTAGGCTGGCTGAATCAGTAAACACTAAAGGAAGGGGATTACCGAGGACTAGCAGATAGAACACAGTCTCTAAAATTCTAAATGCAGTAATTATAATCATAAAACGTAGTGAAACATCTTAGGTTACTAATACAGCTTAAAGTCTAAGGTCTTCCTGTATCTTGTTGCAGAAAATAAGGTAAAATATTCCAATGTTATTCCAGGGAGACTAGCTGGAAGTAAGCACTGTGGGTGAAGGGATTACTGGTGCCTGGTAGGAGGACGAGCAAGGCTAAAACTATTGAATGTAATTAATCATTGGGTCATTTGTGGGTTGACGAGTATGAATGTTTTTTATAAGGCATTGGTAATGACATTAAAAGGAACATGGATTCTGTTGCTTAAAAGGCAAGAGTCCTCTAATAAGGACAAAAATGGTTACCATCTACCGATTGTCTGTTAGTGCGCTCTAGGTTTTCTTCTTACATGACTGAAAATTTGTTCATTTCGTCATCAATGTGGAGAGGGGAAGAAGGAACTCACATTTGACTGAACATTCTTACACATCAGTGAGCCATGGCTGATCATTTCTGATGGTGCACAAGGATCCTGAACAAATAACTAGCAAGTTGGTTGGAATAATTCAACCATAGGTCTGAAAATTCAATGAAAGGTAACAATGGGATCTAACAGGCCTGACTTCTGCAAAAGGCTTTATTTTCTGCCCTAAAATTCTGTGTGCTAAAATGATAAAAAATGAAGCGGTTGACCTAATTTTGATTGCAAGATGGGCTTTTAGTAATGTCCTGTATAAGCAGCTAGAAGAAAGAGAAATCATGAGATAAAATGACGGTCATGAATTAAAAGCTAACTAGGATGGGAGGAAACAAAGAATAAAATGAGGTGACCTTTTTTCTTTCAGTAAGCCTCATGTTCAGTACACTAATATTCCAAATACAAGAGAAGTAATTAATTCTGCAGATGCTGGAATTACTCCATTATTTCATCAAGTCCAAACAGGACTTGAAAAATCAAGAAAATATAAGCTAGGTGAACGGGCAACATGAATCCAATGAAATTCAAGGCGAGTAAATTAAGAGGACTATAATGAATGTTTCTACCAAGATGTGTCAGAAAGTGAGTGCTGCAAATGTGCAGAAGGTTTCAGGAAGAGTTGATGAAAATACTGAAAGGCTGGGGGAAAAAAATCTCATTTAGAAAAGATGGAGAAACACCGAAAGAATACGGTGAATCTTCTGCTTTTCGTGGGAGAATGGAAACAAAGAACCAGTAGAAAATTCTGTTGTCTTTAAAATATGACAGAATGTGTTATGAAATTAAGATGCGGGTAATTGGAAAGCAGAAAGCTCTTTCATGCAGTGTGTAACTGGCATGTGGAAAAAGCTGTCACGGGGAGGAGTTGATGTCAAAAGGATTAAATAAAATGGATGTGTCTACCTAGTTTTAATAACTTTAAATATTTTGGAGGTAGTACTAAACATCATGCTTCAAAGCTGAAATAATTTTCATCTTGGAGATCTGTATGAGACCTCAGATAGATATGTAAGAGTAGAAACATTAACCTGAGTGCCCTTCTTTTGTTGGATTTTTATGCCTTCCGCTGACAAACCTAGAGTTGGGTTGTTAGCGTGGACAGTTTTAACTACATAGTGTAGCTACAAAATGCAGTTGAATAAAACCCAGCCATTCCTGTGTCTCTTAGCTGTAAACTATACAAAGTCAAATGTATACAACTATACAAAGCCAAATGTATACAAGGTAAGCCTAATTTTGTAGAGAATTTAATTGGCTGAAAAGCTTTTAGAGTTCAACTACATTGTATGGATGTTGAATGCGAAATATTTAACAGCAATAGAAGGGACTTCAGATGCTTTTACACTTGTCACACTTATCCTTCCACAGCAAGGTCTTTCAAAGGCAGCTATTAGCAAAGGCATAGCACAGACACATGAAGAAGGATGAGAGAGAAGTGGGTGTTGTGTTATTTGTCTTCCTGTAGAGCTACTTAAATGGTAGCTAAATATATTACTATTTATATGCTTTTTGATTGTTTTGTGTGTAGCTATTTTTCTGAGAAATTAGAATGAATTAGAAGTTTCAAGTAGATAAAATATCTCCTGCAACAGGGAATCCTTATTATAAACAAGTAGAGTTCTCTCAGGTGTTTTTTTCTTGTCTCTGCTTTGTACCCCTTTTGTACCTTTTTGATTAGTATAACTTTTAGGGTTTAATCATGAATAAGTAAATGCCATCTGTTAACTCTGAAACCGGCTGTGAAATGTGTATGTAATATTTTTGTTTGTTTTTCTTTGAAGTGAATGAATTTTTAGTGTTTGAAGGCCCCATCCTCCTGGATATGCGTATTAAACACCTAATGAAAACAAAGCAATTAACGCAAGCTACTGCTCTGGCAAAACTCTGCTCTGACCATCCAGAGATCAGTGCAAAAGGCAATTTCAAGCAAACCTACCTGGTCTGTCTCTGTTCAGGATCACCAAATGAAAAGCTAATGGAAGAAGTAAGTAAAAAATGAAGACAGTTCTTTAGCCTTACTTTTTCAATTATAATAAAGTCACTAATCATAGGCTGTTCTTCTGTAGAATAAGCTTTTCTTTTAAAATATGATCTAATGTATTTTAGGTGTGTTTTTTTCTTTTCATTTAAATCGCTTTTCATCTGACTAGTAATGACTTGATTAAAACACTTGTGGAAGTGTAGTATTAGCTCACTAGTAGGCATTTTCTGTCACTTCCACAATTATATGTTTGATTTTGCTTGAAGTATTTTAAGACTCTGCCACAGATCCTGTTTTCCATCTTAAATGAAAACTGCAGTTTTCTTTGGGTCTGCATCTCTGCTGTCTTTTCTGTCTGACATCCTTTTATGTTTATAATAAGCATTAAGAATATTGAAATTGATCTTAAATGGTTGAAAACTATGCAGTGATTGGAGTTGGAAAAGTTTCCTACTTTAGCTATAGAACAACTTGTAAGATGGCAGTTTCTCACTGGGCATGCCCTTCTGATGCTTGGTAGGATTGGATCGGTCTTACCCTCTCAGCTCTGGCTGCTGTGGGCCCTGCCAGAACAGGCTCAGAAGGATTGGACGAGGCCATACACTCTCCTGTTTGTTTGCTGAAGGCTCAATGACACTTGGAATTTGTGACCCTGCAAACATTCTTCCTTCATTATTCAGCCCCACCACTCTCCCAAAGCAGAACGGGCTTGGTCACTGAATGAACTATGAATCCTGTGGACAAAGGGAATGAGCTAGCCTTGTTTTTTAAGATGCCATAACGTACAGAGAAGTTCAACCTGGGTTATCACAGATATTTCCAACCCTCTGATTACTTGGGTTGCTTCACCTGCAGCACTGTTTGCCCCATTGCTAACCACTCTGGATAGTTTGTGTATTAGCAAGAGAAGGCAGATATGTTATTAACATGTCACGATGGACTTCCAAACTGAGAAGGATAGCCATTTCATAGTGAGAGAGCAGTAAGAAAATGGGAGGTGGGAAAAAAGGTAAAGTATGGCTTGCTTTATTGGTATGGAAATTTTTGTATACATTCAGAGTAGCCAGAAAAGTAGAATTTGAGCTTGTTCTCAGCTTGTATTGGTCTAATAGTTTGCTTCAGTAATGCAAAGAATTCAAGCTGGTGATATGGGAAGTGCTAGACCGACAGATTTGACTGGACCTGTAGAGACCTTTGCTGAAAACTGGATCCTATAAGAACTATGAGAGACTGGAAAAATGTTTCAGGAAAAAAATAATTCCTTTATTTTAAGTTCAGTTTCCCATATTCTTCCTTAAGCTTTTAACTGATGATCCCTCTCTGAGATGGGGTACTGAGCAAAGCAGTCCTTCCGTCTAAATTGGTATTAGTTATGTTAACCAGTCCTCTCTGAGGTCTTGAGAAATGCAGTTCTCTTCAGAAGGTGACTTTGAGGTTATTCAATTAGTATATTTACAAAGCATCAATTTAGAGGAAAAAATGAGTTGCTGTATTCTTCAAATTTGTAGTTTGATTACTGGACCGATTGCTGGCTGCCATGGTGCTCAACCACACTGTGCTGCCACCTTAGCCAAAGGGGTGTTTGGGAGACACTTCTGTTTCTTGCCTTGGGTGGTCTTGTGGTTTCTCAAGAGAGACTTCCAGCTGTGCTATTGGAATGGCCAAGTTATTCTTTAGCTGCCGGTGTTAAGTAATAAAATCAGCATGTCCTGCCAGATGTGCTAATTGATGTAATCAAACCAGGCTGCTGAGAAGCAAATTAGACATCAATTGTTACAACAAGCGTGTTGATTCAGTACTGATACAACTGTTAGGGTGACTGGGTTTTCCTTTGTTTTGCTACAAAACTAAGTGTTTCCATCATTGCTTAAACAAATAAGTTCTGTTGCAGAGACTAGTGTTCCAGAAAAGCATTCAGTTGACCTGCTTCTTGCTGTATAGCTTCCCTTTTCATCTTTGATTTTTTTTTTAAAAAAATCCTTTAAACTTTGGATTCATGAATCACCCAGCTATTGCATTAAAGCAGTAGTAACATCACCAACTAGTAAACTGGGTTAGAAATTCAGGTACTAATCTTTTGTGTGCTAGGCTGCAATTTAAAGTTACAAATCTGCTTATTACAGTTTTCTTATGTATGTAACATGTATGAATAATTAATGTTCTATTTTAAAAATTCTAGGTGACTGGGACAGTAGATAGAAGTAAGCCTTATGTCTGAGAAACAAGTTTATATTCACTTCTATGAAACAGTTTTTCTAGTGGCATCATCAGTTTTGACACTCTATACAAAAACATGCTGATTTGCTTTCAGGCTTCTCTCTGATAGAGTTAAATATTCACAAAGCTCTAAATTACTGTCTTTTTGCAAAGGATCAGGTGACTGCATGTCTGAAAATGAAACCGCTTTCTTAGTCTTGATCTTGTTTTCTTTCCTCCCTTCTAGATTGCAGAAGTAGATTGCAAAGATGCTCTAGAAATGATCTGTAACCTAGAATCTGATGGAGATGAAAAAAGTGCTCTAATTTTATGTGCAGCATTTTTATCTCGCCAGCTGCAGCAAGGAGAGATGTACTGTGCCTGGTGAGTTTGAGTATTGCTTTCTGCCTAGTGGAACAAAAACTAGTTTGGGAAGATAGAGCTGATACATAAAGCCATAAGTTAACTTTCTTTAGCTGATGAAATCTGTGAGCTGAACAGGAAGGAGATAAGGATATTGGAAAGCTAAAAAATTATCTGACAAGACTAGCTTCCATTATGGGAATTTGAAGGCTGCATGTATGATGAGGCATTTACAAATACCAGTAGCTAGTTAATAATTTTTCTTGACAATAATCTTATGCTGTAGAAATAAGGAATTTAATATCTGCAGAAAGCTAGTCAGCATTATGTCAACATTTAATACGTAAGTGCTATTCCCATCTGTCATTATTTCATAACACAGTATTTCTTTCTCTAACAAACTTCTAGAAAAGAAGGGGCTCTTTACTACTATGACCAAAACAATAAGCTGGGTGTTTAGGACTCGCTTTCATTAACGTGGGAACAAATAACTCGTCTTTATTAGCAGATTTTTGAGCTGTTAAGAGTCTGAATTTCCAACTGCTAACGACTTGGTTGTACTTGCAAACTTGTACGATTCCTGAAGAATTTGCTTGGTTTGTGTACCTCCTTTTTATGTGCAGCAGCAGGAGAACATCTGCTAATGCAGGATTTTGCTTTAACAGATTCTGCTAAAGTTTTGGGGGTTACACCATTCCACAAGGTACTAAATACTCTTGGCTATTTGCACCTAAGGAGGAATGAAGTAGTGAGTTAACATAGATACAGTAATACTGTTTGGTTTTGGGGGGTAATGTCTCACTAAGTCACAGATTCAGCTCTTAAAAGCAGAGCAGCTCAAGAAAAATGTATCTGCCACAGTAGATAATTACTAAGTAGTAATTAGTAGTAATTGCTAAGACTTCAGAAGTGTAAAATTCCAGTCTTTGGAGTGAAGAGTAAACTACTTTTTTCAAGGCCACACCATGAGTCTGTAAGTTACGTAGCATAAATTGTGGTAATGCTGGTTTTATTCTGATTAGTCCTGGAATTGTAGACTCATATTTTTTTGGGTAGCGTAAAGACAAACTATACAACTTAATGAATAGCATGTAGAGACAAGCTACTGTTTCTTTAAGTAAAAAATATTATTATTGAAATTGTTGTAAATTTGAAAACTATACGCTGTTAGTGTGGGTATATTAATAATTAAGCTTTTCTCTGTAAGATAAGGTGTGAATAAATTGAGATTATTTTTTTTTTCCCAAAAAGAAAACAGAAACTGTTCTCAACCTTGCATTTCTTGTGATCAGATTAGTGGTTGCGTTGCTGGCCCTGAAATATTGTTCTCTTGTTCTAGGGAACTGACTCTTTTTTGGAGTAAGCTGCAGCAAAGGGTAGAGCCTTCTATTCAAGTGTATCTAGAGAGATGTCGTCAACTTTCTGTGTTAACTAAGACTGTTTATCACATTTTCTTCCTGATTAAAGTAATTAATTCAGAGGTAAGGATACTCCTGAAAGAATTATTTTTGGCACTTTTAATGAAACTGTAATCAGGAAAATTTATTGAAAGCTGCTTAGACATCCTATCTCTGTGTGTAGCATCAGCTATGGGGCAATCCTGATTGGTTTTAGGAAGGGCCGTAGCAAATTTCATTTGCAGGTAAAACTATAAGTTGATTCATTTTGAATCATTAAAAATTCTTTGTTCCTTTGGAAAACAAACAAATAAATAGATAAATGGGGGATAGACAGGAGAGCTGGATACCACCATTGAGGTGAAGGAAAAACTAAAGCTGAGGTTTTAACCTCTACTGTTGGCCATGTCCTCTCAGTGGCATATTTTCTGCTAGCGGTTCCTAACATTCCTCTTCACTATTACAGAAAATTGAGAGGAAAAGCTTATGAGGAGGGGAAATTAAGGCTGTATATTAATATTTAAGAACATTTTTAAAAGTTTAACTGGAAAAAAAAAAGCTTTTTAATTGCCATTTAAGAATGGGGTTTTTTTGATAAATGTGTGCCTTTTGTGGACTTAGATCCAATGTTATATTAAAAACTCTGTTCCATTTATCTCAGGTAACCTTGTCTAATTTTCCTAGTTTCCTCTTATTAGTAGTTGCACTATTTAATGTTTATGGCTAAACTGAGCTTTTCCAAAGTATTTTAAGTGGGAGGTTTCATCAGTTTGGTATATTAATTCTAAAAAGAAAAAAAAATCCTTTTTTCCTTTTTCAGTGGGCTGGTATAGCTAATCATGGGTTTCTAATCTTAAAGTTTTGTGGGTTTTTTTCCCCCCCCCAAAGATCTAATCTAAACTAGAGTTAGAGAGGGGGAGAATAACTTTCACAGAGTCTTGTAGTTTGAAGAGCTCTGTCTGCTCCATGCCATATTGATTTATTTTTTTTTTCTAGTAAGCTGTGGGTAATTTCACTGATGGCAGAAATTGGGGGTAGTAGACTTGTACATTCATAAATTCACTGGACTTCATTCTCATGTGTACCCCAGCCTCTGTGTGCCTCCTTGGCAGCATAAAGGGACTGTAAAGTAGACATAAATATAATTTATGTTGCCTAAGGGTAAGAATGAGAAAAGACCACATGACCTTTGGAATACTTAAGTGATGGAACATTTAACTATACTTAATACTTTCAGCTGGAATGAAGCCATGTGTTCAGTTGAGGTCAGCCGACTTTGAAGTAGCATAATCTTAAAATAAAAATAAACCTTTATACTTTAAGTGATTTGCAAATTATAGCTCTTTTTGAAGACCACATGCTTCTCTTTAGCTATAGCACTTTTTAACCATTTGAATTCTACTCAGTTAACTTAATACTTCATAGAGTCTCAGCTCTAATACCTGTGAGAGAGTTGGTAGGCTTTATTTCATAGAAGAGGCTCGATATTGCTCTGATATAAACGGAGCACCTCTACCAGACAGTCCTAAAGTCCTCAAACTAGGCAGAACATGCACTTAATTTGGGTTTTGGTTGTATGTAGACTTTCACATTTTTTGGGTAGCGTGAAGACAAATTATACAAATTAACGAACAGCCTCTAAAGTCAAACCACTGTTTCTTAAAGCAAAAAATATTATTAAATTTCAAGTGCATTTTTTTCTGACACTCAGGGTTGGATATGTTACAAAAATATAGAAAGTGTTACGGAAAGGTGACTTACTAAAACGAGTCTTGCTTTACAGATTGATGGTGCTGGACTTGCAACCTGCATTGAACTGTGTGTGAAAGCATTGCGCTTGGAATCCAGTGAAAACACAGATGTCAAGATCTCTATTTGCAAGACTATCTCCTGCTTGCTTCCAGATGATTTGGAGGTTAAACGTGCTTGTCAGCTAAGTGAATTTCTTCTCGAACCCACTGTGGATGCGTATTATGCTGTTGAAATGCTTTATAATCAGCCTGACCAGAAGTATGATGAAGAAAATCTTCCAATACCAAATTCTTTGCGCTGTGAGCTCTTACTTGTACTGAAAACTCAGTGGCCTTTTGATCCAGAGTTCTGGGACTGGAAAACTCTAAAGCGTCAGTGTCTGGCACTTATGGGAGAGGAGGCATCCATCGTATCATCGATAGACGAACTGAATGATAGTGAAGTTTATGAGAAGGTTGAGGATTGCCAAGAAGAGACTAAAGAAACTTCTGTGAATGGGCTTGCTGGCACTTTTGATGAAGCTACAAGCCTCCTTAAGGGTATTAGAGACGAAAAACAGAAAAAACGAGAAATTAAAAAACTCAGAGAGAGGGGGTTCATATCAGCTAGATTTAGAAACTGGCAAGCTTATATGCAGTATTGCGTGTTATGTGACAAAGAATTCCTCGGTCATAGAATAGTTAGGCATGCACAAAAACATTATAAAGATGGAATTTACAGTTGCCCTATTTGTGCCCAAAATTTTAATTCTAAAGAAAATTTTGTTCCCCATGTAACTTTGCATGTTAAAAAATCAAGCAAGGAGAGACTGGCTGCTATGAAACCACTGAGAAGACTGGGAAGACCTCCTAAAATAGCAACTGCCAACGAGAATCAGAAAACTGACTCAGTATCCAAACAGGAGCAGCGGCCCATTAAAAAGAACAGTCTCTATTCAACAGACTTCATTGTGTTTAACGATAACGATGGCTCAGATGATGAAAATGATGACAAAGATAAACCTTACATCCCAGAGATAGTGCCAGTTCAAAAGCCACTCCCTGTTAATGAATTCACCTGCCCTGTAACGTTTTGCAAAAAAGGCTTTAAATATTTTAAAAATCTAATAGCACACGCAAAGGGGCATAAAGACAACGAGGAAGCGAAACGTTTTCTTGAAATGCAAAGCAAAAAAGTCATTTGCCAGTACTGTAGGCGACATTTTGTAAGTGTTACTCACCTGAATGACCATTTGCAAATGCACTGTGGCAGCAAGCCTTATATCTGCATACAGATGAAGTGTAAGGCTGGTTTCAACAGTTACGCAGAGCTGCTGACGCACAGGAAAGAACATCAAGTCTTCAGAGCAAAGTGTATGTTTCCTAAGTGCGGCAGAGTGTTTTCTGAAGCCTATTTACTCTACGATCACGAAGCACAACACTATAATACCTACACCTGCAAGGTCACGGGCTGCGGGAAGGTATACCGTTCTCAGAACGAACTGGAAAAGCACATTGAGGATCACAGCAAGCAGCCTGAGGAAGGGCAGCAGCCTGAAAGCCAGGCTAATCAGCCTGATCTTAGTCAGCCGTCTAAAGCTGATGAAAATGCTGATGGAGTTGCTGTTAAAGAGGAATTGACATCTCCTCCAGCTGACAACCAAAGTAGCTTTATCGAAGGAGAAAGCGTTGTCTGGAATCAAATCAAAGCAGAACCAGTAGGAATTGAAAGTGTAAACACATCATTGAGTATGCCACAGCAAAGTGATTCCTTACCTAATGCTGGTTCAGAGCAGTCTCCCACAGGCTCAGTGAAGACAGAAGGGGCGATTCCAGCAAGCAGCATTAAGCTGTCTGCTGTTAACCAGAAGATCCGAGAAAACTTTGTAAAACGAGGTAAACTGCCTGCCGCTGCCACTAAAATAGATACTGCTAAACCTGGAGCCCAGCAGTTGTGCTCGTCAGTTGACTCCTGTCTTCCGGTTTTCCCAGAGAGAAAGGAAGAAGACTGTCTCAGTCAGACTCAGAATATTCAGAATATTTCTGTGACCTCAGACGCACTGAAGCCAGAAGCCCTTGAATCAAAAAGCTTAGAAAGACAAGTGAGCATTGTAAATCCATTCAGCATGCAGAATCCAGCAGCCTATCGAAACAGTGTACCAATTTCCAAACTTGAAATTGAAGACAGTATTAAGGCTGCAGCTAATCTGTATAACCTGCCTTTAAAAACTTTGGAAAGTATTACATTTATACCTTCACAGCCTAACGTAAATAACTCTTTAGTTCCGGCGGTGTCACCCGCAGCCCCAGTCCAGAAATTTAATTGCCAGGTTGAGGGATGTACCCGAACGTACAACTCGTCACAGAGCATTGGCAAGCACATGAAGGCAGCACACCCTGACCAATATGCTGCTTTTAAACTGCAGCGTAAGAACAAGAAACCACGAAAATCCAGCAACCCGCAGAACGTGCCGAACGATGGGAAGATCGTCTATCTCATGCCGCCGCAAGTGAGCAACCCCCCTGGTGGTACTTTTGCTGCACAGAACAAGCCCAATCTGAACCCAGCCTGTCCCAGTCAAGTGCAACATGTCTCCAGTACGCTTTTCCCAACCCACCTAGAGAATCTGGCCAGTCCGATGTTGCCTATAGTGGAAAGTGTTATAAACCCAAGCCTGTCTACGCGTATTAAAAGTGAGCCCGAGAGTGTTTTGTGTTCACAAATGGAAAGTCTGTCTGGTACAACCTTACCTTCCCAGTTGGACGATCTGGCAAAAACAGTTATGCCTCTGAACATTGATGGCAATTCAGACCCTTTTCTTCCTTTGCCTGCAGAAAATGGCCCGATGTCTCTCTTTCCTTCGTCAGCAGAGAATCCTCCAAATTCAGTCTTCTCACAACTGGAAAATAACACAAGTAACTTTTCATCGCAACTAGAAGGAAACACTAGTTCTACTTTCCCAAAAGAGGAAACGGTTGATCAGATATTTCCTTCGCAATTGAGCAATGAAAACAACTTCAATGAAACTAGTTCTCAGCTTTCAGCTTTAGAAAAGGCAAAAGCAGATCATGGCCGGGGCCCAAATGGGAAAGAAAGGAAGCCAAAACATAACAAGCGGGCAAAGTGGCCAGCAATAATTAGAGATGGCAAATTTATCTGTAGCCGGTGCTTCAGAGTTTTCACTAATCCTAGATCGCTTGGTGGTCACTTATCTAAGAGGTCTTACTGTAAGCCTCTTGAAGAATCAGAAATTTCTCCAGAAGGCCTGCAGGCTAATGGACAGTCTTTGCTCGCCAGTATGATTCTTTCTTCAAATTCATTAAACTTGCAGCAACCCCAGGAGTCTGCCTTCAATCCAGAGACGTGCTTTAAAGATCCTTCATTCCTCCAGTTACTCGCAGCTGAGAACCGTTCCACGGCCTTACTGCAGAGTATGTTTCCACGGGCCAACGTGACCAACTTTAATAGCGGTGGGAACGAGGAAGGAAGTCAGATTATAAAGCAAGCCTTAGAAACTGCAGGCATCCCGAGTACCTTCGATAACACAGAAGTACTTCCACACGCGGTTACGACAAGTTGCGTCACTGGTACGACTCAGATAAATGCAGCCGTTCTCCCCAACTCAACCGCGTCCCCTCTGCTGCAGACGGTCTGCAACCCCAGTAACCTGCTAACAGACCAAAACAGGACCCTCAATGCCAAAATTCCTCCCCTAAACGAATGCAAGAGCGTGCCTGTTTTTGCAACGGAGGACTTAATGATAAAGACTCTGGAAAATGGCTTGTGTCCTAGCTCGTTTCCTAATGCTGTTGCAGCAGCACAAAGTTTTGCAGGGAACAGTTCACGAGCTTCGGTTATAAGTAGCCCCAAGAATTCAGGATCAAGCAACTTGAATAAGAAGGGAAGCAGTGCTTCAAAGAGGAAGAGAAAAGCAACTACTCCTGTGCTTGCACCAAATATATCACAGAAAGTAGCAGCAAATAATACAACCATGATGGGACTTCTAACCAAAAGCACTGAAGGAAATGTGCAAATACAGGGAGAAAGCTTTCAGTCCAACCTGCTGGCAAATTGTGGTTCTCAAGCGGTGGTGGAAAACCTCACGCAGAAGCTCAATAACGTTGACAATCAGATATTTGTGGCCAGTATCAAAGAGAACTTCAAAGCAAATCTCGAGGCTCATACAACGTTACCCCCTTTGACAGTAAAAACTGAAAATGGGGATTCCCAAATGGTGGCTGTAAATTCTTGTGTGCAGGGGAATTCGGAGGAACAGATTTCAGAAGACAATGTTATGCAGAACTTTGAAAAAACCCTGGAAATAATCAAAACTGCTATGAATTCACAGATACTCGAGGTGAAAACCGAAATTCAGGACACTGTTGCTGCTTCAGGACAGAACCCGCAAGTAAATGATGCACAGGCTTCTTTGGTAAATTCTGCACACGGTGTAAAACTACCTGTTCCCCCACAGTTTGTCGTGCATGTGGGGAATGTCACTGCTGCAAAGAGCAGCTCTGCTCAGTCTGAGACACCTCTAAAGGATGATACTCAAATGCTGGAAATTTTGGAGCGCTTGCAAAAACTAAAACTAGAAAATGATTCACCCATTCAGGTCCCTGAGACTGTTCCCCAGTGTCCTCCACCAGATACACTAGCACCAGCAATTCCTGTTGTATCAACTGAAAGTAAACCCCTGTTGCTGTCCTCAGAGGCAAGCAACATTCAGTTTAGCGATAAAGTTAATAAGCCTTTTGTATGTCAGGATCCAGGCTGCACCTACAGTGCTATGACGAAAGATGCATTATTTAAACACTATGGCAAGATTCATCAGTACACTGCAGAAATGATACTAGAAATTAAGAAGCACCAACTCAAGTATGCCCCGTTCAAATGTGTTGTAGCGACCTGTCCAAAAACATTCACAAGAAACTCTAATCTCCGAGCACACTGTCAGCTTGTACATCATTTTACGACAGAGGAGATGGTAAAGCTAAAAATTAAAAGGCCTTACGGCAGAAGATCCCAAAACGAAACTGTAAACACAGCCTCACAGCCTGTGGAAATAAAAACTTTGCCGACACTAGTAATAGAAAACAAAACTGCACCTCCGATAGTCACAGAACCTCAGATACAGGAAGCTATAGAGCCTGTAAAAGTCTTGGAAAAACTTCCACCAGAAAATAATATTCCTGAAAGACTGGAAAAACCTCCCCAGGTGGTTTCTGTTCCACCAGAGCAGCACAATGCAGCCTCTTTTGCCAATGCACAGGCACAACCCAAAGTACGCAAGGTTCGGAGGTACAGGAAGGAGAAAGAGGAGAGAAAACGTAGGAAGCCTGTAGCAAAATCTCTGGAGTTTCCCACTAGATACAGCCCTTACAGACCGTACCGCTGTGTCCATCAGGGCTGCTTCGCAGCTTTTACGATACAACAGAACCTAATCCTTCACTACCAAGCTGTGCACAAAACAGACCTCCCTGCCTTCTCTGCCGAAGTGGAGGAGGAGAACGAGCCAGGCAGAGAGGAGCGCGATGAGGTGGAAACAAAACCTGCTGTCAGAGAGTTGAGGTGCGAGGTGAATGACTGCTCTCGCATCTTCCAGGAAGTTACCAGCTTGATACAACATTACGTGAAGCTTCATGACATGACCCCAGAGCAAATTGGGAACATGAAATCGGCTCCGGAGGTGGGAAGGTTCTTCTGCGATCAGTCTCAATGTAAGTCGTCTTTTACTGCGTATGTTAACTACCTTGTACATCTCGAGTCAGATCACAGTATTAAGATAAAGCCAAACAAAGTAGAAGATGATGGCGTGTTCAAGTGTGACTGTGAAGGCTGTGACCGTATTTATGCTACCAGGTCTAACCTCTTGAGGCATATTTTTAACAAACATAATGACAAGCATAAAGATCATCTAATAAGACCCAGGAGACTGACCCCAGGTCAGGAAAACATTTCAAGCAAAGCAAATCAGGAGAAACCCCTGAAGTCCAAGCAGAGAGGACTGAAAAGCAAGTCAGGAAAGGAAGGTAATAGGCTGTCAGTGAAAACAAAACGGAAGAAAAACGTGAACTTGGAAAACAAGAACTCGAAAGGGATACAAGTTCAAGAAAATAAGGCTTATTCCCTGAAACGTGGCAAGCACGTGTATTCCATCAAGGCTAGGAATGATGCCTTATCGGAATGCACCAGCAGGTTCATAACCCAGTATCCGTGTATGATAAAAGGATGCTCGTCTGTAGTTACAAGCGAAAGTAACATCATAAGGCATTATAAATGTCACAAACTCTCCAAAGCATTCACTTCCCAACACAGAAATCTTCTCATTGTGTCTAAAAAGCACTCAGTTTCCCAAGTAAAGGAAGCCTCTTGCGAGCAAGAGGAGACTGATAAAAAAAGTGAGGTGAAAGAGCCTGAGCCAAGTGTGATAGTGAGCAATAATGATTCAAGCACACCTCCAGTACCGCAAAAGGAGACTGAAAAGGGTGAGAAGGATGAAGTGGACGAACTGACAGAACTATTCATTACCAAGCTGATTAACGAGGACTGTTCGAGTGCTGAAAATCAAGGGAAAATCTCTTCCAGTGTAAATAGTGACTTGCAGGAAACCAGCTCCTGCCCCTCAGAAAAGCAAAAAGCAAACAACTTAAAAAGAGCAAGCAAAGAAAAAAACGTATCTCAGAATAAGAGGAGGAGAACAGAAAAGGCTGAGGAAGTGCTGCCCGTTGACATGAGTAGCACACACAGGGAGGAAGAGACTGCTGTCGCCATTCAAACGGCCGAAGAGCAACCTGCAGCTTTTGACTGGAGCTCGTTTAAACCAATGGGTTTTGAAGTGTCGTTCCTCAAGTTCCTCGAAGAGTCTGCTGTGAAGCAGAAGAAAAACACCGAGAGAGACTACCACAGCAGCGGAACCAAGAAAGGGTCCCACTCGAACTCGCGCAAGTCCAACGAGAAGACCCCCGTGGCCAGTAGTAACGTCACTTGGTCGTGTTCTGAAACGGAAACCTTTGTACCTTTTGCCAACCCATCGCAGCTTCCGTGCGCCGACAATGTAAAGATCGTCCTAGACAAGACTTTTAAAGACTGCTCTGAGCGGGCGCTGAAGCAGCTTCAGGAAATGAAACCTATCGTCAGTCTGAGAAGACTCGAAGGGCGCTGGGAGGATAATCCAGAGGTTACAGCCGCGAAAGTGCTTGTTATGGGTCCCGAGGAAGGGGAGTCGAAATACTGAAAACCCAGCGTGTTTAACCGTGACCTGTAACGAAATTTATTTTGAATAGGAAGCCATCAAGCATGCTAGTAATGTGGAGCTCTTTTATTTTGAAGTGATTTAACCTAGCAAAAAACATGACATGAGTCATGTAAATTTCTTATTTGTTTTTATCCCTATGGGACTTGAAGAACAGAGTAATTCCTTCAGTTTTGTAAATACTCGATCAAAACCTCAACTTTCTATCAGATTGTCCTTTCCATGAACTAAATCTTTGTGGGTTGTCTGTGAATTGGTATCTTTCACCAGGTCACTGCTCATGTATAACAGTACTCTTTATTTGTAGATAATTTTTTGTTTGTTTGTTTGTTTGTATATATTTATTATTGTAAATCATTTGCTGCCACCAGCAGTCTGTAAGTCTAAACTATTAAATTACACATTTATATTCGGAATTTTAATTTGTAACTAAGTGAGCCAAGTTTTTAAAACTGTCCTTCAGTCATTTTAAATTAAGAACTTTTGAACTAAAGCTAGCTAAGTCTGCCATATCCAGTTTATTTTGCATAAAGCGTTTATTTACAGGAGAGGAGCTGGATAAGATCACATTTCATAGGTTAAACGTACTGACACTCTCATTTTTGTAAATTTTAACATCCAGTATCTATGGATGATACTCATATGTAGTTAACTCATAAATATAATAGTTTTCTTATAGTTACATTTTTTCATTGCTTTTAATTGGATACAAAGCATTTATGATTCCATAATAAAAAAATGGAAATGTGAATAAAAATAGTTTGCTACATTGGAGATTTAAAACAATATTTGGTATTAAAGAATCCGTTGTGAATGTGATAGAAAATTAGTAGTGTGGAGCAGTGTATATATTTGAGGTGGTGATTTGTGAAGTAGCCCAGTATTGCCTTAAATAAAATCACATTTCATTTCTTGTTTTATACATGTGATCTTATAAAGGTTATTTTTGTTTCTGTAACTTAGATTGGTGTATAGTTTAATTTTTGTTAAAAAAACAAAACAAAAAAACTTCAGAAACCGTTTTTTGTAAATAGTGGGTTTATAAAACAGATGGTTTATTTTGATAATACCAGTTTGGTATCTATCTATCTATAAAATACGTGAGTCCTTATGCCATACCATTAAAAACTGAATAAACAAGGCACTTTCTGAAAGGGAAGTGAGACTGTGATCTTACGGATAAGCTCGGTGGTTGTGCTCTGTCGATGGCATAGGCTCCTCCCTCCGCGCTCCTCTGCCTCTCGCTGACTCTGCCTGGCAGCGCTCTCGCCACCTCTCTCTTTTCCACACCGGAAGGAGCCTCGGAAGCGGTGCCGCTGGTAGTGCCCGGGATGGGAGCGATTCTCTCTGTGCTGCTAACCGAAACGACAGGTACCCGGTCCCTTGAGTAACCAAAAGCGCGAATGCGGTGGTGGGAGCTGGCGGTACCCAGGAATTTTCACTGTTGGTTTTCATGTGTGATTGTGCTTAACTCGGATGGGACAACCCAGCTGGATTGCGTGGTACCAAAAATGTGTCTCGGATTATTCTCATTACTGGATGTGACCTACCTTCAGTAATACAAAATAGTCTTTATCTTGGGAGAAATTGGCCAGATTTTTTTTTTTTTTTTTTTTAAACTTGTCTTGCCATGTAAAGCTTTGCATTAAATGCTACACTTGATTGCTCTTTAGCTACTCACCTGGAATCTTTGACCGTTTACTTGAATATCAGTGCACGTTCCTACAACCAAATGAAGTGACTTGCTGTGAGAGTGAGGATTATGTCTGAAAGAGCAGAAACGCCAACAGCATTTCAGCTTGGGCATAGCCCTTGGTTTGCTCTCTGGTGCTAAATTGCATACCTTCTCAGAAAGGCCATGCTTCCATTCGAGCAGAGCCCGACCACTCCTCTGGCTTTCTATCCCTCTCGAGTGACTAAACTGCTGACTCTGCCAAGTTAGTAAATCAAAGGTGCGGTCTGAGAGCGAGAAAGCCAAAACAAATCCTTGTGTTTGAACTCCAGGAGAGATCATGGTAATTGTTAGACGCGCATGACACCACGTTCTGCCTACCAGAGGCCACATGGTCTCCCAGGATGGAGTCGCTGTCAGATGCCAGCCACGGTGATTGTAGAGGGGGTCCCTGCAAAGAGCAGAGACCCTCCTCTGGAGAAGGATCCACAAAGCTCGCCTGAAGTACCTTGTTCTCAGATGTTCCTGACCACGGCAGTCACTGTTGACAGACCTCACCACTGTTAATTTGTAGAATTTTGCGTTCTGTGACTTAAATAGTTTCTACGTTTACCTTCCCGATGATAGGTACCACAGGGGTTGCAGTTTCTAGACTGCGAGTAGCAAACAACTGCTTGGCTATACAGTGCTATACTAGAACGCTGTGATTAAAAAAAAAACAATGCTTCCAGTGTCATAAAGACCCAGAAAGTCATTTCAGCTTTGGATCTGAATGTAGGGTCTGAATTTCTGAAAATGGAACTTCTAATATTTTATCATTCTTACCCCAGTGAATTCCAATTAATCCAATTAAAGTAGGTGCTGTACCAATATCGCCTGTAGCCTCTGTGGCACACTCCTTCAGGTGGGTGCTGACAGCCTGTCAAACGTGTCAGCTAGCATGGTATTTTTTTTCCTTTTTTAAGCAAAAAGTATTTTAAACAAGTGGCGGACCGAAGAGAGGGTCTGATTTAAGATGTCATGGACTGCAGAGGGCACTGTGGTTTGGTAAAGCCACCTACAAAGGTTCCCGAGGAAACAGATTTGGTATTTCATTTAGGTGTTGTACCTCGAGTGGTGTGTAGAACCTCCTGCTGCAGCTGGGGCAACACGCCTGAACTGACTGCTCCGCCGGAGCCTGTTCCCCTGGCACTGGAGCAGCCAGGCAGGATGGGCCTCTGCAGTGGTTGAGCCTGGCTCCGCCAGCACCACCTGAGCCTGCGGTGTGCCCCACATGCACGGGTGCTGCCTGCTCCCTCTCTGCCTTCTCCCTTCTCTCTTCCTCCTTCCTCCTCTTGTCTTGAGGACTCAACACCCACGAACTGTGATGCGTACAAGCAGCATCACTTTCCTTTAAACCCCTCCTCAGCATCAGGAACGGGTCGTACCGGCTAAAGCAGCAGTGGATGCTGATGGGGAAGTAACCAAACTGAGGAGCCTGGAAGCAGTGTGTAGGCCATTTTGTGGTTGAAAGATATCTCTAAATGGGTGGTCAGCCTCTCCTGGCTATGTTCATAAGGAAACCTTCGTGGTCTGAGCCCTGACTCGGTGTAAATAAGAGTAGTGTGTCTGTCCTCGCATGTGTTGAGGTGGTCGCTCTCAGCAGGACAGGGGGGCTGTCAGTCCCAGAGCATTCCGCTGGCTGCGGCTGTTGGATAGCAAGAGCACTGTGCTCCTAAAAGTCACGCTGAAAGCAGCGAGGCAAAGCAGTCGGCTGTACTCTCACAACTACTTTCTGTGCCAAAGAGTGAGTTGGGGCTCCCAGGGACGTGCTACTCCTAGGTTTAGGCTCCTCCAGCTAGAGAAGCTCCTGCTCCTCCCCTGGCTGGGAATGGGAGCAGAGGGAGGAAACTATCAGCAAATAGGGAAATATTTTTGCTGTGACTTTTTGTCACACTGTATCTGTCAGAAGGGGAGGAGGTTACTTGGGTTTTAAAGAAAGTGAGGGTCTCTGCAAGGCTTGGATCTTGTAACGTTTGCAGAGATGCTCTGAAATAGGAACAAGGCAAATATTTTTGTATGATTGTGTGTGGAGGGATCATGTTATTCCTCCATTCTGGAATAGGCTCAGAGCAGTTTCCTGCCAACTGTGATGTGTTTGAGGAGACACTGATTTTACGCTTTAAAAAAAAAACCAATCATAACACTTGAATCCTCTTCAGTTCTGTCTGAGTGACTTGGAAGTTGAACACACAGGGGGAAAAAAAAGCCCTTAAGCCTTTTAGTTTAGGGACTGAGCCTACAAACACATTTGAACCAAAAATGTAAGGGACTTCAGGGATGGGTGGATGGAGGAATGAAACTTAAACTGAAGGACCAGGGCATATAAAGGCAGGGACAGGGCAGTGGAAGGGATGGAGCTGGTGAAGGACCAAATGCTGTCCAGGAGCAAGGGTTCAGAAAGTAGTAGGTGGGTTTGTTTCTGTTCTCTCAGGTTTAAGTAACATCCGACAGAGCTGCCCCATGTGATGCCCCTTTCCTTTTCATTAGTGACTCTGTCAAACACTCCTAATCTTGCAGCTCACAATGTAAAAGCCGCTTGGGCAGTTTGCTACGAGTGAGTCGGGGGTTGCACAGAGTTGGTTCATAATAATTTTTCAGGTTATTTCTCATGTAAGGTAATGATTTTGTCACAGCTGAAGTATCCTCCAAGACTTGAAACCTGTGGATTTTGGAATTTATTTGTCATTTCATGGCTGTTGAAAATAGAATCAGAAATAAAACCTTGAATACGCATTCCAAAGAATTAATGTTCTTGTTTCACAGGAAAATTTTTGGTGTAAGCGGGAAGCTCTGACCAGCCACAGAGCTTTAGGGGACGCACTAAAACCCTTCAAGCCCTGACTAAATATCCTGTTGTCATTAGAGAACAGCTAATACACAAATTTAATCAGAAACCTGTGTTGGTTAAACTGTTTGCTTCTCTTCCTTTTCTCTCAAATAAACCTTGCTTTTAAAAAAAATTAAAATTGAATAAATTTTCATTAATATGCTGTCTTAAAATCTGTCCTCAATAATTTAAAAAAAACCCAACCCACTCTTTTTGGAAACATTTTTATTTTTATAGTGTTCCCCTTGCCCTTAAAAAAAAAAAAAAGATGCTTTAGGGTACAACTTTGGGTTCTCAGTTACTGAAACTGTGGGGGCCGCAGTCATTCAGGGCTGGTGAGTCACAGCTTTTGCTTCATGTGCTCCCTGGTGGGTTTCATCCAGTAGCCACAAAAACGTTTTCCAACTGTTTGTCATCAGCTGCCTCCTGTGTGTGCAGGGATTTAACAGGAAACCTCCCGAGTTGCATGAGGCATGTTGTTTCAATGTATGTGAAGATTTCAGCACCACTCACAACGTAAAGCTGAACCGGCCACAAGCTGGCAAGACAGTATCTGAGGGGCTGTTGTTACCGTGCAGGTCAGGAGCAGCAAGTGTCTCTTCACCTTTTACAAAAGCAGGTGGGGGAAAAAAAAGCTTGAAACCCATGGACAAGACCCCACCATTTATTCATCAGGTCTTAATTTTGTCACTGCTACCCCTGTACTGTACTCACAGAAGTAATACTTTGTAAGCAAAGTTTGAGGGGGGTTCGAGTGAAAAAATTCTGTTATTATTGCCTCCCCCTTGTCCCAGCATGGAAAATCATCAGTGCCCCGCCGCTCCGCTTACTGCAGGTGGGGTTTTTCTCTGAAGGGTGTGTGATGATGTTTGGATCAGGCTCAGCGCTACCACCCAAAGGTCTTTCATCCCAGCGACAGCAGGGGAGCGCTACCCTGACGTTAAGTGTTTCTAGGTGCTACTGGTTCTGCCTTCTCGGTAGCCTAGGTTCACCAGGAGACAGGCTTTGCCTGGTGCCTGTCCCTTTCCCGTTAGCCCAAGCAGCCTGGCTACCAAAGAGCAGAGGCGTGGGGTGGTGAAGAAAATTTGGGGGAGGGAGTAGGGTGATTCTTTTTTACTTCATTTCTTCTGGAGGACTTTTGTGTCTTTAGGTTTCACGTGTTACTCTGTGGCAAGGAAGTCTACTGAAGGGGTAGCAGCAGGATTTGCAGCCTTACTAAAGGCAGCAGGTTCCAGGCTGCTGAATACGAAGGCTACTGTTCTGCCATATTGTGTGGACTACAGCTCGCTCTGCTTGGATCCTAGGGGTGGGTGAACTTTTCCCTTAAAGGCCACAGCCACAGAGCAGAAGAAAAGTCTTAATGACTCAGGAGCTGCTTGGTGCAGGTGACCAGGAGTGAAGTCTGGTATATAATGCCTGCACAAGTTTGAGCAAGTACCTGGATGCGTTCCGATGAGCAATACCTGAAGAAGTGTAAGGGGCTCCAATGCCTCCAGAAGGAAGCGCTCCACAAATGGCTAAAAACACTAGCTCTGCCTACGTCTTGCTTTAACTCTTTTTTCCTTTTTTTTTTGAGATGTTCTACAGTAGTTCAGTGGAACGGGCTTGTGACCACCCAGCTCGCTTGCCTCAGGGCACCACCAGCCACTGCACACCAGGTCTTGCCGATGGCTTATTCCGACAGCTGTCGGATCAACCCACCCGACAAATGGTGTACATCCCCTTATCATTCAGCGTCTCAATCCCAGGTTCTTCCAACTCTGCCTATAAACAGCCTCTTTCTGCTTGTACCAAAGCAATGGCATAATATTCAGCACACAACCCAGCAGTTGTTCCCGCACGATCTATCGAAAGCATCTGTGTTTATATTAAAGCTTCATGGGATTTTCAGGCTGCTACACCTGTTGTTTCAGCATAAACAGATCTCTGTGATTCTGTGCATGGCATCCATAATGCAAATGAATTTACCCGCTTAAGGGGCAGCTAGCAGAGACAAAGTGTTTCCTACGTAACTATCCTTTCAGTTCTGTAAAGCAGCCACAGGAAGAGCCGTTCACCAAATGCAGCTTGTGTAATGGGAGGGCAGTTTCCAACCTCCTCCTTTCAAATCACCGGGGGGCTTTCTTCACATTCATCTTCTACGTTCAAAGACAAGGCTGCGGAGCTGTTGTGGAGCTGGCCTGCAGCAGCTGGTCCGCTGTGACCGATGATCTCTGATTTGCAGCAATTGCTTTTGGAGCCTTGATGTTTCTCGGTGTTCCTCTTCAGACAATGCGGTACAGAGCACTTGCAAATGAGGTAACTCAATTCACTCACATTTAATACAGCGCACAGGCATGAAGATGCCACTAGAAAATAGAGGAAAATCGTCTTCTCTGTGGGTTTGGAAATATAACAGTCCACAGTATTGGGACATGGTCTTAGGTCACATACCATGAGGCGTGGTACTTGGAATCCATTGTACAATTTATAAAAGAGAACAAGAAAAACTATTTCAAATCCTGCTTTTAAAATCAGGCTGATAAGGTATGTGCACAGCAATCCACCGTCTATCTCTCCTGGGCTTTTATATAGTTTCTGGTTGTGGCGTTTCTCTCTGTTCTCTCGGTAAGCAACATGAAAAGCCACCAAGAGGGATGAGGTGGAGACCATGATCAACTGCAAAGCCCAAAGTCTGATGTGGGAGACTGGGAAAAAATGGTCAAAGCAGACATTTTCACAACCAGGCTGCCTGATATTGCATTCAAATTCATCGTGTTCGTATTTCCAGATGTTTTCTGCAGCGACAATGTAAACCAGTAAGCGGAAGACGAGGACAACTGCTACCCAAATTCTTCCAATTCCTGTTGAGTATTTATTCACTCCACTCAGCAGATCACATAGAAATCCCCAGGACATTTTTCTCCTCAAGGAAGGGAGGAAATACTCTATCAAAGAAACAAAAGATCAAAAAGATGAGTTTTTTTCTTTGGGTGATGAGAAACAAGTACTTTCAAGGTGAAATAAAACCAGTAGCTGAAGAACTTAAAACTTATTAAGTATTCAAAAAAGAAAGCAACGAACAGCTCCTAGTTCTGACCATTTGCACCTTCTTGCCATTTCCCTTTGTCCTATCTCCTGTCACCTGGCTGAAGAGACCATCCCCCACCTCTCTACAACCTCCTTTCAGGTAGTTGTAGGTGGTGATAAGGTCTCCCCTCAGCCTCCTCTTCTCCAGGCTAAACAGCCCCAGCTCCCTCCTGCTTGGAAAAACTTCTAGCTAATCTGCCAGGGATCGGGGTGATGAGAAGTACCTGGGCTGCTTCTGCTGCCAGATGGGAACTGGAGCAGGTAATTCCTCTTCCTCCTCATATACATCATTTATTCACGAGATGGGACTTGGATGGCACCTGCCACTGACACACACGCACCCCTTGTCCTGTTCACTAGACACACAAGTGACCAGAGGACTTCTAACACCCCCTGCTCCCCTCAGACGTACCAGTGGCTTGGGTCAGCACCCCTCCCCAAGGCCACACACATGCTCTGCTGAGCAGACAGAGCAACCTGAAGGCACCGTTCACTTCTGAGTGTGCTGAAAGCGATGGGCTGAGTAAAGCTTTTGAATATTCCTATTGTCGTTGAGCTTATTCATCAGATATTCATTTATGTCATTCAGGGAGATCTGCTGAAGGTTGGCAGGTAATGTGCACTGAGCGATGCATCCATTGAAAAGCATAGGGTGGAGAATTAGTTCAACCAGATTTCAATCAGCTCCCCTAATTTAATTACTTTGAGAGCAGAAAAGGTACCTCTGCGCAGGGGAAAATGGGGGGAAAAGTAAGAAAATGCAAGAGTAAAATGACTAAGTAGAGAGGAAGTGGAGAGAGCATCCAAAGTATCCAGGGCACAAAGAGGGCAGGCAGCTCGGAGCTCGGGGAGCACGTAAATTACAGGAAGAAGGGGCAGGATTATGGGAAATGGAGATGGAATAGTGAGAAATAGCAGAAAGAACAGGAGCTTGGGAACAGTGGATCTATAAATTCTGTATAAGCAAGCTGAATTATCCTCACAGGCTGGGAGATGGAAAAACACTTTCTTTTGCTGATACAAACATTGCTAATGGGAGTATTTTGCTGCACCAACAATTTACCCTTTTTTTTTGAGAGAGAGAGAGGGGAAGAAAGAGAAACATAAATAGTGGCAAAGATGATAAAGCAGAGAGCAGAAGTAGAGAACCATAAAAAAGGAGAATCAGTTACAATCTTGAGATTTCATGCTCTCCATACTTTTTTTTTTTTACAATTTAATCAAAACATCATCACAGCACTTTAAAAAAACAAAGCAAAACACCAAGGATCCTCTCAGGGTTAGGATGAAAAGGAAGAAAATAGCGTTGGCACAATGGTTTCCATAAACAAACAAAGAAATAATGAAGCTTAACTTCAGATGTGCATTTAGTAGCTGCATCTTGCCCTTGTTTTCTTTGTTCACCAACACAAGGAAGTGTATTTTATGGTTGCTGAGTGTGTGTGTTTATTTCATGGGCTACCCACTGCTTCCTTACTGAGTGCCAGAGGTGTGAGGGCCACAAGCTGAGAAACACTGATCCGTTCCATTCTCTGTCCTTGAGACGGCTTCATTGGGCATATAGTGTCTTCTGACAGATGTTTGCTCTGTCTGCCCTTTAACTGATGGAAGCTCTACCAGCCCCCTCTCCTCACCCTCCACCCCAGAGCAGAGTGCTCTGCTACAGAAGAGGGAGCAGGAATCCTCCTGGGAATGCCATGGCACAGTACAACTCCATTCAAAGCCACCCTAAAAGCTGTGTATGCACCAGCTATTCAAACTGTTGTAACTCTGTCATAGGAGCTGAAAAATTACAGCCACAAATCACTAACCTTGTAATGCCTTTCTTTCTTGTTCAGGGGGCAGAGCCAACTGCAAGGTGACTTGCAAGTCCTTATGAAAGAGTCAAGGAGACAAAACCAGAGGTGTCCCAATAATTAACCTGGTCTGGTTCAGACAACTTGTCTCTTACAATCAAATAAGTAAAGCCATAACATTAACACCATATTGCTACTCATTGCTTTCTAGGGCTCCCCAGAAACAAGCCAGGTAAGGTGTGATAACCCAGGGGCAAAGGCAGCCCTCCTGGTCTGTGTGCTGGTCAGGTTGTTAACATCTGCCAGGACCACTGCCAGAGCAGTGCAGCACAGTCCATGGTTCTTGGGCTGATGTGAGCCAAAGGTTTCCCACCTATTTCATCCTTTGGATGCTTCACTGGAAGTGGAAGCCCCTGAATGGCAGATGTAAACATACTGGCAGTAGCTTGCTCTTCTCTCACAGGTCAACACAAAGTAATCTATGGACACTTTAGATTGAACTTCATTGGTACAAGCCCATCATTAACGTGTAATAAAAATGGAGTCCTCTCTTCAGAATATCAACAATCCAGACAGAGAAAACACAGTCTGTGGAAGAGAAAATGTCCACCAGAGAGGTGATGTGGTTTATCCAGCATCACTCAGCACATCAGAGGCAAAGTTGAAAAAAAAAGCCATGGTCTCTGATAGCCCCACTCCTTGCTTTCATCTTCCTTAGCTTACTGATTCTAACTCTTCACTGTTTCATGCCTATTAGTAACTTGAAGTTAACTAACTACTCCTTGGAGGAAGAGATGGGCCCCTTGGTACATTAGGAGATAAACCTCTGGATACTGTGATATTAAAAATAGAGTTCCACAAACAAGTAAATAGCGCTTGAAACACACATGTGGTATGTAAAAACATCAGCCTAGGTACCTAAGTTCCAACTGGCTACAGGAAGGAAAATAAAGGACTAGATGGAAGAGGGCTTGTTTGGTCATTTACCACTAGACTGGAGCTGGCTGGTTTGGCTTTTACACCTGACTTTTGCATAAGCTTCTTCAGTGTCTTGGGGCAAATCTCCTTCCTCTCTGGGCTTCAGGACCTTAGTTGCCCAACATCCACTTCTCTGAAAGTAAGACAAACTACATCCTCAGAAGGCTTCATAACCTTATGTATGCTTGGCCGCCTTCTTTATAGCCAGTGGTGGCAAAATCCCATCTTGTTTTGTGTTCAGGGAAACCACAAACACCACTTAATAACCCAGCAGCTGCTGAGCGTGATGCTTTGCCAGCTGCTAATTGCTGTGGTCTCTCCTCCGAAGCAATGAATGGGTTTTGAGAGAGGGCAGACACAGTTCACTGTTTCCTTTGTTACTTTGGTAAACTCTGTAATTAAAGAAAATTAAACTCAGGAGTAGCCAATATTACTTAAGTTTGTTGAGGGTTTGGGTTGGTTTTTTTTTAAAGTTGTGACGTCTGTGTTTGGCTTGCACAGCTACTGTGGCATTTCTCAGCACCTTCACGTCAAGCAGATAACCCATCTCTCACACACTCTCCTGCTGTGGACAACAACTCTCTCTGCAGCAAACAATCTTCAACATTAATCAGTACTACGGCTCCGTTCAGGCTGCTGTTGTGACACTTCAGTTCAACTCGTAAAGACCATGAACTGACAAAGACTAGAGTTGTCCACTGGAGCAAGCGACCATCGCTGGCTGCATTGTGGCCTGGAACCCTTGGGTGCTTATAAAGTCCTGCGATGAAAGAGGACAGTACCTGTGGTTGGTGCTGCCTGGTGGGACACTCTCGCAAGGCTATTATCAGGCCTGTCTGACATTAGAAAAACAGCTTCTCACTTGGTAAAGCTATATTTCATAACAAGAAACTCCAGCTTACCTGTGTCTCAGTGATTTATTACAGCTGGACCCCAGCTTTCTGGTGGCATCAACAATCGACGATTCATTTCCGAGAAAGGGAGTTACTGCTTTAAGCCTTGGAAATAGAAACTGCTTGTCTCCTAGGTAATACTAACGAAAGGAGTGAAACCTGATCACCTCTCCTGGAACAGCCTTCAAACCAAGAACCACAATGTGCCTCTCCCATCATCAGAAAGATAGGAGGAAACGAAACGTCGGCCTTTGTTTAAAGTTGCAGACTTTATCTGCGTCTTCTGATCGCTGATCGGCATCAGCTGGGATGCTGCACGCTTTGTGCTGTTGCTTTAGCAAAAGCACAACCTGAAGACACCCACGCTGAGGTGTCCAAAGCAGTGGGCAATGACTGGTGACCCTCCATGAGACACATGTGGCCTGGGCACTTGCAAGCTGAGGAGTCCCTTGACCACGCCGATCTTGCATGGCCAGGCACAGCAGACTGCCTGTGAGGAGCCTGCCCTTCATAGGCCATTCCTACAGGAGCAGCCTGGAGCATCTGCCTAGTTCCCTAGTTTCAGATGCTACTTCGTTACTAACTTTTGTCTCATACAATTTATGTTCCCTCTCTGATATGAATTTTACTGCACTATCACAATAGCAAGAAAAGCCTTAAAGAAGTATTTTCTTAGCCTCAGCACCCCTTCACAGTACGGCTTCTACATTTTTTTAACTTCATCCATGTTAAAAACTTGAAACCTTTGTATGGAATCACAGTAACCTTCTGATAACATATAACCAAACTAAGAGCCTCTAAGGGACTAGAGATATGCCTTAATAATTGCCAACGTAACCATAGCCCCCCTCTTTCCTCTCTCTCAATCACCATAAAACCTCATCCACCTCACACCCACGCAACAAAGTGAATTCCACCTGTCAGGAACAAATATACATCTTGTTTATCTCAAAGTGGCTTATCTTGAAGAAGTAGCCCAAGTCCTCTGCGCATGTGCCCATGCCCAGGGTCAACTGAAGGACAAAGTGTGAGGGGGCTCAGACCCTCTTGAGGGGGCTCAAACTCTCTTGAACTTTCAGGGACCCTCTGGAAATGGCAATGGATATGCGTCCGACCACCAGGTAGAAGGTGTGGCTATGCCAAGGACTTATTGACTATGTAACGAGGTAACACTTTAAAAAGGCAAGACCAACAAACACAGGAGGAAGGTTCCCCCACCCGACCTGAAGACATCTGATTGACAGGATGCCGCAGATGCATGATGGTAGCTATTGCACTTTCTCTCTCTCTCTCTCTCTCTCTCTCTCTTTCTAGTCTTTTCTCTTTCTTCCCCCCTTCTCTTGTACGCCAAATAAAGTGACTTGACACTTGACTCCGTTTTGAGTCTTAATTCTGTTCCCAAGAACTGCAAAAGACCTGGTCATGATAAAAGATCTAGTTGAACTTCACTAGGAGTTAAGCCCGGCCACCCCCAGCCACCCAGAGCAATTTGAGGGGGTTTAACCTCTGCCAATTTAGTCTGTCTGGCTGTGGATCGTGACAGAGCCTTAACTCCCACCCTGTTTGCTCTTTGACATTGTACCTCACGTGTAGTTCAGGTCCTCTTGGGCAAGTAAATTGCCTGCTAAAGACAAGTATTCTTTCAGTTACACATTACTCCCAGCCACACATTACACAAATGTTCAGACAGGTCTTTCTATTAACATTTTAAACTACAGTGGTTTTCATAAGCAACCAAAGCTTGGGGTTTATTATTAAAATATATTTTTGTTACTGTACATGCTAATCAATCCCTGTATTGGACTAGGCAGCTGAGCCACTCCCCACCAGAAAACCTGTACCTTTTCTTTTAACAGCTAAGCAACTGAGTAAGTCTTTATGTCCTGCCTTATGCATCTTATCAAACATCAATGTTTTGGTGGTCATTCTTACCTGGGATGTGACTATACTGCTTAGTAACTACAAAAAAAGCAGAAAGCCTGAACTCCTTGCCTGCTAAATGAATTCTTCATCATATAATTCATTTAACTTAGACTTACTGTGGCTTTTATCCCAGAATCACACAGAATCACAGAACACCAGGAGTTGGAAGGGACCTCAAAAGATCATCCAGTCCAACCCTCCTGCCAGAGCAGGATCACCTAGACTAAGTCACACAGGAAATCATATGTGAATGTTTAGTAGTTTTATGAAGAAGAGGGTATAGAATCACAGAATGCTTTGAGTTGGAAGAGACTTCAAAGATCATCTAGTTCCAAACCCCCTGCCATGGGCAGGGACACCTTTGCTGGACCAGGTTGCCCAAAGCCCCATGCAACCTGGCCTTAAACTCCTCCACAGGGATGGGCCTTCACACACCCTAACACATGTGATTGAATGAGGACCTTGGTACTGTCCCCAGGGAAGCTGATGCCTCCAGAGGGTGGCTGAACGAGCCAGAGGTTGGAGCTGGACTGCAGGTAAGGCGGAGATTGCCAGCTGCCAGCCAGGCTAGCACCTTCCTCCCGGTACTGCTGCTGGATGCCTGATGAAAGCCACAGCCTGCTGAATAAGGCTCAGCCCCCATCAGCAATACAAAGGCCAAAGTCACTGTCAGAATACTGTCATTACCTGTCGCACTGAGAAAGCATAAGTGAAGCTTTAGATCTAAACTTTACTAAGGCATTAAATGCATCTGAGCAATTGTGACTGCCCTACAGAGATGGGAAAGAGGAAAGCCCCAACAGCCCGTATTTTATTAATTGGAACTGCATGGTTACAATCCCATCACTTAAATGTCAAAGCTAATTAAGCATCTTTGTGGCACCCACAGTTGTACCTCCACCATATCTAGTATATAAATATTATTCACTGCTGTGTATTCTGTATGAATATTACTCTCTCTTTTGTTTTGAGGTGGTATTTATATATTAAGACAAGTGTAATGTGCAGAAAATATGAAGAGCTCCAGATTACAGAGTGTCCAAGACCTTCACTACAGTTCACTCTGTTAAACCTGTCAAATTTCTACCCTCCAGAGCCTTCCTAGGAGCCATGCTGTGTGCCTGAGATCTAAAGGGTGCCTGGATCAGAGAGGGCACTGCTTAAACAATTTTAACTTACCCCAGCTCAAGCTGAGTGAGAACCCCGATGTTGTAGGGGGACATTAGTCCTGGTCCATGCCCCCACTTCCAACTGCCTTCCCAACTCAATGCCTGGCTTACACCAGACTGTCCCACTCATCCAGCTGGGAAATAAACTCTTTTATTCCTGGCAATGTTAGTTTTCAGCTGGAGCAAAATTGACATACTCCAAGGCTGAGCAATTCTGAGTCCTCGTGCAAGGCAGGACATGGCAACCGTAAGGGAAAACAGGTCTTCCCTTGCCCCCTCCCTTTTGGAGGTGCCATCTTAAGGGTAGCTCCAGTTTGCCTTTAAACCCCACTCTAAGGTATCTGCCTGTATATTGCTGTAGTGAGAAAATTCAGCTCTGCAGATGTTTCTCTGCTCTTCCTTTTTAGTAGAAATGAGCTTTTTCTTTCCAGAGGGGATGCTTTGGGTTTTGATATTACTCTGTTCCTAGTCAGAAACAATTTCCCCACTCATTAATGAAAGTAGAACCAAAGAAGGTGCTTTTTCCCTTCCATATTGAATGCAGTTTAAAAGATTTATAAGATTGATCAGTATTTGAAGAATAACAATTGCTTTAATCTTTGCTGGAAAGCACAGCTGGGCGATTTGTTTGTGTCTCAGAGACATGGCTGGCTAACAAGTGTTACAGAAGACATACACATGATGTTATGAAACACAGAAGATTCACTCTAAGGGATTTTTCAATTTTAAAATGCACATTGCCTTTAAACTATTTTGGATTGTCGCAGGTAGGGTCCCAACCACCGCATGCTGCTGCCTGAAAACTCCGCTCTCTTTCAATGGGAACGATACAAACAAGCAAGAGCAGCTGAAAAGCCACATAAGGGCTCTTGAGTCTGGTTCGAGCTGAGCAACAACCACACACAAAGCTCTCAATGCCACCTCTGTCTAGCTGGAGATCAGTTTGTTTCTTCTTCTGCATTCATGTCCTTAACATGGCAACACTGCTTCACATGCCTCGGTGCAACAATTGTCCCTCTTGCCATTAGCTGTCAGTAGAGAAAGTACTTGTCATTTCTAAGTGTTGCTTTCATTTCTCCTCCAGATTTTTTCAGGACAGAAAATAGCCCCAGTTGCCAACTCTAATTAGAATACAGTGAAATTCACAGTACATAAAACATTGTAAAAATCAGGCAAAACTTGAATGGAACTACATGCTAGACATTCATGAACAAGAACCCTAACAAACACGTGCTGGAAGTTGCCCCTCTCACTACAAGTCATACCAGTTCTAGATATTTTTGTGTCCCCAACAGCTTTGTAACAGTGCCTCTAAAGTAAGTAAGCTTATTGGTGGATCAAGGCTTCCTATCTTAATTTTGAAGGCAATATGAAGCTCTGTTCTTGTGGTACCTGAAATATGCAGGAGCCATGAGTTGAATCAGCTGCACACTACTACTCCCCGGGCAGCATCAGGCCGGCTATCGCATCCTAACAATGTCTGGGGGGCAGAGCATCAGATTTGCTCTGGTCCCTACAGAGGCTTTTCCACAGCTCAAATGATAAGGGGACGCAGATCTCAAGAAAAACAGAGACAGCTATTAAGATCTGGACAGCCATGGCATAGGGCACAATACCAAGCACAGAATCCCAAAGGGATTTATTTAAAAGGAAAATACGTCTCAGTAACAGCCTCGGGTTTGGAAAAGGAAAGGAGTTTTTTTACATGGCTACTTTTCAGGAGAGATACTTGGATACTAAGAGGATGAGTGACTCAGAAACACCACAGATGTTTACAATTCTACCCTTTACAGAGTCTCTTCTATAAAAAGATGCCAGACAGCTTTATAAGCCTTGATGGATCGCGCATTTCAACATCCTGTTGGGTCAGATTATAGCAACATAATATTCACATTAAAGATAAAATAAGACACTTTCCCACAGTCATAAAGTAAAACTAGAAACAATAAGAAGCCTCAGATTTTCTTCACTGCAGAGTTAATCTGGTTAGTTGGCACCCGCTCAACATATGTCAAGTCCCAGCATTCACATCAAAACCCAACCCTGTTCCTACATCCCTCTCTGCTTCTCTTTCTACACACAAAGCCTGACCCCACAACTCTTCCTATGGAGAATATTTTCTGCCCAGCCAACGGTGTGCTCTGTTCTGTGTATGACTTCTTACCCTGCCAATGATGTCTGGGAGTTACCTGTCCTTTATAAGAAAGATGGGATGTGCTAGAGATCTAACAGCAGTCTGGCATCAAACCTTGCCACCATTATCAGGCAGGTGTGTTCTGGCATAAACCACCATACCACAACCTGGCAAACATTGTTATTCCCCTGGCTGACTTCAGGTCAGAAGTTTATCTGCATGGATGGGGTCGGTTAATGACAGTAACTGCGGGGAAGAGCTGCACGTGCTGCCGATTAAGTGAGCGCACTTCTCAGTGTAGTGATGGAAATGATTTGCATTACCATGTACAATGTGTCGATGACTTGGGAGCTGTGCCCAGGAGTTCTCCTACAGTACTGTAAAAACTCCCCCTTCCCTTAAGAAAACTAAGCTACCTTCATGAAAAGCAAGGCTCATGCAAAAACCCTGTACAGGCTTCTTTCAGTTACACAAACACAAAACCAACAAGAGCGGGGACCTTTACTCAGATGTGACTTTCTACTCAACGGTTTCCAAACAAAATCAGCTGCGTGGCATATGCTGCCAAAACAATAGCTACCAGATTAGCAGATGGTATGTTGTGAATTAAATGTTGACACAAAACACAGACGTACCGCTCAATCCTCTCTTCACACCAAAATTTATTTCCTTGCTATTTTTCTCACCTCATATTTACACACAGAAGAAAAATAAAAAGAACAAACCCCCACAACTTTAGATACTCCATCTGTATTTAGAAGAGGGACAAGTTAACCTGCAATATCCTACTACTCTGCCATCTTCCAAAAGAAAATAATCCAGTTTGATTACTGCAAAAGAAAATATGGAGCAAGTGTTCCTGAGAGCCTGGACACCTCTACATTTGTGTTTGCCTACCCTCCCTCCCCTGCCACTATGTCTGCAACAACTGGATGCTCCACCAAAGTCGTCTCTCAGACCCTCCAGGCACAGAAAAGCGTGAGCTCGGTGTTGGCAAGTCCAGAACTACGTATGTACTAATCCTCCAGCTGGCTGCAGCTGAATCTCTGTAACATTATCCATCACATCACAGTTGTGCCTACTTGTTACCTAGGGGAGCACTGATCTGGGTCTCTCCCTCACCCATCAGGTATTGTTTTTTACATAGTTTTAAGTTTTTACCTTTCTTTCCAACGTGGCTGAAACTGCCCAATGGCACTGAAGTCAGTACTTTTTTAAAGGGTAGAGAATGGCAGGACAAGGGATTAAAGCTAAAGGAGGGAAGGTTTAGATTAGATATTAGGGGGAAGTTCTTTACAGAGGGAGTGGTGAGGTGCTGGAACAGGCTGCCCAGAGAGGTGGTGGATGCCCCATCCCTGGAGGTGTTCAAGGCCAGGTTGGATTGGGCCCTGGGCAACCTTGTCTGAATCATGCTTGGAGGCTGGTGGCCCTGGCTGTGACAGGAGGGTTGGAATTCTGATCTTTGGTGTCCCTTCCAACCCAGACCATTCTGTGAGTCTGTGATTCAGTAGGGACAGAAAGGGAGGCAAGAGCAGGCAAGTGTGCTTGTATGGGCTTTGTTTCCTCTGGACTCTAGGTATTTTTATTAATGTTACTGTTTTACAAATAATGGAAAACGAAACACTGCCTCAAAGCAGTATTTGCATAACCAGGAGCTTCCAGGTGCCTGAAATCTAGAGTTTTAGGAAACACAGAACCTGTATGCGTAGGTCACAACGTGTGTTTCACTCAGGTGCCTGCACTGCCAGAGGCATGTCTCTAGAGCCCTTCCCGACCTCAGTGTTCCACACCAACAGGCAGAGGACTCCTTTCCCGCATTTCAACGCCTTTAGACTCTGCAGTTCTTCCGAATTCCCAGCAACTAGGAGAGTCTGGTACCGCTCTCGTGGGGTTTACGGGCAAGTTACTAGGAGCCACCAGCCACTGCCCGCAAGCTGACGCCTGCTCCCAGGACACGGGACGGCCCGGGTGCTGAGGAGTGGCTCAGCGGAGACATGTTCCGACCCAGCCAGCTTCTTCCCCCCACCTCCCGCCTATGATCTGGAGACGTGCTTGGAGAAGACCGCAACAGCAGCCGAGCAGGTCCCGGTCCCAGATCCGCCGACTGGCTGAGGACGCGCGGGGCGGGGCGAGGCGGGGCGGCCGGTTGCTCCGCCCAGGAGGGGGAGCAACCGCGCAAGCGCGCCCTGTCCTACTGAGGGCTGGCTGGCGCGGGGTGAGTAGCGGTGGGGGCAGAGAGGGTCCATGGGATGGTGACCTCTGGCAGCGGGGCGTTAAGTGTCACGGTCTGCCTCCTGAGGGGCCACTGGAGGTCTGGCGGCGGCCGGGCCTTGCTGGTTATGTCCCGGCCGTCCCCGCCGGGCTTTTCCCTTCGTCCCCGGCCGGAAGCTGGTGGTGGTGGCAGAAGCCCCCCCCACCGCCCGGAGGGAGCGTTTCTGCTGGGCTTGTGGTACTCGGGGGCAGGTACGGGGCAGTCGGGCCGAGCTGCTGGGCGGTTGCTCCTTACGGGCTGACTCGCGGTGTTCCGCCGTGTGCCGAGCAGCGCTTTGTGGCCGGGTGGCTGCCTTTAACCGGCCTTCACGGTGCCTTGACCTCCCCCTGCCCTGTCTGGGGACTTAGGGGAGGCGGCCCGGGGTGATTGCTGGGTTGGGTTTGTGAATCCTGCCCCGGGGGCCCCAGCTGTGCTCCACTGTGTAAACTACAGGGCTGGGGTGTCCGTAGTACCCTCACTGCCCGGCGCACGCACACCCAGTGGGTTGCCAGAGGGCGTGTTTTGCTTTGTGACTTGCTTCTCCTGTGAATATGAGACTTGGATCTTGGCCGCAGGGGTGGATGGGAGAGTGACCACAGCACGGGAGTGTGCCGGCTGCCCTCTCACACCTAAGGTTATTAAAAGAAGGTGCTGTAATACTGTCTTTGAAGCCTGAAGACTGATGCTAGGTCTGCAGGTAGCTAAAGCATTGACCAAAGGCAAGTTAAAAAACCCCAAAGTTAGTTTTAGGGATGCACGAGGTGGAGAAGACTGAAAGGCACTGTGCTTAAGCTGGGAATGTTACGTAAGATCAAAGGCAATCAATATATATACAGAACAAAAAATCATGCTGTAAGAAGACAAAGCTGAGTGTGAGCTCATATACAGTATATGTAGTTTTTCAGACTTTTATAAAAATAATGTATATTTTTCATTCTATTTTCAGGAAGTATTCAGCATTAATTAAAATGCCTTCTACCAAACCTTCAAATGAAAATGAAACAGTCAAAGAGAGAAAACCAGGACTGAGAAGTGTTCAAACAACTATGCTCTTCCGAGCTGTGAACCCAGAGCTTTTCATTAAACCTGTAAGAGGCTCGTTCTGAGAGAAACTAAATATCTTTGGAGAGACACAGTTGCTTGAAAATAATCACGGCAATTCTGTGTGCGTTATATAACCAACTCTTGTTATGCAAACCACCCACTAATGTAACTACAAATATTTTTACTTTTTTTCCCCCACTCTGATTGTTTAAGAGCCTGGAACATTCCATTGTTTATTCCAGCTTTTATTTCACTGTTAGTACTGTCTAATTCTTTTGTACCTAGCCAAGTTGCTTTCAGAAAGACTGGTGGCAGGCATATTAACCATTTAAGTTGACAGATTAAGTAATAGTCCTCTTCAGTATTTAAAAGGGAACAAATGAAAAAATGCAAGCTTTTTTATATGAAAGGAAGGGGGTTTTGGCAGCTTTTCAGTATTTTTGGGTTTTCTGTTTCCTGCATTAATAATTAAGTTGGTGATCTTCATGGTTTTTTACACTTGCAGAACTCAAGATGAAATTTTATGCATATAATAGAAGTAGATGTTGTGGTGATAATACATGATCTGGTTTAGAGGAATATAACAAAGGTTGCTTGGCAGGAGCAGGGTTCATTGTCCTGGTAGTATATCCAGATTAATTCTGTTAGAAGTAATAATTACCTTTAGTAATTGGTTTTAGCCTGTTCGTTCATGCTCAAGCAGCACTTGTGACCAGCAAAAGACAGAGCACTGGGAAATGCAGTAAAAGTCTCTTTTTTACAAAGGAATTCCTTTTGCTTTCAGAAAATAAAGCCTCCTTTCTTGCTGCTTGCTAATATTATTCAGATCAGCCTATGAACAGGCAGTGATGATTTTTGGAGATGTCACAATAGTTTTCTGTTCACTTTCTTAGCTAAGATTGTAGAACATAATATTTGTGATGAATGAAATGTTTTAACTAAAAATGTATCCTTTTTTTTTACCTTTTTTTTTTTTTTTCCTTCTTTTTTCTTTTGGTCAGAACAAACCTGTGATGGCATTTGGACTCATGGCAATCACCCTCTGCGTGGCCTACCTTGGTTACTTGCATGCAACAGTAGAGAATAAAAAGGACCTTTATGAAGCTATCGACAGTGAGGGATCCAGGCATATGAGGAGGAAAACTTCCAAGTGGGACTGAGGACATAAGGAAGGAAATCAGCAAACCAGTCACAGAACTTTCCAAGGGAACTACTATTTTCTTCCCCCGTGTCCATTGCAATAATGGATACATGTCTCTTGCTATTTAATCCAATTTAAGTTCCTTTATAGAGTGCTGGGCCTGCACAAATAAATTGCAATTAAGATACATATGAACATTAAAAGGATTTTAAGATTTTTTGCCTGCCATCTCCGCAGTATGGCAGAAGACATGCAGTTAATTTGGGTATGCAGTCACAATTGGTAAATGCCTTAGAAATTTACATGGTAGTGAAAACACGGGTTTGTCTTTTTTTTTTTTTGGACAGAAGGCTTAATGTATCGTGAGTGAAAAGAAAAAGTTGATCTCTTGATCTGTTCAAAGTTGATAATTAAGAGTGATGCACGTAAAATAATTTTAAGGCAAGAAAGATAATGTAAAGCAGTCATTGAAGGGTTTTATTTAATAAAGAAATTTGTAAAATAATGGCCAAAATAATCCTTGGATGCTAATTTACTCTTCCTTACAAACAAAAAAAAAAAAATAGAGGAGAAAAAGTGGAATGAGTGCTTGTGCCAAGAGAAAGGCAGGAAGAACTCAGCCATTACCTTTTCTGTTTGGTATCATACAGCAGATCGGTTACATACCTGCCAATCAGTATGTACAGCTCCCAAGTTAAACAGAGCTGGTGTGTGTTCTTGGCTAGTTTATTTAAGCTGCGTTCTAACACCATGCTTTTTATTGCATAGTATACTATAGAACATTAAATTATTATAGGCTACTGAGCTCAAAATAAGGAATGGAGAAGTCTAAAATCGACAGGTCCTTACAGCCACAGGAAGAACACACCGACAGGAACACGCCCAGCCTTGCCGCACGGCCCTGAGTTTGGTTAGAGGCGACCCTCGGCAGGTTGGTGCAGCCGTGAGCGTGGCTGGAGGGTATGTGGGCATTGTGGTGTTTCCTTAGCATGAGGATGTGCTGCTTCCAGCTACTTCTGTGTGCCTCACATTTCCTGGGCAGTATCCCATTGACCAAACTCCAGAACACATGGTGGGAGGGCACGTATTGAGCCATGCCCTTTTTCCACCACAGACCCTTATTAATGTTTTGGTTCTGTTTTTCCATTCCACTCAATGTTTACAACCCCGTTAAGGGCTCTTGAGAAGCTGGGAGACCTCTTTGTTAACCCCCTTCTGGCAAAGGTAGCTTCTGTCAGGCTGAAGAACATAAGAAAGAATAACTTTGTTGAAATAATTTTTTTAATTGAAGATGATAAAGCTTGCTGACTGTCTTGATGGACAACCGTTGCTCTATTGGCTTTCTCTGTATCTCCCTCTAAATCCTACACTTCGAACTTGTAATTTTCCTCCTGTTTGTGTTTTACAGTTACCTGCATCCTAAATTCAGCTGGGCCTTGGTTTGGCTATCTCCTTCCTGAGAAGTGAGCTTTATCTTTTATAAAACTATAAAAACCCCAGCATTTTTTACAGCCATCAAAAACACGTTCCCCTCTCTGAGCCTACAGCAAAGTCTTGGGCAAATCTGAAAGCTTGCAGGTGAGGAAACGACTCATCTTTTGATTGGTGAAGGAATTTCCAGGTGAACTGATAAAGTACTCAGAACTGTCATGTGCTGTGCATATCCTGTAGAATATGTTTTGTTTGATAGGATGTGGTGGATCTTCAGAATTAATCTGTTCTTTTAAAAAAGGTCACACAGGATCTTAGTTCTCTTAGTTTGTTTAAATGCATGAGTCTCATATGGTTGTGTGAATTTAATTGAATTATTCCAAAATGAGTGCTACAGTAAACTTTTTAACCTTTTTATTCTGTGAGTTTTTAAAATACACATTTTCACCCTTATGTCTGCAGATTATTCAAAATGAGAAAGTCCGGTCTCTCATTGCCACATATTTGGGAATAATGCAGGATTTGGGTTCTTCAAATTTTGAATTATGTTTTATGAACTGACAGTGGGTCTGAGGGAAAAGAGGCAGGGGCAGTGAAAGAGAAGGGTGTGGGACCACTGACCTGGGCAGGGTCTAAGCAATGTGTGTACCGATGGCACTTGATAGAAAAGCTGTTTGAGATGGAGCCTTTTACCTGTTGAATGGAGTAAAGTCCTGTTAACTGGGTTGATTCAGAACTGGCCAGGCTGAAGGAAGAGTTAGTATTTAGATTTGTCCTTATTTTGAAGGAGCTTCTCCATATTTATTTGTGGAGTTGCTCTGTGGGGTAACTCTCTTAATGCTACAAAAATTGTGCATAAAAAGGAGATAAAGCAGTGCAAATACAGAGAAGAATATAGTAAATTAACGGGTGTTATAGTATCAAAACTGGCATTTGCTGCTTCAAGTACCTGATTTATGTCATAAAAACTATGTGTGTATAGGGATTAAAGGGAATAAACCCCACCAAAACACACTATGTTGGTATCAAAATTTGTTGGCTCAACTCTGAATACGCTGCTCCCCTTATGCATCTGGAGGATAAGTGTCCTGGTTTCAGTCAGGATAGAGTTAACTTCATTTGTAGCAGCTGATGGAACGCTGTGTTTGGGAGTTAAAATGAAAGCAGTGCTGATAACACCCTGATGTTCTTAGTTGCAGTCAGACAGTCAAGGACTTTCTTAGCTGCTTCTATTTCTCTATTCTTGAGAAAGGAGGGGCGAAGCCAGGACAGGTGACCCAGATGGGCCAAAGAGAGTATTCCATGCCAATTACGTCCTGCCTAGGAAAACGGGGGGCTGTTGGGAAGAGGAAGAGGGGCGGGCTCGGGACGCGTGCTTCTTGGGGGGACGGTCGGTTCCGGGACAGCTCTGGGTGGTACGGCCTGAGTTGTGTGGGTCGGTGAGAAACTGCATTGGGGATCAATAGTTTCATATTCTTTTGTTCTAAAGTCCTGTTAGCATTGTTATATTTTATTTTTCTGTTATCTTAGTAAACTATCCTTATCCCAACCCACGGGCCCCTTAGTTTCTTGGTTTTGGAGTTATTTGCCCCTTCCTTTTCCCTTCCCTTGTTCCCCCCTTTTTCCCTCTTCCCCTGCTCTTTTACTTTAAGAAGCAGGCAGCTGCGTGGATCTCAGCCCACAGCCGGGGTGAAACCACGACAGTCTTTTTGGCGCCCAACGTGGGGCAAGAAAGGTTGGGATAACGGTAGATCTGACCCTGACCAGATTGTAATTAAGACAAAGTTGTGATAAGTATTGTTGTTTAAGCAGTCTCCGATCGCGATGCTGTGGTATTTATTCACATGGCTGTGGTCACAGCTGTGGCCGCGAAAGTACCGTACGCTGTATGCAATCCTGGCAGGATTTTTTACCATGTCGAGGCTGCGTTTCCTGGTCTGGTTCTTATCTTTTGTGATGACAATCTATGATACAGTAATATTGAGGATCGTGAACTTGTGCTGGTATTTGTATGAGAGCTTGCTGCCCTGTCCATTCTTTGGACAGGAAGAGTTTAGTAACGGCAGCTGGTATGGTGGGAGTACTGCTTTGTTTTCCTTTGGGCTAAATACAACAGCTCTGCTAGCAGTCTTTAAAAACTTTCAATATCCCTGGGATATTCAAACTAGCATTTTGCTGTTTTTCAGTTTGGTGCAGACGGTTCAGTTGTTGTCAAATATTAAGCAGAGGTTTACGAATACCACTCAAGATTTTTCTGTGAGGCCAGATAATCGTGAGTGGCAGGGCAAGTGGCAGAGCATGGGCAAGTACCTAGGCACTTTCTTAACTCCGGTGGTTTGGAGTTTCACTCCTGAGCAGTTACAAGACCCTGAAAAAGTGACTGCATATCTGAAAAGAAATTGCTCTAAGCTTGCCAGAGATACACACCTTACTGCACTGTGCTGGGCCCTGGCCACTATTTACAAAACACTGCTTGATAACAGGCAGCACTGTCAGTACTGTCAGCACTGTCAGAAGGAAAAGAATGAAAACAGACCAGCAAAGACTGCAGCTGCTGCAACCCCAGTGACTGGCACTGCAGCTACTGTAACCACTGTGACTAGCACTAAGGCCACTGTGACTAGCACTAAGGCCACTATGACTAGCACTGTGGCTACTGCAACTTGTCCAACTGATGCTGTAGCTACTGCAACCCCTACAGCAGATACTGCTGATAAAACAAAAAACCAACCCCCGCCAGTGTCTGTTGCTCCCGTACAAAAGAGGAAACAAAAGAAATCAGTTCGTGTAGTGAAGGATGAGGATGAATCAGGGCCATCTGGAGCATGTCAGGATGACTCAGGGTCATCTCAAGCATCTCAGGATGGAGCAGGGCCATCTCAAGCACCTCAGGATGGAGCAGGGCCATCTCAAGCCCCTCAGGATAGAGCAAGGCCATCTCAGGCATTTCAGGATGAGGCAGAATCAGAGGTTGTCACACGATCCCTGACCCTGAGTGAGCTGCGTGAGGTTCGAAAAGATTTCAGCCGCCGCCCAGGTGAGCACATCATCACTTGGTTGCTCCGATGCTGGGATCAAGGGGCCGATAGTCTGGAATTAGATGGCAGGGAGGCCAAGCAGTTGGGATCCCTAGCTAGAGAAGGAGGCATTGACAAGGAAATTGGGAAAAAGCCAGAAACCCTCAGCCTCTGGAGGCGACTACTGTCAAGTGTGGAGGAAAGGTATCCCATAAAGGACTATATTACATGTCAGTCACCCAAGTGTAACAACATAGAGGCAGTTATCCAGTACCTGAGAGAATTAGCTGTACGGGAGATCATTTATTATGATCTGGGCAAATGGCAGTCTGACCCTGATGAAGTTGTATGCACCGCAGATATGTGGCGTAAGGTTGTACGAAGTGCACCAGCAGGGCACACCAATTCATTAGCATCAATAGACTGGGATAATATGTATCCACCAACTGTAAGTGAAGTGTCCTGCCGACTCCGGAAATATCAGGACAATGTTTCCCAATCTGTGATCGCAGCGGTAGAGAAACTGGTCGAACGACTTGACAAAAATTTGTGCAACTCCCAACCCGTATGGGGCAATGTTGCAGCTACTGGGAGAAAGCGTCCATCATCCCAGAAGGGAGGATACAGAAGGTATACACCACGAGACACGCTGCGACAGCAGCTGTGGTTTGAACTGTGTGACCATGGTGAGGACATGAGGAAGTGGCATAGGCAGCCCACCTCAGCCCTCCAGGCACGAGTAAATGAGCTGCGAGGTAAAAGAAACGCACAACGCGATTTTGCCAGGAAGAAGGCTGCACCAGTGAGCAGCCAATATGATCAGCAACAATAGAGGAGCCCTGCCTCCAGCCAGGTGGAGGAGAGGGATAACCGTGCTTATTGGACTGTGTGGATCCGATGGCCTGGTACGTCAGACCCACAGGAGTACAAGGCTCTGGTGGATACTGGTGCCCAGTGTACTCTAATGCCATCGAATCATGTAGGGACAGAACCTGTCAGCATTTCTGGAGTGACAGGGGGCTCACAACAATTGACTGTGTTAGAGGCTGAAGTGAGCTTAACTGGGAAGGACTGGGAGAAACACCCAATTGTGACTGGCCCAGAAGCTCCATGCATTTTAGGTATAGATTACCTCCGTAGAGGTTATTTTAAAGACCCGAAAGGGTACCGGTGGGCTTTTGGAATAGCTGCTTTGGAGACAGAAGGCATTGAGCAATTGCGTGCCTTGCCTGGACTCTCAGATGATCCTTCTGTTGTGGGGTTGTTGAAGGTTGAGGAGCAGCAAGTGCCAATTGCTACAACGACGGTGCACAGAAAACAGTACCGCACTAACCGGGATTCCCTGATCCCCATCCATAAGCTGATTCGTCAATTGGAGAGTCAAGGGGTGATCAGCCGAACCCGCTCACCCTTTAACAGTCCCATATGGCCAGTGCGGAAGTCCGATGGAGAGTGGAGGCTGACAGTGGATTATCGTGGCCTAAACGAAGTCACTCCAGGTATGAGTGCTGCTGTACCAGACATGTTGGAACTCCAGTATGAATTGGAGTCAAAGGCAGCCAGGTGGTATGCCACAATTGACATTGCAAATGCTTTCTTCTCAATACCACTGGCGCCAGAGTGTAGGCCACAGTTTGCTTTCACTTGGAGGGGCATCCAATACACATGGAATCGTCTGCCCCAGGGGTGGAAACACAGCCCTACCATTTGCCATGGACTAATCCAGACCACACTGGAAAAGGGTGGAGCCCCAGAGCACCTGCAGTACATTGATGACATCATTGTATGGGGCAATACAGCAGAGGAAGTATTTGAGAAAGGAAAAAGGATAATTCAAATCCTTTTGGAAGCTGGTTTTGCTATAAAGCAAAGTAAAGTCAAGGGGCCTACACGAGAAATCCAGTTTTTAGGAATAAAATGGCAGGATGGGCGTCGTCAGATCCCAATGGACATTATCAATAAAATAGCAGCTATGTCTCCACCAAGCAACAAAAAGGAAACACAAGCTTTCTTAGGTGTTATATGCATGTCCCAAACTACAGTCTCATTGTGAGCCCACTCTACCACGTAACTCGGAAGAAGAATGATTTCCAATGGGGCCCTGAGCAGCAGCAAGCCTTTGAGCAGATCAAGCGTGAGATAGTCCATGCAGTGGCCCTTGGGCCTGTCTGGACAGGGACAGATGTTAAAAATGTGCTCTACACTGCAGCCGGGGAGAATGGACCTACCTGGAGTCTCTGGCAGAAAGCACAAGGAGAGACTAGAGGTCGACCGCTGGGGTTTTGGAGTCGGGCCTACAAAGGATCTGAGGCCAATTATACTCCAACAGAAAAGGAAATACTGGCCGCCTATGAAGGGGTTCGAGCCGCTTCAGAAGTGATTGGAACTGAAGCTCAGCTCCTCCTGGCACCCCGACTGCCGGTGCTGGGCTGGATGTTTAAAGGGAAGGTCCCTTCTACACATCATGCCACTGATGCTACGTGGAGCAAGTGGGTTGCACTAATTACTCAGCGGGCTCGAATAGGAAACCCTAATCGCCCAGGAATCATGGAAGTGATCACAGACTGGCCAGAAGGCAAAGATTTTGGGATGTCACCAGAGGATGAGGAGGTGACACACGCTGAAGAAGCCCCACCTTACAACAAACTGCCAGAGAATGAGAAACGATATGCCCTGTTCACCGATGGCTCCTGTCGCATTGTGGGAAGACACCGAAGATGGAAAGCTGCTGTATGGAGTCCTACAAGACAAGTAGCAGAAGCCACTGAAGGAAAAGGTGAATCAAGCCAATTTGCTGAGGTGAAGGCCATCCAGTTAGCTTTGGACATTGCTGAGAGAGAAAAGTGGCCAATGCTCTACCTTTATACTGATTCATGGATGGTAGCTAATGCCCTGTGGGGTTGGTTGCAACAGTGGAAAAAGAACAACTGGCAGCGTAGAGGCAAACCCATATGGGCTGCTGACTTATGGCAAGACATTGCTGCCCAATTAGAGAAGCTTGTTGTAAAGGTACGTCATGTTGATGCCCATGTACCTAAGAGTCGAGCCATGGAGGAACATCAAAACAACCATCAGGTAGATAAGGCTGCTAGGATTGAAGTGGCTCAGGTAGATCTAGACTGGCAACATAAAGGTGAATTATTCCTAGCTCGATGGGCTCATGATTCCTCAGGTCATCAAGGGAGAGATGCAACATATAGATGGGCTCGAGATCGAGGGGTGGACTTAACCATGGATGCTATTGCACAAGTTATCCATGAGTGTGAGACGTGTGCCGCAATTAAGCAAGCGAAGCGATTGAAGCCGCTTTGGTATGGAGGACGGTGGATGAAATATAAATATGGGGAGGCCTGGCAGGTCGATTACATCACCCTCCCACAAACCCGCCATGGCAAACGCTACGTGCTTACCATGGTGGAGGCAACCACCGGCTGGCTAGAAACATATCCTGTATCCCATGCCACTGCCCGGAATACAATCCTGGGCCTTGAAACGCAAGTCCTATGGCGACACGGTACCCCAGAAAGAATCGAGTCAGACAATGGGACTCATTTCCGAAATGCTCTCATAGACACCTGGGCCAAAGAGCATGGCATTGAATGGGTGTACCACATTCCTTATCATGCACCAGCCTCTGGGAAAATTGAACGATATAATGGACTCTTAAAGACTACCCTAAAAGCAATGGGTGGTGGAACATTCAAACACTGGGATACACATTTGGCCAAAGCCACGTGGTTAGTTAACTCTAGGGGTTCTACCAATCGGGCTGGCCCTGCCCAGTCAAAATTTCCACGTACTGTAGAAGGAGACAGAGTCCCAGTGGTGCATACGAAGGGTATATTAGGGAAGATGGTTTGGGTCATCCCTGCTTCAGGTAAAGGTAAACCTGTGTCGGGAATTGTTCTTGCTCAAGGACCTGGTAGTACTTGGTGGGTAATGCAGAAGGATGGAGAAGTTCGATGTGTACCTCAAAGGGATTTGATTTTAGGTGAGAATAGCCAATGTAATTAGTAAGGTAGAAATTGTATTATAATAAGTACTAAATAACCCATTACTGTATATTCATTATTACTATAATTGCTGTATGTTGTTGTTTGTTTTACCAATGGAGTTACAGCTGGAATCATACACGACAATGAAGGAAGACTGCCACGATGATGGGACCAAGACCTGCCATCATAAGAACTTTTTCCTCTTCCCCTTTGAAAATGAACACTTTTGATTCACAGACTATGACCATGGACCATGTCAGATGCATCGGTCGAGCGCCTGAGATGCAGCATGCAACGATCCAATGGTGACACCATGAGAGACTGTTACAATGAATGAAGCCTGAAAATCATGGACTAAATCATTTACTCAACAAAACTCAGATGAATGGTCCATAGACTAAGGGAATAACACATATATGTGTGTCTGAAACATTGGTTGTACCCAAAAGAAATGATTGGACCTGGTCATGACGTAAATGGTATGGAATAAGGGGTGGAATGTCCTGGTTTCAGTCAGGATAGAGTTAACTTCATTTGTAGCAGCTGATGGAACGCTGTGTTTGGGAGTTAAAATGAAAGCAGTGCTGATAACACCCTGATGTTCTTAGTTGCAGTCAGACAGTCAAGGACTTTCTCAGCTTCTTCGTATTTCTCTATTCTTGAGAAAGGAGGGGCGAAGCCAGGACAGGTGACCCAGATGGGCCAAAGAGAGTATTCCATGCCAATTACGTCCTGCCTAGGAAAACGGGGGGCTGTTGGGAAGAGGAAGAGGGGCGGGCTCGGGACGCGTGCTTCTTGGGGGGACGGTCGGTTCCGGGACAGCTCTGGGTGGTACGGCCTGAGTTGTGTGGGTCGGTGAGAAACTGCATTGGGGATCAATAGTTTCATATTCTTTTGTTCTAAAGTCCTGTTAGCATTGTTATATTTTATTTTTCTGTTATCTTAGTAAACTATCCTTATCCCAACCCACGGGCCCCTTAGTTTCTTGGTTTTGGAGTTATTTGCCCCTTCCTTTTCCCTTCCCTTGTTCCCCCCTTTTTCCCTCTTCCCCTGCTCTTTTACTTTAAGAAGCAGGCAGCTGCGTGGATCTCAGCCCACAGCCGGGGTGAAACCACGACAATAAGCAAAGACCACCAATAAAATCTCTTTGGTTCTGTCTTTCTCAGTTTCATCTTCAATACAGTAATGATTATCTACAGTGGGCGATAGCTGGCTTGAGCTGTGAGTCAAAAGGGTTTCCTGGGCAGAGGCTCTTTCAGGGTTTTGCCAGCTCCTTACTGCCTAGGCTGGCTTTCATGCCTTTACCCAGAACATGCTACAATTCCAGTGTCTGAAACAGGAGCTATTGTAGCGCTAAAATCTCCTTAGACCACATGGTTTGAATAGGAATTGTTGACATTCAAGAGCAACCACCAAAAAAAAAAGCATTACAAAGCCAAAGGCTGCTGTGACCCAACTTTAACATTACCAGGGAAAGTTAGTTCTTTGTGAGCAAAGCCTGCCCTGCCTAGTGATGGTTGCTACGTAAGGAGCTGTATTAAGGCTGGATGGGGTGACTTCATACAGTCCTGCTCCATCATCTGCCGACAGCATGTCAGCTTGAGTTGTCAGCATGTGTGAATCCTCACCTGAAGGCAAACATTTCAGCTAACTAGGAGAAAAAGCAATGGTCAATGATTTTTCACTCTTCTCTGGCTTGCATGTTTTCCGTACCAACAGGAAGTGTTTGTGCCTGCAAGCAAGGGATCTATCAGGAACAGAATTCCGACAGCAGTGTGTTACAGTAAAGTACTAGAATATCACAATGATTAAGAGTCCCAATCTCGACTCTTTTGTTTGTTGTGCTGTATGTTCAAAAATAATACCACCGCCACCTTCCCAAGCTACTTTTGATCGGATTCGGGAGTACAAGCCTTTCAGAACACGGTATTACACTCACCGTGATATACTGGGTAAGTTTGTTTCTGAAGTCCTCGCAGTTTGAGATTTAGGAAACTTCCAAGAGCTGTTGTAGCCATCTGTTCCTGACAGTCATGAAGGCGTTCACATCTTGGTAAGGCAGAGCTGCGTTTCCCTTCTGAATATTAATAAATGCAGTATATTCAGAGCAGGGACGGGGTCAGCTGTCCCGTGGTGCATGAAGGCATTCAGTTTTGGGCATAATGAAGTGTGAAAGAGAATGCTAGCAGATGTTTTATAGACCTCAAGGAATTTGGGAAGAACTATACTTAATGTTTGCACACCTCATCCCTTCAGTCATCAACAGGATACAGCTGGGGAATTTTATCCTGAGTCCTACCTACTCTTGAATCCTACCTTTCTGATTTTGGCCACTGACACTAGATTGAGGTTCTGTAGCTCCTCTTGAGGCTTGATTTATCTGTTTTTCTGGCATACCACAATCATAACCTCACCAAGAAGTAAAGTGTGTGGTAGCATTCCCACTTTTGGGGGTCTGGCACATCTTTGTATGCTATTCCTAATTGTCGTTAGAGGTTTCTGATCAGCCCTGTAAAGTTTTGTAGAAAGCACGTTGTGCTTTTTAATCAACGTGTGCTGCGAAGAGGAGTGTGCTTGGTTCTATTTTAAACACCACCCAAGCGATTATCAGTGTACCCAGAGCCTTGGCAGCCAGGCGAGTGCCACGCGTGTCTCAGAGCACGAGGCTTTCAGCTCTGTCTTGACAACACACGGTGTAAAACTTACCCAGAGGGACACAGAAGGTGTCTTTAAAATATTTTCTCTTTACTGCTTAATATAATGACTGGGGAAAAGCTATACAGGCAGAGCACAGTATGCTTTGCTGCTGAGATTTATGCACTGTTGGACTTCCATTTTGCTGATTGAACTTTTGTTGATCAGTTGACCCCTTTGTCCCATCTTGCTGCTGTTTCCCCTGTACTTTGTGTTAGCTCCATGAGAGGACTCTGCCCACCCACGCGAAGTAGGGAATAAGAGGGTAAGAAGTAGTAGGGTGTAGGAGGGAGACCTAATTCTCCAGCGGCTGTGTGAAAGCTAGATCTGTGGCTCTATTCCTTTTCCATTTTCTCAACAACCCAGAGAAAGGTGATTCTTTGGCCCTGCCAAGAACAGGGAATGGGATCCAAAGCAATGTCTGGGCTTGACACTGAGTAGGTAAAGGCAGAGCAAGAGGATCCAAAATTTGAAGTGTTTTGGATTGCAGAAAGTTCCCTTTATCCACATCCCTCTGCAGTGGCTTCTCTTCTGGGCAATCCTTGGGGGTGAAGGCCTGTCTTTCAAACGAGTTAGAGGGCACTACCTGTTTGCTTTCACAGCATGTCCATGGGAAGAGATGGTGATGCTTATGTTTTGCTTAGACCCCATCCATGTTGCTAAAGGGAAGCCCTGTCATCAAGTGGCATGGCTCAGCTCCATGCTTCTCCACTCCTCCTTTCTAAAAGAAATTAACTGTCCTCCCGCAGCACTGGGGCTGCTTGGGCCTTGGATGGCCATATCCCCCTCCCCTGAGAATATTTATTGTGTGCCCCTAAAGTGGCACAAAGGCATCCGAGGCTGTCTTGGAGCAAGACACCTTGATGAAAACCTTGGAGGACTGTGAGGGCCCAGGGTGACACAAAGGGCACCGTCTCACTTGTAGTGTCCAAAGTGATGCACTCTCACCCTAGAGTCTGTGATGCTTTCCAGAAGATGAGCACTGGGTTCAGCACCTTCCTGTTACATTTATGGAGCTGCATGAGCAATAATCACAGCGTTTCTCTATGTGAAATGGGAGTGCATGGGTTTTAGCCTTCAGAGTTTTAATTCAGCTGCAGAACCATGCACAGGGGTCAGGAGAGAGGCATGGGTTTCTGCACTCTGGTTATTTGCTGTGATCCACTTGTGTTGGTTGTGCAGAGATTGGAGCAGCCATTCAAGAAGAACAACGTAAAAAGAAGGAGGCAGAGATACAGGAGCACACTGAAAAAATTAAAGCTGAACTTTGGTCTCAGGTAAATTTAATTATGCTCCTGTTATTTAAATGCTGATGATTCTTTGGAATAATTGTCATCCCGTAAAAACAGTTAATAAAGAATTTTGAGGTCACTGCTACAGAGCTACTGTTAATTTCAGATCATCCTTTGCTCACAGAGGTCTGTGTGCACACATTTCTCCAGCTTCTGATCACAATAAAGCATACTTTGAATTAATAACAAACTGCACATCTGGTCTGAAAATGGCCACACAGAAGTTAGCGGTTGTTAAAGCTGTTTCCCATAGTGCTATGTAAGACTTGGAAACTGCCTTTTATCATATAGATGAATGGTGGTTACAACTCATGGCTTAGTGTGATTGTGTGGCCACATTTCAACAGGAATCACTGCAATATATTTGCCAAATGGGCCAAAATGTGTTTTACCATCAAGTTTTAAATTTAACTTGCTCTGATTTTTGAAGTAGAAAATACAGAACTATTGATTATGTAACCTCTGCCTTGTCTTAATAGGATGTTAATAGAATGTGAGCTCTTACACTTAAATAATAACTTGTTTTAAAGGCTGAAATGCACAAGAAGGATGCAGTGGATAAAGCTCTCAAAGAAGCAGCTGCCAACCACAGTGCATTTGTACAAGATCTTAAACAAAAACTTGGAGAGGAATTAAGGGTATGAATCAGTTTGCTTTCATTACCATAGAAATAGCCAGGATGACAGAATCATGGTTAGGACAACAAAGAAAGAATGTCATTCTGTATTTTTTTAAAAGACTTTTTTTAATTCTGGCCATAACTAGGACCTTCATTCATCTGAGAGTTGAACCCTAGTGCCCAGGAGAAGTACTTGGCCTGAAAGATGACTGGCTTTGTGCTAGGTGAGATGTGAACTTGAGCTAGCTGCATTTTTAAATCACTTTCAACACATTTCACTTTTTTTAAAATTTAATTAAGTTTGTGACCTTTGTTGAAAATTCCCTGCTAGTCCTTGATTCAATCAGTCGCTGAACTTGATGGGGATGCATTTCTTAAGGGCTTAACTTTAAACCTGCCCTGAAGTTTTGTGTTCACCAAAGCTAGAAAGGTGTTTAACTGATTTGCTGAACCTGGACCCTAAGTGGAGTGGAGGAGAAGGAAAACTGCCAGCATATAGGTATTTCTAAACGAAGCACACCAGCTGTAGCTTTGTATTTCTGTATTTGCCTAGCACAAGCTTCATCTTGGTGTGTGGATATCTGAGAGACATGAAGAAAGAGAAAGGAAGGCAATTGCCTTCTAGATCTGAGGCTTCTTGCACCCCTTTACAGGGCTTCTTACCACTAGAATATCCAATCGCTCCTCAGTCAGGCATTGCACAGCCCATCCAACACCCATCATCCTTAGTCTCACAGCCTCCTGTCAGCAGATGAAGGGTGCACAAAGAATTGCCAGAGTGTTTTGCCTTGGAATTTTACTTTATACAAGTTTCTAAATAGCTGTCTGTTTATACTGCAGGCAGTCAAAGCAATGTGCTTGGCATCTCAAGAGGAAAAGCAGAGAGGTTTACAGTGGTCTTAAGTTTCCAGCAGAGTTTGTTCCATTTTATGGAGCTGTTTTCCAAGAGAGCTCTGTCTTTTACTGTCATAGCATCTGCTGACAGGAGTTGGAAGAAGCTAAGTTCCTCATGTTTAATTATTCAGGTACTTGCCATACGCCTGTAATATACCTTTTGTAGACTTGAGTGCTCAGGATTTGAATGTCTCCTGTTTGTCCTGATAACATTGGCTCCAGTGACTACAGTCTAGGGAGCAGATACAGAAATCAACAGCTGAAGCAAAAGAAGAGGCAGATGGAACTAAAGTCATTGCAAGGTGGTTTAGATTTGGTGGTTTGTGTTTCATGGAGTGCATTTTAGGAGGTGTGTTTACTCTAAGCCAACTGCTCACTGGCAGCCAACTTAGAAAGGTGATGGCAGGAAATTCACTCAACATCTGCCCAATCTAACAGCGACAGCCAACGAAAGATATCACTGAGTGGGTTTTTACATGTAGGGTACGTAAAGATGACTGCTTTCAGCTGGTAGCTTCAGGAATGGCCTTTTTGCAGCAGTGCTGATGTGGCTCTTCCACCACGATTCACAGGTTTACTTAGGCTTCTCGTAGGAAAGTCCTATTATTTGTCACTCTACTCGCCAGCAGTAGACAAATAACCACAAAATTGCACAGAATACAGAGCTTGCACATGAGTGTGCAAGAGATTTACAACAGACCTTGTGTAACAGTTCATCCTGTGTCAGAAAACCCACCAAGATCTAAGCAGCCAGAGCTTTCTCAATGATGCCTGTCCACTTCCACTGAGGATGTGCTTGTCAGGGCTCTTGGAAAGAACTGTGAGTGGTGGCAAAGCAGCGTGCATGACTGGGCATTGGGTTAAGTGGGTTGGATTGCTTTACTGGAGAGTTGGGTGTGGTGTGGCCTATAATGGCAACAGAATTCTATTGGTATATATTGAGTTGTCTGAGATTCCAGATGTATGTGTCTGCATCCAAACAACCTACGATTAATGTTGTCATACCTTTATGTATCAGCCTGTGAGCAGTATCTTGCTGACAAGCATACCGAGGTCTAGGCTTCTCCATCTCATTCTAAAGCCATGCCACCGGCCATGTGAGCTGGTGAAGAAAATATTTCAGAGAACTTTTAGTGCTTTTTGTAGAAGATGGGGATGATGCTACAGTAACTGACTCTAATTCCCCCATATTTTCCTGAAGTCTGTTCTGCTGGACTTCGTTGGGGATTGTTGTCACTACTTACATCTAACTTTGCTTAAGGAAGAGGTGAGGAAGGTGAAGGCAGAGATGAAGCAGTACATGGAAGATGAGCAGAAGAGAGAGGCTGAAGCTGCAGAGCAGCGTATGGCTCACAGACTTCAGTGTGTCCTGATGGAGTGTGCCCAGGAGAAGATGCAAGCAGTGGCCGAAGCCAGGAAACAGGAGAGGGAGATGGCCATGCAGGAAGCAGCCAGGCAGCACAGGTGCTCTCATTGTTTTCCCTGACTTGGCTGGCAAACATGCTCTGCTAAAGAAAATGACTGGAATTGCATCAGTGTTGTTTAGATGCCAATCTTCTAGGGAAAGATCGATAGACCCTTTATGTGTTTGCAAGTGTCAGGGGACCAGGAAGAGTTGCAGGCTCACTCTAGCTGATGGCCCCCATAGAAATAAAACATATTTTGTTCCTAAAATCAAGTATCACAAAGACAACCAAGTATCCCAGAGTTTTGATTTTTATGGCTTAGAGTCATCAGAAATAAAGATCTCAGGGGCCCACTGTGCCATTCATGGCATCTATGCAAAACTGAAAGATAGGTATTCAGAGATCTGCAAGGCACAGGAGATTCTGCCCATCTAGATTAAGCGTTGTGAATTCAACAGCTTTGATGACAAAATAATAACCTGTGCCTCTCCCTTAAAAGTAGACTACATTTCATTTTTTGACAGCACAAACAACAAAATAACACTATGCTCTCACAACAAAAAGATCAGTTCAGGTGTGTTCCTTTGCAAGATGATGGGGTGGGGTTTTTTTCCACACAGAGCCACGCTTAGTTTTGATCTATTATTTAATACATTCCTTTTCACTACTAAAACAGGCCCTTTCTGACAAGGATAAATCACATTCTGCATAAGATTAGCTGGTCTCTTTAACTTCTCAAGTCAGCAGAGTTCTGTGAAAATACATCCAGCAAAGTGGAGGGAGCAATAACAGAAGGCAGGTTTTTTTCCTCAGCATTGAAGAATTTGGCTCAGTAACCTTAACAGATGCCCGATGTGCCATACTTTTATGTGTCCCTGTCCCAACTCTGGTGAATAGCACCCACAGTGGTTTGACTACATAGTATAAATTACGTATTTTATTACTGATGTGCTAGCACAGAGATGTTCCCGGTCCCACTTAAAATTACATGTGAATCTGTAGTCGAGAGATCAGTTCTTAGATTTCACTTCAAAGCAGCATTTTTTTATTTGGGGGTAGAATTGTTGAAAGTCTATTTGAAAATCAGTATGTACTTAAGCGCTTGCTCCAAGAGAGACCTGAATGAAGAGTCAAACAGTAATCCTTTATGGTTTTCATTTAGAAGCAAGCACCAGTAAATTATTGCTCGACATGACACATGCAGAAATAGAATCTACTGCAGCTGCTTTTATCTGTGTCATCAGTGGCCTCCTTTTGCCCTGTTTTATTTCAGAGGACCTACATAAAGTTCTGATTTCGTGTATGTTTATAGTTGAAGAGAGATTTTACAACAACCTGAATAGACTTAGATTGTTTTTTCAGTAATCTTTAATAACAGGTGTTCACTACAAATCTTTCCTTCTTTTTCTTTTTTTAACTAGAAAGCACTTAGAGCAACTCAAAGAAGAAAGGGCGTTAGCTGAGGGACTACATCGTAAGAATATAGAGCAATTAAACAAAGAAAAACATCATGAGATTAATGCTGCCCTGAGTATCATACGAAAAGAGCATCAGATAGAGACTGAAAAACAGCTCAAAGAAGCAGAGATTCTACATCTTGAAGAGCTGGAGAAAGCGATGGTTATGCTGAAAGCAGCAGAAGAACAGGTAAAGACTCTCACGCAAAAACTGGAAAAAATGACGAGTTGGAAGGACAGCCTGGAAGCTGAAATCCAAGCAACAAGACAGGCTTTTCAGAAGTATATTGATGCCACGTTTCCTAACCTGTCTTCTGGACAAGCAGATTTTATTCTGCCATTCAGAAAAGCATTTGAGCAGAAGGACACCCCGGAAGAAGCGGAGGACACTGATGAGGAATACAAGAGAGCTAGTATTAGAAGTGTGAGCTTCACAGACACAGGTTAACAGAACTGCAAATAGGTGGTGCTGAAAAATAAATTCCTCTCTGTTCACTGAATTATATGAGCGTGGCTTGAATGAGAGAGAGAAAAATAACCACTGCAATGAAGTGATGAGCCCTGGTTAGAAATTATGCATTAATTTTTGTTTAGCAAAGCATGTTGGAACATGTAGGGGAAAAAAATCTGAAAATTCCATCAGAGAAATCTGTTGCTTAGTTAAGTGTTAGTGCTTGGGCTGTGAGGGCTGTTCTGCCCCTGAATCCCCGGGATGTGGAGTAAGACACATGAGCTCTGAAAACCTGTGTAACAGTGTGTATGTCTAGTGTACATGCTAAGGGTGTGTTAAAAGCTTTAGTGAATGGTGTGAGAAATCTTTGTGTCTCTCACATTTGTTACCTGTTAATCTGAAAACACTGTATAGCATCTGGAGTGCCAGCTGAGGGATGTAAAGGAGCTGGTCTTTACTGCGGGTGATAGAAAGTACAATATAGTAGAGGAAACTTTCCATAGGCATGTTAAGGGAATTTTTAAGAGATCAATCCGTGCAGCCTTCTTGTCCTCAAAAACAGCCCTAGAAAACAAAAAAGCAGAATGATCTCACAGAGAGCCATCACTCTACCCAACTAAGAAGTGAAGACAAGTGAACTCACTGGCTTCTCCTGGACCGGTTTATTTAATTCATACAGAATACTTTGAACAGACATTTGGCATGCTCTGGCATTATTTCTGACCTAAATGCCTGTAAAACCTTTTCTCACTGCATTGTGGAAGCTCTTTCTGTGGATTTAATGTGCATTAAGCATAAAAGTCTTTTGAAACTTACTGAGTATAATACTTGAGCTAAAGTACTAGCAGCTGCATCATGGAATATCTAAAGCTGATGAATCCTCTCCACTGGGATTCTTGATTAAAGGCTCACCTTGGCACACACTGTAGAACCCAGAGACATAGGGGCAGGTGGGGGAGCCCCCAAAACCCAATCGGAGAAATGAACTTCCAATCCAGTCCTTCCTGGGGCATCTCAGGAGGATATCAGCCCTACGGACTGGGCATGAGAGTCATCATCATTGGTCAGCAGGAGTGGCTTTCTGGAGCACCTTGAAGACTGAAGATGGATACAGCCTGGAGGTAGGGGAGTCCTTATGGGATGCAAGACCATCTTGGAATTGTACAGAGGCTTATTTTGGGGTGTTTAGGGAAAGAACCAAAAGTGGGAAAAGAGTGGTCAAGGTGGTTGGGGGAAGAAAAGAGCAGGTCGAGTGAGGTGATTCTGCCTCTCCGCTCTCATGAGACCACACCTGGAATACTATGTCCAGCTCTGGGGTCCCCAGCACAGGAAAGACATGGAGCTGTTGGAGCAAGTCCAGAGGAGGGCTATGAAGATGATCAGAGGGCTGGAGCACCTTGCCTACAAAGAGAGGCTGCAAGAGTTTTGCTCGTTCAGCCCAGAGAAGAGAGTGCCCTGGGCAGACCTAATCACAGCCTACTTAAAGGGGTCCTACAGGAAAGTGGGAGAGGGACTTTTCATCAGGGAGTGTAGTGACAGGACAAGGGGCAATGGCTTCAAGCTGAAAAAGGGTAGGTTTAGATTAGATGTTAGAAACAAATTCTTTACTGTGTGGGTGGTGAGGCCCTGGCACAGGCTGCCCAGAGAAGCTGTGGCTGCCCCCTCCCTGGCAGTGTCTAAGGCCAGGTTGGATGGGGCTTTGGGCAACCTGGTCTAGAGGAGAGTGTCCCTGCCCATGGCAGAGGGGTTGGAATTAGGTGACCTTTGAGGTCCCTTCCAACCCAAAGCATTCTGTTATTCTGTGAAAAGAGAGGGTTAAGGAGCTGCTTACATGTAAGCAGGGGCTGGTCATAATTGACCATGCCCTGAGCCTTATCAGTGCAGTCTGTCCTATCTTTTCATTGAAACTCCATTTCTAACTTTTCCTGAGTGCAAGACTTTCTCTGTGTGCATGTGTATGCATGGAAGTATACCTGCCAGCAGCTGGGCTTGGACCACAGATAACAGGGGCTGTGAGCTCAGGGTGCCAGCAGTTGAGGAGGCTGGAGTGCATATTATGAGGGTACGTACACCAGTGTAATCACTGGCAAATATCCAGACAGGTTAGTCACTAGGGTAAGAGGTATGGGAGCCAAGTGGCAAGAGTGGTTGTAAATCTAAGATACTGGAGACACCAGAGTATCTGAGATTTGGTTATTTGAGGGACCAGGTGATCAAAGCCAGTGACTGGAGAGGCTGTGAGGTCTGAGGACTGGCTGCTGGTAAGGTCCTAAGTCTGGACCAATTACCAGATACACTTTTTGGATGCATGTGTCTGTGTATAAGGTAACAGGAAGGGCAGTTCTGCATCTCACGTGTCAGAAAACCAAGATGATGAAGTGCTTCAGCTCCCTTGAACAAACAGTTGAAGTTGTCTTACAGGGATAGATAAGTAGGTATTTTTTTCTTCTCTACTGGGAAGGATATAATTAATCATCATGTACTTTTTCTATGCCTTACTGTTAGCATTTGTTTCAGGGGGAAAAAAAAAGTGACCCTGTCTTAGATTAGCCCACTTTTTACCTGGGATACAGTGGCAGTGACTGATAGAGCTGGTGGGTGTCTCCAGGCGTAACTGTTCTCTGTGTTGGACCTTAGTCCTGGGTACCTCAGTCATCCAGACAAGACCACGGGCCCATGTGAGTGCACATCCCATGCCCCTCCTGACCTTGGGGACATGTTTGGATACAGGCAGCAATGGCTCAATGTCTGGTCAGCTGTTTCTATACATATACATACTGCAAGCTTGGTCTGGGGTGGACTTACCAGTCTGTGCACAGCATATACAGCATAGTCTGTCAGATGCTGGCGTTGCTTCTCACTGCCTTTTGGGAAAGGAAAAACATTTTGGTTTATTGCTTCCAAATGTCAAGGTGAAGCTGTGTTGGCTGCACTTAGAAACAGCATGTCCTCTTAAGTCTGTGTGCTTGGCTGCATAGAGATGAAAGGAGCCCCAGCTCAGCCTAAGCGAGTAGTACAAACAGACAAGCATAAATGGACAGACAAGACAACAAGCAGTAGAATTGCTATGGGACCTGGAGAACCATTTGCCATGGATGCTGTTTGGTATTTCAAGGAAATATTTTAGAAAGTAAAGTAACTAAGCCTGATTTAAGAGATTATTTTTTCCCCATCTAATTCTACTCACAGCACTGTATTAATTACAGTTGACTGGCCAAAAAAAAAGGCTGTTTTTCATATTTTGTAAGTTTCTCCATGTCAGATACTTAATGAAATCTCTGAGTACATGAGCTATTGGTAGCTCATCAGAGCTACAAATCACAAGCTCAGACATATAAGCAAGCCTTTCATTTCATGAAGCAGAGACGGCATATGTTTGTTGGCTTGATTTTGCTCCTGTTTGAGAAGGATCGCAGCAGGAAAAGTAACACTACCCACTTCACTTGCACTCTGAATCAGAGCACGAACACACACGATTTGACTGTTTGCCTGAATGATGCAGATAAAGAAGCTTTCAGATAACATCTGGATGCTAGGGTGCCGGCACACACTGCTGGCAGAGGGCATGAGACAACACGTAGAATAGGGAGCTGTAATGCTGTGATGAATAATACAGAAAGCAGCATTTCTCTCTTAGTCATTCAGGGGACGTCTAAAATTACCAGAAAGTACCATAGTTTCAGGAACAGTGAAACTTTCTGTCTAAGGCGGTGCTATAAAAGACTGAAAAGTGGGTTGTGTAATTACTGTAGCTGAGCAGCTGAACTAGTAAGGAGCTGTGGAGTAGAGCTGATAAGCAGCTAATTAATAAACTAGAGACATCTTGCTCATTAGTCCTTCAAAGGTCTGCAGAAGAGATCTGTGATATCTTAAAAGGAGGATATGCAGATTGTGAAATCTCTGAATGCCTGGCATGGAGAAATGAAGTGTGAAAGGAACTAATGATACTCATAGCATTTGGAGCGTGAGCGCACGCTGTCTCTGCTTGTGAGGCAATTAAGGATCCGCAGCGCCTCACGGGCAACAGACTGCCAAATGAATACGCTCTGCCTGTGCATGGATGTAGTGTACCCACAGAGATACAAACCAAGTAATTGTGATTTAAGTTACTGATGTGATCTGCTTTGCTGGGCTTAATTAACAACAGCTCAGCGTTATGTTTGCTGCTAGTTAAAATACAGGTTGAGTAAAGGAATATGAGTGACTAATCGTAAAATGCTTTGAGTGACTGCTGGGAGATGCAACTGGCATTAATATTGGCTAGTAGGTACAGTACATGGGTTTGGGGGTTATCTAGGAGATGATTCTGCCCGGGGATGTTATCAGCAGTGACTGGAGCAAAAGACATCGTAGAAAGAAGAATGGGCCAACAATGACAGAAAAGCCTGGGAAGCGAGGGAACCTGTGCCTCCTGCAGTTTACTGGGACTAGCTGATAACATGTCACCTTAGCTTTTCTTGGGCCAGCAAGCAAGCTAAGAATTAGATAAACAGCTTGAATAACAACAGCTAGTAAACTAACTCCAAGTAAAAGGAATGTTTTTTTATGGCTGTATCCCATCTATGACATGCCCTGCCCAAATCTTGGCTCTTTTTCTAGCTGATCATCAACAGCTTGTCTTGTTCTTTATTAAAACAGACTCCAGCACTTTGTTTTGGCTTCTTCTAAGAGCGTGGCTGACTCATTACAGGATCCTGTCTTTTCTTTTACATACTTGGACTTTTCCAATATATAGCTGCAGTCCTCTCTTAGCCTGGTCCTAAAACTTCAACAACTAAAGAAAAATCCTACCCATCAAGGTGTGTGAGCACCATATTTTTACATTAGTCTTCTCATAATACGACATTCTTCCTTCCTCTAGTGCACTTTCAGAAAGGCATGGGCACTTTCAGTTTGCTTATTTGAAATATGGAATATCGCTGCCCAGAGTTGAACTTCACTTCGTTCTGCCTCGTCTCGTGGCTTCTGGGGAACATACACTGCTGTTGCCAGATTAATGGCTCTGGTTCCTACTGCTGCTAGCCCCAAAAGGTGCAGTCCCTTCCCTGTGCTGCCTGTGGCATCCCACCATGATTCCTGATTGTTTTGTCAAGTATTGCAAGTATGAGGTTTTTGGAAAAGAGTAGTTTAACTCTGAGGCTAGCATCTGAGCTACTTTGACACTCTACCTAAGGTGTTACCCATCTTTGATATGTTTCTGATAGTCCCTCTTTAGTATGAGATTTATAATCCTGATTTGCACCCAGTTCTGATCTTCAGTGTGGTTTTAAAAGTCAGTGGCCTGGACTGTCAACCTTCAACTTCATCTTGAAGAATCTTACAATTTCATTACATTGGTAGGAATCTGATGCTGAGACACTTAGCTATTCTAGTGAGCACCTGAAGCCCCCTGTGACATTCCCCTTAAAATAGAAAATCTGTCTGCAAGAAACATTTATTTCTGGGTCAAATGAGCAGATGGTTTCATCTCATCCATGAAATCTGTTTTCTGCTTTCCTGCCTCTGCCTGACCAACCTGGCCGTTCATATTTGGTGACTTTTCAGATGTTGTATCTCATCTCCCAATTACAAAGGATCTTTCTAATGGCAATAATCATCTCTACTTGAATGTACCCTTTCCTAAATTGTGAGGAAAATGGTTTTCTGTATGTCATTTTATTATAAACACTTCCTTTGCATATAGGAAGGAAATTTGGAGACTTTTGAAATAACGGGAGGTTATTTCTTAGAAAAGTTACCTGGACTAGAACATTCAATTGCATTAAACCTTTAAAGCTGGCTGTCATGAGAAAATGACTAGGGAGTCAACTCTCCAAACACTCTTTGGTGGGATACACATTCTCTTATGTTCCCAGCTTGACTTGATCAATGGTCTACATAAGCTGCTGTTTGCTGATACGGATTTAAATAGCCTTGGAAAGTGTCTCTTGGCGGTCCCACACCTCCTCCTCTAAGGTCTAACATCTTAATTCTGATGCCAAATACTTGCTCTTTCTGGCTTGTGACTTTCACTGGCTGCAAGGGTGGAGGAATCCAAATTCCTGCACTTGTTAACTAAAGTAATCTAACTGGAAGGTCTCCCTAACCACAAGGCCAAGTGCAAGGTCCTGCACATGGGTTGGGACAGTCCCAGGCATATCTACATGCTGGGTGGAGAATGGATTGAAAGCAGGTCTGAGGAGGAGGACCTGGGGGTGTTGCTGGGTGACAAGCTGGACATGAGCCCGCAGTGTGTATGTGCAGCCCAGAAAGCCAACTCTGTCCTGGGCTGCATCAAAACCAGTGTGACCAGCAGGTTAAGGGAGGTGACTCTGCCCCTCTACTCTGGAGAAACCCCACCTGAAGTACTGCTCCCAAGGACATGAAGCTGTTGAATTGAGTCTAGAGTAGGGCCACAAAGACAATTAGTAGGCTGAAGCATCTCTCCTATGAAGACAGGCTGAGAGTTGGGCTTGTTCAGCCTGGAGAAGAGAAGGCTCTGGGGAGACTTTATTGCAGCCTTCCAGTACCTAAAGGGGCTTTTTACAACAGCATGGAGTGATAGGACAAGGGGTAATAGCCTTGAGCTGAAGTAGGACAGATTTAGATTAGAAAAAAATTATTACAATAGTGAAGCACTGGCACAGGGTGCCCAGAGAAGCTGTGGCTGCCCCTTCTACAGCAGTATTTCGAGGCTTTGGGCAACCCGGTTTGGTGGAGGGTGTCCCTGCCCAATGCAAGAGGGTTGGACTAGATGATGTTTAAGGTTCCTTCCAACCCAAAGCACTCTGTCATTCTATTATATTTGCTACATTCAGAGCTTAATTTGGGGGTCTTCAAAGGGTTTTCACAAAACATTTATTCAAACAGAAGTGTTCTTAGATGGTGAAAGTAATGTGCTATGGCCATGCCCCATTTCTTTTAACCTGACTTCTCAGCCAGGAGCTGTGGTGAGGACATGACAGGTATGCTCTGTGTCATTGCAGTGAATCCTGGGCAGGCCATCTAGATACAAGCACATTCTTGTTTATGAGTTTGAGCTTAGGAGGATGTGAGTGAAACCAATTTTGGTTTAAATCAAATTTTCCCATGAAATGTAACACGCTCGAAGAGAGAACTTTGAGGTAAAGGAAGGTATAACACTGAAAATGTACTGCAAATGGAAATCATAATGCTTCTCTGAGTCTTTTCATTCGTTTGTTGTTAAGTAGAACCAACACAGAAGGTTCTGAGTAACTCTCAAAGCTAATGTTCTCTTGCATCTTGTTTAGCTAGATTTTTAAAAGGGCACTTTCTCTTTTGGGCACTGACTCACAGTATTTAAGACACTTTATGGCTGAGGTTGCTTTGCAATCTTTATAGTAATACACATGGTGCAAGATAATGAGTTAGAAGTGAATCATTTGTACAGCTCACCTGGCACTTCAGCAGAAAAAGTATGAAAGATTTATAGCAGGAACTTGTGGAAGCTCTTGCCAAGTTATAGTAGGAGCCGCTGCAGTGGAACATGCATGCAAGTCACCTGAAGACAGCCAGGACTAGAACGAGGGATATGTAGCTTATGGCACTTATGAAAATGGCCTTTATGGAGAGCTGATGGCAAACACTACAGGAAAGTGTCAGAAAATAGATACCTCAGGCCTGCCAAATTGCTGACCTAAAAGAGCCAGGGTGCCTGTGTCTCAGGTACATCAAAGCACTAAACTAGGCTTGAAATATTTCCAGGATTGGCATGGCTCAACACAGCTCAAAACAGCTGGGTCAGCACTGAAACTCAAGTGCCAATGTTCCTCAAGGTACTGCAGGGCTACAAAGCAGCTTTAAAGGGGGACCTCTGAAGTTAACTCTCCAAGGAGGATTTCTTCATCGGAACTGGAAAGTTACTCTGGACTTGGAGCTACATGTTGCAAACAGACTGCACCCCTTCCCTTCTGAATCGGGTAATAGAAGCCCCATCACCTTGCTAAACAGACACGAGCATTTCTTTCAGGTAAGGCCACATTTTTCACAGGGTGAACTGTCCCATAGAAAATTGAATTAGAGAATTGTTCTCCCTACCCTCTTCTTTTTTTTCTGGCCCAACTGTTTGCTGTGGTGCTGGGAACTGGATCAGGTACCGGTTTCCTTTTTCAAAAGGGGAGAGCTGAGAGTCTAGGCAACACAGATATATGTAGATCTTTTGTTATAAAACAGGACCTTTACTCTTGATTCAATAGAGAGCAAGGTAAATGCTTGCTGTCTTGTTTAATACAGTATCACCAGTTATGTGGGGATGCAGAGGAGGAGCTGGGTGCTGCTGTAATGTCTGTGTTAAGCTTTTCCTAAACTCTTCCGCCTCTCAGATTGACTCTCTTTTGTTTTGTGGGCTCTATTTTGTTGGATTTCTTTACAAAATGTGTTTCTCCACTAGAAACTGAAAGTCACGTTAGCAATCACTTGTGAGTAATAACTTGGATGAGTCTAGGTTTAAAGTTAACTGCCTGAGGTGTGTTTTTTTACAGGGCAGCTCTTGAATTCTACAACAGGAAAAGAAAAAATAAACTGTAAATGAGTTTGACTTACGACTTTCATCTATATATTTAATGTAAATATTGCATCCTTGTGCTAATGAAGAACCAGAAAGCAAAGACAACAGACGTCATCACTGATGAGGAAGGAGAGGCAGTTCAAGGAAATAAAAAATAGCTGCATCTGCCAATTCTTGGTGTGTTTAATCACCATAAAAAAGTAGCTGTTTAGCCTTTATTCTTGTACCCAGCTTATATTAGTTACCCATTCTATTTTAGGACTGATTAAGTATAAATAGTAATGTGTTTATGAATAACTGAGGATGGAAACTGGGTAGCATTCAAGAATATTTATACATTCAATAATATCCATCTCTTGGTTATGAAATGGACAGTGCTTTATACAAGACTCCCTGACCTCTCCTGGATAAACACTCCTAAACAATTTGGGATACTTTCTTTGTTAATGAGAGAACTCTGGTCTCCATCACAAACTAGACTGATCTCTTACTCTGTTACAAACAGCATTAGCTGAAGCTGACTGCTGTAGTCAAGAGCAGAAACCTCCCATGCCATCTCTCAAACCATGTGAAAGAAAACCTGCGTTTCAAAGCACGACTTGGATAAGGCTGTAATACGCGGTTCAGTTCAGTAAGCTGAGCTTTGTGAGTGAAAGCTTGGAATTACTGTCTTTACTGCCAAGAAAAAGTTCTTATGCTTTTAATTCTGTTGCCAAAAGGGGCTGTATTGGCAGGGTACTGGAGAGTTGCTGGCTGACTTTGCTGGAAACCTTGCGATGTTACAGAAACCACCAGCCACCCAGACTGCTGCATGTGGGGCATGAACTGACATTATTACTGGTCAATTAGAGATGCAGCCATATGACTGAGACCTTGGTCTATGACTATGCTGCCCGGGCTGACACATGCTCTTGCAGGCTTGCAGTTCTGAACCGAGCTCTGCAGAGACCATCCTCTTGCAGGGCTTTCACTGAAGACAATGAGGAGTTGGGTTCCTTTCATAGGATGACGTGGGACCACTATGATCTTGCCAGAGGATTCTTGGGAAGCTGCCAAGAAGACAGCAAAATTTTCTTTTGTTCCATTCAGAAGAAAAGGAACCTGGGATTCTCTACACACACCCGCAGAGCTCTTTCAGTATATGCCCCTAGTCTTTGTAGCGTTAAATCCAAGGTTAAGATGCTGGAACATGCACTGTTCAGAGATCCTCACGAACAAAATGCTTCTAATGCTGTAAAAGCCTGAAAGCTTTAGTTTGGCCCGTTCCTGTGCTTGGTTCTACCTAAGAAGCAATATGTTGAGTGACTTGGAGTGCGTCTTGAAAGCCTGGCAGTGGAAGAGGACATTCATAGTGTTGAAAGACTGCTTGAAAGAACTGAGCTCATTTGGAAGTGAATAATACGGGTTCAACTCTATAAGCCCTGTAATTTTCTAAAATCCCTGCTGCGTGCTTTTTTTCCCCCTCACTAAAATTATTTCTCCTCCGAGAATACTAAAAGTGCATCTCTTTCTTTTCCTCTAGTTAAAAAATGGCTTTTGGATACTGTAATCCTGAGCATAAAATCAGTATACATCTTGTTTGAATTGCCTTGCAGCCTTACTTAGGACAAAAGATCTGAGCTTCTGCAATTTACTGATCTATTCTCGTGCCGACACAGGAAGCAGACTGGAAAACCTGAGAGGTGTGTTATTGTCTAAAGCCCGGGGGAACAGCATTGAACCTCACAAAGGAGTTGGTGACAGGTGGTGGCTTTTTTCTTGTTTTTCAGTATGTTCCTGCCAGGCCTCTTTCCTCTTGGATACAGTGTTTTGGTAAATTCAATTTACAGCATTAGGGAGTTCAAACATGCTGTGCGGATTCGTCATTGTGAGCAAGGCTCCCAGCCCTGCCGCAGATCTCCTTCCACAGCTCCTGGCCCTAATGCTCTTTCTTACAGCACCTTCTAGTGAACTATCTTTTCAAAGTTGTATGCTGGAGTTGTTGCAGGCTGGAATTGTTCTTTCTGTAAAAAGTCTTGCAGGCTTGATGCTAACTATAATGTGCTGGGAAAGCTGGGTGTCAGCTAGCATCAGTGTGACTTTTACCAAGGCTAGCAAAGCTTCACCTTTCCCCTTGCCTTTCAAGCTGTCTTAATGAACCTGACGTGTGTGGACTGTTCTCTGCTGAGAATGTTAAAAGGACTGACAACAGTTTAAGAGCCACCTCCCTCTGGAAGTGACTATTGTGCAGTGTCACCGTAAGTGCCCACAAAGTATGTATGCAGAGGGAAGGCACAACATCATTTTTAAAGAAATATTTCAGTGGTTTTGACTGATCTCTTGGACTCAGAGTCAAGGAAACCAGAACCAGCACAGAAATGTGTGAAAGCTGGCAAATTAGCATCTTTGAGGAATTAGTCATCTCAGCTTTTTTCACCCTCACACTCCCCCTCCAAAGCTGTATACGTAGCCCATCTTCCTTACCTATTGTACTTTCTTCCTCTCTTCTTGGGTCCAAATGGTGGAAATCTTCACTCTGCTACTGTCAGTACAAATAAGAAGGAAACATCTTTCCATTAGCTGCAGGCCTCCAGTTAGCTCCATATCTTCCATGGGACATGGGAACAGCTTTTTCCTTCACAGGCTGGTCAGAAGCCCCCTCTGCAACTCATTGCAAGGCTGCTCTGAGTAGGGAATTTTTTTACAAGCACAGTAGTCCAATGGCTGCATCACCCCACAGACAACCATAGATGTGGGTGTTGGGAATATCCGTCTTCCTTAGAAGAAGGGGATGCGATACAGGAACAAAGCAAGAAGCTATTTCATGCTCTGCCCTGAGCACAATAACATTCCAGCCTGGTATTGTGTAAATGTTTGATCTGCTGCTCATGTTTTAAAGTGTGGCTTGAATACATTCTACTCAATTGGGACATAAACAGATTCACAGCCAGATATGCCCATTGATATGTAATTATTAACTCAAGCTTTTGGGAAAGTTTTACATTTTGAGTGTTTTTCAGGCACTTTGATAAATGTGATATAGAGAGGATACAGGCTGTAAACTTACATATACTTACTTTTGATATTCTCTAAGAATTTTATGGATATCATTTAGATATCCATTATCTATAATGCTGTGAAATTTCCAGCATGAACGAGAGGTGAAAGAAAAAAGCAGTGAACTTTCAGCAACATATCTTTCCAGAGTTTCATGGCTACATTTCAGAGCAGTTTGTGCAGTCAGGGTTGTCCACGAAACTCAGAAATAAGCTTTAATGCCAGCGTGGGTTTCCTTCAAAAGTTCTTACTCTAGGAGGAAGAGGATATTCTTCAACATGAAATAAAAGTTGTTTTGCAGAGCAGTAGAGCTGGCTGGAGGGGTTGAAGGTCTTCTGAAATCACAACTGGTGTCAAGTACAGCCACTGGGCTTGGAACTAGCATGAAAATCATTGTTTTGCTCAAAGTGTCCATTTTTACAAATCTCGAAGTTAATGCTCTGATTGTGTCAGTCAAAGATCAGCCCTGAGTTCTGTCTTTGTGAAAACACACTCTTGTCAATTCTTAATGTGTGTTCTCTTTTAAACTTCAGCCTGGAAGCCACTTATGTTGTAAAATAATTCTATTCCTACTTGAACTTTGAAAAGGGGTTGTGAAACCTGAAGTTTCACAGTTCTGTTTAAGTCCTAAGTTGTCTTTAGGTTATAGCTTCCAATGAAGCCCTGTGTAAAATCTCTGGAAGTTCTCAGCCTGGTGAGTGCAAGCTTAAAGACAGCTCATTATGTGATGTGTCTTTTATTAATAGAAATGAGTCAGTCCTTCACACACTATAAAACAAGAATTTTACAATCAGATTAAGTTGATAATTGATAGACTAAAGGAACTTCACACACTTAAAAGAGAAACTACATGAAATTGAGCTAGGAGTGCTATTTCAAGATCACTACCTCTTCAACATCAGCAATATGGTGACACACAAGTGGAGAGAATTAAATGACTTTCAAAAAGTTTAAGAAAGCCAGGATAGAGATAAAGGGCACAGAAAACTAACTAAAGCCACAGAAGAAAAGCAAACCAAGAACTTCCTTGTCTGTCCCACAAAGCTGATCATGCCCAGATGATCACCCAGATGACCCAGCTTAACTATTTCTAAGAACAAGTATCCTTTGTCCATTATCAGGGGGTTTAAGATTGAAATAGCATGAAGTTGCACATGTATTAACGTAGAATTAACCACGAAGAATCGTATAAAGAAACTTGGTTGAACAGAGAGCATTATGTTTTATGGTTAGCTGGTTCAAAATTTGTTTCAGTAAGATAATCCTGCTCAGTTTTCAGATGGAACAACACTAAGGGTTCAGCTAGTCAAAGAAAATCAGGTTGTAACAGAAACTACTCCATATTTCATATGGAAATATTGTGTTTACTGGTATTTGGTTTTACTCAAATGACCACCTAAATTGTATTCTAAAGAAGAGCCTAATACTCCATAGTAGAGGAAAAAAAAATCAAACTCAGATCTTCAGAGATTTTAATGGATTATCAATAATACCCTTTATCTAATATTTGCAAGACTGGTGTGGGATAGTCATCTAGATAGGTGAAAGTCCTTACACCACCCTCAGAGCAGGATGCTAGTAGCTGTTCCAGGACTCACAAGACTTGCAGAAGCTAAGGATTCTGTGAACTAACTCTTTTGCAGTTCAATCTTGAAAGGATTGCTTGGTTCCACCAGGAGTGAAAATGAATTTCATTTCCCTCTTGACCTCCCCCTAGGTTAGAAAACAGCAAGGACACTTCTCTGCAGAGGCCAGACAGATACTGGCCACACCTTCTCTTGGGCCACACCTTCTCTTGGTCCACACATGGGTGGGCACAAGACTTCATTGTTGTTTGGGCTATGAGGTAAGACCTAGAGTCTGAAAGGCAAAACCAGGAATAGGAAATAAGGACAGGTGATTTCCTTAGCAGAGAGGCAGCTGGGTGGATCTCGGCCCACAGCCGGGGTGAAACCACGACAGTGAGTTTTGCAAATACATAAGGAAGTTGGTAGAGGCCTATCAGGTATACGTAGTCTTTGTTTCTAATGCAGACAACTGTAGCCAGTTACCTTGTTAAAACACATTTAAATACATAATAGAAAGACCTGGAGATGTCAGTTAGGTTGCTCTGGGCTTAAATAGTTTCTTGCAGCTCTCTCCTCTTCTTGAATCTTCAGACCAAAACAGGTATTAATCATGCTACCTCCCTCATGTGCAGGCATCTATATGTGCATGTCAAGATGTATGTACCTTAGAAATAACCTTCCTTTTGGGCACTGCTACAGATATCTCTAGAAGAAATTCTGTGTAAAGTGAGACTTAATGATGACAAAGAAACAGAGAGGTTGTGTAGAAGTGTGGTCTGCTTCAGAATAAGGGGGTTGTGGCAATGCCTGGTAACTTTCTTGAAATGGTGATTACTTCTGACACCACAAAGGTGCAGGTCATGCTCGTGGCTCATGATTGTGTCTTCTGTATCCTATATCTCCACATGGAGCTGTTACTGAGGAAATGCCAAAAGAAACAAGAGGGACAGCTTTGGCAGCAAGAACTCAATGTGAATGTAGGGATTTTCTTTTTGCTTTTCCCAAGGAGTCCAAGGTGTTGCAAATAACCAGCTGGAAAGAGCTGCCCAGAACGGGGGCTTTTTGGAAGCTGTTGCTTCACATTATATTTCCTGGTAAAGCAATGTCTTCCTGTGGCATATGAGAGCAATCTGCCATTTCCAAATGACCTGTACTCCAAATGGCCTGCTATACATTTCCAACTGCCCCAGAACTGCAAAGGATAGGTATCCTCTTCTCACAATCCTCTGTGCTGTGGGTGTACACCAGAGCCAGTTTGTATGTCTGTAGAGCCTCCGTCTTACACCTTGATGAAGACTTGAAGAAAACTCAAGTTTCACTTCAGTTGTCTGCTTCTCATGGGAAGGACCCTGAATGGGGGGTCAGAGGGAGTCAGTATGGTAAACTGTCCTAGCAAAGGACTCTCAAAATTTTCTACATTACATGCCTTTGATTCAAAGCAAACCTCTCTGTCTTTCTCAAATGTCTCTGCATGTCAAGCAACAGTACTCCTGTCCTTGCTTCAACAAGATGGACTTCATGACCATCTCTAAATTCTTCTCAGTCACGGTTTATGTCTGTGGTTAGATGGTTACTTCTATGTCATATATTTTTCATACTTGTAATTTCACAAATTAGTTTTCTATCTCCCCAGGATATTTTCCACCTTAATATCACATTCATTTCTATTATCAAGACTAGCTGACATGCCAGGTTAAAACAAAAAACCCAGTCACAGCGGGCCGGTGCTGCATATCTGTAGAAAAGTCACAGAATTCATTTCTAAACTAAAAGGTAAGAAATACTAATTCTGCAATCCTTTTCATTTTCCAACCAGGAGTCCCATGATGTTAAAATACCAGAAGTTTTTTCAGTCCTTAGTGCTGCTTTTGAAGACAGCTACAAACAGGCACAGCTCTCTAAAGAGTTACTCTGCCAAGTATTCAGCACAGATTGACAGGATCTTAAGCCCAAATAGCTGCTCTAGGGGAGAGAACCCACACTGGGAATAGAATTGCTTTTGGGCAACAAAATTCATGATTTTGGAGAAGGATTTGCAAATTTGTACATAAGTGTGAGTGTATCCATTTGGGTCCCTGCTTATTTCTTGACACGAGGAAAACACTGCAAAGGAGAGCTCTGAAGCAGTGTGGATAATAACCCTTTCACCCTCCCTGTCTGATTCCCTTCCCTTCTATTCTGACAGATGAACGAAGAGCATCTTTGTACATCAGTGAGATGTCTAGAGCTGGGTGAGCTCAGTGACACATTAAAGTACAAACTATGGGATAATCACTTCTCCATTGTCAGTGCAGTTTTTCTTCTCCACTAATGTAGTCAGAGCCATATAAGACCTGTAGGATACTTTCCTTTATCCACACACTGTACAGTTGTGTTTCATAACTTTAGAAGACGCTTCTATAACCTGAACTGAGAAGCAAGTCCTCAGTCCTGGATCTCCTGATGGATCTCATCAGTGTGGAGTGCTTCTCAGAAGTTGTTTCTTGCACTTGTTCAGCTCATAAGCAAATTACTGCATTATTTTCTTGTAATTTCTTTTCCTTTTACATATTGGTGGGATTTGAGGCTTTTGCCATGACTAATCTTAGCACTGCACAAAAAGGTGGTCTCCCATAAAAAGAATGTTAATATTTCTGAATGATTACAATCTGTACAGACATAAGGATTAGTTAACATTTAGCTAATCCATGAAATAGCAGTGTGTGCTGCTGGCCAAAATGCAGGTCATGTGAAACAAAACTCAGCAGGGAATATATGGGAACTACTTCATCTGTGCCAAGTAGTATGTTGTAAGTCCTGGGTCTAATTTTCAGCAGATTTTTTAGAGGGGTGTTAAATGGAAAAAGCTCTGTGTTCTTTTTATTAATGCCTTTGACTGAAATGTTAATGTAATGTTAATATTGTTTAGGAGCCTCAGGTAGTGATTCATCTGAATACAGCTGATTAATGCATCTTTTGTAGAAGTTTCCAGTTGATGCACTTGATGATGGTATGTCTGGAATCTCTCCACTCCCTCTGCACAGTGGATGCCAGGTCTCTCAAGGTTTGAAGGACAAATAATCTTGCTCCGCACCCTTTTCTGTAACCTGGCAAATACAGGGCATCCATTGTGTTTGTTAAGGGATCCAAGCTAACAATAGTGCATTTGTTAACTGGGTTTCTATACTTCTGAGTTGTTTTGTGGGGGGGGTTTCAGAAATGCTCAAATGAAAGGTAAACCTTTTGTGCCATGTTACCTGTGAATGATTTTTTTTTTTTAATTTCTGAGTTAAAAGCCAGATTTGACTTCTTTGTCCAGCACAGTCTTGCTGCTTTGGAGACACTTTCATCCTGGGAACAACAGGCAGCTTCCCTGATCTGAGTTCCCTGTACCTAAGCCCCCTGCACCTAAGCTGCCTGCTAGCTACCCACGTATTGTAGTGAAATTCTGATACGCATTCCCAGCCATCCCTTCTTTACTGCAATAAATTGATGGAGCTGGGAGAAAAAAACAGAAGAGCAGTCTAATGTTTCTTTACCATATTGTAAAAGGGAGGCTCAAACCCTTAACCATACCTTAAATAATCGCTATAGATATCATCTGGGACTCCCTTACACATGAACCTTTAGTCTCCACTGTGCCTCAGTGAGCCTGAAATGGTTATATACCTACCACTTATATAGCCTTCCAGGAGAGTCCTGAAAACTTAAAATAGTGCTGCACACTCTTGTGGCTGGCACCACAGTGGTGCTCCGAGCTAGGCAGCACAAGCACAGAAGCTTCCCATTGCTAATGCACAGGCTTGAGGAGGAAGAAAGAAAAAAAATTCTCGCACCAAAACATTCTCAGCTTCAGAAATCAGTTTTATTTTGAGCTAACAGACAACCCAAAGATGGTGGGATGACATGTCTGTCCTCACAGTGTAAATTTCTGACTGAGACATGTATGCGTGCTCTTTGGAAAGAGTAAAAGCCACATAGATTGAGTGCATTTCCCTCTTAAAAAGAGACAGGCTTTTCATTCTTGTGTGAATACAAGCTTTCCTGTATTCCCCTGAAAGAGATAGTAACTGAGCTTCTGCTTGGATCCCGCACTGTCAGTTGTAAATCCCTGAACTTACATGTGTCATCATCTCCAAAGAGCTTTAACCCATGCCTTGCATTGCTTATGACAGCAGGAGACCTTCAGGCCAGAGGCCTGGTGCGTGCTCACTAACAGGCCACCGAGTCAGAGGGGGCCTGAGCACAGGGAGAGGCCAACCAAGCTGGAAGGTCAACTTGATTAGTGTCTCTTTCAGATGAGGGATGAGTGAGAATGACGGGAGGATCAGCCCTTGTGGAATCGCTTGGGGAACGCAACTGTGTTAGGGGAGTTCAGGCAGGCTCCTCCTCAGCCAAGCCTCTCCACTGGGTACAGGCCAGTGGGGGAAGCTTCAGAAGGAAATGCTTTTTGCTGTCCTGGCAGTTGTGTCTTCTAAGGTGCATGCTCTCCATTCACCTAATGGGGCTGCCAAACATGCAGGCCATGCCCTAAATTCACCTGTTGCATCATATAGCTGGTTCTAGATTGTCTCCTCTTCAGCTCTGTGGTGTAAAAGCACACAGCTGCAACTCTGTCCTCACAGTGGCAAAATAAGGAGATGGACTCTGGCTTGAGCAACTGATGGAGTAAATCCTGTCTTTTGGATATAGCTGGAGAAAGAGGCAAGTTCCTTAATGTGATAGCCAATCTAATGCAAGAGGAGGCTCATCAAATAGGTGATAGACTTTCCCTTGTAGAAAACGCTAGGGTGTCAGCCTTTATAGTGATTCAAAAACTATGTTTTTCACGACTCTTCAAACTCATAGGTGAAGTCCTATCACAAAACCAAGAAGAATCTTTTTACTTCGCATTGCTGTCAGACAATGGCTTAGGCATACCACTAGAGGGAAGAGTTTGCCTGTTCTTCAGGGTACTTGGACGCAGTCTCTCGGCAGCTGTGGACTGAATATTTGTGAGGAGAGAGTAAGACGAATCTTTAATTTTAGTTACAAGAACACTGGATAAACCACACGTCCGTTTCCAGGAACTATATTTAAAGTGTAAAGTGAATACTAATTCTAGGGCAGAAATCCAGTTTTGATCATGAAACAGTGTTCCATAACCAAAACTCTTCAGTAGTTTACCAACATGTTTAATTAATTCTTGCGGTCTAATCTAGACTGCGAATTTTCCTTGAAATCATTATTTTCTTTGGCAAATATATAATTGTTTGTCTCCTTCCTTCCTTGTCTTCTGAATCAAGTGGCTTGTAGGTGTCTAACTGACAACAGAAAAATTTGGTCTATCAAAGAGTGTCAGTTATTTCAGTTATGTAAGGTGTTTTTATATCTTATCATTTCTTCTGTAAGTAGTCAAGCAAACTATCACGACTGTGAATATTTGTCACCCAGATTGAGGGTAGGGCAGCATTAAGGGCATGTGGGGTTTTATTAGAATTAAGCATGTACTTAGAAAGAGAATCTCTTGATAGTCCTCACCTGCTATGCTTTGGTTTGCATAGTGGAATGGGCTCTGAGCATGTGAACATTTTAGGTGAAGGTGTGCTCTGGGAGTGCCCCTAATGAACTCCAGCCACAAACATACCACCAGTTGGTGGGACCAGAATAATGCTAGGCTGAAGGAACAACTGCTGAAGTACGTATGGTGTGGCTCTCTGGCCCCTGGGACCAACTGCTTTGCTCTGCAGAGGATGCTGTCATGGATGGACTCATGCACTTAATTCATAAGAGAGAAGCAACAATATATTTTATTGAGATAAACAGTGAGTTAACAAAGTTCAGTGGTAAATGTGACAGTGATGGAGTACTGTGTCCAGATCTGGGCTCCCTGGTTCATGAAAGACAGGGAACTACTGGAGAGAATCCGGTGGAGGGCTAAAGAGATGATGCAGGGACTGGAGTATCTCTGGTATGAGGAAAGGCTGAGAGAATCATAGAATCATAGAATTGTAGGGGTTAGAAGGGACCTCGAGAGATCATCGGGTCAAACCCCCAAGAAAGAGCTGGGTCTGTTTATCCTGGAGGAGAGAGAAAATAGAGGGGATCTCATTAACACTTGTAAATGTCTAAAGGGTGGATGTCAAGAGGATGGGGCTAGTGGTACCTTCTTTTTCTCTTTTAATCCCCAGAACTATATTGCTCATCTCCCTTCACTCCTCCCCATCTGCAGCTGCAGAAGAGCTGGTTCTTGTGAGATTTCTGAGGAAGCACGGAGAGGAATATCCATGACCCTCAGCTCACTAACAGCAATATGCTTCTTCTCTGGGGAGGTCCCTGAAAGATTCTCATCCTGCAGATGAGAAAAAGCAGTCCTGTAGGTTTTTGTTCTCTTGATAAATGTCTTACTATAACTACTGAGCTTAAGGGTATTGAGTTTTTAAGAAGCCCCACTAAGCTGTGCTACTAGAATGAAACCTAAGACTTTACAGTGTCCTTTGCAGGATTATTTTGATGCCAGCTCACAGCCCTTCCCCAAGTGTTTCCCAGAGGTGATGCTGGGAGTCATTGCACTGTACCTTTGTACACACACTGAAAATGTGGATATAATCCTGCAGCTACCTGCCAGGTGGCATCATATCATCTCAATCACAGAGGAAAAAAAATACAATCTCAATCTCATCATGACTCTCAGCAGAGTATTCTCTGACACCTTAAACCAGAGGAAAAAAATTAAATCAGATGAAAACTGGAGTAGCTTGTCAGCTCTTATCCCTGCATTCCCTGTGCCTTCTGAGCATACTTGATTGCCTTTTAGGGACAAAGCTTTTAAATTTAATTAACATGCTATTACTCTTTCCTCTATCTGACATGGAGAAGCTTGAATTAATTGAGTATTGACTAGCTAAACTAGCTACAGCAAGGCATTGCTATCATCAAAAGGCATGTGCTCACTGGTGGAGTGGAGGATGAACTTGGGGCTCACTGGGCTGCTGCTTGTAGTCTATAACCCTGGAAGCAAGCTTGGGTCTTCTCTTGCTCAAGTTGCAAAGGGAAGTGGCCTCGTTTGTGCCACCACCAACAGCTCCAGCCCCAGGAGGTGCAAATAAAACAGAGATTATACAAATAAATAAAACATAAAGCTGTGCCTGCTGCTCTCCCTGCCTCCTGCTACCCTCATAAGCTCCTTTGGAAGAGATGCATGTATGTTTTGCATGTACATATATATATGTATATATGCATAGATAAATATATATGCATAAAAATACACTTGTTTTGTATATACACAGGTTTATGTGTGTATATATGTTAAAGCATTTCACCAGACTTTGGTTTACTCTAGGCTTGCTTTTATTAACAGTTCAGAGTTGGGCCATCACCTCAGTGAGTGACAATCCAGGTGCTATGTTTGCAATCTAATATACTCTTTTAACACAATTACATAATAAATAGACGAAGTCCTCTGGAAATTTCTACTGTGTTCTTCACTTGGTTGGCTGAAAGTCCATATATTGTCTTCTTTGGGAATCACTGATTACTGGGTCTCAGTTCTGCTTCGGATCTTAGATTCTGCTGATCCATCTCAGAGGTCACTGTCTCCTCTTCTTTATCCTTTCTTAGAAAAGGTCTCAGTGTTCTATGTCAAACATTCAAATTCTTAACCATAAAATACCCTATTGTCTTAAACTAAGAATACTTTATTCGATCATTTTTGTTGTATTTGTGCCCTTACCCTTGCCAATCCTTCGTTTATAGCTGTTTACTGATTAACTCAGTGGAGGATTAGTTCATCCGTGGACAGGGCTATACATGGGACACTGAGGCAGCTTAGTATGGTTATAACTTTTTGTTTAAACACCTGTGATTGCACAGCTGTAAGTGCCTTATCATTAACTCTATTCCTACAACATAGTGATTGACCAATTTTAACATACCATTTGTACTAAATTCTAGTTTACCTTAACATATACATACTGACCTGTCCCCATATATATGCATTTTGCATATATACACACCCCCATGTATATATATATGTTTTGCCTATTTATATATGAGTATATATTTAGTTATATATACCTATGTATGGTATGTGTGCATACCTATACATATGTATGTCTTTGTATATATACCTACATATAGCCATAGACATGCTCACATATGATTTGCATGCACAGATGTTTATGTACACATATATACACACATATTCCTCTGCCTCTATATACATTTGACATATAGCCAGGCATCTATGTATTCACGTTTTGCTTGGGCGCACATATATATGTATATATGTGCACTTATACAGCTCCCCTTCCTTTCCTAGCCCTCGGCGGCGTAGGCCCGGGCCAGGCTGCGCCGCGTCCCCATGGCAACGGCTGGCGGCTGGCTCCCTGCTGCGGGCCGCTCTCCCCGTTTGGCGTCGGCCGGGCCCGAGGGCTTGAGGTGGGGGTAGGTGAGAGCGGGACTTAGTCGGGGCGACCGGAACGGTGGGTGCGCGATGGGGTCGCAAGGGGCTTGCCCCCGACCAGGGGCGGGTGGGAGGCGGGCGGGCGACCCCCGGCCCGACGGTATGAGGGCAGAGGGGACCCGACGCCGATTGAGGAGAAAGCTGGAGAGGTGCAGCGGAAATGTTAAATGCCGTTCAACACCCCTTGACGTGTGTACTTGTCCAGGATGTCTTGTGACCAGACCCAAAGTGTCATCAAGAAAATAATCCGCAAAATCGGACAGGAATGTGCTGCCCAGGGACAAACCGTCTCTGAAACCTTGGTGGCGTTCATGGTAAGCACAAATTACATGCTAGGGGTGGGAGGGGAGGGGGTTAGTATTATTTCCTCTGGGCGTTTTTCTAGTCACGTTCAAATTCTGGCTATAAAGTGTAAAGATAAATAAATACATCTCGGTAGCACAGAGCTCCGAAGTTTCAAAGTTCGGTGCTCATGGCATAGCTCAGCAGTTCATGCCTGTTTCAAGGCTTCCCTGAGGTGGGGTTTAAATTGTACATAAGATGAATAGTTCCCCTGAAGTCACTGGCTAATGCCGCTCAGACTGGATGATGTGAAGCAAGAACATACATAAATCATTCTTTTGGTTTTAAAAGTCAGCAGATTTGAAATGGCAGCCAGGCTGGGCTGGGATGGCAACAGCTGAGATGCTTAGGGGTCACTTGAGCTTTGAAATCTCTTAAGTTACTGAGAGCTTGTATTGGGAAGTCTTTAAGAGTTGTTTAGTGGTAGTCTGTACAGGGTCCTAAAAAACCTGAAAAAGCCTTTTGTTCCTTTGCATCGCTGACTCTGTGAGAATAGGGCCCTGAACAGGCCACAGGTACTAACCGAGTCCTGGGAACTCTTTGAACTCCTAATGAGAGTTCTCCCTTGGTTTCTGCAGACAAGGTAAGCCATTTTTTTCTTTCTAAAGTGAAAATGAGAAGTGTTCCCAACTTTTAATGGCATTTCTTCCCAACCTTTCATAAATGAACAAAAACGTATGATGCATAGGTGAATGTTTATTGCAGCAGCTGTAGTTATTCTTAGACGCTTACCTCTTCCCTCTGTCATGATGGAATCTCCTGTTTGTTTCTCTCTTTAGGCAGAGCCAGGTAGTATAAATAGGCTGAATATTTGAAGGAGCAGCCTCAGATCCTATTTAAACTGAAAATTAAATTGAATCAATCTCAGTGTTGTCCTTGGTAAACAACTATAAGTATCCTAAAAAACATGACACACTTTGGCATCTCCTGTTAAGAGGCACAACCACCGCTGCAGAATATAGTCTGGATACATCTACAAATCTGTCTCTGCAGAAAGATGGAGCTAGGTTCTTTCTTTATTGAGGGTATAAGAACAGAATCAGCTCTTGATAAACTTGTATTTGAATGTAAATGGTTCACAGCTGTACTGTTACTCTGCCTTTTTTTTCTCTAAAGGCGGCCCTGCGGCTTTTAAAAATACATTGGGCTCAAAAGAATTAATGAATTAGACCTGAAGGGTAAAACCCTTTTGCATATTGTGGGCAAGACACCCAGTGTGCATACTAGTTGCAAGCATGCACGTATTTCCCTCTATGTAGAAGTCTATGAATATTTTATCCAAATGGTAAACCTTTATACTGATAGATGTGACACCAAGTGCGAAGTCTATAAATGGCCCTGATGGATTTTTATACAATTTTACTTAGAAAAAATGAGGTTTTCCAGGAAAGTTTTTTAAGAGCTGTGTTTAAATATTTCTCTACAAAGTTTCCATCACAAATAGATTTTTTTAACTTGCATCTGAGAACTGAGATTGAAACTGGCAGTATGTGCAAAATGAAGTAATTTTGTTTCATTATTGAAGATTGAATGGAAAAAAGGAATAGTAAAGAAATACTGACTGCATCAGGCATTTTTTTCAGAAAATAAAAGGTTAGCTGCAAAGACTATATATTGAAATACAAATTAATAGCTTGCTATTTGCAATCTCTAGGTGAAAGCTGTTGTTTTAGATCCAAGAAATGGCTTTAACGTGGATCAAATCTTTGAAGAAAAAGATGTGCAAAACCTCATCCAGGTAATTCTGGCATGATATGTCAGTACTTAGCTAAGACTCTAGCATTATTTGCTATTTGTTCCTGTAACTGAAATGCCTTTTTTTTAATATATGAACACTTTCAAATTTTTAACGCTGCTTTATTCTCATGGTTCTGTAGCTAACAACCAGATTAGGTGTTCCCCAAGGTTAATTAAATGCCTTATATTTCATAATGTTCATAATACGTTGAGAGAATGGTAGGCAGGGGGCTCTACTGCTGCTGTGAAACCCGTAGCATAGTAACTCTCAGTTCAGATGTTGCCCCTGTGATCAGGAAGGCCTCACTTCTCCATCTCTCTTCTTAGTTCTGTGTTACCAGGCTGCTTGACACAACAGATCCATCCCTGACCACAATTAAGATGCAAGTTTACTTCGATACGAACTATGCAAGCCGAGGTAATTTCAATATAAATAAATGTTTTCATAGATGAAGTTGATTCTGAGTTTAGGATTTAATATCTTGCTCTGTAGGGCTAATAATGATTCCTGTTGAATGACTGCTGACAGCAAAACAAACTAAAAATCCCTGGAGAAACACCATACTATATAGGAGCATGGTGTTTCAGTATGGATGTAGTCAGGAAAAAAAATGCACATTGGATTTGAGAGTGCCCTCTGTCAGAGAGGTCAACTGAATGTAATGTATTAGATCACTGGAGAGCAGTTAGTCTTTGAGGTGCAGTGGCTAGCAAGACAAACTTGTGCTGCACCTGTGTGTCTGAAAGAGAATCAGTACCCAGGACTACATCACGTATCTGGTAGAGAAGCCGAGGTTTTTTTAATATCCCTAATTGAGATGAGCAATCTTGAACAATCAGTTATGGTTTTAAACAAATATGTTTTGGTCTCATTGGTGTTAATTTCATACAGTTTGAGGATGGGAATGTGGAAGAAAAATGAGGTGAGGAGAATGTTTCTGCTGTAACTGTAACTTCAGATCTCAGTGGGACAGTGAGTGATAGCTGGGAAAGAGAAGACATGAACAAGAGTAGGCAAAAAAAAATATGAACATTTCTGTGGGGAAGGTCTTGAAAAATTTTTTTGTTGTTGTTTTTTAGTTTTTGTTAGCATGGACTAAAACCAAAAAATACCTCTGAAGTCTTCTGGACTCAGTAATCTCACTGAGTCCAGTATGGTTCTGATATCCTGACCTGTGTTTGGGTTTGGGCTGTATGAAATGTGGGGGGGTGAGGGGTGGCAGTGGTGGTAGTGTGTGTCTGGGTCTGTGTGTGTCTCTGGGTCTGTGTTTGGTTCTGCTGAGGTCAGAGGAGTCAGGAATCCAGAGAGCCAGGGCCTTACTGATTAATTTGGCCTGAATAGTTCACTGGGCTCTACTGACTGGTATTAATCATGCAGTTATATTAATATTTAACGCCACTGTTGCTAATTATAACGGTATGACACCTCCTCCACATATCTGTGCTTCAGAAATCTTAAGTTGGTGCTGTGACTGAGGGAATCAATTGCACCCTCTGTAAAACTCAATTCCAAGTAATTTAGATAGCACTTTCTAAAAAACCCTTCTTTCCTAGCTGAGTTACTCAAAGAGCAGCACCGTGTTATGGAGGAAAGACTAGCTCCTGTGGCCAGAGATATCACAAATAGCCGTCCTCGCGTGCCAGAAGAAATGGAGAATGTGTATCGAAAGATCATTAACTACGTGCTGCTGAGCTCTGATCTGGGATCTCCAACAGATATTGAGGTGGTCAGGGAGGTAACAGGTTAGTAAACTCCCAGATGTGAAATTAGGCTTTTCTTACTGAAAAATAAAATTTCACTTTTTCTTTGCTGATCTTCAGATACGGCTGTGGTAACCGGTGATGAATGCCTACTGCCCAAACTGTCACTGCTCAGCCTTGCAGTCTAAATTTGCTGTGGATTTTCTACTTCTTGCAGTTGTTCAGGAGAGGGTATTTTTGCTTGCTCAATGATTTTCTTTTGTGTTCCCTCATATTGAGGTTTTTCTCTCCCTTTGTAATGCTTCTAGCTGCCCTGCAGAGTGTATTCCCCCGGTCAGAGATGATTACTTTCATCTCGCTCAGGAAGAAGAACAAAGAGCAGCAGCTGAAAAATCTTGCCATGCTAGTCACAGGAATTCGTCTGTACAACAAGGAATGCAGGAAGGGAGGATACAGCATTGACGACTGTAAGCAGACAACTGCATTCGGGCTGTGTATTCCCATTTAGTTCTTCCTGACCTTCTTCACTGGAGCGGCTCCAGTGAGATCCCATCTCGCTACTTTTTAGCTGAGAGGGAGCCCTGTGTGGTTGATGTGGAAGGATTATAAGCATTAACTTCATGTGCTAATTTACCTCCTGATAACTTTTCCCTGATCCCCTCCCATTAAGTGAATTAAATACGCAATGTTTGCCTTTAAAAGCACTTAATTAAAATCCTGAAAGGACACTGGCAATCCAGTTATATTTTTCTATTGCATATGGGTAATGAGAAGTGATCAGAGTTGCTGGGGCATTATCTGTGTTCTGGTAATTTAGAGTGACCGCTTCAGATTCTTAACACGTTCTCAAAAATCTTTTGCATTTTGAATCCTCATCAGTGGGAATGTTTCTGTGAGCATGCATGTAGAGCTGTGGCTCTGTGGGGGAGCTTCTTAGTAAGAAAGGTCTGCAGACCAGTTTTAGAAGAAACTGAAAATTGCACAGGTTGCCTCAAGTCTCTCAGAAAACCCGTGTCAGTAGTATCAGCTGAACTGCATCATACCATAAAGCAAGTTTTCTCTCAGGCCTTGGCTGTGGTAGTTCCACAGCTGTTGTTCTGACTGTTTGGAAGCACGCGGCTAGCAAGATACAGTGGCTGAATCTAGCATGCAAGCATTAGGGAATGCATGATATAAGTGCAAAATACAGAAGTCTCATTAGTAGTCTACTTTGCTCAAGTAATGCACTGCAAGTTTTTGCTAATGATTTAAATAATTCTTTTTATATGTATCTCCTGCTTCTCCTATATAAATAGTGCCAGCCATCCTGAATGAAGCCATTCCATCAGCTACACAGACTGTTGATGAAGGTCTTAATACTTGCCATACGCTGGCCCACCAGTACACGGCTTTGTTGGAATCCATGCAGGAAGACGAACACAGATGTACACAGCTTAGTCCTTTTAAATTAAAAGAAGCACTGTTCAGTGTGAGACAATATGAGGCCTTCCTTTGCATCCTTCTGGTGAGATACCATCATGTTATATATCCTGTGGGGTTTTATTGCAGATGGAATGTATCCAAGTTACCTATTTCTAGAGGACAGAAATGCAAGAAAAATAAATTAAATAAAATTTATCTCAATACATGAGAACCTACATCCTCTGTCATGCTGAACTTTGTGCTTGCCTTGCTGGGCTTGGCTACTGTCAAGTAAAACACAAAATTAATTAATTGTTTGCTGCAGTATGACTGTGCTTGCATTACATTTCTGGAGGTTTTCTTTTTTGGTTTAATTTCATTAACAAAGCAGTAAAAAAAGAAGGACCTTTTCCTTGTTTGCGCATTGATATTCACTCTGCCTCAAAAGGCATGAGAGAAAAAAAATCTCCTTGTCCAATCCAATCCATAAATCATCTCAGTTATAGTGTGCAAGCATCCCCAACACATACATAGTCATCAGAAGCCTTGGAAGGATACAATTTCAATTACTGAAACTTGTTTCTCATTTGTCTTTTGAGAAACTGCAGGGTTTCACTAGTTCTTCCTGTATATCATAAAGCTTGGAAAAAATAGTTCCCTTTCAAATTTTTATTGGTTCTCTTCATTGTAAAAATGTAGAGGTTTTCTGTACAAATGACTAATACATGTTTGAAAGAAGCAGCTGCTTTTATACCTGAACACTTGAAAAATGTATTTTGTGGAATGTTAGGGTGCCTTTCATTCCCTCAAATGGTTGTCTGAAATTCTTTGAATGAAGAGATCCAAGTAAATACTTACTACTAAATACTTGATTTTTTTGACTGTCAAACTTCTTACCTGAAGTAAGTTCCCTTTCCAGTCTGATGTAATTACAAGTGCACAAGACGTTGAAAAGATGAATGTGCAGTTTGCAGCAGCAATGGAACAGTTGAAAAACACAGTGCAGAACAAGGATTCTGTAGATACCAGAGAAGTTTTTGTAAGTATTATGAATGGAAAAGCTATTTCTTCTTAATTATAAAAAATTACTAAAGTGTTGTAAAATACCAGTGTATTTTTGCACAGTTTGTGTTAAGAAAAAGGCTACATTATTTCTCTCTATTATAACATCATCTCTGATTTTTGAATGGAGGACTAAACTAAAAGGCTCAATATCAAGGTAAAAGAAAAGCAAGGTACAAAGAGGGGGAGAAAGAATTAAATGGTATTTTACTGTGTCTTGAGTCATTTGTCAGTATTTGTAGATTTGCAGTGGTATTTTCCTAATTTGTATAAATATTCTCCTGTTCCTTGCAGAAATCATAAGAACATGACGACAGGTAATAGCACATCAGAGTGTGATTCTCCTTTCAGATAGCAATTCCTGTAATTACAGTATGACTCCTTGATAGTATTTTTCTGAAGAAATCAGGTTTCTGTGATGGGGGTTTCAGCCTCTTCTCCCCTCCCAATAGCTTCTGAGTCTGCTGGCCAGTTTCAGTCAAATGTGTCAACACTCTGGAAATCTCAAAATACATAATTTTCTGCAAGTTGTGTGAAAAAACAAGCAACTAGAGAGAGGCAATTAAACCTCTCCTAAGATCAGGCCTGAAATGGGAACGCCACAATTCACCCGCTGGTTTGTCTGCTCTCTGGCCAGTGAGCAGCCAGGTACCTCTGCACCATCTGTACTGTTTCACCCTTAGTTGGGAGCTATTGGAGGGATGTGTTGGAGGAGGAGGGAGTGACTGATGCAAACTGCAGGTATTGTGAAGAAGGGTGCTGGATGACCTTGTGAAAACCTGGGATGATTACAATCAGGAAATGGGAGAGAAATACATCAGAAAACAGCTTAATTTAGCTTTCTTTTCATGCAAGAGCTCATAATTTTGTGTAATTCCTTGTAGCTTGCTGTTGACTTAGCATGCAGTACATATATCTGTTAAGTTATATTTCACTCTTATGAACAAATAATTAGAAAGCAAAATAAAGTCTACTGTGGAGGAATGAAGGAAGATCATTATTCTCCCCCTCCCCTCCCTCCCATCTACTCAAAGTATTTTTTACGCTTTGTGTAAGGGGCTTTGAGCTGGAAACTCATGAGAACAGTGCTTTAACTGAAGTACATATCAGATGTGATGCGATGCTTCAGTTCATGTGTGCTTGTGAATTTGTAAGCCAGATGTTCTCACCTGGAGAACATTTTCTCCTCTTGTCCAGCCGCTCAGAGCAGCTTTTTTCTCTTCTGTATCTTTGTGGGGCTTAAGTGACTGATAGATGTTACCCTTTTCCCTAGAAGCTGTCAGCTGTCACATTTTCTTCTCCCTTCATGCTGGTTAGTTGTTTTTTCTTAGCTGCTGAAGACAGAATATGTAATGTCTTTTGTTTCCAGGTCTTTTGCAGTTAGAGATTTCTCTGTTAAAGAACTGTTCAAATAGTTCTTCTGGTCCTCAGCTAGTTGCTGAGAAACTGGATCCTCTACAGAAGTAGAGAAGCTGGGCATTTTGCCTTTTAAGAAAGTAGGGTAAGGCCAATATGCGTAGTTGTCCTGGTTTCAGTCAGGATAGAGTTAACTTCATTTGTAGCAGCTGATGGAATGCTGTGTTTGGGAGTTAAAATGAAAGCAGTGCTGATAACACCCTGATGTTCTTAGTTGCAGTCAGACAGTCAAGGACTTTCTCAGCTTCTTCGTATTTCTCTATTCATGAGAAAGGAGGGGCAAAGCCAGGACAGGTGACCCAGATGGGCCAAAGAGAGTATTCCATGCCAATGACGTCCTGCCCAGGATAACGGGGGGCTGAGGGGAGGAAGAAGAGGGGCGGTGGCGGGACGCGTGCTTCTTGGGGGGACGGTTGGGTTCCGGGACAGCTCTGGGTGGTACGGCCTGAGTTGTGTGGGTCGGTGAGAAACTGCATTGGGGATCAATAGTTTCATATTCTTTTGCTCTAAAGTCCTGTTAGCATTGGTATATTTTATCTTTCTGTTATCTTAGTAAACTATCCTTATCCCAACCCACGGGCCTCTTAATTTCTTGGTTTTGGAGTTATTTGCCCCTTCCTTTTCCCTTCCCTTGTTCCCCCCCCCCCCCCTTTTCCCTTTTCCCCTGCTCTTTTACTTTAAGAAGCAGGCAGCTGCGTGGGTCTCGGCCCACAGCCGGGGTGAAACCACGATAGTCTTTTTGGCGCCCAACGTGGGGCTCGAACGGTTGGGATAACGGTAGATCTGACCCTAAAATATTTGTTTTAGGAAACATAGCAGATTTCATTAATATTCTTGTTTATTCTAGTAAAAATTATTTAGATCTTGCTGCCCTTCGTTTAGCTTCTTCCTTTTTTGTAACTACAACATTTCCACAGCGTTAGCGATGCTGATGAATTCCAGAGCTGACTCTCTCGGCTGTTGTTACAATAATGTCCTTAACATGCATAAAATATACTGTTAGCAGGCATTTCAGATCTGTTGTATCTCTTCCTGTAAATGCTCTGTGGGTTTAGGCACTCGGGGCACATTTTTATCTCGGTGGCGTTGAAATCAGCATTTCTACTCAGAGCTTGTAGGCTTCTTATATATGTTCTGTACATACTGTATGGGAATGGCAACTTCTGGTTCCATCCTGAACCCTGTAGCACTCTGAAGAGGCTTGCACCCCATTAATTTGGCACACGTATTGGCCTGGGGGCTGCACATATAGTTTGTACATACAGGTGTGGTTTTACTTCATTTGGTAGATAGCCAGGTGCATTTCTTCTTGTCCTTTCTCCTTATCCAACTTATCCTGGACACCTTATTTTCAGTTATAAAACTTATCAGGAATGTGTGCAATACCCCAGAGTTCCCCTGGAATTTCTGGGTGCTGAGGGCCTTGGAGATCAGCCCAGTTTTGTTCATAGCAGGGATTGTTGTGCACTTGAGTTACGCTGCAGACATTAAGCAAATCTGAATTTCAGATAGTTTTCTTTGTTTTCTAGCCTCTCTTCATTGCACTTTCTAACCTCTGGACCAGCTTTCAGGATGAGATGCTACTGCTAAGGTTCCTCACAAACATGACTAATGATCTGCAACAGTTTTGGGAAATCCAGTCACAGCTTTTTCCTGAAGAAGCGCTAACTTCTCTTCTGGAAGGAGTGACTGTGAAAAGTGATGAGGAAAGGATTAGAGAAACCATGGGTACTGAAATGTATTACTTTTTTGTTTTCCTTCATGTTCCAAGATTTTGTTCTTTGAATTTTCCTTACAGAAGGTGCTGCACATCGGTATTTTTAATAATCAGAATTTGCACAGTGAGTTAAAATGAGTCTTGTAGCATGTGGGTTTATTTTTCATGTAGTGTAGTTTGGGCTTTTTATATATAAAATTAAAATATAGCTACTAGATACAAAAATACTTTCTAAAAATGACAGATTGATCAAAGAATAGCATTTCTACTTTTTTTTTTTTAATTTCTTAAGTTTACTTATATCTTTTTATACCTTTTGTAACTTCTGAAACTGAGGGGGGATAAAAAAGTTAATTTAATGGAGTTTTGATTACCAGAAGTATTTCTTTGTAAGGTGGTATCCTTAGCAACCAAGTTATACTCCAGGGGATTTGTAATGCATGAGTGGGTGAAAAGAAAATAGAAGAATAAGATATCACCTTCCTGCTGTTGTCCCATGTCTCCAAAGAAAATTAATGTTACTAAAGAAAGCTCCTGCAGGACTGATTTTTCAGTAGGATCTGCCTTATGGCAGGGCTAAAGTTTGGCTTCTGGGATGTTGGCATTGCAGGTCATCCTGTGAAGACCAGAGTAATCCAGTCATCCTGTAACATTACTATATTTTAAACATCCAACGTCTTGTAACTGAAATCCTTCCTTTGCTGAACCTTTCCTTAGGAACCAGAGTGAATGTTTCTGATTTCAAGAACCAAGAGTGGCTTTTCCCAGAGACTACAGATAATTTTGATCAGCTGCTAATCCAGTACCATGGTTTCTGCGCACATGCAATTGGTGCAAAAGGCCTCACCCTGCCAGGTATGCTTTGCAGTTAGGTCTTTTCCAGACTTTATTTGTATGCAAGTACTGGAGAGACTGTGAAGCCAGGTTCCAAATGCATCTTTCCACGTCAAAGCTGGTGTACGGTATTTCCGTGTTTGAAATTTTCACCCCAGATCAGGTGTTGCCTCTTGTTCTGGTTTTGGGCTGGGGTGGAGTTAATTGTCACAAGAAGCTGGGAGGGGACGCAGCCCTGACAGCTGACCCAAGCTAGTCAAAGGGGTATGTTAGTATATAAGAGGGGCCTGGCCAAGGAGGAGGAGCTGATGCTCGGGGACTGGCAATGAGCAAAACGCATTGTGCATCACCCATTTTGTATAATCTAAGTGCTGCTGTTGTTATTTTCCTCTGCCTTTGGTGTCCCAGGAGCTCTACCTTTTCTTCCAATTCTCCTCCTCTTTCCGCAGAGGGGGAAGGAATGAGCAGGCGTCTGTGCGGTGCTTAACTCCCAGCTGGGGTTCAAACCACAACACCCCTGCTACAAAGTATTTTTCTTTTAAAAATACACAACTAAACCGCCCTAAATAGAAGGTAGGAGGGCTTCAAGAGAAAGTGGGCAGCTCAATGCAGGTTTGTTTACTGTAAATGTGCTTTAATACAGGCATAGGAAAGTGGCCATTCCTTGAATTTTGTGTAGCCATGTGCTACAAAGGCACCTATTCATGTCTACACTGTATGCATTTTTAAATAGCTGTTATAACATAATTAAAAATTTCTCTGAAAAAAATTGCAAAAGTTCACTTGATTAAGTCAAATAATCACAGGAATTTTTTTAGTCTTTTCTAGGGTCGTTTGTCTTGAAAGCAAGCCTTGTTTCAGCTACCCCATGGCTTCACCTTTCCTGTCTCCTTATCCTCAACAGAATCTATCCATAGAGAAGTGGGATTTTTTACACCTACAGGAGGTTGGGAGAAAAAGATTACCATTAGTTGGCAGTATTGAAAAATACAAATTTTTGTGGCAGTGTAAATTACTTTCACTTAATTACTACTGCATAGGAGAAAAACTGTCCAGGTTTGGACTGGAGAGCTTTCTAGCTCTGTATGCAGTTTCTGAATGTGGACAGTCATGAACACTTGAAGATTATGAGAAATCAAGTAGGAATGATCCTTCCTTAATGATATCCTTCCCGGTTCTAGCAGTCAGTGGTTATGGGCTTTCCTTGGATAGCTATTAAGTCTGTAGCCTTCTGTTGAATAATCCTTGATAGAAGTTTTTAATTTATCTAATTGCTTTTTTAATCCATTTAGAGTTTGCCATGGGATATTCTTATTGTCAAGTCTCCCACAGTTATAATTATACATACTGTGAAAAGGTAGCTCTTTTTGAGGTGGTTTTTAAGCTCTGGCTTGATAATTTCATCAAAGACCCAACAGTCTTTCTATTAGGAAAATTAACAAATGGTAATTTTATATTGAACACAATTCACAGTTTTATAACCCAGTATCATTTTTCATTTTCAGTTGCTGAGGGGGCCTCTTTCTTTACCCACTCCCTCTGTGAAAGACATTCCAAGCCTCTGATCACTCTCAAAGCCCCTCTTTTACCTTTTCCCACTCTGTTGTGTTACAACAAAACACAGTAGTACAAGTGTAGCATGTAGGTTGTTACAGTGTTGATTTTCTTCTCCCCCTCTGTTTGCAACCTAATGAATTCCTGACATTCTTTCTCCTTTTTTGATTGCCTCTGCATAGTGCCAGTTAATTATTTCAAGGCACTGTCTGTAATGGTTTGAGGTCTTTCCTGGGCAGTGAGAGCTGAAGCAGAGCCTGCAACTGTCCCTGAGCTAAATTTGTGTTTTCCTGTATAAATTATGTGACCTTTATTGACATTTCATTTTCTCTGTTAATTTGCTGTCCAGCTTCTCAGCTGCTTCATCTGCTTTTTCAGTTAATTTCACTGTTATGCTCTTAATTGGACTGCTGATCCACAATCAGATATTTGCTGGAGATTTTAGGGGAAACATTTGTAGGTATGGGCTATTCTCCTAGGCCTTCCCTATAGGTGTTTTATCCGTGTTTTTCTGACTGACATGTGCTGAGGCTGCTGGATGTGAACTAATAGTTGTACTGACCTGATGAAACAGGCTTTCCTATATTTAAAACAGCTTATTTTCAGGGATTTATTCTGATTTCAGAAAAAAAAAAAAGGAAACTGACTTGAGAGAAGCAGAGAGTCTTGATTACAGGTGTCTTTTGTGTTGGCTATCATACTGTCCACTATTTTATGTTGTGTGGGTTTTTTTGGTTTGGTTTGGTTTGGTTGGTTGGGTTTGGGGTGTTTCTTTTTTAGGAAATCCTGCTATTGGAATTTTGAGGCACAAGGAGAAGTGTTATGTTTTCAGTTCCAAAGAGGCAGCATACATCTTTGCTCAAGATCCAGACAAGTTCATTCAGCTGAACATAGAAAAAGCAAAGGAACATGCAGAGCTGATCCAACTGCTCGAGCTTCACCATCAGTTTGAATACCTTGCTCCGTATGCACAGGTACACACTGCCCAAGCTTCTTGCCCAACAGCTGTTGATCTGTCCTTTCTAGAACATAAACAGGACAGGTAAAGCCTACCTTTAGGAAAGAGGTATAATCATCTCCCTATCATACAGAATGTCTAAAGGTCCATCTTTTCCAGGTCTTCAGGGTGTTGGTAAGAAACATTTCCCCATAATGTTCTCACCTTATCTCTTCATAGGAGAATATGTAGAGACAAAGGATCAGGGCAGTGATAAAAGCTGCTCATCCTGAGCCTAGGAAGATCCTGTATCCAGTGGTTCTTTTTTGCAAAAGTAGCTTAAAGGGACAGTAAATAAATGCAATAGAAAATGAGCCAGTGCTGTATGAACAGGAGCTTTAGCTTAGCAATTCACTGGGATGTGCTAGATGAGGGTGTAGTGATATCTGGGGACAGGAATTATGGAATGTGTTACAAGGGAATGGAAGGGGGACTCATTAATAATGAATGTGATAGTGCTACTATGTGAAATCCGAGGGCTTGACTTGGATTCATAGACATTCTTTGTGATCTGTTGTAAATTCTAGGTCTCTGTCAATGGAGAGAATTTTATTTGGCACTGGCCCTTGGTGAGAAAGATATAGTTTATATGCCAGCTCTGGCAGAGATGTAGGCACTTCCTCTAATTGTGATTTGTGACTTTCAGTCCGTCCATAAAGACAGACCGAGGTGCCTGCATCGTAAAAGGTGGTGACACCCTGTTTTTACCAAAATCCAGTGATGAAGCACTCACTCAGGGCGTGGGAGCCTGAAATTCAGCTGTAGCCTCTGCCTAAAGGGTTTTCTGTGAGAAATTAAATCCATCAAAGACTTAATGGTTTCTTCTTTTTAGCAAGGGCAGGGGGAACAAAAAACACTGTTGAATGTAAAAATCATTATCCACTTGTGTTTTGCAGGTCTCTGTTTGCTTTTAACAAGTAGCATATCCATATGTGCTGTCATTCTTAGATTCTTCTCATTAATATCTGACTTGGGTTTGTTTTTTGTTCTTCATCCAGGCCAGAAATGCATATTTGATGAAACCAACCACAAAATGTGACAGTGCTACTCAAACTGATACTCACATCTTGCCTCCAACTATTGTGACATCCTACGAATGGAATGAATGGGAGCTGAGAAGAAAAGCTATAAAGCTGGTTTGTGTTTGTTATTACCAAATGTCAGGGTGTGACCCCAGCTGGCAGCTCAGCAGCACACAGCCACTCACTGTCCCTGATGGGAGCGGGGAGAGAATGGGAAGGATAAAAGTGGGGAAACTCATGACTTGAGCTAAGAGACAGTTTAATAGGTAAAGCAAAAGCTGCGCATGCACAAGCGAAACAAGACAGGGAATTCATTCCCCACTGCCCATGGGCAGGCAGGTGCTCAGCCATCCCCAGGGAAGCAGGGCTCTGTCATGCATAACAGTGACTTGGGAAGACAAATGCCATCACTCTGAATGCTGCCACTCCCCATCCTTTCTCTTCCCCAACCACCTTATAGGCTGCACACGACATCATAAGGTATGGGATATCCCTTTGGTCAGTTGGGGTCAGCTGTCCCTGCTGTGTCCCCTCCCAACTCCTTGTGCACTCCCAGCCTCCTTGCTGGTGGGGTGGGGTGAGGAGCAGAAAAGGCCTCAGATCTGTGTAAGCCCTGCTCAGCAGTACCTGCACCATTCCAGTGTTACCAACACTGTTTCCAGCACAAATCCAAAGCACAGCCCCATACCAGCTACTGTGAAGAAAATGAACTCTATCCCAGCCCAAACCAGCACATTCTCCACTGCTTATTCCATACCATTTATGTCATACTCAGACCCCACGCTATCCACTACAGCCTTGCTAAGTGTGGTCCCCCTTTCCCATCCTTTGATACAATACTCAGATCCATTCCCTTTGCCTGCAGACCACCCCTGTAAAATGGCTGTGCAGTGTCCATAAATGCCCACAAAATGCCCTCTGAGTTCCCTTAGCCCACGAGTTTGGGCTCCATCCCCTTAGCCCACTAGTTTGGGCTCCTTCTGTTACAGTGGTCACTCAGGACAGGAGTGCAGTTACCAGGCCCTAAAGCCAGCTCAGGCCAGGTCTCTGCTGCACTTGCACTGCTGCTTGTAAGGCTTGTTGTTCCTCTGCACTCAAAGAAATTTAACAAGTTGAAGATACTGCTATATAGTTTCTTTGTAAATCAAAACACAAAAAACCAAAAGCCCACACACAAACCCCAAAGCAACCAAACAAAGAAAGGTTTTGGTCAGGCAAAAGGTTATTGCAAGTTGAGCAGTTTAATATTGATCACCAGCTAGTAAGAGGAGGAAAAATGTTCTAAGTGTCAGACAGGACGGTTAGGAATACCTTTGGATGTGCGTGACCCTTCTCCAGAAGCTTTCTTTGAGTTTGCTGATCCATTCTGGAAAGGTATCAAAGCTTGAGGCCTTTTATTTCTTCTTTTTCCCCGCCCCCCCATTCATTTTATCCCGATTCTTCACATTTGCTAAAACCAATTCTGCTTTTTTTGAAGAAAAGGGAAAAAAACCCCACAACCCCTTTTTCATGTAGCACCAGAGAGGTAAGAAGCTGTAGGTAGGGTTTCTGTTGCACACCTAAGCCAGAGGAAATGTTTGTTATACTGTCAAGATGGTTCTCTGATGGATTGGAAATCACAGCCTGTGCACAGAAGGTTTGCCATGTACATAAGAGCTTTTAAAGTACCAGTATGTATTTTAAAAGCTGCTTTCTAGGGTTTGCCAGCACACTTAGTTGTCAAGGTATCGCACCTGGTTTTCACAGTTAAATCAAAAATGACCTTGTGACCACTGGGTATATCACAGTTACCCACACCGACTCTGCTCAGAATACTGCAAATATTCAGCAGGTACCACAGTTTTGGACTGACAAAGTCTGGCCAGTGTTAACTGGCTTATAAAGGATTCTAAGTAATAGCTGTGCTTGAGGTCTATAAAGAAGCCAATTAGAGGCCTAGCTAAAAGCCACCTTTGCTTCTGTAAAGGACATAAGCAAATGTAAGATGTGGTCAGTGGTTTGTCTTTAGCATAGGCAAAGGTGGATGTTTTCCAGTAGCTGAGCATGAAGACCATTTGCAAGCAAATTCCTGGCTTGTTAGTTGGGAATATTTAGAGACAGTGCTTTAAAGCACTCAGGGTGCTTTAGCCTCAACTGTCCATGTGGGAGATTAGCAATGCTGACTTGAAAGGAAAAAAACCCCAGATGTATGCAAAACCGTGTTGTGTCTGCAGTGAGTATGCTGAATTTGTGACATGGGGGTGATACAACGTTTAGAACTGACACGGAGGTGACACATTTAGAAGGAAGGTGCTAAGGTAACAGAAATAGCTTACCAGTGCTTCTGTGAGTCTGGTGCTTCAGGGCAGCACTGGGTGCACTCGCAGTTTTTGTTAGAGCTCAGGTGCCTGGGGGTGGTGGTTTTTCTGTTGTTTATAATTAGCCAGAAAACTCGTAGTGATAGGAAGTGTTAAAATATGACTCTGTTAGAGCACCTATTTGATGCTAGAAGTAAAAATTTCAGTGTTGTTCCTTGCAGTACCATACAGTCATTTTTCAGGACTGATAAATTTAACAGAGAAACAGTATCTCCTGTCTTGAAAGAAGGCATTTTTTTCCCTTTTACCTGATACATTGTGACACCAACCCGCAAACCTTGTCACATCTGCTAGAAACTAGGCAAAGACTTGATCCTACAGTTGAGTTATCAACAATACTCAGGATCCTCAAACATGTTTTAGGTTGCAGGTGGCCAGAGAGGTTGATCCAAGCCTGCCCTCGCAGTCAGTGTGCTTTCAAACCGACTGAAATTGGTTTGAAGCACTGAAAGAGCTTACCTTGAAAACAGCTTCTTATTCTAACAAGGCAGAGGCTTCTTGAGCATTAAACAGAATTCGAAGCACAGGGACCAGAGGAAAATACAAACACAGTAGGAGGCTCCTGAAAATTGTAGGGCTACATACAGTGCTGTGCACCCAGCCTCTCAGGGAGGGAGTTAACCACATCACAGTTGCAAAGGTGCGTTGACAGTAGTGTGAGGCAGGCCATGCTCCAGGTCTGTGAAGCCCATAGATCTAAAATACACAAACACTGCTATGTATGTGCCAGTGCTAAAATGTTCAAATACAATTTTGCTTCATCTGATTCTTTTTGTGTGTCTAGGCCAATTTGCGCCGCAAAATAACTCACGCCATGCAGACGGAGCTCAGCCATATGAGAAGAGACAACTGCACCCAAGTGTACCTGCCAAAAGATGTCAGCACCCAGACTAAGCGGGACAACTCGAGCAATGTACCCAGACCACAGATTTTCTTGAAAGGCCTCAGAGGAGGATCATTTCCTGGTACTCATATGGTCAAAGTAGACTTAACAAGAGCGGTAGATGAAACCTAAGTGAAAATGATAAATATGAAGATATATATTGAAGGTATATCTAAACATCCCTGCATATATCTGAGTTATGATACAAAAGATGTTACTGTGTCTCTTGATTCCAGGAGCAGTTGATTTATTTCATTTATCCTTTATGTTGGGGTCACTGGCTGACGTTAAGTGATGGAAATGATAAGCCCAAAGCACCCAGATTTTAACCAGCAATTTAGAATCAGGATGTTCCCAAAGACTTAAACTAACATTTAAATGTGTGTTTTGGGATTTTCATGAGGTTTTTAGTAACAGTCACTGCTTGCTGAAACGCTGTCATTGAGAGCCATGTCTTCAGTACATGAAAAGTATAGTGTAAGACAAACTGCTTTTATGGGATATTGGGCCAGTGCTGCAGCTCCTGTGGAGGCATGATTCCCACTGGTGTGAAATCAAGCTGATCCCAAGAGAGTCACACAAATGTCACAGCCCCACCCATAGAGCAGAATCCTCGAGAAGGTAAAACCAGCAGAACAAGATCAGCCTTGACCTTGGTGCTGCTGTAACCCAAGTGTCATCGCAGGGTAACAGGGTATTAGGAGGGTGGGTGGAGGCAGGGAGGTGGAGAAGAGGGAATCCATCTAGATGGCTCTGGCAGCCTTTAAGGTCTCCAGCAATTTCTGTATTCATTGACTGAATGAACAGCATGCTGGTGAGCACACAGGAAACCACAGGAGCTTGCCTTCAGGGCACCTTTTCAAAAGCGCTGTTCACTGGTGTTTGAAAAGCTAAAGCAAAGTGAGAGCACCCTTCTTAGCTTTATTCCACTGCGGCAGGGAAACGGGCGCCAGCTCTGGTTCGTGCAACTGCCACTGCTATTTCTCGTGGTGCAGACCTGGATCACTTGAGCTTTAAGATGAAACATCTCAAGTGGAATGAGGGTTACTTCAAAGCAGATACTTTTCACAACAACAAAGAGCTCCCCAAGTTATTACCTGCAGACAGCCCAGGTGTGCAACTGTGATTGTATAGGCTGTGCTAAGGCTTCTGTATTTCATTTTTGGTCTGGTGTAGCATGGTTCCCTGGGTTGTTGTTACCCAAGCTTGTGACAACGAAGCTTGAAAATTCAAGCTGCTGGGTGACTTTCCTGTGGCATTGTGCAGGACAGCTTTCTCTTTAACTGTCTCCAAGGTATCTGGCTTCACTGTTTATGTATGAAGGTGGGACAAATCCACAAGGCATTATTAGAAAGAAAAAGAGGAGCAGGAGGGGAGCACCAAAAGGACTTGGCTCAGTGCCTTCCCCTGAGTGATTTTCTCTTTTGTGAAAATAAACTGATCGGTAGCAGCCAGATGTGCCGCTCCTCCATAGGTTTCAAATTACAGGTGGGTATCAATCTTTAAATCTATTAACAAAAATATGAGTGCTGTTACCAGCTGCACTTCTTTTCAGATTCTATGGAATACTTTTTGTTGTGGTGATCTATTTGAACCTTTTATGTTAGCAGTTCCTCGAACCAACAAACTGGTCTTTCAAGAATCCATAAATCCCTTTCGTCCCACTTACTCTGTTCTTTTCCACCACACTACTGTAGAATACAATTGTGACCCACGGCATAAACATGTCAGCACCTCACAGCCTATTTCTGGCAAGGAGAAATAATTCATGTGGTTTCTGGGTGTTAACTACCAATGGAATAGTTCAGGGGGAAAAAAAAAAGAAAGAGGTTACTTTCCAAAATGTCTCTACTCATGTGAAAGGGGACACAGTGCTCCGTTGATGCCTATCTGAGCATGAGTTTGTCTTTATTTGAGTCTGCCTCTGCTGGTGCAGGGGCGAGTGTTCTCACACCATACGCAGCCCCACAGCCAGGGGTTCAGTAAGGGAGCACAGCGCTGGTAAGCGGCAGGCTCTAAGTTTATTTGAAGGGTGGTAGCTCATGGCAGCCACTGGCTTCCTCTGCCTTACAGCAGTTGTGTTGCTTTTGGGGTCTTCTCCTCTTTTAGGTGGTGTTGCCATTTGGGGAGTGCAAGAGAGGCAGACACACAGCAGGAGGTGCTCAGACCGCAGCGTATTTCACTTGAATTCCTTGGTTTACTTGGGAATTTGCGTGCATCGATACAGCCATTGAAGTCACCTGGTGGCTGTGGCCATCTGTGTCACTGCATAGATCCAAGTACCACTCCACTGCCACAACCTCCAAAGACATCTTTCTGGGGAAAGGGAGACTGAGGGGAGACCCAATCGCTCTCTACAGCTACCTAAAAGGTGGTTGTAGTGAGGTGGGGGTTGGTCTCTTGTCCCATGTCTAGTGACAGGACAAGGGGAAACGGTCTGAAGTTGCATCAGGGAAAGTTCAGGTCGGATATTAGGAATAACTTCTTCACTGAAAGGGTTGTCAGGTACTGGAACAGGCTGCCCAGGGAGGTGGTTGAGTCCCCATCCCTGGAGGTGTTTAAAAGAAGAGCCTCGGTTCTCAGGGAGCTGTACCTGCGGGCAGGCTGCCGCTCCGCACGGGGCGCCGAGCCCCAGGCCGGAGGGAGGGCTGGGCCGGCCGACTCACCGCCAGGCTGCGGGGCACGGCTTGGCCCGCGTCTTCCCAGGTGCGGGCAGCGCGCCTGCCCGCTCCATCGCCGGGCTGCCGCTGCTCCGGGCTGCCCGCGGGGCCGCCTCGCGTCCTTCTGGGGACCGCGTTCCGAACAGCCTCTCCTTGGTCTTCCTATTTACGGGTTAAAGCCGGCAGGGCCTTAACCTGATCGGCCGGCGGGAGGGAGGGACGGGTGGTACCGGCCTCCCGGAGCGGGGGGATATCCAGGCGAGTCAGACTTCCGACTCTATGGTGAAACGAAGGAGGCGGGGCGCTCTAGGCGGCAGCGCCGCTCTCTATGGTGTAATGGGAGGAGCGGCGGGGCACGGCGGACGGCTCCGGCCCGGCGGTCTCGGCGCCTTCTCCGGACACGATGTCGCCTCCGAAAGGTGAGGGCAGCGGCGCGGAGCCGGGCGGCTCGGGTTACTTGCAGGGGTTCCGCGGCTCTGGGAGCGAGGTACTGCCGGGAGGGGTGGGGGGCCGATCCCGTCTGCCCGTCCCCGCCGCCAAGACGAAGCGGGACTGGTGCACCGCCGCTGCCCCCCGCCTCCCCCGCCGCGGAAGGAGTGGAATTGACCTCCCCGCCGCGGAAGGAGTGGAATTGACCTCCCCGCCGAAGGCTGCGGCGCCCAGCGCCACAACCGCGGGAGAGGGCTGCGAGGGACCGCGCCGGACTCTCTCCTCCAACCATCCCTCCCGCTCTCCTCCCACCGCCTGTGGTCGGCCTGGCCCGGAGCCGCTGGCGGCTGCGGGGGCCGTGCGGTGGGACCGTCGCCTCTCCGGCGTGTGGGAGGCGCCGTCCCACCGGCGGCCTCTCGCTGACGCCCCTCGGGGCGGTGGGCTTCCTCGGGCCGCCGTGGGCGCCTCCGCCCGTAGGACCACCCCCAGCCACAGATGTCCCCGGAGCGGCGGGGCTTCCGTCGCCGGTTTCCCGCGGTGGGAGCCTTGGAGCACGGCACAATACCTTCGGGGCTCAGCCCGGGCCCCTGAGGCCCGCGTTGCCGGTTCACACGGGCGCCCGGCCGCGGGCGCCGCACGGCCCCCAGACGCCACCGGAGCCCGGGTAGTAAGGGTGTGTGCATGGGTGCCAGAGCCCTCGGCCGAACCAGGTGGGCTCCAGCCCCTAAGGAAGGTGATGGCAGCCCCTCTGCCAGCTCCCCATTGAGGGCCAGGCGCGGGAGGGGGCCCTGCTGTGTGTGTGGGGTGCCCGCCGACCCAGCTGCCTTTAGAGGCTGCTCGGCTTCGCTTGAAGTGCCAGGTTCGGCCTTCGGCTGCCAGTGAAAAGTGCCCGTGGGAAGGGTTAGGTGAGCTGTGGAGCTGTGTGGGAGGCTTTGCCTTTATGCCCTGAGGCGTTTGGCCTCTCCGGTCCCTTTTGCTGGAAATCGCTTCATGCGACTGGGATTCACTGGAGCCAGTAAGAGAAACTCTAAGAAACAATAGCTTCTTTTATCTCCTTTAAGGTGGTGGTATAAGTCCAGGCTTATCAGCCAAAGAGACATGCCCCCCAATCGCGTCGTCCTCATGCCCCGTGTGCCGCGTTGGTACCAGTGCAGACATGTGAGTCAGGCTGAAAACTAACTACAGACAGCTCTTAGCATCACACCAGCGCTGGCTGGTACAGCTACTGGATCCATTACGGCGTCCCCCTGCATTTGCTGTACCCAGGTTTGCAGACTGTTGCCAAACTGGGCCACAGGCTTATTTTTTAAGAGTAGTTAATGCAGGCAAGCGTTAACTTTAGTTTTAGTTTGGTAGCGTGTAGACATAAAACCTTAATGTCTAAAAACCCTGTTGTTAATGGCATTTTAGCGCTGACAGAAACAGTATTAGGAAATACAACTTTGTGAAACTGTGCTGGCTAGTTTTATTTCCTGCTTGTTGTGTCCCTGGATTCCCACTGCCTGCCCACCCTCCCTGCACTCCAAACTTAATTTTCAAATGGGTTACAGCTTGTTGGTCTCTTTTAAGCATTGTTAGACCAAAACCTAATTGGCTCTACCTTTTAAAAGTGGTTACTGACGTGGGTAAGATTTTTATCTATAAGGAAGCAGCTAATTTAAATGATTGCAGCAGCAGGAGGTATTAACTGTACCTTGCAGAAATGTTATGCAATAGAAGACATGACTGCCTTGTAAGAAAAATGAACCAAAACATCACTTAGCACTGGATTCACCAATTTGTTCCCAGATTAAAGGAACAAAGTTCCAACAAATCCGCCTGGAGCTTATTTGTTAGCTCCTTCCCTAATCAGGAGAGGAACATAAACTTATACCAATTAAAGTATGTTTCCTTAGGATATCCAGAACATGACAGATAATGGCCCAAAAGATGCTGCTGAGTGACCGTCATCCTGCCCTCCCCCTCCCCTCCCCCCATGCTGTACATAACAAAGAATTTACCAGGTTGAACAGTGGTTTTGTAGATGCCTCATGATGTCTCCTGTTGTAGGGAGTCCTGTTTGGAGTCTTGCTCTGTGCTCTTCACTGGCACAGATGCAGTCTCAGCCATTCTCTGGCATGGGAATGAACTGGCGTGGCATGGATGCATCCACACAATGGAATTCGGGCCTTGGAGGAGGGCAGCTGGGTGAGAAACTGCCTTTGGCCAGGAGCTCCCCAACGGGCCAACTCCTAAAATAGGCAAGGTAGTAGTTGGTCCAGGGCAAAACTGTTACAAGAAGTGCTACTGTTGTAGGAGCCAGGAAGATAGAGGGGATTGAATGGGTGATACATAGTTCTTCCTATGGTTTAATTTACACCAGCAGCCCTACCCTTAGTGTTTTCTGCAGGGAGTATTTTTTCATGAAAGCCCTTTGTGTAGTCTTATTGCTGTCCTGAGCAAAACTCTTCTCTTAGATGGAAAATAAGGTTGAAGAAAACACTGCCTTAGTTATTAAGATTTGATAGATTGCTTCCCTTCTCTGCTGATACTGACCTTCTCTTTGCTTTTACTAGTCTGCCAACACTCTTTGTGTCAGACTTCAGTACACTATGTGGTGAGGGTCAGCTGATGCTTCAGAGTGAGGACTTACTGTCAGCTAAAGATCAGGAAAGCACAGAAAGATTTTTTTATTATTATTATTAGATAAATATCAGTCTATAATAGTTTTTCTAGAATGAAAGATGTCCCCTCAGTTCAAGGAGGACAGGGTACTCCTTGAAGAGTGCAGCACAGGGCCACTAAGATGATTAAAGGAGTGGAACATCTTCCTTATGAGGAGAGGCTGAGGGAGCTGGGCTTCTTTAGCTTGGAGAAGAATGAGGAGTGACCTTTTTAATGTTTATATATTACATATTTATAAATATAAAGGGTGAGAGCCAGGAGGATGGAGCCAGGCTCTTCTCAGTGATGGCCAGCGATAGAACAAGGGGCAGTGGGTGCAAGCTGGAGCATAGGCAGTTCCATGTGAATATGTGAGCTTCTTCACTGTGAGGGTGACAGAGCACTGGGACAACAGAGAGGTTGTGGAGTCTCCTTCTCTGGAGACATTGAAAACCTGCCTGGATGCACTTCTGGGTGACCTAATCTAAGTGTTCCTGCTCTGGTTGCGGGGGGAGGGGTTGGACTAGATGATTTTTCAAGGTCCCTTCCAACCCCTAACATCCTGTGATTCTGTGGTTCATGAGGGCAAGGGGACATCTTATTTTTAAACAGCTGGAGTTTCCATACGAGCTTCTTTGAGGAGAGAACAAAAATTTAAACTTAACCTTTTTTATGAAGTGTTGCTGCCATGGTAGTAGTTGGTACCGTCCTCCAGCTGGAGAGCACCCAGTTTCAGTTCTTAAATTAAAGTGAAGGGCGTGCTGAGTCGTCATCTTTGTTTTCTTTCAGAAAATGTCAGCTTACTGTTCAAGCTGTACTGCCTCACGGTGATGACCCTGGTTGCTGCAACATACACGGTCGCCTTGCGGTACACAAGGACGGTGCAGACAGAGCTGTACTTTTCAACGACAGCTGTGTGCATCACCGAAGTTATCAAGTTGTTCCTGAGCGTGGGCATCTTGGCTAAGTAAGTATGGGAATGCTCATCAGTACTTTGAAAGTGAACCCCAGCTTCTGACCTCAGAGTCTCAGATACCAAAGTACAGGTACGTTTGAGGACACAGCTGGATAGCCATGCTGGGGAAGAGTCATTTTAGAGCGGGTTAGGGCTTGTGAGTCCTTCTCAACTGAAACTGCTTTGTAACCTCCTCAGTGTTCAGGTGTGTCCTTTCTGCATATCTTCTATTTTTGTGTGCTTTGGAACGGGTTCAAAATGTCGTTGTGGATTATTTGTGACGCTTTGGGTCTTTAAAACACTGGTGTTGATGAAAGCTGGACTGTGAGCCATCCTCTGCTGAGTTACATAGAACTGTAGTGTTCCTACTTGTGAATTTCCCCAACAAGGCTACAGACAGATGTTTTGCTGTCTCTGTAAACCTGGGGGATCGATGCTGAAAGACCATGGTCAGAAGATATTATTAGACTTTCTGTAGTCCCAGACTGCCACTAGAACTACAACTTGAATGCACACGTGAGCATCTGAAGCAGGGAGGCCGTCAGTCTGCTGCTGTCTTTGCTCCCAGCTTCTCTGTGCTACATCTTTCCTTGGAAGAATCTTTATATTCTGGGTTTTCCCAAAGCCTGGTTCTTGCTGTTGGGGTGGAATTTGTTCTTTTAGGGTTTCTGCCCACCTCTTTGTGGCTTTTGGTAGATCAGAAGGCTGGCTGTCTTGTCCTACAGGATTGTGAAGTCATGTGGTGCCCTTCAGGTTTTTCATCAGATCTTTCCCGCTTAACATCGCTGTGTCATTTTACATGCTCTAGAAATGGGAGAGTGTTTGAATTTGGTAAGGCAGCAGTGGCAAACTGCCTTTTGTTTAATCCCTTATTTAATGTGACGAGTGAGGGAAGGCGAGGTGACCAGTGGCAAACTTCTCCTTTTCTTGTGTTTTTTATGCACCTGGGCTTCTCGTTCTGCCAGCACAGAATGTTGGCAGAAGTGGCTCTGCCGAGGAGCGGTCGCGCTGTGCTCCTTGTGGCGTTGTGGCCGGTGTGGATCCTGGCCCAGGCTGCTTCCTGAAGACTTCAGCAGCCCCCGTCTGTCAGTAGTGAGGGACCTGTGGGTGGCATTTTGGTGGTCTCACCCATGTACGTAACTTCCCGCACCTGTTCTTGCGCGCGCTCAGGCAGTTTGCGGCTCACCAGAGAGGCCTAGTTCAGCAGGGTAAGCTCCCTGCCTTTTGCTAGGGGTCCGTAATGCTGCACTCATTAAATCTACACATGATCTTTTTGCTTAAAAAAATGAAAAAGGCTTTTAACTCTGAAGTCTGTTATGTCCTTAGAACAGCCCTGCGCAGCCAAAAATCCATGTGGCCCACCGCCCTCCCTTTGGCAGCAGCCAGTGGGGGCTGCATAGAACAGAAGTGTAGGCAGTAGCGCAAGCGAGGGTTCAACTTTCCTCGGCTGGTGGCAGAAGCTCGTGGGTTTCTCAGCCTGGGTGCTGTGTGGACGTTGTGGCTGCAGCACCTAACGACCTCTGTGAGACTGTCTGGTCTCTGTTTGAACTGGGAGTCCCTGCTCCATCTGTGAAATGACTTCTGCAATAGAATTACAATGCATATGACAGAGTACTCTTTAATAAATATTTTATCTAGCAGTTTTACTGGGTTCTGTCTTCCTGTGCCGACAGGCATCACAAATAGCCTTTCCCCCTTCATTTTTATTTTCAGATCTCTACAGATCTGTATTGTGTTTTCATCACTCTCCTATGAAGATAGGCTGAGAGAGTTGGGCTTGTTCAGCCTGGAGAGGAGAAGGCTCCAAGGAGGTCTTATAGTGGCCTTCCAATGCCTGAAGGGTGCCTGTAAGAAAGCTGGGAAAGAACTGTTCACCAGGGAGTGTAGTGATAGGATATGGGACAATGGATTCAAGCTGAAAGAGGACAGGTTTAGGTTAAACATTAGGAAGAAATTCTTTACTATGAGGGTGGTGAGGCATTGGAACAGGTTGCTCAGAGAGGTAGTGTCTGGAGATATTCAAGGTCAGGCTTGATGAAGCTCTGCACAACCTGATCTAGTGAAGAAGTCCCTGCTTGGAATAGGTGACCTTTAAAGGTCTTTTCCAACCTAATGCGTTCTATGATTCTATTTATTTTCTAAGCTGTGAGTCCTACCCTATTATTTCTGTGATCACCCTAGAACCATCTCCAGAGCATTTCCAGCATCGTTACATCCCTTTTGAAACAGGCTCCAGAGCTGCATGCAGCATTCGGGATGTGATTGTGCTGTGGCATTAGGCAGAGGGATGAAGGTGCCTTCTGTCTTGGTCAGAACGTAGCTGAGCCTTGAGCTGGTGCTGTCGGAGAGCGACTCCCATCTTTCTCCCAGATGCTGGTTCAGAGATGGTTGCTGTATTTTGGGGTTGTCATTTCCTAGGATTCTTTCTCTTTTATTGACAGCTGAGCTATATTGGCCAATTAACACGTGACATGTTAATCTGATCCACCAAGCAGTTTGAAGGTTACAATATCTCTTCAGATCTGGGCAGCTAGTGGGTGGGTTTTTTCTTCAGCAGACACTATTCATCAGGCTGTGCTCCCCTCTTTTTGGTAGGATGTCTCACTTGCAGGTGGGTCGGATGCCTGCCTTTGCTGTCCAGGTAATCGAACTGTTTCTCGGATGAGAGAAGATCTGGTGAATTCTGCTTGCTGTACTGAGAGACCCTTTTGCCATTATTGGAAGTTTCCTCTTGGGTATCAGATATAATTGAGTATAATCAAGAAAATTTGCCCATTTCCTAGCAATCTCCCACCATAGATCACATGTGAGTATGTTGAGCAGCATAAACTCCAGCATAGTTTCCTTCAGCGTCTCCTTTATAGCTTCCTCCGGGTTTATCCAGGTTTAAAGTCCCAACCAATTTATTTCACCCAAGGGGCCTTTTCAGTTTAATAACCATTTAGAAGATGGAAGACTATCTGTTTTTTCTGTACAGCAGGATACATTTGGGTGGGTACCTTTTTCTCTCCCAGCCAGGCAGCACTGATTACTGCAAGGTACAGGACACCAGAGCTCGACTCTGGCGTTGTCCTGGCTGCAGAATTTCTTTTCTTCCACACTCTGAGACGATGCCATTGCTGGGTTTACTTTTAAGGTGTCACCAGGAAGGCACATTGAATGGATGAGTACCAAAAGCTTATCTTTCAAAAGAGAAGTTTATGATAGCTTAAGATGTGTCCATTATTTACTCACCTGTACTCTTAACTTCCCATATTTACTTGTGGCCCAGTTTACCATCTGGTAATTACGCTGTCTACGTTCTTAGATGGTACACAGTAACTTAACCATTGCTGAAGAAGAGTAGAGCTGACTTGCAAACTCATGTTTTAGATTCAGCTTTCCTAACAAAGGCCTGTTTCTGTCACAGAACTGATTGCTGTTCCTGTCTCTCACTTGCTCAGACCTATCAAGAAAAGTCGAATTTAGGTCAACATCAAGAATGCTGACTTCAAGCTCGATGATGTTTTACTTTCTTATTTGACTGTTGCAGCATATGTCTTTGGGCACCTTAGTTTGCATTATCAGCTGTGCACAGAAGCTTGTTTTAAATTGTCGTTTGTGTAGATTTAAATCCATCTCCATGTGATCTTTGTGCTGAATTCAGCTTACAGTTAGAGATTGCTGATAAGGGTGTGCTTCAGAAAGCACACCCGCTGCAAAGATGAACTACCAGATAGCCCATCTGCTTGTTCTCAAATACTACAGCGTAAATGGTACTTAGTGGACTTCTGTGTTATTCTTCGTTGCCAAAATTCCACGCTAGAAGTCAAAGTAGACAGAAACTCCTATTACTGCTGTGATTTGACTTCACATGTGTAATCAGCTAATTCACAGAGTGTGGTCTGGAGCAGAAGCAGGTATAGTTTAAATATTGTTTGCTTGTTCGTCAGCCCACATCATTATGGACACGTGGAAGAGGCCATTAATTACTCTGTGGTATTTTCTGACTTCAGATTCTCACAGAGTAGAACTGTATCTGTGCTAAGCATATTTTATTTGCAGTTAGGCATTTGAGGGAGCTGGACTAAAGTGCTTGTGTACTTGGTTATTACCAGGAACTCTTGGTTTTCTTTGTACATCTTGCCTTCCAATGCCAGGCAACGTAACAGGTAGTTACGTGGAGTAGTTAAACCAACAATTTTTCTTATAATGTAAATGACTCATAGCATTTTATATGGTTCTGTATCTAGGGCAATTAAGCACAGTGAGCTGTACCATAAACTCTCCCACTTCCTTGTACTGCAGACTTCGCTTTAAGTGCTACTTGTCTCTGGATTTTGCTATCAGTGGCTGTTCCCCGTGGCCAGACACGTCTGACTGCTGCAGGACGCGTTTGGTGTCAGCGAAGTTTTGCCTTAAGTCAGGAGAGAGCTTCACATCCTGTCCTGGCTCTGGCCAGGCCAGAGTTAACCTCCACAAGCACACACACACACACACACACACCTGGCTTGTACAGCAAGAGCATGTGACTATACTCCCCTCTGGTGACTGTACCAGCCCCTGACTGGGTGTTTGCGGGTGCTCTCTGTTAGGGGACAGACAGCTGCCACTGTAAAGACTGCTCTCGCTATGAAAGAGGAGAAAAGGAGGTGTATCTTTGTGCCAAGCAGAGAGGAAGACAAGGGAGGAGGGAAACTTAGATAGAAGGAGCGTGAGATAGTAGAGCCCATTAATCTTCAGAAAGGAAAAATCCAAGAATCTGGAGTACAGTCAGGGGTCGATCAGGAAAGGGGAATATTCTGGAACAAGGTGGTTAATCAAGAAGTCTGGGGCATAGAGAGGTTGCTAATTTTGCATGGTAAGGGTTAGGGGCAGGTAGGTGATGTCTGTTAAAAGAAAGAAATTGGGACCTGGATGAAGTGTGTGGGCTCATGAGGCGCTGAGGATGCTGTGAGCCATTTGTTCGTTCGCATAAGGGCAGCAGAAGGAGTGCTAAATTTAGGAGCAGTTCAGGACACAATTTGATAAGCCTGTGGGAGGGGACAGAAGCAGTACTCCTGGTATGGGTACTTGTCAGTGGACAAGTGAGAGAAGAATGGAAAGAGGGAACATGGGACCTGGGAAGAGCTGGGAAGGGAACCTGAGGGCTCAAGTAAGCAAGAAATGTCAGACTGACATATGAATGATATGGTGGAAGCAGCACCGCAGAGGTCAGCTCTAATAAGCTGAGGAGCAAGCTGCAGAAGGGGACAGCAGCAAGAAGTGGTGCATTGTTGCCCCTTCCGCGCTCTTGCACGCACTGTAATTACATAAAGGAGACATGAAGATGCAAGGCAGTAACAGGGAGCCACCCTGCACCCTGCCAGATCTCGCATCACATGCTGGTGGCTCTCCAGTGATGCCAGCAGCACAAGCAGGAAGACGAACCCGGGGCTGGCTGAGGAATGAGAGGTGTTTCCAGCTCAGTAGTGAGCAAGGGTGCAATGATTTTTGATTGATTTATCCTTGTGGATTCTGTGACGTCCAGTTGAAAGGGGATCTGGGAAATCACTGGCGTTTGACGTCACACACAAATATTAAGAGCAGAAAAAAAAGGGTGGGGAGGAAGGGGACGAGGACAACAGCCTTCTGTCCCACTGCCTGTATACTTAGCAAATTATTGCACTGTTTACAGTGTTCGTGGTTGTTTAATTACACATCAATGCGTGTAGCCTTCTGATTCCAGAATGTCTTCTTCACCTCCAGGGGTTCTGCCTTGTTGACAACCTCACTGTTTCTCCCCAGTTAATTCTTTTCTGTCATGAAAATGCTGAGAACAAGTTTTCATCTTTCCTAAAGGATGCATTGATTTGATTCCCGTTTTCAAATACCAGTTCAAGAGATCCCTCTGTCACGTTAATATTTTATTTTGCAGAGAGACTGGAAGTCTGGCAAGGTTGATAACATCTTTAAAAGAAAATGTATTCGGGAGTCCTACAGAATTGCTGAAATTAAGTGTTCCCTCTCTAGTGTATGCTCTCCAGAACAATATGGCCTTTGTGGCGCTCAGCAACTTGGATGCAGCAGTTTACCAGGTAACACATGTCTTGGTCGTTATCTGATCCATAAGTACGTTTCTCTTTACTGCTTCATGAGGGATGTGCGCTAGGTGTCTGTCTGCCTCACACACAGGACTCTCTTCAGCCTCCGCATTACACTGAAGCATCACTTGGCTTTTAGTCAGAGTGCACGTACACTCTGTTGTAGTGCCCTGGTTTTCTGAGCTAAGCCCACTCGCTGCTAGAGTCACTTCACATTCATGTTGTTGTAACTGGCAGTGGTACCCAAGGCTCTGTAGAACATCAGTGAATATAAAATTTGTCACTCTGTAGTTGCATTTTCTGTTCATTTTCTTGCTCTGGAGGTTCTAAAGCCACATCTTCTCTGCTATACTCCCACCTTCTTTAGGTGACATACCAGCTGAAGATCCCTTGTACAGCTCTATGTACAGTCCTAATGCTCAACCGTACCCTTAGTAAGTTGCAGTGGTTCTCTGTCTTCATGCTGTGTGGTGGCGTTACCCTCGTCCAGTGGAAGCCTGCTCAGGCTACGAAAGTGCAGGTAGGAGTTTACATTTTGCCACTTGACAGTGAAGGACAAACTGCTTTGTACTTTGCATTTCACTTCACAGCCACCGGGATTAAGGTCGGGGCTCTTACACTCCACACAGCTGAATCCACTTCCAGTTCCCAGCCGCTGCTTCTACAACATAACCACTAGTTTGATCACGTTTACTGTGTGCCAGTTCAGGCAGGCTTGTGGTATTGCTCCGTTCTCACTCGTTGGAAAGGCACCTGATTGCTACAATTAGTATAAATTACCACGGTCATGATCAGGCTGATGCACTGTCCCCGGAGTACCTGAGTAATACTGCGTCTCCAGCAGCTGGCCCTGGTATCCTTGTGGTTGTTGGAGGAGAGAACTTGGAATCGAAGCGCTGGGCAGAATTAGGAGTAAATCCCCAGTGCCTTGTGGGTGTGGGTATGTCATTTAAACACACCCTTCAGAGACGCAGACCTAATCCCGCTCTAGGAAACAAGTGTCTTCTGTTTCCGACCAGCAACTAAGGCCTAAGGGGAGTTAGTGGGAAAGGCAGGTCATGCAGGTGTGAAGGCCGGCCACAGCCACACAGACGGTGCCTCCTCTGCACGCAGAAAGTGAAAGGCCACACAGCTACACCCAGCTAAACAGACAGGCAGCTCTAGCTAAGCAAGTACATTGTACACTGTAATGAAATGCTCATAGTTGTGCTGTACTTAATCAGTTCCAGAGCTGCTTCGTTACTGCAAATTGCTGAAGTGTTGCATCTTTTGAAAGCAGTGGTTACTGTTGCAGGTGGAGCAGAATCCATGGCTGGGGTTTGTAGCCATTGCCGTTGCCGTGCTGTGTTCCGGGTTCGCAGGTACGGTATCATTTCCATACGCAGGTCACATTAAAAGGACACAACGTTTAAAACAACATTGATTATAAGATTAAAAAGAACTTTATCCCCTCTACCTGTAATTATCTTCTACTTGCAGTAATTATGACAGATTCATGACATAATTACTCCAGTCGTTAAGGAAATGAATGGGAGCACACACTACTGGTTTTACATGATGCACTTTAGAAGGCTGGTTTGCAAGTGGAAGTGTCTTTCAAATGGGTAGAGTAATACTGTGGAGAACATCCATAATGACTCACTCAGTACAATTAATTAATGTACATCAATTTCATCAAGTTGGTGTTAGAGTGAATAGCTCCCTTACGGTGATCACATGGAATACCTGTGCTTTTTGTAAGGGGAACAGGGCTTCTCACTCAATTCCTGTGCCAGCTCAGCCCCAAAATATGTATTGCTGTAGTCCTGTAGGTGGATCAAACCCAACCCAGATGCAGAAAGAGCATAAATAAGGCAGAGAGGAAGATGAGTAGCTGTAAGCCTAGATGAACTCCATGGAGGGCTTTTGGTTGAGGAGGTGTGTGTTTATTTGTGTTGGTTGTTTTATGTTGTTTCTTTCTACAAACAGCATTTCCTCTCAGAGTAGCTCTGACTGGGAGGGAGGAGAAGGAGGAGGATGCCATTCTTATGTGCTCTCTTCTCAGTGAAAAGGGTGCTTTGAAGCAGAAATGCTAAATATGACTGTGCAGAGCTCAATTAGCTTTTCCTGAAAGGCTATAAATTCACTTATTTCAGTAGATGCTCCCAAGCCACAAGATCTTGGAGCCTCCTACAGCTCTCTTGCTTTCTCTGATAATGTGGGGAGATAGCTGTGCTTCTAAAGGTCTGCAAATTCAGACCACTGAAATGTCTGCTGCAGGCAGCCCTAGAGGTTTGAGGACACTATGGCTTGCTTTTCCAGAGGAAGGATTGCAGCCTGGGCGTTTCCTCACTGACAGCAGTAGCTCTGAGGCAGCTGAGTGGATAGAATATTTCATCCGTGGAGCTCCCTGTGCCCTTGGGGCCTTACATGCTGAGAACATAAGTACTATTGAGACTCCTTTCCTCTTCTGCCTTTCCCCACCCACATGAAGAAGTTTTTTTGGCAGTAAACCTTCAGTTTCAGGACTGACGATGTTAATTGTTTTATATTATTCCAATAAAGTCAAAAAAATTGTATCTTTTTGTCCCTCAGAGTTGGGGAAAAGGTTTTCCTTCAAACTGCTGATCTTGTGGTAATTTCCAAGGTTGCAGAGGCCCAGCAATGGTTATAAAAGCTTTGGATGAATTAATAGCAGATTTTTTGTGACTTGAAACAGGACTTAAAGAGTTAATTTCTCCTAAAGAGCACCCAGTCTTTCCTTCGTCCTGCCTGGTGGAGTGACTTCTGTATGTTTTGGGGAATCCAAAAGTATAATTTCCTTGGCTTACTTGCTTTATAACAAGTTGTAGTTTATGAAGTTTACAAGTCCACTTCATGCCCAAGCTAAGACTGGCGCGTTGGTTACCTCTGGCTGTGCTCTGTGGGTCTTCTCAGCTGGCAGAAGACTCCAGATCAGTTACTGTGGGTTCCCATAAGCACTGCAGCCATCAGCAAGGCTAGGTTTTTGTTGAAATTGTTGTTTAGGCATTAAAAATGTGTATTCACAGGAGATAAAAGCAAACAAGGAAACATAGTATTATTTAAACCCCTGAAAGATAAATGTGTTCTCTAATTCATTCACCATACACATTCCTCAATCTCTTTTAAATTATAAATTGTGTTTTTCATGAATAAAAGAGTAGCAAGATGTTCCTTGAAGCTAAGTGTGATTTCTGGAGGAAAGACCCACAGGTCTTTTCTCTGTGCCAGCTTTGTCAGATCCATATACTTTTCTCATATTGTAGGAGAGATCTGGGGTGACATCAGTCAGCAGTGAGCATTCAGTCAGTAGGACTCGCACCAGAAACCATAGCGGTGCCTGAGAACAATGTGAGTCTTGCAAACTGTTGCCTGAGTTTTGAAATGTGGAGGAAATTCCAGAGGTCAGCAGAGTCCTGGTACAGCAGCAATGGTTAAAAAGCGATTGCCTTGTCAGATGTTGGCCTCTTAGTCAGGTGTATACCTCCCAGGGAGAGCAATGAAAAGGTATTTGGGGAATTGCAGTAATGCAGAGCGTAAAAGTAATGCTCATCAGCGTGGCACTGTGAACGAGGGGTTTAGATTAAGATGAATTCCATTTCCCCATGACCAATCTGTAGTTTCAATTAGCAGAAGGCATTGGTTTTGATTTGCTCTTGTAATCCCCTGAAGCTGTGGTTTCAGAGCCGCTGCTCTGCCAAGTGCTCTGCACGCACGAGGCTTCCCAGGAATTTTCTGTCTCAGCACTGAGCTAATACAGTCCCACCCCTGGTTTTAATGTGGGTTTTTTACTCCAAAGTAGCCCAATGGAGGGGAAAAAAAATTCAACATCATAGTAAAATACATAAATACTGTCCTGGGGATGAAATACCAGGTGCTGAGGGGAAATCTTTTTTTCCTGGTGTGGAATTGCCCACAAGGAACTCTGCTGGACAGAAGCCTGGCAAATCAAGTGCAAATGAGGAATAGTCTGATTTGCCAGTTGCCGGTGAGGTTCACTGTTAAAATAACTGTAAGGAGAGATAGAATCGATTTGTGATGCTGTGCACCCATTAAAATGGTCCTGTACTGGAAGACACACGCCAGCAGCAGGTGGTTTTGGGCCTTCTGCATTGAGAACTTCCATGAAACCTAACAGTCTGTAGGACAAGGTGATTCCAGTAGCCTTGCCTGGCTTTAAAACACTATGAAGCACACAGATCACTGAGGATGATGCTTCATTATGATGCTTTTTTTTTTCTTTTTAGGGGTTTATTTTGAGAAGGTCCTAAAGAGCTCAGATACTTCCTTGTGGGTGAGGAATATTCAGATGTACTTATCTGGGATCGTGGTGACTTTAATTGGTGTGTACATGTCAGATGGAGCCCAAGTGCTTGAGAAGGGGTTTTTCTATGGCTATACATACTACGTCTGTTTTGTCATCTGTAAGTATCTCCTGGGGTTTGGGTCTTGCTACATTGCTTTGCTTTTTAAACTATGATGTAACTGATTACACAACACTGCAAATTCAGTCTGGCCCACTGTCCTTTACTGTGTTCTGAGGGTTTTTTTAAGAAGTGTCATTATCTTGGAAATACTCAATTCAATTTAAAACGTGTCCAAAACAGCAGTCTGACTGACTGAGTAGCGAGCAGGTCATCAGTGAGTCGTGCCTGATCTGCTGGGTGCTGTGCAGATACCCCAATTTGCTGGATGTTGCGTTACACCACAAGCTGGGATGACACAGCCCCTCACAAGGAGTACACCAGGGGAGTAAACCACGTCATTTCCAGAGTAACCTACTGCACCTTTACTAATGGAAGCCTGTTACCTGCTTTCCAGTTCTCGCCAGCGTCGGTGGCCTCTACACATCGGTCGTTGTTAAGTACACAGATAACATTATGAAAGGCTTTTCTGCAGCAGCAGCCATCGTTCTTTCTACTGTGGCATCAGTCGTCCTCTTTGGCCTCCAGATAAGTAAGTGCCTTGTTGCCATTTGATGTGAGCGTACGGCGTGTTTCCTCCCTGGCCCGCAGACCGGGGGCAGTTCAGATGTTTGCAAGGCCTTTCAGTTTTCCTGGTTTTAACTCTGGGACCCCCGTGCACTAATGGGTTGTGCACATCTGTGTTGTGTCACGTAAGGGGCCTGACAGCCCTGTGCTTTCGTGAGCTTTACGACTTGTTCTTTCTGAGGCATGCCACAACCTCAAACGGAAAGTGACTTCTTGACCTAAACTGCTTACAAGTTTATACAGCTTTACTCATGAACCACTTTCCGATGCCACTTAACGTGCGATACAGCTGTTTACCTGAGGCTGCTGTTGGTAAGGTATCATTTATTGTTGGGTTTAGTAGACCCAGTGCCAAATTACTCCTCAGTTCTTCCTGCACGGGCTTCGCTGCATCCCTGTCAAGTTATACACGCTACAGAATTACCTTTTACCTTCCCTATTTGCTTGTGGCCAGCACCACCTGAGCGCGAGTCAAACAGCAGCTGGGTCATGACTGATGGGGTAAATACTTCTTAAAGCAAACAGCAGATTGCTGGTAGGTTCTGCTCAGTCCTTCATAGCTTAGTCTGGGGTATGATCTACTTTCCTACCGTAACCCGAAGGTGGCACGGGCAATGGTGGGAGAGCCAGCCTTCTGATGTGGAATCAGAGAGACAAAATGCAAGGGAAGTTTGTGTAAGGAGAAGATCATCAGCGTTTGGCTGGGAAAAAGCAGCACCTTAAAGCAAGTGATGAAACACACACAACTGGTTTGAAAACTTGCTTGTGCAGAACGATGCGTGACACAAATCCGGGACCGGTAGTATTTCTGTGAAAGCCTTGTTAATAGAGATCCTTAACCCTGTCTAGAAGGGGAAAGGCTAACACAGTGTGTTATCATGGGCAGCTTTATCCCATCCGCTGTGTATTAATGTTACATTTATTACACAGTAAGCCTGTCAGGTGGCATCTGAAACTACAGCAGCGGTCTCACACTTGATTTTCTGACCATCACCATGTTCTTGCTGATACGAGACTAACTGAAATGGCGTGGGGAGTGTAAATGTTTGAGAGTCCTCAGTGACAGAGGATAAGTCTAGATTCTGTGACATATTAACCACTTGTCCTGTTCAGTTTTGAGTGACTTTGTCATTCAGGTATCATAACTTAGATGATAGCTTATGAGTCTGCTGATGGTTTCTTCTTACATGGAGGTGTTTAAATAAACTTTTGTTGTTTCCCTTCAGCTGTGACCTTCTCCCTGGGTGCTCTCCTGGTGTGTGTTTCCATTTACCTCTATGGATTACCTCGACAAGACACCACAAAAATCCAGCCCTTGGAGACCAAGAGCTCAAAAGAGAGACTTGCTACTGTGTGACATTTTTCCAGGCAAATGGACAGACAGACAGAGAAAAAAGACTTTAAAAAGCCCTGCAGTTTTTTTAAAAAATAGCCTTAAGCTAGTCCTGAAACTGTTTAAGTGGGATAGACTATAAAAGCAGAAGCTAGTTCTGTTTTACAGGTGAAGTTTCCAGGCTGACACTGAGGCTTTGTCACGGCCGAGGAGCCGGACGGGTGTTTTATCGCAGGTATTCTCTTCGTTCACGTCGGACGGTGAAGAGCCCCATTTACAAGGAAAGCAGAATGAAGAAACTGAACACTCAGTTGTATATAGTGTACATAACAAAGGGGAATTGCTTCTTTGTGTACTTGATAAACTGTCTTGCCCTTTGAGGGCAGAAATACCTAAAAGCTTCATAAAAATGAATTAAAAAGAGCAGTTACATTTTCTGTTAAACCGCTTAGCAACTGCAGTTTGACTAATGACAGAAAAAGGTTCTCTTCTAGGTGATATATCAGAGGTGAACAGAATACTTCTCCAGTGTTTTTATGGTGAATTCATAGTATTTTTTTCCCTCCTTGCAAACAAGTCTTGTATGTGTCCTGACACACTCCCCCAGGAGTAACCATGCTTCAAGCATCACTTACCTGGAAGTGATTAGAAGCAGCAATTGCTCTTTGTTTTAAAGGAAAGACTGGTGTTTCTCTTGAGATGCAGATGTTCTTGCACTTTTCAAATGTTCTTTTTATACCTGCTGGAGCTGGTAGAGTGATCTTCTGTTCTCTCTGTTTTGTCAAACCCCAGTTGTATGGAAGAAGGTTCACATGTCTTGTATCTCTGGCTTAAGTATGAATGAGTCAGCTCAAAGAGTTGGCACTTCTGGCTGTAGGTTTTATCTGTAAAACTTTTTGTGCTCAAAGAGCAATGCTTGAAAAGAGTTCCTGTAATGGATGTTAGGCTTTGATTTAATTTATGAGTGCCAACTCTTTTAAGTTCCCCCTCCTCCCTCATTTTGAGGCCTCACTCAGTTCAACCTTTCCAGAAACTGCAACTCTGCGCTGAGGGAAAACTGACCTTGGTGCTCTGGGCAACTCATTTGCATTCAATGCGGGGTCAAAAATGTGACCAAGTTTATATCCTGGTTCGATACCTTCAGACATGAGTTAGCCACCTTGTGTCTTACTTGGAAATGGGGCAGTGACAAATGTGCTTAAATTCTGTTCCATGGGGAGCAGATGCTGTGCTGTGCCTTTGGCCATCTGTTCTGTGCATTTAAACAGTGTGTCACCATAGCCCTGCTCTGGTGAGCCAAGGCTTTGGTGGTGGTGGGTATGGTCAGCCAGTTCAGAGGCTAGAGGAGCCACCCATGCCACCTTATGCGTGACACTTCCTGTCTCTTAGGTCTTCTGCCCTGTTATCACATCCGTGTGACGGAGGAATGGGTGAGGAACAGGATGTGACAGCTGCCATGGTCCGGCCAGCACTGTTACAGCGTACAGAGCTCTGGTGGCTGTTGTGCCACTGGGCCTAAGTACACAGTGGGAACCGCAGAAGGGGAGAACTCTGATTGCTTAGGGTGCAGCACAGTTCATACCACTTCCTCTACCAAAAGGATGTTAGCTCACAAAGGTAAATACACAGCAGTTCTTTTATGGGAAATAGGAAATAGTGTCCCAAGTATGCTGCTCCTCCGCGTGCCTAGGAGACAGCGACTTGAGACCCCGGCCTCCCCTGAGGACTGTGCCACGTGCTCTTCTGCCATCAGGACAGCAGAACAGACAAAGCTCCAAGAGCAGACACCGAGTTTCCAGACTGGATTAGCAATGACACACGGGAGAGTATTTATATTCTCTTGGAAAAAAATCCTTTTACTACGAGCTGTGACTTTACATGGCATACAGTGTCTCTACATCCGAGCTACAGGTGTAATGCCAAGAAGTTTCATTCCGTTGGCTAGAACCAGGCGTGCAGCTCGAAAGAGACAGAGCCTTGCCTGGAAAACAAGAGCAGCCATCAGCTTACAGTATTGCTACAGCATGGGGCGCAGTTGTCAGGGCAGTGGTGAGGAGCAGCCTGTCAGAGGGGAGAACACTGCACCCAGCTTTTGTCCCTGTGCAGGGCGCTGAGATTCGGACACAAAGAGATCCAAGTGCTAATGCACTAGTTCTGCCAGAACAGACACCAGCTGCTGATAGCCCCTTGCAGCGTCAACAGAGGGATGCTCAAAGAAAGGGAAGCTGGAAAGGGGTGTCCAGCCCCGTCTAGCACCCTCAGGGTGCAGCAACCAGAAGTGCTTCCTGTAAAAGAGCTCACAGTGACTAAAAAGTGAAAAATCATTAATGCGCCACAGGTTTTTACAGCCTGAGGACACTGCTGGAATTCCTCCTCTTGCTGTGCCTGGCTCCAGGCTGTCAAGCAACTATGGGCTGCTTTGAAAATGTCACCCCTCATTCTCCATGTCTTAGCTGTTACACAGCTGGCTGTTTGGGAGGGGCTCTATCAACCTTACTCCAAAAGAATACTTCTTGAAAGCTGTCACAGTGCAAGACAGTTAGAAATATGGGGTTTTTTTCTTTATAGGATAAGGAACTGAAATTTTCCTTGTAGCTCAGACTGTCTTAGTTCTTCCCAAGAATGCATGGAATCATCTTTAAAGGCAGGGATACCTATAGCATCTGAGCTCAACTACAGCATGCAGCTCCATCTATACCACTGAAATATTTTCTGCCTCAACACAGCTCAACACTTAAATGTGATTTCCTACAACAATCTCATAGGTAACTGGTCTTGAAATACGTTAAAAAGGAAATAAAAAAGGCAGTATAACTAATTCATCATTTACTGAGCAGTTAAAGGTCAAACACTGCCTGGGAGCTCAGTAGAAAATAATGTGCATCTATTTGGAGCAGCACATTAGCAGTTGTCAGACTCGGTGCTTTAGCTAGAAAGGCAGCACAGACAGCTTGGGCTATGTAGGTGGCAAGAGGGAGGAGAGAGATTCAGTTCTCTCCTAATTCTCTCTCTTCCCACATAACCACTACAGGAAACCATCAGAAATCAGCCAGCAAGTTCAATGCTCAAATGTTAACTTTTTTAAAGTTCAGAAGCAAAGGCCGTGAGCAGGAAGGGACTGGGTTTGGAGCAGCTGTCCGTAGGGAGCAGCCCTCTCCCGAAGGCACAGCCACGGAGAGCACCCCCTGCCGCCCTGCCGACGGGACAGCCTGCTCATGGGCCTGCGGGTGCCTATTCATCCGGTGGCTGCAGGGCTGGGTTGGCAAAGTCCTAACGCATCATTCATTCCTCTGGGACGCCCTACAGGGACGCCGGTCACCTAAGGATGCATTACCGTACCTGGGCTAGGTCAGGGGCGCTGCCTTTCACGGGAAGAGCTCTATGTGCCACGGCTGCAAGATGGCTGAAACAGAAAACATGGTGAGAACGTGGAAGTCTTCTGACAAGAGCAGGGGTACAGCCACAGAAAGCTGCAGAACTGGAAGGGTCACAACTGCAGCATGCCAGAGACTTATTTCCAACAGCCTCTCTCACCTGGCTGAGAGACAGCATGGTTTTCTGTAGTCTGCATGTTGTCAGGGCATGCCAGCAACAGCTTAATGCTTGCAATAAAAACCAAAACCACTAACCTCCTCTCCACTTGCCGCCCCCCTGCCCAATTCCCCCCAAAATCCAACACACAACTGCTCTGCAAAGATCCTTGAGAGCCTGCCCTGTTATTCCCAGGTGCGTGATTCCTTACACCATTTTCCTTAACTTGTTCATGCCTTCCCTGTACACAGGCTCTCCTGCATGCCTGCCCCAGTGTTTCACTGTCCAGCTAAGTCAGACAGGTCCCTACAGGGACCCTCCCTTTGGGGGTCCCTCACGCAGGGTGGTTTACAGGCACAACACGCTTTGTCCATCCCAATGACTGATCTCAGCCTAGGTGTTAAAAGGGGTCTGGACAAAATTCCCTAGCTGAAATTTTTACATTTCAGAGCATATTACCAGCTCAAGTCTGCTCTTTAAGGTGTGAGTCCAGCATAATTTTGGGTTCAGATGCTGGGTTACAGCCAAGTTATTATCTTCTTTCTTGAAAGCAGTAAGTTTCTGAGGAGGCTGCGGGCTCCTTTGTTCCTGGTTCCAACCTTCAATTGCTACCATTTATTATATTATTTGCTATCCTACTTTAAACCTTTACTGCTCCAGAGAGACTGTCCCACAAATTTACATCCTCCCGCTATTTTCCCTCTTCAAAGCAGTGCAGCTGTGAGGGCTGCAGAGCCAGATGGGGAAGACCTGTCCTCACCAGCAACAGACACCAGTATCAGCAACCACCTTACCTAAGCGTGAGGAGGTAGCTGACAATGTGCTTGGGCTGCAGATCCTGAGAAGATCTATACAGGACTTCATCATACCTATGAAGAAAGGACAGGGCTGTTTGATGTTACAGCAGTGGGAAGGGGTACTCAGGCACAAGGCTTGTCTGACTGGATTAAGGCAGAACAAACACACCACCACAGCTGCCGAAGTAACAGAAATAGTCTTGTGAACCCCACCTAAGCCATGCAATTAGCACACAACTGATTACTTCTTCCTCGTTCACTTATTGTTGAAGGAGATGGCTTCTGCTCCTCATCATGCACACATTGTAGCTGGTAGAGCTCAGAGAGGCAGGCTATAGCAAACAGAACACGAGAACTATATTTGCCCCTGGAACATTCTATTCTATCTGGTTTTACTTTTCAACACTAAAACCATGTGTTAAATAAGCAAGATAGGTAGTCAAAATAGACCCTTAGAGGATGTTGCCTTCAGAAAAGGCAGCTTAGAATTTTAAAGAGCTAAAAGGAACCTTGTAACACTAGAAAAGACAAAACCAAAGTGCGTTTATATAATCCTGGAATAAAATTGACCTGTGTAACACAGTATCAAACCGGATTATTACAGGCAGAATCACGGAGATCCATCTTTACTCTTCCTGTGTTCTGCTCTCTGCTTGTGCGGGCACACTGGAGTGTCATTTTCACAGCCTGCAAGAGGATACCAACAGCTCGGGGGCTGAACAGATTTCAAATTCGAAGTGGACTTCCTAGTCTTTCCTCAGCTCCAAGGCCCATCCTTGCCAGCATGGCCTAAGCTGAACTTCCCCGGGACCCTCCCGAAGCGAGAAATTTGTTACCAAACGAAGGGGCCCTCTTTTGATACCAACTTTGTCGCTTCGCAATGCTGCTACCTTCAACCTGCTATTCATTAGACTGCAAAGACGGTGGTGTTCAGAGCTCATTTTGGGGGCCAGTTTTTGGTAGGTTTTCCAACAGCAGAAGTAGAGCCCTGGGAAAGGGGCTTTTGAGAGCTTGGAGTGTTTATCATGGCAACTTTTCAACGAGAATCTACTCACAGCAACTGACAAGGAGGACTGAACAGCAGCTCTTACTCCTGAAGTTGTGGGATATTTAAAGGTGAGTTTGTCAGCCACCCAGTGCCCGGTGTAAGGGATAACAGAAATACTGCTCTCTGCTGGAAGGAAGGGTCCCATTTCACACAGATCCCACAGGACCCTTGGTCAGACTCACAGGCCTTTGCAATAACCAGACCTGAAGCTCTATAAAAATAAGAGCCCTACAGTGGAGCAACACCCTCTGTTTGAGAGTGGACATTATCTGTGACGCAGCAACCCCTGCAAATCAACCTGAAATACATCATCCCTGTCAGTTTTTATATGTAAGGCAGGTAGCTATATACGAATCTGGTAAAAACCCAGAAGTGACCCACAAGTTTTTTGTAAAATACAGCTGCACTGGATAAATATGATACTACCGGTCATATTTAGAGTGCTGGCTGGTCAAGGGAGCGAGCAGCGTATGATCACCTGCAAGCAGAGCTCTTGAGGCAATTAAACTTAACTGTAAGACTCCAACTTACAGTTGCAGGCTGAAAGGAGCCACCTGGGAACTCTAGCATGACTTTTGGAAGTCTGAATTTTAAACAGATGTCCTCAAGAGGGCCTGAGCGTGGCCAAAGGAGTGAACTCTGACACTGTGTGGTGCCCAGTGTGGTATATAGGGCTTCGGTCTGGGAATTTGGAGGCCTCAATTACTTCCAACTCCATCACAGGCTGCGCAACATGGACAACTCCCCTGTCTCCACAGTTTAATTATCCAGCTATGGAACAATGAAAATAGAAACTGTTCAACTTTAAGACTGAATTAAGGAAGAAAGTTACTGCTGTTAACAGGCATTACTTGTGCATGTTCAGTAGCTACTGAACGTGTGTGCACATACACCATTTCACCTGCCTGGGAGCACTTCCTCTCTCCTTTCCCACATGACAAAAAAAGAACAAAAGAAGCAAATCTGCAGCTAAAATTTATATAGAAATTAACATAGTTTTGTGAGGACAAAAAAAACATTTAAGAAGCTCATACACACAAAGTATGTTCCAACTATTTTTCTCCCCTCACATGGCTCCTAATGTCCATGACAATTTCAAGTGAGGGCCACTGTTGCACTCAGTATGACTCAACAGAGAAGCCACTGCCTGAAACAGCCATTTTTCTCTTATGAACAGGCAGTCTGTGCCTGCTTGTAACAGGCTGGAAGCAAATCCCAAAGATTATTTTAAGGGAACTGGTATTTGGAAAGAAAACTAGACAAACCTGAGAAGATGCTGAAGAACAGAGATGGCATCTGGCTCCTGCAAGCACGCCACATTAACGTCAGTTGGGTGCTCATTCCCATGTGTCTGTTCTAAACTAAAAAAATGTAAGAATGGAAAACAAATGCTGGATAAACAACTCTTGCTAGTAAAGCTGGACAAGAAAAACAGTTAATTTTTGTTTTTAAGAAAAAAGAGGAGGCATTTTCTGCTCAATCTGAATGGAACACTGAGACAGAGTAGCTGACCTCAACCCAAGATAAAAACATTAAAGTTTGGGCTATGCATTCATTATCAATATAGGATTAGAGATATACATGGACAGATCCAGAAGCTGGTGCTAAAAGGACGAGGGAGGTAACTCAGTACCCCAGGAAGGGTACCCTAGTACATCAATACCTAGATGGGAAGGGGGTACAAGAGGAACAGGCTACGGAAAGGGATCAGGCTTGTATGCTCTCCCTGAATGCCATCTCCTACTACCATTGCCCTGACAGAGTATCAGGTTAGTACAGACCTTTGCCCTGATCCAGGAAGGTATCTTACATGCTTATATGAAAATACATATCCATGTCTGCATTAAAATGCTCCGAGGGATCACTATAATTGATAAAAACTCTTCAAACTGGACTATTCTAAATTTTTTTTAAAAAAAATAATCAAACATGTCAGGCATTTGACCTGAGTCAACAGGAAGAGCTTTTAACCTTGGCTACCAAGGGTGGGGAATAACAGAATGGCAAAAAGACAACAGTGACAGTGGTAGCCCAAAACAAGATGTCCAAGTTTGGTGATTAGGTCTATCTGACAAGTATGGGCACTTGGGTTTTCACATCATTTTCCTTAATCTTATGGCCATGGTTCTTCATCACCGATGCCAAGCACAGGGAGAGGCTGTTCCCAGAAAGTACACACATGGTTAGCTCAGTCCTGTGGAAACCAGGTGGAAATTTAATTTTAATTGGCTTGCTCTCCTGGGAGGTCTCAGTGATTCCCATCATAACCTCAACCCCCTCTTGACAAAGTGAACGTGTGTCACATTTGGGGAAGGAGTTAACACTACTGCTTAACTAAGCAGCAAGTTAGTAGGGTTAAACTACATGTCAAACTGTACTTCTGCACACAAATGCTCCTCTTACCTATGGAGCCTGGCATGGGTGTACTGCAAGAACACGCCTGTATCTCCACGACTTTGAAGAGCTCGGTCCCAGTTAAACTGATAATCAGACGACAGAAGGCCACGGAAGTCCTGGAACAAAACATTAATGTCACCTCCATGGCTCTCCATCCCAATTTTTTACTTCTCACAGAAGATGCAAGCACCTTGGCAGGCAGCTCAGACTCACCTGAATTATTAGTGCCGCGAGACCAACTTTCTCTGCTGTCTCTGTAGGGTCATCTATCTCTCTGGTTGCTGAAGGGAAACAGAGTAAAAGAAGTCATGAGGCCATAGCAGCATAATGACTCCCTTGCTCAGACTTGGAGATGCTGATAAAACAGCATCTTCTGAAACTGTGAACCAGCACTATAGCAATTGTCAGGATGCATGCAGCAAGGAGTCCAGGATATAAATCCTTCTGAAAAGCTGAGATACAGCTCTTTCAGGTGGGCTTTTTCCCACTTCCCCTAGTAAGTCTAACACGGATTTTAAGGTTAGAAGGGTTCATTACAACAGGCAAGACAGACTACGCTGAATTCCTCTACACAATTCAGCCAGCCAGTCTCTGGATCAGGAAGAGCAGGTCCATTCTGATTTGTTTAAAAATTCCAAGTGATAAGGAGACAGAAATAGTCAAAGAAAAAACTGTCCCAATGGCCAACAGAGGACTTGGATGCATATTTAGGGAACTTTCACACCATCCACTGTAGATACCTAAACTGACTATACAAAGAGCACTTGAACTGAGAGAACCACAGAATAGTTTGGGTTGGAAGGGACTTTTAAAGATCATCTAGTCCAACCCCTGCCATGGGCAGGGACAACTCTCAACTAGGTCAGGTTACTCAAAGCCTCATCCAATCTGCCCTTGATCACTTCCAGGGAAGGGGCATCTGCAACTTCTTACCACCCTCATCGTAAAATAAATTCTTTCTTCCAATCTAAACATACTCCCCTTCAGTTCCTTTGTCCTGTCACTCCAGGCCCTGGTAAAAGTCACTCTGTCTTTCTTCAGCTCCCTTTATATAATGAATGGTCACGGTAGCATCTCCCTGGAGCCTTGTCTTCTCCAGGCTGAACAACTCTGAACAACTCTCCCAGCCTGTCTTCACAGGAGAGGAGCTCCAGCCCTCTGATCATCTTTGTGGCCCTCCTCTGGACTCACTCCAACAGCTTCATGTCCTTCTGATGTTGGGAACACCAGAACTGGGTGAAATACTCTGCGTGGGGTCTCACAAGAGCAGGGTAGAGGGAAAGAATCATGTTCCTCAACCTGTTGGGTTCACTTCTTTTGATGCAGACCAGGATATAACTGGCTTTCTGGACTGCAAGCATGCATTGCCAGCTCATGCCAAATTTTTCATCCACCCGTATTCCCGAGTCCCACTCCTCAGGGCTACTCTCAATCCATTCATCCCTCAGTCTGTACTGACACCGGTGGTTGCCCCAACCCATGTGCAGGACCTTGCACTTGGTCTTGAATTCCATGAGGTTCACACAGGCCCACTCTTCAAGCCTGTCACAATCCCTCTGAATGGCATCCCTTCCCCTGAGTGAATCAACTGCAGCTCTCACCTTATGTCATCTGCAAGCTTGCTGAGTGTGTTCTCAATTTCCTGTCTATGTCACTGATGAAGATATTAAATAGTATTGAAACCAGTATGGGCCCTTGAGGGACACCACTTATTACTGGTTTCCACCTTGGATGCTGAGCTACTGCTACTGCTGAGCTACATAAAACTCTTTGGACACGGCCATCTAGCCAGTTCCTTATCCATCTAACAGTCCAACTATTAAACCTATATCTCTCCAATTTAGAGGTAAGAATGTTGTGGGGGACTGTGTCAAAGGCCTTACAGAAGTCTTGCAGCTCCTCCTTTGTCCACTGATGCAGTCACAGAAGGCCACTAGATTAGTCAGGCACGATTTGCCCTTCTCCTTGGGTAGACATGCCAAAAACCTCTCCAAAGCTCCTCTAAATGACTGAACTTACCATTACAAAACCTGATTAAACTGGAAGAGTCTAAAAGAGGATGTCCTCACAACAGCTGCAGGGACATGTCTGCAAAGGTATTTCCAGCTTTTTTACAACTCAAGTGATATTCTTCAACAGATAAGCAGCATGCTGTTGTACAGAAATGCGCTGAAGGGCCTGTTTCATTCCCTGTCTCACAATAAATTCACAGGGCCAAGCTGGTGCTCCAGTTCATCAGAAGTGCAGTACACTTCCCTACCTAACAGCACTTCAGATGCTGGATATTCTCAGAAGTCATTTAAATCATTTACTGGTGTTTGGACCCACAACCTTGCAAAGTGAAAAGGTGATGTTTTTGACATACAAAACACTTTCTATTTTAAAACTCAGATCATGGTCCACTCTACCAAGTTATCCTCTTCCTATTTTTCCATACCAAAGAGAAAGGAGGATACTTAGTCTTTTGCAAGGCAAGCCTGTTCCACTTTAGCAAGGGCCAAGTGCATTGTTTGCTGTGATACATGTACTCTATTAAATTTGCAGAGGTCGGTTTACAAATTCCAGTCCCAGCTGATTTCCCACTAACAGCAGAACACAGAGAATTCAGCTGTTCTCTTCAGGCACCACTTAAGCTGAAACAATTTTACAGTACAGTTTTAGTACACTTAATATTTGTTTTTTGCTTTGCTATTTCTTTGTGCCAGGTCAGCAAAGCCAACTGAGACAACGTTGGGTAGTTCACACTACTCATACCTTTGCTATTTACAACATTCTAAGCCTGAACAGTGTGGGGACAGTTCACGGCCCCTGGAAGGCTCAGGCTGGCTATTCAGTCACAAAGACAAGTATGTTTCCATTACATCATCACTCTTCATAACTGAGATTGGCTTCAGAACAGAACAACTCTCTTGGAATTCAGGCTTTTGCTTAGATCCCTGATGAGACACAAAGCTACATAAGAGAAAGCAAAGTGGCAAGGGAAATAACAGGCACTACAGAAGGGATTTACATGGACTGCAGGATTCACTGAGGTGAGTAGAAAGAAAAAATGATGGCAATAACAGAAGCTTAAGTAGCAGAAGAACTGTGTACAGTGAATATCACGGGAAGTTTATACAAGGTATTTAACTAACCTTCCCCACACAGCCATGATTTTTAAAGCTGGTGTTGTCTGTTAAATGCACAGCTCCCAAACTCTTTTCAATGACAGTGTGGTATTTTGATTCCACACACAAGCTTGCAAGATCTTCCACCGTGAATCCAAACACTGAATACATTGTTATGAGCCAGGGATTTTAGATCTCTAATTTAAGAAGGGGGAAGTAAGGCAGGAATTCAAACCTAACAAAATTTCTACAAGGACAGGTAGGCTTTAGGATTTAATGGGTAAGCTCTGGGGAATGCTGCTGTGCCATCTGAACACATTACTTTTTTCAGCTGTTCCTCTGTCTACTGCTTGTGCAACGGAACATAGGTCAGTTCACATTCATCCAGATTGAACTGCTGGGTCAGTTCAGTCCAGCATAAAAATGTTTGCTCTGTACTCAGCTACAATACCAATCTTCAAACTGCAGCACTAAGCTCCATTCCTCTCCACAGTAAAACTGGTTTGGATCGAGGATCTGCCTCCCATCATTCTGCCTGCCCACTCTCCCCTCTCTCCCCCTTCTCCTTGTCCACAGTCCAGCAAAGTTATCTGGATTAAAATAACCTAAGGAGGCAGGGCAGGGAAGATGCACACCACTTTAACCTGACCAGTTCAATGGTTCGATTCAGCGCCTAACTCCAGAAGGCACAAGAGGGGGCAGCATCTCACTGGGAACTGCTTGCGTTTTCACTGCGAACAGAGGAAACGCCTCCAGAGCCACAGCCCTCAGTGCAAGCAAACATCCCCTCCAGCGTATTCTTCTGCAGAGCAGGGACTTCCTGAGGCCTCTGAAAATAGTCACGAGGCTGGAAGGATGACCAGCCAGTAGGTTGCAGACAAACTACAGCCAATCTTGCTAGAGTTACAAATCCTTCACAGCAGCACCCATCACAGAATGGTTTGGGTTGGGAGGGACCTCAAAGCCCATCTAGTTCCAATCCCCTGCCACGGGCAGGGATAGCCCTCACTAGACCAGGTTGCCCCAAGCCCCATCCACCCTGGCCTTGAACACTGCCAGGGAAGGGACAGCCACAGCTTCTCTGAGCAGCCTGTGCCAGGGCCTCACTGCCCTCACTGTAAAAAATGTCTTCCTCATATCTGTTTTACAGAAACTTACACATTTTTGGATGAAAATTCACTATTCTTGAATTCCAACCCCAACCCCACTATAGGCTAGTTTGTTCCTCCAGGAAAAAAAAGCACCTGCTGTCACCTAAAGGCAGGTACTTCCTTTCCAGTGCAAAAGCATGATGAAATTATTACACTGAACGTTAAAATTTGGAAATCTGTAATTTAGGGAAGTGCAGAGTTGCAAAGGATGATTTTAACATTGTTTATATTATGGAAGATAAAAAAATGCACAAATCAGGGCTCATTCAATTTGTCTGAAGCAGAGACAGCAAAGGGTAGAAAAGGCAGGAAGTTTCTGATCAACACAGAGCATGAAAAGAAATTAGTAAGACCTGAAATAGCTAACTTTTTGCAGAAGCCATGTTGTGCAACATCCTTGAGCAAACTTCATTCAAAACATCTTCCAGGAAAATGACTTCTCCTCTCCGAGTCTTCATCCCTTGAACTAGACCAAAAGATACATGCTGGCACCTGTGTTGAAAAGCAGCAGGACCTAAAATTACATTTTAATCAAAAGAAATATTTGCAGTGTTTGTTCAGAGCTGGATTCTTACCAGGAAACAGCAACAACAGATGAATAAACAGCGCTCCAATGTGGGAAGCTTGGTGATATAATCAGCAACTCTCATTGCAGCAACCAAAGCTCCATACTTATTATATAATGGGAAAATTATGATCAGAATGATGATAACCTGGTCATTTGTGTGCTCTAGGGAACTTCTGTTGCTACTCGCTTTAGTACAGAGGGCTCAATGCAATAAATTGCAATAAAACAAGGAGAGGCAGGATGTAGGCAGATCAAATTACTGTGGCAACGTAGATCTGTTAATAACATTAGAGAGGGAGTCATAATAACTCTGTTGTGGCCACATTACACTAAAAGTGTAATTAATCATTTCTAATAATAAAACATTCATTGCTGCTGCTCACAAGAATCCCAAGTGTTATTCTGGATCCATAACCTAAAGTAATTTCAGTGCAACTTTAAGCACTGTGAGAAGAGGCAGACTGATGTTCCTGAAGGCTGAACCCCTCTATTTAACCAGAGAAGACGCGCAGTCCGTCAGAGAGGAATCTGCTTCAGCCTGCAGATCCATTACTGACCTCTGCCCAGACTGCTAACAAGACTGGTAATTGCAATGAGTAACAGCAGGGATACATTTACAATAGATACTTCAAGCCTGAAGCATGACTCAAACTCGAATTCAGATCTGAGCTAAAATACCATGCTTCGCTTGATACGCGATCACGCGCTGCCCCAGGCGCTGTGCCAGGAGGTCTCGGAAAGGCTGCTCCCCTTTCTCCTGTTTTTCACACCAAGCACTTATGAAAGACCCGTTAAATGAGAGAGGGGGCTGTTCTTCATGCCCTGAACATAAAGCAGACCAGCAGGAGCAGACCTAGGGCGGGGAGAGGTTGGTGCCAAGGACCTGAGGCCCACGTTGCACACAGTTCTGAGGGGTTTGCTTGCTTCGTGCTTCCTCCTTTCCAGAATGCCTACAGGACCTACTACACATGGTGGTAGGTGGACATCATCAGGAGATTCTCTCTAAAGGAGCACTCCACTGACATTGCAATGTGTAAATTACCCATTCTTAAAAAACAAAACAAACAAAAAGGTATATAATTAAGATTTATAAATACATACCTTTCTGCCCAGTCATAACCCATGAGCTTCAGTATTTGGAACAAATGTTGAAAGTGGTTACTTTGGCTTTTATCTGTCTAAGGAATAGAATTGGTGCATATAAGAAAACACTCCAAGATTGTTCAGGATTACTTTTTAATACACAAACGCACACCACCACAGACACTGAGCCAGTAAGTCACTGTAAGCAGAATTAAGAGCTATGAAGACAGGCAAGACTTGAAAAATACAGCAGCTGGCATCTATGGCAATGAAATTTTGCATCTTGTCAGAAAATGTAATCTACATTTTCAAAAATCACTATTTCTAAATCATGAAAGCAAAACCATGAACTGAAATGAAACCTTGATGTTCTTTAGTTTCACATAATCTGAGAGCTGCAATTCAAGTGCCTCCATTTTCACTTCTTGTGAAAGAAGAACCTTGCTGCTCTTGTTACGTTCCCATGTTTCACATCTCCAAACTTTAGGGTTCCTTTGGCTTAGAAAGCTCTCTTTAAACAGAAGGAGCCTCTTTAAACTCTCTGTCTCCAGAACCCACTGGAGAGCTTTGTGGTGCTTTAAATCATGTCAGGTGCATAATTTAAAAAAAAAAGTATAAATGGTCATATTTTCATATTAGTTATGCATCTTGTGCTCTCTTCCAATGACTCTATGCTGTAAGGCAGCTTCTGATGGAAGTTTCTTTACGTCTGACAATGATCTTTGTGTTTCTATCTACAGCTGTTGCTACAATGTTCACTTTCCTACCTAGCTGTTTTCACTAAATCACTGTAAGACTCCTTTATCCCACCTTAAAAAAGGCTGCAGTGATAACCAAATAACTACAATTTCCTTATTTGTTTGGTGTTCCAAGGCTGGAAATATATATAGTAGGAGTGCCATGCAACTTCATCCCCACCTAAATCTCCTACTCAAAACACAGATGTCTAAGTTACAAAAGATGAACCTGCAGACACTACCACAGAATCACTGGGTTGGAAAAGACTTTTAAGATCATCGAGTCCAACTGTTCCCATCCTATGCTAAACCATATCCCTAAGTACCTCATCTACCCTTTTCTTAAACACATCCAGGGATGGTGACTCGACTCCCTCCCTGGGCAGCCTGTTCCAGGCCCTGACAACTCTTTCAGTGAAAATTTTTTCCTAACATCTAATCTGACCCTGCCCTGGTGCAGCTTTGGGCCATTTCCCCTTGTCCTATCTCCTGTCACCTGGCTGAAGAGACCATCCCCCACCTCTCTACCACCTCCCTTCAGGTAGTTGTAGGTGGTGATAAGGTCTCCCCTCAGCCTCCTCTTCTCCAGGCTAAACATCCCCAGCTCCCTCAGCTGCTCCTCATATGATTTGCCCTCCAGTCCCTTCACCAGCCTGGTTGCCCTTCTCTGGACTCGCTCCACAGAACATAGAAATGACCATTTCATAGAACTATTTTTTTTTAATAGCTTCATAGCATGGCAAAAACAACACAAATACTAAAAAAGACAACTCATTATGAAGAATGGCAATTCTTTCCTTACAGACCCCAACATTATACATGTCCAAATGTAGTCTAAGAGGTTAGCTTTAAGGGGGAAGTTTGCAGTCTGACAGTGTGCACTATATTTAATTCTTCACATCCACCAATGTTTTCATATCGTGCTTTGAAGGCAACATTCAGTGGAATACTTGTCACACATTCTAAAGTGTTTTGCTCACATCACTGCATCTTTATGAAATAAGTAGGATTTTTAAAAAAATTAGTTGCCAAGTGCACTGGTTTACAGCACTGGAATTAACAAGCCAATTTAATGTTCTTTTAAATTAGTTGTTCTGATAAAAGTAAGATGATCTTGAGTCTTATTTCATAAGAGCCTCTAAATAATTTTCTTCTTTCAAGATCAGGATTCTGAAATACCTTTGCATTTAACAATTAAAGACTAAAATCATCGCTGTTCTTGCTTAAACCCATGAAGTCCTCCCACCTCCAGCAGCACTGAATAAAGCCCAGCAAAGCACTGCCACAAAACATCAGCAAAGCTGGCATCTCCCTCATCAGGCTTATCTGTCCCACAAACTCTCTTAACAGTCTATGTTATTGCCATCTCATTTCATGACTCACCTTCTCAGCCCTCAGAAAGTCAGAAACCACAGAAATATTAACCATGTTACCAAAAAACTATACTGCCTTAGCAAGGCTGAGACAACAGGGTTAGACAGGCTAACCTGTCAAGGCCAATCGATGATAACAGCCACATCGACCTCACTACAGTTTGCTACATATTTGTTTGGACCAGAAGTAGATCAAGGAGGATTCTTCCTCCTCCTCCTCCTCTTCCTCCTCTAAGGAGGCCGAGGAAATGAAGTGAGCAGTTACTGGAGTTCAGCAATGAGCGAGCAGCCAACTCAAGACTATTGCCTCTGTACTTGCTCACTCCATTAGCTTAACATTCATCATAATTTGTGTAAAATACCCACACAACCATTTTCTTTGTAATCATTCCTTCTGCCCTGGTCCCTATTACCTCATAGTTTAAAAAATACAAATAATTACCAGCTCTTTGATGCCAGTATTATCTACTTATCTACTTCCAGTAAGTCGAGGTACACCACCCACCCCCTCCCCCCGTGCCAAAAAATAACCCCCAGAAAAAAACCCCCACCCAGTTCTGTGACCACCTGTGGGAATGACAAGTTAATGGAAACTTCCTGAAGACTGAAAACAAAGGGAGGAATGTGACTTGACTTAAAAATCGCACTTTAAACTAGCTGGGTACTTAATTTCATGCTCACTGATCTCTCCCCCTCCCCTCAATCATGGTATTTGTAACATTATATTGGCTTTTGAAAGCGCTGCACCAGAAGATTTATGGGCATTACTAAACATATCACAAAGAACATGCCAGAAACCTACAGATTTTTTCCATGGGTCATTAATTGACTTCACATCATAGAACATGGTTTCCAAAACAGGGGTTTTTTTTAAATTTTTTTTCTAAATTTGGGGAAAAAAGGAAAATTTAAAAGCATCATATGATATATCCTTGGTAATACTAAAGCAAAAAACATTTCACGCAAGTGAGAAGATAATCCTGCTACTCACTGCTGATACTGCTGGAATTGTTAAAGAGTAAAATCATCACACCAAGAAACAAAAGGATACCCTGTCTACAGCTGCTCCAGACTGATTAAGCAGTACTTCACGTGCGATTTCTACATCATGAAACCAGGGCACTGTTCAAAGCCATTAAAATTTACATTTCAGATAAGATATCGAGGCTTTAGACTTGGATTAATTTTTTAAAATTAATTTCTAAATTTCTAAATTAACATTTTACAACCCCTTATAACACTAACAGCTTTTTCTGACTTGTTTAAAAATTAATTACAACATTTACATAGAAAATACAAAGTCAATTGAGTAAAAGTTCATTTAAAATGAATCACAATGAATTTTTAAAATGGGATAAAAACCCCAGAGCTGATTTTTTGACTATTGTGTGGGTCATGAACAGTAACAAAACCAAGAAACACTGCCACATCGAGGCACTGTTGCTGTGCAGTCAGGGCATTTGTTTTACTGCCAAAAATACCATGTGCCAAAATCATATTGAGAGCAAGAGGCCCCCTGGATTACTGGCAAGAGTCAGGCTTAAATGTCTTTGGTGAATCTAGAATTACTTACCACATAAATCATAGTATCCCAGCTACGCTGATCCATGCGGTCTATAGCAGCAGCAAGATCTCTGAAAAAGATAATGAGAAACTATTTGGACTTTCACTCAAAAAAACCTTGTTAATTATCTCTTGGAAAAAAAACCTACTCTTATGGAGGGAAAAGGACTGCCAGATTAGAGGGACTCACATACACCTTACACATAAAAAGAGGACACGTATACTTTGTTCACAACGTGGGTTTGAATTATTTTTTTTCTAAACCACCAGCTATGAAAGTTACTGAGGAAGGAGTTCTTATGGACAGAGTAAGTCTGGTCTCTGTCTCCTGGGACAATTAATCATCTGAGAGATTTGGGAGAAGCAACCCTCTCCTGGACGACCAACCCAGTGCTGAGTGTTGGGTTGTATGATAAAAAGCTCATCACAGAACCACAGAATGTTAGGGGATGGAAGGGACCTTGAAAGATCATCTAGTCCAGCCCCCTGCCAGAGCAGGATCACCTAGACTAGGTCACATAGGACTGCATCCACGTGGGTTTTGAATGTCTCCAGAGAAGGTGATGTTGTGAAAAGCCAAAATCAAGACTCAGTAGTCTTGGTGACTATTAAGCAGGTATTCTTTTATCACAGCACTGGGCGCACAGGGGATCGCTCCTGCTAATGTGCGCACCGAGCGCGTTAGCGGCACAGCCCATGTGCAGGTTACACACACGTCTTCATGGCCTTTCTGAAAAATTATTAACATACTCATTACTTCTCTGAGAATTCATTATCATAGGTTTCCACCCTTTCCCGCATGCGTACTACAGTTTTCAGGTGGTCTTCAAGGACTCTGGTGGTTGTTTATGTCATCCACTCATCTTCATCACTGTTTTTGCTGTGAACTACGGCCCTTATCTTCCCCTTTCGTTTACCAGAGCCGCATGACTGGTCTTGGGGCCCCTTGCAGCCTTGAGTTTTCTCATTCCCACAGACAGTCCTGCTTGAAACCTCACAGCGTGCTTACAATATGCTGATACACACATTCCACCATATCATTGCTCCGGAATATTTTGCTAATATTTACAAAATTGTAGACAGTAGGTCTCCATTAGATTCATCCTCCTCTTCAAAGAAGACTCCACAACCTCTCTGGGCAGTCTGTTCCAGTGGTCCACCACCCTCACAGTGAAATTTTTTTTCCTTATGTTCCCATGGAGCCTCCTGTGCTCCAGCTTGCACCCACTGCCCCTTGCCCTATCACTGGACATCACTGAGAAGAGCCTGGCTCTGTCTTCCTGACACTCACCCTTTACATATTTATAAACATTAATGAGGTCATCCAAGCTAAAGAGACCCAGCTCCTCACCTTCAAACACAAAGTAGTATAAAGAAAAAGCTTGCTCGAGCCCCTCCCAGGGCTGTCACAGAAAAGCCATCAGTCCCATGTCTGAAACCCACTTCAAAAGTCACCTTCTGATTGAGGGAGGTTACTGCCTAAGGGACATGGGACACGTGGGATGCAAGGGAAACGCATTTTGCAATTGCACAGGACTTATGGGATGCTGAGGGGAGGAACCAAAGATGAGAAAAGAGAGTGAGACAATGACCAAAGGGGCAGGTGGCCTGTTAACCGATTGCTGGTTAGTAGGTTTGTCCAGTTGTGCCCTGCACCTGGTAAGCCCAGTCTGTCTTGTCTTCTCATTAAACTCAATTTCAAAATTTTCCTGGGTGAGGGCGCTCTCTTCTGCTTGCATGTGTGCTTGGAGGTCTAAGTATCAGTAACTAGACTTGGGGACTATAACTCATATAGGCCAGGCAACTGTGGTGTCTGACAGTAACTGAAGGGACAGAAGGTAAGTGAAATTAAGTGATAGCAACTGGAGTCTCACCAAGGGTTACAGGGGCCAAAGTGTCTCTGCTGCCAAGAACTGGAGTGAGGGCACACATGTCCACATGTGGCTGACAGCAAACATGAAGCCAAACTAGCCAGCAAGTACATGAAGTGCCCTGGGACCCACGTGTGTATGTGTCTTCACCGATAAGGCAACCAGAGGAATTGGTAGCAGGGGGTACAAACCAACTGCCTGAGACACTGTGGGGCCTGGGTGTTAACTGAGACACACTGCTGTGTAGGTAAGTGTCTCTATGTAGGAGGCAACAAGGGGATCGAGGATCCAGGGCCAGCTGCTGGATGGATGATATGGCTGAGCCTAGGTACCAGAGGGATCCACTGTGATATATGTGTAACTTCAGGAGATATATACATATATTTAAAAATTTCAAACACCTATGTGTGTGTATATATATAAAATTACTTCATACTATAAGACCTTCACCCTAATCTGTCAGAGGGGAACAAAATGACGCCATTCATGCCACCTGAGTGCTAAGTCTGTGTTGCTCTGTTTGGTTGGCTCTGTGTATATGTGTGTGTTTGTATGCCCACTGGGAACAGCTGCTCAGCCTTACTACTGGTTGGACCTGAGGGCATGGAGCTGTGGCAACCTTGCCCCTACCTGGCTACAGGACAGAGCAGCTCCCTGATATGCAGGATTGACTGCAGCACTTCTCTAATACCCTTGTCTTGAAAAGCTGTACACAGTCTACCCTGAGGGCAAGACATCTGTTTTATTTATTTACATTACCAGCACAGAAACTGTGAAGGCTTCCATATTAAAATACCCAAGAGGGATTTTAGGATACTGATGAGAAGGCAGGAAAACAGTGATAATATTAATGGTACCGTGCTAGTGGTCCACCGAGTCAATGAAGACATAGCTGAAAAAGCCATTTTTTTAATGTATCACACTGACAATAAACATTTTAAGGAAAGGTCTTTCTAAAACATTAATTATTTGGCAAATGTTCATTAGGTGAAGAGATCACAGCTTTGCTTTCAAAGTCAGTAGCTGAAGAAAATACTATGATTTATGGAAAGAGACTGCTTAAGGGGAGGAAAAGTACTTAAAAGCAGTGTTTTTTCCTAAGCTATTTTCATCCCATCACAGTCACATTGCTAGTTCCAGTTACAATTACTCATTCATCAAGGTGTTCTATCCTAGAATTAAAAAGATTCCAAATCTGCATTGTCAGGCACAAATGCAATTATGTACAAACATTTACTGGCAAAATAAGCAGCAAGAAACACAGCTGGGCTTACTTGCCTTGTTATATAAAGCGATGTTCCATCACTACGCATGACGGTGGAAAATGATGAAAGGTCCTTCTTTTCTGAAAGATCCACAATTCCTGTCCCTTCTCTGTAGGTGGAGAGAAAACACTGAAGTGAAGCAAGATACATCCAAAATACCGGTGAAATCCAGGTGAGACAGTAGTCAGAAGCAAAATGAAGGCCTCTTGCCAGAGAACCCCCCTCACTCTAGACAGTCCCGCTCTTTTCTTCCAATGTCTGAATCTTTTAAATCTTTTTGAAGACCATTCCTCTAAGTTTGTTGTCACCACCGCTGATGCCAGGGAGCCACCTGCCCACATCTGATGCATTCCATGACTACAGCTTCTGGCCCAGTTCAGCCAGGCAGCACGTCAAGGCAATGATTTCATCTAACTCCACTCGTTAAATGGCACATGCAGCTACCAAACTAATTAACAGCCTAAAAGGCCACTGGAACTTGAACACTGCTACTGTACCTAATTTGTCACAGCCAGGCTTCTGTGCTAACCACAGGAAAAAACAAACTTAATTTTCAGCTGTGATTGTACAAATTGTGTTGGCCTTCTACTAGAACAGCTACCAAAACCATCTGAAGAAAACTCTTCCCCTTAGATGCTGTACAGACCTCACTCATCATATTTCATTTGAAGTGCAAGCGAGTTGTTAAGTAAACCACACCAATACATCACATAATGAGTTCATACATTGTTTTCTGAAGGAGTCCTTTATCCTCCAGCATCTTCAGAACTTCCTGGGACTTCTCTTGGTACAATGATTCTCCAGAATATTCATCAAAGTGCACTCCTAGTCGCTGAAAAGGGAAACATTGTTAGATTGAGGCTAATAATTTCTTCAAATTAAGTCAGATGATAGGTCTGTGTCACAGGTCAGATGAAGTGCAAAGATTAATTTTATTCCCGGTAATGCCACCTGATTATTAAAATGAAAGGATGTTTGGATTTGATCTAATCAATTGCTGCATTACAATTAATCTCTGTAGGCTTAATACAGTGTTGGATATAAAGTTAATGAGAAATTAGGAGTAAACTGGAGAGAGCAATTAGTATAAAAATTCTGAGGTAGGTCTCTAACTTGCTGTGCTGGTGGCAAAACCAGTGGACTGCACAGAAGTTACTTGGTCTTGAAATCAATCCTATTTTAAGTGGATAGTAAAAAAGAAAAAGAAAAAGAAAAAGAAGGGAGAGCAGGAGCAGGTCACAAACACAGCTGAGTGCACAGAAATCACCTTTTCTAGGAATGCTGACGGTACACTTAGGAGAGATAGGATGGCTTTAACTGCCAAAACCAGGTAAAATCAAATAGTACAGAAGACAAGGTTTTTAACTGGGGGCAATAAAGCTGTCAGTCTATCAGCTCAATACTTACTAGTTTGAAAAGGAATTGGGAAAGAAGGATCTAGCTGTACCAGTCATCACAGGGTCCCTGATGAGTGAGCATCATGATATAGCTGCACACACAGCCCAATACCCACTTACTCTAACAGGTCAGCTTTCTACTGTGAGCCTGTATCAAGGCTGCGTCTCACTTAAGAGATCTTAATCTTCTTTGGAGTTGTGAGTTAGAAAAAGAAAAACAAAAATGTCTAAGCCCATCAAAACTGGGCACCCATTCCAGAATTTCATTGCAAGAACATGAGGGGATAAAAACCAAACCACTAGCTGGTTTTCAGATGGACCCTTGAGTAAGATTACATAGTACTAATACCACAAGACTAGATTGAGTGACAGAAGGTGTATCTCACCCCTGCTTCCCCAATTCTTCATACTAATTTTGTGGTCAGTGCATGAACATCTCCCACAGGGCAGTGGACACGGGCTCCATTCCCCAGCTCGCAGTACGCAGCAGATGGCTGAGCCCGCGGGTAACTCACACACCCATTACTGCTGTGACCTCCTGCCGCTGTAACTACTTACACTCCGTGTAATAAGCAACACACACAGCTCTGCATCACAACCTTAGATCAGAAGTGTGAACACAGAATTATCTCCTAACAGAATTTATTACATGGAAACTGTAACATTTAGCGGGTTGTTGCTGACTTCAAAGATTAAAGCCTGGCACAGATCTGCTTTGTTGCCTAGCACCGTACCCACGCCCGGCTTCGGGGCTTCTGGGACGGGGGAATTAGCCACAGGGTCAATTACATGGACTCCATTAAACAACATGTATCTAAGCTGTCAGCAGCTGAAGTGACAGTCTGCTTGAACGTTAAATCTACCGCCCTGCTTTCTCCAAACAGAATGGGGTGTAGCCTTACATATTCAGAAACATCTTCCCCACAACACTGTCAAGTTCACTGGAAAGGCAATGAATGGACAACATTACAGCCTCCTCTGTTCCTAAATCAGTTCACTACTTGGCAGTCTCTTGGATGAAAAGGTGCCGTGCACTGTCAGTTAGATCGATGGAGCAACAGATAAAGAGAGACCATTTCACAGAAAAAGCGCTGGATGATTTGTACCTTATAAATTCGGATGTATTCCTCAATACTGAAGTCTCTAAATTGTTTCCAAAGTGACAACGTCTCCTCATCGTGTTCCTCCAGTTTTCTAAAGAAATCCTTAGCCATCTTTTTTGTGTCTTTATCTTCTGCTGTTTTGTTAATCTGCACATATACCTAAGATACAATGGCACATAAAATGTTGAAGTATAATCCCCTCCTACAATAAAAATAAGCCAAAGTTCTACAGCAACAATATAAATACATTTAAAGATGACATTTGTAATGCCAAAATTTAAAAGTCATGTTAAAGGAACACATTTCCTATTTAAAGGATGAGTAGTCCAAACTCCAACAGGAAAATGTGCAGCTTATCTTGAAACAAGTCTAAGGCCACAAGTTTTTATTGCTGTCACTATCATCCTTTTCAAACCCTTAACTGCAGCAGCAGAGTATGGAAGAACTAATTTACGCATTCAAGGCAAACCACCACAGACTTTTAAATCAGACTTTTAAATCAGACTTTTAAATCAGACTTTTCTTCAGAGGACCACAAAGTTGGTAAGACTCAATGTTTTACACACTCAAAAAAAACCCCTTCTGATCCAAAAGACACTTATTCATAGCACTATGCACCCATACTAATACGTGCTCTCTGTGGCTGAAGTCAGCATATGAATGTCAGCATCTGACTAGACACACAGAGGCATTACAGGCTCCTGTATTAGCCAACTTTATCTCTGTACCACGAGAAATTTGTCTCTCCAGCTTGGAGAAGAGAAGGCTGAAGGGTGACCTCATCACAGTCTACAACCTCAGTGGGAGGTGCTGATCTCCCTCTCCAGTGCCAGGAGACAGGAAATGGCATGACAGCTGTGTCAGAGGAAGTTCAAATTGTGCATTGAGAAAAGGATCTTCACTGAGAAGGTTGTTAGTCACTGGAACAGGCTCCCCAGGGGAGGGTTCACGGCACCAAGCTATGAAGTTAAAGGAGCACCTGGACAGTGCTCTTAGTCATATGCTTTAGTGTTAGGTATTCTTGCAAGGAGCAGAGCGCTGGACTCAATTATCCTTATGGGTCCCTTCCAACTCAGTTGAGATATTCTAACATGTACCTTTATATCTAAGGCCCAAATATTTGCCCAGAAAATGATCTGTTGCTTTCCACGTGTGGCATTTTGAAAGCCCACGGAAAAGTTTTTAAAAAGTTAAAGTACTGTGTGAAAATAATTACACTAACTAGTGGTCATGCTATGTATTTAGACCCAGAGAGTTTAATGCTGTTCAAGTCTTTGTAAGAGTTTTGATCCCCAAATCATTGCAATCTTGATATAAAATAAATTATTACAAAAACTTCAGTCCTGCAATGTTCAAACAATGAGTTTGCCAACAATGCCTTGCTTGAATGGCTTCCTCCAATTAAAAAGAAAAAAGGCATCCACAGCAAAACTCTTGAACTTTCCCCTTCCTTTTATGTCCCAAGATTTTAACAGGCAGCATGGCTGACAAGCCTCAAAGATTAATGTTTGCTTATTTTTGCCACAAAAAATGAATTTAAAGTAGAAGGAAAATGCAACCCTTTCAGAGAACAATGGTCCCCCTCCCCTAGCAGTAGCTTCAAACATTCTAAGCACCATCAGCCCTCAATCTTTGATGTTATAAAGCAAAAATAATGCAAAAGGCATATTTGCATCCAATTCTCAGCCAAAATGGAAGGTCCAAAGAGGTTTGGAAAGGTACATTTGTTTATACATTTATTTAAATAGAAATTGTGCTTTGGAATTATTTTGTTTGAACTAACTCTAGGAAAGATTAGTTTCACACAACAGCAGAAAAAACACCACTTTGAAGCATGTCTCAGGTTTCTTTATAGACCAGGTTTCTTTATAGACCAGGTTTCTTTATAGACAGCTGAACAAACAGTTAAAAATTAGGAATATGTGAGAAACTTAATTTGGTCTCAAGCAACTACTTTTTTAGAACCTTTTTCACCTTGACTGGATACTGTTCTCTACACTTGAGGGTTGTTTTTTTTTAAGGTTGTAAAGCCTAAATGCTACTGCAGTAGGTGGAATTTTAAAGCTTTAGTGCAAAATTCAAGTACTCAAAATGTAAATCTAAGAACAGGCTGAAATTATAAATGAAACTAAATAATATGCAGCTATGCACAACCACAATAATATGACTACTTCTTGTTTTCTCTTTAGATCAGCCCTATAGCTGTAAAACACTTCTATCTTACAGATCTGTCATTTTTATTGAGCAGGTCTCAAGGATGAGGGAAGAGGTGAACAAAATTTATCTACACAAAAGAGGCTGGCGAACTGAGAACGAGCAGCTCTGCCACATAAACAATCTAATGTATATTCAGCTGTAGAGTCTCCAAGTATTCAAACACAGTTTATTCCTTTACCAGTAAACCAGCAGATTTATAGAATATACTGAATTGGAAGGGATCCATAAGGATCAAGTCCAACTCCTGGCTCCACACAGGACCAGACAAGCACGGCTGTCAACCAAAGATCACTCACAAGTACCAAGAGATCGACAAACCCCTTTTTGCTCATTGCACTGCATGAAACAAGAGCTGCCAAATGAACTGGTAAAGGGGAAGAAACAAACATTAACTCAGATGATATAAGGGATATCTGAATGGAGCCAACCAACAATCAAAACCTATCAGTCCAGCTCGTTAAACAACCTCAGTCTTTGCTGCTAACTTGGGCAGCCCACCGAGTCAGTTTTGTCCCTGACACACAGAAGTGCAATCTATAATGCTGGGACCATGCCAGTGGACACGGTGGGCAAGTGAGAGGGCAACCTCCTGCACCAAAACCGCCTTCCCTACTGCTGAAAGGCTTTTTCTGAATGCCTGGCAGCAGAAACTGTACATTCTCTTTCTGTACCAGCTCCTGGCTCTTCCACGCTTGTGGAAGTAAGAGCACTTGGGTCTTCTCTGAACTTACCTCAAAAAGGTGTTGTAAAGGACTGGATTTTAGCTTTTCTTTGTTGCCAAAGCGTTGGAAGCCAACACCCAACAAGCCTTGAATAAGAATTAAATACAGAGTTAGACAACAGCCCAGACTACATTGTTTTGTTAAGTCGTTTTCATAAGCAATCTAATCTTAACACTATGTAATAAAACAAATGCTTTACATTTTTACACGATATAATGGTGTGTGCCATAAAACCAATCAAAAGCATAACAACCAACCTACCAACCAAAACTGTAATAACTAGAAACTAGTAAGAAATACTATGCTGGTTATTAAATTTCTCATAAAAGGAATTTATGTTTCTGGCCTTGCAGAGAAAATTGTATTTTACACAGCAACCAGCTGTAAATGAGAAGCCACACAGTGGAAACTGTCCAGTCACAGAACATTCTCAAAATCCCATGTTTTGCTTCCTCCCTTAATAGTATTGTCATTTCAAGGACAATAGAAACTGGGAGACAATATAGTTTTCCACTTACCACTCATGCGATATTTTCCAGGGAACTTTTTGCTGCATGCTGAGAATAAGCAGCTTTTATTGACGTATGCCATTTGGCTTCTGCACTTCCCTGAAAGCCATTTGAGAGGCCAAGAAATCCAAACCAAAAGCCCATTGACTCATTCAGCAATCTAGCAATGTTAACCTTGCAGGCTCTTGGATCCTTCTGAGACTGCTTTTAAGGCCACCTCATTCCTGAGCTGACAGGGGCCAGGACTGATGTGAAAACAGCACCTGAGGAATAGGTATGCAGGTGTCCCTTTAAAAAGCAACAAAATTAATAGCACTGTCTCAGGAACTTCCTTATTAGAAACACCGAGTGTGACAGAAGCCACGATGGACTTAGGTAAAAAAGTAAGACAGGGTTCAGGAAATAAAATTAGTCTAATCCTATTAAAGAGTGTTTCTTTAATTACAGTTTGTTCTATGAGCAATCAGAGCTTGATTTCCTAATGATGTCAGATACTAGTGTACCTCTTCCACTTTTTAAAGCTGGCTTCACACCCCAACTCCCAGCAAGACTACTAGTTTTTATTCAAAACAAATGCTTCCTTCCACAAGTTTCTGTCTTCCTCAGACTTTCCCCAGCCCTTGTTGTGCTGCACTCCAGCAATTATTGGCAAGATGTAGCATGTGTTGAGACTGATTCTGACTTAGATGTGCTGAATGGTGAGCCTGCAGGCTACGCGCAGAACCTTCTCTCCCAGAGGGCTTTACATTCTATTTCTACCCCTACTTGGCTGCCAACTGTCCCAGTACCAAAAGAGATTTGTTCTCTTGGAGAAGTTTTTCTTGGTCAGACATAGCTGAAGTTGGCCAATGGGTTCAAAATTAATTAGAAGCAGAGTGACAGTAATGATGTTTTCAATTATTACGTTTTAAAGCTCCTGTCAATAGCAGTTGTAATAGAAATGCTGACAGATCATTAATTATAGCACGGCTTCTGGGAAAGTACCAATATAATAATATTCACATGCTATAATTTCATGAACCATGACTATATTGTTTGTTATAAAACCTGCCACATGTTTGAGCTGAGCCAGCCAGTCCAAATTTTGGTAGAAACTATTAGGTCGAGAGCATGATTCTAACAGTCGTGTGCTGGACCACAGGTACAACACATGTGAATAACAGGCATAGTGATCTTCACACCTTCAGGAAACTCTATTAAAATACATAAAATTCCTGATATTCAGGAAAATTTTAATACAAAGACTTAGGAGCACAATTTAGTGTCTTCAAAGATAGAGTGAATGAGGTCAGTTGAGGAGCCCTTTAACCACATTGCATTTCATTGCTTAATTGTCAATGCCACATTAATTATACAATAACGGAGTGATAAAATTAAGTCTAAGGGGCAAAAATGCATGAAATATGCAATGATTAAATTGACTGAATTTTAAGTGTACTCATTCTGTATTCAATTCCTACAAAGCACATCCTAAGTGAAGCAAAGCTCTGCTCTAAGCTACTGTTTGATCAGAACCAGGATCAGAATATATGAGCTGCAGAAAAAGCAATTTAGCAAAGGAAAAAAATACCCTAGTATAGCTCTCACAGTCAAAAGAATATTTTCTCAACTGCCTAAAATATGGGAATTTACTCTAGGAGAATGGGTAGAACTGAATACATTTTACTTGTTATCTACACTGCTGAATCTGAATACATAAATGGAGGGTATTTGTACTAAGTTTTTAACACAGCTCTGTTCATAAAGTTTATTCACTAACGTCCCCATAACCATGGTACCAGCAAAAGTGGAGGGGGCTGCATAAGGGTTTGAATGAGCAAAAGTGACTGTTTAGAAGACATTGTACTTTGTGTTCATCATCTGAAAATAAATATATGAACAGTTTTCAGAACTTACTGCCAAAGATGTGGGGCAATTTATATACTTTTCACAGGTGAACTAGCTTCCCAGGATGAAGAAGTGGGCATGACTGTGGTTCTTTTTAAATGCCTAAAACTATATCAAGATCTGCTTTGGCAGGAAATAAGGAGAATATCGATCAATTTAAAATTCAAGATTAACAACAGAAACCAACAAAAATGTGACTCCTATGGAGGGGCCAACTGCCATGTAAGAGGGATATTTATAGATCCAGCAACTGGACATGAAGGATCAATGCTCAGGAAATAAATATCAACCCATGCTGGCCTGCACATGAGAAGATTTTACAGTCCTCGCTTATCAGATGGGTATTTCAGAAGAGGTAGGAGTGTGTATGTGTGTATGCAAATGCACACACATGCAAGATTGACGATCTTCAGTACCTATTCACTCGTGCTTTTTCCACCCACACACCTCTCTTACGCTGCATTTTAAAGGAAAACTGAAAATTTCTGAGGAAGTTTAAAGACACAAACTCTCTGGGCCTCAAATTGCCAAAATTCAGTTGCTGTGGAAGTTAATTATTGCTGCATGGATAATGAATTCTTTTCCAGAGGGGACGGAAAAAAAAAACCCCAAAACCCAACAGATAAAGAAAACACCACAACACACACAAAGACAACCAAATAAAAAATAAACATTTTGTTACAATTATGGTATTGTCATGCCCAGGAGTGGCATAGGTAAAGGGAGCAAGTTTACTCTTCCACAGCTGTTACCTGTGCAAGATCTGCATAAGGGCTATGGTAGTATGTGTATGCATTCTGTCCAGAGGTAGTAACAAGACATCTGTTCAGCTGTGACAGCTCCAGAGGTATAACCAGTACATGCAGCAAATATTTAAACAACCCATTAAACCCCAAATTACACATAATCTGAGAGAGGAGCCACTGAAGGATGGAGGCACTGTTGAGTAAATTTTCTTCTGTTATTCCTTGTACACTAGCATAGGTTGTACTGCTGATGAATCAGTCTGTTTTGTTTGTATTTTAAGGAGATTAACTACACATTACATGCTTGGAAACACTTTATGAGCCCAGAGTGAATCCAGTGGGCCAGCAAAAACTGAAGCTGGAAACCTAGACCATATTATACAGTAGAAAATGGAACAAGAGAAAAAAGTATTAAAACATACCAAACTGCATGCCCCAGTCACCAAGGTAATTTATTCTTTTTACTTCATGTCCCAGTGCAGCTTTGAGATTTGCTATAAAATTCCCTGGTAAGGAAACAAAATTGGTACTATTACTGAGTTGGAGGCAACCTCTTATCCCAACACAACAGTTGTCAGCTTGTGTATGATCAGCATATAAAATGAAGAGGAAAAGCTACAGTATCCTGAGGAAGAAAAGAGCAGCTGGCATTTCAAAGGTGCCACACAACAGTGACAAAAACATTCACATCGTGTTCAAAGTACATGAATATGAGAAACTCTTTCTGAAGTCTTCTAGCATCTTTACTAATAGGTGGCAGTACACATAATTCCTGTTAACAGTCAGGCTTAACGGGAGGTTAAGCAAGGGCTCAGATTCACAGACTGTGACATGAAATAGGAAACACTGAGCCCTGACTCTGCGTGTACTGCTGGAGCCGTACTGAGCTCTGTGCTTCACACAGAGTGCCCCATACGCTCCAAGCTGAACTGTGCTGCAGGAGCACAACTTGGTTCTAACTGTGGTCACAAAACAACCCCTCCGGCATTCTCCTGAGCTCAGCTACACCCACAGAATTAAAAAGGCAAAATACGCGCAGTTTTCCCTCTATTTCCTGTGCTCCAAGGGTACATATTAATTACAAAACTGCTGTGAAAGGATGCAGCAAGCTTTCACTTCTTCTGTTACTGTAACACCGTATTATAGCTGGCAATTACTTTTAACTCCATTCTCTGTAGTCAATTAACTGTCTTACTGCTGGCTATTAATCTACTGAACTACTTTTACAGCAGGGTTTTTTTTCCACAGCAAAGGGTGCAGAAGTGGAAAATAAAGAGCCAAAAATACACCATTTCACTCAACTACCAGTTCATGAAGAAGCAGAATTATTAACTTTATGTAATTAAGAATTATATATGCTATATTAAATGTCATTAAAAAATAATATGTTATAAGCTGTAGGATCTTCTGCTAATAGTCTACTAGCTTTTATGGTAAGAGAGGGAAAGGAAGGAGAAATAATGCTTTCCATATGCCATTGAGTGCTGCACAATAAACTTATTAATTCTTCCATTACAAATAACAGCAACTGTGCTAGTAATAACTGGCATAAAGTAATTGGCATAAAGTAATTAACATATAAATGCAAGCTTTTTCCAAGACAGCCACCAGGACACAACTATCTGACTGCTCTGCAGTCCAGTGCAAATTGGAAATTTAAAATTCAAAGGACTCTTTAAACACCTCAGAGAAAACTGCCCTGGGTGTCTTTGTCAATCGATTTTAAACTACTTCATTTACTGTTCACAGTCATAAAACTGTATTACGTGTGACTTAATAAATCAGGCAGCAACACAACACGCTCTTTTCTTCACTGCATAATGAGCAAAAGGTTGTTAATTAGCAAGCCAAGCAGGGCTCAGCCACTCCACTAGAAGAGGGAAAGGTTAGCAGCGCTCCCCTGTCAAGCCAAGCAGGAAGCCCAAGCAGCCTTTCGGGAGGCAGTTAAACACACACTTACCTACTATGGTGGAACGCAAGTGTCCTATGTGAAACTTCTTGGCAATGTTAGGGGAGCTGTAACAAATTGTCACAAATAACATTTGTCCAGTGTACAAGGCTGGCAGATCTCTACAACAATATAAACAGCAAAATAACTGAAATAAACCCACAATTTTCCTCCTAACACTCCCTGATGAGTTTCTGGTTTAGACAGCAGATTTTCCTATCCAACCAGTCTTTCATCCAGCATCAGTTAACACCCAGTGTTACAGGAGAAAAACAACACAAAACCCACAAGCAACCCCCCACCAAAGAACCTCCCAAACCCCAACTATACTAGTGACAAAGGCCTTAAACTACCTTCTCACTTTTTACGTGTTTTGGACATATGGAGCATTCTGATCACACCTTTATTAGAGACAAATCTCAAATCAGAACCGGGGACCTTGTGTACAGGAATCAGAAGCTAAAATCACATTTTCTTCCTCTACCAACAGTGTTTCCCCCCCAAAAAAAAAGCACTGTACCCATAACTGTTTGCCCTGATAATAAAATAGAAGTTCAGTTATGAAAATTCACCCTCCAAATTAACGTGCTTACTTTCCTTGACTATGGAAGCCTACAGAGAGAGTGCAAGAGAACAAAAATATTTACATATAAAGAGATCTGAGTCAGAGACTTTTCATTCCATGAGTAAGTGACTGTAAACTAAATTGCACTGGACAGAAATTTCGGGGCCAGAAATTGAGAACACAAATGCCTGGCTGCTTTAGAAAGTCAGATAAGTGAAAAAATAAATGGGTTAGCAGCTGAAAAATCAGATCGTATTTCTTAATAATAAAATAAAAGAAGCCAGCTTAAAAACTGAATGTTATTTTGCACGAAATGAGAACATTCTTAGTGGAGCTCAGTGTGAGACATGAACTCTTTAAATACCAAAAATATATTCTGGGGAAAAAGCCCCAATTCCCTAGATAAAACTTATATTCTACTTGGCAAATATATCAGAGTATCAAACACAGCTGAATGCAGTATTGTAAATACAGTTTAGCCTCACAGACATCACACATTACTGCAGTGAATATCAATCAGCAAAATACCAATCAGCAGACAAAGCTGTTTTTCCTCACAGGACTCCTCACAGGTGCTTACCTGTACTCAACCACTGCCTTTTGTCTAGGCATTGTAGAGAAAAGTTCACTTCTTACTCCATACTCAGAACCATCTTTCAACACCTGCTGCAACACAGTCTAAACCAAAAGGAAGATTTTTTTAAAGAATAATAATTAAAAATATAGTAAAAATGTTTTAACAACAGAAAGTGTGATCAAGAGGACTGTTTACCAATCACACAAAAGTCCAATCTCACAACCTTTATTCATATAAGCAATTAAGCATCTGGTCTGCCTAGATCTCTCATGACAAAATCTCTTATGTAGATGAAAATGCCATGAACTTTTGAAAGCTGTGATCAATTAAAATGTTAAGGAAATTATAAGTGGAGATTTTGGTGACAATCAAGGCTGATTTTGGCAGAAACTTAAAAGGAAATGGAAAGCCTAGTTTTGATCCTTTCTTAGTTATTTAACATCAAAGTGCAAGAGAGTAACCTGGGGGTAATTGGTGGGCTGGAAAGGAAAGGAGATCCAAGAATGTGAATAGAACAGAGAACTCGCATAAAATGTTCTATTCTCAGGTAAATAGGGTTCTAACAAGGACCCCCCATCTCTCTCAATTCAATTAACACATTTTAAAATAAAAAGAGCTCCTTGTCAAACTAAACCTCAGATTTGGATTTAAAAATGTAGGTGCTTAGAGCAGTAATCTTCTCTAGGGAATCTGCCTCATTGTGCAGCCAAATGTTCTCCACAGGTTTTTTTTTTTAAATTAACAAAAAATGGAGAGATTAATAAAAATTTGAGGAAGCATCTGGGCTTCCTCAAAAATGTCCTCTTCCCACAAATGTATCTTGTCTAGGCATACTTTGAGGTGTTTGGCCATTTCTCTGAAACTCCTAGCAGTCCTGTCCTATATCCAAGGTTTTGTCAAGGTGTGAATACAGGGGACGCCCACTGCACAAGTACAGCCAGAACACACAGGACACACCAGACCCCTCCCACACACTCCTTGTGACCTGGGGGCCTACCAGAAATGCCATGAGATCCGACTGCATATGTGGCTCACCTGAGTTACACACAAACACACTTACTTCACTTCAGGAGATCTCACACAGAAATACTTTATGATTATCAGTACAGCAAATTTAAGAGACAAAACAACTGTTGTGGAGTCGTCTCCATCAGTTCACTGCAGGTAGACTAAAACAAGAGCTCAGGGAATGTTTGGTCATTCATAACTCTAACAGCATATTTAAACATCAACTGGTGGTTTAATTGACACAGGCAAAAAAAAAGGTTGAGCTATTTCTAATGTTGGTAGTATAAGTCTAATCTGCTTTCACTGTTCATCCTAGAACACGAGGTAGATTAATATTTCTACCTTTTTCTAGTTACTTTACATCACTGGTTAATGTATTTCTTCATTATTCCTTTTTAGGTATAGCATTTGCCTAATATTCTTCTCCTTTCCCACTGGAAGAGAGCACATACATACAATGGGGAAATAGAAAAACAGGAGACTTCTGCAAGAATTTAAGCCTCCTCAGAACTACCAAGTTGTCCTGGTTTCAGTCAGGATAGAGTTAACTTCTCTTAGTTTCTTGGTTATTTTCCCCTTCCTTTTCCCTTCCCTTGTTTCCCCCCTTTTTCCCTCTTCCCCTGCCCTTTTACTTTAAGGAGCAGGCAGCTGCGTGGATCTCGGCCCACAGCCGGGGTGAAACCACGACACAAGTCTCTTAAGTCTAAGTGAAAAAGCAATACAGTTGTATTCTATGAAAACTGCTAGCCTGCTTTCTACTTCTTTGGTGCCAAAGAAATCCAAGTGTTTGATCCTCATGTGTCCAAACACTCCTCCTTTTGATCCTCATGTGTCCAAACACTCCTCCTTCCTCTCCCCCGCCTGTGAGTCTGTAAGGACACTGGAAATGTTCCCTACAAAAGTCTGTCTACTTTGAAAGTACTGTGTAAAATGCCTTGAAGTATTTCCTCAACACCTCGAACACAATTTGTGGGAAGAGGACTTCTGCACTGACTATACTATCAGCAATTCATTCATACAGCAAGGTAAGTCTTTGTATGTACCCTACCCTAATCAGTTTGTCTCACTGATGTCAATACACTACAAAACTTAATATGGAAAGCTGTATACATTGGACAAACTTCCTGAAGATAACAGAGGCCTTTCACAATGTGAACAGAAGTAGAAATCTCACTCCATTCAGTGGAAACTTTTCTTTTTTTCCACCCTTCAAAAATCACCTTAAAATTCTTTTGTAAAAGGCATTTAATAAACAAAGTATTTTTAAAAAGGAATGGTGCCTGTAGAAAAATGTAAGGTCTTCTCTGCAAGGTAAACACATACACAAATTGTTAAATTTACCTACAGACCTGTTCTTCTAACCAGTGAGGTTTTATGTCCTCCTCCTCACTCCTTGGTGACATAATACAAAATTTCATGTCCTAATTCCACATTTTTTCCAGCAAAGGCTAGATCTACATGAGCTTCATGTAGATCAAATTACTAGAATCCCTACAGATAAAGCATCTTGTGAAATCCTGTACATGAAGAAAATTTACCACTGAAACGACTCTTTCAGTGAATAGTCATTTGCTATGTTCTTATCAAGATGAATTATAAATAGTGAATTAAAAATTCAAAGTACTTTTTTTTAGGCAGTAAATAAAGCAACTGATTGACCGGCATGCCTAAGCATTTGCAAGAAGAAAGGGTCTTAAAATTCAGAAGACCACACACCTAAGTCACTGAGGGAAAGTCCTGACAGGAAGAAGGCTTCACCACTATTAGGTAAGACCTGATTTCTTCCCCTTAATTCACGTGTGGGTAATTTTCTAAGGCCTCAATAACATTTTCCATGAATGGCTAACCCTGTAGATTAAGCCATGAACACCACCACAATACAGCTTGGTCCACAAATTGGTTGAACTGGTTCAGCAAAGCTTTCATTCAATCCGCATGCTAATACCAACCATGCACTTATCTGTATGAGGCCTTTGCAAATAATCCATCGTACCACTGACATACTACCCTTATAGTCTGAGTGGCATCTTCCATTAAGTTACTGGTTTAACAAATGAAGCTTTCAGTTTCAGTCAGGCATTGAACTTTGAGGAATGCATCTTCCTTTTCTTTTTCTTTTAGCAAAGTATATAATGATAGATTGGCTGTCAAATGATTTTATTTCACTTATCTTTTTATCATCCTTCTCTATTTTAAACAAGCATTTTTACATAGAAGAACAAAACTTTTCAGTTGTATACTGTAGAAAATCAAAGCAGATGCCAACCCTGCCTTTTAAAGAGAGAGGAAAAAGAGGAGTTACGATTACTGGTGAATGGTAGGTAGATTGTTTCCTCACAAGGAGAAATTTTTGTGAACCTCATTCCAAATTCTAGGCCTAACAAATCAGCAACAGGATTCTTCAGAAATTACAAAAGACACTTTTTATATAGAAAGTACCTAAGGCAACAGTAAGCATTCTATACTATTACACTGAGAAATTTATTTTGACCTTAACATACCTGAAATATAGTACTCACCTTTGCTAATAATTCCCTGTTTATCGTAAAGTTCACTGTTCCAGGACCAGTGCTGATTTCATTCACTACAGCATCACATTTTAGCTAAAATAACAAAACAAAACAATTCATTACAAATCTGAATTTAATCCACTATAAACATTTAATGTTAATTATTGCTTTTAAACTATCACAAATGGATCATTTGATCAATCCTGTTGGTAAAGAGATGGTTTTAGTATTTCCAATCCATGCTTAACAGCTCTGAATGTAACTCACCCTGAAATGTCACACGGATGTTTTACTTCAGTCCCTCCATGTACACAGTCTGCTTATTTTGACTGGGGGCAATACTCCACCTCTTAGAACATGCAAAGGCTGAGATACATTTGACAATTTACACAGTACCTGACAGCACTTAAAAAAAATAAAATAAGATCAAGATCAGTATCTTGAAGAAAATCTGAAATAGAAGCTTTGTGCTGCTGTGTCTTGACGTTTCAGACCGTAATGACAATGTTCTGTAGTACCCAATGAAACAAAATGAAAATGCTAAAGGCCAATTGATTAAAAATTTAATTTCATTTCACAACTTCCATAGGCATGTTTTGAAAATTTGGAACCCATGAGGAACATTTGGGCATGAAATCCCCAATGTCAACCTCTTCTTTTACACAAAGCCTCTTCACAGGCTGAGAGTTCTGTATCTTAACCTGTCAGATTTGAGTTTCTTATTAAACATAGCCAAGAAATTATTTTTTAAAACAAATATTAAAAGATCAATGGAAAGCATAAAAAACCCAACACAATCACGTTATCACTTGGTTAATGTCTTTGAGATAGGAAAGCTATACATTCCTACATCCTCATCAGCATGACAAAATTCTACCTACATGCTAGATCAGGCACCAACTTAACCAGGGGATGAAATCAAGGTTACCCTTTAAGGTTTTTAACCTTCACAGGCCCAAATTACAACAAATTCTAGTGTTTATCCACAAGCTATATGAATATACATTTCTTTTACTGACCCTGAATTTCCCACCTTTTCATTTTATGAAAATATGGGGCAGAAGGAAATCACTAATTCCCACTGGACTTTGTCCATACTAGCTGTTCTGCCAAGATAATCTGTCATGTCAGCATTTTTTCTCTCTAATATAGATCACTCATCTGACCCCTCCACAGCTTTAACAACCTCTCCTCCAGGTGCTCTGTGGTTCTTTAGTAACCAGATCGCCCCATGCCTAAGGCTTGGAACAGAATGACACTGTGCTGTGAGCAGCATAAAAACCCCATAACACAATGGCCCCTCCACAAAGAGCTAACAGTCCAAAGATAAACCAAGAACCAACCAGCCAGATGAAATCAAAAGCCCATGGAAACAAGACATTTCTGACCTTTCTGACAGTTCTTGGCACATCAGAGCACATCACGTTTCACCTAGTGTCACAATGCCTACATTCTTCTCTCAGCTAGTTTTTTTTTCATATGTAGTCCTAATTTGCTCCTTTCTACACCACTTACCTTCTTCGTGGGTGACATGACCAGGTTAAATAAATTATACTAAATGCATCTCCTTTATCCACTACCCAAAAAATTCTAACAGATTGGAATTACTTTCCTTTGCCAAAACCAGCACAGTCTATTCAGTTTTGGGACTTATATTGATGATATGTCCTTCTTTACTGTTACAACTGCTCTCCCATGTAAAGATGTAGGGCTAAGTGTCCCAGGTTTATTTAACAAGACACAGAAAACAGAGAGACAATTTGCAGCTTTCTAAACACTAGGAAGAACAGCAGCTGTTCTTAAAAGTGACAGGCTAGACAGAAGGAAAAAAATTGTTCCCATGATATTGCAATCACTGGAACAGATTGCCCAGGGAGGCTGTCAAATCCCTGGAGGCTTTCAAAACATAGTAGGATTTCAGAAGTCCTCAGTTATCTCATCCAAAACCCCTCACCAACCTGTACTGAGTAGGAGATGGAAACACACTTTTTCTGTGGTACTTCCAACCTGAATTATTTTATGGCTCTGTATCATCTTCAGGTTAGTTCAGAACCTTTGGCTGTACATCTGTGCATCCTTAATTCTTCTTTCACCCGAGTCAGAATATTCATCTGTTACAAGAATGGGTCCAAGATATGGAGCTCTTCGATATTTCAGCAGTGTAGAATGACATGGAGTAGTAGTCTAGCTTCTCAACAGTGTTATAACTGGGTTTATTTGTCCTTTTTCACTCCTGATCATACAGCAACCCAACTGATTCCTTCTCAAGCTTGGTCTTTCTCACGCAGAGGAAGAATCTTCTTTGCGCTTTCATTATTCGATCTAGCTCCTCTTTGCAAGTAACTCAGCCACAGTTTATTAGTTTATTAGTTTATTAACTCTTCTGCACTGGCATCCCCAACACATTTTTAGAGAGCAAAGGATTTTTTTCAAGCCTTAGCATAACCTTTCTGATCCCCCTTTTGTTCAACTTTATGCATGCAAATTTCTTCCAATTTCTATTTCCTTCCCTTCCTTCAAGGTTTGTGTCACTTCTACAGACCTTGTTTTGTGTGCTGTAGTTAGTCTTAACACCTCAGCTACTGCCACTTCCCAGACTAAGACACTGAAAAAAATGCCAGTCTAGGAAACTTCAATTTCAAGCACTGAGGGATTTGAAAGTCTGGACTGGTTGTCCCATGGGCTAAATTTACCCATTGCCATCCTAGTGCTAGATCTTGCAGTCTTGGGTTTCCCAAGTCACAGCATACTCAATTTTTTCCTCAGGTTTTGGGCAAAAATACAGACCATGGTATACCCTTTAGATACCCTCCTAAATTCACAAATGGTATTCACTCTCAAACTACTTCAAAACAGTAATTTCACAAGAACTTTAAAATTGCTTCTCCAATTCCCTGTGAAGGTTCTGTGTATGAATACACTACGTGCAGACATTAAACTGCTCTGACATAAAAAGATGCTTGAAAAAAGAATACTATTTACCTTATGATGCCAGTTACACCTCTAGCCTGTAAGTTCATTATTACATAAATATATGATTAATGCATTAGCATACCCTTTCAGCTAGCTTCTGAGCTTGACGATTAGGGTCTTGTATTAAGCAATCACTAGAACTGTCTTCTGTTACAGAAGCAATGGAAAGCTGGAAGTCAGCAACACGCCTGGAAAAAAGAACATACCAAAAAAACCTGTTGAAATGAGGGGTAGATTGGGCAGATCCAAGCTGACTCTGCATATGCTAAGTCTAGTTGCCAAGCATAACCCAGTCACAGCTACCTGAAAGTTCACTATGTTTAGAAAGTTGCAACAGGAGGTCAAATATGCTTTAATACAGTAAGAGAGCAGATATGGTGAGAACACCATTTCAAAATAAACAAAAATTATGCTCAGGAACAAATGTAGTTTGTTTGCTAACACCACTACAACTCTTGAGCAGGACACTGGGAAAAAAAAGCCCATAACCTCACTTTAGCTCTTAGCAGTTTATTACAGACCGTTAGTGCTAAAACATTTGCCATTCAAGCACCGCCTAGAATTCGTATAGCTTTTTAAGCAATTATATTTGTTTTGAGCTTTTTAAGCAATTATATTTGTTTTGAGCTTGCTTAAAGAAAAAATACAGCAATTTTACTCAGATTTAGGTGTCTTATTATAATTGGGATGGTGTATTAGCGTGGGTTTGCTATTTTTCTGTGTTTTCTTTTCCCCTAAAGTCCTGTTAAGCTATTGCAACAGAAAATAATAAACCACGATATAACCAATGCGAGACAATAATTAAACGCTACCGTTTTTTGGAGACAGGAACTGCAGATATGGACTTTATTAAATTTTCCGGTGGCAGATCCAAAACCTTCGAAAGCTGAATGTGAAATAAAGAACAAAGGGGCTTAAGCATAAATAAACAAACAAATACATCCGGGGGAAATGCTGCTCTCAGTTTTAAGTGATTGCAGAGGGTGCGACATTTATGTCTGAAAACAAATTTCAATCCAGATTTAAAAAAAAAAAACACACACAAAAGCAAGTGTAACTATTATAAGCAATACAAAACCCCTGCAATATAAACCCCGTAAGTGTTAAAGGAGCCTAGGAAAGAGCAAGGCAAGCGCCCGGCATCAATCCCTCGCATGCCTTATCTAGCCACAACACCCCACTGGGCTTATCCCGCCCCAGCAAAGGAGGGGCCAGGACGCCCGTGCCGTGCCGTGCCAGGGCCTCGCTAACTAGCTACGAGCTTCTCGCCAAAATGAAGAGTTCCCCGATTTAACTGCTGACGGGCATAACTCTGAAGGGCGGGGAACCTGCGCGCCTGGTGCGGGGCTGGAGGCGCAAGAGACGGGGGCAAAGCGGGGACCAAGGGGATGGCGTTCCTCTCAGCCTTCCCACCGGCGAGGAACAGCCCTCACCTGCCCCTGCCCCTGCCCAACCCGCGCGCAGGAAAAGGGGCGGGCCCGCGGGAGACTGACGAGCGCGCGGACTGCCACTCGGCCGCCACACAGGGGCGGGGTATAGAAGCCCGCGCCGAGCCCCTTGGCAACGGGTCGGACCCACTATAAGACGCTCGGGGGGGGGGGTGCGCGGACAGAATCTGGGTGAGGGAGAGAAGGTGAAATCTAGGTTATGGCACACTCCTTCTCCGTGCAAGCCACGAGAGGGAGCGGCTTACCTGGGAAGCGATGCTTCTCCGAAAGGAACAGGCTGCCATGGCTGCGCCGACAGGCGGAAGGTCGCAGCCGCCCCTTCCCCCCCAACCTTTTGTTTGCGCCCGCCCAGGGGCGGGCTGGGCCATACCATTCTCAGACCGGGGGTGGTATGGGAAAGGAAAGAAGAGACCACCGGTTCCCCTTTGCGCGGGAGAGGTGCGAGGAGGCAAAGGGTTGACCCGCTGTGCAGGGGAGGAGGGGAGAGAAGGGGGAGGGAGAAGGGCGAAACGTGCGCTTCATGTTGGGGCGTTTCACTAACGAGCAGGGACCCGGGCGGTGCTTCCGCAATACGCGTGCGCCGAGGTTCGGCGCCGGCCTGCGCGGCTCCTCCCCCTACGGCGGCGGCGGCGGGGCGGACCGTACGGTACCGGAGGGGCTTGGGACCTGTGAGCGGCGACATGACCACGTGTTCCGTCTCCAAGGTGAGGGGAGGGCGGTGGCTGCCCGGTTTATCTCCCGCCCTGCCGAGGTGACGGAGCGGTTCGAGGCCTTTTAACGGCGGCGGGGAGCGCAGGGCTGGCGTGCCTAGAGCGGTGGCCGCTTTCCCGCCTCGGCGGGCCGAGGGTTTCGTCCGGTCTCCGCCGCTAGCCGTGAGGAGAGCGGCGCGGGTGTGCGAGCCTGCAGGAACCGAGCGGCAGGGCTGCCGGGTCTGCTCCTCTCCTGGCTTCACCCGCTGCCGCTTCCCTCATTCCCCGTGTGTGCCCAGCGGCCCTGCTCCGCGGTCTGCTCCTTTCCCTTGCTGTGACGAGTGCCGGCGGGTCCACATCCTCGCCCTGACGCCCGCGCGGTCCCGCTTTGCCAGGGGTGCGTTTCCTTCCCTCAGGGAGCAGCCGGCCCTCCTGCCGCGCTCCTCGGTCCCGTTGGCGCACGGAGCGTGCTCCAACCGGGAACAGACCTCTCCAGGAGCTGGGCAGTGGCGGTGTGCCTGGGGGTTCCGTCGCTTCTAGCCAAACAAAGACTGCTGGCATCGCTTGCCGCCACTCTGAGGCGTTCGTTGCATCTTCCCCCCTAAGGCTAAGTTAACGGAGAAATAAAAACAACGGCGCTGGCACTCGCACGCGGTGCTGGGTGTCTGTTAGCACCCTGGCATTTCTGAGCTGAAAGCTCTTACCCGGCCTGCAGCCAGGGTTGGCAGTAGGGACGGTGCGTTCCTCAGTCTTAACATGCCCGCAGGCTGAAAGACCCGCTCTGGAGCGCTTGAGGTATTTCCTGCCTTGATGGTGCAGCGAGCAGCAGCGGCGGCTCAACAGCGGGAGAGGAGGGATGCGGGAGGGTAGGGGTGCGCTTGAAAGTCGGAAGATTCCCGCTTTCACTGCGTTGTGATGTGGAGGCTGGATCCTTCCCTGTGGAAGCCGGATCCTTTCCTGTGGAAGCCGCTGTGCAGGTTCTTACTTTCAGGAGCACAGGGAAGTACTTCCGAACAGAGTTAAAACCTTATCCCAAACAAGTGGATTTCCCTTTCAAAAAGGGCTGTTGCCACGGAGTAAGTTGTGAAAGGTGTGTACCCTCCTCCTTGCCTCCTGCGTCTTACATGTCGTACTTCTTAGCCACTTTATACTCTGGTCTGATACATTCAGTGGTAAGGGGAAGTCCAGAGTTAGGTAATATTTAGGTTTCACTTGACTTAAGCACACACTGTTTCTTCTTTTATGTAATATATATGATTTATAGTTATTTTGGACAGTTCAACTGAGTTGGGCTTACTCCTGTGAATTACTGTTCTGACATGTTGCGTGTGCTGCAGTGTAAATGAGGCTGCATGTACCATAGGAGCTGTTAGGGGAATTGGTCCAGAGAGTGGAATAACCACAACTTTTTGCCTAGCTGGTTTTAGATGACTGCTAATATCTGCAGTAAAAGGGAAAGTACCTGAAGACATACCCAATTCAAAAAGGCTGCTTTCAAAGAAGATTGATAGTGTTGTAAGTGTTTCACTGCAATTTCTTATTTGCATAAGAGAGGGAATAATGTGTCCAAAGTCACCCACCTGTGATCAAAATTGAATATAACCTCTGGAGTTTTATTTTCACTAGATCATTCTCACAGTAGTAGCTGAACTATCTGAGGTTGAGTTCAGTAATCTTTGCTTGTATAAGTGTCTCAGCTGAGAAATACAGGATTGGATCACTCAGTTTATCTATTGGGAGCACTTGTGTGTTCCGGTCTTCACTGGCAACCAGGATCCTTGTAATTCTCAAGTCCCTGAACCTTGCATCCCTGAACCTCTAGGTGGGAACTGGGGGAGTAAATCCCCCCCACTGTAAGGGCACCGTAAGTAGATTGTCCCTCTTTACTCTGCTTTTGTGGGGCCCCATCTGGAGTACTGTGCCCAGATCTGGGGGCCCCAATACAAGAAAGAAGTAGAACTGTTGGAGAGGATTCAGAGAAGGGCCATGAAAATGATTAGAGGGCTGGAGCACCTCCCCTATGAAAAGAGGCTGAGGGGAGCTGGGCTTGTTAGCCTAGAGAAGAGAACACTGGGGGAGGGACCTCATTGCAGCCTTCCAGTACCTGAAGGGAGCATATAAACAGGAGGGGAACCAACTTTTTAAAAGGGTAGATAATGGCAGGACAAGGGGGAATGGACTAAAGCTAAAGGAAGGAAGGTTTAGATTAGATATTAGGGGGAAGTTCTTTACAGAGAGAGGGGTAAGGTGCTAGACTGGGCTGCCAATAGAGGTGGTGGATGCCCCATCACTGGAGGTGTTCAAGGCCAGGTTGGATTGGGCCCTGGGCAACCTTGTGTAGATCCAGACCTGTGGCAGGGGGTTGGAACAAGGGGATCCTTGGGGTCCCTTCCAACCCTAACCATTCTATGATTCCCCTTTGCTGTAGCTCAAGAACCTCATGGTGAGAATTGGGGAATGCATGTGATCTCTGATATATAAGGAAATTACGATAACTGTTCAAAATAGAGAAGTCTTTATTTGTGAGGATGGGGAAGAAATTTCTGATTTTCTGGCTGTTTTGGTTCTACCCATCTTTACTCTTTCAAGTTCAGATGCACTTGTCTTCATAGGTAGGGTGTGCAATTGGCTTTTGTAAGTAACTTAATACTCTTTGCATTACTGTGCATCACCTCTTCAGTGTGTCCCTAACTCTTGGCTTTTGTTTTGCTTTTTACTTAACTGAAACTGTGCTGAGAAAACTCATTGATGTGTCCCAGCAGAATCATTTTCCTCTTAATTCTAAACCTGTTGGAGGTTGAGATGTTTAAAGAATCTGCTGGTTGATGGCTGAATTGGAGAATATAATGGAAAACTGAAAAAGTTCTTTCTAAATATGCTGGGATAGTGCTTCCACTGGTTTTCCACTTTGAAAGAATATAAAGGGACAACATGAAAATTTATATCCTTAAGATGCTGACTGGTCAGTTCAAGTTGTTGGTTTAATGGAGCACTGAAGTTAAAGGAGACTGTAGTGGCCTCAGGAGCCAGTCAGATTGATGCTCATATTGAAGTTTTTTTGGTTTTTGTTTTTTTTTCTATAGGGCTGCTTTGTTTTCAAACCAAGTCCCAAGAAGAGAAGAGTGCCTCAGAAAAGAGGTTAGTGTATTTTGATACATGTTCATTGGGTTAACCCTCGAATTAACATCTAACATCACATCTAATGGAATTCTGGTATACCTGCATGAGGATTTCTATTTTTCCTTGGTGTCAGTATTTCTGAAAACTCATTTCTTCAGAGGAACCCCAGTAAATTGCTGGTTAGTGGAAAAAAACCTTAGATCTCCAGCAATCAAGATTATATAGCTATCTTTGTCTTTGCAATTGTTTTGTACAAAACTCCTTTCCATGCTACCATAAATTGTTTCTTGGCTGACAAACTATTATTTATCTGAAGTCTGAACAAGCTTCTTTTAAGCTATGGGAGTCAGAAATGATACACCATTCCTAAGTTCATCATGTTCTCAGTCGTTTGCCTAACCAGTAGTAGTTTGACAACAAGAAGAAAGAAAAGCTGTTTATGAAGATTCTGCAGCTTCTGTCCATTAACTATTGCTTGTTATAACAATTTCCTTCAGTCTGTATTCTGTGTATACAGCTCTCTTGTCACTTGAGGAAGACTGAACAGGACTGACTTACTGGAGCCACAAATAATGTTGCTTAAATAGTTGCTGTTTGAGACTCAGGGAGCTTACTGTTCTTATTCCCAAGTTAAACTCTTTTTGGGCAGCACCAGAGCTGTCATAAGGTGTGACAATTTGTATGAAAAAGGTAAAGCAATAAGGCCAAATTCTTGTGGAAATCACCATTCGTGACCAGAGGGGCTTCCTGCAACACCTGCTTTCAAACAAATCCTGAAACTTTTTTTTTCTGTGAGAGTTGGCACATCTGCAGCTCGGGGAACCAGAGGCAGGGAAATAGAACCCACTCTGTCATTGCAAGATAAATACACCAACAACCAAAACCCATGCACTTAAACGAGATTTCACCCCTTACTGGATATGGTGGGTTAGTTTTTGCAAGATCAGTCACGCTTGGATAAGTGCTACTGAACATGTTCTAGCTAGAAAATCCTTTGAGGCAGGAAAACACGTTTGCCAGAACTACCCTTAAAGAGAGACAGCTGAGCTAGTTTGGCTGCTCACAGAAGTTGGTTAAAATGAAGCTCTAAATAGTACTTTGATGTGCATCAGTTGTGAAGCTTCATAGCATCAATAGTTGATAATGAGGTTGCACCCCAGCAAACACTGCCAGCAATGCGGTGGCTGGATTTTCTTTAACTAAAGGCCTGTGGAATTGGAGCGGGTTATGTATTTCAAGTGATTTTTCTTAGGGATACAAACGAGGTGTTAGTGTAGGGGAGAGGATGAGAAGGGAGAGTGAGGGATGCCTGTTCATCATTTACAGAGCTGAATGAGTGATTTTTAATGCTTTGGAAAACCCAATGGGCTCATCAACTGGTTCTTTTCTAAAGATGACCCTTGCTGATGTCCCATTGAATGGCCATTACAAAGCAAATTTTAACTTTGCCTGACAGCAACAGTTAACAGGCTGTTTACTTAACTTTCACTCTTTGCATTCTTCCAGGAGGTGTTAGGGGAGCTTTAAAGCTACACCAGGCCTGCTAAATGTATGCTGGGAGTAGAAGGATGGTTCCAAGCCTGTCCACTTTTTCTTTAAGGGAAATGTGAATGTGGGAGGAAAAACAAGAAGAAAACCAAAAATCTCTCTCAGTTATACTAGTTTCTATTCAGTCTCCCATATTAATCCCAGCTCTGTTGTTCCTTCTTAGTTGGAAGCTGGTGGAGGGTCTCTGTACTCACATCTGTGAGGCAAAGCAGCACCTGGGAAGCCAGATGTATTCAGAAAACATGCCAAGAGACTCTTACCAGAAAGGATCTGATTCTCCTTTTCTTTTTCACACAGAGCATGTATAAAAATGAGAGGCAGTTTAGAGGTGAGCCAGAAATGTAGGTCTGGTTTGCTCTTGAAAGTTTTCCTGGCATAGTTGTGTCAGTTAAATGTATTTAAAAATACATAAATAAATACATAATTTTTTGTAACCTCACAGTCATTTCCCAGTATACCTTATTATTTTCTGGAAATTTGAATTAGCTACATCTTCCCTGGGGAACAGAAAGGATTTTCATGTATCCTTGGAAGCTTTTATGGTTTATATTTGACTGTAATAGTGAAGGGGGACTGAATATTTAATAGGTGAAAGGGACCCACCTTTCTGAAGCAAGGGAAAGGGCTTTTTTTTTTTTTTTTTTTTGGTAGGTTGGTTTTGTTTGGTTGGGTTTTTTTTTTTTTTTTTAATAATAAAGGCTGTTAGCTCTGATTTAGCCATTAGCTCATCTGGAACTTGAGATGGAAGCCAGTTCTTTACCTTTTGCCTATATGCTTGGGTAATAGATTCTGCTTATTCCCTCACTTATTCCACCAGATACCAGCAGTTACTTGGTTAAAAGAAAAGTTGCCTCCCTCAGATAGATACCTATATTAAGATATTCTTTTTTTAATTGTGTGCTTTGTTTTCTTCTCAGCTAAAAATGTTTTAATAATCTGGTTTGTGCTTGCTCTTGTGCTTTTTGTCTTTCTAGTTACTGATTTCAGAGAAACAAGCAATGAGTCAGAGGATAGCAAGCTGCGGTTCGATACTTGTCAGTCATTATGGAATCAGATCAAATCAGAAACAGAGGTGAGTCCTGCACCTAATCCTAAAGCAGTGGTTTGTATTTATAACGGTGCTGTTTGCCTCTTTGCTTCTGGAGATCTTTTTTACATGCTTAAAAGGGAAGTTAGTTAAACCAATGAAAGGGCTAGTAATACTGACTGAGGCAGAAATCCCTGTCCAGAATATAAAATATTAACAATGAATCCATCTATTACACATTACTTTTAGTCACAGTACTACATGCTTTTGATGCTTCAAGCGGCTGCTTCTTAGCTTCTCTTCCTACTAATGTCCTTTTTATATTAATTCCTGGCATACTGCTGTTCTCTACCTTCAATTCAGTTACGTGCTTGCCAGCCCTCTGAGAACTTCAGGCTGCTCTTGACCTCAGTGTTACACAGTTCATAGCAGCCCAGGATTCACAATGGATTTGTGTGAATACAAATGCAGGGAGGTCAAATACCGAATGACACAGCTGCAACATAGTGTCTTGAATCACAGTTAATTTCATACTGAACTGTGGCTCCTAATTGTTACGTGTTAGGTGGCATGCTGTTGTATCCCTATAGCCAGCTGGCTTATATTTTAGTATGAATAATTGCTTCTGTACAGCAGGGATTTCCTCCTCCATTCAGTGTCAAGGATTCTGGGCAAGTATTCTATATTCCTCTGCCTGCTGTTGGCCTCCAGACATTATGAGATTTTTATTTTTTTTTTCCCCAAAGTTTGTTTTGGGATGTGTGGTAGAAGCCAGCTGGATGTAGCTTACAATCTGGACCTTTGGGCTAAACTCATAAATTCCTTTAATTCTGTTCCTAGTATTCCATGATCCAGCTCACTACAACTAGTCAGCACCCTTTTCAAACCATAGCTATCAAGGCTGAGCAAAGCAGTGCTACGTTGTGGTGCTGATACAGAGAACACACAGAAGTTTGTGGAGCAGTATTTGATACCTTCCTGCCAACTGCTTAAGCTTGATGGGTTAGCTACCAGCATTGGTAGTAACATTGGCAGCTGCACCAGAAACTGTCTTGTCACCTACACAGTGGGCTGTAGGGAAGGTGACATTCTGCAGCTACTTCTGGAAGACCTTTTCTTGAATCTTCTTTCTTTGGCACAGTGTTGTCAAGGCTTTTTGAGACAATGCTTCTCCGTCACCAACAGTGGCTGCAGGATTTTCAGGTTGAACAAGTGTTGTTTTGCTGGTTTTCTTACTTAGTGCTCTGCATGGATCTCTCCCATAGAGAAAGCCTCCCTTCACCACTCAGAGCATAGAGCCATTGCCACCTGGAAAATCATTGTTCTTACCTGTTCTAAATCTCCTACCCTTGTTTTTATTTGAGGTTGCTTGGTGTTTGGCAAACACTTTCTTGTGTTGTTCTTCCTCCCGATGGAAGACAGTTCCTTGCCTTAAGAGCTTGATTTGCCCATGGGCACGTTGCCTGCAGTTACTTTTGCTGCCATGTATTAAACTTTCTTTATCCAGCTTCTGGGGTATCTTTGATTTTATGCTGAGTTTTGAATTGTCCCCTTTTATACCTCTGTGGGCAAGCTTGGAGGTGGTAATTGTTCTTACATAGAAAGCTGTGTGGTAATTCAGGTTCAGAGGGACCTTAGAAAGTCTCTAGTCTGAACTGCTCAAAGTGACATCATCTCTGAAGTCAGACCAGGTACATAAGGGCTTTATTCAGTCAGGATATTATTTCTCATGTACTTCAGACCCTGGTGTACTAAACCTGATCCATGGCAGAGTACCTGGGAAGTTCATGGCTTGCTAGTTTGGACTATTATTCTAGGGATTCTGGTAGTGTGCAAAGGCAAGGTGTTCTCCAAAGGTTTTGCCCAGATACTGCTACCTGACAGTTTGTTGGCAGGCCATGTGCATGTACTGCTGTTTTTCCAGTTCTCTGGTGTCTGCTTGAGGTGTTGAAGAGTGAAGAAGACTTGACCTCCAGGTACTTTGTGGCAGAGCACTCTTGGCTTTTGAATGTCCATCATAAACTGCTGTGTGTATGGTAGCGCTGTCTGTTCTCTGATGGTGTCATCCTTTTGGGTTTCTCACAATATGCCAAGCTGGCAGATGTACTGAAGGAACTGTCCATTTTTGGATGGTGAATTTTGCACCTTTTTTGTTTCACTGTTGCAAGGTATCCCAGTTTTGACCTCTGCTGTCAGCAGTGGCCTTGTGAATGATTCAGTGATAGGCTCTTAGGATATATCTCATCGAGGTCTTTCAGAAGCATTCCCTCTGCTATAAGATGAGGACTTCCTATTGCATTACCAGAATCCAGGTTAGAAACACAAACTGCCCTAAGTGCAGGGCTGTAATAGAGTAATTTTAGCTTTAATGGTGCAGATAATAGTTTTTGGGCCACACAGCCGATAATCATCACCAAACCAGGGACTGAACTTCCCACTCATGCGACTTTTCCAGAGTATGTTGTGCCATGCTCGTCCATGAAGCAGCCACTTGTGATGCAGAGCAGTCTAGTGTACTTCCTGAAACCTTATCCAAGTTGTTTTGACAAGAAAAGGCTGATGGGTTTTAAGAAAGTGAAGTAGATGTGTAGTGCTGTGGCAGACCAAATTTAATCTTCATGCATGCACGCTGGAAGGAGTAACACATACTGTAACCATGCAGAGTTCAGGTTCTTGTTATCACAACTTAGTGGAAATGTATACAATAGCAATCAGAAGAAGGTCAAAGTCTGATGAATGCTGAAGCAGAAGCTCAGAGGATTGTTATGGCATGTATGGTAATACAGGAGCTGTTGCAATGCTTTTATAAAGTATAAAATGCCATGTTACAGTTTCTTCTGAGTTGCCACAGAATTTATCAGGTGGGAGTTCAGAGGTGCACAAACAACATCAGAAAGACCAGAATATTTTTTTAATAAACAGAGGGTGAAAATTGTACGACTGCTTTGTACAATTTTATCAGTTGTGGAAGGGAGCAACAGCAACCTCTAATGATTTCTATATTTCTATAATGGAAATGGACCTCTTTTTTTTTTTTTGATCAGGAATCAAGTGCAAACTCCTGGTGATGTAGCCTTAACTCCTAGCTGCTTCATTAATGCTGCTGCAGACAGCCTTTGCCACTTCATTTAAAATCAAGTTCACAGAATCACACAACATTAGGAGCTGGAAGGGACCTCGAAAGATCATCTAGTCCAACCCCCTGCCAGAGCAGGATCACTGAAACTAAAGCACACAGGAATGCATGTTCACTGCTCTGTGTGTCACTCCTTGTTGCAAACAGATCTTGATGATGATTTTACTGGGGGCAAGGATTTAATTTTGTTCCTAATATCTATATTCTAGAGTATGTATTGATATCCTGAACGTCACAGAGTATGGAAGGATTGGGGGGGGGGCAGTTGTTTTCTGTTCTCGCATAAGTCTTATCTTGGATTAGGGAGACATTTTCAAAGGCACATATGTAGTAAAAGAAATGCAAACAGCTGCCACTATATATCTGCCTTTAAAAGTTTTATTTGCCCCTGCTTTCTCTCATCTTTTCATATATTCCTGCATATACATATCCTTGTATGAAAATAATCCTGAAGGGTAAAAGAAGGTGTAGCAAATTTGGCAGTCATGTCATTTAGGGTTTTTTTGTATAAAACATACTTAAAGCTTTCCTTTGCTATATTTTTTTTTCTTTCAACCTGAGCTAGATTTGGGGGAGCTGAATGTTTGCACTCATACAGATTTCTTGGAAAAATGTTTACAGGTGTTTTGTAAGCCAAGAGAGAATAATAGGAATCTTTGTGAACACTCCTCCAGAAACTAATTATATTGCTTTATTCCTCCTGTCTCACTTACACTTTGTCAGTATTTTTCTCCCTCTTTAAAGTCTGTAGTGTGACAACACAGTTAAGCTCATTTGCTTTCCAAACTATTGTTGAGGCATTTGACCAGAAGAAGTGCCAAGATGGGAAATGTCTGTTTGCTGCACAGTGAATAAATTAGCATGTTTATAGTTCACAGGAATACTTAATGTTACTTAAATTTTTACCCTAGAGTTTTAAGGATTAAAAATTACGCAGGAAATGGGTAGGAAAAGGAAGATATTCTGGTGTGTCCACATTTTTATAAATAAAATCTCTCTGTGTTTGTTTACAGCGAATACAGGAAGACTTGAATAAGCAGTTATTTGATAACCTGGTGGGTTTTTTGAGGCGGTCTCATTTTGAGTTCCAAGAGAAGACAGCAAAATGGACTTGTCAGATGAAGTCCAGAGAAATCCCTGCTGCAGCTCTTGTCTTAGGTAATTTTTTTGAGATCTGTTTTGCTATGTACATCTGCTTAAATCTGACAAGAGAGATCAAAGAAAAAATATATTGCTGACTTCCAGCAATTACTGTGAGCAGTATCAGCTTCAGAAGTGTTAACCGGTGAGACTAGGCTGGGAGAAAGAGGCGGGATAAGACTTCTTTCTCTTTTACTCTACGCATGATAGGGCGTTCAGGTTAACACCTTCCCTAATGGTCTGTCTTCGGCGGCTAGTGGTGATTTAGGTTTTTTTCCTCATGCACTGGAGGTGCTCTGAATCTGTCCCGATTTCTGCCACCAACAGGCTTGGTGGGTTTTATGGCTAACTGTGGAATTATCACAGCTTTTGTATTTCTGTGCATATATGTACTTGCAGTGCATTTTTATGAGTAGGAAAGCAGTATCTTTATATTGGAAAGGAAGCAGAGGATGGAGAAAATAGCTGAAGATCTTATTATTGAAGTTCTGATGTCTGTCTTTTTTTTTTTTTGTCTGTCTTCCTCCCCTTTGCTTTTAGAGGGTTACAGCTGCAATCCTAGACCTAGTTCAAAGCAACCTGATTGCATTTTTAGTGGATCATTTTAGAGAACCTAAAATCAGGCCTGTGCTTCCAGTGTACCACATGGGCACTCTCAGAGTCTGGAACATAGTCTGCTTTTGTATGTTGCTGTCAATTGCCATCTGGCAGGGCTTGTTCTTTTTTAGTTGACTAAGCATGTTAACGAGGGAAGTAAATATTGAGTCGTTCATATAAATTCAGACTGTAGTTCATACTAACTCATAGTATCTTTGCAGCGATTCCCTGTTCCTTTTAATCAGGTGGTACTAATGTCTATGTCTAATCTTGTGCTAGTTTTTCATCTTTCATCGTAGACAGTGTGGTGCTTTTCATTCCTTCCTTGAATATTTGAAGTGTCCTCTGGGTTTTGTCTGTTGTTCAGTTTATTATTCAATCACTGTGGTCCCAAATTACAAGGGAAAATGTCCTCAAAAATTGTCTGTCTTCTAGGTGTAAATGTTACAGATCATGACTTGACTTTTAAGAGTTTCTCAGAAGTCCTTCAGAACAACGTTACTCCTTATATAGCCTTGCTGGAAGCCAAAGGTTGCCCAGGTAAATACTGCAGTAGCCTCTTGATCTGAATGGGATATTAATTAACTAGAAATTCTAGCTTTTCCCCCAGTGTAAGAATATTGGGTTGCAGGGATCCTGAAGAAGTTCTAAAGATTTGCCCGATTACATGCTAACGTAGTAGTAATGCCTACTGTATTTTAAGAGGTACCCAGTTCTGGTTTAAACAGTGAAGACTGAAATACTACTTAGTTGTAGCACAAATGTTGGGAGTGTGCTTGCTTACTGTGCTGCATGTTGATATTGTAGGTTGGCTTTCCTCTTGTTTTAATGGACAAGCTGTGTACGCGTTCTACTTTGTAAATGCAGTCACATTATTACAGTGAGGGAATGGGTAAAATAAGATTTTTTTCATTCTCTTCTTTCTCCTATTTTTTTAAATTATTTTAAGTAAGAACATAAAGATTAGTTATGGCAGCATCCCCAGGTCTATGGATTGGCTTTCCTATTTATTTTAGATTGCTTTAATAGCATGTGGCTGGAGTTCAGAAGAGGTGCAGGGCCAACAACTTAACCTGAATCGTTTCTATCTAAGCACATTAACAGGATAATTCTTAGTGCATTAACAACATGCATATCATGAATGCTTTCAAGCTTTCTGGAGCGTGAGGTGTGGATTCTGGAGAGAGAACAACAGTTATAAAAATGAAAAATAATAAGTGATAACTTGGGGTAATCTTTTTGAGTATGAGTTGGAGAAGTGTTACCAAATAACTGAATGTCTTTACTCTGTCTAAAAATGTGTTGTGAAGACATAAAAAATCTGATGCAGAAGCTGATGGGGCAGCTGATGAACTGTCATATAGATGTGGGATCACTGGAAGATGGGGACTGTGTGCAGGTTTCCCAGAATAGAATACAGTGTTCAATGACTTCTCTTATCAGCTGGTATAAGAATGTAACACAGGTATGATTTTAATTTTTTTTTCTATCAACAGTTTATAAAAATACCTGACTTGGAAATGCTTTCTAAAAAGAAGTGAAATAACTCAAATTTCTATGCTATAGTGAAAAAATGTCAAAGCTTAGCTTTTCATTTAATACTCATGAGGTGATCTGAATATAAACCTGCAACATATATATAGCAAATGTGAAGGTAGCCTTTGATGGGGTACATCTTGCAGAATTCTGAAAAACATAAGCAGAGTGCCATTTTATCATACGTTTAACTCAGAACTAGAAGCTCAAATTGCACTATCAGCTACATGCCAGATGCTTTTCTCCTAGGAGTGCTGAGATGCTCTGTTTATTAAAACAACTTGAAGAAAGACCAGCCATCCAGGGGAAAGGCACCACAGCAGTCCTGATGTGCCATTAGGTCATCTGCAGTGCACACTGCATTGTCAAACAGTTGAGAAAATAACTTTCAGAATGCTTTTGTGTATTTGCATTTAATAAAGCTTATGAAGTTTTAACCTTGTTTCTGTCACTGAGTTAAAGCTGGAACTGATTTTCTGATGATTTCATCAGAGCAGTGTGTTAAACAAAGTGTAGTAGGTACGTGCTCTTCATATTACTGGGTAAAGATATAGGAAACGGGTAACATCTGTGTACACAAATCTTTTCCCTCAATCCCAACAGAATTTTACCTGTTCTGACTCACAGAGCTTTTTCTGGCTTTCTGTGGGGTTTTAAAATTTGCTGCTGCTTTATGCTTCCAGTAGTGCTAAAGAGAAGGAAGAACATTTGCAACTCTAGGTGCTAATAATGAATCCAACTGTAGAACAGAGTCAGTCATGTCATTTGGGAGCATTACAATAGTGCAGATGTGATTTGGGTTTTTTATTTCCCTGTCTTCTATTTGTTACTGCATAACAAATGGATTTAAAGAAAACAGATTCTGAAACTCCAAGCAAAAAAAGAACTTCCTCTTCTAGACTCTGCCTATCTCCTCCAGTTGTGGTTATATTCAAAGACATGGAAAGCTTCACGACAAAAGTACTTCAAGACTTTATAGTCATCAGCAGGTAATGTGACCTGAAGTTGAGTTCTTCCCTCCTTTGCCCATTTTCTATTTGCAGGTGTTTTGAAGTGTAACAGTGAGGCCAGTGGAGAGTTGGGATCAAGTATTGATGGTGCTGCTTTTCAGTAGTGATTGAGGAAAAAAACCCTGTTTTCTAGGTTTTGGGGATAAATTATCCTAATGCTAACTTGGGACTATGAACCAAAGTGCCTAAGGGCTGGGTTGAGATACCGGGTGCATGATTTAATTCTTTACATAAAATGACTGATTGGTATTAGGTCTTTCAGGGTTTGTGATCGTGACACTAATTTTTAAGATGCCTAGATCTTTATTCTGTAGACTTCTAAAATTGTTTTCAGAGTGGGTTTGTGGGGTTGTTTTTTTTATATGACTACTGATGTAGTGCTGCTTAAAGGTCACTAGCTTACTCATAGGAGTATATAAAACTTACCTGGAGAATTTCTCAGTGTTGGCCAAGATCTGTAATGAGAAAAAAGGTTTAGATGATTCAGATGATCTTATAACTAAAGATGGTCTTGATTAAAATTTAGTACAATATGGATAAAATAGAAGCTTAGCAAGGTTGCATAATACTTTGGGAAAAAAATCTCTGGGGTAATTGTAGCGGTTGAGCTTATTAATAATAAGGATGAAGTGGGTAAATGAGAGAAGTTCTTCCAATTTGTTAATTGTAAGATTCAGTTTTTCTCTGATACTCTTAGATTATCAACAGTGGACAGTGATATGTGAAGTTTATTGGTTTTGTGCTTCAGTCTCTAGCAGTGACTCTTGACGAGCTAGAGAAAAGAAATAATCGTGGTGAAAACAGAGGAAAGGAATAAATTGTCAATTCTAACCTAAAAGTTATTTAAGATAACAGAAACTTTCTCTCTTTGAAACTAATTTTAAAAAAAACCCAAAAAAAACCCCAACAAACTGGAAAATAATGATGAAATAATAGAAAATACAGTGTTTTCAGTATAGTTTGTATGCTGTTCATGAGGCTATCAGTTCTCAAAGCATATACTTTTAAATAATCTGAAGATGAACACTGAATCTGGAAAAGTTGGATTTGATTTTTTTCAATATAGTTGGAACACAAAGTTAGAGAGGCTTCATATTTATTTTTAAATTATGGTATAAAATTAGTAAATTGTCTTGATACTGTTAGGTATGTAATGTTTCTTCTTATTTTTCTCTATATTTATTTGGAAAAAAATAAGATTTTGTTTAAAAATATTAGTGGGATATATATTTTAAAATATTCTTGGGAAAATAGGACCAATACAGTACTCTAACTGAAAAGATGCTTTTTATGCCACTTTTTGAAATTTGAATCCCAAAATATAATTTCATTTGCTTTTCTACTTTAAGGCTTTAAATAGCTTCCTTTCTTTTCCATTTTACTCTGCATCAAGGCTCTTTTGGTTTACTGGAAACAATTCTTTTGACTTGCCCCTTTCCACATATGAGGTCAGTGCTGTAGTAGGAACATAGTGCTTTTGTTTCATGATTTTCCATAATGTAACTTTTTCTTTTTCTCCCTTCCCCCATGGTCTAGTCAGCATATCCATGAATTCCCTCTAGTACTGGTTTTTGGAATCGCTACATCTCCAATGATTATCCACAGCTTACTTCCTTACTCTGTTTCCTCTCTGCTGTGCATAGAGCTTTTCCAGTCCCTTTCCTGCAAGGAGCACCTGTCTACTATAATTGACAAGGTAATTCCCTGAAATAGGACGGGGGAGTGTGTGTTCAAGCACAGTGGAATGTGCTTGACCTGTGGATTTTGGATTTTTCTGCTGGAGGCTGCAGAGTAGTTTAATACTGAGAGCTTGCCTTTCTCATTGGGATGCACTCACACGCCTGCTTTTGTCTCTCATTTGCACTGACATCTGTGCATACGTACTTGGGCAATTACACTTTGACATTCCCACCTCCTTGTTAAAGTAGTGCTTTAATTTGAGTTAGACTTTATTCCAGGAAAAGATTGCTTTAAACCTAGAGAAATTCAGTTCAAGCTGAATTTACTGCCTGTCAGAAGTTAATGGCATTATCCAAAGGGTCAAGCCATGTAGGTGCTGTGGCTGTGAGATTCTTGGCACACCACTTTGTGCAGCGTTTCTGAAACAATTGCTAACCCATGCTGAGAGTAGCAGTATCCCTGGTTGTTGCAGCAGTGTCTATTCTGTTGGTTTTAATTTAACAAAAAGATATTAAAATAGTGTTAAGCAAAACTAACTTCAAATACTGCATATTAGTAAAAGGTGGTTAGAAAAATATATTGAAATAATAAACTGAAATTCAATCTTTGCGTGCATATTTTAGTAGAAATACTGGGTTTAGAACTTGGCAGTGTGTATACATATATATATATTTGATACCTCATTTAGCTGAATGTTAATAAGACTTACCAAGAGTTGTATGAAATTGTATATATCAATTTTGCTGAGTTGAATTCGGGAAACAATTTCTGCAATGGCTACTTTTCCTTTTTGTCTCCCTTAGCTGCTCCTGACAACCCAGTTTCCCTTTAAACTGGGTGAGAAAGCTCTGCAGGTTCTCATCAACATATTCTTATACCATGATTTTTCTGTCCAGAATTTTATCAAAGGATTTCAGGTAGGCAGTGGTAACGAGAACTCGACTTACCCTTGTGAAAACAATAAGTAGCTAGTAGGTAATGTAAGATTTCTTGAGCCATAGTCTTGCTTTCACTGAATTGGATGTGGTGCTTTTGTGCTACAAGCAGCTGTGCAGCAATGCTGGATTTACATATACCTCCTCAGGAGATAGTGGAAGTCTTCAGGGTTTTCAGAAATAGTCTGTACAGAACATGACAATTATATCTTTATTGGCTTGTGTAGAACTTCATATCTAGGTGTATTTCTCGGTCTGAGGCTCCTTGTAGCTTTCATAGATTGCAGGTGAGAGTTGCCCAAAGAATTTGTAATCCCTGAAGTTCTTTTTAAAGCGTAATTGTGAAAGTGTCTTTTTCTTGCTGGGTTCTATGAGTGAACCAGTTAGTTAAATGTGCCCCCTTTGGAGGAAGGACTCCTCACATGCTTCCCCTGCTCCACTGTGGGGTCCCTCCTAAAGGAGAGAGTCCTCCATGAACTTCTCCAACATGAGTCCTTCTCATGGGCAACAGTTCTTCATGAACTGCTGCAGCATGGGCCTCTTCTATGGGATGCATACCTTCAGGAGCAGACTGCTCCAGCATGGGTCTCCTATGCAGTTGCAAGTCCTGCCAGCAAACCTGCTCTGGCGTGGTATCCTCTTTCCACAGGGCCATGGGTCTTGCCAGGAGCCTCCTCCAGTGCAGGCTTCCCATGGAGTCACAAACTCCTTCAGGAGCTTCCACCTGCTGCACCATAGGGTCTGCCATGGCCTGTAGGTAGAATCTCTGCTCCACCACCATCCTCCATGGGCTGCAGGGGACAGCCTGCCTCACCATGGTCTTCTCCAGGGGCTCCATGGGAATGTTTGCTCTGGTTACAGCTGGAGCATTTCCCCCTTCTTCTTCATGTTTCTCACATCTTCTCACTTCCCCTTGGCCACAAAAAGCTGCCACTCGTATTTCTTTTTTTGCCGCCTTAACTCTGTTATCCCACAGACACTGCTACTGTTGCTGATGGGCTCAGCCTTGGCCAGCAGTGGGTCCATCTTAGATCCATCTGGCATTGGCTCTGTCAGACACAGGGGAATGTTCTAGCAGTTGTCAAAGGACCCACCCCTGTAGCTCCCTGCTACCAAAACGTTGGCATACAAACCCAAAACGTTCCCCGTTGGCTTGATACAAAAAATGCAAGTCCTAGCCCTGACAGCATATGACTCTGTCCTCCTGTGCTGAAAGTACTCAAGGGTGAAGCAGCTTCAGATCAAATTTCCACAGTGATGGATACAAGGGATCATCATCACCATGTCTAGGAGGGATGTTAACTTTTCGGACAAGAAGTGTCTTTCCCCTCTGACAGTTTTTATGTTTTAAAAGCTTTTAGTGAAGTAATCTGTTTGACTGGGGTTTCGTTTTTAAGACCGGATGGCTGAGCATGGCCGACCGTTCTGCAGGGCCCTGGTGCTACAAATGCTTAGTGCACCTGAAATCAGTGATGAAGCATGTTTATATGTGTGCCTAGGAAGAGCTTAGCAGAGTGGGTTTAGGTACATCAAACAGAAATTGAAATTAAGACACGTGATAAGTTTGCTTGTGAACAGTAGCTGCTTTTCATATCTTTAAATACATTCTTTATTTGTAAGCCTTGGAGCTGAATATGTAGCCTAAAGAGCGCAGTAATTCACATAAGTGAATAGAAAATACTTGACAAGATAGAGTTGTTATTATATAATGGGGGACATGAGTTACTAGATCATTACTAAAATGGTAACTATGTAGGTAATGATGTGATTGTGTTTAAAACTGAATAATCAGTGTCTTGTAGTGACTTACGGATAATTTTGAACTGTAATGGTATTTTTTTTAAAGGAGTGTCTTTGCTACCATTGTCGTGTATACACTGGAGTCATAAGAAAGCATTAAAAGGTAGATAAAACAGGGAGGATTAATTATCTTAATTTTGTTCTTGCTTTGTTTTTCAGCTCTGTATGGTGGAGCATTTCTATTCCGAGCCTCTTAGTGTATTGTGTTGCCAACTGGAAGAGGCTAAGAAGAGAATAAATTCTTTATCACATGATCAGTGCGAAAACATTCGAAAACTGCCCTCTTTTAGAAGGTAAAAGGGGAAATAAATTTTTGGACAATTTTGTGTTTAATCAGCTTTAAAAAAAAGGAATCTCTAACTGTAGCTCTGTGAAAACTGTGCATAAGTTATGCACATGTACATAAGTTACTATAGCAAAAGTAAATTGATCCAGAGGAGGAAAGTTGTAAATAATTTAGGGCTTTGGAATGGCCTTTCAGTTTGTTGGATTTGACTGTCCTTTCTTGAATCTTTCAAAAAAAAAATCCTTATAGCAATAAACCTTTATTTTTTTTGACCTCTGTAATCTATAATCATACTTTAGATTACAATTTTAGGTTCTTGTTTTTTCTTGCCATCAGGTATGTGGAATGTCAGGTATCAGAGAAACAGATCGCACTGCTGACAGAAGACAGTGTCTTAAAGGTAAAATGTTAAAAGTGCCTTTGGAGAGCAAAAATAACTCTCCCAATATATTAGTTTGTTGAGCATAATAAAATACAAGGCTAAGAACTGTATAGTTGTGTATAACATCTTTCATACAGTACATACTGTGCTTTGTGTTCAGTAATGGAGAATTAGGATCAGCAGGTCAAAATTCCAAATCTTTAGGGCTGCCAGGTCTAACTTTGTACAAAGCTGCAGACCTTTTCTTATGTCGATTTTTAATTATTTCTAGAAATGTAACTGCTTAAAAAGAAGGTGTCTGTCTGTTTATGGCCTGGTCTTTTAATGCTTACTTAGTCTGACACTTGGAAAGTCAGTGAAGTGAATGAGAAGGTAACCTTGGAGGTTATTTCATAATCTCTTAATGCTCCATTCCCTCTGTTTAGTTTCTCATTGAACTCAGAAGGGCAGTCTGGGTCCTTGTTAGATCCCATACAGGATCAAAACTTTGTTATATGTTTATCTAAGGTTTTTTTCAAGTCAAGCAAATACTGTGAGGCCTTTAGGAATTCACCAGCAAAGGTTTGTTGGTTATTTTTACCATCCGAAGTACTCCTGGTGGAAGCATTGCTCAGGGTAAAGGGTTTCTCCTAATTCTTCATCTCAAGTATAGCTAACCTTCCAGGCAAATGGTATTGCTGGAGGTGAAGCAATTGATTTATCCTAGCAGAGCTTCCTGGTCTGTAAGGCCTTTTCAAGTGTGAAGAACAATGGTTAATGGCTGGAAGAGAGGTGGGTAGCAGACAAGTTGTCAAGTTACAGTAGTCAAGGCAAGACATGATTTATACATGATTTTATGATGCATAGTCTTAAGTGGCAAAAATAGCTTAGGCTACTGCTGTTCCCTTGCTGTTTGTTCACACCTGAGCAGATGTGCCAGCACAACCACTTGCGTGGCGGTGCAATGAATGTAATCAGAGAAACAATCCAATTAAAGTAACCTGACAAAAAAAGGCAAGACATGGGAATATTTCGTGCTGGGTTGTTTCTGCAGAATAATTTCCCCAATGCAGTTCAAGTCCACAGGTGCATTAATGCTTCTGCTGAAACTGCATGAGGAGGGAAGGAGTGGGAATCAGCAGCCCAGAGTGTCTCTTTGTTTAAAGTTCAAAGGCTGTGTAATAAGCTGCGACTTTGGAAGCTGAATACTTACCAGCTTAAACTTCATATGTTTTAAACTCCATATGTTTAGTAACATAACCCTTATTTCACAAACCTCACCTTGTAAGTTTGGGGAAGAAGCCAGAATTTTTGTACCCAGGTGCGTGTGATGCTCCTGACAAATTTTAAGACACTTGTTCTAATGCCTACAATATGTGTAGGACAATTACTGCATTGCTAAGCTGGTAGTGTAGTCTGCTTGGGGAGTAAAAGCCCTACTGCTGCTGCATTAATGAGGTGATGCTTATTCTGTGTGTGCTCCAAAGTTTGGAAGCACTTTCAGAGTCACTGTGGTTCGATGCTGTATACATTTACTGCTCATGTGCAGGATCAGGTAAACTTGCTGTTCAAGCTTAGCACCTAAACCTGCAATGCCTTTTGTCAGCTGTAATTTATGCTCCAAGTTGTTACCACTTTTTTTGATGACCATGGGAAGGGTTCCACCTATTTAGCATAATAAGTTATAAAAAGCAATTTTACATCATAATTACTTACAACTGAAAGTTTTCTTGCTAAATTTCATTTCAATTATGTAAATGTGGCAAGCTGTCAAACTCTTCTAAAATAGAATATGCCTTTTCACTCCATTATTTGGCAAACGCTCAGTCCTACGGCATTTATGTATATTAACTACATCCATCTTGAACTGGAAAACAAGATGAAGGGCATACGGATGTTACAATGCTCTGGATTTGGGAGAATAAGATTGATGTAGCAGCTTTAGAGAGAACTTGCTTTATTCTCTCTGCTTGTTTGTTTTTTTTTTGTGGTGGGCATAATTTTCTTTTAATGATCCTGCTTAGAGTTAAAATAGACTTCTATCTGGAAGTCATTTAAACAGCTGTTATATCGGTGACCCTTAAATTCTAATAGATAAAAAGTCTTTGGGGAGAAATGCCTTTAATGCTTTTAAATCATCCTGAACCCTTTTAACATCAGAAAGTTCTCTGCAGCACTTAAGTGACTTTGTTGCTTTCAGTCTTTGCTGTATGAGACTTAATCTTTCCACGTGTCAGTATTTCCTTATATTGCCTGCAGATAAGGTTTTGCTTTTTTCTTAATCTTTGATACATGCTGCTTCAGTTTAACTTTAGAGAACTTGAGTGGCTTATTTTACTGTTACAAATGGAAAGAGGGAAATCTGCTCATAGTTGAGCAAAATGGCAACAAAATCTGTAGAGAATCACGTCTTTTTTTTTTTTTTTTCTTTCCTTTTTTTATCTTTGAGGACAGGTGAGAGAAGATCTTCTGATTCTTAAACATAATTGTAATGAGCCCAAAGTACACTAATGCAGCTAGCAAAAGTTTTGAGTGCAGTTTTCTAGAAGCGTTATATATGCTTCCATGGGAGGCCACTAATAATATTCTATCCAGTAAACTCAGCAGCAGTTAATGATTTCTTTTTCCTATTACATGATATTTTTTCTGCAGTTCTCAACTTGTGAATAAACAGAAGTCAAATTAAGAGCCCATAGGAGCAGCCACATCATATTTCTTTTGAACTGATGGTCTTAGTTATACCTAATAAAACCAGCAGCCACCCACAATATAAGAAATATTTTTTAAATGTGTTTGTAGTGTAAAAATGCAAATAATAAGGATTTGAGTTAAAGTAGCTATATAATTTCTTATTGCCTATTGATATAGCCTATAATCTTGTTTTTGCAATATAATGTACCAAATCTAAAGGCTAAATAGAGTTGGAAATGGTAAAATAATAGTGCTTATCAATAACAGTTCTCCAGTGAGATGGAAGAAGGAAGTGAATTTTAACAGTGTGCAATGTGATTGTAGTGAACAGTTGAAATAACAGCTTTTTTGCATGGAGGTCTTAAAACTGGTGATTTAAATCATAGCACACCACAATGTCAAAGCTTCAGAGTAATTGTAAGTACTTGATGAGAGTTTTAAATAAATGGATGTCAGAATGACTTACTAAATGATTATTCTGTCACTATAGGAAATTGTACAGAAGTTGCTGGAGGACTTGGATGCTTACCATGAAAATTATATTTCAGTTTTGAGATGTCTCCATGTTTTCACATCTTCTCTTCCAAAGTTTCCTTTGGGCAAGCAGGTGATGTACTCTTACTCCATTTTGTGAACCATGGAGGGGGGTTGTTTCAAAGAACGACATCTGCCCAAGTATTTATTCTTTCTCAGTTTACTATTCTGCTGCTTTGCTTCCTTCTTCAAATGGAGACAGTTGCTTTTTTGCTATGGGCAGAGGGCAACAGCGTGTAGTTTCTTTGGTGGCATGGCTGATAATTTTACATCAACAGGAAGGGGTTTCCAGGAGGAGACAGATGCACCGATAAGCAAAAGAATCCACACATTCATGGACTTTCCCACATCTGGCATGATCTGTGTGCAGATACAGCATACATTGCAGACAGAGTGCTCTTTACTACTACTTACTACCTCACTAGTCAAATTCAGCTGAAGAGACAGAGTTTTAGCAACACTGTGTACAGAATTAAATGACAGTAAGGGAACAGGGGAATTGCTCTTAATGGCCATGTTGCTCTAATATCATTAAATCCACCTTCTCCTGCTACACAATTTCTTCTCCCACTAGAAGAGCAATGTATCCCATGCATGTTCCTTTGTCTGTTGGTTCTCCATGTATTCCACACTGTTGCTAGAATCTGTCCCTAACTACCAAATCAGTCTGTTTGAGAATAAAAAGGCATTTTAGCTGGGGTGTTTGATTGGAATTCCTCTCTGTTCTCTGCACTTATCTTCATCTGAGCATTAGTTGTTTGAAACCTGGCACTGAGCAACACGTAGACTCCAGCAATGCTAGGAGATTAGTTCTGTAAGATGCTAAACACTGTCATTTCTTCTGCAATCATCCTGCATCTCTGGAAAACAAGCTCCAGAGAAATTGTGTCTTGCTTTGAAAAGCTTATTGTAAGAGTTCTGCATTACTTTGTTTGTAAAACACTTTATCCTTTCTTCACCTTCTGCATAACAGATCAGGGAGCTGCATTGTGCATGTTTGGAAAACCAAGTGTGGGAGACAGAGGAGTATGAGTCATCTCTTCAGCTAGCAAGGTGATTTCCTCCTCCTCCTCCCTCTGACCACCCCCCCTTTTTTTTTTTAATACCACTGAACCCATGGAGAATATCAGTCACTGATTATTCTGGAACCTAAAGGTGAGGATGTTACCTGTTCACAGCTAGTTATAGGATCATTTGCAGGTATCATTGACTGCTGTTTTCATTCTGTCTTTCTACTGTTTTCCATAAAAATCAACCAGGTTCTCTAATACCTCTTATGCCCTGGGTAATTATGCTGAAATTAGTGAGATTGCTTTGTGTGAATGAGAACATCAGCACAGGTTTGTCTCTTAAAGTGCGTTAGATACTGTCAAGCTTAATACTAGTTTTAGGTGGCCTAAATTTTAATCTGTTGTAGAAATTGGCATCTGTTCCAAGTGAATAGCTGAGGCCTTATTTTGTTATTTTACTGTTTTCCCCCTGCCTCCTTTGCCTAACAGTTTGTACAGGGACTGAGCTAATTTTTTGTGTTGTCGTGAGCCTACACTTGTGTCGTCTGTCAGTGTTTAAAATAGAAAAGTAATCTAAGCCAGTTTTCTTAATGGAAAGCCCTTCCATTGCAGCCTTGCAGCGACAGGCTTTTAAGCAACAGACTTTAGCATGGCAAGTGGCTGTTTGGTGGTAGCTGCCTTCATCCAAATAATACATCGGTTCTGCCGCACAAGGAGCTGATGCACCACGGCTCTTGTGGCTGCCTCTTCACCAGCCTCTCAGCTTGGGAGGTCTGAGGTGTCTGACAACGAAATTGCATAGAAAAACTGTCGGTGGTGGGTGGAGGGTAACTTTCTGGGCTCGTATACGCAGAGAAACATACTCTTGGAACTATACCTCTGCTGTACTGAGTGGTTCTTACCCACCGCCGCTGTGCTGTGATCTCTACCCTCATCCCTTCTGAAAGGGTTACGTGCTTGATTTGTCACTTCTACAGTCTTTCATTCTTAATCCTTCTCTTGACCCCTGAATGTTGACAGCACTCGATCACCTATCAACCTTTGCCCAAAAATGTGTCATTTTGCTTTTCTGCACTGCATGTTCTGTAATCTCTAATAACTCCTGGCCATTGGTATCTCACCCTATGTTTAATTTGCTTTCTCTGAATTCATCTGTCTCTCCTATCTCAAAGTTGATGCTGCCACCAGATTCTGGCTCACTGCCCCTTTATTTTTATCTGTTCACCTCCCTTCTGCTTTTTCCTCTGGTTCTGCCTCCCACTGTGGGAGCTTCTCATAGAAAATACAGTTTTCATGGTCATTCCTTTCACAGATAATGAAAAAAAAAATCCAGGAATTCTGTCATTGTAACAAAACGCCTTCGACACAGTTCCTTCAGATATGTGGGATTCTATCTGTGATGATTATTTTTTAGCTTTTAACTTTTTCACTTGTATTTAAAAAGTGAAAAATAGAGCAGCTTTTGATTTCTTGATTTGTAACAAGGTCTCTCTTTTGCCCTTCATGAATTCTGTTTGAAGGTGGGGGTTTCAGTTGTTGCATTGAATTCCTTTTGTGGTTGGTTGTTTCTCTACATCAGCCTTTTCTTGGACTGGCTTTTATCTCCTGCTAAAAGTGCTCTCCCCAAAGAGGTTTCAAGTTACCTAACTTTAGCAATCTAGCTAATAATTTTTTTACTTTAGTCTAGAGTCTAAAAAAATCACATGGGGAGCGTGTGTGAGCTTTACTTCACATTGGATTAATCCAGTCAGAAGAGAGATAAGATTAAGAGATGTTGAAGAGTGTCTCACTTGATTGCTTATGGGGAGCTAACTGGCTTGGACATCTGGTCAAGCTTTCAGGTGGCAAAACTTTGAGGATTGTATGACCTGTTGTCTCCTGTCTTGATACTCTAGTTTGATCTGCTAACTAGTGATATAATTCATCACATGCTGCTATCAGACAGAGTCCTGCCCTTCTGTGACTGTTACCATTTTGCTGTTGACCAGCCTCTTACCACTTCTTCAGATGATTCCCCCACTTTAGCATTCAAAAAGAGTTTCTATGGACTTCATCCTAGTTTCCTTTCATCTCTTGCAAAACTTGTCTCTGAATCAGAGACAGACTTATTTGCTCTCTTTGGATGATCTGAGATCTTTCTTTCTGCTTTAAGCCTGTCTCCTAGCAGAATTAACATCTGAAGCCTGCTCTCTGATACCTGGTGTACCTTGCAGTAATATCAAGCCCAAAAAGTTAGAAAGGATTCTTTACTATTTCCTGATATGTGATAACCATCCTCTTGGCTGTTCTCTGGGCCTCCTAATCTCATTGTTGCCATAAATAAGTTTTTCTAGAACCTGCAGTTTCTTCTTGAACAATATCACTAAAATAAATTTATTCCTTCCCATTCAGAGATCTCCAGATCTGGTTATTTCCTGTCCATCTTAGGTGTTTTAACTATTGTGGTGTTTTGTCTGACCTGGAAGAAGGTTATCTTGTTTACTCATTATATTCTGCAAGACAGTTTCAGAGTGTTTTCTAGCCTTTTTTGTGGTCAAGGTCATCCTTTCTGTTGCTAAGTCCTGATGTTTTTCTGTACAAAACAAGTGTATCCGAAGGCAACACCTGACTTGCAAAAATCAATACCATGAATTGGATAAACTAAAGTTTCAGATTCTAGCTTCTAGCCTTTACAAGCATTTAACATCAACTGCCAGTCAGAAATGAGAGCTTAAACTGCAGTTGCCCCTCTAGACATCCATAAAGCTTCCCCATTCTCTTCAAAATCCTTCCTTAAATCTCCCTTACCCACTCTTCAGGTAGTTAATGTGGAGACCCACTGTCTGAAACACTGATCACCCTCAATTCCTTCTTCCATTTTCTCCTTTTTCTGTGTAGCTTTGTTTTGTGTCTCCTAAAATCCTTCAACTGTTAGCACCCTAGTTTTGTACAGACAAAGCAAAAGCACAAGGATGGACTGGGCAGGGCAGTTAGAAATGTGGGATAGTTCTGAACCAGAGTCTTGAGTGATGGGAACTTCTTGCACCACATGGAGGAAAAGTTACATGCACACATCATGGTATTGGCTTGATGCAGTGTCTGTAATTCTGGATTCAGTTTCTGCATCTTTGCAAGGACTTGTTTTGACATTTTAAAAATGAAGATTAAATATTCGGGTTTGTTTGAGAAACGTTCTGAATCGCAGAGAGCAGTGGATTTTATGGATGTGTGAATACACACTAATCTGATTTATTTTTTAAGGGTTTATTTTTTACAATTTCATTTACCATTCTTGGGAATGAGGGTTTGTCTTTTTTTTTTTTTTTTACCTAACTCACAGTTTCAGAAATTATAACTCTGTATCCAGCGGGTGGTTTCAGGTAGAATATTGGAAGAGCTTTCATTGTCAGTTCTGCATGAAAATGTGAAGGACATCTAAGTTATAAATTTCTTTCTGTGAATGACAGCAAGGAAAAAAACTTACTCCAAGATTGAATGCTTGAAATGTTAGATATTTTCTCTCTTAGTAAGATTGGGGTTTTTTTCAATTTTTCTTAAACTTTTTTCAACTAAGAACACTGAAAGCTGTTTCGTCATTCTGTGTTTCAACTTCAGCCAACATTTGTGTCTTTTAGGATGTTGAATAAGTCTGATTTGGTAACCATGCTTCAACAATGTGTGGAAATTTTTGTGTCATCTTCTGGAAATGAGTTTGATAAGACAGTAGAGAAGTTGAAGGAGTTCTTGACCCAGTTTCAGAAACTAGAAGGTGGGTGTGAGCCATCATACATTCCGTTGCAGATTATATGAAGCCTGTTTTATAATCTGACCAATGGGTATAATTTTCACTGATTGATAACCTGTTATTTTATCAAATCATCAGATTTCTCAGTATTTTTTTTTATGCATGCACAAAATTAGGAAATGTTCATATTCTTTATTGACATGTGGTTCATGCTTTTTGTAACACAGAAGAGTGATGCAAGATAAGAAGTTGGACAGATCAGCAAACATTACTCACTGGGTCTGTCATATGTGTGTTCAGAGCGTTTTACCAGATGTTGCAATCATTAAAAACATTTTAAAAAATAAAAAACATGTATTGAAAGACAAACAGGAACAGAATTCCTTATCACATGGTATTTAATCCAGTATATAGGTATACAAAGGGTTTTTTTCACCTGCGCCTTCAGTTAGATTCACGTGAGAGCATGGGTGAAAGATAGTGTGCCCAGCACCAGCTGTCAGGGCTCTGCTGACAGGCTGTAACTTGTCAGGCCCATGCATTGGATTGCTCATGGTAGAAGATGTATTTTGAAAGTTTAGTGAGGCAAATGAGCAGCAGCCTTCTGTCTTTCACAAGCAGGTTAACAGCAATATTCCTGAAATAGGAATGGGACATATTCCAGTATTCTTCTGGAATAGAAATGTCACTGTTTGCCCTGAACTAGAGAGAAGCCTGTGATTCCCTTTTGAAGATGAAGTGGTTATTTGGTCTGGTTTTGGCTTATTAAGTCCGTTATCAGTGTGGATGCTGCCCAGCCTTTGGACTGGTTAGGGTTAACTTAGGCTTTTTTTTTTTTTTTTAGAAGAAGAACTAGCTCTTGCCTGTATTTGACTAGATACAATAACAGCATCTACAGGATGCCGTGGTACAGGAAATAGGCTGACTGTGTATGTCACTGAAGAATCTGAACCTCAGTAATACCTAAAGGTTCATCTAGTTTGGAAAAAAATAATTGAGGCAAAGGGCTTTTAAGTAGTTGGACTTGTACCTTGAAGGAATAAAGAAAAAGGAACACTGGGGATTCACAGGCATGTAAACCTATAAAACAGAAAAGGCAGTGTTTGTTTTCACTTAGGATTTGAAGATGTTTTTAAAGCAGTGGAGGTCTAATGAATCCATGAATGATCTTTGTTTTCAAAGTGGGTTTCAGCTGTAATGAAAAAGTGAAAAGCGGCAGTTGAGATAAACTTTATACACATAGTTTCTTGAATTAGGTGACTTCTTCCTGCGTGTTTCTCTGGTGGTGTTGATCTTTAGCAGGATTTTTCAGAAGTCTGCCAAAAATTGTTATTTGTTGCTTCCACAGAGCACTTCAATTTTTTTTTTTTTTTTTTTTAAACAACAACAAAGTCCATCTTCCTGACTGCCTAATGAACTGGAAAAAATAAACCCACGAAGCTTGAGGAAGCAAAATATCCTTGTGTTTGGTCTACTGTGAGCTAAAGGATTTGATAAAAAAATATCTAGTGGTGGAGAGAGGAAGTTCTCTGTTTTGAACTCTTAAAAACAAACACAAATGTCCACTAGGCACTGGAAATACCAGCTTGTTCTATGTAGGTCACCAGGAGGCTTTTATGTACCATGATTGCCTCTGCTGAGTGGAACTTTTTCTGCGATCTGCAGGTGGAATTTCCATCTTACTGCTGTCTTCATAAGCAAGGCAAGAAATCTAGTTACCGTGTGTTTTGATTTTGATTATCACTCAACCTGGCATTGATTGTGCTTGGGGAGTTTTTGCTTCTTTGTTTTTACCTAAAGCCTACTAATTATTGATGCAATTCATCAACAAACTACAAGACTGTGAAAACAAAAAAATTGTTGCAAATTAAGATGAGAATAAGACTGAACAAAGAAATGCCTTAGCACACTTCTGTTTTGCTGCTCTGGCTGCAGTTTCTGGGTTAAGTAGGGAGAACTCTTTTCTTTCTTTCTTTGGCTTTTTTTTTTTTTGCACAAGAAGGAGGAAAATATGCAGTGTGTGGCTTTTTGAACACTCCCAAAGCATCAATAGTATCTTGTACTAACCTGTTCAACTTAGCGATGTTGGGAGTGTAACCTGGAGTGACATAAGCAGCATTCAAGTGATGTGCAAGGCTTGTGCCCCATCTTTGCTCCAGGCTGAATCGCTTCAGTTACTTCAGTCCTGTTGATGAAACTGCACTGCAGACTCCATTTTTAACAATCTCTTAGGAGGTGCAAGGCTTGAAAGCTGCCTGTGTTTGGGTGTATGTGAACAAGTAACTGAACCTTTCTCAACTTGCTTGGGTTTAGGGGGTTTATATATGTAGGTAGTCAGGAGAAGTTTACCCCACATATCAAACATTAGTTTTGTTCTAGTAGCAGAAGCTTTCCAAGAACAAGATGTGTCCGTATCGTCACAAAAGGAGCTCCAGAAGAAGACAGACCTTTATCATCTTCAGAAGGTTAGGCCTGCATAGGCTTTACTGACTAGTTCCTTAACTGAACCTTTTAATTGTCCATGGGTAGTTCTTCCCAGTTTGCTGGAGCTCTGAGTAAAGCTTGTGTGTATAAGTAACTTTTCTTTAAAATGAAACAATAAGTACCAACTGTATGTTGGGCCCACCTGATGGCATAGAAAGTTATAGAAAATATCTGCCATAAGCTAGGATTTTAAAATGCAAATTAGGGGGTTTCTTCTTATTTAACTTGCAAATTACATATTCTGCCTAAGACACGTTTCTTTGAATTTTCCAAACTCCTACCAGTTTCAGAACTGAATGCAGTAGCCTAAATAAAAATAACTGCACGATCACACTTGCAGACATCAGCAGAGAAGACATGCCAGCAAAAATTAATTATACTTGTTAAACACATAGATTGTGTTCTCCACAGAATAACTACCTCCCATGTAGTTTTATGCACCACTTCTTTTTTTTTTTTTTTTTTAAAGACTTTGTTGGAGTTGAAGGAATCAAGGCGGTCTAAGAAACTGACAAAGTTTGAAATGCTTCGTTTTGAAGTTGTTGACTATATAGACAGTCTTGTAAGGTGAGCTTTCCCATTTTTTTATTCCCACACTGGTTTGCACTGTGAGTTGCAACAGAAATTTTGCTAACGTGTGTTAATATTGTCAAAACTGTGTCTTGGTCCCTGCAGTATGAAGCACACTTTTTTCCCTTCCTATTCTCTCTTTGATGAGGGCTGTAAAAGCAATAATGGGGAGAAAACCCAATTGAATCTCTTTTCTGTAGATCAGTAGAAGTAATTGGCACATGAATTGACCAGCTTTTGGCTGCAGAGAAAAGTTGAAGGAGATTGGGGTTTAATAAATTTTGTGGCAAAATAGTCAGGAGTTTTTACTAAAGCTGATCTGTTCTACTTATGAAATTGTGTAGATGTTGAGCGTGATACCCTTCCTGTTTTGGTAACGTAGCAGATAGGGTTTTGGAGGCAGCTCTGCAGCAGAAAAGGTAAAAGGCTTGGGGTGGGGGACAAGATGAAGATACTTGTTAATTATAGAACCTTGGTGAGGGGAGGCAGAGATGCTTAACAGAAGGACCACTGTGCCAAGAAAATAGCTTCAGATGTGAAGACAGAGATGAGTAGAGACTCCTCAAGGTGGATAAGCAAGGTCTGTGGAGTAGAGTACGTAACTGGTGTTAGCATTTCAGCTCCTGCCCTTTCTTGAATTTGGCAGTGGCCTAGCTAGAGTTCCATGCTAAACCCATTAGATGTAGAGTTGATAGTAACCGACTTCCCTGCTTAAAAGTTGGTTTCAGTGCCATTCATCTTGTTTCTTCAGAGATGTGTCAGTACTGCTTAGGAAACAAACATCCTTGTAGTCTTCAGTAGGCTTCTGTTGTTTCCCTTAAAGTAAAGCTTGTATCTCCTCTTCTTTCCTCGTGTTGCTTTTTCAGAAGGTACCTGGTTCCTGCAGAACACAAGACTCTGCATGAGATAGTGTATTTCAACACGGCCAGCGTCCTCCGAGGGCACTTGAATGCTGCCCCAAGGATTGCGCTTCACACAGCTTTAAATAACCCCTACTGCTACCTGAAGGTAAGAAGCAGGCGAGTTGTCTGTGGTGCTGGAGGGCTTTGTGAAGGCTGCACATGAGGGTGATGTGTGAGGCTTGGTTTTGCTGCTTCATGAAGCTTGGCACACAGTCAGCTGTTGAGCAGAGAACCGGCGAGCTGGTGTTGATAAGCAACCGGGGACTTTGCGAAGCGCGAGGGAATCTGTCTGGCTGAAATAAAGAGGCTAATTATGGAAAGAGTTCTATATGGGGAATCTATTTTCCAGAGCCTGTTCTAGTCATCATCGTCTTTTTTTTCTCCTGTAGATGTAGCATAAAGGTCATTTTATATTTCATTACAAATGTCTGTGGGGAAAATAAGAGCGTCTGTGGCTCTTTCCAGAGGCTGGGCTGGTGCTTAGCCTGCACTGTGCAAACCTGCTCTAAGGTAAAGGCTTTGTTGAGGCAGAGAGATGACATTAGCAGTAGCTTAAGTACAGCATATTTAAATGAGTCCTTTGGTTTTCTTTTTCCATGTATTTTAATATGTTGTGTATCGACGTCCTGTCTCTTCCAAGGCCAATACAAGTATTGACGTTGATTCCGTTAATTAACTCTGCCCTGTTCTAGAGAAGAAAGCCAGTCCCTTTCCCACTTTTTCCATAAATCAAATTCACAGGGTGACCAAAAGAAGAGAGTGGGATTTGGAAAAGGAACGGACATACGTTTCTTTTTGCCCTTGATTATAGGTACTACTGAAACTTACCCTCGTGACTTAAGTATTGCCTTTAAAATGGGAATTACACTTTGAAGAAAACATTAGTTGTAGCTCTATCTGGTTATTTGTTGCTTAAGTCAAACCCAACACTTAACAGGAATCACAGTGATAAAGATCAGCGTTTGAAATCTACAACCCATTTCTTGTTGGGCTTGTTGGAACTGTGCCCCCCCTTTTGAATGAGGGTTCTTGGTTTTGCTGTGTGCAGGAGTTATTTCTAAAACCACTTAAAAAGCTCATTTGTGAAAACAGTAGTTGGCAAGTGGGCTACTGTTAGAGACCTAATGTGAACTCAGCAATGTATATTTTTAGAAAACCTGTAAAAATACAGATTAAAAGAGCTAAGGAAATCTACCTACTGATATATTTAGTAAGTACTCTCTCTGATGAGTTGACAGGATTTAAACCCTCTGTCGTCCTGCACTTTGCTCTTTGACATACTTTAACATATTTCTGGTGTTTCCTGAATAGCCTGTGAAGGTTTGGCACACTTTCTGACAGCAGCAGTACCTTGCTTAGCAATTTAATCTGAGTCAAGGACGTTTCTTTTCTTCATTGTAGCCCTGACTTCTACATGGTTTGTATTTTCCTGGGCCATGACCAGTGCAAAGTTCTCAGAGTTGTTCCTTCCAGAAGGCTAGGACAGAAAAGGATCTGCTTCAGTGGAGTACCAGCAGATGATTAATGTGTGATGCATTTCTTACAGGAATCCAGTCATTTATTTATATACTGATCCTGCAGGGCAGGGGAAGAAAAAAAAAGCCCAAACCCCACATGCCAAAAATTTTCACTGATCCCTTGAGAATTCAACAAGTTGTAACTTGGAATGCCAGCTAGGTACAGCTTAGTTTAGTATTGTGTCAGCACACAGAAATCTGATCTTGGATCTCCCTGAGGTTTAGATTATAGAATCATAGAATATCCTGAATTGGAAGGGACCCATAAGGAACATCAAGTCCAACTCCTGGGTCCACACAGGGCCAGCCAAGTCACAGCATGTGACTGAGTGCATCATCCAGAGGCTTCTTGAGCTCAGCCAAGCTCGGGGCTGTGACCACTTCCCTGGGGAGCCTGTTCCAGTGTCTGACCACCCTCTCAGTAAAGAACCTCTTCCTAACAGCCAACCTAAACCTCCTCTGTCACAGCTTCATACTGTTCCCTCAGGTTCTGTGAGGAGATCTGTGCCTGACCCTTCCTCCCCCCTTGTTAGGAAGCCATTGGCCATGATCCTCTCAGCCTTTTCCAAGCTGTGCAAACCAGTCAAACCAGACTTCAGCCTCTCCTCACTGGACTTCCCGTCCAGACCCTTCACCATCCTCACTGCCCTCCTCTGGACACTCTCCAGTTTTGTGTCCCTCTTGTACTGTGGCTCCCAAAACTGCACCAAGTACTCGAGGTGAGGCTGTGCCAGCGCAGTGCAGAGCGGGACAGTCACCTCCCTGGTCAGCAGGCCATGCTGTGCTTGGTGCATCCCAGGATAGGGTTGGCCTTCCGGGCTGCCTGGGCACGTTGCTGGCTCATGGTTAACTTGTTGTTGATTAAGACCCCCAAATCCCTCTCAGCATGGCTGGCCTCCAGCGTCTGACCCCCCAGTCTGTATGTACAGTCAGGGTGGCCCTCTCCCAGGTGCAGAATCCAGCACTTGCCCTTGTTAAACTTCATGCTGTGGGTGATTGCCCAGCTCTCTGATCTGTCCAGGTCTCTCTGCAAGGCTTCTCCACCCTCAGTGGAGTCAACAGCTCCTCTCAATTTGGTGTCATCTGCAGATTTACTTAAGACACTGTCTAGTACTGAGTCCAGGTCATTTATGAAAATGTTAAAAAGAAAAATGGAGCCCTGGGGAACCCCACTAGTGACTGGCCACCAGTCCAGTGTCACCCCATTTACTATCGCCCTCTGGGCCTGACCTGTAAGCCAGTTGCCCACCAACGCATTATGGCTTTCTCTAGATGGTCATGTGAGGTTTCTTCTTGACCTTGGGTAAGGGCTTTTTCAAACCCTCCATGTATCTAAAGGATTGAGGGCAGGATAAATTGGGGACTGGCCTGTTGGAGAGCATCGTAGGTGAGAGGGACCTGGGGGTCCTGTTGGACAGCAGGATGACCATGAGCCAGCAATGTGCCCTCGTGGCCAAGAAGGCCAATGGCATCCTGAGGTGTATTAGAAGGGGTGTGGTTAGTAAGTCAAGAGGGGTTGTCCTCCCCCTCTACTGTGCCCTGGTGAGACCACACCTGGAATATTGTGCCCAGTTCTGGGCCCATCAGTTCTGGAAGGACATAGAACTCCTTGAAAGAGTGCAGCACAGGGCCACCAAGATAATTAAGGGAGTGGAACACCTTCCTTATGAGGAGAGGCAGAGGGAGCTGGGCCTCTTTAGCTTAGAGGAGACTGAGGGGTGACCTTATTAATGTCTATAAATATGTAAAGGGCGAGAGTCAGGAGGATGGAGCCAGGCTCTTCTCAGTGATGGTCAGCGATAGGACAAGGGGCAGTGGGTGCAAGCTGGAGCATAGGAAGTTCCATGTGACTATAAGGAGGAACTTTTTCAGTGTGAGGGTGACAGAGCACTGGGACAGACTGCCCAGAGAGGCTGTGGAGTCTCCTTCTCTGGAGACATTCAAAACCCACCTGGGTGCATTCCTGTGTGATTTAGTCTAGGTGATCCTGCTCTGGCAGGGGGGTTGGACTCGATGATCTTTCAAGGCCTCTTCCAGCTCCTGATGTTCTGTGGTTCTGTGATTGAGTCTTGTTACCCGTGAAGACGGTTCGAAACTAAAATCCTCAAGTTGCAGTTGAGCTCCCATATCAGGGAAAGGGGTTCTAGGAGTTGGTCCTCAGGGAAGACAGTAACTTTCTTCCACAGTAGGGTTCAAGCCTGACCTCTGTCTAGCCCCTGGGGGCAGGGTCAAGCAAGAGAAAACCCCTCCATCAACAATGTTCTGGGCTGTTCCCATGTCCATCCTCTTTCTGAAACAACACATCAGTGCTTTGTAGGTGGTTTCACAATCGGCTGCTTGTAGGGTAGCTTCCTGCTTGTCAGGCTGGTTATTTCCACCCAAGGCCAGCGCGTGTGCTGCCGGCTCAGGAAGCTGAGGTTTCCCTGCGTGTAGCTGCAGCTCCCTTCCCCTCTGCTCTAAAGACTTGGCCTAGTCATCACAACTCGGGCTAAATTCTTCCAGGTGCTGGAAGAGCCCCTGCAGCGCCAGTGAGTAATACCTTTCCTGGATCACCCTCAGGACTTGCGTGTGGTCCAGCTAGACAATTATTTGTGCAGGTGAACCTGTTCAGGGAGGGTGCAGTTGCTCTAGAATTTGCATCCTCTCTTGGTTGTAATAACTCTTCCAGCCTTCAGATTAGAAAACCAATGAAGAGTGTCCAGCAGTGCCAAAGATGGCACATGGGTAAGTGGCAGGAAGCCACAGAGTTAGGTGAAGTAGCAGAGGGGAAAAGAGAAGAGGCGTGGGGTTATCCTTCTGGGCAGTGGTGAGCCACCAGATCAGCCAGAAGGTGTAACTTCCCCTCTGCTGGTTACTGACACGGTTGTATTTGAAACTGTTACGGTGTGCTCCTGTATTTATTGTTTGGCAAATTAATGTCCAGGTTGTAACACTAAGAGGGTTTAGCCACATAGCTCTGAATTTATCATAGAATCACCGAATGGTTTGGGTTGGAAGGGACCTTAAAGACCATTTAGTTCTGACCTGGCCTTGAACACTCCCAGGGAGGGGGCAGCCACAGCTGCTTTGGGCAGCCTGTGCCAGTGCCTCACCACCCTCACAGGGAAGAATTTCTTTCTAACATCTAACCTAAACCTACCTTTTTTTAGTTAAACCCATTACCCCTTGTCCTGTCACTCCCATGTCCTTGCAAACAGCCCCTCTCCAGCTTTCTTGTAGGCCCCATAGAAGTTCTCCAGCCCCCGACCATCTTTGTGGCCCTTCTCTGGACTCTCTCAAGGTGACAGCTCTATGTCTTTCCTGTATTGGGGACCCCACAGCTGGTGCAGTACTCCAGGTAGGATGTCACCAGAGCAGAGCAAAGGAGCAGAATCACCTCCCTTGACCTGCTGGCCATGCTGTTCTTGATGTAGCCCAGGACACAGTTGGCCTTCTGATTGAGGTTTTCCTCAACTGGTGCCCCCAGGTCCTTCTCCCCAAGGCTGCTCTCAATTCATTCTCTGCCCAGCCTGCAGCTGTGCTTGGGATTGTGCTGACCCAAGCGCAGGTTGACCAAGTTGCACTTGGCCTTGCTGAACTTCATGCAGTTCACATGGGTCCATTTCTCCAACCTGTCCAGGTGCCCCTGGATGGCATTTATTTATGAATATATCCTTAGGTATCCTTGTGAGGGCTTTGTGGACTTCCCAGAACTAAGATGCTTACTTTATGACCACATGAAAGCATTTAGCAAAAACTACTGTGAACTGAAAGGAGTGATCAGTGGCTGTTTCCATGTTAAGAGACCTGGTTTCTTAGAGTGCATGATACTAAAAATTGGGGAAAAATTGGTGAAGTGACAGGAATGTAAATTTCTGCAGCTCTACAGAGACTTTTGCTTCTGTCTCAAGTGGCTTTTTTACTTCTCAAGCGAATAGGTCGGTGCTGATGACCTGAATTTGCTGACATAGAGAGCAGTTTTGTGAGGAAATCAGACTTTTGCCTTTATAGGGGCTGAGTTTCAAGCCAAAGAGAAATGGTTGTTACATTTAAAAAAAATAAACTCTGTGATGAGAGAAGCAATTTTGCCTTTTAGTACATCTGATAGAGGTACACTGACTCCCTCTTTCCTTTCGGGGGGGGGGGGAGAAGTGGGGGGAAAGGGACACATTTCTATTTTCTCCATAGTAGAGTCTAGGGTAAGTCATGACAAGTTGCTTTTCCTGAATCCACAGAACAGAATATTTCTCTCTTGATACGTAAATAGAAGTAGCAGAAGACTTGGGGAAGAGCCTAATTACACAATCACTCATTAGAGACTGAGTAAGCGTGAAAAACTGTAGAAGGGATAGGAGGAGTGAAGTAGTTTGGGTGGGGTTCTGTTGGGTGTTTTTAATGGTATGTTCTTTTCCTGGCTTCATTTTGGTTTAGGTTTTATTTTTCCTTTGTGCCATCAACTTGCCACTAAGCAGACAAACAGTAAGCACTTGGTTACAGTCCCTACAGCGTGAATTGCCAGAAACAATATTATATCAAAGTCTTTAAAACTGTTCAAGACTAAAAACTGATCAAAGTCACTGATGCCTTTTTTTAAAATCATTATTTATTAGAATCAAGCTTTGAAGTGTGATGGAGGAAGCATTTCTAACAAAGCCCCTGACATATGCATAGTCTATAAGCTTCACTTGGAGTGTGGCAGATTGATCAATCTCGTCGATTGGTTAGAGGTATGTGACAATACCCACTTGCAGTATTCTGATTGATCTTTTTGCTGCCTGTTTGCTGTTCCTTCCTCTCCCTTGTGACAGGGTAGCTCCTTCCATACCCCTGTCCCTCCTGTGCAAGAACTCGCAGTAGATCTGGGCAGCAGCTCCAGTCCCCAGTCCAGAGAGTGTCGCCCTGAATACCGTGAATCGTTTATTCCCAGTGTTGTTACCCCACGGTGGAAATCTTTTCTGCTTCTATTTTATGCTGGGCACAGATCAGATTTTATGCTTCACAATGTTACCTCTTGTTTTGAAGCATTCTGTGAGGCTTTTAAGGAAGCAGGCAGGTGCTGCTGTGTGTGGCAGGTGTGGGGTGCTCGGAGAGAACGCTCCTGTGAGGGAAGAGCAGAGGTCCTCCTAGCCTGACAGCCTGTCCCATACTGTGACCAAAAGCAAAGAGGGAATAACAAGAGAACATACATTACTGTGTACATTCTCCAAATAGTCCCTAGATAACAATAGTGGTTTACTGGAATGATTTCTGTGTACTTCATAAGCCTGCCTGGATTACATTATCAGTGTAATGTTTTAGCAAGGACAGCATCCTCTGGTGAGAAATTCTGCAGCTTAACTACAGGCAGTGCAGAGGACGCTCCTTTTACTTGCTCTGAGTGGGCTTTGTCTGCTGCTGCCTGGTTTGTCTACTGGAAGTAGAAGTGGACAGAAGATTCCTGCCCAGCCTCTTGTTCCCCCCGATTTTTACAGATTTCTCCACAGCCACCATATCCCCTTCATTTCTCCAGAATGTTGAAGTGGTCTCGCTTTGAGAATGCTGCTTCTAAGGATGGGTCAGGGACCAGGACTGTGCTGGGATTTAAAATGCAGGGACACGAGTTCAGGGCGTGACGTCTTCCATTTTGTATTCCAGCCACGGCAGTATGTAACCCTGCTTGCTCTTTTGATTGCTGCTTGAGCTGACAATCTCATGGAGTTACCATTCTGAGATCTCATTCCTCCTGGGTGATTGTGCTCATTGCTTCATATGCAGCTGTGTGTGTGTCTGTGAAATGTGTTAAATCTGTGCTGCTTTCCCTTTCTAGGCTTTCTCAACTGTGGTGATGTCAGTTGAGGGACCAAATGCAGATGCAGCTTCCTCGGACCAGGTGGATGATGTTATCCAGTATCCTTTCTCGTTCCTCTCAAGTTTGACATTCAGATGCTTACAGGATTAGTGACCCTGGATTTTTAAAATACAGCTTCGTGTGCACTGATAACTAATCCCAGAAAAAAAAGATGCCTGCTTTCAACAGTGGTAATGTACTGAAAATGCCACAGGAATAGTTGGGCTGAGGCTGGCAAGATAAGATGACAGCTTGTGTCCTTAGGAGCTGTTTGGGTCTGAAACAGAACTGCCAGCCTGTAACAAGAGTTGAAGCTAATCTACTTGGTTAAATCATCCTGGTGTTGGTAGGGCTGCGTAGCTGGGAAGCTGTAACCTAGAGAGCAAATGGAGAAATAATTCCTCATAATTCCTCATTATGAGGAAGATGGAAAGGATTGGCAGAGGAAATCTTTTATAGAAATAGTCTCTGTAGAAGCCACAAGTCCTAGTACCTTAGAGCTGAGAAATTTAGTTCCCACAAAACATCCATTCTGCTTCTCACTTAGGTCCTGATTAAGTGAGGTCTGCAAAGTATTTAAAGGGATGAACATTAGAACTAAAACTTGTGGCAACAACAGCAGTGATGCCACAGGAAAGAGATGAGTAGTTGTATTGGATGCTTAACTACAGGAAGAGTATTTATGTGCTTTAGTACTGCATCTAGCTTTCCTTCAGTACAAGGTTTTTCTTCTTTTACAAACTGGTAATTAACAGAAAACTAAATTCTCTGATTAACTCCAGCTGTGTGTCAGGAAGGCAGCAAGAAAAGTATAGTGGCTAGCGAGTAAAGGAAAGGTGATGCTGCTTTATGAAACCTTAAATCTCCATTATCCTCTGTATTCTTTTTGTCAGGGACAAGAAAGTATAAATTATTTCTTGTGAGAGACTACAAAATTAGTATCTTTGTAGGTTTTAGTCCTAGCAGTGGGGAAAGGAGCTCTTCGTTCATTGCCACATGGTGCAGATGTAGCAAAAGAAATCCCAATGAGGCTGAAGATATGTGCTTATGTAGGCAGATCATGCCTTGCCCTTATCTGCAACGATTCTAGAGTGCAGCACTGCGTTCTGTGTGGTCTGTGCTTGTCATGACTTAGGCGCCCGTCTTCCCCCGCGGGAAGGAATGGTGTCTCCATCACCCTGCGTCATTCAGGCTGTACTCTGTTTCCTTCACTGAGATGTCCAGTGCTCGCTTCATTCGAGCTGTTTCCGAACTGGAACTCTTGGGCTTCATAAAGCCCAGCAAGCAGAAGACCGACCATGTGGCAAGGTTGACGTGGGGAGGCTGTTAGTGTGCCACCAAGATCTTAATACACCCATTGTTTCTGGCCTGGTGCGATGGCTGCGCTGCCGCTGAACCCGTCCTCACTGACTGAGTGTGACAGGCCGCACAGTGATGGACACTGTGAGACACGTCCCGAGTGCCTGGATGTGCTTGGATAGCCGCGTTGTTTCTGAGTATTCAGCCTGTGTCTGTACTGCTCTGTCAATGCTCATGTTCCAAATACTGCATCCTTGTGCCAGTTTCAGTCCTCTTTGATGTGTGATATTTAACACTAGACTGATAGAAGCCATGCTAGCGAGCCAAAAGGAACAACGCCGGCTGTGTGAGGGATGGAAGTGATGAAGCAGTATTATTAACTTGCTTATAAGCTGATAGGATTTGAGTCATCAGCATAAAATGCCTTCCAGATCCTTGAACTACAGATTTAAAAATAAATAAAGCAAATACATTAAAAAAGACAACGTTCGGCCTCTGCTGTGTGTTCTTCATACCAAAACTGGCTGTTAACTCCCCAAAAGCTCCTTCATGGAGAAAGGGACAGAGTAATTGTGAAGATACAAATTTTTGCTCCTTGAGCAAAATCAAGCTGTTTAATCATTCCCTTTCTCAAGAGAAGTTGACCGGTGCTGGCTGACACTTGCTGTTGGGGGAACTTTTGTCAGCACAGACTGAGAGCATGGCACTTGTGCATTTTGAAGGGAGGTAGTAAAACCCACACCTAAAGTACACTCTGTAAATTTTCTATTTGCTGAGGATTTGTACTGTACACAAGTGAAGGAAACAGCTGTGGGCAAATATCGACCAAGGGCTGAGTGTTAGAGCGGTGCTTCTCTGACAGATCTTCAAAGAACCTTCTCAGCACCTAGGCCCCTCGGCAGTAAGCAAGCCCAGGGTGCACATCCAGCTTCTGCCAGCATGGAGCAGCTGGGTTTGGCTGAGGTAGAGTTGATTTTCTTCACAGAAGCTGGTATGGGGCTGTGCTTTGGATTTGTGTTGGTAACACAGGGATGGTGCAGGTACTGCTGAACAGGGCTTACACAGAGCTGAGGCCTTTTCTGCTCCTCACCCCACCAGCGAGGCATGCACAGGGCGTGCTGGGGGTGCACAGGGAGTTTGGAGGGGACACTAGGGACAACTGACCCCAACTGACCAAAGGGATATCCTATACCATATGATGTCATGCTCAGCATATAAAGCTGGGAGAAGAAGGATGAGGGGAATGTTGGGAGTGATGGCATTTGTCTTCCCAAGTCACTGTTACATGTGATGGAGCCCTGCCTCCTTGGGGATGGCTGAACACCTGCCTGGCCATGGGAAGTGGGGAATGAATTCCTTGCCTTGCTTTGCTTGTGCGTGTGCAGCTTTTGCTTTAACCTAATAAGCTGTCTCTTATCTCAACCCATGAGTTTTTGCAGTTTTTGCCCTTCTGATTCTCTTCCCCCCTGCTTCTACAGGGGTATGGGTGAGGGACTGTGCTGCTGTTCTGCTGGCTGGGGTTAAAGCATGACAGCCTTTCTAGTGCCCAGCGTGGGGCTCAAAGGGTTCAGGATAATGACAGGTTTGATTTGAATGTGCTAGATTGAATTTACAGCTGCAATTGCTGTTTAGCCATTAACCGTCAGGCTCCTCGGCTCACCATGGGGCTTGCTTGCTTTACTGTACAACAGAGTCTAGCGCTCATTAGCGGCTGCTTTTTGCTTTGGCTGCTCGCTGTGCTGCTTATCACTGTACTCTGCTGTGCCTGGTAACGTCCTGATAACAGCCATGGCGATGCGCCTGGGCTGGCCCACGGCCAGGGCCTTGCTGCTCTTCCTGTGCTGCTGCTTCGGACAGGCTGGAGCTCGCGGGGACTCAACTCGAGGGGTCTGTGACCTGCAGGTGTGTTTGCATGGGAACAGGACACCCCAAAACCTCTGTGTCCGGGTTTTGAACACCTTCAGGATGGGTGAAGCTCAGAGTGGCTGTGACTGTCGTTACATCTGCCGCAGCAGGTACACCTCTGAAGGGCCTAGGATAAATCTATACTGGAGAAGGTACAGCTGGGAATATCTGTGGGTAAGGCCAAGCTGGAGCAAGGTCAAGGGACAGGAATTAATTTTAACATCAAGCTGTATAACCCAGCCCAACATGACCAAGGGAGAGAGGCTGTAATGGAAACAACCTTCCCTTGTAACCTGTTGTCTGAGTTACATAGTGTTAGAGGAATTCCTGTAGCACAGACCACCTGAAGGCCTGCAGGACCAGCATTTAACAGCAGCAGTGACCCAACCTGAGCTGGCTTTGGGGCCCAGTAGCTCCACATACCACACCACCTCTCCTCTCCTGAGTGACCACCATCCCGCATGGGGAATGTTGTGTGGACACTTAAAGCTTTCGCAGCCATTTCACAGGGGTGGGCAGTAGAGTAAGGGAATGGATCTGTATATTGTATCCAAGGATGGAAGGGGGATGGACCACAGTTAATGAGGTTGTACTGGCTAGTAAATGATACGGAAGAAGGGGCGGAGAACGTGCTTGTGCTGGGATAGAGTTCATTGTCTTTGCAGGAGCTGGTATGGGACTGTGCTTTGGATTTGTGCTGGTAACACAGGGATGTTTTCATTACTGACCAAAGGGATATTCCATACCATCGTGATCAGGATATAAAGCTGGGGAAGAAGGAGGAAGAGGAGGGTGACACTGGGAGTGGTGGCTTCCCAATTCACCATTATGCGTGACGGAGCCCTGCTTCCCTGGGGATGGCTGAGCACCTGCCTGCCCACAGGCACTGGGGAATGAATTCCTTGTCTTGCTTGGCTTGTGTGCACAGCTTTTCCTTTACTTACTCAACTATCTTTACCTCAACCCCTGAGTTTTCTCACTTCCCCTGTTCTAATTCTCTCCCCCATGGCACGGTGGTGGTGGTGGGGGCTAGCGAGTGGCTGTGTGGGGTTGAGCTGTCACAGCAGAGCAGTGCAGACATGTAGCACAGGTTACTGATGCAGTCCCCTTTGCAGGGAAAGGACTGGAATGGCTCACAGCCCTTACAGCTGCTCCTGCTTCAGTCAGGACAGACCAAAGAGCTGCTGTTCTCTGCCCTCAACAATTAGATCAGTGCCTGATACTGCTACACAAGCTACAACTAAAACACTGTGCCAAAAAAGCTGGGCAAAACACAGACATTGCTGGAGCTGTGGTCCTAAGGGAAGCTGAGGTTAAGAAAAGCCTACACCTGATTCCAGGTACCAGAGTAACATGGGCACAGGGCCTGACCAGCCCTTTTTCCTTTGACACTCAAAACCATCCACCTTGGATCCTTCTGCCTCAGGTTTCAACTTCCCTCACTTGGGAAGCAAATGCTGGTACAAGTGTCCCATGTTTTCCAACCCTGGAAGAAGCTGTCCTTCCCTCCAAACAGCTCACCTGTCTGCCATACATTGATAAACCAGCCCCAGAGCTGCAACACAGCTGCAGCAGGCATGGGTGGAAGCTTCAGGTCAGCCTTAGCACCTAGGAGAGGGTTGCACAGTTGGGAAGGGTTGGGGCTTTGTCCCTCCCAGCTTATTTAAGTTCACTGCAGAAGACTCTATGACCTCCAGAAAACTCCCAGACTCCCTCAGTTGACAGCAAGACGATTACAGACATCACTTTCCTTCTATTTGGGGCATTTAAGTGCTGCTCTGAGCCCTGTGGTGAGCTTGTCACTAGAATCCAGATGCTCCCATTAGTTGCACTGGCACTTCAGCCTACTCAAAACCACTGAAAATGATAGCCTGGAGCTCCGAAGATGTAATCACTTGCACAAACCAGATCTGTGCTAGGAGGAGGGAGGGGGAGGAAGTCCTATTACCAGAACCTCTAACTTACCAGGCTGTTTACCCAGGAACCTATATGAGGTCTGTTGGGCTTGTTTTAAATACCCTCAGAGAGGGTAGGAGTCATGTGTTTTCCAGCTGCTCTAATTGCACAGGCACAGTAACACTTCCTGCCATATTCGAGGCAGGGCCCCTGTTCTAAATGGCGCCCTGCAAATTAGGAGGCCGGGGACAGGTTGCTTATCAGGCTGTATAGTGCCTAAACATGCTCCTCGGGAAGCGCGGTGAGGGGACTGTGAGGATCTCAGGGGAGCAGTTGCAGAAATTCCTCTCTTCCGCTTGGGTTGGGGGTAACCAAACCCAACCATTCTTGGTCCAGAGACCATGCTAGGGGACCTGTATGGTCCTGCTCTTCAGAGGGAGGGATTTCAAGCAGCAGACAGGAAGGCAAGACATTTGGGTCACAGGGGACCGCTAGCAGCCCTCCTCTGCCCTCACCTGAACCTCACCTACTGGCCTTCCAAATACACCTGACAACTTAGAAAGGCAGCTGCAAAACAGCCAAACCTCTCCTTGTCCACAAGAGGACATTGGAGGCAGGTTCTCCACTCAGCTGTCCTCTGCCTGCCTCTTCCCCTCCCCCAAGGCAAGAGAAGCCCACACCATCTCCATTTCACACCCTTGCAGGGTAAAATATCTGGAAATAGAGAAGCAAACCTCAACAGCATGTGGCTTTTAGACCCCAACACAATATTAAAACAGAGAAATTAAGTTTATGTCAGATTCTTCCCTTTAACTATAGATTGTGAAGCTCTTAAGTTACATGTTTGCTATGTACGGTTTCTCAGGATGGGGTCTCTGATTTAGTACGTGGCACTCAGGCTGAAAGATGAATAAAGATGAAATACATGACTAAAATTATGTAGTAAACACTGTGATTTCATTTCCCTCAGCAGGAATGGTAGGAAGGTTGGACAGTTAAGAACACAAACTAAACAAAACTGGTCATAAATTTCATTCAGGTTGCCTTACTTCAGAGGCTGAACTTTGTAGTCAGTCCTGGCTGCCTGGAAAGAGTTTAATGTGACTGAACTGTGAACCAACGTCAGCAACTGTAGAGACACTACAGCTACAGGAGAGGACTTTGTGCTTCTCCTCCTCTGAACTGAATTCTGGTGCTGGGGGTCTGACAGCACCATGCTTTCTGTCTGCAGATAATTTGGCTACACAGCATTCTGTATTTAGCTCCCCTCACATCATTCACTTCTTTTTGTGGTAAATATTCCAAATTCACCCTCCCCTACCTTAGCTGAAATACATAGAGGAGATTTCAGCTGCAAAAATTGATGTGATTTTAAGGTGTTGCTTTCTACAACTGCTGCAAAGTAATAGACGTGTTCTGCTTATACTCCAGGAAACATTCTTGGTCTGCAAGGTTCACTGGAAGCAAGTGGGGCCAAAAGAAAAGAGCTGATGTTTGTGTTGTGGTACTGGAAACTCTTAACAGTGTAAAGCCTTGCTGAACTGATAACTGCATTGTGTTCTTCAGTAGCCACATCCTGCAACAAAACTACTGCCAAAACTCAGGCCTGAAAATTAACTCGTTTCAATAGTTTACCATTTTTCTTTACTGTTACAGATGCTGTTCTCTTCGGCACCTCTTTGTGCTACTGCACTCCTGGTTCCAAACACAAGCTGGCTAATTTTTATCTTGCAGCCTACAACAGCAGTAAAATACAATAAGCCAGGTGCCCGGAAAAGCCAAACATTCACCCTCACATTTTTCATCTCTCAGAACAGGTTCCAAGACAAAGGTCATGAGCACTGGTTCACAAGAGCAGAAACTCTTTAATACTTTTCCAGCCTTGGTTTTTCCCTCCCCACTGTGGACTCGTAAGAGCTAAATCCTTCCTAATTCCCATCTCAGGAATGGAAAGCACTTTCACAATACAGAGTTTCTAATGAGAAGCTGCCAACGGTCTTGCTGTTCATGAGTACAGTGCCTGATCTCAAGCATCAGAGCACCCAGGATTGCTTGAATCGCCTTTTCAACCTTGCAAAACGCTGACACCACCTTTCAGTTACATGCTTCCTACACACAGACATCAGCCATCAGGGTGTACATGCTGCCTTTTAAGTGCACAGTAACTGGGATGTGCTTGACAAGAATTTACACATCCCTACCCCTAAAACCAAGTTAACCAAGACCTCGGGTTTCTCTCTTAAATCACGATTAACCGTCCCTGGCTTGCAATGCTTTCAGACAGCAGCTGCATACAAACACCAAAAATACTCTACACACGGCCACCACAAAACGCTGTGCCAAGAGTTCAGTAGCTACTGAATCTTACCTGTTTCTCCTTGGCCCAAAAGCGTTTGGAAAGGTCCTCCAAAGCAGGTTTCTAAGCACCAGCCTGCTCCTCAAACACCCCAATTTCCCTCCTTTTTCCAACAGTAATCAAGCAGCTCAACATTTTCCTGCTGAAGAGCAAGTCACCTGTTAGAACAAGTCTTCTGGGTGAAATTCATCACATCAGGCACTGTCACCCCGGGTAGGAGCCAATTTGAAGCCCAAACAGAACAAACTGCAGTTAAAAACTGAAGCATTTCAAGGAATCCAGCATTTGCAGAATGCTCACAAGTTAGGCACAGCTGTGACACACAAGCACCCATGATGGCATTGTATTTAATCTGCAGAAGACTGCTTATTATTAATTATAATAATAAATTATTATTAATTTGGAGCAACCCGGGACTGGCTGAGTGCTAACATGACACCACTTCTAATTTATGGTAACTCCACATATTCCAAAGGGAAAGATAAACTGAGATGCGAAGACGATCACAACGGCTGGTATCTGAACTCTACTCCTGCCTCAAATCATCAGTTAGGCAGACACACACTTGTATCAAGTCAGAACAAGGATCTTCTAGAACACAGGAGGTACAGGAGATTATCAGTGTGCTGGAATTTGGGCAGTGATCCACCTAAAAGCAGTGGTTTTCCTACTCTGGGCAGGTTAACAATAAGAGGTCAAAAAATGAGGAGCAGGAAGGAAAGGGGCTGAGCACCCTGAGGCAGGCAACAGAAATTACAGCCCCCAATACCTCTGTCTCCATGTTCAGTAAGAGAAGACCTAAAAGGGAAGTCCAACAGAGATTTCCCATCCCCGAGGTTCTGAAAACTTCTTTGGATTCTGAAACTAACACAAGTATTTATGTAAGAAAGGTTTCAGAAATGTGAGTAGACAGTACACTGAATCTGTGCTCAATTCTGAACCTGTGGTCTTACTAAGTGAGTAAAAGCTGACTAAGAACTAGCGCTCATCACACGGCTTCTCAGGAATTGTAAGCATCAGCATGAGCCGAATGATGCACCGACCAGCCCAAGTGTCAATCACCTTTCCACTAGAACTTCTCCACTGGTTTGAAATGGCACAAAGATCTATTGCACAGCACACCTGTGCTTAACCAGAAACTGAGCGTGCTTAAGTCAGAGAAGACAACAGCTTATAATCAAAGGATTCCTTTTGAAACTGCTTCAGCCCCCAAAGCAGATAACCCAGGTTGTTTGGTAAGCACTACTCGCACCCCAGAGCACACAGATGCGGATTTGCTGTGCAGTAACTGCTCAGTAATTCGCACAAGACTCAGAATCGCACAGCCAGCGCTGATACAGCACTCTGGAAACAGCTGAACATATCCAACAACAAACTCCTGAACCCTAATCAGACCATTACACGCCTTCAGCTCCTACAGTACCTCCAACAGTTGCACCTTGTGGTGCAAGCACCTGCTCTATCCTATGAAGGCATTTCCTCCAAATCCAAAGGAAGATGAGTGCAGCAGTTTGAGTCAGCTGCAGCGAGTTAAATCAAGAGTTTCTTGTCAGTTCTGTAACAAACATGCTCTACAACAGGAAACAATACAGCCAATCTAAGGGACAGTTCTTCACCTCTGAAGAATGGTCTGAGATTTTCATTGACCTCCTTTCTCCTGATCTAAAATTCTGGTTCACCCACTACTGCTAGTAAATGAAGTTTTCATTTAAACACTCAAGTTTTAACTTTATTCATACACAGCAAAAGTTCCACCTGCATATTAAAAACAAGCAGATTAGAAGTAAATGTTTTATTCTTCCAACTAAATTCCAGTACTACAAGGGCAGTAAAACAATGATACACTGAAAAATTGCAGCAATAAACATTTGTTAAAGACTGATAGAATAAATAAAAACTACAAAAATGAGAAATCATATAAACCCATTCTTAACCCCCAAAAAAGTCATGGAATACAGAAATGCCCTCCTTCACTATTTCACAGGCAGTACTGTGGGCTATTTGCTTAAAATTGTCCTGGGATTACATTCTAACTTAACTGTGATTACAGCTTTGTTGTAGTGCACAGTTATGAAAACCACACTAACTTCAGTCAGAAGTGTCATTCTACATTTTTATTTACACAACCAGTGAAGGGCAACTTCTAGAACACCAGCTTTAATCCTTTACTTTTTCAAACTTATTAACATAAGAAGCCAAATTGTAACGATACAGCAAATGAGGCCACTGGTATTATTACAGGTAGCAAAGGTCCACATCCAGGTGGTACTGACATCAGGGAGCACTCCAAAACCAGTTGCTGCATAAGAGTGGTTGCCACTGACAAAAGCTTGAAATAACCTGTGTTCACAGGGGGAAAAAAATATGGCATTGCTGCAAGTCTTTACTGGGACAGCTTGCAACAATAAAACAGGGTGTATAGGGCAGCCCACATATGCAGAAAGTGTGATTCATGACACATCTGGAAAGAGAAAAAACACCCAAGAGTTATTATTGGAGTTAAATGCCAGCTCTATCACAAACCACCTACGGTAAATACCAAACCCGGCTTCAAAAAGAAAAACTCAGCATGCTAAGGGAGGCAGTTCTAGGGATGTGAAACAGAAGTTGCATTTTACCTTTCAACTCTGGTCTTAATTTTACCGATTTACACTATTTAACTTGGGCCCGAGCGGAAGCTGAACAAACAAGAGGCATTTAGATTCCTGAGCTTTGTGTCAGGTAAGGCTGCTGTAGGAACCAGAAGGAATACTCACAACTGGCAGGCTGTTCTCCATATCGTCGCATGATCTGATCATGCGTGAACTTCACAAATGCGTCGTATTGTTCTGCAAGCAAGAAGCACGGGCACTGTGAGCATACTCAGTTGAACTCAAGACAAGAAATAGTCAAGGCTATTTTATACAAGTCATACAAATCATTATCAGTTAAACACACATCCACTACCAGTAGTTTAAGTGACTTTACACAGTTCACAGCTGCCATTTCCTTTCCATCCCCAAGAACAATGCAGCACGCGTCCCCTTAATTAAAAGGCTTTCCCTTACAAGCTTCTGTAACGGGAAAGACAGTCATATGCTCAAAGAGAATTATGCTGCACATACACCAAGACCTCAACATGCCCAGCACCTAGCTAAGTGTGAGACGCTGCTCTGAAGTGATCCAGTGTGCCCATTTCACAGATCCATAAGGGGGCAGAGTAGTTAAGCAAACATGGCATTAATGGCGGTGGCTAGGGTTGGAAACTTAACTTCCCTCTGCTTCTATGACCAACTACCAGAAGAAAATCAATTCGATGAAATGAAAATACAAAAGTACAGGAAAAGGTCTTGCTATGGAGTCAGAAATTCTTTTCGGTGGCCACCAGAAAAACAAAAGTAAACAGCAAACTGAAATGATGAAATGCTAAGTGACTAACACTTGACTAATTCCATTCACAGAAGTAGCCACAAAGGGAAACATACAGGTGACTGTGGACTTCCTAAGAACGGCTACGGTGTGATCTGAAGTGAAATTTAGATATCCAACGTATGTGTCTGGCTTTGAACTAAGCATTGTTATTTCCCAGAAAGATTATTCTTTCTCTACACATACATACAAATACACTCGCAATATTTTACTCAGTTTCAATATTGCACTCATCAGCAGGATATCACCTTTCAGAATTAGAAATTGAACAAGGAGAGTAATATCTACCAGATGACGCTCCTCTCCATTCCCCTTCCTCCCTTGTGGAAAAATACATGTGCAGCAATGTGGGGTGTTCTGAGAAAAGGGCAAGGTCAAAGAAGGCAATCTTCAACCAAAAATGCAGTTAGATTTGTAGTGGTTCCTAGTCCCACAGGTTTGCCCCATTAAAGTCCCCATCCTCTTGCACGGATGAGCTTCACCTTTGAAGTAAACAGGGTATCAGTAATCAGCAAGTAGTGCAGCAGCAGCCCAAAGTCCGGACCTGACCCAATCATCTAAGGACGTTCATCCCTGACTGAAGGGACCTGGGGTGACGAGGCCAGTTCCCCTCTGCCTGAAGCAGGAGCTCTGCTTCACTGCAGTTATGACTGATGGCTTTTTTCAGCAGCCATGCAAGGATCTTAGCCAAACAACAAAATAACACAAAGAGGAGACTGAAGGATCTGTTGCCCAGAAACCATTTCCAAAAATAACAGCAACTAGAATTTTTCCTAAAAGTATGCATTAAAGGCCAGAAACCAAATTGCAAGCTTTCTTCCTTAAAGGTTTAAGTCTACATACACCACTGCTTTGTAGCACTATCTTTGTTAAAACTACAGCTTTATCCACTGTTACTAAAAATCCCTTTTATACTGGCATTCAGGTTGGGCAAGTTAAGTAATCCGAAGGTAAGAGCAACCTACAGTGAACTGTTTGAAAATTTAAGGGAAAGCTTGTAAAGATACTTATACCACTGATATCCTGTATCGTGAATGTTCTAAGTAGCTATTTTAAGTCAAAAGGTGGCAAAACGCCATGAATACAAATATGATTACTATACAATCTGACATTTAGTATAACAACCTGTTTTCAAACAGATTCTAGAGAAGACCTTTCAAGCTAAAGTTTCCTTTAGCCCATTAGACTCCTCCCTCTGGTTTTAAAATTTGCAAAGGACTTTGCAAAACCAAGTTTATGCTAATACAGCAGTTTCAGGTAACAGGCAGGAAGAGGGGAAATCAGGGTATTAGAGTGATCAGAGTTCTCCATTTATCAAATGCTCTCTCTGTGTGAAAGGTAACTCTGCTCACAAAGAACAGAGGAGAGAACAACAACAAAAAAAAGGGGGCAGTATCTGGTTAGTTACCTACAAGAAAACTGTGATTCATAAAGGAATAAAGACAGTATCGGGAGATCCAAACATTCAGTTAAGTCACTTGAAAGAGATTTTCCAAGAGTTATTCAACTGAGATGAATTACAGAATTTCCACTTAACATTTCTAGTGACTTCACTAGTTTGTAAGAATGACTATCACCTCACTGTACAAACTTTAGCAAAAATCTAATAATTTAATCTGCAGGAAAACATAACTGGCTCTCTATGGAAGTCTAAATTCTTTCGGCAGTCTCTAAATTCCATTATAATGCTGAAAATTTATTATTACCTTGATATATAGGATGCAGTAACATGATCTAATAGCTCTTCTCATGACCACCATCTTAAGAAGTAAACCTCACTGTAAACCATAGTCCCCTCCAACAGAAACCATCCTCCTCTCTTCCCCTCAAAAAACCCCACTCCCCTTGGGACTGACAGTTGGGAACACACATACAGAACTTGCCAGCATTCCTGCTGTAAAGGACATGTTTGTACTTAGAAAATGCCTGGAATAAACATAAATGTATCTGGTCTTCAAATGGCTATGATGATTGCCAAGTGAAATGCATTTCAGAAGTATCTAAGGCTCTGAATATAGCTGGAAATAGATGTAGATTTTTAAGAGGGTCTTGGAACTACCGTCACTTCTTGCATAGTGATGGCAGATGAGCAAGCACAGAACAGTGACTCACACAGACAATACTGTCCCAGGCTACCCACAAGCCTGGCAAATCTGGTGACTTTTGGCATGGCCATGCTTGTAGAAGGTCATATTCCCACACCTAAAGAGGTCTGCAATCTAACTCTTAGGTGTTTTCAGATGGGACGCAAAACAGCAGAACAGCCATGGGCATTCACAAAGAATGCACTCCGTGTCCGTTTTCATCATACTGAATACACCGTACCATACCCTGAAGGCACCTACCTCTGAATGCAACAGAATTTAGGTGTCTAATGCTAGCAAGATGTTTAGTAGAGAATTTCAACAACTAAAGGTCACATTTATAATGCTGACATTAACATGATCCTTACAAAAAGGTAAGTTGGCATCTGGCATCAAAAATGTCAGGCGAATGATGTGAAATACAATTCAACTGGGGGCATCAGAAATGGAACTAAATTACTGCTGCTCAGGAAGATCCCAAACACTGCTGGTAGCAGTGCAATGGTAAGTACTGGGAAGAGAAAGGGAAATCTTAGGTACTGTCATCTTGCCAAATTCCAGAAAAAGAAGTCAGTTCCCAAGCAGGAAAGAAAAAAAAAGTCTTTCACAAAGAGCTCTTAAGCCAGTAGAATAGAAAGTCTTTCTGGCAAAAAAATGAGGAGGAAATGATCATTTTTTTTCTGTCCTGAATGCAATCTCATTCCTTAATCAGATTAGATCAGAAGAAATACCTAACAGAAAAATGAGGAAAAGTTTTAAGCTTGCAAATTCACCCTAACACATTATTTTGAACTGTAATATACCTGCAAGTTTTGTGGTCAAAATTTCTTCATACTCTTCGCGGATTTTCTCTTCCCGTTCTTTCAGCAAACGTTCACAGATCATTCCAACTTGTCTGAGAGTAAACAGGGGCTGTTCTTTTTTCAATGGTGATGATGCTGCAGATGAAGTACCTAAGATTAAATATTTAGGCATACCAATTTACACTTCTAAATAGGTCACAGTCATTTTTAGAATCAGTTTTCTTCACATTGTTTTACATTAAAGGAACTTTGCTGAACACTGACAAGTCTTTCTCTGCCATTTGAACACTTCTGATTACTATTCCAGTAAAACTGGGCGCTCAAAGTGAAGACATTACGATAGACAAAATGCATGGGTATCAAAACACCAAGTGCATTACACTATGAACACATTTATATGGCAGTTGCCATTTACAAATTTAAGCTTCTATTTTATGTAAAAATTACAGTGCGGTACATTTTTGCAAAGACAGCTGCTTTGCTGTCTGATACCTACTAGGGCATCAGTGACAAGGGTACACAGGATGGTCTCTTGAAAATAATGCAAGCCTTGTGTCCTACCAACTCTTAAAATGAGAGACTTCAATCTTCCAGACCAATGTTAGCATTGCCAAAAAAAGCAACAGTTAACTAGTGAGAAGGTGCCATTAACCACCAGAAAAAAAAACAGGGGAAATTATTTCTGCAAACAGAGTCTAAGGACACATAGCAAAATTACACAGAATATTCTGGGTACCTGGCAAAGCTGGTCCAGTAAGGAGAAATGCATGCGGCTGTGCATCAGTAGAACAACAAGGATCTGTCTGCTGGAAGCTATTTTCTAAGTGTCTCCTCTTCTGCATGCGTTTGTACTCCTGTTTTATGTTATACAGAATTTGTTCTAAAAGAAAAACAGGAAGACAATTAAGCATAATCACATTTCTGCATTTCACTTAACGTTATTTCCACTTCAACACTGTAGATAATTAACAGATTATAAAATCTACACTTAATAAAACATGGCCCACAAACCCCACTACGTTTTATACACACAACCAAACCAAAAGGTAACTCCACTCTTTTCACCAGAACACAGGCAAAAATTTGTTAAGTCAGGTATTGGTGCCAGAGTACTGCTTACAAAAATAAGCAGCATAAGGTTAAATTTTAGGAACTATTAACTAAAGAATACACATGTATAAAAATTAGGCTACAGACCTTCTACTGGCATTCATCCTCTTCCCCTCATACCTTTAATTCACAATAAGGTTTCTCCCCCAGACAGTGTTTATCATTCATATAGTTAAGGGTAACAAAAGACTCCAGGACTAAGTACCATTCTTCTCAGAACAGTTATCAGCAGATACGCAGCAAAGTAGAGAGGAAAACAAAATTTAAACAGAATATGCAAAAAGCAAGGGCTGCTCTAAGAATTGGAAATGAGCAGTCAAAACACAAAAGCCTTCTGCAACATTTTTGACAGCCTCAGATCCAGCCAAAGAAACATCACGGATGAATCAATAGTATCTTCTGGCAATATGTAGTTCAGAACTTGATTGCACTGAACAAAATGCAGCAAGTGCTTTTAATAAACTTGTCTCCATTGAAGAATTACAAGGAAAAAAGTAATCCTTGCAGTGAAATTACTAATCCTGTACGCTTTCTCTCTGAAATTCCACAGACCAAAAGACTCTTGGGTACATCAGTGCCCTAACTGCACAGCCTCTGGAAAGGTAAAATATTACAGAAAGAAGAAAAAACAAAAGCTATTTCCTATTTTTCACAAGAGGCTTTCAGAGAGACTTCCAAAGACTCCCTCTTTATGAAAAGTCTTACTTTCAAATGCATTAAAAAAATAATATATCCCTACAGTACTGACTTCCACTGAGCCTTCTAGACTTTTGACAAAGACAGCTTTCCAGAACTCTCATACATACAAATCAACGTGACCATGTCAGACTTGTGAAGGACTCCACTCACTCGACACGGCTTCCTACTTCCATTCAGCATTCTGTCAATACAACACAATGAAAACTCCTCAAATAATTTTCATGTCTGCAAACAGTACGCAGTTGAGGCTCTTTATTTGCATATTTTCTAGTAGGCAACCGTGTGAAACTTCGGCTACCAGCTTAATCAGTCAGTGGCTGAAGCCTATGCCAGTCCAAGCAGAAGCAAACATCTGCCAATTCCTAGTTCAGAAGTTTAACAATTGCAGTGGTTCTTCAATTCCTTAAGTTGGTCTGGGGGCTTCCAACTCAGAGCTGTTTTGAGTTGACAAGAACACCAGAATTTTCAGCAAAGGAGTTTCTTGTTTGGATTTTGTCCACTGATGAAAGCCTTGCAGTTTACACCTTTTCAGTCCCAGTTTACACCTTTCCAGTCCAATGCCTACAACACTCATACAATTTTCAAGTCTCTGAAGGGGGATCAATAACTTGGATCAATGCAGAAGATGTAATAAAGCACAGTAGGGAATTGAAGAGAAGGAAACTACAAGGAAATGGGAAAAAAAGGACTCAAGGGTGACTGGAAGATTCATACTTTTTGAAGGACAAGACATTCTACACTCCAGCACGGTACAGAAATACATAAATCAGGTTAAGCCAAGATGCAGTCAAGCCTCCAAAATGAAAAAGAATCCTATGCAGAAATCTGCCACGTGCATCCACACTGCAGCAGCCAGTGAACGGCCCTGCGACACTTTTACTCAACAGCATTATGGTGGTAAAACAATACTTTTCCTTCAGCATCAAGTGCTGTTGTAGCTAAAGCAATACTGCATAATTCTGAGTGGGAACCAAATTAGCTCATAAGATAACATCTGTCCTAAAGCATATCTACAGTATGAGAAACGTGACCGCAAACATTCACACTGTATATACATTAACTGAAGAATGCAGAAGATCACATGCATCCTTCATGATGACTACTTAGTCTTGGGCATACTTTCCAAATTCTGTATAGGCTGCAAAAACATCAGCCAAATTCTGGGTGTAACAACTTTGATAAAAATCTTCTCTACAGCTCTCCTTTGTATTATCTTTTTGCAGAAACATTCTCAAACCACATCAACCACCAATATCACTTGGGGAAAAAAACCCACCAAAACCCAAAAAAACTAAACAGACTCTGGTCAATGGGTAACTACAAGAGATAAAACAACAGTAATCAGCTAGGTTTCCTCCAGCCCTAACCACCCCTGAAAATTAAACAGGGAATAATTCTGAGAAAGTGTTAAAATACCAAGAATAAAAGCAAAAGCACACAGTGGAGAAGTCAGGTACCGACTTTGGAAAACCTGTAACATCTGGGATAGAAAACAGATCTGTGCACCAAAGATACAAGATTCTATTCCAAAGTATATGGAGTTGTAGACACAGAAGTCTCAATAGCAGCCTTTCAGGAGCTGAGGAGGGTCTACAGAAAAGATGGAGGGGACTGGTTACAAGGGCAGGTAGGGATTGGACAAGGGGCCCTGAGTTTAAACTGAAAGAGGATAGATTTTGATTAGACATCAGGAAGAAACTCTTCCTTGTGAGGCTGGTCAGGCCCTGACACAGGCTGCCCAGAGAAGCTGTGGCTGCCCCCTCCCTGGCAGTGTTCAAGGCCAGGTCCATGGAGCTCTGGGCAGCCTAGTCTAGTAGAGGGTGTCCCTGCCCATGGCAGACAGTTGGAACCAGATGATCTTTGAGGTCCCTTCCACCTGACACCACTCTGGGATTCTACGGTATTACGCTAACTTCATATACTTCTAATTTGGCCACAGTTTTTTTAACTTGACACCTTCAAATCTTGCTCTGAAAACAAAAATCTCAACAAACATCGGGAGAACCCTGTCCTGACAAAACCACTCTGATAGCTTGCACTACTCTAACTCCAGGTAGAGTAAAGCTAAGCTAAGTGGGGTGGAGGAGGGGAGTATGTAAACATGACAAAACTCTGTCTACACTGTGAACAGCCACCAGGAGAAAAAGCCTGAAATCCTGACTGAACTCATGTTGAACACATACACAATCTGGTTTGGTAAACAGCATTCCTCTATTTAGTCTAATTGAGAAGATGTAAAAGCACTACTGCTCAGCACAGAGAACTGGACTGCAAGCTGTACTCAGTACTGTGCTGCTAGCAGGCAAGACTGCGAGAATGACTCATTATTTCCCATCTCCACCACGTGTAGAACAGAGATTTAGTCAAGAAACACAAGCTTAACATAGTATCAAACTGTTCAATGACTTCTCAAGTTCATGATCAGACTTCAAATTAAGCAGGCATGTATTTGCAGCAGCAAAGACTTGGTAGACATTTTTATTAACATACAGGGGCATAAAACTCTATGCCCTGAAAGAAAACTACTTCACTGTAAAGTGAAATGTAAGCTTGCAAATATTTATGACCAATTTATTGGAAATCTGAATGCCAAATTGATTTTTTTAAGCCATCTAGAAGAGTAAGAAAAGTTGTTTAAATGCACCAAGTTACTTCTGGCGTTTACAGTTTCGCTTAATAAACCCCCCAAAATACATCTGACGAACAAGCATATTCTGTTCAGAGCAGTTTTTATAGCACCTCCACACTTGGAGGAAGTCATGAAATATTAAGGCAGTGCAAACCAGACAACTTTTGAATACCCCCTATATTGCAGACATCCAACTGTAAAGCCCTTTAAAAACTCTGGCCCAATTAATCTAAGCTTGGAGTTAGCAGATCTCATTCTCCAATCTAATTTTGATTCAAAAAAACCTTCCTGCCTTTTCAAGTTCACTTTCTTAACTTCCTTTGCTCTCAATTAGCTCTCACTATTCTTCTCTGCAGTTGACAAGTGAATTAAAATGTACATTTCAGTGGTGTCAAACATGGGACAGAGTTTTTTGTGTGTTGTTTAATGTGGAGGCCCAAATGATCTTTTTCAACAATGACATGCATTTTAATTAACAAATTATTTTCTATACAAAAATACAGCATCTGGAAGTGCACTCATTAAAGAGAACAGTGTAAGTGAGCTTCTCTAAGAAGAGAGACTTGAATCATACATATTAGAACTCAGTAGATACTTTGAATGAAGACTTGCCTCTACGTTACAGGTGCTGAAGTTCAAATCAGACATTGCCCATCAGGTAGTAACTGCATTTATGGGATGAAAAAAGGACTGTATTTAATATGGCCACAGATACATCACTGTGGCCTGTCCTCAGTTTCTTCTTAAATTCTCTTGTGCCCAGTGTTTCCTACTGGTTAGAGGTACCTCTGAAAGCACAGCATTAGCCTTCAGCCTTCCTTGATGTAGGAAACTTCAAGCACAAATAAAAGTAAAAATCAGGCCTGCTAAACCTAGGGTAGCAGCAAGAAAAAGGCACACTGGTAACACACTGAAATGAATTAGTACTTCATAAAATGCCCTTTCAAATTCAAGATAACTATGAATCCAGGCCAGTTATGCAAGACAGTATTTTATGCCCCCTTCTCCTCCTTCAAGTCGAACACTAAGACAAAGAATGACAAGTGAAGATTGCTGTCACACCAACACCACGGAAAGCACCGCAGATTGAGTTAAATACACCTGAATATAAAGAAATGCATAGATACTCTTTTTCAATCAGGAGCTCCATGTACTGAGAGCATAAAGTTGAGTACATATGTTCATGAAATACTGCATTAAGATGGACAGCATTCATGTCAGTCTTCTTTAAGCATTTGAGATCTAACTCAGGGAACCAAAATTTCATGTTTCAATGGCTTTCACACCCAACGGAGAGGCCAATTCAAAATTCAAGTTTGGCATCTGAAATATGATCCATCACACTAATGGATTACAAAGCCAGATATTTATTTCCAAGGAATTATGTCTTCTTACTTCCTTTAATTCATGATAAAAAGGCAAGTGGTTTTTTTTTTCCTAAGTTGTCATCTAATTACCTCATCCTGACCTGTAATTACCTAGAAATTATGTATGAGGGAAGCAGCAGTTCAACTTGAAAAGGTAACAAGGCAAACAATTATTTTCTCCATTTTAATAACCACTTATCAACTATGAAGGTGCTGATTGCTTCCCCTAAAGGACTGGGGGTGTTGGGGGGAGGAGGAGAGGGGCAGTGGGACAACAGGGATAGGACATGGGTGTTTCATTTTTAAACTAGCAATCTCTCAGTTTTTGGCTTCTTTCATTCAGCTGAAGGAAACATTGGCAAAACACATAGGAAGGTGACTCAATAGGCTGAAATCAGAGTAGCAGTTCTCCTGGCCTGAAATGGAATCTGAAGCTCATGTTTCAGCTTGCAGTGTCACCATTCAACATATGCATTCAAATCTGAACCATGCCTGAGATTTCTTCGAAGTGAATCAATCAAATGCTATCCTGATATCAATAGCATACATCTTCAGGGATTTCAGCTCCTGCTAAAGAAAAACTGCTTCACTGTCCTAGTTCAGACTTACATTGTTTCCATTAGGCCACCACCCTTATTCACAGAACAGCAGGGGCTGGGGCAGGGACCCCTAGAGATCATCTACTCCAAACCCCCAGTAGAGCAAGATCGCCTAAAGCAGGTCGCACCACAGGCGGTGTCCACGAGGCACATCTCCACAACCTCTCTGAGCAGCCTGTGCCAGTGCTCTGTCACCCTCAGAATAAAGAAGTTTTTCCTCATGTTCAGACAGAACTTCCTGTGTTCCAGTTTGTGCCAGTTGCCCCTTGTCCTGTCACTGGGCACCACTAATTGCCTGGTCCCATCCTCTTGACATCCATTCTTTATTTATTTTTAAAGGTTGATGAGATCCCCTCTCAGTCTTCTCTTCTCCAGGCTAAACATCTCCAGCTCCCTCAGCCTTTCCTGATACCAAAGATGCTCCAGCTTCCTTATGATCCCTGTAGCCCTCCGCAGAACTCTCTCCAGTAGTTCTTTGACTTCCTTGAACCAGGGAGCCCAGAACTGGACACAGCACTCCAGATGCGGCCTCACCAGGGCAGAGCAGAGGGATGGGATAACCTCCCTTGACCTGCTGGCCACACTCTTCTTAATGTGCCCCAGGATGCCACTGGCCTTCTTGGCCATTAGAGTACACCGTGGGCTCACGGAGAGCTTATTGTCCACCAGGACTCCCAGGTTGTTCTTCGCAGAGCTGCTTCCCAGCAGGTCAACCCCCAACCTGTACTATGTGCAGGACTCTACACATGCCCTTGTTGAACTTAATTTGGTTCCTCTCTGCCCAATTCACTAGTCTTCCCAGGTCTCACTGGATGGTAGCGCAGCCTTCTGGTGTGTCAGCCACAAATTGCTCCCAGTTTTGTGTTGTGAACAAATTGCTGAGGGTGCACTCCATCCCCTCGTCCAGGTCACTGATGAGTATGGTGAATAAGACCAGAAACAACATTTAGTTGATGCTACCACGGTACTAGTCTAGGTCTGCCCACCATCAGACTACTGACACACGATGTTACTTAAATTAGCTTCACCCACGGGCAGCACCACTGCAGAGCAACAGGTAACAATATTCTTCACTTTTTGTGTCTACTTCAGCAGGGAATCCACAGCACAGATCAGAATAATCCAGATATTCCTCTCTCTTGCTTTGGTCATAGACATCAATCATTCAAGTTCTATTTCTTAATTAGGCATGGTCTGCAAGACTTCAGTAATTGGTCATATGCTTTTGGAACTCATGCTCACCTCAGAGGAGCATGCTCTAAGCACCAGGTAAGGAGGACATGCTGACACTTCACAGCCAGTGCCTACCAAATGGACACAAGCAGCTCACAATGAACTCTGTAGCACAGAGCCGGCCACCTCATGAGATCCAATTACTCAAGGTCTCAGGCTGATGAAGGTTCTGGTTCTCCTACAAGTCAGATGCTCACATATGTGTTAGCTCATTCTGCAAATGTGTTTTTTCAGGAAATCCCAGTTCTCCTCATCAGGGGGTTGAGGAATGAAAAATACATCAAGCAATGCAAAATGTATTAGACACAGCAATTAGATCTTTCTCTTCACATAAAAAAATGTCACATTACATTTATCTGACTTGCCACTGAAACAAAAAACTGCTTCAACATTTTACGACATCTACAACCAAGGGCATTTAGCATTTATAGCCACCACAGGCATCCATATAGAAATTTCTCATATAAATTAAATTATCAAGTCCAGATGCAGCCATTATGTGCTGCCCTTTTTATTTTTTAAGGGGTGGGAATGTTTTGGTTTTTAAAATCCTCATGACTTCTGCAATACTGGAGCACAATGAGAAACTTGGCTTCTCACCAAGATAATTTAGCAATAAATACACATGTGGATAAATGTTAACAAAACAGAAATGAAGTAAAAAGATATGCAGCACTACTACCATGTCACATTTCAAAGCCACTACTAGATCTATTCATTTAAAAGACAAACCTGGACTTGGCCACTGCCTGACCAAGTTTCAGGCAGAAGTTACCTTTGCTCAAGAGGGCAATGGAAAGGTCATGAGAGGACAGCCTATATGGAAGACTAACAGTTCCTCCTATTCAAAAAGGTCAAAGTTTTTTTTCTTGCATTAACTTTGAAAATCTGTGTTCATTAGATCACTCTCCCCCTCCCCCCATTATTCTGTGAAATAAGAAAGTGTATACATTAAAGTCTCTCATTTGTAATGAGAGAGGGGATCTTAAAACCAACTCCATTTGCCATCTTTAACTAGACATTTGCCATACAACTGCCACCAGAGCAGCAAACACCGATTATCCACACTTGTTACTAAATCCTGCATAAATTCAATAATGCCCATATCTCTGCTTGGATTTCAACCAGTGACCTGACTTGAAGAACTATTCTCAACAACCCCATCCACCACACTTTTTGGATGAGGCAGATGAATGTTCCAGATCATGGAAAAATTGCACGTGGGGATGCAAGAGTTTGTGATTTTTAAGCAATTTCACAGCCTTTAAATACAACATTCTTCTCAATTTTGCAAAAGAATCTAGCTGCAAATTACACCTCTGGATGAGGAGCATGGAAGAAAGTTACTGATCTCAGTGTGTCTTCTCAGTTTCTATGCACCATGAATTATGAGATTTAAATCCTGAATGTCAACATGAGCTCATCATCCTCCCCCTCTATTTCTCTGGACTGTATTTCCCACTGTAGCTTCAATCTCAGAAATACCCAGACATGCAGGCTTTCTAACACTAAACTGTCACTGCATGTAAAAAACAACCAAAATGCAGTTTGGGTTTTTTTTTCCTTTCCCTTCCCCTGCCACCCTCAAACATAATCTTTCACCAGGGTAAAACTGCAAATATTGGTTCTAAAACACCCAGCAGATAACGTTGAAATACATACTGCCACTGTTTCCTCCTTCTATCCACCCTCTAGAATGCCTTTACAGCTCTGAAATGTGACAGCACCCCTAGGACTTCAGAGGAAACCGAACGGGTCCAATGCGTTACATACAGGCAGCCAGGCCCCAGAGCAGTTACTCTGATCATACAGGGCACTATCATTTATAGCCAGAACTTACATGAAAATAAAACTCATCCGTAGCATTCAAGCAGTAGAAAGCTTTTTAGACAGGAGCTGGCCTTTCAAAACTGAATCCCTGTTGTGCCAGGCTGTTATGTTCTGCACCACTTACAGTGAACAGGGTTTTAAAACATAATTTTAGATGCAAACAATGGCACCCCAAAATTAGATGCTCAGAGTGTGCTCAAGCCAGTAAGCACAACTCCACAGAAAGTATAGATGGTAAAGCCACAATTACAGTTTGGCTGCCAAATTCAATGACAAACTGGAAGTGACCTAACAGCTGTTCAAATAACCACAAAATATTAAAACATTCTTGTGAGAGATAAATTTCATTTTGAATAAGCCTACCCTCTCTTAAACAGACATGTCGTTTATTTGTATACAACCACAGCATAAAGACAGCTGGTTTCTCATCCAACTACCAACACTATATTCTAAGGCCTCAGCACTACTTATCCCCCAAATCAATCTGTATCCAGATAATTCATTTTTTAAATGATTAACCATGTGGTTAAGAAGTTCTGGTGCTTATACTGTCTCCACCGGGTGAAGTTAAAACACTACCATGACACAGCATCAGACAGAAGAAAAATGCTTAAGAATTAACTTAAGTATCAGTATCAAGTTTTATCCAGAGCTCTGGTTTTGCTTGACTATTGATTTTCATGAAAAAAAAAACTGAGACAGATACTTTAAGTACTGGAAACTTAAGCATTATAGTAACATGCTGAGAAAACCGCAAGTGAAGTCAACTGAATTCTGGCTATTGTTACTAAATTTCCCAATATAAAAATGGAACAAACCAGTGACTCAGTTGGGAAAACTTTTAAAATCAGACTGGAATTCTTTTTGCACACAGAGCAAGATTTATCTGACCCAAATGTAGACATCTACATCAGAAATGGTCATGTAAATTAATTTTACAGTCAACAGAAAGCAATACATATTCCTACAGCACACTTTGCCTCATCTGAAGTCAGAGCTCTGGAATAACCATCTGTTTCTTCCAACTGACTATCAAAAAACCTACAAATTATTAGGTCAGATGTAAATTAGATGAGACGAATCCCAAACAATCTTTATAGTGGCCCCTAGAAGCTCTATTTTGCTTGCTAATGGTCAACATGAAATATATACAATGCCATAATACCCTTAAATTCAACTGAAAGAAAAAGCTAAGCATGCTGCTTTGACAGTCACATTTGTACTAGCACTCTATAATAAAGATTTTTTCCTTGCAACAGAAACAAGAGGGAGCTTTTAAGCAAAACCTGTGTATATCTGCACCGATTTATGAACACTTCAGGTTTTACTGAAGAGCATTCAAGCGCTCTAAGAGACATTTTGAATTACTGTCCTTCACTTTCCATTATATTATACAAATGGCTCACAGAAAACACACCCTTATCTGTACAGAATCGCCTTTTCCTATGGATTATCACCTGCTCTTCTGATTTCCTCAAGAGAAGATGGGGCCTGTATTTGCTCAACTTCAGTAACGTTTTAGTTTTGAAGAGCTTCAGCATCATTAAAATAGCAGTTCAGGCATTACCTTAAATAATGCTGTAGGTTATCTCTGCTGAAAATTTTATTGATTTGTCTCTTTTCAGCAATACACATTTACTAGCCAGACAATACTTAATATTAAACATTCACAACCTAAGCTCTACAAATCCCAAAGCAGCAAGCCAAGATAAATCCTTGAAATGAAGCTACACTTATCTCCTAAAAAGAATCAAATGAATTCTGATTTGAACATCTATCTCGAAGTATATGTAATGTCTCACTGTACCAGGGAGTGCCATCCATCACAACTCTCATCCCAGACCGCTGACTCATTCAAGATCTTTTCCTAGAGGTGCAAAAAAAACACGAAGGCACTGATGCCAAGTATAAGTATGTTGCATGCCCTCTATTTTTCCTCCACAGTGGAAGGAAATGTATCTTACTGTACAGTTTTCAGAACTAAGAATATTGAAAGAAGGCACTTGCCCTACACGGAGGAGACAGCAATTTGAAAACACATCCAAACTTACTGCTCCGTAATCCTAACAGTAATCCGGGGCCAACTTTTGTATAAAAGGGAGAGCCGAACGCAACAGCAGAAGGAATTCAGCTGCAACAACTGCAGAGGGCTTTTTTTTCCCTGCACACAAAGGACACAGATCCATACCTCAGCGCTACAGCCACTCATGGCTGCGAGCTTAACCGTTCTTAAGTGCATTACTGGAAGCTACCCACTAGACTAACCGTAGCAAGGGCCAATCAATCCCGCGTGCCAGCCAAGATTCCTTCTTTTCTTCTCTCCCTCCCCGCTGCTAAAACGAACTCGGTTGATTTTTAATTGACAACAATTACACAAAGCAGACCTGAAGCTTTCAGGGACACCGGTTGACTCATCTCTCGCACGTTAACAATGTGAAAAAAGGGTTTCGTTCTCGCCCAGCGAGAAGACTGCCCCGATTCCATTTTATCTGCCCTAAAGGCAACTCTCACCCTCATGCACAAGAGCTTTCATCGCTCGGTTTTCCTACGAAACTTTAGGGATGACACAGAATGGGTCAGCCGGGACGGTGGCACGCATTAAGGAACTGGAAACGGAATTGCCCCTTTGTTTTATCTGCTTTTGCCTTTTCCCACTGGCTTTTTGCGGGTGATTGATGACAGGCCGCGCTCCCCGCCCTCCCCCCACCCCCCGATGTCTGAGCAAGGGGAGGAGGTGCCGCCGCCTCGGCTCGGGCAACGTTCGACCCACCGATAATGGCTGCGAAGATCGATGGGGGACCCCACCAAGAGGGGCCCCGGCCGCAGGCTGGGAGTGAGCCCCATCCCCGCAGACCCTGCGGTCGCACCCCTCCGGCCCATCCACCGCCCCCAGCGCTTCTGCAGCTTGACTCGCCCCTGCGGCTCTCCTTGCCACATCCAGACACCCATGGAAGAGGGGGAAAAAACCCTCCGTGCCCGTCCTCGACGCGAGGAAAACCGGCCTCACCCTTTCCTCGGCACTGGATCAAACCTCCCCCACCACCGCTCCCCCTCCTTCCCCCGCTCGGGTCCCTTTCTCCACTCTCCCCCCCTTCCCGACCCCCTTCCTATGGCCACCCGCCCGCATCAGCCCAACCCGCCCCCCTCCTTCCTCCCCGTCCCTCCTCCCCCTCTCCTGCTGCAAACGGCCATTTCTATTGTGTCTCCGCCGCGGCGGTGCCAAGCCGAGCAGGGATCGCCCCGGCCCCTGCCGTTGCCAGCCACACAACCCAACAGAAAATGGCTGGACGAGGACGTGGGTCCCACCCAACCCTCCTCTCTTCTTCCTCTTACCCCCTCTCCCCAGCCGCCCTCCCGGTCCCCTGCCCTGCTCACCCGCCACCCTCGCCTGCTGCCGCCCCGCACCCACCACCAGCCCCCGGCCGCCACCGCCCCGGGGGGCTGCCGGGGACAGCGAGGCCGCCTCCCTCACCTGTAGTGAGCCGGGACGACACCTCTCCGAAGGGCGAGGGCTCCATACGCAGGTATTTCTGCGGGGAGGCGGCGGCGAAGGAGGAGGAGGCGGCGGCCGAGGCCGGTGTTGACAATGGCGCACATCGCCTCCGCTTCGGGGATGTCGGGCTCAGCAGCGGGTCGAAATCCAGAGTCCTTTTCAAAGTGGCGCCGCAAGCCATGGCGCGGGGCGGCGGCGGGGCGAAGGAAGGGGGCTTGGAGCGAGGGGCAGGGGAGACGGCGGCGGCAGCAGCCGGCCCTGCCCAGAGGCACCTTCCCCGCTGTCTGGGGCGGGCTGGGGGAGAGGGAAGGGAGGGCGGCAGGAGAAGGAGGGGGCAGCTGCGTCAGGGCCTCCGCCGCCTCCCTGTCGGCCTCTCTCTGGGGAGCGGCCCCGGCCCCCCCAGCGGCTCCGGCTTGACCGGCTCGATCCCCGCTCTCTCCGCCCGCCCTGCCCTGGCTAGTCCAATTCCGCCCGCGGCCGGTGGCGGAACGGGAGCTGGGCCTAGGAGCGCGAAGCTGGGGCCGGCTACCCGGGCTGGGGCCGCCGATGACGAGCGATGGCGGCGGGGCCCGAGCGGCGGCGGCGGAAGCCCTTCCTTCTCTGACTCCCACACCAGCAATATGGCGTCAATAACAACGCCGCGGATTCAAAAACCAACCCCCCGCACTGCGCCTGCGTTACTGGGGCGTTGGCGGCCGCAGAAGCTCATGGGACTCGTGGTTTCCCCGCCCCGGCGACGCGGCTCTACGCCGGAGCGCCCATAGGGGCTGCGGGACTACAAGTCCCGCCGTGCCTTGCGCCGGCCGCCCCGGCTTCCGGGGTCTGATTTAAATCCCCCCTCAGAGGCTGCGGTCTGAGGTGCGGGTTAAAGCACCGGGCTGCGGTGGCACCAGCAGTACAACCATCGCCCGCAGGGAGCTGGGACTTAGGGTTGGGCCTTAGGGGGCGGCCGCCTTCAGTGCCCCGGGAGAGCAGCCTGGCCCTGGGGAAGGAGCGGGGGTGTGGGCGCTCCTGTGAGGTCCCGGAGACACAAAGGGGGTGAGAGCCCTGCCGCCCGCTAGGCCCCGCGGCCTGGCTGGCTACGGCCGGGGGCCTCCTGTTACCGCAGGTGCGAACGGCTCCATGTCCGCAGGGCGCTTGCCCGTACGTGAGAGAAGGGCAAAGTGCGTTTAGAGGCCTCCATGGCGAGGGCAGAGCAGAGAGCATGCCAGAGTCAGAAGTAGGAAGCAGGTGGAGGTGACAGCTAAGGACATGCCTCACAGTGTTGAGAGCTGTATCTCAGGCATAGCCAACTGATTTCCTTACAGTTGTGTAAAGGGCTTTCTTGCTTAAGGAGGGTGGCAAGTGAAGAGGTTCAAAGAGCTGTAGCTGCTTGTGTGAAAAGTAGAGCTCTTCCCTGTTCAGCTTCCCATTTGAAATCAGCTGTGTCGTAGCTCACCCCAGTAGAAAAGCCCCCAAATGTATGTAACGTTCAGCTTTTCTGTACCTAATTCTGTTAATGTAAAACCAGGTTGTCTTTGGAAGATAAAATGAGGAGTTTTGACTCTCTGGTGTTTTTTGATTGTCTTGTGAAATATGAATTAATCTTTCTCTAATGACAGTAAAAACTAAAACAAACCTTACCATAATCTGGAAGCAAGTTTTTGCTTTACGTGTTCAGCACGACTGGGTATTGTTGATTAAGCCATAAGAGCACCCAGTCAGTCTAATCACAAATTCGATGTCAGTGCTGGCGAGATGGTTGTGCTCCTTTTAGTGTAACTGAGGTTTCAGGTGGTGAAGTGACCCAGCAAAGCCTTTCTGCCCAATGAAAACAGAAATAGTCATTTGCTTTCTGTGGCAGATAGTTCATGACTATCAGAACAGTGAGGTGAAATTCACCCTAGGTTTGCCTGGCTTGCCTTGGCCTAAAACCAACTATAGAAAACAGCAAAATGATTCCTCTGCTGTTACCTTTTCCTCTGTAGACAAGGTACTTGGAGCAGTTCCTTGGTAAGGAGGATGCTGACAAGTTAAGAGCAGTTCTGGTTCTCCATAAGAAGGCTCAGGAAATGTACTGATGTTATTACAGTGTTATAATTGTCCTACAATTACTATACCAGTATAACTTCTTCCGTGGACACTCTTATTTGGAATAATGATGGCTGTTTTTCCATTCATTTAATCCTTCATTTCCATCGCATTTCCCTAATCAGGTAAGTTTCCATGTGTTCCTGCCGCAGTCTTAAGTAATCTTAACCAAGTGCTTCACCCAGAAAGACTGAGGCAAAGTTGTTCTTGCAGGCTCTGAGTTAAGGGAATCCAGGGTGTCTCTCAGCATGTGTATGATAGTCTTGTTTAGTTTGGGATGTCCTGTGCCCACGCAGTACTGAGATAGCCACTTCTGCCTTCACCTGTGTGCTGAGAGGTGCCTGTGTTTGGATGTGACACTGGGGGAAAAAAAAAAGCAGAATAACCATAACATTCCCACTGGACTTAATATTTTAGGTGTCTATTCTGCATATGGTAGCAGAAAAGATTTGGTTATGTGAATTCATGTGACGCCAGATCCTAAGGACCATTCAGGCACAATTTAAGTCAATTAAAACAGTCTGAGGAATCAGGCAAAACTTCATCAAGATAAGCTACTAGAAAGTGAGCTTTTGCTAGCGCAGGCAGCGCTCTAATTGTAAGCAATTGATTAGAACTATGATTGTCCTAATCAACAGACTTACTCAGGCTTTATCTGACCTTTAATTTGTTGAGCTAAACTGAAGTAAGATTGATTTAGCTCAAAATAAGAATTCACACAGCCCTTTGCAACAAATTAAACCCAGCTAAACCAATGTAGTTTTGCATGCAGACAAGCCCTAAGGCAGCAAAATGTCCAACAGCAGTGACAAAGTGCTTGATGGTTCTCAGGGAACATGTGTTTTTACTTTCATTGTGGCAGGAAACACCATAGGGTCAAGGCTGCAAACCACTATTTATATTGTTCTTTCTTCTACTTACTTATTATATAACCAATTTGCAGTGTCCCATTATGTGCTACATGGGTTGCCTTTAAAATTATATAGTATCAGCTTTTTTCTTTTTTAATAAATAGTACCCACAAATTTTATTAATACTGGGAATGGGCAAGCTTATTCATAACTGGTGCTGTGCTAGGTTTTATTGGATCTGCACTTCCAGCATGACACCTGTTAAACAGACAGGTCCAGGCGCAGGACAACATTTTGACCTTTCTACAGGTCTGGATGGGTGGGAAGGTAACCCTTTCAGTGTACTGCTGTGGGACTGTGATGGAAATGTCATAGTTGACCAAATGTTGGTCTTTATGCATTCTTTTCCCCTTCCTGTGCCCTCGCTCCATTCCCCCATTGTTTTTCATTTTCTCTTTTTCAACCCCCACCCCGTCTTCCTCTCATTCTCTTTACATGCCATCTTGACTCTGCTTCCTCTTCCTTTGCCTTGAGACGTCTTATGCATTTGAAGCAGGGTCCACCATCGCAGTCCTTGTATTTTCTCTCATGCCCTTTAACCGTCTTCTTCCCCCTCACACAGTGGCTCATTTCTCGTTAACTGGTCATGCTCGCAAGCACGGGACCACCGACCAGCTCAGCTGTTTTCTAGGGCTTGTTCATCTCACCCCAAGTGAACAAAAGTCCCTTTAAGCAGTGTCATTCTACTTGAATGCGGCCTTAGGTTTCTTGCTGATGTATCAGGCACACATTGTGGTTGCAGACTTTGTAGCCAAAACGCAGTGGAGGTTATCTGTCAGAACTTCACCCCAGTGTTTGCGTGGTGCCGAATTAAAAGGGGTTGGTTCTGTTGGAAAAAATGGGGATTAGTGCAGGAATTGTAAGGTGGGAAAAACAGCCAGAAGAAAAAGGGAATACATTTCTCTGCCTGCTTTGTTTTACAGTTAACACAGATAGTGCTGGCAAAAGGGAAAGGATGCACAGGAACAGGAATAAAAGCCGCAGGTCAATGAAAGCCACCACTGCTTCTTTAGGTACAGACTTATACTGGTGAACTGTACCAATAATTATGATCTGCACCACCAACATGCAGTGACTTTCAGTAGAGCAATTTCTTAGGCCTAAGGTACTAAAGTATTTAACATCTTAGTGTGCAACATGTACAGCGGGGTTGAGCACACCCTCAGCAAGTTTGCCAATGATACCAAGCTGAGTGGTGCAGTTGACACGCTGGAGGGAGGGTATGACATCCAGAGATGGGCCCATGCGAATTGAAAGGTCCTGCAGATGGGTTGGGGCAATCCCAAGCACAACTACAGGCTGGGTGGAGAATGGACTGAGAACAGCCCTGAGGAGAAGGACCTGGGGGTTGGTTGATGAAAAGCTCAACATGAGCCAATGATGTGTGGTTCCAGCTCAGAAATAGTGCCAACTATGTCCTGGGCTGCATCAAAAACAGCGTGAGCAGCAGGTTGAGGGATTCTGCCCCTTTGCTCTGCTTTTTTGAGACCCGCCTGGAGTAATGCATCCAACTCCATTCAAGGCCAGGCTGGATGGGGCTCTGGGCAACCTGGTCTAGTGGAGGGTGTCCCTGCCTGTGGCAACAGCATTGGAACTACATGACCCCTTAGGTCTCTTCCAACCCAAACCGTTTTAAGATTTCCAGCAGAAGTACAGAAGTGTATTTGCCAATATTTGACATTCAAAACACCTATTTCTTCTAAAATACAGTATATACTTCCACTCACACATATTCAGAAGAAGGTGACTGAGTTCATTAGGAAAATATTGCAAGAAGCTAAAGGACTGTTAATTAAACGTTTTTTTTCACCCAACCAAATACCTGTTTAATTCTAGAATTCTTCTCTAAAAGTACAAGGAGGAGATGCATTCAGGAGGTTTTTAAGATCTATTTTAATGATGCAGACTGTGTTGATAACAGGAACTGTCAGTTACCTCACCCAAATTGGAAATAACAGGAAGATTTGTAACTGCCAGCAGATTGAGTTTCCAGAGCACTCTTCCAACACCAGTAGAATGGGTGAAAATAAACAACATTAAACTGAAGTCTTCAGAGGAGACTTAGGTGGTCTTAAGATAAGGTTTGGTATTTTAAGAAAAGGGAATTGTATGGTACAGTTGTTCTCAATGGCGTGAGACTATGACCCAGGAAGTCTCTGCAGTCGTTTTGTAATAGAAAGTGGCAATAACGAAGTCACAGTGAAACTAAACTTTTTACTTGCAAGGAGGTGAAGCAGTAATAACCCATTTGAGTTGGTTCACCTACATTCAGGGTAATACATCAAACCTATAAAAGGAAAATTACTAAACTCACTGGTGTATATGCATGAATTGTGCTAACGGACCTGAATATAGAATAATTAGGAAGCAGTGAGCGAAACTGTGCAGCTATGACTGCTGGAATTACCTTGACAATTTCAGGAAGGTGTCAACACCAGGGAAGTGTGGATCAGTGCACTTCTTCCATCCATTGTCAATCACAACCTTGAGTAACTTTACCAAAAGTTATGGGGTGGAGGCAGTGTTGCAAGGTACTGGAAATGTCACTTCAGTCTAAAGAAAGAAGGTCTTGCATCCCCATGTCCTGCACACGTGTTAATACACAAATGTTTACATTATGTCTATATGTTGTCTTCCTTCCCTTTTCTCTTATAAAACAATTCACATTTTTAAACTTCGTATATAATGTTCCCTGCCTGAATTATTTTGAGAAACACTGCACCAAACTGAACTGTGCTTTGCTCTTGATATTAAAAAACCTGCCACCGCCCTTTAACAGAAAGGAAACCTACAGGTTTTGTCCGAAGAGTTGTTTTCCAGAAAGTTCTATTACGCCTTATTAGGACAATTAATTTTTTGTAAGGGTAAAAGAGCAGCATGGCATTGCATATTAGCCAGAGACTAGAATTGAGTCAACCAAAAATCCATTGAACTGGAATGGTGAAAAAATTACAGGCCAAACATCACGTGAGTAATAACAAACGTGTGAATTAAGAGCCATTGAAGTCAAACAAGAGTTGTGAATGTCTCAACTGCTTGGGTGGACTGGAGCCTGGATCCAGCAAGCTCACACAGCTATGTCAGGCTGAGATGTGGTGAAGGTCGGGCTTTGCTTCTGTGTCAGTAGCGAACAAACCAGCACAGGACATGGTGACAATACCAAGTGTTTCCTGAGGTCTCAGAGGAGGTTTGATGCACTGTCCATTCTGTTCCCTCGCAACACGTGGCTCTGTAGTTTGGTTCATGCACACTGCAGACCTGTTGCTTCTTTTCCATGGAAACTCAGTGGAAGTGAAAATGTTGCTTTTATTAAATACAGTTTTCTACAAAGAATGACAAAGAACGGAGGATTTTAATTAAAACTCTTATTTTCCCAGATCATTTACTAAGGTTTCAACTCTCAGTCACTGTCTTGTCTTTTCCATTCCTCTTTTGCTTGTTTGTTTTCACATAGTATCTGGCTACATTTTGTTCTCAAAAACCTCCTCCCTCCATCTGCAGCTGACCTCTGGGATGCTCCCCTCTTTCATGGGCAGGAAGTATGTATGTGCACAGCACCATCTATAAACACCTACTGATTAACCTGCTTCTCCACCTCTGATTGATCACTCCTCTGCTTCCCTATTTCTGCCCTGCTCTGCCAATCCCATGCAGTACCTCTCACTTAGCGTACCTTTTCTGTTCGTGAAACTGAGGATGACGACCTGCTGGCAAATCCCTTCCTTGTCCTTTCTCTACCACTGCAGGTAATTTTGTCGTCCTCTGAGCTCATCTGCTCCCTTTTTTCTCCATATAAACACTGGGTTTAGACAATGCTGCTGCTTCTGTGAAGTATTTTCAACAACCTGTTTCTGCACCTCAAGACTGCGTTTCTGAAATTCTTCCCCAGACTTAGGTTCTCTCTAGCCTGAAGAAGCTCATAAATTACCTGCTTTCTAATAGTTTCTCCTGGGCAATCTTTGGGTTCTCCTTTCCACTCAGTTCAGGGTGTCTCTGTTTCCCATTCCAGTAGATTAAGTTTTGTTATCCTCCTCCTTCTTTTTTCCTCTCTGAGCAGCAGCATCTTGCCACCATTATGCCCCTTCTTGTGCCTTCTTGGGTTGTTCATCCTTTGGGTTCCAGATGTCACCTTCAAGGCCCAACAGCATTCCGCTGCTGCCGTAATTCAGGGCTTGTGTCTTTGTTCCCACATGTTTTGGACCGGACCGTCTTTCCTCTAATTGCTTTCTTCCTTTCCTTCTCCTGCTTTCCTCCGAGGGCTTTCATTCATGCTGCCCTTTTTGTTTAAGCCTTGAACAACTGCGCCCATCTTGTGAAACAGATCCAGTCTGTCTTCGTTGAGATCTCACCATAAAATGTACTTCTGCCATAAAGCCTGTCCAGCTTGGATTCTTCTGCTGAAATATATCCCATTCCTCTATAATAAAAACAAATCCTGTTTCATAACAAAACAAAAAGAGCTGAGGGAGAGACTGACTATGCAATTAATTTTTGCCAGTTGCTTTCTGCCAAGAGCAACATGCTTGTTCATATCCCGCTCCTTAGGATTGTCCTCCCCATGTGCCTCTTGTTTGTCCTTTTGTTTTGTTACCGGCTTTTGAGTCCTTCCTGAGGGCTCCTGGCCTGATCCTGTGCTCACATTGGTGCGAAGTGAGGAGCAGCTCTGCAGCAGCCAACAGAGCTCTGCCAAGGTGAAATTTCTGTGGAAGGCGAATCAGCCCTTTGTTTTAATATTAGCTAATAAAGTCTGTGCACAGCTCCAGCACAGCACTCTGGTTTTAATTAATAAGAATTAGCATCTATATCTACACACTCTCTTTTCCCCTTTGCAGGCTCAGCTACTTTGAAGGAAACCTCTTTATATGCCTTGCTGGTTATTCTATATCTTGACATTAAAAAAAAACCTCAAACGCATAAAAACCGAAACCCCGAGTAACATCAAACTCCCACGCAAACAAAAGGCTTAGCTGCTGCCGGTGGCGGGGAGCGCTGGGAGCAGCCCTTCCCGCCTGCCGAGGGGAGCCAGCTTCCAGCCCGCGCTCCCCGCTGCTGGGGAGCCGGCCAATTCCCAGCCCGCCGTCCCTTCCTCCGCCTTTGCACAATCCCACTGCAGTGACTTCCCAGTCCTAATTGGAGCCTCTGGGCATTATTATATTATTATTTAATAAACAACCACATAAAACACTGGTTGACATTTAAATAAGAGTAAAGAAAGGAAAGCTCTGACTCCAAGACTGTTTTGTTATCCTGTCGACTTGGGTGGAAGCAGGAACAGGTTTTCTACACCGTACCCACACTCGCTCGACACTTGTTCACCTTTAATGTTTTAGAAAAGGTGCTGCTAATGTGAGCCCAGTGAAGAAGAGAGGGCCAGACTTACTGCAGCTCTTAGTCCCTGTTGCTACATAAACTGAAAATGCAGAGACATAACCTGGACATCCCCAAATTAAACGGCTTTTCTTGCCTGAGCTACAACGGGCAAGGATTCAGCATCATTTTCTGCATTGTTACCCCCAGCATGTCCCTTCGAGTGGTTATCTGAAACGCACAGCCATCAGGATGCTATTAAGGAGAATAAATGGAGGAGAGAGTTGTATTTTTGCATTTGATTGTAAGTTTGAGACGTTTCAGAGTGAGAGTTATCATGACAAGAGAAAACATGGTGTCCTTGAAGTGAAGGCAGAGAAGCACAACTTGCTCAATAAGGTTTTGAAAGAAAACAAAAAGCTGAAGGCCAGAACTGACTCCTTTAGAAACAAGTATAAAACAAGACGGGATTTCAAATGCTTAAAATACTTGGTAGACAAGGAACAAAAAAGCATCTGTTACTAGAATTGATTCAATTAATGAAAGGGAGAGAAAATCTCGAGAACTTTTTATAAAGTAGAGATTTGATGTGTGGGGAGTGTAAGAACAAGATTCTCCTGAGCCACAACCAGAGCCCTGAATAAGCATAACTCTTCTTCCTTGAAGAAAGTGAAAACTAGACAAGGGTGAGTACGTACACCCTTATTATCCTTTTTCATTGTGGATCAAAGAGGAGGAATTCTCGGGGTTGCCAGCTCTCCACTTTTCCGCAGCGAGTCTGGAGTGCAGGCTGGGTTTATTTCTCTCGGTTAGGCAGTGCCTCTCTAATACTCTAAATGATTAAGTCCTATAATGGACTTCTTGTGAGATCTGAATCCTACTGGTTTGTGTGTGGTGTAAATGTTTTTAAAGTATTCAGTAGGAGTGAAACGTTCTCGCCTTTTATAAAAAATTATATACATATACACTTTAATTCTAGGGAGTTCACCCCTCATTCTTCCCACCATTTCATTACATGTTCGCTCTCCTGTATTATATATTAAAAGCTTCATGCAGTGCCTCACTTGCATTTACATATGTGGACTGCAGTAATTCTGTGATGTTGCTTGGAACTTCTGCATGGACACGTTATATGGAGTCAATGTGGGCACGACAACTGCATTGCAGATTTTTCATAGATAAACACAGGCAGGGAATGCAAATCTGAATGAATTTGTGTGCAAGTTTTAATATCTAAGCGGAGCCTCTAAGTGCATAATACCCGTAACCACAACTGTCGGTGCAAACAGGGAAACTAGTTTTAAGGCATTTGTGCTGTTTTAAAAGTGCTGGACTTTGAAATACTTCAGCTGACATTGCCGGAGATGTGTTCATCCTCCGGCAGGTATTTAGCTGCATAAACTCTGTTATTAAAGAACGCAAACATTATTAGCAGCTGATATGCCAAAGTCCTTGCGAAAACAAATACCAGAATGGTGAGGACTGCCTTACAAAGCAACTTGTGGCTTTTAAAAGACATTCTGGAAATCTGGATTTAAAAGTGCTGGTTGATGGGCTTAGGAAGATGGGTGTTAAGCATGAAGAATTTTTTTGGAAGGCAAAATGGGAACGTACCGTGAGGGTGCTGGATTTGCATGACTGGCCGTGTAGTCAGTAATAGGATTGGTCTGGAAATGGGGAGTTTGTTTAGGGAAAGTGCTGCAGAGACAGAACGTAAGGAGAATCACAGAATCGTAGGGGTTGGAAGGGACCTTGAGAGATCATCAGGTCCAACCCCCCTGTGAAAGCAGGTTCCCTAGGACAAATCAAACAGAGTCTGCTTGAATATGGAGTGATCTTAGAATCACAGAATGGTTTTGGTTGGAAAAGACGTTCAAGATCATCAAGTCCAACCATCTGTCTATCCAGCTCTACTAGGTCCAACACCAGATCATGTCACCGAGTACAACATCTCTTCTTTTAAAACATCTCCAGTGATGGTGACTCAACCACCTCCCTGGGCAGCCTGTTCCAATATCTGACAACCTTTTCAGTAAAGAAATTTTTCCTAATACCCAACCTAAACTTCTCTTGACGCAACTTCAGACCGTTTCCCCTTGTCCTGTCACTAGCTACCAGGGAGAAGAGACTGATCCTCACCTCACTACAACCACCTTTTAGGTAGTTGTAGAGAGCAACGTGGTGTCCCCTCAGTATCTTCTAAACCCTTCACCAGCTTTGCAGCCCTTCTCTGGACATGCTCAAACATCTCAATGTCCTTCTTGTAGTGAGGGGCCCAAAACTGAACACAGTACTCCAGGTGTGGCCTCACCAGCCAGCACTGAGTAGAGGGGAAGGATCACTTCCCTACTCCTGCTATCTCACTGTTCCTGATGCAGGCCAGGATGCCATTGGCCTTCTTGGCCACCTGGAGGGAAACAGAGTGACTGCTTTTTGTGAGAGTACTGAGACAAGAATATATTAAATTGTCTCCAAAAATGTAGAGAATTATGTTCTGTAAAGTTTCTTATCCTTTTCTTTATTCATGAATACATATCTTTGATTGTTTCTGTATTTGGTGGAGGTAAAGTTGTCCTGAATTGGCCTGCAAAATATTTCCTAGATAGAGAGTTCAAGTTCACCATGTGAAAGGAATTTGTTCTGAATTCACTGGAAGTCCACATGCTTATTTTAAGTAACACTGTATTAAGTAGCTGTTGAACTGCTGTAAGAAAAGTTATCTTTCACAGTGAGAAGAACTGAAATCAGTTTTGTATTTGCATTTCTTCAGAGCTCAGTCTGAGTGGTTTATTCATGAAAATTCAGCAGAAGACAGTCTTCAAAATGGTCACTAGACAGAAGAAGCCGGACTGAGAACATCTGTATCTTCCCATTCAAAAACCTTGCCTGTTGCTTGCTCCTGCAGAGCACCTGGAAACACTGGTAAAAAACAACTTGAGGGAGTCCCATTGTACTTCAGAACCTCTTTTGTCTGTATAACATTAGGATGGCGTCAGAAGTTGATTATATATTAGGTTGTTCCAATATGAACAATTAATCTGGGGGCAAAAGCCAGTGAGGACCCTGTCAGATACTGAACAATGTTTTTGGTTTTCACGCACTGAATCATCAGTGTTTATAGGCCTCCAACATGTAAATCACCCTGAGGTAATCTGGAAGGGAAGGATATGAATAAGCCAATTAAATTGGCAAAGAGCCTAAGGAACACCCTGTTTAGGGATAAAATCACATGCCTGTCCTAGTGCCAGTAATTTTGGAGAAGGAAATAGAGTTAAAATATTTCTAGTTCATTTCTAGGTATGATTCTAGAGGTATGATTTGGAAAACTCTGGTCTTCTCTTGTACATATGAGCTCAGGTGACTGAGATAAGGCAGTAAGTAATGCGCTTTCTGCAAGTAACTTTTATTTTGATGACACAGAAGGATGACATACAGGTTGCAGAGGGTGTAGGAACCAGTTGCCTCATTTACAGTAATTATTTCATATTCAGTTTTATGATATGAGCACTCAAAGGACTGAATTGCCCTTTATCTTTCCCAGTACCTCCTTTTTTTTTTTTTGAAAGGGAGGCACAGTTTTCCATCAGGAAGCCTTCTCCACACAACTCAGCAGTTAGTAGGTGCTTTATATCTAAATGATGAAAAAAACCCCAACCCAACCCAAATCTCTCCCTACTGTCTGCCAAGCCTATGCCACCTTCAAAGGTGTGATGCAACAGGGAAAACAAGGCAGAGGTGAAGACACTTTTCATTGAAAGCTGTGCAGAGAAATATTTTCATTTCCATTCTTGGTTCACTTCTTCACAGTATCAGTGGCTTCTTTTTGTGTTTTTAAGAGGCTTGCTGTATTTGCTGGAAGACTACTATGTATTTCTGCCATCCCTCACTGATCTTTGAACTTGTAGGCCAATTCCAATCAGGAAAGCAGCTGATTCCTTAGAAGACTCATACCATCTATATGCCTTCACTGGAGGAAAGGCCCCAGCAGAACTCATGGCTGACACCAGGCACTTTACATGGGAGTGGATCATTATGACCTCCCTGTGTGCAGAAGCTGTAATTGGCATTTGTATGTTATTATGCATCAGAGAATCTAACCGTAAACAGAAATGCACAGGAAATCAGGAGTCACTGATTACACTGCTCACAGAACTACTTGTTTAAGGGCAGCTTTTGGGCATTTTTCAGACACCATTGAGAGCGGGGGACATGTAACCTCCATTTTTTTCCTCCCTATAGCCCATTATCTTTGGACTTCTAGTATCATGTTCCTGCTTGAAAGTAATAACTCCCTGAGAAAAAACAATTGCCAGGAAGCAACAGAGACAAGTCACTGGAGACACCACCTAACAGCCTTTGGATTCCTTGGAGGTAACAGCATCAGGAGATCCTAGATGCAAATGAATAGACTGGCAGAGGATTCAGATAAGCATAGTTGTTCAAGTTGGTTTTCCAGATTCTCACCTAACCCCAGCCATCTGATATGGGGGGTATCTAGCCCACACCCGTCCCTATGGAGACAAAGAGGCACTTTCCAGGAACACTTTCTTCTAACCCAAGTAGGTATGAATTGTGTGTGATGAACTCTTCTTTTCCTGTCTGTCTGTTTTCTGTTCTGAGGAGGCCTAGATGACCATCTAAGCTTTTTGGATAGCTAAAGTTTGGTGAAATGAAGCTCAGCCTCAGCGTTCAGCTCCTGTGCAGTCTGACCATGTGTTGCTGGCAGCTTAGCAAACTTCCATCACTAGATGAGGGATAGTAATTTTACACCAGAGATTTAGTTCAAGGATCTCATTTGTTTCGAGCTGGAACTGGAGGTTCACTTAGCCTCTTGGACACGTCCCTGGCTCTTACTTTCAAGCATTCAGGCACTGCTCAGAGCAGTGGAAACAAACAGAAAATAGTTGCTTTCACTTCTCTTCTTGGTATATGAGCCCTGCAGAGAAACAGGAACCAAAGCAAGGTTAAGCAGGGTTTAAAGGAACAAGATAATGTTTGGTGGAGGAAGGGAAAAATGCACAAGCTGGCCAGGTCTTTAACTCAGAGCAGTATACATAAACTGTTGCCATGTCCCCAGGAAAACAAGGGATTCGGGAAATAAGTCTGAGGCTAGGCTGCATGAAGCACAGAGCACATGACACAGCGTGAGTCCCTTTGTCTTGATAGCGCTATAGAATCAGTATGACCTTACTCCTCCTGCCCTTGTTAGTCTGAAATATGTAGCACAGCTGTAGGACATAGTTCATCATTTATCAAGGGTAAATACAGTTCTGGATGGGAACATGGAGGTGAAAAGCGTTCTGCACACAGCGTTCGTTTGCGTGTTGTAACATGCTGCTCGGAAGAAAACAGAACGCTTTGTCTTCTTGTAACGCTGGTGAGCGACTCCATATCATAACCTTGTAAGAGGTTTCAAGTGTGTTCATGAATAGGAAGATGATTAAGATGACACATCAAGGTTTTCTGAATACTTAGTGCAGTTCAGCCGCATCCTCATTTTTTTCTTAGGTTTCATTCCAAAACAAGGTGTTTCTAATCTCAAGCGTGATTGGTAGACCACATTCTTTCGCTCTTGGTGGCCCGGCTTGCTGTGAAACTCAAGCAGAGCAGTAAGAGAGGGAGTTTAAATGAGGGTCTGTCAGAGCTAATTTAGCTGAAAGGCCCTGTGATGACCTCTGCAAAGGAGGCCTCTGTTGCTCTCAGCCAGTTACTGTGACTAAACCCAAGGCTAAGAATGAAGCAACCTAACTAAAATGTTCAGTGGGAAAGAAGCTAAATGGGGGAATTAGAGGATCTAGTTTGTAGGGGAGAAAGAGGAAGATGGCTGTGTAGCTGGGGAACAGTTGAAAGTCTTGTTCTGAACACATCCATAAATCATCATGCCAGGTAGAGTATTTTCTCTTCCCCAAAGTATTTCCCAGGCTGGGAGTCAGCTTTGGCCACAGCTGCTTCTCTTCAACAGTCCATTAGAGCCCTGAGACTGGCTTTTGAGCAGGCTGTGTAGGAAGGATGTAATACTTCTCTCTGTTATGCAGCTGAAGAGTTAGGCCTGTAGCCTGACTGATGTGCCTTTTTTGAGGAGAGGAGTCATATTAATTACCCTACATCTAAGGAAATCTAATTTCAGAGCACAAGGACACAGAGGGAAAAAGGAAGCCTGATTTTTTCAGTGTTCAAATGATGGTATCAGAGCAGAGATTTGTGTCACGGGGACTGCCTCTGGGCCTTCTTGCCACTGGGGTTGTTAACAGAGGGCAGGCAAACCACTGAAACCAATGGCTTCAGTGACAGACAGTGGGGAGTGGGGGGGAACAGACAGTATCTTTGGCATTAGGCTGAGGGGGCTGGAAGAGGCAGCGCGAGGGCTGGAAGGATTTACCCGCTCTCTGATTGCTTCTAGGGCAAATGAGTGCTGACCATAGAGACCAACAGCACACGTTCACCACTTTCCAAGGGAAGTAGCTCTGGTGGTTCCATTTTCTTTACACTTTGTGCAAAGTCACATTTGGGGTATGTGTGGTACAGATGTGACCAGTTCAAAGGAGGTAGAGGTAGTAGAGGAGGTAGGTTAAATTTACTTTGTAACCTCATTTCCTTAATTTGACAGGGCAGAGAGACAAATCCCAGAAGCAGAATGTCTTGAGATTTACTTGAAGTCAGTTACGAAAAGCAAGTGAAAATAAAGGTATGCTTCTCAGGCATGCTTCTCGACATCATCACCCTGACCCTCAGGACATGTAGCCCTTCCTGTCTACTTTTCCAGCTTGCCCCTCTGTTCCACCCCCTCAGCTCTGTAGCCCCAGGGACCCAGTTAACACCTGCTCCTTGCTGTCTGGTGCCCTCTGGTGCTGCAAATACCTGTCCAGGCTGTGTCCCATCACAGCCTTACACAGCTGTGGGAACCAGCCTGTACCTCAATAATGTTCTCATGAACTGGTATCTGCTTTTCCCCCACCATGTCCTAGCTGTGACAAGAACCCACCAATATGCCATGGCACAGGTGGGAAGTAGGAAAAGCTAGTCCAGGCTGCTTTAACCCTGTTTCAGTCTGTAAAGGGGGAGAGTGAAAAGCAGACAGGCTCTCACTCGCTGGTCCTCCCTCCAAGTCTCTAACTCTTGTTTTACTGTCTTCCTTTCTCCAGCTCTAGCCCTCTAATTTCTATCATCCATACTTTTCATTACTGTTATCTTCACATAGTTACCTGGTGTCACTGCTTAAAGCCCTCCTTCCTCCTCCAGGGTACAGGTCCTCTTCCCCTAGGATGCTATTCCCACCACGTACAGTCCCTGATCCTGCTCTAGACACATCATATTGCAGAGTCTGTGGCTCAGGAACGCTTGGAGCTTACACGTGCTCAGATCCATTGTTCAGAAAACAGGATTACAGTATCTTCACCGTCCTTCATCTCCCCTCTAATTAATCCATGCTAATTGATTGATTGATGGTGGCTCTCTGACATAACAATCTCACAGGTTGGAGAAGCAGGCACATGCCTATCATTCTCATGTGTCTGCCTGGAGCATATGGAATGTATTAACCTCCAGAAATTAGTTAGAGCCTCTTCTAAATTAGTTTGTTCAAATTGTCAATGCTCATTTCTCTGGACCAAAAGAGAACTGATGACAGAGGCAGATAGCAACGACAGGCTCACAGGTTTTGATCCCAGTAGATTTCACCCTAACAGGGATCGAATGGATCACCCGGTGACCACAAACTGCACACTGATGGTAGGATTTTGCCTGCAAGCCTGCTTCCTCACACCTGATGCCTGTGCCCTGTTCAGTTTAGAGTTCCCTTCCTGAGACGGCCAAACCCTGTTCATGGTGAACATAGTGCTGCACAAAGAGGCAATACGCGCTACAGGATAACAGGGATCAGTTTAGAGGGGCTGACACTGACCTGTCCCTCTTGGTCCCCAGCCTGCTCTGTCTCTTCATGAAACCCTGAGTGACTGAGCTCTTCTCTTCTGCTCCATCACTTGGCTCATGCTCTTCAGCCTAGTTACTGGGTTTTCTGAGTTGTGGGTAGATGCCAGTGTTTCCAAGCTGTCAGTGCAGCTGGGAGTAGCTGCTGTAAGGAAGGACCAGTTTTACCTACTGTGTGGGCTAACATACGACAACACGTTGGTAATCTGATTACCACCAGGAGTCCATTGGGCATGGACTTTCATGGCAGATTCATGGCCTGAGAACTGTCAGCCTGCTGAATTTCAGTTCCTGCCACGGGGAACAATTTTAGGAAAAAAAGCTACCACATTTTTATCTTTTTCTTTTTAAAAAAACCCTCTCTTGAAACAGCTGAGCTGGTTAAATAGAAAGCAAACAATCTGTCCCAAACTCAACCAAACCAACCCCCCAAACCCAACAAACTGGCAACGAGCTGTAGGCAAGCAATAAAGTGATAAAGGGTTGGCAGAGCAAACTGAAAATGGGATTTTATAAAGAGAAGTTGGGCAATCTTCAAAAAAGTGGTGCTACCAGTCCTGTCAATGAATACTTAGATAGGTCCCTTGCAGATTGCAGGTCTCTTGAAGCAATGCTCACTGGTGAGTCATTTGGAGGAGTACTAATTGAAGGATAGAATATGGCCTGCTGTGGCCTGCAGCCATTATGAGCTGCACATTTTTTTAAGAGATGTTTGTTGCAATCCCCTCTATTTTCTGCAGATGGGGTGTGGCTCTCCCATTCCTGGCAAAGTGGCCAGTGCAGCCTTTGGTTGGGAAAATATGGGCGCTGTTTCATGACAAGCTAGGCTTCCCCTGGGGGGAAATCACCACCTTCTTCCTCAGCACAGCATCAGGGGTGTGACGATTCCCTAAAGCACTGCAGAACCGTGCAGAAATCTGGTAGCTCTATCCAGTTCATAGTTACATGGATTGAGCTCATAAAAACATCTGAATCACCTTTCACGGTACCTACCTAGCTACATAAATCCAACCTGATCCTCTTCTTAGCAGCTGAGCCTTACCTTTGCAGATTATGTCTCCTTTTCCTTTTTATATCAGAGGTCTTGTGACCCTCACTCCTTGCACAATTGCTGGGGCTTGCACGAAACCTGCTGTGTTGAAATTCCTCAGCCTGCAATCAGAAGTGGCACTGTTGCTCTTTGCTCACATTTAAACACAGGCACCTTTCTTTGGCTGTGACGCACCGGGTGACTGATTCTTCATGCAGGATGGGAGGGACACCGCACTCAGCCCCACTGATGACTGAGCATGGATAGCAGCAAACCTGCAGCTGTGCCTGTGGTAGGTGAGATAACCCCTACACCTCCTTGTCTCCTGTTTGCCTTTCCACCACTCTACTTTCCTGGATCCACTTGCCCTGCCAGCTGAAGGCCACTCGGTCAGCTCTGCAAGAAGCCTGGGGTCACAGAGCAGGAGACAGACTGTGGGACTGTGCTGCAAGTTGGGGAAATGTGGACTTAGTTTTGTGGAGGCTGCAAGGAGGGAGAAGCCTGGTGAGTATTTGCATACACTGCATCCAGTCAGGCAGGCAGAAGAAGAAATGCGCCCTTCTTATTTATAGGGAGATGGAGTTGTGATGCTTGGTCAAACCCATTAAGTCTGGTATCCTGCTTCAAACAGCAATGAGCACTGGCTACTAGAGATATAAAGAATACTGTAGTAAACTAAAGGTTAAATCAGTCACTGTGGACGTTTCTCATTGTCCTGCTGATATCTAGGTCACTAGTTAACCTTGTCAAGAACTAATGACCAGCATGAGATGGGAAGGATGAAGGCTTTAAGTTGATGTCCTACATGATTCCTCTCGCTTGGCTGAAACAAAAATGAAGAAAGAGTGATACCTCCTCATCCTGTTCCCCCTGGAATATATGACAAACACTGTATTGTTACCAAAGGTGCAGGATCAAACCTGTCATTATCTCACACAGAGTGCAATAAATATCGTGACTAAGAGTTAACAGCCTAGTTATGATCATCTAAAGCCATCATCTGTAAGTCTTCTTGGCAGGCTTTATGTGAGCTGAACCAGGTTGTCACCTGCCTCCTTCAATGACGACGCAGCATCTTCTCTGTATAATAATTTTCTGTCACTGCATACGACAGGTGAAAAATACAGGTGAACAGTATTTTCCCCGCACGGATATGTAACTGACTGTATTACAGAGACCTTCAAGAACAAAACCTTTATTTTTCACTTTCAGGAATTTGAATGAGGAGACCACATTACCCAGAATCAAGATGCATCTTGCTTGGTGAATACAATAACAAATGGCTTCTTCATATCCCGAATTCACAAGCGTTTCAGAGAGAGACAAGTCAGCAGCACAAGATGTACTATTCCTAGAAATCTCCTGACTCAACTCCTGTCCTGTATCTGTCAGTGATTCAATAGCATGGCAGTTATAATTGAGCACAAACATACTTCTGTTAGCCAACAGGAAGAAGCTGGGCAGAAGCACCAAGATGGAAATGGGCTGTGTGGGTGCTGAGGTGGGTGGTCACACCTGGTCAGGGCTGTGAGATTCATGATATGGCTAAGGTGGTCAGACTTGCAGAGGGAAAATCTGAGTTGCCTGTCTCTGTGTGGTGATAAGGAAGGATGAGGAGGGGGATCAGGATAAGGAGGTATCCTTCAGGAGGACGATAAGCCTCGATGGGCACTTAACAAGGAAAAAAAGAGAGATAACAGTTCTTCATTTTTAGTTCTTTAAATAGCAATTTGTTTAGTTTTTCCTTTAGGTTGAACACTTTGTATAAGAAAGCACTAGCTGCAGCACTTAGCCATCCTGTGTAGATTTCTGTAGATTTACAGGCATTTGTGTGACATGGTTGGAGAGAGGATGGATTATCAGCAGGTAGCCAGCAGCCCAGGGAGAGGTTCTTGAGATTTGTGTGCTTCCACGTGCATCTCTTTAACTGCATCTGATTTGCTGGAGATGTGGAAAAAAAAAACTCAACCTGAACCACGACTGTGTTCTACTTATGAAAGCAATAGTGACATCAGGACAAAAATACACGATCCATGTAGTTCCTGAAGCTAGAGATTACTCATAGGATATTGCTAGGGCATCAGATAAAGATTTTAACAAGTGGGTGTAAACACTTCATCATAGGTCTGTCTTTAGGAAACCAAGGAAGTGCTCCTAGTTTCAAAAGTGTGGAATTTCTGACTTCAACTGCTCTCTTCTTCCTGCTTTTATTCTGTGGATGGAACAGGACTCAGTTGTTCTCCCTTTGTCATTTTATTTGCCTGAAATGGTTGTATGCATAACAAACTGGTAGGATGGGTTAGGTACTTTTTCTTCTATCTCAAGTTATTTAAAATGACCAAATCTCTGCAGATGCATAAACCATCAAAATATCAATAAATGGAAATGAAATCTTTCTGTTAAATGCCTCTTCTTCCCTGCTCCAACCTCCTGATTTCGGGTTCCTTCCTATCAGGAATCTCTCTGACCAACCAATGTGTGGACACATCCCTCTTGCCTCCCAATGACTCCTTGAGGAGAGAAGAATCTACCCACATTATCCTAACAAGAGGCTATGGCTTCACTGATTAAATAGCTTGGGGTAGTGATGTGTCCAACAAGGCTGATGACTGCAAGTGCTGTTGTTTTCAAGCATCCTTCTGAGGACAAAAAGGCTCCTTCTTTCAAATGTGGTTAGTTTTCCCAGTTGAAATGTTTGTTCATGATGTGCATGTCTGAATAGGTCTTGTTGGTAAGCTACCTTCATCAAACCATCCCAGTTACATTCGTCTCATTGCCCTCTTCTGTTGTCAGCCTTTTAGAGTAAGGAGAGGACATAATGAATGAAAAAGTGCATCTTCATTAGGCCTTTTTCTTTTCCCCAGCACAGGAATCTAAAATGACCCTGCTGTCTCATTGCTGTATCTTAATTGCATTGATCAGAATTTAATTCAAGTTAATTTTTTGGTCCTAAATGTTTGACATCCAGGGCTATTCCAGAGAATATTTTCATTTCACAACAGCCTCATTTTCCCCACTTGGTTCTTACTCTCCATACCATGAATATTTATTGTTCATCTCTATTTCAACCATGACAAGGCACATTCCTGAAATATTTTGGCTAGCAAAATGGTTTCTGGCAGTCAGTGCTTTAAGACTGTTGAAATGAGGTCACTTGTGACACAGAAACTTCAGGAAGGTTGGAAGTCCATCAAGGACCCGATTGCAAGGCACTGTTGTTCTGATTCTTACATTTTGTAATGTGAGGAGATCCAGCTGTTTGACAACCCCAAATCACACTGAAGGCTTGGGCAATATAACTGATTTATTGATGTGCCTGGACTGATCAGTGTCCTGGACCAAAAAGCCCAGGATGTTGCTTTTCTCCCCATCTGTGCTTTGTAGAGAGCTTCAGTGAGCTCCTTTACCGATGAAAGAATTGACTTTACATTCAGGAAGTTCAAAAGAGGACCTCAGCTTCCAGACAGGTGTGCTGATCTGTGGGGCACATCTGGGTGTATGTGGCATTTCCACTGAGCAGAGGCTGTTATCTGTGGGCCTGTTTTTGGAAAAGAATGGTACCAACAAGTGGCTGCTGGGGACAGCCGAGTCCGTGCAGTGCTGTTGAGCTTACGTCCACTCTCTCATAAGCCCAGTGAGGGCCCAGAAAGACAGACAGATGCTGCACTGCATACATCACTTCCTAAATGTTGCCTTGTCTCTAATCTGCAGCTGCTGTGGGCTTTCCTTTCAGCGTAAGGTTGCTTTGTCTGAATAAGCAACGACAGCATCTAAAGAAGTAATAGATTTTGAAACTGAGACAACTGGAGCAATCATACTTTGATCTCTGGCAAAGCCCAGGGGCTTGGTGATTATCCAGTGGAAGGAGCTGAGATAAATGAGTTTTCAGGAGCAGGGAACTCAAAGAGTTCAGGCTGGAGGTGCATGAGCGTGAAGGGTGAGGGGGTGCACCCCCTGCTCCCTGGATAACGAGGTCAGTAATCAGCAAGCCACAGGGGCCTCTTTGAGCCTGGCACTTCACGGGGCTCACAGGCATTTCCTAGGAGCAGGCAGGAATGTTTCTTTCCATAGACCTCTGCCACCTCCTTGGAAGCTGATCAATCCTGTTTTATTTAAAAAACCACCATTTGACTTCTAATGTTTTTATACTGATTAAGAACACGGACTTGGCTGAGTGAACAAGGGAGCCAATTGTAGCTCAGCTGCTTCATGCTGGAAAAGCTTTGATCGGACTGAGTGGGAGTTTATATTTAAGGTACTCTATAAAATGAAGTTTGGTGATAAGCTTATAAACTGAATTTGAACCTTGCACAGGCTCCAGAGAGAAGGAATAAACAGCTCAATTTATATTCTCTACAGATACACACCCAGATGTCCCTTTAACCTTGGGTTATTTTTTTTACCTGGGAGGTCAAACTGTTTTCAAACCATCTGAAATTATTTGTCCAGATTAGCTGTTCATGCTGAAGATGGAGAGATTTCAGGGTGGCTCCCAAGAGCCCCAAAGCCAACTATAATGAATGAGTTTGGTGTTTTACTCCAACGGAAAAAAAAACCTGAATGAGTTACAGAGCTGCCAAATACCCCCAGTTCATTCACACAAACTTGAGGATAATGTGCTTCTCTTGATCCCAGCATAGTATCACTAAAATAGCTTATTTTAAGGGCATTCGTGTCCATCATCTTCCCTCTTCCATTATTTATCAGCCTCTTCAGTTATACACAGCAATGAATTGAAATTAGAAGGCATCTGACAGGAAACCCAGGGGACCATGTAGGGTTCATGTCCCCTTTCTGCTGAAGCTGGTGACCAAACTTGTAGAAGATCAAGTCTAAGCAAGGTCCAGTGATCATCCTGTGAAATTCTCCAGAGTATTACTTCTGGGCAGGGTGTGCCTGTATAGACATCAGTCTGAAGAGTTTGGTAACTGGTCAAGTAATTATCCATCACCAGTGCTGTGTGCAGGTGGATCCTAGCACAGCCATCATGGAGAGTCCGAGACTGCCACAGCACTCATTGTGGCAGCGTTGGGGTCTTTGCCTGGGAGAGGTTTTAGATGGTGAGGTTGTGGTCTGTCTGAACCAGTGTCTGAGTGTGTCATCAGAGGAGTCATCCAGCTGATGTACAAGTCTCACAGCTGTAGGAAAGGAGAAACTTTTGTTCATGTTTTCTCAAGGCAGAGGGCTGGAAGTGAGAAACCCCAAGGTCTGGCACAGTGATGGCCTTCTGCATACCTGTGGGCAAGTCACTCCCATCATCATTCTGCTCCTGCAGTCTTCTCACATCTGTTCCAAAAGGTAATTGCTGAGACCCAGCAGCACCCTAAGCTTCTACAGTCATTCTTCCTTCCCAGCTTCAACAAAAATTCACCTAATTTATCTTAAGATAGGGAACAATTTTTTAAACCTAGCTTACAGTTCATGCCCTGTGCTTGTGTGTCTGTGTCTTCATCCCTCCCAGTGACTGCCCAACTCCAGCTAAGTGTAGAGGCCTCAGCAATATCAAAGTTACATTGAATTTCCAGAAAATTGGGAGAGTGAATCATTCAGAGATCACCTCTGCTGAGAAAGAAGTCTTACCAGATCTCAGAGGCTCCCAGTGAAGAAGGGGAAAGAGAGACAGAGAGAACACTGGACACTGAACTTGCCCAGGGAACAGATCTGCTAGGACTGGGAGTAGGCCCATTCATCAACCAGTTTCACCATATTCTAAGGGAATTCAATAATATACATCTAAATTTGATACAAATTGCGAAGACTAATTTGTGAACTGGAGCTCCATGCCTTGGATTAGGTGCCTTTTGCTTTGAAACTATCCCCAATGCCTTTGCCTGTGTAAAAATATCTATGGGAAAAGACATCACAAATGATCAGGTTCTGCAAGCCTTCTGAGTCCATCATTGACTTCTCCACATAACTCCCATTCAAGAATCATAACTCCCTGAACACTCAGTTTCCATCTGAATAGCTTTACTCTCAGCCTGCTCTCTTCATCGCACATTATTTTATTCATCTGCCCTGAAATAACAAAGTTTAATTGGCAATCTGGCTCTGATTTACTAATATCTCCTTGTGCATGGAAGGAGACCTCAAATTCTATGCACTCATTCTCAATCAACGTCAGCATGGTATTAACTCGATGTTATTACATTATTGATTTTATTCATCCCAGGAGCTACATCAATTTATCTTGGAATTTACACTTCTTTAACAACCAACACAAATCAAGAACATTTGTTAGGCCTGCAGTATAGACTTGAAGCTTTTTGGAATCTGATCCTCATTTTCCTTTACATTTGTTTATATTCCCAGTTAATCAGGATTCCTATCTTGCCCCTTTGAACTTTCAACCAACTGTAAATACTTTTGATAAATTTCTGCACTAAAAACTATATTGCAATACAGGTCTGAAAAAAACCCCAAAACAACCAAAACCAAAAAAAAAAAAAAAACCAACTGCAAAATACCCAGTACTTTCTGAGGTATTGGTATAACTGGTTTGGGGAAATAGATGGCTGGGTGCTTTATTTGCCACATGTAAGCAATCAGATCTATTTGCAGCCTCAGTCATGCATTTGGTTCTGAAGCACAGCGTAACCATTTGCAGTTTCTAACTCATGTCTTGAAGGTGTGTGGCAAATTAAAATAATAGCAAAGAGTTTGTCCTTTTGCATTGCATTTTACAGCCTGACTTATTTGCAACAGATGAAGAAATTTTGGGAAAGTTCACGGCCTGCTTCTGCATTTGTTCTATCTTCCTCTCTGGCTGTGCCCTGTAACGGCTGGGGAGATACTGAAGGGCTCGTGTCAGACGACTGGGAAGTAAAAGCTGAAGAGAGTTTTAGTCAGATGCTTTGAACTGTTGACTTTTTAATATATTTTTTTTAAAGGGTTTATATCTACATAGCTGAAATGTTGCTTTGGCATTTGGGAGCAGGGATGTGGGACACCAGAGCAGTCACAGCACTGGCTGGTGTTATCAAAGATAATTTTGAGAGGGTTAAAACACTTTTAGTATCTTCCTTGACAGAGAAACCCACCACTGGCTGAAATGCAAGGTGCAATTGTAAATTTGCTAGTCTGTATAGTAATTTTACCACTGCTTTGGTGTGTTGAGTCTGTTGCTTGTGCCTGTTACCTGTATACAGTAAAAATAAAACTTTAAGAATATGCTGTTGCTTAGTGATAAGATAGAGACCAGTCAGAAACACAAAGATGGACTTTTACTCAGAGTAGAAGGACTAATTCAGCTGCATTTAACTTCAAGTGCGTGAGTAATCTAGAAAAGGGAGAATTGCAAAATCTGAGTGTCCATGGCAATGCCACCCGTCAGCGTTACCTAATACATTAGGGATTACATCATTAGAACAAACTTTCGTCAGTTTGCCGCAGTTTGGTTATGTGACACTATTTTGAGCTCAGCATGGAAGTGATGCTTTTATGCAAATTTTTTCCCTCTGGAGTACTGCAAACACTGTCAGAAACTCTATCCAGCCATAGCCTAACACAAGGTGCCTTGGGAGAGAGAAGGCCACAGCACCTAAAAAATACCAAATGAAAAATTCAGGAGCTAGAGGATTTGTGTGGACTTTCTCTTAGAAGTTGACAAAGCAGGAGTTTCTTGGCCATACTGCTCAGAAGTTTCAGGAACTTACAGCACCAGTAGTTCCCACAGCAACACCATTCTATGTTGGGTCTTGTTTCACAAGATGGTGGAAGATAGACACCTAGGTGCCTGAATGGTTGTGAGGTTTGAAATAGAGGCAAGCAGGAGGTAAAGAAAAGAAAAAAAAATTTTCTTTGGATTCGCCTGGGTAGACAAATGGGTTTTTATTATGTATTTGTTGCTCTGATAGCACAGCCAGCTTGCATCTGTGCCAGAAGCCTTACATGTGGGCTGTTTGCCTAGTGGTAGCTGTGATGGTCTAAGGGTTGTAGTGAGATGTAATGTCTCTTCTTGGGCTGAGCGATACAGGGGGAACTCTCCTCCAGATCTGACCTGGTATCACTGAAAGGCCAGGGAAGCTACGAACCAGAGCAGTGCTTTGGCTGTGGGCAACTGGAGGAGATGGAGTTACTGAAAGACATGATCTCTCCTGCTGCTTCCCCCTCTCCCATCCAGAGGCAGGGACAGAGCAAGAGAGAAGCTGCAGCAGATCTGTGGCAAAAGGCTTGGCACTCATGCATAGAGACCGGCCAATGCAAGGGGTTTGACAGGAGTCAAGATGGTACCCCAGCTGCGGCTTCAAGTGGCATGGTGGGGTGGCAATCTACCCCTGAGCATTTGCTCATTATGCTGGCCAGGTGCACTGGTAAGCAGGCCCCAGCCTTTGCCAGCTCCTCACACCAAGCCCCGGGAAGCCCGGAGCACTTTTATAAACCTGTCTGGCCATTCCGCAGGTGCTGGGCAAGAGCAGGAGCACGACCGCACTGCTATCAGAGTATGCTGACTTTATGCTGCCTTTACACCGCTCGTAGGAGTAAGCGATGCAGCAGAGAGGCAGAGCAGCACAGGTGAGTGGTACCTTACCCAGCACCCAGCACACTTGTACGAGGTTAACCCACCAATGATTCTACACAGGCCAGAGTAGCCAGATCTAATTCGTCAAAGCTTTGCACTGTGCAGCATTTGGCTTGGAGCTAGGCACCCTAACGCTGGCTTCAGCGCCGTTGCTGGAGTGCAGCTCTGAGCTGTGGCTTGGCAAGGGTGTTTGGATGGGTTGGTGGAGGTACTTGGCCCTGAGGTGAAGGTTTTGGCATGTTCACCTTCGCTTCCAGTGCTGCAGCAGTCTGTGGGCTCCAGCTGCTGCAGCTACAAATCACCAAGCTCCCCAGACGAAGTCCTTAGGCTCTGCAGGAGTGTCTGACTTGCAGCAGCTGCACTGTGCAACCTTGAATGTTAAAATATCTTTGCTTGCTGTTCAGACCCCCTTGCTTTCCTTTCACTGTCTCTGCGCTCTTTCAGGAGTCCATCTCAGCAAAGGTCACCCACGTCAGGTTTCCACACAGGGGGAACATATCCTCACCCTACACTGTAACCATGGTGATTTGTTTTCTTTTAAATTCCTTTCCCTTAGGTTCAATGCTATCTTTAGATGTCATCTGTTTTGACAAATGTCCATGTAGTTCCTGATATTATCAGGGAACTGTGGCATGACAAGGATTGGCTTAAGTAACAGCTGCATAACTCTGTCAGGAATGAATGATGCAGCTGCTGCCCTTTTGGAAACACTCCCATTTTCGGTGATTCTTGCTCCGATGCAGCGTCCGGCAGCCAGTCATGGCCCGGCTTGCCCAGGTTTTCATCTTTCCTGTTCCCTCAACCTTGTGCAGGCACATCGTTGCTGCGAGATGACCAGAGAGTTGGGATGTACAAGGCTGCCAGGGCAAGTAAATGGGAACAGTAAATAGGACTGAAGCCTGAAATGGTTAAGCTGGGCTCTTGACCCGACAAAGTCCCAGGGCATGTGTTTCTCTGAGGACGACTGGGCTAGCAGTGCTCTTCATGACTCGCAGCATAGGCCAGTTGTGTTCTGGATGCTAGTAAAATGGGCAAGAAATACCCCCTGAGATTTTGTGTCTCCTGCACTGTTTATGCATCTTTACTCTTTAAAAAATATACTGCCTCTGCTTTGTGCTAATATTATGCACAACCTGGGAATTGTGACTTCTAAAGAGTTTTGTTGTCTTTTTTTATTCAAATATAACTTTAAATTTGCGACGCTGAAGCAATGCAAACATTTTTGTTTGTTTCTTTTATCATTTTGGGTTAAATCACTGATGCTCTGGATATAGTTGCCAGTCTTCCTGTAGGTGTGTGTTTACCAGGGGTAATGCCACCGTACTGCCTTTGGTCATTTCAGAGCCACAGTTTTCTTGATGTTTTCTCCCTCAGCAAGGTGGGGGTGAGCAGGAGGCACCACCTATTCTCAGGCTCCCTATCATCTGTTCCTTTGTTCGTGCCTGGGTGAGGCCTTTGTGTGTGTACCCAGCTGTTACCCATGCAAATACAGCAAAATCCCACCCTGAAAAGGTGTTTTCTTAGCTGGAGGAGATGCACAGGGTGGCAGAGGGGCATCAAGGAGGCACTGAGCTTCTCCCTTGGCATCTTTGGCTATTTAAGCACCCTATGCTTGAGGGAGCTCAGAAGCCTGACTATTCAAGCTCATACTTATCATAATATTATTGGAAATATGGCCTAAATTATAGACCATACAGTCTGACATTACCTTCAGCTAAATCATAAGATGACATTTCTTTCTATAATGGACTGTATAAACCTCAGTTTAAAATGCCAAATAAAATTATCCCATCATTACCCGACTGATTTAATGCCAGTGAGCATTCCAAAGCGCAGAGGTGATCTTTAGCATCACACATGAACTTTATGTTTCTTTAATTAACTGCATCATACTGCATGTTGGCAAGAAGCCTTAATGATACTTCATCCTTCCATCGACCGATCAGCAGAAAGTTGCAGGGATAGTACTGTGAAGAGACGAGCTAGGTCTTGATTTAAGAACTACTTTAAATGCCACAAACCAAGCCTTTTTAATAGTTCAGTATTACATACTCAAAACACTTAATGCTGTGTACACAAGCGTTCCTTAGTATGAGCAGTTGGGGCCAAAATCTGCAGTCTGACAGAGCTCCCATGCCTCACTCCCCTCTTACACCTCAGCATCCTAGACTGTGACCCACATCCCAGGGGCTGATTACTCCTGGTCTGCCCTCCAGTACCAGGCATTAAGCAAGGCTGATGTGGTGGCAGTGCTGCCAAGGGGCTCCCAAAGTGGAGTCTGCCACTATTGATTGCAATCTCCTTGAAAATAAACTGGCAAATGGTCTCTGCTGATGGAGTTGCCATGTGCACACCCAAATTTGCACAGGATGGCTCTGTGGGCACATGGTATGTTTCCATACATTGCCTTCCTGCTCCTTTCCCTCTGCTCAAGGCTATTTGCAGCTTGCTTCCTTTCAATATGAAGCCAGGACCAGAATTTCCCTTGCCACCCCTGGCCTTAGCACCCCTACACCCAGCCCCTGGCTGATGCCCCAGGGGTGACCATCACCAGCGCAGGGCATGGGGAGTCTCACCGTCCCAGGAAATGTTTAGGCAACTCCACCCTCAGCCCATCTCCTGTGCCCAGAATTTAGAACAGCTTCATGTGCCTGCTTTTGTTTTGGGTTTAAGTATGTGCCTCGCTATCTCTCAGAGCTATCTCAAATGCAGAGGTGTGGTGAGACTGCCTAATTTAGCCCAGCCTGTGACATCTGCAGACTGATGGCTTGTCTCTGTAAAGCGATTTTGTCTTTTTCATTTAGATTGGTTTAAAAGCCGATAATTTAAATCCTTTGTCGCCACTTTTCCTTCGCCCTAATGAGATGTAGTCTAAGTTTCCCAGCAGTTGAGACAAATGAAGTAAAACCTCTCAGAAACAGAAAAGGCCCCTGCAGAAGTTCCCACCATTTTTAGAGCCTTTCAAAACACCTCTTCACTTTTCTTCCCAGGAGGGATCTGGTTGCACACTGGGTCACACTTTTAGGAAAAGGAGAAGAAATGACAGGATGTTCTGGGTGCTTGTGTGAAGGCCTAGTTCCTCCCCAAACTTTCATCATCCCTCTCATCATTTCCTGTCCTGGGGTTCTACAAAGCCCAGTGACCAGACACAGTGCCTGTCAGGCCAGCCACCTCCTTTGCATGTCAGTGGAAACATTTTGGCACCAAACCTGAGGAGATGTATCTCCAACCCACCAGGGTCACTGGAAGAACCCCCTGGGTTTCACAAGGTTAAGGTTTTAGCATAACCAGGACTCTCTAGTCAAAAAGCTACAGGCCAAACACACCCACGGGAATCACAACATGTGTCTCTAGCAATATGCTCTGATTTTAATGTATTTGCATATAATCTTCTTGATGAGGGTTTTCCCACTAAACTCTTGCTCTGACATGACAAGGAATGTTTAAGACAGCAAAATGGAAAACACAGCAGGGAGGTAGGAACACCTGAACAAAGATGAGGAGGGCAATTGCGGTTACCTATTTCTCCATCCTGCTTTCCCTCCTGCTGGCCCCATCACTGTGGGGTTAGGCTTCCAGAGTTACTCCAAGGTGCCCCAAATGAAACATCTGTGGCAAGTGTGTGGCAGTATCCTGGTCCTCATGCCTGTGCTTTCTTGTTGAATATTGTGATGTGCCATATATCAGACAACATCCCATCAGGTCTGCACAGAGCTTGCCTGCAAATCACTGGCTGAATGCCCCAGGGCTATTTCTTTTCTAGAGGACAAGGTGGATCTCCAGATCTTCAGAAAAGAGGATCTCATTGGAGAGAGCTGCTTGCTCCTAGGGACATAAAAGTGCAAAGGGAGTGATGTGTTGTCCGTTGGGAACAGAAGGCAGGAGGATAATTACAGTGCTGTAATTTTTGACAGCACAGGGCAATACGTCACTGAAAGTATGCTTTTATTCCTCAACAAGATGATATGTCCATGTCTCAGTCTTTTATGAATTCACCCCTATGTAAGACTGTGGAGGAATAGAGTTAATTTTTTTCATAGTATGGGGCTGTGCTTTGGATCTGTGCTGAAAACAGTGCTGGTAACACAGGGATGGTGCAGGTACTGCTGAGCAGGGCTTACACAGAGCCAAGGCCTTTTCTGCTCCTCACCTCACCCTACCAGCAAGGAGGCTGTGGGTGCACAGGGAGCTGGGAGGGCGCACAGCCAGGACAGCTGACCACAACTGACCAAAGGGATATCCCATACTTTATGAGATCATGCACAGCATATAAAGCTGGGGAAGGATACGGAAGAGGGGGATGTTAGCAGTGATGGCGTTTGTCTTCCCAAGTTACTGTTACGTGTGACAGAGCCCTGCTTTCCTGGGGATGGCTGAGCACCTGCCTTCCCATGCGCAGTGGGGAATTAATTCCTTGTCTTGCTTTGCTTGTGCACAGCTTTTGCTTTACCTATTAAACTGACGTCATTTTTGGTAAGAAAACCCAGGAGTTTTCTAATTTTTACTCCTGCAATCCTCTCCTCGCTCCCACTGCAGGGAAGTAAGTGAATGGCTATGTGGTGCTGAGTTGCAGGCTGGGGTTAAGCCATGACAAAGAGAGAGAAGTGCTATTGCTGACTTCTCATCAGTTAAGGTCGTAGAGCATGTGAAAATCGAGAAACTGAGCTCTAGGTTAATGTTATAAACATGGGTCTAACTACCCCCCTTCAGTACTGGGCTCCTTGGAAAGAGGCAAGGAGATGAGCACCCTTTCTCAAGTGCAGTCAATCCCACCAAGCCAAAGGCAGCTGCACACATTTCTTTCTAACTTTTTTATTTTCCTAAGGATATAATCAGTTCACTCCTGAGGATCAAGGACCTTGGCCATGTTGTGTCAGCCCGCAGCAGGCAGTTGTGCTGTGGGTCCTGTATGGGGCTCAGAGCTTCTGCTAGGTGCTGTGTGAGTACCATGAGTGCCTCTCCTTACTCTTAGGATTGCCAAGGCCCTGCAGTGCTTCCAAGTATGGTCTGGAAGAACCAGCTCTAGATGGGAATAGACTTCAAGGACCAGCTGCACACAGTAATGATTAATGCCTTTTATTTTTTCCCAGATACAGCCTCAACCGAGATGGACGAGAGAGAGACCACCATCAATAGAGACTGTTGATTAGTTATATCCATTTTTTTTTTCCAGAAGCTAATAGTTCAGGATGTATTTCAACTCATGACCTCGACTGGAAAAGTACCAGATCCCATGCTGTGTATCTTGGGGGTACCCCATGTCAGTAATGAGTACCTTCATTTCAGAGTATTGTCTGTTTATTTTGGAAGGTTTACCTCCCCTCCCTGAAAAAACAGAGATGAATTGGGATAAATACAGGCAGGAAATGGTTTCCCTGGCAACACTAAGAATACATAAGAACAACCTCATCATTCACTTTTATTCCTTAGATACACTTTTAAAAGAAGTTTGAACTACATTAAAAGACATCTCCTGTTCACAGGACAGCACTCAAGTCAACAGAATTAATCAGCCCTGATTTCACTTTCAGTGAGATGAGAACCAAGTCCCTTTAAAAAACCATGGACGTAAGGGCTTAGATTCCAGGGAATGAAAGCTGAGTGAAAAGAGGAGTTCATTCAGATTCCACGCTGGTCAAAAAAAAGGCTGCTTTATGCAATGTGCAGCTTTGCTGAAGTGTAACTTACACTAACGAACTTCCAGCGTGTCCTGTTCTGAGACCTGGTGGTTTTGGTGAAGTTAGCCGTGTTGCCCACAAGCAAAATCTGATCTAGTTGTGTGACAGAGCTGGAAAGGAAATCAGAAAAACTGTTTCTGAGAGGTTATTATGGGAGACATCCAAGTTTGGTGTGATGCAATTTCTAACTCCTGTCACGTTGCACTAACACATCCCCCTCCCCTCCCAATCTGCTTGCCATTCCTGCCAGCCTCCCCAGACACTGTAAGGTGAGGAAGAGACCTTTCAGCAACTTGGATGACTTCACCTTCCATCTGGAACAGCGTGTCAAGCCTCAGAAGCCAGGGGAGACCTCACTGGGTGCATTGTCCTCACCCAGGTTGGTCCACAGTCTGTAGGCCAGAGGTGTTGTTCCTGAGGGAAAGCCATTTGGGAGGCAGGTTTGAGCCATGACCCATTACTGGATGCCAGATTTCTACCTCCAGAGCAGGAAAGATCTGCCCTTTCTCCTCATTAAAGAGGGATTAGATTGTCCATCAAGTACCTGGTGTTCAACTGGGTTCCTTGTCTCATGTTCTTTCTGGGATCACTGCTTTCCAGACAGGATCTTCCATCCTGCATGTAAGACCCACTTTCTTGGTTCTGCCTGAACAATATCAGATTTGTCTTCAGACTGCTGGGGATCAATCCATAAGCACAGACACAAATCATTACCCAAACCCTGTATTTCTACTGAACATGTTACTGATGCTGTGGAAGGAAGACCCATTGCTGATGACATTTGCAGATGATAAGAGAGCATGTATAAGATGAAATGATAGAAGGATTGGTTGTTCAGCTGGGTGCAAGCAAACAACATGTGCTTCGACATGCCTCTAAGGTGAAGTCACAGATCTGAGAACGGAAGTGGCAGCACATTATAAAGTCTCTGGGGCCTCCCACTATCTGGCTTATTGGAAAGAAGCCTAAGAAGAGGGCTGGTCACTGCTTACCATTGCCTGGACAAGGACAGATATGTGATGGCAGAATGCAGATGCACAGAAAAAACACTGGGTGAAGCTGAAAGTAAGCACACTCAGACAAAAATAGGATGCATTTTCCTATTGTGAGTGTAGTAACCATTGGACTTCGATGACTTCAAGCAAGGTTGAAGTGTTTAGTCCCTCAATGGAAACTTAACATTCGTGGTGTTTTTCTTAAAAATGGACCTTTGTTCACTTCTAGGAGGTCCACTGAGCCAGGTTATGTAGATTGGAAAAGATAGTCATGGTGATACCTTTCTGCATGAGAAGCAGAGCAGCTAGAGAAGATAGTCCAACATCATGGCCGAGCTAGTAGGTTTAGCCTCTTGGAAGAACTGATGGTAAGAAAGAGTAATGTACAGGGCTTCCACATCCTGGAAGGGCTCTGTTATTTGCAGGAGAGTGCTGATACACGTTTTCCTCAGGCCTCTTTGAAGTAAAGCCCCCCAAGAAGGAGAATGTCTTGTGTTAACCAGTCCCACTGGCATATCTCTGGTGCTTTGGGTCTCAACATCAACCTAACTTCATGCTCAGTAATATTATTGCTGCCTTTTATCAGAGGAATGCATTGATGGTCCCTTCTGGGTTGAATTAATAGGATCTTTCTCAAAAGTAGCGTTGTGCGGTCCAGCTGATGGTGCACAGAGAGCATGCCACAGCAACTGGTGCTGGAGGAAGTTGGAAGAGAATGGTGGTTACTGGAGAGGTTAGGGCTATGCAAAGAGCCCCAAAATCTGGGTCTGGTTCCCACTAATGTTGTGCCACTCTGGACTAGCTCATAATAGGAAATGATACAGTAGCCAGACAGCCCTAGAAACTAACCGGGTCACTTCCTCATCTTCCAGGGGTCTGATTAAACTCAGAAGTGTTTTCTAAAGTTGGTTCTGCATTTTCCATCTACAGTATTACTAACCTCAGACTTTAAAAAAAATCCGAAAATGCAGTCATGGCATAATGATGAAATGTGACTAAGGTGTGGATGGTTTTGAGTATGCATTATTTATTTCAAGATAAAAATTCAACAGTGGTATCCAATAATAGAATTTCTGCTCTGTGAGGTGAGATTCTTCCATGAGCAGTGCTCAGTCTCAAGGATGGGCTTTCCTTATCAGCCCACTCTCTTTCTCACACAAAAGCCGTTTTTCAAAGATATACCTTTGTTCAAGAAGGACCTGTTCCAGAGAGGTCTAACGAACCAGGTTAGGGAGAGCAGATTGGTTAACCACAGCATTCTCTGTTTTTAAGCTGCAAAAGAGGATTTCCTGAGCATGAGGAGCAGGGCAGGTAAGAGATGTAGTCCAGCATTGTGACCAAAACTTAGATCCATCTTCTGGGAAGGAACGATGGGAAGGAAAGAAAAGGACACCCCGTGCTCCACAAAGGGCTCCTACGTGCAGCATGTGAGCCGGCAAGCGGGCCAGGAGCAAGAGCAGCAGAAGTGATGGGTCATGCCTCAAACTTGCATAATCCACGGTGACAAAACGTGTGGGGCTCTTCTTTTGGGAATGAGATCCCTAAGGGCCTGGTTGTGCCCCTGCCTGTCCTGGCTGTGTGGGAGGAGGAGGTGGTGCAGACGCTCTCCTGGGCAAAGACAGAGCAAGGTTTGTCTGGAGGATCGCTAGTGCCTCCACATCTGCCCTAGCTCTGCTCCTGCCCTGGATTAGCTCCCTGGAAAATCCTCCCTGATTTCAGCAAGTGTTGCCTGAGCCCCTCTCTCCATGCTTCTGTGCTTCTTTGCCACGTCTAGCAATTAAACAAAAGCCCCAGACATCCCCTTGCTCATACAGTGCTTTAATTATATAGTAGTTTGCTTCTGATTGGCAATTAGTCTGCCTAGGAATGGGCCTCACAAGCGGGTGGGCCTTCGAGACCTGGCTGTCGCTTTCATCTGCCTCATCCCCTTCTCCATCTGGCTGCTGACACGTAAGGTCTCACAGGCAGCACTGAAAAATTAAGAAGTGGATGGGGTTGTCCTTCACTGAGGCTGCAGCTTTGGCTGGTTTCTTTGTTTTTTCCCCTTTCCCTCTCAGTTGTTAATAGGAATCGTCTGATTCATTACCATTGCTGGGCTAATCCCATTACACTGTGGCACTCAGCTCCTCCGGCCAGACATGTTGTAAGCAGAGAAATGAGATAGTTGTGGCACAGACAACCTGTCACTCACTTTCTTCTCCTAAAGGCAGTGCGACTACCCTAGGAAAAGCATTTCTCAGAAGGCCATTCCCAGTTCCCTGATGTGGGAGTATGCATGGGGTCTGAGGGGTTGTGATGAGGGTAACTGTGACTGGGAACAGGGGGGCAGGGGCTGGGTGTGAGGAGCAGACTGCATCTTCTTGCACTGAGATCCCTGAGGTTAAAGATCAGGGACAGGCATGTTAAAGAACAATGTACAGACACGTGGAAGTCTTCTCTGTATCTTGACATGGACTGTGCAGCTTTGCAAGGTGCCCTGGTATTGGGGATAGGTAGGGGTGCCTGGGCAGTCAGTGGTCCTCCTCCTGGTATAGAGAAAGCTGCTGTCCTGACATCAGCTATCCTTAGGCCTGTTATCTTCCATCCCTTGACATCCTGGCTAGCGGCACAAGCCAGTCCCATCTCAAAAATACCATGATGGATGGAAGTGCCGTAGTGCAAGGTTGGTGTGATGTGGTCAAAGGCCACATGCCATGAACAGGAATCACCCACTCTCACAGTGGTCTCTCCTCAAGCTTTCTATGGCTAGTGACAACTGGGTTGTGCAGTGTGCTCTCCCATACCTTTGGACCCCATCATAGCCTTTTCCCACATCAGGAAAAGTGTAGAAACAAAAATAATTTAATTTTCCAACTAAACCCAGCATGGGATTAGATTGTAATACCATATGCACTTTGGTTTTTCTTAGGAGAATCACACTGGTCATAGGTAGTTGTTCAATAGTAAATATTGGCAAAGAGCAAATATTTAGTGGCACAAAGATTAGGAATTGAACACATTTTGGATTAAACTCTCCCTTTCTTCAGCAGCCTGTGGTTTTTTTGAGCTATTTAAATTCAGCCACTAGAGAGCAAACTTCTTCTTTTTATCAAATGGCACTTTATATATTTCTTTAAAAAGGAATTGTACAGTTCTCCAGGCTAAAAAACATAAAAATTGAAAACAGAGCTTTAAGTTTACAGAAGGGAAAAGAAGTTTGCTGGCTTACTGCCTTTTTCTCTTTTTTTTCTCACTTTCTTTCCTTCTCTCTCTTTTCTTTCTCTCTTCACAAGCAGTGTTTCAGGAAGGGAGAAGAATAGACAAGTGTGTTTTGTTGCAGTGAAGGCCTCTCCTAATGACTGCCAAAGCTCTCTTCCTTCGTGTCAATCACCAGAGGTAATTGTCCATCCTGACATTTGGCAGGCTGTGTGAGGAGCATCTCAAGAGGAGGCCTTGGGACAGGAATAGGCACTACAGTTCTGTGTGTGTGATTGTGCAAGAGATGGAGAGGAGGAGGTCTGCAGACCGGCAGGATTATACCCATTAATATTGGAGACTGCTGCTTTCTGGAGCAGCAGCTGCACTCCTTAGACCACGTGGTTTAAACGCCCTTGAGATTTTGACGCAAACAGTTTGGAGAAATCAAATCTTTCCAGGGAGAAGCCTCCATCCATAGGCTGTCCTTTGCCTCTAGGTTTTTCACAGCTCAGAGGTGCCCTTGTTCTCATGGCTCCCATACCACTGGACTGGGGGAGTGGGGTCAGGGGTGGGGGAGTGAATTTTGATGTGGTGGGTTGGGAAGAAGAGCTCATCTCACCTGTTCTTTTGGTGAGCAAATGTATGTGTGGTAGGAACGATTGTGAAGAATTTAAAAGTTGGAAAAGAAGAGCAATGGCATTTTATTAACTAATATAATTTTTTCAAGAGAAATCCCATATATGGTACCTCTGGGCTACAAGGACTGTGGGCCCAGGCTCTGCAGAATCCTGTACTTGATGTGCTACGATTTTACATCCTTGAGAAGGGAATGGTTCGTGTCAAGTCTGCCTGCAAGCTTCCCATAAACCAATTCTGATAATAAACCCTGCAGAGGTGCTGAGGTGCACAGAGAGGCTTCCTAACATGGCAGTGGTGGAAGAGACAGCTCAGAGCTGGTGATATACATGGTATGGGCTGGGATTGTACTGCATGTCCTGGGCTTGGTAGCCCAGGTAGAAGCAGCAGCAGGGAACTGACCTTCCTGGAAACCAGCTCCAAATGGCCCAGGGCACAAGTAAAGCAAATGCTCATTCAGCTGACATCTGGAAACCCCCATCAGCAGTTGATCACAAGCATCTCTTTGCAGGAAAATGAAAGGAAATTTTGTGAAATACTCAGTGTTGTCAGTGTTGTGTACACACTGGGTTATCTCCCTGCCTTTCTTTGTGAACTGGCCAAGGGACCAGCTGTTGATACACACATGTTGCCTAATCTTCAATGAGGTGGTCTTTTGTGGTCACTCACAGGCATGATATTAGGGCCTGTGTCCTGACATGGACCTTTACAGAAAGGCACTCCAACAGGCTGTGGGTGATATGTGATTTGACTGCTAAGAGGACAAGTCTTGCCATTTAATGTCCGATTGACATTATGAATTGCCCCATGGGGTGGTGTGACCCAGATTTAATCAGTTTAATCCGTTGTACCAACCTGGGAGCTAGTGTTTTAGTGTGAAACTACCTTATTATCTTTGTGCTGCATCAGGCATGATAAAGTGGCTATGAAACGAATTAGTTTCACCCCCACAACATGCTGTGACAGGCTTTGCAAGCCAGATGTTCTGCCAGCAAAGAGGGACCTTAGGATTTTGGACTTGGTCAGAACAGATATGAAAGTCACAGTTGGCAAATCTCACCAGGTCAGTCTGTTGCAAGGTAAGTTTTTTATATTTTGCTGTAAGGTCACTGATTTTGAGACCAAATACAGCTTGGACAAGTGCTGTGCAAGTGCAGGCCACAGGTAATAAAATCCTTTCTCTTCTATATCAAGGTGTAAGGGAGTTGATGAGTTATATTGGAGAATGGGGTCCCGTCATCCCTCATTTTGATGCAACTTAGCTACAGATGTGACCTCAAAGAAACATGCTTTTAGGGGCTTGGCTGTAAGGTCACAGAGATCACAAAGATACAAACCCTGAGAAGTGAGGACGTAAACAGGATTGGAATATCCCATGCCACCAGGCATCCAGACCACCACAGAGGGTTGGTTACTGACGTGCCTGAGCGGTGGTCAGAGCAGGTGTGACATCTCCTCTGACCCTTTGCTAATGCCTCCTTTGGTCTCCTCTGAAAATAACCGATAACCCTTTGTGAAGTGTGATTTTGGGCAAGCTCGCTTCACCAGAGAAGCTCCTAGCTGGTGCATGTTTAGATAAAAAACAGCCACTGGATAAAATAAACAGCTCCCGGGTCTTGTTGGCAGCAGCTGCATAGCTGATGTCTTTGCTCCGTGCATGACAGCACAGCCTAGCAGCAGCATAAATTCAGCCCTGGGCAGATTCAACCCTCTCATACACGCTTACCTGCCCATCTAGCTATTAAAACTGTGTCAGAAGCAAAAGCTGATTATCAGCTTAAGTAGCACTGCCTCTCCTCTGTGGCCATAAATGTTGGCCACAGGCAGGAACAAAACCAGCACCTTGAACTCTCTCTAGAAGAGGCTTCTGGATAGGGACCATTCAAGCAGTCATCACTTACTTCATTAGGGTACATTCAAGTGTGCTTTGTGCAGCTCCCATATAGGGTCAAGAATTGTTGCCCCTCTCTTTTTAAAAACACAATTACAGTCTTCATGATTTTTATTTTGTCTCTGAAAACCTATTTTCTGCAAACGTTCATGCCTCTGAAATGGGATCCCATGAACTCAGAATGGGATGGCTCTTGCACACTTTCCCCAGACAACTTTTCTAACCCCTCCCCCCATTGTAAACGACTGTTTCCAAAAATGCTCTTGGCTTTTGAGTATCCACTGGTATTTTTGTATCCCTTTGGGACAGACTTTGTTGCTATTGCCATGCAGTAGTGGCTGAGGTCCCCACCTGCAACTGGTTGATGCTGAACCACAGTGGCACCTGCATTTTGTGCCTCCCTGTGTGAGAACCTGTGTGCATGGCCAAGAAGGAGATAATTAGCAGGCATTGTGGGGGAAGGACCATGCTGCTAAAGCTGTGGCCTGGGAGTGTGTCTTCCAGTAGACTCCCTGGGTGGCCTTAAACTATGGCTTCCATATTCAAGGCCCAGAGCTAAAGCACTCCTATGTATTTCGCTTGTCTTTTCAGGCTTGGAAATTCTTCCTATAGAAAATTTCCTATTGGAAATTGAAGGAAATTTCTTCCTAAATCCTATGGAAAATATTCTGCCAGGCCTTAGGTTGTGTCTAGGGACCAGGATTTCATTTTTGCCTTCTGTTCACTCTAAAGAAATCTTTTCACCTCCCTTCTTTTCACCCACGAAATACATTGATTTTTCTTAACTTTTCTCTCTTCCTCTCTGCCTAAAATTAGCCAGCCACTTTCCTTATCTCTGGCCAACTCTGTGGTGCTATACTTTTCCATTTCTTACCTTTCCCCTCCCCCTTCTTTGCTATTTCTTTCTGCAAAATGTGGCTTGCTGTGAGCATTTATTAATGCTGGAGAGGAAGATGAGGAAGATAGGGACAAATAAAAACCAGACTCAGTCTTGCTTCCTTTGCTCTACACCTTATGGGAATGCTTAGTTATTTGTCCTTCAGTCAAACCTGCGAATCCCTTCCAAGGACTTACCTTTGTTTTACCCCAAAAGGAAAAATAGCATCTTTTGGTTTTGTTTTTATTTTTTGGGGGGGAGGGGGTGGCAAAAACGAACATGACACTGCCTTTTGACATGCTCGGGTCAGTCTGAGGTCTGCAGCAGGGTGCTCTCTCTGTGTGCGGGTAGCCTGATGACATTTGGTGTCATTTTCGGTAAGGCTGGTTGTACCCGACCCCCGAGCCTTGCTTAGCAATTCCCCTGTGAGGTTTTAGGCTTAAGCTGGCAATTAATGCTGTTCTCCTTTCAGTGCGTCAGCGCGCTTGTCATGCAGAGAACATCGCTGGCTTGGAGTGGTCCCAGACCTAGCCTGGGGGGAGCGGAGCGGGGGAAGGAAACGGGTGCTGAGGGTGGGGGAGAGAGGCCAATCACCTCCGGCATTTATGAAACTTATGCCCTATAAAATACTGCAATTATATTGTTTTCTAAATCCAGTGGGAGCCGTTGTTTTTCAAGCAATAAATATCCTCCTGCAGCGCTGCCAGCCGTAATATGGCAGCTCTGACAACCTGAAAGTGAAACTCATTCCAGTAACATGAAACGGATGCTAGTGACTTTCCATTAGCCAAGCTGAGAGAAACAATCAAAAAAAGGTAAATAAACTGGATGCTTAAATTTCTTTCCTTTTTCCCTTTTAATACTCTCTTAATAAAGACCTTCACTAGCAATATGTTTTTGATAACATTTTGATAACCGAGCCTTGAAAGATGCAGAAGGAACCCTTAATGACTGATAGACCCAGTACAGTCATTTCTGTTTTGATTTATGCTCTTTTTTACAGTCCAAACATTTCAAGGCAAGATGATGTAGGCAATCCTTCATTCTTTGAACACTGACAGTATTTCCTTTTCCCATCTTTCAGCTGTTTTGGTTTGGGATATACAGGATGTTCTATTGATATTCCTGGAGCAGAAATGCAAATGTATGACAAATACATAATGATGAAAAGCAGCATGCCCAGAATTACAGGATTAAGCTGAGGTCCTAGTGCAGCAAAGCCTTACTCAACTCTCAGCAGAGCAGACCTAGAGTTAGGTGCTTCTTGGCACAAATGAGTACAAATGTTGAAAGCATTTACTGCTAAGCTGTTGTACCTAAACCACATGCACTACTGCAGTTACAATTAAACTTTCTGGTATGGAAACATGTTTATGGGTTGATCTGTCATTGGTTGAATGGTGACACCTGTAAGTTAGATTTTCACGTTTATGGGGAAGTGCCCTTGTGCAAAAATATCACTTGTTTGGTGCAGCCTTGGGCCTTCAGGTAAGTCAGTAGGGTTTGTGCTTACAAACAAGCCCATATGTTAGACCAGATGTTAAAAAATGCAATACAAATGTAACTTGTTCCCTAAGGTGACTGCGTGCAGAAAACACAGTCCTTGGGAAAACCCTGGCAATGGTGCAGATTGTGGGGAGAGGGCTGTGATGGAGAGTTGTACAGGGCCTCCCTCCTCCTCCACAAATGTTACCATTTGTTAAAACACCTGGTTAATTTATTAAAGACTTTTGATTCTTCTGCCTTTCCACTGAGTTGTCATTATTTATGCCAGTGAAAGATAGCACAGTGGAAACAAGCCACCAGTGAAGGGCAGGGGTGTCACTGGTGACCCTCAGTGCCTCATATTGCAAACCCAACTGGACCTGGGCTGTGAGATGTACATGCTCACAGCTCTTGGTCATCACCACTGCAGCGCCCACCTGCTCTCTGACACCTTAGACCTAAAGGAATATAACTTCATATTTCCTAGTTAAAAGAGATGTGTTTTGTTCTCCTTACTATTTTCTTCTAGCCTTGAACACCGAGTGCTACAGTTACCTGGGTGTTTGTGAAATATATCTGTAGCTCTCACTCTAAATCTTAGTTGACAAGCTGTGTGTTGAAGTAGTTGATCCCAAATTAAATCTTTGGGTTTTGTTGCTCTGTGTCTTACAATTTAAAAGCCACAACTGACTTTGAGATGTTCTTAAATGATAATAAAGTTTGCTGAAATTCAAACCTTCCCTATTGCAAGAACCTTCCCTATTGCATGTAGATTTGTAATTATTAGCTCATTACTGGAGACGTTAGCATGGACATAATAAAAAGATTTATTTTATTTTCCTGCCAGGCCATGTGTATGCCTTAATTGCATATCGAAGATACTCTTAGAATCCTCTCTTTCATGTAAATATACTCACTGGCTAGTAAATATTAATGCTGCTCTCTGGCTCCAGCTGTGAGAAGATTTTATTGTTGTGTTAGAGGTTTTGATTAGCCTCCAAAAGGTTTCGCAGCATCTACTCTATTTATCTGAAACATACAGAACTGCTGCAAGCAAGGGTTGCTACAAAGAAAATCATGTACTTTCTCTCGTTGTTTTTAATTTAGTCTGTGCAAGTCTAATTATTTCTGCCTGTTTAACACTTCAGAGTAACCCTCTATGAAATTCCAGAAGCAGGGAAGAAGCTGCCTGGTACCTTTTAGTTACAGTTTTCACCAAACAGCGCTGAAGTAAAGGAAACATATGTCACATCTTCCCATTATTCTCCTTAATTGTCACGGCAATTTACCCACGAGCTGACATGATAGCCATGGAGGGAAATGGAGCAAAAACTTTTGTATAACTCCAGGAAATTGCTGAGGCAGATGGAACGGGAGGCCCGGTGTCTGCTGGGCTGCGCTGCGGGGGCTCTCCCCTGTGAGATCAGCTGACGAGGTCAGCGGCCTGTCTTGACCTCCCTTCATCCAGCTGAAGGAATGAAATCCTCCTCAGCTGTCCCTGCCATATCCCTTACAGCAGGGTACATCGCTGCTGCGGTGTGACCTGAGTGACTGGAGCCAGCACCTTCCTGTCTGCTGGATTACTCTCCGTGGGACTGGTGTCCACCCCATGCAGGGACCCTGATGCTGTTGTGCCCATCCCAACACGGCTCTTGACAGTGTGAAGCACATCCCATGGCTCCCAATTTTCGCAATGAGAAGAGTGTCCTGAATTCCCATGTCACAAAGAGTGGGAAGACTGGTGTCGGTCCCGGCTCTGGAGGGGCTTTCTGGGTGAATGAGCAGCTATGATGTGATGATCATCAATATTTTCTTGCCCAAGTCAGTGCAGCCAAAATACTGTGTTATTGTGAGCTCTGGTCTGGCTTCTTCACAGGTCAACTCAGAAGAAAGGGCTTTGTGAGGACGTGTGCCATTGAGCTGGGGCGTCCAGTTAACCTTGCAGTGATGATACAGGCCTTTCGCCTGGTGATTTAATTTAAAACCCGAATTAGATATACCCAGCAGGCATCAACCTCTGAGCTGGGCACTTTTCTCTATCAAAGCAACATCTGGGACCATTAGCAGTGTCTGCTCCACAGGGAGCTCAGCCCAGGTTAGTTGAGCCAAGTGCTTAACGTCCAGCTTCTGCTGAGACTGCTGGTGAGGGCTCGTGTCTGTGAGAAACTCAGACCATCATACCCTGCCAGATAGCCTACTTGGAGCCAACTACTTTTATTTACTGGTGATTAGGTCTGGATTTAAGTCAGCTGTCTGGAGCTGAGATTGCCAGTCACTGGTGTCTGGTAGCCCTCTTCAACTTGCAGAATGCTAATGTTTACCCCACAGGCTTTTTTGGGGGACTTCTCAGAATTTCTTGGCATATGGATGGGGCTGATCTCTGTGAGTCAGTGCTCACTTGGAGGACACCAGTACCTCTAACCTCCGTGGCTGCTTTATATAAACCTTAAATATAAAACTACAGAGGCTTTGCATGCTGAAGAATAAAATGTCCCATTTATATTATGCAGAAATTACCAAGTTTTTAGCCAATCTTTTAACTGGTTCCTAATAAAATTATTAGGTGACTGGAAAATCTTCAATAACATTTTTAAATACAGTCCAGCTTCACAGTAATAAACGCAGCTTTTAACAGCCCTCATTTATAACAATTCCAACAGCAAGAACTAATTTTCTCTTTGGTAATGAGGCCTATTAGCAGGACTGTTCACACAGAGCTGACCTGGATTCAACAGTCATATATTTTTTCTTTTTTTGCTGTTTTGAAGGCACTCTGTGTTTAGCATGTAAACATACAGCTTTCCCTCTTGTCCTTCCCTCTATTTGTCTCTTTTAAAAGTTGTTTCAAGGTTGCTAAATGGAAAGCACAGAAGTAGAATACAGTGATGTTCTATGCAAATAGCAGGTTTCTTCATTATTCAGATGCTGCTAATTATCGAACCCCGCTACAATGTGTACTTTCACAACGGGAACACTTATCTGGTTCCCACTGGGGTTTGTTATGGTGAGAATACACCACTTCAGCTTTTAATATGGGCAAAGGACACAATTATTTTAATATGTTGACGGCATTTATCATTCCATGCACCTTCTGGCTGTAGATTGCAGAGCTGGAAGATACTGTCTCCTGAAAGCAGTGGCAAAGCATCTCATGGAGCAAGGTGGGTGAGCAGTTCCCACCCAGCTTCCTGTGGCAGAATCAGCAGTGTCCTCTCCTTGCTGGGCTCCATCCACGGCCAGGGGAGCAGATCAGCATGGGGTCTCCTCCTGTGATCTGCTCATAGCTCCTCAGTCAGGCCGACCTGGATGGAGGCTGCAGGACCAAATTAATGCTTCTGGTCCAGGGCTGCATCTCCTGACTCCAGGCAGCCCTGCCCACGTGTCCTTCACAGAGCGCCCAGCACCTTGCAAGAGATGAGCTCTGCGGGTACCTACTGTCTGCTGAAAGGGACATCGCAGCCAGAAGCTAGGTTTGGTCCTATTGCCCTCTTGTGGCTGCCCAAAAGAGGCTCCAAGACTCACTGGCTGACACTTGCAGAAATGGTACCTGCCCATTCAGGCTGACACAGGTTTTCCATAACCCAAAACCACAGTGCTGGTCCCCTCGGTGCAGCTGTGTAAGGTAAGGTGCAGCTTGCAGTTGACTGGTGCCTATTTTTCAGCTGCAAGGAAATGGGAAAAATTACCAGGGCCCCAGGGTCCTCAAATCCAAATGTGACCATTAAAAATGCCTTGTCATCCCTGGCAAGACACCCTTTCCTCACTGTCAGACCTGGATCTCATGAATTAACTGTATGGCATATAGGGGTAGCACTTCTGTCCCTGTAGGACACAACATGTACAAGGTGAGTGTATCATTATCAAAGGCTGTCACTGAAAAACAAGGGTTAGAATCAGAAGAAAGGGAACCAGGAGGAAAGCTAGCAGGAAACAAATCCATTGCTGTAACTTTCCCAAAGCCTTTAACACCTTTCCATCCACAAGTGTGGATGTCCTAGTTTCTGCTTTCTCTGCCGCTTCTCCCATCAGGCCAAGCAGCATGTGGGGCAGCCCTCATACCTCACTGGTCCTTTTGCTGGTGCCTACACCTATCAGTAGCTTGAAAAGTTACTCAGAGGTTCCTAAAAGGACCAGAAATAAAAATCAAAATAGGCTTGCATGGAAGTTAAATCTTCTGATAAGGAAAGGTACTGTTATCTGGTTTTGGCCAAACAGGGCAATAAAAGCCAAGATGTTTAATGAAACTCTACCTGATATATATTGTCTTTGACTCTGTATTTTTACTCAGCATAACCTGTGCTTAGTGGAAAGTCTTGGCAAACAGTTAGAGCCAGGACTGTAATGTTTGTAAAGTAGCTGCTACTTTCAGTGCCAATTTCCTCAGCAAAAGTCATGCAAGAATAAAAAAGGAAGATTCAGTAACAGTGCAATTGTGTCTCATAAAGGCCACCCCTGGGAAGCCATCTGAAGTTTTAATGTTTTGAAATGAATACCGAATTCACTCCTCTTTGAAAAGTGTGTGGTTCCTTCCTCTGCTCCCAGGCTCCGATGTGCGTGCACACCAAAGGGCTGCTGAAGGAGAGCAGAACAAACACCATTTGCAATTCAAGTGTCTTCAGACCCCAGATGAGACTGTCTCGTAACTGCTTGCCTGCCATTCTGTAGCCTTGATTAAGGACGAAAATTATCTCTCCAGTCCCAATGCTTACCAGTCACTACTGAAGACCCAACTCCAGCCTCTTACCAGTGCAAATGACAGCCCTCCTCCCAGCAGTGGAGGCACAGATTGACATGAAACCAGTGAAATGACACCAAATCCAGGAAAAGGAGTGGGCCATCACATACTCCCAATCTCATGTACTAAACCAAGGCATACAGAGCTCGGGGTTTTGTTTTTCAAATCATCACCACAGGGGGCCAAAAAGAACTTCCCTCCAGGACCAGCCGTGGTAGCGCCTGTCCATATGTAGCCTGTCCGTGGGCTACTAGCAGGGTCAGATGTGATGTATGGGAGTTGCTAGACTGAGCTTTACATGCAGCAGACTCAGCATTTCGAGCCTTTTGGGCAGGTTTGCTCCTTTTGCAGGACAGATCTGGATCTTCAGAGCCTCCCAAGCTTGTCCCTGGGGTCTGCTCCAGGCTGGGCTACCCTCATGGGCCACATGTGCTGCCAGCAGCACCTGGAGTACCCTCATGCTTTCTGGGCTCTTCATCCTCTTCCTTTCAATCAGGCATTTCTTTACAGGGGAAAAGTTCTGTAATATCAAACTTAGGCAAGGAGAGAAGCTGCCAGGGCTTCCCCAAGCATGCCTGGAGCATCAGGCGATGTGGTGGGGGAAGAAGGGGTGTTGTTATTTGAAGCAGTGGTTAGTGCCTGTGTGTGATTTAGTAGCATGCTTTTGAACATGAGCTCTGTGTGACACACACAGCATTTAATGAGGATTCACGGGCCACCACAGACCAAGAGCTCACTGATGAGGGATCCAAAGTTGGCCATTATTTTTTTATAATCCCTGCTCTTAGCATAGTGGCTACATATTTGGATTTGTAAAGCCCCCTAAAAGAATGGGGTCTTGCTCCTCTCTGTGACATTTTTCCTTGTTCCCAACTGGTGCTTTTTCAGTTATTACACCTAAATAACTCCAGAAAATGTAAATATATAAGAAAAAATTGACCTTTCTTGTGGTCTCCATCTATACATGGAGCCTTTACACACTGCCCAGTGTCATGCTTGGGCAGTTTGGTGGGACTTCTCCTGGCTTCACAAGAGGCTAAGAGAGACTCTTCGGTCAGCCCCAAAGTCCATCCTTTCCAAGCTGGATAGGAACTGAGGGGCTTGAATTTGGTGAACGAGAGGACCTGTCCTCCCTAGAAGACTCCACCAGGCACTGGATCTGCCACTGGCCCTGTATGTACACAAGGAGGGGAGAGTGCACTTGACTACCACCAGCTCTTCTGCCTTCTTCATGTTCCTGGTGTGTTGGAAACAGCTAAGGCATGTCCCTCTCCCTCATCTCCAGGTGTGTTATTCTGCATCGCCTTCCGAGGAACAGGCTTGTGAGGTGTGTGAGGGGAGGGGGATGACCACAGGCTTGCGCTGGGGTGGGTGCAATGTCAGAGGTGGATTTTGCAACCTCAGTGACCCTGCTAGCCCAGCCGACCTCCTGGTAGCCCAAGCTGGTACTAATCCAACCAAATGCCATATGTGAGGCATGGATACATGTTAGGGTGCACTTGGAGCTCTGAGCCAGCAAAGCTATCTGTGTTGCACTCATGTTGCATGCTCATGCTTCTCCTGGTCCTGCGGCAGGGCTGGCCTGTGGCCCTGTGGCTCCATCCCAAAGAAGACAAGAAGTGTGCCTGAAAGGGGCACAGCTCTTCCTGGAGGGAGATGCCAGAGTGCTTTCCTTCTTCTACCTCTCCTGGTTGCCACAGGGGGATCTTCCCTACCTTGGTCTGTGCTGGCAGCCCCTCTGATTCTGTGCTGAGAGAGAGACAGGGGTTTAAGAGGGAAGGTTAACTTAAACTATAAACTCACTTTGGCTGGGTCGCTTTGGAATATTAATGTGAGTGCTAAGGTCAGAATATTAATACTGTCAGCTGTGCAAGGGTGCTGCTTGTAATTCATGATGAATACACTGAAACGCTGTGCTGTTTCCATGCCAGGGCAGAACCATTTTCTACTGCAAATATTCCATTTTCTGGCTGCATTGCTTCCACGTGGAGTGGGCAGCTTCCCTCACTGGGTACATGCAGTGTCCTTCCTGCCCACGAAGGGCATATGAGCGTTGAAAATCCCTGGCTTGTTTGCATTTCATAGCCCTGATAAGCTTTCAAATCAAATAACAGCCTTTTTTTAAAAAAAAAAAAAAAAGAAGAAAAAAACCCCCCTGTATTGGTTAATGCAGGCATGAATAATACCTTTTCACATTCATATTTGCTTCCTCTGTTTAATTTCTCTGAGATGACTAATTGTTTCAATAGCTGCATTCCCAGAGCTAAACAAACAAGCAAACAAACAAAAAACAGCCCCCCCGTGATACGCTCCCCAAAGCTTAAACCATCCCAAATAAGGACAAAATATATTTTGCCCTCTGTAACTCTAAGTTTTCTCTTCCATCAGAGTTTATGCTTGAAACAGATAAGGTTTTCTTTGCATAAGCAATTATGGAGCTATCTCTTTTTGGACAGATCTGAATTAACCTTCATCCTAAGCTGAGATCAGAGACATAGGTAGCGAGGCTGAATTCAGCAAAGGAGAAATTTCAGTTCAAGGAGCTGTTTATGAATTCAGACTTTCTTTATTAAATTAGAAAGAAAAATTGTCTTGGGATGCAACAGTCTTCAGGGAAAATGTGTTCAAGTCATTTTGTCTGTCTGCAAGTTTCTTTTCCCTTTGGCATTACTATAAGGCAAAGCAGGCTAACAAAAATATTTTGTTTTATAAGGCTGTATAAGCTGTTCCATAGGTGTCTGCTTTGGTAGCAGGATGTGCATTCATTATTTATGATGCAAAGGGTTGTCTCCCTGAAGGATTTCTCTTTAATCCATAAAACCTAGCATTTCTTTCCTTGTGCTGTTGGCTCAGCTTCCTAAATTTGTTTTCTGATCTCCACCATGTTTTCCAGATGCTGCAGCTCAGATAGATGCTATTGCAATGTGATTGGTCCACAGCAGGTCCTTGAGTTCTGGGGGTGGTTGTGGCAGGTGATGGAGCAGGGCATTGTTCCAGAGCAGGCAGCAGAGCCACCCACTTGCCCAGCATAAACCTCACACAGCAATGACCCACCAGTGTCACAGTGGGATTGTTGGTGCATGGAGAGGAGAAGGCTCTGGTGTGTTCCTGTGGAGCGACAGCAACATGGAAAACCTGTGGCAGTGCTTCAGTGTGGGGTTTATCCCACATAACTCACAGTTGTCACCCCAAACCAGGCTATCAGATTGCTATAGGAAGGAGGCAGGTATCTATAGAGGAGGGTCCAAACCACCAGCATAAGCCCACTGCTGCAACCGTGTTTAAGTACCTAGCTCTCTGCTTGTTGCAGAGGGGCCAGAGACAGACACACACATATTTTAGACAGCTAAAATTAGTGGAAATGAATCCTGCCTTAGTGAGGAAACTGCTTTCATGTCAGCCATGTGACTATTTTGGAATAAAACCTTTGGCTTTCTGGGACTTTAATGCACTAAGCAGCAACAGGATTTAAGGGTTTGCGGTCCAGTTAAATAATCCGCATCATTCTCTTTGTTTTATCCCATTTCCCTCTGTTTTTGTTTTGCAAGCCAGTGACAGCGATTTCCCAAGTGCTTTCAGTGAAGCAGTACACTGATGCTGAACCTCATCAGACTGCTGCAAGCACATTGATATTCATGCAGCGACTTCAGAGCCACACTCCTGAGGAGGGTGAGACTAAAACAAGCAGGCACTTCTCCCAGACTTGTTCCTGCAGCAGCCCACCTAGAGACTGGTTTTGGGTTCTGGCATGTGAGACCCAATACTTCTGTTTCACTGCTGTGTGTGTCAGCTCTGCTGAGACAGGCTAAAATAAAAATACAAACAAAAAATGCAAAAGGCATTGTTGTGAAAAGCTTTGGTATGTCCAGCTGGGTATTGTACTTTCCTACCAGGGAGTACCTGTGTGCCCCTTCTTTGTGCTTCCTGGGAGGATTTGGACTTTCTCAAAAGAAGAAAGGTATTTTGCATCAGCGCTGCGAGGCAATCAGCGTGGGGTGAATTAACTAATGTGACTGTTGCTGAAAAATCACAGGCAGAAGAGTACCACCTGCCTTCTGAAATGGCCGATGTGATTTCTGTACTCAGGTACTAAGGCCTTTCGAGCTTTCCTGTTGCTTCTATTCATTTTGAGGAACCTGGTTGCTCTCCTAGTTAACAGCAACCTTTTCATGGCCATTTGGAGAGGAAACAGTGAACTCTTTCACTGTACTCTGAGGAGCTGGGGAATGATGAGAAGAAGGAAAGTTGGATGGAGATGGGTGGGGGTTGTCAGCCTAACACAGCAGCGTCCCGTGTGTTTTACCATCTAAAGGCAAGGACTGAGAGTCCTTTTCCAAAGCATGGAGAAGGCATATGGTGGAAAAAAGTGTTTTTAGGAAGCAGTTCCAGGTCTAAGAGCACCGTGTCCCTAGCCATAAGCCATATGTCATCTAGGTGCTCAGCTGGTTTTATGTTAGACATGAATCATCATAACTTCCCATAAGCTAGTGTATAACTGCAAGAGCATGAAGCTCACTTCATACTTTGTGGGAGATTGAGGTAGGTTTCATTAATCATCCTTAATTGTCTGATGAGCAGAACTAGGGAGGATAACATCAGTTAGTTTTTGCTGCGTAGCATTAAATACAGAAGGTTAAAATACGGGAGAAGTAAAAATATTGGACAAACCCAGAGCTGGGCAAAGCAAAAAAAGCTCTTCAAGGCTGTGTAGGGGAGTTTATGCTTGCACAGAAAGCCTGCTCTTCATCTCTTCTTCAAGACCTCTCTCCATTGTGGGGACAGGAGTGGCTCCACGCTTACCTGATGTTAGTGTAGTCTCTCCTGGTTTTTTTGGGGGGTGTGGGGGGAGGATATTCTCCAATGGCATGCACAATCTATAAGAATCCTTGTTTTTTATTTTCTTTATGAAGAATATGTCCAAAGCAGCAGCAGTACCAGAGGCAGGGAGGGTCACTTGTCGGTTGTGGGATGGTCATGAGAAAGCTGTGATAATCTCCTCACACACAGCCCGACCAGAACATCTCGCTGTTCAGTGACTTGGCCCTGCAACTGTGAACTTTGGATTTCCCTTTCCAAGACACCCACTTGCACCCTGGCTAGGATTCAAGAGAATCCTGAAAATTTCTATGCATTAAAAAAAAAAAAAAAAAATTAAAATTGCTGTCTCCAGAGGGAAAGTGTCTCTTGGTTTTCACCAGGGAAGAAGAGTTCCTGGGGCTCTGCTCTAGCCATGGCAGGCAGGTATAAGGCAGCATGAGCCACCCCCGAAAAGCATGGCACACTGAAACTCAGGCTGTGTGCTGCCTGTCACTGGTGTAGCCCTGCCTGAAAGCAGGAGACTGCTGCAGGTGCAGCAGCTGTTTCTGAAGGATATTCATCCATTTCCAGCATGCCTGGCAATGTGCTCTCCCTCTAACTCAGTGAAATTGTTTGCAAAGTAAAGAACGGTAACGTGGCAGGTGATTTCTGATAAAAAATGAGGAACAAGGAAGTCTAACATGATAGACCACATATCAGCCTGCAACAGACACTCCGTGTTGGCAAGCCTTAGGTCAAAAATAGTACTTCTGTGAGTGGAGAAGCGCCGCAACTAGGCAAGCACCAGTGATAAGTTTTCCCATATGGAAATCTCCAGAAATATTAAATGGGGAGCCTGAAAAAATCCATAGGAAATTCTACAGATTTATGAATATTATTATCTGTGGACTTTAATTACGCTGACATTTAAAATGAGCAGAAATGGCACTTTAATTGCACTGTAGCCACACTCCTATTGCATATATTTAAATACATTAGAAAGTAGTTAGAGCTGTAATGTAGTGTATGGGACCAGTTCAGGCAGTTAGACGTTAAAAAGGTGGAAATAAAGGAGATTTGAGATCTGTACCTCAGCTAGAGAAAATTTGCTCCATAGTTCTTCCTCAGTACTACAGAGCAGCAAAAAGAAGTCTTCTCACAGCTTTTTTGAAATTCTCCAAGGTGCTCCAGGGCACCAGGTCCTGAAGTCTTCTTGGATGAAACTGCTCGTGGTTTTTAGATAAATGGTCTTCACCACGATTCTGTCTTCAAAATAGACAGTGTTTGCTGAGTGTGACTGTATAACCCTGTATAATCACAGCTGTGCATATAGGAAGGGTCTCAGACCAGGTCCCAAAGTGTCTGAGACAGCCATCCTTGAAGCTAATGGGCTGGATGAGATGCGTGACACCTCAGATCCAGTGAAGGTCTGATACTGCCTATCTGCTAGGCTATGGTAGAAACAAGGCTTCTGCTGTGCTTGTATTTCATGGTCAAAAATGTTGCCGTAAGGGGCTTGAAGTTGCACCTCTTCCCTGCAGTCTTTCTTCCTGCTTGTGAAAAGTTATTAGCAAGGAATAAAAAAAAAATTTAAAAAAGAGTTCTCTTTAATGAACCCTTAGAAGAAAAGTTCTGTTAGAGTTTTTTTCCTGCTGCTGCAGCAGCCCGTGTTAAAACTTCAGATCAAATCTTCTTGGTTTGGACACTGAAGTACTTAATTCAGTTCTTTCAGTTGTCACTTGTCTTTGGGCCCAATGTCTCCACCTCAGTGGCCTCTGTTCAGCTGTGCAATATTAATGACTGCAGAACAGAGCTCCCAGCCCTGGCTCTGCAGCTATGAAGCCATGCTAGCCCTTCATGCATCAAGGTGATTCGTGAACAGATGCGCTGGCGAGCTGGCCTACATAAGAAGACTTCCTTGTTTAAAGCTTTTCAGAAATGGAAACCACTGGTTTGTGCAGTTCCTGCACGTACAGGGTGAGGCTTAGAAAGTCTGAAATGGATTGTTGCACACTCCTCTGGGGACGACAACGTTTTGTTCCTTGTCCCACACATCTATCTGATGCCCCAAGTACGCAAATCTGAATTCTTCCCTCGTCTTTGACAAGAGCACAAACGTCTCCACTCCTTTCATTGACTGAGTAAGCAATCACGTGGACACTGCAGGTCATAGGTGCTGATGTGCATACGATATCATACAACACCTTGCAGGAGGAAAGGTATCTGAAAGCATGACATTGTCAGCCTTTAAAAAAAAAGAATTGTCAATTTAATTTTAACTTGGGAAATATTTATATAGGAGATAGTCTGACTCTTAAAAAGAATCCTTCCTTAGGTGTTTTTTCTGCTTTATGACTCACTGCTTGCTTATACAAGGGCTGTTGTTATGCCCTGCTGCTGTAGTGCTTCAAGATGCTTTTTCAAGGGGTTAAGTCTGAGTGTCATAATTCCCAAAATACACCTCCTCATCCCACAGGTGTGACCCGCACTCTTTATTTCCAAAGATGCTTGTGATTTGCATTTTGGCATATTAAAACTCATGCTTCTCAGATTAATCTAGTTTACAAAATGATCTAGATCTCCTTGTATGGTTGACTTGTCCTTATGTAGTCTGTCACTCTTGGTGATGCCTGTAAATGTTACTGGTCATGCCTCTAGATTTTCTTGTAGATTAAAATAACAACTACTATTCTTTGCTCTACAGAGATGCTGTAACCATGCCACAACTCTGTTTTGCATTCCTACTGATGACTTCTTGGATGATGGACTAGAATATGCATGTTTGTGTAGCTGATGTGAACGTGTGATGGACTGCTAACATACTGAAAGAAAGGACTGGAAATTCAAAATGGTCTTCCCAAATGGGAGGCACAATCTGAAAGTAAAGAGGCAAAAAAATACAAGGTAGCACACTTGGGTAGAAATGCCCATCTACAGAAATATCTAACAGCCAATACTTGGTTTTCAGCAATTCTGCAAAAAAGACTGGAGTTTTCAATGGATTACAGGTTCAACATGAGTCAACTCTGTCTCTGTGATGAAAAGAAAAAAAAAGAAAGGTAAACATTACAGTGGGGAATATAGACAGCTGTTTAGCCTGCAACATAAATGAAATACTCTTTCTGCTCTGGTCAGCATGGGAAGGGCCTCTGCTACAGCTGTAAGCTTGGCTTCAGATGCTGCTCTTCAAAGAAAATGTGAATCAGCTGGAGGGAATGCAGAGAAGAACACCACCACTAACAGATCTCAAAAGCGTGAGCTCCTCAGAAGGACTGAACTAACTGGGTCAGGAGAATGTAAAGGATGAAGGACTGATAACAGCTTTCAAATTTGTTAAAAGTCTCTCTGAAGAGAACAACTGCTTTGCCATGTCTGTGGGACAAGAAATACACAGCTTAAATTGCAGCTACTGGAGGTTTTTAAGTACAGGTTAAACAAGCATTTGTGGGGCTGGTTGATTTTTCCTTCAGACAATAGCTATTTGGATGACCTCTCAAGTTCCTTATGATCCCTATAGCACAACTATTGACATACAGTTCTGCTGTAGATCTGTTTCACTGTATTTGCTATAAAACTTTAGTTTTGGAATCACAGACAAGCTTTGCTCATTGTCTTCAGAATTTGCCACTTTATATTTACTGTTGTTTTTCAAAGCCATCAGTATGTTTAATGCATGCTACGCTGACTTATGTACCTATGTATTGACTCTGCACTGACTGCCATGGCTGGGGGAAAGTACAGCAAGTTCCTTTGGTTTTGATGTCACTGTCTTGGAGCACTGCCAGCATACCTTAGATTGACGTGTTGAATTTTTCTCATGCTCTAGCATTGTTCCTAAGCTTCTATGGAGCAAGGTGTTAATATATGCCTGTACCTCTAAACACCTTGAGTGAAATCGGTACCTCCTGAACTATTTTGTGTTATTTTATTTTATTTATTTTATGTTATTATTTTAATTTCATTTTATTTACTTGACTGAATTTGTACATTTTCAGGACAAACTCTGACATGCGTATTTCATGGTACAGAGGTCAAGTTTGCTTCTCTTTGGCACCTGTGAGTGTGGTTCTTTCTCAAAGTAGCAATCACTTACTCCTGCTGCCTTATTCTGGGGTTTATGAAACCCTGAGTACAGATACCTATAACTGGAGGCAGCCAGGCACAGGGAGGTGGTGAAAAAGAGATACCACAACTGAAGAAAACACCCAGAGAGTTTCAGACCTGAGATGTCTTCTAGATGGTCTTTCTAGAGCAGCTGGTTCCCAAGGGACCCATTTGCTCTGCAAAAGCCTGTCTCAGGAAGCACTGAAGCTGTCTTGCTCTGACCCCGTGCGGAAGGTGCTGATGCTCACCAAACATGACCCACGGCATAGCTTGCCCCCATACATGCTGGATGGTGGCCTGGCATTTGCTTCCATACTGGCTGTTATTGACCAGCCGTTGCTGCTCCTGAGGTGCAATAACATGAAGCATCAGGTGGGACGGGAGCATCTTGGGGCCTTTGGATCGGTTTCTTACTTATTTGCTCCCCTGCCATGTTTTCCAGCTCCTCAGGAGTGAGTTGTTTCAGGCGTGCCTGTTAAATTGGCAGTGACTGACACTTATTGCTGGCACCCAGGGATTCCCTGTCATTCCAGAAGCACCGGGGCCTGTCTAAAAATTGTACTTTTCACATGCACCTTTCCCATCCAATCCTTCTTTCAGCAGGTATTGTCTAATGTGATCAAAGCCTTTACACATCACATACTCCCTCTCCACTTTGTCACTGGTGGGGTCTGATGAATCGCCCTCCTTATTATTCTGAGCCTGCAGGTCACCCAGACACAACACAGTGCCAGCACAATGGTGACAACTGAATTATAACAACTTCTCAGCTTCCTTTGCAGCACAGATACAATATTTATGGCACTATTAATGCACAGTGCTGTCAGGATTTTTAAAACGAGAGTAACTCACCTGTCCCTGTCACGCAGGCATGTCCTCCATGCTTCAGAAATGTCAAGAGAATCCTTATCAATTTTTCTCTCTTAATAGTCTTCTGCCATGAAGCCTGAGTCAAAAATGGCAGGCTCTAGCACAGGAAAGCCTGATGGATCTTTCTGTGGAGACAGCCAGGATAAAGCTTGCAGCTGTGCTGCTTAAGCAAGTGACATAGCCTTCAGGCCACAGGGGTGTACAAGCACCTTTTTTTTCCTTTATCCCCTGATTTTAAGCAGAATTTAAGCTCCTAAATTTCTTCATGGATTTGTCCCACAGCCTTACAGGGCACTTGATACTTGACAAAACCAATAGGTGATGCAAAACTCACTCTGCTGAATCAGAGGGACCAAATGATACTGAGAGCTTTATGTCAGGTTGGATGTCAGCTGTCTCCCCAGGGCCAGTCATGGAGCTGACATCAACGCTCCAGTTGTGTACTCTGGGTACATTAGCAGAAAGATGACTGGTTGCCCTTGACCGTGAGTGATCTGGAATGTGTTTGTACCACCAAGGGATGGGAAACCACCCACGTTTGGCAGGAGTGAATACAGCGCCTCAACTTTAACAGGCTCCCACCATTTTTAAAATAGGACTTAGACCTTGCTAACGCACAAAACTCTTCACAGGTATAAACATATGTTTAAGTTTCTCCTCTGGCCAGCAAAGACAAGCCAGCAAAAAGATTTTCTTTTGCTAGTGTCACTTAAACTGCTTCAGAGAGCACAATAACCTCTAGCAGTGAAAGCATCCCATGGGACACACTAAATGCACCAGAGTCAGTCCCTTTGGGGTTCCTCTGTAGCTAGATGAGATCTGGTTGATGTAGCTGATAGAGTCTCCACTGTGACTCACCTCTTCCTAAAGTAAGAACTAAACCAGAGCACAGGATTTAGAGTTTAGAAGAGCCTGCTCTGCAGCAACTTGGAGGGAACCAAACTCACATGGTTACATCTGCACTGCTGTTATTCAATTTAGGTGAGATGCACCTTTGCTTCGCCTTAGCCCTGGAATTGTCTAGTAAATAACTGCTGATGATTGAAGAGGTCATTTCTTAAACTTGTTTACTGCTCTTCTGCTGGCATGATGGTCCTACAGCAAAGCTGCCAGAGCTGGCTTATGAACAGAAGAGCACTCTGGTCAGGCCAAATCTTTGCCCTGATTTTAAACAGAGCCAGCTGATTTTTGCCTGGAGTTTATGAGGGACCATGGACATGAACTGTTTTGCAGCAGTACAGTGAGTCTCTACACTCCCACAGGCTGTGGTGGTAAGGACTTGTACATACAGTCAAAGGGTCTCCCAGTAACTTTGGGAAAAAAATGCACTTGACCATCTCCTGTCATCATTGCTTTTCCAGCAGAAGCTTTGGTGACCAGACACATGCCTGTGGACTTGTAAGTCATGTAGCCACTTCTGGATTTCTCTCCTTTAGCCTTCTCTTGTGGGTTTGTACACAACTCCAGGAAAGAGGCAATGTACAACTGGCCTTCCATTTGTCACAAAAACTCATTTTTATTTTTCTGTCTGAAAAACTGGCTACAAATTTCTCTCTTGTCTTTGTGCTGACCTGGGCAATGGCCAACCTTATAGTCACTAAGCAAATCACAGAATCGTAGAAGCGGCCTGAGAGAGACCTGCGTGCCAGTGGTGATGGACATCTCATGGCACAGCCTTTCAGTACCCTGCCCAGCCCACCTCTTTTAAAATGACAAACCTGCCTTTAGGAAAAGGAAATTTACTGTGGCTTTTCTGTGCAGATGGTGATAAGCGTGAGTTAGCATTTGTAAGCTTATAAGCACATATGGTTTTGTACATATCAATTAAGGCAGTTGGCTAATCACTCTAATATCATTACTGATTCATCTGTATTCCTTCAAATAGACATTTATGCTCAGCCTGCTGTTTTTTTGTACGTATGGACTGGATTGTGCAATTCTCCCCGTCACCATTTGTAGTCAATAACATTTCCTTGGCACCAAAGGGATTAAAAGGGTACGTTTCAGAACTGTGTGGGCAAGTCTCTTGGCCCATGCCTTCTGTATAAGGCATGCACATAAAATATTTGTGCGTGTGTGGTTTCTTTTTAAAGGCTTTGCTAGTCATTCCGTGGGCTGAGTGACAACAGCCCTGTGTCTGCGCACATGGGACATACATGCCGACTCAGGCATGCATTCATCCTGCTGCTTGCAAGCCTGCTTCGTGTGGCCAAGAGTCTTGACCCTAACCAGCCTCACCACCTCACAGCCGTGACTGGCACTACAGCAGCCCTGGCAGAGCTAAGCTTTTCACCCCAACCTCTTTCTCCTCCATGCAGACACAATAGACCCCCAAACAAAAGCCCAAATACCTGCCACCGCCTCTCTGTCTCTCTGCGGCTTACCTCCAAGTCCACTGCTCCTGCGTGCTTGGCTGTGGTCTCAGCATGATGCCTCCCTTGCCTCCCTGCCTGTGCCCAGCTCTGGGCTTGTGGCGCTCCTCATGCTGTTTCAGTTCCTGCTGCTGTCTGGGACAAGCTTCTCTTGTGTCCGGACAGCAGCCCTGAGATCTGCATCATCCCAAGGCAGCCCTGAGAGCTGGCAAGCGAGGTATGGTCTGCTTACCTCATGATTGTAGATTTTAGCTGTGTCTTCCCCGGGACAGCAACTGCATTTCAACCCCCTCATATGCTCTTTGAATATGGGTAGATTTACCGGAACCCCTGGGATGGATGTACAGCTAGCTGCTAGCTCCTTTCACTGCTGGGGAAGTTCAGCTCGGAAGACTGGGGCTGAAGTTTTCATATGTTGGGAAAATGATTGACAATGGCAGTGATTGTCAATAGCAGTTAGCAGCCATGAGCCTTTGAAAACCACCAGCTCCTTGAGATAAGTAGCTTGATATGTTCCAAGGTATCTGAGTCCCTGTTTGGGCTCCAGGAGGTGTTCCAGATCCAAAAAATTATGTGTTGTGTAGCTGTTGGAAGGCTTTAGGAATTTGATTGCGTTTTCAGTGCTGTCATTAAATTACTTGAGCCATTCCCAGGGGATTAGGGGAGCTGTCTGACCTGCAAGGTCACCCATTGACCAGAAAAGGTCCATCCCATCTGTCCTGACCACACTGAGTTCTTGGGGCCTGCCCCTGTGCCAAAAAAAGAAAAGTGCATCCAGGCTAGAAAATGATCACCCTTGTAGCAAACCTTAAAATGGGGACATGGGGATTTGTCCAAGTTTTACCTTCAGGCTACAGATCGTTTCCACACTACATAAACACTGTTCTTTTTTCTTCCTTTTGCTTTTCAGAACTTCATGTCCACTTGTGTTTAGCTTGCAAGTGAATGGTGCCTCCTCAGAGACAGGAGGAGATGAATTTGGGGGAACACTGGATTATTTTGGGACATCTTTACTTCTGTCTTCAAATTGTTTTTAAATCTCAACAGTACCTTTAGTCCAGGTTTTTTGTTTTTTTTTTAAAGAATTAGTTTCTCTTCAAAAAATCATTTCAAGTTTTGGTGTTGAACAGCTTTCACTCTGTGGGGAAAAAAACCTTAAGTCCTTGGAAGAAAAAAACCTAAAAAGGACATAAAATTCATGAGTGGTTTGCTTTCCCAGCTGTGGTCCAAAAGAAAATGTTTATGCTGGTTCCTCATGAGAGATTATTTATAGGTTTTGCTAGCCATGGTGTTAAAGCTGCCATGAAGAGGATGCAGGATGGTATTTTTAGCACATTACCTAGAACTTGGCCATGTGATTTCCCCATAACCCCTAGACAACTGCATCATGGAAACGGCAGTTTAGCTACAGCTCTCCTCATCTCCACCAGTGCTCCATCCTTAGTAAACTGTGCAATTAACTAGACCCTTGCCAGCCTGGAGGGACCCGAGCTCCGTTTGTTAGTTCTGCGCATTTACAGCTCCTGCTGATGTTTATTGAAGCCTGAGGGTACAAAGTGCTTTGTAGGCTGGGTCTGGTAAAAGACTGGCACAGGTTCCCGCCTTCGTTTTTGTCATGAGACCAATACCTGCTCTGGGTACAAATTACACCTTGCTAGCAAACATCCTGTGATGTTTTTCAAAGCAAGTGAAGGGGATTTGGGCAAAACTGTTTGGGGAAAAAGCTTGTGTGTTTGAGAAAAAACCCTGAAACTCTTCGTATCTGCGGTCCCAGCTAGTGAGCAAAGTGCTTTAGATGTGTCACACTCCCACTCTGGCTCTGTGGTGCGACCATGTTGGGTGAGATGGATCATCATGTCACCATGGAGGTGTCATGGGGCTCACCTGTCTGCATCACCTGGTTCTCTGCTTGGTGGCTTTGCTGATAATGAAGCACAGGAACACGAGTAAACCAGGCTATGTACAACACTGTAACAGCATTTCTGAATCAAAACACCTTAGCTGTCATCTGGAAGAAAAGCGTACTTGTTCATAAGCTTTTGCAACACTAGATTAAAATCTCTGTGGAAATCAGACACTGGTAAAATATTTAATAGAAATTTAATTCAAACATTTTTTTCATCAGGAAAATTGATTTCATTTCAGCCCAGAGCAAATCTTGCTATCTTGATTAAATGAGGCAGAGAGAATGTTTGCTGGTTGCTTGCCTCTCTCTGGTCTCTCGTTTATTTGACTGCGTGCTTGTGGAGGGACGAGACTTCTTGCATAAGGACTTTGCAGCTTGAGACCACCCTGCTACACTGTGACACCGAGCTGAGACTGTTTGTAGACTATTTCTCCCAGTCCTCTAAATCCCATGCTCTTCACTGGAGTGCTTTGAACAAGATGTTTAAAAACCACAGCCTTGGCAGCTCTCCAAGGCCACTGTCTTCTGGTTTCCTCTCATGTAAGTCTAGCTACCAAAACACCGAGCACTTCATCTGAGGTAAATGTCTAAGCTTCCTCTCCAGCCAAGCAGACACTGGCACCTATCAGAAAGTCGGTTCACTCATCTCTTCTATGAGGTGATAGTTGGGAGTGTCCCTCTTCATTGCCCAAATTGGTCTGAATTTCGAGCCTGTGTTTTGTTCTTCCTGTGACCCCTCACTGACTTCTGAGACCCAAAAGCTGATTATATTACTATGGGTGAAGTGCATTTTTATAGACAGATGAAAGGGATTCAGGAAATGCCAGTGTGTTATTAGCAGTAATAACTTAGCTTTCATCACACACCACCTTAAAAGTTGCATCACCTTCAGCAGGTGCTAGTGCATTAGCCTCAGTTTTGGCATTTACCAGACATCAGGAGTTTCAGTCTTGAATTGGAACATTTTCTTGACAGAGTAATTTGTATAGAGCGCTCACGGAAAAAACACCTGCTTGCCTGAAACTGAGACTCACCCATGCTTCACTTGAGCAAAATTAGTCTGGGGGAGAAATCCTGCAGTCAAGGGATGGAGAACAAGAGGGCACGCGACCTCTGCTGCAGTTTCATTTTTAAGGGAAGGCACTCTGCATCTCATACAGTTACAAAATGCATATTACTACAGCAGGGGGTCTGGTCAGCCCTCAGGGTGTTCCTTGTGATAAGGATCCTTGCAGCACCATTTTCCCACTGCTATCTGTCTCATGGCCAGGCAGCTGGGGGCTGGAGAAGTGCCGGGGGCTTCTCCCCAGTGTCTGCAGTACCAGTGGGAAGGACCACTTTCCATCCCCATCCTCCCTGGGGCCAGGCCAATGTGAGGAAATATGACACACAGCACTTTGCCTCTCTGGCATTGACTTTCCAGCTGCGATTGCTCAGGTATGGCAGCTCTGCCCTTCTGAAATCCAGGCTTGCTCTGAAAGGTCCATGAATTTTCATGAAAAGCCCACAGAGTTGTGCTATATGATGACCCGGTTTCACGGCCAATGCATATTTCATGTTAGGGTTGCCTCACCTCAAGTTTCCCCACAAGCCCCTCTCCTCCCCCGAGCTTTGTTCTCATCGTTACCACCACGTTCACTGAATCTCTCAGTGAAGTGTGTTATGGTGGTGCTACTGGAAATATTGTACCTCAGCTTCAGGAGACTGGGCCATTATCATGCTCTGTTTCCACTGACTCCCTCACTCTCCTCACAGGAAAAACAATTTCTTCTGAGCTGAAACCTGGCTCAGGATCTCTCACAGAGACTGAATTTAGTCATATTCACTGCAGACATTTTTGACTTAGAGAAATACAAAATGAAACAGAGCTTGGCGGGTTTGTATTTCTTGGGGGATGCTTTTACACACTTGAAACTCTTTTGCCTTGAAGAATTTGTTCTTTTGAAGAAATGGATCATTGGTCTATATCTTCTTTTATTAGGAAAAGAATCAAAGATATCGATGAGAATGCAGAGATAAATAGGTTATATGTTAATTGGTTTTCTTTTCCTATAGAAAAAAAATAACTGTTCTGGAAAGTAAAAGCTGTGCTTGTGTATTTTGCTGAATTTAAGACATTGGAAGTACACTTTCTGGTTACTCTGGCCTGCCATAAACCACATTCTCCATTTAAATAATTTTCTCTCAAAAGCTGATTTTTCTTTCATAAACATAATGCCTTCTGACTGATTAAAAATACCTTTTTTTAATCCTTATCAGAAGAAAGGTCAGTCATACCGTGATGTGATTTTACTTGTAGAGATTCCACTTAGTATAATGTCTGATGAAAGAAATTCAGTTTAACCTTTTGAACGACTTTAGGAGCCTGAAGAAATGTCATGACGTTGTTTCCTTTAGGCATTGTCATCTTCAGAATCTTTCATATCCCTGCTCAACTGCCTTTCTTCCCTGTAGCAGTTGCTCATACTCTTTGTTGACATTAAAAAAAAAAAAACAAAACCAAACCAAACTGAGCTTTTAAGAAGCTCTTGCTTCTGTTTATCTTCATGCTTTGTCCAGCTATGCCTCATCCACTTCTCAGTCTCCCCTGCTGAGTGTGAGGGCCATGTATTTTTGGTAGATAGGACACACATAACTCCAGTGAAAATAGGCGTACAAAGAAAAGAAATTGACTTTCAAGAGAGCCTTGCATTTCTTCTTCAGGTAATTACACCCCCCGTTGCTTGTGGGCTTAGCAGCTCGACATTTTAATAAGTCTCTGTTCACGTGTCATTCACCATACCAGGTTTACAACAGGTTGTGCCAACAGAGCAAATGTTGCCTGGGATGGAGTAGCTCGTCATCTAGGCTTTGCTAGAAATGGATTCTGCTAATCAATAAAAGGCTTTTGCCTTTTCCCTGCTTGCTGAAAGGGCTTCTTCGTTGGTGTACTCCTCGCAGGAGCCGCAGTGCTGTCTGCCGAAAGCCTCCAGTTTTGTGTGGGAACATTCCTCTTACCAAAAGCACCAGGGGTGTCTTTAGCAGCTAAATAAATGCACTGTAAGGTCCAAATTCTCTTGATGAGATGCACTGATTTGTATGAGCAATGCATCCAATTCTTCAGCAGTGTAACTCGAGAGTACCCTAAGCAATGCAACCCAGATCGTTGATGTGTCCCTGCCATGCCTCTGAAGCATGAGGGGCCTCAGTGGCTGTGAAAGTGGCCGTTCATGTCAGGTTGTCTCCTTTCTTATAGTTACAGTGCTAGAGCAGCAATTTTTAGCCGATGGCCAGCAATCCCTGGGCGGCTGTGGAGTACTTCTAGGGCAAGGGTTAAAACTAAGCAAGAGAATTACCATGAGCAGCTGCTTTACATCTGTCTTCCGGACTTACGCACCTTCCTGAGAATTATATAGGAACCTGAGATGAATAAAACCACAGGTTGAAATCCACGATCTTGGAGCTAACTGATAGAGCATATTCCCCCCACCCCCTTATTTTTTTTTTATCTTTCCAGCTTTCTTATATGTAGTAAAATACTTTTGCCTTTGTGCATGGGTAAAAAGTGAACCCTGGGAGCAGGGGAAATGGAATTACAGAGTTGGTCTGCACAAACCCTTGGCCATCCAAGGGACTATATGCCAGTGACCTGTAGTAGTCCTCTGTAGGATGGCTTCTCCTACATGCCAATGGTCGTCATGCATTTCCTGGGAAGGGTAGGGAGAACTGCATGAGGGGTGGGAAGACACCGTCGCATTTGGGCTGTCCAAGGAAAGAGCATCAGCCCTCTGATTCTTGCCCCAGCTGCCTGTCCCTTCCTCACCCAAGGAAGAGGTATCTGTTCAGATTTTGGGAAAGGCTTCATAGAATCATAGAATGGTATGGGTTGGAAGGGACCCCAAGGATCATAGAGTTCCAACCCCCAAGACCTTTCATCCCCAAGACCTTTCCTGGTTCCTCTCCTGGTTTCCTACAGACCCAAGGCACCCTGGTGTTCGAAGAGCAGGGACATCAAGCAAAACTTTCTACCACATTTGTAGGCATTTCCTTCAAATACTCATGGCACTAAATGGCATATTGCTCCTGCAGATGAGGGACAAATGGTGCTGCTGAAAGTATCACTGACGTTGCTGATGAATTTGGCCTGGAGACTTCCAAGAAAATTTTTTCTGCCTACTCCAAGCTACATTTAGCACAAGCCAGTCATTTGTGACTGTAGCTTATAAATACTCTTAACTACTGGCATATACAGTGGGGAATATAATACATCTTATCTGAGGGCCAAGTGTTCATTATTTATTACAATCATTATTCAGTTTCATTGTAGTTACTAATGGGGCTTTAACGCTTGCTGGGCCATTAGCCCAGCTAAGGGTCCCAGATTTCCTTGGCACAGCTATCATCTGTTTTATCTGATATGTGGTTCCTGGTTGGTACGTACACAGAGGGGAACTGGGCATCACAAAAGGAAATTCACAGTTATTATTATATCCCATAGTTCATTACAATGTCATAGTCCATTCCTTTTTTTTTCTGTTTTCTTCACTGAGTTCCTTGTAGCCAGATGAGGATCATTAGCTTCTGAAATTAAACATTTTAATTAAGCTGATCTGCACAGTGCCTTCAAACTCTTCAGATAGCGTTGTCAAATTGCGAAGGCACGATCACTTCTGTGCTTGTGTTGAATAAATATTTCAGCACTGCTCGATAAGGCTGACACTGTTGCACTAAGGACGCTGGGAGCCATGTCCTACTGACTCACGGCTCTGTCTCTTCCCTTCAGAAGGTGGCGTGTGAGACTGAATCACACCACTCAGGCTGTGTATACATGGGGTTGAGCAGAGAGAGACTGTGGGCATGACAGGCAAATCTGACAGAGTGAAAAAGTGAGTGATAATAAATCATCTTCATTCACTGCCTCCAAAACCAGCCAGTTGTATCCTGCCCGCGGAAGGAGAATTGCTGTGAGTTTAGCTCCTTTTCCCTCTCTGAAAGTTCAAAAGGTAAAGGAAATATCTTTGGGCATTGGTGTAATGGGAAACGGCGCAGCCACAAACTGGTATGTTTTCCAGTGACTGGACTGGAATTAGCAGCCTCTAACTTCACTCTTAGCCAGAAGTTTATGAGACCTCATTGCGTTCTGTGGTCTGCTGCTTCATCTGCCTGTGGGACCACGTGTGCAACAGGCTCAGAGATGGATCTGGCTAAAAAAGAAAAAAAGCTAAAACAAAAGAGCAGAGAACCATTCTTCTTCTTTGTAGGCTTGTAAATAACTACTCCATAAGAAATGTCTAAGTGCAACAGAGTTGGGATGGAGTGGTTGGTTGATCTCGAAATGCTTAAGGGTTGTTGGAGCCATGCCTGAAGGTATGATTCCTTGATTCCCTGGATGTGCAGAACCATTTACAACTGGCACCCAGCCATGCTGATGTGTCACCATCTTTAACTCACTTTGCAAAGTGGTAGAGGGCTCAGGGACGTTGTACAATGATGGGGTCTAGTCCTTCACTTTCAACCACAGTGGACAGCTAGTGCTTGTTCCATTCAAGAAACCAAATTAGAATCAGGTCATGGCCAGAACATGAGCAGGACCAGACAGCAATGGGGAGAAGCTTGAAGGTAATGATAAAACACCAAAGTGTTTTCACGCCCAAGTGCAGACATGACTGATACATACCATCTATTTGGTCCAGGCCAATCGTTCATCCTTTGCATGCCTCTGGGGATCTTTCTTCAGTCACCCCCTGAAACCATGCACACTGTAAAGAGCCTAGAGAAAACTTTGATGGAGAACCTTGCTGAGCCCAGAAAACAGGAGCCACACTCAGGGATTGGATGTAGCTCCCAGCTTTGCACTGGGAAGCCTCTCACAGTTACACAGGCAGAAGGTGCACATGCTTCAGTGAATGGTGGTGGTTTGGCTGCACTGAGCCACCATTGTAAACCTGGCTCTCACTTCTGCATACTTACAGAAAGAGCTCAATGGTGGGCACAGTGAATTATTATTCTGTCAATACTAGTGTTTCTCAAGTGCTGTAGTGCCCTGAGAGGTATAGGCCATGGGAGCAGGTGCCATGTCATCCCTAGAGATATTGCATCCTTACACCATCATGCCTCTCTGGAAGTCAATGAACCATTTATAACTGTCTTCAGACAGACTAGAATTAGGGTCATACAACCATAGGGCAGAAAGTGACTTCATATCTGGACTATCAAATCCAGTCATCTGCAATCGCAAGCAACTACATCTCTTAAGTGATGGCAGGCTCCCCCTCCCTGAAATCGGACAGGTTTCTTTGCCATCTATTCCAGAATCCAGAACCAGTTTAATTAGAAGGAAAGTCTCTAGCTACTTAATGATCATTTTGTACCTTTACTTAATCATCTTTCTGGTCCTCCCTGCAGACTGGAAGTTCAGGTATCTTGCTACTGATACTTCACTCAAAACTTATTTGTGGAGCAATAATGCAGACACCGTTTCTCATCACCACTTGCAGAAATGGAGACCTGATTAAACCTCACTTGAAAGTCAGGCCCTGAGGTCCTAATCCACAGGCTGGCATGTACCAGGGATGGAAGCTTGTTTACCAGCTCTCTGAAATGCCTCTTTACATTGACATTCGCTTAGCATCTTTGTCACCCTGGCTCTGATTTTTTTTTCCCTCTCTCCAGTGAATCATTTATGCACTTTGCTGCTATCAAAGAAAAGTCTTCATTTTCAGCACACTGTCAAGAGAAATTCCTTTGAAAAATCTTACTTAGGCAAGCCTTTCAAATGAAAGCAAAAATACCTAGCATCACGCCTGCTTCTCAGGTTTATAAAAAAAGACAGACTTTTTAATGTAATTTTGTCCATCTTTCTGCTGCTACAGGACTACCTATTTATTAGTATTTTCTCCAGGGTCAGTGCAATAGTTTTTCATGATGATGTTTCCAACACATTCCTCTGGGGGGAAAAATTACTCCATAGGCTGTGGTGGTCTGCTCTTTCTCTGCATAGAACAGTTGACAGTTATGATGTCTCCTTCCTAGGTAATATCTATTACACACTTTATTCCTCTTCAGTCTTTGTCATCTAGTAACCGCCTATATAACTTCACCAACCTTCCCACAGGAGCCTGTACGTGCTGTGCATAGGCTGTCACAACCATTACCCCAGCTTGGGAAGAAACAAAATTGGCCTGGTTTTATTTGAATTCTCAACGGTTTTCATAGCTCTTCTTTGAACTCCTGACTACTTGTCAAGATCTTTTTCTTTTTTTTTTTTTTCATAGAAGGAGCGATCTTAGCTAAAGAGTGGTTGCATTAAAAGCATCACTCTGCCTGAGCAATTACACATGGTCATTTTCAGTGAGGAGAGGTTGTATGAGAGTGAGCCTGTTACTGTGAAAGGGAGAAAATACCCTGTCTTTCAACATAACGTCCCTGCTGAAGAAGCCCAAAATGGTATTAATCTTTATTTGCCTCTAAACTTCATTGTAGGTTAATATCCCCTGAGCATTGTCACTGCTTGGTCTCAGTATTGCTGCTGCTTCACGGACTGCTCCTTCTGGTGGGGTGTTTTTATTATGCATAGCTGAACCTCTTTGCATAATTGCATTCTGCCTGTGACTCTGTTTCTCTCGGTTAGCGAAGAACATGGACTGGAAAGGGCTGTGTGGGTCACTGAGTGCAATCCTTAGCAGTTTCAGGCAATTGTGCTGTGGACGTAGTGCCAAATGATTCTGGAACAGGAGCTTGTGTCTTTCCATACATGTCCCCCCAAACACAGCCCAGTTCCTTGGAAAAGGAATGTTTAGCCCTAAAGACCCTCGACTGTTAGTATGACCGAGGCCTGGCTTTGAAAAATGCAGTGTAGGACACTAAGGCAAAAGCAGTGCTGGACTGCTGTGCTGCTCACCAGAACACTAAGCTTAAAAGTTCATGGTGATTCATGGACTGAATGCCCAAAACAAAAGGGTGAAACAGGAGAGTAGGGATGTACTTTTTGACGTTTGCTGATCATACCTGTACATCCTGGGGTGGGTAGGGAACTGAGAAAAGGAAGAGAAAAATTAACTTAATTCTTCTTTCACAAAGATGAGGTCCTTTAGGATGCAGAGTCCTGTAGCATCAACAGACCATCAGGTCACTGCTGCTTGCAAACAGCTTTTCTGGTACCGATGCTGTGGCTTTGCTGCTGTCTTCAGCAAATAAGGAAGTCTAACACTGGGGAAATAAGTGGTCTTGCTCTAAAATCACTACTTACAGTCATGCTAAAAAATGCTCTTGGCTATCTGGAGTATAAAACCCATGGTTATTACAAAATACATTTCAGACTTGATGAGCCTTTCCCGTGCAGGGTCTAACAAGCAAGAACAAGGTTAATATAGATAAAATTAGACCTTGATTTTGGGATGAGAATTCCCTCCAAGGTTTTACCTTGGCTGATGGGAAGGTCAAATGCAAAATGCTGTCACATGCCTCGGTTGATTATTTACAGAACATGCACAAAGCCCTGTTAATCTGAACAGTGCTGGTAGGGGTGAAGATGGGAAGAGTGTTTCTTTGCTGACAGCTCCTGGCCTTTATACCCTCCCCTCCCAAAAATGTCTTGCCCGTGGTGACTCTGTAAACCCTGCTCTGAGTTTACTGTCACCGACTGCTTCAATGACATTTCCCACCCTTCTCATATATCTCTGTCCTCTTCCAGGCTGGTGGGGTAGGGCTTCCTTGGAGATGATGGGCAGAATGGTCCCTGCCTACATGAAGTGCCCAGAGATCATGCTACAAACCATCCTCTGCATCTGCTCAGCTTTCCTCTGGCTCTTCCATCTGCTTTCCCTGCCTTGATGCAGAAACAGGCTCCCAGACCTTCTCCCTTTGCTCTAACAAACAGCCTGGCTGTGTGTTTCTATTTGGCCATATGGAGACCCCCTGCCTCCACCGCCAGGTCCCGGTTTTGCTGTGCTGGGTGTTTCGAGCAGCGACTCCCACAGTTTCAGCTATTTCAGCTCACACAGGAACATTTCAGCCTCTGCAAAACACCCAGACAAAGCTATGGCTCCTGCATCCACCAGCTTAACAGGGCTGTACCCAGCCACTGGCAAAACACCTTTGCTTTGCGGTTCATCTTTATTGCCCTCCTGATAACAAATGTAAACCTTAGTTGTGTGTATTTGATTAAACTCCAAGGGAGGCTACAAGGCGGTGGATCCCCCCACTTCAGAGTGCTTGCAGCAGGCTGTTTATCTTCTGCAGTGTCTTTAGTAAACACTGCTTAGTGTCAGCCAGCAGTTTAATGCTTTGTACTTCAGCATCCCCCATTGCCAGTGAAAACAACCTTCCAGAAAAAAAAAAATAAATCCCTGTGTTAGCGTCTAACTTGCTTAGAACACAAAGTGACTTGTGTTGTGGCATCACTCCGCACACCCCAAGCCCAACCTAAACACGGTAACACGGTGTTTGGGGAAAAGAAGAGAAATACCCCATGTAACACTAAAAAATCATTCTATTTTCCTTTTCCGCCCTCCAGCTAAGTGCTCTGACCCTCAGAGGAGGGTAATCCACCTGTGCAACTTTTCTTATTTCTGAAGCTGCTCCTCCATCTGGTTACAAAGCCAGGCAGTGATAGAGGGAACAAGACAGGGCTTTTGACTGAGCATAAGTAATTCATGAGAAGAAGAAACACAGCCTTGGGAAACTAAGATAACCTATAATGACACAAAACTCTTTCTGAACAGCCGATAACTATAGGAAAGGCAGACCTTTCAAATTAGGAACCAACTCCTGAGGCATCTGGGGCCAGTTAATGATGCTTTTGTACTCCCACTCCATGAAGATTAAAACAATTACGTATTGGAAACTGTGCTTTTATTTACTACCATTTCTAATGATAATATTCGCAAGCTTGTTTGACTGAAAATGCTATTTCATTTGTCTGACTACGTTGTTCTAAGTCTACGATATCCTAAGGTTTAACAACTACACCATGTCTTCACACTTTTATATCCATAATGAATTTTTGCATGCAAATAAAATACCAGCTTCCAGAAACCTCAGAGGCAAACATTTTATTACATCATGAAATTAATTTTTATTGCCCTTCTGTTCTGTGAAGCAGAAACACAAAGCAATATGAAAAAAAAAAAATCAAGGAAAGTGGCCTTTTCAGCAGCTTCATAGCCAGAATTTCTTTGCTAATCTCCAAGGTGATAAGCTCTTCAGATCGATGATCAAAACCAAGAGGGTAATGACACATTGTGTGGACTGAGTCTACTAAAAAACTCTCTTTGGTAAGGGAGCGTTAACCATTATGGGACCTCATGGACCATCCTGCTGACTTGCTCAGAATCAGGATGGAGTTCCTGCCTCCTGGTTAAGCTAGTGGGAGATGTAGGCATTAGTGCCTGCTTTAGCACATGGTCTATGTGAGAGCTGACCAGGTACCCCGTTGCTTTTTGGACCGGCAGACTTGGAGTCCTGCTGTCACATCTGCTGCAGCTTTGTGGTCTGACAGCTGCGGCATAAACGCTGAATTATTGTGTTTAAAAGAACCACTCGTGGTTTGCCCTCCCCATTTTCAGGAGAGCAGGAGGTGTCGGCCAGGGAAATGCATCCGCAGGCACCGGGGCAGCAGCAGTGCTGGAATTTCACAGGCAGTGTTCAGGGGATGCCGTAGCGCTTGGGGATATCCAGGGGCTGCAGCCAGGATGCCGCAAGGGCAGGCAGCTCAGACAACCATCTGGCTGCTCCTGGGAGGTGACCTCCCATGGCTGTGAAGGACAGAGAGCTGCTGCACTCCCAGGTGTGGGCGTGTGGCGCCAGGTGTACTGGTCATTGACATGGCTATTTGCCCTATTTGCCCAGGGAGGGGAGACAGGATCAGACCGTGACAAGGCAGGTGAAAGGGACCGTGTGTTTGCAGCGTCTGAACAATTAGATGTCTCCGGATGCAAATGGAAGCGCTGCGCGTCCTGCGCTGTAAACATGGCGATTTGTGTGTGCTCATGCATGTCCTGTCAGCATTTGTTTAATGCTTCAGTTGCACTAGCTTTTTCCCTTTTAGTTTGTATTTTAATGCTCAGGCACTTGCTGAAGTGTATCCACTTAGCATCTGGCCTTGCTGGAGTTTAAAACTGAACACACATTTTAATGACGCCTGGCTTCTCAGTTGGCACCAAGAAAATGAACAGACCTGGTATCCTTTCCTTCCCTGCCATGCAAGACTGGCTAGTCCTTCTCCCCTAGCAGACCCTATTCTGTGGTCCCACCTGAGACTGGGGGTCCCAGCAGTTGGTCCCAGCTGGCAACTTGCCCTACAGATAGTCCAAGGTGCTTCATAAACCCTGCAGGAGCCCTGGAGCTCACTCATGGCCTTTGGACATTATGAGCTTCTAAGGTCAATTGATTGAACACGGGAAGCCTGACTCCTTCTGAATAGACTCTGTGCTTTTGTTTGTTCAGTGCATCTTCAAAGGCTCACTTTAAATTAAAGATTTACTTAAGGATTTAAATTAAGTGGAGATCTAATTAGCACTATTATGCACTACCAGGCAAGTCACAGGATTGAGGTAATTTGCTTTTTTGGCTTAGTATTTGGATTGGTTATGTGGAATAGAATGGCATTAATGAACAAACACAAGATCCAATGAAAGTCCATCAGGGAGCCTTCAGGAGGCAATCAAAACCTCCCTCTCTTTGCTCAGTGTGCCATACCACAAACCACAATCTGGCCTTTAGCTCTTTCCTCACAGATCCCTGCAGGATTAAATAATTCAAACTTTTACAGCCTTGCAATCACCATCATTAGCCTGTGTGCCAGAGAGGACCCCAAAACACTCTGACTTCACACAATGAGTTGGAGTAAGCTATATAGGAGCAAGCTCCTGCATCCTCAGTGCTGTTGACAGTGATTCACAGCTACCCAGAATGGTTCAGCATGCTCATTTTCAGGTCTGTTTTAGTTTCTCCTAAGCTGGTGGCTTCCTCTAAGAGCTCTGCAGGACTTGCTGCTCCTCATTTCACTGGCCAGCTGGGGAGGCCAGACCACAGATGCTTGCAACACGTCTGGGCACACAGGGACTTCGAGCTCCAACACCTGCATGGCCCAGTTTCAGACTCTGCTTCCTGGGAACATTCATGAGTGCAGCCTGGAAACGTTGCCTTTACAAGGCTTTGTGCTGATAAAAACCTGTCACATGAATATGCAAGAAGGCAAGAACCAAGGGAGCTTGCTGGCCAAATTCATTAAAATCTGTGAGTGACTGTGTCTGACAACATTCTGGCAGAGCTCATTTACCTCTCAAACTTGTTAATCCTTCCAGTGCAGCCATCAGATTGGGGGGCTAGGGGGTGCTGATGATTTATTTTATCACTATTTACCAGTTAAACGAACTTTGGCAATATAGTGCAGACCTAAAGACTCGTTGAATGGAATTTAAGAGACCCAGTTGAAGGACTTCATCTGGGAGCATGTCTCAGGCACCTAGCTTTCCCTGCTGCCAGAGATGCTCTCTTTTAATTCTCCCCTCTGTTGGTGGAGAGGACCCTAACAAGCAATCTCCTCACCTAGGAGACCCTGTCCTGTGCCTGCAATTAGCTGAGAAGATAGCTGAGAAAAAATAGCTGAGAAGATTCTGGTCCAAAACAAGCATTATTAGCTGTGTTCTCACTATTTGAAGTGCACCTTAAAAGTAAGCTGAAGGAATGAAAATCCTGGTCACCTGTGTCCCAGGATGGCTCCTATAGATGGATGATACAGGAGTCTTTACAGACACAGAGCAGGACAGTCCTCGGAGGGAACTGAGCCCTAGGCAAGCGACAGGCTCTGGAACAGGAGTTAGTTGTCTGACACGATGAATTAACTGGTATTACAGACATCTTGAGGAGGTGAGAGCTTTTAGCAGGAGAGACAGACATATCCAGTTCACCTGTATGAAGGCCTCTCAGCAACAGCAAGGAAGACAAGAAAGATACTTGTTTTAAACACAGGATGAAGGAGGTTAACAAGGAACTGTGGCAGGAAGGAGTGTGTATGTAAATAAGTGAGCAAAGAGACCTCCAGGTTCTAAAGGTTTCTCTAACCCTTGAGAATTTCACCCTTACTGTTTTCACAAGTGGGTCATAGAAAGTTGATGATGGGGTCAGCCTCCAGCTTGATATAGCTCAATTGAATTAATTCTAATGGGTTTGTTAGGTCAGAAAAGGTGATTTCCTTTAGGTCTTCATTCTGAGCTCCCTGGCAATATTTCCCAGGTAAGTAAAAAAAATGCATACTGAAGTGATTCTTAATACTCAGGAATTTAATAAAACTGCTCTTTATCATTTTTACAAGATGATGATGAACAAGCACTCCAATTCCCTCCACTTCTTTTCCCTAGTATGCAAAAGTAGGGGTGTATAGGATTATAGCTACACAATATCAAAAGAGAAGTACAGGAGCTCTAGAAATTTCCAGAATATTCCTTTCTTCAGTACGTATATCTAAAGGAGACTGTCCATAATGAGGATATCTCTGCTGACAGCTCAGGCTAGCCCAGACCTGTCCTTACATTGCAAACACAGTCATGCAAAGAGCCTTTCTTAGCTCAAGCTTCAGGGTAGGCAAGAGGGACACAAGCCCTGTGTGGTGGTTTGACCCTGGCTGGAGGCCAGACACCCATCCAAGTCACTCTATCACTCCCCTTTTCAGCTGGATGGGGGAGAAAATATCTAGTGAGAGGCTTAGGAGCTGAGATAAGAACCAGAAGAGATCGTTCCACAATTAATGTCCCGGACAAAACACACTCAAAATCCTCCATCTAATTTATTACACTACACTACACACACACAGTGAAACCAGAGTAGGATAATGAGAAGCAAAACCAGATCTTAAAACACCTCCCTCCACCCCTCCCTTCTTTGTGGACTCAACTTTATTCATGATTTCTCTCCCTTCTCTCCCTCTCATATGGCACAGGGTGTGAGCGCCTGGGAATGGGGTTGTTGGTCAGTTCCTCACAGGTTGTTTTCTGTCCTTAGGGGGTTGGCATTCCTCACACTCTCCCCCTTGCTGCACTGTGGGGTCCCACCCACGGGAGACAGTCCTCTACGAACTTCTCCAAAGTGAGTCTTTTTCCCACGGGGCTTCAGCTCTTCACCAGCTGCTCCAGCGTGGGTCACTGCTATGGGGTGCAGTCATCAATCACAATGTCTCTCAGTCTCTCAGTCCCAGTCCTCCATGGGGTCCTCCAACTGCCCAGTCCCCCAGCTGTCCCAGCATGGGTCACTTGTATTGGTTGCAATCTCTCAGGCCCAGACTGCTCCATCCTGGTCCCCCACAGAATCACAAGTCCCCCAGCAAACCTGCTCCAGCATAGGCCTCTCTCTCCACAAGCTGCAAGTCCTGTCAGGACCTTGCTCTAATGTGAGTCACAGCATCTTCCATACATCTCCACTCACTCCAGTGTGGGGCCTCTCCACGGGCTGCAGGTGGAGAGTGACCAGAGATTTTTCGCAGGCATGACTCCACACAAACAAATTCCAGCTGAGAAACTTCTGATGTTTTATGTCAGGCTATTGCCATACATTGGAAAACAATCTGCTGAGAGGTGGGATGAGTGCATGGATTCCCTTGAATCCCTCCATTGAAAAGGAGTCACAATAGTGAACGGGTCTACCAACAAATTAATGGAACAAATTAAGGAGAGGTGGCACCCCTCAGAGATCAGGACCTCTGTAGAGGAAAGGGTGTGCTGCTGCTGGGGTTTTATGACCAGGGGACAAGGGACAAGGCTCCTGTATCATCCATTACCACTTGAAAGGGAAAATGAGGTGGTACCTGAAGGAGGGACATCTCTGGTGTGAACTCAGAGGAACAAGGTCATGGTCTTGAGGGGCTCTGAAGACCCTACTGCCAGAGGGAGCAAAGACAGAGGCCATCTTGGAAGGGGAACTGCATCCTACAAGCACTAAGTGTTACCTCAGCATGACCAGCCCCTGAGGTTTAATCAATGTCATGCAGCAGTCCTCTCAGAGTATCAAGGGATGAGTTAAAAAGCCATGAGGTATTTTCCAGGGACATTATGACATTTATTACACTCTATCTCTCTGCCCGTTAGGCTGATCCAAAGGTGTTAAGAGAAGCTAAAAATAGTATTCACTTCACAGACTGCACAGAAATGCAGCTCTGCCTGCACCTCCCCTGGAGCTAGCAGTCCTCTCTCCATGCTCTCCTGTGGCGCTTAACACCTCTGTGGCAGCAGCAATGCTGTCCATTTCCCCAGTCTGCTTCGTAATGCAAAATATTCCTCACTGTTGAAGTGGGGACCACTTCACTGTAACATCCTCCAAAGTCAGGTGGCATTGCAGATGTTCCCATGTGGTTGCAGCCAGTCTGTGATGTCTTTCTGCATTGTCTTCAGACCTAGGGGAACACTCCAGTGAATCTTCTCTTCTCTGTAGGACACAAACCTGTGAATGTGAAAGTATATTCCTGAGGACAGAGGTTGTTTCCCCCTGAATTCCTTGCATAGGTTGCTAATTGTAGAGCCTGCTATTTTTTCTCCTAGAATAATATTTAGTATTCCCAAATTTTATCTTATTCCATTATTTTGTTGTTTCTTCAGGGTTTTTTGTTTTTGTTTTTGTTTTTTAAATTGAAAGTACATCAAATATCATGATGTTGTTTGGAAATGCCTTAAAACACATAAAATCCTTATATGTATCTCAATACCCTGTCTTTATTCTACCCTGTCGTGGTTTAACCCCAGCTGGCAGCTAAGCCCCACACAGCCACTCATTCCCTGCCCAGGTGAGATGGGGGAGAGAATCGGAAGAGCAAAAACTGGTAAAACTCGTGGGTTGGCATAAGAGACAGTTTAATAGGTAAAGTAAAACTGCACATGCACAAACAAAGCAAAACAAGGAACTCATTCCCCACTTCCCATGAGCAGGCAGGTGCTCAGCCATCCCCAGGGAAGCAGGGCTCCATCACACATAACTGTAACTTGGGAAGACAGGCACCATCACTGCCAACATCCCCCTCTTCCTTATCCCTCCCCAGATTTATATGCTGCGCATCACACCATAAGGTATGGGATATTCCTTTGGTCAGTTGTGGTCAGCTGTCCTGGCTGTGCCCCCTCCCAGCTCCCTGTGCACCCACAGCCTCCTTGCTGGTGGGGTGAGGAGCAGAAAAGGCCTCGGCTCTCTGTAAGCCTTGCTCAGCAGTACCTGTACCATCCCCATGTTACCAACACTGTTTCTAACAGAAATCCAAAGCACAGCCCCATAACAGCTTCTGTGAAGAAAAGCAACTCTACCCCAGGCCAAGCCAGAACATTCTCCTATTCAGGGAATGGTGGAAAAGGTATTGTCTTCTGTGTAAGCATCTACATCCAAGGCCTTGGGAGTGGAATAAGCAGAGGGTAAGCTGGTTACTCAGGACTGGAAGGAGTGCTACCAATGTCCATAGTGGTCTTAGGCCAAAAGTGTCCCTTCTCGCAGCAAGACAGCCTGGCCTTCCACAGTCTGGCAGGATTTTACCTTGCTGGTCTTTCTGGCTTAATGTCTGGGGTTGTCACTCAACCATACAGGTTCCTCAAGCATCACCTCATCATCCCCCTGATTTCTGACCTGCGCAGCATACTCATCTCCACAAGACCTTGCCTACTGGGGCTGACACCTTGCACTGAGCTGTTCACAGATTCACAGAATTGTAGGGGCTGGAAGGGACCTTCGGAGGTCATGGAGTCCAGCCCCCTGCCAAAGCAGGTTCCTTAGGGCAGATTGGTGAGGACAGGGATGTACCCCCGTACCTAGTGAGCCCCGTAGACCAGGGGTCAGTGCTGTACGGATCTCTCAGGCTGTGGTCCTTCTCCTCTGCTGGGTACCCAGGAGCTGCTGTGTTTTCCTGACCCCATAGTCAATGCTGCCTGACCAACCGCTACAGAGACAGCAAAAGAACTGTGGGGCAAGCTCCTGCCTGCCTTCAGACCCTTCTGCCACATCCTCTCAATCTGTGAATGGAAATATTTACTCTTCCTATTGGTAGCACTGACCATGGAGACCAGGGCAGTCACCTGTATTTTCCTTGTGCCCTCTTAAATGTTTTTGGCAGATGGAATTGACTTGTGAGTTGAGAAGGGACAACTGCGTTAGGAGAGAGGAGTGAGGGCTGTAAGGAATCCTGAGGGCTGAGTTCCCTCCACCGGGGCTTGGACAGAGGGGATGGTGCCAAGTTACTGATACCAGCATCAGGTGAGACTGAGAGTGGCAATACATGGTGGGGTGCTGAGTGTGGGGGGACAGAGGTGAAACCTCCCCACACAACAGACACTTCCCAGTAAGTTCCCACCTGTCTTCTCACAGGCATTCTGCATCCCACAGCAGGAGGTGCCCCAGAGGGGAGAGCCACGTTGTGCAACACAGACATGTCTACCCAGAGTGTTGAGCTGATGTAACCAACAATGCTGCCTTGTCGGGATGTGGCAGCATCTGAGGGGAGAGAGGAGATTAATGGTGAATAGCAATGCTGTGTGCTCCCAGGGCAATTCTTCTGGGTCATTTAATGCAGATAAACAAAACCCATGGCAAAGTTAATGGCAGCCCCATGGTCTAGCCACAGCTATGAAGGCAGGAGGTTCAGGAATTGGTTTGCTTCCAGAGCTGCTAAAGGTTTTGAGAAATTAACTACAGTATGTTGATGTGAAGATTTATGAGAGGAGCACGGAGATATGAAAATGAAAGAGTCAACAATATCAGAGTATGACATGAGATAGTGAAGTATTTTATTTCCATTGCTTTCAATATTATCTCTTGGTTGGCAGGAAATAATCTGAGCAGGGAGACTGCATAGCAGAGGTACGGAAAATAGATGTGATCATTTTCCACAGACGCAATGAGCACCGCTCTAGATATTTTATAACTTGCTAGTGTTTTATGTCATTTCTTCAGACATCTGTGCATTAGAGTGACTGAGAACTGCAAATGATGTATAGTTAAGATATCCCCCTATAATTAAGCTGAAATAATGCTGGATTATTCTAGCGTAATTATATGGGGCTATTTTAACTATTAGCTCATTAAAAAGCTATGATGCAAATCTCCTTCTGAAAGAGACGAAAAAATGAGGGTATATGAACAAAATGTCAGTGGTCCTCTGCTGAGACCAGATGGAGAGGTATAACTGTACTCAATTTATCAGTCAATATATTTAATTATAGCCAAGCTTGGATGGAGACAGCAATGGCCTTTTATTATGTTTAGTGTTTGCAGATAGACGTGGCAATTCAGAAATGCTTGGGAAGAGAAAGTGGTACCTATGCAAAGGGGTTCAGACTTCAGCTGATGTTAGCCCAGGTTTCATATGAAGCCCTGCCACATGTTCTTCTCTAGATGGAAGCCATACTTCCATTCACCTTGCACCTCAGGTGAGGCGCAGGGGGTTACAGACACTGGTCCTGCAAGGCTAAAATCCTTGAATTGGTGTTTTGGTCCCATGACAAGGCTGGCCCCAGGAAGCATGCAAGCAGTCGCAGCTGGCACAGGCCCCACTGGAGCAAGAGGCAATCGCCTGTGTCTAATCTGCTTGGGGTGACTGTTGGTCGAGTGTTACAGAGCAGCAATGTTGCCCAGTTTTGGGTAATGAAAGTGAAGCATTATGCTTGGCTAGTCCGATCTCTGGCAAAAGGCATCCTGGACCAGGAGCTGCCTGTGCCTGGCCTGTGTGCTCTCTTCTAGCAGCCAAAAAGTTATTCTACATTGTGCTTTCTTCCCTAAAGGACCCCCACCAGGGCCCAGGCATCCTGAGCAGCTGCTGCCTAGCTCCCTGCACTTGTTCAAGCCCCAGTTTGGCTGTGCTAACCAGCAAAATGCTGTCCTGGGACAGGACTCTGATCCTTCTGCTCTTCCAAAGATAAGGGGATCTCTTTCCTGGCCCTGCATATCAGGCAGGATACAGCTGGGGCACAGTTCAAACAACCAACTGCACTGAAAGTCCGTGTTTTGGGCTTTCTGAGGTACCCAGCATCCTTCCATCTGGAGAAGGGAATATGTGTGTGTAAGTATCAGTCCTTGCCCTATCATTAGGGCGTTGCTTTACAAGGGTCAGCTTTTCCCTCCCAATTCAGCCATTGCTGCTGCCTTGCTCACGGTGATTAGGAAAGCAGCTTGCTTCGCGAATACGCTCGGGTGTGCCTGCGCTGCCCAAAGGGGCATCTCATCTCTGGCATCCGACAGCAAGCAGCAGGGCAAAATAATAGAGCAGAGGCTAAATAAGAAAAATTACTTCTTGCCCTCGAGCATTATGGCAACAAATGGTGAAGAACGTGCCCTCGGGGATCGGCAAAAAGAATGAGATGAATGTGTAATGTCCAATAACTACATGTCGAATCAAAGAGCATACTCTTAAAGCATGAAGTTAGCAGGGGCTGGTGAATGCAAGAAGCGGAGAGTCAGCTGGGAAATTTATTGTTGCGCAGGACGGTGTGGTATGTAAATCTTGCTGGAGAGCTCTTTGCGGTTGCTGTTGGCTTTTGAAGGGGTATGTAATGAGTGTAAGACTGTTTTATAGGAAAATAATGAAGGGGAAAAATCAAAAGAAAGGCAGGAATGACAGCTCAAGCAAAACCGAAGTCCCACTCAAGTCTTTTTGTGGTCTGGGCCTCAGCTCCAGGGGCTGGAGATGAGGAAAGGTGTGGGGGAGTTCCAATGGGGAAGGAGGGAGAGGCAGACTGGGACTGAGGATGGAGCTCGCTCCAGCTATACACTGGTATTTCTCCTTTTCCACTCATCTTTCCCCCATAGCTGCCTGCTCAGCAGGAGCAGTGGTGCAGGGCAGCATGGACAGGGAGACCCAAGAAGGGGCCAGGTGCCATTGCACAGAATATTTTTGTGCTTGACCAAAGGACTCATGGCTAGATGTGACTGGGAAAAGGGGTTTTTTTGAGTTTGGCCCAAGGCTTTTTCTTTATTTGTTTTAATTTGATTAAAATCTGGGCTGAAAACTAAGAACATGGCTCAGGTGAGCAGACAGAAAGCATCTGTGTGTGCATTAAGGACACAAGTGACTGGGAAATGGTGTTCATGCAGGTCTCCACTGATTTGCATTGACTTGATAGCACAACACTGCACCCTGAGACTGCAGGACATGATGAGCAAGATATGTGATTACGTGAGCGAGTGCTGTGGTTATGTGTCCCCTTCTCAGGGTCGAGAAGGAGCTTCACCAGACATTGCTGCCTGTGACTACCAGGCACAGGGCTCCAGGCTGGCCTGCCCTTGGTGCTGGGATGTTCTGCGGGAAGGAGGGTTTGAGCACCCGGAGGGACCATCACTGGTGAGACCAGTCCCCAACGCCTCGGGAGCCACTGGGTGGCGTATGAACACTTACATACATAAAAGACCGGGATCCGTGGAAAAAAAAAACAAGGCAGAAATATCTGCAGATAATTACATGACCTCTCTTTGGACCGGGGCGAGAGCAGGTGAAACCAAACAGGCGTGCATTAGGGAACTGGTTATCTGTCATGCCTCCTTTAACAAATAAAAGTCCAGATGATCAAGTATTGAGGAGTAAAGTCCAGGGGCTGTAAAAGCAATCAGCTAATGAAAAATCGCCACGCAGCCTTGCCTTCACCATGCAGGGCATGGACAGGGGGCTGCAGGGGCGACAGCAGCTGCGAAGACCCTTGGCAGGCAGCTGCGCAGAAGCATTTCTGACGCCTAAATACCACTTCAACAAGAGTCAGGAGTTTCTCTGTTTTGCACCTGACTCAGCTGGGCACCGGTCATGCCATGGCTGCAGTTACTGTGGTGCTGCAGTTACTGTGGTTCTCCAGTTCCCCCAGGTGTCGAAGTGGCCAGAGGGCTGTGCGTGCCCCCACTCTGCTCCACTACTCCATGTCTTCCCTTCCTACAGGCACAGCCTCTGCTGGTCACAGCCTTCACCCGTGGGGCTGAGGACACTTCATGCATGGGGGCTGAGGACAGCTGGCTGGCTAGCAGTTGGCTCCGCCAGCCGGCTAAAGCCGGGAGGGGGATTACAGCAGGAGCCAGAGATACTTTGTCTCTGCACCCTCCAGACTCCTCACATTTTCCTTTCCCCCTCCCCGTCTGGTTTGTCCCTGTCTGATCTATAACCCTTGCTGCATTTCATGTGCTCCATTCCCTCTGACTGTTTGATGGGATAAGGAAAATATTTGTAATGTTTCCACCTTGGTTTTGCTCATTGCTTGCAGTTTTCCCTGAAGGAAAGCAAGTCCTCTCAGCCTTGTGCAGCTGGGCCTGTGAATATTGCAAGGGAGAGATTCTCAGAGGAGTTACTTGTTCCCTGGCAGGGTAAGGCCCCAGAGCAAGGGAGAATAGGAGAGGCTATGTAGACGTGACAAGGGTCTGGAGACAGGTTTTGTCTCTTCTTACAGACTGCCAATACAAATGAACAAGAAACTCACTTTGAGGATATTTTGTTTATATGATACCAGGGTTGGGACAAGAAAGGGGGGAACAGTGCTAAGATAAATGGTACTATTTTCAGCTAATTCAGGCAAGCATTTGTTTTGAATGCAGAAGCATCGCTATGAACACTCTTCAGCATCTCTGAGAGCCCCTGCATTTATAATACAGGAACTACCAGCATGCTTTTGTAGTGTTCAGGACCAAGCATCTCACAAGGGGCAAAAGCCAGGAAAGTGGAGTTGTCAGCCAGGCTGGGGATGTGTTTGATGGTGCATTAGCCATGCTCAGCCATCCACCTTCCCTTCTTCATGTGAGGTGTGAACATTTGGCATTTCTGCCCTTAGCTACCCGTCATTCATCACTCACCACCCACCACCACGTTGTTGGCAGGTGGTGGCTGTACCCTGCCTGTTGCAGGGGCAGGAAAGGGACTTGGGTGTACCAGGGAAAAGAGAAGTGGGTAAGCAGAGCAGAGCTGTGATGGCCTAGAAGCACACTGACAGCTACAGCAAATGTTTTTCATCCAGTCTGGCAGACAGAAGAAAAGTAGAGGTGAACAGCCCTCTGCAGCTTGTTCATCTTCTACCTTCTCCATGGCTAGGGTTCCCTGCCCAGCCATGGGATGTTCCCTTCCTGCCTCCAGGACTCAGTGTCCCTCCGTGAGAGGGACATCATTCCCCCAAGGAGCTGTAGTCCTCACTGTGTGTGACTGGTTTCCAATCCAAGAAAGGACTGCTCTGCAACTTTCGTGAGTCTCCTTGGAGCAATAAGTGGATGCTGTGTCTTCTTTGCAAAGAGATGCCTGGGAAGGGGCCAAGTTACTGGGAAATGGCAGCAGTTCCAGAGCAATGGTCTAACATGTGAGCCCTGATGGAAGAACAAAGCTACTGATACAAGGGGAATATCTCTCATCCCTGAGAAAAGGACTAGAAGGATATCTGTGCTGTGGTCCCCTTCCTTCAGAGGCACAAAGGTGCTGTCCTCCCTGTCCTGCACATGCGGAGGCAAGGATCAATTTTCAGTCATTGCTGAGGAAGCTGGTGGTGGAACAAAGACTGGGGCCACACATCTCAAGTTAATGCCCTCAGTATTTCTGCTTCACCACAGGCTCTCATGAAGCCCCTGTCATTTGGGGGAAAGTCACTTCATCTTGATTGAGATCAGGAGGCATCACGACAGATTGCAGCTAACAAATGGCAGCAAAATAAGAAAGGAGAAAGCGAAGCCTGGCCCCTAAGCAGGCAAACTTCATGCACGTCTTTATCTATAAAGGTTTCCTCAGCATTCAGCATGGATGTAAACTCTCTGCTCTGAACGGCACCCAACACGCCAGCTGGCTCCGTCAGACTGCAGGAGGCACAAGAGTGAAGTCAAATGAAAGCCCAGGCACAGCATCCCAAAAGTGACAGTCGCTCCAGTCTCAAGTCGGATCATGAGCTGCCGATTCCTCCCGGGCTAGCAGAGGGCAAAGTGATTTCAGAGGGCTGCTTCAGTGTTGGGGTGTCACTGTTTAGCTGAGCATCCCCTCTGATTGACTTCTTCCCTGCAGCCTGCCTGTGGCTGCAGGGCTGATCACGCTGTATGATCCTGAGTCAGCAGGAGAAGAAAAGATCGTTACTTCTTGACTTTTTTTTTTTTCTTCTTTTCTTTATTCCTTCCAGGATAATAGAGTCCTCCCCTCCACAATTCTGTTATTCACACGAGATCGTGCGGTCCAGGATGCTCTGTCCTTAAAGACAAAATGGAAAAAAGAATAAATATCAGAAATAATGATATAAGTCAGAGCATATTACAGTTAATGAGCAGGACTGCCCGCTTCGTCTCCCCCTGCACTGCCCAAGAAAGTGCTGATAAAACTAGATAGATATTTGACTCGATGCTGGTGCCTGAATACATTAGTCAATTTTAATCTCTTTATTTCACAATAATTATGGCATTGACTGTGCCCTTTCTGTCTGGGGGAAAGTTTATAGGGCTTGGAAGCACCTGGGTAAGAAAAATGGGGTTTATTGATGTCTTTTCAGATGATGCTTTGGTACAATGTTACCAAGTCTCCCCAGAGGTTGTGCTCCCACTCAAGCACCAGCCCCAGGCTTGCGGCACACTGCAGCTGGGTTTGTGAGAGAGCAGGGCTGGCCTGGCCGTGGTGCTCACATAAAAACAGGGTCCCCTCTCCACTTAAACCACGGTTTTCCTTTCCCCATACATTTGAATACTTCCTTGTTTGCTTTTCAGGGGTGGGGGGAAGCTCAGATGCTGAATGTGGCTTCAGGAAAAGGTGCTCTCCAAAGGGCCTTGGGCCCAGGAATGGGCATCATTTTAGGTGATGGTCGGAAACCTAAGCGGCTTCTCATGGACCTTTAGCGGCTCATCTGAGCTAGGCAGCATCTCTGTTTGGCTGTATTCCTACACTGCTACATAACACTAGCCCTCCACCTTTGAAGATCTACAGCCCTAGGACTGTAGAAAGAGACGACGGCGACACCAGGGTTTCTATTTGTGTCTATCACGAAACACGCAGCACAGCCTCCTATTTAAATAGCAAATTTTTGCCAAAGCACGAATGCCTCCTACGAGGCTCGGGGTGCCCTCAGCTTGAACTGAGGTGACTCGCAGCTGAGGGCACTTGCCACCTCCTGAGAGGTGCTGAGCGGTGGGTAGCGCTGCATCGGGAACACTAGGCTGGGGCAGTAGAGGCGGAGTTGGTCCATGCTGGAGGGCGTTGTAAGTGCTGGATGATGGAAGTGTGGTGCAGCACCTGCTTCTCGAGGTCTGGCTGAAATCAACACCTGCTTTCATCAGTATTAAATGCACCCACATAATGTAAAAGTAGCATCTCACCGATCAAAGTCAACTCTGCCTTCTTTGCATCCACTTTGCTATTATTCATGCTTCACAGCTGGATCAACGTGTGACACGTTGCAGTCCTTCATTTTTCTTCCTTCGGATTACAAGTATTTTTAATGTTTACCTGCTTGGAGAAATAACACGTTTTACCTAGTGATAAATGTACTTTATATTTATTCAGAAGGCCAGCTTAGATTATGAATGCAAAGCTGATGAATGAATTAACTACTTGATGGATCAAAGTGGAGCAATATACTGTGGGTGCTAGTTACACCAGGGAGGGTGCCTAGCAGGTCAGCCCTTCAAAGTTGTGGTATTTATTTTATTTTTACATTTCTCAATTTCAAAACAATAAAACGCTGCTCATGGGTAAACTTACTAAACAAAGGAGACTGCCAATGGGCCTGACAACGTTTCCTTGGTAACATTTCTTAGCTTTTACCCCAGTGATTGATATCCAAGGATAGCCATTTGCTTTCTGCAGAGGAGCAGGAGAATATGGCTCAAAGATTCCCTTCCTGGCTCCTGAAAGCAGAGAAAGGAGAAGCAATCTATTACAGCTGATGTGGCTTTACTCATTATTAAAAAAAAAAAGAAACCCAAAACAACAAAAAATCCACCCAACAACCCACCCAACAACAACCAAGGAAAGAAAAAAGGAGAAAAAATTGCACTTGGAACCTGATGGAAAAAACCTAGCTGTATTTGACAGAAAAACTCTTTGACTTCATAGGGCTTTGGACCAGACTCCTGATGTGTGTTTAAGACTGACTGTACTCTGAACACATTTTGCTGCTGTGCTCTTTGCCTTCCTTGATTAAAAACCTTTCGTGCAAGCAAAGTTTCCTTTTCTGTTTGTGCTGCCCAGCCCCGCTGTTCACAGGGAACCCTCAATGCCACCTACCTTGGGGAATAAGTAACCATGCAGAGCTGGGTCCAGCTTTGATGTTCCAATAAGATATCCCCAAATTTAATACAACCTCAGAAAACTGCCTTTGCAAGCCGAACCAGAGCTAGTCTAACAGCAGTTCAGGGTGTGTGAGGGAGACAGGCTGGACAAGCCACCCTCCTCAGATTAAATCCTCTGCATTTGTCTCTCATTCCCTGCTCATCCCTCTCCAGCAGCCCTGCAAGTGTCCTCACTGTTAGTTTGCAGAAAGACCTGAAAGGTGTTACTTGTGCACAGGCCCTTTTCAGTCGCCCAAATGACGCTGCTTGAGCAGTGATTGCGACCACCACCAAATGTGCCAGGCTGCCAGCGCTCCAGTCGTACTGCCAGCTTCTGTCAATAGTGGCTCCATGTCAAACATCAAAATCCTTATTAAATTACTCATGAAGATCCAGGAGACAGCTTTGCCTCCTCTGCAGGCATGCTTCTGGTGCTCTGTGGTGGCTTTGGCTGAGTGGAGGAAGGAAAGACTTCAGGTGGCTTTGCAGCTCCTCATCATAATCTGGAGAAAGAGCTGGGAGGGCAGCAGTGCTCAGGGGCAACAATGTTTTGTCCCCAGTGGCTTCCCCTTGGCCATGACCCCTGTGCAGTCCCATTTGTGGGGCCTTGAATGAAGTTGTCACTCAGTCTCTGTGCTGTTTGTCACATCCTCCCCAGGTTTCTCTTCCTTGATAAGGATTTTTTCTCTATCCTTTTTTCAGGGTTTGAAATGAGGGCAGTTGCTGTTCTGCCCTGCCCTCCCCCCCGCCCCCGCAAAGAGGGTCTTCCAGCTTTAGCAGGGTAGCAGCAATGTTCTCCTTCCACAGGGTTACAGGAAGAAACATGACATGGTGGTTTGAACAGCTCAGAAATCATCGGAACCAAGCCAAAAGAGGCAAATTCATGACAGAATAAATCTGTTTTATTTGATGGTTGGATACCTTAAAGGTTCATCCTTCCTTTTTTTCCTGTTATCCCGCAGCCCAGACACCAGCCCTCATGGAGGAGTTGGCCCCTCATGGCTCTGGTAGCTGCTGCAGTCCAAGGTGCCTGCAGCAGCCAGGAGGCTGAGGGAAGGACTGACAGAATGGTGAAGGACAAGCAGTGGGATCACAGCATGCCTCATTTCTGTCAGGGAAGGGGCTAGATCGATGAACACACAACAAATCAATGCTGTTGGGTTTTTTGGTAATGCGATCTTTTCCATTAGGATGCTCACCACTGCTCCATTAATAGTTCACATCCAACTGCCGGGGCTGGGTGGTGCCCAAGGCCTGAGGAAATGCAAAATTAAAAAAAAAAAACACACTGTAATTGATCCAGCAAGTTGTATAATCATATGATACAAGTGGGAGATTTTATTTTTGTAAGCTGAGTACCTTATTTCTGAAGCCTGAGATACATTCACACACTACAGAAGCATTATATTGCTTATAAAATTATCCAGTCATTTTTATAATCCAGGATCAGTACAGTCTGTCCCAAATAACTCTTTTTAAGATGCACTCCACAGGCGTACTGTGTACAGAATTATTTCTCTTTGTTTTTCTCTGCTATTTGTTTCATCTGGTGTCTCCCTCTTTCCTGTGACGGATCGTCTGTACCTGCAGATATAAATAAAAGCTGTTAGTCTTTTAAGGACACCCTCCATGTCCCGGCATCAGCGCTCCTGTTGCTGTTTCTCTTTCCCAGATAGAGACATTTTGGTGGATAGCCTTTGAGGGTTTGGGGAATGAGGCTGTGCCCGCGGAGGAAGGGAGTGGAGGGACCTCCTGTGCTGAAGGAGAGAGGTGGCCAAGGCACTGCAGCCTGCAGGAAGGGCCAGGATACTTTTGCAAATGGGCTTGTGCAGGGATTCCCTCTCTGGGGAAAGGGGCTGCTTTCTGCTCACCCAGAGGGTATTCTTTTCCCTTGAAAAGGGCAAGGGTGGCTCGGTGGGCTGAGCTCTGGGACATGCTGCCAGGCAGTCAGCCTCGCCCTACCCACTGACACCCAGCAGCCTGTCTGGCACCAGGGATACCAATCCTGCTGGGGCCGCCGGCACATGAGGTTTGGGGTTGTCTGCTTCCCCCATCCCTGAACTGAGCACTGAGCACCTTGGCACTGGGAACTGGATCTCAAACACGCTTTGTTGCCAGAATCCAAATGAGAATACAGCAACTGCTAAACTATGGAAGCTCAGAGCCTGAGAGAGGGCAGAATAAAAAGAAATGGATGGAAGTCAGTCCCCCCATTCTTGGTCAACTCATCCTTCCCCGCAGGCCTGTTGTGAGGCTGGCAGTTTTTGGAAACCTCCTTCATCTTTTGTCCACAGGTCAAGTCTCTTGTCTACCTATCTCCACCCCCTCGGTAGCCCACCCCTGCTCTCTGCCCTCAGGCAAGACTGGTCCCTGGTGTCACCACCAGCTCTCTAACACATGCCTTGCCTCACCAAGCTGAGCTGCTCACAGAAAAAGCCCGTTTCTCCCCTCGTAATCCCACCTGCAGCCACCAGAGGAACAAAAGAAGCAGCTTTCTGCTCTGCTGCCCCTTGAAGCACAGAGCACAACAGGCACAGTCAAGAGCATTGCAACAGCCGCATCACCCACCACAGCCAGTGACTATCCACCTACAGCACCAAAACAAAACTTTGTCCACATGCCACAACCACAGAGGAGGAGGCAGCTGAAAACCTTCAGGCTGTGCAGATCCAGGTAAGCATCCTGGTATCTTAGGTCCATACTTTATGGCTTTACCTGATCTCACATAGATGGAAGGCACCTAAGAAAAATTAACCTCTAGGAGCAAGGTAGCATCTTCAGAGAAGACGTTCAGGATCCCTAGCTCCATCCGAGCCCTGATGGAACTGATACTGCTTTGTCCTATGCTACCGACAGGTTTGAGGAGAATGGGGAACCACTCTTTGGAGAAGGCATGTGACCAAGTCCTAAACGTTACAAGGCAGAAAGGAAGAACCTCAAGAAAAGGCAATATCCCAGGAAGGAGACTCCTCGTTGCGTCTGGACTACTGTCCAGGGCTTTGTTGACCTGTAAGGTTGTTGGGGAGGACTGACTTGCTACGTTAGGCAGAAGGTCAGGTGGACTGTTCAGAGTGAGGAAACCAAAGTTAGACAGCCTCTATTAATTTCTTGGAAAAAGGATATATACTCTTAACGTTGTGTGTACAGCCTGATTTAGTGAAGTAAGTACACTGTAAATCATCTCCTTCCTCGCAGCACTCTTTTTCTGCAAACAATGGAAAGCAGAAACTGGAAACGTGCTGATTTGATAAAGGGGGGTTGGGTAGTCAGACGTACTCTTGGGGCTGTCTTCCTGGTTGTAGACATCCACTCCTCACTTCTCTGAATGCCAAGGAAGGACTCAGATACTTTAAAAAGCTGTATTAGCTGTGTCAGACCCTTGGCCTTTCTACCTGGATGCATATGGCGCGTAACTAAGGAAACTAAACACGCTGCAGATGCCTTGGTTTGAAATGTCTCTGCTGAGAGCCGTCTGAAACTCAGGACTTCTATTCCACAAGAAATCCTGACATTTGCAAAAGTTTGGTTCAGCAGAAAAATGAGTCATTTTTCCCCTGAAAAGGAAAATCTGTGGGGAGGGAGGAAAAGGGAAAAAGAATAGCTTGAAGAAAAATAAAACCATTCCTATTCTTTATTTTTTCCCCCCAAATGTAGAATAGAGGAACAGCTGCCTCTGTCTCCTGAGAACCTCCCCAGTCATGAGCTGAGCAGCCTCAAATCCCAGCAAGCTGCTGCCTGTGCAGGAGCTGGCATGGCTTTGGGCTTCCCACAGCAGGGCTGATCCCAGCTGGGGCCAGAAGATTCTGTGCTTGAAGCAGCATCACCTTGAGCCAGTCAGGACCCAACCATGCTGCAACCAACCTGCTTCCACAGACAGATTTTGGCTTTATCTCCTCAGCTATTGGGCAAAAGTTTGTTCAGCTGGAAAATTCCTTCACCAGCCTTTCTTGATACATTTGCATGGTACTTAGTCACCCCCAAGTTTGCTACTTTAAAAAAGAAAAAAAGTATTATTTATAAAAAGGGAGGGAAAAAAATAAACCAGCCCAACCCATCATCGCAAACTGTGACATGGTTGTGCCTAAGCCCTGAGCCTCACTCCTCACCTGCTGAAATGGGCCATGGTGACAGCACTGGCATATGCTGAAAGGGATTGTACCAGGATGCTGGAAAAAACAACCTGTTAAGATGACTGGCTCACTGCTCTGCCCAAAATGGCAACATTTGAACACACAATACGCTCAAAGCTGATTAAGCCGGGGAAGTGTAATGATATGTGAAACCAATTTTTATTAATACTCGGCTGAAACACACAGTCTTGTATGAGGGAGAGAAATCTCCATGCTCCCGGTAATGGAGATCAGAGCCTTAATGATCATTACACTACTAAAACTGTACACTAATACCACAGCAGGTCAGGGGGGTCAGAGCAAATGCTTCTTTCTTTGTATTACATGCTTTTATGTCTTCATTTACTCCACCAATTCTCTCATTATTTCCTCCTCATCTGCTATTCACAGGCGTAATTTCTTTGGCTGACATTCCCCTCCTCTCTCACTAAGAGACAATCGATATTACATCATCTGCCTCGCTGCAATGCCTCATACGCCACCAGATACGTTGGAGAGGGTTCCTCTGGGACTTGTTTTCCAGCCCTGCTCGGTCTGATTCAGTAAGGAAAGGAGGATGCTGTGCAAAGCGCATAGGTGCGGTTGGAGCGCAGCCCGGGCAGCGCGCTGGTTGACGCTTTAACCTTGCTGCCTGGGAGGCGATCCCTGCCCGGGAGAAATCCATATGCTGCCATTTGCTCTTGTAAGCCGTTAATGAGGAAAATAATGTAGCAAATTAATTGAGCCCAGCCATGAATGGATGGAGTTACTGGGGATTTACCCCACTGTAGCAGAGCAGAACCCTTTCCTGTTCATCCCCCTGGAAAAAAAAATAATTACAGAAAATCTGATGATCACAGGTTAATCCTGACAGCCTCAGCACAAGAGCAGCAAAACCTGCTCAGTAAACACGTGCCATTGGAGCGGCATGACTGTCCTCATGGGTCGGTCCTCCCGGCTGTGTCACCATAAATCGCCCGTCTCCTACAGCATGGGTTGGTGTTGTGGCGACTTCCGCTCGTTCGCCTGCTGCTCTCTTGTTACAGGGTTCTACCAAACAGGGACCTTGTATCATTTTGAAATATATTGTCAGCCAGTTTGGGAGGGAGAACTCTACCATGCTTTTCTTTTTTTCTTCTTTTAATTTTATTTCCTGATTCAATACTGCCTGCCTGCCCTTACTTTTAACTAGCCAGCACTTCCTACTCCTGGGCTGTCTGCAAAGGAAAGCTATCTAACTCTGAAATTTAATAAAAGCCTCTTAAGTGATTTGGGAGTGTGTAGGGGAGAGAGAGAGAGATCTTTAAAAGCAAACATTACTGCTTGGGTGTACATGTAGCTTAATAGGATTTTCTTTGTGAATCTGAGCTCTTAATAAGACAATCTGAGATTAAAGAAGAATGGGGAGATTTTATTTGTTTAGGTATACATCTAAACATGATTGGCCTGTTTTCAGTGAAAACTGTGTCAGAAGGTACCCCACATCCTACTAACATTAAGATGGGATTGTAATTCTTTCAGCAATTTATAGCTGAACACCGTTTTCCCATCATCTCTGCTGTTTTGTCTGTAATTTTGCTTTTTCCTCTACTTTCATCCCTCTCCCATTCTTCCAATTCTTTTTCTTTTCTTATTTTTTTTTATTTTAATATCCTCTAAGACCAGGCTGCTTCTTTCTAGAGGATGACTGAGAGGAGTGTGAAAATGAGTCGCCCTAGTCTTACTCACAGTTTCCTCTGTGTTTGCCCTGCATTACTGGGACAGACCAAAGCTGTACAGATGAAAAGATGCCCACAAGCTACTCTGAGTAAGCTCCTGTTTAGGATCTTTCAGTACGCTCTATGTTTTTCTCCTAAAACAGGATGCTCTCAACCAGCAGCCCCCGTAAAAGATAAGCAATTTAATTATAGCAACGAGATAAAAGCAGAAATGGCTCTCAGACAAAACCTCTGACGATTAGATCAGAAGTGATGTGAAAGGACACCCGCCACGGAAGAAGGAACTCAGCACTGATAACGTGAGGCACTACCACACAGACCTCGGAATATCATTTCCTAGGGTTTTTTTTCCCAAAAATAAAAAAGCCTGGGACTCAAAGGGACTCATGCATCTGTGCAGCAGGTGTTTCTTTGCCTTTTCTAGGCCCTCCCTTGCATCCAAGACTGATCGTGGTCTGATACAGTGTAGATGAAGTTTAAGAGCATAGTGGAAAATGTCGTATTTTAAAATTAATTTGCCGCAGCATGTCAAAACTAGAAAGAGTTGCAAGGTACATCAGAAGGATCTTGACACAGCAAGCTAACTGGGCAACATTATGGCAAATGAAATGGAGTGTAAAAACTCCAGGAGGCAATGCAGAATAGAAGGAATAATTGACTGCAGTCACTCTGAGGGAAGAATATATTGGTATCATCAAGGGAAGCGAAATGAAAGTGGCTGGTCAGTGGTGGTCCAAAAAAGTAGTTGGAGAGATGCTAAACTGTAGATGGAAAGTGTTATTGGGTAATGCTGAGACGATGATGCAAATAATTGGTGCAATCAACCTTTAGATGCTGCATATATATGCAGTCATCAGGCTTCGGAAATGATGTAGCAGCAAACAGAAGAGAGTTCAAGGCTGGCAGAAAGGACAAAGCATGGACAGATTTCCAAAGAGACTGAAAACATCAAAACCACTCGGTGCAGAGTGAAGATAACAAGAGGAAAGAGAGAAGAGACGCAGGAGAGCTATTATTTAGTTGTTCTCAAGCCTAAATAGAGGAAGAGGGAGCACTCAAGGAAGTTAAAACCGAGCTGAAAAACAACCCAAACCCATCACACAGCTCACCTTGGGAATTCATTTCCCTTGTGGATATTGCAGAGCTTTCTTGCTGGGTGGCTGTGTGGTCCACGTGCTAAGTTCAGTGAGGAAGCTGCTTGTGCAAGGGGGTTTCAGTTGCCATCTCACCTATGCAAAGTCATCCATCCCAGTACTGCATCACTGCAGCCCAGGGTTACTGAATTTGTCCTGTTTCAGTCCTGGACCTCTCCCAGAGGAACCATATGCAGGGCAGCCTTTGCCTGCAGGAGCTCAGCCTGGTTTGAACCTGGGTAGGCACAAACACTTTGGGTGAAGCACTGCAGAGCTTTTAGAGCCTGAAGGAAAGTCAGGTGATGAGTGCTCTGAGTCCTTTTTCAACGAGGGTGTTTCAGTGGACAGCCCCCAATCTGAGCCCTGGCTCTTCCAATGCCTCTGAGGTGGCTCAGGTGCAGGAGACACTGCTGACATTGCATTGCATGGCAGCCAGCAAGTCTTCTTGCTGAATGAGTGCTGCAAGCTGATTACCTCTCCAGCAATTGCCAGCATTATCACAGCGGTAGTAATTTTTGTAGCTCATTTTTTGATGAGCTACAGAAGCCCAGGGCATGATCTGCCAGCAGTGACAAGCCAGCTTGTGACCTCCTGAGAGCAGAGTGGTTGCAGGAGTGTGACAAAGTGGAGACACCCACTTTGGTGTTTGGTGAAGCTCCAGCACTGTGTGTGTGCTCCTAGTGCCCAAGTGAGTTTGGTGCCTCTTTTCCTCAAGTTCTGGACCCATGTTAGCAAAGAGATTTTTACCTCCTATAAAATTTAAAAAAAAAAAAAAAAAAAGCCTGTGTCCTAAATCCTACTCTATAAAAAAGGAATGGAGAGAGGGCATGCTTCAGTGTCAGCACAGGCTTAGGAGAAGGAGGTTGCATTCCCTCCTCTGCTATAAACTCCCAGCAATCCCTAAGATACGTGCCCGTTCCTACTAGGATTTGCTTGCAGACCACAAGCTGCATTTTAAGATGTGAGCCTAAATCTCTTTCAGTGTGCCCATGCCACCAAGCTGGGTTTTCTATTCTGCACTGGACCCCTGTTCTCCCTGTCACCCACGCCATCAGTTTGCACTGCGGCTCTGCACTGGAGCAGGCAAAGCAGTGCCTGTGGGGAGGAAACCCAGGCAAGGAAGACAGGGTAATCTGTGCTGGAATCTACTCTCCCTCTGAAAGTTCTGTACAGATGGGAGCCACCCTCTCATCCCCTAGGGATGGCCCAGCAGACCTGGAGCACAGTCCGTTGTGTTAAATTTTGAGAAATAACGGAAGAGCTTTTCCACTGTGGCACATGCCTGATCGTGCACACTGTGGCTGCCCTCTGTTTTCTCAAAGCACCTGAGACACCAACTACATGACCCAACCAGCATGTACCACACTGCACTGGCTGGGCAATGCAGTGCGCGCTCTGCCACAGTGGTCACAGGCACTGAGGGCACTGTCTCCACTCCTGGGGTCCCACCTGCAACACGGAGGTGATGCTGAAGCTTACAGGGTGCTATGGGGAGGAACGCAGTCAGATGTCAGATGCTGAAACGCAACTCCTGGGTGAGGACCAAGGCCAGTGACAGATGCTGGGCTAATGGGCAATGTGTAGAGGCCAGGTGTCGCCCCAGACGCATGCCAAAAAGCATGCACCATACTGGATCAAGGTGATGGGGGAAGGAAGGGGGAGGGCAAAATCTCTGCTGCCTGGCGCTTATCAGATCTGCCACCATGCAGTTTTCTAACCACAGTTTTGCTATCTGCCTCTTTCTTGAGGAGCAGATAACTCATCTCCCTGCCTGCCTCCTCTGTCACAGACATTCCTCTCCCTGATGCAATAATTCGCTGGTCTCCATTTCACAGGCTTCAGATGCACTTAAGCCTTTGAGCAGTTGCCTTAACTTCAGTGAAGCCATTTGCAAAAGTGAGAACCGCTCAAGTGAAGAAGAGTTTACCTATAATTTTCAGGAATTGCTCACATTTCAACTCTGGACTGTGTAGCTTTTTGAGCCAAAAAGATTTAGACGCTCTATATGCAGGATTGTTGCATTCTCCTAAAGCAATGAATGATTCATTCCAGTCGTGACTGAAAAGCTTAGGGCTTGCCTACAGTTGGAAATTTACCAAAATAGTTATTCTGGAAGAAGTCTTGGGGTAGCGGTTCTTCTTCTGGAATTAAAATGCCCACACAGCTTTTGATAACAACGTCGTCATTCTGGAAGAGCTGTTCTGCTACATTTGCATGTGTTGACTTCCTCATGTCAGAGGCTGGCAAGCGGGTTATCCTAGCAGTGGGATTTAAAAGCAGGAGGTAAGAAAGGGTTTGTTTTGGTGCCTGAGCATAAGCGTAGATATGATCTGCAACTGTGTTTTTTGAGAGACCCATAAAAACTAAATGGGTGGAAAACACATAGCAGATTATTAGCACCAAGGTCCTCTGCCGAACTGGAGGCGGAACAGTGCAATGGAAGTTATTTTATGACCTAATTTCTAGTTTAAGTTTTCCATCAGAAATTGCCTGGCACATAAGGACACATTGCTATATTTTAGTCATATTTCTTCCTGGTTTCATGTTACAGTTGCTAGCAGAGAGAAAGATTTGTTTTGGCCCTTGCTACTCCTCAACACCCTCGTATCACCACATGCCCCACAAAACTGACGCAGTGCAGGGCCAGAATACCATCAGGCCAACGTGATGCTTCTCTGGGAACATGAAATCTGGCAAGTCCCTCAGATGCTTTATTTCCCAGCTTTTTTTTTGCATAGTGCTAGCTGGTGTGTATTGAATTCAAACCCAGCAAGGCTTGTCTTCCCCGCAAATGTAAGGGCCACTTGTCTTGACGTGGACCATCAAGAGGGCTGCTGCCCAGTTGCACCCTGTGCCTCACAGTACTGGTCTTTATGGGCACCAGGTTTCTCATTCTGGGCCTTTGTCTGGGCCAGGTGAGGACCACACACATGAAACGTTGCTCCGGAAAAAAATACTCTGCACAATATCCCCAAGCCTGAGGGTATCGCCTCTAGCACCCTGCCTCCCAGCCACGTGGAGGCCTGCAAGGCTCATGGTGACATGTGTGCCAAAACATGAGGCATTAAATTTAGTGGGATGTAATTTTGACCAAATTATTTGGTTTTGAGGGGAGCGTGTGTGTGTCTAACAGTACTTTGTAGGTTTTTTTAATGCTTGAAGATGCAGCTGCTAGACAGTGTCTGCTGTTAAAAGGGCTCTTGCCCCTGGGATGGCTCTTGCCCTGTGGAAAAAAAGCCTCCAGCACAATAAAGAAGGTGAGGCTCAGAATTCTTGCTATTTCTACATTAAAAATGAACAGTGGCTAATAAGACAAAATAAGGCTTTTAGGACCTCAGGTGCCAGAAGGCACAATTCCTGCCTTTCCCAGCCTCTTCCAGTTACCTCTAAAAGCCAGCTGTTGGCAGTGCCATGGCCAGTTCTGATCTCCAGGTGCCCTCCCCTTCTATTTGGTGGACACATCAGAGCAGACACTGACTGGGGAAGGAAAGAGAAAGAAATAAACCACTTTACTACCTGGGCAATAGCCTTTATTGTCTGGTTCTTAAAATATCCCCGTGGCTTAATATATGCTGTAAAGGCAGTTTAGGCTCTTAATGGATAAACAAACATAAACAGCAATGCACAGGCAGGATTTAAGGCCATCCACAAACAGTTCATTTTCAGGCATTGTAAACTGGCAGGAATACATAAAAATCTATGCATATTGCTGGAGAAAGTATAACTGGGAAAGGAGCCTAGAACATCTCACATGTTTCTGTCCCAAGACAAATGTATTCTGGGCAAAGATTACCAAAGTAATGACTAAAAATTACATCCAGGGTTGGGAGAGCTGTTTTCCATCCTTCAGGGTGGCAATGAGGACAGGAAATCTCCATGAGCAGAGAAAGGGGCAAAGGACTCTAAAGGTTGAGCACCTCTTTGCCTACATTTTGTGCTCCAAAGATAATACGTAGGAGACATTAGGAGCAGCAAAAACCTCCAAGCATGTCCAAGCTTGTGGCTCCAGGCTGCGCAGGAGGTTTCCATGGGGCAGAGAGTGGGGCTGGGAGTGGTGTTGGCTGCATCTTCCTCTTGGTTGCAGCAGCTACAGCAGCCCAGTATGTGAGGAGGATGGTGAGGTCTGCACAGACCATGCCGTGATACTCAAATGGAATGGTGGCAGGTGGGCTCTGTACCTGCAACACAGATGCTCAGGTGGAACCGAAACCCCACATTTCCCAAAGCCTTCCAGCAGCGCCGCATCTCCAGGCACTGCGCATGGGGATTTGCTTTGTAGCAGCTCAAAGCAGCCCTGGTGCTCAACAGCCCTTTCTGCAAAGTGTAATTACTTTCCATCTCCTCTCTCTCGTGGGGGCTGGTGGCACGGCTGCTGCGTTTGACATGCGGTCAGAGAGAGGGCCAAACGCTGTCCTGGGGTACTCAGGGAAAACTGTGTTTGCTTTAACGAAACACCACGGTTAGATTCGGTCATGGCACTCTTTAACAGCCAAACTACAGAGAGCACTTTTACTCCTGCTCTGTTGTAGCGTCTCAGGAGCCACTATGGTGCGTCATGAGGAAAATACGCCTTCCTCAGCAGATGAAGGCTAGGAGGGTCTTATTTTCCAGATCTATTTAAGGTGATTGGATTTATCTGTAAGCCAGATACAAGCACGACAAGAGAGAATTTTAGAGAGAAAATCTGGTAGATTGTAAAAATAGAGATTTAGCTTCTTGTGCATGTGTTCAGTCCAGGAGCTTGAATTATCGGAGCTAGTATTTTCCTAATCATCACTATTCTCTGTGTACCCTCCTTCAGAGCCTTGCATTCCCTGGAAAACCAATACTGCTTCATGAATATGCAATTACTTGTTTCCTCCTTCCCGCCTGGAGGAGGAAGGGGAGGAAGGTGCCCCAAGGATCCCTTTCCACTTCTGGAAAATGGCAGCTTGCAAATGCAAATGATGCTCTTTTTTTATTTATTTGTTTTTATCCTTTGGGAGACTCTAGATAGAAAATACTTTAGAAAACAACCTAGTACAGACTTGCCTGCAGAGGTTGGGAGTGAGACCTGTGCAGGCTGACTTGAGGGTTTTTAGCAGCAGTCATGGATTCACCAGGTCTCAGAAGAAGACCGTTTGACCTGACAGACATCCCCGGTGGTATGTTGAGAAAGACCAACCCATGGCTTACTAGAAGAGTGGGGTGGAGGATTAACAGGTGATGAGGATGCTCTGAAGGACTGGCAGATACAAATTGATTTCTCTTCAGTTAATAACCTGAGTAAAGCACCTGGATTCTGCCTGAGGAAGTCTGTAGGAGAGACAGGGTGGCGCAGCGGTGGCCAAAGAGGGGTTTTAAACGGCCCATGCCCAGAAGAACTTATGATGTGGCAAGAAAATAGCCTGCAGGTCCCTGAGCTGTTAGCAGTGTAGCCCACAGCATCGGCATCCAGTCCTCACAGCAAGAGGGCACACAGGCTAAGTGTTAAAGGGGGGCAACGGCCGGGTCCTGGGCCCTGTGTGGGAGCCCCAAGCTGGGCGTGGGGGCCCCATGCTGTGCTTGCTGGCTCACAAGGGCAAGGCACTGGGAGCATATCCCACTTTTGGGAAGCAGGCTGGGGACAGGAGCATCTCTGCTGTTGAGCAGGAACAAGGCTGCATGAGGGCTAGCTGTTTCCAACCTGCTGCAGAGCATCTTGCCCTGGGAGTTACGATTTCTTTCCGATGGGTGCTTTTATTTGTGTTTTCTGTGCAGCCAGCTAGCCAATGGGTGGGAACATTGTCTTCTCTTTATTTGCAGGAGCTGTTATACCTGGAGGTTTGACTCCAGCTTGCTTTGTTATTCCAATAATAAGATATTAAAACTTTTATGTCTGTTATGTTAACAAGCTGTGGTGTTTGTTTTAATTTAAGGCTTACATTTTCTACAGTTCAACATGAAGCTCACTGTACTTTATGAAAAATTAAAAAAACAGCAGTCAGGTCTTGGTGCTCTGTTTATATATTTCTCTTTCAAGCCTTTATTAAAGCACTATTAAAAAATAGGAAGTTACATAAAAGAACCTGTATTTCTTTATTGTAAGTATGCTGAATGGGATTACCAGCTCAATGAACCTTTAAAATACATTTACTGACCTGTTTACCTTCCTGAAATTGATGTATGCTTTATATCCAAGCTTAATTTAATTTCCATATTAACACTATTATCTGTAAATACAAAGGGCATGAAGAGAGAGAGAAATAGATCGAATTGCATGAAATGGTAGCAGATGTTATTTTTCTTCAAGAAATTCATTTAAATGAATTGCATAAAAACCTGCAGAAAGAATTGGGGGACTGAGCCTATGCTGCTTCTAGAAAAATCGGTTTGTGGCAGTTGTGTTCTGGAAACATGGTCTATTATAAAATAATTGAAAACTCCAGTTTCTGTAGTAAGGGGCCCATTTTTAAATGCAATTGATTTGCCGGTGATGTACCCAACAGACTGAAGAACAGTTGAAAGCAAAGTCATTTTCCAAGTCTGCAGAGAGTCTTGCCCCGATCTCAGAGGCCATTTGCTGTCAGATGACTTTCAAGAATTTTTAAATCCATCCTTGACATTTCAAGGGAAAAATATGACTGCCCCAAGCACTCAGCCATAGCTTTGTCATCAGGCTGGAGACTGCATTTCCATAGCAGAACTTCTTTCTCCCTCAACAACTGATCTATCTTTCGATGCCATCTGCATAGATACATCCTGCAGTGGCTTTGCTGAGACATCACCCATGCTCAGGTGAATATTCATCAAGGTCCAATTTTCCTATGCCTGTCTGGTCTCAAACCACAGCCCTGCTTTTTATGACTGCAATGGGTTTTCACAATGTTGCATACGACCTGGAAGAGCAGTGCCTCTTTGTACAATTCTTCCTTCTGCCGTCCCATGGCTGCCAAGCATCTCAAATATGACTGTGCCTCCGTGACCAGTTAGTGCAATAAGAAATAAAGAAAAGAAAGAAAGATCTGGTCTGCAGATTAAAAAGCAGGGGAGAAAGGGCAACAAGTCAAAGCAATGTAGATATAAGTTGATTTATTTTTTTCCTCGCCACCACTGCTCCTGTAACTTAACCTGATGTTCAACCTTGGCAGGGAGGAAAAAGGCAGGAGGGTTGTGTCACTGAGGAAAAGAAGATGGAGGAACAGTTCTCTCTGCTCCCAAGAGACCTGACAACCCATCTATATAGCACCAGAGAAGAGATCCCATCATCCTGGTCCCTGCCAGCGGACTGCTTCCAGCCCATGCCATGGCTCTCTCTGCCTGGCACATCTCCATTTATTCACTTTAACAATCTCATCACCCTAAGCAGAAGAAGCATATGCTCCAGGAATATCCTCACTGTCACTTCTAAAATGGACTGATGAGAAATTCACCTCTTCTTGCCTAAGATCAGTTCCTATACTCTTATCATTACAGGCAGATCCAGCCCATAAGCTCAGCTGTGTCAGCTTAGTGGTTTCTTCTTAATGTCATCACTTGTCAGGGAAATAGAAACTGCAGATTTCCTGGTGCCTACCACAGCAGAGAAGACTCCAGTAACCCAGTGTCCCTCAGAGGAGTCTCCCACAGCATTGCCCTCCCTACAGGCAGGAAACAGTGGCAAAGGACCCAGTCCCACATGGGGTAGAATGTACCAAAGCCCTCAAACCCCAGCATTGCCAGAAGACACCAAAGCAGACCAAAATAACCTATTGCCTGCAATGAAAACACATGCAGTGGAAGAGATCCTCAACAGCAAATCAACAGAGCTCTGTTGGTCTCAGTAAAGCTTCTCAGATCTGGCCCTTCAAATTTTTTTTGATGTATGCTTCTTATTGTTTATAAATATAGGCCTACTTTAGCATCACAAATCATTCCATAAGAGCCTATAAGGACAATTACACTTTTTCAGTACATCAAGCCAGGAGTCCTTCTCTGGATGTGCCCAGCTGTAGGCACATGTGTTTGACAGGACTGAGATTATCCCAAATTTGGAGGCTATCAAAAGGCACATATGACCTGCAGGGGAGGAGGGATCATGTCCATGCAGCCCATTTCCATTCCCTGTGTCTACCCATGCTGCCCTGGCTCACCGTGCAGCCCTACCAGCACCTACTTGCTACCCTCCTGAAATCCCTTGTACCCGCCATCTGCAAGTGGCAGATGAACTTTGAAGGCTTTTACCCAAGGAAGAAAATGGTAACTTCCCAGCAGCTCTATCAGTCACTGCTGCAGAGTTGGTGTATGTTCCCCTGGCTTAGTGGGTGAATTAAAGCATGACTGGAGAAATTCACAGAAGAAAAACATCCACTGAGGATTATTAAATGCAAAATCAGGCAGTGACCTCCTGACAGTGCTCACTGGGCATAGAATGATAGAATGGTTTGGGTTGGAAGGGACCTTAGAGATCATCTAGCATGAAATCCCTGCCATGGGCAGAGACACTCTCCACTAGACCAGGTTGTCCAAAGCCCCATCCAACCTGGTCTTGAACATTGCCAGGGAGGGGGCAGCCACAGCTTCTCTGGGCATCTCCTACTGGACCCTCTCAAGAGACTAGAAAGCACCAATGGTCCTTTCACACCCCAAGACCCGCCTGTGTTTAGGTGTCTCCAGCTCACCCTGCTTCCCAGTACTGAGACTTATCAGAGAGCCCTTGGTAAATCCCACGGGGAGGAGAACACATGGAACAAGGGATGGCTGCTTGTGGTGGTTTGATCCTGGCTGGAGACCAGATGCCCACCAAAGCCACTCTGTCACTCCCCTTTTCAGCTGGACAGGGGAGAAAACATATATTGAGAGGCTTAGGAGTCGAGATGAGGACAGGGAGAGGTCGCTCTGCAATCTATCATGGACAAAGCAGAGTCAGCACAAAATAAAGAAAACTCTCTAATAACACTGCACCACACCCCCAGTGACACCAGAGTTGGGTAATGAGAAGTGTGACCAGATCTTAAAGCACCTCCCCCCACCCCTCCCCTTCTTAGCAGACTTCACTTTAGTCATGATTTTGCTCCCTTCTCTCCCCCAGGATGGCATGGGGGTGGAAATTGGGGTTCAGTCAGTTCCTCATAAGTTGTTTTCCTTTCTAGGTGTGGTGAGCATTCCTCACACCCTTCCCCTGCTCCACCATGGGGTCCCACCCACGGGACACAGTCCTCCACGAACTTCTCCAATGTGACTCCTTTCCCACAGGGCTTCAGCTCTTCACCAACTGTCCCAGTGTGGGTCACTGCTATGGGGTGCAGTCACAGAATCATGGAACATCTCTCAGTTTCTGAGGCCCAGACTGCTCCAGCCTGGTCCTCCACGGAATCACACACATCCCCCCAGCAAACCTGCTCTGGCATGGGTCTCTCTCTGTCTCTTTCTGTCTCTCTCCATGGGCTGCAGATCTGAAGTTGGGAGCTTGCTCCGATGTGGTTCACAACATCTTCCATACGTCTTCACCTGCCACCTGCTCTAGCATGGGGCCTCTCCACAGGCTGCAGGTAGAGTCTGTGCCCCCCATCATCTTCCATGGGCTTCAGGGGGGCACCCACTCCACCGTGGTCTTCTTCATGGGCTGCAGGGGAATCTCTCTCCAACTTTTGCAGTGCCTCCTCCCCCCTTCTTGACTGTCCTTTGTGTCTGCATAGTTTCTTACATCTTCTCACTCCCTTCTCTGGTGGCAAGAAGTGGCTGATTGCCGTTTTTGTCTCTTAAATGAGATTCTGAGAGGTGCTGTGACCATCTCTGACGGGCTCAGCCTTGGTCAGCAGTGGGTCCAGCCTTGAGCCCAGCAGATGTTTACTCTCTTAGTCCTAGGGAAAGCTTCTAGCTTCTTCTTGCAGAAGCCACCCCTGCAGCACCCCCCTCCTCCACCAGAACCCAGCCATGCAGAACTACAACACTGTCTGAGTCTGTGCCCGTTGCTGTAGCCTGAAACATCTCCAATGAGTGCAGGTGGTGGGTGGACAAAACCTCAGCAGTGTGGTTTTAACAGAGCTGGTGTGTAGTGAGGGACAATGGCTGAGGAGGTCCTGAAGTTGGAGCTGAAGTGAAAGGGTTATTATCCATCTCCACCAGCTGTGGAAATGGTTGCCTGCTACCTTGGGCTGAAGCAAGACACTGGGAATTCCATTTGTATCTCTCGTCAGTCGCCTTCCCTGCAGACCTGCCCTCAGCTTTCCGGTTATGGCTCTTGGACAGGCTGGAGAAACTCCTCCCAGAGCCAAGACGGCTGGTTACCTTTGCTCTATGTAGGAAGTGAGTTCTGCCTCTAGAGGGAAAAGCATGGGAGAAGCAACCCAATGGGACCATGACAGGAAGGCACTATCTCCACGGTCACCATCAATGGGCTTTCCTATAGGGACTGGGGAGGGATTTCCCATTCTTACCTCTGAGATTTATAAAGTCATCAAGACTGCTATGGGGGCAGAGCAGCCAAAAACCTGCCAATCAAACATCCGGTAAATGCAGCTCCCACTCTTCTTGTCTCAGCTGCTTAGGAACAGAGGACTAAAAGGGGCATTACTTAGGTCCCATTAAGAGCACAGCTGGCAGAGAATATCTTGTCAACCCTGATAGTCTGAAAGTGCAATGGATCAGCTCAGAGTACTTCAGGTCTTTGGGGCATGTAAAGCACTGGCTGGATCAGGTTGTTGCATAGTAGCAGCAGTTCATACGAAGGGACAAGAGGTTGGGGGTGCAGTTTTTGTTTGTAAAAAGTGATACATTTCAATGACTGTCCAGAAATACATGGGGCAGAGTGAAGCTGTGAATTGTCCCTTATTTTCTTGATGTGTTTTGAACACAGTCTGTGAAAAAAACTTTACAGCTTAGCAGAAGTTTAAAAGCATTTTATTATAAGTGAAAATAAAGATACATCTTTAGCATCTTGTCTCATATTCAGAGGAGATAGCCTCAACCTTGACTTCCCTTCCAACAGCACCTCCCTCCCTAACGCATGTTCTCTTTGTTCACATTTTGAAACTGAAGTGCTTAGCAGCAGTCAGAGCCCAGTAGAAGCCACCGTTCAGCAGTGGAACATTTCAATCATAAGGAGAAAGCAATAAACAGGCTCAAGGATTTGGATAGGAGGAAAGAGACCAAAAGGAAGAAAAAATATTTTAGTATAATTGAAAATTGGTTTACTGCTTTCTTCTCCTTGAAACTGGATTATCACATTTCAGAACATTTTCAGACCCATTTCTCACAGTATTTTTCAGTCTGGCTAGGAAATATGCCTCAACTTCAAGGTAAAGACTTGGAGCAAATATATATAACATGCTATAGGAGATTACAAGTTAATTTGTCTTGTTCTCTGTTCCTGAAGCTTAGGAGTGTTCAATGGAAGAGAAAGTAGTATTCCTAACTATAACTGGATGCCTAGTATCTGATTTTCAAAATCTTTTTAGTCAAGAAGGTTCAGCTCAAAAAGCCTCCTCCAGAAAAACCTGTCTTTAAAAACGTGAGTGGTCCCATTGACTGCCACAGAATTCCCACAAGCTTCATCAGCACTTCTGTGCTTACTGTGCTACAGGCTTTGAACACACAGTCCTGAAGATTAGGTATTGCTCTCTTTTCAAGATGAGACAAGAGGAATCAATATCTGGCCAGACCTGTTATGGAGGAACATGATGTTCTCAAAGTCAGTGGTGCTACACAGACTCATCAGACTCTTCTGATGATGGTTTGTTTTGCATATGCACAGCAATGCATTAACTTCTAGCTCTGAAAACACAGTGTTCTTACAAAAAAAGAAAAAAAAAAAAGGTATCCCAAAAGGTTTTGGGGAGTTTTTCTAAGCCTGCAGGTCTGATGGAGTACAAGACAGTGGTGGGCACACCCTGCAGCACTGCTGCGTGCTCCCCGGGTTGTGTGACCAGAGCTCACTTGGTGCTGGTGGGAGATTGCAGCATGGGTATTATGGCAACCTAGTCTGTCTCCACTTGGAAATATGGAAAGGTGCTTCCCTGGGCTGGCTGCCTGACCTGCAGGCTCCTCCTGCCACCATGGGCAGAGCTGGGCAGGTCAAGCAGAGGAGGCAGCATCCCATGTGGCAATACCCACTGCCAGACTACATCCCTTGGAGCAGGAGCAGGGTGCCTGATAAACAGGGTCATCTCCAGCCCCTGTCCCAGCATGTCCCCCTTTTTCAGCCAAGAGGCTTGGCCTGCCAGTGCCTAGCAAGAGATGGCACTGGCCTCCCAGATCCCTGAGACTTTGAAATTCCTTTCAGCATCTCTCTACCATGATGGTCCCATGAAACACCTGAAAACCTTGGCGAAGGCCTTGCAAACATGCCTTTTTCCCTTCCATGCAATCTCTCTGGCCCTCTCTTCCACAAGCATCACCACCCAAATTCCACCGATTCTCCCGCAGGTTCCCCATCCCCTTTCCCAATATTCCCAGTTTTCCACGTTCCATTTTAGCACTAGCATTTTTCTTACTGGGTGGAAAGTTGTGGTTGGTTTGGGTAAATTCCATTATTTGTGCTGCCTGAGAAGAAATGCTCTGCAAATATTTTGTTTTCCCTGATTTGCAACCCAACCAATTCTGCGTTGAGTTTAGAGCTTGGAATAAAAATCCAACAGTGCTCAGTGTGGTCCTCAGTCAAAGGTGATTTCTGTTTCTGACTGGAAAGTGAAAATTCAATACAGCCTCTATGTGAACCTATAAAGCACCACAGGCTTAGAGAGGAGCTTTACAGACCGTTCAATCCACCTGGCTGCTGAGATAGATAAATGTATAATTTTACATTTTCAAGCAAGATGAGGTCTGTTTTGCCTACAAACATCTTCCACAGCTTCAGCAATAGCACTAAGTCCCGAACTGGTGAAAGCTGCTGCTGAAGAAATGGCCTTGTGCCAGTTCGTTCCATCTGAGCCGAGCCATGTCCAGTATATATAATAGCAATTATAGTGCAGGGTGCGCTGTACATCTGACAAACTGAGCTGTGGCATAATCAATAAACTTAATTACCTATCACAGCCTGCCCACGTAGTACACAATTTTAATTCAATTATAACTCCAAAAAAATGATACATAGCAGAGCAGATATATTTATCACCGAGGTCTAAATCAGCTGTGCGTGTCAAGGCTGACACTTAAAAATGAAGACGTTTATAGTTTCTGGAGCCCAAAGAAACCCACATAAAAAGCAGATTCTTTTCTTCTCAAAATAACTAAAAATGATCTGTCACTGATGAAGGATTCTCTGCCCAGAAAAGGAGTCCAGAACCACAGTAAGCAGCACATTGCCTCCCCAGAGCCCTGAGCATAAAAAAATCAACCCTCCTGCATATGCCCAATGGTGGGCAGAATCACAGGATCATCTCCAATGAAGCAGCCAACAGACTTCCCCTGTCTCCACTGCCCTGGCCTCTAGCAAGCAAGGAAGATACCTCTTAACCCAATGGGGCCAGAAATGGTCCCCCAGCCTGCCTAGTGCAATAATAAAACCCAGAAATTTGGTCACAGCTGTTCCAAGTACCAAAAGTTTCCACATGTGTCTTCACCCAAGACCTTCTGGTTTTCATCTTTAGGGATCTTGTTCATCTGTACATCTACCCCTGCAGGTAAGCAAGTTTGAACCACTGCTATAGTTTTGGATGTTCATATAGCCTTTACCATGAGTCTTTTCTCTCACCAACATCAGGAACAGCTTTTCCCATCTCCTGCATGACTTGGGATGTGGGCAGGGGGTGGGTTAGTAGGTGCTATTGTTCTAAAAATGTCTTTCCTATGACAAATACACCCTGAGGAATTAAAAATGACTATCCGGCAAGGAGCATAAAGTTAATAGCAGAAAAATTAATTAGGAACAACAGCCAGGGGATTCGCTGCACAACTTGGAACCAACGGGGTGTCCTGGTCACCGATGCAGGTCCTTTGCTATTGTAGGCACCATGTCCCATAATCATATTCACAAATGTATTCATGGCCTGTTCATACCCTTTTGTTCTTGTGCAAGTGCTGTCCTTCAGCATAACAGCTGTTTTCCTTCCCTGGTGTCTACCCCCAATATGTTTATAGGCAGCAATCAGATCCTTTGTTTTGCTTGCTTTAACAAGGCGAGCTCCACCTCCTTCTAAGTGAGGCTGCCTGTTCCCTGTAGCATGTCCCTGGGTCTGTTCCAGTTGGTTTTATCATTTGTGGATGTGGAATACTAGGTCAGCATGGACAGATTGAGGTCTTACTGGTACCTTCTCCACCAGCATAGACCATTCTACAGGGCAAAATACCTGGCTTCTGAATTACTTTGATTGTTAGGGTTTGTGTTTTTTTGTTTTGTCACGGGATTTTTTTGCAACAGCACTAAGTGGTTACAATTACTGTTAAGTCAGGTTTGTCAGAAATCAGCCCATGCCACGTCTCCAGACACTTTCCATCCCAACCCCTGCCTAGGTCCTTACAGAGGCTGTTTCTCTGACATACAACCTTGCAAGGATGTGCCCATGCCAAATTTAAAAACGTCATCTTGCTTCTTTCTTCACCCTTAGACAAAGCTTATTTTAAAATCCCTTTAGGGGCCCTGTTCTGGAATTGGATCTCATTTGCTGGTCCCAGTTGTGTCTGTCTAGTGCCAGTAACTGTAAAGCTGGATGTGAAGGAGCCTGAAGCCATCCAGGAAGAAGCCTTAGCCATGCCACAGCAGTGAGAATCCAGCCTTTTGTTCCTAGTGTCTTAAACCGAAGCCATTCTTCATCCAGGACCTACTCCCATAGGCACACTAAGGGTCATGCAACCCCATTCCTCTGTCTGTACGTCTGCCTGCGGAGAAGTGCCTTTCCTACACAGGATAACTGTATCTTGCTTTTTCCTGCTCCCGCTCCTGACTTGCCTGTGGGAATGGGGGGAACCCCAGAAACTGTTTCAGTTGGAGGTCTCCGGGTAGGGTTTCTGAGAAACGCGTGCTCCAACATGCCAGGAGCTGGGACAGCCAAAGGGCCCCTGAATAAATGAAGCTGAGAGGGTCATTCCCTACAATATCCATCTCTCCAGGACAGAGGTGCCAAACACCTGCCCTGTTGGCTCACTGTGTCATGACAGTTTATGTGCCTTTATAAATTTGCCTTATCATCATCAACGAAAAAGACCGGTCCTGCTACCTATCAGCTGTGGCTGAAGCTATATTGAGACAGTTGGTAGAATTAAAACAAGGCACTAGGGCAAGATCTAATTTACTCCTTCCTCATTCTGTTAATTTCAACACATGAACAGGCATGAAAGCTAAAGATTTTCTTGGCTTCGTTAGGGTTTTACCTCGGCAGTTCGAGACATAATGGCTGATGTCAGCAAGCAGCTTACCTTTCTCTCCCCTGCAAATCCTCTGAACTGTCATTAAAAAAAAAAAAAGGAAAAAAAAAAAGAAAAAAAAAAGAGTTTCCAGCCTTTTTGATTACAAATTAACCCCCAAATGTGAGCAGAAAATAACTGATGCTGTGCGGGCTTCCTGCAGCTCCTGGCAGCCTAAAACAATGGCTCAGAGAGGTGTGAAATCTGCTGCCCTTATTAATGCACAGGCAGTGCTAGTGTGAATGCTCTGCAAAAACCCCATGCCTGTCAGCACTGTAATTTCATCTTATTGGGAGGGATGTGTGTCAAAGAGGAGCTGGGGGCCTGTGGTGAATAGGAAGTCCTCGCAGGGAAGGGAAGGCAAAGGGAAGGAAGAGAGCAAGGCCGGGTGTCTGAGGGATGGGCACTGCCACCTGTTCTCTCACCCAGCTCCCTTGGGGGCTGTCTGTCTGGATGGGCTCTCTTGCCTGGTTACACATGGTCACTGGAGGTGACCTAGTGCTAATGATTAGATATTATGTGGTTGCCCTGTTACTCTGCCTGCCTCTGCTCCTCTGACACCAGCAGGACACAGTTGCACCTCCATGATTAGGTCAGAGATTGATATTTATGGAATACCCCACAGCCAGGGGTCCAAAGACCTTCTGAAAGTGAGCCTGGTTGCTCAGACTCAGGATCTTCCCCATTCTTTGTTACCCAGGACCAATACACTGAGTACAGACTAAGACCCGAAGATAGTCATGGCCCTTTTTAGATGGTCTAGGAGATAGAAGAAGTAAAGACAGAGCAGGCATAGAAACCTACAGAAGGCTTCCACTTCACCATTTCTTTCGTTTGTTCATCTTTCACCTGTGTCAGGTAGCAAGGAAGGAGGTGAAATCTTGGAGAAGATCTTAGTCATGACAGACGAAGTGTGTGTGGGAAAGTCCTTTCTTGTACCACATGCTGCCCTGAGAGAGGTACAAGGAAAGTAAGTGAAAGGGGCAAGAGACAATTGGAGGAATCTGGAGGAATCGGAGGAAAGTTGTCAAAAGGGATATGATTACTGCTGTGTTTAGAAAGATTCTGTGCTTGGACAGTGGCAGAAAGACTTTTAAACAGAATGAGATAAACCATCAAAAAGAAAGTAAGAGAAGGGATAAGATCAAGGTGAAGGTCTGGGAAATGCATTAGGTTAGATTGATTTTGAATGGCAAGTTGTATGGTGGAAAGACTGGAGAATGTAAGAGATGGTGCTATGGAGCCTGGAATGTCTAGTCGGAGATGCTATAGATCCAAATACTATAGATCCGGATACTATTGATCCAGACACCTGTCTGGAGGTGTCTCTCAGCTGACTTTGGACAGGAAAATTCAAAATCTGACCAGACGCAGAAAAATAAATATGTTGGATGTGGGATGTGGGAGGGAAGAGTCAGACCTACCCACAAGCTAATAGTCTGGTTGCAGATGAAATGGCTGGGAGACATTAACCAGGTTTAAAAGAAATAATGCAAAGAGACTTCTGCAAATAAAATGAACCTGGCACTTCTGGTCTCAGATGCAAGGATATATTTATGGTGATTACGGTGGATGAGCAATGAATGTTCAGTTTTTATATTTTCTCTCCTGACATCTATTCTGATTTGCAAATGATAGGCCAGCACTCTACTGATTACAGGATTATATGACTAACTTCCAGCAGAAAAAGAGAAATCTGTCTTTTTTTTTTTTTTTTTTTTGAGATGGAAGCAAAGTCATCAGCACTGAAGATTTGGCATCAGGGCTCTAGTTTATTTTCAGCTGAATATTGAGAATTCTGGGCAAACTCAGCACAGTCCATCACATTCAGATCTTTTCATGTGAGACTCATGGCACTGACGGAATAGAGGAGAATGGGGGAATTATTAATGCCAGCAGTATTATGTAGTGCTTGGTACATACCTTCCGGGAATAGTAGGAAACATTGCTGACACACAATACAGTTTTATTTATTTTTCACTACTCAATCTGTTTCCAAATTGCATGAATCCCACTTGCTAAGGCTGAGATGTGAGGCAGGATGGTCTAGGGAGAGAAGGGGGAGGAATCTGCTTGTGTGCAGATATTCTGCGTAAGATGTGTCTCACTGCGATGTCCTGTGTGAGTTGTCACCCCAGGTGGGACTAGCATCTGCTCCTCTGTTTGATGTGTCTCCATCCTGTCTCAGAAGGAAAAGCATCACTGGAAAGCCCCTGGAGGTCCTGACTCCTGCCTCTGGCCCAGCATAGACATTACCCAGTCACCTAGTTTTCCCTTTACTTTTCCATTACTGTTAATATTTTGAGCATCATGTCTGTGCTGTGGGGCTGAACTTGATGACAGGGGGAATACATGCTGTGACTGTATGACAAAACCAACCCCTGGGTGTGCCAAGGGTCTGTGTACCAAGGTTTGGGATGGACGCAGGAACACAGCATCAGGCTTTTAGCCAAAGGTGTCCCTGCCTCCTGAGTAACACATACAGTCCCAAGAAAATGCCGTGATTCAACTGGGAACCACTGTGACTGCCCATGTGGGAATGCAAGGCAGGGGCTGGGGAGGCAGGGCAGAAGGGAGAGCTGTCAGCCTTCCTAGTCCTTCTGATAAATCGACACTGAATATTCAACTCCTTCAGAAGCCCAGTGTGGTGATCAGGATTTGTGCAGTTCCTGGAGAACTAAATGTTCCAGGTAAGTGCTATTATTAGGTGTCCTGCAAGCAGAGGAGCAGAACAAGCAAGCAGCCAGCTTTGTAACCTATGGATACTGAATTTGAAAAGTCAGGAAGGACAGAAATGAGAAGAACTGGAAAAAGGAGATGCTCTTTCTGCAGTCACAGAAGCTTCTCTGACAGAGACGTGCAGGTAGAGTGGGCTGAGACACAGGGCAACAGCAAGATTTGAGCTCATCTTATGAGTTCTGGCTTTTGTGTCTGCAGAGAGCAGCCTTGCAGAAAGAGAAATACCCTGGGATGCTGCAGAGCTGGCTCTTTTCCACCTTGGGCAAGAGTCACACCTAGGAGATCAGAAAAGGTGCATGAGCGGGAGTGAACAGGGAGTACTTACTCTCATAACACAGGGCTGATGTTTCTCCTGAAAGAAGCAGGCAGTGGACCTAACCCACTGTGAGCATCTATTTTCTCACCCAGTACATGGCTAACTGGGGAACTCCTTGCCGCTGGAAAGAGTGCAGGCCAAGCATGTTAACGGGCTTGAAACCAGATAGATGAGAGACAGAAATGTTAGACCCTTCAGTGGGTATCAAATGTGATGATTCCAACCTGCTGTGGAAACTGATGAAGAGCCTCAAATCCTCTGTCCATGGAGGGACCCCTCTGTGTGTGCCCAGTTTTGTATTCGTAAAAGATCATTTGCAGGATGAGCCCCAGCCTTCATTGCAGGAGTACAGTGAGAACAGGTGAGGATGGTGAAGTGGAGAGAGCGAGTGATGCTGCTGAGGCACCCCACTTTTGGGGACTGCTGCTCCTGTGTACTTAAGAGCACCTCCTCTGATGTTCTGTGTTCACATCAGTGGTTGGCAGAGCTGAACCTAACCCAAGTCCACCTCCTCCTACGCTAGCCACCTCCCTCTATCTGCATGTGTCACTGCTTAGGTAGAAACTGGCCTCTGACAGGACAATTTGGGGTGAGACTGAGCGAGGTGACTTCCCTGCCTGGAAGAGAGCTTGGGAAAAATAAGTGAAGGAACCAGACATCCTCTGTCCAATGCCTACCCTCCCCCATGGGGACCAGTTTCATTCTAAATTTGGTCCTGAGTTTGGACCTAAATTTGGTCCATAGACATCATCTAGACCCTCACCCTTGTCTCTCGAGATGACTGGCAAGGAACACAGCTCCCACGCAAGCTGTGGGGCTGTCCAGAGGTACCGTTTGGCCCTGGAGGAGCACCACCCGATCAGCGTGGCACAAACAGGGACAGCCCAAAAGGACCAGGAGAAATTAAAGAAATGATCCCTTCCCCCTAGCGAGCCTTACAGCTGCTGCTGCCTGCACAGCTGCTGCCCAGACAGCGGGCAGCAATGCCTGTGGGAGCTGGGGAGGGAGAGGGAGGGGAGGCTCTCCCAGCCCCTAGCTCCAAGCACAGCTCCAGTGCCTGGCTTGCAGTGCCACTGCAGTTTAGATGCAACATCAGAAGTGTGAGGCGTCCCTGTGTTTTGTGAGCTGTCCCACCAGCCTGGAAGCTCTGCTGGCTGCCAGGCTGGTGTCAACAGCAGGGAGCCTGGCCTCGGTGCCTCCTCCAGCTGGGCTCAGGGAGGTACCCCAAAGCACTACGGTAGGAGCACAGAACAAAGCAAACTCTCCCAGCTGACTGTAGCCCCAAAGTGCGATGCTCCCCAGACCCCAGGCTTGGGGGTATATGCACAGGGAGCCAAGCCAGAATCCCTGCCCTTGCAGAGATCCCCATTGCCTTCCTGATCTCAGGAAGCTTCCCTGGGGACTGACTAAGCCTAATGGCAGAGAGCAATAATTACTACTGCTTAATCAGGACTGTTTTAGGATAAATTCTATTTAATGAGGATCCATTTTGCATGTAGCAGGTAATTAAAGGATGCTTAACAGGAAAAAAGAGGTGTGAGATTTTATGGCTTTCTGGAGGGACACTGCGAAACAAAGGCATATATTTTGCTGAGTATTTCCCTCAGCACCTGGAAGGATGAAATACGAGTCCCCCCACCACCCACGCCACCACACCTTCCCAGAGATGGTGCTCTGTGTATGTGTATGTCTGTATGAGTGTGCGCAGCCACATCAGAGAGCTACACCCAAGCTCTGCAGGAGACCTCACGCCTCACTTGCTGTGGAGTAGTGAAAGGCAGGGCAGTGACCAGAAAAACCTGCGGCCCACCATTTGCATACTCCAGGGATCTCGGCATGAATCAGAGAGGGATGAAATAACTGTGAATTGAGGGATTATCTCACTGTGCAGGACAAATGGAGGAAAAAAGAGAAGCCATTTCCAGTTTCATTATTCTTAATGTCCCATTCACCCGTTGTTCCTCCCTATGGCTCCCTGCCTAGGGTGTGCTAGTGGGTAGTCAATATGCTGGCTTTGGGAGAGGAGGCAAGCTGGCTTATGGCTCCGGCCTCCAAGCCTTGTGTGCGCAGTGTGGCATCTCTGAAGAAAAAAATGCCCTTCCCCACTGACTCTGACAACGGTACTGACTGAGAGTGGAAGGGTAGAACTTCAGAGAAGGCAGTGGCTTAAATGATATGTTAATAAAACCATACATTCAGAATTCACTTGCCTTTGGAGCCCCCTCCTCCTCTGCCGGTGCTGTCCTCCCGTATCTCCAGTGGCAACATTTTAAACCCACAAAAATAGATGTGTGGGGATGAGGAATGGATCAAATTAATTTTGGGTCGTCTCTGCTCACACCCCTCAGCAATCTTCCCTCCCAGTAGCAAATACCTCTGGAGGGCAGGTCATACCGGATATCTTAGGCATTTGTCACTGAGGGAGAGGACTAAGATGACTGAGACCCCTGGAAACGACTGTTTCTCTCTGCCAACACGATGAAGGAACAAGAAGAACAACTGGTTTAGATTAGAGGCCCAGAGAGAGTTTCATCTCTCCAAACTTTAAAAGCCTGTACCATAATGATAACAGATTGGATGGACGCTCTTTATAGTTGTTGAAGAAAAAGCCACTTCTACATGTGATTTTCTGGATCTCTTTTAGACATATTTTTTTAGGATGAGATGTGCTTACGCATCAGAAGTGCCTGTTTCTCTTCATTGCCTATAAAGGAGTTAGTATGACTAGCTCAGCTGTTGACGTGTGCACTGTAGGAATCTAAATTTGGGCAGATGAATCCCGTTTCCAACTTTCCAACTGCTGAAGTTAGGTAACATGAATTTTACTGTGGGTATGTGCTAAATATTTGAATAGATGCTATTTTTTAGTTCACCCTCTCCTTGCAAGACGACCGCATCAGTAGGGTTATCTGTGGGAAGAGGAAACAGTGTGTGTCATTAAAACCAGAAGACATCCAAATTCTGTACTTTTTCTGGCACAGATTACCATGTGAGCTGCAGCAGATTCCTTAATCCCTCTGCTTTTTAAGCTTTACCACTACTCGATTTTTGAATGTTAGCTTTACAATTTCATTCCTGAACGTGCAGACAATACTTTTTAGCACTTCACTCTTCTGGGTTTTTTTCTGATTTTTATGTGAACACATAATTTTGTGTCTAGATTCATTACATCTTAAGTGTTTTGGCTTCCCCCCTCCTCCTCCGCTGGGAACTGCTATGCATTTCTTTCATAAATCTGAACTCTCAAGCCTGAAGAACAGTGTTTAATATCAGAGCAGTACTCCTCCACATTTGCTTGTTGTGAGAAGAGTATTTCATGCTTTCTCTCCCTTCTAATTTTCTTATTTTCCTTGAGTCTTCAGTTGCTGATGTGTAGGGCAGTATGTTCTGTTCCAGAAGAAGACTTGGGAACAAATGCCTGCCAGAGAAAAGGCTTTTATAATCTATTATGCGTTTGTGTGTGTGTGCCATTGTGCTGCTGTGTAGCTTGACACTTATTTTTGTGTCACAGTTTCTTCGAGGAAAGGTTCTTTCACTTCAGAGACTTGGGATTGAACCACGGAGGGCAACTATTGCTTTCAAAGGTACAAACACTCTTTATCCCATATGGCAAAAACGTGACAAGGGATTTCTTGTTAGTGTTAAACATCGATTAAAAACAATCCACGGATGAGGCTTGAAATCCAGCAGCAATGATGCTGGGTGGGGAGGCTTGTCACCATATTCAGATCATTCTGCCTTACAAGTCTATAAATTTTAAACGGGGGCAAACATCTTTGCAAGCACCAGCAGGATGTTCTCCACCTCCGAACAAAGGAGCGGGAAGCACTAATGGTTCCCTGAGGAGCTCACGACTCAGCGCAGCCCAAAGTGCAGCGGTGGCTGCTGCACAGTGGGGTGAAACAGGGAGGGAGGGAGGGCACCGGGGCACCTTGCCAAGGTCACAGCTGAACGGCTGGAGAGCATCTGAAGAGCTCGCGACAGCCTTTGAAATGAACAGGAGTATTTTTTCTAAAGAATGCACACGAAAGAGCCACAAACATGGAGAAAGTGTAGAACATGCACCCACAAAGACTAAATTTAAAAGATGCGCTTAGCAGGGAACACATGCATAGCATATGGATGCAGCTGACGGAAGAGCTGTTGGACTCCATTCAAGCTACCACTCACATAGCAGATGAACCGTCATAAATTTAAGCTACACATGTCACATCCTTACTGCTAAGGTTCCCTTTAGTCATGTGTGAATGCAGCTTAGTTGTCGGATCCCGGCTCGCAAGCTTACTCAGTCTCTCTCTGTGCGCATAAGCGTGGTGGGCAGGACATGTAGCGCAGGGCGATGCTCAGCTGCTTGTTACCTTTCACGAGTTACTGGGCCGTGGGCTTTCTCGCGGCCCCTACCTCGGCATTCGTTAGTCCCGGCGCTGGCTGCCTGACGGGTGCCGCGTGTTGTCCCTCAGCTCTTCAGCTGCTCGCTGACTGACAGGCCAACTTCTTTAACATTTGCTTTGATACATTTTCTCGTATTAAGTTAAGCTCCTTGAGCTGATTAAAAGCCTTCCAAGACGATATCATTGCCAAGCCCTTCTACGCACATGCACACACGCACAAAGGCAATCTTTCTGAAAAGGAAGACAAATAATAAAACCTATTCTGGATCTCCCCAATTAGGATGCTAGTAGCTAAGTCTGTTCTTCAGCCAATTTTCCATATTACTGAGCCAGCCCACATCACTGCTGGATATATAAGAATGCCAGGTTATTATTCTTTGGTGATTACTTTCTGCTACCAAAGCCTTTCAATCCAAAATACAATACATCGACAAAATGGTAGAACAGGTAAACATTTGTGAGGCAAAAATTGGACGCTCTCCCACTTCCATGCAGCACCAAAGTTGTAAGAGATTCCTCACAGCTGCTTGCAAGGAATTAAGGTTTTAGATTAGCACTATCCTTTTGGAACCTAATTTTATAAGCTGCTGCCGACAGTCCATTAATATGAATCCAAGATGGCCTCTGAGTTAGACTAGTGCTAAAGAAAGCTTTAGTTTCCATTCCAAAATGCACTTTATCACATGTTCCTGCTGCCCCCTTCGCATATCTGTTTGACTCAAGGCAATAGCAGCATGGCTTTTAAGCACCAATTACATTTTTGTAATCCACACAACGTTTTAGGAGGGAGAGGAAGACTGAATGACCTTACACCTTGTTAGGATAAGAAAAAAAACCCACCCCAGACATAAGCATTCACTGGAAAGATATTTAGGGAAGTCCTGCATATTTCTCGGTAGTAAAGCTTTTTAACATTGTGCCGAGCACTCAGATTTTGTGGATGTGCAAAATTGGAACTAAATTTTCTGGATTTTCAGGTTTCTTTCTCTCTAATGGATCCAAATGGAATTAAAATTCAAACATGTGCTCTCTTTCTTTAGTCAGGTTTAAGCAGGATACTGATATTCGTCACTAATGAATCTACACTATGGTAGCAGCCGGTGACAGCACTCTGTGATGGCAGTTTCTTTCAGGTTTGGGGCTGTATGGTAGAAACACAGATGCAGAGGCAGTCATATGATTTGGGGCTGCATGGTGGAAACACAGATGCAGAGGCATCTGTGCTATGATTTAGAGGATAACCTGCTGTTTGACGATGCTGTAGCTGGTGCAGGGTTTGTAGGTTTCTTTGGTGGCAGGTTTTGTTGCTGACATTACTGTTACTGACTCGTGGCAAAGAGAGGTAATAAAGAGTAATGGCGCGGATGTGAAAGTAAGCTGGAGTGGGAAGCATGGGGAAGAAAATCATCACCGAGCCAACTCAGAACAGCAGTGGTTTGGGTTTTTTAAGACATTATGCGGAGGTGAATATTAATACCCCTGTGAATATGGGGATTTTCCCCAAATCTAAAATGAATCTTGGGAAGAAGAGGCATCTTTTAGATAGAAAGGTAGGGTGATGGGCAGAATAGACTGGAACCATTCTGCTAGAAATGGCAAGGTCAGTGTCCTAATTTATTAATCTGAACAGAAATGGTGAAGCCAAGAAATGAAAAGCCCAAAACACAGAGGGAAGAAAGGCTGACCAAACCATGGGATGTGCTTGAAGAGCAGTGGGTTGTGGCCAGAGATAAGTCTTAAAGATGACTCGAAGAATTAATATCTTGCATTAACTTCAGGGTACTAAAACTGCTGAAATGAAAGGCAATGAGAAAGGAATTGCTGATGGCAAAATAAATTGAGCTTCTTGACAAGTATTGTAAGGATGAAAAGGCCAAAATCTAGAGGTGATGTGGGAGGACTAAGTCAAAGGTAACACATCTGGGATATTGGAGAAAAACAGGAAGAAGGCAGAGTTGTTACACATAGAGGAAAGACAAGCATCAGTTTAGCCATCCTGAGTTTAAGATTACAGTTATGCAATAAATGAAGTCAGAAAGAAAATTGAATGTGGAATTTTCATCAGAGGTCTGGATTTGCAAAGACCATGTGAAATTTTTCAGCCCCAAGTAGCTAAATGGTTGCAAGACTTAAGACTGTAGGAGATGGGCCAGAAGGTCAGGTCCTTGTTGGACTCTTGTAAATCACTAGAAGTACAAGGGGACAATGGCAAATTGAATGAAAGCTAAGAATCAGTCAGGAAAGATCTCACAAAGGCTCCAAATTGAACAGAACAATCAAACAATTACTTCAGGAGTGAAATGGCAAAAAAGTTTGAAAAAAAACAAGGAGGCAGAAGATGTGGTAATGTGCTGTGGCATTGTATTGGTTCACATCTAGCTAGCCACAAAGCTCGTTCTTGCATCATATGTGTAGAAAATCTGCACCTCAACAATTTTTACTTTATTTTAAATTTAATTGACCAAGATGTACCTATATAAGATTCATAATGTTTCCATCTGCCAGGAACTTTGGACTTGTGAGCCCTTAAAAAAAAGAAAACATCTTGTATTAAATTTTCTAAGCAGCCAAAATGCTTTTCACTTTTTTCCCCCTGTAGTTTAAATTTAAATTTATGTTTATAAATTTACATATTCAAAAACTTAATCTGAAACCTGTTTGGAATTTGTATGTCTCTTTTTATAACATTTATTTTAATTGCAGCTACTTCAGGAATTGAGACATTACCCCTGCAGCTTCTCAATATCAACGGACAAAAAAAAATATAAATTGCTTGAAAGAAAAACTGAAGCCGCATTTCTACTCTGCATTTGAGCTGCTGACATTTTCTAGATAACACCAAGAGATGTCAGAATACTGGCTGTTAAAGCAGTCTATGTTTGGAGCCTATTAAGTTGAATTCTGAGAGTGAAGGGAAATGTGAAGACTTCTGGAGGGACTGACATATACCATTACTTGCTTTATTTCGATTTTATAGGGGGAAAAAAAGGAGGGTTTTTTCCCTACCTTTTTTTCTCCAAGAATTCCTCTTAGAATGTGGCAGGTTGCAGAGAGCCTGCAGTTTCACTCTAATTCGAAGGTTCCACAATACAGCTCTTGCCCTTCTGATGAGGGCACTCCCATCAGAGCCTCTTACTCTCTCATTACTGTCAGAAGTCACTGCTGACCTGTCTTCCTCTTTGGCATCAATAATTCTGCCTCTCTAATGCTACCATATTACATTGCTCAAGGGGTCCAGACTGTCTCTTCTTCTTGATAAAGCTGTAGCTCCAATGAGGTCTTTAGAGTTACACCAGGATAAAGGCACCTGGAAGGAAGAGAGGGGCTTGTTCAGGTCATTTGTATGTCATATAAAGTAACCAGGATGATCTTGGTCTTGCTTCCTAAGCATTCTCTTTTCTTCTCATGCAGTGGTAAACTTAGGGAGGAAATCGGTTTCCTGTCACCTGAATTCTTGCTGCAGCTCCTTGACATGCACAGTCTGGTAGGATATCCCTCCAAAGGCCACATGCCCATTCCTCAGCCCCTTGCTCCAGCTCCTCCATCCCATGCACAGGAAGAGATGTCTCCACACAGACCTTCCCCTATCCACTGCAAAGAGCACTGAGCCTGAAGCAGGCTAAGAAAAAGCATGAAGGACTGAAGAGACCAGGACTGCAAACAGCTATTGCTGCCAGAGCCAACCTGCTTTTCTACAAAACTAGTATAATGTGCTCTTCCACACCCACGGCCTTGGAAAGGATGCATAGGGTTGAGTAGTGTGCGAAGGTCTAAGTAGGGTACATATGACTGGGCAGGACTGATCCTAGACTGGCAGGAGGGATAGACTTTCAGACCTAGCCGGGATGTCTCTGCCAACCTACTAACCTTGATCTCAGGTTAACAGACAGCTGGTGGCATTTAATCAGCAGCACCATTCACATACACCTTCCTCACCAGTAATTCTCCTGCACTGTGTTGTGCTGGATGATGCACATCTATTGGTTGCTTCCTTCAGTTTCTCCCAGAGCCTTTTGTGTCTGGCAGTTTATGGATTATCTTAAATATTGTTTCTGACTTCAAAGATAAGTGGATGTATTTAAAGGTATTTGAACAGCCATCACATCTGAGCCAGAAATATTACAGAACAGTTTCTCCTCCTGTATAGCAGTTGGCAAGAGGTTTGCTACTGAAGCTACTGCCTCAGCCTACACTACCCTGAGCACTGACGTTCCCCACTTCCCTGCATCTGTCTGCTCTCGTGGCACAATCCTTCTTCAATATTCCTGTTGTTGTCTGCCTCAAAGGCAGTAAGAGTAAGTGTCAGCATGATCGGGGCTTCTACAGAACCACATAGACCCTTTGCCAAGCTATCGGAAACTTAGAGGAAGAAATCTGAACAAGCAGAGCTGCATCAAACAATGCACACCTGGGTTTGGAAGGCTGGATCCAAGCAGAAACAGCCCCAAGAAGAGGAAATTCTTTGTGCGTGCCCTGTGATACTACTGCATGTGGTAATTTGCTCTAGTTTCACCAAATTTAGCTTTCCAGTGATGCTTTTCAGGAGCTAACACAGCAAGTCCATAGAAGTGATTGTGCCCCTGTACTCGACATTGGTAGGGCCACACCTTGAGTTATGTGTCCAGTTCTGTGCTCCTCATTACAAGAAAGACATTGAGGTCCTGGAGTGTGTTCAGAGAAGGGCAATGAGGCTGGTGAAGGGACTGGAGGGAAGTAAACCTTATGAGGAGCAGCTGAGGGAACTGGGGTTGTTCAGCCTGGAGGAGACTGAGGGGAGACCTTATCACTGCCTATAACTACCTGAAAGGAGGGTGTAGAGAGGTGGGCAATGGTCTCTTCACCCAAGCAACAGGTGATAGAATGAGGGGGAATGGCCTCAAGCTGCGCCAGGGCAGGTTCAGATTAGACATTAGGAAAAAGTTTGGCACTGGAAGGGTTATCGGGCATTGGAATGGGCTGCCCAGGGACCAACCATCCACCAACCCTGGATGTTATTTAAGAGATGTGTAGATGAGGTGCTTAAGGATATGGTTTAGTAGAGGATGGGTATGGTTGGACTCAAATGTCTTTTCCAACCTAGTGATTCTGTGATTTCCTCAGTTTGTGTCTTTGTGTTATGACTGTAGTGATGAAGGGTACAAATGGGTCTTTACCAGCTCTTTACCTTAGGTCAGCCCCTGGGAAGGTCTGAGTTCACTGTAAATGGCTCAAGCCTTACTGCAATTGCTCTAGGTCCCTGATCAGCTAAGCCATCATGAACTCGAATTTAAATTAAAGTTGTGCTACTTCACAGGAGCCAGTGATTATCAGCTTGTACCAATGAGCTTGTCAGGAAAGTAGGAGGCCTCATTCTCCTCTCAGACAGGAATCATGGAGGAGGTAGCCCACCAAATTCAGTTGACCTAAGAGGTACAAATGTAATGCATATGAAGAATGAGGCACGTACAATGTTAAGGGTTTAACTCTTAGTTTGAAGGAAAAAGGCCGCCTTGAAAATACCAACAGATATTCCAGAGGAGAGAAAAATAGGTAAACATCCCAGCAAGTACCGAAGGCCCTCCAGAAGGAAAAAGTATTGTTCTGAAAACTGAGATGATATGCCAGAGGACAAAAGAATGAAATAAAACCCTAAATTACCTTCAACCATGCATTCAGGGACTGAATCGTGTTATTTTGCTCAGTCCATTCTTTCTTTCTAATCAGATTAATAAATATATACACCAGGAAACATTAGTATTTTGCATATGTGGGAGCATTTTATTCAGCAGTTTGAAAATCCTTAAGCCTGCTGTTTATTTCAATTATTTATCATTTTGCAAAGAGAAAGCAGGCACCCAGAGCTCTGAAAAAGATCAGGGAGTCCAGCTCTCCTCAAGGCTATTTTTTCTCTTTAATCCTCAGGGACCTGATTGAATTTTTTCTCTGTTTATTATTATTTTCTATTTCTTCTCCGCATTCTATTTATTTATTTTGATTTATAAATTATACCACCGTGCTAAGGGCAACTGTCCGCTCTGAATCATTCCTCTTTCGTGCAAGCCTCATGTCTGCCATGCTGCGTTTCAGCCCTCGGTCCCAAACTACTTCAGGCCACTGTATTGTTTAATTCTTTCCTCACTTGGCCAAGCAGCCTGAAGCCAACTGCACAGTATTCCATTTGGCATTAAGCTGCACATTCACGTTACAGTCTCCAAGTTCTCTGGGGCAATAGCCGTCTTTTTAAATTATGTATGGTGGGGCCAGGATAATGGGGCCTCAGGCCTTTGAGATGGCTCCCTCAGGCACTGCAAGGATGCACTGCGTATTTCTAACAGTGGAGGAGATGAATCACCAGAAGAAGTGCCAAATTCTCTGTCCCATGCTAACTTTGCGTCCCTGCTGGAACACATGCTAAAGCTAAGCATGAGTTAAATGCAGGGGTAAGTGATGACATTTAAGGACTCATGGAGATCAAAAGAGATGATCGGATGGTCCCCCCCAGCCTTTCATCCATGAATCTATGAATGCTGATAACAGCAATTAAACAGCAGCTCTGTGAAAAGGTCTCCACAGCCACTGCTGCAGGGACCCTGTGAGAGTTTTGCTGGAAGACTTCTTCAGGGCTGAGCCCATGGAGCAGCTCTGCTTTCAGTGACCACTTCAGGGGAAAAAACGTCTGCCTGGGGTGGCGGAAAGAAATATCTCTAGAATAATGTCATCTTAACTAAGCTGCAGAAATGACAACCTTGTTGCTGATTCCAAAACGATGCCACAAATAAAAAAAATAATTAAATTCTCCATGTGTGATTTGAGGAGCAAGCAACCAGGAACAGTGAGCGGCATGGATGGACTTTGAATTGTTCGCTGACTGGCTGTTGACCCTCCTTTAAATTTCCACCAGTTTTGGAGCTGCTCATTTCTGCTGCAAAATAAATCTGCCCCAAATAAGCTGCAGCTAGAAGAAAAAAAACCCCAAAACCAGCCACAAAAACCCAAGACATTCTTTGCAGGTGTGGTCCAGGCAAGACTAGAACTAGGAATCCCAGACTGCACAGCTATGGAAATCTTTCTAAATGAGGCAGAGAATATGCAACATCCCCAGACACCCAGCAGCAGGTCTTTGAGGCAGAGCTGAACTTCACCTTGCTTGAGCCCAGAAGGAGATTCCATGTGGAGAAGAGGTGGGAGTCAGTACGTGCCTGGCTGTTAACTTTATGCCCTTGCTATATCTTTGCAGACAAACACCAAAAAGCAGTGGATCATTTATGGACATGGAAAAAAAGGAGCTGCCTTTTTCAACCAGCCTACTTACTTAAGCAGCAGGCATCGGCAGTAATTGGCAACGAGAGCAAAAAATAAACTTTGAGCAACCTCACCCTCCCACCAAATCCCTTCCCAAACACGTATTGTTTTGCAAGCAGATAATATTTCTAGTAATGAAGCAACAGAGCAAATACAGTTCAGTGCTCTGTAAACATGAATGCGCACAGACCAATACATGAGCCTTGGAATCAAATTCTTTGAAGAAGCACTTTTTCGGATGCTTCCCAGCGATGCAGTACCTGCCAATGAGAAATCATGCCTTTTCAGAAATTGCTTTATAATGCAAAAGCACTTGGAAATCGTAGTTATGACCTTCCAACACAAAGGATGTTCAAGCTCTGCTTGGGTCAGAGATGCAGCAAGGAAGGCTAGAAGTGAGAGGCTGATAGCTGGTGGGTCTTGGCTTTGGATCAGTTCCCAGAATGACCCAGCAACAATTCTTCTTCACTTAACATGTTCTGCCTTATTTTGGCACAGAAATATCCCCAGCTCTCTGGCATGATTTCATGAAAAATTGTTTGATCTTCGCCTGCACATTTCTGCAAGGCCTGGCTTGTTTCTCCTGATGCAGAATGACACCTTCCTGACTTCTTCTGTCAGTGCTGGCGTTGCCATTGTTCTGAGGAGCTGATAAAGATGTAAGTCTGGGTAACCTCAAGCTGCCCCAAGCAACCTCAGGACTCTCATGATGCAAGTCAGCTTCAGGTATCTCAGGAACACTGGCAAGATTGAATTTTGCTGCAAAAGAGCAGCAGCAGCAGAGTCTGGGAGGGTCTTGAAGAGTGACTCTTTCCACCTTGGCTGTGGCAGAGGTGCCAGGGGATCAAAGGGTGGATGACAACAGTTACAGGGAAACCCTTAGGTCTTCACTACTGCCATCAAAAGCCATGGCCTCACATGGCCTAAGCTACCAGTGTGGCTCTCCTGGGCACTGGCACTGACAAAGGCAGCTGCAGGAGCCTGAACTCACTCTGGTTTCACCAGCAGTCTGTTGCCATAGGCAACTGCCTATTTTGCCTATACCTAGAGCTGTCCCTGAGCAATATACACAGCAGGATTGCTATGATGAGATTAGCACTCTTTATTATACTATCCCTGCTCTTATCACCAATCCCAGCTCTCACATATTCAAGATAAGGAAATTTCTCTCATGTACTCACCATGGTCTTGAGCAACACTTTAGAGAGAAGCGGTGAATGCCACTGTATTCACATTTACATGGGGAAATTTAGGGAGTCATTGCTATTCTTGTTTTCAGGTCCTCTGAACCCTTCAACGTCCCAGTTCTGGTCTGGTTGCTTATCAGTTATCCCAGCTTGAGTAGCTTGAGGGTGTCCTCTCTGCACCAGCCTAATATCAATATGGGACCAAGGCATCATAATCCCCTCAACTGTAGCCTATAATATTTCCATTGGTTAAAGGAAAAAGAGTCTTTCTCCTCATTCTTCTAAAACACCCAGGAACAGCCTGTTTCTTAGGCCAGCTTGATCCTGTTCACCCCTTCAGTTCTGGCACCTGGCATAGAGAGCTACCTCAGGTAAGCATACCTGTTAGCTTACAGGAAGGTAAAACCTCCCTAAAGATGCGCTGAGTCTCACTGAAAGCCAAGCTAGGGACATTTCTTGCCTCTATTTTCCATTTAGGTTCCTCATGCCTTACCCAAATATGTTGTTGATTCTGGGGAGTATCTCATGGAACGTTAATGCAGCTTGTCAAAGATACTGCTTTTTAATCAGAGTGGGGCACCTAATTCCTTTGAAAATCTTGGGGTGCAGATCCTTCAGTGCTTGCATAGCTCTGAAAGCCTGAGCTTCAGAGTGCACTCTGCAGGAAGATACTTACATAATGTGCAATCCTGCTGTATTAAACAACAAACACAGGCCTAAATTGACCTGACAGTGACCTTTTTAATAATAGAAAATAATCAAAATAAACAAAGCACAATGCAAATGCAAATGATCTGGTTACAGTAGATTTGATCAAATAAAACAGACAATCTAATTAACCAGTGATTAGATTAAGTAGAAGTCTCTGCATTGAGTGATGGATAATTAACTGGAATTGTATTTACTTATTTTTATTGTACTGCAGAACAAGGCACATCTTTGCCTTTCTTTCCTTTCACAGCAGTCTTTTAATTAAACAAAATTATTCTGAATGTTTTACACAGAATCAAGGCCTAGAAGTAAAGACTCTAAGTTGGAAAGGGAGGAGGAAAGGCAGCCCTAAACTGAGTTTTAGTCGCCGATCAATACTGTTTGGATAAATCTCATCCAGAGGAACAATTACAACCTCAGCTTTTCAGAGCTGCTTGGCATTCGTAGCTCCAGCTGAGTGGCATGTGAGCTGCAGGTGCTCAGCCCCACGGAGAGCCGTGCCCTCATTGTTCAAACAGGATTTGTGCTTGGGAGCCAGCAAACAAGCAAACATATCCAAGGCAACTCCTAATTTCCACACCTGAGTCAATCAAGATTTATTTTTATCAAGGCAAATGCACATAAGGGAACGGTGCGTAGCTGATCGACATCTAAGACAGAAATGGATCTTGCACTTTGAAATCCTTATCAGAAAGGGTTGCGGTGACTTTTAAGTCTAGGCTATGTAAGAGACAGTCTTTTAAAGTGATTTAATTCCCTCCTTTTAAGAACTGTAATCTGAAAGATTAGTTTGGCTCCCCAGCACTACCAGCAAAACCTTGTTCTGTTGCAGAAGCCCTTTTAATAGCACAGCTTGTCAAATGCTAGATGTCATTTTAATTTTTTTAAGTATTTTGTTAATTGTGTATTTGCCAGAGGCTCTGTGATATCCTATAAAAGCTGTCATAGCAGGCAATAACTAGGTTTGCCATACACATGGGTTGCATATTCGCATGTTCCTCTGTTCAGAATACGTAACGGTTAATTTGGCCGAAATATCTGCTGGCAAAATTCCTCCCTGAGCTGTGGGGCTACTGTCTGTCTGTCTGTCCGTCTAGACACTCTTACTGCTCTCATTACCATGGTATCTCTGTGCATCCAGACCCATGGATATCTGAGGAGGAGTTAATAAGCATTAGCTCTTGCTAGGTCTCTTCAGAAGATGCTTCTGCCAAACTGCAGGGGACGGCAGAAGAAAACAGCGTGATTCCTGAATGCGATGAGCTGCCTGATGAGGAAAGCTAGCAGGATGGCATGGAAGCTCTGGCATCTATTTAGCAGTGCCTCACAGTCTGCCTCTGGCCAGGTGGCAGGGCATTCGTGTGTTGGCTTATACGCAGGCGTTTTTCTCGCTTGTATGCGGAGACGAGCAAAGCTAGAGTTACTGCAGGCTCTGTGCTGGAGAGGATGCCAAGGAACACCATGTGGAGGCGGGTGAATTCTGGATGAGAAAGTGGGTAAACAGAAAGGCTGAAGTGCCAGGGGTAGCCTCGGGGGCATTCCCTTAGGGAACAAACAGCAACTGAGATAGAAAGTAAGGCCACACTACAGCAATTAGCTTCTCCAGCTGATCTAAGATATCAGCTAGACTTTTCACAGGAACACCTGGTTGACCAGGTGATGTTCATGCCCGCAGCTGCTGTATTTTTGGTTCTGAAATGCCAGTCTGTGAATTCACCCATTTACCTGTAAAACCTGGTAAAAAAGCCCCTCTTTTATGGCTCAGATGTTATGTTCGCTGGTGTTGAGTAGAAGCCAGAAACAGCCTCTCAGCACTGTTGATGCTCAGAGCTCGGGTGCTGATGCCTGCAGTGTTACTAAGAAAACCTGTGTCCTTCACATGAGCGGGCTTCTAACTAATTCGACTTGTATTCAGTCCCTATTCACATCCGAGCAGCCACTTGGGAGGAGAAGGGCTGTAACCCCCAGAGCAGAATGTGACCTCCAGTTTGTGCTGTTTCAGCAGTGATTCTGCCAGTTGTCTCTCTGTCTCTCCTCACATGGAGTTACTGTACCTCTACCCTTTCTCACTAAAGTCTGTTCAGTGTACGGATGGGACTATATAGGAAAGTCCAAGAATATATGTGAATTCTCTGATATCTCTGGCACAAAATATTTATTAACAAGTATTGTTGTTGAGAAGGAAGTTGCCAGAAAGGTGTGTGTACCTCCTAAATAACATGGGCAAAATCATCATCACAGCATGCTGTTGTCCACAGACAGAAATCGCAGCTGAATTCCCCCATCTTTCTAGGCCATCTTTCAGGCCATGAAGACAAAGCATTACACACCAGCCATGGGGTTTGAGAATTTTCCAGTGCCCAGCAGCCTAGATGCTTCCTGGCTTTACCCCATGACAAAACCCAGGCATGTATCTTCTCCTCCTCCCCCGCTCCTTTCTTCTCCTCCTTTCTGGAAGGCCAGTTATATAGAAATAGGCAAGAGGGCTTTGCTGCCAGCAAGGAAGAAAGAGTTGTAGAAGATAAGGGAAAGCTCTTCCAGTTTTGGTTGAAGCAAGGAAAGGGGAGAATAAGTAGATACGAAAGAACAGATGTCCTGAGAAATATCAGCTCAGAGGAAAAGAAGTAGTGCCTAAGTTTTCCTGCTCTGTGGTGATATATGCATGCAGACACCCGCCTAGGAATTGTGGGGGAACTCTAATGAATCTCTCCGAGTTGTGTCTATGGTGTTGATTACCGCTGTTCCTGCAGAAGCCACTTGTATTTGTGATTTGGAGATGTTTTCAGCAGGCAATGAAATATTAGTCGCTATTTAAAAAATGTACCGCATAATTGCAGAAGATAGCATGTTCCTGTTCCAATTAGAAGTGAATAACTGCAATACCTGAAGGAGCCTTGTGCAGCATCTGTAGGTAAATACAGCTCTTTGTAAAGGGATCTACGCACAGAAAAATACATAATAGGCTTGTGAATGGTAAGGTTTAGATGTAAACTACTGAAATAAAAGAATCACTGTCTCACGGAGAATTTTAAGCAGAGTTTGAGATGTTTTTCCTAAAAAGATGCAAAATATATTGCTAGCAAATCTTGCTCTCCTTTATTGCTTGTATATCAATATGGCAAGCAGAACATTTTCTACCTCAGAAAAGTTTGCCCTCAGCTCTTCGTACTAAATTAAAAAACCCCCCACATGTAGACATGGCAATTCTTCATCTTCAACCAAAGCCTGTCTTCATACATTAACTGTGCTCACAGCCGTTCTCCAAAACCGAGGTCAACTTGTATGGATGGCTCATATTGACTCTTAAAACTCCCACACAGCATGGCTGTTGCAAATTGTTTACTGGGAATGGGACTGCTCCCAGTAAACATCTAAATTAGCTCATTTCAAATGCTGAGCTGTGCCCTAGCTGCTAGGTTATGCAGGGAAAATACATAGAATACATAACATGTAGAAATAGAGGGCCTCTGTTCAACCTGTATACAGTCTTTTGGCATGTGTAGAGAAGATGGGCAGATTCTGATGATCTACTTTTTAAAGGTGGTTGCTGGAAGTGGCGGTGCAGTGATTAAAACCACGCTTTTGTAGATTCAACCCTTAACTATATATGAAAGCTCCCGTTTCACTCCCATCCTAGAATCAGTAGCATCTAATCAGCTTGAACCTGTGCTGTGGCAATATGTCAGGTACCTACTGTCCATGAGGCAGCGAATGAACTTGAAATCAACTGAAAAAATCCCACTGATGTGTGAACGGAACTGTATCTGGAGCCTTGTTACAATAAAGATGCAACCAGTTCTGCAGCTTCGGTTCGTTCCTGATTTTGGTGAGGTGTGGGTAGGCCTACAAGGGCCAAGTTCAAGGCTTTGATTAAGCAAATGCAACTCCACTCTCTTGACAGAACTGCACTTACCCAACAGAGATCTGATTCCAAGACGAGATCTTTGTACACCATGTCATGTTGCTTTCTTTGCATAATTCTACAGTGCTGGAAGATCTTCAAACAAACTTCATTTCATAGAAGGGAGCAGAAATATATACTGGGTATCACTGCAGGCTTGCAAACAAAAGAAATACCTGAGAAAACCTCTGTTCTGCTATTGATCCAATGGAGTGCTGGAAACATTACTATGGCAACAATTCTTACCCGGTGGAAGAAGCATGCCATTATCTGTGCATAGGAACAAAACAAGAGGAGGTGTTTTTCAGAGCAGTTGCCCACCTCCCCTTGACCACTGCAGATGTGATGACCTTCTGGCACGAGCTCCTGCTGCAGGAGATTTCAATGAGATATGACTTACAGAATTATTTATTGGCCCATGCACTGAGAATAAAGAAATTCTATTGACCAACAGAGTCCTGTCACAGAAAACAGCACTGCATGGAACTCCTGTTTCCTGAGTGTATCACACATCTTCCTTACCTCGTTAACAACCCGGGTCATCGATGTGAATAAAAGAGACAAGGCTGCTCTGGCTCACTGTAAGTGTTGTCCATGTCATGTGGCTGCACACCACTTGAACCTTTGGCAAGCACAGTTATTAACTCAGAAAACTCCCAAGCACCTAATCTGGCCTTGTTCTTACTGAGAGCGAATTCAGGCTAAAGTACAAATCTGTTGTCATTGTGGTAATGGTGTTATTTGGTCTATTTATTAGCAACTAGACTAATAAAGTCAGCAAGAAACTGTTTTGCATTATATGGCTAAACTGAAAGTCTATATCCCTGAAGGCAGAACCGAGAGCTAGTCACATTCCAGGTGTTTGTAACCCGTAAGAAGCTCTGCCTGCTGCTCCGGGCTGCATCTCTCATCCCCAGCTTCACATATGGCTAATTTGGAGGAGTACTGTGACTCTGCCCACCTTTCCTAACCCCGGGGAGGGAAGTGATACTGGCTACAAGTCCAGGCAGGCTGTTCTTCCTGTAAATGGCTGAGGGAAATGATCGTGTGGGAGATGGTGCCAAGTGAGGAGAGAAAAGGAGCAGCCTGGAAGAGAGCTTCCAAATACACACTCCCACTGCAGAAACACTTTATGGCTGTCCTGAGGCTGGGGAGAAGAACAAGCAGCTGCAAGCTCTTTCCAAGCTGTTTGTTTGCCAGTCTTCTCTTCGGGCAGCCAGCTGTGAGAGCAACACAAGTAGGTGGAACAGCTCTGCCCACTTGGGAGCTTGCTGCTGCTCCACAGAGCCACCGAACAGCGTGAGCCAAGCGCACATTGCCCCATGCCATTAGTATTGTTATTCCCTTTGAAGAAAAAAACCAAACCAAAGCAAAACAAAATCCGCTCAAACCCCAAAATCAACAACAAAAAAATAATCAGAAAACGAAGTGTCAGAAAAAGTGAGAGCCTGCAGAAAGACTGTAGAAAGAGATGAAGATGAACACCAAATACGTGAAGTAAAGGAAGGAATGGAAAGGACATTGCTACTAATAATGTTGAGAAAATGTACAAAATGCCATCCAGCTGTTTACTAGGTCCCAGCCTAAAAAGTCGAGTTCCTGCTTATTCTGCAGAGACAATAGAGATCTATTTCTTCTAGAGAACTATGTAGCCCTGCTGTTCCTGGAAATTACTCATCTTTCCTTCATGGTAATGTCTCCTGCATCCCATCACAAACAACCACAGAGGAACAGAATAGATGCGTGCCTGCGTGTTTATAAATATACATATGTATATATGTATTACACATGCATGCACACAGATAGGAAAGTATGTTGAAGACGTCTCCATGAAAGAAAAACTAAAATATACACTTGAATTTAACCTATTTGGTCAATCTTTTTCCCTTCCCTGGAGACAGCTGGTTTTATTCAATATTGACATTTTTTTCTAGTTTTGGATGACTTTGAGGCCTGGAGATAGAAATAGAAGTTATTATTAAAGATATAATTATTATTTTGACAACATCAACTTTGACAACTTCATGAACTTTATTGAATAAATGATGGTTCATTACCCATCAAATAGTATTTTCCCACTTCTCCAGCTTTCTCTGCCTCCAACATCTGAGAGCCTCCTAAGTATTTTATGAAAGTAATAATCTTTCTTCTAGCCTTTAGGGAAGAAAACTGATCAGTTTCAGGAATTTCCTCCCATATTTGCTGTTACACATGTGAGAGCAGGTGTCCTGGGAAGAAATTATTAGGGAAAGGCTAAGTCACAGAGGTAAGATACATGGTAAGATACCCAAGTGCAGGGGAAGATAACCTGCATTATCAAATGCAGGGAGACCTTTGCTCATTTTCAACTCCCATGAAAGTGGATTTTGGACAGTCTGGGTCCAGCTCTGCACTCAAGAGCAACCCCATGTTGTCTGTGTCTCTTTATTCTGGGAAAACGCAATTGCTGATGGAAGTCATGGTCTCAGATGAAGTTCTCACCCAGATAGCTTGGGACATCTGTAGAGGCTTTCTCAGCATCAAAGTAGTGACCACAACACGTTTGCTGTGTGAAACATGGGAGCATCGCTCTGCAAATACCGATTTTGTGTGGTGGGGATGCTCACTACAAGCGGGCTCTGCCATTCACTCCCTTCTGGCCTCGGTATCCCATTTTGCAATCAGGTTGTCCAGTGTGCCAAGATGTCCAAGACAGGTGCATTTCTTCAGTGTGCACAGCTCCCATTTGCACAGGCAGGGGGTGGGCAGGGAAGGGCTCAGAAAAGCATTGTGGAAAGCCTAGGGTAATGTTTTAAGAGACAGGAGTCGACCATAAAGATTTGAATCTAAATGTGCCTTTCCCGGTCGTTGGAGCTGCAAAAGCCTTTCTTACGGACGTTATTATTCGGGATGGTCTTTAGCAGGTAGCCACAAGGTTTGCCACCCATTTCATTGGAAAGAGGTGTCTGTGGTCCACGCAGTGTTCCCCTCACCAGGGAACGAACACGCAAACTGCACTCGCTCCGGGCCCCCCGCTTCAACCTACTCCCTCAGGAGCCCCAGGCCAGCCGTCCCCGGCGCTCACGGCAGCCCCGAGGCGGGACCCCCCGCCGGGGCCGGGCTCGTCGTGACGCGCCCGGGGTTGCCCCGCGGCGCGGCGGATTCGGAGCGCTGCGACACGGCTCTGCGGGCGGGCGGCGCGATGGGGTGCCTGGCCCCGCTCATGCCTCTGCTCCCGGCCTTGCTGGCAGCGGGTACCGCGATCGGCAGCGGCGCGGAGGCGGCGGAGTTCCCGGGAGAGCTCCCCGAGACAGGGGTGCCGCTCGTCCCCGCCACCTCCGGCCTCCGGCGCCCGGGCTCTTGCTCGAGCGGTGCGGGCGCAGGTCTCCCCGCAGCCCGGCCGGCTGCCTGCTTGTCTCTCCTTACGGCTTCTCCCGCAGATCCGGGGGCTCCCACTCCCGCCGAGGGGAGTTCCCCCCGTTCCGGTCCGGCTTCCCCCTTTGCAGGCAGGGGTGTGCGCGGCCGGGGTGGAGGGAGAGCAGATTTCGTGTGGAAGAGCAGAAATTTGCGGGGCAACCCGGAGTCGTGCTTTGTGAGCAAGGCTTAATCACCGCCAGGACGTAACGATCTCTCCTGGGTGTCATATGCTGGCAGTGGGAAGGTGTCGGAGCGTAGCAGTGCTTTATTAAGCCGCGCGGCATCACAGGGGCCCTCCTGAAGAGGAGATGGGGAAAGCTCCAGATCCGCTCCTCACTTTCGTAGTGTGGGCTACGGAGAGTCGGATGCGTGCAAACCCCCCTCCGTCTGTCATCGGGCGGCGAACCACGCAGGTTGACAGCCGAGGCGTTGTCAAGCGAAAGGCCAGTTGCCCCATGGAATGGTTTCCATCCTGGGGAGCCTGCAGCCCCTTAGCAGCCCTGGTGGTGGGGCGACTTTGGGGATGGAGCGGTGCTGGTCCCTCTCCCCTCTTGCTTGGACTTTCAGGTCCCCATAAGCACCAACGCCACAATACGTGGCAAGAATGAGATGCCCCACTCAGGGAGTGAGGGAGTTCCCTTAAGACTCACAACCACGACTTTGAGTCCGCTCTGTTGGGGTTTTCAGTAGGGTTTCTGTGAGCTTTTTAAACGTTTATCAAAATATTCCGCTCATACGCTGCGCTGTGGCTTGTAATTAAAAGGGTGTATAATGGCAAAGATTTCTGTTCTGCATAGGTTTTTACAAGGCTTCCAAATGTGGAGAAGAGTACAGACTGCCTTTGCTGTGCTGGTACTAATTGCAACCCCCTGACAGGAATGTAAATGCAGTTCCTTAGCACATTCTTATCTCAGCATGTGTGGGATTTACATATATAACTCCTATTAATGCTAATGAAAGCTATATACATAATTCTTTTTTGCATAGGGCCGACACTATATTTTTATCTGAACCTGATGCAACTGGAACCAGCCATCTTATATAAGTCGAAAGAGCTGTAGCTTCTTACTAGAAGCTTTCTTAACATTTCAGTTCATTTAAAATGTATGGAGGAATGCAAGTAAAGGAAGCAGTATAAAACTTTGTACTGTGATGATGGCAAGGAAGGTTTGTAACATTCACACAAAAAGTCTTAGGTTATCCAGAGAATTAACAGTGAACCAGCTCCTATTTCACTTTTTCTACTGGGGGTTTTTGTTTTGTTTTGTTTTGTTTCAGTTTGGGGTTTTTTTTATACTTATTTTCATTAAATCAGAAATCAAGTTTGGTGATGAATTCATTAACGTAGAACTAATGAGATTTGTATTTTTAAAGGTTTATCCGGAATACTACTACTTAAAAAATACAGTGTCTTTTTAATTTAGGGCATAGTCAGTTATGAATCTCTGTCATGTTGCATATTGCAGTGCTTCTGACACCAGAAAGGGTGTGACGGCTGATAACCCTCACCTACAATTAGGAGTTTACTTTCACTGCTTAGCAAAGTTCTTCAACCTTCTATTAGTACTATCTGAAGTTTTGTGTCTCTTCTTGTTTCTGAAGCTTTTTTTTTTCCTTTTAAAAAATCTGTGTCTGGATGGGAAATGGCAGCTTCTCCTTTCAGATGCCACCCTGCTGTGACTACACTCAGCTTGTCACCTCAAAATTGAATTACAGTAATGCCTGCTTTCAGGGTAGAGATTTGGGGCTTACCACAAGCTGATAAAAATTGTCAGAAATCTATTAAGTTGAGAACTTACATCATCTGAAGCTGTCGTAGCCCTCCCTCACGTTCGTTGTTGCATGTTGTTGTAGTGATAGGACCAGGGGAAGTGGTCTTAAACTTGAGCAGGGTAGGTTTAGATTGAACATTGGAAGAAGTTCTTTTCTGTAAGGGTGGTGAAACACTGGAACAGGTTGCCCAGAGAAGTGGTGGAGGCCCCATCCCTGGAGCAGGCATTCAAAGTCAGGCTTGATGGAGCTGTGAGCGATCCCATCTAGTTAAAGGTGTCCCTGCTTACTGCAGGGGAGTTGGACTAGATGACCTTTAAAGGCCCCCTCAAACCTAATGCATCCTATGGTTCTATGTTTACCTTTATTGTGCACACGTGAACAAAAGAGGCTCACCTTGTGCCAAGTTGAAAAGAGGCATTTTTGAACAGTGGTGTATTTAGACTGTGGGCAGGATCCTTCAGAAGTTGAAAAGAGGCAATTTTCAACGAGGGTGTATTTAGACTGTGGACAAGATCCCTCAGTTCTCTTCCTCCTCCGCTCTACTGTGCTGTGGTAGTGTTGTTAGACAAGACTGTTGAAAGACCGCCCCATTAATTTAGCAGAAACAAAGGCAAACATGATAGGATGTCCACGGTGGGGACCATCTTCTAAAGAAGCTGTTATTTTGAAAGGCTCAACAGAGATAGGGTTTGAGGATACACTAGGTGTTTTAAGAATTGTCTCTTGTTTTTGTAGGATTGTAGTCTTATCATCTTTTTCCTTATGTTTTGGCTAAGGCTGGGTTTTTTATCATTCAACTGGAAAGCTAACTTATTGTTTAAGGATTGTCATGCATACGCTAGAAGGCTGTTCTGACGAACACAGCTTATATGCTGAAGTAAATGTCAAAACCGTAGAGACAGTTAGAGATAACAGAAGAATAAGATTTTGATGGCTCATTTATAATGTTGGGAAAAAGAGTTGGGTATCAGCGTATCATTGTAGAGGAAGCGCCTCTACAATGTGCTGCTGTAGTGTAAATCCTGTACAATGGAGGAATAAAAGGTTTATGTTTGTATATCGCTGACGGCAAGAAAAATGGATCTGTTCCTTTCAACCTGAGAAATTTAAAGTTTTGGATAGCGTGTGAGAAATGTAAATGTTACTCAGAGATTTAGAAGCAAGAAGTGATATATAAACTTGCATTGCCGCACAGAAATAACATTTTGTAAACATAAATCTTGAATATAAAAAACTGAGAGACAGCGAAAGCAAACTTTACATTGGTAAGTATTTGTTATCAGGAAAAAAAATAATCTGAGTAGGCGGGACTGGCAGTGTAGACTTGTAAAAACAGTCATAGTGACTTTCTCTTTGCATTTGGAAGCACTGAAAAGACCTATTGCTTATTTAATGAATAATTTCCAAAGGAGCTTCACTAAGATAGTTTCTCTATGGAACATTTACTGTATCACAGTAGCCTTATAAACAAACATTCAAACTGCATGCTATTAGGAATAAAATGTATAATCCAGATTTGAATCCCAGATGGAGATGAGAACCTTTTGCTTTTCTACATTCTGTGAAACCCATTCTGTAACCTCAAAGTACCGTTAAAAAAATGGAAGCAGCCCAATCACAGTGATTTAAACCCCGGTACCTAATTAAAACACTGTACCTGGTTGACTCATCTTGGTGCTGGCTGTCTAAAACCTGACCTTGAAGTGAAATAGGGGAAAAAGAATCATGTGGGAAGGTGTATGTTAGCCAGAAAGAACAAAGACGTGAGTTAACTGAATATTGTTTAATGAAAATTTTTCTTAACTCTTTTCAGGGAAGACCTTTAATTTGCATAGATCCTAGACACCATGCTTCCCAGAGCTTTCAGTAGACTAGTGGAACATCATAGGCTGGTTCATAGGAAAAATACGTGTTTTCTTTTTAAAGAATTACCTTAAGGTTTGCACATGAACACTATTCACACTGGATTTTATGAACAATTTTTCATAAATGTCTTGTTAGTGGAAGGAAAGACGTTGGCGAATTTCACTTTTGAACTAAAAAGTAGTGAAGATGGCGAGGAGTGAGTTTTCTGCTAATTAGGCATTTCCACCCCTGACATTGTATTAGAGATCTAACTTTAGGCTTTTGTGTTCAGGTCTGAATGCCAGGGTGTCCACGGAAGTGGAATTTGGAGTGTGCACAGTTACATGTGGTAAGTAGCAAAGCAGATGAATAAAACATATTGTCACTTGTTTTTGGGGGAAAAAAAAAAGAAGAAAAAAGTGCTAACTGTAGCAATTTAGCAGTTGTAATTTGCTTGGCCTTGTTCACCTCTCATTGATTTCAATTGCCAATAACTATAATTAACAAAAACAATCGGGCTGATTGTCATTAGGAGTTTAGGTCAGATCTGTTGTTTTATTAATTTCACAGCCTGCAAGCTCCTATTTTAAACCAGTTCCCTACGTTTATTGGCACATGAGCTGCCTTCCCCAAAGTAACAATTTTCGCTATTTGTGAACATCTGTGAGATGTTCAGAAGATGAAAGATCTTCTGATGCTTCTCACAGATGTCTTCCCACATACAATATTGCCAAAAAATTGCTTGCCTGCAGTAGCCTGTTCTGTATTCCACATTTATACAATTTATAAATTGTGCAATGGAGAGGAGAGGTATCACTCTGGAGCAGGAAGGGAGAGAGGAAAAATGAGATGAGCCTTAAGAAGACATGTCTGAGTTTAGGGTGGCGATAGAAACTGCTGTGAGGTGGTAATTATATTGCTAAGGAAGCCGTCTTGAATCAGAAATGCTATTAATTTTTTTTCAGAACAAATTCAGTTTCTCATCAGACCACGGAAAAAGAGAGATGAGTTTTTTCCCCCCACCAATCCGCTGTTTTCTAGAGTACGCCTTTTCATTTTTTCTAGCCACTTTTTTCTTATTTCCAATGATAGAACTTCCTTGATTGCCTCCTTTTACCAGTCCTAGGACATTATGATTTTAGGAGATCTTTTTTCCTTCTACATACTTTCTTCATAATTTCAAATCTTCTTATAAGTTCCACACACCGATGCTGTATATGTATCCCCATACTATTAATAACCTCACTTGCTCTGGGGCACACATCTTTTGGATACTAAGAAGCTGCTCCTTAACTCCCTTCCCTCTAGCAGGTGTCTCAGATGTTCCTTATTTTCAGGGAACTTGACTAAATTTTCTCTCAATTTTGTCTTTGGTCCCTCAGCGTTAGTGCTGTGCTGGGTTAACCTTGTCTGGATGCCAGGTGCCCACCAAGCTGCTCTGTCACTCCCCTTCTCAGCTGGACAGGAGAGAAAATAAGATGCAAAACTCGTGGGTTGAGAAGACGGCAACTCAATAAAGAAGAGGAAAGGCTGTGTGCAGAAGCAGAGGAAATGAGAAAAAGAAAAGTATTCTCTCCTTCCCATCAGCAGGTGATGCCCAGCCACTTCCTGGGAGGCTGGACACTGGTGGTTGTTTTGGAAGACAAATGCCCTAATTAAAAATACTGCATCCTCCCCCTTCTCTTAACCTTTATTGCTGAGCATGACATCATATGGTATGGAATATCCCTTTGGTCAGTTTGGGTCAGCTGTCCTGGCTGTGTTCCCTCCCAGGACCTTGCCCACTCCCATCTTTGGGGGGTGAAGGCAAAGCCTTGATTGATGTTCAGCAGTAGTCAAAATGTGGACATGTTGCCAACACCACACAGAACGACGAGGGGAAAGTTAAATCCATCCCAGCCAGGCCCAATGCAAAATGTTTCAGCCCTTCAATACTGAAAATCCCACGGTCTGACTGAGGTATCAGGACAGGGGCGCTCCAACAAAACCGAAACAGGCATTATCGTCTATCTGGCATCATCTCATACCTGGAGCTGGGATCATGTCTGTAGCCTTCATTCAAGCTGTTCAGCGCATGGCATGTTTGGCTGTTGGAAGGCTGAGAGGTGGTTTCTTCACTCTTCCAGTAAAGCTGTCATCTCTCTGTCTCCTTCATACTACTTCTGACTCCCTAGATTAGTCTGTCCAGCCCTTCTTACTTCTTGCTTTCTGAACTGACTGTATTTTCTTTATTATTTTTCTTGGTAAATGCTGTGGCTCAGTTCCATTGCTCCTCTAGTCATAGCCCAGGCTTACAGAGGCATTCAAGCATAATTAAAGCATATGTTAATGATGTCTTGTCATACCTGCCTCAAATTTGCCTCAGTCTCTTTATGGTCTAATTGTTTTGGCTACTCTTACCTCTGAATTTTCTGTTGGTTTTGTATTGCTCAGTATTCAGTTCTTTTTAGATCATGCCTCTTCACCCCCTCTCCATCCACCAGTCTATTAATTTGCAGTCCGCTAGGGTGAATTTCATTTCATTAATTTATTTTTACTGCATTGTGGCCAGTTTTCTGTTAGGTTAACTTGTATGACTTGTTCAAGTTAAGACCTAATTTGTTAGGAGAGTCTCAGTAGATTAATTTCAGCAGCACTGGCAGCTACTAAGAAGATGCAGGGAAAGGAAACATGGGAATGAAAGAAAAAGCTGTCCATAAGGAAGAGGCAGAGGAGTACTAAAAGAACTTGCAGATCTAATTAAAAAAGCGTCTTTTTTTTCATCAACCATTTTTATCATACCCTTTGAGTATGATACTTCCCAAATTTTAATATTCCCATAGATAAGACATGGCGAAGTTTTTCCTGATGCCTATGGCTAGAGCTAGTCCAGCACACAGATTTCATCAAGGCAACCTTTTGGCTTTTCATAGGCTTTCTATCCCTTTTTGTTAGATAAAAATCCCCACCCCAAACTCTACATGGGACTGAAGGAGGAAGAATGCCTTTAATAAAAGTGTCAGTTCACTGCCATTTACACCTCTGTCTCTGCATCCATGAGACGAGATGTTCTCTCGAGTAGAGAACGATCCTCATTTTGTGTCATTTTCAGTAAGTGGTGTTGTCTCCCTCTGTCACTTGAAGTCCTGTTTCACCAGTTAAATGACATCTCTGAGACATTCTGAAATCCACTGGTTTATATAATACACATTTGAGGAAGGCAGATGCATAGAAATGCAATATTCCAACAAATTTCCTATTTATTTTTGTCCTACAAGATGGGGGGTGGGGCAGGGTGTTAACTCTTCTCTTTCAATGCCTATTAGTAAACAAAATGCTTCTGGAAAAATGGCAAAACCTTCTGTGTTTACTGGGCCTAAACATATTATTCCTGCCTCCCCCACAAGCTATGTCATTCCAGTGAACTGTGTACACACTGTTTGGCAAAAACAATTATCGCACTTGTTTTGAATTTGTTTGTAATTGTTAAAATGAGGATCTTCCCATTGAAATCCAGATAGTGAGAGTCAACTTTTTTTTTTCCTTCCCTTGAATGTCATGTGGGAATTTTTGTTGACTTTACACATTTGTGGTAGATTACCTCCTGTTCTTTGCCCTCAGTAGGACCCTTCATGTTTCACGTGGAGTCCTGGTGGCCCACACTTGATTTTATTAATTTCTCATGATTTAATTCATTTCTCTGTGTTGCTGACCACCAAGCTCTGTGCTTCGTTTTGGGGGCTGTTAGTGGTATTCTTGTGTCACTCATTGTTGGTCCCTGGTAGGTAACATAAGGCTCCTCACATCTAGTGCCAGGAAGGTTTGAGTGCCTTCAATTTCTGCTGACCTTGGTGGGAGTTGAAGACACTCAGACTCAGTCACAAGACTGGAGGCAGCCAGAGTTGGCAGTCTGTACAAGATTCTCTGTGCCATCTGATTCGAGCATTTAAAGTCCAGGAGCATAAATGTTTTTATATTTAAAATGAATTCACTGTTTTGCAGAACATATTCTAGTTTCATTTCCAATTCTTTTTCTGTAAGAAAAGTTTTGAACTAGTTTTGAATTCTGTTTCTGACACATGATGATTCTAAGAATCTGGCTCCCTATGGGGCAGAATCTGACAGAAGTTGATGTTGTGTTGAAATCTTAGATACCACCATGAGATAGCTTTAGCAGGTACCCTGAGAAGATCGGTTTCCCCTGGTATTCAGTAGATGCATCATATTAATGTCCAGGATAAAGAAAGAAGAAGCAAAAAGAGGGTATGGAGGAAATCAAGATACATCGAGTGCAAGATTATTTTTTTTAACTCCCCCAAAGGTATTGGCATTCAAGAAGTTCTGTTAACCCGTGGATGCCCTGGGACTGAAACAAAGTGTATTGTCCATGTGGAGGAATGCCGAGGGCCAAGTAGACTGTGGATGTAAGTGGAACACTGTGGTAAAAGTAATCTACAGCAAATAAGCTGATTCGAAGGAAACATCCTTGTTCGCTCTGAGTGTGGTGGAAGTGGAATGAAGTGATTGCATTCCACCCTACAATCACCCTGTTAAGCAATCCAGTAATGTTTCAGATCTCGTTTCTGCACTGATGTACGCTTGATTTCAAGTCCCTCTCAAAGACTGTTTTTCTGCTGCGTGCTTCGCTCCAGACATTAGGCCAAGCAAAAAAAAGTATTTAAAGTAATTTTAGGGGAAAGGGTAATTTTCAAGAAATGTTCTGTGGTTTGAAGAGTTATGAACTTTGTGATCTATACAGAGATGTTTCGTATATTTGATGACGTACCTATTAAAAATTCCTCCTGTAGGGGGGCCTTGCAGGCATGAAGATGCCTTGTATTTATATCCTTCCTGAAAATCGCTTTAAATATGTTTGGAAGATGATTGTTCCAAAGAAGGTGAGTAATTGAACCCTGCTTCAGGCAGAAAAATTGCATACTGCAAGTATTTACCTCATGCTCCTTCTGAATTGTACGGACTTCTGGGCAGATTATTTCCTTTGCTGTGACAATGCAGGTAAATCCTGATTTCTTGGTGGCAAATCGACAATACAAGGACTAACATGGCTTTGCTCCTTTACGCAGGTTCAATTTCCTGTTTTTTGTGAGGGAAACCATCATTTTGGAGAGCAATGTTTACTGTTATTTCAGAAAAATTTGGCATAGTGGCTGGTGAGTGAATGCATGTTGCCGAGTCACAGCCACCTCAGCCACCTCGCCCTTCCCAGTTGTTCAAGTAGAAGGTGTTGAAGAGATAGGAGAAATCTTCCCAAGGGTCAAGGGGTCCTGAGAAGTCAAAAGCAGTTGGAGTAGAGTAAGCAATTTTCTGTGCATTCAGATTAGATGTTAGGAAAAAATTTTTACTGAAAGAGGTGTCAGGGCCTGGAACAGGCTGCCCAGGGAGGTAGTTGAGTCACCATCCCTGGATGTGTTTAAAAAAAGGGTAGATGAGGTATTTAAGGATATGGTTTAGCATAGGATGGGAACGATTGGACTTGATGATCTTAAAGGTCTTTTCCAGCCTTGTGATTCTGTGATCTGATACAATACAAATCATCTTTGCAGCTCTATTTGCAAAAATACAACCCTCTTTTTTTTTCTTTTTTCTTTTTTTCTTTTATAAACATCTAGACAGCACACATTCTTCCCTATGATTCAGTCATTATGGAAGTTTGTAGAGTTACCCATTAGGTTACTTTCCAGTGTGAAACTCAAGAAAATGGAAATGTAATTGCCTCTGTAAAATACGCAGTCCACGCAACAACTGGTAAGCTCACAGAGATACTTACAGTCTTCTAGTGATATGGCCTTGTGGTTTTTTTATGTAGTACTCAATCTTCTTAAAATTGCATGTCACCAGTATAGCATATAGGCAGGAGCTTGTGTGCTGTGGTAATGACTGTCATGAAACGCGGGACAATAAAAGAGACGTATAAAAGGAAATGACAGAATGGGAATGAAGACGTTCCTTGTGGTAGGAATGAGTATTTTCTTTATCCTTTGTAAAAATTCAAGGTAAAATAAGGAGATTTTCCTATTACCTTGGTTTTTTTTTTTACTGCACCCTGGTTGGTTAATGTCGACTTCTTTTTTTCTCGCTAGCCACATAGCACCGGCAGCATGGGTTCTGCAGTTAAGTCTCTTTTCCACTTTGATACTGATGCAGGAAAACATCCTTTTGAAGTTTTTCTTTCAGTGGCCATCTGGAATTTGCTTATGTACAATGGATTCAGCAAGGTTTAAAGTGAAAAAGAATACATCTTAAAACAGTTCCCCAATAGTAACTTATCACCCAAGTGACAGGTGATAGGATGAGGGGGTATGGACTCAAGCTGTGCCAGGGCAGGTCCAGATTAGACATTAGGAAAAAATTCTTCACCAAAAGGATTATTGGGCATTGGGACAGGCTGCCCAGGGAAGTGGTTGAGTCACCGACCCTGGATGTATTTAAAAGACAAGTAGATGAGGTGCTTAAGGATATGGACAAGTATGGTTGGTCTTTTCCAGAGGTCTTTTCCAACCTAGTGATTCTGTGATTCTCACCTCCTCTGCAAATGGCATTTTTACTGACTTCATTAGGAAAGATAACAGTGTGCTGATTTTCTCAAACCATGAGTACAGCTCCTCGGAAATTCCATCTTTCCTAATCAGAGAAAGGGGAAGAGTACCTTGCTAATAGACACATAATTTTTTAATGAAATAATGTCAATTCAGGTCTTGTGCAAAATTATGGCAGACTAGAAATGATAACCCCCTCCACGTTTCTCCCCTCTATGTAGCTTACCTAGGTAAAACTGACGGGGAATCCTGCTTTTCTTCCTCTCTTCAGTAGGATGGGATATTTTCTGTATCTCTGTTGAGGTCCTTTCTGCCATTTTACAGTGACATGGAATTTGTTTATTCATTTTCTAAATCCATCTGGCCATCACAAAACACCCAAAGCTTTTTCTTCCTCCCTCCCCACCCCCCTAGCTATTCAATCTCTAGGTTTCTCTTTGTACAGATGAAGCTTCCTTTTTAAAACCTGAATTAGCAGAGCACATCATCTGTTTTAGGATTAAGTGTGCAAATGGTGCCATTGACTTGAGTCAGCGACTCACACACATGTGTTTAAGCTGTGACTGGGTAGCCTTGGTGAAAAATGATCAGATGAAACCTGCCCAACAGACATAACCACAGAGAATTTTTTACAAGGATGAAGATGTACTAGTTCAGAAAATATGACCATGCAGCAATCTGAAGAAGGCAAGTTCTAAAGCTTACTAATTATCTGAAAAGCAGTGGCTTCTTGTGTTGCCAAACAGCATCCTTTGGCTTTATACAGGGGTGTTTCTGGGCTTTGCTTCCCCAGGAGTGTCATTATTTGGACTTTAGTAATTATTCACTGTTAATCAGGTACATTGAGTTATCAGCTCAAGTTTTGGTTGAGAATGTACCACAACATTCATCTTACAGATCTAGTTCTGCTTTCTGTGGATGGTTGGATGTCTAGCCAGATCAGAAAATTACATTTACTTTTCCAACTGTAGCAGAAGCAAATGAGAAAGATGTTTCTGACAGCATCAGCGGACGTGGCAAGACTCCTTGTGTTTGGGTGTAGATTTTCTAAAGCTGCTGCCTTGCATTTTGCAGAGCTGCTCTGCTTTCTGAGAGCACGTCTTGCTGTGTTCTTCAGACTCTGGAAAGGGGTAACATTTTTGCCCGTAGTCCAGTGATGCCTTTCCCAGTTCTCAGATTCACAGAATTGTAGGGGTTGGAAGGCACCTCCAGAGATCATGGACTCTACCCCCCGCCAAAGTAGGTTCCCTAGGACAGGTTGCACAGGTAGGCGTCCAGACGGGTCTTGAATGTCTCCAGAGAAGGAGACTCCACAACCCCCCTGGGCAGCCTGTCCCAGGGCTCTGTCACCCTCACTGTGAAAAGTTCTGCTGCATATTGGTGTGGAACTTCCTATGCTCCAACTTGCAGCCATTGCCCCTTGTCCTGTCTCCACAGACTACTGAAAAGGGGCTGGCCATTTCCCCCTGTGTCCCACACTTAAGATACTTATAAACATTAATCAGATCCCCTCTCAGTCTTCTTTTCTCTAGGTTGAACAGCCCCAGTTCACTCAGCCTTTTCTCATAGGGGAGATGCTCCAGGCCCTTAATCATCTTTGTGGCCCTCCTCTGGACTCTTTCCAGGAGATCCCTGTATTTTTTGTACCGGGGAGCCCAGAACTGGACACAATACTCCAGGTGGGGCCTGACCAGGGCAGAGTAGAGGGGGAGGGTCACCTCCTCATTAAAATATTTTTTGAAATTATGGTTGAGGAATTTGAGACTTAAGTTTATCAACTCTGCCAAACAAGATGGCTTCTCTACCTACTCCAGAAAATCTTTCTGTTGAGTGAACCTTTTTCTTTTTGCCATTTATCTATCGGGTCTTGAAGCCGCCCCGGCCGTTCCTCACAACCCCTCACTACCTGGGCACCAGCACCTGCTACTACAGGCCAAACTCTGTGGGGAGAGGGTCCCATGAACATTTTGGGAGGGGTATTTGAACATGCTGAAAGGGCAAATCAGTTTTAGTCAGGAAAAGAGCAGGTCCTCTGTTACCTCCTAAATTGCCCCCTATTTTTAAATCGGAGGCAATTCTGGCCATTTCTCTGGCTTAAGTCAATAAACTTAAGTTTGTATCTTTTGTCTTTCTCATCACCTAGATCACTCCTTTCACTTTTCCACAGAGGTGCATTCCTTCGTGCCAAAGCTGCAGGACAGGGGAAGTGGACATGTGTTTGCTCCATGGCTGGTCTTTCTTCTTGGCACTTCCCGAGAGAGAAAGGCTTGATGTCATAACCAGAGCTAAAAATTATCAATGCAGCCGATAAGAGGCGAACGGATCTGCTTTGGTCTTGTCCTTCCTCCTCTCTCCAGCACTCTGACATGAACAGCAGTGGCCAGATTCAGCAACACCATCTGCAAACCTGGCCTCAGGGCCGTAACTTGAAAATGCATAGTGTGAGAATTTCTGCTTCGGATTTTGAGGCATGTGAGGAAGGAAAGACATGTTGTGTAAGAGCAGGCAAAACCTCAGAGGAATTTGTGTGTATTTATCATGTGACAGAACTTTGTATGAGATAGATAATTTTAAAGCTGTGCATGGAGGACTTCCATGCATCCTTCACTAGTGATCACTGTTGTACTGACCTTTTTGCTTGAGTGAGTGGTCATTTGTAATTTGGCTTTTCCTTCTGTTTTCAGAACCCTTCAGTCCAAGGTTGGCCTCTTTGTCCTTTATAGCAAGAGAAAAAAAAAATTATATCTATATCAAAAATTATTGGATTTTGCAAGGAAAATCCCATTTTTTAATAACTTTCTTTCTACATGTCCTTCTAACTAAATCACTACCCTGAAACACTGAAGGGTGTTGTGCACTTCTGCCTGTTGTGGTGTTTGGTATTTTGTGAAGACTTTGGAGCTGGAAGGAGCTTTATTCATATTTACTAATAATAGCCCTGTGAGGAGGGAGGGCTCTGCAAGGGAAGAATGTGAGAGCAGAGAACCATCCTCATTAGGATGCTATGTGAAGGGTGTCAGCCTACTGAGATCCCAGCTGTGCTCCAAGCTCCACCACGCTTCTCATGAGTGAGAAAGCGAGTTCGGGGTGTGTGTCTAGTGGCACTTCTGGGGAAAATGTGAAGGCAATAGCATTTTTGTGTCTCAGAGGCTATTCTAGCCCCCAGCTCCCTTCAGTGCATTTCCTGATGATGACTTCAGTGCCAGAGCTTCCTCGAGAGAGAAAAGTTCTTCCTGGAGAGAGAAAGCAGCTACTGTACCCATGTGTAATCAGCATGGCCATTCGCACAGAAATGCAATGGGGAAACCCAGTACCCAAGATTAAGAGCTTGGATCTCCCCTGTGTGTATGTAATTGTGCTCTCCCATTGGCATCTCTCTATCCATTTTAAATACATACAGAAAGACTTAGAAATAATCTAGAAGGGAAACAAAAAAGCTATGCATTACGGTTATATTAAGGGGAAAAAGCCCCCAAGCCAGCCTGCAGAGGCAGAATCTCATTCCCCTTTGCCAGACTGATATGTGCTTTCTGCATCTGAAAACCAGTGGAAAGAACTCTTGGCTGCTGGACGGTCTAAACAATTGGTTGAATGTCTGCTTGTAGATGGAGCACTGCTGTACAGTCAGCATTGTGGTCTAGGGGGAACTCCAGCTCCATGAAAAACTCAGGGGAGGAGGAGGATGAAAAGGAGAAGTGCTGTTGGCAGAAGTAGTGGGCCTCCTTGGGACAGCAGTGGTGCTGAAAAAGCATGTGTTCCGCTTTCTTGATGAATATGGTTTAAAGTATTGTGAAGCTCTCTCTCTTGCTGAAGAAATGCCTGAATAGAATACAGAGAAAGAATTTGTATTGCTGATGTTTTCTGGAGGGAATTTCTAGCAGTGGCAACAGATGCTTCTGAATGTACTTGGATTTAAGCAAACTAAAGGGGAAAGGGTTCTGTGAAGGCAGAGGAGAGTCCAGAGGTGCATTGCACTGCATAGAAATCAAAGCAGCCTCATTAAACTGTGATATACAATGCAAATGTAGTTGATGGGTCATACCACAGCAGAGAATGTGCTCTCTGGTTTACAGCTATCCTGCTCTGGTGCTTGGTGGGAGAGAGGTATGTGATGTATCTCTTTTGGCCCAAATAAGAAAGCATTAAATTTCTAAGGTTCTTGTGCCAAGTCCTGCACAGTGGCTCTATGTTTTTCCAATGGCAGAAAGAAGGTAAAAAAGCTGTCAACCTCCTTAGCAGCTGGTAACAGCCATACAGATGATGCTTTTGGTTTCTTTTAATCAAACCTGTTGTCCCCCCATTGGCATAGCAAATAGGATCTGGGGTGGAGGGAGTATGTAGTGCTTGGTCCATTTGAACTGTTGGAAAGACTTCCAGGAGCCATGACCAGCAGGTTTCTGCCACAGGGCTGGCCTGAAATCAGCAGCACCACTGGGAGCTGAGAATTAAATCTGAGCATTCCTTCTTTTCATTCCTTTTCTTCTGCCCTTGTTCTGCCTTGCAAAAATAAATGGGTCTTCATAGCTTAGGTCCACCAATGCCTACAATCTAAGTGCAATGTCTTACCCTTGCATTTCATTTAAGCGCAATCCTTTTTTATTCAAGATGAATGTAACTAATGAACAAGTAAAGTGAGAATCCCAAGCTTTCAGTAGCGTTGGAAGTAATCTGCTTGAAACCACCAGTTGTGTTATCAATGTCTTTTTTCTTTGCAGAATGCTAGAAAACTTGTAGTGGAGTGCACTCAATTTTAGGACTTTTTTTTCAATGTAATTGTGGAATATACAAGATAGTGCCTTTTTTCACCATTCTTTATATTGAAGTAGTCCACAGACCCACAGTGGGATGTAGTGTCTACACTGAAGGTCATTGAACTTTGCATGTTTCAAAAAAGAATTGTTCTTCCTGCTTTCACTAACCTAAGTGGACGTTTTTTAAAAACTTTTTTTTTTTTAAAGTTGATGTAAATACATCTTTGTAACCTGACGTGTAAGCTTCAGATGTCTTCAGATGTATTCTGTCTGCGGCAAAATTCTCACAGACTAATTGGGAGTCCTGCCTGAACTTGGAGAGTGCAGTCAGGGGCTTAAAAGTGCACCTGATGTGAAGCACTCTCTGCTTACTGTAAACCAGCTTACTGGGAAGCAGCTTTTCTGTCCGCTTCCTGCTTGCATTTTAAACACGTATGTTTACTTGGAAGGCATCCCTCCTGTATTATCAGGTTGTCACTTGGGCGGTTCTGTTTCTTGACTATTGGAAGAATTTCTTGCCTAGGAAGAAAACTTGAGTAGATTAGCTGTGGGTGACATAAAACTTGCAGTGCAGCAGGCTCCCACTGCAGCCCGTAAACAGAGGTATTCTTAGACTCCTAAATTGACATATTGCCAAGGAGGAAATATATTACGTTAATCAACTTGAAAAATCAAAGATAATTTTCATGCACCTCCATGCCCTATAACTGCACATAATTCTAAAAAGACACAGCCCAGTCAGCAAAGTGAATTTGTCTAAAAGCAGGTAGCTCTACGCTGTCTGAAAAGCCCAGGACTCAGACTTGACTATATATTATATTCTCAGCCAGTTCACAGTTCTTACCTGTCCTACGCCTTGCAGAACAACCAGGGAAATCCTATAGATAAACTGTGGACTAAGAATATCAGAATGGAAATTCTGTGATGCAGGAGACTGAAACTCAAATGATGCAATGGAAGAGTTGCTTAGATACTACAGTGATGACAGTGGCACAGGACCTTATATAGAAGTAGAAATGAAATAGAAATAGAAGTAGGAATGGTTTTCCAGCAGCCACAGAATTCCAGCTAGTGTGAACATGAATTTTGCATACCAGTCAGCAGTGACATAACATCTTACAGTTTTAGAAACTGCATGGGGGAAAAATGAAAGAGAAATTAGAATTGGCTTGTGTAAAATCGTCAAGGCTGGAGGTATCTGGGAAGATGCCTGATGGCTCATTGATTTGGCTGAATGAGGCTGAAGAAATAAGGTCAGTTAAATTTCACAATGAGGTGATTTGGTTTCTCTATCCAGTGTCAAAAAAAAACAGATGGGGGAAGTTGGTTGGCCATCTTCAGCATTTTCCACTCTTCCTGGGTTGTTTGTTAAAGTAATCTCCTGATTGGTATGCCTGGTCTTAGAGAAACAGCCTACTCAATGCAAGGCCCTCAGTTTCCTTGGGCCAGCATGTGAACAGGCTGCAGCGTTACAAAATGCATGTTTACTTTATATCCTTGCTACACTTTTCACTTCCCAGCTCATGCAGCTGCTCCTTGCTTATGCGTTTCTGGGCCATGCAGAACAACTCTTTTCCACGCTCAGTGGTTATTTGCTTTAAATAAAGGCTTTGCAGACCTAGATAGAGACTGAAAAGCCAGCACTTAAGTCCTTGAATCCAGTCTTTTGTTAGCATACTCTCTTTTGGCTTCGTTATTATCATGATTATTGAAGCAATTACCACTGCTAGAATTCTCCTGTAGCAGGGTGCCTCAGCCCTGGGTGGCAGAGCACCTGGTACCAGGCCCCGAACAAAGAAGTCGGCCTGCCTTGAGTGGCAGCCAGCCTGCAGTAATTCCTCTGTCTTTGTCGTTTGTGGGGACGTGTCCTGAAATTAATACATTAGAGCATTTCTTAAAGCAAAAATATTGTTATATTAGCTATTCTTAACGTGTACCAAGTAGATAACTTTCCCACATTATTTTTTCTTGGTCTTTAGGAATTGCAGTTCTTTGTGTTGGATGGCTGGTGAGGTGTACTCCACTCCACATGCCTTGGTCTCTCTTTCTTCTCATCTTCCTTGGTTAGATATGTCTTTGCAAAGAAGGTGTAAAAAGCTACTATTCTAACTTTTGCTGACACAGCGAGGGCCTGAAGGCTGTGAAAAAGGTCAGATAGTAAACAATCAAGCCCTCCTCCTTTCAGTCCTGCCCACCAGATTAAATGCCTGATTAATTTGAAAAATTGAATGTAATAATGAGCATGTATTTCTTTTCTTCAGAAACGCACACAAAAAAAGCAAGGAGTATAGAAACGGGCAATCATGGAGAACGACAGATGCCATTCTGGTCTTTTGCCTGGTAACTGGAATCATTGTGGCTATTGGTGTGATCTTTGCCATGATCTTTGCCGTGATCTTTATTATTCTTCACTGGTAGGTGAACAGCATACAATGTGATTTATGTTTTATTTGATTAAAATATGGTATTAGTGATGACAAACATGACCTGGGGTGAACTATTTAAGTTTCTCTGTAGTTCAATATTTGTGTTGCCAGTAGAGAAAACAGTAACAAGCTTCTGGAGATTGGAAATAAGTAGTTTACAAAGCAATTACAGTGATTGTGGATGGGAAGGGAATGATTCAGAGCGATTTACGTAAAACTAATACTTAAAGGTAACGCTTTTGTTCAATTTCTTTTTCCATTTCAGGGCTGTTGTAAAATCTATTTGGGAATCTAAATCTGGACAAGACAACCAAGAAAAGAAGCTGGCCAAAAAAGATCACTGTGTAATATTGAATAAATAGCTCCCCACTCAGGGTCCAGATTGGCCTTTTGAGGAACTGGAGTCTCTACCTGCAGCTACTGTGTTCTCGCCATCTGCATTAGCCATAACAAAAGAAGTGCCAGAGCCCTCACTCACAGAGGATGAAGTACAGAGGTCCTTTTGGGACTTCTATAATGAACGGAATTAGAAAAAAAAATAATTGGATTACACAGAAATGTGATATAAAGATTAAAATATGTTTGAAGTACTGATTTTAAGAACTATTTTTTACAGTTTCTTCACTGTCTTGAATTATTGAACTTTAAGGAAAGTGTGTAAGTATACTTCTAGTTTAAAGTGGACACCATTCACCAGGTAGCTTAATAGTCTGAGCACCTCTGAACTGGAGAACCAAAGCCAGGTTTTTGTGAGGATGTTGAAAATGAAATATTTAACATGCTTTAATGTTGTGAAGATGTTAATCTAGACTAGGTGAAATTAGGCATATGGTCTAGGAAGAAACCATTTATTGTGCAGTGTTTCTTATTGCCCTGATGATCTTCAAGCACATCACCTACTGTGTTATCACTGTAATCTGGTTTCTTCTTGACACGTGGAAAGGTGTATAGGGAAGATCATTAAAAGTTCTTTCGTAAGTGTAGTTAAATTTTTACTACACATTTGCTCATGTAACTGTTTCTGCCATCAAGGGGGTGAAAATACACAAACAGAAGAGGAGCCCATAGAGTCAGACCAAGGATTCATCTACCTCTGTAATTGAACCAAATGTGTAGGGTAGAGTGCAAAAAAAAGGCCATATGATGTTTTCCACATGTATTCCTCCTATGTCCAGGCATTCTCAGGTTATCTAAACCAAACACAATTGGTAACCAAGTAGTAAATTTCTTTTCCATGTCTTTGTTCAGTGTCCTCTTGTACTTCTGTAGGCTTCTGTCACATAAAACATTGTAGGGCAGGGAGATCCATATCTTTTCTCCAGCTTGAACCCACCTCCTGATAGCTTTGGTTGTCATACCTTCTTGAAAGGGCAGCGAGCTGCCAAGCCATGCTATCCTCTCACAGACTTCTAACATATTCCCTGGTTATTTTCTGTCTGACTTGAAAAGTGCAAGATTACCTAGTTAATCTTCATCCCAAACTGCACCATGCGTCTGACCATCCTTGCTGGCCTTCGCTAACCTTCCTCCATTACATGGCTACCTTGTTTATGAAGGTTCTTTCTGTTTGTGTAAATAAACATTGTTTAATGCAAATAAAAAAACCTGAGCTGATGGCATGCTGAAAAATGGACTGTAGACTGATTAAAATGTGTAATAGATTTTGTGATTAAGATTTTCTCTTGAGTATAGTAGAAACTCTGAAAAGAGGCCAAATATTGAGCACTCCAGGGTAGAGAATGCTTCTCAGTACAGAACATTTAAAAAAAAAAAAGGCAAAAACATAGATTTGAAGTAGTAACTCATTCTCTCAGAGAATTCCTGTTCTCTTCAGATCCTCTATTGCTGCAGATGTTCTAACTGCACCATCTGCACATCCTTAAAAAAGCATTATCATATTTTTCAGAGATACATCATTTTGTTTTCTGTTTGGTGAAAGGATCATTTACATTTTTGCAAATAAAACATCATACTCAAAAATGACGTGCACTTAATTCTATAAAAATATCTTTTTTAAAAAAGGAAATGGTATTTTTGGTAACACTGTCATTAGCTATGTCATTTTATATCATTTGGTGGACAAACCTAAAAGTCTCACAACATTAGGGAGAAAATGTATAGAGAAGGAGAGAGCAGGCAATAATGATTTTAATTTTTCTAGTTCACAAAACTAGCTTACATGTTCAAGGTGAGGTTTTGGTCCCATGAGATCAAAGACAGCCTACTGTGGTGAATTTGGGATTAGATCTGGAACACTAGTCTTAAAAATAGACCAAACCCAGTTGTTGTTACTCAGGAAAAAACTTGCACTGGAAGTATGGTAAATATGAAGCCCTGCCATCCGCTCTATGATTGACTTCTGAACTCTTGCTTTCGTGTTGGTTAATTAGGGTGCAGCATAACTTAAACAGATGGAACTGGAATATTCTTTTCCATAACGATGCAAAGGTATAGTGTTATACAACCTGGGATTTCTGAGTATTAATAACATTTCAAAGAACCTCCAGTCTCACTCAGGTTGATATTTTGAAGGTTTTAAATTTCCATGGTCAGCTGGCAAACCCAGCAAAAAAGTAATAGATATGTAATCGCAATAGTTCAGAAAATGAAATTCAGAGACAGCTGAACTAATCCGTACTGGTGAATGTGGGGGTCCTTACGGTAGATCAAGGAGGTTTTGTTCTTTATTGGCTTATATTTTGTGCAAAATTCTTATCTTAAGCACAACCCATACCTTCCCTGACTTTTGATCCCATAATCTGAGTAATATACTTACTAGTTTGGTAACAGAGCGGGCAGCCATGACAGATACTTCATGACACCCAGAAGTATTTTTAAAGAGATAAAGAACATGTTACAATCTGCTTAAATACTTCTGGCAAGAAGTATTCACCATCAGGGATACAGAGCTACACTTGATGTAACTCCTTTTATCTTCAGTGCCTGAGAAACATAACGGATATTTCCATTGTTACTTTCTGGTAGTGTGTTAATGAAGAGAACCAACTTGAGTTTCTCATTTTCCACAGATATAAGTACAATATTTCTGTCTCCTCCTGTTTGCTGACTGCAGTGGAAACATTGTCTTTACTGATCACCCCAAGGTGTGAAAGTATTTCTTACTCTCAGACCTTAGGCATGTGCCCAAGCCAGTGGTACTGAAGCTCTTGAAGTGAGAATCTGCTGCATCTCTAATGGGAGAAGCGCAGAAGAACTAGAAGCAGGAGGGACAAAGGTCATACAAAAATTACCTTCATGATCTCAGGAGTCTGTGCTGCCTTCAAGAGCTTTTGGCCAGTGCACACTAGGCAGTCTACCTAGCCAGGTCTATAAAGCCTGTGCTGTATAGAAATGCCAGTGCTCCAGGAGCCCGTAGCTTTGCCCTCATTCAGGTACCTTCCTACACCACACTTCAGAGGGCCATCAAGCTCAGTTCATCTGCCAGGAGACCTTTTCTCTTCTTTTGCTATACAGAGGACTTCTAGTATCTCTTCCTACTCCAGCTCCAGAACACAGGGGCTGGAATGAAGGTGAAAATCTCATCATGCTTAAAATCAAGCTTGCACTTGTGTTCGTCCCCAAACTAAGATGCCCACCTGCATGTGTTTAAGTGTTTTCCTGAATCAGGACCACAATGACTGTGTCATCCCTTGCTTTCATTTGCTTTGCGTTGTCTAATATTGCAGCATGATCTTGCAGGTTTTATTTTAATAGCATTTTAAACATTTCTCCACTGTTCTTTCACCCGCACTTTCTTATTCTTCTCAAAGAAAAATCTTTTTGGGATGCATATCTTGCCTGTATATGATCCACCATCTGTCCCAGGAAATTTAGGATGCATTTATATAGTTATTTAGGTCTTGATGTATGTGAAGTTTCATTTATATATTGTCTAATAGTATATAAAAGAGAATTTTTTTTGGACAGCTTGACTGTCTCTTTTTAGAACTGAAATTTTTATGGTGAATTGCAGAGATTTTCATTACTTTTTATAACTTAATTTTGTCAAACACACTTAACAAAATAATAAGTACTGCTTTTGGGGTTGGGTTGGATTTTTTCTTTCTTTCTTTCTTTGCTGCCATGCATACGGGAGAGAAATTGCCACAGAAATACAGGTCATTTTATAACCTGATGCACCATAAAATAAAATGAAGAAATGCCATTTGGGAACAGACTCACTGTTCCATGATTGGTGGCCAAATTTCAGCATTGTGCAACTATTGCAGGGAGAAAATAAGCAAATAATTTGATTTATAATTTTATGAATCAGAAAGCTACAGCTAAATGTTAAGTTAAATGTACAGCATTTTATATGGATTTTTGGAACAGAGCTCTGCAGTTTCCAGTTGTTTATCTGAAAACGTAGAGATGGATTTTTCAGGAGCTGAGCAGTCAGCTTCTACTTCATAACGAGAATCTTGTTATATTAGGCCAATACCCATCACTTATGATTTAGTACGTTTTTTACTTAGCTGTATAGAGAAACTTTTGACTTAGAACTGGGTCAGAGTGCTCAGACAGGAAAACTCATTATGGTGAATTTTCAGGGTGATGCTACTTTAACAGGAAATTGTGTTTGTGGGCTGTGAAAAGATAACTGGAGAAAAAGCTTGTGTGTCTGAAGCAATTAAACCCCAAATCCAGCATGGCTGGATGTGGATAATTGGTTATTTAAAATTACTTAACCTACATGTGTTTTGCACTCTGTCCTCATGTTCTTATAATCAGAAAGTTACTGGGGAAAATGGGAAGACTTGGCCTGATTAAATATTTATTTTGGACTGTCAGCCCTTTCCCAAAGAGATGTTTTTGAGGTATATGTGTCTATGAAATCTTATAAGATGATGTCCTGATCCTTACTGAGAATATCACAAGTTATCCCAACATAAGAATTAAATAATAGTAGGAAGTTGTCATGCAGATGAAGCAGTTACTATTTTGGCAAAACATTATGTTGTATTATACCCAGAATAGTGGCAAATTGTTCATTAAGATTCGTTGATATTTGCAATTATTCGATTTTTTTGTTGCATCCACATTCGAATCTTTCCATGCTGAGCATGTGATTCTCAGGCAACTATCTCTCTGTGTATATAGAAAGAGCAGTCGAATACCCACAGAAGCTGTGGATGTCGCCTCCCTGACTGGGCAGGTTGGATGGAGCTTTGGGCACCCTGGTCTAGTGGAGGGTGGTTGGAACTGGATGGTCTTTGAGGTCCCTTCCAACCCAACCCATTCTATGATTCTGTCATTTTGTGAATGTTTTGTTAGATTTTGTGGTTTGGGTTTTTTTGCCAAACCTGACAGGATTGGCAGGGCTAGTTAAGCAACCCCAGGGAACACACACAAGCAGGTTAGCTGGAAGGCATTTTTAAGGCAAACCAGAGGCTGAAAGACTTCCCTTTTTCTCCCCCATTAAGTTTGGCTATAGACTGATGTGGAACTAGGACTTCATCCAAACAACTGAAAAAGTAGAAAGAGAAGGCCATTGAGGAATTTAATGGGGCAGGATGCTGAAAGACAAACCTTATAAACTGGTAGTATTTACCGCCAGTGCATGTATTTACTGTAAATGGTCCTGAAAAGGCAGCCAGTTTTGGTTTTTTTACCTGTTTTTCACTTTTAAAGCCTGCAGACTTTTATCTTTGTAGATAAATGGATAAAGGTAAATTCCTTTTCTCATAAAAAGTTCATCAGCTGAATGATGTAGTCTTTTCAAAATGCCATCAGTCTTCCCAGTCCAAGTGGTATTCACAGCAGGTTCTCAGTCAGTGGAAGTCAAAATGCCAGCTCCCTTTGAGTAGCGTAGAGGCAAGTCATGTATAATTGAATCTCTTATTTTTATTGTTGAAGCACTGATTTTACTCAGGCTTCCTATGTGCTGCACTTGCTAATCTTGGGGGAAGACATTTGTGACTTTTTCTAGGAAAGCTTTGAAGACCTTAAGTCCGTATGTTTGCAGAGCACATGTCCAGACGGACCCACCGGATCATCTGGTCTGATCTTGTGTCTGTAAGAGGCTCTTCCCTATCTGCCTGTTGCTCTTGTGCTGAGCCTAGTAACTTGAATGAGGTCGGTGTTTAAACAATACCTGTGAGAAGAGCACCCAGCCTTTCTTTGGGGACACCGAAAGACTAGGAGTCCAGCACTTCCCTTGGCAATTTGTTCCAGAGGTTTATTGCCTTCTGTGCTGAACAAGAATCGCTCCTCATTCAAGATATGAACACATCTGGCTCCATCTTTCAGCCACTGTTTTTTGGTTCTGCTAAAATCAGCAGTCCTTTAGTGCTTCATATTTTTTCTTTATAGAAAAATTTTTCTGCACCAACACACACTAATCAATCACTTTTCAGTCTTTTATGACTAAGCTTCTTAAACATCTTCTCAAAAGCGCGTGTCTCTCATATTTGGGTATTCTTTCTGACCTTTTTCACAGCTTCTAATTTTTCAGCATTATCTATTCAGCCAAGAACCACATATGCCCTAAGACACTAAGGTCTGTGTTCAGCTGCTTGCTATTCCTACATCCTAAAACCTCTGCAGCGTTGCACCTTTATGAAACATGGTTCCTCCTTTAGTAGGTAAAAACTACATCCCTTGTTTCTGAACCAACTTCTTACTTGGCCTTGATAAATCACATGGATATAAGATATTCCTATATATATTCCTGGTTGTTCCATAGGTTTTTCCTCATTTACTGCTTCACCTGTCTTGATGTCTTCCACCTGTTTTACCTCCACCAGGAGTGGCTGTTGGAGCATGGACACTATTCAGAGAAGGATTCAAGACTCATTGGCCTGCATGTGTAAAGATGCTAGTAGGAACACAACCCTAGATCCTGTTCATGTTGAAGGGGATACCTGTGCTTGCAATTTACATTAAACAATTGTATGCTAAAATAAAAGAAGCAGCACAGCCTGCTGTTTCACACCTCATAGCCTCTTAGCAGGGAGGCTGCGTAAGGGCAGGTCCCTGGTTCCCCTTCTGCTGTACCCCAGGAATCTCTCCAGGCTTTCTACACACCAGTACAACTGGAGTAGAGAGGGTGGAGTGTGAGACACAGGGAGAAATCCTGCATGGTAACCCCTTGCCTGGTAGCTGAGGTCCTTTCCTGGGACATGGAGGTCTGCATTTCCTTCAGCTGAGAAAATGCATCTGTATAGGGTCTTCCTTCACTGCACACTTGAGCAGAACAGGAGGTTAGTTTATAAAGAGGACAGTGCATTGAATGGCACTCAAAAGTGCTTTTGGGTGGTTTGTCATTGCCACTTCTCTTTGCTGGACACCTCTCTTGTTCCCTTGCTTCCTGACTCATGCAAAATCTTGCACAAGGGCGTGCATCAAGGGATGCTCTCCTCTGACTCTGCCTGAGGCTAGTGCTGGTCCAAGCTGGATAGATTCTTCATATTTTATTTCATTCCAAAGAGTGTGAAATTTATGTTTCAACATTTTAAATAATGAAAGATCCAACCTTTTCCACAGACCTGGAACTCCATCTATCTTTCTCCCTTCAGGACAAATAAAAATGAATAATGGTCCATGACTCTGTTTCCTCCTAATCTCTGTTTTTCCTTCTCTTTTGTTCAAGATTTTTAACTGGAGAAGGGAAAGTGTGGCAAAATAAAGCCCAGAGATCCCTGAAGTTTCAAAAGCTAAAATGGAAAATTTAGTGCTGCATTTTCACAGGTTTTCTTGCTCATGGTTTCCATAAAGTATATCATGGCAGGGCTGCATTCAGGCATCACAGCAGCTCCACGCCACCAATTTTGTTGGGTTTCACCCCTCATTTTAAAGTCTGGTGTTAAAACTTCCTTGCAAATCCTGGAAAGGACTTACCTCACCCTTCAGCGAAGTCTTACAATTTCAACTTGTGTTTGGCAAGATTAGTTCATCAAGCAGGGACATGTCAGACCTTAGCTGAGAAAAAACTGTATATATCTGTCTCTGGCAGACTGATTCGTGATGCTGTTTGAAATGTGAATTGTATTGCTAGATTTTTCCAATGTGAATGAAAATATGTTAAATGGGAAGCAAAATGGAAGGATCAGAACACAGTGTAGTATCCTCCCTTTCAAGTATTACTTGTAAATGCAAGTATAATGCACCTAACAAACCTTCCTTCCTTCCTTCCTTCCTTCCTTCCTTCCTTCCTTCCTTCCTTCCTTCCTTCCTTCCTTCCTTCCTTCCTTCCTTCCTTCCTTCCTTCCTTCCTTCCTTCCTTCCTTCCTTCCTTCCTTCCTTCCTTCCTTCCTTCCTTCCTTCCTTCCTTCCTTCCTTCCTTCCTTCCTTCCTCCCTCCCTCCCTCCCTCCCTCTCTCCCTCCCTTTCTCTTGTTCTTTTTATCTTTTGATCTTCCTTTGTCTCTTTCTCTCTTTCCCCTTCCCTTTTCCCCTCCTTTTTACTGTTTCTTCCTTCCCCTTTCCCCCTTTCCTCCCTTCCTGTGTTCCTGTGTTCCTCCCTCCCTCCCTCCCTCCCTCCCTCCCATATTCTTTTCAAAAACTATTGATTCTGGGTAAAAGGAGGCAGTGTTTTTAAATTAAAATTGGGATAGGGAAAAGTACAATGTCCTACCTCTTCTCAGCCTCAGTTCTGAGGATTCCAGGATTGTCAGAAAATAGTATTTGAAAGCACAGAATTAGCTCAGAAGTTTGGGTCAACTCTCATAGCTATCAGTGAAAAGTCAGGTCATGATGACTAAAACTGCTCCATAACTGTAATCTCAAAGTAATAATCAAAGTCTGTCTCTTTGCTTTGAAGACCGTGGCTGAGCTCCTGGGCTGTATTTTGAGACCTGTGTGTCGCTGGCTGATGGTGGAGGGTACAGGACACATCCAGCAGGAACCAGGCAGCACCTGCTTCTCCCATGGGGTCTGCAACATCTCCTGGTTGCTGCTTGCCCTCAGGCCAAAAATGAACTTCATTAAAAAAAAAAACCCAAAACCAACAAAACAAACCAACAACAAAAGTAGGGGCTTGTATCAGCATTAATGTAGGGAGAAGTGCTTGAGGAGGGCAAGCCCTTGAGCTTGAGGCTGCTGTGCCCCCAGAGGTAATGGGGGCAAAACCTTGTTGTTAGTAAGATTTGAGATCCTGGTAACAATGAAGCTGCTGGAGGGTTGTACTGAGTCTCGGTGGCTGGGAGGACCCGTGCTGCAGACAGAGGAGTAGGGCAGGGTCAGTGCCAAGCCAGACATTTTGTTGCCTGGGCCAAGGCCATGCCCATCAATGTCTGGCCAGCTGGGCATTTGTAATCCACACAGGTGGCTTTCAGCTCTCCTCTGCCTGGGGAATAAGCTCCATCAGCACTGACACACAGTTGTCCCCCCTCAGCTCTGACAGCTGAGCTTTGCAGGCCATGGCAGCAGATCAGGCATCCTCCCTCCTGCCTGGGGAAGGCACGGGCTACTGCTGGTTCAGGGACATCACAGTCTGTGCCTCTGCTAGAGAAGCAGCACCTTTCTTGGGACTGCAGTGAGATACCATGCTGCCCTGCACACCCTGCTAATATGGGCTGGGGACAGGTTTCACCTACGTGCAATGAACTCTGCTTTTTGTGTCTGTGCAAGGTATGTCTTTTGCTTTGGCGTCCTGTTTTTGATGGATGGGTGTGCTTCTAGGGCTTTGGATGTAGCCAGCCACAAGGGACTAATGCCTTGTGCCTGATGGAGAGCTGGCTGGGTTTCATTTCACCTCCCCACAAATCCCACCACCCCACTGGGTGTGTTTCCCCATGTGTACCTCCCTGCACAGGAGCTGCCCACTGGGTTGGAAATGTCCTGTTGCTCAAATCATCATCCTTTGCCTCCGATAATCTCTCCCTGCAGCAGGGTACGCTGAGAGCTTCAGGTAGCCAGCAGCTCGGGGAAACTGGTGGGTGCAAAGGACTGTGGGGTGGGTTGAGGAAGTTTTCCTCCTGCTTTTCTCAGTCCTCTCAGAGGGATTAATGCTCTGGAGCAGCACCAAAGAGCAACATGATTTAAATTCTGATAGGATAAACTCTTCCCATATAGCTCACACTAATCAATAACATCAGAAAATCATCTAATAACAACAGAATCCGATACCAGACATGAACTTCACCTGTGAGACACTCACCTTGAATTATACAAAAAACCTTGTGGGACAAGCAGTTGGGCTGTTTACATTTCTTGTGAACTACAGGTCTGAAATTCTTGGCTTACCTGTCTCTGCATGTCAAGGCAATTAATGTAATTTTTTTTAATTTCAGAGTGGATCAGTCCACATATACATAGCAACGAAAATGATGCCAATAGAGTCACATGGCAGGAAACACAATGTTAACTTGATCCTGGCTGTCCTTTTTATGCTTAACAAGAGAAAATCAGGAAATAAGGAGAGTGTTGGATTTAATTTTGAATTTCCTGGCCCCTTGCTGTTTGTTGTCTTGAAGATAACACCATCGAAACATACCGGGTCTTAAAAATTTAATTTCCTTTTTCTGTTTCCTAGTTCCTATTGCTTAGGCTTTTGGGCTTCTATTGTGGCTCCTCTTGAAGCAGAGACTTTTTATAATTCTGAGTGTGTTTTCTGATTCACACTGCATTTACATTCCTCTTGTTCCTTTTCACTTTTCTCCCGAGTGAAAGCTCTCTGTTCCTGCACACGGAGTCAGCCTGTGGTGCTAGAGGGAAAGCACAGAAAGCAGAATGTTTTGGTACTGTCAGACCTTTTCTATTTTTCTTTTCACCCTTTTCTTCATGTCACCGAAGATGACTGTTGCCCAACAGGGCATGTCAGCAGACCTTACATAGGCCCTGTTTGATCTCAGCATCCAATGTGCTCTGCAAGAGCAAGAAATCCTCTTTCTAGAGGCCAAAAAAACCCCCAAACCTTGTCATTACACCTTGAGACCAATACGCACAAACACAGATGCTTTTCTGTGATGTGACTGAGCTCACCAGTGTCATTTCCAGCTGTTGCTACCTCACCAGAGGAGGAACCTCTGCCAGGATTTTGGCCATAGCTGTGTCCTTGCTGCTCTTGCTATCTGGGGGCTGGGGGTCAGTCATGGGCCAGGGACCTTATTTCCCATCTCATGGTGGATTCTCTGCAAACAAAGACCTGCAAATTCAGAGAGGTTCTGGCAAGGGACATAGTCACCCCATGCAGGCCTCTGAACGTTTGGTGTTTACCCTTGCTTGGTTAAAATACAAGGTCCAGATAGAAACATATCTGCTGTCCTCATACATTTGCCTCACAGTTGGTGCTTTTTTATGCTGACTCCTTTACTGATTTAAACCTGCACAATGTTTCCCATTATTAGATTTTTTATATGAGCCATTCTTTCTTATCAATGCTAAAAGGGCATCACCTATTCTTATAGCATGGCCTGGCAAGCTGCACTCTGCAGAGAAGGAAATAAAGCCACGTTTTTATAATGAAGCATCTTTTGCTAAATCTAGCCAGGCACACTACTACCCACTTAAAATCTAAAACAAATTAAAGTAAATGGTTTGGTATATGTGGAAACTGTTTTCTAATAATGGGTAGGTATTCTTGTTTATTATTTATGTGCATATCATTCTGGTAGCAATTAACATCTTAATGAAAACTTTATATAGAATAATTTTAAAAATGAAAACACTACTGTGAATATCATTTGCTGCTCCTAGCACACCAGGCATAATTAGATCCCATTTGATAATGTGCAAAACTAGTAACATATGAAGAACGTACTCTGAAAACATTCCTGTGATGACACAGGATCATCAGAAGATGATGAACTTGCTTTTCCCAAGGTCTTGCCATAGAGATGAGGCTGAGACGCTGTTGCAGTTACATCAGGCCGGTCCCATTGTGGAGATACTTATACGTTTATTTGCGGAAAGCCTGTGCACTTTGAACCTTTATTTACCTTCTCTCGCCAGAGGGTTTTACCCCTTGAGTGAGGGATGAAACCTCTTTCAAGGTTAGCTTTCAGGAAACTCAAAATTCAATGAGAAATTAAGGTCTTGTTTGGTTTGGGGATTTTGCCATATTATATCCACTAGTGACAGACGCTGATGGGGCTTTGTCAGCACTGTCGCCCAGTGCATACAGGCAAAGCTGCTATTTGCACTAGGGGAGATTAGCGGCTTTCCAAACAGGAGCAAATTGCACAAAGGCAAATCGCATCTTGCTGAGCCTTATTGACCCGCATAAAGGGTTTCACCAATGTCAATATGGTGGCTCTGCTAGTGAAGTGCTTCTCCAGGGCAGCTAAAGGCTGGTGGCTAGCATGTACTGAGATGCGACATGTCACACCTAAAGCAGAGCAGTGGAGAGATCATGCAAGCCATGAAACATACTTTGAGTGGCTTCACACACACAGAGGCCAGGCAGCTCACAGCTCACTAGCTTCCCTCCCAGAGTACACACGAGCCTCTGCAAATCTTCTAAGCTGCGAGAAAGATAGGAGCTTAGAGCAAAGCTTTCATGAATTCTGTCCTGGCTTTTGTTGTGTTCTTTTTTTTTTTTTCCAAAATGAAGTAAGTAATCATCCTGTTCTGCTCAAACTCACACCAAGAAGATGAGGAAGGGACTGAGGTGGGGATCCTCTCTGGATGCCTTGAGAGCTTAGAGGCCATTAGATACACTTTACCATGCTTTGGCTAAGGTTAGATCCAGATGGGCTTTCTCTTGCTGAGATCCATTTTGCCATGGCTTCACTATTATTTATAGATCAGGACTCACATTTTCCAGTGTGGCTGCCTACAGCAGTTTTTACACACCTAATTAAGCCCAGAAATGCGTGTTTAGTGTTCTAGCGATGACAGAACCACCCAATAATCTTTAGCACTTATGTACATATGAAATGGTGCATACAATATCAAAGCTGTGTACACACATTAAATAATTCATCCTCGTAATAACTGCTGGAGGCAGAGGGGAGAGCTAAAAAGCTCTTGCCCGTTCTTGCAGCAAGTCGCTGGCAGAGTCAGGGTTAAGCGCTTGCGTGAGTTCGGGGCCGAGCTTTGTGCTTCATCTATTAGCTCTCACTTCTCTGCGGTGGATGTACATAGCAGCTCATATGTTATTTGGAACATTTCCTACTCCAAGACATTCTCCTGTGGGAAGCAGCTACAAGTCCACACGAACAAAATATTCCGTAAAGATAAATTCGCGATCCCCGGGTTGGAGTGGCTGGTGCTGTCGAGGAGAGGCAACGCTACATGTGTTAGTGATGCTGCTGGCATCGCTCATGATGCTAACGCCCACACACATGTTGTGACGCTGGAAGGCCATGCACCCACACGCCTCAGTGGTGGGCAGGGGCACCTGGGTGCAGAGGCATTGGGGGACCGTGGCACAGGAGGAGGGCTGGGCCCAAAACAAAGTGAGCGTGGCAGCTGTGGCAGTGGATTTCTGCTCACGTACATAGTACAGTCCCACTTTGATTGCCCTCGAGCTGCCTGTCATGGTGAAATTCAATCAGATGTCACCAAAAATCATGTGAAAAACAGTCCCCAAATCCCTTTCTAAAAATGAAGTTTGTGAGACTGGTGTGTGTGTGTGTGCTCTTTTCCCCTCCCTCAGCCTTCACCCAAAGTGAGCAAACAGAGCACTACTGCAAAACTGAATTTCTCTGCAGACATCCTGTAGCTTTACGATGAGGATGCATCCTCTTGCATGATATTATTTGCATGGTTCAGTTCTGTATCACACGCGTTGGCTTTTGTTTGTCTCTTCCCCTGAGCGGTGAGGTGTACGACACCTCTGAAAAAGCCCATCTGCAGAAGGCAGCTTTCCGAGGCTGCTGGAGATGGTATCCAATGCTCTGGGAAAGAGCCAGCTCAGATGCAATAATAATCTGATGTTTCACTGGCCGAGGACAGTAACTCTTGCTATTCTGCTGGCAATTTGCAGGGATATGGTTCTCTACACAGCTATTTTTCTGAGAAGCCTTTGGACTTCAGACATTATAAATGTGTTGCTGTTTTATTTTAATCCAGGTTGCCATTTACTGTAGTTATCTGTCTGATCAATACAAGTTTACTTGTGAACTTTATATTACCCCTTTGGGATGCTGGTACTGAGTCCACATATTCTTTAAAAAGCCACTTCATCTTCAAAGAAAACACCCTAAAATTCCTGTACCTTTTTCCAGAGCTTTGCACAGTGTACAAGAGGCTCTGGGGAGACAGAGATAATAGGGACGATTTTCCATCTAGATAGGTTTGGACATTCCTTTGTAGAGCATGTGGAAATATATTCCATTTTCAAATAGATACACCCTCCTCCTGTAACATGAGTCAAGAGGAGAAAACCCACACAGTTGTTTTGGTTACTTAGGAACTTCCATGCCTGATTAATCAGTTTCTCTCCTCTGCTTCGAGGAACCTAATTGAACTTGTCATTTTATTCCTCTAAAATGTACTCATAGATTCAAAAAATTCTGGCATTTCTAATATTTACTTTCCACACTGCAGTTGCCAAACGTACCTCATTTGAGGATAATATAGATTGGCTTCCATAGTAGCTAAGACCATCTTGTACATTTTCTTGTGCTTGCCTATGGGGAGTGGAGCATCGTCTTCTCTTTTGGTGCAGTTTGGCAGGAACCGAGCCCATTCCTATACCATGGGGTCATCCGAATCGGCAATGCACCTTTTCGTCTCGTTCCCACCGTATCTTTTTCCCTCCAGCGTCTTCCAATTACAGTATTCCTTCCATTACCATTAAATTTAATATAATCCATCAAGTAGTCCCAAAGGGGATATCTTTCACTTTGGATTTATCTGCTAATAGACACATGGTAGCAGATGATCTCTCTCTCTCTCTTTTCTGGGAGATTATTAATTACTAACGCAATTTTATCGCAGAAACCTGACAGTCTCGAAACATAGTCTCATATCTTCCTGTTTCATTTGAATTTCTCCAGTGTAAATCACCGTCTCGCTACGCTGGTTTCTATAGGTGCTCATTGCATTCCAGTATAATTCCTAAAAGAAAAAAAAGGAATAAATTATTTTATGGGTGCGTTTCTTCATCCTTAGCTCCCTGTCCATCGTTTGTTTCTATTCTCTTCAGTGCATTTATAAACTCATTTTTCACAGGTTTATAAATGTTGCAGTGGGGGCCTTGGATCAAATTCTCAGCTATAGGCACAGAGCTCCCAACTAGATGAATAGCTTCTTAGGTTTAAGGCCAGAAAGAAACATTAGCTCATCTGTTCTTACTTCCTGTATATCACAGGCCATTACATTTCACACAATTACCCATGTATTGAATCTAATAGCTTCTTTGGCTAAAGCACATCTTCTAGAAAGGCATCCAGCCATGATTTTAAGCTCTCCAGAGATAAGAATCCACAGCCTCCCTTGAGGGTTTGTTCCAGTGGTTAATTACCCTCACTCTTAAAAATATATGCACACCTTATTTCCCATTTTAATTTGTCTGGCTTCAGCTTCTAGCCACTGGCTCCTGTTATGCATTTTTCTGCTGGTTAAAGAGCCTTTTAGTAGCTGGTATTTCCTCCCGTGGAAATACTTCACATGCTGCAGGAGAGTCATTTTTCAGTCTTCTCTTTGATAAAACCCCAAATGTTACCAGATAAGTGTCTCGCAGAACAAAAATGGATTCTCAAGCCATTAAATAATTTCCATGGCTTTTTGGGCCCCTTTTACAATTTTCCCTCCCAAGAAATGACATTCATGTGTCTGGTTGTGGTCTGCAGGAGGAAGCCCCATCGCTGCTTTCTCTATCCATTTAGGATATGGTGCAGGTGCTATCAAGACCTGGATATGCATAAATGCAACACTTGGACCCAGTCCTGGGAGGTGATAAGCCTTCTCAATCAGTTCAGCACAGCCTGAAAACTAAGTCTTGTCCTTCCGAGGACAAGGAGGCTCCGGACACCGTTTATCCTCCCTCCTGCCCTCTCATGGTGAGATTGGCAAGAAGGGCCATGCTAACGTGTGTTCTCCTGGCTGAGCTGGCTGAAACACCCGCTGTACCCAGCAGCATGTCTCTGTAGGGCCAGGAATGCATCAGCAGACTCTTCTGGTCTCTGTGGCTCTCCTTCTGGAGCAAACCTCCTGTAACAGGGTACAAAGCATGGGGTGATGGATGAACAGCTGTACAGTGGCACAGTAGATGGTATGTCAGGAATCAGTCATGGAGAACCTCCTTTGGTTTCTTTGTGTTGTGCTTTGCTCCCCCAAGAACTGGCAGCTTCTCTGCAAATAATGGTACTTGCAGAGAAGAGGCTCTTGAGTGGTCATTCCCGTCTGCTACTTGGGCAAAGAAGAAGCAGCTATTGAACAAGTACACTGATGTACCTAGTCTGTCCAGGCCTAATGTTTGTTTTTATTAGAGATAAGTAGCTGTGAGTGTCTCTGAATGTCTCTTCTAGATAATGAAAGTTTCACTTCAAAAAACATCCAACAAATAGCTTTAAGGAAGTTTTATGACTGAACTGGGAAGCACTGCTGTTTTTGTGGCTTGTGGACCCCAAGGGGAAGCAAAGACTGGAAGCACTTTGCATCAGGCTCAGACTGCCTCAGTTCCATCTGTGTTCAATTAAACCCTGGCCAGCTAGCAACACCCATCGTCATGCCTGCAGCTGAACCCAGAGCTGCTGCTGGGAGAAGTTGGATGTGGCTGGACTCTAAGGAAAAGGGTGGATGATTGGGACATCCTATTCAGAACAGGAGTGAGGTGCTGCCCCGGAGCGCCTGTTTAGGTGCATATAGACCTTTATGATTCAGAATGGAGGTGCTAATGGTGTTTGCTAATGATTTTAAGTGCAATTAGGTATGAGATACGAGATTCTGCCAATGCACGTTGAATTAATGAGGCTTAGGGTGACTGAAGTTGGCATATGGTGGGATTTAGATCTGCTTAAGGCTTGTGGCAGAACAGGACAGGGAAGGCATCAGGCAGAGTTACTTGTGGAGGGATGCGTGGCCTCAGCCCTCTGCCCATCCTTGCTGTGCAGTGTTTTATGGCCTTGTCTTCTAGCACGCATGCAGGGACAGTGATGGGTCACTTCCACCTGTGCCAGCCAGCACAGAGCAAATGGTTTGAGTCTGCTTTTTGAGCTTCATTAGCAGGCTCCAAGCACACATCCCCAGCCAGGAAATCAAAGGCAGTAAATACATTCAGACTTTCAAAGCAAAGTTAGATACTGTGAGGCACTGGAGAAGATAGTGTTTGCAGTCTGCTGAGGGCCAGCAGGGAAGGAAGAGAGGATGCCAAGAGCTCTGCGAGGCCTGCTCCTGGCTGGAAAGCCATCAGCCGCAAGGTCTGGTTTTAATCTTGGAGCTGCACCAGAGGGGTTGAGGTGTGGTTGTCTGTGCTGCTCCCAAGTCCCTTGTGGGTGTATTAGAGAATATCTGTGCTAATGGGTCGGCCTTAGATCTTGGTGTTCTGCAAACCCTGTGGCCATGCTGTAAGGTTGTCCCTTCGGGCATTTGCAGAAGGGAAAGATGAGGCAGGGAAGAAGCTTTCTTTGATGTTGAAACATTTTATTTTCCAGGGAGGGGGCTAGCTATTTATTTACTTTTGATAGAGCCGGGACAAACCATTTGTTTGATGGATTAGGCAGTTAGTTTTAATTTGTCAGGTTGCCTAGGGTACAGGACAGGCAGGTTAGCTGGAGCAATTCTGTCTATACAAATGGAAAGAATAATGTCCTGAAAAGACAGCATTAAGGGGACAGCTCTGTCCTCTGCAGACTGTTCCACAATGCTTACCCTTTAAATCCCAGTCAAGTCTCTTGAGGAGACCCAAGTTAGCAGTTCGAAGCAGAGGCTTGTGTGGCCTTTTAGCTGCAGACTAAATACCATCCTAATAATGCAGCCTTTGTCATATGCAATTTTGTTGTGTCCCTCCCTCCCCCCGAAAATGTTTGATAAGGGCTGTTTATTTTTTTTTTGTGCCGTTGCTAATACCTCAAGTCTCTATTATCATGAGTTTCCAGCTGCAGCAGCAATATATATAAAATCAGGCCAGTAGTTCAGTGACTTCTGAAGGAGAATATTATGACTCTGCTCCTCTTTGGCCACAAAGTTTACACATGGCTAGTAATGTCTGGCTTGTTTAGTCCTCAGTTTAGGTTAGGATGGTTTAAGGGTACACGACGTACCCATGCATGTTAGTGTAAGGAGAGGTACAGTCTGCACTGCCAGGCATGATGATGATGACAACTGCCAGCTTCCCATCTGCATCTTTGCACCGCAGGGAAAACATGGGGTACCTTTGCCCTCCTGTGAAAGGGTATGGTTGCAATTACTTTTGTGGAGTAAACACATCCACAGCTCCGCAGTGTGACTGATGTATGACTGGCCTCTGTCTCTCTACTTGTGTATGTGATAGAGTTCTTCTAATTTACAGCAGCTTCTCCTCCTGATTTATTTACCAACCCAGCCTCTAGAGAAGATTGATTTTTTGATACAGAACTAGACAGTTTCTTTTTTTAACAATACAGGCCTGTAAAATCAAAGTTCGACTTGTTTTTTCTGAGTGAACATTTCCCGAGTGCTCATGTTGTCATTGATAGGGATTCAAATAAAATTTAAGCAGCAAAAAGGCACCGAGTGCTCATGCTGCCAAGGAGGTTGTAGTGGCTGTCCTGCCTGAGAGCTGCTCATGCACCTGAGATACAGTTTTCTTCCATGATTGCCCACCAAATGGCCAGCAGCTCCTTCTGCAAAGCATCTCCGTGCCTCTCTGCAGTGATGAGAAACTAACTGCTTCAATTCCCAGTAATCTATCACTTTGATTCCCAATAGTGGCGATGCAGAAACAGATACAGCAGTATAGAGAGGGGAAATGTGAAGCAGGCAGTGCAAGGAGTTTGCCTCAGAGGTGATGGGCACCTGCACCAAAGGGTGTTCATACTACAATACGAAGGCTGCTGCAGGACCAAGCTCACCCTGCCTGTCCTGGGACCTTGGGTACCAGTGAGGAGTGATAGTCACCAGGACAAATTCTGAGAAAGGTGTGTCTGAGGCAAGTTGGCCCTGTGACTGGTAGCTGGAGGGATGATTTGCATGCTCTGCCCATCCACCTGAGCATGGGCACTCCCCAGGATTCTAAAGGACAACTGGTATCTTTAAAGAGAAGGAAAAGACAAAGGGAATTTTGCAACCCAACAGTGCCTTTTGTTGCTGGGGAAAAACCACCTAAATGTGTGTTCATGCCAAAGTCACTGGCACTGAGTTTGGGGAGAGCTTTCTTAGCTCTGGTGAGGAGTTCACCGTTGAAGAACATAGATGTAGTCCTTGCAGTTTTGGTGCTTCAGTGGGCTCCAAAAGTCAAGTGTCTCTCAGCACTCCTGTTTGGAAGTGCAGAAGGTTTTAGACTGTTCTGATAATGAACAACAAGACCCTGAAAGTCCCATTACATGCTTGGCACAGCAGGAGCCTGGTTGATGGAGCTGTTGAGCTGCCCGTGTGACAAATCCTGTGCCAGTTCCCAGCTCTGAAACCTAGGTCATGCAGCCTGCAAATGATCTGGCGGGCATAATGTGTCCAAAAAAGAAGAAAAAAAGGTGTTATTTTTTATCCGGATCAGTTCATCTGGATCTGACTCACCAGGCAGCCATACAGGCTCTTGTGTTGGCACTATGGAGGAGGCAGCATAGAGAGGGGAAGGAACAAACTGCCAGAGGGCAAGGACCCACAGAAAACATACATCAGCCAAAGTTCTCATGCTTTGCTGTTGTTCACTTTCCTCCAAGAAATGCTTCCCAATTCATTCCCACCTCCAAGCTCTGCTCTCTGGAAGGCAAGCGCCCTGTTCCCTTTTGAGACTTCAGTCTACACTTACATAGTCAGCAGAAGGATTTAAGCCTCAGCAGGGGCCAGCTGACACAGCAGCTAAGATTAGATTCCAAACAACTATTTAAAAACCTCATGTAAGCAACAAGAAAGGGCAAGGAGCAAAAGAGTAAGAATAGAGCAGCACGGAGTGTGAAGACCCCCTCTGTCCTTCCTTATCATAGTCAGTAGCTTCGTCTGCAAGGGCCCAGTGGTACTTTGAACAGGATTGAAAAGAAACAAAATGATGGCAACCTTCACGTCAGATTGGGGCTGAATGTCTTGAACAGGAGAACTCAAAAGGTCTCTTAGCTCAGACATGTGTTCAGGTCAGCCATCGGTCATTGTAGGAGTGGTCCTACAACCACAACTGCTTCTGGCACTGCAACAGCTCCTGGCATTGCCATTAAATGAGACTACTCGGTCCTTTAACTAAACTAAACTAGATCTTCAGCTTTCCCAGGAGGAAATGAGGTTAAATGGTTTACCTGCAGGTATCAGTTCCACAGAAAACTATTTGGGTTAAATGCCGAATTTGTAGGTGGACAATGTGACCTTTTGTGAGTCTTTTAAGAACTTTTGGTGTTCGGCTGTGCTTCCTGTAATCTATCCACAAGGACTGTAGGCATCTGGGGCTTTTTATCATCCACACATAGCCATGTTTTGGTCAGCTCTGGGATGCTGAGTGATGATCATGAAAGTTGAAAGAGGAAGCTTTTCTTAATGAACAATTTGGGCTAAAAAGGCAGACTTCCAAGCTATGCAGCCAATGAGGCACAGCAGGAAGAAGCCTGGTTGGGAGCACCTTGTGGAGAGCACTACTCCTTGGGCACAACAATTTTGTCCCTGTCCCTGCCAAGGAGTTCATCATTAGCTGCCAAGATGGGAGTGGTAGGGCTGAACCCGAAGCTTTTTCCCCCGCTGCAGCAGCATCTACCCAGCACCTCCCAGGCTGTACAGGGGTGCAGGACGTGCCTGAGGAAGGCCTTACTCTTCTCTCATGTCCTTCTAGGCTTGCTATGAAGGGGCAAACTCTCTCCTTTCTCTCTGCCTTCTTGTCCAGATCAGCATTTTGCAGAGACCGGATGCCCTGGCCCAGCTGCTGTGGGCAACTCAGCAACTCTATCGGCCACATGCGGAGGAGCCATCCCTCCCTCTGCCAGAGCTGTCAGGTTTTGCTAGTGCTATAATAAGAATAAATAAAAGCCCTCAAATAAATAGAAAACGATAAGGAGGCAGATAACTGTAATTCTCATGACTGATAGTATTACTCAATTTAGACATTAACACTCCAGCTAAATCTTCAAACCCTGGATTTACTGAGCATGCCTGTTATTAATTTTGCCTACTCAGACTGCACTGGTAGCAGGTAGGTGTATAATTTAAAAATGACTTTGAATTAGGTTACAAGTTAAGTGTTGCAGAGACAATGATTACGTTTTCTTTTTTTTTTTTTTTCCCAGGCTGCTGATGAAAGGCCTTAAAGGATTATTATCATTCTTGAGAAGGTTTGGGAGGAGTGTTTACTGGATGGATCTGTAGCCCCATATAATTCCCCACATTCCTCTATTAAAGAGATACCCCTTAATGCTTGTTCCGTAACTAAGAAATGACGCAGAGCAGCTCCCCACCTCTGCATCATTACCCTGCTACATCTTAAATCCTTTCTTTCCACAGTTTGAACCAGATATGATTATTCCTCACCCCTCTTGACGAGGCTACAGCAACCCCCAAGCCCTGCCCGGAAGGACAGGGACACCACGGGGGAGTCCCCAGAGACCCTTACAGCATCACACACACAGCAGCTCTGGGAACAGCCTGACAAACATAAGAAATGGGAGGTTTCCAGCTCCCTTCTTTCCTCCATCTCTTCAGCTCAGTGAAAAGCGGGGTATTCCTGTGGTACCAAGCCCTGGGGGTGCTTTCCGTGAGATCCACAGGGAAAAAGAAAATAGATAGTAACAGCAGGGCTTGATTTATTCATCTATGGCTATAAATGCTGGAAGAAATCAGTGGGTCTGAACTCGTTTCACATTATTAGGATTATTAGTATATTTAGAATTTTTATTGAGTTATTAGTATCTATTATTATTAATAATTATGCATATAAAGATACCTCTTTATTTTGGGGGAAATATTTTTAACATGTGTGGCCTGTTTTCACCATGCACACACACACATATACATATATATGGAGAGAAGGAAAGGAAGCAGCATCAAAACAGCATCAGTGCAAGCGGTCAGGAAGTGACTCTGTCAGCATTACTGGGAGAGCGGTTTTGTTCATGATGTTCTCTACCCCATCTGCACACATATGGATAAATAAATTGCTTCACTCCCATGACAAGTCCATTGAACTCTTGCCAGACTTTATGATTCTGCATTGACCCACCAGAATTCAAAATAGATTATCTGGAGGTAAAAAAACCCCAACGAATGTAGAGGCTGTTATTTATTCTGTCTCATCTTTGTTTTAATGTCAGTGAAAATGCAAATACAAGGGAATATCTGCACCTTCCAAATGCAGACTCATCGTTTGAAAATCTGGGGTAAGATGTAATTTCTGCTAGAGTAAATAAAAAAAAAAAATTAGTGACTTTATTGAGATAGGATTCCATACCTTAACAGGCTTTAACATGAAGCTGAGTGCTGCTCTGAATACCAAAGATGATTTATTGAAAAGCAATACCAGGGCATGTCATACCTAGTGATTAAGATTGCTTTGGCCTTATTATCACTCTTCATCCTAACTGAATTTGAAAGATTAGTATTAGAAGACTGTTCGTAGAAAGGAGCCCTGCTAAAGGCAACCATGTACTTCATATGTTGTGCTGCTATTTAAAGAAAACTGTTGATGCTCTTGATATACATTATGCAGAAAGACCAACAGACAAAGGCATAACAGAGGAAGACATATTCTAAGCTGTCCGATAAAAATACCCAAGTTGTATTTTTTTCCTTTTCTTTTATAGTATGTTCCCAGATATTCTGATTTAATTTTTGTATCAAGTCAAAGCTGGACTTTCACTGAAGACAAAACATTTTTTTTTAAAAAAAAGACAACAAAATGCAGATGTTGCATTGACGACGTGTGTGCATGATGGTACTGTGACTTCTTAAAACTGTCAGGAGAGCGGAAATAATGGATGTTAATGTGAAAGGCTGAAAAATGGCAATGTATTTGCAAGCACACTTGCTGAGCAAGTATAGTGTGAAAATAGCAGTTGAAAAGTAGTTTTTGTTTCCTTTTGTGTTGTTTAGAATAGACTTAGGTGTTACCATCAAGAGAAACTGTCGGTTTGTGGCAATATAGCCTTTATTTTCTAGTGAACATGCCAATACAGTGGGAATTGTCTCCTGGCTGCTTTGGAAGCAACAGCTTTCAGCAGAAATATTCAGGCTTCTTCATTTAAATGTAGTACACAGCTAAAGATTAAAAGCTAATCTTTCATTTCTAGTTGCTTTTGTTTTGCCAAGACTTTCTCAATTCATCAGTGACCTAATTTTTAGAAACATGAATACTGGGGCACAACCATGATCCAAGGCCCCAGGACATGCTCACGTCATTCCCTAAGGACCTCTGCTGTTCTCAAACCCCAAATGTGGGGAAGGAAAACTGCCCGAGTAGCATGAATCCGAGATTAAGTCATATGAAAAACTGATGTGTTGAAACGGGCAGGGACCTTTCTACAGCATTTAGTGGGCTCTGGATCAGGATCATGGAACCACAAAGAGACTGTAAGTGCTTTTTCAGCCCTTCCTTTTGGTTGCAGATGAGCAGCCATGGGGCGCTTTCACCTGCCCTGTGGGCAGTGGCATGGCTGAGTTTGCTCTCCCTGCACAGCTGCTGCACATCCTGGTTGAACCAGTCCACCGCTCCCCCTCCACCTCCCTCTGTAACTCTGCCCCACTAGTACTGGCCAAGGCTAGCCTGACCTTCCCTTTGTCTCAAGCCTTTGATTACATGTGCAACCAGCAGTGAGTAATTTAGGCCATGGCAGCACTGCTTCAGCCTGCATTCCTTTCTTCCGCTCCTTTGCGGTTTGTTTTCCTGAGGTGTATGGGTTTGTCTTAATGTGACATCTCTGTGCAAACATATGCGTCTGGAGAAGGCAAAAGAGATTTATTGCGTTTCGGCTAATACAGAGGAAAGGGGAAATTGCCTACAGCACGAAAAGAGGAGATTCGGTTTTAACTGTGTCATTTCTCTCTCGTCTCCATAGTACTGAATACACAAATATAAAATATATAATGTACCTCCTCCTTCAAACATATCAACGTACAATTAAAACCCACAAAGCTTGACAACCTGTTGTCAAGTTGTTTAAGCAGTTGTTTCAGAATCTGACAGACAAACTTATAAACAAAACGTAGAGCACCAGATTGTGGGATGAGGCAGCATCATCACGTGGCTTCCTCAGTTATCTCAAAATTTGGAAACCAAAAAAAGTAGAGGAATACTTTTTCTCCTTGAATAAATAACAGTTTAATTACATTATAGAAATAAAATATGATATGGTAGGAATACACTGGAAATCTTACAGAAATACTATTCTGCTACTGGTAGGTAAATGGTCAAAGCTACTTTTCATGACAATCTGAACAGTACTTGTGTACAAACTATTATACAGGTTGCTAATGAAAAATATTGCAGCAGTTGCAAGGATGTTACCAGCTCAAACAAACATCTAATGATACAATATTCTTCTAAGAGGAAGTAATAATGTTAGATTTACAGACAATAAAGAGTTATGTTCTCCACTTCGAAACACTGGAAATAAAAAGCTCAGGTAATCCAATTTCTTTACCTCATATTATCGCAAGGAAAGATTTTCCTTTCACTATGAAACAGCATCCCAAGAGACCCTGTAAACAGTTTATTCAAAGGTAGTATTTGAGATGTCACAGCAACTTCAACAATTGTCCTAGTCTACAATTACAGACTTTTTAGGCCACTGCTTGTACAGATGACTTTTTTTTTTAAATTTTTCACTTATTTACATACATTCAGCCCAATAACAGCAGGTAAAACGCGCTGTCTACCTCACAATAGACACACTAAAATTTTCATCAAAAGGCCAGTGCAAGAAGATGTGGATAGTGATGGCACAGCATCGAGATTATATCATACAAATATACAATTAGACTGTTGAGAATCTAACTCTGCACGCATGTGACACAGACAGTCTTCTCGGTAGATACGCGACACTTGGGAGTGGGTACGTACACATAACTGCAGCTATCATTGATCGGTTGACGATGACGGTGTGGGTGGCCATGGAACACAGTATCATTTGGCTGTGCTATCACTAAGTGAAGGTAGGCAACTGCAAATCAGGAATACCTAAAGCTGAAGTTTAAGTGCAGCTTATCTTGGAACGGCAGCAGATTTTTCTAATGAAAGAGTAGTTCTACTCAGTGCGCAACACATAGGGAAATTGTCGCCACCTCTTTAATCAATGGTTCTAAGTGAACCGACACAGTTCCCAGAGCTTTAGAAAAACTCATTATGCAAATGAAGATACTGATGATAGACGGTAACGTTTCACAGGATGCTATTTCTTATTATATCAGTAAGCACCAAGTTAAGTGCCAAGACAGCCCCATTGTCCCATGATGTATCATGTAAAATTTAGAACTTGAATGCACGACGAAAGTCCACAGTTTGCATTTAATTCACAAGAAGACAGTTTCAAAAATGGCTCTTAAATTACCTTTACATTTCAGATGGGCTTTTACCCCACCACCACCTCCAAGAGGACTGCTTTAGGATGGACTACACCTAAATAAGAGATCTTTCAGGAAGAGGACTTGCATGTCCTCCAGGAATCCTCTGCAATCTGCCAGTTTTTGATGATTGCTGTGGCCCCCTTGAGAACGTGGTGCCCTGTCCTGCCACCCCAGCAAGCTGCAGGGGAGGGGAACAGAAGAGAAAAGTACCCCCGTGTCTCCCAACCGCTGCTCAGCACCTCATCTGATGAGATCTTTAAATGTGCTGCCCCTCACAGAGCCTGAACTTGGAGCCACTTATGGCCCTGGCTCATCTCATTTGTACTACTGGCTGCTGGGGACTGCACCAAGGGATCAGAAATGTCATGGGGGACACCACGGCCACTAGAGACCCCCGGCCTGCAGCCCTGATCTTTCTCTATGTATCCCCAAGGACAGGTGGCAGGACAGCATGGATTTGGCTCCGCTCGCCTGGTGCCAGGGAGGAAGTTGCTCCTCTTGTAGCAAGCCTCAGGTGGCTGAAAGGCTAAGCCACCTGTGCAGCTATTTTAGCAGCAGTCAGCCAGAAGAAGGGTGAGGAAACGGTCCAAAAAAGCAAGGCAGCAGAGAAGACCACCCCATACCTTCTGATTTGAAACAAAATTACAGAATATCCATGCCTCGAAGACTATCTGGTAACATGCTCCTTGTGAAAGTCCCAGTCTGCAGAAACAATCCCACCAGGGAACAGAGACACCATTTTTTCCTTCAGTAACTTCTCTCTCAAAGCTGATGGTGTCAAACTTTATCATCTGTATCCTGATTTCACAGATAGATCCACCTCATTTCAAGCAATCAGGTTTGAATACTGATGGTCTTAAAACAAATTATCAATTATTTCTGGCCTTCTCAGTTTTCAGAAACACCACTGACTGCTACTGCAGTTGCCAGCACGAGCTCCTGCCACGCTCTGCCTCGTTTCCCCTTATTCTCAAGTACAACTGAAAGGTTACCTTCTCTAGCACATGGATACACCTCTCAGAGTGGCTTGGGATGTTCTTAATACGGTACTTTCATCAGTAATCAGTTGGAAGAACTCAATTTTAGAAACAGAATTCGTGTGCAAAGCGTGCAACAAGAAATACAGTTTACATTTGGTCATAGTGTCCTATCTTAGTAATGCTACCATGACTCACACTGATTAGTATACTTACACACACACACACACACACACACACACACGTACACACATGGATATTTATTTATATACACGCTCACACAGTAAGAAAATGTCTACGTCTGACAATATTTCCTCCTCTTTTAGCGAAGACGGGAGTTTGGCATCTCAGGCTCTGAATCTGCTTAAACCTGGGATACAGGAATGCGACACATTTCAAGTATACATCGACTGCACAGTGATAACATCGCACATTGAGTCTGACACATGCTGTCTTCAGTGGTCCAGCACCAGCACGTGGCTTAAAACCAGTTGCCTGTTAAAGGAGCCAATATCCAGGACCTTCGCTTTTTCAGTGTTCGTATTCATGCAACGCCCAAGAGCAGGGCGATAGTCTGTACAACCATAAACGTCCTTCTGTATAAACGCAGTGGTATTTAAAAGTCTGAACCAGTGCATTCCTCTCTTACATTCCTTCTCTATTCCTTTGTTGCTGTTACTCTCGTATGCATGTGAAAGTAAAAGGTAGTGGGGAAATAATTTTAGTAGAAGAACACAAAGCCTCTCCCCTAAGTCCACAGAAGACCACTAAAAGTGTAAAATTTCCAAAATAGCTCATAGGAATTCTTCAAATACAGTTAAGTGTTCTCAATGGGGTTTACGTATCACGTTTCACATTATTTCCACGGAAGTCTACCTTATCACTCACTTTGTTTAATCAGACAAATATCAATAACACATAATAAAACAGCATACAATTCACAGGACACAACACATTTTACAAAACCTCTAGAACTCAGCACTGCCGCTTTTGGAAAAAATCAAAAACTCCTATTACTTACAGACATGAAATACACTTCACATTGAAATGAACAGCATGATTACAAGGCTTGTTTTTTTCTTATTTGATGGCATTGGGTTTAGGATGCATTAGATTTCAATTAGGTTTCACAATTTTCCTTCATACACCCGAAAGGAACCGTTGCTAACCTGGCATTTTCTCTGTGCTCTTTCAGGAAACTCACTATTACTCAGTAAACACATTTTGAGAAATAAACTTTTGAAATTTTAGCTTGAACCCCTAGTTGTAAAACCTGAAAAACTGGCTGATGGTAATGTTCTTAACACAGTCATCACTCAGCTTACAATGACAAACCAAAAGAAGAATTACAGGAGGGTACAAACACGTTAAGCCACAGGTTTGGTTTTCTCTGTTGTTGATTTTGTTTGTTTTAAACTAACTCCTTTTTCTCACAATGCTGAGAAGTCTCCAACTTACAACGCTTCAGCAGTCGTGTCTGTGGAGACAGACATGGTAACTTTGGCAATCTTAACTGTGCTCTTAATGCAGCTCTCGGCAGCCCTGTGCACGTTCCCCGCGTTGTTGGCGTGTTTGTGCTGGCAGTCAGACTCCATGCTGTTATCGAGGGGCTGTGCGGTTCCTTCGCAGGTGGGGAACATGCTGCGGAAGGCATGTCGCAAGTCCTTGCTCCTCAGAGCGTAGATGATGGGGTTCACCGTCGAATTCAGCAAACAGAGCATGCTACAGAAGGCAAAGACAGTCTTGATGAGCTTGTTCATTTTCCCAAAGACATCGTACACCATGATGGCGAGGAGAGGGCCCCAGCATATGATTAAAACGACTAGGATAAGGACCAAGGTTTTGGCTAACCTGATGTCCATACGAGTTTGATCAGGCCTAGTGATCTGTACCTTACCATCCTCCGTAGACTGAATGATTATGCTTTTCTGCGTGCCCCGCTGAATCATGCGAACAGCGTGGCTGTGAGCCTTCCACAGTATGTACATGTAGGCATAGACAATGAACAGCAAGAGGACGCTGGTGACCCCAATCCAGAACATCAGGTACGTCTCGTCGATGAGAGGGAATATGTCCGAACAAACGGAATTGAGCTTTTTGCAGTTCCAGCCGAGCAGAGGAAGAACGGCTATTACAATAGCGATGGTCCACATCACACAAAACGCTACGACAGCCTTTGGTCGGGTAACAATCCTTTTGTAAGCTAGCGGCCTGTGTATAGATATGTACCGGTCTATTGCCGTGAGGAAAAGGCTACCTACGGAGGCGGTGAAGGAGGCTGTAACTCCACCCAGTTTGAACAAGAAGACGTTGGGGCTGTCCTTCCGGTGGAATACATGGAAATCCACAAAACTGTAGACAAATATCACACTGCCCAGGAGGTCGGCCACAGCCAGGCTGCCAATGAAATGGTAGGAGGGCCTACACCGGAGGCTTCGGGAGTGAAGGATGACGCACAAGACGAGGAGGTTCTCTAGGACCGTGAAGGTGCCCAGGGTGAGGGACAGCACGGCTATGGCCAGCTGCTGGCTGGGGTTCAGGATCATAAAGCACTCCATATCCATGAAGTTCTCCCCACACTGTATGTTCTCATCATTATCCTTAAATGTGGACAGGGACTTGTTGTAAAACTCTGTGATGTTGACCTGATCTGAGGGAATAATGTTCAACAGGGGATCATCTCCTGCAGTCATTTTTTCTTGGAAAGGATCACCCCTGAAGGAGGAGAGAGGGAATTTCTGGGGATAGTACCCCAGCTTAGATGCCATGTCACCTTTCATGTCTTCGTATTGTATATCGTTGGAGCCCACGTAAAGGAGATCTGTTGTGATTGTTCGGAAAGTTGTATCTGCGAGGCCATCTAGGACTGACTTCATAACCCCAGTCTTGTTGGTTTCAGAGAGACTTGGGGGAGGGAAAAATGCATCGGAAGAAATCCTAGAAGGGGAAAAGACCAGACTTGGTTTAGATAAACAGAGAAACAACCACCACAAGCAACTTAGTTGAACTGTGTCAAACAGAAACAGCCTTTCCCTTGTATTCAGTGTAGGCTTAGCCTTTGCCACCTGTGGGAATCACGGTGAGCACTTAGAAAGAAACCACCTGGATTTCACTAAAACCAAATTACGCTAACAAGTGACATGAAAACTGGACCCACAGGGAACTAAGTATTCCACAGGAAAGCACTTTTCATTTCTCAAAAGTAGTTTTCATTTGTCATCAAAACTTTCTGAGCTGCTCCACCAGAAAGCTATTCTGCTCTAGATCTGAACTTGCCTTCTGATGGCAAAGTATCTCACAGACCAATATTCCTTGGGCTTGCTTCATTTAGATAATACCAAGTGCCACTGCAGGAGCAGCATTAAACTGAATCATCACCTTCACTGCCTGTCTTTCAAAAGGCAATGAGGTTTTGCAAACCTGACAGAGAGGGAACGGTGCATGTACCTGTGAGCTTCGCAGAACGCTGGTATATTCACATAACCCTGTTACAGCAACCTGAGGTCTGCTAACATCCAGAATTTGTTACTGAAAATGTTAGGAAGGTGCTTCGTCTACAGATGTAGAGATCTGGATATAGCTTCACTGCTCTATTTCTTCCTTCTGCTAAGCAAACCAAGACAACTAGGATGTTTACGCTCTATTGTTATCCAGCCCCAGCCCCAGTTTTAGGAAAGATGACCAGACGACTCAGTTGGTGTGTGGTCAGTGACCCGTTCTGCATGGATCAAAAGCCTCCATCAGAGTTGCTCACACTTGCCCACACAGCACCAAGTTTGGGTCAGAGTGCAGCTCTGGCCAAAAATCCAGGCAAAAGAGACTGGGACCCACTGCTCCTGTGAGAAGCACAGAAATGTACCTTTTCCCCCTAGGCACACCCTCAAAACCACTCTGTCCCTTCTGACATGGAAAACCCAGCAGAAGGCCCCCAGGTAGCCAGTGGTCTCTTGAGTTCCATCACACCCTGCCTTTGCTCAGGGGTGGTGACTGACTTCAGGGTGTAACTCCTTATCAAGGCACCCCAGGGAAAGCACCCTCACCAGCACCTGAGCGTCTTACATGCAACGACATCTAAGACAGGTCCCACAGCTCTTGGTATGCTGCGCTCCTTCATAGAACTTTGCCTGTGTAACACGCCTTGCATACGAATAGAACATCTGCTTTAGGGCCCCCTAACACCACCAGAGCAGCTGAGAGCGCTCTGGATATAAGTGTGTTACAGCTACTCTGCATCTGCTGCAGGACATCTCAATAATTACATCAGCAATAGGAGCAAACCCAAGCTTTTTCATGCTTTTAGAATGGAGGAAATTGTTTGTGACACCCAAGAAATCCCAGATGCCATATGTAGGCTCGCACTGACTTAACCTCTTCACTTTACACAACTGACAATAAACGGCATGAAGGGCCACGAGAGATTATCTGCCAAAACCCTGAGTACTGATCACCTCAACTCCTAAAGAGATTTGCAGATTAGGTACCAGAGCTCAGGTTTCCCATGAAAACTGAGAGACAGAAGAAAAGAATTCCTCTCTACAACAATACCGATACTGAAAACCAGAGGAAACCATAAGCATTTCAAAAAGAACCAGAGATCATTTGGCTGGTGAGTTATTTGTAATGCACTCACACTTGGTATCTAAACACTCAAGAAAGACTTTTTGCATAGTTCTTTAAAGTTTTGCATTTAATCCAGCAGGCTTGGACACTGAGTATTAAAGGGAATATATGACCCCAGACCTTCAGAAGACACTGCAACCCTAGTGCAAACAAGGATGAGCATTAACTACCTTTACTGGGATGGTCCAACACACAACACTGATACTTGCCATGCCAGCTTTTGCTGACATTGTGCTCAGCAAATAATAACATAATTATTAGACAGACAATCTGTAAAATAAATTAAGGAATTTAATTTTAAGAATTTGAGCAGTAAGGGAGGGAAATGCCAGTGAAGCACACATTAAAAATGAACAGCAATAATCTAATAAGTAAGGTACTTTTCTTCCAGAAGGTGCTTTACAGCTGTTCCTAGCAGAATGTGCAGTTGTTACATGATCCAAAGTTGACCCTGCCATCAACTGACGAATCTGCTTTGTCTGGCAACTTCAAACTTGGCACTGTAACACCAATTTAAAACCAGGAGTGAAGAATGTGTTACTCGTTTGAAAACTACCCCTAAGAAATTTAAATAATCAAGTAGTTAAAAAAAAAAATAATTTAAAGATGGCTCTGTTATTCCAGCTTATTGCTGACAGAAGACAGACAACCATTTTAATGATTAAAGTCACAGCCCCATGTCGAGAAGATTATGCCTGAGTAAAGCTTCAAAAATTGCATGCAACTGAGCACTTCTGCTAGACAGACAAACAAATTGTTATGAGGTAGCTAGTCCCTGCTGGAATCATGTTAAGTATAGACTTCCTCAGAGTAAGGTGCAAGCCGCTGTGTAACCCTTACCTTTGTTTGAAATACAAATGAAAGAACACGAATTCCTGCGTGCTCTTTTGAAGGTGGCAGCGAGTTATGTGACAATATCACTATGCATGCATATGCTATGCTAACAACATGGTTAATGGGATCAGGAGAGGCAAGTCTTACTCTGAATTTCAATGATTTTTTTTCCCTCTGTATTTTTACATTGAGATTATTACAGTAATTTCCACCTTATTGTCTCTGCAAAGAGAGTCTTCTTTGAGAGTACTTGGGAGTTCATTAGCGGTGTAGTTTAAGCTTTGGGGGATGCAGCTGACATTAATTTTGTTTTTGTTTGCTGCTGGGAATATCATAATTGGAAATTTCTAGCAGTATGTGTGCATGCACCTATTCAAGTAGCGGTTGATTTTTATTAAAGTTGCAGTAAAACAGCCATTCTCCTGATCTGGAACTGCACTTTACTGGAATTTCGTTTATTTTAATTTGGATACCAGCTTGTCCTGGTGTAAGTGACAACACTGAAACATGCTGTATCGATCAGCAAGGCTGCCCAGTGAAAACAAGACTGGACCTTTGGCACTGACGTTATCAGAAGAGTCCAGGTCACAGTCTGATGCGTTGCACAATTTGACATGGATCGAAAAGCCGATGACAGAAGCAGCAGTCTGGTGCCTGGTCTTTTGGTTTGGTCAATGTCACACAAGTTTTGTCTCTGAGCAGTTCTGTCCAAACCTGGAGTCAGGCACTGCCCAGAACAGGATACTCCACACTACGTGGCAACACCGCCCTTTGCGGTTGGCTCCAACTCAACCCACACTCACACTGCCCAAGACCCATCACCACCTCTACATGAAATATCCTGGGAGCTTCTGTGGCTTCTCACACCCCCCTAAAGAAAGGTTCCCCAAACAGATCCCTCCTCTCCAGCCTCACATCGCTGGGGTGATGGCCATGTGCTACAGGATGGTCCCCCCACGGCACTGAGGGAGAGCCTCCTGGGTCTGCCAGAATCCACTCTTCCAACGGAGCCTTTGAATCTCCAAAGCTCTTGGCTTTGTCCTGTCATTGAATGAGTTCTAATGACCTCAGTCATTTTAAAACAGCTTTAAAAAGAACCGAAACGTTGATTATGGATGAAAAAGAACCTGCACACTCAAAATTTTTGCTGTTTTCCATGACTGCATGGAGCAATTCACAGTAAGTAACCGTGAGCAGTAACTACAATTACAGATAAGGATTAAACAACAGATAAATATTCCAAGCTTCATCTATCTTCAAGACCAAAAGCAGAAAACCCACGCCTGAACACCATTTTAGACTTTTCTCCCGTCAAGCGGTGGCTGTTGGTGGGCTCTGCCAGACAAGCTGTGCAGAGGGACTGCCACTAGATGGAGTGGCTTTTACAAGCACATCGCTGAGCCGGCTGCAGAGACCTGGATTTAACTTCATCTAGCCCCTCTTTCCAACCTGCTCTACCGGGGTTCAAACACATCAGGCGCTTAACTGCGGCTGAAGGTTGAAGGCACAACTTTGTTAAGGCTCTGCCCTCAAAGTGAAAGAGTTAGTGAAGATTCGGGAGGCAAATCTTACTATTGCCCTCCGCTGTGTGGTTACATATAGCCTTAAAAAGAAGCTTGGATGCCATCAGAACATAAAGACCCCTTACGTAAAATATAAAATACATAAAAGGCTGGTGGCTCACCTCAGAGAAGAGGGAGAATTATACCTCCCCATGACTTCTAGTTGGCCCACAGGACCAGTTCACTCAGGGAACAAGAATGTGACTTCATTAAAATGCTATTGCCTATCTTCTGCTGTTCTGGGGGAGAGGGAGGACTGGAAAGTTTTTATAGTTGTCTAAAAAAAGGGCTGAGTTTATTATTATTTCCAAACCAGGATGATTGATAGAGCAATTTTAATAGCCTGAATAGAAACACTGAATATTTGCATTCTTCCTCGGAAAGTAATTATGAGCAATACAATGATGCTACTGATAACTGCAAAAATGTTGATGTGGCAAGAAAAGGAATCAAAAACAAGAAAGGGAAATCCACAATCAAACCTTTCTAGCTTCTATTTTAGAAAATATTTTGATCTCCATGTCTATATACATTTCTTCTATGATACCCACAGCTAATTAAGAACAGGCTAAAGGATAAGTAGATATAATTGAAACATAGTTTCTGAATGCACAAAAATATGTAAATGCATTCTCCTTGCGTAAGCAAGGCTTACGTTATAAGGCTTGTAAGTCCTTCAGAAAAGGACTTTATCTTCCAGTAAGTCTGCAGAGTGCCCAGTACACTGGGAGTCCTACCAAACTGCGTCCACAAAGTCCTACCACAGGAGAAACAGCAGTAATTTATACTCATGTGTTGTCAGCTGGAAAAGTGTGAGAGGAATGAGATCTACCATAGTAACTGTTGGCCTCCAGGAATTAGAACTGTCCTATAAAACGAAAATTTATATGGCTAATAATTACCTTATCCCATATGGTGATGAACAATACTGCTTCGAGGACAGAACAAGGTTTCTAAGCCTTGGAGAAAGAAATGTGCAGTCTGAGAAATGGCACTCTAAGACTCAGCAACACCGAGCAAGAAAAAAACCCAACACGTTGATGAGGATGTGAAAGCGATGCTACCCTATCCTGTTTACTGTTTTACTACTCCATCTCCAACACTCTGCTACTCCTAGGCTATAAATGGCAAATACGCTGTCACTCCTAATTCAGGAAAACTTGCATTCACTTCAGTGGGAATTTTCTCTGTCTGAGGGATGGGGAAGGAGCACTGAAGCTAAGATAGAGGCAAATGAGGGCTGCTATCTTCTAGTTACAGCAAGGCACAATCAGCTACGGGGTAAACTAGGGCATATGAGTACTGAACCAAATTTTGTTCTTATATAGCGTGATGATATCTATTGCAAGCTGAACCTTAATTAGCAAGAAGCCAGAGCTACATGTTAATTAACACACCGGTTGCATGCTACAAAGATAGGGACTGGAAATCTGGGAGCAAACTGCCCCTACATGACACACCCCCAGCATCCAGCAGCTGACAATCTGAATAACAAAACAAGGTGGGGGGAAACAGAGCATTAATCGATGACCAGTAATGTTTTTTTTTTAAGAAATAACATTATTTCCTCCCTCCAAAGTTTTGTTGGTGAGATACGTGTACCAGTTTTAGTACAGGTGATTGCAGGCACAGAGAAAGAGGCTGTATCTTACCTCCCAGGCAGCCAGGGCATTTGTGTGTGTCTCAGATCAGAGAGTTTCAAAAGCAAGGCTGAAGTTCTGCTCTGTTTGGTGCAGGTGAAGGATTCTGACGTGGCTTTCCTGTGAGCCAGGTGAGCATGCTAGCCACCTCTCTGTTCTGCTGCCCATCCCTAAACTGCTTGAGCTGTTCCACGTTGGATCAAGTGTTAAAACATCAGGAAATAAAAGTACAAAGGTGCATACCCGGTAAGTGAGAGGCTTAGTTTGAAGCTCCTTTTCTGAATTAAGCAAACCAAGGATGTGCCTCCTACATCTGACCCAGCTGCAGGGGAAGGAGCAAGGACAGCTGCCCCATCTGTCTGTGAAAGCCTCTGAAGCTCCTCAGTTCACTCAGAACCCCTCAGCTTGTGAAACAGAATTTCCTACCAAGTCAGAGACAAGACGAAATACTGAAGACACAAACTAGCAAGGGCACTGTCAGGGTCACGTTAGTGGGAAACTATAGCTACCTGGTCTGCCCAGCTTTTGGGAGAAAGGAGGGAAGGCAGAGGTGGCTTTCTTAGAACACTGAAAAGACCGTATAAATGTGGGATTTAAACACCTTTCACACTTCACACGTCTTAATTTCATGTTAAAGGCATAGTTTTGGGAGACGAAGAAGAGGTTTGCTGAAGTGTGAAAGGTCCAGACGAAAGCACTGGAGCAAGAGTGACCTGGTATTTGTGTGAAATCCGCTCCAGCTTAAGGACTCACTTCCTCCTGAAGCAGAACGAACAGGCAAGACGCAAAGTTTGATACAGTGCTCTGGCATTTACATTGTAAAGAAAATGCAAGAGAACTCATTCAGCTGGCCAATTTTGAACTCTCCAAATTTCCTTTCTCACAAAAGTGTTTATCTTGGATTTCAGTATTCTGACAAAAATTGCTTCATTTCCTGCCTCTTTTCTAGCCCTTCTCTAATGCCAAAAGGTGCTGGCACTTATTACGGCTGAGCAGAATTGACATAAATGTTAAATGGAGACAGAGAAGCCCAGCCAGGTGCAAAAGAGAAGGGGGCTGTTCAGCCTGGAAGTACCTAGAGGAGACAGCAGCCTAGCACACCAGGTGTAGTTGAAGGGAGAGAAGTCATTTGAAACAGGAAAGCAGGATGTAGAAGACCCAGACTCCACTGGATGTTAAATGCTAAAGGTCCCCAGAAGAACTAAACGAATGAAACCTGGGAAAACCACATTTATTAGTTACCAAAAAAAAAAAAAAAAGATAACCACTCCAAGAAAACATGTTCAATGTAACGGCCAGGGCACAACAAAAAAGGTCAAGAATTTGTTGCAGCAGAAAATATTAGTGAACTTTATTAAAAGAGTAAGGATTAGAGATAGGAAAACAGCAAAAACATCAGGCTCCAGGGAGAACTCTCATAAACTGCTCAGAGTGCATGATTGCCTCCTCTTCCCCCTGCAACAAAACTATGGCCATAACAAGGTTTAATCAAAGGCTTTGTGAAACAGCAAGGAAATGCTGAGAGCAAAGGTAACACAGGTTAAGTGACTGGTGTGAAGGGAACAGGGAAGAGAGGAGAGAGAACTACTGTCCTCATACAGGGACCAGGGCTTCTCCAGGTGAGATGGGAGCAAACCAGGGAAAGGTAAGAGAGGAAGACCAAAGTGTAAGGATCCCATGGGAGCCAGGGGATGCAGATTTTAGGGAAAGAGAATAGTCTTTGTGGGTGGCTTGGTGAAAGCAGATGAGGTGAAGGAGAAAACTCACGAGAGAAAATCTCCCTCCCCTTCTAAGCAACATGAACTTCAGAGGCACCTCTGTTAGCTGAAGGATATAGCTAGTGGGATTTTCAGATCTCACCATAAAGAAAGAACAGACCCACTGCTCTGCAGGCAATGACTTGCTCTTTTGAAAGTCCATTTCTGATCTGTATTCAAACGGCAAAAGAAGATGCAAAGGGCTCTGAGAAGCCATCCTCAGTAAGGTCACAGGAAAGGACAGCACTGTACGCACTGACACATGGGGCCAAGATGGGGACACTCAAGAGAGATCAGTTGAACAAATCTGACCAGGGACACGAATAAAAATCAAACTGCTTATGGAAAATGAAGTACAGAATATGGACCTCAGAGGTGGGAAGGAAGAGGGAGTGCTCAAGCAGAGCCACTGAGTGACACACACGGTGGGCAAACATACCGAAAGGGGAAAAGGGAAGAGGTCTTTACAGACAGTGACAGAAAGTTAGTACACAGGATGCCAGCAACACATTGCAGAGCAACATCCCTTCTACCCTAGTCCTCAGGAGTCTGCTTCTCCCAAAAATTATTAGGCCACCAAGTGTTGGCAGTGCTCAGAAGCTAGGAGAGAAAGGCTTTTGGTAAATGTGATGTCCCAAGCCATCAGCATTAGCGAAGGACAAAAATACGCACTCCAATTAAAAAATGTAAAACATTCTTTCATTTCTGGAGCTGTCTGGCCTTTCATAAAATTTAAATAAGCCCAGATAACTCTCCTCATAACTACATTCAGAATATAATGATATTCAAATATACTGCCTTCACACACACAAACAACTTGTGAAATTATTTGCCAGCATATTAAGCCACTACGCCAGATTGCTTGGCAATGGTGCATGTCTTCAAAATATGCAGATGCTTTTCTTTTTTAAAAAAAGGAGAGAGGGAGAGAAGGAAAAGTGAGAAAGAATTACAGTGGAATCTGATACCCAAGCAGCCAGAACAACAAATTGCGGAGAGACTCCAACCAGTATTACATCAGATTTGCAGAAACAGTTAAAAGATACTGTGGGATGAGTTATGGCTTCTTATTTCTGAGTATATGTGTATACATATATATATATATATATATGCATAAACTTATAGACAGACATACACAAACACATACCCATGCCTAAGGGAACAACCATGCAAAGTCTCACGAATGCTGCAGTAGCGTTTGTCATGCGTAAACTCAAATTCCTGGTGCCAGAGGACAAGCAAAGAAGCTAAAAGTGTAGGTACAAAAAACACAGGCAAGATGACTGCTCAATATGTTTTTTAACCCCCTTATGCACAGCCTTCCTGGGGAAAAGGAAGAACCTAAGACCAGTGCTTCTATCACCGAGATCCCATAAAAATTATTTTGCATGTATATAAGCATATAGGTACGTATGCACACACTCCAAACCGATGCTGCCTAATTTTCCAGGCACATGCATAGCCTGGACTCCCGTAGCGCGCTGTTTGAAACAGAAGCGGAACTGGCAGAGCCCAGTGATTTCTGAGAGCATGTTTCACGTATTCCCCACAATGGGAAGGTGGGAGCCTCCCAGGCCCCTGAGCACAGACTTTGAAAGCTTTCCTCAGATGCAGAAATACAAAGATGACTCCAGCAGGGGCTGAACGCAAACCGACAGCATTCCCTATGGAACCGCTCCTGCTCAGCCAGAACTTCATAGCCAGTAAATACCCCTTTCTTAAGAATATACAATTGCCATAACACAGGTTAACATGGGTACTATTTGATGCCATCCAGCCTCTGTCTACACAAACAAGACAATGTCCGAAATGTATAAAACACACAGTTTCACCATCAGTCCAGACAAAGTATAAGGAGTGGCACGCACAGTAGTGAAAGACCAATTTTATCTGTGCTTTGGAAGTGGGTAGCTTGATCAGAAAAGGATGTTCCTACTGAAGAGAGGCAGAACCCGGCTTGGTGTGTACATCACCATTGTGCCCCTGCATGAGGCACAAACAAGAGGAGAAAATGTCCTCCAACCTTATGTTGCAAACCCAATCGTTTTTCATGGGCAACAATGGCACCTTTGGGGAGGGGGGTAGAGGGAAAAGTTCTTTCTAACAAGAAATTGATTTATAAGTCATTACAGCCATTTCAAAAGGACAGGTCGTGACTGGTTGCAGCCAACACTGACAAAGCCACACACTTTCAAAGAACCCAAGTTCTAGGGGGCAAATGCTTATCCCACTGACAGCAATCGGATACACACTTTTTGCAGCAGCACAGCGTCAGTCGAGAAATGGAGATGTAAAGAGCAGTACTGAGAAGACAGGTTGTCACATTTTTAACTTTGCATTAATAACAAATGCTGTTGCTGTCTATTCTGGCACGTTTGCAAGCTTGCTTTTAAGTACGAGGGGCTGGCATGCATTTCCACTATAGATAGGAAAACAAGAGCAGCCTTGTTATGATTAAAAGGGTCTATTTCCCTCTGCCTTCTGTCTTCTGTGTCCATCTGCACAGCTGCTTTGAACTTGGCCAAATCCCAGTGTTAGGGTCGTCCGCAGTACATGTTTTAAATCAGCAGCAGACTGTGTGAATTTGCTGCTAGAGAGAAGAAAAATCTCCAAATTCTCACTTAAATGGTTAATGAGTGGGTTTGTAGAGCGTTCATAATTTTACATAGCCCAAACTATTTGGGAAATCGCAGTGAAACATACATAAAATCATTTGCTGTTTCGGGAGGAGACTTGGATAAAGCCAATATAGGCATCTCCAAAGAAATGAAGAGCAATTACTGTTGTGAAAAATGACTTCTGCGGATGCCCAGGTAGCCGACAGCATGACTAGAGGTAGGTCACAAAAGTCTGCATTGGAGAAGTTTTTCTTAAAATGTGTGGAAGACAAAGCATGAGACCTGCAGAACCGGGAATGGCAATGCATTTGCAAAATTATTGGGCAATCCTCAGCAAATATGTGGGATTGGGTTCTTCCTGTCTCTTTATCTCCTCACCTCAATAGAAAGGAAAGCTATCGCAGCTTTACCTCTAGCGTGACACTTTTAGCACCAATATTCCCAGTGGGGTGACAGTCTGCAAGCATCTTGGGATGGCCACATTAAAAGCTGAAAGTCAGGAATGACTTAAAAAAAAAAAAAGTTATTTCATTTCTAAACTTCCATTGCCCAATCAGAAACCCCTGAACAGAGAAAGGGAAAGGCTTGCGTTGGCTAAGACCTGCCATTCCTTCAGCAGAGAGAGCCCTTAATGGGGTGCTTTATGCAACTGAGCTAACATAATTCACCAAAGAACAACAGCCAGGATCAAAGGCGGCTCCCGGTTCATCCTCATACTACAACCTGCTTTCTACCTTCACCTTGACTTTTATAGCTATTTGGATTTGATTACTGTGGGTTTAGATGTTATGGAATGGTCGACGAGGTAAATTCATGGCAAAGAGTCAGTTTCTTTGCCTAGCCAACTTTTTTTACTCCCCTGGCAATAGATGCCTGCTGGCTCAGTGAAACAATTATTGCTTTTATCAATTCTGCTTTAAGATGTTTTTATTCAGATGCTTCTGCCTCTCATTCCAAAGACCAACAGATAATAAAGCAAAGCTGTTCCTGGTTGCTACAACACTAATTTTAACCTCAAGCAAATCAGGAATTACACATTTATCTTCTAAACTGTTTAAAGATGTTAGGTTCATTTCTTTAACGGCTGTTTTAATAAACTCTGTCTGCATAATAAATATTCCTACTATAGTCACAGGGGTTTTTTTGCCTTTCTTGTGGAGAGAAAACCAGTGCTGACAGTTGATAGGAGGTGTAATCCAAAAAGAATTAAGCACAGCCAAGTAATTTTTGCAATGTTGCACATTTTGTTACTAAATATCATGTCAAATATCACTCTGATCCTTTGCATGGTCTCGGTACATGTGATCAGCAATGCCACCCCCAGCAGAGAATGCTATATTGCTTTAAGAAAAGGTGAACAATAACAATGAAAACAAGATGATAGATCTAAAGGGGGAGGGGGGGGAGGTAGAAACATTACTACACCTTTAGCAGTCTAAAAAAGCCACACTATGTTATTTTTTAAAAAAACCCAAACTTGTAGATACTCAAGGAGTCTTTTGCTATCTGGCTCTATGTTATATATATGCCCTTTTATCTTCTGAAAGAAGACAACATACGCCAGAACCGTTAATATGATCATTTGCTGCAATACAGAAAATAACACTGATGATAATTTTAGAGAAAAAAAAAAAAAGGAAAACTACAGACTTCATTTTCTGACACCATTTTACTTAATCAAACTGAAATCACAGTAACGAGCTCTCTCCTGCCAAAGGCTTGGTACATACCTCATCCAGGGGTGTTCTCAATGGAGATTTGCAGGCGTCTTTGAGACAAAAAGATGCTCATTTAAAATAAGCCCATATGGTTACTCTGAATTATTTCTCAGCAGCTGAAGATTTCACATGACAAACACTGCATGAAGTTTAAAAAGCTCACTCTTTTTCGGCCGTTTTCCCCCCAGACCTCCGAATTTCAGACAAAAAACCCAAACGAACCAACCAAAACCCCTACTGGGATATTCTGGAGATGCTGGATGCCTAAGTGACATCTTTTAACGGAACATCATTGCGCACAGAATCACGAACCGCCTTTTATTTCGGCTACAGCCTCAACGGCGGAGTTTTGGGAGGAAAAGTGCTCAGGAAGACTGAATGCCACCCGCGGCAAATCACCGGTGGGTGAGGACGAGAGGAGAAACCTCCGATGTCAGATAAGGTCCTGTGGGAACCTGGGAGGCTGCCGGCTCCGCGCACAGAAGAATAGACGCGCGTTAACCATAACGCCACCAGCCTCCCGCACCTCCGCCCGCTGCCGGGCTACCCTCCCCGGCCGGGTTCCGTCCCCGTCCGCCCCACTCCGTCCTCCGCATGGGATCACGAAAGCAAACCACGCACCTCGGGCCACCGGGGCTTTTCCCGGGTGGTCCCGGGGCACCCTCCAACTCTCCCAAGACGCCCGAAGCGGCGGCGTGGGGCCGTGCCCGGGGCAGGGGCGAGAGCCGCGTCCCCGCCGGGCCCTTCCGCAGAGCGAGTCGCGGCGCCGCGGGACACGGCGGCGCATCCAGAGGAGGGATGCTCTCGCAGGCAGCTGCCTCCCCTCCGGCCGCTCTACCGTCGGGGCAGGCGGCATCAGCCCCCGGACCTCCTCTTCTTCCCCTTTCCCATCACCCCCCTCACGCCCCGCAGCCAACAAACTTTGAGGGGGACGACAGCTACCTGGCCCCTAGCCGCGGGGGGCACCCGCCCCACCCTCCGCCCCCCACCCTCGCCGCGCCGTCCTTACCCTCCGCACGGCACCGGCCGCGTCCCCCGCCTGCTCCGGCCGCGCCGACCCCCGGCAGGGAGCGGGAGCACCGCCCCGCCCGGGCACCCCAGCAGTGGGGAGCGCCGAGGAGGCGGTGCCGGCGAGGGAAAGGAGGTGGGAGACTTCTCCCCCCAGCAACCTCCCCTCCTTCCTTTCCTTTCCCTCCCCTCGGCGCCTCCTCTCCGACCACCGTCGCCCTCGCTTGCCCGGCTCAGGCGGCGTGTCGGGCTCCACCGCCCCGCCGCCGCCGCCGCCGCTCCATGTGCCGCCCGCCCCCCCAGGCCGCCGCCCCCGGCCCTCCTCCGCCGCCTCCGCCCGCCGCCCGCCGCCGCCGCCGCCTCGGCGCGGGGAGGCAGCGCGGGAGCCGCCGGGCACCCGGCGCGGCTCCGGCACACGCCGCCACGGCCGCGTCCCCCCCGCCTTCCGCCCCTCTCCGGTCCCATTTATGAAGCCCGGCTCCCATCACGTGTCAGTGTGCCTTTTGTCCCGGCCTTGGCAGCGGCGGAGGCGCCCCGCACGCGCGGGCAGCGCTGGGGGAGACGGGCGGCGGCGGCCAAACTTCTCCCCGGGGGAGGAACGCGGGGGCGCCGGGGGACACGGGAGGGGTGCGAGCGAGCGAGCGAGCGGGCGGCGGCGGCGAGCGGGCGGGCCCCGTCCGCCCCGTCCGGCTGGACTCGTGCCCACCGTCCCCGTCCGCCCTTCGCCCCGCGGCGGGGCCCTGGGTAGTTAATTGCGATTAGCCCCGTCGTGCCGGCGCTCCGCTGCGGCGCCCCGCCGAGCGCGGGGTAACCGGGCCGGGGAGGCGGCGCGTGGGGTCCCCAGCCAGCATGGACCGCAGCGCCTCCTCCGGCCCGCGGGGGCGAACGGCACCTCCCCGCCGGGGGCGCAGCGCTGCCCCGCCGCGGGGCTCGGCCCGGCCTCGGGTCCCCTCCGCAACGCCCCGGGCTGAGGCGGGCGACCCAAGGGTTCCGTCGGCGTTGCGCGGGGAGAGCGGAGACAGGCCCCGTACTCGTCCTGGGGCCCCGGGGTCGGTGCGCCCCGGGGACTGGGTGGGATGGCGGCCGCTGGGTCTTTGGCCATGGCTGCGCCCACAGGGTGTTCATCGAGGCCGAGTCCCTTCCCCGTGCCAGTGTTTCCCATGAAATGCCAGTTTTACGATCGTGTGTTTCCCTTTTCCTCACTGTCTTTGACTCCCGCCTTGTGTATTTTGGGGCTTATGTGACAGCCGCCATGGCGTCCCTCAGAAGCACCGGGGAATCCCTCATCTCTGCGGGACAGAGCGGCTCCAAAGGTGGGTGGGCAATGGGCAGAACCGTAAAGCTGGGTTTTATTCAACAGCCGGTTCCTGAACACTGTAATATCCAGCTGGCTTTGCTCCGTGTGCTTCTGCCTCTGCAGTGTCATAAATATGTATTTGCCTTCACACGTATTAATACAGAAACATAAATATTTATCATTTGACATAATGTCTAAAGACATTAACTGGTCCATGTACCACATCCACCCATGGAGGTGGAATAGGATTCCTTCATTCTCATGGGAAAAAAATAGCGCTCAACTCTTCATGGGTGAAGGTTAAAGACTCTGGGTGGCTGCATTTTTCAGATGTGCCTGCCAGCTGACCCTGAGTCTTCCTCTTGAAGGCTTCTCGAGCTGGGCCCCCAAGGCCTGTGTGATCCAAAACCTCAGGGCTCCATCTGGGAAAGTGCATCTACTGAGGAGCACGGACCTGTCCTCAACAATCCGGTGTTTTTCTTGCATGAAGTCCCACAGTGAGTCTGCAAGATCATAATTACTGCCTGTATTTTTTCCACCGCTGGCTCTTTCTGATGGTAATTGTTAAATTAACAAGAAAGGAGATAATTTCAAACGGCATTCCTGCGAGAAAAGTGGAAAAGGAAAGAAAGGCTAACTCATTTGTGCCCAGCTCGAGTTTCTGATATTAGTCAGTCTATCTGGCCGTTCGGAAGTGGTGGTGTGTTAAAAGAACTTTATTTAACACTGCAGTAAATCAGAACAGATTTCTCTTTGGCTGTGCATTTCAGAAGGTACTGAGCTATCCTCCTCAGAGGTCTGGGACCTTTTCTTAATTCTTTAACATTAGAGTTTTGTATTTTTGTTTGAAATGCGAGTCTACCAGGTTAAGCTTCTCTTCCACGTTTGTGGAGGGAGACATCCTCTCGGCAACAGAAAGGCACATCCGGCGGACATCTCTGGACAAAAGAATCGGCCCACAGAGAGTATTTAAGGGCATGTGCAACTGCTCATCCTACCTCCACATTCATGGTTTGCTAAAGATCCCCATGATGAACTTGGGAGTTACTCCGGTCTTGGGGTAATCCTTCTTTCTGTCACTTCTAAACTCAGATGGCAGAGAGGGAAATTGCAGCATTGAGCATGTAGCCATGCCCACACACCGAGGGCTGGGTTTGGGGTTTTTTTTTGTTTCTTTCTCCCTAAAATCCCCCTACAGTTGCTACTGCCAGTTCAACCCACAGGAGTAGCAGTTCCACAGGAGACAAGGCGTGTGGGTAGCCAGAGGTGACTCAAGCACCCAGTTTGTCAACCTTCGTCACAGTGTGGCGTCCTGCCGACCCCTCACGCCTCGTGCACCCCAGCTGCTTTTCCAGGATCTTGCTTTTAATTTAGCAATTTGGCAAAGGGAAAGTTGGTGTGATCCTGTGACACATGTTCCTGCTGGAGCTGGTTGGAAAAACCTCTGAAAGAAGGAACAGCTTTCCACTGGAAAATGCAACCCTGTCAAAATCAAAACGCTTTGCAAACTTGTGTCGGTTACATGGAAAATGTCATTTAAAAAAGAGTAAGTGGTGGAGGGATGTTCCAACAGTGTGGGAACATCTCGTTTTGACATTTCCAAGCTAAATGTTTCAATTTCTTCCTTCAAAGTGAGTTTTGATATCAAAATATTTCATTCCATATTATATATTACAAAATAATACAAAATTTTAAAAGCTGAATCATGTATTTACGTCGACCTGAAATTAATGTTCTGCACAACTTTCTCAAGGAAAATAATTCAGCTTTTCTGATTTGGAGCAAAATTTTCACCCCCAAACACTTTGGGAAACTAGACTGCCTGAATTTTGTTGGGCTCTCAACCACATGGTGGAATCCCAGAACACATTGACAACCGCCTTTTTACAAAATACTTAAAATAGTGAAGAGCTGCTTGCAATCTTGTCTTTACTCACACTTTAAGCCTTGCTGCTGCTGAAGAGAAAACCATTCAATAAGGAAGATGAAGCCTGAGGGAAAAGATGGGGGTGGGCGTAGACCCTGAGAGTAGAAGTTGTCACTTTTCCCAGTTAACATATTTCAAAGTAGTGCAGCAGTCAGGTATCTGCTGGCCACCCCCAGTACAGCTGCAAATGGGATTTCCTTTGGTTCTTATTTCAGGGAGAAGAGGAAAAAGTGCAACAGATGAGATGATAATCCAGTTGATTCTATGCTCTTTCTAAATCACAAATTCCACCAGTTCTTTGCCACCTTAGTTATGTTGGGTTTTTTTTTCCCAAATACCTGTATTTGATATTTTTATGAAAAGTAAACTTTTCTCATCACTTTATGAATGTTATATTCCATCCATGAAGCACTTTATCTGTTTAGGTTGATGAGAGGTGCTTAATGCTTGAGCTTGATTTACTTAGCAAGAATCCATCAGTCATCTCAGAACTTGTTTTGCATGCTTCCTGGAGTTCTATGGCTGCTTTCAAGATTTCCTCATCTCTTCTTCTCAAGAGTATTTTCTGCTTCTACCTCATACTATAGGCTTGGAGGTTTTTCTCACTTTTATCCCTTCATCCATAGGTAGACAAGGCAGACATAAATGATCTCTCCAGAAGTGCTTGGGAGTACAGTGGCTTCTAACACGTTCTCCAGTGTCCTGCCCACAAGCAAATAGGTTTTCATGAGATTTATGTGGTGGTTTATTAAATAATTTTCAAATGAGGGACAAGATTTGGTCTTACGTCTATTCCTGATGTAGAAGATTGTCTGCTTGTCCCATCTTTATCAGTCCAGTTTAGGAGACTTTGCTGCTAGGATAGCACTGAGCACCACGGGTGCACACAAAGCCCTCCACCACGTCACAGTCATAAAATCACGGGAAAAAGAGGGTCTTCACTATAAATGCAGTTCTGCTCATGCATATCTTGAGGGCCACAACAGAAATTCCTTTCCAGGAGAAAAATAAAAGGTTGAAAAACAAGACCTTAAACTCTGAGCTAGCTTTCTCTTCCCAAGTCACAGAACCTGAGAACCTGACATACCTAGGTGCTGTTGCAGCAGGCATTAAGGACAAGTACTCTTAAGGCGAGATGATTTTTCAGCTTCTCTACGTTTTCCCTGCAAGCTATCAGACAAGGTTGGGTTGGGACCCACCAAGTCCTGATGCTGCCCGTCACTTGTTAGGTGATGATGGCCTCTTTTTTCAGTAGTATTGAACAACCGCAGCATTCCCTGAGTTCAGCAGGATCTCTGTGAGTTCAGCACCTCAGGATGTCCTGCTCTCCATTTCTCTGTGCTGTGCTCCCCAGCTGTAAGAGGAGGATAACAGTATCTCCTTCCTTTCACCGCTCTTAGGCTTTTCTGTGTAAACTGTAAGGTCATCAAAGCGAGAACCGACGCTTCCTAGTAGTTTGTGAGCACCTATCACAACAAAGTCATAATCCTGGCTGTGGCCTGCAGGCACTAACACATTGCAAATAATAACAATAAAAACACAATCAGAAATGTTATTGTCTGGGAGAAGCTTTACTGCCATCCAGCAAATAAAAAACCCAAACCAGCCCACAGAATGACATAACCCATGAAAGTGAGTGACTTACCCAGGGGCTTTGCTAATTACCCAGCTCCATATTTAGCCAAATGTTGGCCTCTCATGAAGGGGCTGAGCTGCCAGCGGGCAGTCACCGTGCGTGTCACTGGCGCAGCATGGCAGCGTCCTTGTTTTGGGCTGCCCCCACAGCATGCTGCAGCCTGTTGCTCAGGTGGGGAGCAGTAGCCCTGCTCCTTCCCCAGGCCCAACATTGGCTTTTAGACTCTGCCAGCAGCTGAGAGTGGGAGATGTGCTGCTGGCTTTATGTACCGCAGATGTCCACCAGGCAGGATGGACCGAGACCACCAACTCCTCTCATGCAGGAAAATGAACAGCTCTGATAGAGTAATGACTTCGTGTCACTGCTGCCCCTGAACCAAAATAAAACCAGTGATGCAGGCATTCAGGTCTCTCTATCCTGTCATTAGCTATCTCCTGAAGCTATTCTCTTCAGCTTCTTGCTTTGTCCTTTTAAGTTGGAGCTGAGCAATGATGAACCAATTTAGCCTCCGTTCGGTGTGATTTAGGTTATGAACTCCATGAATTAAGAAGAGGAGAGACGTGTGTAGCTGTGAAGAACGCATACATTTGTAAAAGACTCTCAGTTTACTACGGACAGGTGTTAGTAGCCGTTGCAGACAGAATGCATTTGAGCTTAATCTTCTGCTATATTGATTTTTTGTAATGTTTTGCCTATTCTGTTGTGGGTGGCGCTGCAGGGTACTAACAAGGTTTTTTCTTTTGCTCTGATGGCAGTGATACAGTGCTGTATCACGTTCCTGACACTGACTCCTGACAAAGATGACAGGAAAGGAGAGCCAGAAGATTGGTGAGCACGTGCTGTGGAGAAACTTCTGTTTTAAAACAAAGGCTTTCCCAGGCACAGAGGCCAGGAACTGCTTATCTGATGTCTGTTGCCTGTCACGTGTTTGCTGATGCCCAGGGAAGAACTCAAAAATGTTCCTGTGGGATCAAGTCCACTGTCCCCTCCTCCTTCCTTTCTCATCCCCTCTCTGATGCTCAAGTCTGGGCTTCGGCACACTGGAAAGAAGCTGCTGTGTTCGGTGTGAAGCCATGACACACTGCTCCTGTTTGGAGCAGCGCCTTCTGGCTTCAGCCACTTTAATTGGCTCTGTGCTTTGAACCATTCGGCACTGTGTGCTCTGCTCAGCGTGGCTCAGTATTGACTCACTCTTCATCACAAGTCTCCGGAGCAAATGGCAGTAATCTCAGGAGCTTAAAGATCACAATTTTGGAGTCTCTTTTTCCATAGAGTTTGAATCTGTGGCTGCATCCCCAGGTAAGGGCTCATGAGCTGCTCTGTTAAGGGTGCATGCAGCCTTGAGTGCCTGCTACAGCATTTTTGCGTGTTCCTTCAGAGCTAAATGCTGGCTGAGGCACATGAGTTTCTTTTCTCTCCTCTGTCTGAAAATTACAAAATGTTGGCCCAGGTTGTTGGGAAGGAGAGTGAGTACACTGCGTTAGAGAGGATGGGCCTCTTTGACCTTGGGGATGATGCTTTTGAACCTGTTTTTTAACATACTTTTCTAACACAAAGGAAATCACTGCTGCTCCTAAGTGATCTTTCAATGCAGAGAAACACCCTCATTAGTTTTTTTTTTTCACCTTCTCACCTTCTTTCATTAAACCATACTCTTTACAGTCCCAGTTGAACAGCAGGGAACATTATGAGCTGACTGAAAAGCATTTTCCTTTGTTAACATGTTTTTTCATCATCGAGCAATAGAGCAGTAATGAGGACACAGATCATCTTTTCATTATAAATATGCATAGCAAAGTATAGGGAAAAAAAAAGTGGGTTCCTAAATTAAATAAATAAACAAAACAACCGTGTAGTGAAAGGAAGAAATTGAGAAAAACAAGATGACAAAGCTTTTTCTTGATGCTCTACCTTTGCTAGTGTACAGAGGCATCAGAGTCAGGAAAGTCTCCAAGTCGTGTTGGTTGCTTTGAATATTGCATTTAATGGAAACAGGCATAGGATTGTATCTGCGACTTCTGTGTGATGCAAATCGATATCATTCATCAGTATGGCAAAAGAAACCAACAAATAAACAAAGAAAGCCTAACTAAAAACACAGCCTAAGATGACTCTAAAATAGATTGGCTCTTTCATGGAAATATACAGATTTGTTTTCCCTCTTGACTTTTGTTCGCATTTTCCTTGTTCCTACCAGATATGAAAACAACCCATCGTGGCAGTTTTTTTAAATAGGGACAGTATATATCAGTCTGTGTGGCATACGTGTTCAGCTCCAGAAAAGAGACACTATTACGAGTTTGGATGAGAACTACACATTTTCTAGCTCAAGTTCGTGCGGAGATGTAGCCCTGCAGAGGAGGCACTGTTTCTGTGTGTGTGCTTGCACGGCACTTAATAAAATGAAGCCATTATTGGAGGGCGAGGGAAAGAGCTCAACCGCTATCGTAATGACTGTAAAGCCCAGCTATGATAAAATGCACTGAAGGTAGCGGTGCATAAGTGCCGTTGTAGGGAATGGCACAGCGCTGCAGAAGGAACAGGGACTTGGTAACTCAAAAGTCCACTCTCCTCATCCCTCCCCACAGGTTGCAAGGGGCTGTAGTGGGCCTTTCTCCCTCTTGCAGTGCACTGCTCAGTGCACTGGTGCAGCTCTGCTCCTGGGTAGTCCGGGCTGTGAGTGATTAAGGCTCCACTCAACCTCTACTCTCTCCCCTGGCTGGGTCTTCCGATCAGTTTGCCTGGAACAAGGAAGCATAGCAAACCTGGAGAACTCGCTTCCCCTTGCATTTCAGGAGAAATATGCTTTGACTCCAAAGGAGAAAGAAACACAAACGTCCCTCTCTTCTTTTTGTGCCAGCCCTCAGGCTGTATCACAGTCTGGTCCTCAAGAGACAGTCTGGCTACCTCTTTTGCCTCTGCCAGCTTTTCTATGCCTTTTCCACAATTATTACAATTATTGTGGCTACATTTGCTTGTATGGTCAAGGATTGTTAATGCTATCCCTTCCTGCCCCACAAATTATTCATTACAGTGTCATAGAGTACTTAGCATAAAATGTACACTTGTGTGCGTGTTTTCATTTAATAAAACCCTTTGGTCATGGAAGCACTGTCAGCTCAGGTTTTGTTATTTCAGAATATTTGCCTTAAAACGTGTGGCACCTGGATGATGTAGAGGTTACCTAGCATTTTCAGCTCTGCAAAGCAGGGGTGCAAGTGTGTGCTTTACAACTGCAGGTTTGAACAACAAAAACCAAATCACTAAACTCAAGTCTGCTCAACATTTTCTCTACTAGGGCAAGGGGGAAATGGATGCCAGTAGCTGATCACTTCACAGCCCAACACTGTCCTTGGACCTACTGGAAGGTAAGTCCACCTTAATGGCAGTGAGGTTCCGGACATGGATCATCCTGGGAAGAAGCCCTCCTGTGATTGTATTTTGGCATAACTCCATCTTGAAGCCCTGTTGAGAAGAGTTAGATTTCACAGATGAATTATAGGGGTTGGAAGGGACCTCCAGAGATCATCAGGTCCACTCCCCAGTCCTGCCAAAGCAGGTTCCCTAGGACATATTGCACAGGTAGATGTCCACATGGGTCCTGAATATGTCCAGAGAAGGAGACTCCACAACCCCCGGGCAGTCTATTTCAGGGCTCTGTCACCCTCACTGTGAAAAGTTCTTCTGCATATTGGTGCGGAACTTCCTGTGCTCCAACCTGAGGCCATTGCCCCTTGTCCTGTCTCCACAGACCAATGAAAAGAGGCTGGCTATTTCCTTGCATAATTTTGTAGTTGGGAAGGGGGTTTTGTCTTCCAAAATCAATTCACTTTATGACAAAAACATTAAAATAAGTAAGGGTCAGAAGATGCGCTTTGTCTCAGGGAAAATCAACAACTTGACATCTCCCCAAGAGAGCACTGTCTTGGAAGCATTCTGTATGGTTGGCTAGGGAAAGCTGACTTCTAAACTCCAACCTGGGACAAGATTCAGAAATAAAATGTGAACTTTTCACAGCTACTTCCCTACAATATTTAGATTCACAGCTCGTATTGCAGACTATTAAAAAAACAACAGGACCATTTAAGAACTAGAAGATGGACTAGATTATTTTACTATCTACATCCCAGCGCCCCTTTCCTACTTCTGAGGCCTGAGCATATCTTCTCATCTATATTGGCTCCGGCTCAAAGGGTCAAATAACCGTCTGAGTCAATAGCAGAGCTTTTAGCACCAGGAGCCATCTTGGACAAATGGAATCACAGATATATTCTTCAATTTCCCCCTCCCTCAGTCATTTATAATACCTATTTTTATTAAAACCTTCTTGGGTACTTCTGCTGCAGCTGGGAGACCATGTGATGAGCGTTTTCTATTAAATCATAGAAGAAAGAGGCAGAAGTGCTTTGTTTACTTCAGTGTTGGCTTGCCTTTGTTTCTGCAATACTTGCTTAATCTTTAGGATGACCAAGAATATTAGAATATGGCAGAAAAGCCCTGACAGATGCTGCAGCAGCAGCAGAATTTCTCTGTTCAGAGGGTATTTTTAGATGAAAAGGTGTAAGAGGCAGTTAGCTTGTTTTTCAGGAAATTGTTATTTGGTTAACTTTTTTTTAGAGCAACACATCTATTTCAGACCATTAGGTTGTTTAGGAGGCTAACCTGCTGACCATGCTTGTCTGTTGTACTAAGAAATGAATAGTATGGCGAGGTATACTATTCTGTCATCCCAAACTAGAGATCTCTTCTCTCGTTAACAGGGGTACCGTCGTGGTTAAGTTATTCGAGACAGAAGGGTGACAAAAGACATAAAGCATTCCCACATATTCACATTGTCTAAAATGTGAAAGAGTCTTAGCCTGCACACTTGCCCAAGTCAGCTTTCTGCTGGATTCAGTGCAATAGGATGACCTTAAAAGAGGAATTTCTATAGCAAGGATCGCAGAATCAAATTCCGTTGTGCCTGATTTTTGTCCTTTATGCAAGCCTGTGTAACCTGTGCCTCCCACTTGCTTTGTACTCTCCCCCCAACACACACACACCTTCACCCCTTTGGAATGGGTATTACTATGGAAACAATTGTGTCCTTGCTATTGTTAAGGGCAGCTGAGTGACATCCAGAAATCCCATATACCCACAGAAAATTGTAATAGTAAATCATCTGACCAGCTATTCTTAGCTATTCTCTTTCTCATGTAAGAGATGGAAGATATATAAAGGGAGATTATATGAAGGAGCTTTTTTGCTTGTAGAAATTTATGACTGCTCAGCTGAAGCATAAGAGTAAAGGTAAAAAGCCAAAGCACTTCATGAGCAGCAGAACTAATGAAGCCTAGTTCCCCATGGATTTGTATCCTGTGGTTGGATTCTCTGATGACTAATACAACACTAGCTGACTGATCACATCTTTTCTTTTAGCTGGGGCATTCAGAACACCTTTGTGCCATGTGGATCCTTGGGTATCTAATAACAATCGAGTTCAAATTGCAGTTTTTTGTCAATGAGGGTACTGACAATGGCCTATCTCATCTATATACACACTGGTTTTCATTAAACTTGTAGAAATCTAACATCTGAGTTTGCTATACTTCCATCATACTCAGTTGAAACAAACTATCAAGTTCAGAAAGTACTACTTGGGAACAGACAAACACAAACACATTGAATATGTGACCCTCTTTTCCTTGGGAAATCAGCCTAAAATTTTGCTTGAATTCTTGTTCCTTGTAATAATTTCTTCAGGCTAGCAGGCTGATAATCCTTCTCTGTTTCATAAGAGATGATGTAAAGACTTTTCATATTTTTGTAACAAATGGTTTAAAAAAGCAAATTTGCAGCAAGAGGAATCGACATTAAATATTTTATTCTCCTTGTGAAGCTGTGGAGCAGTCTACTCAGAGTCTGTGTAGAGCCTCTATCTTTGGAGATTCTGGGCTGGGGAAAGCCCTGACCTAGCTTCTGTGACTTCTGCTTTGAATGGGGGCTGAACCAGATGACATGCAGAGATCCCTTCCCATCTAGAGCTTCCGTGCTTCTGTATTATGTATTACTTTAGAATTCATTTCTCTAGGTTTCTGTTACCCAGGAAGAACCACAGTCAAGGTCAAATTCTTCACGTGAATGTGACGTTACAATGAACGCAAGCGCGTCAACAGACCCTCCATGGAAGAGTTCGGATTTTTACTGGCTGAGAAAAAACCTAGAGCTTTTATATTGAGCCTTCAGTATTTTCTCAATATTAGCTTCCTCATCAGTTCATTTTAGCTGTGAGTAAAGTCACCGCGAGGCTTCATATTCTATAAAAAGCTCTAGCTTCTGCCACTTCTCTCCATTAAACTGGAGAATGCAATGCAGGCAGCAAGACTACTGGAGTCAGGCAGTGTCTCTTGCTGATAACAGATACTTTGTAAATTCACTACTTTTCTTGTATAATTTTGGATAATATGCTCTGAAAACTTGGCTGAAATGGGAGAAAATAAAAGGGAAGTATTATTTTTATGAGAGTTTTTGTAATGTGATTGCCTGTCCCACATTCAAATCAAGCTAACCATTTTGCTGGCAGTGTTTAGAAGCAGATGAAAGTCTCTGCAGATCTCATAACTCCAAATGTTCTAGAGCCCAGTATTGGGAATATATGGACACCAGAATATTTAAAAAAATACCATAACAAACATACAAACCCATGATAATTTATTTTCTTACTGTTTTTTCTTTCCATTGATATTAGTGCAGTGAGAGATGGTGAAATAGTACATTAGTAATGAGACAGATGACCATAATAAAACAATCCCAGTGACAAATCTTTCCATCAGAAATGCAACTTTGCTTAGCTTAAACCTTTTCACCAACTCCTACAGCACTGTTACTAAAATAAATTGTGTGCTTCGTTATTTATTGCTCACATTGCAATAGTGCACAGAGGCCCGTGGCAGGGTTGGAGGGGGCGCACTGGAAAGCAAAAGCCCTTTAGGAGCTCAGACCAAAGACAACAGGTGGATACAACAAACAGGCAGAGGCAGTGCAAGGTATCAATGGCGTGATTATGAGGAGCGTGACAGGCAGCTGTCACAGCACACCAGCTGCCTAACCACTGATGTTTCATATTGAAGGGAGGAAAGAAAGAAACCAAGCCACCAATAACTGTCCCCCATCCCCCTTCCCCTGCCCCAAGCCTCACTGGTAAAGGCGAGTCTAACTGCAGCTGCTATGTCACTGGTATTTTTGTTACTCATGTCTTTTTCCACCTCTACCCACTTCCCGGTGGATGTTGTACCCTCATTTGTCTGTCATCTCTTGTCTTTAGGGCTAGGCTGTTCCATGTGAAGCAAAACGTTCGTGACCTCATCAGGAAGGAAGGGGAGATTTTAGGGGAGGTGGGGGATGGGACATTGCACATTAAGAGCAGGAATAGGGGAGTAATTTTTTTCTGTAGTACATCCTGGAACTATGTGAGTATTTGCAGAGGTAGGGTCGATAAAGATCTTGGACACCTGAGGGCAAAGGAAGAGAGAAGAATGGAGTACCCATATTTGTGTACTGAGCCACTGCTGTGCATTGGAATAGGAAGTCACAGTGGTCTGGTCCTTCAGTGCAGGCTGAGGCCTACATCCATCATTTAGGGTCATCACAGCAGAAAACTTGTTCATCGGTATGCTGTACTCCATATTTACACCCTGGGAGTGGCAGCCACCTGCATATTAAGACACCTAAATGTGACTATTTGTCTGCATGTCGGGTCTCCAAGCTCCATGGCAGTCTGTGAAGACCCAGTCAATACAGTCAGTGATCATGGCAAGCGATTCAGGTGACCCGCTGTTGAACATGTAGAACTACACACCTCAGGTGCAGTCCAGTCCTCTTTCGAGCATCCCATTTTGCCAGTTTGGATCTCTTGTATGTCCCAATCATACTTGCTGCTCCAGGGTAGATGTCTCAGACATCCAGTCACTTCAGATGCACCCAGTTTTGGAAATCCAGTCAAGTTCTAGGTTTATAAATTGGAGCTAATTGAATTACTCTGCAAATTCTACTGACTGCACTGACTAGCTCTCTGCTGACTTACCTTGGGGGCTTGGACAGATATGGTTAACACCTCGACACCTGTTTGTACATATCAAAATACAGGTGTCTTAATCTAGAGTTGATTACACTTTGGCCTCTCTTGTAGCAAGAGTCTAGAAAACAACTACTGCAAGGACACAGCTGTTAATTGAAAAGCAACTTAAATTAGCACATGTAGAGCTTTGTGCCACTACAGTAAATCAGCTTCCAGTACCTGAGCTAATGTGTTTAAACCTGTCTGATAGCCTGATGTTGCATTGCTCCCTGGAATGGAAGTGTGCTTGAAGATTGTTGGTCCTTAGGCTGATGTTGTTATTGAACCACCATCTCCAGGATCATGAGGTTAGTGCCCTTTGCAGGAGAATGGAAGGTTAACTCGGTGATGTAACCTTGTGGTTTTTTAACTGGTACTGAAACTATCAAACATATAAGTCAGGATTCAGAACAAAATGTCCTGTATTTTTTCCTGCAGTTTCTCTTGGGGTGAAGGAATGGGGGAAAAAAAAAAGGAAAAGTGACAGATTGATTGTTAGCACTGCAAACTGGCATGGATGGTGTCCCTGTCCAGAGGCTGATACCAGCTTTAAGATTAGCTTAAGGTTTAACTAGCCTTCAAAAGAGATACAAAAGGGGAAGGAAGATGAGCTTTTGATGATTCTGTGACAGAGAAGAGGTTAGTTCAGAATCGAAGTCTTGAGGGAAGGTAGAAACCGAGGTCTTTAATGTTCTGCTTTTAGATAAGACTTATGGATCTCTTGCTGTTTCTTGCAGCAGAACTAAGGTAACAAGTTCTTCGTTGCTGTGCCTGTAGACAAATCTGCCCCTGCAAAGGAGTCAAGTGTGATCTGCCCATACCTATAATTGCACCAGGTCCAGAAGCAATACAGTATGTCAATAAAGCGTGGAGCCAAAACTCAATGCACATGGGCTTTGTTAGGCACAGTCATGAGCAGGGTTGCTACTCTGTGGTTTTGATCCCAGCTAGAGTCTTTTCTGTGTAGGAGGAACTTCTTCAGGTATCTTCATCATTAATTTTGAAGGCGTCTCTGTTGTGGGCTCCAAGGTACACACAGCCAAAACTCTTGCATGTGAATAATAATTAATTAATATGTCACACACATGCTGCCAGCAGCAATAGATCATGTTTTCTTGATGTAAAGGGTATACCCAACACACAATCAATCACACAGAGCCATAAGTAAATGTGGTTTCAGAAGAGGAAAGAGTAGTGATTGCAGGCTATAAGGGCATTTGCAAATGACTTGCAAATGTCAGCCAAGATTTATTTGCATTAACTAATTTTCAAATCAGAAATAAATGGATTTTTGATTGGTTAAATTACACAAGACTTGGGAAAAGAATAAGAGAAAGAAGGAGCATTTGAAAACTGTAATTGCACATTACAAAATCCATGAATGTTATGTAAGGATTTACAAATCAGCTATGAATTACTGCGTAGTGGAGACAAGCATTTTGAATTGTCGTGCTGAAACCCTCATAGAGCTTGAAAATAATTTAAGAAGGATAAAGGTGGTCTCAAATATAATGTTAGAAATGCTCCCTCATATTTCAGTTTATAAGGAGCCTCTTAAAAATAATTCCCCATCCTTATTACTATTTGAAGTAGAGGAAACAGAAGGAAATCTCTCTTGGAAATTTCAGGTAGGTGAAATTATAAGCAAAACTTTACAGTTTGAAGATCAGATTCAAATTGTCTGTCTTTGCAACTGAACTCTCATCAAAACTCCTGCTACCCACAGAAGATTTGGCTGATGGAAAAAACCCACCCAAATCTGAGGAATTTCTGGCTTGTGGTTAAAGGTCCAGATTACCCTCTGATTTTCTGAAATAGATGCAGTCTCAAATATTATACTTTCTTGTTAAGCAGTGGATCTTTTACTTTGAAACACAGGCTCTTTATATTCAGTTCATAGCTTTCTTTTGGCTGCTTCCTCCCTTCTCCTTTTGTATGTATCACATTGAAATCTCCCTTCTTGTAACTGGATGTAGTCCCAGTCCCTGTTCATAATAACAGTGGTCAATGGTGGTGAGCAGTTTTCCAGGGGGAAGACATTATCTGAGGCATTTATAACCGGGCTGGATAAAACAGTCAAAAACGTATAGGAGGCAGAGGGAACAGTTCTAACAGTGCTGCGGGTTAGGCTGGATGACCAAAGGGGCCTTTTCTATCTTGGATGTCTATGCTGATCATGGAAACACACAGTCTAATGAGCCAGATATTCAAACATCTTCAGGCAAACCATTTTGGGCAGGAAGAATGTACATTGGATGCTCAACTTGATGCATCTGAAAGAAAATCAATAGTTTTCCAAAGGCCATAATAGGACAGAAATAGAGCTGGCAGTTCTGGATATTCTTCTGTGAAAATCTGTACCATCAGTTATATAAGCAAACAAGTATTTTTTTTGCATCAAAGGCTGTAGTGAGCAATTTTAGCTACTCTTCCCTTCAGATCTTAGTCTTGCTGTCGTTATATGGATGTCATTGGCATATCTCAACACTCCAAAGTAGTAATTTTTTTTAAAAGTCATGTGTTTTCCCACCCAGTGGATTGCACTATGAGTTCCCTGTATTGCAGAATGTCAAACAAAGAACCCCTAATACTGGAAACAATCACCATGTGTATAGTGGATGAGAGGAACAATCTGGTGACCCAGCTTCTTTTACCATATCTGACTTCATACAGCACTAAATATCCTGGTTGACGAGCAACCTTCAGGAGGAAATGTTTCAAAGCAGAATAAGGAGAAAATGCTCCTCTTGGGACCATGCCCAGGAGGTGTGCAAGTGGGTCCTGTTGAGGCTGGGTTTTAGCAGAGCCAGCTCAGCCACAGGGCTAATCCCCTGCCAGGTGATCCTGTATGTGCAAATACATCCTAGTAAGAGGAGAGGAGACCCTTCATCCCTTAGGAGAAACATCATCCATAAGGAGAAACTTTTTCACTGTGAGGGTGACAGAGCACTGAAACAGACTGATTTAGTTTAGGTGATCCTGCTCTGGCAGAGGGGATGGACTAGATGATCTTTCAAGGTCTCTTCCAACTCCTAACATTCTGTGATTCTGTAATTACCCCTGTAAACTCACCCTTGCTTCTATAACATGTGGGAGTCTCTTCAGAGGCAGCTATGTTGATGTCATAGGGATGCAAGTGATGTAAGTATCTATGAGACTGCCTATTAACATACAGAGATGATTCATCCTGCTATGTTATCCCACAAGGGTAGCAGGCAGGTGACAGACCAGCTCTGTAGCAGGTTTGGGTGTTGATCTTGCAGGATGGTACAGTTAAGGCAGTCAAGAATTCTCCAGGAGAAAAACTGTTTAATGGAAATTAACTATTTGCTGAAGTTTTAACAGTGGAAGTGTTGATGTCCACAAATTTCCATATTTATAAAGTCCTTAAAATTGGGCCTTTTTCTTAAAATTAGACATTTTAGTAAGAGTTTTTTTCTTTGGAAACATCTGGTTGTCAGTTTCATAAATCAGCTTTAATTTCAAAAAGTAATGCATTTTATATTATTAATAAGTTAATGTGTTTTGATCACTTATTTTCTATTCACTTTAATGTCAATTGCTAAATCAATTACCAAACCAATTATCTATTACAAATGACTGCTTTGCTCTGATACCAGTGAGAAAACCAAATATGAATTACCAAACCAATTAGAATACCAATTAACAATTTCCATTGTAATTACTAGTCACTAGTAAGAATTACCCCAATGGCCATTTGGAATAGCAATTGCCAATTAAAATACCAATTACCAACGCAAATACCAGTTACAGTAACGCTTACCAATTAGAATACTAATGAATTATTGCATTACCATGTCTGATATTGTTTATAATTAAAAGAATTATTATGTGCTATTAATATATACAAATTAAATTGCAAAGCTGAAAAAGCTATCCAAATCAAAACAGAAGCAAACCCTTTCAAAATCTGCACTATAGGACACTTAGATCTGGGGGCTTTTTATGCTGAAGATGAATGAAAAATGTTGGAATTCCCCATAGCATGGAAATTTGAGGCTACCATTTGTAGCAGCAAACTCCAGATCTGTTGGTAAGCCCACCTGCTTCTGGGTGTGACGGCACCTTTCCTAGGCCTGAATCCTTGGGGTAGGAACCAGGGCTGATTATTCATGCTCTGTGTAAGATCTGGATGGTTAGGTCACAGCTGTGACAGCTGTCACTCTGCCTGTGCATGACACAGAGGTGGGTGTCTTCTCAGCATGAGCAACCTGCAGAGGAACACTCTTCGTGTAGGAAAACGTCTGAGAAAGGCACTGCTGTTCACTGCCTCTGCTTTGCTCTGCCACATTGGTAGACCAGGGGCTAGGCCAGACTTGATTGTGGTGGGTTGACCCTGACTGGACGCCAGGTGCCTACTAAAGCTGCTCAATCACTGCCCTCCTCAGCTGGACAGGGGAAAGGCTTGTGGATCAAGATAAACAGCAGGAGAGATCATTCACCAATTACTGTCACAGGCAAAACAGACTTGACCCAGGGGAATTAATTTAATTTATTGCCAATCAAATCAGAGTAGGGTAATGAGAAATAAACCCAAATCTTAAAAACATCTTCCTCTCACCCTTCCTTTCTTCCTAGGCTTAACTTCACTCCCTATTTTCATTACCTCCGCCCCTCCCCCCCAGGTATCACAGAGGAATGGGGTTATGATGAAATCACCACACATTGTTTCTGCTGCTCCTTCCTCCTCAGGGGAAGGACTCCTTGCACTCTTCCCCTGTTCCAGCATGGGGTCCCTCCCATGGAAGACAGTCCTCCACAAACTTCTCCAAGGTGAGTTCTTCCCACAGGATGCAGTCCTGGACAAACTTGCCCATGTGTCTCTTCCATGGGGTGCAGACATTCAGGAGCAGACTGCTCCAGCATGGGTCCCCTATGGGGTTGCAAGTCCTGCTGGGAAACCTGCTCCAGTGTGGGCCCCTCTCTCCATGGGGCCACAGGTCCTGCCAGGAGCCTACTCTAGTGTGGGCTTCCCACAGGGTCACAGCCTCCTTTGGGTGCATTCATTCACTTGTTCCAGCCTGGGGTTCTCCACAGGCTACAGGTGGATATCTGCTCCCCATCATCTTCCACGGGCTGCAGGGGGACAGCCTGCTTCATCATGGTCTTGTCTATGGGCTGCCAGGGAATCTCTGCTCCAGCACCTGGACCATTTCCTGACACTCCTTTCTCAATCACCTAGGTGTCTGCAGCGCTGTTCTTTCACATCTTCTCACTCCTCTCTCTGGCTGCAGTTGCTGTTGCACAGGATTTTTTCTGCCTTTTAAAATATGTTACCCCAGAGGTGCTATGCTGTACCTGATGGCCTTCGGCAGTGGCGAGACCATCTTTGGACCAGCTGGCATTGGACCTAGATGAAGCTACTAGTAGCTTCTCACAGAAGCACTCCCTGTAGCCTTCTGGCCCCCAGCCTGGCCACACAAATGCAATAGATTGGTGTTGTGTGTGTTTGAGCCCAGAAATCCCATTCCAGGGGGGAGATGTTAGAGAGGTGAGGTGATGCTCTGAGTCATGCTGGTGGCATGCCCCAGCAGCCTGGGCTGGGGCAGTGGGGCTCAGTGCAGAGGCATGGGTAGTGATGAAGGAGCTCCAGGGCTGAGCTGATATTCACGGTTTTGGACCTGTGTGTATTGAATACCAGAGTAGTGAAACCCTTTCCCCTCGTGGTGTGCAACCACGAGAGCGCTCTGGCCTGCAGCAATCCCTCACCCTGGCCATTGACTGGAAAAGCATTATTCGATTCACATCAAAACTTCTCTAGGTCCCATAGTAGCCATTTGACAGTGCAGAGAATAGCACACAACTTCTTGTGCCTATGCCCTGCAACTGCTTCACTAGAGGAGACATAACCTGGGCATCTTTGTGGTTAGGCACCCTGTGGAGCTGGAGTTTAGCACTGCCATTTCTAGAACAGGCTTGGGAACTTGATGCACACAGGCCTAAAACTGGTCATTTCTTTCAGATGTCCATTTCCGACCACTCTCACATCCAGCGACATCATTGGAGGGCTGCAGCAGCTCCTCTATTGTTGTGGGGACATAAAAGTTGAAGGACTGCCACATCATGCTATATGAATATATAACCTACTCCCCAAGCTGTATGAGATCCGATCAATACACAGACTATTGCTCATTACACAGAATCTGCAAGTCCATATGTTCAAATGATGATGTGTGATACATTATTCACCCTTGCAGTTACTGTATAATTACATGTGTTTGACTTGTTGGGGCATGTAACAGCTCCTAGGTACCAGTCAGTGTGTTGGTGGCTTCTCTGAGAAATCAAAAATGTTGTAGACTCCTGTGGGATATTCAGTACAGAACATAGGCCCTGGCAAAAGTCTATTGGTGATCCAGTCTAAGGAGGCAGATGCCAGACCTGACAATTATAACCATCTGTGTGTGGGGAATTATTAGTTGTCAAGCTTAGAGTAAGTGGCACTTGTTGATTGACATAACTAGCTTAGCATAAGTGGCTAAATTTGCCAAGCTCTCAGGCCACAAGCTGTGAACTTTCTGAGTCATAATTTTCACCCAGATACGTTGAACTTTTGTCAAGTTAAGTAAGAGAGGGCCCCAGAGCCAGTTCAAGCTGGAAGATAAGGTTACAACCTTCAGCAGAAGCATCAGCCTTAGAAATAAGAAAAGAAGTGGTCCACATAGAGACAAGGAACTGACCCAATGGAGAACGGGAAGACCCCAGACTCTAACATTAATATTCATCCAAACTGCCATGTAAGGGGAAAGGAACTTGTATTGTCAGAGTATAATTGCCAAGGGATTTCTTTGTTCAGGGCCCCTCCGTGGAGGCACCCAGCTTGAGCTCCTATGACTGTTTTACCACTCAAATTATCTCATGGGACTTGAAGCCTGGGACTCTGCTGTGGGAAACTTAAGGTGAAGAAACTTCCTTAACATGTGGCAGAAATTATAGACAAGCCTGTCTGTCTGACTTAGTGATCCAAGTATTTTGTAAGTGCCTGAGCATAATGTCACTTTGCATGAACTCAGATCGCAGCAGGGTGCGTGTGGGAGGCGAGGGGGTGGCGTGGGCGCGAAGAGACTGATATGGCTACAGATTACGCTTGTGTCCTCTGGGTTCCTGGTTTCTCTGGAGTGTGTCGAGGTCCTTGGCAGTGTTTTAGCACTCCTGGGGAGGGCAATGTGTCATCTCCTTCAGGCTCTGCTGTGGCCTCAGTCCTGCCCTAAATGTCAGATCATCTCATGAGACAGAGATCTTTGGTGCTTGTCACAGGCACCTATTGGTGGTCTCTGTAGTGCTGGAACTTGGGGACCTCTCCAAGAGGAGGGTAAGCAACTTCTGGAGCTCTGTAACACCTCGGTAAAATAAAAGTGGGAAAGGGCAGGAGCAGAGCAAACACTTTCTTTCAAACTGTTACAAAATTCAGTAACTCCTGGGAGGAAAGCTTCTGAGAAGGGAAATATTTATTTGGATTAGGACTGAATGTGTAGCATGCACACATACACACTAAAAAAAATGGTCAATGTTCTACTGCAGTTCTGGCTTCCCAACTATTACTTAATTTCTTTTGAAGACAGGGTTTAAATTATCTTCGTATTTTTTCTTTCAAAAATGGAAGTGCCTATTCTTTTTTTTTTTTTTTTGCATTTACACTTACAAAATCTGATGTTTAAGACTAGATGCTGGGACTCCTCAGGTTCAGTAGAACTTTGATTTTTTTTTCCCTGTGCAAGTTCTATTTGTGGCCAGCAAGCCAGCATAGGATTTTCCTGTAAGCATTCAAGCAGGGATTTATATGCAATCACTTCTTGCTCCCATAGAAACTTTCATACAACACCAACTTACAGTAGTAAACTGGCAATATTATCCGCATCTTCATCATTAAAGACAGAGATTAATTGTCTGGTCCAAACTCTCATTAAAGATTAAAATGTATCCCTGTGCAATATCTCTTCAACAGAGCAAACCCAGAATTGACTTTCCCTGGACTCCTTAAATTGAGGGATGAATGATCATATTTTACCTTTGCAATATCAGACCATGGTCAATTAATAGAGTTGTGCTCTATTATTTCATTATTTCCTCTCCAGTTTATGAAAAGGTCAATTTGGGAACTACCGAGCAGTTGGACGGCCCAACAAAATCATTCCATAGGATTTTTGGGTGGCTATTGGTCTGCTTACACTCTCAGTTCTTTTAGAAATCTTTAGGTAAGTGTAGTGGGTTTATGCTGCTAATGGGTCTGTTCTGGTCTACTTATTGTTAACTCATCTCTGAAAGACAGATCTTCTTTGTCATATTTGTAACTACAGTGCTGCCTAAATTCTTTCTGAGCTCTGGGATTAAGCATATTTTTCATTGGAGAACTGAAAAAAACCCCAACTCCTTGCCCAATTATTGTTTGGGAAATAAAGAATTACCATATAGATTTTTGTAGACATCAAGATAAGTTATCGGAATGAAAAAGAAATATTTTGCTCTTCGAAGGACCATACACTGTGGACTTTCCAGTTTATAACATAAGTATGCAATATACCGTAGTGGCTTTAGAGGCAAAGTTCAATTCAGCATCTCCATGAGACTTAAAACTGACCAGTGGTGGAACCCTGTTACTGTCCTATGAAAAGGGCAAGGCTGAAGTCAGGTAAAATTGGGCAAATGGGCAAACTCTGGTAAGCCAGTACAGGAGTGAGAGCCTATAAAGGCTCCTGAGGATGCTTCAAATCTTCAGCCACATTTGACAGCTATATTCTCTAGGATCTGTAAGTACCATAGTACTTTATCACAGCTTAGCAACTCAGCTGTTATCACATCCACCAACTATGTATTTTCCAGGTGGTCCAGACTGCAAAGACTGCAAAATGGATTCTTAGCACAAAGTGGGGATAGAGAAACCAGGGATATATTATTTACCTCCTAGCAGTGCAGTGCAGGCATTCACCCTAGGTGTGCCGAATACAGGTTCAGTTTCCTCTCCTGCCTGCAGAAGTTCAAATCTGCATTTTACCATCTCCCTTGGGGCTGCTCTGCTCTTGAATCTTACCTAAAAAAAGACTTTCTTGGAGCAAGGAGTGGTACCCACATGTCCCTGTGCTAGGAGAAAATAGAATTTAAGAAACTTCATATCTGTTTTGGAAGAATGGCCAGTTTTAAGAGGAGAGAGTGGAGATTCAGAGAAAAGGGACATTTGGGAGTCCACCATCCCAAGTCCTAGTCACAAGGATACTATGTGAAAGGAGAGGAGGTAGAAAGAAGGGAAACTGAAATGCATTCAGATGTTCAAGCTTTGGTTGCAGCATACAGGCACCCAAGTCCTGCCAGGAGGGGAAGTGGTGCTGTTATGTGATGCAGCCAGTGTCAGAGTTTCATATGGAGTAACCTACACTAAGCTGTATTCTCAGTCTGCTGGCTTGCCTGGCTTTTATTTGGCACCTCATCTCTGGCTTAGGACTCCACCCCAAGGACCAGTTTCCCTCCTCTGCTCCAAGTGCCTGGTTTCCTTCCTGGATAACTAATTCTGCTTCCCTGGCTATCCGAGGAGGATTTAACAAGCTGAACCTGGAGCAGCTGTCAGCAGGGTTTGAACCTGTGCTAGGAATATGGGTCAGCAGAAAAGCATGATTACACAAATGCTATTTAAGGTGTTTCACTAAAATACAAAGGCTGTGGAAGACAGGAAAAGGATCTGCTGGGTCAAGCTGGGAGCTGTCTGTCCATCCATAATAGAAAAAATAATCTTTTAGAGTTTGCTGTTGGTGTCAGGAGCTGAAAATTGAGATGCCCAGTGGGAGTGGTGTGTGTGGCCCAGTCCTGTGTGGGTCTGAGCACTTCCCAGGAGGTGACAAGAGCTGTCAGCACCCGTGAGCTCCTGCAGCGCTTTGCAGGTTTGGGTGTAGAGTGCCTGGTGCCGTAAACACCCACTGATGGCAGCTGCAATTGAGGAACTGTGAAGCGTAGGACTGACTGTGCCACACATCCACCCCCTCATTTCGCCACTACCCACCAGGCACCCTGCACCCAAACCTGCGGAGCGCTGCAGGATTGCAGGCAGGGTCTCCAGGATCAGGCCCTGCCTCAGCAGGCTGCTTCTCCTTCTGCCTGCCTTTGCCTTTGGGGCTGATGGCCTTTCAGAACAACAAATTTTGTACTCATTTCTTACAGGGACCCTGCCAAGGTCGACAGGCCTAAAATTTCACACATGTGCTACCCTAAAAAACATTTAATTTGTTGTTGGTTCTTTTTTTTTTTATTTTACATCTCTATTATTACAGGGGAAAAATACCGCCTTCCGAAAGGAGGGATGTAGCCACATTAAAACCCCAGCTGGGTGAGCTGCTCGGAACAGACTCAGCAGATGCAGGCATGCTGATGGCAGGGTTTTGCATGCCAGCTGTGCCCTCTCTTGCCTCTCTGTGTCAGCTCTGTCACTGATGGCTGGCAAGGGATGCGGGCCATTAGGATCCTGTATGCAGAGTTCGAGAGCCTTGTCTCCAGGCAAGTTCCTGCTGGCTCACACTGGGAGGAGAAGACATCAGAGGCATGTCAGCAGCATCACTGTGCTAACAGAAAACCCCCATGTGCTGAGTTAACTCTTCATCTCTGGGCTGATGAGCTGGGGGATTTTATTCTCATGCAGTTTCGGTCCTGTTCCATCCTTCCAGCCGGAAAGGGGATTCTTTCTCCTGCTGCCTCAGCACACACTTAGAAAAACCCAGCCAGTTGAAGGAAGATCAAATTTTGGTCTTGTCAACCTTGAAAATGTTCCTTTAACTTCTCACCACCCACACGTGCTGCATGTATTTGTACACATATGCAAATAAGCAAATATAGCCATAAGCGAGTGCATGCAGACAGAACGACATACACTTGCACCTACATGGGGTTTGTGTAGTAACCATAACATTAAAGTATAAAGGACCAGAAAGATGTATAAAACAAGAAAGTCTCTCGGATCAGTGCAGGAGGTTTAATTCCACCAGCCTGCTTTTTGTCATCTTAATTCTCCAAATCTTGTCAGAAACTGTGCTGCCATCTTTTTTTTTTTTTTTTTTTCTTTTTTTTCTTTTTTCCAAAAAAAATCCTGCGGTTACCTGTGGGATGGACAGATAATTGCAAATATTGACTGACTTTAAGGTGGAGAGCAATAAAACTTTGCCTAGGGGATTAAAAACCCTGGTCCTCAAGTTGTCATATGTTGCCCAAAGGCAAAGAGCCAGCAGAAAATACACAATCAAAAGGAAATATTTTTATCCAAAGACAATTTCATTTCCCACTCTTATCCTCAGAGACCGTCACTGTTTGTTGCTATTACCTGCAGGTCTGGTGTGCCCAAAGGCCCAGTCAGATCAGGGATACACTGTGCAAGGCACTGTGCAAAATGCAGTAATGCTGTTGATTTTCTTTTCTCCAAAGATTTCCTCCTAGAGCAGACTCCAGGGATGAGGGCAAGCCACAAGGTCTTATCCACTGCCAGGAAAATCCCATGAAGAGGAGAGGAATAACTCCGTTTATCTAATGCTGTCCTCTCATTCCTCTCCCATGTGGATGAAGAGTCTCTGTGGCTGGAAGTTTCCCTGAGGAAGAGGGGGGTCAGGGTTTTGGATCAGTCTCAGAAGGGGCAGCTCCATCATTCCCACTGCCACGGCTCTGTGCTCCGATTCCAGGGTGAAGAGCGCGAGGGGAGCTGATGAGATGGCAAAGAAAACATATTCTTCAGTCATCAGCGGCTCTTTCTGTTCCCAGTTCTGGTCTCCCCAGACAGCTGATACTTTGCAGTCCCAGAGAGCTGGTATTTCTTAGCAGCATCTTCTTGCTGCTGGCACCTGCACTTTATGTTCTGAGTCAGACATCCATGCTATATTGGCATACACAGTACCATTCTCTATGGCCAATAAAAATGTGTTTGTGCCTGTGTTCTTGGAAATGAGTCCCCATCTCTCCTCGACAGCATTTAGCTTCTGAGTTAGTGCTCAGATGGGAGGTAATTAGGTCCTACCAGGGGTCTGGATTTACAGCTAGCTCTGAAACCAAACAAATGCGTGACACATAACTCATGTTCTCCATTCCTGAAAGCACTCTCCTGCATTTACCTCGTTGGTGCCAGCTCTTCTCCCCTTGGAGCAGGTACCACCAGCCTTTGTGTCTCAGCTGTAGTAAAAGCACCTGGGAGAGTGAGTGAGGAGGATGTTGGCACAGATCTAACATATGTTGTTAGCACAACACACGAGCATATCCCTCAGGCTACTTCCCTGCCATCTCTAATGCAAGCAGTGAAGCCTTTTGTAACAGAAACATCGTGCTGGTTCCTTAGCCACAGGGAGAGAGTGCAGGTGTGTTAGCAAGGTTTGCTCTTTCCTCTCCCTGTACGGGTTAAGCAGACCCTCACCATATGCCTGCAATCCCAAAGCAGACCCCACTATACACCTGTGATCCCAAAGCATGGTCTTGGGGATCAGAAAAGTAAAAATATTACAGCAGACGTTCAGGGTGTGTAAACCGTACCACCGAGGTAGCAGTGGATGCCCGCTGTGAGTTCCCAGGTACCTCAGTGGTGAGTTTAAATAGCGTAAGTGCTTGATAGATAGAGATCACCAGCCAGCCAGCTAAACAATTACAATCAAATGCAGAGTTATTACTGCGAGCATGTGAGAACATTATCAGGAGTACTGGATATAAAAGAGCACTCTGGTGCACTTTAATTCCTCTTACACTCATGGTACACGCCTGCCATAAGTCCTGCTATAAATTCTCATCAGTTGGTGCTCAATAGGTTGTGCTGCCCCAATGATGCCCATTAACATTTTTTAACCTTTCTGATTCTGCTTTTGTAATTAACCCAACGTTTTTAAAGCCTCATTTGCCGATTCTGTGTGATATGTTGCTGAAGTATATCTAAGGGCTTCCAATACAAATCCGTAGAATGTGGCAACCAGAGCAAACATCATTTCATCTCCATGTACATAGATATTTTCTTTAATGATCATAATACAAAATTACCGATTGCCACACATATATTTGTACACATTTATGCACGTGCATGTATTTAGACATACACGTGTACATTTCTTACAGTGAATGCTGAGGGATAGACAGGCAGATACTTGGCATATGCTGAACCTATTATCCTAAGAAATCCAACAAGGATATTAATTTGCTTGCTGGGGGAAGACAGCTTATCAAGACCTACAGTTTTTGGAAGTATAGAAACCTCTGGCCAGACCACAGGCCCATGATCTCCCTCTTTCCCCAGTGAAAGAGCAATGCTCAAGCTCTGACATAAGTATACAAAAGCAGAAAAATTTGAAGTTAAAGCTTTCATTCTCCGAATATGTGCACTATATCATACTTTAGACTAAAGATTGCTGCAATATCTAGACATGACTAACAGAATTAAGGTCAGAACAGAAGATGTATCTCAGAGGATTGTACCAGGCTTAAGACAAAGCAGAACTAGTGGGGAAAGATATTTCTGTGTGGACGCCAAGGAGGAAGGAACGCCCTTGCTTCATAGCTCTGTGCGTATGTGCACAGACATGCACACATGCACAGACATGCACATGCTTACACACTGCTGACAGAGAACATATATTTGTATTTTTTAGTCTTTTGCATTTACCTCTGTATTTTTAATACTGTTGTGCATGTGTTGAAAATTTGTGAGCCCATTTTTTAGCCTGTTGTATGTGTGCCTGTAGTTTTTAGCACCATTGCACTTACAACCTGAATGGTCATTCACAGACATTTTTTCCCCAATCCTACCATTCAAACAGCTTTTTCTACTTCTGAACCTTTTCATGTGAGGATATGAGTGTCTATCACTAAATTATTACTTGTGTGGTATATTCCAGTGTTATACTTTAGTGTTCCATTTGATGTCAGAATATTTAAGGACAAGGTAGGCAGGATGATAAAGGATTGACTCTCCATACCCTAAATCTATCAGGGAGTTCCCATGGGAGCAATTCTGCCCCATACATTTTGAAATGTAGCATTTCTTATTCGTTTCAATCATTTCACCCGTCACCAGTTGATAATGATGCTTAATACCCCATTCAAACCATTAACCGGCCAACCAAGAATGGAAATAAACATCTTGGGCCACTTTGTTTAAATTTGGGAATCTGGCCACATTTCAGGAATTAAGAGAGAGTGTCATTTGACTGACTGCTCGGCTAGTACTGTGCTGACAAATTGCATGACTAGTGCTGGGGAAAAAAAAAACCCTAATCCTCTAGAATCTCCATCTTGCTAAAAATGCAAATATCTTCATCCTTTTTTAATACTGCAGTGAAACAGAAAGTTTCCCCTGGAATATGTTGATTGAGAAATATTAAAGGTTAACCTTCCCCATGCTGCAGAAGGTCAAATGTACTCCCTTCCTGGGGATTAGCTCTCTGGTAACTCAAGCTACAACAAAACATATGCCTTTGCCTCGCTTCTCCCCCAACCCTGGCTCTTCTTAGGGTTTCCTGCAGGACTCCCATCTGTTAGACCAGTCATTTTCCTGGTGTGTGTATGTAGCAAGAGCTATAATTATCTAGGTATGGGTATGTAAAAGATAGATGATACGCATAAATGATACAGATACGTGTATTCATGCAAACGTACCTACACATTTGTAATTCTGGACTCTTTGAAGCCCCTGACAGAATCACCACTGATTTCAGCACAGCCCAGATGTTGATTTGCAGGTGCAAGGGAGTAGTGGGTTCACAGCGACATCGATCTGAGATTTTCTAACAGCACATTTTCCTCTTCGAAAATGCCAGTTTGTCCAAAGGGAAATATTTCATGAAAATGTACTAATTATGATGACATTTCTCTTGCAGACAGAAATAAAAAAAAAGCATATTGATTGGGTCAAAATGTCACCCATTTTGGACATTTTTGGAATGGAACATACTGATACTTCTTCCAAACTCTTTTGCATTTAGGAAAGGTTATGTAGTGTTTGATACTTTTTTTTTATTAATTAAAACTGCAGAAGGAAATATTGTGAGTTTATAAAAATAAAACTCCTTAGTTTATTTTTTTTTGGTAGAGAAATGTTTTTATGAGAAATTTGAGAGAGTTTTTTTATTTTGCTGCAGCTTAACAGATTTTTCACTTTTTTAATGGTGCAATTCCTCGTGAAGCCCAGTTCCCAAAGAAACTAGTTCAATCACAACCACATTTTACATGGATTTTCCACAGGGGCAGGCTTGAAACTTCTGGTCTGAAATGGAAAGCTGGAGAGAGAGCGCCATGGCCATGCTTTCATTAGTCCTGCCCAGGGCACTGTAGAGACATCTTGGCTTTACGGTCTACACAGCCTCGAGGTGCTCTGGTAGCTCTCTCCAGAGGAACACCGACACCAACAGGAGCTGGCTTAGGGTCTCACACCTGAACATATTGTCTCAGGGTTCCTCTCCACCTACATCTGATAAAACTTCCAGCATTTTTTGAGTGCTTGGCCAATAGCAGTATCATATCAACAAGGGAGGAAGAAACTGCTTGCGGTGCTTTTTTCTTTTAAAATGGCACAATAAAGCAATGGTCTTCCTTTCTGAGACACTTGCCAGTAAGAGGCTATTAGGGTTTTTTCCCTTTATCCCTTAGAAACCTCGTGAATAGATTTATTAAATCTCATTTGCTGTTAAATGTGCTACATGGCACTTTGTAAGTGGGCTGCATTCGGTGCTGAATAAAAGAACAGTATGTCACGAACCTCTCATTATTTTAATTTTGATATCTATGGTTGGCATTTCAAGTCAATGAAAGACATGTACTATTCACAACAAAATGGTATTGTTTTACTTCATTTTGAAACATTTTTGCAGTGAAAAAAGAAATGACCATATTTGAGTCCTCACTTTTCCATTACTGATAGACAATTTTATTGTCAGGCTGATAGTTATGGGATTATGTCTTTTCTGGAAATGTTGAAAAACCTGTCACATTGTAGATAAATTTCAATCTTGCTAGCAGTCAAAATTCCAAAACACACTTCAGGTGATGATATTATGAACGGCAGAATCAATCCAGTAGTTCAGAAGGAGGCAGGATTAGGGAAAAAGTTAAAAGAAACAAAAAAAAATAGAAGAGCACTGCTCACATATGGAAATTAAAACAGTCACTGATGACTACACAAAGAGACAGCTCAAATTATCCTCACAATTATCAGGTAGAAGACTGCAAATTATACTCCCAGTTCACAAAGAAAAAGCAATCTAGAGGAGAAGTGCTGATTTACATAATCAATATAATACAAATTCAGGGAGGCCACTTTCCAGCACACACACAAAAAGAAAGCAGAGCAGGAGACAGGATTTGCTGTAGGCAGATAATGGAAGAAGAACCCTGCCGAGAGAAAACTGAGATAAAAGGAAAAAGGACTTTAGAGAGAGGAGGCAGGACGGCACCACCTTGCCCACATGCCAGCCCAAGTGCCAGCTCTAAGAAATCTGCAGTGGAGAAGATGATTTAAGGCATCTTTTAAGTTTCATCAAGTCATCTGAAATGGAGAGTAAGCCCTTGGACCGGGTTCTTGCAGTCTAAAAGGTTTTTTGCTGAAAGTCAAAAACATTGGATGGTTTCCAGGAGCTATAGGTACATCCTGAACATGTCTTTTAACTGCAATATTCAGATTCTAAATGATAACATTCAATTATAATTATAATATTAAATTACAATTACAGTATTCCATGCACTGTGGTGAGACAATGAATCAAACCTCTTTCTTCCACACCCCACCCCACCTCTTTTTATGGCATACAGGCTCCAAGGAGATAGGTCAACAGCTCAATCAATTGAGAAATAAGCCACAGATCTCATCACAGTCAAAGAGTCCTTACCCTGAGCATCAGATAGGCCTGGAGGAGCAAATGTCTTATAGTTACCTCATAGTTACTCTTATATGGATATTTCTACCTGCAGCTTCTCACTGCTGAGCATTCCCAGGCATCACTGAAGCCTGTTTTGCTGATATGACCCAAAAAGTTGATGAAAGCATTTGGGCTTGTAGCAGAAAACACAAAACCTGTAAATGAGAATGGACTCGATTACAGGGATCCCAATTTGGCCATGTTACCCTGGGCTTGATCCAAGGGCAGGAGGGGATTCCCATGGGATCATAAGCATTCATTATCTGGGAGTTGGTCCTACAAGACAGGCTTTGTGTCCCTGTTCTAAAAAGGGCTTGGACACATTTGTATCTTTGAGCTTGTTTCCGTGGCTCAGTGGAGCCACTGGGACTCGGTGAGCTCAAAGCCGGGACCAGAGCAGATGAACTTCTGGAGAGCAGTAGTGATGAGGAAGGCTGCGTTAGAGCCGAGTACGAGCCCCAGGGCTCACTGCATTATTGCTATGCACAGCTGGCCAGGCTTTCCCCCTTTCACGCTCATCCCTGAGAAGATGTTAGAGGACACAAGCTGCAGCGAGTGCAAGTGTGTGCCTGTGTGAATAGGTGACTGCAGGCACAGCACGGAAATGCGAGTGGTCAAGCGCTGGTCATCCCCCTCGGCACAACTGCAAGGGTATCGCTGTGGTTCAGCTTCTTCCTTTGCTCACAAGCAGCTGAAATGCAGTGCTGCAGCTGACAGACCGGGTTGTGAAAACACATTTCGGTGCCACAGCAGAAACTCTCTCCTCCTTCCATTGGCAAAACTCCCTCTGACTCCTGGTGAGGGGGGTCCCAGCCTAAGTGTGGCACGCTCTGCGTCTTCCGGATTGTCGAAGCGGGACGGAGGCAGGCCAACGCGAGCGGGCAGAAAGCTGACCACAGCCCTCTGCTGCTCCAGACTGCAGCTAATAATGCAATATACACAACCTTGGAAGGAAACCAAAAATAAATTTACAGGGAAATAATACATTCTTTCTAATCTGAGTCAAACCTAAAAATTAAACAGCTATAATTATCAAACCTAATTTAATTAAAACTAGCTACTCACCATCTGGTGTTATTTGTATAAATTTGGAAATCTACTATTTCATATTAAATTCCTCCATTTAACAAATCATGTTAGAGAATGTATTTCTCCACTATAATCATTATGTAATTGATCATTTTACAAATTATATTTCCTTCCACTTGATAGAAATATATTTTGTATAATAACAGGGCAGATGATCAGCCACTTTTTTCATCAGAACTGGATTTAGATTTAAGACTTGCAACGTCAATAAAAATAATTCGCTGAAGTAGAAAGATGTATGATGAGGCAAGATTTTTTTTTATTTCTCATCTTGGTCTTTGAGAATATAAATGAGAGCTCCATAGGATTTTTTTCTGTGTATCTAAGTGTATATGCACATATATAACACCATGTGTATCTATCTCTATTATGTGTATACACAGATTCCATAATAGCTAGTGAAGGACAAGGGTTTGATTTGAAGAACACTGTGTACTTTCCTGATTCAGTGTGGAAACGTACAGTTGTAGACATTTAAAAATGTATTGTCAAAAATATACTTCTCTTCAGACATGTAACGATCACTTATACTGTGATAACTGATTACTAAAATGATGAAGAGAACATAATGAGAAGACTGCAAATAGATTAACACCAAAATATGAATGTTTGACACAGCTAGCATGGGAGTCATGGTTTTCTCAGCAACTTCTTAAAAAATTTCCATAATTTTTGACATCTAGACATTTCTGTAAGAAAGTAGAGGAAAGTGTAAGTATCATTAAAAAAAAAATTTCCATTGCAACAGGCTCAACTGTGTATGTTTGCAGAGGGATATGCACGGTGGGCATCCATAGGAGGCTGCAGGATGGAGAGGTATCATCGCAAAGTGTTGAGACAGCAGAATGGGTGCAGTTTAGGGCACAGGCTACCTAAAGCGGTTTTGGAGACACATAGTTTATCCCAACTTGCCTGTTGATCTGCTGTATGAGTTAATCTCTTGACGTGTTCCAGACCGATGCAGACTGTAAACACTTCTGGGCAGTGGCTGGTTCTCCAGTTGCATTTGCTGAGGACTTGGGTCAAGAGGCAGGAGCTCTTAGTGGCAACCTCAAGGCAGCACTGTAAAAATAAATAGTGGCAAAACACAACAGAATGAATGCATCATTCAGACTAGATGGCAAGAGAAAGGAAAGAAAGCGATGGAAAGAAACTGGAGAGGGAAAAAAATCCTCCCCAAATCTTACAAAGACATGTTTTTCAAAAATATGTTTCCACCCACAGTTTTGGCATGCTATCACCTGTGGCTGCAAAACCACTAGTTAGCCCAGAAGCCACCTATTTGCAACTCCCTAAAAATAAATGCAGGGAATTCCCTAAAAATAAACACAGGGACATTCCTAAGCCATCCACAGAGACCAGACACCTTCAGGGTGAAACATGCATTGGTAACAACAGCATTTAGAAAAGATAAGGGGTACAGTGCTACTGTTTGATACGCAGTTATCTTCTGTGTAGGAACCTTGGCTTGCCTAAGTTTCCTGGGGCTCCCTAGCAAGCAAGATGCTTCCACCCCTCTTTCCCTTCTGCAGCACCCAGGCCCTTCTCTCGCCAGCCCAAGCCCTTCCCTGGAGCTCCCTCGTGTCAGAAGGCTGCTCCATTACACAGTAGCTCTGTTTCACTGACAAACAACTTGCAAAGATTCACCCCTCTTTTACTCATCGGTATTTATAGCTGAGTACACAGCAGCATCCAGTCCACCACGTTTGGTACTCTGCTGTTTAACAAGCAAACATGTCCATCAGGGATGAGTTACGTTGTTCGGCTGCCATTGGACTCTGCCCTGACCAGGGCCTAAAACTGCTGATGCTTTTAGGGCACGAGCCCTTTTGCAGCACCTAGGGGCCAAGCAGAGGAGCCCGGACAGGAGCCCAAACCCGAGCTGCTCAGATGTATGCAGAGACCGCAACATGACAAACTGCTAGGTTCGGTTAAATCGGGACTGTTAATTATAGCTGTTTAAATTGGGTTCTGACTCAGATTTTGAATTCATAGTGGCAAGATGACAGCCTGGAGAAGGTGTTTGCAAATGGCTGACTCAGAGGATGATGATCAGCACGACGGTGCCTTCTGCCTGTGCTAGTACTATGTGTTTATAGGAGCGATGTTATAAGGTGACAGTTGCCAGTTCAGCTCCACCCCTTGATCTGTTCACCAGAGATTATGAAGCCTGGAAAGACAAAGTGAGCAAATGGAGGAAGGAGCATATTAATTGGGTGAGTACAAAATGGCAATCCGCCATCTCTCATAGTTCTCTCTCTCCTTTCCACATGTAATGCTCGTTTTCCAGATTTTTCTGTAGGCATCCAGCTGCTTCTGATTGGAGTTGATGAAATAGCTTCTGAGGGAAGAACGACTATGTCCTAAGCCCTCTCTGTGAGACAGAGAGGCAGAATTTCCACCTGGCTCTCCAAATTATGAGGCTGTGGATCAGGGAGGCCACAGCTCCTGAGACCCCAGTTCCCTGCGTGGGGCTGCAGGAGCCTGGGACTCCCGGGATCCCTCCAGCAGCTGAGGGTGACAGAGCTCAGGAGCCCAGTGTTTCTCTGCAGGGGCTGCCAAAAGTATTGATACTCTGGGGAAAAACTGCCTGATAGGAGAGTTGCAAAACCTGCCTTAATTTCTGACCAAGTTCTGCAAAAATTGAACATGGTCCTGGAAATACTGGATGCTGAAAGATCTCCAGTGCTGTCTCTCTTCTCCCAAAAGTGCTTTTGCTTTTTTCTACCAGTTGTCCTTGACATCCTTTCATTCATACTTTCATGCAGAATGCAAATGTCCAAGATTTCCTTCCCTGAGTCTTCACAGTGCAGATTAGCTCAACTGTTCGAACAGTCGCTGAAATTCATTTGCCAGCGTTGTAGGGGACTCGGTTTTGTAACTGCAATTTGTGAGTTACAAGCAGGGGTCAAAACTGTAATACCACATGAATAATGAAGCTAACTTTTGCTTTGATCTTGGAAATCCTTATACCTGTGCTTGGCTAAGCATGCTGTCAGCCAGCCGCTGAACGGCAAGCAGGGGGGATTCGTTACGAACTACTTGTGTCTGAGCCAGGAGCCAAGAAGTACATACACGAACATCACTTATCAGTTCCTCATAGAAATAATGCATAGCTCCTGAAATTATTGTTTTCAAATCTCTAACTCTGCTCTAATAATTACTAGAATTGAGAGACTAATATATTCAATGAATTACTGTTTTTCATCCATTGAATAGCTGAGAACAGATTGTGATTCCCCGGTCTATTTGTTATTCAAATGAATTCAACAGATACCTTTTCTAATCTTTAACTGTGGATTGAAAGCAAATATCCACAGTACATAGTTGCTGGTACTCTGATAAATCATATACATTGTTTCTGTTTTCTGACAGAAACACTGTGCAGATACCTAGTCTGATTCCTTGTTTCTGCAAACATGCAACTGGGTTTTCACAGGGTCTTACATGTGTGGCTTTAAAACCTGTTTCCTTGTGCTTTTTTACTTTTTCTTTTTGTTGCTGCAGGTCTATTTTCCAAAGAACATGAAAGGAATTTAAATGGGGCTAAAGCAAACTTATTTACTCCTTTTTTTTTTTTTTTTTTAATCCATGGAATATCTAGGAACAGACTGTGATTGAGGCCCTGATGCAGAAAGATGATTTACGATAGGCTTAGCTTTAAGTGTGCTGCCCTGTCCCCATTGAATTCAGTGTGACTGTGCAAGCAAAAAATGAAGTATGAGCGTTGTCTTGGGATGATCAGGGTCTAAGCTAAGATTATCTGAAAACTTGCTGAATTATTCAGCTCTAATAAATGCTGTTTGGACCCTCCTCCTGAAAGAACTAAGTCTGACACCGCTGCTTCCCTGTCCTCTAAACAGCCTGAACCGTGGAATATTGACATTGTTCCCCTGTGCAAATAAACACCCAAAGATAGCAAGCATCCACAAACCTATGGACTCCGTAAGGGAACATGCTGGAGAGACACAGACCCTGGACAGAGGAACAGTATTGTGGATTTCCTGGAAGTGGTTTGCAGTAATTTTCACAACATAACTTATTTCATCAACAAATAATTTTTTTCTTTTTTTTTGTTTGGTTTTGGGGGGGTTGGACTCAATGATCTCTTGAGGTCCCTTCCAACCCCTACAATTCTGTGATTCTGTTTTAGGGATTTTTGTCATTTGGGGCGGGGGTGTTGTTTTGGTCTTTTTTGGTTTAATTTTTGTTTGTTTCAGAGTAGATTTTATACTTTTTAAAGGATTAAGCGTGAGCATTTCTCAGGGGCTCCCAGCAGGATTTCACAGACTTTTCACTGCAAGGAGGAAGATGGGCAGAGGCATACCTATCTGACATCAGCACATTCTATCTATTTATCCACAGCAGAATTCCTGCAGGTGACACAAGGACCTTGACTGCTGGCAAAGAGAAGAAACTGATCGTCACATACTAACTGAACTGTAATTCTAACTTCCACAGCAACAGTACACAATTTCCTGGAAAATATTGTTGTGATGGGAGGACTCTTCTTGGTGGCTTTTGTGCCACTGCTTTCCAGTTTGGAAGGTCATCCTTACAACCACGCAAGTGATATGCTGCTTTCAGGGCTCTCTAGAGAAGCCATGTAGACTCATCAAACAAACTCAGGCTCATTCTCAGTCCCTGCTGTGAAATAGATGTTCGGAGGCAGAGGAGAAGACACCCTCTAGCAAAAAGTGTGAAATCAGAGCGGAGTGTCTTTCCCCCTGCTACAAACTTAGGCTTAGCTATGTGACAAATGTTCTAACCTACATTTGTGCCTGAAACATCTCAAGTCAGCAGAAGGAACAGGGCATAGTTATGGAGATTTACAGTTCTTTATGTTCTCCAGTGTGGAGATATAGTGATGGATTTGCCAGTCAGGGAGAAGGCTGGGAGAGAAGGGAAGGCAGGGAAGTGTTGGCACCTCCAGATCAGCTTGTGGTTTAGATGAGCAGCTCTGTTACTGTCTGTAGCCATCTTTTGTTTGTTTTTTTTTCTCCTATGCATACTATCCATCCAGCTATGATATATCTCACTGGTGTATCGTGGTATATCTCCTTTCCCTTTCCACTCACCCCTCTTGAGTACATTTATGGCTCTGTTTGCAACACAGAAGATACTCATAAGGTATTTAAACCAGTGAAGGTCAAGCCCTTCCTCTGGGAAGTTACAATTCACATTGCCAAACTCCAAACTGAGATGCTGCCACCACAGCCAGTGATTTTAACAGCCCTGTAAATGGCTGCCTTACCTGCCACAGACAGGGCTGCTCCTGCCCAAACCCTTGCTGCGGGGAGAGGGTCAGCATGAGATGAACCAGTTTCTGACCCGTAACTGGGGTGAGGTGGTGCAGTGGATGGAGGAGATTGGGTGGCTCTGGGAGTTGAGTGCTGCTCCAGAGCAAATAAAAGGCAGGTGGGTAGGAGGGAATTGGGGTCCAAGTGGCAAAAAGCCCGGCAGGTGCTGGGGATGGTGCGACGATGCTGGAGGGCACATTCTCAGCTCTTTGGGTTTGTTGCACCTTCTCAAGGCCTGTGGCCTGCAGCAAAGCAGCTGTAAAAGCGAGCATTGTTTCAAAGCACTTACCCAGTCATGCTTAAAGGGTTTGTACAAGTTTGTTAGAGGTTGGAAGCAAAAATGTGAGCAAAAACAGAAGGCAAGCCCTCAGGGCAGATGCACTCTGTGAGACAGTGTAATCTGGTCCCACTGCTTACCAGCTTTGCACCTGGTTAACTCCAGGTCAGAATGAAGCTGTATAGTCAGAAATGATTATTCGTGACCCCAGACAAGAACATAACCTTTCTATCTTTAGACTCCATTGAAATGGCAATACCCTGATTATGGAATATTTTTCCGCTAATTAGGAATGCAGACTCTGCAGGTCACTGAGAGTTCATACTATTCCCTTGGCATAAGCAGATGTCTTCAAGATAAACCTGTACTAAACACGTCCTCTAACAGCTCCACACTATCTTGTATGCTCGGGGAAAAAAAAAAAGAAAAGGGAAGGAGAGAGAGCAGCTTGCCAAAAACTGAAGGGCCAGATGACTCCAGGAGCTGGATATTAATTTATGAATGTTAAGTAAATAACTGCCTTTAAGGCTCCTGGGCTCTACAGCATGTGGCTACCAATCTGTAAGCAGGCCTTAGCAGAGAGGTACCAATCTCAGGCAAGGACAATGTGCTGCACAGCCTGTAAGTCCTGTGTGTCTATGCTGGCTTTAGGCAGGGCCAACATGGGCATCTGTAACGTGCTCCCAGCCTGGAGAAAGTGGGGAGCACAGCACAGAGGCACGCAGGTAACCATCATCTATCCTAAGGAACCTGCTTTGGCAGGAGGGTTGGACTTGATGATCTCTGGAGGTCCCTTCCAACCCCTACAGTTCTGTGATTCTGTGATCATCACAAGAGCCTGGGCAGACTTGCTGCTGCAACATAACTGTTCCTGTTTCTTTCTGCCCTCTATTTTGCTCCTTTTTCTTGATTTTATTTCACCCCACCAGTCTTCCTCCTTGCCTGCTACCCAAATTCTCTGTTCCTTTTTATGTTTCCTTCATCATTTCTTGCCCACATTAAGCAAACCCTCATATCTTCTCTAAACTTTAATCCTTCCTGCTCTGCTCTTTTTCAGATCTATTTCCCCATTTCTCATTCAGATGTAAGCCTTATTCCACTTAGAGTTTATCCAGGATCCTCTTCTACTCATTGTTCTTGTGGTAATTTTCTCTTCTCTTGCAAAGGTCTCCCTCCCAAAGGCAACTGGTCGTGTTTCATGGTGAAGTTACCTTCCTCTGCCCTCCCATCAATCTTTTCTGTAACATCTGCCGGGATTCAGCTGGCAAGTACTATGCACTCCTTGCAACCCATGACCAAATACTTGCTCATAGGAGGAGAGAGTTGCTGGCATTGCGGTGCCAGCACAGAAGCAGGGTGACAGGTTCTACTTCTCTGAGCATCTGCGATGACTCTGCCAGTCCAGAACTGCAAGCTTACTTTCCCAACAAAGAGCAAGCATTTCATTTTGTTGGCCGAACGGGAGAGCTGAATTGCTCACATCCTCATGGATTATAAATCTTCATGTGACAGGTCACAATGGTGAAGGCATCTGCCGTGCTTTGCTCTTTGGAAGCAACTGGCTGAGTTTCAACTGCTATAATATGGAAAGCTGTTTAACATGAAGATAGCCTATCTCAGAGCTGGCCGTTCTCTGGAAGGATGATATAGTGCCTGCCTACATCTCATCTGTGCAATGAAGACTGTAGCCATACCCCTTCTACATGTTTATCCCGCAGGATACTAAAGCATTTGCAGTTGATACAGGTGGAGGACAGCATCAGATACCCTTCGAGCGCTGAGCTGGAATTTTGTCCCACTGCCACACAGCCATTTTCACATGAAAAGAAGTGATAAATAACAATGCTTGATGTGTCTGTCCAGAGATTCAAGTATGAATCCTTCCCAGATGTCTATGGCACGGGCAGGTCTCAGATACCAGGAGGATACGAAAGAAGCTCCCAAAGGGTAACGAATCTACCGAAAGTCAGACTGTAAGTGCATGGTCAGCACTGTGTCTGTGAAGTGGGAAAGGAATTGCCAAAATGTGGGAATTAACTTGAGGCATAAAGAAGCCAGGGCCATATCTTTGTGCACCATAACAACACTGATGCTCCTGGTGGGGCCAGGGGAGCCAGCAGCAGAGAGAAAGGGGCCGCAGGGAGCTGCACACTGCTGCCAAATTTGAGCTCAAGGAGGTGTGTATGGGCTGGTTACCCCAGAATGGGCATGTGCACTGCCTTTTCCCTTTCCCACACAGAAAAACAAGGTCCTCTGCCACTGTGCCTCTCCCTCAGCCCAGCAGAAATATCTGCACACAGCTGATGGGGAGGCAGGAGGAACAGCTAGGGACTTGCTCTGGTACCTGTATTTTCTGTTTCATTAGGAGAAGCATCATCTCCGGTTCCTCCTGTATCACCCCAATTTCTTAGTACTGCTTCTTGCATGAATGATAACATTGCAATACCAGCAGTATGGAGGCACTGCTGTAAATAGGGGCATTTTAAACTCTGAGCCCTTTTTCTGTCTTCAGTAGGATAGTTTATGTATTGTTCAAAACAGGAAAGGAAAAAACAAGGCAGGAAACTCATTTCTCAGTGGCACCTGTGATGTCTGTTGAAAATGTGTTACTGAAGGGGAAGCATCTTCTCATCTGCTGTGTAAAAGAAATTAAGAGATAACATCCGCTGAGAAATATGACCCAGACATTGAACAGGTCTTGTTCCGTGTTCTCATACACAGGATACAGTGTATTGGAAAGTTTTTTTCTAGATATTTTATCTGTATACATTATCTCTTTAAACATAAGCAAATACCTTTTCATGGAGGATGACTGTGTCTTTCCTTCTTTACTGTTAACAAAGAAGGTTTTTTTACTCCTGGAGTAATTCATGGAATCACAGAATCAGAGAATAGCTTTGGTAGGAAGTGACCTCAAAGCCCTAGTTCCAACCCCCTGCCATGGGCAGGGACACCCTCCTCCAGATCAGGTTGCCCAAAACCCCATCCAACCTGGCCTTGAAGACTGCCAAGAGAAGGGCAGCCGCAGCTTCTCTGGGCAGCCTGTGCCAGGGCCTCACCACTTTCACAGTAAAGAATTTTTTCCTTACATCCAATCTAAATCTACATTCTTTCAGTTTAGACCCACAGTGTCTCATCCTATCAGTACATGCCCTTGCAAACAGTTCCTCTCCATCTTTCCCGTAGGCTCCTTTAGGTACTGGAAGGCTGCAATAAGGTGTCCCCAGAGCCTTCTCTTCTCTAGGCTGAGCAAGCCCAACTCTCTCAGCCCGTCTTCACAAGAGAGGTGTTTCAGACCTCTGTTGGTCTTTGAGGCTTCCTCTGGACTTCCTCCAACAGCTCCATGTCCTTCTTGTACTGGGGACCCCAGAACTGGATGCAGTACTCCAGATGAGGTCTCACCAGAGCAGAGGGGCAGAATCCCCTTCCTCGACCTGCTGGTCATGCTGGTTTTGATGCAGTCCAGGACACAGTTGGCTTTCTGGGTTGCAAGCGCACACTGCCAGCTCATCAACTAACATTCCCAAGTCATAGAATCATAGAATATAATGAGCTGGAAGGGACCCATAAGGATCATCAAGTCCCAGTCCTTCTCCTTCAGGTGTGGAAGGATTTCAGGAAGCTGGAAGAGACCCCAGGATGCATCATGATGACCTCCTTGTAGGTGGTAGACAGTTGTTAAGTGCCCCCAAAGATGCTTCTTCTACAGGCTCAAAAAGCCCAGCTCCCTTAGCACATCCTCATGGGGCAAGTGCCCCCAGCCATCTTGCTGGTCCTCTGGTGAATTTGGCCCCATTTACCAGTGCCTTTCCTGTGTATCAGGGAGCTCAAAACTGGATGCGGTATCCTATGTGGTCTAACAACTAAAGAGGGATAATCCCTTTCCTCCACCAACTGTCTCCCCCACAGCAGGGAGTCACCCACTGTCATCACCCGCTCCATATGGAAATATATTTCCACAATATATGCAAGCAGCAGGCAGTTAGACAGTGATGTCCCACTGATTTGTTTGTTCCAGTTGGGCCCTCGATGGATTCCCACATCTTGAGGCCTCAGCGTATGCTAGGGGAAAAGAAAAAGTTTTTTTCCCAGTGTCCCATTTGTCATTTGAAGGCTGACATCACTGCCTGCTCTTCTTCAGCCACAAAGGGAAACCATGTATAAAATCTCCCTCTTTTTCTCCTTATTACTTAAATAGCCTCTGGTATCACGGTAACAGAGTAGGTTACAATATTTAATATAATTTACCTTCCATAGTGGTCCTGTGAGACAGGAAACTATTTTCATTTTGAATCTATGAATATGTAAACGAGGCACAGAGAGACTAATAGACTTGCCCACAGAAAGGTTGTCAGAGAATAGGAGCCTGAGCCTGTACCTGCTCAGCTAATGTGCTCTATGTTCTGGCTATTTGTTCTTTCTTGCTTCTATTTTGGTGCCCTGTTGCATTCGGGGATGAGCTGACCTGTATCACTGCACTCTGTTGAGATGTGCTGCAAGCCGCAATCGGATTCCACACACCTATGGAAGTGGGAAAGGGCTTGGGCTAATCCTTCAGCCCACTGAAACTGAGAGCCCCAAGGGATGCTGAACTTTGGCATCTCTTTGTGGTTTTTTTTTCTTAACGCTGCCTCAAAATGAGCTGATTTCTCATGCTATAACATGACAATATGAAGCACTGCAGAAAGTTAATTCTTCAAGGGCTGAACAAGGAATACTAGCAGAATAATCATGATCTCCCTGATGTCTATCCTGCTTTTCTGTTTGGTTTTGGCATCAAACCTTCTCTGTCCCTCTTTGCCTTGTTTCAGTGCATGAAACATACACATATCTCTCCGGCCTCCACTCCCCGTTTCATCAAACAAAACCCCAAAGCAGAGTATGAAAGGTCCGCAGGAGCCCTGGAGGGAAGTGACACAATCCCAGATGTTGTAGGATCTATGTCACAGCTGCAACCAACCTGCATGTGGCAGCTGCTTTTGCACAGCCATCAACAACAGCAGCTGGGGGTGGGGGGTGGATGGGGGGAGTCTGCTCTTAATGGCTCATCCCCAGGGAAGGAACTAGCAAAAGGAAAAGCAGCAAGCATTACGTACAAGATATCGCACTGCCACGCTTTATGTTTCCCTTTGTTAAAAAAAAAACAAACCAAGAAGCAAGGAAGCAGTGAAAAAGAAAGCAAAATTAGATGTGTTCCCTTGCACCCCTCCTCTGGAAATACTGTGAGATATTGCTCCCTTCCCCGCCCCTGCCCCCCAGTTATGCACTTCTCTTTCTGACTCGAGTCCACAGGAGAACAAGGTATTTGCTATTGTGCGACCTTTTCTAAACACTCTTCTTAAGGTGGTGAAGAATAGAAGCGGCCTATGAGCAAAATAAAAATGCAAATAGAACCAGGAGCTCTGGAGCCTGTCCAGTGAATGCGTATCCCTAGTGGTTTTTTTCCTCATCACCTGACAAAAAAAAACGTAAATTAGGAGAAATAAAACAAAATAGAGGTTTATATCCTCACTAAAGAAAAAGCGGTTTCTACGTTCCTCGCCGCTATGTTTTGATATATGTTGGTTGTATTATGTCCTAGAAGCATCTCATTTCCATATAAAGTGTAGCTACTTTCAGTTTTACTATATAGTGTTCAAGGGAGACTTTGATTTGTGTGCCCCAGGGTAGATCTGAGAAACACGTAATTTTCCCTAAGTCCTTTCTGTCATGCACCATCAGTAAATTCCTGCACAGATTACAACACAGATCTTTAGTCAGAGGTCTGCAACTCCCACGGAGGAGAGTGGGAGGGAATAATAAATGTGTGGACCAAAGTGGGGAGGGGGGAAGGGTAAAAGAAAAGAGAGGAAGAGAGAGAGAAATTCCATTAAGAAAGGTTACTGAATCAAAAAGAATTTATCAAAAGTAGACTGGTGAGAGTGGCTCTTGAATTTTTATGAATTTGTGGGGCACACAAGTCAGTCTGCTTTGGACTGTAATTTCAGGTAATAGCAGAATTGGGACCGCTGGGGCATACTCTGTCACTGTTTCTAATCTCCACTGCTCTGGAACACCAGTTACGCATCAATTCAATTAATCACCGGTGATAACAAAAGTTGGGGTTTTTTTCCCACTTTAGAAATGTTGCTTGCTTTTTTTTTTTCTTTTCAGTGCAGAACTTTATCAGACACAATTTCTTTTTCCCTTGCGAAGAAAAGCTTATGAAGTTCATTTATACAGAGAGCATAAATCCTATCTCCTACTGTTTTCCCCTGTAACCTAACATGAAATATGGCTTATAGCTCCGCTAATCCTCAACATTTAGTGCGGACTGATGAAAGTACTTCATCACTCACAGGGATACACCACGCTCACAGCAGCGCATACGGACCAGGAGGCATGCACATGTCAGAGCAGGGAAGGTACACGCAGCAGCGGTGGCATGACACGACGCACATGGTCTCAGATATACCACAGCAGCCAGGTGTCTTAATACCGCTGGCTGGGGATACATAGCATTAAAAAAAGGAGTATTTCCCATTGTACAGCAAAAAACTCTCTCTTTCTTGTCACTCTTCCCTCTCTGCGGTTTTATCTCCTTCTGTTAATGGCTCCCTTTTTTCAATTTGTGTCTCTGTCTGACAGATAATACTCTGTCTCCCTGTTCTCCTGGCTTGGTGTGCCTCTCGCCTTGTTTGCTGCTCATTATTTGCACTCCGGCGAGATGTAGATACAAGAACTTGCCCATAATCAGTTCAATAATTCCACTTCAAATCCAGCCGTTCTGCTGCCACATATAATCCTGACAACTCATTATCCACTAGCCTGGGTAGGTCTAGCTCTTGCGTATTAGCTGTGCTGCAACCTCGGCTTCCTTCCCTTGCCTTCTACACTCTAAATCACTTTAAACTCCCCTTGCCCAGCTTTACTCAGCTGCACCGGTGCAATGGGAAGGAAAGGAGCGCAGCAGCGTTGCAGAGATGTCCAACTCTTCCTAACTCCTTGAATGCCACTTTTCCTGGTGGGAACACAGGAAAGTGTATTTCCAGCTTGTGACATATAAATTACTAGAGCTGACATTTACAACATCTCCCATCTGAAACTTGAAGATAACATTTCCCAGCCTGCAAGGCAGGCAGGTGTCATCACCTCCATGTAACAGAAAGGTAAACTAAGGCACAGGCTGAGGACACGATCTTGTCAAAGGAAGTCAGCCCTGGGTCTTAGACTGGAAGGCAGGAAGGCTCTGCAGGGGGACCTGGACAGGCTGGATCAATGGACAGATACCAACTTTATGGGGTTCAACAAGGCCAAGTTCCAGGTCCCGCACTTTGGTCACAATAACCCCAGGCAACACTACAGGCTTGGGGCAGGGTGGCTGGAGAGCTCCCTGGGGGAGAGGACCTGGGGGTGTTAGTGGACAGGTGGCTGAACATGAGCTGGCAGTGTGCCCAGGAGGCCAAGAAGGCCAACAGCATCCTGGCCTGTGTCAGGCATAATGTAACCAGCAGGAGAAAGGAAGAGATTATCTCATTATACTCAGTTCTGGTGAGGCTGCACCTTGTGTACTGTGTCCAGTTTTGGGCCCCTCACTACAGGAAGAATGTTGAGATGCTGGAGCTTGTCCAAAGAAGGGCAACAAAGCTGGTGAAGGGTTTGGAGCACAAGTCCTTTGATGATCAGCTGAGAGAACTGGAGCTTTTTAGTCTTGAGAAAAGGAGGCTGAGGGGAGACTTTATCGCTCTCTACAACTACCTGCAAGGCGGTTGCAGAGATATCAGGATTGGTCTCTTTACTTGGGTAACAAGCAATAGGATGAGAGGAAATGGCTTCAAATTGCACCAGGGGAGATTTAGGTTAGACATCAGGAAGAATTTCAGGCGTTGGATTGTCAGGCATTGGGAACAGGCTGCCCAGGGAGGTGGTAGAGTCACCATCCCTGGGGGTATTTAAAAGGCATTTAGATATTGTGCTTGGGGACTAGGTGGACTAGGCAGGTTTAGGCTGTGGTTTGACTTGGTGATCTTAAAGGTCTCTTCCAAACTAAGTCATTCTATGACTGTTACTTGCAGCTCCAAGGCAGTGGAGTGAGGTGCACCTAGGTTGGGACGTGAGGACATGGGCAGACCCAGACCCAGCTAGCAGAGTGGTGTTTTACACTGTCTAGAAGGTGCCCAGGAGCACTGGCTGTGAGCAGAGCACGGTGATGGTCTCAAGAACCTCTGGGCACACACTGGGCTGGGGAAATTTCCTTGCTGCAGCATAGAGGAGGATCTCATCTTGATAGATGGGACAGCGGATGGTCTCCATGACAAACAGGAGCCTCTTGCCACATCCCTTGGCAAGAGATGGGAAAGTCAGACATTTAATAAGCCAAGCAAGGACCTAGCCACAGCCTTCACAGCAAGGCAGGAGCATACACCTACGCTTATTGTGTCAGCGTGAAAGGAAAAGGTTGAATATGACTTTTATTAGGCAGCAAATAGGTCTTTCTTGTACCTTCCCCTCTCCTTCAATCAGGAAAGAACAAGCGTATTTCTTATCATGGAGATCCCATGTATAACTAAACAGAATATTTCTTCTTGTGCAGTAGAGGACAAGCAAAATTTAAGAGCCTGATAGCTCTTGGGTGGTTTGTGTAAGACTCAAGAGTGCGCTTGAAGCTGAGTATTCATGCATATCCCAGAAGATGAATCAGGATTTTGGCTCTAGTTCCTCTTTAGAGGCAGCAGCCCTAGTTATGACTGAAGTGGTGGCTTTTACATCAGCGCCTAGAAGTGAGAAACATCTCCAACTCAGTATTTGTGCCAGGCCACATAGCACCACCTGGCTCAGGCATCCAGGTACTGTCATGGTACAAATAACATGGTAAAGAAATGTACCTTGGGACACTCAGTAACATAACTGGAAAACCCAGTTGCCACCAGCCTGAGTTGCTTGTGAAGGTCACAACCAGCTGTAGTTCACTCCAGCACTAAACCTTCTTTAAACTGCTCCCTTTCTATCACCAATGGATCATTCGCTATCCCAGCCCCTATAAAGGATGTGCCGTTTGACCATCACCACTCCTCTCCATCCTCAAAAGGGCAGGAAGGGGCTGATCACACCATTTTTATACCCTGAAGATTTGTTTGGTGCTTGTGGCTGGATTTGGTGCAAATGCTTAGGTCAGAGGAGACCTGGCATCATGTAGATCTTAATGCTTCCTCCTAGTACAGTTCCACCAAGTAGAAGAAGCATTTTCAGCTCTTTTGTGGTGATTCATTTCCCACCTGGTGCCCTAGGATGGGAGGGTCCTGAGGGCACAACAAAACTGAACAATAGGTGAAAGGTGTGTCCATGCTCCGAATGCTCTCAGAGGACAGCAATGTGTCCCCAGGCATCAGGAACAGAAGTTCTTTCAACATTTTTCCTCTTGCTAAATTAGGGAAGTATATTTTTACGGAAGGGTCAGGATAATGTTGATGGAGTCTCTTTGCTATCCTTTTCCATGCAGAACCTGTTGTATCTCCTGGCAATATGCCTGTTTATATCCTCTTTCTTACCTCTGTGAAAGTGGCTTTTGCTGACCCATTTAGTACAGGGATGACCCAAAACTTGAGGAGAGTAATTAATAATCTAGGAGCTATTGCAACAACCTGGATGAATTAGAGGAGCTGTCAGGAGAGAATGAAATGTCCAAGTAATGGGACAACACAGTTAGGAGAATTACAAATGCATGTACAAAAGAAGGTGTCCATGACTGGATGAGAGCACTGCAGGGAAAGAACCCAGAGTAATAATTCATGAAGAAATAAGGACGAGTGGTTCATGAAAAGCCATAGTTAAGAAAAGGCAAATACAATCTTGGGATGTACAGGAGGGAATATTAGGTGAAAGGTATTATCTGTAGTGTCATGCCACAGCAGCTACCATTAGCTAAGATATAGGTACCAGCAGGGTTGGTCTTGCACCTCTGGAAGGTGAGGACAGTAGTCCACAGCTGAAAAAGCATACTTGAGAGCTGCCTTCCCTCCCTGGGCCAGCAAAACCTCTGTTTGTTAACTTACACACATACCGCAAGGTCAGTTGATTTTCAGGCTGTTTCATGGGCTGAAAGAGCCAGGACAGATTAAACCTTCTTTTCTGGATCAGATGGGAGCTTTCACATCTCTATATTTCATGTCCACTTTTTTAATCTCATGCTAGTACACAGAGGGGTGAGTCCTAAAGCTATAACAAACGTGTGGGGACGAAGAGTTTATCTCCTGCTCACTGTGTGCTCTTGTACACACTGTAGAAATTATGGATGATGGTGGGACAATATAAAAGGAGATGTGACATTGCTGAAATATGAGTGGGAGCCAGCTGCAACAGGGCAGCATCTAGCGTCTGCCTAAAACTGTATGGTGACTCCTCTGATTTTCGTGAAGTTTCTGAGTCTGATGTCTCCTGTACTGTATGATGAGCAGGATGAGGAGAGACAGGAGAAAAGCCGGTAGCAGGTAGGTTGTTGAGCCTCTGAAAGAAACTGACAGGAGAAGGAACGGCAAGACTCAAAGGTGAGATGTCCAAAGTCCGTAGCAGGCTCATTGAAATTGCCTATCTTCTTCCTCAGCTATTTTTTAAATCCTCTCAATGCGTAAAAAGAGTTGCTTATTTTGGTTACCCAAGTCACCACTGTGGGGATGATGCCCATAGTGTGCCTAAAGAGTTTACTCAAAGAGAGGACAGTTGCTAAACCAAAACCAGGGGGTTTATGATGAAAACCAAATTACCTGGACTGAAATAAAAACAATATGTGTAACGGAGAATGAGTAGCTGGCAACAGGGACACTGGCCAGATCCTAAGCAGAAGTAGACAAAGTAGACTAAGAATGCACCAGAAATGGAAATACCAGCAAATACAATGAATGGAGCAGGAGTCTGCCATTGTTCTTAATAATGTCTAATGGAAAACTCGTGTTGCCATCAGATGCAGAGGGAAGGTGCACATTTCCCAGACATAGCCATTTTCAGCTATGCATCCCATTCTTTTCCATCGTGATGAAAGGATGAACCCTTTCAGACTGTTCCTTGGGAACATTACTCTGGTCTGACTGTAGCTTGACCACTCATGTGCCACTTGCATGGAAGTCAGGGGTGTGTTGGGGCACAGTGATGGAGAGGAAGGGCAAGGGTGCCTCTGGTCGTATTGCAGGGAGGGCTGTGGGGCTGACTTTGCTTGCTCTCTTTCTTCCCCTGTGCTCGCTGTGTGAGTGGACCAACCTCCGAGGAGACTGCTGGATGGTGTGTTGAGATATGTGCTGAAATAAGGAGAAGAGTAGTCAGTGTTCAGGAGAAGATGAAAATCTTTTTAGTTGACCAACATCTTTAGTCTTATAGAGGCAAGGAGCTACACTATTCCGTTTCCTCACCTACCTGTCTTTGCAGTGAGCTCTTGCCCGATTGCACTGAAGTCCATAAGCAAAGGGAATAGGGCTTGTGTTACCTCAGGAAAAACATCCATGCTGATAACTATCTGCCCAGGCCTTTGATGTAATGAAGCTTGGGTATCAAAGTACCACTGCTGTAAAACTGGGTATGCTGGACTCCCTGTTCTTTTTTAATTCACTTGGTAATTCACTTTGCCTGCAGCTGTGGGGAGACCTCTACAGCAAAATCTTACAGCTAATCAGCAGGAGGCCAGTCCTGTCCTTCCTGTCACTGCTGGGCTACAGCTGCTGACATAGCCATCGTGGCAATGCCTTTTTGTCCTTCAGCTGCAGCAAGTCCCCACCTCTTCTGATACACAGAAGGGAAGATGCAAACAAGTATTTTCCATCTGCAATGGAAATGTGATTAATTTTTAATACATCCTGGTTAAGAGTGTGTTGCACTTTATATACATTAATTGATGGACGGATCCCTGACCTAAGGAGATTTCCTTCTGTGTTTAAGCATCGTGGGTCAGGGAAGCATGGGAAACAAAGGAAGGGTTGGATGGAAGAGGTGGAAGGGCTACAAAAATAGTGTTATGTGTTTGCATGGTTGGTTAAGCACAAATCTTGCATGTGCCATTGTTGCTGGCACCAAGAATGCTGTAAGGTTCAGCAAAGGATTTGGTATTTCACTGTTGTGAGGAAGTCTGAGCAGTTCCTGGAGAGTCTGTCGGATCCAAAAACTTTACTGAAACCACCAGCAACAGCTTTCCATGAGGGCTAAGAGTTGGTGATTAAATACCCCTTTACTCCAAGGTAGCTCACCAAAGAGAAGCCCAAATTATGGGCTAATATGGGGGTCAGGCTACATAGTGTGGGAGTCTTAAAGCAAGAGTTTGATGGCATACAGTGAGGTTGCAAGTCACAGGTGAAAAGGAGACAAGAAATCCTTCAGGAAGCTATTGTCTGGAAACAGCAACTGGAGCGAACAGGAGCATGGCCTCAAGGGGGAGGCTATGAAACAACCTCTTTGGGCAGCATTCTGCCTGAATAAAGAGATTTCAAATTTTGGGTAAGGAAAATTCTTCCTCTTTTCATGGCACCTAAATGAAAAGGGCTGCTTCAGAGAAATATCTCATCATGTACCAATAATCTGCAGCAAATACAAGTACAGAAACTGCAGGAGTTAATCAAGGGTATATCCAGCTGGCAAGGTAATAAAAGCTGTCTGAAGTTATCACCACAGTGTAGCCACACCTAGGGCTCTTAAACATGCTTTAGCCCCAGATTGGCCATTATTCATGTACAAAATCCTTAGAAATGTGACTTGATCTCTTAGACTCTCTACGACCGAGGATATGGCTTAAACATCCTGCGCTGCCTCAACCAACTGATTTTGAAGTGGGGAAGCATCTCCTGTCCATATGGCAGACCTTGTGAGATGATTGATGGGGAAAAGTGAGTTGTGCCGACTGTGATTCATCTCTGCTGTCCTAGATTCCTACCTTGGGATGGATGAATCAGCCACTGGGAGGACTTGTTCTTTTCTCCTCTTCATACTGAGACCCTTGGGTGCTCAGCTCTCGTATACAGCTAACCTTCGCTAACGCACAGACCCCTCAGTTGAGTGAGGCAAATCCCACTGGAGCTTGGCTGGCAGCAGCCGTGAGGTCTTCATGAACCTGCTGGAGAATATGCAATGCCCAGGGATGCCTTCTCCTTATGGGCAGCTTTCACCCTGTCCTGTACATTTTCTGCTCTCTGCATATCTAGTCTTCTGAAACATATACAGGGATGTGTTGTTTTCATAAGCACAAAGCACTTTTATTCTAAAAACAATTTACCTTTAATTTATGGGAACCTGGATGGAATTGCACTAAATAAATATGGTCTTAAATGCCCTTGCAGGCAGTACAAATGTTTACTCTTTGCTTGGGTTTTTTTCATCTTGGTGGGTTTTTTTTTCCATACAGCTATATTAAAGAGAAATATTAAGCCTACACAATGTATGCAAACACATTTCACTGCTTGAGCAAGAGGAATCAGAGTTGGGTGACATACTGTAATTCATCAAAAGGTCTGACACTGCATTATGAAAGGATACTTTTCTGCATTTTGAAAAACCTTTTTCGCAGGAAACATTCAAGTGCATTGTTTGATCAAGCAATAACAACATTTTAATCTACCTTGTGTACTTTCTTCAAAATAAGGGGTCAGAGTATAATGATTCTCTCTGTTTTTAAAAGGAATCCTTTTAGAAATGCTTTTAGAGGCAAAGATCTGGTGCCAGGATTTTTGCTACTTAGAGGACTTAGCATTTTGCTGGAATAGAAACCATCTCCTTCAAGTCCAAGATAATAGATAATGGGACTTATTCTTTTGGTGTCACAGATACGCATCCCACACAGATGTATCCTTTCCCCTGTCCTTCAGCAGAATCAGACAATCTTATTCTTGAATCAAGGTCTGCTGAAGTTACTCTGAACTTCTCTGCTGATATCAGTCAGCTCTGGATTAGGCTTCTGGAGGATAAAAGAAGAAGTATCTGACCCTGACTATTTGCATCCTCACCCCATATCAACTCAACATGAAGTGAAGGAGACTTCACACATGGTACCTTGAACCTGGTACTCCATAAAGAGTGAGTGAAACAAGCTGGGAGGTGGGTAAGACAGAGATGTAGAGCACCCCAAGCAGTGTGGATTTCACCGAGTTCTCGTCAGCCTCACAGCGCAAGGACAACGTGTGTGTGGGAAGAGACCTGGACTAAACTGCTTTCCTATTCCTCATATGCATGTTCAGTTCCTGAAGGTGATTGCCCCAAAATATTACTGATACAGCACTGACTTAGGAGCACCTCAAAAACTCAAATGTTTTTGTCAATAGTAAACAACCATAATCCTACAGTTCTTTTTTTTATTGAAAATTAAATTAACACTTGGCTTCATTTCTCCTAAATTTAGCCACTGAAAAGAAAAATGCTTGTTCTTACCTAGCTCACCTGGGCTCCTTCTATTGCTACCCAGCAGCAAGGGGTATTTCCAGAGGCCAGTCCATCCCACCCATCTTCCATACCACCTTCCCAGGAAAGTAAAGTGCCAGTTAAGGCTTTTAGATGGGCAGCACAGGGTAATATAAATGCCTGATACAATGACATGGGTACTGAGCCATGCTTGATCAGGATTTCATTTCCTGTAGGCTGTTAGCCTCAAAACTGCATAGCATAATTCTTTTCTCTCTGGGCCGTCCCTTTGAAAAAGATTAGGTGCCTGGCAAGTTTTCATATTCATTTAAAAATCGAGAATGCAGCCAGAGAGCACAACAGTCAATCATGACTGTTTTTATCAGGACCTCATCTGTTTCAGGATGTCAGTGGAAGTCCTGCTTAACCAAGCAGGGCAGAAGTTGCCCTGTGCATTTCCCCTCCCCCTCCCTCTGGCTATTATGTTTCTTTGTCAAAAGTTCCAGTATTTCGTATATAGTTTTAAGAACAACATTTGCTGAAAGTTAGAAAAGTGAAAGCTAAAACTGGAAAGTCAAATTCAAGAACAAGTTAATAAGGATAATTAGGCAACAGTGTAGATAGGCCACCATTTGTCTGAATCAAAAGCTCTGGATATGGATGGCTGTGTTAGATAAGGTAATGGTGGGAATGATATAATAATAATAAGGAATTCTGTGAAGGTAAAGGGTCGAAGTGGAGAGCCAAGATGATCTTTTTCTACCTGTGATTTTTAAGTATGCCTAACGACACAGGATTTTTAAAGGAGATCAGGGAAAAAGGATCTCTCAGGTTTGCCCATTTGGCAGACATTAATTCAGCTGAGCTAAGCAACCTGTAAATGGAACTGACAAGTGCTATTATGCTGGGTGCTAAGTTTTTTCTCTTTTATTTTTAATGAACACAAGAAGGACCCAAAGTTTTTCTTACAGAAGACCACATCTGGGGATTTGCCAGAAAGCTCAGAGTCACTGATTTGTTTAAACCAGAGCAAAATACAGCTACCTTCATTTTTAATAAGCAAGTAAGACCTACACAGAGCACAGCCCCAGCGTGCCTTGAGGAGCTGCTACGTGCAGCAACCACAGGCATGGGTGGTCATCTCAAGGGACTGCAGCCATGTGTTAAATATGTCTGAGGTTGCAGGGCTCAGTGATGCAGGCACATTGGGACTATCACACATCAGCCTTGGCTGATCCAAGAACTATTCTCCCACCATAAGTTGTTCTTTAAAATGAGTCCTGACTCTGGGAAATGTGTTTTTTTTTTTCTCTTCATGTCTTTCAATAGAGGTGAGCACCATCTCTTTTATTTGCAAATGGAAGAGCATAATTCTAGATTCTGTGCTACATTTTAGGTAAATTTCCATCCCTTCCTTCTTACAGAATATGTTCCCATATTCCTGGAAGGGCCAAGTGTAGACACTCAAAATAAGTATCATAAATAGTTTTACAAAGCCAAAGGTGATTAAAAAGCAAGTTCCCTATAGACTGGGAAGAGTTTGGTTGTGTAGGACCTCTGCATGTCTCTGCTAGTTCACCCCTGAGGTGGAATATCGCATGGCTGGCTCTGGTGCCAGCCATGCTGAGAAACCTGCCTTGTACTGCTGGGATCTGCAGCCCCTTTCAGCTAACTGGGCATCCTGAGGGTGCTGGGGAAAGGAGAGCACCCAGCTACCCCTGGAGCTGATCTCAGAGCTCACAAAGCTTCCCCACGTGTGCAAGGTCTGGGTGGTTGTACATAACCCATTACGCAGCAGCACAAAACAGCAGGCAGTTGGTAAAGCTCAGTAGCACCCAAGGTAAAACAGTTTATTTCTATTTCAATTAGTTTAAAAGAGTACTTGCATTTTTGAAACCTCATAAATGATGAAGTAATTTGCATTTAACTCAGTTATTACGTTGTGGGATTTGCCAGAGCCCTTCAATTCAGGTTACAAACTGTATTTTCCAAACCAGCCAGAGCATGCTGCATGTTAGTCAGCAGTCTATCTCAGGGCTGCCTGGGCCTGGCCGGAAAGGGAGGAGGACCTGCACAGCAGCCCAGGCTCACAAGGCTCCATCAGGCAGCTCCTTGGGACCATCAGGAATTACAAACTCTGTCAAGTCAATGAGATGGATTGAAAACTGACTGAACGACTGGCTGGACGCTGTAGGGAAGTGACTAGTGGTGTACGGCAGGGGTTGGTACCGAGGCCAGTACTGTTTTACATCTTCATTAATTGTAATGAACTGGATGATGGCAAGGAGTGCTCCCTCAGCAAGTTCGCAGGCGATCTGAAATGGGGAGGAGTGGCAGACACATTCAGTAAAAATCCCTCTGAGTGTTACCATTCCTGTGCAGGCTGGAGAAAGGGGCTGGCAAGAACCTGATGATGTTCAACAAGGGGAAAAGCAAATCCTCACCCCTGGGGATGAACAACACCAGGCATCAGGACATGCTGGGGGCTGATCAGTTGGAAAGGAGCCTTTCTAAAAGTACACAAGAACCCTGGTAGACACCAAGCTGAGGCATGAGGCAGCAATGTGCCCTTGTGGCATAAAAGCCAAAAGTATCCTGGACCACATTAGAAAGAGCATCGCCAGAAGGTCGAGGTAGGTGATCTTTTCTTTCTGCTTAACCCTGGTGAGATGTCTACAGTGTTGGATCCAGGGAGAGGGAATCATCTTTGTGTCCCTTTTCTGGACTCACTCCAATAAAGCCTGGAAATAAGAAAACAGATCACCAGCTGAGGAATCCAGCTAGTTCTATAGAGAGGAAAACCTGGCTTGAACTTAAATGCAGTTTCCCAGGCAGCACAGACCCTTGAAAATTATTTGGCATGAAGAACATATACCCCACATCCCAGATGGATGGAAAAAGAAAGAAAAATGGCTGTCAGCTGAGGAATTAATTTTTTTAGAGCTGGAGGATTGCTTCTGTTGGGGGAAATCTACCCCTCACACTCAGCCCTCACTGCTTTCCCCACTTGCCAAGGAGAACCTGATTGGCAGCCAGAGACCAGCTTGCCTCTGCATCACCCTGATGATGACCTACTTCCAATGCTACCATGTCCTCAGGTCAACAAGTACTCAGCTGGGCCTTCCTGGCAAACCAGCATCTTTAGCACATCCCAAAGCTGCAATGGCTATAACAAGCATCCAGACAAAACCTCCGGGATGTCACCAGAAAACAGAAACATGTGCTATGACTGTTTCATGACAGGGTCATTGTCGGTCCTGGGTAGTGCTGTGTAATTTGAATACACGAGGAGAGAAGTGTTCCCTTATTTTGCCTTTAACTAAAAACTATGACAGTCTCTGTATCTGCTATATCATGATGGCTTTGTGCCCTTGTTTTCACTTCCACTTTACAAGACGGGCAGTCATCTGCACTTGTGGTTACCTCCAAATCACCGTCACCTTTGGCTTAAGAAGAAAAGCTTCGGTGCTACAGTTCCTACTAGCATGCTCCCTCTTATTAGAGGTTCTGCTGTTTACTTGTATTTATTTCATATTTCACTCTTCTTATGATGGGAATTATTCTAAAAATCGTAAGTGCATTCATTATTCTCTAGTTTGGAAATATTAGATTATAGCTGTGGAACAATATATAACTTCTTGTTTATAAACCCAGAATTGTGCATCTAGGCAACTTATCATCCAAGAAAATTGTTTTTTTCCCAGTGATGAATCACTTTCTTCACACCACTGTACTCTAACCTCATAATGACATTCATTATCACAACATATCCAAAGCCTCTGCTTGTGAATGTAGTGAGGCTGTTGTTATAAGGATAAACAGGGTAGGAATTATGGTAGTTAGGGCTGAGCTGAATTTCTTACTCTTTAGGATGAGAGTTCTGCATTTGTCTGTCCATTGGAGGTTAATACAGAGTTTGGATTAAAACCAGATTTTAACATCTGGGCTTCCCCACTATGTTCTGAAAGACTGTCATAGAATCACTGCATGGTTTGACTTGAAAGTTCGCCTAGTTTTGACGTCAAAGTTCACATAGTACAACCCCCTGCCATAAGCAGGGATATCTTCAACTAGGTCAGGTTGCTCAGAGTCCAGTTCAACCTGGGTTTGAGCACTGCCAGGGAGGGAGACATCTGCCACCTCTCTGGGCAACCTGTGACAGTGCTCTACTATTTCACCACCCTCGTCCTAATAAATTTGTTTCTTATATCTAGTCTGAATCTACCTTCTTTTAGTTTAAAACCATTACTCCTTGTCCTATCACTACAGGCCCTACTAAAAGGCCTGCCCCCAGCTTTTCTGTGGGTTCAGGTATTGGAAGGCTGCAATAAGGTCTCCCTGGAGACCTCTTCAGGCTGAACAAGCTCAACTCTCTCAGCCTGTCTTCACAGGAGAGGTGCTCTGGTCCTCAGATTTTTGTAGCCTGATAACCCCATCCCAAACTCATGTTTTGCTCTATCCTGGGCTTTGAGATGTGCCCTACCCTGCCTATAAAGAACTCTGCATTTACTGTATCACGATAGCCTCATTTCAGAGGCTGACATGTCTTTCCTGCTGCAGCTATCAACAATCTCATGATTTTTGAGCAATGTTGTAACACAAATAAAAGCAAATCAGGTTGCTGAGAGGCCCAGTTAAGTAGGAGGGGGTTTTGTATTTCATGTAAGGAATTGGCTTATGGTAAAGATGATACATGGAGTAATTTGCTCTCTACCCAGAGAGGGCAGACAGCTTTATGTCAGCAGAGGCATACAAGTCAACTTTGTTTTAGCTGGGAAACATATCATAAAATCTATCAGCACTTAGTAGGTTGGGATGTGTACAGAGGAAGTTCTGTGATCATTTTGCTTTAGGGAATTTTGGTAAGACATCCACGATAGCATTGTAGCAACACATACATACTATAATGATGATAAGGTAACCATGGCAATGATGATAAGACAGAACTGATTCCAACATACACATATAAGCCATAGACGAGAGATCCATGAACATACACAGTTTAAGAAAATGAAAATGAAAATGTCAAGTACACAAGCTGAGGTCTAAAAGTCACTTGTGCAAAGGGTAGTTGCTTTCCCCATGAGAATATCATCTACCCTCTTCTTCCATTTTTTATTGCTAGACCAGGGAAATGATGGACCTGGAGGGGATAATAGGCTGGTAATTAGTTTAGTTTATGAGGGTGCTATCTTTATTTTAGCAACAGAGTCAGTTAATGATGTGTTTGTCTTCTGGACCAGCCATACAAATATCACAGAACTAATTTCCATGTGTTCAGGCAGGTCAAGCAAGTACAGGACAAAACATCCTAGCATTTCTACTTTTATGTGAAAGAAAACATGAAGTCACACCCAACTTGCTTTGAAAATTAGGGACAGCAGTTTGTGTCTGGGAAGCCTGTATTATCATTACAACTTGACCATGACGTGACAGGTCTGCCCATGGGTGGTAGAGATACGTGCTGTGCTGGCTAAGCTCAGGCACACGCACAGCCTCCTACATGTGCAGCCACGGGAGCCCAGCCGGGCTTTGCCACTACACTGCTGAGTCCCAGTCTCAGCCGTACACACGCCACACCATCATCCAGCTACGACAGTGATCTCCATACAGGTAAAGATGAGAAGTGGGTAAAGAGTCGAGTCCATCAGTGAGGGTCTTTAGGGATGAAGAACAGAGCTCTTCAAGCATCAACCAATCCTGTAACCCTAATGTAGATAAAACTCCCAGTGACTATAGCAGGGATTTCCTATGTTGGACTTACAGTATTCATCTCACTGCAATGCATTTCATAAGCTTTTGCTTGCAAAAATGGCCCACGGGTCCACTGGATTCACATTGTTAAACACATTGAAGTTTCCCCTCCTCCGTGTTTCAGGCTTGCAGCTTCATGGCAGTATCAACTGTTGTGGCTCTTTTCCTCTTTGAAACAGAAAAGAATATTACAAATTTGCAACACTAAAAATCTGGTTTGCATAAGTTCCTTGGGCCAAAGCCATCTCCGATGCAACTCTATTGCCTTGAGTCATATATATTTTCTTACTGTGTTCCACTCCAGAGATGTAGTCACTGCAGGCAGTAAGATGATTTGGTGAAAAAGATTGCAGAGATTATCACAAACAGATCCTGATCTCTAATCTAATCAAAATCTCTGCCTAATACCCTACACATTAAGTCCAAGTTCAAAGCACTGTGCACTAAATTACGTACTTGGCATCTCTTGGACCAGGCAGCAGAAGCGGGAGATGAATGCATAAAGCAGGAAATGGATCATGGCCAATTAGTGGTGCAGAAACTGTGGCGGGTCATTTCCAAAATAACAAATGAGCCTGGCAGGCTGGCATGTTTCTGTGCAGTGACCTGAGCCAGGCGTGGATGCTCTGACCAGTTTGCGTGGGCTGCTTTCGGTGCTGCAAGACAGGCTTAGGAGGCCGTGCTAATCTGCAGGCACAGCGCAGCTGGGTGAGTAGAAAGAAGAACAAGAGAAACTTGAGATATAAGTCAAACTTGTCACTGCAAGACATTTACAAATCATCTGAACTATGGTCCCCATTACTCAGAGCCTGCCTCTGTCCAAGAGTGATGTCTATCCAGCAGAGAAGAGGGGGGAAAGGCAAAGCTCAGATTTCAGCCAATTCCTTTCCTTGATCTTTTTCCTCAGCTATCAAGAGGGAAAAAAAGGATTTGAGGAGCTGGGAACATCTAGCCAGTTAGAGGTCCATGAGCCCAGCTGAGCTCGAAGCCCATTAGGCTGGGCAAAATGCAAACAAACCACATGAGATGCTCTCTGCTGCGATGGGGTTGCAGCATAAAGAAATGAAGGGCAGAAGGGAAAACAGAGACAAAGTGACATGATGGGGTTTTCCTTGGTTTGCCCTTGATCACAGTGGTGGGCACTGGCCTCCCAGGAGGAGAATAGCAAGGCAACATGATGTCTCCAGCCCATGACTGTCCTGGTGGGCACCCACTGACACCTCGATGTACAGAGAAAAGAATCTGTTCTGATGTAAAAAATTCCTAGTAACAATAATACTAGGGTTTTAATGTTTAAAGATGTCACTGTTAAACGAGAATGATCAAATTAGTCCATTGTAACTTTAAGTCAATGTGAAATAGAATAAAAGATGAAGGGACCAGAAGCTGGTTTTTGTGACACAAGAGGGCACATAGGAGAGGCGAAAAGAGTAAAAGAGAACAGGGAATAAAGACACTTCAAAACCTTTTCCTCACAGCTTTTGTTTAAAAGAGAGCTATGTGTTTGTATGCACTTAATCTCTCTCTCTCTCTCTCTTGTTTTCCAGGCAAAGAACAGGTGGGAACTCAAAAGAATTGGCTACTTAAGTCCCATTATATTTGTTTTCTGTTTTGAAACTTTTCTAGTTTTGTTATATGCCACAACAGCATTTGAAAACTCTTTCAATGACTTCTTGCAGTGGTTGTGCTTCAGATTTCTTACCATCATCAAGGCCTTCAGCAAAGATTTTCAGGCTGGGAATTAAAAAAACTTGGATTTCAAGAAACTGATACATGAGTTGATGAGCTATGATGGAAATGAAGAGGAAGGCAACTTTCTTGAAAAGTGTTGGAATTTCAGCCTGGAATTAGTCTGTACAACGTGTATTCCTGACATCAGACCAGTTTTACTCATTCTTCTTTCTGTGCTTGTTATTGAGGCTATTACAGATAAACATGTTGACAGCTCATCTTAGGAAAAGAAACATCTCAGCTCTGCAGAAAACCACCCTCAGAATGGGGTGTGTGGCTGCATAATCTATACTAATCCTATGGCAGGATACTGCATCTGCTTAGAGAGACAGGCAGAAAAATCTGCAGTATTATTCTCTAGTTCTTTGAGCCTTCGGTAAGAAACCACAGCAGGACTAGCTATGGTAGATTGTGCTGAACTGCTGAGTATTTTTTGTACTGAGGTTGAAGCTCTGCAGAGAATAGAAATGTTGTATAATGTAAATTTTCAAGGACTTGATGTAGGTTTTTGCCGTGGTTAGGCATGAAACCCTTAAGCTTCAAAATTCTACAAGAAAACTTTTTGAAGATTCATTTTAGGTTGCTCTGAATATACATTTCAGCAGCGACACTTCATTTTTATTTTATCAGAAATGTTGTTGCAATATAAAATAGAACACAAAATGAAACATCTCAAAGGAAGACAATGCTTACGAAACAAGAAAACCTGGTGTTTAATTCCAAAAATGTCAAAACAGGATAGTCTGATATCAGAGCTACTTTTGCTTCTCAGATTGAAATTTGGCAAAATCAGCACGCTTATATAATAGAAAATGGGACCATGAGTGATTTCCTGTCCAGCCCTCATGGACAGTGACTACAGTTAATAGAAATTATTAACTGTCATTTATTAAAATTAACATTTTCCTTGTTGTACAACAAAGTTTATCAAATAAGTATTGTAACTGGCTGAATGACCTACTTTTTAAGGGAAGACAGCCTTCTTCTGAAAAAGAATTTTGTATTACCTAAATATATATTTTTTTAACAGACACATCTTTTAAAAAGCTGTAGTAAAAGCTACAAAAGAGAGAAGGACAAAAAATATCTGGTTGTATCAAATAATTAAATTATTTATTTAAACGCTACACATATTCTATAGGAGATTGCACTATCCTGTAATAAGGTTGCAGCGTTATTTAAGCCCATGGTACAACAGGGAAGTGACACTGTTACATTACCCTACCAGCCTCTGACGTGATAACTGCATAGATAGCGTGAATGGAAGCTTTGGGAAGTAAAAAGAACCCCAAAAGTTAAAATAATAGTATGCACAAATCCAAGAAGTTGCTTTATTCTATGAAGTAGACCCAAGATACTGTTGTTTATGACCCATGAACTTACAGCAACAAAAGAATTCTGGGATATAGTAAAAGAAGCTTTCTGAATTTAAGATGGTCATGAACTGGGGTTGTCTACAGGCATTGAACTCCAGTATAATACAAACACTGGGGAAAACAGGAAATTCAGTAAGTCAAGAGCAACACAAGGGGATTATTAGAAGCTGGGTGGCATCACCCTAGGAATGAGGACCAAAGCAGCCTTGCAAAGGAGTGGGTTGACCAAAGGGCTGTGTAAAGTCATTGTCTAGATAAACAGAAACAGGTGTGACGGTGCACAATGTGAGTTTATGCACTTAAAAAAATAATAAATAAAAAGAGCTACAAATTTATGTGCTAATTGGAAAGGATAGAGAAGAAAGAGCTGTGTGGACTCATTTAACCACAGCTATAACATTACCACAACTAGGAGAGGCCACTGATCTATTTCCATTTGATCCATGAAAGCGTTAGTACCAGGGTACAAACTCTGTTACAGTGGCTTCATCTGGACTTCTGCACGCAACTGTAGTTATTCATGTTCCAGAAGGCAGCTTAAAACTAGACCAGGCAAAAGAAGGGATGCTAGGATGATCCAGGGAATGGAAACAACTACGCAAGCGATGTCTAAGAGAAGTTATGTTTATGCTGTAAAGAGCCATAAATTCAGGTACTTACAGCTCTGAAAACACGGTGTTTTTCCTGAAAAGATTATCCTTCATGGAAGCAGCACAAATCATCCCATGCAAAACCCCATGCCTGGGACAGCTTGCTTAAAGCTAATCCAGCTGTTTTTACGCTGGCCTTTAGCAGCCAGTTTATGGAAGAGTTTGGCATGCCTAAGCTCAGAAAGCAAATGTCGAGATGGCAGCCGACTGCCATCAGTAAATCACAGAATCGTAGGGGTTGGAAGGGACCTCAACAGATCATCCGGTCCAACCCCCCTGCCAAAGCAGGTTCCTCAGGACAGATCACACAGGTAGGCATCCAGATGGGTGTCGAATGTCAAATAGGCTGAAAGAGGGAAAGGGGAAGCAATAGAGAGGAAAAAACTGCTAACAAAGCTCAAGGGCTATGTTAGCACTTGGACAAGTGGTTAAAAACTGGCTATGAGCAAATTCTGACTGGGAATCTGAAGACTGATTTTAACCATCCAAGCAGGATAGCTCAAGAATGGCCTTCTTGTAGAAAAAGCAGGAGCAGAAAACTTAATTGATTTTACAGTTTCATCAAACTGGATCTCAATTAATACTTTAAAGGGAATTCATGGCGCAGCTGTTTGGAGTAATAGAGATCTGGATTCAGTGATCCAGAAGATAGCTTCTAATCCTATCTTACTAAAATACAGCTGTAAATATGCCCAGAAAACATGAAAGACCATAAAAAAAAGTCCTCTGGAAAAAAAACCAATAATGGGTAAAATAAAAAATAAGTGCAAAGGGCAACATCATGGTCCCAGGAGAAAGGAGAATCTGAACTGGAAAGCAAGAGATGCGTAAGGAACAGAGTCACCTAGTAAAAAAAACCCAAAACAACAGTGCTGTCAGAAACATTGTGATTTAGCATCCTTATTAATAAGCCATACAGAAATGTGAGCTGCACACAAAGAGATCCCACAAATGACCCTGACTTTGGAGGAATGGAAAGGTAAGTCAGGGCATGGAAATAACACAAAGTGACCTACTGAGACTGGGGACATTACTAGAGCAAACAACCAGATGAGTTCCCACTTGTAAGCATGGAAACATACCTGAGGCAAAATCCTCCAAAGCACTTGTAGTCAATGGCAAACTGCTAGCAGGAACGCTAAAACACTTTGCAATGAGAGTGGGCGGCCAATTGAACGTAAGTGCATATTACTGTTTGGCTGCAAAAAAGCTGATGCAATTTTAGGGTGCAGTTCCCTTGATACTTGGATCAAAGGCAATAGAGACCTATTTTCTGCATCATTTTAATGCAAATGTATCTGGAATAATACACTCAGTTGGAGAAGTTGCTGGTCACGGACGAGTTGGAACAAGGATGGTAGGAAACAATAAAACGGATCAGGAATCTAGACTGGGTGTCTTAAAAAATGGATTCAAAGGCTCTGCATGTAGGAACAGTAAAGGTCCTTTCAGCCTTGTTTTTCTGTGACTCCATGCTAAGCAGATACAAAGTCAGAAGATGTGAATGCCAAAGGGGAGGAATCAATTTAGACGGCTACATGGACACAGAAGTGCCAAATGGGGTGAAATTAGCTATGTGAAACCACAGCCTGGCTAGCAGGAAAATATTTCAAGATGTATCCAGCTGCAGGAAAGCTGCTGGGGGACTTGGTGGAAGCCTGGTCACTCAGGATTTTTACAACAAGGCTGGACAAAACACGAGAAAATGTACCATGGGGAGCAATTCTCCGCTGGCAAAGAGCGGTGGAGCAGATGATCTAATAGGCTCCTTGCATCTCTAACCTCTACAGTTCTATGATTTCTCACTGCAGAGCACAATATTTCAAGAGGAAAAGAAATAAATTGAAGGTAAAGTATTAGATGGGTAAAAAAGCCACAAAAAAAGCTGGAGAATGAATGGAGATCTGTCCTCTTGCCTTGCCGTATTTAAAGAAGTTGCTTCTGGCACATTGTTTTCTTGTCAGAGGCACTTCATTTTCTCTTTCTCTCACTTACCATTTTCTCTCTCACTACAAAAGCAGAAATAGCCACTTGGGACTGCTGATGTCTTTCCGAGGAAGGATGCTGCTCTCATGCTTTGGAACGGCATCAAGGCTTCTGTCAGTCAAAACATAAAAACCTCATTGTTTTCTTTGGGAACAGATTTCTTTTTAAAGCAAGCCCCAAGGAAGTACATGCATCATGGTATACACACCGGTACCTCAGCCCTGCTCCCTTCCTACATTGCCTTCCCCCCATTTCAGTACAGACTCATTCTTCCACTTGGTTGAACCACTTCTTGTCCAGGTGCCCTGCTCTTTGGCACATGCTGCCTCCTGTAGCCGAAACATCTTTCCCAAGCTGGTCCAGCAGCCTTTGGCTCTTTGGTTTGCATTTGGGCATTTCTTGAAACCTTACTTTGGTCTTAGCTGAGTAAGGTCAGGCCATTCACAGGATCATAACTGTTGTAGGTTGGAAGGGAACTTTGAATATCCTTTGGTCCAAACCCCTGACGGGCCAACTTCAAGGTCAGAGCAGGTTACTCAGAGTCTCCGTGTCGTTGGCACAAATTTCTGACCAAAATTGTAGGTGTATTTCAAAGGATGGGGATTTGACTACTTCTCTGGGCAGCCTGCTCCAGAGGTTTGCTAAACTCATCAATAAAATATTTTTCCTTTAATCCAGTCATAATTTCCCTCGCTGTGGTAAGGCCTCCCCATTCTTTCTCTTTGCTGGACTAAGCAAACCTGCTCTTATCAGCTTCTCCTTGTACATTGCGTGCTCCAGCCCCTGACCGTGATCGTGGTCCTCTGCTTGATTCCCTCAAGCTTGTCTACACATAAAATAACAGGATGACTTTGAGTGCCTGGAAAACAGTTTTCAGCTGATGTTTTTTTCCCCCTTCTTTAACTGCATGTTTGCACATTCATCGTAAGGTCTAAGAAACCTTCTATAAACTCTCAAAAAACCCTCTGCCTTTTTTGTGTTTGCAATAGGCTCCTTCAGAAGCATCTAACATATCGGGAAGACATAAACTAATATTAATAGTGTTTTCCTGTCTGTGTGTACACGAGGCTGGTTTTTGGGGAAGCTGAGCTCTCCCAAGTCCTTACTAGTTTCAGCATGTGAACAGCAGGTCCAAAGAATGGGTTCAGGCTCTTTTCAATGCACACTGGGGCTCATCCCATTCATCGTTACTGGTAATTGCAAGACCTCTGGTGACTTTGAAATCTTGATCAGTATATACGTCCTGATGACAGGCAAATGTGCTTTCAAAGGGAATAATATACTGATTTTCAGAAGCCATGTCAGCTTTGACACACAAAGGTGTCAGGTAGATAGATAGATATGTAACATAAGAATATGCGCTGCTGCCTGTTACTTTGCTCTGCCCTGGGGCGCTTTCATGCAGCTCACTGTCCCCCTTTAACAGGGAGGCACCTTCCATGTAAGATCAACGGGGCAGTGAAACCCCCTGGCACTGCTTCAGAACGGTGTCTAGGCAGGGGTCATCTTTACTGAGGTGTCAGTTCTTGGGGATTTTTGGACAGAATGAGCAGAAGGAGCAGTGAGTGTAAGAGGACAGCTTGTAACTGCGTATGGCAGAAAGGGTTTCCCGAGGTGGAAGACTTAGCAAATTTTTCTATGGACAGACTCATAATATTACCCCTCAAAAAGGACTTTTAGATAGCATTAATCATCTGAGTGTGGTTTTGGTCATGACAACGCCTTTAAATACTGTGGGCCTTTTATACAGGGGAATACTTTCTCTACATCTTGTGCAAAATTACCCTGGCTTTCCGTACAGAGGCAAGAACTACTTTCTCTGTCAATAAACTGCAGGCAGCTTCATCTGAGTAGCTGTGATTTACCAGAGAGCGAGGCTCCACTCGCACAGCGAGAAGGGAGCTATTCAGCCTAGTGACATTATCAGGATCTTAAAGCTTCTGCCTTAAATTGCCAAGCACATGCTGGGATAGTTAGCTTGTCAGGGCCAGCCAGTTCCTAGAAAAATGTCCTCCAGCACATGGCTAGTTGTCAGAGATGAGCAAGCCCAGCAGAAGTGATTTCAAGTAGCGGGAGGTCTGATGCTGCTTTGGGTCCCAGTTTTGTTCTTCTTCCCTGTGCCACATCAGTCCTTCCTGACATACTTCAGTCCTTTAACAGCCCAACACTGGGAGCTGGTGCCAGCCCCACTTCAGCTCAGGACTTGATTAAAAAAGCAGGATTAAAACCAAGATGAATCCTGAAGTTGGCTACAGAAGCACTGAGCACAGGCTGTGGAAGAGTGAGGCCTCTTTGGTGTCACGCTTCTGGTCAAAGAAGTGTCTGGAGTGTCTGAAGGAAGAGGATCTGCCTGAAATGGCTGTCTTCCAAGACATGGGGGAAAAGAGATTCCTATTTACCTCAGAAAACTACAGGCAGTACGTACAGATTTGTCACGGTTTGTGATGTTAATGATAGCAACAAGAAGTAGGACTTTTAAGATTTTACATCTCAGCTTCACACCAGGTACCTTGCTGATAGCTCAGTGCTCATAAAACAACTGGTACAATTACAGTTCGAGGGAACTTCTCACCTATTTCTAGTTTCCTAAAGCTCTGGTGTTCATCATTGGCCTTCTCTTTAGAGTCAGTGGAGAGGGACACAGGATTGGTGACTTATCCCATCCTGTCCTGGAGGACTCAAGGCTTGGGTGGGGACGTCACACTGGGGACAGTGATGCTCACTGATCTGCAAGCAAAGGTGGCAGGTGCTTGAAACAGACTGTGAAAGTGGCTTTGCTCAGTCAATTTAGGAATCTACTTTTGTACTCAGCCAACCCACTGTGTCAGCGAGGGGGAATGTGAACATGTCTTCACTCTCAGGTTTGTCCACTGTCTTTAGAATTGACAATGGGATATTTGGTATTTTTTGTTTAGGCATGTCAGCACGTGAATGACCTTGTTTGCATGGAGTGATCACAGGGATATATATATATAAAAATAAATCAACACAAGCCCTAGGAAGTTAGAAACACTTACTTGCAAACACCTCTTCAATCAGAATGGAAAAGGAGATGTACTGAGCTCGGTCTGACTTGTAAAGGCCTTGTTTCCTGCAGCAGGTCACTCCTAACAGGTCTGAGTAGGATGTGATCCTATTTAGTCACCATCCTGTCATGGATTCTGTAACGCATGCAGAAAGAGGGCCCTAACCCTAAGTTTGAGAATTACACACATCCAAGCTAACAGGTTTGTGATACTGCTCCGGCCTCCCTCTTTACAAAGCTAAGGCTCAGTCTTTTTGTGTTGCTTCCACAGACCTCTTCAGACTCTGCGGCCTTTGCGTATGTACAGTCCCTGGGAAAAAAATGCACATTTAAAGCAAAGCAAAACAACCCAAAATTCAAGTATTTCATCAGGGGGATAGAAAGGAATATGCTGGTGACTCGTTATTCCACGCAGAGTGCCCATTACTTTTGTTGACTTCAAGGCTGTAGTCACTCACAGAGAACAGAGTGATAGTATTTACACTGGGATTTCAAGGAAGACTGCTCTTATAAATTAGTAAAAGGCATGAGTCATCCCAGCGCAGTGTTTGATCCAAGAGATGCAGTTATCAGCCCAGCATAACACTCTAGCATCTGTCCAAAACACCGCACACCCTCATTAGCACGCTATTCCTGGGAGCTAAGCAGGCTGAAGGTTGCAAAGAGGTGCTATTGTTATACCAGGAGTAATTCTTATGTTTTATTGATACCCAATAAACTGTGTGTTAGCCTGAAAGCATAGAGAGAGACAGAGGGAGCGGGCTGGTGGAGGTACCTGTTATATAACGCTCGAGCACAGGGAGTGGAAATGGCCAAATCCTTTTCAATTACTTTTTTTCAATAAATGTCAGGTTTGGGGAGGAGTACCATCTGAGCGATTTAATAATTAATAAGAACGTATTCAACCCACTGTACAGCTGGACTCAAGCTATGAATAAATTCCCCAGATAATATATTTGTGGATCTTCATAATATTTTTTCTTTGTACTTTCTTCACTGATTTTTTTAATTTTGGTCTAGTCCCAATTGCCCCAGGATCTTCCCAGAAATCAACCAGATAGTCACTTGGGGGAATGGGAAGGAGTGTGTGGACCTCAGGCGTGCCTGTTCAGGAGCAGAAGTGGCGTTTGTAATGATTAAGGCTTCTGGCAACACAGGGAACCTGACTGGTGAGCCACGGAGATTAGGTGATGCTACAGGACTCTGTGAAAGACAGGCAAATATGGGTGCTGCGTACAAGCTGGGAATTATTGTAGGTGTCAATTAACCTTGCAGATCACAGGGTTTATTAGGCTGAATTATTTATCCCAAAGATAAACCACTGAAAGAAAGAAAAGCATCATTAAACAGCACAGCCTTGCACAGAGTTTAGGCAGTGAACCAAGTTTCCAAACAATTTAATTTATTAGGGACCTAAATTGTACTAGATTATCAAATCAAGTGGAATAGAGGGAGGCAATGCATTTTATGTTCAATGCCCAGAATGTAATACGCGTGTTATTCCATTCATGCCATGCTTCAGCCTGAGTTATGAAGAAAAGGGGATGTTTCCTCTGTAGGGTAATTTTCCATTTTTTATCCATTTTCAAAAGCTGTCAAACAGCTGTCATGAAAGAAAAAACGTTGCTAGTTTATCACTGAAGCTTGAAACCTGTTAAATGTGAATGTAAAGTGGAGCACTACATATAGTCCCAATACAATGGGAAGAAGCTTAACCGTTTGAAGTCTGCCTTTGTGGAGATTATACCCCGGCAGAAAAAGGACAATAGGAGAGTTTTGCCTTGGGAAAAGAGAGACTGACAGGTCTGCGTATTTTTCCAGAATCAATATTGTAGACGGAGCTCTTCTTACACGGTGGGGTTCAATTAAAGAAAAAAAAACATGAGAATTTGGGGGAATTCCCCAAAGAGTTCAAATCCTTCCCGGGAGGAGGGAATGTTTTTTTTTTTTCAAGATGAGCTTGCATGAAAAATTCATGCAGTGGATGGATACATTCATACAAAAAGAAATTTGATAAATAAATAATTGTCTTAATTCTTACTGCCTCACATAGCAATTGCACATCCACATTGACCACTTTAGTTTGCAAAACTACTCCTTAGTGTAAACACATGTAAAATGAAATCATTCGGAAAAGCAAAATAAGGCAAAAGGTCACACATGCTAGCTGAAGCAAGGAGTTCATACTGAAGTCTCTCACAACACCCAGGAAACAAGAAACTGCCACATGCAGCCAAGAAGCTGGTACAGGGATGAACACAAAGACACAGACAAAACACAGCATGAAAACGGGTGATAAGCAGAGATTTGCAGCCATCAGGAAGGAGAGAAGAGGAGGCAGCTGCAAAGGCAGGAGGCCGGAAGAGATAGACGAATTGGGCTGGAAATATATACAGTTGTGATAACAGCTATGAAAGAGATTACATGAAGCTGCAATTAGCTAGCTGTACTTGACTGCTATTCAGTCATACTTGCATCTCTCTCCTTCTTCTTCCCAGCATTGACTGTGTGGGGAGGACAGTTATCTTTGTTGGAGAAGAGTTATGCACACAACACTTGGGTCGGACAAATAAAGTACGGACCTGGTCTATGGTCCCTGCACATCCTGGCCTTGAAGAAATGCAAGACGACCCTCCACTGCAACTCAGGAAGGCCCATTGCCCAGCACAGCCTGCCTCTCCACCACACTCCTCCACTAGGAAAACAAAACCATAGAGGAACAAATGCCGCATTTCCTATCCTTCAGATTCAAAGACTTCTTTTTTTTCTACACATTTAGTCCCTGTCAGTTCCTCTCCCTCATGTATTTTCCATTTCTTAATTTTCTCTTTCCTCAGCCAGTTCTTCTCTCAGATATCTGAGGCTCTGTGTATGGTCCTGGAAACTTCTCTGCACCTTTCCAGAACTGCCAGCTCCCTATCCCATCCCCCTACCCTGTCTTTCTCTTGCTTCCTCTGAGAGAAACCTTTCAGTGTGTTCTGTTCTTGATCCATCTCTTCACAGTCATCTTTGGTTGTGTGATTTTGTCTGGATACAAGACCAAACTGGCCTTTTCTCTGTCTTCTTTTCCCCTGCTCTGAAGGGGGGCCCCAAAAGTTTGCTCTGGGTATTCTTCTTGAACTGCATCCCAGTGAAGATGAGCTTGGTTTCCTAAGCAGACCAGATAGACATGCCTTCCCCCAGTACAAGAATCATCTTAGCAAAGCTTTGTTTCTGCCATTTTTTTAAAAGACAAAACAGAATCAATTCTCCATCAGCCTATGGTGCTAGATGAGCCCATGCTCTGGTTTGGCTCATGATTGGGATGGTCACCCTCAAGTGAGGGAATATCAGTGCTTAGTAGAAAATATCCATTTAAAGAGAGTAATCTAAACACTAGAGGTTAACAGTTATGTTTAGTAACAGGATATGTTAATACTGCATTTCTTTATCTCAAACCACGGCCCTCACTACATGACATGTTTCACCACCAAAGAGCCCCTCTGGGAATGAGACTGGCGAGCAGAAGAGCTGCATGGTCACTGTAACAGGGTTTGGCAAGTGATGCTCGGGCAAAGAACTCGGTTTTTGAGAAACACCATGTGCCTCTAGTTTATAAATCAATAAAATTCGGCCTTGCAGCAAAAGGAAGAAACTCATGTGCCTTTTTGAAGGTCTTGTCCAAAAGACCCCACTACAGAAAACCCATTTAATCTACCTCAGAGGGATATAGGGCTGAGTCAACCCTGCTAGGATTTGAACCTATCACTCCAGGGAGCCTAATTATTGCAAATGTGTCGCTTAGACCACTAAACCCTTCCCTCCCGTTCTAATCACCTCTCAAAGAGCCTCTTTTGATCCCAGAAGGTTGCGCGGCACCTGTGATAAAGGCAAAGTATTTAACAAAGTCTCTGTAAGTGGAGTGTATCATTATTCATATTACAGCAGGTTTAAAAGAGCCGGGCAAGGATGAGAACATTGTACTGCAACAAAGATTACAGTAACAGCGCTGTGAGTCGCTTCTCAGCTCCAGCCTTTGTTTTCCTCCTGCTGCACAATGGAAAAATGGAGCAAGAGGAAAGCCGAGCTAAATTGCGCCTTGCCCCCACCACGTTCCACCCATAACTGCACATTTGCCTGACAGCGGCTCCACCTCGCACAGCTAGGCTGCAGGCAAGTGGGCTGCACCGCTGGATGCTGACAGCGGACGGAGGCCTGGCCTCCCCTGTACCTGCGCCAAGAGCCTCCGGGAGCCACACTCCCGGATGGGAATGATCCCGCTGCAGGCTTATACCTGCACATCCTTGCTGCCGGAGGGCAGGAGGCTCTGTGTGCAGGTGCTGGGGAGGTTGTAGGTGCATGCCCAGCTTGGGAGAGCAGCTGAAAAAACTGTAACAGGGAGTGCTGATGACAGCTCCATGAGTTTCTTTGCTTCTCTCAGGATGTTGGTAGTATTTCTGCACAGTTTGGAAGGCAGGAGTGAAAGCTGATGAGACTCTCTTGTCTTATTATAACAAGGCTCCTGGTTGGAGGTGGAAGGAAAATTACTGCTGGAGAGTAAAAGAAAGCCTTTTTTTTTTTCTTTAAAGAAAGCACATCCCATGCTCCTCCTCAAAGATAACATTGCAGCTAATAATTTTGCCTTTTATTCCCTGGGAGAAAAGGGAATTTTGGTCCCTCCCTCCTTCCATTACCTGAAGGGGATGCACGCCTTCTACTGACATGCAGATAGCCTAAATCTGAAATGCTAATGGACTGGCAGTGTTTGCAGTGGGGTGAACAGTTTTCTGCTGGAAGGCTGGTTGGCAGGATACCGTCCTGCAGTCATTGAATCATTGCACTGAATCACAGCCATGTTGGCAGGATCCCATTCTGAGGAAGTTCACAGTACTGTCAAACACCTGCTGTTGCCATTGAATGATATTACGCAAGATCTGAAATTCTATTTATTGAGATCCCTATTTGATTTCTTTCTTTTTTTTTTTTTTTCTCTTTTATTTCCATCCTCTTCAGTCACCAGAGTTTCAAATGACTGCAGTAAAACCTTTTCCCAAGAGCATTATACAATACTCAGCCTGATGCCAGGATACCAGTTCTTGTAGGGTGAAAACACACTCTTCTGACTTTGCACTGATGCAGAAACACCAATATACAAAGACATACAAGCGTTTCTACAGTGTGCACTCTGCAGGGTTACTCAGGTAAGGAGACCAAACAGGCTTCGACTCGCAGAAGCCCAGTCGCCCTTTTTACCCTTCAAAGTCCTTGTTGTACAGTCTGGTGGGAGAGGGCACTACTATAAATATTTTTTTTCTCCTAATCTTCTTAGGCAGTGATTGTTTCAAGGTAAGAAACTTCTTGAGCCACTGTGATGGGAAGCTTGCCTTAAAAACTCCTAGGAAGTGAACAATACCAGGTTATGAGAGCTAGAGAGCTCTCTGATGGCTTATAAGATATAGTAATTTACAGTGGTATTTCCCTGGCTTGTTCCATACTTTCTGTCCTGTCATACAGCTTATTTCACCTTCATTTTTTGGGATCACTTCTCAAAAGTAGTTATTTGCACGTTAAGAAATCATCCTGAGATCCAGCCCACCTCTTTAGCTTCAGTCCCAGCCCAGCCAGTGTCAAGGCACCGCTGGCACATCTCTGCCCCAGAGAAGCCCCAACCCTCCAGGCTCTCCAGCCCCCTGAATCATGACCAGACCTTCTCCTTCACTTTACTTCCATGGATCTGCCCTTCTCTTTCCTGAAATCCTCAATTTTTTTTATGTTTTACTTTGCAAAGAACACTAACTGTCCAGCTTTCCTCAACTGATGGCTCTGCTCCCTGCACAGGAAAGATCACTTCTTCTTCAAACTAAAATACCTGTTTGGTTAGCAATCCATGAGGAGATACCAGCAAGGCTGCAGCAGAGCAGAGCTCTTCCTGTCAAAGCCCACCCTTTCCTGCTCATTATTTCTTGATTGTGCAACTGGATAACACTGTTACCTTGCATCAAGCTCACAGTCTGGGTGTGAGCTTCTCTTTGGCTTCTCACATCCAACCCTAGCTTGAAGTCTCACCTTTTTTTTTTTTTAAAATAAAAGTAAAATCCAGACTCACTTACCCAGCTACACAAATAAAACTCTCAACCTGGAGTTCTTTATCAAAGATCATTCTTGTAGCCGGTCTGTCTGCCCGTGTCTGCTCTTGGGGTGAATGCCTCCACTGGCTGCCCTTTTTCTTTTTGGTAAAGACCCTGCTTGTCCCTGTGCTGTCATCTTCCTTTCCACACTTAAAGTGTGATTTTTGTCTCCTGTTTGCCCATGATTCTAGTCTCTGCAGCACTCTCTGAATCTCAGACAAGTCCCTTCTCTTTCATACTATGTTCTCCTCTGTGGTACTCCTCAGAATTTCAAACAGCATCTCCCCAAAGAGGTGTAAAAACCACCTTATTGCTGACCTTGAAATCCTCCCTCTACACTCACCTTGTACAGGAGTGCTACAAAAGCCTTCCAAATAATTCAGCTGGCAATAAGTTCTTCATGATGAAGTCCCTCTCCAGCTCTTCATTTCCCCCTTCCCTCCTCTCACAAGAATTTAGTATCTCTTCAGCAGATTGTGACACAAAAGGATTTAACAACAAAAAATATTTTTAAGTCGTATTTAAAAAAAAATAACCCCCCAAACCAACCAACAAATAAAAATCCCTATAAAATCTACAAGATGCACGCATTTGAACCTGCTTTGGTAGGGGGGTAGGGCCTGATGATCTCTGGAGGTCCCTTCTAACCCCTACGGTTCTGTGATAATTCTATACATGTATTTCAGAACAGAGCCCCACAATTAGCTTGTATTTGTAGGAGGGAGAGGAAGGGATGTGACTGAGCCTGCGGCTGGAGTTGCAAATATCAGTTGCTGGGCTATCAGCAACTAGGATATCAGCTATGCAGAGCTGTGCCCTAAACCACTTGCTCCCTCCAGTCACACGTGAAGCCCGTGGAAGGGCAAGAGCTTGGACCCATCACACCCATCCTCGGTCACTGCCAAGCACTTGGGCATTAATCATCTGCAAACTTGCTGCGCTGATGCAAGGTATTCACTTCTAAACTAAGAGCCTGGAAACAATAGGTTTTAAAACCAGGAAGCAAGATGGTAATTAACATGACCTGTCTATCACCCAGATTATTAAACCGCATTATAAATGTTTTTGCTGCTGAAGATTAATTATGTAAATCTTCACAGGAGCTTCACACCACTGAAAGAAATATTAATGTTTGTTCATCAGCTCTGATTTTTTCTTTCAACTACTTCCTAAAAGTTGCTTGAGTTTTAATCTGCATTTGACATCACACAATTGCCATTGCCAACAGCCACGATTCTTTGTGCTTCCTGTAGCTAACATCTCCACGTGTTGCGTAGTTGACTAGAGCTCCTAACGGTGTTTCAGGAAAACACTGTCTGTATCTACAGACATGGCAGGTCAGGAGCTGCAGCTCTGGCTGCAGTTGCATCGACTATAACCTGCTTTTTGCTCTATCACTATGAGTTGCCAGGTGATTAATGGAAAATACCGCTCTGTGAAGCATAAAAGACCCCAAATCTTTAAGGCTGTTGTTAGAACATCACAAAGGTTTCTGGACTACCTTTTCACAGATGCCATTTAGAAAAACAACTTTTAAGTCTAGGGTGGACTTCTTAGAGCGTCTTATATGCCTGGCAAGCAGAATGAGCTGAGCAGTGTTAATTTTGCAGTTTCATGTAGTTTAACACTATTACTTTCAGCATGTCCAAAGCTAAGCTCAACAGAAAAGAGATTTGGAGGAGAAGGTATTTTTTAAGCTCTAGCCTTAAACGAGTAAGTTTTAAGTTCTCTATCCATAAACTGTTAGTTTCAGTATCATTCAGTAGTACACCTTGAAAACATTAGAGCAGCATTCTGGCCTCAGGGTTAGTGGGTCATGGATGTGATAAGCAGAACTCATCTGGAGTCCCCATGGAGAGGGACTGTTTACAAGGGCATGTAGTGAAAGGACAAAGGGTCCTTCCCTGTGAGGGTGGTGTAGCCCTTGCACAGGCTGCCCAGAGAAGCTGTGGCTGACCCCTCCCTGGCAGTGTTCAAGGCCAAGTTGGATGGGGCCTTCAGCAGCCTGGTCTAGTGAGAGGTGTCCCTGCCCATGGCAGGGGTTTGGAACTGGATGATCTTTGAGGTCCCTTCCAACCTGAACCAGCCTGTGATTCTATCCCAGCATTTCTGCTCAGCTCCTTCTTGATGCTAGGACACAAGGAAACAAGAAGTTTAAACACAGAGCAATTCTGCATTTTAAGTTACAAGGGAAGGTGAGCATAGTTGGACGTGAGGTTTCAGATTCAGGATTTCTCTTTTGTGCTGTAGGCCTCACAGCCACATGACAGACTATGTTTGCTGCAGGATTGAGATTTTTTTTTAAAAAAAAGAAGTCATTTTTGCTGGGACTAAAACATAGGGAATTGATACGAGAAATCTGTGCCTTGTTGATCCCGTATGTCTCAGTACATTGTTGACCCTGAAATATAAAGACAGAAATATAAGGTATCATTGATTTTCAGTCCTTCCCTAATGATCACGTTAACAGGAAAACCAAGCTATCGTATTTGATTTATATAACCCCCATGCGCCTCTGGTTCCTCAGGTGCCAAACCCAGCACTTATTAACACCCCGTTCCCCTGAACTCCTCGTGGAACACTTTGTTGCTGCCGCCACTGTCAAGTATAACTGCACAAAATTAAAGAACAAGTGTGTTAAAAAAAAAAAAAGCATGCAAAACGCAAAATTAACATGCGAACAAACAACAGGGGCCACTCAACTGATTATATTTTCACTGTCATGTTGTATTAATTAAAGCTTCCCATCCTTTAATTAAAGTGAAGCAGCCAGAGAACCTCCACCATGTTACGGAGGGTGACTGAATCAAAGGGTCTCTCTGAGGGGTAAAACTGCGCTGCCAGGTAGCACCCAAGGCTTGCTTTCACTGAAGAGATCATCCTGATCAATGGCATTCAGAGATTGGATCCAAATTTCCACAAGGTATAGGCTGGTGACCCAAGGTTTTGTTCCGGCCCCATCTTTAATTAGAACCTGCTTTGGCTTTCCCTAACTCAGCTGCAATACTTGGCATGGATCTCCTGCATATTTAGATGACAACTAATGAGGATTTTTATTAAACTTGAGCCTCGGCCGTCTGGGAGGAGGGAACAGCTTTTTAGCATCAGATGGAAAAGACTTTTGCCTCTGGAATATTTCTCAGCACAGAGCAAAGAGCTGGGGGAGGAGAAGGTGATGGGAACACTGTCAGTGCCGCCACTAATGGGGCCTGCCTGGGGCACGCTGTTTCAGTATCCCTTGGAAGGTGACCTTGACTGCTAACATTTACATTTTAGCAGCCATTTGACATATTTGATTGTGTCTACAGGAAAAACCGAACAGTTCTGGGAGAGACATGTGGCTCAGATCAATGTCTCCAACGCCACTGCCTCCTCTTGTCCTGCCATACCGTGATGCTTCCTATTTAGACTGAAAGTGCATGCTGTCGGAACACGAAGGCACTGCCCCTTCTTATTAATGCAGGTAATCGACCTCATCAGGCACCGTCGGTACAGGCTAACTCAAGGTACAATCTGCAAATTAAAGACCTTCTCAAAGCAATTAAGTCACTCAGATTGGTAAGAATAGTCCTCGCTGTCGATGAACCAAACAGCTGGCCATTATTATTTGCCTTTGGTGTCATTTATCAGCCTTGGACATGTGGGAGAGACTGTAGATGCCTGCCAGAGGTACCTCTGGGTCAGATCCCAGAAAGCTTTGTATATGCAGCTCCTGTCATTTCCTTACCCCATAGGATCTGTCTTGCAGAGGTGGAGATTTGACAATAGCTCCCAGCCCTTACTGCCACATGTTTCAGAAGCTCAGCAGATGGCTGCATGCTCCTACCACCTGGCCAAAGGGTGCTGTCGCCCTTCCAAACAAATGGCATTAGCACCTCTGAGGGACAGGCCAACCCACCGATGCTGATGTGCTTTAACTCACGATATAAGGATGGCTAAGAGTACACATGGGGCTAGATATGATGGCTTACCAGATGGGTGGTAATTTGTTAAGCTGCTGTAATGCAAAAGCTTTCAATTGAGTATTCATACCCTAAGATCCTCAGCCAACATCAGAGTCATTTGGTTTGCCTTTAATATAACTGGAAAAGATAGGAAATTAATTTTTTAGGCCATAGTGTGTGCCAATCCCTTTATTTGCTTTGAAAATAAGAATCTCCCTCTTCCTTTCCTCTCTGCTGCTGAAAGTTCAGAATAATGATGCCCTTTGTCCTGGCACATTACTGTAATGCTAAAACATATGCTATATTAAATATTAACTAACCACTAATTGATGCATCATTTGGCCAAGGAAAGAGGTGGCTTCATATTGTTGGTGGCCTGTTTCAGTCTTCCAATGTCAGTACTTTGCTCTTCAGCTAGCTTATCCTGGTACTCTGCCTCTGTCAGCCTTGAGCTTGAGGAGCATTTTGGCATCTCCTGAAATTGGGTTTGTGCCCCTTTTTATATCCCAGTTTATGTACATAAGGACTCTCCAGTGTGGGCAATATTGCCTGAGGTGTGAGCTGGTGGATTGAGCTCTGGATTTTAATTCAGTTTGGCAACGGTCCTCTCAGGTGAACATTGGAAAAATCACTTAATATACCTCGTGCTTACATTTCCCAGATGTAAACTACAGGAGGAGAAACACTGATGTTTAAATTACCACGGCTGTCCCTTCACTTCAGGACATGGGAAATAATGTGTGTTGTAAAATCCCATGCTGAAAAATCTTTGTCAAAATAATCGCATCCACTTATACTGTTGGCAAATTCATAAACATGAGATCAGTTCATTCAATGTACCTAGAGATGCTGAGTGGTACACAGACTCCAATTGCAGTGTGAGATGAATAACTGGCTGATTAATTGAATAATGATGATTTTCCAGAACAAGATGTGTAGCACTACCTTTATTTGCACGGCAGGAACCTCAGGCCTTAAAATAGTTTCCAGGTTCCTGAGCAAAGCAGGCTTCTGGTTGAGGGTTTCAGTCAAGGACAGCTGCAGGGTGGGAACAGTGGGAGGATCTGCATAGTGTCAGGGATGACAGATATCCAACCTGCTAGGAAAAAGGATGGTTCATGGTACTGGTAGAAGCTATGACCATATTGCAGTCTGGTCACACTTTATCCTTCCCAATGCCAACAGCGAAAAGGTGCAAAGGCTTGCAGTTGGATTCATATTTAACATTCTCCAAGCTTCTTGGCTGGGATTCTGTCCCTGCAGCTCCAGAAGTACCGAACTGGGCAATATTTAGCCTCACAGAGCTGGCTCCATGGCCCATGTTTACCCAAAATCCTCATGGTGGTTGTAAAATCTCTGAGGCTTCAGAGCAAAAGCCAACACTGGCAACTCAGAGTTGGAAAGAAAGTCTCTTAATAGGCAGTTTTTCCCCAGACTGGGAGCTCTCCTTGAAGTACTAGATATCCATCTTACTGAGATAACTGAGTAGGGTGGGTAAGGCTTCTGTGTCCCATGGTGTACAAAGTCCTCTACTCCTAAATTAAAAAGAACAGGAAAAAAATGGAGCCTCTCTGTCTTTACTTCCCTCCTTGCCACTCTAAAACATGGATGAGAGAAGAACCACTGAGGCACCTCTGATGGTGGCTGGAACCTAGGCTGGTTATCCTGGCCACCCAGCCAGGCTTGGCTATCAAGTTCAGAGCTGAGGTAAGGAAAAATGCTGATGGCTGTAGTCAGGAGCCAGCAAAGCCATATGGTCTGAAAAATCGTCCCAGGGAGCAACTCACCCCACTGAGCCTGGGTGGCCGGATCTGCTACTAGCACAGCTCTGGATCTGCTGACACAACACAAGCTGTCATAGGAGAGAGAGCTCAAGTGGACATTTCAAAGTCTAGAGGATTTGGGGTTTTTTCCCCCTGTTTTAAAGACCTCAAGAATCCTGTTCTGTTTCTGCAAAGAGTTAATTCTCTGTTAAGAAAAAAAAATGCAGTAAAAAACATCTTTCCATTGTGCAGGCCCCAAGCTTTTGAGATGCTTCAGTTGGCTACTGGGAAATCTCTTTAGGACAGAGTCTGTCTGGCTGAGCTGTCAGATTGACTGCTAGAGGCGCAGCTGAGTTTCAAATGGACGAGCAGTGTGCGCGCGAGACGCATCCCCAAAAAGGAAGATGTTTGACAAGTGAAGTGTTTTTATTTTATGATGGAGAACGAGCAGTAACATCAGACAGGTAAATCGCCCTGCCGAGCGTGAGAGCTCCTGACTGACAGGCTCATCGCCTGCCCTGCCTGCTCGAGAGGATCCAGCATTTATTTCTGCCGAAAAGCAACTGTTTAAATTGCCATTTGCTGACTTTTCATTACTGATTATAATTGCAGAGTGCAGGTTCAGAAGAGCAAAGGGAAGCCTTTGCTTGGCGGGCAGAGGGAAAAGAGAAGCGACTCATCTTGGACTGAACAGAAATGAAGGAAGCTGGCGGGAGTGAAGGAAAGCTTGCAAGTCATCAGAAATCAAAAGCAGACAGTCTGAGGGAGACAAGCAGGGCCAACACTGACATTTATCAAAGTTCAGCAATTAAAATCACAATATACCTATTAGAATATATGTCAAAGATTGTCTCCTACTGGCATGCTCTAGAAATGTGAGTATCTTTATATCAGAAATTTTTTAAAACACAGCACTGTAATTTGAGGTCATTTACTACCATGCTATGATTAGAACATATCCGATTAAGTATTTTGTCTGAATGCTGTGATAAAGGAGTCCAGATAAACAAACTGACTAGAAAGAGAGCATGGGTGCGATATGAAGTTGTTTACCCAGCTGAATGAGAGATGCCTCCTTTAGTCACAAGTGCCAAAGCCACCAGCGAATGTGTCCTTTCAGCCCTGGATGGGTGAAGAAAAAACCTTGTAGCACAACATCATGTATTTTGTATGGGCTGTATTCAGCAAAGTGTTTAAACATGTGCTTTAATCTATTACTATTCAGCAGTTAAGTACTTAACTTGTACTAAAATCCAGGAGAAGATAAAGATGTGCTGAATCAGAGACTATACACTGCATATTTTACAGCAAAACTATTTTGGCAGTGCTTGAAAACACTTAAAAAATTTTATTGGGACCATTCTGAGATCTCTCTGCTTCTTAGGCCCCAGTTGCTCTAAGGGGAATGGCACACAGCTCAGAAGGAAAGAACAATTACACTTCATCAATCCGAAGTGATTCAGAAGATGTCCAGAATTACTTTGCTGTACACAGGAAAAGGTCTCAGCTTTGAAGTCCACTATATGGAGAATATTCAGGGCTAAAGGCAAAAAGCTAAATATCTCAGCAGAAGGCTTTGAAGCTCCCCTTTCCACCACCAATATAAAGTTCACATTTCTAGTCAGGAAAATTATAAGACGTTTGATCCTCAAGAAAGGCTTGGCACAAAGCTGAGCCCTGCATGCAGTGGCAGTCAAGACAGAGTAACCCCAGGGGTGAAGAGCAGGGAGGATATTTGGAAAGAAATAAATAGGCAGGATATCCAAAATGGCAGCAGCTGGAAGCTGCTCCGAGGTGGGATGTCAGGATGAACCCCCTGGGAGACGCGATACTGCACGCAGGGCAGGGGAGGAGGTCAAATGTGCAAGGACCCGCAATTTGTCAGGCGGCTAACACCATCATTACCTGTGTGTGCGTGCACGCCAGCATGCCTGCCTATAAATTACACTCACAAATTTCCAGGCTAAATGTCCTCTTATTGGCAGCACAGAGCACTGCGCCACCACCCCCACCCAACCCACCCTACACCCCCATTACGAGATATTGTTTTATAATGAGCAATAAAAGTTAGCTCTCACGGTGTGAGGCTGCAGATGAGTCACTGCTGAAATCAGCAGCCATGTCAATAGTTTTGATTTTTCTGCATGTTACATACTTTCCCTTTTTTCTGACATCACTGGGGGGAAGAGCATTGGAAGAAGTGTGGGCTTGAAAAAGGAGCTGAAAGCAGAAAAGGGTTCTGAGGGTGGAACAAGGGAGACGGGGAGAAGAATAGGTCCCTCTTTACTGTTGTCATCCAATGTCAGGTTGAGGTGAGAGATGTTCAGAACCCAGGTGCTTCTTAATACCCCCTGGCAGGCAAACTTCTGTACAGTCTGCTCTCGTGCTGGACCACTCCAGTGTTGTCATTTCTGGCAAGAGCCAGGCTATTAGACACAAGCCAGCTCTTCATGAACCGGGGATTAGAGGCACAGGCAGCCCAGCCTCAAGCAGTGGGCATCACTGAAAGAAATGTGTCTTGCAGCACCATGCAACATTTCCACATCCGCTCAACAGAAGAAAGGAGGTGAGAGGAGACAAAAAAGAGAAAGTTAGAGTCTTCCCGTTCCCAGCGGAGACTGGATCAGGCCCAGAAGGAAGGAAAACCTTTTGCAAAGTGGCTGCAGAGAGGAGCTTTGTCTCATTGCTCCAAGAGAAGCATGCGACTTGTCATGGCTGCATTGCCTTGGCATTCCCACAGCCATCCTGGGCTCAGGATGAAGGCACTTCCTGGCAGCTGGAAGATGCCACTGTGAATGCCTTAGAGAGCTTACAGGACAGGGAACCAAGGAATTGCAGTAAATGCCCCTTGTCCAAGTAAGACAAAGCCAGAAACCTTGGCAGTGGCATTGCTACTCCTTAGGCACTCGGTTGTGTCTCGGTCCGAGTGACCCTGCCAGGCATGGGTGTAGGAGAGGGTGGTGAACACAGTAAAAATGCCAACATGTGAAATGTAAAGCTGTTTAAAATTTCCTACATAATCTGCACCTAGTACTTTCTTAAGAGTCCCATATGCCCATTTCTCTGGGCGCCTCCCTCACTACTCTCCAAATGTCCATTTCTTTATACCCTGTTGAAAAAACATCAGCTGCTACACCGGTACCCCCTCTGCAGAACAATGAAGACAACTGGCACTGAGGTGGCAGGTAAGAAATGCTAGGTAATGCACAGTGAGAAGCCATTCGAACTACTCGTATGCATTGATGGGTTCTGAATTAATTGTAACCATATAGAAAAAAAGGCCCAGGCAGCTGACTGAAAACTTCTGCTATTTTATGCTAGGCATTGTCTCAAAGTCTATGGGGGGAGATTATTTTAGTTTTATTTTTGTGCCATTATATAGATTGAAGGCCTTTGTTCAAGGCTGGTCATTTCAGATCCAAAAAGAGATACAGTAAAAATAGCAGGGGCCTGGGGACAGGTGACAAAAAAGATTAGAGGAATGGGAAATCCAGTGTGTAAAAGAGATTGAGACATAGGATTTGTCACAGTTCCAGGGTTAGCTGCTCCTCTGACCTCTTTCTAGTACAGAGGCAGGCTCCGCTTCTTCAGGTCCCTGGTGGGAGTCTGTCTATGTGCCTGTCCTTTCCCTGCAAACAGCTGCCTGACAGCTTAGTGAACCTCTCTTTCAAGGAACTTGCTTTTAAATATCCAGCATCCTTGGGATATTTTGACTCCTGGACCTTGCAAAAAAAACCCAGATATTTGCAGCTAGACTCTGGAAAGAGCATCCTTCCAGCTCCAGCTGTTTTGTCACGTCCCCTGCCATGCTAATTGCTAATTTGGAAGTACTATGCAGTCTTCCAGCTTTTCCCTAATGGCCCTGTTATTAAACTAGACCAATGTTTCCATAATCTCCACCGCCATCCGAACACATATCTGATTCTTAGAGATTTAAATAGCAGCCCTGCATCTTCCACAAGATGGTTTGGGAGTGGTGACTCCCCACTTGAAGGCCACAGGACTTGGTTCCTATTTTCAGCTCCATCATCACTGCCCTGTGAGACCCTGTGTTCTTGAAGTGGGATTCACCTCATCTAACATTGGCTATCTAAACCTGAGGTTCCCTCAAGGAATGTCATGCCTCCTGTAGTCATAGGGAAAGATAACCATAATGGATGACTTATCTTAAGTCTGTATCTCAGAATGAGGCAAACTGGCCTCAGGCATTTGTCTCTTCATGGATGTTGAGGGAGTCCACATGGGTAGTTAAGGTCAGGCACAAACTTTTTATAAAGTAAGGTGTATGGGTATCTGTAGATGACACCAGTTCATTCCCACCTCCTACAGCCCTCAGTAGGGCTCATACATCTCACAGCTGGCTAGTCACTTGCATTAGCAGACTGTGGGTCTTAGGGCCAACCAAGACATGGACCACCAAGGCTTGAGGGTGAAACCTGAAAGCTTAGAAAGTGGCAAACACAGCCATGACAAGCCTGGGTTGGAGAACTACATATCCTCTGCCCCTCCTGTGTAATGGTACAGGTGATAGCAAGCAGGCAAGGGAAATTGCTTTGCTCTTCCCCTGCCTTGCAGGGCTGAATGAGGATGATGGAGAAGCTTGCCTGGGTCTGTTCTGGTCTACAAGGAAAGTGGACCATGTGCTCCCAAGCCACCGAGAGAAAGCCATTAGGCTTGTTTCAAGCAAACCTAGAAGGCTGAATCCAAAACCATCTGGTGTCTCTTATTTACCAGGCTGTTCCAGGTTAGCTTTCTGCCATCAAAAGAAAAGCAGACACTGAAGAGTGAAGAAGCGATCAGCAGGTCTACTGATATATGAACCTTCTGGCTCTAAACACTCTGGTCTGGGAATTATTTTGTACCCTGACTGGATATTGGTTGGTCTCTCAATCAGCCTAAGAGAAAAAGAAAAGTGACATAGGGCTGCTTTTGGCTCCCAATTGCTTACACATGTCAAATGTCAACCTGATGTCACTGAGATGTGAATGGCTCCCTTCCTAGGGAAGCAACCAAGAAAAAATTCAGAAGAAATCTTCTTGTAGAGACAATCAAATCCTTGTGAAGAGTTAACGGAGAAAGATGTTGCTGTAAAAAATAAAGAATGAGTTGTGCCTTCAAGTGTCCTCAACTATGGAAATGTAAAAATCAACTCATTTTTCATTTTTCATATTAATAAGCCTGTTTTGCAGAACTGCCCTTCTTTTATACAAACACTTACCATGGTACATACCCTTCCTTCCTTCGCTGTCATCAATTATCTTGTGGATGCTCCCTATGAAGCTGTTAACTGTACTTTTGCTATTAATCTTGGCTCCACTTTTTCTAGAGTGTATCTCCTTCCTTGAGCCACCTTAGGCAAGAAAGACAGCACTGTAGTCAGGTAGTCAGGACTCCGCTCCCCCCGCCAAGGAAGCATCACTCTTGTTAGCTGTAAAGTGTCCGTAACAATGCACCTTTTAATGATGCTCCCCCTTGGCTTTTACCAGGCTCGTAGCAAGACTTGTACTCCATTTTTCTGTAATAACTCAACTGCCACCAGGTTGGTGCTCCTGACAGTTACATCCTTACCAAGACTTTCTCGACTTGCCCCAGCTGGAGCAGGGAGATGCAAAGAGACTGCAGCACTCTAGGGAAGTGATAAGGGCTCACCTCTTCAGTGACCTGGAGTATTTCCACTGGGGATACGGTAGGCAGCAGGCAGCAGAAGAGCACATGAATTAATGCTCCCTGCAGCTCCCTTGGGTGGTGTTATTCACTCGTTGTCCTCCACATCTTTCTGCAGACCTGAGCCCATATGTGGTTTGTGCCATGTTTACCACCTTAACCTCTTCCTTTAGCGGACTGTATCAAAATAAAGTCAAAGAAAATCTGTTCCCTACACTAGATGCTCAGACAAATAGGAGAACTCTTCAGCTGAGTGATTTCAGATGGTAAAATAATTGGTATAACTATACTCGGGATAACTATATGCATGCAGAATTCAGTCAAAGCGTTTATGCCCTTTACCTCCAAAGGACACATCTCTACCCAGTAATCTACAAGAGCGTTTTTGCAGGCTCAGCCAGTGGAAAGAACTGATAAACACTTGAGCGGCCCTCATGTATATTTCATCTGGTAGGCAAGGGTGATGGGTGCAGGCGCTCACACACACACGCACATATGCACCAGCCGGTACCTAAAATTCTATTGCTACATAATGCCTCTAACATATTTTTAAATATTACCAACTATACAAGCACCTCCCTTCCTTGCATGCCAGAATGGGGTGGGAAGGAGGAGGCAAGGAGGTGCAGCATGACAAGGCAAAGGCCATGTGTAAAAAAACATAGTATGTGGGAGCTTTGTTTATTTCTACAGGTCTACCTGATTTTGATAAAATGTTAGGAGGCCAGTATTCTCCTAAACCCAACTGGATTCAGGCATGTTTGTTTCAGAGATGAAGATAACACCTGCAGCGTAGGATGGAGTTCAACAGCAGCCACATTAAGAACAGAAAAAAAAAAAGTGTTTTGTTAAGAACAAAACAAAACAAAGTAAAACATCATTCTCTGAACAGCAGGACATAGAAATGTGAGAGCATCCTTTCCTGGAAACCTTTTTGTGAATCCAGGACTCTTGTTCTCCCCCGAAAATTCCTGAATCCACCAGTCTAGCAAAAGTAGTATTTCTCCCCCTCTTTTCCTTTCTCTCCATGTTACATCTGGCATGATGATATTTTATATAGTGATAAAGCAGGCGAGATTCTGTAGGTACTCCACACCTTCCTGTTTCCTTAAATATAAGCTCTCCAAAAAATCTTGAAAATTAAAGCAGAGTGCTGAAATTATGGGAGCACCATGGCTGGTATAGAAGTCCTATGATTGACAGCCAACCTTCCACAAAAGTCACCTCAGAGCCTTGAGTCACATTGCACACCCCACACTTCTCCCATTGCATCCTACTAAGCAAGGAAGGTAGTCAGCAGTGAGTGAAATCTAGAGATTAAATAGTGAGGACGGGACATTGTTTATGTTGGAGACACTACACTGTGATCCTGATACTTTGCTGAAAGAGGAGATGATTCCTGGATGAAATTGACCCCTTCCCTTTGGCATGGTCAATGGAGGAATGGCCCTGGTGAAACCACCTTCCCTGGTGACCTTGTCAACCCACGGTATGGGGAGAAGGGCAAGAGAACTTCCTGATATGTGAGTGGTTGTAATTCTTCTCCAGCTTTAGAAAACATAGGGCAGATTTTCCCCCTGATAACAGATGAATGCATGCAAAGCTGGCAGCCTCGAAATCTCTGTCCCTCCTACCAAGACTCAGTTGGCAGCTGCAGGCACAAGGTCCAAATTTTAGGGAACATCTCCACAGAAAATCTAGGAAAACTGTAGTGCACTTTCTCATGTTTGAAGAGGTGAATCCATCGCAAACACGTATCGACTTGCTGATAAGTGATATTCTTACTAAAGGGAGGAAGAAACCTGTGACTCTGATAAGCTAGAGTAGCAATACCTCATCGTTAAAATATAACTTACAGCTCAAACAATTTCAGTGTTCTAGAGGAGGCTGGTGGATTGCTTTCCTCATCACGCTGTAACCTTCCCTCTCAGTCTGAGGTGATTATTTTTTGACAAGTTGCAAGGCCTGATTTAGACTGATCTGATCTGATGGAGTGACCTATTTCTATTACCTGCTCCCTCACTCCTCCTGCCGCTTGCCTGTCTGATGGCCACTGTGGCCAACCCCTACAGCTCTGCTAACAGCTTTTGCTATTCCAGCTCTTGGAAGAGTACCCATAATGGTGAGTTTCTTAGCTCACAGGAATTTTAAAAGCCATTTCTCCCATCTCAAACACCTCACAGGAAACTCTTACACAAAATCTTCTTCTCTTTGTTACTAGGCTCTTGCCTTTGCACCCCCAATGCTGGGAAGAAGCATTGCTGTTGATTCAGTGCACCCAGGCACGCTTAGGTAGAGTTATCTGGTCTAGATTTCTGTATCCTGTTCCACCTGCCAGTTTTTTCCTGACAATGTTATCACTTCCACTGTAACAGAAATGCCCCTCAAACATATGCATATCAATCAGACTGCAGGCTAGCCCACCAGTTAGATGTTTCTCCTCCCTGCCCTCCTCCTGCCACCAGCTGAGTGTCTCTCCTTCTGCGTGATCCCTACCCCGGGAACATGGAGGGGCTGCAGGAAGCAGAGGGGTATGGGGGGGTTATCTTCACTCTTGACTTGGACTACAGCAGGCTGCACACATCTGGGTAGGGTTTTTTCCAAAATGGGTGTGCAGCATCCTGCCAAGCTGTGAAGCTGTCAGGATCTGTCCGTTCTTGGACTTCTCTTATGACTCACTGTGAGAAACAAGGCAGAAGCTCCAGAATTTCGGGGATTGTGCAAATCCCCCTCGTTTTTTTGCCCTGAGATTAATCTTTTTCTTCTATTGTTTGTTGGTGGAGGGTTTTTTTTCCTCCACTCTGCAAGCTATTGCCCTTTTCAAACTGCTTGACAGAACACTGCTCCATGACACAATGCCAACAAGCAAAATATTGAGTGGTTAAATGCTGTTTTCTACAACAATATGGGACAGGTCACCAACAGAAAATGGACCATGACCAGAGACACTGGGAGAACCATCATTGTCATCATCATCATCGTCATCTCAAGTCAATGCTGGCACTTAGTATAACATTGGGACTTAGGGGTCTAAGTGTCTTAAAACAGTATTCTGAGTCTTCGAGTTTTGTTATTGATTCTGACCTAATGTGATATTGATATGAATTTTAAATACTGTGTGTAGATAGAAAGGGTGAAATGATCAGATCAAATATAGTCTATTAGTGTTAGTCCAGGCAATTTTGTATTGTGTAACATGATAAAAATTGGACAAGACCTTGGTTGGTTCCTGTGTGTGAAGCTCTAGCAGGTATGTGCTTTTTATGTTCTCATGCTTAATCAATATATCTTGTTTTTTCGGATTGGTCACAGAGTCACTGCCTAAGGACTGATGAAGCTTAAATGCTGGGCCTTTACTTCATACTGCTGTTTTCCCTTCCATTTCTGTATAATCGCTGTCATTCTGGAGAGATTAGGTATTGTGTATTGAGGAACATATTCACAAGCCTTTTGTGTTTACCTTCATAACAATAACAACAACAATAAAAAAAGGACTGGTGGTAGCAATAGCACAAGCAGGAATAAAAATCTAAATGCTTGTCCTGAATAGTATCCTATTGTGTCTGTGCTCTAATCTTTGTAAATGCTGATCACCTTTTGTCTTCCTAGAGCTAGAAGATCCTTTACACTTTCAAGTTTTTCTTCACAGAAACTCCTTTCAAGGTTGAGGCATTGTTGGAAGCTAACAACAGTGGCTTTGAAATATATCATTTGAGCTGGAGAGTGACAAACACCCTACCCTGCTCCTAGGAGAGTAGCTGTGCATTCACTTAATGAGGTAGCTGAAGACATCTCTGGTCCTTTTCCCACTTTGAGCCCAAACGCCAGAGGCAAAATGGTGAGCTTCCCCTGCATGTGTGTGAAGATTTCAAGCTCTGTGTCTCCGTGCACTTGCAGCTGTTGTCACCTTTCTGGAAGGGTCATTTTGCCTTGCATAGTTATTAAATCCTGTCTCCTTTGTTCTACCCAGATCAATCCTAGGCCACTGCATCGAAGGAGCGATGTCTGCTGAGAAACACTTCTTTGTAAAATGGAGTGTGATGGCAGGCAAAAGCAATATAAACTTGACTATATTCTGCTCACTTTTGAGTGCATGACATCTCTTGGTGAGAAGGTAGCTGGGTCTCTGTGACCATTATGCCTGTTACTATTCATGTAGAGTGGCAATAATAGAGCAACTGTACCAATTATGATAATTGCCTGGTTCGGTGGCACTGAACAGGGGCAGACAGAGAAGTAACACTTAGTGATCTTTGCATGCCAGCTACTGCAGACAAGCAGATGGGAACAAGTAACTCTCCATCTACCCCAAAAGATGCCTTGACCCAAAAAGCTCATTTGCTTCAGAGCCATGGCTGTGTCTTTGCACTACTTTCTTTACAATACGTACTTCAAAGATTTACTCCAAAAAGGCTCCTGGGAAAGAAAGCCTATGTAACATCCCTGTATGTTATATTTGGAGCATATGCTCAAAGAGAATTCTTACAAGCTCTTCTTCGTGTAGCACTTGGATAATGAGTATGCCTGAAATTCTAAATATAGGGTAAATGTGGCATGCACAAGGAAGAATTAATCCATGAGATATGTTACAGATTTATGATGCACAGCTCATTAGGTTTTGTTATCTGATTCACCAAGGTTTCAACGAAGACTGATTGCCACATAGGAAAAGAGGCAAAGAAAATCCAGTCAATTTATTCTGAAGGATCCATTCTTTCTATATGACATTGCGTCAAGGCAAGCCCCCTTTAAATCAAGGCATATGCAATTGCTTTATGCCACGTTTTGATTTGATGGTACTTAGCAGTCCTCATCAAATGGTATTTATTTCATCAAAGCAAAGGAAACAGAAACTTGTCCAGAAATTGGAAGCCCCACTCATTAATCTAATGAGAGCTGTTCTTTCTTCCCATTTCACTTTCATGCCTGTTGGGGACAAGAAGGCTCTTAGTTTTATCATCGTTGTCCATACAGCTATCCCACACTGCAGAATCCATGATGTCTGCATTTTCCAAAGAGTATCTCCCCAGGGACTGTAATTATTCATCTTTCAAGAGACACAAGATCTATAATACACAAGTGCTGCAGACAAGAACTAGTTTACAGGTTTATCTCATGACTGAAAGTATAATCCATCTTCCTTGGCATGATTTAGGAGGTGCCGCATAAGACAAGAAAGTAAGTGGGTCAACCCCATTTCAACTTGTTCACATAGGTCCTATTCTTTTAATTTTTCACTGAACAGAATTAACGCTTGAGTGAGAAGAAATGGGCCCTATTTCCTGTACCCTGCAACACACCTTGGAGCCATTAGGATTGTGCCTGAACCAGGTTTGGACTCCCTGTGAGGTTTCTTTCCCCAGCAGTGACCCAGCCTGACATCACCTCTGCTATGAGCAAGCAGAACAAGGAAGCCCAGCTTCCGATGGAGATATTGGCTTGAGATCTGAAAAAACCTGGTATCTCCATAAGTTAAGAATCCGGGTATTACTGGAGAACTTGACTGTATTAGTGGGACTAATACTGAGTGCATGGTAGGCGTAAGCCTCTGGACAGGGATTCCCAAGCTTTCTCATATTTCCTCCTCAAGATGCTTTCTCATCCTTCTTTTCCCAACAAGTTGGTCATCTCTCACTACCACCACAAAATAGCCCTGTTGCTATCGCTGCAACTCCTTTCCCAGGAAAGTTTGCTCTGAGGATGGAACTTAAGGTAGTTCAAGCTTCTTGGAGTGTAATTCAACATCTAAATACAGTGAAGATATGGCACTGCCACCTCTCCATGCATATTTAGCTTAGAACTTCAGGTTGTGTGTTTAAAAGAAAAGCTGAATGACCATGGCTCCAAACCAACACTTTGTCTGGGTAATAATTTGACATGTGTGACCATATTGCCTCCTAAGCGCCTTTTTATTTTTTCCATTTTCATCCCTACATATTTTCTAATTTCTATGTATGCTACAATCCCCAGTGTAAACAGCCCATTCCTCTGTGTTTGTTCTCCCCACACCCTACAATAACCATCTATTTTTCCTAAAGAGTAAACATAGCCATTTTTTTTTCATTCTGAGATATAAAACGTTACACAACCACTCTGAAAGATGTGCAATTTTTATACAACCCTTGCTCAAATCTACTTTCTGTGGTCTAACATACAGCCTTCCCTGCTTAAAGGGCACCAAAAAGCTAATAAAGTATTGTTAACATTGGTCAACATAGAGAGCACAGTGTCTCTAGCATCAGGTACAATAGGAAGCGTGTATCAGTCCTAGGTGCTCACGTGGCAAAGTATTTCAAATAGCCGGTGTCAGATAGGCAGTAACAGCTAAACTGTACTCTAGACATCTAAATTTAAGGATCAGTATTTCTCCTGATGTGATGGCTGACATTATTGATTCTGAAAGCAACAGAAAGAGCATACCTTTCTGCCTGGCTTTTGCCATTAGAGATTAAATCAGCTCTGCTGGGTCTTTGCAGGTAAAAAAAAAAAAAAATACCAAAAAGCTCTTAACATACTGGTTCAAAATTACAAACAGCACACTTAAAGGGCCTAAGTCCAGCCACTATCTGGAGGTGTAGTTTGTAAGTAACACTAAAATGTAATAAGACAGATGGAAACTCTAAATCTAGGCTTCTTTGAACAAGCAAATCTAAATATCGTTGTTGCTCCTTCAGACTGTCTCTGATTTGGAGCCTATTCCCTGATTAAAGGCATTCCAGGTAGATAGTGCTGGTATATCAAAGCACCAGTCATTTGTTAGTCAGAATTACTGATTTTAGTTGATTTTTAGGGAGTTATCCTTTGAAATCTATGTCATGATCTGGCCAATATTTAGGAAAAAATATCCTCATCTCTAATATTTATAACTCATTCAATTTATACCATCTAAAGTTAATTAAGTTCAAAATAAATCTTATTTGTTTTTCACCATTTGACATCCAGTGAGGGAGCTGACTGATTTATATGACCATTTCTATCATCATACTGCCTAGGAGAACTTGCTTGCGATAACCACCTTCACTTTCCTGGCTCATGTGGCCTACCATGCGCTTGGAGCTTGCAAACACCACAAGGAAACAATCACACGCAAAAAATAAACAAAATTAATTAAACCACTTTCATGAGCCCCAAGTCTTGTAACACACACCACCACCACCAACCCACAACTAAATGAATTTCTAGCCCTCACCTTCCCCTGATGATATCCCTTAAATTACATAATTCTTCCAAAAATCTAATTAATCTATTTAATCTAAAAGCCTTTTGGCTTTTCAGCTCACCTTCATTTTCATGCAATTTCAGGATGGCAAATTGTGGCAGGAATTGATTTGTCTGGACTCGGGCACTGCTAGTTCTCAGTATCTGCCTCCCATGTTACTATAGTTTCTCCCTGACACCTACCCTTCTTTGACATTTTTCTGGGAAGCTGACCACTGTGTTTCAATGTATTAAGCCCTCCTCATGAAGATATCAATTGCCTCCTGGCAACAGAAACATTATATATCTTTGGGGGACGGGCATTTTCCAGAACATTTTCTGAGCGAGATGTGCCACTTGCTGTTAGCTCTTTAGAAAGGAGGACGCTATTTACCCTTTCTTTTACCAAAACTGTACAAAGATGGGAATACTGTCTTTTCCAGCAAAACAGTCAATCACAGAGAGGTGAAGAGCCTGTTTTAGAACAGATGTGCACAACAGTTGTGTCCTGTTTTATCAGAGTCAAAAAAATTGTTGAAGGGGAAAAGTGTACATGACTCTGCACCTCTGATACTTTGCAGTTTCCATCATGAGGTTTGCTTGAAGCCCTAATGCAGCCAGACACCAGGGGCATGCTCACTGCCTTTTGCATACTGTCCCTTGTTTAGCATAGAGAAAAACAACAAACTTAGTCTTGCCAATGATTTTGAAAAGCTGAACTGGGGTGTTTGACACACTACTAACTGACTAGACACTAATTCATAGACAAACATGTTCTTGATTCAAATTTGTTAGTGACAAGAAGTCAGAATAATTGCAGTGCTGAACATATACATTCATATGCCTGTGTGAATGACAAATATATATATATATATATATATATATATAAAGAATATGCCTTGCAAAACTGACATTAACCAGACACTTCAGTTGCTGGCACCAGGACAGAATGAGCGATTAATGGACATAAAGGAAACAGAAAAGATCAGTAACATTCCAAAAATATGTGACAGTGCATCCAAAGGACCTATCAGCCAGCTCCGGAGTCATATAAATTCTTAAACATAAAGAGAGAAGGCTGAGACAGAAAAATCCCCTGGCAGACATTACCTTGTGAAGCCACAAGCGAACACCACAGGTCCCAGTCCTTTAGGACCATTTGCACACAAAACCTACCTCACAGCTGCCTCCACGGTCCCCTTACTGCCCTGACCTCTTGTGAGCATACCCCCAGGACGACTGGCAAAGAGCAGCTCCTTGTCTATGCAGAGCGTTGTTCAGCTGCAGCTTTCCTCATGCCCCTGCAGCTTGCAATGGTATTTAAAAAGAAATTGAGCTTGTTATAATGAACAATACTGGGGAGAGATCAAAGGTAAATTGTAATAAACCCAATGTTTTTAGTGCTAAATAAAACTCTCAGTGCCGAAAGTTTTGTCCCATTGCACACCGTGTTTCTACAGCATTGAGCAGGACAGTAGAAGACAGGACTTTCTGCTAAGGAGGCTGTCTCAGTGGACAGCAGCACAGAGGGAGCTTGTCCTGGCTGTCAGGTGAAGTGAAACCCCTGGAGAAGCAAGAAGAGTGAGACATTGCACGTTCCCAGCAGCAATGAGGCATGGCAGAGACCCTGGGCACAGAGTGGGCAGTGCTGCAGTGCGGATGGAGAAGTGTCTGGGAAGATAAAGAGTTCTGCCTGTAGCTGGAAGCAAAGTCTAAATCAGGGGCTTGGGGTTATGGAAGGAAGGAAAGAAGGAGATTTTCATACGAATCTGCAGAGCACCATAAGGAATTCATAGATCTTGAGAAGAAACTGGAAACTGCTGGACAAGAGTGAAGAGTGAGCTCCCTTCTAGCAACCAGCTTTGCTTTCAAGCCTTTAATCTGTCTCACCCATCAGTATCCTGGTTTGTTCTGCTGCACTTTTGTTCTTGTAATGGTTTAATTTCTTGCAGGTTTGTTGTTGGGGTGAGTGTTTTATTTATTTAGTTGTGCAAATTTGTGTAATAAAGCTCAACTTCGGACCTTGGGTACCTTTCTTCGCTTTTAACACGCTTGCTTAGAAGAAAATGAGAGGTGAACTCTTCTGAAAGCATCAGCTAATTTATTGGGCCAACCTAATGATGCAAGTGATGGATCGAAAAATAAAGCTAAATCAAAGAGATCTTGCAAGGATGTACCTCAAAGAGTAAACAGCAACTGATGTGTAAGGCTTTCCAGTATCTTGCTGCTGTGAATTAGCCAGGTAATCTACTAAATCTAGAAATACCCTCACCTCCATTTCACAGGCTGTTGGATCTGCTTTAAATGGCAGTTAAGTGGAAAAAAAGTCAAACGGGATGAAGTGTCCATTCACGCGTTCTTGGAAGAGACAGTCCCTGGGTATTAAGTCAAAGGCCCTGTGTGGGGTGGTACAGTGAAATTGATTTCTTAAGACAAAATGTGGGCTTAGATACCTTGCTGACCACCCATTTGTGGTTAAGTGAAAGGACATACATCACTGGAAAATATTAATAGCTAGTCTTCAGGGAAGAACAGTGGAATACAGTCAGCATTAATCACATCCCTGACTCTATCTCAGGAGCCAAGAAGGGGTCATTTTTTTTTCCATCAGGAACATCTTGGTACTTAAAGGAAAAAAATGCATTCACACTTAAAGGTTTCTGTGGTGTAACCATAGAGATGTGTTAATGTAATAATCACACACAGCCATGTAGGGGCTTGTGTTGTTTTGTGCAAAGGGAGTTAGCAAAGTCCAGCCTTTCTCTATACAAACACACCCTTTTAGAAGTAAAGATAAGCAAATATTTAAGTTCTACAAAAAGAGAGGTTTCTATTTAAAATTTATTAAGGTTAGTTCCAGTAAAAATTACTTTCTTTGTCGTCTAAATTTCTGCCATCATCTCCACATGGTGCAAATCAGTGCACCCAGGGCAGCTCTGGAGATTTGCACCTGCTAAGAAACCAGTCCATCACTCCCTCAGCTCTCTGACATTTTGAGGACTGTGCTATGACAGGCGCAGCGATTCTGAAATGCCAGAGTGATCCCATTTTGTCACTGCACGATCCTGCTAGGCACAATAACACAGCTCCCTTTCTCCACACATACGCAGTGCACGTTTCAGCACACAAGTTTATTTCCCTGCAATGGCAGTTTGCTTCCTTCTCTAATTTTGCCAGGAATTACCATGGGCCCTGATGCATACTCATCAGGTGATGCTGGCTCAGCAAACTGATTTGTTACAGCTTCTGGTCAGGATCAAAATTCATTAGACTAATCATCTCCTTTGATAATTCTGTGGAGTACTGCTTTCAGGCACGGTGTGGAACCACAAATACAAATATGCTTCGTGTCCAATAGCTTTAAACTATGGTGAGATATCTTAATTGACAGTTTCTTTGCTGATGTGTACAGATGTACTGTTAACATTACACTGAGCAGGCATCGTAAGACCCAGGAGAATGTGCTGCTTTCCATATTTGTGAGAAGCGAGCCCACCTCTGTGGGAACCCATCCCCAGCACAGCACAGAGACATCTGGTAGTTAACAGCAAAGCCACAAATCATCTCTAAACTCACCTAAACAAAGCCACAGCTGATGACAGTCCTGCTTTGAGTTGCTCTAGGTGGCCACTAGCAGTTGTCCAGCAGCCAAGAGGAAAAAGAAATCCTTCTGGGCTTGGAATGAACTGGGGGTATTTGGGGACATGGGTGGGGAAGGAGTTTAAAGATGAAAAAAAAAAACAAACCCACCACAAATACTTCTAACTCATACAGGAATCTGTGCCCTTTAATCTTGAAAACATATTTCATTTCCAGCTCTCTGACATGTTCAAAAGCATTATTTTTCTAAAAAGTGAGAGGATAATTACCTGTCTGGGCATGAAAAAGTCTTATGATACCTTTGCCTGGTTCTCATTGTATAACCACATAACTCCTATGAGTCCATGATAGCCAATACACACAGCATACAGTAACACTATGGCAACTCGGTTTTTGGCTCCCAAAAACGTTTCTTTCCTGAACTGCGGCACCACAAAATTGATATTGTACTCAGTGGCAGGCAGTTCAGCTCTCCTACTGCTCCCAGCTTACAGTAGCACTACTGGTTTCTATCTGCAGTTCAGCACTGAATATGCATGCACTGGTGAGTACTGAGCCCTGTGTATAAAAGAAGGCAATTCTACATGGTTCCAGCTGCCTTCCCCTGGCAGTTAATGTCACCGGGCTCCAAAATTTGCTCAGGCTATTCTCAGCCCATCAGGGTGACAGACTGAGGAAAATGTGGACAATTCTTCAGAGAACTAGAACATAACCTATGCCAGGGTCTGCCCAGATAATCCTCTCAACCCCAGGTTATGTCCCCTCCAGGAGCTTAATTTACCCAAAGGAGCTGGCAGTAAGGAACAGTCAGAGCTTGAATTCCTGTACACGCCATCAGCAGTTAAGAGCAATAAGGATAAGCCTATTAAGTATCAGTGTTCAAGCAGGGAAGTAACTTTTTCCAGGTTTTACTTTCACAAAGGTATTTTGGGCTCTTAATGGGGCCACCTGAAGGACTGAAAAGCAAAGAACTTGCTTCAAAACATAGGCATATTAGAGAACTTCGTAGGGTCACATGATTTCAAGAGAACTGTGACAAATGAGAGCGTGGTGAGTGTTAAACAAAGGTGATCTGTTCAAATAATGTCACAGCCTGAAAGAAAATACCACTATCAGAACTAGTCAAGTGCGCGTCCGTCACAACTAATAGCTCGTGTCAATCCTCCCTTGAGTGACAAGCCTTGTGCTCTGGGGCAGGCTGAGCAGCGCACCAGCCCAGCAGCGGCTGCGATGCTCTCAGTGAGGCAGCACACCAGCTGGGACCCTCCAGCTGGTCAGGGGACTGCTGCAGCCCCTGGGGCCGCGGACAGGAAAGCACAGGAGCAGGACCAAGGGAGTCAGAGCACTGTTAAGGAGGCTGATAAAGCATCCGTGAAAATATAGGTCACAAACCAACACAAAACTAACATGAGGAACCAGTTCATTTGTTACTTGACAGCTGTAATGGGTGGGGTTGGAGAACATATCTACGGGTCCCTGAAGAGCTTGCACTGCTGCTGCCCACAACAGCACGCATGCTAGCAGCAAGTATATAAATATTCACAGCACCGCGACTCTGGCAATTTTCATTAACAGCAAAACAAAACAGAACTCTAAAAGCTTTAGCTGAAAAAGGTGCAGTGGGTGAACTGTAAGTTTCCTTCTTTTTCTTGGTTTAAGTCATGCCCAGTTCAAGTTACATGAACACACGTATCCCGGATCTGTAAGGGCTTTGTTGTGGTTACCAGGAAAATAGAAAGGAATGACTGTGCTGGTGATTTTTTCCTGATTATGAAATAAAGGGTAAATTACTATAAAAGATGAGTGACTTGCACAGAGAATATGTCATATTTTTCCTCCTCTTCCTGACTACTGCCCCTGTAATCATATAAGTAATTGAGCAGAGACTGCACCAGCCCTTAGAATCCCTCTTCAAGGCACTTAGAAGGGATGAGAACTCATTTTATCTCATTTGCAGGCAAACTTTGCAATTCTGAAGGTTCCTATCCCAGAAAATCAGATTTATGAGATAAAACAACCATAGGGGAATGTGAGTCTGATGGAAGAAGGAGGGATTGGAGGCTGATTAGGTTAATGGTGTGTCCACAGTGTTAACTGTGTTTCAACTGGGGGCAGGGAACAGGGCAATGCCCTTACCTGGCCTCCTTGATCACTCCCCATAGAAAGAAAGAGGAAGGAAGGGAATAAGATAAATCCGAAGAAGGAACATGGTGGAAATAGTGTAGACCAATGTAGAAAGGAAAAGAAGTACAGGAATGGAATGGACGAAGAGAAAGCGCTGTACCAAAAAGCAGGCTATGAGCTGCACAATTTCCCATGTAACAGGGATCAGTCAGTCCAGCCCGTGGTTTTTATTCTATCTTTCTTAACTGCAGAGGGTGCCCGTTCAATGTATCAAAAAATAAGATGTGTTTCTTTATTTTAGGTGGGATTTTTAAAGTTCAAACCACCTTTAAAGTGCACTAACAATCCTTGAACACCTGACAAAGAGGAAACACAGCTACAGTTCTTCCTCCCCCAATACACCCAGTCTTCTGCACTGTACTCTCTGCCCCCAAAAATACATGGTAAGAAGGAGGCATTCTAATCTCTACAGACCACTGACTTCAATGAGCTTTGGATTGCTTGAGCCATTCACTTTTGTATTCTAAAGAAACCAAGAGAAAGCACGTGAAGATCAGAGGCAGCTGAATGTCTTTATGTGTAAAATAACTTGAAAGGCAGGACTTAACCCAGCAAAAGGGAGAGAAAATTCACAGTCCACCTACTCTATCCAGCCACGGATTCATAATCATGCCACTTGTGAAAAAAAAAAGAAAAAGAAAAAAAGTTAATATTGCGTGGAGAAAGGAGGAGGGTCATGAGTCTGATCTAAAAGCCTGAAAAAATAATTTCAGGACTTCAACTGTCCCTACAGATTTTCTTTTAAGACTGACAGCATGTGGCATTTTCTTACTCTAATTTTCCCCAAAGGAAAAATATGACACTGTATTAACATTAAATTAATCAGAGGAGCCAAATATATCTGTATGCACAACATATCTGCATCTCTGTATCTCAGAAAACTTTCTACCCTAACCGAGCACCAGCTGGAAGAGAAATTCTTGCAATGGAGCCCTTTCTATTTAATCCCTTAATCTTCTCAACATCCTCAAACAGTAGGGATTCTCTCTTAAACCCGACTGGAAAGTAACATCTGCACTGCTGAAAGAGAGGAAGCACCAGAAGGCAAGCCACTGAGGTCTCAGCTCCCTCTCTCCTGCTCAATAGTTTTCTCTTGAAGATGCCTGTTAAGGAGAGTTTCTATTTAATGACGATGACACAGACAGGCAAAACCCAGGGGCTGAAATATTTTCTATTTCTGAGCAGTTATGCCTCCCCATTGTTATGCTACGGCAAAGGCAGAGGAACTTTAAATGCCAACAAGACCACTGAGAGGGATTAACCCGCAGAGGTGGATTAACCTGTAAGTGTTGTTATGCCCTGAAAGTTACTACCTTCCCTCCCTTCAATCATCTCTTCTTATTATTCATGTTTAGTATTTTGACAGCTTAAACCACAGTGATGTTCCTTTCTGTGACTTGTCCTGACTGTTTCAGTCCTGGGGCTTTATTATGGGTTGTAATGTCTCTTCTAGATTTGATGTTAAACCCAGATGGTAGCCTAGATTAATTGAGGGGCCACCTCCCAAATTCCAGGCCCCAATTTCATGGGTCTCCTGGTTAACCCAGCCTTACAAAATCTAATGGGATAAGTCAGGCACATCACTCACAGTCTGGCTATGTCTTCTTGCAGCCTAATATAAAAGGGAAAACACACCTCTCTAATTAGAATTAGATGTAGAATATGCATTACTGTGTAGAATTGCTATGTATTAATGTCTTCAAAATCCCAAATCACTCTAATCTTGAGTGACCAGATGGGTCACTAATGTCACTCACTCCATTCTGGTCTCTCTTTGAATATCTGATTTGTTTCCTCCCTGCCCCTTTTTCCCCCCTTTTTCAGTTCTCATAACACTGCAGTGCAAGTATCTGCTGCAGAAAGGAGTCTGTAGCTTGTCTTACACTGTGAGACCGGCCTGTTTCTGAAACAGCGCTTGCAGACAATTAACACAAACTTCTTATCAATGCCCAAGGAAATTTTCACAGAAATTTTCCACACTTCCTTCTTTAATAACCCCCCAACTTCATAATAATCATCCCTTCCTCTGGAAAACAGAGCCAGAACAACATGATACCTCAGTGTAAAAGCTGGTTTTTGGAAGAAATATGAGATTAGGAATCAAAATCAGGCATACACTGAAAAGGGCACAGTGGTACAAACGCACTGTGACGCTTCCATTATTCCACCTGAAGTTTGTAATTTATCCTAGGATCTACTGGATGTACAGTGACTTCTGGTGAGGATTAAACATAAATAATGCTCTAGCATAGCTTTCTGGGCTCAGAATCTGTGGCTCATTTTGTGGTGTCAGTAAAATTGTTGCATGGACTGATAGCTTCCTTTGGTCTTGGTGGGAAAGCTTCTGGGTCCTCACCAGGGTGAGATCAGTCCAGGAAGCAGCAAGTCACTGAACTGAGACACCACAGAAAAGATACCCAGGTGAGACATCCATCACATGGAAGACACCTGAGTATCCCTGACTCTTGAATCGGGTCTTAATAAAACATAAAAGTATTAACTCAAAGATAGGTAAATTATTTCAACGGAGAAAATTCTCGTCGAGTAAGTGAAACAGATCTACTAGAAAGGCTGGTAAACAACTCTCCCTTTATCCGCTGGGTCCAGACCTTGTTCAGTTTTCTGTGGCTTCCTTAGCCAAACAGGTCCCAGCAAGGCTTGGCATTAAGCCTGCTCCCCTGTCACCGGCAGACCTCTTCTTTCACATGCTTTTCAGCCTTATTCCTGCATGCTGCCCCTTTTGCCCACTGCCCACCCCATCTTTTATTTGGGCAGGCTGTACCATGCCCACCTCTTCTTACGGAAAAAGCAATTATCCTCCCTTCACCTCCCCTCCTGAGGTTTTGACTTGACTGGGGAAGCAGTGAGGAGCTTCTTATGCTCATAACCTCTGTAACGTAATGTACAATGCACAATAGTGGGCAGCCAATAAATTAGACAAGGAATACTTGTGTTCCAAGGTTGTGGTATACTCCGCTGGTTTTATGTGTGCAGTGTTTCTAGTGGGGGTCTTTAGAAAGCCAGAGTTAATGCAATGGCTCAAGAGAAATGGAGTGCAATTAGCAAAGGCTCCTGGAAGCATGCAGGGCAGAAAAATCGATCTCTGCAAACCTTGGCCTTAGCCTGTAAAGAAGTGGTTTATGATCATGATGCTTTTTGACCTGTCAGCATCATGACAGTATATAACAAAGGCTGCTGCCGTTCCTCCCCGGAGCTGCATTGGTAACAAGAGCGGGTTAAGGGGCAGAGGGCACTGTATTGCCCCCTCAGCTATCCAAATGCAAAAAGAGATGCACTGCATGGCCAAGAAGAGTTTGTAAAGTAACAGCTTAGCAGTGTTGTAGACACACCAGCCCAGTAAGAGTCCCCATGCTGTTGCATTCAGGTCAGATACCTTCCCTTACTGTCTATTAACCAGGAGGCTCTCTGGTGAGCTCCAATTTGTGGTCAGCATTTTTTGTTTCTGTCCTGACCCAAATCCTGAGTCTTTTCTCCAGTTTGGCATAAGATTGGAGGAATCAGAGGCCACTGTACACTATTGTAGGCAGCTAGGTGCAAGACTGCCCAGGGAGAGGTGGGGTGGAGGTGTTGCAAAAAAGGCAAATGTCTCAATTTGATACCTTTACCTGGGATATTCTATAATGCCACTGTAAAATCTGCTGGTGTCAGAGATGTGCAATATGCTTCCCTAGGAGCCAACAGCTCTGCTCTGCTGATGGCTTTAATGGAATAGTGTTTGTCTAGTCATGTAAGCACAGGTACCTCTCACTTCCAGTTCTTGATCCCACTGCTTTGATTTCTAGGTTCCATTTCCTCCCTTCCTCCCTTCCTCCCTTCCTCCCTTCCTCCCTTCCTTCCTTCCTTCCTTCCTTCCTTCCTTCCTTCCTTCCTTCCTTCCTTCCTTCCTTCCTTCCTTCCTTCCTTCCTTCCTTCCTTCCTTCCTTCCTCCCTCCCTCCCTCCCTCCCTCCCTTCCTTCCTTCCTTCCTTCCTTCCTTCCTTCCCTCCCTCCCTCCCTCCCTCCCTCCCTTCCTTCCTTCCTTCCTTCCTTCCTTCCTTCCTTCCTTCCTTCCTTCCTTCCTTCCTTCCTTCCTTCCTTCCTTCCTTCCTTCCTTCCTCCCTTCCTTCCTCCCTTCCTTCCCTCCTTCCTTCCCTCCTTCCTTCCCTCCTTCCCTCCTTCCTTCCTTCCTTCCCTCTGTCTCTTCAAAATCTACACGTGCTGAGAAGGGGGCAGGGGCGGGGTTCTACTGCAACATTATTACTGGGCCCACTTGTGACACTTCTCATTAGCCTGTGTAATGGGAAGCCAATCTGCTGCTCAGGAAGCAGCACTGCAGAATGATTTCCAGCCACAGATGATGCAGCCTGGCTTTGAACTGCTTGGGCCTCGTAACAGAAGCACCAGCAATATTCATTTAATGTGCATTGACCTTTCCCTGACCTGGGAGACAGAGATGGCTCCTGCTCGGGCTTATCACCATGTCTGTTTCTGTAAAGGTTTCTGCTTGGCAGGCTACAAGGAAAAAAACATTAAATTCTGTCGGCAAAATGTGCAAAGTTTATTTGACTTCAGCGTGGCTCTGGGAGAGAAGAAAACGTGGTTATTTTTCCTCTCCTGTAGCCATGCTGAGGACACATGTCAACTTTTGAACCTTAAAGAGCAGTGATATGGGGTGAGGGCAAAGGAGTAATCTGGCCGATGGGTGCCCCTAGGGCATTACAAATATCTATTCCCCTTGCCTTCTGTTGCTGCAGGAGGGTCACACCACTTGTCACTTACCAGGGGACCTGCATCACATCACATGAACCCAGGGATGACAGGAAGTTTCTGAATGTAGACAAATCTATCAAGTCTCATGCTTTTGACTGCCTTCTGCTCCTATGCTGATACCTCTTTTATGAACAGTTGAGAGCCATAAGCTTTCTATTTCCATGTCCCACCACAACAGAAGGGAGTGGAGATGTGCCACGATAAGGATCCCCTGGTCTCAAAGAAGCCTGACATACTATGTGGTAGCAGGCCAGCAATGCCATAGAACCCCACGCACCAATATTTGAGCATCCACAACACAGTCATAAATGACAAGAAGAGGAAACATGTGAAGAGTCATGAAGTAAGCATGTCTTCCTTACAGACCAACCAGAACTCAAGACCACCAAGAAGCAGAACACAAGATAAAAGATTACTGCTTGGCCAGAAGCGTAAGACTTCAGTCTTGAGTTGGATAACCCTTTGCTGACAATACCACACAACCATCACGCAGCCAGGATGATCATGCCTTAGGACCTGATGGCACAGTTTTATCTCTTTTGCCCTTAGAAAACAATATTTGTTCTATTTATTCCCATTCCATCTTGTTTTATGCTTCCTTGCTCTACAGATTATTCTGAAAGTTGAGAAAAACACATTGCAATTCAGTTGCCTCATTGGAGGAAAACAATTATATTTCCATTTCCTTCTTGGCTTTTCTTGCTTCTCCAATTTATGGACTGCTGACCTACCCATGTGCTCATTGTTTTGATCTCTACACTACATGCCAGGGCTTTAGAGAACTCATCCAAGGAGCAAATGGGAATTTGTCAGAAATATCTACTCAAGGATAGAGCTGGATGGAGCTAGTGGCATCTCAGAGATGTGAAAGGGTTGTGCCATGTTGAACTGCTCTGACACCGGTTGTCACCTTGGCTGATCATGCAAGCAAATGTTGGACTGGTGCCCACTGCAAAGGAGCTGTGAAGAAAGGTCTCACTTTTCCAAACTGCTGGCTGAATGGCTGCAGGGCTGTGAACTCTTCCTCTAATATCTTTGCACAAACTGTGAGATTTTGAAGGGGTAAGGGTTGCATTCCAGTTATTTATCCTATGTAGAATCATACACCCAGAAAGAAGGAGCTAAATGTGTTTCTGGCAGTAAATCAGTTTGAACAAATTGCAGAGTCACAGAACAAAGCCTTGATGCACAAAAAGACCAAGAAGGGACAATACCAGAGCCAATTGCACTTACCTACAAACCCTGGCACTTCTAAATCTCACTTCTCAGTGCTACTGACAGCTGTTTTGTTTTTTTACAACAAGCGTGAATGTTTACATAAATTTAATAAAAAACAAATGTTTGTACCATTAATTTCTGGGCTTGGTATTTCTGGCATTTCTGATATTTCTCTTCCAGTGCGTGGAAAGCACCCAGCCCCCTCCCCAGCTCTGTAAAGGCTCCAATTTTGATCAGCTCAGTGTAATCTCTGCCCTCTATTCTGAGATCCCCTCATGGGTCCTTGCCCCTATTTGAGATCAATCTGAACACATCCTCTGACAAAATGACTATACCCAATCTCAGCACACTCCTGCTCCACATTCTGCTAAGTTGATTATAGAGCTAATTGGACACAGGGAACTAAGCAATTTAACTTCCCTAGAAGATGACAGCACTGAAATGCCCAGAGCCATTGAGAGTAGCTCTATGCAGGAGCTAATTTTTCTACCTCGCTTACCGCAGGCAGCTTTCATGCACTGGAAGTTTTAGGGCAACACTTTTCATCTGAAAAGAAACAAAGTGTTCAGAAGCACACTGCACCAGCACAGGACATTAATTTGCTCATTCTCTAATCTACGTCAAGGTGTGCCCCAAATGGCTCTTTTCACCACTGGGAAACCTAAGAGCCAGTAGCATTACAGCTCCCAAGGAAAACGATGCAGAGGATAGACTGAGCCCACTGCTGTTCTCTAAAGACAGCTGAGGAAAATGGGGTGAGAATGGGAAAGACTAAACATTTGAAGAAAACTAAACATTTGAAGAAAACTAAGCAGAGGAAGAAAGGAAGAAAGGCAGACAAGAGGAAAGACCTTTCCTTCACTGAGGTTGCTCCTTACAGGACACGTAGAGCAACTTTGGGAAGGGCTTTCCAGTCACCTGGCAAGAGTCTGATGAGCAAAGGGGAGCTGAAGGCTGCTCCTGAAGTATATCCCTATGGTTTCTGAAGCCTTTCAAAGGACTTGTTTCCTCCTGGTACTCAATAATGCTGGTTCCCTGTGGGTGTGAAGTGGTGGGGGGATCCCTTTTTAAAAAGTTTTACCCTTTTAAATGTTGCCTGAAACACAACTCTGAAGACAGCGACGCAGGTAAATGTTGTTTCAGCCTCACCCACAGGCTCCAGCAGGGAGAACAGCAAAGCCTGCTGTCTTCTGTAGTACCAAGGAAGTTCTTCCTTGTGAAAACAGGAGAGCCCATATACCCAAAACATCTCAGCCCATCGTGTGACATGAGCCCAACCGGACACCTAAGTCCTATTCATAGCCATCCTCCCACAATGAGTGCGGGGCTCTGAGGAGGGGGCAGGGGAAACATCTCCTTTCCCAAGCACTGCCCTAGGAAATGCAACCTGTTGTGCATCAGCACGTCACCCCCTTTCCCAAACAAAGAGCAGCTGGGAGAAAACCTCTACCCCTAAATGTAGATTTATTAACACTCAGCACCAGGAAAGTCAAGGTCAAGGGTTAAAGCTCGCCTTTATCCATCACCTCTTGATATGACCTTGGTGGGGCTTTTGCAAAGGGCAGGGACAGTTGACGCCGTAATGAGCTGCTCTTCCCAGGAGACCCAGCATGATGAAAAAGTACAGAACATCCACCTTCATGTACCAGTGCAAGAATACAGGTTTGATTGGTAATAAGTTTCCCATTAAAAATACATGGGAACTTACCTCGGAGAGACAGAGAGTAGACCCCACAGGATAAAGCCTGTTCAGCTGGCTTTTAATGAAGGCAATTACATCTCTGTATTTCAGGCTTTCTTTCCTCATTCTTCTCCAAAGAAAACAGGCTTGTTTCATGGAGGAAAACTAAAATGAAAAATAAATTCACAACTGTCGTTGTTTAACTGGGTCAATTACATTTTGATATTTGAATGACAGTGGTTTTAACACAGCTGAGGTGGTGTGTGTTTAATATTAGCTTACATGCAGGTATAATAGCTACTTCTCAGAATGAAACATTTTTTAAATTCCAAGGAAATTAATAGTTTCTGAAGAAATAAGAAAAATACAACTTGGGTGGTCACTGATACTGTTAATTTTAATGAGTTACCCAATACATTGAATCACACATGGAAGGATCTAATGCTGTTTTATCCTGAGGACTTACTGAGGTGTTTATTCATCTCTCAATCAAGACTGGATGTCACAAGTTTTATCATTTGTTTGAACTTAAATCAAAACACACTAAACAATATCCAGTGCTCTCTCCCCTTTTCCCTGTCTCCTCCCTGCCACCCCCTCCGCCCAACATATATGGAGAACCTGTAGCAGTATGCTCAGTGCATCTATGGTGTTTACCCAGTGGATCTGTTTTTCTGAACTTGAACTCCTGTCTTATATACATAACTGATTCAGTCTGAAGCATGGACACTCACAGCAGACAAAAAATATCCTGTTCTGTTCCATTGTTCCTCTGTTACCACTGACACTGACACAGAGTCTCTATATTTATGCAGGTAAGGACAGGGGAGAAGGCCAAGTCAATCACCACTTCAGGCTGGAATGATGACAAAAAGTCCTGTCATTTCATGTGGGATAAGGCACAAAGACTACGTGCATAAATCAGTTTACACTCTGGTTTGCTAACAGACCTAATCCAGCAGTGGATTTGCACATTTTACCTTCTGCACAGTACAGCATCTTCTGAGGTGAAGTTAGGGATGCAGATGGAGTTAAAGCATCGGTCTTAGAAAAGAGAGGTGCTTTGGAGTACTCAGCTCATGGTATCTTTAAAGGTGCCCAGCAAGTTCAGAGCAGACACTGTGAAAACCAGCTCTTTTAAATTTGTCTCCAACTGGGGACCAAAAGACGAAGGGACCGTAGTCACTACCATTTTTTAAAACTTTGGCCTCAGTTTAAAGAGCTGAACTGAGAACACGGTTTCGTGTGAACCATAACAGCAGACCTAGACCTGCAAAATGCCTAGCAGTTGGATGGAGTTGCAGGACCAGTCACTTCTTCACCTACTTCCAGCAGCAGCACTGGCGAGAGCAGCGGCACAAAACACACATCGCACGCACACTCCCATCACAGGACCCACCACACCAGATGGTACAAAAAACCCACTAGACAACACCTGGGCCAACGAGGACTAAAGTGGTGCTGAATCTCATCTGAATCTAAAGCTGGGTAGATTTAGACAAATGGCTCTTGGTCTTTTTTGCCTTTCTGCTCACTCTGCCTTTCCCTTCTGGCCGCAGCAGGCCACCATCGTGGCACCAGGCTGTGGTCATGGCCACCATCACATCACAGGGCCCAGAGTCTGCAGGGAGCTGACACAGTGGAGCTCCCATGGTAGCACTCACCCGTGACCAGCACTGCCAGGACAAGCTTTGGATTCAAAAGACATTAATCTGCAAAAATCTTCTGATTTCTCCCTGGGCACTTTCTGCATTGTTTAGGCAAGGAGCCTCTCTTGGAGCACTCTATTCTTCCTCAATAGTGCATTTATACAAGGAATTTCCTCACCCAGAACCAGCACACACTACCCTCACTCCACCTTTCCCTATCCTCCTCCCTGCCCCCATAAAACTATTATTTAAAAACAGGAAAAAATAGTTTGGCAAGCAATCTTCCCTCCATCCTCCCTGCTATCTGTTTAAATATCCTTGACTGCAAGACATCCAGTACAGAACAGTCATCAATTTTTAATTCATTTAATCTCTTGGTAACAGTGTTCTCGTGAACCGAAGGGCCCCTGAGGAAGCTTCAGAGAAACCTCAGACTAGCATCTTTCACTGGAGGAAATTTTGTGAATACGGTGGACTCCATGCAAATGAATGTATGGGTCAATGGTAAAAAAAAAATATATATATATTTAAACCTGAGTGCTTTTAACCCCCAGGAAAATTGAAATGCGTTGTGAACGTGAGTGCTGAACCCTACTGCAACACAGAGTGAAACAAGCACCAGGGAGAGAATTCCCTGCATCAGTGTTGTTCATGATTCAGCAAACTTGGGAAGAAGCCCTCTGAGTAAACATGTGGGTTGTCTGAGCTCTTGGTCCCACTACCGCTTCGTTCTTGTTCCAAGAAGCTCAGAGAACATCCTAATACACTGTCAGTAATTAAATTCTGCCTGCTTAAATGCCCTGGAAGTCTCAAGAGGGGATGATTTTTCTCCTGAAGCCTGTAAGCGCCGGGGGAGGTAATAGTGTGTGTATCTGCATCATTTTCCAAAACCCCATCATTCAGGAATAGGCAAAAAGGTACCTGTGTACAGCAGGAATGTTAATTGGCTCTGCAGGCAGTTTAGGGCAAGGAGCAAGAGGATTCTTGGTGATAGTCAATCGTGTCATATGTAATGGAAGCGCCCAGAGGCCCCAGAAAGAAGGGGGTTTCATTGTGCTGGAGTGTTGCATGAACACAGAAAGAACAAATCCCTGTATCCACTATCTCATAATCTAATGAGACAGGTTAAAAAATGTCCTATATTTCCAGTTGTATGACAGCTAGAAATGGTGCATATTATATGAACCCAAGCTTTTCCACCATCAAATGTATAAAAACTACAGCTCTCTGGGGAGGCTTTTGTAAGGAGGAAACAGGTTTTTTCATATGAGGTATGACAGCAAACTTGATGACCACATCACCTCTACAGCATCCCAGCAACACAAAGCGTGCACACACAGCTCTGTGTATCTGAAGCCATTGTCCTGCACCACTGGATATCACAGACAAACTCAACGCTAACGAAAGTGGCAGGAGAAAGAAGCCTAAGCCTAACCTCCAACCCCTCTTCCCACCTCCATCAACCCTCCTCCCTAGCAGATAGCCCTGCTCAGTATTTCATTACCTGTAACACCTGTCGAGCCACTTGGTAGGGAGTGCGGCCCAGTCCTGCTTGGTTTTTGGAGGGTGATGATGAATAGCTGATTCCAGCAGATTCCAGCTGTAAAGAAATTTGGAACTTGTTTGCAGTTGCACTAAATCACACGACATAATTGCCCGTCTCTCTCTGCACGGCCTAACAGATCAGGCAGGCTCCTTCCATAATGACAGGCAGCACAAGAAGACGAGGCGTTACACTGAAGAGCTACTCAGAAAATGAATGCTTTTCTCAGGCTCCTTGGTATTATGCACTGTACAGGGCATCTGGGGGGGTCTGTTCTTCCAAAATGGTGACTAGAAAACCATGATGCGAAATGTGGCCTCAATGTTTAGCACTAAAGACCTTGTCACGACACCCTCTGGTAGAGCTGCAGCTCAGCCAGACACATGAATGCTGGGGCAATTTGTATAGTCACCATTTCTTGCAGAGACTTCCCCCAGTCTGTGATGCCTTTTTCTAACCAGGTTATTTGTCATTTGCCAGCAGCAACCCCCGATTCTTTGCCTGTGAACCTCCTGCTCTGTTTCACACTATTAAGAACATTATTTTCCATTCTCCTGTCAGTGGAGAGTGCTGGTGATTAGCACTGCAATATCTGGTCCCCTTTATTGAAAATGTTAATCCTTCCTTTTTGCAGGGTTTCTTTAGCCAGGGGTGTTAATACTTGGTTAATAGAATCAGGCTGCCTTTTTCTTCATCTTTTGTGAGCGTGTGTGTTAGGGAGGGATTTTTTTTTTATCTTTTGGTCAGAATTTATTATAGTCTGTCTTTTGATTCTTTTTTTTTTTTTTTCCAGAGGGGCTGCTTTGAGTCTCCTTGCTTTTTTGCCATGATTATCTTAATGCTTTTCTAACATTTAGCACCCAGAACATTCACTGTTCTGTACCTTTTCTGTTTTTTGCAGTCCTTGAAGGGTGTTTAAGAGCGTGCCAAGAAGGAGGAGTTACCTGTGTTCATCATCACTGGTCCACACCTCAATAGGAAGAGGACTGAGAGCTGGGAGCCTTCCCTCACCTGCTGCACAGGTAAGACTTTCTTTGGCAGTCCACAAACCTCCTTTCAACCTGAAGCTCCATTCAGTGTTTGGATGGTAAATGGTGCCAAAGAAGCATGGGTTGCTTGATGTAACCTCAGGGATTGTAAATTCTGTCCCAGATGCAAAGGTGAGGCTGCTGAGATCCAAATGCAGACCAAAGAAGGTTGCAGGATGAAGTGCAGACAATTTTATGTTGTGTTACAGTAGTACAGTCTTTCAATGCTAATCAGGTAGTAGTTTGGTGAAAAGTTTTGTTTTGATGTGAAGAGCACAGATCCTATCTCCCACAAATTGCTGTTGTGATGACTTTCTTCAAAAGGAAAGGCATCACCTGGAGCAATGTAATCACCAAAGGAAGAAAAGTGCCGAGTCATCTGAAGCTTTGTCTCTCCTGATTGCAATCACCTTTTATTCTCAAGTAAAGAGGAGCTGCTGTGGTGATGGAGCTAGAGAGCAGTGTCTGTTCAGCATCTATCTATTGTGGATATGGGATTCTGAGACTGTTTTTGAGGTAGCCCCAGCACGCAGATGCTACCCTGCTGGAGATAGTTTCAGCAGGCACATCTAAAGCTGGATGGAGCTATGGGAACTGGTCAACTCCTTCCCTCCATCTAGCCAGTCAGCCAGTTGAGGAGGCCAGGAGCAGTGGGAGTTCACCGGGGACTTGCCTTGCATCTTGTACAAGTAAGAGCATGAGGTTGTCAGAGTCGTCATTTTACTCCTTCCTTCTAAATTCCTATTAATACGTCTGTGATACAAAGAAGACATCCCTGCTCATCAAAACGTGGGAGGGTGTTGCTCACAGAGGTACGCAGTGCCTGGTATCCGACCCATTTAGAAAGGCAACAAGCTCTGTAAGACCCCTACCATCCTGATGGCACTTCAGGCGCCTGCAGAAGATGCCATCCAGTGGCAGGAAGATAACATTACAAGAACAGGCAATGAAGTCGGCCTTGGATACCACCACCTTTGAAAAAGTTGTATATGGTCGTGACTTAACTGCATAATCAAAATACCCAGGAAGTCTATGGGCTGTGGTGAAGATTTGAGTGGCATCTGTCTCTAATTATGTTAATTGGACAGCTTTTTTCCCCCTCCAAAACCCCTTAGGTTTTTGTTTGCTGGGAATAAATAAAGAGGGATTAGTTACATTTATCTGTGTTTTCCTAAGTCTTTACAGAATAACTGTTACGTATAATTAAGTAATTTGACTGTCCTTGACCAAGCTGATAGGAAATTACCAGTGTAGGGTAAGACATTACTTAACGAGGCCCCATTACATTTTAAGAATAGATTACGTGGATCTGAGATTTATTGATTGTATTTATTTTTGACAGGAGCAACTGGAAATAATGGTCTTATGAAGGAGAACGCACAATGTGCTTTGACAAGCTGTCTCTGTCTGGTAGCATTGCTTGGCTATAGGTTTGTCTTCTCAAAGGCTTCGCGTTGAGCCAGCTGTGTAGCAAATCTTTTCATACGCAGCTTTCCCTTGGCTGATGTCAAACTTGTGCTGGTGAGATATATTCAGGTAGCCCTTGCTAAGCAGTATCATTCCAGATTTGCTCTCTGTGATCCACCTAACTGATATGTAAATAATTCACACTCTTTGAGAATCCAGTTTAGCTGCCTCTTAGATCACTAATCCCTGTAGCCTTTTCTTAAAATCTGGTTGCAGTGAGGTTTCCCATATAATTGTCACCACAGATTGATGGGTTTCTCTGCAGGACCCACAAAGCACTGATGTGCACAGAGAACATAATACCACCTTGTCTCAAAATAGATTCTCTTGTCCAAGAAACAGATATACTATTTGCCTACAGTGAAGGTACTTTATTGAGCAGGCTAGGCCCCTACAGATTCCCAGGGAATAAATTCTCCTTACAACCGTGACCAGATACTCCATCTTAAAATTTACTAATCTTTATTCCAACTTTACCTTTTAGGTATATATTAATGTAACATAATCACATAAACATACTTCATACTAAAGATATGCACCACTCAGCCAGTAGAAGGCTTGGAAGCACGTCCACAGCCCCTGACAAATGGCAAAGATTAAAAAAATCTTCCAAAGAAACACTACACTGATTGCTTGCCAAGAGGCCTGGCCAGAATTGGTTACAGCCAACCACTGTGCTCTAGAAAATGCAGTATCAAAGCAAAGTCATCAAAACTGAAGGCAGCAACTAATCGTAATTAAAGGGTGGGTTTTTTTGTCTTCCCCTGGGAATTAGCACTCAGGGTAGAAAATGAAACTCTTTCACTAAACCCCGTTGTGTGGCTTTGTCTTCCCAACACACTGGGGAAAATGAGGGGAGGAGATTCAATAAGAAACTTGGGATACAGCCAAGAGTCGTGATCTGGACAGTGCCAAGGCAGCACAGAGAGGAGGGGCTGCTTCCAAAGGAAGTTTTGTAGAGATTTTAGCCCTGCCAAACCCTCCTCCCAGCCCTGTAAATAAGCCATGATGGCCATGCCTCTTTTAGTATATGCAATCCAAAAAATTAGGAAGGGGTCATGATGCTTCTATTTCTTAAGGAAATCTAAGTGGGTTTCCTCAGAGAAGTAAGCTGTGTGCAAGGACAGATGCCAAAGCACAGGGAGCAGTTCGGGTCTTCCTGGTTTAGGTGGGCATGAGACAGCCCGTGCCCATATACACATGGACTAAACTAGTCTAGCTTCCTGGGACATGGGATCTCAGGCCTTGCTTCTCTGCTGATCTGGCCTGGCACAAAGGCAGCAGAACATGCTCCAGGGAAGAGAGATGCTTTCAACAACAGAAGTGGGAGAAGGTGGGGGTCTCTCAGCCCTGTCTGGGACAGCCACAGCAGTAGGCTGGGCTGAAGCACTGGTTGCCCACTGCTTTGGGTGAGGTTTACCAAGGTGGGATGAGCTTCCCCTACTTGGTTGCTGGCATGGCTAAAGGGAAGGCCTTCTCCACACTCTTCTTCTCCCTCTCCTGCTTGTATTTGGATGTGTATCTGGCTGCTTCCCTCAAGCCAGCTCTGACTCTGTTTCCTCTCGGTGAACTGATTCTGCTCATTATACTGGCTGAAAGATAAATAACTATACTTGTGAGGGGAAAAAGGCAGGACACTCTGCAGGGACAGGAATAGGGGCTCCAAGAGACATTCCTTCAGGCTGTGACAATGACCAGCCTTGACCAATCCTCCTTTTCAGGAGGGCTAAGGAAGGACTAGCAATCAGGATCCTTGCACAGGGTACTTTTCTTAAGGTTATGTGCCTTCTCCACCTACCTGCATCCAGGCTGGCAGCTAGAAGCCACCAGGGAACTTCATCTGTCCTTCACAAACTAGCCAGATCGCCTTCAGCATGAAGGCACTTCCTCTCCCCTCTTTCATTTCCCAAATGTAGGATCACTAGTCCTTACAGCTTGCCAGAAGTCCACCACTGGCAGCTGTAGTTGACTGCTAGGTTGACACCTTAGCCTGAATAGAAATGTCCAAGATTTTTTCCTATTGAGATGGATGTGAGGGTTTCATATGTGCCCCTTAGGGAGGATGCTAATTATTTGGCTTATTTTAGGAGTTTCTATAATGCTGGCCTAGCCCTTGTCAAAACCACAAATCCCACAGATCAGAATATTAGGTACATTGTCCTTTTTCATCAAAGGAATCTCAAACCTAGTTTGGTTCCTTTTTTCTCTGCCATGGGGAAATGCAAAACTTGTTTCTTCGGTAGCCCAGTCACTGCCCCTTTGTTCTGTCTGTACAAAGCAAAATACAAAGAATCCTGAGGAAGCAAACAAGCACATTAAAATATTTTCATATTCTTATGACAAAGAACAAGCATGTCAGAAACCTTTTGCTTTTTCCCTTGGAACTTGCCTTTTTATGTAGGCGCTTCTTAAAACAGCATACAAAAATAAAAAGCCCTCACTCCATTTCCCTTTAAAATTGCAATGGGGGAAGAATCACACAACAGACATTAATTTTCCTAAATGGTTTTTACAACCAGCAGCATGGCAACTTAGATCTGACACTGTCCCTTCAGGTCCTTGGGTCTTGGCCAGTTCACTGGAGAGAAAGAAAAGCCCAACATGTTTGGATTCCTTGCAACAGCTTTTACAAGCAGCCACTCCTGCTGTTTTACGGCTGCTGCCCCATGCTTCACTGGAGAGCACTGATATCCCATGAGCTGCTCATCTGCTTCTCAGCCCTGTGTGCTCATCTGGGCAGCCTGGCAGTCTTGCATGAGCACCATGCGATGCTCTGGTCTCCTCTGTGCGTGCTTGCCCTTGTCACCATGCATTGCCTGCCTCCCCTTGTGCAAGCTGACATGGCAATGGCGCTGTACTCAGACGTGGATCCCCTGTGCATCACTCCTTTTACCTTTGAACCCAACCAGTTGTTCCTCTTGGGCAGCAGTAGTGACACACATGGGGTGTCACTGTCGGCTCAGGTTCTGGTCATGGCTGGGCCTGGCCATTTCTCCCCAGGCAGTATTTTGCAAGGCTACAGACCCTTAACTGACCTCGCCCTGTGGGGTTCACCCTCTGCTCCCCTCACATGGGGAAAGGATGAACATCACTGAAGCAGAGCATTGCCATGAGCTTCAGCATAAATATAGCTTGCACTGGTCAAAAGCATCCAAAAGCAGCTGCCTCACTGTGTGTCTCATCGCACAGACTTTCTTTCCTTGGCTGCCTGAGAGCCTTGTGGAGCACAGCAGCTAGGTTTTAGTTAGTCGCTGTGCCTCTACGCCTTCGCTGAAAAGCTCCTAAGCTGGGAAGATGCTGTGGAGCAGCGCTTTCTCTCCAGACACCTAACCTCAGTCTCTTGACCTCATTATCTGTGTAACAGAGGCCATCTATAACAGATTCTTCTTATATCTGATTGCTGACTGTGTGGAAACTCTTGCTGTAATACCTTATCCCCATCCAATTTTTAACAGATTTGGACACAATTCCACCTTGTTCAGAGATGTGTCATCATTCCTTCCAAAATCCTAGGGTGTTTAAGGATAGCTTTTAATTTGGAGGGCCGCAGAGAGCATTGGCTCTCCCCTGGGTTTGAGTTTTCAGCTGGTGCAGGGATCAGGGACAAACAAAATGGATAAACGCTATGAGTTATGTGCTTGCTGACTGAACTTCTCTCCAATTTATAGACAGTTCCATCTTCGTAAAGGTTTTGCTCTTGACAGAGCTGCTTTAATATTTTTAATGAGTATTTATTACAATAGTTGCATTTGTCAGTCCCTTGTAGGAACTGTGCACTGAGGAGATTTGACGTAGAGAAAGGACACGATTGACTGAATTCCTGGTAAAAGATCAAATACTTGCAGTTTTAAAGAAAAAAAACCTCATTTAGTTCTTCAGCTTTTCTTACATGGCAGCACCCATTCTGTTTTACATGGTGCCAACAAGATGCTTGAAAATTTCCTGGACATAATAACCCCTTCTACCTTGGCAGCTCAGCAAGAACAGCTTTCGTTGAAATCTCCCTAATCAATTGACTCCGCCAAGTCTTTCGCTTAACAAATCCTGCAATTGCTTCCAGCATTTTCCCACAAGTGGTACCAAATTAATGGCTTTGTAGTCTCCTGGTGGGTCTCTTGGCCTTTCATTGTCTTATTAGGTACACTTGGGCCTGCTGGGAGAAATGTACTGCAATGATAAAGATGCTGGAGGAGGTTCATTTCATGTGCCACTTTCCTTTTGCATTCTTGGACTCAGGCATCTCAAAATGTTAAAACAAGCCATTAAAGAAAGAACAATTAAAAAGCTCTAAGTCCCTCAATATAGTCACATCTCACTTCATGATTAATCCAGTGTCCTACATGTCCTATGGAGTCAATGCATGATTTTCCAAATCCGTCTTGCATTTAAGATATTGGCCCAAATTCAAAAGAGTGTATTCTTGAAATATATTTGGGCACTTAATTGTACACACAAATAAAACGTTTGTAAGAGTAATTTAAGGACCCAGAAAATCAAACTTTATGCCTCTGTCAAATGATCCAAAGCAAAATGCTATATGAAATCATTACATTTTAAAGCAATGATATTTTGAGCACACAACTGCTTCCTGAATACTATTTTCTCTGTCATATGTTTAGAGTCACTGTCCTTAAACAACAGACTTTTCTTAGAAAGAATAGCAACAAACAGGGTTTTTGTTCTTTTTTCTAAACAGTTTCAGCTCTATTCCTGCCTTGCACTAGATACTGTTTCTTTCCCAGGTATTTCAGTAAATCCCAGAAACAGCTAATGGTTGCACCCCCACTGCACAGAAAAAAGCTCATGCTTCACTTTCCACACTCTTCTTATGATCACCAGTCATGCTGCACATATGAGAGAGATAATCTGTTCTTCCTTTGGATAGACGCCTCAAAGACAGAAGTCAAGAGTGTTGTGGTCAATGGGACAGAGTCTATATGGAGGCCTGTATCTAATGGAGTCCCTCAGGGGTCGGTACTAGGACCAGTACTATTCAATATATTCATCAACAACCTGGATGAGGGAACTGAGTGCACCATCTCAAAAAACTGGGAGAAGTGGCTGACACATCAGAAGGCTGTGCTGACATCCAGTGAGATCTGGACAGGCTGGAGAGTTGGGTGGGGAGAAAATCAATAAAATATAACCAGGGCAAGTATAGACTCTTGCATCTGGGGAAGATCAACCCAAGGTACCAGTGTAGGTTGGGGATGGATCTGTTGGAGAGCAGCATAGGTGAGAAGGACCTGGGGGTCCTGTTGGACAGCAGGATGACCATGAGCCAGCAATGTGCCCTCGTGGCCAAGAAGGCCAATGGCATCCTGAGGTGTATTAGAAAGGGAGTGGTCAGTAGGTTGAGAAAGGTCTTTCTCCCCCTCTACTCTGCCCTGGTGAGACCACATCTGGAATATTGTGTCCAGTTCTGGGCCCTTCAGTTCAAGAAGGACATAGAACTCCTTGAAAGAGTCTAGTGCAGGGCCACCAAGATGATTAAGGGAGTGAAACACCTTCCTTATGAGGAGAGGCTGAGGGAGCTGGGCCTCTTTAGCCTGGAGAAGAGGAGACTGAGGGGTGACCTTATCCCTGTCTATAAATATGTAAGAGGTAAAAGCCAGGACAGAGCCAGGCTCTTCTCAGTGATGTCCAGTGATAGTACAAGATGCAGTGGCTGCAAGCTGGAGTGTAGGAGGTTCCATGTGAACATAAGAAAAAAATTTTTTCACTGTGAGGATGACAGAGCACTGGAACAGGCTGCCCAGAGAGGTTGTGGAATCTCCTCTGGAGACATTAAAAACCCACCTGGACATGTTCTTGTGTGACCTAATCTAAGTGATCCTGCTCTGGCAGGGAGGTTGGATCAGATAGTCTTTCGAGGTCCCTTCTGACACCTAACATTCTGTGATTCTGTGATTCTGTGAATCAAAACATCAAGAAACACCCCTACCCTCAGCCTCAGACAGAAGTTTCTTTCACAGAATCTGTATTTAGACAAGTTAATTGCTTCCCTGAAACCGGGAGATACCTCTGGCCCCATGCTTCCCTCAAGGACAGGTATTGATTGTTGGGCTGGAGAGGTGCTCAAGGACTCAAGGGTTCTGAAACCACTTCCTTCAGCTTCCTTGAACAGGGATCCCTCCACCAAATCCTTTCAAACCCTGGGCAGGAAAGCTCCCCACACCTTATCGTGGCACTGAGTGATTGCACAGCCAGGAATGCAATCACAACAGAATGACAAAGACGGGCAAGCAGAAAATAGTTTGGTCAGCCTAGTTGTTGAGACACTGACCTGGAAGGGGAGAGATACAAATGCCCTGTCCTGTTTCTGTTTCATTTCTTTTTGACAGTAGCCCAATATATACACAGGAACATAGCAACTAGCACTGTAGTTCTGGTTCTTGGTGCGGATGTTGACTGCTGAAGAAAGTCTTAGACAAGATGGGAGCTGTAAATCATGATGTATGTTTGGCTTTGCATGACAATCATACATTCACTCTGATTTGGACAGTGTTATTCTCCAGTACTCTTCAATCAGCAATTAATTACTTCATTCCCCCTAAACCATTGGACTGGACAAAATAGGGACTCAGGTTACAGTTGCAGGCAATATATTTCAGGTCAATGGCTGTTCAGCCAACAGCTCCTATGAACCAGTAAAGTTCCTACAAACCAGCAGTGCTGAGGTACTAACAGTCTGATTCCTGTTCTTCTGCCATCAGAGGGGTTCCAAAGAATGTTTATCAATATGGTGAATGGCACTTTATATATATATATATACACACATATATATATATACACACATACACAGACATATAAATAAAATATAAAAATATACTTACATATATAAAACCCAGAACCAGATCACCTTTCTTTGTTTCTGGAGGTTGGTAACACAGGTAGATCTGAGCGTTTCTTAATCTTGCTGTCAAAAGTTTCTTTGGGTATTTTTGTTGGTGGGTTGGTTTGTTTGATTGTTTGTTTGTTTGTTTGTTTTCCTGAAAGGCTTATTTCTCCTGTTCCTATCCCATCAGTGATTCCTAGAGCAATCCACCTTTCCACCTCCTTCTTTCATCTAAAGGTGAAGGTAACTTTTTGCTGGACTGGAATTCCGGGGAATTCTAACTACTTCATCTAATAGTGAGCAGCTGGATAAATGTTCCTTTATATCCTGGAAGTTGTCCTCAAACTCTTCTCACTAGTTTTGATCCCCAGCTACTCCAGTAATGCTATCTCTCAACACTCTCCAACAACTACTGCCAGCGCATCTCTCACAGTTTATAACTTACTCTTACACCCATCTCAAATAAACCGTGGTGGGGGTAAAAGTTATCTTCTTCCTGGTAGTGGTTTGAAAATTCCTTTCCATGTCAATAGCACCACCACCAGCAGCCTGAATCCCTGTTCCCAGCAGGCTGGCTAGGACTTTCTTGATCAACCCATTCATCATCTCCTCCACCACTCTTAAGGACAACACCTCAGAGCAAATGGACCTGACACCATTCTTCGGTGACATCGTGACACCGTTTGCATTCATCCTTTGGCAGCAGCAGCGTTAGGCTGTCATTGTTACATCCAGAACAACATCTGGCACCTCTGCGAGGTAGCATTAATGTAGATGGTTGGGCTTTGGAAGAGATGCAACCAGGGTGAGAAATGGCCATCAGTCCCTCCAGCAATGTGTTTGTCCCCATCCTGTTACATTTCACCTTGCAGGTTACTGGGTTTTGCTTCTGGCACCAGGTCAAAAGAAAACAAGTTAACCAGAAACATCTCATCCCTCATATATGTAGAGGAGGAAAAATAGAATCATAGAATCACAGAATTGTAGGGATTGGAAGGGACCTCAAGAGATCATCGGGTCCAAACCCCCTGCCAAAGCAGCTCCCTAGGACATATCACTCAGATAGGCGTCCAGACGGGTCTTGAATATCTCCAGAGAAGGAGACTCCACCACCTCCCTGGGCAGCCTGTCCCAGGGCTCTGTCACCCTCACTGGGAAAAAGTTCTTCCACATGTTGGTGCAGAACTTCCTGTGCTCCAACTTGCAGCCATTGCCCCTTGTCCTGTCTCCACAGACCACTGAAAAGGGGCTGGCTGATTCCCCTGCATCCCATGCTTAAGATAATTATAAACATTAATTAGGTCCCCCCTTCGTCTTCTCTTCTCAAGACTGAACAGCCCCAGCTTATTCAGCCTTTCCTCATAGGGGAGATGCTCCAGGCCCTTAATCATCTTTGTAGCCCTTCTTTGGACTCTCTCCAGGAGATCCCTGTCCTTTTTATACCAGGGAGCCCAGAACTGGACACAATACTCCAGGTGGGGCCTAACCAGGGCAGAGTAGAGGGGGAGGATCACCTCCCTTGACCTGCTGGCCACACTCCTCCGGATGCACCCCAGGACCCCATTGGCTCTCTTAGCCACCAGGGCACACTGCTGGCTCATGGCCAACCTGTCATCCACCAGGATCCCCAAGTCCTTCTCCACTGAGCTCTTCTCCAGCAGGTCATTCCCCAGCCTGTACTGAAACGAAACGGTTGTTCCTTCCCAGGTGCAAGACTTTACACTTGCTTTTGTTGAACTTCATTAAGTTTCTCCCTGCCCAGCTCTCCAGCCTGTCCAGGTCTCGCTGGATGGCAGCGCAGTGTTCCTGTGTGTCAGCCACCCCTCACAGCTTGGTATCATCGGCATACTTGCTGAGGGTCAATGCTATTCCCTCATCAAGGTCGTCAGTGAAGATATTAAACAGGCCTGGACCCAACACCGAGCCCTGGGGAACACCACTGGTCACAGGCCTCCAGTCAGATTCCGCTCCACTGATCACGACCCTCTGGGCTCGGTCCGACAGCCAATTCTCAACCCACCTCACTGTCCACTCGTCTATCCCATGCTCTCTCAGCTTTGTTATCAGGATGAAAGGATAGAGCAAAAAGGAACCCCACTGAAGGCATCAAAATGTTCTTTCTGTTGTCATGAGTGCTGATGCCTGCATGTTCTGGCAAGACAGGAAAATCATTGCAGCTCCTGGATATTTCTTTTCAGTCAGTGGCTATTATCACGTCTTGTGCTTTTTCCATAGTTAAGGCAGCTCTGTGATCTTTTCTTATGGACTGTGGGATTGTGACGTGTTTTTTTTGTTTCCTTCCTCCAGACTTTCTCCCTAAGATACTTCAGATTCTCTACAAATCAACATTATGGGAGTATTAACATTTTCCCTAAGCTTCCATATGAGTTAGGCAGCTGCCCTTTGTGTGAAAAAAATTATTTTGTTCTCAAGGGTTAATTAACTTTACAGTACTCCTTTGTCTCCCATTCTCACTGCCTTGGAAATCTAAAGGGAGTTTTTTGTGGGTTTGGTTTTTTGTTGGTTTTGGTTGGTTGGTATTTTTTGTTACAGATCACAGCCTGCTGCTTTACCAGCTCTGAAATTACAAGATTGACTCAGAAACCTTAGATCAATCACAAACTATGTTAGGTCTTCACCTCCTCTTTATACTATCAGTTTTAAAACACAGTGCTCATTCCAAGGGCAGTGCAACACTTTTCAAATAACCGTAACAGTTTCATAGAAAACTACCTCTGTCTGACTGGACAGAAAATGATTAAAAGCATCTTCAGGACCACCTATTGCCAAAAATAAAGCTACCTACTGCCTTCTTTTTCCTTTGCAGAATTGACCTAAAGCTGACTTTGTACTTTCCTCAGTTATCTACCATTTTCCTGGAAAACTCAGCACTGGCAGTGCCTTCCTCTGCCTTGTAATTCCAGAAGTGCTGGCCTCGTGCAGCTACCCATGGTGTTGTGTCTGGCCAGCACTCAGAGCCATGGAGTGTCCCAGAGGCAGGCTCCCTCTGGCATCTCAGGCTCTAGCTGGTCAGCCTTGAGTTAGCCTGAGAATTTGAAACACATCATAGCTTGTTCCAGCTGGTTCTTGGTAGACTCCATCAAAGGTAGATTTTCTTCTTGCCTTTTGTGTTCATTTGCTGCTCAGATGGATCACACACCACCATCTCCAGGTATGTTTTTCTGTATTGGCCTCCAGGCCAGCTGTCAGATATTAGCCCTCACAAATATGTAAGAGTAAGGGAAGTCATCCCTCTCTGGTGGGGCAAGTTGTCTAATCCATGGCACTGGAGGAGACCAGGATAATGGAGATCTTCCTGGAGAAGATCCTTGGTTCTTGTGGGACTGTTGTCTATGTCACTCCAAAGCTGCTGCCTCTCTTCCTGCATCTGAGTTTTGCTATTAAAGATTTCCTGGTATTTCTTCCCTCCGCCCCTACTGCTTGATCCAAAGGATAGAATATCTATGTGTTTGTCCATTACCCCCACCTTCAGTCATATTTTCAGCCTACACTAGAAGAGTTTATAAAACGGAAACCTGAGTAGACATCTGTGGATGTATCAAATTTAGGCCCAAACAGATTTCCCCCAGCCTATTTCACTTGGTATGAAGTGACACTCTATTGTATATAGCGACACACTGTTCAACCAAATGGAGAAAGCCATAAGTAGATGTTACTGTCAGTGGAGAAATGCAAGACCATTGAGCTCATTGCAAATTAATAGTACATACACGTTTCACAGTGCTGCACACTCTGTCACTAGCAGAGACAGGACTGGGATAACATTAGTATGCTGGGGAGAACCAAGGAGATTATTTGGACCATTACAGCAGACTTCCCAAGCAAGAATCAGACTTTCAAGTATCAACTTTCTACCTGCTTTAAACATCAACATGGGGGATCTTGAAATAGGCAGCAGCTACACTGGGTCATATGGTGAGGTCTATGTCCTGGAAGCGTGCCTCCAAACCGAGTGTTCTGCTAGCTGCTAAATTCCCCACCAACAAGGTCCTGCCATAGGCTCTGTCTGTTCTGCATCTTGAATGGCAGCTGAGGCTGGTCAATGAGTGACCAAGGAGGCTGACCCAATGCATGCTGTCACAGATCAGTGAAAAGCCTCAGCTGCAAAGGAAAGAGAAGCAGGTTAGCCTACCATCCAGCGCAAGAGCTGGGAGCCGTCTGCATGATGCTTGTGTCCAACTCAAGAGATTTGTCACATTACTGAGAAAGAGAACTGGTACATTAGCTCAAGAGACTTCTGAAGAGGAAAAACAAAAGCATTTTGGCTTAGATCACCTCAGTCAACTGTAACAGGCCTTCCACACAAAACACCCACTGAAGCATCTAGTCAGAGTGGTTGTATACCTGGCTTATAACCTAGATTTTTTAATATTCACTTGCATTGCTTCATTGCTGTTCCAGGGAGATGCAGCAGCAGAAAGATCTTATGCAATTGTATGTCAGGTTTACAATTCTTCTCCAAGTCCCAGCTGCTGAAGAGGTCAGAGAACTTCCAATTATATATCCAGTTCAGCTGGCAACTGCCAGCAAAGTAAGTGGAAAATCTCCCAACCCCCACATACTCTTTACTAAGCACTACAACATATCACCTTCTCCTGTAAATTACTGGTGTCACCAAGATCTCATCTATAGGAAAAGTATAGTTGGAAACCTATGGCAGCTCTTTCTAATAAGTTATTACTGTGTTTTTAGTGAACTCCAGTATCAGGAAGCATTTTTCAAGTGTGTCATGGAAAACTAATTTCTTGCAGCATTCCGTAATTGGATTGCATTTTAATAGGCCATTTAAACAATAATGTAAGACATTTATATTTTGGGATTTTCTGTCTCAAAAACAAATCCTCCTCACAGATCCCACTTTTTCATAGCCATGAGTCATGACATCACAGCCATTTCCATGGAAAGACACTTACCTCACAGCCTTTGTTGCGTTATCAAACAGAAGCAGCTGGGTAATGTGGGTGAATAATCCTGTTCTGTATATTCAGCAATAGCAAAATGAATACTGAAAATTACTAGCAAACTAAATAGCTACTTCTATAAATACACCCTTTTCAAAAGTTCACCCTATTTTAAAAGCCACTTGTTAAACGCTATTTAGTATATATATAAAGACTGATGGATGAAAACCAAAGTCCTTGAAGCAGACACAAGAAAAATACCTCACAGCTAGGAGTAAACTTCCCTATGAGTTTGCCTTATCCATATGATTTTTTTTTTCCCACCAGCTATGAAAAGGCATTTTGCTTTCTATCACCATCAACTGACTGGGCATTTTGGTTAAAAAAAAAGAAAGGGCAAACAAGTGTCCTGCACATCAGTTAAGATAGCACTTTCCATCACTGCCTTTCATTCCTCCCAATGTTGAGAGGAAGTAAGCCCCTATTTGGATTTAGAACCACCCATTTTGTCCATAAGAAATAGAGACAAGTAGACAAGAGATAAGCAGTGAGTGGTGAGCACAAAAACCTTTCCTGGAGCAAGAGTCAAAGAACTCTGTTTAATGAGCAGTTACCTCAACAGTTTCAAACCAGCCTAATTGGGGCCAAATGCAAAGCTGATATCAGTGAGCTCAACACCTGGAAAGGAAACAAAGGCCTTTCTGTACACGCTGATCTGAATGGCTTGGGTATTCAACATGGAGACCCATCCTGTTGTCTTGACAGATGTTAGCACTGTTAACAACAGAAGAGAGCCCAGCACCATCTGGGCTCCAATCTTAGAAAAGGTCTATTGCCCTACAAGTGGAAAAACTCTGTGCTCTTGAGGCATGTCCTGTATTTGTGCTCAGATGATGAGGTGATTTCTTCCAGGAATTAAGGCATACCGTGCATACTGGATGCCAGTGGTTTGTCACTGAAGGCAAATCTTCCTGCACGTGGAGAGGAAATGTGCGCAAGTAGCACTGAAAGCTTTGGAGGAGATTTTGGATAATAGAGCTATTCCCCTTCTTTCATACTGAAACAAGTGAATGGGATCTTTTTCCCCTCTTCTCTCTTGAAAATATTATAAATCATTACCAAAGCTTGGCTATTACATTCCCTGTGCTTAAAAGCCCCTGTTTTCTTCTTTGTGTGAAAAGAACGTTGAATGCATCACATTTGCCGCTGAACAAATGCATTTGCCAGTTCTCTTAAATGCCAGCACAATTGCTTTAGCAGAGTTAATAAAGGGGGTGGTAATCTGAACAGCCTTATTTTTGTCCTTAGTGTTCACCCCAAAAGGAAATGTGTTTCTTACTAATAATAGTGTATGTGACAGAAAATACCAAGTACATGCAACTGTTCCCATTCACTTGCCAAAATGGATAATTCACATCAGGGCTTAAAAAAGTAAAACAAAACAAACAGAAAAACACCCCAAGTAAACAAATTAACCCTTCCCTTCCTACCAGCAATTCCTCTAAACCCAAAGCTTGAATCGAATTTATTTTGCCAGTGTCCAGAGGATGAGTTAAAGGGAAGAACAGAGCTCATGCTTAAATCCCCTGAGGAAGATGTAAGAAACCATCCTGTCTGTCACTTTTTTTTTTTCTCCAGCCAACTGTTAAGTGCACCCTGCCAGTGTAAACCAGACCTGTGGAGGAAACAGCTTATTCACACCCAAATATATTTCTATCCATCCTTTTTTTTTTTTTTTTTTTAAAGGTGCCTGTGCAATTCTGACAGTCTCAGACATTCAACAGTCATAAATTCACTTTCCTCCTGTTTCCCTCCTGAGAAATTGTGTAACTGGGCTTGAAACCAGGGAGGTTTAATTGAAAATTTTTAATAACTGCTGCTTTTTTTTTTTCCTGTTTGCTTCAATTCCTGATTTCTAAAGCTAGGAGATGTACTCACAGTCACACTTCCACAGCTTTCTGTAACCACAATGACAAGGAATGACGTTGTTTACACCCCGTTATTGCCAGTGGATGAAGCTGTAAGGGAAAACAGAAGTGATTCAGTATCATATAACTCCAGAGGAAACAGATGTGGCAATGCTGCTGCCCTTGTGTTTCAAGCCCAGTATGCCTAAGCTGCCAGAGCCCAGAATACAGCCTTCCCCCGTGCTGGGAGTGAGTGCCACAACTAATTCACGGGAACAAAATGGTCTGAGATAGTTGGATGAGGGTATATGTCTGCATCTCATTAACAACTTGTCTCAAATTAGCAACCAACTTGCAGAGAAAACTCTTCTGCTGAAAGTTTAACAGATGAAGCGTTCCTTCTGCTACCTAACCAGGTATTTTTTCCCCTGACAAGGGACACTTTACCCCACCCAAAGAATCATGCCAAAAGAATGTAGCAGGGGGACCCTGTACCAGTTGCAATGCATTCACTGTTTACTAAGACAATGTCCTCACAGGCTGGGATGTGGACCCATGGGTGGTCCTGGTTGAGGGAGACCATCCCTGCTGCAGCATCACTGAGGCAGCGACAGATGTGGGATCCTGGGCCCCAGACAGAGTTTGGGAAACCCAGGTGATGGGCAGGGACAGAGAGGGCTGGCAGTGCCCTTGGGGCCATAACAGGCTGGGCCAGTCTGGGAGCAGGACTTTTCTTAAGCAAAGGCTCTTCTCCCTACAGGAGGAAGGGAATGTTTTGGTGTTTCACTGTGTGCACGCTGATACCTGCAGACATATAAAACCTTCGCCCTCGGCAACTATAGATACCCCCGAGTAACAGATAAATTACTTGCTAAATAAACTCCATGTTTAAAGGGGGATTGGAGGCTTGTAACAAACACATCAAATCCCCACTGTCTGATCCAGCAAACTCCCTCTCTGCCTTTTACTCACCCTTCTGGCCAGTGTCACAATAGCAAACTGTAATCCCATCCTGTGAGTATTTTCCTCCATGGAGAAAGGGCTCTCTAGACTTTCATGAGCTTCTGGTTGAATCCACTTAATATCAAGAAGTAGCTTAGCAGAGAGGTCCTGAAAATCCATTTTTGACAGTCCAGGACCTGAGAACAGATTCTACCTTTCTTCCCTGATTGTGCTTCTCAGAGGTCAGCATGCTCCCTGAGATGTTTCCCCCACAATAGGGACTGATCTGCAGTGAGCACTGGTGAGGTGTCTACCTACCCACCGGGATTTTGGTGTGACAGGATCACAGTTAGGCCCATGTCCACTTCTCAGCTCCCCTCTGTCTGGCAGCTGGATGCTGAATCCACACTCTTTCTCTCAAAGGTTCATTTTCTTTGTCCAGCAGGTCTCCAAAGGCTGACCACAGAAAAGGTCTGAAGCCTTTCTAGTCCCTGGTACCCATAATATATTTATTCCCTGTAGGAACTCTACTTTCTAGTTTAATCTTCTAGGAAAAGTATATCAAAATAAAGAAAAATGTGAAGGCTTACTAAATAAAACTCAGCCTTGTCACATTAATTTTCAATAGTAGAAAGCTTTACCAACCAGTGGTGAGGAAAGAGCTGACCAAAATCCTTCCTCCTCTTCCTATTTGGACAAAGTCAGTCCAGCTGTCATCTAATCATAGAATCACAGAACACCAGGTTAGAAGGGGCATCAAGGATCATCTGGTCCAACCTTTTTTGGCAAAAGCACTGTCTAGACAAGATGGCCTAACACATCATCCAGCCAAACCTTAAAATTGTGTCCAATGTTGGGGAATCCACCTCTTCTCTGGGGAAATACTCAGAAGGCCAGTTGTTCCCATTGTGAAAAATTTTCATCTAGAGTCTAATCAGACTCTCTCCAGGAGTGACTTGCACCCATTACCTCTTGCCATTTCTAGGTGACTCCTTGTAAAAAGGAGTCTCTGTCTTCTCCATAGCTTTAAGTACTGGAACATGGTGATGAGGTCACGCCTTAGACTTCCTTTCTCAGAGCTGAACAAACCCAATTCTCTCAGGCTTCCCAGTGCTTCGGTCCCCCTAGTGGCCCTTCTCTGGACCCTCTTCAGCCTGTCCACACCTTTTTTGTATAGTGGGGACCAAAACTGAACATAGTATTCCAGATGTGGCCTGACAAGTGCTGAGTAGAGTGGGATAACGATTTTTTTGTGACTGCTGGTGATGCCCTTGTTAATGCAGGCCAGCATCCTGTTGGCTTTGTCACTGCTGCACACTGTTGACTTATAATGAGCCTGTTGTCCACCAGGACCCCCAGGTCCCTCTCCACAGAGCTGCTCTCCACCCAGGTGGATCCCAGTCTCTGCTGCACTCCTGGATTATGTTTTCTCAAGTGTCAGACCATATACTTGTTCTTCTTGAACTTCATAAGGTTCTTTTTATCCCACTTTTCCAACCTATCCAGGTCTTCGTGCAGGATGTGTCCCCCTTCTGGAGCATCTTCTTCCTACTTCAGTCCACTTTAGAAACACTTTGCTGTTTTAAAATAAACTTAAAGAATAGAATGGTCTGGGTCTGAAGGGACCTCAAAGATCATCTAATTCCACCCCCTGCCGTGAGCAGTGACACCCTCCACTAGACCAGGTTGCTCAAAGCCCCATCCAGCCTGGCCTTGAACACTGCCAGGGAGGGGGCAGCCACAGCTTCTCTCTAACTCCAGATTCTCTTAGCTTGGCACACTTGAATCTACTCTGTTACAGTGTTGGAAAGACTACTAGCACATAATCAAAGGCAATGACTTCTGAGAGCATGCTCACTCTGAGATCTCTTTGGGGCATCCTACACCTTAGTTTGAGTATACAATGGACAAAACAATCTGACATCGTCTAGACTGTCTTAACACATAGACAGAGGCAACCTTCAAATCTGAGCATTGCTATCAACATAGCATTCACTGTCCAGCAGAGACATATCTCCCATCTGTCACAAATGGACTGTTTTATTTATTTATGCTTCAGAGAGCTCCCAGCATTATCAAAAACAAGCGGCTCATCTCCACAGTTAGCTAGACTTTGGGACAGGTGGTGAGGATCGGGCCTAAAGATGGGCTTCTGCACAGTGTTGACAGCCCTTCTGTCAAAGAACATGGGACACCAAAATCATTTTCCCATGTATGTTTGGAATGAGAGACCAGCACAACTGACAGCTTTCTGGTTGCCATGATGCATGGATGGTTTCCTGTGGTTGGGAGGCAACGAGACAAGCTTATGGCCTATATGGTAGGAGAAGTGGTCCTTATGAAAAAGCAGATACGGGTAATATCCTAAATATTAAGGCCATTCCTTGCCTTGTTAGGTTTACAGTGCTTACCAGCTCATGTAAAATGCTAATTAGTCTAATAATTTTCATTGTCAAGTGTAAAAATGCAGTATTCAAAGCTGTCTTCTTATTTAATACTAAAACAGGAAAAGCACTAAGAAAAACAAAACAAAACAGAGCAGAAAGAAAATTAAAGCTCTGTAAGGTTTGGTTGGTGGGGGTTTTTTTCCCAGTTGTTGAGGGGTGGTGGGTTTTTTTTTACTCTCTTTCGTCTTCTTTTCCTTTCAAAGACTAGTCTATTTTTTCCTACATTTTTAAGATATTTGTTCAATGTAGTGGCATGGCTCCCTGGGTGGAGAGCTGTCAGCAAACCCAAAGAGCTGCCACACAAACCAGGCCCCACATGAAAACCTGCCATGTGTCTTAAGGAGGTGTCTCAGGGAGCAGCCATTTTCTATGAAGAGGAATGTTTCCTCCTTTCCCCATTTCTTTCATGATCCATATTTCCATGGGAGCCCTTTTAGCACAGTACTTATTTCTGACTCACACAAATCAGCTCCAAAGCTTAGGCAATGCCAAAAATGGGCTATTCATATTCATTCACGCTCTTGTATGCATCTCTGCTCTCATAAAATGGAACATGTGTCTGATGAGCTTATTTACTTTTTAAACATGTGGCTAGGAAGGATAGAGAGTGTGCAAGATACTGGTAGTAGCACTGAAATAACATCAATAAGGCATATAGAAACTTCCCTGTTTCCCTGACTTCTGTGTAGTCCAGTTGTAACGGTGTAGAAGAAATTCTTTGGTATAGATTTTATTGTTATGCTCTTTAAAATCCACAGTCACGTACTCCATTGGTTAATTCCCAAAATAAGGATGCTGCTCAGCACAGAGATGACTCATCCTTAAGATGCCACTTGCCTGGCTGCTGTTCACTTCCACAGGGACGAAAGTGGTTAAGGTCATCACCTGTGCTGTCAGGTGGAGCCCCTGAGGGCCTGAGGCTGCTTGATACCCCATCCACATCAGGCTGAGTCTGCTGTGACTCATCCTGCACAGAAAGCTCACAGTCAGCTCCCACAACACATCCCTGCTGAATAATGAAATAGAGAAAATGCTTGGGGAGCAAATTTCCCCACTCTCTGGTGTACACACAACATATACCACCTCACACCACTGACAGACTATCCCAGCATACAGGGGGAATGCTCACCATGCTGGGTTTCAGCCAGGAGAGAGTCCCCTAAGAAGACCCCATACTCAAAGGGAACAATGCCAACCAGCACCAAGACCGCTGGCTAACCCCAAGCCCATTGGGGATGGTGGTAGTGTCTCTGTGATAAAATATTTAAAAAGGGTAAAAACCCAGACCTGTGCAACAGCAGCTGCAGACAGAGAGAGGAGTGAGAAGATGTGAGAGAACAGCTCTGCAGGCACCCAGGTCAGTGAGGAAGGAGGGGCAGGAGATGCTCCAGGCACTGGAGCAGAGATTCCCTGGCAGCCTGTGGAGAAGACCACAGTGAAGCAGGCAGGCTGCCCCTGCAGCCCATGGAGGATGACGGGGTGGGGGGCAGAGAGTCCACCTGCAGCCCATGGAGGACCCCATGCTGAAGCCCATGAATGCATCCAAAGGAATCTGAGGCCCCATGGGAAGCCCATTCTGGGCTTCCTGGCAGGACTTGTGGCCCCATGGAAGAGCCCACACTGGAACAGTTTGTGAACTGCAGCCTATGGGAAAGACTTATGTTGGAGAAGTTCATGGAGGACTGTTTACTGCAGAAGGGACCCCATGCTGGAGTAGGGGAAGAGTGTGAGTAGTCGTTCCCCTGAAGAGGAAGAAGTTGCAAAGGTAACATGGGGCCCCACTCCCTGTCCTCCTGTGCCAGTCAGGGGGAGGATGTAGAGAAAATAGGGAGTGAAGTTAAATACAGGAAGAATGGAGGGATGGGGGAAAGTGATTTTAAGATTTGGTTTTATTTCTTATTATCTTACCTGGGTAAGAATTTGAACTAATTAAATTAATTTCTCCAAGTCAAGCTTGTTTTGCCCATGACAGTAGCTGATGAGGGAACTCTCCCTGTCCTTATCTTGATCCACGAGCTCTTCATTACATTTCCTCTCCCCTGTCCAGCTGAGGAGGGGAGTGATAGAGCAGTTTTGGTGGGCATCTGGCCTCCAGAGAGGCTCAGCCCAACACTAGACTATGGTGCTTTGAACAGCTTCAAATGCCCAAGAAGGTGGCATCTGGGAGGTGTGTCTAGCTACCTTGGTCTGCCAGTGGGGTACGACTTAGTCTGCAGGGCAGTGAAAAGCTGCTGGCATTAGGCTGCACTGCAAAGCAGCAAACTGTCTTCCCTCTGTTCCTTTTATCTCTTCAGTTTTACTTTTTCCCCTGAAGCAACAGCACTATATAAAATTCTGGTTGGTTTCTTTTTGAGGGAGGAAAAAAAAAGAAGACAAGCTAGTCAAATTTTCCCTCCTCCTCCCTTCCCCTCCAGTTTTCCCTTCCCAGGGACACAGAGATAAAAAAAACTTTGCTCAATTCCATCTGAAGATTAGGAGCATAGGGGAAACCTGAAGAAGAAAGAGCTTGCCTTCTCTGTTTCCATGGCCTGGCAGGAAACTGATGCCCTATTACATCTCCCAGACAGCACAGCCTTGCATAGGAAATCGACCTTATCCTCATGCTTGCAGAACATGAGGGCAGCCCCTCATGTCACAGAATGGGGAATAGCATTGATAACTGTCAATATCTCTACTCTGATTCCTTTCACATCCCGCAAAAAGGTCTAAAATTCTCCACTATTCTGCTAATATACTGCAACATGATTGTCAGGCACCATAAAATATGCAGCACTTTTTGCCAGGATGTATATGTTGGATCTTCTGTCTCTTTCATGTCTCATGAACTTCTTGGTATTAATGACATTTTTTTTAAATAGCCTTCAAGTTTATTTCTCCATATGAGGAAAAACTCTGGCATTCACTGAAGCTTTGATTTCTGGTATTGCTTTAATACAAACCAACTTCCAGAACTAAAACAGTAAGTGAAACTGCAGACCTCTCTTTATGGGGTATAATATCAAAATGTGGACGTGAGATAATGATTAGCTGGTGAGTCCTCAGACCTTTCTCTGCAATATCTCTTCGGCAATAAGCAAGCATCCTAGATAGGACAGTGTCTACCAAGATATCACAGCAGAAAATGACATCTGTCTCCTTGTGCCAAAAATTAGGAACACGATTCCATGTTTTTCAAGTGTGTTCTTTCCTGACATGGTGTTCCCTGTGTCACAGGAATACTTAGATTTGTGCTAAAAGTATGATGGAATTAAAGAGCAGGATTCTGGAATATCAGAATATCCTTGGGATTTATTTTGTAAATATGTTTTCAGTGCTATGAGTACACTTCAAAGGTAAAAAAACTAAAAAAAAAAAAAAAAAGAAAAAATATCAGCTTTTCAGAAGTATTTTTATGAACCTCAAGGATGAGTCATCTCTGGCAGAGGAGATTTAACAGGATGCAAAGAGGGGCTGGCTCCACACCAAAGCAGGGAAATCACCTTTCCTTCAGTTTGATGACTGATTTTCTTAACTAGGGCTCCCCTTACCATCACAAAAGCCAACCCTGTACACAACTGAAAGACAGTTCCAACCTTGCTCCTAACATGGGCTGGGGGTGTGAAATAACAGTGACATGAATCCTCTGCTACAATGAGAAGGATCCAGAGTGGCTGGTTTTGGTTTTGGGTTTTTTTCCTCTCCCAGAAAAATGCAACTTCTCTAGTAAAATCACCCTCACCTTTCTTCATCAGGCATGGGAATGCAGAATCAGACAGAGCCATCTCTAATCTTCCAAGTACCTTTCCATCTGCTTGCTACTAGGGGACTAAGATTCCCCTCCATCTCTGTGGCAGATAAAATGAGCTCAAAGTTATACTCTCTGGGGTGGAGGTCAGTTCCCTGATATATGTAGAAAGAAGCCTGTAATCACTTGAGGTTTTGTCCAAGTGAGAGCTGAGAACATGCTGCATTTCTTAAATCTACTTACTAACACGCTAACTAATCTAATGGATGCCTTCAGATGCTTGAAAGCTGAAGACAGGAGCAAGCGTGCATACACATCAGGACAGCTTCTACACTTCTAAGCCAATTTACTACTTGCCTAGAATTAAAAAGAGGATGATGAGTCCAAGTCTGCAGAGAGTTTAACAGGAGCTAGCAAACTCTGTGGCTGACAGGGTGGACGGTGATGGTGCCTTCCCTACCATGCATAAGATTTCCTGTCATGCTCTTAAATATTCTAAGTTTTTCATACTGTCTCACTGTCTGCCATTGTAATGTTTGCATACAGATTCCCCTGACAGAGGTGCAAGAACGCGTTAGATTGAGTTTTTCAGCCAACAGGTAAAAGAGGATGCGTACCCAGCTGCCCTCTCAATGCATCCAGCATTTGTAACAGCAGAAAGCAGATTCTAGGAGAAGCACCACTTCTGATGGGGACCCAACAAAATCTTCCAACATCTCACCGAAGACAGATTGGTAAGAGAAGCTGAATGAAGAGAAGAACAGCCTCACCTCCCTTGGTGGAAGGGCCCTTTCCAAGTGTGAGTCAGGAGCAGCTTTTCCGTTGTTCTCAGAACTGGATGGAATTCATCCATTTGGCTACCCGAAAGTCCTGGCCCAGAGTTGACACTGGAGTGTTACCTGCCTGATATAGTCAATTCAGCAGGGAGGGAAGGGCAAAGCTCCTTCCCAACACCAGTACAACACATGCTTTTAAACAAACATACTGGTTTAGTTGCTAACTCCAAATCTGGAGTGTGAAAGGAGGGTCCTCAGAGGCCCTTAAGCCTCCTCAGTTTTAGATCAAATTGCTACTTCTGGGGGTTGAAGCAGTGTCTTTCCTGCCCCAGGCACAGCTTATATAGTGCTGTACGAATAAACAATAAAGCAAGGCAAGAGATGAGAGAAATATTACAGTGCTCTGACACCTCAAGTTTGGATTACTTACAAACTGCATCAAGTTCTGGCAAGGCTGACCTAACTCGTGATCCTGACAGCTCGATAAATTGAGTTCCACAAAGATCACCATGTATTGGTTTTCTGATGAAAACTTTAAAAAACAGGGGGCTTTTTGCTCTCCCCAGCACTGTAGTTCTAACAGTGTTGTGTTAAGTATCATGATTTCTCCTGCTGCTTTGAGCCAAGTTTCTCTCCATGCCCCCACCGTGCTATGCACTGAGCTTTCTCTGGTTTTGCCCTCCAACCCTGAGGAAGCTGCATTTCCATGATATATTATTAAAGTGCCTATGTTGTTTGCGAGCTACCCTGGTACCCTGGAGTAGGGAGACACAATTTAAATGTAAAATAGCATTACTGTGATAAATAAAGAGAATTCAAAACTCTGGCACCTTTAGTGTATGTGTGAGATGTGCTTGGATGCTAAAAGCTATCCTCTTCCGCATGTAAAACACCGGCACCTTGTCGCTTCCTCACCAAGAGCTGGCTGTATAGAAACAAAGCCTGACTTCTAAACGACTAACTAATGCATACGACTGCACTGCAGGCCTGAGAAGTTCAGGCTGCACCCACCTGAAAATGACTGACTGCTTCATAGTAAACAGCATTTAATAACGAGAAGAAAGGCCTGAACTGGAAAACGATTCTGCTCCATCACTTGACAGGAAGCTTATGAGGTGTTTTGTTGATTCATAGCACACAAAATGTGAGAAGTGGGGGGGGACACACACAGAGGCGCAAAACCTAAAATGCTTCACTGGCATTAGCCAGGCGTCTAGAGGCTCGATGGGTATAATTCCCTCCCCAGGAGAGCTCTGCAGGGACCGTGGATGAGAGCTGCCAAAAGTGAGGCGGCAATGACCCCGCTCTGCCGCACTCTTTCGACTTAATAGGAACAGCTGGTCAGTGAAGTGTTTGCTAGAAATTTAACAAGGCGCAAACAGTGAGAAGCATCTGCCAATAAATCAAAAGGCAGAGCCCAGCTAAATGAGGTTTAATTTAAATTCGTACCTAGAGCTGACAGAGCTTCATTGCTCTTCTGCATTGCTCTAGCGCACGCAGATCTGTGCCCGCGTCAGCAGCAGCTCATGGAAGATGTTTCTGAGCAGCAGCCTGGGTTAAGCACACAGTGACCGTGTGAAACTGTGCATCAAATGCAAGGGGGAGCTGGTGGGGAGAGGCAAAAGAGAAGTAATTTCTCCCTAATGGCACATTTTCCAAGCTATTTGAACATGATGAAAGCCACCTTGGCCACCCATGCTTTCGGTTCCACTGTGCTCTGTTGCTGCTTGGTTCTGTTGTTCACCACAGAGCAAGCTACCATGTCAGAAAAAGCCATGGCTTTTTGGACATTTCATGGAAATGTCCCTCCAATGGCAGCTCAGGGTAGTGAGGGGGGAAGTCATCTAACATTTTTATTCCCTTGCCTGAGGAAGTCTTCTGCAAAGGCTAGCTTCTCCACAGCACCTGCAGTATGGTGGGTATGTGGGGAAGGCTCCAGAAGGTCACGTCATGGTGGGCCAAGGGTGGCCACAACTGGCACTAGAGTGGTCATGAGTCCCACCGCTGCACTGGGCAGTTTTCAACCTGGCAAAGAGGCTTAGACTTCACCTTCAGACACTCTTGGGAAAACCGGCTGCCTTCAATCTCCTGACACATCAGGAGAGTCATGCTGAGGGAAACATGGAGGTTTGCTGGCTGTGACTGTACATCGCTCTGCTCTGCCATGAGCAATGCTGACTAATGTTCAGGGAAATGCTCAGATGCACCTCTGTGGCTTTGGAGAAAAGCCTTGTGGCTGCTTGTGGACACACACAGCAACTTATGTGCCTCCATGACGCAGGATCTGGGGGCCACTACAGGCCAGGCAGCTCGAGGGTCCCCTCCCAACCCTCATGCGTCCCTGCCCAAGGCTGGAAAGCACCAGAGAGAATCACAGAATCACAAGGTTGGAAAAGACCTTTAAGATCATCAAGTCTAACCATTCTTGTCCTATGCTAAACCATATCCCTAAGTACCTCATCTACCCTTTTTTAAAACACATCCAGGGAAGGTGACTCAACCCCCTCCCTGGGCAGCCTGTTCCAGGCCCTGACAACTCTTTCAGTGAAAATTTTTTAAAACACATCTAATCTGACCCTGCCCTGTTGCAGCTTTGGGCCATTTCCCCTTGTCCTATCTCCTGTCACCTGGCTGAAGACACCATCGCCCACCTCTCTACAACCTCCCTTCAGGTAATTGTAGGTGGTGATATGGTCTCCCCTCAGCCTCCTCTTCTCCAGGCTCAACATCCCCAGCTCCCTCAGCTGCTCCTCATATCATTTGCCCTCCAGCCCCTTCACTAGCCTGGTTGCCCTTCTCTGGACTCGCTGAAGGACCAGAATGTCCTTCTTATGGTGAGGAGCCCAGAACTGGCCACAACACTTGGAAGTGTGGCCTCACCAATGCTGAGTACAGGGTCACAATCACCTCCCTAGACCTACTGGCCACACTGTTTTTGATACAAGCCAGGATGCCGTTGGCTTTCCTGACCACCTGGGCACACTGCTGACTCATATTCAGCCTGCAGTCAACCAACACCCCCAGGTCCTTCTCTGCCTGACAGCTCTCCAGCCAATCTCCCACAGGTCTGTAGTGCTGCAAGGTATGTGAGCAACCTGCTGTGTCTCAAAAAAACATTTGTGCTGCCCAGTTTTGCTTGGTTTTAATCTCTGACACCACAGAGAGCTGCTGGGGTGTTTGCTCACAATTCAGAAACCAAGATACAGGGCTGGTGTTCCTTTGGCTGGGATGTGGGAGTTACTGCAGGGGCAAAGGAAAGCGCAAAGGCAGGGAATGGCTGAGGGGTGAGCTGCAAGGTGAATTTCTTTGGGCTAGGCTGTCACTGAAATCTGCATGGCTGCCTTTTGCGTGAGCTGGGGAATCAGTTTGGCTTTCTTTTCAAATTAAGTTAGAAATAGCCAAAGCAAAACTGCCCTGTAAGTATTTTGACCATTGTCTCACATACTCACTGACACCCTGATTGAAGAAACTTCAACAAACTTCAACAAACTTTTCTGGAAGTTTAAAATAGAAAAGACTGAAAGTAGGGCAAAAATGCCAGTAGAAAGAGGAAATTTGGAATAACTGACTTATTATGGAGATACTGGTATATTGACATTCCAGTTAGCTTTTTGCATACAAATACACGCTTGTATGCATGCACTTGCACACACATATGAAATGGATTAGGTTAGTTCTGAAGCTTTTCACAACAGCAGCTACACTTTTTACAAGGCAGAGGCAGCCATATTCCTTCAGAAATCATCTGGTAAGAAAATATCAAAAGCAGAATGTGCCGGCTTTTAAAGAAATGTGTAGGAGCAAAACAAGCTTATTTCTGTTTTAATCCAAACTGAATCATATGTCTTATGTCAAAGCTATAAAAAACAAGGAAGGTAAAAGAGGTAATTCTTGCACTCCAAATTTTTTTTTAAATCTCATGTTAAATTATTTCCTTCCCTTTACACAAAAGAAGCAAATAAAAAAAAGAGTATGAATTCCTAGCAAGAATTCACCTCTTTCCTACCATTAAGAAGAAACTAAGGAGACACATCCTTTTCTGGTGTAGTCTGTAACAGCTCCTCAGGATTCAAAGGAACTAGGACAGTTTCCAACAGTGGAGGACATGATCCTGAGATCTTTAGTAAGTGAAAAAGCATCCTGTCTGAAACTATTTGGGAGAGGAAGGTCCTCCGACAACAGCTGATAAAATACTTTCAGTGCTCTGCAAAGGAGATCAGCTGATGCTTAGTGTAGGGCCGCTGCCGTTTACTCTGCCTGGCAGGAGAAGTGTGGTGGCCCCTGGCCCTTTTCCCAAGTCCCAGCGGAGCCGTGTGTGGGACGGATGAGTTGTTCAGCTGGCAGCAGCCTCCATCTGTCCCCTTGGCCACTTCTGCTATTACATAATGCCCCAGATCTGGTCAGCTGACCAGGAGGCCCTGGAGAAGGAGGGCTCCCAGATGGCAGTCTGCTGCCACCACAGATACTTATTACGCTGTTTCCACCTCAGGTCTGGGAAGCTTGGGGGAAGGACGGTGCCCGGAACTGGGCTGTGTGAAGTCCTTAAGTGGAACCTGCTCTCTCCCTCCATTTTTCACGGGGTCCTCAGATCCTGCCAGGGCACTGCCTGTACAACGGACCTTGCAGAAGTACAGTGGCTGCCCAGAGAGGTTGTGGAGTCTCTTTCTCTGGAGATATTCAAAACCTGCCTGAATGTGATCCTGTGCAACCTGCTGTGAGTGATCCTGCTTTATTTGTGGGGGACAGGGGGACATGACTAGATGATCTCCAGAGGTCCCATCAAACCCCCGCTGTTCTGGGATTCTGTGATTGGGGTCTGCCTAGCCAGGACAGTCAGACACCACACAACTGAGACTGAGACTGGGCTAGGACACAAGGAGGATAAAAACCCTAACAAAATCTTTAAGTAAGCTGAAAAACTTCTGATAGCCTTGGAGCCATATTCAGATAAATGACCTGAAATAAATAGACACTGATGCACCAAAAGAATCATAGAATGGTTCTATGATAGTGACCTTAGATACTGATGCACCAAAAGGATGATATCTGCTTCAGAGAGGACTTAGAGTGTGTAAATTAGGATCCTGTAGGACACGTACCTGCCAGTGATATTACAGAATGCTTCAGAGCACCCACAGGAGCCTGGAGTCTCCAGCATGGACCCTCAGCTATCCAAACAATAGTAGACTCTCAGCACTCCCTGCTGTCTGCTCAGTAGTTGCATTGGTACGTGAGACAGGATCTGCAATCTCTCCCTCCATTGCTGCAAACAAGGGTGAATCCACCTTAAAGGGTGAATTGAGAACAACTGCCAAAGAAGAAGGTAGTGGTGTTTCAATGGTACCAGTATGTTTTTCTGTAGCCCCCTTCCCTTTCCAGAGCAGACTGAGAGCTCATCGCAGCATGGCTTCTGTCCAAGGGTCCTGGGCCATGGTGGGTGCTCCTAGATACAAGATCAGAAGTTGATAAAACAACAAAAAATCAACAACAGTTCTTGTAATTATCTCCTCCAGCTTCTTCTTTCTTATCCAACTTGTCCTTGGGTTCTGCAGCAGTAACAACAGCAGCAGAATTGAAGAGTGAACAGAATAGCGCTGTGAAGTTCAGGCGACCTCTGGAAAATCTTCCCAAAACAACCTGAAGTGGCCATATGATTTTAGAGAAAGAGGGAGGGTGTCGCTTTCACTCCAAGGCCAAGACTAACTGTTGGGCTGGATCCTTTAACCTTGCACAGGTCTCCAAATCCCCTGACTCTTCTGGGAACAATCAAATAATATCAAACTAATACAAAAACTATCATCACCCTAAGCCATGTTCATCCAGTGCTGGTAAACTATTCTGTGCCTTTGCACTAATTATGCTGGCTTCTCACACTACCAAAATAGCCTTTATTGAAGAGATTTAGCCAGGTTCAGAATAAATGAAAGATCCTTTGACAAACCATAAAACTGTATAAAATCACTATCATAAAGAGGAAGACATTTCTGAGCTGCTGTCTATGTATTTATTTTCTGCATATGGAATCAGTCATTTTGTATGCTTGATAAAATCAAGGACAATTAAACTAAATTGAGCTTTAATTTCAGACTCAGACATACGTCTATGGCTGAGTATATCTTCCTGCAATGTCTGGAATTACTAACCAGCAGCACAAGCTAAGCTCAAATAGCAGGAAAGGTGTGATCAAGTTCATTGCTCGTCAAAAAGCGGACAATAATGAAGGCGTTAGAATACTTCGCATTACTCTCAGAAAAGAAGAGCTCCAACAAGGTCTATATTCCAATCCAGCACATGTTTCGGACAAGAAGCAGAACAATAAATGTTTCAGGAGTTGGGGAGGGATAGGACAAGATCAAGCAGAAATGACCCAGCTAATGAGGAATCCCACCATCCTGTGCAAGAGCATAAATGAGCCCCACGGAGGGCTGAGTCCTCAGCATTCATGAGCGCTGCGCTCTCAGCTTCCTGCACATTCAACATCACCTCTCTGAGCAGCAGCACTGATGATCTGCAGAAAAAGGACCCTTAATTTGCAAATGTGTGACCGCAACAATTATTAGTCTCAAAACAATACCAGTCTCAAACCCAACTTTCACATCTTAAAAGCCCGAGAACAGTTTTCTCTGCATCCTACAATGTCTAATGTATCTGCCTGTTGCAGGGTCTGGCTCCTCTCCAGGTGGCTGGAACTTCTGGTGAACTGACTGGACAATCGATCCTCCCAACCAAGTTTGGGTGTGCAGCAGACATGATTTCTGCCCCACATTAGCTCTCCGTTTGACTCCAGGTCTGGAAGGCCCTTGCTCCCACAGTCTTTGATGGCGGGTCCAGGCTGGTTGTTAGCCTCACACAATGTGCTGTGCCCGGGTGATTTATCTTGTTTTTCCTCCCAAATCCTCAGATGACCTGCGAGAAGAACAAAGCTTTTCCAAGCTGAGCAGATGGCTTGCAAGGGAATACTTGTTCAGGAAGGGCAGGCTGTGCTAATGACTTTTCCAAAGTCCCACTGTCCCACTGCCAACAATGTCGTTTCCAGAAAGTGAATCCTGGGGCAAGACGGCACGGAAAGGTAGTTTGAACAACAAAGCACTGTCCTTGGTCAATGTGAAAAAGCTGTCAGATCTTTATGGCCATACAAACACTGACCAAGCTGAGTTTTCTAGAGGTTCTGGATGGCTGACATCCTACAGAAGAGAGCTGAAGGGAGGTGGCTTATATTTTCTGGAAAAACCAAGTCAGCTGAGGCCAGAGTCTAAGCGAATCATTTAATTAGAGACCACACAGAGTCAGAAAAGGATTTTGATTCCATCCAAACCTCCTTTTATCACAGGAGGCTACAGAGTAGGATATTACACAGCTTAGGGGAAAAAAATTAATATATCAAACACTTTATTAAGTCCTTCTATTCCTCATTTATGAAAAATCCATCCAGCTCACTGTCTGAGGCACAGTGGCTGGCCTCTCAGCAAGTTGCTATTCAAATCCTCCCTATCTAGTGACAGTTCTATTACAGCAGAGGTGTTAGATGTCTTACTAGAGGTTTGCAGAGCAGCTTACACAGGGAACTGTGGGTCCTACCATCTCCCCCTCACCTCTAATGAACGCTCATGTCTAGAACAATAAAATCTTCTCTTGTTACTGATCACTCTGAAAGAAAAATCAGCTATTAAGATGATTAAGATACAGCTTGGGTGCAGTAAAACCTTCTAATGTCTATTTCCATCTACCTTTGAAATGCAGACTGCTATGCGGAAACAACCGAATGTCCCAATTTAACCTCTTACATGGTAATCAAATGAAAAGGAAGAACAGTGAGAAATCCAGCAAATCAAAGGCTTTGTGAGAAGGTTCAGGGACTTCAAAACAGCCTCTTCTCACATGCAGCACTTGTGGGGGAGAACAGGAGGGAGGAAACAGCCTGTTCAGATCTTCAGTCAGTTTAGGACTTAACTCCTATCAGTTTCTGACAGCTTCTTCTGATATAACGAAATTCGATCCACTTCACAGCTGTGATTTATTACCAGCTCTGTTTACAGCACAGAGTGCCAAGCAGAAAACTTCCTTGCCCAGAGATCAGTTTCCTGTCTCAATCTGCAAGAACCAAAGTTACCAACTCCAACTCCAAAATCTCTTGCCAGCAGGAATCGGGGTTTTTTTTCTTTCTCTTATTAACTTTTTGAAGGAGATAGGAATGCTATTTGAATGATTAGCTGCCTGAGAACATCAGAGAACAGAATATAAATAGGAGTTACTCGCAAAATGGAGGCAGAACCAGACACATGGAATATGTCGGGAGGGAGTTTCATTATGCTCTGTTTTTAAAGAGTGACAAAACCATGCCAGTGAAATGTACAACCCAAGTTTCACAGAAATTTGCAACTCAATAAAGTTGTCAAAAATATTAAATTATGCAGTATGCACAGATGTGGCTGAGAAATTACCCGAAGATTTGTTTAAGAAACATCAAAGCAGTTAACTTCAATCACATTTTGCCAGGGCTGATATTCTCTTTCATTTTCAGCAAGTTTAGGGAATTAACAATGGTACTGGCAAACATTTATTCAGGTAAGTTGGTCTGCAGTCCTCCTTGTTATAGCATGAAGGTTTATTCTCTGGAGCTCAGTTTATACATCATGCTACATACCCACCAGCATCTTAGAAGAAAAGATCTATGTGCCAAGCAAGTTACAGCAATAGAAAATGCTAGCCCACATATCCAATCATGAGCCAGATGTCATGAAGCTGAATTCCTGTTTATCCAGGGGAGTAGAGGAGGAACCCAGCAGACCCAGACCAGGTCAATGAGATAGATGTCTAGATAGATCCTGTTTGGAATGTATCACACCTAGAACTTAGTTGAATGATCTTCCTTTCAATAGGACCCTTCAGAGCCACCTTGTTTGTGACAGCCTTCCTTACTTCAGGCCATCAAAGCCCTTGTCCAAAAGATGGAGGCAGAAGGTCTCGCCTTCGCCTCACTGTGTTCTGATTTTGGACGGTTTGTTATACCTGGAGCCACTGTGTTTTCCTGAAAGCAAACAGGCAGCCTGTGAGCCACCAGAAGCTTTGACTTCCTTTTCAGGGAAAGTCAGACACAGCAATGATCTAGGCACCACAGATACGAAAGAGGGAGGCTGGGTTCCTATTTGGGAAATTACAGCATTTTAAATATAAGGCTGAGAATGGAGATATTTTTAGTAAAATCATCTTCTAATTACTCTGGGCTGTATGCATTTGTATGTCCTTCAGTCCTTATGTCCTTGGGAAAATGCAGGAGAAGATTTTGGGTTGTCAGGGAGAGTAATCTTGCACTATGTCACAGGAGCACAGTTCAGCAGAGAGGAGCTATAGGTTTTGCCATGGGAATGGCATTACATACAGCAGCTCCTTTGGCCTTTTATCCTCATTTGCAAAACTGGACGAGAACCACCTCGTGGGAACACAATCCAGTGCCAGCCCCCGTGAGCACCTTTGTGACCTGAGAACGGGGCATTGTCCAGAAGCACAGGATTTTATTTTAGGTACTACTGTCAATGAACGCATTTGTGACACCAATTAAAAATCTCTCTAAAAGATCATCAGCTTGGAGTACTTTGAGCTGTGATGGACATTCACAACGAGCTTGTATGGATGCTCTCTCTCAGATTTAATCTCTGTGTGCTGTGTGTGCACATGTGGCACGTGATGCTGTCCCTGACACCACACAACAGCCGTTCTTTTATGTTAGAAAGTAATTGTGGCATTCTGGATGATGATTTGTTGACTGGTTAATGGCTGTCACCGAACATACTGTATATACATTAGCTGTCCTGTTTTAATGAGGAACAGAGCTCTTTAACATTCCTCTTCTGCCATTTTTTCATTTTTAATATGCAATTAAAAAAATGACAAATGCAACCCTCAAAAGGGGTTGGGCTAGACAATCTCTAGAGGTCTTTTCCAACCTTGGCTATGCCGTGACTCTCTGAAAATATCCTGGAATCTCTAAAAAGCACGGCAGGGGGGTTATTGCCACCTGCTCACGAGGAGCTGCCTGACTCACCAACACGGCCAGTAACGCAAACGAGACTGCGGTGAGATGGCTTTATCTCACCTGGCAGCAGAAATGCCTTCACTTCGGTGCAAAATGTGAATGCCAGAGCTCACCGAGCGCTGTTTCAGGCAGATGTTTGTTCCATGGAACTTGCGAAAATTTCTCCTGAAAAGGGTACTAAAAGCTGCTATCTGGCTACATTTCAACTGGTGCCCGGTCTTTCCGAGCCCAACTCAACATCTGCATGCTGAATGTGCTTCTCTGTAAAGGACTGAAAGAAAGCTCCACATTGCCATCAGAGAGCACACAAGGTTGGGGGTTAGGAACACGCATCCCTCTGCTGCCAGCACGGCGCTGGGGAAGCATACGCTCCCACTGCTGCCCGCCCTCTCGCGCCTTTGGACTAGCATCGCTTCCCACTCCCTAAGTGCAGGTTTGGTGCTTCAGTTGGCAGGGCTGATGTGTTTCAGTTGGCATGCCTGGTGAATGACACGCTCCTCAAGAAAAAAAAAAAGAATAAAAAAGATCCCCCTCTTCCCTGTTGCTTCATGAAGAGCACTTCTGTTAGGCAAGAGGCGACCAGTCTGTGGCACGCAAGCTTCAATTCATCGGAAGTTACCTCAGTTGTGCCTTACCAAACTTTTGCTAGGCTGTCACTTTATGTCACCGTGATCCTCTGGGTTTCATGGGGTTCATTTCATTCTGAAATACAAGTCTGAGCAAACCCTTCCATTACATCTGTTAAAAAAAATTGGTGGTGCCTGATTCAAAACATCTTGGCTGGCGTCCCGTAGCCTAATAGAATGCGTGCAGGCTTGTGTTGTAAGCCACCTTCAGCTGGGGCCGCAGCACTGATCACCTGCTCCCCTGAATGTCAGAGTGAATCTTTCCACTAAGCTACTTGCAGGGGGAGGCGACGTGACATGTCTGATACCATTTCTTTTAACAAACAACAGGAACTCTTTGGATGTGAATTGAGTTCCATTGTCACTTAGAATCTGTCCAGGAACTTGAAAACGAGAGTCTTAACACTTATAGTATCTGTGCTGAAGTAATTTGCAGGGAGTATTGCCAACCATTTTGAAGGCACACCTACCAAAAGGGGAAAAATACAAGTTATGAAAAGCGCACAAAAGGTTTTCTGCATTCTACCAGCTGTGAGGTAGCTGACTGTTGCCCCTGAAGAGGAGATGGTGTTTGTGGATTATCTTGATGTTGCATTGCCACTATCAACCAGCAGTTACCCCACAGACCACCCGGCCAGCGTCTGGCTAGCAAACAGACCTCACGTACCTTTTGCAGCGCAAAGGACCTGGGCTTTGCAAGGAGAACAATTCCATGACCACGTTAGGCAACTCTGAAAGGTAAGTTACTCGTTCTCTTCACATCAGAGAAGCTGGAAAGAATTATTTAGGTGTGTGGCTCTACCTACCCATTGCCACAGCACTCACTTCACTGTGAGCTTTGCCCTGTGCCATGGCGTGTCCCTGGCAGGAGGCCCATAGGACATACCAGCCATGTTTCCCTTGCAATGTCACAGAATCACAAGGTTGGAAAAGACCTTTAACTGTTCCTGTCCTATGCTAAACCATATCCCTAAGTGCTAAAACATATCCCTATGCCCTCCTGCAGCCAGATGGCAGGCATGACAAACACCCTGCATTTGCAAGCTGACCAGTACTTTCAGATTTGACAGGCTGGCCACAAACATGTCCCTTGCTATAAATGGGCTAAAAACATTTACCTTCTCAGGGTTATGGAATGACCTATAACCAGTCATTTTCTGTAAAGGCAGGCAAAGTCCACGTGACTTCTAACCTCTCCAGGAAGCTGCTGTGCTCAAAATGATGGTGGAAATCTAGACTTAGCAGAAGGCAGGCAAGCCTTTCACCATGATAGTCCATGATGCTGAATCTGCCCACAACCGCTCTGTAGACTGGAAAATGCACAACCAAGGTACCAGAAGTAATGTGGCCAGCAGGACTAGGGAAGTGATTGTCCCCCTGTACTCAGCACTGGTGAGGCCACACTGAGTCCTTAGTTCAGTTTTGGACCTCTCCCTACAAGGAAAACATGGAGGTGCTGGAGTGTATCCAAAGAAGGGCAACAAAGCTGGTGAAGGATCTGGAGAATACGTCTTATGAGGAGCAGCTGAGGGGGGTATTTAGGCTGGAGAGAAGGAGGCTGAGGGGAGACTCGGTTGCTCTCTACAACTACCTGAAAGGAGGGTGTAGCCACGTGACCATTGGCCTCTTCTCCCAAGTAACAAGCAATAGGACAAGAGGCAATGTCCTCAAGTTGCACAAGGGGATGTTTAGATTGGATGTTAGGAAAAATTTCTTCACCAAAAGGGTTGTCAATCATCAGATTAGACTGCCCAGGGCAGTGGTTGAGTCACCACCATCCTTGGAGGTATTTAAAAGATGTGTAGATGTGGTGCTCGAGGACATGGGTCAGTGGTGGGCTTGGTGGTGCCAGGTTAATGGTTGGCCTTGATGATCTGAGTGATATGTCCTAGGGAGCCTGCTTTGGCAGGGGGTTGGACCCAATGATCTCTCGAGGTCCCTTCCAACCCCTACAATTCTGTGATTCTATGATTCTATGATCTTAAGGGTCTTTTCCAACCTAAATGATTCTGTGATTCCAGGGTGCATGGCAAGAGGTGAAAATCTCTTCAGCTGTCAGTTCACTGGCTGTCACGAAAGCATGAGTGCACTGGAGGGGGTGAAGGACTAACACCAGTTCACTCCAGAAATTATGCCCTGCTGCTTCGAGGGGGAGGAATCGGTAGTACGGAATGACTTCTCGAGAAATGAAGATAATTGTGAGACATTTTGTAGTTGTAATGCCCGGCGGATAGATCTGCATTTGCATGTCACACACTAACCAGTCCCCTGGGTATCGTTTAAACTCTCTCCACACAGGCAACGCTCTGTCAGTTTTCATAAGCCAGCTGCCTCTGCAGGAATTGTTCCGCTTCCCCTCCCGGAGCTGCGTGCGCAGGGGCGCTCTGCGCTCTCCGCCGGCTTTGGGGAGCGGGAATTTCCGTCAGATCCCCACCAACTCGGAAAACATCTTGCCAACCGACTGAACAGGAGCCGCTGCGCGACGCGGCCAGCCTCGCACTCCATGCTTAACGGGAGCTGCTCGCTTCTCCTCTTTGAAGCCATTGTTAGGAAACCTTCTGGGCTTTTGCTATCTGCCACGCAGCCCTCAGAAGAGTCACGCGCATACAGGCTAAACTCTTTTCTCCGTTGACACGATGAGGAGCCCCAGTGTTGCAGGCTGCTGGTCTCCTTCCATTTCCACAAGCCTCAGCATCTCCCCCTGTTCCTCATCAGCTCCTCGGCCAGCATGGCCAAGCCTTAATGTGCCTGTCTGTAATTTTCTGTAGAGCAACAGGAAGCCTCAGCGGCACAGCCAGGCTCCAAAAGAACAGCAATTATTATACACAGATACACAAGGCTTTAGTACTTGTACAGCTACTCTGTGTCAAGGGGTTTGTGGCTCCTGCAAGTTGGAGAGAAACAAGAGTTACAGGAGTTAATAACGGCAAAGCAATAGCTACTAGTGATCTCCTGCTTCAGACCTGTGTGCCTGCGTGTTTGGCACTGATGGACTCTGGGCCCATTTCCATTAGTCAGGATGGCTCAGTCATGCACTTAGTCTCTCCCTAGAGCTAAACAGCCTTCCTTGCTGCCCTGGGATCAATCTGCCTGCCCTGCTGGGAAAGCAGTGCCCTCAGGGGAAAGGTAAAGGGGTGTCTCACTGCCCCATCAGACCAAAGCATCCCCTTCAGGTGCCCATGCCTTTCTGCTGTAAAGCCTTGAGCCCTGGTCTGGGAGAGTGAAGAATGCTACCACAGTGTGTGGTCACAAGCTGCATAGTGAGGAAACTCACACAAGCCCATCAGTATCCCAGTGTTTTCTGTTCACTTCTGTGTGGCAGTGCTCTTGTTAAGGCCATGCTGGGAAGGGGAGCCACAGGTCAGGAGGGCTGAGAACAGTTTCAAGCCTTTTTTTACTGTTCTTGCTGCTGATGCTTGAAGGGATTTGGCTGGCTAAAGGTGCCAAAAGGCACAGCTCAGGTATTTGAGGAAAGGAGGGTGCAGCACCAGCCTTTTCCCTAACACAGCCACACTCACACAAGCCTGGGAGGCTGTGCCAGGCCCCTCACCCCCCACAGAGCCTACCTCCAGCACCAATTCCAGCCTCATCACCAGGAAATCACCATCCTCATTTAACTACCCCCACTCCTGAAAAACCACTTAGCAATAGCGGTACCAGAACCAAAGGAGGTTGTGTTTCTCTACTTGGTGTGTGTGTGAGAGAAAGCCACCGGCCAGCTGCCGGCCGAACTGGCTGGCACAGACTGCTCTTGGTTTCGGGGATAAAACTCACAGCTTTGATGCAAGCAGCAAAGCCAAACACGACTGCTCCGAGCGTCCGCGTTTGCCTGCCACAGGTGATTTTTGCAGAAGAGCAGCAGGTCACTCGCTCGCACGGGTAAGTATTACCTGACAGCAGAATTATCATCGATTTCGTATGATTGATTTCTCAGCCTAACAGTAACGCGCTGCATCTTTTCTTTTCAAAGAAGAAACTGCCATGGCAGGAGAAAGTAAATTATTCCAGGAGCCCTCTGCTTTAAAGACCAGAGGACTTTTTGCTGACACCAGCTTTTCCCCGCCTGGTGGAGAGAAGGGACTTTTCTCCTCCCCAGTGCTTTCTGAGCAGTTCTTTTACAGGTCTCAAACCTCCATACTGGCAAACCAGAACTCTTCATAAAGAGGTCTTGCACAAGATCGTCTATAAACTGAACCAGAAGAGAAGATTAGAAGTGCTAAAATACACAATGAATTAGCACTGACTGCCAAGCATGCTGACAGGAAGAATTCAAGTAAGATTGCTGTTCTATTCTTACCTCATTACGTGGCAGTTTTTGTTTACCATAGAGACACGTGTCTGGTTTTGTGTACTTGCTGTGCCACTCTGAATCTGTCCCCTCCTCCCCGTAAGCACCTCAGCAGACGTGCTTCACTCATGGTCCATCTAGTTAAACAGAAATATTGCATGGCCCATTTCTGGGGCTTCTCACTCTGGAGCTCATCAGATCAGCCGCTTAGAATTTATTCTTTTGCCTCTCCAGTCCTGAATTTCTGAGTCCTTCTGCTTAAAGTAACACATAGACTGGTCCAATGTGTGTGTGTGTCTATTGGCAGGGTATGAGGCAAGAGGAAAGTGGAGCTGGAACGCCCTGGCACCACATGGTGCACTGTCCGGAGCTCACAGGGCAGGCCGTGGCAAGGCCAAGGAAATACCTGGCTGCTGCAATGGTAACCGGGAGCTCTCTTGGCACCCCAACCCAGTATGTGGGCTTGTGGAACACTGATTCACCTAAAAGGAGCTCGAGGTATCCTCACAACCCTGTCCTGTGATGCAGGGACGCGGCTCATGTACCTGGCTACCCCCATGATTTGGGAGCATACACGTTGCTGAGTGTGTAACTGTATGCCAGAGCTTTCAGGGCTCAGAAACAGCGTAACTGCTACGGAAAGTGAAATGGCTTCCCTGTTACTCTGCTCTTTTAGGACCTGGTCCCATACACTTTAGCTGTTGGTTCTACCTCACTGCTACTAGCCCTCTTAAGAGGCAACATGTCTAAATCTTCTGGCTGAAGGGTAGGCCCTCACCCCCAACACTAGCCTTTATTTGTTCCACCTCCTCTGGTCACCATCATCTTTTTCTACATAAAAAGCCATCTCTCTCTCCTCTGTGCCACTGATATCTGCTCTCCTTTGATCTTTTCACCAGAGTTGCCCATCCCGAGAGCCACTTCACCATCCATCTTACCTCTCCCCCAGGATGGTATCAGTTCTGGCTGCCTTTCATGTCCTTTCATCCAGCTGACCCAACTTGTAGCACCTGTATGGCATCCTCTGTACTCAGGTCCAGTTGCTCTTGTTCCAAGGCACAGCTGAACTGTGGGTCACAGAAACACGCAGTACCCCCTCCCACACCCACAGCTCAGCCAGCCCGTGGAAGTCAGCACTCCTCAAGTCTTTTCCATTGAACCTTCCTACCTTTCTGAATAGAATTCTTTTACCCTCTGGACAAAAGTTTCCCATCCCTTGATGATCAAATTAGTTCAGAAACTCTTTGAAGTATGTTTTGAATAACAACAAAGTTCTGTTCCTCCAGTGTCACATCTGCGTTTATACAGACCTATTTAATACGATAACCTTATCGCCTCCTCGCATTAGAGGAAGTTCTGAGGAGTTAATCAAAATTTAATTTTCTCAAAGTACCGTAGATGAATGCTCCTGAACCCAAATTCTGGCCTTTCTGCTAGTCAAATAGACACAGAAATGCTGAGGGAGGAGGAGGAGGAGGAGGAGGAGGGGGAAACAGGACACAAGCAGGATTTTGGACTAAAATAGATTCCTATCCCAGGAGTTGATTTGGCTGTAATTTCATTTTATTTTAAAAACATTTATTATTTTTACATCCAGTGTTTTCTAAGAGAAGTGGAAATGGGTTGCACCTACATTTTATTTTGGGCTTTGTTGTGACACAGGAAAATAGATGACTGTTCCTTCATCAAGTTCATTGAGTGTCTTCCATGCTCTCACACTTTGGGGTGCACTAACATCCCTGAAAGGCTCTTGTCCTACTGCCAGTTACACCGTGCTCACATACCCCCATACTGCTGCCTATGGATTGACAGAAACCAGATTAAAATGAGTCCCAAGTGAGGGAAAACTGTTTTGGAAATGTCTCAATCAACCTCCAGCCTCAGCCCAAGATACCTCTGCAGCTGAACAGAGACTTCCACTTGCTGGGAAGCTCAGCGGACTCTCACCAGGGATGCAGAAAGGGGGCTCACCTGCCCTCCCACTGCAAACATTAACTGACTGATCCAGAAGTTGGAGCGATGAGTGTGACATACCTTTGTCTGCACATGACACAGGGAGACAGGGTCACAAGGGAGGGAAGAGGCTCCTTGCTCATACGATAAATACCGTCACAGCTGGAGGATGCTGCCCTGTCTGTGCAAGCGTGACTTACGGGGACAGTGCTGACCTATCCAACATACAAGGATGTGTGTGCAAGCTTGGAGTGTGAGCACTGTCCTCAAGGAAGATGAGCGAGGCTCAGCCAGCAGCCTGTCTGCATCTGATGGTAGAACAACTCAAAAAGCAGGTAGGTGGGTGTAGCATGGGGATGCAACCTCAAGGAGCTATGCCTTAAGCAGACATCATAGAAACCTGATGCTGGGAACAAAGGGTCGTGGGTGAAATCCAAACCCTGTAGGGCTGGGAACCTTGGAACAGGCAGCAGTCCCCAGGCAGGGCGACAGCAAACCTTGTACTGCTGCGCAGCAGGATGGAAGGGAACGACCTGGCTATTTAAAAGGTTTCAGCCAAACGTCCCTCTCGTGCAAGGTAACAGAGCCGCTCGGATTTAGCATGTGGTTAGAGGTGCAAAGAAAAGGGATATAATCCATGGAAAATAAACAGCTCTTAACCAACTAATTGGATACTTCTAGTGAGATCGTAAATTTTATTGACCACTGCAAGAACTCTGATGCTATGAAATTTACCCTCGATAAAAATATTTAACACCATGCTCACAAAGTCCCAGTGGCACAGGGGATCAGCAAAACCCGAGGCACGTCCTATTGACCAAAAGAGATTCGAGAGAAGGTGCTGGCAAGACAGAAAGGCATCGGCAGGAGAGACGCAGGAGGCACGAAGCGGACGCCTGCTCTCATTCCTTCTCTGTTGACTGCAGATGAATCTGAGGAAATTAGCTTGCGGTGCCAGCGCCTTTGTGAATCCTCTGAGGTCCTGAGATACAATTATGCATTACACATTATGCAAATGTAAGGTCACACCTCTTAGGCACAAAACTGAGGAGCTGCTATGCTGAGGAGCAGGAACAAGCAAGCCAGCGCGAAATACATGGTGCCAGTGTGCTGGCCAGGCACATCAACCCACTTCCTCACTGTGCGGAGAGGAGCGCTGGGCAGGGTTAGGGAAGTTATCGTACTCCCCAGGTGTGCTCGAATGCCAGATCTGGTTTGGCATTCACCCTCAAACACAAGGAAATTGGAAATGGTTGAGAGAAGCACCAGAAGAACAGCACGCTTAACAAGAACAGTCCAGCAGTGGGGGCAAGATCTTAATCTGGAGGGGGGCACAAAGACGATCAGCAGGCTGGAGCACCTCCCCTTTGAAGACAGGCTGGGAGAAGTGGGCTTGTGCAGCCTGGAGAAGGGAAGGGTCCAGGGAGACCTTACTGCAGCCTTCCAGTGCCTAAATGAGGCCTACAGGAAAGGTGGAGAGGGGCTGTTTGAAAGGGCAAGTATTGACACAGCAAGGGGTAAGAGTCTTAAACTGAAAGAGGGTAGGATTTAGATTAGATGTTGGGAAAGAACTCCTTCCTGGTGAGGGTGGTGAGGCCCTGGCACAAGCTGCCCAGAGAAGCTGTGGCTGCCCCCTCCCTGGCAGTGTTCAAGGGCAGGCTGGATGGGGCTTTGGGCAGCCTGGTCTAGTGGAGGGTGTCCCTGCCGATGGTGGGGGGCTGGAACTAGGTGACCTTTGAGTTCCCTTTCAACCCAAACCATTTCAAAAATCAAGATGGGCATTTTAGTTCCTGCAAGGTGCACTTGAGCCAGCAGCAACTTGAGAAAGGAAACTGACATATTACAATACAAATTCAGGAGTTGGTCCAAGTAAATGAGCAACCAGCTTCAGGGTCATGCTGGGTGACAAACTTGAAGGGAAGACCCATGCAAACCTCTCACATGACTTTTCACGCTATTGGATTTAACACTGGAAGGATAAGCTACGTAACGTTAGCCTGCAGCCACTATTAAGCTTCTTTCTGGTTCTAGTTGCAGCAAGAGCAAACTACACATAAAAAAGGCATAATGGAGGAGGTCCTACCTTGAGAGAAAAGCCACTGGCTTCTGAAAAGTGCGGATAATTTTCTTGGAGGACTGAACAGCAATAACCCCACAGCATCCTTGTGCTTGCACTGGTACCAGGAAAGCACCAGCATCAAAAGGAAACAGATCCTTAGGAAAGCTATTTTAAACCACTGACTTTTATTAAAATACTTAATACACAGCTGGTAGAGGAATGTACTTACATTTTCTGGAAACTCCACTGAAACCAAATTTTAATTATATATTGAACAAATGACAAAAGAGTGGATGAATTCATGCTGTACACCAAAGAATAGACAAGTTAGGGGATTTTATCATCATTGTTTTCCTGGCACAAATTCTTCTTCGCTTCTTAGCTTCAATCTCTTGAATATCTAGTAGCAGAGAAAGGAGGTTTGCATTTCTCACAGTATGAAACCCATCTGGTCCAAGTGAAATTTCCATTTGTTTTCACCAGGTTCTTCGTTCAACCCTTCCCCAGTAGCTTGCTTTTCCAGAAAAGCAAAGGCAATTAACCTCTCTATAAAGCTACAGGCCATAGTGCAAGTTGAGTTCGACAATCAAATGTGAACGTGGAGCACTCAACCTTCTCAGAGTCATTAACTCTTTCAAAATACCAATTTCAAGCCAAAAGCAGAAACAAAATAAAAAAGGACACTGTCAGAATGTGAGGACTGGAGCACATTCATGGACTTGGTGGAATGCACGTGGAAGACAGCCCGCGCGGTGCTGCAGCTCTGAAGTAAAAGGGAAACCAAAAGCAAGGTCCTGAGGAAATACAAGATGTGAGGGCTGGGAAGGAGAGAGGTGGAAAGAACCCAGACACGTCCTTACAAGAATGAAATGTCCTAACCCCACGGAGAAGGCTGTAATCATCATACACGTTGCAATTGCTGTAGAACCATGAAGATCAGTAACAAAGTGTATGTTACAACAATCTCAATGACAAGTATAATCAGGGGGAAATTATTTATACCAAGTGAAGAAATAATTGCGTGTTTCAATGCAAGATGCACAGAGGCTGCATAGGTTTTCACATCAAATTCATAAGGCTCTTTTTAGGAGATACTTTTGCAACCTTGCATAGGTGATATTTTATCTTTTCTATAGATAATATGCAGAAACTATGTACAGTTGAAAAAAAAAAACACCCCAAACTTTGATGAACACATTTTTTCCCCCTCAAGTTTTACCATAGTATAAAAAGTAACTTATATAACTCCTTCAGTTCTCTAAAACACATACGGAATACCCCTGGGAGAGACACTAGGAACGCCACCTAAACGATGCCGTGTGCGTTTATACAACAGGTTGAAACAAGTAGAGAAGCCACCACAAAGCATAGTCGTAAAGTTTCCACACAAAAGGGAGAAGAAAAAAGCAGGAGCAAATTTTGCTTACAAACATTACAATTCATTTAAGCAGAAATGCGTTTTAGTTATAACAAATTAATGAGCTTCGCTAATCAGATTGCTGAACAAGCGGATGACTCAAGCGCTAAGTAAACTCAGAGCCAGTTTGATCCCTGCTTCACAGATGTACAGTAAACGTTAGAATCTGCATTTGGTTTCCGATTAATCCCAGCCTGGAACAACTCCTCCCTTAGACAACCAGAATGGAGCTTCTCAGAACTAGTGCTATGAACACCCGCCAGCGCGCCGCAGCAAGAGCCACCAGGGCGTTCGCGCGCTTCTTCATTTGGTATGAAAGAACGTCCGCGGACAAGCACGGTGTCACAAGGACAACTGACCCCACCTTCAAGAATGAACCATCTCCAACAGTTTCTCTTTGTTCTCCAGTTACCTGAACCAGGGCATGGCTCCTGACATGGTGCTCTCCCACCTCAACTACCTTCTCCGGTACGCACAGGAGTTGCCCGGCATTTCCTTTGCCATTTTATACCTGGAACTAAGACACCATGATCAGTGCTGCTTGTTACTCTTGCGTTATGACAGTGATGTGTACTTTTCAGTCATATTTACAATGGAGTAATCATCACTGTGGAGAAGTAAGCCCTGTGTTGGAAACAGTCTCTTAACAGAGACCTTAATGTGAAGGATTCGGTGTATTCCTTATCTACAGAAAAACTTAAAAAGGCAAAGCTAAAAGATCAGCCTACTATACATTTGGTGCGTCAGGTTTAAACGGGTTAAAAACAAGCACCCAGCACGTTTCCTTTCAAAGGGATGCTATTTACACGGAGTCGTCACTTTTTTAGTATTTCAACAACAAAAACGCAGCTAATTTTGAAATTAGTGAAATCTAAGGCAGCTTAGTTTTTAACCAACACAGAGCACAAGCAACGTTGCTGTTTGCTGTTAAACCCAAGTCTCGAAAACACAGGGAAACTACGATCAACTATACTATGGGTGACAAATTGCAACCAGTTAAACAACAATAATAAAAAAAAACATTTCTGCTTTTGTTTTTAAACACAGCCTCTAAAAAGTACAGCATCCCAATGTTTTCCTCAGTTCTAGGTTACTGACGTTATAAATTAAAGGTGAAAAGAGATCCGCGTATAAACAAGGCAGCTTTCCATTGACTTCATTATACTCTTCTTGTCTATACCTTTGGAAACTTCATCTTTGAATACCATAAGGTAGGGTTGAATCGATCAGTGACAGAACAACGTCCATTCCTATGTGGAATCTGAAAACAAAACCCCCCAAAAAACCCCCAAGCCAAACTCAAATAGCCACACCCAAGTGTTTACAGCAACTCCGATTTCTCTTGTTTTTTCCCAGCCTTCACGCTTGCGTTTCACCTTCTGCAGAACTGTAAACACGCTGAGACCAAGGCCTTACGTTATGCTACGCGGCCTTTTGGGCGGCGGGGGTGGCATGAGTTCAGTGTCGGGATCGAGGTGGTGTTTCCGCGTCTGTCCTTGAGAAGCTGCTGTACATCTGTCAATGAACTCAAAGAGCATCTCCTTCGTGACTGGATTCTGGATGCTGTTGCATACAGCTGGGAACAAAGAACAGATTCTCAAGTTACTAAACCGATTTGTCGCAGCCAGCACTTCAATAATCTCCCCCTCTTTGCAAAGTAACGTAATGCAGCTCAGGCACTCAGCCTTAAACACAGACTTTCACAAGACCACTGTGTCAGTAGTCAAGAGTCCCTGCTCTGCCCCTGGAGAGCAGAGCAGCGCAGTGGGCCCTCCCTCATGGGAACCGCTTGTTTTGAAACAAACAAAAGGCACGCGTGCGTAGGCCTCACGGGGCAGCTGTAGAAGCGCCAAGCAGTGACATCCTATCCAGGTAAGCCACAGCAGTGAAGGCCTCAGGAGACATGGTTTAACACACTCGTCAAATCCAAACAAGCTAGGAACAAGACCAGTGTAATGCTGAAAATTAAGGTCAGTCTTTTTTGTTTCCACTGATACGTACCGTACCAAAAGCCCACAATACATGGTATTTCAGTAGTTTTTTAACCCAAATACTTTCATGTGGCCCAAAGACTTGATATGAAGTGACTACTCTTCTATCAGAGCGGATCACACGGTGGAGGAAAGGCCGCGGTGCTGCAGAGCAGCCAAGGCATGCATGCATGCACAAGCATGCTCGGTGTACCTAACGTGAAACCCTGGGCTACAGCTCCTCAATGATAGCTCAGGACTTTAAGGAACATGTAAAGACTCAAGTTTTCTTAAAACAAACCTAATATTTTTTAATAGCTTTCCCATGTAACTTTATACTCTTCTAATTAACCCTAGAGACTTAGGGAGGATGAAGAAAATAGAGTAAGAAATTAAGTAGGAAACCTATGACTATCTTGGAAGAAATAGCAAAATGGTTAGAGGACAATTTATAGCATGTAAGGACTGGCCACAGTGTGGATGCAATTTCCATGCAAAACAATCAAGACCTCCCCCATGGGTACTAAAAAACATCCTTAAAATGTACTTGCACTACAGCGTTACAATCAACGTGTAATTTCCTGACTCCTAAAGACACTCCTTTCTTTCCTGCGTTACTTTACAATTAATAAAACACCTTCCAAACATTTTTTTTTTGTCATCTCATTTATTTTGGGTGAAAAGATGCTTTCAAAGTTCTACTGTATGTGACTTCAGTGGTTGGAAAGCATTCTGATAGCCAGCAGTTTCAGAATAGAATTTGTGCCACAAGGCAGGTGGAATAACTCTCTACCAGCTCTAAGGGCTGTCGTAGCTTAGTCACTCCAAAAGCCCTTCTCTCTTTTCAGTCTCAAAGGTATCAAAGACCAAAAGCAAGATGGAGACAGGTGCTTATTTTGTTCCTATTTCAACCACTGGGAAAAATAATAAGTATTTTTCATCAAGAGAAAGCAAGCAGAGGAGAAAAGTGCAGAGAAGACGACAATGAAAGTCTCAAATGAGAAAATACAACTTTGGGGGATTTTGAAACAACAGTCAAAAGTGAAAATTTAAAGGCAAAAGAAAACTTTCTGTTCTGAAAATTCCCCTGGAAAACTTGAAATATTTCTTATAAAGCAGCTCTTCCTGTAGCATTTCATTTCATTTTAATTTCTAGGAAACTCATTATGTTTTGGTGGAAAAAGCAAGTTTGTTTAAGAAAATGTATGCACTGCTTGGGCAGAAACACGAGCAGAAAGTTTCAGAAAAATTCCTGCATCATCTACGCATGCCCTAGTAAACCACATGCTCTTAAATATGAGTAAACTTCATTTTGGCACTTCACAAGTCAATAATGACATAACTACTGCTATTAAGCCTTGCACACTTCTATTCAAACTCTTATACTTCCCCTGAACGTAAAAAAATAGCATTTAATTTACAATAGTTGGAAAAATAAAAACATTTGGTAGGGGAATGTAAGAGTCTTGCAGTTCTGCAGGGATACACCCCCAACTTTGATCAGCTTTCCTCTTCATCGTTCATGTGGCTATTGTAGAAACTTAAGATGACATTTTCTCCTATTAATTTTCCATCCCATCAGCCAAATAATGGCTTTTGTGTTTTGAACAGAGGTGAAATTATAACAGATTTTTTGTTTAACGAATTCAGGTCACTGGCATGGCAGTTTGCATTGCATCCCAACAAGGTGGTGCATCGCTAGGAACTGATGTTAGCTAGTTAACTGCGGCTGCAACGCTCCTGTAAATAGAAACTTCCTTGGATCTCACACTGAAGAGGCATGCCCTGCCATTTAAAGTCTCTTTGAGCAAGCGTCTGCAGTTCTACAAAGACTTCAGCACTTGCTTCTGCATCCTCTCTTCAATCCTGCACAGCAGCACTTGTCTAACTGACTTCATCAAACAACCCCGGAGCCAAAGGATTCTCGCTGTATAAACGCCAAACATAGGCGCCTGCAAGATGAGTTATTACTATAATAAGCCAGGACTTAAACCAGATATGAGAACACAGAGTGCCTTTCCTCCTTAAACTAGAAAAGAGTTAAAAATTTAAAATTTGAGCCTGAAAAACGTTCAAAATGAATAGCTCTACTCACCCATTGCAGTGCTGTAGGCATTTGGAAAGCTTTTGTCTATTCTCTGTCTCATGAAGACCCAGCTGTTGTTCTCAAACTTGCACTCTATAATTTTATTGTCGTACTGTTTCAGCTCTTTCGTCACCTGTTTAAAAAAAACCCCAACAACAAACTGTTTGGGATAAACATATTTTAATACACGCTTCCCCCCACCCCCCACCCCCCCCGCTTTCTTTTAGGGATAAATAATAGAAGATCAAAAGCTGCCCTGCATTTTTCAGCAACCTGCCTCCCATCCTACACAGAAAAACTGCACAGACTACATCTCCATTATACATATGCTCAGCTACTCAACATTTTAAAAATACTTTTCAAATCTGCTGTCAATATACAGCAATTATATTATGCTAAAACGTCAGCAGCTCTAACAGAGGGGGAAAAAAGTCACTTCTGGCCCAAATGCAAATAGGTTTCCATGGGAATAAACTGCTTCCAGTGTAAGTGCTACTGCCAGCCTAAGTGCACGAAATGTATTATCCATGTTTCATCAACCTTCTTTGTTGAAGGTCTCAAAGCCAAATGTCAGATTTCAATACCAGAAAGAGCTTATGGAAAATCATACCACTCTTTACATTACGGGGGATTTTTCTTTTATCTTATTTTTGGGGGATTTTTTTCTTTTTTTCTTCGTTTGTCTTTAAAAATTAAGACTGCAACTCCAAAACAATGCAGGATTTCAAATCACACATGTTCTAACTCTTCTTCAGGCCCCTCGTTATTGATTCATAGATTTGTCAGCAGCCAATATCCTGAGCTATTTGTCTTTCTATTTGGCAACGCTGCGTGGTTTGGAAAATGTAGTTTATATGCACTGGACTTCCTAGTTGTTTTGGCTACTTCATCCTATGCATCCTAATCTATGATACAATGCAAAAATTTTCAAGTAACCATGGTAACCCAAGAACCTTATCTAACACTTTAACAATTTTACCCATATACTTCACTTTGTTCCAAAGGGCCTCTTCAGAAGCAGAAAGCTGTATTTAACTGCCGGCTGCCTTGAGTTTGCTGGAGTTTACCAACAAAAAGCTGTACAAGGTTAGCAGAGCACTTTGGATTCAGGATCTTGTGTGTAAGCGCTCTCACAGAAAGGGACTGGTTATTGCAATTCATTAGCATAATTTTTCACCTCTGTTGTCTACTTGCTCCTGAGTGGTGACACGGGAATTTACTACTGTCAGAGGGATGCAGATTTGAAAAAGGCCATATCTGTCTACCGACAGCTTAATAGCACACGCAGTGGAAAAGCCCATGAACCTTTTTTCCATTAATTCCCAGCTAAAGGCAATGAATTCATGAAAAGGTCCTGAGCATACACCGAGTCTTCCTATACCACACGGTACGGGACTTGTCCTTAATTTGATAAGCAGAATCCTAAGATTGTTCTTAGTATCTACCCAGAATACTTGTATCCATTCCCAGAGAGGGAGCCCGGGGATTCTACTTGTCAACTGAACATGGCACTGTAAGACAATTTTGTCAAGCCTGCTTAAAACCAAGGCCTGTCCCGCTGCAGGAGTGACAGAGTCAGGTTTTCATGTAACACATCATTCCTTCATCTATTCCATCACCTGCAAAGAGCTTTTCTCCTAAAACCATCTAACCCTTAAGCGAAGTTTGCATCTGCTGAGGATCACCTGGATGAAATCAACAGATCACCCAAATCAGCAATCTTTGCCTTTGCAGCGCACTCTGCACGGCACGTCACTGCTTTAAGTCTGCACAGAAAAGCCACGTACAGCCCAGATGTTTGAGTGACACACATTTATGGACACATTTCTGTTCCATTAGGTGTTTGCAGGAAAACACAACAGCCTTTTCTAGCACGCTACGGATAAATACAGCCAGGGAGAAACTCGTGGCAGTGGAGCCCTGGGAAGGTATACTTCAAAAACAGCTGCCTAGCGGAAGCGGGGGCAGCAGGGGGTATGACTGTGTGTCTGATTTTCTGCCAAAGCAGGGAAACGTTAGAAGGATCACCTGCCAGACAGAGAAATGTAGAAAACTGCAGGCAAAGTCTCCAACTAACCGACCATCTCATAAGGCTTCCGCCTGGTTTATCATTCTTTTAGTGTTCAGACGCTCAGAGCAGCAATAAATGAGATGGCAGCTTCATCTGACTCTGGCAATTAAGCAGTATTATTAACTATCGAGATATTCACTCGGCCATTCATTAGCAATCTGGAAGACAGATCTTTCAAAAAATATGAGTACCCAGCCAAAGCACTGACTTAAATGGATCTTCCTGTTAGGAACTCGATGGTCAGAGCCTTTAACAATTGCAGGTTGCAGTGATTATTTTACAAGGGAGGAAAAGTACAGCACCTGCTCTTCCCTATACTGACCTCAGTCTTGTAAACATACTTATTGTAACATTAACGAACGTTTTAGGAACTGCTGGGCATTTGATCAAGACCGGCCAAAACAGAGTTTTAAGCATTAAAAATACCCTTCTACTATCACATCTTAGTAGACTTCTGAGTGCATATTGTTTATCCACAGGACTCAACAAGCCCACGGTGATCCTTGTATCCATAATTCACACCTTACATCCCAGATATGACTTCCATGCCACTTTTTGGTATTTCAGCTTCAAAGCCAGACAGCGAAACTGTGAAATTTAACTGTCTTGAGTTTCCTTCCCTTTGGGAAACCATTCTGAGCTGCTCAGAGCAGCATCTTCTGGATTCTCCCTTTGCAGTGTGGGGTTCATCTCTCCTTCTTCCCTTTAAGTATTACAGTCAATGGGAGTAGCTGAATAACACACCATCATTTCCCCTCCTGACAGGTATTACATCTAGCTAGTGCTTCACAGAGCAGGGAGAAGTGCCTTAGGATCGATGGAGGTTCTCAGCCAAAACACGCATCCTCAGCAGCAGTGATGCTTTTGGAACAGCACCAGTGCTTCTGCCATACTGTTGATAAAGCACTTTGAGCCAGCATTCAGCAGTTTCAAGATGGAAACTCCCACCACAATAAGGACTCCATGGAACTGTCCCTAATTAAATATTTACTCCCTAGGCTATTTTCAGGCAGCCACTCAGAATTAGAAGCCCAGAGGATCATGTGTCAGACACAGGAATGTCAGAGGTGGTGTGCATCAGAACAGCATCTCCGGTCCAGGCCACAAGTGTGTCCCAGCCAAGGACGAGCACCAACCTGTACCTTTCTTTCAAGAGGAAGGAAATCAAACATGCCCTGTTCCTTTCTGCATTTCATCTAGTTACCAGGAACCAAACAACTGGCCCAACTGAAATCACTTCCCCAAAACACAGATGAGCTTCCTCTTGGAAACCGATTCACCATATTACTGCTAGATTGCAAGATGCGATCGGACAAAAGCGGGCAAGAGCTGCATCCCCATTTCCAGCAATAGCTCATTACCAAATCAGACTGGATGCAATACAAGGCCATTGCCTAAGAACTCTAGATTACATGAAGATGACAACTATCTTCCTCTCCCTGCTGAGAAAAGCTTCCTGCAGCCATCATCATCTGGGCTATTTACTAGGAAAAACTTTGGTGGGGTAAGCTTAATCCTTTTTCTAAGAATGATGATATTTAAGATTTAGGAAATCTCTTGTTTTCCAGTCTCCTTCCATCCCCTATGTTCTGAAAGAGATTCAAAATATATTAAAAAAGTGAAATATCTAACCTGTCTCCAATTATCTCTCCTGGAAGAATAATGGAGCCATTTTGAGATGAATCACAACAGTGTGTATGCAGTCACATTTTATGTTAATTTAGAGCAATATGTGAAAAAACAATATATACAGCTGAAAAAGAGGAGAAAGCAGTTACACTGAAAGCAGTTAGCTTTAGTCCAGTGAACATGCCCACATTATCTCCACCAACTAACAGTGGCCACAGCTTTTCTGCACCTCTCCACAGTGCATCTGATCATCAGACTGGTCCATCATTCCACCTGTTGAGTCATTCTTTCATTTACTTGAAGCATACCATGCATATTTACCGTGAGGATTTCACTCAAACATAAGTCTCATCACCCTTAATCCTGAAGGAGAATGAAATTCCTGGGTAAGCCACTACTTTGCGTAAGAGGTATTGGCAATGAGAATTTGGGGGTTAAGGTAATTAAGTTAATATTTCAGAAAACATGTCTACAGTGGACAGGCTTGAACTTCACAAAGGCACCTACCTTTCCCATAGTCAAGATCTTCAGAAGACAAAAGGAGGTAAGCTTTTAAATAAATTGAGACTTGACTGAAAGAAGCCCTGTGTTTCCATATGCATATATTTTTCAAAGCAACAGAAACTTACTCAGTAAATAATCCCCTTTAAAGAAAGTGGTGTTTGTAAGCAAAATCTTCACACAACCTATTTCAAATCCTTTCTCTCTATTACTAAACAATTACATAGAGAAAATCATTCTTCAGTTCACCTACTTCTATTGCTTATTCCACATCTCTCATCATCAGCCTATTTCTAAGATCCCAGAAGAAACGATCGTAACAGTAGATGCAGAGAATATTAACTTCCATGAGAGAACAAGTGAACAAAAGCAGCTGTTGAAATCTAACAAAATTAAAAAGATCTTTATTTCTAAATACAGAATTTTTAAAAAAATGAACCATAACACACGGGCAAGATAGATTCTATGGGTCATGGCTTTCTATTTCCTAAGAAGAATTGCTGTTTTCTTTTTCTAGCTGGCGGGTGCAATGAAGGCATCCCTTTTTTATATGCTCATGTTCACAAACTGTTGGTTTTAATTTTTTTAAACACAAGTTCCAATGCCTGGAGGGCAGCAAAGTTTCAAGCTGCCACAGAAGGCCTGGAAAGTAATTCTTCCTCCTTCTGATATCAGAATTAACTTTACTCTATTAGGACCCATTCTCACAGCTGGGTGTTCAGAAGGGAGAAATCTTTTGGTTGCTTCCCAGTCCCCCACTGCAGGAGAACTGGAGCCCACACCTTCTCTAGTCAGGCAGCCTGCACAAATTAAACCACATTTTTCTAAGATCTGTCCAGGAAACACAACATTTGCAGGCTCCTTGTCCCAAGGGTACTGGGATACATTCAGCCACAGATGACACTTTAGGAAATAAAACCTCTCCCGCAAAATAGCACATCTCAAATCCTGATTTCTGCGTTACTCTCAAGTGCTGTGACTGCCCACAACTGTGAAGTACTAAAGACTTTATTTCTAAACATTTTGGGCAACATGGAATATCCTAGGTGACTGAGAGAATTAACCTGCCCACTGGCATGACAACTCCATAGCCGTTAAGAGCTTCATGTGAAGACCAGGGAGAAGCAACAACAATAGTCAGCGAACCAAACAAAAGTTAAATGGGAATTTGAGGAAATAAAGAAGGATCAAGGTTTCCTGGAAGAATAGGATGGAGACAGAAAAAATAAAGCAGCAGCAGAAACAAAATAAACAGCTTCCAAAGATACAAAGGTAAGCCAAGCTCAAAATGAAATCTTTTTAAAGACTGAAGAGTTGAAGGGGACAAGCAAACTCCAAGGACCTTCATGTCAAACCAAGGCAACTGATAGGAAATGAGGTATGAGAAACAGGGCTCCCCTTTATTTTGAGAACACACCTAAAGCAAAGCTTCAAAGCACAGGATTTCAGTCTACGCCCAGCTTTCCAGAGGAATGTGCTTATGGGCAAGGGCCATCCTGGGTAAGCACTCTTACAGAGGATTACAGATGAGGGCATGAATATAAGAAATTCTAATGATTTGATTAAGAACATCCTAGTGAGTCAGCAGCCATGAAGTCATTATGACCCCCAACACTTACAGGGCCTAATGCACATCCCAAGTTGCTCCTTCAATACTTGTACCTACTTCTCAGGCAGCTGGTTCAGATGCTTTTAAAGAACTTCTTTCCCAATTTACAAAGAACATATCATGTTTTCCACAGTAACACTTCTCAAAGAAGTATAAAAATTTAAGAGATGGTTATTAAATGCCTGTTCATACATACAATTAGTGTTCACAGGTCTGCAAATATTAACACTGTCAGCTGGCAAAAGTTAAGTCAGTTCATCTGCTTCACATTTTTGTTCAAGCCAACACAGCTTTTGTCATGCAGCTTAATAGCCATTTCTTAGTATGCTTCAAGAAAAACCACAGATTTGTCAAAAGAAAAATAAGAGCAGTAGTAACCAGTTTTGTTGGTAAATGAGACATACTGATTGTGTTTCCTTTTAAGTAATACATTACCCCAACAAATGGTTATCAGCTTGGGTAAACACAATGTAGTTGATATATTTATTTAACATTAAAGAAGCCTTCTAAGCTTAACTACGCTTCTTGTGTACATAGGAAATGGAAATGCTCCAATTCTGAGATCTCATTCCTGGAAAGGAACATTAAGAAATATAAAAATTTTAATTTCTTTCTTCACGCTAAATTAAACCCCAATGCCAACACCAGGCACTGGGAAACCATGGGGAATGCTAAAAGAAAATCTTGTTCCAAAATGACAAGAGTGAGGCTTTCTCAAATTCTGTGTGTGTGTGTGTGTGGGGGGGGTGTTGGTATTTCTTCCAGTGTTCAGCACTCACCGTTCATGACTTATTCCTTCTTTTCAACATATTCCTTCTTTTCAACATATAATCATTTCTCATAGAATTTCTCATTGTAACATGTAGTAACTTCAAATATGGATACTGTTTTCCAATACATACAATGGGTTGGAGTCCTGTGGTTTTTATGACAACTGACAAATGGAAACGTCAGAAATCAAAAGCCTTCCTCTTATCAGTGATATTAGAAGTTGAGTGACTTTCACTGCCAGCTGGAATCAGATTTCTTAATGTATCCTGGAAGCTGCCCTGTACACCTGACCTTGCAATGCCATCTGAACTATCTGTAAAAGAAACTGATGTTCTTCAGAGCCTTGTCTGGGACTCAGAGAGGAACACTAGTATCTACAACAAAGCAGATAGAGATAGCTGGTAACTGCTAAGACCATGACGTGGAAAGACATCTGTGCTTGTGCAAATGCTTTGCTCAATGATGCACACTTCTCAAGATATTATTTCTTCTGTGCTCCTTGTCTAATTAATGGGAAAAGCTGATCGGCCACAGCAAACCAACAAACTCTTTGAACACTTTTGGGCATTATAGCTCAGACATCTGCAGCACCCAAAGAGCAGCTGACCTTCCTGCTAGACTTGTCACCTAACTCCTAAGGGAACTTCACAGCTTTTCAAAAACCTATTTTCTTTTGATCATTGTCAAGAAGGGGAAGCAGAGATCTGAGGGTCCACACACATTGTGAACAGTTAAATGAAACAAAGTAATAAATGATTGATCCTCCTAGATTGATATCCCTTGCCCAGGCACTGTAATTGTCACAGGTCTATGGATTCAAGAAACAAGATCTCTATGTACATCTTCTGTAAAAAATAAGAAGCAGATGAATTCTGTGCTGAGGACTTACAAACCTGGCACACGTCCACTGCAATGATTTCTTAAATAAAGACATATTAAGAAAACAGCTCATATAAGTCTGACCCTCAGCATGTGCTGATGAAAGAGGAAGAAGTGGGGTGGGGGAACAGCAGCAAACACCCAGGTAGTAAGAGAGCAGTAACAGAGCTCGCAAAGCAAGTGTCAGTGTGAACTTTCTGTAGAGAGGATGTGTATTTGGTACAAATAGAGCTTCCCTTGCTCTACATCTCATGAATTTGTAGGAAGGGTCAGAACAACACTTCACCGCAAGGACCTGGGGTAACTTTGCAGATGCCAGAGCCAGCCACCCTGGATTTGGTACACCAAAAAGAATTGTGCTACTAATAATCCCAGGGGACAGTCCTGACACTTGAGGGTGGTTGTAGAAGTACCAAAGGAGCACAAGCTAAGCAGCAAAATGCCATGGCAAACTGCACAGCTCTTCAGCAGGTTATGCAAAAACAAATAAGCAAAAAAATAATCCTTTCAGTGAAGGGGAAGGAACCCACTGGAGGTTTCTGAAAAAAACCCACCCACCACCAGGAAGGTAAGCAACTGTACAGGCAGGTAAGATGGACCAAGGATGTACAGTGCAAGTTGAGAGAAGAAGCTGTAATTGGAATGTAGAAATGATTCTGCGAGGCAACCTTTCAACCACAGCCTGATAAATTTTGAGGATTGTATTTCTCCTTGATATGAGCTACCTTGTAAAAGCTGGTCTTAACCTTCATTTGTGTTTTTGTTCACTCAGACTGCTTTTGCAAAAGGGAGCCAGCCCCTAAGCAAGAGCACTGCATGCTAAGGCACAAAGATCCAGGAGACAAGAGTTATGCACCCATAGTAGAGCATGTACTTTGAAAACACCACTTAGCTCATTCATAAATTATGAATTTCATAAAGCTTATTATTCTCAGTTTGCAAATGGGGAAAGAGAGAGATGGTTTGTGGTCACACGACAGGGAAAGCATTTACCTCCCATTAGGTTCTTTAAACCAGATCTTAATTACCCCTCAGGTACTTACACTCATGCTACCAAGAAATCCTGTGACACAGGGCAGCTGAGATCTCTTTAATAATTTATCAGTAGAAACACAAACAAATCTTCCAGAGACAAAGCAATACTATCACTATTTTACAACCTTTGGCAACACTATTTCTATACCTCAAAATAAATGAAAGAATAGGATGAAGAGTTTTTCTGCCTTTCACATGTTGGACTTCACCTCTACAATGATGGCTCTCCTGACAAACATTTGTGTTTATCACACATAGATTTTACAGTGCACTTTCTCATACTGCTGTTTTTCATCTTGCCTTTGTACCCAAGCTATTGCTACTGTAGGAGTCTACATTAAACTAATTTTATCTGTATTTCTTATACCCTATGAGGGGTTCTGCTGCTTGCTGTCACACTGCTGGGGCCGGGTAACAGGGGAAGTCCCCAGGGCTGTGCTACCAGGACCTTCCCAGCCGCCTGAGGAAGATCGACTTTGACAAGTCAGGTAGTACCTGATCACTATTCATATGGTCCCTGGCTCTACAAACTCTTACCCTGGTAAGTTATGTCCCACTGAGCAGCTTCCTAAAATCAGTTAGCCTGCACCAGTGTCATCAGGATCAGGCCCTAAGCCTAAGTCTAGTTATTGCTTACAGATTCACTGAATCACAGAATCATAGGGGTTGGAAGGGACCTCCAGAGACCATCGAGTCCAACACACCTGCCAGAGCAGGCTACCTAGCTTCTGAAACGTTCTTAGAAATTGTGGGTTTCTACTCTTTCAGAAAAAACACCAAATGATACCAGAATAAGCCAAAATAAATTCAAACTAGAATCCAAAGTAGCAAGTAATTGCAAGTGAGTCTTTTAAACCCACTTCTCCTTGTAACGACACACAGCTTTCAAATTGCAGCCATTATGAATCATCTTTTTTTCTTCCATTTAGGTCCCAAACAACCAGTTTTATACACTTAAGTTCTCTTCCCCCATAAATCAAAATTCGCCACTGAGGAAAAACTGTGTTAACACCACAAGGAAATTTGTTTGCTTTGTTAAATTGAGCTTCAAAAGCATGAATTGAACGTACACTTGTGATCGCAAGTAATGCCTCTTCTTATATCCATTCAAAGTGTTTACTTTATTATAGCTTATTATAAATGTACTGTCTAAAATGCAGCAGCATGACTGTTCAATTTTCAGGCCATAATTTTATGATAATCGTATGTAATATATTCATATGCCTACTCCACTGCCTGACAAAGCCCAAACTGGTTTGTTAGCAGCTCTGCTCTCCCCACGGTTCAAATTTCTTTGACTCAGAACGTTACTGAATAACAACATTAAGAAAGATATAATCAAAATTTTACAATGTGTTCTTCGCTATGGTAGGCAAACAAAGAAACATATAACATTGGAAGCTGAATTCGGCATACTGACTTTATCAAATACTGGTATCTAAGTGATATGTAAATTATTAAACATGCTATGCAAGCATTATTAGAAAGGTGGGGAGGAGGGAGCACGATTATAAATTTATAAACGCTTTCTACATCTAGAAATCCTATTAATACTTGAAAACGAGAACTGAGATTGTGCAGAGAGAGCTGTGCATAAACTAAGACCAGAACTAAGCAAACTTGCTTTTAATCTGTATTTAGCACGTGTTTCATTTTTTGCATAGAACTTATTTACAAAAAGTACTATTTTTTCTCTTTATACATTTCAAAGGCAATTCCTAGTTACTCATAAATCTGATACTGGAACGCAGAGAGGCTTATGGGACTTGGTAATAAAACTTCAGACAATCCCCATCGTCTTCACCAGACTGAATGGCTTGTCATCAACCACATCTCTCACAGAATTCACAGGTTCACAGAATTGTAGGGGTTGGAAGGGACCTCCAGAGATCATGAGTCCAACCCCCCTGCCAAACCAGGTTCCCTAGGACAGATCGCACAGACAGGCATCCAGACGGGTCTTGAATATCTCCAGAGAAGGAGACTCCACAACCCCCCTGGGCAGCCTGTGCCAGGGCTCTGTCACCCTCACCATGAAAAAGTTCTCCACATACTGATGTAGAACTTCCTGTGCTCCAACTTGAGGCCATTGTCCCTTGTCCTGTCTCCAGAGACAACTGAAAAGAGGCTGGCCATTTCCCTCTGTCTCCCACACTTCAGATATTTATAAACATAAACATTATGGACCAAAATCCTATGAACCAAAGGGCTGAGCCACAGAGAAGAGCTCAGTCCCCCTCATCATAGTTTCATATGGTCTGTGTATTTTTGAAAGATTGCCAGATCTTGAAAATACAGAAGTCTTAAAGCAGAATAAAATCTTATTTTTTAAAGAAATTTTTCAGGATTTGCATTTGTTTCACATGAGAAAAGAAGAATTTTGAATTTTCAAATGCAGGATGACAAAAAAGTAGTCAAACTACAATTTTTAAAACCTTGCCATTTTGAGGGAACTTTCTTACATATGATCGCTGAGATTGGAGTTCACAACCCTGCTGACTCAACCTTCCATTTTGTAGCTAGCACACAGGATGAGTTTCAGGTGACTGCCAGAACCATTTAAGTGAGGGAGCTGATAAACGCCTTGATGAAACACTGCAATAATATAAAACACAAAGCTGAGAAGAGCCAAGCAACAACCACTAAAAAAAAAAAAAAAAAAAAAAGGAGAAATAATCTACTCAGCAGTGCTATAAAATCCAAATAATAAAGCAAAGAAGTGTTGGGGAAAAAAAGCTGCAAAAGCCACATTAGGGATTTTTCATTGTATCTTTCATCCTTCTAAGATTTCAATTAGAAGGAAAATAATCTTTTTTTCCATTACTGATAATACATCACAACAAAAAGATTAATGGATGCTGACTTAACGCACTTTCAAAAATTAGCTCTGATCAAAGCAACCGCTGTAGTGAAAGTCAACTGCACTAACTCACTTCTCAACAGCCTTTATAGCACTGAGCTGGCTTGAACTCCCTCCCTTTCTTGAATAGTTTGCCTTAAACTTCAAAGCCTAACTGGCTTTTAGGCTTAAGTAACAGAAAGCTTTTTTCCCTCCTTCTTCAAAAGCAATTAAAGACGTTCAGTATAATCTGACCTATAATCTTAAAGATGAGCATGCAGGTCTTCTTGACCATTGTGGGGCTACAGAGTGGAAGGAGCTAGATGAAGAACTTAATTGTGGCTCAGACACTGCAAATCGTTTCATGGCCTTGCCTGCTGATGAGGTCAGTCCTCTCAAAGAAAAGTAAGCGAGGGCTAATCTATCAACAGCACAGATTTGTTGGTAAATGAGGCTATAGAAGGGCTCTTTCTGCTTTACCTTTCATTGCAAGCCCCTCCTTCCTTTCCATTCCTTGTTTTTGATGAGTCTGCAGAGTTAGGAAACCAGATTTCCCAATAATGGATGTGGGATGGGGTGAAAGACTGCAGTGATCATGAAGCAGTGGAATAGACAATGACAACGGACTTCCAAGAGTCACAGTTGGCTTCAGAGGATTTTACAGACCTTGCCAGATGTGGTCTGAGAAACTCGTGAACTTCTTGGTTCGTTGGGGCAGCAGTGTTTCTAGAGAAATCAGTATGGATTTTATCCAAGATGCTGGTTTACTATTAACTAAACAGAATTGCAACTTTGAAAGGTGAGTGCTGGCAACAGGAGACAATTAATGGCTTGACAGTTGGTCCTACCAGGGCCCTACCTGGGCCTGAAAGGCAGGAAATCTGGGCAAGCCCGCTGTACATGAGCACACTTTTCAGGGCTTTGCTTATACCCTGTGTCATTATATGCAAATATAATAAATATATATTATCAATAGCAAAACAAGCGAGCGACACTATTTAGCCTTCATTCTTATTTCACAAAATTACTCCAGTCAGATGGCCTGCAAGAGCTAAGGCAAGCAAAGCCAAGAAAAGTCTCCTGAGTCTTCTAGACAGACTTTTCCAAAAAACCCCTCGTCGCAAAGCAGCAGTCTGCAAAGCCCTCTGCATGGGTCAATTCTTAAATTCTGCAGAATTCAGAGCCTAATTTGAGCACTCTGCTCAAGCAGTACAGTTGTGTTTGAGTGGTTGTCCTCCCCCACCTGAGGCCCAGGACTGAAACAGCATTAGTTCTCTAACAAATACAGCTGAAAACATTTGTTTTGCTTTTCACATGGCGTAACAGCATTACAAGTAACATCATAAACCCATTCTAGAGCCAGCCAACGGCACTAACAGTTCCAGCCAGGAACAAACCTAATTCGTAAAGGCTCTTTCTCTAAGAGAACAGGCAGCCCTGGAAAGGGATAACCAAAGAGAAAGAAAAACCCGGTAACTCTGTAAACTGTTGCCTGATAATACGTATTTTTATAGTCTGTGAGTTTTACATACATAATTCTCAAGTTGTAAAGCCCAAGGCAAAAGGAGATGGATTTGTCAGGCAAGAGTGCACATGACGGGGAAATCCATGAACCAAAACGGAAAGCCCTGGTTTCTAGTTTCCTAGCACTAATTAGTAATTACAGATTTTTTTCCTTAAAGTTCTGAATAAAATATTAACAAGCTAGTAATTAAGTAATTCAGGGTCTGTTGCTCTAATGCAAGCTTCAGTATTGTAAGTCCGAAACCTCTGACTCACTGATCTATAAACATCCTTCTGAATTATTCAGAGACGTCCTCTGCTTTCCTTCTATTGAAGTTAAGTTACTCTGAAACCTCTTTCTATGCATTAATGGCATCCAAAGCGTAACCTGTGGAAAGAGAATGCAACGTTGTAGGAAAATACACTAATTGTATCTTGCACTACTGTGTAAAAGAAGAAAGCCATTCCAGTCTAATTCTGTTTTTGCAGATGCCTTGACGTTTTTTCTATCTGGACCAGCGTCTTCCCTACATCCCACACAGGTTTCTTCAGAGGCTGGGTCAGTATAAAAGAAATGCTGCAACACTTGGTTAATCTGCTCCTGCAATGGTCAAGCAATCAAGCGTGGCTAACCATGACCCACTAACGAAACGAAGCAGAAGCTGGGTTGCACGTGCCTGTATTACTATTAAATTACAGCCGGGTAGGTTAACAGACGAGGCTAATCGGGCATTTTATTTCTTGTGCGGTGCGGCATCAATACACAGGCAACGGGCATCTCCCCGAGGCAGTGCAGACCATGGTCAGTATTAACACCCTCTGGGAGACTGACTGAGTCCTACCAGACCGAGTAGCTGCAACCTTGCTACAACCTTGTTCCCTCCCAACTTAGAGCCCTGCCAGGCTCTTGGCCTACAGTGAAAGAACGCCTGTGGCTGACTTAAGCAGAGCTTAGGTGAGAGATCAGTCCTCCAGCAGAATCCAGGTCTTTTCCTCCCTTCTGTACCAGTGCTGACTTCTCTCCTTCACGCAAGCAAAACAGATAGATAATCTCACGTCGAGGCCTGTAATGAATCTGGCACAGCATCTCATGAATCTACCGACTAAGAACATAGTCAATTTTTTTTTTTTATTACAACGCATTAAGCTAAAATCAATAGATTCATTTACCAAAATGGATTTAATACTTCAGCTAATCAAGGGAAAGTAACATTTTTCTGAAAAGAAGTGACATTTCATTATAGCGTTCGGTTGTAAAGTCACTGGCAGAAATCTTTCTGTATACCAATTAAACGGTAACTCACTGAAGTTAGTAACATAAAACACAATATTGCATATTTACAGTTTTCCTCCCCAGTAAATGAAAGCATCTACAGTTCTCAGCAATAGCAATAAAGTGTCTGCCTGCACAATCGTGGTAACAACGCTGCCACAGCTCGGATCTTTCCTTTTCAAATCTTTCTACACTATTTTTCCCAAAGATATAACATGCTATTTTCTCTACAATCAACCTTTTTTTCCCCTTTGGAGAGAAGCAGAAGTGGCATTTTGAAAACTTCAATTTGCTGAAATATAATAGCACCACTGAGCTCTGTTGTTCTTCACTTTTATTCTCACTTTATGCTGGAAAGATAAAACTGCAGCGGTTTTACTATTGTCAAACAAAAAGTAAATAAATAATGGGTTCGTTGACTATTACATAACAAGATACCACATATCACTATTATTCAACTGAGTTTTGGTATGTATTTCTCTCTCAAATGTGAAATTTTACCAATACCGTAATCGTTCCGGAATACGGCCAAGCACAGGTATACATGACCCTCGCAAGGAAAACTGTGAAAGCCACTTTGATAGAAAAAAATCATTTAGTTCAGCGTTTCACTGTAAATCATATAAAAAGAGGAACGAATTAAGAATGCGAAAAGAAATTATCTTCCCTGATTTACCATCTAGGTACAGCTTCATTTTCCCCTGGGATGACTGCTTTCTAGGTATCAAAGGCATTCTTTGAACAGTACAGGGGCTATTTATCATTGCCCCGTGTAGGACATCAGCATCCTTCTACCTTTACTAGTAGGAAATCCCATTTTTATTTGCCTACGGGCCAGCTTTTCCTGGACACCATCTAGTTTAATTCCCCCTTCCCCCTTATTTGCTAAGCATCTCTACAAGCCACCAACTTTTTCATCAGAGGTCTAACATGAGCTTAAGCTCGTGGGACCTACCTGGTTTTACAGCTTATATTTGAGGACAGAAATGGGGGAAGGAGCGGGAATAGATCTCTGAAAATCTATTAGCAGGAGCTGAAGTGGCATTTAAGCCACACCACATGTCTGTGGGGAACACTGTGCTGGAAATGCTCACTTGTAGTTAAAACAGCTGTACAGTAAGAATTTGGTTTTATGCCAGCCTTAGATCTCATAATTGGAGAAGTCCAGAGGGACAGGCAAGAGTATTTGCACCACTACTTTAGGTACTTAAAATTTAGGAGCTAGCTTGGGTACGTAAGCCACCGAGAGAGACTGGCACCTCTAGAAAGCAGTTTAAAAGACCCAGCGAGGGAACTGTCAGGCGCTTTTCTTAGAGGTTCCCAGATTCACCCCTGGATTCAACTGCTTTCCACTGTCTCTACAGGGAGCCTGTGGTGTATACAGTGACTGAAATTAGTTTGTGGGACTAGCCTCCTTTATAGATATTATAATTAGACAGGATATTATCCACAACCCCTTTTCCTTTGTACACTGATATCCTGCATAATTATCTCATTTGATATTTCTTCTACCTTCTGTGTTATTGTTTGCAGGCCTATTCTTTTTCATTTATCTAAATTTAATCTCCATTTGCCTTTTACTAGTCCTAAACCAGCACAGTACCTCTCAATACGATAATATTTGCCGTCAACTGTTTTTCCCCAATCTTATCAGCATCTGACATTTAAAATATTCCTCATTCATGATGTTCACTATGCGTTTTATATATACTATAAAGAAAGGTCTCAGAAACAATTTCCTAGTCCAAGAATTTCCCTCTTAGACCATCTCTCACCCTTTGCAACTTCAACATCTTGATTTATTCATGAGTAATTTATTGTAAAGACATTATCATCTGCATTTCACGAAGGTACTACAAGTTCAAGCTCATTTATCAAGTTCAACCTCATTTGTTCGGTTTAGACTCAAAATAACTCACCTCTGAAAAGCTTAACAAATTTAGATAGATTCTGCCTATAAACTGTTTACAACAACAATTTCCTTTCTCTTCCCCTCTCAAGCCTGATCTTGGACGATGTTCTCATGGGTCTTTAAAACAATAAACAGTGGTTAAAAGACTTTGGCAAATTACTTTTTTGCTGTCTCATTTGATTAGAATATTTTTTAATAGGGTCTGATTTTTATAATTTCGTTTAGAAACTATTTTTTGATATATTCTCACTCTTTGACTGCTGTGCATTCTATTGCTTTTATTTCACTTGCCTACAAGTACCAACAAAAGCCTCTAACACAGAAAGGACCAATGCAGAAAGCAAAGATGAAGAACCGATTTAAAAAATCAGAACAGATTAATAAAGAGCAATTATGGTAACAAAACAAACATGAAAGGGACCTCTTCTGATGGAAAAAAAAAAAAGACATACAAATTTAGGACAATACTTCTCTAAGAAGACAATTATGTACAATGAATTCCCTAAATTGTCTAAAACCCTGAGAAGCTTGAGCACACGGCTACACCATTTGAGTATTGTATTCTAGTCAAACGAACATGCAAATGCAATTGCATTTATGGAAACTAAGCATGGGGGCGTCTCCATCAAAGGGAAAGCAGTTCTCATTGCACCTCAGACAACGCAGAGGCCAGCCCCAGAAACAGCTGTTGTCATCAAGGTATCCTCAATTGCTCAGAGCAAATTACGCTCGCTCTGTGCTGAAGCACACCCAAATCAGGTCTGACAACACAGTTATAACACGGGAACAGCTGCAGCAACAAATTATGTTCAAGAGCTTAAAATCATCACGGACAAATCATCCTCTTCTGCAAGATGATTTCTGTAAAACATAAGAAAGCAAAACAAAAGATGGTGCCAGCCCCAAATCACCCACATACGGGAGCCAGAACACTCTCCAACACTGAAGCCTGGGAAAGAACAATGTGACAAAGAGGACGAGGACAATAGCGAACTACAACTTGCTCTGCAGTGCCAGAAATCTGGCAGTTCTACAGTGACCTGATCAGTTATTCCACCGTGACAAGCATGAGGGCTCAATGCAACACGGATGAGAAATATCTGCAATATCTACGCTCATTTATTGCTAGAGCAAACCTCTTGTTCCCAGTATCCTTCTCAGCACTATTTAGTTAGGAGTGAGCAATAACTTCATGGTTCAGAGACACAGCTTAACCCTTTTGTTTTGCTGTCTCTTCAACATGGAAAACAATCTCTCTATTAATGCATTATTTTAATGGGACATAATCTGCATGTCCTAATGCTCACATTTATCATAGTATGTTTTCATACTACTGGGCATAGGAAAGCTACTATGAGCACCATCTGCTAATCGTTTTGAAAATTGAGTTTTCTGTATGATTATACTTCTAAGAATAGTATCTGTATAGGATCAACAGCTAATATATGGAAAATTACCAGACAGGTAAGAAAGGAAACGAACTCAAGAAGAAGAAATGCTGAGACAAAAAAAGCCCCACTCCAAATCATAATGAAAACTAAAGTCTGAAGGCACTTGCATAAGCTACTGCTGGTTGTAAATCTTGTTATTTTATCAAATGAAACGAAACAGAATACTCCAAATCAAGCAACCCTAACACAACAGAAAAATGCTCGTTGGCTTAATCTCATAGGTATTATGACAAAAGTACTCCAACCAAAAGGTCCGAAGAAGAAAAAAATCAATGGTTTTAGGGATCAATTTTGAAAGCTTTTTCTAAAAGTCACAATAGGTCAGTGTTGCTGATGGAGAGGGGCTGCAGACAGGGCTGGACACAAAGGGTACAGGACAAAGGTGTCAATGTTAGCATGACCATGGCATCCCATCATAAATGCAAGTTTTGTTTCTGCAGTGCTCAGGTGTCCCAGTGTACACTCGTACGCATTTGTCTTCCCTTACTAATACCCTTTACACACAACAGTGACGCCCCGTTTCACACATTGACAAAGTCTCCTGGTTACATTTACATCCGACAGCTACTCACTGGCTGCTCTTCTTCCAGATGGTTACTGTTGAGCTTTGCTACTAATCTAGCTAGTGCTGCCTCTCCCAGTTCCTTCTATCTTTCTTTATGGCTCTGAATAATCTATAAACTTCTGAAGTTTTAGGGACATTCCTGAGAACACCCGTTTCTCTCAGATCCAGTTACGCTCACAGATTTTTAGTTTAAGCCAAACACGCTTTATTCTCAATATATACCACACACTCCATTAAAAAATCCATATTGTCTCATTACACGAAAATACCTACAGAATGACTTCAAAGGAAAAAAATAAATCCTTTCTTGTTCTAAATAAACATTTTAGTGAAGAAAACATCTCATGTTCTTTGAAAGAGGACCATTGGATCCCCAAAAGGTAATGAAATTCTACCCCTAAATGGAAAAAAAGATGTACCTTTTCATGTTTTTGATATTATGAGAAAACCAGTCACCTGCAAAGGTAAATATTTGACAAGAAGAAAGAGAAGTGCTCAGAATGGAAGTACGGAAAGTCTTGTACAATGCAGCAACAATTGCAGCCATAGGAAAAGAAAAGGAGGAAGAACTGAGTGGTACCCTGTACGTTAATATTAGGGACTGAGATTCAGCTCTTTTCAGTCAGTAATAGTGCAGGCTCAGAAATATCCAACTGTACAATTTCCCAATAAACAAAAATTGATGAAGTTTCCTATACCCTTAAGAACTAGTTATATTTCATAATGGGGACAGCTTATACTCTTGACCATCACAGAACCAGGAAAATTCAGGTTAGAAGGGACTTCCAGCCATGACCTACTCCAATGTCCTGCTCTAGACTGGGGTAACTTCGAGGAAGAGTCAGGTTGCTCAGGGCCTTTTTGAGATAAATTTTGAAAACCTTCACAGTCAGAGATTTTGCAATCTTTCCAGGCAACCAACCTCACCACGAAAATGTTTGCCTTACATCCAACTGGAATTTCCCCTCTTCTCACGTGTCCCTGAGAAGTGTTTGGCTCTTTTTTTTTGATTCTGCATTCTCACTTCAGGTAACAGAAGATTTCAATTAGTCCCCCTCAACTTGCCTTCTCTTCTTCAGACCAAAGAAATCCAATTTCTTTAACCTCTCCTCACAGGCCACATGCTCCACCCTTCATCGTGACCTCCGCAGGAGCTGCTCCAGTGGGGTGACTTCTGTGCCGCAGAGTCCCCAAGCACTGCCCTGTTACTCCAGATGTGGTCCTACAAATGCTGGAGCAGAGAACAGTGACTCTCCTTGACCTGCTGGTTATGCTGCAGTTAATACAACCCAAGGTTGGGTTGGCCTTTAGCACCTGGCTGGCTCGTGTTCACCTTGTTGCCCCCGGGACGGTCCAGAGTTTTTCCAGAGAGCTTTTGTGCAGCCAGAAAGGCTCCAGCCTGAGCTGTTGCAAAAGGCTTGTTCTGTCCCTGACACCCAACCCTGCATTTGCATCTCTTAAACTTCACGAGGTTCCTTTGTCAGCACTTGTTTTCCCAAGGTTTTTGAGAGAGGACACCGATTTCCTCTTCCTAGGATGTATGTGTATTCCAAAGCCCAAGAAACGGAAGGCTTAAAAAACTGCAATCTGTTACAATACTCATTAAAAGCATTTGAAGATGTTTTTCTTAAACAGTTAATACAGAAGTAAATAGAAAATAAATTAAAAAAACCCAACAAACCAACTCCAATAAATTAAGTCCTACAATCAATTAGCTATTGCTTTAACCTTTCCAGAAGGCTTAATTTACCCTATGCTTAGCAAGAACAAACTTGGATTGATTTAAAAAAAACCAAACCAAACCAAAACCAAAAAAAAAACCACAACCTATTGGGAGCTGAAATAACAAAAGATGTCCAATAACAAAAATTAAAATAAAAAAACCCCACAGTCCAAAAGCAAGCACCAATTATTCTGTCTTGTTGGCATCAACAACACAAAACTGCAGAGGTAATCTTCCTAATTCTGTGGACTTTTATGGAACACCACATGTTTTACAAAGAACAAATTTTTTAACTGAATTCATAGGCATAATCAAGACAAAAAGCAAAATGGGGACTATCTGATCCATCAGAACAGAGCGAATTTATAAATTATATCTCATTAACATTTTGTTCTTAGGGGCAGCAATTGTGACAGCATACAAAATCACTGCTTCAGTTTTTGCAGTGCTCATGCAGATTTAATACTTGTTATTCTTTTTCTGTTTATATCACCAGTTCCAAAACTAGATTGTTTTAAAATATTTTTTTAGCATTTTTCTTCCTCCTCAGTGTGTCCATAGAGAGTAAATATGCCCACTGTATGCTGGCATTTGCTGTAATATAAATGCACACATAAGACACATTAATAAGGATTTATATTACTGGTGTCTAACATCCCCAGACAGGACTGAGGGCTCTAACATTCCAGAGACTCTACTAACATACAAGCAGTCAGGGTCCCTTGCTCTTAAGACTTAGCAATTGCTTTTGAGAAAAGCTGCAACAAAGAATGGCAAGATGTAGAGAAATGAAAGAAAAGAAAGGGATAAAGAATTAAGCCATATGCTTTTTTTCTTTCCTAATTAATTCTCGAAGTAATGGTTCAAAATTATTCTGTTTTCAAAATGATCTAAATTTGGTGCCTTTAAAAAACATGTAACTTAGGCAGTTTCTGTTACTGCTGTCACAAATTCAGAACTTTGGTTTTGATGTTCAGAATAATGTTTAGGATACAAAGTCAAAGAAAGGCACCTTGAGCTTGGGACAGAAGATTGCAAGATGTATAACCAGCCACTCCAGGCTCCCTCAGGTTCACTTCAAGTCCTAGGCTTCCCTCTCAAAAACCCTCTCACTGCTGAGAATTAACTTTATTTTTAATGTAAAACTTGCCTGGCATTCCCAAGGAAGGAAAACAGGGTCCATCATCCTATGCTAGGTTAACTCTTCATATATCCCAAACTTCATGACCACCCTGAAGATAAGAACTAAGATGTCAGATATGACTGAGTCCTTCATGTGAAATCAGTGTAGAAGGAAGGAGTAAGTAGAAAAGGAGGTCAGATCCCAGCACCAGAAGGCATTGTATCAGCATTGTATGACTTCCCATGAGAAGGCTATACATCATCATCTTGTAACAATGGACATTAGGAACAAAGCTTAAATTCCCACTCCCTTGAGAAATAAACTTTGAAAGATTACCTGGCAATCAGCCCCACTTAAGTGTTAGTGCTAAAACCTTTTCCATGTGTTGACTTCTGCGTGAGACACAAATACGGGTGGTTTCCACAAAAGACACACAGAATAAGAAAAAGGAAGAGAAGTATTTCTTCTCATCAGCCCAACAGTAGCAAGAGGATCTGAAAATCTTACTGCCACAGCCCACAAGACTCTCTAAGACATTAGAGCCTCCCACCTGTTCTGTTTGGAAACTGTTAACAAGAATAAATATAGCTTATTAGTGGTGATTGCTTTATCATAAAGATACAGTATGAATGTCATAAGAGATAGAATATTATACAGCTTTATCTTCTGTTTGTGTGTTTTAATTCAGAATGACCGTGTTTAATGAAACATGGGGACTCAAGATTACCTGAGTTTATCTTCTTCTTTCACAGCCACAAAATCATAAAATGATGACATTGATTCTCAACACTGTAAAGGTGTTTGTTCCTAGTGGAAGTTGGATCCAGATCTGTAGTTCTCAAAAGTATTCTTTAGCCTTCAGCATAAATTTCTTTCTGTCCAGCAAAATCCATTTGTTCTCCTGCCATTGCTTTCCCAGTTTAAAATAATCTTCTCCCCTTCTTCCCCTCACTGCCCATGTTAACTCTGCTAATACAAAGACGAAATAATCCTTCTCTGACACCATCTTCCTAAGCTCACCAAGCTCGCCCTTTTTTTCTTTAATTTGTCAGGCCTCTGTTCAGCCCAGTGGTGTTTCTTTCAGTTTGAAATCATTTGTCTTCAACGTGAACAACCAGAATCAAACATCTACAAATAAATCCGTATTTCCTTTTTCTCAGGAATGTCTCACTCCAGAGATGCTAGGGCTGTATTTGTCTTTTTCCTCAAGCTGAAGACATGATATCCTTACATTTTATTCTATGCCATTCTGTATCTCATACAACACTAACAGCACAAATAATCAGGGGAAACAGGCAACAGAAACAAAACTCAGATTATGACTTCATGATAAACTAGAAATCCTTTTCTGTTGTGGTTGTGAAAGCAAAGACCTCTATAGATAGGTAGGAAAGTCCAATAAGCAAAGCACCAAATAATTAGGGCTCCAACAGACTCTTACTGGCTGTTAAGAGGCACAGAGGGAAAATGTTTACATGTATTTTCCTACAAGGCTGTTCAGACCACGTTGTTGCTGTGGAGCTCTGTCAGGACAGCAACTGAGTGTACAGGGAAAGTTGGACTAATTGTCCTCCTTAATGTGGAGTAGCCTGAAGAGCTGTACCCTACCAAGGTGCTCCAGATCTGTCCTCTGTGATCAGACAGTAAAAGTCTACCCAGCTGTGGGATCACTAATTGGCAGTAGAAGCCACTGTCACTCAGGGAAGAAAAACATGACAGCTTCAGTCAAGAAATCAGCAGCTTATCCTCGCTTAAGAAATAAGCTCTTGAAAGCAGCAAGTTCACCAATTCATGCCTTTGCCCCCTTCTTTCAGGAAAAGCTTCTTTGGTAAATTGTGGCCAATCACTTCAGTAATCACCTAGAGACGTCTGATATTGCCAAAGGAGTCATGAGTGAGGTCGAGCCTGGTTCTCAAGACATAGATCGGTTCAGCCTTTATGTCTGGACAAAGGTATAGCAACTGTCCTGAAGACGTTTCAGTTCTTGGGCACACATGGGTAAATTCTCTGAGGTGCTGGTAAAAGTTGCCTGTGGATCTTAAAGTAAAAGTGGATGGATTGGTATCTGGAGGGTCCATTGGATTTGATGTGACATGATCAGGGAAATTCTCTCTCTAGCAAAACTCCACCATGGTTTATCATGTTTTAAGTTAAAAGTGTATTTGCTAAGGGAAAACGAGGCAGTTGGGCAAATAATAGCTTAGAACCCAACTGCAGTCCTGGAGCATCAGCAGCAGGTTTAGCTGACTCCGCAGCCAGCAATACTGTTCTCAAGTTTAATAACATCCCAGGTAATGGCTACTGAGCTGCAGGTCAGAGCAGAGGGCTCGATTCCTTGCTAGTCTTTGATAGCAAGACTGCTGATTCTACAGCAGTAAGTTCCCCAGAAACAAACTTAAAAATTTCAGTATCTTTCCACAGGGGTCCTACCACAGAAACAAAATACTAAGAGCACATTGCTATCTCCAAAATACTCTTTTCACTGTAACTGTCCTCACATTCCATTAAATCAAACAATTCTATTTTGAACAGAGTAGTATTTATTATGAAACTTTTTAATAACTACTCTTAAAATACTAAAAATAAAATAGCAGTAATTAATCTTTATTTAAATGATAATTTAATGTGTTAAGAGCCCAAAATGAAACTAGTGATTAGCTCAATAGTAAAGACTGCCAGAAGCTTCATTACTGATTAATAATGGAGAACACAGTGTACTGAACAGTTTCCCCTAATCCCAGAAGCATCTAGGAACTGCACTGCAAAAAAAAATTCAATCCTAATAAATTGATTAAGGAATATAATTTTCTTTATAGTTACAATTACTGGATACAGTGCAGCTAATGTTTCATTCTGATCTACATCAATTAAAACTATTTTAAATACAATGGTTCATATATGTTATGCAGACTTCTTGTTCTGTAAAACATTAAAACTCCTATAACATAGCCTGCCATCAGGTGACCATTGTGTATACTGAGACAATTAAATTTGTTACTTCTAATAAACACAAAATGTCTATGATAACTTTTTTGCTTTAATAGCTTCATTGTTAGTAAAAGCAACAATATTTAATGTAAATAGATTCAAGAAATTTTACTAGTTAATTCCAGCTGATATTCTATCTTGCTGATCAAGACTGTCACTTAAGAAACCTTCATTTAATACATCTTCCAGGAGTTATTTAATAAAAACAATAACTTAAGGTCCAAAGAAAGCTGGAAATCACTGAAATGCTTCAAAGTTCTTGAATGAATGCTGCAGTATATGACAGCAGCTACAACTACAAAATAGCTACTTAAATGGGAAAAAATACAAAAAAGTAAACACTTGTGGTGAAACCATTATGTATCACTTTCAAATAGATGCTAGAATGAAGCAATCGCATCTAAATCTACCCCCTTCCAATTTAAACGCACTACCCCTTGTCCTGCCACTACATGCTCTTGAAAACAAACCCTCTCCAGCTTTCCTGGAGGCCCCTTTAGGTACTGGAAGGCAGCTATAAGGTCTCCCTGGAGCCTTCTCTCCAAGCTGAACAAGCCCAACTCTCTCAGCCTGTCTTCACAGGAGAGGATCTCCAACCCTCTGATCATCTTCATGGCCCTTCTCTGGCCTTGCTCCAACAGATTCATGTACTTTCTTGCACAGGGGAAAATACAAGGTCCGTATACTTTCTTAAACCCCAGAGCTGGATGCATTACTCCAAGGAAGGTCTCATGAGAACAAAGTAGAGGAACTACCCTATATGAAGTCAATTCCTTCAATGTAACCTTTATCAAACAGTCCCCTGAAAATAAAATAAGATTTCATGGCAACAGTGCATTTGATTGTCAGGTGATCAATTCATTTAGTACTCTCACCAGATAACCAAAATAGCCAACATTTTAATAATTTATATATTTATCACCGAAACTCACTGGATATTACTGTAGGACAAGAACAATCTTAAGCATTATGCAATAACTTAAAAGGTCTATATCGTGAACTCTGTTCAAAGTAGCGATGTACAAAATCTTACAATATGTATGAACTGGCACATTATTGGAAAAAAGTTCCAGGCAGATCCTTCTAGGCAGGAAAACGTGATTTTTTCCCCATTTCTTCTAATCTATCTGCTAGCAGATACACAATTCAGAAGCTTGAGGAGTGAATGCTTCACATTCCTTTTGTATAATGAAGTACAGAGATCAAACATCTATCAAGCACCACCAGTGATGCCACTGAAAGCAAGTCACGAGGAGGAAGATCAGGTAATTTTGGTTAATCTTACCAGTTCATCTACATCTCAGAAACATTATAAATATTAATGTGTGTATAAATATTAATGAATTATTGCATATGAGAAAGAGACGTAGACAAATCATCCCAGAAGAAACGTTAGTATTTCAAAAATCTTTTCCCAGACTTGCCATCTACAGTCTTCATCATCAAAGACACTGGTGTAATTATCTTCCCACACAATTCTTGAAAATCAAACTTGTTTGCTTTTGGGAAGGGATACTTTGATAAAGAGTTTTTCTCTCTGCAGTTTTGTAGTTGTACATAAATTGAAACAAGAATTTATGAGTACTAGCATGGCAGGTTAATATGCTTTTTGTGAATATTTCAAAGGCAAGGTAGCGTTCTTACGCGTCCAACTGAAAGTGCACTAAAATTCACTAGAAGGACCACTGTGGAATAACAGTTCACTTTGTGTAATAAATCTACACCAACAGAGGAGTGTAGTGGTCTGGGGCATTCCTTAATGCACATGTTTGGCAAGAAATGCCATATCTTAATAGAATACTTTAATATACGGGATGTTTGCAAATGAACATGAGTGGGTAATTCGTGTAACGAGACAGACCAATCCATCATGCAGTACACAAAAGCATGTCTGAACAAAAAGGTTATAAAGACTCTATTTATTGCAGGACCAAGTGCGGTTCATAGGTCTTTTAAGTGGTGGAAACGTTGGAAACCACTTATGAAAGACCCAAAGAACTGATAGGGAAAGGGAAGATAAAAGGGGGATAGGGAAAAGGGAAGGAAAGAGGAAAAGGGAAGGAATGAAAGAAACAAACAAACTTGCATCAACACTTACAAAAGACCATTGTATATCTCCAGATTGTATACATTGCTTTTTGCAGCACCAACTCGTAATGTGTATTGCTCCCCATTTTTGGTGCTGAAGATCTGTAAGAGGATGCAGCCGCATCACTATCCACCAATTCCTCCTGCTGTGACACAGCCAACATCCTTTTAGAACCTCCAATCAATCAGACTGGAGCCTCAATTAAAAAAGCTTATTCTTTCATTAACTGTACATCAGCTGCCAGTTGCAGCTAACAATACAAACCAAAAACCAGCTCCATACTAGCTATTATGAAGAAAATTAACTCTATCCCAGTCACAAGCAGCACTACCTGAGACAGACAAGCTTACCATTTCAGGGTCACCTTTAGCATCACAAACAAAGCAAAGCAGCAGTGTGCAAATATATGCCCATATGTACACATAGAGCTCCAAAATGAAAGGTTATGTTTTAGAGAGAACAGCTTGTGGAATTACCTATTCCGTGGCAAACGTAACACTCAGGATGAGACTACACCAGTGATATGCTACCTCAAAGTCTGATAGTAACCTACTCAAAGTTATGTCAGGTGTTTGTTGTGCTTTTTGCCATATAAAAGGTAAGAAGAGCGAACAGAACAGAAAATATTCTTGTGCCCTTATCCTGAATATCATGCCATTCCCTACCCCAGAAATGGCAACAGTAGGATACAGAAAGGTGCTGACTGGAGATATTGAATGGTTGGGTACAGAGAGCAATTAAATAGATTAAATCTTTGTAACTTGGAAGGTGCAAGATTGGGGTAATGTGGAAGAGAAGACAGAGTCAAGAGTGCAGAATGACTGCTCATCATCTGTCCTGCCATAAGGCCTAGGTTGAACCAAAATGAATTAGTAGGCAATGGGTTTAAAAGAAACAAAATAACACCTTAATTCACAGTGACAGTATGGCTTTTTATCTTGGAAATTTAGTAGAAAATCCCTTAGGCACATTCAGGGAGGAAGGTCCAAGACAGTCTATTCAGCACCACAGTGCAGACACAACTTCCAGCAGAGAAGGCCTTGCATGCAAATTGCAGGAAGCTGTATGCATTCTTTCTATTTATCCTGTCCTATCCCTCTTTCCCTAAGCATGTGCTAGTGATGTGATGCTGGGCCCTGCTGTTTGACCCTGCACAGTGTCTGCTCTGCAGCTCTCCTGTGAGCAGAACGGCCTCTCTCTGGCCCAAGTGATGGGAGTACCATCACTGCTGACCGCAAACAGCTGAGAACGAGTATGGTATGCACCGATTCTCTCTCAAATCCACCCAGTGAACTTACAAACTCTTCCCAGCCATGGGGAAAACCTCCCCATTATGCTGCATTATTAGAAATGGATGGGGCAAGTGAAGGTGAAAATAAGGAGAACAGCATGAGAGAACTTTTATAAAGCATTTAAACAAGCATTACTCTGAAGAGTTATCACCAAGAAATTACAAGCTTCTTTTGTGATGAAACTTCTTTCAAGAAACATTTAAATTGTTTGATTAGCCAAACTGAATAATGTACATACACGAGCTGGGGAGATGAGAGAAAACGAACAGGGAAGATGGAAAGCACAGATTTGTTATTTTAAAGTCATTTTAAATCAGTACCAAGATTTAAGTTGTAAAAAGTAAGTATTTGATAGATATGGTTGGGAATACTGTTCTTTAGTAAAATAATTAAGAATGACAAAGAAACACACCTGAGTTTCAGAAATTAAGTTTCATTTCAATGTAAATCAAAACCATGGCTTTAAAAATTCTGAGAGGCACAAGCCTGTGTACACGATGGAGGGAACAAGAGTGCAGCATATATACTAATTACAGGTGTCACCTGGGACATGGGAACGTTGCAGCGTTCAAAGTCAGATACCATATGTCCACATCTTAGTGTAACAACTGACATGCTAATGCCCCCTCTCCTTGTCCTAAGAAAAATCCCAATGAAACTCATCAAAATCAGTCCATATATTCTTGTAAAATATTTTTGTTTGCAAATGATGTGACAATAACTAATTAGCAATTAAAAATGTGAAACTATTATAGTTCAACCGGAGGAAAAGAAACAATAAATCATAAAAGACAAATGGTTTTCCAGCAATTCTACGAGTCTTTCATAATAAATCTAATAATACTGGGAAAACAATCTGTGCTTTTTACTGCAGTGTCTTCCCTGCCAAGGATCACTTAAAGAATTACAGAGTTCCAAAACTGGCTTTGTTTTGAAATGTCACTGACAAGGTAGCCTAAGGAAAAAAAAGGAGCATTTTCCTTCTGATAATTAAACTGGAATCAAAATTAATCAAAAGATGATAGGAAAAACTAAACCTCTTTGAAAAGTTAAGTACACAGATGTAAGTAGAAGCAAACTCAGGATATGGCAAACATCACCAAAGTAGCGTTGTTTCCCATTCTATTTCCTGAAGCTGCACTGATGAAACACTAAATCAAGACACAAATTATACAGCAGTGAAATAATTCAAATAGCCCCCTCCCCTTCCACTCCCAGCTTAATCGTACCTTAATTTGTGCAAAAGGTCTGTCAAAGTTTCCAACATAAAGAAGACCAACATTCTGGGTGAGTAGCCTAAAAAAACAAACAAACAAAAAATCTTTTAAGATACCACTTTACATTCAGATTTTTTCTGCATCTCCAGTTGTTGTTACTGAACCCTAGCAGGGAGACAAGCTTCATTATGATAGCAACAGCTACCTTTGCAAATCTGATTACACACTTCCACTTGAACTGCTATAAAAAAGTAGTTCATTAAAGATGGATGCAGACCGGTCATTTGTGTTTATGCTGCAAGCAGCTCTTCAACACAATCATTTTGCAGGCTTCTTTGTGAACATGGAAGAATGGCAGGTATGTGCCTCTTCTGTTTGAGACCATTAAGAGACACAGGGATAGCAAGAGAAAAGACAAGTAAACACACATTTAGAGCAGCAGGGCTAAGAGTTAAAACAGATTAGGACAAATGAAAGTATGCACAATAGTAATAGAGAGAAATAATAGAGGATCTCTGCAATACTGTTCTAACAGCTTCCCAAATAAAAAGAGCCACAGATGCAGTTTGTGCCTGCTGTTCTCTTCAACTCTTTATGAGGTCGTTGCATACACCACCAAGATCCAGAGGGACAGTGGAATAAGTTGACTCAAAAGACTCTTGGTACTTCTGGAAAAGAATTAGTTAGACTGCTGCAGGTACCTCGTGAGTCAATATTAGTAGACAAACTCCAGATCCTGGAGGAGCATTAGGTTGTCTCAGCTATCAGCAAGTAGACAAGAACATCACTGGCCAGCAAAAAGGGTAGGAGAGTACTGATGGACAATCAAACTTTTGAATCAGACAACCCCGATGTTCCTCTTGCTAAGCAAAGGCACAAGCAGCCATTCCCTCCCGTGTAGAAGCTCCAAGAGCATCACACTGAACTGCAGACACCACAGGAGAACTTTTTATGACAGACCCTTGAAAGAGGTTCTGTTTTGATTAAAAGGGACATTCAAAGCCCATCACATTCTTCAGTAGTTCCAGGGTTTCATTGTTTGCTGCTCTCTATTTTCCTTCAATTTTACATCCCATTCCCTTTAGTAATAAGGCCTCACATATAAATTAAATAACCAGAAATAAGTACAAACATAGGCATGACTCCGCATAAGTCTGACACTGATGCATCTCTTTCTTATGTTTTTAAGCATATACACACTTTTAATTCATATTGTTACATATTTTTTCCTACATATAAACTAGCTGTAATTTTCAACAAATTTCTTACCATCACCAGGTCTGTTTTCATAAACAGAAGAAAACAGAAACAAAAGGCAGTAAATCCTTTTGACCCAACAGAAGTTACACATCTTAGCATGATTTTGATCCTTCCCAGTTTTGACAGTACGGTATACATGACCTTAAACTGGTTTACCAACAGCAAGAATTGGCAGAGCTCAGCAAAATTACAAAGTCAAAACATTCACATATATAAAACAGTTAATTAAGAAGTGGTGTCAAACTGTATATCATCTTCAAAAAATCCATCTGTAATTAGTTATGGTATTCAACAATTTCCTGCGCACTGACAGAAATACCTAAAGGAAGAAAAGACATGTAAGGAGCAGAGCAGTCAAAGTATGAACAGGCAAGTGGCTTCCTTACTTTGCCCAGAAGTGTGCCAGATCCATTGGGAAGGCCTGCAATTTTTGCAATGCTTCTGCTACATATGGAAGTCAGGATGAGCATTTCAAACTCATTTTCAGTCACAATAAATCAAATTTACTTAGAACTCAGGTATCTGGAGTTGGAAAAGCCAGCATATTGATCAAACCCTCTCCAGGGACTATAAAGCAAACTTGGAAAATATTTAAGGCTTTTCTAAATGAAAAGAAACATATGGGAAGTCATTAGTGAAAAAGGTTAAAAGAGAATCTGTAAAAAGGATTCAGGGTATGTCACCATATTTCAGAGAGGGGCACCTTAGAGCAAAGAAGTATTCTTAAAAAGAACTGCACACAGTTTTTGTAAGGCAGAAAAAGAAATTAAAAAAAAATCCACTAGCTGTATTTCTAGTAAGGGACCTTAAAAGAAAAGAGATTTCAGTGTGATTATTCCCACGTGGTTATTCTTTACATTGTTTTTTTTAATGGATAGAAATGTAGGACCATTAAAAATCTCGGTATTTGAGGTGGCTAGAAGTAATGAACACCTAGGGAACCTTAGAACATCTTAGAAGTAATGAATTTTACTTAGAAGTAATGAATTTTACTTAGAAGTAATGAACATCTAGGGAACCTAGATCTTCTTGTTTTTCCAGAAGACCATACAGCTGTCTACACTACTTCACTTGCCATCACAGACACACACCCAAAACCTGAAAACAAACATCAAGGATTGGATTCTGTATTAAGATCGATATTGACACGGTACAAGCTTATTGCTATTTATTCACCTTTCACTGCTTCAGTTGAAATGTATTTTACTTAAAATTTCTTATTTGTATTCACATAACACTTCAAAAAGGCCATTAATTCAAAGCTACATTATTAGCAGAATTTTTAGGGAACAGAAAGTTATTTGTAACTATCCCCTGCTTAAATAAAAGGTTGCACTCTTTGTTTCTCTAGCTTTCGAGATTCCTCTTGGGTTCTGAAGTTTCAAATTGCAAAACCCATTAGTTTTCCAATTCAATGAGATCGAAATCACCATCCCAATACAATGATAATTTAATGTCCTGAAGTACTCCGTTTTTCCACCTCTGTGTAATCAAAAAATTCTGAATTTCATGACCAGTATAACTCTTTTAACTTAATCTCTGTATTTCAGAGACTGAGCTCACACAGAAGATTCTGCAGAGGCAAGCACACCATGGCAAAAGTCACCGCTGAGGCTCTGGGTAGGTCAAGTTACTGCAAGAGTGTTATTACTCCCTCAGCAGCTACAAGTGTCAGTATCAAAAAACCACGTGCCATGAAAGAGAGGGGTGAAACAGAGGAATACCTGCCAATCTCCATCTCACCCACAGGAACTCAGCATGACTGATCTCTAAATTACTGTTAAGGTGTACTCCTCACCAATCAGAAAGTTCAAGTTATACATGGCCATTCTTGCAGTTCTTCTTTACCACAACACCAGGCTGCATTTTTAAGTACGTAAAATTGACTTTATACCATGAACTTCAACATGTCTCAATTGGTGCAGAAATTCTCTCCTGATGCTCTCACCTAATTACCCTTTGCCTCTAATGACTTTCCGATGGTAAGCAGGTTTGGTTATAAGCACTTTATGTTTCCATATGCCAATGCTCTTTTAAAGTGTCAGTCTTCTATTTCTTACCTAATTTCACATTTGCACAGTTCTATTCTCAAAAGTCTTCAATGGTACTCAGCATCTAACCCTGCTAACAGCTGGACATCACCTTTAATTGGCCAAAATCAATACCTGCCTATGAAACAGTGGACAGATTCATCATGCAATTAACATCTCCGAATTTCACATTCAAGTACTTACCTAAAATGATGAGAAACAACTGTCAAAAATATAAATGTCTACTGGCACTTCAAAACTTTTACTTGAAAATATTAGCAATATACAAAGTTGCCTCAACTAACCATACAGACTGCAGAGTATGTTACTCGTAGTCTCTTCCATTCGATACATTATCAACACAATTCCCCTTTTTCCCCCTGTAAGCAGAAGGAAGAAAACCATGACTCAAAGAAGCAGTGACTCTCTAAGATGTGCTGTCTATACATAACACTGCACTCCTCGCACTGCTGTCCTATATACCCAAGTGAGCAGACTTCCAGCCTGATGTGCCAATTAGGGCTGTATCATTATGTTCTGCACAAACATCATTAAAACCCCAAAAGTATCAGGACAAACCACTTTCTGACTTTTGCCAGTATAATGTCAAGGTCATAAAGGCCTTTCCACTACCAAGAATATTCTGCCATATAGTTACCACCAAATCCCTTATTTATTTTCTGCCTTTAGAATCGTACATTTGGCCATTCTGGGATGTAAAATGTTACCACCTACCCCATGTTTTCAAAACACAAGCTGCAGGAGCTAGGCAGTGCTGCTTGTGGGCCAGCTGACTTTAGGAGTGGGCACCGTCGGGCACAGCAATCCAAAAAACATGGTTGTAGCAGGTATGTGAGGTAAACACAAATAAACACAGGACAGGATTGAGGGCTTGGGTGAAAGGAAACTTGTAGAAAGGCAGCATGAGACGGCAGGGAATGTGGAACACAGGAGGGATAAGAGGTATACAGGAGTGACAGCTCAGCCCTCTGGGTTGTAAAGCACTGGGGCAGAGCTGTGGGCTGCGGCAGACCAGTGGATTAGACCTACGGGAGCAGCAGTGATTGATGTACCACAGAGCTCACCCTCCCCAAGCACAGCTAACCTTGCTCTGGGGGCTGGGACAGTCCCAGTACCATCACTCTCATCCGATCACCTATGTCCAGATCAATCAGAGCAACCCTTGGCTATGGACTTTATGAGGACAGCACTTTCCAAAGGAGCCTGATCATTTTCCTCTTCTCCACACATGGCCTGTTCCCAGTAACTCACTAAAACTTCTCTCTTACGATGAAAGTGGGTGTTTCAAGTTATACTCGACAAGATTCAGGCACAGCTCACCAACACACCAATGCTGCATCCATTAAACAGTACTTTGTGAAAGGCAGAAAGCAGACATCAAACAGTTCCTCTGTCTTGTTGGGAGGCATGCCTCGAGGACACCACTCAACGCTTGATCCGAAACCCAAATGCTGACCCCCTTCAGACTACAAAAGGCTGCCTTGAAAGTCTGCTCAGGCTATCAAACAGGACGTTGCAAACTGTGGAGCTGAAAACATAACTTCTGACCGGTTCATACACAACCCAGTCGGGAGCTCCCCTCTAGGCTATGCGGTTCCTAGCGCTGCTGTGCTGACTATGGAAGGAGTTTTCCAGAAAGGAGCATGCAGAGAAATAAAGGAGCAGGGTGGAGCCAGGAGCCGCTACCTCTCACAGAAGCAAGTTACTGCAGATTAGCTGGACGCCGTAACTTGCTCCTGTGCGAGGCAGCAGCTCCTGTGCTTGCTCTGTTGCAAGACCGGTGCCGTATCGTGCAGGAACACAGACTGAGACTTGCGGCTTGAGGCAACAGCAGGAAAGCACAGAGTATAGACTGAGAAGTACAACGCGTGCAGTAGATGGGCTGAAAAGAAGTAAGGACAGTGGTGTTGGAGAGGTGGAATGTGCCAAAGGAAAATGATCACCAATGAACATACGGAGTTGTCCGATTAATTCAGGATGAAAGCTGCCACAGAACTGGCAGTGGGAGGCATGCAGAGCTGCCTCCAGCAGTGCTCCAGTTACTCACTACCTCTCTGAAACAGAAGATGTAACTTTTTCCTTAAATTTCCACAGGAACGCTCATTAAAATCACAGAACTGATGAAAATTTATCAAATAGAATCTTGCAGTATCTGTACTGGGCAATCCTAAAATGTATATATTGTGGTCAAAGTACAGTTCACGACTCCACATAAATCACTAGATTCCGTATTTCTGGTTTAATTCCTGACTGTTGCCTGCTTCTTTCACTAGATCTTACAAGCACTAAAAATTCCTGAGATTGCATTTGTTTTTAAAAGCTTGGCAAGTGCTACAGCCTGCAGCAAAGCTTTGTTAGATATAACAAGACTTCATTGTTACACTGTATAACCAGAGAAGTATTTGAGTGCACACAAGGCTGCAGAAACTTCCAAAACTGAGTTTAACAGCTGTGTGTATCCGTCTGTAAATCTAATGATGGTGTAGATAGAATTTCCTGCTTTCAGCACAGGACGAGTGGCAGCTCCTGCTGCGGTCTCTTCTCCTACCTGAAAGAACTCTCTCAAGATCGGACAGGGTTTTCTTCCTGTTTGATCTGAACGGTGGACTGATACCTGAAAGACTCTTGGTGTCTGCATGGAAAGACATCATTTCACCCTAGCAGATATGATTAAATAGAAATATCTATTCCGCTGATGTGACAACGGGATTAGGATGCACAGACTACTTCCACTTTACAGTCAGAAGCAGCAACAAGTGGCTACAATGGAGCTGACATCTGATCTAACAGTTTCATCCTTCATATGATGCGGAAAGGCACTTGCAGTCTTCACAGAGGTTGCTGGTGAAAAGATTTCAATCCCAAGAAGATGTGAAGCAAGAGTGGAATACAAGAGAAGGAAAAATGAAAGAAAAAACAATCCAGACTTTCAGTGGGGCTACTGACCCTTCTGCATGCCTGAATCTTTATTGCTAAGAACATCCTGGCATATGCATTAGTGGATGGTCAAGGACAAAAATGGAATACAACCTGCTTAAAATATAAATTGGACAGATAAAATTTTCAGAAAGATCACTGTGACCACACTCACATTCTAAACTCCCATATTTAAAATAACTATGTAAGAGGGATTAATATTAGTTATGCTCTGAACATTTTTACATTTAATCTTAAAATACACCTTTTGTGAGATAAGCATATAAAAAGAATTACACTGTTAAGCTCTATATGTGCCTTTTACTGTCTCTAAAAATCACCCTGAATGGATTTGCACATTTAAGGCAGAAACAACTGTTACAAGTTCCAAACACCAATGAACAACAGCCCTGAGAGCAGAAGCAACATCTTTGTAAGTTCAGTAATGGTATTTTCAAACATTATTTGAACAATTTTCACACATGCCTTTGAAGATAAAGGTAACTTTTATACATAATTTTATAAATTCTATATTTCATTATGCAAATAAATTATCCTAGAATGTCATTATTTCACACGATGACATCACACGATGACACAAATAAAGCATCATGGCAAAACAGAAAGGACACTGTATTCGCATGATAATGCCACTGCCCTCTGAAGAATATAATGGGTATTCTGTATTTATCCTGCATTTACTTAAACTGTGAGTGAGAACTGCACTATGCCATAGTATCTTAACCATGGAGGAAGAAGCACTTTCTCAGGTAGTCTCTTGCACTATAACCAGGATTCCTACAAAAGTGACATTACAATTATATTTCGCTCCTTGCTTATGACAGTTGTTCCCCATTGCTTTTCAACTCTAATCATGTATTTTCTAGGAAGATGAAATTAAAAGAAAAGGCAAGGAGGAAAGCAGGAAAGCAGAAGTAGAGCGGTATTGTAAAAATTGATGTTCGGGTCAAAAGAACTCACTTCCTACATTATTTTTCCTCAAGACTGTTAATTATTTCAGTAATTTATTTCACAGACTAATAAAAAACCTACACAGTGAAAATATTATACCAGGTATTATGTGATATGAAAGTGTATAAAAGGGACCTAATACCAGTGCACAAATAATCCTGTAACTTCAATTAGACTTGCATATACCATCTGCAGAACACATGCGTTTTATTTTGTTTTAGGAGTATAAAGATCCAAAGAACTTCAAAGTTCATCGAAGCAGTAGTGAACCTTGCACACATTACACAGACAATGGCAAGGCAGGGGCTTCACAAGCAAGACAAAAGAACTCCCTCTTGCTTTCTACAGTGCATTTATCAAACCACTTTTTGAGGCTATGAAAAATATTCTAACAATTTCTTTTTATTCATCAGTCATGCAAGAAAACTTTCTTCATGGACAAACATAAGCTGTCCAAGTATCATCATCTCGGTAAAGGACAGGCAGAGGCAGCAGACTGTCTATCTGATTTAGGACATTCTTCCTCAAATTAGAGCACAAACTGAAAAAAGCTATGAGGGAACTGGGAGAGATCCTATGCACACCTGATTACATGGTAAAGATGCAAGAAAACCCTGGGTATGAACTCAAGAGCAGAAAAGGTTGGGAAGGGATACAATTGAGTGTTAAGAAAAAGAGACTGTAAACAATTTGACAATGTCTCTGCAATTAAAAAACCCACAGAAATGTAAGCAAATCTTCTCATTCAGTGAATTTTGAATTTACAGAATGTCTTAAGTTACTGGTGATAGCAGTTAACATAAAACTGTATTCTAAATAATATTCACGGGCAAAATGGATAGCACAAACTCCAGGCTTGACTTTAACACCCTCAGCCTTCCCACAACTGTGGGTGTTATTAGTCGGATTAATAAGCATGCTGCTTTCTGAAACATGCAACTCAGGCAAAAATATCAATGTTACGTGCTAATTGCCCTTCACAGGAAAAGCTCCTGTGAGTAATACTTGAAAGGCTTCACCTCACTCCTGTACAGCAAATCCCTGTCTGTCATTGGCTATTGATAAAAGGAAATTTAGGAAGTAATTGATCCCTGAAAGACATACTTCCATCAAGTAACGTCACCACTGGTACTTACCAAGCCCAATAAAAATTACATTTAGAGAGCTTGAAACTGCAAAACAAAGTGACCTTATATTTGAGGTATCGCTCTGCTAGTGATTCTAGACCATGGTCAAAAAGAATAAACTTACCAATATCAAGGTTTACTTTAAGTTCTGAGGGTTTATTTTGCATGATTTTTGAACAAGTGTTTGGCTGTGGGGAATTTTTTGGGGGGCAGCTGTTTGTACATGAATGCTTTCCTAGAGACAGGGAGATTTTTCAAGAAATATTCTTGGACTTTATAAATAAAACCACAGGTCAGGTGTTTCTAAAAGCACTTCCTTTTGTTTGCTGTGTTTATGTCTAGTGCTGATTATATTTTACTGTTTGTCCTGGCTTTGCCTTACAGGCAAATCACAGAGAAGCATTTTGACTACATTTACATGTAACTTGCCCACAGAGTATAGAAAGGAAAGGTAAGTAGAAACAAAAAGTGCCCATTAAATAATCATGCCCATTCCTCCACCAGTGGAATATTATTCCCTGTAGTATAATGAGCAATTTGGCCAGGCTGGTCATAAATTATCTGAAAAATGAGGCTGCTTGCCTTTTCCTTGGGGAGATTATTACGTCGTCTGAGAGATTTCACTATTAGAATCTATTTCTGATAGTAAATGCCAATTTTTCTTTCTGAATATCATTCCTTTCATCTCACTGAAATATAGGACAGGAGTTAGGAACTATTCCCAAATTGCTGCCTGACAGTGGCTGCGCTTCAACAACCCTGCCCAGGTTTGGCCACGTATCACAAAGCACAAGCAGCCCTGCAGCAGACTCACTGCAACACCATAAACCTACATCCTAGCCTAGGACCCCACTGGGGACCTTTCACTGTGGCCATCTTTTAAAATATAAGAGAGACCAAAACACTAGCAAATTCATCACCCAGAATTAAGTGAAGAATTGACACCACAATGCAAAGCTTTCTATCAGGAGTCTTAATAACATAGGAGGTCTAAGTACAGGCATTTTAAAGTCAAAACAAAGACATGTTAAGCTTCTCAGGTGCTACTTAAGAAAAACATATTTCTAATAGGAAAACAGTGGCAAAAAGATCTCAAGTACATTCAAATACAAAACTGGTTAAAAAATATAAGTAGATTCACTTGATCATGTGTTAATACAAGAGGCAACTACGGAAGACAGGGAGCCTACTGAAAAGCTACTGGATTTCTTTGTTCCCACTGAAAAAATAATAAAGGCATCTAGTCAGTCACCCTTGGTTTGAGTTACTAGAATGAAATGCCTGCAGAAATAGAGGTACTAAAAGAAAACCTCTGGAGATACAATGACAATTAAGTTGAAATAAATTGTCAAACCTTGATGAAACATATCCTGAACACAGAAACTGGGTAATTTTTTCCAACTTCTCAGAGTGCTGCCCTTCAGCACAGCAGTGCTGAGCACACCTGCCTTGGCCACGCATGGCAGTGCTGCTCAGGAGGCTGCACATCCCCGGCGCTCACACTGCGGCTGCATCTGCCTCCCTTTTGATCACTTTAATGAAAGAGGGCTTAAAAAGGAGTGGGGGACAGGAGAGGCACCACACTGACATAATCGATTCAGACTGCCAAAAGGCTTCTGTTACAGTCTTCCAGAGTAATTTAGGTTTTAAAAAATAAAACTAGGCAGTAAGTATTTTTCTAGGGAAAAGGCTGCTTAACGTTATGGATCAAACCCTGATTAAGAGACCGGACAAGCAGAATAAATGGTCAGTTTTCATCTTGGCAAAGGCCAAGTGACTACTCAATTTATGCAACAGACTTTAATATGTTTATTAGTAATCTGATAAAGCCATGAACAGTGAAAGTCTGCTGATGAAGCAAGTTATGAAGCAAAGACTGCCAACTTTAGCTGTATTAGAAAGTTCATCACTTTGAAAGGAAGCTGATGCCATACTTCCAATCACCCTTAGAAGCTTAGAATTGCTTTCCTCCATGGTGAAAGATAGGTGCTCCTGTGTGTATGAATTAGGGAAAGGCACTTACCCCTTTAATTAAGGAATGTATCATAATGTATATGAACCTGGCAACTAGAACTCTGTTATTTCCTAACATTCAAAGGCTTGACTATGAGGCTCAATGAACTTTCTTTCCATGTGAGGTTTTGTCATTCCTTTGCCCTTCACCTTTCCACTTTAAAAATAAAAATAAAATTAAACTTCTGTCCTGCACAACTCCTCTAAATCATCAGAGCAGAGTTGGAAATTGAAATACTCAGCAATTTTAACACAGGTTATTACTGCAGAAAAACCATGACAACTGGCAGGAAAGCTGCAATGGGGTGGTCTCATCTGGCTATAATCTTCCCCATTCTGCCCTTCATTTGTCACCACAGCTGCTCCAACAGTCCTCTGGTTTTTTCCAGTGCCCTGCATGCACCAGTGGTGGCAAGACCTCATGGCAGTCCCAGACTTTGCCAGCTAGCACTTCCAAATTAAAAAAAAAAACAAAACAGGCCACTCTGCAGCTTGGCCAAATTTAAAGAGAATTCCTCTGCAATAAGGACAAGACACTGTGGAGGTGACTCTACTATATACCACAAGTCTAATGAATTATCAATGCAAAAGTTTTTCAGAGAAAATACTGTAAGCTATTCTGAAGCACAGCATAAGGAACCCCGAGTAAATCAGTCGGTACCGGGGTCCTTTTGACAAGGTAAGGCAAACCAAAGACTGGTCAGGTAACCCAGAATTCTCAAACAAAAGAACAAAGAGAAATTGCATTATGCTGATTGAGGGAAAATTCAAATCTGCCAAATACTTCAACACAAAACATGTACTTAGACCAGAGCTCATGCACACCACTGTGGTGCTCAAGAGAAACAGGAATGGAATACACAGGTGCATAATAAAAATACACAGATGACCAAAAACTTCTCTTTAGAAGAGTAAAGGGTATAAAATTCACTTGTCTACACAGATCAGAGATAATAATCAGTATGAAAATTCCCACCTCCTCATTAAAGATCCTCCACAGGAAGGCATCATGAAAAAGCACCCTTAGCCATATGCACATGCACTGCCAGACCACTCCAGCTCATTTCTCTTTCTTCCTGTTGCCCTGCATCACTTTAATCATTTAGTAAAAATAAGGATTTTATTAATTAATCATGTGCAACAACAGAAATTACTGAATTACAATCTACAAACCATTTAGATATGGGTTCCTGGGGACCTATGCAGACTGCAATTCCAAACTGAAGCCTGTAATGAACAACAAAGTGTTTGTCTGGACTTGAGTGTGATACACACCCAGCTGTCATCTACCCAGACACAAGTGCCACAAACACCTGTCTGCTATGAACAAACCTACCACCCTGACTTCATGAACTCTACTGAAGTAAGTAGAGTTCTGGCTGCAAGTTGCACCAGGGGAGGTGTGCGTTAGAAATCAGAAGTTTCTTCTCAGAAAGAGTGGTCAGCGACTGGAACAGGTTGCCCAGGGAATTGGTGGTCACCATCCCTCTGGGTCTTCAAGGAAAGGTTGGATGAGGTCCCAATTGTGCATAGTTGGGTGCTGAGAGAGAGAGAGGATCAGAGGCTGCAGAAAATGGCTGCTGGAATCTTCTGCAAGCCTGCTGATAGTGCCTCTGAGAATCACATATAGGAGACACGGAAGTAGCTGCATTTTGCCACCAGAAAGTGGAGTGCCAACAAGACTGCAATGTTGGCCCGTTAAGGGCCAAGGCTGGGGGAGGAGGCGCCCAGGTGCCTGAGAGGGAGAGATGCCCCTGCCGGTGTAGAGGACCCATGGAGGAGGCAGAGACCCGACCTGCCCGGTGGAGAGGCTCCACACTGGATGGAGCCAGTGGAGACATAGAGAAGATGCCATGACTTATGTTGGGATGAGCCCCTGCCAGCACAAGCGACCTACAGAGATGAGCCAAACAGGTTTGCTGGAGGAGGCATCATAGCCCCGTGGAGGATTGGGACTGAGAGACACTGTGATTTGTTGCTGCCAGCCATAGCAGAGATGAAGCCCGGTGGGAAGAGATTTGCCTTGTTGAAAGTTCGTGGAGGACTGGCTCTTATGGGTGAGATCCTACGGTGCAGCAGGGGGAGAGTGTGTGGAATGGATGCCCCCATCCCGGCCGAGAAGGAAACCAACTTGCAAGGGGCTGACCAAAGCCCCCATCTCCTAGTCCCTGCCCCCCGGCCTGTGCTGCGAGCAGGAGAGGGGAAGAAGGGAGCAAAATCATGGCTGAAAGGGAAGTCTGCTTTAGAATGGAGGGGTGAGGGGAAGGTGTTACTGAGACCCCCATTTTCCCCAGTCCCTGCCCCTCCTGGGCTGCGACCAGAAGGGAAGAAGGGAGCAAATTTCTGACTAAAGTCTGCTAAGGAGGGAGTGGGGGAGGTGGGGAAGGTGTTTGCCTGGTTTGCATTTGTTTTAAGATTGTTGGTTTCACTCCTGACTCTGTTTTTTCACTGTTTTTCTCTTTAGCGTAGTGTAATAAATTAGATAACTTTCTCTTCAGCGCTCTGTGTTGAGTCTGTTTTGCCCGCGTCGTTAATGATTTTGACTCTTGAGCCGCTTAATATTTATTTCCTCCCCTGTTCAACTAAGAAGGGGAGTAATAGACTGATTTTGGTGGGCATCTGGCCTTTAGCCAGGGCTCAACCACCACAATGAGGTACTTAGGGACACTATTTAGTTAGTAATATAGGTAGTATGGGGACGGTTGGACTAGATGATCTTGGAGGTCTTTTCCAACCTTAATGAGTCTGTGATTCTGTGAATGCTTCACTCTCATTTCTGAAGCCTGCACAGATAGCACAAGATTTAGATCCTCTGTTCATTATAATATTAAGTCCCTCAGTGTATTCACTATAGGAACTTTTTAATAAAATTTATTTTACAGAAATTCTTCAGGTAGTAATGAAGACAGAATGAAGTATCCCCCATTCTGATGTAGAAGAAATGCAGTTGAAGTACATTCCTGGATGCAACAGAAGAAAGGACTATTATTACCCTGTAATACCATTCACCAACACTGCAATACTGATTATTGCATCTGTAACTCTGAAGGCATTCGCTGCAAAATGGCATTTGATTCAAAGCAAAGGCTCCCAGCTTAAGAACTACTGTTCCAGTTTCTCCTAAGCAGCCATGAACTCCACAGCAAAAAACCTGATTCAGCTACTAAAACCCCATGGGGCACTACCCAGAGTCCCTTTCTCCCCAACATCTGGACTGCAGTCACATCTGACTTCACAAACACCCCAAGACAGTCCCATGCAGCCAGACACACTTGCCTGTCCGCATGCAGGCTGAGGGAGAGGATCAAGAACCATCATCCTCTCAGAGAGCTGCTTCTACAGAAACGTGGCCCCACAGAATGGTTTCACAAGCTCTATGTACGCTACCAGTATTTCCAGCCTCTTTCTTTTCCAGCTTCTTAGACTTTATTTGTAATGATAAAGCCATCTTGTGCTGCAGTGCAAAAAGCCAAGGAAGCTGAGGCCTGGGTGATGAGCAAGTTTGCAAAAATATATCGTTCCTACAAACTGCTAGAAAAAATAATTGAATTCTTCATAAAAATTGCTGTATTATTATTACAGAAAGAGAGCATCTTTTCATTTACTGTCCTGAATTATGAATTTTTATTACGTAGGGCACAAGTGAAAGACCAATTATGATTAAATGCTAACTGCATAGGACAAAAAATTAGTTATTTCCAGTCCCTGGCTGATAACTACTGATTTAACTGGTATCAGGATGACCTGCTCTGTCTCTTCTTTCATCTATTTCTGAGAAGATTTATGTAACGTAAATTATTAAGTTATTAATTAACAAATGTACAGTAAAGCAGGGGATTTTTTTATTCTCCTTTTTGCAGTATGCCTCCAAGACACCATTTTTTACTGGAAGCAATTTTGCATGTCCTTTTAGACTATATTTTACCCTTGCCAAAAAAAAAAAAAGCTTGCTAAAAGAGTAGTGCCACATGGTTCAGTATATTTTGATTTTCCAAGTAGAAGATCCTCATGGTGGTATTGTAAGTTACCTGCACAGCTAATAAGCCTGTTTAGAGAACATGGTTAACTGCAATTAATTACAGGTATTACAGGAAAAAAAGATAATTAAAATCACCTTGTTTATTATAACACTGCAAACTTATTTCAGGTCTGATTTAAGACAAAGTCTTCAGGAAAAGTGATATAGCTGGAAAGAACAAGGACTGGAGCATCCAAGTCAAATTTGAATACAAATGCTTTGATGTCTTAAAATTTGGCTATTTTAAAATATATATGATAAGCATAACAAAAACCTGTAAGCTACTGCCTTTTCCTATATACCCAGTCTTACATCTTCAGACCATCAGAGAGAGAAACTTATCAATTGGCATACAGGAATGCAATTTCAGTTATTTCATGGAAATCCCATGCATTTTAACCAGGACTTTAATCGCTCTGGAGTAGCAACTGACAGCAAATAAAAAAAATAATCACCTTTACTGAGAAACCAAGCCTGAAGACCCACGTGGAAATACAGATGAGAGAAGGCAAGCAGAACAAATAAAACTTTAGCAGGAACACAAAATTGAGTCTATATGGGAACAGAATCACAGAAGTAAAGAGAGAAAAGGCCAAACTCATAGAGCACGCAGTCCTTTAACAGATGATGGGATATTTTAGCACATGTCTCCCAACAAATTTTACACCAGCTAGGAAACTCAACCACAAAGTGTTTCATATCTTCTTTTACAACCTGGTTTCTTAAGAGAAAGTGCAAGTTAGGAGTGAGAGAATTACTCCTTTTACTACTACAGATCTGTGCTCTGGATCTGCCTGTCCCAGCACCAGTAACACACAGTCCCTAGAGCGGACTCTTTTTGCAGGAATTCCATTTCTTTTGGATGCTAGGCTTTAACCTTAACATTCCTCAGCTACATTTTACATGCACAGACTAGTGACAATGGGATTGCTTTGACAGTTCCTACAATTCTACATTTTTTTGTCCAATATATTTCACTTCAATCTAAGAATCCTGCTTCAATTTTTCACATCCGGCATTTACAAGACTTCCCCATGATTGATTTAAAATGCACAGAAACAGAATTAACTCTACATTTACTTTATACACATCCACTTATTTTCTTGTACCAAAGAAATTTATCAGACAATTTCGACAAATACTGCAAAATCCAGTGTTAATTGTTCCTTCAGAGAAATCCTGTATTTTTCTAAAAATTAAATAGGCTATTCCTTTCTTTGAAGGTACTTTCAGCACCACCTTGTTATTATGGCAGAGAAAATCTATTATCAGACAGCAAACAGGCACTTCATTCAGGTATAAATGACTCAAAGCTAAGATGGAATGTAATAATTGTATTTAACATTTGAAAACTGGGGAAAAAAAAAAAAAGAGAATTGCTTTCCTTAGAACCAAAATGCAGGAAAAAGGGTTTTAGAAAATCTGAAGAATTCTTGTTCATTAAGTTGTTATAAAGACAGCCAGGCTAAAGAAGTCTGAGTGAAGAAAGAGGGTGCAACCTTATACCTGAGAACCTGTGAGTTGCGAAATTATTTCTTACCCAACTTTTCAAGCTTGCACACAAAACCAGATTTTCTGCAACTGTCCCAGCCAGTTCTGTAGATACAAGCCAGACTGTTTTCACTGCAGTTGAAACCATGGTTATTCTCCCAACTAAACATTATTCTTTCTCCACCCATCAGTTTTATTTAAAACCCACCTGTATATAAACTTATCAGTGGTCATTCCCCACAGAGGTTATAGGTAGAACCTCAGAGTTCGTAGGGTATTTTGCTGCTGTTCTGGTTTTTTTTAAGACCAACACACTTGAGTAGAAAGCTGCTGTAGCTACCAGTAAATAAGCAACAGATTATCTAGAACAAGGGTAGAGAAGAAAGCAGCTCTCTAGATTTAAGGTTTCACCACACAACGCTTCTTTCCCCCAGGTCATCATTTCTCACTGCTAATACCATTCCATAAGTTCTGTGTTTCCATCTTTGCCAGTCCCCTTGGTAATTAAAGGACGAGGCTTTGTCACAAATAACCCCAAGCTGCCAACTTCTCCTATTGACCAACTTGCTGGTTTAGAGAGTCAGACAATCATGCAATTAATTTAAAAATTAAAAAAAAAAAAAAGAAAGAAAAAAGAAATATGAAGTTGTTTTCCTTCTCCTTTATTCTATGTTTAAAACCTATTGGTGATCCTGGAACTATTACATCAGGAAGGATTAATTTAAAATTACCACCACATTCCTGCCCTTTTGGCATATGAATTTCTGTTTTTCAGTCTCAAAAAATTCTATGTGCTTTATGTCTTGCAAGAAATTCATACAAATTCAGATGTAGCAAATCAAAAGAATAATTCAGGTTGAGCAGTAAGAGAGATTTATCTTCTGCCTTAAACACGAGTACATAACTAGATTCTACTGGAACAGGGGAGCAGCTCTGCAAAGTCTGAATCTATAGTTATCTTTATGCTGTGGATTTCTGCAGAGTTTAAAAATCCTTCTATACCTAACTTCCATTTTAAAAGAATCATCAGATTCATAATGCAGCTTTCAGCAACAAATGTTTGACTAAATGCTACATAAAATCCCTTGGGAAAGGAATGATCCTCAGTCTATTACAATGTAAAGCAACAAAACAATGAATTTCAATGTAAGTTCTTTAAAAGAGAGGCTTTTCTGCACTAGTAATGGTTCATTCTTCTTCCTTAGGCTTCTCTAGCAAACTTGTGAACAGTGTAAAAATTTAAGTCATTTGTCCCATGTCTTTAAAATATGGAATAGTCATATTTTTATTCAGATGAAAGTGTTTTGCAAGAGTAAAGCACAGAGGATATAGGTGTGCCTCTGGCCAATGCAGGCTCTACAAAAATATAAAACTTCACCAGCCAAACAACATCAGAGATTCTATCTCTGAAAAAGGCAGGATATTGTCTTGAGAAGATACCTGGCAGATAACCTCCACAGTGCATGTCTAAGTGTCACAAGGAGAAACTACTGACATATGGTACATATAAAAATTTTTTAAGTTGCATGATGCATCCTCTTATTTCTAATGTAAAAGAGAAACTAAGGTAAACAACAGAGGAATCATCATTGTTTGTGCAAAACTCATACATCATACCCTATTATAAGACTGAGTAAAAGAGGAAAATTACCAGTTTTGATTATTTAGTTTTAATGACATAATTCAAATAACTGAAGCTTAATGTTTCTGCTGTTAAGACAAGCTGTATTTATGACCTATCTCAGCTGGAAGAAAGCATCTGCATGCCATATCACTGTCTCTCCTAAAACAAAAAAATAACATCCTAGTTTATCATGATAGCGATTCATCTTTCAAAACACAATTTACTTAACACATAAATAATGCGTAGAGATTTTTATCAAGAGCACTGTGCAGAAACCAAACACAAACATCTTGCTGAGTGAGGCTTGAGAGTCATTTCTGCTTCTCTTCTGGAAGGAGAGCAGAACAGAATCAGACTTAAGTACAGACCATTATCATCACAATTCAGAACTCAGAAATGTTATTAACACAGTAGTTGAATAGGGTTAACCATGCCAATAATGAATTTTCCCTTCTGGAGGAGAGAGAGTAGTTCAAAGCCTTCATCAGGAGATGTACAATTCACTTTTGAGTCCATCTACCCTGCTCTACTCCCCAAATCCAGCAATTGCCTACCACTGAATATCCAGTTTCAAGTAGAAAATATTGTACTTCTAAGTAAATAGGTTCAAAACTTGAGCATTTGAGATTAAATGCTTTAATATTCACCAAAAGAGTAAAATGCTCTTATGAACATCTGCAAGATGATGGTTTTGATATTCAGGCTTGAAGGGGAAAAAAAATACAATAATTAAGTTTACTATACTGTTTCACTCTCCTCATTCCAAACTTTACTATCCTGTAATCAGAGGTACAAACTTTGTATTTCATTTACAATTCATTGATAAATATTGTATTCAGTCATAGTGGATTCTTTTATTTACTTGGGGGGCAGGGGGAAGGCTTTATTTTTAAGGTTGAGACTAGCCAAAGATTAAAGCTTTGAAAATATTAGTTGTTGTAAGGGGGAAAATGCCATCTGCTGGGTACAGCTGAGGACTGTCCTTTCTCCACGAACACAGCACGCTGCCCTGAGCGAGTTTTCTCTTCACTTCAGACTTCATTTCTCCTATCTTGAAAACTGATCCAGATACATGCATTGCTTTGGGGGAGTATGTAATAGCGGCCTCATTAAAACTGTGTAACAGAAAACTTCTTGCTGTCATACGTCTCAGAGATTGGAGGTCTGGCAATGGATAGGATGCTGGGCATTTGAATAAGGATGCTTTTAATCTTTCAAGAACATTAGGATTGTCTCTAACCACACCCAAATATTTTACACCCTTTTGTGTCTCCACATATATAAATTTTGTGGTTAGATAATTAAAAAAAATATTCAGTTTATACATACGAAACAGAGCAACATGCTGGAGTTTCTCTGTTAGTCATACATAACTTTTCTACTGTTCATAAGCCAGTAATGGAACAGTGGTTGGTAGAGTACAGATGCAGAACCAGTTAGTTACGTAGCTTAAAGCCATGAAACTACAGCAGGAAAACCAAGAAAAAGGAGAAGTTGAGAATGTCCAGTCAAGAAATGTATTTCTATGGGAAGAGCTGAGAATTTGAAACAGCGAGGTCAGGTTTAATAAAGTGGATAATCTTGACAATGAATAAGGATGACAAAAGGAGGGCCGGGTTCCCACATGTAAACACAAGGAGGAAAAGAGGATCCTGAGTTTTGTTTTGATTTATAACAGACAACGGAATTCTTTTACATTTTTGTGGGGTTTTATTATTTCCCAACATAAAGCAGCAGCTGCCACCTGCGTGTGTACACATACACACATATGCATATAGGTATAATTAAAAAAAATCTGATTCATTTAAAATGAAGCTCTGACAGCTTACAACCTTGGAAACCTGGGTTTCAAAGTTAAAATAAAGGCTTATTTCTCCCATATACAGTGCTGCTAAAAATGAAGTAGGTCCTGTGAATGCACGTATCTTTCATGAGTTAAAGATAAAAGCCCTGAAGTTGATTTCAGAACAGCTTTCTGAAACCATGTTTGTACTTCACACTCACTGTTCTAAGACTGCTCTGTAAAAAGAAAGCATCGGAAGTGTAGGAAAACAAGGGATTTGGGCCTTTTAAAGATCCTTTAGTAAGATGACATGCTTACATCCGGTCTTAGATGGAACCCAACCTCTACTGAAAAGCATTAAAGATGTTTAACAAAACACTTAGATACTCCCTGTCACTATGTGCACAAGCTCTATACTCAGCAGTTACGGTTCTTTTCCCTCTCACCGAGGTGAGTAATGACATGGATTCTTCATTACCATAGACGCATCGGGCCTTCATTATGCAAATTGGTCTTTCTCAGACAGATATATGCACCTACAGACTCACTGATTTTCATGTGTTTCTACAAAAGGACAAACATAGTTCCCCAGAAACAAAACTACAAGCCTGGTATTAGCCAAAAAGAGGGCAAGTGTGAATTACCAAGCCTAGGGCTGGTCCTAAGTAAAAAATCTAATTTATTTCCTCCCTTAAAATGCTAATTAAAAAAAAAACCCTCATCATTTATTACTTTTAATCAACCATCACAACACGAATCCTTACAAAGCCAGAGATACTAGATAATTATTCTAAAAAATAATTATGTACTTTTCTAACATCTCTGAGGTTGTAAGATAAGTGTATGTACTGAGAGTTTCTCTTGGCTGTCAAACAGGGAAGGTGAAACTACTGATAATCTCCCAGTGTTTTAGAAGCCCACAGTTGAATGCATGCCATATTGATAACATTGTCATGGCAGAAATGCAAACAACCTGCATCAGGGTCATTTATTTTGTTGGCATGTTTTGCTGATTCCGAAGTACTTGTGAATTCAGGAAGACACAAAAAGCTGGGCTTCTAATTCCTAAACCAATTTCAAAACATTCTGATGGTATCAAAGCAAAGTGAAGGGTACTCTCGGAGTTATGACTGTCATGAATTATTTTTATCTTTAATATATTCATTATTTAGTTCTTTTATGATTTGTGAGTTTGGTATTATCAGAAAATTAAGTCATAAAATGTTCAGAATAAGACCGATGAAGAGTACAAAATAGTAAATTTGTTTGTCCAGTCTGTTTGTTTCTACTACACCATGGTGATAGGGGTGATATTTTTTTCCCCTCTTAGTTTGCTTTATTCTTCTCTGAAACAGCCCAGCACGCAAGGAAGTCATCGGAACTGAGGTTTTTTCCTTAAACACTTGTTTCTTTAATTCCAGACATGATGGAATGATACTTCGCATTCAGATCTAATAATTCTACACTAAAGGGTTTTTTCCAAACTCAGTTTTAAATGTACCAATCTGGAAACTCAAGGAAAATGGACAGTAAAATCTCATTAAGCAACAAACTAAAAAAAAAAAAACCCCAGCAAACAACCAACTGAATATTAATTCATACTGCAGGCAATTAATGGAGGAAATTATTCTGAATTAAGTTTTCATTTATGGCATGCTCACAGGATCTAGCAAATACTCCTTGTCTGAAGCAGACTGAATACTTACTACTGTGGGAAAAAATGCATTTCAAAGCAGCTCATCAATTTATAAAATGCATTAAAGACACTGTGAACATGATGTTTAAGAATATTCTCTAGTAACTCTTATCATTAAAAAATTTCTATTAACGAAACAGAAAAATATGCTCACAACTGAATTCCAGTTCACACCTATCGTTCAAGCAAAAGGAATACGAACGTTTTTCCTATCTGAATAGTTTTTAAATTATGCATCTGGCAAACCTTTACAGAACATAACAAAGAGCAATGTCAAATATCTCTTTATAAAAAATACAGGTTATTTTACTTTGCAAGTCAAAAACCTTCTCTAAAAGGACAATCACACAATTTGTACATTAAATGTAGGTACAGTAAGTATTCTGAAAAATATATATGTAGTAAAGGAAGCGTGGAGAAAGAAAACCAAAAATGCTTTAAAATAATCAGCAATTAATTGTCTAACAGTTCCATGCTATTTGAAAAATATTTAACATCTGATCTGCAGGTAACCATAAAATAACTCCAATTGGAAATGACCTTTACAAGTCATCTGCTTCATTCAAGGCATGGTAAACTTCCAAGTTCTATCCAGTTGCTCACAGCTATATCCAGTCAACATCCAGTCAGGTATCTGATTATCCCCAAAGATGGACTCTACAACTTGCCAGCCTACTACAGTCTTTGACCTTTCTCACAGAATTTCTCCTCCTGTCCTTCTACAGTTTGTGTCCTTCACTTTTCCTTCTTTAAACATGCATGTCTCAGTGGCCTGGCTTCATCTGCTCTACAACCTGCCACCACGTAGCAATGATCCGCAATAAATAAACCCAGTTCTCCCAGTCTCCCTTTGTACGCCACATTCTCCAATACTCTCGCTGTCTTGGTGGCCCTCCACAGGACTTGCTGCAGTGCATCAATGTCATTCTTATCTGGGGAGCCCAAAACTAGACACCCCATTCCAATGCAGTCTCCCAAATGCTAAATAGAGGTGAAGAATCATCTCCTCCATCTGCAGTCCAGTTATCAGCTGACTGCCTTTGCCACCCCAATGTCAAAGCTTCGCCCTCCATTCAGTCATGACTGAAGCAAAGGCAGCACGGTGTACTTCAGCCCTCCTTGCATCTTTTCTCAATACGTCTCCTGCTGTATACCATTTTCCTTAGTCTTCCTTTCATTACAAAGGTAGAAGTTCTTCACTTATCTTCAAGTCCAGCTGAATTTTGGCTTTCCTAATTCCCTTCCTCTACACTCAAACACTGTTTTCATGTTCTCCACAGAGGCCTGACCCTGTTTATGTCTTCCATATAATTCCCTGTTTCTGTGAGTTGACTCAGGAATTCCCCATTCAAGCAAGCCAGCTCTCTGCTGTACCTGCTTGTCTTCCTGAACACTGGAAAAGTGTGTATCCCTGTGCATCTTTGAGCAGGCTGTCCCTGAAGATCAACCAGCTCTCCTGGGACTCTGTGTACTTTGGGGGACCTGCCATGGGATGCTACCTGCACCCTCCTTGAAAAAGCTAAACTCAGCTATACTGAAGCCTGAGATTACTTTTCCACTGCCTGCTTCTCTCATTCCTCTCCCGGATTCTACCACCTTACAGTTGCTGATCTGGGGATGGCATAAGCTCTCAATTTCCATATTCACAAGTAGCAAGAATTCTAAGCTATGTGGCCGAACAGGAATAAAATATCTACCCAAATGAAAAATAGGGCAGAGAAGTGCATGTGAGATAAGAAAATTTTAGAGGCATACAGTCTTTGGGAGCTTTTCTTGATCTTGCTTACAGATAGAAATGGATCTTTAACACAGTGGATAATAGTTATGATAGCTGACATGAGCAACTGGAAAGACTGCTTTAAGGTGGCAGCTAGTTCAAGAAAAAGGAACAGGGTCTCTAAAGCATACAAGGGTACATTTACATTCCATTTTGCAAGCATATAGATACTTTTAGGATGATATGAGGCAAGGCTTTTAAAAATCTGGAGAAATGCGTAGCTAAAGTAGAATAATTATCTGACAGATGGAGATTGCCCAAGGCTGCCACTTGAACATATAAAAAGATGAGGCTGAGTTCGTTTTTGAAATCCCACATTAGAAATTCCAAAAGCATCCCGAGTATTAGTTGTGGAAGGTACAACATTATGTTCAGTGTACCAGAGTATAAATAGAGATTAAATTCAAAGTTGAAAATAGTTTTTAAGATCTGAAGCGTTACAGAAAGATTTGAAATATCCTCACATAAACAGTATCACATAAATGCTCACAGCATAGTACCTAGGTAGAGTGTCTACCTACTAATTCCCACCACACTGCCAAAGGTGTGCAGTTGTGCATGCATTACTTCTGCCATGGCAGTATTTGCGCTTCCCCTTCCCATGCAACCACGCTGTTTTTTCTACATGTAACGTCCTCTCTCCATCAGCTTGCACAACCCTGCCCCCTGCACTTCCTCAGAACCAGTAAGACCTACTATGGTAACAGCTGAACGCCTGAAAGCAATAGCTAAGCATTAAATTACCCCTCTACTTTCCTTTGCAACTCTTACCTTCCATAAAATGTAAGCAACTTGGAAGCACATGCTTCCTTTAAGAACAGTACAGCCATAAATGCAGTTAATATATTCAAACCCATGCTTCTCCTGCTGCCATCCCAACACTGTGCATCTTCACATCTATCTATCTGCAGCATCTTGCTCTCATTTGTTCTGTAATTGCTGTACGACATCATCTGCATTCTGCCTCATAACTCCACTGTACTCAACAGAAATGCAGCCCAATCTTGACTGTGATCTTTGGAGGGTGTAGGAATATCGGATTATTTTTGTTATTGCCAGGGTACTATTTCTAAAGCTCCATGATGGATGGCACCTATAAGAACAAGTTTGTTTCCTTGATAACAGGCATTCTGCAAACAGGTGAGAAGGCAAAGAGCACACAGCCTAAAGTGACAACTTATGTATTACATAAAAGGGCGAATGGAAAGAGAGAAGGGAGCAACAAAACACAGGCCAGACAGACTGTCGTATCAGTTCTGCAGATCTTAGCCCTTTCAATTAACTTTCATGATTTTTCAGCTGGTTACCAATTTTTTTTTCAAAGTACAATAGTGAGGAAGACTAACAAAATGGATAAGCCACCTTGTGACAGACAACATAGCTGTATGAGAGCAAATCGAGAACACCGCCGTTATTTTGATCCAGCTGCAGCTTCCTTCTTGCCACCATCAGAAGTGCATTCTCATTCATGGAACAAAAAGGACATCATATCTAACAACAGGAAAATATTCATCTGCCTGTAGTCACGCTATCTGTATCTGGGCCTGGATTTGTAATTACCAAAGTATCCAAGATTTGAAGCCCCTGCAGTCCTTGAATGCATTGTACCTTATCTCCCGTTTTTTCTTGCTTGACAATGTCCAAGTTAGATAGAATTTTGTCTTTTCTTTTTCCCCCATGTGGTCTACTTAATCATGGACATAATAAAAAAACCCAACAATATAGACTTGCTACTAACAAGAGAGTTGATGCTTACCTCAGGTTACTAACTTTTAAAAAAAGGAACAAGCCTTTATCACTGCTTCTTTCTTAGAAGATTAATAAAATACCCTATTCTTTCCGATGCCTGAAGGATCTATATAACTTTTATATCATTCCATGATTTGAAATGGTATTGAATTGACTGGGTAAGATACTTATTCAAAGCAAATAAAACCTTGCTTGTAATTTGATTTTAGCACGTCTGAAACAGATAAAATTAAGGGACTTGCACAGGGTAATTAACAAACTGTAAACGGAAGCACGGACATTTAAGAAATTCTGGGTTTGGAAGCTACCACAAACCTGGCACTATGCAGACATTTTCTGTTGGTGTTTGTGACATTTAAGTAAAGCTTGGGGGTTTGGTTTTTAAAAGAAATATTCTTGGAGTCAGACATTTTGGGAAAAGGCATCTCTATCAGAGTCTTCTCTGTAATGTAACTGAAATACTTCACACAGCAATTAAATATCCTCCACATTCTCCTCTGATAAGGTCATTTAACTCGTAGGTCATGTGGAAATGCAGTCGATGTGCTTAAGTGCCTGTTATTTTATTTTCTATGAGTATCATCATCATTTAGGAAAAATGCAAGGTAGTGTTGCATGATTTAAGGGCCCCACTTTGCACTACTGTTGCGAAACCATTATTTTAGTAAACCTGAAATGATAGAGAAGTGCTGGGAAGTGGGTCTACCTTTTTTAAGCATGTTACACAAGGGCTTTGCAGTTCATCTGATGTGATTCACCAGAGATAAATAACAAAGTACTCTCCTGTTTAGCTGATTTAATAAGGTATTGGTTGCTGTTCTGGTTCATGTTGTGGTTTTGTGTTGGGTTGTTTTTTTTTTTTCAGATGTTGAAGAGATTGAGAGAACATAAACTGGAATTCTTGCAAATACAACATAAAAAGAGTTAATCTAACCATCATCCTGATGCTTGGACAGGCTGGACTACGATAATACACCAGAGACAATTACCAGGGCTCAGCTGATAAACTGTAACTCACTAAGGTGCAATAATGCAATTTCTTTCAAATATGTGCACTGAACAGGAGTGCCAGGATTAGGTCACTGAGGTTACGGAAATCCTGCCTTTCTTTGGGATGCAATAGCACTTCTTTTTTCATGTTTATTCTTTGTTATGCAGTCTATGTCTTCACTGGAAGCTTATTCTAAAGGTACTTTTCAGATCATAAACCCAATGCTTTTTAATTCAACAGCAAAACGCCCTCTGATATCAACAGTGACATAACTGAACCCCGGATAAAAACAACCGGTCATTCATCCGTAACTGAACTACATCTGGGGTGAAATACAATGGCTATTTTGCAGTTAACATTACTATTGCAGACTGATCTATGGATTGAAATGCACAACTGAAAGCACAGGGGAATTTTAGGTAGATGGAAAATAATCATACTGACTAAAATCTGGCAAACTCCCTAGAGGTAATTCCTTTATTCATACAAAAAAATGCACAGGATTGTTTACAACTGTTCAGGATCTCAATTACATATGCCATCCAAAAGGCATGTCCAAGAGCTGACAGTGCTCTAATCTCACGCTACTGAATAAATAATGCTTCCATATTCTCCCTCCCAGTTTAGGGAACTATAAATACAAGGGGTGCGTGGATGCAGTTTTGCAATACAGGTTCAGCCTGTATCACTACTGGCTAGGCTGTAAACCATGACAAGATCACACACACTTGTAGCACAGGTTTAGATATGTCTGCATTTCAAGATTTAAAGACAAACTGGTAAACCAGAACAGAGGACTTAGAAATTACAGACAATCCCCATTCTCATTGACTCAGGCTGTCAAGCACTTGAGATCAATACTTTGATTTTGGCTCCTCATCTGTCAGTAAGAGATCAATACAAAGGTATAACTTGTATTTCCATAAATATTATTGCTTAACTGTACCAAACCAAACAAGCTCTGTAACAGCGCCTTAGCCATATCTGTATTACTCTGCTGTCCGATGCATGCTAGGTTTCTCTTTGGATTACTGAAGAGGAAAACTTTATACCTGAAAGGTTGAAACCAGTATCAATGTTTCCTTTTAATCTCAGCAGGGTGGGGGGAGGCAGCAAGCCTAACACTGTCTCGTTAGAATTGCCAGTAGCAAGACATTCAGCTCATCAAAACAACATGTTTAACTGCATCAGAAATCAAGCAGTTTATTACAGTACTGCTCATAACTCAGGAACTGCCTTTTTACAGCTTCTTTTAAAACTCTAGTCAACAACTTCAAAATCAGTATGATGCTGATGTTTCCTCAAATGAGTTCAGATTTTACCAAGCGATAAATTGGATACTCAAATTAACAACTGAAGCAGTTAAACCTGGAGTACTTAATTCATTGTTTGTGTTTAACTGGGCAGAAGCTACTGTTTCATAGGTCATTACTTAACATAAATACCACTGTCCCAACAATGACACAGTATTATTTTCCACCCAGTACTTCATTAACTCTTCTTTCTGTTGGATGACTGCACTTACATTACTAACAGCAGTCAACTGTCACGTGAGATGAAGTAAAATCTATCTGAAAGAACTGTACTTTACTTACCAAATGTCAGATTTCTAGGATTATTATTTTCTTATGCATGTGAGAGGAATATATACATTAACATATTGAAGTATTGCAGTATTTACAGAATATTTCAGGTAATTATTTCCACAACATGAGCTTAATGCACTGATTTTCACACAGCTGGAACACAGAAGGACTTCTCTAAACATAGGAAAGTATTTTCAGTTATACTTCAATCCCAATTCAGTTTCCAGTTCCAATTCAGCCATTCTTTAATACCGGAACTGCCCAACATACTGCTACTAACCGCCCAACTTTTCACAAAGAGCTTTTTGCCGGCTCATATATTATAACCTTTTCATGTTGTGATTAAATAATCTATGATGTGACATATCAAATGTAACACAGGAGCACTGACAGTTTTGTATTTGAAATCAGTGATAACTAATCAAGTAATACTCCTTTCTTAACATGAAGTGAAAAATCTGTTCTGAATCTTCTGAATCACAGGATACTACTGTGTATTTATAAACGCCAGCAGAAATAATAAAAATACTATAATAAAAATAGCCTTCCTAACTAATATGGGGTAATTAAAAAATAATAATAGATTTTTCATATTCTACTGTTCCATGATTTAAAAGCTGAAGAAACATGAAATGTTTGTAATGAGCTGATTCTCTGAAGTCAAGCTTTAAATATTCCTGCATATTCCCTGAAACAGCTATCTTGTCACCGAGGACATAATTTTGCAAACATAAAATTCTGAATAGATTATTCTGACCTCATGAATGCTCAGAAGTTAACAGATGAGTACATTTTGCAGAATGAACCCCATGTCCTTAAGATACTCTCTATGCACCAAATGTATTCATTAATGTGACATGCAAATGTCTAAAAGTTAGATGCAACATTATTAGCACTCTGGAATACGGAAGCAATATATGAATTAATTGTATAATCCTATTGAGTTGCCTGTGGCACCAAGAAAAAGAAAAGCTAAATGTCAGTATTTCAAACTGTCAGTTGAAATGAGTCCCAGATGTTAAAACATTAAGCAACCTAAAAATCAATTAGCTTCGTTTTAAACAAAATCTTTTCAAAGGCAAGCTTTAATCTAGTGACTCAATCTCCCCCTCCCTGGCACAACTGAACATGGAAACCTCTCTCATATAATATGGGCAGTAACTGACCCAGGCAAATCGCACACAGAACTGATGAAACATGTCTTCTGCATGTCTTCTGCCCTTAGAGCTTGCTGGTTGTGATTAAGACTTGAATGGTTTTGAAGACAAAATCAAATAATACCTATTAAGTAAAAATGTCAACTTTTGTTTTTCTCTAAGAAAACAAGTGCTGTTTGGCATTGTGTACAACTATGAAATGGAAGAAAGATTTACAGAACCACAGAACGTTAGGAGTTGGAAGGGACCTCAAAAGGTCATCTAGTCCAACCCCCTTACCAGAGCAGAATTACCTAGACTAAATCACACAGGAACACATCCAGGTGGGTTTTGAATGTCTCTAGAGAAGGAGACTTCACAACCTCTCTGGGCAGTCTGTCCCAGTTCTCCATCACCCTCACAGTGAAAACGTTCCTCCTTATATTCACATGGAACCTCCTATGCTCCAGCTTGCACCCACTGCCCCTTGTTTTATATCCTTGGACATCACTGAGAAGAGCCTGGCTCCACTGTTGTTATTTTGCATTTAAAAAAAGCGAAAAGAGTTATTTTATATATGAACTTAATCAAATATAGTCTGCCTGCTTTCTAAAGCCATAAGGAGTAATGTCAAATCCAAACAGGAATTCTAAAATAAATTTTATGAAACTTAATTTAAGAATGAGTAAATTTACATTATAAACATCTGCCGTTGTTTTCAGTACAACGCTGATCACAACAGTTGCCTATATTTTCAATTAAGAAATTCTACAGAATATAGAAAGGCTTAGCCCCAGGAAATGTCAAGAAATACCAGAGGAGAGATTAACTGCTAAGGGACATTCACATGAGTGTTATACATGTAAAAAGGGAAGAGATTACGTACCCCTCTCCACCAATTCTTGTTATCTTTAGACGAAAATCAACAGAGTTCAGGCTGGGTGGCTTCCATTTCAAAATATCATCACATCGACCAGGCTTGTATTTCTGAAGAAAATTAAAAAGCAGTTTAATTATGCTTATTGGTTTTCACTGGTTTTAAAAGTAAAGATTCAGCATTTCAGACTATATTAGTTGTCTCTAATGAATTACAATACTTAGCGACTGAAACAATGAATTCCATTACCACGGAGGTAGTTGTGCTTAACTACTTTATTTGCTGCTCCCTGTTAAAACTGCTTAGCACGGTAGCTGAGCCACTGCATATAATGAAAAACTGAGAATGCAAATAAAAATTAGCATACTTTGTTATCTCTCTCTAGCTAATGGAAAATGTCAAGAAAGAAAAAAAGGCAGCACAGAAAGAAATGAAAACACTGATAGGACATACTCAAAAAATATATATTTAAGATAAACCCGACATTTTTGAGTAGTTTTATGAATGATATTTCGTGTTATCCATGCTGTTGGCTGACACAACATGAAAAAGCCAGCAGTCACCATATTGCCAGCTATCAGAAAGGCCCATCAAAAACATGTTCGTTTGTACCAAAGGAGCTGCAGCTATGTGAAGATTAAAGAACATCATAACATAAGGGAACATAAATAAGGGAACATAAATAAGGGAACATCTGTTGCTTAAGAGAAAGGGTACACACTTGAACCGAAAGTTACAAAAGGCAATTTTCTTTTAAATTAGAGCTTTGGTTTCTCATGATGTCTTCTATCATCTGCTTCAGTTTACTAAGCTGCCATTTTGTTCATACTCAGCTAATAGTGAGAGTCAACCTGCTAACCCTTTCCTTACCGAAGCATCTTTCACGGAGAAAATTAGAATAAACATGAATAGGGAAAAAGTAAAAGAAGAATTTGGACATGGACAGAACGAGAATTTTTTTAGTTGTTAGGTATTTATTAATCCACAATGAGAAAAATTATGCATTTTTACTTTAGAACCCCAAGAATGTCCAGTGTCTTTTGGTAATACGGCAATCACTGGCATCACATTCCAGCAATACTGCGATAAATATTTACAAAGTGCAACGTTTACTCTTGATAAACCTAACAGTTCTAAATCTGAAGCGGTAAGAGCAGATGAAGAATTTCCTCATTTCTGATGCAAGAATGGAAAGTCATTCTTTCCAAAACAAACGCAGCATATTTTGCTTATCATTTCTTCATGAAAAGACGGTGTGTGACTTTTGATAGACAGAAAGTAAAGGCAAGCTTCACATTACTGAAACCCAAACCAAATGCTCCAAATGCTTTTAGCCATAGTTCTACTACACGTGACAAAAATAGCCAACAAAAAGTTTCTTCTGGAATTTGAACATGGCTGATTAGAGTCCGTAATCTTAATGTTTTATTATGGCCCTCAGATCATTTTGGGGTGACGGTTTGAGGCATTCTGCTCCAGTTCCCATTCAGGGTATGAGAGGCATGTTCCAAACATCAGCATTAGAGTCACCTGCCCAACTTACTATTCTAATCACGCACAGCTCTGCACTGAATTTCTCCACAATCTTCTCCTTAACTAAATGACTCTTCCTTACATGCAGGACCGGCTTCTGACACCTCTGAACTATACCTACTCTTCCTCCACGTATTTTACTTTAGTCTATTCCTTCCCAGCTATCTTCTAGTTGAAAATTGTCCCTTGGAAAACAACTTTCTTCAGTGGTACCACACATCTGGAACTCTTCTCAAATAAAATCAAACCAAGCCAAACCTCCTCAATCCACCCAAATCAGAAAACCCGTAAGATACAGTGTGACAGAAATGTTATGAAAGTATGTTCTTTTTCTTTCTTCCCTTCCCAGCCTATTTCCCCTTCATATCATTTCTGCACTGTAACATCAGCAGAAATTTGGTTGCCTGGACGACTTTCCAAAATGGAATTTAGAAAGGTGTTGCTTAAGCAATTTACAAGAAACAGAAAAATCCTTCAGCAGTAAAGAAATATGCCCTTAGTTGTCACCATCCCACTATTCCCACCTTCATTCCTCTGGCTCTATTGACCAGAAACAGCTTAAAATTCCAAAAATCTTTACATTCTTACAGTGCTGAAATTTATCTTGCTCCTTAGTTTTTTCCTCTGGTTCCCCAAATTACTAATTTGCTATCATGCAGTGTTATGTTAAAAACATTCAGGGATTTAGGCCACATACCAAAAGATATTAAGTAGATAAAACAAAATCCACAAAATATGATGCCCAGTAAAGCATTTAGCTTTTCAGATCATCATTTTTATATACGATTTTTATATACATATTACGTATTTAAATAAATTTTGAAGTATTTGCATTAGATTTACAAAGATGATGTACATGAACATGTCAATTCCTATAAAGGTAGATGGCACTGAAATTTCTTTTTCTGTTAACTTTTTCCTGCAATATTCTTGTTCTTATATCTGATATACAAAGAATATGGAATTAAATTGTATATAAATTTTATATAATAAAATATGTCCCAGGAATAATCCCCTCCCCTCTGCTCTTGTGAGACTCCACCTGGAGTACTGCATCCAGCTACGGGGTCCCCAGTACAAGACATTAAACTGTTGAAGTGAATCCAGAGAAGGTCCACAAAAATGATCAGAGGGCTGGAGCATCTCTCCTGTGAAGACAGGCTGAGAGAGCTGGGTCTGTTCAGCCTGGAGAGAAGAAGGCACTAGGGAGAACTTATAGCAGCCTTCCAGTACCTAAAGGGACCTACAGGAAAGATGGAGAGGGACTGTTTACAAGGGCATGGAGTGAAAGGACAAGAGGTCATGGGTTTAAACCAAAAGAGGCTAGGTTTAGATTAGGTATTAGGAAGAAACTCTTCCCTGTGAGGGTAGTGAGGCCCTGGCACAGGCTGCCCAGAGAAGCTGTGGCTTCCACCTCCCTGGCAGTGTTCAAGGCCAGGCTGGATGGGGCTTTGGGCAACCTGGTCTAGAGAAGGGTGTCCCTGCCCATGGCAAGGGGTTGGAACTAGGTGATCTTCGAGGTCCCTTCCAACCCAACTCATGATTTTATGTTTCTATGATTAATTGGGCAAAACACAGTTTTTGCAAAGACATTTTTTGTTGCACTCTCTCATCCACGGTTTCTAATTTGGGGAAAGACAATCACTACTACTAGGTATTTACTGCTAAGTTCAAAGAAGAACTATGAGGAACACTTCAGTTTGTGAAAACTTTCTCCAGAGACAGTGAAAATGTAGTCTATGAAACAGCTGACACAGCAAGTACAGAGGAAAACAGGGTCGAGATGAATACCTGAAGTTGCTGGAACCTATGTTGCTTTTGCTGTGTAGAACAGAAGATTAATCTTAATGGCAGCAATTCAGTCTTTAGCATGATTGAGGTCCTCAATCATTCCATAAAAGTGACATTTATCAATCATACATAAACCCTAAAATCTTGCATCAGGCCTCTACAGAATCACAAGGTTGGAAAAGACCTTTAAAATCATCGAGTCCAACCGTTCCTGTCCTATGCTAAACCATATCCCTAAGTACCTTATCTACCCTTTTTTAAGCACATCCAGGGATGGTGACTCAACCCCCTCCCTGGGCAGCCTGTTTCATATCCCAACAACGCCTTCTGTGAAAAATTTTTTCTAACATCTAATCTGAACCTGCCCTGACACAGCTTTGTGCCATTTCCCCTTGTAGTATCACCTGCATGGCATGGCTTTTAATTTATTAACTTGCAATAATCTTCCAAGCAAGATTACTGGACTATTTACAATGATGGATTTATTTATATAAACACAACTAATCAATTTATTTTTAAGCTATACATCATATTTTTGAGACTTTGAGCTATTAAGACTGGATCCAGTCTAACAGACTTTAGAAAACAATCTCAAGTGGTTTAATAGATGGCTTCAAACAATCCTTTTACATATCACTCCTTTAAAGAGAAGATAAAGAGAGTGTTACTGTCTTCAAGACAGGATCTTTTTTTTTCTTTTGTGCAGAAATAACAGCCTCAACGAAAAAGTATTTAGTGTGCAAAAGGTAAATTTGGACTGCTTCTGCATTCACATGTACAATTTCCTTCCAACCACAAACGCAAGACTTACTTTCTGGTGGCACAGATAAGAGGACTCAAACATACTCCACCTTGAAAATTGTATTTCTTCTGACCGATGTGTGGAAATGTGAAGGCCTTTAAGTGAGTATGAAAGGCTTACTTCAGGATTCCAGACTCTGTTCTATTTCTGTTTACTTCTGTGTTGGAACATCGGCCTTGAAAACACTAGACACTCCTTCAAAAAATGAATTTTTACTGAAATGAAAAGAACGAACCAACCTCTCTGAGTCATGGCACTGAAACCCTGAGGAAGAGATGCATCTGATCTATATAATAACCTAAGAACAGTCTCAGTAGAGCTTTAGAGTCTTGACTCTGACAACAGCCAGCAGCATGTGCTCAGGGAAGATGAAAAACAGGGCAAATCATAGATGTTATTTTCTACTACTACTCTCTGCGAGACTATCCATTCTCAAGCTCAGAAATTTCTTGATGTGGATGTGACAAATATGCAATCCCTATCTATTTAGTGATCTTCAGTTTCCTCTGCATGAACTTGTCTAGCTCCCCAGTAAGACCATGTAAACCTCTACCAGCTGTAAAAGCCTGCAGAATATTTCACACATGACCTGACCACAATGCAATAAAAAACCACCACCTTTTGTATGTTTTGAAACAGCTTTACTTAGTTTCAAAGTCTTCCACTCCCTAAGGTTCATCTTAAGCAAGATGCTGAATAATCAAAACCCATTGCTTCTATTCTACTCATAGCTTCTATATGCATGGAAGTATGGAAATAGACTCAACTCAGAAGCTACATTTAGCAGCTACATTTTCTTTTCTCCAGGTATATTACTCCCCATTTATCTACAGAGAAGCTTATGCTTTTATAGCTCAGCCACCCAATTAATAGTAAGAGTATATAATTCAAATTTAGCACCACCCTTTGCTGGTCCAGCAAGAAAACATGACTTTATGGTTCATCCCATTTTCCAACTTGCTTTGTGCAGTACAGGTGACTGACTTCCTTGGTGAGGATTGAACAGCATCCCCATCCCTTGACTTATACTTTTAAACCAGTAACTTATCTGTGCAAGAACCTTTCCTTTTAAGTTTCACATCTGCTTTAGTTTCTTCAAGAGCTTTTTGAAAGAAACTTTGACAGGAGATTTCTGGTGGTCTTAGTGGGCAACATCATACAATCCTACTCAAATGGTGTTTTATCTCTTGGTTAGAGAGAAATAACCTCATGTTTACCCAGGTGTGAAGTACTGCATTCCTTTGGTTTCGACACCTTTGTCCTGTAGACACCAGGCTTGCAGCTTTACTTCTTCCATGATACCCTCACCCTAATTTTATTTAAATTTGCATTGTATTTTCTGCCCTCACATGCTCAGACACCAATAGATATATTTCATGCAGGGTCTACTACAGGATTTTTTCAAACTCTTTTTCCAAGACTGACATGTTACACCCTCCTAAAAAGCAATTATTATACCAAATTTACAACAGATACAAACAACCATTCCAAGAATGGTAATGAAAAGCAATGTTCTAATAGAATCATAGAGTGGTCTGGGTTGGAAGGGACCTCAAAGATCATCTAGTTCCAACCCCCTGCCATGGGCAGGGACATCCTCCACTAGACTAGGCTGCCCAAAGCCCCATCCAGCCTGGCCTTGAACACTGCCAGGGAGGGGGCAGCCACAGCTTCTCTGGGCAACCTCTGTCAGCGCCAGTGCCCTGACATAATGAATAATTTTCTCCTAGTGTCTAATGTCTAATCTAAATCTGCCCTCTTTTAGTTTAAACCCATAACACCTTGTCCTTTCACCACTTGCCTTTGTAAATAGTTCCTCTCTCACTTTCCTGGAGGCCCCTTTAGGTACTGGAAGGCTGCAATAAGGTCTCCCTGGAGCCTTCTCTCCAGGCTGAACAAGCTCAACTCTCTCAGTCTGTCTTCACAGGAGAGGTGTTCCAGCCCTCTCATCATCTTCATAGCCCTCCTCTGGACTTACTCCAAGAGGTTCATGTTCTTATATTGGGGGCACCAGAGCTGGATGCAGTAGCATAGTGGTGTCTCATGAGAGCAGAGTGGAGGGGCAGAATCACCTCCCTCGAGCTGCTGGTCATGCTGGTTTTGGTGCAGCCCAGGTCTCAGTTGGCTATCTGGGCTACAAGTGCAGATCAATGGCTCATGTTGAGCTTTTCATACACCAACACCCCCAAGTTCTTCTCCTCAGGGCTGCTGTCAAATCAGTTCTCTGCTCAGCCTGTAGTTGTGCTTGGGACTGTGCTGACCCATGTGCAGGACCTTGCACTTGGCCCTCGCGGTTCAAACGGGCCCATCTCTCAAGCCTGTGAAGGTCCCTCTGGATGGCATCCCTTCCCTCCAGCATGTTGACCACACCACACAGCTTGGTGTCATCAGAAAACTTGCTGAGGGCACAATGAATTCCACTGTCAATGTCACAGACAAAGATGTTAAACACTGCCAGTCCCAATACCAGCCCCTGAGGAACAGCACTGATCAGGATATTTGACAGCACATATCTTCATACTTGTAATTCCACTGCAAAATTGTTATTTAGACTTAATTTTCATTATAAATTTAATTATTGGGCTTGCTTGAATGGGAGTGGGGGAGTATTTGTTCTTTAAGATGGAATTCTCTCTCTTGCCTTTACCTCTAGAACCAGCACAACATGAAGCAAGCCTCAGTTAACCTTTTTGTCCTATTAATAAAAAAATATAAGGACTAATTACATTCACTACACTTCAAGATATCTTTGGCTAACTTGCCTATAAAGCAATGGCAATATGCTTTTGACTACTACATTTAGTTTTGAATGCTGGCAAATAACCCAACTCTCAGAGATTTGTTAACACTCAGAACCTGGTAAAGGCAACAGGTAATTTAACTGTATCTTTCTGAAGCAATTACAAAGGTTTAGATAAGCAATCAAACCTCAAAGCTCATATCAGGAACAAGTTATTCAGACCCCAGATTTCCTCCGTTACCACAAAAGACAGAAATTCACAGTAATGTAGGTTAAAACAAGAATTCAACTATGAGACATTAATAATCCCTGAGGAGATTAATTTTTGTAATGCATGAGTCCATGCACACGTTCCAGCAGTAGTAAAGTTCTTGAGTTTGAATGTTAAGTGCTAAATCATTTTTTTTAAACATGAGCTGGAGCCAAACAAGAATTCTGCTTGTTATGTATGTGAAAACTTCACCTTAGATGAATCATTGCATACTGCAGACCTGTTCTGCTTGAAGTTATTCTATATTCTAATTCCAAAACAAAATGTGAAGCAATCTGTCTGAGATCATATTACTCCCTAGCATTTTAAATATAGCATTCATAGCAATGATGTCCTCATATCCACCCCACCCCACCATCCCCCTGACAAATATGCATGTACATGACTACACCTAAAACATACCAGGTTCCATATAATCTCAAATACAAAGTTCATGCTTCAGTCTCATATATTTTAACCTAGTCTAACACAAAAAATTAGAACTCCAAGTCAAAAATGTAGATTGACACATCAGAAATTATATCAAAGAGCTTTAAAGGACTGGACTAGATGACCATCTAAAGTCCCTCCCAACCTAAATGGTTCTACAAAGCTGTAATCTCTCTTTGGATGCTGCTTCTTTCAACAGCTGTACTGGGTGTGCTTATACTAGTGTTGTAGTTTGCAACAGTAATGTACTTCCAAGGCAGCTCCTAGTTGTACCCACTTAGTACACATTATTCTCCTAGTTGTACCCACTTAGTACACATTATTTGAGATACCTGCACAGCTCTGATGCATACAAATTGGATTCCATTTACATACAACTAAAATTAAAAGTTTCACTTCAGGGACATACCTAATGCACTTCGTGCCCCCATATGGACACCAGAGTCCACGGCACAGGCTGTACCACTGCAATGCCAGCAGGCACCTACCTAGCACCTAGATGAAGCTGGGCTGTGAAGACATCCCAAAACATCCTGAAAAGCTACTTTAAAGAAATAATGGTGTCAGTGCCTTCGGGCTGGCTGTGAATCCCCAGCCCTCAATTTTTTACAACTCTGCTACTCACCCAGCATTTCCCAACTTTTCTTCTATCTTGGTATGAATGTGGAATGCCCCACCTTCCGAGACCATTCTCTCCTGGCAGAACTCCAGCTCCTTTCTTTTCATCATTCCATTCCAGCTAGGCCTTCTTCCAGGTGTCAACCACCTCAGTCTCATAGTAGATTGAGCTTGGACAGTCAGTACTTATCAGTCTGTGCTAGTGGGCCAAAAGCTTCTTTAGCAGCAGAATAACTGGTTCACTAACCTCTTAGGCTGCTGAATCTCATCTATTCCTAACCTCATACTCAACTCTATAGTCTCAGGTGATTATTGTTAGACCTCTGATGGGCCATTTTAGCACTGCATAGCAAACTGATGTGTTGCTGATCACTTTGCAATCCAATCCACTGATCTGTCCCAGAAGTACTAAATCTAGTTGCTCCCTTCCTACGTAGTTTGTCCCTAGTGGGGTGAACTCTTTCTCCCTCTCCCTACAGGTCAAGAGAAAGGCTGGCCCTAAAAAACAAACTTCTGTTATCTGAACTTCTGCTGACACATTTATTGTTAGTTGCAGGTATTTCTTCCACACAAGGTTTGGTTTTGCCTAAAACCACATATCTTCTCAGCACTTGCATTCAATGGGCAGTTCAGCTTAGGGAAAGTCCAGGAAAGCCTGGACAGTGGCTATGTCAGTGGTCCACAATGAGGAGGAAGTTTCACTCCAAACAGCTGCTTTCACATGGGATAGACTTTGCTGCTCAGTATTCTGTAGGAGGAAGAGTGGGGTTAGTTTCTGGGACTACATTCTGGGCAGGCAGTCAGGGCTGTGGGGTGTTTTTGACTCACCATGAAGACACCCACCTGGAAGACTGAGTAACTTCAGCAGAAAGTCTAGACAACACAAATGGTTTGTTTCTCCTAGCAACTGAGAAGGAAGAGGTAGTGGGATGACCAAGAGAGAAGTTTGTGCCTCATCAGGAAGAGGAGATTTCCTTGACAAGGATTGCCTTACTATGCAACAAAGCCTAATCACCCAGCTCTGCCTCCTTAACGCTTATTAAATACCAACCTCCCAAAGTACAGCAGCAGCAGACAGGCCACCTTACATTTCCTATCCTGTACATCTGCTCTCACTCCTTCCACCTCCCAATGACAGGAAGCCAGCAAGTAACCCATCTTTTCTTTTCTCCTAAACAGCACAGTGCTGCTACTTGTCAGGTATGCTTTCACCTCAGTAAACTGGTCAGACCTAGCCCTGCAAGGTACCCAGAGGGCTGCTAGGCTGGCAGCTGCAGAGAAACACCAGTTCACAAAGAAGGTTGGAACAAAAAAAGAAGGCTCAGGCAAGATTTGTTGAGTAACCATGCTTGCCGAAGAGGTTTGGCAGGCTGAATACCATCAGGGAGTGAGGGCAGATGGGGTAGGAGGAGATGGCATTACCTAAGACAGCTACTGGGAATCTACTGGAGTTCTTTTGAATCATCAAACATAATTTTCCACATTATAAATGACATTCTCGTTTAACCACACTGAATATGCAATAAATTGCAATTAAGTATCCTTGAACATGAAATATTAATATTGAATATAAATCTTTACAACTCTAATAATTTTAAGTTTCAAAGAAGTTATCTTTCTATTTCATATTTTAACACCAAGAAGAAACTTCTGTCAATTACAGAAACGATATTCTGATGTTCAGTTAGACTTGCCAGGATGAAGACACTAAAAGCATTTTTAAAACATCAGAGAAAGCTTCAGGTTCACAAACACTAAGAAGTATTTGTTCTCTTCTAAAATCCACCCATTTCCATTACCAGCATTCTTCTGTGTTTTAAATAAATTGTTTGCAAGCAATGTTGTATTCAACATGATGCTACAGCTTTCCCTTGAAAGGAAAAAGTTAACCACTGCAAAACTGTAGCAACAAGAAATGTGCTCCTCTTTCTCACTCAAAACACAGTTAAACATTTCCTCTGAAAACAAGAGTTAAATGTTTTCTCTGAAGAGCTTTACTTAATTCTGAGGCCTCTTAATATCCATAGGGCAGCTGCTGCCTTACCCAATCTAGTAGTTTGCATTCAGCTGTGTAAACATACAGACAGAATGATTACCCCAAAATGTGTTTTTATTTTCCTGCACTACAGACCCTGGATCATTTTAAAGAACCAAAAGGATCGATTATAATCAATCACTTCAGCCTAGACCTTAGAGAGGGATGTGCTGCAGAATCAGAAGTTGCTAACAGTGTTGACAGATTATGTGAATAAGTCACGTTAATGGATCAAGAAACCACAAGATAAAAGGCAACCACTGACTCAATTGTATATTCATAGATTTTTAAGACTGGAAGCCATTACTGGGCTCAGTTGCGTATTGGACAGAGAAACTCAAACAACAGTGCTTATAACAAGCTTATAATTACTCCAAACCACAATAATGTTTGTGTCAAGCTTATAATTCCTACTAAAATTACAGCACACCTTTATGAAAAATAGCAAGCCATGAAGAAATCACAACGTATATCTAGGGAGGTTATCATGGCCATTTATTCCACTCGTGCTTAAAAATGTATGCATATTTCTACAGTGGATCTTTTTAATGCCTTAGACTGAAGCCTACCTCTCTTTTTTAAGAGAAAATGACCAAGTCTCACTGCATGGGTATTTTTCCAGTTGGCTGATGTATGCACCTTCATAGTGTGATTTCACCAAAACCTTTAAAAGAGTAGACACCACAACTAAACCTACTATTCCAATATCTTTTCACTGCTTATTTACACAGTGGTATACAAACAAAAGTGTTGGGGTAATGGGTTAAAACTGAAAGAAGGTAGATACAGATCACCTATCAGGAAGAAACTCTTCCCTGTGAGGGCGGTGAGGCACTGGCACAGGCTGCCCAGAGAAGCTGTGTCTGTCCCCTCCCTGGCAGTGTTCAAGGCCAGGCTGGATGGGGCTTGGAGTGTAGAGGAGGGTGTCTCTGCCCATGTCAGTGGGGTTGGGACTAGATGGTCTTTGAGGTCTCTTCCAGCCCAAACCATTCTGTGATTCTATGAAAGGTGTTGCTAACTAGCTGAACTAATTCTTTTCAGAACCACACCTTTATCTGGGACTCAAGACATTTGCTTCTAGATACACAGCCCACATTTGGCTATATTCAAGCACCACCGTAAGACCAAACGGTGCAGGTTAGCCTACACAAAAGGCCCTCTGAGAAAATAGTTAAGTTTGCAGAAAATGGTAGAAATAGTAACAAGATGGTGATTGTAAAGATACCCACACACACAAAACCCAAACTCAGTAATTAAAACCCTTCCTTGTAACATTCTATTTTATCTGTCAAAAAAAAAAAAAAAAGGAAAAAACCCAAACACACTAACACACTACGCTGACATCTACTTGAAATTATCCCACCAGCGGTTAATCAATAACTTCGCTTCTTAAAGTATTCTCCCTTCTGTCACTTCTGGCTTCTCTCTTCAGTTCCATCTTCTGTTTCTCAAAGTGCTCATACAAGCAATTTACCACCCCTCCTTCACTTTTACTACCATCACTGCAATACCCCCTGTTCTTCCCCATGCATTTTATTTTCTCTGCCTGGTAAAAAGCTAAGCGAAAGGGAATGTGGCATCAGAGTGTCTTGGTTGTTGATGGGTAAATGTGATTACTGCTCCTTCTTGCAGTATATTGAACAGCACACTAAGAACTGGAAGAAAGATATACTAATCTGATCACAGGTCCACAACATTCCCTAGTTGAGGAGCAGAAAAACTGGTTTTTCTTATGGGAATCTGAGGCAAATGTTATTTCAGAAGACCACTTTGAGAGTAGTGGACTCAACCCTAACATACTTGGAGGCGAAGGCAAACCATGTTGTACACTGTGGCATTTATGGTATTTGGTGGCAATCACTGGTGCAACCTCAGTGAATTATTGATCATACATGCAGGGAAAGCTACTTTGCATGCTGATGATCTTCAAGACAAAGGAGGTGCAAGAGTAAAAGCCTCCAGGTTCAAATGACAGGGTGGACATCCATTGTGAACATCAAAGACTCTGAACCAGGTTCACAAAGAGATACCTGAACCACAGGGAAAAAACACAGCCTGATTAAGATCAAGTTCTACACCATAATTGTATTCCTTTGAAAAATTTATTTAGCCTTAAAAGAGCTACTGATTGATGAGGATCAGAACTTTCTGAATCACTTCCATTGAGCTTAACTAACTGTGACTGCTCCCAAGAGAAATCATTTTTCCCAAGAATTGTCTGGAGAAATTCAGTTGTATTCACAAAGTGTTTGATACCTGTGAACACAGTTGAGACAACTTATTTAGATTTCTAGAATGCTTTTAATAAATAAACAATTCATGATTTTGAACACATAGGAAAAGTTATTTGTATGCAGGGCTTTCAAGCCTACAAAAATGTTTCGAGCAGTGCCAACAAACTGAATGTTTAAGTGCTCATTATTTCTAAAGGCTGAGAAACATACCTGGGTGCTTAAAATATGCATCTAGAAGCAGCACAAAATGATTAGATAAAGGTTATACAACAATGTGATGCTCAAGGTGAGGTATGGACAATACTGATTCATCAAGTTTGGCAAGTCTGAAAAACTCAGAGGCAACTAAGAAATTTCTATCAATGAATGCATTAGCTGAAACTCTGACAAATGCAGTTCACCAAGGGAAAGATGTGTGGCATTGCACTTGACTATATGGATTCCGCTAAGGAAAGGTGCTTTAATGAAATCTCTTGAACAGCACTCAGTGACTCAAAGATGATTAGGATTCCTTTATTCTTTAGAACAACGTATCAAATATCACCCAGTCCTGTTTTCTTTCCTGCAGACGTTTGCTATCATTTCTGTATAACCTCTTGAAACTTTAAAGAAGGCAGGGTTTTATAAATATGAATCAATTGCCCTGATGTTTATAAAAGAAAGGCAGGAAGATGTGACTTGTAAGTACTCCTAAGACCAACAAGGCTAGAAGAAACTCCTGGGTAAACACCAGTACTTTCCCAACACCTCTCATTTGTGAAAGGCATTTTCATAGTTGAGCAAAAACAAAAGAATCTAAACACTGAATGGAAAATATTGAAGGACACAAAATGGCTGTAAAGTTGTACCACTCCAAAACATGATCCAAACGCTTTCCAACCTCATGCAAAGACTCTATTCACCTTGTATCAAGTCCTTCACCACAGCACAACCCGTGTCTAACTATGGACACATATGGAACATGATGCCTTATGTAAAAGATTATGGGAAAAAAAAGTATCTTCCCTTTGAAAAAGAAAACTCTTTGAAGCAAAAATAAAAGAAAATAATAAAAATTGCTTTTATTTTATTTAGAGCTTAGTGCTCTAAATCATTGATTCAAATCACCTGAACAATAAAAGATCTTCAGTCCTCACTAAAGATCAGCTTTTTGCCTGGTTTGGTAATTTGATCAGAATACAGAGACACACTGATGTTCAATAACTATTTGATCTGCTCGAAAATGAGGTTGTTAATAAATTCCAAATATCATGCTATGTACCACTGTCACACCACAGAAAACAAATCTGTACACAATAACTTTTAAAGCTCATAAAAGATGGGGAAAGACAGGATCCTTGGCTAAGCTCAAATATACTCCTAGTGTCCACAGCTAAGCCAAAAAAAATGATAGAGCCAACTCCTGATAACAAAGTTTTAAATAACTGATTACTTGACAGTGAAATCACTGTGCTGCTTTAACTCCATGTAGTAACGGAGATTTGTGTAAATTCTTCAATTTTTCCAATTCAAAAGAAAAACAAAGAAAAACAAAAAATACCTTGTGTTCTACTATGCAATAACTTGTGTATATTCTGGAAGTTCTTCTGGTAGAGAGTTAGAAGACTAAGTAGAAATGATACTTTTTTAATACATTAGTACTGGTCAGTCAGAAGTAGCAGTTTTTATTGTGAAAATGTTTTCGTACCACAATTTCTCTCTTAGGAAAATGCAACTTGAAGCTGTATGAAGTAGAAAGAAAATGGTTATGATCAAAATGACTTCCAAAATATTAAGCTTAACTGCCACAGCAGACAGAAAGGCAAACCACGCTACTAATATGCCCTCATTTAAATGGTGCTAGATTATGTTTTCTATTAAGGATTTTAAGATTTGAATGCAAATCAGGTTTAGAAGGTTAACCTGTATGCAGAAATTAATCTAACGTTTTAATAGATATTTTTCAATTGCTTTTTCCAAAATTGTCTCTGAACTTCAAGTTACTGCAATATTTATATTGGACTACTTCAGTAATTATTGGGCTAAATGTCTTCTACTCTTGCACTTTAATTTAGCTTTATAACTCCAGCTTCATTAAACATCTTGTTTCACAACTATACTAATCGCTTTCCTCAATATTCCATTAAGCAAGGAGAAAAATACGAGAAAATTTTCTTCATAACTAACATCATTTACATATTAATCCTATTAATATTTGATAAATGAAGTTCAATTCACAGCCAAATATCCACGCTTATAGCAATCAGAATGTAGCAGCCGCAAAATTACTCACTGCTCTTTTTCTGCCCACCCCCCACCCACCCCACATTACTCTCAGCTGCAGAAACCTATTCTCAGTCACCTCTCTTTGTATTTGTCCTTTCATGTAATATTATGAACTGGAACTAGAAACTCTTGGACCAACACTTGGTCCAAAGCAAAAAAGGAAAAAATAAATGGCTGCAAGCTGTTGCTGAATATATATGGTCCACAATGGACGAACCGGTGTCCGCCTTTGATTCTAAATTCTATTTTTGAGAAATTAATGTGTCTGTTAAAAAACTTGGTGATGAGAGAACTGCCCTAACAACAGAGCTATAGTGTCCTCAATCAAAGGAAACAGTGATGGCCCATGGTTGCTACTTAATAGTTTTATATCGCTCTCGAGTATTTTGTCATTTTATTATTTTTCACTGTCTAGTATTTATAAGCTCATTAAACATGTGCCGTTTAAGTCTTCAGGAAAAATTAGCACAATAATAAAAACAATCGAGACACTTCAATTTGCCTTCTGTTGCTTTATTCTATTCTCTCTATTTCACACTGTATCATTAACTTCTGTCACCAGGATGCCAACATGACTACTGAGTACTACCATATTTACTTCCCAAGTTGAAATTTTCTTCCAAACTAAGCTTCGTAACAGCCTTAAGCCCAAATTAATATAATGAGAAACATTAAATCTACATAATTTTTCCTCAATAACCTTTTCAAAACTATCCCATAGTTAACAACACTTTAGGTTTAATGCTGATACTCTCCTTCCATTGTATGTTTAACAGGACTCTATCCAAATTCATCTCCCGAGGGCTGTTTAAGACATTACCTCTTAATTCACAGATACAGAAGTAGCTGACCAAAGATGAAGAGTGAGTCTGAGTAAGCTGTTGGGACAACCAAGAGAGTACGGAAGCACTCCTGGCCCCCTCTCCTTTGCTTCCCTCCTCCCCCTTCTTTTTTTCCCCCTCTTGTTAGTCTCCTAAAGTCATGCTTATTAATCTTCTCCTCTTCCCTAAAGACACAACAAATCTTTGCAAGAGTCTTAGGGAGATTATCTTCCTTCTTAATCTTCCTTTCACAGTTTTACTGTGAAAAAAACCCTTAGTTGCATGCAGCCGGTGATGTGGGAGAAAAACATTAATTTTCATTGCACAAAGTGCTATGTGCAGTTGCTTCAGTGCACCACATGTTTTATGAGCTTAACTGTTTATGTCTCTTTACATGTATAAACCTTTCTGTACATCAGCCTAAACCTCTTGTTTCTCAAAGCTTGATAGCCCCAGTATGTCTTCAGCTTCTGTCCTTTCGTTTTTATTACCTCTGTCCCAACTCGAGCTTAAGTGTAGTCAATTGAATTTACGAGAGAGAAAAAGAGAAAGAGAGAGAGGGAAGTCAGTCTCTCAGAAGACTTGTTTCTTTGTGGCTGGTTAGTTTGTGATCAAAGGCTCCTAGAAATCTCACAAAAGTTGGGCTGGATCAGCAGGAAGTATTTAGTGCTTGAAGTCTGACAGCAGAAGCATCCCTGGTGTAACAAAAGAATCTCCATGAACTGAGCAGCAGTACCCTCAGCTGACTCACTACGATAACCTGATTTGGAAGTTGGGTAATTTATCAGTATTAGAGACCACATCTGCAGGAGCTACGACCTGTAAATTTAAGGCTTCATCATAACATTGGTCTTGTTGACATTTTTCTTAAACTGATTATCACTGCAGCTTATCAGGAAGAGTATCTCAGCAAACCACCTCAGAGCTCATGAAGATTAACAGAAACAACCAACCCTAAATAGAAAGATGCAAAACTGTATTCCAAAATAATTCTTGAGGAATGCCAACCTTGAAGAAAAGAAAGCAGCCTCACATCAAGAGGCAAACAGTGGGGTACAGCTTTAAGCTAATCTGAACATAAGGCGAAGCATACAAGTACAAACTAAGAAATTGCAGCATGCTGGTCTCAGCCATACACTAATTTCTCTTTTTAATTCCAGAGCTAAAAAGCCCCTAGAGCTGAACAGATACGCATGAAAGATGATGCACAGAATTGCCAGCAGGATTTTTTTCTACATGTTGCCAAATGTATGTTACACAAAATTGTCATTAAGGGCTAGCTTATTATATTTTACAGGGCTACAAATCTCCTTGAATTAAATATTTATGAGTCTTGCTTGGAATACTGAATCCTGCGGTATTTTATAAGAAACAACAGAAACTAGCCTTTTCAACTACATGTTCTAATAATATCAGTTACAGAATGATTAATTTAACCATATTAAATTAATAATTATCTACGTAGATTAAAATGGCAAATCCCCTATTTTACATCTTTAGTTTCATAAGAAAACATTCACACAACATGAGGGTAAATCCAACCAGAAGAACTCAGTACGTGCTTCGCAGCGCTTTTGCTTTGCAAAGAGCAAGTTGACATGCTCAGGGTTGAAAAGCAAACCGGTTTAAAAATAAAAAGTATATTGGAAAAAAATCAGCATCTATTTTGACTTTCAAGTCTGCTACAGGACTAATACAATTTTAAACTGCATTTTCAGGAGAGCAATTTGGATAATGAGAAGGGAAAACTCCTCCTCTAAGAAGAAAAAAGCATAGCATGCTGAAGGAGAAAATGAAAGGGTCCTGCCTGCTCTCTGTGAGAACCCAAGTCCTTGTAGCTCTGATTTATAAGCAAAAAAGTCAGTGGGTTTGGGTAAGAATAGGTTAAGCTGAACAGGGTAGTTATTTCCTGTGAGCAAAGGAAAAAAAGAAGTGTAGGTTGTATTTAAAAAAAAATAAGAGGTCAGCTCCAGATTAATGGCTGTCCCTCTGAGGGAGCAGCACTCTCCCATTAAAAGCAGCGGTTCTGATACTGGCTGTTAACCTTGCCTTGTAGCCAATTTGAAAATACAACAAAACATCAGATTTCTTTTTTTATCCTTTCTACAGAGCACAACCACACAAATGTTGATCGGACAAACAACATGAGATCTCTAGTTTGAATACTGGGATTGAACAACTGCTGTGAAGAACCTCTTCCAACTTCTCTGCTGCTGGCAGGGACCTTTCATTCTGTTACTGGCAGAAGCATTTCAGGCAGTTCCCAATCTCTGTTACTCTTTCTCCTTACCCTTCTCTTAAACGTTTCCTCTCCTTTAATTATACCTGTTTATTATAGGTATGCTCTAAGCAGGAAAGCAGCTGAAGGTGCAGAGGATTAGAGGAGGGGATAAGTGTCAATTACCATTTGTAAAAACAACTGTCAAGAGGTTTAGCATCTTTTAACAGCGCTACAAGCAATGCTGGAGGAACAGAAAGAGTGGTTAGGCCCAGCTTTTCCACAAACAAATGTGGAATGTATTTAAAAGACAGAATTGTGATTCTTAACAAAAAGAACTGCTCCTCATGGGGCCAATCCACCAGCATCCATCAAGTGAACACCGAAATGTTGGATGTGCAGTCACCGGACAATTCTGGGACAAAAAAGCAGACAAACTAAGCCACTTCACAAGAAGGTTTTTTCATAATTGATATCCCTCTAAAAGGTTTTTTAACTGAGAAGAGTTTCCCGTGCATCCTTTTTGCTAATACCAACAAAAGACAACAGTCCTTCCTTTAACCATTAGAACATAAAAGGTTAGTATCTCCATCACAGCCAAGAATCGCGTAGGGAGAAAAATATCATCACTGGCTCAAGCATGAACCTGTGACAACATTTGGAAGATATTTTGCAAATCTCCCCCCAACTCCAAGATAAAGTGAGTTTATCATTCCAATGTAAATGGTACTAAAATGCAAAGAGATAGTAATAAGCATGCTGATATGAACTCTGAGCCAATAAACTAGATGCCTGTGAAGCGTCATTCTATCTGTGAAACAACTTTAATAGAATCCTTCAAAAATTTTCATAGAGAAGAGTGAAAGAGGAGAGGTACAGAGATGAGATGGCAGCAAAGTGAACACATCCACCTGTCATGGATCTCCACAAAGGCTTAGAGACCCACACTGAGCTACACCTCTCCTGACACAGGAACAGTAAGTACCACGCACGTTTTATGAGCTGTCTTGTAAAAACCTTTTCTGCTGTGTACTACATCCTCAACAGAAGCAGAGCATGACTTTTATAAACCAAAAGCATTTAATAAGCTACTTCTTGAAAAGAAATTATTCTAAAGCCTGGGCAAAGAACATGAACCTTCACAGTTAGGAGATGGGGAGTCAACAGTACTGGTTTTGCCAGGAAGATTTGGAAATGCAGTTCAAATGGAAACCAAAGACATCTTGGCTCAAATAAAGCTATAACAATGATTGTAATGGAAGTTGAGGAAAGATACCAGATGAAGTGCCACTCCTTATTTACCAAAATACTAAAAGATGTGGACAGATATTTTAGCTGTATTAAATAGACAAATCTCAGGTTTTCAGGCTTTGGGGAATATTTCTCCCTCAACTGCGTATGTATTTGTGTTTTCAAGATGTGAAATGGGGAAAACTTCTGAGTAACATGCATTTCAAAAGGGATATCACCTCACATTCTGACAGTTGTTTGGAACTGTTGCAAACAGACCTAGTACAGAATAATCGGCTCCAAAGAAGGTACCACAAAGGATTGATTTTTAGACACCCACTGGCAACTTGGCTGAAAAGAAAGGCCATTTAAAAAAGACTCTAGGACACTAAAAAATAATTAGAACATAGGAATGGTATACAAAGAAACGGACAGTCAATTGTTCACCACGAACACAAGGCAAATAATTTTGTCTTAGGGGAGGCATAAGAATACTGAACGGTGTTTAATGCATAACCAATATCATTCCTTAACTCCTTACAGTCAAGTGCCTGGGGACCACAGAATCACTACGTTGGAAAAGACCTTTGAGATCATCGAGTCCAACCATACCTGCCCTCTACTAAACCATATCCCTAAGCACCTCATCTACCTGTCTTTTGAACTCTGTGTTAGGAGATGGACAGAAGTCTGTCCTGTGGCATTTGTGCAGGCACTTGTCAAAGGTGGCCCATCACTACCCAGAAAAGCAACGTGATCAAACCCACCTGCACATGGAGTCTTGCAGAAGAGAACTGTGACAACAGGTGACTGCAATCACAAATTTTCAATGCAGGAGAAAAGCAAAAGCTGCCTGTAGATTACCACAATATCACCTTAACGGTTACTAAAGAAGCTCCCCTTTATGGATAGTTACCAAGTGTTTCACATCTCATAAGCCTTTCTTTCACCCTAAGAATAAAACGGCTTTTGTAACTTACCCCCAGGCCAGTGGCTGATTCTTAAACAGTGGCTACATTATAACTTGATTTAAACTTTCACTGTAATCCAAAATTCCACTCCAGTACAAGGCAGACCTCACAGTATAAAGCTATTACCCACACAGGTAAATACACTTTTTTTCTAAAACTAGTGAAACTCTTTTTTACTAACTATGGTGGGATTTTTTTCATTATCCAAAATGTATACAAGCAGAGGAGTATATATCCAGTTAAAAATCAAGCTGGAATATCCAATCTAGGAAATATTATTAAAAAAACCTTCCTTCTGGATGCTGTAAGTTTTAAAACATTTTTTCTTCAATTATTTTTATTCCTGGTCAGTCCAGTGGCCATTAATACTCATACTAAATTAATTAAAATATGTTTTCAGTGAGATACTGCAGAGTTTCAGAAGTAATGGAATAACATCTACCAAATTTGATAGAGGACACAACCCTACTTCTTTTGAAGGCCTAGCAAAATATGCAAGTAAATGTCATGGAAACAGAAACTCTCTCCATGGTAACATCATCCATGGTATGGTAGCAAACCACACTAATTTCCAACGTGCTCCAAGACATGGTATTAGTTTAATTTCAGTCTTCATTTGTAATTTGTTCCAGAACTTTCTATGTATCTAGCAGCTGTAAAGATTTATTAAAAACATGAATAGTTCACAAGCATGTGGTATCAAAGCCTCTCAATATATATTTTCTCCCTTGTCCAGCTGAAAAGGGGGGTTGATAGAGCAACTTCGGAGGGCATCTGGCCTCCAGCCAGGGTCAAACCACCACAACCATAAAGAATAATTATTTTACAGTTAGTTCCCACTACATTATGGGACTCTGTGCAACAACTGTCCGATGTGTGACGGTGTCTCACATGAAACGCACAGAAGGAACCACAGGATAAACCAACACAATTCATAACTGCAGCTAAGCAAGCCTTGTTACCTGCCTTTAAACAGAAGTTTACATTTTTTATCAACCAACCCAGCAACCAACATTCTCAAAACCATCAGAAGACTATAAGCATTTCAACCGCTCTCCGCAGAGATGCACCAACCTAGTGTGTAGCAATGAGACCCATGGGAATGATTTCCAATGAACAATTTATTTGACAGATTAGGTCCTGTTTGTGAACTATCTGTGTTATTCTACGATGACACTCAAGAGTCTATTTTCTGATCTGATCATCAATACTACGTTTCATTTATCTGACTGTTACTGGACGCAAGGCACATGGTGCTACATGCCCATTCAATTCAGAAACTGAAAAGGGGCAGCAGTGCAAATGTTTAAAAAACACCACATTTCCCATAATATTATTCCAAGTAAAGTACAGGGCCTTGCATATACACGTACAGCAAGCATAGAAAATGGAGTTTATCCTGCAGAAGTCCTTTGAATTGTGAAGAAATATTCATCTGGTTGTTCTGGTTCATATGCAAATTACAAAGAGTGCACTCGTGTTCTTTTCTGGTTCAAATATTTTAATGAAATGTAAAGTTTAAAACAAATCCTCTAATAATGATGAAAGCATCGTGACTGTATTACTTAAGCTCCCTGAAAATACAAAAAAAAACAACCCCATACCAATATCCCTCATCAGAAAAATTACATGGAAAGTTTTCAGGTTTGTTTGTATACCTAATCAACAGATGTGAGATGTAGATTTTCTACAGTCTTAGTACATGGAAATAGTAGTGTATTCCATTTTAGAGTGTGTTGATGATTCTCCTCTAACAAAAACCCCAAGCTCATCAGGCATCTTGTAGAACAGATTTAAATAGAAAACTAGAACTCTACATCTACAAGACATGAAGAGCAACCTTGAAACTCTTGTTGTGTTACCACACCGCAAAGGTTTTTTTCACCTGTTCAGAGCTCATCCTACGAGCACTAGACCCTGGGATGAACTTACATTTTGCTAAATAGCAGAGTGTTTCCAGAACTACTCAGAATAATCTCTTGTTCTTCTGTTGTCGTTTTCCTCATTACCAGCAGAACAAGCCATATCTTCACTTAATAATGGCAATATCAATTCACAATCTGACAAGTCCCTAAGACACACATTTTAATTGCTCTCATAAGTTAATAGCTCTCTCCAGAGAACCCTGTGTTACATAAACCACATGTTTTGTTTCAGTGGTTGGATGAATATACAGATACAAGATCTTCTTGGGATTTCCAGTGATCATTGTTTGGAAACAAGCAACCTACTGCTTGTCAGTTCAAACTTGTCAATGTTTTCAGATAGCATGTAACAAGTATACTACTGGTTTCCTTAATGAGCAATTCAAAGTGCACAGAACATCTGCAGTTCAGAAGTCCAGGTTATTTGCAGTTAAGACTTCTACTCATTTTCCCCTTTCAGAACAAACCAGCAAGTATGTCACAGTTTTACATTCCTCTACCTCAGTGGAAAGCTTCCAGAGTAACATGGAGAACAAAAGAATTTCATTCCAGAAACACAATTAGCAGCATTAAGAGAAAACCAGCTCTTGCTTTAGGAATACCTGCAGTAGTAACAGAAGTTTCACCCACTTCTTATTTCCAACTTCTACTATTATGCAATGAAGTTGGACATTGTCCTTCTAACTGTACTTAGAAGAGTATAAGCTGTATGATTCAATCACATCTAAACTATCCAGCACGCATGTTAGTGGAAGACAATGGAATTTTCTTAAAAGCAAACTATAGTTTTCGTACCAAGCTCAAGACTAAATTGTAATCGTATGTTAATGACTTGGGTTTGAGCATGCCAAAAACTAGGAGAGTTGAACAGGGACTACCTGTTTCACAGAATACTGTTTCACAGGCACCTCTAAGCCTTGCAGTGAATATTATGTTCTGCCTGGCACAGTACATATGATTACTTTAAATGTGTTATCGCCAGACACAGTTACCTTCAAGATTTATCTGATAATAACTGCTAGCAACTAAAAGATATATTTTGATAATTATAAAAGTTCAGTTACCCAACTGTGATATTGATCCTCCACAAGTTGGACTCAATGATCCTTATGGGTCCCTTCCAACTCAGGATATTCTATGATTCAATGAATTTCAAATTTAACAACAGCGACCCAGTAAACATCTCAAACCATGAGTAATAGAGTAATGTAAAATAAGCCATTTTACTTCTTAAGTAAAGTAGGTTTAAGTTAACTGTTTTGGCCACCCAGATACCACAATGCAAGTGTCAATACTCCTCTGAAAGCAACCCTGTTTTCGCAAATCTTAGGTATATGTATCATCTTCCTGAAATGCTGGATTACTGCTTCCACTCAAACAGTAGGATGAAGATCTAGCTAAATATTCTGCCTTAACATAGACCCATTATTTTTGCTTTATTGCTATGCTCCTGACTAAAAAAAAAATCAGAACATTTCATGAAGTATCTTCCTGGACACTTAAAAATAGGTCTGTTGGCTGTCTTGTTCTGGCACGTACAGGAGAAAATATTGGGAGAAAACAACTGCAACAAGACAGTACTTCCAGATATTTTCCTAAATCTTTCCAGTTTGATAGAGCACAGATGAACTATATAGATACTGTGATAGACTGTGAACAGCTAAGACATTCTGCTGTTAACTATGCTGGGATCCAAAGAAAAGAGTGTTGCTAAAATACTTTCCACTGTATCTTCCAGATTCCAAGTCATTCCCGAGCTACAAACTTCCCAGCCCAGAAAAGATTTCTGTAAAATTCAGGATGAGTAGGAACAGTGCCATGGTGATAGCGGAGCACTTCATTAATGGCATTGTATGTTAAAGATTGAGAGTGCAATCAACTCCTTGGATGATTCAGCAAAGAGTTCTCACTGATTCAAAGCAGAACACGTCTCCCAGACTTCCCTATCCAGGCACCAAAGGGATCTGTTTATCAAAGCTGATCCACCATGCCCATCAATTAAGCTAATTTCTGGAATACAGACTTGCTCTCTTAAAAGCAGGTAAGTTTTGCAGTAGCTGAACAATTGTTCAACCAAGCATCACATTTTCAGTATATATTCCTAACATTTATTTATTATTTTTAGCTAGAAAATATGTGCAGTCTGACATAGCTGCTAGAAGCACAAGTGCACTCGACAAGCCCTTTGGCATCTAGCTTTGAAACAAGGAAGATATGCAAAACCCATATTTGACAGCCTTTCTGAAGCATGATTCTGCCTATCCTAATACAAACTACATCTTTGTTTTCCTAACATTTAGAACAGCAGCATCTATAAAAAAGCATTTTTTTTCTTTCTCCTAAACAACACATACACAGACACCACCGTAGTAATGTCAGCTGACAATCCCAAGGATGACTAGTACACATAATGTAAAATGCAAGAAAGATGTCTCCTGTCTAATGCCATCGGCAGGCAGGATGATTAAACTGCATGACAGAAGTTCAAGAATCTATTTAGATACTTCCCATACTTGCAATTCCTTGCCTGAGAAAACAGCGAACATCAAATGCCACAGGTCATAAGCAAGCAAATGAGATAACATACCAATTAGAACTAACACTTTCCTTAAGAACACAGACTCAAGGCACTGATATCTGTTCAGGCAGACATAAAAAAAGAAGCCAGGTTGAACAATTTTGGCAAATAACATATACCTTACACCTCTAAATGCACTAGAGGACCAGCAGCAGAAAGTTAAAGGAGGAAAACTTTTGCTGCACGATTCTCTTACTAAATTCACCCCCTCAGCTTTTGGCCATTTTTGTCAAGTGTGGACACTACGAATCTGTACCTGTAAGAAACGTTCAAGTTTGTGAGGTATGAATTATCTCAGGTTCATGGAAAGTTAAGTGGAAATCATAAAAATGTACCATGTTCAAAAAATCATGGCACTTATGTAGGAGTCTAAGAATTGAATTAAATTAGCTACAATTAATGTAATGAGGCCTTACTTATTGGTGTTATAATTTAGCATTTATGTTGTTATTTTTTCTTGAATTTCTAGCTTTCTGGTTTTTCAAAAAAAAGATAGAAACTAAATCACTCTGAGACAGCAAAGACAAACTTGAACTGGTATAAAAATTTTACTTGTATAGTCACAGAAAAACTCTCAAAGAAATATTGTGCATTGCTAATAAATTTGAGTATGATCATAAAGCATATGATGGAACGGTATATTTGAGATACGACTAGCTATTTAAGAGACAAACTGCAAGGAACATTGCCATGGAAATTGAGTATAACAACTATTCATAGGCAGAAGAGAGTTGTAAAGCTCTGTGGCATTTAAGGAGATTGACAGCAAGTTCTCTGTTAAAGGAAGAGCTACAACAACACAAAGAGTGCGAGCTGACACGACAACAGCATCCCCTGACTAGTAACAGATTTGGTGATGAACATTCCTCTTGTAGAGGAAACCATATTTAGCTATGAGGTGTTCTAGAGGTATGTGAAACGTTTCAGTAGTGCGGCTCAACACAAAGACTGATGACAATTATTCTCTCCATATCCTCTTCCCTTCTGTTGCAAACTAGACAATAAAAATAAATTAATAGAAACCCAAGCAATTTTAGCACCTATGTTAAAGAATCAAGGTGCTGATCTCTTCTCCCCACTATCCACTGACAGGACATGAGGGAACAGTTCAGAGCTGCACAAGTTTACACTTGGCATGAGGAAGCTTTTCTTTACCCAAAGGGTGGTCAAACGCTGGAACTGTTTTCCTAGAGAGGCTGTCAATGCCCCATGCCTGTACACAATGAAGGGGCACCTGGACGATGCCCTTAACAGCATGCCTTAACTTTTGGCCAGCCCTGAAGTGTCCAGGCAGCTGGACCAGATGATCATCATAGGTCCCTTCCAGCCAAAATATTCTACTCTATTCCATTACCTCCAAACCTTACACAAATTGCAACACAAAATCAGAGAGCTAAATTCAGAAACTTGTGTGTTTGTTAGAAGCAAAAATTTATGTTATATGATTCTTCCCAAGCCTATACATACCAGGTCTGGAACTGAGACGGTATCTGAGCCTATCTGAAGCCGCTTCTTGCTATTGCAATAGAAATACTTAATAATAACTCATGCCCCATCACTGGTAAACAAGATGGCTGAGTTTCAGCAACATGCCAGCAACTGCCTTGGCCTATGTTTAAAATTTCACAGAGGATTCAATGACACATATACTATGGAAGAAAAGGCTGACCGATTATATACTATTATTTAGGAGAAACCAGCACTGCTTAATGAAACAAAAAGTGGCCTTTAGGAGATATGTTATTTGTTGGTATTTTTTGGCGGTATTTCATTCAGTGTTAACTTCAGTGATTTTGGATGAACTTTCACAATGACAGAAAATAACACAGCCTATTATACAATGGGAATAGCACACATAATTAACAGGCAACCAAGCATTTCAGATCACCACCAAAGTCTGCCAAGAGAGGGGAAGGAAGATATATTAAAAACTCATACAATGTTAGTCAGTAATAAAAACCTGTTCATTATTCTCCTTTCATTTTAAAGGCTAAGCTTTTTGTTAATATTCAGTATGGAGAGTTATGTGTTAAATAATTCAGCCATTCTTTAAAATAACAGTTATCTTAGAAGAACAGAGTTCGGCAGCTGCCCTTACTCCTTCCCCAGAAAAAATCCCAAACCCACATAACTGGACTTTATTCCTCATCCAAAATAAGAGCATGGAGATGTACGTAACAAAAATCAGCCTGAGCAAAAGCACAAAACACATCAGGAGGCAAAAAGATGGAACAAAAGAGAATAAATTCTCATACAAGCTTTCCACAGATGCTCACAAACTCTCGTTAGGCCTTCCTAACCGATGGCCAGCAAGCCTCCTTTGTGGTGGCTTTCTAATTCCTACACCCTTTCCCCAAGCAAGGGAAAATCATAGTTCTAGCCAGCAAGGAAGTTGGTTATTAAGAGACTGCTAGCATGAAAATTAGACAGGCTGAGATATCTCGGAAAGGTATGATTTACACGGCAGATAACAAAAGTAATTTCACTGATGAGTGGGCATAGGTCAGAACGCCGATTCTGCCATCAGAAGATAAGAGGCCATTTTTGAGATTTCCATTAAAAACACACAGGTTGGCAAACTGCAAGTGTTCTAAGACAAATGTAAGAAGCTGTTTGCTGTTTTGAAGTAACCTTTTAGAAAAAAGGATTGAAAAGTTCCAGTCTTTACACAAGCATTCAGAATCTGTGAGTAAGGTGTTTGCCTTTTACCTGCAAACTAACTGACTCGCTGTCTGGGGCGTGATCACAGGGTGACATACCTGTCCATGAAGGTTCCTGCTGGCCTGTTTCACTCTTCCTAATTAGCACTTAGCTTCGGTCCCTGCTCTGCCAACCTGTTACATGTAGAGGGATCAGAAAGCTGATCAGATGGAATGGAGCTGACTTAGCCACATGGGAGTTATATTGGTAGCATCATAAATGGATGGCAAATGATGCAGGGAATAGAAGCGTTAGGGAGAAGCGACACAAAAGGGAAATCAAAAGGAATGTGGGACACGGGCCATTGGATAGAGACGATGCATGAAAAGGAAAAGAGTACAAAGGGAAGAAGAGAAACAATAGTAAGAGAACATTGTCTTTTATTTGTCTCTCACCATGGAGTTGTTAAAGAACGGTAGGTAAATGCAGGGGATGTGCAGGGAGGGCACTACGAAGCACACCATATCAAATCACCTACAAAGCATTCTTATATTATAAACAAGGCAAAAGCCTCCATGACTTCCACTAAGCATGCTCTTCTCATGGTCTGTAACAGCTTTCAGATTCTGGAAAGGGAAGAAGGGGGAGAAGGAGGGAGGCCTCAGTCCCTGCCTTTCAGTTGTCATTGTGGAATTAAAGTACTTGGTATACCCAGGGCAATAACCGATGTAAGTGTAACTCAGGTAAACAGTGAATTAGTTATGAATAATAATTTAACACAACCTTGCAAAATAAGCTAACCTGCTCAGGCAGAAAACAATCTCCTTACTCCTCAACCTTGTTTCTACTATCACCAGTCACAGTGCAAAACAATTTCTGCTTCAATACAAGAATCTTGCTATTCATACTATGAGTTTAGATAGGAAGACTAACATAAGAAAATAAACTCTATTATAAATACACCTAACTGGAACTCTAAAGTTGGTAGTAAAACTTTTTCACAAATCTCCTTGCATTAAAGCGTGGCAATTTTTAAAAGCTGAACTAATTCACATGCGCTTGACGCCAAATCTCTTCCAAACCAAAAGAGAAGTGAGAAAGCCCTGAGCTCTTAGAAGCTGAAAGCATAATTCCTATTCAGAAATAACTTCTTGATTTTTATAAGAAGTTATAATTAAAGCCATACTTCAAAACAACAAAATACTCCTTTCTCCATCCATATCGACACTGAGGAGCAATGCTGCCTATAGCTAGCAGGAAACACATCCATATACTGAGGTCTAGATGTCTGCATGTAAGACCAGAGATCAAGAGGAACACCTCTGAATAAAGAGGGGAAAAGATACCCAAACCACCACAAAAAAGACTTTCAAACATTCTTTATATTAAATAATTAGTTAACGTCTACATTCTGCTTTAACTATTGAAACTAAGGAAAGTATGGGTATTTTTCCCCAAAGATTTTCCTGTCTGTAAACAATCACTTTCCATGCATCCTTCTCTACTGCCACTTTATCCTTCTGTGTGATTTTGCTCCAGTCCCTGTCTCCTTTTGTTTTCTTCTTCTGAAAATGCACATGGGAATTCAGGAGCTCCCAAAACACGTTCTTAAATTTCCCTGCTCCTCTTCTTAGTATTCTCACCGGGTCATTTATGCATTGTTATGTACTCTGTTGCCCTTGTATTGCTGCCTGTTAATTTACGCTCTCTGTATCACACAAAATACAAAAGCAGTATCACAGCTATCTACATCAGCTTCACTCTTTCCAGTTAATCAGCTTTAATACTTAAGTCCCAATTAATAGGTCTGCAATAATTTCTTTTGCTCTAAATATATTATTTATATTTTCTCAAGTACAAAAGCCATTGAGAAAACGGCACGTTGCTTAATCTACGAAAATCAGTTTAATAACAGATGCAAGAAATTTACATTCCATGAATCCTGAAATAATACTGAAATTTGAACATTAAATTAGACTAAACAAATATATCCCATATTTTAAAGATGAAAGCAAGAAAATTAGGTTTTTGTTGGGTTATAAATTTCTCAGCATGCTAAATCAGAAAACACAAGTTCTGGAAACACAAAACACATCAGATATTAATTTCCTCTAACAGCAGCAGAGAGGCATATTCTTCAGTAATTTCATTTCAAGTAGAAAAGGTAATTTCAAAATTCTTTTAGCTGTGGTAACTCTGCATAGCTTAACCTTTACTATTCAGGAAAGTGGTTCTGAGAACCTTTGCAATTGCTTTAGACTTTAACAACATTCTAAGACGACATCAGGATTTCTTAGGAAAGTATGCATTTGCTTTACCCTAACGGTTTTGCTTTGAATTTGAAAATAAAAAGGTATGTAGTCTAATTGCTCACTTATTTTGTGGTAAGCGGATGTAGAACACACAAGAAAGAAGAGAGGTTAACCTTCTTTCTAGATGGGAGTGTCATCACTCTTCCTAAGATCTACAATATAGAAAGTAGCCCAGAAAAAAAATGTTTCAACTGGAAAAGTAAGTATCAGGGTAGAATTATCTGTCAAACTTGAATTAATTAAAAAAAAGCCAAACAAAACAAAAAGAACAAATTCCTTATTTTAGAAGCTATGAAAAAAGTTAACATGGGTAATGTTACAGTCACTACCTGTGCCAATATACAATACACATCGAAGCGTATCCATTGCATCAGAGTCAAGAGGAGCAGTAGTAGTATGGATAAGGCCATGTTACTGGTTTTCTTTAAAACCACCTGTCCTGCCTGAGAACCGATTATGTTATTTTTTTTCTGGTTGTTTGCAGTTCATTTAGTGACTTCTCCCCACCCCAGTCACATACCTTTACACTGTCAGACACAGCTTGAGAATATATCATGCTTTAACTGCGCTAAAACAACACAAGTTACAAATTTTACTAAAATCTTAATGTTTGAAGATCCTTGAGAAAGAAAAGTAACCCAAGAGCTCAAATCACAGGCTGAAAGATTCACAGAACTCAGAAGAAAAAATAAAAATCCTTCCTTATTTGAGCAGCACATCGTAGCACACATGCAGGAAGGACCACGAGCTGATTCCTGAGAACTACCACCATGGATTAATCCAAAGTCACACGTACTACAAACTATATTGTAACTAGTTGAATTCATGTAGTCTGAGGAACATGAAGATTCAGAACCAACACTGCAGAGCAAACCTGACTGAAACAAAACATTCAGTAGTAGATGGGAGGATGAGCGGGGAAGGAGCATGAGGATCTCATGTGAGAGTGAAGGGAGAAAAATCCAGTTTTAAGCTACTTACTCCTGTAGGCTGAAATATCAGTCCATCCACTTCGTGGCTAACTTCTCTAGCAAAGCTTCCTTCCAGGAGCTGTGAACAAAAGGAAAATAAATCTTTTTGGGTTTTTTCCCCACAGAGAAATACTTTGTTTAGAAGACTGCACATCAAAGCAGATCATATGCTACTACCGCAATCATTTGCTAGTAAACTGCTCAGTTAGGGTTTAACATTAGAACTTGGGAAATGTCAACATGGAAAGCTTTTTTTTTCTTTTTTAACAAAGAACACTCAAGGTTCAAACAAGTTTCAGGGAGGTGAACCCTTGCAATACATTTTTTTTAAAAGCCTCTGTCCAAAAAGAAATACTGAGAAAACAAAATGTTTGTATACACTGAAATATGAAGGAAAATCAGTTCTGATATAGGACACCATAGTGATTTGTGGACTAATTGGAAAAAAAAACAAATTGAAAAACAAAACCAAACAACAAACCAACAAACATTTGCCACTTTAACATGCAAGTAGCACTTTGGATTGAAAATATGTACTGAAAAGTATTTCAGGGCACTATTCAAAGTTTGGTTTTGGCAGGCCCCCTAACTAGGCCACAATGTAGTATGAGAGGTACACTACTGCAAAATAACTGAATTAATTTGGATCTTGAATATTATGTTTTACATTTTCAAAGATTAGGAGTTCCACATAGAGGTGAATACATCCATCAAAATGGTATTTACCAGAGGAAAAAACACAACATCTAACTAAATAGATGAATGAAACCAGCTAGTTGACAGTTACAAGAATTGATGATACATTTCCATGTTAAATTATTACTTGCCTAAGGAAAAGCAAATAACCAGTGAGCACTACAACTGTCAAGTAATTAGGAGAATTACCAAAATGCCTCTTTATAATAATTTCAATTTATGTTTTACTGTAGAGACAGAGAGTGTATTCTGAACTTGTAGGTCATTGTAGTAACAGTTGAAAAATCAGTAAAATTGGTATAAGGTAACCACATGGTCATAAAACAGAGCAAATACAGAACTCAGTAAATCAGATGGTTTTTAAAAGCAATATTTTGGCCTAGTCTGTTACTTCACATTATTTCCCTTGTATAATCCAACTTATCTCAATGACCCACTAAATTATTCAAATGAAGTATCAAACTATGCCCTCGGTAAATGGCAAAAGTATGAAAGGAATTAACATTTGGATGTTCCCATGGGCTGTTCAACAAAACAGATCAAAAGCCCCACAGACACATCATAGAGTCACAGAATATTAGGGGTTGTAAGGGACCTCTGGAGATCATCTAGTAGCAGCTTTGCACTCCCAGTTATTCTGCTTTCCCTCTCATGAGGTCAATTACAAGTTATTTCAATGATAACATTTTAGGAACAGACTTTTTACTAGAAAGGATTAGCAGTTCTGGGGGGAAAGGAAGGGAAGGAGGAAATTTTGACTGTTTCTTCCCAGACACATGTTCTTCAGAATCAAGCTAGAGGTTGTTTGTGAACAGTAGAATATATACCTATAGAATACTGAAAAAAGTTTCGAATGATGGGAGAATGAGCAGAAAAGGAATGTTTGACTGATAAGCAAGTATTTTTGACACTAAAAATATAGTTGGTATAAGATTTTTGGTTTTATGAACTTAAAATGCAGATATCATGGTTCATCTTTTAGAAACGATGTTCAAATTTTCCATTCATGTTAAAATTTCTAATTAACTTGAACAGTACCATCCTTTTTAATCGACACTATGATAAATGGCACACCTGCTTAGCTGGGATGCCTGCCAAGGATCATCCCAATGACATTTTATAGAAGACGGGTAAATGATACACAAGAGCCAGTTCTTCTAGCACACTACTCCTTATAGCCTCATGGTATTTATTTCCACCTGTGAAACCCTTTGTTCACTTCCTGCAGCTTCCTGCTGCCCTGCGAACGCTGCAAGAAACCACATACCCATACTACAGGTTACTACTTCTCCGTTCTTACTTTAAAATTAATTCAGGTGTTTACCCCTATATTTCATAATATTCCTCTAATGAAATGAACGATATAATTGCATGGAATTAGTGGAATTGTACAATGACTGGATAATTGGAAAAAAAAATAAAAAATAAGTGGAGCTCTCTATACTTTTCCATAAAGAAATCAGCAGGAATAGGAGAAAAAAATTATTGCATACAGATTCCACATAATGCTAGTAGGCTTTTATTAATGTTTCTGTAATTCTGAGGCAAGCAACATGATTCTGATGAGTTCTCAGATATTACTTCATTCATAAAGTCAGTCATTCCCCAGTAGGTACTACTGTACCTTTTCCTTGCCTTTAGAAAAGCCCTCATGGGAACACAACCTGCTATGAAAGTTCAGTAGAACCCAAGACAGTATAATGTCTCTGCCAAGTCACACTACATACATTCTACAAAACAGTTTGGGTAAGGTCCTTACACATGACCTGTATCAACCTGCTATGTCACAACACGCAAATAATCCTAACCTTTCTGATTCAAAACTGACACCACTTGCTAGCCTAGGGAAATACTAGTGCAATATAGAAAAAGGAAAAAAAAATCCCTTTGCATTTTATGATACAAGACAAATATAGGTCCATTTTTTTCTTGCTTTTTCATTTTCAGAACTGTCACATGGTTCGTTCCATTTCAAGTCAAGCTACAGCAACTCAGCCTGTATGGGACCCCGCAGCTGTCCTTCAGAGCCACCTTCAAACTAACACTTATCTACCTAGTCACTCCACAGTGAAAGCTGGGAAAGGGAACGTACTTTACTCAGAAGTATGTTACACACTGACTACTAACTGAATTCTCAGTTAACTAGAATGTAAAACTCCCTCAGACACAAGCATACTGTCAGTCCTAACTCCACAGCATCTTCACCTGCTTAGGTTTCAGCCCAGCTCACAGGACAATGGCAGCCCTTGCCATCAGACTACACAGGAATTCCCACACCCTGACCCTGTCAGGTTTTACAGACACAGGCTCATAAATCTCTGTAGGGATCCTGCAGATTCTTTAAACTTATTTAAGACATCCTAGAAAAAGTTTATATACAAAGTGGGAGATAAAAAAGTTTTCATATGTACAGTGGTTGAAAAACATTCAATAGAACATACCTGAATTTACTGTGTCTGCTACTAAGAGAAGTATTTTCATCATATTTTTGCTAATTTACAAGATTTAAGAAAATTAATCTCTATTATTATATAAGTCTCCAAAGAAAGGATTGAATCACAAATCCAGCTGAAGATCTGCATAACAAACCCAGTACTCCTACTGGGTAGCCTCCCCGGATTTAAGTTTTAAAAGAAAAAACTAAAAAAAACCCTATACAAAACCAAGTAAAAGGCAAAAACCCTAAAACCCAGCTTAAGAATTTATTTTTTTTTTGCTTGAAAATCAGAATTGAAATGTGGATCTCCTGTGGTATCAGAAGCAGAAAAATATTTTCAGAACAACCTACCACATAATACCTTTGGAAATCCTGGTTTGAATGACAGCAGAAATCCTATAGAATGACGTCTATGCTAAGCTCAGTGAAGTTAAAACAATGCAAAAATAGTCTGGCTCAGATTCATCTCAACTATCACATTTCCCAAAATAAATCAATTAATCAGTAACAGGCAATGACAGACCCACCAACCAAACTATTACATTCTAAACTCCAGTCATCAAGCATTACATGTTGAAAAGGAGGCTTCCTGGAAAAGAATTAAGCATGCTGTTGGTGGGGTATGAGCTTCCTTCCAGATGATGCACAGACTACTGTGCAATGCTTGAAAATATTATTAAATGCAGCTTAATGTCAGGTGAGGGAAACCAGTCCCCCTAAGCTACAGTTCTGCTCTCTGCTCCTTCCTTCTCCCCAGAATCTTTCCAGCATAATTTCTTTATTTTTTAGTTTTGCTTTGTTTCTAAAAGCAGGTATGGTATTGAGAATTAAACAACTGCTTTCAGTCTCAAAGCAAAAAAAGCATCAGATAGCATGTGAGCAACTATATACTGGGGGGTTGGGGTGTGTTTTATATATTATTTAAAAATAAAACTCAAAATTTCCACAAATAAAGATTGGCTAATTCACATTTTAAGAGAAAGAGAGCCCAAGGTAAAGAGTAAATCGAATCTTTGACTTTGGTTGGTTGACTGAAATTACTACAGCTATATGGTAAAACTTTCAAAAGCCTCGGGAACACATGGCTTTGGGAATTAAAGGGAGCACAAACCTTCTGAAAAAAAATTTAGAAAAAAACCCCAAGCCAACAGCAAGCCTAAAAAAATACACCTCAAACTGAACCCACTCAGGCTTTTATCTTTTTCAAACTCAGGACATCACTCACCCCACCAAGCATTACCTTTTGAAGTAAAATTGCTGACCACTCAAATCTAGTGTAAAGTAACAGTTTGGGGGGAGATAGGAGAAGATCAAAGACGTACCTCTGGCAGTTCCACTACCTCCTTCCCTCCCTGCCCAAAAGCAAACATCGCCTGGATCACCAGTTCAGACGAACTTTCAGACAGCTATGAGGATGAAATCCTCTCCTCTCATGCATATTTAAGTTCCTCTTCAAGTGGTATGTTCAAGTGCCAAGTACTTTTTGGAACACCGTGCAGTTTTAAGCTACAGTGTGCTGTGATGGAGAACCACAATCTTCCTCAAATTGTTCAAATGAAGCATTGCATGTACAATTAAAAAATTAATGCCTCTGTCTCAGTGATTTTTTTTTATCCTTCAACTCTTCTTCCTTGTTCCTCTATTTAGACACTGATCAAGACATCTCATGGAGGTTTTCTGGGCATAAAAATAAGCCTCACGTTTCAAACAGTTCACAAGGAAGCAGATTTAATTCTTCAGATATTTCAGTGTCCACTCTAACCCCACAGCCATCATTTTTTTTCATCAACTGAAACCAGCCCAGCTAGACTAGACAGAATATTCCAGAAAAGCCACAGCAGGAGGAAAAGAAAAAATGCACCCCCTGTTCTCCTCCAGGAAAGTCACCTTTCAAGAAGATCTCTGGATACATGAGCACTTGTAAAAGTATTTCACTAGCCGATGGCTCGTTACAACTGGCTGCTTGACTCAAAAGTGGCTCCTTGCAGGTACCCATGAAGGTCCTGAAAAGCCAGCCCATGGTCTCAGGAGTGATTCCAAAAGCCATATCTCGCATTTCAACATTAACAGTTACCTCCCTCATGAAAGCACCACTTAGCCATCTCCTGTTGGTATGTTTTCATGTTTTCCTCTGAATCACCAATAAAATGTTGAAGACTAATTTTTTAATAACTAACATGACATACTTTCCTTTGCATTATTCTCATTTCCTCATCAAAATATGATCTAATACCTGTTGTCAAACAAATTAGGTAAAAGCAGTATCAGATGAAGTGTACCTTTGCAGCAGGATAAAGTCCAATTCTACAATGCATGCTCAATTACCCACTGTATTTGGCTATACTTGTCTTAAGCTTTCTTAATATTTGTTTGCAGGGAAAACAGCAACAAAAAGGCAAGATAGGAAAAGCAGCAGGTAAACTGCAAGCACACTCAGAAAACCACAGCTTATACTGAATATTCTTAAGCTCATATACTAAAAAAACCATGGAGTTACAAAGTATTTCCTGGCCCATGCTAATCGTCTAAAATACACATAAAGGAGAGTAGGATCAAAAACTGCAGAAAATAAATTAAGAACTTAAATCCCCAAGATCTAATTATTTAAAGAAGTTTTATATACTCATTAAGAGCCAACACATATTGAAGAATAACTGCTACATTTTCAGTGAGCCTTTGAAATGATCTACTTTGCCCTAACTGCATAAGAAACACGAAGTATAAACTTCCCCCTTGCTCATTACTTAAAAAGTAATTTCATGCTCTTGGGCTGTAAAATCAGTGTTTAATTCAAGCGAGATGAAAAAATTCTTTAAAAGGATAAATTGATGCTAACCAATAACTCAGTGCTAAACAAGGGGAGTAAAAGTAAGCTCCAAAGGCTTTTGACCAAAGGCTCGATCTGTTTAACAGAATGGCCACAATTTTGAACTCTGTCATCTGTGGCAACAGCTGAATCACACTGATGAAAATTATACCAAATGACCGTGTAAAGAAACATGGGAATTTTCTCAGTTGATAAAATTAAAAAATACATACCTTTTATAAAACACTATTTCACAGAAAGCCTTTCAGTTTGTTGATTTACTAGAAGCTCTGAAACCACTAGCACCGAAACACTAAAAATAACCTCTTTGCCAAGTTAATCATACAGAACATTTTGGCTCAAAAGACATTAAAAACACCTAATTACTGCAATGGATTTGTTCCCTATAAGAATGAAAGAAGATAATGGCAGCAATGTGAGACTGATGTTCACTAATATGATCAAGAGACTAATTATTATCCATGAATCATTTGTAGCATTCAAAACTTGATTAATGTCAGGTCAAGTTTAACATGTGATAGGTTTTATTAGTAATGCTCGGCTATCCCACAGCTTGTCAGTTTAAGCGAGTGCCATCTGTTAGGTGTAGGAATAGCCAACAGCCACAACAAAAGCACAGTGGATACAACTGGTCACTGAAGTACATTTTAAGAATTCCATAGGGGAGCTACCCTATTGATATTTTAAATACACTAGACCAGAATCCAGTAGAAAAAGACCTTTTAAAGACAGGAAATTCATAGCCCAAAAGAGGGAGTGTGCAAGGAGGGCTCTTCTTATTTTAAAGCTTGACCAAAGACATGTTTCTCAATATTGAATTTAGCTTCACAGACTGATCAGTTTCTAGTGACAAAAACCCTCGCGCGAGAGGAATATGCACAATTTCCTCCATGGTATTCCATCATCTTTAGCAAGCACTCCTGTACAGAATTCATCCTTTAAAGGATCATTCAAGGACACATGGTCCTAACTAATGGCTCATGTAGGGAAACCCTGTTAAAAGCCAATGAACCTGAAATTCATATTCCCCAAGAGAATGTTTTCCAACAGTCTCACGCTTGTTCTAGTTACAGAAGGAATCTTTTTGCAGTAGGCTCACTTTCTACTATTTCAGGGCCCTTTTGTCGGTGCCTAGCTGTACCCGGGGGTCACCTCTCCTGCGTACAGCCCATTCACAGCTCTTGCTGCAGGACTGGAACTCACCTGCTATCACAAGAGCTCACCTGGGCACCTCCACAGAACCTCCATGACCTCTGGACAACAACAGGAGGAGCAGCAAGGCTGAAATAACATGAAGAGGCAACAGACAGGTGCATGCACAGAGAGGAAGGAAGATGACCTAATTCTACCTGGGTTTGCTCCGGCACCTATGTACTCTCCTCTGGTCTAAAATTAGTTGGAAACTCAGCAGGAACACTGAAAGAAACATTTATTTACCTCTCAGCTATCACAGCTGCAACAGCCCTCTCAGATGTGTCATAAATACGTTCGCATTTGATGGCTCTCTTGTATTCTAGGCAGATGAAGGTGACAGGCTGTGGGTTCAGGCTGCCACTAGCATAACTTGTGGCCTGTACTTGAGCTCTGAGTGTTCTGTTTTCTCACTAACAGTACAGTGTGCAAGGCTCTCAGACTCCCTGATGTAAAAGCCAAGTATTCTCAAAACTTGATGCTTCTAGGCCCTAGACCATAAATAACATCATAATTCAAAGAACTGAAACTACTCTACAGTGTCTTCCTCAGCCACGTGTCCATATAATTTCACAGCCAATGACTGACAAGGACCCAAACCACCAGTCCCTGGGCATTAGCATTCTAACTATTGACACCACTCTTCATGCATTGTCTTTCAGAAGAGCAATTCTACAGAAAAGTCTTTACTAGAGTCTATCTATTCTTTCCAGACAGGAAGGCAATAGAAGTTTCTGTTTATACTCAATGTGATGGGGAACTAGCGACACCTTCAAGCACAGAAGACTCATCCCCTCTATCTGCACAAGTGCTTCATGTCAGGAGCAGACACCTCTTAAAAAAAAAGTTATTCCACATGCTGGATTCTCAGAGCTTTCCCAGCTCCTAATAGAACTGCTGCCAGTTTCACAAGGGAGCATTATATTCTGCTTTTTTCATAGAAACTTAAAGCAAAAGAAATAACATATATCTGCTTCTTAAATCTTTTCTACTGCCCCTCTAAAAAATTCAAAGAAAAGCTACTTCCAGATACACGATTAATGGGAAGTTATTGTAGTCAGTGATGGGGTGCAACCTCTGATACTGAGAAGCTGGAAGAATCACACCAGCTTGATTTCATTACCCAGCCACAAGGGGTAAAACGCTATAGTGAACAACAATAAAATCTGGCACGGGGAGTAAAGTTTGATGGCTCTTTTCTTTTTAAATCTCTTCCTGGTTTTGCAGCTAACTCATTAACTGCCGTCTTCAAAGATGCTACCAACACCAGCTATAGGCCATGTTCGCTATTTACCCATACGCTGCAGGAAGAGTCTCGCTGAGCTATCACCAGTTTGTTGGTTCTGAGTGAACTCCAAAGGTCATGTACCTAATATACTCAAAACAATACCCAAGAATAACATGAGTGCTATGCGTGTTAATCCTTAATTTGACAGCACATCTGCATTCCTGAATTCAAAACAAGCATTAGGCATTTCTCACTGTCAATCTCTTCTCAAAAACACAATTGAGAAATTGACACCAATTAACTGTGATGTTTTCAAATGCTTCTTTCAAATAAGAGAAATAGGCCGCTCCAAGAAACTTTAATTGACTTCTGTGATAGCTTCAAAATGGTAGATACATTGATTCCTCAACGCTGTGAAGAAATGCCACTCACTGCCAAACAGCAGTAATATTTCATATTTATTTTCCCTGAAGAAACAGAGCAATAAATTTCATAGCTTGGCTGTTTAATTTACTGTGCTTTTGCCAATTCTGTATTTCAACCTGCAAGCTACCTTCAGTTTTTTCTTTTAGGTTGTTCTCCTCATGCTCCCCCACCTGGCAGAGCACACCTACCTGAGACTGGAGCTGGAGGAGGTTCAAAAGGTGCCACTGGCAAATTCTTGGATCTATTTACAAATGTTCTACAGTCTGCGACATGCCTGAATGGATGGCAGATACTCAGTGAAGCCTGTTACATGATATCCTCAACTGAGCAAGGTTCTGACAGTAATGTTTAGAATCTCCCTAATACCCTGGATTTGATCAAACACAGCATTCAAAAGTTCTCCTGATGTCAAAGGAACAAATGACATTGAGTGGAATGCAATGGGGCCAAACATATTTTAATTTGTTCTCTAAACGATTTTCCAACATGACAAACTTGGTAGGGTTTATCTGTTATCCAGGCCCTGTGTAAACTGCTACAACATAATCCAGTCCGGTTGTCAAGAACATGGACAGGTCTATTTAATTGAATCTGATAATTAAGGATCATGTTTTATTAAGCATTTCCACTAAGACCCATCAGCAAAGACAAATTTGTGTATACAGCAATTCAATTAGACATAAAATGGATATTCAAGAATATGAAGTCTTCATACATTTACTGTTACAATGCCTGATTCAAGCTGGGCTAATGTATTCCACCGGGCACCGATGCAGTGATTTTAACACAAAAATTAAGATTTAACATTCTATTCTGGATGTTTATAAGCATATGATTCTTCTGCTATGTAAAGGCACTTGAGGGCTTTATTTGTACAAAGTTGAAATTAAAACTTGCCACTGCAAGGCCGTAACAGTAAAATGCTAAGATTTTATTATTTCTTGATTTTAAAGATTCATTTTGCACAGATTTGATTATTATTTTTTTTTCCCCAAAACTGGGCATATTACAAGAAAAGAAAGAGCTAGGAGGGATGCCCTATAATCTTGGATCATACTAAACTGCTTTAAATTCCACCCCCATCTTTATAATTCTCTTTGTGCCTTTATTCGTTTTATCCAAATTAAGCGCATGCCTCTTGAACATCATTCCAACACGAGGCGGCTGATGGCTTCCCTGCGGAGCTGTATTGCCAGGAGGCAGTCTGGGAAGTGACAGGCTGTGAAGTGGCACAACGGACAATATTAAACAGTTGCCCCTCAATTAATGAGTGGACTGACCCACTTAGTCACCACAGCTGAGTCCTCTAATTCAGAAGATACCAAATATACCAACTGAACTGCCCATACTGGGATACCAACTGGTAATTAGGTCCAAACAGATTTGCATTTTCTCCTTTCTGGTACTACATCACAAAAGGAAAATAGAAATCACCACGAAAAACATTTTTCCTACTTACTTCCATTGCACAAAACACAGAAGAAACAGTTAAAATAATTTAGAATGTTCACAGCTCATGTTAAAATGTTAAAAGCAAAACTGAACATATACTGTTCTGACGTTTAAGCTTACGATGTGCAAAAAGTATAATGCTTCACCCATACGCCTTTATTTTCCACCAGTTACGCTGTTTTCTTTCCCACACCATAGTTTTGCAAGTCAGAATTTAATTATAAATTCCACATCTGAATTATTCTACATTAATTTAATTTGTCCCACTAGCAATATCTAACACAGGCCACTAGTTATGAAAATAATCCTTCATGGAAATACTCGAGTCTGTTTGTTTTAACTTCAGTAGATCATTTTCGAGAAATATGTGAAATGTAACTAATGTGGGAACAATTTCTTAAACCATAAGCAAAAACCCATTTCCCCTCTCCCCTAATCAAAATTATACTGTGCTGAAACACTATACTTGACCTTCAACATCACAAATAATAATAATCAAACGCAAGTAGCCTAATCCTCTTCTGTTAACCCAAGGAAATGAACAGAGATTCTTGTTCGTTAACAGGTCTCCTAAAGTGACTCCACCAGAGCACACAGGCTGAGAAGTTAGCCATAGCAAAGTCATTTTTTCCCCTAGCATGAGGCAAAATCCTGTGATGGAAAGCAGATAATTGCAGCCTCCCTGTCCCATAGAAAGCAAAGGAACACCCAGAGGCAGGTGGACACCCCACCAGCTCCAGAGTTCCTGCCACCCTCATCGCCCCTTGGCCAGAAGTGCATGTTTACACAACAGTATCCACATCAGGTCAGTGCTGCAGCTGGTTGCATCAAATACTTCCAGTTCAAGCACTGAATTTTAAGTGGCAGTAACCTACATTCAGCTCAAGAGCCACAGTTTGCTCATCTGTTTCATATTACAGCTTACAAAGATTCCACTTGGTCTTGCCGGCTGTCCTTACCTTTAAAATTCACATGGTAAAATCATTTTGAAAAGTCAGGCTGAAGTACTACATGCTGTGATACAGGACAGCTGCCAAGTGAAGATCTCAAATTCTAATATAAGCATAAGGTAACATCTTTCCAGCTTCTTATTCACTATTTGTTTACTAGGTTCCTCAGGTCAACTGCTATTAGCATTTCCAGGAAGAAAAGCACTCCGAGAAGAAGCTTTGAGTGAAGATAACCACCGGCACAGAAGCATCTGAGGGTGGAATAAGGCAATACAGCTTTTGCAACATTTGACTTTCCATTTTTGGGGAGATGGAACAGGACAAATTGAGAAAAGAATTATATGAAGAAATAAAAGCAAACAGAAACAAAATGGTAGAGGGGAGATGGGTTAGAAGATAATTAAAAGGAGATGAGAAGATAAACAGGCCAAAAACCTGGAACAGAACAGATGGAGAGAGGACTATGGTGCAAGCCAGACACTGAAGAACGACTGCCAACTCTGGGTCAGGAAATGCAGGATTGAAAGGTGAGTTGATTAAGCTACTCCTTAAGGCTCGGAAAATAAAAACAAAAATAAAAACAGAGGAAACAAGTCTTTTTGGCATTAAAACCCCTCCAGATGGTAATATTCCTGCCCCACTGAGATGAGGAATTCAAAATCTCCAAGAAACAGACTGAGATTATTTGACACTTCTGCTGCTGCCATTGCTGCCACTGAATTCTTCCGCCTCCTGTCCCATGACTGCAAACCTCATTGGTATTTTCGACTGCAGGCTACTTGGTGACATGAGACAGGGCTTTGTGGTCATTTACAGTCAGTTTTGGGTTAACAGCTCTCTTGGCAGACATGGATGAGCTACGTCCACATAGTCTGCCTTTTATCAGGGTTCATTTTGTCAGAGCATGCAAATACTAGCTCACAGCTGCCTCAGATGCCTGCAAAATACTTCACACCAACACCAGCAAGTCAATTTTCCAAAGCAAACCACCTCAGGAGCAGCTACAGCTACACCTTCATTGGTATGAACTTTTAAACATTCCACTTTCCCTAAGGACAACAAAAGCAGCTTCAAAAAAACAAAAACAAAAATCCAAACGTCAAATAAGGCAGAAGAACAAAATAAGTCATCTGTCAGTTCACGGATTTGACTGAAAACTTTCAAGAAGATCCCAGACCATTTAATCTTCTAGCCGAGATTACTCACCTTCATTCTAATCCCTCTAGGACAAGCTGTCATTTTAAAACCAGATAATAGTCTAAGAACTGACAAGTCATTGACATACGGCATGCTAACATTTGAGAAAGGTTGTTCATTTGACCTGTATCATTGTTTAACCTTTAGCCCTATTGTTCCACTGAGAGTGATGGGCACAATTCTCCACGGAACCAGGGACTGCACAGAAAGGGACTTTTCCTTCTACTCCTGATAGACAGCATTAGCATGAGACAATAGGCTTTCCCCGAGGACACTGGGAGGGAGCATCCACACAAATAACATCTTCCGAAAGAACTGTGGGTTGGTTTAGGCACCAAGAACCAAGACTTTCATAGTTCCAAAGGTGTAATTACTTCTATGTACCTGTAGTTCCCGTTTCACATAATGAAGATAATGTCCATGTTGAAAAATCCTAAAATATTTGGCTAAGTAAAAGGCTCAGGCTCCAAGGCTACCATTAACCTCACTGGTCTGTAATGCTTTAGCAACAAGGAAGCCTAAATCTCCCATTCTTCCACAGTGCTCCCACAGGATGGGTGGGATAGCTGGCAGATCTGATCACATCACCTCCTTAAATTCTGATGCACACTAATAAATGAAAAGAAAGCTATGCAACAAAAGTGACCAATCATGCAGGTGTAACGACAAACAGCAAAGATTCAACACTGCTGAAAAATACCTCTCTGAAAGAATTTGGAAATTATATTAAAAGGCAACAATTGCTCACAGAGTACACATGTTCCCAGCTAACAACAAAAGAGTAAACTGTGTTTAACGATTCCTTGATTATAGAGGCAGACAAGTTCAGCCATGCTGCTTTCTCCATCAATATCACAGTTCAACAAGGTAACATTTTTATCCATTCTGAGAATATACAACCTGTCCCCAGGCAACTGTCCCTTTCTTTTCTTCCTCTTAGCACCAAAACTCAGTCTTACAAAAAACAAAGTCCATCAAAGCAACTTAAAATAACATTCAAGACAACATTACAAAGATAAACATTGTAAAGATACTTCTCTTATTTCCAAAATCTAGTACCAACAACAAATGTCAAGGTACAACTATAAATGCTGCCATAGTTTATAATTGTACTTTAAAAGTGCATTTCATTTCACAATAAATTGATTTTCAGGCTGGAAAAAAACAGCCAGTACTCTAACTCTGGTATTAAAGTCCCAAATCCATAACTCTTCAGAACAATTTCATTATTGAACATATTATATAACACAGTCTACTGCTGTTTCAAGTAATTACTTCCACTTTTTCACCGAAAATAACTAAACCTATGCAGACAACATTCATTTTTTCCAGGTACAATTAAAATTTTTAGCCACTTATCCTGATATTAAATATAGTGCTGAGATCCCTGGCCTTTTTTGGGTAATCTTCCTACAATTCACCCAAGCTAACACACCTTTACTGACATGTCCTATTGCTAATAGGAAGAATGGCCAATGTCAGCTTTCAATTTTGAATACTATGTCTTAGCTCAGGTCATAGAAAGGAATGATGGAGGGAGGCTGCAAAAGGAGAAGTCTACAATATGTACTTTTGTGAGGTTCAAACTGAGCCCTGGAATGTAATTCAAAAATTAATTTTCTCAAAAGTAAGACATGATGTGTGGTTCCAGCTGCAGAAATTCAGAAATACACTTGAGTCTTTTCTTAAGAAAAAGCACAGCTACACTTCAAAAAACCTCCAAGACATATTCCAAGAAATTTGATCAAGCCCATTCTGGGCAGTGGTATGGGTTTTTCACTGTTTCAGTCTTGAATATACTGACGCAGTCAGAGATCCACCTTACCTGTGGCCTGAGACTGGTATATCCATTTACCTTTCTTTGAAAATAATAAGCCTTGGGTGTGACCTGAGAAGCTACATCTTCTGTCAGTAGCATACAAGAACTGCTGGTAAGGAAGAAACCCATGCTTAAGAAGACACACAGCTTTTCTGAGAGCACTCAACGGTGTAAATCTTTAAGGCCCACTAGGCCAGAAAAGATTCTGTTAAGCCATTCCTAAGGATGAAAGAATTCTTTTTGGAGAAAACCAAAACAGTTAATTAAACTAAGGAAAAGACCTACCTAAACAGGTCCCTCTTGTCAGCCCTTTAGCATCCACTCAGCTGCCACCATCTCTGGAAATGCATTGATGGTTATGCTTTAGACAATCTGCGTACGATTGGGTTGGAAAGGACCTTAAAGACCACTATAGTGATCATCTAGCCATGGGCAGGGACACCCTCCTCTAGACCAGGCTGCCCAAAGCCCCATCCACCCTGGCTTTGAACACTGTCAGGGAGGGGGCAGCCACAGCTTCTCTGGGCAGACCTCTGCCTGGACCTCACCACCCTCACAGGGAAGAATTTTTTTTCTTAAAATGTAATCTAAATCTACCCTCTTTTAGTTTAAAGCTATTACCTCTTGCTGTGTGACTACTCATCCTTGTAAATAGCCCCATTCCAGCTTTTCTGTGGGCCTCCTTTAGGTACTGGATGGCTGCAATAAGGTCTCCCCAGGGCAGATATGAGCAGACTCAGAAACAAGAAGGAATTCCTTGTCTCCCTGCAGACCTTGCTGTGCTACACACAGAGCTGGTACACAGTGTCAAGACATTTGTCACTGATGCAAAAGAAACCCAGCTTGCTCAGCTATACTACTGAGGTATTCATCGATATGAGTACATTTGTTGCTATAGTTGCAGAGATGACTGAATAAACATAGGAAAATGAACTTTTGGGCAAAGCAATACTATTTTTAAATAGACCCCTTTCAGAATAGGGCAATGCTTCAACACAATAGCCTATTCTGACTATATACAATGAAAAATTCTATTCATGAAGAGATGATGAACATGAAGATGGAATTCCTGTTTCATTATCCTAAGGAAGGGTTACAAGAATCTCACCCATCAAGTTCGCAGAGTAATGAAACAAAAAAAAACCCCTGAGGTTTTTTGAGGTATATAAGAGCAACAATAATTCTTTGCCTAAATATTTTTGAGATCATATTTTTATGAACACTATTCTTTGAGCAGATACAGATTTGACGTATTTTCAATCTATGAGTTCCCTTAAACATTTACCAATATTGTCTTAGATAAACCTCCACATCAATACTGGCAGTACTACCTAAAACTCATTACAGTTATCATAGGGCATAGAAAGAATTCTTAAATATCAGCATAAAACTTCTTAATTATTGAAAAGAATAATCAAATTTAAAGACTCATTAGAAGTTTTCTGCTATAGCAGTGGTATAACGAACATGTTTCATTATGTAACAGTTACTTTAAATATAATATACATTGTACAATAAGAATATTCTAAAACCTATGGTTATTCCAAACCCCAAATGCAGAAAGCTGTAGTTTGCCATAACTGCCACTTAAAATGTCAAAACCAAATACAAAACCCCAAACAGAACAACAAAAAACCAACCCCCCCCTAAACCCAAATACCCTAATATATTAAAGCATATAGATGCTCTTTATCTCAAAGATGTTTTTAAGATGGCGATAACACGAGTGTGAGAATTTCTTGGCTGAACTGCATTTGCAACATATGATTCTGAAATGCAGGTTACACTGTCCCTAAAAGTTTTACCTGCTACTGCAGACTTACTGCTATCTTCAAATACTGTTTTAAAAAAGCTTAAGGTAAGTAACAAAATCCAAAGAGACAGACATGCTTCATACTTTCAGGTGCCCTACTCTGTCAAACTGCATAAGCCACCACTGTATCTGTTCCAAGATACTAATCACTCATAAAAAAAGCAGCAAAACTCAGAGAAAAAGGAACTCACAAAAGAAAGAAAATGTCCTATATAGCTGTAGACTTTTACTCACTATGGGTTGTGTGTGTGTGTGAACTGATAAAAAGAGGTCTAGCTTAAAAATTTACCTTTCAAAATATACAGTTTGATAAAACCCAGAATTATTGCTCTTACTTGCTTTATCTCTCTACTAATTTGATCTAATACATGCACAGAGTAGGTAAAGCATAAATGTTTGAAATGACTAAAAAAAGATAAAAATAACAAAGCAAATATAAAAATATTTGCTCTGCACGGCCAGTAACTCTCCCTCTCCTGCTCTCTATTTACATTCCCGACTACTGCATAAAGGAATACTCTTCACAAATAATGGAAGAAAATTGTCCAGGAAACTGCTTGATTCCATATTTCCCAATTTACTCAAAACTGATTGCAAAGACAAAATAAATAAAAGTTTGTCCAAGCACTACTGTCAAAGACAATGATAAGTCTATTATGAAACCAATTTTAGCCATGTATAATTTCTTCCCCTCTACTGACCTATTTGCTGCTTTGCTGCTGGGTAATAAGATAGTCAATGTCTTAAAGAGTTTACGCTCTTTGAGAAAGGCCAGGAAAAGGAGCGTCACTTTGTTGCTGACTTTAAAACGTGCCACAGTCAGAACTGGCAAAATCCAATACATTGGAAAGCACATGGACAATTCTGGAATGTCCTTTAGACAGGGAAAAGGAAGCTGTTGAGCATAATTTCAATTTCCTGGATTGTTGCCTCTGCTGAGGCTGGGCAACCTGGTTCAGGAACGGCACAAGCAGCTACCTCAAGTGTGCTCGGGCAATACTCACAGACACCAATGTGGTGGACGGTAAAATGGCGTTTTCTGACACGTGGAACAGCATTATATAGCTTAGGTTTACAATGTCACTTCCGTCTGCTTACATCATAGACTAAATGCTATTGGCTATTCGGAGAGGGGGGTCCTACCTTTCCGTACAGCACGACATCTTCCGACTGCCTGGCCCTAGCTACCGACACTGGATTTTGGGAAATAGAGGATTATTTCAATAGTCATGTACTGGCCATTAGATTTAACTAGCATGAGATTTGTTTATAGATGCGTTTTTCCTAGAAATTTTTCTAGGAATGCTTCCAAATATGTTCCTCCTGTGATTTTTAACTTACGATAAATAACCTGGAACTTAAAAACTCATCTAAGAAACCAATTCTTAAGACACGTTCCTTTTGTTCTAGTTTATTTTAATTCCAAGCTCAAAATTATGTCCTAGAAAACCAGCCTTCCCCCCTTTAAAAATTTACAGTTGATCTTAAGTAGACAACCCAAAAATGCAACAACAGAAATACAGACAACTGATCAAAACATTTGCAGTGCTTTATCCACACAAACTTCTCATTCACGATTTGAACTTTCCAGAGAGGACTCCTCTCTGCCAGGTTTTTATGCAAGTCCAGCATAAGCCTTATCTCTTTATTTACTTTTTCAGCCATTCTTGGTTAGCCAAAATACCATTAGTGCTCCTCCTGGGGTGAGATTCAATACCTGCTACAGGCTCAAGGACATGACAAAAGCTAATGGAAGCCGACAATTTGATGTTCGTTTCTCTGTGCTGATGAGTCATGGGATTACAAACTGCAGTGCTGAGAAAAAGAGGTTACTCTAGAAGAAAGTCTTAACCAGGCTGCCAGCATCTGTGCATGCTACCTTGATTGGTACATCGCTCAATTTCCAAAGCTCTTTCTTCCACCATCAACTGTCATCCTCGTCCCTTGCCATAATCCAGCCCAGACCTTCTTTCCCTGTATTTCTTGTGGCTTTTTACTTTTTCCCCCACTCCCACATCTATTTATCAACTAGGCTATAGTGAAGAAAACAGTGCACAATGAAAGACAGCAACTAATATGTCAGCAGGTCATATGCATTACTTCAGAAGATCTGGGGCAGTATTTTAATAAGCAAAATACAGAGACATTAACTAGAACGGGCTCTAGGTAATCACTGCTGAACATAAAATGGGAATTCAAGCACAGCTCATGATTCTTAAACCACGGCCAAGTAGGGACTGGAAGTAAAAAGAACATTATGTTCTTACCTACAAAGGAGGATAGTGCAAACGCCATTGCTCTCACATACTCCTCTGAGCTCAGAGACATTTCAGACCTGTAACTGTTAACTTCTATGCCATTGTTCAACAGTACACAACTAAAGAATTTGATTTTGGATGCAAGATTTGATGTTTGGAGCACAGGAAGTTCCGCACCAACGTGCGGAAAAACTTTTCCCAGTGAGGGTGACAGAGCCCTGGGACAGGCTGCCCAGGGAGGTGGTGGAGTCTCCTTCTCTGGAGATATTCAAGACCCGTCTGGACGCCTACCTGAGTGAAATGTCCTAGGGAGCTGCTTTGCAGGGGGTTGGACCCGATGATCTCTCGAGGTCCCTTCCAACCCCTACAATTCTATGATTCTATGATTTTGCCAAAGTAGAGGTTTCAAATAAGAGGAAAGTGTAATTCAGAAGGAATAAGTAGCCTAAAACCCCTTTCAGAATATCCCACACTGCCAACTGCCCCTTAAGCATTGCTGAACATTTGGTTAGTGGAGCAACTTGATGGAAGCTAAGAGAAGCAGAGGGAAAACCTTTACCCAACACTTTTGTGCTGCCTTCAGCACCACCACATAAACAACCGAAATCAAGTTTACCTTTCTTGATGCGTAGATGTCAAAAAAGGGTTTGTTTCGGACACTGAAGGGTTCCTGTGCTTTGTCAATAAGACCATTCTTCACCTTTTCATGTCGAGGAAATATAATCTCTTTCTCTATACATGCAAGTCGAACGTTAAAATCACAGTCTCCAACAGGCTGCCCCTGCCAAGTTACAAAGATCAGCGTTAAAATGGAACACCACACTATTTAAACAGCCTAAGTTTTCCTTATCCAGCATTTAGAATCATACAGTTACGTAACAATATTATCAAATCACTACATGTTTTTGACAAGTACTTGGTTTTAAAGCATTTGCCTCAGGCTGTAAGAGGTTTAATCACAGTCCATAGAAAGACAAAAACCTATAATATGTATTCAAGCACGTATGAGTTAAATACTTAAATACCTTTAAAGTTAAGCAGCAGAATTTAAATATTCTCTAATTATAGCTTTGGATATACCAGCTACATACTTTTCCAGCTTTCTTCTGAAATCTTAATACTTTTCATAATATTTTTAATGACCATGCAAGAATGTGATTTACTCCGTTAAGCAAACATGTTGCTTTAGAGGTACTATATTGATGCCATGAAAGAAGCATTAACTCAGTGAATGTTCACTTTTGTCACAGAGAAAGAGAGAAAAACAGAGCTGCAGTTGAAAAATGTGCCATTAAACAGTGGCTGGAAAAACCTAAGAACCCGCAAGATACGTGATCGCTTGGTCATGAAACTGTAGCAAAAGCCCTTCTCTAAGTCTCAGACCTTTCAAGACCTGAAATAAAACAGCAGCGTTGCATTGCTCGAGACATTTATTACATTGCACCAGATCAGTATGAACATTCCCAAAATGCACATTTGTCAGATTAGTAATTCTTTGTAATGGAGTTTATTACAGTTTGAGCATTAAATAGTGAGGAAAACACACTGTGAGTATCACTAAGAGAAAATAAGCAACTGGCAACTTCCAAATTCTACAGTCACTTTCATAGCAATAAAGCATAAAACTCATGGATTTGCACTGTTACAGACACGATACAGCACTGGAAGTTGTTTACATGAGATCATCCCTCATTTTGCCACCTCATTCGCAGAAAATAATAATTTTCAAAACCCACCCCTTTCATGGTCCACAGAGAATAAAGCTCAGAGAGCTTTGGTTTCAAAACCAGCATTTTTAAAATATTAAAAGCAACGTTCCTGAGCACAGGAAGCTGGGAAGACATGGGACTCAAAGAATCCATGGCAGCAGTACAGATGAGCAGGATAACCAGCAACCGGATACTTTCTGTACTAAACACAGCTAGAAGGGAAATGGAAAGAGAATCTAAAAGGAGAAAAACCTTGTTCTAACATGCATCAAAGAGAATCAGAACTGACCCATCTGAAAGAATGCAAAGAAACTAAGTGACAAAACGGCATCCTGATGACGCATACAAACATAAGAGAGAGAATAAGCAGTGTCTGAACAGGTATCTTAACTTGGGAGAAAAACAGAATGCCAATTTTAGACCAAAATGAGTTTAATCAAGTTCTTTCCAAACTCATCCTAGCTTTCACCAGAATCTTCTACATCGCCTGCTCCCAAATGGGCAGAGAGTCCTACACTTCTTTCCCAGCATTACATTCTTAACAGACCTCCATCAGAAGTGCTCAATTGTTCACTACAACAGCTTTAAGAACCAGGTGCGGAGAAACTTTTTCCCAGTGAGGGTGACAGAGCCCTGGGACAGGCTGCCCAGGGAGGTGGTGGAGTCTCCTTCTCTGGAGATATTCAAGACCCGTCTGGATGCCTATCTCAGTGAAATGTCCTAGGGAGCTGCTTTGGCAGGGGGTTGGACCCGATGATCTCTCGAGGTCCCTTCCAACCCCTACAATTCTACGATTCTATGATCCCTCCCATACCACATGCAATTTACAACCACTTTCTTTGAGGACTCAACTTCAAACTATAGGAGTAGTGGCAGCACAGCCACCATCACTTGTGGAGGAAGTGTGTCCTGCACAAAGCCAGTGCCAATGTAGGTGGAAGTGCCCCCTAATCTCTGGTCAATGATCCATGCTTATGAAGAAGAAAAGCCAACCTAGCTGTTAACTTTGCCTTCAACATTACCTTCCCATCATACATGAAGGTGTTACTAATAGAGAGCCATTCAAATGAATGGAAAATTAGAGAATGGAAAAATCCAAAGAGCAGGAGCAGCTCATTCTTCGTTCATTTGTCAGAACACAGGTGCATCGCCTATAGGTTTTTAAGCACCACCACCAAAATTCTGGAGAATCATTCTTTCTCTTTCTTCCCCTACATACAGCTTACTTGAGAACTCATCTATACAGTGATTGAGCTTGTCCTGGTTTGTTAATCTAATTAGAACTTACAAAATATGTCTTGACCTCTGTAAAAACTGGCTGAAGAACTGACTGAAGAATTTGTTCCCGGGAAACATGTATACATACTTATTATTTCAAAGAACACAGTAAACTGTTCCCTGGGTATGCTTCAGCAAGATCTAGTACACATGCTCTCTTCCCTACAGTAGCTTTTCCACTCGGCCATGTTTTATGAGTAGGTCTGCAAAAGCAAATGAACTAATTCAGGTTTCAAATATTTGATCTTCCAATAAGCAGTAAAATTATTTAGAGGGCTTCCTTACAATGATTCATTTAAAAATGCTTTTGTCCAGTGACGTAAATTTATTTCAATCCCTTAATAGTTAAATTAAAAGCTGAGATTACTTCATATGCACCATAAAACAGCTGAATCACTTTCTTTTCCTCTAAATAATCCTTTCACTTCTCCCATCTACTTGGAGCTAATTATTTCCTGCAGCTCTGCCAATCATATATTTTTATTTCAAAGCTTGTCAAGCAGAAGGGTATATTACCACTAGGTTTCAGCACATAAAGGTCAGAGCTAGGTTGACTTAAGATTATATGAGATGGGAAAACACGATTAATGCCACCGAGCAACTTCTTCATCAGCCAAGTAAACTTAGGAGTTAAGAAAGTATTTCATTCTCACAAAAGCACAGGACATTAGCAATAATTAATGTGACATTGAATTTAAATCAAGGACATACTGAATAAAAGCAATATTGGGGGAGGAGGACTTTTGCTTTGTTATTAGACACTTGTCGTGATTACAGAAATTGTTGCTAATATACAATGTACTTATCCCAGACTGATCCAAAACCTTCAAGTGGTAAAATCCTAGCTTTTAGCAAATAAGTAGGAGGGCAACGTAGGCTGCAATAAATAATTCACAGACCTTGAGAAAAACAGGAAGAGTTTATTTAGTATATAATGCACACATTTAAAAGTTGTCCAAAAACAAGACATTGATGCATGTACAATCTAAACCCAGGCAACAAGTGCTGGGATGTTGTTAGGCAATATAGATGTTTTATTAATTTCAGCATTCAGACACTCAAGATTTTATTTCAATATGTAAGTTTTTACTTGGCTGAGAAGGATGAGTGTCACCACTGCCTAACATCACACTTACTGGGTGCATTTACATGGTAATTCCTGTTCTAGACATTCTTAACCTAAAATAAGTTTGTTAGCAAAGGGTAAAACAGAATTAACAAGTAGCATGTGTTTCCTACCTATGCTCGAAACTTACACTTCCCCCTCACTGTAATTAAAATGTATCCCAAAGCAAAATACCCTTTAGACAGGCTTCAAGAGAGGATTCATCTGTTGAATCAACACCTCTTCCTCAAGCAGCTGAATTCACTTCACCTGTTGAAACTTTGTGGACTGCCCTACCAGGTCACAGCATGAAGGGGGCTTGCAATAGATGTGAGATTTTAAAAACACTGGTTTGATTTTAGAAACAATCCTCCCCGCATCTTCAAAACACAAAATGAGATTTCTGAGCTTTGAAATGTACCCAGGATTGAACATTTCTAAATTTAAACTTAGATTACTTCAAATTAACTTCTCAACTGAACCCACAGACAGTAAGTTACTTAAGAACCTAACATACTACAAAGAAACACATTTAAAAATACTTTAAAAAAAGAGGGTCTGCCACTCATTTAATTAATATCCATTATCTTGAGGGAAGGCAATTTATGTACTGAAAGGAGCTAAAAAAAAAAAACCCCAAACAACAAAAACACCCTCCAAAAATCACACTCCCAACTAACATTCCTCCAGATGGGTGCTAGGCCAAGTGTCAGGGTGCTCTGCCCTCCACCTGCTTCACATGCTGATATGCTGAGAGGCTGGCGAGTAATTCAAATCCCAGGTCATGAAATGGGGGAAGATGGCAGGAATCACTGAGATGGGTATAAGAGGATAATGGGATTTCTGATGCACACCCTCCCTCAGTCCCCTCTCTCTGCATAGACAAAGGTGCCTTTGAGAAGCTACCATCACTCTCCAGGCTTAAATCTCCTACTGCCTCCACAGTTTACCTCGTGGCTACAGGTCAGTAAATTCAGTGAGCCTTGCATGGAAAGTCTTTTACCTAGATGGATGCAGTATAGATAACAAAACGTGGTGTGTAGGTGCTGAATCCCACAAATATCAGTTTCTAAGAGAAAATACTTTTCTCCAGCATTTTCCCAATGCAGTTACAGTAAAAAGAAAAATAATGCACAGGCCTGTGTGCACAGCTGGTAACAAGCTTGGTCCAGGATAAACTGAGAATATTTATTCTCCTCCTCCACGAGCTGGAAGGTTAGTTGGAAGCCTACCTGCCAGCAAAGTGCGCTCCATTCCTTCCCCACAGCAGTACCTGAGCCATAAATAATTCAGCACATACACACATATATGCTCCCCGCACGTCTTCACTTATTGAGCCATAGTGGAACATATGTCACAACTGTCTTAGCTTTAATGATTTTGAGAGAAGAATAAAGAATAAGCTCGGGCTGATATTCTACCCTGTGTTTAACATTATTATTGACAATTCAAGGCACCCACAGCTGACATCTGCATTTCCAACGAAAGCCCATTATTAGTTTTCCCATCTTCTGAAGACCAAGCGGTCTAATATTTTGCATTTTATGTTAATGGCCTGGCATGTCTTTCTTCTCACTGTGGTTTAATAGAAGCTGCTATTTTTTTTTCATACGCATCGCTTTATGTAAAAACAATCTGAAGGTATGGTTTCATTCTCCAAGTAAGATGATTACTATATTCAATCACCTAAAAGTTTTGATTATTGTATTTCTGGTTAGGTTGTCTTTTTAAAATAGGATTAAATATATTACAGAAACAAAAAATCTTGTAAGAGTCATGACTCTTAAGACTGTCATTTCTAAAAGGCAAAAAGCAAGACAACTACTATAATCTGAAAATACATTTTAAAATTTGTCGTTTCCAACTTTGATCACTCAAATATTCCAAACAGATATAGTAATGGCAAGGAATTCAGCAGTTTCAAAATGGTGCCTAAAATTTATCTTGGCATCAATGAGGTACAGCGTGTGAAATATTGTTTCAATTGTAACAATTCAACCAAGATGCTGCAGGAACATAATTACTGTTTATAGGTTGTCAGCTTATACAATAGAATATCACTTTGATTTACCACAGAATGAAAATGCTTTGGGGAATCAGACCTATTAAAAAGATTGCTTAATACATGTGTTAAATTATTTGTATTTCTCTTTAAAAAGGAAAAAAATCAGGGGAAATAAATTAAAATACGTATGAATCAACAAAGAAAAGAAATTTGTAGCCCATGCATAAACATCAAGGCCTAACAGAACATACAAATATAGCTCCACACTTTTTTTTATTAGCAAATATAACTTGAACAAAACAGCAAGACTGTCAAAACTGTCACTAGACATACAAAATTGAAACAGTGAAAGTAGATTGTCCAACAATCATCATTTCCTTCTTCACTCTTACTACAGAACATGAAGTCAAGATAAAAATGATAAAACCATATAACTACAAGTAGATGAGAAGTTTGGTTCACCAACGTAAAGACAATGCATGTAAAACAGAGTATCTGCAATCACTTGAAATGACTGAACTATGATTCCCACCGTTACTGTTGTGCAATACAGTGGCTGACTGATGGAAACTGGCTTCTATCATCGATGAACACCTTTCTCTTCTGAAAACAAAGCACTGACAGCTTAGTAGCTGCTGTATTGGGAGCACAGCCAACTCCTTCCAATCCACTGTTTGATTGCATGTACAGTGGCTTCATTTGGAATCTTTATAATCCTTATAAATCCTTCCAAGCCTTCAAAAACAGAACTCAGTAAGGGGATTTTACTGGGATGTAAATGCTTAAAACAAAAAGGAATTATGTTCTGTCTAGACTGGCTGCCTCCCGTCAAGTAATCTGAGGAGTACGTGAACTTCCGATTTTAATTCCAGAAGTCATAATTTTAATTGGACCTGATGATCTCTCAAGGTCCCTTCCAACCCCTATGGTTCTATTGGCTGCAAGTTAGAGCACAGGAAGTTCCGCACCAACATGTGGAAGAACTTTTTCCCAGTGAGGGTGACAGAGCCCTGGGACAGGCTGCCCAGGGAGGTGGTGGAGTCTCCTTCTCTGGACATATTCAAGACCCGTCTGGACGCCTGAGTGAAATGTCCTAGGGAGCTGCTTTGGCAGGGGGTTGGACCCGATGATCTCTGGAGGTCCCTTCCAACCCCTACGATTCTATAAAATAGATTTGCCATCATCATCATCAGATATTTACACACAAAAAGACTACGTGTTGTTCTCCAAGAGGAACATAAATTTAAATAATTTATTTTGCACTGAATTTAGGCTATCTGCAAAGTCAAATCGATCACTGGGCTTTACTACTACTGTTTTTTCCTATAATTTTTCTTAGTGCTGTTGTTACAAGACGTATGGAGGCATTCTTACAGGATCACATAATCCAACAACAGCAGGGTCTGGAAGGGACCTCTGGAGAACATCTAGTCCAACCCCCTGCTAAAGCAGGATCACCTAAGTTGCACAGGATCACGTCTAGGCAGGTTTTGAGTATCTCCAGAGAAGGAGACTCCACAACTTCTCTGGGCAGCCTGGGCCAGTGTTGTCACCCTCAGAATTTTCTCCTCATATTCAGGCAGAACATTCTGTGTGCCAGTTTGTGCCTGTGGCCCCTTGTCCTGTTGCTGGGCATCACTGAGAAGAGTCTGACCCCATCCTCTTGACATCTGCCCATTAGATATTTATGAGAATAGCTATTGCTGGGTTTCTACAGGGCTGTCTTTATCATGAAGAATTAACACTACAATGAATTAAAGAACCGTGAGGTATTTTCTACATCTTAAAGACATAATTCAGGGCATTTCATACTTGAAGAGATTGTGGCAGTGATTTTTTTTTTAGAATATAAATCACTTCTTAGTATTTAAAATAAGACTGCCTATTGCAGTAACTATAATGTCTCCTAAAAACTAGAACAGAAGAAAAAACCCAGTAACAATCAGTACTGATTCACAAATACTGTCTTAAAGAAGGAACCACCTACCTTCCCTAAACCATGATAAAACTAAAAATTAAGTATCTGTTTGTAATAGATATTCTTCTCCTGAAGACTTGTAAAAGATCTATAATTTCAGTACACAATCTGTCTTTAAGACATCTAGTTCACTGTGTGCATGGTTAGCTCACAGCTAAGAAATGCTGATTAATTACTATGATACTCAATCCAAAAGAAAGTGGTAATTTTCTTCTTAGTTCTTTTAAGTAAGAGAAATATTCTGAAAACGATGGCCTTCACATTCTCTCCTAGAGCGTAACAGTCACTCAGGTTATTCAAACATATTAGCTGTGGAAAAGAAAATATTAGAGAGGTCCTGCTTTCATCTCCATAAAACCTATATTGAATTATATATTTATTTTAGACTTGGTACATCCACCTGATTAACTCTGATTATATTTTTTCTTCAGTTCTTTTTCCTTAGAAACAGAAAAAGAAGTGAAGGCAAGAGACAGAGAGAAAGCTGAAAATATGAAATAATCCAGCTAGATTAATTGTAAAAAAGGAGGAATTAAGACTAAGTTAGGGAAACAAGACACAATAATGTTTGAATATATTCCCATTGCTTCCATATGATACCCCCCAACCACCCTCTGTTTTGCCTTTAGCTTTTCCTGTTTTGAAATACACTGAATAGAGTCCTGTGTTAGACTTCACTCTCAGTACTCAGGAAGCTGGACATGATCACGCAACTGGAAAAGCTGCCTCTTCGTAAAGTTTTTCACACTTTCAACTTTAGTTGTGATCCCTGACAGATTCCTGAGAGATCTGAATATTTGCCTGAGACAGAAGCTGGGTTTAAATCCACTTGGCCATTCCTATGGGGATCACTGTTATAAACTGCAAGCTGAGGGAGATAGTTTTTCTATTTAATCCTATGTTACAGCTCCTAGCACAAGAAGATGATTAAGAAAAAAAGAATTGCAAATAAAATGTGAGGGGTTTTAAGGGTAATAATATGAGGGACAGAAAACTGTTTAGCAGAAATACTGAGAAAAGTTCTTTAAAGAGACCGAAGAAAAATAAAACTATCTGTAGACTTTGTTCAATAAACTGCATAAGGTTTGAAATATTTCAGAGTTCATTCACAATGCAGCTTAAGCTTTCAGGTCTTGCTTTTTATTTTTCGTAGCAAGTTTCAGGACTTGCTGAAAAAGTGTCACATCAGAGTAAGTAAATAAAGAGTAAAATCTACAGAACCTGAACACCTGAAAAATAAGAAGGATTTAATATCATAGGACGTTCTAATGCTGCTCTTGGAGATCTACTTGTCCCTGTATCTCTCTCCCAAAGGCAAGCCTTTCTGCCTCTTCCCCTGACAATTGTAACAGCAGTAATCTGCCATTCAAAAAGGTTCTCGTGAGGCATGCTTCATCTCAGGCTATGAAACACTTACCTTTGGGGAATAAAACAAGACATGAGAAAGTCTGATACACTCCCTTTGCTTTTGTATAATATTCTATTAAGTATTCTTTATTTTTAAAAATGTGGAAAACAAGACACATTCACTGAAATCCACAGTGCCCCTTGGGTTGGGAAAAGGAAGATCTAACTCAATGATGCAAGGCAAAGGAAAAAATCAGATGTATTTTTCACATGATCTGGCCAGCAAGTACAACAGTCAACCTGCAAACTAATTACAATGCTAAAGTAAGCTCCCCATCACACAGCAGCTTATTAGACCAAAAAAAAATAGAAAATGAAGAACAAGAAAACACCAAAGACATCCTGGTGAGCATGTACCAAGTATCACTCTTCAGCAATAATTTACTTTGTGTAGGAATCATAGAGAAAGAGGGAAAAAAAGAGTTATGCAGGAATGCATGAAAATGCTACTTTTGAATTGCATATGCACTTTACTCAAACGCAAAGAGCAACAGGGAAGAAAACACAAATTATCTGTTGGGAAGTTTACAGAATAGGTAAGGAGATTTGTAAATTTTGCTGCTCAGACACCCAAGTCAGGTTTTCAACGATGAATAAAAGATGATGAACAGGGAAGGGGAAAAAGGCAAGAAAAGACTTTGAAAAAGTCAACTAGCTAAGATGCATTTCTGTCCATCTATCTCCACAGACCCAAAAGCCTCTGCAGCATCACTCCCTTAACTGTGTTCTCTGCATTACCAGCTCTCCTAGCCCACCAGCTGTCACCCTCCTTTTTCTGTAATGCTACCCTGTTCATATAGAACATTCATTTAGTATTCATAAAGAATACTAAAACACATGATCTGGCTGAGCTGCCCCTGTTCTCAATAAACGGTGTTATAAAAACGGGAGAAGGAGGAGGAGGAGGAAGCAATCTTAATGCATCCCTCCCAGCAGGACACCAGAGTGAGACATGGTGGAGTAGATGCTCTGTATTTCACTTACCTGACACCTCTGAGCCATGATAGAATGAAGTGATAGGCACAGATTTGGAGAGCATAACACGCAGTAAGAGAACTGATGCAAACATTTGGGCACTCGCTTGGCATGCCTCCGCAAGAAAGAACGGAAAGGCTGCCAGAGTAAACACGTGCGTGGCATCTGCATTTTCCTGAATACTACTAGTAGCAAGACATTTTAAATTTGTATTTTGAGGTGGTGCCATTTCAGGAACAGCCTCAAAATTAAAAGAGCAGAAGGGTGACTGGCAGCTAGGTGAATTTGTAAACAGAAGAGATTCAATTAAATACTTCCGCATCTGAATCATGCCTTCAAAATTTTCACAGTACAGTTTTAAGATAAGGTTAATAGGCTAATAAATGAGATACAGCATGTACTGTGTGCTTTACATCGCTTTAAAATGAGGTTTGTAATGGAAAAGTCAGACATGGCAATATTTTACGGAGGTTTAGAACAAAAATTTTTCACCCATGAATTCAATTCAATGAGCACGTTTCTGTGGGCAGGATTTATGACCAGTATATCTGTTTACCATGACAAATTTTATCTAATAACTACAGCATTGTTATGCATAATGACAACCAAAGAAACCTTGATCTTGACTTAATTTAATGCACAGGTTATTAGAAAATTTAATCAAAATTCTATCTCCTTTCTAAAAATTAAAATAATTATTCTTTTTCAAGCATTCGGTCTATTCTTACCATCGCAATCTGGTCTCCTGAAAACTTGGCTAGAGTTTAAAAATTTAAAGGCCAGGGTTAGAAAGGAAAAGGAAAGTACTACTCATTTTCAGTGTCTTTGCTAAGAATGCATTAATTAGCTCCTACATTATGCCTGTTTCTTTTTATTACTTAACGAAGGAAAAAAATACTTGCTTTAGACCCTATACATCTACACAAAGCTACTGAATGTGATATTAGAAAGTGCCTTTAAAACAAGGTTTCTCAGGAAGAGCTGCCTCGAAGATGACTGGGGAATGAAGACATGTTCTTTTGTGGATTGTTTCTGATGAACAGGATTTACCTGTATTTACTTCTGGGACTGTTTAGAATTCTATTGTCAGCTTCCTCTGTTACACTAGAATCACCCATCAATTTGAACTTTTAATTCCCTATTCAGGCGAAAGGGGTAGTGCTACACAGCTACGGTTCCCATAATAAAGAACTCAACTACACACAGACACAAATCAGGAAGCTGAAAAGTATCAAGCATTGCAGGGCTTTAGCTCTGTACTCATTAAGACTAAACACTGTAGGGAATGTTGGGTGCCATTAGCCTTTTATGTTCAGAGGAATATGAAAAATCCAGATTTCACGCGTGCAGGGCTCACAAATACCAGTGACATAACTGTGGACAAAACCCCCTCAATTAGAATATTAAAACTAAATAAATACATGCATTTTAAAGAGATACTTTGGCATTTTTCAACAAGAAAAAGATTTGTCCACTCACTTTTTCTCTGTTTTCTCCCTTACTAGTCCCTTCCATTTGTTTATGAAATCATAAGTTTCTGTTACCATTCTCTCCTGACAAACACATCATCCTCACTGAAAGTGACTTCCTTACCTTCTCTGGGGCACGCTCCAGTGAAATCCTGACTAAGACTAAAGAAAGATCCCGTGGTGCACCAAAACACTCAGCTATATGACTCCATGATGCTCCCCAAATGACTGAGTTGTACATAAAACGGCAACTGTTACTTTAACTCCCAGCTGATCTGTTACTCGCAGACCACTGCTTCTCAGAAATCTCTAATTGACACTGGTCTCAAACACTTTACTTTTCAAACACCACGGCCAAGCACAACGATTTATAGTTTGGGATCTTTGGTTTTTAGGCTGAAACTTTGATCATGCAGCTTTAAGAATAAACATACCCCCTCACAAGTCCTCATAAAAGGCAACCGTGGTCATGGTATTTCATTAACTTAGGCACAAAGAAGCCAGGTGAAGAACTTTGGGCTTCATTTAGGCATCAGTCTTCAGTCCTACATGTCCCTTTGTTAAATGCCAGAGAAGTACGTCGTAGAACAGAGACGAGGTTGCCCTGTCTCAACACTTCCAAACACAAGTTTTAACACAATTTAGCTCCTTAAAAAAAAGATAATGAAGAACTAAAATAAAAAAAAAAAAAGAATGGAGTACACTGCAATTTTGAATCACAATAATATTGGCCCAATACACTGAGAATAGTTCAAAGTGATATTAGTGAGAATTCTTACTACGCCTTTTTGCTGTGATCTGAAATTTCATTCCATGATTTTTCTGTATACATGTTAACAGCTTTCACTCTACTATTTAGTCTCATCCTGAGAGGCACAAGTTTACCTTTATCTTACTATAAATACATGGTGCATTCTGAAAAACTATTTAATACTTTATTTTAGTACTAACATTGTATTTTAGTGCCAGTCATCCTAACACACAAATTCTCAGCTGTATTAATAGTTCCTCTAAGTCTTTGGGACTTCATGTGGAATTTGTGGGTGCAGTATTTCAGAAGCAATCTTGTGACAAAGCCAGAAAATCTTGTTGCTTAGGTAGTACAGAATGGTATGCATGCAAGATGTGTTGAACACCAGAGAATAAAGTCAGCAGAGAATACCTCTAAGTTCACCAGATCTGACTTAATTGTGAAGTTTGCCTGAGCAAAGTTGTTCATCAACAGGAGTTTGTATTCACACTTTCCCAGCTGCAATGTCACATCTCTAACAGTAGAGTACACCAGGTCACTGGTGAGGACGAAATAGGGGACATGCTGGAAATCTTGTCACTCACACAACAGAGAGTAAGAACAGCACAGCCACCATTCACCTTCAGGAGACACAACTACTTTCAAGATCAAAAGAAGCAATGTCAAAATTCCAGAGCATCTCATAGAGCTGCCAGGTTGATTTGGGGGCTTTATTATAAGTATGGGGTTGTTTGTATTGGAAGGGGGAGGAGAATATTTTAGTTTTACACTAGACTGATCCTTTGTCTAATTATTTGATTTGAAGCTCAGCTAGGAAAATTTATACACATTTAACTCACACAACTTAAAAAGGAACTTATCCTTTCTTGCCAATTACAAGTTTTTAATACATCCACCTGTCTTGGTGATAAAATGCTGTTGATCACTTCTTGCCAAACCATACATTCTCAGGTGCCCATTTTTGTAATTAAGCTTCTAAAATTAACCTAAGAACCACTGTGCTTTATAATCTTTGTAGCAGGACCAATGCTAATGACTTCTTGCAGCTGAAGCCCTGCTTGTACTCATACTGATGACATTATCTTAATTTGTCCTTGACATTAAAATACCATTACATAGCAACTGAACTCCTCTCTCTCATTCCCAATGTATTCTTCATGTTAGGTGTGGACACTTTTCTACAAATAAGGGTTTCCTCCCCTTTCGTCCCAAAAATTTTTCATAAAAATAATTATGACTTTCAAAAAGCATTGTTTTGTTTGGACAGTACATGCATATTCCAAACCGAGGGAGGAAGGAGACTGTACACTTCTTACATCTGGTTTTCAAAGGGAGAGTAACAAGAGAGAATGGCAGGTCAGACACAAAGAGGGAGCAGAGACAAGGAAAGAGATGAAGGTAAATAAACATGGAGTCACAGGCAGAGGAACAGCTAAGAAAACGTCAAGGAAAAATGAGAACCCAGGAGCTGTTACAGAAGATGGTATTTTTCAGAAGCCTACAGGGAATTGAAAAGTCTTAATCATTGGAGGGGTCCAGGAAACTAACACCTACTTTTTTGATAAAAAGATCATCAAGATAGAAAAATAAAAGTGATTCTATTCCTAACACGTGTTCCCCACAAGCTACTACCTTTAAAAGCAGCTGTCCTAAGTCACAGTATGATTACACTTCCAAGAATACCAAAGTCATTTCTGGTGACTAGTACCATTTGCAATTCCCACTTACACTGATCAGCCTACTCGAGCTGAGTAGTATCTTACTCAGGTGTAGAAGAGTCAATAGTAGTTTAGGAAGTCTGAAATGCACTGTGATTTAGTAACACTGTCCTGTTACGAGTACTGAAACAGTCATTTTGTTCATCCATAAGCATCAAGAGATATTAGAGTGTTTTTCCATAGGCTATTTAGTCACAGGGATAGTGACTAAATTTAACATATAGTCGTGGTTTAACTGCAGTAGGTAGTTAGGCCTCACACATCTGCTGACTCACTCCCCCTAGACTGTGGTGGGGAGAGAAGCAAAAGGGCAAAAGTGGGAAAACTCGTGAGTTGAGATAAAGACAGTTTAATAGGTAAAGCAAAAGCCGTGCACACAAGCAAAGCAAGACATGGAATTTGTTCCCCTATTGCCCATGGGCAGGCAGGTGCTCAGCCATCCCCAGGGAAGCAGGGCTCCATCACATGTAACAGTAACTTAGGAAGACATATATCTGAACATTCCCCCTCTTTCTTCTCCTTTTCCCAGATTTATATGCTGAGCATGACATCATATGGCATGCGATACCCTCTTGGTCAGTTGGGGTCAGCTGTCCTGGCTGTGTCCCTTCCCAACTCCTTGTGCACCCCCAGCCTCCTTGCTGGTAGGGTGGGGTGAGGAGCAGAAAAGGCCTCGGTTCTGTGTAAGCCCTGCTCAGCAGTACCTGCACCATCCCTGTGTTACCAGCACTGTTCTTACAGATCGGAAGTACAGTACCATATGAGCTACTGTCAAGAAAATTAGTTCTATCCCAACCAGTACACAGTTTTCACAAAATTATTTTAAATACTGTTTTTCAAAGATATATATGGTTAAATTTCCTAAAGGAAATTTTCCCTTCCTCACATGTAACACAAACACAAAAATCACTAGGAAATGTATTTCATAACAAAGATAACTTCTTCAAATAAGTTTCAGTGGGAGACTCTGCCATAACCCCCATGACTAACTTCAAATTCCACATATATCATGACTATTGGGGAAAAATACAAGAAATAAATTAATTTTAAAAACCATGTAAAAGATAACATACAAAAGCCCTTTGGTGATGTTTGAACCTTTACTGTATTTGAAAGCTGCTTTAAAGCAGGGGAGGGGAGGTGGGTGAGGGAGGAGGAGGAGAAAGAGTTTCTCATTTTCTGTAGTGAGGTCACAAGAAAGAGCTGTTAAGCAAAGACTTTATTCCTAGCTGGCTACAAAGGCTTATCCTTTTCCACAACTTCCACAGCGTATTTCTTTATTACATATTTGCCTTACAGCCAGTGTAAACAGAAGAGCCTGCTGTTGAGAACCTAACAGAGGACCAGTTGCCTGGTTTCCATGAGAAATTTGAGAAAGAGATGATGAAGCAGCCTAACAAGGAGCACTGTGATGCTCTGGTAACACGAACACCACTTACAGGCTAACCTCTCCATTCCCTAACAATTTCACTGCCTAAATAGTTCGAACATGCTCTAGAAATGAGAAATTTTCCAACAGCACTTAGTGGGCTGCTATCTTTTCTTAAACAGGTGGAAATCAATCGATCTCTATTATAAGGCTGCTTTCAATCTTAATTCTGAGGCACCGGTTGCCATCAAGTTACAAAATACCCAAACACTTTTGGTGTTTAAATTTACTCTGAAGTTCTTTCTTATCCAAATAAGATTAAAATAGAAACGAGAATCAATAACTAATGATAAAAGCAATAAAACTTGAAGTACTTACATTAAACTTTATAATGTCGTATATCAAGTACCGAGGGACGACCTGTCCATTAACTTTGTCGATGATCATTTCCTAAAAAAAGACAAAAGACATTTACATTTATTTCATTAATCTAGAAGAATGAAAACACATTTCTACTCAGTGCACGTACCTGTAAGCGTGATGCAATCAAACACAGACCACATCTTTATTATGAAAGATATTTCACCATAGGTCACGATTATAAAAATATTATTATGGTCTTAAAGGTCTCATGACGCACTCAATAAGAAGCCAGAAGTTGTACTAAGGCTTCACATTCTGATCTGCAACATTCATACATTAGTTTCCCTGCAGCTTTCAAAATCACTACCCTAGACTGAATAACAAGTATTTAGAAACCTCAATAAGAACTGCAATCCTAAGTGAACCGGGCACTTTTGGAAATCTCGCCTACATTAAGCAGTATAACAGCAAGGAAGTAAAGAACAAGCATTAACATCCATTTTCTGTGCTCAGGTTGGATCTTTTCCTGTTAACAGCGTCCTAAGCTGCAGTGACAACTGCAATTTGCTTGAATGCTGCATTGTGGCTGAACAGTGGGGTTCTTTCAAATGGAAGCGTCGCAGATAGTATCCTTATCACATAAAATGAGCTGACATTCGATACATACTGGTAAACCATCTTGAAAATATGTCAGCTAGAAGACTATTAACAATCAACATCCAAACACAGAAGTGTCTCCTGAACTTAATACATCGTACATGTTGGTGCTTACATCGTATCTCAGGCCTACAATATGAATTACACATAGGTTTGGTTTTTTGGTAAGCTAATAAAGAATATTTAGCTTCAGACAGATTAGTCAGGATTGAAAATGGTAGCAATCAACCAACTGGTAGCTCTTTTTCAGAGTCAACTTTGAAACGTCCACATCTCTCAATGCAATCAATCTTCTCCCTGTCCCACTCCCTGTTCTTGGCTAATAAGTTAGTTGTGTCAGCTAAGGATTTTTTGCTGCTAACATCCAATTCCAATTCACACATAGGAAATGAAACAATTGGAAAAGGTGAAAACAAAATTGTGAGCTCAGGAATTATTCCAAAAGAGAACCTTACACCAACTCTAATTAATGTTGTTTAGTTTTGTTTCTTGCTACATCAGTAACATTTTTGTGTTTTACAGACTTTTTAGTTTTGTTTCTTGCTACATCAGTAACATATTTGTGTTTTACAGACTTTTAACTTCTCTTAGAATCCAGAGCTTCTACCAAGTAAACCCAAGCAAGAGTTTTGGTGTAAGATTGATTTTCTGTCTGTGCACATACCAAGTTTCCTGAATTGTACCCTGTATTTAATCACATTTGACTTTGAAAAACAAGGGAGCAGCTGTATAACTATAGATTTGTTTTAAAGCAAACACAAAGCTTGAAGCATTTAAAACCAAACTACAGGACATGAACCTGTTGTTCTCAAAAACCAGTGAAAACTATAAGCTGCCTACTTAATATTTTGGAATCTTAAACCAAATAGAAAATAGAAGTGATGTAAAAAAATACTACTTTGTTATTTTCCAATATTTATGTCAGACACCAGTGAACTATCAAAGAAACAGCAGATGCAACGCTGCAATGGCTTCTTTGACAATAAAATTTTATAACTAACTGTAAGAACAGATGGAGTAGGTACACCCTGAGAGAGAAAGAAAGCATGATGTTCAAACTTAGAAGAATGTGCAAAGATAAAATGCAAGGAAAAACGAAACAATGACAAAAACAGAAAAGGGGAGGAGGGGGACACACAATGACTCCACCTGTAATTCCTGATAGAAATCAGGTCAAACAAATAACAAAGTAAAACTGAAACTAAAGAATGCTGCCATATTTCTTTAAATTTTCAATCACATTTGCAGGTGAAACAAGTTTTTAAAATATGTTTAATTTAACACATATTTAAGGACTCATTTCCTCAGCATGCATATTCAGAGCCTCAGCTTTGATGAAAAACTGGCATTTATATGCAAAACCCCGAAAACACTTCAATGGCTGGTATCACAAGATTTTATGTGGAATTTTCAAAATTTGTATCTCTGGATATTCAGTTCAAGAAGAATTGTAAGATATCACCATGAGGACCAAGAATGATTTTAAAACCTTCTCCAAAATGTTCAGTTTTAACACACAATAAATTTTATAAAGAAACTTTTTCTCTACTTCAGACATATATAAACCTTTTCAACTCTATTACTGGCCAAACCAGCACCTTGTTTCACATCCACACTTCTTTGCTTCCTCCCTGCCTCTTGTTCTCTTTTCAAGTCCTGACAGAAATCCCAGCTACCAGAGCAAATAAACAATAGTAAAATATGCCTCGGCAGTAGAGATGACAAATTCCTGCGCTGCTCATCTCCATCATGACAAGAACATTCACTGCTCCATTAGTTATGCCAATACAACTGTCACAAGGCAAAAGCTGTAAAGTGATCATAAGAATGATTCAGATTAGAAATACTCTTAACACATCATCATTTAACAGTCTGATTTCAGAATCTGCCTTGAAATTATGAGAATTTAAAAATACCTCAGGGAATACACCTCAGAAGGCGAGTTCACAGACTGCTGGGAAAATGCAGCCTTTGATAAACTGATAGCCTTCAAACTCACTCAGAATCACAGAACGGCAGGAAGGGACCTCTGGAGATCATCTAGTCCCACCCCCCTGCTAAAGTAGGATCACCTACAGCAGGTTGCACAGGATTGTCCAAGCAGGTTTTGAGTATCTCCAGAGGAGACTCCACAACCTCTCTGGGCAGCCTGTGCCAGTGTCCTGTTACTCTCAGAGAGAGGTTTTCCCCCATTAAGGTGGAACTGCTTCTCTGTGGCAGGCTAAACAGACTCAGGTCTCAGCCTTTCCTCATATGAGAGATGGTCCAGTCCCCTAATCAACCTCATGGCCCCTTGCTGGCCTCCTTCCAGTAGTTCTTTGTCTTTCTTGAACTGGGGAGCCCAGAAGTGGACACAGAACTACAGATGTGGCATCACCAGAGCAGAGCAGAGGGGGAGGAGAACCTCCCTCAAACTGCTGGCCGCACTCTTCTTATCCTGCACCCCAGGATGCCACTGGCCTTTTTGGCCATGAGGGCACACTATGGGCTCACGGAGAACTTCCCATCCACCGCCACTCCCGGGGGCTTCTCTGCACAGCTGCTTCCCAGCACATCAACCCCTAACCTGGACCGGTGCCTGAGGTTATTTCAGCCTAAATGCAGGACCCTACAGTTCCCCTGGTTGAATTTCATTCGGTTCCTCTCTGCCCAACTCTCCAGCCTGTCCAGGTCTCGCTGAATGGCAGTGTACCATCAGCACAGCCGATGTACCATCAGCAAACTTGAGAGGGGATGCACTATGTCCCCTTATCCAGGTCACTGATGAATATGCTGAATAAAACCAGACCCAGGACTGACCCCTGGGGCACACCACTGGCTACAGGCCTCCAACTAGTCTCTGTGCCACTTCTCAGAACCCTCTGAGTTCTGCCACTCAGACAACCCACCTTGTTGCCCAGTCATCCAACCCACAGTTCCTAAGCTTGCAAAACAGTCTTCAACAATCATGCTTCTTCCTCTCCATGAAAATCTTTAGTAAAAGGTGAAAGATTTATATAATCTGAAGAGAAACTAGAGTTTTCCCAGCTTTTCCACTCATTCTGATCTGAGTAATAACCTGATGCTATAAGGCTATATTTGAGCCAATATTTAGATAGCTAAAAAACATAAGCCTAAAAATACTCACATGACATGATTACAGAACACAAAAGAATCCATAAGATGCACCTGCATCCATGCATTTCCTTTTACAGACCTCATGTACTTACAGCCGCTCCTGCGTGCTTTAGAATTACCACTGATAAAAAAGTAGTATCTTTACCATGTCTCCAATTGCTGCTACTGTAGGTATTAGCTTAACCAGTGTAATCTGGCCAAACCGTGCTGGTGGCACCCTTCTTAATCTTCTGGTGCTGCAGAGCAGTCTTACAGCATATTAGAAACAGCAACTATGCTAAGTGCTTTTAGCTGGGCAAGTACAAAAAGATATCTCTGTTTTGCTCTCTTTGTTTTTTCCTTAAATCACAAATCTATCAAGCGACTTGGAGTTAAACTAATCCAAAATTTATCACAAAGCAAAGGATCTCATTTTACCAGCCACTTGCAGAATGTAGTTTTTGTTGACTGAGTATGGAATCAGATCTAATCACATCTGTTTATTTTTCTTTTTCCTCCTGTGCCTTGTTTTACCTTCATTTGTTTGCCTTCAGCACAACTCTAGTTACTGCTGTAGTTCAGGAATTAGAAGAGCTTTTTTTTTTAAAAAATGAAAAATCTATTTTGCATAAAGTGACAGTCTTTCCAAAAAGTTGTAAGTTATGCATTCCTGAGAGCATTTACAAAAAAATTGAGGTCTGTACAGATAAAAAAACATAAATCAAACTCAATCTTGCTTTTTACTTTTAGAGCCCTTGGCCCTGCTAAGTCTTCACGTGTGAGTAATATTTTTATACATAAATAAAATGCATACAAAATTGTATTAAAATCTTAAAATGTATTTCAAGCCTAAGAATGCCTCTGCATTTTCTACTTGTCTGTTCCAAAGCTAAGCAGAATGCCAATAAAGTTCCTGAGATAACTAATTAGTTTTCTTGCATGACAGCCAAAACACTTGAACAAAAATCTATGCGTTCCCTCAGACAGCAGCATGGATGCAAAACACTTGGCTTCTGAAGGAATACTTCATTTTGTACTAGTCACCTGTAGGTAATATTCAAATCAGCTTTAATGAGCTTTGCAGAAAACTTTCTTCCCTGCCAGAAGAACAATCACAACTGAAGAGCTGGAAACCTCTCCTCACCCAAGACATAACTGATCATAGTAAGAACTGTTTGCAAGTAATTTCAGCCTGAAGTGAATGAAGTGAACCGTAAACGCATTTGAAATTCTCAAAGACAGCCACATGAAAGGCTTATACCAGAAGCCTTAAAGCAAGTTAACAGATCACCGAACTCATGGAAATTGCCTTTATGAAAGTTTTATATACACTGCCATTCTAAACAAAGTGAGGGGAAGTTTCCTCATCTTTTGTATTCTCGGCCTATTGCTGCATGGCACCGACACCCGTTTTGTGCTTCCCTCTTTCTCATACATTTTAAGATGAGAAGGGGATGCAAATCGGGCCACTTCGCTCTATACTTTCTGGCTCTGGGAGAGAGAAAGGTACTTCAGGGGCAGTAAGTACAAACTACCTCAACCTGTAATTAAAGAATTAAATTCAAGGGCTCTTCAGCACTAATTGGCAAAGTGTGTTAAGACAAAAAAGGCCAATTTTTTCTTCCCATGGATGAGAAAGAAAATCATGCATATATCCAGACTAAAGGAACAGTCATGGAAAATTCTCATTTGGCACCAACATTAAACAAATATTCAATTACACAGTTAAGCTGTCCTGATGCTTCACATAATAGGCAAATTTTATTTTCAAACCTGCTGAAAGGACTTTCAATTGAACAGAAAAATATTCCATCAACAGCATTTTTTTAACTGACCACACTTGAATAAATTTAGACATCCATACTATGAAAATGATTTATCCACTGATAGGTTATAGTTTTATCCCATGACACTTCATTCAACCAAAACTTGCTCATTTTGATTTCTACTTCATAGAAAAGAAATGGGGAGAAGGGGAAAAAATTACAGTAAAACTAATTTTATGCCAATAAAGGGAAATACTGAAATAAGCTATTACAGTCAATCTTTCACAAAACAGCAAACTAAGTGATGTTGCAGTTCATGTCCTGGATAACTGGCAGAACTTCATTTATACTTAAGAGACTTAAACTACAAATCTGGAAAACCTAACACAACGTATCAAAGCCCATCTTCTTATGCCCCTCACCCTCGCTCCCCTCACATGTATCTCAAGGTACACAGTAGCCACCCTTACTGAATCATCTGCTTTGAAATGTGAAAGAAAGTGCAGCAGTTTCCCTGAAGAACACCTAGGACTGCACCACATGGACACCAGCAAGTCGTCACTTTCTCCAGAGCCTTAGAAATAGTGGGGGAAAAAAAAAAATAGTACCAGGCTTTTTATCTCAGCAGTACGGAACCCGATGTGTGCCATTAAGAATATTATTAGGTACGTCATTACGAAGCTGCCTGGCTGGAGAGGCTCCTACCCAGACATGACAGCTTGTGCAACTACTTTTGAGCTGACAGCATGGCATTTCTTGCATTATGCTCTCAATTTTTCAGTGAAGCAGAGGTGGTGGAAAATATTCCATTACCTGCTCCTCTGTCCCTGAGATGACACATCGTCCCATGCAATAATTATCCTCAGAGACTGGATTTATACATGCTTCACACATAAATGTGTGTTCAGTTAAGACAGATCATTCACAGAAGTGACATTTCAAGAAGGATACTGACAACAAAGGCCTGAGAAAGTAAAGAAAGTTAACAGTGACAGTGATGATACAGTCCCCCAGATCTGAAAGGTGAATTAGGATTCAGAAGACCAATTGAGATATTCAGTATTTCTGCAATCAAGAGCGACAGCAATGCAGACAGCCTCTAGTGCTACTGCAACACTGCGCTCATCTACACTGACTTTTTCGTATAAGAGCTAATGAAGTTCTTTGCTCATCTACAATAGGAGGGCTGAAACAGGAGTAATCTCTGGTTCTGGCTACTGTTCTGGAAAGCTTACCAAGAATACTCTAGGGCAGCCTTCAAACAACACACACAGATGTTTTACAGGTCGTTTTATAACTCTGAATACAAAGTTCATTAGCAAGTTTACTTAATTTAAATTAGAGTGACAACTAAGAAATGTTTTAGTCTTAAATGTAACTAAACTGTTTCTAAATCACAATCAATAATTGAGATGAGCTGAAAATAAAGGTGATAGAACCAAAGACATCACTTCATAAAAATCTATTAAGATAATGAAAATGTTATCAAATTTTAGAAATAATGACATTAAGTGGATTAAATTGACCATGTTTACTGCATCAAAATATAAAGCTGTAAAAAAAGATGTAACATTTATTTCTTTAGATTCTCTTCAAACGTTTTCTCACATTCAAAGAATGTCACCTCAGTACCTTGATTTATTTCAAAGACAAACAGCTCCCCCAGAGCAGTCATCACTGCTATTCTGTAGATAAAAAACGACTTATGAAGAGCGATTCTCACATTCAGCCAGTGATTGAATCTATGTTACTCCTGAAATTCCATGATTCACGGATCCAAGCCTAAAAATCTGTCCGTTTCTGAACAAAAGCAAATGGCACTGAAATTGTAAGAATAATTTTACAGTATGCTCCTTACCCCATCCAGAAGAGTGTTTGTTAGATGCATGCGAAGATCTTTACGGAACGGAAATTCCAGATTAGATACATGAAAAATGGAATTGTCTCGATCAATCATATAAACTTCATTCTTGCCATCAATCAACATCATGTACCTGCAAAGGCAATGTTAAGATATTATACTTAAAGGTATATCCTCTAAATCTCTACTATTTTGACTTACATTAAGTGTTAAGTAAAGCAATTGTGACAGCCATTATACAAAAACATTGTAGAATAATTTTTTTACAGTTATAAGTTTAAACCTGTTGCTTCAGGAAAACAGATCATTTACCACAATGCAATTACCACAAAGAAAATACTTCCAAGATAAAAGTTCAGAATATGTAAGAATGTTGCTTCGTCTAGATAAAATGATGGCTGAAAATCTATTAAATATAACAGATGTTTTAATGCCGTAAGAAATACATGAGCCTAATTTACCCAGATCCAGCTCAAACGTCTTTTATATCTTTTCCTCCAGTTTTTCCTTTATTAAATGGACTAGAACTATGCCTGGTATAAATTCACAGGGTTTCATTCCGAAGAAGCACCTTTCCTGTCTATCACTGGTTATATGACACTGCAGTATTGCAAATTCTCAGCCAGCTATCGAGCCACTTTTCATGAAAACACAGACAAATTTAGCCAAGGTACATTTCTTTTGCATTACACACAAAGAAAACCCCAATGCTTAACTTAACACACTGTCACCAGCAACTTATGAGCTTGGTTCAGTTGCAAACAGCTGAATTTTCTAAAACTCTTTACATTATGACAGTACTTGGAAGCCCAAGTCATTAATTTAGATCTCTCTGTGCTAATCCCATTTAGAAGCCTGCTCTATAGACATAAACAGTGAACAAGTGGGAAGAAAAAAGCTGGAAAAACACAAAAACCGTAGGAGACACTGAATAGCTGTGAAACACCTGAGTTACCTTTGCAAAGTTTTCTTTGATCTTTGCAACATGAGAACTAGTTGCTTGAGAAAGAACAGCAAGGCAGCTGCACAGATAAAGGTCTTCTCACACTTGTGCAGCAGCCTGGGCGAGCTTCTGCGCTTCTGCACCTTCTGACTTGAGAAAATAAACCCAGGACTTCTCAGCAGAAATCAGTATCAAAGGCCAGATGCAACAAGTCAACATCTGGGCAGCGAAGGAGACGCAATAAAGGTGCCGAGCGTATAACACCAGCAGCTGAAAGTGGAGACTAGCAGCCCAAACCTGATCTGGTAAGGGAAGATAGAAAGTGTTGTAGGGCTCAGAAGGTTGGCAAAGCAAAAAAGACCAGAAAAGTGCCTTTTTGGAACCAGCAAGATATGAATGCACTTAGTAATACCAGTGAAAGTAACAATACAGTTACCAAGAGGTGATCGAATGATCAGACGGGAAACATCGTGGCTTAACAGCAGTGCAAAAAACCACAATGCATACAAGAGACAAAGCTGACAGAAGACTGAAAAGTAAGTCCAAGTTCGGAGCCCTGGTCAAACCTGAGTTATACCAGTTTTACTAATTACCACCTGAGCTGATGTAATTATACTTATGCCTGATCACGCCATAACTAACCTTGGTCTACACTAAACCCAAGAGCATGACTAGAGTACAGCTTTCTTTCGCCAACCCATTTGCCTTGCACACAGATGTGCTAAAAGCACAAGTGTTATTTATTACAGAAAGTCTACCAAGGAAAGTCAAAATCACAAAAAAACCAAAAAGAGAAGAAAATAGGAGCACTACCAACTGTCAAGATAGTTCAATGGTTCTAAAAGTTCACAACATATAATGTTCTTGAATAGTCTCTGGCAGGGAAGGGGACACAAATCTTCCCAGAGCATTGCCATACAGTTTGACAGCCCAGAATAAGGAAACACTTGATGGAGTTTCACCAACCACACCAGAATATTTTGAAAGAAAGCAAGCATATTTTGAAAATTCATTCAGCAAAGAACTTCTCATACTTGTAGAAATCTCTGGACTTATGTGTGTGAATGTAGGGGGAAACAGTATGTTTCATAATTCATCGGTTTCTCCTTGGAAAGTCCTGGTTATGAAGAAATAACAAGCTATCAGTAGCCTTTTCTAAAATTCACCATTGCTGTTACAAGTCATGCCCACAAGATCTCTGCTGTCAAAACAAAGTAGCAAGCATCCCCCAGAAACCCTGCAGGCACATGGTCTACACAGGCAGCTGTCCTGCTGTCTGCACGGATCCTGCCTCTCGGAATCAGCGAATGTGGCTACGGGAGCACAGCACCACCCATGCAGCTTGAAAATAATACTTTAGTCTGGTATCATGACTATAACCATACAGATCAGCTCAACTAGCACTTCTCCTCACACAAGTGGAGTGCTTCAAGATGTTATATATCAGTTGGAAAATAAAAATATCATAAAATCATAAACCCTGAAGACAGGGAGGGGGTAGAGTAGATTAGGTCACTGCAACATCAGGAGACCTGAAACCTGCACATGGAGGTATTTTATGGAAAAAAAAATAATTCCATGTATACTCAACTAGATGACTTGGCACCAGTTCTTTAGGAGGAAGAATAATCTACAGACAACATTCATTTTTTTCAAACCATGTATATTTATTCAAAACAAAAACTAATTATAAAGCACATGTGTTTTTCTCATAAAATTAAAGAAACCATGGGGAGGGAAGAAGAGGTGTGTAAGTAACAAAGAAAGTTAAACACACAACGTGAATTTTGTTTTTCTAAGTAAGTTTAATTGTCCATCTCTGCACTCCCATATTCACTGTTGTTTGAAGTACATGCTTTTATTGTAACTTGCTTCAATGAAAAAATAGCATCTAATGCTTCATGAGACGTAGGACCTAAAGAAACATACTTACATCATCATTACAAATGTGGTACAATAAGAGGTCTTACAACTGCTTTGAATAAAGATCAAACCACATTAAAAACCCCACAAACACTTAAGCTTTGTTTCCAGGCATCTAAAACATCTACAGGTTCAGACTACATATAGAAGATTTTATCAAAACCTATTACTCATTTATCAAAACTAAGACTACCACCACCACTTTCTCTAGATCTATCCCTCAAAACAAAATCTACGGAAATTTAGTTAAGAGTTGGTAGCTGGAAAGTGGTGAGATTCCTTCTCTTTCAAGCCACAGCACTGAGGTTACAGCTCATTATTTTGTCACTTTTAGCTGTTTATGCCCAAAATTCTAAATGATAGGGACAATGGTAAGTCTTTCAACTGCATACAAAAGATATCCAAGCAAAGATCACCAGGAATTACAACAACATTTCACTTTAGAGAGCTACTGAGAAACAGCTTGCTTTGAAAAGAAAAATGTCTCAGAACAATAGATTACCTTAATTTAAATTACCTTAAATTACCCATTTGTCTTGGGTCTCACGACAATATATTTGCCTGACTTAGAAGCTGAAGAAGTCAGTCTAACGCTTTGCTCATGCAGATGACTCAGATATGTCTGTTTTGAATGGGTTTTGTTTGGTTGGTTTTTTTAAAGTTGAAAGACAGAAAACACCTCCACCCCCAATTTAATAAACTATTAAAAAAACCTCTAAAGGTGGCCCAAACAATAGAATTTTCAGAACTCTATTATCAACATAGAACAGAAGAAATTGTGGCTGCCCCCTCCCTGGCAATGTTCAAGACCAGGTTGGATGGGGTTTGGGCAGCCTGGTCTAGTAGAGGGTGCCCCTGCCCATGGCAGGGGGTGGAAATAGATGACGGGCGTTGAGGTGCCTTCCAACCCAAACCGTTTTGTGATGCTATGATTCTAGGAAATTTGGTCAAGGATCGTCTGACAACCAGAAGTGTTCTATGAGCAGCTGGTAACTGAAGATGTGGAAGAAGCAAGAGAGAGACACAAGGTTTTAGGAAAATTAATTTATTAGCTAATGACAGGGTTTGGTTGGTTGGTTGGTTGGGTTTTTTTTGTTTTATGCTTAACTCAAAGGGCATAAACTCAAGGGCTTAATGTCAGGCTTTAAGTTTTCTTCCGACGACGCTTCAAGCTTTCTTGGAGAAATCTTGTAGACTGTTGATAAGTACAGTTGTGAACATTATCTGGATGACCAGTTACATATTAAGAAGTTAATAAAGGTATTAGCAGCATAAGAAATTACCAGAAGAGAGTGAGCGCCTCTGGGCCATGCCACATAGGCACAGAAAGAAGAGCAATGATTCAATAGGAACTAAAACAGCACATAGGAGCTTAACTGTCATGCATTGTATTGCACACTGTGAACACTACTTGCTATTACAGCTGTGCGTTTATTACTAATTATCTCTATTGTGTGAGCACCCAAAAGCTCCCATTAGTAAGCAGGCCCTGTTGTATTAGATTCTCTGCAAGTACACAGGATGACATCCTCCGTTATCAGATGGCTCAATCTGAATTTACAAGACAAATGAATAACAGAGCAAGAGTAGAGCAGTAATAAGAGCAGTGACAGAACAGCTCATTCACAGTTGATAACTATATGTGAAAGCAGAGAATGGAGTTTGAGAGACAATCACCATCTCCTCAAACTACCAATCCAACTACTACGACCCAGCCAGTTTCCATTGCAACTACCGTTCTGACCATTGAGCTGAAGGAAAAAGGGTCACAGTGTCCACGCAGGCCAATCTCACAAGCAGATAAAATACCTACTCACAGAAATGTTAAAACCTCAAGTTTCATTAGAAGCTACTTTTCATTCACTTCTGGTCCCAAGGCAGGGTCTGTTATTAATTCTAATTGGACATTAGTATTAACAGGATAATTCTGGAAATAGGATGAAAATTTCATTAGCAAAGAGTTACAGGTCTCACCATTAGACAAGCAAATCTCCCAATCACCTACCAGAGTATTAACAACTTGAATCTTTGAACTATGTCAACCACCAAAAATCATCTTGATTTTTTTTATCTTCAGAAATCAATTAGTATAGCATACCACAATAAAGACAACTGTTTCAAAGGCTCATTTGCTTCCAAATATATGTATTTCCTGTTCATGCAGTCCATGTGAATTGGGTCCAAAACACATGCTAGAAGGATATGAAGCGGACTTGTGCTACATTAAAAATATAAATAAAAACTGTGGTTTCTCCATTATGTGGATATTTTATATTTTTCAGCATTAAATTTGAAAGAACATTTCAGGAAAATAATATTTAAGGCAAAATAAGGCAGATTACTTGGTGTCCCTCAACCTGTAGGGTCAGGAATGAGAACAGACGCTCCAAATTCAACACTACACCAACCAGAACATGTGGCCTCTATCCTCTTTCCCAACTTTTCAGGAGTCACAAAACTGACTTTGAAAATATGCCCAACACATTTGGCATAGTGGCTGCCAAAACACATTTATGGTGAAATGCATTGCCTAGAAATTTATAGAAGCTTTGCCACTGATTTAAAGTTTTACGATGTGCTTTTCCTATGTTTAACTTCCTTCAGACAAAATTCCAGCAACTATTCTAGCAATGAGGTTATGTATGTTAATTTTGTACTTCACAGGAGTTTCAAAACTCTTAGGTATGTGAAAGATTATAGCACAGCTTCCTCAAACTTTGAGAGCTCATCTTCTGAGTTTCAGTTCAACACAAAACTAATTTTCTGAAATAAAATCCACAAGTAGCAAATGGATTAGAAACATTTTTTAAAGGAAGCTTAAAAATTCAGTTCCTACAGGAGCTTTCTTTGCCCCACAGTATTTCTTTAGAGGGGCTATATCAAAGAAGATTATTTCTTTCAACACAGCATCATCGCCGTCGCTTTTTTTCTTTCTTTTGAAATATGCTTGTGTGTGTATTATCACATTAAAGAATGCAAGATGTAAGAAATTCCATCATCAACTCCAAGCACAAAATACACACCATTCCCAGGGGGGTTCATTACACAGCCTAGAATTCAGCCTTGTGAAAGCACTGCTGTCCCACACAAATAAGCATTACCCAACTCAGAAATGCAATTAGCATCACTAATATGTTCACTGACGCAGAGTGAACAACAGAATCTTGCTGCAGATACCATTTTCAATTTCCTAAATTTCCTTTTGGGATTAGCAACACCTCAAAATGACGACTGCATCGTAACTCTGTAGACCGATCACCCATGAGGAGGCCGAGCTACTTTAGCCCTTTACTTTGGGCCCTGACAAGACCCTTGCCCTCCTGGCAAGGCAGCATCAGCTTCCACCCAGATGCATCCTACGCTGTAGAAGGGGCCAGTGGAAAGGAAGACGACTGCCCTCTAATCACCGGCAGTAGGAGATCACCTATCTGTGTCGCTAAGTCGCTGCAGTTCCATGTCCTGGCAGGAATCCAGACTGCGCTGGATCTAGAGTAGCGGTTTAAATTAGACAAGTTTGAAGTTGGCCTGTGGCAGATGGAGCAATACAGCCTAAAGTCCCGATAAATGGGGAAGGCTCAGCTTGCTTTCTTCTCTTCTATTAATTGCTGCTGGCAATGGTTGCTGTTTCAGACTGTGTCTCCTGAAGGATGACAAAGCCTGGATTCAGGGACACTAACTCAAGAAATGTGTGAAGAGCCGTAATATTACTTTCAGTGTGTGTTTACACACTGAAAAACAATGTCCTTTTAAATCAGCACACTGACAGCTCTGTCACAAATGCTGTTTTCAATCTTGTACACTCATTTTCATTTGCACAAGTACATAGCACAGCAAGAAACACTGCTATACAAGCAGCTGCAGAATTATACGTTGGACTTGATCAGCCACATTCTAAGTAATTATTTTTAAAAGGCACACACACAAGGCCCTTGGAAGTCAGTCTGCTCTGAATATACCAACACTTTGTATTTCCCTTGTACACTGCTCTGTGAAATTTTGCCGTCAGCCATCTCCCTGGTATTTGAAACAAAAAACCTCTTAGATTCTGACTGACAGTAATTTCCAATTAACAGCCTCCAGCTCCAGTATTTCTTATTCATGACCTTGCATTTTCTCTAACTAAACATCCTTCCAGTTTTATTATTCTGTTCCTCAGTGAATTCGGTGGCTTTTCTCCCTCATTTGTTTGTCAGAACCATACTTAGTTTCTGTTTCAAAATTCTTAATGATGATATAAAATTAATATTCAGATTCTCTTCTTGTGGCTTTCTATATGTTTTCTTCCCAAACCATTCACAGCCATTTTCTCTCAGTCCATTCTCTCCTACCTTCCAATTCTAGCAGTCTTCGTTGACCTTAGTCTCTATAATAAGTAAAATTTCTGCAGAAGTCCAGAAGCATGAGACCTATGCACAAGATTTTCCCTTTACCTGGTATACAGACTTCTACTGGATTGGCTAAATTCTTACCAATGGAGATCTACACACTCGACTTGCATTAGAATTTCAAGTGCACTCATAGCGACAACCCTGAACAGGCTGGGTATCTGCAGCAGATTCTACAGTAACACAGAAATTTACCTTAACAGTCCTGTACCAAAATCCATAACATCATTTTATCCTTCAGCTACTATGAAAATAAAATGTTACTCCTCAAACTTTCTTTTGCATCTTTCCAAAACAATGAATGCTTGCCAATACTCATGTTACAGCCAAGAAACTTATCCTAGAATATTTGCTATCCAATATCTAATTTAATGAGAAATTATAAAGTTCCCAATATCCAGCTTCATGTTCTGAATCATTCATTCAAGCTACTGCTGCCCTGACTTGATGCTAGTACGGAAGAGAAGAAAAAATTTCTGGTGTTATACATCACACTATACATCACAATGCTGTGCTTAATTTTGATATTCATAGAATAATTTTGGCTGGAAAAGACCTTTAAAGTGATAAAGTCAAACTGTAAACATAACACTGCCAAGTCCAGCACTAAACCTTGTCCATAAGTGCTCCATCTAGACATCTTTAAAATACCTGCAGGTATTGGTGAATTGACATTCATCAGCTCATGCTGCTTAATTTAGACCACAGGACTTCATTTCTGCAAAATTTCTTCAGGTGGCATTCCCTGCAGATACACACTTCGTGTAAGTTACCACAGTAGGAAAACAGATACCCCACAGCTTAGACAAGTATTCAGTCTCCATAATCTTTACTACTCATCAGTATCCTCCCATTGTTATCTCACTCAACATCAATTTCTTCTTACTCTTGCCTGCTGCCACACTTCTTTAAACTCTGAATCCAACTTTCCCTTTTCATCGCTTCTGTTGACAACTCCAAGCCTAGAGAAGACTTTTTGTGACTGTTACGTCCTTGAAAGCTATCAAAAGTGAGGCAGTGAATATGCAAAAGATAGTATTCACTACAGAAATCTTCAGAATGCCCCAGACTACAGTAACAAACAATGCAAGTTTCAATATGCAACAGGTACCAAGACACAGGCAGAAGAAGCGCACCATGCTTCCCCACCTTACAAGGTTATAAATTAAGTGTCATCTGAGAAAGCTAATATAGCAGCTACTTTATACACATCAGTGAGAGCAGAGAAATGCATCTGCAGTCAAAAAAACCAACCCAGCAAACAAATCATGAGGTCACATAACTAATAGCACAGTACCTTATACAGACATAACATCACATCATTATACAAGTTTTTGGTGTTCCCTCACTGGGGATGCTATGTGCAGCAGCATAACAGTTTTCCAACAAAGGGGATAACAGTGATACCACTGAGCATGGAAAAATGTGTAAGAAGCATGGAAACCAGTATCATTTCTCTTAATAAATTACTGTAGTTTAGACAGAGCTTAAACTTTACCTTTTCCTGTTTATAAATTAAGGATAAAGATGCTTTTAATTAATTTAACAGATGGCAAATTCAGAAACAATGTAAAACCACTTTTTTTTTTTTTTTTTGATCTAAAGTACTATTTGACTGGGAAAGTCTGCAGCAGAGCTGGTAAACCCAAGCATACAGCAAGGTTATAAAAGACTATCCAGTTACAGCATTTGTCTTGACTGCCTTCCAGGGTTTTAATTAAGTTAGAGTGCTGTGGGGGTTTTGTTTTCTTATTTCCAAAAGGATATTAAACGTTACGGGTTAAATTTGAAGTCATCTTGTTATCCTTATTTGACCTATAACAAAGGGTAAATTACTACATACTGAAGAGTTCTTATAATGCATTATGACTTACCTAGTGTAAAACAAAGGAATAATTGTTAACTAATGAGAAAATACGTGACCCAGTAACAGAATCTGTATACTAACAGATTTCTTTTCAATACTAGGTTCTTATGGTTTCACCCAAATTTTTTAATGATGCTAAATGGTAAACTAAGTATTAAAGTACATTTCTACATTAGTGGGAGCGACACTGTTGGAAAACAGCTGTACAGGATAATGTTCTGACTTTTTTTAAACATAACAAGATTAATGGAACAAATTATATCTTAAGCTTGACTGAGCTACCGAAATCACCTATAATTTATCATTATTATTATTATTATTATTTATTGCAGATATTGAGCTTCAAGTTTGCTTGAATTTGTTTGACTGAATCCCTCCTCCACAAATTTTACTCTGAAAAAAATCTTCAAGATTTAGAGGGAAATCCATGCCTGAAGCAACAGGCTCCATTAACAAAAATGCAAAGCAGTGGTTACGCAACATTGGAAGAAAGAATGACACTAAATTCTTTTGTTTGAGACAAGCAGTTAAATTCCAAGCAAGAGAATCATGACATCATAATGGCTCTCACGGATGCCCAAAACATAGCATTTAAGTAAAGAGTATCATAGCTTTGAAAAAGGAGGTTCCCTTAACTTTGAGGTCATTTATGCTGGGTCAATTCTGTCTATATGTCAGGCTCAAGCTACAGAAGAGTACAACTGCCATTTCTCCTCACAGATTAAAAGATCAACTCTAAAGGAAAGGGCTGCCCTAGGTATACTAGGCTGCCCTAGATATTTCTATAGTTAAACCTTACCAACTGAACCTCAATCATCCCTTAATAAGCTCAAGTCACTATACTTCATGGATGTACCCATAAACTCAGCCCCCTCAAGAGAACCAGCAGCACAGGATGTGCTGTTCCACTATTGAAAGTAGTCTGGGAGAAAGGAAAATAAATAAATAACCAGTAATCACTGATACTTGTCGCTTGAACATCAGGTACACATGCAGGCACATCATTTATCTTGATCTAATTAGAACATTTTAGGACTACAGTTGAATACTCTAAGATCAGTATTCATAGCACAAGCTACATAATAAGCATTTTAACGCATTAACTATTTATAACTAAACAAAAGAGCCTGCTTACAAGACAATCTGTCCAAATATTCAAATAGTTATATATGAATAATCAGCAAAGTAGTACTTTGCAAAGAGCTCAGAATTGTGACCATAAAACTTGGTGAGCTGTCAAAAGGCTTCAGAACTGTGAAGCATCAAGCTTGCTACTTCCCCAAATATACCTTCTGTACAGTATCACATCAGCAGTCCTCCTTAATTTCTTAAGAAAGGGACACAAACCCTACAGCTTTCTTCTCGCACTTACTTTCAGAGTCTTGATGCTGTTGCAGGCACATATAAATAAGAAACCACAACCAAGAATAAGAATGATTTCTTTGGCCATTTGAGGTCAATTTTGATCCAGGCTGGGGGTGACATGTTCTGTCCCACCTACTGATTCACTCCTCTACATTGATTCAATGATTTCAAAGACTGACTTCAGGAGACTGTAAAGCAGCAAAGCAGTAAGGATGTCAGGAGATGAAGACGAAGGCTGCTTAGAGTGCTTAACATCTATATATTGCTCTTTTCAGCAATCATTAGAAAAGGCAGTTTATACATTATAATCCAGAATCACGTATGTGACCTTTAAATACTTTTGCAGGAGCTTGACATTATGTTATTATACACTTCAAAGCTAAACTGCAGATTCCTAAAAACTGGTAAGTACCATAACCCATAAAAGGTATTTATAGCTTTTAATCTTGACTGGCCAGGGGTGGGGAGAAACTTTACTACAACCGTTTCAATAACTTTCACAACTTCAATTTCCAGCCTAAATGCATGCTATCTCAAATTAAGTTATTCAAAACAAATTCAATGAAATGAATCCCACATGGGTTCCATACTCATCCTTAACCAAGGTTCTTCCAGCTGTAGAATTACAGAACGTTTTTTAAAATGGGTGAGCTTGTTTTCTCTTATTCTGTTATTGTTTCTCTTAAAATAATTATAAAGAAGGACCACAAGGGTCTGTAACATGTAAAAAATCCTGCATTTCCCTTCTAAAGACCTTAAAAAAAAAGCATCATGGAACAAAACAGTGTGGAGTTAAGAAGAGGGGAATTGCAACAGTCACTTTACACTTTTAAGGAAAGGGTTTTTTTCCAAGTCTTGTCCCTAAATACCATCCCATTTCGACAATTTCATAGGAATAACAGAAAAACCCTTACAAGTTTTACCCTTTGAGATATTAAATGAAAATAATAACAAATGTCTGAAGAGTAGCACTCAACAGTGGAGGCTTTGCCCATTGCTGGTAGTTATATAGGCATACAATTTGAATAAAGCTCATTTAACTTAAGTCCAGTTGCTCACAAAACCTGTCATCCACATTAAAAAAATCCATTTGGTCCTGAAAAGTCTGTTTGGCTAATGTCTAAACCCCTGAATATTATTCAGACAAAAAGACACATGTCCTAGCCACAAAGGAAGGGATACACGGCATTATCAAACAACGGCGCAAAACCGTTAAATATTTAAGTCTACTTCTTATGATAAGTGGGGAAAGGAGGAAGGGAATGAAAAGGAAGAGAGCATTTCTAAGATCCCAGATGATTCTTGTATGGGTTCTTCACCCCACCCTATCAGTAGGATGCAAATCCTCCTTCCGGACTCCAAGACCATAAACACATATAGCCCCAAACACAACTAAATGCCAGGATGCACAAAACACCATCTGTAATAATTAACTCATTCACTAGCCATTAGGGTCAGAAAGTAAGGCACCCAGAAAGGAAGGAGCATTCACACCCTGAGAAAAGCCCCTAAGTCACAAATGCTTTCCAGTGTTTAACAGCACTAAACTGTGCTGCTTGCATGACTTCCGAAAGCCATCTGTCAAATCTCAACATCCTACGTTAGGAACGAACGCGCTAACAATTGTGTAAACCTCCACTTCAGGCACTTCCCACTACTGGGTATAAAATCCCACGTCCATGAGAACTTGGTCATGTCATTTGTACCAATCTGAAAATTAATCTATGGCTTCTCTCTCATTCCCAACAGTCTCCTTCAAGTTCAACTCCACATTGATATCTTTGCTCCCAGGAGATAATCTTTCCGTTCTCCAGATCTGCTTTCATGACAAGCTGGACTCTTGTTCTTAATAATGAGTTCTCAAGTGCATAGATTTGTTTTTTAATTGGATTAGTACTACTCTCCAATCTTCTCTGTCCTCCCTTGTTCTCATTATTATCTTAACTTTCTCTCTAACTTCTCTAACGTCTCTCAGGGATAACAGTTGTTCCATGAGCCCATTCAACCATCTCTTCTTTAATGCTTTGCAGAAAGGCTACCATTTTTCTTCCTTGACACTTATTTTTGGGCTAATTTCCTCTACTTCCTAATTTAAAAAACAAACAAAAAAATTTGTTTCTTAATTTTCTCTTTTTTTTTTTTGGATCTGTTCTTCAGCAGTGATCACCTTTGGAGAAGTTTTCACATTAAGAATCTGCAGTTTCTCAGTTATGCGTGTAAGCTTCATCTAATCATTTAAAGAATCAACAGGGATAGAAAATTCGGGGAGAAACTTTCATGTCATCTTCATTACGATTTGCCAACATGCATGAAGTTACCTTAAATACACACCCAGTAAGCTTCCTTCAAGCAGTGGTCACAAAGATTTTTCCTAAGAGGCTGCAACTCCCAATAACTTAAAGTTCTTAAGATTTCCTTCAGTTTGTACAAAAAGCTAGCCCAAAGAAACCTGAGAAAATATAAGTTTGATAATGCAGTAACTTACATGCTTCAGATAAATCAAAATTGTTTGATTAATAAACACAACCCTAAATTTTGGCCACGAGTTTTATCATACGGTTAAGTGGAGCTTTACTATTTTTATTTTGTATTTTGATACCAACAAGGTGACAATTATGTAGGCAACAGGCCTTTTTTCTAAAATGTAATTTGCTAATCATGAAAAAACCCACCCTAACTTCAGAGGTGTTCCTAAGTGCTTTGTTACAAACACCTTTTAGACAATTAGCAGCAATTCTCAAAGAGCTGCCTTACGTTCTTTATCTATTTGTTTGCATTTAGATATCTGCAAGCCATCAAATTTGCATGAATATTTTTCAAATATAATAGCCTGTGGCAAGAACTTCCTGTTCTGCATTTTTTAAAACAGCTGCCTTACCATAATTGAACAGCCATAGTATTATGATTGTATTTATTATTTTTCCACTAAAACTGCATGTGTACAGATGTGAAAAATAAAAAGGTACTCATACCTTTTTAGGTATGTAGGAAAATAACTTACACCCCTTAATAGCTTGCATTTAGTTCAGGTCACATTTTACCATTATAAAGCCTAGTCCTGTTTGATTGCATTAATTTGAATTATTCCACAGACATTTTAAAGCTTTTTATTATTCTTAGTGGTAACAGCCTTTTTTCTTTTTTTTTCCTCTCTCTCAAAACTGGTGTCTCATTACTTTACCAGCCCTACTCCTGTCTGAACATTCAGCTCCACTCATTAGAACAAACATCTGCTACCAACAGTATTAATGAGATACATATCAAGGGATAGAGCAAGCCGCTAACCACCTGGGTTAATCACTTTACAGTACAAAGTTGCTAACACAGAGGCATACAGTATGCCTTGAACATACTGTTACAATTAGCTTGTTCAGATAGAAACTACTATTTTGGAAGCACGGCACTACAAAATTGGATGTATTTGTAAAGCTGTACATACCTTGTAGCTACTGTTAACACGCAACATATATTTCATCTCAAGTAAGCCAAAAGGCATGATTTTAGTAGTGGGAAATTTGCCCTTTGGATTTCTGTGCTTTATGAATAAAAAGCGTTAAAATTCTTTTTAAGCCACGAGAGGTTTGACAGCTGTTCCAATAAATATACAGGACAGAATTCACACCAAACTTTTTATTGTAGATCCAGGCCTGGAGGTTGGTGGCTCTGCCTGTGGCAGGGGGCTTGGAGCTCTATGATCCTTGGGGTCCCTTCCAACCCATGCCATTCTATGATTTAAAGTGAAGATTTCAGAGGTGTTTTTCTCCAAAACGGGATGAGTTGCACATAGTATTTACACACACACAAACAGCTAGTACAAAGGAAATATTTTTCCAGAGACATCCAACGCTTCCTGAGCTTCAAAGCTCTTTTAATTTAAAGTTTACTTGTCTAAACCCAAGACACAAGTGCACACATCTTTACACGTAGGCATTTATGAACAAGAGGGGAGAAGTATTCATTCACAATGCACATCCCTTTGGAGAAAACATGTCCCAGAAGGAAACTTGGAGAGAGAACAGGGATGCATGCCTTGCTGATGCTCATGGAAGAAGGGAAACCAGGCACAGAACAAGCAAGACCATTGTGTAGACACAAGCTCATACCTAAAGCAAGGGTAAGTCAACCAATTTCACTCAGGTACTGCAGGAGAATGGAGGAGGTTGAGTTTTGACACAAACCCGACCCAGAACCCACACATTTACAAAAGTGTGTAAGATATTACTCCAGCAAATTTTCCCAAATTTATAAAATCTTTGTATAATTTAACTATTAAATGTTGTATTATTTAGTCAATGCAGTATTGATAAAATAGTGCTCTTTCATTTTGGAAAATACTTTTTGAAAAAAAATTATGGGCAGAAAAAATATTACAATACTAAGAATGCAAAAAAACATGCACTGTTCTACTACAGAAAAACAAAGAAAGTGAGAAACAAACCCTAACACCACCACAGCTTTTAAACCAGAAGGTTTTAAGTTTAGTTACACTTAAAACCTAGGAATAGCTAGTGCCTTTGGAGTTAAGTAAAAGTTCTCGATTACTGACACTACATGTCAGTTAAAACAAATGACAAATACAGGCTTCTGCCATGAGCCTCTAGAGAAGACTATGGCTGCAGGAATAAAATGTAGATATTTAACAATGATGAAATTTAAGAAGTTTTGCTAAGTTGAACAAATATTGCTTAAATAATTATTTAAGTGAGAAAGTATTATATTATCCTGGTTTCAGCTGGGATAGAGTTAATTTTCCTCCTTGGCTGCTGGTTAGTGCTGTGTTCTGGATTTAGGATGAGAGTAGCGTTGGTAACACACTGATGTTTTTAGTTGTTGCCAAACAGTCAAGGACTTTTCAGCTCCTCACACTGCCCTGCTAACAAGAAGGTGGGGGGCAGCCAGGAAGCTGGGAGGGGACACAGCTAGGACAGCTGATCCAAACCGGCCAAAGGGATATTCCATACCACGCAACAACACATTCCATATATAACTGAGGGGTTGGCCAGGAGTCAGTGTGGCACAGGAACTAGCTGAGCACTGGCTTCAGCTGGGTGGTGAGCAACTGTGCTGTGCATCACTTGTTTTATATGTTCTATTAGCATAATCATCAGCAGCCTTCTCTGTCCTATTAAACTTTATCACAACTCATGAGTTTTACCTGTTTTTCTTTCTGTTTCTCTCCCCACTGCACTGTGGGGATGGGGGAGTGAGCAGAGGCTCTGTGGCTGTATGAGCTGCTGACCGAGTTAAGCCATGACAATAATATAAAGGTATTTTTTATCTGTTTTTCTCCAAGTCCAATCAGGTTAATGAAACAGCAGTGCCTTTTTAAGCAAAGGGAGAAAACAAAACAGAACTGTGCAAGCCAAATCACTGCAACAGGCAAAACCTAGACTGCTGCATCTAAACCACACTTAACAGAATAACTTCAGAGATATTTGATGACAGCAGTTTCATCTCCAGATAAAGTAAGGAGGGGATCCATAAATGGATCTCCACTAACTGATGTCTTAATATTAAATTTGGGAAGGTCATGCATGTCAACACAAGCATTCAGAATAATTAATGAAAATCTGTTTAATTGCATAAGGAGTCCAGATCATTCAAGAACAACAAGCTGATTAGAATCATGACCTATGTATAAACTGCTACACTAACGCCATTGACGACTCGGGTAGTACACTATCATGTACAGTGTCTAAACATAGTTCAGTTTTTCATCTTTAATCTCCCTTTCAACATTCCTTGAACCAAAATTCAGTAACAGTGGATCTCTGTAACACCATTTTCTTCTCTAAATATACCTACCAGCCTGTGTATCTCCATACTCAACTGCAAGTGATTATGTTTTGAGAAAATATAAAAAGAACTATATAGTTCCCAGTTTTGCTTCTCATCCATTCTGGTTTGTCACAATTCTAGAACTAAAAACACAGGATAGACCGTCCAAAATACTTGAAAATTCCTACAATAAATTACATGGTCACTTTTTATTTCTTTCATAAAAAGCAGTCTTCCGGGTGCACTCCTCTTTCCCAGATAATTCTTCTCATATTCAAATGTATGAATCCTGTACATTTGAGTAAGAAAACACTGATATTCCACAAGACTTCCATTTCCAAATGAATATTCTAAGATATGACAGACTCTTTGTATTGAAAACACAAAAAAAGAAGCATGGAAAACCAGATTACAACCCTAAAGAATAGTGCTAATTATAATTTTACAGCATCTTAGTATTTGTTCTAAGACATACCAATCTGTATTAGCTAATGACCCACGGGTTTGAACAAATTATTCTTCAGTGGCAACACACACTAGAATCATTGCAGATGAAACATTTTTTCCTCTTAATATCAAATGGCTTTCTGTAAAGACATTATTTTAAAACCATAATTCTTCCTCTGCTAGCACTATTTCTTGAAGCAATAAACTTAAGCGATACGAAAATTTTTCCATAAACTGTCTTTAATACATACTGAAATACTAGTGTAAACCAATCCCTAAAACAAAGGCTTCCTGAAGGACTAAGCTGTGAAAAAAGGCAAGGATTACCAGTATCTGAGCTGCACAGGGCATTAATACTTTGCAAACGTATTTTCATAATTCTACAAGTGAAGTCCATGGGCGGTATATCTGGAATGTGAATTCAAAGCATAATAAATGCAAAGACTCCCATCTGGCTCTTTGCATGGTCAGTTTGAGTTGGCGGAGTTCACTTCTTTAGGCTCAGCACTTTTGAATGCACTCTGCTCCTCTGAGAGCAAGCCCAGATCTCCCAACACCGTGTTTCCGTAACCTCGCACGCTGAGAACGCCTGCATCGCGTTACCCAAGTGCTCGTGCGTACAGCCAGTTATTAAGCCAAATATTCCCACCCATTTCTTCCAGCTTGGACGCCATACTGACTGCAAGCTTACTTTGTATTTTCACACAATGCTCTGCCCAAGGTAACAGACCCCTGAAGAACAAACTCCACACATGAGAGATACCCAAAGGGTCTTCTTTATAGGAGACAGCTTAGTCTGCCCAAATTGTGCTGAATCCTGACTGACTGCACGTGGAGACACATGGCAATTCTCATTAAATATCCAGTTTCCCTGCATTTTCCTGGCTTTTCATTATCTAGGTTACTCCATTATATTCCTAAAGATAGCAAGCTCAGCAAGACAAAGAATGTAGGAAAAACTTTAGAAGATGGCCTATGCTGTTCGTTTAGTATCCCAGCATATGGAAGGGAGAATGCTTTCCATCGCACTGCTACAAAAAACCTTCTTTTGCCCATATCTATAACCAAAACCGGTATTTCAGCTTGGCCAGTCTGAAAATAAAAACTATTACCTTCTCTTTTTGAAAGCATACATCTCATCCCAGAGCACTGATGCCTTCTCATACACAAGTAGAACACTGAACTCACTTGTTAGTCTAAAGCACCGCGCACAAACAAGCATAACAATCCTCCTCTTACCGGGTGTATGTTCATTGGAATTGCTCTTTTTGTGATCAAGGCAAAGCAGGTTAAAAATTTATTCATTTGCTCTAAGTGAATAAAAATTAAAGTCATCACACTCAGCACAGGTTACAATGGCTTAAATGCTTTTGTAGCTAAAGAACATCTTTTAGAAATTAAAAATTTAAATCCAGCTATTGAAATGAATGTGTCAAGCAATTTAAATTCCACCTGTTACTGAGACACTATTGGCTGCAATGTAAGAAATTACATTACTACCTCAAGACAGCACCAGCAAGGGAAAGGAAGATTGTGATCTGAACGCTATGAGTAGCACAGGTTAAAACTATTGCCATTAAATATCTGGGGTCCTTGCTTTTAGTTTTGAAACCAGAAATACTGAAGAAATGATGATTTCAAAATCTCGAGAAAACAGTTCTAACTTGGCAAATTTAACAAACTTGAAAAAATATTCAGGCCTATGAAAATAGATATGATTTTGAAGGCTTGGAGTTTAACTCAAGAAAGATTTGTTTGGATGAAGAGTCACAGCATTTCTCTGTAAGAGTGCAAGGAAGTGGGGCACCAAACGTTTGGAGGTTTATTTCCATGTGAACAGCAAATATTTTCTACACCTCAACCGAGCTGCTGGGTGTAGAAGCAAGAGACCCTGTGTGGCATGGCTTCTTCATACGAGACAAAGCAACAGAAGGATGCACATTTTTAGACAAGTGAGTTTCATGAAGTTCAGCTTGATCTATAGCCTGTTACCATCAGAGAGAAAAAGCATTTTGCTATCCTCTATTTGACAATGTATAGCATTTCTCCTACTTTGAAATGTTAGGATGAGAACACTGGAAATATTAAGTACAATGATGCATTACAAACCAGAAACACCACCACTGAGGGGGTTCAACACACCATTCAAATCAGGTTGTAGCCTGTTATTAAAAAAAAAAAAAAGAAGTCACTCCTACAATGAATGTCAGGGAACTGGTGTGGGATGATGAAACTACTGGCTCTTTGGCTGACCAGAACTACAAGTTCAAACAAAGGATCGCAGTATGAATAAAAAAATAAATAAATATGGAATTTCTAATACTAGCCAGCTTCTGAAGGATCAACCAGAAGTTTTAATTTAGCTTTTATAAACAAATTCTTAAGCTTAACAAACCCTTACTGTTATCTAAGACTTTGGTGGCAAGTCTTAGCTGACTGACAGGCAATGGTCATGGAGAAGAATAAAAGTATGGACATTTAACAGTGAGTCTGCAGAACAGCTGCTGAAAAGAAACTCAGCCACAAGCTTCAGCAAATGTTTGGTACTAAAGCAGCAAAAAAAAAAAAAATCATCTCTGGAGTCAGTTTTGTTGTTAGAATACACTTTGTCCTTTGTACAAGGGAATTTACTTTCCTGAGAAAATACAAACCATCTACCCAATTCACTGGGTGTTTCTTTTTCATTTAAAATGAACTTACCGAGTGCCGTCTGCTTTCCAGCTAACTTTGTATGGCTTCTGCTCCAAAAATTTAATATTTTGCTTGTCCATGGAAACAGGCTGTGCTCCAGGGAATCCAGACCTAAAAAGGCAGGCCCATGTTTATTAATGTTCTTCAATAAATACTCACACAAGGGAATACATCTTTTACATTAGACTGAAGTCACACTTTTAACCTTGCAGCAAGTCTCGTGCACTCTGAGTTATAGAGCATCTTCTCCAGTAATGTATTTTGCAAGAGGAACCAAATGCCTATCTTACAAGAACAAGGATATCAGTGGTTATGACAAAACACTAGGTTATATAGAACTTCAAAGTTTTAACTTTGGAGGAAGAGGTATCTAAATTCAAAATTGCAAGCACTAGAAGAAATACAAGCAAGTTGGGAAGCACTGTGAACAACTCCCTGGATGATTTTGAAAGGAGTTCAAAATCCAAGATGTTAAAAACAACTTTCTCATTAGCACTGGATACAACCAAGTTGCCTATAAAAATCAGTATTATACCTTAAGACTAAAGTGTAATAGGAAGTGTATAAGCCTACTGCTTGAGCAAGCACTAAATTTTACACAATTAAATGTACTAAACATTGTAGTACGTACAATTAATGTACTAAACTACACCTAGAATTCGGGGAGCAACAGTACATCTGAAAACACTTTTTAATCTCAATGAAAAAGCAGATTTAGAATCTTGTTTCCAATACCAACAGTTGACCACTGCCTTTCATAAGGCAATGCAAGACACTCATCTGTTTTACTGTTGAGTGGTTTTGAGTTGCTTTATTTCAAATGTCCATCCAAAAAGAGTCACCTTTTTGTCATTTTTACAATGAGCTGCTTCCTTCTGCAAAACTAGAAACCTAACACTTATTTCCAGACAGTATAAACAAACAAGTTCTAAAGGTTCTCATACCCTTCCCATCCACAGAACTGCTGACATTTTTGCTGTATTCCTCCTAGCTTTGGTTGTGTTGTCACCTGGGTCACACATTTAACTGTTATTCCTTCCAAGAAAATTGCACCCTATGTAAAACAACAACAACATAAGAAAAAATTAGGATTTGAGGACATGTCAATACAAGATTAAGGCTGGTTTTAGAACACTTGAGCTTCACAAGCAATACTAGCTTAAATATTTCTTAAAGATTCTCCACCAAATGCCAAGATTAATCATTTGACCTGATTTATCTTATTGGCGAGCCATATTCCAAACCCAGGAACTGAAATTTGGGTGGTCACGGGGAGGGGGCAGGAGGGGCCGGACATAACCACACGACATGGGATGGGACAAAACAATTAAAAAGAAAAAACAAAAAGGAGGTAAATGATAAGGAAAAGCCACTGATTAGCTGGTAACTTTCAAGAGAGTTCCCATGTCAATCTACAGCACTAGCCTGAGTCATTATTTTTCATCTGTAACTGTTCTTATTTAAAATGAAAGCATGAGAGTATAAAGTACTTAGTAGTAAATTATTCACATATGGAATTTGCAGGGATCAAATTAATAATCCTTAGTATGCAAAATATTCTATAGCAACAAAGTAGTGTAAGACATTTATGTGATGGATGAGAATCTGAACCGAAACAGTATTGTAAGTCTGGAGCAAATCACTATGCATTAAAGGTCACAGACCTCTTTCTGCCAGAAGCCTTTGTGACATCACTTTTAAACGTGTCAAAAAATATGGCCTCAAAATAAGTAAACTGGAAACTAAGGACAAAATTGACCTTGACAAAATGAAACTACAGGAAAATAAAAATAACACAAATAATATTTCTAGACCAAAACTTCTGTGCTTTCCTTGATTCATGGAAATTAAGAGCTGCTACCAACAGGAGAGACCTAACATGTGACCTAATACAATACCTGGGTAATTAGTGAACTAAAGTCACAGGGAAACATCTTTACACACCACATTTTTGGCAGTGTTTTGGAGGGGGTTTTTTACTGTCTTCACATGCAGAGATTTTTGTTAAGTCCAAATCTTTGAGATGCATATTTTCAACCAATCGAAAGAACTAATGTACTTCTGTAGAAGCAAACTTAAGGGGTTCTCAGTCAACCTAGGACAAACATCTTAACAACAACAGAACTTCTTAACAACAGCCACCATAAAATCAGCTGGATTGTAACAAAATATTGAGAATAAAATTATGCAAGTATATTTTTAGACAATCTAAACCAAGTTACAAAGTAGAGGTGCTATCCTGAATGCCACAGAAAAGTCTTACGTAGAGATCAATAAAAGAACACTGAAAATAAAACTCTAAAATAGCTTGTACACACCAGAAAAAAGTTTGATGCCAAGTGGAATAAAAGCACTTTCTGCACAACAGAATACAGTAAAGCTATCAGGTCTACAAAGCTACATAAAGACTACAAAGAACCCAAATCAATCAGACTTACTTCGTAGAATCACAGAATCTTTAAGGTTGGAAAAGCATTAACAGCATCTTAAAATAAATTCTTAGTGCAGACTAAAAAGATCAAAGCACAAAGTTTCCACCTGTTAAGCTATGAATCCTGCAAATGCTAACAGAAATATTTCATATGTGTTATCTAAAATGCTGAAAACTAGCTGCATACTACTGATGAAAGGAGCCTCTTTTTGGTCACTTCAGTTTCCACACACCATGGCCCTCATCTGTTCTACTCTTGAGCATGTCTAGGAACTAAGTTGGCAAAATTACGTCATAAATTAGTCATTTTCTGCCAAATTAGTATCCTAATCTAGCTCATCCTAGGATGAGTCAGCACTAGTGCCTGCACAAGGGAAGCAGAAGGAACATAAGCAGTGGAGGGAAAGCAGAACCAGAGTTTTCAGTACAGCCTGCATTGAGTTAAGTCTGGCTCAGTTGCATCACTAAATCAGATTCTGAGAACAGAACATCCAAAGAAATAAGCTGGTTTATAACCTTAATTACCCTAAGATCCACAGACTTTTGGTGCATCGCTTATCCCATATTAATTATGTGGGCACCAGCAGGTGCCACAGCATACAGGTAACTGGGTGAGGGAAGCAGACAGCTACACACACCCAGCCAACCTGTTGTCTGAATTCCAAGTGGTTAAGAGCACCATGAAATCAGGGAACATGGTCATCCCTTGCTTCTCAGAATAATGGCACAGTGTGATGAAAGCAAGAGACATGCAACAGGAAAGATCTTCCAGAAAATAAGAAGTCATAAACATGAAACTGGTGCCTGCCATTTGAAAGTGTCCCTTGCAGATTATCTGGTTAAGAGAGTTACACACACACGCAACCGGTTCTGAAGCCACAAACGTCAGAGTGCATACTACGGGCAAGTTTCCCTACAAACCAAAATCCTCTGCGTGCTGCCTCCACGTCTGATGTAATTTTAAGCAATTTAGAAAATTGCCCATATGGTAAGAAAGGTAAAAATTTAGAATGATTTCTTCATAATTGCAAAACATTAGCTTCTCAAAACATAGAAATTCTACATCCTGATTAGTTTCCAGTAACTTGGCTTTGTTTGTTAGGGTTTTTTATAACAGCTGTTAATTGTTTATTCATTTTAAACACCTGACCAAACCCAACAGGCTCGCTTGCACAGGCAGCATGTGCTTGATGCACATAATTACATATATACATCTGAATGATTATGTTGGGGGGAGACAATTTTGTAGGAATTAAGGAAACAAGTACAGCCTATAATGTGACAAACTAGCTGAGCTTTTGTGTTTTCTTACATTCTTTTCCATTCCCCTGATTAGGCACCTTGTAACCCCCCCGTAATGCTAGCAAGTTGAAAGAAGTAAAGGACTGGGGAGAGTGAGGAACAGAGCAAAGTGCTGAGGTCACAGGATGAAGACAGTAGGTTGTGCAATATTAAAACAGTAAAGGCAGAGAATGTATTGCTTGATTACCACAGCCTAAAATGTAATCAACTCAGTTATCCAAGGCTCAACCAGGATGCCAGGTTTGCAAGCGCCATTACCATACTCACACTAGAAGAGGCTTTCAGAGGGTAAGGTCGGGACTCAAGCGTACTCACTAGCTAAAGCTACAGAAAGAAGGTGAGTCACTGGGGTATCTGTGCTAGGATAACTCCAGGGTGCTCCAGGTTTCATGAGGACATTTCCTTGGGTAAGGTGCCAAAACTGAATCAGATCCATGCACTTTCTGCACGGTTGCTGAGCTAACAACCCCATGGGGCAACAGGACACTGGTGCAGAGATACAGGAGCAACTCACATTCTCAGTGCTGCTCAGCCTAGAGTTTTAAGCCCTAACAGACCCAAGGTAACTACATGCACTTAGTTTCTACACTCTGCACGATATTCACATCATCTGCAGTAATCAAGCTCTCCTCACATGCCACTGTAACCCTCCACCTATCGCTTCAACTGAAGGAAAAGTGACAATGTTTATCATCTTGTGTTGGTTCTGATTCTAAACACTATCTGGAAGAGTGGGTGGGTGGAAACAGCCCCAACCACATCCAAACTTGACCCTAGTGGCTATTACCAGGCCTGGAAGATAGCCAACCTCAACTACTCAGACTTGACCAGGTGCCAATATGCGCAGAGACTGCCTTCCACAGGACAATAAACATTACAAAATGTATCAGGAAGAGAGGGAGAGAGTCCGCATCTTCTAAAAGAGGAAGAGAGATCAGCTTACATTTAATACCTAGAAATACAGGATCAAATCACAAGAGCTGCCTTTAGGCATGTACAAGCAAAAAAGATAGAACAAAACCATACTGACAGTCACTCAGTAACAACAGTGTTCAACTAATCATTTGGTTTTCATGGTAAAACAGGATTCTTAGAACCAGGAGAAGCAGGGAATATCACAAGTTTTGATGCTGGTGTTTGTCTTGGCTTGTCTTTCATTTGCTTGTCTTGTTCTCACAGAGGAACTCAGAAAACATGGGGTAGATGTAACTACTACAGAACAGAATCACACACAATCACAGAATTATGGGGATCAGAAGGGAGACATCTGGGGGTCATCTAGTCCAATCCCCCTGCCAGAGCAGGATCCTGTAGAGCAGGTTGTATGGGATAGCCTCCAGGTGCATTTTGAGTATCTCCAGAGAAGGAGACTCCACAGCCTCTCTTGGAAAGCTGTCCCAGTGCTCTGCCACCCTCACAGTAAAGACATTTTTCATCATGTTTAGGTGGAACTTCCTATATTCAAGTTTATGCTCATTGCCTCTTGTCCTGTCGCTGGGCACCACTGAAAAAAAGACTGACTTCATCCTCCGGACACCCACTCCTCACATATATATAAGCATTGATAAGATCCCCCTCAGTCTTCTCTAGGCTAAAAAGTCCCAAGTCCCTCAGTCTCTCTTTGTAAGAGAGATGTTCTAGTCCCCTCATCATCTTCATAGCCCTTTTTTTGTACCCTCTCCAGTAGCTCCCTGTCCTTCTTCAACTTGGGAGCCCAGTACTACACATAACATTCCAGATGAGTCCTCACCAGGGCAGAATAGAGGGGGAGAAGAACCTCCCTCGACCTGCTGGCCGCACTTTTCTTGATACACCCCAGGATGCCATTGGCCAGCTTTCCTACCCACAAGGGCACATTCTGGCTCATGGTTAACCTGTAGGCCACCGTAACTCCCAGGTCTTTTTCCGCAGAGCTGCTTTCCAGCAGGAAAGCCCCTTCACTTGTACTGGTGAAGATCAACCTGATTCAAAACCAGGTTCAGATGAGCTAGTGTTTCACTAACAAAATAGAAAAATACACTGAGGAGGAACTATAGGGTCTGGTTTAGGTATAAGAGAATTAATTTCTTTTCCCTAATTTCCTAAGAGCATATTCTTATTTTTGTGACAGCTGTGAATCTAGTAACAGAGATATAAACTGTGATGGCAGCTTAAGAATTCAGCGTTATCCTTAATTATAAGAATGGGTTGGGAAAAACACTGTGCAATTCAGTATAAACAAAGTTCTACACTTAATAAGGACTAAGCAATTATACAAATACACACTAGTAGATAATTAAAAAGAAAAAAGATACAGCGGCAGCAAGAGACCAAAAGCTGAATTAGTATTATTCTGTCTTGTAAGAGGCAATTATATTGAGATATATAAACAGAAATATTAGCCTGAAGACATCTGAAATTAATTCCTCCTTATTAAGCACTAGGATGATGTCAACTAGAGGCTTGTGTTCAATTATGGGCACCACAGTCTCAGAAAAACATGCGTCCATCCACAAAGAATGACAAGAATGGTCAGACCTCGAAAAATACGGACAATAGAGGAAAAGTGAACAAACTGGAATTTAACATTGAAAAAGAGAAGGCTGAAAGGAGATGATGCCAGTATCCAAGCACATAAAATGCTGTTGCAAAAATCAGAAAATAGGGGTTTTTTCCCATATTCATCAAGATGCCTGCAAGCAGAACAGTAAGTATGGGGTTATCTTTCGGGGGGAAAACCTCCTATGTTAGGGAAAAAACAAGTCACGAATATTAGAATCAAAGTACTTCCATAGTTAATACATATTCTATGTCCACCATGAAGTTTTTACCTCTGTCTTGTCAAGGACAAGACGACAGCTGCCCTCAAAATCATGAAGAAAAACCATTAACAGCTACCACCTCTTCCAGCCTGTTTGAGATGTAACCAGCGATTTTTGAAGCACTACATATTAGACCCTGCACTGTCAGTGAAATACGCAGCTTAACTTGGGCTAGAACAGATGGCACTCCTTAATAAAGTGTAAAAAGATCTGGTTGACCCATGAAAAGTTTGAAGTTCTGGCTCAGAATTATATCTTTTTGTCCTATTTGCAAAATCAAGTATTAATTTTTTCCTGAAGTGAGATATTAAGTGTCAGCTAATAATTTTAGTTTGATGTCACAGTCATTCTGGCACTTGCAGACAATGTCAAACCATGTTTGGGTTTTCTGCAGACTGCAGCAAACAGATTTGCTGTTACCTGTCAACTACATTCACACAATGACAAAGGAAACTGCAATGGCATTATGTTCTGTTTCTGTAGTATAAAAAAAAAAACAAACCAAAAAAAACAACCAACCAAAACCATCAAGAATTTCTGACATCAACATACAGACATTTTAGTGAATGATGCTGCAGTAAAGTTTCTCACTTCAAGGACAGAATTTCTGAAACAGACAGCATGCTAAGTTCACCTCACAGGCTAGCCAGGCAGTTGCTTCTGCCTATACATTACCTTAGTGAGATACCTGGGAGATGTCACCTCCTCCTCTCCTAAACTTTTCTCCTATCCCCAAATGAGCAACATTTCAGAACACGACTATCACACGGGCCACCAAGTTTGACACTGTCTACCCTAGGTGTTTAGAGGGGTCATCAAATCAGAATGCAGAAAATATCTGCATATTAGAAAATATCAGGAGTAATGCTGAAAATTTAGCCTTTTAGACAGTAAAATAAAAAGATCTGAGCAAGAGGTATTTACCTGACGATCATTCCCCCTGTAGATTGCATATTTACAAGGAATCACAAATAGATTGTATCCATCTCTACTCAGTTAAGGAGCAGTCCAATCTGCCAGCCAACAACATGGTAAAGAATTCTCCCCGTTCCTCCTCTTCATGTCAAAGAACGTTCCTCCAGAGCTGCAAAACTGAATTATACGAATATGCATATTAACTAGATGATTATTTCTTTCATAAATTATCTAACTCATAATTAACTTTTAGTTATTAATATGCTTATTCGTATAATTTAGCTTCCAGCTTTCATAAAGCTACAGTGGCAGAAAGCAAAAAGACTGGGAAGCCAGTATCATGATTCCTGTTAAACAGACCAGTTTAGTTTTAAAGTTGCTGAAGAGAGGCCATCATTGGCCCTCACCATCACACCTCATTTCCCAGTGCATCAAAAGGCATTAGGAAATGTCAAAGAAACAGATTTGAGGTTCTGACCCAAAGAATTTTTTTTTATATCAACATTTTACTGCTAGGCTAACGGAGGTAGCAGACATATCCCTGAATACATTTTTATAGCATAGACCGTTTCTATTTCAGCTGATGGGTTACTTGAAAGTTTTCAAAGTTCCTCTTGCTTCTTTGGATGAGATTTTGTATTCCTTTCAGGCTGACTTCCTCCCTATTCCATCTGTAAACCATGTTGAACAGCTGCAGTAACAAGAAAATGCATTTCTGCAGCATATGTCATATGAGAATTTCCAAGTGTTTGCAAACAAACAAACATACCTCACCAAACAAGTAAAGTCATTTGGTATTATGCAAAAAGAAGTGAATCTATTTTTGCCCTCAGCAATCCTGTCCCCTGCTTTGCTGGCAAATAAGAATTAAGAAGTCAGCAATCTGGAGAAAACTGAGCCATTACTCTTCAGATAATACAAGTACACACTTTGTACTTGAATATTAGTTCCATAATATAGTAACTACAGTTAACTTATTTCATCCAAATTATGTAGATTTATGTCCAAATAATCGATGTGATCAGCCATATTTCTTATCACTATACAGTTTAAACAGCCATGAACAGAAAATAATTTCACAGCTGCCTCAGAATTTTTGAGCTTGTCCTGCTTTTTGCTAATCCAATTCTTAATCTTTCAAAACTTGCAGAAGTAACAGTATTCACCAAAATGAGCACTGAATTCAAAAAATGTTGATTTTCATCCACACAGATACAAAAAGAAACAAAAACTGTTTACACACCTCCCCTATAACGTTTCATCTCTAAAGACAGAGAAAAATTAAAAATCACTATTATCTCAGCTCAAGCTTAAAAAAAAAAAAAAGAATGCTATAGTAGAAAAATTCTAAGTCTCTGCTACAACTGGGATAGTTGAGGTGCTGAATGTCCAGGGTTAATACAGGAAATTTAAAGGTTCATAATGAATCCACCTGTTTTTATGAGTTAATAGACAATACTACCAGTCCTCATTTGCAAGAGCACTGACACTCATATAGCATGTACTCTGTAGCAACTGATGATTATGAGTTTAAGAAATTAAGTTCAGCAATTAGAATATGAAGTTCTTAACCAAAAATACCAGTTTTAGACGTTCTTTCCTCCTCTTGCCAAAGGAAGAGCTTGATGACCCAGGTTCTGATTCTTGGCCTCCAGCTTTACCATTATCATCATCCTCCTCCTCCTCTTCATCAAAGCACCATTCTGGTAGCTCAGGTGGTGGTGGTGCATCATCTTCATCTCCATAACGACGAAATAATTCCTTCAAATAGTCACCTTTATAAATACCTGGTGGTCTAGCCTGAGCAAAAGTCGCCACAGCAGCCTCAATGCTGTCAAATAAAAATTGACAATTACTCTGAATGCCTAATTTACACATTTCAGTCACGTTATGCCTTAACAAGCATTAAGATTTATTTGAGTTACCATTAAGATATATTGGGACCACCAAAAAAAGATAAATCCAAACCAATAATTGCAAAAAACATTCATGATGTTTGAAGCATCATGCCTGGCAACAGTTGCTCTTGCACAAGATTCTGCATAATTACGTAGGCACTGCGAATGTTCTCAGTAATAACTATCGCTTGCACTGCTGCTTCTCCTTATTATAGCTAATAAGGTCTGCTGGTCACCTAGGTACAACTGCAGAAAAGGAATGGGTGACACATAGATAAGTGCTTAAGGACTGAATGAAGACAAAAAAAAGACCAAAGAAAAAGATGAACACGTTTAATGAAGAAAAATGCAAGTGTAGAAATTCAAATATGGCTATGTTTTTCCCCCTAAGAATTATCTTTCTTTTCATTACAGGTTTTGCCATCACATTGGGAAAAAGCACCCTAATCTTTGAAATTACTTCTCTTTCCAGAAGTTTCTCATGAAACCTGTAATTAAGAAGTCTCACTTAATCTAACACTTAAGATTAAGTGCTAATTTAGCAGCTAATACTTCACATGTTTTAATAAATTGGAGACTGGATCACAAAAAAGTTAGAAAACAAAACTAACAGCCATGCACCTTTACTAGCCAGCTGGAAAGCATTCCAAAATATACAAGAGCAAGCACATAACAAGGGTTTTATTGCTGCTACTTTCACAGATCCTACGGAAATGTTTTAACAGAAAACCCTGGACAGAATTGTATCTTCAACTTCTCATGGCTGTGTGAGGCAGTAATGCTCCATGAATCAACATTTAGAAATCTTGCTAAATAAACATGAGGAGAAATCACAAAAGGTACACGTCCCCCATGTTAGGCTTCTTGACAAGCAAAGTATCTTAAAGCTGGAACAAAAGCATATATTACATGCTGTGAAAAGATACTTCTTTTTTTTTTTCAGGTAAGAAAACAGCCTGCCGCTGGAACAAGGAAAATATATAGTGAAAACTGAAAAAATAATTGAAATACAAAAGGCATTTTCTGTCTAATCAGTGCAGTATGGGAAGGGCCTGAGAACTTCATGAGGCAAATTTCACAGAATAGGCAGAAAGACTTCCTAATAAGCAATAAGTTTGGATCTCTCTTCTTTCTCTATGTAGAAAACAAGTTATTTTCCAGAGTGAGACTATCAGATGGTCATTTATCAGATCTCAGAAATGACAGTTTAAGAGTCTGAGTTATTTTGGAGGAGACACCTCCTTTCTTTTTTCCCTAGGACTCCTCATTTCTTCCTCACAAGACATTATTTTGGTATCTTTCTGAAATTGTTCCCAAACTTCTGTAAACAATTCCATTAAAAAGACAAAGCAAACCAAAAGAGGTGGGGCCTGAAAGATGCTCAATTTTGTCACTGACTGTGATAGAACTCCATACTACTCTGGAAACAGCTGAAAGAAAATATATTTTGCAAGTTCTAGAAACATCTCGGTCTTCAGGAAAACTCAGTTGTGAAAAAGAGAATCAAGGAAGGGGTCTGATCACTACCTGGAGAGCTTTCAGTCTGGATGACCTTTCTTTAAACTAACTATAAGATATATCTCAGTATTCACAATACATTAGCAGCACTGCTAGATCATATGCTGAAGGAATGAATATGGATGGATTTTTCCATCAGGAAAATCTTATTTTCTCATCAGCAAATAACAGTGCCTTATTTTAAAGAATGATACAGAAAACTGGATTTATCTTGATACAATGCTTTGCTTTAACCACCACCTGGCCAAAATTCTTCCTTTTGCTGCAGACATTTTTTTCCTTACCAGGTGATATCTGGCTGTACTGTTAAAAAATCTGACAGATGACAAAGCTTGAAACATATTAACTACTTGAATCAAGAAGGAAAAAAAAAAAAGAGACATGGTTGTTAAGTTTTAAGGCTTTTCCTACTGAGGTTTGAAAATAAAGAGAGGCTGCATAAAAGCAGGAGATTCAAATAGATTCAAGTGCATTTCCTCTTCAGAACAAAGGACCAATTCCTAGTCTAATTATTGCATGCTGCTTTTAAATTGTTAAGAGTAAAAGCATACAAATTCACTAGTTCACAGGAACAACTAGAATCTCACTGCAAAGATATTTGTAACTGTGCCTACTTCTTCTACTCAGCTAAGATCCTGCCAAGATTGAGCCACCCACTGCTAATGGAGTTGTCTCCATTACTCCAATGTCTTTAATCCAAGTTTACCAATAGACAACAATGACCTAGTTCTTTGCAAACAGCTTGCACATACATGATAAGCACCAAATAACTGTATGTCCAGTCATTAGAAAATACAAGAGGAGTAGAATTTTCTTCACTTAAAGGATCATAAAAGAAATGTGATCAGATTGCTAAAGGGGTTTGTTCAGAAATATGCCTTGCACAAGACTCCATCAGCAAGGAAACGGTGTTTCCTGAACACCATCAAACATGCAAAAGTCAGGCCCAACAGAATGGCACAGGCAATTTCTTATTTATTTTTTTACACTTGAACAAAGTTCACTGCTCTTTGTAAGTGCACCAACATTTTTAAATCACAAAAAAACCCAGATGAGTCAATAGTGAAGCATGCTGTAAAGAAGGACTTTGTCTCCCTCTGACTCTTCAGAAGCAAGCACATCACTCTGCTGTTGCTCTAGCTGATGTCTTCAGAATTCAAAAAAACCAAACCCCAAACAAAAAAAAGCAAAAAAAAACCCCACAAAAAACCCAAACACACAGGAAAAAAACAACCCAAACACAGAACAAACCCAAAACCAAAAAACACACCTATAAGAAAGGTACGTGAAAAAGATGAAAAATTAAGAGAAATAATATTTCAGGCATCTCTGAACTCCACATTCTTACTCAAAACATGGAACACATCACAAGAAGAGATACAATACAATATAGACACTGCTAAATGCCCACACACGGTGGCTACTTTTGACCTACCAGACCTGGAAAGCCTGACTGAAACAGGCTAAGCTGCCAAGGGATGACACGGATATTGTTAATATACATTGTTTGCTCAAGAATAGGAGGCAGTTTTAAAATAACAGACAACGAATACATTAGGACAGCTGTCAGGACAATGAGTGGAACATACTGAATATCCCTTTGGCCACTCTCCACAAATCCCCAGGAACTAGCATTCAAAGTTACCTCCAGTCCAACTTCTCGACCAAAAAGGCACAGATCAGAAATCCAGTTCTATTGAAGCCATGTGTGCAATGGACACCTAGACAAGGCAAGAAGAGGGCATCCTCATTTGCAAGTAGTTTTAACAAACAAGCTTTAGCTTTACCGGTGTGTTTTTGGATCTTTCTACCTTCATCAGTAACATTAAAGAGTTAGCTCTCTTCCCATCCAAGGCAGGCCCAATCACAAAAGGCAGGTAACTGTAAAAAGCAAGTTATTATATTCTTTCTGCAAATTATTTGCACAAAAAGTACAGGATACTTGAGTTTATCCCAACTCATAAGCACTAACTTAATGCAATATGGCTAATAGAGGTGATATTCAAAGTATTTTTATGACTGCCCAAACACTTATCCCAACACAATACAATCAGATTCAATAATTGTGCCTTTAGTGGATTCAACAAGCGTTACGTTCATTTCACACCATCAGGCATAAAAATGATATCCAGACTGCCCTACCTCAAACTCAGAAGTGATATCAATAGATAACAATTCTATTTCAAATTTGCCATTCCCATAGCTAAACCAGACTTATTGATTTAAAAGAAAAAAAAAACAAAAAACCCACAAACCTACAAAAAGAAAACTCTACAATAGTATCATCACCTCGAGCTACTTCTATATTCAATGTGGGAGAAAAAGAAAAAAAAGAAAAATAGAATTAAGTCTTCAGCCTCTATTTTACTGAGTTCATCCCCCAGTGAAAGGACGGGTAGAATCAAATACACTGCAGCATTTTTTTTTCTCTCTCAAGGCAACAGCACCATCTAGTGAAAACAAACCACTTTGAAAAGTTGTGTGATTAAAAATGTCAAGGATTCAGGCAAGATGTTGCCACTTCCTCATACCGCATTTTAAATTATAAATATCAAAGCATTAAAGTTTACACTTACACCAACGCAATTAGTCTTAATATTAATGTATTTATTTCAGTTTTGACCATGAAGTCACTTAAGTTTCCACTGATTTTCCTATTTCTCTACCATAATTAGTAAAGTAACTTCAGCAACAATTCACTCGATGCTTATTCAGACAAAATATCTGTCTTTTTTCAATATGCTCCCCTACACTGCAAGTATTATTTTCTAATTTTCATTTTTTACTGGAGATACAAAGCATGTCTACAAAGAATAAACTGGTAAAAAACCCAAAACTCTATATGGGTGAACAGAAATATCTCTCAACTGTATCAGGGTTAGCTTTTGTGCCTACCCTACCAAGTTTCTCTTCATAATAAAACAAGGCAAAAACTACAATTAATTTCTTGGGTTCATCCAGTCTAGCCATTTAATAATCTGAAAACTTGCATAACTTGCAGCAAATAAAATTAATTTCAGCTTCCCTGTAGAATTTGTTCCCAGTGATCATTTTTCCTTAGTTTTCTGCTTATGCAAAACTTGTGCATTTTGTTCCCTTAAGGCTGGTGGGGACACTCCAGTCCTTCCAGATGCAAAAATAAAGTTTCCATCCTCCATTTTTCTAACTGAATAGAAAACGCTGTTCTTTTATCATTCATATTTCATTCTCTTTTCATATCTCAACACCAGCAATGAAATTGCTATCAGTAAGTCCTGCAGCTGTTACTGCTACCAAGAAGGTTAAGTCAATAATTTTATACACATGACAAAGATAAGAAGCATCTCAGCAATGAGACTGATGGCTTGGAAGGGAAAGATCACACAGGGTGCTGCACTGTCACTGCTGTAGACTGCTTTCACTTCTGATAAAAATATCCTCCACGTCAGTTGCTGTGATGTTCTGTCAGAGGAAGCAAGTGTCCAGGACCAGGAACAACTTTGCAGTAATTCATGAAAGGAAGTGGAAAATCTCAACATTTCTCTTTTACTATGAAAGCCTAAACCACAGATTATTTAAAAGCTTAATTAACACATTATTCTTATTGACTAATTGACTTTATTTTTTCCAAGTGAGGTGAAACAATCTAAATAATGGAAGAACATTCCAAAACCCATAAATGTCAAAGATTTAGTGACTCAACATTAAAAATTACATTCTAAGAGTTGAAATACCAGTTAAATGAGTCTGCTATTTATAGGATATCACCATTCTATCCATGCTCCTTATAAACTGCTGACCATAACAGTATTTCAAGCTTTGGAATATTGTTGGACGGCCAAGTGGAGTAACTGCGAGAATGAAAAATGAGGAACTGCTAAATGGGAGTGGCATCAGTCATCAACAGCATTTCAGAAGTTGCACCAGAACTTGAAATATTGTTGATGACTGATCCCACTCCCTCCCATTTAGCAGCTCCTCAATTTTCATATCACCTACTTGCGTTACAGTTTAGAGAAGAAAACACAGGTCTCAAATCAGAATTCTAGTCTATGTGAAACAAATGAGTACCTTAACAAAAAGTATGTGAAAAAGTGTGTGCCCAAATGAAAGAGGTTGCCAGATGATGTCACGGAGATACCAAGCTTGGAGATGGTAAAAACCCTTGAGGGAACAGGCCTGAGCAAGCTGCTTTAGCTGGGCCTGCTCTAAGAAAGGGAAACCGATCAGCTGACTTCCACAGGTACAGTAGCTGAGGCTGCTGCAAGGGACGACTGCGTGATTCTGTATGAATGCTAAACTGTACCAACACACCAGCTTAATTTATCAAGCTCTTACCAATGACATAACCAACTGTTCCACGCACTCCTAAGTCACACAGACACTCAGATTAAGGAAGGCTGAAGAATTATCATCAGAGAGGCTTGAGGACAACACCCATGTGACTCTGGAAGCTCAGCTGCAAAGTTTTCTTGTCTCTGACAGTTTGCAGGTAAGAGCTGAATGTTAATATGCTTAACAGAAATCACAATAAAACGGTTTTAACTAAAACTAGAAGCCACCCAAATTAAACTAAGAACTTACTTTGCTCTGGGTAAAAAGAAAAAAAATATGCTAACAACTTTCTAATATTCACTGTGAAACAGTACAGCACAGAAGACAGACTAAGCCTATTACCTACTACCAGTTTCCAGCAATTAATCAGCTGTTTCGTGAGATCTGCTACAGAATCTCTGACCACTGTTATCAAATACGACTTCAAATAAGCCAGACCATCAAATGCCAAAACAACAGTCAGGCAAGACATAACCTGCAATTTTATCAGCAGAAGTTACAAAAACACACTGCAAGTAATAGGTATTTGTTGACAGTTCTTCAGTCTGTATATTTTTCTGCATTAAGTCAACAGCTGTAATCAATACTAGTTTTTCTAAAACACATTCCAGTTGCTGGAGTAAAAGCAATTAAATCTATGTATGCATTAACACTGTACTGAGGAAATTGCTTTGCCTAAACTTTTAAGAATACAAGACTGCAATTATGAGTAAACATGAAATAAGTTAAGAGTAAAAGCTAAGATATAAGATGGATAAAATTGATATAAAATGACATACCTATAAGCTCTGAGGGATTCTTATCACTGAAGTGTTCACATACGCGTATAAATGTTTCTGTATTCTCAGGTGTAGGGCACTCTCCATGCCTGAAAACACAGGAACACACAAATTAGGAGACAACTGGGGCAAAAGCAAAGAGAGAAAATAATAATAATTAATTACTTCAGTGTGATCTTTCAAATTAAAAGCTAAACATTAAAAAAGTGCAGACAACTTACCCTTTACACTGGAGCTTTATATATTTAATCCCTTCTTTCTCTATATCATTCCTATCATAGAATCTAGTGGTGTTGGTCAAGTCTACCAGTAAACCCATTTTTACCTTAAAAAAAAAAAAAAAGTAAGTTTCTATATGTGGTTCAAATAACAGTGCAAAAATAGTAAATGACTAATAACATCCGTTAATAAACTTCTCTATTTTACCACCATCATAATCATCTGTGTTTCTTTGTGAAAGCTGGTGTCTGAATTAGCACTACCCATCAATTCAAAAACTTCCCTTTGTTCCCACCAACATTTCAAAATAAGAAAGATCTGCTAACCACAGGGAAGTATCTGGTAAGGAACTCTTTTATCATGTTAAAAGACAAATAAGGTGCAAACAGGTGCTCTTAGGCTTTAAGTAACAAAATATTAAATGCTGGCACAGTGGAAGTACAGAAAGAAAAATTAATTATTGAAACATATGTAAGTATATGCTTAGAAAAAATAACTCAATTTACACAGCCATTAAATTAGAGTGCAAAACAAACATCCACATTTTCAAGTTTAAAAGAAAAAAATTCCTTAAATTCTCAAAAACATTTCATTCAAAGTTAAAATATTAAACAACTTCAAGTTTTTAAATCTTGAAAGGTAACACTTTAATATATCAAATTGTTAAAGGACAGCTACATGAAGAAATGCAAGTGACTCGCAGAATGTAGGTTTCATTCTCCCATCCAAAAGCAGGAAGGATACAACTCCATTTTAGTATTGAAAACTCAAGGGCAATTCCCAACCCCTCTGTTCTCAAATAGCAGCTTCAAATGTTCCCACCAGAAGCCTCCAAGCTTCCCCAAAATCTTGCTACAATGAATTATCTCTGAGAAGATGCATGAAAGCACAAAATTTAATTTCATGTTGAAGTTTTTAAGCTCAAAGAATACTCACGTGCTTTTCCTTCAACTTTTAGGAATTCCTCTTTTGAACATACTCACGATTTCAGTTTCCTGAGCGATGTGCAGAAGCCAGAAGGACACTACCACATACTTCAGACCCAAAGTGTCACCAAGCATTTGGGATGTTGCATTTAATTTGCATAGAAGGATGACACAGCAAAGTGTCTGCTAGAGAGCAAATTCTGAACTACAGGACTTTAAGGCTTCAGGCCTGATATTCCTTTGCAATTATTACAAATTATTTCAGTCATATACACGTGAACATCTTGCAAAGTGACACCTTTCCTCACAGATTTCATGAAGCAGTAAACCTAAGAGTCTGTAATTTAGCCAGAGCTATAGAAGCATATTTGGCATATAGGGCATATACAGCCTGAAAGCTATCTCCTTGCTTTATGGAAGTCATACACATTTGGTCTCTCAGTTTACAGAGTTACCTGCACATAGCACACTACAATTTACAGAGTGCGTAGCAAAAGAAAAGGAGAAGGACATTTTTTAGAAGCTGGGAGATTATATGTAACTTATCAAAAGTATACAATTACAATGTTCCAAAAATCATACAATCATAGAATACCAAGTTGGAAAGGACCCACAAGACTCAGCAAGTCCAACTGCTGGCTCCACACAGAGCCAGCCAGGTCAGAGCATGGGACTGAGTGCATCGTCCAGATGCTTCTTGAACTCAGCCAAGCTCGGGGCTGTGACCCCTTCCCTGGGGAGCCTGTTCCAGTGCCCGATCACCCTCTCAGTAAAGAACCTCTTCCTAAAATCCAGCCTAAACCTCCTCTGTCACAGCTTCATACCGTTCCCTTGGGTTCTATCCATGGTCACCAAAGAGAGGAGATCGGCACCTGCCCTTTCACTCCCCCTCATGAGGAAGCCATAGACTGCAATGAGGTCTCCTCTCAGCCTCCTCTTCTCCAGGCTGTACAGGTAAGTTGTAAGAGGCAGGTAAGGCTCTCCTCACAAGTCTTCCCCTCCAGGCTCTTCACCATCCTCCAAAAATCCATGCAAAATACCACTGGCACCACAGAAATCAAAACATTTCATTCACTAACCAGGGTTATATTATCATTCTCCTGACCAAACACAATTCTCACCTACAGAACAAATTCTAGTACACATACATTCATCACACAGGTGCTTCGCTCCGCTCTGAAACCCTGATAACACACTGGTCATCACAGACCTCCACTCAGTCATGGTCTTTTAACTTTGGTCCCTGACAGTTCCTGATAGGAACAGATTTTTGAAAGACTACCTAAGCTAAAATAGAGGGTCACCCACTGGAAAAAAAAAACTCATTTTCCAGTGAGTGTTTTGCATGAATGATATTTTTCAGTCCACCACTGAATAGCACAGCTTTGGAAGAAAGAATGATTTTAAATTGTTGAGCAACTTCTCATTAAAACATGCATTTATTTATTTATTACATGAACTGTTGCAACACCACATCTCAGACACCCCACTGAAACCCAACTGAAACTACTTATTTTTCTTGCTTGTAATCATTAAAGACAACCGGAGAGAAGGAAAAAAAATCCCACAAATTCATCAACAGCTTGAAATTCTCAGTTTCTACATGCAATAATACCAAGATCTTCTTACCACCTCCATGCTGCTCATACTTATTTTGGCCAGGCTCTCCATGACCTCCTACAGTTAAAAAAGCCTTCCTCCTCACTTTCTCACATTCCAGCCATCTCCAGCTATTAATGCCTTATGTGCTCACGCTTCTGCTGCCATGCAATTAAATGGGTTTAGCTAGGTTCCCCTTGTTTGACCCCAGAAGTTTCTCATTAGATGCTGGAACTCAGAAACATCCTCCCCAGGAGGGAGAGGGCATACTACAATACGCTGAATTCTCTCCGGTCAGAGGATTTTTTTTCCTTGCATTTATTTTTTGGGGAAAATAGTTTAAATCAGGGATTTAATTTATCTGTGAAAACAATAACCAATGATGTGGCTGAAAAAATAGTTTTCCTAATAGGAATACCGTAACTTGAGCATTACTAATTGCCCAAACATTCTTTTAACTAATGTCCCAGCTCTTCATAACAGAAACTACCTTTTATAAAAGATAAACAATAATGCTGCTAACTTGACTACTTAAGAAAAAAAAAATTTTAACAAAATATTCATACTGTCATCAATCACTCCTGCAATTTTTTTAATGAAACCATACGATACTATGCCAATATTGCCAATCAGAAGAAAATGGGGGTGCTACCCCTCATCAAATCAGATTCTAACATTCAGATTTTCATCCACCACCTCCATGATAAAAAGGAAATGCACAGGAAGCTTGCTGGAGGAAGTGCCTCCCAGATAGATGCTGGTTTTTAATGCCGAACTGGTACCTTCAACAATCTGCGGTAGCAGCAGCATCTATTACTAAAATCCAGATGCAAAAGTTTCTGCTAAAGGCTCTAATTTGGGACATAAATTATATGGACTGAAGTAATAACCAGGTTTCATAAGTGATTCATTCTACAAAGTATGAGCAGTGAAACACACTGCAGTAAAATGACAAGAACCATACACAGTGAGCTACTTGTGCCTTGGGAAAATTCACTTTTCAAGGTCTCCTCAATTGCACATTCATCTCATTGCCAGATTGGTGGTAACCTGCTGTTGTACAAATACTGCACTCCAGCAACCCACTGAGTACCTCAGCAAATTAGAAAAAAATGCTTTCAAATAGGAAACATTTAGCAACTATATCAAGTTATACCTAAATCTGTTATACCAAGTATAACAAATTTGATGAGAATGGGGAGCTTGAGGGAAATTGTATGATCTGCTTGTTAACCAAAATTATCTAAGTGTTAAACCATGAATAAGACTGAGTTTGGAAAATTTCTAGGTATGCCCATTAAAGCCTGTCAGAGTCAAAACCAACATAGAATCACAGACTGGTTTGGGTTGGAAGAAACCTCAATGGTCATCTAGTACCGACCCCCCATAGGCAGGGACACCCTCCACTACACCACGTTGCCCAAAGCCCCATCCAGCCTGGCCATGAACACTGCCAGGGAGGAGACAGCCACAGCTTCTCTGGACAACTTGTGCCCATGTCTCACCACCCTCGTAGTGAAGAATTTCTTCCTAAAATCTAATCTAAACCTACCATCATTTAGTTTGAAGCCACTGCCTCTTGTCCTACCACCACATTCCCTGATGAACAGTCCCACTTGCACTTTCTGGTAGGACCCCCTTAAGTACTGACAGGCCATAATTAGGTCTCCCTGTCATTTTCTCTTTCCCAGGCTGAACAAGCCCATCTCTCTCAGCCTGTCTTCATAGGAGAGGTGCTCCAGCTCTCTGATCATCTTCATGGCCCTCCCCTGGACTCACTCCAACAGCTCTATATCCATCTCTTTACTGGTGACCCCAGAGTTGGATGCAGTACTCCAGGTAGGGTCTCATGAGAGCAGAGTAGAGGGGCAGAATCCCCTCCCTCAACCTGCTGGCCATGCTGTTCTTGATGCAGCCCAGGGCACAGTTGGCCTTCTGAGCTGCTAGCTCACAGTGCTGATAATCAGCACCCCCAAGTCCTTCTCCCCAGGGCTGCTCTCAATCCATTCTCTGCCCAGCCTGTAATTGTGCTTGGGATTGCACTGACTCACATGCAGGTCCTTCCACTTGACCTTGTTGAACTTCACGCAGTTCGAATGGGCCCATCTCTCCAGTCTGTCAGAGAAGGCATCCCTTCCCTTCAGTATGTCAGTCTCACCAGCTTTGTGTTGATGGAAAACTCGCTGAGGGTGCACTCTATCCCACTGCCCGTGTCACCAACAAAGATGTTAAACAGTGCCAGTCCCAATACTGACCCCTGAGGAACACCACTTGTCATGGGCTTCCACGTGGACACAATGCATGAAAGAGGGACTCAAGTAGAATTTAGATGCAGAGATGAAAGAATTCAAACACAAAAAACCCTACCAGTTCAAACACCTGAAGACAGGTACATATGCTTGACTGATAGCACTTTCTTACCATGTCAGCCCACAGGTGCTACACCATCTACTATCTAAGCTTACATAAGACTCATAAAGTGAAGATTCCCATATTTTAGTCACCTGATTCTTTTGATGTTTAAGATCTGGTATTGTTAGACAAGTTCAGAAGTAATTTAACTTAGATCAACAACAAAAGAAACCACAGAAAAAAATGTCACTAGCATGATTAGTTTCATAAAACAGTCTTTACTGTGCTAACCTTCTATACAACAATTTAATAAACAGATTAAAAGAATTAGGTTGTAGGCCTTTCTTTGCCTGGAAGGTTCAAAATCCCATTTCCCACATCTCCAGATGCACTGGAGTGGGCACAACACTTTGCAGACCTCTGTGAAAGGCTGGACAAGTTCCATTCCTCACCTTTATTGTCAAAGTTGTGCTACAGTGCAGAATAACGTGCAAGTTGAAGAAGACAGACAGAAACAGGTAAAACAGAGAATTAAATACTAAGCCTGAAGCACAACTCTCTGACCCAACGATAAAGGCATCCACCCATCTTCCTGGGTCCAAATCCATGCTCCTATTTTTTTTTATTATTATTTAGGCATAGTTTTTCACAATAAAATACATCATTTTTTTTCTTCCATACTTGGGTATGACTGGTTGGATACCAAAAAGCATTCCATACATCAAAAGTAGAAAATTATGCATTGAAAGTACACAGGAGTTCTACGAAATTCTTCTTTCACTTTTACAGGTTTTCACTCCTATAAGCAAAAATTGCAACTTAACACATCCATACACAGGAATCATTTGTAAAACTAGTAACTTGGACTATCTGACTTTTGAAAATGTCACCTCTCCAAGAGAGATAATAGCAGAGAAGAGTGAGATTCTTGCTGCTCATACAGCGAACAAGCTGGAGGATTTTGCACAATTCTTGCCTGTAATAAAGTACTTCTGGAAATTTAGGAGTTGCAAGGAAAACTTGAAAATGCAAGCAAGAAAATGTTTCTGCACAGATGTCCCTGTGGGAACTATCAACCACTTTTTTCTTAAATATGAAAAGCAACATTTGAATAAAGATTAATAAAGTAACACTTCGATTACTAGAAAATTCAACTTTACCTTCAGACTCTTTAAGTAGTTGGATAGCATGCTTGGGTGAAAACGATTTTCTTCAGCAACCTGTTCATCATACCTTGGTCCTAACATCGTCTTCAAAGGTAAGAACTTCCCTGTGAAAGACAATAAAAGTTTGCAGCATTTTAAGTACACATACAACTTAGCAATTCCGAATCAACATGCTGAGAAGATTTCATGCAGATGTTTGCCTCCAATGAAAAGTAATCACAGGGAAAGGATCAGTAACGGCTGGAGTATCTCTTAGTAATCAGTTCTCAGAATTCACAACAAAAGTTTAGATGTTTAAAGGTCAGCTCATCTAAAACAAAGTAATTTAACATTTTTAGCTAGCTTTTAGTGTGATTTAAGCTGTGGAGCTATAGCACATGACAGAAGAGAGAAAATTTAAACTCGGTACAGGTGAAAACACGAGGATAGCATTTTAAACTAAAGCTTGTTACCCAACCATGAAAAGATCAGCTTTTAGTACCTGCAAACATAAAACATGGTAAAGATTGCTGAAATAACCAAACCAAAATGAAAACATCTGGTCCAGAGTATCCATGCACTACAGATCTAATGTGCTCCTTGAGGCTTGCTGAAAAAGCTGTGGGCAGTGTTTAACCTTCCCTCCAAACACAACATGGATGTATTATAGTTCAGACATCAGGGACGTTACAAAACCACAACAAAAACTTGCCACAATTAGTATTTACTGGACTACATCCACCACTCCCAAGAAACCCCAGTTTTCTTTAAATACTGATTTCATTTTTCATCTACCATTTCTACTACAAAACATCTGAAATAATCTCATTGGAGATTTCCTATTCTTGGGTTTCTTTCTATACCCCAGCAATCTAGAGGCATGTCTTTTCCTCCAAGGGGAGCAGGAACAGGTATCTGAGCATGACAGACTGACCCAACAGCTCCTCCTGCGCTTCCCAGCAGACAAGAACGTAGAGCCCAGGTCATTGCTACCATGTACTTCTGCCTAGGAAGCTGCACACATCCCCCAGTGCACACCTGGAACCCTGCACTGCAGATACTGGCAGAAAAGTAATTCAAATGGAAAGAAACAGACCTAGAGTATCTGTGCAGCCTTGCTAAGATTAATGAAATAGGCAGGGAGTAAAGCTGGGAGAACCTCAGCATTTCTAAGTATCTATAAAAATATCTAAATTAATTATAACCCAAGATAGATCAAACACACACCCCCCACCAAAAAAAAAAAGACACCAAAAAACTACTGCCCCTTCCTCTCCTTTTTTTTTTTAATATTAGATCCTAATGTTGTCAAATTGCATTTCTAAAATGTTTCAAATAGCAATTAACCTGTTTCCTAGAGAAAAAAAGGTCATTCCATATCAATTTTTTTTTAGTTGACATGATGGCATTGGACTGATAATTGAACTTGATGACCTTAGAAGTAATTTTCAATCTTAAAGATTCTATGATCACTTTTTTTTTCTTCACTCCAGGAACTTTTTTTAAGTGTTTTCTATTCATACACACAAATACCCAAATATTTTGAACTAAGGAAAAACATAACACCTTTCTATACTATTCCTTACATTACCTGATGCATCTGTTCAGCTGTGTAATGTAGACTAAGAGACTCCATTCAGAAGCCCTTGCACAGTATTTAAATGTTCAGCTTCAGACCCTCAAGTGAATCAGCACACCCAGCGCTAATGTCAAACAAATTCTTTTAAATTACTCATGAAAACACTGCTTTCTCATCAAGACAGAGCATTTCCTCATAATAAGAGAAACAAAATCTTCTTGTTTTCAGCAAAACAGAACCACATGGAATGAAAAGGCACTAAAATGCCCATTGTATTCAGCTAGAAATCAAGTTTTGGGAGAGAGAGCCTCACTAATCTTCGTAAAAACAGAAAAATGCATACAATTTTTACTAAATAAATGCTGCTAAGAGGTTAGCATAATATAAGTTCACAGAGTCAACACACAATAAATTTAGTCACTTCAACATATTGGACTTTTAGAAAAACTCCTAACCTCCTCCTACTTCCCTGTCTTTTCATTCCACTAATTGTATCACACATCCTCCTCCAACCAGGCTATCTCCCATTACCTCCTTTCTTGATGGATCTAGTTTAATTTTCTTGCTTCTTTTGTGTTCCCTGCCACCTTCACCACTATCATTCAGCCTCTCTTACTATTAACCCTTCCGCATGAACCTGCGATCCCTCTCTGTACAGACCGATTGCGCAAATCCTCATTTTGGATGACCTTAATACAAAAAAACCCATCATTGCTGAAAGCTCTGCAGAACACCAAGCATGCTTTGAAGTCTTTTAACCTTTGCCACTCACCCTTTATTGATTATGAAGAACGTACCTACATTTTTTCTTTCTTGTTCTAGACTAGGTATTCAATTAAGAAAAGGAGCTGCACTGTCAAGAGTCAATGGATACATAAGGAAACAAGCATCCTGTACAAGATGCTGAGAAAAAAGTGCCTGGAGGTTAAGATTGTTTCCTGTAGCATCTGATTAGAGACCGTACAATCACAGTGAAGACTTCCCTGTTCTCTATCCTCTAGAAAAAAGAATCACAGAAGGGAGGGCAAGGGTTGGAAGGGACCTCTGGAGATCATTTAGTCCAACCTCCCTGCTAAAGCAGGATCACCCAGAGCAGGTTGCACAGGATCACATCCAGACAGGTCTTGACTATCTCTACAGAAGAGACTCCACAACCTCTCTGGGCAGCCTCTCCCAGGGCTCTGTTACCCACAAAGGGACGTTTTTCCGCCTATTGAGGCAGGACTTCCTGTGGTCTGGTTTGTGCCCATCACCCCTTGTCCTGTCACTGGGCACCACTGAGAAGAGCCAGGCACCATCCTCTTGACATTTGCCCTGTAGGTATCTATAAACTCTGATGAGATCCCCTCTCAGTCTTCTCTTCTCCAGGCTAAACAGCCCCAGCTCTCTCAGCCTTCCCTTATATAAGAGATGCTCCAGTCCTGTCATCCCTGTAGCCCTCCACTGGACTCTCTCCAGCAGTTTCCTCTCTTTCATGAACTGGGGAGCCCAGAACTGGACACAGAACTCCAATGTGGCCTCATGAGGGCAGAGCAGAGGGGGGAGAACCTCCCTCAACACGCTGGTCACGCTCTTCTTATTCCACCCCAGGATGCCACTGGCCTTCTTTAACATGTTCATTCTCTCCTCAGAAACAGACCTGGATTTAATGTCTGATTTTCTTCTGAGCAACCATAATACCTTCCCATTCCTCACACAGAAAAAGTAGACAAAGTCAGAACTCCCTAGGGTATCTGAATGCCTTTACGTCACTGTGGAAGTGATAAATCTCTTAGTAGAGATTATTTACTGTTACTTGTTAAGTACTAAACCCCAAATCTCTGGAAGCATTTAGGTACCCAGCTTTCACAAACTACATTTTGGTGGTATTGAGAAACAGATCTTATATGGCAGCAAACAAGCTGGCTACTGAGGCTAGAAGAGAGCAGTGAATGTGTGTAATTTCATTCCAATTCAGGGAGGTTTTGTAATCAGATTATGAAAACATTGGCTCTGGGGTTTTGGAGTTAGGGGTGGGTGTGCGTGTCGCTTTTTTTAAAATAAAATAACTTACATTTATCTGGAGTGTAATCTCATTTTATTGCTCTGCAGTAAGTGCTACCTTTCTAATTAACATTCTTGTGTTTTTCCAGATTGTGACTGCTATAAATGTACTGAAGATCCTGAATATGATCTCATATTGTGTTCCTCTTATAACAGAAAAAAAAATTTCCATACCTAGCAAATTCCCTAAATGATCATATGCCCCTTACATCTAGTGTCACCAAGCCACAGTAAAATCTAAGATTTAATTCTAAGATTTCTAAGATACCTGAGTAATATGTGCACGCATAAATGAGGCAGTAGGTATAATTTTTGCTACAGTTCTACCCTACAGAATACACTACAGAAGTTTTGTCGTAAAAACTGACTACAACTCAAGTGTCCACACATAAGCACTTGAAAATTAAGTAAGCAACTCTTAAAGTTGAAATAGATGATCTGACAGAAACAAGGTGATATTTTAGATGGATATCAAAGCATCCCAAATCATTAGTGTATCTAAACTACATTAGGATAGTAATTGTAACTGCTCGATTGAATTTTCAAGTTAGCTTCACAATGTTATGGGAACCTTGACATTTGATGATTACCTACACCTAAAATTAAATTCAAATGTTTCAAATACTTTTGGAAAGTCAGTATTAAAAAACATTTGCCTAATAAGTTACCTGTACAACAGATATTTCTTTAGGTTGAAAAATAGGTTAAAATTCTAAAAATAAGAGTCTAGTATGTCAGAGCATAGACATCAAGTGGATAAATTGTGAGTGAACAATGTAAGACTTCCCTACATATACATGCTCAAAATTTGGCACATTTATCTTTTCTTAAAACTTTAATTCTAGGAACATACCAGTGAAATAATTAAGTCTAATTTTCTGTGATATGAAGCTATCAACTCAACAGGTAACAGCAGTCATCAATTCTTTATCAGCATGGTATGCTTAAATTGAACACCAATTACAAGAACTAAAGTGGGTGAAGTGACCATGGTTAAGAAAGGGAGATCTCAGTAAGATGAAATTTTAATAGGATGAAATAGTAAAATCCACAGTTTAAAAAAACACCATCACCCTATAAAGTAACATTCTTCCATTTCAAGAACAACCATGCTGAGTCAAGGCACCCACTTCACCTCGTATCTCATCACCAAAACAAGTCAAAAACAGAAGCCTAGGAAAGAGTGTGAGACAATGGCAGTGACAACCCATCATCAGACTGTTCTTGCAAGCTAAAGCTACAGGTCAGCAACTTCCTGAGGCAGAGGTGTTACTCTTCTATTTAAGGTGCTATCTCCATAACCATATGCTGTATGGACATTTTTATTAGGATCTCACCGTTCCACATGTCTAGAACAGAATTAACCAGGTGACTGAAAAACGCTGCTGAGACACTTCTCAAGTCTTTTCTTCGATACCTTGCTAGCGGTCTCCATGGCAAAACCAAACCAGACTGTGGTTTTGGTGGTTAAAAGAAGTAGGTACCTGCAGAGGTGGCGATGCCAAGGCAGTAAGGCTGAAGCAGCTCAACCCAACCACCTCAGACCCAAGAGTTCAGAGAAAGCTCTTCTCCTTAAGTATGTGGCTGAGGTGCTACTACGATGCAGTAAACCTAAAGTGTTCCGCTCTAGAGAGCTGCTGCACCATAAAACCAGAGTGGTGGCAAAACACCAATATTTAAAGAAGTAAACTGGAAAATAATGGGAAACAATCAGTTTGACTCCTGCAGAATGAAGGGTCCTATTAACCTGAATGAAACCAATCTCACAAACAGAAGCGCTCTGGGCCTCATTAGTACTTGTATTTGAGGTCACCTAGAAATTCTAGATGCCACAACCAGAAAACAAGAGGGTCACCGCCAAACACCTGATGAACATTAGTCCGCAGAACCCAGACAAATCTTGCCCAGCAACATCACTATTACTTATCTGTCAGATGGGAAAAAGGTCATGTGCTGATACTTAGAAATTTGATTGAAATGCTAAGTAAAACTTGAGTATAACGCATCTGGAAGACGGTACAAACATGAATAAACTCTAAAAACTGTCAATGTCTTTGCATGCAAAATAGCAAAAAGGGAGAGAAGACTGATGTTTTACTGAGACTTGGTAAATTTTACACACAAAAACCCCTAAAAATTCACGTGAAGGAAGATAAGAATACACTACAATAAAACAGCCAAAGAAATGAAGCAAGCATTTGCCTTTTTTTGCCTTTTTTTTTTTTTTTTGGTTTTGCAGTAACTTCTTGTGCACGATCGCACCGAGTGGAAAAGAATTACCTTGCACTTGCTGAATAAACAAACACGCCGGCAGGGATGGCACAGCAGATGACACGCTGACAGAGTAAGCAAGAATGCAGTTTATGTTACTATTTTTGAGAAGCCACGGCTTAAAAGATAAATAAGCAAAACCAACAACTTCTTGGGATCAAGAACTTGCTGAGAAGAAAAACAAAGAATGAAGAGTCATTAGTCATTTTTGTGGTGGTCAAAGGCTAACAGCCTAGGCTATCGAATCTCCTCTTAAATACAAAGCCATGCATCTGCCAGTCAGGGAAAAGAGATAATGGAGATGAGCCATAAGACAAGGCTGTTGTTTAATTGAGTCAAGCTCAGAGAAATATAAGGAACTTGAATGAAAGCAATAACCCACAGAATGAAAACTGAAATTAAATGCTGGTAAATGCCAAAAAATGCACACTGATTGGAAGATTAAGCCTACTTAGGTGTTTCACCACGTTCTGCATAAAACTGTGAACAGACATAGATGTCTTCAGTTGTACAATCAACTGCCATCCAAAACAAACAAAACAAAACAAAAAAAAGCCTAAGAAGATGATGCAGAAATGTGGGCTAGCAAATGCAAGAGTTCTAACTATTAAGCAAATTATGGCACAGTGCCATCTAGGATAGCACACTGAGTAACAAATCCTGTGGTTTGAAGAAAAAACATTAAATTACCACAGATAGGTTGATGAAAGGAGTGATACCTAGAAAACATTGCAGGGAGGCAGGAAATGGGGTTTGGAATTGCTTACCTTATAAAGGAAAGAACTTGTGAAAACTGAAATGAGGAAAATTTGTTTATCTCATACCAGGCAGCAGGGGAGGCATTCATCTGAAGCTGCTAGTTATCTCGTAAACAAAAAAACGTGTGTTTACATGATAACTAATTCACTGCCACCACATGCCAGCAAGACTGAATACCTAGCTACAATCCAGACAGGCAGTGTGTTACAGGTAAGTGCACCCAAAATGACAGCAATTACTGACAGAACCTGGAACTCATGCAAAACTTTGTGGAGTACAGCACTTAAAGTCATCCTGCAGCTAAATGGCTTAGGAACACACCAGTGACTGACAGGTCAGTCAGTCAGCCCAGTAACAGATGAGCAGTGACAAACATGAGCGCCTTCAGGAAAAGAAAAAAGGAAAAAAAAAAAAAAGAAGAAAGAAACAAGGAAAAAACCACCAAAAATATCAACCAAACAAGAGGCTGCCTAGGGAAGTCGTCGGGGCTGAGCTATGTTCCAGCATGGCAGATTCCACACGCCTAGCTGCCGCCTCTCTCATCAGACGTGACAGACGGGAAAGTTTTAGCCCTAAACTTAACCAGTGCGAAGCCAGAGCCCAGTATTCTCGCTCCCAGGGGCAGGAGGCGCCCGCTACCCTTAAAGACAGACGTGGCAAACCAGTTTCAGGGGATGCACAAGCCGAACGGTGGATGAGCCCCGGCGCTGAAGGCAAAGCCCTACGGGATGCCAACTCCGTGACAAACACCAGCCCAGGGAGCTCGGGGCGGGGGTACGGGAGGACGGCCGCCCGGCGCCCCCACACCAGCACAGGCACGGCCCCGGGACAAAGCCCCGCCCGGGCCGGAGGGCGAGGGGTCGCGGTAGCCGGGAGGAGGCCCCCGCCCGCCCCGCGGCGCTGAAGAGGACGGGGATGGGGGGCCGGAACCGGCGGGCAGAGAAGCCCAGCGGAGTGGAGGGCGCCGCCCCCGCTGCCGCCACACAGCCACCCCGGGACGGGGCAGGACCGGGCCGTGCCAGGCGCTCACCTGCCACGGGCTGCCCCCTCCTGGGGCAGTGGAGCCAGCGCGGCGGGATCTTGTTGTAGGACATGGCGGGGCCCGGGCGGCCGCCGCCGCTGCCCGCCCGCCCTGCCGGGGGAAGGGGAGGGAGGGAGTGTGGGGCCGGTGCGGCCCCGGAGCGCTCAGCGGCGCCAGCGGCCCCTCGCCCGCGGCGCCTTCATTCAGACCCAGCTCCGCCTTCAGCCGCCGCTGTCCCACAGTGCACCGCTGCGGCCGCTTCCGCTTCCGGGTCGCGGCCTGAGTCTCGCTGCGCCGGGGGTTGGGCCGTGGCGGGGGTTTCTCCGGGCAGCGGTGGGGAAGGACGGTGGCAGCGCCGTGCCGTGCCGTGCCGTGCCGTGCCGTGCCGTGCCGTGCCGGGCCGTGCTCTTCGGGAGGGACGGTGAGGGTGGCGGGGAAGGGGCTCCGCGGCAAGGCTGAGGCCGCGGGACCCGTCACTCGCTGGGAGGTAGCCGGAAAGGCAGGCAGAGCGAAACAGAGCGCTTCGTGGTGCCGGGCCGCGCAGCTGCGCGGGGCCGAGGGGTAACCCTGAGCAGTAATCCCCGCGAAAAGCGAGTAAGGGTTTTCACCTGAAAAGGACATCCTGAAGGGCGCTCCTAGGCAGTGGGAAGGGATGCAGTCGTGTTACAGTCACCCTAATAGAACAGCTAGAATTCTAGGTTATTTTGACTTTAGTTTAGAATATGATTTTGATTTTAAAGGAGTTACAGCAGCTATGAGAATATGAAGCACGTCAAGGCCCTTAGGAATAGGTAACTAGGATGGTGTGTGCCTCAATCACTATGGGAATCGTTATAGGCTTTGAATTAAAATAATAGGCACTGTTTATGGACCTTGAGTCAAGACAATAGCTACCAGAAGAGAACAATTATGGTTTGGGAGATCAGCCAAAGATGAAATGGGTATGTGCAAGGATGAGGCTCAGTCAGCAGACAGGAAGATTGTTGACAAAACAACCAGAGGACCCCCCTCAACAGCATGTCTTGGGGATGTGTGCATATGATGGTAACTTCCAGGAAATAATATAAATATGCTAATCATTTACTGATTGTATCCAATCAGTAAGCTAATGATTTCTACACAATAAGAACGGGGTAGGGGGAGAATTGGGAGGGTGAAAGTGAGAAAACTCCTGGGTTGAGATAAAGATAACTAAAACCAAGGAACTAATTCATGGCTTCCCATTGGCAGGCAGGCAAGTGTTTAGCAGTTTCCAGAAAAGGAGGGCTTCATCACTCTCAGTGGTTACTTGGGAAGAAAAGCACCGTAACTCCCAACATCTCCTGCTTGCTCCTTCTCCCGGGTTTTATTGCTAAACGTGACATCATGTGAGTTAGGATGGAATATCCCTTGGCCAGTTGGGCTCAGCTTTCCCAGCTGTGTCCCCTCCCGAATTCATGCATACCCTCAGTCTACTTGCTTCCAGGGCAGTGTAAGCAGCACTGCTCAGCATTAGCTGCAACATCCCCATGTTACCAGCAGTTTTGGTCACAGATCTAAAGTGCAGCATCATGTGAGCTTCTATGAAGAGAATGTACCTACCCCAGCCAAAACCAGTACAGGTGACTTCAGTGAAATACTGGGAAACAAAAACAATTTATTGTTTCTATCTTTGTAGCTGTTTCCAGTTACTTACATCTCACTATTGTTCTGTCTGGACTTTGTTTTTCCATAAGTCAGGTGTGCTGCTTTTGTAAGTCAGTAGTTACAGCAGCTTGCAGAACCAACCACTGTTGTACGTATTGATGCAACAGGAAACCTGCAGGTTCTGTGAAAACATGAAAACAATGGAAATTTTGATCTGTCTAGAATGCAAGACAGGCTTTCTTATATGTGTGGCTATGTCTCCTGCTGCATTTTATCACTCTGAATTTTATTAGACATAGTTTCTTCCCTAGAATATCATCCCATGGTAGTTGGGGTACTAAGTTAAATATTTTGCATATCTGAGTCATTAGGTTCTCAGTCTACATTAGCAGCTTCTGAACTTTGTCCTCTAAGGCTCTTGTCATCATCTGATACTAATCTTCTCATTCTAGCTAAAATTTAAAGCATTGTGTTGTGGTTCAGCCCCAGTCAGCGGCTGAGCACAGTACAGAAGAATGAGAGCCCAGCTCCCTCCTCCCCAAAGTGACAAACAACAGGGGGGATTACATAAACATTGTAACCAGCACCTCTTTGAACACCATGATAAACACTTGCCACAGCTTCTTAACACCATCAAGTCAGATCTACCATTATCCCCCCAACTCTTCAAGTCCCACATTGGGCTCCAAAAAGGTTCAGCCCCAGGCAGCAGCTGAGCACCCCGCTCACCCCTTCCCTAGGAGGAGAAACAGGCAGAGCCCCATGGGTTGGGATGAGGGCGGCTACTGACACAGCACTGCAAAAGAGGAACAGCAACAGAACCTGGGGCAGGATTCACACACACACCCGGGGATGACACTGAGAACTTTACTGACCTGAGGAGACAGTAACACAGAGCACTACACCAACACAAAGGCCAACCTGACACCCTGTCCACACTCAAACTGTCCCCGAGCCTTTTACAGGGGAGCAATGTCATGAGGTGTGGAAAACAGCCTGGGACAACTCTGCTCACCTGTGCTGGCTGCTTGGGCAGGACAGTTAGTTCCATCCCACCCGGACCCAGCACACCTTGCTACAGCAGAAGACTATTTATATTACTTTCCCTAACTGTTAAACACGTTTCCATCAAACTGCTGCTCCTGGTGCTGGAAAGAAGGTACCGGGTTTTCCTGTAGAGAAAAAGCAACAGTCAGACGCAAGGTGGTGCTGAAGGTCAGCCAGAAAAGAAAGTGAAACGGGAGTGCAAGGAGTGCTCAGAAAGGGGAAGCAGCAAAGAACAACCCTAAATACCCAGTTTCTGATTTCCGCAGGTCAGGAGCTGCATACAGTAACAGCAGTATGACAACATTGGGAACGAAGTCCTTTGCAGAGGTGAAGAACAGTACAAAAATATATCATGTATGAACAATAATCTCTGTTCTTGTCTAGCTCGAAGGGTCTGGTGTGCTTTTAAAAACAAACAGCCACAGAGCAAAAGTGCCATGTAAAGATGCACAGTCAGACTGGGAGGATATGTCCACCTGCTTGTATTTAACAATGCACAAGGCAAATAAAACATTTGAAATTTTACATATAAGGGAGTTAAAATGAAGGATACAACCAAAACAAGCTTAGCCAGGCACCATCTATAGTTTATCCTTTTGGTGGTTCTGGGGTTGTCTCTGTGGGTTTGGGGAAGTGCCTCTGGCAAACCAGCGTAATGTGAGTTGTGACACTTAGGTCCATGTGTCACAGATGCCAGAAATGATGATGGTTTGAAGCCAGTTGTTGAATGAGGAAGGAGGAAGTAGGATGTTCGGTTTTTCCCCCCAACAAAATGGTGTTACAGCTGCTGTTGAGAAAGAGAAACAATGGCCTGTTCATCAGTTGATGGTGATGTGGCTTTCATATAGGTTTTAGAAAGTGAATATGATATAAATACAACATGAAGAGGTGCAATATAGGACAGGAAATGCAGAAGCAGGGAATAATCCCTGTTGCTGTCATCACTGCTCAGTGTATTCCTCAGGGAATTTTACATGGAGTAAATTCAGTTAGCCAAGAGACCAGTATCCTCCAGCACAGTAAGGGAGTATTCACAAGTTTGAGAGCGCACCACTGCATTGCCTCCCACAGATACGACGCGGATTCCAAGTGACTTTGTTTACTCCTAACTTGCTCTAGTGCTGCCTTGGCGAGGTGTCCCTGTGGTCTGGAGAACTTTGTTATTCACAGCTGATGTTATGTGGTGTGCATATATGGTTTATGCTGGAATTTTCTAAACAACCTATGCAGGCAGAGGATGATGTTTGCATGTGACGTCAGACAGCCTTTCTGAACGGATGTGGGGAATCTATCCACTGGAGAGAGTACAGCAGCGGGCTGCCAGGATGATTAGAGGACATTAACATCTTCCATGTGAGGAAAGGGTGAGAGAGCTGGGACTGCTTAGACATTAGGGAAAAAATCTTCACTGAAAGCATTATTGGGCGTTGGTACAGGCTGCCCAGGGAGGTGGTTGAGTCACCGACCCTGGATGTATTTAAAAGATGGGTACATGAGGTGCTCAGGGATATGGTTTACTAGAAGACAGGAACGGTTGGACTTGATGATCTCAAAGGTCTTTTCCAACCTAGTGATTCTGTGATGTCCTCCTCTGCTCGACTTTGTGATTATGGCTTTTTCCTGACGTACCAGCAGAGGGCACCTAGGACATTAAAGCCCACATAGCTGTTTGAACAAGGAACATGTAGCAGGACATAGAGTTGTTTCAAGGACTGCTGTGAGAAAGCAACAGCAAGTTTTTTAATATTCTATAAAATAGCATTCCCTCTCTGCTGTATATCGATTCTCTCTTATCTAGGGGAATTCAGGTGGCTGTATCCTCACTCAGGTTTCTGCTCACCAATTTAAACCCTGCTCCTAGCAGAGCAAACACTACAATCAAGAAGTAATTTTCCCAAGATGTGGTTCCTCCTCTGCGCCATGGGTATGGTGGGTTTTTTAGTTTCAGCTCAGCCACATAGTTTTAGGGAGTGGAGACCTTGATGTAAAACCATAAAAAAAATTAAAAATCCCCAGACACCAACCCCCCCACACACACACTTTTAACTCTTTTTTCTGAACTACAAACTCAACATTTTCTCAAATTGTTGCTGATGAATGATCTTACATTTTTAACATCATATATTAATGATATAAGTAGCTAGATATTTTGCAACTTTTTCTATGCAAAGAGCATAAATTAGGTATTTTGCTTGAATAAAGAACACAGGCTGTTATCCTCTTTTATACCAATATAGGCCAACAACCCTGTAACTCTTCCATTTCACTATAGCATTATTTTCCACATGTTCGGAAAATAATAATGAATATAATAAGAGAACAAAAGCATTTCCTGGGATGTTCTACAACACACACTTCTGACTATCTAATAAATACATTTTCTTAAAAACACAAAGATCAAACAGAGTATGTGCTAAACTGAGACTACAAGGGGCTTTATTTAAGTGAAAGTAATTGTGAAAGAAGCTAACTGTATGCAAACATGATTCATACCATATTATTTTTCCACTCTGCAGTATAGGTGTTCACCTGGAAAGAAACTTGATGCCATAAACTTTTCAGTTATTGTATGTGGAACATAGCAACAATTATATTTATATATTTATTTATTTATTTACTAGTCCAGTTAGTTCATTCCTGGCTTATTGGTTTTAATTCTCCTGGAAGAGTGGCTTACAACAAAATGGATGACTGGCACAATGTTCCTTTATGACTGATTCAGCATGTGTGAAGCTTTCGTGGGGTGGGGTGAGCACTGTCTAAATCTGAACACAGAACTTAGCTTCTTTGTTACCGTAGTGGTATTTTATGCCAATAGTACTTAGATTCTAATAGTATCGGGAGAAAAAAAAAACCCACCCAAGAAACACATAAGTAAAAACAGTACAATGAAAACATACTTTTAGATTTAAGTGAAAGATTTACAGTTGCTTATGGTTGTCTCATAGATACGTAGACTTCTACCTTCAAAAATGCTAAGTGTGCATTGACTCAGAAATCAAAAGAAAATGCTAAAAGCTCAACATTTTTTAATGCATGCCTATTTGTTTGGTGTCTACAAATAATTAAGAACCTAACTTCTGAGACATCTTACTCTTTCAGGTTTGAAAATAAGATTTTAAACCAAAGTTATTTTATTCCTAGTGTGTACACAAAGTTAGAGACAGAGTTTTGCGTGCTGCAATATATTTGAGAAAATAAAACATGATTTACAGTGTCCTTCCTGTAGAGAGCTTGGAGAGAAAGTCAGCAACAAAATTACCAGTCTTTAGTCTTCAAGACATTAGGGGGCACCACGACCTCACAGACTTAAAATTACGTCAGTTAAAAGTACAACTACTTTTCCTGTCCAAAGTAAAAAGGAAAGAGCATAAATAGCAAAATCAACTCCTGGAATCATTCCCTAGTGTGATTTTGTGATATGGCTCTTAATAAAATTACCACAGAAGACAACCCAGACATTTAATAGAATGTAGACTACACCCTCCTTTCTTTAAGAGTAATAAAACTAACAAACTAGTGAATGCAATATAAGCAGCTTGCTTTCAAGTCTCGATTTAAATCTTAAATTTGCCTTCAGGGTTTCATTCTGGGAATACAACATTTTCAGCTCAGCCTCTAAGGCATTACAGCGTTAGTTAAAGCTGTCAAGTAAAGCTCTGGATAGGTAGAGAGCGCTCGATGAGCTTGGGATGGAACTGCTTTAAGTCCAGGTCCCTGCATTGGATATCACAGAATGTTAGGAGTTGGAAGGGACCTTGAAAAATCACCTAGTCCAACCCCCCTGACAGAGCAGGATCACCTAGACTAAATCGCACAAGAATGTGTGCAGGTGGGTTCTGCCTGTCTCTAGAGAAGGAGACTCCACAGCTTCTCTGGGCAGTCTGTCCTAGTGCCCCATCACCCTCACAGTGAAAAAGTTAATTCTTATATTCACATGGAACTTCCTATGCTCCAGCTTGCACCCACTGCCCCTTGTTCTATTGCTGGCCATTACTGAGAAGAGCCTGGCTCCATCCTCCTGACTCTCACTCTTTACATATTTATAAACATTAATAAGGTCACCCCTCAGTCTCCTCCAAGCTAAAGAGGCCCAGCTCCCTCAGTCTTTCCTCACAACAAAAGTGTTCCACTCCCTTAATTATCTTGGTGGCCCTGTGCTGGACTCTTTCAAGGAGTTCTATGTCCTTCCTGAACTGAGGGGCCCAGCACTGGACACAATATTCCAGGTGCGGTCTCACCAGGGCAGAGTAGAGGAGGAAAGGACTTCACACTTGGGGTAGTCACCATCAGCCATCAGACTGCACCAGGAAACATGTGCTGTAATGGTGCCGCATAAATCTCACAGCGCTACAGGGGACATTAACAGTCTTAGCTCTGACATGCAGACAAGGCAGATGATTTATTTAGCAGGTGATTTACTTAGCAGATATATCTGGGAAGGAATTCTACAGATGGGTGTCTGCACAGAGGTAAGAAGGTGTCTGCCTGTCCAGAGGGTTGCTGGTCTTGAAGAGGGATGATGTCTGTGACTTCAAGCACTGACTTGCAAGCCTTAAAAACAAGATACCTTCTTATTGTTCCTCTGCAACTGAAATGATGGCATGCTTGATGTAACAGAGATTATTAGCAGCTGGACAAAAAGCTTATAAACAAGATGCCTCTCATTCCTGAAATACTAATGCTGGTCTCCCTAGGTTTGACCCAGACACTCGAGGCCTTTACTCGCATCTGCTGTGAAGGATGATTTCCAGTGGAGATCTACACTGTAAAATATACACAGATGTAACATATAATATAACGTATATGTTCTACTGCATAAATTGAAGCCATGGTAGTAGTGTGCTTTGAGTATGGATAAAGTAATGAACCAACTAAAATGTCACAGTGGAAGATGACTAGCGGTAGGGAAAAGTATGTCATAATATACCAGAAACTTGTCTAATTTATGTAAGTGGAAAGCATGACTCACAGTTCTTGGAGCATGGCTTGGGAGCGACTGGATTCTACAAAGTAAGACAGCATTCTGTTGCCACAGTTTCTAGTTTCTTTTCTGTCTGAACACAGACCCTTTGTGGTTAAAACTAAACCTGAGGTCCTGGTTAGCACGGTGGCCAGACCGGGGCAGTCAGTAGCTGCCAGAGGTTGTCCCTCCTCTACAGCCTGAAATAGCCAAGAGGGGGGCAATGTTTCAGCCTACAAACCTGTGTACAAGATGATCAAGTTCCGAGTACTGGCAGAAATCCTTTTCTCTTGTGATCTGTCACACAAAGGAAAGTTTATTGCCCCTAGGCACTCTCCCAGACCTTCTGCATCCTAAGTTTGTGCCCGCAGATATGTATGCTATGGATATTCGTGAATACAAAGCCTGTGAAGAATGATAAATGTATGAGCTGTAGTACCTGAGAAAATACACACAGACCTGGTTTTATTTATATGTCTCTATTAAATAAAATACACGTAACATACTGTACAAATGTAAATGAAGAGTACAGTCTCTCTCTTGAGGCATTTGGAGTCTGGAAAATACCCCAAGAAACTGGCCAAAGGCGAAGCAAAGGAATACAGAGGAAAGCAAAGTGATTGGCCTGGCAGTCACACAGGCTTTTCAAAAATCACATCTGAACATATACTGTATAGAAATGAAGTTATAGTAAAATACATTTATGGAGATATATATATGTATAATCAGATGCTCAAACCTTGCCCTTTTGAGGTTAGTTTTGCTTTCTGTCAGTGTACACTGTTCAACATGCCTTACAAGAACGCATGCTACTGTTTCCCAAAAAAAAAAAAAGCCTCACTCAAAAGGATGTGGAGAGCAAGAGCACATACATCTGCAGCAGCATGGGTCTAGGGAACCTTAAGAATAAGTTGGCAAAAGTCATTTTACACAATGACATTGTATAGGTTGTAAATGTATGTGCTCCAAGGATTCTTTGGGGAAAGGAATTTTTTTTTTCATTTTAAATATGTTTGTGATTTTCTGGAAGTTTCCATTTTCACATTCTCACTGCTTTTGGCTTCATAGCACAGTGACAGCTTGTGATGGACATTATGGAATTGACTTTAGAGAACAAAGTGGTCCATTGCTGTTCATACAGCTACAGTTGAAATCCCTGCCAGTTACCTGCTATAACTAAGTTAAGATTAATGGGGGAAAAAAATATTATGCTTGTACTCGAACCTTCTTTCAGTATGGGTATGAAACAGCCCTTGTCCAGGTAGACTTTCAGGGAGTTACTCAGACTAAGTTCCTCGAGAAAGGGAAGGAGGTATGAAGATGACTCTCAACTTGCCTGAAATGAATTTCCTGGGTGTCTGAGTAGTTTAAAGTTTTGGGGTTTGGGGAACAATCTTTATGCAGTCAAAGGTTGCGGGCTGTTACTGGAAAATGTTAATACTTCTTCAGAAAAGTCACTTTGTGAATTCCTGTGTCTACCTCTGCTCTACAGAAACTGCTTTTTCAAAAAATCCCTTTGGGTAGAAATTCTCCACATATCCTTCCACGTACTGGGAGTTTGATCTGCTAAAATGAGCTTAGTATTGTATGTTTTTACTATAATTGGATGTTTTGTCAGAGGCCTGCTATGTGACACATTCTCAGTTTTCTGAACTTCAGTGAAAGACTTCTATCAATCTCAGTGGACTGTGACTCAGGCCCTCCCTATACATGTTCTCTAACATGGAGAAAGAGAAAAACATGCCAAGAGAAAACATGACAAGAGAAAAACATTGGTAAGCAACAGCGAAGAGTCACCAGTAGAACCAACATGATTTATTAAATGTAAGCTATTGAACAATGACACAGAGATAGAGTCTCAAATGAGTATTAACAGGGTGGACACAATCCTGGTTGTACACAAGGGTATGCTGGTTTAAAATAGGAACCCTGTTTTCATTGCTTGTATCCTAGATGTAAAGTTTAATTACTAGGGAGGGAACAGGTAGAGTGAAAAGACACGGCCTTTTGTCCTGAAACACAACCCACTTCATTCTTTTTTGTTCTTCTCAACACTGCAGTTTGCACCCTTCGAAATAGGTAGAGCTGCTGCTAGGCAATCTTCTTTACCCGCTTGATTGCTGAAGTTTCATCCATGCAGAAAAGAGGGGTTTGTGTATCTAACAGCGTACGATTAAAATCTAAGGCATTGTTTAATAATCGTTTCCAGTGCAACCCTGCGTCTAGATATGGGCCCCTTTCCTGGGAGCAACCCAACTGCCAGCACAAGCAACGCAGTTGTGTGGGCTGTAGGTCAACATGATTTGAGTGGTAGCAGCTGCAAGCCCTCCCTGAGCACTTCCCTTATTGCACACCCTTTCTTCTCCACATCGATTCCTCCCTTGCACTGAGCAAACGTCTGTGCAGTCAAACAAGGCAGGGAATCGATGCAGCTGAAGAGCAAACAAGCCTCCCCCGTCTCCCTTTGCTGGGCTCAGCTGGGTTCAAGGGCCTTGCTCAGGTTTGGTTTGTGGCTGCAGAAGCAGAATGGATGAACTCGGGGCCGGGGGGCAGGGTAGGGAAGAGGAATGCAGCGGGGGGGATCTGGGCTGGGGATGGGAAGGAGGTGCGCAGTCTGCCTTAACATGTGCCTGGCGTTTCTGCCAAATATCAAAACATGGCCTCAGTGTCTCTGAGATTTGTGATCCACCAAGGATCTGAAGGAAATTTGGGTCAGCTTAACATGTGAAACTGAACTAGTAAAAGTACACAACTGCCACTGCTAATCCAGATCTTGAACCACCTTTTTCAGTCGTACTTTAACAGAAAAAACGTAGGAACTTTATTGCTGTGTCTTTTAAGATTTCAAGTGTGGAGAAGACCAAGACAAAGTTAAATTCAGGATGGCTCTCAGAAAACCAGTCAACAAAATATGGTTGTTACCTCCACCTTTGTACCTGATTGAGCTGTGTTCTTTTCCATCTATTACTGGTACGCACTATCATTGTGCCCAGGCAGCCCGGAAGGCCAACCCTATCCCAGGGTGCACCAAGCACGGCATGGCCTGCTGACCAGGGAGGTGACTGCCCCGCTCTGCACTGCGTTGGCACAGCCTCACCTCGAGTACTTGGTGCAGTTTTGGGAGCCACAGTACAAGAGGGACACAAAACTCTTGGAGAGTGTCCAGAGGAGGGCAGTGAGGATGGTGAAGGGTCTGGAGGGGAAGTCTTATGAGGAGAAGCTGAAGTTGCTTGGTTTCTACAGTCTGGAGGAGTCTGAGAGATGTCATCACAGTCTATGGCTTCCTGATGAGGGGGACCAAAGATGCAGGTGCAGATCTCCTCTCTTTGGCAACCAGTGATAGAACCCGAGGGAACAGTATGAAGGTGATACAGGGGAGGTTTAGGCTGGATGTTAGGAAGAGGTTCTTTCATGGGGGGGTGGGGGGTGGGGCACTGGAACAGGCTCCTCAGGGAAGTGGTCACAGCCCCGAGCTTGGCTGAGTTCAAGAAGCATCTGGATGATGCACTCAGTCCCATGCTCTGACCTGGCTGGCTCTGTGTGGAGCCAGGAGTTGGACTTCATGATCCTTATAGGTCCCTTCCAGCTCAGGATATTCTATGATTTGTTGATTATAAAGACACTTTTTTACCTTTGGGTGGCAAAACCACACATACAGAAATTAGCAATTGCTTTCTTTTCAATGGGGTGTGGGCTACCAAGGATGGTTCGATTACATTCATGTCCTATTAAATGTTATTTTCTTCTTCATGAACCACAGCATCCAAAAACACGCTAAGTAAATGTGTATCCAGTTCCAACAGTATTAATCACCTCAGAGGTAATTTCTATCATTGAAGGAGATAGTGGCTGCAGTACCTGTCAGCCCTGCTGATCCACTCTGGCAGATGTATGGCGATACAGGCAACCCACCACCTGACCTATTTATTCTTCTTATACCTAGAGAAACAACCCAGAGCCAGGCTGGCAGGCTGCCCTGTGGGATCTCCAATCCTTACTGCCCTCAGGACATGCCACTTCTGCCGTGACTCTCAAAAATGCTCTTCTGCTGCAGGGAAAATTCACTTTCAACTACGCCTGCTATTGAACAGCTTTTCAGCACACATCAAGTATTTATTTCAGCCTGCTAGCACACTGGCTGTGCCAACACCATGTATGCACAAAGTGTGTTTGTTCATGTCCTTTCCTAGAAGTAGTTTAAAATACCAGCGCAACCTAGAAAAACGATCCACCCACCAGAGGGAAAGCTGGGAAGGAAAAAGAGCTCAGTTGTGGCCCTGCCCGAGCAAACAAGTAAGAACTAAAAAGGGATCAGAAGAAAACCCTAATAAATACAACGGTGTAACGGAGAAACCTTTTGTTCAGACTCCCCTGTGGTTGCATCATCCAGCTGCCTTTTGACAGAAGCAACAGGTAACATTAAAGATACGCGATCTAGCAGGCAGCCAGTGGCAAGCGACCCTGCTGAAGGTACGCTGTGTAACGAGAAACTGCCTGTGTTCAACCCAGGAAATTTTTGCTGCCAAAGTATGCTGCAAACAGGAAGATCTTTAAATCAGTCTCACTTACAGATTGGTAGAGAAACCGATACAGTTTTGCCCCAGTCTTTGTTTTGTCTGTTAGTGAAGCCCAACTAATTCTGAAGCAAAGTATTCATCCCTATCTGGAAGCACAGCTCAAAAATAATCAAGGACAAAGACTCTGTGCATGCGATTTCACAATCATGAATGCTGATGAATGAACGCTGCAACCAACAATTTCTAGAGCACCACGTAAATTCCAGTAGTCATCAACAAGTTACACAATTTTTCTGGTTTATATTAACACACAGGGGAAACATGTTCCATGACTCCTACTCTACTGAATGTCCAAATCAGTTACCTCACTTACTTACGGGTAAAGCGTAAGAAACAGACCCTGGCCTTTGGTTAGTCTGAAGGCTTTGCAACCATTCCTGATAGGTATTTTAATAAAAAGATAGTACATACTTATTAAGAACTGGCTAGCTGGCAAGTATGAAAACCTGAATTTTAACAGCCTTTAAGCTTGGCTTTTTACTGTTCAACTCAGTACAGCTCAGTGTCATTTTTTGTTTCAAAATGAGATTTAACACTTACATAAACCCAGTCCAGTGGTTAATGACTTGCCTTTGTCCATTGACTGTGCACCACTGAAAGCAGGCGGAAAATAATCTCGTTAAAAAAGGAATTTATATAGCACAGTAAAGTATGTACTCATGGACCATGGTGAACAAATGCAAGGATCTGGTTTGGGATAGCTTGTACTCCTAAAATTCAAGCCCACCCTTCTTTACTACTGGTTTGTTGCAAGCAATAAATGTAACACTTTTTGCTAAGTTTCATAACAGAAATATATACAGCTTTTAGTAAAGTCAGTGAGAGCCTCGTGTGTGTACATGCCAAAAAAAGGCGGGGTGACTGCAATTAATTCCATGCAGTGGTAGCCTTACTCCTGAGTTTGCTTTATATTTCTGTAATTAAAAGAAAAACAACACAGTTTGCTTTGGGAACTCACATGTATTTTATAAATATTGCATCACTTCTCCATGTCACATGGTATTCAGCATTCTGTAACCCAGTCCTCAGGAGCCCACATAAGCAGCAGTATCTCCTACCAGACGCATCACAGCACACGTATTTATACCAGTAGTATTTTGCAAGTAGTTCATTCAGCTTTATTTGCATTTGTTGGCATATTATTAAAGTAGATCAGAACCAAGTACTAAGATATATCTCTCTTCTGTTACAGACGTTGCATTTTTCTGTAATGCCTTCTGCTTAGTTGCTCACACCAAGCAGAGATTGACTCTCTTAGGTTGTTTGTGAGCTGCCTGCTCCCAAAGGGTTGATTTAAAGCTACGAGTGGGCATACTGAGCCTGGGAGCTTTGTGGAAGACAGCAGCAAGGCAGGCACAGTGACAGCGAGCGGCAGGTAATGTACTGAGAGATTTTCAAGGATAAAGGAGTGGCTGTCATCGAAAGAGAGCAGGGCAGACAGCCAGCCAGGGCTGGCAGATTTGAGGGAGAATGCGAATGAAAAACAAGGGCAGCTGAAAGAGGAGGTAACTGAGCTAAATTGGAAGGCTGGCCCCTTGGTAGTACGGTAACAACACTTGACAAAGTCAGTCACGCGACTGAAGGCGAAAGAGAAGTGGGATGAAATAGTAACACTGAGAACCGATGAGGTCCAGAACAAGATTTTGCAGGAGAAGGGGGGAAATTCAGTACAACTGGTGGCTGTGGAAAATAGGGAACAGAGAATGGGAACAGGGTCTGTCATTAACTTTCCAAGTGTTCTCAGCAGACAAAAGCAATCTGATGACATCAGAGCGGCAGAGATGAAAGGCTCGTAGTTGCACATCTCATTCTTTAAAGATAGAAACAAAACCAACCTAGATCTGTACCATCCACTATAAATGGCACACAGGAAGAGTTTTGGAAAATGGAAAATCCCACTCTTGCTCAGCAGTGAGAAAGTCCCATCTGCTTCCAGCTGAGAACACGTCACTGGAAAGTCCCAGCCTGCAAAAAAAGGCCGAGTAAACAAATTGCGTAGGCAGAGAACACAGAAAGAGGAACAAAGAGAAATGATACTTTGAGTTTAAAGGAGTTTATTTTCAGGTTTGCATTTCCTTGAATGGCAACAGCTCAAGTCCAGGCAAGAAAAATCTCATTAGAGCAAAAATGGCTGGTAAACGTCACTGCTGGTATTAGGCCATAGAAAGCAAGCTCATTTATTGGAGAAGTGAAGATTTCAACTTGGGATTTTTTTGATTTTCTGCTTCTGAGTATAGTCAAACGATCCCAGTGACAAACCAGATACCCAGGATGACTCTTACTTCACTATAAAATTATAAATGATTGTCTGGCAAGTCTGTGGATTTTTTTCCCCCTACATTTACATATACTTCCAGATAAGGAAGCTGTCCTTAACAAAGCGCTTCCTTACAGCTCACTGGACACGGCTGTTCGGTTCACTCTGCAAGTTCAATGCCGGGAACGTTTCCAGCATTGTCCATCAAGAAGAATACAAGGCAAAGCCACAGATGGTCACACTGAGACAAGAAATACAATGTCAAAGAAAATTCTGGGGTTCTTTCCTCTCTAACTAGCATTCATGAAAATAAAATTATTGACAGAAATTATTACCCTTCTTTGAAATAAATCAACTTTCAACAAAGGTACTTTGCAGTAATTAATGACAGCAACATGAAGTCAAATTCTATAGCCAACTGCAGTGACAGCACTTTCTGGCTGTTATCTATGAAGCTAATCAAGGCAGTTTTAACTCAGCCTTTCTGCTTTCCCAGTTCATGAATGCCGCTGCATCCCGACCGATGTACAGGGTGGTCCAACCCTGCTAGCAAACAACAGATGCCAGTTTTGTAAGTGTTGCATGGACTGCCCCGTCTGCCACCCTATCAATATCCTTATTCAAAAGAGGTATTTGATTCCTTCTAAACCCAGGTTCTTTCCAGTATCATCAGGATTCAACACTGCTGTGAGAGCCATCTCTAGCACGTTACCCTTTACGGCCAATACCTATTACCATTTATGAAACTGCCAACCTATTTGCATCATCTCGTATTTTTCAGTTAGTAGTCTTTGGGAGGACTTATGGGTTGCTTTGGGTTTTTGGGCTTTTTTGGTTGGTTTGTTTTTTGCATTGCTTTGAACATGTACTAATAGTAGGAGGGAAATAGAACTGCAGGGAAGTTTGCAGTTTTTATTCTTTACCATTTTTCCTGTTCCCTGGTAAGGTACTGTTGTAACAGAGGGCAGGAGGATCTTAACTTTTAAGGTGGAAGCTCAGGGCCCAAGTCCATTAATCACAGCGCTACTTCTGGAGCTTTGAGCAGCAGTGTAATGACAACAAAAGCCTTCCCCAGGCACCAACCTGGAGCAGCAGATCTGAAACACAGCCCAGTTTCAGTTCCTGCATCTGATGCAATAACTGGGTTAAGCTTTCTAAAGGAGAAACATCATGACTCTTCCCTGTGTGTTCTTACATGCTTGGCAGGAGGGTCCAGAATACATCTCCTAAATGGGGCCAGGGTTGGAACAGAGGCGGAGACCACTTTCACAGAAAATGTACTGATAGGACCCTTTATGACTTTTATAGAAATGTCTTTTTCTCAAAGCAATTACATTGTGACAGCAACATAAACACAATCTGCTGATCTTATGAAGTTGGTTTTTTTTCAGGTGTACACACCAGTGTTGATCAGGGTGAGGTAGTGTGGCATCTGACAGCAACAAACTATCCTAGGCTGGATGACACCTATTCCAAGAGGCCTCCATCTGAAAGACCTTCTGGTGTCACCTAACACAATTTGCTACAAGAGCCGATCTACTAACTCCTCTGGAAAACTGCTGGTGTTTTGAAGCTTTAAAATCAAGGGGCTTTTGAGATCTGGCAATACAGCTGTGCTGTTTGAAACCATTTCAAAACAATTACATCTGTAGTGCTAAGGGGTACGCTCTTGGGCTCAACTCAGATGCTGTTCCTCATGCCGGTAACTCAGTCAAGACCTTAAGGAAGTAAGTACCACCATAAATCTGGATATCCCAGCCAAAAAGACCTGGGTATTCTAGTGTCTGGCCAGCAGCAAGACTCACAAACATTTGGTGTACTTACTTATTGAATAACCAATGCAATTAAGTAATCCTGAAAAAAAGCTTTAAAGGTGAAATGTTGGTGATGTTCATTCCTGCTTTAGGTGACTAGTTGGGTTTTTTCAGCTGTAATAAGGGTTTATCTGGTGAAGCTCCTTTAAACAGCATGGATACAGAATCAGTTCAGACTAAAGGAATATAAAACCTCACAAAGGAGGGAAGGAAGGAAAAGCCCTGAATGAAGCAGAACCAACCACACCTTCATCAGAACAAGGATTTCCATAGACCTGACACCCTTCCTGAAGGAAAAAAAAAATTATCAAGCTAACCTAATTCGTAACAGTGTAACCCAATTCCAAACAGAGTCACTGGTGGTTATCAGGGCAGAGAAGTCATTCCTGGCACACAGATCGCCCTGCATCTGGCTTTGCTCAGCGCTCTGCACGTCACTTGATTTTGTTAGCTTTCTCCTTTGACCTTGCCTGTCTCGTTACAATGAAAGTTTACTTGGCAGCTGATGAGGAAAGGAAAACAAGACCAATTGTAAAGCTGAGTGACTAAGCAAGAAAATGTATGCAAATCCATTTGAAGGTCTTGGAAAATCCAAAACTGGTTTTGTTGTGCTCATTGACCAGTTAAGCAAAAAAAGGCCAAGAGAACCTGAAAGCTTTCACGCACCACATCCAAAAGTTGGAAAGAGCCACAATTAACACAGAAGCAAAAGAAAGCCTGGACCAGCATCAAAAAGGCAGTGCGAAAGTCTCTGGCTGCTGAAGGACAGGGTTCACCGGTGGCTACCGAGCTGCACGTAGCTCACAAGTCAGATCATGTGGGGCTTCAAGGGCAGCATCGCCACCAGGGCTGCACCAACAGAGATGCTGGCCAAGTTGTCACCATTCCTGCAGCAATGGAAGGTGGTATGGCCAGGGATGGGGTGGAATCTGGAAACCACAGCAGCCATGGGATAATGTACCGGTATCACGCATCGTTTCAGCCATGCCTGCCCCTGGGATGCTGAATGTACAAGGCAGATGCCTGACAAGGGGAGCCATTTCACCAAGCTCAGTGAAGTCTGCCCTTCAAACAAGATGAAGCTTTCAGACAGGTTTAAAAACGAACCCAAACAGTGTAATTACTGCTTCCTTCATGCTTGTAATTCACTACTCATCCTTTTTTCATCACATGAATGACATCACTGTCAGAAATTACTGCCTGAGGACCTAGACTGAAACCAGCTCTGCAATCACATTAATGGGTCTGTGTGCAGATACAGGAGCAGTTTAAATTAGCTTTCAAATTATTTTACCAAATGAGAAAAGCAATAATTAAGAAGTTAAACACTTCAACAACAACTAATCACTAACAATTAAAAACATAAAAGTAATAATTTTGTTCTACAGACTTGACAATTTTAGCAGGGAATTAGCATCGGAGGTGATTGCAAATGAAACATCACCAAAAAACGTACCCAAAGACGTATGCTTCAAAGGCTTCACCTCAGCCTGCATGAAGAAAGCATAGCCGTACATACGTGGCCATACAAAGCAGCTTGCAGGTCCTTCCCGTACATTGTAACAATGCTCACAAATTAAGCAAGATCAAGCTTTGGCTTTCACTCTTGACACATACAAAACATACTTTGCAAAACTACTGTGTCTCCATGACAGACAAGTTCTAACCTTCCCAAGAACTAACACCCCGTAACTATTAAGGGTACAGCTGTTGCTGTTACAAAACCTTTAGTGCCTTCTAGGCCCATGGCCAGGGGCAGTGAACTTCTCCTTTTTCTCTCCACTAACCTGTTAGACATCTGGTCCCTTTCTGGAGCCAAAGCTATTCCCCAGAAGACAGTCCCACAAGGAGCCATGACCACAAAGAGCAAGGCTTTGCCACACCCTATCTCCAGTCTTCCCCCACTGCTCAGGCTGGAAGGCCACACATCCCTGTGCTGAGGGAAAGACACGGACAGTGCCAAGATGCCCAGAACAGGCCAGAGATTGGTATCATGCAAACCAGAGTGGCATAAACCCAAACTATTTTGTTTCAGTTTGGTACTGCCTGCATGAATAAGCACAGTGTAGCACAGCGTCTGCCCCTCACTCAGTGCTTTAATGAGAAGATGGTGGGGTAGCAGCTGCACCCATCATAAACCTACCTGCTCATCAACAGCAAGTTACAGGACTTGGACGGTATTTCTGGTTGCCTTTGCCCCAGGGTTTTTAGGAGTCTCTGGTCACCAAGAGCACCATTACACATAGAGAATATCACAGTGAGCACTTCTCTGCTGAAATCTTGTTACGAGGAAGTTTGTGGCCTAAATGGATTGCTAAGAGCATCACCTAAGAGGCCAGCTGCACTTGAACCATTGTGAGCAGAGAATTCGACTACTCTCAGGCCTTTGAGGAAACACACACCGATACAGCAAACCACTCCTGCATACAGTGATGCATATACAAAACCTTCAAATTGCACAAATAAATTCTCCCGAAGCACCCACTTCATGTCAGTCTTACACCGTGTAATGTCATCACACATTCACAGTCCTCATCTAATTAAATATTTTTGCAATTGAAAAAAACCAAACCACCCCACCATAAAAATCACAGATCATTTCACAGTGATGCCATTTAAATTTCTACACTGTGAAAACGGCAAAGACTAATAAGAGGCAAAAGCACATTTTATCTGAAGGCTTTTATTTAGAACTTTGCATATAGATTTGTTCTCATCTGAATCTCAATTATATTCCACAGATTTTATGTTATTCTCCAAAAGAAAGTGTCTTTGCTGTATATATCAATTTTTCTCTTCTCTTACAACCATATCCTGTAAGAGACAGCTGCATGTTCATTTGCTTAACGGCAGTGGTGAGAATTACTTACAACTAAGCACGTATGCCCGTAAGCATCACGCAAACGTTCACAACCATTTCAAATTCGATTTAAAAAAAATTAATTAACAGCTGCTTTTGTTCAAGATTGGTTAGGTTTTTCTCCTAGCCCTCAATAAATAGAAAGCATAAGGCATGTATAATCCAAATTCTTTAATGGAGCTGAAGCTAAAATAACCCACCGCCTGCCATTTACCCGCCATTTAAAGTGGGACCTTTTTCTTCATCGGTCGTAAGCATTTCACCTCCTCCAGACTCAACGCCAGCAAGCCGGCCGCGGGTGCCGGCTGGTCGGGTACGGGGGCACAAAGGAAGAGAAAGAGAGAGAGGGAGAATGTGCAGGTGAAGAGCTTAAGATGCCGGGCCCGACGGTGGGGCTACCGGAGAGGGAGAGCAGCAGCCGGAGGGCCGCCGGAAGCAGCGGCGGCCCCGGCGGGTAGCCTGACGGGGCGAGCAGCCGCCGGGCCAGGGCTTGTCTGAACGGCCAAGCCCCCTCCAGCTTCCGGCGAAGGCCGAGCGGCACAGCAAGGGCCGCGGCGGGGCTCCGCTTTTCCATCCCCCGGCGGCTCCTCGCTCGGCACGCCGGTGTCAGCGGGACCGGCGGCGGGGCGGCGAACCCCGCCAGGGCAGCGCTACTTGCAGAGCCCCTCCAGCCGCTCCAGGGTGCCCTTCATGTCCCGGATGCGCTTGGCCAGGGCGGGCACGGGCTGCATGGCGCGGTCCAGCTCCTCGCAGCGCGCCACCAGCGCGTACATGGCGCGGATGCTGAGGTCGGCCGCCTCGCCCAGGCTCTCCACCCCGTCGCGGTAGGTCTGGATGCAGCCGACGCTGAGGGCCGTCAGAGCCTGCAGGCCGCAGTGCACGTTACGCAGCAGCTCGTCCACCTGCGCCGCCACCTGCCCTGCCAGAGCCACCACGTCCTGCAGCGCGTCGGGGTCGATGGCGGGGATGGAGCCGCCGCCGCCCGCTGTCGGCGGCTCGCCCCGCGGGGCGCCGCTCAGCCGGATCCGCCGCTCCAGGTTGTTGGCCACGAACTGGGTGAGGTGCCCCTCGCGCAGCACCGTCCCCTCCAGCTCCAGGGCGCTCGCCAGCGTTGCCCGCCGCCCCTCCGGCAGCTGCCGCCCCGCTGCCGTTCCGCCGTCGGCGGCCAGGCTCAGCGCCTCCAGGCTCCGCTCGTCCCGTCGCCGCCCCGCCGCCTCCCGGCCGAGTCCCTCCTCGGCCGCGGCCTGGTGTCCAGCGGCCACCACAGGCCGCTGCGCCGGAGCCTCCATGGCGGGTTACGCGTGCCTGGCCGCCGGCGCGCGACCGCCCACCAGGGGGCGCGCCGCCACCTGTTTACGTCCCCCTCGATTGGCTACCGGGCGCAGAGGGGTGTGGCAGGAGCTGTTTGTGAGCCGCTCGATTGGCCCTAAGGAGAACCGCCCACCCAGTCTGTTCGCTTCTCGCTGCGGGCCCGTGACTCGGAGACTGGGGCGTGCCCGTTGTTTGTGTCCGCCCGGATTGGAGGGCCTGCGGAAGCGGGCGCGGTCCCGAGTGTTTGTGTCGCTTCCTATTGGGCGAGGCGGGGCCAGAGAGGCCGCCTTTTCGTCGAGATTGGCGGCGCCCGGCGGAGAGGCGTGCCACTCGCGCCATCCTCGCACGGCGATTGGAGCTGGGGCGGAAGTGGGCGTGTCCCACTCCGGTAACAACACAGGGGCGCTGCTGGCAGCTCCTCTCACTCGCCCGCCATGTTCTCCTAGCAGCGGATCCGATTGTGTCACCATCTCAGCCCACAAAGCCCGGGCAGACACTCCCCTGCTACCCGACCCGTTCGTCCCTGCCTGGGCTCGACCCCTCTTCCCGGTACAGCTCTGGGTACCCACGTCCCGCCATGGTCACCACCACGGCGCCGCCGCCCTTCCTGGCTCGGATCTCGGCAGGCACCGAAGACCCCAGGCGGCTGCCCTCCGCTCTCCTCCAGCGCCTCAGGCGAGTGGACAGCAACTGCGAGAACCAGCCCAGCTGCTGCCTGGCGGGACCGGGGGCAGCGCGCGGCCCCCGCTGAAGAGAGTCCGGCGGAGGAAGGGGAAGATCCGGCCCAGCCCCGCCGGGCTCCTGCCCAGCCGTTACCAACAGTACCAACAGCATCGCGCCGGCCTGGGGAGAAGGACCCCGCTGGGAACGTACGGCCCGGGCGAACTTAGCTCTCACCCAGCGCCAAACGTCTCGGCCGCTCCCGGCCTGGTAGCTACTTCTCTGGAGGAGCCCCCGCGCCCGCCCCCTCGAGACCCGCGCCCAGCAAACCCCTCAGGAAGGAGGTAAACATGGGGCTTATACTTGTGCTCGCTTCCCCTCTCTTCTTCCCCTCCCCCCGCTTATCCCGCACTCCGGAGCTTGCCGGAGGGGGGCAGCGAGGCGCTCGCCCCCTTCCCGCGGCCCCTCTGTGCGTGTGGCCAGGCGGGGGGAGGAGGAGAAGAGGGGCAAGAGTTTCCGTTACGCCGCTCGGACGGGGCGGGGGGTGGGGGTGGAGGGGGAGAAAGAGAGACACACACGGGAAATCGCGGGCGGCGATTGGCTGCTCGGCGCCACCAATGGGCGCCAGCCGCTGCGCCCAGCAACAGCCGGATTTAGCTTGCTGGCAGCCCGCCAGCTGGCTCTGCGCGCGCAGTCGGGACGTGCGAGGGGCGCAGCGCCCCATGGCGGCCGCGGGATCCCCGCGGGCAGGGAGGGCTCTGCTGCCCGCCCTGCGGCTGCCGGAGTTGTAGATAGATGTGGGAACGGCTTAGGAGGGGAGCAGCGGGCGGCTCGTTGCCAGCCCTCCCGCTACACCCGCCGGTTGAGGCGGCTCCCCCGGGGCACTTGGCTCCGCGATACGGTGCTGCGGGAAGGCGGCGCGGCGACGCGTCCGATCCGGCGGCGGTGCTGTTCCTGTAAGCTGCCGGAGGCTCCCCTTGAGGAGAGGGGCCGTGCCTTGACGTGAATTCTTTGTCTCCGCAGTTCTTAAAGACCAAGATGGGAAAGACTGAGAAGGCTGCCATTCCTTACAGCCAGCCCGTTCACAGCTTACACCTGGGTGAACAGCCAAAGATTAACAGGCAGAAGAGTAAGTGTAATGTGCCGCTGACAAAGATCACCTCGGCAAAGAAGATAGAGAACTTTTGGCAAGATTCTGTATCACCAGAAATAATTCAAAAGCAGGAGAAAAAGCCACTTAAAAACACAGAGAACTTCAGAAATGCCAAGTCCAAGAAACCCGTTGGCCTGACTGAAGTGAGCCAAAAAGAAAATTACGCTGGGGCAAAATTCAGTGACCCGCCATCTCCTAGTGTCCTTCCAAAGCCTCCTAGCCACTGGGTGGGTGGCACAGCTGAACCGTCTGACCAAAACAGGGAGTTGATGGCAGTCCATTTGAAAACTCTCCTCAAAGTTCAAGCATAGTTTCCCAGATCTCTTTAGTAATTGGCAAAGAAAACTCCATCCTGGAAACTTAAACATGCCTTGTTGCAAAAAAAATTGCAAAAGACTGTCAAGTCTTATAATCACATAAAAAAAAAATCCTTGTATTATATTTTTTATGGTTGTGTAAATAGTGTACATCATGTATTATGTGTATATTCTTGTTCATACTTTGAGAGGTACATTTTAGTTTTGTTATGAAAGGATGTATTTTGCACTGCCTGAATGGTAGATGTCTTGTATATAAAATATGGACAGTTTTAAGTGTGTGCTTGACACATGAAGACTTGACTTGATTTGCACAAGGTAATGAAAATTTTGGAAGGAGAGTACAACTTTCTGATTTTAAGGTTCCAGATAAAATGTGAATGTTTCATTTCTGCACTACTGACAATAGTTTCACATTGTGTCCCAATCAAGTATAAACATGGAATTTTCATACAAATGTGAAGTTACGCTCTCTGCTCTGGAAACAATATCTGGAATTCCTTTTCATCTGTTTGTTTTTAAAATTACATGGAATTTGAGTAAAATTCCAACCCACGAATTTGAGCACTGCTGATTTCTTAAAAAAAAAAAAAAGAATTAAAAAAAGAAAAGAGCAGAGCTTTCTGCCAAAAATCCAATTGGTTACTAAAAAATTAAATAAAATAATTTGGCCTCCCCTTAAACAAGTCTCTTGTTTTTTCTTGTGTGTGTGTGTGTCAGTTCAAGTACATGAGTTTAAATGACTCAATTGCCTTTTAAGTGGCTTAGTAGCAGTATTATTTTTCCCAGTCTTGAACTACCCAATTAAGGGATTCAGTAGCTCTTTAAGAATTACTCATATTTAAAAAAAAAAAATGGTTCCTTTGTGATAAATCATCATAAGCTCCTTATCCCTTTTTTTAATTGAAAAATCAGATTTTTAGGAAGTTGGGCAATTACACATTTGTATTCCTGCTGCAATGTTCCTCTACTATTTTTCATAGCTGATACTACAAAGTAGCAATGACATAAAGGTATTGGATGGGGCAAGTTGAACTTTGCATTTTTCACCAGTTTTACCTAAATTGCTTTCCTCTGATCTGAAATTCTTAAAACAACAGGCCTGTAGCTTAGGCTGAGAGGCATGTTGAGGAGAACATAGATTAATTATTTTTTAAAAAAGATTGATAAAGCAGGGAATTAATTTTACATGAGATGGAAAAAGTTTTCAGATCCACTGAAGAAAAAAATGGGCACTAGTGTGCTAGGAAGGATGCATAGGAAAAAAAGGGCAACAGGAGGGGCCTGGATGAGGTGGTTCCTTGGTGTGATAGGTGTTTTCAGGGATGTGGAGCAATCAGAACCAAAGAATTTTTGTTCACTGAAATTTTGCATTATAGTGCCATCGTGCTTTAAACAAAGAATTCATTCAAAACTTGTTTGGTGCCCTGAAGCCCAAGGTTCCTGCCTTGCAAAATGGATACATGTTGATGGATAGCGGGTGGTACGTCCTCGAGGGAAATTTCTGTCTTCAGTGGCCCAGTTTGTTGCCTAAATCTAAACACTCCTTGAGCCCCAGCTTGTCTTCTAAAGGAACCAAGTCCTTGTTTTCTAATTTTTTAATAAACACTATATAATGCAAAGATAAATTCTAGTAGAACCTCACTAAGGATGATTCAAGCAAGACCCCAAGTCCTAGTTTACTCTGGTATATGCTCTATTCGTGTGCTTTTTTGCTTTTTTCTTTCCTCTCCCTTTTTCCTTTTGCCTGAATTCCATTAAGCACAAAGGAAAAGGCCCTGTGCAATTCTCCATAGCTTTAGGCCATGGTTAATTCTGTCAGCTGAACTTGTGATCCACTTGAATCTTGGTAATTAGCCTGACGAACTAGTTTCCATCAGCCATGGAGGCTGACAAGTGGTTTTTTTTCCCCTGATTATTATCTCTGTTAGCATCAGCCTTATTTCTTCTCTGTCCCTTGGAGCTGCCACCAAACTATATAGTTGGAAAGCTAACTCCTATGTAAAATTAACCAATGTAACATTGGGAAGTTAACATGTTTCATTCAGTCTTTTCCAAACATCAAAAAACCCAACCAACCCACAGCTTATTTAGCTTGCTTCTGCATCAGCATTGCTGGTGCTGTGGTGACCTGGCAGGAGTGTTGGGGCACTCCATGGCCCACATCTTCTTAAGATCTTCAGGTTGAGTCCCTTCCTGGCCAATGGACTGCATTATAAAACTAGTCCTTAACCAAGATTGCCTAAAAACTCAGGACATTGTCATCTGTTAGGCCTGTATTCTGCACTTAAGTTGTCACTTTCCCACCTTTTTCCCTTTCTACATTAGTTTCTCCAAGGGATATTCACTTTCAAGGTTTCTTTTGCTTGGACAGATTTCCCAACGAGGCCTTGTACTACCTGAATGTACTGTTTTTTGAGTTTAAAGATGATAGGTATGCAAAAGAAAAACAGTGTCACCCTGGGAGGATGACTTTGCAATGTAAAGTCTTTTGAAGTGAACAGCCTTTAAAGAAAATAATGAACACGCTTAGTAGATGTGTTATCGTAGAATCACAGAATGGTTAGGGCTGGAAGGGACCTCAAAGATCATCAAGTTCCAAACCCCCTGCCATGGCTAGGTACACCTCTCACTAGACCAGGCAGCTCAAGGCCCCATCCAGCCTGGCCTTGAACACTGCCAAGGAGGGGGCAACCAGCACCTCCCTGGGTAACCTGTGCCAGGGCCTCACCACCCTCACAGTGAAAATTCTTTTCCTAATATCCAACCTAAATCTACCCCCTTCCAATTTAAAAACATTCCCCCTCATCCTATCACTCCATGCCCTTCTAAAAAGTCCCTCCCAATCGGCCCTGTAGGCTCCCTTCAGGTACTGGAAGGCCACTATAAGATCTCCCTGGAGCCTTCTCTTTTCCAGGCTGAACAAGCCCAACTGTCTCAGCCTGTCTTCATAGGAGAGGTGCTCCAGCCGTCTAATCATCTTTGTTGCCCACCTCTGGACCTGTTCCAACAGTTCCATGTCCTCCTTATGTTGGGGACTCCAGAACTGGATGCAGTACTCCAGGTAGGGTCTCATGAGAAAAGCGGAATAGAGGGGCTGAATCACCTCCCTTGTCCTGCTGGCCACACTCCTTTTAATGCAGCCCAGGGCACAGTTGGCCTTCTGGGCTGCAAGCGCACATTGTCAGCTCATGTCAAGCTTCTCATCCACCAGCACCCCCAAGTTCTTCTCTGCAGGGCTGCTCTCTATGACATCATATATCAGCTGATCATGTGTCTGCTCTACAGGAATTAAATCAGTTACTTATTACACCTTCTGAGTTCAGCCAGAGTAAGGAAGCTGAACATGCTGCATTTGGTAGATAATGAAAATCTTTTCTGCTTAAAATTCTCTTCAGTGCCATGCTGTGCAGAACTGCAGGGGAACCAAGAGTGCGGGTTAACTACCAGCTTACTTCTGAAGGGTTAAACGGCACATGGTGATGCTCCTGAAAAATTAGCTTTTGTTGTGTGCAGAAGTATCTGTTGTTGGGTTTTCGTGCTTGGCCAAGTTTCAAACCGTTAGACACCTTCACTGATAACAGCTGGATTGGTGCTCTACTAGAGTTAAACCACTTCCATCTCCTAATGCAACAGGCACTAGAAATCCCAGGTGCATTTGAACTCCATTACACTGGCATCTCCTCAGAAACACTGCTAAATTCCTAAGTAGTCTGTACATGGGGTTCTCACTTCTTCCATAATTTGAATTTTATTTCAGCTGATTAATATTTTATCCAAGTAGTGTAATTTTCAGCAGTTCCTGTAATTATTTTCAGAGGGTATTTTTTAAGCTTATGCATTATAAAGCGTTTGATACCTGCCCTACTTCAAGGCTTTTTTCTGCCTTACACAGTTTTGAGATCAAATATGAAGCCTATAGATTATATGAAGCCTGAAGATTATAGATTGATTTTCATTGTAATTTTGGAATAAGCTTTTTATTTCTGCATAGAAAGTCTTGATACTTCCACCATGCAGCTAAACACATTTCTTATTTTCTTCTACAACTCTTTGAATTTTGAATTCATAATGTGTTCTTCATTTGTTTGGGGATTTTTTTCATAATACATACAACAAACACTGGACAAAGTGTTTAAGGGGAATTAGTTTCTACTGTAATTTCTAAGAAGATTTTATGTTATGCATAAGCTGGTCCTTGTCCTAAAGAGGCCGTGAGGTAAGCAAATAAGAGATAAAAGTTGTAAAATGTTAACATTTACTGTGAAAAATTGATGCTACCTTGTTGAACAGGAACCACAGTGCTAAATATTTTTGATAACAGGAAATGTTTAGTTGCTGATTCAATAGAAAAGATTAATGAAGGGAACATCCATCAGTTAAGGAGAAACATATCCAATAAATGGACCTAACTGCTGAAGTTGAGCAACAGAATGTTATCAGCAATGTAGTGGCTGTGAACATTTTTTTGTATCGAGAGTGTAGAAGAATAGTGTCAGAGCTTCTTGACAGGAAGGTCAAGAATTCAGCAGAATTTGGAAAAAAAATCCTAAGGAATTAATTTGCACAGTGAACACGTCCTAGCAGAGGTACTTCTTCCCATGTGTCGAAGTCAGCATTTATCTGATTTATTCAACTCCCAGAAAATAGGTCTTTAGATTTTGCAAAGCCCTGACTTCTGTTCAATGTCAGTCCAGTGACATTACTACAAGTTGCACATATGCAGGCTTGTGTGTGGCAGATGCAGTCATTCAGTCCAAGTGGCTCATAAGCCCTTGCCTTCAGTTTAAGACTTACACTGATTCTGTGCGCTTATCTGTAGTTTGGTGAGCGACCCAGTGTGGTCTCTGTCATTTATACCTGAAAGAGGAAGTATTTGGGAATCAAGGGCTTTTCTTGTATTTATAGGATGTTGCTAAGACTTTAGTTACAGTTCAGTATTTGGGATCATAGAAACACTGAATGCGTTAGGTTGGAAGGGGCCTTTAAAGGTCTAGTCAACCCTCCCTCCTCCACTCCTTCCCCCCTTCAGTAAGCAGGGACACCTTTAACTAGATCAGCTCGCTCAGAGCTTCGTCAAGCCTGACCTTGAATGGGATGGGGCCTCCACCACATCTCTGGGCAATCCATTTCAGAGTTGTACCACCCTCATAGTGAAATGCTTCTTCCTCATGTCTTATCTAAACCTACCCTGCTCTAGTTTAAAACCATTGCCCCTTGTCCTATCACTACATGCCCTTACAAAGAGTCCCTCCCCAGCTTTCTTGTAGACCCCTTCAGGTACTGGAAGGCTGCAGTAAGGTCTCCCCAGAGACTTCTCTTCTCCAGGCTGAACAAACCCAACTCTCCCAGCCTGTCTTCATAGGAGAGGTGCTCCAGCTCTCTGATCATCCTTGTGGCCCTCCTTTGGACCTACTCCAAGAGGTCCATGTCCTTCTTGTGTTGAGAGCTCCAGAGCTGGACTTGTGTCTAGTATGTAATTCAAGAGATCTTGAAATGCTGGCCATATGTATTTCAAGACATGGTATAATCGTCATTGCTGTTTTGCCATTCTTAAGGTCACAAAGCATAAGGTTTTGAGGAGGTGTTCTATCTATGAAAAATGGTATTTGCTCTTTTAATGAAGCAGTGGGCTTTCATCAGACAGGTCTAGAAACCCTAATTTGCAAATGTCCTTTTAAGTGGTGAAGGCAATGGCCATCAAAATACAATTTACTTTGGGGTTTATTCCCTGAAGCAAGGTCTAGAGCAACATTAAATAAAGGGCTTAGTGTAGAGTCAGGCCTTCCTCTTGTTCTCTCTAATCAGCTGAATCTTGTGGGGTTTACTTCCTGGTGACATACCTGCACAAGAAGGAATAATGTATGCCCTTACTTAAAATAATATCTAACTTAAAATCTGTAATTGGCTTATACACATATATATCTCGCAAAGCTTTTGAAAGTTGCATTCCTAGCATCAGAATACTCCAAAACTGCATGTTGTCCTGTTTAGAATACCAATAGGTCATTGTAGGAATTAAAGGAGTAGTAAATTGATAGACCTTCCTTGTCCAAATTTTAGACCTTCTTTGCGTGCAAGCACTGAAGAAAGTGCTGATACATTTTTGTGCCCTGTACTAGGAGTGATAAGGAAAGAATAATGGATGAGTCATTCAAAAAGCCTGAAAAATAAGGTCAACTAAGAGATAGGAGAGAAGCAGCATAGATGACACCACTGAATTATGTGGGAAGGAAAGATACTGCAAGAAAAAAATATCTCCCAAAGTATCTGATGTTACTGCAATAGGAATTTTAATGACTAGATGAAAAGCAATTTGCTACCAATTCTTGACCAGGGAAAGACAATACGTACAGGCAAGCCTTGTAACTGACTGTCTCCACCTCATCAGTACCTACTATTCATGACTAGAAACTGCACCTTGGCACAGCATTCCTAATGGCTTGCACTGATCTGGGTTTGACAAAACGCTGTACAAGTGCTTACTGCTCTCGTGTTTCCCCAGGTTTTTAAAAGTGGTCAGGCAAAGTATGTACACGTGTGACAGCGGCCTCCCTAACTTACAGCTGGAAAAACAGGCAAACAGAAGTGAACCAGCCTGCTGAATGTCACTCAGCAGGCTGTTCGCTAACCCAAGAAGAGAAACACAGTTTCTGGAGTTCCAGCCAGGTTTGTCCTTTGCTACTACGTGCCATGGCTGTGTCATCTGCAAGTCTTCCACATCCCACTGCGTAGTAAGTAAAATGCAATTAATGTAATGTTCTGCTTTGGGATGTTTGGCATCTGTAGTCTTTGAAAGGGCTGGTGGGATAACTCAGGCTGCTTTTAGGTTTTGTGTTATGTACACTTTTATTACACAATAGCTTTAGTAATTTACACAAATGACTCTTGCACTTTCCCCCATGCCTGCTCTTGACCCTTTGTTACAACATATCATCTATACACACCACTGGCATTTTCAGCTCACACTCTCTGTCCTCTCCTGACAGCCAGCAGCAGGACAGCTGACAGTAAGTCAAAGGTTTCTGCTTCTTGGCTCCTGCTTTCCACTGCTGTGTGAGTGTGCTGCAGCCAGCACGCAGAGTATCCTCATAGTTCCTTCAGTTTACATTTGCTTTATCTTTAGGCTCCCGTTAGATCCTGAAAGGCAGAAAGAGGCCCAATCTTTCCCCAGGGAGAGGATCTTCCTACAGGAGGACAGAAAGTGCAGGTTTAAGTGACCCAGTCTCTGTAATTTTGTGAAATGTGCCAGATGTGATGGCAACAACAGTGTATGTCAGAGCGTTCGGAGAAGGCAGCCTTCCAACAAGAAGGGGTTTCTCTTCCCTGCCCCAGAAGTGGCACCCAACTTCCTCACCTGAATAGCCCTGAGATGAAACAGAAACTTCTGCACAGGTGAGAAAGCCTGATTTTATTCCTTCCCCCTATGGTAGCACTGAAGAGTTATCCTGAATTGGTGTTGTAACTGATTACTTGCACTCTTCCAAACAGTTGCCCTTTTACATCATTTTTAACACAAACATGCCCTACTTTCCAAATCCTGTAGAGACACAGTGTGAAGATGTGGGGGGAAGGGTAAAACTAACCATGATCCAGTCTTGCAGTCTTGATCCAAATGTCAGCTTAGTCACAGCTTTCTTAGGAAGGGCTTTGCTTACTTTTAACATTACTGAGATGGTTATGTGGGCTGAGCCCTAAGGACAGTGAAAGATGATGCTTTCCCTCTGGGCAGATGTAAGGTACTGAAGAAGGTGAAGGAGCAGAAGGCTGGTATGTGATGATCAAAGGAAGGAGCTCTTTGCTCACTTAGAAACCTTCATGTTGTCTTCCTCTGTTACAGCCAGACCCCTCTTACCTCACCTTTTAAGGATGTCTTGCATGTCTCCACACTTCCTTAATTTCCTAGTCCTGAGTCCCTTTATTGCCAGAAATGCAAGGAATGTGTTTTACATATGCAACAGTAACCAGGAGCACATTAGCAACTTTTTGGTTCACTTCCAGGGAGCATTGACACCACATAGACAAAGAATAATGAGGAAAGAAAAGAATTAAGAGGGAAAAAGTTAAAAACCTACTTTACTACTAATATACAAGATGAAGCACGGTGTGTGTATGCGGTACAGAACAACGCTGGTACATTTGCTTCACAGATCGATTTACCGTGGCAGGTGTCTCTAAACTACATGCATATAGATTCAGGTACATGCCTGCACGCAGCTTAAAGTAAAGGTTGAAGTAAGTGAATAGCAGGGAAAGTGCAGTGCCAAAGAGTTGGTGGGGAACAGGCAGAGTTCCCTCTCGTGGCATGCTTTGGCATTTCTCAGGGGTGACTCCACAAGGACCTCTTTGGGGAGCAGCAGCCCATAATTGTCCTTTCCCCGAACCCACTCTTGTATGAGGTAGATGCAGTAATTCCTGTTGAGGGCCTAATTGCAAGTTAATCTTAAGTGAGTTATGTAAATGGATTAAATCAATCCTCCTCTGACTTAATATTTCACATGCAGATGCAGCCCCTATTAAAAAATTCCCTATTGGCTTTATTCCACTGCTTCCTTGAGTTGCTGCCCACTGTTAATACCTGCTATTGCCAACATCTGCGATAGGCAGGGGCTTTGTGAGATCCCACTTCAAAAGGATAATGCATGGGATTTCATGAGGAGGTTTTGGGAAAAGGCTCTGCAGAAGGAAAACACAGCCAGCAGCAGTGGAATGATTTGTGGTTCAATGTAGTATATTTATTTTAAGTAAACACCAGGCACTAATTTATTAGGTCAAAATATTATTGAATTATTATACTGTTGTGTTAGGACACTGACAGCAAACAAGAAAGGCTCATGTTTCACCAAGAAGACAGCTGGTAGGTTAAGACTAAATACATCAGGCATGAAACCTCCATTTATAAAAGAAAACAGCCGATGCACTTTTGGCAGAGAGTGTATTTTGTAAAACACAAACTTATGACATAATAATTACTGTGTCCCTGGAGCTTTAAAAATAAAGAAGAAAATATTTCCTACTGTGAACTTATGAACTGGGAAGGAAATTGCAGTAAGTAAGAATAAAAATGTTGTTGCTGTCTATCCTGCATGCTTATCATAGGATACACAGCGTAGAATATGCCATAAATCAGGGGCCTAAACATTAGACACCGATGTCTGACCTCAGCCACAACTTAGCCATTAGCAAACAGAAAAGGATAAGTTTATTTCCAGCAACTACATGGACAGCTTTGGAGGAGACGAGGCATCATTCTGTTTCTCAGAATTCTAGGCCAGTACCTGTCACTGTCAGCACTAACCCAGGCACAGCAGAGAGGACATAGCTACCAGGTCATTCACCTCTGAAGAAATCTCCTCTAAGCTCTTAGAGGGTGGCATAAAATCTGATGCTTTTTCATCTCTTCTTCAAACTCCTTATTTTTAAAACTTTTTTTTTTAAAGAAATTTGGTTAATTATGGTATTCATCATTAAAAATAAATAGCAATACTTTTCAGGCCTGCTGGATTTTAGCTTCGATTGTATTTTGCAGCAGTACCTTCCATAGGCTAGATGCCCATTAAGTGACAAATTATTTTAAAGAGAAGAGATGCCAGATGGATACTGTGTCTGGTTTAGCTGTGTGTCACCAGTCACTGGGCTTAACACAAGATTTTTAGCTATGAAACTAGCCTGACCGTTCATCTAACCCGGATGAGTTAACAGAAGTTCAGAGCATGAATCACATTTCGGACTTACTCAGGCCTGGCCTTTTGCTGAGCTAGCTATTTTTTTGAATTGACAAAGCATAGCCAGTTCGACACAGGTTAGCCTCAACTCTGTTCTGGAGGAACTCGTGATATCACTTCAATGTCACAGGCATTTAAATATCATCTAGGTACAGAACATTGGCAACTGACGTCCTCCTAGTACTCTGCTTCCCCACATGAGTGGTTGTTCAGATTTACTGGAGTTCTTGCAGCATCACTGTGTCAGGAGAAATTTCCTCTCCCCAGTGGAAAGACTTAAGTGTAAGCCCAAATCTAGAGTTCTGAGAAGAGGACATCCGCTTCAAATGAAATACCAAATATCAGTGAGATCCTTCGCTGCATTCATTACAAGACAGAAAAGGGATTATCATAAGGTTACTAAGTCACAAACCACTCTACCATCTATTATGTTCTATACTCCTGAGAAACTTAACTGTTTGAAACAGGTGTCAATAATCTTCAAATGCCAATTAATAGCCGATTTCATCACAGAAACTCTGAGAGCTGGAACATAAGCAAGAATGTGGATCCTGTAATGTTTCCTTACATCATGCTTCAGTTTGAAGGTCAGAATGTTTCTCTGGGGAGATTGAGGTGGAGGTCTCAGCACTGAAGAAGAAAATTTTAATTTTGTTCCTGAGCTGGAGGACCTGTCCTGGGAGCTTGACCCTGATTTTCCCACATACTTTGACCTTTCCCTTCATGACTCAGACTGTGACTTTGTCCTTGACCACCCTGTTGTTCTACAGCATCTTGGAAGCGATCTGGAGTGGAACTGAGCCTGGCTGCAAGAGTGTCATCTATAGTCTGACAAGCACAACAGACACAGTATTATTACAGCAGTTCTTCAGTAACAGTGCGGTGGTTTTCATTGCAGAAATTATATTTTACGCATGCATTATTGGCTTATCTGGTCAATTCTGTGTTCATATTTATTGCTTTCTATTCTGAAATCTATTGATGTTTTTTAAAGTACCTTGGCTTCATCCCTACATGCCACACAACACCATTTTTCATATTTAACAACAGTTTCTTTGCATTCAAATTTCTGCAGTCTGACAGCTCTGGATTTGTGCTACAAAGTAAGTCACGTGAAGAATAAAAAAATAGTGCTGTGGGTCAAGAGATTTTATCAGCAGAATAAATGTAAGAAAACATTTAAAAGTCTGTATTCACACACACACACACACACACACACACACACCCCTCCTCAGAATAAATTAGGTGCTGCCATATTTTTGTGAATCTAGGCCTCTGTTCAGAGGAGTTTCATAAGAGCTTTTTAACCTCCTGCGTGTAAACTGAGTAGTCCTGTATGAGCGCAGAATCTTCAGGAGAGAAAAGCAAGAGAGATACGTGGCAAATGACAAATTAGGGCCATCTTATCCATGGAGCTAACTAAAGCTTCATTAATGATTTAATCCCTTATAATACTGAATGACATAAAGTGCCCCTCACCCTGGGACCTCTACCACATGTCCAGATGGGTCTCCTGTCCTGACAGCAGAGCTTCTGTACTGCCCAGGAGAGGGCATTCAAACTGCTGGGAGAGGCTTTCCTGAGGAAAAGTGAGTGCAAATGCTCACCAAATACAGTCAGTCTCAGAAAATGTCACCCGGAGTTCTAGGGCCTGACCCTATGGACACTTTAGCACGTGATTATTTTCCTTATTAGTGAGTGGACTTACTGATATGACAATTTGTAACAGCATTAAGCACATATTGAGCCTGTCTACCAAAGATTCACATTCACATGTTAAGTTAGCAGTAATTTCTCCACAAACTCTTTGTACACCTTCATCATTTTCATTCCCCCCATTTCTAGCTTCCATCCCACAAACGGCAGTAAGAAGACAAATGTGACCCACGGTGGTCACCCCATGAGCTAGTCCAAGGCCCGCCCTGTGAGAAGGGTGTGTTGTGCCTCCACCACCACCTCAACGTGACATATACTCATGCAAAGGACGGTTTGTGCAGTCTTTCAAGGCAGGAGGAAACACGTTGTGTGCTGCAGGCCATCTACTTGTGAATTCTTCACCGTCTCTAACCGTCCCCAGCCAAGGAGGTGTGTCAGTGCTGCTACCTTGTGTGAGCAGCAAGGACTTGTGCCTGCTTGATGGGAAAGTCTGTGGGTAGCATGACATGGCTGCAGCACCAGAATGGCTCTCTGTGAACTTCAGCAGCCACAGCTGATGGTTTGTGAAAGAGCAGAAAGAGATGTCACAGCTGTTGTAGGAAATGAGACGTATAGTTTGAGGGTATCTATGAGTTACTCAAGCAAATAATTTCTTCTTTTCTTCTGAGGTGAGTGCATGGTTCTGAGGTGGGATGTTCCGTCCAAAATGTTTCTCATGCAAGCTAAATACCAATGCCACAGGGAAAGCTGCAGGTCTATCTCCATACACACTGTTTATGAAACATTTGGATGTTTGCAAAGTGCCTTTGGCACTCCAGAAAAATCACCTTGTTAGGTAAGGTTTGCTTATCAAAGTCTAATGCAAACAGTAGCTCCCAGCAGCTGAGCATAAGGTAATGCAGGCTGGAAGGGACGTCAGGAGTCCTCTGGTCCGGCCTCTCGCTCACAGCAGGATTGGCTCCAGGGTGAGACCAGCTTACCTCAGGGCCAATTCTGACCATCTGAACTGGAGCCTGGCAGAGGGCTGGATGACTGAGTGCATTCAACTTCACCCTGTCATACAGAATTCTCCCTGTCAGAGAGTTTAAATATAGCTCCCTAACGCTCACAGTTTGGGAAAGCTTTGACATCAATCTGTCCCTGTTTGCTGAGTTAAAAGGTCTGAAGGGTATAAAATATTTAAGAATGAGCAGGAGGGATTAAAAAAAAATCACAATGGATCTTGTATAAAGTGTTTTAATTCTGCAATTGTCATCTAAAACCAAATGGATGTTTAGCTTGGTGTCCCTTGAGAGGATTTGTCTCAGATTGGTGGGAGAGCCTACCCTTACGTTACACACAGGCAGCCAGGCGCATACACTGTACTCATAGCTACCTGCATGTCTGTACGGATTTAAACTGTAAAAATTAGAACAGACAAGAAAAACTAAGTGATCCGTACCGGATAATTAATTCGTTATAGTGCTCAACAAACAGGATGCTCAGTGGGCTTAGGCTATCTCGTTCTGCTTGCCAGGTGGCAAATAGTTTTGCATTAGCTGTCCATAAAATCAAGTGAATACATGCTGGTACTGTGAGTTTCACAACTATGTTACCCAAGAAGCAGAGCACAGTGACATACCTGACCTGTCTGTACATTCTGTCTCACAGTATAACATATTTTTCTGAGATTAATTATTCTTTTATACTTTTGGAAGGATTTATCTTTAAGGAAAGTTCTGGAAAAGGCCAGATACAATAGTGAAAACAAAATTTACAAAATAGCTGGTGAGAAGAGTGAGGACACCTGATGTCATAGAAAGAACACCATTTAGAGATTTTCACATTGAAATTAGCAGTAGTACTAACAGATGATGTATATCTTAAAGAAACTCTAAGAGGAGAGTGGAAAATTTTCATACTTACTTTTATGCCTGTGGTGCTGACTGGAAGCAATGAGCTGTATCTTTTTCCTTTGGAGAATGAAATCACTTTCTCTTAAGTATCTATTAGAAGTAAAAAGTGTCACATACAATCGATACCCAGCCCAATTCCAGAAGAGACATTGCTAGCATTGGAAATTTGATTTTGTTCTTTCGAGTCACTCAAACCTTGGACTTTCTGCCAATCTGCAAAGTAATCACGCTAGAGAGTCTTATGATAGAGGCACCTGCTGCTAGGGAACCCAGATTAATATTACTGGCACATATTGAGCAGGCTGCAGAACAGCCAACACATACTAATGATGCCTGGGCTGCAAAGTCAGCTGGCAGCCTCTAGACACCCCATTGTCAGTCCCCTGCGCTCTGCGGTCACCATGGCTGCCCAGTACCAGCACAGGCACTCCTTGCCAGAGAAACTTTACCCTCTGGGGTTATTTTTTTATTTATTTATTCCAAAGTAGGTCACTCTGTGCCATATGCTGACACTTGAAAGCCACAGAAGTTTCCAGATTTGCTGTGATATCCATCTTGTAGTTTAACATATATATTTTAATATCTTTTTGCCCTACCTAGCTGTTTTATGTGATGAGACTACTAATCACAAGAGCTCATTCAATCAGGTAATGTTTTTAGCAACTGAGTGCGGGCCTTGGAGTAATTTGTATGTTTGTTTGTTGGCTGATGGTGAATCCTGGGCAATACTGCTTTCAACAGAGAGGTATTCATGTGCATCTTTCTGCTCCTCCAGCAGCCTTGTTAAAAGCTTTGGGAAGCAATCAGTCCCAGATAAGCTTATAATGGGTCTTGTCAGGCTACTGTTAAGTTTGCATCTCTTGTTCTCTAAGGTTGAGCATGTGAAATAAAGAGCTTTTTGTGTCCACAGCTGAGTCTCTAATTTCCTAGTACAGCACCCTCAGGTATCTCCTCACAACCTGTTGAGTATGGATTTTCCACATGCTGCAAGGATGTCTTCTTTTAAATAGTGCTCTTGATTTGTGTCGATGACATTCGAGTTATCCACAGGCAGATTTCTGGAGAGGCACTTCTCCACCTGGGTGAACAGGGGGTGCATCAGCGGCATCACACACAAGTCCTAACAAGTGCCTTCAGTACGTGATACAGTAAGCAGCGCTGACAGGGAGAGAGGAGGTCACATGCACATGATAGAAAATGTACATACAACATACCACAGAGCACACAAGTGTCCATTGGTGAATGAAGATTGTGCATGAGAGTGTAGGAGATGAACTTAATTACAGGATGGCCACCTTGCTACTAAATGGATGCTGTTTGTGGTATACCCATCTCAACCTGCTAGCATTGAGCCGCCTCTGCGTCCTGCTTCATGGAAAGATTCGGGACAGTAGGAGAGTCAGATCTCTATAAATGCAGAGACCAGATCAGCTATGAGAAGGTAATAAGGTTATGAAGTTCCTGAACAAACTGCAACTCAGGGTCTCTCATTTGCTTAAAACCAAAGCAGCTTAACTCTAGGCAGCAACCAACAGGCTGGGGTAACTACAGATCAAGCTCTCTTGGACTAGAAACAACTAGAACACATTAGCTGAGTTTGCCAGATGTCGTTGAGCAATGCATGACTTCACCTCGTAATCATTTTAACCATTAGTTGAAACCAAAATGGATTGGAGTAGCTTGTTCAGTAACACTGTTTGACCACAACTGTTTGCAATTTCCAGTACTTGTGCACCGGTCTCTGGATGTACTGGATGTCCTAGTTCCCTGGATTTTAACAATACAAAAACATACTTGTTTCCTTTCACAGTGATGACTGCGCAAGTTGAAATGACCTTAAAGCTCTGGCAAAGTTCTGCATGTGCGTTACACTGACCTGAAAAAATCCAACTGCTCTCTTCCTGAGTTATTTGTGTATACAAGGTCAGCAAAGTTCACAGTAACGTAAATTAGAAATCCAATCCTTTTTAATAGCCCTGTATACAAATACTTTTTTTTTCCTTTTTCACTTGCCTGCTGATTTTTTCCAGTAAACTGATATAAACTCAAATCTACAAATTCACTACACCCATAAACCTCTTCTTGTCAGCAGTACGCCCAGGAATGTACATGGTGAGTGCAAACATATTCTGTAAGTGTTTATTTAAGTTTGTGATACCACAGAAATGAAATACAGACTTAAAAAAAAAATCATCGTGCAGTAAAACAGCTATTCCCAGCATGCTACTGCTTTGTGTTCTCCTGCTGTGAATAAAGTATGGGCTTGCAAATATTTATTTTTAAATGAATACTTTAAGCAAATAATCATTATTAATGAACACCCATAAGGCTTCTTGTATTTGTATTTGCATTTGCATGATTAGTACAAATCTGTTCAGTAGTAGGAACAAAACCAGTTACTCTTTTAAATGTAATTTCCTAAGGTATTATGGAAAATGTCAACACTTAATACAAGTGCATTTATGATTATGCAATGTATCATACTCCAGATTCTTAAAATTTATAACCAAAAAGCTTTGGGGGTAAAGAGATTGGCAATTAGACACAGGAAGCTGATGTTTTGTTGTCTCAATGTCTCCTCAGTACCACTAAATCCACAACAAAGTACTTAATAACAATTTGTGATGCCTTAAAGAAGTAATCCATTTAAGATTTCTGTGGATTGTAAATATATCACAATTTTGCTGTCTATCTGTAAAATAGTATATGCACATGAAACAAGCTAGAGGCTTGCACACATTTTTTAGGAGTTAAAAATCTCCATCTAGATTTCAACTGAAATAAGAGAAAATTGAATATTGAATTTCCTGTCTTGAGTGGCCATCTTCTGCCTGTTCCACCCACAAATAGATACTGTCTATGAACAAACAGCTGCGATGCTTGGAAGTCTCAATGGATTAAAAATAAAGATCTGTAAGAGCTGAAAAATACTTCTATTCTCCAAGGGACTAAAAGAGTTAGGGCCCGGCTGTGGTTCTGTTTGAATCAATAGCAGAATTAAATTTTGTTTCTAATAACTTAGGATGTCACTGCAAATAACTTGTGTCATATATATGTTAGTAAAGGGGCATTTGAACGCCAGGAAAGACCATTTTTTCATTGCTTTGAAAAATCTAGCACAGGCCAGATTTCATGTTTTGTCATAAATATTACAAATATTATGGACAGAGGAGATCGGCAAATAAATGTGTGGAGTTTTCTTTAACAGTTTTTCACCTTCTATTTGTATAAAGATTTAACGGGAAACACTCGGTCTTGCAAATACAGAGATGGATTAATTGTCTCTTTGAGAGGCAGTGGGGGGAAGTTAATGATGAAGTGCAAAGTGCCTGCAACTTTTGACCATCATACCCGTCTGTTTTCTGTGTGGCTGCTTACTGTGCTGTCCGTAAGACAAGAGGTCTCTGAGCACAGCCAGAGAATGTACAGCAGGAAAGGCAGCAGAGCATGCCCCTGGCCTTCCAGAGGGGTGAGGCACCCTGTTACTCAGGCTGTAGGATTTGGCAGCGATAGAGACCTAGGATTTGCATCTTATGATCACTTTTTCCTTCCCCTCTGTTTGACTTTATAGCCCGGTTAGTAAGTCATGCCATGAAGTGAACCACTGAATTTACCTGGCTTTAAACAAGCAAAATCTGCCTTTTAGAGGGAGAAAGGAAATAGACATCTAAGACACAGTCAGATGGCAAAGCCCCTACTATAACAAATACATGCTCATAGTGTCTGTACTGGAACAGCTTTAGCATCAAGTGTCATGATAAGACATCTATGCGATTGGGCCGTTTTCCTCACGATACTTTTCAAGCCAGGATAGTGTTGTGATGGTAACGGTGCTGCAACTACGGAAATGTTGCAAATGTAACATTTGACCTATAGTATAATGTGAAATGTGTGGCTGCATTATACATTAGAATAGATATGTAAATTTAAGGGTGTAAGAAGTAAGTGGGTGTAGTTGAGACAAGACATTTTTATTGGAGGAGTGAGAGGGTTTCAAGGCATTTTTCTTCAAGCTAAGATCTCTCACATTTGACACCTTCCTTGCTGTTACAAAACTACAGAAGTTTGGATACAGAAGAGAGAGCAAGCAGTCACTACGTGTTGCGTGCTAAGAGTACTGGGTATCAGTAACACCAGAGATTTAATTCTCTGTTTACATTCTGCTGTGCAAACCTCAAGGAGCCCCATAGTAGCAGAGGAGTTTTATGTAACTCTTCAGAAAGCCAAACCAAAGGAAAAATGTGAGTTTATCAAGTTTATTGAGCCCTGTTTTTTAAACATCTACCTGCCCTGATGGGTAACATTTAATTTAGGTAATTTGTGAACTTTTCTTGAGGCTAACTAAAGTTTCATGTTAAAAAGCCACACCCACACCCCCTCCCCCCACCCCGATGGAAAAACAGCAAAACCACAGAATACAAGTAAACCCTCACTGCGTTCGTCTAGCTTTAAGAATGCAAATAAAAATCTACACTGGGTAGAAGACCACTGACTTGTTAAACTGGGCTAAAGCCAGCAAAGCTTACACCAGGCTCTGTGGCTCATGTTGCATTGAGATTGTTTGGAAAAAAATATACTGGTTTAAAATATTACCTCCGCTCTTGCAGAGGATACCACCCACACAGGAGAGTCAGCAGACCAAAACCACTGATAATTCTAAGCTGTGTCAGGATAAACTCCTTGTTTAAAGCACAAAATGCCAAGGGGGGTGGGGGCAGCTTGATTCAAGCTCTTGAATTCTGCACTGCAACAGCTCAGAGACATTTTTGTCTCCTGTCGCCAGAGCTGGGGCAGGCATCTTTCGCAGGTACAAAGAGCTGGGGGCTGCAGCATCTCAGATAGCTACAGCTGCCTTCTCAGTGTATGTAGCTGAGCTCCAAGCATGGCCTTTTCCTTGTCCTTTTGCATACAGGCTCATAGCATTTGGACAAACAATGAAGTCTTAACCATGAAGTCAAACAGCTAATACACAGGTGACAGGGAAAAGAAGAATGGAAAAGGTCCCAAGGAATAAACATGTTCTGTGAAGAATTTCAGATTTAATCCCAAGTTTTGTATATGAGGTAACAAAATCTGAGGGGAACATGAAGCTCATGAAGCTCAATCGTCACACTTTCCTTTTTAAAAACACAATCCCCTTTGGTAGCATTGTATGTCTTGGTACGTACTTCCTAATATAAAGCCATTTGTAAACCAGACTGGAATGTTATTTTGGGCAAGCCACTCTATAGCTCCTACACACGGCAACGGCCTACTTTTGTTTTCAATACTCATTGTGCTATTGTTTGCAAAGCCTTGGATTTTGGCTTGAAACTCGGGCCACCATCCAGTGAAACTTTCACTGAGTTCAGTCTGATCTGGATTTCGACCTAAATGCCTAATGTTGCTAATGTGGTAAACTTGATCATCAAGTTTTTTATGGCCACAACAGATGTTACTTCTTTTAGACCAATGGAAAGCTACTGAACCTCATCCACCCTCTAAAACAAAAATACAAGTATTTGTTTACAGCTTGGTTCCAGGAACATGAATTGAACTGGCAGCTGCAAAGTTTGCTCTTGTTTACTTACAAGTAAACACATGCACAATTATGTCTTTGCCCAAAGATTCATGATGTTGTCTGGATTGTGTTTCCTCCATGTAGTAACAGTATTTTTAGCAGTCTAATACTGCATTATAATTTGTTTTGCACTGATTTTTTTTTTTTTTTTTTTTCTTATGCCTACTAGACCAGGACAGCATATTTTGGATATATGCTTTGTATTTTGTAGACTCATTATTTAGATTGACTATAAAATACAACATTCTCATAAGTCAAGGGATGACCTATAGAAAATGAAGGTACTGAATCTGGTTTTTTCCTACTGACAAGACTCAATGGATTTTCAAATGGTCATGAAATGTTGAAAGCCAAGTGCCTTCACCTAAAGTAGGACACCAAGCTAAGCACGAGGCAGCATGGCAAAGGGAGGCAAGAGCACTCAGGTGCATTAGGAAGAGCACTGCCAGAAGGTTCAGGGAGGTGCAGCACTGGTGAGGCCACATCTGTAGTGCTGTGTCTGGGTCTGGGCTTACCCCAATACAAGAAAAATGTGGAGCTACTGGAGTGACTCCAGTGCAGGACCATGAAAATGACTGAGGGACTGGTCCATCTGTCGTATGAGGAAAGGCTGGTAGAGCCGGGAGTGTGTAGCCTGGACAAGAGGAGGCTCAGGAGGATTTTAGCAATGTGTATAAGCATCTGAAGAGACAAACTCTTCTCAGAGATGTCTGGTGATGGACAAGAGGTGATCAGCACAAATTAAAGACCATGACATTCAATCTGAGAACAGGAAAACACTCTTTCACTGTGAGGGTGACAGAGCACAGGCACAGAGGTTATGAAGTCTCCATCCTTGAAGATATTTGGAACCCAGCTGCACAGCCTTCTTCAGCTTGCCCTGGGATGGAATAGATGATGTCTAGAGGTGCTTCCCAGTCTCATTCTCTTCTGTGACTTTGTGACTGTCATCTGTAAATCATCTGTACATGTGCTTTGTAGATTGTCTTGTGAAAATTTGGGGGATACATAAATGCCACTGAGAGCCCCTACACTGCTAGGAGATAGACCATAGCTTATTATACTGGGAATGTTGATGATGAGGAAATCAGCAGCAGGCCATGCCTTTCCTTTGTAAAAGAAGAAAAAGGAGTAAAGGAAGACCGTGATTTTCTCTGATCTACATGAGATAAATTGAAGCACATTCCTCCTTTGTCTGCCCTACCCTGTAATGAACACATCGTGCTTTTGCAAGAGGAAAGAAAGATTCCACATCTCAATGGGTCATTATAAAATATTAGCATTTCCATGATGGACACCTGCTGAACATGTTGTATTTTACACTTTCAACAACTGTTAAAGTCTAGCACTAAAATATGGTAGTTCAAAAAGATCTGTTATCTATGTAAGGAAAATTGGGAGCTAGTGAGAATGGACACACAGTGCTAATTATGGAAAATGATGTTGTACACAGAGCATGCAAATTATCTGGAATTGTGAAGTGGAACTTACTGAAACTACATACCCATTGTTACGTTAACTGAGTTAGCCTGAATTATGGTGCATATTGTCAGTTTTCAAACATGCAAGCTGGAACTGTGAAACTGGCATAAACCCTGTAATCCTTCATTTATAAAAAATTGCATTGGCTCAATGCATGATTTACAAGTCCTCATGGCAGACAAAGAACATTTTAAGCACATCCTAAAGGTTAATTTCAAATTATTAAAACTGTGGTTACATGAGTAAATTACACCTGTGATTATCTGAGATGTCTCAGGAGGAAAAAACAACATGCTGTAAGCAGATAACATAATCCCTAAGAGTAATTTAGCCACTCCCCATCAGTGGTAAATTTTCCCTGGATGAGCCAGAGCTAAGTTTGTCTCACTTTCCAATGCCTGCATTCCTGTACGCTCCCTGCTCCTTCTTCTGCCCCTCAAAGGAACAGCCAGTTTGTTTGGAGGCAGCTGTCCCTGTGGTTTGCTCAGTGGCCAAGCCTCACCTTGCCTGTGCCAATTAGCTCAGGCTCAGCTGTGGCTCTGAGACCTGACATCCTCAGCTGTAATGCCAAAACAGCCTAGCTAAACCAGTCCTAAGCTGAATCTAGCCCATGCGCTGGCTGCTTGGGCTTTGCCCTTCACATCACAGTCATGTTGTTGGCATGTTCTCTACAGTGCACTGTGTTGACTGCTCTCAACTGACCTCATGGAGAGCCATTTCGGCAATCTGGCAGGAAAGGGACTCAGCCAAAGAGCCCCTTGTTTTCAGTTCTCGTTTCAGTCGTAGGCCGCAGCATGCAGCGCGCTCTCTACATCAGGTGCAGATGGAGTATAGACTGCACAAAAAGTACAGGAGAGGCAGGAGCAAGGAGGAAAAGTAGAAAAGCAGACCTTGAAGGCTGTAAAGAAAATAGGGTTTAGGGTAACCAGGACAGGAAACAAGTGGAGGGGGTACCTGGGCTGACAGGGAAACAAACTGGGATCGTCTTCAGCAGAGACTGAAAGAGCTGGGAGGGAGAGACTGGTGCCTAGTGGAGCTAGGGAATACAGCTAGGAAGAGGGAGCAGGACAGGAGAATTAGGATCCACTGGGTAAGAACAATGGGACTGCAATCCCCGAATTGCAGCTTGGAGGGGCAAAGTAATACTTTTGGGGTGATGCTGCGGCATGCAGACTAGATCTGGCTGGATGTGCTAAGTGGGGCCGTAACAAGCACCTGGGAGTAGGGCAAAGACAGACTGGAGGGGCATTAATGGAGGGAGGCAATAGGCAGAGAAGTAGGAGCGAAACAATTTGTGGTCTGTGGAGGATACTCCTCTTCTACACTGACCCCAAGAGTCCCCAGTCTGACTCTCACCTTTTCCCCACTGTCAGCAAATATCTATGAAACCTAACACAGGATTCCCCTGTGTGGTACCATTTAGAAAAACACAACCTGCAACGTGGCTATTGCTTTGTTATAGCAAATGGACAAGGTCTATGCAGTAGATCTAATCCTTCTGAAGATTCATGTGTGAGCTGCTTGGACATCATGTCACAGAATATTTATTTTTCCAGTTTATAGCTTTTAAAACTACTGCAAGCCCCCACCTTTGGATGAAAAACTACTGATTGGATATAGAAAAACACATGGGGTACAGAGAACAGTGGTGCCTCAGGGAACCTCAGGGCACTTAGGAAGAAAAGGTGCTCCTCACTAAAACTTAAAGTGGGAGCCAGCTCTTTCCACGAGTGCAAAAGTGGCTGGGTTTGATGGATGCCTGGAGTGGTTGTTCTAAAACACAGCCACTGCTATCCTCAGGAACACTCTGCCTGCTCCAAAGCACTTCCAGTCCTAGAAATCCCTTGGCAAACATGCCTGAATTACATGACTCTTTGTGAAGCACACAGACCCTGCTGTTGACTAACACTAATTGCACATGTCCACAGGGTAGTTGGAAGTTCAGCCGATGGTTTTGGGTGGATGGTTTTGTTCCACTTGGAAGGATTTGGGGGTGGAGGGAAAGAACCAGCAACAGCCATGATATTTGCTGGAGTGGGTTGTAAAAGTAAAAATAGCTTGTGACAAATATTAGGCATGGGAGCCTGAACTCTGCTTGGAGTGACTGAGAGTCCAGTAGGGTTTGTGTGTCACCAGGAAAAGGACTTGTAGAGAGGGAATTCTGTGGTTCAGCACACCAAAGCACCTCTAGGCGACACAAAATCATGGAGAAAGAATATGATGGAATAACCATCATTAAAATGAACATAAAGTGAATTTCTGGTCATTCAGTGAATGCAGGAAAACCATCAGAATTTGTAATTTTGTTTCTGTTGACTTTGGCTTTTATCAGGTACTAGTTGGTTAGATAGGCAAGGCCCTTGCTATTTGGCCATGGTCCAGACAACACAATCATGTATTTGATCAACCGGATATAATAATGAAAGTCAGCAAAGCCACAGATGATTACTGCTTGGATTTCTGTGGTCAGCACTGTGTGCCCCACATGCCATGCAGCCCACAGGTGTCAAGTCCAAAGCTTCCCGAAAGCAGTGAGGTTTCTTCACTTGGATCGTGCAGAGGATTAGCCCACGTGCTTTGTGTGCAGTGCTGTGGATGGCATCCGATTTCCCATGCCACAAACCAAACACCTGTGCTGTGGGTTCAGGTGTGGGACTGGGCCTTGGATGTGCCCCAGAGGTGCAGAAGACAGGCCGCCGCGTGTGGTGGGAAGTGTCTGGAGCTACCGTGGCCCTATTCTCACAGGTCTGGGGTTCAGAAATACCAAAGAAACATAAAGGAGAAAAACAAAATGCAGGGCTTCTAGCTGAAAAAATAAAGGAGATGTTGGAGAAAGCAGGGTCTTACTTTCCAAAGTCCTGCAGAGTTACATCAGATCTTGCACTTGCATGCAGGCTGTGGGAAACAGCTCACAGAGAGCAGGTGAGGACTGAAATCAGCTCATTTTGATGGGAAATGTGTGTGTGAGCGAGATGTGTGTTCAGTTAGCAGCAAAAGACAGTGGTTAAAGGTATGAAGCGGCACCTGGAAGGCTGTCACAGTAGGAGCTGCAGAGCTCTGTAGAGCACAGGGTAGGTGACACCTGGAAGGATTCCCACACTCAGCCCTCGGTAGTTAAAGCGGTAGCACGGACGCCCGTGGGACCCCGACGGCACTGGCAAGGCGAGAGCCTGTCCCCGGGCTCCCTGGGATCGGTAGTTCTGCCAGGACATCATCGGCGAGCCGTCCGGGTTGGAGAACTACGCTTCCCAGCGTGCCCCGCCGCGCCGAGGAGGTGATAAAAAGGCGGAGGCGGCGGCTGGCTCACAGGTGCGGGAAAGCCGGGTCGGGAAGGAGGGTACTTGCCGGCGGGCACTTTTGCCGCCGCCTCGCCGCTCCCTCATGAGGCCGCAGGACCCGCCGCAGGGCGGCCCCGCAGCCGTGGGCGCCGCGCTGCCGGCACTGGAGACGCTGAAGCAGCGGGCGTGCGAGAGCGTGGAGCTGAACGCGGCGCGGCTGGGCGCGCTGAGCCGCGACATCTGGAGCCGGCCCGAGCTGGCCTACGAGGAGCACCAGGCGCACGACACCATGACCCGCTTCTTCTCCAGTGGGGAGCTGCCGGGCGCCGCCTGGGCCGTGCAGCCGCGCTACAAGCTGGGCACGGCCTTCCGCGCCGAGTGGGGCACGGCAGCCCCTCAGGCTCCGCGCTCGCTCCGCGTCGCCTTCCTCTGCGAGTACGACGCTTTGCCCGGTATCGGCCACGCTTGCGGGCACAACCTCATCGCCGAGGTGGGAGCCGCCGCCGCCCTGGGCCTGAAGGCCGCCTTGGAGAGCCTGCCGCAGCCGGCGCCCGTCGCTGTACAGGTGAGGGCCCCGCCGAGGGCACCGGCTGTGGCCCCGGCCCTTGTGCACCGCTCGGGCCCTGACTCTCTGCTTTTGCGCTGCAGATCACGGTGCTGGGGACACCTGCGGAGGAACAGGGAGGAGGCAAAATAGACCTGATAAACGCCGGAGCCTTTGACGGCCTGGATGTGGTTTTTATGGCACATCCCTCGCAAGAAAACGCGGCTTACCTTCCCGACGTGGCCGAGCACGAGTGAGTGAGCAGGGTCGCTGGAAGGGGTTGGCTTGTTACTAGCCTTTTACCGCCCCGAGGAGAGGAGCTGCTTTGAAAGGGGCTCAACTTAGGGCCAGGGACCTTCCTAGCAGGTGCCCTTCAGAGAAATCATTTGCAGTCAGCTAAGGAGCCAGGTCAGCGTTTCAGACACTGAACAGTTCTAAAGTGTGCTGTTCAGCCCAGTTTTAAAGATCCCCGACTCCCTGAGATAATCTTGTGTGTGTCCCCAAAATCTATACTTCTGAAATTTCTAGGAGTTTCTTTTTATACATGCCTGTGATTATTTTAAAAAGCTTCACTGAAAAAACACCTGTTATCTAAATTTTAGAGCATGCGACTGGAGTAAGTACCATGGCTCATGGTTCCTTGTTTTCCTGGACACTAGGTCATGTAGTCCTCTGTGTGCATTTTAATCAGTTTTGGAAGTGTTTCAGGTTTTCTCTCCCACTTTTGAAAGAGACAGCCATCTGAGCCTGACTGCCGCTTGAATACTTATTAACTTCCAGCCTAAATTTAATTGTGGCTATTTTATAGCTATTAGCTCTCACATCAACTTTTTTTGACTCTCTTGTCCTTCATATTTACTTAAGTCAGCTTTTTTTTTGCCAGCTAGCCATATAGCTTATCAGAAATTATGCCTTGTCATCTTGTGATTAGCCTTACTATTCAGTGTCAGCACTTGTTTGTTTCTATTTGGAGTGGCTTGATTTGTCTTGAAGTACTCCTTGCTGGATATGCATACTCAGAATTGTACCCGGTACCTGGGGTAGAATTGCCATAGACCTTACTCAGCTGATGCTGGGACCATACTGTCTCATTTTGGAGACAGCTGGTGTATTTAGGGCTTCCTCTTCAGTCACTTTCAAGTAATCCATTCTTAGGCATGTGCTTAGGCTCTAAGTTCACTATTTAAAAAAAAATAATTTTGAGCTTAATTCTATATTCTGCCAGTCTGCAAGACCATGCTGTTTTTCCTTTGATACTTACTGTAAGCCTTCTGTTCTCAGTGTCCCAGCTGTAGTCTATCAGCAGTTTTTGGTTTATGTTTTATGCCACAGTTACTAATGGCTGTTGATCCCAAGGTCTTACCTTGTAGAGACTGCACTGGTAACCTCCCTCCAGTGCAAGAGTTTTTTCCAACTATTTTGTTTGTCTCTGAAATTCTGTAATATTTAAATAACTGGCTTTCCAGCCATTTCTAACTTGATGTACTGACTGCAGTTTTCATCTTGGGAGTGCCAAGTACCTATGTGCTTGATTTTTATGGCCTATTTGCTTTTGCCAGTGCAGTTCGTGGTGGATAACTTACAGTTTTTACTGCTGAGTCTTATGGTAGAAACTGATAAGGTTGGCAACACCTAGTCTTCCTTGCCTGGCTAGCCCTCTGCTGTGTTCTGTCATTTCTGAAGAGCTTTAACAGGCTAGTGTTTTGTCCTTCAAGACTCATCTCCTCTTGGTTTTTGGTTGCTGTACCTTATGACAGTATTTTTAATCTTGAAGTTGCAGTTTTTGCTGGTAGCTTTGTCTCTGTCTTCCCTTAAACCCAAAAGGCTATTGCAAGAGTTAGATACAGTAAGGTTTGGAAATCTCCCTTCAGAGGTGATGGTCTGCTGTCGGGTACAGTTCTCGATAGCCTTTGGGGGAGGTGTGGAACCGAAGTACTGAGCACAACAACTTAGTGCTTCCAAAAGCTTGAAATACCCAGCTTACCTCAGATCTATGTAATTGAGATTCTACAGGTACAAAGACTGTTTTGATGATTTGTAATTGATCTTTAAGTTGTTTCTAAGGAACTGAAGGACTGCCCATGACTAAATTGCTATTTTTACTGTATCTGAAATCTCTGAAGCTGGCTTGTGCCTGAAGTAGAATTAACGTACTGGCATAACTGATGGATACATGCCAGAATTTTCTGATTCTTATGCACTTGCCTTTCACCTAATCAGCCTATTTATTGTTGGTCAAACAGGATCCACGTTGTTCTGCTAACATTCTTAACCTGGCATAGGGTTTCACTGTTCACCAAAATATGTTGTTTTTTTCTGAGTATGTGACACTTGGGTAACAATAGCAGTACAAGAATGTTTAAGCACGTATTTCTTCTGGGGTGGGGAATGCATCATAACTTTCTGTTTTGAGTTGATTTGAGGGGTTGCAGTCTGTTCCCTGAGAGTGGTTAAGGGATCTTTATTTTGTAATGGTAGTAAAAATTAAATAAAACTTAAACTTTACAGAATAGGATGTATGGTCCTCTTGGAGGATGAGGAGCATAGAAAAGGACACATTTAATTTGGATGGCAGGTAGTAGCAGTTGATGCTTTCTGCTGCAACAGTATGTTCCATTGTGTCTCTCCTTGCTATCCAGTATTGAATTTCTGTATTAACTAAGAGCTGTGGAGTGGCTCAGAGTGTGAGAGGTCACTTCAGGATAAGGGACAAAGTAAGCATCTGTGTGAGAAAGGGACAAGCAACTTAGGCTTGTCCTGGCTGGGTGAGAGACAGCTTGTGTGTCTCGGGAGCTCTGAGGATGGAGTTTGTAATACAAATGACTGGGTATGGGGTGCATATAGGTTTAGGTAAAATCTCCTAGTATTGATAAAAACCTAGTATTTGTATTTGATGAGTAGCAATACTTTATATAGTACCCACCATTTAATATTTGCCCCTCATGTAGAGTTTTCATATATTTAAAATACTCAATTATTTTGTAAGGCTAATATTAAGTAGTCCTCATAAGATGAAGTCAAGCACGAATTCTTACTGGAAGTGTTCAGATGCGGTGTTCTGTGGCTTCTATGAAGATGAATAATACTTGCATTATTTTTCTTCCTTCTTGGTAGCCTTTCCCCCAGCATTTTTGAGCTCTGCAAGGAAAGAACATTCCTGCTGTAGCATGTAATGTGTATTTAATACTAGGCTGTGCCTTTACTGCACTTTTAAAACTTGACTTCTGTTACTTAGACATGGCTCGTATGTGATCTTGGTAATGTGCTTTTGCTGACTTATGTACTGTACACAAGCTTGATAAGAATTGGCACAATCAACCTCTTTCTTTGAATCAGAGAAAAGGGTTTGTTATCCTCTGAGAAGAATGTGAGTTAACTTCAAGTCTCAGAACATTCAGGAGGTATAAAAAGGTGCTGGAGACACTTATGTGAAGCCTGTATTTCTTGAGAAAAGGCTGTACAGTGGTATGTTGCTGGTGGCTCTTGCCTGACTGACTGTTTACATCGTTCCATTTATTCATTGGCTTTGTAGAAATCTTTCAGCATCTCCCCCACTCAGATACTTCAACTGTGCAACAGTGTAGTGCCAGGTAAATTGTCTGGTGTTCTGCTGCACAGACCTTAAATATTGGTGTGAACAAAACAAACTTTGTTTTAGAGCTTTTTCAGTGAATGAAAAACAAATAAGCAATGCCTTTTATTTCCTAGTGTGACTGTGAAATACTATGGAAAAGCTTCTCATGCTGCTGCTTATCCTTGGGAAGGAGTTAATGCATTAGATGCTGCTGTTCTTGCATACAACAATCTGTCTGTTTTAAGACAGCAAATGAAACCGACCTGGAGAGTTCATGGTGAGATCTTCATTAAATCTAATGTCCAGCAAGTAAGAGTTTAGGCTGTTGAAATGCTAACTTACAAAATCCCACGATGTAAAGTGTTGCATTGCTGCGCTGAATTCATCACTTTGAATACTACGAAAAAGCACCATTTAATTTAAATAGTTTGTAATTATTAAAATCTTGTTAGTGTCCATAACTAACTTCTGAAAACAGGCTTATGGGTCAGGTTCAAAAGAGGACACTGGTACCTAGAAGAGGCTAGGCACGTTTTAAGTCTTTGCTCTTAAAGATGCAGTTCAGATGGGGAAAAAAAGTGCTAGGTTTATTTTGGTACATAGCCTTGAATTTGTTCATGTATGGTTTTTGTGAAGTTAAGATAAATACTTTTAGAAAATGGAAGTATTACTGCTCACTTTTCTAGTAGACTTTCTATTAATTACATGGCATTTTCATTGACACCTATAAATGTCAATGTAAATGCTATCTAATAGCAGGAGTGACTGAAGCTTATTTGCTGAAGTACAAATGCAGTGATGGCAGAAGCCTATAGTTCTTGTTAGTTAGCCCCATCAGCTAGGTGTGCACTGTATTCTGATATTTAATATCTAGTAGACCTTGAAGTAGAGAGGTAATTTTGCAGTAAGATGTGTTAAGCTTAACTAATATTCCTTGAGCATGATGCATTTCTTTTTATGCTGTGAGAAAGCTTCAGAAGTTGAGATGGAAGCTGCCTTTAGCTACAAACCCAGGTTTCCCTCATTATACTCATCACACTTTTTCCAAGTTGAAATTAAGGAAATTTGCCATTTCTAAAGAACTTAGGATCCTAGAGCTGTGTATTTGAAAAGATTGTCATGAGCTTAAATTCTGGAAGTTCTGAGCTAATGATCATTTTATGTCTTGGCTACTTGTGTGCTGTATAATACATGTGTGTATTTCTCTCCAGGATATCTGGATGGAGTCTGGGAGCCCTAATCCTTTTGACTGTAGATGAAGATGCTTGCAGTTCTGCTGGGCAGCTTGAATTTCAGACAGCAGGCAATGCCTTGGCTCTCTATCCTATTGCTCTGTAGGAAACAAGGCACTTAATTATGAGTTTTGGTGTCTGAAACTCCTATGTTGCAGGTTTAAGATGGGAGGTGCCTAAGTCTTCTTTTGGATCTAAACCTAAGACTCCTAGCACTGCTTTCTTCATACTTTAAAATCTACATGGGTACTGCAGGCAAAGAAATAATTATACAAACAAAATTCCAGCTACAGCAAAACTTAATTACTGTGATACAGTGCCTGCCATGAACCTGCTTTTCAAACTGGAAATATTTAAAATACCTTGGGAAAGTATAAGCAGCCAGAATGAGATTTCTATTTTAGGAATACTTTCTTTACAACAGTGTGATGAAGTTGTTCTGTTGCAGGCTTTTGCAGTAACAGCCACAGCTCACTTGAGTGATCGTAAAAGTCTTAGCGTTAATCCACTAACAGCTGAAATAGTTTCCACTTCCTTTCTAAGAATTTCTAAACAATGTTTTCTGTACTTGAACAGTGTTGGCTTGAGTTTGTTTAATAGCTTATAAATGTCTGTCTTCCCTGCTTATGAGTGGAGTAAAAGCTGTCCCCTTGAATGGGAATTTAGATTTTTTTTTCTGTTCAAGAAATTGTATTATGCTGTAAGAAAAAGTTCCATCTAGAAGCATGGTAAACCAGATGCCATTAGTAGTGTGGAGGCAGCCTGCTTTTAAGGTAGATCTGCTGTCCAAAGCAGCTGTAATACGGACTGAAATTTAGGTGTAGACATAATCTTAGACTCTATCCAGTTCCATTTGCACATGTGTTGGAAAGAAATGAAAGAACATTAAGCAACTTGTTTTGAGCAAACACAACGTCATGCAAATTTACATAACACCTTTTACTTGCTGATGTGCTAGTCCCCTTTCTGTGATGTCTGTCCCCATCATATGAGCGGTTCTGTTCCTTATGAAGTAGTACTGCTTTAATTCAGCACTCTGTTTACTTTGACTGTAACTGAGGCCAGAAAGGTTTTACCTGGGGGAGTTCTGCACCAGAAGTAAAGATTTGTTGCTTATTTACATTCTGGTGGCACTGTCTTGTCAGGATTGTGACGCACATCAGTAACTTCGTGCAGTATTTCCATTTAAAGTAGATAGTTTCTCAGATTCTAAAGAAAACAAACCTTACTCCACATACATACACTGAGAATGTCAGTAAAACAAGTAGCCTGTTGAAAGCAATGAGCTGTTACTGCACTGAAATATCATGTAGAATTGAAGTCTACAATGGGTTTTTTGTTAAAATACCTAAATGTTGCAGTCTTCTTATGGTAATGCCTCTGGTGCCATAGTTGAAAACTATACAGTTGTCTCATTTCCTTGAGGAAACATTTAAACTCAAAATTTCAATCCTGGATAAAACTGTACATATATTATACACCCCAGTGTATAAAGAATTTGTATGAGGAAGAGAATGGACTTTGGGTGTACAGCAGTACACACATTACTCTAGTATTGCTGAGAAATGCACCTTGCTGGCAAAAGAAGTTTGGAACATTTTAGTTGGGGAAACATTTAAAAGTTGTAATCCAAGATATCCTTTACAATTTTTTTCAGTGACAGCAGATTGTTTTATGTCTCTGATGCATTGAATTACAGGGGATTAGTTGCAGATACTAGTTTGGCTTGTCTTTATACCAGATAACTAACAAATGAAATCATGCTGAAAAACATGTACAACATCCCACTTAATCTGATGTGATGGAGAAACTGTCCTGTACTGTCATCTTTACATTCTTCATGTATTTCATGCTCAGTTGATGTTTGTTTGGTTTTGTTTGTGTTTAGCTCTTCAGCAAGAAATTTCATGACAGGGCTGAAGATCAAGTGTTTGTATGTAATATTGATAACGTGACTTTTTGCCTTTCTGCAGGAATAATAAAAAATGGTGGTGTGAAGCCCAACATCATTCCTTCTTACGCTGAGCTAGAGTATTACCTGCGGGCCCCATCAATGAGAGATCTTTCAGTTCTGACAGAGAAAGTTGAGAACTGCTTCAAATCTGCAGCACTGGCCACAGGGTGCAAAGTAAGGATGTATTCATGGTCATGTGTTTATTATGCTGGAGATAAAGTTGACCAGAACTGGAAATGGAGGTTTTCAGCATTTTTCTGTGTGGTGCAGCTGAAAGAAATCAGTGTCAGTGATACGATTTGCTATTCTGTTGCTTTGTCCTGAAATGAAGGTTTGTTTTATAAATAAAATGCTGAATCTAGGTTGGGAGAAACTTCCAGAGGTCACAATACATCAGATGTGGTGCCACAGGAGTTGTCTGTATCAGTGAAGATAGTAAAACAGTAATAGCACCAGTATTGATTGTAGATGGATGCTACAAGTAACAGGCAGCAGTTTGGATTTTTGTGCCACTGATCACAACTCTTGGCACTTGAATGTCTTGCGTGTTCGCTGAGCCAGACCCGTCATCGTGAAAAGCTAAGCTCTGCCTTGCACCATCTGCTCTTCTGTGAATCCTGTGCTGGAGAGTCGCAGTCACCTGGCGATTCGTGTGCCTGGACATGGGTTTTGGGAGGATTTATTTGCTCTCTAATCTCCCCGTGAGCTTGAGGACAGGACAATCTGACCAGTCCGTAATTGCCAAGATCCTCCTCCTAGCCCTTCAAGATGTATGTGACCTCCAGCGCTCTTTCAGTGAGCTGGAGCATCCCTCTCTTTCCTTTGGCCCGTTAAGCAGCAGGCTCACGTAGCAACCAAATGTGAAAAACTAAGTGATTTTTCAGTTAGCATTCTTTTTCTTTTGAGTGACGGTAGCTGGTTCCAGCAACACGGCTAGGCTGAAATGCATCGCTAAGACAGGAGGTTCTATCTATTCTGTAGCTACAGGTCAGTGGCTGATAGCTATGAGAAGAATGCCTATGCTCATCAGAACAAATAGGTATATTGTGTATTAATGAGATACTGAGTTTAAGGCCTGAGGTGTTGGATGCCATTTTCCTAGCATGGCCCCTCCACTCTTAACTCAAACAGGATTTCAGAGAGTGTACTTCATGCAGAATGGAGGGTAAGATCTCTTTTGACACTTGACACTGGTATGTTTTTTTTTACAGTTGTGTTTTAAATTTCTTCGCTGTGTGAAGCAGTTTCATGATTGGGGCTGTAGTTACTGAAGTACTCTAGAAAAAAGTAAAACAAAATTTGGTGAAAGACTCAATTGACTTCTATGCAGTTAAACAACACCTCCAGTGGAACTAATTGGAAACTGTTACAGGAAATGTTTGCTTACTATTTTTGGAGATACTCTTCATGAAATCCGTGCTTCTGGAATTTGGCTATTTAGCGTGAGCCTGACAGAACACCAGCTGTGTTTTCATCAAGCTAATATTTGGCAGAATGTTACATTTTTGATGGAAACTTGGCACTGTTTTGATACAGGCTTGAAATATGGACGTGTATTTAACTTTTCTGAGCTTTAAGTTATTTACATGAAACTGGCCTAGGATGATGAAAAAAATTCAAATTGCTTGGGGTTTTTTGTCTAGGTGGAAATAAAAGGTGGTGAAAATGATTATTACAATGTACTTCCAAATAAAAGCCTGCAGAAGGTTTACAAGGAGAACGGAAAGAAGCTTGGAATAGATTTTATATCAGAAGACTGTATCTTGAATGGTTTGTCAGGTAACTCAGTTTGGTTTTTTTGTTATGACTTAAGCTTAGATTGATCAGCTCTTAAGTGTATAAAACAGTGGGACAGAAGTGGGTTAAGCACGTTTAGTCAGAAGAAAAAAGCCAAATTTTAAAAACTAAAGTTCTGTAAAAGGATTGTATCTGCGGCCTGTGACTCTGTATTTGTTCAAGTTGAGAATTTTCCCAACATGTATAGAAAGCTGTGATGATTTTCTGATAGTATTTCTGAAAATACTTAAGTAAGAAACAGTCTGGTTGGGAGGAGGAGTATAAGGATGGAAAGATGAGAACTGTCTTACTGAGAACATGAGAATGTGGAATGTGTTGCAGCTCTTTCTGTTGCTTTGAATTACAGATTCCTGGTTTATGCTATGAAAAGTTTTTAGGAAGCTTTTATAACAATATTTTCCAAGCTTACTTGTAAGCAAATGTACTAGCATCTAACTAATTTTTTAGAGGGAGTTTTTGAAGAGAAGTTTAAGCACCCTAACTTAAACATTTTTCTGTTAACAGGTGATTTTGTGCCTATTAATTATAGCTCAAGAGTTCAACAGATTAGCTTTCCAAAGGGTGCCATTCAAGTAGGTGTTTGCCTCTGGGTCTTGACTGTGTTGCAAACTATTTCCCTTTCTTGGTCTCTCAGAAATGTGGTAATATGAGTGAATTCTTAAATGTTCAACAGGGTTTCTCACTACCCTTAGCAGGTTTTTTCAGAATCTACCTACTTGAGCTCTGTTTAACTGCTGCTGATATCTTTACAGCCTTTGCTATTGATCATAACTGTGTATATACATATATGGTCACTGTTATGTATAAACATATTATAAAAATAAACATTTTTACTACACTTATGTTAACTGTTTTTGGTTAGAAGGGAAAGATTGTTTTTAGTAAAACAAGTTAGTACTGCAATTGAACTATTGGAATAATTGTCTCTATTAATCGCATATTATCTCTGGACAGTTAAGATCCTGGTATTTGGGAATGAGTTCTCCAAACTTTTATTCGTGTGAGACAGTATATCTAATGGAGCTCTGGTTGTTTTTCTCTTAGTTCTTACTTGCCTTCCAAATGAAGGGTCACACTGGCATATTTTCTCCAATCAGTTTATTGTCTTGGGTTTAAAAAAAAATTATAACTAAAGGCGAATTTGCTTTCTTTATTCAGCATGGCACAAATAAGACTTACTACTTTTTTTAGCTTGAGGTGCTGAGGAAACTTAAATTAAAATATTTACTGTAGTGGAACTTTCTAGAGCTCTGTTGCTTCCCTCAAGCCTTTGTATTAAGGGTGAAGATTATGAGTGGTCATGCTGATTCAGACTTACACCTAGTTGTAATAGTGCTTTCATATGTAAGTTACATGATATGCTAAATGTTAAACATTGATGTGCTTAACAGAAACTCTCCACATGCCTGTCCTGTCCTTAAATCTCTTGTTGAATGTTAAAATGTGCTTGAGCAATTATGTGTTTATTGCCCACTGCACTAGGCCTTACTGAGTTTTCTTTCCACAGCTGCTGCTCTGAATTTTTGCAGTGGGGATTCAGGAGTGATAACAAAGCACAGTCTCCAGATGCATAGGAGTGGAATTCTGTGCGCTACCCTTTTTGGGAGGGGCTGAGTGTATTGTTTCACTTTTTTCAAGACCTCTGTTTCTGTTTAGTTTTCATACGGTTTTCAATGTTTTCTTTTAGGATGTCAGTTTCTTCTGTTGAAAGGGAAGGAAGATAGCTCAGTTGCTTCTCCATGTCTGTGCAGCAGAAAAGTCGTTAACAGATGAGCGTACTCGCTGCCACCTCTACATGGGTATTAGTATCGGTCTGCTTACAGGTATCGCTCTAGGTAGCTAAGCATTGTGCAGAGTTCCTTTAGTCCATCAGCTCACACCACCTTGTGTGTGCCTTGTGCACGCTCCGCTCGTTCAGTGCGCAGCCAGGATGCTGTGAAATAACATGAATCCGAGTCAGCTTTGACCAGATGCTGTGACACCTTTCTGCTGGTAGGGTAGCTCTGCCGTGGGATACTGATAACCTCCCAAAGCTCATGAATTAGTTTAGCGTGCCTTGTCAGTTGTGGCACCCCACCCACACTTGTGATAGCTTACTCTGATATTTTTAGCATTCCTGGGGCTCGCTGCCTTCCTGTGCACAAGACTGGTATAGCTAAGAAGGAACCAATATGTTTTGAAAATACCACTTTTGAAGCTTGTGGCTGTATATGAATACTTACTGGAATCTTCTGCATTTTTTCCTTGTGTTCATGTTTGTGGCAATACTGGCTTCAATTGTGTATGGGCTCAGTGACTTGAAGAGGCTTCAGTATCAGCTTCAGGATTTTTTGAGAGGCTGGAGCTTGCAGTAACTTTCTGTTGAAGACAGCACACAAGTCTCTGCATTGCATTGATAACTGTGCAGTTATTTATGTGTCTAGAAGGAAACCTGATCTGTATGTCTCTTGAGCACATGGTTCCAGATGTTTGTATGGAAACTGTTGGAACACTTGATGTTCTAAGCTTGCCCTCTGTCATACCTAGCAGCGTGATTGTTTTATGCTTTTAGAAGAATCTGATCTGTATGTCTCTAGCAAGGTAGTAATTTGATATGGATGTAACCTTAAGTGAAATTACATCACCAAGGGCTGGAATCCTCTGAAATTGGAAATACTTCATTTGATGGGTGAGAGCAGGGGAAAAGGGTGCCACAGTCATTCTAGTCGCCTGTGTATTAGGACTCGGGAATGCAAGTCTTAAATTCTTGGTTTAGCCTGGAGTAGGCAGAACTCCTGAACTTCTAGCTTGCCTTTCCAGACTGACCAAAGAATGGATCAATAGTGTGGGCAATGGAAAATTAAAGTAACCTGTTGCTGTGCTGAGAGTTAGGTTTTCTTCAAATGGATGTTGAGTTTATGGGAAAACATTTTTACAAGTCTTGCTGTTTCCAATTGTCTTTAGGCAGAGCAAATAAGCTTGCCTTGTCCTTGGTCACATTCTGTAGGCTCTGTGGACTCACTTCTAGTAACTCTGGGCTCCTGAGTAAAATGTGTAGGTTCCAAGTAAAGTCTGTAAGCTAAGATTTCATTAATAAGTCTTAAGGTGTTAGCAATATGTTGTCTCCATAAGTATCATGATATGGAGGCTACCCAATATGTTAACAATTTTAAGTCCTGAGCAGTCACTTTATATGCTTAAAATAAATTCTTACAGCTCTGTCCTCAAAAGTCAGTTGAGGTCTTGGTTGGTCGTTGCTATTTGTGTACTTAAAAAAGGCACTTGAAGTAGTTGTAGACTTTTGTAGTCTTCTATGGAGGATCTACTACTTCTGGATGGTATTAAATAGTTACAGCAGTACTTTGAGATAGGTGCTATCACCAGCTAATGTAATGAAAGTGCTAGTCAGCCATGAAAGATTTATCTTTAAAATCCGTAGCATTGATAACTTTTTTGCCTATGAAGTGCTAGTGGTTTTTCTAGAGTTCTGATCTTGTTATTTCAGGGGCTCTTCTGCTGTTAAGGTTTTCACAACTGAAAATAATCAAAAAGCACAGGAGAAAAAAATAGTTGTCTTCAACCTGGTTTTGTTTAAAGATAGATTTTTCTGCTTCAGAATCCCCTCCCATTGCTGAATATTCACATACTGGTGAAAAGCAGTTACTCTTGGACATGTTTCTAAGCATTGTAGCAGGAGAATAGCTGGACTGACTGCCTGAAGCTCCAGACAGGAGTTTGCAGCTTTCATTGTTTTGAATCAGTAGCCTACTTAAGAAAATTAACAGTGAGTGGAATAGGAACATGCTGATTTGTTTTCCTTGCAGTCCAGTAACTGATTGTTGATCAGAAGCGAACTGGAGAGCAGCACCTGGAGATGGTTAGTTAGGGAAAAACTCTGATGGGAGTTTTTTGTATGGATAACAACTCATTAGAAATGCTTGTATCTTAGTAGTTGGGGCAGAGGATAATCTGTTTTAGGTATGGGCTGGAGATAATCTGTCATACACTTTCTTACAGCATTCAAAACCCTTCAACACTTGCTCATTGAGAAAATTTCTGTGCTGCTTCTAGGTTCCACTGACTTTGGAAACGTGACGTTTGTAGTCCCTGGGCTTCACCCATATTTTTACATCGGCTCTGATGCCTTGAATCATACTGAGCAGTACACAGAAGCTGCAGGTGAGTGGAAGTGAACAGCATGAAGAGACTTATATTTGGAACTCTTATTATCCATTGTAGGGACTGGTTGCTGACTCTTTGCTACAGCAAATCTAGAAATGAGAAATATTTTGAATTGCAGGGGATTAAAGCTTTCATGTGCTTTGGTACTCAAAGCTACTGTGTAGTAAATGTAGGAAAGTGTAAGTGTAAGATCTGAAAGTGGCTGCATATGAATTCCTGTGTAGAAATCGAGTGTCTTAATTCAAGCACAATGGGATCTGAGCTGAATACATACACCGAAGCAGCTTGCTTAATTGTAGGGGTGCAGAGGAAACCTGACAACATACAGAGTTTCTAGTTTCGTGTTTGAAGTTGAGTGTATAAGGGAGGGATGACCAGTTCTCATCCTGTGAAAGCCTCACTTAGTATACAATCTAGATGGAAGAAATTAGGAGGATTATCCCTAGCATATTCAGAAGAGTTTCTGAACATGAGCAAAAAGATAAAAGTAACTTATACCCCCAAAGCACAGCACTCTGGAAATGTAAAAGATAACTGTACAAAACTCTGAATTTTCTGAAAAGGAAGCTGTGAATGCTCATTTTCCTGTTTTCAGTCTTGCTTACATCAGCAGAAAGCTAAGTATTTTCATGTGGAAATTTGTTTTGAGGCGTCAGAACGGACGTAACTTCATTCATGCAAGTAGATTTTAAAGAAACTGTTCCTGCAATTGAAACTCGAAGGTCTTGTTATGTAGAACATGCTTTATGTGGTGTCTGATATTAGTGATCTCATCTGAAGCTTGTCTTTCTGCAGGGTCACAGAGTGCTCAGTTCTACGCTCTGCGCACAGCCAAAGCTTTGGCAATGACGGCGCTGGATGTCATTTTCAAGCCGAGTCTCCTGGAGGAAGTCAGGGAGGACTTTAGACAGGTGAAGCTAAAAGAGGAAGGACAGATAAATCCAGTAGAGTCTGTGTTGACCTAGGAGCGTGTGCAGCACACCAAACTTTATTAAACCTCGCTCAGTAGGACTGACTCAATGGAGGTGCTGTATGTAAATCCCAGAAGGGGCTGGATAAACACATAGCTGAAGAAATGCGTGGGATGGGGGTTTTTTGGACTCTGAGAAGCAAATAGTACCATTGCTTTCCAGAATGTGTGATTTCATCTAGCTGTAATGTTTGCTGTATTTAATATGGTGATGAATTTCAGAGGGAGATCTCAAATATGTGGCCTTTAAGTTTCAATGTTGAATAAATGATAGTATTTAGATCCCTCGTCAGCGATTTTTTTCTATGGATTGCTAAAGCCACGTTCCTTACAGGGGAAATACAGCATTTATGTAGAAATTCTTGTTCTAAAACAAGTACTGTTCACTCAGTTATCATAGGCTGAGTCTGATTTATGCAGCATTTCTCTCTGGACCATTACTCTTTCTTGGAACAAGACAGACTTAAACTGAGCTGGTTTCACTGGAGAGAAGGGTGCATCTTTAGAAGCATGCCTAGTTTTTGCACTAATAGCTTCTAAAAGTGGAAGAGAATTGCTTGTATTGAAATGTGATTTGTAAAGGTTGATTGTCCTTTTTCCTAATAAATTTTGGAGATGTTGTGGAAGTCATCAGTCAAAAAAATGTGAAGGCAACTGCGTGTTTATTTAACATGTGCAGGAAAATGCACCTCTTAAGTTCTACTCTATGGCAGTAAGCATCCATGCAAGGAGTTGCACAAGCTTAACGGATCTGAAGGATGTGTATAAATTTAGCTAAACCAGTTGAAATCACTTTGGCAAAGGTGCATGGTACCATGAAGCAGTTAATGAAGTGACTTTTATCTGGTAGCGTGCAGACCCTTCCAGTAAGCTCTGAGAAGCTTGCACTGAGGATTGCTTGTGCAGTAACGGATTTCTCGAACCCATTTGTTCCCATATCCTAAGATGCACATCCATTAAGTCCTGCCAGCTGTCCTTTCTGTGTGGTTACTCTGTTTAATCCTTGTTGTTTTGCTTCCCAGGGACATTAGTGTTGGAGATTTTTTCTAGGTGCTGTTCTGCATGTCCAAACCTGTTAGGAATATTTTTAATTTGCTTGTTTTAAAGGATGATGTGAGTACATAGAGAAGGGACTAATGTTTTCTTTGGATACAGATCACTGAGTCAATGGACAGACTGAGTATAAAAGGAACTTAGTGGTTAACATTTTCTTAAGCATAGGTATTATGGAAAGCTTCTGAAGAGTTGATGCCCAAAATTTCAGAAACCTTGTTCTTATCAACACCAGTCTCTAAATAGGGAACTCTAGAATTCAAATCAGAATTTATTTTATCTATTTCTATATTCAGTTTCTAATTTTGGAAAAAGTAGTCCTTATCTTGGTTTCTGTGCATTTCCTCTGCATTTCTGCATGCACTCTTTAACCCAGGCCTCCAGCTGCAATTTAGGAATTCTATTTGTTTTTCCTTCTGTTTGTATGTCATGTAAACAACATAATTTGACAGTTTTTAGACTTTCGGGTGATATTTCACATACTCTGTGTTTGTAGAAATAGGGCACAAACGTTAAATAAAAGAAATGCTCAGTGTCTTTGTAAGTAACTGCATAGCTGGTTCTGTGAGAGCTAGAGGCATACATAAGGTTTTGCATGATAAGGTTATTGTTTGAAGGGTTGACCCCCAAGTCTGAGTTTACTACTGGGTCCTTACTTGCACCAGCAAATCCTTGCTTTCTTTAGCAGTTTTGACAGAGGAAATCATGGAACAGAGAGCTGGACTCTGAGCTACAGTTATGTCCAGGATAGTAAGTTGGATACCTAAATCCAGCTGAAATTTGGTCCAAAGCTTGTCAGAGGAACTTTCTCCTTAATGTTTAACTTCAACCCTGCCTTCCCAGCTCTCAGACACAGTTGCAGTTCATCAAGTTCTACTGGATTAACAAGCTGGTTCGTTAATTTCCTTAGGGTATGTGGTTTTGCTGTCCTCCTGCATGACCTGCTTCTTGCTTTGTGTTTAAGGTGGTGTGTTGGAGTGCCAGTGGCAGGAATACATGCTGCATTGTTGGGTTTCCTACAGGCTGATGGGCCTTCAGTTCTCTTTGGCTGGACTATCTAACTGTTGGCTGCATCATGTACAGGCTGCCCAGGGAGGTGGTTGAGTCACCATCCCTGGAGGTCTTTAAAAGAAGAGTAGATGTTGAACTTGGTGACATGGTCTAGTGTTGGACCTAGTAGGGCTGGATAGATGGTTGGACTCGATCTTGAAGGTCTCTTCCAGCTGAAACCATTCTGTGATCATTTAATTAGACATTTCTGCACTAAGTCAATTTTGTTTTAATCATTGCTGGAATTACAATGACACTGAAGTACTGATTAAAGATGAGTTTATATCAATAAAGCAACTTAATTGTGACTGAGCTTTCTTGTCCCTTGATGAATATTAGGCTGCTGCATGACTTCATTAAATTGATCTTTTAATAGTATGTTTGATTCCACCCACCCCCAGTTTGGTATGATTGTGTAAGAGCTGGGGGTATGATCAGTTTCCCATTTCAGGCTGCCATAGTGAGCAGTGTTGTTTGAGGGTTAGTGCTTTTCAAATACAATGTTTAATAGTAGTCTTTAATAGTTAAACCAGCCCTAAGACTATAAAACATGTTAGAATTCATAGAATAATAGGGATGGTGCTTGGGAAGGCTCTCTGGAGGACCTTGGTTAGGCTAAATCTGGCCTTGCCTGGAGCTTGAAGCGGGATGATCACCAATGCTAGATCAGATGACCTTGACTTGCTACTGAATGGTGGAAAACTCCAAGGAGAGAGACATCTCAACTTCCCCAGACAAGTAAATTCCAGTTTGCCTGAGAACATTCATTCTTAAGGCCCAGGACTAAAGCAGCTTGGGATTTAAGGTTAGGATTTTCCTGTCACAATGATATAAGAAATGTATTCCTGTGGGGGGTATAACTCACTTTGATTTTCAGTAATTTGTGCTCATAAATCATGTGTGTGAAAATATCTGGCATGTTTTTTTAAGTTACCGTAACTGCAGTCTTCCCTGAGCTCTAGCTTGAGAATATTGGAATATTTGTCAAGAACAGTTCTTTCAGCAGTGACTCAATGTGTAATAAACTGTAATTGCTGAAATGATTCAGAACACCTGATAGCAATTCCCAGCAGTTATGGATGAAGTGATTCTATCCAGACTGAGTGAAGAACTTAAAGCTTCTGCTTACCCCACTGACTTCCAGTGTTTCCTTATTTCATACCTGTTCTAGAACTTGAGTGAAAGCTATACCTGATTTAAAAACAAACGAAGAAAACCAAACCACCTCCCTGACACACAACCCCCCATGAAATGCCATGGATTTCTTCTTATGAAAAGATTTGAAGGAGAGAACTTGTAACCTGTGAGCTAAGCTACTTAGTGTGGAAGGGTCCAGCAGCCTTTTTTCAAAGAGTAAATGGGGAGGAGATTTAAGTTCTTGTGAACTGTATTCCTGTAATCATGTGTTTCCCATTGCCAGGGTGCTCTGTGCCTGGTCACACTGCAGTCACAGAGAGGAAGGCTCTGTTCCAGGTTTACTTTTTCCTGGTCCTACAGGTAGGTGCCTTCCAGAGAGCCTTTGCCTGACAGCCTGGCTGGCTGGCTGGCTTCTGCTGTTGCCATCCAGAAGTTGGTGTTTTGGTGAGTGTGGTCACCTCGCCTCTACTCCGGCCTGGTGTGGCTGCAGTGTGGAGTTCTGCTGCAGTTTGCTAGCTGCCATGCAAGATTTTGGTGGGGACACAAAAGACCATTCCTCTGAAGAGTAGAGTTCTTACCCCAATTCTCTGATAAGCTAGTGCTGGGTGAGATTGGTGCTGCTTTAGCTTCCTTGAAGTACTAGTGAAAGCCAAGTGCATCTGACAAACTCAAGAAGGATTTTTCTCAACTATAACTGTGTCTGAACTTCCTTACTTAGAAGTAGTGAGAAGCCAAATGCCTCAGTCCTGGGAAAGAACAAAGCCTGACTGGTTGTGAGCAGTTTTAACAGCCATAAGCCTTATGCTTCTGCAGTGCTATGATTTGATTGCTTTAGAGTACCTACATGGAGTTACCCTTTCAGCTGTGTAGTCTCAAAGATAACTGCCAAATCTAATACTGGCTTCTCCAGCCCCCATGGAAGGATAAAAGCACACAAATGCACATGTTCATTGGAACTACAGTGCTGGGGTCTTGTTTCATAACAACATTGATTAGTAATTTAATTTCACCAGGAGAGGTAATTTTCCTTAGCTTCCCTGTTTACATGTACTTCAGTTCCTGGAGACTACAACATGCTGTGCATACTATGGTTTGTTCAGCCTCCACAGATTTGTTTCAGTGCCTGAATGGCATCATCCTGCCACCCAGATGGCTGAGTCCCATTGTGGAACTGTGGTGCAGGTTGTCTCCATGGCTTTTAATTTACCATCACTGCTGCTTTGATGCTCCATCAAGTACTGTGCTGCTGTAAGTGCAGGAGAGAGGAGTCCCAGGGGTTCCTACTTGGTCCTCAGGACTTGCAGGGAGTTTAGATCTGTGTTGTACTGAGAGAATGCCTTGCTGAGGTATGCAGGGTGTACAGAGACATCTAATGACTTGATGACTCTGAGAATATCTTTCTACTGGAGAATGAGGGATTGCTGATCTTTGTTCATGCCTTTGCACTCTTCTGTTTCTGACTGAAGTTTACCTTCTTGCTGATTCACCCTATCAGTCATGATTGCCATCATTAAAGGCTTCAGTCTCCAAAGCTCTTCATCTAGGCATGCTCACAGGCAGAACTTGTGTCTATCCAATCCATACAGACCTGCCTATACACTTCACCACCTAAACCTAGCATCGTTTGGGTTAGCCTCCAAAAAATGAGTCTGAATTATATTGCAAAGTATCACCCTCAGGAAGAAGAATGAAGAACTGCAATACACGGGGCCTGGGGTGGAATGTCACCTTCTCTGTGACTTGACTTTGCATACAGGCTTCTTAGCAGCACCCTGTGAAAGCCCAGGGCTCCCCAGCCCTACCACTGTCACAGGATTTAAGGATGTTCAGTATTTGACTGGATTTAGTCCTGAGCAAAATGGCCTTACCTACGTGTGTTGTTCTTTGGAAGGTAAAAACCATCCATTGCTGTACAAATGTGAAGGCTTAGTGCCTTTTTTCCTGTGTTGCTAGAAATAAAACCAAACAAATCACACTGACTTACTGTGGCAAGGATGCAAGATGGCAAGGAGCAGAGTGTTGATTGGATGCAGAAATGTTACACTGAAAGGTTGAATGCCAGAAAGACCTGTGCATGTAAATATGTTTAATGAGTACAGTTGTTGATTGCAAACACTGGCTGTACATGATATATCCTGTACTTATAGAATACATCTATATACACATTTATATGAGACTGAAAAGGCACTAGAGTTTCCCAAATAAAACACATACAAATTTACAATGTAAATCCAAACATGAAGGTTGGGGAATAGTTTCAGGAGGATGTGCTGGAAGGGAACCTTTGAAAGTCACATGGGGCGATAGAAACCAGTCTCTCACTGAAAGCCAGGGAGTTAAAAAGTTCAGCTCCCATTTGTATCTTCAAAATCTCCCTTAATATACTGGTCAGATGTCAAAGAACGTGTGTAGCATACAATTAAGGAGTCTATATGGCTTGTAGCAGGAGTAGCATAGCCAGCAGGACCAGGGAGGTGATCATCCCCCTGTACTCAGCTCTGGTGAGGCTGCACCTCAAACACTGTGTTCAGTTTTGGGCCCCTCACTACAAGAAAGACACCGAGGTCCTAGAGCGTGTCCAGAGAAGGGCAATGAAGCTGGTGAAGGCTCTGGAACCACAAGTCTTAGGAGGAGCAGCTGAGGGAACTGGGACTGGAGAAGAGGAGGCTCAGGGGAGACCTTACTGCTCTCTATAGCTACCTGAAAGGAGGTTGTGGTGAGCTGGGCGTCAGACTCTTCTCCCAGATAAGTAGCCATAGGACAAGAGGGAATGGCTGCACGTTGTGCCAGGGGAGGTTCAGGTTGGAAATGAGGAGAAATTTCTTCTCAGAAAGAGTGGTCAGGCATTGGAACGGATTGTCCAGGGAAGTGGATGAGGTACTTAGGGACATGGTTGAGTGAGTAATATGGGTGGTAGAGAGACAGTTGGACCAGAAGATCTTAGAGGTCTTTTCCAACCTTAATGATTGTATGATTCTATAAAGGAACATACAGTACTGCAGCAAACTACATAGCATTAAACTTCTTACAAAGCCAAAGAGCTTACTATAAAATCTGGCAGTCCCCTTTGGGCTGCTCTTAAATTGTAGAAATAAATGGATTGCAAAGAGTGCCCAATAAATCTTGGAGCTTTTTGTGGCAGAACATGCCATCAGAATAAGGAATAAGGTAGGGTGGCCAGAGCCGGTGGCCAGCCTTTCCTCTGCTCTCACCACAGCAACCTTTCCACCTTCTTTGACTGAAAAGTTTATGGTTTAAGGAACTTGTTTGGGTTTTTTAATCTCTTGGAAAAAACCTATGCAAGAATGATACAATATGCAGGAAAGCTGTTAAAATGAAGCTAAGGTAGTACATGTATGGAAAACATCAGGCTGTGTAGAAATGAGTGGTAAAACTCCTATGGGGGGGGGGGTATGTCTGTTAATGATTTTTAACTTTTGTGATTTCGTTGCCTTGGCTGTAAGTGCGAGGTGAGCACACGTGGCTTTGTGGGTCCTGGTTTTAGCAGCTGTAAGAAACGCTGAGCACGTTTGCATGACCTTTGTTTACAAAGGAAATTAAAGCGACAGCCAGCAGCGTTCAAATGACTGCAGTGTCTGTGCCATGAGCCTGATGGTCGGTCCGTCCAGGGCAGATTTCACGTGAGAAGATACGCTTTCTTTTCAGAGAGACAACTGCTTTGGTCTGATTCTCAGAGCAACTACACCTCGAAAAGACAACAGCACCTGCTGTGCCGGGAATGAAGAGGTGTCATTGTGTGCAAAACTCTGTGTGTCTGTGTCTGTGTGTGTTGCTAATCCAACCCCTCAGCAGCTGTGGATGTTGGCGTACAGCACATGGCAGCAGAGACGCCTCTGGTGCTCCTGTTACTGTCAAGGCCCCTGATTCCATCCAGCTGATTCTTGCTTTCCTGAAATATTTCATCACTTCTGCATTGCAGATTTTCCCTTTTCCATCGGGGGGTATTTATGGTGACCAGCTGCTCTGCAGAAACAATGATGGAGCGTTGGGCCTTCAGTGAGTGGCGAGTGCCCCCAGCTCTAGCTATGTCTCCTTGTTCCGGCCCTGGAAGGTGCTGAGCCTGCTCCAAGGGCATGGCAGGCTGCAGGGTGCTGGGAGGTGGACACAGGGTGAAAGCAGAGTCAGTTGTACCTGGGATGACAATGGAGCTGCTGTCTCATGGTAGAAGCTCCTTTCTACTTTCCAAAGTTTTTGGTGTGATATCATCAATAACTCGAATATAAAGTCCTTACAACTGCTTTATCAGCTGGTGAGCATCCTGCTATTTACTAAAACCAGATGACGTACACTTTTACTGAAAGCAAGTACAATTACTGGTGGCTTTACAGGCTGCAATGGGTTCTCAGGCTGTACAGAACAGTCATGCCCCAACTATCTCAGAGAAAAGAATCTTCTCCAGGAGTCATTTTATTCTTTTCATAGACACTCCATTGTCTTCTCTGGATCATTTTGCAGAGAAACCTGTTTCCTCTCCCAGGAAGCTCAAGACCAGAACTCCCACTGACCCAAACAAGGAGATCCAAGGAGAGCTCCTGTGTTTCCCAGAGGATTTGATTAGCACTGCAGGAAGTCTGGCTTTTGTTTGTTCCTTAGTAAACATACATTGCCAGCCATATGTTAAAAAGATGGTCAGCACAGCTTGGAAAGATTTCTTTGTTTTAAATATGATCAAGACAAAGCTCGAGTCTGAAAGCCCTCCTCCGTGGACCTGTCAGCGTGGTGTGCATTAAGCAGTGAAAGTAAACTGTAGCCGTCCATAACCTTGCTGATGTGTTTCCAGTACTGCATAGCTTGTGTGTGTAATGACCATTTCTGACCTCATCCTGCAAAAACACAAGTATTGGCATATTCTCATGTTTCTTGGTACTGATTGTGGTCAGTCCGCTGAGTTGAGAGATGGATGCATGCACACAGAAGCCTAGAGAATTAGGGTTTTGGGGGCACAAAACAGAGGATGTACCATATATAAGCAGCTGGCGATTACAGTCACTTGTTCAAATAGTTTACAGTGGCCTGTGAGGCACAAGAAGGAACATAGCACAACTTTAAATAAGTATAAAATTTTAGCTTGTGTGTCCTGTATTTTGCTGGAATGTGAAACTTGCACAGTTAGTTTTGCTGCAGATGAGTTGCATCTAATAAATACAAAATTAAATCCTGAAAACAAAAATTCATCTCCCTTCCAATTAAAACAACTCCCTGTTTTCTTTCTGTTAGCCTGTGGGACTGTACTTCCAGTTAATGTCACAATGCTCCCTGTGACCACAGAGGTCACCTGTATTTATGAAAAAATGGACCAGTATATCAAGTTAAACAGAATGTATGCACCAGGGAATATAATCCTGGAGTACTTGTCGATGGCATGGGTGTCGATCCGCATGCTGACGTACCGCTGGTTTTTCCTCCTGCCCGAGCCCCTCTCTGACCCCAGCGCCAGCTGCACCATCATTCGGTCTTGTTTGTCTCCGTTCTCGGACACGTAGTGGCCCAGTTCGTTCACGTCCCCGTCGTTGTAGCTGCCGTCCATCATCATGGGCCGAGGCTGAGGTAGGCTGCACGCACAGGGAAGCTGTGGACACAGGTAAGCGCAGGGTGATTCGGGGTTGTACACAGGCATCCCCTACACATAGGGAATTGGACTCGATCTCTTGAGGTCCCTTCCAACCCCTACAAGTCTGTGAATCCCTTTTCTCCCTCCAAAAGCAGAGGTGACGAGCCTAGGGGAATTCAGGCTGCTGGGACACAAAAGGGAGAATGAGAGGATGGAGCTGGGCAACTGCTTTTTGCATCTCTAATTTCATGGCTGCAAGACACCGTGCAGTCAGGGAAAGAACGGCGGGTTCTCTGTGGAAAAGCTCATTTGGCCTAAGCACTGGTGTCACGATGTAAATAAAGGTTGGACCTGTGCCTTGAACCTGAGAAAATCAGAGGAGAGAGCAGAGGAACTCTTCAAGGAGAAATAGATCAAGCTTGCCCCATTTAAAGAAAAGAGCTTAGGGTAAGTTTTGATGTAACAAAGGCAGAAGGGGGCAGAGGGAGGTGGGGTTTGGACCTCTGGGTGTAAGTTTAGATTGTGCGCAGAGGAAGACGGAGGAAATCTACCCTGTTACATGAAACCCAAAACACAGCATCCATCTAGTACTTTTCCCAGGCTTGCATCTTCAGCATAAAAAGTACTTAAAGGTAAAACCCTAAACCCTACCTCATTTATATAGCCAGTGTGGGGGCTGTACCTGGAGGGACTGAGCACCCTCAGGCTCTGAAGACAAAGAGCAGTGAGTTCAGGTGTGGTTTGTCTGTAGGAAAGCTTCATAACCAGCAGTGCCTCACTGCTGGTGCCTTCTCCCCAGCAGCTGAGAGCAGCACACTGTAGTTGCCAATTTTTGACCATTTCCAGACATTTGCCACATCTTTGTGCAGGGGCAAAAAGCTGCATTGGAGATAGAAAACCTCACCTTGTCCCGCAGTTTCCTCTCCTTCCTCTCCTGCACCGTAGTCAGGTAATTCACTGCTGCGTATTCCAGCACCGACAGGAAGACGAACACAAAGCTGACCCACAGGTAAATGTCCACTGCTTTGATGTAGGAAACACGGGGCATGGAGGCGTTCACCCCAGTGATGATCGTAGACATGGTCAGCACAGTCGTTATCCCTGGGAATAAATACACGAGCAGAAAGCCTGTAAGGCACTTCCAACCTCGACCTTTCATCTCGAATACGGCTGTCGTTACAGTTTCCTGATGTACCTCGCAGTACTGTATTTCATGTTTAAGTGGCAGATGGGTTTCACTGCCTGAGGAGGCCCTGATTTTGTACTGGGGTTGTTCTCACCTTTCCAGTGAGAACAGCTCTAGTTCTGGTCTCAGGCTGTTCCCAGCCTGCTTCCCCACCGCATCACCAGCTCCCACCCCAGGGGCAGGTCCTTGTCCCTGTGCTGGCTGCACCCCATCTCTGGGATCAGGACAGAGGGGATGTCCAAGTAACTCAGCTTCTATTTCACCCCCTCTTGCAACACAGGCACAAGTGAAGCCTGTCTGCCTCTGCTACTATTACCTATAGCAGGTTCCCGAAGCCTGTGTTTTCTGTCGGCTCCTGGGAAGTCCCGCTTTCTGGGAAGCCACCAGCCAGCTGCTACGCCTGGTCTATGCCTTCCCCAGGGCAAGAGCAGGGACTAATGAGGCACCACAGGGCATTGCTGTCCTCTTACACCAGGGGCTAGCACAAGGAGCACATCAGCCAGGGGAGGAGCCCCTGTAGTTTGGTGTTATCCTGGCACTCTTATTTTAGGAACTAATTATGTCATATTAATCATATCTTCGATAGTTGAAATGGTGTATATAGGCACAAAGAGCTGCATTCACAGGAGTACCTCCACGCTAAATCTCTGTTATGCCTCTATATATCCTCACCACTGATAAAGGCAGGGCCTACATCTACCAAAAAGCCATGGCCCAAACACTTACTCTTCTCTTAATGATGTCAAAAGGCAGTCGATGCTGTTTCTAAACACAGACATGAATAACTGCCCCACTGCCATCTCTGTTATGCTTCTATATATCCTCACCACTGAGGAATAAGAGTTTAATAATACAGGAAATCCTGAAGTCTGTTCCCTGGAATAATCTTGGGCCCAAAGTCTGCAAAAAGCACAAGCAGCACTGGTTCAGGACAAAGCATCCATGTTAGAAGGAGATTTATGTCTATATCATAGTTCTGCTCCCGTGGTGACTCCGCTGCAGACAGTTTCATCCGTCTGAAAGATGTTGTGAAAGGGGAAGCTGAATCCCTCACATTGAGCTGTACACTCGGAGAACAAGTTGAACAGGGCAGCTCAGCTGACTCTGTTACCTCCGCCCTCCCTCCTCTGGCAAAACTCAACGGCCCGAGTTTTGGTCAGGGCTGCTAAGAGTGATTTGCAGCTCCTCACTTGCAGAAATTTCTGAAGGATGCTGGCGCTCTGGCTCTACATGTGCCCCATCTCTCTCTGCTAACAGCGCTCAGAGCAGAGCTGGGCGTTTGCTCCCTGCTTTGCACTGTGTGCCACTGGCGCTTAACGCAAGCAGGGAAGGCAATTCGCTCTGCACCGCAAGGTGCATTTGTAGCATGGCCAGCCCCCTTCTTGGGGGGCTTGTTCCCCCCAAGAAGGGGGAGATGTGTGTGGTGTAGCTGACTTCTGTGCCACAAGGCAGCATGGGGCAGCGTACTGCACAGCACAGGGGATTTCGTCTTGGTGGCCAGAGCTGCACTGTCTGGAATCGTCTCTTAGGTCTGCTGGCAAGAAGATTGTTTTTACCTAACGGGACTCTCGCAGGAACTGCTCGTCGGTCAATCCAGAAGGACACCCAGGACAACATGACCATCAGAGTGGCAGGGAAGTAGGTTTGGAGCAAGAAGAAGAAGATGTGTCGGCGTAAAGTGAAGTTTATGTAGAGGCGGTTGTACCACCCTGTAAAACAAAGAGAAGCAAAAAGAAGTCGCACCAACATCAAACTGCTTTCAGGTAAGGTGACATTGATTGCATCAGGAAATACAATGACCAGCTAATGACCACAGATCTTTGCAATTTACAGAAAAGACTCTTTACCAAACCAATTATCAAAGTGTCTCTTGGGACCATGTCTTCCAGAGAAGATAATATAACCTATGCGCTCAGAGAGTTTAATTCATGCTAAGGCTTGGTGTGACCTTGAAGAGGGACTGTCTTTTCCAGACTACATAACCATCAAGATGGAAGTCTGTGGCAGGTACAGCAGCCTTGGTATAGTAGAGTCAGGTCTGATGGGCCACAAGGAGATCTCCTGATGGTCAATTCTCCACAGCCAAGATCAAGAGAGATGATTTACACCCCTTCCTGCCCCAGCCCACTCTCTGGCAGGCACTCTGGTACCCACCTGTGCTGCTGTAAAAGGCGAGCTTTGTGGTGGTGTGAAACTCCTGGATCAGGAACTGGGACAGTGATATCCTCTCATCCGTTTTTAGGGAATCGTTTCCATTCTTCCAGTAGAGCATGAGGTCATCTTCAGTGTAGGCATCTAGGAGAGCAGAGCAAACCTCGGTGCAGTGCACTGAGCCAACTGCTATCGCACCCCCAGCCCAGAGTGAGCTCACAGTGTGCTGAGAGCCGCACCGATGGCTGTTGTGAGCATTGTTACAGTCCTCAGGCCTGATGCATTTTGTAAAGTCTTCTGTTTCCCTAATCATACTTTTGCACACATAATGCTGTCAGGTAACCCACGGCATCAGAACTTGAAAAAGTGCCCTTTTAAATGTCATAAATTCGGAAGCAGTGGGAAGGAGACTTAGAGGTAAGAGCCTGCTTGGGGTAACGCAAGGAATAGTCTATCAATGGTCTGAGGCATGAAGGAGGAAGAGCTCTTGGGTGAGATTTCTGCCTGTGATGCACACACAAATCCTATGTCTTGATTTTTAGATACATGTGGAAATACAGTATCATTAATCCTCCCAGATGGGTTTAGGAGCAGCTCTTCCCCAACAGGGAGAAAAAAACCCCGCATGTGAATGCATTAAAGCAAAATTAAGATTATAATTTATTACTGCAAGTTTAAAAGGGGGAAAAAAAGAGCTGCTATAAAGCTAAAAGTTTGAAATGTTGTATGAAATCTGGCCAACTCATATCTGCACCATACTTGGGACAAAGGACCTGCATGTGGATAGAAGCTGGGTTTATCTCAAATAGGGGCAAGAAGCACAAGGGGAAGGTGATTAATGTCACTGCCCCATCATGGTTTCATGCTTACTGTGGATGAGCGGATGATACATGTGAAGGGCATAGAGCCAGTTATTTATTTTTTGAGGCACCTGGGCAAGTGAGTGCTGCTGGAGACTGCTGACCTGCAGGCAAGTGGCCCAGGTCCTCTGGGGACGGGGTGTCAGTGGGGCAGCCTGTCTGGCTGTCAGGGGCACTGGCAAGACAGAGCTCACAGCTGGCTTTTCAAAAACACTGCATTGTTGCAAGCACCATTTAATTACAGTCAAAAAATATGGGGAGGGAGTTTTTCTTACTGTTGAAGCCTGCTCCCTTTGATTAGGGCTCCCATGAACGTAGCAGCAGTTTAATTATTATCAATATAATTGAAAACAGTTTGGGTGCCCATGGGGCACAGCCCTTGGCTCCCCTGCAGCTCTGTTTTACTTACAGCTTTCAATCTCCAGGGAACATGTCTGTGTGTCCAGGGGAAAGCGACTGAAATCCATGTTACACATTGCTGTCACTGTGACTCTAGGAATAATAAAAAACACTCCAGTAAAAACTCATCTTCTTATGTGGCTGAAAAACAGTAAAGCTGTGAGTTTGGGGTTTCTATTAAGTAACTACCTGGCCAGTTACAGTCTTCTGAAAAAAATACCTCCCATTCAGCTAATGTCATTCCACTTTCTTTAAAGCTATTTTTTTTCCCCAACAAACTAGTCTTAGATGACTAGAAAGTTAGGCTATTACAAATTACTACTAGACAACAAAAATGTTGGAGAAGAAAATGGGAAGGGACGGAGAGGGCACCTCTTCCTCTTTAACTCTCAACTAACACCTCTCTGCAGAGGTCTGTGCTTTCAATGGATGCTTTATATGATAAAATAATTTACATTTATCAAAGCCACCCTAGTGCCATGAGAGATGCTGGTAGTCTTCTACACCCACTATTGATTTCCCGGTGCTCCAGGATAACCTGGTGATCACACCTGGCTACCAGCCACCAGAGGGAGAGAGCACAGGCAGTGCCCCAAGTGAGGGCTGGAGATGGTACGCCACAGAGACCACTGACATGATCTGCCTCAGCACTCAAAAAGACCTGGTCTTGCTATAGTCTGATTATCTCGTTTTTGATAGCATTATTTTGTGTCTGCACTGGAAGTACCCATAAATCTTGACTGAGCTGTCCTGAACTCCGGGGAAGTAAATGCAAACAGAAGTATGAGTCACAATGGGGAAAGATTTAGTGAATTATAGGCAGGCTAATGGTAGACAGACGTCTGTCACGTAATGATAAAGACGAGATGCAGTCCCTTATGTTAGCAGCCCTTTAGCATGTGCCGCTTCGTGCTGGCACCACTTTCCTAGCTGGGTTTAGTCTTTGAGTGAAATCACTTGGCTCAGATTTGTTGCTTGGGTGCCAACGAGGTCTACAGTAGTTTTCCAGACAAGGCAAAGTCTGGCAAAGAAGCTTAAATAGGCAAATAATGAGGAAAAAATATAATCTACAGGCAAAGGCTGTGGGCAGTAATGGCCTGTTCATTCTGAAGGGGAGATCAGTGTTCACCTTTCCCCAGCACTCATAAAGTTCTCCAACCTGCAGTCACCGCTGAATAAAAACCCCAAACTCTATCAATTTGCTGTTCAACACGTTCACCACCAGTTTGTGCAGGGGAATTGTTTAAGCACAGGGCTGTAAGTGGCAGCATCTAAGTAGTTTCTGTTCCCATCTTCTTTGGCCAACCATAAATACTTGCAATGCAGATGATTGGCATCATGAAACTAAATGAAAGAGTGTGTAAGCATGTGCGCTATATCTGAACATTATGTCATTATTGGTCCTTTTTTGTTGTACTAAGGACCTGAGAAAACTTTGCAGAGGGCTAAGGAACATCTGAACCTTGTCTAATATGCTGAGTGAAGAAAAAGGTCTAATAATGAGACAGTAGACACTGTTCAGGCTGTGAATGCCAATGAATAGTAAGGTAAAAATATCAGAGAACAAGAAGATTCTTGTCAAACTGGTATCCCACAGGGAATCAAGAATTGCTTTCATAAAATCTTGTCAGCCTGAGGAGTTGTTCTCCTCACCTCATGGCAGGCTCAGCTCTACCTCTGCTACTGTCTAACTTGGCTCCACAGCCTTCCCAAGCAGTGGAAACATTCAAGGTCAGGCTTGATGAAGCTCTGAGCAATCTGACCTAGTTAAAGGTGTCTCTGCTTACTGCAGGGGGGTTGGACTAAATGACCTTTAAAGCCCCCTGCCAACCTAACGCATTCTATGACTCTATGTGCTATGCAACCTCAGCATTAGTTAAATCACTGCATCTTGCTGATACTGACCTCCTATCAGGTAGGTTTCCTTCTTTTTTTTTGTCCTTCAGAAAACATTATCTGTCATCTGATGTTTTGTTTATTTATCGAGTATTTTTCTATTTCATTGTTGTGGAGGTAATGTTGACATTCTTAAATCAGAAATTGTACAGAAATTTCCTCTCTAAGAGTTTTTTAGCAGTCATTTGGCAATAGCTATTTTCTGACTGGATGGAGCTGAAGCCAAGGAAAAACAGAACTGCTGATTTTAGTTTCTTTTGGAGATTGATAGTTGCTCCTCACTTAGCATCTCCAAGTATGAAAATGTTACTTATTAGAAAGAAAAAAAATCCTTGTTTAATAATGCTCAGACTTAGATCATCTTAGATCTCAAAGCTGATCGACAAGTTGGAAAATAATGGAGAAAGCCAGGGTTGGGACCACCCCTCAAACTAGAGGACAAAGCAAAGTTTACCCGAAACGTTCCCTTCAAGGAAGTTTCATACATTCCACATGAGATGTGAGCAGAAAGCAGGAAGAGTAATTTTTGGGTTGCTCCATCTGTACACATGAGTCACCAGGAGCTATGTATTTGTCCCGTCATGTGCTGAAGGATGCTTCATCTGTTTTGTTGCTTATCATAAAGCTAAAGTGTCACTGAATATAATTTATATTTCTTCATAATTACCTATAAGAATAGAAGTTGCACATTTTGCTAGCCCCGGAGACTCCACTGTACTCATTGGTTTTTATGGGAGGTTTTTTTCAGTATGAAGTAATGCAAAAGCACAGACAGGACTCTAACTGCTTGCTTTCTTACACCACCAATAGCTCACGTCGACTGAACGCAGCTTTACCTGAGGCTATAAAGTACCTTCCCATCTGGCTGGACCCGGAGCATGACGTTGTCTGTGGTGGTATCATGGATGAAGGAACGCTTGGAATGGACGAAGAACATGTCAGGGACCCAGATCTTCTTCACCAGCCTGCCGTCAAAGGTCATGCTTTGGTTGTTGCTGCTGGGGAAGGACAGCCTCTCGTCTTTCCAGTAGTGCCTCAGATAAAGCGTCATGGTGAAGTCCTGCAACAAACAGGCTTGTGTCACAACTTACCCATGATCAGCATAGCAGTGATTTCTCCTCTCTGGGACAAACCACGAGCTGTGAAGCACTTTTCCTGCAGGCACATCTCCCTGAGCTGCAGCAGACATGACTGGCTACACTTAGTTTATACTCAGGTCAGACCAGCTTTACTGAGTTCAGAAATCAGAGTTCATCCAGGTGGTGAATCCACCTCTGAATTGCAAATGTTGCTTTTTTGCTTTTTGGTGCCTGTGAGCTGCTCTGGGGATCAAAAGGCGGACACGCTGAGGCAGCGGTAGGTGGAGGGTGCTGCTGACCACTTAATCCGCCTTCCATATGATGCTGCATTTCTGGAGCCAACAGCGGAGAACGTGCTGCCTGCACTGCCCTCCATGCAGCTCCAGCAGCTGCATGCTGCAGTGGGAGCTCTTCCTCCAGCACAGCCACTGAAATCCTTTTGACTTGGTATTTGACAGAATTTTTTTTCTCTTTCTCCCCTTATTTTGTACTCTCAAATCTGAGATGTCCTCCTTCTCTTTGATCTCTGTTGTATTTGGAATCAGACCCCAGAGGCACTTGGGTTTGCCTTTCTCATTTGTTTAAAGGAAGCCCTCACTGATGGGGCTTCCACAACCTCTCTGGGCAACCTCTGCCAGGGCCTCACCACCCTTATAGTAAAGAATTTCTTCCTAACATCTAACCTAAACATACCCTCTTTCAGCTTGAAGCCATTGTCCCTTGTCCTGTCACTGCACTCCCTGATGAACAGTCCTGTCCCACTTTCCTGTCAGTATTGGTAGGCCATAATTAGGTCTCCCTGAAGCCTTCTCTTCTCCAGGCTGAACAAGCCCAACTGTCTTCACAGGAGAGATGCTCTAGCCCCCTGATCATCTTCATGACCTCCTCTGGACTCATTCCAACAGCTCTATGTCTTTCCTGTACTGGGGACCCCAGAGCTGGACACATCCTTGGCAGAGTTCAAGACCACCAGGTTGGATGGGGTTTTGGGCAACCTGGTCTAGTGAATGTGTCCCTGCCCATGGCAGGGGGTGGAACTAGGGGTGTGATCTTTGGGGTCCCTTCTAACCCAAAAATTCTATGATTCTGTCTGAAGATAAGCTCACACACCAGTGTGATAAGCATGCTGGCTTTGGTGTAGCACAATATATTGCCCATGAACTGAAGGAATTGTCTGAGACTGACCAGTCTGCCTTGGTGTCTGGGATAAAGGAAACCAGTGTTCCATCTTTTATAATCATTTGACACTTTCCAAGTATTTTGAAGTACTGGGGTTTTTGCAGTCTTTTTTCTGGGCAAGTCATTTGTTAGTTGCCACCTGTGCTATTATTACACTGGAGGCCAATATAATTCTTGAAAATGTTCTATACTGCATCCAACTGAAGCTCACAAAGCCACCGACCATATAGTTTCTTCCTTTTCATATGATCCATCTATAGCATTCTTTAACATTTTCTCCCCGTGTTCAAATTTAAATAATACTGTTCTGGGAAACCTTTTACATTGGTGCTGTATGTTAATATGTCCTTTAAATGGTATATAAATTGGCAGACCCTTGGTCTTCAGCAAGAAGTCAGTGCCTCACTTTTTTGCATAAAGTGGCATGTATGTTTTCTGTGGAAAAATCAAATGTTGTCAGATTTCATTAGGAAACATTTATTAATGCTAGTTTTGGGCTATTGAACTGGGAGCCCCTGTATTTTGCAGCACATCATCTGAAAAACCCCCAAGCAACAACCTTAACATATCTCACTCTTCTCGTGGTCCATTTCTCAGAGACACAATTAGCTCTCCCATAAAGTTTGCAAATGAGTTTTCAGTCCTGGGTAACAATCTGTTTTTTCCTGTCTTCCCATCTTTCTTCCAGGGAAAATAGCTGCCTTGCAGATCCTGCAGAAGCAATGTTACCTTCAGGGTCAGTGACCCATAATAGCTACTTAGAATTTTTTTTTTAATTAATTGAACAAGAAGACTTTGGGTTGTGACATCCTAGTGAAGTTTTGTAACACCCTCTGTTATTTTACCACTTTCTTGCAAATAGACAGAAAGGAGGAGAAGAGAAAAAAGAAGATTGATATGTCTAACTCCTCAGGCTTCAATTTAGCACAGAGGGCCCATCAGATGTTACCAATGTCTCGTCATCTAAAAAGCAACTAATGATCTTGCAAAGCACCACGGCCTTTTGCTATAAAGCTGCACAAGTCAAGCAGAATTGATTTTTACAATATAAAGTCTTCTCTATCATTATTTTGCAAACACCCAAAATTGACCTTGAATGGTTTTTTCTTTACCCGAGGCCAGGGTGCTTTTCCCATGTTGCTGGGTGCTGCTGCATGATAGTACATGAAGAGCAGGGGCAGTATTCGGAAAACAGGGAAAGTCACCCACACTCATAATGTTTGCTTAATAAATGAGTAAATTTGTTGGTTTAGGTGGGTTATTTTTACACCAAAATTCTCAATGTTAAGTTCTTTCCCTTTGCTTTCAAATCCCAACGCTTTTCAGGGGCTCTTTGATCACCTTCACAAGCTTCCTCCTCGACCAGAAGTGCTGGGACTATCCCAAGAGAGATGAAAGCTCCAGGTTCCCTGAGCTGAGTGTTCTTGGGGTGCCAAGAGCACCAGGGACAGGAGTGGCAGTTGGAGAGCTCCCCAGGGCTGGGGTGAACATGTGCCCTGATGTGCCTCAGCACTGCAACCCTGCTGTACTCTCCAAGGGGTCTGCTGACTTCAAATACCCCAGCCTGCCTGAAAGCCAGAATAGATGCAATGAGAAGATTGTGGTGTGTAACCAGGGTGGCTGCCGAATGCCAGCTGGACTCCACACAGCCACACTCCTGGCTTACACATGGAGGAGGTGTGCAGGGTCTTTAACCCTGTGGCTGTTAATTAGGAGGCTTTCTGTGAAAGCTTCAGAGCTGTTTGATACTTTTATTGAAAGAACAAAATGTTTTGAGAAATATTCTGTATTGATATTTGATGTTTTAAAATTTTTTTTTTCCTCTTCCAAAGCAAAAGCTGAGCTGCTGAGATGCTCTGGAGATGCTCTAATAGGGTACATCTGACAAGCTCTGGGTTTTGAAAGGGTGAATAAAGTTGGTGCAGATCTTGCAATGTACATGCAGGGTCATCCCCTGTTCCCCTTCTGTGCTCCTGGTCTACTGCACAGGCTGTTGCTTACATGTCATGTATATATATATATATATATATATATATATATATATAATCTTCCCATGAAAAATCACCTGCAGAAATCATACCTTACTTTCAGCTGTGTTTTGTGATGAAAAAAAGCTCCTCTGGCACAGGATCAATAGAAGTACTTGTCAGCAAATTCAGATTAAACCCAAATCTACATCCTGGAAGCTGTGGAGTGTACATTCTAGGAGGTATTCAAACCCCACAGACTCAAACCCAGGCAGACTGCTCTATCCAGCCTGCTGTTAGCAGGGGTTTGTGCTTGATGGTCTCCTGAGGTCCCGTCTGACCTTGGCCCTTCCGTGACTCTTACCATGTCCACTTCAGAAATGCTGTCCAGACTTTCAACTTGGACATCCACCCCAACGGGAATTGCAGGGCCTGGGGGAAAAATTAAAAATTGAGGAAGTATAAATCTGGAGAGTCAAAGTAATCCTCTGACTCTAATGTCTTAGAAATAAAAATAGATGTTCCATCTGAAATAGAAAGAACAGTAAAACAACTGAAAATAGAAACTATTGGAATGCATAGCAAAAACCTCCTAATAACATTCAAAATCAATAATAAGACTGACCTATCACTGACTTTCTTTATTGTGTCAACCTACACATGTCCCTTCAAAATTGAAAAGTCCTCTCTCTAGCACTCAGGTCCAGGGCTCACCAGCCAGATGCCCAGCACAGCACCTATTCACAGAGAGAGTTACAGCGGTGCAGCCAAAGGGGATGTGGGAGGCTTAGTCCAACTTTTCCCCTCAATTCTTATGCTCCTTTCTTGGGCTAACAACATCCCTGATTGCTTCTCTAAGTACTTGGCTTTCACTCAGTGCTCGGCTGTGGGAAGGATAGGGTGATGGGAGGGGAGGTGTTACAGGACATGGACATGTGTCACTGAGTCTGGGGGTCCCAAGAGGAAAAGTCGTGCCATGATGATAGAATCACAGAATGGTAGAATGCATTAGGTTGGAAGGGATCTTTAAAGGTCATCTGATCCAACCCCCTGCAGTAAGTAGGGACACCTTTAACTAGATCAGATTGTTCAGAGCTTCATCAAGCCTGACCTTGAATGTCTCCATGGATGGGGCCTCCACAACCTCTCTGGGAAACCTGTTCCAGTGCCTCACCAACCTCATAGTAAAGAACTTCTTCCTAATATCTAATCTAAACCTACCTTGCTTTAGTTTAAAACCATTGTCCCTCGTCCTATCACTATATGCCCTTACAAACAGTCCCTCTCCAGGAGGGGATCCTACATAATAGGGATCTTGATCTTTTTTTTTTTCCCTCCTCCAGCCTTTGACTGGCCCCTCAGATACCCCTGGCAATTACAGTGCAGGAGATCTGTGAAGATAAATAGCGCTCACGTTAGTGGGCTGCTATGAAACCGAAACCTTTTTAAATTAATTGAACATGCTGGTATGTGGTATGCTAAGCAGTTAGCAATAAAATCTTCTTCCATTGCAGTATATAATGGTATCCTGGATTTGAATGACCATCTGTCAGCCAGAAAGGGTAGATAAATTACAACATTCTCTAATCCGAGGGGTCGAAAGCAAACATGTTCTCCTCCATCCATTTCCCTGAAAGCTTAGGTTGCTCTAGCACACTGCTGCAAGGCTGTGAGCAAGCCTTCACACACAGCAGCCAAAATATTTTCTTTTGGGTTATAAACGAAACGGCCAGGCCAGTAAGCATGGTGCTTGATTTGATTATGCATACACATCACCATAATAAGATGGAATCTTAGTATTTCTCCATTGTCCAGGAATAAACATACCGTGTTTTTGCAGATTTTTATCAGAAGAAAGTATCACTGAATACCAGGAATATTATATGGCCTGTAATCAAATTTCCATGCCTTTGACTATGCTATTTGGTCACCCAAGGAGGAAGGCTATATTGCATTGCACCCCAGTCCCCCTTAGCATGTCATGAATTCATAAGACAAAAAAAATAGAGACAGAAAAGGCTCTGATTGTCAGTCTGCCCATTTGCCTGAGTACGTGTCACAGTATAAGTGACTGTAAAACAGGAGCAGGAACAAATGCACAGGTCTCATACCTCCAAAACCTGGTCTCATGCTGAAGTCATGGTCATCTATTCGCAGCAGCTGCTCTGACTTCGTCAGGGGAGATTTGGTGATGTCAGGGCTTCGTTTTAGGATTGGGCTACCAGGAAAAGAGAAGCACAGCTATGAGTCCTAAGCAGTGCCTGTGGGAAGTACGGGCTTGAGTCACTCCATTACCACTTAGACCATAACCACACGATTGCTCGTGGTGGTTGGCAGTGTGTTATGGGAAAAAAGAAAAGATTGCTGCACTCAACATACAGCTTAGGCATCCGTGATAACTCTGGCACTGGGAAATCAGTTGTTTGGCAGTATTTCATCTCTGTGAAATCCTCTCTGCTTACAGCCCAGTTAGGAGGCGATCGCTCCAAACTGTGGGCTGAAGGGATAGCGTGTGTGGATAAGTGGGGAAATGGAAGCGGGGGTGGGGAGGGGAGAGCATTTCTGACATTGAGTTATGACGGGGCATCAGGCCAGGAATTAGGGAAACAATATATCAAATAAGCTACTGGCTGTTGCCCAGGAACAAAATGGAGACAGGCTGGGAACCAGGCCAAGAGGCAGGCCATCCCCTAACTTGGGATAAAATGATTAGCTCCTGCCCTAGATTTCTAACAGGGATAAAAAGGAGCATTAAGGGAGGTCTCTGAGCATTAATAGCCTGAGATAGGGTCGTTCCAGCAGCTGCTGGGGTTGCACCAAATTCTGGGCAGAGGATGCTCGTCTGTACATCCACCGCTGAAGGTGTAAAACTCTGGTGCTTTGGATGGTGATGGCAGCAGCTCTTATGTGGGTGATGCCATCATGCCCTCAGTCAGATGCTCAGGCAGCAGGAGGGCTTAAAAACAGGAGGAAAGGTTTTGCTGGTTCTTGGTTTGGGAAAGATGGCATGCTGAGAGATGTACTTGTATAGATTAATGGAAAACAGGACAACAAAGAAACTTCTACAGGGAAAATATTCCTGATATAAGCTCCTCCTAAATGAGAGGAACCATGCTGCACTTCTCACAGACTCATGGGAGGTACCTGTACTACCAAGTACCTTAGAAAGATGCTCAGTCTCAGTTTAATAATTCCTAGGAACAGCAAGTCCTCAAGTGAGTTCTTTGAGTCATCAATTATTCCTCAGGCATTTTAGAAGGTGGTTGCTGCTTTTGCTTTAGATTTAATGCAACCTCTCAAAGCCCCATGGCCTTTTGTGTATTGACGAAGGATTATACCCAACTGAGACAGGGAGCAATATTAGCAGGTCACTGCCAAAGCCTTCAACATTTGTGAGCAGGTTTGACCGTGCTCAGAAAGGCTTTTGTCCCTGGCAGTAAGAGAGGGAAGGAAGAGTGGTGTGATGGAGAGACCGTGGAGTGGAGCTTGGCTCTGCAGAGTGACACTTGGATGGAAGGCATCTGCTCTGCACTGCATGGGTGACACAAACTGTGCAGCTCAGGTGGACAGTGGCTGTGGTATCACGTCTCACTTCCATGAGAGTGTCAAGGCAACGTGCCATCCTCTGGAACCCGCTGGATTCTGCTGATGCACATCTCCTTCCTAAACAGAGCTGAGATGCTTGAGTGGCATCCCTTTCCCCTGTCTCAGCCCAGACACAAGGATGCAGCTTGTGGGTTTTGCCTACCTGCCTTGCTTGTGTGCTTCGCCATGGGCCTCCCGTCTCTGCCGCTGCGGCCGGCTGCATGGAAACGACAGGAAAAGGGAGAACTGAGACAGGCAGTCATGGCAGGTGCCTGAGGACTTCAGGAGGGAGATGCAGTGGGAAGCACAGGATCCCCATGGTTTTACCTTCTGTTACATGAGTGAAATGGCTCTTACCTTTGTTTTTTCCACTTTTATACCACAGGCTGTTGGTGTGGCGGGCCCAGAAAAGGCGGCACAGGGCAGGGGCACTGGAGGCTTGAAAAAGGAGGGGAATGATGATTTTTCTAAGGTGGGATGCCATTGTTTTTGACTCCCTGGCAAAGGACCCAGGCAGATGGCTCTCCTTCCTCCCCCTGCATCCATGGCTGGCGCCATCAAGGCCTCTTGAGAGAAGCCGCACTGCACAGACCAAGGCGGGCTGCCCATGGAGCACAGCCATTACATCAACTCACCAGAGTCAGGCGGGTATTTTCATGAGAAGAAAATATTTTCAAAGTATTCCAGGGGGAAATAAAGAATATTGTGGAAATATTTGTTTCTGGTTTCACACTGTCTCCCAGCTGGCTGCCAAGAATGCTTCTCTCAGGTGTTTGGCAAATGTTTTATAGCATTAGAGGAAAGGATATTGCTTTTAGTAATGTAGGTTCTAGCTTGAGGAAAAGTAGCATTTTAAACATTTAACAGTTTAATTAAAAGGGTTTTTTTTTAAAAAAAAAGCTTTGCTCTGTAATCAACACTAACTTTAATCAGCTCTATTAATTAGATTTGTTTGTCCATTAGCATACATTTCAAATCCCACTCTAGAGATTTACAGAGGCAAAATTCCTTTTGCAATAACGCATGTCACCACCTGGACACCGTCATCCCTTCGGTGAGTGGTGGCCAAACCCCAGGCCTTACAGGATGTTTTCTTTCCTAGGCTGGAAACTCTGAAAACCCAAGGTGTCAGAAGGAAATTCATCTTTCTGTTACCACAGAGAAGCAGACAACCTCTGCACCACCCAGACTGGGAGCAAGAACACTGGGCTGTATCACTAATTCATCCTGAAGCGAAGTGTTTGCTGAGGGGGATTGGTTTCTTCCCAGGATCTGCTATGTGCTTCCCAGAAGAGGGCTGGGAATAAGGCCACAAGCAGAATGATGCTTTGGGGAGCCTTAGGATGTGCTACACCATTGCAGTTGCAAGGAACAGCTGCTTTGGTACTGCCTGGACCTGGATGTTGCCCAGTAAATTGTACTTGCAAATGCAAAATGCACTTTTTTGAGTCTTCTGCTTCATTGATATGTCCTTGGGCTGCTGCTGCTATCTCTCACTGCTGCTTGCTTCTCATCTGCCAGCCATCAGGAAGTAATTTCACATGTTTTGGGGATAAGCAGATTCTGGCAACAAGCTGACCTATTTACATGACTTTAAAGTGCCCTAGTAAACTCTTGGTTGTTCAGGAACAGTTCTGGTATTCAAACAGGGATGAAGAGGGACACGTTCTTGCAATTTCTAATATTCATTTCACTTTGTAGAGCTTACACAATGCTTCATGTTGGTCCTGGACCTATGCTGCCTGTTGAGAGAGCTTTCAAAGCATAGCCACAAAGGATTCATGAACGAATCCTCCCCATCTTCTGCACCCAGCAAACCCGTGTTGTTCCTCTTATTCTACCATGTGATTCTCCACTGCGTTTTAACTAAACTTTATTTCCCCACCATAAAATGCCCCAGCCATGGCAGAGGACTGTGCTTGGTTAATCACTTCTTTTTGCCGGGTCCCATTTCCCTTGTCACAGCTCTGAGGGTCCGAGCCTCCCTGCTTTCCTGCCTCCTTCCAAGGCAGCAAAACATTTTTACGTGTCACCAATCATTCCCCAGTTACTGTGATTTGAAGCCCCATTTCTTTCTACTCAATAAATAGCTTTTCTGGTCCAGTTCCTGGGGAGTGCTCTGCTGGCTAAGTGATCAATGGCAATTCCATCACGGGACCCCATTAGCCTGGATGTTTGGGCTGTGAATCAATGGCAAGCTCCTGTGTCTGCTGTCCCTGAGCATTTGCAGCAGGCAGCCATGCTCAGGACACTCAGCCCAGACATTGCTCACAGGTTGCTCAGTGCAACTGTTTGCTACGACAGCAACACAGTGTGATGGAATTGCTCCTGCCTTCACTCCAGTGACAGACTCTTTATTTACAACTCCTCAGGTAACATACACTGAATAATGGACAAACGTCTTTTTTTTTTCCTTTCTCCAGTGTCAATATTTTCTCCTAATAGTTACTGTGCCAAAAGACATTTCATGGCTCATGAAGCTTACTGAGATGTTTTTGAAAAAGCAATAACTAGACCGGAGTGGCTTTTATTCACAGTGTCCCTATGTGTTGCTAGAATAGCTCTTAAGCCCGTGATGGCAGCTGGGGTGATGCAACCTCTCCAAAGCCATCATTGTTCCCCCAGTTTCCCCCCTTCTGCCTCAAGGCATCATGAGATGCCTCTGCACAAAAGGCTGTGGCTTGCTGGGGTGGGGGGTGGAAAGGAGGCGACAGGAGATTAGTATTGCTAGGAAAAATGTAATTCAGCCAACACAGATTTTCATCACTCTCACGACAGACACAAGGCCAAAAGCAGTCACTATTTTTTAAAAAAGCTTGATATTTACTATGGCATGTATAGTCCCTTCAACACAGCAAAAAGACTTGGAGGGTTAAGGATAACCATGTCTCGTTTTCAGGACAGTCCAACCATGACATCTGAGGACTCCAGCAAGAATTTCCAAACGCCTGGCTTCACAGGATGTGTGCCAGAGAAGTGTCAGGTCCACATTTGCAGTGCGCACCAGAAAACCCACAGTATTGTTCATCTTTGAAATAAGAGCTTTTGGAAGCAACCACAATAAATGTGAGAGAAGTCATTACCCTCCTTAGCATTTTAGTTTGCAATTACTTACACAGCGTACATCTGCCAACTGTAAGTCACACTCTCTTTTCTCCCCAGGAGGCAATATACCTGTAGTACACAGTGACCTATTTTACACTCTTACTAGGATAATCTCATTAGAATTTGAGAACATTTCTTCCTTGAGGAGTTAAACAGTGATACAGTTCCAGTTCTTCAGGAAAAAGCAAGATCTGATGTACTTTCCTCAAGAGAAGAGTGAAAATAGGTTGCTGATATAATGGAGCTGGTTCCAAACTGTCTCCTGGGTCGAAGGGGGACATCCTCAAGGAACAGTCCTGTTGGTGGGTGTGACAGATTGGGTTAACTGGGCCCTCTCCAGAATGTTACGGGAGACCTGGTTACACAGGATATGGAGAAGGCTGAGGTACTCAGTCTTCACCAGCAAGTGCTCTAACCACACCACCTGAGCCTCAGAAAGCAAAGGTAGGGAGAATGAAGAAGTGCCTACTGAAGGAGAAGATCAGGTTCGAGACCATCTAAGGAACCTGAAGGTCCATGGGACCTGGTGAGCTGCATCTGGAGGTCCTGAAGGAACTAGTGGATGAAGTTGCTAAGACACTCTCCATTACATTTGAGAAGTCATGGCAGTCTTGTGAAGCTCTCACTGACTGGAAAAGGGAAAACATAACCCCCATTTTTAAAAAAGGGAAAAAGAAAGACCCGGGGAACAACAGGCTGGCCAGTCTCACCTCTGTGCCTGGCAACTTCATGGAGCACATCGTCCTGGAGAGTATGCTCAGGCACATGGAAAATAAAGAGGTGATTGGTAACATCCCACAAGGCTTCACTAAGGGCAAATCATGCCTGGCAAATTTGATGGGATTCTATGACAGGGTTACAGCACTGGTGGATAAGGGAAGTGTGGCTGCTGCCATCTGCCTGGACTTGTGCAGAGCACCTGACACACTGCCCTACACAACATCCTTGTCTCTAAATTGGGGAGAAATGGACTTGACAGAGGGACCACCTGATGGATAAGGAATTGTCTAGACAGTCACACTCAAAGAGTTGCGGTCAATGTCCTAATGTCCAAGTGGAGATCAGTGTCAAGTGACCTTTCACAGGGGTCGGTACTGTAGCCCTAAGGAGAAGGACTTGGGGGTGCTGGGTAGTGGAAATCTCAACATGAGCTGGAAATGTGTGACTGCAGCCCAGAATGCCAACTGTGTCCTGGGCTGCATCAAAAGAAGTGAGACAAGCAAGTCAAGGGAGGTTGGATGGTTCTTTGGGCAACCTGGTCTACTGGAGGGTGTCCCTGCCCATGGCAGGGGGTTGGAACTAGGTGATCTTTGAAATCCCTTACAGCCTAAAGCATTCTGTGATTCTATGATTATCAGATTTCACAGAATTCTTGGACAGTCTCTTTTCTCCATCCCTTACGGTACTCTTAGGTCTGCAAAGAGGATAAGCAGATCCTGTCTCAGGAAGTACTGTTGAGACGTGGCTGTGACATAATCTCTGTCCCTTTGGTTACTTGTTTTGATAGCAACATTTTGGTGGGGGGCTGTGGCTGCAGCTGATCCCAAACCCCCTACTCTGAGAAGACATACCCACCACCCTGTGAAGCCTGGGAGCTGGCAGCTGGGGCAGAGACACTGGGGTCCCCATTTAATGTCTGTTTATCTCATGCCTAGGTGATGCCTCCACCCCTTCTCCAGTGTGGCCAATCCACAGTCTCTCCTAACAATGATAGAAGCCAAGGGAGGGTGTGGATCTTTTTGATTCAGTTTTCATCGGGACTTTTACTTGGAAAGTAATGAAGGTGATGAAAACTGCCTCATCCCTGCCCACCATGCCATGGCACTCAGCTGTGGGTTCTCCATCCTTGGATGGACACAGGAGTGGCAACTTATGCCAAACCTCCTGTCCTACACCTGCCATGTTGCCCTGCACTCACGCCAGGCAAAGCAGAGGAACAGCAGGAGCCATGTTCTCCTAGGTCTACCTGTAAATTCATGGTAGGACAAGCTCCTGAGAAAACACTGCCTGAAGCAGTAGAGCCAGGAGAGAGCAGTGGAGACAGGCCAGCTCCCTTCAGGGGAGAAAGCCTTGACAGGGAAGACACAGGAGTGGCAAATGTGTAGTGCTACTTCCAAATGTCTGCAAGAGGTGTAAAGAGGTTAAAGACCTACGCCTAAATATTTAACTAGGTTTCAGTTTTCCCTCTGTTTTATGACTGGGTAGTGACTCACATTCATTCCATTTCAGCATCATGTTAAAGGCAAAAAACAAGTGAAGGATGTTAGGTCAGGGAATGAGGGAGAGGCAGGAAGGGGCTGAGGGAGGCCCAGGTTGTATGCACCAACACACAGCAGGTTTCTGCAGAGAAAAACAGGGCAGAGGCAAAAAGAGCTTGGATCTGCAACAGAGCCTGTGCCTTGGGTGACACTGAGGAGGAAAGATGTTGGATAGGGAAAGCTGGGGAGAGAGAAGAAATGCTGGGTAAGATCAGAGAGGAAGATGTCATAAAAGCAGAAAGGACATACTGGTTAAAATAGTGCCTCATTGTTGAATGCGATGACTCCTGGGGCAGGGACCTGTGTGTTAAGGTGTCCCCTCACCACAGAGTGGTGTGGGGCAGAGATGCTGCGTGGCCCCTGAAATGCATGGCCCAGCGTGATCATTGTTGAGCTAATGGACCTCCCAGGCTGTATCTCAAAGGAACAAAAGATGGTTTGGATCAGGAAGTTTACAGAAATTTCACCCGTAACATGTCTGTAACTCCCAAATGACTTAGAAAGACCTTCTCAGCAAGCAGGAGATGCTGATGGACAGGTGGTGCAGCAGGTCTGGGTGAAAACTGAGAGGTAGTTCACAGCCCAAAGAAGTGCTTCAAGGGAAAAGTGAGGTAGCTAAATGGGGAGAAACCCAACACCAGAGGGAGGAAACGGGAGGAAGCTGCTCTTATCTAGTGATATGCACTGCAGGAGACACAACCCACTGTGTAACATACTAAATCCCAGGGATGATGTAGGATAGAAACCCACTGATTTGTACTCAAACTGGCAGAGCTAAAAAGTTATAAGCTGTAAACAAGCCACTAAAAACTGAGGAAAATTGATTACAAAATGTATTTTATCCTGGCATTTGGCAAGCTCTTGTTTGCTTGTAATTATGTTGTGTTGTGTGTCCATATGATTAGTAGGTTCAAAGATGGCGAAGAGCGTGACCTATTGCTATTGTAGGTGGTTAAATCTATGAAAAGAAATGGGGAAAGAGCACTATTTTTGATGTTCACATCACAAAGTCTGAGTCAAAGTGGGATTCAGAGCTGTCCTACCATCATATTATTGAGTGGTACAGAAAATTCAGTGAGAACATCCTTTTAATCTAGCTTTACTTGAAGCTGGATCAAGCTCAAAATGCAAAATATGCAGAGATAAGAAACATACATGCACCCTTTAAATTTTCTACTTCCTTTGTTCTTTGCTTGGACATAAACACTGGCAAAAGAAAAAAAAAAAAAAAAGAAAGCTACATATACTGGTTATTCACAGAAATGTCATGCCACCTAAGATGTCAGTGCTCTACCAGAGGCTGCAAAAATAAAGTGCCTCCTCCCAGAAATTGCATCCAGTGAGCGTGTGTGTTGGGTTTCATGTTATACAGGTTGAAAGGAAGGGTTGGAGGAAGCAGAAGGTGCATGACTGCGGTGCATCCTGAGGCTGAGGAGGAGGTAGGCACGGTGCTGGGACTCCATTAAATGAAAAGGAGAAACAGATGAAGGGAAGGAGAGCATCTGATAGGGTTAATGTACAACATGCTGAAAGGTTTAATGTCCGCCTCAGTCTTCAAAGAAAAGTTGACTTGTGGGAAAGTGCCAGCACAGAGCAGATGAGGGAATTAAGGGAATATTTAGATAAATTAGACGTATTAAAGTCAACAAAGGTTGATGGCACTTCTCTGGGACCACTGTGAGTAGCAACTGTCACAGTCTCTGGGCTGTAAGCAGGTACCTCTGAGGACTTCTCGCAGACGGGTGATACCCCAGAGAGAGGGTGAACACGGAACCTGTTTTTTAAGCAGGGGACAAAAGAAGGATGTTGGAGTTTGGTGTTTGAAACGAAACTGGGACAAACTCGTGATCAGTTTGTCTGCTCCCCCAGGGATAACGAGATTATAAAGATCAGTCAATGTGAATCTTTGTGATAATTGACGTCAAACCAGCCTGATGTCCTTTCTGACAGTGTAACTGGCCACCTCAGTGTAAGCAGGAGGAAAAGTAGATTTGAATGAGGTTTTTAACATTTCATTACTGAACTAGGGAAATGCGGCTGAGATGAAACTGATTTTGCACATGGTAGAAAGACTGGGGTTAGAGTAACTGCCATTATTTTGCTGTCAAGAGATGTTGATGTCTCACAGATTTCATCCTGGAAACTGCTAGACAATATTTTCTAATAATAATGCAGGTGACAGAACTATAAAACTCGTGCATGACAGCATATTCAAAAGAGAAACAATTTGGAGTCTAGGACCAAAATTCAAACCTGCTTCAACACATTGGAGAAATGCTCTAATGTCAGCAAGATGAATTTCAGTAAAAGAGAATGCTAAGAGCTGCATGGAGCACAGAAAAATAATCATACAAATGCAGAATGGGGAATTACTAGCTAATTATCAATACTACACTTGTCTTAGTTCCTTATTTACAGCAATGAAAGCACTCTGTCTTTAAAAGGGCAATCAAAACATCAACAACTAAGGAGTTTGTCTGCACAACATAAAAATACAGAATTGTAGCAATTCTGCTGTTAGGCCAATGTTAAGAAATATTCACATAGGTACAGGAGCAGAGGCAGATTTAAAGTAAATGGTAACAAGTCACCAGGCTTTCACCCATAAGAAAGCCAAGTAAGAAACTATTGAATCAGCATCTAAATCATCCTTGGTGTCACAGGAGTGAAAGGTGACAATTTTCTACTCCTTTGGAAGAAGTAGAATCTGAAAAGCTACGTACTGCTCCACTAGTCAAATTAGCTACAACCATAGTAAAAGACACCAGTGGTAGACACCGGATAAATATAGAATATATTGAAGATGACAGTAGAACATTTCTTCAGGGATGTTATGCACTATAAATGTAATAGACATCTCTAAAAAGATAATGACCTTGTAAATGAGGGTGATCAGTTTCCAAAAAGGTGCTTGTAGGTCCTTTCCAGAGCATTGTAAAGAAAACAACCTGTCAGAAAGAGGGAACTTCGCTTCATGGGAACGGTTGCAAATAAGAAACAAAGGGAATAATGGATATTTTTCACTGTGAGGAAAGGTTTTCAGCACAGTCCCTTGGGAATCTGTGAAAGGATCTCTGTTGTTCAATAAATTTATAAATTATCGGGGAGAAAAGAATAATCATTGGTAACAATGCTTACTGAGGTAAGCCATTCAAGGTAGTCAAAATCAGAAATGGGAGTGGAGAATTACAGCAGGACCTCATGATGCCAAGTGACTTCAAATAAAATGTCAGTGTCAGCAAAGTCACAATAGTGTACATTGTTTCATACTTGATATTTTTGCAGTTTTTCAATGTACCTTCAGAAACAAGACAGTCACTGCTTGGGAAGGAGGTCTTAGTGTCACTGTGGCCATTTCTTTGTAAGCATCATTTTAATGCTAGCCAGTGCTCATAAAACACAACAGAAGGTTGGGTGTTACTGGGAATGGAGGGGCAAACCAGACAGAAAGCATTTCAGTGCTATTAGTAACACCAAGGCACGCCCGCATCTCACATATCCAATGCCCATAGCTTGGAAAAACAAAGCAGAGCAAGAGAAGAGAGTGTGAGCACTCGGACGTCAAGAAGGCTTCCAGGCAGCCTGAGCAGGACTCTCCAGGTGGGAGGGTGACACAGTGCAATGATACTAAATCAGAAGTGGCATGGTGAAGATGAGCTGGAATTTGCTGCTCAAGACACACATAGCAAGCAGAGGAAATTTGAAAGGAAGTACATAAAAACAGCATATCATCACTCTGTGGAATTCACTCCCACAGAAAGTTGGAAATGAGAAAAATGCAAGCAAGTTTGGAAGATACCTGGACAGTTCATAGAAGAAAGACCAGCAGAAACATTTCAGATATGAATCCAACCCTGGAATCAGGAAATCAAACCATTTATACGTCTTCAGGAAGGAGGAAACTGCCTTGTAGTATCTTTGGGTTTTTTTGCTGGGCTGCAAATAAGTTTTTAGGGTCTCTTACACCTTCTCACACTGGCTCATAAAACACATTGGAGTCATGATGAGCTAGAAGACAATATGAAGCAGCTGATCCTGAGCAAGTTACATGGTGGCAACACTGACTGGATATAGAATCATCAGGGCACAGTGAAGTGGCACTAGGAGTCGTGTGAGCCTAACTATTAAAGTACCAGTCGGGACAATGTTCTGCCATGAATCACCTGAATAAAGACAGGAACCTGTGTGAAGCGTAGGCACAAAGTAAGTTCTAGAAATGATGAAAGGAGGCTGGTGATAATGATGAAAGTAAAAAACACCATTTTCAAAGAGTCATCTTTTGCAGAAGGAGGACACTTTTGGCTGGGTCGTGAGAAAATACCACAAGACTTCCAAGAGAAGTTTTCATGCAGGACTGAAGTTACTTGAAAGAACAACAGGGGTGGAAAGGGAAAATCAGAGAAACATCAAAGCAATAATGAGAAATACGTTAATGTATAACAAGATAAAGAAGATGAGTGCTGTTGAACAGAAAAAAAGGATTTCTGGCAAGCAGAAGAAGAGGTAAGACAGCAACAGCTACTAGAGGAGAGAAGGAAGTTACAGAATAATATAGAGTTAAAAGCAACTGGAGAAAACCTGGGAGAACTGTGTAACTGGGGAAATGAGGCAGGTGAAGCAGAAGGCAGATAGTGTTCAGGACAAAAAGGAAAAAGATTAATTTGGAGAAAAGGAGGAAACTTGAATGGGGGAAAGAAAAGGAGTGAAAGATACGAAGGTGAGTGCAGGAAAAGGAAAGGCAAGTTACCAGCATTGGAGGAGAAACTTCAGTTGCATTGGCCTAAAGTCCTCTCTGGCTTCTCACTGCACACCTCCCACCCAGCACTGCTGGTGCTCACGGTGACAAGGCACAACACAAGCTGATGATCTTAAAAAGCAGCGCCTTGGGAGCTGAGGGTGCTCAGCGCCTCTCTGGATCTGTCTCACTGATGGTAATGTGGTTCTATAGGCAATGCTTTCAACGGGCATTTTATGAGCTTATCTCTGAAGATCTGATCTAAAGATGGCTTGCATTAGTAAGCTTTGTTCATGCAAATAAATGCTTTCAGGATCAATCCTGAAGATAAGATACAAGAGCAAAACTGCAGGACAAGAGAAGAGCTTAAGAATCGCTGGGAGGTATAGGAAGAAATCCTGTTAGGGATGAATTTATAAGGCCAGAGAAAGCATTTGGCGGGGGGACGGACGGGACGGACACGGACAAGGAGGTAGGAGCCGCCCTACCCTACGTGTAGGAGACAGCTTCAGTGGGGGTACCAGGATAGCCATGTGTTATTTGCGGTGTGCAGAGCGCTCACACACAACATGGCTGGGGTACGGAGGAGCTGACAACACAGAAGCCCTATGCAAATTCAACAAAAGCAAGGGAAGGTAACTTTAATGTTGTGAATGTTTGGTATGATGCTGAGCCTTTGAGAAAGGACCAGGAAGGAACCATGGCCATAATGACGCAGAGTGGCTCCCTTCACTTCAGAAGAGTGTCACTAATTGTAATAACATCTGAAAATGTCATAAAGATCTTTGGCCAGGGAAGAGACCTTGTAATAACAAGCCCAGGGCTTATCGTGACGGATGTCATTCAACTACTGTAAAAGATAGCTCTACTGACAGAAGGACAGGGAGCTTTAGAGGGGTGGAAATTGAGTTGCTTCTTGGAGACCAGTGAGGCAAAATGATTCTAACACAGCCGGGGAATGGCAGGGATACAGCTGAAAACATGAAGGGAGTCTCTTAGGTAAGATTAAACAAACATGATTAACAGTCTTGTACAGTGAAATCTGCTGAGAGTTGTTTGTCTGAAAGGTGGTTATAATGCTGTCTGGGGAGATTTCAGTGTTGAGAGAGACTTCTTTCCCCAGCAGTTAGCTCTGGTAGAGCAATCTGGGCTTAGCTCCAGGCCAGTACTTTCCCTGTTGCTCATCCGCTCTAGCAGATTCTTCAAGTCTAATTAGCTGCACAGGCTGTGGCTCTTTAGTTGGCATAACGATGTTGTGACCTTTGGTGACCCTTTGTATTCTTCTAGTGACCCCCATGCAGTCTGGTGGCAGTTGGGAAAGCAGCAGACAGCCCTCTTACCAGTGGTCCGGATCTCAGCTCCTTCCTGTTGGAGTTTTGGCACCGTGGATTTAGCAGGAGGAAAAAGCTTTGCAAACCCTGTAGGATTTGCACACGGCTGACTGCAAACTGCAAACAGGCCTGCAAGGTGGGAAAGGTTTTATTTTTGTAGTGCTGCTCTTGCAAGTGAAATTGTGAAATTCCTTTGAGGTGATTTGTCCCAGAGATTAGCAAAAATAAGCAGTTAGGTCTCTGACTGACACACAGACATTTTTGCAGTGAGTTACAATGCTGGAGGGCTCTGTAATAAGTCCCGTGCAATAAAGCTACCTACTTTGCTGCTTTCACTGTCACTGTATGCGTACTGTGACCTGCACTTATTTGCCATTTTCTTGTCACACTCCACACTGCATCCTGAAGCCTCATCAGCTTTATTTCAGGAATGCTTTGGGACCTTTTGCAAAATTCCTGTCATGTAAACCCAGTCCCCAGAACGCTGTGGTGTGTGCATGAACTCTCGTGGGGAAAACCATGCCTGCCTGCTCACCCTTCTTCAAGGCTGTCGTGTCTCATGATAGAATGCAGGTACCTTGGGGCACCTGCAGTGCCGAAAATTATGATAGAGAATGTGACAGACCCTGCAGTCCCCCAGGCACCATATCAGTAGGTGTGTAAAGCCTGTGGGGTTAGCTGGATTTGGGTAGAGAAAAGGAGAAGCTCTGGAGCTGAAACCTGCAGAGCAAACGGCGAGGTTTTTATTTGCAAGCAGAGTCCAGGGCAAGTGAGTCTCCTTGAAAGAAGCTAGCACTTGCAGAATGGCACCATCTACAGAAACAAACTAAAAGCCTGTGTATTTCCTCTGTCAGCTGCACCACGAGAGTCAGCAACAAAGCTGGACGCGTCTGTCGGGGACAGCAGGACACTGGCAGCACAGCCAAGGTTGCAGGTCTCTACAGCAGGTGCCTGTGCTGCCTGCCAGTGCTGGTGGCTGGCACTGAGCCCTGGCAGTAGGGCATGCTGACAGTGTTGTACCCCTAAAGGGCTTCTGGAGGCTAGGAATGCCAGGGGTGCAGATCAAGCCATCCTGAGCATCCTGTAGTGGTGTGGAGCCAACCTTTTCCAGTCCAAATAGATTTCTCCCATCAACCTCCAGTGAGGCATGTGGCTCCCTTCAGAAGACAAAGACTGCAATGCAGGGATGGATTTCTATCCTTAAGGACCAAGGGTTGGTCCTTATGATAGGCCTTATGGAGCAAGAGATTACAGTACTCAATTGTTACAACTTTTTCTGCTTAATGGATATTCAGGGATAAGTCTTGAAGGGAGGGGAAACAGAGTAAATAACAAAATGTCCAGGAGCATTCTACACTGCAAGCTTTTTCTGAATTTATACAGCATCCCCCCTTGCTTTGTTTTTCTTAGGGGATCTAATTCTCTGATGGAAAACCGTGGACTTTGAAAAGCAAAGGAACCATACCTGCTTCAAAACTATCTGATATGATCAGTATCTTAACAAATAGGAAACTAGTGCAAAGAGGACTGGCTGTACCTTTAAGACAAGGTGTCCTGCCATACACAGATGCCCAGTCGTGTTGGGAAAACACCATCTCCTGCTGCAGGGCTGCAATGGAGATGATGTTTTGGACCACAACAGACCACAATCCCAGGAGGTCAATGGGAGTAACTGTATACAGCGCCTATGTGAGGACTGTGTGAACACTGAGCCCAGTCCTGATGTCAACCTTGAAAAAACAGTGAGGGAACAGAGGAAAACAAGCAAATGACTGAGTCAAGGTTTGGGAAAACTCCTACACTGAGAAATACAAACTTAGACTTTTGAATAAATCTAAGAGGAGGCGAAGAGGGGTCTTGATCCACCTGGATGGAGAAGAGACAAGCTAGCACAGAATAGGAGAAAATGCATGGAACCTAAAGAATACTTGCAATCCTATTTTGAGTTTATCTGGCATTGTAGGTAATTATCAGAAATTAGGGGGTTGGTGTACAGTTCATACAGATGGCTTTGTTACTTGTGCTTAGCAGCAGGAAATCAGATGAAAGACCATAACTGTCCTTTTTGAGCTTACAAATGATAAGGCTGTTAAAACCATTGGTCCCTTGTGGCTTATCCCATCACAGGGGAAAGAACTTTTTCACAGTGAGGGTGACAAAGCACTGGAACAGGTTGCCCATGGGGGTTGCAGAATCTCCTTCTCTGGAGATACTCAAGACTCATCTGGATGCCTATCTGTGTGACCTGCCCTAGGGAGCTGCTTTGGCAGGGGGGTTGGACACGATGAGCTCTGGGGGTCCCTTCCAACCCCTACAGTTCTGTGAATCCATGAAAGTGAGCGCCATACTGGACACCAGGCTGCTGATGGACAACCCTATGATCGCACACCAGCATTGCTCCTCTCTCTCCATCAGCCCTCCTCAGCATCAGCTGAGGCAGAAATAGGCCAGAAAGGACCTCCCGGGCCAGCGTGGGTGTGCTGGGATGGTGGTGGACACAGCTTCTCAGAGCCACAATACCTCAGGGCTTTCTGATGGGCTCGTTATATTGTCACTTAATTGCACTGACATTGTTAAGTGTTTGGTGCCGTGGGGGTTTTGATTAAAGATGCTAAACAAGAGCATGGCTGTGTGCACGCATTCCTCCATGGTGGATGGTTTTCAGCTCAAATGGTGGTAACTTGCTTCTCACCCCTTCATTTTGCTACAGACAGCACATCACCTCTGCTGCCAGTGCCACGAAACCTCAGTGAAAGCAGAGGAGTTGTGACTGCCTTGCATCCACACTGTCTCTGGGAATGCACCCCCGGGGGGCTGGTCGTGAATGGCGCCACTGCATCCATTTTGCCAGCTATACCTCCACGAAGGTGATGTTGCCACTAAAGCCATTTCCTGTGTATAAGATGGCTCAGGGAGTCCCAACCAGGACACTGCGATCACCCTGTAATGCAGCCCTGACTTCCTACAAGGGAAAACAAACAGGCACCATGCTTTCTAGGGTTCTATGATTCTTCCTTTCCACCTTTCAATCATCCTTTCTGAAGGCTAACAGGAATGGTTTTAATTCCTGTGACTGTGACACTCCTGCATTTCCATCCCCGTGCACTTTATGGTACTAATCATGAAGCAGAGTCATTACAGAGCAGAAACAATGAATATAGCAAAACAGAAATGGGATAGGTTCAGGCTGTCACAAGCAGAAGTACATTTGAACAGCAGTCTAAATGTGTCAGCTACATCCTCAAAATAACCCTCAAGATTTTTGCTCCAGATGCCCATCGTTATGTGCCTGAGTATTAAAAATCTTCATCCAAAGTTCCAGATATTCCCCAAATACAATAGAAAAAATCAGAACTCAGCTGTAGCAAAAAAAAATCTTCCTCAACACAGAAACCTCCTTAAAATGGCTGTCTATAAGATAGAGGGAGAAAAATATCACGTAGCCTTTTTGAGAGACAGAGAAAGAGAAGAACAGACAATATCTGAAATAAATTTTAATGCCTTAATTAAATACACTGAATGCTTTTTCTGCTTCCTCTGATAACTGACCACAGCCTTGAAGTTTGCAGAGACACTTTCATTTTTTACTCTAATAAGCTCTATAAAACAACTGGTCTGGGAATGATAAAATAAATTCTGGATATTTTCTTTTCAGATCTCATGTCAATCTAATCTTCAGTGAATGCAACAATCCTCATGATCCTAAATTTCCTCTCCACTTTCATGTAAATACTCTACCACATTTTCATCACAATAAGTATAAGAAAATGCTTCTTTTTTTACACTCTTTCAAACTATGAGATACCACACAAATTCTTATCATTTTTTTTTGGAGGGAGCAATGATTTTCACTGTAGAAAACACATTAAAACTTACTCGTTGGCAAAAACAGCAAAAGAAATTTTAGAGATCACAGTCTGTAAACAGAAGCCCCAATTATCTTTTAGTCATTATACCTTCACTTGAAACATTACATTTGTCCAAACTGTAGCTATTTGAATGCATAAAAAATGAGACTCACCTGCCTTTTTTGTATCCCTCGTGTATTTCTTTTCCTTGTCGGTGGGCTCTGCATTCAGTGGATAAAACCCATCCCCACAACAGCAGGAAGATGCTAAAATGCATTTTATGGACAGTCAACATGTTACCTGAAGGTTCTGTATCCAAAAATAGTCCATACAAGAAGAAGAAAACCCAAACGTCGGTCCTGTTCCTCTTTTTAAGACATTATCGGTCCGATCGTTATTGGAAGGATGTTTACTCATACAAAAAATCATCCTGCAGTATTTAATCTGGACAGTGGGGAAAGCAATTTCCACTAAACCTGTAAATCCTTCTACGTCAGATGGCAGGGATTTTCTAGCAGTGTTGAATTCACGTATTCTCAGGGAACAGTTATTTTTTTTGTGCAAACAGGCTATTTTATTAATTGGTTTAAATTGAACCCTTTTCAAGTACCTACGGGAAATGGCATATATCTATTTCTGCCTGGTTAACCAAAGTAGTGCAGTTGGTCAGGCAGATCTCATCAGTCATTCTTTAATCATTGAACTTATCTGTGTAGCCATGACATTTGTTACAGGCATTGCAAATAGATTGAAAAGTGATAATAAATGTGCATCAGGTTCCAGCAAAAACTCTTTACTTCCATTTAGCTCCACAGGACAGTGTTTTGACCCTGTGTGGTTTTCTATGTTACTTTAATAGACAGTGGTCTTGTGGCTGGAGCTGTCAGTGCTTTCAGGACTTGTGTCATGTACCTCACTGCTCTGCTGAGCAGGGTCTCTGGAAAGCACCCCAGTGTGTAGAGGGAGGGGAGAGAACAGCACAGGGGAGATGGGTCTCCTCTGCACTGGGATGTTTGGAGGGATTCTGCTCGAGCAGAGCAGCAAATGCCAGAGCTGCAGGAGAGCTCGAGGACCTGGTGTGCTGGGTCTCATGTTGCTGACAAAATTATCATTGATGCTAAAGAAAATAAAACAGGATGGGCAGGTGGTTGAGCCAGCCACATTGCCCATCTCTTTGAAGCTCACTACCTCCCTGCATAACCCACAGCACCATGTTTACTCTCCACTTCTGTGCCTCCTCGCCAAGGCCTTACAGCTCTGTTCCCACTTGTGCTTTACTGTGGAGATGCTGCCCCATGCTCTGTAGATGCCACCAGCTTTGTCCCATCCCTTTGCTGACAAGGATCTTCCTCTGCCTGTTACCATTGATTTCTATTTTAGAGCAGTTTGCCAAGTCACCCATCTCTTTTCATGAAAGCCCTTTCTAAAAACCCCGGGGAACAAATCTCTACCTGGTCTAAGCTGCCGTGGCTTTATTTACTTCAGTGAGCATCTCCACTGCCTCAGGATCCACAGTAACAACTCTTCAAAAGCCACTGAAATTTCATTCCATCAACCAAGTTTCAATTTAACGATTTGCTGGGCTAAAACATTTCCTACACAAAGTCACACAGGCTTCAAGAGACAGGCAATCAGTCACCAGCAGGTTGTTGCAATGGGTAATCACTGTTGCTGTCCAAAGAAGTTGTACCCATCTTATCTTTGAAAATCACCTGCATTCAGCTTCCACTGATTCACATATCATTCTCAAGGAGGCTAAAAGTACCTTAATAACTGCTCTTTTCACCCGTGGCAAAATTAGATACAATCTTCTCAGTCTCTGCAATGATCTATATAAAGTTTTATAGCAACTTTCATCAAAGGAGCTTTTCTTCTTTTTTAAATAAATGTTTGCTACTTCATACACATTTAAAAAAAAAAAAACAAAACACTGGTCCCTTCCTTATTCACCAGAGGAGCAATGGGGATTGACAAGCAATGAATAACTATGAATTCACTTAGCTGTCCTGGGAAAGCTGGAGGTCCCTTGGCACACATGAAAGAAGGGAAACATCCATTTTCTCACTAGCAGAAGAAATTTACTAAAAGGAGATATAGGGAAGGAAAAAAAAATGGTTCAATTTCTTTTCTCTTTTTTTTTTTTTGTATTGTTATTCATAGAAAAGTTCAAATATGATCAATTCAAAGAACAATCCTCAGAAGAAAAATGCTGGATGAGTGACAGACACAGACTCATCAAGTACAGACTTCTTGAACAAACTTAATTTGTTTCCCTGGCAGGCCAACAGGCATCATAACTTGGGGAGAAGCAGTAGCTTTAGATAAGCTTGCCACAGCATCTTGCTTCACCATGACATTCTCATAAGCAAGACAGGGAAGCGTGGTCTTCATGAAATATTGGTAGGATTGATGCAAAACGTTGCTACACTTAGCTACCCTTAGTTCAGTTTCTCTTGCTCTACTCTGAAGGCAGTTATCTCTGTCTCACTACCAATACACAAGAAAGCAGCAAGTTTTGGAAATGATCTGCAAGGAAGCTGTGGACCAGATGGATGCTTATCCCAAAGAGAAGGCCTGACAAAGGTAGAAGAGGCACAGTGTATGTCTTTCGGTATACTCTGTTCCAAATGTCCATGGTATATAGAACAAGAAGTAATGGGCTGAGTTATTAGTAAGGGAAAATTGTGGTTTGACACTATATTAAGTATTGGGAAAATTTTCCAGCAATAAGGACAGCTGTTGTGGTAGGTTACATGGGAAGAGTTTGCAATTGCCATCATTAGAATTCACTGAGACAGGTATAGCTGATCCTGTCTTAGGATGCCACCTCCATCTCCTGCTCAGCTCAGGAGCCCACTCGACACCCATCAGCTGTCACTGCTTTCCCTGGGCTTTATCACTTCAGTCACTTTATTTCTCAGAGTTCAGTGAGGCCTTGGGCTTCTACTTAGTTACTGGTGCCATCTAAGCACAGGTTTCCCAGGCTACCCGGGATTCTAATCCCTTGTTTCCTGGGTTTTCATTAACAAAGATTGATAAGAAAGATCACAAAAGGAAACATTTTAATTGACCTGAACGTGTGATTACAGTGCACATGTTTTATGAAATGAACAAGTTCTGAGCCAACCAAAGATATGTTTTTTCCATTTGACCACAGAAACGTCAATTATTTGTTCATTTCTATTTATATCCCATCTATCTCCAAAATGAGAGCTGTCAGAAGAAAAAATTGAGACTTTTTTCCTCCCTTAAGTCAGCAGTGTCCTGAGATGCTAACGTTATCAGAAGCAGGAATCCAGGCTGGAGAACAGTCACACAAGCCACCAGCCACCATAGGAAACCAGGAATACTTTCAGCTCCCAAGAGGGTAAGGCATAATACAGTATATGGTACTGCTACAACAATCACTCCAGTCAAATCATGAACCAGGACTCCTATTTTTAATTAATTATCCAAAGCTTCAAACAGTGAAGTAATACATGATATGCGCTGTGCAAATACCCCTGGAGCTATAATTAGATTGCAGCACTAACCTCTTCTTAATGGTCACCTGCCTTTATCTAAAAACTTCTAATGCAAACATGGATGAATGTACCACTGTAGCTCTGTTGTGATTTGTGTTTGCAGTAGCTGAAGGAGCACAAGGTTACCTGCGCTGTTTGACTTCTGTAAAGTTATTTCCCCAGTGCAGCTCTGTTTCTTTCAGAAATGGCACTCTAAATCTCCAGGGCATGCTGTCAGAGTACAGTTTTTTACTTCTTTAGTGCCTTCAGTCACTAGTATTGTCAGAGACTTCAAAAAACAGGCTTAACGTGAAGGTAGTGGAGTTTCTGAATCCACTGCTTGTGTCCCTTCTTAAGAGTGTACTTCCATCCTTTGGCACGCTCAGCTCACCTTGCTCTGCGTAAGGTGGAATACGTCAACTGGATCCTTCATGTGGTTGGATATAGGATCATCTCCAAGGAGGATTTTAGTACAGATGATGAACAGAATTTGAACAATCTGGGGATGAGTACTATATTCACTGTGTTTCACTCCCATGGTGCCGGCAGAGGTCGTGGCCATTCATGGCACTTGTAGCTCTGCTCTTTGTATGACTTGAAATCAATCTCCCCAGGAAGTTAAGAGGATAAGAGAAGTGTGAATAAACATATTTACACTGAGGTGATTAAAGATAAAGAAGACCATGCAGAAAGGGAAAGAAGGTATTTCCTCTGCAGGCACAAGAAGAGTATTAGCTGTGTTTCTGGGGACCAGAGACCAGGAGGTGCTGGCAAGAGTGGGGCAGAGGAGAATGTGTCTGGACAGGAAGATTTTACTTTGTGATGTGTGAACTGGCATAGATGTGCACTAGGATGGGAATCATACCACTTTATACTGGCCGAGGATTTCACCACAAGTAACTTTTGCACTTCATTATCATATTTTTCTTTATGGCCCTGCTCCTCTCTGGTCTCATCATCACATCAGAACGGGTTCACATGCTCTCCATGGAACACTCTGGGACTTCTCCAGGTAATGATGAAGATGTTAGTGGACTTCAAAAAATCATAAACACTAATTAATAATTAGATTTCTGTGGAACATGAATGGCAGGGAGGAGAGATGTGCCAATGAACCCATGACCCCAAGCCTTCTTATCACAGAATAAAAATCAGATCGAGGCAAGGCACTGTACATGTGCCTCTAAGCCGCTATAAATCCCTAAATGGATTGCACACTGTACGAAAGGCAAGGGAAATAGGCCAAGCCAGTACTGGGCAGAAACCTGAAAGGCTACAGCAGACAATGTGCTTGAGTGAATTGCAGTGCTTCGGGACTAATGCACTCAGCTGCTGTTTCTTCCTGCTGAAGTGAATAACCACACTATGGCACCACAACCAGGCAAATCTTTAACACCACTCCGGTTTCATCAGAGCTCTTTCCTCAGGGATGTCTTTGTCCACTGAATGCTTCTTTTCTCCCCACATGATGTGCCCGTGGAGACTTCAATTTGAGCTCACAAGTGTCTTTACACGGCCTCACGCTCTGCTTGAGAGATTATGTGCCTTGCGTGCAGAGCCATGTCCTTTTGTTTCAGCCTGTTCCCTGAGCAGCATTAGCTGGATTAGGCAGCTTTGTGTGTGCTCAGCCATGGGGCACCAGACCTTTCTGCTGCTAAAACTGGGGAAAGATACTTTAAAAAATAAAAGGTAAATAAAAGATAAAAAGGCACTTTTAGAAAGGTGCTTTACTTTTAGCAGTTTGAGAGGGCTGAATTAAAATACATACACTAGTCCCCAGTGCAGACCATTGGGAAGTATTTTTGTCTGCTGCTAGCAGACATACTAGAGGAGGCAGATATGGGATGCTATGGGCATTAGGGTTTCCCTGATACTCCCCATAGGTCCTAATCCCTGGAGCATACAGAACACTCGCTTAGGAGGCAGTGTTCTCTCAACGCATGTGAGTTCAGCTCAGCTGGAATAGCCAGAACTGAAAGGTATGGAAGCATTCAGGCTGGACTGAAATGACTCTGCATATCCTGGATAGGGACAAGTTTCATTCTGACTACTAGATTCTGGTCCTTAGGCCTCCTACCCAGCCCACACCATTCCTCTTTTATTGCAATGAGTACATTTCTGTTGCACAGCAACCTAGCCAAAAAGGGTTTCCCAGCTTCCTCTGCTGTTCTCGCAGCCCATCTGCATCACCCCCATGGGGAACCTCATCAGCAACATGCTAAGGACCCCTGCCTGTCAACCAAGAAATAGTTCAAAGTGCTTTTCAAAAGACAGCCACAAAATGGAAGAAGGAAGAAGGGTGGTGAGTCAAAAATTCTTACACACCAACATGGAGGCTCCAACAGGGCCACCTCAAGACAAAAGCTAACACAGGTAACAGCTACTGGCCTGTCAACAGCCATTCAGAGAAGGCAGAAGTGCTTAATAAAGGAGTTGTACTGCCAATATTCCGAGGGGATTAAATGAGCAACTGGAGTAATTACAATCCTCAACCTGACACTGATCCCAGGCAAAATATTGGAATGGCTGATATGGCACTCAATAAATAAAGAGTTAGAGGGTAATTTGATTAACGTCAATTAGCATGGCTTTAAAGAAAAATAGATCTTTCTGAGCTAATCCTTTTTTGATTAATTTAAAATGTGTTTGCTGGAGGAAATGAAGCTCTGCAATGTGCTTCTGTAAGGCATTTAATATTGCACTGCATGGCACTTCGATTAAGGAACTGCAACAATTATGGTATCAAGTTAACATGAGGAAAATATTTCAAAACTGGATAAAACCTCCATATTGAATATGACTGTAAATGGCAAATCTTCATCGGTCTATGCAACTATCTCTCCAGAGAGACTGGTTCTTTATTCTCTTCTGTTCTTGACAATAAGCAAAATTAAAACACAGACTGTTTCCTGAATAAGCCTGCCGTGGCTTGAAATAGATCAGAAAAATTGAGGGATCACCGTCAGACAAGGATTAAATGGAATGTCATAGGGAAAGGCACGGAAACTGCTAGTGTCATTTGACTACAGTTTACTGCAAAACTCTCTGTTGAGAATGTGGGTCAGAATTTGAGGATAAGGAGGATAAATTCTGCACATCAATGCAGAGTTTCCCTGGAAAACTAGCTGAACAGTACCTTCCCCTACAAAACAAAGTGGACAAAATTTGCTGCCTTGTATGTTTAGAAAAGGGAATATTGTGAAAGTATGAAGGTTATCTTACCTCTCTGTGTGATGATGCAGACTGTCTGAATCTTGAAAGTGAGAGTACTCCTCTAGCCAGCAAGCTAAAGTTTTATTAAAATAGCTTTATTAAATCTGTTACAAGATCCAGTGGCTGGAAGACCACAGAAGACAAATTTGAAATAGAAAACAATTAATTTTGGGACTTTTTAACAGTACCAATGAAGTTAGCTTCTCTACGGGTGTACTTTTTAGCTGAAAACAGTGTGATTTTCTGAAGTATATGAACTAGTTCTCAGGCAAGGCTAAATCTAGGGAAGTCAAATAGCTAGTGCTATAAGGTGGAGTTGATGAGATGATCAAGTAGTAAATGAGTCAGGTTCAAAACCATCAATTGTTGGCACCAGTTAATGTGGCAAATTCTAGCAGTGCTTTTGAAAGACAAATTTGTTTGGATCTGACAACCTTTGCTGAATTTGGCAGTGATAATTAGCTTCAGAGGGCAGTATACACACTTACCAGTCAAAAGGAGGTTCTTAAACAAATAATAGATAACAATTTGTTTGGGTTTTTTAAAATAAATATAAAAAGATACCACAATACTCTCCCTTGGTAGATGTACTCTGAAGTACACGGTGATTTTCAATAAGCTGCTTCATGGAGTGTCCCACTTCCATAGGTGGTCATCTGGTAGACCCACCGGCCAACCACTAATGATCTGTCTTGCTATTACTCACAGGACTTACACATGTCAAATACAGCTTCAGCACCACTTCTGAGTTTTTCAACCAAACACTGGAATCACAGAATCACAGAAGCATAGAATCACTAAGGCTGGAAAAGACCTCTAAGATCAAGTCCAACCACCAAGCCAACACCATCATGCCCATTAAACCGTGTCCCGGAGTGCCTCATGTGCACATATTTTTAACACCTGCTGGGATGGTGACTCCATCACTGGGCAGCCTGCTTATGTTTGACCACACTTTCAGCAAAGAATTTTTTCCTAATATCCAGCCAAACTTCACCCAGCACAACTCGAGGACATTGTCTCTCATGTTATTGACAGTTACTTGGGAGAAGAGATCGACTTTCCCCTGACTACAACCTCCTTTCAAGTAACCGTAGTGAGTGATCAGTTCTCCACTCAGCCTTCTCTTCTCAAGACTAAACAACCCCAGTTCCTTCAGTTACTCCTCATAAGACTTGATCTCCAGATCCTTCACCAGTTTCATTGCCCTACTCTGACACACCTCAGCACCTCAATGTCCTTGTTGTATTGAGGGCCCCAAAACTGAACACAGTACTCGAGGTTGGCCTTCTTGGCCACCTGGGCACACTGCTGGCAACAGTACAGATTATCTTGGATTTATTCAGGGGTGAATACATGAACAGGTCAACTGAGAGAAGCATTTTCAAGTTCCATAGTCTACTGGCAGCCACTGGACTGTGTGTGAAGCACTCTGCACCTGTCAGTGTGTAAGGAGCCAGGGGCTTGTCTACCCAAATACCTTACCCACAACATGGACAGCTACATGCAAACCAGACATCAGGGCCTGCTGGGGAAGCATTTCTAGGAAACACTGTGTTTTATCAGCAGGTAGCTGTCTAGGTCAGGTGCATTGCGTTCCAGCAGAGGCTGTCTTGCTGTTGGGGACAGTAGCCTGATCCAGCTGGCCAGCATATGGACTGCTGTGCTGTGGGATCCTCCTCACGGGCTTGTGCAAGTATTTTTCTAAGTATGCAGAGTCAAAAATGTGACTAATGACAGCAGGTCACACCGTCCTATTCTTGTTTTCTTCTGACGGAGTCTTATATGTTGAATGCCCACGGAAAACCTGTCCCAGAGGCTTCCTACATGCTTCCCCTCACTGGAGTCACTGCAACCATTTAGCCCAAATCCCGAAGCTTTCATTTTCCCCTGTCAATATGCTGCACCATCTCCAGCATGGTCAATTCTGAGCTATTTCATGTTTTGCATTAACATTGGAACATGACTGCAGAGCGGTGCAGCTCTAGCAACAATATTCCTTGAATTTCTGTGCTGAAATGCTGTTAGTTTGACATTTGGATGTACTGAAGCTCTGTGAATTATTCATGGTCATTCAGAGAATTACTGGTTGATTCCTTTTCCTCTGCTACTGATCTTCATCACTTTGACACTGATGCCTCAAAGCAGCAATGAAAAAACATACTGAAAAGGTACTATGAACTACATAGAAACATACCAGCAAGGGATGAGCAAACAGGAGCCACAAATCTGTAACATACAATTCTGATTTCAGTGGCTACCTTCTACAAGCTGCACGACAGATTATCACAGATAACTTGACTGACATGCCTTCACCACCACAGCTGGTACTGTTTACCACCTCTGGATTTCAAGCTGCCTGCAGCCCTTCCACATCTTCAGGTCTGTGGTGAAACAGAAATGCCACAGCAGACATGCCCCACTGGCCTCCTGCCCGTAAGTGTGACCCCACTGGTGCTCAGCTGCTCTGTCCCTCAGATTTACATAGGTGAACTGGAGCTATTTTAAGCTGTTTTCTCAACCGAAGAGCCCTGTCAAAACCTCTTGAACTGCATACAGCTTGGATTTGCACCCTTTTTCTTTTTCTTTCAATTTTATCTGAAACAATTGCCTGCTTTGTTGTCTCCCAGGATCTCAGCTTAGCAAAACATTCACTTGCTCAGTTTGTCTGACTGCTATTGCTAAAGTCTACACAAATATGGGGCGAGTGCACAGTGAAGCCCACATTGTGTATCTCCACCAGCTTAGCTTCTGCCCCTTGTCTACAGATACCATATGGTGCCATATGGGAAGAAACAAGACTGTAATTAGCAGAAAATTAGTCTGATTGGAATATTTATCTGAAATAAAATACTAATACAAGGTCTTGTTTTGCAGAAGAAGACTGCAAGTATCCAGGAGTCAAAAGATGATTATGTAGCATGGAAATCACTGTCATTGGCCAATGAGCAAGCTTAGTATGTTTGTAGAGCTTCTTGAGTATTAGAGGACCCTGCTTGTCCCTCTGCAGAATGAGGGGGTTCCTCATGTGTTAGCACAGATTGCTCTTGGGAGTGGCTCATATCACAGAGGGAAATAATCCAAAAAGAAACCCCCACAAAGAAACCAACCACTTCTTCTGCCAGTGTGACCCAAGGGAAAACTTCCTTTCAGATTACAGAACTGGTGATCAGGCTAAACCTGGGCACACATGAGAAACACATCAAGCAGACACTGAAAAGCTTTTCCATGACAGGTCTGAAGAGGAGCTCTGAAGTGTCACCTCAGGAGTCCTGCCTCCATCTGTCGTCAATCTCTACTTCACTTTTGGAAGGCAAAACCAAAGTGCCCCTGCCCTTTTTCTCACCCAAGTAAAAGGTATGAAGAAGAGCAAGTATGGCAGTGTCACAAACTTTGAAGGTGACCATCTCAATACTGAAATACACATCTTAAATCCATGTGATCCAAGCAAAGTACAACCATGAGCTTCCCTCACCACCAGTCTTCCTTCCAGCACTCTTGTAAAGAAACCAAATGGATGCCCAAAGCCTGCAAACTCATCTCCATAAACCCATCAAGCCCCATCTTGTAACGCTTCACCTTTTTTGACCTCACTTCCTGGTAAGTAACAGAGGTCCTCAACATTACAGATACAGAAGTCTACAAAGATGGTGAGGGGACTGGAGCATCTCTGGTATGAGGAAAGGCTGAGAGAGCTGGGGATGTTTAGCCTGGAGGAGAGAAGACTGCGAGGGGAATCTCATCAATGCTATTAAATATTTAAAGGGCAGATGTCAAAAGGATAGGGCCAGGCTCTTCTCAGTGGTGCCCAGTGACAGGACAAGGGGTGATGGGCACAAACTTGAACACAGTAAGTTCCACCTGAATATGAGGAAAATATTCTTTGCTGTGAGAGTAACAGCACTGACACAGGCTGCCCAAAGAGGTTGTGGATTCTCCTTCTCTGGAGATATTCAAGATCTACCTGGATGTGACACTGTGCAACCTGCTCTGGGTGATCCTGCTTTAGCAGGGGAGTTGGACTAGATGATCTCCAGAGGTCCCTTCCAACCCCTACCAATCTGTGATTCTAGTTTCCAGTTTGTCATTATTCAGTTCTATTAATTTGAACCTGTATCAATTTGCCCTTTGACATCAATAATCTTCCTTTCTGATATTTATCCTTCCTGAAGTGTCCACAAACTGCAATCACATGCCTTCACAGCTGTGATTTTGGAAGACTCACCACAACAAGCTCTTGAACGCTCTCCTTGTAAGACAGCCTCTGTTTCCCTAACAATCCCAGGAGTCCTTCCCTACACCTGAGCCTGTTCACATGCATATTTCTTCAACATCAGTATCCAGAATTGTACAAAATATTAAAAAATATTCCAAATACTCTCTGCCTGACCTAATATTTTCTGCCTTTCCCACAGAAGTCACCTGCTAGAGCATTACTAGCAATCTCTTTAGTATCTAATTTTTTTTAATGCCCTACTAGTAAGGGAGAACAGTTTATGTCCCTCTTAAATTTAGGGTCCTCTGCTTGACCAACAGAGTCAGATGTCTCTCCTCAGCCACTTACAATTGATGAGCCCATCAGCACTTAGAAGGGGTGTATCTGACAGCCCAAACTTTGTGCAGGTCCATCAGCAACAGCAGGTCTTTACTCAATGTCACACACTGTTAGCAGAAGAGGATGTCTGCACAGTGAAAATCATCTGGGCTCTCAGTGGACCTCAAAATGGTGCAAATGGCAAGAGGCATTTGATGAAACACTGTGTGGTAAAGCCCTGGGGCTGGATGGTAGGGCCTGTTTCCACTTATGGTGGTGTCTGCCTATGTAAGGGTGATGTGTACGGCGATGTCCATCCTTCATGGGTTCTCCATCAAGGTGGGTCTTCTGTTGCTGGGAAGCTTGCTCACAGTTAGGAGGCACCCCTTTTCCAGGTTTAGCTTCTTCTTCCTCTGGTGTTACCTCTGTGGGAGCTGCTGAGATATCTCAGGGCTTCAGCAGAGCTACCAAGTCATAACTATTAATGTTGTCATTTCCCAGACTGCACGGCCAGAAGCAGATATGAACAGTCAAATATTAGTGGTATCATGATTTGTGTTTGGAACAGAGCTTTTATTCATTTCAGTCCTCATATCATATACAATTTTTTATTAGTGCAATGTTGATGTTCTTTTTGCCGCACAATTTATCATTGATCTCTTGAGACTTCATTGAATTATTTGATGGGCTCATTTCATATCAAAGTCATAAAGCAATGTGGCTTGGATGTATCAGCCTTGGTATCTGGCTTCTTGCTATTTGAAGAAACTGTTTGAAAGCCAGGCATTTTATTAACATGACCATTGTCTACAGCCAGTGTATGTATCCCATGCCATGGCTTTAATTTCTCCCTTTGGTTTGCAAGAATATTTGAATCTTTATACAAGTATGAACCGAGCCTTGAGAGGAATCTTGATGTTCATGTTTCTTTTCTGATGAGCACATAGAGAGGAATGGGCACTTGTTTTCTTGTATGATCTACAAGAAAAGTCTTGATGGCACCTTCTCCTCCTAAACCTGGAGATTCCCTTAGAACAGGCTTCTTAGGGATGTGTACATTGAATTTTGGTTACTTCCAAGGGTGAAATTTCCACAGCCCCACTGAGCAGCTTTCTCCTTGTACCTTGCTGCAGCTTGTGACTCTTGCCACTTTTGCTGAGCATCACCGAGAACAGGTCCATGCCTCCCAGAAAAGATAAAAGCCTTCTGAACATGTCATCACCATTACTGGGAGAAGCAGTGCTTCCTGCACTGACCTGGGAGCAGTGATTAAGCAGAGGACACCCAGCTAAGCAAGGTTGGGGAGGCCTTGACCTACTTCAAGCAGAAGTGGCATAGGAAAAACACAGTGCCAGCTGTTGAGAGGGAAGGGGTACAGCGTTGGGGTTGTAATGTGGTAGGGGAGCTGCATTACAGAAAAAAAGTCTTTTTTTTTTTTAAAAAAATAACAAACCCAACTTCCCCACGTGGTTTCACCATTGTTTGGGTTTTTCCCCTTCCAAACCAGGTCAATGCCAGTTATATGAATCTGTTCATGTCCCACTAAAGCAGTCACATGTGGAGGCCATTGAAAAGAGCCATTGAAGTGTGTATGGGCGAGCATGAGGCACAGCGCCGGGGGGACCAGGGCACAAAAGCTCCATCAGAAAGGTCTCAGCAGCTCACCGAGGGGAGAAAAGATAGAAGAGGCAGTGTTTTTCTTACATGGCTCTATTTCCAGATAAAAATAAAGCAGGCTGGATGTACACCTCCTTGCAAGCACACTAGCAGAGTGGTAGAGTTTAAAATGCAGCAGACAAATATACCATGAAAGAGGAAAGACTCAACAAATATAATTAACACAGGTTTTGCTATGACTGGGTTCTCACATCATTGCTTTCCGCACATTTGTCATCTTCCTGCACGTTTGTCCTCTTTACCCTCTCACAGCCAACACCTGACCTTCCTAATGCAACCTTTTGCTCTTGTTTCATTGCACACTCAAGCCAGGGCACGCAGCAGCAAATGAGCCACAGCAGCAGCAGGGCAAGGCAGCCCAGGATCTGTGCCTGCATCAGTGCCATTTGCTTGTGTCCCATCCAGGACTGGCCTTCAGGCCCTTTGGTGATGAGACAAGATGGGAGGTGGGCTTTACACCCAGCACTGAAGGTTGTTGCTGCAGCTGTAATTGCAGCCAGGGAAATAGAACTATCTGCATTTCCACTGGGGTGCAGGATCTCCTGGATAAGGAAAAGAAAGGGGAAATTTTTGTTATTCACTCTTTTTCTTGCTGGAACACCAGCTCAGCACTTCTTTGCCAGAGTCTCAAGCCCCATGACAGGCGGCTGCGCTGGGAAGTGACACTGACGCAGTCTGAATCTGCCTCCTGGAGCGAGGTGCAGGCAGCACCAATGGGAAGCAGTGGGGCAGGCAGGTGGGCAGTGGTGGGGACTGTGGTGCAGGCAGTTATGCAGGCAGGCAGCAGTGGTGCAGGCAGACAACAGAGGTGCAGACAGGCAAACACGCAGCAGTGCAGGCAGGCAGGCAGCAGCAGTGCAGGCAGGCAGCCGTGCAAACAAGCAGGCAGTGATGCAGGCAGGCAGCAGCGGTGCAGGCAGGCTCCCACCTGCTGGAGACAAGCAGCTCCACAGCTACTTTTCCCAGCTGCCTGGCAAGAGGGCTCCCAGCAGATGGGGCCTGGCAGGGATGTCTACACTGTGCGGCCCGAAGGCCAGGGTGCGTCAGGGAGAAGGTGAAGGGGGTTTTGGGAGTCGCTCAGAGCTGGTTACATGTTGGTCATCCTGAACAAGCCATGGCAGGACTGGAAAGGGAAGGAGGCATAAAAACAATACAAAAAACTCTTCCTAAGGGGAGGAATCATTTATTCATGCAAACCCACACGATCAAGATACTACTCTTTAGGATATGGCTGGGTTTTGAGGGTGCTATCATGCAATTTGATGTATCAGGGGAGTTTACTCCAGCATGAAAAAGAGTCTGTAAGCAGATGTGTATTTGTATCTGGAAGGAAATGACAACTTCCTGGTACTCTCTGGGTAAGGGAGAAGTTTGGGGGCTCCCTCACAACCTATAAAAATGCCCAGAGTGGGAGAAGTGTGGAAAAATCCAGGTTGCTACAGTCCACAGCCAAACGCATGGATAACCGGAGGCTTCAGGGAAGCCAGCTGAGGAGCTCCCACCAGGGGTAAAACTCACCCAATAATGCAAAAAATCCCAAAATAAAATACATCTATCATTTCTTCTCCCTTCTTCTTCAAAAGACATCACTCTCTAATTATGGAAAGCTGCCTAGCATGAGTGGGTTTGTTTATGGCTTTGGTTTGAATGGCAGCTTCACTGAACTCTCAGGCACTTAAAAGAGGCTCTGATTTCTTAGGCCAAATCCTTTTCCCTCCCTCTCTGGCAAGAGTGAATTTGTTATCAGAGTTTTGATACTAATAGTATTTGACTGGTTTATCTTTAAAGGAAAATAATGTAATTATTGCAGAGAGAAATCCAGAGCAGACCTAATAGAAGGGGAGACAGCGGTTTCAGATGCTCTGGGCAAGGACCCAAAAAGCAGACTGTGGGCATGTGTAGCTGCAAGTTAATGGCTCTGCAGCACAGTGTGCTGATGCCAGCCCCAAAATAGTCCAGGAAAAGCAGGAATCTCCTCTGGAAATTCAGCCTGTGGTGTGTAGGAACAGGGTGGCTGAGTTTTGTGCTGAATATATAAAGCACAGTGTATCTGGGAAAGCAATGTGCCCTTGCCAAAAGAAAGAATATTCTAAGATCAGGCTTCAGTTTTGATTTTAACAGTAAGAGAAGGTTGGTTTTCCATGATCAAAAATGGAAACACAGCACGATTACGCTCATCCATGGATGACAGACCTGCAGTCCATGTTTTTTGTGACCACTGGCAATTTCAAAGCATGACCAGGAGGCTTGGGGTGCCTGATCAGGTTACTGAGCATACCCACTGCTGGGAGTGGGTACTCCCTTACGGTGGTATGCTGCACCTCTGTGCACATGGTGCCAGAGGAAGGAGACATGTTTATTTTAGGCTGTTGTCCTCAAGAATTCACTGTGTAAAAGGAAACTTCCTGTGGGACAAACCTGCTTCCCCCTGCCTACAGTGGGACCCAGGTAGGACCACAGTATTACTGACAGAGGAAAAAAGGAGTGGTATAAAAATACCTGGGAGCTCTGTGCAGAGCAGGGAGACATGGAAGAACTGCCCCATGCACCCATGAGGCCCCAACACACACACATTATCATCAGTGGTCGGTGCATGGTGTCCTGTGCTACCACCCAGAACTGACCCTGGAGAATGCTGCGTGTCCAACAATAAAAAAACCCCGAAACCCCACAAAAACCACCAGAATCATCTTCCCCTCTCCATCAAAATACTTCTGCAAGCTTTTCCTTTTGTTCATTTCCTTCATTTCTCCTTATTTCCCAGATTCTTTTAAAGGTAAGACTGAGCAAGGAAGTTAAACAAACCCAGGAAAAATACAAAGCAAACATTTCTAAACCAGCATGTGTACAGACAGAAAATGTTGGTGAACATTTTTTAAGACTAAATTCTTTTAAAACCCTAAAGAACTGGGATTTCTCCAAAACATTGCCTAGTGAAGTTATTTTTTGGTTTTGGTTTTTTCTTTCTCTAGTGCTAAAGCAAATTAAAAAATGGGGTTTTATTCCTTTTGTAGCTCCTTGGAAGAGCTCAACTTTCCATTTGGCATTAAAGGCATTGTCCAGCATGCCGGAGCCAAAAAAGCCATCAATGATCTCCAGGCTGGCACCCCTTTAACAGGAACTTCTTTCATAGCCCAAACTATTAGAAAACATTCACATTTCTGAGAGATGATTTAGATGATCTACTGGGGCTGTGTCCATCTCTGATGTCAATCATCAAATGTTTTTAATCTCATTGCTCACTTGGTATGCATGCATGCTGCAGCCCTGCTTCCCTGGGGAAGGCTGAGCACCTGCCGGCCCATGGGAAGTGGGGAATTAATTCTTTGTCTTGCGTTGCTTGCGTGTGTGGGCCGAGAGACATGGCAGCTGCGGGTCTTGCACAGCGGGGAGAAAAATTGCATTGTTTGTCATTTCTTTGGTATATATTATTGTTATCATTATTGCTATCATATTTGTTATTGTCTTCAGTTTTTGGTGTGCATTCTATTAAACTGTTTTTATCTCAACCCACGAGTTTTCTCACTTTCACTCATCCAATTCTCTCCTCCATCCCACTGCAGAGGGGGGAAGTGAGCGAGAGGCTGCCTGATGCTTGGCTGCCAGCTGGGGCTAAACCACAACACACATGCAAAGTTGCCCATGAGTAAAAAGAAGTTGGATTTTGCTTTGTGCTGAGAGGCATAAAGCTGTTCATGGGCTTTACTGGTAACACCGGTGTGTCAAAAAGGCTGAGAGGAGGGCTGATGACCTTAAAAAAGGTCTGCTCACACCAGCACCCAACTCCCATTGCTTGCGTGGCTGCTGGGAAGCCCTGTTTGCACACCCAGGTAACATTGACTGGCAGACCTCTGGTAGGCAGGGACTTCTGGAGATGACTTCTCTGAGCAGCATCCCCATGGCGTTTCTTTTCACCTCTCTTATCTGCCACGTTGTTAGTTTAAGCCATGGAGCAGTTTGGAGGTGCTGCTGGGCAGGCTGTTATGTTCTCAGAGCAATCCCTCGGTGGAGATGCCCCCAGCCCATTTGCCCGTGTGACCCTGAGAGATGGGATGCCCTTAGGGGCAACATCATGCCCCCAGACACAAGCACAGGGCTCTTCCAGGTCCCCTTAACATGTCAAAAACTCTAAGGAGTCCCTTAAAGAGAAATGTGGGGAGCACAGCCTCGCTCAGCAGCCTGCACACCTCACTCCCTCTGCATTGATTAGCTGCAAAGTTAATCACCTGCTGTGCCGCTTTTGAAGTCGCTGCCTATGACAGTATCTCCGCCGCCAGCCTTTCTCCCCCTTTGAAGTCCTTCGCTGCGCAGAACTTACTTTGTTCTCACACTTCTTACAGATATAATCTGCTTTCCACAGCTTAGCATCACTGAGGGAAAGCAAGGTGAAGCGGAAAGGAGACGAAAGAAAACCCCAGCATCTGAGAGGTCCTGTTTTTCTTGCTGAGGACTCACGCTGCTCAGGAGATGGGAGCCTCATTTGTCTTCTCTTATTCACGTCACACCTTGTGGGGCTTCTACTTTACGTATGTTTATGTTGTGTAAGTCAATACACTGTAAAATATAAAATGCTCAGGTAAAATGGGATAGTTCTTGCCTTAAGCCATAAATACAGAATTCCTTACAAACACCTGTGGATGCAGCCAGACAGCCGGGATCATGCTGCCAGATGCGAGAACCCTGGCATGCCCTGGGCTGCATGCGGCCATCTCCTGCATCCCTGGGACATGAGGACCACATGGTGCCCCCCTCCCACCGCCTCCTCCACCACATCTGCATCACCAGCCCATGGTGCAACATATTGTACTCTTTAGGAAACAAGCTCAGTGCTCCTGGAATTAGGATCTGAGTGACGCTGGATGAATCATAACCTTTAAAAAATAGCAGATTTTTTTTAAGGGGGTCTATTTTTCCTGCAGTGGAACAAAGCTGGATTTAAAGGTCTGCCGTGGGTGGATGATTGCAACCCTTGATCCTCAGCCAGAAGCATTACATTACATAAAGAGTTTTTTTCTTCATTAGGAATTAATCTGTGCTAACCAACTGTCAACTCCTGGTAACGACCATTTATTAACATGCTGCCCTCCCCAGACTAGGGGCATTTAACTGACTTATTACATTAGATGTAATATGAAAATGCAGTTATCCATATCCCAGCCATGCACAGGGCCCAGCTTTCCACTTGCCTGCCCACACGTGTGCCAGTGCAGGGGAAGGAGAGCAGCCAGGGGCTCAGCCTTCCTTCTGTCTCTCCGCTGCCCGGCTGCAGGATGTGGCCACGGCTCATCAGAGCTTCCCTACTGGGGAGTCAAGCTGATTGATAGAAAAAAAACAACCCCAAAAAGACCCATCCTGTGAAAGTCCTGCTTCAGAGTATACTGGGGACATTATTTGCCCCCATGGCAGGAACCAAGGTTTGTGGCGAGGCAGAAAAAGCTTTTATGGAACCTGTGAGCTTACCAGTGATTCAGTCAGCACAGGGGTTTGTTCTGCCCGGCAGAATTTTTATAAGTGATCACAACTGGTCACTTCTGGGATGCCAGGTAATCCTAGCAGGTGCTGTGGGAAAAATGGGGCTGTTGTTCATGGGTGTTATCACCTCTATGCGTTATAATGAGACATTTAATGAAGTAGCTGAAAAACATATACTTTAAAAAAATTTAAAAATCAAATTCCAACCTCAAACCATCCCGCTTCTTCTGCAGTTGGAAATAGTAGGGGTGAGCAGGGCTCAACTGTAGCAAAGCTGTTGTGAATCTTCTCTGGGGCTTCAAGTAGGGTCACAGACAGAGCAGAGGTTACCTAGTGCAAACACGTGAAGAGCAGAGGGAGCGTGATACATAAACTTCTGTTCATAGCCACTATCATCAGGCCCAAATTACAGCGAGGGAGGTTCAGCCTGTCTACCAGAGAATACTTTCAAGTTCTAAGGGTGGTGAGCCAGTGGTATAACCTGCCTAAGGAGGCTTTGGGATTACAGGTTTTTAAGAGTGGGCTGCACGAGTGTCTGTCAGGAACAAGCTCAGTTGATGCTGTCTCCAGGCATCGGAGCTGGCTGGCCTCCTCACCGGCCCCATGAGGCCTTATGCCAGTGGTGTGCTTGTGCCCCCAGTCTACCATTCCTTGGCCAGCTAGGTGGTGGTGCAGGAGCTGGGCTGAGCCTCACAGCACTGTGCTGGAGACTGGCACACACCAAGCCTCTGTGCCACGCACATCACAGAATCACAGAATTTTTAAGGTTGGAAAAGACCTAGAAGATCATCCAGTCCAACCATTCACCTAGCTCCCACTAAACCATATCCCTCAATACAACATCCAGTCTTTCCTTGAACACCCCCAGGGATGGTGACTCCACCACCTCCCTGGGCAGTGCATTCCAGTGCCTGACTACCCTTTCCGAGAAGTAGTATTTCCTAATGTCCAGCCTGAATCTCCCCTGGCGCAACTTGATACCATTCCCTCTAGTTCTGTCACTGCCTACACGGGAGAAGAGGCTGACCCCCAGCCCACTACAACCTCCCTTCAGGAAGTTATAGAGAGCTATAAGGTCTCCCCTGAGCCTCCTCTTCTCCAGGCTGAACAATCCCAGCTCCCTCAGACGCTCCTCGTAAGGCCTGTGTTCCAGACCCCTCACCAGCTTAGTAGCCCTCCTCTGAACGCGCTCCAGGGCCTCAATGTCATGCACCCTGCCTGAGCACCCAGGGACCAAGTTCAGCAGCTTCACCCTCTCCATCCTACCCATCCTTGAGAAACACTTTTCAGCCTCTTTCCCTACTTCTGTGGCTACCGTCAGCTTGTTTCTGGGTGATTCCTGGTCTCCTCTCTCAGCCTCACAGAGAGCAGAAATGAAGATTAGGGGTAGACACCAAAAGATGTCTGGAAGGGTGTCTGCTTGCCAGCAAGCACCTGTGAAGTCTTCAAGTCTGTTACCAGCAGCAAGTGGGGGGAGGCTGCGTTACCTTCTCCCAATTAAACAGCTTCAACTAATTAGTTTATAGGATTCACTTGTAAGACAGCCTCAGTGGTTTCTGCGCTTGGCAGAGCACCAGCACAAAGGTTGTTTGCACTGGAGTGGTTAGTCACTTCTTTTCATGGCTTTTGTCACCAGCTGAGACGTGGGAAGAATATTGACATGCTGTAATGTTTACGTCAGCTGCCAGAGGACTAAGGAAGAGAAAGCACAAGTGCTACAGTCATGATTAAAGAACAGCTGGAGAAGTGAGGAGCAGCTAATGGCTTAGTAAAACACTGCCAGTAAAATACTGCCTTTGGCACAATCAATAAAATACTTACTTTCATTTGCAGGGGACATTTGTCCTCTTCTTGCCTCTTTCTATTTCCCTGCTTTTTTCTTTTATTAGGGAAGCCATATCCTGCTAAAGCCTGCATGGCTGGGCCTGCACGTGGGTGGGCAGGAGGTGGGGAGAGCCCTTCTGTGGGAGGCTGAGCTTGGGGAAGGACATCGTGATGGACAACATTGCTCCTGGGCAGCATCACTGTTGGGGTCCCATCACCACCAGGCAGCATGACTGCCAGGCAGTAGACCTTCCTGTGTACATTAGTGACGTAAAGAGTGATGCCCACAGAACTCTTACCCCAGCGTTACTCTATGTGAGTGGCCGTGAGGGCTCTGGGCAGCTCAGCAAGTACCATTTCCATTTAACAGCTGTCCTGGTTTCAGTCAGGATAGAGTTAATTTCATTTGTAGCAGCTGATGGAATGCTGTGTTTGGGAGTTAAAATGAAAGCAGTGCTGAGAACACCCTGATGTTCTTAGTTGCAGTCAGACAGTCAAGGACTTTCTTAGCTTCTTCTATTTCTCTATTCTTGAGAAAGGAGGGGCGAAGCCAGGACAGGTGACCCAGATGGGCCAAAGAGAGTATTCCATGCCAATTACGTCCTGCCTAGGAAAAACGGGGGGCTGTTGGGAAGAAGAAGAGGGGCGGTCTCGGGACGCGTGTTCCTTGGGGGGACGGTCGGGTTCCAGGACAGCTCTGGGTGGTACCTGAGTTGTGTGGTTCGGTGAGAAACTGCATTGTGTATCAATAGTTTCATATTCTTTTGCTCTAAAGTCCTGTTAGCATTGTTGTATTTTATCTTTCTGTTATCTTAGTAAACTATCCTTATCCCAACCCACGGGCCTCTTAGTTTCTTGGTTTTGGAGTTATTTGCCCCTTCCCTTTCCCTTCCCTTGTTTCCCCCCTTTTTTCCCTTTTCCCCTGCTCTTTTACTTTAAGGAGCAGGCAGCTGCGTGGATCTCAGCCCACAGCCAGGGTGAAACCACGACAACAGCTCAGTTCAAAATTGAGTGACACAGTTTTCATGTCCTCTATCATTTAGGGCACGGGGTGCCCAAGAACCTGGGACAGACCATTTGACCCAAAGTGATTAGCAGGGCCTTCCATTTTGATCCTTTACTTTCTGTGCTCTACACCAGCCACTCTACAAATACAGGAGCCCTTTGGAACAAGGTCTTCTCCTCCTCCTTCACTCCTGGGCTACCTCTGGGTCAAAGGGAGGTCTGATGTGGCTGGAATTTGATAGGAAAATCCTGCAAACAGAGACCACATCTGCAGGCCAGGGCACCAACTTCCCTCATGGACAAAACAGACATGGAGAGCCCCCTGTTCCAGAGGAAGAGAAACATTTCCTTCAGCGTGCCTTCCTGGGGACAGATCAGAGCCGTTTGGGGCAGATGGACACTCATCCTGCAAAGAAAGAGTCTCACAAGGCACAGCACACGGGACAAGTCCTGAGGAAACATCATTTGTCACCTTCCCCAGGGTGGCAGTTTGCATCCATGTCACCACCACAGCTGGGGGTGATGATGCTGGTGACAATATCTGAGATGGTTAGTGTCTCCAGATTTGGCCCAAGCAGGAGTTTCCTTTTCTCCTCACATAGTCTTACAAAGTCCTCCTCAACACCACACCTGAGTACCTAGCAGTATGCATTACATGCTGAGGCTACTACCTGCTGAAAATGATAGGGATTTTTCTCTTTCTCAGCTCCACAGACAGTGCCTTATTTCCTTGCCTAACGGCTGAGTAACTCAGCCTGCCCTGATTTGTAGAATGGCAGCTCTTCTGAAAGTCTAGGTAGAGCCAGAGCAGTGCTTTTATTTGGAGACTGCTGCAATTACAATCTGTGCACGACACTGAAGGTCTCTTCCTAACTGTACCTATAAAAATGTGGTCATTATGCACCTCAATAAGAAAGGTTTAAAATTTCATGGTTGAAGTGAATTTCTACCCTAATAAAAATCCAGATAAAATGGAAAGAGCCAGGAGGTTAGAGAGTTTTATAGCTCTAATGTTCTGTTCCATTTCCCAAAATATATTTGTTCAAGTAATTCAAACTGTCGTTACAATTAACGTGTCCTTTCATTTCCCCCTCTGAATTCCCTCTAAGCTAAACAACACAATTTTCTTCTATAAATCTGCATGACAAGTAGAGCAGTAAAAAAATCCTCTCTCCCTGCCCCCCCCCCCCATCATTTATATGCATTTTGCATCAATTGAGTTGCCAGGCGCTTTTCCTAAGCTAATGTCTATTGTTGCAAGTGCATTTATCCACACTTAAAGATCCCTAGAAGTCTTCTGGGAGAAGTACAGTTTGGACAATTGGCCAAGATAGATCTTATGCATTTTCTCAAAGGCAGGGAATCTTAAAATTCAGGTGTCAAATTATCTGCTAAGAGCTTAGCTGCTTTCTCCGAGGAGGGAGTAATGCAGGGCTGGTCTGGGTCTGGGGTTCCTTGCAAAGAGCGGGGCTGGAGGATACCTTTTGTGTCATGCCAGTGATGCAGCCCCCATCTCTCTGATGCTGGCAGGCTGATCCAGGAGGTGGAGGTACACCTGGGTGCTGTGCATGCATCCTGGGGTTGGTGTGGAGGGGTCTCTGCCAGGTGTTTGCCCAGGCTGCAGCAGACATGTGGCTCCTGCATGAAACCCTGGCTAAGGACAACTAACGACACACACAGAGGCAGAACTGAACCCAAAATTCTCGCCAACATGGTTACACCACCTGCACTCCACCACCCCTCACAACTGCCCCATGGCTGGTAGGGATCTCACCACTTCTGGCAGAGAGGGTGGCTTTTCCTGCCCAAAACAAGGAATGCCACAGGGTGATGTGTGATGCCCAGGCACACAGATCCTTGGGAAAGGTGGGTCCTCCAATCCTCACCTCTGCAGCGGGCTCTGCTCAGCCTGGAAGTCACCCCTACACCGCCACAAGAACTGGATGCTGAAACCAGCACCTTGCCCTCTACTCTATGATTTCCCTCCCCACCCTTCTCGCCTCATCCAAAATGGTAATTCCTCTGGTCGGGACAGTAATGACCCCGATGATACATTTCAGATGTCATTTTTTGCAGAGGAATTAATCAGCTTAGCGTGAGACTGGATTACACTTTAATTTGAATAGTGCTAAAGTCTTGCTGGGTTTTTTTAAACACGCTTTGCTGTTCTTTACATTTCAGCAGGGCGGTATCTCCCTTACTTAGACTGTACCTTGCTGTCATCTCCCCATTGCAGAAATTCAACAGACAACAGCCGTGATGGAGCGGTCGGGGTACCAGCCTCACTAGTGAGCATTTACGGCAGTCCCGTTGTCTGCATCAGGGATCACAGCCGGGATCGGGCACCCGGGGCCTCGGAGCGGTTTTGCCTGCCATCGGTAAGCGCAGAGACAGTCTTTCCAAAGGCACAAAGGAGGAATTAAATGACATGTTCTCATTTATAATTGAATGGGGATTGAGATATCATAGAATCATAGAATTGTAGGGGTTGGAAGGGACCTCGAGAGATCATCGGGTCCAACCCCCCTGCCAAAGCAGCTCCCTAGGACATTTCACTGAGATAGGCGTCCAGACGGGTCTTGAATATCTCCAGAGAAGGAGACTCCACCACCTCCCTGGGCAGCCTGTCCCAGGGCTCTGTCACCCTCACTGGGAAAAAGTTTTTCCGCATGTTGGTGCGAAACTTCCTATGCTCCAACTTGCAGCCATTGCCCCTTGTCCTGTCTCCACAGACCACTGAAAAGGGGCTGGCTGATTCCCCTGCATCCCCTGCTTAAGATAATTATAAACGTTAATTAGGTCCCCCCTTAGTCTTCTCTTCTCAAGGCTGAACAGTCCCAATTTTCTCAGCCTTTCCTCATAGAGGAGATGCTCCAGGCCCTTAATCATCTTCGTAGCCCTTCTTTGGACTCTTTCCAGGAGATCCCTGTCCTTTTTATAACAGGGAGCCCAGAACTGGACACAATATGTATATATACCTGCCATTTGGGCTTCTAAAAGTGTGCCCTTAAATGTAAAGTGATAATTAAGATTTCTTCAGTTGTGGGCTGGAGTTTTCACAGAAGGTCTCTGTCGTCTGTGGCTGTAATTAATGGCTCGGTATTCCCAAGGAGCTTTGGGTATGTCAAAGTACTTGCATGCTTCCACTACATTTCCATTACCTTTTGAGATGTTTTTTATTTAAAATCAATTACAAGTGAGGTGTTTATTCAAATCATTTACCCCTGGGCTTTAGCTCATAGGTAACAGATCTCCAAAGAGAATTAAAATCACATTTTAAAGTTCACACCATAAAATGGAGTCTTTTCCACCCTTTCCATCTGTCATATCGTTACCAGGTTTGATTACAGCAATCGGCACAGCGGATTGCACCCATCAGACAACAAGGTTAGCAACAGCCTTCCCTTCAAACTTCTCATCCCTTCCTTTTTCAGAAGGAAAACCTTGGAGAACCCATCATTTTTGCCAATACATCATTTCTTGGCCCTCGGCTGGCAGTAGCAGCCTTTGTTTCAGTTCCACATAGTAAGTTGTCTGGGCACAACAAATGGTAATTTACATACAGTATGTTACAGCTTCACATGTGTACACTATTTAACATAGGTACATGTCTCAGTGTCTTCCTTTGTTATATGCTACCTGCATATAGATTATACACGTCATATACATTATACATATGTGTACCCATCTAGAGAGAGAGTTACTTGCTTTCAAAGACATGATTTGGTTAGAAGTAAGTAAAAGTACAATGGAGCCAGATGCAGAACGAGTGAGGCTGACATTTTCTCCCTCCACTGTTGGACCAGGCTGTTCAGAAGGCAGCATATTCATCAGTGGGATTCATTTGTCCAATTCCCTTGTGCCCTTCTGAAAATCCTCTCCTTCAGTAGGTTCATTGTCCAGATGCTCAGTGCTTCACGGCATTGGGTTGTATCCATCAAACAGTATTCAGAGCCTAGCTTCAGGCACAATTTCACAAAACATTGGTTGGATCTCATCACTGGAAGTTAGATGCTGCTCATGGAGTTTCTTGTAATCCAGAGGAGAATAAAGGTGAAATACATTCTCAGTCCCACATTCAAATATTTGTTCTAGCTTTGTGCCTAGTTGCCCCCCCTTAATAAGCAGAAAAAGACAATTCATACACTGCCTGAAGGAGATGTCTTGGGTTTATTTGCATCTGTAGTTTTCATCTTTTGTTTTAATGAATAATAAGTGGTGCCTAAGATAGAGATACTTTTTATTCCTTTAATGGAAACCTTGGTGGTTTTATAGGCTGAATAATTGTGTCTGATAGAAACAGACATCAATCTCTATCAGTTATGTACACATGCACATAAACTAACAATAAGGTGGCCTCTCAAAAAGATGTTTATTAGCCAGCATTTGAACTACAGGCAGTGCTAGTACAAAGATGATAGGATCTGAATGACTGTCTGAAGGACTGTCTGTCTCCACAAAACTTCTGAGGGAACAGCAGATGCAATAAAAACAAATGACAAAGTAAAGCACTAGGAGTTCTTTTTTGTCATTGTCAGTACTCACTTTTTGGCTGTTGGGCTACATTTATCTCTGGCTATCTCATTATAATGTGGGGAGTTACCTGTCATTCTAAGGGGGAGGAGACACCCCCTTTCTTCCAGCTGGACTGATTCAGAGGACACATTTGAAGAACTCTCTGGTAACTAAGACAAAAACCTTTGAATTCCCACCGGGTGACCTGCTCAGGTCTCATAAACATGCCCCACACATGTGCTAGTTAAGCAAGGTAAGCCCCTCGGCACCTCATGAGGTAGGTAAATGTCATTGCTCCCCACTTTCCAGAGGGAGGAGATGAGGCACTGAGAGGTTAAATGGCACGTGCCATGGGTAATACAGAAGGACTGGCAAAATGGGGGGCACAGGAAACAAGTTTGTCACTCCCCACACTGGTACCCTCATGGTGTGGATCTGCTGCCTTCCTCCAGCAAAGGTCTCTTTGCTGTGCTGTCCTGTGCTGTCCTGCTGTGAGAAGCAGTGTTGGTTCCTCTTTTACACAACAAAACTGCTAATGCTGAAGAATGCACACTATTAACTGGGCTTTAACCTCTCAAACGATGTGTGGGCTACTTGTTTGATATTGTTTTGGTGTCTGTATTGTAGTGATATCCACCTGTTGATGTGAGAAGTATCCCGATTTCAGCTCCAAGGAGAGCCATGAGCAGCAAATGTGCTGACCTGGTGGCTCAGGAGAGAAGCTGTAGGCTGGGGTGCAGGGCAGTCCTTCCTTTCAGGTACTATCCTTTCATGGCTCCTCTTGCCAGCAGTTTCCGGGTTCTATTTCCTTTATTTTATGACCAGACAGAACTCCATTCATGTCAGTTATTAACAGGGCTGATGAAAGGAGGAGAACACAGCTGTTAATTTTAATTTCTGTCATCAATTTTGTTTCCAGTAAGTCAGTGCAAACTTCAGTGGGACTTAGGCAGCAATATTTGAGGCACAAGGGAAAAACCTAGGTATTGTTGACAGCTTGGAATTCCTACCATCTTCTACATCCCTTGAGATTTAGAACATAACAATTACTGTTGTGCTAAGCAGAAAAATTCACGTGCCAACAAATAATTATAATTTTACTAGCATTTTTGTTTGCCTTTTCTTTATTCATGTTATTTATATGAATCTTCATGGCCCAGCTCCAGTCAGACGTGTAACTTAATCTTATCATTGAGTCAGCTTCTAATCTCAGTCCTGGGTCTTCACATTTCAGGTTGTGTCCACCCTCCTGAGTTTCAGCATGGTAGCCAAATGTTTTGATGACCATGATCTCCACCACAGCCAGAAAGTCATGGTGTTTTCTGAAAATAAGGAGCACACAAACCTGGACATCATTGTCTTGTAGCTATCATGTTTCTACATTTGGGTTTTGCTGTCAGCCAAGGAAAGGGAGATACCACAGGATGAAAAATGAAATGCCAAGCACAGAAGCTTATTACAATGCTCTCCAGCAGCTTCAAAGGACTTACATCCACCCCGGAGCCAGAAGCTAGACAGGTCTTATTGAATCCCATAGTATTATACTTGGCCATTGAATCTCTGACATGCCTGTGCTTCTGCAGAGAGAGGTTCTGGCAGACATCTCTCCCGCTTGATCCAGAATTCCTGAACAGAAGGACAATGTGTTGACTAGAAGAGGCACATTGGGATACAGAGTTTCTCTGTGGGCTGCCCTTTCCTCACAAGGGATAAAGGAGAATCTTTGAAAATCACCAGTGCTGCCCTCAGCACTGTTTCCTGCTTCTGGAGAGGCAAAGCGATGGTCCCAGAGATGCTGCCCATTCCCCATGCGTTGACTGTACCTGCCACACATCAGCTTCCCTGCTCATTTTAGAGGGTGGGCGCTACATAGCATGTGCTGGTTATATGGAGAACACATACCTAAATCTCCTTGTTTTCATTGCCCATGTACCCTGGGAGCCATCTTGTGAGTCTGTGGGATTCTTTGCTCTGTTTTGTCATGATTCCTTACTTCTAATCTGGAAAAAAAAAGCAACCGACAACCAATGCAAACATAACTCCTGCACTCTGTAACCAGCCCTGCTGATCCTGGCCAGTCAACTGCCCTGATGGTACCAATGAAGGTCCCATCCAGAGAAAGCAGAATTTGCACCCTAAAAGGAGGTCTTCTTCATAAGCCAATGGGAAGAAATATGATATTCATATGTTAAAGAAAAATAGAAGGATTTGCTCAAAAGTAGGGATTTTGAAAAGGAAAGGCCTCATTCAGTTCCTTTACAAGAGATGCACAGTCCAGACCTCCCCTTGCCAGTTGCATTTGTCTAATCCCTGACAACCCACATGAGCACTGTCTCTGTTTGTCCACTGCACAGCAGGTACCACCAGCATGGCCGGCCCCAAATGAACATACAGCACCTTTTGGATGAATGGTGAGCACATATTTTCAAGTATGAGGAACAACGTGTGTCATTAAGCAAGTCGGAGCTGGGGTGTAAGTTGGAAAGCAAGTAGCACAGCAGGTTCCTCCATAGTGCCTGCGCATGGAGGTGCCCACTGGAGGATGTGTCCTCCCCTTTACCCTCCAAAGAAGCAATAAAATAATCAGGTTTTTTTCTGGCTTTTCATCCAGGTGAGACTGAAAAAGAATGAACAAAAGAGAGTTTTGTAAATGTCTTTTGCTTCACTCACTGCTGTGCCAGCATACTTAGCTAAAGACAGACCAATATATCAAATTAAAAAATATATAGGTGCCTGGAAATATTAATCTTGAGTATTTATCAATTGCATGAGTGTTCTGGATGATGCGCAAGCCCACATGGCCCTTCAGGCCTCTCTTCCTTGATGAATTAGATTCATTGCTCATAGCTAAATGCACAACCATCTTTTCTTGTTTTTCTTCCTCTGGGACCATCTGGTTTCTTGTATATCCTGCCAGGCTGTTGGCATCAGATTCACTGTAGTTTCCATCCAGCATCATAGTTTTTGAATGAGATATTCCACACGTACACGGGAACTAGGAACACAAACAAGAAATACAGCTGAACTCTGGAAGAACACATTAGCAACTGAAATTATGTCTTCTTACTAACAGACAGCTTGCAAACAGTTGAGCTTGAAATTTTAGCTGAGATATTTTGTAAGTTTCTCTTTGACCAAAAAAGTAACTATTTTTTTCTTTTCTTGCTTCTGTTCCAAAAGGAAGAGGTGTGGCTTAGCTACACTGCTAGGACAACAGCTTCAGATTAGAAAAATGCTTTAGCAGGCATAAAAATTACCCAAAAGGTTTTTTCAGCTAGCTCTGTTCAGCCTTGCTCTCTTGAGATTCCTTATTTTGCAGTGCTTGTGTTTATAAACATTCAAGGACAAGATGCAGTTTTATCTGTGGTTATGCCCTGTCTGGTACATGTTATAGAAAAAAAAGCCAAGTTTTGCTTTCACAGATGCACATTTTCTTTATAAATCTGATTTTAAACCAAGGAGAGGATCAGTTAAAAGAAATCCTAATGTAAAATCTCAGCCCTGTGGAAGCTGATGTCAAAACTTGCATTGACTTCAGCAGCACCAGCAAGTATCCCACAAATCTAAAAAAAACCCCATGAATACAGACAGGATTTTGGATAGCAAATACCACCTTTTAGTGTTTAAAATCTGCACGCTTTCTGCCCCAGAAATATGGATTATATACTTGACTGCAATGAAAATGGACTCCCAACCCTCCATTCTGCTAGGAGTTCCTGCCTCTGGTTCCCCAATACCCAACAATACTTTGCCCCACAATTCTCTCCTCCACCAACTTTTATGTGTGGGTTTTCCAAGGACTTGCTTTCAAGGATAAGTTCAGCTAAAATAATTAAGAATATATACACATACATTTATAAATCCTGAATATATAGTTATAAATGCATATATAGAGATATATATGAACATACCACTGGAAGACTCTGCACTCAAGGCTCTTTCTTTAAATCATCTAACCAACAGATGACATTGCTTACTGAAACTTGAAAATTGACTTAAGAATTGTTTTCTGTGTCCTAGTAATAATGATTTAGTATAGAATTAAATGTAGAGGACTCCAGTACAGTTAAACACAAAGGAGAGAAGGGTTTGCCTTTTAAAAGTAATGCAGGTTTACTCTAGGCAAGTCCAACCTAGGAAGGATGATTTGTGTTAATTCCTCAGTACTATCAAGACAATGCTTTCTTCAGACATGGGAAGTCTAAGGCAGGGCTGGCTAAAGTGCCACAGATCACGGATCATGCACAGCAAATAAGACACATCTGCCTCTTTGTGCTTGCACAGAGCATCTCTACCTGGTGCTGCAGAGAACTGCTGGTCTCTGGGTGAGCACTAGAATGGGGGCATAAATAAATGAAGATGCTCAGGTCCTATTCAAATAGCCTTCCAAAATCACTCTATTGTTTAGAAGGCCTTGGAGAGAAGGAAAGTTTTGTCATGGGAGTCTGTTGAATTTATTCCAGTATCTCTTTTAAATTTATCTAACTAAATTTTTGATGAGTCGTTGACTAGGAAAGGCACTGGGCTGGTAGGTAGTCTATTCTGTACTTGAAGGAAGTCACAGGAAGAAGTGCAAGGGCAAGAGAAGGATATTCAAAGCCAACAGAGTAGTTCAGAGAGGGAAATGTCACAGTCAAACCATATGAAAGATGATAGTTGCATTGGCATTTCTGAAAGTCTGATACAAATTTCTCTGGGAGGTAGGTAGGTAACCAATTGTTACCTGTGAACTAATATGGGGAGTTCCTAATGGGAAGAAAGAAGCTGTAAAACATGGTGTTCTGGGTGTCCTGAAAACAATTGGTCCCAAGTCTCAGTGTTTAAAAGTTGACAGTGTTTTGTTTAATTACAAATAAGAAGGGCTCACAGATATCCAGGATAATTCAGGGATCTCTAGTCCTATTTCCTGATCACAGCAGGGCCACACTGCTCAGGGACATATCTGGTCAAGTCTTGAAAAACTCAAAGGATGCAGGATAAGATTTTTCATAGCACATTGAAAAGTACAAGCATAAACTTGGCTGCCTCTTTTTTGAATATGATAAGGGGGAGCAGCTCCACTCTTAACATCTATTGAATAGAATTTCCAGAGTAAAGCTGATTGTAGGAGGAAAAAAATTGCTCCAAACAACACTTTTAACTTAGAAATACAGCAATTGCGACAGCTGCAATGAAGTATCATATTTGGTAGTTTCCTCTCTTGTCATCCCCACACAGTTCTAGGTTGCAGTCTTCCCCAGTTCAAGTCACACATCACGCTCTCCTCTTCTCTGATGTTTCTATGAAGACCCATGAGACCAATTACTGTTTTCCTGGCGTTATCAATTCAGCCTGAGGTAGACGGGTTTATACAGATCAAATTATACACACATGGATGTTTTTGCATTTACAGACATAAACCAGTCAATATAAAGACCAGATCAGCTGTAGAAAAAAAAAGGAGTACAAAAAAATGTTGACCAAAAGCTTTTTCTTACCCTCTCCCGCAGTTTCCTCTCCTTCCTCTCCTGCACCGTAGTCAGGTAATTCACTGCTGCGTATTCCAGCACCGAGAGGAAGACGAACACAAAGCTGACCCACAGGTAAATGTCCACTGCTTTGATGTAGGAAACACGGGGCATGGAGGCGTTCACCCCAGTGATGATCGTAGACATGGTCAGCACTGTTGTTATCCCTGGAAAGAGCCAAGAGAAGTCAACACTATTGACTGCTACAGACTATTGACTCAAGAAAAACAGAAGTTGTGCTCCACGTGAAGCTCTAAAAGATGTTAGATGTGAAATAAGCTTGTGATAAGCATCTCTCCTGCCAATGCAGAACTGTTCCACCACCTACACTTTTATGGGCATGATGTGTTTGAGGAGCAACAAAGCAGCCATCATTTTGCTAGGAACAGCATTAAAAATCTAGGTGTTTTAACAGTGTTTAGAGTCAGGTCTGCTAACACCAACCTAGCATTGACTTTTGGTCACAGCTACAGAGGATTTTATCTAAATCACTGATCTTAAAAGGGACATGCAACAATGGTAAAATGTTTTGCATGAAACCATGAAAAATAAAAGCATTAAGTTTTTACCTCCAGGAATATTTGTCTATAGTTCAAGCTGTGGGAATCAAAAAGTTTTGAACATCCACCAAGAAACCACCTTTGTACTTCGTATGTATATAGAGAGAGGTGTGAGTATGTGTTTATAAACATATATGTATTTATGTTTGTATGTGTGTGAAGATATATATTTACACATACACATAAGTATGTGTAAATATATTTAGACAGAGGTAGATGAAATCCTGCAAACCAGTATGTACTCTGGATCATCATGGAGAGAAAAATATTTGCAAGTTCCCAAAGCCATTTAAATAAACAGAGCTAAAAAGCATTCATAACTAACTTCGGCCATCTCAAAACAGTGACTACTGTTGTTCACTTTTCATCAGGATCTAATTTTTTTTAATAATATCCACTGAACACATTTCTTCCAGTGGAGCAGACCTGACTGCCTCTTCTCACGTTTGCTGCAGTGAGTAGTGCTCTGAATGAGACAGACTTGTAGGCTAAAATCATAGAATCATAGAATCACAGAATCACAGAATGGCATGGGTTGGAAGGGACCCCAAGAATCATAGAGCTCCAACCCCCCTGCCACAGGCAGGGCCACCAACCTCAGGCCTGGATCTACACAAGATTGCCTAGGGACCCCTCCAACCGGCCTTGCACCTCCAGGGACGGGGCATCCACCACCTCTCTGGGCAGCCTGTTCCAGCACCTCACCACTCTCTCTGTAAAGAACTTGCCCCTAATATCTAATCTAAACCTTCCTTCCTTTAGTTTTAATCCATTCCCCCTTGTCCTGCCATTGTCTACACTTTTAAAAAGCTGAATCCCCTCCTGTTTGTATGCTCCCTTCAGGAATGGGAAGGCTGCAATGAGGTCCCCCTGCAGCCTTCTCTTCTCCAGGCTGAACAAGCCCAGCTCCCTCAGCCTCTCCTCGCAGGGGAGGTGCTTCAGCCCTCTAATCATCTTCGTGGCCCTTCTCTGAACCCTCTCCAACAGTTCTACATCTTTCTTGTATTGGGGGCCCCAGATCTGGACACAGGACTCCAGATGGGGCCTCATGAGGGCAAAGTAGAGAGGGACAATCACATCCCTGAAAAAAATCCTGGTTTTATGCTTTTAGTATCGTGAGCCTTACATAGTAACAGAGAATTGTCCTGTTATTTTTTTGCCTTCCTCTAACCTATGCATGGAGTCATGAACAAATTGGCACTTTTTATGTTCAGCTGAAAGAATTTCCTCCCATCCTGAATGTAGATAAAGCTCCTCCTGATGGGTTTTAGAGGTCTGGAGAGGCAGACTGGTGCACGTAGGATTTTCAAGCAGCACCTTCTTCACTTTTCCATTCCCTCAAATGAAAGACCTTCCTACCCCCGAAATGTTGAGCCCTTGATGTGAGGTGCCCTTGGAAGAGGAGAAATCCAAGCTGTGCCTGAACTTGGGGCTGGTGGCCTCTCATCCTCAGCACTGCAGATGTGCAAGGAAAGCCACGTTCCCTTCACTGGCACATTGTCTTTAGTTTTTCCAGGGGCACACCAGGTGGAGGGACACCTAAGTCTGCAGGTGCTGATAGGACTAGATCTCTTGCTGCCTTTCTTTCCCAACTTTGTGAAGATGTGCCACACCAGCACCCTCCAGGCAGCCCCGAGAAGGCCACTGGCCATGACATCAGTGCTGGCTGTTTGGGAAGACATACCTGGGTTAGGACACTCACTATGGCAGCTGGGACACAGAAGGATCCTGCCCTTGAAAGACATTGGTGAAAATTGTAACAGAAGCCCTAGGCTCCATGAAGGTGCCTAAACTCCCATGAAACTCTACCTTCATGGGTGGCAATGCCTGTGTCAAGCCTTCAGGACTGGACACCAGGGAAAAATCTTGACTCATAAATAATGAAACCTCTCTTCTCTGCCAAACTTTATTTTTTAAAACCACAGACCTTTCTGTCCTGAGCTAAAGAGGACTGCTTAGTGGTGGAGAACTTCAGACAAACTGCAAGTTCTGCATTATATTAATCATCTGGTGAAACAAACATTATCTTTAACCATCAAAACCAACAGTTTGCTTTCCTGCCAAAACTTTCACATTCAAAGATTTTCACACAGTCGTGGCTTGTTGCAGCTGCTCTCACCCAAAGAGACTCTCGCAGGAACTGCTCGTCGGTCAATCCAGAAGGACACCCAGGACAACATGACCATCAGAGTGGCAGGGAAGTAGGTTTGGAGCAAGAAGAAGAAGATGTGTCGGCGTAAAGTGAAGTTTATGTAGAGGCGGTTGTACCACCCTTTGAGAGAGGAGGAAAGCCAGAATCAGTGAAAAGAGCCTGGACGGTAGGCACAGAGGGGTGAGAGCTTACTTGTCATCTTTTCTTTCTAAAGGATAGTGAGAAGAGAAACTGATCTTTCAAAACCCATATTGTCCAGACTGTGGAAACTACTTAGTGGTGACATATAATCCCAAGAGCTCTCTAACAGGTAGTTGTAGCAACATTAGCTTTAGCAATAGCAATAAATCAGAAAAGGCCAATACCTGTGCTACTGTAGAAAGCCAGTCGTGATGTAGTGTGGAATTTCTGTATCAAAAACTGAGACAAAGAAATCTTTTCATCTGTTTTCAGGGATTCATTCCCATTTTTCCAATACAGCATTAGATCTTCATCTGTGTAAGCGTCTTAGGGAAAGAAGCAGCACAATAGAGTGAGGCTTCAGCATGGAGGGCAAAAAATGTTAATAGATCAAGACAAAATTAACAGACACAAAGACATTTCTGGCATAATGTCATGCCACAAAGCAGTTTGCTAATAACAGCAAGTTAAAAAGGTCTTGCCATATGATACACCATGACTACAACAACAAACCAAAAAAATCCTGGTCATCCTGATTCAGGGCAACACATCCTCTTTTTACTCCACAGCGATGTATCGACAGCTAGAACAGTACTTTTCTGAGCATCACATATCAAAAATCATTGACAAGATATTGCTAATTGGTAAGAATAACTCAGGAAATAGTCACCTGAATAAATACCTGCAAACAGAGGAAGGGTAAACAGACACCTTGAACTATAAGCAAATCTTTGCTTACAAAAAGACTGTAAATGAAAACTTAAAGACTTAGGTAGTGCACTAGGTAGCAGGAATGATGAATGAAAAAAAAATGTTATGGAGATGGTCAGGAGGTATTGGAGCAGCTAACCTCAAGACCCACCTAAAACTCTCTTCCCAATCTAAATTACTCTGTGTTCCTGTGATTCTCTTGTCTGTAGAGGAAAATATCAGTTAAATAACCATGGGGATCTAAAAAAATCTACATCTTAGTCTTGGCACACCCTGGAGAAGGTTTACAGAACAGCCATTGCTCTCACCACAGAACAACTCCTTTCCAAAGAAGCTGAGCCATACTTACAGTGCTTGCATGGTCAGGATTATATCATAGATAAACTACATTGGTAATTCAATTTAGAGAAAGCCCATTATCATTTTACTCATCTTTTTACTGTGGCATTTCAAAGCACCACCTTCCTGTCAGAAGCGGTGAAGAAGCCAAAACTTCTCTCCCAATTTTCTCATCAGCAAGCTGCTGAAAACTAGTATATATGTTGGACATTTCTGCTTGAAAGTCACATCTACTCAAACGTACACAAGGATGCTTTCGTTACAAATTATGCCATCTTGCAGCATAAGGGCTAAATAAGCAACACAGAAGGTCAATAAAAAGACTCCTAGTAACTCTGGTGAACTCTTTTTTAGGCACTAAACCAGGGTGAATTCTCAAATGTGTCCAGTCTGTATGTGGTCAGCCAGCCATGGAGCACATCTAGCTAGCAGCACAGATAAAACATACAGCTTTCCAGCTCCAGAGAGCATGTCTGAGAGTCCAGGGGGAAGCGGCTGAAGTCCATGTTGCACATCGCCGTCACTGTGATCCTAGAAGTTGAAAATGAGAAAGGTTGGTGTCTGTGAGGAGCAGTGGAGGGAGAGTGTTAAGTCAGATAAATCATTCTGCAGCTTTAAACCCTGCAATTATGCATAATGTTACCATAAAATCCTCAGGAAAATGCCAATCAATTCTCCAAGTCCAAGAGAGCCAGATTATACACAGAAATGCCAAAGGAAGCTGTAATTTCGAAGAATAGCTGTAATATATCAAGGAACTAAAGTGCTATCTTGGACGTTACAGTGATATTAATGTCAGTATGGATACTTCCACCATGTTTTACATCCAACTATTTCCCTACAAGGCAACAACATAAAATAACTTTGGCACACACATTTGAAGGTTCCCAGTTTGATTAAGGTTTCCTTGTTTTCCCCATTGTGCAGTTCTCTCCATAGTCACCCCAATAATGACCCAGGCATGAGGAACATGACCAACTTTGCTGAAAACCACAAAATTCCTCCATTACATATATTATTAAGGCAAAAGCAGATTCTTTCAGTCCTCAATCAATTTTTTTTTAACCTGGGGAGCGTATTTCTGAGGCAGTGGATGAAAAAGTGCTACAGGTGTTTTTCAAGGAGTGAGATTTCACTCCGTTAAGTTTGTGCCTTATCTAAAGAGCTGCAGCAGTCACCACTTCGGTTTTTAAATGAGTTCAGTAATGTGCAACATTATGTAACAAGTTTTCCAGTGGGTCAGTGAACTTTCTTTCGAGGGTAGACTTGCAGTGGAGCTCTCAAATCAGCAGTGGCAAATCAGCTGCAAGTCATTATTTCAGAGGCCAACTTACACTGGCCGTGACCGTCGTCTGGATTCACTGTAGATGTTGATAAAGAACTTTTCTTCTGTTCAAGGGATTATGATCCAAATCCTACTCTGACCTATGCTCTCGTCACCCTGGAAAACCACACGCTGTATTGTTTCCATTGCTCACAGCCTGCAGTTCCCCTGTGCTGAAGCCAGCAGTGCTCAACAAAGAAAGTGGGTTTTTAATGGCAAACACTGGCTCTGTTCAGAGCTGTTCATTTGCCCATGGGCAGAATATTTACTTCCAAAGTTTTCTGTGAGCTGTTGAGGAGATGATGTGGCTTTCTAAGTTTACCCACAAAAGAGAAGGATGTGAGTTAACCACAGCTGGTCTAAACAGGCTGAATTCGCTGCATAAACTTGCTGCCGGCTCTAGGATTCTCACTGGGGACACCCAGCTGACTCCAGGCTCCATGACACAGACTATCTCTGAAGTGAGACTGTTGTCTCAGTGGTCCCCCCCAGGCCCACTTTTGTGGCTGTTTCGGTTTGTCTTCCCACCCATGGGATGACTTGGTTCACTTGATGGTGTCACTTGATATCAGTACTATACATCCATATAAACAAGCAGTTATAAATCTATCTTCTGCTGTATTGTCCATGAGTTACCCCACTAATTATAAGCTTGTAGCAATCTTTAATAGCATATACCTACTTGGCTACAGCTGTTATTGGCTGTTGCTATGTGATTGATCAATGGTGTATTATTGATCACTGATAGTAATTTGTAAGAGCATGATATATTATTAATCATAGATATACTCACTAGTGGTGATTTTTGTGCTATTTTTGGATCTGTAATAAGGTAGAGAAGTTTAGAGGATAAAGCCTCCATGTCCTGGTGCATTACGGAATCCTGCAAACCCATGATCATGATCCCTATACACCCACAGGCTGGGTAACCTTTTAGGTCACAACAGACATGCCTCAGGATTCTTCCAGCCAACAAACCTGCTAGAAAATCAGAGACTGCAGGGTGACTTTTAATGTTGGCATTTCGGCTTCAGTAAACTTAAACCTTTACAACAACATGCAACAAAACGAAGCAAAAAAAATAAAAATCCCCCAAACCCCACAAAAAAAAAGTTTCTTCCAGACAAACAGGAAGCAAAATAAGATAATTATAGAGGTCACCATCTGGTATATCAGCAGCTTTCAGTTTAATCACACACTGACCCTGGGACGAACGTTCCTGCTCCACTAAGCCCTCCTCTGACTGCAAAGAGTTAGGGGAATGCTTCCCCTGGGAGGAGATTATCCTGTTACTGCCCAAGCATGGTTTCTCACAGTTTTCTGTGAAGCATCTTGCACTGTACGTGCTGTAAACAGGGCTTTGCATCAGTGGTGGGAGTATCAGGGTTGGCAGTAGCAGTCCTGGCAGTTGCCAAAGCTGTGCCAGCAGAAAAAATAACAGTGAAGCCCCAGGGGATGCCCAGGACCTGCACTATTACCTCATGCTGTAGAGGACGTGACCGTCGGGGAACACTCGAAGCATGATGTTATCCGTGGTGGTATCATGAATGAAGGACCTTTTGGAGTGCACAAAGAAGACATCAGGAACCCAGATCTTCTTCACCAGCCTGCCGTCAAAGGTCATGCTCTTGTTGTTGGTGCTGGGGAATGAGAGACGCTCATCCTTCCAGTAGTGCCTTAAGTACAGAGTCATAGTGAAATCCTTCATGAAAAAGGAAGAGAACCAGAGAGTGGTCTGTCAGCATAGCACTCTACATCTAGCAAATACCAGAAAGACAAGTCATTCCTATTAGGTAGATGAAATCACTCCCCTCTCAACTCTTGCCTCTTCCCTGGACCAATGCTCTTCGTGAGAAGATTTTCCCAAGAAAATAATTTCAGCCAAAGCAACACATAAATCCCCAATGTATTACAGCACACAGTAACATTCAGTCACAAAAGGGAGATAGGTAGGTAGGTAGGAAGGTAGGTAGATACATAGATAGATAGATAGACAGACAGACAGATAGATAGATATCCCAAGAGAAGCACCACCCTGCAGAAAGGATTCTTCAATCCTGACAAACTTTTCTTGAAGGATTAGGGTATTGATAGCATGTTCTAGAGGAAAAACTTTTAAAATCAGTTTAATGATCAGGCTAAACAGTCAGCAATTTATCCCCCAAATAACCAAATTGTTGCAAACTGCAACCAAGTGAGGGAAATGTTTTTCCTACCGTGCAAGTGTATAAATAAAGCTCTCTTTTAAGCTTGATGAGGGACAGGCGCTTCAGTCACACAAAGGAAAACATCTGTTTGTTGATCCTGACCTGGCAGCTGCTGCTTTCAGAGCTGGATCTACTCTCTCATGCTGAGAGATCAAATACACTTGTTTTCTTTATATTCCCAATTATGTGAGTGGTTATGGGAGATGCAGCTGCTAAGCCTGGGCAGGCAGCAACACAGCCTGGGATCTCTTCCTAACTACTGTGCAGCTGCTTCCTAAAACCACCACCACCACCACCTCATTTTGTTTTGCTGATGACAAACCACCAGTTAACCTGACTCTCCACAGCAAAGGAATGCCCTAGTGACAGCCTTGCACTGCCAACAGGTTTTTCACAAATTTGTTGAAGAAGTCTCCAATGCCTGCTCTTGCCTTGCCACCAGGCCCTTCACCTGGGCTCCCCCTCTGACCATGGCAGACACCTGCTGGAGGGACACATCTTCTCATCCACCTGCAGGCCTCCACCTTGGCAGAATGGTTCCAGCCTCCATCCTTACTCCCCTCCCAGGGATGCTACTGGGTCACCTTTCCCTTACAGCTTCAGTCTCAAAGCAATGGCTTCCTTCTAAAGCAGTCTATGGCTTCCTTATGAGGGGGGATGAAGGGGCAGTTGACTATCTCCTCTCTTTGGTAACCAGGGATAGAACCTGAGGGAATGGTATGAAGCTGCAACAGGGAATGCTTAGGTTGGATATTAGGAAGAGGTGGTCAGACACGGGAACAGGCTCCCCAGGGAAGTGGTGAAGGCACTGAGCTTGACTGAGTTCAAGAAGCATCTGGATGATGCACTCAGTCACATGCTCTGACCTGGCTGGCCCTGTGTGGAGCCAGGAATTGGACTCCATGATCCTTATGGGTCCCTTCCAGCTCAGGATAGTCTATGATTCTATGAAAGAAACAGCAGCTGCTGCTAGTGGCAAGGCTTCAGTTGAAACCTGCTTGGAAAAGCCAACCTTGGGGACTGGACAAAGAAAGAACATCAGTTTGACTAGAGCTGGGAAAAAGAAAAACAAGGAAAAGGCATAACTAATGATTTCTTTGGAGTCAATGGCATTTACACCAGAAGGAAACTAAGGGAGCCTGGCTATTCAGGGTCACCAGCCCTGGGCAGCTCTCCAGCAAGAAGGAGCCAGGCAGCCTGTGGCTGCACAATGCCTCTGGGCAACTCCAGCGTGGGAGCACAGGGGGACAGGGACTGGTGTGGAATCAGCTTGGCATCCCTGACGTGACTCACAGCCACCATAGCAGGGGCACAGAGAATGCCTGTAGGGACAGGGTGTAAAGAGCATCCCCATCCCAGTGAACAGAAGCCCTCTCCTTCTCCCAGCCTCTCTCTCCAAACAGGCCTCCCATGGCTAGCAGGCAGATCTCCAAGCACTGCGAACATCAAGCCAAAGTGGCAGCTGATGACTGCTTCCAAGTACAAAATTCAACTTGGGGATTTTTCTCACTGCATGGGTCAAACGAGGCAGTTCACAATCACTGACAGCTTGTTCCAGCACTAATTACAGACCAAGAAAAGGGGTTTATTTCATCACTCACAAGTAGGAAAATCCCTTAGGAAACAAGTTTTACAAGGAACCGAGAAAATGATAGTACCGGCTGGAGGCACAGAGAATGAGCATACAGAAGTGCCCCACTTTTGGCAGCACGTTTCATGTGTGTGCCATGCTCTGGGCAGCCCTGAGAGCACCCCTTCCCAGCACACACAGCAGCAGCCAGCTTTGGACTGGAACTTCTTTGGGACACCAGATGCCTCAGGAAGCAGTGGTAGGTAAAGGTTTCCTGACCATGGATACCCAATTTCTAAGGCCACTGACCATTCAGAAACAAGCCCTTCCTGCAGCTCTGCCCTGCCTGCAGCAGGGAGACGAGGAGGGCACCCTGAGGCAGACACAGCCATCTTGGCTCCCTGCCCTGTTTGCACTCCTCTCCATAAACACCCATGCTGGGACAGACTCCTAGAAAAACAAACCAACATAACCCACACTGACCTGGGAGACCATTCTTCCACCCTAAATACAAATCAGCAGCTGTACAAAGTACTTGTCCTGTGCTGGGAAAATAGGGCTGTGGAGTTATCTAGAGCAAAGGGAGAGAACTGACTTCCAAGCTTTCTGAAAGGCACTTTTTTGTTGAAATCAGATGCTCCTGACAGAAAGCATTGCAAGTTATTTATTTTCACTAATTAGGTCTCCTTGCTGCTATGACACTATCTTAATATATTAGAGCCCCAGGCCTCCTTGCAACAGCCATTTCCTGTGCTGACAGCTCCCACACACATGCTCCATCACAGGCATCCCCCAAAACCTTCTCTTTCAGTATCCAGGCTGGCAAGCTCCCTTGTTTTAATGGAGATGTAATTGCACAGTGAAAACTGATCAACCTAAACCTCTTCCCTTTTGTTGAAACCAGAGAAGGTACTCAAGAACATGGAGGAAAACAGAAGGAGGAAGGAACCAGGAAGCTTCCTCTTCTCCTCTATGTTCCCCTTTCCACTTCTCTGTCCAGTGGTTTTTATTCCATCTTCTATAGTAAAGCTAACCAGGAAAATGTGTTCCTTTTGCTAGGAACACCTTGAAACTTGTCAAAGGTTAAAGACTGCGTGTATTTCTTCCATTAAAAAATAAAGATACTAAATCACAATTGAACTTGGTGCAAATTTCTTGAATAGCAGGAAATGACTGAAAGACCCTTCCCCTGTACCAAATTCCACCTTGGCAGAGACAGCTCAGGCTCCCCCTGGCAGTTCCCACTCATGTGCCTCAGCAAGGTTACTCCCAGTGTTGAAGAAGCAGGACCAGTTCCTCCTCATTTGTGCTGCCAACTTAATTTTCTAACACACCTCCCAGAACCATGTTTCAAACACAGGGACTCAATGGTTCCCTAAGGAAGAAAACTCTTGCAGTAAGTATGTGAAATTCACCACAAAGCTTCGTACGCAGCTACTTATATTTTTGGTTGTGATAGATCCTTCATAGCACTGATTATTCTCCTAATCAAGGTCCTTTTTCCCTTCATACCTTTAATCTTTATCTGAAGATACAGAGATAAGCCTTTGATCACCTGGGTTTAGCAAGTCTTTGGTTCTGAATATCAGTCTCTTTGAATTTGCTAAATGCTGCCATTGCTTTCATCTGACCAATAATTTGGAACCCACGGGTTTCAAGTGGGAGGGACGTTTTGTGACTAGAAATAACTGAGGCTTAAAAGAGGATTACGTACCATGTCAACCTCAGAAATACTGTCCAAGCTTTCAACTTGCACATCCACCCCAACAGGAATTGCAGGGCCTGTAGGAGAATGAGATTTAGATATGTAAATAACTGTTCTTTTTATACCATGTGTGTTTGATTAGCACCATAAGGTGGCATGCAAAACACTTCTGAATTTGCGTTATACTTTTCAGTCCATGATTCTTCACAAGGGGGCTGGGAGAAGAGTCAGCAAATAAGCATGTAAGGCCCCTTTTTGAAACACTGAACTATCTTCCTTTGGCATGCACTGCAATGTTGACACTCTGCCCAGCTAATCCAGAGCTCAAATGAAACATTTGCATATGTTTTTAAAAACTGAGCCATCCCATCATAAATTTTAGGCCTCTATGAACAAACTGAGCCCCAAGAACAGGGGACTGAGAGGAAGAAACTGCAAGCAGTGAGCTCTCCCTTGTGGGTTTCTCATTTCTTATCAACAAGATACATTAAACTCTCAAGTGCTCATCACCATTTTCATGACTCATTGATGATGTTAGTAGTTTTCCACAGTAGTTTTAAAATTAGAAACCCGAGAATATGAAGTAAATAAGCAGAAAACATCCATAGTATGTGCATACTCCTCTATTACTAGAAATCCTCTATCAAAACTTTCACTGTAAGCTGCTGCTCATTAATGACCAAGACGTCCTCAAGTTCCCCAAGCTGTATTACACAGCTTTTTACTTTTTCTGGTGCAGGAGGGACGTGCCTACAGATTTGTGCACACTGAGTGAGACCCACCAAGGAAGGTCAGCAGGAACTGCTGAGGAGCAGTCCAGGTGGATCCATTGATAGCTTGAGCTGTCAGCATGTGGCAGTGGGTCTCAAAGGGCTCACACCGATGTGTATCTCTAGCCTAGGCATGGTCAGTGAAACCATGACAAAGGCAGTAGTAGCTCTGCAGAACTTGCCTGAGACTTGCTCAGGAGAAGTGATGTATCCAAGGGCTGTAGTGGCCTTCATGAAGGTTTGCTAAGATTTTTAGCATATAGATTTTGAACCTGATTAGCAGCTGGATAGCATTTAAGAGGCACCACAACTTTTACGTACATCCAGATCCATATTTGTGCAGTGCCATGCACAGGTCCTGCTACATGCATTTAGCTCCAGTAGCATCTTCCTCAAGACTACAGCCAAGATGAACACACTGTAAGCCTAAAAAGACAGCAGAAGTGCATGCGCTCTTGAGTGCCCTTGGGGCTTTTGAACACAGCCTTACATTTCCCTCTGCTGAAGGAGAAAGGAGTGTCAGACCAGCTTCCATAAGGAAAGGGTAATTGCAGAGCCCATGAGACAAGCTGATTACTGTGACTGGCCCTGACACAGATTTGCGAGGGCTTTGATAAGCCAGCCTCACCGAGTTACAGCAGAGTGTGGTGATGGTGCCTCCATCTCCATTCTGCACACACAGCTCTCTAGCCTGCCATGCCAGTGCTGTCTGTCAAGAGCTGTCCTGGGTACAAGCACCCTGAAGCAAGCCCTGTGGCAGCAGGGCCAGGCTCCTCAGCACCACCAGTCCCAATTTAAGTGACTGTTTCAGCTGATATGGCGCTAACCCAGGGAGTTCAGATGACTCCTAGATGCTTGTAAACACCTACATGTCACACTCAGACCACACAGCTGTGGTCTTCATACTTAAAAAAAAATGCCAGCAAACATTTTCTCACTTCTATTCATGGTTTGGTGGTGTCTGTCCAAGCCAAAGGGTGTTTGCCAGGAAGATTTACCTGGGGAGAACTTCCAGTTAATCGGCACTGGCATGTTTCTCAGGACCTCATTGACTCTGGCAAGATGTTTTCACTCCGATGACATATGCCCATCTTCCTCCCTTCCCTGGGTCCCTTTTGGTAGCTTATATACTACAAGGAATCACTGGAGGCAAAGGAAATCCTCACCTTGTTGGCATTCAGTTCCCCTTCTCCCAGGTATTCCCCAAAAGGGAAAACCCAAAGCCCCAGCCTGCACCACCGATAGAATGCAGACATGCTGTCACAACCGCATCCAGGGCAGGGCTTGGAAGGGCGAAAGATTTTTAACTCTTGCACACACGGCTTCACAACACAGGTATGCTCATTCAGCAGGCAAGAACAGTCCTCAGCCCCCTTCCCAAATTACGTGGGGAATGACTTTCAGCAAAGGGTGAAGTTACATAGAGGATAGACTGAGCTTGCGGTGAGACCTTCTGTGAGACTGTACAGCTCACTGACCCACAGAACGGTAACCTAGCCAAAACCAACTGCACCAGCAGCAATCAGGCTATCTGCTTCCCAATCAGTGAGTTCAATCAGCCAGAGGAAAGACTGGGTATATGGCTGAGTTGGCCACAGTGGGCAGAGGAGTCAGGGAGGAGAACAGCAGGTCAGAGAGCCCTCTGCCTTTGGTGGCACCGGATCAGCCCCTCATGAGACAGTTCCTGTCTGCTAGGTCAGGAAACATGTTCAGTCTCTACTGATCTGCCCACAGGATGCAACCATTCATCAACCAGTAGGTGCCTTCTCAGACCACTGTAATTCATCAGAGAGAGGCAAATTCCTGGCAAAATCACAGATATCTTTTCTTGTCACCCTTGCCATGCATCCTTTCCTTTGCCTGGCTCCTTGCCTCAGAATTACACCTTCAGACAATGACTAGCACATGGCCCTTCTGTTACCCTACAGACACATCATCTGCTAGTTTGACCAGAGGAAACGGTGGCTTTATGACTGGAAATATTGTGGCAATGGCTTTGCAATACTCTGCTCTCCTTTGCCCATCTAAGTTGAGTAGTTGTAGAGTATGATAAGGTCTAACAAGGAAATTAGCTTATAGAGCGCTGTTTTTAAGGAGGTGACTTGTTACTTTTGATTCTTTCAGCTGACCTATTAAGTGATGCTACACCTCACTCCATAACCTTCATGTCTTACATACAGTATTTTAATGCAGTCCTTTCCAAACTGAAATAACTTTATGAGTCTATAACTTGGTTGCAGCCACACTGCCTTCTACTCTCTATGATTATTTAGGACATCAAGTAAACAAAAGTTTAAAACAAGAAGACAAAGAATTTCTCTATTAGACTCCTCCTGCTCTGTAAATTGTGCTTTGGGTTTTTTTAAGCAAGGTATTGAAAATCACTGTATCTTTGGTGATAGCAAACATTTTCATGTGCAGTATAATCAACAGGAAAATAATACAAGCTGCTGCTAGGCAGTGCCCTGCTGGTAGCCAATTGGTCTTTGTTTGCTCAGACACCTCATGAAGTCATACATGGTGGTCAAGAAGAGCTTGGGCAATTATTCAAACACTTATCTATTGCCTTAATGTATTTACGTACCTAATCACTCTTCAGTGTGGTTGTGTTTGTGATACTTAACTTGGTCCTCTGCTACAGCAAGCCTCAATCCTCAGAGTAGGTTACTTCAGAAAGGCTGCATGGCCCAACAGAGCCCGTGTCAGGGCAGGCACAAGGCTGCCCTCAACACTGCCTCTGGCTCTTGCTAGAGAAGGCATTTGTAATTAGTATTATTTGTTGTCACACACAACTGCTGACATTGCAGTGGTGCCCACAATGCTTCCAGACAGCCATGTCATGGTAGGCATGGTGCTGACGGAGAAGACATGGTCTCTGGCAGGATGGCTTCACAGAGCAATCAGGCTGTGCCAGAAGAGGAGGGGAGCAGTGGGCTGTGGTACTTCCCCCTGAGTCTCGCTGGTGTTGACAGGCTGCACGCCCAACACATGCTGGGCAGCACATCCCCCGCCACCCAACTTCCAGACTGCAAGAGACGCTCTCTGTGTGTGAATGCTTAATTTAGTCTTGATTTGGGAAATCTACAGCCATCCAAAGTCTATTTACTGCTGCAATTTCCACACTTCACTGAGTACTAATCACAGATTCTTAAAAAAGCCAACTGAAAACCAAACACAAAAACCCCAAAACCTCAAAGAGAACACCACTGCCAAGATGGTATTTGTCCCTCTCTCCTGTTTTTCCCTGTCTGCTCTTGAAGATAAAATACTATGTCCATTTTTTTTCTTTTTTTATCTTCCTGCACTGAACACTCAGTTTGGCTCCCAGATAACCAGCAGTAAACTCACTGCAAGGACACAGTCACTCTGGAGCTGCCATGGAACTTTATTAAACCCAAAACAAAGGATGTTGAGTGTAAAGCTGGATGGTCTGGAAAGGCCTTGACAGAAGAGGCCTAAAGTTGGGTTAGGTGTCTTGTGCATCAGAGAAACAGCTTTTAGTTTTTTTCTTTTCTGCAGTTAGTCATACATTTGAGAGATGATAAAAGACTATAACAGAGAGAGGGAGAAATCATTTGAACTCTGGACTTCTTGAGGAAAATCCTGCAGTCAGTGCTTTTCCCTTCTCCCTGCATGTTGAGACACCAACACCCTTTGGAGGAGGCTTGGACAAGAGTTTGGACAGAGGAGGAAGGAGTGTGTGAAGAGCCAGTGGGGCCATCCCAAATATTGCTGCCTAGGAGCCAGTGGTAGGAATCAGATCGTCACCAAGTCCTGCTCTAGGTGATGAGCATAAGCAATGAAGATAATTGCTTATTAACTTGGCCGATTGCCCTTCAAAACTTTTACCAAGACACAGTTTTGCAGAGACACTTGATGTGAGCAACATCATAAATGTCAGTGTCTGAAGCAAAACAGAAGCCCTGTAAAGAAATGTCCTATTTAACCCCAGAAACAAACCCTGGGTTTCCATACAGGTCTTCTTGGCTACAGTCCATGCCACAGAATTAAATGGCTGTTGATCAGTCACAGAAAGATGTTGAGAGATCTTTGATCTCATTAATCCTTAGAGTCAATCGGGACATGCTAGCTTTTTAATCCTGTCCCTCTGGAAACTGTTGAACCACTGGGGATCCAGATGCTTTGCCAAATTTCCCATCGAATGCTAGTAGGGATGATCAAACAGAAAAAAACCTTCTTTATTGAAAGGGAGCAGAGGATGAGGAAGATGTGAATAAGAAGGGAAAATAACAGCTGACATGGTATCTGACATAGTGAATAGGTAGACAGAGGACATGTAACTTAGATTATAGCAGCAAGTGTAAAAAAATCCCTCAGCAACTAGCTTTTCCTTCTCTAGAGAGAAATTGTATAACCTTCCACTGAACCATTTCTTCCAGAAACAACAAACATGTCAACATCCATTATCTCCATCACTGTCCACATCAGTATCTTGCAGAACATAAATCCTAATTCAGCAGGATTTATACACACGTAAAGCAAACCCTGGACTCCTAAAAACTTCATAAAGGCCACAGACTTCCACTTAGAACACAGAAATGAACCCACTAATAAGCTGTTCCCCTTGCATCCCAGAACCAGCACAGTGGCAGCTCCCAGGCAAGCTCAAGACACTCACACAGTCATTAGCAAGTTTGATGATATAAAAGGTTATAAAAATTGGAAATGGAAAGCAGGGGTTTTTTTTCATTTTGAGGGAGATATTTATATCTGCATGTTGACAGAGGATTTAAGTACAGCCTGAGGCTGATAGGAGCACTTTTACTTTCTCTCTCATATTGGGCAGTATCCATTAGCCCCACAATTTCTGTACAGCACTTACAGGTGATATGACAAAGCACCTTGCACCTTCTCACTGCAAAGGTACCACCTTCTGAAGCCACACCAGCAACATCTTATTTCTGTGAATTCCTGCATGTCAGTGTGCTTGTCTCATATCAAACTTGAGTATTAAAAAGGCACTCAGAGAGCAGCTTATCGAGGTGTTTGTGGTGTTGCGTGTCTTTCTTCCTTTCCAAGTTCACAACCTGGTGCCCTGAGAATCAGCAGTGAGAGTGCTCCCTTATCTCTCTTTCCTCTGCATGAGCTGCTCTGTCTTGTGACTTACTCTTCAGTGAAAGCCATTACACGTTCACCTTAAGTGCTGCATATAGAAAAGGTGCTGTACAGCATACCTTTAGAGAAGACCCACTTTGCATCTGCATTCAGTGGTTGTACTAGTAGAATAGACCAAATGAGTCTCCATTTTGGATGAGTTCTAACACCAAGAAGATCTGTGACTTGTTCCACCTTGCAAAAGCTCTAGTTTATATACTAAACACTGTCCTAGGTTGAATGGGACATCTGGTCTGGAGCTAACCCCTCCAGGGAACCCACAGGGTTTCCGCAAGTCCCAATCAGGAGTGATTTCAGAACGTGCTCAACATTAAAGCCTGTCGCATCCCAGCATGTCTCAGCACCTAAGACCATCCAGTGAGGAGCAGCCATGAAATCTGAGGAGCCTGTTCCCAGTCAGAAACAGGCACTGGACACAAACATGTTTTTTATTTTCTAACACTGCAACAGGCTTTGGAAGAGAGGGTACAATCGTGAAAAACTCATGTGAGTTTTCCACTCCAGCTCTGAGACTAAAGCTTTGTGACATCTCTTTCATCTTTCCCTTTGGCAGTGACTTCAAAGGCTCGTTGTTTTTTCTCTGGGACAGTCTCTCTGTCCCCTCATCTATCTGTGAAGGAGTGAGGCAGACTTAGGCCCTGAGATAAGAATATCTCCATGGGAAACAAGAGGTGTCTTTGCTGCCAGGAATACTGCACACACCCAGCGAGGGTGGGACACAAATGTCCATAAGGGATCCCGTGTCTGCAAGCCACAAAATACTCTTCACTGTTTCTGCATATGTGTATTTGTATAAACGTATGTAAATATGACACCTTAGGTGTGGGCAGCTTCCAGGCAGTCACCAGCTCATCAGCTGCCACATGACTGCAAAGACCTATCCTTTCTTATTGAGGGAGATGCAGATTGCTTCATTCACCTCCCCGTCCATCCATCCTGATAAAAACCCCATCAAGAAAGGGCAGCAAAGACCAGATGACATTAGGTTATTGGGCTGTGAAGAAATAAAAGTACAGCATCGGACTGTTCCTCAGCAAAGAAGATACAGCTATTTTAAGTATCAACTAAAGCTGCTTATTCACAGGCTCCCTGTAAAATATGAGATGTCATAGATGAAATGCTTAAAATGGATGTTTAGGGAAGGCAGCAAACCAAACATTTACATAATCTTTAAATATTAATATTTGTAAATAATACCTGAACATCTGCTAGCTAGAACAAGGTCACTGACATGGAGATAACTCCCTAAGGGCCATAATGAATGCAGTCTATTTTAGCTTATGGAGGCTACTTTGGACATCAGCAAAGCGAAACTCTCTGTTGTTACCACCATACCCAATAGCTTGTTTCTAATGGGCAGAGAGCAGCCAAGACAACCATGCTTACTGGGCTGTTAATAACACAACTTACACAACGTTTGCTGGCTGCCTTGCTCTTTACAAAGATACTTTTTCTTGAAAAACCCTTCACCTTTCTCAAATGTTTTTCTTCTGTTTCACCTTGCATGACCCCAGCCTGCTTTGCCACGTGGTCACAGCTGTGCAGGGCTAGCAGCTTGCTGGCTGTGCCCTCCAAACCAGCAGAAGTCACTGTGGCCACGATAAAGGAGCTACAGACCCCATCCCCTTTTTAGCTTAAAATTCAGGGGTGAAGTTATAGACTGCTCCACCACAAATGTTAGAGGTTCACAGCTGCCCACTGTTCGACCAAGCTTGGGGATCAACAATTTTACAGCACAGGGTTTCTTTATATCCCAATGTCACTCCCATTCTCCTAATGATATTATTTATGTTTCCCAGAGATAAGCTGCCTTTCCCACCTGCACCGAAACATCACAGGCCTCGCGCAGTCCCACAGGGGCAAACTCTTCATTAGACTGTGGTCCCTGAGCTGCCCTCAGAGAGCAGAGACCAGTCACAGCCAGACACATCCCACGGGCTCCTCTAATCCGCTTCAGCTGCACAAAAGCCTTTTTATCCCACGCAGGTCAGACCACATCAGTGTGACTGGCAGCACCGCAGCGGGAAACGGGAAGGACTCAATTGGCATGGCAAATCACTGTGACTGCCTGACGAGTGACATTACAGAGGAAAATACAAGGATGGTCTCCTACCAGCCTTTTGTTTGCTTTCCTCTACTTACTTACGTATTTATTTTCCATCAGGCTTATCATCTGTCGCTGAAAATACACAGCCTAATTCTGCAGCTGTACAAGAACAGGTAGTACCCAAGCTATCTCTGTGCCCATGAAGTGTGCTTTCCAAGGCTGGAGCCTCAACAAAGCTGTTGCTGCATGGTTTGCTCCTTACCCCATGCACCCTAGCCCTTCTAGCACCCCACCTTTGTCCCAGGTAGCTCTGCAAAATAAGGAGGCTTTGAGCAAAACTCACAGAAACACCATGTTTTTCCTTCACAAAAAAGCCACCTCCTCACGTAAGGCAGTTAGAAATACTTCTCCATTTTGGAAATGTTACTTCAAGTTTTTGGGTTCTAGCAGTACCCCAATGCCCATGATGGGGGTGCAGCGCAGGAAATAATGACAAGAAGGAGGTTAAAGTGTGGTTACATTAGAACTGGAAGAGTAATAGTCTAACTATGTGTGTCTGCTTGGTGGGAACTTTGCACAAAGGTGTTCTTCACAGGCTCTGCAATGCGGATAAAAATGGGGAAACTTTGGTCTGTTTACAGAAATAGAGGGCAGTGGTGACACTGGACATCATCAGCACAACAGAACAAAACCCTTTGACTTCCCCAAAAAGCATAGGCATCGTGTCCCTGACATATATCCAGCTAGGAAAAAAAAAGTAATAATAATCACAGTGGCTCCCCAGCTACGTCCAACCAAGGCAAAGAGTCCAGATCTCCTCCCAGAGAAGCCCTGACATCCCACCCCATCAACCCCAGGAACCAGCAGTGACATTGAGGAAAGAGAGTGCCACATCAGGCATTCAGAAGTCAGCAGCCAAACTGCAAAAAACTGAGGTTGGCTTAAAAAAAAAAAGTAACTTGAAAAAGCAACGTGGCACCTTAATCTTTAATGATTTGGGTTTCTAACATTTTTGACGCACATGTTTTGAGTCTTTTCTCTGCTACATAGAAGACAAGACTCCCTCTCTGTCCATCCTCATGGACACTGATTTTGCCCACTAAAGGGAAAGCTTGACCCCTTCCCTTTGGGACCAGCAGGGTTTGTCACCAACTTCACTGGTATGGAAAACTATTTACTGCTAAAACCAACTCTGTTCAACCTAGAGTGACCAAGACAAATAAGGGTCCCACAGACACACTATGAGCCAGGGGTCCTGCATGCTTTCCAGCCAGGGAGACTGAGCCAACAAGGTGGCTGAACAATCCTAACAGTGACCATCTCCTCCGGGAGCTGAGAGGATTTAGGTCAGTCCATGACACCAATCTCTTATCTCCCTGGTCTTTCTACCTTTCAGAAGTAATTTGCTTTCCCAACTCCACCCTGCTGAAAGGTTCACCTACTAAAAGAAGCAACCTGGCAGGAGAGGAAATACCAGCAATAAGCCATATTTTTCCTTTCCTGAACCAGAGGGCGAAGCAACATTATCACTGCCGAGATGTTACCCAAGTGCAGCAGGTGAGGGACCCAAGGGCAGCTCCTTCAGCATCAATTCTACAGCTGATTAAAAGGAGCAGGAATGTCCAAAGCTCTAAGGCTAGCTCCCAGACCTCAAACTGAGCTTCAGCTGCACACTGGGTCTTGTCAGATGTGCTGGCACCAACCCCATGTGGATTTGCCTACGTTCCACTCAGAGCACAATATAAAGCAAACTCTCCAAGTCTAGAAATAGCAGATCAACTTTACCACTGATCAGGTAGAGCTATCAGTTGCAGGCTGGGCTGCAACTTGTTAGTAAACTGTGGTATGTGTAGGGATGAAAACACTGGTGATGCCACATTTTGGGGTCTGGAGTTTGGAGACATATGAATTGTGAGCATGGAGACAGCACTGTGCTGTCACATCAGCACATCTGCACTGTGGGGCAATAAACATCTTCCCAGCCACACCAGGAAGGGGCAGGTCAGAGAAGTTCTGTGACCTGCTGGATACAGAGATGATGCTCTTCTTCCTAGAAGGCTGAATGACAAAGGATGCAGATTCAGTGAAAGCTGCAGAAAACTCCACCCTTAGCTCTGGAGGTGCTTCATTACTGATCTAATCAGGAGAGGGGGTCAGGAAGGGTTTTCACGCTGGTATACCAGCACACTTTAAACTTTGAACTCTGCAGTTGTGAGCTTAGAAAGACCAGGTGAGCATGGGCTTCCTGTAACTGGGTACACTGGAAGAGAAGGCAATGAAGGCCTCCCCTCCTCCCTTTCTGGTTGCTTTAGTAAGTTTGAGACAAGATTTTTATCTGGACAACAATACTCCACTGCCTCTTAGCAAGGATGGAATGTGATCCACCTAACGAATACTTTACTGTGCTATTTGGTCCTGTCAGACAAGAAGGGCGTTCCAACTTCACCACTACCAGTTAATATTAAAACCTGCACTTCTTAACAGAGTGAAATACTGGGAGGGTCCATCCTTAGTCCTGGGGAACACCACCCAAAAAAAGAGCCAACTTCAGCAACACAAAGGAGTGTAGGAGAGTAGAAGTAGATATTAGTTAGATAATGAGATAATTTTTAATTAGATAAGCATGAAATCAAGAGAAATATTTTATTCTTACCTCCAAAAGCTGGCCGCATGGTGAAGTCATGGTCATCAACCCTGAGAAGCTGCTCTGTCTTTCCTTTCCAAGTTTTGGTCATGTCATGATTCTTCTTATAGATGTGACTGCAAAAGACAGCAATAGCATCAGTCTGAAGTCTCTGCCAGATTTCAGAGCCCCAGGAGTGGTGGTCTTACAGACATAGCAGGTTTACTGTCAGCACCATGGCATAAGACATCATGGCAGCCCCAAAGCTGCTTCTCCACAGCATTTACTTAGACCTGGTCCCCACTGTGGGCAGCTCTGCCATCTCAGCTGGCTCCAAGATGGACATGATGCTCCCTCTGCCACAGACACCACAGTCCCCAGGGAGGCACGTGGCCAAGAGCACAGCACCCATGGAGGAGTGAGGATGCAGCAAATGTGACAGAGCGAGTGAATGTAGGAGCGGCTGACTGGGCCCCACACATTCCCCAGGCATGACTTGACTGGGTGCCAAGGTGACATTATCGTGACCAAGCTCTTTTGGATGGTGGTCACGCAATGTCATACACTGTTCTGAGACTATCTGGCCTACAGGCGTCAGCTGAGTACCAGCAGAGGACAGAGGGCTTGCCTTGCCTTTTGACTTCTAGCAATGGCAAAATCACCCATTGCCCTCTGCACCAGCAGGAAAAACAGGGCTTCATCAAAAGAAACCTGCAAGATCTTTTTTCTGAATTTTAAAGGGGAAAAATGTCCTAACTTTTTATTTGAGAGATTGCATAGCAGTAGAATAAGGATGGCAACAAAGCCTTTAGAAGACTGTCAGGGAGTCACTAAAATGACCTAAGTGGGTAACTGAACAGCAGACAAAGAGATTATGCATGGGCTTTAGGAAGAAAATCCAGACCAGCATCCCTGGCATTCCCCAGTAGTGCAGGAAAGAAGATTTGGACCATTAAGATTCTTCAAGCCCTTTACTCTGGGCATAAGATCTGACAAAGCTGCAAATACTACTGCAATTAGCTGTTTGTCAGCAAGATACTGAAAAGAATAATAATAAATAGAAAGACCTTTATACAACAGGGCTCAGATTCATTTGCTTGTGTGGGAGAAATATTACTGGCTGGTAAGGAACAAAAACAATGGAAGAAAAATAAAGGGACTGCTCTAGTAGATACAAAATTGAGGGGGAACTAGGCTGAAAATCTGGGTCAAAAAATCAGCACCTGGAAGGCCACAACCACACACAAAAATGTGGCTGTGGAAGGGCCGTGGATGTGCTTTAGGCTCGTTCAAATACAAACCATGATGGACAAAGGAAGTAGAAATGGCAAATCAGAAGTTTCCTATCAGCGTGTTCAGTTCAGAAAAGGAATGATAAAACCCAAGGGGCGCTGATCGCTGCAGCGCACACTGATAACCTGTTTAATAAGGAGGTGAAGAAGAAGAAACAACAGAAATTTTTAAAAAACATTACAGGGATGTTTTGAAAGAATCTAAAGCCTTGTGCTCCAGGGCACAAGCCACATAGGAGAATTTGGATGCCCCTTGCCTCCCTTTGGGCTCCTGTTTAAATTGGAATGTGGGACCGTCTCTGTCCCTGCTGGCTGTGAAAAAAGAGCCAGCTGGAGCAAGTGCTCTCCCAACACGGCTGCCTTCATGTCACCTAAAAGCAAGGAGTAAACCCAAACACAGCCATTAGCGGGAATGGTTGGAGGCAAAACTTCAGCTTTTAACTGCTTGCCGCAGGGGGAGGTTGTGTTTCTTCCCAAGGGTTTGGGCTACTGACAGCACTCTGCAGCCCGCAGCATTGCTTCTGCTCCAGAAAAGCTGGGAGTGGAGAAGAATGATCTTCCTGCGTCTGCTTGACATCGGGGAAAGGCCCTAAGTACCACTCAATGTTCAATCAGATCTCTCTACTCAGGGAATGGGGGGAGAATCAAATTAAAAATGCAATAAAACTGTGGATTGCATGATGTATGAGGAAATAGTATGGAAACCCCTGATACTCTTACAATGCCACCCTATAAATCAACAGCACAGCCTCACTGAAAGGCCAAGCTCTGATCCATTCCTTTAAAAAAACATCGAAGGGCAAATAGCTCACGGGGGAGTTGCTAAGAACAATTCCCTGGCTGCAGAGGCTGCAGAGAGCTGGCTGGGGACACCAACCGTTGCCTTAGGAAGTAAACAGGTTTTCAGGACCTTCCCAAGCCAGGGGTTGCATTTAATAGTCAGCAGTTAACCACCAGTTCGTGCCCAGTCCCTCAGGTACAGGATGGACAACTCAGACTTTATAGATGTAGAGGTCTGTCACTTAATTTTTAATCAATTTAATCCATTTACAAAGATTTCTTGTAGAGCTGTTTTTAATGTCATTCAGCCTTTGAAATGCATGTCATTCAGTCTTTGAAATGCATGATAACTATTTTTGACAATTTAATCCAAAACCAAGACCAAGTTTGGGAGAAAACTCCCATTCTTTATAACACTGCATGACATCAGCTACGCTGGTATTTTCTGATCCTCTCCAGTGGGTATCCCATGCCACCTCCACCACGGAAAGGTGGCAAACAAAGCATCACATTACCTGCAGCAAAGGTGCATGCAGCCACCTGTGCCTCTGCAGAGCTGAGGGATGCACTGAACCCTCCTGCTTATTTACTGACAGCCTGATGACCAATATCTCATAAGTCCTCCCTGAGGTACTTCCAGCCTTTAACAGTTCTTATCATAGATTTTTTTCAGGGGTTCTTTCAGTTATAGGCACTCTCTGCAATTCACTGCTACTCTTTTAAAGCCATGTGTCTCCCTTTCTCTTTTTTTACCATGTTTTTCACATACGATTTTATTGCTGTTCACACATCACTCGTGTGGCATGAGTTTGATAAAACTGTCTTCTGTGACTTGTGCCTGTTTACAGAAGAGAGAAGGCTCTCAGGCTTCTCCATTACTGCCCTCATTATTTTTGCTTGTATTTTCCTTTCCAGCCGTTTTTAGTCAGACTCGTTCTCCATTGCGTAAAACAGATCCTTTTTTATATTGCCAAAAATATGAAAGAAAACGAAATTTTGATGCCATGAAAAATCACAGCTCAGCCAGACTCAAAAAAAAAGCAGCGGGTATCTGTGCAGTCAGACCATTCCAAAGATAAAAGAACATATAACATTGGAAACAGTCTGTGTGCTGTAGGACGTAAAGCAATGGCTGAGCGGTAAGCCTGAAAGGCAGCCAGAGTCTGGGAGGGTTCTGCACCTCCCTCTGGAGGTTTAGTGTTGACTTTGGTCACAAGAAGACAGTGGTAGCTCATGGTCATGGGACGTTGGTTCCTATTATTCCATTTCCTGTTGGAATTTAGAAAAGTACTTCTACAGTTTCAGTGAAAATCTTACCATACTTCAGAAAATTCTCAGGGGAAAAAAAAAACAAAACACATTACTTGACAGTGCCATTTACTCTGTGTATCAGCCACAGCAAGCTGGAGCAGATGCACCTGTAAAGGTGTAAACAGATGTAGCAGATGTAAAACCTGCACCAAGAAAGGTACAAGGCCTCCTGTTTTTCTAACCAACGCTGCACACGGCTGCTGTGGAGATCCCCTAGAAAACAAATGAAAAAGGGAAGGTACAATAACGGTTTGTAACTGCTATGGCAAGTAACTCGCTCACAGACAAGCACGTCACATGTGTGTTCTCCATGATGCTGTCCATGGGTGTATTCCACATAAATGCATATCTTCAATATTATTGTACAGGTATCACATGGGATCAGATATGGCCGAGAACTTTCTGACAAGCTAGGAACCGCAAGGTCCTTCATTTTGCAGAGGTTTCCTTCCATTTCCTGTCAGAGCCACTGATTCAAGGGCTTGACAAGTCCTGGCTGCCCAAGTGGCCCTGGTAACTCTGGAACAAGACAGATCTATTCTGGTTTACATGAATGGCCATACCAGTCCCTTTTGTTTCCAGAGCTTCAGAGGAGAAAGACACTGTTACCCTACCTCTGGATATAACACGCTCTGCACTGACACTTCTATGATTTTATGCCTGAAGCAGGAAAGAAAGGGAAGAGACTTTCCTTCCCCAATTTCTAGAAAAGAAAACCTAAAGCAGACACTGGAAAATGACAGGGACAAGCTCAGAGGATGCACAGTATCACTGTTATCATACACACGAGGAATGTTTCACGGTCACAATGCCCTTAGACCTTACTACCTTTGGACCCTCTATTTTTGCTTGGTTTTTATAAAGCATGTTTTTTAACCAGGAAAAGAACCCCCAAACTCTTCTGTGGTTGTTTGTTTTCAGCTTATTATGGATGACTGCAGAACAGATTTGTTCTTTGTGGCAATAAACAAAGCCTCTTTTTACTGAGCATGTCCCAAAACCTGCACTCCTTGCCTCTCTCTCTATCGCCCAGCCAACAACAGTTAAGATGGGCAGAGGGAAACAGGTCTAGCGAAGGGAGCCAGGAGCTCCTGTTCTGCGGGAGGGGACATGGCTCTTGGTGAGGAAGCAGTGTTGAGGCCTTAAACATCTCACAGTCTAAATGCACAACTATGCAGCTACTACAAAATCAGAGGGTGCATCATTAGCAACAGCAGAGAAGTCATAATGGCGAACATGAAGACACGGAGCATGCGGCCATCATAAGGCCTGAGGTTTGCTTCTCAGATATCCTGTTGCCATTTGTGCATGTCTCTCCCTGATTCTGTTTCACTTTGGTATTTGGTCCTGTTGTGATGCTGCAGTGTCGGGGAGTTAAAGCACAGGAGACAACAGGCCTTGCACAACTAGTGGCTGTGCAACACCTGGACGTGAACCCCAAGTGAGCAACACACCCATTAGAAAATTAGTTAACAACATTTTAACCGCTGAGACATGTATAAATATTGCATCTTCTAAGAAATCACCATACAGATGAGAGGATCAAGAGGGGTCAGAAGGTTCCACAGGCCAGAAGACATGTCTGCAGCACCTGGTCAAAAGCTGGTGGGGGGAAAACACAGCCCTGTTAGGCAACAGAGGGATTGTGCCTGCCAGCTGCAGCCATTTCAGCAGGGGTCAACAGACTCCTTGCCCCAGGGGACCAACGTTTGGAAAAACAGTCCAAGTGTTAGGCCTCGTGCTGCCATGCCCTGATGCCTGCTTCTGCTTCTGGGTCCCAAACTCAGGCTGGCACGTAGCACGTCCTGGAAATTGCATCTCTGATGACATACTTCAAATCACTGGCTGCTTCCAAAAACCTTGGCAGAAAGTCTTTAGCTAATGGCAGCCCAAAGCCACTTCCAGTTCAAAAGCACAGTTTGGCTGCTGGTTGAGGCATAAGGCTTCTGGGAGGAGAGAGGAATAGGCAGACTTACAGGCAGATGGGCAGAGGCCATTGGGAACACGGCATTCACACGTTCAGTGGAGATGGCCAAATCTCCTGAGCTCTCTAGGACAATTTATGCAGAGCAATAAACATAACCAGAAGCATTACCAGCAGTTAACAGAAGCACTACTTTTCAGAGTTTCTCTTTTTCTCTGTAGAAATCCTGCACAGATGGATAGTCTAAGAGGAGATGGGCATTTGTTCATGATTCCTGAGATGCAACCACCACACGGCTGCTGAAGAGCACCCCCAAACTGTTTCCTTTTCAGTGCTGGACACCCCAACAGCACTTGCTTGACATTTACAGCAAGGCTGATGCTTGGAGGAAGCTACGAGCAGTCAGGAACACGCAGCGTACAGTCTGCAAGTCTGACGCAGCCTGACAGCAGTAGACAGCTCCCTGGAAAATCTGGGCTAGCAACATGGCAGCACAGGCCATGGCCCATCCGACACGTACACCCACACCGTTCCATGCTCACACCTTTTCCTTCAGCACCAGAGGCTTTACCCCCTCTCTTGAAATTGATTCCCTGGTGTGTAGGTAATGCTGGGCCCTGCCCAGCAGTCACTTAGCTGACAAGTTTCACCTTGTCAGGTGACTCTGACAAATTCTACTTTGCAGTTCATTTATCACTTGATTTCTCCAAACAGAATGAGATGTAAAATCTTTTGACTAACCATTCTGTTAGTTAGGAGCCCTTGGTTTCATGCAGCATTTGTCAGCTTGTACATCGGCATGCATGCCGTCAGCTTCATACAAATAGCTGTCACTAATATCCTTTGCCTGGTTTTGCAATATAAATGATGGAGACTCAAACCCTGTAAAATGTAAGAAACTACCATCAAAGTACAAAGCCAGAGGCTATTACTCTGTGAGCACCCACCAATTTCCTACACAAAACCCAGGTTCTCCAGAGCATGACATGAAGCCGCTCCAGGCAGTGATCACAGCAATGCTGCACAGAGGCAGCTCCTTAAGTCATACCTCAACTTGTAGAGAGCTGTGGTACCAGTGAGGTGGGGGGATGCAGGAGTAAGGGATGGTGAAAGGGAACAAAAAAAGAAATTAAGGAAACATTATCCATTCAGCACACTGAGTGAAGTGCCATGCTCAGAAAAAAGAATGTGTTGTGGCTCAAAAAACAAGGGGAGTAATTAAGGATGCACAGACCAGCCCTTAACCTGGGATTTCTTACCATGTTCCTAACTGCACAGCCCTAACCTGGCTTTAGCACTTCCCCTTCCCACAGAGGCTCAACACCTCTGTGCACCCCTGGCAGAGAGCTGCCTCGGCACCTGCAGGTCGTTACCTCAGGCCCTCAGAGCTCCATGGGTCGGAACCTCTGTACGATGTTCAGGTGATGAGCTACAGAACTGAAGATGTTCTGCACGTGCACAAGCCAAGCTACCTTCCTGAAATCAAAGTAAAGATCTTTACATCAGGTTGATGCACGACCTTAAAGGACACAAAATACCAAACTTAGCAAATACAGATTCACAAATATGGGTGGGAATAAATTTTCTTGGCTAATATGTTTACTAAGTGGGAAATGTGATGCAGTTATTAAAAAGGAAGCTTTTTTCATTTCTCTTACATTATTAGAAAACCAGCATAGACAATGATTTTGATTTGTTTTTGCTAGAAAAGTTCACTATATGTTGCAACTATTTTCTACATAACTGGAAATTTAAGTTATCGGTGTCATTGCTGCACACACTCTTCTTTGAAGCATTGCAGAATTCTCTGTATTCAAAATGTCATTCACATTTAATAGCCCCTAATGCTTTTATATATTTTTAAATAAGTATGCTGTTTGCATAGGAAATGTAAACACATTTATATTAAAGAGAATTCCTCGGGTTCTGCCTGGCTGGAAAACTGTTCATTAAAATCATTATTTCAGAGAAACCAAATAGCATCATTCATTCTTTACAGTAAATTAATCTACGTAAATAATTTTAGCAGTGCTTTGATTTCCACTCTGTCACTACACTTCACAAAAACGACGACACTGTAGAAATTGCAGATTGCTTTCATGTTGTTTAAATAAAGTTCAAAATATTCAAACACCTTATTAACCGTAGAGAAGGGCACCACTTTTGGATAAAGTCACATTTAAAAGAAAGATTTATACTACTTTGTTACTTCAAAGTAGGCGATCTCTAGCACCCATGAGTGGTTTGGGGGAATAAGCTACTGCCTAGTCCCCTGTTTTTCATAGAAATAGACTTGGGAAATGTTTTGGATTTAAATGGAAAATCTCATTCAATAACAGAGATTCTGTGGAAATCAGTGGTAAAACTTCAGCTGGCTTCAGGATTTCAGGCTCAGGCCCTACCAGTTTCAGCTTTGTAACGTGTATGTCCCAAGAAGTATATGCCACTGCGTTTTGCAATAAGCAGCATAAATCAGAAAGCATATTAGGCATTTTTTGCTTTCAACTACATCACATTTCTTTATACAATGCTCAAATAACAACTCTGCTTCAAAAGCGTTGACTGTTAAACCAAAAAAACCCCAGCAAAATAAAGGAAAATATTTTGGTTTACAGCCGTAGTGAAGCCATTTAATAAGGTGGATTAACCCGATTTCATTTTTTGAGCCCTTGAAACAATGAACAATCTTGTAAGATATAATTGCCGCCAGATGACATAAGGATAACATACTTTGGACTGTCTGACAGGTTTGGAAGATTATCTTTTCTACCATAAACCTCCAGTCAAATCTCAGCAACAGTAAATCTAATAAATTTTACTACGTCCTTTAACTCTTGCTTGCGCCTTTGCTTGACTTTAAAATACATATTTTTTTTAAGTTTCTGCGCATTTCTTCAAACTATAATTTTAATTTTACGATACCTGGGTAACTTCCAGGGATTTGTCATTAATTAGTATCACACATACTAACTTCCCCACCTCAGTTTGGTAGAGAACAACATGCAACTTCGAGTGAACCTAAGTAGCCCAGACATTGCAACAAGCAGGGTAAATGACCTGCTCTTCAAAACAGTGCTGAAACCCCACACAGATTCGAACAGCTCTCTGAATTGCAGCTTCTCTGAATTTTCTCAGTAATTCACATACAGGACCAAGAATATTCTTACCACAATCCATGCTGAAGCAGTCAATTTATCTGCAAAAACGGCCTCGTTAAGATAAAACTAGCATTAAACATATCCATTTACTGTCAAAACTGATCATGCTGGCACAGACTGTTATAAAAACATTGTTTATAAAGCTGCTTGTGCACACAATACACACAATGACCCTGACAGGGTAGATTTTTACGTCTCTGTAGGAATATATAAACACATGTTATGCATAACATTCCTGGAAAAGAAACCTCTGTTTTACTAATCCTTACCTTGCCCTCTGCAGCCCTGTCTGGCTCGTCCACCTCCTCCTCCTGTGTTTTCTGCTTTCCACCAGAAGTAGCAAGCACAAGATTATCAAAAGGAGTTTTGCAAAACAAGGCATCCTGCTGGAAAGGGGAGCCGGGCGCTCTGCACTCCAGTAACCTCCTGCAGCACGAGTCCCCCCTGGTTTAAACATTGAATCGACTCTAATTCCGGCGTCGCGCGTCCATCAGCGACAGGGGGTAGAAATGCCGTTTTCCCGGCGCGATGTTTTCGGCAGGCTTTCAGGGGCTCCCCGCTCAAAGCTGTCCCCTCGTCTCCGCTTAATGATTGGCCATTACTCACCAAGTTTGCCTCACCAGACATTTCCACTGGGTCCTAAAGGATATTTACTAAAGCCATTATATAAAAACCCACAGTTCTGCACGGCGGCTTTTTGCTCAATCCCCTAATCTCAGGCCAGTGCTATCCTCCTGCCAGACTCTGTAAAACCAGGCTGTCCCTTTTCCATCAGGCTTTCCAGATTTTCTCTTCCTTCACGCGGCTTCGTCGCTGTTATTTTCAACGGGAAAGCGCCTGTGCTGTGTTTAAGATACACTATCAGTGTCAAAGGTAGGGTAGGGGTTCCGGTGGGTTTATAGCAGTTGAGATTCTATTTCCTGATTTACAGAATCACAAGGTTGGAAAAGACCTTTAAGATCATCAAGTCCAACCATTCTTGTCCTATGCTAAACTATATCCCTAAGTACCTCATCTACCCTTTTTTAAACATCCAGGGATGGTGACTCAACCCCCTCCCTTGGCAGCCTGTTCCAGGCCCTGACACCTCTTTCAGTGAAGAATTTTTTCCTAACATCTAATCTAAACCTGCCCTGGTGCAGGTTATGCCATTAAAGGTGTTGGTAGCCTTGTTTGCAGGTACAGTGGGACAAAAATAAAATAAAAAAATTCTTAAGAGTTTAGACAAAAGTACGTAGCTTCTTCAGCAGTTACTTGCACAACTTGCTGTGGAACAATTTGATGTCAATATATAAATTGATGAGGCTCTCATTAGAAACTAAAAAACCAAACTCAACAAAACCCATAACCCCTGTAGCCTCTAAAATACTCATGCTGTGTTTCCTAGGGTATGTTGCTTGCATACCAGTCTTGCTCCAGTGTTGCAAACCTGGCCTCACAGAAGAGGGTGCTGGAAGAGGTGTCACCCAGCTCTGCTGGGTTTTGACCCGCTGGCTCCTCTGGAAGCTTTGCTCAGAATGTGCTTTGCTTTTCTCAGAGCCTGGCTGCTTGTGCCAAGCAACTTTTTGGTCTTCTACATGTACCTCATGCTGGCTGTTAGTAAAGTATCTGAGCCTTCTACAGAGAGGTCACCTGCCTTCTCTGTATGAGAAGGTGAATTTGGAATGGTTTCTGAAAGCAGCCTCCTCCTTGTTATTAAAGCAGTAGCTGCTATTTGGCTTTTCACTTTCTGGGTTTTTTTTTTTGTGTGTTTTTGTTTTAACAAAAATTACAGTGTCTGATTGTGCAAATGCCTATTTGGAAAAATAAATATTAATGGTGACTTGATTTATGGAAAGAGTTGATTGTTTAGCATAGGACAGGAACGGTTGGACTCAATGATCTTAAAGGTCTTTTCCAACCTTGTGATTCTGTGAACATGCCAGAAGCAGCTCTAAAAAAACCCCTCAGATTTTGTAGAGGTTGTTGTGTTGGTTTGATTTCCACATCCTCCTTAGAAAGACTTCCCTTGTTTTAGAAGTAGTTATGGCTACTTTACCATTCAAAGCACTAACACATACTACATTTAACAAAATTCAGGAGCACTGTAGGCAGCTTAATACGTGGTGAGAAACAGGATGAAAACCTCAAATCAGTGCTATCACATTTGACAGGAAGAATAGGAAAGCTAGTTAAATTTCATTGGGTTTGAAATAATCATCCTGGAATACACTTAAAATCAGAACAAAAGAGCAAAGTTAGCCCAGTGCTTGCTTTCTTCCACTCCACTGCAATACTTGATTGACAGACAAAACCTTTAAAGATCCTAGCAGTTATAGATTGCTTTTATATGTGATTTCCCAGCATTCGTGATTACCAACTGTTTATTTTTTACTAAATTAATAATGCAGAAAGCCTCTGGGTCCAATGATGATTTTAGGTGAAAAAAACCCTAAAACAAAAGAAAATTAAACAAAAGGCCAAATGATACTTGAAACATGACCAAAGACTGCCTTGAACTTCTTTATTACTACCAAGGTTTTAATAAATATTTCTCTTAACCATGTTCATATATATGAGGGCTTAAGTATAATAAGGTTTAAATTTTCTTTAGTAAATAAAACCACTTATGAAACATTCAGTTTAACACATGTATATTTCTGGTATAATTAAAAGACAATAGCTCTGGGTAAATAATTATATTACATATTTATAACTATTGCAATAATAGACACGTTTTATATAATCTTAAAATTTTAAAAAACCCAAGATATACAACTGACAGTATTAGAAGAGGACATTCAAATCTTGCAAAAGATTATCCAATCTTTCTTCCAAAACCAAAATAAAAATCAAAACACCACAAGCAGTTTTCTGGCCCCTTCCTTCCTCCCTTCCCCCCATTACACACACAAAGCAGCATCACAACCAATGCATTGTGTTCCCCCTCTAGAAATGCGTCATGGTAAATAAAAGTGGTTACAAAACTCTAAATGAAAGAGTTCACTGGATGCAAACACATAGTAGTGTTTCATTCTATTGTTCCTTCCCCAATGTCAGATCTTACACTAACTCAGATGGGGTGACTAATTGCATTTACGTTCTACAAAGGAATCAACCACTTTTTCTGAATTGTCTTTTTCTAGTTGATAATTACTCAGATTGACTCCCCTCCCACATACCTTGATGTTACTATCCCACTGCACCGTTTCTCCATCTAGAGGGCACTCAAGTAATACTTGTTGTAGTTAAATGTCCAAATTTGCTTTTCTTACAAGTAATGTATCTGTAGGTACATTAACATTCATAAGGATTTAAGTGTAAATACAAAAAGTCAACTTTGTAAACAGTTCATGTCATACCCAACACAGAACGTTCAACGAAGCACTCAAGTGGCTGACATTACGACAAACCACCTTACAACTCAAATATATACTCATTAGCCAAATATATTCTACGAAAGATAAGAGCTGCCAATGCAAAAGTCAGGAGGACAATCAGAACGGTTGATCCAGTGTGGTTCATGTTGACTCTTGGCTGCTGTACCCGATTGAAGTCGGTTGAAGACGGAGCCCGTCTCTGGCTCTGCTGCTGGGCGCGGCGCTGCCGGGGGCTCAGAGAGGTGTTGGTGGACACAGGCGGTGTGTGCTCTTGACTGGTCGCTGCAGCGCTGCTCGGAGTTTCAGGCTGAAAAAGGCAAAGAGTCGAGAGGCAAAACAGCACGTAAGATTAGCAAGGAATAAACCCACCAGGACTAAACTGTACTCTTGAGATAGCAGGCAGTTAACACTTGAAAGCCTGATAGTACACATCCCTAGGAATTAGGAAATTGCTACAGCCATTGTTTCTGTCCATACGCTACCTTGAGAAGTCCATTTCAAACTGCACATCAGCAGTTCTAGGGGCAAGAAAAGTCTGAAGAAAGTCTGTCAAACCATACTTGAATTCTAGATTTCAAATATCTTTGTCTAGGGTTTGGAAGCGTTGTAATGTTGCCTATACTTGAAAGGGAAACAAGTTGGGGAGGGCAAGGAAGAGGTCCAGAGAGCTGTAATTCAGCAGCGCTGGATCCAAAAGCCTGTTCTTGTCACCACCACTGCTAACAACACAGAACAAAAATCCCAAACACAACAGGAGCAGCAACTCCAGCAGTGGGTTAGGGCTGTACCTACACATGCACACACCTATTGCCCTCTACTGGTCAAACGCTGGGCTACCTGTAGCAAAATAAAATATACAGGCAACAGATGTTCAGCTCAGGAGAAGTATTATTCTAAAGAAAAATTTCAGTTTACAAGATTGAAGCCATGGGTTCTGATATTCCACCGGGCTAATCCTGCTTGCAATACTGAAAGGCTCAAAATTCCAATGTTTCAATATTAAAAAACAGTGGCACAGCACAGATTTTGGAAATAAACATTTTTACAAGGTTAAAATTTAAGTGTTTAAAAGTAGCTATGACAAAACGTTGTGGTTTTTTTTTTTTTTTTTTTAAAAGCCTTCTTTTCACTTCTCAGAACAGTCTGCAGATATTTGTGCTTAAAGCAGCCTCCAGCTATTTTCTAGACTTAGCTTTCTTCCACAATTCCTTTCTTCTAAGAGGCTGATTATCATCGCAGCAGGTAAAACCAGAGTTCTGGATATATTGTAACTGCTTCCAAGTGAAAACATTTTAATGGACACAATATCTATAACCTCAAGCATGATTCTGGCCAGGTACTATATCCACAAAAGACAACCTTCCCACAAGGCCAGACAGGGGATGTCCTCAACTGTCCATCAGGTTTGATGAACGACAAGACTTACAGTAAGTAGTACTTGTTCTTGTGACTCTTTGGCCACATATTCTCAATGTGGGAGAATAATCTCCAATTTTCCACCTCCTCAGTGCTTGCATTATCCCACATTCCTTTCCTACCCCCTCACCGTTAGTAATTCCCACTGTTAATTACCAGTAGGGAAGTACTGACACAATTACTTGCCACATTTGACAGCATGCCTGTTGACATTGGTTTCTTGCCTACGCAAGCAAGCAGCTTGGGTAGCTTTGAAGAAAAGTAAATCTTAGAAAAAACATTTTATCAGCAGAGCCAGCCAGGAACACCGTGAGTGGCTTGCCATGATTTCCACTACACTGCAGAAGAAAGTCATTGTGCTTCATACTGAACACACCTGAAAGATCCTCATGCCAAAGAAAATAAAGACGTAGGGAAGCTGAGCTTTTGAAAATCAAGTTCCTAGATTCATCTACACTCCCATCTTTCAGAAGGGGAGATGGACAGAAGTAAATTCAGGAAGCAAGAACTGCGAATTCAGCAGGCAAAGTGTTACTCTGCTTAAAATAGCTTTTCAAAAAGGAATTTTAAAAAGTCTAGAAATACTCCTGATCCTTCATACTTAAAGTAACTAACACAGGTTGCCACACACCTGTGTTTCTTCCCAACATGTGCATTTTTTAAAAATAAAACACCTCTGTTCTGGATGGACATGGTGCCATACACTGACACAAAGGGAGCTGTAATTCAAGAGAAACCTCACTGACAGTTGCAAAGCTTTAATTTTTTTCTTTTTTTTTTTTTTTGAGAAAATTATCTAAATGCATTAGGGCAGCGGAAGACTGAACTAATCCACTGCCTTGGGATTCCCAACCTAATCAATGGCCAAGTATTAGCAGACATGCAGAAGCAAGTTATATAAGAAAGGAGTGATCACTACCTAATATAAACTTGGGACCAGTGTGTCTTATATACATTTAGATAATTGTTTTGTTTGAAGACTTAATTAAGAATCCCAAAAACATCAGATGGAGTGTAGTAAAAAAAATAAAAACCTTACAGTTTTCTTGTCTTCACTTAGAGCAAGTTTTAAAATTCTCCTTAATTAGGAGTGTCAAGACTCTTACACCACTTCACAATTCCCATCCAATTTTAAGTTGATTTCTGCCAAACCATACTGGAAATGTTGAGGATGAACACTTAAAAGACTAAAAATTATTAAATATTTACTAAGAGCTACATTGTAGCTACATTGTAGCTACCTTTAGCATACGCACTTTACTTGTCATACTATTTCTGGGACTTCTAAAACTGCTAGGACTGGTAGAAAACTTTGCTCCAAGGACACAACTTGGATTTATGTAGTAAAATCTCCATACGTTAGAATTAACAAAAAGTTCTACTGAATAACAAAATGCAACTAAAGAATCTACCCATGTTCAGTAGAGTGGAAGGGTCTGAGGTTTGCATGGATACTCTTCCATGCCAATTAGCAGATCCAGACCTCTGCCCCCTTACTTTGAGAAGATTTCTATTAACTTTCTGATGAATAAGCCCACAAAAATAGCAAGCTAAAATTCTTTAGTCTTCCCCATTACACATTTCTTTCCTCTACTGCACGGTTTTAAGTTTTCACTCCTCAGAGGCTCCAGAAAATTCCTAGCACTCAAAAAGTGGCAGTTCAGAAGTATGGGTACTGCTTCAAACTCAAACTAACAAGCATGACTGTGACAGTGTGATCCCTTAAAACATGAAACCATTTTCCATTGTTTCCAGTTTATCACATATAGTTTTACATCCATGTATATGTTTAAAGGCCTCATTTCACATGGGACTATTCTACTAAAAAATGAAGGTCATCATTACTATTAAATCAGCATAATTGAGTAAAACAAATTTCCTAGAAAAGGGATTAATTAAAAAAAATAAAATCACTCTCTCTTTCCTCAAGAAAATGCTACTAATACCTTCGTATTTTGGCTAGTTCTACTTTATTAGCCAGGATTTGTAATAAGAAGAATAAAATGGTTTATTAAATCCTGAACAATCTGGAAAAAATCCTTATTGTGGGGAAAGGAGTATGCTATTAGCATGTTTGTATTTCTACATAGCTTGAAAATATGTTGCAAACACGCAACAGATGGTCTGACGTTATTTGACACGGTTTAGTTGTTTGGTTTTTTTTTATTTATTTAAGTGATTCACAGCCCCATCCTCTCTAAAAAAGGCAGCTTAGCTGGGATTTGCTTGTAATTTATCAGTGAAGTTAGATTGCATTTGCCACAGTCATAACAGCAGCTGCCTTGGCCCACCACCAGGCCTCGGTCACTTCTGAAACCATTATGTAAGTCCTACACCTAGCAGTTTTACAACGCAAGTGTCATACTTCAAATGGTAAGGATATTTTAGTCAGATATACTTAAAAGGTTATAAGAAACAGGAAGATGGCTTTAAGAATTAAAAATTAATGATAACTGAATTTTTTTTTGCTATGGCTAAGAATTCCATTGCAAAAACCTGTCATATGAAGATGGTAAATGGTAGTACTTCAGACACTGTCATGTTTAATTGTTAACTAACCCACTCATTAAATGAACTACTTGGGAACACAAATTGCTAGAAGAACATTATTTATTGCTTTTAAGAGAAGAAAGTGAAAGCAAAGATTATGCTATTGCTGCAACTGATGCAGCATACTATTTGCTAAAGTTGACACAAAGATTTTATATCAAAGTATGCTGAAGTTCTAGAAGAAATGTAAGAACTACATACTCTCAATGAAGCCTCCAATCAGCTTAATACCAATTTCACACTTGGACTATGCCTGTACTTGCACCGATAAAGCTCAAAGATGGACCATACCGTTGCACTTGCTGGATCCTGTAATGCTCTAGCTGCACCACCCTGCTGAGGCTCCTGGGAAGCAACAGAGTGATTCAATCCTGACACGCTTGAGGGTCCAGCATCAGATTTCCGGGATGAATTAACTTCTGCCTGCAAGGAGTACATATGTATGCTTCAGGGACAAGATCAAAATTGCTCCAAGATGATGTGGTTTATTTTGGAATTTATTTTAATGTTTGGAGAATGAGACTTACTGAAACATAATAATCAAGTAATCCAGATGCATTTCAATTACACACCAACAGGTGTAAGAGATTCTCATTCTTTAGGAATAAGCCTATAGATGTGCAAATTTCAATTTTAAAAAATAATTTTAAGCTTGTTTGCATGTAACAGGTATAAACAGTCAAAAAAAATTATACATTTTTGCATGTATACAGCATACAGCAAAAAAGGAAACATCCAGGACACAATTATGCCAGAAATAACACCATTTTTTAAAGTCAGGTCCTTAAGTGAATGCCAACTATTGTTGTTACAAGCAAACTAATACAGCTTGTTTCTCAGGGGGGCTAACTAGCCCCTGGTAAGTGCTAATTTAACTCAGCTATTCTGCTTCTAGTAAGTACTGAAGTTGCCTCACAGCCAGAGTGGGTACAGACATGTGGCACTACACTGTGTCAGGCACACATACCTTAACTTCAATACTTAGATATCATCACAAGAGGAAAAGAACAATGCAAGTCTTACAATACTACTTCTGTATGCATTTTCAGAAAGTCTGATAAACATCAAAGCCCAGAATTTCTTTTGGAAATCTGAGACAAGGGGTCGGTAGTAACATGTAGAGGATCACTAACAAACCTCTTGATAAAACAGTATATATACCTGCAATAATCCTCTCAGAATGGAAAGGGCATAACATCATAATCCTGAATAGAAACACTTTAAAATGTCTACATATCAAAAAATAAAGTCATCACTAGATTCATTTTAATCAGCAAGTCCCCTCCCAAGTCATATATCTAGCTCAATTTATTATGCAGATGACAATTCCAAATCTAGTACCTGTCTTCAAATGCAGGTATCAGTAGTGGTAGTAGTAGTAAGAAATAAGAGCAGTGTGTTAAAACCAACCAGTTATGGTGAAAACAAGCCGATAAACTCACAAGATAATATTCTTACATGACACTGTTTCATTTGAGGAAATTAAATTCCTTGTTTCTTCACATATATTATCTCAGGAGAATCCAAAAACTAAGTCACTGAATCAAACTGAAGATGAATTTAGGATATAAAAACCACTTGCAGTCTGACAACACTGCTTTCCTTTTGCATCTGACTATTACTAAGTCCAGTATTACCTAGGACAAGTTGTGACTCAAAGATGGACTAGCAAAGCAGCAATACAGATTTATTGATGATTTTGGCTGAAATGGCCCCCTAGATGTCACCTGGTTCAATTCCCTCCTCAAAGTAGAGTCATTGTTCAGTCAAGTACTGAGCATCTCCAAAGCATTTCCGCAGCCTCTCAGGGTAGCCTGCTCCAGCATTTGACAACCTGCAGGGTGAATTTTCCTTTCCCACATTCAGCTGCAAGATCCAGCCCTGGAACTCGTGAACACTGTTTTTCATACCTCAGTTTTTCCAGGAAGACCTTTTTTCATCTTTACCATTAATCTCTATAAAAACACATACACTACCAAATGTACATTTGATTTATTTTAGTTTAAGAAAGTACTAAGTCTCGTATGCTAGACTGAAGTCAGACTAGCATTCGAAGAAAAATAAAAAAAAAAAGCACTCTGAAGTTCCCAAAAATGGAAATACCATTTTAGTCAGCTTGTGTCTCTTGTCTGGCCCTTACCACTCCTTCAGGATAGCTGGAAAGAACACAGACATCAAGGAAAGATGAACATATTTAAATATAATGAGGGGGACTGAAGAATTAATTTTACTGTAAAATATGCCTTGAGATGGCAACGTGTAGATAAACCATATTGTTTTACAGTAATGCATGTGCTATTAGTCTTTCTTTTTTAATTTTAAGCAGAATGGAATTCCTGGTAATAGACACAAACCAATCTGCCAGTCAATGTAATGCTGAATAAAAATATAATTTTCTATTAAAACAGACCAGAACACAGGTGTAGGGCTCACAGAAGCAGAAACATTCTAATGAGGAAGTGTGGTTTGTTGAGGTTTTTTTTGTTCTCCTGCAACACAGGCATTTTTAGAAGTTACCATTTCGCTTAAACTGGTACGAGATTTCTCATAATCCCAGGATCATCTAGAAAAAAGTTAGGAAATCTCTGAAGGATCAAGATAATGCAGAGATTGCAAGTATGTTTGCTAGTAGAGAGCCTCAAATTATACAGTCAATCAGCAATCTGATGGTTAAAATCTTATCCCATAAATTGACATGGAATATATCAAAATGATTAAAAATCTCTGTATTCCCTGCTAGTAATTCATACTGTGAGTTTACTACAAACACAATCAAATGCCTCAGCCCAACATCAATCAAACAATAAGTCAGTCAAGCAGAGCAGAGAGGTAGGAAGCTTAAAAACCCTAAATCCCTAAAATTTAATTATAGAAAGGGAGGGAAGACACAATCAGTGGACAGAACTGATTTACCTTGTAAAAAACCCACAACGGATGGTAAAAGGCTGTAGAAACCTGAGGCTTTAGCTCGTGTTACCCACTCTGAGTGTTTGTTCTTAGGAGGTGGAGTTAAGTATATAGAACACACCAATATTCTTTAGACATTTATGTCCCCAAGTCTTTAATTTAAAATTGAAAAAAGGTATGAAATATAAATTAAGAATTCTTTCTAAATATATATATGTGCACTCTGGTATTTCTAGAATTTCTGTGATGAGAATTAGCAGTTCTTAAGTAAAAATGAATCCTACACTTTTTAACCTTTATAGATTGTAAAAGAGCTTGGAGTACACAGACCCGACTGCATCAACATGTCTAGATGTGAGACCACACGGGAGTATCAAGGTCCTGCAAAACTGGCAGTAGCACTCAGAAAGATGCCCTCTTGACTGCCATGGAACTTACACAGACAAAAATAGTCCATAGGACAGTGTTAGGAGAAAACATTGTTGATGAAAGAGGACACATTAATATCCGTTACCTTAGTGAGGATGCATTCTGCACCAGTGCCACACTGTCATATCACTGTACTTCCCTGCCCTCATGCACAACCATCTGTCTTAATGGCTGATTTAAGAGTTTAGTGGAAAACCCAGTGAACGTGCATGCATGACATGCGATTTTCTAGGCATGTACTGGACTAAACAGACCTTGCTTTCACTGAAACACAAGCTAGAACACATTTTTGGGAACAGAAACTTCCATACCAGAGTTCAACTTTCAGTATCTTCAGCTGAAGAGTAGTTCAAAACAATTTGCAACCATTTTTCAGTAGGAATATGTTTTATTCTTTCCACAAGCCAAAAGGAAAGGGGGCAGGGGGAAAAAAAAAATCACAGAGGAAAAGAAATTTAGGTTAGCTTTGCCAAACTTTCCTAACACTTTGTTGATAAGATTAATTCTGGAGAATTTAATCAAGTTATTAGTGACTGAAAACATGGAAGTAAAAGCAACATAGGCACTTTTTACCACAGTGTTCACAGTGAAATGAAAACTAATCAGTGATTTTTTTGAGTAAAAACAGTGAAATTTGAGATGCAAAATTTATTAACTGGCACACTGAAAAGATCCACTATTTTTTCCTCTTTCAAACTGTATTAAAAAAGTTCCCGTGCAGTGATTGATGAAAGTTTCTGAAATGATGAATGCTGCTGCAATTTATAAGTTTTCTTCCTCCCCCTCCCTCCCCCTGCTTTGCTTTTATTCTATACAACAGAGATAAAAAGTTGAAACAGTGATTTCACCTTGAAGCTAATTTGTCTGGCAAGTTCTTTAGCCTCCTTGTCCGCCTGGCTTGACACACTGCTGGATGTTAGTGGTAAAAGGGCTGTCTTCATAGATGTGCCACACATTTCACAACAGAAGTCTTGTGACCTGGCCACAAATGACACAGCTCAGAATAGCACGTTCTCATAATGTTCTCCTGTGCTTGTTTAAGAAAAACTATTTGCAGAACAATCCACAAAGAAACAAGTGGTATCAAGACCAGTAGCTTAAAAGTGCTTCCCCCATCTCAAATCCCACATCTTGAAGAAATACTTCGAGAACTACCTACACTATGAATACATATTATACCATGTCATTTAGGAAAATGTTAACAACTGATTGGCACATTGCTATTATCTGTGTTTTATTAATACTTTGTTACCATTTTAAAACTTCATATCTGCAACAAATCAAAATTGTAAGTTATAAAGATCTAACTATTGTTACAAATATTAAATTGGACCCAGCAGCTTGCACCTCAAATCCAGGAATTTTAGATTCTGTGAGAGCGTTACCTTTCTTTCCTCTCTTGCACACATCATTTGTCTGTAGGGCACACTGCAGGCAGCTCTCCAAGCCAGTAAGAAACCACACAGCCTTGATACTACAGTATCCAGACTAACTCACTAAGTCCTACCTCTCAGCAGGGTTTATTAGCTCTGACGCAAAGCTAAGCTAACAGGAAAGTTGTGGCTTCTGATTGACCTGGAATACAGGCAGAGTAAACTCACATCTGTCTGCAAAGTAAGGTGCTAGTTACAATACTGAATACAGCAACTTTCCTTATAAAGGCAGAGATACGGTCTTTCAAATACCTTCTCATCCTCAGATTGGGAAAGGAGAAAGACCCAAAAACCCCACAGGTGTAAGATTTCATTTAAGGATAATCACAGGATAAGTAAGGTTGGGATCATTTAGTCCAATCTCCTTACTCAGAACAGGTCAAGCAAAGCATATTGGTCAAGTCTGTTTCCAGTCACACTTTTTAATACCACCAAGGATAAAGACTCCACATTCTCTCTGAGCAACCTGTGCTAGTGTTTTGACCATCTTCATAGTACAAAGAAGTTTCTCTGCCTTTAGATTTAATTTAGTGGGTCTCAGTTTGTGCTCACCACCTTCTGTCTTGTCACTGAATGCCACTGGAAAAAAGCCTGGCTCTACCTGTTTTTCACCTTCCACTGAGGTATTTGTACACATGGAAAAGATCCTCTGAGCCTCTTCATCTCCTGGGTGAACACTCCCAGCTCTTAGCCTCTCCTTGTATGAAACACATTCCAGCCCCTCAATTACCTTTGTGGCACTGCACTGGATTTTCTCCAGTGAGTTGTACCCTGACCTGGAACCAGCACTCCACATGTCTCACCAGTGCAAAGTACAGAGGAAGGATCACTTCCCTTGACCTGCTGGCAATGCTCTTCCAATGCAGCCCAATATACCATCAGTCATCTTTGCTGCCTTGTGATCAGTTGGCTGTCCAGCAGGACCCCCAGGTCCTCCTCCCCTTACACGCTCCTTTCCAACTGGTCAGCTGACATTATTCCTCCATAGGGGCAGGGGTTTGCTCTTCTCTCTGCTGAACCTGGTAAGATTCCTCCAGTGCAACCTTCTAGTGTATCACCCACTCTCCCCAGTATCCTATCATCTGCAAACCTGATGAGGGTGCACCCTGCCCTATCATCCGGGTCACTGACACTGAATAGCACCGGCCCCAGTATCGATCCCTGGAGCACGCTGGTAGTGACTGGCCTGATTTTGCACTGTTTACCACAATCTTTTCAGCCAAGGGGTTCAGCCAGTTCTTAATTCACTTTACTGTCCCCACTTACCTAAGATTACCTCATGAGTTTCTTTATGACAGTGGTAAGGAAGAATGTGCCAAAAGCCTTGCCAAAAATCAAAATAAACATCAGCTTTCCCCTTGTCCACTAAGCTAATCACTTCATCAGTCAAAAATCTAATTTTAAGCTAATTTCCTAGAAATCATTCAGAAGCAGATTTTTTTTCATTCTTTCATTATTTACTTAAGGGAAATGATGCATCATTGTTTTGGTTGTTTTCTCCCCCACTTACGCTTACTAGCAATTCCATCATGCTCATTTTCCCTCCACACTACAATTACCACTGTATCACAGTATTAATTACATCTCTAAGTCTGAGTTTCAGATGAACCTCTAATTTGACCACACAATGCTGGAAGGAATACAAACCTCTCAAAGTGTTTTGTTTGACCATAAGTTCTGAAATTGCACAATATTCATGGAAAAAAAAAAACCCACATAAACATGCATGACACAGAACTTTTTTAATATCTCAAACGGATGAGAAGAGACTGAAGTGACCAACTTCCTATTCAGTCCCTTACCCTAAAAGGGACCACATACATATGTACCTGCAGTAACAAACTTAGCACTTACTTCTTCGCAAGAGCTCTTCTTTCTTCTGGTGTGTAATCTAGAGATCCTATTGCTCCTTCACCTTTGGTCGGCATAAATCCAATAATGGCCAGTAAAGCTGTTCTTACTAAAATGAGAAAACAGAGATACAAACAAGGCTGCAGAAACAATTGTTATTTCTTCTCACTCCATACTATGTAAAGTTGCAGTTCTGCCTGAAAAACTTCATTTTGTCCAGAGTAGTAATATGAATTTCATACAAGCAGCCACTGGGGTTTTTTTTTTTTGGTAGACATCAAGGCTTTCTTCATTTTTTAAACTTCCCAACTTCACATAAATTAAAGGTAAGGCCTTATTCTTCCACCAGCCAACACAAAAAAAAGAGTTATCCCAGAAACATTGCATCACTATAAAGATTAGAGTTCCAAACGTTAAAAATGGGTCCCAAAGAAAAGTTAAAGTAGAATTAGCATACAAATGGGCAGGGGGAAAAAGGGGAGGATTCCTAAGGCATTCTTTTTGTGTATTTTCTATTAGACATGCATTCTGCAATTTAGTGCACTAGAGCTCAGTGGCTTTCTTTTATACAATGTACTACAGAATCAGTTCTTTTTTTATGCCAACATACTAGGGAAGGAGCTTGCTTAAATACTAATAACAGCTTGTAACAAAATTATCACCCAAAAGGTCTCTTTTGCTGATACATACCATTCCATTTTTTACATAGGCACCAATTTAAGAATTTAAGAGACTTTGCTAGTATATTGGGTAAATAAATACCACATGGTAAGTATCACAGAAGAGAGATAGAGTATTTATACTTCGTACTTAGAAGACAGTATTTTCTATTTTTCAGAAAAAAACTAAAAAGGTTTTACAAAAGTTGAGGAGTGGGCTGCTAGAAAACTCCTCAGATCATCTTAACATATTTTAATAATCCAACTGATATTCAAAGAAATGATTGCTGTACTGTACTCAGCAAAACAAACATTACAAAACCAGAGAAATATTGCCTTGGATAAATTGTGCCAACCCTCAAGTTCTGTGATAAGGAAACTTACAATAAAAAGGTAGAAAACATTGAGTTACTCTGAACTCAGACAACACTGTCTTTCCTCTTGAGTGTTCAGAAGTACAGCATCAGAACTGAAAGCCGACCACACTCACCTCTACCAATACTCAAGTTGGTTTTAATGATTATACAAAACCAGGGTGATGCAATAGGATTTGAAGTATTTTCATAAGAACAATTTAAAACCCAAAATAATATAAATAGAGAATATTCTAAGGAGTCTGAGAATTCTTAATGCTTTTGCATCCAAACAAGTAAGATCTTACCCTCGCCCCTGTGGTGGGTTGACCCCGGCTTGCTATGCAAACCCACAACCACCCCTCAGTTTCTCAACCCTTTCACACCATTTAATTAATAGTATTCTGAAATCTTCCTATCTCCTTCTTTCACACTCTTTCTCATTCTCCCTTAATTTTAGTCCCTCAAAACCTGTTTCTTTTCCACTATGAGCAATATTTGTGAGATTTATTTTTTTTTCACTTTAAGAACGAGTTGCTTGATGGGGGGTAACATTTCCAAATAAGTGTTACTTACTACTCCATGAAGGCTGCCATGTTTCAGGATGATGCCCTGAGATGCTTAAACAAATTTTCTTCCCCACTTCAAACCTGCCATTTGCCTTCAAAGGAAGGAGGAGATAATAAAACATGCTAGATATTCACTCTTGGGTTTTGGTACAAGTTATAAAAATCACCATCATATGCAGTCAATGCTTGATAATTATATTACTGACAATCTCACAAAACTGGCATTCAGCTTTCTGAACAAAGAAGTCTGTCATCTGCCTCTACTTATGCATGAAGAAACCCTAAACTGATACCTCACATGCCCCAGTGTGACATGGTAGTTTGCCTGCTGTTCCTGGAACCCACACACCACATGTGGAGCCTGGCAAACCTATAGTTCTATGAAACTATGCACAAATGTGGCCCTTTGCCCCAAGGCATAGGTCTGCCTTCCTACAAGTGACCAGCTTCTCCAAGGAAGACCAAGAGGGCCCCTGGAAAGAACATCTGGTTAGACAATGACATCAGCAGTGTGAGGTCTCCTGGAGAAAACTTCAGCTCACTAGGTGGTAAGTTTCGTGTAACTACAGAATATAAAACCACCTTGGAAGATTTCTGGTCTTAGGCTGGCAGCATTCACTGTACTACACCACCTTTCTTGCAAAAATAACATGACTTCAAATGCCAAGAATCCCTCTCAGGTACCCAACCAATTTAACCACAGGTGTAAAAGAAAAGGTAGTGAACATGCTTACCGTCAGCAGAATAATGCTGGGAGGTTTCATGGGGTATTCGGGTGGTAGCACTATTCGCCCGTGATAAATCCCTCCATCAAAGTCTGAATCTGGAGGGCCTCTAACGGTAAAGTGCCATTCAAAAAGGTTATCCTAAAATCCCCCCACAAAAGAGAGAAGAGGAAAAAAAGAAACAAAACAAGAAGATTGTGTCAAAGAAATGGACAACTAAACACCATGAAATGGACAACTAAACACCATTTTCTTGACCAAGGACAGGCTAAAGAAACAGTGCATGGCAGAAGGTTTAACAAGTCAAAATCAAATGGAGAGTAAGACAACCAACACAGTACTAGGAGTCTGGTTAAATGGATAAAATATTGTAGCTGGTAATTTTTTTACACAATGGCTTTGTTGAAAACCTCATATTAACTATTCAAGCTCTTCACTCCAGTTGTATCAATTATGACATGATATGCAACAAATGGAAAACTGAATCAACTAAGGGAAAACTAGGAATTTGCCCCAGTGAATAATAATTTTTGGAGAACAGATAGAAGACTCACCCCAAGAACAAACATTACTGATGGCCTCCCCAAAGCCCCTTCCATGACCAAGTCAACACAGGGATTTGATTCACACCCCAGAGAATTCCCATCCTCTTTTGCATCTCCATACATGTCTTGGGTTTGCATGGCAAGGTTTTAGTATGGGGGAAGGGTACAGGAGTGCCTTCTGTGAGAACCTGCTGGAAGCTTCCCCACACATTCTATAAGAGCCAATGACAGCCAGATCCAAGACAGACTTGGCCGAGCCAATCAGTGGTAGTGCCTCCAGGATAACTTATTTAAGAGGGAAAAAAACTCACACAACAGCAACCAAAGAGGAGTGAGATTTGAGAGAACAGCTCTGTAGACATCAAGGGCAGTAAAGAAGGAGGGGCAGGAGGTGCTCCAGGTGGTGGAGCTAAGATTCCACTGCAACCCATGGAGGACCCATGCCAGAGCATGTGGGTGCACCCAAAGGAGGCTGTGACCCCATGGGAAACCCATGCTGGAGAAACACCCTGGGAGGACCCATGGCCCTGTGGAGAGAGGAGCCCCCACCAGATCGGGTTCCCTGGTAGGACTTTTGATCCCAAGGGGGACCTGCGCTGAAGCAATCTGCAAAACTGAAGCCCATGAGAAGGACTCACATTGGAGAACTTGGTGGAAGACTCTCTCGTGGGAGAGACCCCACACTGGAGCAGGGAAAGAGTGTGAGGAGTCCTCCCCCTGAGGAGGAAGGAGCACCAAGGACAGTGTGTGCAACCCACATTCCCTGTCACCCTGTGCTTTAACATTTGGGTTTATTTTTCATTACCCTACACTGATTTCATTGCTCATATGTTAAACTAATTTTCCCCAAGTCAAGTCCATTTTGCCTGTGACAATAACTGGTAACTGATGAGCGATGTCTCCCTGTCCTTATGTCAGCCCACAAGCCTTTTGTTATGTTTTCTTTCCCTTGTGCAGCTAAGGTGGCAAGTGACAGAGAAGCTTTGGTGGGCACCTGGCATCCAGCCACAGTCAACCCGTCACAATAAACAATTCTGAAACAGCTCCTGTGCCTTACTGCACAACAAACCCACTTTGAAATCTGGAATATTATTTTCAATAGACACATAAATAACTTCTCTTTAAGCATTACTTCTTTGGGGTTCTCTGTTTGGCTTTATATATCAGATCTTATATGCCCACACCTTCCTGAATGTTTACAAACAGAACAACTGCTGCTGTTAGGACAGGAGGCCAAATGAGGTGAACGAGATCTCTCAATTAATGCTGAACACTGGTATCAGAGCTGTGTCTGCTCCCCTAGTAACAAATTTTGTAAGGATGGGAGGTAACAGCACTTTCAGCACTTCCTTTCATCTGTCAATGTTCTCTTCCCAGTGAGTCACTGTTCTAACCCAGAAATTCAAGTAAGTTACAAGTAATAGCATGAATTAAACCTTACATTTCACCACAGGGAAGGGAAAGACAAGGTAAAGACAAAAACTAGTTGATAAGGTGTATTTTATAGCACCTAGGAACAGGCTATTTCTGTAAGCATGTTGTGCCCTATGTATTTCTGTGAAGAGCTAAACCAACCCCCTGTACCAAATACCACAGAACACTGCCTTTATTACTCCAGTGACATCAGAAAGGGTTTCTGTTCAAGCTTCTAACCACCACAGCTTCACTGTCTTCTCATCTCAAAAATTTAACTGGATGTTTAGATGACTTCAAGAAGCTACTATTTAAGTGGAATCTAAGCACTGCCTCTCAGAATGCATCCAGAACTGCACCCATTTACATTTCTCACAGGTGAATCCTCAGATCACCTAGGCTTAAATGTTTTGTTGAGCAACTAAAAAAACTCAGCTGAGTTGTGAGGTTTGGGGGAAAAAGCTTAACTTAAACATAATGCATTTATGTAGTCTCAGAAGGAGGAGAGGGAATACACAGACCATACCTGTGTGATAAAAGTACTCAGATGCAATGTAAAGCTGGTATTATTTACTTTCACTAACAACCTTGAACTACGATACCACTGAAGTAGAATTCTGCTGTTGATTTCCACCACAGTAAAATCAGTATTGAAAGGTCTGCTCATATCTAAATATGTACATTTTAAATACATCTGCATATAGAGAACTTAAGAGTGTATAACATAACACAGCCTAATTAGAAGCTCTGGCAAACATTTAGAGAAACAAACCTCCAAAGGCTGTGCATGATAATGATCTGTAGGATCCTTCAGTTCTGCAGCCTCCTTCATCAAACGTTTGACAGCTGAAAAAGAGACAGTGCAAGACATGAAAAGAAAGAAAAAAGATAATGCACGCTGCATATAAAAATACATAAGCATTTCTCAAAGAGCTCCTTTCAGCTAACTAATCTTCTTCAGCACATGCCAGCTTCTTCACTGGAGTTAATAATCCAAGCCAGTATAAATTACTCACACTGAACAAATCTTCAATTATACAAGCACTAATTTATGAAAAATACATTGCATGGTCACATAGTTTCTCAGCACTGAACATTAGGACTAAAGTACAGTATTAATTGCACCAGAGACGTGAAGAAAAACATAGGTGTCATTAACAAAGTTTCAGACTTTAAATACAAGATATAAAAGATCAATAACCTCAATATTTTAGCATAAAGGACATGGCATGCATCTTTAAACAACTCTTGAAAAGCTTTATCCTGACACCTCCTGTGGCTATTATCTGACTAGACCCTTAGTTATTCCAAAGAGCATCACCCTAAGTTTTCAGAGAAACCAACACACCGGTAGCACAAGGAGATGAAGTTTCACACTAGATTTGAAAACGTGTATGCCCAGTCAGAAAAACTTACCCAGGGCCTTGGCAACGCGCACCTACTACTGAGTGTGGACACTTGCATTTTTCTACCCTAAACTCGGGACAGACAACAGTTATTGTCCCAAATCTTCTGCTTTAGAGCCACCTGCATCATATGTATTTTCTGCATCTTCTTGTTTCCTTCCCCTTTAATACCCTGTTACATAATTTGTACTGCCAGGGGTCCCGATGTGCATCGTGCATTAATGCCTAATAAAGAACTCAGCCAAACTGAAGAACAAACTACACGTAAGAACTGCAGACAAGAAATTCAAGGACACCACCTCATGAACAAAGGTTAAGTAGAAAGTTTTTACTCCCTCCAACTTAGTGGAAAAAGCGCAAATACCATTTACTTCTTTAAGTAACTACATAGGAACAGGATCCCTTAATCCATTATCCACTTCAAACCACTGATGTCCTTCCCACTCATGTAATTATCTAACTACAAAGAAGGAGAAACACTACCCAGATTTTCTAATAGTGTAAGCATAAAGATATGGTGGAAGTGAACTGCAGTTTCTCAATTTACAATGCTTGGCATCCCCAGCTGACTGTAGGCTGTGTAGCACGCTCAGATCCCAGAGCTTTACTCACAATGCTCTGAGGGAAGCTACTCTAACCTTCCTGCAGAGGAATTTTGATTTCAATCTACTGTGAACAGTTCTTTTGCTCCTTCACACTTCTTGACAGCTATAAACAACAGTTCCAAATTCAAGAATTCCCCTTCATGGAAACCCAAAAAGCAAACAGACTGCAGAAAGTCGCTGCTGCCAGTTGTCCCAATTCTGCTGCTGCTGCCAGGGGCAGGTGTCAATTCAACATCCTGCAGCGCCTGTAAGGTCACGTCGCCAGCAGCAATGTTCAGGCTCTGCTGAACACCAGTTTGCCTCTTTCATCTGTATTAAGATTTACCAGTTCATTAGCGAGGAACATGAAGAAAACCAGCCTGGACCAGAAAAGGGTTCAGATCCAGCATTGCTTCACAGCCTACAAGCCTGGACACTTGGAGATGTTCTCGTAGTAAAATACTACAAATTTTTTTTTTAAGTTATTGTGAAAAAAATATTCTTAAAGTAATTCTATTTAGCTATTAACAATAGAGATTGTTAGTTGCTAAATCTCTGTTGTTAGTAGTCTTCTGTATTTAGTAAGGAAGGATTTCAGTTCATTTTTATGGTATCAGTGAGCAGCACATGGCAATAAAATAAGCCAAAGAGGTTACATTAATGTAAAGATAACACACAACATTGCAACAGGATTTATTTCAGCATAGCAATGCTGCATATTGCAACCCCCTTCCTGCAGGGGGCTGGACAAACTGACCATCAAAGGCCCCTTCTAATCTAACGTATTCTATGATTCTGTATCATTTGCTCACTGGAAATTCAGAAAATCTGATAAAAACTCCAACTCCATCGCTCAGAACCCCAGACACTGTGACAAGCTTCCTGAAGATCTGTCACGCTCAGCCACAAAAAGCTAGGGTACTCAGATAGAAAAGCTCAGGAGAAACAGACCCAGGTGAGGTGAGTGACAATCTAAATCAAACCCAAATTAAGAATCAAACCCAAGTTAAGAAGCATGGTGAGGGTGAAGTCTCAGGTTCAGCAAGGCTCAGTCCCTAGTACTTCATCACATGAAGAGCGAGCATTTTGTGTGCATAAAGACGATTGCAGGATCATCACTGAAGCAAATTCATACTTAAGTGATATTAGTTGTGCCTGACAGTATCTTCCTCAAATGGATAACAACCATTTCCTTCTACTGATTTTCAGTTCTGTTTGAAAAAGAAAATACATAATAAACAAATAAATAAAGGAACCTGAAACAGCTGGCATAAAGCTACAGATCTCCTGATCTTTCAAGCTGACTTAATTGATCTGGACAAAAGGGAATAAAACCACCTCATAGCTTTTTCTGCTTCAGCAAATGCTTTCTACTGTATTTTTTAATGGTGGCTATTTTTTCTTCTTCATTTTTTGAAGATTTGGAGGTCTACTCAGAAGAAATACAGAAAAAGTAGTGGGTTTTTTTCCCATGGCTCTGCTGACCAAGACAACATAAGTCAGGATGCAATTTACTTATTAAATCCAGGTCTTCCAGTGAATTAGTAACAATTTTAAAAGTTTCTCTGGGATGAAGGGTTCTATAACTGCTCAGCCCACTTACACTATCAGTAAGTATCAGAACAGCAGGGGTTGGAAGAGACCTCTGGAGATCATCTAGCCCAACCCCCTTCTAAACCAGGATCACCCAGAGCAGGTTGCACAGCATCACATCCAGGTGGGTCTTGAATATCTCCGGAGAAGGAGACTCCACAACTTCACTGGGCAGCCTGCATCAGTGCTGTTACCCTCAAAGGGATGTTCTTCCTCATGTTCAGCTGGAACTTCCTGCATTCGAGCTTCTATCGCCCTTGTTACATGTTTGTCTATTAATGATCCACAATTAGGACAAATACTAGACAATAATATTAAAAAGATTAAAAAATGAAACTGTACAATCGATTTGAGACAAGCACCAGAGCCCTTCAATTAGATGATGCATGTGTCACAGGTGACATTTTTGGAGCCTGTTTCAATCCATCTGGCTTCATTTTTTTTCTCCCTTCACTAAGTGGGAAACAAACCACTGAGCCATGAGAGCCTGACCTATGGCCAGTGTAACCACCAAGCCACTTCAGAGCTCAGTGCACAGCGTTGCCTGCTGAACTTCCCACCACCTGGGAACACATTCACACAAACTGCCTGTATTCACATTCAAAAGAAAATCCCAATTAGTAAAGTTTAAATTTCACATAAAGGGAAAAGTAACAGTGACTCACGGTTCAACTGCACAAAGACTAGATCACACAATTAGAAATAAAAAGTCAAGATGAAATTTATACAAAAAGGAGCACAGGATTTCTCATAAGATGAGAACACTTGGTAAGCTTTGATGTTTTAAGTTTAAAAAACCACTTTAAATGACGTGGTCACTATAGCATGCAAGAACATTTTTAAAGCAGAGTGTCATTGCAGTCTGGAGAGTTATTAAATACTTTTACTGCAGCTCTTTGATACAGAGAATGGTATTTAAGTAGCATTGTACTCTCTAGAGAGTGGTTTATTAAATCTAAACAGACACTCTTAACAGCGACCTGCACAGTGATCATTAGTGAATTAAAAAAACAACAAAAAAGGGGCTTGAGAGAGAAGCACCCTGAAATACAAATTACAATCCTTTTGCAGAATAGCATCAAATGGTATCTACTCCAGAAATAAGCCCATGTTACCACACTTTCAAATGAGCTCCAAATTACTAATGCTCTTCTCTACCTCTGCATTCCTTGTGCTTATTCATCTTGCCCCCATCTTTCTTAACCTTGCGCACATCTGTCTTTAAATAGGTTCCTGAGTTTCTGTAAATTTTATTTCACAAAAATGTGTCTATATTTTAAGAACTGCATAGCAGTTTATAGTCACTGAATTTTAACTCAAGACTTCACTTAAAGGTTCATTAGGATTGAGATACCTGATCTTTCTTTGTAAAAAAAAAAGCCACCAAACCATGCATCCCAGATAGACCCATTCAAAATAAAACCCCTGGAAGACAGATGAAACTTCCAGTTAGGAAAGTCTTTAAATCATCAATGAGGAGAACATGCTACATATTCTGTTTCTCTTCTGACGCATTCCTTACTGCCCCTAAGTCTTTGCTCCGACAGCTCAGCAACAGAAGGATGCAGAAACTTGGATACTTGCAGAAGACCACACAAAGATTTCCAGATTTTTCAGCCTTCTAGAACTAAAGCCAGCAGTGGAAGCCACCCATAACACGATCCTTCCCATATCACCTACAACCACCTTATCAAAGCTACATCCTCCAGGACTAGAAGAGCGGGCGATATGAAGAAGAGTTAAAACATCAGTCTCAGGTTAACAGCATCACCATTTTAAGGTCACATCTCCCGAAATCTACTGTAGTTTCAACACTATTCTGAAGATCACAATCTGCGGAACACTATTTCATCACACTGGGAAATCACAGTTCTCTGCTTAAAAAAGCAAATTGAGACAATGAGGTCACTCATCATTCCCAGCTTCTGGGGTGGTCTCGGCTAGCCTAGTTCCTATTTTATGTTGATCTCATGTAACAAGACAAAACAATTGTTCTTACAAAACCAAAATGTGCTATTGCACAACTCTAACAACTGAGCAGACAGAGGTTTCAAAGTTTATTTTGAAGTCCAGTTTGCTGGTTACTTTTACTTCTGGTACAATAACACATGATAATATAACTTGCCAAAAGACAGGCCAGCTGCTTTACATCTTCAGGGTTTCACATACATCCTTGCCCAAGACCCACAAAAGCCTCCTGAATAGGTGCTTTACAGCCTCACATTTATCCTTTCGCAAGGCTAGCTGGCCTCCTGTACTCATGTACAGTATCAACAACCGTTAAAAGTATTATTCTTTTTTTTTTGTTTTTAATTGGTCTGTTTTCTTCCTCTCACCCTTGGAAATGACAGACCTTTGGTCCTCATTTCCTTCAGAGCAGCAGGAACTACAGAATTCTTTCTACAGTTACAATTCAGAACAACTGTTCAGTCAACACAAATGGAGATAAAACTTACCAACTGTGTAGTTGCTTGTTGAATGCACCAAGATCAAACAACATATTCAGCTTTAATCAATTTTTAACATCCATTCAACATCCATTTCTATTTTTAAAAAATCCTATTGCTATTTCATACATGGAAGGTACTAAGTGGCCCCATACCCACTATTTTCTGTTAACTGATTTTTATTAACAAAGAACTGATGCATGCTTGTTGATGAGGATACTTCTTACTTGTAAAAAGTATGGAGCAGAGAGAAGTATAGTTTGTAGGAAAAGCAGTAAATGTAACGTGTGAAGGTTCTGACCCTCTTAGTCGTTGTTTTCAGTACAATCCCTGTGTGGCTAAGAACCAAAAGTACTGTCCCTGGGCTGCAAGTGCAGGGCACACAACCATGCCCCCTCCATGTGCTCCCCCCAGTCCTCCTTCATCCTCACCAGTCAAATTCTGGAGGAGGAGCTCTGATGAAAACAAGGAAGTCAGCCGAAACAAAACAAAACAAAACCAGCACTGTTGTTTGGGGACTGTATGTGAGTCACTGTAAGTAGCTGTTCACAATTCAAGTGTGTCTGTGCTAATACTCGCTTAGAAAACTGGTAACATCCTACGTGAAAGAGGGAGACTGACTGTCACTACAAAAGAGTGACTACAGGATTTGGTGCCTGATCTCACAGCAGACTAAGGGTCACAGCTCTTAGGGAGAAAAAAAAAGTAAAGAGATTATTCCAAGTAGCTGTCTTATAAATTTCAGAAAATAGGGATGTTCCTGAAGCATGAAGAGGATGAAGTCTGTGCTTTAGTCAGCTGAGCTTTAATATTGATGGGAGAGGTTTATCAGCCATATGGTAGCAGGCTGATATACATTGACTAATCCATTTTGAAATCCTAAGACAGAAAATAGCTTGCCCTTCTAGAAGTGCCAAAAATAGACATAAAAATATGAAGCAACAGCTTAAAAGGCTTTGCCTTATTGAAGCAACACAAAGAAGCCTGAGGTGTGGAGCATGAAGTTTCGTATCTCCCAAAATAGATGGTCTTTTGGGTAAGAAATAAAATGGACACGTTCACAGATGGTGTGAGAAGACAGCTTCAGGTGACTGCACCATACCTCCTTGCCCTTACCAAGCATAAGTGACAGGAGCCACGAGCAGCTTCACACAGACCCTCATCAAGCCCAGTCCTGCAGTGGCCAGGAGTGCACCCATGGTAAACAGCGAGCTGCCAGAGCACCAGCTGTGCAGCCTCTCACTGACAGACACGCAGGCTGAAGGGGTACAGCTTATTTCCTGTCGTGGAGAGTTACTGTGTTTTAGATACACTGAGATGAATTAACATTAGCTGGAGAAACTGGGATAAGCAAGAAGAGAAGTATTTTGATTAGGACCAACTAGCGGCAGGACAAATCTGGGTAACAACATTGTTCTTCATGTGATCTTCTTGAGAGCATGTAAGAGACAGACACTGAAGAGCCCAACTCATGCTCATTCGTCAGTCTGGTCTAGCACACCTACTCACAGAAGAGAGATCCACGTACAACCACAGAAGAGCTTCAGCTCTTGTCACAGCCCTATGGCAGAATTCAGCTTAAAAAGAAGATCAGTAAAAGCACAGGTTTCTTTTAACAATATTTCCCTATTTAAAATGTGCTTTCCTCTACAGTATTTTGGATAAAGCCTTTAAATCATTAAAACAACTCACACTAAAACTGCAAAGAGTATCTGCTCTCTTTAATTAAGCAGACAGAAGTTACCATCTGCAACCAGGGTTTGCTCAAGTCCAAAAGCATATTTCAACAGGAGAAGCCTCTTGTGCAGCTATAACACAATTCCTTTTTTCACCCTGTCTCAAGGTAGCACATTCCAAATCCCTACAGCTGACCAGAACCTTTACGGTTAGCGGCTTGATTCTTCCTCTGTTTTAACTCAGAGGAACAAGAACAACAGGCACGAGGACATCTACTAGTTCTAAAGCCCTGGAAGGCTCAGTTACCAAGATAATGCCTTCAGTGCACAGATGACACAACCACTTGAAACAGGAAACATGGTGGATTTGGTTTTACATACCTCAGTTTATTTACATTCATTAAAACTACCTTAAAATTAGAGCATTCAACATTTTCACCTTAAGCCTTCAGTGGAATGGCAAACATAAGATACCACAGGTGTAACCATAGGATAGGAATTTGTAAAACACACAAAAATACTAATATTTGTATATGCTTATCTACCTGTTTAGTAAAAAAAGTGCCAGACAAAGTAATCACTATATATAACCAGACAACTCATTTTAATGGACAACTGCTGAAGAAACAATATTTATTTTAAGTCTTCTTTGGTGTTTATGCAATACCTTTTTGCCCTTTTTAAATGAAGAAATTCATGTATGTTAAATGACTATTGAAATTAGTGTTTTAAATATTATTGAGATTTTAAAAGTGATTTAAATAGTTTTTATCGACTTTCAGAATCCATACGGAAAGAAATATGCTACAGAATAGGTTTAATTCAGGGAAGCAATATTGACCCATTGTATGAATCATTCGTCTTTGCCAAGATAGATTAATTTTTCTATGGAAGAGCACCGGTGCTGAAAACCAATCCAGTAAACGTAACTGTCTCTTGAAAACAAGGGGGGACTAGCAACACAAGGGGGAAGAACATTTCTAAATTAAACCACAAATATTTGCCTCTCCACCCAGATCCCAGAAGCACGTCATACAGCACACCACCACTATTTTCAATGACGTGGCACACCGTAATTAGGAAGCATATTTGCATGGCCTTGTGAATTCACATATACAACACATTCAGCGTATCTCTCCAGAACAACAACAACAAGCCTTCCTGATTCCTTTCTGCTATTTTGGACCATAAATTAAAGTACCTCAGTTGCTTTATGATCCTTCTTATCTTTCAGTTATGCAACTTGGGTGTGAAGGCCATGGACATAATTTAGCAGTAGATACATCACCCACCAGGCATGTTTTGCTTTCAGTAAGCCTGTCATTTATGTTTGTAAAGAAGAAGGCATCACAGCATTGTTTCTCCCCACCTACCATGCTGGCAATAGGACAGTATGATTAACTAATAAAGCCAGTGTTCACCCTAATACAAAGCTGGTAACACCCACTTCCCAAAACCAGAAGAGGGGAATGCAGAGGCAAGACAAGCAATCAACATGCAAACCCAACTAGCCCTTAGAAGCCACGGAAGATGTTTTGCTCCAGCAGTGGCAGGCTGCATGTACAGCTTCCAGGAGGTGAAGGCCAGCACCGCTGCTGCGAGGCCGCTGCTCCCATACAGACATCCGTGAGGGACCCAACAGCAAAACATTCCCTCACAGCACTGTTCCTCAAGGTATCTCCCACATCTCCCAAGGCATCCCTATCATGTCAAGGATTCAAGAGAAAATCTACAAATCAGAAGGCACGAATTTTAACATGGAATCCCATGAACAAATGTGCACACAAGTATGTAAATACAGTGCTAACAGCAGCACTTCCATAAAACAAACCTACAAAGCACACAGTAAGCTATGGTTGGCAATCTGTCACCTCACACTCACCGCCTTGGAACAGGGGCATGCCCTGGGGAACAGGGCACGGCCACCTGACAAAGTTCAAAGGCAGGCTTCCACGGACCAGCAGAGAAGCGTGGGCACACACACACACACACTCACCAGGTCAGGGTGCTACCAACCGAACTACAGCTCCGAGGGCGTTTTCAACGCCATCTCACGGGAAGCAGAAGCGATCCAGACGGCCTCCGCCTGAATGCCGTCACCTCCCCGGCGCCCAGCTGACCGACACCCGCGCCACCGCAGCGGCCCAAGGCTCTATCCCCCCCGCACCGCGTCCTCGGCCCGGCCTCTGCACCTGCCCCGCCACGGCCCGGGAGGCGGTTACCGGCCCCACCGCCGCGCCCTGGCAGCGGCCCCAGAGCCTCCCGCGAATCGCGGCGGCCCGCAACAGTCCGCCGCAAAAGGCGGAGGCTTGGGCAACCGGTAAAGAATGGCTGGCCCCCGCCCGGCCGCGGCCTGCAGGAGAGGCCGGGAGCCGCCTCCCTAGCGCCCACCAGACCGCCACAGCGCCTACCCGGGCTCTTGAGGTTGTACCGGGCCTCCATGGCAGCGGGGACCGCTCACTCCTTCTACAGCGTCTCTGGCAGCGAGGGCCGCGTCTGGGCACGGAGGAGGAGAAAGGCCGAGCCCGGCCCAGCTCGCCTCGCCTAGGGAAACTCCCCTGACGTGGCAGCGGAGGCCTCACCGTGACCGCGGAGGGAGGCACCTGCCGCGCCGGCACCGCCCCCGGGGCCTTGCCGTTCCCGCCCCGCGGCCTAGCCGTGCGGAGTGGCCCTCGGCAGGACCCGCCCAGCCCGGGCCCGGACCTGGCCGCACGGCCGGGGCCAGACGGGTGAGTGTGCTGCAGCAGGCTGTGCCGATTGCCGGCTGTTCGTCAGCTCGTGTTACGCAAATTAAAATTCACAAGCTGCCAACCCTCCTCTGTCGTAGTGTGGAAGGAGCCTGTTCCCAGCAGCAGTGGATGGATGACACTCGGGACCCGCAGCAGAACCGCGGCTGCGGACGCAGCTGGGGTCTGCTGTGGTGGCTGTCCCCCGCGTCCCCGCCTTGTCCCAGCTTTGAACAGCAGAGGTCATGGGAGTAAGCTGCCCAGAGACCTCCTAGCACAAGTGGATGCGTTTGAAAACTGGGGGCTTAGAAAGGAGGCTTCCAGAACCCTGCAGACCCCGTGCCCAAAGACTGGAACATACTGTAAGTTTTCATAGCATCTTGGTTGTGGATTTTCAGGACCATGACACACTGAAATCGTGTCATGCACCGATTGTTAGTTTAGGCAAGAATTACTGGCAAGAGCTTGACTTGATGGGGTGATCACTTTTTCCATGCAACAATGCCAGAGGAAGATTTGCATCTACTACTTTGGTTTCTCTGCTGGTTATAGTCATGGTACACTGAGGGTGGCACTTGTAAGAACTTAAAAGTCATCATAATCTCATCAGTCTCCTTTTAATTCAGTACAAGCTACAAATAAGAAACATGTCTGAGCTTTTATGTGCTTGTCTTCAAGAGCATAAGCTTGAAACCTGTTCCTAGCTCATTAATTGAATTTATTTTTTGTTACTTTTATATTCTTCCTACTCGTAAAAAAAAATTCATGCTTTGATGTTTTTCCCTTTTCCTCTTTCCTTCTTAGACTGAACAGCAATGGAAATCAGTTGCAAACAAAACTATTTGAACAGGAATATTTCTCTTCACCTCCTCATGTTCTCAGAATTACAAAACAAGGCGTACCTCTTCCCTTTCCTGTTCTGTTACGCAGTGATGTTGTAGTAACTGAAATAAATAAAGTGACTTTACACCATCTTAACAATTAGCTGAATTCACAAAGGGGCAAAGTGATCTTTTTTACAGGACAAAGCACTACGGCATAAATAATGTATATAGTGGAAGGGAAAGCATGGCATCAGACCCCAAGGTTCCCCGTTACCCCAAAAGCACCACAGGGTACATTTGTCAACAACTCTTGATGAGATCTCAGCCTTTCTGGCTAAGAAAGGCTGATCTGTCTGTTCACCATGATTGTTCTTAACAGGTATGTCCCATTTTCAGTCATTTGCTGGAGCCATCTTGCTGCACTGTGAGAGAAGGGCTCTTGGACCATCTGTGACTAAATCTTGCCCTTCTCCAAAGTTGGGGAGCAGCATTTTGAAATCTGTATTTTCATGCAGTAAAATGTTGTGGGATCTATTTTGATGGAGGATACTTTTAAAAATGGTACTATAGACTGCATAACAGCATGAATTAAGAAGTGATATTTATTACAAACTAATGAAGAGTAACGTGGAGTTCAGCTTTCCCTTCTGGGCTCTGGCCTTTGACGCTGGCTGGACTTACAGTGTCATTTTATACATAGTTCAAGGAGGAAGCACCTGCTGTTAATCTGAAGCTTGGGCTTTTAGGTAAAAAAAGAAGTACACAGCCACTGTAACAACACAACAGCTGAGCACTACTGGAAATAAGCTGAATAGGCATTTTAAGTAACAGAAACTCACTGAGAGGACACAGACATTTTCCCCATTGAAGTAAGCTACATCATGGCCTGCCTGAGTGCAGGGGCAATTGCCACGTGAAACTGCAGAGCTAGAAGTAGGAGAGTGCTTTTATTTTCAGCTGTATTACTAATTAAAAGTCGGAGCTGCCAGATGAAACTGCTGATTCCTGTGAAGCTTGTCAGCATACGGGTAGGAATCTGGAGACCAATTCCCAGCCCTGCCTGTCAGTAGCTGCTTGGGGCAGATGGGCAGCGAGTGCTACAGATCTTATACAGTCAGTGCTGCCAGTCCATAGCAGGAGCCTTCCTCTTCCTGCGTCTAGTCAGAAACACCCTTTGGATTTGTGTTTTCATCTGCCTTTTGTTTAGACTTTTGCACCGAGAGGACATTTTGTACTAGAACCTGTGGGGTTTTTTTCAAACCAAATACCAAATATAGCAGCTAACTTGCAGTCATACCCTACATGCTGGCAGCACTTCATGTAGCTTGGGTATCCTGTCATATGATCTAACTTGGTGAAAAAATAAACAGGTTCAGATGAAGCATATAGAAACTGAAAGTTTTGTCTGAACACTGCTGCAACAAAGTTGCTGTTACTTAACACCAGGCTGAATCCTTGCAGAAAGATTTGGTTCAACTTCACTGACTTGGTTGCAGGACAGCAAGAATCACCAGTTTTGAAAACTCAAAATACTAAAAATTGTGTGGCTTTAGTAAATGTTTCACATTAAAGTAAGGCTTCAGTTTGGCAAAAAAAAAATCACAAATAATTTTGAATTTTTTAAAATTTCTAGTTCCTGAGAAGATGCTTTTCCACTTTCTACGAACTTTTCTACAGTTCTGGTATGCTATTCTTTTTTTCTTTTGGGTGAAAACAGAGACTGATACAACCACGTAGCATCAGAGCAAAGGAGACCCCTCTGTTGCAAAAATATAGTACTAAATTAATGACAGTCATTAGACCTGATAAAAGGCTTAATTCTTCAATTGGAGTCGATTCTACTGTGAAAGAAAGGCCAAATCGGAGTAGACAGATGGGCAGAATTCCTCTGGAGAATCGCAGACTATGTACATACATTTCAGGGCTGATTACTCACTTCACAGAGAGAACCAGGAGTTTTTACAGCATGGTTCATCTTGCCTGGCATATATGTTAGCTGTAGATCCAACAAATGACACTTTAAAAGTTCCTAATTCTATTAGTTGTGAAGGGTGATTAGGCAAAGCCATCTATGTCACAGACCATCTCAGTTAGGTGTTTTCACATGTATATATATAGCTGTATCTGATAACTATAGCTCTATAGCTGATAAAAATGTATCATGCATTTCCCCTCAGTTTAAAAGAACCACAACCATTTCAGTTGGTGGAGTCTGATATTTAACAATTAGACTCATGATGAGCTGACTTAAAAGTCCAAGAGAGAAGCGCAGCAGGTAGGAATGGGAATCAGAAGAGTTTGGTGTGCAGAGCTGGATGGGGGATGGACACCATGAAGACCCCAGCAGGAGCCCCCAAATACATAGTTATTTCCCAAACCTGCCCTTTCTCTTGGAGGCAGGACACCTGGGTGACACAGGGGTTCAGTTTTTGCATGTGGGCCTGATGCATCAGTGTGTTCTTGCAGATGGTAGAGAATTAAGCTAGGTAAGGTGACACTGAACTATTATTTACTTCTCTGGGCAGGTCATAGCATTGTGTGAGGCAATGCTATGTGAGGCAAGATGCATTTCAAAAGTATGTACTGTATGTTAAGCAATTGCCTGAAGTCAGTTCAGCATGGGGGTTGTAAGATTTGTAGGCTGTCTCATAAACTTGGCTACAAATCATTGCTTCTAGAGAAGGTTTGAGATCACAAAAGCTTATGAAAATACAATAGTTCTTTGTACAAAGCACTTCACCAATTCACAAAATGCAGAGTGGTTTGCTTCTTTTATAACGTTGCCCTTTCAATGCAGACAGTTGGCTGCACAATTAAACTCCAATTGTATTAAGGAATCTAATAATATTTCTGTATTATCAGCTGGGAACAGATATGACTCACTTGGAAGAGAAATCATGATTGTGCTCATTGGTGACTAATACAGTCTCAGCTTTTAAAATCGTTTCTGTGAATTCAGACCTGGTAAATCTGGATTCAACAAGTGCACCTCCTCCTCATCAATGAAAACAAGCACAGCATTGTGTAACCAATGCCCTGTAGCAATTGCACAGATGCACAGTGCTTCTCAAGAGAGTGATTACTGTCTTTTCTTCAAGCTGAGCTCTGAAGATACCGTCTCACAAAATGAGTGGCTTTACCAGCTGACTTTTGCTTTGTGTTATTTCAGAAATGGAAGAAAGAGAATGAGGGAAGAAGTTAACATTGCTCTCAGTGCCCAAGCAGTAGTCCCCATTATGCAAAGTAAAAATAAAGGTGCGTATTTTTCACCTTCCCCCTTCTTCCCCACCTCACAGAATGGGAAGAGTCACGCCAGTCACTTGACTCACGCCCCTCTGGCACCATTGTAATAGTTCACGTGGTTTCCTGGTTCAGAAGTCATGTGCAAAGGCCCAAGTCCAAGCTGAAGCTGCTGTCCAAGTGACAGCTGTTTGTGAAGCTGGACTTCCCTCACCTAGTTACTCACTCTAGCTTTACCAACAACAGGTAACAGGAGGAATTTTCTCTGTTGCATATTCTTTACTGTGCAAACTGCAGAGTGCTGGGTTGTTGGACAGAAGTTGTGAACTATTCCAATTAATTTGCACCAATGCCACCCCTTAGGGAGAATATATCGGGTGTAGCCTTTCACTCATGCAGCCATTTTTTCACGATCCTCCCTCTTCAGGGTTTCATGTCCCAGATTTTGTCACTTTTTCCTTATGTGAGTTGCTCCCCATTCCTCTTCACTTTACCTGACTCACAGAATCTTTCTTCTGGGAAGGAAGCATCTACCTTCACAGTTACGGCAGCCAGAGGGAAAGCAGTCAGGATTATGTCTGTTGAACTGCCACCAAGAAGTCTTTCCATCCCATCCATTCCAAAAATGTTACAGCTCTAATGTGAACTTGTATGTACCTGCCTGTGTACAAGTGCTAGCACACAGCTCTTGCTGACTCAGCAATGGGAATAAAGAATTTATGAGCAGGCTCTTAATCTAAAGGTTCTCAAAAGTGTTTGTTACTACCAGTGTAAGAATGATTAAAGCTTAACGAGTCATTAACCAAGATATATTGAGTTATCAGTCATCTCCACCAACTCCCTGTAGATACCTGGGGACCTGAGGAGTTTCTTAGATGGTTAGTGGAAATCTAGGGCTTGACACGTAAGAACCTGATGCCGTGTGAGGTATCCTCAGGTATGCCAGACATTCATATGGAACAGAAAGGTGCAATACGGGATACTGGTACCATTCTGAAGGCCAGGTGGAGTGCCTACAGCAACTTCAACAACACAAAGGGCCCATGTGGGTGACTGGACTAAATACTGAGTTGTGACAGTGAGCTAGCTGACTGAGCATGTCTGCCCTCCGGCAAACTGCATTGCTCTCTGGGCTCCAGACGACTGTATTAACCTGATCTCCATCACTTGCTGCTACCAAGTCACCTTCCTCTGCAGCTTCAGCTGCTTGGGCTCCACAGCCCAGCCCAGCCCTGGCAGGGCCCATCCCCGTAGCCTCAGTTCAGCATGCTCAGGGCACTGCTGCACTGTGAGAAAGGGCTCAGCACAGCAGAGCCAAGTAAGGTAAGGCAGAACCTGAGATGGATGGAGGTGTGATTCTTGAGATGAGGTCCAGAAGAAAAACACTGATGTGAAAACAAAATGCTGGAAGGGGAAAGCAGAGGGTCAGAAAACAGCAGCTTGGTGACACTGGCCAGTGAAGACTCACCTGGTGTCTTGCAGGGGGAGGTGAGCTTGTTAATGCTTAGTCTAGTAGCTTGCTAGTTATAGCCACCTGTATTAATCAACAAATCATAGAACCATAGAATGGTCTGGGTTGGAAGAGACCCCAAGGATCACAGAGCTCCAACCCCCTGCCACAGGCAGGGCCACCAACCTCAGGCCTGGATCTACACAAGGTGTCCCAGGGCCCCATCCAACCTAGCCTTGAACACCTCCAGGGATGGAGCATCCACCACCTCTCTGGGCAGCCTGTTCCAGCACCTTACCCCTCTCTCTGTAAAGAACTTCCCCCTAATAATCTAATCTAAACCTGCCTCCCTTTAGCTTTAGTCCATTCCCCCTTGTCCTGCCATTCTCTGCCCTTCTAAAAAGTTGATTCCCCTCTTGTTTATATGCTCCCTTCAGGTACTGGAAAGCTGCAATGAGGTCCCCCTGCAGCCTTCTCTTCTCTAGGCTGAACAAATTATTGCTTTATGGTTTTAAATAGTGTGTTTCTGCTTGCAGGGGGTATTTTTGCACATGGTAGAAGGTGTTTAGCAAAGTGACTCACAAGGGGTGCAGACTGACAGAGGATGCATGCTGCAGAGGAATTTTGTTATTCTGAAAAAGGAATAACAAAATCAGAAACCAATTGTGCAGTCTGGTGTTGTAGCTATTCAAATTTCCAAGATTTACAGCTCTGATTTTATGGGACTATTAACAGGAGCAATATAAAGAAGGGAGAGAAGAAGGGAATAAACTTCTCCCATCTTGAGTAACTTTGAAGGACGCACTAAGTTCTTGGGAGTGGGAAGCTTTCAGGGAGAGGCTGAATCAAGAAAAGCACGAAAGACATTTATAATCTGTCAAGAGAATACTAAATTTAAAGCCAGGTTTCTGCATGATGTGCTTTGTGAAGAATTGCAGAACTTAGAGTGCCGACTGCTGCTTTATAGATAGAAAATGTGGAATTGAAATATGAAATGAAATTGCTGAAGGAACAGGACTGGAAACAGTGCTGAGCAAGGGGAACAAGACTGGCTGGAGTGAGCTGATTTGTGTGCCCCTGCTGCAGAGCTTGGATTTGGTGCCAGGGATACGAGACCAGACAGTGTGATGAATGGCATACTGGCAGTCAAAAGTTCGAGCAGCTGTGAAGGGAGTATTGAGAGCAGCAATTTGTGGATCAGACCATTTGGCTTGACAGAGGATGAGTCAGTCTTGGAAAGTGTCACTGCAGAAAAGCAGAGTATGTTTCCACCTCCTCAGTGCAGGGTTTACAGATGAAGATGTTGGGCCCTCAAACCTTTTCATTTGGGTCAGTGCTTTCAACTTGGCTCTACTGGATTTCCTGTTCTCTCCATATACTCCTTTGCAGAAGGAGTTGAAGCAGATGATGTTTCCCAAAGCGCGGATGATTCTGCTTATTACCAAAGTAGACCTCAAACCTGATATGGATGTACATGAACAACAGGAGAAACTCAATCAATAGTTGATTTAACCCCAGAACAAGTAGGACACCTACTTGAGATATAAACACCTACATGCAAACTTGAGTTCATTTGGGTCAGAAACTTGTAGCGCTGATGAGAAAGTGAGTTAGAACCTTGGCAACCCGATGGATGGATCTCAGGCAATTGCCATGCTCACCAGAACTTGCACCCCTTCTCATTGACAAGCTGAGGCTCCCCTTGGATATAGACAGACTGCTATCTCTGCGCTGAGTGGAGGCTTCTCCTGCTCTTTAGGTTTAGAAATTCATTTCCCATTTCCAGTGCGAACATGTTCACGGCTGGTTTATCCTTGCATTGGTACCTACGCTACCCTTTTGTTCAGCGCTGTCCAGAATGGGTTATTTCACATCAAATGGACATTATAACCCATAGAAAGGGTAAATCCTGCTGTAATGGCGAAGGCAGCTCTGATACTGTCCTTTAAGTCACTCCCAGGGCACTACTACATGGGCCTTTGCGGACCATATGCTCCAACGCAGCTCGCCCAGACCACTGCACCTGGTTGAATGTACATGCATGCACCTCACTGTGAGAAGCCCATTGTCTTGGCCTGCATTCTGTGAAAGGTGGCAGCTTGGAGTACACTATGTTCTGGCCTACATGCTAGGCTGCTCTCTTATTTTCTGTTTCTCACGTTTGCACTCATCTATGAGGTGTTTAATCCCAACCCTTCTCAATTTACGCTGATTTGTTGGCTTGTTGATGTGGGTTTTTTTAAAGGTCATCAGTGTTTTTTTCCCCTAACTTCTGGTACTTACCAATTCTGTAGCAAATAATCCTTTCTTCTCCTAGAAGCTTCTGGCATTATTAAGGAAAATATCCAGTAGAGTATCTCTTCTGTCTAGTCTCTTGAAACTATTTACCCATCAAAAATATGTTAGTTTAGGCCAAGTGACATTGTGACAGACTGCTGCATGAGATCCATTTTTTACCTGGACATAGTTATCTTGTCTTTTAAAATGCTTTCTGGAGATGGTTAAGAGATGTTTAAAATCTGACTGCCAGCATGAACTATGTGTGTAGTGTAGTGTAATAAATAGTTTTAATAAATAGTGTAATAAAGTTTTCTTTATTCCTTGTTGAGTCTGTTTTGCTCATGATGCTGACTGCAGAATGATCTCTCCCTGTCCTTATCTCAGCTCCTAAGCCTCTCAATATATGTTTTCTCCCCTGTCCAGCTGAGAAGGGGAGTGAGAGAGTGGCTTTGGTGGGCATCTGGCCTCCAGCCAGGGTCAAACTAGTACACCTGTGTAAGGTTATTTTCATTCTGAATCTGAATCTGATGATGTATATAAAAATAGAGGGAGTTTATGGGTTCTTTAAAATTTTACATATCATTGTAATACTCTCACATGATGAACTCCTGCAGTATAAACTTCATCACAGGAGTGCAATTTGACATGCAAGAAACCTCAGAATTTTTACATATCGGCCTATCACAAAACACGAGATCTCAAATGATCCATCTGAATTATGCTTTATCAGAGCACTTTGCTCCTGTCAATTACACTTCCTTGCTAATGCACAGCATGTCTGTAATCACAGAAATTTAGAAAGACATTCCAGCACTGTAATGTTTTAAATACCCACATTCCAATGCATGCTCAAGGATGCGTTTTGCCTCTTCAAAGAACCCATTAAGTGCTCTGGGCTGCTCCCTACTGAATTACTTACAGAGATTTCCTCAGCTACAAGAATTTGTTGGACCCAATGTTTTAAAATTATTCAGCTCATGACCTTAAAGTGTCTGTGGGATACTAAATTGGTTTAGGTTTATTCTAAACCAGTGTTTTAAAGAGACATGGCTAGATCAGTAACAGTTGTTGCTATGTCTAGGCACTTCTGATGATATATAAAAATGGAGACTCTCAGATGAGGTGTTTTAGAAATGCTGTACTCTTCAGGAAGTGATTACTTCTTGCATAACTTCTGATTTGAAAAAAGGCATCTCAGTCAACACCACTTTGTCAGAGTTCTCTCTTGTAGCACATGGGTATTTCATCCCTTTAAAATAAAAACTAGAATCTCAATACATTTTAAAAGAAAAAGCAAAATATCTGATATACTCTTTAAAAAAATCTCAACAAATCAACCTTGCATGCCTCACTCAGTGCTCAGTCACTTTAGTCAGGACATGAGAATCTGATGTACCGATTAGAAAATGATTACTCAAAAGTGAAACTCCTAAGTCATCACCTAAACTGAAAATACCAAAATTAAACAGTAAAACTAATGCATTTTTAAACATTGAGTTTTGTAATTACACATATTTGAACCATAAGTAATCTGATAAAACTTACAGTTACTCTGATAATAACCAATTAGAAATGTTATACATTAGCAAAGTCGCCTTCACTAAATTGTGCAAAACAATCTATGTCACATTCTGGAGGGGACTACAAGACCTAGCTTGTCTTAAGTTGATAGTCTCTAAATACAAGGATATGTGTGACTACATACAACGTAGGCCAAATATATGGAAACTACATAAAGTTCCGTGGAGAGCTGTCAAAATGTGGCCCTTCCCCACCATCGCTGTGGTGAACTCTGAAGACAACTTCGTGTATTTTAACTGAGGCATTGGTCAGAAGAGCTGCCCTCACCTGAGATGACAGGTAGTGACAGTGGCAAAGGGAATCTGAGCTCTGCATTTCTGAAGCGTTCTGCTTTGATTACAGCTACTGTCATCATCCTTCACACTGGCACCAGGGCTGGTACTTCTGGCTGTGCCCAATGCTTCTCACCTTCCCAAACACCTAGAAGTGCATCACAGATCAAGATAGATGGAGCTCAGCCCCATCAAGGTTATTGACTATCACCTTTTACTAAGGACTCCACATACACTCAGTAGACTCATGTCAAAGAGCCAGTTTGTTTCAAAAAGACAAGTCACGTGCATCGGGGGCAGTAAAAGGCTTAGGAACTACTTGGTCTCCCTGTTGGCAGATGTCTGCACAGAGAGCCTTTGCATTCACGCTAGCTCACGTATCCAGTGTAGTACCAGAGCCTTGCTATGTGTCAATACATACCTGTCTCTATACAGAAGAGGAAATGGACATTTTGTGGACATATATGAACAGCTTACAGACATTTCACAGTGGTAGTCCGTTGACTAGGAGAATAATATATGTATGTGTATGTCAAAAGACAGGAAAAATGGTGGTGATTAATTGAAATGTCTTGGAAAATACGGGACGTGGACATGACATACATGGTATAGAATAAGGGGTAGATACTGTCCTGGTTTCAGCAGGGATAATTTTCTTTCCAGTAGCTGTCACAGTGCTGTGTTTTGGATTTAGGATGGGAGTAATTTTGATAACACACTGATATTTTTAGTCACTGCCAGTCAAGGACTTTTCAGCTTCTCAAACTGACCTGCCATTTAGAAGGTAGGGGGGCATCCAATAAGGTGGGAGAGGACAGAGACAGGTGACCCAAACTGGTCAAAGAGGTATTTCATACCATATAACATCATCTTCCATTTATAACTGGCGCACCAGCTGGGGGCCTTATGCGGCATTGATGTTGGGCAATGAGAAATGTTGCTGTTCATCACTTGTTTTGTGGAAATTATTTTTTTCCTTTTTTTTCTTTTAGTTTGTTTGTGCTATTAAACTCCCTTTATCCTGACCCACAAGTTTTCTCACTTTGTCTCTTCTGATCCTCTTCCCCTGTCCCTCCAGGGTGGGAGTGAGCGAGCAGCTGTGGGAGGTTTAGCTGCCAGCTGGGGTGAAACCACCACAAGCACACGGAAACTGCATTTGCATTCAACCCACATCTGAACTGAGACTCGCTTACCAGTAGCTGAACCCCTCCTAGTTCAATAGAAGCCAGCAAACACTAGGGGCTCTTAGCACCCTGACAGACAGCCACGGTAAGGCATAATGCTGTCTAACAGAAAACTCTCCCTCTTCCCTTCTGTCTCCAGAATTCTCCCAGGTGGGGACAGATTTGTTATGAATGAGTTACAGCTCCCTTTACCTGTTTCTGGTGTACGGCAAGCTGCTTCCTGTTCAAGTCAGGCTCTTCCTACTCCCAAGAGCTGCTGACAACACTGCTGGACCATGCATGCAGTTGGTGTGTGGTGGGACTGGGAGGGGAAAAAAAAAAGAAAGTTGCTCTTCTGATAATTGTGTATCATTAATTAAACAAAACCATGGAATACAGAACCCAGAAAGTAAGATTTACTTCTTTTTCTAGGCTTGAGAGTGCTCTGCTGACCTGGCGGATCCTGTGGCAAGTGTGCCCATGTTCACTACGAAAATAAAAAGTAGTGACGTATGCTGATGACTACTGCAGGGAGATTGTCCAGACCTCATTTTAATGGTCTCAATTTCAATCACAGATGTATCCCAATAAGAGGGAATCAGAACCCAGTGCTCACATCTTTAAGACTTCCTACCAGTACATCAGAACATGAGGGTGGAAATACATAGAGATTCTTCGCTGTGCCAACTGTAGAGGTGCAGGTTCTCAAAACAAACTTAGCAATGTAAATTCAACCTTTCAGATACAACACCCTCCTCCGAAGCCTTACAAAAATACCAGTGAAACATAGAGCCATTTTACAAAACAATTGTCTTTATAGAAAGGTATTTTAGTGGTATGCACTGAGGTAAATAATAAAACAGACCCAACAGAGGGCATGACCAGTGTTATGGAGAACTCCGGGTGAAATTTGGCCAAAAGCCTGTTTTATAAAAGCTAATATTTACCTACCAGTTATGATCTCTGGTAAGGTGCTTATTGCTGCAATACTTCAAAATTATTCTTCAGTTTACAAATTGAAAAATATACGAAATTAGATCTGTATGAATGTTAGGTATTAGCTGTCACAAATTTTAAAAGGCATTGTATCAAGTTTTCTTAAGTGTTTACTAACCAATTTGATTGTAGCAGGTAAATAAACTACAGCATACATTTTACCTGACACCATGCACCAAAATCACCATAAAAACTAAGTTTATCAAAGTCCAACTCCACAAGTAAAACATGAAAAAGTGCAAATTATGTACCCAGTATTTCTGTCACAGCTGTTTTTTCTTAATATGGCATGAAAAAGGTTTACAGCATATATTAAGAAAATTCTTACAAGTGTTCACCTCAATGCTTATATATACAACATTTTGCTCAAAGTGCTCACTATATGAAAAGATCCAATTGGATAAAAATATTTAAACAGTGCTTTCTGAACGTTCAGGTAAAAATCCATATAATACATCAGTCCCGTTCGCTTTCCTCTTCACTCAGTGCAATGAGATGCTGAAGTCACATCAACTTCACGCCAGGCTTTGCTTGCCACGGTGCCAGAAGCTCTCCGTTACAGTGGCATTCTTGGTGTCCCATTGGGAGTGGGTCTTTTATTTTTCTGCACGTGGCTTTGATGTTTTCGAGACCTTACTACTTTCATTCTTACTTCAAATACTTCTTGTATGGCTTTTCGGAAACAATGGAAATTGTAGTCTATTAATCCTACAGAAACAGAAATGTTCTCCACATTAATAAACACATCAATACAAATTAGCTAATGAAAAAACTACTTAAGAGTCTACATTTAGTGAAATACCCTACTGTCTCATAATCAGTGATTTTTTTCCAGGCATTTTTTTTCTGTGCTGTAGAAGTAATTCAGTGACCGTTACAGATTCACACTCTGATATTTAATATACTTATTACTCTTCAGAGAAAACAAATAGAAGTTCATTGGCAGATAACAAAGCTTCAACTTAATAAAGCAGCTTCGCAGAAATGCTCAATATACTTACTACAAGAGAAATTAAAATCCTTCATAAAATATGGTGCAATTCTGTAAATTTGCTTTACAGAGTAACTGTGATAAAAATAAGTAGCACCTAGTATTCAAAAAGTTTTCATTTTTCCAACAATGCATATGGTTTGAAATGGATACCTGATAGAAATATTGGCAAGTAACAGGCAGCTACATTTCATCTTACACTGTAAATAAAAATAACACAATGAACATGCTGCTAGATTATATACATACGTAACAGGCAGATAATAGTGCCATGTGAGTGGGCTGAATGTGTTCCCACAGAAAAGCTGTAAAGCCATATTGGCAGTCAATTGGAAGATGTACTGGGTGCTACAACTGTGTAATACTGTGATACAATTTTAGAATTTTGATACTGAGCTTAGGACTTAATTTGAGGTTAATGCCATAAGCTTTCTTAACTCAAATACTGCAATGTTTAGCACTTCAATTTCCCTTACAGGAGGTGACACATATATTAGGTATTTTAAATCCACCGTGTTACACTTTGATTTGACTCCAGGAACTGTTTTCTCTCTCCCTAGAGTTCAGACAAAATATTAAGTGGAAATCACTCCCCATGAAAGGCTAATCTGTATTATGCCAGAACTGGCTACAGCACTAAGTGTGCCAAACTAAGTAGACACAACAACCTGACACAGCTTTGGACAAACCCTGAAGGGTGTTACTCAACAGGGTGTCTTTTCTGAAAGTGTTCTTAGTAGGTATGTCAAAGGAACACTACTTATACTTGCAGCAAAAAAAGATGACCACATTTAACAGTCACAGATAATAAAGGCAGTATGGGTAATAAAGAGAAATTCAACCATTTGATCTATAAAATAAAAGCTAAACAGCAGACATGTGAATACTGCACTCACAAACACACCAACACTGGTGGATTACTATCACAAGATGGGGACACAAGCCCAGAAGATGGCTCGTTTTACCAGGGCTCACGTCTGGTCTCAGGACCTTTCACTAAGACCAGTACCTCAGTGAAAATCATGACAGTAAGCAGAGCGATTGTGAACTAAGCTTTCAGTATTGACCGTGACCAGCGCCAGAGAGAGAACCAACAAACTTCATGCACTTAAACTGCCAAATATGAAAGCAATCTAGTTCCCAAAGACGCAGCTTTTTAAAGGCCGCATCTTTTTTTTCCAGAGATGAGGAAAGCCAGACCATATTTCTTTCTATTAGGCAGCTTCAGTAATTTTCCCTTGGTTATGGCACGCAAGCTGTTCCCAGCGCGTATGCTGGTGCTGGCAGGTACAAGTCAACGTTAGCCAAGAGAAACTGCCACATTCTACTGCTGCAGATGGGAACTTCACTGCATTGGATGTAAACTTTCATATGCTTTCATATCACAAAGTTGTCAAACACATTTATGATTTCATCTTATCTTACTGCCAGCACAAATACCTCATGCCTTTAAAGATGTTATGTAAGCTGTACACTTACCTTGACTATTTGGGATACAGCTAGAGACTGTTATCAGCTAATGACAAGCACAGTTATTCATTAACTTCCTAATACAAGGGAAAAGTAATGCAATACTAGAAAAGGGAAAAATACCTTTTCTCTCAAAGCTTTCTTCTCTGACAAAACAAACAAGAGCAAGGAATTTTGTCACTTCTTTCAAATAAAGGACAGTTGTATTGTTCAGTTTTATGATTGCCATTGATTCTTTATCGTAAGGAGTTCCAGTGCCATCATCTTTAAGCCTAAAGGGCGATATTCAAACAAACACACAAACAAGATAAGTCACCAGATAAGCTAACAGAAGTGCCCCCACATTGCTTCTTTCATCAGGTAATTTCAAACTTAATGAAATGTTCATTTTAACCTTTTGGGGAGACTGTTCTTCAAACTACACACTATGTAAATTAAAAACACCTAGACATTAAATCATTTATCCAATCACATTAGATTTGGGGCTAGAAATCGGGTAATTTGATGGACAAGTATGTGAACTGCAGCCTTATTTTCTATTAGTTGCCAACCATTTACTGCAAGGTAGTCTTTCTTCCTCTAATCAATGCCCTACCGTATTACTTTATCTAAAACATGTGAACCAGTAAGTCTGTACTGGTAATTCCAAGTCTAGTAACCTTGCTTGTGCAGGGGCAGCTGATAGTTTGGGCCATCATGAGACTTTCCTCATGATGTTGGCTTTTGCAACACTGCATCATGAAAAGGCATTTCTCCTGCCATGATCATCACTGTGTTAGTTTTGTACCTTGTAATTTCACCCTCATTCCTCAAGTACACACAGACCTTGCTAAATGGGTAATTACCACCAACCACCCAGAACAATTAGTATCAGTAATATATTAAGGTGGCAAGTTCCACTGGTGCCCCGGGAACAGAGGGCAAGAAATTAATTGCAAAGGCATGTCTTTAGTCTATAGCTAAAAGCATGGCATGTAAATTTGTGGTGGTAAGTGCTAAATGATTACACAAAGACAGTGGCAGTGACATTTGGTAAATAGAGAACCCCACAAGTGGTGTTGTGCACATAATAATTAAATGCAGAGTCTTTTGAACTACACAGTATCTTTCTCTGTACAAAAAAAAAGGCCACAAAATCAGCATCCTCTATTGTATGTCTCTACCAAGCACAAGTTCTTGTACAGTTAGTGAAGGGACCAACTCCAAAATCTGAAATGTACAGTAGAACATACAAATTTTAGAAAGGTTTTCAACAAATTGTTATTCTTTTGAAGTTCTAATGTTTAGTGCACATCTGCACTAGGATTCTCCCTCGTACATTCTCCAAGAGTGCAAGGAGTCTGTCCCTGGGTACAAATGTACAGCTATCAAAGACTCTAAAGCACGCTGCATTTTAGCCTCCAAGTCTATGCATCCTAATGCACTAATTCTTAATGTGCCCCTGCCTTTCCCAGGAATAGCTGGCATTGTATCTGGCCAAGGGCCAAGCCATTTAAAACATAACTTGAAAGGATATGTACATGCTACCCCAGAAGATATCCAGTTGCTACTGTATAAGGAGAGGAAACAGAAAAAAATACCCCCTAAAGAACCTCAAACCCCACGGAGGTCATGTCGGGAAGAGGAGAGCACAAGTGAAGCAGCTCCCTGAGGCCAGCAGAGGCCACTAGCTAATAAAATAAACAAATGGAAATATGGTCCCACTTTTTTTTTTTTCCTTTTAAATGGGAGGCATCCTTCTGGTGAATGCGTCCCTGGGGAACAAAAAGATAATGTTTCCTTTTATTGTAGGTTGGTTACTTCCCATTCCTTCCTCCAAATAAAATTATTAGCAAAAAAAGAGGAAGGTGTTCACAAAAGAGGCTGGGTGGAGAACAGTGCTTGATGCTGGCAGGAGATCTGCACCTCGGAGGTCTGCTGTTTCCTCTTTCTTCCCGTTCTGACAAATAACTATAATGACAAATCATACATCCTCATTTCCATTTATACCCACATCATTCTAATTTTGAGGCCATTCCAATTCTGGTACACAGTGTTATGAAAAACATTAACAATTTACTTACCCATATATACAAGAAATGTCAATCACAACATCTATCATATCACAGCAGAGCTCATAAGTTTGCATATCCACTGGAGTGCTGTCCGTTGCAATATAGATCTTACTGACAACATCAAATAAAAATGCTTTTTCAATCCCAGAATTCTATTTAAGAAAAGAAAAATACAATGGAAGCCACATCTTAGATTAATACCAAGGTTTTTTGTTCCCCTACTTGCCTGTTACACAAAAAGTTAGGCTTAAGAAGTGGGTGTTAAACTGCAATCAAGCTAATTTTGAAAGAGCTGTACATACAGCACTGTTGCATTTGTTACAAACCACGATGCTTGCTCACTGACCTTCCAGCGGTTTCTGCCTCTGAGCAGACACAACACCAAATTACACTCCCAAACTTGCCCTCTCTGGATACATATTTTCAGAGGAATATGCATGGGAGTAAAAAAAAAATCTTCCAAGATCAAGCTTTTGGGTTTTTGACTGTGAGAAGGGACATAAAAAGAGGCCCGTAATGTGAAGTTGTTCTAGCTAGACATGTAAGAAAGTAGAAAAAAATGGATGGACAAAGATGAAATTAATTTCTCAAGGACACTGAGAAATTGTCTCATTGGGGTCTGTAGCTGTTTCACTGCCTGGTTCCTTAGAACATCTTTTGGGATCACAGGGGAAAAAACCCAGTATTTCGAGGGAGTTCTTTCAGTTTTCATGTAGCATTGGTGGTTAAAGCCATGTTTATAATGCTAAGGCTTGCTAATGTGATGACAGCCACATTCCTGTCATCCTGCCAAGCTGATTAAGACTCCCTCCATACTGGAGATGTATCGTATTTGCAGCTCTCAGAAGCTAGCCAGGAATTCTAGCACATACTCTTTGTGTAGATAAGTAAACCTGTCACAAGCCTCTGCTTCCTGGGGAAAAAAAAAACCCAATTAAAAAATGTACTGTTTAACTGAGAACAGCAGCTTTGCTTGCTGATACCAAGGGACTGCACCTGGGCAGCTATCCCAGCAGGAACACAAAGGGCAATTTCCCAGAACTGATAAAGTTCAAGCTATAAAATATGCTTCAGAATCTACCTATACAGGAAGAGAAGCAACTTTCCTCTATCAAACCGAATTTTCTCCATATATGGACTTCCCATTTTAATATGGTTTGGAACTGCTGCCACAGCTGTTTTGTAACTACCAAAAACCACACTGCAAACCCCTAACAACTTCAGCTTTCTTTGTAGTTACAGAACTTTTCCTTGTTTTCTGCCTCAAGTCAACTATTTAACACATAGTTAAGAGACTGAAGTGACCCTTCCACTTTCCAAATTTCCTGAAATAGGTAGAAAAGTTTCAACCCTAGGTATGCTATTGAGCAATGGCCAGCAATATTTTGGGCATTTTCTTCTTAGGCTTACTTCTTCCACCATCACATCCCCCCTAAGGCTGGAAACAATAACCAATAATTACAGAGGACAGAGGGGAATTTCTTGTATTTCATTATGGAAAAGACTCCATGAGTGGGCACATCTCAGTGATTGCTTAATAAAAACATTATACAAAACAGTCTGGACACCTGAAGTACATAGGCTGAAGCATACAATGTACAAGGAGAGTCTCCTGAGTTTGTTCAGTCTGAAGAAGGCTTGCTGCTACCTACAAATACCTAATGAAAGGGCATACAGAACACTGAGACAAACTCTTCTCAGAGCTACAGTGTTAAAGGACAAGAGGCAGAAGGCACAAGCTAGAATTGGGACTTAATACAAGAAAAAGTTTTAGCATGAGAGTGTTGAAGCACTATGAGCAGGCTGACCTGAGAGGTTGTTGGGTTTCCATCCTCAGACATACACAAAGCTGGTCTGGACCTAACCATGAGCAACCTGCTCTGACTGGCCTGACTCTGAGCAGGAGCTGGCCTCTGAAGGTCCCTTTCAGCCCACCTGGCTCTACCAGTCTATGTTCATCAGGCATTAAGAATGATATGCATAGTTATTTTGATTATTCTGACCACCTGTAATAGTTCTGTAATGGTAAATTTTTTAAAAATAGTAATTCTGACAGCACATCACATACTTAAGAGATGCTGTCAAATAAGATTAATGACAAGAGTCACCTGTAAATATCATCTAAATATATTCACTGCCAAAATATATATTTGAAAATGCAAGTCACTTTAGACAAAAGAAGTTGGAACTCAAGTCCTGTAGTGTCATTCATGAGGAGCTGGTTATAAAATTTTGTCTTATGTAAAGTGAGAATTAGTGATAATTTCAGCTGTACAGATAAGATGTATCTTAAATTATTAAGATGCCGGTGACAATATAATAACATTTACATAACATTTGACAATGAGAAGTGAGTTTTCCATCTCCAGCTGCTGCAGCCTGCCTGTACTTGCAGTGATATCTGTAAAGGTTCTCAACTTGAGGTGTCAGCCATGCCAGCAGTCATGCCTGATCGTAAGGGCAGAGCTTGCCATCTTAACTTCAACCACACTCACTTTCAGATGAAACTAGTACATTATGGTAGGAACTGCTGAGAAACTGCCACAGATTTTCTTCTGTCAAACTTTATATAGTGACAGAACTCAGCAAAAGGGTAGGATGGACCGCCAGGAGTAGCAACCACTGAACTGTACCCACATGACTTCACAGATTTGATTTGTCAGGGGTTTTAGTACTTTAACTGAAAAAGCAAAGTATTTGCCAGAATGTTTGTGATGAAATAGCTCAAGGAAAAAAATCCCAGCACAAACAATAATTACAGGTCATTAAAAAAAATTGGGGAAACAGTGGATAAAAAACACGATTCAAAACGACATTATATTGTTAATGCTTAGCCAGAGAAACTAACAGTAAGAAAGCAACTGTTTCTGTTACTAGAGCAGGAGGGTTCCTCAGCAGAGAAACAAAGGCCTTGTGCAACTGAATGAAATGCTGCCATTGATGTAGACGAGAGCAGAGTCAGAATAAGCAACTGTCATCTCTGACAGAACCCTACAGTCTGGAAAGAAGATGCAACATGTGCTAGAAGCAGTATCAAGCACTCTGAACAGATACAAGAGTATTCTATGGCTAATCTGGACCAAGAGAGTCATTGTGAGAAATCTTCTCCAATGAATGTAGGAGATTTTATTTTGGATAGGTAAAAAAACGAAAGGTAGTTGAAATATTTCACAACTATACTGGGTTTGATAAGTAGAAGGCAGTTTGCATTCTTTAAATGGAATGGCTTCAGTAAAACTGGTAGCATTACTCCAATCCCTAGGTTATGTAAACGGGCCTACCTTTTTCCTTCTTCAAAGTATGAAGAGTAAGACAGAATTTGGCCCTGAAAAGTTGTTTTTAGTAGAACTTGCAGGCTATCACCAGTCACAGTTACAAATTCATTTTGGACCGTTATTTAAACAGGTCTGGCACCAAACATGAGATTTCAAGTATGAATTTTAATTTTAAATATATTTGAGTTTTCAGATTAAATTTAAATTATTAAATAAACAAAACGGTACCTTTTTTTTTTTTTTCTAACCATGGTGACTCATTTTGTAACACATCCTTTTTAACATCACTCAAAAATCCCCAACAACCCTAAAACGAAAATCCACATTCTCATGTCACACAACTTGATTGCTTGGTAAGGCCACGGTAATTAAGACCAGATATCCTTCTATATGAAGCTGATAAGAGCACTAGTCACTTAAGATTTACATGGGTTCTGAATGCCAATTGAACTGTTATTTTATGCTTTACACACAGCTAAGGATTACATTAAGGAACATAGAAAGGCTGTATCACACTGACAGTTCCTCAAACGTACACACTAACACGCTGTGGCACTATAAAGTTAGGCAAATACCTGACGTGAACTTAAGAGTCTATTTTTGTAATCATCAGCCTCATGGCATAAATGAAAGCACATCCTCATGAATATTGCTTGCAAAACCCAAACTAGAACACCAATACACCCACACTTCAATATTCAAAACATGGGCTTCCTGAGGTAAGGCATAACAAAAATCCATGTCAAGATGTTTTGTCACTAAGCTGCTAAAGTAAAGAGGCACCCGCTAACTAATTCTGTGCTGGGGAATGATGTTTGGTCTTCCTGTGGCTGCAAATAAGAGTCATTCCAAGCTGTATTCCAAGCTTCCTGTCTACAGATACAGGATACTCATCAAGAGAGACAGCAAGCACAATGAAGACATAGTGATGCAGCTACACCTTGCTATAGGTCATCAACAAACTGGATTTTGCTCTGTTTGGAGCTAAGCAGCAGCCTGCGGCTGTTTCCCCTACTGACCAGGGGAAATGGCATACTTCCCTCACTTTTCTGAACTTTCCATTCATTTGAAAGAACTGCTCTTCCTTAAAAACCATGTCTGATATTCTAAATATTACTACAGCTGCCTTCTGGGTGTTCCAGACACACAAGCAGGTGTCATCAGTCATTCTGGAAGCAGCTCATGCTCGGTTCATCCAGGGGTTTGGCAGAAGTTCTTCACTAACTCCAAACAGTGAGGAAACCCTGTACAGAGATCCCAGTCACGATAGGAGTGACTGGGGTGACTCTGGCACAAGCAGGAAGGATTACTATTCAAACAGCTTTCTTTTTAAGACTGGGTAGCATATTCCCATATCCAGTTGCTCCAAAACTGTTGCCAGGACACCTACATTTTCTTTCTGCCCTAAGTGGAATTCAAAACTGGATGATGACTTGTATACAGTTGATCCATTTTGGTAGAAACAGAACTTTGTAACAAACTATTCATTACAAAATAGCATAATTTGTTGCTCAATAGTAAAAGAGTAAGTTTTGGAAAGATCATCCTCTAACTCTCCCTTTCAGCAGCTCATCCAACTCTTTTCTCTCTCCATTTTCACACCCTACACTGAGAAACTGTGAAGTCTAATTTTATCTCACAGGTTGTTGAATATTAAGTAACTTAGTTACTTCAAAATCATAAAAAGGCACAGCTAAGTACCTTGTTTGGAAACTGAAGCTTGACAAATTCATCCTAGATGCAAGGTACAAAATCAGAATACTGTGAGAAGGGGTGCAGTTTCAGAAGCTGCTGTGACCTCACGTAACGGACACCAAAACTGTGAGTTCACCCTTTTCACAACCAATTCAGTGTGCCTGCCTTTGCTCATGGCCACACCTTCCCATCTTTCATCTTGTGCCAAAACAAAAGGATGCTGGACTGCTCTGTGACCTGCTTTTAATTAAACAGTGCCTTAGTGTGTGTCATAGCGAGTCCATGATGAAACAGGCAAGTGTCAGAACCAGTACAACGGAGTGGAAGGAGCCACACATACAGAAGAGTGGAGTAAGCAGTGACCTCCACAGAAGTTAACAAGCCACTAGGTATATAAAGCTCTCTAAATTGCCTTAAGAGTAACTGTGGAAGCTGTGAAAGTTGTGAGGGACTCTATGTCTAAAAATTTCAAGACAAGACTTTAAACTTTGATACAAAGTTGAATTAATCCTATGAAGCTCTCTGTAATTGCTCAGACTAGATGATGTTCCTTTAAGAATTTATTTACACAAGAATTTATTTACATGCATGCAGCATGGACCTTTGCAACATTCAGATTGATATATGAGCAGGAAAGTGATGGCTGCTAACCCACTTAATGGGATTCAGGAAGTGCTGCGAGTATCTTGGCAGCTCAGCAGTGCTGCTTAATAGACAGGGAGGCAAGGCCATGTTGCATGTGGGTGCATTTCAACTAAGTTTTGACAACTTCTCTGAGAGTTCACATTGCTCATAATCTCTCAGAAGGCAGCAAACAGAGTATCTGAACATGCATGTTGAACACAGCCGCATCTAAAGACAAAGTATGTAACAAGTACTTACTGAAATAAAGATGTTAAGGAGGTTTTCCAGTGTTGGGAGCTGTGGAATCAGTTTCTGTACCACTTTGCTAAATGCTTCAAATATAGAATGATCATATATGCTTGTCAGATAAAAGCTGGAAAAAAACGTTACCACATTTTCCTTTTAGCCACATACTGTGAACATGATGTACCTTTCATAATATGAGTAAAACGAAATATTGTCAAACAGCAAGTGCCTACACTTATGCAATACCCCTTGTGATCAAAAGTCACATGTTAAGATTGAAGCACAGAACTTAATTTCTCTACCAAAAAACCCTGGACACGGCAAACTAGACCTCTAGGTAGAACTTTGTGATGCAACTCCCACCTTGGTATTATTACAAAAATTTTTCAAATTGAAGGAAAGGGATATTACTGAGTATACTGTTGTGATCTACTTTTTGAAAGCTCTGAAGCCATTTATTAATGCAACGATGCAGTCAAGTTGCTCAGAGCTCTGAAGAGCTGGCATGTTCACGGAGCAGGTCTCTCTTTCATACACTTGCACTTGTCTTTAAGTGCCAAGAAAGACACTGCAACTTGACGTCCTCTAGCACCCAGTCTGCAGAAGCTCACCGTTTTTCATTATTTGCTACAACAACCTGCTTTATCAACAGACATAAGGCAAAGATACAGCACCTGTCTTCCCAAGTGGCTCCGAGCAGGCTGCAGCAGTGAGGACTACTGATGAGGAGGGGACTGTCAGGCAGATAGGATTCAAAGAAGACAAAAGTGATGTAAGGTACCACATACACCCTACTGGCTGGAGCTCTGGTTGCTGCAGCTGTCTGAGCAACTTATTTCAAGACAGCAGCTGCAGCAAAAACTGCTAAGACTGTGGCGTATTGTCATTTGTTTTAAAGGCCATGTCCTCTCCATCTTTCCCTCCAAGACAGCAATCAGAAATAAGGTGTTTTGTTTGGTTCGGGTCAAATACAATGTCTCTGATTATCCTTTTCCTTCATATATCAAAAGCTTGTTGTCTGCTACTTCAAGAGAACAGAAAACGGTAGCATCAAATAAGCTGCTGTTCTCTTTGGGATTCTCTGCAGAGCAGCTTTTCTCACCTGAGGTGAATCTTCTCCAATCCAGCATCTGCAAGGTCATCATTTGCTCTCTGGTGAATATCTCTTTGTGTTTCAATCTTGTGATCATCAGATAAACCATCCACTTTATGGATAAAGATTTCGAAGTTGATATCTGGATTCACTTTATAGGCTCTGGTCACAGTAAGATGCAGCCGAGCTAATGCTTCCATATAATCATCCTAGTGAAGTAAAAAGAAAAGCTACAACTGTAGGAATGTTCTTTAAAATATTTATATATAAAATTTTGTGATACTTTTTAGATAATGCTACAGTTCAACAACAGCTTAATTTTTTTCCTATTCCTTGTAAATAGAAGCCTGAGTTTACATACATCATGTTGTCAGCACTTAGCAGTCTGAGCAAGAACCCTGAGATGTTAAAGCAAATTAGTTAACTTTTGAACATACTGCAGAGAGAGATTGAAAACAGCCAAGCAGCTCTTCAAGTTTTAATAACTTTCTTTTGATGTGTGTTTGGGACGTAAGTTATTTATTTGCTTTGAAAAACAAATAATCTGTGCTTTTCAACCCATTTGTCTATTGCTAAACAAGAAGAAAGTAGCTTAAACCCTCTTTTTTTACCTGAGAATCAATGACAAATATCAGTGCTCCAGTGCCTCTGAAAATCATCTCATAGTCAAAAGTAGGGTCAAAGAAGTCGATTTGCCCAGGGAAATCCCATATCTGAAAGTTGACAAAGGAACTGTTGGAAACATCCTCTCTGCAGATCTTGTTTGTGCTCTCCAAGAAGAGAGTCTCATTCGGCGACATTTTGTGAAAGACAACTTTCTGAATGGACGACTTTCCACTTCTTCTCAATCCCATGAGCAGGATTCTTGGCTTAACTTCAGTACTGAAGGGATCATTGAAATCCAAAACTGAATAAGATCACACAAGAAGAAAAGTAATATGCTATGGCAATGTAATTAGCAATTGTCAGGTAACAGGCATTTGACATTTATTTTCATTATGTTTTACTTGACTTTATGCAAATGTTACCAATTTTTAAGATTAGGGAGTAGTGCTACGGGCACTTTAACTTCAATTATTTGTCCTTTAGGCTATACTACCAGAAAACCTACTTCTCACAGTTAAGAACTTCTCACCTGTAAGACAGAGACTGCAGACAGTTTGATCGCCCAGTTTGTACATGAAAAAAATGCATTATCACATCCTAATATACCTGATTTTACTCTAATTAATACTATCCCATATACACTGTAACCCATCTTTAAAAAGAATATAATCCAGTAGTAAATACCTGTATCAACTGATAGCTGTATTAGAAAGATACAGCTGAAAGAAGGGAGTAACTTTGTGTTAGTTACATCTGAATGATCTTCCTAAGGCTACCTGAGGGCTTCCTTCTTCTAAAATAAGTAAATAGCTAGCTATAAACAAACAAATAAATTCACACATCCCAGGAGCTATAGGAAGAAGACAACTCAGAAGGCAAAAAATTCTTCTGTGTTGGGACTTAAAGCACAGTACTGAGCTCATGAGGACTCCTTTGCTAAGGCAGGTAGGATTTCACCTGCTACTGAACCATTTGTGTTACAATCTGTAAAAGTTTGAAATCCAATAAATAAGACTACAGCATATCCCTTGCCTATCTGCAACACAAAGACCTAGAAACATAATGATTTCTTTACGTTACCTACACCACTTTGAAACTAGTGCCACTAAACCAGAACATTTTCTAGTGCTCATGCAGTTATATTAGCAAAAATCTAGTCACAGGAGTAAACTATACTGTTCAGTCTGTAAGGACACGAATATACAGCTATCCACACCTGTAAAGCACACCCACTTCAGTTTTGGGTATCTCTAATTAAAACAGCCACAACAGTCTCGGTCGTTGCATTTAGTTGGGCTACAACTTTGAAATGTCCAAGGTGAAAGTGGTACTGCACAAGGCAGTGAAATGCTTTCAAACACCACTGCTGATACCCTGTGACATCCTGTCTGCAGCATCAAACACAACCAATGCAAAAAACCTGAGTCGTCAATGCTAAATCTGCAGAGTAAGGCTCACAGCGGTCAGATTTAAAAGACTGATCAGACAACAGGCTAAGCACACCAGCTGTCAGGCAGACCTTCTCCCACCCACTGCAGTACTTAATATTATTCAGAGCATGACATAATTGCATTGCTTTTTATGCTAGGATAAATTCTGAATTGCAGAACATCGGCACACATTTATTCATATGCATCCTTCCTGCATAGGCTCTGCATACTTTACATGATCAACTTTACTCCAAAGGTAGGGGAATCCAAAACAGGAGATGTCAGCAACAACAATTTAAATCTGTCCATTTATTACAGAGCCTCATGAGCTGAAAACCAGAAAGTTTGAAGGAATCCTTTGCAGTGGAGCATGTCTTGCACCTGGGGTGATGACCACAACCATCTTCTTGTGTTCCTCAAGCCTCACCCACAACTTGGAGAAACACAAGAGCAGGATGTACCTGCCAGGAGGGTACAGAACCTTACTCACGTCTGTTTGTGCCTCCTGATCTTCAATTACCCAGAATTAGGGCTTCTCAACTGAAGGTTTTGCAGTGTTAGCATCAAACGTCCCTTGGCACCATCTACTGGCTTGTGAGCGGCTATGCCACTCAGTGTGGGCCGTGTCATCACAATGACTGACTGATGTGGAGTTAAAAACTCATTATCAGTGGGATCGTATCCACTTTAAATACAGCTGAAAGGCCTTGACAGGTATTGCCATTTACTGTATTCCTGGCAATTATCACACATGAAACCCTGCCACACTGGAGCAGCGCACAGATGAAACTCCTTCCAGTAGAACAGCTACAGGTAACTCCTTAAGAATTTCGTCCTCCTAACTCAGCAGTGGCCAAGGCTGATCCACAGACAACAAATTTAGGAAGTAATAAACTGCAGTAAACACACTGCTATACCCTTACCAACCTGACTGTGATAGTACCCTCCTGTGGCTGCAAGAAAGACGTGCCTACAATATTTCATACGTATAGAGGAATAATAAACATCTGCTGTAGGACAATTTAATCAGTGTGGAAACATCACACAATTTACATTTTGGACATCAAAAGAGAAATAGTTTACTGAAAGCTTTCCAAGAACTACTTTGAATACAGTACTTCATAAGGGCATATAAAGAACAGTCTTGTTGAGGCTTTTGTTGCATGTTTCAGAAGTTTAAAAAATATTCCTGTTTGCTCTGTACGCAACAGAACTTACAAAGTCTAATTTGCTACGGATTTGCACTGTGTCCCCTTCCCCTTCCCACCACAGGAACACCAACTTCCCCCCGTATGTCTTATGACATATCCTCCAAATAAGAGATATGAGACACTGTGACTTAGGTGGAGCTCAACACATGCCAGCTTACTACATTGTACCTACACTGGTACATATACATGTACACCAGCTTGCCAGCTGTTGCCACCAAGAATGCACACGTCTGCTTGCCTGTCCCTCTGAGGACACTTTGATTTGGGCCTCTTCTCTTCTCAGTGCTAGCTTTTATCAAATGTGTGGGAACTTAAACATCTCTGAGACATCTGTCATTCAAATTTGGCTGAAGGTGGACAGCAGTTTCAAAAGTTCTGACCTGTGAGGAGCCAACCAGAAGATAGGTAACCTACGTAACTCCCTTTTCTTTAAGAAATAGGCTAAAAACTCATGTGTATCTGAAAAATGTTTTAAATAACTTGAGGGTTTACACTGCTGTTGTATTAAATTATTCCAGACTGTTAAGATTTTTATGGACTCAAATACTCATTAGAAATGAATTGCTTTATATTAAAGCCATCTACAACAATACCATCGCGTGTGCGGAGTTACCGATAAGAAGAATGAACAGCAGCTCCTCTGCTAGTAAGACTGTTACTTCGCTTTTGAAATCCTGCCAGTTCAAAGACAGGGAAATGTAAATGACTATCATCCAAACCTGACTAGATAGCAAGACTGCTACAGCACTTTCCTCTGAGAGAGAGTTAGGAGATTACCTTATATGTAAAGGAATTGGACGATGTGCTGCCTGCCCACATTCCTTTGCAGAGTACATGACAACTCCTTCTTTAATTTGCCACAGAAATGCCAGTAGATGTATCATTGCGACTTCCCAGACTAGTTTACTGAGTGAGATCATAATACGCCTCAGAGAAACACTCAACTCTTCTCTATTCTGTAATGTGGAAAGATTATTCTCCTCATTGTGAGATGCAACACATTTCCTGCTTCGTTCACTTCTGCTGACAGTAGATGTTACAAAATGCCGGTTTCTAATGGACATCAGCAGCCAAATATTTCAACTTTTCTAAGCAGCCCTAAAGAACAGAAGTCATACTGGTTTAGCGGCCATGTCCTTTGAAGTATTCACAAATTAAACTTAACAAACCAAAAGGCACTCTCCTCACAAAGCAGCACTCAACTCCCTACAAAATTTCATAATCGCCATTGTGTCCTTGCATACGGTGTAAAATTTGCAGGCATTGAAACATGCAGAAGAGCCCAGCTCTGAGGAGTTAGCTGAGGACTTCATGTAGCAGTCCTGACCACTCTCACCAGGTTGCACAGTACAGCACGGACGCTTTAATACCTTCTTCACACTATTAGAGACATTCATCGATAAATAGTTTTTGAAGCCCATCTTGAATTCCTCTCCAATTTCAATTAGTTGTCCAAGCAGGAGACTACCAGTACCTCACAGGCATATATGATGGGAATGCTACACTGGAAGATGTATTTGTAGATCCCACCAGTTTTTAAACATCCAAATAAAACGTTGCAGTTCATCTACTCAAGTGACATCAAACCAAAAGACATTATTTTGCTCATAGTACCATCTGCAAGGTAGCAAACCTCTGAGTTTTAAACTAACACGGCTAACTTTATTTTTTCTTTGCCCACTAGTAAAATCATGTTGTCTTTAAGTTTTCATTCTTTCTGAGTAAAGAAACTCTCCATTCGTGAATCTTCAGGCCCATTGATCCTGTAGCATTTCCAGTACTACCGTGACTCGGACATTTGCATCACTTTGGAGTGCTGTCAAGACAACAGCCTTACAAACCACATACAACAAAAATCTTCAATGCTGACAGATGACCTGAAAGAGTTAACAGACAAAGCTTACATGCAATCGAGAAAGCTGTTCATCTACTGTGGGTTCATAAACATTGCAGAAGTGCCTGGTGGAAGGGAATTCTTGTGGCTAAAGAAAAGACTCAGAACCAGAAGACCCAGTTCCACCCTGCCGCAAGTGTGGTACTCTGCAATGATACGTCTTAAAGCTACTCCCTTGGACACTCTGCAGAGGATTTCCCTGCTTCTAAATACTTTTAAATGGCGTATTTTAAAAATATTACAAGGCTTTATGTAAACTAAGTGCTTTAAGGTCTCTGAATATGACCCTATGTGTAAAGTAAAAAGATTAAGAGGAGGAGAAGTACAAGAGCCCTGGTTTCAGCGTTCAGTCTAGAGGCAGGAAAACAGTATGAGGTGAGAGATGACCGGTACGAAGTTTTGAAATCTCCTGTATACCTACAAGCACAAATTATGCTTTTACTTTTAAGCCTGGCTTCTCCATTCACTTTCAACAGTCATGCATTTAAGTCGTTCACCTTATACTGCTGCTTCTATTCTTTCTTCATAAAAAAGTAGAGGCTGTGACACTGAATTCTAGTGTCACATAGAGATCCAGGAAGAGAGAGGACAAAAACCGGGAAAGGGAAAGCCCCTTAACCTGCAGACCAGTGTTAAATACACAACACACAGACCCAAATCCCAACTCCCTCCATTACAGATGCTCTATGCCTATTCCTCCAGAGAATTCTGAATGAAACAGAAAGCCAGGGCATCTGGACTGTTAAAATGGATCTCTGTTTTAATCTTGCCCCTGCATGGAATGTCTTCTCCTACTATTCAGACCTAAAGGTTTGTTTCTTTTAAGTACAATATTCTGGTGTCACTATTAAGAAACAATTAAATTTTTTTGCAGTCTACCAAAGCTCCTATTGAAAAATATTCAATAAATTCCTCTAAGAACCAAATGTGGATTACTCTCTATAGAAAATGCTAAGTTGGTTTAGCACAAAAGAAATATGCAAAAATATATTCTCTTTGAATCAAAATAAAGGCTTATACTCAAAGGACTGACCTTCTTCCCTCTCCAAAATTGCATTAATCAATGCACCAACTCCCTGCAAGCCCATAGGGTTGGGCCTTTAAACATTAAGCTTTCTGCATGCTAATAATCAAAGTATCCTTAAAACATGTGGCCTTTTATTATGCTCTTATAAAAATGAAATTTTGAGATACTGAGAGTTTTCCAAGCTCCTTTGTGAAATACATCTCAGAAGAATGAGTTCAGGCTCTGAATGAAAGCTACAGGCTCTGAGCTGGCATTGCCTCTTTTTACTGAATGAGGCTGCTTTTCCGGGTAAGCCCGTCTGTCCTTCCTAGCATCACCATCCATACTGACACAGATACGCAGCAAGTAACGTGGATCCTCGTATGCACAGACACACGGACAACAGACATTTCCGAGAGCCTGCCACTGTGGGAACTGACATTCACAGCTGCAGAGCAGCCCTGGACACAGAGCTTCATGTTGCTGCTGCCTTTTATAGCCTGACACCCAACCCCCCCAACATCCTTGGCACACTCAAGTCACATCACCAGGCTGCGGCTGCTAATAACTCACCCCAGACATGGAAAATACGGAAAGGAGATTACCCACCACTTTGGCTACATTCCTTCTGCCTCTTCCCCAGCCATTCCTGCTACCTGTCAGCCCTGACCCTGCTCCTGCCAGAGAGCCCCCTCTCTCGGACCCTAGGGTAGTGCCCATCGAGCCACTCTGTCCCCGTCTCATCCACTCCCACGGTCACCTCCGCAGCATCCCGGCTCAACCTGGCCTTTTACCAGCCAGCCCCGTCCCCAGCGAGGCCTGCCCTCCCTCCGGACGTCTCGTAGCCCGCCCCCCGCCCCACCCGCTATCCCTGGATCCCTTCGTACCCTGCTCATCCTCACCGTGCCTCAAATCCCGCGAGGAGCCTTGCCTGCTCCCTGACCCATATCCGCTGGCAGTCAGGCCCGACTCCCGGCTGCCCAGTCCCATCTCCTCCGATTGTGGCCCCGTCTGCCCCGTCACCGTTCCTGTCTCACCTCGGCCCCTGCCCCGTCTCACCCGTCTCCGCTCACACGGGGCCGCCCCTGCCCCTCACCTCGCTTCCCTGCCCCGCCTCACTCGATACCCGCACTGGTTGCCGGCCGCTATCCCCAAGCCCCCTCTGAGGCCGGTGCCTGCCCAGCCCGGCTCTCCGGGAGCAGCCCCCGCGATACCGCTCCCCTCCGCCCTCGGTGCCGGTGCCGCTGCGGCCGCCGTGGGTGGCACTCACACGCCTCATCGCCGCCGCTCTCCGCGTCCCCGTCCGAAAAGGACTCGGCCCCGTCGGCGTAGCCCGCCAAGCCCACGATCTCCTCCTCGTCTTCTTCCTCCTCGTCCCCCTCCTCCTCCTCCGGCAGCTTCCTCGGCACCTGGCTCATGCCTGCCTCGGTCCCGGCGGGGCTCCGAGGGCCCCTCTGCCTCCGGGCGGCCTCGGGGCGCGCCTGGGCGCGGGGGGGACACCGAGGTGCCGCGCTGGCGCCGTGCCCCACCGCCGCTCCCCGCCGCCACCGCCGCTCCCCTCCCCCGCACGGCGCTCGGCGGAGCGCGCGGCGCAGCCTGCCGGCGGGGCGCGGAGCAAACGGGAGAGGGAGGCGGCGTGACCCGCGTCACCTGACGCGGCCGGTCACGGGCCGACGGGGCCTCCGCGCCCGCCGCTCGCCCAGGCCCCGGCCCCGCCGCTGGCAGCCGCCGCGGGGAGGCAGAGAGGGGCGGGGCGGTGCTCACAGGCAGGTTCCGAGGCCTGCCGGGCGCCACCGCCTCCCACCCCGACCCTGCTGTCCCGTGGTACCCTTCGCGGGCTTAGAGACACCCGTGGGACCGATGCACACACCAGGCGTGCGAAGGACCGGGGTGGGCGAGCAGAGCAGCAGCCAGCCCACCGCACCAAAATGACTGCCGGCGTTTTCGTTACAGGTAGCCCGCTCGGCGGGTGGGCAATGGCAGCCAAGTCCTGCAGCCTCACCCCGGACGGAGAGCATGGGGGCTCGGGCAGGGCTCGTTTCTGCTCGGCGCTACTCAGCTCCCATGACCACCGTGCCACCCGCGGGTCCTGCCAGCGGCCTGCCCAGTGCTCCTTCCATGCTGACCATGCCGGTGTATGGCCAGGCCCAGAGTGTTAAGCCAGGCGCTAATGGGTAGTAAGATACTTGCAGTGGGGCTGTGAGAGATTGTTCTAGAAATAACACTATAGGTGAATAAATGAGGCTAGAGAAGACCACAGGAGTAAACTTCCCTTGGAAGAGGATAGGATTTTGAAGGCCGTGACAGACTGAGGTGTACTGTGCTGCCTGCCATTGCTTCCTTCAGACCTGCACTGTGAAGACAGACCTTCTGTCCCTCTGCCAGGCCCCTTCGCTGGAGTTTCTAGTGCTGCTTGTGTTGTCCTGTAGCAGTCTAAGCACTGGAGCGTGTGTGTGTTGGCCCCTGGCTGTCATCCTACGCTGCCCGCTGTGGTGGCTTCAGCCAAGTTCCTGATTTTCCAGCAGCACATTTTCTCTTCCTGCTTCTTCCTGTTCTGCTCTCCCTCCTTGTCCAATCTAATGGTTGGGCTTATGTTTGGAGTCTCCAGGTGTTTCTCACAGCTGTTTATTTTCCTACCTCTAAGATGCATAACCGTCTGCTCATCACCAGGCTGCACTAACCCAATAGAGATAATGGAGGACCACTTTTGTCCGGGGGAGGAGGGGGAGGAGAGATCCCCCTCTCATGTTTCACATCATGACAAATCTAACAATATGTGAATTTATTGAAATGCCTTTATTCTTAGTTTATAAACTTACTTGGAAGTTTAGAACAGATTAACACTGTACCAAATGATAATGGGAAAAATTTAAAAATTAAATCTCTTACAATTAGGAATCAGGAGTTGAGTTTGGAGCAGGAATTTTTACCTGTCATGTTTGTAGTATTGTGTCTTGGGAGGCCCTGGGAGGCCTTAATTTGCTGAAAACTCCTGATAAAGAGGAGGAGAGTTTCCAGGTCTGTAATGAAGGACCACCTATCCCACTCACATGCTGACCACATCTGCATAGAAAGGGCTATCGGGTTTCAAGGCCAGCTATAGTGGGTCTTGCCCTGACATCTGACTGACTGTATTAGGTTTCTTTTACACAAAGAGCTATGAAGCATTGCCAGTGAGAAAGAATCATTTGGAGATCTTAAAATACTAAATCAGGGTGTAGAAGCTCAGGAATTACAGGACTGGTTACGATGCAACTCTTCCCACAACACTGATGTCAGTCACCTGCTGCTTGACCACAGCTTCGAGTTTGAAGCCACAGAGACTCCAGGCGCATTGCCAGATAGGTTTTCTGCCAACCCCTAGCACTTCTGCCAACCCCTGGGCAATATAATCTATCATGGACTCTACATAAGCTTCAGGATTTGTTCCTCCTCTGTCCCTTTGCCACCAAGTTTTCCCCTTTCCACCTGGCCTTTTTCCTTTTTCTTTTGTCAGGTCATTTGACTTTGAACCCTATTGCACATAATGAAACAGTACCCACCCTTCAGTCACAGGACTTGTAGTAAGGGCAGGCAGACACAGGATTGACTCTGAACATATGACATGGACAGTATCAGATGTGACTGGACTTTGCCAGCGGGGAGCTGCAGTTCATAGATGACATACTTAAGGCAACTGAGGGAATCCCTCATGAATTTCTCGTCCCAACTGAAAAAAAAAATCTAGAAGAATATAAAATTGGCTGTCTGGATTAAAAAAGATTAATGATAATTAAGCACAGAGAACAGCCCCACTGACATCCACACAATTAAGGGAGCCCATCTGCATGAGGCTTGCAGGATTGTGACAGTGTCTCATCCCACTTCTGTTAGAGGGGGAAAACTCCCATTAAATAGTCTGGCAGCAGATCAGTGGCCAGAAAGCCTATTTCTGCAATGTGTTAACATCTTACTTCTCAATCGTAATGATAAAACATTTACATACATAGAACTTTTTAAACATATAGCTTAACTGTCACTCACACATTCCTGTATCAGAATTTTCCACAGTATTAAGTAAGCAAAATGAAATTCCCATGAAGTAGGGCTATCCTGAATATGGAAACAAGCAAATAAAACTATAGGGTGAGGAATCACAACCTATTTGTATTTATTTTAGCAATTGCATTCTGATTCCATTTATACTGAAGGCTAGTGCTGTAGATCTGACAAAGCTACAAAGCTTTGCCGAGATCGGAGAGGCATCGGGACACAAAATTCAGTCAGTAAATCTTCCCTGCAGAGGACCAGGGGGTTTGATGTGAACCCAGGGTGTGACTATTGCTACAGAACGATGAATGCTGTAGTAATTGTTTGGTGAAAAACACGTAAGTACAATCATCTGCAAAAACATTCAAAAGAATATATTAATCACGTAACTAAATAGTGCCTGTGACACTTCAACGTTGAGTTCACTTAGGGCATCGTCCTGAGAATGCCCGCGAGCCAGAGTAGCAGCCTTTGAAAGTGATGTGCCAGCAGGATCAGGCATTGTATGGGGAGCAGCTGCTTGCTTTCTCCCCGCTCCGCCTTTTATCCTTTTACTCAGCCTACTCACACAAAATGCTTTCTTGTGCCGGTGCCTACAGATGGTCCCGTCTAACTTGCCATCCCTATCGGCTTGTGAGGTTCCGATGTACACACGTAATCGCCCACGCACATGCATCGTTCCAGGGAGCCGACGGTCCCGGGGACGTTGTAGTAGCTAGAGGGGAGGGCGAGGCGGTGAGCAGGCACAGCCAGCTTTCAAGCCAGCCCTCTCTGACCTTCAGCCCAGACTTCAAAGCCCGCCGTCTCGCTCTCTGCTCCCCGAAATTGGTTTTGTAGCACTTCTGCTCCTACGCAAATTATTACGAGCCGCCACAATTAAATTGCACAGGAGGTTCGGTTTAGGGGAGCGCCCAGCTCTCCAGGAGCCTCGCTCCGGCCAGATCCCGGCGCTCCTGCTCGGTAGCGGGTAACTTCGCCCCTCCTCAAGGCCAGCCTGGTGATCAAGCCCTGGCTCCCTCGCCTGCCCTTGGCTCCACTGCCTGTGCTCCACTTCCCGCGCCGGTGCCAGGTAGGGGAACCGCGGCCACACACCTCCAGGGCCGATCTTCCCCGGTTCTTCGGTGGGGAATGGCTCGTCAGGGCTCCGGGGGCGCGGGTCGGGCCGCGGACTGCCCGTTCTGTCACGACCTCACGCCGGCGAGGAGGCAGCCTGGGTCGGCGCGGCGCTGCCCTCCCGCCGCGGCCGCTGGGTGTCGCCCTCGCCGCGGGCACGGCGGCGGCACCTCTGGGGTAGCCCAGCCCGGCGGCGGAGGCGCCGTTGGAGGAGGTAGGGAGGGCTGCGTCCGGCCCTGCGCCCGACGGGGAGCTTGTGCTGCGGGAGGGGGGCAGCGCAGGTGAGCGGAGCTCCGCCGGCACGCGTGGGTCCCCGGGGGCACGCCTGTTCTCACCCGCGCCCTCCGGGGTTACGTGTGGCTGTGATGGCGGGGCGGGTGGGGGGAAACGCGTCGTGGCGGCCGGCGGCGGGATGGGGCGGGGGCCGGGGCAGGGCCGGGGGCGCTTGTGGCGCGGGGCGAACAGGTAGTCGCGGAGGCGGCGGGGCTGCGGCAGTGTACGGGCCCTGCGAAATGAGTACTGGGTGTCCGCGTAATTAAAGTGTTTCCTTGTTACGGCCGCGGAGTGGGGTCCGAGGAGGGGCACATACCCCCCCGCCTCCCACCTTCATGCACACGCGAACCCCCCGGGCTGCCGCATAGAGCCAGGAGCCTGGATCTACAGTAGTGGGTTAGTTGCAGGTTTAGGGGTATAAACGAGGAGCCTTAACGCTCTCGTTCCAACTTTTCAGGCCGCGTCTGATGAGAGATGGAAATCTGGCTCAAAGTCATCCTTCCTGTTGTTGACATCACCTGAAAACTCCGCTGGAAATATTTCCACTAGTTTACTGCAAACAGCGGCTTTCCCTCAGGACTCGGCGCCTTGTGAGTACACGCTGGCTGCTGGTACAGCTCTCCGATTTTCCAAATCCAAGGCTACAGCGGGTATTTGCACCACAGCATTCATTTTATTGCAAGCATTAATAAGGGGTTTATGCCCTAGGGTGTTGTGTGTGTTACAGCACAGGCTGTAGACAGTGCTTGGGTTTTTTTGAAAAGCGTAACCAATATGTTAGGGTTTTCTGTAATTATGTGTGGTCATTTGGGGTTCTGATCAGTGTATATACACAGCCAGAAGGACATGTCTGCTACTGTCTACCTTTCATTCACAGGGAAAAAAAAACTGAGAGCGGTAGAATGTGTCTTATTGGCAGGAGGATCTTCCCTCCATTAGCTGTTTAAATGAAATTAGAATGTCCTGCCAGTGTTAAAGGAACGATCTGCTGGGCACATCAGTAGATCTGTCTCTGTTCAAAGATAGAGAAATGTTAAAATGACTAAATTCTTATGTAACATTAGTTAGCCGTGGTCCAGGACCTTTAGTAGGATTGTTTGAGTGCATGGCTTATTCTGAGGAGAATGTTATTCTTTTGCTTGATTTCAACGTGATGTATCTGGGTGTGCAGCTAGTTTTATAACAACTTATTTTGGCAGGCTCAAGTTCCAAGTATTGTGTAATCTTCATTCTCTAGATACTTGGAAAACAAAGTGTTTCTGGAGGTGTATGATTTATGTAAGATTTTCAGTTGCATTGCAGACCACAGGATGTAGCCTAATGGCACTAATTAAGAACTTCCCAATAACTTCTAAGCTGAAAATACTAGTTACATCCACTGCACATACCAAAACTGCAGTTGGCTGGCTGCATAAAGTATTAGGCTCCTGCCTTTAGATTTCAGTGAGTGCTTAATGTGTATAGAAATCCTCTAGATGCCTGATATGTAGACGGTTTATGCCTGTTTGTGTCAGCGAGGCCCTGTTAGTCTGTGAGAGTGGATGTGAATTCTGTAACAGTTGTAATCTCATTCGTTCTCCCCCTGTTGTTTGTTTGAAAGGGAACTGTAATAAAATTCATAAGTGTCTTTGTGATAATACTCAGTTGGGAAAGTTTTCACTTTCCCCTAATTCTTGGTATTTACCCAGACGCTGCTATTGACCTCATGTAGGAGACTGGCCTTGAGCACTAGGAATGAAATGATCAGTAAATGATGAGTGAAAACATCGTGATCAATCTCCTTATCACCCAAGTGCTTTTCTTCAGGCTTTTTGCAGAGTTCTTTTCTTTGATGGGGAACAGAAGTGGGGAAACTGACCCCACAAATGGGGCTCAGGGTGTCTGCTGATACAAGGCAGCTGCAGCACCATGCTCTGTCACAGGTGGCACGTTCTGGTTCTGGAGTTTGTGCTGTCAAGCTTACAGTGTTCTTGGATTTGATTAGATGAATGATATCTTAATAAATCAGGTACTTGTACAGTGATTGAGCCTCGAGCTGTATTTCTCCATTTGTCTTCAGCTTCACCTCTGCTTGACTTTGCCACTGAGTCATTTTGTGATGTAAGAAAAAAACTTTGGTGCCCCTTACTCTCTAAATCTGTATAATGGGACTAACAATATTTATCTGTTTGGGTAGGTGGCGTAAGGATGATGTTTATAAAACACTTCAAGGTTCTTAAATTAACACCATCTGACAACTGTGTTTTATTTATTTTCATCGGTTTCAGACTTGCAAGTCCTCTTTTTCTCTCAGCAGTTAGGACTTCAGGTGAACTTCCAGAGAGCTCACTGTCATCTCTTTTCTTAGAGATGCATAGGTGTAACAGCGGAAGTATTTTATTGAAAACCACAAATGAGGCAACATATTTCACTGGCAAGACTGACCTAGGGAGATACTTGTCAAAGACATAAATGAATTGTAATTGCTTTGGGTAAATAAAACATTGAAATAGGTAACTTTAGCTCCTTTTATTTATTAAGGAATGAAACATATGACTTCTTCAAAAATGATCCAAGCAAAATCAGCAGGTGTAGAGCTGCCCTTTGGAAGACCCCAGACCGTAGCAGTACAGCAAGGGGCTGATTTTCTTCCCTGCCTCCTGTCCAACTATATATGACCTCCAGGCATTTCAGGATCCCCCTTTGCTTTCTCACAGCTACTATCAATATGCTGGAACAAACTATTCTTCAGCAGTACCTGCTATCAGGGAGTGGAGTAGTCAAGAAAGAACTAACTAATCTCTTCCTAAAGGGTCCACAAGGTAGCGATGGTATACAGCAATATTTGCTATTATTTTACTCAGAAATTATTCTGGAGGTTTTTTTCAAGGAGGTGCCATGTAGGGTGGGTATACTGGTAGAGGAAATAATGGTGTGTATGCTGTAGAGGATTACTGGCAGGTTGATTTTCTGGACATCAGAAAGTCTGCTCTGTAAATAGTTTCATCTGCAGAACATGTACACTCCTTTAGTACCGAGAAGAAATGTGATGGACTGAAGTGCAGCCTTACTTGCTGTGTAAATACAGGTTACTTGAATTTCACACCAGGATTTTATGGGATCAAATTTGTGCCTACATTTATTTATTTATTTTTCTACGCAGGAGGGAAAAAGCCCAACCTTCTAATAAAAACTCAGATCACAGTCTGGATGAATAATTACATGAGGCAAAGCAGAAACATCAATTTCAGTATCTCTGACAGCTGCAGTTGCTCCTAGTGTCTGGGCAACTTTTTAGACTTTTCTCAGCTTCTTTGAGATCATCTTAGGTATTTGTCTATACCAGACAAAAGCATTTGCTAAATTGTTGGGTTTACTGCTTTGGTGCTCCAGTGCTTAATATTTATAAGGACTGGCAGAGGCAAAGGTTATTAATAATGGAAAACCTTTGTCAGCACATTATAGAGCATTATATTTTGATTGCCTTCACAGTTTACCTTCCAAAAGTCTAACCCTTTGGGGAGGGGGGGAATTTTCAGCCATCAATTAAATGAGAAATACTTACTTTTTAAGTCAACTGTGATTTTAGTGTCTTGCTGAGACATTTAATCTAGATATTTGACTAAAATTGAACCAAAGGTTCTTTTTATCCTAATGCTCCGAGCAGAAAAACAGTTTAATTTCTGTCTATTTGAGTTCAAACAAATCATTATGTGTGGATCAGTTGCCGTAGGTCTTAGAGTAATGAAAAAACTTAAAAATTCCTGTTCAAGTTCAAATGTATTTATTACAGGAATTAAAATGTTATGTATTATGCAGTGGTAAGTAGTTGGAGTTAAAACAAACTTGAACTTCAAATCTGAGTTTCTTTTCTGCATATTATACACAAACCCGTGTTTGATAGGTAATAATGTGTTTCTTGGTACACACGATTACTTAGGAAGACTAGAGGAAGAGATGATTTTTGATTTAAATTGCAGCTTGTAAGATTTAATTGATTCTAAAGCTGTTGCTTTTTTTTTTTTTTGTCTGGGAGTGTCTAGCTCTGGTTATCCTAAGGGGCAGCCTCTGTTTCTGATCCTGGGTTCTTGCACTTAAATTGCCTGTTTTGAACATTTTGAGCTAGACTGATGAAAAGGGCTGTTTAAATGATGCTGTTACTGCTGTCATCTTACTCAGCCATTAATTATGAGCATAGCTTGTTAATATTTCCGTTTAAAGAATGATTCTGTAACTGGTGTTAAGCTTAAAAATAAATTTTCCTGATAATTGTCTCAGCAACACTGTGAGGAGGGGAAGCCTCCTGTGTCTTGCTGGGACCTTTCACTGAATTATATGTAGTGGCTTCTTTCTAAACTTTCCCTTCTCCTCTTCTCTGTATGTGGTTTATCTCATGCCACCATCCAAAAGACTACCAGGCTTGTGAAGGCAGGTGTTTGAAAGTTAGGGAGGAATGGAATAAAGGTGTGAATTCCTGGCTTAGTTGTTGCGTAGCTGTTAAACGTGTGCGTGTTGGGTGTTCTCTGTGAGAGATGCCAGAGATGTGCAGAGGATGTGGTTGTACATGGCACAGTGATGCTCAGTATCCAAGGAGGTGCTAGTTTGGCCACAGAAGTGCTTGTTTTCTGTAAAGCCCTCGAGGTGTGATTGTAGATGTGCAGGTCTTGATAGCAAAGCAGGAAAGGATACTGTTGGTGTGCAGCTGTTCGATACTGGGGCAAAGAATGCTATCAAAAACAGTGATGAAATGGCTGTCAGTTTAGGACATGTTTTTGAGAAGTGTGGGGTAAGTGAAGCATTAAGGCTGCACAGGACTTTGGGGTCAAAAGCACTCGAGCACATTACTACCAATAGTTAATCTAGTATATTGGAAGAGGAAGATATCCTGTGAAAACTGTTGTTGTGATGAAGGAATCCACACTGAGTGGCTTGGTAAATACAGTACAGCAACTTGAATTCTTGCATTACCTGCTTCTGGAGGGCTTGTCTTGGTAAACTTGGTGAGGTACTTCCGATGCAATATTGAGTGCACAGTTTGCTCATGTAGATTGCTGCCTTCTTCTTGCACAGTTTTACTTTGTTCCTGGAGGTTTTCATCAGGGATCCTGCCATTTGTGGATGAAAATCAAGGTCATTGCAATCAACGGGAAGACTGTGTCTTACTGCCAGCACTCATGTCTTCCTGTCTGCTCCTCTGTGCCTCTTTTCCTACTCCCCAGGCCTTCTGCTGGTCCTCCAAGGTGTATTTCAGCCAAGGCATGGCCATGGGGGAAGCTGGCTGTGGCTTAGGATGGGATTTGTGTGCATCTGGGGGAAGTGGATGGAAGCATCTCGTGTGGGTGCCAAGCAGAGGATACTGGGGATAAGGGGTAGCTGGGGTGCAACGTGCAGAATGTGGGCACCCTAACAAGCCTACCCTAATGCTGGAGAAAAAATTATTTGGCCCTGTGCCAATAAAAAGCAAGTTTTATTTTATCTTACGGTGTGAACAAAAGCATATTTGGAGTACTCTTCAAATCATGAAACCTTAACTTCCCTCAAATCCTTCATGAAACAAGCTTCTTTGAACAGTCTATCCTTACTTTTCTCATGACTTGCTGTTTTCTGCATCTGTTTTTGTGAAGTGAGCCACTGAAGATAAGGTTTTTTGTGCGCATGACCTGGTGGGGTGTTGGATGAAAACATTTTCCTCTGCATTATGGAAAATGCACTTGAATCTGATGGGAATGAATTCCATAAGGGATTCACAACTCACATGGTTGTGTTCACATTGCAGTGGGATCATTTTTGTTTCCAATTTGAGATGCTGATTGCTTTAAGCCTGTTAAAAAAATCCCAACCAAACAAAACAATACAGATTTTCTGTTGGTTTTATCAACATCTGCAGTGTGGAATCTTAGCAAGACCTGTTGCTAGCCTATTTATGTTGTGCTGATGCACTTCTGAGTCCCAGTCCCTAAACAGTCTCAGATGGGTCAGTCACCGAGGAAAGGGCTAGCTTTATAAAACAAAAAAGCACCACGAATGTCTGGTAATCATATGCCAGCTCCATATTTAAGTAACTTTTTGTTAGTGATTACAGTGAATCATTTTAGGTATGTTTTACTTTTATTACAAGTTTGATACCTAATTGAAGCTGGTTCAGTCTTGGGCAGGATGAAATGTTTTCACTGTACTGCCACTGTCTCACATAACTGCACCAGTATCGGGAAGGCATACCCGTTGCTTAAGCCAGTTCATTAGTATATTGTAAAGCTTACATATGAGTAATTTTCCTTCATTTTCTTTCTGACCACTTTTGTGATTAGACTGCATCTGGCTGAAGTCTTTTGAGAGGATTTAGGGATGGGAAGCAGGTCTTTCTTCTGGCTGTGGAATTATCTGCCTGCCATCTGCAGTCTTTCATTGACATTATTGTTCTGGTTTAAATCCAGATTTTGAAAGTAGAGTGCTTTCTTATCATTTTGTCTTTTCCAGACTTTACAGCAGCTTCTGAATTCTTCCAAGTACTTTTTTTTTTCTTTTTTTCCATGGCTTTTCACAGCTTCTGTATAAAATCAGGCCATGCTCTTTTCATGTGCCTTTTTTTTTTTTTCCCCTCTAAGTGGTATTGGTCTCAAATCTTTATGTTCTTTCTCTTTCATTATACTGTGATATAATTTCAACCTTTGAATAGCTCCCAAGATCTAAAATCTGCATGTGTAGAAACACAGGAAGTTTGGGTAGATTGCTGTGGGCAACAAAACTGCTGGTATGTTTTTTTTCACTGAACAGCACTGGGTGATGGAGTTGCAGGTGGGTGTCATAGCAGCTGTTGCCAACCAGCTTGTTTTTTCATTTCAGAGTCTGAAGGTAGTTAGAAAAAGAATAAATGTTATTCCTTAACTTGTATTATATTACCATTTTCATGCACTTGTGGTGCCTTACAGGTAAATATGAATCCTTGCCCGAAAAAACTTGGTAGCATGGCAGAAGCTGAGAGCAAAAATATAGTTTGAAATAGTTTTTTCTTTGTTATACTGCCTGCCATATCCACCTCTTCATGGGTTTAAGTTTTTTTAGGCATGGTGAAATCTAGTATCTGGACTTACATGGGTTTTTTGGCACATGCCCCTCCGCCCCCAGGAATGAGATTGTAGAGGATCATGTGTTCCAGCCTTGAACAGATAAAAATTTGCTTCAGCACGGGAGATGCTACCCCAAATTTTATGTGTGATGATTTCTTCCAGGGGTGTGCGAGTTTCCCTCTGGAATGGCTGTTCGGTACACTTGAATGCCCTGCATTACTGCAGCTATGGTGTAAGTCTGTTGATATCGATAGGAGACTCTAATGTGGAGTAAGCTGAAGTGTGAATTTCAAGTATGGTGTTTTAGTCATAAATGATCAGCTACCAAGTGGGATCCTTTTGTTCCACCAGAAGATTATACTTAGAGTTTGGAGAAGCCCAGGTTTAAGAAATCCTGGCCTGGCATGCACTAGGTAAGGTTATCATCCATTTAACTTTCTCTGATGTCTTGATGTGCAAGTGGAGATACCTCTGGAGACAGAAAGCTTAGATACCAATGTGCTTGATAAAGCAGGACTGGCTTTAGGGCACGTGAGGCCAGCTCAGCCAAAAGAGGGAATTGATGCTGGCTGTCTTGGTTGCTACTAGCTTCAAAATAAGCTAGACCAGATCTAATTTATTTAAGTTCTAATCAGATAAAGAGCCTTCAGAAACTTACCAAGCAATATAGATGCTTTTGACATAGCTTGAAAAAACAGCCTGATGTTAGGTTTTTCTCTCTGTGGTCATCTTCATAAATCATGTTATTTCAGTCAATCTGAAGGCAGGGATTGAGGCATATTTCTCACTGACTAGGACAGGACTGTCCATCTGGAGAGATCATGTTCAGTTAGTCCTGTGTGTTGGCCAGTGGCTGAGCAGACAGCTGCCTGCAGGTACCATGAGGCTGGTGTGGAGGTTCACGCGAAGGCTGTTGTGCTGTCTGGGTAATTCTCAATTCTGTTACATGCCTGCATTTTATTTGCAAGGAAGTGTGGTATATATCCCCTTAATTCCTTGTCCTCTGTTAAGACATTCCTGTCAGTGACTGTCTCAAGCTGTGGGGGGAATGTGGTCAGGAAACAGTATGAGGTAACTTGAGGAGAAGGCTAGGAGAACCACTGCTTGCAAATTGCTTTTTGAGAAGAGGAGCCATCTCTTCTCACTTGTTTTGAGCCTGACATATGTTGGTTTCATCAGATGCTGATCTAGCATTTCTCCAAGCTCATTTTCCCCTACTTAATTGTGTCTTACCTTTGATTTTTATTTTTTTTGTTTTGTTCTTCTTGCTTGAAACTCTTTCACTTTTGTTAAACCTTTTCTGAGAGGTGAGGGCCAGAGTTAAAACTTTCAGGATGCAGTTTAACTTTTCAGACAGTTGAATAAAGGTGCCTTTGGTTTTATTCTCTGCAGTAGTAGTTGCTGGTGCTCTCCCTGCTTTTTGACTGTGCTGATGCTTTCATAAGAAGAATCCATTATAAACCCAAGATCTCATTTGTGAACCATTCAGAGCCCATCATTGTGCATATGAAGTTGAAGGGTTTTTTTCCTGCAGTGAGTAATGGCCTGTGTTTAAGTGGTATTGAATTCTGCCAGCCATTTTGCTGGTTGGTTATTTGGTGTCATAAAGTTCTTCTGTATCCCTTTGCAGTCAGCACTTGCCTTTATCTTGAATAATTTAGTACTATCAATAAGTTTTGTCATTTAACTGTTGCAGTCTTTCCCTGTCCCCCTGTGATTCATTAGTGTGTATACTGAACACAAGATGCTCTTAAAGCAAATAGCTGTGGGGCTGCAGAGTTGGTGTCCCTCCACTATGAATATGGACTGCTTTTTCCTTGTACCATTTATTTCCTGTCTATCTGGTTCTCTGTAGAGATGAGGGCTTTTCCTGTTATCTCATAGCTGCCTAGTTTTTATAGTATTCATTTTGAATTTTTTTTTTAAGCAGCCTGTCTTCCTTTGAGGGAAATCCGCAGGGACTGGATGCAGATTGCTTGAGGTGGCTTGAGGAAAAACTTTGTGAGCACAGCTGTGGTAACAGACTACGTGCAGACTCACAACAAATAGGAAACAGCTTAATTTAAATATCTTTCTTGTGTCCAGCAGTGAGCGTTCAGCTCTAACTAGTCCACACCACAATCACTTCCCAGCTTGGCTCATGAAATTTATGTTTCAGTGTGGTGTTTGGGATTTAGTTTTGGTCAAAGATTTGACAAGTCTCAAATACAAACTGTTTACAGTAATTCACTTCTGCTTCCCTACCTGTCAGACCAGGTTGACTATGTCTACGTGCAGGTCTCCCTTGCTTATTCAGAAAGTATCCAGTCCTTTTTCAATGAGAATTTTACACTTTGCTTATCTAGAAGAAAGGTGGGACCCAGGGTGAAGAGGAAACAGCAGAATTGAAAGGTTGGAATGAGTACTTGCACCAAGTAGCATGACACACCTGTAAGTTGAAGCAGAGTTTGTAGGCATAAGCTCTGGGCCTCGGCAGAAATTTGTAGCTGGGGAAAAAAAATAATATTTCCATATTCATTGTATGCCTGCAGGAGTAACTTCAGTCAAAAAACCCAAACTCCAACTTTTTTCTGCCTTATCCTTACCCACCAACTCATGTGCTTGAGAAGTTTAAAATCCAACTTCTGGCTTGCACAGTCCATTACTCTGTCAGCAAATGTAGCCTTTCATGTCCATAACTGTGCAGACATGCAAACGCGATGTTGCTGCTTCAGTTATTAGAATCATGCCAGGTTTTTCTTCCTTCTGTTTTTAATTCTCAAAGTGGAATACTTGGCATGGAAGCTAGAAGTGTATTTTATTCAAAACCTAGCATGCAGAATTTGGATGTATTTCAGCTTTTCAGAATAATTATTTTTGAAATCCTGTATTAATACGGATTTGCTTATATATCGAAGTGGGTTTGTACCTCTAGCAAATGGCTGAATATAATTACATGGAATGACCTGGAGCTGATTTTGGTAGCACAAAAGCAGACCAAGAAAAGAGAGTGGTGTATTCAGTAGAAGTGAACATGGCATTTAAAAAAATACTCCACCCAAAACATTTTAAAGGTTTATTTGTTTTCATCATTTGAAACGATGAATCTCCCCTTGGCTAAGCAGAAGCAAGTGCTGAGCAAATCATCAGCCTGTGCTGTAAAGCCAGTGTTACCTGGGACCTGATCTCTCTGTTTCCCAGAGGTGCAACAAAGAGTGTCAGTGAAACGGAGGTCTTGCTCTGTCTTTTAGTCCTCTCTAGCTCTCATGAAACATCCAGTTACTCTGCCTTGGTGGAAAAAATGCGCCTTTCAAGTAAGCTAAGCCAGTGGGGTGTGATGGAATTCCTCAGTAGGTGATTAAAAAGTGTGCTACGATGTTTTATATTAAGATGGTAAATTTTCTTGTGATTCTAGGGGAACCCATCATCCTCCCCAAAATACTTGAAACGCATTAACCATCCAGGCAGTGTCTTTGATTGTTATTAATAAACTCACATTATAAATTTGAATAAAGCAGGCAAGCGTCTGTTGCATGTCTGTGCTATTTACTTGTACAAAGCAAACCGACCCTCACTTGATTAGTTCTCACGCTTCACATTTTGAGTATGGACATTCTTCTGCTAACACAGCAATTTCTCGTGGTTTGTGTATCTCAAACTTAGTTGTCCTTCAAATATACATGGTCTTTCAAGAAAAACAGGGTAGGGTAAAAGCGTCTGTGATGCAAAAGTTAGCAAATTTTACCAAGTAACATTTAAAAAAAAATTTCTTCTGCTCTGCAAATGGGATTTTCAGTCTTGCTTAATTAAAGATTAAGAACAAAATGATGCTAAAATAATTACTCTTAATAAAATTCTCTTCGTTTGTACTTCAGTAACAGTATTGCTCATAGAGAGGCAATTAACCACAACTTGTGTATAGTAAAATTATAATTAACACACTGTATTAAATCACAGAAGGGTAGACCTGAAAAATAAAACCTTCAACTAGTCTTTGCATTATTAGATAGTTTAAAGATGGAAGTGTATTATCCTGGGCTTTTTAAAAATGAATTTTCTATGCCATATTTTGTAACTAATGCTGGATCAAAACATGACTTCTCTTGTTTGTGTGACTGATCTCATTTAATTCAGTGAATCTGTTTATGTGGATAAGACTCAAAGAATTTGGCTTTGCATGAAAAATATCCTCCCAGAGGGAGTTGCAGTAGGCTTACACTTAGGAGTTTTTTTTTAAATAGGAAACAAACCTTTGTGTTTCCTTGTCTCTTTTTATAATGATTTTCAGTGAAGTTTCATATTCCATGAAATTAAATCTGTGGCTTAGATGATATGATATTGGACAATTTTTATAATTCAGCATGTAGGTCTGTGCTGTTGGAACAATAGGCTGAGTGTTTTAAGGTGCAGATAACCTGACAAAAATAACCTGTGGTGCAAAGAAGTTGCCATGTGTTCTCAATGGAAAATACTCTGTGGAGAGGTATTTGTCAGTTCTGCGTGGTAAGAGTCACAATCATGGGAGTAGTAAACAAGGTAAAGAAAATGTCAGCTTGCTTTCTGTTTGCAAAACCGGCCTTGTGGAAGGATTGGAAAACAAGAATATGAATACATATTCTTGTTTTCCAATCTTTTTCCAATCCCCTCCTTTCTGCCTACCTGTACTGAGATGAAGATGAATAGTTAAACTAACTTTATGAAACAGAAAATGGCACCAGAGTAAGTCCTCCTTTCCTTAGTTTTCTCTCTTTTATAGGCTATTCAGAGCTGCTAGCTATGTGGCAGTGCAGCTCCTCAAGATACAGTACGATTTCAGCCTTGTAGTGCAAACAGAGAAAAACTGTGCTGTAACTTTTCCTTCATCACAGTGCAGTAGCTGCAAGTCCAAGGATGGATTGGCATAGTTCAGGAGATCTTGTCTGCATTGAAATGCCAACGTGTGTTTTGGCCATATTAGGCCACTCTTGTGCTTTTAAGGTAATGAGTATGTCCTCTACCTTTTATCTGGTGCTGTCTATTTAATTTTCCCAAGCAAAAATCCTCTTCATCTTGTGCCACTTCCAAAAGTTTCTCTGTATTGTTCCTCACCTTTGTCTTCTCTATTTTGTCCTAGAAGTAATCTCTCATCCTTGATCTATGAACTGTCTGGTTTTCTTTGATCTGTTCTTCATCCCTTACAAATCTTCTCTTGTTCTGCTAGTTGTCTTCTTGGCAGTGATTAATGACTGCTGAGTCACCGCTTTGAACCCAGACAAACCATGAATAGAGCAAAAGGTAGTTTAACAAACCTTTAAAAAAGCATTTGAGAGAGAAGGGGAAAAGAGATTCCTGTCCGTCTCCAATGCTTTTCCAGGCGCTCTTTATCAGATTGGTGATTGTACCATCTCCTGAAGCTTTGTAAAAGCTCCATGTTTGGGATTTTCTTCTTCATCTTTTCTTCTAGGCTTTACACACCTCAGTTTGCAATCTCTCTTTTTTTTTTTTTTTTTTGTTTGGCTGCTCTCACATCAGGCTTAGTAATGTTTGGGTCTTCTGGCATTTTTTTTCTGTCTTTGAGTTCTTTTAACCCTGTCTACTCTAACGTCAGCAGCTCATGGGCTTTTCTGGTTGCTCTTTCATCTTTGTTAGGCTTCCAGTCCTTAGCAGGTCAGAGGGTTTTTGGTAACACTGGTCTACTGTATTCCTTGGCAGGAGTGACAGGTGAGTGAGTATCTGTTTCGTTCCTAAAAGACAGAAATTGTTGCCTTGAGATTTGGTTGGCTTTTTTCTGGATGTTGTGAAAGTGGAGAAAAAAAAGTGTCTGAAAAGAGTGTCCTGGAATATGGGAGGCACAGGGGTGCTGAGCTTCCTGAGGGTAGGGCAACAGAGTGGCAGGAGGAAAATCCTGTCTTGCTCTGGGAACATGACATCTCTGTATCATGGACCTACCCTTCTCTATTGCTTTTGTTTATCATTGGCTTTGGTTTTTTGCTTCATATTTCCATGCAGGACCTGGGCAGAATTTGTGGGCATTCTCCATGTGGTAACACTCTTGTGCACAAGCTAACTCCTTGTAAAGTATGAAGCAGACTCAGATATGCTTAAATTTCAAAATACTTCTTGACTATAAAGCAGGTACACTGAACTGCATGATCCTTTTCAATACTCAAAATAAAACCAAAGCATCTATTTTTGGTTGTAGACAAATTAGAAACATGAGGAGTCAGATATGGGCACAACAGGTAGCGTTGTCTTCCAAGGTTTCTCTACCAGTGGTTGACTTGCACTAAGGGAGCCTGATTTTACAAATATGCAGTAATGTGGCTGGTGAGGTAAGACTTTACCAGATTCCCCTTTTTTTCCAAGCTGTGTGAAATGTCCACAAGCATTAAGAGGCTGACTCTCTTTAAACCCAGCATCAGTTCCCAGAGATGGCTTCCAGATCAAGGTTGCTCCTTCGGGTTCCTGCAGGGCTGGACAGCTCATGGAAAAGTTGGGGGAACAAGGAGCAGTGAGAGGGAGTGGGAGCATTTGTGTTCCCTTTACACTTTAGCTTCCTGTACTTGACACAAGAGAACCTGTGACTTGTGCACAGCCATTAGGGCAGAGCCTTCACCAGGAGCTGAGATTGTTTCCTGCAAGAGGAGCAGTCTCTGTAGCGCTGACTCTCTAATCACCTCAAAGGACTACTTTAGTGGTGTTCCTTGTTATCTGTGCAAAGAGCCTGCTGGTATGGGAAATTTTTGTTTTACCTGGTTGGGTGTCACATTTCAGTGCAGCAGATGGCATGTGTCTGATAAGTGCCCTTTGGTAAAGGAGTAAACCTAGCAAGAATATGACCTAACCCATCGGCATTTTCTTAGGTCTTTTGTAACATCAAAGCACCCTTGTGCAATGCTTATTGTGGTCACTTGATGCAAGATCCAAGCTTTTGTGATACCCACTTTCTTCTGTTGTTCCTATGCTTGTACAGCTGGCAAGATTCTGAAGAGATATATGGAAGAGCAATGTGATATTCAGGGTGAGTTAACTGAGCTGTAGCCTGCACTGAGAGAAGTTACATACAATTACCTTCAGTTACTTGGTCTGACAGTACTTTGTGTCAATGCATAGATTTTTAAAATTAATTAATTGAGATCTTAGTTTGCAATGTAAGTAGAATAGGGCAGGAACGTACAATTTTGTTTCTTTTGAGCTTGGGGTAGAGGCATTCCTTGTCAGTCAGATGCTACACTGAAGGTAGAGGACTCTTGTCCTGCATGGCCTTACCCTGCCAGAACAGATGAGGGAGGATGTTTTAGGAATGGGGCTGTTTGATAGGTTGGAAGAAAAGAGCCCTGGGGTAGGGAAGCCTTAGTCAGACTTCTGTTACCAGACTGAGAAGACCACCACAGGTGTGCAGGAGTCTTCTGCAGAAATTTCAGAGAATTTAGCAAATATTAAAGCACAGAAAGTGCCCATCACTCATTGAGAGCTCATTCAGCACCATGTCTGCCAGGGATCAGGCAGGGGGATGAGGATTTCGGAAGTATTCTCTTTCATGACCTCTCTGGTCACAAACACTGCCTATACAGATACTGCTGTGAAGAGCAGCTTGACCATCCATCAGATAGAAAAGATCATAAAAAAAGCCAAAAAGTGCTCTACTGCTAAGCATCAGGGATTGAGGGATTGTATAGCACTACAACTTCATGGGGGGATTAAGATTGCTGTTTAGAGATACTGTTTTTTGTGATAGTATTCCTTCTGGAAGAACTTAGAGCCTGTCTGTACCTGTGCGACATCTCACCCTTGCTTGCCCTGACTGTTTGTTGATAATGGTGAGTCATTAGGCACCAAAGACTTACTTCTCTGGAGAATCAAGTCCTCATCCAGTCTCCCAACTCCAGAACTTCTCAACCTTGTCGATCTTTCCACATTTTCTAATTACTTCAGACATTTGCCTCCCACAGACACTCTACATGTAATTACCGAGGGGTAAAGTTGAGCTGTTCTCTCCTGTTCAAAGCATCCAGTGGGAAACACTTCAGAAAACCTTCAAACTGACATAGGATGCAAGGCATGCCTGTGTTCCCTCTCCATAATTTGCAGGTCTCATCCATGTGCTTTTTGAAATGTATTTCTCCTCGTTCATGACAACCACCCTGTTGGGTGATTTGCTACACCAAGCAGTTATTCCCTGACTTTAAAAATGTGAACTGATTTTTCAGTAATTGCTGGGTTTATCTCAATTCTTCAGGTAGTATTTGCCAAGTTTATCTCTCTGTATAAAATAATTCCTATGGGGTATACTGTCCTTGCAGCTTTAGCAATAAACCCTGTTTCAGATTTAGTTCTTCTTTTCATGAACTGTATTATCTTTTTGTAATTCCTAGAGGTTTTGTTGCTGAAACAAATCCAGATGTAACCCTGTTGTACTTATCATGGACATGGCACTCACTGTTAAGTCCTTCAGGTTGATGTATTAAAAACCTCACATACAAAATACATGTATGAGAGGAGCAGAATTATGGAGCTTTAGACTAGTGGCCCTGTTCTTGAATGCCTGTGTTTTATTTTATCTTGTACCAACAAGAACACTATGCAGGACAGATCTCAGCATCATAGCATTGCATCCTTGGATATGAACACACGATGAAGAAAACTTGGACATGCCTGCTAGGATTATTGATTTAATTGTGTTTGCTGCAGAGAAATTGCCTTGCTTTGGATTGGGTTGGATACCTTCAGATGCGCATGGAGGGCAACATTGCTGCTGTACCATTTCTCCTTCAGTAGTAAACTCAGGATGAATTGAGGCAGTGGTTGGGGCTATGTGTGTGGAACACTCTGGTCTTCATTTACCTGGTGGTTATGTCTGTTTTGTCCTAAAAATAAATTCTTGAATACATCTTTACAAAAGTCTGATTTCTAACTTAGCTACCCAGTTTATTCATCTTGATATGCTTAACTAAAATAATGAATCTTTATTGTGTAATAACTTAATATATTTTAGATGGATCACAGAATTGCAGCAGTTGGAGCTGGAAGGGACCTCTGAAGGTCACCTGGTTCAACTCCCTGCCCTGGCAGGGCTATCTAGAACCAGATGCCTGGGTTATGTAGTATCTTTGAAGTGTTTTTTATTTACTGGTGTTGTATATCTAAATGTTTGAATGTTTAGTATCTGAAGAGGAATTCATGCATCCATATCCTAAGGCTCTGTAGTACCTAAGATGGGTATTTTAGCCTAATTTGGTTTGAAAAAGCATTGCAGGTTTTGCAATAAGCAGTGCTCCGTTAGGCAACATCCTGGGCAATTTTGGTACTGTACAGTCCTTAAAAACAGGTAATGGGTACACAGATGGCCTGACTTAACAGGCTGAATCGTAAGCATGGCCGAGAAGGATGGAGCTGGGGGGGGGTCACCATGAGTAATTCTACTGCTAGTACGTATTTCTGTGGTTTAAGGATGTTACTTTATACTTGGTATCTTAAATATTTGAATGAGGAGTTGGAAAGGGCTGAGACCTTGATGAGCAGTTTCAGTTTTGCTCGTCCCATGCAGAAGCTGCAACAAGAACAGACGTGATGGTAGATGGGTCAGTGTTGCCAAAGGCCATTTGCAGGTAATTCTTCAGACCACTGTCTGCAAGGTTATTCATCTGATTCTGGGACGATCTTCAGAAATAAGCATGTATTGCGTGAGCTACGCTTATTTCTGGACTCTCAGGTTGCAATATCTCAGTCAGCAAATGTGTCCTGCTAATACATTCAGCCCAGCACGTTTTGATGAAGCGAGGATCTTGTACGAAAACCCTGCTGCTGTCGTTGTGCACTCTGTCCCAGCACAAGCATTTTCTCAAGCGTAACCCCTCCTTACTCCCCCCAAATCTGCAATTATACAGATCCTCCTGGCATGTCAGCACATGTCTTCAGAGAACCCGAGGGGCATTTTTAATGAGAACAGTTTTAGAATTCCTGGCTTGATTTATGAAGAAAAGAAACAATCACAGAAACAGTATCCTCTTACCTATTAAAATGTTTGCCTTCCGCTTAATGGTGGTACCAGATTAACTTTTCCAGATGCAGGTTGAATAACCAAATGTTTACCTGTTTTTTAATGGTGATACCAGATTAACTTTTCCAGATGCAGGTTGAATAACCAAACGTTTACCTGTTTTCAACGTAGAATTATAGACTCGTGCTCTGCTTAAATGCAGTACAATTCCAGAGAGAAAGAAGTGGAAAGGTAAAAGGACTAAAGGTCTTTGTTCTAAATGATGGGAGAAATAAACATTCAGGACTTTGGCACTGGATGTTTACTGCAAAAATTTTCTGTAACATGTCTCTGAGAAATAAAGCTGAAAATATTTTTAGCAGTTTGCTGTACTGTTCTAAGAAGGTTTTTGTAACTTTTATGGAGATGAACAAGGTAACAGGTCTTTTTAGTTCTCATTCATCAAATGTGCCAATGTGTAAGTTTTATTTTTCTGTTTGTTTTTATGAACAAGGCTTTATGTTACAACCACAGGAAATAAGGCACGTACAATAATTCTATATTGTTTATATTCATATGTTCATAGTCATAATTCATATTGATAATCATGTTTAGGGCTATAGACCACTTTAGCCCATGCTGAGGACACCAGCATTATCTTGGTGTCTTATCTGCATCGACATTGCCTTTCAGAAAGTGCCAAACCTGTCTGCATCTGTGCTGAGCCCAGCCAGCAGACATCGATTCTCAGCGTTCAGTAACGCCTCCCTCTCCTTACCCCTTATGAAAAAAACAAAAAACCTTGACTCCCAACATTCCTCTCATGTCTCACAAATACTTGTGTGAGTCCTTGGCAAGAAGCTGACTGTTCTCACTGCTAGCTCGTCTGCTTCTGCTGCCTTGTATGCCTCTATCTCCCAGCGCTTATTCCTGTAATTCAAGCACTAGAAGAGGTGTGTACCGTGGGTTTAAATGCCCTCACTACAAGTTCTGAGGATCATTAGCATAGGCAGAGGCATGGGGTTCTGCTGGGTGTTTGGTTTTCTGTGACTTTTATTTTAAAAGGAAATCAAACATGAGATAGTGTAAGAAAAGAATGCTGCGGTGTAAACCCTGAAGACATCACCGTGTATGTGTTACTCTGTGGGGGGCATGCCTTGCGTGGTGGGCAGGACAAGCAGTGCCTAGGCAGGGCTCAGGAGAGGTAAGAGTGTGCTTTTGTGTGGAAGCTGTGACCTGGAACCCAAGAGCAGGCTCGCGCCATGGGGAACAACGGCTGACTAATTCTGGCAGATACTGCCCCTCTATGATTTGTGTTTCAGCTCCAGCATTACATTAACTCCTTCGGGGCAGTTGTTTTCCTTTGGTGTCTTGTTGTGCTCCTAAACCCACGCTTTCATCAAAGCCAGGTTCATTTTCTGTACACCTGTTTCTTTGGCTTTACTCTGCTTAATGAGTTTACACTGCACATGAATGTGGAAAAAAGGATTTCAGGATTTTTGTTTCTTTAATACCTACCACTGTGGTACTGTACTAACAGCTTAGGTCTCTGGGCAAATCTCTTTGTGCTGTGCTGATGACAGTCAGTTCACATCACTTTAAATCTAGGGAATGGAGTAGTAACAAGATTTTGTCCCACGTCTGATCCTGAGCAGATCTCCACTGGAAGGCCAAAAATAGTACTCTTTGAGAAGAGACTGGTACTCCCTTGCAAAGGTTGCCCATATTCCAGGTCCAACACTCAATTAAGAAATTTGATGGTTCCTGATGGTTCTGCAGACTTTGTTTCAGTCACTTAATTGTTTTTCATTAGCTTTGAAACAGAGCAAGCAAGAGCAATATTCTTCTCATAATAATGATGGCAAAACCTTCTGAAGCTTCTCAGGTGAAGTCTAGAAAAGAGGAGACTTTTCAAGTAGAACTTCTAAGCAGATAAAATACACATCTGTAGGTCTCAGTCTTCAAATATGGTTTACAGAAAATCTCAAATGCCTTATAAGAGAACAGCTACAAGTCTGTTGATGTAAAATCAGGAGTACTGTTTTCTTGTGTGAATAGTTCGTCAATATCACTGGAAGTAATACAGGGGGACAGTTCTGTCCTGCTTGATGGTTCTGGAAGAAATTGTGGTTTGTAGTACAAGAGCAAAATCTATTTTGCATTTTCTTCATTTTGTTTGCCTTCACTGCTTCCTGCTGAAATATCTTTGTTTTTCCTTTTTTTCCCCCAGTAGCCTGAAACACATTCCAGAAATGTCTGTGTGAGTGTGAGAGGGAAGAGTAAGAGTGCCAAAGCTGCTGATGAATAAGAGACTTTGTGATGAATCTTGTAAAACTGGACCTCTTCACTCAGAGAATGGATTGCTGAGTCTTTTGTTGCCACCTTTTGAATTGGAGGGCAGAGGAGGAGATGTTAAGTGTTGTCCTGCAGCACTTCCCTCCACCCTGCCTGAATTACCAGAGGGATGAATTGCTTTAACTGGGAGGGATGGGGAACTATGCAGAGGAAGTTGCTTTGTTCTGTATTTCTTAATTCTGAAGATGTGCAGTGGTATTGTTGACTTGTAAAACTAGCCAGTTTTGGGAAATTTAAATTTACATTAAAAGTTTTATTTTTATCTATATTGATTAACTTTGAATTTCCTCCAAGGTGAATGGAATGTATATTTTACCTAGGCTATGTCATAATCCCAAACATATAGTTTTTTCCTGCTGAAGATACCACATTCCTTACAGTTTTCTTGGAGAACAACTGTGGCAGTTTCTAACTTAACTGGGTGACGTGTAGTGTGTCTTCAAGGCTGCAGCAGTTGTGTCCCAGGAATACACCTTGGTAAAATTATCCATCACACCTTAAATGATAGTATCTGATTGTTAAGAGGTAATAATTGGTTTGTAAACGTAGACCTGTGAGCTGTCACTTCAAGAATATTCTGGGTAGTTGATGCAGTGGAGGATGAGCTGCTTGTAGTTTGCTGGGTTTAGGAGTCCTTCCTCATGAAAGCTTGCCGTTAGCAGAACTCTGTCTCATAAACTTGCCTTTCAGCCTTAGTTCTTCATTAGGTATGACACAGTATCAGCAAATGTCTTTGTGGTGAATCCACTATTTAAAGTCCTGTGGTGTTTGTTAAACACCTTGAGAGAGAAGTGTCTTTTAATAGCTCGGTGCTTTTACCCCTTCAGTGAATGCAAGAGCTCCTATTGCATCCATTTTTGATGTGTCCTTCAGAGTTGAAATGGACAGCACTGTTGCAGCAAACACTGCAGCATCCTTTCAGCATTGCCACCAGAGCTGTCAGTCCCTAGTTTCATGGGAGCTGCCCTGTCTCCACAGATTGTTTCCAGCTTTTTGTGTTGGCTGCTGCTGCATTGGCTCAGCAGTTGCTGTCAGCTGGGAGAGCTTTTTAGAAGACTCTCATCCTTATTTCATGTTAAAATTTTTTGGATAAAATGCCTGACTTGGGAATTAGGCTGCTGCTGCTTTCCATGTTGCATCCAAGTGTTTGACTTCTTTATAACACATGAGGGGTTTGTCTGGGAAGGCTTCACTGTCCTTCCGTGCTGCTTGTCCTTTGAACAGTCACAGCAGCTGGCATCCCTTCAGATCTCAGGGGGACACATTGTAATGCAGTAGCAAACATCTAAATCATTAAAGTGCTAAGGGTAACCTGCCCCTGCAAGGTGCTTGTTGGGGAGCATAGCAAGATATTTGGCTGGAAGGAACCTCCTCTTTCCCTCTTTTTTTCCTCTCTCATTAAGCAAGAAAGGAAATCAGAGTGGATGCAAAAGAATTCAAAGGCACCCTCTTCTCCTCCTGACTCTAATGGTAGCACCCCAGTAGCCTGTGCTACAGTTCAACAACCTACACCTGATGCTGAAGTCCGGTGATGATAGAATCATAAAATATCCCGAGCTGGAAGGGACCCATAAGGATCATGGAGTCCAACTCCTGGCTCCACACAGGGCCAGCCAGGTCAGAGCATGGGACTGAGTGCATCATCCAGACGCTTCTTGAACTCAGTCAAGCTCGGGGCTGTGACCACTTCCCTGGGGAGCCTGTTCCAGTGCCCGACCACCCTCTCAGTAAAGAACCTCTTCCTAATGTCCAGCCTAAACCTTCCCTGTTGCAGCTTCATACTGTTCCCTTAAGTTCTGTCACTGGTCACCAAATGATGCCCCTTCGCTTCTCCCAGCAGACCAAAGGTGTCTTGGAGATACACTCTCTACCTTCCCTGATGGTTTTGTTGTGGCAGGATACCCCAGGAGCGTAGCCCTCTGAAGAGCAGATTATAGTCCCTCTGAAGAGCCCTCCATGTTTATGGGGATAGACCAGGTCTACCAGGCTCCACCATGGATGAATACGAAGTATATGGTGAACCTATACTAAAGGTTAAAGTTTAGTATAACCTAAAGTTTAGGATAAAGAATTTTTAAGGGAATAAATAGCCTGTCATAAACCAGCATTGCATCTTTTCCTCCCCTGAGAGAATTCTTTAGAAAGTCTGTTCTTGTTGGGGAACACAGCACTGGCTTCTTGGGAAGCAGATAACTGAAGAAAAAAGCTGCAGACACATGGTTCCCTGCAGGTGTGCTGAGATACTCCTTTCTCTTGTGCCAGCACGGGACAGTCTTCCCCTCCCAGCAAAGAGAGCCCTTCAGTCTTAATCAAATCTTTAACATTGCTATTAAAAGTGAATCTCTCCAATGAATCTCTGATACCAAACTGGGCGGAGTGGCTGACACACCAGAAGGCTGCGCTGCCATTCAGTGAGACCAGGGCAGGCTGAGGGTTGGGCAGAGAGTAGCCAAATGAAGTTCAACAAGGACAAGTGTAGGGTCCTGCATCTAGGGAGAAATAACCCCAGGCACCAGTACAGGCTGGGGCTTGACCTGCTGGGAAGCAGCTCTGCAGAGAAGGACCTGGGAGTCCTGGTGGACAACAAGCTCTCCATGAGCTATCAGTGTGCCCTCATGGCCAAGAAGGCCAGTGGCATCCTGGGGTATATTAAGATCAATGTGGCCAGCAGGTCGAGGGAGGTTATTCTGTCCCTCTGCTCTGCCCTGGTGAGACCACATCTGGAGTGCTGTATCCAGTTCTGGGCTCCCCGGTTCAAGAAAGACAGGGAACTACTGGAGAGAGTTCAGCAGAGGGCTACAAGGGTGATGGACTGCAGCATCTCTTGTATGAGGAAAGGCTGAGAGAGCTGGGGCTGTTTAGCCTGGAGAAGAACTGAGAAGGGATCTTATCAACACTTGAAAATATCTAAAGGTGTCCTCATCAAGAGGATGAGGCCAGACTCTTCTCAGTGGTGCCCAGCAACACCACAAGGGACCCTGGGCACAAACTGGAATACAGGCAATCCCATCTGATTATGAGGGAAAATACCTTCACTCTGAGGGTGACAGCACTGGCCTGGGCTGCCCAGAGAGGCTGTGGAGTCTTCCTCTCTGGAGATATTCAAGACCCGTCTGGATGTCTGTGCAACCCGCTCTGTGTGATCCTGCTTTAAGAGGAGGGTGGGCCTAGATCATCTCCAGAGGTCCCTTCCAGCCCCTGCCATTCTGATTCTGTGAAGGGATGATGCAGGAGTTGGTATGTCAGTTCTCTTCAGACCTTGCCCTGTTTTGTTATGGGAGCATAGAAAGCATTTCTTCAAGTCAGAAAATTCAAGCCACTGAATACTGTGAAAATTAGCAGTGTGTGCCTGTCCAAGAAAAGTTACAACTATATATTGCACTTCCTGCAGAATGGTGTGGAGTAGGGGAGTTTTCTACCCAAGCTAAAGGATTGGGGTCTGCTGTTCTTTTTTAAGGATTGAGCTGATGCCTGTTGTTATTGCTACAGATCTCGAAGACCTAGCATCCAGTACTGAACATGTTTTGCAGGCTTCTTTACTCTCATCGCTGCCCTCCTCTCCCTAACCCCAGCTTGCCACTTCCTCAACCATTTAATAAAGACAGAGGGTTCTTTGTTGTATGATACTCAAAATGTAATGTGATAGTGTTGCAGAAGAGCTAGTACAGTGGTCATTACCAGGTGTTTGGGGTTTTCAATTTCAGGGAGATCTGTGGCTGTAAGAATGGCTTCTGTCTTACCTGGTCCCTGTTCAGGAAGGAAAGGCAGGTTGGGGATGCCTTGTTGTGTGGCACCATCTGTGCGGCCATGAGTCGTCCCAGGGGCTGCAGGTGGATGTGGATGGTGGTGTGAGTTAGGTCCCTCTTAATGTCTTGTGAGGAACGATGCTTCCTTCTCCAAAGAGATGAATGTGGAGCTGGGTCTAATGACGTGGAAACCTGTGAGCTGGCAAAGCCAAGGGATGTGAAATCCCATACAGAACCTCCAAAAGATCTGCTTTTAGACCGTGGGTTTTTTCACGAGGGGGTATGGGCAGATTTGTTTTCATATAAAGACGTCAAGACTGTTTTTGTCTCTGGCCTCTTGGGAAGGAAGAAGCTCAGGTTTTACTATAGGATGTGCTTTTAGCTTGCTAGTCAGATGGTCTGATTTAGATTTTCCTGCTGTTTCTGTTTCACCACCTGTTTTATTCCCAAGTGAGTCTGCACCAATTACAGTGTTGTCTTTTCTGCTGGGCACGCAAATAAAGCAGGACTGATCCGATTGCTGTTTCCTAACTGCTTTTTGGAAGGCACATCCATCAGTTTGTGGACAAGCTCAATACCCAGAACATGTTTTCTTTATTTCTGAAAATGTGGCTCAGGAAGCACATGTTCTTTGGAAGTAAAGTGCATTTTAATGCACAGTAAAAGTCTCTGACAAAGAGAACACGCATAGCCTACAGGAAAAAGTAGCTTAATTCTCCTGTCTTTAAAGATTAGTTTCATTTTTGGAGATTCTCTCCTGACAATATGATTAAAATAAGGCACTGCCAGTGGTTGTCTTGGACAGTTGAGCCATTAAGGCAGTCAGGATCTTGAAGGCTTTCTCAAAATGAGCTAATAGCAGTAGCAGCCTGCCATTCACTCAGGAGCAGACATCTGTGTTTAGGTTTTTTTTTCCCCTGTCAGTTGTAAATAGAAATTTCAAAATGCTTATTGCAAGTATTCTTTTGCTGAAGGAGAATTCGGCCATCCTTGGATGTAATTATATTCCTATATGAAATTACCCTTTGGCCCATTAGTATCTTGTATTTCTTCTGGCAAGTAGAATGCATGCAACATTAAGACTTGGAACTGAAATTCTTGCTACAGTCATTGTACAAATTAATTTATTTTTAAAGTGACAATGTCTTTTCATATTCAACCATTATATACACTTATTAGTCTCTAACCTCATTCATATCACATAATAGTTGAATTTGGAAGGGCTCTCTAGAGCTATCTGTGGAAGCTGCACACTTTTTTATATTAGGACAGTGCTTTGAATACCTGAATGCCTACAACATAGTGCTGTTCAGATTGAAGAGGAAACCACTTTCAGCTCAGAAGCTTTCAAATGTATTGCTGGTCTCCCAGCAGTTCCACACCACTATGGATTTAACATGTAGCAATCATTTCAGGGTTATCCTTACATCGTTGCCATGCTTTTGTCCTTCACCCTTGGCTGAGCTTTTGAGCAGTGAGCATCTGATGAAGGCGATGACAGTGATGAAAATATAACTTCAGAAAGCAAAGGTTCTCGCATCAAAAGGTTTACATTGGGCATTCAGCTTCATAGGTGAAGCAGTGAGATCATGTCAGGAGGTCAGTTGTTTTGAGTGTGACTGGACAAAGTCACCAGGGCATAGAAGTTTTGGTCTTGGGTTAAGAAGGTAAGTTACACCAGCTAAAATCTCAAGCTCATAAGTGGCCATTTCTTGATTTTTGTTTTTAAAAGGGGTCAGCATCTCCTGCTGCCACAAAGCTAACCTCCAGAAGGTGAGCCTCTCCTCCCTGTTTTCTCTCAGTACTAGATGATGAGTTGGTTGTTGACTACCCTAATGATCCTGCTCTTTCCCCTCTTTTCTGCATGGCAAAACAACAGCCTGTGTGTACTTGAAGCTCTGTGTGGGCCTCAGGTCTCTGCAGACATTCCCTTCTCTCTTACCTTAGCTGTTTTGCTGTCTGTCACATCACCAACAGTCACATGTTGTTTCTTTGGTGGATTTCAAGGGCTTAAGGAGGTCCCATTGGGGTACAGTTCAGGGAACAGTATCAGACACCAGACCAAGAGCTTATTTTGAACAGCACAGTAACAAGTACAGATCAGTAATACAATTGCCCAGGTTGAAATGACAGGAAATCTGGAAATTCACGAGTACAGGAGTAAGCTTAATATCCATGAGAGGATAGAACCTACTTGTGATAGGTGGGGGTTGAAACTAGATGGTCCTTGAAGTCCGTTCCAACCCAAAGCATTCTATGATTCTATGATGGTTGTTGTTGCTTCATTACTCATTTAACAGCCTATCCTGTGTTACCTGTTTACCTACTGTATGCTGAGTTCATTTGGATTCAGGTGTTGCTGAAATAAAAGGGTGTCTGACTGTCTGTGTTCACCTGCCCAAAAAGTTACCACGAGCAGCGGAGAACTAGAGAAATACCGTGAATCCATCAGACAAGTTAGGAGAGCTGTTCAGTCCCACAGTAATCATTGGTACAGGCATGTGGGAACTGGAGTACTAACTGTAATACTCTGGTTTCTCTTACAGCTCCTCAAGGCAAGTGCTTGCCATTATTTGCTGTTAGATACAAATCAGAAGCAGTATGTGCATTATTTTGGGAACCATCACATTAGCCTTGTGTAAGAGGGAAGAAGAGGCCTGGTAAATCCCCTGATGCTAAGGGAGTTTCTTGTACTACCCCTTATCTGCAGCATAAATGTCACGAGCTAATTAAAAAAGACACCTTCTCAGCACAAATTGCTGAATGTCCATATTTAGTTGGCAGATCAGAAGGGGCATTACTTTCTTCTGCAGCTTTTGCTCCAGCATCCTGTGTAATGCTTTATCCTGCGTATTCTTTTTGCTGGGCAGCGGAAGGCACAGGAGGAAGGGAGGTCACTGCGTGCTATGAAACCTCTCATCCCAGCCCACATTAACAGGCTCCTTTTTTTTCTGGCCTCAGTAATACCTGCTAGCTGCCTCTCATGGCACATTTGCACATGGCATGTTTTCAGTCATGCTGAGCATTTGTCCCTATACCTGCATTAGATCAACCCAGACCCGTATGTAAGATTTTTCCCTGGTTAGATTGACCTTGGGACTAAACCTGTTCCCTGGGTCTGTCTGTTTTTATGTACATGCTGGGTCAAAGTATTAACCATCAGTCAAAGTTGTGAGCTTGTTTGTGGTTTGCTAACAGTGAAGCAGAGAAATGAATGCCAAACAGAAGGTCTGAAGTGATGCGTAATGTTCTGCTTCCCACCACATGTGGGGACCGACCTCTTTCTCTTACCAGTGGTTTCATATCCAAGACATTTAATTTGTCTTTATAATCTCCCTTGTCAGTAAGAACAGCTGTGATATGAAATATGAAAGCTGTCTCAACTGCTAAAAGAAAAAGGACTCTCTTAGCTTACTGCACAGAAGATAACCATACAAAAGAAGTGCAACCATTATGCTTAACAGAAGTGAATAGGTCTGCTCTGAAACCCTAATATGTGTTGTTTACTGATCCTTAATGGCTCTTCTCATCTCCTGAACACATACCCCAGACAGTTTGGGAACTGCCCAGTGCATTAAAGACAGCATCTGGCTGAGATGCTGTGTGGTCCCAGGCAGTGCAGCTGCTTTGTGGATGCACTGTGAGCTGTGCACCAGTTTTAGGATACCTTATACCCACACTGCAGGGGTAGCTGCAGCTTCTGGCACTGGATGCTGAGCAGCTTTAGCTGTGAGTTACTTTCAGTGTTGCCTCTTCCCTCCTTTTTGGAAGTGGTGGTACTGTTTTCTATGTGGGAGAGACAGTGCATTGGGAGGGTTCATTATGGAGGTTGCATCTGCTCCCTAACGCCTTCTGTACCCAGAGTGGCACAATGTTTTGTGACTGTTGTGCTCTGCTTTCATCACAGTGGTCCTTGATGTGCCAGAAAATAACCAAAAGAGACCTTCAACCCTTTTCTGGATTCCTCAAGACAGATGAATTGCATTCTTGAGAGTAGTAATGAGTTTGAAATGCTGGCTTTATACTTTAGCATTCCTTCCTTAGTGTTCCAGTTAAGGCAAATTAAAAATTAATCACATAATTGTATATGAGAAAGTCATGCAAGTTAGCAATATAAATTCATGATGGAAGCGCAAAAACAAAATGAGAGGCTGCAGGTGAGCAAACTTCAGAGAGTGAGATTTGCTAAGTGCTCTGGGATCCCAGGATGATTGAACCATCTGCAGGTCTGGATATTTATCTGGAATCCCTGTGCACATCTGTATTACACCACCTTTTCTTTGCCAGTGCAAAAAAACCCCCACACCCCACCCAAATGGGAGGAAGATGATGTGTACACTTCCACATTTATGCATTTATGACCTTCTCTGCAGTAAGTATCCTGGGCTTGTTTCAGTTCAGGTGGCTGGTTTGCTGGTTGGATTCTTGCAGCTGGTTTCAGCCTCTGGAGGCTGAGATACTGGCACCACTGAATGTCTCTTTGAACAGATTAACTAAATTTTACTCTTTTTTTTTTTATTATTATTTGAGGCAGTCAGTCATCTTCTTAATGATAACGATAATGTATTTTTGTGAAGGATCTTATGTCATTTTTTAAAATCAAAGCACTGGGGCCTAAATAGCCGAGCTTCATTAAGGAGATGAAGTGAACGAAGAGAGGCATCTGGCAGAAGAAGGGAGAACAGTGTAAAAATAGAGGTGTATGTTAGTATGAGTAGCATTAGTCATTTCTGATATTATGTTGCCTATGAACCTCTGCTCCACTCAAAGCAGAAGACTGAGCCAGCAAAGTCAATTTTCAGGACATTCACACAGTGTTCCTTTCTTCCTGAAAATAGGCAGCTGAAGCTTGGGGAAATGGGAGGTGCCTTTTGGCCAGCAGAAATCTTTGCCACAAAGACAATTTGATAATGTATCCTAAATAAATCTTTAAAAAGAAAATTGCTGATTTTTGTACTGCCCTTAATTTATTTATTTTTTAAGTATGCTGTTTTCTTAGAACATGTGTCCTGACTCGTTGTGATCAGTCAGTACAAGGATCTTGGAGACTGTAACTTAAACACACTCTATTTTTACATATTTATGGCCTGTATGAAGAGGGTATCTTGCTTTGTGCTGGGTTTCAGAGTCTTTACCTTAGGCTGTAACATGGCTTGTACCAAATAGAAAACTATTTCAGAAACATTAATGATTTGTTACACTTCCAATCTTGAGCCAAAGAGTTAATTTCAAACTTCTAACTCACTGCTTCCCCGTTTTCTTGTGTTCCTTTTCATTTCATCCTTTTCTTCCCTTGCAGTTATTTTCTCCTATTCTCTATTTTCATCTTTTATCTCGCTTCTAAGAAGCACAGCTTGGTGCAAACAGTGTGTTTTCAAAGTACCACTGTGTGTCACAGTAAATCTGGAATTTGTAACTCATAAACCAGAAGTACAGAAAAATTAAATCACTCTCTCAGCAGCATAGAGGAAGCTGTTATCAAACCTGGTACTGGAAGATAGGTGTTCTGATCACATCAATGGGCCCAGCAACCTCTGTATCTAATTGCTGCTTTATTTGTCTGTCTGACCTTTTCAGATTTCTGTTCTCATTGGTTTCTTAATCTGAGCTCTTCTGTGGTCTAGGGTGCTTCAGGCCTAGCAACTCTGGAACAGCTTTGGTATACATGTTCACCTGACTTTCTATACCGCTTCCCATCATGGCAGGAACAGGCAGGATATTCTTTCTGCTGGTAGCATAAATACACTTAGTACACTGGGATGTGGGTAGAGTACTTACTAAAAAGGCCATGTATCTGTTGTTATCCATGGACAATGCAAACTTCAGTGTCCCGGCCTTCAGCTGGGATACAGTTAATTTTCACAAGAAGCTGGGAGGGGACACAGCCAGGATACTTAACCTTATACACTGAACATGATATGATACATGGTATCAGAGAGGACCTTCATACTTTGCTGCCACTTCTCCAGTTTTATACTTTTTTTTTTTTCATTTCTATTTACTTTCAAGACTGTAGTGAAGAGGAAAATGCCACCCTTCCATTGCTCAGTCTCTCTCTGTATATTGACATCTCAGTGTATTTATGTTTAAGGCAGATACCTGTATAGACTAGCAGCCCTCAAAGGAGGGAACGAGGAAAGAGGATCTCCAGGAGCAGATACCTGCCAAAGTCATCTCACTGCAAGGGCTTCAGTGTGTGGCTGCGAGTAGTGTTGGTGATGCTGGGTTTTGTCTGTGCGAGGTAATGTGGTACCACTGGTTTTACACTATCTAGGAGCTCCAGTACATGTATTTGGGAGTTGCAGTATGTTCTGGTTTTAATTTAGGAAGAGCCACTGGAACATCTGAACCTGAAGTTTGTCGTTACTCTTCACGCCGATGTCTGTAATGTGCTAGCTGTAGACTTATGCTAAAACAATATTAAATGACTGCAGTATTGTTTTGGAGATATGAATATGACTCATAAATATTTCATCTAATGGTTAAGAAGCACTGTTTATATTTTTAAGTGAAAATAGCAAAGGGTCATCAAAGAAGGATGACAGATTCAGGTGGAACAGCAGAAGGAGAGGAATACAAGGTGAGGGATACACATTGCCTACAGCTGGATAAACATACTGAAGTCACAATGCTGTGACCTGAGGATTTGTAACTTTGTATAGGTCTTAATTAGCCTGGCAGAAGTAAATATCAGTGTCATTTTTGTGTTGTTACAAATGTGATGACTGAGAAGGTTAGGCTCTGTGAAGTGCTCACCAGGTCTAAGAATCATGCCACTTTATTTGCTTGCAGTTCCTCTGTGAAGGAAGAAACTATGTATTTTTTTATTATTTCAGCAATGTATGCAGGGAGCCTGGAAGGGTCTGCTGTTTCTCGTGGCTGCTTTGCTTTTCACTGTAGCAGTGCTTCAAACAGAAGCCATGCTACAGTGAAAAGGTCTGTTGGAAGTCTCCATGGAGGACCAATGTGGTTAGGATGGGAGTTTACCCAGCACTAAGCTGCAAACTGGGATGATGCAGGAAATACTTTGGCACTTGTACCACAGTGATGTCTCTTCCTGAACCTAATCCAAGACCCAAGTAGCAAGCAGGATTATTCCTTTCCTTTGGCACTTTTGCATGATGTTTATTACTCTGACATAGTCTTTCCAGTCATTCATGAGACATCCCAGTAGAGGCAAGACACGAATTTCTAATTTGGGAAGTAATAAACAGAAACGTTGCCTCTCCTCACCTAAATATGTATTTTAGTATTACAGAGGCAAAGGGCAGATTTTCTATGGGAGGGCATTTTCAAGAGTCTTCCTCAAAATTTTTATGCCTAAACACTTCACTGACTTAAATAACACCATTACAGAGATAATTAATAACAGAGAGAGAAATGAAGAGGCTCAGGCAAGAAAGAAAAGCCACGTTTTCTTCTGGGGTCTGAGATGAGTTGCGAAGTAGATGAGGCAGAGAGGTACATGAAGGCTCTTCCATATGACACAAGCAGCACAGAGAAGAAATTTGCACCAACAGTGCTGACGTGATTTTGGATGTCCTGCAGGGCTTGAGCCAAGCAGCAGGAACACGCTGTAGTGAAGAGATGGGAGCAGGATGAGGGATGCAAAAATTGAGCTGCACCACAAAGCGAGGCAGGCTCTTGTTTTGTGTGCCCCATATCCATCCTGTGTGAATACTGTCAGTCATGTGGGGGAGCGGTACTGGAATGAAATGTGGCCTCATCTGAGTTGCTTACTGATGAGGAACAAGTAGGTTGGCTTGTCATGTTTAGTGTCTTTAAATTTGTTAATGCATAATCATGTGAGAATTTAGCAAGAAATCCTGATTCTTAGTTCCCTCTGTGCTGAGGCTGCTGTTTGTATTGTTTCCTTTCTTCTTTTCCCTCCTTCTCTTCTAATATTCACCAGACATCTGGGATAATGGAGTTTTTCACTCCTACACCAAGTGCAGCACCTGCCATGTGAAATCTCTCTTTCTCTGGAGTGAAAGCTTTAACTGACACTTCTCCCAGACAGAGATTAAGGCCTCGGTGTTTCTGTCTGGTCTGGACATTTGATTAATGCAGGGGCCCTTTATTGTCACCCTGCCTTTCTGCTCTTCCTCATTAGAAATCAGTGACTCTTCCCCAATTCATTCATGACACAGAGAAAAGAATGCCTAGTGATACACATAGATAAAGAAAATATATAGCATGCATTCAGCTAGTAAAATGAGCTATTTTCCCATGGGGAGTGGGGATTAAGCAGGGGTTGCATTTGTCTTGTGCAGCTGCCAGCAGAAGCCTCTGACAGACGGCAGAGCACAATATATGCACACGTGCACGTATGTACACACGCTCATAGAAGAACAGAGCCCAGTTTCTGTTAATATGTAATTCTGGTTTATGTTTACTCCTCAGTGGAGTGACCTGGTCACCTGGAAATGGTTCTGCTCTTGCAAGCTAGGAGTGTTTCCATTTGCACTTGACAGCACCCTGTCAGCAGGGAGACTATTTATTTGCTGGGGTTTGTCCAGGGAGGAACTACAAGGAGGGGGTGTGAGTGTGTTTTGGCCAGAGCACAGTGTCCTGGGGATATAATCCTTCCCATAATGAATTTCACAATTTACTGAGTTAGGTTTGGGTGTGCTGACAGCATGCTGTAACCCGCTTAGCAATCAGAGCCAGGGTTTTCTTCTCTTACTACTGATGCAGTCCTTCCAGATACAGGTGGTGTGAATGTGTGCTGCAGTTTCCCTAGGGTTAGGGTTCCACAAGTGCAGGTCTGCTGACTCTTCCCTGCTGCCTCCTAGCTGAGCTGCTGGTGGTTGTGCCTGGGTTGTCATGTGAGGCCTGCTGCACGTCAGCCTGCATAAGAGCACAGGCCTGAGGGGTGCAGTGTGAAACCCAGGCCAACAAGCTGTCTTGGACCGGTGCTGATCCTGTGTAGGGGCAGCATGGATGGTCTGTTGATGCAAAGAGCAGTGGAGAGACATCTCAGGTCTGGCTGTTACTGAAAGGGATCTGATAGGGAGCAAAAACTCTTTTGTGATGGTGAGATGGTTATTTATGGAGTTGCTGGTGGGAGCAGTGTGGCCAGGGTTTGCAGTACCCCAGAGCAGAGGGGAAGGAGACACAGGAGCTTGGGACTGGGAGCTGGCTGGAGCCTAGCTGTAGGAATACGTGCCAAAGGTGCTGGGAGCAGAGTTAGCTGATGCAGCACAATAGGTCTGTATTGGGTTTGCTTGACAAGGTTTTGGTAGAAGGAGGGCTTCATAGGTGGGTTCTGTGAGATGTTGCTAGAAGCTTCCCCTGTGTCTTACAGAGCCAATACTAGCTAGCTTGGAGATGGACCCACCACTGGCCAAGACTGAACCCATCAGTGGTGGTGGTAATGCCTCTAGGATAACAGAGTTAAAGGGAAAAAACTGGCTAGGAGCAGCGTTTTGCAGAGGGGTGAAAAGATGTGAGCGGAACAACTCTGCAGACACCAAGGTCAATGAAGAAGGGGCAGGAGATGCTCCAGGTGCTGGAGCTGAGGTTCTCCTGCAGCCTGTGGAGAATGATGGTGGAGCAGAGATTCCAACAGCAGCGCATGGAGGACCCCATGCTGGAATAGGTGGATTCTGCAAGTAGGCTGTGACCCGGTGGGAAGCCCATGCTGGATCAGGCTCCTGGCAGGACCTGTGGCCCCATGGAGAGAAGAGCCCAAGCTGGAGCAGATTTGCTGGCAGACCTTGTGACATTGTGGGGGACCCACACTGGAATGTGGGGGCTAGTACTTTGATGTATTTGAAATAAAGTAGCTCAAGTTTGGGTCTTAGTAATCTTGTGCCAGTTTGGGAAACCTGTCTTGATATTCTTAGGATGTTCTATGGGGAAAACAAACCCTGGCTTCATGTAGGACTGAGTGATCACATCAAGGGACTTTGTGACTGTGTAGCTGCACTCTGGAAATACAGAAGTGTTTCTTCTTTGAGGCTGTTCCTGAGAAATTTAAACCAAAGTATTCTCAGGAAACAAGTATTTTAGGTTTACGTGTACCTCATGTATCTGTACAGATGTCAGGGACTTTAACTGTTCAGAGTCCTGTGTAATGTGGTTATAAGACTTTATTCTGAGTGTAAGCAAAGTGCTCTCCTCACTGCTGCACTTCATTTATGTCATGCTCAACCTTGATGGTTTTGTGCTTTTGTGAATCAAGTACTGTGGTCCATTCAGATGAAATGAATAACATGGGTGAGGGCCAGTGTACTTGAAGAACAGGTGCTATGTGAGTGATTTCTCAATTCAAGATGCTAGTATGTCAATGCCTTCACAGTATACTACCTCCAAAATGTTCTGGATTCACCCAAGATCATAAGGTGGTAGTAGCCATAGGTGCCTTCCTTTATCTTTCAGTTGTTTTAACTTCTGCTTTTTAATGTTTTAGCATAGTGAGGCTTTTATCATCCCAGCACCTCCCTGAGAAACTTACTGGGCTGCTGTTGTGTGAGCTGACCTGGTTAATAACTCAGTTTCAGGGTTTGTTTTGTTTATTAAGTTTATGCATTAAGTTCTGTGGGTACCTGAATCTGGCAGCTTTCTTTGACAGTGGTGCTGTGAATCAAGAAATAAAAAGTCAGACCTCATAAAAAAGGGATTTCCACAAATGACTGTTTTCCAGTCACTAGTGGGGTTCCCCAGGGCTCCATTTTTCTTTTTAACATTTTCATAAATGACCTGGACTCAGTACTAGACGGTGTCTTAAGTAAATCTGCAGATGACACCAAATTGGGAGGAGCTGTTGACTCCGTTGAGGGTGGAGAAGCCTTGCAGAAAGACCTGGACAGATCAGAGAGCTGGGCAATCACCCACAGCATGAAGTTTAACAAGGGCAAGTGCCGGATTCTTCTTCCTATGGGTCCCTTCCAACTCGGGATATTCTATGATTTGTTTATGGAGGTATATCACCAGCACAGGATGAGCTTCATACTTGCAGCTCTGCCAAATGAGCTGTGACACGCTCTGATGCTGCTGCAAGTAATCAGAGGTTACTTTCCTGGATGAAATACATTTAAATGGCAGTGAAGGAGAGGATTGTGATTTATTTTCATTGTTTTTTTCCAAGTGGTATTTGCATGCTGCAGTATATAATGTGAGCAGCTATATATAATGGGGTTTTTTTCTCGGATCATATGACACCATAAATCGAGATAGAGGTTAAAGAAAGTAAATTGCTGTTAGTGACATTGTCGTTTCTGTGAAGAACCCAGGAGAAGCTTAGATCCAGATGCTTCAAATAAATACATTGTTCTATGTGTTGAATATAACAATACTTTTTTGTGTTGAGTAATGTACCTGTGAGGCAAATATCAATTGAATATAATAAACATTTAAATTCTCATTCACAGTTCAGAGTTGAAGAAATAGTTATAAAACTATTAATAGGAGGTTCTGCTAAATATTTTTCTATAGTTGTCAGAGTGATTAAGATGTAATAACTTGTTTGAGATAGGCTTGAGGAAAAAAAACCAGTGACATAGCACTCTAATAGCTATAACAGAACAGCTGGGTTTTTTTCTCCTTATTGAAGAGGTTATAAATTACAGTATTTTAGTGTGCAAATGCAATCCTTTTTGTTAAGTTTGACTTCATTTAAATTGACAAGAACATACATGAAAATAAGCATGGCAAAATTAGGTATAATCACTCAAAATTCTGCACTGAACACATGAGTGCGAACTGGGGGTACAGAGCTTTGTCTCGAGAAAGAGAACACAAACTTCGTCTGTGATCTGTGTGTAATGGGCCCAAAAGATACCAGTTTAAAAAGTATGAGAGCCTTGGAAGGAATTTAGGTGGCAAATGAAGATCGTGACTTGCTTGCACACCCATGGGTGCACATCTGCTTGCTTCTCAGACGGTCGTGCCAGTGCTGTAACAGTTCTTGTTTGGCACGATGGCACTTCAGTGTGCTGAGACTGTAATGCCTGTTTCACCCCAGCATCTGGTGAGATTAAGTATTAGCGCCGCTGTTTAATGAACAGTTTGCGGATGTGAATTAATATTTGGGGTTGTTTTTGTTTCCCCTGGTTTGTAGCCAACAAAGCTGCCGGGATGAACAAAGCTTTCCCAACTGCCTACTATATAGATTAGTTTACAGCTGCCAGTTTATATTAGTTTTTCTATTTATTCTGCTTGAGTGCTTTTTTGAGGAAAGGAGTGTTTCTTAGTCAATTGTCTTGCAGTGAGAAAGGAATTCAAGAAATGCAAAGCAAACAAATTCTCACTAATTAGACAAGCCTTTGGCAGCTGAGTTGTTTGCTCCCTTTTCTTGTGATGATTATATGTTTGAAAACAGAATTTAAGTTGGGGCTGAACTTTGGTCTTTATCCTCCTTTGCTCTTCATTTGTGGTGCTTGGCCTCAGTGGATAGCAGCTACAACTAAATTTCTTGTCCTCCTTAAGAAGCCTGGCCCCACTGAAAGCTTTGACAAGCAGAGCAGTGTACAGTCTCTTGTCTCTGCAGCTCTTTATTAGGGACCTCTAATGCTCCTTATTTTTTATGATGTTTCCCCTATAATTCTTCTTTTTGTTGGTGTTGGCTCCATGCGCCAATTGCCTGATGCGGCTGGGGACTGCTGGCTCTTGCCTCTGAGGTTGTCCAAACCCACGTGCAACCCTGCACCCTGGGAGAGGTGACTCTGTGCATTAGGTGGTTATCAGTGAGGGCGTAAAAGAAACATCTAAGAGTTTATCCAAGAGCTTTATCAGTATGTCTGGATATTGATAATACAGACTGGGTGATGTCTTTGTCTTCTAAAATAATTGCTTTGGAGGGCTCAGGCAGTTCAGAAGGGGATTAGTTTGTTTACTTACGGCAGGACCAGGCACACTGGGAGATGTGCTCTTCTCTCCCACCACCAGTGGATCTGGAGCCCTTTCCTGCCCAGATTGCTGAGAGTGGGATCAAACTACACTAAATATAATATTCTACGATCCTGCACAACAAGTTCATTTCCCCTTCCCCTCTCCTGGGTTGCAGGGTGAAGAATAATGTGTTGTAGGCCCAGATAGAATGTAATAAAACAGCTCAGATGTTAAGAAGAAACCCTGCAAGGTTGACTCTTAAGCCAACCTGTCTCACTTGAACTCTCTTCTAGTGAATGGAAAGACTGATTTCCTCCAAGGGAATGTTCAGAATCACCAAATTCTGGGCTGGATTGCCTTCTGTCTCTGTCTCCATATGCCTGCTCTGCAATCAGTGAAGAGGACTGGGCTGAGATGCGCATGGATATGCTCCTTCTGTCTCTTGTCTGTCCCATGGGGTGGTGGTTTAGGTTCCAGTATGGTGGTGAGGGAGAGAGGTGGGACAGTGTGGACATCATATTCTTCAGCTGCTGGATGTAGTTTGGGAGGGACTTCAATGAATGTTCATTTGTTTTAATTAACTCCTACACATGGTGCTCTTAAAGCTCCCCAAATATTAGAGAAAGCTAAATAAGTGACATTTTGTAAGCTAGCCATTCTGATGTTATCTAAAGAGCTCTTCTGGTTTCATGTGGAGAGCACCTCATTCCCACGGTCATACTGCTCCACGGCCCTTTGTTCATCTTTGCCTCTCTTTCTGCCCCTTTTGGATAGAGGGACATAAATCTCTTCAAAACACCAAGCTAAAATGTCAGGGTACTAACTGAAAAAGCCATGCAGGTAGTTACATTCATCATGGAGAATTTAAACAGAGAAGAATAAACTAAGCCAGCAAGTTCCTAAACTTAGAGATACATTTTCCTGTAAGAACCCTTACAGGTCTTTGGTTTGTGTGCCTCACAGACTGTAAGGGTATCTGACCTTAACGGGGGGTGCTCTCAGCAACTGCACAGTTGGCTGAAGTAATGTGCTTTCTGTAGCTGTAACTTCTGTGTGCTTAAACTTCCCCTCTAGTGTTTCTCCCTTTTCTTATTTCGCTTTCTTCTGACAAGGAGAAAAGAAACTAGCGAAAGAGAGGAAAGACAGACACTGTGGGGGAATACCATAGTTCAGTTGGACACGTATTTACATTACATACTTACTGGGTTTTTTTAAAATTTGTGTTGTGGAGCTGTATAGCAGGCTGGCAGCCCAGTTCAAAGAATATGTGTGGGTTTTAAATAGCAGATATCACACCCAGCAGAAGGTATTCTTCACTGTGGTGTGTTTATACATGGAGAAGATCCACAGATTAAAAAGTTCTGAGATCCTGTATTCAGAGATCAAAAAAAAATCCACCTGAAAGATATAAATCCATTTGCAGATACCAAATGTAACAACCCTACAGCTCTCTTGAGTATCAGAAACTGGAGTGAAATCCAAACCCTGTCAAAGTTAACAGCAAATTATCTGTGACTTAATAGGGTCAAGAATTGTACTTATTTTCTACTTAAGGTTTTGCATGTGTAAGATTAGCTGTGCTCAAAGTGGCACAAGGAATGCCTTTGCTGCCTAAAGATGCTACATGATGGATAAATGAACAGTGGTTAAAAGGTGCTGGGAATCCTGTAGCCCGCAGGTAGGAGCTCAGGGCTATAATTACGCTTTAGAAGATAGTTGACAATTTTTAGCTCTTTCTTTGTAAGAAGATGGAAGCTTTGACATAGCAAAGTATTTGCTTTATCGTATGGCCAGTTTGCTGTTATGTATAAGGTCCACACATCTGAGCAGAGATGTGTGAAAATTAGAGGTGAACTCCCTTTGTGGTCAGAGGAAGAGGCCAGAAGGAAACTGGGACACTCATTCTGTGGCTGCATTACAGCTCCCTTGACTGTAGAAGGAAATTAAACAAGTCTAAACCAAATCTTTTTGCAAGGTTTAAGTTGGGCAAGGTGCATCCAGTATGGTGACTACTGCAGGGCTTTGAGAGGGACATGTGTACCCAGTCATTAACCTCCAGAGAAGTGAATGGATTTGAGGGAATGACTGGTGTATTGCTGGTAAATAGCCTAAAACGGGAATATAATGAGTGTGAGGAACAAGGAACTGTAAAGAATTGGTTGAAGACTATGGGGTTGTGTCTTTTCCCTTCCCCCCTGCTCCTGGGTGGATCAGTAGGAAGGGGGGAGAGCAGTTGCATAATGGCTTTTTACCCATCACTGTGTGATGTTAGTTTGACACAAGCAATTTACTTGGAAAAGCTTAAGTAGAGTAGCCTTAATAACAGAATGTCCCAGCAGAGCTGACACTAATGGTCTCCCCTGCTGTCAGTCTCAACAGAGAGATTTAAGAACTGAATGAACAAAGAGACCAAATTACCATCTCCCCACTCTGGGTGTTGCCCCATGACAAGAGGTATGAACCATGACAGTGGGTCTTTGGGCTGTGCCCCAGAGTGAGAGGGGGATTTTGCCTGTGCTGCAGTGTCAACCAGTCCAGCTTTTTTACACAAATAATCACTCCAGCCATCTTGAAAGGAATTCAGTATATCACGGCCCGACAATGCATGTTATTGACTATTCTCGAGGCACTAACCATCTGATACACTGTCTTAAACTCAGGCCAGCTAGGTCTAGAATTTTTTTCTACCCAGTTTTGCACAGGGAAATCCTCGCTTCTCAGCCAAAGCTCTCAGTGGGGTGTATCACCACAGCTCTGTGGGCTGTGCACCCAGGGACAGATGTGTGCCTGGCGCATTGGGTTGAACTAGCAAAAATATCTCCAAAGAAAATAGAGCATCTGCTTCTGCTTTCACCTAGAGCTTGGAGTATCATTGGTACTGCCTAGGAATGGCTAAATACTCCCCTTTCTGAATGCTGTGCCTTGAATATATTATATAGTGCCAGCTCTCTCTTGCCTCCCTTCTGTAGGAAGCGTTTGTAGAACCAATCCAACTTTCAGTTAGAAAAAACTGCTGCCGCATGTGCTATATATTTTCTGTTTGGTTTTTGTGGCCACTGTGTGGAAGGCTTTCAGAGCATTTCCTCAGTGAGACTTGCCTTTTTTCAGGAACATTGCCCTTTTTCTGTTTCTGTAGCTTGGCAGACCAAAATTTTCTCTATTAATAGGTAAAACAAATGTGTTTCAAGAGGGAGTTTAGGTGGGCTTTACCAACACGGGATTTGATCTGTGATAATGATTGTGAAAAGGAGACCCTCTAGCTTATTCAGTCTCAGTCCTGAAGACACCAGAGCACCTTTCTGTCAACAGCTGATTGTCTAAGACACAGTTGTGTTTACCAATCAGTTGTTCAACATAAACCAAAGGTGTGTCCCCTGGATTTTAGAAGATTAAAAACTAAATAAAAGTTATGGCATCCGTAGCAACATTGTCTGGCCTTATCAGTCTTTGGTTAATAATTCCTTATATTTTCCAACATTACTTAAAATACTTTGCCAAGTACACCAGGTGAATCATGGAGCTCAGCATATTTCAAAGGTAGTGAAAATAGATGCTGTGCATTATTAACTGGATGGAAGTATATTAATGTATTTAACTGATGGTTCTACGAGAGTTGAGCTTGTTCAGCCTGGAGAAGAGAAGGCTCAGAGGGGATCTTATAGCAGCCTTCCAGTACCTGAAAGGTGCCTATAAGAAAGCTGGGGAAGAGCTGTTCATGGGCGTGTAGCAATAGGATGAGGGGTGGTGGTTTTAAACTCAAAAAGGGGAGATTTAGGTTGGATGTTAGGAAGAGGCTCCTTCAATATGAGGGTGATAGATCACTGGAACAGATTGCCCAGAGAGGTAGTGGAGGCCCCATCCCTGGAGATATTCAAGGTCAGGCTTGATGGGGCTCTGAGTGACCTGATCTAGTACAGATCTCCCTGCTCACTGCAGGGCGGTCAGTCTAGATGACCCCTAAAGGTGCCCTTCAGCCTTACACATTCTGTGATTCTATGATAAAAGGAACAATTCTGTTCTTATACAATAAAATAACTAATATTTATGCTAGTAAAATGTATTCAAGATTCATAGCAAGTAATGTTTTTGGATTAAAATTGATTTGTACAGCTTAGTTTGTATGTTTTTGCATGTGCATACAGCATACAAATGAATTCTGGACATTGGATGCATGTGATAATCTCTAGTGAAATGTTTGACACCTGTAGCAGCAGCTCACAGATGAGGATAGCTTTATTAGTATTTGGAGAGTCGCACTTAAATTCAAATTCTTACTGCAGTAAATTAAAGTTTGGTTGTTTATCTGCAGCAGTTAGAACTTGCTCCCTTATATATCACAGTTAAAGGTTGGTTTTCAATTGAATAGTGCATGCATCATCTTTAAAGATTTGCATAACTGATAAAAAAACCCAGGAGGATATAAATCTTCTTTTACCTTCTAAACGAAATCAGAAATCCCCCCTCCTCCTGCCGTGCATTTTGGGAAATACCTATGTGTTTCTTGAATCACGTGCACAAAGACAATCTGAATGTTTCTAATGATACAGTAATTTATTATAATTATTTACTGAAGTATAGCCTGTTTTTTACAGAAGGCAAGTCCATGAACATGAGACTGAGTCAGTTTCCTGTTACAGGAGGAAATGTGCTACTGTATCTTTTGGCCTGTCTGGTGCAGTATTGCCTCATTTAGCTTTCGGAGGAAGAAAAAATAGAAGTAAATATAAATGGAACTTTGATGAAGCAGAAAAGCTTTTTGGTCACTCTGTAAAGGAGAATTTTTTTTTCTTTATTTCCAAGGAAAGAACATAGTAGACTCGGTGGATATTTTTCTCTGAACTAAATTTATTCTACTCAGTTTTAGTGTCTGGAAATTTCTCAGTAATCACTGATTTAAAAGCTTCTCTGTTGTCTGTCTTACTAACCAAGTCTTAGAGATGCTCTAGACTTTAAAGCAATGAACATGGGAAAAATGTGAAGCATCTCAACAGTGTATCTAGTAGGGCAATCTTCCAAATCATTCAAGCATCTTTTAGCTCTCGTTTTGTTGGATAAATCTTTGTTGAATGGAATATTCAGGTTTCTCAGAAGGCCTTAACAGGGACGGAACTTAAATACTGAAATTTCTTAATAACTTGTGAGCAAGGCTGTGCACACATCAAAATAATATCATTTATACAGTTGACACTTTGGGGGTATGTTTTCTTCTTTATTGCATACCAAACACCATTCCAGCATTCATTTAAGGATGTTTAAGAGTATGCATTTTCTTCTGATGTGCCTTCAATTTCATTGTTGGAATAATAGGAGAATCTGGACGTCTCTGTGAGGTGCCCCTGGACTGACTTTGTGCTAGTGCAGGGCAGAATGCTAGGCTGGTTTCCAGTGGTTCTGGTAGCCTGGTAGCCACATGGTCCCTTCACCTTAATGGCAGTCCCTCCCCTCAGCCCCAGTGAGGTTTTTGCCAGCTTGGGCTTGTCCCCATAGAGCTCCTGTTTTTCTCCATCTAGTTCTCTCCCCGTCTGGAGGTGAGGAATGGATTTGCAGAGGAGACTGGCAAAATAAGTTTTTTCATTGTGTGTGCTCTTTTGTCCTTACAGGCTTTCCATTCTCCATCAAAGGCAGAAGTTCTTTGCCTGCCCTCTTTTGCTAACATGTGCACTTGCCCTGCTGATCGTGTGCCATCTCAATCATTTCACTGCTTCTTTACCTCTTCACTTAGTATCCGCCCTTCCTTCCTTTCTCTCTGATTTTGCTAGCAAGATAAGCTCATTTGAATCTCTTCCAGTTTGGAAAAAAAAGCCAGGCCATCACCAGTTACATTTGCACCTCCAGGTACCCTCTGCAACTCTCTTCTCCCTCTTCTAGCTCAACGTGCTATTGGTAGCTGTTGGTGCAGTGCCTCCCTCTAATGCACCCATGCCTTTTCCAGTCCAGCTGTGCACATTTCATTCTGGGCAGCATCTTTACTGACCTCTTTTTCAACAAAGTTTACAAGGTGCACTGCCTCCTTAGCCTCACTCGAGCTGTCAGCTGTCTGCAGTCCCCATGGTTGTTCTTGTAATCCTGCCCATGCCTTTGTTCTCTGATTGTGTCCTCCTCTGTTCTTCTGCCACCTCAGCAGTTCAGTTAGAGGATCTTCCCCAGTCCAGCTTTTTGGTAATTGTTCTTTGTGCCCTTGGTCGTTTGTCTTTGTTTTCTGAGCCTTGTGGATGAGATTACTTTGAGATAAACATCAGCTCATCTTCTGCCCCTGTGCTGAAGACTTCTCTCTGTTCCTGTGCACTTACCTTCTGTATGAGCCAGAAATACTTGTCTTTCTTTCCAGCATAGTCTTGTGGACGTGGAGATGTCAGCTGACATTTTCTATTCCATAACCTCCAACTTGTTTTCCCTTTTCCAAATCATCACCAGCAATTTTGTATTTTTGATCATTTTGATGACACCATCATCAGATTCCCAGTAGGGAAATCTCTAATACGGGGTTTCTCTAGGTGATTGTGACCACACGACCACACTGTAGTTAAAACTGGCCAAATTCTTCAGCATCCATCTCTTTTGTATACTTCTGCACTGTTAAAGCTGTGCCCAGAATTTATGTCTCATGAGTTGCCCATCTGTTATTACAGCATGCTTCAGTGATGCAGGTAATGTGAGGTTTTTACCTTGCTGCTGCCGCTCTGGCATACCCCCGTGGAAGCTGCTTCCCTTGTCTTAGGGTTTGACCAAAGCACCTTCCTCCCCAGAGCCATCCCTTTTTGTTTACCATAGTGAACATAAGGTGGTTGACATTTTTTTTTATGGGGAGGGAACCCTCTGGTGACTTTTCATCTTCCATTCAGCTTTGAAGAGCTTGACTTGCATCCCTGGCTGATCCCAGGATGCAGCCTTCTGTTCCCTCCCTCACACATTTTGACTCAAACACTCATGTCCAGGAAGAGCTGCCTGAAAAGATCCATGGTGCTGAATTGGAAGCCTTGCTTGGTGCCTTCCCTTTGTTTTACTGTGATGCCTGCAAAGAAAATGGTAACCAGGGTGCTGCTAGCTGGCTTGCACTCTTAAAACTGATCGTAGCATTGCTTCTGAATCCCTGCTATGCTGTGTGCTTGTCTGTCCAGTTGCTGCTGCTTGGTTTTTCGTCTCGAATTTAGGGCAGTGGTGTAATGCCATGCAACTGGGACTCTGTGGTGGCTGTAGTAACATCAGCCTCAAGAACTTTGTGCTGGGCTGGGGGACTAGGTATAGTTATGCCTTGGTATTTTCTTTTCCAGTGTCTTATTGTTTTGCCTTGCAGATGCCTCCCCTGCAGTTTGTTGTTACTGGTTTTAGCAATTTCTGTATGAAATCCAAGGATGTGTGTTTGGTGGTCTGTAAACCTGCTCTACAGACTGCAGTCGTGCACCCCTTGAGACTTCTGTCCTCTCCAACATACATGAGCTTTTAAGACCATCAGCTCATGTCACCTGAGAGCTATCTGTATTTATTCTCAGATAAACACTACGTTCTGCTTGGTTGCTGTCAATTTGGAGATGATGTCAAAACAGAAAACACAGGGAAAAGCAGTGGACCAGTGGGAAGAGGACAGAAAGGTGGAATCATTTTGGGGGAAAGTTCTGGATATTCTGTTGTGAAGGCATCTGAACATTAGGCTGAATCAGAACCTTTGTGATAATACTGAAAGTCTTTTTGTTTCAGGCTAGGTTTAATTTTCAAAGACTGAATAGCAGGCTGATTTTCACAGGGAAAATAAATGTTTTGATAATAACCATAAAAAATAGAAGGGATTACTCTGATGGTACCAGAAACATGTTTTTCAATACACAGCTGAAACTCTGGGCCTATATTATACATTATTTCTTCAAAATAATGTAAATACATGCTCTTACAACCATTTTTCTTGCCATTTTTGTGTGCTTTTTGGTTGTTGCATGAACTGCATTCCCTGAGCAGTAGGCAAGGAATGGGTGTTTTGCCCTCTAGCAACACACAGATTCCAGCCACGTCTCTAAATGCATCCAAAGTCATAGAATCATAGAATCATAGAATTGTAGGGGTTGGAAGGGACCTCGAGAGATCATCGGGTCCAACCCCCTGCCAAAGCAGCTCCCTAGGACATTTCACTGAGACAGGCATCCAGACGGGTCTTGAATATCTCCAGAGAAGGAGACTCCACCACCTCCCTGGGCAGCCTGTCCCAGGGCTCTGTCACCCTCACTGGGAAAAAGTTTCTCCGCATGTTGGTGCGGAACTTCCTGTGCTCCAACTTGCAGCCATTGCCCCTTGTCCTGTCTCCACAGACCACTGAAAAGGGGCTGGCTGATTCCCCTGCATCCCCTGCTTAAGATAATTGTAAACATTAATTAGGTCTCCCCTTAGTCTTCTCTTCTCAAGGCTGAACAGTCCCAATTTTCTCAGCCTTTCCTCATAGGGGAGATGCTCCAGGCCCTTTATCATCTTCGTAAAGTCAATGCATTTACACCAGTAGTTTCTAGGAACCACTTGTAGGTATGTTGTAAACTAGTTGTACATTTTAGAAGCATTTTGCAATGTGTAAATGAAGTATATAAAAGAGGACAGTGTCTTGTTTGATCCACTAAATTGAACTGAGGCTCCATAAAAAGTGCTGATCTGAATCTCTACAATGGAAGGGGAGACTGTGAAGAGCTCAGGGGCTCTGACACAAAGGAAGGAAGGAAAAGTATTGTGTTAGGAAGCAGATTGAGTGCATGTGACTGACAGGAGACAGGCTTTGAGATGGAGGCATGAAAAGATGGAAGCAGAACAGAGCAAAGAACATCCCAGAGAGACATAAAACCAGCAAGTGAGATCCTTTCCTGTTAAAGAGTTTTTGGGATGTTTTTAATGATTTTTTTAATCTTTGCTTTTATTATGAGTATGTCAGTTTCTAATTTGAGAGGAAAATCCATATCTACTATTGCTGCCTTTTCAGATGCTTTATGAAATTCGTGCTGAAAACTGCATAATATATAAAGATCAAACCATATTTATTCAAATGTAAAGGAAGTACCTTATAGTAATAAAATTAGCCTTACCATCACTGTCCAAAACTCTGTTACAGTGGAAGATGAGGTATGAATAAAAAGCACTTCAACTCCTGAGCTCCCAATTGAAATTCCTAAGCGTGGAAGAGAGAGGTGGAATCTAATTTCTTCTCTGAACAGTTCTGTTTTCTGGCAGCCTGCAAGGATGGAAACTAGCAGGCAGTTATAAAATACATTTCTGAAGATAAATAGTTCAAATAAGTGCATTTTGAAGAGAAAAGCCTGCTAAAGAAGCAGCAGCTTTGTCCCAGTGCCATTCTCTTTCTGCAGTGGGAAGTGCTAGAGTATTGTTCTACTGTCCTTCAGCCACACTATGCTGATAAGCACAGCAGGGCTGCTTTGCTCAGACTTCCAGTTCTGGATTCTTAACAGTGGGTCAGGTGAGGATTACAGTTTTGATAGATGCTGAGGAAGCTTGGGAACATTGACCTGACCAAAAAGAAGGCCACCTGAATTTTGAAGTCCTTCCCCTTCATGTGATGACAGGTGTTGGAAGCAATGCTGCTGGAACCCCAGCATGTGAATAGTGCCTGTCCTTCAGCTATCTCTTCTGTGTACAGGTGTCTGGGAGGTGGAAAACTACTCATGTTGCCACCAACTGCACTTAAAATTTAAGCAACAAGCACAGTATGGGAACTTTTCGCTTTTTCAATTTGAAAAAGTAGGAAAGAGTTTAAAGAAGACAGAGCAAGCAGTTTGGCTGTTTGTGCCTCTCCAGTCCCATTCCAATGTCTGGATACCATGCGAATGCTGAAGCAAACATGGGGCTGACAGGTGATGCCCAGTAGCTCCAGCCTCACCTTCACAGTAATGCTCCCCCAGCAGGATCCTGGTCAGTGTCAGAATGTTGCCAAGACAATCAACATGGAAGAAATTACTTACTGAGCAGCGGGCCCACCCATCACTTAGAAGTTGCTGACCTTCTGCTCATCCTTGGGAAAGGTGTTAACAGTCGCCGCCAATACTATTTCCACTATTTCTCTGTTTAATGGCTTTAAATTAAAAGAATGTTGGTTTAGATTAAAGATAAGGAAGAAATTCTTTACTATGAGGGTGGTTAGACACTGGCACAGGCTGCCCAGAGAAGCTGTGGCTGCCCCTCCCTGGCAGTGTTCAGGGCCAGGCTGGATGGGGTTTTGGGCAGCCTGGTCTAGTGGAGGGTGACCCTGCCCATGGCAGGGGGGTTGGAACTAGAAGGTCTCTTCCAACCCAACCATTCTCTGATTCTACATTTATCTAACAAAAAAGGGGTATATATCAAAGTTCTGGACTTTAGGTCCAGAACTTCTGTGATCAAGCTGCTGAAGTGCTGAAAGAAGCACAATAGATAGCTGTCCATGTAGAAGTCAATAGCATCTGTAGCTTGGTTTTTTTAGTGAACCTGCAATTGTAACAAAAAGCTTTGTCCTCAGTATAGGGACTGAAAATAGGAGACTGTAGTGGTAGAATGGATGGTGGGGAGTGGAAGTTTTACATTTGCATTGCAGGGGTATTTGCTGTTCAAAAAGCTATGAGTACAATTTAAATTGAGCAGGTTTAAAATAGATTCACTGAGACCTATTTCACCCTCCAGACCCTTTGAACCAAGTTTCAGATTGCCAGTAGTCTTTAACAAATAATGTGCAAATTAGCAGCACGTTGTGGTAATTTCATACATTGCCAGATAGGAGCCATTTGTGTAGGTGTAAAGTTACTTCTTTCAGTATACAGTTTCCAAGGACTACAGGTAAGAGATAAGATACCCAAGTGAAATCACACTGTGTTCCTGCTGAACCTGGTGAGGTGAATGGAATGATACAGCTAATCAAAATTAAATTAAATTAGGCTTAATTAGGTTTACAGCACTAATGTTTCTGGTTGGTTGGTTGGTTTGTTGCTTGCTTTTAAAAGGAACCTGCCATTTTTCCAGTTCCCAAATGCAATTGCAAAAGTACAGAACCTGTGCTCCTTGCACAACCTCTGAGGCAGTTTAGGAACCTATTTTCAGGGTACACTGTTTGTTCCTAAGTAGTGTATAAATTAATCCGAGAAGTAACCATAAAAAAATGGAAATTAATTGAACAGTAGTTCCTTCTGATGGTTTTCAAAGTTGGGGGTTACCAAGAGAATGTCTGGGTGGTGACAGAAGGAGCTATAATGTAAACGTATTCTGGCAACTTTTATCAAGACAACTCTTCTCAGCATGCCTTTGCACTTGGGAAGAAGTAGAGTGAGGAGGGAGAATTCATTAATTCAGTAGTAGCATGAGCCTGTCTCAAGTTGTGCCAGGGAAAGTTTAGATTGGGAGTTAGTTAAAATTTCTTCACCAAAGGTGTTATCAATCACTGGAACAGGCTGTCCAGGGCAGTGGTTGAGTTGTCACCTGTGGAGGTATTTAAAAGACATGCAGAGGGGGTGCTTAGGGCCATGGTTTAATGGCAGACTGACAGTGTTAGGTTTGTAGTTTGACTCAGTCTTAAGGGTCATTTCCAACCTAAATGATTCTGTGATTCTACTGTTCTAAGTCATCACTAGGATAAAGCAGTTTTATCTACAGTGGACTCATAGGATGTTGGGTTGAAGGGAACGTTTGAGGTCATCTAATCCATCCTCTTTCTTGAAGCAGACCTGTCACCACACCAGATTAGATTTCTGTAAGAAGTCCTTGCCCTGTTGCTCCCCTCCTGTTGGTTGCTGTTGTCCTTCTTGAACTGTGCAGGTACACAAAGGGGTCTGGCATCAGGTTTTGCCTGTGAAGACTGAAGGGACATAGGGGCTGAATACCTCAGGCAGTCAGTATTTTGCCATAGGCTGAATTATCTGTCAGTAGGTTGACTTCTCCATTCCTTAATGAACTGCTGTTTTGAGAAGAGTGGCAGTTTGCAAGAAGTGTAGGAAGGCTCTCCCAGAGTAGAAATTACAGCTTCCTAAGCTGGCTGTCAAAACTCAGACACCTGAGTTTGTAATTTGGGGACTTGAGAGGTTAGATTTATATTTCCAACTTGCCAAGTACGAGCATCAGCACCTGTTACACTAAAATATGGAGCCCTAGAGACACGTGTTGTACTGTGAAACAGCTGGAATAAATTATTAACAAGAAATAACTCTTTTTACATGATTTGTGAAAACAGCCTGTATTTTGCTTTCCATTGCTTAGTCCTATGACAGTAAGTTAATCCCCAGATAGTTATGGTGCAATTAAGGGAATTGAAACATGATTTAAATTGTATAAACAGGAACTTAACAACCAACATCTGTAGTAGTTGCAAGAACTTCTTAAAAGTGTGTCTGATTAGCAGTGACTTAAGTTACAAGGCAAAGGATAAAAGGAGTTGAAATTAAATCTTGTTAAGTTAATCTCCTTTTGCAGTCCATGAATTGACTGGCAGGTCAGATTCAGAGTTACTGCATTTTGTATTGTCAACAGCTTGTGTTTCTGTGGACAGCCCTGTAAAAGAAAACAGAAGGAAGACATCTTGGACTGGTTTCTTAAATTTTAGCCTGAACTGAATCAGTGTGATGGTTGGGTTGAAAGCCAAAATCAAAGTCCCCCATTTTTCTGTGTTCAGTTGAACTTGGTTGTCCACAGGCATGCTGCTCATCTGCCCAGAGCCCTCAGGCAGCACAGCACCAAGCACACTGCAACCTGTCAGGCCTAACGTGAGGCTGTGCAGGAGCAAATGTTTGGGTTTTGCCCTGTCAAGCCTTGTGTGCTCTACATGAAGCTCACGGCTCTTGGTTTCCTTCCTGAGCTTATTCCCAGAGAGGTCATGGTGTTGCACTGTCTATGGATAAGGTCCTGCTTAGGAGCCTTCCTGCCTAGGTGCAGCTCAGAACTCAGGTCCCTCTTCCTGTGTGGTGGTGTTGGGGTCTCCCTGCTGTGCAGCCTCTCACCGAGGACTTTCTGGTATCAAGACTTGGTGCATCAAAGCACCAAAGTTGGAGAGGTAGGGTTTGCTTACAGCACACATTTGGGCCCAACAAATCCATCTGCACTTGGTTTATTTGGATTAGGGCTGTCCTGTGTATTGATACAACCACCCTTCGTGTTTGTGTTAGACCTCTAGGACACAAAGATGGCTTCATGTCTAATTCTTCTCCTGTTGTCTGACTTACACTCCTTGTCAATAGCTGCTATTTTTTATTTTTTGTACTTACTTATGTCATTGCTAGGGGTTCAGATTCCACAATCTGACTTGCAGAAATAAAAATTAAAGAATAAGCTTGAACAGGGAGTTAGAAACATAGCATCTGAACTACCTATAGATGTTCTACGGACCTGCTAAGTCTTCACTACAGCTTAAAACAAACAAAAAAAAAAAATCAGATTTATACCCGAGTTTGTTAATGATAGTAAAGGTTCCTGATAGTCACAGAGGACTTTCTAATTTCATAGAATCATGGACTGGTTTGGGTTGGAAGGGACCTCAAAGATCATCCAATTCCAACCCCCCTGCCAAGGGCAAGGACACCCTCCACTAGACCAGGTTGCCCAAAGCCCCATCCAACCTGGCCTTGAACACTGCCAGGGAGGGGCCAGCCACAGCTTCTCTGGGATGCCTATATAAATGTAAATGCCCAATGTGCATCTTGAAGTGTACTGGGAGAAAAAAATTCATCCAAGAGAGGGATGTGAGGATGTGGGCAAGAGAGATGTATAGGTATTTTATTTTGCTTTAACTAATATTGGTAAGGGTTTCTTTTTTCTTAATTTTTACTCCTAATAATGAGTATTTTTGATTTTTCAGGGAAGGAAGGAGTGGGAGTAGTGGAATAAAGGCAAGGGACTTAATTTCAATAAATTTAGGGGAAATGGTGTTAGTATCCCATGGGAATGATAACGATTCTGAGAAAGGAAGAATGGTTTCCAAACAAAGCAGTTTAAAGTTTTGCCTTAAGTGCTGTGATGCTGAGAAGAAAACAAATAGATTGTGGTAACCACAACTACGGTAAAGCTGTAAGAAGGGATTAAGAGAGATCTCCAGAGATCCCCCTGATTTCCCTTTCTATGATACTAGCTTTAGGCTACATCTTTTTGCACACCATTTTGAGCATGGTTATTAATAGCCTACCTGTAATTTAGATGCAGTTTGTTTATTTTGTTCTCTCTATTTCAGCTGATACATCTAATTAAAATGAAACATGTATTTGCAAGACAATGACATCGTCAGCAAAACACTACCAAAAGGCCAAGTCAGAGGCATAGCTGGTGGTTATTTCTCAAATGCCTTTCTGTAGTACCAGGGTTTTTGTACATAAACACACCTGCTGATCTGAATGCGTTAGGAAAAGGGATGGGAAAAGCAGCTGAATTATATGGAGATGTTAATTAGTAGGAAAGAGGGACGGTGAGGTCTTCCAACATCATTTTCTAATTGAAGTCACTGAACTGGCACTTTGGCAATGATTTCTGCTTCAGAGATCAAGAGAGATTGTTTATTCTTAGTAGTCTTCTCTCTGCAGCTCTCAAAAGTTCAAGCAGGCCAAGCAACTTCCATCATTTGTGACCACCACTGAACAAGCAGTGACATTGCACCAAGTTCATTTCTAGGCTGTGGAGCCAGGCACTCCCAGCCAGTCTATTTGGTCTCCTCTCTAGCTGTAAGGGGAGGAGATGTCCAAGGAGGGCACCACTGGACCACTGCCCCAGTTTCATTTGTTCAGAAAGGTTCATTTGAAAAGGCATCACTCTTTCAAAAAAACCCAACCCCAAACAACCCAAAAACTACTGTACACAGGTATTAACATTTTATAAGATGCATGTGAGTTTACTGAAGCACAGACTGAGCACTGAGGTCGTACGCTGTCTTGCAGCCTTTCTCTAACTTGCCCATGAGCATGGTGAAACGTGGGTGGTCCAGGAGTCCATCTCCCAGCACTGGCCTGAAGCAGATCCCTAAGGAAGCAAGCAGGAAGTGGGCAAGTGTGCAGTAATGCTTTGCTAGAATACTACCCTGTGTTTGCTGGCAGTTTTCACATGGAATATTTCTTATCTTTGCTGGGTGAGAGGTGGGGCAGGGAAGCTTGTCATCATTGAGCTGTGTTTCTGTAGCGTGTCAGCAGGCTTCAGAAAGAGAAGGGAGTCGCCTTTCTCCCCGGTGCAGTCATTGCCATTTAGAGGCAATAATTGAGTTTTCTGGTTTTCTGTGTTTTACCAGCAGCCCAGTCTCTGGCAGATCCTTTGCCTCTACCGCAGGGATTTTGGAGGATAGTAGAAGTCCATTTCCTGCTTTTTGAAGTGGCGGCTGCTCCCTTGGCCTCTGTGCCCTGGGGAAGCTTCTGCAACTTCCTTCTCTGCAGATGTACAGAAGTGCCCTTTTACCTTCAGAGAGCAAGCCACCGTAAGTCTCCAGCCCCACCACCCCTATGTGCCCTGAGGGGTGAATTTATGATCCAGGAGTAGTAAAGACCTGCTTGTTTTTGCAGTGCAGGCCTGCAAGGCTTTTTGTCTACTCACAAATACTGCTAATGTGATTGTCTGGAGATGAGAGGGGATATGGTGCCATCGGAAAGGATGTAATGACATTATGGCAATAAATAAACTTGGAAAAGCAGCAAGAAAGGGGAACTAGTAGGAGTATTTGTGTAAAGAGATCAAGAGAGAGATCACAGGCTGAGAATAGAAACCTTAGCAAATAAGTTCCTATAGCTGGAGAAGAATCTCACTCGCATCCACCTAGGTGTCATGGCTGTAACTAGGTACCTGGGATGGAGTGACAGAGATGTAACAAGTCCTTTTCCCTATGTAATCGATTTGATGCATGATTCCTGGGAAGATACAAAGGTTTCCTGCCTCATTTTCCGTGTTTGTATAACTGTGTAGATCTCACTGCTTTGCATTTTCAGAGATCAGTTAGTGGGAACCAAACTGGAAAGCCACAAAGATTTGAACTTCTTTTGTTTATAGTGGGAAATGGGTGTGAAAACCACATGAGGAAATGGCAGGGTTTGTCCAGGTGTATTCAGGCAGCCAAATCCCATGGAAAGCACCGGTGTTAAATTTCTATACTCCTCTGGCTGCTGGGACGCTCCATTTATGATGTGCTTCTCACACAGGAGTGCAGTGAGCGCAGTGCACCATACCTTGGTACAGAGACACACTGTTGCTGTCAGTACTGGGAAAGACTGAAGCTGGCATCCCTGCTGTCACCAGCCAGAGGTTGCCCTATGAGACACAGCTATAAAATGTTCATCAGAAAAAACTGAACAGTTGATCCTTATGCATGAGTAAAATGCAAATCTGACTTTTTAAAATCTTTTGTTTAAAATGTATGAAAATAATGCCATGAAGAAATGAATTTGGAAATGCAAATTAATTTGCCTGGGTAAACAGGGATTGAGAAGAGCTTGGAGTTTTACTTGTGGTGCCAGGTTATGGTATTTATGTCACGCTTCTGTGTCATTTGGAGTACCTCATGTCCTCTGCTTTCCATGTAACACCCCTGTTGAACTGCATTTGTAGGGACTGGTGACTCAAGGCTAATGAAGAAAAGTGTCAAGTGTCCTATTGAAATGAGATTTCCCTAAGATGCTGGCTCCTAGGAAGGAGAACTGCTTTGTCACCTAAACATGAGGAGGAACTTCTTTACTGTAAGGGTGGCAGAGCACTGGGACAGGCTACCCAGAGAGGTTGTGGAGTCTCCTTCTCTGGTGATACTCAGAACCCTCCTGGATGCTGTCCTGTGCAACCTGCTCTAGATGATCCTGCTCTGGCAGGGGGTTGGACTAGACGATCTCCAGAGGTCCCTTCCAACTCCTGTCATTCTGTGATTCCGTGTTAGGGAAAAGATCACCTAGGGCAGATAAGAAGATGGCATAGGAAAATACATGGATAGCTTTATCAGAAAAGGAGATGTCCTTTTTGTGGGCCACGTTCACCTGCTTAAGTAAGGTAGCTCTAAAAGATGAACTTGAAGACCCAAAGGATCTTCAGGTATATTCAATGGGATGCTACAGAGTGTGAGACAGCATCTAGGGAGGTTGGGGGGAGGTGACTCCAGTGTCCAGTTCTTGCCCAGGCATTTGAACCCAGGTACCACTCCTGCCTTTCCAGAGCTGAAAGAGGTCTGCCTGTGGAGCCCATCACCTGTTCTGCTCAGGCCCAGCTGGGAGAAAAGGCTTGAGATACGGTGCCTACTTTCCCTCAGAGCAGCCTGGGGAGTTTCCTTTTGTGGAGAGCTTGACCAGCTGGGATATTTGTCTGAGGTATATACAGGATCAATTACTAAATTGTTATATGTGGTGCTGCAGTTTTGTTTCCTGAACCCTGAGGGAAAGCAAACTGAGTGTCTTCTGAAGCGATCTCAACAGTGAACACATTAAAGTGAACTACTCCTGTTTGACATACCAAGGCACCAACAATTGTGATATATATGAAAGAAGAAAAAACCCCAAACCGATCTTTGCCAAAAGTTCCATAATTAAAGCAATGGCAGACTGAGCAATACGTTGTTAGAAGCATAGATTACAATTATGTGCTTTATTTATTGCATTTTTCTACTCTCAAGCTGTATGAATGCTTCAGCAGGGTAAATCTTCAGGTACAGGAAAGCATTGTGAGATACTGGATTTCCAGACAGGTGGAGCCTGTGATGCTTTCTGTGTTTTTGATAACTTGCATGGATGTAGGTACAGTGCCTACCACTGCCCCTGTGTGCAAACCAGGACTGTAGTGCTGGATGGAAAGGAAGATGAAAGACCAAAATCTGGAGACATATAGTGCCTTAAAACCTTTAGCCTCTGGAGTTTACAATGTTAAAAGCCCATTTTGTAAGAATGCACATAGTGCCTTAGAAATTACATCTATATTTTTACATACTTGTATGTATGTGCATCCATATGGAGGTGTCTATGTGTAAAATAACATTTTATCCTCTCAGCTACATGTAGAAAATATGTGTGAATGGATAGGGAAGTGGAGAAGTTTTTTGTTGGAGTCAGAATGACTGAAGGAGGTCATCCTGTAATATTCTTTAACTGTTAAATTGCTGATGGATATAGAAATGAGCTGCAGGTCTGTCGTGTATATATGCATATATGTAAATAAGATATATGCAGAGACAAGAAATAGCTGAGTTTTCTCCAGTTGGCCTACTTCATGTGAGGAGGAGTTGCATCAAGGGGAGTCTGTGGTGGTATCAAATAAGCACCTTATTTGATGTCATAGAATGTATTTGTTCCCAGCCTGGTTGTGTATAACATGTTGTGGTACTGCACTGTGACCCTGCTGGAATAACGTTTGTGGTGGTGATGATGATGATGATGATGATTAGGTTTTCCAAGACAAAGTCAGAGACTGTGCCCCTAGCTAGCACAAGGAGGGGCTTTGTGTGTGTTAAGCTGTTTTCTTTCTTTCTGGGAAATAAGGGAGTCTCCATGCTAGAGGATGAGCCAGGCTTGTGGGATCATCGCCAGAAGCCGCTTTAGGGCTTAGAAAATAAAAGCCGAGAGCGTGGCGTGATTTCTAAAGCCCATGTAGAAGACAAGTCATTACTGAGATTTGCTGATACTTTCTGCACCAGTTGTTTTTTGCATTTCTTTGCCAATCCGAGTGTTTTAATTCTAAATAAATCACAGTGATTTACCAGTGACAGGAGATGTCATGGTGAAGTCAGGCAGATAAAAGTCCTCTAGCAAATTGCAGAAAGCTGAGTGTTTCTCACAGATACTGTGGATGGGGCTAATTTAATCCAACTTTAGATGTTTATAGTGCACTATCTGAGATGATGCTTAATGAGGTAAGTAATTTTAGTGTGTGATTCATCTGACAGTTGAAATGTACTTTAGGATGACATGGATCATGTCCTTTGTTGACCATAAAGGGAACCTAGCTGATTAAGGCAGTGGTAGATGTCTGCACTGCCTAGTGAACCATTTTCTTTACATCTGGTGTCACAGTGCTGTCCAGAGAGCCCCTGACTTTTGGAGAGTCCTGTAGATTCGCATTCAGTAATCTGTGGTTAGAGCAGGCAAACACTTCCTTGCAATCAGTTGTTTTTCTTTTTCTTTTGTTCTCATGAATGTCAGATTTGGCTTTAGTCATCAATGACTGCCCTGGGAGAAACATGTAATATAATGGAAGTGATAATGTTTGAACTGTTACCATGAATTGTGGATCTGTGTTAAAAAGTGCACAAGAACTCATGTCTTGAAAGTGTGAAGTTCATGTCATACAACCTCTAAAATAAGAGTTTATGAAAATACAGTGTTGGGTTTTGGATGGATGATGGAAGAATACAGATGTTACTGGCTTTTGATCCTTTTGTGATGGTGTTTCAAGTTTCACTAAAGCTAGAGTGAACATGATTGTTTCTTTCATTTATTTGGAAAAACCTTCCTGTGTAGAAGTGGGGGAAGAAATATATGTGAGTGATCTGAATGGGCCATGCATAGGCCTGAGCACAGACTGGCCATGTGGGTGATAGGCATGGTCTGGAGGTTGATTTTGGAGCTCTGTGCATGTGAGAAGAAGCAGAAGGCAGCAAAGACGGAAGCAAGGAGGCAGTAGACAAGAATGCTGGTAGTGCTGAGAAAAACCATGAGTGTGCTCCAGGGTGGTTACTGCAGGAGTGTGCTTGCACTAAGAGGCAGGCTTTTTTCAGTGGTGCCAGGACCAGAGGCAGTGGGCACAAACTGAAACATGGGAGATTGCCTCTGAACATCTGGAAGCACCTTTTCACTGTGAAGGTGACCAAGCATTGGCACAGATTGTTCAGTGAGGGTGTGGAATCTCCATCCTTGGAGATACTCAAAAGCCATTTGGGCATGGTCCTGAACAACCAGCCTGAGGTGGCTCTGCTTGATCCAGAGATCCCTGCCAACCTCAGCCAGTGTGTGATTCTGTGCGAGGTAGAACTGGCTGCTTGTCTCTCACAAGCTGTTGCCGTCCTTCTTGGGAATTCTCACAAGGCTGTACAGCGCTCCTGGCAAGAACACCTGCAGAAAACATGGAACGTGTGGCTGGATATTAGGAAATACTACCCCAGGGACAATTTTGTCTTGCAATGTTAGGTCAGATGGTGAAGTCATTTTAAACTGCCTTTGATAGATCGTATATGCAGTCAGGGCACCCGATTCATAAATTTCTAATGGCCATACTTACACTAATTATCAGGGAAGCAGAGCAGATACATTAGCTCTATTACAGTTACTGCAACAGGAATAGCACAGTACTCGCTGGCATCAGCAGTAAAGAATTAATTGTGCAGTTAAGCTGTTGTTTTAAAATGTGTTTCCTCTGGGTGGTGAAAGTCTTCATCTGTGTCATACTGAAATCCTGCTGTTAGACAGACATGGAGATTCAGAAGGTGGTTCCTAGTGTGGCAGTCATGGTATTTCCAACAGATACCGATAGTTTTTTGGACCCATTCAAGAGAGTGCCCAGCCATTCAGAGCAGTAACGTCAGCCTTCTCCAGTGCAGCCCCCTCAGGTGTAGCAGCTGGATGGGAAATCAAGACATCTGCAGAAAGCTTCTGTATTTGACTCATGATCCTCACTGTGGAAAATATGTTTAGCCCATAGTGACTGCTTTTTCAGAACTTGCAAATAGATTTATGAAGCAAGAGGTACTTGGATATCCTTCGTCATTTGTCTGTATGTATGTCCTTGATGGATGTTGTGCATGAAGGGGCCAAACCCTGAAGATGCTCGGTGTTCACTTTGCCGCCTGCTAATGCGATCGTTGCCATCAGGGGCACTGTATTTGGTGATAGGCAGGATGACATCTGCATCTACACAAAGAGAAAATTCTCTCTTCTCCCACAACACATATGTACGCTTATTGGCGTCTGCAGATACACAGAGTTCCTCAGTCTCCTTCCCTGGAAGATGAAGATTTTCCTATGGGAAGTTAAAGAGCTTGGTTCAGGTGGTAATTTGTGAGAGGGTGATATGTGGCACTGAGAAGTACCTGCCCAGGGACCCAGACTGGACACCTTGCGTCTCAGAGGGTCACTGCAGTATGGGGAGCAGATCTCCTAGTTACTGTTTCATTGTGAGCTACAGAGGCAGATGGGAAGCTGCCATTCAGGAAGGCATGGATTGAAAGGGGTTGTGGAAGCCAGTCACCGCATGTTTTACCTATTGAAGATGTACCTTCATAACTCAGAAGAAAGCAACCCTTGAATTTGTTTTAACAGGAAAAAAAAATAAACTGCACTACTAGTTCATTTTGGGAGGAGGAGGGAGTAGTGTGAAAGCTCAGCAGGCATCATTCCTTTGCAGCACTTTGGTCTCGCTGTTCTCAGCTTCTGTTATGGAGGCCTCTGATCCAAGGTCTGTTCATGAGTTATAGGGGAAGAAATACTGTCCATGTCTGAGGGTCTTTTTCCCCATTATGCCTGTTTCATTAATATGCTCTCAAGAGCGCAACTCCTGGTCTTCCCAGGAATTGTCCATCAAAATAATCCCTACACAGCTGTCTTCTGTCGTCCTTGTAAGTCAACATGGAAATGAGATCATCCATACCATCAGCATTAAAAGATCTTAGGGTTAATAGCACCCTAGAGTAAAGCAAGAAAAAAAAAACCAAACCAAAAACCTGATTCATATAACCCTTTCCAAAATGTCTTCTTTTTTAAAATGGCTTTTATCACCTAGACTTGTTTTTCTGCAAGGATTTAAGTTATCTAGGTATTTCAGACAGATTAGCGGCTGTGGGGTGCTACTAATGAAAGTAATTGCTTCAGTTCCAAAAGGACTGGAGCATGTTGTAAAATGTGATGTAACACTCCTTTAATACAGTAAAAAAGGGGTTTCCAAGTAGTTAGTCTCTCTGTGGATGCTTGAAATATTTGTGGGTTTGGGCTTTGCAAGATGTTACTGTTTCTGTCCTCTGTGTAACTACACAGAAGTTGGTGCCTAAATAGGCATATCAGGCTCCTTGCACTCATTTAAAGGTGTTTTTCTTGGTGCCCCTTTTCCAAAAAGTAGAAACAGGTTTAACCCTTAGTTCACAAATGGGGTGGTGGGACAGACAGGACCTGTAAACACTGTGGGAGGATGAAGTGGGGAGGAGATGCAGAAACTTCAGAAGTAGAGGAAATCCACGGGGATTTGGCACCACTGGGTCCAAAATCAAGAGGATTAAACTTGGCAGAGGTGAGTGCCAAGCACTACACTTGCTTAGCTGTGAGACTGGATCTCTGCTTCCTCCAAAGCAGGGAATGACTGTTTAGGGTGCAGAAACAGATCTGAGAGTTTGGAGTGGGCTGGGAAGTGGATTTGATCCATCCAATGCAGTTGCAAGGAAAGGCAAGCGTACCTCCGGGGCTCTGGGATGCAGAAACGGAGCTGTAAAGGAGACCAGAGGGAATTACTAAGTGGGGACTTGTCCCAACCTGAAGGGTTGCCTGTTCTGTGGGAGTAAGGAGATTGCAACCATGGGTTTTAATTGATTGGCAGGTGGCTCTTGCACAGGGGATGTTGGTGAGGGATGGTTCTTCCATCCAGAAGCCCTGCTGTGTGTGAGCATCACATAAAACCTCACTCTCCCACGAGCGCAGCCGCGGGCCTGCTCCGTTCCCAAGATTGGGCTCCAGCACTTCTGTTATGCAGCAGTGAGCTGGAAAGACCTCCTAACTGGTTTTATTCAAATGGAACCCAGACATCTCTTGAGTGTGTGTTTGCACACAGGCACTGTCCCCCGTCGAACAATGGATATTGTTTTGTCATGTAAATAGTGCTCAACTGATGAGGGCTTGATGAGAGAGGAGCTCGCTTGTACTGAATGGTGTTGACATCTGTGTGCACGCAGGTGGGGAGAAAATAAAGTCCTGAAGCCTCAGTGAGATATGCCAAATAAGAATTCATGTTCTATGGAAAGTAGTAAGTACCAAACCTGCATAATGAGTAGGAGGGGTCAGCACTGTGTGGCAGGGAGATGTGTAGGAGGGGAAGAAAAACAGTTGTCTTTGTATAAGGGTATTAGTGATGTCCAACCGATGACTTGAAACTGCCTCTTTGATTTCCATCGCTGGTCTCCATGTGCCCGTGCCTCTCTCCAAAAGCAGTCTGCTCGCCCAGTGCAACTTCGGAGGTCGGTTTCGGTGGTAACAAGGCATTGCCCGGGAGCTGCTGGGGGCTTGCACTCAGTGCTGCCAGAAGCTGCTGGGGAAGCGGCGGTCTCTGTCTCCCCACGTTCGCAGCCTTCCTGCCTGCCTGCGGGGCTGGCTGGTGGGCTGGCTGCCCCCAGTCACCAGCTGCGGTGGAGCAGTGACATCAGTCAGTCTGGTCTGATTGTGATGGGACCAGTCACCAGCTGCGGTGGAGCAGTGACATCAGTCAGTCCGGTCTGGTTGTGATGGGAAGCGTGATGAGCAGTTGTCATGCAAATGCTCCCTGGGAGATTCCTTAATAGTCGTTGAAGTAATTAATAGCAACAAGTTGTTGGGTTTTTTTTTTAGAAAGAAAAAAAGCCCAGAAAACATTTTCAGATGTCCCAGAGCGTGCTGAGACTTAGGGTGAGGAATCACACTGCTGTCCAATCGAAAACAGAGTAATTTTGCTTAACATGATAAAATAAACAATGAAAACAATAGGGCAAAAAGAAGAGACTGAGATATAAACTATCAGACATTTATATAGGTGTCCAGTTCAAAATGTTGATTGCTATAAAATCTTAGCTTCCAAAGTAGTGTCATTGTAAAGAAAAACACGAATCAAAAGCTTTTTGGCCTCGACTTGGTGGGGGTTTCGCTGTTTCCCAGACAAATAATAGTTGCTGCCAGTGTGCTTTTCATGACACCTTTGAGTGGTTTTTAACTGCCTTTTGGGGCAGGAAGGGGTGATACACGCATGGAGGGGTGATACTACTACATGGAGTAGTTTATACCATGAGGGAGCTGGAGAAAAATCGCTTACAGGGAAGTAGTGCCACAGGTTTTTGAAAAACCTTCCTAAAGTCACTTGAGAGAAATGGCAGGTGTCTCTGCATCCTGCAGTAAGTGATAAAAAGGGTTTGATTCCATGAAACTCTTCCTGATGCAGTTATGCACTCTGCTGAAAAATGCTGCTATCCTGAAGTGTGTACAATCTTTGTCATACTTAAAACATGTCAGAAACAGGAAGAGCCTTGCAAGAGGACAACAGCAAGAGCATTTTTATACATTTTAATTAGCTGTTATGTACTAATAAGCAAAGAAGCACATTTTGCTGGGAGAGCAGAGCAAAGGAGAGATGGGCAGTATTTAGGCACAGGAAGTTTTCTTAGAAGAAAATGTTATTATTATAGAATAGTAACTATTATGTATGCTCCCACAATGAACTGAACTATTCTAGAATAATTTAGAATAATTTTATTCCATTATTTCTGTCACATAAAATGAAGCTACCAGGTGCTGAGAGTTTTTCTTGGGACTGCTCAGCATAATTTGTGGTAGTAAACTAGAAGACATGTCAGGAAGAATTTCTTTACTGAAAGGGTTGTCAGGCATTGGAACAGGCTGCCCATGGAGGTGGTGGAGTCACCATCCCTGGAGGGATTTAAAAGGTGTGCAGATGAAGTGCTTAAGGACATGGTCTAGAGGTGGACTAGTCAGAGTTAGGCTGTGGTTGGACTCGGTGATCTAAAGAGTCTCTTCCAACCCAGGTGATTCTGTCATTCTGTGGAAAGAGAATTTGGGGTCCCTTGCAGAACAGGGGAGTCCCTTTTTATTATATTTTTCCCCTTTTATCTCAAGGTACCTTGGTACACACAGAAGCTTTTGGTTAGTTATGTAAGCGTAAGCATTCTTTCATTCAGATACTAATTGAACTTGGTGGTTGTACACAGAGTGACCTGTGCTCTGGTGCTGCATCCTTTCCATGTAGCACAGGGGACTTTATGAAGTTGATTAGCTCTTGTCTCTCTAATCTTTCAGAGTTTTTAGCATTTTTCACTTCCTTTAGTAGAGGCTGTCACGTAGCATGTTTGATGTGTCCTGGCCTTTCCTTTGGCTTACAGAAATCATTGTCCCTTTACTTCTGTGCTCCTGACGTGTAGGCGATACGGCTGCTGAAGCAGCCTGGCAGCAGTTTGGAGGGGAGAGAGCTGGGGAAGGGGGAAGGCACGTAGAGTGTTTTTTGCCTGCTCTGCCAGTTGCACGGGAGAGAGAGGCTGGAGCTGTGAGCTGTTCATGCTGTGCTGTTCCCAGCCAAACATCTCTGACAGCATCCGTAGGGCGGCGTGAGCTGCGGGCATTATCCGTGGGGATGCAGCTGGACCTCAGTGCCTGGGGACGGTGCCTCGCTCCTGCTGCTCTGGAATAATCCACGGTCGACCTGTCTGTCCTTTTCCACACTCTGCAGATGGGGTGAGCAGGTTGTTCTCAGGACTGAGCAGGTTATCCACACAAGGGACTGCCCTGTGGCAGAGCAACTCACCCAGTGGGCATCACACCTGGACGGCTTCCCCAGAGAGGCAGGGGAAGTAGGTGTTGCTTACCCAATCTGCCCCAGGTAAGTAATCTGATCTTAAACAAAGAAACAGAGGGAGGGCTGTTTCTTATTTTAAAATATGTTCAAGAAAAATCCTTTTGTTGTTGTTGTTGTTGTTGTTTTGAAGGTGGAAGGTTTGAATATCCCAGTGCTCTGTGCTTTCCTCAAGCTTCTGGATTTGGGGGGCAGTAATGAGGGATTTAATTCTGGGCAATAGGTGCTGGCAGCAGGGATGCAGTGCAGCCACTGTAATCATGTATTCGGGTTCATTTTGCACCATCTGGATCTGAAAGGGGCAGTCTAGCTTTTAATTGTAGTCCTTGGGCATCTTGTACCTGCCTCCCCCTGCTGATGTGTTCAAGGAAGGGTGCTCTGGAGGCACATAGAAAATTAAAGCCATGGGGAGCAATGCCTCTCTACTCTGGTGGGATTGCTGGGAAAGGTTCCCTTGGGAGAGGAATGAGAAGGTTGTTCCCCCTTCCATGGTCATCAGTCATCCATCACCATTTCCTACCAGCTCAGGAGAAAGGACAGTTGGTCTGGGCTTCCTATCCTAATCAGACACGCTTTTCTGAGTTGCACATAATCCCAACTGAGGTGATGTAAAGCAGCCGGTGTGGGGAATGTGACCTGCTGTGTGAGGACCTGTCTGCAGAACAGCCAGCAGCAGGAACTGGGCTTCTGATGTTAAAGTCCTCTGGGAAAGGGACTGATGGCTGCCGGGGACTTGGACAGCGCTGAAGACATGTGCAAAAGACCGACAGCGGAGTCAACTCCTTGCTGCGCTTTTATATGTGATACATTCGGTGGGAGAGGCAAGAAGGCAAGTTACATGGCAACACCAGGGCCATCACTGTCCATCACTCCACCGTGGCAGGGCACAGCAGGATGAGGAGGCTTGTGATCTCCAGGCAGTGATGGGAAGGCAGTGAGAGAGGGAGAAGACTCCTACTAGGGAGTACCATTTCCAGCATTTACCTTGCATAGGTGTGTACCTGTTCCCTGGCAGCACTAAACTTACACCGTTGGAAGTCATTTGAGGCATTAGTGTGTGTGGTTAGGTGTAAGGATGGGGACAAATTCACCTGGAAGCCACTGTTGTGCAGGTAAGGGCTGACACAGAAATAAACCACCCCGCTGCCTGAAAAACTTGTGGAGAAAATCCCTGCGTGAGGCTTGTCCTGCTCTGTGTGCTGGTCACAGAGGGGAGGGATGGGAAGTGCTGCTAGTTATGGAGAAGCTGCTCTGGGATGTGCTGGGTTGGGGGGAGGTCAGGGAGGCATTGGGAGAGGGGGGTGAGGCAGGCTCCGGGGCTTCAGCTTGCTTTGGTATCATGAGTCACAGAAAAGCAGATGCTTAGGGAGATGAGACTGAAAGATGTTGCTTCTCACAGATCAAATTATTAAGTGTAAGCAGTGTGTATGTTTTGGCTTTTTGCGTGGTTTGACTGTACTGGCACAACACTGTGCTGGAGGGGCAGGGTACAATGTGTACAGTGCTAGTGAAAGACATGAGGGGTTCTTCTTCTTACTTCCATCTTTTTGCTATTGCCAGGGTGTCCAATCTCTGTCCTTCACACTGAGGGTGTGCAAGAGGCCAGTCCAGGGGCACAGGGTACAGCACCGCTTCTCTGTTGTCCCTTGTTGCACTGACTTTGGGGTCTGGAAAGTTTTCTGTGTTTCTGAACAAATGTGCAGCTATTTCCATGTTGTTCCAAACATCTTTACACTTAGAAAGCAGGAAGAAGGTGAGAGAAAAGCTAACCTGAATCTTCTACCTGTAAACAGTATTACTTAGTGCTTATATTTACAAATCAGGAGACTCTTATCTGGAGCTATTTCCTGGCTTTGATGTAACTTTTCTATTAACCTTGGAGAAACCAGTAACTTCCCTGTGCTTTAAAGAGCCTTTTTCTAAAATGCATGTACTAGTCTTGAGCATATTAATCACCTCAAAAAGTCTTATAAGAATTAATGCTCATAAAGTGTTTTAAGAACCATTAATACAAATTACCACGGGAGTGCAAATTGAATTCTGCCAGTGTCGTCTATGACTACAAATTAACTAACAGGGATTGAATATATGGGATCAAAACCATTTGTAGATCAGTGATCCTGCAAGGTCCAGGGAGGGTGGTGAGGCACTGGCACAGGCTACCCAGAGAAGCTGTGGCTGCCCCTCCCTGGCAGTGTCCAAGGCCAGGCTGGATGGGGCTTTGGGAGCCTGGTCTAGTGGAGGGTGTCCATTCCAACCAGTCTGTGATTCAGTGATTTTCAAGACCACTTTGGTGACACAGAGGGTCTCAATGCCCTATTAACCATTCAGTTAAACAAGAGTGCAGCATCTTTTTGTTGTGGAGGTGTACTGGTGGATTGTCCTGGTTTCAGCTGGGGTAGAGTTGATTTTCTGGTATAGTGCTGTGTATTAGCCTTAGAATAACGTTGAAGACACACCGATGTTTTAGTTACTGCTGAACAGAACTTACACAAAGCCGAGGCCCTTTCTGCCCCTCACCCCACCCCACCAGCGAGGAGGCTGGGGGTGCACAAGGAATTGGGAGGGGACACAGCTGGGACAGTTGACCCCAAATGACCAAAGGGATATCCCACATCATATGACATCATGCTCAGCATATAAACTGTGGGGGTTGGCCGGGGGCGGCAGTCACTGTTTGAGGACTGGCTGGGCAGCGATCAGCTGGTCATGAGCAATTTGTTTTCATTTGTATCACTTGTTTTCCTTTGGGTTTGCTTCTCTTTTTGTTATTTTCAATTTCATTACAATTTAGTATTATTTTATTTTATTTCAGGTATTAAACTGTTCTTACTTCCACCCATGATTTTTTTCACTTCTCACCTATACCAGTTCTCTCCCCCATCCCACCAGGGGGGAGTGAGGGAGTAAACAAGTGGCTGTGTTGGGCTTAGCTGCTGGCTGGGCTTAAACCACAACACGGATATGAGCTTGTAACTTTGGGGTAATGTTCCTTAAGAGGTCTTTCCCCCACTATTTAGAAATGGGGAGTTTGTGTGCCACAACTACCCATGTGTTTTCTCCTTGCTGCTGGAAGTGTCTTCTTAGTATGAGGATGGAATTTAAATCTTTCTGCTGCTCTGGCAATGAGCTCCCTGCTGAAGCTGTTAGCAAAAATGTCAGTACTCTGAGTGGTGGGATTGTGATGGGGAGGGTTTTGTACTGTCAGCTAAACTGAGACAAACAAATCAATTTAGGGGGCAGCAAAGCCATTAAGCAGTAATAGCTTTTAGTTATTGCTGTTTAGAGATGGATTCAAAGGGATAACATACGGGTGAAAGGCACTGTATTCTGCTATCAATCTCCAAGATCATCTAGTCCCTGTACCAATTACCCTTAGACTACACAAAGCCTGTAATACTGGTAGCTGATAAGGAGCAGTGCGGTGATATATCCAGAGAGAAAGATAAATCATCTGTATGCACACTGGCTCTTTTGAAGGTATGAAACAATTAACTACCAAAGTGTGAACAGCACAGGTATAGCTGAAATCCTCCCAAACTGGGCAGGTTCTGGATCCTACAGCTCAGAGTGAGCTGCGGATGTGTTTTCTGGAATTATGTCAGAAATCTCTTTCCCGCTCTGTTGGCTCCTTGGACGGGTCAGTGGAGCTGGGGAGGAAGAACACGCTCGCAAAGTTTGCGTGACGAGTGCTAAATCTGAATGGTTTCTGGGGTCGATGTGTGAGCTAGCACCACGGAGGGTACATAATTTCTTGCTGGCAGTAAAGATGAGTGTTTCCCCACTGCAGGTTGTGATCCCTCTCTAAGGTGTCCTTGGGATGGTTTGGGGAAGTCTGTGAAGCATTTTATACTCGTGAGGGAACAGTCAGCTGCCTGTAATTGCTGACTGCACTCAATCCTTCCAGGGCAGTGGTTTGTGTATTTATATCACAGCCAGCAACTATAACCTATTCTTGTTCCCTTGGCCAACACAGGCAGAGCTACGATTAGCAGTGGAGGTAGTTAACCCATCCTTGGCCAGTTAAAGTCTGGGAGAGCTGGGGGGGGAAGGAGGGGATGACAGGAGCCCACACAAATACAGGTCAGGCCAAAGGAGTTAATGTTCTCAGAAAGTTGAAAGATTTTTGTCCCAAAGTAGGGGAATGAGGGCACACTGAAAAAGTGCTGCTGTCTGCATCCCTCTGCGCTGCAACAGGAATGCGATGTCTTCGGGAGGCTCCAAGGGTTTTGTGTGACCCCCTCCAAAAGCGATGCGGGGACGAACACTCGGGGAGGAGCTGCTGCAGTGCTTCCGTTTCGGAAACCTCGCTGACGGCCGTGCTGTTTTCTGATCCACAGGTCCGGAGGATGGCATAGCAATCACATCACCCTCCGGGGAGCTGGGGTCCCTCCTCGCTTGCCTGTATGCCGCTTGAACTGATCCCAAGCCTTTGTTTTTGGACTGAAGAAACCTGAAAACCTTCCTCTCCTAATTCATGAGCCAGCAGGATGTGGTCGCTGTGCTTTCAGAACGCCTGCTAGTAGCCGCCTACAAAGGCCAAGTGGAGAATGTGGTGCAGCTTATCAACAAGGGTGCCAAGGTAGCGGTTACCAAGGTAACACGAGAAAAACGCTTTGCGAAATCCCTGGGAACTAACATAACTCCTAGGCCATTGTCTGTGAAAATGCCCTCGTAGCTTGACCGTTCATAATGTGACCGAGGTTCTGGTTAGATTTCCTTCAGGTTTATGGTTAATAGCTCATGTGAATGTACGGTATAGTGCGTGCCTTGTGTGCCTGCGCTTCCCAGCGGACGCAGCTGTGGTGAACACCGAGTCCTTAGAAACACAGTGTGTCGGTGGAGGGGCAGCGAGATGCTAAGCCTGCATTGACTTTGGGCACAGGGCGAACGGATGAATGGAGCGATTCATCGCTGTCGAGGGCAGGCATTTCAGAGTGCCCATCTTTCTGGGTTCGGGGACGGAGGAAAGCCACCTGTTGCAGTAGGGTAAAGGTGCACAGAAAGCATTGCTCCGTGCTGAATTCTCTCAGTACAGCAGCCTCCCTTTTATACCCGACATCCTCACTGATTCATGCTGTGCAGTACCTGGTCAGTTCCAAACTTGGGAGGCTGCAAACTGTGTTCCCTCTACCTTCCAGATCAAGTCAGCATCGAAGGATGTCTGCTTAGATACTGAGAGAGTTCAAATGGAGATTCACCTATTCCTAACTCTCAACATAATGTAAATGATGAGATAGGAGTGGCTGTTGCAGAGAAGATTTGATCAGCAAAAATGCTTAAAAAGAATTAGGTGAGTTAGGTCTTTAGGGCTGTAACATAAAATTTGAGATGTCCTGTTTTCATGGGCTATTGTCCTCCGTCATGTCTAGCTTTATTTGTATTTCCGTATTGGCTTTGGACATTGTGCATGGGAGCTAATAGTTACAGATAGAAAGCAAATGTGAGTACATTTGATAAGGAATCTGTCTTTTCCTCTTTTTATCTGTCAGTGACAGTTGTTTTCAATCCCTTTGCAGTGTTTGAGTTGTAGGTAGTATTTATTTTGAAAGCTGGAGTGATCCAACGATAACCAGTATTTATAAGTTTTGTTTGCCAAAACTCAGTGGCCTCTGATTGGTAGATGCAAAGCACAGATGTAATAAACATGAATGGATCCATAAAGATTCCTGTTTGGTTCTGTTGTCCAAGCAGCTCTGTAGCTGATGAACAGCCATTAAAGGTAATAATAGATCAGGGAATACTGGCTTACAGATGTCTGAATGGTAGCATGGGGTTTTGCGGTTGGTTGGTTATTGTTTGGGGGTTTTTTATGATACAAGCTTTGAGGCTGCTGAGGGACCCATCTGAAAATATGCAAATGATTGAAAGGATGCCATGCTGTGTATAAATGCCTGCATTAATGTAATTTTAAATCCAGCTTCCACACTGAACACAAAATGTGGCGTCCTTTGTAATGGCTGCGAGAATAATGATCCCACTGATTTAACTGTTTCATGGCATTACTTGCCATAATCCACATTTTTAATGTAACATTGTCACTTTCTCCATGTTAAGGTTGTTTATTATGCAGTTATCAATGCCTTTGTTAACTGCAATGAGAAGCAAATTGTGTAGATCTGACTTTCAGACACGCAGTCAGGTTGATTGGATAAAATGCAGGTTTGCTAGAGTTGACAGGTTTTTCTTTCCTACACAGTATAACGTGGGTCCCTGCGTCTTGTGTTCAACCCTGACATGGAAAATCAAAGCAAAGCTCATTTGATGGCAAAACTGTGCCCAGGTGCAGAGTGTTGGTGTCTCTGTTGGGAAGCCGTGCTTGCTGGTGAGCTGTGAGGCCAGCCCTGTAGCCAACATGGTTCTGTGGGATTGTAGCTGTTCTTCCCTAAAGGTTGTGGGTTATCCCCAGGGAGGGGACGATGACAAAAACTGTCCCTCTTGTCATTCTTGGTGCATCCTGACACATCAGCAGGCAGCACAGACAAGGTGCTTGGGTAGCCTGGTGACAAGTCCAGCTCAGAAGAGATGAAGTTAGATCAGCAAGAGGAGTGGAGAAGCTCTCAGAGGAGTGACCAAGGCTACACATAGGAGGTGTTTTGGAGCTGCTCACACACTTAGACCTATGCCAGGTAGAGGTGAGGTCCATGTGAACCAAGAGGCATGAGACCAGGCTGCTGCCCTCATCAGAGCCCATGAGTTCAGGCTTAGTAATGTCCTATCCCGGTCTATGCAGCATCCAGTTTGCACCTGGCCCTCGCCCAGCCAGCTAGCTGCACAGGGAGAACATGTGCATATTTGCCTATGAAAGGCTGCATAAACATACCCTGCAAGAGCTTGGCTTGCTAATCTGGTGACACACAAAGGCTGGAAGGAGAAAAAAACATTTAAAGTCAAGGACAAGGTTGCCACAGGAGCAAGCACCTATGAATTACCCTCAAATATATAAACTGGAAATTCAAAGGGATTTTTTAGCCATCAGATAGACAGATTCTTGTGCTGTGTTTCAGTAAGCAGAAGAGGTGCAAAATGAGAGCTACTTTCAGGATAGTGGTTGTTAATTTGGGGATGGAAATTAGATGGCATGCTTGTTGTAGAGGAGAAGTATTGATTCAGTTTTCAGACAAATTGAAACCCAGAGCCCTTTCCCCTTCCCACGATAAAACTCATCGCAAGTGAAGCATCAAAATAAATCTATTAATGCGCATGTCTTAGTTCTCTTTTATCCATGTATGTCTTCTGCTTTTATTCAAAGTCTTAAGTTTATTCTGTTTAATTAATTTTAAATTCTAGGGATTTGCTTCAAATGTAAAAAAAAAAAAGGGTGATGATGGTGTTTGTACTTCTCAGCCAAAATTCCTGCTGAATTCTATCAGACTTTCATTGAAGGAAGGCATGCACAGACAAAGCTCTTTGGAGGGGGGATGACCAAGTTCCCACATCACTTTAGCCTTAACATTTATTTCTGATATGCATCTGTAAGCATAGAAGAATTCTTGTGGAAAAACACCACGCAGAGCCACAGCTTGAAATTTCCAGGGTCTAGAGCTAAACGCTAGAGAGTTCTTTATTGAAACTGGATTAATTGAGCATGGCTTAAGAAAAATGAAGCCCATTTTCTGTAACAAACCCAAGCACCATTAAATGATGGATAGCTGGCAGGCTCGTCCAGTTCTATTTTTATTATATATAAGGAAGGTCATATGATGTGTTTAATTGCTGCTTCAGTAAACAGCTGCAAAATAGTATTTCACTTTTGTCACCTCTAAGTGTATGATTTCAGAAGATCAGTATGAAGGAATCAAAATTCAATGGAGAATTGGTGTGCCCAGGTGCTCGCTTTGGTGTTTCCTCGGGGATGCATTTGCTTTGTTTTGACAGCATTATGTGCAGGGCATAGAACACAGAATATGTTAGGTTGGAAGGGACCTTCAAAGGTCACCTAGTCACAGACCCCTGCAGTGAGCAGGGACATCTTCACTAGATCAGGTTGCTCAGAGCTCCATCAAGCCTGACCTTGAATGTCTTCAGGGATGGGGCCTCCACTACCTCTCTGGGCAACCTGTTCCAGTGATCTACCACCCTCATATTGATTAAGAATTTTTCTGTGCAGGTGAAGTCAGTATGGAAGTGTACACTCTAGCAGCTTCCCCAACTGCAGCGGGGGACACTGGGGCACTTTCCAGGTTTGGAGCCTTTTAAAATAGGTAATGAAGAGCTGATGGCCAGCAGGCCACAACGCTGCTCGTAGAATCATAGGATCATAGAGTGGTCTGGGTTGGAAGGGATCTTAAAGACCATCTAGTTCCAACCCCCTGCCATGGGCTGGGAGGCCTTCCACTAGGGCAGGTTGCTCAAAGCCCCATCCAACCTGGCCTTGAAAACCATTCACGATCAGGTGCCTGGGAGCCTGGAGAGGGAGATGGCTGGTGGCCCTGTATTGCACATGCATCAAGTGCTCCTCCTGGTGCTGGGATCTCTGCCACCAACCATGCAGGGTGGTAGCCAAGAGACAGTCTGGATCTCTGTGAGCGAAGCTTCATGGCTCTGCTTTGAGCAATTTCTTGGCCAGGGGCTCTGTTCCTGCTCTGCCTGGTAGGAAAAAGAGTTGTTTTCCATTTTTATGCCTTTTTGTCTGACACAATTCACAGGTTTGAAATTTATAGCTGTTTTCTTTATGGAAAGTGCAAAAAATACCCCAAACACCTGATCATACAAATTGGCTGATCCAACAAGCAGGTGCCTTTATAAAGTTTTTGGTGAATATGCTGCAACAGCTGGAAAATTAACAATTGAGCCTGCTATAATCAAGTCTCTTCTTTCAAACAAGAAAGCTGGTCCTGTCTTTCAGTCCTTTCATAGTAGCTTGCTTTCAGCAAAGTTACTTGTAGCTGCATCTTCAGTAGTTAAGCACTGGGACTTGAGCTGAGCTGCTCTGCCTTGCTGCCTTCCCAGGATTATGTTTTCCTTCCCCTGGGTTATTTTTCTTTTGAATTTGAGAGTTGATATAGGTTAGGCAAGAGGCTGAGAAGCACTAGGAATGGCCCAGGAGGAAAGTAGTAGTGACATCTCAGAGCAGGTCAGCTCTTCTCTCAGTATTACCCTAGAATGGTGCCTGGAGGATGGCAAGAAGCGAGATTTCACCTCCTAGGCATCAATTTCTGGTGTATTCCAAGGATGCCTGGCTGAAACAAGGCACTTCTGAGAGAACAGCAGCCCTGAACATGGGCTTGCTCTGTGACTGGAGTTGTAATTTCCAGGTCTGAACCTCCGCACACAGCTCCCCCAAGACAAACCGTTACTGGGTCTGGGATTCCAGTGGGGCGTTTTGGTGTGAGGTGTAGCATTCCACAGCAAACATTGACAGGTCCAGGAAAGGATGTGTGTTAGCAAGCATCCAGAGAGATGAGTGCCACTTGTCTGTTAAACATGAAAAAGATTTCCAGAGGAAATCAAAAAGGTTGTATCCTGCATAGCACCATGGCATTTATGAATATCTTCCTCAAAGGGAGGTGGAAGATCATACCTAGAAAATTGAATTCTGCAGAGAAGGAGTGATCATTTGGCGAAAAAAACCCCACCCAAGAAATTCAAAAGGTAGTGCTTATGTTTTGACTCAGTAATTCTGTTTGATTTGATTTTTGAAGTAGTCATTTTAGGAACCCACCATATGGCAACACTTTTGTGATGCTAAGGTACTTGTAATCTTGTCATCAGGACTTCAGAACATCTTGAGTTCTGTAAAACAGTCTTCCCCCCAACCCTCACTTCCTTCTTAAGTTCAAGCAGAAACAAAACATTAAAAATATTTTGGTGCTTTCACATTTTTGTGCTCCTTCAGTTTGGAAAGCTATTTGTGTCTGTTTTAGACAATAAATAAAGATGAACGAAAGGGGATTGCAAACGCTGAGGCACGCGCTGGATGCCTGCCGAGGTCACTGAGGAACTTTGCGCTGACTCCAGTGAGCAGGTGTTCATGGAGAGCAGTCTGAACATCGTCAGTGTGAGCAGTCTGACAGAACTTTGGTTTAATTTACAAGTTTTCTACTAAACCACGAATAGGCATGCTTCATTGTAAAGTCAGAATGGACCAATAAATACTAGTCCTTGTGCAGCAGTAGAGCAGGGTGAGATGGAGAACTGAATGTGCTTGTACGAAAGGATCTCCAGGTATGTAAACAGAAGGAAAAATAATGTGCCTGGAGGTGCCAAGGGCCCCCCTGTCTGGATTTGGTTGTAGAGTGCACACCTTGGCAGCCGCTCTGAGCAAGTTCTGCTGTAGAAGGGTCTGTATTGACAGCTGCCTGTCAGTGTTTGGAAGTCAGAATGTGGATTAAAGGCAAACAAAAGCCCGACCGTTGCTTTGCTGCTGTGGCCGTTGGCTGGGCTTGGCTGCAACGCACGGTGCCCCATAGCTACAGCAGCCTGTCACGGGTCTGGAACCACAGCCACAGTGCAAGAGGTCCCATTTATTTTGTCAATAAGCCTGTGATACTGGGGTGGGGGGTGGGGAGGGTGGGGGTTTGTGTGATTTGTTGCCTGCTGAAGCAATTATTTGCATTTGAATAGAAGTCCAAATTGGGTATTTTTTTAACGTGAATGACTGCTTTATTGGTTCATTAATCCCAAATTGTAGCAGGTTCTCATTTGTATTTCAGTAATAACTCTCAAACCATTATAGTTCATATTTGGAAATGCTCACAAGCTTTTAAGTCAGTAATCTGCATGATAAGCAGTTCCTGGTCTTTGTGTTGTCTCCTGCAGTGAACATCTAGGAGACACTTTTGTTCATATATATTTCCTTTCCCATTAGGACTCGTGTATATTCAGATAAGCCCCCTATTTGGTGCTGTAGTGGGAAGTGTAAAACATCTTCATGGACAAGGCATGCAGAGGGAAATTTGTTCATCTGCCTTCATCTCTCTTCCCCCTAGGTATTTTGGGTGGGATGCATTGCTGTGAGAAAAACTTCCCGGCTGTTGGTTTGACTTAAGAGGCATGAAGGCACGAGCAGCTCTGACAGTTGCTGCTAGGGCTTCCTGCTGTGGGATGGACCCACTGAACGTTTCCCTCCAAAGCTTGCTGGGCTCCAAGCTTGTCATCGGCACATGAGGGGCACTCAGATTGCCTTGTCTCTCCCTCACGGGTCATTCTGGATTGATGTGTGCCTGCATGTGTACATACATACACCTGTGTGTATATGTTTTTGTGGGGAGGTGGGTGGGAGTGTTTTTCCAGTGGTGTTTCCAGTGTTTGTGTTGCCTGCAGTGGAACACTGTACAGCATTATTGCCCATCTCTGCTCACATTTTTATGTTACTGGGAAGAAAAAGAGAATCTGGCATTGTCAGTTCTTGCAGGGTTATGATTCATCTTGAGATGATCAGTGCTCTTCCAAAAGCCTGAGCCTCTAATCAGTGTAATGTGCTGGAATTGATCCTCCTTCCCAATCTCCCATCCTAGGTAGGGCCATAGTTTTCATTTATAGTGTCCCTTTATAGTGGGAAGAGCTCAAGGACTGCATGTATGCAATAGCTCTGTTCTCTGAAGGTCTGTCTCTGTGGGTCTCCAATAGGTGGGATGCCTCTGAAACTATTTTTTTTGATAGAGAAATCTCAAAACACACAAACCCTGTGAAACAAAAATCATCTAATCCTCTAGTGTTCACAGAATCATAGAATGGTTTGGGTTGGAAGGGGCCATCTGGACAACCCCCTGCTATTGGTGGGGAACACCCTCAACTAGATCAGGTCACTCAGAGCCCCATCAAGCCTGACCTTGAATATCTCCAGGGATGGGGCCTCCACTACCTCTCTGGGCAATCTGTTCCAGTGATCTACCACTCTGCAGAATTTTTTCCTAATGTCCAATGTAAATCTCCCCTTTCCTAGTTTAAAACCATCACCCCTCATCCTATTGCTACATGACCATCCTCGTGAACAGCTCTTCCCCAGCTTTCTTATAGGCACCTTTCAGGTACTGGAAGGCTGCTTATAAGGTCTCCCCAGAGCCTTCTCTTCTCCAGGCTGAACAAACCCAAGTCTCTCAGCCTGTCTTCACAGGAGAAGTGCTCCAGCCCCAGTCATCTTTGTGGACCTCCTCTGGACTTGCTCCAACAGCTCTATGTCTTTCCTGTGCTGGGGACCCCAGAGCTGATCACAGTACTCCAGGTGGGGGTCTCATGAGAGTGGAGTAGAGGGACAGAACTACCTCCCTCAACCTGCTGGCCATGCTGTTCTTATTGCAGGCCAGGACATCGTTGGCTTTCTAGGCTGTGAGCATGCATTGCTGGGTCATGTTGAGCTTCTTGTCCAGCAACACCCACAAGTCCTTCTCTTCAGGGCTTCTCTCAATGCACTCTCCACCCAACCTGGAAATATGCTTGTTCTGTTTCAATAACTCAATTTGTTGATGTTGTTTTTTTAAACTAAACCTTAGTTTTGGGGATCTGGCTGAAGTTTTTGAACTCATGGGAGTGATGACAGGGGAAGTGCACCATCAACATGAATCTCTGCTGAGTGACAGAACTACCAGGCAGCCCTTGCTTGCAGTTCAGCTTTCTCTGGCCCAATGGTTGCCTCCTAGAGCAATTGCCCTCTCCTCCTCTAGCACCCATCTCCTGTGGCTGGCCATGAGCATGAGGAGGTTGCCCAGTTATCAAGAATGGGGGATGGGTTGGTCCCAGTGATGGGAGAAGCTGGTGCTCCATGGGGCGAGGGCAGCCTGTTCCTTGGGGTGGCTTTATTTTAATGTGCCTTAAGGCGCTGAACTTCATGGGCAGGTGAAGGTTGTGTGATTGGATCTTCTGCGGTTTTGCAGCCTTTTCTTATGCTTGTGCCCTGCCACCAGGCACGCTCTGCGTGGTGGTTGCCTAGGAAGGGGTGTTGGGTGTGGAAAACAGGGCCCTCATACTGAAATAAACTCACACTCCTCTTCTGTAGTTTCCTTTTAAGGTAGTACCTTTGGCTGCACCTCTGTTTTTTCAGAGGTCAGAGATGGTTATCTTACCAGAGAGTTTCCCTGCTGGGATGTATTCCTGTAGTTGGTGCTGTTTTCTTTTTCAAGTAGGGGAGTTAGCTTCAAGTTGGGTTTGTTTGGGCTTTTTTCTGCTCTGTACACAGACTGTAATAAATTGTTTTCATGACATATTAGTAACTTGCCAGGAAGTGAGGTGCCTGGATTAGGTGATTTACTTACTGCCATTCAGTAACGTAGAAAGTCAGAACCCATAAACCTGAACGTGCTGGAGCACATATTCAGAACCCAAACTTATTATTCCTACCTGGGAATGACATGTCGATCTGGCTTCTTACTTCTCTTTATTCTTCTCCCCCTTTTTTTTTTCCCTTCCTCCTGCTATTGAGTTACCTGGAACAGCAACATAGCCCTGGCTGTCCTCCAGGCTGATGGAGAAGGAAGCGTGCTGGTGCAAGTCGGTGCCCATCACCGTAGGGGCAGGCATTTAGGGACCTGCACCAGCTGGATCAGAAAGTGCCCAGGTGGATCCAAATGTGCCCAGGCAGCTGGCTGGACGGTGCCCAGGGGCAGTGGTGACAGCCAAAAGCAAGCACTTCCTATGCCTGCTGCAGGGACAGGAATGGAAGTTTGCCCTGTCAGAATGAGCTGCTGCCACTAATGGGCTTTGAAAGACCTCTGCATCAGAGTGGGTGAGGACCTTTAGATCTGGCCCTTCAGATCAATTAAGTAAGACAATTCATCAACGTTTAACGTTTTCAAAGGGCAGTGCAACTAGTCAGTAATGCCTTGGAAGTCTTCTTCCCAGCCCAGTTCAGTGAATTTCAGCAATGGCTTGCTTTCTAGCTGTGAAGAGGCTGAATTCCTGAGGCTTTACCAGCTATGTTGGTATAGGATTTGCTCAGTGAAGACAATCCTGTCCTGAGCTTGGCTTTTTAAATTTACTTGAAGTAGCTTTCCCACTGGGAAATGGTTTAAAGCCTCGGAATGGTGGTGGTTACCTTCTGCTTACTTCAGGCCATGGAATAGCCAGCCAATTCTTGAGGTGTCTGTGCCTACAGTAGGTGATGTATCAGGGCCATTTATGTTCTTTTGCAGGGTAGATATTTGGGAGGAAAAATAGATAATGAAGAAATAGATATATAATAGGTACAGAAAAGTAATGTAAGTCTATCTCAGAAAAGGCTTAGTGGAGAAAATGGGGTTCTTTGTGGATACTCTCTGAGTTTTAGCACTGCCTGGAGTCCTGTTTTCTTAACTGTGATGAAAGAATGTTGCTGTTTTAATAGTTCTTAAGGTGTTTCACTCACTTAATGGTGGTGCTTTGAGATTATACACCCCATCCACACCACACACACTCCCCACCCCTCCCACCCCCAATCACACATGCACCCCCATCCCAGTTAATTCATGATTCTCCCTTAGGAGTTTTCTTTTCCAGGTTGTATGGGTTAATAAACGTTTAGGAAATCACTTGTAGCTCTTCTCTGTTGTCCATGCTGCCTCTTACCATCTCTTCCCCCTTTGTGCCTCTTTTCACATTGATTCTTATGCTTCTTGTAGGAGGAGCAACCTATTCCCCTTTTTCCTGAAATGTTTCATTTTAAATTGTGTCCAAGGATGACCAGATGTGGCTCAGTGATAACTAACTATTGTTTCCCTCTTGTCCTTTCGCTTAGATTTTTGAAACCAACTTGTTGGGGAGATTTTTTCTTTAATTGATTTTACTGTCAAATTTCAATCTTAGGTTGTTTTCCTCCTAAAACCATACATCATGTATCCATCTCACTAATTAAAGCTTTTATGCCCTTCTGTTTATTAGGGAACTGTTCTTGATTACAGTACACGTTGAATTTCTCACGACTATTTTATACTCTTACTTTCATGTGGGTTAGAACTTTGTACTGTTTAGAAATAAGTATTGTCTGAAAAAACCTGACAGATCTCTGGCAACATGAGATTGGTTGTCATACATGTGAAATCACTTGGAGTGACTGCAGATCTTCCATTCCTTCCAAGGGCAGTGTCCATCATAAACTAAAGTCCAGAAATTCCATCACACAGATGGTACCCCTTGCAATACAGAAATTAGCCTGTTGTCACAACTTTGTCATACTGAGTGCAGTTGAAAGTGGTTGACAGTTCTGTGCTTCAGAGGGGCAGAAACAAAAGGGTTGTGAGTTCCCTTTAGGTGTGGCCACAAAGCTGGATCCAAATTTGTAAGGAAGTATCCTTATGTGAATGTCATATCCCTTTTGTAGAGTATCATCAGGATAAACTGAAACGTTGCAGAAGGGGGAGGAGGAGTTTTCAACAAACACAAACCTAAGGTAGAGCCTTATTTCAGTTGCTGCCAATGCAGGTTTCAGACAGCGAGGTATGAACAGAAGAATGAGGAAAAACAGATAAAATTCTGGTAAACTACCATACATAAAAATTCATCTTAAGTTATTATTATAATTTTCTTCTCATTTATAGCATGGCCGGACCCCACTGCATCTTGCTGCACACAAGGGTCATCTCCACGTTGTCCAAGTCTTGTTGAAGGCAGGATGTGACCTGGATATTCAGGATGATGTAAGTAGATACAATCTTCTTGCTTGGGGTGAAGGGGAAAAGGTAATTTGCAAACAACAGTAGACCTTCACTTCTTTGAAGCAGGACTAAGTGAAAACAAACTCTGTCTCTCTGTTTTCTAATTTGGAGATGTAACCTCTGATTTGGAGATGCAGAACTGCATAGGATTCAATGTAAAATGTGCTGGTTACCAACAAATAGCTTAGTCCTCTCACTCAGGCTTTTTAAGAGCTCTGGTTGCACCAGGTGGGTGTGAGTAGCAGTGAGAGTCATCTGTCGCCTGGCTAGGAAATGAAGAGTTTGTTGTGCCCTGTAGGAACCCACTGGAGAACATGGGGTAGGGGAGATAATCTGTTGTGATGTTTACCCAAACTGTGAGATGATACTTTTTGTGTAGATGCATGCTGCAGAGCAGCTGTGTGCTGGGCAGTGTCACGGGGTAATCGTCCTGTTGGCAGCCACACTCACATCTGTGAGACTGTCGTGTGGTGGGGCATCACCACAACCAAAACCAGCTTTGAATTCAGCAAATGGTCATTTGTTTTCATTCAGTCAGATATGTAAGTTATTGGAATTTCACAGTTTTCCATAAGAAAAATTGTACTCTTGGACCAGGCTTTGAGGCACACTGGAGTGACTGGTAACATGGTTTTAGTTACCTGACGGATAAAAAAAGGTGTAGGCTGAAATATGCAACGGCAGTTAAATAAACACTGCTTCTTAAGATTCTTTGCTAACTTCTGGTAGAATGCTAGAACAAGTTTGAAGAAGGGTTCCTCTTGTAATAAACAAGACAAAGATTCTTCAAAGGGCCTAGAGTCCTAAAGGTAGCTGGTACCTTTACAGAAATTGGAAAACTGGTTTCTTTCTCTGCACAAGTAGCTGCTTCCCTGTGAAGACGTGAGCAGTCTGTCTGCCATGCTGAGAACTGGGGTACTGGTGCAGCCAGCGTTCTACTGGGAAACTTGTTTTTCTAGGAAGAAGTTTAGCTTCGTGTGCTCTTTATTCTTTCCCTGTGCCTGTCTGTGAAATGGAACAGATTTGCAAGCGTAATGGGACTATCAGTTTGTTCAGATGTATCCTGAGTATGTTTTTCAGCTTCTCTCATTGAAAATGATTCATCAGGTATTTAAGAGAAAATTGCAGGTACTTTGTCAGTTTTCCTGAGAAAAGCCAGTTCCCAAGGATGCAAGAGCTTCCACTGATTGGCTCAAATTTGGTTTGTGTGAAAACTGTTTTTTGAGTAAGTCTGGGATTTTTTTAAATCCTTTGGGAATAAAATCTAGGCTGTTTATAGGTGAACATGATAGCCATAATGGGAAAAGAGTAGATGAGTCTTTAGCATCATTTCAGTTTAGGAGGGAGTCCCGCTGTAGAAATACTCGGGTCATAGAAGACCTATTTCACTTGCCTTGCAAGCTTGTCAGTGGCTTTGTTCATGACAGCTGGATACTGCTTCTAAATGTGGTGACTAATCTGAGCAGGAGAGATGCATGCTTGATTCACAGATACTGTTTCTTTAAAATGTGTGTGGGGGTTGTTTGCATTTTATTTTAGCTCTGTATTTAACACTAGTAGTTTGGTTGGAGTTGAGGAGAGCCTCAGGAATTGCTGAGTCTCGGGGGGTGAGTTTGGATTTGACTCTGAGGAGGAAAGCTGTAACTCCAAGAGACAATCTTTACTTGTGAAAGGTATTAACTAAAGTATTTCTGCTTTCCTTTTACATAGGTCTTCAAAGAAGGTTTTCTATGGTTTCTCCTTGTATAATTCATTCTTACACTTTATTTATGCCCTGCAGAATATGTTCATATTCTCTTTTAGTTGCAATCTGTTGGTTATGCCTTTTGCTCACTTTTACAAGTGCCTTATTTGGCGGTGAAGGCGTCTTAGTTTCAAGTGTTGATTAACATCCATACATTTCACTGCTGTTTTTCAGGAATATAGATTTAGGTTCAGAGATGAAATTGCATGTGAGAGAGGGTAGTATCACATTTAATTGAAAAATAAATTACTTGGTTGATTTTCGTCTGTGGTATTGTTATGATAACATTGCAGGTCCTAAAAAGATGACCTATATTTTATTTTTCTAAATAACAAGAGAAACCTAACCACTTTTTTTTTTTTTTTGAGTTAACTCTCTTTATCTAATGAACAAATAACATGACTGACTTTTTATCTGCCACATAGGCAGAAATTTAAAAGTTGCTTAATGTTGTGGAAAGATTAAAACACTCACTTCATGTTCTACAGATGCGTTCTTTAAAACACAGTAAGAGCCGTAAGAATTAGTTGAAGAATGACCTCCAGCGGCCTGGAGTGGGATTATTATGAATTCCAGCCGGTGGAGTCCAGCTCTGTAGAGTACGCCACCCCGGGAGCTAATTCATTCCTTCTCCCTGCCAATACTGACAACTCTTACTGGGATCCCAATGCCATCTCTGAGTGGTCAATGAGTATCCACACAGCACTCACCTCAGAAATAGTCAAGGAGAAGGTTGTCCCGGTGAAGGAAATCAAGGATGAAAAAGATAAGAGAAACCAGAAGAGAAAGGCTAGGAAGGAACCTAGAAGATCAGAAAGAGAGAAGGAGGTTAGAAATCTTGTGCATCAACCCTTCCTGAGCTTGATGTCCCCCCTGGCTGCATGCTGCGAAGCCTGTGCCTAGCGGTGTGGCGCGGCCGAGCTCTGCTGCGGTGCATGGCTGCATGGCGGGCTCTGTGCTGGGCGCTCTGCATCGAGTCTCCTGCCCTGGAGGTGCTCTCTGGAAACCTCGCTGGGAAAACTGGTTGATTTAAAACGAAAGCCCGAGGCGCCGAGACTTCCCTTCTGGAAGCTGCAGCTCAAGAAGCAGAAAATTAATTTCAAATAGAACAATAACCCAGGGTTCATAATCATTTCTAGCTGAATGTACATTTGAAAAGCGGCTGAATGCTGTAACTCCCGTGTCAGTCTCTCTGAAGCTGGGATTTGCTTTGTTCGTGTTTATTTTCTCATGCCTGCTGGTCATGCATCATCATTTATCCTTGGGAGCGAAGTTCTTACTGTGTGTCATGACGACTGCTTGCCTTTAGTGAAAGAGGAGGAGGAGGGGGCAGCACAGTGGCACTGAGAAACAGCTGCCTGCCTTTGTGTCCAGCAGCATCAGGGTGTCCATGCATGCTTCTGTGCTCCTGCGAGTATTTAACACTTGGCTGTATTTTAACTTTCAAATATCTTGCACTTTCTGCCATGAATGTAGTGGGTTTGTTTCTAATTTTGATGTAATTCTCCTGTAGCAAGACAGTTCATGTAGTGATTTCTGCCAACATGGAAAGACAGCGAGTAGACAAAGTATGACACTGGAGAGGGGCTTTAAAGGAGATGGTACAATTGATGGACGTTCTGGAGGAGTATGCAGGGAAACAAAATGTGGTGGTTACAGTATTTTTTTTAAACCAAAGAAAGGAAAAAGCAGTATGTATTACAAACTAGTGTAAACCAAACCTTGTTAAATTCTGGCAATAGAGTCTAAAACAGACACCCCCAGGAGACATAGTAATAGCTGTCTGAACCCCTTTCGTAAAGCTGCTTGTGTCGTTTCATTTCCCTTGGGATGAACTTCAGACGTAAAATATATGCTTATCCCGTTCCTATGTGTCTGGTCCTAGTGGTTGCATCCAGTGCTTTAAATTAGTCATCAAATGAGGAAACTGGAGTGGTAGTTGCAGACACAGGGTGCTGAATAAGAGCCGCCAGCCTAGCCAAAGGGTAATGCCAAAAATCCATGGAGAAGGTCAAGAATTCTTCAGGACTCCCAGCTTGTAACCCTCTCCTGAAAGCAGGTGTTTAAGCTCTATGTACAGAGCGTGGTTTCACGCTTTAGAAGGGGTGCTGGTGCTGGGCCTTGCCCCATTACAGATAGAGCTCTCAGGACGTGCTGTCCTGCATCCTCTGCACTGGGGGATGCAGGCTCCGACCTCAGCATCTCCCTCTCTCTAACCCAGTGACTACTGAGATTTTTCTTCAAAGTGGAGCACTTTTGACACAGCAGTGCTTTTGTGGCAAGACAAGCTGGGCAAGTACCCTAACCTCTGCGTTGCTGCAGAACAGCCTGTGGCTACCTCCTTCACAGTCCACATTTCAAAGGGTAGTGGGTATATCTGCAACTTGTGTGGAGCTTCTTCCAGCAAGCCTGCAAAGAGGGCGTTCACAGGGCGAGGGAGAGGGGGGACATCTGCTTTGGGGGCTGCCACAGAGCAGGGTGTGTGCTCTGGTGACTTCCTTGGTGCCATTGTGACCAGGGTGCCCTGTGGCAGTGTGAAAGCTGAGATGTCCCAGGTGTTGGGAGTGGAAATGAGTTGCCTTCAGGGCTATGCAGCAGCTGAGAAAGGGGATATAAGCTATATCAGTGCAGACTTAAGTACCTTATTTCTACCAACCCTCACTTAAGTGTCTTTTTGGCTTCAGGCCCACATCTGCATTTAGGCTGACTCTATTGTTTCTGTCAAGGTCACATTTGTGTGACATGGCACTGGACTTATCTCTCCTCATTGCTACTGATCTGCAGTCTGCTCCTAAGGCATAAATCACTTACAAATAGGATCATAAATTGTGCCCAGCATAATGGACTGGGCAGTTAATATGCATTTACTGGTGTAATTTGCTCTCCGAGCCTCTGAAACAGCCCCCTCATGCCTTGCTAAAGGCAGAGCTCTGATGAGTGCTTTCATAGGCAGTTATTTCAGCAATTAATAAGAAGATACAGGAGGTAGTGATTGAACTCTCTGAAAATTCACTCTGTGGAAAAAATGTAACTCCTCTGTTTCCCCTGTCTCCATAAGAGGCAGGGTGAGGGTTTGCTCCTTTGCTGATGAGGAGGCAAGACGGGTTAGAAATGCAGCAGTGTTATTTATAGGTGGGCTGTGCCATCTCTGGCTGGGTCACTCAGTGACTCACATGTAGAGGCTGTGGCAATCTGGTGGTTTGGCTTCCACAGCACCTTAAGCAGTTTAAGGTTAATGTATGTGCTGAGGCTCCAGGGAACAATTGGCCAAGTCCTGCCTTGCTGGCTGAGGGAACTGGGGGTGGTAGGGACCTTCACGAGAACGTTGATACATGCCACCTCTTCTCCGGGAGGTGCCTTAATCCAGGTGAGACATGGTTTGAGACATCCTTTGACCCTCCCTGTTACACATGTAAGATGTTTCTTTACCTGGTCAGGGTGCTGGTTAGACCTTACTTTTAGGTGCCTGGTTCCCTCTGTGCCTGTGAGGGAAGGTGTCGGCACCAAAGCCTTGAGGAGGAGGTACCTGAGCCTGTCATCTGCAGGACTTGTGTCCCTTCACCTATCCAGGCTTCCAATTTAGGGACCAGAATATAGTGTGGGACAAAGCCTGGACATGGCTGAAGCTGCCACAGTGCTGCTGGGCAGGCCTGTTAAATGTTTCCCCAGCACGTGGACTGGGCTCCCCAAGGTAGACCTGCTCTTGCAGCAGTGAGATGTGCTTCCTGCTTTCCAAATACGTGTTTCTTTGTAATTTAACTGAGATGCCATTAGAAGGAGCTGTTATTTTGACAGACCCCACAAAGCTGAATGGCCTTTAACCTCACTGCAATTACTGTGATGGGGTTGGGCTAACGACAAGAACAGCCTTGATTTTAACTAGCCCAGCAAGAAGATCCTTAATTACAAATTAAATCCAGTACAATCCATTCCTACCCCCAGTGTGGTCCATTTTCCAGGCTGTAAAGGAGTAGGAACCAATCATTCAAGCTCCACCCACCACAATGGATTTCTCTTCAGTACAATCTCTTCCGTAGTCTTGCTGGTGCAGCAGTACCAGTTGGCAGGGCTAGGTTGATGGATTACTTCTCACCTCGTGGTAGTCAGATAAAATGACCTTTGCACTGTCCACCTTACCTGCTGCTGCTGTAGCAGGACCTGTGTCAGTCAGCAGTACTGAGCCTTACCAAGAAAAGGTGTGAAGTTCCCCAGCTTGTCACCCAGCAGGTTTCTGTGCAGTAATATGTACTGGAAATCACCTGACACTCACACTGCTGAGATGGTATAATCTGGGCATTTTCCATAACATTTTGTTTATCTTTAAATGTGGAACAAATGCACAAGTTCAGAGAACTTGTAGTGCTGTCATTCCAATTCCATGTGTTTTTCTGAAAGTCCCAGTTCCTGGAACCATTACTGTCTATGTTCCAAATCTCTTAAAATACGTTTCCAGTCTTGATAGGGACAGGAACAGGAGAGACCAAACACAGCTAGCAAATTTTTTAAAAGCTTTCAACACTTTTTGTCTTTTTAAAATTTTTTTTAAATCAACTTCATGATTATAAACCAGTTTAGTGATTTACTGGTGGTGGGAGTTGGCATTGTGGGGGTTACTGAAAGGTTGTGGTTGGCAGTGCTCATTTTCCCCTCGTGGATTAATGACTATTTTGGTGTCATTAGCACAAAAGAACCCCACGGAGAGCAATTTCTAAGTCAGCTGCTAATTGCCTTTGAGATCCAATTATTTAGATTGTCCATTTATCTAAAGACTTGGAAACTGTAAGGACAGAAAATACAGAAATTCCTCTTGGTTTAGTATTTAACATCATGTGGTATTATCATATAAAGATTTGTAGCAGAGAGATTTTGTGTCTGTTTAGGATTTAGCTTCCTACGAGCTTTCCCCCCCCCCCCCTTGGGGCACATTGCAGATCTGACCTTTGTGGGGTTTTGGTGATTGTTACCTAGATAACAGAAACGGGGTTGGTTTCCCTCTCTCTTCATTCATCCCCAAAAAGGCTGTGTGCAGCTCTGATGACGCCCGTCTTTGTGGCTGCGTGTCTGCTTCAGCATTGCAGGCTCCGAGCAACTTCAGAGGAAAGCCAAGCCCGGCTGGTTGTTGTGGCAGCAGTGCGAGCTGCTGCAGCTTGCTCTGCCATCAGCCGGTGCCGTACATCCCTGCATGCTGCTGCGGCAGTCCTCCTATTCCCGCTCGCTTGTCCTGGCTTCACAAACGTGCCTGTGAAGATAGACAGATAACCCCCGACCAGGCAGTGCAGTGCCTTGTGTCTCCCTCGCCTTCAGTTTCTGGAAGGCTTGTAGAAATTCGTCTTGGGATCTGTAGCTCAGCAAATGAGTTCAGCGGTTGTTAGAGGGGAGAGAGATGGGCAGTCAGACTAGATGACCATATCAGCATCATTTCTGTTTTGGCACATGGCCATCGAGGAAATATCTGATGTAAGGAGCCTACTTGTTGCTGCTACGTGACAGGTCAAAGAGAAATTACAGTCGTTTGGAGCTCAAGATCACTCAGTTGCTCGACTGAAATAAGTTGGTGGTCTTGCAGTTGCCGTCCTTGTCATAAAATTGCCTCCACTCTTAGCACTAATTGGTGAACGGCTCCCGAGACTGATCTCATCTCACGCTCCTTACCTTAAGCAGGGCTGATGGAGCAATCAGAGCCAAATCAGGAGAGCTTCATCCAGTTAGTGTAAGTGCTGGAGGATCATGATGAATTACGAGAGCCTGTAATTCCCTTTAGTTCCCTACAGATACTGTTACTGGATACCTCGTGCCAGATGTGTTAGATTGACTGCCTTCTAATGCTGCTGCCTTTTTAGAATGCTTCAGTGCTGTACATGGGATTATGATGACTTGCAAGCTTCTGTGAACGGTTGGTTTGCAGCTTTCTGATACCTTCAGTAACTTGGCTAATCTTGGAAGCTTTAGTGGCAGTTGTTTACAGGGACTGTTTTCAAAGGCAGCTTGGACTCAAGCAGTGCTGTGTGTTGAAGGTGCAGCACCTGTGCGCGTTGTATGTGTTTGCACTGAGTCAAAATGAAGTGGGAACGGTACTGGTTATGAATTTCCTTCTTCTTCCAGGGTGATCAGACAGCGTTGCACCGGGCCGCTGTCGTAGGGAACATCGATGTTATAGCAACTCTGATTCAAGAGGGGTGTGCTCTGGACAGACAAGACAAGGTAACAGGCAAAAGCAAAGTCCTGTGGTGTGGCAGCCTTGCCAGACAGTAATATTAAGGTCTTGGCGAGGAAGTTACGGCTTATACTCCCGAGTGTCTGATGCTTTGAAAGTGATTGGGAAAAAAAAAAAGCTTTGCCATCTCCTTAATATAAATTACTGATGTAGCTATTTTTTTTATATCAGGCTGATAGTTTTTGATTTAAGAGTCCGGTCTCAGCTCATTAAGGGAGGAGTTAAAGAAATACACAACCATACCACACCATATGAAAAACAATGCAGCTTCCCTTGATTATCCCTGAAACTGAAAATCCCTGGCTGTAACTTTAGTTTGGGAGTAAATGTAACTAATTTCAAGATGCAAAAAAAATTAAAAAAGCTTTTGTGCTGTACTCTGCTTGCTAGAACACATTGGAAGAAGTAGAAGATAAACATAGAGGTTGAAGACAGAGTGGAAAAAGTATGTAAGGTGTCAGGAGAAGTTATTTTATGTTTTAATCTGGTGTATATCTGCCTGGGATAAAAAAAAAAAAGCTAGTAGGGAAGGAAAGCAATTTATTCTTTAAGTGAGCAGGTGGGGTGTGCAGCTGCTGCCTTCTGATGTGGTGTTACTCTGCCTGTGGACACAGCACACTAACCTTCTCCTCTTGTGTGTGTGCTCTGCAGGACGGGAACACGGCTCTTCATGAAGCTTGTTGGCATGGATTCAGTCAGTCTGCCAAAGTGCTCGTTAAAGCAGGAGCCAATGTTCTTGCCAAGAACAAGGTGAGACCCATGCAGGGAGACTTCTCAGTTCTGGTGTAAGGTGGCTGATTCTTGGCACTGGAGATTTCTTGCCACAGCATCTCTCAGCAAGAGCGTGGGGAACCAGCTCCTAATGGGTCTTTTTTTTCTTCTTTTTTTACATTTCTCATGCCTGAGGAAGGCTGCAATTCCTGTAGATTCATGGTACTGTGCTCCGAGTGGATTCATTGTGATTGGTGGGATTTAAAATGAAAATTAATTTTACTTATAGGATAATGGTGTTTAAAATCCATGATTTCATTTTTTTCCCCTGTAAATTAAAAAGCCAAGTGAGCATAAGCTACAGAGGAGAAAAAGATACCATATCTTTTGTTAGAAAGTTCTTCCTAATACACAGTCATAGGCTCTTAGCAAAAATCTTGTAATGAACCCACATTATCCTCTTCTTTGTATTTATAATAGCTTGAGAGCAGTTTAGAGGAAAGAATAACAAAGCACAGAGTGGACCCATTCTTTCTCTCACAGAAGCTGGTGAGAAATTTGTTACTCTGTGGGAGACCAGGCAGATGAGCCTGTTCTCTGAGCCCTGACCCTAGGCACCAGAACCACGACCTCTCCCAGCACTTAGGTCCTCCCCCATCACCTACTGCACAGGACCTCTCTGCCTTCCCACCAGGGCCCATCTGCCAAACAGGAAATGGTAAAGATGCTGCAGAGGCCCTCCACAGATAAACCCAGGGGAGAAAATAATGGCACTTAAATGCAGTCAAGCTGAGAAAGAAAATGTTCATATCTGCCACAGCTCAGAGACCTGAAATAGTCTGTAACATGGAACCGAAGTCTTAAGACCACATCTAAGAGGTGACCTGTCTTGAAACCATGGCGGACAAATCAAAGGACATAGTCAAGGTGAACAGGCAGCCTAGCAAGCATGGGAAAACTTTATACCTCAACTGATTTCATTTTTAGCTCCCAAGAGCCAAAAACCCAATCATGTTCAGGCCAACAAGAGCTGCCAGAAAAACTTGTCAGACCAATAAAATTCTTCACAGTGTTAGGTAGACAACACACAAACAAACTCTTCTTTGATTTCTGGCCATAGAAACTGCTTCTTCTAGGAACCTTAGTGTGTGATTCTCTGGGTCTTGGGTGGTTAGGGTGGTTTTTTTCTTCCCCATCCCCTCTTGGCTGGACACTGGTATGCCTTCTGCACGTCAGAGCTGCGAGAGCAGCTACAGATGCAGCCGGGTTTGGAGCTGGCTTGTGTTGTGATCGTTAAGGAAACAAAGATAACTGTGAGCCTCGTCTGCCTGGCACCCTGCGCAGCTGTGGCTGAAGTGAGCTTGGAGATGCTGTGCCATGGCAGCGTGTTGTTTTGCCTGTGTGCATGGGGGAAACCCACAACACAAGAATTCTCTTTCTTTAAATGCAAGTGATAGTGCTATTTGACATTAATGAACCAGATGGTTTCTAGAGGCTTTGCTTCCTCCGGACAGACTTGATTGATGAAGATATCATCAGACTGTCCAATTTCTGCCTTTACCCCAAATAAATAATTTCTGGGATGAAGAGAGTACTTCCATCTCCAGGTTCATTCAGCTCATGTCTTTGGGAAAAATAACAGCAATAGATGCCCCCTCCTGGGTGGATCCTCTCATGGGAAGACCCACGAGGTTTTATTTTTTTTTAATGCTTATGTCCAATGTCTAAATACGACCTTTATATTTTCCTGTATTTCTCTAAGGCAGGTAATACACCTCTTCACCTGGCTTGCCAGAATAGCCATTCCCAGAGTACTCGTGTTTTGTTACTCGGAGGATCTCGAGCAGACCTCAAAAATAATGTGAGTTTTGAAAATAACGTGTTCTTTTTTGTGTGCCTTTAGTTAACATTTCTTTAACTTGTGTAAATACTCAGAAATGCTTTAAGCTGTTATTTTTAGTATAAATACTACTGGAAAACTCACAACCCACTAACAAGCCGTTGTATACAACAAGTACAGGAATGGTTTTGAAAGGACTGAGAGTTGCACTGCTCATACCCATCTCTTGAGCAAGGACAGAAGGAGCCAGAGGGGGGTTTGCCATTGCAGGCAGAGACAGTTGGTCCTTTGCTGCTTTTTTGGGGCCTGACAGCCTGACCCATACACTGTCGTGCAATTCCTCTCTCAAAGAGACGGAAGTCGTACAGAGGTTTCATGCCAGAGTGGTGAAAGGCTTCAGACCTGCCCTTGCTGAGACAGATAATGTGTACTCTGTCAAATGAGCTGGTTTCAAGGTGACTTCAATTTCAGACAGCTTTCCTTCCGTTTTGTAATGATTCTGGCATGACAAAGGACAACAAAACCTAGAAAAGGAAGCCAGATGTTTTTGTCCCTGCTCGGTAACAAGGTGGGCAGAAGGACACAGAAGTGGAAACCAGTGGGGTTCTGCTCCCAGCTCCCATCTCCCCAGCTGCACATGTGCCACCTGTGTGGGGCCACTGCTCCAGTCCCCACTCCTCATGTTTTCTTTGTTATTTGCAACAGAGTGGAGTTTTCCAAATCATGCTGCTTTGCTGTTCAGAAGAACAGATTTAACATTAAAATGTAACTCCGGGTTTATAGTGCAGTAAACCAGCATTCCTTATTCCAGTATTTCCCATCCATGGTTAAAGAATTTGTATCCCCACCTTGTGTGACCCCCCAGCTCTTGCTAAACCTTCCCACCCATCATAGGAGACTTGGTGCTGCAGAGAAGACAGCGTTGCTGCTCAGTGGGGGCGCGTGGTCATCCCTGAACCGTGTGACAAGTGCGAGCTTTGTGACTGCGATGACATGCTCAGAGCTTTGTTTCTGTTCGCAGGCAGGAGATACCTGTCTGCATGTGGCTGCTCGTTATAATCACTTGCCCATCGTTAGGGTGCTGCTCAGTGCTTTCTGTTCTGTCCATGAAAAGAACCAGGTCAGTGCATGAATGTCATTGCGACTCTGCGCCCTTTGCATACGGCTAATTGTTGGGAAGAGGGGTTCCCACCCAAGTAATCCTGCTTCCCTCTGTGCTTCACTCTAACACCAAATGCCTGAGCTTTTAAGAAGAGCCTTAAAGTAATGGCATATTGGTGGTTTATTATTTTGCCATCACATTTGCATAATTTTGTTAAAACGTTGCCTATTTGCCTATTGTGCCTATAAGCAAGCTGGGGAAGAGCTGTTCACGAGGGCATGTAGCAGTAGGATGAGGGGTGATGGTTTTAAACTAGAAAAGGGGAGATTTAGGTTGGGTATTAGGAAAAAAATTCTTCAATGTGAGGGTTGTGGATCACTGGAACAGGTTGCCCACAGAGGTGGTAGAGGCCCCATCCCTGGAGATATTCAAGGTCAGGCTTGATGGGGCTCTGAGCAACCTGATCTAGTGAAGATGTCCCTGCTTATTGCAGGGGGGTCGGACTAGATGACCTTTAAAGGTCCCTTCCAACCTAACACATTCTGTGGTTCTATTTATGAGGTTCTGCTATTGTATGTTTGTGTGGAAAGAGGGTTTGGGGCAGGGGTAGTAGCGCAGCGTTTGGAGTTGGCGCTCCTGGGTCCTTGCCAGTTCCGTGCAGGCTGGGCAAGAGACTTACTCATTTTTTAGTAGGGTCCCATTTTCTCCTCTCTAACCAGGTTTTAATGATCCCATGGCTGTTACAGAGGCATTGCAAAGCAGAACTCTGGTTGAGATGCTACAAAGTGCGAATTCCCCTGTAATACTTTGCTGCCCTTTGCAGTAGGGGGAATTAAAAGGACATGGAAGTGAAGAAAAAGTATGTTTTAAATTCAAAATAATGACCAGCCTAACCCAGTTGTGTCGATTGCTGTGCCTATGACATAGTCTGATTGGGTGGTAGAAGGTAGATTTAGGATGTGAAAATCTGCTAAACAAACAGATTATGTGGTGCTTAACCACGTCGTCTCATGGTCCTGGGAAAGCTTTCATGTATAGTTGAGGATCATAAAGGTGTTTCCCAACCTGTACGTTTAATCTGGCTTCTCAGACATGAGATCTTACAGCAAACAAAATGGGTCTCAGCATGTTGAATTTACTATGTAATTTTATTTGGAAACAAGTTTTTTAACTTGCAAAATGTGCTACTGAATATTAGATCAACTGGTGTGAACCCAGCCCAGGGAGACACCCCTTTCCTTCATGGCCCAGCACTACCTAAAGTTGTTCCATATTTGCACATACAAAGATTTTATTTATAAAGAGGCCTCATCTGAGACTGCAGCAAGCAACAGATTGACACTGATCTTGAGGAGACATAGCTTTTTTGAAGGCAAAATGCAAGGCAAAAAGGGGAGAGGAATGCATTATATGCACCTGTCCAGTCTCCCTCCCATGGCTGCTGGCTCTGTTACCGGTTCCTGAATTTGATCACAGCCATCTTCACCTCACTGCACCGGGACAAGGGCAGGGCAGTGTGATAGTGCTGGACCCAGATCGCCTCCTGGCTTTGGTCCAAAAACCTGTTTTTCTTGAGGAATCTGATGGAGAGAATGCGGACGGTCTTGCTGCTGGTATTTATCTGATTATTTTTGAGTAATGGGATACATGACCACCTGTGCTCCAAATAATCAAAACTGGAAAAAAATTAAAAGAAGAAGAAGGAAAAAAAAAGGAAATAGGAGTTTGTGGTGGGAAAACCGGTTCTGCCCTCAGATGTTGTATCTGTTTGCTGGCAGTAGAGCTGGGCTGTCTCCAGGCTGCATCACGTGTCACTTGGTTTAGTTAAACCAGATCACCAGCGCCCCAGCCGCGCTTCTCAAAACCAGGCTGAAGTAGCTCCTTGCCCCGAAATAGGTCCTTGCCCCTTCCTGTCCCCTTCCTCCCAACACTGCTTTTTATTTTGTTGGCCAGGCCTTCATTATGCTTAGTTGTTGCGTCAGTAAATGTAGATCTTGTGGCCTCTGAGCATCTTTCAGTAGGGTGTGATTTCTGCAGCGTGAGACCCAAGGACTTGAGTTACATGGTTGTTTTCTGCTTTCAATCTTGCAGGCAGGGGATACTGCACTCCATCTGGCTGCTGCTCTGAATCACAGGAAGGTGGTTAAGCTGTTGCTGGAGGCAGGGGCTGATGCATCTGTCGTCAACAACGTAAGCAGGACATTGAGTTTCTTTGGTATTTTGTATTAATGCAGACTCCCTTCAACACTCTTCATAGCACTTGTAGAAGATACTTCAGTGTTAAGTCTGGGCAGATGAAAGCAGTTAGTGACTTTACTCTTGCGCATGGAGCTTGTACTAACCTTGGGTGGAGGAATTCCACATTTCCAGCAGCTTGTGTGTTGAAGGAAATACCATTTTCTTTCTCCTCGCAGGCTGGTCAGACCCCTCTAGAGGTTGCCAGACAGCACAATAACCCTGAGGTTGCTCTCCTCCTCACTAAAGCATCACAGGTATGTTACGAATCTCTCCCCAACACACGTACACACAAGAGGAGGATCTCACCCCTCCATGGGCAACGAAGTGCCATGATAGACCTACCATGAGTATAAACACCCACGCTGCTTGGCCCATCAGTCTCCATCTGGCAGTGCACTGCTTCTTTTATGTATCACCTTCTGATAGAGGTGAAAGAGATCTGCTCTGTGGCTTGGCTTCAGTGGTAGGAAAGAGTGTGGCATCGCTGAGTAACGGTGTGTGGTCTGCCTTCAGGTCTCACGCTTCAACCGTGGAAGAAGCCTGAGGAAGAAGAGAGAGAGGCTGAAGGAGGAAAGGCGAGCTCAGTCTGTACCACGAGATGAAGTAGTACAGAGCAAGGTACAGCCCAGCCCTACCAACTGTTCCGCTGCAAGGAGGGAGTGTAAATAAAACATGTCATTGGGACCAAAGCTGTTTGGAGCCATCACTTGTGGGTGGCCATGGTCGCTTTCTGGGGCAGGCTTCCACGCCTTGTTGCTGAAGTTGCCCATTCGTGTTAGAGCAGCTTAAAACTGGGAAATTGAAGAAAAGATGCCTCTTCTCCATCTCTGCAACTGCTCTAACTCCCTGTCTTTGCTTCAAGCAGGGCAGTGTCTCTGCTGCTGACGACACCCCGAGTAGCGACCGGCCACCGCAGGGCAAGAGCGATCTGAAGGATGAACCCCGGTTGACCTCACCAGATCCCAAAGGGAAGAAGAGCAAAAAGAAAAAGCCAAAGGAAAAGGTATCACTAGATTTAAAACAGCAGGGAGAGATGAGGTAGCCGTGAAGGTACAGGTGTTCCTTTGGCCTGTCATGCAGTCAGGGCACCAGCCCTGGTGTGTGCATGGGGCAAAGCTGCTTTCTGGTGGGGAAGCCCTGTTGTTGATGGTCTCGCAAACTGGATTGGGTTGGAGATCTGGTTATTGTGGTGAGAGACACCCACGCTCTGGCCGGCCACTGCAGCTGGATCGGTGTTTTGGCTACAGTTAACACAGCAAGTTTGTCCTGTTCCCACCAGGAATAGTTTTCCAGGGGGTTCATGGATAGGGAATGCACTGTGGTGTATTTTATGCAGGCTTCAGCACTCTCGGACCCCACCTCCCCAGCTGATCAGCAGACTCTCCCTCGGCCCCAGCAGAACCTGCCGAAGCGCAGAAGCAGACATCACTGCTCCTCCCCACCCCCTCCCCACGAGGTCCGAGCCTACCAGCTCTACACGCTCTACCGAGGAAAGGATGGGAAGGTGATGCAGGTGAGCCAGCTGCCTCCACTCCATTTTGTCCACAAGTATTTACTAGTAGATGTTTCCAAAAGAGCATGAAAATGGCCAGCAAATTGCCCTGTAGCCATTGCAAACTTCTGCACCGTTTCTTTCTTAATATTGCCCTCCTGTACTTCCAGGAGGGTGGTCTTTTTGCTTCTTCAGCTTCTCACCTCCATCCAGCAGCTGTCCTGGGGCCCTGGCTGTAGTTAAAAATTTCCTGAGATTCTGAAGATCACTCAAGTCAGCCGTCAGAGGCTTCACTGACCAGATTCCCTGTGATATTGCTGTCTTGACGCTTGGGATGTTTACAGGCAGGGGGACTATGGTATTATCCTCATAGCAGACGCCAGAGAGGGTGGAGGACCTTGTGCACATCAAAAGGAGTATCACCCTGCCCCTGGGACCTGAGGGGAGGAGGGTGGGCCAGTCAGAAGGATTTGGAAGAAAGGTGCAAAGATTTGTATGCAAATCAACACTGCTCCCAAAGATTAGTTTAATATAGGTAGACTCCCTCGTAGCAGTTCCCAAAGTGCACAACCCTCTTCTCTCCCCTTCTTTTTAGCTCACCTGTTGGTTTTGATGTCCTCAGGCCCTGAATAGCAAACAGAATTTCTGAAATGTGTGCATTTCTGAAGCTTTCTCTAGCTTTCAGCAAGCCACCCACCTTCTGCTGCCAAGGGCATTACCCCCAGCTTGTCAAACAGTAGTGCAGGGCCAAAGGAGAGAGGAGGCTCCTCTGCAGACAGTTTCTGGGCTGCCGTGCTGGGCTCCTGGCTCGCCCCTTGAAGGAGACAGTTTCTGCCAGCAGGTCAAGGGAGGTGATCCTCCCCCTCTACTCTGCCCTGGTCAGGCCCCACCTGGAGTATTGTGTCCAGTTCTGGGCTCCCTGGTATAAAAAGGACAGGGATCTCCTGGAGAGAGTCCAGAGAAGGGCTACGAAGATGATAAAGGGCCTGGAGCATCTCCCCTATGAGGAAAGGCTGAGAAGATTGGGACTGTTCAGCCTTGAGAAGAGAAGACTAAGGGGGGACCTAATTAATGTTTACTATTATCTTAAGCAAGGGATGCAGGGGGAATCAGCCAGCCCCTTTTCAGTGGTCTGTGGAGACAGGACAAGGGGCAATGGCTGCAAGTTGGAGCATAGGAAGTTCCGCACCAACATGCGGAGAAACTTTTTCACAGTGAGAGTGACAGAGCACTGGAATAGGCTGCCCAGGGGGGTGGTGGAGTCTCCTTCTCTGGAGATATTCAAGACCCGTCTGGATGCCTATCTCAGTGAAATGTCCTAGGGAGCCTGCTTCGGCAGGGGGTTGGACCCGATGATCTCTCGAGGTCCCTTCCAACCCCTACAATTCTATGATTCTATGATTCTATGATTAGAGGTCCTTGCTGAAGTTCAGGAGCTTTTTGTGACCATCTCCTTCAGAGATGTCCTGGTTTCAGCTAGGATGGAGTTAATTTCTTTTCTAATAGTGGATAGAATTCTGTGTTTGGGAGTTAGGATGAGAGCCTTGCTGATAGCACCCTGATATTTCTAGTTGTTGCCAAGCAGTCAAGGACTTTTCCAGTTGTTCATATTTCCCTACTAACAAGAAGGGAGGGGACACAGCCAGGACAGGTGACCTGAACTGGCCAAAGGAGGTATTCCATGCCAGTGAAGTATGTCATGCTCTGCATAAAGCAGGGCTGGTGGGAGGAGGAGCAGGTGGCTCCAGGATGAGCAGGTTTTGGGGACAGGACGGCTCTGGGCTGCACAGCCTGAGTTGTGTGGTTCAGTGAGAAACTGCATTGTGTATTACCAGTTTCATATATTTTCTTTTTTGCTATAAAGTCCTGTTATCATTGTTATATCTATCTTTCTGCTATTCTAGCAAACTATCCTTATCCCAACCTGCAGGGTTTTGGTTTCTTGGTTTTGGTTTTTTTCCCTTTCCCTTCCCTTCCCCCCATTTCTCCCCCCCAGCCCCTCTCTTTTAAAGAACAAGCGACTGTGTGGTGCTTGGCTCTCAGCTGGGGCAAAACCACGACAAGAGATTTCCATGTGGTCGGTGCAGGTCCCCTTGCAGAGCAGCCTCGGGACGTGTCAGGAGAGTCAAAGGCAGGCAGCAGCGTGCACAGCACATAAAGGTCAGCCGAGCGCCAGCAGGATGAAGGCAGGAGCTGCAAGACCCTGCCATGCACAACATGGAACAAACAAGAACTAGCATTGCTAGGATGGGAAACATGAACAAATGCACATGGTAAACATGTGCACAGAACTCACGTGTTTTGTACTTTCCTAGTCTGTGGTTTTCCAACTAATAGCTCACCTGCTGACCTATTGTGAGATGGTACCAGGAGGGTGAGATGCAGCACATGGTACAGAAGGGCCCAAGACTGACTCGAGGCAGTGATAATGCTCTAAGTGCACCAAGAGAAGAGCGGGATGTAGCAAGTAAATGTGTTACTCCTTTCAGGCACCAATAAACGGATGTCGTTGTGAGCCCCTGATAAATAAACTGGAGAATCAGCTGGAGGCAACAGTGGAAGAGATCAAAGCTGAGTTTGGGACAGTACAAGATAAGATGAATGTTAAGCTGGGCCAGATGGAAACCAAAACTCAACATCAAGTAAGAATGTGACCCAGAGGTCTGCCTGCCCGTGTGACTGTTAGAAACATACCCTGAGCTTAATGAGTATTCTCATTGTCACGATCCATTTATTGCTTCTTGTGTTGAAAAAATGAACCCGATACCTAATACTCAAGAGCAGGGAACTGTGACATTCCAAAGGAGTCTAGTGTTGCAGAGAGGGGTCTGGAGAAAAACACATTTAATGTCTTAAGTGGCTTCAGGTTGTTCCTTAGCCAATAAATCTAAACTGCTTGAGGCCCTAAGAGGGAAGCTTAAAGACAGAAGGCTGGTCAGTTTGTAATGGTAAAAAAATCCCTTGTGCTGAATTCTGTGTGCACTGAAGATCCTCTAAATTATATTTTATTCCTAATGTAATTGTTATTCATCAACAATCTCGCACTTGAAACTTTCTTCAAGCTCCATCTAACTGTAGTCAGCAGCATTCTTAGATACAAACAGGCTTACAAGGTTCACGCACGGGGGTTTTGTTTGGTGTTTAACCTGATGATCTCACCTGTACTGTGGGCTTTTTCCCCCAGCTCCGTGTTTTAGACAAGCTGATGGCTGAGCGGCTGTCCGCAGAGAGAACAGAGTGCCTGCACCGCCTGCAACAGCACACCGAGCTGGAAAAGAATGAGGGGGAGAAGCGGCAGGTAGGGCTGCAAACAGCTACTCCCAGTGAGCCCAGATGGATCAGCTCAGGAGTCCCCTTCCAGCAGGCAGAGAGAGTATTGGAGCTTTATCTCCTCTGCTGGAACAGGCGAAAGAGCTTCAAAGACTGAATGATTCCTGTCCACCACCTCCATCTCGAAACCGAATTTGTAAGGCTTTTGCATCAGAAATGGGGAACGTGAAACCCAGTCCCCCTGCTGTAGTTCGGTTTGGTGGGTCTGAAGGGGGGATCTGTAACATAGAGCTTTGCAAAAACTTCCTACTGCTAAATTTTTAACAGCTGTGCTTCCAGCTTCTGCTTCATGACAGGGAATCTGCGGATAGCAGCACAGGTTCAGGTCTATGCTGTTCCTTTTACTTCTCACCTGTTGGTTGCATGCCCTCAGAATCTCTCCCTTCTCTGTCTGATCTGTTCTTCCCCCTGACTTTGGCAGTGGTGCACCATCTCCATGCTGTGTATTGCTGCCAGTCAGTTAGTTCTTTCTATGTGCTTATTTAACCAGCATTACAAAAGAGATCTTGTAATCCTATAGAGATCCCCCTCTTGCCCTCTGAGCTTCTGCAAAACCTGACCACTAAAGCACGCTAAGAGCTTTGTGTTTCTCCACTCACACAGGTAACTTTAAAATGCAGGGATTTTCTCATTGGTATTCTTCTAAGAATTGAGAAATATGCTTCATGCTACTTAATTGTCATCATTTTCTTAAAGACCTTTCCAAATCTGTGTTAAAAGGCTGGCAGCTGTGATAATCCCAGCATAAACTACGGAACTTGGATCTAACCTCTACAAAAGACTTTTCTCCAAAGAAAAGTACTTACCAAACTAAGGCAGGTTTAGTTCTTATGTCGTAGTAAGAGATGTGAGTATTATATTGGCTTCTGAATGTCTGGGCTCGCGCTCCAGCTCCTCATAATCTCCATTTAAGAAATGAGATGCTGGAGTGACACAAGAGGTAAACTGAAACTATCGTGAAATCAGATCAACTGTTCCTGTTCTCTTGGGTCTGTTTGAACCTATGTGGAAAACTGAGTTGGGTTTACTAAATACATGAACTACACAGCCATGTGCCTGGGGGCATGACCTAAATCCATGATGTCACATGAACAAGGTAAAAGAGCTGCTCGTGTTCTAAATGGTTGCTGGCAGATGCCTCTGCAGCTGACACATGTTAAGCAGCCTTGGACTTTGAAAGCTGTCAGGAATCTGTCATTTAATCTTGGACTCACCTTTGTCACCAAGTGAACAGAGGAGCAGAGGTTGGTGATGGTATAAAGCTGTGTCCCGCAAGTGTTTGTTTTGAATGTCACTCTTACACGGCAGCTTTGACGACATGCGGTGTTCCTTGCGCTTAGTGCCATTGACCGCATCATTAAAACAAGTTGGCCTTGATCAGAGGACTTGGAGCTGCATTTGAAGTCACACATTCCAATCTAAGAGGTGGTAGCTTGTCTAAAGAGGGTGCCTCTCAATGGCAAATGCATAGTTCTTCATCTTTTCTGACTTGCAGTCCTTTAAATATTCCCAGCAGCAGCATGCGTATCTGTAAAGGGAGTCTAGCCCACAGCTACCAGCTTGCTCCTCTTTGTCCCTGCCACACATACTCCGCAGCCCAGGAACCACTGGATCATTTCATGGTCTCTTTCTTGTAGATATCCTTGGTCGATGAGCTGAAGACTTGGTGCATGCTGAAGATTCAGAATCTGGAGCTCAAGCTTTCTGGAGATTCCAGGTCATCAAGACCGAAATCAACTTTGTCGACTTGTGAGTCTCTCACTGAGACCCTGGATACGGAGAACAACCCCCACAGTGCCAAGGAGTGTAAATCCAACCAGCCTGTGCTGCAGCCAGAGGGCTCCCACCAGCATTCCTATATCACGCTCCCAAACAGCCTCTCGGAAGATGGGGGGAGGAGTAGAGTCACGGTGGCAGAACAGAGCTTTGGGCAACATTTTTGCATTCAACAGGACGACACAGGTACAACCCTGTCAGGTACTGAGATGTTGTATTCATTCAAAGGCGAGCTAGTTCACTGAAGGAGACTTGTAGTAACACCACAGATACTAACTCTGGCTGTGTGCTTTCCCTCATCCCTACAACTAACGTTTTGGGATTAGGATACACTTCAAGGCAGCTACTGGGAATCAGTTGAAGACGCAGTTGGGAGGAATTTCAGTAGCTCTTCCTGATGTTGCTGTGTCTTTGAAGCCAAGTCCTGTTTTCTGAAATTTCTCCAGCTTCCCAGTCAGAATTGCTCCTGTGCTGGTGTCTGTCAGCAAGGGGGGCAGATGATCCAAAGCCTACTGAAGAAAGTGTATGGTGTTTAGCGCTTTCCAGATGTGTGGAACCTATGATGGCAGAGTGCAAGGCTGTGAACCTAAAATACTCATTTTCCTTGGGAATACTGAAACTGCAAGGATCTAGAATAAACATCTCCCTTCTTCCTTTCCTTGAGCCAAAGCCTGTTTAATTATTAGTTCATTTGACAAAACCAAAAATAGCTGAGAACATTCAGGGATCTTGTCCACCCAAAGCTGTGGAAGACCTCAGTTAAGCCACTGCTCTGTGCTTGGCTAGGGAAGTTTTTGAGGAAAGCAGAAATGGGCTCCTGTGTGTGACATCATGTATGTCCCTCAAAGCACTATGCAAAGAGAACAGACCTGGGCATGGATACCATAGTCTAGAAGGGCAGAGGACTGCACAGGAGATCTTGTGGCAGCACGAGTGCTACTGCGCTCAGCACTCCAGTAGCATCAAAATGTGTCATTTTTGCCAAGTCAGTGGGGCTTTGAGTTTTGTAGAAGCTGGGGGGTGGGGGAGTCTAGCCTGATCGTTGCTACAGTTCCTTCTTGTGAAGTCCCCTGACGGCCGTCAGTTTGCAGTCCCACAGCCGCGATGCAGCGGGTCTCTGCCTGAGAGAGACCCTCTTTAATAACTACTGTATCACCTAACTGGGAAGATGTGATAAACTAGTAATGTGAGGATTTACAAATGCTGAATGCCCAGCGCGTTTCTAAATACACCTGTATGTATTTTGTTCTGCAGGTACAGAGCAACAGTTAATTGTTGGAACGGTTTCTTCTGCCCCTGCTCAAGACGTCAGGCCGAAGGACAGAACTGTCGGTGCCAGCACATTCCACAGGTTCCAGCAGGAGCTGCCCTCTGCCGAGCTTCTGGGCTCCAAATTAAGACACGTTAAGGTTCAAGCTGCTTTGCAGCCTTTGACTGAACCTGTGAAGACCGAACCGCAGAGCAGCTGCCTCATCGACAAAGGAACCCAGACAAGGAAGTCCAGCAAAAGCGCGCAGGCAAGGCACAAAGCTCTGCACCACGCTGGGGCACAGCAGGGGCAGGAGCAGCACCCCTCCACCGTGTCTGCAGGACAGCCGCCTGCCCCTCCACTCAGAGACACCTCCCAGGCCCTGGAGATAACGCAGTACTTCTTCGAGGCCGTTTCCACACAGATGGAGAAGTGGTACGAACGGAAGATAGAGGAAGCCCGGAGCCAAGCTAATCAGAGGGCGCAGCAAGACAAAGCTGCGCTCAAGGAACACATTAAAAGCTTAGAAGAGGAGCTCAGCAAATTAAGGACTAAGGTGCAGAAAGAGAGCTAGCATCTACCGAGCGGGTGAAGACAAGCAACGGGACTCATTTTGGAACCTGCTGTACAGGAGCCTGGAATACTGATAAGAGATACACATTTGTAGTGCCTGTTACATCCAAACAAAATGCTCTTTTTCAGGAGTAGGAATAACTTTGGAAACTCCAGAACCCAGGAGAATTCATATGCAGACTGTACTGACAACGAGATGCTGCAAATTAGATCCTTTCTTTGTTACTTCCAGGAGTCTGTTAAATACTGCACTCTCAATTTCCAGGTGCTGCTTGAACACAAACCGCATTAGAAACCAAATTGCTTTCTGAAAAGGGAATTTCCTTATTTCCACCCAGGTCATGCATGGCTGGAGGGTTCCGCTGCGTGCTACACCTAAGCATGCGGCGATACCAGTATGGAAACAAATCCAGGATGTTTGAGGGCTTTTGGCAGAAATTCCTTAGTGATGAAGGGCTATTGATACTATTTTAGATACTCCCCACAGCCTCCTCCCTAGTTGGCGGAGAGAAGCTACAGAACCAACCCAAACTACAGCCACATAGGTGACAGGTGCCCGGCAGGAGAGGCCAGGCTCCCACTGAGCGCGCTGCTGAGGTGAGTCATCCCATTTGGTACAGAGGCTGCAGTTGCCACTTTGCTTTTCTTTACATTTTTATGTTATTAAAACAAATGCTCAACAAGATTTGTCGAGGTTTTAGCAGTGTCCTGGCTTGCAGGGAGGGCTCCTTGTGGTTGCATTGTTGTTGGGGCCATTCTTGAATAATCTGCTTAAGAAGTTCTGTTTGGGGCATGGATAGCAAATGTGCTACCCTAACCATGCTCTGCTGCTTGGGTGTAATTTTTTTGCACAAATCTCTTCTCCTTCAAGCAGCAAATTGCTGAATTCTCTTCTACTGAAGCCGAGAAGGTCCTCCAGATAAAGAAGTGAAAGCTTGGTTCCCTGTACGCAGATGTTTCTTTTTCTGCAGAGTCAGAATTCTCTCCCAGGCACCTTGTCCAGACTGTCTTCCTTTGCTCCTCTGAGCAATTACCCTGTTTTTCTCCTCAATGTCTAAAAAGAGAGGCCAGGCCCTGGTGAGTCATTAGGCCTTGGGACCAGTTGCATAAGCAGTCCCACGAAAATAGATCCCAGTAATATTTTAAAGATACTTTTTTTGGATGTGTTTTTGTTATAAAAACCAAAACTTACAATGCCCAATGTCATTGTCCAGGCTGACAAACACCAAATACAGTAGAGGCACCAGCACTTCCTGCCTCTGCACCCCTTTACGATTTCCTCCTGAACCTCTGAGAAGGCTCCATCAGATTCTGTTGGAAAAGGAACATTACCTAACAGATGGTGATGGAACAATTGTTCAAACCGAACTGAAATACAGCGTAGTACTGCTGTGCCAAGAAGGAGATTCTTTTTTTTTCCTGAGAAACCCTAAAATCAATACAAAATACTTTACAGTATTGAAGACACCATGAACTAATTAGTAATTAAGTTCTCATCTTCTTAGCTGATGTATGAAGAAAATTGGATTATATAACACTATTTTAAAAGTTCCTATTCATGCACTATCAAGACAAGAGAGATATAGCCACAGTTACAGAAAGAACTAGTTTTGCTGCTCTGACTTCTGTAGTCCAGTAGACTTTCTGTATGTTCCCAGCGCTGTCTGAGCTACTGTAGGAACACAGCAGCATGCCCCTTCAGTTTGTACCAGCTTGATAAAGTGGATGCTTTGCCAAGCGATTAAAACAAGCGTTGCTCAGAAGCTGTCAGTGTTGCTCGGAAGTCTGTGGGGGAATGGAGGAAGGCCCCTTGCTTGCCTCAGAAGGGGAACCAGAAAATGGGTTTTCTTTTGGTTTTGGGGTGGTTTTTCTAAGCTTTTGTGCTGGTGGTTATAAACCAGGGAAACGGGGTCTCTCCCACCTGTCCCTGAGGGAGGCTGCGGGACTGCCTGCCACTGCTTGGCTGGTGCACATACCCACCCTTGGGAAGCTTCTGGCATGGGGCTGAGCTGTACAGCGGATCCCACACAGATCCTGAGTGCATGCAAGGGAAGGGCAAAGCCATGGCTTTGGCTGAGCTGCTTCACAGGCAAACAGTGCTGCCTGAGTAGCCACCGCAGCAGTGATTTACAGCAGCGACTAAGGGAGCAGTAATCGAGGACACTCACTTGGCTGCAGGGGGCCAATTGCAGAGGTGGTCTGCAGCCAGCGAGTGCGCGGTAAAACTAAGGGAAGTGTTTTCTGCAAGAGCCTTTCGCTGTAACCCTCCCTCCTTCAACACCACTTGAGTCAAAGGGCTTCCTTCCAACATGCCCGTGCTACTGACTTTTGTTCTGCAGTCCACTCTTGGAGTGGATTTACCTCCCCTGGGAGCCTGAAGGCTTCTGGCCATCAGCGTTATCTTGAGGAGCCTGCAAAGCTGAAGCCATGGAGATGATGGGAGAGAGCACTGAGGAGGTCAGTGTCTGCCCAGGGCATGGCCTGGCAAGACCGATCCTGGACTATGTGGCCTCTTAACCTCAAACCATGGAAACTGGAGTCACAGGAGTAGCAGGGTCTGAATGGACAGCAGTGGTGGCAGGGTGAAGCCTCCTACTTAAGGAGCAGAAATCAAACCACTGGCTGGAGGGAAAGGGAAAGCTTCAGGTCAGAGCAAGCTGACAGATTAGGGCTTTGTTTAGTCAGTATTCCCTTCCAAATAGTGTTTCCTGGTAACATGAAAAATCTAATCCCTACAGACTCATGTCCTACCAAAAAATGGAAACAAAACTTAGATCTTGAGCAAAGTATTTAGACATATTCAGAAGCCCAAAGGCTTCTGCCTGTACAAAGCTGAACTTTCTAACAGCCTCACTGCTTACCTGAACACATCCTTTCCTGCAAAGCTAAGCAAGCATCCCAGGGAAGGCTCCTGCAGTGACTGTCAGGAAAAGAATTAAGCAAGCAGCTCCGTTGCAAAGTTCTTTCCTGTCAGGCAGCAGCTTTTTGGAAAGCAGCTTTACTGAAGTACAGCAGCATTGAAGACCCTTTGCTGCCTCCAGCAAGCAGTGTAATCCCTGTGCCAAGTGGGTGTTTTAGTCCCTCCTGTATCCCAGAGGGGGAGTATCACCCTGTCCTGTCCCTTCTCCTGGCAGTGGCACTTACCGGACTTGCTGCAAGGCCACTGGGCTGGCCAACTCTTGCACAGTGTCTCATCTGCTGTCTGGCTGTTACTGCTGAGTACATCCCAGACTCAGGTCAGCACTGTTAAATTATATCTGGGGATAGCGGGGACACGCAGGAAGGGGAGAGCAGCTGCACACTGACCCCCAGCAGTGCAGCAACACAGTGTTCAGCAAAATAACCACAGCATCTGCGGATGGCATTTTCTATTTCTGATTCTGGTTTGTATGGACTTTCAAATACTAACTTGAAGGTGCTTCCTGTTAAATCGGTCATAACCATTTCTGGGGCTAAAATACCTTGTTTTCATAAAGACTCTCCCTTTTAAGTTTTATACAGGAACAACTCAAAGTCAACATATAAATTGTGGACAAGAGCCACCAAAATGCATCTGCAGCCCTGAGGGCCAACCGCATCCTGGGCTGCATCAAAAGAAATGTGGCCAGCAGATCAAGAGAGGTGATTCTGCCTCTCTGCTCTGGTGAGACCTCACCTGGAGTACTGAGTCCAGCTTTGGAGCCCTCAACACAAGAAGGACGTGGACCTGTTGGAGTGTGTCCAGAGGAGTGCCACAAAAATGATCAAAGGGCTGAAGCACCTCTCCTATGAAGGCAGGCTGAGAGAGTTTGGGCTTGTTCAGCCTGGAGAAGAGAAGGCTCCATTGAGATCTAGCGGCCTTCAGTGCCTGAAGTGTGCCTATAAGAAAGCTGGGGAAGAACTGTTCGTGAGGGCATGGAGCAATAGGACAAGGGGTGATGGTTTTAAACTTGAAAAGGGGAGATTTAGGTTGGATATTAGGAAAAAGTTCTTCAATGTGAGGGTGATAGATCACTGGAACAGGTTGCCCAGAGAGGTGGTGGAGGCCCCATCCCTGGAGACATTAAAGGTCAGGCTTGATAGGGCTTCTGAGTGACCTGATCTAGCGAAGATATCCCAGCTTACTGCAGGGGGGTGGACTAGATGGCCTTTAAAGGTCCCTTCCAACCTAACGCATTCTATGGTTCTAAATACAAACCATTTTCTTAATGATTTGTTATGTTTGTTTTGAGCCCTTTTGTTTATCCCAAATGCTTTTTTTAACCCCAAATGGTGGTAAGAATCCTGGGCACAGTAGCAAAAGAGGTGTTACCATAACGAGCGTTACCCCTCAAGAGCTGTCACAACAAAAGACAGACAAAAGAATCTGCCTTGTATTTATTTTCCATTTATCCCTTGTAACATTTGGTGCTTGCAGCCTTTCCCACAGCACATGCTCCATCATCCATTCAGATCTTAAATGTCCTTTCATGTCCAAGTGATGTCCAAGTGATGTCCACATGGGAGGGTAAACAAGAAGAGGAAGGGGACAAAACAAACACAAACCCCACTGTGGTGGATTTTACCTTCAGCCATTACCAGGTGGTCAGCAAAGGCTGCTCCCACAACTGCATCCTGGAAAACATACAGCACGGATCAAAGTCCCTCTGTCAACAAGCTTAAGGTCAGGATTTTGCCAGCTTAAGTGTCCTTTGAAGTTCCTGAAGCTGCATGTTGCCTTGGGTAATCATCATCCTGATCACATCCTGCAAACCGAAACACCATCCGCTGAGCGGCACACAGCACAGCTTTTACACTGGCACATAGATTTTAATGTGCTTAAAGGCAGCTCTCAGCAGCACCACTCTGATCTATTTCTTTGTGTGAAAGGAATGCTACAGTCACCAAGATGGTGAACAAATTAATCTGTTTTAAATCAGTGCGTTCAGGGACTAGTTACACCTTTGCTTTAGAACTCAGTTTCTAAGAGTTTCCAACTCCCAGCAATGCTTCCTTTATGCCTCAGCGAGTGGGCAGTGACCACGGCACACGGGTGCTGCCCAGACAGCTGATGCACAGGGCAAGTTTCTTGCCCAAATCCCACAGTGCTTTGGCTGCGTAATTCAGGCACTGGCTGCTTGGGTAGTGATTGGGGAAAGCGAACAAGCGACGAACCAGAGGACCTAAAAAGCCATTCCCCACCCTCACCTCTTCCGTAGCAGCTTTATTTTTCTTGAATTCCTCCCTGGCCCAGTCTTTCAAATAGCAACGATCCGCTTCGGCAGGGACGTCGCGAATAGCTCGCAGGATCTTCCTGTATAGCTGCAGAACCTGCTGTCGCCTCAGGAACTGGGGAGGGGAGAGGGAACTCAATCCGCTGCCCCGGGACGCTGCCCCCTCGGCGGCTTTGCGGGACACTTCAGACCGCCAAGTTACCCGCCGCCCTAGCGCCGACATGTGGAACGGCACGGCCCAAGCGGCCACCCAGAGACCGCCGGCCGGGCGGGCGGGCGGACCGCGGCGCTACGCGGCCGCCCCGCAGGACTCACTGGGCACCCGCTTTCACCCGCAACCGCGCTGCTACCGTTTTCCACCGAGGCCGGGGGAACCCTTTGAAGGGCTCCGGTCACGGCTGCGGCAGCCCACTGCCCGGGTGCCGGCGCGCCGAGCTCCCCCGCCGCGAGACAAGGCCCGCCACCCCCGCTCTAGGCGGGCCAGAAGAGGACTGAGCCACCCGCTCGTACCTGCTTCAGTGTGAGAGCGCCCGGCGGAAGGCGGCTGGCGGCCATGACACCCAACTCCGCCCCTGACGCCCGACTCCGCCCCTGGCGGCGAGTCCTTCCTACACGGCCGGGCGTGGCTCCCCAGCCGCCATTTTCTGGCCGCGGCCGTCTGGGCAGGTAGCGTTGGGGATGGGACATAGCCCTCGGTCGTCTCTCCGCTGCCCCGCTCACCGCCGGCAGAGCCGCGCCCTCCCGTTCCTGCGGGGAGGTACCTCAGGGACCGGCGGCAGCGCTGCTACCTGCGGGCACGAGGGCAGGGCGCGCAGGCACGGTCCCGTGCCCTTCTCTTTCTTTCAACGCTGCAGCAAAGCAAACACCTCGGTGATAAATAGTACGCCTGGAGCCTGCGAAGGGGAGGGGGCTGTGCTTTAAAGACGGACACGGTCATACAGCATTTAACTCTAGCACCCACCTAAAAGCATCAGCACGATGCAGAAGTCACCTCGGCAATTACATCACACAAAGCTCCCTTTGCATCTGTCTTAAATACTTCCAGCTCTGCCCCAAACATTTAGGAGTTGCGAAGACCACAAGGTGCTGACAGTTTCTATAGAGAGGTGGCAAGAGCTGTTAAACCCAAGCACAGCCCCAGAGCTGACCTGAAAACCCACCCCCACCCAAGGCCTTGCCTTTGTGTTATGTACTCAGTGTTTCCTTGTACCAAGTTTAGTACAAGAACTTTTTAAACTTGCAGATAGAAAAACCCCCATTGTTTACATTTGAAGAGTAAGCATTGCCAATAAAACTGTGCCTCAGGCCACATCACTACAGCAAGGTATGGTTTGCTCTGGAGTGTATCCTTGTGCTCCTCGGAATAAGTTCTTTAAAATACTTTGTACAAGCCTGAAATGGAAGTACAGTCTAGTGACTTACCTAATGAATTAAATCCACCTTCTCCCATAGTTAAGTTTCCCAAAGCAGGTAAGTATTTTTTTTTACATGTATGAAAGTGCTAAAGAACCCTGGAAGGATATAATATACACCTGACCTGAAATTTGCTTGTCATGAGCTAGCTGTGACAAAGCTACAAAATATGAGGAGCACCACTACAGGTGAGGATTTTCTATCCAGAAGAGAACAAGGACCTCTCTGGGAACATGCCCCTATTTCAGCTGCTTTCTGATCAACTCCTGCACAACACTCATAAAGAAACACCTTCAGTTTTTTGCATGCAAAGAAAAAAAAAAATCTTTGAAGAGAGTTTAGACCAGGGGGATTTAGTTTCCTTCAGATTTTCAGTGAGAGAAGTCAAAAGACCAGACCCCTCATCAAAACTCTGTGCTGACATACCCTCACAAAAAAGGGGACAGGTGTTGGAAGTTGCATGAACGGCGTGTATCTGCAGATGGACACGCCCATCTGCACTGGCAGAGAATGCACGGCCTTGCCATGCAGATCTGGTTCACTTATTCAGGCTTTGCCCAGCTGAAAGAACAGGCATGGTGATTACAAACAGCGGTACCTCTTTTTATTAGTACAGACCATAGAAGATGCATAGCTTCTGCAATGGAAGAACCATGTCCATGCTCTAAGATGGTGGATTAATGGAAGGTCCATGTCTGCCTTGGACAAGGGGCAAACTTCACAGTGTTAACTGGTAACAGGGGTGATTGTATGGCATTATTCATAAAACTCCCTGTTGACATTGTCAGAGAAAAGTCAGCCATCATGACATCAGATGTGTTAAACTGCAGAATAGTTTCAAGTATTGAAGTATGTTTTTTGGTTGTTTAAAACCAACTGCTTCCCCTGCCCCAGAGAGATGCCAGCCACTTGGGTGAAGCTCCAGAATCCTTTTTCGCAAGACACCCAAAGTTTCTGTAATGCAGAAACGCCTTCCCAAGAGCAAGACCGATTCCTCTCATTGCAACAGACAGTTTCAGGAATAATTTTACCTCTGTGAACATTATGAATATCTCTCCTTGTGGCAAGTAATAAGTTATTACAAGAGAAATCGAATAAAGTTTTACACTATTAGCGGGGACAGACGACGACAGTCTCACCGTTGCATAATTGTCATCTGACAAGTGTGGGAGAGGGCACCCAAACCACTCTGATCTCACGCAGCCCAGCTGCCAGAGGGCAGCTCCTGCACAAGGATCCAAGCGGGCAAGGGGCCTCACCAGCTCGCTGATGAAATGTCTGTAGCAGCAGTTGGGTGCTGGCTCTGTCTGCCAAGTCTACGAAGCGTCTGAGGCAGTCACCAGTTCAAACCACTGCCGGAGCGCGTCACTGAGGGTCTCGGGAAGAGCGTTCACGTCTCTAAGGATCATGTAGAACGGGAAGGGGAATTCTTCCATGTAAGATCTGATTTCAGGCAATTCTCCAGGGCCCTTGAATATGGGTACTTTAATGTCCAAGATGGAATCCTGGAGGGAAATGTAATAATAATTGAAAAAGGGTAAAAATAAAACCGATGTTACTACTGGGCTACCTGCATCTTTTACAGTGCCTCTGGTATCATTTTACCAGACTTTTCAAGTACCTGCAATTCCTCCTCTGCTAAATTAAAAGTTAATAAAAAAAGAGTTTTAAGATTAAGAGCCAAAAGTGCTCAGTGGGAAATCAAATCAAAAGCAGAGTGCAAAGCAGTTAAGACTTTTGCCCTTTGAGATAAAATCAGATACAGGCTGGAAGAGACCAAGCTTAAGCTCCTGCAATACCAAGTTCTGTAAATAAATCCTGCCTTTTCTTGACTTTACTGTCACCACTTTGATTTTACACATTTGATGCCTTTCTGACACCCTTGTCACCTGTAAATTCTTCAGGGGTCAGAGGCTCAATTTGCATTTGTGCAGTGATCTAATACAACAAGATTCTTTAGCAAATTATTTTGTAGAATTTCAACAAATACTGCAAAGACAAAAAAAAAATCAGATTAAACTCCAGCTGCGCTTCTGGTAAAGTAACCTCTTAGCTGCTGAGTGTAGCAGCTCAGAAAATGATCAAAGCTTATGAAAAGCCTACAATTTTCACCTGACGTTACCGGCAGGATTCATCAGAACACTTGTAATAGGTTTCCAGTAAGAAAACTGGTAATTTTTCACCAATAAATGGAGCAGATGAGTTTTGCATGGGAAAGTGAAGATACAGGAAGAAATCATGAACTACAAAATTAGCATCTTTGCCACATAAATCAAAGGAAGGCTTAGCTTGCTCGCTTCCTGCATTACAAAATCTCCCTGAAAAGCTCCCAGGTATTTCAGCTTCCCAACCCAGGAACTCCGACAGTTTTCCTTCCCAGCTACTGCACACACAGTACCCAGCTTTCCCAACTCAGGCACTAAACTCATACGCTCCTTTCTGTCTCATGTGACATCTCATAGGGGCTCCAGCTGCCCTGTCACATGGATCCTGCTGTCAGAAGTGATAAATCTGAATCAAAACTGAGATGGAAGAACACGTCTCTCAAGTTCTGGGTCTGTCAACCTGCCAGCTGCTTCTCTGGGGGTCAAAGCCTACAACTCCTGCACTAGAATACAGGAGCTCTTCAACCTTCTGTGGCATGGAAGGCATTTTAGTTTTGGGGGGGTTTTGTTTGCTTTAAATATAGATGAGGATAAGAATCCAAATAGGGAGAAATCACAGCTGATCTGACAGATGCTGTGGAAAACAGAAATTGGGCTAAGTATCTTTGACCTCTGCAAGAGGAAAGATACCAGTATAGCCCAACAGAAGACAAGAAGAAGATTTCTATCTGTTCCCCACTTGCTGCAGTTGAATGTTTCTCCCTTGTTCTCTTACTTACCCGGGAATTAGGATTGTCCAACACGACGAAGATAACAAAGATATTGGCATTCCGAGCTGCTTGAACCGCTGCTGTCACTCGCTCCTTGCCTTCCAAGAACAGGCCTCTTCCATCCGATACTATCAAAAGCAGCTGCGCTGTTTCTGAGCACAAAGGGCATTTAAAAGGCCAGTAAGTTACAGTAACACATCCAAGAGGCTAAAAACACTGTTTCCCTTTTAGCCCTGTGGGTGTAATGGAAAAACGAGTATTCCTAAGGAAATTAAGTCTTAAGTCGACTAGAATCCTGTGCCTTAATGTTAAGGTGCAGTTAGGAGCAGGCCAGGGAAGTTTTCCCCACCGTGGGAGACAATGAGCTGAGAACAACTGGGGAAGAAAACCTCAGTCCATCAGTGCCACAGTCAAGGACGAAAAATGGCACAATACCTAAGAAACTTAGTCATGGCTTTGTCCTTCACGCCTGGTAGAAGGCCTAGGAGTTAAGCACTGGTCAAACTGTGAGATGCCTACTTCAGCAGAGCAGCAGCAGCTGCTGCATTGAAAAAGCCCATATCTATTGCCCTAGAAGCAGGTACTTATGTATCTGTGTTGGTGTTTCACACTGGACTACGACTGTGCTTTTGAAACATGCTTCTCTCTTGTCTGGGCTTTAAATGGGCTTGGCTTCTATCAGAGAGCCATCTCAGACTGCACAAAATGGATTCTTTTTGGAGGAAACGTGGCCAGAAGATGGGCTCCAGAAGCACAGCCAAGGCTACCCAGCCACTACAGGGCATTCGGCCCTTGGTTGGGCCCAGACAAGCCAGGGTGAGGCAAACCTCCTGACACACACCCAGCACAGATCCCAGTTCCTCAGCATCACTGCTTTCTGGAAACGTGTCACTACACCCAATTGCTTCCAGAGTCACAGGTACAAGGGACCCTCCAAGTTATGTATCTATTGGCTTTTAATTACAAGGGAAATAACAGTAATTGCAGTTGGGAATGACAGCCTGCCTCTCCTGCCCCCCTCCCCACAGCATAACAGCTAGGGAGGGATGCAGAACACTTCCCCCTTTCCTGCAGACAGACCCCAAAGGGACAGGGCACTCTGTTTTTCCAGAAAAGGGTGATGTTTCCTACTGCCTTTTCTATTGCTAGCTCCCTGGTTTTGGAAGGCTGATCGCTGCTCTCTGATTGCTTCTGCATCCCAGCCTAGTTCAACAAGACGCCGTTCCCACTCAGAATACTCTGCCACCCTGGCCAGCCTGTGGCAAGGCAGCTGAGGACTGTAAATCCATTTCTTGGGGTACTTAAACAACTCTCTTAAAACCCAGGTGCCACCATGACAAGTTTTTTTAACTCACACAAGGCAGCCTTTCAGGCTCGCTGCGGGTCAGGTGTGAAATGACAGGCCTGACAGCTTTTCTGGGAACCTCAAGCTCATGCACCACAGTGAAAGGCAGGTGGGAGACCCACACTTAGCTCCTTAGAACAGCGTGCTTCTGGATACCCAGAGAAATCAAGCTCTCAAGCAGGAGCAGAGTGCCTAGGGAGTCAAGCTCCCTGGGAGGCTGGACAAAGCTCTAAAGCAGGCATCGTCTAGAACCGAAACATGATCTGGAAGCACAACCTACCTAAGGGTGGCAGGTAAGGTACACCTTTTTAAAAAACCTTAAAACAAAATTTCAGTGAACTACTGACAAACATGAGGTAGGCGTCTCCTGGGTTTTGAGCTAAATCCCAACTAAAGGTTCCTTTTGACAGAGCAAACCCCAAGGCCCTAAGGCAAGCAATGTCCTGGTGCTAGGAGTCTGTCTGGAGGGATACTGCTTCGGGGCTGCAGCAAGCATCTTGATGCCATGGCAACAAGCACAGTAACAAAAGAGCTCACCTGGGTTAATATTTTGAGACAACTGCTGCGCTGCGGCAAACATATTTGCTGATGATTCTAGAAACTGCAGAGGAAACAAATAAGGAGATTAAGACGTCAGAAGCCAATGAACATCATCACAATAGTAACTCATTTCTGAAGTAGGCATTCCTGTGTTTTAAATGCCAAGACAGCTGAGTCTGACCACCCACACAGTCACTGACATTTTCCAGTATTAACTCCTGCTTCAAATTTAGTGAATATTTTTGAACTAGAGAATCTTTAGAAAAGCCTTCAAACCTGGATTTAAATTTTTTCCAATTCTAATGAAGCCATCAACACCTCAGTAAGTTGTTAAAGTGATTAATGACATAATTAAAAATATACATCCTATTTCTAGGTTGAAGTAGGAAGCATCTAGCTACGTATTTCCACATTAAAATTAAGGATATTAAATGTCAAAACCAGGAGGGCTTGACAGTTGTAAGACTACTATTGAGCTATCCAGGACTCCCTTTTTCCATTTACTATTAACAGAAGTTCTTATCCAAGCCTGGAAAGGCAAGAGTGCAAAGACCTTCCTAAAAGGAGGACACTCCGCAGCTGTCCAGCAACTGTTATTACAGAAAGTTGTTTTCTTCAGGAATCAGTTGGGTCTGACAAACTTACAGCCAGACAAAGTTATTCCTGCTACTACTGTGGAATCCACAGCATGAAAACCTCCTGAACTCCCACAAACTGATGGGATTGGGCACTGGGGTACTGTCCTGGTTTTGACTAGGACAGAGTTTATTCCTTTCTAGCAGTGGATGGAATGCCATGTTTGGGAGTTGGGATGAGAGCCTTGCTTATAGCACCCTGATGTTTCTGGTTGTTGCCAAACAGTCAAGGACTTCTCAGTTGTTCATATTTCCCCACCAATGAGAAGGGAGAGGACACAGCCAGGACAGGTGACCCGAACTGACCGAAGGGAGTATTCCATGCCCGTTATGTCATGCTCAGCATAAAGGGGGGCTGGTGGGGGAAGGAGCAGGCAGCAACAGGACACATGGTTTTGGGGACAGTCCAGTTTTGGGACAGCTCTGAGCTGTTGGGGGCTCGTCTGGGATGAGCCAGAGAGAAGGGAGAAGATGTAAGAAACTGCAGACACCAATAACAGTGAAGAAGGGGGATGAGGTGCTCCAGGTGCTGGAGCAGAGATTCCCTTGCAGTCCTTGGAGAAGACCATAGTCAGGCAGGCTGTCCCCCTGCAGCTCATGGATGATGGTGGAACAGAGATTCCACCTGCAGCCCATGGAGGACCCCACGCTGGAGCAGGTGGATGCCCAACGGAGGCTGAAGCCCTATGGGGGACCCATACTAGAGCAGTTCGTGAAGAACTACAGCCCGTGGGAAGGACTCATGTTGGAGAAGTTGGTGGAAGACTGTCCCTGTGGGAAGGACCCCACATTGGAGCAGTGGAAGAGTGCAAGGAGACCTCCTGAAGGGGTGGCAGAGACAACATGGAGCTATTTGACCACAACAACCATTCCCTGTCCTGTTGTGCAGCTGGGCAGGCAGGATGTAGAGAAACCTGGGAGTTAAGTTGAGCCTGGGAAGAAGGGAGGGATGGAGAGGGAAGGTGTTTTCAGGTGTTTTGGCTTTATTTCTCATTACCCTTCCCTGATTTGCTTGGCAGTAAAGTAACTTTTTTCCAAGTTGAGTCTGTTTTGCCCATGACAATAATTGCTGAGTGATCTCTCCCTGTCCCTATCTCGGCCCAGGAGACTTTTGTTAGACTTCCTCTCCCCTGTTCAGCTGAGGGGAGTGATAGAGCAGCTTTGGTGGGTACCTGGCATCCACCACACACCCTCTCAAATACAACCAACCACTAAACATTACAAGGTGGGCATGAAACCACGAAGCTACCGACATCTCATCTGGAGAAGATTTGCAGACGTGTTTCCCTAGAGGCATTCTTGAGTACCTGGGCTATTTTTGTCTTCTTCTGCTGGAACTTGCAGAGACGCAATATCCGCGTCCCCGACCGGTCACTGAACTGCTCGTGGAACGGGTGCAGCAGCTGAACAGTCTCTCCAAAGCTTTGGAAAAAAGGGGAAAAAATTGCAATGTGAAGCCAGTACTTAAATCCTAACTCTGTAGTCTGGAAGAGAAAGCAGGATTCCATATCAGCTCACCTACACACCGCAATTTGTCCCACTTCCAGAAGAGTCAGCGCGTTTCCTATAACTGCCAGGGATTCATACGCAAGCTATCGGAAGAGAAAAGTTGCATCAAAAATCCAGTATTCAGTAAAGGTGTTACTGAAATTATTTTTCATCATCCAGCAAAACAAACTAAGAGACTCCCTGTCCTTTTTTCCCCTCTAGCTACACAAGACAGTCTTTGCAACGGAAACACAAGCAAGTCAGCAGCTGACAAGACTCATCAACGATGAGCAACTTCTTCCCACTCCTTTCAAGGCTTCATTTTACCTGTTTAGAGTGATTGTCTATCATACTGGAGGAGTCATCGATAGCCAAGCAGATCTGGTACTGTCGTTTACTGGGCTTGGTCCTTCGCAGCCAGATCTTGTCCTTCCGGAACTGACTGGCAATGTAGGGGATCACTTTGCGCATGTTCAGTCTCTTACCCGTTCTGTAGTCTCCTCTGAAAGGTAAGGAGGAGGGAGACACGTAGTGACAGGGATTATCAGCAAATATCTTGTTATGGAGCTGCCAGCCTATGCAGCACACACAAAGTAACCACATTTTGTAAAATATCATAAAGCCAACATTTCTAGTACTCTTATTTAGGTATAAGTAAAAACAGTCATTCTTAATGCAAGATGGGTTGTCAGTGTTTTTAAAAGAAGTTCTTAAGTCTAGATGCCTAAAATGGAAGGCAGACCTTGAATTTACGCCCCTCTGGTTTGAAACAAGCCGGGTGCTCTTAAAAACCACCAACACAACGTGAAAACCAGCATGAAACCTTTTGACATTTAACATAAACCTGACTTCACACGTTTAAGTTGGCTCAAACACTCGTTTCAAAGAATGAAACAGGAGGCAGGATCCTCAGGATGGCTGCCTACTACTGTATCGTGATTGGATTTCATAAGCCTAGTGCTCCCCTACAAAAGTAAAATAAAAGCCTTCACAAGCAGGAATAATCGCTGTAAAGCAAGGACACCACAGAGGTGCTATTGTTCAGAGGTTACCTCCCCACAAAACCAGGAGAATAAAGAAGCCAAGTCTTTCTCAAGACCAAACTTACTTCAATTTGGCTGCCTGAGTGGGTTCCAGTATGAGTCGCAGCTGTTCACAGAGCTGCTGTGATAGAGGAGCTGTCAGCACTAAGTACCTCTGCCACAACTGCGCCGCTTCCTTCTCCTAAAGCGCCACACGTCACAGAAACAAATAAAAAGGGAATTGTTAAAAAAAGTTGGGAAGCACTGCCTGAAAAAAGAAAACAAGGCTCAGTGTACGAAAGGGGAGGTCGCAGGTAACAATCAGCTGAAACTCTGAGGGTGTCTTGGGGGCACTCTCCAAAAACAGCAATTTGTGTTCAACTTGGGATGTTCCTTGCTGCTACAAAGCTGCAACATGCAATGATCTCTCCTCTGGGAGCACACAAAGTGACCTCCCCTACGGAGAGAGAGGCTGAGGGAGCCGGGCTTGTTCAGCCTAGAGAAGAGAAGGCTGCAGGGGGACCTCATTGCAGCCTTTCAGTACTTGAAGGGAGCATACAAACAGGAGGGGAATCAACTTTTTAAAAGGATAGATAATGGCAGGACAAGGGGGAATGGATTAAAACTAAAGGAAGGAAGGTTTAGATTAGATTAGGGGGAAGTTTTTTACAGAGAGAGGGGTAAGGTGCTGGAACAGGCTGCCTAGAGAGGTGGTGGATGCCCCATTCCTGGCCAGCATGGACGAGGCCCTGGACAACCTTGTCTAGATCCAGGCCTGGAGGTTGGTGGCCCATCTGTGGCAGGGGGGTTGGAACTCTGATCCTTGGGGTCCCTTCTAACCCAGACCATTCTGTGATTCTATGATTGCTGTTGATACAAGAAAATCTTGTAACGGCCACAAACCTCATCTGGAGTTCCAGACTGCTGCGTCTGCCAAGCTTCCAGTTGCCTTTCAAGTTCTTTTCTTAGCTCTTCAGGATCTCTAATGATGTGCTAAAAGTGTAGTTGTGAGATTTATCAGACAGAAAAACAAGTTCACACATCTGGTGATCCCCAAACTACATCAAACTATGAAAAAAATAAAAATGCATTTTTCTTATTCTTTTAGACACAAAAATACCTGAGAAAACAGCAGATGCTGTTTGGTATGCTGCTCTGCTAAGGTGCACCCAAGCTTTCTTACGCTTCAGCTTTTGCTGTACTTTCAGTGGCAACTTCTGTCCCAGACTTGTGGAACTAAAGCTCAGACGTATTACAGAGTCTGCAGAACCTGCAAGTTTACTGGGCTAAGGAACAGAAGCCTACAATTGTGAACTCAACGGTACCAACAGCTTCTGAGTCTTCAAGAAGCAGTGGCAGTCCCTCGAGCCATCTGCTGCAGGTTTAAGGGAGGGAGGATGAATGTACACGGAGGGCTTCTTTCCTCTTCCTCTTGCTGAAAGGAGAGAACTTGCACTTTTCCACTAGCACCGTTTCTCACTTGCTCCAACTGGTGCTGCAAGAGCTCCCCCTCCTGTTGCAGGTTTTGCATGTCAATTAAAAAAAAACCAACCCAAACAACAAAAAAGCCATCACAAAAAAAGGCACCTAACTTGTGACAACAGAACACCACTCTGGCATTCAACAGCCTCCAAAGAGCTGCCACATTTGGCACCAAGATGGAACTATTGAGTCTAGGTGGCACAAAGTCCTTTCCACACTGTGTATAGAAACAGTAAAAATCTCTCACTGAGTTTGTACTCAGGCCACAATATTATAAGCATGAAAGGTCAGTGCTTCTAAAAAGCAGACACTGAAAACATCCTGACTTTATCAGCTGCTTATCTACTGCCTCTGTGCCACAGCACTTTAAGATAAAATGTGCTTTTTCACAGCTAACTGGGAAGCGATGAGTGTTATATGAAGCTCCAGAATTTTCTGTGCTATGACAGTATTTGAGACATTCATAAAAGGCTCTCAAGTGTTCTAGAATATTTGCAATCAGCTTTTCTGATGAAGTAGTATATTGTAATGAATTAACTGAGGCGAATTCTTTGTTCACAAATGTGTTTGAAAGGTCACCAGTGCCTAGCTCCCTCATTGCTCATAAGCCTTCAATTACCTTCAGGCCACACAGCCTTGCCCTTCGCTTTCCCCTCTACCCAAGCATTGATCAGCAGCTCACCTGAGCAAAACAGCTCTCTCCAGTTAGAGAAACAAAGGTTTGTTTTAAGAAGAGCAAGGATGGGACCTTCTCACGTAACATGGATGGGGAGCACTTGTCATCTTAAAAGTCACCATTCAGCTGCATATACACCAGCTGGTTGTGTGTCACTTTTCACTCCACTACCCAAGGGTTGTCTGAACAAAATTAATTCTCAACTTTCACACTTGCAGAGGTTCATTAACACAGGACACACAAACCAGGCTGCAGTTCTGCTACCGTAGCGCTAAGGCGACACGCTGGGCATTGTACCTGGGGAGCGTCCACCAAAAACTGATGGGCTGTGTGGATGGTGGAGTCTTTGCTTCTCTCTGGCTTCTCTTCTGTCACCTTTGGTAGCTTGTCTGTTGCAGAGTCACTGACATCCTCTGAGTCCAAATTCTGGATCTCTGGCTCCACTTCACCTCTTGCTGCAATCACAAGACTAATGACTAACTTTGTGGATGACACACAGGACAAGACCAATATTGTATTGCAACTTTTTTTTAATGAAAGTAAACACATTTTAAGGAAAACAATTCTAGGAACAGGATAAATACAAGACCTTGCAACTCTCAGCCATTTCCTATTAGGCAGCTCAGTTTTGTTTTATTCCCACCAAAGAGAGACATCAGTGAGACAGTGACACTTCCATGCTACCTCACTGGATACTGTTCAGATCAGCTCCTCAACTTGGTGCTTTCTCGGAGGTTACACACACCAGAAGTTGAGTTACACCGTGCTGATGCTGGTGACACTGGAATACAGTGTTATATGCCAACTGAGTAAATTGGCATTGTGTCTAGTCACAGGGAACTGTTTGTTTTCTTCAAACTAGTGGATCCAGGTTTGAGAAACTGCAACTTGAAAGAAAACAGCAACCACCTCTGCCACTGAATGCATTTAGCAAAGGCTGATGCTGGTTACTAGGCAGGAGTAACAATACTGCTGCAGAGAAGCTGAGTAAGAGTAAATGTTTTAGTCTCATAAAATCTACAGATACCCACTACATGCAAATAAAAATGCACACATATACATGTAAAGAAGCACACTGGCATATGTTTAGGATGTTTAACGTACCTGGAGCTCTAATGGCAGCAGACTTCTTTTTTCTGGCTTCAGCTCCTCTGTGTCTACCGCCGTGAGATCCTCATCATTCTGCATTTCTGTTTCCATAGCCACATCCTCAGATTCTCCCTCTTCCTTTTCTTCAAGAGGCATAAAAGGTTTCTCTTGCTCCTTACTAGCTACATCTGTATAAACACAACAACATTTAAGGGGAAAGAGGAAGGACAAGCAGGAAGTCACAAAACCCCATGACATTCCAAGGCAATTGAGTATCAGTTTTAGTGAGCTTCAGAAGGTACTTCAGCTGTTCTGAAACCTCAGTTTTATCTTTCACTGTGCCATGCCATGTTGCATCAATGAGCTATTGACCTGAAACCCTGACAAATAAATTAGACTAGTTTCTTCAACAGAAAGCCATTTTTAGAAGAATATTTTTAAGGAGACATCAATTTGTTTGATACAGAATAAAGAACCTGTTTGTGTTATCCTGAGTATTTTATTTTGCATGTGTGGTAGCACTTTGGGCTTCAAAGTAACTGAAGTAAAATCCATCTCTCTGAACCTTAAGTATGTTCATGAAAATAGAAATTTGTTTCTTTAGGTCAATTCAGTGTTTTAAAAAACGTTATCATTAGTTTGGAGCTGTTTGTCAAAGAGCAGTGTTTCTTGTAGTGAAATGGTGACATGTCTTACACCAAAGCAAAGGTAATTTTAAGAAAAACATACTGGAAAAGCTACAGTAAATAAAAGCCCTTGAGGACTTGATTCTGCAATGACAACCCTTTCCACCCAGAAGCACCATCATACCGTAGGTCTGTGCATCGTAGCATTCAGAGCTTTCTTTAATATGTTCAAACGCATCGGCCTCCTCCACGTTTTGTTTGAGCTGAGCTGTGTTCTGCTTTGCTTCGCTGCTGGACTCTATGGTCCTCAGTCGCTTGTGGACGTGCTCGTTGTGGTCTCCCATTGAGCGCTCGTTGTCTGCACGACCAGGTTTCCTCTTGAAGCTCTGGAAAAGAACATGTTAACACTAACTTCAAGTGAGGTGCAACCAAACACTGGTTAGAACAAGGGTTCTAACGAGGAGAAACCGAGTCCTGCCTATTTGCTGGTTAATATTTAAGACATTCCAGTAAAATAATAAAAACGTAAAAGAAGAGATGAACCTGGGTATTTTTTCTGCTTTGCTTCTGAGAAGCCATGCGGGCCATGCGTGTGGATTCATGGCCTTCTGACTGATTTGCACTTGAAGCTCCACTTCCATATTCCTGAGACACACAAAAAAAGCAACAGTCAACAAAAAAGGGATTTAGCAGCTGCTGTAGACAAAACTGAAAGTGAAACTGCAGCGCTGTGATGCCTTCTATTGTGAATGACTAACAGCTCACCACTGTTCTCTTGTGGAGAGCAGACAAGACAGCTCTGCAGCTCAACACAGTTAGCATGCACTTTTTGCATGCTATGAAGGCATCTACAGGGTCTTCAGCTTTTTTCAGTGAATTTATAGTTGTTAGATTTTTAGATCACCAACTGCATCTTAAGACACAGTTCTTAAAATTATGGCAAAAATACAAAAATATATTCACAAGCTCGGCATTTGTAACCAGGACACCACCATGTAATCTACCTCTTTAGAGTCGTCCCTTTCTGAAGCCTCTCCAGCCAGCTCAACGGCACTGTCACTCTGCAGGTTTTCTTGCCCAGTCTGCCCTTGTGCTTCATGCTCCATTCTTTCCTCAGTCTCAGGGATCTGTTCATCCATCTCTGAATTATCCTTACCCTCTTCTTCCTGAAATAACACCAGTTTAACATTCTAAAACCCATCAGGAAGCAGAAGGCCAAGGGGGTAACAGGAATACAGATGACAGAAATACACCGGTTTATTACTAAGAACATCTCTCGCCTTGAGGATTCTCACTAACGTTATACTTGCTTAATTGTCAGATTTGTTTCAGAGCATCACAGAAGACATTGATTCATTAAGTCTTGTATAAGGTAACTTAAAAAAAAATAAATCAGGCTTTTGTAATATTGCTCTACCTGAGGTTGAAGGCCTTGGTCAGCAGCAGGGATTCCTTTATCTTCAGCAGATTCGTTTTTCTCCTCGTCAGGTGGTTGCGACTCTTCCTCCTCCTCTTCTGCTGCTGCATCCTCCATGTTCTCTGCATTTTCTTCTTGATCATCAGCACCTTTGTCCCCTTCATCCTCCTTCTCCCCTTTATCTTCAGAAATGCTTTCGTCAGGTGGTTCTGCATCTCCATCATCTGTCTCACCAGTATCCTCTTCATTCTGTTCTTCTGCCTTCTCTGCCTCACTTAAATCAACAGGTTTCTCATCCACTTCAAAAGCATTCTCTTCTTCTGGATTAATAAATAAATCAGAAAGGCACACAAAGCTATCAGTAAAGTACAGGGAGAGTGAACATTGCAGACACCTGGAATAAAACTGCCCAGTCCACCAAAAAAAAAAATCTTAAAAGAAAATATTGAGACTGCTATACACAGAATCAATGATTTTCTATAGTAGATAATTTCTTTAAGTTACAAAGGGTTTGTAACTAGCAACACAGCAGTATTAACTTCCTTTAACCTAATACCCTTGAGGCTCAGTTGAGTTTGAGTACAAATGCTTGTAAGCATCATAGGAAAAAAAAAGAACCCACAAAAGTAACCAATCAATGAAATGAGGAGCTGCTGGCATAAATTAGGGTGCATCACTCTGATAACATGAGAAAGCCTGCTCCACAGTGCCTGTGAAAGGGAAGGAAAGGAAAACACTGTAATGCTGAGTTCTTATCTGGCCTGCATTTGGTGTCTTGGTATTTTGATACATGGAGATTAATTTGTAGCTTCTCATTACACAGAATCCTACCACCGTTCTCTTCTTTCCATGGAGAAAAAGAGCTCATTATCTGACTGTTCCTCCCTATTTCCATTTCACTTTCATCTGGGAAGCTGTGGAGAGATTTTCAGCTGTACCTTCATCCTCTTCCTCCCCATCACTCTTCTCATCATTCTCCAGGTTCAAATTATCAGGAAGCTCCAAAGGTTCCACTTCAGGCTGCTTCTCTTGCTGCCCATGATAAGGATCTACTTCGTTCTCATCATACTCACGCTGTCAGCAACGGAATGGGGGCCGGGGGAGAAGTATGTAAGAAATGGGAGGAAAGGCAAAGGCAAGAAATAAGATACTACTGAATTCTCTAGGGGACAGAAATACTGGATACAATATTGCATTCCAGCCAGTTCAAAACAAGTTTCCAGAGGTACATATCCTCATGTATAAATAGCAGGAAGATAAATTTCAGCAGATATTTTTACATAGATCATTACTTCCTTCAAACAACATGTTTTGTGCACAGAATCTTATTTCCTGAGCTGAAAGACTCTGACCAGAGTCAGCAGGCACTCTTGCAGATGGCACACACACACTCTTGTATACCATCCAAAAATCTTTGAGCATACTGTATCCACATTTTTTGGGATGAGACCCACTTAAGATGTTTCTGTTGCTAAACACAACAAAACAAGAACTTTTAAAACTTTGTCCATCCAAACACCAATTAATGTAAAGTCTGTTTCAGCAGCCATTACAGGTTAGCACAAACAGTATTTCCCTCTGGATTATGGACCAGAAAATAGACATAATGGATACAATATGGCTTATTTTTAGCTCCGAAGTGCACTACCTTTTTTCAGTGCAGCTCACTTAAGTAAAGAGCATTTCAAATTCTCAGAAACACATGATGTGAGAAACAGAGTCCAGTTCAACGGCAAGGTACCCTATGTAATCCAAATCATCTTTACCTCATCAACTTGTTCATGGATTTTGTCTTTGTTTCCACTGTCATCTTCCTGTTGCTCTTGTTCCTCATCCTTGGGAGGCTGTTTTTTATTATCCTTCTTTCCTGTGTTCAAATTGTCATCTTTCGCAACAAGCTCTGAATCCTCCTGTTAACCAACAGATTCAAAAGAAACTCAACTATGCTACCTGCTCTTCTGAGTGACAATACATCACCTCCTACAGAAAAAACAGCAACAATGAAGAACTTGTGATACATGCAAATTATCCCTTTCCAAGACCAAGAGCCATGCAAAGGAGTTCAAGGTCCAGGTCACACCAAGTCAACAATTTAACTCCTCTGCTATTCTTCTTCCCATCCCTTTTCTCTTTACCTCATCCATTCCTGGTCCAGTTTCTTCTGTTTTACTACTGGCGTCTTCATCATCATCTTCATCGTCATCCCCCCAGAGCCTCTCATCCAGTTTATCATCAGCTTCAGCATTATCAAGATTTCCCATCTGCTTATCCAGCTCCTCCTCTTCATCTGAATTTTCATCATTGTCTGTGTACAGTTCAGAATGTGTTTCAGTACAGAAGAGAGAAGGGTAACTTTTTGTTGAATTCAAAACAAAACAAGCAGTCACAGGTACACTGTAACACCATCACCCTACACAGCTGGGAAATGAGGAATACACACACGTGCTCCAATAACCACAAATGCAGGGTCCTAATTATGTGATTGTGTTGCCTCAGACACAGACACACAGAGTGTTCTCTCCCTCAGGCTAACACATCTCAGGTGCAAATCTTCAAGGATTTAAACTCTCCATCCTTACCCTCACCCTCCTTCTTTTTCAAAGCGTGTTGGCATTACTGGGAGGGAAAAGGTCGATTCCTCTTTATCTGTTTACCAGCTTGGAAATTTCCCTTCTTTGCAGATTAACTTATTTTTTTGTTCTTTGTCAGAGATTCAAAAGTACAGTAAAGCTACTGTAATTCATAAGCTACATTGGTTTCAGATGTTCAAGCTGTTACCCTTTAAAATGAAGAACTACTGCCTTCAGGATGAGTAGCAACTTGAATGAATCTACCGTAGATTTCCATTTTAAAAAGGTAAAGTTAAAGTCCTTTGCATTGCTAGAAGTTAGCAGTAACTTTGTTAGTCATGTTTTGAAGTCAGTGACTAATTTTAAAATGTGCCTACAGGTCAGCTTGCAACAGGAAGAAAAGATCAGCTCCCTTCATTCAAAAGCCACCAGAGCGACAGGAGAGACACAGTGTTTTCTCTGTACCCTTCTTTGCATTCACATCAATGCCTCTTAGTATTCACATACAAATAGCACTGCTCTGTTGTGAATGCTGAATTTTCAACACACAATTCATCATATAAAAGGATCGACCATTATTGGACTGATCTACAATATTTCTTGTAAATTTGCTATAGTGTAGTGGGAAGGACCAAACCTTTTTTCTCCTGTTCTCCATCATGCATTTTTCCTTCAAAATCTTCTGTCATTTCAATTGCATTGTCTTCTCCTTCTATGTCTGGTTTAGAATCTTGGTCCTCTTTCTCCTTCTCCTGACCCTTTTGAAAACTGTCTTCTATCTGAATTATTGGTAAAACAAAAAAGTTACAATGGATCTTGCCTATACATTAAAGCTTACTTCAAGTACCACAACAATATTTATAAGTTTATGTGAAAAAACCTGAAGCTTGAAGGCACCTTCATGTGTCTCTTAGCTGAAGCATCTACAACACGGATTTCAAGGTTTCAGTTTTACTTAAAACTGAACAAGAACCACCCACCCCAAACACTTGCCTGATCTTCGCTTTCTATTTTGTCGCTGACGTCCTTCTTGCCTTCCCCTTCTCCAATACCGCCATCCTCGTAATCGTGAAACTGTGTTGCTCCCTCTCCAGCTTCCTCTTCAAGTAGTTCTTTTGGCAGACAAAACCCCTACAACGGCAGAGACTCAGAAGTTGCTGTAGTGGTAAGTACACAGAATCACAGACTGGTTTGGGTTGGAAGAGACCCTCTGTATCAACCTCCCCTGTCACCAGCAGGGACACCCTCCACTAGACCAGGCTCCCAAAGTCCCATCCAACCTGGTCTTGAACACTGCCAGGGAGGGGTCAGCCACAGCTTCTATGGGCAGCCTGTGCCAGGGCCTCACCACTTTCCAATATCTTAACTGAATCTACCCTCTTTCAGTTTAAACCCATTACCCTTTGTCCTATCACTCCATGCCCTTGTAAACAGTCCCTCTCTACCTTGACTGCAGGCCCCCCAGGAAGGCTGCAATAAGGTCTGCCCAGAGTCTTCTCTTTCTCCAGGCTGAACAAGCCCAACTCCCTCAGCCTGTCTTCACAGGAGAGGTGCTCCAGCCCTCTCATCATCTTTGTGGCCCTCCTCTGGACTCCCTCCAACAGCTCCATGTCTTTCTTATGCTGGGGACTCCAGAGCTGACCACAGTACTCCTGGTGTGGTCTCACAGGAGCGCAGTAGAGAGACAGAATCACCACCCTTGATCTGGTCATAGCTCTTATCTGCAGCTTGGTTTCTACTGGATATTTCGTATACATTAAATGTATGCTTACCGTACATCCAACTGTTATCTCTAATAACTTACCTTCTGGGCAAGCTCCGTGAAAATGCTGGTTAGAACAGAAACCAACTTCCCAGTACTTCTGTGAGATGCCAGTGAAACAGTGAGGTAGAACAAGATAACATCTGAGTATTTGCAGAGCATGGGCTTCAGACGCACCAGCAAATAGCAGGACTGATTGAAGGCCTGCAGTTAAAACCAAAGAACAGCTGTCAGACACGATTATGGACATACTGCACCTCAGAGAGGGTGATGACAGAGCCTGAAAACAGATGCTAAAACCAGGATGATCAGTAGGCAAGTTTAAGTAGAATTTATAGGGTTTCCAGAGCAACTTCTAGATTTTCCCAGAAAGTAAAACTTATCCTTCCTACTAAAGGAACATCTAGCTTTTGCCTTTATTTGGCCATTTCTCACATGCTTCTAGTTCCAAGGTACTGGACAATAAGAAGCGATAAACGTTTAACCAAAGTTCACAATTCCAAATATTTTGAGACCTCAAAGCCAAACGCTCTTGAGAACAATTTTACCTTATCTGAAGTATAATCTTCCCCATAAGATTTCAGGTTCTCCAGGAGTTCTGAAACTGCTAAAACTGCTTTCTGCATATGCAAAGAATCCACATCAGCACACAGATCTTCATCCAAAAGCTTAGTAATGTGTCCTGTTTTAATCACGTCAAATGAGGCTTCATCTTCTTTGTCTGACACATAAAAAAACCACAGAAATCAAGTCAGACACCCTAAAAGTGTTACAAGCAAGCAATCTAGGAAAAAAATCATCCTGTTTAAGTAGACAACTTGCATTAAAATGGCCATGTTCTCGTGTATTGGTACCTCTGCCAGACACATAGTTTAAGGCATTTTTAGGTTTGCAGGGTTTAAACCCTCCTGCTCCCCCTTCAGTAAATTAACAAGCTCACCATTTTCCTCTAGAGATTTTTCTTCCTTTCCACCTTCCTGTTTTCTCTCGACCAAACACTGGATGGCATACAGGACAACACGGATAACCGATTCCACTTGGGCTGAGAAGTGCTCCACAAACTCTTCATCTGACTGCTGATTTCCTTTTGAACCACAACACAGGCAAGTTTTACACAGAAGCACGTTAAATTACAGATTACTATGCCACCCTTGAACAAGGAGCACAATTAGGGCTATGCAGTTTTTACTGCACAGTTCTACTACGATGTCCTTGCTAATCCTGATTTACAACTACTTTATAAGATCTGTCATCAACAGTGACCAAGGGGGGCAAGGGAGGGAACAATATTACTATGCAACTTAAGACTGGACTAAATTCTGCATCTGGACTAAAGTTTGCATTTCATCAAGTGTTTCTGAAGAGCTGAAAGAACACCCAGCCATCTTCTGCAATAACCGAAGGAATTTTTATCTTTCTCTAAATCACTTCACAAGCAGAGAAGAATTGTGCTTACCACTGCAATTTGACATGGAAGCAAGAAGCTGTGTTCTCCAGGCTGTGAAGTCTACAGATGTATTATTAATTTCTTCTTGTATATACCTTAGGCTCTTGACTACAGCCATCTCAGTTGCAGCTTGCCTGCCTTCCCCGTTTGGAAGAAATAGCGACTCTACACCCTGTAACTGAGCTGAGACTTCCAGCAAACTGCTCATAGCTGATGTGGAAACTTCAAAATCTCTCCTGCAACAAGAAATACTGTAATGCTGAACAAAGAACAAACTTCAATTTAAGATTAAACCTCTTCTTGGGGTATGGATGAGATGGAGGCAGCTGATCTCCATCTTCAATTTATTAACTAAATGTCTGACAACAAGATGTGCGACTTATATGCACACTTTTGAAGAAGAGAAAGAAAGAGGCATATTTAATTACTATTGTATAGGCTACAGATTTCTTTTAAAACTGTTTTCATTACATTTATATTTGAAATTAATGTCTGATTAAGAAGCTACAAGGATGAAATCCCAGGACACCAGAGACATTGAGAAGCTTGGGCAGGCCAATTTTTTTCCTGACTTGTCAGGGGAGTTGGAGAAGACACATGCTTTAAAGAGTCAGGCACTGCATTTTGCCAGAAAAAGGGCAACTTGAACATGCTTTTCAAGATGACTTCACATATTTTATATGAACATGCAACAAAGCCATCCAATTCCATTTGCATGTAGAACTCACCAGGAATAAAACAAGGTTTGATGTGACTGTTGCCTTATTTTGTCCAGTCCTGCTTTCGCCGCCTTGGCATTTGCCAGCATTGCAGTCAGTTGTGCAGCGAGCTGCAGCCACAGCGCATCCTTATTTCGCATCCTGCATCCAGGGGGCAGGTGGTCAGTTGTTACAGGAGACAGGTATTTTAGCTCTGAAGGAATCAGGTCAGGTATTCCCGTAAAGACATTTCCCATTTCAGGTGCTGAACTCGGAGGAATGTTTGTTTTGACACCTGTCCTTTCACTGTCACTGCACGCTGTCACCTCTGCTTTTGGACAGCACTGTATAAACCAAGAGAGCTCCTCAAGAGCCATCACACACTGCATGCACAGCTGCTGCAGTCTGTCAGTCCAGCGTTGAGTACTGCCTTGAGGAGGAAATGCTACATTATAGTCTCTCTCAGCAGTCAGCCTAGAATCTATCTCTTCTATGCAACTCAGGAGGTTCCTGGTGAAGAAAAAAAAGAAGAAAAAGTTACAATCACCAAGTGTAATATCGCACTTCCCTTTGAAAAAGCTCAACCTTTAGACTAAGACCACAAAAATCTGAGCTGTACTGAAAACAGGGCTTTGTGAGATTTCGCAGAACCTACACCATGATGTCAAGCAATCTTTAACTCCTGGCCTGATACTCAAGTGTTATTAAATTTTCTCCATTATATAAGCAAATGAAGATTCTAACACACCATTCTCTGAAGTGTTGCATAATAGTCAGCTCGTAACAAATGATTAATCTGATTTGCAATGAAAGTCGCAGCAACACAGACAAGTATCTTGGAAGTCTTCCTATTCCTGCAACTGTAAAGTTGGGGCTTTGGGTTTTTCATATGCTTTTCCAAGTTTCTGAGGCTTAACATCGATTTTGCACCACTAATCTCCAGTCTAGGTTTCCCTTCACTGCACAAAGGAAAAGGCTCCTGACTCAAAGTCAAAATTCTCTGTGGATTACAATAGTGATGAGTGCAAATATGCACAACTGTGGAGTTCACAGTGGAACTCATGAGTCAACCAATGGAGTGAAAAATCACATCGCCTGAGTGATTTCCTATACACTTTTCATTTCACAGTTTCAACACAAGATGTAGCATCTCCCACCTTTCCAGAGCTTTTCATTGCAAGCTCTTGAGGTTCCTTCATGTTGCCTCAAAGTGCCATCCAGGTAATTAATTTGGTCCAAATCAGACCAACAACTTCCACATAACTGACTAAATCAATACCAAATGAGAAATATATAACAATGACAGATCTAGCTTTGCATTTAACTACAGTAATTATTTCATGGTCTTCACGTATGCTCAACTTTGTTTTACCCAAATTATTTTGATTCCAAAATACAGGCTGCACTAACAGGATAAACAATACCTAACCCTTCCCCTCAATTAAACCTAGGTATAAAAATGTTTTTAAGGAGGGGGAGTGTGGGCATGAGAGAAATGTGGAAGTAGGGATAAAGCATTTTATATTCATCTACCTTATTTTTCATTTTTTCTTGAACTGAATTGCTTACTGTCAACAAAATACCTCAGTAAGATCCACTGTTCTGTCACTGCAGTAAGAGATCGCCTCTGTCGGACAAGCACCTGCATGAGGTGTGCAGTGAATCCTTTACATCGTTCAATGCTACCCAGCCCAATCTCCTAAAGAAAAACAGATACAGAAGGGGTCAGAGTGAACAGTTAGATGAACAACCAGAAAACATTCTCTGCGCCTTCCATGTCACTGGGCAGGCCAAAGAGTTTAAACTGAACAAGTCTTGAAATACAGACTAAAAGGTATAGTTATTACAGTTCCCCCCATCTTTATTTTTCTGCATCTTCAATATTTCCTGCATACAAGTTTGGTTTTCAAGTAGCTTCTGCAACAACAGTCAACATTAAGTTACACTCCACTGCAACAACTCTTACCAGGAGAGTTAATTTCAGCAGATTTACCGATCCTTTCATTAGAAAGGATCCCATTTTCAAACTTGAAAAAACTGTTCATGACAGATCAAAGCCCATCTCAGCTATGTGCAACTACTTATGCCACTAACAGCTATGAGGTTTGACAAGACGACGTTTTAAAAACAAGGGGTGAGGCACAGTGAGGAAAGCAGCACCTGGAAGAGATCCCTTTTTTTCTGGAACACTGGGAAAGTGGTACTGATTTGGCAGAACTCATTTGTTCCTTCTACTGATTTGAGACCAATTTTAAAGCAAAGAAATATAAGGGCGCTTTTTGTGTTAGACACAAGGTCCAGTTATGTCCAATAATAAACCTCAACTGATGTTTAATGAGCAGCAACTGATTCTGGTTTTGTTTCCTACCAAGCTTTGATTCTGCATTTTGGAGGTTTTCTTCACACACAAAAAGTATCAGTTTGGGATCTGCTGGGATGAAATATACCGTACATTTAACACCTTGTTCATTTAGTTCACTAAAGTGATATTGCTCAGTCATAAACCAACAGGTTTTAAAACACAGCATCTAATGGTTGGCTCCAAAATATCACCTTTTGTAATATATTACAGAATATAGCATGATCTCACATCACCTGTTTACTACTGGAAAATTTCAGTGTAAGCTGTAAAACAAAGTTGATGCAAGTAGGATTTCTATTTTTGCTTTGCTGTTTTACCTTGGCCGGTGCTAGTAACGCTGTCTGAAGTCTGGAGTGGCGCGCGAGTGACCGATAGAAATACTTCTGGCAACCATCCCAGGTAGAAGAAATCTCTGTCAGCAACCTGACAGACCACAAAAATGCCTTATATTAGACAACTGTACAATTTCAGTACCTCAGCACACAGGAACCACCAGGTCAGCTCTTCAAACTAACGGATTTGCTTAAAATTTGTTAATTTGCAATGCACTGATCTTGTAATTCTTCATTTTCTCCACAAGCATTCTAGTCTTCAGGAAATATTTACACTTTAAAATAAACCCTAAGGAATCCCTAAACAAGAGTAGCAAAATCTCAATCTTTTAATGTAATTTAACAAATAGGGCTTATGATTTTTTTCCATGCAGCTAAATCCAGCTTGATAGGGAAGCCTTTCTTTTGGCCTTGATGAAGGATACTACAAGCTAAACTCTTACACCTGAAGATGACATGTCTCAGGCAAAAAAAAAAAAACCCAAAACAAACCCAGAAACTTCTAAAATAATGTTTTTGCTCTTGGCAGCTTTTTCCAGAAATGTCCACTCTGAAGTCTATGTATTTTTTCCTGAGATACCCTATTAGTTAGTGAGGACAAATCAATTAAGTAATTCCTGTAAATTACAACTCATCTTCAAAAAAATCCTTAGCAGTCTACATTCTAACAGGATGCCAGCAAGCATCCCAAGTAAAGCTGGACAGTGGAGAGCTAACTGACATCTAATTCACAGTAACAATGAAACCAAGGGTGAAGTTATCAAAAATGCAAATTAAATAACCCTCTCTCCATTGTAGGTGCCAGTACAGGTTGCACAGGGTTTTCACACAGAGAAGTAATGAGGGGGGAAAAGAAAGCAGTAGCTAAAATCCTAAGCGAATTCCCTTCCAGAAATTCCAGCCTAAATCCATGTGCACTAAGTCCTGTATACTATAGCAGCAATACAGTTCAGGGGTTAGAACTACTGGGCACATACGTGGCATCCAGGTGGTGTGTACAGTTCACCACGTCTAAGGCAGTACGCAAGTCCAGCGGCTGCAGGTAGAGGATTTCGTGACAGTCTCTTGAACGGGCCCAGGACAGACCTTTCCGGTACGACAGACCTGGAACGACAGCGGAACACACACATTCCTTTTATGCCCTCATTCTTTTATATATAAAAAGTGTCCCTCATGCAGTAATCTTTTTCCAGGTGCTGTCTGATTTTGGCAAACTTTTGGACACGTTGCAAATTCTGTAACGTAAGAACACATTGTAGCTTAGCTGCCTTCAGCTGACCACAACTGAAGAACTAGCTCAAGTGAGACAAACAGATCTGTTCAGCCTGGAGAAGGGAAGGCTCCAGGGAGATCTGATTTTGGCCTACCAATACTTAAAGGTGTCCTACAGGAAAGTGGGAGAGGGACTGTTCATCAGGGAGTGCAGTGACAGGACAAGGGGCAATGGCTTCAAGCTGAAAGAGGGTAGGTTTAGATTAGATATAAGGAAGAAATTCTTTATTGTGAGGGTGGTGAGGCCCTGGCACAGGCTGCCCAGTGAGGTTGTGGAAGCCCCATCCCTGGTAGTGTTCAAGGCCAGGTTAGATGGGGCTTTGGGCAACCTGGTCTAGAGAAGGGTGTCCCTGTCCGTGGCAGTGGGGTTGGAACTAGATGATCTTTGAGGTCCCTTCCAACCCAAAGCATTCTGTGATTCTACGTGCTATTTACACATCAACTAATTTAAGCAGCAGTAGCTACAAACACTTAAAACTACAACTGAAGCCTCCTCGCACCTGTCAAAAAGACTGTGAAATAGTTTGGTTTTCATTTACTTTCCAAGCACTGTGACACTTTGAGTTAATTTATAATTAAACCCATGCCTTCTTAGGACCCTTAATTTTGTTTTTCTGAGCTTCTTTCTGCAACCATGAGTATGAGAAATCTGGGTTTGGGCTGAGGTTGTCTTGGGGGTGGAGGAGTTGGGGTTTTTTTAGAGAGGTTCTTACAATCACTGCAGGCCAAAAGTTATGGCTTCCAAGAGAAAGTACCAAAACACTAAACACCCCTCAAATTAAAAAAAATAAATGAAAAAAGGCAAAGTTACTATTACTTTAATTTCTACTTCTGGGTACAACTTATGAAAATGCTGGTACTTAAACAAGACTGCTTACTTCTGCTGGTTTCTAAACTGTTCCATGACTACGAATAATTAATGATTTAACATAACAGCAAAGGTAACACATAATAGCTCAGGTAGGTCCTTTACCTTAAGACTAGCAAGGGAAGGAATGGAGACCAGGCTGCTGAATAGCGTGCCTCCAACAATTCCCTATAACAGACCCTTCAGCCTCCATGACTCAACCACACCTCTGCCAACCTCATCTCTGCCCGTCTGTCAACTGATGCATGGGCTCTTTAACAGACCAACTTATTTTCAGTTCTGGATTGGAGAATGGATACAAAACAATAAGCTTCCTTTGTTTCTAAAAGGTGGGCAAGTGACTTCTGATTGGAGATAAAGTAGATTTCTGCTTTAGAAAAAGCTACTGTTGTACACTGAATGGAATTTAAGAGAATAGAAGGTATTTGAAGAAGTTAACACACCAGACCTCAGTCAAAAAATGAAGAGAAACTTAAATGCTTCTACATATTAGTTTGTGGCTTGATGACTTCAAGAACATAGTATTATGGTGGGTTTAGAAGTATTGACAAAAAACAGTAAAATGCTTAAGAACTCTGTACTTTTAAACCAAGCACATTTTTAGTCAAAGCTCACCTGTTTTAGCAAGGCTTTTAAACAGATCTGACAAAGCCCGTTGCTTTTGCATCTGAATATGCTTTGCCTCTGATTTCTGCTTCTCCTTATCTGCTGTCTGATCAAACGTTAAATTTTGCAGTTCAACTACAGAAACAATGATACCACCTGTAGAGAAGACAGCAGGAAAAGGCAGACATGAAAATTTAACGTTCACGAAGCAGCCATGGGAAGGCAGTCTGGGAAGGGACCTGTATCTCTACACTTCTTCCTGATTTGTTCCATTTATGTTAGAGGTCAATTATGGTATGGAAATGATAAGAGTATTTAACCTGTGAACTGGTCTAGATTTTCCACGAGACTTAAGAATGAATTATTTTCTGTTACTGCTGTACACATCTTCTTCATTTTTTTAGTGAGCTTAGGCAGACGGCACTGAAGAGATTCTGTGTGAAACGTGATGCCATCCTGACACTCTTCTGGGAGCGCCCTCTGAGGGGAAAAAAGAAAGAAATAGTCCCGTTATACACACGTTCTCAAAGCTGTCTTTTCTTGACCATTAAGAGTTAATCACTGCAAAACAAGGGCTAAACTGTGCATTCACCTGAAACCCCACAAAACGCTCATGTGATCCTTTGAATGGTTCGGCACCAGCACTTGAGGAAAAGCACAGTATACACATTTTGGGCAGATACTAGTTTTGGAAACAACCAAAAAAAAAAAGGAAGATGTTATGATCCTATTCTCTTCGGTGTTTGTCATTACTACCTTCACAGAGGTCATCATTGCTTCAGTTCAGCTCAAAGGCACATTAACCTAAATGACCTCAGAGCGTTAGACAAGAACACCATCACTTTCTGCTAGACACAGATTTAACTGCGCTGCTTAACAAGAGAAACAGTACAGAAGTTTAAATTAAGTATCAAAAGCAGTCCTCCAGCATGTCCAAAGCTCATCCCTAGGGTCTGTTTAATTTAAGTCAGCACACAGTAACAAATTGCTGCAGAAAACACGCAAGTGACTTTGAGAGGAAAAGGTGTAACTGCTAACATCTTGGTATCAGAGCACAGACACTGTGCCGAACCCATACGGAACATGCTTGTCTTTCCATGCTGCATTCCCACCCATCTGCAGTGTTTCATAACACTGAACACAAGACAGACCAAAAAGATGATGATGCATTCAACAGATTTGACACTTACATAAGATATTTTTCCTGCATAAAACAGTGAAAAGCAACATATAGATGAGAATAGAACAAAACTCCTTCCCACACTCAGGATAAAGAAAACAGTCACCTTGGCAACATCTGCTCTAGCAGACAGAACTTTCCTTAATGTGTTGTTTAGCCTCTGAATTTTGGTCTCTTCATTGTCAGATTCTTCCTGCTTTTGCAAGCAATCCAGCTGCTCTTCCTTGCCAATTTCCACCAAGGCAGGCCAACATGGTTCATTCAGAACAACTTCAAACTTCTTCATGAATTTAAAGAGGGTCCTAATTACCAGAGGAAAGCAAAAACGTTACTGGGTTTATAATCCTGGAAGTATCTCAGCTGCTGGAGATAAGTGTTTCCACTGTGTTATGAGCAGCAGAAACACTCTTGCATTCAAATTTAACATCACAGAGAAATCACCTAGAAGGAGGGTTCCAAATATAAAGCTTATTTCCAAGCTCTGAGTTACCTGCGTATTTTTTCAACTGACTGCTTAATAGCCCAGAAGCTGACATCATTCCACCTTGAAATTTTCACAAATTCCTATTAGAAAAATAAACAATTACTCATATAAATGCAATGAAGTATTTGCATATAAACAGATGACTTTTAAAGCTTATCTTCTATGATGATCTGGTGGTCTTAAATGCAAGATGTTTTAGTCACTGAAGAAAGTATTGCATAGGCTTCTTGTTCTATTACAATACCTGTTCACACTAAAACTGCTGCATAGCCAAATGTTGAGAAATCTGAGGGGAGTTTCACTACTGGGAGAAACCACCATGGATAATCAGGACTGACCAAACATTAATGACTTTGAACAAGCCCACCCCACCCCAACCTCAGAAATAAATTCTCAAAGAAAACATGTAGTAGGGATTTCAGTGGCAAACAGACCTAGTATATGCAAATTCAAATAATATCTGCCCCACTGTTCCTTTGATTAAGATCAATGTAACATCTCAGTGAAGTTTCCTTTTACCTTAAGTTCCTTTTCTATAGGTTGGCGAAGCTCAGTGATTCTGGCCTCAACACACTCTGAAAACTGCTTATAGTAATGGTATAGGTTCCACAGGATGCTGCACAGAACTTCTGGAAGGTAAAGACAGTAAGAAGCTTCTTTTAAAACAGGATATTCTTCAGTACCACGAGAAATATCTAACTCCCCGCCCCCCCCCCCCCCCATTTTTTTTTTCTTTAAATCATAAACCTTAACACCACCAAAAGATCAGGTAAACTGACCTACAGTATTCTTCATGAAAACAGGAAATAACAGCAGTATAGGCTCATGATCTGTTTGGAAAGCCCTGGATACCTGATGGTCAGATTGGTTGTTGTAAAGAAGGCTCGACACTTGTTACGCTAACAACTTACCCTTTTCTGCTACCCGAGGCATCAGCAAGACATGGCAGTGAAAAACCAGTAGTGCCTGGAGTCGTGCATGAAATTCTCCCAGTGTGGATCCTTCAATGAAAGCTTGCAGTGTGCTGACCAGCACTTTCAGATCCATTTGCTCAGTTTCTGAACACAGCACCAGAATTTAGAAGGAAAGGGGGAGAAAACAAAAGAAAGATGTCTACAAATTGTCGTCTGCCTTTTGTACCCTTCCAATTAAATACCATGTCTCTATTGGGAAAAGTTCAAAACAAATAGCAGAGTGGTGTGTGGGAGGGAAGAATTCTAGTAAGTGAAACCAATGAACAGCACACTGGAAGAAAGGAGAGGGGACAAGAGAGGCAGCAGTAAGACAGCAAGTATTTAAAAGGATACTTGCTATTCTTTATGAAGGAATGACTGTGTTTCAGTCATGATGAGCCATACTATAAAGCAGGTGCTGGCAGTTCCTTAACTCCTCAAAATCATTGAGACAGAAATAGATCTTGGAGGAATCTGGTAGAAAATACAGCATCTTCAAAGCATTATCTGTGGAAGATGTGTTGTGCACTCCGAGGTGTAAAATAACCCAACGATCTGAAGCTCATCAAGCAAGTCACGAAGTTGGAGGAACCCTACCTCATGTCAGAGAATGCTACTTTCAGCTTCAAAATTTTGTTACATTTTGGGGAGGCAAGGGACTGAGCGCTATATTCTGTCCCCTATTTTATGTAACATCAACACCTGCAGACGGGTTTGGCAAGAACAGCAGATACCAAATCAGTCTTACTATAAAAATTCTTCTGGCTTTATGCATAATGCTAAAAGCAGTTCAGCTGGTATATGAATTATGATTTATGTGGTTAAAAAAAGACAGTGGTGCCTTTTCCAGCTGCAGATGGGAGGCCTCCTACTCTCCAAACAAGTTTGAAATGTGCACATACATACGTTGTATGTGACATAAAACTCTGTGGTATTTTTCACTGACATCATTACATGACCTACAATATTAGCCCTACGGCACACGCAGGTGGTTCTAGACCTAAACGCCAAGCAAAGGTCACCACGTAAAGACCCTGTACAGCCAGGGAATTTATTGTAGGGCAAAGGGTGCAAGAACTACACCTGAATGTGCACTGTCAAACTCTGGCATTTAGGACATTATGCCTCCTCAGTAATTGCTGGAACTGCATCACACATTGATATAAGGACAGCACTTACGTTCTGCATTTGCCTCTGTCTGCTCTTGAACATACTTCTCAATCATCTGATAAATTGAGAACCAGTGCTTGGTGGATTTCTCTGCATGCTGCTTCGTAATATTGTCCAAACTTACTGACCAGCAACTGGAAGCAATAAGGAAAGAAGGGGAGAGAACAAAAAAATAAAGCAAAAATACCATGGGTAGTTTGGGCTCCAAAACAACATGAACTTTATTCTTTGTTCCTGGTACACTAAATGGAAGTTTTACAGGATCAAGTAATCTGCACATACACTTCATATGCATAATCAACTCTCAAGGATCACTGCTTTGCCACTGGTATTACATATGAGAGAACAAAGTCAGGAACTAAAGGCAGTAAAACAAAACCAGTCAGAGCCAGGTTCAGAAGTTTCTTTTCACAAGACTTGAGTTGGACTTTGGGAATTCCTGATCGTGGCATACTGTGGGTATGATTTTTTTTTACACTTTCTTAACAGAAGACTGGACAATATATTTTTAAGGAATAGTTAATAGAGGTCTTTAAACAAACAAAAAAAAACAACCACTGCAGGCTCAGTAAACCCTATGATGAAAAGAGAACACTGAGAAAACATCAGAACGAAGTACTGCTAAGTTATCTGTCCTGCCTCTACTTCTCCTGAGGCACATGTATAGGGTGAACATGGGCTGGATGTGCTTATTCTGAGCCAGTACAGCTACTAGGTTGTTTGGGATGGGTCTCCTGTTTCCTGCCTTACTACTAGGACAGACACACACTCCCCCCACCCCCCGCCCCGCAAAGCATGTACCATGATTAAGGCAACTCTGCACAGTTGCCTCCATACAGAGACAGAAGCTTACAGTATCTAACAGAAAACAGCAGGGAAGGACAGCTCTTACTTCAGTTCCAGTCTACGCCACTGAATAATCAGTTGTGTGACCAAATCAAGATGTTTCCTCAAGGACAAAGCTCGACTAGCATTTTCCTCCCAGTCCTGGAAAAAAAAGCCAGAAATGCAGTCTTTATGTGACAAGACAGATGCAGTACTCTGGGTTATGTCCCTACCCCTTAAACTTATGGTATGGACTAAGGTCATTTCCCCAAATCCTGGCAAGAAGGCAGCTTCCAGTGTTATCATTATGGTACCTAGATAAGCAAGGAAGCATAGAAGAGAAAAATAAAGTTTGCCTTGGCTGTTTTCTTACCTGTGCCTTTGCAAGAAGAATTTCCAAGCCATTCAGAAACTTTGAGAGAGGACTAGAGAGTGGAAAACTCCGGATTCTGTCCATCACAACCAACAGCTGCAGAATAAAAAAACCCAGTTACTATAGATTGAACAATTGATCGTCAACAGAAGCAGTCAATATTAAGCAAATCTGTATTAGCAAGAAATAATATTTTTTTCATTTTCTGACTGTTTCGTCATTTTAGTATAAGCTCACTAACAGTTCAGTGAAGGCCAGTGCACTCATGGAAAGGAGCACAAACGACCTAACTGTCCTGGTTCCGACCAGCATAGAATTATCTTCCCCAAGCAGCCAGAACAGGTGAGCCAAGTTGCCCAGGGCTGTTTTCCACACCACCTGACATCACAACCCTGCAAAAAGTGCTGGTCCAGGAGGGGTGGGTCAGGTCTGCACTGCTCCAGGACAGTTGGTCATCAGGTCGGTCATCATGTCCATGCAGTGCTCTGTGTTACAACTGTGTTGGGTTGGTGAAGTACTCTGTTATCACAGTGAGTGTGTGTGCCTGTACGTATATATACACAGGCGCATATATACACACACACATATATATACACACACACAGAGGCTCTGTTATTGTTCCCCTTTCAAGGTGTTATCAGTATACTGTCCTTATCTGAACCCATGTGGGCTCTGTGGAGGGGTAAGCAAGCAGTGCATGGTGCTCAGCTGCACAACATTAAGGCAAAGAGGTCCAATAGATTCTGAGTTTCTGCATTACTCCAAGAAATACAACCTGAGGGCCACAAGCACCCCCCTAAAAGTGGGACCAAAGATAACCATTTTAAAGCATTATGCAAGAAAGCATTCTGAAAAAAAACAGAAGCCTGAACAGCAAAATACCTCAGGAATCTCTGAGGTATGACAGGTTGCTTAAAGCTGTAAGATCAAAGTAAGCAGTGAATACAACTTAAGGTTTCACAGCTAAAATAGAACGAATAATAATAGCTCTTAAGAAGAAACCAGGATGACTTCAAGACATCTGCATAATAGAGAAAACATCTAGGCAGCTGTGTGTGTGCAGATGCTTATACATATCTATACACATTTACACATAAATGCAACTCTAAAATACTCCAATTTTCCACAAGCAACTGTTGAAGCGTCTTTACCTGCACAAGTACTGGATGTTCTGGCCATTCCTGAAGTAGCCCATTTACTTCTTTAGCAAAATTATCAAGTACAGGTTGACACTGTCGGACTTGCTGAATATTAGGATGCTGGTAGAAGTCATATGAGCCATCTTGCTGCAGCACAAGATCTGAAGTTAATTCCTCAAAAAAGGTATTGTGAAGAAGAGTGCTAACTAGAAGCTGGCTTCCCAGAAGGCTGTCATTCATTTCAGCACCTAGGAAGCAAAAAAGACAGACATTACACAAGCTACCAATTCTTTTTTCAGTTGAATACAAAAAGGTTTTTTTTCCTCCATCCCAAGCCTTAGCATGTTATGTATCACAAGGATGTAAAAATATGACACACATAAGCAGTAAGATGAGAGTATGGAAGAAAAGACATACAGAAATATTGCTGGCCATCTTACCAATTAAAGGATAGAACTGTGACACCAGACATGCACCAGTCTGATAGCAGGAAATAAATGTATTGAAATAATGTTTGGCTTGATGAGAAGGCAGGCTCTGTTGATACCACAGGGATTGAGCAAAATTTAAACACAACTGTTGATGAACCATCATTACTGTCTGCATAGAGCTCTTGGACAAAAGTGCTCTATCAGCTTCCTGCTGGTCTTCCAATGGATCCTCAGTTTCCATTTTTTCTTCTAGGCTTGGCTGAGCTGTGATATCTTCAAAGTCCTGCAAATTACATGATAGTCAAAGGTCAACTGTAACTTCTTCCCTAATGCCTCACTTCCCTTTTTGGTGTTGCAACAACATGCTAACAATTTGGAGGTGGCGCTATACAGATACACCTCCTACCTCACAGCTCACAAGTCCGTCTGAAACGCGACACAGGCAAATAGAACTAATTAAGGTATAACCACAGCAGGCAAGAGTGCAGTACAGTGAGCACTGAGCTGCTGCCAGCTAAACCTCTTTCAGAAAAAGCAGCAGCAATTGTATCTGCTGATGAACCACCTCAAGGCTGTTTGGTCACTTGAAGATCTGAACTATTAAATCCAAACACCACGCCAACAAAATTCTCTCCCGCATTTCTGTATTGCGCCACAATGCCCGGGGAAGGCACACTTCATTCAGTAATGCAGGCCAGTTACATTTGACATCTCACCCTTTTATTTAACCAAGGAGATCAGCCTTTCTTCAGACATAATTAAACCTCAGATGACCTTGCTAAATGAGCTGAACTCCAGAATTTTACAACATGTAACTGGTGATATTGTAATTCAGTAACATAGAATTATTCAGCTGGACTCCAGTACAGTTCAATTCCAGAAGTTAATTGCAAAGTCTTTCTACAAGCAGAAGGGAAAAGAAACTAAAAGCACAGGAGATAATACCTTCCTATCAAAAAGTATTTCACGTTTTTCTTTCAGCTGAAGGAAGAACGGCTTTATTCCTCATCTCATTTTACTTATAGCATGCGTTTTCAGGAGCTACTTCAGACATAATTTGTATTTAATTACAGTTGCTACCTTTTCATGAAAGGGAAATCTCCTCCTAAATTCTTTTTCATCCTCCTCTTCCTCACTCAGTCCTTTCCCATGACTTTTACTTCTGTATCTGTACAGACTGCTTTCCATCGCCTCCCGCTCTTGGGCACAGCGTTCCTGTTCATCCCATTCATTTATAATTGCCTAAGGAAACACAGAGCAGCATGCTTTTACACAAGTTAAGTATTTAAAATCACATCATATTTCATCAAAGGGGCAGCACCTATCTTGTTTGGCTCCTTCCTCCTCTACAGTCTACAACAGTATAAATAAAACCCATCTAACTTGAAGATTTGTCAATTGCCCTCAACAAGACAAAGGAGGGAAAAAAAAGCACAGAGAACAGTATGCAAAGTGCTTGGCCAAGTTCTAGTCTCCTTTCTCAACTATTTTTAAGAGAAACTCTCCACAAAGCTTTGGTTTGGCTTTATGGTGTGGTTTTGAGGTTTGTAGGATTTTTTTTTATAAAGAATATCTTTGATGACTATTATAGTCTAAGATTTTATTCCCTGATAAATCCAAACATTCAGTTTTAGACTTAATCCACTATTTGACATTATGTTAAAATTATCAGTTCATTGGGAAAAAAATTAAGAACATTATATTGACATTTATCAAGGCAGAATCATAGGATGACTTTACTGTGAAGGGACCTCAAAGACCACCTAGTTCCAATCCCCCTCCCATGGGCAGGGACACCCTCCACTAGACCAGGCTCCCCAAAGCCCCAACCTTGAATACTGCCAGGGAGGGGGCAGCCACAGCTTCTCTGGGCAGTCTGTGCTAGGGCCTCACTACCCTCATTGTAAAAAAACCTCTTTATGCCAAATTACATCTACCCTCTTTCATCTTAAAAAGACTGAGCCTTGTCCTATCACTACAAGCTTTGGCAAAAAGTTATTTTCTGTTCTCCTTACAAGCACCCTTTCTTATACTGAAAAGTCACAATAAGGTCTCTCTGGAGCCTTCTCTTCTCCAGGCTGAACAAGCCCAACTCTGGCAGCCTTTCTCTGCAGCATAGGGGATCCAGCTCTCTGACAATTTTTGCATCCCTCCCCTAGAGCTGCTTTAACAGATCCACATCTTTCCTGTACAGTGGACAAAGTAGATCGAGGCAAGAATCCTGGCCACCAGCGTACATTCTGATGTTACCTGACACAGATGTCTAAAAAGCTGCAGAGAGTTCTGGTCCATCTCTCCTCTGGATAGCACGTGGCATCGAAGGTGCAACAAAGCATTCACTAGGAGCTGTTCCAGAGTTGGGCAAGGCTGTTCTGCTCCCTCAGATTCACTGTCAGAGTGCTTGAGAGAAAACTTTTAAGTCCACGAAGGACCTCAACTGAATTCACTGAGCACAGTATTTCTGCATGAGCCAAGTAAGTGGGGAAGGCACAGCCAACAGAAGGAAATGCCAACAAAGCAGCGAGGAGGTTGGTGAGATCAGCTGGACGCACGAAACTTCTGAGGGCTGCACAAACTTCAGAAGCCACTAATCGCATGCCATGTTGTAACTGTAGGATGCCAGCTTGCAGTGGAATGATGGCATCAGGGAACACAGCATACTCCTCTGTCAGGTGTTTTCTAAACTGATGGTGTGACTGCTGCCAAGATGCTTCTTCATTTAACAGGTTTTGTATTGCTTGGAGTGATTTAGGTCTTTCCCCACGGAGGAACTGCAGAAGGCGGGCTAAAAGATCTTGGACTGAAGAAACTCGTGCTATGCTGTTGATGTACTGGTGAGCCTCCTGGTATAAGCAATCATAGTGTGGAGCTGGAGGCCTGAAGGCCTTTTTCCTGGAAAGGCTGCTTATTTGCTCCTTCAACCTTTGTATTCTTTCATGCAGCAGCCTGTTAAGAAATAACATTGACCAGTTTAGATATATAAACATACTAAACAAACATGCTTATATGAAACGTATCTAAGGTAAGAGCTAGATATACAACGAGAGTCATCAGAAATATTCTGCAGCCACACCCTGTATAGAATGCGTATGTGCTTCTCTCCCCTTCCCCCTGCCACTTCAACAAACTTCAATCACTTTTTTTTTTTGCTTGCCACTTGATCAGTTCTGTAAGCATTAAGGAAAAAGTGGCATTACTGGAAGTAAATGGTAAAACTCAACCATTTGGAACTTGCTTTCCATGACTATTGCTCTCTTTAATTGTTAGTATAGAACTATCGGATCCTCTGCTGTATGATAACAAAACTGAAAGTTTCCATTGATAATGGAAAATCATAAACAACTAACAGTTTTTAACTCCACGTACAAGGGCGACCTGGAAACCTGCACAAAGGAGAAATCTCTTGTTCACTTAAGATTTCCTTAAATTCCTCAGATTACAAAACAAACCAACCCCAAACAAATCCAACAACAAAAGAATGGCTATATACTCTATATTTCGAGACAGTTAATTCATCCACACAGCAACAGCCTTTACCTGTGGCAAAGAGACACATCTGGAGATGTGCATGTTAATACAATGAATCCAGGAACTCTACAAAAACCCATGGGCATCAACCAAGGTCTTGAAGAGTTACAATTATGGATAGGTTCCACCTCGTTTCAATTTGTCGATAACATTGCTGCATGTTAATGAAACTACCATAATTTAGATGTACAATTTTATTTTTACTTCTGGGCATTGCTTAAATTTCATCAAGATATGAAAGCCACTGCTTTAACTGTTGTGCTTCCAGCAGTACAAAGTGTGTACAGACAATTCCTTAGTCACTGCAAGTGAAGAGAAGAGCTTCTCTATTTTTCTTTGCCCCCTCAATATGAAAGTTGATAATTTAAAATAACACTTATTTCTAAAAAAAAAAACAATCATCACAAAAACTGTAAAGAAAATCTTTGGAGTGCAAGCATCCAAAGATGAAATTGCTAAATTAAAAAAAAAAAAAGTGAAGTGTCTGAGATGTTACCTGAGATGGGGATGAATGTAGTTGCTGAGTGCTTCATCTTCAATACTTCTTCCTGTATGTAGCTGGGATGAGAAATCATTCATTTTCCATTCACATTCCAGCTGGTATAACTAAAAAGGAAAGAATAAACCATTTTCTGAGGTTTTGGTTTGCATAATCAAGTAGGCACATTGCTACAAGTAGTCCTAACTGTATAGTTTAACAGCAGTGACCAAAGATGTGCCCAAGAACACTCAAGCCAAATTCCTTTGTATTACTTCTCTACATTGCAGAGGTAAAAGCAAACTCAGCTCCACACTCACCTCTTCTTTTGCGTACTTGAGTTTGTATTCTCTTTTGACAGCAGGATCAAACCTGGTGTACGGAAGCCACACCTGGATCTGCACCAAACCAATATTCACCCAGAGGCTTCCTCGCCAAGCTGTCTCTGAAAACTCCTGAAGCCCTTCCCCAAAGAACTGCTGCAAGCATGTGAGCAGAAGACACAAGAATTCTTTTGGAAGTAACTCCTGATCAGTGATGATTCTGATTATCTTGAGAAGGTACTCATATGTAACAAAATCCTTGAGGTAGAGCTTTTCACAGCACTCTAAAAATTCTTCTTGAAAATCCACTGGAACTAGATCCACAAGGGCAGAGAGTTGTCTGCTTAGCATTACTCCTTGGAGTCTAGCATCTGTGTGTCTAGAGGCAAAGGAATGAGAACAGTTTACACATGGTAAATAGGCTTCTGTAACATGCCTGGTTTGAATAACACACATGTGGAAGAGAGGCCTTAATACCTAAAATCTGCTATTGAAGAGACAGCCAGGTTGGTCCACAGTGCTGTGCTGACTTCATGCAGCTGCTGTGCTCTCTGCACCCATTCTCCCAGTGTCACATGGGATGATGACAGAACAGGAAGCCCACTCACATCCCACTGGCTTGTCTTGCTGCTGCTAGTTAGAATTTCAAAGAAGCACTTTGAGAAAACGGCTCGGGTCAAAATACCAGGGCCCTAAATTAAGAGATTAAGAGTTAGATTGTTCAAATGCAACTGGCACTGACTATGCTAGAAAGCTGCTGAATTACTTAATAAAGAGTAATCAGCCTACTTGTTTCATTAGGTTGAATAATGTAACAAACATTGTATTTGAAAGATACAAACCTTCATAGAAGAGTTCATGTGGGATTTAGAAAAATTATTTTCCTCTGTGGCAGGTAGTGGCCTCCAGGTCAACCAGTATTCTGGGTCTGTGGTGAAAGTACTGCTCCAAAAGGATGCTAACACAGCACTAACGAGCTGAGATGACAGAATAGACGTTTCTTCAGGGGATAGCTAATGAGAGAGAAAAACCTAGAGTTAAGAATAATTTACAGGAAGCAAAAGAGAATCAAACACATACAAAAGTAATAAAAAAAAGGGGTATGAAACTGTTTTTCTCTAGGGTTAGTACAGGGTTCTTTTCAAATTCACATAGGGTTTTGTTTGCACCTCTTCTCAACAGTGAGTACACTTCCTGAGGTCTGCACTGCCTCCCATCTGAAACACATAGTGTGTTTACAGAGTGAGTTTTCAGCACAAAATCTACAGCTGTGCAACCTTTTATTACAACACATGAGGTTGCAGATGTATGAAACAGTAAAAGCTACCTAACAGTCTGCTTCAAAGCATTTACAATGACCATGCTGGTCTCCTGAGCTTTGTGGGAATACAACCACCACTGCTAAATACTAACCCATCAGAGTTTCTTTGACATATTAAATAGCCTACAGAAAACACAAAAAATGCTGTCTCACTATTTGATTTACAGCACAGAAATGGAGGTGGGGGAATGCACAGGAACAGAGCAAGTATTTTGCAGCACAAAATTATTTCACATGCATAGATGCAGCCAGACAGGCACCTGACATACCATCAACTTCCTGTTTTCCAATAGGTCAAGGATGGACTAATGAAACACTAGCACCAAATTAGATCTTTATAATATAGAGTTATGTTATTTAACACTTCATTGTGTCTTATTTGTGTTTTAATTGCAATTTTTGCAGGTTGACGGGTACAAGCCTTTCTTATTAAAGGAAGGAACAGTTGGTTTCAGGCACAGGTAGAAAAGCCGCAGGTCAAAAATCTTCAAGATAGACACATGTTATACATATTTTGAAGAGTCTGCTCAATACTCCTGCAAGACTAATTAAACTTAAATTTGTTCTTACTTCATTAAGGTGTAACATGTGCCACAGTCCAGATAGCTGGTGAGAGGCAGCTGGTGTCAGCTTCAGAGAAAAAGCTAGAAGCTGAATGAGATCTGAACACACACTTAGTTGTTGACTGCAGTTCTCCCTGTAGCAGGTAGAAGAAACACAACTTACTTCCTGTGCCCTGGTTAAGCATTATTTATCTGGATAGGGAAACAAATCAATGGCAGGAGAAGCAACAATAACAAAGACTCCCCAAAAGGTTAAAATAACAGCATTTTAAGCACTGGCAAAGAAAGAGCACTCAAATAATACTCCAAACACCTGCATACTTCCAAGTTGGCAAAATCTAAATACAAAAAGGGGAAGAAGTAGTCATAACCTATGTGTTCACCAAAACGTACAAAACATTTGGAAACAAACTGTCTGCCAGCTTTACTGTTCTTCTGACAAATCAGAACTTTGCTGACCCCAAGAGTTCATCAGCGATGCTAGGCTCGCTGCACAAACAAGTACTTCCACTGAAATCCACTGGTTTGGGTTTGTGTGGCAAGGTTTTGGTAGTGGTGGTAGGGCAGCTAGGGTGGCTTCTGCAGGAAGAGCTAGAAGCTTTCCCTAGGTCAGAGCCAATACCAGCTGGTCTCAAGGACGGTCCTGCTGATGACAAGGCCGAGCCCATCAGCCACGGTGACAGCACCTCTGTGATAATGTATTTAAGGAGAGAGAAGAGGGGGAAAAAAAAGCAAAAAAAAAAAAAAAAGCAAGTGGCTGCTTTTTGCCACCTGAGAAGGGAGTGAGAAGATGTAAGGAACTGTGCAGGCACCAAGGCCAGTGAAGAAGGGAGGCAGCGGCACTATAGGTGCTGGAGCAGAGATCCCCACCTGCAGCCCCTGAGGGACCCCACACTGGAACAGGTGGAGACACCTGAAGGACACTGTGACCTGGTGGGAAGCCTGCCCGTACTGTGAAGTACCAAAATTACAGCTTTTAGCTAGGGATTCTGAAACTCATGAAAGAAACATGGGATTTCTTTCATCCAACCTTCTTACCTTCTTGCACAAGCCTTGGCTACATAATCTGCTGTCACTTTGTACTGCCAGAGCAGGCTTATATATTCCATTGCAGGCCACAGCTGAACCCGACTGCAGAGCTGGTTTAATAAGGAAGGGTCTAACTGGTTGGAGATGGTATCTTCAGTAAACCTTTCTTCTGAGTGACCATATGTAAGTCCTTCTGCTCTCAGCTGCAAACGCACAGCTTTCAAAAACATATTCAGTTGACCTGTTTGACAGTGTACAAGAGGCACATAAATGCATGTACTATTATCTCCTGCCAATAAACACTTCATATCCTTTCCATTTGTATATAAAAAAAAGAATGGAGAGGGTAGAAATCACGCAGTTTGGCTCTTCAAAAGCATTACCTACCCAGATTAACATCTTCTAAATGATTTGCTCTAATTATCAGGCCATCAGCTTGCAGCAATGCTTTCTTCATCTTCCATCCAGTGGCAGCAATTTTCAGACAGCACATTTTTTCCTGCCATCTACTTTCTCCAAGGGCCAGTCTTAGTTCCAAGATGTTAAGTGGCTTGCTGAGAACTTTTAATTGAGAAAAACATTCCAAGCCCAGTTTATCCTGGAAACAAAAAAGGACATTTGACCAAGCATCAATGTTTCAGCCATGCTAAGAAAGCCACAAAACAAGTGATTGCAGTCAGAACTCAGATTTCAAATTCACAAGCAGATGACTGAAGTACAAGTACATATAAACCAGCCTGCAACAACTTAGTAACTCTTTTGCAGCCCTAGTCAGTGCAGCAGGAAGCCAGAAACTGAAAGGGCTGGCCACAATTCCTCCTTGTCAGTTTTTCTCCTTCATGAGGAAATTACATAGATTATGCAAGCAATACCTGAAGACAGCAACTTACCTAAACTAGGGAGAATACACAAATTCATAAAAGCAAAGCCAGAAGCTACTGTCATTTAAAATAAACTGGCGTTTTACATCTGTAATTTAAATACATTTGGATATATAGAAAAACTTCCCAAAATTAAACAACATTGAGCATTTACTGAGGAAATCCCACAGAGTAACTATGGGCATTTTTGAACAGCTAAGTACCTTTGAGAAGTAAGGCCAAAAAAAATCTAGGTATAATTACTAATATGAGCCACCTACATGTTTACTTGTGAACTGCTTTTAAAAAGGACTTATAATCTTTAAAAAAAACCACAGTAAAATTTTCTAATTGAATGACAGCAATTGGGGAAGTAACTTTAGAAAAAAAACCCAACTGTCAGAGTTAAGAGGCCTTGTCTTGGCAAGTCACAAGGCAGCCCCATCTTATGCTGCACAGAAGGAAACACTATGCTGTCTATTCTATACACACGTATGCTCACTAAAGCGTAATTAACAGTAGAAATGCTAGCTGGGTAACTAGTACATTTCACATGATTGTTTTAAACCATACTTGGACACTGGTGGAAACACAAATCTTTTGCAGAGTATCAATACCTTAAAAGGAAGGGGTCTTCCTAGAGACTTCTGTAGTATCTTCATATTGGCAGAAGTAGTGACAGGATTGGCCAAGCAGCTCTGAATTTGCTGTGAAACAGACTGAATTTCCTTGGAAACCCTTGGAGATAGGGGAGGAAGAAAAAAAAAAAAAAAAGAAAAAAGAAAAAAGCCCACACAGTTAACACTGAATTTGAGGAAAAAAGCAAAAGGACATACGAGAAAGGGAAGTCCCTTCTGAGAGAAGGGACTTTAAAACCTTAGACCTCGCACTAAAGGGATAACCAAACTCTGAAGTACAGAAAATGGGTAAAGTTCCCAATGATCATTGGGCAAGAAGCAGCCCAATGGCTAAGAAACCTGAACATTAAAAATGAACAGCTACGTAATACGTTGCACTTGCATTATTAACGGAACGCAACTTGGACACTAACAGCAAACAGTGTTAATTAGCTGCAATGTTAACAAAAGGCTAATTTATACAGCCATTTTAACAGAAGCACAAATCAAAGCCACTCACTTGTGCTGGTCTGTTCCAATAAGCATCTGAGGAATTCTGTCAATTAAATGCTTCATAACCCAGTGCCAGTGCAGAGACAGAAGTGACAACCCCCGTGCATCGACAGTCAGAGTGTCAGAGGCTTCCCAGAACCGGTCACGCCACAGCAAGCAGTATAAAATCTAACAACAAGCCAAGAAAGGTTACAGTTTTCCCATTGTTACAGAACACTTTGTACTTCAAGCAAGATAAAACGTAACAGCCATTGTCACTTCCATTAATTTCGAATCACCCAAAGCTTTATGCTCAGTGGCACCAACTAGCACTCAACTATGTGTTTTCTAAAAATAGGGCAGGGCTCTCCTGGCAGGTGGAAATATACAAGTCCAAGACCAATTAATTCTCACACCAAGACTACAATGTCATTGTAAGGTTTCAGCAAAACAATCTTTGTGGTCTGAAAAGGAAGAGGCAGAAGTGAACCACCCCTGTGACATGCATGTCAGCCATCCAGGTTTGGGTATCTTCATCTGAAATGCATTTGGATACTCCCGTTATGTGGAGGGGAGAGAAACTGATATCTCTATGGCACAATGGATATCCAGGTCCCAGCTGTGTACATTTAGCTGAGGTAATTCCCACCCTGAGCATCTGCTTGGACTGAAAACTACAATGCACACAGAAGAAATGGAAAGACACAACACAAATACAGCCACCGAACCAAACATAAAATGCCTGGTGTCAGGCACATTCTGAGCAAAGCTCTGCAGTTTACATCATAGTTCCTGAAACTAAAAATTGTGTTCTGTGCACTAACTTCAAATAACCTCTCTATAAATGTACCATGAACAGTCCACTCACATCATGCATGTCATCATCACTTAAGGCCACCTGAGTAGACTTCACCCAGTGAAATGCAAATGCATCCCAGAGTTCAAAGAAAGCAGCAATGTTGACAACGATTACATGAGGAAGGCAGTTGTAACTTCCTGGATCTGAAGATTGGGGAAGAGGGAAAAGAGAAGAGACTATTTCAGCCACATAACGTAAGTAAGAGCCAACTGCTGACCACTAGAGTCTCTCTGTGGTTGGGGAAAAAACAAAACCTGAAAACCCCTAAGAAAAGAAGTAACAAGAAGTATTCCTTCACTATTTGCACAATTCTCTTTTACCTTTACACATTTATTATAAAAAAAATTACAGAATGAAAGAAACATTATTAAATTGCTTCTATGCAACATACTAACTTAGCAATAAACTCTCCTCCTTTGTTTTAGGAGCAAACATCCTAATTACATAAAACAGAAAGAGGAATAGAACTAAAGCAGAACTGAAGAATTTAACTATTCTTATTAGCTAAAGACAAAACACAACTCCAATTTCCTTCAACCATCTCCCTAAAGTTTAGAACAACAACAGAAAAATAACAGGCACTCACTACCTGGACATAAACGCTGTAGCATATGGTGTCTCTGATTTAAGAATAACATGTTAGGTATCATATTAGCACTCATCTGACCGGTTTGTACTCACAAATTCTTCTTTTGCACATTCAGGACACCTGATGTTTAAAGTACACATTTCACACTGCAGTGATAGTTAGAACTAAAAGGAAGAGGGGCAAAAAACCTCAACCCACCTTTGCGGAAATCTAGAGACATTCTTAAGACACTGTTTCTGGGCTTCTTGCTGTTGATCAAATTCTTCTCAGTGTAGCTTCTTTTTTCCCGGTCAAGAAATAATACTGCCCTGAATTTAAAACAAATGGGTTAGAAAGTCAGTACCATTTTAAAACCTCTGCCTTGTGAGAGTGATGGACCACAAAACATTTGATATTTCATGGTATTAGGAAACAAGAATCGAGTGCAGCATAAACTCATCACATGAATATAGTTTCTGCAGAAGTAAGCTTCACAAAGCAGTTTCCTGACTTCAGCAATCGCCAAGGAAAAAGCAACTGCTGGTTTAAACTTTTAACTACAAAAATCAACAACCTTTTTGCTCTTATTAGGGAAAACAGTCCAAACCCAAAGGGAGTGCAACTATTAAAGTTTTATGTCAGAGATTTCACGCTGCTGTTTCGGTCCCTTATGTTTTATCCCACAGCTCTGGTTTGTCCTTGAAGTACTCCAGCCTATGTGGAATGCTGGGAGCCCTGCTCCCTATAACTAAGCGTTCAGTTTCAGTCTGCAGCAACAGAAAACAGCAGCGAAGAATTTAAATACCTTTCCAAAACTTCTGCCTAGTATTTTAGATCACATCTATCAAAAATGTAAAAACATACTTGGCAGATACCAGGAATGTTTATGCAGCACTGATTACAATCATCAGACAGCCTTCACGAGTGTTTTTTGTAACGCACCGATTCGCTACAGACTTCAAAAGGATTAGAAGCTGATCCGTGTGCTCCATTTCTGTATCAAAGTTCATTGAATTTCTAATGATATCCAAAAACTGCATATTCCATCGTGGGTCCAGAGGCATCACATGTTCATCTAGGAAGGCAGAAGTGACAGGACAGCAATGGAAATATTATTCAGCTAAATACTTTCCTTAATCCCCCTGCCTATGCAAGTAAATTACAGAAAGGAAGAAGGAAGCCTAAGAGGAAGGCAGAGTCTTAAGCTCCCTTGCTCCAAATATCCAAACAGAAAAGCACTGAAGTTCACTGCAGGTTCAGTAAAACAGAACAGTGAAAGTAAATTAACAGTGGTCAGAGTACCCAAAAAGACAGCCTAGAAACTCAAGTCCCACTCCCTTTTCATTCACAGTCCGGGCAAGATACCATGAACCCTCTATAAAGGGTCCAGTGTCCCTGCGTGTAGCTTTCACACACCTAACAAGCTTGGAAAAGAAACCACAGGCCTGAGCCCCCCATAAAACACTGTGGGAAAGTGATAGATCTTAACGTTGATTTCAGATGGGCCAACACAACAAATACTGGGAAAACACAGCATGCCCAAAGCATCCAGTCATAAAGGCAGTAGATACATGCATCACTCTTAAGAACATCACTTAACTCGGAGCTGTAGGAACACAACTGGGTCACAGACACACAGGAGGATTCCTAGCCAGAGTACTCAGGCCTAACCTGCACAGGATGAATGCATTTAATTGCTGTATTTGCGGTTCTAAGACAGCAAGAATGGCTTCATTCTTTCCTTTGCAGGAAAAGTAATATATAGTTAGAACTTAGCCGTTGTTACACACATATCCTAAGAAAAGTTTAGAGAATAAATAAAGGAAGCACAGTGTCTTGCATCCATTTTTTCAGAAGTACCCGTCATCGTTGGCTGCAGCAACTTGATCATGTTACTGACTCCAGAGGAGAGGGGACTGGCATAGAAACTACCAAGGGCTACAGCACCTGCTTCCAGCTGAATCCGCACAGCATCTGTAGGTGAAGGGGGAAGAACTTAAGTGTAAGAGACAGAGCATTTAGTACAGATAAATAAAAGTAACTTGAACCAAGCCAGCACTGTAGCCTGAATCTCATCTGTGCATGCGCTCTGGACTTATCGCCCACTGCCCTTTTGTAATAGCGCCAAGTGCTCTTCAAAGCAGGATATGGTTAAAGAGACGACTCTAGCAAAGAGTTCTAGTTAAACTGGTAAATATGATACTTCGTGCATCCTATTAAAAATATGGTTTGTGAAAACCCATGAATTTTTATTTTTCCTTGGTGCATCTCCTTTTTTAAAATTGGAAAAAAAAAATTAAATCATGTAAGAGCATACTTGCCATTAAAGTAACATTCTAGATATTTTCCAGTTTATAGACACACCTTGTCTAGAAAGACAGCAAGACCAAGGGGGCAGAATCCCATTATGGTGGGACAATAGAGTCTCGAGATTTCACACCACACAAGTGAGTTGTGTCAATTACTTTGAGCAATGCATGTCTAAATTCTCCACAAGTTTAATGCAATGAATACATTATCTCAGCAGCTCTTCTGAATTTTAATGGTCTGGCAAGACAGTTTCAGGAAATCTCAGCTCTGCAGTTTTCTCGCTTCCTAACCTTTTGTATTTTAACACCAAATAAACAGAAGGTGTTTTACTGCTTTTACTATCACTATCAGAAAAGTGTATTTGCTTACTTAGACCAGAATTTTTTTGTTTGTTTGTTACCTAAAAATAACTGTAATTCAGAAGCAGTGCAAGTTACACACATTGGAATAGCAAAAAGCGGTGTTTGCCCCAAAGTTGCCAGTTGTCCATAACATGCACAACGTCTTTCTGTCTCTCTCTGGGACCTCAATGCCCTCGATTTAGTGTGGATAGCTGAGAAAATTCATATCAGACTGTTTCAACAGTCTGGATGTTTTAATAAAAAGACATTTGTGAAAATGTAGTAAGTCATCCCTTAGGCCAAGATTAAATAATAACATACCAAGCCCCTGTGGCAGATTTTTTGCTAAGGAGTTAAGCCATTTAACTCTCAACGTCCAGTCTTGATTGGTTGCCTTTCCTATGAACAGTTTCACTGAAGCCTGGAGAACTTCTATGTTATCCATCCAGTTTGCCTCTATCTCAACAGGACTGAATTTGAGAGTCTCAGGATTAGCAGACTGCATGATTTTTTGAAGATCTTGCAGAGTCAGTGGCAGTGTCCTGAAACACAGAGAAGTGAAGTCCAGCAATCAAAGGCTCCAACTGCCAAGTCCAGGAAAGAATGTCTTTTTGCAAGTTGAGCTACTCAGTGTGCAACTATCCGCAGGCAAAGAGGTAGTGACACAGTAATTTCTCCTGTTTATTTAGCTTTAGAGTCAGTTTCCAACTTCAAATCAGCTGAGGGTATCTACTATTAGGAACTCACTATTGCCAAAAATCTGTGCACTGCCAGAAGAGCTCTAGAACTAAATAACCTTTAAGGTCCCTTCCAACTCAGGCCACCCCATGATTCAAAGTGAATATGCACAGCATTTCCCTGAAAAGTTCACAACTGATCTACGCACCAAAATGATATGCAAAGGCACATAAAAAAACCAACAAAAGAGAAGTGTCACTGATAAAAAACAAACAAAGCAGCACATTGCTAAGGTTTCACAATTTTAACATGATATCCTCATTCATTTCTACACCTTCTGCTTTCACTGGAAGCAAACCACAGTACCTGTCTATTGGACAGTAAGTCCCTAAGCAAAGCAGGAAGGAAAGAAGATTTTGCTCAAGTTTTGTGAAAATAGCAGTTATATTGCACAATAAATCATTGAAAGAGTCCTTGCATACGGCTTCTTTTAGACAACATAAGGCTTCTTTTAGACAACAGTTGGTTTTTTTCACCAGAAGCTACTGAAACTAAAATAAATGATGAGTAATTGTTTACATGAAGGTGAGAAGTAGAGAGGGTCATTAGTATACTTAAAATTAATTACTCATTTTTTTTTAAAGCTTGGAAGGATACTGAAGACAGACATTTCTGGAGCTCATTAGCTTTTAAACCCAGCGTCTATATTCACATTTTCTACAAAATGCCCACTCTTAACTCAGCATGGGCCAAATGCACTTACTAGAGATTGAATAGTCAAGTACTATGAACTGAAGCATAAACCAGTAAATAATTAAACTCGTAGTGGTTACATGGAAAGGTAACAAGCCTAAATTACTGAATGCAACAAAATGAGTCTCTACCCACATAATTAGCTCAAAACGAAGTTTTGCAGGGGACAATGACTCATTACCAGTAGTTCAGACATGTCTTGTATCTTACTTATGAGACAAAGAAGTGTTTCTTGCCTACCTGCAGTTTTTAAGGTTCAGTCTATTCAGACAATACATTAGGACCTGTGCATCACTCTGGACTGTTGAAAGAAGCGAGTCTTCAGCTGCAAACAGACCTGTAGGTAGGGAGTCTGGCCACAATCCCATTGCTAGCAAGGAGTCACCCCAAGTTTCATGGGAAGTCAGAGATGAAGTGTGCTTTGTAACCAGTTCTAACACAAGCTACAAGAAGTAATCAAAAAAGTTTAGTATCAAATATGTAGTTGTGTACAAAAAAGAGCTCATAGAACTCTTCAATAACACATACTTATCATTAAATTACCACATGGTCTACAAACACTGTATGATCTACATGATAGAAACACAAAAATATTCCAACTGTAAGTGAAATAACGTACTGTACAGTTATAACTGGAAGTGAATATTGCTATCTCTAAACGACAGCGTGCATAATGTTTCAGGTTATAGATTAATCAGAATTAAATATCCCCAATTCTGAGTTAAAGCTGTTAAAAACCAAGCAAGATTCAAAGTTGAACTGGGCTATTCTCTGTCTCCCTTAGGATGCTAAAAAGCAAGCCATAATCTGCAAGTTTTCAGCAAGCCATATTTACTCCCTGGGCAAAATCTCACTAAGCACATCACAGATTGACAGACTTTATGCAGTTCTCACTCGCCTGACCTCTATCTCCAGTAGCGTGACATCAGGCTGAGAAAATACATTGTGAAAGGACAGATGGACAGCTGAATTGCACCATACTTCACCATTAATGCCAAAAAACCCAAACAACTTTGGAGCTTCAACTGATCCGTTAAGAGTATGTTACAAGCATAACTGTACTGCTTACACTGGAGCCAAGAAAGTCTCAGAATCTAAAATATACAGAAAGCATCCTGATGCCATTTAATCCCTCCTCTCTTCATCACTTGACAGATGCCTGTGAGAGCATTTGAAATTTAGTTCATCTCTCCAAGATGCTCTCCAAGCACCTTTATCACCAACCCTTTGCTCAGGCACATAAGAAACAGAGGATTCCAAACAATAGCTTAATGAAATGATATTTTTCATGTTATCATGTAAGAAAAGCTTTCAAATACAGGACTTTTACCTTCTGGTTAATCTGCAGCTGCTGTGAGCGGCCATAAACTTCCCAACAGGCTCTGTAAAAAGCATTTGCTAATCCAAGGCCCCTCTGTATCTGCTGCACAATTAACACAGCAGCCTGAAGCAAGGGTGACAAAGACGACGCAGAACCTGAAAGATACACCAGTGATACGAACATTTAGTAACTGTCAGCCCTTTAACACCCTGAGAATAAATACTGCTTTAGTCCCTGAGGAAGATGCATCCTACTGGGTCCTGAAAATCAAACGCATTCTTCCCAAGGTTAATAAAATCTGGCAAGACTGTAAATAACACATGACCAACATAAAGTAAGACATAAAGCACCTGAGATGAATGAAATTCAGTATCATCTTGCTCCAAAGAACTAGAATAAGCCTTGTGCAATCCCTCTATTCTGCTGATTTTCACTCAGAAGATATTGCCTTCCATAGAGCAGCAGAAAACTGACTCTTGCCAGTGTCTGATGTCTCCTCACCAAGTGCTCCAGCTACCATCCTTTTAAGATCGGTGCATTCTTCTTGAGAATGCGAAACCTCCCAACCCAACCCGACTATACTTTTATACCTTTACTTATACTGGGACATAACACGCTAAAATAAGCAAGATTAATATCAAAATTGTTAATCCAAAGGAATGTGACAAGCTGATGCTGTTAACACACACTGAACAGACTTTCCTTACCTGGTATTGCTGCCTTGGTTTCTGAATGCACGGCCATAAGCGCATCACAGATGCTGTCCCCCACTAAACCCAAACCATGCAGGAGTAACTTCAAATCCAGATTGTCCAATACATTTCCATCATTCTCCCCGGGAATGTAAATTTCAATCCCACGATTCCTCATGGCTCTAGATATCTCCCCATGAACAGGATCCATGGAAAGGAAAAGCCTGTTGGACGTTAGAATAGAATAGTTTGGTTGGAAGGGACCTAAGATAATCATCTCGTCCAACCACCTCACATTCTTATGATGTAACTTAGGGCTTTAACCTATCACTCTTGAACCACCAAATCTGCTCTTCCATAATGTAAATCCACCTTCATAAAAATGGGGACACTGATATCTACAAATCCAGAGACACCTACTGAATTTCTATTAAAAGCTATGTGAATAATTATACTCTGAAAATAGCCATACGTATATTGCATGATTTTTAACTCAGTTATATTGAAGCTAGCTCAAAAAAGTGTTTCTAATTCAGAGGGACTGGAACATATCAGTCTTCATACTTTTTTAATGAATTGGAAAAAAAGACAGGAATTATGCAAAATACTCTCTACGTTCTCATCCCATCTTCCCTGGAGACTATTTCACGTCTGAAAGAATACAGACTGCCTGGTTGGTTTTGGGCTTATGGGTTTTTTTGGGGGAATAAGGGAGTTGGTAGTATTGAGGTTTGGTTTTGTTTTAATTTTTTGAGGTATTTTTAGTGCTGTCATTGCAGCAAACTCCAAGTTTATGGATGAGATGGCCAAAGCTGGGAAGACAATGATTATGTTCATACACCAGCTTTAATTACCACCATATCTGAATACTTCATTATCTTCAACACATCTATCCTCAACTCTACTACAGTGAGAAAAGGAAATGCTAAATCCTAAATTTAAAGAGTAGAATCAAGGCAGAGGTATGCCACTGCAAATTTTCCAGTGTATCAGTCTGTGCTGCAACAGGGATGAAAAGCCAAGCTTCTTAAGCTCTCTGTCACATGCTAATCACAGTGTGGTTTTCTTCCTTGCCAGACAGACAGTATCTCAGGACACGACAAACTGAACAGCATTCAGAAGACTGGCTCACTGCTGACTTTTCTCCTAAACCTACTTTATGGTATGAAGAAAAAAAAAAAAGAAAAGAAAAAAGCACCTGAAGTTTGGATGAGGAGCTATTGTAGGAATTGTGCCATCTATCACACCTCTCTCACTCATGGTAAGAACACCTCCTGGTTCAAGCAAAGCATTCAGGCGGTCCAGCACAGAAGGGCTAGGTTCAAAAGAAATGTATATGGTTATAAGAGGTAACAATTTGATCCCTTCCTGATCTGAAATCAAAGTGGTACCAGTCTTGAAAAGTTAAATGGCTAAGTTACAAGGGCTAATAACATTATAAGGTCACATGAAAGCTATCAACTCCTACGCTGCCTAAGGAGGAAGATGCTCTTCCAGAAAGTGTAAGCTACCGTTCCCACATATTGTTTTCAAAAGCCAACATTCAGTTGTGAATTATACAGTAAGAGGCAAAAGTCAGCTAGGGAGGCCAAGGGGATTTGCTCAGCGAAACAAGACCACTAAAATCTCTTACTTGCAGAAGTTCACATTGTCCATCAACAGCCAGTCTCCAGACTGCAGGGCCTGAACCAACATCCCATCCACCCACTCAAAAGTGCCATGGCTGTTACGGTCAGCAGCCTGGGCCTGCTGCAGCTTGAAACGCCGGAACTCTTCTACCAGGTGAGCGAACTCTGAAAGAAAGCAAATCTTGCATCAAGACTTGTATCACTGAGGTAGCTTCCAGTTCCATTCAAGAAAAGTAACAGTCATTTTGTGAATAAATATACATGGTTCCTACTTTAGGAAACTTTGACAACAGCAGAGGCTCCAGCTCTTCAAATGGCCTCCGAGGGGTAAAATCCATGAGGACAGATGGGGTTAGCAAGCACAGAGAAATATAAATTGGACTGGCAATTCTTCCTAAACAGACACTGTTCTCAATCTGTTCTCCCCCATTAGATGAAGTTTGATGGATTAATTAAATTATCAACTCCATGTTTTAGTAAACGACTCAAAAAAGGAAAAACAACCCATACTTTATTCTGCTGCCATCTGTAAAGCTCAGCTGACCAATGCTTCAAAGAAAAAATGCAAGAATAGAATACTGAAGTTCCCTTTCTCAGGAATCCAAGGTAAGAGCTGTATTGTATCATATATTGAGTGGTTCAGTACGAGAGAATTGCAGTGTAGACTACTGATTGCTAGCAGTTGTACACAAAAAATAAACCAAAAGCCATCATCAATGCAATTGTTTCAGAAGACAGGCTGCAGGCTGAGTATGAAGTAACATGAAGCAACATAGAAAAACCTACAAAACCTCCTCAACTTTTCTCAAGCTTTGACTGCAGATTTATACACGTCTCTTTTTCAGAGGAACACAGTATCTTACACTTCACATCACCCACCATACGTACCTGCCTTGGAATAAGAATTTATTTTGTTGTTTAGCCGCTGGGTAAGTACAAGTATTCCCTCCAGTTTGCTCACTAATTCGGCTGTAACACTTCTACCTCCTTCGCCCAGGGATTTGGGTTTGTAATGCAGGGTGAAGCTGCTCCAAGCACGCAGCACAAGTTCAGCGTCATCTGCGCAGATTTCTGTCAGGAGAAGGCTGTCCCTTACCAGGGTGCTCACAGCACTCTCCACTTTTTCTAACAGGCGCTGCCACGGCCTATTGATATCAACCTGCAAACACGTCATTAGGGAGTCAGTTCACCCAGAAGACTGTGGCACCTAATGTTTAGCACTTGAATGCTATTGTCACAGTAGTCTGGCCACTGTTAGGCAGGAAGGAGAAATGCTGTCTTATTACCAAAACAGCATTTACCTGTTCAAATCCACCCAGGAGTTCAGTTGTATCCATTGCACTGTTCATGGCCATGATTTTTAGTTGATGGCCAGTCAGGTGTGCCAGCAGCTCGACAAGACTGGTTTTGCCGACAGCTGCCGGGCCCACGAGGATCACCATCCAGCTCATGTGCACACATTTCATGATGGACTCAAGGGACTGCAGCGAATGATGCAGAAGTGAGAGGTTTCTGCCAGGATAAGGAATATAGTTGCCACGAGAAAGAACTGAATAACCAATCTGGAAGGGATGAGACACACGTGGGTGAATACTCAAGAGGCAAGCGGGAGCTCAGCTGTACAAGTCACTTCCTTCTCTCTCCATTCACAGAATGGTTTGTCAACAGCTTACCTGAACATTATATGGAGTGATGTGAAACTCTCTGGTTCCCATATACAGGGCAGCCTCTTGACCAAAAATGTCTCTAAATACAGATATAACCTACAACAGTTGAAAGAGACTAATCAGTCGTGTTGTCTATTGATCCAAAGACTGGTTTCAAAAGCAGCCTCCTCTCTCAGCTCCACAGCTCAGTCACAAGAGTTTTTTCATTCAAAGTGCAATGAGTAATTAAAGTGTGTGAGCTGCCCACAGCAAGCTCTTCATTAACCTGGCTTGCTCATGAATAAAAATACTTCAAAGAAATGTTCCTCTTTAACAAAATACTGGGAAAGAAGTCACTCTATAAACAAGCTCTTTGGTAACACTCAAAAATGTAATGCTACAAGAAGGGGAAAGTAAACCATGAGAAAAATATCTGGTCACCTACAGTTAGTAATTTACAGCCTTACAATCTGATTGACTTTTAGCTTAATACCATTTAAACATTACTTTAAACACAAGGAAAGCATTTCTAGGCAAGAGTGATAAGTAGGAGACAAAGGTTGAATAACGGACTGCAGTGAGTGGATTCTATTAGACAGAGGAACCTTAAGCACTGAGTTTAAAAGAATGAGGGGAGCAATTTGACAGGCAAAAGAAAGTAACAGATTAACAGACAGAAGTCAGTAAAAGAAATCCAAGACACAACAATTTAAAGAAATGCTGGCATGGAAAGGAAGAATTACAGGACAGCACTGACACAAATGCTTTATAACCATTACTTTTAGAATCCCATGCCATGCCTGTGAGAACATCACTATTTCATACAGAATCAAAGAATACGTTGTGTTTGCTTTAAGTCCTTTGTTACTATACTTGCCTTCATTTGCACCAGGTTTCTGCTTTTATACTAGCAGGTAATTAAATTGGTATTTCAAATGACATGAGCAGGTACATACATGAAACCTCAGAACTCCAAAGAAATCTACTTTTCTTTTGTAAGAGGTAATATCTATGAATGAACTGTAAGCTTTCTTTGAATTTCCACTTGGATTTCTAGGAATGATTCCTGGAACTCTGAAGAGCTGAAAACACACAGCTCACCTTTTCTTTGTCTTCCTTGGTTCTCATTCTCTCTCCATATACTAAAAATACGTGCTGGCCTGGATTGTAACAGCCTGGTGACTGGTCAACAAGCATAAGTTGGCACCAGCGGAAAAGATCACGTAAGTTGAACTCCCAGGGTCCTCCTTTTTGTCCCCACTTTTTTTCAGTCATTACTTCTTCATCAATCTGGAAAAAGTAGCAAATAAAAAGAAAATAATCTTTTATTCCACCCACAAGCTGATCTTCAAATATTTTTTTTAAAATTGACCTAAATTACTGCCTTTGGCACTGCTTATGAGACTGAGGACAATAGATAAGTGCAAGCTGTATTCACTTTTCTAAAATTAATGGAAACTAAAGGTTGATTTAGTTTGTCTTTCACCTACTAATTCTCAAAAAGCTCTTTTCCTTTTTTACTCTTGCACTCTAAAAGTAAGTATTCAGACAAGAATTCAGGTGGGTTTTAGTGGTGGTTGTTACTTTCTTCTACATATATTTCCATTCCTCTTTTGTATCCATGCACTTCTCTAAAAATTCTTGGAAACATAAAATTAGAATTAAATGAAGTCTTGCTGCATTCTGCCTACTTCTACAAGAGAAATTAAAACATGCTTTACCTTGTTATTGAAAGCAACCATTTTAGCAATAATAGTTTTATCAATAGCAGGAAACAGCGTATTCCCTATAAACTCCATATCTTCTGCTGACAGTGGATCAACATACACCTGTAGAGTCCAGAGCATGAATACAGTTAAAAAAATCTGCAAGACAGACAGGATCATGACATAGTTTAAACCATACAAAGAAGCTTGCCTGTGTAAATCTATTAAGAAAGGACTTGGGCAGACCCTTTCTTCCACCTCCTTGTCTGTACGGATTCTGGCATCCAAAAATCTTAGTCTTCTTGTGCTGTACATGAAAGTTCATTCCCAATTCTGGAACATAAATCTCTGCTCTGTGGTCGAAGCATGCATTTAGCCCCTCTAGTACAGACTGAGAAGCCAGATTCAACTGAGGAAAGAAATAATGATACAATATTAATGTGCCACAAGACACTTTTGCATAATATCTAGTTCAACAGACTGGGATACACAGAAGGTAGAATTCAATTTCTTTGCTGTTTTAGCAGTGTCCTACCTTATTACATTCACCTACACTGTTATTACACTGAAGGCAACAAAACTGTAACTAACACTTTCCCTTATGTGCACTTGCTATTCATATCCTGGTTTCACCATGATAACAAAACAGCTCTACACTGTAAAATCTGCGAGTTTAAGATGTTCCTTCTGAATTTAAGCTGCTACGTTTTTAAATGAAGGTAGCCTGGGTTATTTAAATACACTGCTGTTTAAAGTATCGTTCTTCACAATAGGGAAAGGTATACAAACAGCTAAATAATTTAAGATTTTGCACCGTGCCATAGTTGGAATGCACGTTGTCCATAGGCGAGCCCTGAGCATGCAGATGCTTGAGAGCATTTGTCACATGGTATGTGAACAAACCTGCATTGGCAGGATAGCTTCTACTGGCAAAATACATTTTCATCTCAAGTAAATCAGTACCCAACACAGTGTACTGGTCCCAGCAAAACACCTTCTATTTCAGTGAAACTATATTCATGTAAGAGCATTAATCAAATCTATCCCTGGTTTTCTGCATTAAGTTAGACAAGAGGACAAGGGTTGAACCCCAGTCCAGAAGAGGTCTACTCAAACCCAGTCTCCCACACTCTGTCTAAGGAGGACCAAGGGGCAAAGGGACTTAGTAGAAGATTCATTTTCTCTTAAGCAGAATAATCACTTTCTATGTGGTTCTAGATGCACGGAACTACAAGTAAGCAGAATTCATTTCAGTCATGACCCTCAAAGGTATTTATCCTACATGCCAAATCATCTTTGCCCTTCCAACACATTCTTTTTCATAGAATCATCATGGTTGGAAAAGACTTTCAAGATCATCAAGTCCAACCATAAGTGCTACATGACCGTAACTTCTAAACCACCTCCTGAAGTGCCACATCTACCCATTTTTTGAACAGCTCCAGGGACAGTGATTCCACCACCTCCCTGGGCAGCCTGTTCCAATGCTTCACCACTCTTTCAGTAAAGAAGTTCCTCCTAATATCCAATTTGAATCTCTACGCAACTTGAGGCTATTCCCTCTTGTCCTGTCACTAGCTTTATTTGTGCCCGAAACTTGAATTTACCTCATCTAAGACAATCCAGTGTCCAGCCTTTAATGCCGCCAGTAGTGGTCCATCACGCCAGGCAAATTCTCCTCCCTTCCCACCTTCAACAGGCAAGTCTGTCCCAAATAAGTCTGTCACATCCTTTGGGAATAGAGAATGGTGAGGGGGTGGGGGGGAGAAATGACAAAACACCACAAAACAGGCTTCATAAACAGCCTTCATTAACTTCACTTTTTCTCCCTCCCCATTTAATATCTATATTTTAGCTCTATTTAAAAACATTCATTATTTGCAAGAAGCCAAAACCATTTCCACAATAGGACTACAATGCCCAGCTACTATATTTAACAACAAAAAATTAAATTGGAACAGAAAAGCTAAAAAGCCTTAAAGCTGCTTTCAAGTAATTTTGCAGAAGCCAAGAAAAACACAGTACACAAAGATACACGCCTTCTCTTGAAAAGAACAGAAAAAACTGGGAACTGTCACTCGCTCACAGAAGCTCCCTGCTCCTTCTGGTTCCCCCTTCCCAAGTTTTATCTTGAGACGAAGGAGGAAAAATCAGTACTGAGTCCAAAACATCAAAGTTAAAAAAAAGGTCACTTTCTAAGCTAAATAACACTCCCCCAGCCATAAACACTAAGCTCCAAAGATAATATTTTATTCTACCGTTTGCTCAGACAGGTTGATTCGAACAAGACAGTTTCCTGAAGCTTTTGCCAAGGCAGAAACTAAACTGGTCTTGCCCACTCCTGGTGACCCCTCCAACAAAATAGGTTTGTTAAGCTGTAGGGCTCGTAACAGTCTTTGTGCATTCATTGCTGTAGTCCCAGCATTCAGGGCATAATCTGTACTGCTGTTCCTCTGAAGGACAGGGCCTAAAACAAAGGAGAGGTAAACCAGAAGACAAATAAACCAGAATGCTTATGCTGGAGCTGCTGACAGTGTGCTTCTGAATGAGATCATTCTGTTCATTAATCGCTGACCTCATTACAGCAAGCAATGGAGGTCAAGCTTGTATGCCATTCTCAGAGATCAGAAGCACATACTTTCTATTTGACCCACAGCTGGGCCTCAGCCCATCCCCAGGTATGGGGGCTGAATTTTACAAAAGCATCTGAATGCACAACGCGTTTTGCCATGAAGTTTCAACACTTCCTGGTTCATGACTGAAACTAGAGATACATCACTGAAAAAATCATAAATTTGTCCTTCTGCTTCAAACAAGTGGATCTAGAACTCAAAAGTAGCTTTAGAATATTTGGCATTGAAGGATACCGTTCAGTCATGTTACAGAACAACATATTAATCTGTTCCATATGCTGCCAGTTCCGTGAAGGACGAGTATTTTCAAGTGCACTGCTAGGCACATTTTATTTGCTGTTATCATCACATGCAGCAAGAAGGGAGTAACAGAACTTGTCTGCCAAATTCCAAGCAGTATAGCTCACTGGGAACATCGCTCCCCAAATCCTGTAAAACAGCACTGCTCAGGTATGCAAGATATTAATCACCAATTTAGGTAACACACCTTGACCCCTGCTTGGTATGAAAGAGTTCCTTCCTTTCATGACCAAATTATCAGAGGGAAACAAAGTCATTTACAAAAAAGCATTACATTATACCATTTTATGCATCACTAACACAATCCAGGATTATCAAATTGTTCATTAAGATAGCATTAGGAACACGTAGTCCCACGTACTGAAAACTAAACAGCTGAACTAACAAGCTCAGTCAACACTTTTTAGTCCCATTGCCATATTTTAAGAGTAGAAACCAGTATTTGGACAGTTCCATTTGCATTAAGGAACTGCAAGGTAGGGACTAAATACCCATCCACAGGCAGCATTAGTCTGCATGTTGTACCCAGGAGCCCTGATCTGATTTACACGGGCCAGCGTGAGCTGTAGCTTTAGTTAGTGGAAGTTAGCAGACAGCCTGACCATGCAAAGTGGAAGAAAATTACAATTAAAGAACCCTCAACACTTTAAAAAAGGTTACTAAAAATAGGCCATTAACCAGTAATTACAAGAAAACACACTTTGACTTTTTAACAAAGAGAACTGAGTTACAAGTAACACACTTGGAGGCAGAAAAGGCACTTTTCTAAGGCTTAAGAACAAACTATAAATTGTTCTTTAGTGGTTTAGGTATCCTACTAAGATTTAGTGAACTACTGGGAATAAAAACCACAGAATAAACATCCACCCACTCCCACACAAGACTCTTGCCTCTTGGAATAAAAAAGGGGTGGATTCCCATAAAGTTGTCCATCCACAAAAACTCTCTCTCCTTTGTTCTGTCATAAATCTTTAGTTCATTCTTCTGGTAATCAGTCAGCTCAAGGAATTGACCCATCTTCTCGCATAAGAACGTCAGGCATTTTTCACGAGCTAATAGAGCCGTATCAGCCGAGCAGGATGTTGTACCTGTAAACAGAAAAGTTAAGTGGGCTTCACAGGCATAACTAGGCACCTTTGTCTTATGGCTAAGAAACTCAATTCCTTCACACGTGCCATTTTTATGCTGTATTCTGTTTCAGGTTTGTATTTCATGTTAGCGCTTTTGCTCGCCAGCGCTTCCCATGCTATCTGCTATGGACAAATTGTTCTGTGAGAAACAAAATTAAGGACATCGTATTTCCAAAGATCTATCTTCTACCGTCACTGTCATCCTTGCCCCTTGCCATAATCCACCCCAGGCCTTCCTTTCCTGCATTTCTTGTGGCTTTTTATTTTTTCCCCACTCCCACATCTATTTATCAACTGGGCCACCAGTCAAACATACCAAGATACATTCTGAGCTAGGCACAAATCCAGCTAGCATGCACAGATGCTGGTAAGTGGGGTGGGAGAGAGAAAATTACATGTGGTCATGTAATTAAGTACTGTATCAGCTCAGAAGGCTCAACAAAAAAACCACAGCCTTCCTTAATTTGTGTGCCAGCCTTTAACATATTATTGCTACATTTACTTAAAATTTGCTGTATTATTCAAACTCTTGCTACTGAAATATGCAAAGACGTACGATGTATGGGTTATTGTTAAAGGGAAGGGAAAACTTCTCCCAGAAGAGCTGCCCCAAATCATTTTGCATGCACTCTACTCAAAAAACATTACCACATAATATACTACCTTCATATTTTCTGTTCACAATGAGCACTGAAGACTTACCTGACCCTATTCCATCAATATATACCAAACATGCAGCATGGATAAAAGACATCATTGGAGAAGTGTAAAGAAGGCTGTATTCCTTGGCAAAATGAGACTCTGCATCCTCTACCATGACATTCATAAAATTAACCCATGACAAGATATCGCGCACACTGAGAATACACTGGCGACCAAACTCTTGGTTAGTCAGCCATTCAACAAAGTCCATCATGAGCTCTGCTATGTCTGCCCCTAAAAAAGAGAAGAAAAAAATAAAGAAGAAAAGTAAAAAACCAACAGTTACCAAATAAATGTCTTGGTCACCCCTACTACACTGCTGTATAACAAGCATTTCTAAAGTAGGTACAGTTGCAGTGCATGAGCAATGTGGATGGGTACTCAATATCCCAACAGACAGGATACCTGAAGGGTAAGTCCCTGCCTGTGCTGTCACTGCAGAGCTTTTAAAATTCAAGTAACAAGACAGAATCAAGTGATCTTGTCTAATCACTGAATGTGAAGTTGCTGGCAGAAAATAAAGTGCCGGTTCTTTCAATGCCTCACAATGAAACTAAGATGTCCACCAAAAGGCTGGAGGACAATTAAACTCCCTGGATAGCAAAGGAAATACAGCTTTGATCTTACTTCTACCTAGCAATATAACATAAGCACAATGAAGGAAGAATATAGTCAAAAGCTTTCACAACTATCCTTAGAGAGAGATGTATTTACCAGAAAAAGGGACACAGTGCTGTAAACTCTTAAGTAAGTTTAGCAGCTGCCAAACTAATTTTTTTTCTTAACAACGTCTGAATACCAACACACAGAGAAGAATTCACCACCTTGATGGTTTATTCCACCCAGAGACAATCCTGGATGAAGATTGTGTTTCACAATCTGTATTAAATCATCACGGCCATTGCTTTGTGGACACCATATCTCTGTAAATCTGTTGCGCAATGCAGGAGAAAGCTGCAAACAAGCAGAAAGACACAGCAATTCACGTTACACCATATTGCAATTAACTGATAGCCTTGTAGCCACAATACTTACAAACCAAGTGACCAAGCTAGACCTTTCCTTCTAATTTTGATGGGGCTGCACTGTAATAAAATCTTTGAGAAAATGTGGATCTTTATAGACTTCTAGTAGTGGCATCAACACAGGGAATGGCTGACATACAAGAGAGTTCAAAGAATTTGGGAAGAAACTGAGCTGGTTTGCAAACATCAAAGCTCCATTTCATTCTAGTACATCATCTATCAAACAATGGCTATGTAATCTCCCTTTGAATACAGAAGCAACCTGGAAATCTGCCTTCAACTACAAGTCATTTTTGCAATACCTCTCTTCCTATAGCTCGAGTCCAGCAAAAGTCATTAGCACAAACACAGGGAAGAAATAAATCCCCTTTAAACACATGGTTTTACAATCAGCTGTTCAGTACTGTAGAAGCCACTTTAAATGCAGTACCCATTTCTGAACATAATTTGTGGAGGAAAAACAAAACAAAAAGAAACAAACAAACTAAAAGCTGTAAGTTCTTTTACGTCCTAGCTGTCAACGTTGCTAAAAGTTTTGATTTTAACCTAACTTCCTGAAAGCAAATCTTCAAAAAGATTTTTACTGTTTTTTCATCTGATGAGAAAAGTCTTTTGGGATATGATATTCATGTTCACCAAGAAAGACAATATAATCTCTGTCACTTCCTGACCAGTATAGGGAGACTAATCCTATATGCAACTTCACACTTCCAGACTCATGCTGCAGTTTTACTTGCTTCATGAGCCACATTTCTTGCACTTGAAATATTCTACAGATCAAACCTACCTAGCATATTTAGAAGCCTGAAGTTTTGTTTGACATTCTACTAAGTGTTGACTTATCATCAAAATGAGAGCACACAGAAGTGATGGAAAACAGATACAACCTAGTCTTTCTTTAGAGCGATGATGCGGATGCCTCCTAGGAAGCACTGGATGCCAGCACAGGCATGATGCATTTTCGCGCTGTGCCTCCAATGCACACCCAGCTGCTCTGACACTTACCTCTTTTTTCCCAAAGTCACCTCCTGGATTCATGGTCGCAAGGATACGAAATTTCTTCCCAGCAACTAATAGTTCTACCTCGTTCTCTTCATCATCTTGACCACCTTTTTCAGCAAGTACCAATGTCTTTTCAGCTTCAAGAACACTAGAAAGATAAGTTGGAGATTTTATGTCACAGTTTGAGTGCAGATCAGCCTGTAGCAGCACTATAAAGCCAAATGGAAAGTAGTACCACCACCCAAAGCACATGCTCAGACACATGGGGAATAAGACGGTGAACAGTGACAGGCAACATAGCTTCACTAAGGGCAAATCATGCCTAACAAATCCAGTGGCCTTCTGTGATGGAGTAACAGAGAAGGCAGACAAAGGAAGGATGACAGACATCATCTTCCCAGACTTGTGCAAGGCATTCAACGCTATCCAACGTGACATCCTTGTCTCTAAACTGGAGAAACATGGATTCAACAGATGGACTATTCAGTGGATAAGGAACTGGCTGGATGGTCACACCCAAAGAGTTGTGATCAACTGCTCAATGTCCACATAGAAGTCCGTGACAAGTGGTGTTCCCCAGGGGTCAATACTGGGACTGGGACTGTTCAAAATCTGTTGGTGACATGGACAGTGGGATTGAGTGCACCCTCATGACAAAGCTGTGTGAGGTCGACACACTGGAGGGAAGGGATGCCACCCCCTCAGAGGAACCCTGACAGACTGGAGAGATGGGCCCATGCAAACTGCGTCAAGTGCAACAAGGCCAAGTGCAAGGTCCTGCATGTGGGTTGGTGCAATCCCAAACACAACTACAGGCTGGGTGGAGAGTGGATTGAGAGCAGCCCTGAGGAGGATTTGGGAGTGCTGATCGATAACAAATTCAACATGAGCCAGCACTGTGAGGCCAACTGTGTTCTGGGCTTCATCACAAACAGCGTCGCCAGCAGGTCAAGGGAGGGGATTCTGCCCCCCTACTCCGCTCTTGTGAGACCCCATCTGGAGTACTCTGTCCAGCTCTGGGGTCCCCAGTACAGGAAAGACAGAGCTGTTGCATTGAGTCCAGAAGAGGCCCATGAAGTTTATCAGAGAGCTGGAGCACCCCTCCTATGAAGACAGGCTGAGAGAGTTGGGTTTGTTCAGCTTGCAGAAGAGAAGGCTCCAGGGAGACCTAATTGTGGCCTACCAATACTTAAAGGGGTCCCATGGTAAAGTGGGAGAGGGCCTGTTCATCAGGGAGTACAGTGATAGGACAAGGGGCAATGGCTTCAAGCTAAAAGAGGGTAGATTTAGACTAGATGTTAGGAAGAAATTCTTTATAGTGAGGGTAGTAAAGCATGGGCACAGGTTACCCAGTGAGGCTGTCCCATCCCTGGAAATGCTTAAAGTCAGGTTGGATATGAAGCTTCAGGCAACCTGATTTAGTGAAAGGTGTCCCTGCCCATGGCAGGGGGTGGAACTAGATGATCTTTGAGGTCCCTTACAACCCAAAGCATTCTATGATTCTATGAAAATCAGTGTAACAATGCATGTCAAACAAACATATATATATACCTGCTTTTTAATTAAAGTACTTTTTGTTTTCCCAAGGAAGACAAGAAGACTTAGGTAGGACAAGTAAGACAAAGGCAGTTTCCCCTTTTCTTACTTTACTGTCTTTCCCCCAGCAGTAATTAAAATTTGAAACAGCAAAAACCATTTAAGTATTACTGTGATTACAGCTAGCACCTCTATCAAATTGTAATTAGAAAAACAAAGCAAACTGGCACAGAAGTTAAAATAGGAACATGACTAGAGTTATCTCAGTCATTCTTCCATTCAGCACAAAGTATACAATTAACAGAGCTGCTCATCCAGGCAAGGAAACAAACGTGGCTAGAAGCAGCTAGATTTACTCCATCCATGTGTGTATGATGAACAGACACACTGAGGATAGTTAACAGTAAGACATTTAAGATGTACCTGTTAAGTCGCTCGAGTACAGAATCATCAGCTAAAGAAATCTCGTCAAGCAGGAAAAAGCCCTCCTCTTTCATTGCTAAAACAAGAGGTCCATCACACCACTCAAAGAGTCTAGAACCATCAGAATCCTCCTAAGAAACAGAAAAGGAAATGAAAAATCATTAATAACTGCTACTTTTTAGTTCCATGGTCACACTGATGTACACAATGATGCAAGACAAACCTGGTCTCTGGACCGCTGTCTGACTGGTCGCAACCCTCCCAGGAAGTCTGAAGTCTCCATATGCAAGTGGCAATTCACTGAATATAGCTTCTGATTTGTTAATGCTGCAAAGATCTGGCAAATGGTAGTTTTACCACACCTGCAAAGTAATGTAATTGAAAGGGAAGAATAAAATAAAATAAATTTTAAAAATCATCTCACTTTGGACAGGATTCACTTGCACTGAGGAGCTGAGGGGCAAAGGCCCAGCATGCAAATTTATTTCCGCTCCTTTCCTTTAAAGAAATGCTTTGAAAGTGAATCCATTTTTGGCACAACCGTTGCTGACTTGCATAAGATGTCTTTAATCAAACTAAAATCATTACCTGCAATTGATAGATTTCTGCAGGTTCAAAGTCAAATTAACCTCAGCCAGCACCTACCGGTATTCATTTAACCCAACATTTCACTAAATTGGAGATGCTACACCAAGGCAAAGCCCAAGAGAATAAACTGTTGAGTACCCAAAGTTCTCATTTATTACCCAAATCATTTTGCTTCTCCCTTTTCTTGCATTCCTTTTCCCTTCTCCCTCACAAAGATTTACTCTCCAAATTTATACCCAGTACAGAAGCAGACAGCATCTTCTTCCACAACCTCCTTCACAGCATACAAGACAGGGACAGAACAGGGACCGAGGGAAGAAGTAGTAGCAAGACTACTTCAGGTTCTTAAAACATGTAAAGCAAACGTGATCTCAAACACAAAACCATCGCATTTTCCCAGAAGCAGCCTCATTACATGTGGGACTCAGTGTCTGGTGCAGCACTACAAAGAACTGCACCATAAACAGCAAGCTTACCCAGTGTCTCCCACCAGCAATACCGGTTCACCAAACTCTAGGGCTCGTCCAACCAAAATGGCAAGTCTCCTCATCCCTTGAGTCCAGACAATATGGTTAAAATCTCTGTCCATCACTGACACCCGTGTGGAGGATTTAGCTGCACAACACAAAACAATCCATCAGCTTTAGTCAAATCTAGAGAACTACCAGTACAGTCCTTCTAGGAAACTCACCCAGTAGTTTTTTTACACTTTCCCCCGAGAAGAGACGCTCAGGATATATTTCTTTCTTAAAGTGTTTTTCCAGGACATTCTGAATCACATCCACCTCCTCCTGTTTCCTGACCCTGCCTGCCAGAAGCATAAACCCTATGAAACAGAGGAAGAAAGGTATTACTACATGGCTAATCAGCAAGAGAAATTTCTACCCAAGAACTAAGGTTACAAAGCAATTCTACAGACACCTCAAAAATCTGAAGTAGCAGGGCTCACCATCATTTGCTAAGTGCTGAAGCCAGTCATACTCCTTCTCCAGCTGTTCTGCCAATCGGTACCGTTCAGCCCAACGAAACAGATCCCGCAGGGTAATGAACCCGTGCTTCCCAGCAAACACTGTCGAACCTCTGCGGTAAGACTGTTGTGAGAACAAAACGTGAGCCACATTTTCATGAATGGCTCTGAATCCTTAAAGCAAAGCTAATCAGAGCTCTCTGATGTGACACTTCTTCAAACAGTGGAAAAAGAAGAGTTAGTACAGTCCTGATGCCCAAACTCAAATTACCTTTAAGCAGGTATATGATAGATACCAGGAATATTGATAATATAAAGATAATATAGATTATAAGAAATAAAAATTCTACAAAGAAAACAGGTACCTGGAACAAAGCAATCCAAGCAAAAGATTTGGTTCTACACCAAAACATATGTTAGGAATTGAAGGGTGCTCTGGTTTGTGCTGCCGCAATTCCTTTTAAATACAAAGATAGTTTTAGCTACTGTGTTAAATGCCTTTTAAACACTGGAGGTCGGAACATATTTAAAATTATTGCTGAAAAATATCAACAAATTTAGGACAACCCAAAGGCAGCTACAAATACAATACTGTACTCTGGAACCAGAGCAAGGAATTATTCTACACATCAAATCCCAAGGCCTCTGGTTATTAATTTTGTTTGCACCTAGCTTTCAAATCTGACATCACCTTCCCTGTATCTTAACCACTAAGTACTTTGCTGGGTTGTCTTCCATCAATTACAGTTTAGGTTTTTAACTATCTATCAGTTAGCAACACCTCCCCCACAAAGAGGGATTTCTATTACTTTGTACTGAAATACGTCTGCATGTCTTCCACAAAGAGAAGACTCTCATACTTGCAGGTCCAACATGACTTTGACAAGCTTGCTGCAGTAAGAAGGTGGCAAACTGCATCGCTTGTGCAGGATGGTTTCCAGTTCAACACTTGGGAGTTCATCAAAATGCAGTTCCACAAAACGATTCCTGAAGGCTCTGGACAAAACCTGAAATATGAGAACATACTATTGCTTGGATTTTTCTTTCAACGTTCTTCATGTTATTTGTCTTCCCCTATACATCCAAAGGAAATAAGAATAGTGTCATAGCATACAAATCACTAAATACACATAAATAGTGAAATAAAGCACAAGAGGCAGACAGCCTGGATGAGGACAACAGCTTTAAAACGTGTTGTATTTTAAACTCGCTTTGCAGCCAAGCACCACACAGCCACTCACTCACTTCCCCTACAATAGGATCAGGGAGAGAATGGGAAGGGTAAAAGTGAGAAAATTCACTGGTTGAGATAAAGACAGGATGATAGGTAAAGCAAAAGCTGCATGCACAAAAAAAGCAGAAATCAGGAATTTATCCACTGCTTCACATCAGCAAGAAGGTGTTCAGCCATTTCCAGGAAAGCAGGGCTTCATCATGCACAAAGGTTATTTGGGGAAACAAACAAAACACCAAAGATTCCCCCCTTCCTCTTTCTTCCCCTTCCATCCCATTTTTATTACTGAGCAAGACATCCTACAGTATGGAATATCCCTTTGGTCAGTTGGGGTCAGCTGTCCCATCTGTGTCCCCTCCCAAATCCTCACTGGTGGGATGAGGAGCATAAAGGGCCTTGGCTCTATATAAGCACTGCCCAGCAGTAACTGCACCATCCCTGCGTTATCAACACTGTTTCCAGCCCAAATCCAAAATGCAGCCTCACACTAGTCACTATCCATCCCAGCTGAAAACAGCACAAAATGGCCTAAGTCACATCCTCAGCGCTCTTGAGCAAGAAATGCTGAGACAAATATAATATACATGAACTCTGGTTCAGTAAAGCACTTACATCTCAACTACTCAGAATGAATTAGCCTTGGTATATGCAAAACAAGCAACTAACCTAAACTGAGTCCATCTCTACCACTTCAGAATGTCATGTAAATTCTGTGCTACGCATCAGAGAGTTTTCACATCACACTCCTATGTGCGAGACAGATTTGTTCCCTAGTCGTAGCTACTCAAAAGGAAGTGATGACACAGACCTTTCTGCCACCATAGAGCCCTGGAGGATTCTGTGTGGCAAACAGCATGAAGCGAGGGTGAGCTTTGACAACTTCCTGCGTCTCGGTAATGAACAGCTCCCTGTTATCATCCAACAAACGGTTCAGAGCCTCCAGAACATCAGTAGGAGCCAAATTGAGTTCATCCAGAACAATCCAGTAACCTTTCCTCATTGCATCTATAAGAACGCCTTGGGAGGAATCAAAAAAGTTCTAGTTAATGTAACAGAAGCATCTATTCAGGTACTTCTGGCAACCAGTTTTCACTCAGTATAAATGCAAATCCAGAGACAGAAGCGACAGTATTAAGTTGTTGAGATCTTTTCTGTAGGTCCAAAGAGACAAGTATGATGAGACAAACACAAACTCTTAAGAATTTGCCAAAACTCTCATAACTGATTGCCATTAATATGCAGCTATTATCTTTGTGACAGGTCTGTTTTATTATAGTAGAGAGATGACAAGCAGGAAAGAAAAAAAGTAGTGAAGCGAGACAGGAATTTGGAGTAAACAGAACATGCCCACTCACCTTCCTTAAATACCAACTTCCCAGAAGCATCCGATGTGTAACAGCCAATATATTCCTGGATGTCTGTGTGCTCATGGTTGTTAATCCTTACACAATGATTGCCAGTAGCAGCAGCCAGCCAGCGAATTAAACTGGTTTTACCAACAGAGGTCTCTCCTTGAATCAGTACTGGATGAGTCCTAACAGTGATAACCAAAAACATGGTTTAGAACTACTTTCTCTTCTATGAGATATCAATATTACTTGGAACTTTCAGAGATCTGTATTACCAAACTACACTACCAAACAATCCCTACTTAACTCACTTGGAGCATCCATGATGAACAGGGGAACAAAAGTATCCTTACCCCAAGTGCTAACTGCTACCCACAATGCTTTACATGGCAATGTGAAATAAGCATGGTATTCTAACTGCAGATTTCTAGATCACCATTTAAATAAAACTAGCTATGGTAGAAAGATGTTTCAAGGGGAAAAGAAATATATGCATAAATTCAAGTCATGTATAAAAAAAAAATTAACCGTAAAATAGAAGGAAAGCAGATATTACTAATGCTAAACAATAAAGATTGTTTGACAGGTACCACTTGAGGCCCACATAACCATATTTAACTTGGGTTTTTAATGAAAAAGTGGAAACACTTACCCTGCAGACACAACTCTGGCAATGTCTTTCAGATTAAGCTTAACTGAAGGGGTTAGCACATAAGTCTCATCTACAGTAGGTTCTTTGTCCCCAGCTGAAATCCAGTACCCTTCTATAAGTATAAAGCTTCCTCCTTGGGGTTTTGGTATTTGCTAAGGAGACATGACAGAAATAACAGATTTTACAAATGAGTTGCAATTTGCTAATGAAAACCACTACTGCAGTTACCTCTGTAATGCTACCCTGTAAGAAGTCATTTTAAATCAATCCCTGAGCGCTCCTGCAGTAAGCACTGTCCCCTTGTCACTGAATGCAAATTACAGGAAAAGCCTGACCAGATCTTTTCAGGGTCACAAAGTAGGAATCTTTGCCAGTGCTATGAAGATAAAAATGTCTCAAGAGTCCTTACACTGAATTTTTAAGTACACTTCCAAGCAGGAAACTGGCTTTTATCTTTTTATATTCCTTCATATTTTCTAATATTCAGGGGTTTATTCTGAAACAAAAACCTCTCTCTTACAACTGGCTTCCCCATCCCACCTGCACAGTCCCCCATGCAAACTCATGCTGGGCTCCCAGCACTACTGAGATTCTTCCTTTCCCATCAGAAACAAAGCACAGATGTTTGCTTTGTATCCATGTGTTCTGCATTCAGAGCCTAAAAATAAAAGGCCCATGAAAGCTCCTCAAAAAAAAAAGTAAAGCTTTCACAGATTCTTTATTGGAGTCACTGTATGAAGCTGCCCACACTCCACAAGGCTGTAATTATTCAGGCTTCCATATTTTTTCAAACAAATAAACTAGCTAACATATGGGCATTTCAAGGAGAAGTGAAAAGTTATAAAGAAAGTTGATTTTTTTCTAGTGCTTTCACATGAAAAACAAGGCTGTGAGAAGGAAGCGTAGAGGAAAATGGCAGAGAAGACAAGGCAAAATAAATTCTCTTCTGAATACTAAACAGCTCTATACAGGCTTAGTTACCTACCTGCTTGAGAAGGCTTTTGATGTTGCCAGAGACTATATGCTGACAAATTAGCTTTTGAACTACTGGGTGAGAGCCTCTGTCAAGCTGTGTCAGGAAGCTCAAAGAGAAGCCCTAAGAAGAAAAATTATTTTCAGTGTTAAAATTTAAAAAAACTACAGAGACAGAAGCATCATTTCCATCTGACATTGCACGTAGAAGAGAGGATTAGCCTTTACTTAAAACAGGCTCTGAGGTGAGTACACACTGAAACAGACCCTGACATTGGTAATCACCTCATACAGCGATCGTGCTATGCTGCTACAGGGATTGGAGGCTGCAAATCTCAGTGCCCTGCAAAGCGTACGGAGGCTGTAGTGAGGTCTGTGGCCAGTTCCATCCACCAGCTTTGTTTCAGCTTCCTTTCTCACAGATAAATAAAAGCTGTAAAAAACAGAGGGGGAAATAAACTTCCATTTATACTATACTGTTACTGGTCAGACCACTGCTCTAAAGAATTAAACCCAAAGTACAAACAGCTAAAAGCTTATCTCCAACTGTCACTTCTAAAAGCTCCAGGTTAGGAAAGCCATGACAAACTCTGCCATCTGTTTAGTTAGTGAAGCAAAGCAAGTGACTATTTTAGAACCCTGTTTTTGAGAGAGCTCCATATACAGACAACGACTGTAAACTTGAAGTATTCTCCACACACAACAGTCCTTCAGGTTAATGCAGTGATTCAGGTGCATTAATTAAGGTGATAGTACACCTTAAACTAGGGGCAAGAAAAGTAACTTGATAAACGCACAAGGCTTTGATTGGTATGAGCTACAGAAACAAGCCATCTCAGTCTCTCAGATGGGAAAGAGGACTGCAACAACAATGCTTTTTAACTGGTGCCACCAAGAAAGCAATTCTGAACACAAAAAATGAAGTGTTGTCCTCACAAGTACAGAAACTTTCATAATGAAGATTATGGATGCCTATTCTCTTCCATTTCCTAAGGCTATGTGAACTGTTGTGCAGAGAAGATTATGGGGTTTCCCAAAAAAGCCTAACTACAGACAGCTGTTACACAGTTTTTTTGTGACTTCCTCTATCAAGGTTTTAAAGAGATTACAACCAACTTACTTTACAATTCCTTGTACTGTGTTTTTGTTCACATTTAAACCTCTCAAATAATCCATGATAAGAACTTGCAAGTCTCCTTCATTTCTCAATTCTTCTACATAAAGTTCAGTAAACCTGTAAGAATCAAATCAATCCATAACTTAGACAAGTGACCGTATGTTTAAAAAATAAACTTGTTAGATACCACAGGAATCCTATATAACATTTAAAATTTTGTAAGCAACAGACTTGTCAAGCTACCTGCAGGTAGGCTCAGAGCAATTAAAAAAATTCCATTACTAAAATTTTTAAATAATTAGCCTGAATTATTTTAAATTAGTAAACTGAAAATGAGCTATGGGACTGTGTATTTTAAAATTAAAAAAAATTATTAAACAATTGGCAATAGATATCCCGTGTTCAGGCCATAACGTTTGGAGTGCTGACAGAGGAGCTGCTTTTAAGAAGTGGATACTTAGGAGATATCACTCATTCTAATTTTGTTATCACAAGCATATCCAGGTTGCTTTCTACTTTTACAGATATTCAGCTCAGCAGTGATAAAATTGAAAAAAATTGACCATAAAGCAAAAGGAAAAAAATGCAAAACACGTACTCAGTGAAGTTCTGAGTATTTTAAAGTATGCCAGTGTTTCCTGCTTAGTATGCTACACTGGCAGTTCTAGTAAACGAACCTATTTTCTAACTGTTAGTCCAGTATCTCTGCATCAGGTGCTGAACATGAGCCTGCAGCTCCTCCATACAAGGCATTACAACTGCAAACAGCAGCTCTAGACACACCACAGCAAACCCCGAACTGAGCAAAACCATTAACTTTAGGGGATGGATATTTTTGACAGATACCAATATAAATGCATTTAAACTCAACAACCCATACTGAAGCTGAAGTCTCTGTACTCCACTCAGTTTCCTTCCTTTCACTACTAAGCCAGGAGTATTATAACAAAACCTTTCTTTGCCACTAATGAACTACAAATGACCAGTTATATCTCGTCAGTGCATCTCTACTGTCCTGCACGGTGTCTATGGATCTGGTAATGGACTAGTTGTGTGACTTCTGGCAGTCAGGAGGGAAACTGCATGAAACAGAAGCAGAGGACCTTTGCATGCAGGAACAGGTAGTACTGAAGAAAGAATTTGCTACAAATCCAATTTCCTGGCCACAGCTTAAATATTTTAAGATCACACATCAAATATTTTGAAGATCAGAGATCAGCAAACCATCTCCCTGGTGAGTGAACACAGCTAGAGACCCAACTTTTTGCAAGGATCATCACCACTTCCAAGTTATCAGTAGAAAGGCTGCTATGCAGGCACAAAGCACTCATCTTTATTATGCCCATCATGAACAAACTGCTGCAGTAGCATTCCCAGGTACTGACAACTTAATTGCAAAGAATAATGGTTCTCCTGCCCATCAGTGACAACACTACACTACTTTTGGACCATTTGCTCATCCTCAGCAATTTTACAGAAGTATCTTCCTGTTTTATGAAAAACCTTCATCGTGATGAGGTAAGCGCCTCTCACAACATTAATCTGAGTTCAGACTTACATCATCAGGTTTCAAATTATGTATATTAACTGTGTCAACTTGTGAAGCTAGCTAAACTCTGAAGACACAGTGATAAAACACTTTTTTCACAGAATCATTATTTCTTACCTGTTTCTTATTCCTGGAGGAAGATTTCTCTTTCCAACATCTGTAGCTGGATTCATGCATGCAAACAAACGAAAGTCGGGGTGACGGACAAGAGGCTCTAAAGGAAAGCAGAAATAATAGGCATAAGGTTAATGCTAAGCATAGGATATTGATTGTGCTAAATAAGATATATTTCATCTAAGCTAGTTTTCTATTACTCCACTACTACATTTTCTTAAAATGCCAGGGTGAAAAGTTTTCAAAGAATAACCCCATGTAATTTTATCAGAAGTATCTCTCCATCTTCGTGAAAACCCTGACTTTTATTCGTGCATAGCAGGATGTTTTAACAACAGAAAATATTTTAAAAATTATATAAGCTCTGAACTTATAAGTTCTTCTGCCTCTTTCAGAACAATGGCCAGTGGTTCTCTTGGTCAGGAAGAAAACCCTAGGAGTCTAGGAAGCTCATACAATGTTTGTCTCTATTTGTAGCTCCAGAGAACAATATTCAGCAATTGCATTTTTTTACATTTACATCTTACTGGATCTGACTGGGAAGAAGTTCACTTTCTTCACAGCCAGATCCAGTAAGAACACACCAATGTTTTGGCTACTGCTGTATTGTGCTGGCGTTCTGCCCTCCCTCTCCCAGAAACCAGGTTGGGAGTAAACAAAAAGTTGGGAGGGAACACCGTGGGGACAGCTGACCCAACCTGGACAAAGGGGTATCCCCTACCATTTTACATCATGCTCAACAATAAAAGCTGGGGCAGAGGAAGAAGCGGGTGGTGATTTTTGTCTTCCAAGGTGGCTGCTGCTTAGAGACAGGCTGGACTTTGGTCTGCTTGTGGGGGTTCCTAAGTGACTGCCTTTGCCTCACTTGTTCCACAGGAGCTGTTTTGCTTTTGCTCTTCCTTTTCTTTCCTCTCATGCTGCTGAGGGATGGTGGGATGGGAAGAGTGCATTAGCAGCTGTATGAGTGCTTAGCTTCTGGCTGGGGTCAATCCACAAGGACTCAGAAAAAGCAAAGGCCTTGCACATTTACTTCTAGCTAGAGAATATATTCACAGGATCAGTGAAAGAATTACTGAAGTAGCAACTGAGGCCGTATATGTCCCTTATCTTTATTCATCAAGCTATCACAACTTCTTTTTTTTTAAATAAAGTTACACTCTTTGAACAGCCTTTAGAGACAGCAATTCTTACTGAGGCACTAGAGATACATACTCCTTGCAGAGTCCAAAGACACAAAAGCTACAACCATTTCTGCAATTGTGAAGTCTCCTGATTTAAAACCTCCTGCTTCTGGTATAGAAGTACAAAGTTTAGAAAGAATACGTTACTCTCTTATGCATGCATTCATTTTAATGGCAGATGTTCTCAGCTTATTTTGAGCCATACAGGACAGGGAATTCAACTAAGTGGATAGCAAGATATAGCATAAGCAAGCACAGAAATAGTACCTGTGTCCCCTCGGTCTAGTAACACCAGCGACCCGGATGATCCTTCCAATAAACCACTCAGGCACTCTAAAGTCTCCGCTGCAGCCAAGTTAATCTCATCCAATAAAATCCATTCTCCCTTTTTTACTGCTTGTGCCAGAGTACCCTAAAAGCAAAATAAATTTGTTTATTACGTTACCATCAATGATATATCAACTGAAACATATCTATAATGGAAATGCATGTGTTGCAGCCCATGGTTGATTAGACAAATGGCAATTCCAGACCTTCCAGAGCAATAGCAGGTTTTTTTCGCCTCCCCCAGTAACAGCAATTATTTTGCAAGTCACAGAAGTCAGACAGTTATCACCTTTATCAGTTACTATTTAGTTATCTCAGACGTAACAAAGAAGCCCTTTCATTTATGCAATGCTGCCTGTCAGCAATATCCATCACTGTGGTGCATAAGCTCCACTGACACCACTAAGAATAAAGACAGCTGATCTAGACAAATCCAAAGAAACAAGAAACATTATGTCCCTCAGGGGACTATACTGTTTAATTAATAACTATACTTAAGACAAAGGTTCTCCAACTAATAGTGCAGTAATACAAAGAGAATTGGTGAACATTTTACACTACTGAGAGGGTGACAAGGAACAAAAATGGATAAATCATCATAGTTTTCCCATAACCACATTTAATTTCATTAGAATACAGTATAATGGGTTTAAAGCACTTAAAAAGTCACTTCTAGATGAACACCACAGATTCTTAATATTAAAGCTTTCATAGGAATCCCTAGGCAAGAGTATGTCCTACTGGAGATTGGTCAAGATGTTTTTTCTGACCTCATGCACATGAAAAGATGATGACATACTGCTGATATCCTTTAATCATACTAGTCCTAATTCCTTTTATACAGTATTGAATTAATGCGTTATCACAAAATGTTCTCCCACCCCACATCTAACTACCACCTCCTAGAAGTAGCACACTTCGTTCCACAGAGTTATCATAGAACAAGTTACTTCACAGCAAGATTCTTGCCAGGCAGTTATTTATATAATACTGATTGCCAAGTCTTTTAAATGCTTCTCCTTATTCTTCCTAGCATCAAAATGCAAATCTCTAAGTACCTCAACAAATGCAAAGAGAAGAGCATTTTCGGTCATTTTCATCTGTTGATGAGCATGATTCAGTTTAAGGCCAAACGCCTCCCACTTCTCCTTCAGTGGTGAGCCTGTAAGCATAACAAATTTAAGCTCTTAGCATCAGAACAATAGCACTAAAGGCATTTAACAACAGAAGTTTAATCAAGCTGTTTTCAAGCACAGAGATACAAAGAGTGAACTTGGCTGAGCGATGAAAACATTCAAGTTCCACAGATGACATCTTAAATTTAAAAAAACCCACAACAACCCAACACACAAAACACAGTAAATTTTGCTGTTCTGTTTTGTTTTAATTTAGCTGAACACTATTGACATATGGGTAAAGAGAACTTGCTCTTCATTCCAGCATGCCCTAGCTTAGGAACACATACTTATTGCAGTTGGTTCCAGCACGACTGTTACCACTCTCCAATTCCCAGAGACACAGACATCTCTGGAAAAATAAATCCAAATTTACAAACCTTATGACAGAACAGATCAACAATGAACACTTCAGTATCAGGAAACACACTGTTGCTTGTCAGATATGACATTATTTACTATTGCACTTTCAGTTATTTGTTTCAAGTCACAACTGAGGTATATACAGCACGACAATGACTTAAGCTGCTAGCTTTGCAAGTTACAGATTGTCTTTATTTTAGGATTTTCTATACCTGCAACAAGTAGTCTTTAAAACATCTTTTTTTTAATATATATTTGTGGGAATTTATTTTAATATCTGCATATTCAGAAGAACCAGTTAAAAGAAAAGGGAAGACAATGCTCATAATTAACTTTATACTAAAGGAAAGCTACCACTTCACTTATTTAGCAGGTCTAGAACCAGAAAGTACTCTATGCAAGGCAAAGTATCAATATTGCCTCTGTCCCAAACTGGTTGTGAAGTACAAGATAAGAAAAATTGTTATCTGGAGACAGAAACACACTGAAAGAGAGTAAAGCACTAGGGATCTGACAGTGAAACCAAATCATCGCAAGCTCCTGAAGTCATTACTGCCCTAATAAAGCTATTACTTTAGGTTTGGTTTTCCTTTTTGTTGTTGCTGTTTCACTTTGTTTTTAAAATAAGATATACTTGTGAAACATAACTGTATTCCAGGACTGAAAGAATGCATAAACACATGGAAAACTGAAATGCAAACAATAAGGACTGTTTACCAGCACAACAAACAAGTGCTGAGTAGAGAGCAGGTGTCAAGGGCACCGTTACTGGTCATCAACTTTCATACTGTCAGGCACTGCTAACAGCAATGATGAGGTAGAAAAAGGGAAAAAAAAACAAAACAAAGAGACCAACAGCAAAGCACCCAAACCCAACCACTATTCTAACAGTATTTTGAATGTCTTCTTGTAAACAAAGATTGTGTTTTTCAAAACCAGAAGGATGTAATAAAGGGGGATAAAAGAAAAAAACACAAACCCAAATCCAAGGAACAAAAAAATTCACCAGGATTTATCTACTCTCTGCCATGGTTCAGCACTATGTGTTTGATCAGCCTGAATGCTCACCAGATGCACTTTCTTTGGCTTCCTTAGTAATAGCTGATTTATGAATATGCTGCATTAGTTTCAGCAGATCATGCCAACGTTTCTGCCTGTAGCAGGTCTGAATGTGTCCTAAGAAAGTCTGATTTTTCTTCCTAGAGAATGTCTGTGAGAAGAGTTCTTCAAAGGACTCTCGCAGTGGTAGCCAGATGAGCTTGTTATCCACAGGCTTGTAACTGAAGAGAAGCAAAAAGAGTAATTACTTATTTGTAACCCAGGAACTAGCATCTGTGAACTAAAAAGAAAAGTTACTGAAACAACGATATTGTTCATGAAGGAACCCTGATTTCCTGAGATTTTACTTAACTAATGAAGTAAAACTGGACATTTTAAATACATCTTAAGAGGTGATTTTATAAAGACAGGGCCTGTTAAGTAAAATACTTTTCTACCAACCAGTACATCCAGTGAATACTAGATCATATCTATATTGAACAGTTTAGCCATTTTTAAAGAGACATTGGGTCTGCTTTTAACTGACTTCATCACACACAATTCAGTGAAATTGCCTCTGTTCTTCAGCAAGGGCAAGGTTTCTGCATGCAAACATGTTCAAACCACTTAGACTACTATGAAACAGATACGTGTCTTAGAACAAAGTCTTTGACAGTACAACTTTACTTGCACTAGAACCTTGTTCTGATGCTGCCAGTTTGTTTTGCAGAAGAGACAAAACAGTAATCAGTGACTCACCCCCTAACAAATCTGCTGTGTCACTTTGTTGGTTCATGTTGATAACTCTCAACTGGTGTCCTTGAAATAGAAATAGAAAGTACCATCAACTTGTGGCTTGTTTTGGGTTTTTTTTTTGTTGCTGGTTAAATCATCTTCATGTAAGTTAGTCTTCACGCTTTATTTATTTACCTGTAATATGAGCAAGGTACTGAACAGTTGAGGTTTTGCCAGTTCCTGTTTCACCAACTAAAAGCACAGGCTCTCCTTTAACAACACAAACAGCAAGCTGTTCAATCAATACTGCAGATGGCCGTGTGGCAGCAAAGGTTTGTTTTGCTCTGGAAAAAACAACCAACAAAGCAAGCAATTCAAACCCAAGATATATCAAGGAGCTCATTTTAATTTTACCTTTATTGTTTTGAGAGGAGGAGTTGAATTTAGGATATTTTAGTTTAAATTAAAAAATAGAGGTCTGGAAAAAAAAATTTCTCAAGAGAAAAACGAGAAACTCAGGGTTTCAAAAAAAATTCCTTGTCAGTGGAGTTAGTGTCACATACTACAAGATCCCTCTTTACAAGACAGATTCACCAAAATCCATAGATATGGATCTATGGTGCTCTAAAGAAACTATAGCTCAAAAGAAGCTGAAAATCTCCATGCTTTGGCTGCCAGAAGTGTGATGCAGCCAAGCTTGAAGATACACAAAGAAAAGCTCACATCACAAAAGAAAAACTCATCACGTTCTTTTCAATAGAGCCAGAATATCAAATTTGCAGGGATGTTTTTTTTTTTAAATCCTGTGAGAGTTTCAATCTACTCTACTCCTCTACAGAAATACTTTGATTTGCATGGAAACTCCAAGCTATTCTACCTTCGTACAGTGAGGGTCTGGGTTTGTTTCCTCACAAGCTGCACTCTTCCAACAGAGACTTCTTGTTCCCGCATTAGAATTTCTGGTTTGTAGAGTTCACAAAAGAACTCCACCTGCAAAGAAAGCACCAACATTTCCAATACCAACGCTCCTCACAACATCACATTAAGAACAGCCATGTTATGCTACCAGTACCACTTTGCAGCAGGCTAATTTTTCACAGTAAGATTTTACATTTTGCAAGTTTTACATACCCATCAACTCAAATACTGAAGGACTGCAGAAGCCTTATTCTCTCTACAAACACCACCTTTCCATTTAGTAACTTGGTAATGGGTCTATGCCGTTGTATTTCTGCTTTGTGTACTTCCATGGTAGTTCAACTACATAAACTTGAACATGGGAACAGTTATATTTAATAATCCAACCTCCCTCAAACCCATCTTGGTGAATACCTTTGTGTAAAAAAACAGTATTTTGCCATTGGCAAGGAATACTACATTCCTGTATTGAAATAAAGCAAAGACAAACAGGGAAATCCATAGAAGTTTCAGGGATCCAGCTGGCAAGCTTTTCTGTCTTAAAGTAACAAAGGAGGGAATTTTCTTTGTAAGCAATCTTCTATAGTCAGAAATAAACTAGATCATTACTTTGTCACCTAACTCAACTATTTATATAAAATGCTACTAATACACTAGGCTCTAGAAGAGGCGCTTGATTTTGGAATCAATGATTACAGAACAAGTAGTAAGGAGGATTATGTTTCTCCCTGATCTCTTTGTTGAAGTGATTAAAGTCTGCTGTAACCACCAAAAAAAAAAAAGACATTCTCTACTACTCTGTGCATCTGGCAGCATCACATGCTTAAGCCAACTGTGCTGTTCCAGCTGCACAGTCCTCTTTTGCCCCATGCAGCCACGTGCAATCTGCTCTCAAACAGGTTCAATGGAACTTTCAGGGCTGGGGGGGCAAGGTGGGGGGAGGGATTGGGGAAGGACCAAAAACCACCCAGCTAAAAATGACATAGGAGAAAAATGTAGATGCCAGGATAGCACAGAGAGCTAAAAGGTGTTTGGGACAGGTAGATCAGCATAATTTTAAGAAAAATAGCAGAACACATTTAATCACTAGAAAAAAACCACAAGTTACAGAACATTACTAATAAACAACATGTTATTTATAGCTTAACGTACCTTTTTCTTAGAAATGTTTAGTTTAGTTCCAATAATTTTTGCCATTTTCTGTCTACTCCCTTGGTTGGACAGCATAGCTGTGAAACAGTCCAATGCCTGTCAAGGGGAAAACAGACCAATTTCTTCAATACAGATTTTGGATGATGTGATCTGTCAAGCACCATCTTAAGTTTACATGAGCCTGAATCCAATCCAGCCACGGTAAATAAAATTAATTCACTCCACATATGGAGTCAAACAATGGAGTTCACAAGTACGTAGTAAGAACTTCTAAACTCTAATGTAGTAGGTTTCCACTGAGAGCACAAACTTTTCAAAGCACCATCGCAGCAGGTATTCTTAGAAGAATGGGCCAAAACTGAAAAGGAAGTAACTTTGTAAGATCTGTCTTAAAACTACCTCTGACTGATGTTCACTCAAAAATGCCAAACCTGGAATGTAAATTGATAGGCAGGACTGTAGGAAAGAGGCCTCGGACAAAAAAAGGAAATATCTTAAAACTTATTTTCAGTCAAACACAATCCCAGCTCATATAACTTGAAATTATGTGGCGGCATGCCGTTTGTATGACAGCAGTAAGGCTGGATGGACTTTCGGCACATCACTGCAAACAACTTTCCCAGTAGCAAGGAAAGCCTCTCAGAGATGGATCACAATCATGCCAACTACAATCCAATTGCTTTGGATGAAACTAAAATTCCAATCTCACATTCCAAAATAGAGCATTTTAAGATTTGTGAGACAGTGTTAGAGTTTACAAAAGCAATTTCTGGATCAAGTCTTACCGCACCTCCTGAAAAATATTCACTGCCATGGTTGAAGAATTACTGTCAAATTTGTAAGCAATCCTGCTGCACCAATTCAGTAAGTCTCTGGGGAAAAAACAAAAAATAAAAATATTGGTACAGTCAAGCCAGAGTGCACAGCACCCTCTTTAACATTCAGCTTAGGCCATTACATCATCTTCTGGCAACGTGCAAGTTGTACACAGGAAGACACAGAAAAATAGGATGCTAATTCTAAAGGGTAGCTGAGCCAACAGCGTTGCTTTCAGACAGGTTGCTTAGGAATAAATACATCCTCCATTAAACCATAAAGTAATTATGAAATTGATAAAAAGGAAAAGCAGCCAGCTTTTCATCCAGAATGGCATAAAAAGCTATTTTTTGATACACTGGATTCCTTATCAACACCAAAAACTTCCTAAGGGCAAGAAAAGGAAGCACCTAATTCTAGAAAAACAATTGCTTCTTTGAAATTAGTGGCATCCTTATGCTCCCATCACAAGTGTATCAGGTACTACCCACACCTAGTATTTACTCATTCACCAAGCACTACTGGTTAAAGAAATTCTACAAGTAGAATTGACATTTAGTATGAGAGAAAGAAATAACTGAACATCAATCTGCTTTTCATCATCAAAAAACATCTGAAATAGTATGCTACAGATCTGGCTATTTTCAGTCATCTGTAAGTTAGAATGCAGTCAGTCTCTAATACCAAGTATCTAGACAAGCAAATATATACTGCTGCTGAATACATTATCTTCTAGTTACTGTGAGAACATTATACACTACATTTCGTTTTTTTTAAATAGAACTGGTATTATGTGTTAAAATGAATTGAGAAGTAAGTAATATCCATATGGCCTGATACCAACTCTGCATCGCGTATGACTAAACCCACACTTTTTCCTTACACTGGAAAGGAAAATTCCTCCAACCAGGAATTCCTAAATAATTCAAGTTGAGATATTTTTAAAAGATATGTTAATCATGACTTTGAAATAAAAAAAAAAAGTTTTTTCCCAGTTTTTATAAAATTCCAGCGATACTTAAAAAAATTAAGAGAAATAGCAAAGATAAATCCTTCTTTCTCTGTCAGCTGACTAAAATTTCCTTCCAATAAACATATAAGAAAAGACAACCTTAGAGATAGCTCTCTTCCTTCCAGATTGGGTTTTTTATTTTCTGAAATGGATTCTGATGAATCTTTGGGTGTGTGCCTGGAGACAGAAGCACTGTTTTCTGATGCCTGGTACTTGTCCCCTGTAAGGTGAATGTAAATGTCTAGCAAGTGATCAGTTACAGCAGCAAGGTTGGGGTATCTCCTTTGAAGAACCTGAAACAAACAAAATCTCTATTAGCACCGGAGGGAAACCACCAGGCCCCCTCAAATTTCAGATTTATCCTGCTAATCTTTAAGTAAATAGGCAGTTTGTCAGGAAAAATATTACCATTAATTGAAACAACTATTCTCACGCAACAATAGAGCAATACACACACTGTACCTCCTTCAGTTCTCCTTTACTCATGTTATCCAGATGTATTTTGGTCCAGTATTTGTCCAAAAGAGCAGCATGGCTGCTTTGTTGCCTGTACCAACCTCCACCACAGCTGAATATCCTAAATGAAAACAACAGGAAGAAACACAGCATATTGTGCCTTGCTGAAAAACTGAACATTTTTGGTGCATTCCTGTGCAAAGAGCATGTAAGGCTGCTCTAAATTGAAAAAATTCCTTTCCCATCTTCCATGGCTTCTATTGCTTATTAATTGGGAATAGCTAAAATACTCCAAGACAAGTACCTTGCACTTCCTGTCTTCGACTTAGAAATAGGGTATCCATGCTCTTGACCTTATTTAACTTCATAAGCCTACCTTCTGGTTGCAAAAAACTGGAATCCTGATGCTACTTTTAAACAGTCACCACGACCAGGAATCAGCAACTCTTTTTTTTCCAAAAGAGGAATCAGCACAGAGATCTGAAGAAGAGAAAAAAATTATAAATTATATTTTTTTGGTGAAACTATGCCAGACAACACCCTCATCCACAATCATTTCACTCTTGAGATGCTAGAGCACTTCCACTGAGCACCACTACATTGTCAGCCACTGCCATTCCTGCAGACTGCACTCACTTCCAAGTGATGCTAACAGGAATTGCAGAGTCCCCAGTAACTTTAATCAGCAGTGAAAGTTACAGGTGTAATGCTTCCCTATCCTAATTCTCCTGTATCCAGATTTAATAATACAAGAATGCAAATGACAGTCTTTAAACTGGAAGACTAAATCAAAAGTATTTATTTTTAATTCCGAAATTAATTACTATACACTTCCACATCAGAAGCCTTATTTTCTTTACCTGCCTGAACCAAGATGACCTACATCTTAAAGATGCCATTCTCAGACATCAGTATTTTCCAGTGTACACCCTGCCATCCCCAGGAGAATTTGGTACCTATTCAAAGAATCTATCTTTCCATGCAGAAGGACAGTAATAGTGGTGGAAGGAAAAGAGGGAGGTAGGACCACAAAGATCCCTCCCAGCACAGAGGGAGGCAAGCACAGAGACTCTGATATGGAGAAAGGAGACAAGATGCCTGCAGGGAAGAGCTAAATAAAAGGGAGAGACAAATGCAGGATACTACTCATGGCATGTTTATGATGACTGCAATGAGCTGAGTCCTCAGAAGCAAATAAGTGTGTGACCCTCTGGCAGCAAAAAACGGTCTAGTATATACAAGTAGTATTTCTTGGCCTTCTTAAAAATTCCCTATATTTCAGAAGCCTAGAAGCCAGTAAACAAGCTGTCAGGTTAGTCACACGAAGGATGCTTTACAGAACAGATCTGAAAGAAAGCAGCTATCTGCACAACGTCCATCAGTCTCCTATCCAGCAAAACATCTCTGACATTGCTCTTGCAGGAGACATGCTTTCAGCAGCCATTACTTCAGAAGAGGATGACAGTCTAACTAGTCATTCTGGAGCTGCAAATAGGAAATCAGTTAAAAACCTATACTGCTTAACGTAACAACACATTTTTATATCCAAGCCAGAGGTAAGAAATATGTAAGGAAAAAAATCCAACCCCCCAAAAAACCCCCCAATGAACACTAAAAAAAACCCCAACCAACCACTTCTTAACAGCATCACTGTAGTACAATGATGATATTCTGTGGTGTTTGGGGCCACCTTTTGTTCAAATATTAAAGCATGTTTTGAAAGACATGCAGTTCATGATCACTGTCAATTCAAATCTTCAGAGTGAAATTTGGAATCAACAGCAGTGTCACAACTACTTGAAAACAATGACAAAAATAATGCGTGTGCTGATACAGGAACAAAGACAGATTAATTCTTTCTAATGCCTTTTAAAGAGAGTTCTGCAGCAGCATGCATGGTGATTGGATCCAAAAACTGCTGGCATGAGCTTTAAAGCCAGTACTTTACAGGGAATGTACATACCACATCCAGAGGAGCATAATCAATATCCTCCAGAAGTACCCAGTAACCTTTGGTAACTGCTTGTGTCAAGGTTCCAGGCTGCCATACAAACTCCCCTGGTACATCTGTGCAACGGTACATACCAAGCAGTGTCTATGATGGAAACAACCAGTAAGTTAGAAACCTGTACATGACATCCCTTAAAGACTCAGTTAAAAAAAACAAACAAACAACCACCAAACAAAAAGACCCCTTACAAAAGTCTGTATATAAGTAACACTTACTTAGCCTTCACATTACTAAACAATACATCTGGTAATTTATGCCCAGCATTTTAATGTAAATCTTAATTTACACTTATCTACTTAGGAAGTTTCACCACTCCACATCTATGATAATCTAACTGAAACACGATAATTGAAATGAAACAGGTAATTGGAAGTAATTTTACAGAGCTGTGCCACTATAATTAACAAACAATCAACAGAATCGCATACAAAACCGCCTAGGGTTGCACTGAACTTTATTTTACAGTTTTGACAAGTCAGTGACTAAGTTACTAAGAGGAACTGTGAAGCAAGTTATTGTAGAGATGCAATACTGGACTGGTTTTGTAACTCCCACTCTTAAGCATTCCCTAAATAATTAAGTTTATGGTTTTGCTGCTACATATATTGTAACTTGAACTTTTTCTTAAAATGGTGGTCTTACTCATGTTCATGAAAAACATGCTTATAAAGAACAGTTTCATAGAACAGCTGATTTCACCATCTTACATGTAAAAAAAAAAAAAGGGCTTATGCATGCTAATAAAAACCCCTTCAGATAGAAGTTCTGGTAGATACTAACCACCCTGAAAATCTAAATAAAAATTAAGCCAAGCAACATAACTCAATTCAAGCTTAATTATATATGCAAAACAAGATGAATGTTAAATTATCTTCAAGTCTGGTTTTACCTCTAAAGGTAGAGCTTGACCACTATTATGTAAGTGGAAGTGCCCTCAAAATGGGAGGGTTTTACTTCATGCCTCACCTTTACCACAAAAAAAAAAACCCTGGAATCAGCTCACTTAAACTGAAATAACTCTCCATACAATTGTTGGCACCAGCTTGAGTCATTTCAGGGTTATTTTTTTTAATAGATAAGTTTAAAAATGTAATTAAAAAATAAGGCTCTTCAACATAGAAAAAACCTGGATAAAACATTGTTTGAATGAAACACACGCAGCACAATTATGCACAGAATTTAAGACTTACTGAAGCTTAACAGTGATTTTTTTCTTTACACTTAGCTATTCTATGAATAGTAAGACCAGTATGACAGAGTTGGGGGTTGTGGGGGCCTTTGGGTGAAAAGTAAAGATTATCTTATTAGAAAACTAAATCTATGGTTTAATTAAGAATTATGTTGGCACATCCAGCCATAAAACAACTTCATGTTTACCTTACTATCAGTTTGATCCCCAAGTTGGACTTTCAAAATATGAGGAGGCTTTGATCTTCCCGTAACAGCTGCTAAATACTCGATCAAAGCAGTTTTTCCACATCCTATTGGTCCTTCTAATAAAACAGGTCTCTGATATGCTACAGCAACAGCAAGGTTTTGAAGATGTGTGAAAGCAGATTCAACCAAAACAAAACTGCTGGTGGTGTTTTCCTGGTCAAATATAAAATCAGTAACATAATTACCACATTGATATTGTTACCTTTTTTTCTTTCTTTACAGGTTGTACAGCACTGAACAATTAAGAAAAGGAGCCTGACAACTAGCAAGTTTGGCCTGCAGATCTGTCAACACATATCAAATAAAACAAAAATCTCTAAGCCTGTATTTAGTGTCAGATATTAAAACAGGTTTCATCAAAAACCTATTATAAGTGAAACACTTAATAAAGTGTATGTACAATCTGTTCCCAAAGGGAGTTCACACTAAGCTGTCAGAACAGGTATAGTGACTATTCAATCATAACACATGTCAATCAAATAGAATTCACAATATAAGTGAAATTAAGTCATCAGAATGGATCCAAGTCATGGGACAAATCAAAGAGCAGTTAGATACAGATGATGCAAGTATGAATATTAACTGTTTTGTTGACTTCTTTCTGCACAGGCCAAAGTATATCATCATTAAACTCAGCACATGAAGGGAGAGATAAAAATAGTAGAGTCAGTAACATTTTACTCAAAATGCAATGAATGATGTTTATTGAATGATAGATAATCAATGCTATAGATACTTGAAATATTTTGACTCTCCTACAGTCGCATAAATACATGAAGTACTTAAATATCAATATATGGCACACAAAAATAACAGTGCTTTCCTGCCAAGAGGCATAGGGAAAAGAAATCAGAGCACATACTGCACCAAAACAAGTTACTAGTATTTAAGTTTGATCTTTTCAGATGCAGTTTCACATACTTCTCCATGAGGAGAAAGCAGGCACTTAAAAACTAGCATTATTACCAGTTTGCTCCTACCTCTTCATCAGACCTACTAAGCCGTAAGTGGCACCTCCCCAGTGCACTGGAACTACACTGCACACCAGATCAGTGAAATACTTGTGGCTATTAGAGAAAATAAAACCACACCTTTTGGGGATGTTCTTCCCTCTGAGCAACCTTTCAGCAATCCAGTTTATAGCATGGCTTAGCTTCAGCACAGCTGCAGCACTGGTGACAGTAAGGAGATTCCTACTCCAGTGCTAAACAGCCCTAAAGTTTCCCCTGTTCCAATGAATTTCAAGCTACACCATCAATCCTATTAAAAAAACCCCTGGATTACAGCCAATTCAATACAGAAGTTGGGTATGGGTGAAGAATTCAGGAGGAAATTCCTCTTTCCTCACTTCTGATTCTCAAGAAATTCTGGATATTGTCAGTTGTCATTCATTTCTTTGTCCTTCATTTGTGGATCAATGGCACAAAATTCAACAGAAACACTCAACTAAGAGTTAAAATTGTACCTAAGTGAGAAAAAAAATTCAAGAATGCTGGCTGCAGCTACAGATAAGACAAACAGTCAAAGATTAACAGGATCTCAATAAAAAAGGTAAACACTGTTTGTGCAAATGTTTCAACTGGCTTCCAAAAACTGTAAGGCACTGAATTCTGCATTACACTTCAGTCCAGTGGAGTTTTTGCTCACTTCCTCTCCCTTCTGTCTGTGTTCTAGAACCAGTAGCAGCAGCCTTGGGTTTTTTTGCAACTAAGAGTATGTTTGGAGGGCTGTCTGTAAGGTATCTGTATAGCCCAAAAAAACCTACTTTAGCCAAGTAAAAGCAACTGTACCAAATCCTAGCTTTACTCAGCTATGGAATATCTCCCCAGCTTGGACTGGAGATACTGTGTAAGGCTAAACATTCTTCTGTAGTGTGTTCGTAACAACCACCACACGAAGGTAAAAATGAGGAGCAGTATTAAGCCTTCATTGCTTCATCCCACTGCAGTGCTTCTGTGCTGTGTTCAGTGTCTGAAACACCACACGTCTAATTATGCAACAGCAGCTGACAGCACACACCAGGAAAGCTAAAGATCCACCCATAGTATCTCAATGCTATTTAAGCAGGGAATAACTCTACAGGCTTAACCCTGGGTTACATACCTGCTCTTCAGAAACAAGCTGTACTCTAGGCAGCACAATACCACACACTGCTACCACATTTGCAGAGAGGTCTCCTGATACAATATGTCCTTGTGTATATTGCAGTTCTTTCTCCTTTTGCCAAAATGAGGAGTCTGGATTGGCCAAAACAAGGGCTTGTTCCACATTCTGCAGCTGAGATTCTTCCAGCAGCCTGTGAAATCCACATTTATTAACTCAATAAAAAGCCAGCAACAAACCCCAAGTGTTCCAAGATTTTAGAAGTTCTTACTTTAATCTAAAATGTATTAGCTCCTCAGGATTGAATATCTTCTTCAGGAAAGATAATTTATGCTCATCATTCATGCACGTAACCAGAGCAAGACAGTTTGAAGTATACCTAAAAATCATATTTAGAATATGTCAAAATACAGTTTAAAAAAATTTATTTTGACAACTATCAATAACAAACCAAAATATCAAGTTTGGAAAAAACACGCAAACTTTCTTCATAGGTATTATTTTAGTGCTATGCTTAACACTCTTTAAGATTAGAGAAATATCTCAAAACTCAGACAAAATTCCATTGTGACATACTTGACCAACTTGCTAACCTTCCTCTGAAGGACTGAGCAATCAACAGAAATGTACAAAAGGAAAACACTTACCCAAATAAATGAAGGTAAACGTGTGAGCAATAAAAATCATGTTTTCTTTGCCTGTTTTTTTCCTTCTCCTACCATTTCCCATTCCAAACCTCTTTCTATTTCATACTGTTTCTAAAATAACCCTAACACAATGAACTCAAGACTCAGTGCCACACGAACCCAGCACCCTTAAGTCTTAATTTCATTACTACATAAAACTGTCTCGCAACAAAAGGACATTTAATACAAAACATAAGACGCTTTTCAGGTGTTACTCCATGCCTTTTACCTTCCAAGCACAAAGCTTTCAATGAACTTGACAGCAGAAAACAAAAAAACCCACCAACACAGACTTGCCAGAAGATTGATTCAGGACAAAATTAGAAGTCAGCTTATTCATTTACTTAAGATTATTAGCTGAAGATCAGGTAAACTAATTCCAGTCAATGAATTAGAAATTCCATTTATTGTTCTAACACTACCTAAAGTATGTATCATCCTAAAGAGCTTAATAAATAAACACTCTTGTTCCCACCCTTCCTAAATTACACACCTAAATTTAAAATTATGTTACTAACATAAAACTGAATTTATGTTAAAAAAAAAGACTATTAAAGAGCTTTTTTAAAAAAATAAATAACAGGTGCTATCAACAGCACTACTCACATAAGGTAGACTGTGTGACTAGGCTGAAGCCCTGCAAGGCAGACACCTAACACGCACCTGAACGAACCCAGGTGCAAAGCTTGCAACTCGGCCAATTAGGAAGCGTAGCTTAAATAAGCCAAGATTTACAGTGAGATACCTATATACAAGCAGTAGAAAAAACCCAACGATAATAATAGTAACAACAAATCAATGCAGAATATATAATCATAATGCAAGTTGGAGTAGGAGTAGATTCATCCCTACTTTTTTCTAGGATAACATGCTGAACTGCATGCAATGCACCAACAAGCTTACGGTCGAGGCGAAGTGATAAATTCACCTTCTCCCATGAATCCAGCTTTGGCAAACTGAAATTATTCAAGAAGAGTCTCTATACCATAGCTTTAAGCATGGCTAAGAACTACCCTGAGTTTCACTCCGCAACAGATCACTACAGCTTTCAAAAGATTAGGTAAGAACCACGAGTATAGATGCCGTTGGTACAAATTCTTCTAGTTTTATTTAAAGATTCATTTCTACTCACATATGAAAAATCGACAAAATTCAAGATACCAGCACATCTTCAAATGGGGGGTGTGTGTGCTTAACTTACCAACGAACTAAAGTGTCATGACTCCGCAGGAGTGGAATACACACGCTCCAGTCCCACAATTCCCGGAAAACAGATTGCTCCTTTTGTAAAAATCTATAGGCTGCCTCCATGAGGTCCCGTAACTTCATTCGCCTGCGGCCATATCGGACTGTGCTGGCATCTGAGCTCTCCAGGAAAAGCCTCTGGAAAACCGGTGATGTGTTCTTAAAGTATCTTAAAGCAAATCTTTAGAAGAAAGAGAGAGAATGAGATGAAACACAAGACATCCAAGCCAGAGAAAAGGAAAACAGCCACTAATAAAGATGTGGTCCTGCAGCAGTAACTGACAGTATAATGAGAACTAAGGCCTGTTTTTAACTTTGTCCACATTTGAGAGAGACAATCACTTCAACTATCAGCTGACAACAGATACTTTACCTGATTAGAAATCATTATTTAATTATCATGGGGAAATAGTACTGCTGTTGATAGTACTATTTCCCCATGGAAATCTCTTAAATTGCTCATTTACTTTAGAAGTAATACCAATCCTTACTTATGCAGCTTTGTATTCTACTGGCCAACAGGTCTAATTTTAAAATGCAGATACTTTGATTGCGAGCAATTTTCATACCAACTTTTTGCTTTTCTTTTGAACATTAAGATGAAAATACCGTTAGCTCTTACAACACAGTTTAATTTAAATAAGCTGTGTTTAAGACTCACATTTTCTAAATGGTTCTTTCAATTCAAAACACGTTTGTTACTGTGGGAGACAAGCCAAATTGTAACACTGCCTCTCATCATCAGGGAGCACAGGCTTGACAGTGATCACCAGGTTCAAACATCACCCAAGGAGACATGAGGTTACTCACGGCAAAACATCAGGGTGGTCAGCAACCAGCTTGCTCATTGCTACACACAGCCGTTCATGCCGGTCGTGGTTGATCTGGCCACCAGCTTTAATGGCTTCTGCATTTCTTTCCAGCAAATCCAGCAAGATCGGCCGAACCTGACGGCCGATCAGCAGGGTACATTCTTTATCTAGCAGTAACTGCGCTAACGTATCGAGGATGCACTGCCGATCCTGCTGGGTCCAAATCTAGAGGAATGGAAAATAAGAACAGGTGAAACGGAAAATTATTTGAAATTTTAACTTCAGAACTATTTATGCAGGGGTCACAGTGCATTTTACTGGAAGAAATCTTTCAAAAAACAAAAGGGTGAACTTACTTGACACAGCTCTCCACATTAAAAACAGAATGAGTGACATATAGAATGACACTTTAAACAGGAATTACAAAAGTGTCCCCAAATAATAAGTTATATTTTACAGCTGAAATATAAGGCAAATAATTTTTAATATCGTTTAAAAGAAAAAAGTGGGGAAATGTAACAATACGTCTTTGTTAACAGAATTCCCACTCATCTCAACCGTTTGGTCTTACACGAAACAAAATACTTCAGAATCTGAGTTCTAAAAAAGCTTGAGGTGCATCATGTTAACTATCTCTTCTCAAAAAAGAAGCATTCAATCAATCATGATCATAGCCTTATTTCCATATAGCAGCAATGCTCTTGATAAGAAGCAACATGTGTGTGCAGTTTTGAAGTTGAGATTTTTTTTTTTTTTACATTAATATAAATTGTCCTCTAGTGCAAAACAAAGAGTTAGGCTTTAGAATAGATGGAAAACATACTCACATCTGCTAGGAAAAAAAAAAAATCAAACAAAACCCCACACATACACAACCACTGCAACCATCCTAACTTTTCTACTGAAGAACAACCATCCATTTCTTCTGTCTTACACCTAAATTTCTCCGGTCTTTGAGCTCATGTTATTACCCAAGCATCTCTCCACTTCCACAATGTTTAGCATATTAGTAATTTTGACTCATGAATAAACAGGATTATGACTTTACACTGTAGCAGTTTTGCTCTTAGCCCTGATGCTATGCTCTCTCTGCCCTTGCAGAGGGAACCCTAATCCTATCAAGATTTTTATCTTTCTTGGCACAGAGTTGTAGATACAGCTAGGCAAGGCAGCTTTCCAAACAAAGCAAGCATTTCCTACAGAAATAGCCTGTGATTCAGGTAGCCTTGGTTTAGAAGCATGCATGGCCAATTTCTGCTTTTGATAATTCAGGTAAAACCTGCTCCTGGGTCTGCAGATGGGATGTTTTCACTGCTACAAGATAAGCAGACCCCAGAGGTCCTACAATGTTGCTTTGAAAGGGTGACCTTCTAAGGTTATACCATTGCCAACAGCTTCCTAGAACACATATGGACTTGTTCAAGTTCCAAGACTCCTTAACTGGCGGAGGCATTCATCCCTAACAGCAGTAAGAAATCAGGGAAACTGCAGCATATACACTACAAACATCAAACCCATCACATTAATTGCAAGCAGTTTCTTAGATGCTTGGCATTGATTTTGTTTTTCTTTTAACAAAACTTGAGGTAAGTTTATCTTCCTCTCATCTATCAGAGCAGCATCAAAAATAACTTTTAAAGTGGAGCTGAAGGTTTGTATTCATCACAGAGCAAACAAGACACTGTTCATCACAGGGAATCAGATTTTTGAGTGGCAAAATGATTGACAAGCTGTTCAAAGGCAGCATGGCTCAAAAGAATCGGAGACAAACCCCACTGTAAAAAATAAAGTACCATCAGTTTTCAAATTCATTACATCTTTGGCTACACAAACAAAGCACAATTTATTAGCCAAAGCTTTCAATATCAAATAAAGGGAACATTTAGCAATAAAATAGTAAATAAGTAACACAACTGACTCAGTAAAATTCTGTAGTTAATGACAACTGTACAACATACCCATTCCATCAGCAGTTCTGTGAGAGCAAGCAGTTTTTAAAATCATTTTGTGTAGTACACTTAGGAACCATAAAACTGTTCAAATAGTCACAGTGGCAATATTCTCATCCTACAAAGAGACCATCTGTTTGATTTCAGGGCCTTTCAGAGTCTAAATTAATTTTTTTATGGAAGAAAAGGATACTGTCAGAGGGTTTTTTTAACTAAAGGTAGCTTTGTGAACCACCCAACTTCCGCCACCAGTAGCAAAGGGCAACTGATCTGAAAGTGTTGAATTCTAGCGTTCAAACCTGGGATAGTAAATCTGTGCCCACACTTCCAAACTACTGCTTTAAGAAAGCGTCACAAGTCTGTCTCTCCACATACAGAGCATATACACACATTGTGTATTATTAATGAAAGAGACGTTAAACAAAAGTACGGCTATGAGTGGGACCTGGAGTCAAACACAATCCCAGGTGCTCCTTGAGCAGCCTACTGCACTCCTCCTCCTCAAGCCACACAGTACATCCACTCAGTGCTCAGAAGGTACAGAAATCTTTATTAAGAACCTCTTTAATCCAAACCCAAGATTACTAAGAAAAAGGATCACAGCAAGGAACCATGCAGGCTCACATGAAAACCACATTTCTGACTGTTGCTTACAGGTTTTCACAGAACATTGCACTGTACATAGACTGAACAACGGGATACTTCTAAGGAGTTGGAGGGCCTAATGGCCAGGCATGGGAAATCCTTCTTCCCCTCCAACACAAGATCACATGTTCCCCATTCCCTCATACAACAGCTCCATCGTAGCTTGATTGTACAGCAATCAATTTGGCAAGATGATCCAAATTAATCCTTCTTTCAAAGTCTTCCACTGGGTGGGAAAGTTGAACGGATTTTCCACATCAGCACATTCAGGGTAAGAAAAGCAACAGAAAGGTGTTGCTTGGCTTTGGGAACACACAAAAAGAAAAAGAGAAGGACCACTCTTTTTGGCAGTTGTCCAGTTCAATAACAAAGCAAAACATGAGCCTGCACTCTTTTTTTAATCCACCTATATAAAAAAAATATTAAAAAGGCTGGGTGATGTGCAGTTTCACAAGGATAATGAAATAGCTTCAACTACCTGCAGAACAAGCTACAACTTCTTACACCCTGTCCAGCACATCATATTTGATAGAGTTGGACAGACAGCACCTTTATGATGGTAAGAATGTTCTCTTCAGCTTTGTATCAGTGTATTAACATACCATCTCCCTGTCACAGCTTAACCCAGCCAGCAGCTCAAACAACCACACAGTTCACTCCCTACCCGCACCCCAACGGGATGAAGGAGAGAATTGAAAAAAGAAAAGTCATGAGTTCATAGGACAGAAAAGGAAGATTATGAAGATAATGAAAAACACAAAACAGATTGAGCTGATGTATAACAGTACAATTTCTCACCACCCAAAGCCAATGCTCAGCTAGCTCCCAAGCCACACTGTCAACCCCCTGTATCATAGAATCATAGGGGTTGGAAGGGACCTCGAGAGATCATCGGGTCCAACCCCCTGCCAAAACAGCTCCCTAGGACATTTCACTCAGATAGGCATCCAGACGGGTCTTGAATATCTCCAGAGAAGGAGACTCCACCACCTCCCTGGGCAGCCTGTCCCAGGGCTCTGTCACCCTCACTGGGAAAAAGTTTTTCTGTTATGTTGGTGTGGAACTTCCTGTGCTCCAACTTGCAGCCATTGCCCCTTGTCCTGTCTCCACAGACCACTGAAAAGGGGCTGGCTGATTCCCCCTGTATCCCCTGCTTAAGATAATTATAAACATTAATTAGGTCCCCCCTTAGTCTTCTCTTCTCAAGGCTGAACAGTCCCAATTTTCTCAGCCTTTCCTCATAGGGGAGATGCTCCAGGCCCTTAATCATCTTCGTAGCCCTTCTTTGGACTCTTTCCAGGAGATCCCTGTCCTTTTTATACCAGGGAGCCCAGAACTGGACACGAGTATATATACAGAGTATGACATCATATGGTATGAAATATCCCTTTGGCCAGTTTGAGTCAGTTACCCTGCTGTGTCCCCTCCAAGCTTCCTGGGTGCCCCTTGTCTTTTTATCAGCAGGCTAGTACAAGAAGCTGAACAGTCCTTGACTGCTTTCAAAACACAGTGGCACAACACCAGCTACTGCAGAAAGCTAACTCTACCCCTGCTGAAACCAGGATGCTCCCAGAACTCCCATCTCTTCAAAAAATATAACCAGAAGATGAGAACGCACTCCAGTATGGAAGCAAAAGTGCAACATCCCTTCCTTTATTTGTAAAGCTACATGACGTAAAGCTGGTTTGGGTTTGCATGGTAAGGTTTGGGGATAGGAGGGAAGGGGCCAGCAGGGTGGGCTTCTGCAAAAAGCTGATAGACGCTTCCCCAAGTCCCACAGAGCAAATACCAGCCAGGCTCAAGAATGGACCTGCCACTGAACAAGGCCAAGCCAATCAGCCACAGTGACAGCACCTCTGGATATTTAAGTAGAAAAAAATCCCAAAATGCAAGCAGATGCTTTTTACCACCAGAGAAAGGAACAAGATGATGTAAGAAACTGTGCAGACACCAAGGTCAGTGAAGAAGGGGGGAGGAGGTGCTGCAGGCACCAGAGAGATTCCTCTGCAGCCCATGGAGAGATGCCACACTGAGGCAGGTGGAGACATATGGTAGATGTTGTGACTCGGGTTGCAGCAAGCTCCTGGCAGGACCTGCAGCCCCTGGAGAGAGGGGCCTACACCCAAGCAGGTTTGCTGGGACTTTGTGACTCTGTGGGGAACAGACTGGAGCAGTCTGGGCCTGAAGGCCTTAAGGGACCCAGGCTGGGGCAGCTGGGGAAGAGCTGAAGCTCTGTGGGAAAGGACTCATGTTGAAGTTCATGGAGGACTGTCTCCCATGGGTGGGACCCCATGGTGCAGCAGGGGAAGGGTGTGAGGAATGCCCCCTAAGAAGGAAGGGCCAACAAAGACAACTCATGATGAACTGATTGAAACCTCCTTCCCTTTCTCCATCTTCCCCTGTACCACCCTGGGGTGGGGACGAAGGGAGAGAAATCTTCAATAAAGTAGAGCTCTGGAAGAAGGGAGGGGTGGGAGAAGGTGTTTTAAGATTTGGTTTTATTTCTCACTATCCTAATCCTGTTTTCATTGTGCATTTTCTTAGGGGTGGGTGTGTAATAAATTAGATGTAATTTTTATTCTGTGGTGAGTCTGTTTTGCTCTGGACTTTAACTGTGGAATGATCTCTCCCTGTCCTTATCTCAACCCATAAGCCTCTCAATCGATACTTTCTCTCCAATCAGCTGAGAAGGGGAGTGATAGAGCAACTTCGATGGGCATCTGGCCTCCAGCCAGGGTTAAACCACCACAGTCCTAATTAATCTTTCAAATAAAAAACTGAAGTCATATTTTACAGGGAAAAAAAATAAAAATCAAAGCAGTCTGCCTTAGTTGCCAGGACATGAGGACATTTTTTTGACAGCCAATGAGTAGCTGGGTGAATTTGGGACAGCTAGGTCACCTCTTTTTCCTACATTTATTTGAAAAAAATGAATAAAGGCACTTCTCAACATCACATGGTAAGATTGAAGGGCTATAAATAAGAGCTTAGAGTTATTATTAAAACATTTTCACTCCTACATAAAAAAATGAAGGATATGAAAAATACCAAGATAAAACACCAACGGAACAGGTGATCCAGAATGGCATGCTCAAGATCTCCAGTTCATTTAGGATGGTTCCACAGACTTAAAAGAGGAAATACCTAAAAGGGTCAGGTTTTTGGATTATCTTTCCGTGTATGCAGAGAGGCAGATGTGAAGGGCAGAAGTATTTCTGCACTAAATTTCCATTCCTACTAGCATTCTAACCTTCATATTAATAAACTTCTCTACTGAAATGACACCATCACAGGGAGCCGAAATACATGCATTTGCACAGTATCTGCATTTGGAATGCTACACAGGAAGATATTCTGATTCAAAAAAACCTATGTTAACACAGACAACCAAAAGGACAATCCAGTAGTTTGCAGAGCCCTACAGCTTAAATAGTTTGCTTAAACTATAAAAAAAAAAAAACAGAAAGGTGGGAAACAAAGACTGGTTTTGAAGAGCTTTTCATCCCATTTTCCTCACTAAGAAATTTGCTGTGCCTTTGCAGAGTTAATGGGATACAAATTCTTTAAAGAAAAGGCTCTATTTCTATTACATAGTGAAGCACAATGGAACAAGATCTTCTGTCACCACATAAAGAGCACTGCACTATAAATCTCAGAAGACTGTTCCTTACTTCAGTTGTGGTCAAGTTTCATTCCCCTGTGTAATACTGAAGAAACAAGTCACCAGAAAGACACAGCGAAGCTACAGAGCAAAGCAAGCTCTTCATTTCCAGAATGCAGGATTCCCACATAAAGCAACTGGTGGACATCAGGTATTACGACTGGGGCCTGTCATTTAGTTGCAAGATAAACATGACATAGTCCTATCGCTGCAGTTTCCAAGCTTGGAATTAACAATTGACCATGAGCCAGCAGTGTGCCTCGGTGGCTAAGAGAGCCAATGGGATCCTGGGGTGCATCCGGAGGAGTGTGGCCAGCAGGTCAAGGGAGGTGATCCTCCAGCTCTACTCTGCCCTGGTCAGGCCCCACCTGGAGTATTGTGTCCAGTTCTGGGCTCCCTGGTATAAAAAGGACAGGGATCTCCTGGAGAGAGTCCAAAGAAGGGCTACAAAGATGATTAAGGGCCTGGAGCATCTCCCCTATGAGGAAAGGCTGAGAAGATTGGGACTGTTCAGCCTTGAGAGAGAAGACTAAGGGGGGACCTAATTAATGTTTATAATTATCTTACGCAGGGGATGCAGGGGGAATCAGCCAGCCCCTTTCAGTGGTCTGTGGAGACAGGACAAGGGGCAATGGCTGCAAGTTGGAGCACAGGAAGTTCCGCACCAACATAACAGAAAAACTTTTTCCCAGTGAGGGTGACAGAGCCCTGGGACAGGCTGCCCAGGGAGGTGGTGAAGTCTCCTTCTCTGGAGATATTCAAGACCCGTCTGGATGCCTATCTCAGCGAAATGTCCTAGGGAGCCTGCTTTAGCAGGGGGGTTGGACCCAATGATCTCTCGAGGTCCCTTCCAACCCCTACAATTCTATGATTCTATGAATTCCATTTCCAAAAGAATTTGTCGTGTTCAGGTTGAATAGGTCTTTGGGCAGCCTGATATAGTGGATGGTGTCTCTGGCCATGGCAGGAGGGCTGGATCTAGATGGGCTTTGAGGGCCCTTCCAATCCCAAGCATCCCATCATTCTAAGATTAATGTGACGCTCCAGACTCTCTGCATATAATCACTCTTCAGTAATTTCCACCTTGAAAGACTTTACAACCTGAAGGATATCTCAAAACATACACCAGAAGGGAAAGGGCACACAGTCTCTTTCCCAGTCCCAGATCTCAGTGACTCATTTCTGGTTCGCTACTCCATCTGTCTGCTACATCACCTATCTGCATCACCCTCCAGATCTCTGTTCCTCAGCTGTTTCTTTCTCTTGAATAGCAACTCTTCATCACCACTTCCCACCAATTAGCATCAATTCTTCAACATCCAAATAGACATTCGTGTCAATTTTACTTTGATCCCATGATTTGTAGCAACAGAAGAAAAAGCCATCTGTCTACCAACAGAGAACTCTTGACTACCAGCATGAAAGCCTTTTCCAACCATAACTAAGCGACAGTGATTCAGCCTGGAAGCAAATAAACCAAAAATACATGATGACTTGGATGAAAATCTTCAAACAACTGGGACACTTGCTAAACACTCAAGCAGTAACACAAGCTTTTGAGACCCTAAGTGTACACGCAACTTGGGGGCTTCAAAAGCTTTATCATGAGTGGCATTATTAAGACCTGCTACTACAGGTCTTCAAGTACTCCAGAGGCAGAAATGAGCTAGGCCTAAACTCCCCTAGAAGGCAGGTGTGCTTTCCAGCAAAGGCAGCCAAAGCACAAAACCAGAGAAAAAAGGGTCATGTTTCAGGCACCACTATGGTTAAAAAATAAAAAGTTTAAAAAAAAAAAAGCGGCAAACTGTAGAAAATCCATTTCTCTGCCTTTCTGCCCCACACACTGTTTTAAGACAATTGAATGAGACACGCAGAGCATCAGTCACAGCGCTGGAGCTCAGGGACTGGACACCGTGCCTCGGCGCTCGCTCACAACATGCCACCTCCCGCTGCCATGCTCTCAGAGCCGTCTGAAGAGACACGAAAAACACTGAGAATTTTAACGTCGGGGCAAAATGCCTCCCCTCGGGAAGCGCGACAGGAGGGGCACCGGAGGGCAAGACGGGACCGACCCAACATTGCTCGGCTCACACAGCGCTGAAGGGGCGGGGAGTGGAAGAAACCCCAACAAGCACACGGAGAAAGGGATGGGGGAAGGAGGAAAGTTGCTCTCGCAGTCCGACCCCGCTGGCCGCCCGAGGACGGGGGGCGGGAGGGGCCGTCAGGCGGCGCGGGCAGCAGACAAAGCTGCCGGGAGGAGATGGCGGCGCGGGAGAGGGGAAAGCAGCACGGCGCGTTCCCTTCCCTCCTTGGCCCAAGACAGGCCGGGAGGGATGGAGGGAAGGCGATGGGGGTCACCCCGATCCCCGCTCACCTGTTTCGCCAAGAACCTGCTCAGCTCCGCGCTGCTCTTCTCGTTTCTGCGCGCCACCAACTGCAGCGGTTCGGCCAGGCGGAACCGCAGGTCCGCCATCCTGGGCCGGCGGAGCGCGGGCGGCGGCTGGGGAGAGCCGCGGGAGTGGGGACAGGGCCGCGCAACACACCACCGGCGGTAGCGCACACCGCGCGGCACGTGGAACGCGAGACGGGCTGGCAGCCCTGCGCCGACTTCCGCTTCGCCGTCACCCGCCCGCGACGCCGCAGGGGGAGGAGTTATGAGGTCCCGACTCTCACATGACACCACCCACGCGGCCGGGTGGCCGCCGGGAGCCCCCTTGCACGCCGGGAGCTGTAGTCGGCCAGAAGCCGCCCCCTCTGCGGGGACTGGTGTTGTTTGCTGCCGTTCGGGAGCGGTGCCGACCTCTCCCGCTTTCTGCCGGCGCTGGGAGGCCACGCTTGTTGCGAACTCGTCCTGCCCTGCCACGGGGTTAGCTGCCGTGGGACTCGCCCCTAGCAGGCCTGGCCAAGGCGGCGAGGCAGGTCGGTTGCCTTGAAGTCTTTTAGACCTGGGTGGCGGCACCCACCGTAGGAGTCCCGGCTGAAGACGAGCGTGGGTGTTGACTAGCCCAAGCAGGCGGCTCAGGCTTGGGAGGAAGGCCGGCGTTGCGTTACTGCTTTTCACGCCACCGCACTTACGAGGCCCGAGGGGGAATCTCAGGTAGTAGCGAAGCTTCCGGGGGAGCCTGACAGCGGGCTCGCTTAGGAGCAAGGGGCCGGGCTTGAACCTCGAGCTCTACGGGAGAGCCTTCGGAGCTGCCTCACGCCCTGCCCCGCCTCGCACCCGGTGGGCGAACACGTCAGTGCTGCGGCTCTGCCGTTCAGAGCAGCCTCCCGCGGCCGCCCCTCTCCCCGCACCGCAGTCTTTAGAGAAGGGCACCGGGCCGCGTGACCGGACGGCCTCTTCCCGGCCGGACCCCTCCGCCCTCAGGCAGGCGAAGGCGTGAGGAGTCCTGCTCGCCCCGCCCAGAGCGCCGGGGAGCGGCAGCTTCCCGCGCTCGGGGCCGAGCGGCTGAGTTAGCGGCCGGTCTCCGGGCGCGCGTCCCGGAAGGGGCGGTGGCGGGGGGCGGGGTGATGGTGGGGGGCGTGCCACGAACGCCTCGCGCTACTCGATTTGGCGCCAACTGCTTCGGGGCCGGGGCTGGGTTTTGCCAACGTCGCGGCCTGGGACGTGCTGTGCGTCTGCGGCCGTTGGCTGCCGCGGTCGGGAGTCCCGCCTCCTCGGCGCCCGGCCTGCGGGACCAGCGGCGGCGACCTGCGGGGTGTCGCGGGTCGGGGCCGGCGGCTGACCGGTGGGTGAGGGCCGCTGCGGGCCGTGTCAGCCTGACGAGCAGGTTCTTTCTTCTCCCTCCCCTTCTGTCCTTTTCCCTCCTCCGCCGCCCCGGCGGGGGCATTGGCGCCGCCGGTGCCTTTCCCCTCCCCCCACCCCCGCGCGGATCCCGCTGCCCGGCCCGATTCGGCCCGGTGCGGCCTTGCCCTCTCCCGGAGGCCTGCTGGCCCCTCTTCCCGGTCGCAACCTGCCCGCCCCGCTCCGCCGGCGGTTGCGAGGCGCGGCGTGCCGTGCCACCCGCGCGGATGCAGCTGGGGTTGCATCCCGCAGCGATCGGCGTCTCTCCGGCCCTGACCGCCCCCCACCCCCCCATGAAGTCCTGGGCGCTTCCGCTGTGGCAGGCGTTGGGGGGGGTAGGGGGCGGTGTGCTTTCTCGCCCGCGCAGAGCGGGTGAGGCCTGGGGAGTGGGTGAGGGCCGCTGTCCCTTGCCCCGGAGCTGGAGGGCTTTTTCCTGTGTTCTTTAGCCGGCAGTGGGTGCCTTGATGCTGCAGGCTGCTGCTTCAGAAGTGCTTCTGTATCGGTGCCACAAAGCGCGTGTGCTTGTAAAGTCATTCTGCGGTAGTTGTTGTGGCGAGTACTGTACATCCTGTGGCTGAGCATCGTCCTGTGGCTGAGCGTGGCTGCTTATGTCTTGGCAGGCAAAATGTGTCTTGCCTGTTACCGTGCATTACTGGTTCGGCTGGTGGTGGCGTCCGACAGTGAAAACTTAGCCTTAAATGGTCCGCAGAAAAGAAATCAGAATTACCAAATCGGGTTGTTTTAACTGATTAAGATAAGCATTCAGATAACCTGTTCATGGAATGCTGTGTATGTTTTCATACCAAGGTTTCTTTATAGGCTCTTTGATTGAGACGTAAATAAATGGTATAGCTAAAGATCTTCAGAATGCTTATGTACAGGACAGATCATTTCTTACCTTTCTTGATAGAGCTCTCTGTTTCTTATCTCAATGTGTTTTCTCATTCTAGTGTCTGGTTTTGTTGAAGAGCACAGGCTGCAGGTAGCTCAGGTGTAACTGACTTATTTCAAGATGCTTGATTATGAGATTCTGAAACTGTCAATTAATCTGTCTTTCCTCTGATGTTTTACTCGTAGATGGGGAAGCCATAGGAAGTTTGTATCATGGCAACAAATGAGGATGGACTGGGACTGTTTGATATCCGCTGTGGTGGTAAGATGTGTTAGATTACTTTCTGTTTTGCAATGAAATAACACAGTCTTATAAAAATAAGTAGGTCCAAAACTAACCCAGAAAACAAAATGAAAACAAATTAAGTTGATACAAATACCGACAAGCTTCAGCTGTAATTAAATTGCAGTGGCACAATACAGGTGTAAGCCATATCCTAGTGCTAAGTTTGGATTTTAAACCATAACTGTGTATGTTGGATTTTTAGTATGTTTTGAGGAGTTGGCTGGAAGCGGCCTCCCTTGTGTTTTGCAGTGCATAAGTTAACCTTCACCGTGTCCTAATGAAGCGTGTATTTGCACACGTTAGGAGGCTTGCTCCTTTGTTTGCTTTTTGTAAGAGCAAATGCACTCTCATCTGGTGTAGTACCAGCTATCAAGATAATCTAACATTATTTCCAGCTCCACAGTTGATTGATCTGACACATGCTTACGAAATTCCCAGCCTCAGGAGGATTGTGGATGTTGATGTTTCTCCTTATAGTAAAAATATTTGTTGTAGAACTGGAGAGATTCACACAGAAGAGATGAGAATGATAGGAGGCACTGAGAAAAAGACATGTAGAGAGACTGAAGTGATAGAGATTAAAGTAGTTCCACAGATCCAATCAGCATGTGAATGGGTACAAATACTAAAGCAAGTCCTTTGAATGATGATGCAAACTGTTACAACGCTTTCTGTTATTTAGCAAGAAACATTTCCTTCCACAGCAGTGGTTTTGTCCTACTTATTCTTTTATATTTATTTCTGCATTGTATAACTTGCGCTCGGTGCATTCTAGAAGGCAGTTTCACATTCACATCAAGTTAACTTAGTTTATTATTCTACATTTTGCTTACACTTAGAGCCATATAATTTGCTTCATGCACAGTTCTTGTAATATTTAGGAGCTGATCTTAAAAATTGTCTTTGCTACCTGGTGACTAAAGAACTTTTCTCCACAGAAGCGATAGGTTGCTGGGTAAAATTCCTGTCTTCTACTAGTCTGTATTACTACTTCTGCTACTCTTCACTGCTTTAGGATCATAGCTATGCGTATTTTGTGGGGAAGTTAGAGATTGGAGTTTACTAAGTGTTTAGTTTGGCTTTTTTTCTTTTGCTTTAGTTGAAGCTTCCCCCTTCAAGGAAGGTGATGAGAGCTCAGTGGATATTTATGATGGCTTGGACAGTGGTTTGACAGTTGCTGGTAAGTTGAGTGTATCTTGCTGCGTAGCTTGGAGCATTAGAGAATCTCTTTGCTTCTTAGGCTAAAGAAGCAAAATGAGGTTAGTGTTAAGTTTATCTTTAGCTGAGGTAATGTATGCTTCAGTTAGGTACTTGCTCAAATTCACTCTGTAACTGTAGCAAAGAATTCTTAAATGTATTGGCTGAATGATTATGAGGGAGTCTTCATGTGATACTGGCTAATCTAAGAGACTTGACCATATAAAGCAGCACAGAGAAACCTCACCTGTTTGATCTGTGCCTTGATAAGGGGTATTTTAACTAAAAGCACCTTTATTTTGTGCTTTTTAATTAGCTTCAAGTCAAGAACCAATAGTCAGTGGTAACTAAATTCCCAGTGAGAGCTCCAAAACATACTTTCTGTGTTATACAGTGTATTTAGTACACCCTCTTAACCTTTTGTGTCTTTCATAGTAATTTCCCGGGCATGGAAATTACTTACCTTAATTTCTTTGAAGGTAAGGAATAAATGGAACCAGCACATGTTCCTTTTTTTAGGAGTCCTAGTATACTGTTTAACAAAATGCTGTTTCTAGTATTTAAGTAAGTTTCAGTACCTGAAGGGGGTCCACAAGGAAGCTGGGAAAGGACTTTTTAGAAGGGCATGTAGTGATAGGATGAGGGGGAATGGTTTTAAATTGGAAGGGGGTAAATTTAGATTGGATATTAGGAAGAAATTCTTCACTACGAGGGTGGTGAGGCCCTGGCACAGGTTACCCAGGGAGGTGGTGGCTGCCCCCTCCCTGGCAGTGTTCAAGGCCAGGTTGGATGGGGCCTTCAGCAGCCTGGTCTAGTGAGAGGTGTCCCTACCCATGGCAGGGGGTTTGGAACTTGATGATCTTTAAGGTCCTTTCCAACCCAAACCATTCTGTGATTCTCTACTGACCTTACTACTGCAAGGCAGGTGAATTTTTATGGAAAGTCGGACTGTACTATATCCTACAGACATAAAGCATCTATACATCTTTTTCCATTTTGTATTTCTTGCAGTATATAAGAGGGTTTTCCAAGGCTGCCTTTCATATATTGAGATGCATTGTTTAGAAAACGTGAAGGATGCAAGGCAGGGTAACTTAATGCAGTGCAGACATTCTGTATAGTGTGATTCTGAGGGCTTTTTTTGTTGTTCATAATTTGAAAGGAGGGTTGGTGAGGTTTTTGCTCTCTGCAGATAAGCTGTTACTTGCATGGCATCTTGTATTGTGTTAATAATACTCTCTGCACTATGGTGTGTGCAGAGGATTGAGCACAGCTTTGTTAGCTAACTTTGATTATTTGACTGTGCAAATTAACCTGTATGTCAGAGGTGGTGTAAGTCCTGCAGTGACATGTATTTGGGGAACAGAGCACACAGGTTGATTTGAGGCAAAAGCACTGTTATCTAAATAATTGGGGTTTTTAGGGGTCATGTGTGGGGTTGGTTTGTTTCTTTGGAACTAAAGCAAGGAAGTTTATGTTTGTGAGGGAATATAAAGCAGCAAAGAACTTTTATTCAACCGGCATGGTGTTAAGCCTCAGACCAACTCGACAGTAGCTCCGTTCCTCCTGTTTCATTCTGATCAACTGATCTGTGCTTGTGAACGTGTAGGTCGTTGGCATCTGAGTATTCTCTTTCTCAATAATGTTTTATCAGTCACAAATGTTTCCAAGGTGAAGTCTGGCCAAGAGCTGAATTCTAGCTTTCTGCTACATATTGGCTCTGGAATTATGGGACCTCACATCACTGCTAAAATGTAGCCCTTCTTGCTTTGTAAATTAGGCATCTGTACTGTGAGTTAGCTCTCCTTTCACTTCAGATGACTTAGTAGTCAGTTGTAAAATCCACCCATCTTTGTTAGGTGTCCTGTATATCTCTTAATTTTTCTTATGCAATGTTTTGAGTTGAACTTTAATTTTCATCATCATCTTTTATGTTGATGTAAAGTGGATCAAGTATTTCCAATAAAACTTAACACAGATGTTGGAATGCAGCATAGGAATTTCTGCAGATATGGTCAGATGTTTTCCTCAGTGACACAATGCAACCTGGCTAGAAAAATACTTACTTTTTTATGTAATCAATTTTCTTTCTACAGAGAATTCTGCTCCGAATTCTACACCAGTTGGAAACAGCTTAAATTTATTTGATGAAATATTAATTGAAGAAGGGACTGCAAAGGAAGCATCCTACAATGAGGTGTGTGTGACAAAAATAATTCTGGTGTTTTGGGTTTGTTTTTTTTGTTGCAAGTTCTTGTGTAAAGTGCAAAAAATGTTGTCAGTATGCTCACATTATTAGAAAAATGGGGGAAGTTGTAAAATAAGTCATTAGGAACAGGAGTGTGCGAATAAACTGTTATGCCAAGAAGTTTATCAGAATGAGTGAGCCTCTCCCTGTGTAACTTGGTCTGTTCTCATTTAGTGTCTCTTGCCTGTGGCTCGTGTCAGCTACACCATAGGAAAACGTACTGGGATTCCCTTCTAGTTAAATATGTGTTTAGGTAGCCAGCATAAAGCTAGTCTTTACATTTTCCCCAAAAGATTTTATCAGACTAAAGCAAATAGGTCATGGATTAATTTGATGTGTCATTAAATTATGTCCTTGAGACTGAAGACACTCATGCAGTAGTTAAGTGTTCTGCTGATTTGACAGAAGCAGGTACGTGGTGTCACGTTTCCTGGTCCGTAAGATACATCTTAGCTACAGACTGGAGTTCTGGAGTAAAAGGAACCGATATCCACAGATTGAATGCATTAGAGAAGAAGCAGGAACAAAACCTCCAAGAATCTACTCAGTGATGAAAATGGAACTTTCAAAGTTTGAAAGCGGTTGACTGAAGTATGACAATAAGGAAGTTGTCTGTCCTCTGAAACTTTTGTCTCTTTCTACTTTTAAAGAAGGGCTTGTGCCAAGTGTATTTAATTTAATTTTGTCATCTCAACTGGAGCATGTCCTTGCAGCCTACTTTTGCAGTCTAGATTTGTTGTAGTAACTTTTCGTTGTGTTTTTCTGTATCTGCTTCATATTATATAAAATCTGGCAGCCAAGTCTCCATCTGTAGGGCTTTGAGAAGTCCTGCTCCCTGATAATTGTGTCTTTAATTTCACAATAATGTCTTCCTGTTACTCTCCAGCCTTCTACTCTTGGGCAAGCACACACAGATTTCCTCTTAGCTGAGTGTTTCTGATGTTTTAGAGACTTGTGTGTCTGTTGAAGCATATTGAAGCTTTTTATCTTAATATAACATTATTATGTTAAATTTTTTGGGGGGGAAAAATAGCTTTGTAATATAAATTGCTGTGTTAGCAAACTATAAATTTAGCAGAGTAACTTCTTGGTGTGATGAAGTCCCTTTCCGTGCTGTAAATTCTTCTCTCTTTGACAGTTGCAGGCAGAATATGGAAAATGTCAACAGCAAATTAAAGAATTGATGAAGAAATTTAAGGAAATACAGACACAGGTACTGTAGTTCAAAGGGCAACCGTGTCAAGATCTGTGTAAAACAAACTGAATACTGTTTTGTGAGAGAGTTGATTTTTGTACCCTTTTCAGAATTAACCCGTTCGTAAAGCAGCTCTGTAGATGCTCTACCTAGAGTAGGAGAGTTGCTAGGATAGCCTATTTATATTCACTTGTTTCACAATGTTGCATGAAAGAAGTTGCTCAAATGCTATCTTCTGTCTTTTTAACTAGTCATTTGGCATGCTTATTTTCTACTTACCAGAAAGGTATTTACTGCTTTGGTTTGGTTTTGGGTTTTTGTGTTTAAATTGTTCTTAAGTAGGTCTTCAGTGCACTAGGGAGAGGGTTGCAAAGGTACCTGATCCGTCATTAGAACTGGAAGAGGATGTCTGTGTTGCTTTGAGCATAGTGTCACTTTGATAAGGCTGAACTGCTCTTCAGTTTGAGCTGGTATCCCCATGCTGTGCTGTTCTATATAATTAGGTTATCTTGGGCAGTTCTTCAACATGTCCTACAATGTGTATGGCAAAGGTTCTGTGCTTTGCAGTGGTAGCAGCTTCTGCCCTGTGACACTTCTGAATTGTTTCCTGCAAAACTTGGGTTCTTTTCTGAGCAGGCTTCACTGAGGATAATTAAGAGAAGGAGCTATCTCTAGGACTCACAGGTAGGGTTCTAGAAAATTACATCTAGAAACGCTAGAATGATGCAGCACCCAAAGTTGTTTTTCACGCTTCAAAAGAACTGCGATTACCCTCTTTCACTGGAAGTACTTAAAAGCTGCATCTCTCATTTGCCACAGTGACCAGGAAAGCAAGAAATCGTGCAAAGGAATGAAGCAAAGGGGACGATCATAATTTTTTAGCTTTATGATAGTTTATTGCATATTTCGGTTTTAATAAATGGTGTGCTTAAGACATATTAAATAATTACCAGGAACACAAAACAGAGCAGAAACAAAAAAGAAAAAACCCCAACATTTCTCCAGAATAGTTTCTAAATGTCCTACTGTCACTTCGCATATGGCGAGGCTTTCTCTAATTGTTGTCTTGTGCTGCTTTTCATTACATGTTTAGATACTCCAGCTAAATCTTGGCTTTTCTTCTCCCCCTCTTTCTTTTGTATGTATTTGAAAACAGAATGTCATTCTACAGAATGAAAACCAAGCTCTCAAAAAGAATATTTCAGCGCTTATCAAAACAGCAAGAGTGGAAATTAACCGTAAGGATGAAGAAATCAGTAACCTCTATCAAAGGTACAACTAGGCAGCGGAACTGAACGCTGACAGCTTTTTGTCTGATCATATTTAAATGCTTGTAAGAAACTCCTGTGTGTCAGATCTAATGTGGCCAGCAGAAGTAGGAAAGTGATTGTCCCCCTGTGCTTGGCACTAGTGAGGCTGTACCCGGAGTACTGTATTTAGTCTTGGACCCCTCCCTTCAAGAAAGACATTGAGGTGCTGGAGTGTGTCCAGAGAAGGGTAGCAAAGCCGGGAAAGGGTCTAGAGAGCAAGTCTTAAAGGAGCAGCTGAGGGAACAGGAATTGTTTAATTTGGAGGAGGCTGAGGGGAGTCCTCGTTCTCTACAACTACCAGAGAGGAGGGTGTAGCCAGGTAGGTGGGTGTTGATCTCTTCTCCCAAGTAACAAGTGATAGGACAAGAGGAAATGGTGTCAAGTTGCACCAGAGGAGGTTTAGATTGAACCATTAGGAAAAATATCTTCATCAAAAGGATTGTCAAGGATTGGAACAGGCTTCCCAGGGAGGTGCTTGAGTCACCATCCCTGGAGGTATTTAAGATACATAGATGTGGTGCTTAAGGACGTGGTTTAGCTGTTGACTTTGCAGTGTTAGGGTTATGGCTGGACTTAAGATCATCAAGGGTCTTTTCCAAACTAAGTGATTCTGTGATTGTGTAGTGTAGTACTGGTACAGAGGATCTATCTGCTTTGCTTGATGAGGTCTTTGGTTTCTGATTAAGATAAAGAAGGAATCCAAAGGGTGAGGTTTTTTTCTTTGTTTTGTTTTTTGTTTAATCACCCATTCCTGGGAGGTTATCTGTTTCAAAGCAGACATTATTATGCAGTTCAGCTTCAGAATTATGGTATCAGATGTGAATTCCGTGGAACTTTTAGACAACAAATGAAAATAAATTAAGAGACTGTACAGTGTTTTCATGGGAACCCCTGTCTCCAGTGGTGGAGGATAGCAGCTAGAGAATTCCTGGTGATTTCTGTGTACTAACAGTTTGACTTCAAGGAATTTGAAAATGTTAAAGTATGGATAGGAGAGTAGCTGTGTGTAAGGCTTCTGGACTGCTTGAAACAAAAGCAGTGGTGCAAGATTGAGGACTCGTATCACAAAGTCACCTGCTTGTCACTTGTGTGACATCAGCCACATCATTGGTTTGTGTTTCAGTTTGACCATTTTATATTTTCTTGCACAAAAAGGTGTCAAAAAAAGGTTCATTTGACATGACTGTGCTAGAGGCTATATGCATATTTCACTATGTGATTATTTTTTTCCTAAATAAAGAAAACTGCCAGAAATGATCTGATAGAGACCAAGAGGTTTTAACAAGTGTAATTCTTTAGTTGATTGGCTTTGACATGATAGCTGTCATTTTCACACCTTCGAGTGTAGCATTCTGCATTTTAAATCAAACTGTTTGAAAAAGATTCTCTTGGTTTGAATACTGTCATGGAAGAGTTGGCAAACTCCATTTCAACACGTTCTGATGCTGATGAAAATTTATTACCAAAGTATTCAATCTAGGTATTTTGGAAGCATCTATCATGGGAAATAGTGGGGAAAGTGGCTCTTTGAGGTCTTTGCAGCAAACAAGACGTGCTTCTAATTAAAAGGGAAAAAAACCCAACCCCAAACTCCCACTTGGATGTAATGACATTCATCACTTATGTATGCAGATCTCATAGCCAGCCTAAAGCATGGTAAAAACTTGTCAGTGTAGTTCCAAATTAAACCGAGGTATAGGAAGAGGTTTTAGATTACAACAGCTGCAGTGTTGTTTTAGTTCAACATTCAGTTCACATCCCAACGCCATGTTTTTGGAGTAGAACCAGTTGTGCAACCTAATTTATGTTACGTGTTTGAATTTACTGGTTTGGCCCATAGGGCAAAAAAAAACTCCATTTTGTATTGGAGATAAATATGAAAGTATTTTACACTAAAACTGATTCCTTACAACTGGACGCTGAATCAGCTTAGAATTTCAGGCCAAAGCCAAATGTCTGTGTGTAAGAGCCACTTCATCCTTGACTCTAAAAGGGAGCCATATGTTTGGTGGTTTGCTGCCATCATTTGTGACTTCTGTTTGCTTCTGCATGGGTTAGACACAATAATTCTTTTGAGATAGTGGAAAGCATTTAAGAAGGTTGCCATTGCCTTTAATCATGTCATTTTAATTAAATGCTTTGTTGAATATGGTAGGAAAGTGTCTGAGGGGTGGTGTTTCTTTTGTTTTCTGGTGAAGTAACTTTGAGTACATCAGTAATGAGGTGAGTTCAGGCCATACAGGCTACATGTGCCCGTTTTGGTAGCACATAGCCTTGATAAGGCTTGGTTATTGTAATTTACTACTTGGTTTTCTGTTGCCTGATGGAAGTTCCAAACCTGGTATCCTATTTTCTTGGAAGGTAGAGTAAGAACAGTTGCACTATACCTATTCTTTCAGTTGCCAGTTTTCCAATTCATAAACTGTTGAATTGGGAGTGTTTTGATTATTATTTTTTAAATCCCTAATGCTGTAAAGAGCTTCCCTTCTGCCCCCCAGGTGAAGGCTCTTTTTGTTGCTGGACAATGAAATACAAAATTGTTAATTGGACCAAATACAGTATTTTTCCACAGATCTTGCTTTTCTTCAGGTGACTTTCATTTGGAAAATACGTATGCAAGTTAATAATTTTTACTCTCTGCTAAAAACTTGAAGCTGAAAAAAAATATTACAAAAATGTAGAAAGATATGAATTTATTGCAATTCAGCTTTTGTTATGCTAAATAAAAACTGATGTGACTTTGGTTTTTTCTTTTTATCAACAGGCTGTCGGAATTTCCCAATCACCGAGGTAGCTTCCCAAGAACATACCTTCCAGGGCCAACTAATGGAAGGTGCTCTGAAATGTGTAAAACAAAAGATTCCAAGTTCAAACCTTCTGATTTAGGTGATGGTGTGAAGATGGAGCACAGAATGAAAACTGATAGCTCAAAAGATACACACCACAGTCACTCATCTCATAATACGGACAATGGGAAGTCTAGCTCCGAGAAAAGAAACACTCCCTATTTACTGAGGTGCCCTCCTGAAGAGCTCTGCAATAATGGTACTCATACAGGTCCACCAAACTATGACCATAGTTCCAACAAGGATAACAGAAAGGAAAGAAAAGAAATGAAAAGTAATGAACAGTTCAGTAGGGGAAATGTCAGCAAATACAAAAGAGAAGGACACCAGAGCACCGGAAACAATGGTAACTGTAACAGTGGTGACAGTGAAGAGGGAATTCGGATCTTCAGCAAAAGCTGAAACCTCCTTCAGAGAAGGCTAGTAAAAATGAATTGCAACAAGAAAGTCAGAGCCTAAAACTCAAATCCAGTTTAAGTGTAGAAAGAAGAGTAGAAAGGGGGTTTTGTTCCTGGGAGAAACAAACTAACGGTAAAGACAGATTTCCAACGAGAAGTGATTCGTATGCTGATGAGAGATCACAAAATGCATTTAAAAAAGACATTAAAACACACAATAAAGATGAAAAAAATGGTGGCCAAAAAAATAAACCAAATGAAAAACTACAAAACCAACCAAGGAGGTCTGGTAGAGGGAGTAGTCCACACTCCAAGAATGAACATTCAAAGAGTCTTCACGAGTCACGTAAATGTCGCATGGAAGAATCTAGGAAAGGAAAAGACATTGACTGCAGGAGAGACAGGGGAACAAATGATCATACTTCTCGAGAGGGAAGGACTTCACCTTCTAATTCCAACACCAGAGAGCATAAACATGCACGCTTGAAGGAAAACAGTAGTAGGTATGAGTGGGAAACAGCACATTCCAAATCAGAAAGGCACAGAACTGAAGAAAAAAGGAAAAGAGACAGAGAAAATCAGGATGAAAATAGATACTTCAGACATGAAAAAAGAGTTGCAAAAGAGGTATCTTCCCATTCTGCAAAAGAATCCAAGAAAGGTACAGATGTTCCAAAAAGTGAGAGAAAGTCCTATAGGCCAGAAGAAACATCCAGAGTGGCAGATAGCTTAAAAGACAATAAAATTCCCAAAACTAAAGATGATCACAGTGGGACAAAAAGCAGAGACTTAAAACTCAGCTTTATGGAAAAGCTGAATTTAACTCTTTCTCCTGCTAAGAAACAATGTCTCTCTCCAGTGAATGGACTTAAAGCATCTTCCCACAAGGCCACCGATGAGGGAAGTGCAGAGCTCATGCTGCAGGCGGAACTGTTAGATTCTGCCCGCCCTGTTAACTGTGGACCCACAGAACAAACTGATTCAACACTACAAGTTCTGGGCAGCGTAGCCCAAGGTGACATGAAGCCAGCGCTGCCGGTTTCTGTCAGTTCTGAAAACGAAGCCTTGAAAGTAGCAACAACGTCATACCAAGCACAGCCTGATGCGTTGCCGCCAGTGGCACTTGACAAAGAGAGCTCTGAAACCTTACCAGAAGCAGAGTTGGGACATGTACGGGCCCAAGCCTTGGCAGAAGCAGCAGAAGTGCTGGTTCCTGGTGAGGTGCAAGCTGAAACGTCAAAAGCAGCAGAGGCTTGTGAGCTGGTTGAATCAGAAGCCTCAACACCGGCAGTGAAGGATCCAAATCAGTCTGATCCTTTCCCCCTGGAGGTGGCAGGGACTGTGGCAGAGTGTGAAAACTTGCCTGCGACAACAGGTGTGATGCAGGATGAAAACGTAGTGGCAGCAGAAGTGGCACCGTCTGAACCTGTCAGTGAAAGTTTGGGTGCCCTTCCTGAGTCCGCAGGAGAGAAGAAAGATAAAATAAGGCTAGCTGTTGATACAGAAAGCTTGTTAGACAATTGTGGCTCGCAAAACCTTGTCTTGGGTGACTTGGAAGCCAAAAGTTCTGGTGCCTTAGAGTCCTGTGATGTCGGCGATGATACTAACAAAGCAAAACCAGACTCTGTAATGGAAGTAATGAAGGACGATAGTCACTTGGCTGCAGAAGATGTTCCGTGTCCTGTTGAAATTGAAATGATTACATCTCAGCCACTTGACAGAACTTTAACTGATAAGGACGAACCATTACTTGACCAGAATGCTTGTGATCTGGAGTCAAACCTAGCTGAAATCAGTACAGCAGTGTCATCTCTTGGTGAGACTTACCCTAGAACTAAAGAGAGGGAAAATAACCCAGTTCCTGTCGATGATGACAGCTCCATACTGAGCATTGATCTCAATCACTTGAGGTATATTCCAAAGGCAATCAGCCCACTGAACAGTCCAATACGTCCTCTGGCTAAAGCTCTTAAGGTGGAAAGTCCCTGCAAAGGCCTTGCGAAGAGTTACAATAAAGGTATTTGTATATGTGTATTCTCATTTCTTTTTCACACAAAGGCTTAGAAGATCCCTTAGTGGAAAGCAGAAATGACTTTTAACTGCTTTCTCAAAAATACAAATGGTTTCTTACTTAGCGATGTAAGTCACAGTGGTCCTTATTTATGTGGGAACTGTTTCACCGTGCTGTTAAGATCACAGCCAGTTAAAAATTAGTGCTATAAAAGTTGGAGTTTGTCAATGGTGATGATTGGTTGAAAAAGAGAGTGGTTATGTACTAAATTCTAAAAAAAGGAAGACATACAGGTTTTTTAATTATGGTTAGTTCATAATAGGTCTCTCTGGGTTTTTTTCTCTGAAATTGCAGAGGCAGAAGTTATTTAGGATCATGTTATTTCAAGTATTTATTTGTGAGAAAGCTGTGGAGAGTACCCGAGACTTAATTTCTAGGAATGTCAGCTAAGAGGAGTCTGTGCTCTCCATCTAAAATAATTTCAGTCTGAATTTTTATATATATTTTATAATTGCGAATCATTTGGCAGGAGAAAAAAGTATAACAAATAGAACATAGGGATTTATAATTAATGAAGTAAGAGACAACTCTAAATAAGTTGCTAGGGAGAAAAAGGTGACTGCATTCACAGGAAGCAAAAATAGGAGATCCAAAATTTAAATCTTTTACTTGTGTGAATTTAATTTTCTGTACTGTCCTGCTGTAGCTAATAAAAAGTGTTCTTGGCAGTTTAGATTTCCTGCTAGAAGAAGAATGGAGAGTGGCATTGAAATCCTTTTTCTTATGCTTCAGAGAATAATCCTTGTATTTTTTGCAAATCTTAGTGTGGTTTACTGGAATTCTGTCTCTTGTGCTTGAGCCAGTTACTCTCTTCAGCAGTTTATATTTAATTCCTGCAGCTGTTTATATTCTTTGAAATATATGGTGGACATGAGAGCTTTATTTGAACATTAAAAAAAACCCAAAAAAAGTATTTTTCTAACTTTGTAATGTTTCCCCAACATACTTCTTAGAGAAATCCACCCAGTCAACAGCTGGCTACTAAACCAATTCCAGTGGTTTTCAGCTCTGAAGTTAGATGCCTAGTTGTCTTGTGATCTGGCGATGTGAGTGTTCAGTGTTCTGCATGTGTTAAACTTACAGGAGGCCGTGGTTTGTCATGGCCATGAAATTCAGTGCTTGTCTTTCTGCTGTCCTGCAGGGCAGGGTATTAATACTCTCTTCTGACCACTTTCATTTTGTACTTTGGTTTGTCGAAAGTATTGAAGCGCTTAGTTTGGGGAGGTATTGATCCTTGTAAAACTGGAATGGAGGCAGTCATTGAATGTATTTTTTTTTTGCTCCTGTAGAATCTGCATAAGTATACATTTTCACATGTTGCTCTAAAGTGTTAATCACAAGTAATTTTTTTATGCAGAGCAATTTAGATACGATCTTTTCTGAGATTAAATGTTTGTTAGAGGTCATTAAGCTGTCTAATCTATGTGTGTTTGAACATAAGAGTGTTTTATTAACTAGAGTGCCCAGCAAGCCTGAAATTAACTGCAAATCTCATTAATCAATACATATGCACTTCAGTGGAATTTTTGTACAATGGAGATAAGCCTTTTTGTCTTTTGTTACATGCTGCTTTGTAGCTGACTGTAATTGCTTATTTTTCTTAAGAAAATAGCATTTAGTTTGAATTTTAAATAATTATTAAATACATGCTTAATGATATCTCAAAAATACAAAACAGTAAATACATTTATTTGTGAGGAGGAGTAAGACATGCTACATTTGGCAGAATTTTAGTCTTTCATCTCATATATCTCATTCCTCATGCCTGTCATTCAGGAACCTGAACTGGAGGCTCTCTCCAAAATTTCTAAGAAAAAAGCTTTTTATGCTGTTGTGCTGAGTTACAGCACTGGTAATCTTAAATGCATGAAAAACTGACATGGGACTTTATCCTGTGTGGGCCCTAGTGCTCTTTTTCATCAGTGTGTCAGTCTGTTGAAAGACTTAAAGGACCATTTTATCAGCTCTAGAACAGGTAGCTGAGTGCAAACATGAATAGCTCGTTTCTTCTTCTCATTTAGTTCTATGGTGTGAAACTGTTAAAAGAAAATCCACCTATTGTATGTAAATGTTAGTGCAGAATGATGTTAAACTTAAAATTCAGCTTGTGCAGTGTTCATAAATCTTGTTAAAGTAAATGGAAAGTTCAAAAGTAAATGGAAGCTGCTAGATTTTTCTGTTATCATTGAACATATTTGTGAGAGATCACAAGGTTTGGGTGAAATGTGGAGGTCTTATTTGCCCTTCAAAGCTCAAGAAAGATCCCTTAAACTAGCAGCTCCTGAAGAAAACCACCTAAGCTTCTCATAGCCCAGACTTCCTGAGTTGTGGTTGATGGTTTCAGATACGGTTCTGAACAGGAACACTTTGCCAAAGAGAGTCTTCCAGATTTTTTTGTGAACATGTCTGTTTGTTATTGCACTGTTTATGGTGATTAGCGCGCTATTTTCCCTTTACAGATTTAACTCCTGAGAGCGTGGTCGTCGTCTGTCCCTCGAAGAACTTGTCGAAGGAGGTGAACAAAGAAAATCAAAAACCAATTAGCATGTCTGATGAACACTTGAAGATGGAGTCCCAGCTGAGTATCTCTTCAGATGAAATAGAAGAAGGAGAAATCATAAGCAGCGATGAAGATGAAGAAAAATGTAAACCAGAAAGAGGCTGTGAAAATACAAAAAAGTCGAGACCAAAAGCTTCTCCTGAGACACGAAACTTGGCCAGCAGTCCACAGAACCAGCAGAGCAAAACTGTGTGCTGCAGTGAAGAGAATGGAAAACTTGTTTCTGTGAAAGTCAGTACCGAGAAGAACAGAGAGTGGCATAAAAATCAGACTTTCCAATCGTCAAGGGATATAAAGAAAAATAAAACTGTGAGCATTGCTTGTCTGGAAAAAATCGTTCATGTTGTTGTTGAACCTTCAAACATACAAGAAATCATGCAGATGCTAAGAGCTATACGAAAGCAGATGAGGAAAAATTACATGAAGTTCAAGGTACACTTCCCAGTTCAGCATTTTCACAGAATTATAGAATCCGGTATCATAAATTTTACATCATTAATAACATACTTGAACTTTTCCAAAATGTCTACATTTGGTGAGACATTAAAACTTAATATCTGTGATATTATAGAGTCCAAACTTAAGCAAGTTAAAAAGAATGCAATAGTGGACCGTCTTTTTGAGCAGCAAGTATCAGATATGAAGAAGCAGTTGTGGAAATTTGTAGATGAACAGCTTGATTACTTATTTGAAAAGATAAGGAGAATCCTAATAAAACTATGTGATGCAATACATGTGGGAAATGAGGGTGAGGAAGGGAAGTTTGAAAGAGCAGGAAAGCAAAACCACAAGATCAGCCATAAAAACGATGTAGAAAGATCTGGAAAAAGGTCCCTGACAGACAGATCTCAAAAGCCTGAAGAATATATCCTTTCGAAGCATACTGTGGATTATCAGCGACCTAAAGGTCACCATGAAAAACCTAAAACAGAAGCACCAAAAACTGCCTTTACAAAGTGTCTTAACTCCATTGATAACACGAGGAATTCCCAAACCAAAGTGCACCTCCCTAAAGAGAGCAATCTGCAGGGTGCTCTCACTCCACTGAAGGGTGTCAAATATGAAAAGGAAGGATTCCAGCTCTCCAGAGATGCTAACAAGTCTGACATTAGTTACGAGCTTCTCACTGAGCAACAGGCGTCCAGCCTTACGTTTAACCTTGTAAGTGATGCTCAAATGGGTGAGATTTTCAAAAGCTTATTGCAAGGTTCTGATCTCTTGGAAAAAAATGGTGGCAGTATTGACAGAAATGAGTGGGAATTCAGGACTCCGGAAAAACAGTTTTTAGACAGTCATAAATGCAGAGGTAATGCTGCTGGACTGGTGCAGGAGACTGCTCCAAAGGAGGCTTGTGTGGAATCTCAACCAGTAGAGGAGATTAACTGGCCTGTTGTTTCACCTGTAAGAGCTCCCTCTTTAGCATCTAGGCTTCAGATGTCTGTCGATCCAGATGTGCTGGATGAAAGCTGTATGTTTGAGGTTCCTACAAATGCAACTCCGTGCAAAGAAGATGAATGCAGTTTACAAAAGAGTAAGTCATTTGTTTCTTCTGTCCTCCTTGAAGATTTGGCTGTTTCCTTAACTATTCCATCACCTTTGAAGTCAGATGCTCACCTCAGCTTCCTAAAACCTGAGAATAATTCTAGCTCAGCTCCCGAGGGTGTCCTCAGTGCACATTACAGTGAAGACGCGCTCCTCGAAGAGGAGGATGCCACTGAACAAGACATTCATTTGGCTTTAGAATCTGATAACTCGAGCAGTAAATCGAGCTGTTCTTCATCGTGGACGAGCCGGCCTGTTGCTCCCGGGTTTCAGTGCCGCCCCAGCCTACCAATGCAAGCAGTAATCATGGAGAAATCCAACGATCATTTTATTGTCAAGATTAGGCGTGCAGTGCCAGCATCTGCTCAGGTGGCTTCAGTGAGAGAAGCACGGGCATCCTCAGCCAAGATTGAAAAAGAAGTAGTGAGGAGTGGGGAAAAAGAAAGGGACAGTCAGAACACCACAGCAGCCACTGTGCAGAAAACTGTCAAACCAGATGTGGTTAAGACAGATCAGTTGCCTCATATCAGCACTGGACAGGAACAAAATCCTGCCTTACCTCAGCCTTTAAAGGAGACCCATGATAGTATTGGAAAGGAAGAAACTAACGGGTTGCTTGGACCCTGTAGAAAATCTTCAAATGCAGAGCACCGTGACGCTGAAGGCCCAAGTGAAGACACTGAGCAGTCTCAGACATGCAAATCTAGAGTATCTGAAAGCATTAATGAAGAGGTTGTTAGATCTCAAGCTTGTTTTCCCGCTGGATGCGATGTGGAGTCCTACGTAGACTTAACAGATGGTATTGTTAGTGAAACTTCATGCCGTGCAGTGGAGTCCACTGCAGATAACAGGGCTCAGGAAACTTCTACAGCTAACTCAGAAATGAATGATAAGAAGGAAGAACTGGAAGAGTGCTCTGATGCTTTTATAGACTTATCAGAAGAGCTTTCCAATGAGTTCGGCGCAGGTGAATGTAATCTTGAAACAAAATGCACTTTGAATACTGTTGTAGGATGCCAAGCAGATACAGATGATAAAACCAGTAAAAAAAGGAAAAGAGAGGCTGTCAGAGAGAACTCCAACTCAAAAAGGCAACGAAAAGAAACTGATTCTGCAGGTGAAGGAGGCGATGTGAGTGATGTGAAGCCTGAAGAGGCCAGTTCAGCACCCATACAGTGTTCCAGTAAGAATGACTTGCAGCCAAACAAAGACTCTTCTCCTTTGGCCTCATCTTCATCGTCACCTAGCCTGTACGCCAAAAACATCATTAAAAAGAAGGGAGAAGTAGTAATTTCCTGGACGAGGTAATTTCTGATTTGATCTGTTTGATTACAGTAGGTTTCTTTCTGCAGTGTGAAGAAAAGAATATTTAGCTGATGGATGAAGTTATTTTGTAGCTTTACATTCTGTATGTAGTGGAGGGAGAACCACCTTTTAACTATGCAGGATGGCTTTGAGGTCTCTTAGAGTACTACTGGAAGGTGCCAAAGACTGTTTTATCCTTTTTCTTTCTTAGTTGTTCAGGGAAACACAGTTCTCTCTTTGGAAGAGAACAATTTTTAGTCATTTCTTAGGTAGGTTAAGTCAGGTGAGCCTTAAAGAGCGTGGCTTCCATTTGTCAGAACTAATTCCATCACTTCCTCAGATCTCCTGAAACAGCAGTACTTTTTGCTTTTGTTTTTGTTATTCCAGTTAGTAAGATGTGAGTGAGGCAGGAGGTGACTGTATGTGTTGGAAGATGTGCAAAGTTACTGTGGTGTATTCTCTAAGAAACTACAGTTAGCAGGTGTTGCTGTTCCTGCTGCAGCTTGATACAATCAACACTTTAGAAAGGGGGTCCTAAAGTCTTCAGGACGGACTTTCTGAACTATACTTCAGATATAAAGTAAGTATCTAGGAAACATTATAAAAGAAAATTGGGTCCTTCATGAGGAAAAAAAAAACTAGTACGATCTTTAACATGCAGATCAGTAAAGAAGAGACTGTTACAGTTTTCTGTAAATACGTCTTCTGTGTCACAGGCTGGGTCCATTTCTGAACTATGCCTGAAATAAGGTTTTTTTAAATAACTAGTCATTATATTTTTCTTTGAAATTGAGGAAGTTAAATATAATTTATTGGAGTATGGCATGTTTCAACCAGAGACATAGTAGCTGCTGTACAATGACTGTGTCTTTATACATTTCACATATACCTACATTCATTAATGAGACAAACAGCAAATGTGTGCTATTCTTAAGAGTAGACTCCTGGTCTTTATTTTCATGTGAATAGTAGATGTGCTCTGAGTATGTTTGTTATATTAGGCCACCCAGGGAAGTCAGACACCTCTGTCTAATCTCTGAATGTCAGTGGCCCTCAGGTGAAAGCCTCTGCCTAGCTGTGTACATCCACAGATAAATTTGAGTTCTTTTCAGTTCAAGTTTAAATGTGTGATTTAGAAGCTTAAAGTTCTTGTCAATGACTTTGGTTTTGGTCTAACTATTGTAATAATCCTTCCTAGTCCCCTTTCTAATAAGGTAGCATAACCTCCACTGCCACTTGTTTGTCCTGTCTCTGTTGCTCTGTGCTGGTAGAAGGGGAATCCTCCCTAAGTTCATTGCCGCTCTTAGAATGTGTCCCCTGTAGTTTGGAAATACTCAAGAGCTTTATATGGGCCTTTATGGTTGGGTTTTTTTTTTGTTTCTGTGCATGTATGCATATATATGCATTAATATTTAAATGATGTGGTTTTGCTATAGAAATGATGACCGAGAAATTTTACTGGAATGTCAGAGAAAAGGACCATCAAGCAAAACCTTTATTTCCTTAGCCACTAGGCTGAATAAAAGCCCAAATCAGGTAGGTGCTATCATTCTTATATTTGGTGACAACTGTGTTGCTACATTTGATTGCTGTTGAATGAAAGCTGTTGTAGATCTGCTAATTTGGAGTTGGATTTTGTGCTTGTCTTTAGTTGTTTGGGGGGGAGAGGGTGGGTGTTGGGGGGATGTTGAAAAAAAGAATCTTAAATTATCTCAGTGTTACATTTTAAAAATTACATTATAGGGGTATTTTTTATATATATATGGTTAGATAGGTATATATATATATAATGTTCCAGGAATTCTTCAATTCCTGTTTGATTGGTATGTTGAAACGCTGTGCTCAATCATAAGCCAGGGACAAGATGATTTGGTCTATTGTTGAATCAGTGCTTAGATAACAGAAGGCAGTTTGGAGAGGCCCAAAGCCTTTCCACACATTTAGTAAATTAGAAAATTATTAAAAGTAGAGCTAGGGAAAAAGAAGGGGGATGTCAGAAAGGACATTTTTTCATGAAAATATTTCCATCTTTCTTTTGCTCTTAATTAAGAAACTTCAAAAGACACAGATGTCAAACTGATGTAGAATATTTCCAGAGGTTTACATACAACTTTTTAGCTGTCTTGAGTTGCTGTCTTAATCTCTGTCCTGCATATCCAAAAAGGAACAAACACCCTTTTGACCAGCTTGGGAAGTCTGCTTGCTTGGGATTTGGCTTTTAGGACATCATGTTGTATGGTTATAGAGCCTTTACAGGGTTTAGAAGCTGTTGGGGTGGATGGTTGGATAAAACAATGTTATCTCTGCTTTCATGGCACTCTTCCCAGTTATCTGTTTGGTGGGTGGTAGATATGCTATAGCACTATGCATGTAGCGATAAGAAATGCTAGCTTACAACTGAATGAGGTCATGATGTAAGCTGTAGCTATGTTCAACAAAAAGATGTTTGGCTCTTATCTACAGACCTGTTTTGTAAAATCCCTAGTAGACACATTACTCCATGATGACCCATAAAAACCTGAAGCAACAGTTGTACAAGAGGGTAGAAAATAACCAGTAGCCTGTGCTTTTTGTGGACAAAATACATTTTTGTCCTTAAATCTGAATCTTACTCTTTCTGGCAAAATTCAAGTCTAATTGGCTTTGAAGCTTTCATTATTTTTTTTTCCTCCTTATTGTAAGGAAATTTCTGTTAAACCAGTAGTTGGCTCTAGCTCTCTGTGATTTCTGTTAAACCAGTAGTTGGCTCTAGCTCTCTGTGATTAACCTGGAGGCTATTTCAGATGTAAGATCCTCCCACTAGAATTTATTGGAAGCAAATAAAACAAAACAGTGGTCTTTTCTGAAAACCTGTATGCTCTCAGATCAGCCTGTCTTGGTGTAGGTATGGAAATCCGGGGGCTTAATGATATGTCTTTTTTTTTTGTCCTCCATTAGGTTTCGGAAAGATTCAAGCAATTAATGAAGCTGTTCAAGAAATCCAAGTGCAAGTAAACTTATCACCAAGTTGCTTCCTGGTTACAAGGGTTAGCTGTTACCAGCAGCAATGGACTATAGCCACCACATTCATGTGGGCTTAGTGGGAAGTATCCCAGTCAAGAGTATTGAGTCTGGTAAATCTGATGTGCTGTTAATCGTTTACTTCCCTGTCCGGTTTCCTCCGAGGGGCTTTGTCAGAGTAACCAGCAGGCTGGGAAAGAATGAGCCTGTACAGCTGGAGCAGCATCATTTCAAGGGGGTGACTCATGCCCGCTGGTTAAGTGAGTTCTGTAAGCAACGGCAGGGGCATGCAGTCAAGTGAAGACGGTGCCTCTCGCTTTAACTTGTTGGACATACTGTTGAACTGTGGTTTTCAGAAGTAAAAGTGCTGTGGAATCCAGCTGGTATATAAACCTGGAGAGGGACAGCTATGTCATCTTGGTGACCTTGAAATGTATTTTAAATGTTAGATCTTTTTTTCTTTTAAAATGAGGCAGGACAAGGATAGCAGTAATTCCAAAACCTGCTTCTCTAGTAATTGGATTCTGGTGGTAAGGAATAGGTGGTTCTGTGTCAGTTACACTTAGTGGGTTTCAAGGAGAGAATCTGCCACCGAGTGTAGGGTTTGTCTTCAACTTCTAGCACATCATCTAAATCATTTCTTAATGACTCCATCGCTCAACAGAAATGAGTGAATTTCTCTTTAAGGGTGCCCATCCATCTGTCATCATTCCAACGGAGAAAATGTAAGGTGATTGGCTAGTATAGATCCCTAAATTGACAGTTTTCAAAGTTGGATAAAATCAGTTCCAGCCTCTGTGAGAGACTGAAGCCAGTTGTTAATACAGGGACTGCTTTTCCAGTTTCTTTTAAATTGTGAAATGACATAGTGAGCATTCGTTTACAAAGTGCTGTCTTGCAGTTAAAATATTTTGCAGTTCTGAGGATATTTTAAAAGACTTAGTATTGAATTTTGAATAATTATGGGGCAGGTTTCCATGAAAAAAAAAAAAGTGTTGTGATTTTTTTTTTTCATTATTTTTTTCTCTGGAAAAGGCCAATATGTTTTTCTGCTCCAAATTACATCTGGGAGAGGTACTAAAGTTAAGTTTTCAACAAAATGAACATTATGGTTTGGTTAAAAAAAAAAATAATTGACAAGTTTGGGGTTTTTTTTTTTAAATTAATTTAAAAACAAACCTTTGCAGTTTTATAAAATGTGACTTTATACTTACTAACAGGGAGAAAAACTTTCTGGAAAAACAAGCAGCTTCAAAAGCTTGTCAGCTTGGCATGTTTTGACAGCAATTGTATCTATCTTTACAAATTGTTTGGTACATTAGAAGTTCATTATGTTCTGTTTTAAAGAACTCTTGGAAAGGCTTCCAGTTTTACTAGTACATACTAACAGAGTGTGTGTGTACACACATAACCACACACACATATATCTCATATGTTGCTGCTTTTTCTCAAATTCCTAAAGAACTTGGGGTTTTGGGTTTTTTTTTTTTTTTTTAATTCTCCCTAAGCATTCCTGTAAGATGCACAGGGGTTTTTTTTATTATGAATTCATGGATGTTTGAGGTTTTTTTCCTTATTGAGGGTTGGAGTTGCTGCAGACTTTATTCAGTCAGAACATCTGCTGAGTTTAGACTTCATTTAAGAACCCCACCTAAATTCACTGCCTTTCAACCCAGATTAAATTGGCTTTTTTTTTTCCCAGAATCCAATGACTGCTGCTTCAGTTTCAGCATAATGTGTTTTTGTCCCCTCCCCAGTTAATGGGACAGGCTTCTCATTCTGATAACCCATTGGGTAATTTGCCAGTGAAGTTGTCACTGACACCTTTGGAGGATTGTCAGCGTGACCTATGGAATGGATTGTCAAACTGCTAAGCAGTGCATCCTCCTCCTGGTAGGCAGTGCTCTGGAAACTGTTACAGGAGTGACTTGGGTGGGTGGTGATGTCAGGTCAGGCAGTCTTCCATCTTTCATACTGGCTCCTGAAACGCTTCCCTTTGGTGATGGAATGTCATCAGCCATGCTATGCTGGCAGCACCTAGTGATCTCGGGGGGGTTGGTGTCCCTACCCGCGCTTGTTCTTAGCAGACATTTGTGACTGTTGTTTACTTATTGGAGGTGTTTTAAATCTGACTGAGTCTGTTCTCAGAATAGTCAGTTTGCAGAGCAGTGTTCCCGTTTGTGGAAACACCAGGCTCAACTTACTAATTTTAACCATATCCTTAGAGATCAAAATGTGCACAGTACTGAAGGCACTGAGGGAAGTAGCTTCTCTCCACTTAAGTTCTTCCTCTCTGTCTCAAAAAAGCAGGCAGTATTTTATTACAAACCTGTGTATTCCTTATCTGTGTTTATTTACTTTCTTACCTGTACAGGTGATGGGAGGGAGGGGGGGACAGGGTGTGACTGTTTTTTGGATCTGAATTGGGTTCAATTTTTGTAAATTATGAAACTTTTTTTATGCTTTGTTTATTGTAAGTATGTGTACAGGTTCCTACGCAGCCATGTAAAATATCAGATGTGTATATATATATATATAAAAATATATGTGTAAAAATAGAGCTTTGTTTAGCCAAAGATGATTTTTTTAACTATAAAAAACCTCCAGGTTTATTTTGTATAAACTTAAATAGTTTGCTTACTGTAAGAGTAATGCAAAAAATAAAACTGTAAAACTCACACACGTATGTTCTTGCTGAACAAAGGTTGGCTTGGAGTGGTTTTGTACTGTTGTTTGTAACTTAGTTCTCCAACAGGAATTTTGATACGTATATGCAAAATGTACTGTATGTAAATCTACAGTCTTACTTGTGAAACCTCAGGTAAATTACAACATTTTCTAGAACTGTTGGCTGATGGCTCAACAGCTACACACGCTGTGAAGCAGCATTAAAATTTTGCTTTTGTTAGTTTGTATAAACGAGTAGCTGTGTTGGTGTTCTGGCTAATAAACATGGAAGTAATTAGCTGCTGCTCTGAATAAATACGGCTTATTTCTTGGTGGATGTGGCTGGATCAGTAATCGAACAATTTCATAAACTTGCTTTACCCACTTATGAATTGCAACCTATAACATTCTTTATTCTGGAAACATGGGCTTAGCGTGGAGCAGAACATTACAAAGGAGAAAGACCTTCTGGTATCTGAGGGTTTTCAGTGGAAGAGTAGAGCTGGCAGCCCTTTGGAGAGTATTCCTCTGGTTTGCTGTTGAGGAATAGGACTGTTTCCATCCAACGCACGTATTTGGTGCTGCAGCTCTTCCCCAATTCTCGTGTTTTTGTGGTGAGCAGAGCTGATGAAGATGCTCCTTAGAAACACCTGGGAACTGTGGATGCTGCTGAAGACAAGAAGTCAACATTACTTCCTGGTGAGGCAGCACAGGGCCTGCAGCGCTGAGTCAAACCTCCAAGACAACTGAAGCAGTGAGGTAAAGCCATAGGGACCTTGTGACCAAACTGGGAAAGAAGAGGCATGAAAATGAAATGCCAGTGAAAGGTAAATGAGAGTATGGGGGCTTGAGAGTGTGTGAGCATGTGGGTGAGAGAGGCCTGCGGGGGTCGGGGTGTTTGGATGAGCATTACCACATCTCTCGGGCTGCACTCTGAGTGCAGCTTGTCTGACAATCCCTTTTCGAAACCTTGTCTCACAGGCACCAATTCTGAATGGGCTTGAGGGTGGCTCTTGAACCCGGCTGCAGGGGCATTAGGGTGCCAAAAGCCTGTGTTTCTAACTGAAGACTTGAGTCTGGGTTCCTGCGGCCTCCATTTTCAAAGACAGTCTAACCCATCCTAAATTAACTCGCCAGGCAACAGGGTATGAAATCGGACATGACCGATCGATCCTCGGGCATCGATTCAAAGCGAAACTAATGGAATGTAAAGAAAATACAAGAATCTATTGTGCTGAAAAGGGGGCCTGAATAGCCACTTTACAAAATAAAACCTAGTTTGGGAGCCCAGTGGAGGCGTAATGTTTGAGGAACCAACTAAAAGGCAGCACGGGGTCGTGGCAAACTGTTGCTGTACAGACCGAGCCTTGAGGGAATGGCTTTGTCAGATGCCACTGACTACAATAATTGCATTATAATTTTGGCCAGAGGCACCGTCCTATCTCCTGCTGATTTTTAAACCCTGCATGGATAGTTTAGTCTGAGCGATCTTGGCATCCAGCTACAAAGAACTGAGAAGTCTGCTTGGCGTGCCACGTCTGTGCTTTGACTCTCAGGGGGAAAAAGAAGATGTCCTGGTGCTGCTGAAGGAAGGTTGCCAAGCTACAGCGATCGGCAGTGCTGTGTGCTCCTCCTGCAGTGCTCTAGGATAGACTGACCAAGGGCTTTCTTCTAAGGTAAGCGGCAATAAAACAGTTCTTCCCAGGGCAGGTGGATGCCTCTCGGCCTCGAAGCCATGCTAATTCAACCCAGGAGCATTTGCATCTTAGAAAAAAAAAAAAACCTAAGTTAGATTCAACTGCTTTTTCAAATAACAGCTGATAAACCCTGGCATAAATCTAATATAGAAGTGATTTGAATCGTGGCAAATGATGACCAAATGAACATTAAAATAAAGAAAAAACAAAAGAAATAATGACACTTTCTCCAGAGAAATGGTGGATTTCCATCTGGTTCTAATGGATCATGTACCTGAATTTTTATTCTTTGAAATAGCCATTTACAAATCTTTGGACAGATGGAAAAGCAGTCAGATGGTGTAATGAGAAATGTCTCGGGTATGTACAGTCCCTACTAAATGCAGTATGTTGCTAGTATCCTGGAGTTTCTGCTACACTAATAGACTGGAAACAAGGATTGCATTTGTACTCTTAGAATAAAATTACATGCTCTGTTATGTGGAGCTCAGATTAGACCAGGGAAGGGAAAGATGGGAAAATTGGAAGTGCATTGCTACGACTGGGTTGTAAAGTAGTTTTGGTTGGTTTCTTACAAACTGTCTGCCATGGCTCTAGGCTCACTCCTTTCCTTTATACGCAGTCTCTGCTATGTCAGCATCTGTACCGTGGTTCTACCAGTGCAGATCTGAGGGAAGGCATCTGGGCAGAACAATCTCACAGAGAAAGTGGGATTAGGGCACTCCCATCGTTACTCTCCCTTGTTGGCTGCTATAAAGGAAAGATGGGGACAGAGTGGTTTAAATACTGGTAGAAACAGCCTAAGAAACAAGCACATATAAAGAGCCAACACGATATGTTTATACTCCTCCCCTTACCCTCTCTTACCCCGAATGGATACGTTGACTTTCTGCTCCAAAATGGGTGATGACAGTTCCTAGTGCTAGAGGAATGGGTTTGGGTTTTTTTTCTGTCTTTGGGATTAAAACATGTCTCCTTTCCCTTTTATTGCTGCATTTACATTTTAGCATCTCCCTTGGTTGGGTGGGGGTTTTTTGTTGCCTAGTCTTTTTCAGGGAGGGACCAGCCATTCACAAGGCAGCAAATACACCCAAACTCCTTTGCTTAACTGTTGTGTTGCCATCATTCGGACACCTTTCAGGGCAAATGGTGCAGAGTAGCTGACAAGTGTCACCCACTCACCCTTGGCCTCTTGAGCACTCTGGATTTGGGAGCTTGCTCTAAGTCTCTGTTCCTTGCTTTACTGAAGGTGAACTCTTCTGTGTCAGCACTTCCAAGCTTAAAAAATAGAAAATTCAGCATTGTTTGTTTGAGATGTAGTGTTTCCTAGTAAACACTTCAGGGTATGAACATCTTTACACCCACCCAACTTAGGAAGTTGCAATAATCTAATACCTGCCCTGAAAAAGATCCATGAGAAGTCAGTCAGAAGCTCTGACGTTATTCTTTAAAGATGAGGAAAAGAGACTACGATAATTCCTGTGATACACACAGGAGAGGAAGAGTGGGGAAAGAAGATATTCCAGGTGCACCACAGCACCTAAGAAATTGCTGGACTGACTGGGTTTCCTCAGCAAGTTCCCTATGCCAAAAGGGAATTCCCTTCTGCAGATTCAGATTTGCAGAGGGAAGAAAAGAAGTTCTAGAAATTTAAAAGTAAAGTCTGTAGGATGCCTGCACAGAGAACGACTGTGGTTTTGGTTGCAATTGAAAATCTTTACTTGCAGTGTGGATAAATAGAGCCTCTGAGCAGAATCGTGCTATGTGTGATCATATCATACACCATACCTGAGCTCTATTGATAATGGTGGTATCACCCAGCTGCGCTGTCAGTTAAAATTGTGAAATACTTTGGGTACTGCAACCAGCCACTATTAAGACAAACTAGAAATTGTGCTTTACTGAAGGTTGTGATTTAGTGAATTTGGGAAGTTTTGAAAGTACAACATAAAAAAATTTAAGTGCAAACCCTAAGGTAGATATGATCCCAGTTGTTTTCTATGTTGTTACCACATTAACAGAAAGAAATTCCAGGGGCACAGCACCAAACGTGTGGTGCATTCACAGATAAACAAGCAAACAGCTTACATTTCAGTTTCCTACATTACCTGAAGTTCCTGAATAGTTTCCAGGCAAGCCATTTGGAAGTCAAGCATCTGGGAGCAGAACATAGATCAATTTGCTGGTAAATGAAAGAGCTTCTTGAAAAGAGGTAGTTAAAAAGATCACAGAATGGTTTGGGTTGGAAGGAATCTCAAAGATCACCTAGTTCCAATGCCCTTGCTCTGGGCAGGGACACCCTCCTCTAGACCAGGTTGCCCAAAGCCCCATCCAGCCTGGCCTTGAACACTGCCAGGGAGGGGGCAGCCACAGCTTCTCTGGGTAGCCTGTGCCAGTGCCTCACCACCCTCACAGGGAAGGATTTCTTCCTAATATCCAATCTAAATCTACCTTCTTGCAGTTTAAACCCATCATCCCTTGTGCTGTTGCTACACTCCCTGATAAAGAGTCCCTCTCCATCTTCCCTGTAGGCCCTTCAGGTACTGGAAGGCTGCTATAAGATCTCCCTGGAGCCTTCTCTTCTCCAGGCTGAACAAGCCCAAGTCTCTCAGCCTGTCTTCACAGGAGAGGTGCTCCAGCCCTCTGATCACCTTTGTGGCCCTCCTCTGGACTCACTCCAACAGCTCCATGTCTTTCCTGTACTGGGGACCACAGAGCTGGACGAAGTATTCCAGGTGGGGTCTCAGGAGAGCAGAGGGGCAGAATCCCCTCCCTTGACTTGCTGGCCACGCTTTTCTTGATGCAGAGCGGGACACCGTTGGCCTTCTGGGCTGCAGTTGCATACTGCTGGCTCATGTTGAGCTTGTCATCAACTAACACCCCAACTCCTTCTCCTCAGGGCTGCTCTCAATCCACTCTCCACCCAGCCTGTAGTTGTGCTTGGGACTGCCCCAACCCATGTGCAGGACCTTGCATTTGGTCTTGTGTGGTTTGCACAGGCCCACCACTCCAGCCTGTCACGGCCCCTTGGTGGATGGCATCTCTTCCCTCCAGCGTGTTGACCTCACCACAAAGCTTAGTATTGTTGGCAAACTTGCTGAAGGGGCACTCAATCCCACTGTCCATGTCACCAACAAAGATGTTAAATAGTGCCAGTCCCAATACTGACCCCTGAGAAATGCCACTGATCTCCATTTGGGCTTAGAGAAGGGCAAATCATCTCACACAGTGAGAAACCTCCACATTGCTCCATTGTGCAACCCCCTTTTTTGTTTTGTGATGTGTTGAAATGTATAACTAAGACAAAGTATTTGTCATTCATTAAGACTCTAAATGCATAAAACCGAATACAGCAATCCCAGAAGCGCTCTTGATCTGTTAGCATTATCCTAGCTGTCAGGCTATCCCTACTAGCACAGCTACGTAAAAATCAGCTATGTATTTGTAGTTTTAGGAACCCAAGGGAGAAACCTGTGGATTGTTACCCTGGTAGATGGGAAAACATTGGATGGATGGCACTGATAATGCTACTACCTCGGGTTGCAGAGAGAACCAACTTTCTGTCACAATTATAGGACAGTCCTCAAAGCTCTATGAAAGCCATGAGGTTTATATATTATTCTAGTCATTTTTCCACTCAAAACTGTGGCAGAGCCACAGACAGTGGAATGGAGTGGGTGTAGAGTTAAACTGTAGTTTGCAAAGTGGAAAAAAAAGTCTTCTTTCCTAGTGGGAAGAAAATAGTGCAAAACTGTAGGCAGTTAAGAAGCACTATGGCTTAAACCTGAAACCAATCTCTTCAGCTTTAAATAATCTCACATTTGCATCTTTCACTGGTAATCATAAAGTCTGTGCCTTCATTTAAAGAAGACTCATAAGTAGAAAATAATTATGAACTTCTAAAAGCTCTCCTGCTATCAGAAGAATGAATATGAAAGACCATTATTAAAAAAAAAAATAATGCTAAAATACTCAAGAAGGCCATTTCCAGAAGAAACCCAGTATTTCCTTAAAATAGCTTTTTTTTTTTGGTATTTCAGGTATGAACTTCTGACCATGGGGGACTGGAACCTGTTGGGCAGCATCCTTGAAGAAGTGCACATCCACTCCACCATAGTTGGCAAAATCTGGCTGACGATCCTGTTCATATTCCGGATGCTTGTGCTGGGAGTGGCTGCTGAAGATGTCTGGGATGATGAACAGTCCGAGTTCATCTGCAACACGGAGCAACCGGGCTGCAGCAATATCTGCTATGACAAAGCCTTCCCCATCTCTCTGATCAGATACTGGGTGCTGCAGATCATATTTGTCTCTTCTCCATCGCTAGTTTACATGGGCCATGCGCTCTACAGACTAAGGGCCCTTGAGAAAGAGCGGCAGAAGAGGAAAGCCCACCTGCGGGCCCAGCTGGAAGATCTGGAACCCATGCCTGAGGAGCACAGGAGAGTGGAGAGGGAGCTGCGTAAGCTGGAGGAACAGAAGAAAGTGAATAAGGCACCCCTGAGAGGGTCCTTGCTGCGCACCTATGTCCTGCATATCCTGACCCGGTCGGTGCTCGAGGTGGGCTTTATGATAGGTCAGTATCTTTTGTACGGGTTTCACATGTCCCCCCTTTACAAATGCACCCGGCCCCCTTGCCCTAACACGGTGGATTGTTTTGTGTCCCGACCCACAGAGAAGACCATCTTTATGGTCTTCATGAACAGCATCGCCGCGGTCTCCCTGTTCCTCAACATCCTAGAAATTGCCCACCTGGGCCTCAAGAAGATCCAGAAGAGCCTCTACAGGCGGCCGCGGCGGCCGGCGGGCCCCGCTGAGGAGGACACCAGCCTCTACAACTCCAAGAAGAGCTCCGTGGTGCCGCTGGCCTGCCCGGCCGGAGACGCCTCCCCGCCGCGTCCCGCCACCGCCCCGCCGCCGCCCCATGCTCCCGCCGCTCCCGCTGCTACCGCTCCGGCGGGGCCGCCGGGCCGCCAGCACCGCGGAGAGCTCCGCGGAGCCCCGCCGCCCCGCCGCCGGCACAGCGCGGCGCAGCACCACGGACAGCAGCCGCCGCCCTCCTCCAGCAGCGAGGAGGCGCCGCGGGCCTCGGCGGGTGGCGGCCCCGGGGCGGGGGCGGCCGCGGCCGCGGCCGCAGCCCGCCGGGTGCCCCGCAAGCACAGCCGGGTGAGCGTCTGCCGGGACCTGGACGAGGAGCGCGGCGACTCCCCGGACAGCGGTCACTGCCCTGGCACCCGCAAGTCCAGCTTCCTGTCCCGCGTCCTCACCGGGAGCCGGGCGGGCAGCGACAGCGAGAGCGCCGCCTCCTGCGGCGGCTCCGGACCCGACTCCGGCTCCGGCTCCTGCTCGGAGGGGCAGCGCCGAGAGGAGGGCAGCCCGCCCAGCAGCCCGCCGCCGGCCGCCGCCATGGGACGCCGCGTGTCGATGGCAAGTAGCGGCCCGCGGCACCCGGGGTAGCCCGCGGGCGGGGGGCGGCGGGCGGGGTCCGGCCCCGGCCCCGGGGAGAAGGAGGCGAAGCCAGGGAGCAGATAGTTTGGATGAGGCTTCCGACACAGCCCTAACGCCTCGCACCTTTCCCGGATTAGCCAAGTGCTCACGCGCTTGGTCCCTTTCTACATCAAAAGCCAGGGAGTTACTGCCAGGGAGTCCTGAGGATCTCGAAGCCATCGAATCTCAGCTGCTTCATGCTCACAGCGTGAACCCCTTGACTCGCGACGACTGTCTCAGGGAAAGCTTGTTCAGCTCCAGCCTGCTTGGTGCTGTAAGAGAAGTCTCAAGTGCGCTGACTTCGGTGGCTCAGCCGCTTTTGGCTTCAGTGGGGGTTTCTCCCAGGGGTGACCACTGAGTTGAATGAATTGATCAATGAGTAATTAAAAAAAATAATATCTACATATAAAACACCAAATAATTGGTATGTCAGGGCCGAAAACTACCACATTGCATTTTCAGCAGCATTCCTGTTCTTTGGCTGAACTCTCCAATCTTAGAATTACAGAATGTCTTAGGTTGGAAGGGACCTTTAGAGGTCATCTAATCCAACCCCCCTGCAGTAAGCAGGGACATCTTCAGTAGATTGGGTCGCTCAGAGCCCCATCAAGCCTGACCTTGAGTATCTCCAGGGAAGGGGCCTCCACTATCACAGAATCAAAGCTTGCTTACAGTCAATGTTGACAAGATGTAGTGCTTGCATTTAAGAACCAAGCAGGTTTTTTAAAGTAATTTGCATTCTGATTGCCCCAGATCACAGGATTTGTCCTCTGACAGCAAAAAAACCCCCCAACCTTTACAAACGCTTGCAGGAGCAGTACCTTTTTGATAGGGCATGTAAAAGCCAGAAGATTACTTCACACTGCTCAGAGTTACCCATTCTGTTCAATTCATTTCTCACTCTTTTTAAAAATAAATGCTTCTCCTAGCTACAAAACCAACAAACACAAACCAACAAAACCCCTTCAAATCTTCTGTTGTAAGGGGCAGAAGGCACTCGTACAAGTTGCTGACCAAAAAAACCATGAGATTCAGTTTTTGTGGAGTAACAGGTTCCTACAACATAAAAATATTCAGCACATTAAGCTGTCACATAGATGCAACATAATCATTTTGCACTTCTCAGTGGAAATACACACTGTATTTCAGTGGAAATCACACAGAGAGAGTGGTGAGGTGCTGGAACACGCTGCCCAGAGAGGTGGTGGATGCCCCATCCCTGGGGGTGTTGAAGGCCAGGTTGGATGGGGCCCTGGGCCACCTTGTGTAGATCCAGGCCTGGAGGTTGGTAGTGCTGCCTGTGGCAGGGGGATTGGAACTCTATGATCCTTGGGGTCCCATCCAACCCAGACCATTCTATGGTTCTGTGGCCGATTCTCTGTGTCTAATGTAGGCAGAGGGGCTAGAGCCCAACCTGTCAATCTTCTGCTGGTTTTTGATACTCAGGCGAGAAGGGCCTTTAAAAAGGTGAAGAGCAAAATGGTGTAAAGCAAGACAGGGCTGCAGCAGTGCCCAGCTGAGAACTCACAGGGGCTGCCTGGCAACTTTCTATGCTTAATGACAATGGTGCTGCCTATTAGGAAAGATTTTGCTGAGAAACGTAGACAGCTTGTGATGTCATTACTCTTGATAGTAGCAGGCTTTGGGCACACTGCCTTTTGGGATCAGTATGTATGGGGTTGGGACTGGTGTTTCAAAATGTGACTCAGGTAGGTGTGCTACCTGTTGCTTCCTGCTTAGAGCACATGATATTTTAAAGTAAAAATGCTTCTATAAGCAGCTGAGTCAATAATTTGGCAAATGCACTTTACTGCTAGCATTGGTAAGGCATTTTATGGACACCAGTTTCAATACATAAATTTTCTGGTGCATCATAAAAATGTCATATTTGGCCACTAAAGCCTGTTATATCCCTCTGGTCTGAATTTCCCAGTTCCTGCTTTCACTATTCCATTTTTGGTTGTCAAAGGCACTCAGTGTTGGTTTGATTTGTTTTGACTTCCAGAAGACAATCATCAGGTATTAATGTTTAGATAAAATAAAAATACGTCTGATTAGATTGATCAGCATGATGGGAGCAATTGAAAACTAGTGAACCTATCTTAAAGAAACAAAGTACTTAAAAGGGATTGTGTTAAAAGATTTCCAGCTGGATCTACTGCTATGCCTGACTACTAGTGACTTGCAACACTGATGCAGAGAAGGGACAGATGCTTTTTAGCATAATAATGAATACGTATGCACAAACGTTTCCTAGAAGTCAAAACAGAGTCTGTTTTGACCTGGATTTTACTCATCTAAACTGGATTGCCAAAGGGAGCAAAGCTGTCATGGAATTGACACTGTTCCTCGATTTCCTTTGATAACTTTCCCAAACTATAATCTTTACCTCCATAGTAGCTCAGATGTTTTCTTTCTCCCTTCATCCACCCCATTCTGCCAGAACGTTTCTGGAGCATTCTTCGCATTGGCTCAACGAGAGAGGAGTATTACCTCAACCCTGAAAACACCACTTTCTATACCTCAACAGCCATTCCACCAGCCTCAAGTCAAATACATGCCCTCTGTGCTGAGGCAGGACAGCTGCCCACAAACATCATAGCTTTCTTAGCAGAAAGAAAAATCTCACAGGTACACAAAACCAATCCATCTGATGCCTCAAGACCCTGCAGATAAGCCAACCCCATCCTCTGAGTCATGACACTGAACGCACCTAACAGATCTGATGATTACAGATGCTTAACTTTTAGCCAGCTATGAGATTTATTTGAAGAGATATTGCCAATGTCATTTCTACGCCAAACCAGAGTTTCTAACAGATAATTATTCTTCTTATTATTATTAGGGACAACAAAATGTTGTAAAAATTACCTCTCATATAATGTATTGTGCAGCCTCTTGATCAAAGCATGAAGACCAGGTGGTGGATAGTGGTTGGGGCATGGTCAAGTGATTCTTTACGAGAAGGTACAAAGTTGCACCCCTCAAAGAGAACAGGAAATCCTTCTTAGGGCTTCCCCTTTGGAGGAAAGGTTGCTCTGGATCCTGAAGTGAGTAAGCATTTGATCCATCACTGAAAACCCTCATGAAACAGCCCAAGAGGATATTACGTACAAAATGGCATGAGGAGTCCTCAACTTTCCAGGCTTCAGCTCAAACCAGGCAACCTAGGTATATAAAAGAAGAAATCCTCTTCTCACTGGTAGGATTCAGACAGATCAAACATTTCTTTGACCACAGTGCAGACTAACAAAGCTATTTAAAATACTCTCACCTGGAACTGGTGGAGGTGAAGACCCATTTCTTCGTTTCACGTCCAACTGTGGCATAAAACCTTGACAAAGATATTTATGCTCCAACTGTTTAGTTTCTTTAGTTTGACACCCAAACCACTCAGTCATGACAAAAAAAAAAAAAAAACAAAAACAAAAACCCCCTACGTAGTTTGAACCAGCCAGGCCCTTGGCTGATGTGTGATGCATTTTTAAGTCTGATAAAAAGACGTGACTGATGCAGTCAAAGGTCGGTGTATAACTGGTACAGATGCTCTCTTGATAAAAGGCAGGGCCAGGAATTACAACCTCTAACAGTCATCTCTCAGAGCACGGCACTAAGGGGTGTTGTCTCACTGCCTCATGCGTGCAAGGCTGTGAGTAGCCATTGGGACCATTGCATAAGTCTTTTTCTCTCTGTGCGGGGGATGAAAATGAGAGATGTGAGGAGCACTCCATCTGAACGATTAGATTTACTTCCAAACTCACCCTGTGACAGAATCAACCTGTCTTCCTCCGTGGCCATTTTCCAAACCAAAGGAATGCATGCAGAACATCAGAAAGCCCAGCTGAGTGAGGCCTCAGCCTGGCGTGGCACCTTCAGAGTGTCACAGCGTCGTCACAGGTCAATCACTGAACACAAGAAATGCCACAAAAGCTGGAGGCCAGGTGGCTTTTCGTTGCTAGCTAAGTGTAAGGTCCTTTGCTAGCTGTGTCTCTTCCCACCTGTCTAAAGCAGAGGGCTCCAGTCACATCCTACCTGGGCATGTCTGGCATCAGTTCTTTCCGGCCTATATACACGGTTTCCTAAAGAATCCTCAGGTGTGCTCTAAACCCCATGAGCTCTAAAACCCATTTGGTGAACTGGGATTGGGACTATTTAATCTTGATTGGCAATTCTTGTCACAAAGGCACCATCTTTCAGATGACCTGGAAGTAGGTTATCACACTTGCACCCTGAGCCTAAACCTGCATTGAGACAACTACAGCACTAGTTCTGTTGCTAGAGTGCCCAAGGATGCACCAAAAATATGGGGAGACTTGATGTTGTCAAGTTGTGTTATTACTAATGGTTGCACAGCTTCATTGAGCCAAGGTCATTCCCTGGCATCACAAAACAATACTGGAGGTGATGTGACCATTTGTAATAATCTGTAGCAATATTGTAGCTGAACCACTCTCGTGGGAAAACAAAATTGCTAGATCAAGATTTTCGGGCAGAATTGGGCATTTTTGGCACTCAACTTCATATTTCTGTTCTTCAGGAAGCACCGAGTTTTCCTCACCCTCGAGTCCATTCCTTAGTCATTGGCCATTTCTGCCATTTCTTTAAGTCTATATTTTTGGCTACAAACTACCCAGCATGTCTCTAAAAGCAAGGCCCCCTCCTCGTGGTGGATGAGAAGGACAAAGCTGATAACCAAGCATCTGCTAAAGCTGATGCTCTCAGCTCACAGAATCATATGGAGACGGGGCTGCTGATTCTATTCATTTGCAGAAAATGAATTCTCTGGGGCTGAAATCCTCTCTCCGCTGAAGCTGAGGAACTTTCACAATTCACTGGGCCCCATTTCCCTCACTGTACTGCTTTTTTACTCCTCCATACTGTTCAGTTCTTCTTTTACTTCTCAATTCTCCATTCAGCTTTGAGCCTTTTACCCAGTGGGAACATGCTCGGCAGCAAGCAGGATGTGGAAGGGAGAGCTGCTATTCAGCCTGAATGCTTGCAGTCTTCTCCAGAACAAGGCATGTTTACTCACCCTTTCAACAGCACTTGAGGAATAAATAGCCACTCATTTAACTAGCTGCTCACCCATTCTTGCTCCTGGGGCCAGGAACAGTTTGATAAGGGTGACTGTACACTGAAATAACAAACCTAATAACAGCAGAGGAGTTATTTAGATATCTGAGCTCCACCAGGAGAATCTACAGGTGGGGCAAGGGACAGGTGAGACCCTGTGTTCCTCCAGGGTCTTTGAGAATATACTCAGAGGTATTTGCATTTCCACCTGCTGGTAGCTACTTCTGGTTTTGTACAGATTTTCTATGCAAACATCTAGTTAAAAAAAAAAAAAAAAGAAAGAAAGAAATTCCATGGTAGTTGTATTTTATTCTGTCCTGGAGCACTCAGGAGAAGCTCGTGGTGATGAGAGCCACCACACCAATTATCCAGCAAGAGCTACTCGGTCACTGAAAGATTGCACAAATACCATCAGCTCATCAGTTGCACAAACACAGGTAAACTTTGGGGGTCAGCAGCAGTTGACAACTAATGAACCCCTCTGAGGATCTGCGCAGTAACAAATGGTTAAGCTGGGTTTTGGGAAGTGGAACGCGCTTAATTGAGTCCATCTCAAATACACAAAAAATACACAAGCCCCCTTAACATGCTAAACAAGGGCTCCAAGGTGGATATACTTATCTCAAGCAAGTTACTTCAGGGATTAACATGTTTATTTTGGTTTAAAGGCAAGTGTTCCCCCCTCCCCACCCGCCCCTTTTGCACTGAACAAAGCCCTACAAGGTAAGTACGTTGTCAGCTGAAAGACAGATTCCCTCCTTCCTGACTATGTATGTGTTGGAACCTGGGCTAATTACTATGATAACATTTCTTTTTCTCCTTTAAGCCAGTTCAGCTTCATGCTTTCTCTCCCTCGTTATCTTTCAGAGCATGCTCCTAGAACTATCATCCATCATGAAGAAGTGATGACGTTCCGAGGAGTAGGAATAAACGACGGGACTGAGCACAAGCCACCCTCAGCAGATTGATAAGAAGCTGGTAACACGTTGCTACATTCCCCTCTCCTGATGCCACAATGCCAAATTCATAATGCAGTTTAAGAAGGGAAACACTTTATCCCTCTGTTTTACGCTGACCCCAACCGTGCCGTACTCCGACTGCTGCTGTTAGCAGGTACCTCTCGCTCCACAACTCAAGGTTCTCCTCACATCAGATCTGGTCAGCGTGTGCTGCCACGGTGGATACGGCCCTGTGTCTTTGGGAGAACATCTCGGGACGTACAACTCGTTGTGCATTCTGGTGGTGTTCACATCAGAAACCAGCCTGATCCACAGACCTTGAAGGCAGCGGAAGACCCAAGGCACCTACAAGAAAGGGTTAGTTTGACTTGAAAGCAACCTGGAAGGCTTCGTGGCCTCCATCTCCCCAGGCTTCAGCAGCCAATGAATAAAAGATGGGAGGAGCACTCAAGGAATCTGAAGGGACACAGAATTTTAAGAGAGAGAGATAAAAAAAAACCTGAAGAATATGCTGCTGCCTGTCTGCCTGTGCTAATGCAGTCCTCGAGCTCTGATGGAGACTTCCCATGCTAATGTAGCCTCCTTGAAGCTCATACGTTCAGCTTCAAAACTGAAACTAGGTAAAACCGGGCAATTTATTTCAAGTGCAAAACAACTGTGCTTTTCTTCAGCTTGTTCTTCAAGAAGATCTGCAAGGTTTCACCTCAGGGTCATGAAAATCTTCCTCCCTTCATTGTCTCATTAGTTCACGCAGAGGAACTGAAAGACAAGCAAAGCCAAAAAGAGCTCCTTTTCAGTTCACCCGGACAGCCTGGCTGTGGAAGGCTGGGTTTCTGGGTTGTGTGCAGCCCAATAAAGCAGTCCTTCAGTTTCTGTATCCAGAAAATAAAGCACCTTCCCCTGGCTGTCCCTGAGCCCGTTTCTGGCCACAAGCTCTTAGCTGCTTTTATTTGTGAAGCTTCTCATAGCTCACTTTTGCCATCCCCTTGACGGCAAGTGACGCTTGAAACACGCCTGTTTGCTATGTCAGCTTCCCTAAATATAAAACTCCTCTATGAATGACAACTCTAAGGCAAGGCCAGCAGAAAGCAGGGCAGTGGGGAAACAAAAATAGTAATAAAGAAGACTCAAGTGTAAAGGTTGCTTGAGATTAACAGCGGGTTTGTTCTAGTGCACGTGATCCACATTCACACCCTGCCTCACTACACTCCTCATGAGGGTTTGCCTGTGCATTTGTTCAGGATTTTAAGGCAAAAAATAATAATAATAAAAAGGAAATATTTAGGATGGTGGTCATTAAGTGCCAGCAACGACCAAAGAGGGATGGAGAAACAACTTTGGTAAAGTACAGTCTACTGACAGGCTATGTGTGTATGTGGTGCCGCTACACCTTCTGACAGATTTGAGGGGGCCAGAAGCTTTTCTTCATGTGTGCTCAACAGGAAGACTCGGAAAACCGGGGAACTCTGGAAAGTGAAAGCAGCGTGTTTGACTTTCTTCCACAAGACTTTTACAACTGAAAAGCTGCAGGCTTTTCCACTCATGAGATGGAGGACGGCAGAGTTTGCATCCCTAGGTACGGTGGCCCAGGGGACACAAACCAGGGTTTCCTGTCTGGTGATGAAAAAGCCTGGGGATCACCCTTTAGCAGCTTTCTCTCCTCCCTGCTCCCCACAGCAGCACCCCAGCACGCCTGTGGACCATGGCAGGACAACCGGTCATGCCATTCCCCCTTCCCAGGTCTCCTTCTGCCAAGCTGTTGAGCAGGCTCTGGGTGCATCCAACCCAAGGAGAGAGATGGGTGCCATGTGGTTGGGGTTCCCAGGGAGCAAACACCCCCAGCTAGAGCCCATGCCCTGTTTGTGCTATCAGGACCGTGGGCTGTTGATAATTTCTCCTGTCCTTTCTGCATCTTCTGCAGCGTAAGTGATGCTAATGGTCCGTGGCTCAAGTTACTCCTTCAGAAAGGAAGACCACCGTATTCAGGTCACACAGAGAGATTTTTCCGCTGTATTTTATTTCTACAGACATCTCTCTCAATTCCTCTCAGATTTTCTGTGAAGGGGAAACAAACCCCAACCTCTCCCCTTGCCTCCCAGCACGTACACTGATGTTTTAGAAGACCAAAACAAAGACTTGGTAGAATCGCCTTAAGTCAAACACTGGGGGAATGGGTATAGATACAGCTTATTTCATCTCCCAGAACAGCTCATTTCATCTTTGCGATGAAATACCCTGCAGCAGATCAAAGATAACTGGATCCCTGGATCAAAGGCGATGAGCGAATTAGCAATGGGACCACGTGAGTGGAGGTCTGTCTGTCAGTTCTGAGATCCACGTCCAACCTACCCTCCCAAACCTCCCGTGTGAGCACCGCGACATCAGAGTCAGGAGGAGTCGATTTACAATACATAATGATATGTCTTTATTTCATCAACAGAAATGGTGTCTAGACAAAATTCAGTTAACACTAGCAATTCAAATGAATGAAAAGGGTTGGGTGGGTTTTGTTTTTTTTTTTTTTTTGTTTTTTGCACAATACTGTATTTACAATGAGTAAATGACATTTTAAATTCATTAGTTCATAGCAATGCTTTCTTCCAAAAAGGTAAAAATTCTTAGTAACAGAGAGTAAGCATCAACAGCCACCTCATTTATTTATACAATAAAAATCACAAGAAACCACAGTCACCTAGAAAAAAAATAAAGACAAGCTTAAGAACTAGTACAATAAAATGATGCATTGAATTAAGTTACATTAATCGCATAGAATTTGTGTAAAAAGTATGTAGAAAAAACACCTGATGTAACCTGTTACAGTCATTGACCAGTTATGAGAGGTACAGAGGGTTATACAGGTAGATATGTGTGAAAACTGTCCATACTGTTTGACCTGGGGAGGAAGAGAAGAGGGGTTGCACCCCCTTGCATACACTGATAAAAACCCTGTTTTGAATATGGCCTCTGAAGTTTGTAAGGCATATATAAGAGGTGCACTTGTAACCAACTGGTTCTGGAACAAACTCTTAGGACATCCCCACCCTTGAAATCAAAGGTGATGCCTGGAACTACGCGTAAACAACCACGCATCGAGTATCACCAAAGTGTTTAGTATTGTTCCTGCCGGTCTGAGGGATCCAGATAGCGTCGGGCAGAGCAAACCCAGGCGTGAGAGCAGGACCCAAGCCCTGCGCGTTTAGCTCGGGTACGTCACAAATTGCAGGGTAGCGCCGGCCTGGGGAGGGGGATCCCAGCCTCAACCCCCGGCGGGGGGTAGCGGGTCCCTCCTCTGCCCACATCCCGGAGGGTGGGCTCCTCTGGCTGCAGGAACGAGCCTGGCCGGTGATTGCAGCCCCCGCACAGCTCCCTCCAAAACAAGAGGGGTCGTTTGGGTTCGTAGCCTGGGACCGTCTCTGCCTCTAAGCAATCAATGAAATCAAACACTGCCAGTTGCCATTTCTATTTTAGGATGCTAGTTTCTTTCCGCGTGCCCTTAATCAGCCAAAAGGGACAACAGTGGCACAGCATGAACTGCACAGCGACTTTCACCTACAGAAAGGGCTCTGCCCACAGTCACTGAATTTCCTACAGGAACAGGGGCTGTCTAGCTGGCTTTTTAGCAGTCGTTTGGTGGTTGGGGCAATGGCCTCATAAAAAGGTAATTTTAGCATTCGTTCCTGCCAAAAAGCAATTCTGTCTGCAAAAACGGCAACATTAATCTGTGTGATACCTCCAAAGGCATATCAACATTTGACTTCGACATAAATAACACCTATCTTGGTGGAGTGTAGGAAAATACTGTACACTTCAGTCTTTGCAAGTAATGCCATTCAAATTTGGAGAGCAAAGGGAATAATTATTCTACAGACCACCAACAATAGATCTTTTAAATATACACACGGTATCTGAACATATGCCTATACACATATATCGTATTATTCTACAGCATCAGATCTGATGCCTGAGTCATGACGTACTCCGAGGAGTATTATAAATATACATATACGCATTATAAACAGGAAAATACACAAACACACACTCTGACTAGAATTATAGATGTATGTATACATACATACATGTATTTTATATATATATATATATATAAAATTAACTTGGACTGTGTTGGCAGAGACAAAACTGAAACGAAGTCAAAATCTGTTGAGAAAAATTGCTAGCAGGGAAGAGCGCCTAAGTTCTGTATGTTAATGGTTTGAGTTACACCTCCCATCTGACAAAAATAAACTGCTCCATACTTAGCAGATCCCCGCCTTACGCAAGGCCCTCAGCTCCGCTGCTCACACTGAGCTAAGCCTTCTCCAGGCAGCCCTAAAATAGACACGTGAAACGCTGCAACCACGGGCTGCACCGTTCACTTGAAGCACCCCTAAGTGCATTTTGGGTCAGGAATTAAAAAAGAAAACCCAAACAAAAAACAAACCCAAAGGGGAAAGCAGCGCTCCTCGTTGCAGTGGAAGGAGGGACGTGCCGTGGGAGCAAACTGCAAGCAACGTTCGCTTGGGTCTCACTGCAAACCCCACTAGGGGCGGCCGACTCTGCAACCCCATCCCGCTGCCTCGCTGGCCCCCGCAGCAGTGGGTCACCAAACGCAAGCGAGGATGCAGCACCGAGCTGCCAGGCTTCGCCCTGCTCTCTCTAGCAGACCACATTTACTTGTATTACAGGACTACAGCGATTCCAGCATGCAGATTTTAATTCCTTTTTTAATTTGTTAGGCAATCGTAAAGTTACATATTAAAAGAAAGAGTATCTAGCTATGTGCCCAGGTATTTTAACTCCTATTTAAGCGCTCTTTAGAATACAGACTTGACAAAGTGTTGGAGTCCAGATTAACGACCACACTATCAGAATTAATCATTTCTCTGGCAGCAGTTAATCCATTTAGCTAAGTTACGTATCTAGTTCCCACTCTCCTTTTTAAAGAGAAGTAGCAGTCAGCATACTAATCACTGTGGCTTGCCTTTGCAGCACATTTTACTTCCTTGGGAAAAAAAAACATAATAATACAAGGATTAGATCCAAAAATATAGTGCATCTTAAAAGCAGCATATACCCTTAGAAAGACATTTAATAAATTACTTGTACAATATATAAAATAATAGTTTTATACTGCAGCATCAAACTCTGACGCCTGAGTCATCACATGTTAGGAAGTCTGTGATATAAATACTGGGATATCCTGATAACACAGCCAACATTTTTGCTTTTGTTTTGCTTCTTTTATCTTTTTTTTTTTTAAAAATATTTTTTCCTTTTTTTTTTTTTTCCCCCACTACCTTTTTTTGTTCCAGAATCAGCTTTGCAACGAGCTTTAATTGTGTCCAAGGCACCCCCAGAGAACGCAGAGAAACAAACACATTACATAGTGTAGTACTCACCTGACAAAAAGCATAACAAGCCTAAATGAAATGAGGTTTCCCGGCGATACGAGTATAGCAATGGCAAAGGAGAAGGAGGAACTAGCTACAGACTGGACAGAGCTTCACGGAGGACTCGCCCACCCGCGCGAGCGGCGCGGCGCCCGGCGGGGGGAATGGGATCTCACCACCCCATTTCCAAGCAGCACCCGGCAGGGCCGATCCCGATGCCGCACGTATCCCCTTTGGCAAAAGCAAAGAGAGTTTTTACTGGAGATGGTGGTGGTGGCCACTGATCAAACACAGCTGGTGAACGCTGCAGGACGCGCGCGGGCGGCTGGGCTGACCTCCTGACAAGAACTGCTGGGTACTGCAACTCTGGCGCCCAGGTCTGACACTAATTCTCCCCATGTCTCCCTTCTAACGTTAGCCCAGTAACCACTTTGAGAGCAGCGTGGTTTCAAATAGCGAAAAAAAAACCAACCCAAACAAAACAAAACCGAAAAAAACAACAACCCAAAACAAACTCAAAACAAAACAAAAAGAAAATCCCAACAATCACCACCAAAAAAAAAAAAGAAAACCCCACGGAAAACCCATGATACATGTAAATACAGGAAGCAATGACACAAAATCAGCCACTTCTAAAGGGAAAGAATGAAATCAAACATCCAGAAAAGCTCCAGGGGGAGGGAGGAGAGAGAAAGGAGAGATGAGAGAAAGGTTGAGGAAGAGACACTTATTTGAGCAGTGGTTTTTAAATACCAGTTCCCAAGGTAGAGGAGATCAAGAGACCCAGCACCAGTACAAAGCCAGGTCAAACCAGAGAGCTGCAGCGCAATGGGTTGTGTGGAATGAGGTCAAGAGTACCAGTTGCACATGAGTTGTTAGTAGAGTAAATCTTCATGTCAGGAAGCAAGTTAAAACTTGGTTTTATGCTCATAAAACATTCTATCTATTCATATATATATATAGGAGGTCACTTAAAAATAAAAAAAGGCAACAGAAAAACATCTTTAAAATACTGCGTCAGTTGACCCTTCCCACCTGCCCGCCCCCAGCCACCCCCACCCCCCCCCAAGTAGCTATGATTCTATAATGTGATTCACATTTAGTTTTTCAATTCTAGCTTTCACCATGGTCTCATAGAAACAAAACTTCTCTGCGAAGCACAGAACTGCTTTGCAACGTCAACGAATTCGAAGGAAAATCAAATCCCCCCCACCCCCACCCCAACCCACCTGCCGATGAGCTTCTCAGTCAGTTACCTGCACAAGGTGGCCAGGAGGTGCGTGGGGGTGTGTGTCAGGTTTTAGGTTAAGCTCTTTTTAAAAAGAAAGGATGACTCCTCCCCCTTTTTCAACCGTGTCAACTAGGAGTTTATGGCATTTGTATATTTTTGAACATTTAAAGGTAAGGATTTTGTACAGTAATGATTAATACTTAAACATAAATATTGTCCTACATTATATACTAAGGGGTTGTTTTTTGTACATGCGGGGAAAAAAAGTTATTTTCTACAAACATGGCACATGCTATATGCATTTCCTCCTCGGTAGCTTGGCTACAATAGTTTGGGTGAAGAGGGTAAAAAAAGCAAGACTTTGTGGCGAGCGGGCGACGGTCCATGAGCACAGTCTGGAGATGGAAGAAGTGGAGAGAGGGAGCTGATTCCTCCTCCGGGGTCAAGCTGCTGATCTACTGAGTGCCTCGGGGAAAAAAAGAAAGCACCAGCGCACACCCCTAGTGTAAACGTTAGCACAGACCACATCATCACTTACTGCTTCCCAGAAGCGGCTTCCCCCGCCTCCTTCCCCCCCCATCCCCAGCATTTTTTTTTTTTAAAATAGGTGTGAATAGCTGGTCTTTTATTTTTTTTTCTTTCTTTTTTTTCAGTGAGAACAAACAATATCAGCCAGTAAAGCACATGACAGTTGTCGTCCAGGATAAAGCCACGCAACCTGGCACACATAGGGCAAAGAACCACAAAATAAAAACTCAGTACACTTAGAATAATAATAATAATTATTAAAAAAGCATTAGGAGGACGTTTTTCTGTCTACACTGTACATACAGATGTTATGCTTGGAAAGCTGCTGTCTCACACAGTCATAACATGAGTCAACATTGCTTAAGATACAAATCCAATACAGTTACAACTAAGCCAATTCACTGAGTAGTTTCCTTTGAGACAGCGCTCTTTTAGCTGCGGTTTGTGCTGAGGGCAATGCTGCAGGATGAGCGGATCCTGGAACACAAGAACTGATGGGTAAGCGACCGAATCGGGTGTTGGCAGATGTACGTTTTGCTCTTAAGAGGATACAGTGCTAACTCGACTTCTGTGAGGAAACCAAAGTCAACAACTAGGGGTCTGATCCTGCCACTCCGCCTACCCGGGCAGGATCACCCACTTCACCCGACCCACCTCTGCAGCTGGGGTCTGGTGAGGAAAACAGGTAAGGGCTGAGGACAGCTGAGGAGAGGCTCTGGGGACTAGCGGAGCAGCAGTTGCTTCCATGAGTAAAGGTTGCAGAGCGGGGCTGGAAAAAGCTTTCCCCCTCCCCGCCCCCAGGTATATTGACGTGATCTCCGTTTGCTTTACTTCGTGGAACGTATGATGAACTGATCCAGTTGTCAAATACTTTTTTCTCTAAAGAGTGAAATATACTTTCCCCTATAAGAATCCAAAAGCATCGTTAACAGCACTTAAACTTGGTTTGTGAAACAGAAAGAAGTCTGAATATAAAAATAATTCAAGCAGATTCTCTTTACAAATTGTATAGTGAATTCAGTATTTGGCAAGACCGTTTTTTACTACATAATGAGCTCCTGAGTGTTTGTCTATTAGCTAAAACTTCTCTATTTTCTTTAAGCCATAAAGCAAAGAAAACCATATACTCAAGTTACACTGAAGTCACGACTTCATTTATGAAAAGAGGTTTGACCAGAAACTCAGTGCAAGTGGCAAAGTTGACCATTTACTGTACAGTATCTGCAAGAAAATAAAATAACTCCACATTGCTCAAGTGGCACGAAATGGCCGTGCCAAAAAAAAAACCAAAAACAACAAAAAACCCCAAAAACTGTCTCTAATAAAATCTCAAATAAGTTTCCAACATTAAAGTTTTATAAATAAGTACAAATCGAATGATATTGCTGAACTGCCAACCGAGAAAAGGGAAAAAAATAAAAATCCTCGTGTAACAAGTTACCAAACTAGTTCTAGCGCTGAAGACAAAAAGGAATGTTGGAACTTGTTTGTACAATAGAAATGAAAGCTTCCAGTTTGTAGGATGAGAAAAATTGAGGCATGCAGGGACTTTTGCATATGGATATATATATTTTATATATATTATATATAATATGTACAGTTTAGCTATAAAACTTTGATGTGTAAAGAAGCTGTCTTCAATGAAAAATTGAACATTCAGAGGAAATTCCTGAGTTAGGGTTTTGTGACATGGGCCACTGAGAAAAAAAGCTGCGGTTGGGTCCTCAGAGGTGTTATGTCCATCCCTGTTAAGATTGAAATCAACATACAAAAACAGACAGTGTTGCCACTGCTTCGTTCCCTGCCTGAGCAAGGGATAGCACCATTGTGAAGAGAACTCCTGCTTGTAGAGAGGAGGGAATACTTAAAAACAGTATTGCTGCTAAGACCACTGTAGTGTGCACCAAATACGTTCTTCTAGACAACAAATGAACATTGCCACTGGCTGACTGAAGAACACCTGACCAGGTGTAACGTTAAGGTTACAAGTCACTAGGTGTAATCTTTCCTAGGTTGTTCATCTGTTGTACATTTATCAGTCATTTCCTGACAGAAGTCTACCGTGACTGTCTGGCTGCTCTGCTCTGGTGGAAGCTCTCTCTCGGGGTAAGTACCTGTGTCGGCTCCATCCAACCCCCCACCGGCCGAACAATTTTCTGAGACGTTGTTGGGCAGCCAGGGTGCTCCCAGCTGCACCGAGCCTTGCTCTGAGCAGCACTGCATGCTTTCCCCAATGCACTGAGAGGTGACCAGGCTCTGCTCCACGCCAGCTGGGGAAGGGCTGATGGTGGTGGCTGGCTGTAGATCCATGGGTCTGAGAACGGGGCAGTATCGGTGGAGAGCTTGGATCTGTTCCGGGCTCTGCATATCTCTACACACTTCTTGGGAAAGACACGAGAAGTTGTCTAGCAATTCTCCCATGCTTGCTTTCAGCTGGTTCCTTTCTGAGAGCAGTTTCTCTTTCTCACACACCTGAAAAATAAAGAAGGTATCTTAGGTTGAGGAAGGGCCATCCACCGCCTGCACACCCTGGGCATGTCTGCAGAGGTACCCAAGAGGACCAACACGTCACAGCTATTTTTGTATGGGCAAAGTCGCAGAGGCATCAACTATTTTACCACCATAAGGTTTGTGCAGACTGCTGTTTGTGAAACATCTGGAGAAAAACATGGGAGTGGAAAGCGGATGGAGTCACAAGTTAACTCCAAGAGACTGTTAGTTCCCTCGACAAACTAAGGCTGCCTGATGGATAATAAATCTCTGAAAGAAACCTTTTGATGGAGAAAAGTCCTGAGAACCTGGACTGAGAACAGGGCTGAGAACCTGAAGTGACGCTATGTTGTGGAAGTTCAGCTCACCCTCTAACTGATGGGTCGGCCTGGCAGGCTGGGTGCACCTGCTCCGGCCCATGTGCCAGCTGAACCCCTGCTACCTCAGCATGGTGCGTTATTTGGAGGAGAGCCTCTGCAGCACTATCTGCCTGTGGCCGGCACCATGACTCATTTTCTTATGTCCTGGTGCTTACTGGTTAGAGTTTTACCTACCCAAGATATTCTATTCTATAGAGATGCATGTGAAAACCCTGAAGGTTGGTGGGCTTCTTAACACTCTGAACAAGCAGCTCAATGTCATTTCCCTTCTGTTCTGCTCATGCCTCCTGTGCTCCCAAACGCCCTCTCCTGCCAACATTTAGCTTGAGCGTTTACGAGTTTCACTGCGTAAGTGAGTTGCTCTAGGAGGGGTCCAGGTGAGAGGCAGGACACTACTGGTGAGGAGAAAGACTGATAGAGTCTGGTGGGACTTATTTTTTCACTCAGGATTCAAGGAGCCCAGGTTGTTCTTCATCCAACAAAGCACTAGTAAGGTCCCCATCCCTAACTATCACAGGGCACTGTGTGATGTGCTGTGGTGGCAGTCATCTCCAGTTTAGACCTCATGTGCGTCCCCCATGTGGTGAGTACTGCCCGCTGTGTGCTTGGTAGGCAGACAGGGGTGAGGGGTGGGTTGGCAGAGAGCCAGACCCAGCCTAGAGTTACACGTTTCAAAACCAGTCTTGTCTCCGTGCAGACCGACTGGGATGGTCCTTCTGTATCACCTCCCGTCCCAGGATGGCAGGCGTTCAGCTCGAGATTTTGTAGAGTACCAGAGCTATTTCCAGAGCTGAGCTGGCCCTGAAAGCAGCGCAGCCGTGTGCCTCACCTAGTAACACTGCTAAACCCAAGCTGCCTTGGCATCTGAGGTGTGAAAACTCCACAACTCACATAATCCAGCTATGGGTGGTTGTTGACAGCTGGTCGTATTGCCCTAGGTCCGAAGCCTGCATTGGAAGCACACAGCTGTGTGAATGAGAGCGAGCGGCGCACAGGAAAAGAACCAACTGCTAAAATATTGATACATCTATCCAGAAAGCATAAAAATAATGAAAAAATAAACAGATGCTCAAGTACATCTTGAGATAATGAATTATGGAAGAGAATATGCTGCGAGCTTGCAGGGAAAAAAAGGAATGTGAGTAGGTAGATGGATGAGGGAAGGAAAGCAGGCAAAAAAAAATATTACCTATCAAACTTAGAGGATACGATCATTTCGCTCACTGTCTGCTGAGAAATCGTCTGTGTCAAGATGGGTGACTTGTAGGAAGTACACACAGGGGGAAAAATGAGTCTTTCATGAAGAGTACCCAGCCTAGTGAAAAAACCCTTAGACCCTAGAACCACTACATAATTCAGGAGACTGGAAATTACTAGTCACAAAGTGGACAAAAGATGACAAAAGAATTTCCAGTGACCATGCATTGTGTGCAGTCAACCCAAGTTTCACTACTGCTTTTCCTAAGAGTAAAGACCTTGAAGCTGACAACCTGCTTGAACAGTATGCCTGCGGGGGAAGGCAGGAGTGCTGGAGAGGCACATGTTTAATTTTTGCAGGTTTATGCTCTTGTACATCTTGAGACCGCAATTTTTACAAATGCCCTTTTTCTGAACGATGCACCAGAGCCTGTATCACTACACATTCAAGTCCAGCTTACTAAAGAGAAATTTCAGAATGTCTTTCGAAGTGTCCTGCACCTCAGAGAGTTTTTGAGCCCTGAAATTCAGCAGCGATCAGGCCCACAACATCACTCATATGCCTTTCACTCATTTGTCTGAGGTGTGTGCTAGGGAAGAGAAGGGGACCTGAACAACACATTTTGTTGTTTAGGTTAGACAATAATATAATGAAACAGGATTGCATAAAGCCAACAAACCCAAATTAATTTTCAAGTGAAGGCTACAGGTCTATCAAGTTGATTCCTCCTTTGCTGTTAGTCCAGCCCTTCAAGTACTGCCTCCAGTGCTCTGCCCTGGAGAGTGAGATGTGTAGAGGGGTAGGCATGTGCAGCCACGACCAGATCCCCTTCTCCTGACAACCTGGATGAAGCACTGCTCTTCCACTCTGCAGAACCTCTGAGTCACCCCACGTGCACTGCAGATCTGCCACCCCGTATGAAGCAGTTGCTCACTGTTTTATCTTTGATGTTGTATTTGTTTTGCATCAGTGGAGCATTACTCTAAACAATGTTTTGATCTTTATTTCTTTCCCCCTCCCAAGGCTTCAGCAGCACAGTGTCTGAAGGCTTCACAAGCGTTGATGATTTAAGCCTCCCAACCAGCTTGTGGGGTCAGTGTCACCCCTGTGTTACAGATGGGAAGTAGACAGGCACAGGCAGTGAGTGAGTAACCCAAAGTCATGTGGCTTTCCACCATTTGTGAGGTTATGGCACTTCAGCTTCTTCCAACAGATCCCTGCCTCTTTCACACCACGTTTGCAGCAGCTTGCACGGAGAAGGAAGCACAACGGAGACTACACTGAAGGCCGCTTCCAGCACCCAACCTGTTATGACAAGAACAAGAAGTACCCTGTTCCCCAGACCCATCGGGTTCAACCTACAACTGAGCATGTTTTACATGTGCACAGAGACATTTAGATCAAAGACTCCAAATAACCTTTAATTTTAATGACAGCTGGGTACGCAGAGATCTCAGCAAGGGAATCTGCTTTGGCTCCTTTTGTTTTATCCATGTGAATTAATCACTCAGACCCTTGGATATTCAAAGGCTGGGTTTAATGCTGGGTTCCTGAAACTGTGCTGGGCCATGCAATTAAACTGGTCCTGCATGCTCCTTACCCACACTTCTCCTAACAGCTGAACTGGTACTACTACATATTTTTGATATTTCACAAAGCTTTTAGGACTTTTAAACAGGTGAGGAAGTGTCAACCTATTTTGAAGTTCCTCCTGCTGAATGACACCCTCCACGACACTTGTTTCAAGCCTTTTTGTCATTGTGTACCAGCCTGCTCTCTCAATGGGCAAGGCGCTGGCAGAGGAAGAGGAGCAGGGCCCTCTCCACTGTCAGAAAGGAGGGGAGTTTTTTCAGGTAAGGTGCCTTCTACGTGACACAGCTCTCCAGGTGATCTTGTCTAGTGATGGAGAAGAACAGGTGCTTCTGGGCTATATGTCACCTCCTCTGCTGAGGGATGAGACAAATGAGACTCAACAGGTAGCTATTTCTCTTCACTGACTATAAAGAAAACCAGGACAACTAGCTCCAGTGCAGGTGTCTGTGTTGTAGACATCTGTGTTTATCCACCAAACCCACACCTGAGATGTCCATACAATGACTGACAGAGGAATTTCCTCAGCAGCCTTCTAGCCTCACTCCAGTCACCTCACTCCCCTAGATTAAAATGTGGAAGCAGTGGCCACTGACATTTTGAAGCACAGGAGACCTGTCCTCAGATGTGTTCTGGTCAGAGAGCGGGGCATGTTTTGCTCTCCTCTCCATAGCTTACTTCAGGCACACACATCAAGGAACGATGGGACAAACCAACAGTTGTCACCTAACCTGATGCACAGGACATGAAGACCAGTGCCCTGTGGGGTGGAAACGGACTTTTTGTGTTAGATGGTCCTTGAGTTCTAGCAGGGTTCAGTCCACATCACACCAGGAACATTACAGGAAGCAGAACAGCAGGAGCAAGGAAAAACATACCCATGCCTTCTCACTGACCTACAGAAGGTTTTTCGCTTGCCATGCCATTTATGCCATTTGCTCAGTGGATGAAAGAGCTCAGCATAGCGAGCAGAATCGTCCTGAAAACACTGAGATGCCTTCTAGCACACCAAAGATAAAGCAAATCTCTACATACAGATAACTTGGCCTTGCCATACCACTGTTTGGACCAGACAATCTCTGAAGGTCTCCTCATACCTATCTCTTTTGAGCACTCCACAAATCCCTGCCCAGCAGACTGTTACAGTTCTGGGGGTAAGTTAAGCTGCAAGAAGGGAGCTGTGATACGGGCTTCCCTCCTCTTCCAATTCACTCAACAACCTGCTCTTGAGGTACCAAAATAAAGAGGTATCTAGGCCTTGTTCCATGGAATTTTGTGCTTTCCATATGTATTTTATATATATATATGTATATATATATATACAGCCCTCAGCCCCATATAATTTTATGTAGTAAATTTTCATACAAGTGGCTCCATTTACTTATGTACCAACTGAGAGAATCCACGAAACTCTGGACAGTAATTGCTATCAGTGCTCTGCAAGCTGTGGGTGAGGGGAGAGCACACAACTCACCAACTTGCGGATTTCACATTCTAGGTTCTGAATGCAGTCCAGTTTCCTCTTGCGGCAGCGCTGAGCTGCAATTCGGTTCTTGCTGCGCCGGCGGACGTCGTGGATGAACTCGAGCTGCTCTGAGGTTAGCTTGTGCATCTTTATCATCATCTGGAAATCATTCCTTGGAAGATCTGTGATTTGATCAACAGGAAAAGGAAGTTTCACCTAAAACAAACAAATATGGGACAAAAGAAGAGAGTCATGTTTTGCTTGCCGAATGCAAGCTGAACAACGCTGAGTGGAAGGACGATTACTTATGCTGCCGCCGCCCCCCCCCCCCAATAAACAACATGCCAAGTTTTGCATTGGGCAAGTTTTTAACACTTCCATGTGGCACATTGTGGAGGCCCAGCTGGTAAAGATCAGATTGTAATTGTACTGAAGTCAGCAATATAAATGGATCTTCGGTAAAAATCTTCTTTCTAAGAAGCTCTAATAACAGATCTCCTGACATTAAAAGAAGGTTCTGTCCACTAAGAAACCTTTTGGAAACAGTCAAGCCTTTTTGGAAACAGTCAAGTGCCTCATCACTATTAATTTCACACTAGTTTCAAGGAACAAGCTATTACCGCAGCAGGAAACCTGTGCTGGCATGGCCTGCAGAACTGAAAGTTTGATTAGGTGTGAGGTTAAAAACGCAACTTGATACCTCAAGTGGATGAAAAACGCTCTCTGGTGATTAGGCAAGGTTGCCTAATCAGCATTTCAACTGAGCAGTACACCGTGTAAGAAGAACGGGTCAGGAGTGTGACACAACACGTCCTACCCTGATAAAATAGATGCATTTTGAAATAAAGCTGTATTTGCTGACGTTCTAGTATTTTTGTAGATTGCGGAGGACTGAAGTTGCATTTCTTGAAAAAACCCCAACCAGTCTAAAACCTCAGTTACTTGCAGTAAAACATTCTTCCTTCAGTCCACAAACCGCTATCCAGTTCTGACTGTAGACCACGCGACTGTACCTTCAGGTTCTGACTGCAGTAATTGCAACCACCTCTTCCACTCCTATCGATTATGAGTTAAAGCAAAGCAAAACACAAAGCTCCTGAGAGCCTGGAGCAATGAACACACCCCATCTCAAAACCTGGAGAATGGTGGATGCACTCTAAAGGTATGTTAGGATTATTTTCCCCAAGCCTATCAGATTGCTCACACAAAAGTACAAACCCTGCTTAACTTTGTAGCTTGAGACTGATAACAAGAATACAAAAAAAATAGAGCTCCTTGGTGGACTGCTGTGTTTGAGGGTCAAATAAGAATATATTGAGAAAGCTGAAGGAGATGACAACTGAGTAATTCAATCGACCTTAGTTTTCTTGAGTCATACCCACACTGCCCAAAAGATGGCAGTAAACATTTACATTTCTTTCCCCATTTGGTACAATCCAACCTCACAAACAAGGAGACTATTCTGCATGCAAGATACCAAAGAAGATGCAACTTAAGTTGCTCCAGTCAAGCAAAAAAGATGGATAGAAAAGGTTCCTTTGATACTTAAAACATGGCTATCGTCTTAAATGCTGCATTTCAATTATCTGGAGATAAAGTAACAGTGCAGATGGGAAGTAAGCTACTTTCATCGGATAGCTGACTCTGTTTATGTGGAACAGTTTGCTGGGGACACCTGTGCGCAAACACCTAGCAGTGGTCTCTGGCACTGACAGTCACAGACCCTCCCTGGGCACCCAGACCTGATGCTAATCAACTCCTTGCCTTGTTTCTTGTGCTCTTTTACCACTGCTCTGTGCATCTCCAAGCCTGGGCCACGTGAAATTCAGTGCAAACACCTACTGCGCCCTTTCACGATGTTTCATGCCCGGAACATTGCCCCTCTGCCCCACGTGTCCAGGCACAGCTTCGTAACACACTAGTTGACAGGTCAATTTAAACCAGCAAGGAAGACCAAACAATGCCCCAGTCCCCCCAAATTCCTGCCTGTACACACAAAGGCTGACCTTAGGCACAGTTATTTGGACTACCTTGTTTACAGATTCCTAATGACATGAAACCTGTTTGACTTCCCCTCTCTAGCCTTTGGACGGTCAACATAAACTTGGTGTCACCTGGTTTTCCCTCAAGCTTCAATCAAGAGTCTGAAAAGGAAAACAGGCTGCGCTTTCCTCTGGAAGACACCACAGTTTGACTGCAAAACTGGTCCTTTCACTGTCCCAGTTTTCCCTTATTTTCTTAAGTCCAAAGCAGAAAGCGATGTTAACTTCATTTCTTCCTCGTCCTCCCTTTCAAAACGTATTTGCAAGGAGGAGATGTGCTTGCTGCTGGAATGGCGCTGAAAGGGAAGCGACTTAAATCTGTCAGGTAGAAGTTGCTGAAGCGAAATGGGAAAATAAATAGAAATAGCTTTGTAAAAAAAAAAAAAAGGGGGGGGGGGGATTGAAAGTAAAACCATCCACACAGCAGCAGGTCAGAAGCTGCTATCAGTAAACCCAACATAATCCCGCTCCTGTCACAGGCAGCACTGTGCAGGATTAAAAATGTGAAAGGGAGAGTGGAAGTGAGTCAGACTCATTTCCTTCTGCCGTTCACAGCGTTTTTATTGCCTGTCTCCCTCTCTGCAATTAGCTGTCAACTGAAAAAAAAAAACCCACCCCACCGAGCCTTTGGCATGGACACAGCGAATAACTGCACCGGGGTATTGCTGCAGTGAGAGGCTAAGGGTGTTTTACATTGGGGTATTGTGAGAGGCTAAGGGTGTTTCACATTGGGGTATTGCTGCAGTGAGAGGCTAAGGGTGTTTTACATTGGGGTATTGTGAGAGGCTAAGGGTGTTTCACATTGGGGTATTGCTGCAGTGAGAGGCTAAGGGTGTTTTACATTGGGGTATTGTGAGAGGCTAAGGGTGTTTCACATTGGGGTATTGCTGCAGTGAGAGGCTAAGGGTGTTTTACATTGGGGTATTGTGAGAGGCTAAGGGTGTTTCACATTGGGGTATTGCTGCAGTGAGAGGCTAAGGGTGTTTTACATTGGTGCAGGGCAAGACTCTCTGCTGGTATTTATCACAGCAGAACGGGAGGTCAATTCGCCAGCGACTCTGCCGTGGCCGCGATTCATCTGACCCACTTAGAGCTGTCTGAAGTGACGGGTTGGGGACCAGCTCCTGTCCAGGTCTCTGCTGCTGGCATCAAGGAGAGAAAGGCCTTTGGATGGCAATGTGTCCTGCATTGCTTCTCCCTCCTCCTGGCTGTGGGAGAGGAGATGAGACTTGTAAAAGATCTTGCAGTATCTAAGGTAGCTGAGAGAAACCTTGCCTGAGGTGCCTGAAAAAGACAAGTCAGTCTTCTAAGATGTGTAAGGAGAACATGGTTGACTATCTTTTCTCGTAAACTTTTATTTTTAGTAACTATGAACTTCATACAGGAAATGACTATGTGCTCCTTGGCTTGGACTTCTTCAAACTAGGAATGGAAGCAGGATCCCTACTCCTTCCAGGAGTTACTCCAGCCAGAGCTAACCTCACAGAGCTCTAAAATCTTCCCTACCAGCACAACTGCTCCTCCTCTGAATTTTTACACCAACAACAGAAGCTCTGTTTCCACCACACAACAAATAAAATGACACTTTCTGCCACCACTGCAGTCTCTCCTGCCACCAACTCTGGCTGATGCACCCCTGAGAGAACAGCCAAGTCAGCCTGGTGAAAAAGAAAACTTGTTTATGATTTGGTGGCAATTCCCCCCTGTATTAGCATTAAGATGCCAGGGTAAATGTCACTGCTTCGAGTGCCTAAGTAACAGTAGCGATCTAAACAGGCAGGGACAGCCATTGACTCAGCACATGAAAGACCCAGATATAACCAATTAATTCCTTCAAGCTTCACTAGCTACTGCCAGCTTGGATCATAAGCCTGCTGTGCTGCTCATGTACTGTACTAGTTACTGCTGCTGCTGGTTGCATTCCCCCTCCCCCTTTTTCTTTGGAATAAAGGAAAGGACCAAGGCTCCATATTCACTGACATTTAAAATATAAATGTCAAGTGCTGGGAATTTCCTTTTCTCCTGAGTAACATTAGCTTTTCCACTCTTTCTCTGTATCTAAGTTTCCACATCATCTTCCTTGAGCTGCCAAGTGCTAGTAAAGACACTGAACTTCCCAAGCCTGGCTTAACATCACAGCAACTAAAGGATTCATACAGTATTCCTAAGAAAAAGTAATCACTACGTATTGGGTACAAGAGGCTTAGGGGAGACCTTACCCGCATGTTCCCGTATTTAAAGGGTGGATACAAAGAAGATGGAGACTCCCTTTTTACAAGGAGTCACATGGAAAAGATACAGGATAAGGGGTACAAGTTACTCGGGGAAGGTGCCAACTGGACACTAGAGGAGAATTTTTTACAGTGAGAACAACTGGCCATTGGAATAATGTCCCCAGAGAAGCGGTGGATTCCCTGACACTGGAAACTTTCATGATCTGGCTGGACGGGGTGCAGGGTAATCTGATCAAGACCACTTATTTGCCCAGAGAGGTTGGATGAGATGATCCTTAAGGTCCCTTCCAACCTGCTGTTCTGAGATTATGATTCGAGGTACCACCTTGGCTTTTATAAATGGTTCCAAATCTTGGTCATTTGTTCCAGAGTTGTAAGAAATAAAACTGTTTCTTTAATGCACTTAAATTGAAAGCCAGAGCCACTGAAAACCTCTGACACTTAAAACTGCCCAGCCCATGGAAAGGTCTTAGGACCCATCCAAGCATAGGGGTTGAATAAAACCAATGCTTTTTTGGTGTAGAAAGGGGTAATTTACTTCACACAGAAGAGACAAAGGCATTAATGCCATTTTTCCTAGTATCTCCCTTAGCGTGCAAGTGTTTTTTCTGCAAACGCTGAGGAAAAATTTCACCCCAGGAAGGAAACTGAGATGTGCACACCCGTGTGAGGGGCTTGATTGCCTACATACTGTTTCAGACACCACTCATGGTCCTACAGAATAGGGGCCTACCTGATTTCATGTGGACAGAAACTATTTGTTGGCACAAAGCCAAAGGGCCACACTGTAACAGAGGAGAGGACAGGCAGGATGCTCTCTGGCTAGCTTCCTCACCCTGCTGTGTAACTGGCATAGGCAAAGCCTTCAAGACACCTCTTTTTTTCAGGTGTCAACTACACCAGGATGGCAGAGGACTCAAAGAGAAGAATGGTGAGCCCAGGCAATGAAAATCTATCACTGTGGCAACAAAACAGGTCTGAAACGGGCTTAATCAACAGGTCCCACACAAACAGCCTGTACTATCTGCCACAAACACTGATGGCCATGTACTTGCCTGGGGTCAGCTCCAGCCTCATCTCCTGAGGGCCATGAGGGGTGTTTGGGTTAGTAAATGCTTCCTGAGAGGGCACTGCTGTGCCACCTGCCTCAAAGAACTCAGGGAAGGGGCTGTTGGCCCCATGATCCAGAGCTGTAACCTAACAATCAGGGGATGTGGACAGAGTTCTCATGCTTTAATCCATGACTTGGCCTTGTATTCATATCACACGCTGCTGGTGCTTAAAATGCTGAGCTGAGCTCTTCCCTTTCACTGCTCACCCTGTCCCCAACTTCCAGCCCTTGAAAGGGCACAACAATACAACACACCTGCCCACTAACAGACTTTTCTGCAACCAGGGATAGCACAGAAACACTGAAGGAAGCCTTAGGTGCATCTGAGAAGGTCAAATCAGGCAGTGAAATGAGGGATAAAGTGCAGTACTTCTTTGAAAAATCTTCTTTTGCAGAAAATAATGGGAAGGGTTCTACTAGAGCAAAGGGCTTCAGCTCAGGGCAATACAGAATCGATTGTAGGCTGCTACAAAATCATACGGTGTTTAAAAGGATCTTTCTGAAATTCTAAGCTTCTAATGGAAAACTCTCACTGCTACTGTAATCCAGTAATTACTCAGTGGTATCCATGCTGGTATCCTCTGCTGCCAGCATGGACACCACTCCTGCTGAAGAGAAGAAAGGAAAGAAAACTGCCACAAAATTTATCTTGCAAGACCAACAAGACTCCATTTAACCAGATGGTGCCAAACTGAATTCCCAGTGCTTTGCTGATGCCACTGAGGATCCTGGTCAGGAGAACATCCACCAGAGAAGAACATGGAAAGTAACTTCCTCATTTTCAAATTTATAAACCTAGAATGATCAGGATGACTGAACACCAAACTCTTGGGAGGAACTACATACACAAAAGCAGTCCTTGGTTGCCCTTTTTTCTACAAAACACTACTTGCTGAGTAGAAACAAAAAGTGGTGAAGAAGACTCAGCTTAGGTAATTCAGCACAGCTCCAGCAGATTTCTGATTACAGAATCATAGAACTGTTACAGCTGGAAAAGACCTTCAAGATCATCGAGTCCAACCATCTATCCAGCCCTACTAGGTCAAACACTAGACCATGTCACCAAGTACAACATCTGCTCTTCTTTTAAACACCTCCAGGGATGGTCACTCAACCACCTCCCTGGGCAGCCTGTTCCAGTATCTGACAACCCTTTCAGTAAAGAAGTTTTTCCTAATATCCAACCTAAACTTCCCCTGATGCAACTTCAGACCGTTTCCCCATGTCCTGTCATTAGCTACTGGGGAGAAGAGACTGATCTCCACCTCACTACAACCACCTTTTAGGTAGCTGTAGAGAGCAATGAGCAGTTGCTAAGGCAACTTTGGTTTGCCCCATTTTACCAGGGCTCCAACTTTTACTACTTTGCTACCCATTAGCAGATGAACAGAGAAAGGGTGGCTGCCTGCCACTTAACAAGAAGGGGTTTGGACCCTCACTGAAGGTTCCTTGCCTACAATATCCTCAATGGTCCAACTGCATTAGCTCTGTCTTTATGAAAATTTCCTTTGAAAAGTAAGTCATTAACCCAGGTGGGAAATTCTTGTGTTCTTGTGAAATCTAAGTGAAAGGCACATTGAATGCAATTCTCTAGATAGTAATAGTTCTTGGAAAACTCCACCTCTTACCTCCTCCTCCCCTTGTTTACTCTTTTCCTAAGAAAACTCACTCATCAAATTAGACCGAGCTGAGATTTCTTTTGAACTGATTTAGCAGTACAATATTTTTACAAGTTTTCTAGCAGAGAAAAACCCCATACATACTTGCTGAAGAAAAACAGTATCAAGAAAAGTAGGTAGTGCTGAAGTTTCTGTTCCTAAGTAGGTTAACAGATTGACAGACTACTTCCTCCTCAACAATTCATTATTTCAGGGCTTATTGTTTTGTTGTTGCTATTTTAAGCAGGATTGTCAGAACCTGCCTGCAAGCACCAAGCCTAAGTCTTCTCTCTAGTATTATATCCCAATAACTGATTTTTAACAACCTGTGGAGGCCTTAAGGGAGCTGGATGAAAAGAGCAACACAAACTGTTAAATGTTTCTGTAAAGTCCCATCAGCTCAAGTAACAGCCCCATTCTTGCAACTCACTAACATGGGGACACCCCACACTGCACCTGCTGCTTCTGGCCTGAAACCTTAACAAAGGGAAATCTCAAGATTATTCTGGGTGGCTCCCTTAATAGGAAGGAAAGCGAAAACCAAAGACCTCCTAGAGAGGATTTACCAGCAGTGTTACGGGGACCACCACCTCCTCTGCCCCTGCCCCTCCTCTGCCCCTCGTGACTCAGCACTGAACAACTTGGGCATGTGCTCCTGAATGGCAACTGTCTGTGGGGAAGCGGAATGTCCTAAAAAGGCAGAGAGATGAAACCTTTCACCTACTTCTCACACAATCGATACACCGGAAAATGACATTTTGTGACATTAACTCTGGCACTGGCAGCAGTCTGAGACCCAAATTGAGACCAACAAGGTCCAAATTCCAGCGGAACTGAGCAGCTCCATGAGATAACCAAGGGTCAGAGTCCACCAGGCTTATTCCCATCAGGCCATCCCATCCAAACAAAAGCCCACCCGCAGCAGAAGAGCCTGTGTGGCTGCTCTCCATAGGGGTGAGTGCCTGCGTGTCACCCCCAGCTATCTTATCAGGTGCTTTTTGAAGAGAAGCTCAGCAAACACTCTGTGATCTGATATGACAGGGGACGAGGGACCCATCTGGGAGGTCATTAGGACAGCAAGGGCAAACAGACAGCTACAGGAATGGAGAAAGATTCCCATGCAGCCTAAGGGAAGGCATGGGACAGAAAGAAATCCATTTCAGACTGCAGTGAGTCTCTCCTGCTATTTTAATGGCAGCCAAACTGTGAAAACTAGGTATAGAGACTTACACAAGAACTTCCTGCTGCCATTAGACATTTTCTGCTGCCTGGTTTAGTATATCCCTCACTGAGGTTTCCACAGCAGCGGATCCTGCAGGATTGCAGGATACACATCCCAAGTCCCTGTATAAATACAACATTGTTTAATGAGGCTGCAATGTTCTTTCTTGTATGGGTAACGACCTTTACAAATTCATTTTTCAGATAAAATCTGTACCGAAGCACTCGTGTCATCTGCTTACTCTCTGCTTGCCCAGGGTAGTGCAGAGTGACCTCACAGAGCACTGACTTCCTCACCAGGGTTTTAAGTTTAACAGTCCTAGTCAAAATGCCCTGGGGAAAAGAGAAAAAAAAAGGGGAAAAAAAGACTTATCAGCAGTCCCAGGGAGAAAACTCAGCACCTTGCAGGAAATCTTCCCAGGAGAAAACAGCAGCAAAACCAGGAGTGGAGCAGCCCCAGTGCCAGACATGTCTGCCTGGCAGCAGCACATCAAGGTGGCCCTTTGGACCCCCCTCCTTGCTCCTCTCAACCCGCCTCCTCTCATCCATGCTCTCCTGCACACACTCACACACTATTTTGGGGAAACCACCAAGTCCCCTATACACTTCTCATTTGACTGTTCTGGGTTCATTTCTGCTATAGCATCTCTGCACAATTAGCCAATTATGACAGCTAATTAGTCATCAACCCCCAAAAGGCTAACCTCCTGCCTTCTTCACAGCCTCATGCTGTGCATTAGCCCTTGCTGAGCAAGCAACACACACACTGGTGGAGATGCCCCCAGTCCTGCCCCCTGTTCTCTTTTGTCCCTCAGAAAGGCAAGACTTCACCAAGTAACCTTGGTATTGCTAACCAGAGTGGTTCTGCTGTATGGCTTTCTGAATTAGGTCCTACATACAGTATCCCACCAATCTTCCAGGGATATTCCTCTCCCTTCTGCGTTGTCCCCAGCTTAGGACGCAGAGATGAACAAGAACCGTTCTCTCCAAAACTTGGGTACAGTATGTCAGGCTTAGGACACACGAAAGACTTCTCAGGCTCATCGGCTCTTGGAGCTAAGCAGAAAACCACCCAACTAAAGGAATCACCTGTGTCTGTCTGGAAGGTAACTTCCAGCCTGGGATGTGGCCATAATAAGCACAGAGGGATAAAAAAAAAAGTTCACTCTTTTTACCCCTTGCCTACAACTAAGCCTAACTGGTTCTGTCCTGGGTGCTCACAGCACGTGAACCCCCAAACCTGCACTTGCTGCTCCCCACACTGAAGCACAAGCTCTCCGTGGAGCATTTCAGCATTACTAGAGAAGCCAGATACATAATTTCACCCAGATGCTCTCCAAGTCACGCAGTTTCCTAATAACACTCTGTGAAAACATCCAGTCTTTTTCTAGTTTCTGGGCTTCACCACGCTTATCAATGACAATGTCTTTCCTCAAACTAGTGACTTCACACAGTTTATTTGATCATGGTTAGCCAGTTATCACTGCAGCATCTACAGCTGGCTCATCTCTAGTTCTAAAGCAGGCCCTCTTTCTCCTCCCTCCCATGAGAGATCTGCATGACAGTTCACAGCTTGCTCTCCAGTCCCTGACCATTCTCCTAACTGTCCTGTAAATTAATAGATAACTTATCTTTGAGACCATTTATGCAACAGCTGCTAGAGCTCATCACCAAAAAGAGGTGGGGTCATGGGCAGGAAACATCATCTCAGTTGTCACTTAATGGAGGCAAAACCCATAACCCGCAAGTGCGAGACATACACACACAGAGGGAAGATGAACACAGTTCCTGCAGCTGAGGGTGGCCAGCTATGCAACTGTTTAAGTAATTTCACACCTCTTTCTCCACCCACTCTGTCTGCCTCCTCTACTTGGGCTGCTAGGGAAATGCAGCGGTGGCTGTTGGTGCTGAGTACCTGATACTTGGTGCCAGCAAAGGCATGGCTCGAGGTTGCTCAAACACACCAGCAGCAATAATCACAGAATCACACAGAATCACAGAATTTTAGGGGTTGGAAGGGACCTCAAAAGATCATCTAGTCCAACCCCTCCCTGCCAGAGCAGGATCACCTAGAGTAGGTCACACAGGAATGCATCCAGGAGGAGCTGGAGCCCCCTTGGCAAATTAAGGATGAGGAAGAGTGCTTTGTGCCTGGGCGAGGGAGGAGGACAGGACACTGCTAATGAGACTCCTAAGCACATCAATGCACTCTCATCATTCAAGACTTTGCTACTGCTCCATACCCACGTTCTGGTAAGTGCCAAACACCTCAGAGGTCAAGCAGACCTATTTATGTGAAACCAACCACACGCATTCAGCTGAGGAGGGAATAAACAGAAGTTACTCTTTGCCCCTACAAAGAAAGTAAGTGCTGGGGAAATGCCAAGTCACTGGAGAGAATAAAGGAGTGATTAATCGGGTCACAACGACTGCGATATATGTACTTATCTTAAATCCCTACCTCATGCCCTCTGTCTTGCACAGGACATGATTCACTGTCTGCTTCTGAGAATGACCCAGACTCATCGCTGGAGTTTGTTCCATAGGATGGCTCACATTTAATCTGGGCTCGGACCGGGTTGTACAATCCATCCCCCACCACGCCGGGCTCCTGGTGCTCGGGCGCCAGGAATCGGGGGCCTTGGGAGCAAGGGGAAGAGGAGAGCTCGCAAAGACGCAGGCTGCAGGGAGAGCCACCACTGCCATCCTCTGCGTACGAGTAGGAAGAGCACGAGCTGGAGGTCCTGGTTCTGGTTTCCAAAGGGGGAGAGCGAGGGCAAACTTTAATTGGCACTGGACAGCTGGTATTCGGCCGCATCCTTCCCGTCAAGTGATCAGCTGTCAGTCCGCTGTGCGAATAGGTCTGAGAGCTGGGGAGAGACTGGCTACTGCCAGCCCACAGACCCTTTGGCACAGTCTCAGTGAGGTCTTTGTCCAAGCTGCTCACACCAGAATATGAATGCACCGAAGTGTTTACTTGGTCACAAGCGTTTGAAGAGAATATAACACTCCTCCTGTCCAGTTCCCCTTCTTGCTTACAGAGAGTTTCAAAGCCGGGCCCCCTGAGCGGTGATCCCACTGTGAAGTTGGAAGCATCCTTCTGCATGGCATGGGACTGTCCATAGTTCCCCGTGAAAGGGATGTAATCAGTTTTGTGGTCACCCTGAGTTGTCCCTTTTTCAAAAGGGCATGCTGGACTCCTGCCAAAGTGCTGTTGGGAAGTGCTGGGGAAGCCAACCAAATCTATGCTTTTTGTTCTGTTGAAGAAAGACCGCAAGCAAGAAGGAGAGGACCCACTTTTCGGCCTGTCGACACAAGTGGGGCTTGGCTGTTTCCTGTCCATTTCAACATCCCCTTCTTTATCCCTGATGTCAGGTTCATCTCCAGACAGGCAAAGTGTGATGCTTTCTTCATCGTTCTCTTCATTCGGAGGCTCACTTTTTATCTGCCCCATAGCAAGTCCTGATTTGAGGCCATTTCCAGAGCTCTCTTCGCTGAATGTGCTTGCAAAACCTGAGGTACTGATGTGTGATGTGTTGTAGACATTCTTGGTACAAGCAAGCTGGTATTTCTTGTATCTAGGGTACCGTGTTACTGCATCTTTGTCCAAATTGTCCTTGCTATCTCTCAGCATGTCAGAGTCAGGCAGCATCCCTTCGCCTTTGTCTGTTCCAGCAACAGTGGTTTCAAAACTGAAGGGCTCTTGGTGCATTCTCTCTCTTGGGCAAGATATTTTTGATGTCTCTGATTCCATCGTCTCCTCTTCGTCTCCATCCGAGTTCTCCTCATCGTGCATGCGCTGGCAGGCGGTATCTTTTTTGCACAGGAACAGGCCATCTTCATTGTTCAGCAGTTGTGTCTGAAGGAAACTGAAGCAGGAGTCCTCCAGGTTGTGCATGCGCAGGAATTCAGCGCAGTGGATGACCTCCTGGATGTTTTCTCTGCTGAGTAACAGCTTAGCAGTGTAGGCAAACTGTAACAACGGACCAAATCCCCTGACAGTGACCTGCAAAAGAAGAGAGGGAAATTGCCAGCGTTACCATTGGCTCTTGCTATCACCCCAAGTTCTTCACCGTATAGTTAGATAACCTGACAGATCTAGTGTCCAGAAACAAATGCCACTCAGTACCAGTTACCCATCTATCAGGTCAGCAATGATGCTACATGCAGCAACTAGCACTGCTCCCTTTATGTTGCCCCTGTACATCAACTTTACAGGTTGAGCTGAGCCTTATTTTCCCCAAATCTATTCAAGACCTATGAGCTAAGCCTCTGATGTAACAGACGACTGGAAAACCAGACTGGTGTGGATGCTGCTAGTTCTTGGATGGATCTTATTTTAACTGCTGCAGCCCACCACCCTGAAAGTACCAATTCAAATTGGATTCTTCTGTCCTGATGGAAGCTCTGGCAAGGAACAGTTTCAAGCTTAAGATACCCCTTATACACAAAAACTATTTTAGGAAGGAAACATTTAATATTGTAGAAGGATTCAACAGCAAATATCTTTCGGCCGCTTTTAAGAGCAAACTGGTGCCTTTTTTCCTCGCCAGATTTTGCAAGGCATCGTTGAATAAATAATAGGTAATTAATGACGGCACAGCTCTTTTTTCCATCCCATGGAGATTTTTTTCTCCTCATACGGATTGTAATTTGTCTGGCTGAGGTAAGAGTTAATTTTCCTGATTTTAGTTAGTCTAAGGTACAGCTAGCAGGAAAGAAATCCATATTCATAGTTCAAGTGATACAAATCACTCCGAATACCACCTCGGTACATAACTTCCCACCATTTTCTTCGTAGAACGAGTAACAACTCTTTCCAGGGGAGTGATCTCCAACCAACTGTTCCAGGTCTGAGTTATGCACCACTACTTGTCCTTTTTTCTCATCATACCATCTACGCTATATTTTACATTCACACATCATATATTAAAAAATACACTTTCTCCCCCCCAGATTTTTTAGTGATATCTTCACATGTAACTATCAAGTAACTTGCTAAGCCACATGGTAAGCTATATCTATTTTTTGACCCAAAATACTAACTTCTGTTGCATTTTCCCATCGCCCCCACCATGGGAAGGAAACAGAGGTACTGGAAAAACTCTATTCTTCATGAAGCTACAAGAGGCTGCTTCAAAACCAGGGCTCATCATCAATGATAAAGGTTTCTCCACAAGAAGGAGATTCAGTGGTTTGGCCACAAAGTTCAGACTTGGGAGGGCACAACTCAATTTCCTGCTGCACCAAACACCTCCGACACAACCCCGACAAGTCACTTCACTCTTGATTCACCAAGACACCTTTTTGCCTTTCTTGCAAGAGGTATTCACCAATCTGAGTTGCCTGTGCTTTTGCATGGGATTCAGAGTACCCAAACACCTGTACCTAGATGAGGTTGGGATGCCCAGCCTGTAATCTCTTCCCGTCTCTGGTAAGTGTTCCCAGCTCGGCTGCTTTTTTTTAAAAAAAAGAAACAAGAAGGGAAGCACTGCTGACCTTTCTTGGTAAAATAGTCTAAAGATCAGAAAGGGGACTTAGAAAGTAGGAGAGCAAGTCCCTTCCCCAGTTTGTGGGGATTCACACTCACATTTCTTGGCTGCTCAGAAGTCTATCCTACCCAGTAGGTATGGGATACCCTGAAGGTGAGTTGCTTTTCCCCATCCTTCCAACTGAATTGACAGCACTGAACATGAAGCTGGTCAAGAGGTCAGTGAGACATCAGGCCATGAATTTCCGGTCTTATTTGTGATTAGCATAGATTTGATTGAGTAATTTGGTTCATCCCAAGGAAAAACTTAAAAATTCCCTACCCTGCCTCAGGACCAGTGGCAGAGCTCACACACTTTTATAGAAAAATGTGACTTCCAGAAAAAAGCCTTTGTTATTCATAGATCGGCACTTGTGATGCTGGATTATGAAGATACCGCAAGTGGTGCAGACTTTGATGGAGAGAAAAATATTTTAAATCACCTCTAAAATTGCTCCCAATAGCTCTTCCACACATACATAACATTACCACTGTACCTGCTATTTTAAGAAGTGGCGCATTTTTGTGCCCATACTTACACACTTGCACGTTCCTGCTCTACAATACGCCTCTGGTACAGAGCTGCCAGCTATTAAACTGATGGGGTCTTTATCAGTGTTACACTTTCTGCCTATTTGTTAGATTATCAGCTCACCAAAGGCCTATCTGCACTTTATCTATGCAGCGTGATTAACAAAATTGCTCGGGAACTTAATGAGCTACTCGCAGGCCTCATGTTTCTCCGACAGGACCTTCAGTGTGGGGGCTCACACATCCCTACACGTCCCACAAGCTCTGCAGCAGCAGCGTACATTCCCAGGAGCCGCCATGAATATGGCTTTGGGGTTTTTTTGGTCCCTTTTGATGAGGAGGGATTCGGGAGCACAGATCCATCTCTCCTGGCAGTTGTGTCACTTGGCCACTAGGTGGAACGACTGGAAAGCAAATTACAATAATTTCCTGCTCAGGGCAAGGTTTCACCTGCCCGGCTGTTGTCCCTGCAGAGCCTGGGGCTGACTCATACCACCCCACAGCCAGGCTGTCTCCCATGCTGACTCAGGTTTTCACTCCCAATAAACCACTGACATAACAAACGGCAGCGAGACGGCTGTTAGAGCTGTTCTGCGCTGGAAGCAACGCCAGAGACCATGCTGTGGGCTCCCCCATGATGCCCAGCAGATGCCTCAAGCAAAGGATAATGAAAATGTTGGTCAAACACGTGCCTTGACTTCCCGACAAGGTCTCACCCAGTTACACAACTTTCCTCCGCTCTCACTATCTTCTGATCCAGGGGGAGAAAGTTTCTTTTCAAGCACCCGGCACTTGTCATTGCCCTTAGGGAGGAATCTCTCAAGTGCCAATGCTTGAAAACGCACAAACAATAACTCTGGTAACAAATGGATGCAAAGCTTGCTGCCAAGTGTGAAAGCCAGCACAATCTCTGTTGCCTGAAGCTGTCTAAATATTGATTCGGCTCCCACGGCAGGTCCCCTGCTTCAGCCCCACCAGTTTTGGGACCGCCTGCATCTGATGCATTCTGGCAGGAAGGCAGGGATCGAGGCGCTGGAGCGTGGCTATGAGCACCAAGAAAAGGCTTCGAAGCTGCGTGCATTACCATCACACATGCACTTCTGTAGGAAGAGGTAAGAACAGCCCTTTAAAATGATTTGACCTGACTGATGCATCCCAGTGAAAAACAGTTAGTGAAACCACGTTGATCTGTGTTTGCAGAAAGAAACAGATCATTCCTCTGATATAACAGTCTCCATTTACAAGTGAGAGAGGCTTTTGCTGGATGGGTTAAAACACATGCCAGCAACAATTTCAGTTTATTTTTTTTTCATACTGTAAATAAGATGCCATATGTTCAAGATTTGTTTGCTTTTAAACCTTATTTTCCATAGAAACTCTTGTTCAAGTAGGCAGGTCAATTTGTGGGAACCTCCACTGAGCATCTTGTCCAAGCTCATATGGCAAGTCACTGCTCCCCTGCCCTCCAGCCATTTGCCTTATTTCAATTTCTACCCACTTCTCTTGTTTAAATGGAATTGATTTGCTACAAGAAAACCAGGAAGAGAAAAGATAAAACATACATACAAAACAATGCCTACACAGACAAGGAGAGCAAAGAAAAGATCTCAGCTTCCTGGAGGCTTGCTTTCCTTTATTTTCTCTCCATTCCCTCCCTTTCAAGACAGGCCAGAAGAAGACTTCTGTGTACTTGAAACATGACAAACATCCCTCCAATTCTAAGGATGAATCAATTAATTTTGTCTTGCTCCTGTCTCCAGCTGGTCTTGTATGCATTATAACCCTTCTGCACACCTAGTGCACCAAGGATGTGGGTACTGCAGCCCTGCTGAAGCCACCTGGCACATCTTGGGGATCCATGTGCCCCTGGGAGTCCTCCTGCCTCTGCCATGCTGTCGTGGGTACACTGTGTTCAGCATGTGGTATGAAGGCCTATGTCAATTCAGTTTTGTGAGGATAACAAGCCTAACCACTGTTAAGATGAAAGAAAGAAAGTTCTCCAGCCTGTTATCTGCCATTTGTCTCTCAGATTGATCTAGCCAAGCCAGGGGCACATGTTTTGTATGTCCATGCCCTCCTGAGTTTATGATACTGAAGAACGGGCTGGAAATAATGCAGTGATATAATCACCATCAAGAGAGTAGTTAATCAGCATTAGCCATATTGAATTTACTGGCAAAATACAGACAGAGGCCCTGCAGAAAATAAGCATGTGAAATCTATTTTAGTTCAGTCCTACACTGCTTTTCTCCTTACAGAGTCCTGTGGAGTGCAATGCTCTGGTTAGTTTTAATTGATTTAAGTGACCAGACTTCCACTACTTCCTTTGGGAGATCATTGCCAGACTCTACTCAAAACCTCCCTGTGAGGAAATCTTCCTTCCCTTATTTTCCTCCATCACCTCTGATTATATTTCCTCAAAGCTTTCTGGGCAATGCTTCTTCCTCCTAGAGCAAAAGTTGCATTGTTACTATACTCTCTGCCTTCCCTCCTTTGGTTGGTATCGTATCATTAATGAAAAACTGGCTAATGCAAAGGGAGCAACAGTGATCACTACGAGATGGGAGAATAAGAAGCTGAGATGAGAGTGAGCAAGGAGAAATTCTTCTTGTAAAGTAAAGGCAGCAGCATCATGGATGTGAATGTAGAGTGGTTTTAGCACAGCATTTTTCTAGCATTGGGCACGCACGGCTCTAAAGTTAGGAGGAGGGTTAGCTCACTTCCACGTTACAATAGAACATCCTATTTTCATAAGGGACTTCTAGGGCAGAAATTCTATTTTAAATGCAGTTGTACGCACACCCACAGGCACCACGGGAGACACGACACCGCTGGTGAACTCCCTCTGGCTCCCTGTTGCACCAGGTCTCCTACACGCCGGCTGATCAAGCACGCCGTGGAGGCCTCTGCGTTGTTCTGAACTCATGGGACGTGGCCTCAGAGCACACGCAGAGGTCTGACATTTCTGTGGAAAGGCTGGACTCGCTGTGCACTGCAGAGTTCATCAGTGCATGCTCATTTACTGGCTGCCCAGACTTCCAGATGTCTCAAAATCCCAGACAAATAGACAAAATCCTCCAATTCTCCACAGACTATTTCTTATTAGGGGTGGGAGGGTGGGGGGTGGCGGGGGGAAGGTTATTTCCAAGGGAAACATGGATGTCTGGTAACCCTGCTCCAAATGGCATCTGTGTGAAAAGTTTCATCTGGAGCGGGGAAGGTCAGTCCCTGCAAAATGCCAGCAAATCTGAGTTCAATTTAAAGAGTGGAAGAGTGATTAAGGGCAAGGAAAGATCACTGTAAACATGCAGGAATGTAAAACTTGGCAAGGCAATATCTAAAATGGAGCAAGAGAATGTTTACAGTAATCTGATGCATACTAACATAGAGAACAGAGAAGAATTGTCTAGTTTGCTATGGGGTGCTATTGCTGATTGCAGTGAGGGGAAATTGAAGAAATTAAAAACGTAGGGATTTTTTTCCAGATTCTTAACCTAACTGTGAATTCAGTATCATCTTGGAAGGCTTTCCAGGATAGATGATGGATACTTTATGTCTGGGAACTGCAAAGCAAAACTTGCACAACACAACCTTGTTCTGGCAAGGTGGGCTTTGATAATTTGTTAGGCTTTTCCAATCCTAATTTCTGTGTTAATGAGGGCACAGTGGCAAGGACCTTCTAGAAGACTGCATCAATGTTCAACAGCAAATGTACGTGCAATTGTTCCTCTTCAAATAAAGTGTATCTGGGGCACATTCAAAGAACAAGCTCACTGACGGTGGTGTGGAAGGGCAGAGCCCCCTCTTCCCCTCCAGGGACACAATGAGATCTGCAGAACATTAGGTACTAAATCCCACAGAACTGGGGGTAAATTAGATGATCAGACCTTCAGACCCACTGAGAACCCAGAAGACCTGACGGAGCAGCACAGGCGCGGATCATTATCTTTATGCATTTGAGTAGTCTTGTTGAAATCAATATGAGTACTGATGGGTTTTCTGTGAAGCATGAAAGCTGCTTGTAGGATTATGGATTATATTTTTAGTATTTGATTTTCAGGCTAAATACATCACCAGGCACCTAAAAACAGTTAGAAACCCCTCATCTCTAATCTCCAAACATCGATTTAATTATTAAACCATTTTGTGGGGAAGGAAGAAAGGAAAATTGAATCAAACCTCACATGCTGGATATCAAATACCAAACTAAATATTACTTTAAAACAATTGGATAAAAACATAGAAGAAATATGACCACTTCTTGCGGAACCCCAAATCAATCTGTTAATCTCAGACTGTTTTGCAGTGGGCCCACTATGGTACCCATTCCGTTAACATTTCAGTGCCGTTACTGCAGTCTGAATGCACGTGTGGAGAGCTTTTAAATCCATCTCAGCCCTGAAGTTTGTCAACTAGCTCACGGTTGTAGCAAACAAACTACTATCTTCTCATTTGGCCAACGTGCTCCCAGCACCACAACTTATATAATCGAACACATGCTAGAAATAGGAGATAAGCTTAGTGACAGTTAACTGCTGCTATTTTTTTCCACAGCCTGAAGAAGGTCTCTGGGATTAAATATTAACTCTAATCTTATTTGCTAAAATTAGCGCACACTGTATTCTTTTTCTTTTACAGCCAATTGCAAGTATAGCACAGAAGTTATTTCAGAGTGTAATCTGATAACCAAAATCAGTTCCCAAAGCTGTTATTCCACTAAGAGTTAAGAGACTTCCAGGTTATTTACTTAGTTATTTTTATTTGGGATGGCAGAGCCTGGCAGATCCTGTTTTTCCTAGCTTGAGCGTATTTAGGGTTGGAAAACTCTCTGAAAGCTTTAAGTGTATTCCTAGGCTCAAACAGGTCAGCTGAACATGCAAAACCAACGGTGCCAGACATCATGGTCTGTCCCTATGAACGCACCAAGGAAACCTGCACGGAGTCAGGAATTGATCTGAAACCGTGTCGTTTTACATAGGGTGGGAACACACGGGAGGCAAGAAGAAGTTAGAGGAAGAGCTGATAAACAGCAGAGTACTTTCATAAGCTGATGCCACAGCAGCACCTTACTGCATTTTCGCCCTCTTTAACGGCGTTTAAATGTTCTCTCACCACCAGCTTACAGATGTATTTCCCCTATCTGCTTATAAAGCTGTGAGATCCTAAAATGAGTAATCACTCTTTAAAGTTCAACTTGGGTGAGAAGCATCAGGGGTAGGTATTTGTGTTATCTGGGCTTTTAAAGAAGAGAAGAGCGTACAAGTCAATGGTGGAGAAGATTCACTCTAAAACGAAGCAGACAGCCTGCTGACCTGCCCCAGTTTTACATTCTGCCACTTCAGGTAGCATGTAGAAATATGGGCAGAACAGTAACCTGAAGTCCAAGTGACAGCCTGGCACCTCCCACTTAGCATCGCATCATGTCACGTCATGCTGCAGGGCTGGGAGACCACTGCAACAGACCCCCTCAGAACAAACATAAGCTGGGGAAAGGAGAACCTGGATACACAGCTCCTTTCTTTGAGAGGCTGATTTCCCTAATTTATTTATTGGGTAGCTAAAAGTCCCACTGATAATGCTGCTACCTGCAAAGCCACACTGAGATCAGGCTAAGGAGCATCCCATTATTTTTCCAGTGTGTCCTCCACAACAGCCTCTCAGGCATCAGGCTGAGAGAGAGCTTCAAGGAGATGCTTAACTCATGTCAGTGGTACTTCTAAGTAAGATGCCACATTGGAAGTCCTTGTCCAACTTCCAATTCCGTGCTTTCAGAAAATAAAGAGAAAGGCACAAGTGCCCTCCTCAGCCTTCCTCCCCTGAAGCCTCAACTTTTGGCTAGATGATGAATTTACACTAGAAGCCCTGACTGTCCGTGCAAGAGTATTTACAAATCCAAGGAGGAAACCAGGTGACTTCTCATTTTTCTCTCTCTGGCATAACAAACATGTCTGGGGGCAGCACTTCCAAATGCTTCCTCCCCCTTGCTTGAAAGGCAGGGAGAGACCAATATCCCCCCAGTGCCTGCAGAGTACCGTGATGCTCCCAGGCAGCAGATGCAAGAGGAGGAGGAAGGAGAGGACCTTCACGCTAGACTCGCCTCGAGGATGGGGAGCAGTAATTGCAAATCGCATGCGTCGCCCTGTCAGCAGTGCGTCAGCGCTGACGGAGGGGCAGGTGGCTCAGAATTGATTGCCAAGCACAAGATGGCGTAAACAGCCGATGGATCAATGCTGCGTTACTGGTTATGTCAGTGTCTGACCGCACGTGACTCATGAGTGGTGCGCAACAGTTAAGGCCCCTGTATAATTGGGGTTCTTCCAAACCAAATTTACTGTAGTAAAGGCCTCAACTTCGGAGTGTTGTCAAAAATCCTGGCCCCCAAGCCTGGGGCCAGTAATGTCAGATGAACCAAATGGGGAGACAGAATCAGAAGACATCTAAGAAATAAAAACAAAAATCAATTCAGAGTAATAAAAGTGACAATAATCCCTGATCCAACTGCAATGCTTATTTTAATTCACGACTTCAAGTTTTAGTTCATCTTGGAGTTAATGAAGACCAGCTGAAATTCTTTTGGCCTTTCAGAAGTGAGACTGGTTTCAAAGCAGAACGAAGACTTTTCTTTTGGAAATCCTGGCAGTATCCCTAGGCATGTTTTGCTTCCTTCCCATTTTAAAGGGAAAGTATTTTTTTTAATTTGCTGCAACTTTCATAAACACACTGTTTACTGAGAAGGAAGGTAGGTATGTCCAGGCATAAGACCCAATACTTTGCTCTTGACACATTTCAGTTCAGGAAATTCATCCTTATCCAAAATAAATGAATATGCTTGCAAAACACTGCTAGAGCATTGGAGATCCAGTGCTTCCCATAGCAAGGATGCACCGCCTGGATCACATCTACTCCAACCATCAGCCTCTGCCAGGTGTCCCTTGGCACATCCTGTTGGGCAGCTCTGGGTTTTACCACCCACAGTGGTTTGCCGAGCTAAGGGAAGGTTTTCCTGCATGGCCGCTCCCCCTGGCCACAGACATGAGAAGCTGGGCAGCCAATGGGACAGGTCTGTGCCGAGGTGAGGGGCTGCTGGTAGCTGTGCTGGCATCAGGGCATGCCTCTCTCTGCCACCCCACCGTGGTGCAACACCTTTGGCAGAAAAGCTCTCGGGCTGGAGAGGGAACCTTCTTGCACCCCTGCAAGCAAACCTGCCACATGATACCTGTCAGAGCACTTTCTTTAAAGCCTCACTCAGTAACTTGTGCTACAGTCATACGCTAGTTTATTAAATCATGAAGAGAATACTGCCTGCAATTGTAGGCATCAAACTGGAGCAATGACAGCTGAAATGCCACTGTTTAGAGAAGACACCTTAATAAACTTCAGCAGAAGGAGACAAATTTTCCCTCACTAATTACATGGTTTCAGGTATGTTGTCAATGTTAGAGCCTGCCCAGGGCGTAACTGGAGAACACAGACAATTCAAACCTACGGCCAAGAGAGTACCTGCAGGCAAGCACAAGCGAAAAAGCTTGGAGGGAAACTTTCAGGCAGCTCACAGACTCTGGGTGGAGGTGTTAGAAAGAAAATTAGAGATGAGGATGTTGCAAAAAATCTTCCCTCCAAATGAACAACTCAGCTACAACACGTCTGAATCAACAAAGAACACATAAAAAGCAGTGGCATTAATTAGCAGTTTGAACACTTGGGCATGAACTGGAAGATAAAGCAAAGGGAAATACGACTGTGATGCCTGGCAGTTTGCAAACGTTTGTTTTTCCAATGCAACTTGCACTTTAAAAAACCTGGAACACAGTAACAATGGATGACACAGGAAGGTGGCTCAGCAGAAATGCTGCCTTCTCTCCTCAGGTGCCCGTGCAAGCCATGTCAAGAACAGTGGGGCAGAAACAAGCAGAAATTAAGGAGATTTTAACCTAAGAGCATTGTCAGAATTAAAGTGCTACTGTAATTTATAGTTAAAATCAGTCCTGTAGTTTTGCAAAAGGAAAACTAAACTGACCCTCAGATAATAAAAGAATTAAAAAAAAAGGAGAAAGTGTTGAGCATGAGAAGGGGGAAGGAAAGAGCAGGAAGCTTTCACAGAACGTAAATTGTGAGAGAAGAGTCTATGAAAGACCTGTTTAGGTGCATGTCATCAGCCAAAGTGGGAGGAAAAAGGGAAAACAACAAGCAGTTTAAGAACTTCTAGAATGAAAACTCTAGAAGTTACATTATGAAATATCAAAATAGGTAGGAAAAGAAGATAGATGCATGTAGAAATTTGCTAATTCAGAGTGCTTCAAAGAATGGTTCAGAGTTTCCAAAGCTGCAATTAGTACACAAGCAAACACAACAATACAGAAAAATTCCAAAGACTTGTAAATTGCACAAAGACTCCTCTTTACCGAGGATGGCAAAATTTGTTTGTGTGAATAAACTATATAATAGTGTATTAAATACACTGCAATTACTTTATAAAAACAAGGAATACTTCACAGCAAGGCATCTTGCTGCAAGCCTTACTATTATATTTCACGTAGTGTAAGAGAGGAAGAAACAGGCTCTGCTAGATATGATCTAGGAAAACACAAGGCTCCACTCTAAGGAAGAGAACTGAATCAGAAGACAAAGGAGCTGGAGAGGAAACAGGCTCACAAGACAGGGCTGGACAACATCTGATGCAGCTCACGGATGCTCTGCCGTGGTTTCCACGGGACTGACGATGTCAGCGCTGCCTGTGACCACACGCCCCCATGGCACAGCATATAGAATCCCTGGCAGCTTTACACCGGGAAGCAGAGTGCGCAGCCCAGCAAATAGTGCAACATTTCAAGCCCAGAGATGCTTTTGCTGGGCTGTGGAAGGAACTACACGTCAAAGGCTTTACTATTGCACTTCATGAAGTAACCAGTCAATCACAGTTATTAACTGGTAGGCTGAAACCCTGTACAAATAACCCAGCTTCCTGCAGGCATCGTATTTTTAAAACAAAACCTACCCAATGCTGCATTTGTTCCAGTTTTCCTTTGCATCCTCCTCCACCTTGCCTTTTAATTTCCGGTATTTGGACATGCAATTTTTCTATGTTCACTTTGTTTTTGTTCTTGCACGGCTACTAACAGATCTGAGGATTACGCTGGCTTTTGTTCCACTGCTTCGCGTTCACATTTCATCAATGATGTCCGCTCAGCTCAGCAAAGCAGGTTTGCAAGGAGAGCCAGTCACTGCTGAGCTGGCAACGCTGGTCCTCTCCCATCCTCCACGAGGAGCAGTTAACTCCTCCTGCGGCTGCCCAAAAGGTTAGCTAGGCGCTGTAAATCCCACCAGAGAAAACTGGAGTTATTTCACTTCTTGCTGAGATTTCCTGGCTCCTGTGAGCAAAGGTAAATGGCTCCTTCAGTCCCTGAAGGACAGCAGGCTCCATAAAAGCATCCCGCAGCAAAGGGAAGGGCAGGAACGATGGGCAGCAGCATCCCAGTGCAGCCACAACCCTGTGCCCAGCTCCAGGCTGTTCCAAGGAACTGAACTCCCCCTTTCTGATTTATACACAAGACTTAAGATCTACCCAAAGAAAAAGGTGTAGAAAATGCCATCTAACCTAGAGACCCTTGAAATACTCTCCAGGTAGAAGAATGATGGCATTTCCAGATTGACATGTGAGTTCTCTGTCCAGGAAGGGTGGAAGTCAGGACTTTACAGCTACTTGTGTGTGTGTGTGCATATGCTCACGTGCACCCACACATGCTAGTGTGAGAAAGAGACTAGAGAATGTGAACGTGTGTGAAAGGGACTGAATTAGCCCCATCTGCTCCAAAAAGATAATTTTCTCCTTGGATTTCTATTACTGTCGTATCATTTCCACACTAGAGTGCTTCTAAAAGGCTACAGCTCTGGCAGCCAGCATCATTACAGCTGCTCAGATTATTAACAGTATAAATAAACTCTCAGAGACACTACTAAGAAAATATTAACTACAATTATCACTGTCTGATAAGATAATGAACAGTGAAGTGTTATTCTGCTGCCTCAGTCACCAGTGCACATTTATGTGTGCCATGAGTAATGAAAAACAGTTTATTTGCATACTGAATCATCCTGGAATTGGTTCTTGCTATTTTATTTTATTTATTTTTCTGAAGATCAAGAAGCTCTGTGTTTGCAGAATCCAGTGTTCTCTGCCTCCTTTCCTTTCGTATATAATCCTATTAATTCCAACTGAACAGAAAGCAATGCCCATATCCATGCACAGGTCTGTTGGGAGGAGGGAGAAGGGGCAGTACTCAAGCTATCAGCAGCAACTCTAAAATCTCCTGAGGAACTTTTACTCTTGGGCCTTGTTGCTTTTTCTCCCTAGATGAGGAGCAAGGGCCTACACGATGACAACGCTATGTTTGGTGCTTGGATCCTCCTTGCTCTTGCCTTCTCCACTGGCCCGCACTGTTTTGGCTTTATCAGCTCATTTTTCCTTACACTCCCCTGCAATCCTCCTGAGTCCTGTCCTTTCTTCACAGCAGTGCAGAACTCAGGCTTGGTTTCTAGTTAATAGAAGTTACTACTTCCCTGCAAAAAAAGTTCTTAGTCCCTTGGAGAGCAGGAGCCTCTCACCCTGTGTCCCCAGGCCAGGCTCAGCTCCTGTGTGTGAATAACACCTTCTCTGGCAGTCATCTTGTTCTCTTCACCACCTGTTTGTCAGTGTAGCTCAATAAAATGAGGAGAAATAAACTACTTGGGCGTGAAACCACTGTTGGAGAGGGACAAAAGTAAAGACTTGGAGCAGGCTGCCGTTGGGGAAGTGGCACGGGCCACACTGAGCATTTGCAGGCCTGAGCCCCCAATGGTGATGGCAGCTGACACTGCCTGAGAGCAATGAATGCAAAAGTGACATTCCCTCTGTCGGGGCTTGCGGGGAAGCTGACTCGGGGTGATGGCAGGGTGATGTGGCTAGCATGAGGCATGTTATCAAGCTGAATGGACAAGCTGGACTGTTTCTGCCCGAGCCTGCAAGGCCAGCCCAGGATGATAGCATTTGACAGACTCCTGGGAAAGGGCTGCATCCCAGCAAGGTACGAAGGAAAATGAGAAATATGACAGGCAGGGGCAGCAGCAACTAAATGCAACCAGAAATGAAGGCAAAAACATGATGCTGAGAGAAAGAAGGGAGAAGGTGGCGTTTTCTAAAACAAATTCCTTTAATCCAGGACAGAAAAATCCTATATGCTGTACCTTTAGTGTTTTTATCGCCCCTGCCCTTTTCTGTGCCCATTTCCATCATTTCTCCAGCATCTCATGCTCCCTGCCTTCTTTTCCCCATCTGCAAGCCTTTTGTTCCACCAACCCCTCCTTCTGAGCTCCGCTTTATTGCTGGCTCTGAGCAGCCAGCCACAGCAGGACCACCTTTCTATTAGCACACCTCAGGGCTCTCACTGCCTGCATTAGTACGATGGGGACAGAGGGAGAAAAGCAGGGTGCAGAGGCAGCATAAAACACCATACTTGAGGATCACTTTCTGCCAGTTGCAGGGGAAGGACAGCTTGCAGGAGGGATCTTCTTCCATACTGCAATCCATAAGCAATCACTGCTTGGATGAGCCTCCACAGAAATCACTGCCAGGATGAATCTCCACTTCTGGGAGGGGAAGAGTTGAGCCGCACCTTTCCTTGCTTTTCCCCTCCAGCATCCTCCCTCTCTTCATTCTCAGCAGTTGGCCTCTTCTGACCACTAAAGCAGGTTAGATGTGGCTTGGCAATAATAAGCCTCCTACGTTAATATTTTCTCTTTAATGAAAGAGTTCTTTTGTGAATCAATTTACAAGACCTTCTTTACTAAAGGAAAGAAAACAATGTACTGTTCCACACGTGTTTACAAAGACAAACACAGTCTCTCCAAATGAATTTGGTTCCCCAAAAAGCCCTTATGGAAGGCAAAACACAGCTAATGGTAAAGGATACACTGAAGAAGAACTGAAGTTCATTTTAAATCAGTGTACCATGTACAAATGCTGTCTTACAAATAGGATTATTTAATTTAAACCTTAGATCTGTCAAGTTCCATTACTTCAAATGGAGCCTGTCGTTTCTTGACTTCATTATAAATCAGGATTATATTACAATTTATGTTAGGTAAAGTCATTGCTTCAATAGGAGGCAGTGAAAAAAAAATTACACAGCAGTCAGTAAATAGAGCAAAGTCATTGCACTGTTCTTGAAAGGCAAAAAGTCATCTTGCTAAATGAGGGTCCAAGCTGTCCTGTACCAAGACTGTTCCTAATAAATAAAAGACCTCTGGGAAAAGTGCTGAGCATACGCTGGATCTATTTTCAGCTTGCATCAGCAGCTGCTGCCCCTGGGATCGCATCTTTCCTCATACCCTACACCATATGTAATCACTCCAGTGCTGCAACCAGTCAGATAATGAAAGAGCATGGCATAAATCTATACTTGAGTGGAATGCTAAATGAGAAAAATAATACAAAAAAGGGGGAAATAAACCACATTTTCAAGTCATTAGGAAGAAAGACTTTGACATATGAAGTGTTGCAACCATTAATAGCACTTATCATATAGAGTGGAGACAAAGAGACAAATTAATCAAACTGACAGAACTGGGACATTTTATGCTAATGCAGGCTCCTGGGTTTTCGTTTGTATTCCTGTGTGTCTGGAAAACTGATACCATTACAGGGCAGGAAATTGCATGAATAACATGCAACAGATCATAAAAATTCACACACCAAGTGCAGAAACACTGCCAAAAGCACTGTAAAAACAAGGCTAGAGACCTCAACAGAAGAACTACCAACAGCTAATGAATGCAAATAAGTACAGGAATATTTCCCATCCATGCATAACAATGAGACATAGGCTGTGACTCCGCAATCTCCAATAGTGTAGGTAAAATAAAGCCTGTAGAGCGAACATGCAGATAGCTGGGGGGAACTGCTGGCCAAGCTAGGGTCTGAATTTGTTTGCAGTATTACAGCCAGCAGTTTAAAGCCACTGGGGAACTGGCATAGCCAAGTGCTGCCTCTGTCTAAACATATTGCGATGTTAGATTTAATTTAACATTCCAGGTAGAAGAGAGAGGGGGAGGAGGATGAAAGAGGAAATAAAACAGAGCCACAAAACAGTACGTAGTCACACAAAGCAAAAATCCCCTCGCCCCTGTGCAGATCTACCGCACGCAGTAAAAAACACTTGCAGAAAAAGACATCTTAAACATAATTTGTTTGGGAAATACAGAACAGACTTGCTGACCAAACCCACAGCCGTCTTAGAAGGGGCAGGAAATGGCAAGAACTACAGGAATGTTGGGCAGGGCATGGTGTAATGCAGGATCTTGCCAAGGTTACTTTATTTGCCATAAAGGCTTCTCAAGGACCTTTAAAAAACCTTGGCAAAACAGAGCACTGGTGAAATGCAGAGAGCTCATCAGCCATACAAACACCAAATGACAAGCCAGTTTACTCGAGGGGCAGCCATGGTGTTTCTCATTGCTCTCTGTTTCATAAAAAACTGATGCTTCCCCCTTGTTACAGCAGCTACCGTACAAACCTAAGGCGAGGGGGTAAAAGGAGTAAAGCTGATACGTTTTGGAGCTGCGTCATTTCCAGCACTGCTCTCACCTTCCCCAGAATAGAATGATATCCAGCTGACAGGATTGAGCAAGAGCATTCACGTACTAATACTACACACATAGAGAGGGTGAGGAAATACCAGCCCACCCAGGGGTGGCTGCTGTCCTAAGGAGAGAGTAGAGTTCAAGTCCTTCCTGCATTTGGTGCTGGAGGACCCTATGTTCAAAGGCTGCAGGACAGACACTGTTTTACCCCAGCAGACTTGGGCGTGGGGAACACATATCAGAGAGCCCAGCTCTACATCCACTCTGCAGCAGGCCGCTGTGCAGGTTTTACAGAGTTTTCACCATGTGAACAGGTTTTATCTCCAGACCTTAGTATCTATTTCTGTTCATTCAATCACTAATAAGTCTAAACAGGGTGCTTGGCATGGTACCAAAAAATGGCACGCATACACAAATTGTGTAACATTTGTTTTAAGGGGAGAAATTAGGAACAGGACATGGTTTAGTGGTAGACTTGGCAGCGCTGGCTTAATGGTTGGACTTGATGATCTTAAAGGTCTTTTCCAACCTAAATGAGAGTATGATTCTGTGATTCTATTAACTCCTACAAATATACATCTATCTGCAGACAGATGAGAGCTGCAAGCTGCAAATGCAAGGACTTTCTCTCTTCCCTTAAAAAAATCCCCAACATAGTACAGTTAGTTACAAAAAGGCTTCATGAAAACCTCAGCTTTACAAATTTTAATCACAGTATCACAGAATGGTTTGGGTTGGGAGGGACCTCAAAGTTCTAATCCCCTGCCATGGGTAGGGACACCTTCTGGTAGACCAGATTGCCTAAAGCCCCATCCAACCTGGCCTTGAACACTGTCAGAGAGGGGGCAGTCACAGCTTCTCTGGGCAACCTGTGCCAGTGCTTCACCATCCTCATAGTGTAGAATTCTAATCTAAATCTACCCTCTTTCAGTTTAAAGCCATTTAATATCACAAGGGAAATTATTTGGTCAAATAGCTACAATGATGCTTATTCCACTCTTTACAACAGCAAATCTACCTCTGAAGTCTCTGAAGAACTCCTATGACACCTGACCCTTTCTTTTGCTCTACATGCAATTACTGCAGTTTGCGAAAAGCCTAGTTGGAGTAAAACATCCATTCCTGAAAGAGAATTTTCAGAGAGATTTTACTACAACCCTCCCATTCAACCAAGCAGTAGAAAGCTTGTTGACAAGAAATGACCATGAATTCTTACGCTCCTTTAGCTAGGCGATTCCTCTTCAGAAAACCAGTTTCAGAACTGGACCATAACCTCACAAAATAATTCAGAGTAAAGCTGTACCTGCAAACTCAGCCAAGAGTCCAGGAGCAAAGAGCCTTGGCCCCTGAGGCTATGATTGACTTGAATCCCTCCAAGCCAGCTAAGAGCAGCAGCTTACAGTGTGCAACACCTGTCTGCTCTCCCGAGCTGCCTGGAGGAGGTGCAGCACAGCAGACCTGGCAGTGGTTCTGGCTAGGCCCACCTCAGCTGTGCACCACCAGCTGAAGACAGAGGCCAGGATGTGACCAAATGCTTGTCTTTAACAATTTATGTACCTATGTCCTCTCAACTGAGGTTTCCAATTGGAAAGTTCATGTGCAATTGTTAAATAAATCCTGTGAGAGAAAGATTAGGTTCAGCTTTGAAAAGGAAGCAGGACTAAACCAAGCCTGAGGTTGCTCTTAATCAGTGTTCTTCTCAGTCCTCCAACTGCAAGATGCATTTGAGAGGGAAAGAAGAAAAGGAGTTATTAATTTATAGGTTTCTGCCTCTACTGAAAGCAACTTTCTCTGCTTTCTGAATGCTACGATGACTTCATAAATGTGAACATGTTGCTTTGTAGAATGCCTATGTCATGGACACTTCTTCAGTCTTCACTTCCTAGGACAATGGTATGCGTATTACTTGCTCTCAACGGCCACTACTTATGTAACAAAAATGACAGGGATGGACAGCTCTTACAAATGACAGGCAACTCTGTTTTTTTGTGTCTTGCACTTGACAAATTAACTGAGACATTTAAAACAAAGCCTTGGTTTGATGTGTCCAGTCTCCTGAAAATGAACAAGTTCAAGGAATAGACAGCAACTGTTTGATTTGTCCAGACAAAACAGCTATATGCAGAAAGCCATCCATGGGGGAATGTGGAAAACTGCAGTCACATAAAAATAAGGTAAAAAAAGTAGTTTGACAGGCAGATGGAAAGGCTGAAGACCCATCCACCTCAGGTCCAGCTTCCCCTTCCGGAACCAGAAACGAGCACTAGCCCTCTGTGGGAAGCAGAAGGGAAGTTGTCAGGATTTGTCTTTCCCCAGCTTCTTCCTGTCTTGAAAGGTTACTGGCTCCAACCCCATCCTTTGAAAGAAGCAGGAAATAACTCGAGCTTATTCTGGTTCTACTTGACCAAGAATACCCTGACAGGAAAATTTTCTCTGAGGGCTGCCTATGTATCTGGGGAGAGAGGTGGCTAGGCATGCTGTACTACTGCTGTGTGGTCAGAGATAGAAAGATATTTTGCTTTCAGAGTTGTTGAAGACTTGTTTCTAACTAGCTGCAGGCCTCTGAAACAGAGGACCACAGGTCTGAATTTCAAAGGTAAGCATAAACCTAACACATTTCCCACAAGTAAAAGCTTTACAAAGCCAGAAATGTAGCCTCAGCCTCCTAGCTGACAGTCTGATGAAAATCCCGGATCACCTCATCAAAGGCATGTTTTTCCTGAAACTGAGAACCATACTGGTAACGTTTTCATGGATGATTTTTTTTCCCTTTAAATCTACTCTTTTTACCCTGAAACACTGCCACAGACTGCATCTCTACCCACTTGGGGAACATAAAGTAAGAAGTATATACACAGACCAGGGAATTCTGTCATATCGTCATTCAAAGCAAGCAAATTTCAAGTACAGTATTACCAAGTGTTTGATGCACAATACACTGCATGCCCACACCTCTTTAAACTATCAGCACTGCTCGGGTCCCTTTTGGGTCAATTAATTTATTTATTTGGATGGTCTTCTTTCCATTTTACTACCTCCATAACCCCATCTCAGCCCTGGCTTCAGGAAGTACATCTGACACCATGGGAATAGAAGGAAGCAGTGAGAATACATCACCATTGAATCCATCCTGGGTCACACCTGCCAAATCTCTCTGCAGTCCTTACAGTAAGTCAGCACACTTCTGTTTCTCTGAAGTGTTGTTCTGAAAAGATGAGCAGCTGCTGCAGGGAATGAATGATGTGGACCAGGTGTGAGATATACTCAACTAAATATGGTCTCTTTAACACCAAAACAAAGATGCCTGGTTTCTGAGGTCCTGAAAACTCACAGCTCCCATCTACCAAGACTGATTAGCCCTCTGTGGAAGAGATCAAGTCTTGTTAACTTACTGTTTAGGATAAATGGGATGCCCAAGAGCTACAATAACACAGGAAAAAGTTTTCACATCCTGCTCTCATTATCAAGATTTTTTTTTTCAAATTAAGATTTTCTTTCTGAACTTGGGTCTAAAACAGTTTTGTCACTTGGGCAAAAATTAAGCATCCTTGATATGCCCCAGTTTAATGGTTCAAGTCTGAAGCAGTTCAGACTCTTCCTGATTTGCTCCATGCCTCCAAATCTGCTTTCCTCTTGGATGTGGTAGTTCCAGCAGCTGTTATTGATGACAGTGCATAGGACCTCATGGGTGATGCAGGAAGAACAGGCAGAGAAGAGTCCATCAGTCACTCAGGGCCAATCAGCCAGATAAGGCAGTGACCAGCTCCATCCTACCCTGATCATCTTAAGAAATGCTGCCACTACTCTGAAAATCCCCTCAATGCCTTCTGAATGCTTAAAAGATACAGAAGGAAGAAAATGAGACTGAAACTGTCTGAGGAGTGATAAAGTGGAAGCTCTGGGTTCAGTTACACAGGATGCTCTGGGACCAGCAGCTGTGCCAGCTGTGGGTCAGTCTGTTCACCTCCATGTGAGGTAATGTGACTCAAAGCATTTAGAGAGAGGTAAACACAGCCAAGTGGTTCACACAAGGTGATTTAATCATCACTGACCTGATGCACAGACCTACACTGTGATTCCCAACTGATGCATCAGCTTCCACCCCAGCATTTGCCGAGAGGTGATGACAGTATTTTATTTCTTCACAAGAGACCTCAAGAATCTACTGCTGAAGGTTTTATGTTACCATTATTTAACTTCAGAGCTGATACCTCTCAGTTCCAGCTGTTTGGTGACACCTTGTTTATATATTGGTTTTACTGAAAGCGCTGGTACTGCGATTCTCTGCTGTTCTCTGCCCAGCTATGGGTATTTTAACTGTGGACCCCAGATAGCAGCAGTCCCTGGGCCATGGCAACAAATTAACCACCTCTTCTCCACAATCTTCCATAGCTGCCATCACTGTCTCTAAAGCAACCCCAAAGATGCATCAAAAAAACCAAAGAACCAAACCTCAAAATTTGCCAAAATACAAACCAAAAATAGTAATAAAAAAATTTAATTACTTCTATGTGCAGCAAACAGTTACACTTAACCACATATTTTGATGCCCTCCTCATTTCACAAGGTCAGATTAAGCAAAGTGAACAACAGAAAGGTTTATTATCAATCTGATGTATCTTATCTTAGGATCTGAAATTCCCCTCAACTATGTTTGTACTGAGCACCAAACTTCTTCAAGGGGTGTCCAAAGCTAGTCCCTCTCCAAGGCCATTTGCCTTACAGTTATGAAACAATGTGCAGTCACACACATCACTGAGCAGTAAAAAACACATGCCAAATTTTTCAGTTGATTTTGATCTGGCTTCGAAACAACTGCCAGTGGCTCTCATGATAGCTTTCCCCAGTAAATTAAAACACACTTCGTAGTGATATGCCTGGTACTTTCTTCTCATTTCAGTGTTTAAACATTCACCCAAGCGTCCTTCTTAAGCTCTTTCAAGAGAAATTAAATCTCATTTTTAAAACAAATCGAGCCTGGGCTAGATGGATCTGTCATTTGACCAAATACAGCTGCTCCTCTTTATTTATTTTATTAAAGTAAATAAAGTGCCCCAGGACACAACTTTTAGCAGTGTTAGACTGCACTGGGACTCGGAGGTGTTTCCTGATGATCTCCTATTGAAGTGCAAACTCAGTACTGCACAAAAGCCCTCAAATAAGCCATCCATTTCTCTCTTCAGAGCTGGCACCAAACACATAACAAAGAGCGTGTTGACTTGTTCCTCTAAAAAACCCAACAGCCTGCCTGTTAAGTTCACAAAGAGCATCCCATTCCCAAAACCTAGTACAATTCAATTGCCCTCTACTCACCTAAAACCCGTATTTCACTTCCCAACTGAACTACACTTCCTACCCTTAATGTTTGTTGACTGCTGCAATGCATCATTTGAATACATGCCATATTCCACCCTCTAACATGCTCAGTTTCACTGGTAGCTGAGAAAAACAGTCTGACATTATTCACCTGAAAGTGAATAATCCTCATCTGAAAGTGCTGTATGGAGATAAAACCTTATCTTCTTTGGGTTTTAGGAATGCTAACGAAACAAAGCTTGGTTCTGGGACCAGAAAGTACCTTACAGGTTGTGGTGTCTGATGTGGTGAAGCTGAGGCGTGTCTTATCTGGCCCTTATCTGTCTGTTTATTCAAAAGGCAAATGCTCGGTCTGTATTTCTGGACTCTTAAAAGCAGACACTAAAGAAATTAAAAGGGGTTGTGTTTTTTTTTTTTTAGAGGGAGAAAAAGCAACAGTAAGAGAATCAAAGGTGGAGGGGGTGGAGAGGAGGTCTCTCAGTCATGGCTCAGCCAACTCATTTTCATTCATGCCCACACATATCTCTGAAGACACAAAAAACCCTGAAAAAGAACAAATTAACCCCCAAACAACAAAACCCAAACAAAACATACCTCTTGCAACCCATGCTTATTGTCTCTGCTCGTGCCCTTAGCGTAGTCTAATTCTAGGACTTACTCTTCAGGACATCTTTCACATTTTAGATTACATTTGTCATGTCTGAATGAGAAAGTTTCCACACTGGGAACTGCCATTTCAACAGCGAGCACAATCACAGTCAGTCACAGCCCAACGCAGCACTAACGGCAGGCGGGAGTCCAACAAACCCAACAAAATTGAGTCCACTTATTGCGGTAGTGAATTTCATTCTGCACATTCATCTCCATATCCCCTCTGACAGTGTATTTTTATATGCTTATTCAAATAAATAAGTAAATAGTACAACCACCAAAGGGAGGGTAAAGGAGTTATTGCAGGAGTTTCTCCCCTTAAACATGCACGTAAGCATGACTTTTCTTTCAGGGTTTTTAAGCCTAGCTCTCCCCACAATACAACAGTTGTACTTCACCTTTCTCCACTGGAAAAGATCAGAGAAGAATTATCAATAGCGAGACAGCTCTCATCAGAAAATAACGTAAGCTGTACCACGCCAGATGAGAAGTATGTGGCCAGTTTCTTCATCGTACTTCAGGCATGAAAAATCAGGTAGTGTCAGAAGCTTTTGCAGTGAGACACTGATATCGCATTTCATATCGCAGCTTGATGGCTTCGTTTCTGATTTATCAAAATGCATCATTTGGACCTTGTCCTTTGTGCCTTGTACTACCCTACATATGTAACACACACAAAAGAACGTGCATGTCTGTCTCACAGGACCTCACAAATTAGTATTGTGTTCTTTAAGACCTCAAGAAGTACCTGAATGCTGAGTTTTACTCTCGCTACAAGATCCAAGGCCTCCAGTCATCCTTCTGTGTCACTGCCAGCACCATGAATCAGCATGAAAAATAACATATTCCCTAGGAGAAAATTAGGAAACCAAAGACCCAACTTCCATCCATACGGACTCACTGAAGCAGCCTCGTGAGGCAAGTTTGAAGTGTAAATGGTTTTGAAACCTGACTTTATTTGAAGCCTGACGGACACAACCTCTTCCACTACAAAAATCTCTGCAGATGAGGGGGGTGATGGCTTTTAGGAATACTCTGAGGTCACTACTGCCTCCTCAGCCAAAGCAGAATTAATTCTGGACAGTGCTGTGAGGAACATCAATGGCCGATACAGTAGAGTAAAAAGAAAAACCATCCTAACACTTCCTGTTCTCTAAGAATCAACCTTAGCTACTCCTGATACATGTCGGGGGTGCCAAAGTAAAAGGGTCTTTTCGTTGCTCTCTACTGCATAATAACATCTCTCCAGCTGGGAAACAAACTTCCAGGCAAACATTTTCCTCTTGCCCTCTTGCTCCTCTTTCCCACATTTATCACCTCTTCCACTCCAAGCGCCTGTGCAGAGCACTCCCAGCTCAGTCACTGCATTCCTTAAAGACATTATATTCATACACAGACACACTACGCAGAAGGGAAAGAGACAAAGTAATAGAATATCTTTTATTTCTAGAGAGATAAAAAGGAATAGTAATCGCCTTTAGCCAGCAGGGTATGTAACAGCTGACCTCCTGCGTCCTGCCTTTGATTTTCTCCTCTTCGCAATCATCTTTAGTTGGCTAATTCCCAGCATTTTTCCCTCAGGCTGGCGGGTTGGCATGGATGGTTAGCAGCTGCCAGTATTTCTCCTCCCTGTCAGCTACGAGCTATACTAATGTTAGATGCCTGGCTCAGTCTCACCCAGGGTGCCGCATGCCTTCGCTTTCCAACATACTCAGCTTTTGCCAGCCTTGAACCCAAACCCAGCTCCCATCCTGCCTTTCTCCTTGCGAAGATTAACCGGGTGAGGGAGTTAACCCACATCAACCGAAGCAGCAGATGACAGATTTCACAAGGCTAGACCTCTTGGGAAATGGCAGGTTTCGCAGCAGCCGTCGCAGAGCAGCAAAGCAGCAAGAACACAGAGAAATTCAGCCCGTGGTGTGTGCTAACATCTACTCAGAACATCATTCTCTTAACAGCAAAGGAAAGAGCCATGCGAATAAACAAACAAAAAATCTCCCCAAGCACATCTCACCCCCTCTTCCTAAAAGAGATGCTGCTTCCCTTTGCCCCTTGGAAGATTTGTAAGCCACAGATGATTCTGTTTAATCCTTCTGGAAGGCAGAACATTCCCAGCAGAGAGTTCGCTGCACTACAAGAAGTCACCCATAGCTACTTTTTGAAACTGACTGAGGAAATTTCAGGGTTACAGGCAAAACTAACCAATCTACTTGAGAAGCAAGCTGGTTTTATAACAGAAAGGACAGTACTAGACCAGTGCTACAGAAAGCCAGGTCTGCCGCTTCAGATGACCTGAGTTTACCATCAGCAGATAGCAAGCCATTTGGCGCTTTCACAGCTGGAATGACCAGGTGAAGCTGTTTTCAAATGTGCATCCCAAAGTCAAAGAAGCCCCAGCAAGGTCGGGAATCTCATTTGTAGGCTGTAGGACTCTCATGCAACCGAGAGGCTTTATTCATTGTTGTGCTGTTTCTGTCTTTCCACCATTTAAGTGCGGCCTCAGCTTTCAGAAGACCAGGTGAATGCAGCGTTTGCACAGAGGATGCTCTCCTCTGTCCAGCGCCCAGCTTTCAGCTTGCCCATACAGACTCACTGTGCACTTCTATTAGCAAAGCCAGGCAGGTAATAATAGCGAATAAAAAGCCTATTCGACAGAGCACTGGCTCCTTCTCGAGTAGAGTACCACTACAGCATGAATGACTCAATCATCTACTCGAGAGCTATTACTTGTAGCGATGAAGCAATGTTAATTGGATAATGGCCTGCTGCCAGCTAATATTGGCATGACCCACAATACCCCTGGCTGACAGCCGTGTCTCTCTCTCTATCACACCTTTTTTTTGTAATCTGGATGGGAAGTGGAAACCATTAAAAAAGCCTCCTAAGTGCCATTTAACTTCTTATCATGAATTAAAAGCTTAATTAAGTGCCTTGTTAAAGGAAGGAAGACCAGTTTTCATGATTAAATAAAACAAAACAACAGTTAGGGGTATGGAGTGAATGAGTAACTTTACAGCTTAAAACTCAGCTCTTGGAAAACATTAATTTTGGGTTGCATTTAACAGCAGCAGCTGGAGGAAAACTGTGCAATTGCTGAAAAATACCCGGGGCGAAAAGCAGGTGAGGTTCTTGCTTCTTACCAAAACCTGCAAATGAAAAGCACAGAAGTTAAGAGCTAATGGAGTCCCTTTTTTATTAGCTGGAGGCAGCTGACACACTCCTGATACTTCACACCCCACAGCCACATCTGAGGCCTTGTTATTACGTGGCTGTTTTTCCAAGCGCTTATCTACACGCTAAAACACATTGCTTGAAAAAAAGGGGTAGTATGGAATCAAATTATCCAGGCTAGTACAAAAGGGTTTACGGAAACTCTTCAATCAGTGCAGAATTAGCTCCATACTGACTTAGTTAAAGGTGATTAGGAAAAGGTTTGCACTGTGGCACATTAAGTCACACTCGAACAGACCTGAAATGTCTAACACAAGGTTCTGCAGTGGTTTAAAACCCTGTAAGTTCAACCAGTCTCGATTCTGTGTGTGCACAATGTCTCCCTACTGAAATGACTGGCATATCATAAAGACTGCTCTCACTTGAAATTGGATATAAACAAGAAATAATGTAAAAAACATCTGTTCACTGTTTAGCTAGACAACAGTTAACAATGTCTGGATGCCAGATTAACAAACAGACCCCAACATGCTCTGAAGGAAAAAGTCTGCAATACAGACTTCAGAGGCAGATTTGCTGCTTTGAATCATCAAAAATAAGTTCTTCTGTTTTGATGTTAAGCTCCCTTATACCAACACTACATGAGTGTAAAAGCTTTACATATAAAGCCGTATCCAGCTCCAACATCAAACCTTTGAGAAAAAATAATAATAATAACAATAATAATAATGCCCTTCCTCCACAATCACATACTTTGGCGGTTTTCAAACCGTGCCAGAATTTGAAACGCAGTGTTTGCATAGTTGACTTAAAAATATCTTTGTTAATTTAGGAGTGATCGTCACCTTCGGAAAAGTTTTGAACTGTGAAGACTATATTTAAAAACGATTTTCAATCTCTGTTTTTCTAAAGGAACGATATGCCAACACAAATTGTCTCTAAGCCTGAATAAAGTATTGGCTCAGGATGTTAGCTTTCAACTTTTGTTTGAAACTTTTCCACTGGAGGTATAACCCCCTAACATGACAGATGAAGCCAGTTTTCACAGATACCTTTAGAAATACCTCATGGGCTGCCAGAGCTCTGCAGGCCACTGAGTAGAAACAACAGTCTTGGCTTGTGAACTGAAGAAGACCATGCTAACTTCTTTTAATGCCATATAACTATGGTGGGTTTTTTTCCCCTGCTATTAGCTCTTAAAACCCAGGAGCATTTCAGTTCCTTTCAGGGAAAGCTCCAACGCTGTTCTTCCTTGGATGCACTTCCCATGTCAATGTACAGGCACCTACCAAAGCGCCCAGCACCCTGAAGGTTAAGATTAGATGTTAGGAAGTATTTTTTCACTGAAAGAGTTGTCAGGGCCTGGAACAGGCTGCCCAGGGAGGGGGTTGAGTCACCATCCCTGGAGGTGCTTAAAAGAAGAGTAGATGAGGTACTTAGGGATATGGTTTAGCATAGGACAGGAACAGTTGGACTTGATCTTAAAGGTCTTTTCCAACCTTGTGATTCTGTGATTCTGAAGCACAGCAATTCCAGGAGTAGAGGTCACACACCTCAGGAATAACTGAGGAGTAACGAAACGCACCAGGCAGCTCTTTTTACCCCAAGTGAGTTAGCTCTGCAACTGACAGATGAACATGGCAAAGTAACAGTGGTGGTCTGAGGTGAAGCATGACAATTGCAGAGAACTGGAGAAAACATCAAGAACTAGATGCACTGCTTCTGCAATTCAGGGACTTCACTGGAAGTCTGGAACAGCAGCTAGTGTAATCTTAAATTACGAAAACTTTCTGATCATTCACTGAGATCATTCTATGATCTTCCATTGAGACATGCTGCACTGAGATTCCATCATGTAAACCTCCAATACTTCATTTATCCAAAGGGGACTCACTTAAATAGAAATCATTTGTGGATGGACCAGAGGAATTTTTTAAATGCAGTATCTCATATAAAACACACAGAAAGACAAGCCTTTGTGTTTTAAATTTTTAGTGTCATATGAACATAGGGCTGAGTCATCAAGTGCAGACACATCATGACCCCTCTACCACCCTGCTCCTCCCACCGCCCTGTGGCTCATCACCTCACTACTGCTGTGATTAGAGATCTGCTGATTTCCAATCCACTTTTGCTGAAAGCCAGTTGAAACCAATCAATACTTGCGTCAACACTGCCTTTTAGTGTTAAAGGGAAACACCTCCCTTTAGCTGTTTCATCTCCCATGCCTACACAGGTCCGTCGCATGTTGCAGTTGTCATACCAGCAGTATGAACCTGCCACGGGCTTGTCTCTCCCCCTTTAGGACAGGCTCCTTCTTCTAAACATTTCAAGTCACTCTTGCATGGGCTCACTTGAATTTCAACTGTTTTTTTTTTTTATCTAACAGGACCTGAATTGTACATGGAGTTCTCAATGAGTCTTTGTAGAAGAACATGTATCCTCTCCTGCCTCTTCATTACCTATGTACCTCTGGGAATGTTTTGTCATGTCTCTGCTCCTGCCCCTGTTTTGCGATGCAAAAGCTATGTGACACTGACTGAGACTCGATTCTTCCAGTGGAAATTATTAGTGGACACTGCAGAATCATAGTGCGCATCCTAGCTCAACCTCTGCGATATCTCTAAACTCCTATGCAAAATGTCTGGGTTGAAATTTCTTCATGAGTAATATTCAGTGTCAAGCCTCATGAAATCACACCCGGTGACCTACTTCTTCTAATGCTCTTCAGTGTGTGCCATGACAACATCACCCGGCTGCTGAAGTCTCTGGAGAACTGAACCAGAGGGGGAAAAACAGTGTGTGACACTCAGGACCTGTCATCACTTAAAACCACACCGTGCTTCTTCATGGGTGTTAAGCAAATGATGGTGAAAAACCCTCTGTATGCCAGAGTACCTCCCCACTGAGTCCAACGTACCCATGCCTGGGTACACTGCCAACCTTCTTGTTCCACCTGTCCCGGCAGGAGATGCCAGGCAGCCAGAACCGAGGCGGTGGGTAATGGCAGCCTAAGCCAGCACGACACACATCTTCCCTCTGTGGGCAGCAAAGCCACTGGCGTGCCCTATGGTAGCTGTGCTGTCATGGCCATATGGCTGTGAGGAAATTACAGTGGGGGTGGAAGCCAGCCAGTGAGATTTTGTGGTAAAATAAAGTAAACTTTCCAGTGAGGTATGTATTTTCTACGTCCCTTGGCTTCCTGCTGTGGGAGCCATGCCGCATGAGAAAAACCCTGCTTTTTGACAGACTCTGTTCATGGTTTCTCAGTGGAAAACACATGGCCTGAAGCAGTTAAATCCCAAACTCATCATGAGGGGAGGCGAGAGGAAGCCAGGCTGAATGAGGTGAAGGAGAGGGGAAAGAAGAGGATGAGGATATGAACTGCCAGAGATGGGTAGATAGCAATGACACCCCCAACAAAGTGATTTTTCAAAAATAACTAGTCACCTAGCACCCCTTTCTAATTTTCTGTCTGGAAAAGCAGAAGAATATAAGGGCCCTAATGATGTCCTATGTGAAGATACGGTAAATTAAACATTTGGGTACAACTTCCTCAACAATGCTTAGAAAGGTGAGCTGAACCAGTTTACAAGTTTTTCTGCCATAACCATTACGAGTTACCGCCAGTGAGGAAGGCTGGCACGAACACGTCCATCCTTCAGCCGTTTCCAACCCACCCAAACACAAAAAACACACCCAGAGCTGTGCTGGGGCAGGCACTGACACCTGCGCCACATTCCCTGAGCCACCTCAGGGGCCCATGGAAGCCTTCTCCATCGCCGCAGGATGGAGAGGGTTTGTGTTTACAGCAGGGGCGCGGTGACATACTGTACCTCTTCCGGCAGGCTGACCACCAGGTCATTTTCCGTCTGCCCTACCAGGGCCTGCAAGAAGTACTCGCTGCAGGCAGCCAGCACAGCCCGGTGGGCGCGGAACTCCTTCCCCTCCACGATCAGTGTCACGTCACAGAGAATGTCCTGCTTCCGCTGGTCATTTAAGCAGAGGAGAATATTGGTACAGTGCACCGTTGACTCATACACATACATGGGGGAGTCAGTCTTCTCATCCACAGACATGCCGTTCACACCCTGCAGAGGAGAAGAGAGGAAGAAAAGAAAAACAAGGTGGTGAGTGAAGAGCAACGCAGCTGCTGGGCTAACGTGGTGTGGCGGGATGCTGCCCAATTTCTGGGTACCCTGGGACCACAGCAAACAGCCCAACAGATCTTAAATCCAAGCAGGTAGCTTGGGAAAGGTACGGAGAAAAGTGTTCACTGCCACCAGCTTTCACTCTGCCACACTTCAATCACCTAACCCCCAGTCCAAGTTCCCCTTGCAAAACCAAAACAGAATTTAGATGGACTGCAAAGTGCTTTTTCCTTCAAGCACCTACTATGCACCTGTGATTTTTGATTTAGTAGAGCCAATAACACGGGGACATGGGAAATTTTAGAAGATTTTAGCAAAAAAAAAGCAAGAGTGACTGTTGGGTCTTTTAGCTGAAAAAAGGACTTTGTGCTTGCTTCTGTTATTTTCAGATTAAGGGAAAATCCCCTCAAAACCCCAGCCTATTCTCCAGCAGGCAGGCAGCACCGCATGTTTACACTGAAGACCCTGGCTGAAGCGAAGGGCAAGGTGGAACTCTACCCAATGAAGACAAGCCACTAACTACACCAACCTCATTTTTCAATCAGAATTAGAGCAGTTTTAAGCCTTAAGGGGGAGAGAAAGATGTTTAGTATCTTCAGAACAAATCAATTTCCAGGTATGGCTGAAGCAACACACCTTTACTGGCAGTGCCATTTACTGGAAATGCCTCTGAACATGGAGACTGGGTTTAGACTGGTGATGGTGGTGGGGATCAGCTTCCCCCAACACCACATGAACCCCCTTTGCACTTGATCACCTTACAGTAATTTTCTGACCCAAAACTCTCTGCCCAGCACCAGACAGAATCCTCTTTCCTTTATTTTCCCAGTGAGCAGAAAAGTATAAGAGCTTGTGCTGCACCTCAACACTTGTCTCGGGGTTTACATGGGAAGAAGGATTAGTTGTATGTATTGTTCCATCTGCTGCTGAAAGGAAAGTTGTGCAAATGCACAAACTCCGGGTATTTTAATGGATTATCTCTCCTTATTGTGAACAAGCACCACCTTCTGAGAGGTGAGATTCAGAGGCACACAGGGCTAAGAGCAACACACGCCTGTATTTTGGTGTAATGCTGCCACGCTCCACCTATCTGGCTACTGTAGTGAGTAGAAGAAAAATCCCTCCTCTGCTATTTTTCACCCTGGTTCTCTGCAGCATTTCCCTTTGGTAGTACAACAGACAGGTAACACATGTAGACACAACATGACTTCAAACTGTTTCTCTTGTCATGTGTTCAAACCAGGAGAGCATTTTCCTACAGTGTCATTCAAAAGATCCTAATAAGTACTTGTAAGCATTTACTAGACTTTCCAGAGATAACTCCATCTTCCCACCTTTACAGGAGAACTTTCAAGTTAGTGGCCGTGATGACTCACTCTTTCTACAAAACAGGTGTTTTTGCCAACGTTTCAAAACTGTAACGTTACTGGAATTCTTAATGGGATGCTTACAGCTTCTTTTACTGGTATTTTCGGTATGTACTGCTGACTCATGCTATGCTTCTGACTACCCAGCTGAAATGCCTACACGAACAGAAAAAAACCCAACAAACTGACCCTGTATCCCTCAGCCCCTCAATCCTGCGAGAAGATACAATTCTGCTTATCAATCTGCGCACAGGTAAGGGGGGAGACACTGGGGATTATTATTTTTTTGTTTGCTTGCTTATTACCAGTTGGATTTCTTTCTCATGAGAAAATTTTCTCTCTTTTTTCCCCTAAATTCAGACTAACAAGAAGAATTGACAGTGATCATTTTATTAGCACTAGGGTAAGGTAAAAGAGAAAATGATACTTAGCTCGTCCCACTCATAGCTTTCTGTGTAACTGAACTCTGATGCTAACGATAGTGTTATAATGATGTTCTAAGTGGTCACTCTTGCGTGCTATGAAATGCAAGAGTTTACAAGAACAATCTAGTGGGAAAACCTGAGAGCTGCAAATGACAATGCAAAGGGGAAAGCTTGTTGTTTTTTTTTTTTCCAGGCATGTCTTATGCCTGTAATGTCTCAAGTGATGAAAAAATGTACAAGAAACCCGAAACCTGGCAGGTAATGAACAGAACATCAATTATATTTTCATTGCCTTTAAAAAAAAAAAACCCAACAAAAAACACTGTTTCCTGAAACTGCAATCCTTTTTTACAGTAATAGTGCAATTTGTGTGAATCAAACCCTGAATTACTTGGTTACTAATTAGTAATTTCCCACTTTTTAACTACAGCTCTCATAGAGTGTGTTTTTTTAAAAAAAAAAAAAAAAATCATTGCATGCCCTGTGAAGTGCTGAAAATACCACGGTGTATTTCCCCGCTGGCAAATGAGTTTGCCTTCTATGCTAGGAAACCTGACTGATGTGCTGCTGAGATGCTGGGGCTGTAAGTTGCACCCCCTCCCTGCTCCAAAGGATCCCTAGCTACGCTCTTGGGAAGGACTTCCACCCAGCTGCTTACGTCACCATGTCACCATGCTTTCCCAAGGCTACTGTTGTGACTCCGGGGGCTTCCCGAAAGCGGATCCATGCTGTGGCCCTTCCCGCAGCCGCTGAGAGCCTGTGTGGATGCCCTGGCCAGCAGCTGCAATCTCAGTCGGACACAGATTTCCCTTGGCCGTGCCCCAGGAAGCACCCCGAGCCCTGCATTGCGCACAGGGAAGCTGGGGCTGGGCTATGGCCCAGGACCACCTATTTATCAGCTTTTAATCTTTCAACACAAGTGATTTATGGTCTTTCCTTTTCCATGATCTGCCACCGACTGAATGACCTCCAGGCATGAGGTGTTTCCTCTCCATGAGGGCTTTATCCTGCACGACAGGAGCAAGATGGTGAAACCCCGCACTGGGAAGCATATTGTTCATTTTCACGGGGAAAGGGTTTATTTAGAGTGCCAAGAGAAAAGGTCACTGTAGTGCTTTGGGATGCAGTAGCAAGAAAATTAGCAGAATACAACATCTATTTTTTTTCCCCTCTCTCCTTAGAAAAGAAAAGCAGGGAATGGGTACTAACTCTGAACTATGAGGCAACCCGGGCTGGAAGTCTTTTATACAGTGTTAATACAAACCACATCATTTTTTGCTGAATTCAGTATTTTGCTGAGTTTGCAGGGCCTTCTTCATGGAAATCATTGTTACACACTTGGTATTTCTTCAAACCAAAGAGAGAATGTCTTAGCAAGCCTTTCTCCAGCTCAAAAGAACATGCTGTGCATTTGTTTGCATATAGGTCACCATACTGCCAGAAAAAGCCTGTTTGAAACAAAAGTTTCCAGAAACTGGCATGAACTATTGTGGGCAAGGAAAGCACCATTGAAACCTCGCCAAAGTAAGTTGCTGGTAAAGGCCAGCAACTGCAGCAAAGCAAACTGGAACTTTGCTTACACGGTCCTTCCACCAAGTCAGGTGGGAGATCCCATCAAGCCCTTCCCCATTGGCAGCATGGAGAAGACACACAAACCCTCAGGAGTACCCCCAAAGTTGCTCATGGAACATCCAAATCACTTCGGTCTGCAGCCTGTTGTCTCTGTTGGCTGGTACTCGCCCAGAAACTCTTCAGGAGCTCATGAACACACACTGCCTGAGCTGCTCCCAAAAATACATTCCCTATCATGAAAAAACCCAACCCTTGTGCCTCACAAGGCTATAGGGCAGGCAGCGTGGTGTCTGTTTTTAAAGGGAAACATTAGGGGAGAGAAAATCTTATCAAGAGGGACCAGAAAGTCCTGCATCAGAACTGGGTTAATTACATGAAAAGGTAAAATCTTGATCGTGGCAGAGCTACAGAACACTTAACCAGGCAAATTATCATCGTGACAAAGCAGCATGACTTCTGCAAGGGGAAGTCATGTCTCTGGTGGGCTCTATTAGAATTCCTGAAGTGTGTCAAATTAGCAGTGAGGAACTCTGGTACGTGTAATTAGTGTTGACTTTCAGAAATCCTTTGACAAAACCTTTACAAAAGGCTGCTAGAGAAGCTCAGTTGTCATAAGGTGAGAAGTTGCATCAGACTGGAAATCACTTAGGCTAAACCATATTCAACAGAGGAGGGATGCAGGGGCAATTTTCAGCAGGTTAGCAGTGAAATTCCATCAGAAATGAAACAGCAGCAGCAGTGGCTCATATATGCCTATGGCCATGTCATGCAACATGCCTGAGCTTGGCTGACCTCTGAGGCTAGCACAGGCTTGGGTACACTTAGTACTTGGATGGGAGACTGCTTGGGTATACCAGGGTGCTAACAGCAGCCTGCCACTACCTACCACAAGGTCATCGAAAAGATGGACCCAGACAGTAGGAGCAATTTAAAACAACAGAGGCTTAGACTGGATGCAAAGAAAAACTCAGGAGCAAGCTACCCAGAGAGGTCGTGTCATCTCCATCCTTCAAAGTTTTCAAGACCAGACTGGATATAGTGCTGACCTCAGAGCTGACCTGCCTTGAGAGGGAGGTTCTGCTAGGAACCTCCTGAGGTCCTTTCCAACATGGCCTGTCTGATGATCCTGTATTGATTAGTGACCACAGACCATGACAGGGAGACTGAAATTGATAAAATTAGTTCAAATATCAAAGGTAACAGGGATTGTTGGGAATTTCAAAAAGACTTAATATAAAAAAGAATTAGACAGTAACAAGGCAACACACTAAATTCAGGGTACTCTGTTATACCATGTGGCAATTAGAGGGGAAAATGGAAATATCACACTTGAGTTTGGAGAGGAACTGTGGATACTGTCTAGTCCAGCCTCCCTGCTCAATGCAGGGTGATGTAGAGAAGGCTGCTCAGGACCATGGGAGATCCAACACCATCCCTAGACAACCTGCTGCAGTGTTTGACCACTGCCATAGTAGAACAGGAACTCACTGACCAGGAATCTCAATTCCAATTTGGAGCCTCTCATGAAAAAGACAGACTGGAGACAGATTGTCATCACTTAAAGATAGATTCGAGAGAGAGAGGAATATTTTAATAAGGACATATATTTTCTTGTTACTTCTGGTGTTGTGCAGTGTCTGCATCTGATTGCTTATGTTGAAAGGGAGAGAAAAGAAATCCTCAGGAGAGAGAAAAACAAAACCAGGATATTGGCAAGGAAAGAGAAAAAAGCCCTCTTTGACATGTATGATCAATTCAGTAAACACTATACAAACAATAAAATTAAAAAGTCGAGTTTCTAGTCTTGCAAGTAGGAGAGGATACTCAAGTAAAAGGAGCAAGACAAATGCAGGATTCTTGAAAAGAAGAGCAGTGATTACCAACTCTTAAAAAGATGCTTCTTTTGCTTTTCCTGAGAGACTTCCCAGTCACTGCAATAAACCATAAGCACTACTGGCTACTGCTGCATGTTACTGGGCAAAGAACTCATCGGATTTGTAAAAGGATTAGTCACTCCTAATAAAAATATCCCGGGCCACATTACTCAGGGTACAAGTTTACATGGGATGAATATTCACATGCTCCAGCACACTGGCCAACTGCCTGGGCAGAGGAATGCATGTGTATTATCTGTCTTTCCTGACCTACTAACCACGCTCTCAGAAACAAATTATTTGATGGATGTCAACAGAGATGAAAACACAAATCTATCACTTTGAGAGAGCAACGGGCAGGCATGTTGCCTTACATTCCCCTCTCTTGAACGGGCACTGAAGTTGCATGGGTCTAAGCTGCTGAGGGCCAGCAGTAGAAAACATCTATCCAAAGACTACCTGTGGTGGGTGTCTCTCACCACAACATCCCATGGGATGCAGTGGGGTTGTGAGTTTAGAATATGAGAAGCCATCAGATGTTAATCTTGACAGATAAAAGGTGCACAGATTGCAGTGGAAATGCCTTTGTAGTGTCTCCACAGCAGAACACCAGTGAGGAAGGGGATAGAAGAACACCGGTGAAAAAGGGGCCAAAAGCATCTTCTCATCCCATGAAACAAAAGCTCGCTCGTATGCGAGGAGGTGCAAGCATGACACTGGTTCTACAACAGTGCCCAGAAGAATCCCAGCTTCACAGTCAAGGCCAGTATCAGTATCTGCTCCTTATGCCTGTAACACTACCTTTTAGTACGGAAGCCAACAGACAACACTCTGTGATTTCTCATTTAGGACCTGACCCAGTGTAAAATGAACTGCAGGTTTTGCTCAGAAGCACAAGCTGGAACTCGCGGTATATCCTGCTGCACAAGGTGACTCCCGCCTTCCTCTTGATCGTGTTAAGAGAGAATCAATACTGACTGGGGTTATTTTTAGTTCCAGTTCCCATTCCAATCAGCTTCACTAACAGTGAAAAAAAGATAGGAATAGCTCGAAGCGGTCTGCTTGAATGTATCTAAGGCACTTTGGTCAGATGGGGCTGGAGTCTCTGCACTACAGATTTGCATGTAAATATCTGACTATTTCTGCTTAACAGGATGCAGAACACGTGAAAGAATACTCTTTTGTCCTGAGGCTTCCTATTATTTTTTTTCCCCTAACAACTTAGCAAAAGGTACTAGGGAAAAAATGGGGAGAATGATGATAAAATAATGAAAAAGTTGAGAGGAATCCATACTTCTGACAAATGGCAGCAAAAGCACATCAGACTTGACAGGTCTTAGGGATAAACATGCACTGTTTTTAAGTGGCAAGTGGGAGGAAAATAATTTTCCAGGCTTCCTTCCCCATCTCCTAATATTTTTCTATGAAAAGACTTGTTCTGTGTAATCAACACTTTGGTTTAAATAAAAAAAAATCATCAATAAATGACACTTCAGAGCTCCTAAAATGACCATCCTTATAATTGGTTATTACGATCTCTCAATTATAACTATAACAACAAAGGATATGATTATATTGTCACTGCTTTCCTTTAAAAAGAAACTATTGAAAGGCCTAATGATTAATTCACCATTTTTGAGAGCTCGCTGTAATGACAGAAGACTATATACAAAGGTCTCTTCAGTGAGCCCATTATTCAATTAATAAATGCTGAATACCAAGCAGTCATAGTCATATGAAACTCCCAAGAATTGTGTGAATTTTTAACCAATTAATTATCAATTACAACATCATAAAACACCAGCACAAAAATAGAAATAATGAAATTTAATTATACATTATTCTTCTTAGTTGCTGCAAATACTATACAAGACTGATTTTGATTAATAATTCATACAGCAATAAAGTATCAGGAAAGATAATTATACTGTGCCACGATTCTCACTCTGATTTCTGTAATTACAGATTACAACAGTGTTAGCAATTTTAAAAGGTTAGGGAGCAGTAGTAATTTGCTATGTCATCCTCAGCGATATTAATGTCTTCTTCTCTGAGCACCCTAGATAATTGAAAATAGACTAGCAGGCCGCCAGGCGACTCGGGCCTGCCTCCTGCCAAATGCATTGTGGGGCCCAGGGCCACTGGGAAGAAGGTCTTCAGAAATGTGGTTTTCACATTGTTCAAGTAACTCCTGCTGTAAAGCAGATGATATGTGGCCAAGTGGGAAAGATGTTGGAGATTGAGGTTGACTGGCAGCCGTAGACATGCATGGCTGCTGATAATGATGGCTGGTGCTTCTGACCCTACTGCCTCAAAGCAAAACCTTTGTCTGACCATGAGTGGGAAGAGGAATAGCTAAGAGAAAAACTCAAGAGATGATCTAACCACAGGCCCTCTACAGAGGAGGTCTGCGTTAGGCATGCAGCAGGGGCCCAACAGATATTCCGTAACTCTCCTAAAGGCAACAACTTACATTGTTGAGGAGGTCACGTGGCTGCAACACATTAAGTGCTCACAGCCTAGGGAGCACCCTCTGAATTGCTAAACAGCTACACGTGGTTCTCGGACCACAAACTAGTCCCTTATAAGCTACACCACCATCAGTGAGCAGAAGTATCCATGCCTGGGTTGGCCGGAGAGCTGGGCATTATGAGCTTCATGTGTTTCTGAAGTGGAGACAAGCATACTGGAAATTCATTCCTTAGCTTAAACCAACAAGAACCAAGAGAGGTGCATCCTCCAGACTCTGGGATGGCTCCTTCTGCATGCACAGCCTGTATGTTCTCACAGCACATGTGGGAACTAAGTCCCACTGCAAAATCAGTTACTGGCTTTTTTTATATTGGACCTAGACTCTACTGCACAACTGGAGAGAGACTAGGTTAAAAAAAACCAAACAAAATAGGACTCTGATTCTGCAGACCTTTAAACAGAACTGCTGACTATAAGCTTTGTCGGTAGCATTTTGGTTACTTACAATGATTTCACTACTGGCAGATTGCACACACAAACAGAAATGTACTACAGCTTGATTTCTGCACTAGATCTTGGGTTTTGTTTTGGTTCTTTTTTGTTGTTGCTGTTGGTTTTGGCTTGTTTGTTGCCTTTTTTTTAAAGTTAGTGTCAGGATGCCCATAGTCTCTATGATGAATGTTTATTTAAACTCTGCATGCGTACTCTAAAGAAACTACGCTTCAGGTTGTTCAGAGATTGGTAGTGTAAGAAGGCAGGGATTCCCAGTAGAAGGCTGCTTTGAAGAGTTCAAATAGATTTATGTTCCACATACAGATAAAACCTATTTCTTCACTTCAGAGGGTTGTGTTGCTATCGGTTTTTTTGAGAGAATAACTCAGCTGAACAAGTTAATAGCAGCTTGCAGTCTAGAGACTTTAGTCAACATGCAAAGCCTGTTTACGCACGGTACATACACATTCTGGGCCAAGTATGCACATGCATCTTCTTATGACTCAGGAAAAATTATCTAATTATACTACTAATTGTTCTACAGACAATAAGGCAATAATATTCCTTAAGTATAAATTCAATATTCCTTAAATATAAATGGTCATGCTTCCAGGAGAGAGGCATAGTAGAAGGGGTGGGGGAAGGAAAATATAAGGAACAAGAGAAGAACTATCCTTATTTTTCAGAAGATAATTGACATACATGTATTGAGAAGCAAGACATGCAGAACTCTTCCTTGATAAAGTCTCTTTTCATAGCTTTCACATTGCTCTTTACAGTAGCTGGCTACACTGGAGGGGTTTGGAACCAAGTTTGCTACTCAAAATAGCTTATTGAAAGCAGAATGGGGAATGCCCAACACTGAAACAGTGCCAGGAAACCACCAAGCAAAACAAGCAACATGTTTTTCTGAAGTGGTCAAAGGCTTCAGGACCTTGGGGAAAAGACACAACCTTTTCGGTTACTGCTGGGTAAACTGGATTGCCACATTAGAGAATCAGAGAGGGAAAAATGAACTACTGATTTGTTTTTATCTTGCCCTCCAGCTCAGTGAGCTCTCTGAAAAGGTTTAAGGTCTCCATATAAATCAAGGCTGGATATTCTGGCAAGGCAGATTTAGGTCCTGCCTTCCTTGCTTTAAATTAGTATTTTGGGGCTTTTGTTGAGAATTAGTATAGTTACATGGTTTTCCTCCTTTTCCTGAACTTTTAAATAATTTATGTTTACTTCTATGGGCATATGTGCACATATCTGTGTGTGTTTGTGTGTGTGTGTATATATATATATATAATTTGCAGTACAATGCTGTCTGGGATGATAAAATTGAAGTACAGATAGTTGGCCCAGTATCCGAGTTGCTGGGCCATTTGCCTGTATGACAATACTTTGGGACAGTATAAACCATGTTTCTCTATTTGAAATCTCGTGTTAATATGACTGTGAGAACAAAGGCCAGGCTGATACTAAGCCAATGCCACCAGTGTTTGGCAGCTACAAATTATGAACTGTGCTGTTCTGTTCCTTTTAACAGCTTTGTCATGTGAAAGATTATGCCAACAAGTTACTGGAGTAAAAGCTATTCAGTTCCTTTATGTTTTATTCTCAAGGAAGCCCAGCCTTTAATAACTCCAGTAGAATTTAATGCTGAAGCTCTGTACTTTAATTTTTTGGCTACTATCAAATGAACACTTTTTGTGTTTGTTGTTTGTTTTTTTTTTCCAGAAAAGAACACAAAACTTCTCTCATAACTACTGGTTCATCTTCTCCTCACTTCTCAAGCTGTACTAATTACTGCTTTTCCAGTCTATCTGGAAGGAGTTCTGTCTGCAGAGGAGGGTATGGCCAAAACCATTGCTCACGTCTTCCAGCTACTCAAGTTGCAGAGGTTGCAAAAATGACAAAAGCCCATTTTCTCCTGTCATACTACATGGTTGCTATGGGAAAAATCTGGTCTCTTTCCCCCCGTTTCCCCTAAAATGCAAGCTCTTCATCTTCACTGCAAGATAGCAGGTGTTCAGAATATCCTTCATGTTTCCTTGGGACACAAATTGGCATGTCCTTTGGAACACGTCCATTGTGATTAACGTGTGAAGAGCAGGAACGCGTGCAATAGGTCACTGGGTTAAATTTGGGACAGAACTTCGCAGGGTGTAACTTCGCACCTTCTGCTCATGGGAAAGAATATAGGTGTCGCCTTCTCCTTGGAGACTGGGCCACTACCTGCTTGTGCAGCGCTTTCCACAACCAAATGGGTATCAACAGGAATGTTCCCCGTTGACGACATATGGAGCAAAGGAAAAATGTTTCCCTATGGCTAAATCAGAGATTTTTACTAATCTAAAAGTAAATTAATTAATAAATAGACAAACTCTAGTGACTGCTGCACTAGGATACACAGATTTACAGGTCTAAAGCTGGAATGACTATCAACACACACAAAAAATAAATTTTCACATGTTTTTCTAGCCATTAGATAATCAGAAGGTCACTGAAATGATGATTTATAAACTCCCAGAGCAAGCACCAAGGGGATACCTGGATTATGCCAAGGAATTCTGACAGTGGTTTTGATCCTGAAAGGATCTGAGATTTGCCATTTTGGATGTTATGGGAAAGTTTAAGCAAGAATCACAAACCTACCCACATCCTCAAGAGTCTGGCACATGCCTAGATTCCTATTTCAAGTGTCTTTATCCATGGACCGGCCCTAATCTGGAACTAAACTGCCTTTCCTGTTGCAGACAATAAATCACTCCTCCCCACCCCCTCTCAGTGAACACTGCACGGAAAGCAATCACTTCTGCTGCCATCACCTAGCAGGCTACAGCCGAGGTAAGGAGAAGATGTGAGCAGAAATGGGCAGAAATGACTACGTGCAACTGCAGCCTGAAGGCGCCCAGAGAGACAGAAGAGACCTGATGCGTTTGGGTCCTGGTTCCAAAGGAAAGTACAGCCAGTGTAGCACCTAGAGCTTTTAAGAGGACTGCAAAGACAGGAGAAGGCAAAGACAAGTTTGCCTTCTCCTGGAAGATCCAGAGTATTTTATGAAAGCTTCTTTGCCGTGGGAGAGAAAGAAGGATTAAAACTGCAAAGGCTGCCATAAGAACTTGGATTTTTATCTTGAGACACACTATCTGTTGTGCTTTTCATGCAGCTTTTGGAAGTGTGGTTGCCTTCTTTGCCCCCACAGAACTACAATGTACTCAGTACACTTAAAGCTGCAAATGCCATCAAATCAAATCAAATAGGAGATTAACATGCAAAACCCAAAACTAAGCCACACTTTATCCCAGGGAAACGGAGTGCCTTGATTATTTCTGTTTGAATTAGTGGTCTCTGTCATGGGAGTTTTAATCTCGGGGCATTCCTTCTACAAAGGGAGGGTTTGCAAACCCAAAAGGCAGAAACCCACCACCTAATCTGGTCTCTTAAAAGGCAATATCAACAGTTGTCTTTATCACGCAGATTTACAATCCCAACAGAACAAAGAAAATCAGTGGTTTGCTTGACACGCTCTCCAACTGTTACTGGAATTACCTATACCTTTAGCCTCCAAGTTCTCTCTTGACAGATCCCGAAATAGCTGTTCTGCTATTTTACTATGGACTGACGTCAAGCTAAACCAGCCTTCAGTTCCCTGGGACATCCCTATTATCTTTTGAAATATCAGAAATACAGTTGGCAGCTCTCCAATTTTCTGGAATTTCCCGTTTCCCAAGATTTATTATAAATTAGCAGCTGTCTAAGAGAGCTTTTCAGCCACCTCCTTTAAAATTCCTGGATGTAGAAGTTAGTAGGATGTGAAAATGTTTAATTTCAACCGCTCCTGCCTATCTCAATATACTCCTTTGCTATAAGCAGTAAACTTTCTCTTCTTCCCACACGACCGCAGAGTAGGGACACATCCTCTTCCACTGCCTCAAATACGAACCCACCCAGGGAACCACCTAAGGAACATTTCTGCTTTTTTTCTATTTTCCCTTTTTTGAGAGTTGATTAATTAATGTTTTAACATGACTTCTATTGCTTCATTTAACCAGAATGGCTTCTCATTAGAGTAACGTTTTTTGTTATTGATGGCAGTATAAAATCATAATTTTGAGCAGCTGGCAGAATATTCTTCAGGAATTCCCAGCGCGTTCAACGCTTTTTACTTTAAATGTAATGTTATGCCAACACAACAGGTTTCTAACTTTGGAAAACATCTTCAGTTCTGAGCACAGCGCCTGCATGAATTTATCATCTCCTGGTAGGTGGTGTGCTCTGCTTGCACAAGGTCACCGCACGGGAGTTGAGGGCCCGTTGCTCACATTCTTTAAGACTGTCCACAAATAATAGCACCTGACAAATTGCTTCCCTTCTTGCTTCATTTTCTCAGGCAACGAATTGTAAACCTTTGTTTTCCACTCTGTCCTTAAGAGAACTGCTCCCCTTGAAACTCTTTGGGATTTCTGATGGTGTGCCGCTCTCTCCAGCGCCTCCCCCGTAATGCTAAAGACCCGGCTAATAAAAAGTCAAACAACATGATTCTTGTACAACCCTAATGGTTTAGAATTACATACCCTGAAAGGGTTGGTTTATGCAGTTGGGTCTTCACTGATGCCACTCTCCACCTTTGCAGTTAGTTTACAGTCCCCCTTTGCTCACTGGTCTTCAAGGGGAATATACTATTGATAGAGAAAGAGGCTACCAAACCAGACATTCCTCAGAGGCTCTGTGGTCCACAGCTTGGAGAGCCACAAAATCTGAAGCTGTTCTCCATGCTCAGCAGTGTGGTGACAGCAACCTCCCCCTCGCCACTAATTTTTGCCTTCCCTCTCTTTTCACAAGGGGACGGACACTCCAGGACATCTGACTGTACCATGGCAAAGCTTCCTTAGGTCACAGATGCCTGAAACACAGCTCTTGAACAAACCTGCCATGGTCCTGCAGGTAGTGTGGCTACGGTGATTGCCACCATGCAGACAAGGTCCTCACCAGTTTTTTTTGTGTTGCTTTGCCTGGCTGATGAAATGTTCCCCAAACCTACAGCCTGGACAACCCTTAAGAAATAATGACATTAGATGCACAAGCACATGCTTCTTTTCTGATAAAGAGAAAAAGTCTGTGTGCTTTTTCTGATGTGAACTGAGAAGCTATATTCTCCATAGATTTTGGAGACATACAATTAAGGACTGTCAAATTTGCATGCACACGGGATCCAATTGAAGGCTGAGCAGGCGATGTTTTAACATTTCCCACTTGACTTGACAACCTTATATTCTTTTAACAGCTTTTATGCATAATTTCCTTACCTTAAACATACTAAAGGTGCCATTGTGTAACCTGGCCCTCGAGCCCAGGCAGGGCAGGAACCGTGAGCTTCCCAAGTGGTGCTGTCTCACCATCACTGGTTGGCAAAACCACAACCGAGAACTCCTGTGACGCCACACCGCGTATGGGTGACACGAGCAGAGCGCAGCTCTGCAGGTCCCTCTGGTTTGCCAGAAATCAGATTTCTGAGGCAGCATTAAGGAGAAGCCATCAGCTGCCCTAGGCTTTCTCTTCCAGAGTTTCTGTCTGGTCAGATGGATTTCCATGGGAATAGCAACGGCAAGGACTGCACCTGTGGGCCCAAAGCCACACTGCAGCTGAGATCTCATGTCTTTGCTCCACAGCATGGGGGCACCAGAGCTTCAGAAGTGCTCAAAAAATGCTGAACGTCGGAAAATCAACACATAATTTCAAGCTTTATTTTCCTATTCCCCCTCAGCTGAAACCCTTTGGTGGTGGTTTTCCAGCTACAGGCTGACAGAATGTCACGGCAAGATAACTGCTGACCCACTGCACCTGAAGTCTGGCAGACTTTTCTGTGGTACAAAATGAGGCTTTGTAGAGGGAAACAAGAAGATACAGGGTAGCAGGTCCTATTTCTGGTGCAAGTATGGAGTGAGAAGCACTGCGAGGTGTACACGCAACAGGACTTAGCCGGCACATTCCAGCACTTACTTGGCAAGGTGTTGAGTATCTTTAATGAGATTTGAGATCCTCTGCAACAAGCGGGATCAAGCCATAAAAGCACGAAGACAAGGAGATTACACTACAGATTAATAATTATACAGTATAAACAGTCTAAGATAAAATAAAGCTCTTTCGCTCCATTGGAGATTGACGTGTTTATGTATAAAGCGGGGACTCTATGAAGCTCATTGATTAGTAATTCAAATGAAACTAAGTTAAAAGCACTACTAACTAAAATATGTAACACAAATAGCATGCAATCAATACTTCCCAGCATTTGCAAACCCCTACAGCAATTTTCGTGCTAAAAAGGGGACAAGGCTAGATGGCAAACTCTAGTGCATGCCAGGGAGCTTGTCTCTGTATACATGGAAAAGAGAACAGTCCGCAATGTAAAAACAAGCACACTTTTTTCTTACTTCTTCCCCCTCAACGTCTGCCTACCCTAACTCTACCTAACCTATATTGCAGGCTGCAACAAAAAATAAACCATAATTAAAAAAAAAAATAAAATCAAAAATCTCCTAGCTCAATCTACTGTGCTTCTTGGACTGTCAGAAGAATGCAAGCACTGGTCTGCAGGACCAAATTCAGCCCTTTTTAGACAAACCTGACCACGCTGTGACAGGTTCATGGATGGAATAAACAATTTTCCACTCTCAGATTAAATGAAGATTTTGTCATTAGCACAATTCGAGTCTTGTGGAAAGAGGCTCAGAATTTATATCTATCAGAAGTCAAGATCAGGCAAGTACATCTACAGATTCATGCCATTACTTCAAGAATTTAAGTCCTAGGAAGACAAAACCAGACACTTTTGTGATATACCCAAAGGAATGTTAAAAAGCCTTAAAAATCACTTGTTGTTTGATGAAATTCAGGACAGTTTGTGTTTGTAATGAATGCTTTGTTATGAATGACATAAGGCTATTCCAACACTGCATACTGTGCTCCGTAACAGTGTCTTAGAAACAGGCGTATATGAGCACATGCATATAGTTACATATGTGTATACATGTACAGACACACATATATATATGTGCAGATATATGCACAATGTTTCCTTAATGGCTATTAAAAAATAGTATGATCCCCACGGAAAGGGACCTTGGGCCAGTCCTATCTGTAGAGCTACAGAGTTTGGATCAAGTACAAAACACTTCTTTAACTCTGCACGAATTAGGTGGCTTGGTATTATCTGTAGCCATTATTCCATGCATTTCTCACCTGAAGTACACATGCACACATGTATTCTTCTCTGCTGCACATGGCAAGAATTTTTCCAAAAGGAGTAGAAGCAAGAGGAGAAATAAAAATCCTGAAAAGGATGTTTATGAAAATATTTTTAGTAATACTAAAGGAGGAAAGAGATGCGTGGGAAAAGCTCTTACATGGGACTAGTCCAGAGGCAATGGTGAAAAGCTGAAGGGATGGGCAAGAGGCAGGAGCAACATCCACAATGATGCTAAAAATTGCTTTATTAGGGATGAATGGAAGGATCCAAGATAAAATGAGGGAAAGGACCAGGCTCATCTTGGAGACAGAGGAGGCTGAAAAGGCTGGGGGCTTACAGATCAGGAGTGACACAAAAGGAAAGGCAGAGATGGCTGGAGAAGTTTCAAGGGAGAAGGGTCTGTTAGTAAGGGGGCAGGAGCTGAGACCTGCCCTGGCTGCCTCCAGGAGGGCAGAGGGGCAGAGGAACCAGGGAACCGGTCATGGGAAAGAATGGCTATTTTCCAATGTTTTCAGTGATCAAAAAGAAATTGAAGAGGCTGAAGATAAAGCCATTGCATACTACAGCAAGCATTTAAGGATGCTGCGAGGGAGCAGGAAAGAGTGGGAAGGTGGCAGAGAGAGGTTGCACTGCCCAGAAAGGAGGGGGGAACAACTGCCAAGGAGCTTGAAAGAGCAGTGGGAATGGAGGTGATGCTGATAAAACTGCTGCTCGAAATTGTCCTTTCCTCCAGTGAGAGGTGGGATGATGCATTTCCAATGGGAGGTGAGGGGAGCTGAAGTCACAGCACTCAGAGGAGCAAACAGGGAGAAGTGTCAGAGCAGAGAATAGATGAGAGGGAAGAGGTAATCGCTGCTGAGAGGCTGGAGAGTGGGTGAGGACATAGCGCCAAGAGACGATAATCCAGCTGATTAGAGAATTAGGCACTAGAGATGTTAAGGCAGAGAGCAGAAGAGGCTACGGAGATGGCAAGAAGAGCCTGAGCTTAAAATAAAACTGTCAAGCAGCCCAAATGCACCAGTCGCACGCTTCCCCTCTGCCTGCCCCCTCCCTCGATAGCATCAGCAGAGACCGACTACCTTACAGCAGGGAGCCAACAGAAATCCAGCCACCCTCAGGCTGATCCTGGAGGAGCAACAGAATAGGAAAGCGGGGAAATAAAAGCTGGCTGACAATAGCTGCCCATGGATAAAAAGGAGGCTTTTAGCACAGCTGTGTGGCTATATTTGATTTACGTGGGTTTCTTCATGCAAAACAGCAGCACAAATGGCTTTCTAAAGAAAGCCTCGTGGACTGAAACTCCTGCACATTAGAAAGACAGAAAGGAGATGCCGATGTCCTGGGCTACGTCAGGATGCACGCAGAGCTGGGGATCCTGACTCAGGCAGCCAGCACAAAGGCGTCTGCATCGTGCCATCCCTATAGAAGGCAGTGCTACGCCCAGCGGCATGGGGACTGATGTACACAAAGCCCTAAGTGCCTTCTTAGGTGGCTTATTATTTTGAGTTTGAGCTTGACAGCCCCTTGCAACGAAAAGACTCACCTGCTCAGGGAAATGACTACCAAATACTGGAAAAATCCTGTGCTTTGTGACAAAGAAGTCCATTTCCAAATTAAGAAACGAAACACGGTAGCTCTGATTGCACACCACACATTTCTGTAAATGTGCTTTTCTAGTAGCAAGGAACTAATCTTGTGTGAGAGCCTGAAAAATCCCTACTAGTTTTTTGAACTTACAAACAGCTGGAAAATGCCTACTTAGGCTACTGCGCACATCTTCGAGTAATTCCTGCTTGCTAATTACTCTTCCAGAAGCTGCCAACAGCTATACTAATGTTTTGTTAACCAGGGAGGGATAGTACATTGCATTATCATATATTGTATGAATTAACAACAGGATGCTGATTAAGTGATGGGGTAAAAATCAGGTAGTTGAGAAAGAGATTAAAGTTAATTGATTTGCACCAAAAAAATAATCATCCCTGGTACATAAACAGCATTTCAGAAACAAAGGGCATAGCTGGGGGACAAAAACCAAAAGTGAAACCAGCATTTGCAGAAGTTGTCAGAGTAGATTCCTTCCCTTGGTGACAGATGAGATTAGACTGAAGCGCGGGACCTGCTGCGAATGCGACTTGCTAGTACTCCACTAACCCACTGCAACCAGAGCAATATTCACCTTCGCAACACAACAGGCACCAGTCAAACTGCCAGGCCCTTGCACATAAAAGCACCATGTTTTCCCCTGCTCAGTGAGGTTTCTGCAATATTCATCGCAGCATCCCAGAAGGAATTCCAGACTGCGGTGTGTAGAAAGCTCCCCAGTGCTCCCGCACAGCAGAGCAGACCCCCCAACCCATGGCTGAAGGGGCACCGAAGGAAGAGGGTGCTGTTGGAGGAACCCCCTTGAGATGGAGCTGCTGACAGTGTAGGCATCCCGTGCAGCCCTTTGGCCTGCATGGGAGGTGGGGGCAGGCAGCCTGGAGGGAAATCAAAGAAGTACCTTTATATATATTTTTATATATATATATGTGTGTGTGTGTGTGCACGTGAACTGTAGCGAGCTAACACAGCATTTGCACTAGGAAATGTCTGCTCTGGAAATGGCAAAGGCAAGTTATTATCAGGATGAACATTTTTATGCAGCATCTCAGGGGAGAATCTGGCCACCTCCGATCAGATGTCTTTTTCTTGGAATGCTGTTAAGCTGCGGTCATCAATCCTGCTTAAGGGAAAGGGAAAAAAGGCTTCGTATCACTGCTTTCCCTCCTCACTTGATGCGACATAAAATACCAGCCCATTAGCACGGGTGAAAGAGATGGAGCCTGGCTCATAATGGCCATGGTCACATATTTATTAAGCAGCCTGGGGAAGGAGGCACCAGGCGCAGAAGACGCCACCGCAGCTCGTTCATCCAATGCCTTGCAGCAGCAGCTTCCTGCTACTGAGAGGTTTCCTTGAAATCCCTCCACAAACGCTCTGCAACCAGAGTGTAAAAGCAACCACTTGCCTTGCTCTGATTGCCCACTTGAACTTTTCGAGAAGGTGGTGTGTGTTTACCATCCATCTACAGCACTGTGCTGCCAGCTGACTTTGCAGCGGAAAGACTGCGATGCTGACTGCGGTGTGTTTATGTGAGCCACATACCACTTTGCCTCCTCACCTCAGAAGGGCACAGCATTATTCCCACTTACTGGCAGGCCATGGGGGTACAGGCAAACCACCTGATTTAGGAGGATGTGCTGCCACTGCCAAGGTTTTAGGTAAGGTTACCCTGACTTCTTAGCTACTTGTCTCAGATAAAAATCAGGTGAAGAATGAAGTGATTCTCCCGATTGGTATGGCCTGGGCAGGAGCTGGAATTTGACCTGTGTTTGTTGTTCAAATGCCTCACTACTGGGCACTCTCTCTTCAAACAAAACTGTGCCAGGGCAGGTTCACATTAGATGTTAGGAAAAAAATTTTTACTGGAAGAGTTGTCAGAGCCTGGAACAGGCTGCCCAGGGATGGGCTTGAGTCACCATCCCTGGATGTGTTTTAAAAAGGGTAGATCAGGTACTTAGGGATATAGTTTAGCATAGGACAGGAACAGTTGGACTTGATGATCTTGAAGGTCTTTTCCAACCTTGTAATTCTGTGATTCGTTATCTCTCCATGGCTTCATCTTTTCTGTGCTATGTATACATAAGCACACAGGGACCACGAGACTCACAGAGAACTCCAGTAACACTAGCTGCCAGTAGCTGACTCGGAGCAAGGAAAAATGTGCTTCAGCAACAGGTCGCATCTATAAATATGGCAAAACTAATTATCCCAACAAGGGTTCCCCTTCCTCTTAAAATGAGCAGCGTATATAGTCAGGTATCCTGATGTAAACAAATAGCTCTGAATTTCAACAGCTTCCCTATGATGCACTGTTGCACTGCTCTGGAAGAAGATGCATGAATCCTGTACAGAGTCTCTACTGTAACAGATACTAAATCTGACATGTGAAAAGTTTATGGCAGTGTTTTTAAAAGAGTGAAACGAGAGAGAAAAAGTGTGAGGCCTAAAACCAGCAACACACCAAAGGTTACAAGAGAAATGAACCAGCCAGAAATGGAGGAGACAGCTGAAGCCCCTCCAGTGACCAAGAGCGGGCAAGCTCCAACGAAGAGTCCAGCAGAGAAAAAGGGTGCACAGTCAGAAGAGAGGAGAAGGGAGGTTAGAGAACAGGAAGGTTTTTCCAAAAGAACTGCTCTGGGTAGTTTAAATAATAATTAGTAAAATACAGGGCAAGAAGGAGCACCCAGGACTGGCTGGGCCTGGGGACTACGTAAGCTACATCTCGCAAGCCAGAAGGACTCAGAAAAATCCCTGCTAGGGAATGCCCCCACCCTCTTTTGGGGGGCAATTTGCTTCATTGTTTCAAGGGATTATAAGTAAATATTTCTTTGATAGTTATAGGTATCCTTAAATCTCATCCAGTTGCCCAGCTTTTGAGAGACAAAAGCAGAGCACTGTATTTGCTCAAGTATGGCTGTTCCTTACTGTGGTTGAAGGGACACCTCCAGCAGTGCCCAGTGGTGCTGAACAACTCAGCAGTAGCGCAAGAGAGCAAGATGCATGCACCCTCATATTTAACAAAGGAGCACGTACAGAAAAGGCGTGTGTCTTCCAGTGATCACTGCTAGACTGGGCAGCCCTTTAGTACGCAATAGGATGGTGGAAGGAAAGGCTGAATGAATCATGGGCGAGCAAAAAAGGTTGTGGCACACCCCCACACTTTTCCATTTCAGCTCTGTAAAGTTCAGCTGTGTCCAGGTGATGCTACTTAGCTGCTACTGTGCCACTATCCTCCAGAGAGAGAAGTGAGCAAGTCAGAATCAATCAGATTCTGTCTTAAGAACTGAGCGAAATGCCCCAGCACAACAGAGGATGGAGAATTTGTCCTAATTTACACAGGAATAACAAAGAAAGGTGAGTACAGCAACCTTATCCTGAGCAAAGAAATACTCAGGCAAACTTCAGCCAGTGCAGTTGCCAGGGGAAAAGGTCAGGAAAAACACAGCCAGATTTCCAAGCAGAAAATTCACTCGTCTCACAAACTCCTTCCATGTCCCCAGATGCATATGCACTGCCAGCTTCTGCAGAGGGAGCCTGCCCTGGAACCCCATGGAAGCGGAGGGGGAGGGGGCACAACAAGTGCCATAGGGCAATCTTTGCAGCAAAGGAGCAACCACCGCTTAACCAATGCAGAAACAACAGCCTCAAATGCTCACACAACGACAAAGCATCAGCAAAAGCCAAATGGGAGATGAACAGAAACACGCTCTCACATCCAGAGCCATCTGTCCCTCTTTGCTCGTTCTTGTTGTTTTACAAATTGACCTACTGTTCCAAATCCCAGATTTTCAGAAATAGCACTGGCTGAAGGTATTACCAGGAAAAACGATCAGCGTCAGCTAACCAGTGTAACTGAGGAACTCCTTCCAGGAGGCTGAGGCAGTGATGACAGGAGCTGGAAAACCAAAATCCCAGAGAGGAGGAGGCACAGGCCTCTCAGATACATAGGCAAGGACCAGTCGGACCAACATTTGAGAGTGCAAGGTGATGTTCATCTGCTGAAAGCAGGTGAAAAGTTTAACAAAGACCATTCCTGTTTTCAGGTACAAATGGGGCATTTTAGAAGACAACCGTGCTTTCTTTCCCCACTCTCCAGACTGGCCTTGGAGTAAAGCAGACCAGGAAGCTCAGGGGATTCCTAAAATTTACTACTATACCAAATAAACAGCTATACCAAATTCCAATGTGAACTGAAAATCCCATCAGCTATTCTTGAACCATTACTGTCTCCCCACCTTGCACAAAGATAAATTTCCTCTCCAAGGCAATTTTTAATATTTTAAGTAGGCCTGGTAATGGCAACCCCGTTATTTAATATCCTCAGAGACCTTTACCATCTCTCCCTGTTGAGGTTTTCCCCAAAGCACCCATCCTTGTCGTTTTTCAGTCTTTGAAGCCCTTAATTTCCTATTAGATTGGCATGTCTTTATTGGCCTGACTAGTTTTATTCTGCGCTTTCATCAGTGGCAAGTGAACACCCCTCCCAAAGGCTTTCGGGGGGTGGGATTTTCTCCCAGCGCTGCCAAGGGAGCCATGACTTCCCATCGTGTCCTCCCCCACCTCAGTTCTCCCTCTCCCTTTGAAATGGGGAAAAAAGGGAAAACTAGGAAACACAGCAGATGGTCTGAAATCCTCTTCCTGCGAAAAACCATCGCTCGGCAGATAGCTTAGGCAATACTTCAAATATTTCCGCGTGTGCCAACAGCAGTATCCACGACTAGAGAAGATGAGGAGACTGCCTGTGAAACTCCCCCATAGGCACGCTGTTTGCAACAGCCTAGTCTTCTTGTTGAAGGCTTTCTTCCCTACTCTAAATCCAATGAGAAAACTAATCTTCTCCAGATTTAAAGCTGACAGGTGGTACATGCATAATTAAAGATGACCTAACAGAGAATGCTCTCATTTCTGGCATATTATCAGACACTTAAGCAAAGGCAATTATCAGTAGGCAATCTTTTCTGTCAACAGAGATTGGATGAAACATTTTGCCAGTCAGGAAGACACTGTAACGATGATACATACGTATTTGCAAATACTCCAGCAATGTAACACAGACTTAAACCTCTCTTATCTCAGAGAAATGTCTTCATCCACTATGGAGCACTGCAGTAACCTCTTCTCACTCGTCCATGTTCCCCTGTGCTATTTCCACAGACTTGCAGTACATACCACATAGACTCCACCTTGCTCCTACTCATGCCAACCTCTTCCTTCAACTCATCTGTACTTCCTACGAGTCCTGCCATTCCTCCCCACCTAGTCTTAGTGTCCTCTCCAGCTCCCACACCCCTTACACCTGCACTAGCAGGTAGATGGTTGGTCTGTGCTCCAGGAAACCTTGTCCTCTTGTTTGTTTGGGGTTTTTTCCTTTTTTTTTTTTTTTTCCCCCCAAAAGCAAGAAGAACCCCGGAAAACTTGTCCTCCCTCTTTCTTACTCAAAAGCAAACATAAACCCAACTCCTCCAACATAACCCAACCGAGTCTCTCCCAAGCACCTTCTTCTTCACCTACAAGCAGAAGACATCTGCAGAATCTCAGGTGTTGGGCTCTATGTTGCTCTCTTTTTCTCCTCGTTTTAAGTCCTGCAACAAGACCAGCTGTGGGGAGGAATTATGGACCATGTCATGCATCATGACAAGACTGTGACTGTTGTGAACAAACACATCTTACTCACTATGGACCATGAGCTGCACACCTTTCCCCTGGAAGCTGTGAAGGTGGAAGAGGTGAGTGGTCTTGCTCTCCCCAGCTCATGGTGGGGGCAAGCACAAGCGAAGATCGGTTGGGAATTTTATGTGGAATCAACCCAAAAGTCTATGCTAGAACTAGGAACATCTTCCCTGCTTTTTGGTTGAAGAAGCAGATGGCACTGCCTCCCAAAATAGCAATGTCACCCATGCAGTTTGAAAGAGGCAGAAACTTTTTAACCTAAACTCTTAAAATGCTCCCTTTGAGCAGTGTTTTGCAATGAATCCAGAAAGTGTTCTGTGCCTTTTCTCTTTTTTTTTTTTTTTTCCCTTTAAACGGGATTTTTTTAAAAAGGATCTTTTGGGGAAGAAAACAGGGAGAACAAAAAGTAATTAGGAAAAGGAAAGCCTAAAAAGGTGAATGGTTTTCTTAATTTTGGGGAAATAGGGATTAAGTATTATAAACTGCAATTACATACACACACAGGACTGCACTTTACCTTACGAAAGAGCTGCTCTTAGGGTATAAAATTGCCTTAATATTGCACTAAGACAAGTGTTTTTTAAAAAACGGCTTATGATAATGGATTTTCAAAGCAAAAGTAAAGCTCCTTTTCCCTGAGAATAGGGCTTTAGAGAAGGGAAACTTCACAATGCCAGTGGTTTGTGTTCTGCCACATTTCACAAGATCTCTCATTATTTAAATTCCGATGTATTTATGTCATACATGGATAAACGATCTTATTGTTCGGAGCATGTCTTTATATGAACATCTCCGCTGTTAGAACTAGCGTTATTTTGCTCTCCCCCCCACCCCGCCCCTTACTAAGTCAGAACAAAAGTCTCTTTTACTGCAGTTTTGGGAACTTCATGCAAATGGCAGTTTTTACACATCAATCGTCAGTTTAATAACACTAATGATAAGAGGGGAATTAACGGTAATGGGCTGACTTTTTGGCAAGCAAATCAGAGTTTATAGAGAAGTTTCTGCTATGTCAAACTTTATAGTCCTCTGTTATCAAGAGCACTAGCAGGGAGAATTAAGATTAAACAAGTGACTCGTTAGCAAGCTGGGCTTACTGAACCCAACTTCCCTGCACAAAGATTGATTATTTAAAAATCCATTGTACAAGATAGGAAGAGATAAGGATAGTCTTCTGGGACAGCAGGGAACCATTTACACAAGAAAATAAATTTGCCAGGGGATACAGATCTGACCGAGCGGGCTCAATATCTCTCTCAGTTAAAGCAATACTGGTTAGTCCCTCAGTCCTCCCCTAAGACATAGAGTTTGGTCATTCCTTCTCCTGCTCTACCCCACTCTTGCAGTCACGGTACTTTGCGGCATTTAAAGTCCAGTCTTGCATCCACAGCTCCCATGAGTGACCCCAGTGACTTCACAGGTGCTGGTTACAGGCTTCATGCCACAGGACCAGCGTGGGAAGAGGAAAATGGCATCATATGGTTAGCTAGGGCGGCGAGAACAAATGGGTCTTCTGTGGATTGATGCATGACTACAAAGAGCCACATTTTCAAAACGTGGCTCGACCGTGACCGCAGGAATGGCTCTGAGTACTAGAAAAAGCATTTGCTTTCTCAACATGCAGAAAAAAACCTCTGTGCCAAAATGCCAGCTTTTGACACAAAATACCACAGGAGAAGTGAGCGATGGCAGATTTTTAATAATGCTGCAAGCGGGTGCTTAAGCAGGCATAGGTGTAAGGACAAACTTCCCAGCTCTTACGTCTTAACTCCCCTTTTTAGACAGACAGACAGGCAGGCAGACAGAGTCCTACACCCTGGGACACTCCAGCCCAGTTCTAATGCGGGAAGTATAGATAAAAACGACACTTTGCTTCCTCCCACTCACCTTTGGCTACGATCAGGACCAGCTAATAAATTGCCTTACCGTGGAAGCCCATCCCAGTTAAGGCATCTTCTCTTCCACAGATGCCTCACTGCATTTTAGCACTGCCCATAGGTTTGATGCTATGGTTTCCAGCTGTGGGCCGTAAGGACTGAATCCTCCATCCTGAGGACCATTTCCATGGAGGCATCTGAACCGCAGCCTTCCCAGAGTCAGCACCCTTCCGTGTGGCCGTATTTCCTAGTTAATGATGCCCACGTGACTTGAAATGGTATTTCCAGGAGAAGAATGCTAAGGACCAACAGTTTAACTGTGCTGTGGGTCCATCCTTCTGCTGTGTGTGGGGGCTTTGCTGTGAATCAAGTTTTGGAGAGGAGAGATGAAGCCTGCTCTCTCATTATTATTTACAGCACGCACTTTCAGTGATGCTTTTCATGAGTAGGCAAGTGAAGAAATATGTTTTTAAGCAGCACAAAGTCTGCTGAAGTTTTACAAGAAGCCCCAAGGCAGGCAGGGCTTATTATGTGCCACAGGAATGAAACGCAGCATCTTTGGGGAGAAGCCCTTTTATCATTGAGTGGCAGCCTGGGAGAACTGTGGGAGCTAGGCTGTCTCACCCACGAGCAAACTAGGAAATGACAGGAGCTTGTAGGTGTTATCTGCGTGTAAGGTCAGAGACGGAGAAGCGGTTAAGCCCCGTCTCTGAGGTACCGCCCCTCTGAGGGTGGATGTAATAGGTCATTACAGAGAAAAAAGAAAAAAAAAGGCAAGAAATAACTATTCCACTCTGCACCATCACCCCGTCTGGGGGAAGGAAGGCAGTGTTAGCAGTGGGTTTGGGTGGGCAACGAGCAAAACAGCGTGAGGAACACACACGTATGATGTGCCAGCACATGCATGCTGAAAGTGGTGACGTCGCTGGAGTTTTGCTCACTGTCACCCTGACATCATGCTCCCAGCTACCTGCATCATGGACCTCGTCATGCTGTCTGAGTGCCTCTAAATGAGACCATAAAATTAAAGACTGTGTCCTGTGATCTGCTGCCGCTGCTCACCACAATGCAGCCCCTGACACTGATAGTGAGAACAGTGACAACCTTCCCTGCCCCACAAACCTAAGCTAGAATTACCCCATAAACAAAACCCAGTCCAGAAAGCAAGTCCTTGGCCAAATGAAGCAACACGTAAAGATCACTGCTTGAGCTGGGAACGCACGACTAGGTTTTTCCCAAGCCTGGAGGAGTCCCAATTCCTATGGAAAAAATGGGAGCTGTGCATGCAGATACCTTTGCTGAGGGGTGGCAACCACTGTGAACACCAACTCAAAAAATACTATTGCTTCATCAATACATCTGTAATTCAGCCCAAAAAATGTAATTAAAAAGCATCTGAAGAGCTTTGCATGGTAAACATCAGAAAAACATCGCTTTCGAACCCTGCAGCCAGTTGTTCTGTAATATCTTCTGCTTTGTGCTGACAACCTTTTTTCCATCCAATCATTCAGACACAATGCCTTCAGGTCTGTCTAAGTAATGTAATTTACTGGAGTGGAATTCCCTTGATACCTTCTGCAGCACTCAGTGACAGTATCATTTATACTCTACACTGTCATGCCATGACACTGATACATTGGCTTTCATCCCTCATTCAGCGCAGAGGGTGCAATTTCACCTTCCATTGTGCCCTTTTGCAGACTGCGTGCACAAATTTTCTCCGTTCATTCCTAATTACAAACCTCTGCTGAAATACTCTCATTAGGTTTATATTTCTCACTCCAAAGTGTCAATCGTATTTGAAAATTCCAATTTTCCAGAAGATTCATCCATTAGCAGCAACCTCCAAAGCATTCCTCAACCGAGTGCATTAAAAGTGAAGCTGGCAGAGCAGGGATGCACTTAAAATACATCATTACAGCAAATCTCCATTGCTAATGTTTTTTGCATTATTTGAGCAACGCAATAAGAAGCCAGCGACCAGGCAGCCCTGTTCCTCCAGCATGTGATAGGCATAAGCCAGCAATCAACTGCTATGCTCAGCTCCGCTCGCAGCACGAGACTGCCCCGCATCCCTGAGCACCCTCTGTTCCCCCTGGATGGGTGCTGGGGGTTGGGGATATCACTGGCTGGCTGGAATCCACTGCCGCCGTCTCACAGGACATCCCGTACACGATGGAAGCAAAGAGAGTTGAGGTGATTGTTCAAACGGGCTCCAGAAACTGAGAGCCACGGAAAGAGTTTATGACAACTGTAAAAATGTCTGAGTGCAGCTCATTTGCTGAGGGAAAGTTAAAAAGTTTTAAAAAGTTAAAAAAAAACCCCAAACCACCCAAGCTGGGGGTTTCCCGAGGTAACAGATCCTCTGCTACACAACCCAACAGGTTGCTAGAGCATTTCAGCTGAACATTTGAACCGCGCTGCTTCAGTCTCTTACACTAACACCCATTTTACAGGCAGGACCATTCCCTTCGGACCGTGTACGGAAAACACAGCTCCACAGACTCCGTGGAGCATCCCCGCAAACGGTTAAAAGAATCAAAAAGAGATCCATCTACCTCTTCAAGAGAAAGGTAAACACCTTAAAAAACCTCATCACCATACAAGGGAAAAAAATGAAGAGCCCGGCAGCGGGTACTGATAGTTGCACAATGCGTCTCATGTGCCATCTCTAAAAATAGCCCGTGCGGCGATTACCCCTGGAAAAGACCAGCGTGTCTCATCCAGCTGGAAAGCAGGGCCGGTGGTGAGCAGCGCGAGAGTGCCGTCACCTCGTGCATGACGCACTCTCTCCTGCCGTTATCTTCAAAGCCATCAGGTCTGAACTCATCTGCATGGGGCGCAGCAGCAGAACGAAGGAGGGAGGGGGAGAGAAAAAAAAAACCAACCAACAAAAAACCCAACCCACCTCTACTTCTCTACCAAAAAGGGGAAAATTCCACAGAAAAAATTACAACAAATGTTTACGCCGCTTGTCAGCATCTGGTCACCTACGGGACTGAGACATGCAGGCAGCTGTAACAGATGCAATTCCCTGCAGCAGCCACCACCGTGGAGAGTAATTATTGCTGAAGTTTTTTGCCCGTTCCCACCTGAAATATTTAAAACCATGATTGCTGCATTGGCTCCCTTGCCTTTCGTGCTCTGCACCAAGGCACACAGTGATGCTAAAGCAGAAATGCGCATTTTCGGCAAAAAGGCGAAAGGCAGGCAGCAGTGACAGGCGCAGAGCTCTCCTTCTAGAAGGAGAGGGAGGGTTACACCAAGCTAATTTAAAAGGGATTACATGTTGCATAATAAAAGACTCACCACTGACAGCATGGCTATTCCATGGAACAAGTGCATGTGCCTCTCAGTGCCCCCAGCACCCCACATCCTCCTCACCACGTGGTGTTACTCAGAGTGAAAACCTATTGTCTGACGCAGCCCGATTTCTCAAGACCAACACCTCTGCTACCCTGTCAAGCCTGGAAAACCTGGAAAGGTCACGGCGCGACAAGAAAGTAGCGAAGTTCAAGCTGCCACGCAGCAGAAAGCACGCACGATTTTCAGCCTCTACCTTTGATTCTGCAGCTCCTGGATAGATGCTCTCTCTACTCATCCATTGCCAGAATGACATCAAACCGAGAAGCCTGACGCGCAGAGGCACACTCGTTCTCTGGAAATGCCACGGCTACTTAACGAGCGAGGCTGGGACAGCACCAAACCTTACACCACCAAGTTACAAATTTCCCTGCACACGCTGACAACATCTCTCTTTAAATGTTTCTCTTGGCCATGAGCTGACATACCAATTAATATGGTCAGAACAGATTTAGTAGCTCAAGATATTGCAATTAATTTAGTGGATTCCAAACCCAGGCAATTATCTGGAAAACCTACCAAGACAGCATATTTCAATACTGTAACCCTAAAACCCAAACCTAAAGAATTTTACATGCCAAAAGTCAGCCCTGGGAATGTATTTTTCCCTTTTTCTTTTTCCCTTTTCCTGTTTTTTTCTTCAGCACCAGAAGAAGAAATTCTGGATCAACAGTTCAAGTTACACTAGTCAAGTTTTGGAGAGGCTGATGTTAAAGATCTTTAGTCCTCTCCAAAGCTGCTTTTTCCAGGGAACAGAACAATTCCGTTTCCAAAATTCTTTCATCGCCATCTCTTACTTATGCACTTACGCATAACTCTTTTTTTTTTCTTTTTTTTTTTTAAATAAGAAGTTGATGAATTAACACAGCTAGACCACACCACAAGTAAACACATACCCATTTACAAGCATTTAAGCCTAGGACTCACCAGACAGAGCTGAATCTGCATGCAAGCCAGTCATCAGAGCTAAGAGAAGGATTACGCTTTGCTCTACAAATTCTGAAGCATTTCAATCTTATTTTTAGTTGTACACAAAGGGCAATAAATGGAAAATCTTATTGTAACCACCACTTTTTCATGGCCACCCACACTTCCAACACCTACAGCAAAAGTATATAAATGCAAAAAACCCAGAACTCATGGCTCATCTGAACAAGGGATGCAAACTGGCTAATTGCTGTTACTTTTTTTCCAGTTTGTATTCAGAGTGCCATTGTATTCTGGTTGAACACCAAGGTCCATATGCATCTACTGTTGGGGATCCTCCTGCATTTTCATACACTTAATTAATTGTTCTCTCTCAGTTACCTGGCAGAGGCTTGGCTAAGTAAGCTGACCAGTGGCTGATTGATTTTCCAAGGATGAAATAAAGGAGGTGCCTCTCCCTAACTCTCAGTTTCTCACCCTCACTGCCCAAACTACTGAGGTACAGGGAGTTAACGCTTCACTTACCTGTGAGAAATTATGCCTAATACTCTACCCAGAAACTGGTAATTAAAAAAAAAACACAACCCCTTTACACTCATAATAGTAGTAGAACTTCAAATTGCTGTCAAGGATGATTTCATTGTGTTTAAATCCATTTTACTTCAAGTTGCTTTGCAAATTACTCTTTAATTTTATACCTAAAACTCCCAATGTGTATGACAATGCTAGTTTACCCTCCTGTCTGTCCTATGCCTGATTCTTTCCCTTTACTGAAAGCAACGCAAGCATGAAGCTAATTATCTTCTAAAAACCTGCAGAAATTCAAACCAATTAGCTGAATAGAAAAAGAAATAAAGAAAAAAGCCCTGTCTTAAGACCAGGATCAACAAGAGTACAGGCGATGCTATGTCTGGAGTTGGGGAAAGGAGAGTGACCAGCCTCCTGACATTAATTACCTTGCTGTCTCTGAAAATGCAAGTTATTGTAGCTAGAAGAGCCTCCACTACAACACTTTTACTTCTCAACTCTTTACAAATCGTAACAGGAAACACGTCCCCTCAGCTAACAATCAAAAATTTACCAAAACAATTTAAGACAGAGTGTCAGCTCTGGAAAAATGTACCTTTACCTGCCCTTGCTCATTAGTAACGGCCCATTGCCTGCCTGGAGAGCTGGACGTTCTCAACGCACACCGCCGAAATCAGGTGCGCGCTTTTCTGACGAGGATTTAGGTTGTAGGACCCGTGTGCTGAACGCTGGAGAAGCACGGGTATCTAAGTATTATGAAAATAAATGGGTCATACACCACTGAGCTAACAACCACACCACCCCCAAGCCGGGTGCCGAATGACTGTGCAGGGCTCTGCCAGAGAGAGCGGACAGGGTGAGCCAGCAGTGAAAACAAAACTGATGCGGTGAGATGGATTTTACTTTTCACTGGTTTGGGTTACAGAGAAAGTTGATTTCACCGGCGCTCCCTCTCAAGCCTCTTTCTTTTTGAAAAACATTAATAGAACTAAGCAACGTGTGGGCAGGTAAGGTGTCCTGCGGAGACAGGCTGGCATCTGGCCCCGCCCTCCCGGTAAGGGGAAGTGCTGCCGGGCGGGGCGGAGGGAGGGAGGGCTGTGACTCAGTCCCTCGGGCTGACACAGAGAGAGAGAAAGAGACACACACACACACACACACACACACACACACACACACACACACGCACACGCACACGCACACGCACACGCACACAGACGCACACAGACGCACAGACACACAGACACACACACACACACACACACACACAGACACACACACACACAGACACACACACAGACACACACACACAGACACACAGAGACACACACAGACACACACAGACACACACACACAGACACACACACAGACACACACACGACGCACAGACGCACACACGCACACACGCACGCACCCAAGGCTGTCACCTGCCGCAGCAAAAAATACAAGTCCTCGCCACAACACGGTGGCCACGTGGGAAACACCGAGTAAACAGATCACTGGCACCGTAAACAGATCACTGGCACGGTAAACAGATCACTGGCACCGCACAGGCACACGGGCCATCGCTCCGCTGGGGCGGCGAGCAAACCAACCTGTGGTCAACGGCAGTGAAGGGGAGGGAGAGGTGCCTGAATAATTTGGTTTTGTACCACACGCTTTACTGCAACAAATGCCACTATCGTCGTCCCTCGTACCAGCTAAACAAAAGCAGGAGGCTCCTCCTGGCCGTATGGCCCAGGGTCACTGTGGGGATGACTCTGGCATGGTTGGGAACACCCAAGGAGGGATGCCGGCTCACCGCCCATGCATGTGTGCACGTGCAGCCGCTGTGCGTGAAGCTACCCTGGTGCTTTCCAGACCACGCTGAAAATATTTGTCCAGATACATGTTTTCATAGTTTTTTTAATTATGTATTTTATACAACTACTTAATATAAAAATATACATAGTTTATATATATACACATATATATACATATGTAAAATAAAAATATATTAAATCAACAGATATATTTGCAGAAAATACTTAGCAAAAGCCATTCCCAGCCACCCAGGCTGGAGGTGCATCCTGCCTCAGCTACGGAGACACTGACGGTTCTGGGGAGTGCCTGATCATGCTGAGGGACCGACGAAGCACCGGCAGAGGTCAATGGTTTAATGTATTCCCAACAAGGGGGCAAGCGGGAGTAACCAGATCAATTAGCGGCAAAGGAGATTTCCTCAGATCATAGGAAAATGCTTTTCGACCATTGTGAGCGCAACACCAGGGACAGGACGCCATGGGAAAAGCTCCTCATGGCAGGAGATACTCCTTGTGATGCTGCGTGAGGGGCAGAGCCCTGCTATGCCAGTATCATAAAATGGGTAAGAAAATGCCTTCTCCACCATAAAGCAGCACTTCAACAGGAAATCGTACCAGGAAAGTAACGAAATCCAGAAGGGCATCAAAATCCTGTAGGATAAAACCACTTGTGTCCTCTGCTACGGCTGTGCACTTGGGAAGTGGGTTTGGTAGTGAGGGTTAGGACTTAAACCAATGTTCAAAGGCATGTGACTTCACCTTGAGAAATATGATTTCTCTCTTAATCCCATCAAGTTACCTGACCTTTTGGTGCAGATTTTAAAAAGATACATTTTTCCCAGTCTGTGGTTGTAGGCGGGTGACAGAAATTTAATCACCAAAATCTGCATCTTAAAACTTTACATTATTCACATCTGCCTACAGATGGTGGAAGGACAGACTTCAAGAAATTTTATTATAAAATTTTTGAAATGTTCTGAAGAACTCATACCTAGGAAATACACAATTTGCGTGCAGAGTCTCTGAGTTTCAGGTTGCCCTTTTTTTCCCCCCCATGAACAAAGCACTTAAAGGCCACTGCTGAATTCTCAGCACCGGGCAAGCGACACAGATTAGGGCAATTTATTAGATGCAGAATGCCATTGATTAGGATGTTATTTTTGCCTCTTTTGAAAGAAAAGGCGCAGGGGTAAACCAAAGAGAGAAATGTGAGCAGAGCATGGAAATTGCTAGGAATCGCTGCCCGTCTCCTCGGGGATGCCAGCAGCCCAGCCTCAGCATCTGCTCCAAGGCCACAACCCCAGCACCCAAGCAAAGCCCCGTTCACACGCTGCCGTTTGTGATCATTTGGGATGACAAACCCTGAGGCGCTCAGCGAAGAGCACAGCTTCTCCCTAACTCCCGCACTTCCTGATTATAACATAACACGGTGTTAACCTGCTCATGATTAATTCCCAGGGGACCCGGAAAAAAGTGGGTTTGTTGATTTTTTTTAGATCTTGACACATCCACTACAACAGACAGGACTTTGCAATCTGCTCCCTCGGAACAAGGAAGAAACCCTCTGCTCTGAACTCGGTACTTCTTATTCCTCAGCATCCTCCTAGTATTAACTACAACCTCAACAACAACTGGAAGGAAGGGGAAGGTATACTTGTTTATGAAACACACTGCACCCTGGGAAAAGCTGCTGTTACGGCTGGGTCAACCTCACGCAACTGCTCTTTTCCAGCAGGGCTAATTAACAAGGCAGAATTTGTTTCTTTCCATGGGAATTGCTATACAAGGTGATAGTTACAAGCAGAGTTTGTCATCAAAAAAGGCCAGGCAGCAGGAAATGCTGAGAAACTGAGTAAGGAACAGTCTGCTTGCCCTCCCATCTATCTCTGTCGGCACAGATCTGCATACGTGATGTATGCAAACCTGTCCGGCAACCTATGAGGCGACACGTGTTTTCGAGGAGCTAGAGCACACATACATCATGTATTAACAGTGTGACACATCCTAAGCACGTGATCCTAGTAAAAAAAAAAAAAAATTAAAAAAGGGCAAAAAAAAGTGGACACATTTGATGATGGCTCCTATATCCTAACACTGGTTTTTGAGTTTGTTTGGCCCTCAGACCTGGTTAAACTGCTGGAAATTGAGACTCCTTGTTATTTGCAGCACGAGAAGCAGCAGGACACAACCATCTACATGCTTCTTGGAATTATTAGAGGGGTTTTTTCCATTTATGTCCATTCAGTTTCTGGCTGTTTTTTCAAGTCCCCTAAGAAGATGCCATTTTTCAAGTTAGTTCCTCTAGAAAGGTTTTTAGTATTTGAGTTTGCAAGATGCCTAATGACAAGCTTCTCAAGCATCATGAGAAAAGCCTGCAAAAACCTGTGAGTAAGGCTTCTAAACCTCATGGGAATGGTGCTAAGGACTAATGAACAACGCGGTGTTTCTGCCTGCCGAGCTGTTACAGCTCCTAGCTTCAAGTTTTCTTCCCTAAAGACAAGCACTAAAAACAAGTTCCAAGCCAGATCCGCAATTCTCCCATAGTCAGATGATTCCTGCTATCAGGAGTTTGATTAATAGCTGCACCATATATTGCCAAGGCCACAACGAAATGGCAACGCTCTCCCTTTTTCGGAAAACAAAATCAAGCCAACACCTTGTAAGGCCTTTTTGACAGCAAATTCTCTTCCTACCCAGCTTTTCTCCATTGTGTGCTACTTCACTATTACTTTTGCTGATATTCATTACACCAGAAACAACTGTTCTCTTTAAAAACCGAATTTCCATATCCATTAAAAACCCATTCTTTTGCAATAAACTTTTCTTGTTTTAAATGATATTTCTAGTGTCACAGAAGCAAACAAAGTACTGCAAATTAAGGTGTATTTCCAATATCAACTTTCCAGGTTCCAAAGCATTCCCATTATAAAAAAAAAAAAGTAGTATCATAAATGAGTTCTTAAGATTACAGATGGTGTTAGGAAGCATTCAAGAAAAACTGACCAGTGTCAAGTGCTGTGGTCAGCTTCACTGCCTCATCCCTACTAATCATTAAACTGTGCCCTATGAATTTATTACTGGAGTGAATAACAAGGGCAGGAACGTGCACAGTCCCCCACTGCAGACCACAGTTTCGTATTATCTCTGGCTTGGGCGGTCTCTTGCCAAGCTGCTCTCTATCACCATCATCCCAAAGATAAAACCTCCTAACCACAATGAGTCTTGCTTTTCTTTAAAAAAAAAATCATGCAATAAAGTTGTTCTCAAGCAGCTCTATCGTGTCTCATCCTCTGGACAGCACAGACCACCACATCCATGCTGTCCTTGTAAAAGTCCAGAGACTTCTTCCACCTGCAGATCCACCCCAGAATTAAGGTTAGAACTGCTGACAAGTTAAAAAGAGTCAAGCCAATTTCTCCCCTCTACAACAGCCCACCAATTCCATGCCAGGCCAACGCTACATGAGGTGTCAGAGGAGGATTTAGCCATGATGGGGGAGGAAATGTGTACAAACCACCACAGGCACTTGGCCATCTTGGGAGGAAAAAACAAAGCATGACACATGCACTAGAGCTACTACCCAGACTACTAGGAAGGGGTCTGCAGCCCCCTCAATCCCCTTCTGTCCCTCATAGATCTGTGCATAGCTTCCTCCACCCTCCTATAGCAGCTGGCTCCACCTGGAAGGAGCTGGAGCTGGCAGTAAAAATACCACTGATGCTTAAAGAGTCTTTAGGGGCAGGAGGCTGAAAGAAGGACCAGGGCTCCTCTGAAGGAAGCATTTTGAAAACCTCAATGGATGAGGACATGGGTCTTATAATGGGAAAAATACAGGGATGCCCACAGTCCCACTGAGCAAAGGACAGCCCCCAAAGTTGCACAGAGCATGTGAGGCTTGGGCACAGCACACCCAGGTAAGTGTACATGCGCTTACCTGGTCATGGAGAACAAAATGAAGCGTAATTAGGGGGATGGGGTGAAGGGAAGCTATTTTAAATACTTCTTGCTATGGTTTACTACGGTAGTAGAACACTTAGAAAAGCCTTCAAAATGACAATCATCATTTAGGTTAAAAAAGCAAGTAACTACTTCAATAACAATTTATTCACCATCTCATGTTTGCTGTTGAATTACAGCTTTTACAGTATTTTTCTAAAGTATGATGCTTACTGCCTCCACCTTGCCTCCCCAAGACCTTCCTTTTTCTTTTCCTTTTTCCTTCTTCTCTTTTTTTATTTCAATAGAAAAGAATTTGAATCATGACTTACATGTAACTTTTCTAGGTTCTGTGCTGGCTAAAACGTTCTCACGATGCAGGGAACAGGATCAATGGAGAAATTAAGAGGCTACAGCAATCCATTAAGAAGTGGCCCTCCAAAGCTTTGCAGGGCAATGTTCTGGCAACTCAGTCGATAGCAACCTAAAATAAAATAAAGGCAAGCATTAAAAAACTCAAGCACTGAACCTTCACAAAACCCCTCATTTTTCCCTCCCATTCTAATTCTAAAAACAGTATGAGAGTTGGGTTGTTTTTTTTTAAAAAAGGAAGATCTTTATGTCAAACATGATGACTACATGATGCCCATTACATATCCCCTCTTACCTTTAAGCTGTAGACACCTTTCAACAGAGACTATAATTTTTTTTGCATTCATGTAGCACCCTGACATGAGCCCCCTGAGAAGAATTACAGAACAGATAAACTAACGCTTCTGTGATTATTCTACCAGATCATACTGCAGGTATGTGCATACTTATGCACACATACTAAAAAGTTATTTACGATGAGGGTGGTGAGGCCCTGGAACAGGTTGCCCAGATAAGTTACGGATGCCCCATCCCTGGAAGTGTTCAAGGTCATGTTGGACGAGGCTTTGAGGAACCTGATCTAGTGAAAGATGTCCCTGCCCATGGCAGTGGGTTGGAACTAGAAGACCTTTAAAGGTCCCTCTCCACCCAAACCATTCTGTGGTTCTATAAAATTGCATCTGACACCAGAAAGATGTTCCAACAAAAGTGGTAAAGTTACCTAACAGACTTTAAAGAACAACTTATACTGGCTTTTGTCAGATCTTCACTTTTGATTTTAGCAAGGACTTTGAATTAGGAGCATCAAATTTTTTCCTTTGTTTCCGCTTTATTCTGGAGAACTTCAGAGAAGAAACACCATAAGCATAATCCAGTATCCCTGGCTTAATGCAACACCTGTCATACTCTTCCATCCAGCCTACAGGAAAGCCACCTGCCATGCCAGTCCATGTCAAAAGAAAATTGGAGATGGAGTAAAAGGTTTGTGTGCCCACAGCAAATCCACGCAGAGGGCTCAGGGCTTAGTCCCCAGAGCAGAGGCACTTCAGGACGGGGAAGGCTGCTGAGAGCAGAGCTGGGGATGGGGGGTGGACCACTGAGCACCCGACATCCTCACTCAGCCCAGATCCCACCCAACACCCAGTCCCAGCTGACTCTGAAAAGCTTCCCCTATCTACCAAGGGAGCTGTTGAGCTCTGAAGTGGCTGGGGAGGAAGGAAATACTTGTGGAAGAGGAAGTAATTAGTTTTAAGTTACAGGGATTTTCAAGTTGCCAGTGCCCAACACTTTACTGTCTTCCTGGGGAAAAACACGACGTTTTAACACTTAACTACTATTTACTTGAATAAATCTGGTGATCAGGAGTGGAAAGGAACACGATTTTCTTTTGAACAGAAGGGGACAGCAACAGTACAAGCAGTGGTATGTATCTGTCTTCCAAGGATCACTGTGAGGGCTGGGTCTGTAGCATTACTGATAAGTAAAGCTAGATAAAGGGGGAGGTGAGGGGAAATAAAATAAAAACCCCAAAACTTTAGAGTATTTTTAAAAAATACTATTATTTTTCTGAAACTTGCAAAACAAAATCTTTAGTGAAAACTTCTGGTTTCCCAAGAAATGACTACTGACTCCATAAAGCAGCAACACAAAGCAGAGCGAATGAAAGAGGTTTGGTTATTGCTTTTTGTAACTATGATGTGTCTCTTCAATACTTTCCAAGCACAGATGCTACCACATTTTACATTAAGCCTTGTAGAGAACTGGATCACTTAGGAAACACCCAGGCTGTTTCTTCTGAATGGCACCCTCCTAGATGTTTTACCAACTGATGCTCGAAGTACTGATACCTTTAAGGATTACCTACATAGGTACTTGTGAAGAATGAGGCTACACTAGGAACACAACACATGTGTCTCTTCAGTTTGCATCACTTTTTTCAACTGGATATGACATTCATTGACAAGCTGTAAGAGGACCAAACATTTATGGTACAAAATCTACATTATCTAAATTGCCTATAAACCTAAAAATATAAACTCCAAATCTGTTCAATCATAAATCACTGGCAGAACAAAAATAACTGTTGCTTACTCAATGGTCAAAGGAATAAAAGCAGAGAATGCTCTGTTTTTTCATGGACAAGTTAGTTTTCTGAGCTAAAATTACACTTACCAGGGCATGTCAGAAGGAAGGGAAAATAAACAGAAGTGGGGAACAGGAAAATAAAAAACAATTAAAAAAAAGGCGGGGGGAGAGACTTGCAGTGCCATGTTTTTCTGAGAAGGTGTGATTGATGTTCACTGCTGTAGAAAGCATGAGGCTGCATCCCAAACATTTCATTCCCCTCTGCAAATGTCTCTCTCTGTATCTCGCCCCATGTTCCCTAGATATTCTTGCCCTATGAGGGACGATCCAGCCAGCATCAGGTTTTCACATGATCTAAAACATGAAAGCAGGAATCTCTCTGGCCCGGGGTCAGCTTAGGGTAGACTGAAACCTAACCCAGTGCCTACCCTCAATACGAGGGCTTCTTCATGCTCTCTGTTTGATAGAAGAATCTTCTCTCTGCAACCAGAAAATTATTATAAAAGCAAAACTGCCCCCCCCCCCCCCCCAGCTGTAAGCTCACAAGGAATAGGTGAAAACTGAGCTTATGCAAAATGAAGACACAACGGCGCATCTACTGAAGAGATGTTTCAGTGTTTTAACATGCTGACTGGTCAGATTTACAGCCTGGGAAGAGATGGATCTTAGGCAGGGGAAGATGGACTCCTCACTCCAAGGCTTTTCTCACACCAAGGTCTTGGCTCTCGGCACAGACCGGCATACACAGGCAATCAGTTGTAGGATCATGAGAGGCCACAGAATCATTGCTCAACATCAACCTGAAGACCCAGTTCCCAGAGTCATGGGGGTCCAAGGAAACTTTATTTTTTAAGAAAGCATCTGCCATCACTGCTGCATAGAAAATGAGAAAAGTAACAAGATTTAAAACCAGACACTGTAAGTTTTTGAGCTTTTTTTCCTCTAATTTACATTGTTACCTCTTGTACATTTTTGAACCAGGTTATGGGTTTTTTGCCCCTTCTGTTGGGTTCCAGTACTGCTTGTCTCCTCAAGTTAGCACTGAAGAATGCAAATACAAAGGAAGATGCACCAGACACCACAATTGGCAGAAGGAAGCACGAAGCGAAAAAAGTATTTACTGCAAGAAAACACCTTCCAGCTTGGGTTTCTGTTACACAGAGGGTGTGTTTCAAAGAGAAGTTTTGTTGTTAACGTAAAATAACGCAGCTTTGATGGTTAAGAGGAGGAAAACTGCTAAGTTCTTCATTTTGCAATGAGCAAACAAAGAAACATGAGTTGAGAACAGCACAATGAAGGTACCTCGGTATGCTTCAAACACACCTTAGCAGGTAACCATGCACAGGAAAACCAGAGAAGTCGGGCGGACAGGGAGGGAGGCGAGCAGCAAATCCGCAGAGGGGTTAGCAAAAAGACCAGTGTTCACGACGTAAAAATTGGGCTAAGTAAAACAAACCCACATGATAAGTTGGTGAGCTTCTTACAGACACAGACAGGAGGAAAAAAAAAATAAAATATATATTTAAGGAAGGCTGCACCCCAGCAAGCAGGAAGAAGTGAGCGCAGTCGCACAAATAGAGCTGGTGCTTTCTGAAGCGATGCCTCACTTGGTGGAGTGTAACACTGCTTACGCAAATGCGTGCAGAAATTTGTCCTAGTGAAGTCAAGGATCCCAGCTTGTCACATGCAACACCATCACAGATCAGCAAACATGTTTTTCTCTCTGTTTGGTGTGGTTTTGAGTGAAGCTACAGAGTATTTCTTTCTGGTTAAAACAGCTTCATTGGAACATTTGTAGCTTGCAACTGCTTGAAGGATCGCCTGAGGCTGAGAAGGCATTTGCTATGCTCCTGACATCTAGTGCAGGATCTCTCCCTGAAATCTGTAAATTAAATCCAAGATGATATCGATACCTATGTCAGAAAAGATGCATAGCCTGGCTTCACTATCAGTGCATTTAATTTCCTCCTAATAACCTGCTTGGTTCTTCCAAAGAGAAGGAACATGCTCATCCATCACTCCTGGATGTGCTCAAGCACACGGTTTGGCCAGGGGCAGCCAAAATCAAGAGTCTGAAGGGCATGGCAGCTCCTTCCCCAGCACGTGGAGGTGGGATGCAGAAGACCACTGCAGCCAAGAAGATACGGACCAGAAGCAGGGAGGCACCCACCCAGGACCTGGAGGACCTGCTCTGTAGCACATCCCTATCTGGATGAGCTGTATCAACAGACAGCGGAGATGAGATTGAGCTGTTTGTTCAGATAACGGCAAAACCACGTGAGAGATCAGTCTGGCTAGAAACCATGACTGAAGTCATCAGGAGAAGCAGTGAGATAATCGCTGCTGACTGAGGGAAGGGGAAGGCAGCTGCTACAGCCCTCCACTGGCCAGGGAAGTGCTCCAGGGTCTGCAAACTGGATTTTCCCCTGCTACACTTAACAGCACCAACTGGGCTTAAACGGAAAACCCTCAGAGAGGCTGGGGGATGTGCGTGGGGGGAATTTTCCACCCTCTCTTGTCCTCTGGTTGCAGTTAACTCTGTGACACATCAACCAGGCCCAGCTAGGAGAGGTGGGAGACTGCAGTTCAAGGGTACTACCATGGGAACTTTTAAATCTTTCTATACGTAAAATCTGAATGACTTTACCACTGGAATATACTCAACTTAAAATAAAGCCACTGTTGAAAATATTTTATCTTGGTGGTATGACTCATGAAAGAATGGTTAGGTGTAACAGGAAAATTAATATACACTGTGAGAAAGAAGACACCCCCCCCCAACAACATTACCAAATGACACAAGCTGAATATTTATGCTCCACATAGTGAAACCAATACACAGCAGAAGTCATGGTTGACAACTGTGTGTCAGGTCTGATGAAAATTCAGATATCTGGCATATTTCCTTATGGACTAGGAATTTCGGTTAATATACATGCAACAGGAGAAAATGAATTGGTTTAGTGACGGGGATGAAATCGCTGTCCCAGAGCCTGGCATCTCAGAAGACCACACTAGACAGCCAGTGCTGGGTCTCTTGGGTAAGGATGCTTCCTGGGGCGGCATGAAATGCAGCAGCTCATTAGGGTTAATGCCCCAGGACTCCTGCCCCAACGCACCTCAACCACAGGAACGCAGGCCTGCCCTGCCGAAAGGATGTTCCTGCGTTGAATGATTATCACAGTCAGACTTTTACTGACGGCTTCTTTTAAAAAATGCAAATCGAGAAAACAGTTAACATACAGAATGAAAGAACAGGCCACAGTCAACCACAAAAACTCCCCATAAGGTTCAGCATGTGGGAAACAGATAAGTAAATGCTGCGAAAGATGAACAATATTTAAGTATTAACACAAATGGTTTTTTTGGGAAGGTTTATCTGGCATCTCTACCGGTTTTCCTCTGAGCTTTAATACAAAAATAACTACATCTAACTGCGACTGGGAGAGATGGCAGCAGCTCAACATTGCTCCCTTTTTTTCTCTGTACTCAGAAGAAAACCCCTACCATCTCACGATGTCAGACAAACTAATTTTCAGGTGATTTCAGATCAAGGGTGAAATCAGTGGAGCATTTGCTGGTTGAGAAAGTTCAGCCCATGGCCTCTTTTTCATCAGCCTGTGAAATGAGGACATATACGTGCAATGCAAGGGTGGGAGAAATACAGCCTTTCTCCGAGCCGCACGGCGCCCCCCCCCCACTCCAGCACAACGTGAAGGCGTTATCTTTTAGCTCCTAGAAACACTGAGTGCCACACTTGTGCATCAAACCATGAAGAGGGAGTCTGGGATGAATGGAGGGTTTTGTCTACCGCCAGCCTTGTGCAAGCCATGATGGGGCTGAGAGTGGGCCAGTGCTGCATCTCTCGTGAAGGAGCTACCTCTTGAGATATGCCATCTTCAGCCTCACACCAAGCAGGGGAAAGTCAAAAGACCTGAAAACGTTCAGTGGGCTATCTTCCCTGGTCATAATAATGAGGAGAAGAGAAAGGCAGAATCGTGATGGGAAAGAGCTTCAAAAATATGTTCCCCGTTTGGGTGAGCTCAAGTCTGTTTAACACGAAAAGCCAGAGGCCACGCACAGTAATGCTGAGAAAAGGGAAATAGTACTTCATTTTAGCCAGAGTCATAAATCTTACCAGCGAGCCTCTAACGGCAAAACAGGGGAATTTTTATACAGAGATAATTAGTTGCGAGCTGATATCAGGTTTACTGTGCTTTTCACTCTGCTTGTGCAGGGCCTTCGCAACCTGCAAAACGTGGCATGAGGCTCTGGCTGCCTCGCTGCTGCTGGCTTCACTGGAGGGTGCGTGGCTGAAACTCCCAGAAATACCTTTCAGAAAAAGGTGAAGTAGAGGTGGGTGTTTCTGCTCCACAGAAATCTTTCTGAGGCAAACCTAGAAAGGTTTTATTATTTTCTTTAATGGGGAAAATGCACCATGCTTACAAAGCCACCCGCTCTGCTATAGGGGAGATGGACCAACAGGACACATTGTCTCACCCGTAGCATCCTCATCCTCTGGGGTACAGGCACCGCTCACAGATCCTGCAGAGCAGGCAGTCTCGTCAGGGGAAAGACTGACCCATCAAAGCAGAGGAAGAAAATGTGGTCGAGGAAATTCATCAGTCAGGAGCAGCTGTGAAGTTGTATCACAAGGACTGAAGTCAACTGAGCGTTCCCACCACCTCTGCTGGGAACAGGGCAAGCCCATCCGCCAGCGCTCGTTCCTCGACATCTTATTCTATTTCAGGGCACGGCCAGGGACTTCCACTATCAACTGACGTGAGCGAAGACTCCACTCTATCTAGTAGTCAATACTGCACTTCCAGTCAAAGAAAAGCCGCTTTTCAGTTTCTAGATGAGAGTGTATCCAAGGGACACGTGACAGCGGCACACTGGGTGTGCTAGGTGCCAGTGAGCGCCCCCAGCACTTCTTACGCTACCTCAGAAGGGGCTGATTTGGTCTAGAGGAGGAGGTCTGAAAGCCTCCGTCACCAACACCCAAGCTAGAGAAAGGCTTGGGGAGGACAGCAGAGCAGCTTGCGCCTCCTAAGTCTGGCCGAGGACACTGCAGTAAGCAAGGGAGAGCCCACCCTGTTTGCACCAGGAGCTCTGAGGTCGTGCTGAGCTCGAAGAAGGAGCAGCAGCAGGCAATGCCCGGGCAAGCTGCCTTGGTGCTGTTCATCTCCTACACTCTCCTTCTTCTCCAATCCAGTGCAAAAAGGCAGCTATACCCCATTGCTCGATCACACTCCTCTGCTGGTCCTAAAGAGCTGGAAGCAGGCTAGGATTATGGGGCAGACCAGCTCCACCATCCCTGCGCACTTTGTCTGCATAGGGTCAAGCAGCAGCTCCCTTGTCCAAGGCTCAGTTCTCTTGCTACCGTATGTTAAACCGAAAGGCCAATATGTATTTACTGCACTGAACTACAATTAAGGGCTTTTTTTTTTAATCATTCAGCCTAATGGCATGCAGCTGTCACAGGAATCTTTGAACACATCACTGGCTCTCTTTGAGCTGATTAACCAGATAAGGAGCCGTAGCCAAAAGACATGAAAGGATGAGTCCAGATCTCAAACTCTCAGCTGAGCAAGGAATTTCATTCAGAGGACTGTATGAAATGGAGGGGCGGGAGAAGGCTTGCAACACAAACAAAGGTTTTGTTTACTACTGACACAAACAGCTGAAACACTCTGCCTTGCTGGATTTAAGAATCAACGCGCACCAGCCTCAAAGCTGTGCTGATAGGCACTGGAGCTGCCACACCGATCTGTGCGGATGCCAATATTCCTGTCATTTTTTCCAGACTGGGTTTGAAGGAGAACTTACACACAACTCTAAGTTCATGTTGATGGAACCTCCATGTGATGCTGAAGACTTCCAAGACCAACAGGTGCACCCCTTCACCTGCACTGCCTCTGTTCAGCATATTTCTTTGGATAGCAGAGTATGATTATTTTACTTTTTTAAAATTCAAGACAGCTCCAAGTATTTGCTTTTATTTTTAGTATAATGTTTACTATTCCAATCACAACATTCTGTAATCTTGTCTAAATGTTTTATTATTAATTGCTGCACAGCCCCCTATCCTGCCCCACCCGAGGTAAACATTTCAGCGTGAGTTACTTTAGTTAAAGACATGAATATGCATTATTTATTTATTTAGGTAAACAGTAATTAAGAAAAATCACCCAGACTGTCTTCTCTTTGAAAGGAGTGATACTTGTGTTCATTCCTGCCTTGCCACGGGAACTTAAAGTCCCTTAAACACATAGATTACTTTGTCCTCCTCCACCATGATTTACGTTTGTGGGCCTCAGACGACATAGCGGCTGCCTGGAAGACAGTCCCTACATTGCCCCAAGGCTGTGAAGTGGCTCTAAAGCATCCAGATTCACTCTTAAGGATGAGCAGCAGGTACCCAGATGTCAGCAGAGAAGAAAGTGGCAAACTCTCACATGCAGGATGAGGACCAGAACGCTGCTATCTATTAACGCAGGATGCTGATTTTTAAGATTTTTGCAGCAGGACTAACTCTACTAACACCGAAACTCCGATGATCCACCTCTGCTCTCCCTCCAAGTCATCACTGTGGACTCTCCATGCTAAGCCAGAGAGCACCCAGCAGCACACCGACAGACATTTGGTGCTGGAGCAGCGAGACAGCCCTGTGTGCCACATATATAACCTGTGCACTGGGCAAGAAGTAGCTGAGTGGCTCCACTCAATTCCTCTGGATTTCTTCCTCAGTATTACACGACCTCAAATATTTCAACATTCCGTCTTGCCTAACACTTCCACCAACTCCTACCCTACGTCGTGACTGAGTCAGGCAGCACCAGAGGCAGTGGAGCGGTTTACAGGGCGCTCTCTTCTAAATGAAAAAATTAAAGACACGTCAGACCGTCCTGATGCGGTTGATCATCCAGCCTAAGGATTGCACCAGCACTGCAGGAGAGGAATCAAAATGTCTCCCAAAGACAAAAGGGATTTTCGCAGATCTAAAATTATTAAGAAAATAGATAAAACTGTGGTTGAGGCTTTGTTTCAGTTTTCAGAGCTAATTTCCGGCCACCGTTCAGAGAAATGCTTTGCATTTCCATTTCTGACTCACCAAGTGCGCTCGCTGGAATTACTAAGCACGGGATCCGATCAAAACATTTCGCTTTCTGAATCAAAGTGCTTTTCAATTTTATTGATGCAGACTTATCTATAAATTTAACACGGTGACTGACAACCTGGTGGTGTGCGGGTATGGTCCCGGGCGTGCGATGCGATGGATCAGAGGACCCCTCTCCAAACGGGTGCCTGCCATCCCATGGGGACGCTTCCCAAACCCTGAACAACTGCTTGGCACGGTCTGACGCCGGTCTCTTAGACCCTGATCACAGAACGATACACGCTTCCAGGGTCATGTTTAAATGTTGGGTATGAATGAAAATAATTCCTGAAAAGAATCTGTTATGAAACCGAAAATCGGAGACTCGCCGCAGCGCTGTGCCTAAGTTGAGTCATCAGTTCCCTTTACAGCCTAATAATTGACACTGCCTTGATCAGAATGAGTGATCCGAATGTTGTTTTGTGTTTGTGTTTTTTTTGTTGTTTTTTTTTTTTTATTATTTAAAAAAATCCTATGTAAACAAGCTGCCTGTCATCTCACAGAAGTGTTTATTTGCCAGATCACGGGAAACATCTGTCGAAAACAGATTTCGCTCTCCTCAGTCAACTCGGTAGAGTCTGAATCAGACTGTACTACAAAGAAACCAAAAACAGGTCTTGTTACGGAAAAAATACACTGCCAACTCTCAGCGGAAGCACTGATTTTGTTGCGTTTTCATGGGATTAAATGCTGTGAAGGTTATTAGAAGAGTTCCCTTCCTTCCCTGTGGGACCACTCCCCCAAAGGAAATCCTGGGAAATTAAGAGTTGCTTTTCTCCCTTCTCCCTGTGCTTTTCCAATGTGAAGTAACTTCTAGGAAGAGACAGACAGAAGAAGCAGCAAGGTTCAGTGAAACTTCAGAGCATGCTGATTTCCCACCTTTTCACACCAGTGCTCGGACAATGGAGAGATTCTGTTTCTGATACTTTCAGGAACCAAACACTGCCATGCGCCTGCATCCCTCAGGTCACACCTCCCTGAAACAATTCATTAATTATTTTCACATCTTCTAAACAAGGAAAGATTAAGTAAGACTGCAACTGCCTCCAGTGGTGTTTCCTGAAGAAGAGGTGACACAAACCAGGAGGAGGGTGTTCACTGCTACCATGATAAAGGTGATACTAGAGAGATGTACTGTAGGTCTCCTGCCAGGGAATCTGCCCCAGAAGAGCAAAACCACTAAAACAGCAAAAAAAGAAACAGGTGTGAGACTTCAAGAGAATTAGGCTACCCCACTAGCATGGAAATGGAGAGGTGATTGGGGCAGGAGGATCAGGCTCGATCGGTACTGGTCAGGTGTCAAGGCTGGGACTGAACACTGAGCCCTGTTAAATGGAACAGTAATTTATAGGTTGTGGGGACAGTATTTTAGAAGTGGATGCATGCTCTCCTTAGAACTATGTCCCTGGATGGGTGAGAAATTAATGGCCATGCTTTGATTAGTCTTTGTCAGTAGACTGAAGCCACCAATTTGGTTTTTGCTTGTCAGGAAGTCCAGCCAGGTGCTGCAGACCAAGCACCCACCAGCAGCTGAAGTACATCAGCAGTGCTGCTGGATGCACAACTCTCAGGTCAGATCAGTAACTCATGGATCACACAGCCGGCTACTAATTCTTAAAATAAATGCATGAAGAGAGGAGGAAAACCTCAATGTACTTTAGAGAAGACAGTGGGAGATTTTAAAAATTCCTCCTCAGAATGATGGAGCAAATGCCACAAAAAGGGAAAAGAAAATAACTGACTGGCTGGAGACGACATTAAATTTTATTTCCCTAACTCTGTATGTGGCTGGATGTGAACTTGGAAGTATCTGCAAGATGCTGCACTTCTTCAAGGGGGACAGAAGTGGATTTAAAGTCGTCTTCAATGACAAAACATCTTTGTGTAAGCAATTTAAACAGCTCTTTTGAAATAAGAAATCAGTGCAGAACTATGCTTATGAAACAAACCTATAGCAATTCTAAATAAGATGCAATCTTAATTCTGATGTAGAAACAATGGTGTCCAGAAGCATATAGCTCTAGCTATAATCAGCACAGAATTCAATGAATTTCACAAACCTTACAATGTGTTTGGGGAATCTCCTATTTATACTTTTACTCACTTCAGCTATTTGAGAGAGGAACAGACAGACACACGCCCACAACGCGAGGAGACATGCTATTTTGGCCAGATTTGAGAAGAAACTGGACTTAGCACTGATTTTATCTGCCTGACCTAGAATAACACATGCTTTCGACCAAGACTTTTATAAACTCTTTGAAGTTTTATTATTCCAAGGTACAAGGGTGGCAGTATTAAGACAGAGGAAGCAGAGAAAAATTGAATGGGAATTTAAAGCACTTTGCACTCTCAAGCCAGCAAGCAAAAGAATCCTATATGGCTTCATGAAAGCATTGCCAATACTAACAAACCATTTGCTGTCTGGTGTTGCATACCAGCAAGTCATATACAAACGTACGTGGAGTGTTTTGACGCAAGCTAAGTGGGCAAAATTTTAATTCTACCTGCCATGGCTTCCTTTTAGTTGATTTTGCACCCACTCCTGAATATCACAATGAAAAAAATTAAAGCATGGGGAACAAAGCATAACAGGGTTCAACATCTTATAAAGAAAGGTCACTAAAATAGAAAAGACTAGGCTTGACATGTCTTTCTAGTTCTAATAGCTCAACTCAAACTGAAAACTTGGGCACTACATGAACTTCTTTTTCAGTTTCACGCCCTCTAAGAACTGAAGTTACTATCAGTATTGTCGGCATCTCAGTTAACCATCACCAAAAGAACCACCAAGTCCAGAATCAAAGCTAACTCCATAATGGGAAAAACCATTTCCTTAGTAAGCTCCCTTCGCTGCTCTTAAACTGTGGCTGTATGCTAGTCAGGGATCTCATGTGCTAGTCAAGGCAACTCATAGCACAGTATCTGCCTGTTCTGCCTTGATTCCCTTGTTTTACCACTCTCTGTAATCCTGGCATTTGTTTAAAATTATGTTAAAATATAGGCAGTTGCAGAGAGAATGATTAGTACAGCAAGTACCATAACCAATGTTATCTAATTTTGTATTGCTTATGAAGTCAGTTTACCAGAATCGATCACATCTATTAGTTTGGTCTGCAACTTTAGTTTTCCTTTCTTACTTACAACAGGATAATTAATACTTGGAAGAAATGATGAAATAACAGAGAAAACAGGCACGTCTGTAGGTAAGCGCTCCTAATGAAGTAAGCTCACATTTGCATCACAGGCTGTGGTTCAGATTGTACCTCTTGGAAGAAAGAATAACAAAGTTTGTGTCTCAGCATGTGACAAGGACACATGCCACAATGCCTGTTCAGCCATCATCCCAAAATACTCATCACCTGTGCCACGTGTCCTCATCCCAGCAGGAAAGTTGCTACTTCACTCTGAACCTCTGTGAGTGAAAAACTAAATCTAATGCTTTCCCATTTGTTGAGGGAAAAGCTGATGAAAAACACATTAATGAATACCTGGGCAAAAAGGCTCTCTGCAATTACAGCACGCAGCTATAAAAGCCAATGCATGATGGCTAGCAAATGTTTCTGTATAGAAATTGGCTTAACACAGCTTCCTACTTGGTAATAGTCAGAGGAAATTCTGAATAAATATTTGTTTTCCGTATTTATTCCCACACAGGGTGAGACAAGACAAAAGGATGTTTAGGCACTGATGTGATCTCAGGTATTACTCTCTGAGCATGGTTTGGTCTGCAATGTTACAGGGCTTTTAATCTCATATACCTCGGTGATCCTATTATCATCACCATCATAACGAAACCAGACACAGCTTACTTCCCGTTCCCCGCAGCCCGACACTGGCCGGGCACACCGAAAAGAGTCACTCATGTAAATCTGACTGAAGAAGGGCTTACCCATCGCTTCAGCCACGGGGCTTCACCTCCTCGCACCGAGCGGTGCCGCCTCCAGCTGGTCCTGCCAACAGGCAGGTCAAGCAGCAGCGTAACCCAAACCCTGAGGCCCAGAAGACATCCGATGTAGTTTGTCCACGGGATAGGCAGAAAACAATCCCTGGGTGTTTCTGCGATTCCCGTTGCTCTCACCACAATGAGATTTTATTGAACTGTAATCCTAGATAAGTGTATTGAATCTTACAGCTAAAGTCAATTACTCTGCGTTAAATAGCCGGCTTCCTGATTGCAGGGGGAAAAAATCACTTCTTCGGTATAAAGCTAAATTAGTTCAATAACTCATCACCGGTAGCTTGGGCATGGGGTTGAAATAGCAAAGGACAGCTAAGCGATCGCCGTATTTTCAGGCACGAGTCCTTTAGAGATGTAAGCAGACTGAATCCCAGTTTTACCAGTTGGGAACAGGGATATAAGCACAGCGGGCAGAGAGGGGTCACCTGTAGTGACAGGAGCACCACATCTCAAACCAGCTGTGTTTTCTCATGGTGGGGGGCTCTGAGCTAACCAGCCTTGGAAGGACGAGGCACTGCTTTTCCTGCAATGGAAAATCTTCATACTTAGAGGTTTGGATTAGACACAGCAGCCACCCTGGAGCCTCAGTGCATCTCTCCAAGCGGTGAGTTCTTTATCCATCTAAAATGTGAGTAACAACCAAAATCAATGGGACTGCTCCCTGGTCCATCATGGTTTGCAGAGGGCTCTAAATCACAACCTCTCCCACACATCTCCCCAGTGCCTGGTGCTACCCTCACCTGCCTGCTGCATTCTCACGCATTCTCCACGGACATCTGCTCCTGGCCACGGTCAGAGGCAGGGCTGACAGTCCTCTGGTGTGACATGCATTCTGTACACGAGCTCAGAATTTAGACTGCTGTGTGCTGCCTTCAGTTGGAGTCTGAGTGAGAAATCAGAACCCAACCAAACCGCTTCATGAACAAGGAGAGAAGGAAAGCTGAGTACAGTGAAATGGTGGGGAAACATGAACAGGAAAGTAACCTGATGAGAGGGTTATTGAAGAAAAGACAACTGGGCCAAGACAAAGGCTGGCTGCCACTCGGGAGTAAGGAACAAAGAGAGGAGAGAGAATGTGGGAGGGAAGAGCTACTTATGCCGCTTCTGTATCCTACCAGACACACGTCACAACCCTTCTCATGGAGAGGTCACCACAGGGAGAATCAGTGGCAGAAAGAAGTCCAGGTGAGTATGGACATCAAAGCAAGGCTGGGGAAACATTTCTGTGGCCACCAGAGGAGGACTGAAACACAGCGGGGGTGGGACGACTACGCAGGTCCTAAAGAGAAGGATCCCTTATTAACCCTGGCAGCTTGGGTAAAGTTGAGGGTCAGGTCAAAGGAAGGTTTGTGAAAACAAGGGATAAAAAAGGGAAGGCACTAAGAAGGTGGAGTACAGGATACAGCAAGAGCTGTTGTAGCAGAATCAAACTGAAAACAATATGTGGCTCTGGTCTGTATATGAACCTGCCTGTACTTTCAAGATCTCATCAGTGGCTGGAGAAGACACTAATTCACTAATGACAAAAACATTACTAATGTTTGGAGAAGAAAAAGAGTGTATGGGACTCCACACTCTCTTCCCAGAGAAAAAAAAATTCCTGTAAGGGGTGAGAAAAGTTTAACTGCAAACCCACAGGAGATAAAAGGACACATCAAAAGGCATGTGACTTGTCATTTCTGATTCTTTACTCAGAATTAGCATCGGCACTGGGTAAGATTCATATCAAAATATCTTAAATGAGTACTTGCCTACCAGGGGCTGAGTGGAAGAGCAGAGGGCCTGAAGGCCAATGGTGGTAATGGGTTATCTGGTCACCCCAGCAGGTGCAGCAGCACTGTGCCAGTGCACACCTTGCCAGCGTGTTGGGAAGGTGATGACCCTTGTACCACCTTCCTCATCTGCTAGGGTCACCTCCTGTGCAGGTTCAAGTATTCTTTGGTTTCCTTCTTACACAGAACTGTAGTTAAGTGTCGAGAGATCTCTGTGTAACTTGGAAGATGACAGAAACTGAATTTCTGATCCCGTTGGGTTTGTGTTGGTCACATGTGCTGAGCAGACAGGAATGACTCCAAGCTATGAGGAGACAGACTGTGAGGAGAAAGGTGAGAGACGGGGAATACTCCAAATGCCTGCTGCTGTGCTGGGGCAGCCAAACTCCATGAGAAGCAGGCCTGAAGGACCCAAAAAGGAAAAACACAGCTCTTTCTAGATCTGGAAATAATTTCCTCTATTCTTGAACATGGACATGTGAGCACCATAGGTGATCATCCCCTGCAAGGAAGCTCATCCCTGTCACTGTAGTCATGGACTGGCTCTCCCCATCACAACATCCACACCTTTTAGCTGCATGAGTAGGCTTCACCGTCACAATGGAAAGGAGGAGGACAATCTCTGCTGCACAAATGAGGAAGTCAGTCATGGGGCAGATGAAGGAGGTTGCCTGATAATGCACAGGAAACCTGTGACTGATGCGGGGAACTGAACCCAGACCATGAGTTCCAGTTGGGTGCCCAGTCCAAGTTAGGTGGCTGACAGATAACCTCTTCAACTGAGGCTCTGAAATTTAAGTTTGATGGGGTTTTTAATGAATGTGTTGTGCTTTTTTTTAATTTGTCTAGCCACTACGTTTCATTTCACTCACACTTCTGCTTTGTGGAAGCTTTTTTTTTCTGCTTCTTTTTGTTTTGGCTTAAAAACCCAACACAACTTAACATTAAACAGAATTTAACCTCCACTACTTGGTCTTCTCCTGTACCACCACCAGCCCCTCTCCATCTCTGAGTTTTAAGTGTCCTTTGTGCACCCTGCACTCACAACTACAGCTTCACCACACCACATCAGTGATATTTAGATGGAGATGTCTTATTCACAGTTTCAAAGAATTACAACTGCTTATGCAAACAGCAGCATTCTGAGGCAGCAGAGCAGATCTGGTGGGAAAACCAGAGAAAGGAAATGCACAAAAAAGGTAAGTTCCAAAGTTGATGCTCCGATGCTGCTATGCATCACGTCAAAATGAGCAATCAGCTGAAGAGCAGCTACCAGTAAGCCACTGCATCAGAGTGCCCAGATTACATTACTGGCTTGGCTAATGAATCACTGGGCAAATGTGAGCAACGTGCACACAGCCTGGGTAGTCTTCATGACGGGTGAGAACAGTGTCTCTTCCTTTATCATCATGATCTGTGGTTTAATTGGTATTTAAAAACGTTTTAAGATTATTCAGTGAAAGGTACACACTACATATTTCTAAGACGAAATTCTGTGCTGTTACACTGTTTGCAAGGAGGTGTAACAAGTCAAACGGTTGTTTCATCAAATAATTCACACTGGCTGAATCCCTTACAGAAAGTCTCAAGATCTTGAGAGGCAAAAACAGCTAATTTCCACCCGTGTAATAACTAGCATAGTGAGAAAGAAAAAGACTTCAGACTTTTGTGAGAAAATGCTGCAAAACCACAAACTTTCAGAAGTAAAAAATATGCTATAGCTGAAATATGCTATTTTCAGCTTATCTGGAAGCAGCCCAGACTATCCACAGTTAACTAAGGTGCACCAGAAGATTGTCATCATTCCGTTTCCACCACAGCCTTTCAGGAACTCGTGCCCACTGTGCATCCAAGGCTGTCAAGCCAGACAAAATAGCGTAAGTCTTTCACACTTAGAGCAGCTGAGCAGCTGCAAAAATAACCCTCGAAAAATACTGAATACTTGGTCCCACTCGACAGCTGGAAAAACAATTGCTGATTGAAAAAACTCAGTGTTTGATATTACTTAATAGCTGGGGAAAAACTATTCATGAATCATAATTAGCATGTAGTTAACTGTTTAAGAGAATGCATCTACTGTTTGAGGCTTCACGGAGTGCTGATATGTGGCCTTCTGGCACCATTAAACAGACTAATACAGTTAAATGGGAAGGACATGAGGCAGAAAGCCAAGCTGCAATAGCAAAAACTTCAGGAACTGGTGTCGCTGAGATTGCCTCAGTAGTGTGTGCCCTGTGCCACCAGGTCCAAACCTGCTCTACCAAATGAGCAGCAACTACCTCTGGGTAAATTAAATAAATGCATAGAGATTCAAATACCATGACAAAATGAACAAAAATCCAGTGCTAACAGCAACAGAGCAAAAAGCTCCCCCTGAAACAGCTCATGGGCATCTCTATGTGGTGCCAGCCTGGGTCTGGGTGGCAGCAGGGCTTTCTGCCAGCATGTACTGCAGCACCCCATGAGAAAGGACCAGAAACACTTGTCACCCCATGAGAAGCCAGGATCCTACCTCCCGTACTGGAAACATGGCCAGCAGGACTAGGGAAGTGACCATCCCCCTGAACTCAGCAGCGGTGAGGCCAAACCTCCAGTCCTGAGTTCAGTTTTGTGTCCCTCCCTACAAGACACTGAGGTGCTGGAGCATGTCCAAAGAATGGCAACAAAGCTGGTGAAGGGTCTGGAGAACAAGTACTGTGAGGACCAGCTGAGGCAACAAGCTGGTGGAGAAAAGGAGGATGAGGGGAGACCAAATTGCTCTCTGCAACTACCTGAAAGGAGGTTGTAGCCAGGTGGGTGTTGGTCTCTCCTTCTAAGTAACAAGGGACAGAACAAGAGGAAATGGTCTCAAGATGCGCCAGGGAGGTTTAGGTTGGATATTAGGAAAAATTTCTTCACCAAAAGGGTTATGAATCACTGGAAGAGGCTGCCCAGGGCAGTGGCTGAGTCACTGTCCCTGGAGATATTTAAAAGTTGTGTAGATGTGGTGCTTGGGGATGTGGTTTAGTGGTAGACTGGCAGTGCTGGGTTAACAGTTGGACTCGATGATCTTAAGGGTCTTTTCCAACTTAAAAGAATTCTAAGATTCTGTGAAAACAATGGCGGCTTAGGTCAGGCTTTAAGTTCCAGGAGCAGACAGACCATTTACAGGCAAGGATGCTGAAAACAAACATTTTGTCTTGTACTAAATGTCTAATTACAAAACTGTGTTAGACCTTTCTAAGTCCTAATTTCCCCTAAGCAGTTCCCTCACTCACTGTCTGCCCACTTGCCATAGCTGAGGTGTCCCACCACTGACACAACTGTGTCCTTTTGTCATCTCATCTGCAGCTGAGCACCCCACAGGTCTGGTAGGCACAGAGCAAGGATCAAATGGCAATCAGCGTATCTGGCAGATAACTGCTGGCAGAGCTAAGCCAAGGTTGTCGGGCACAAGCTCACCTGCAGAGTGACCCAGGTGTGTCAGTTGACTGCACAGAACAAAAATCCACAAATAGGAAATCTATTCCAAAAGACTGACTTAATTGCTTTCCTGTTGGCTTTGAAGGACTTGGTGATGGGACTAGCACGTATATTTAAAAACTAGTTTATGTACAGCAAATGTAACCTGTAGGGAATTAATTTGCTAGGTGCTGAGCAGTGTGAGCAGCCTGTGTAATATGCTTAACTTCAAGTGATTTGAGCCCGAGGTCACCAACCCTCCCACCCTTGCTCTCTGAAGCAACCGTATTATCAGAGGCCATTTCAAGGGAAACGCACTTAAGTCATAAATACTTCTCATATCATGCTTCTCATAACCTGCATCAGCAGAAAAATGAAGGCAATATAAAAAGAAATAAAGGTTATAAAATTTCAGGTCACAAACATCCCCAAATGGATTATGCTTTCAAAAGGAACTGTATAAATGTCATGATGAGGTTTTCTTGGTGTACATCTCCAAGTTCTCTAAGATGATGTTACTCATTTTAAGTGCAAATATGTTCTCAATGCCATACTCAATGCAACTGGCTCCTACCCTGAAATGGACTCTTTTTCATTGCCATGCACTCATCATGGAGACAGATGCAGCTGACCAAATTCACTGCCACTCACAGCCTACTGAGGTTCCCCAGCCCCACAGCGTATCTGAAGAGACAAACCAGTGCTCTTTTCAGATCAGTCAGGGCAGCTATTTGTGGATTATTTCAGACTGAGGCAGATCACAGTTTATGAAAATCTTGGCAAAGCATCTGACCTAGCAGGGCTACAACTGGCATAGCTAAAACGTTGAAGTGTGAAACCGCAGGCAGCGATGAACACTCACAAAACATGTATGCCACAGAGTGAACGACAAAATAAATCAATACCTATTTCGCCAAATATCTTTCTAGGCTTATATGTAGCTGACTGTTCTCTGAAGTATTCAGGTACTATGCCAGGGAGTTTTAGGACAAGTCAGCCTTTAAAGGGTTTTACCTCTGTGTTTTAGACACTGGAGTGCTCATGGTCCCACACATGTATTGCTACTTTCTAGCAGATGTTAGAATAAAACTATGAAATTATAAGGAACAATCCAACATTCAAAAAAATGTCCCAGAATTGCAGAAACCATTTCATGCTGCTTTTGCAAAAAGTACTCACAACACAATTCTGGAAGCGATTCCAAGCAAGCCAACTGCTGCTCTAGACGGTTTACTGGATGGCGTGGCTCAGCTCTTTCATACAAGCAGCACCTACAGTTATATCTAGAAAAGGAAATAAAACCAAAATACTTTGTGAGCAAACACACAAATAAAGTCATCTTCTTTAAAAAAAACCCCATAGCCAGGTTAAATTTAGCTTTAGTTGGGCTCTCGTGCCAGGCCTCACGTGCGCTACCCACTAAGAGAACAAGCTCCAATGCAGTCAAGGCCTACCTAGGGTGCCGGAGCCGAGCGCGACTGCACTTGAGGAAAAAATGCCCCACGCTGAGCATATCAAAACAGCGAACAAAAGTGTGTGCCTGCTTTTCTCATCTAGTTCTACTCAAGGCATCCCCAGGAAACCCAAGGCAAAATACTGGTGTTAGCGCCAAAAAAATTTGGGTGATTTCAGCAAGGCCAGGGATTCCAGGCACCAACTTCTTTCTTCTTTCTCTTGAGTGGGTGTTCGCTTATGAGTTGTAGACATGTTAGCAATTCAACGACTGAGCGAATTAATGTTCAACTTAACAGTCATTGTTAGTTTGGGAGGTTATTACTGCTTGTTCTGCTGAAGTGACAGGTTAAAATAGGTTTGTATCTGAAAAGTTGTTTTCTACAATACATATTCCCTGGCTTTTTGTACCAAATAATTTTCTTCCATCACATCAACTCCTATTGTATGAACCATCACTGCCAGCTCCACCACAGAAGCTGGGATAAGTAAGGAGAAACAGCATGGGGACAGGCAAGGAAGAATTCAGCCCTTGTCATTTCTCTTTGGGCTGCCATCTTATTTTTCCAGGTGCTTTTTATTGCTGTTTATGCAAGACTTCTCAACAAAGGAACATGCTCACATTTGTAGGGCATGATCTGCTTTTAGAGCCTTTTTGCCTTTGGAGGGCAAAAAAGGTAGGCCTCTATTTCATCTAGCCACAAAGCCCGAGAAACCTGTTTGCTACCAGGCACTATGGGGTGCATGGATTGGGTAGTTGTGATTTCCCAACTTCGCAGGTGATCATTACTAATGGAAAAAAACAAATTTTCAAGGTTGTGCCAGCTGGTACAAAAGAGGGGAAAAAAAAATAATACCACCACATGTAGAATTTTTGCAGACTCAGATCCATTTTGTACTAGTAAACGAGCTTTCATCCTTCCCTCCTTTGCCTTTTTTTTTTTCTTTTAGGGTAGCTCACAAGCTGCTGACAACTCACACTGTACTAAGAGCTGTTCACACCGCACAAAGTGTTTACCACTCACAACCGATGCTAAAAATTAATTTACAGCACCGCTACAGCAAGCTTTGACAAACTGTCATGTGTTGACACAGTCATAAGTTGTTGGTTAAAAAAAGTAACACTTCCCTCTTCTGCCACCTCATGTTTGAGACCAGGGATGGGCACATTATGCAAAGTTTGAGGGTTTGTAAGCTTCACAAATGTTTGGGCTTCACAAAACAAGCTTGGTTGTGAAAGTTGTTTTTTTTTTCTCCTACAGTTAGGCGTATTTATTGCCAAAAAGACTCTAGTAAGAAAAAAAATCCTTTCCCATCAACCCAGATCTGTGTGTTGTGCAAAACCAGGAGAAAAGGCTGTTAAAATAAATTACCTTGTTCGATAGTTGTTCTAGATAAGATCAGACCAATGACAAATACCCTGGGTGAACTACTCAGAGCTGCAGACACCACCCTCCTACTGTAGAAAGGAAGGGGAAAAAATGTAGCTGCAAGTAAGAGGTTTAATTGTTCTCAGCTGTCACACAATGTTATCTTAAGCAAACGCATTTATTTCTCGATTCTTCTGTATAGCTTTATATGGGGGAAAGAAAAAAAAGAGAGCGGTGGCATTCATCAGGCAAGGTCCAAATTGATTTCCGTGTACTCAAGATAGTAAGTGTTAGTCAGCACTCGTGCCCATGGCAGGTCTTAAATTTTAACTCCTCTTCTTCCTCAAGGCAGGATAAATAATCTGTGTAATTTACACCCTGAAATCAGTAACAGACACAAGAAGTGGTCTCAGCTGAAAAGAGATGTTTCTGCGGCAATGTGAACTTGACGTTAGCCCCACGTTTGCCTAAAGCAAGGCCAAGGATGGAGAGAACCAAGCTCACTGGAAATACTCAAGCCATCCATTTGGTTGAGGTTTCAACAACTTCATGTTATCTTATTTTTCTCGTCTTCTGAAGTTTAAGTTGCTCTGCACTTCTTCAAGGTCACCCGTGTAAGGTAGGGACCATCATCCAGCAACCAAACTAAGCGGCCGGTTGGTTTCACCGCTTGCGTTGCCAGTCAGGACACTGCCAATGCAGGTGAGAAGAAAGGGACCCGACCCTGGGCAGAAATCAAAATAGTAGTGATACTCCAGGGCAGCAGAGCATTCCCAGTGCCTGCCAACAGGCTTCACCACCAGCACTTAAAAGCCACCACTTTATGTTGTGCACCAGCGACCCAGACTTGCGGTGCTCCAATACCACTCCCTAAGCTCCACCACCTCTCAGAGCACACATTGTGCAAGAACACAGAGGAAATTCATTCAGGAAGTTAACTTGGCAATACAAGGAATTAAGGTTATTTTTTCCCCTAACACTTGCACAAAGAAGAGATGCTTCGAGTGGTTCCTAAGTCTCTGCATCTTTGCAGAACCAATCCGCCTGCACTGGTGCAAGAGTGATCCATGTAAATTCCCTATGAAACTCAATACACGGAACATCAACCAAAAAGAGCTCCTGCTAAACATGAAGGGAGAGAGAAATTTCATAAGGACTCTACAAGTGCTCACTCCTCACAGACACTGTACAGAACATCATCATCCAAGATGTTACTCTGACAAATGACATATTATTCTCCGATAGATCTAGTGGAAGCAAAGGATATTTACATCACTACAGTCAGGATGGACATTATCTTGTGCTGCTGACTGGAATGATATCATCCATGCTTAATTAGCTTAGATAGTAGTACATTTAGAAAAGCACTCAAGTGGCAACTTCTGCCTCCCTCTTCCAAAGTAACAAAACCTTACAAATATTTTCAGCGCATGGCATGAAAGGCATTACTTGACTGGATTCAGTTCAAGAGTCAACACAGTTGAAATAAAGACAATTCAACTATTAAGTCAAAAACTTCAGCTGGGTAAGGTAACACTACTCTTCCTCCACATTGAAGGAAAACCAATACAATCTTAAGTTTTACTGTAAGATATCTCTGCCCAAATACAATCTTTCCCATTCTTTTTTACTTCTTCACTGTACAGAAGGAAACACAAGGAATTTAAACTCCATGGGTTCATACTTCGGTATGGAAAAGCCCGAGTCATCCCCACTAACCCAGCAAAGAATATTATTAGGAAAAAAGAGGGACTTGGGTTTTCCTGGGGTCTTTTTTTTTTTTTGGAGAAAAAGTACCTATTTACTTGCGACGAGTTTTTTTCCTGATGGATCCAACTTGCCAGTGGGAAGAAACCTCTTAAAAACAGAAGGGCCTTTCTTCCCAAATCCTTTGAGTGAGTTTGCGCCTGCTCTAACTGACTCAGCGCCAGCATGGGAAGGTTCAACATTAGGGAAATGCAGACCAAGGATCTCCTGTGGCCTCCTTGCTCTGCCCTCCAGGTTTTGGTACAGGCAGGATGGCAGAGTCTTAACTGATCCCGCAGCTGTACCCCTCCTGCTGTTACTCGCAGGGCATTAGATAAAAGACATAAAGATGACCTTTGCCCCAGTAAGCCCTCACCAAAATTTCAAAAGCAAAAGGGAATAATACACGGAGCTGCCCCACTCTCTTGATGATGCATACATGCAACTGAAGAGGTAAAAAAATCAACAAATAGATAAATAAATATATACATGCACGGACACACACACATATATATACACACACACTGAATATGTACTGGACAGTCACTGCCCGCATGGGATGCAGACTGTGTGAAACAAACTCCCCTAGCTAGAGATTACAAAGAAAGGAGGGTTGCAGAATTCTTATTCCCTGAGCACCACTCTTCCCACCAGCACAGCCAGCTTCACTGCTGCTGGTGTTAAAAGAGGGCCTCTCCTCTCCCAGGGCAAGTGGCACCAGTGACTAACTAGACTGTGGGCAATTTTCCTGTCTCTGCTCTACGCCTGTCTTCATGTCGCTGCAAAGGTCACCGCGTCATATCTGTTGCACTGAGGTCTGCCGCCCACCAGTAAACAGGGAAGGAGCTTATCTGGACAGTCTGGTAGGACCTCGTATTTGAGGGTGGGGAGAAACCTTGTAGCTTTCCATTTGGGGGAGGGAGGCACTTAAAAAATGGCTCAGGTTCTTAAGCCTTACGAAGAGACTGAGATGCTCACATTGCCTTGAACTCAAAGGGTCTCAACCTGCACCAGCTCTGTGCAGTAAGCTCTGCTCAGCAAAGCCAAGGCCTTAAAGGAACTGCTCTCATCCCAACTCTCCCTCCCCAGTGCAGGAGAGAGGAAGGGAATGGGAAGCGGTCTCTCTGTAAGCATGAAACAGTGGGAAAAGGCATCAGGTCTCTGTACCTTTAGCATCAGCACCAAACATGCTTTACTGAAATAGGTCTTCGTTCTTCCCCAGCTTCTCATACCCAGTTTTGTTAACTAAATCCACCTGATTTCTTGCTTGACTTGCATCTGCTCAGATCCAACCTTTACCAAAACTAGAAGCATTCTGTTTCTAACAAATATATTCTCTTTCACCCAAATCAAATCTCTACTTCTGGCTGAGACAATGCTATTCAGCTTTTACTGTAGTGCAGTTTCCAAACAAATGAACTTAAAAATCTGACAGTTAAATGGCAACACGCAGCTGAAGGGGCTCTAGAGGTTTATCTATGACATTGCAAAAATCACTCTTTGTACAGTGTTTGTATAAATGACCATAGGTTTCTCTGGATGTTTTTAAGCCACCTCAGGCTAGAAAGGTAACTAGGTAGCAAAGAAAATCATGTCAGGTTTTATGAGATTTTTTATCAAAAAATGTTTAAATTGGACTATATTGGTTAGCGCATTCTGAAATTCTCCTCTCTGCTCCGTGTGGCATTACCTTGTGTGTACATCCTGGTTGCAAATCAGGAGAATGAGCCAGATCAAGAGTTTTTCAGAGACTGGTCTCACCTCAGCACTGCAGCTGGAAACCTTGCTTGAGCTTTTGATCCCATGATTTCCACAGGAGAAATCACTGCAGGAAAGGTACCAGTCAAAGTAGCTAACTAGTACTCCACGATCCATCTTTTATCCCTGCTGATAGAGACAACTCAATGAAAAGACCAACACGCTCCCCTCAGCCTCCCTGAGGCTATTTTTCTTTACAGCTTGTTCAAGGAGCCACCAACCCCCTCTATGGGGTGGTGGGGCACAGCAGGCAAAATCTTACCAACTCTTCCATATTTCCACCCCCTAATTACAAAAGTTTCCCAATTTCAGGGGTTGCTGGGCCACAGCAAGTGTATGTTCAAAGCACTGTTTGTTTGGCAGATGCCAAGCCTGGCAATACAAACATTGGAGAGGCACATGTGCATATGCAAAAGTTTCCTTCAGCGCAAAGCAAGACCAGGACACAGGGATCCTAAATTAGCCCAGTTCCTGTCTTCCCAGTGACTTCCCTCACCATTGGAAAGACTTTGGTTTGGATTTTAGTCAAGTCTGGTTTATAGTGCTCAACCTCGGCTGTCAAAAAAAACACACCCCAACCCCTAACCTTGCTGGAACGCTGTACTCATTACACAGCCCTGCAAAAATTATTAGCTATGTTACAAGGCATTTCCCTTTGGGGACCAGAAGGGGTGAAAAAAGGGGATGGAGAGTGACAGTTTGTGGTTTCTAATGCAGCAGCAAAGAAATAAATAAGTAAGAGGAATACAGGATATAATGTGTTTACATTTGTCAAAACAAGTTTCCTGGAGACAGGGAGGGTTCATGCTGCTGAGCTGTCACTTCTGCTAGAAACTGCTGCCTCATACTATCAGGAGGTCAGTCACTGACCTACTTTCTGATAGAACTGAATTAATTTGCTACTTCTGTACACAAACGTCTTTTTTTTTTTCTTTTTTTTTTTTTTTTTTTAAGGAATACTCAACCAACCCATAAAAAGCTGCCTTTTATCCAACTTGGAGGTTCAGCCGATGCTGTGCAAGGCTATTACATACCCTGGCACGGGGCCCACTGTGCCTGGTCTGCTTATTCTTTGGGAAAAACTTGTACAGAATATTTTTAATGAGTTGATGCTGCAAATAACATCTTTCCTTTTTCAACTCTTACATTACACTAGTGCCAGCAATATAAGCCACTGCAGACAATAACAGAGGCTTGCACTCGAATACACTGTGCTTTGTCTATGGTGCTCCTGAAATAGATGCCTACCACAACAGGATTAGCTCCCCAAATAGACAGATGCATGGCACAATGTATTTATAGGATTAAAACACAAAGTTATTAATAGAAAACAAGCTGAGTAGGTGAAACTTGTAAACGAAACACCTGTTGATCCGATCATCCCCTGCAAAGCGCCGGTTAACAAACATCTGTGCTCGCCAGGAGTTGGTGGTATGATAGGAGCACTCAAACTAAAGCAGTTCACTCAGGAAGTGAAGTGGCAGAAGTAGTACCAAAAGAGGTGCCATCTACTTGCACTCTTTGCTTAATGTCACTACACAAATACTTTCATTGACATAAAACCATGGTTGAGGGTTTCACAGATTTTCCAAATCCTTGGACCATAAAAATATCAGAAATCAGCTCTTGAAATCATCCTTAGCAATGCCATAATTGAAAGCTTCACTGCTTGGGTGGATGCATCTTTCCACATCTCTTGTGGGCAGCAGCCCTGCAGTTTATTAAGAGAAAAGCGACATACCAATCCATGAAAGCAGTGTCATTCAGCGTCAAGGCTCTGGACTAACATTTGGAAGATGAGAACCCACCAGCTAACACTTGCTTTCGGTGCTCTTCAGCAGCTTGGTATCATGCATTCACCTTACCATCCATCTACCAAGTGAAGATAAGGATCTTCTCCAAGTGCTTGGCTTGCTTAGTACCTAAACATTGTGGGTGAAAGTTGGGCTTTCCTTTGCATTTCCCCGGGGTCCAATCTAACAATAGTGGAGATGGCACTAACCACTGCAATACAAGACAACAATTGCTATCACCACAGATTTATGATCACTCGAGTTCCTGGACTTGATGAGGCTCATGTAGCCTAAGATAACTCGGCCAAAGCTGGCACTCGTAACTGGAAGTGCATTTTTGTCAACCTTTTTAGCTTTCATCTGTGCATATTTACAAGCCCTGAATCTCAAGTTCAAATAAATCAAATAATTCACTCAAACCCACTAGGATTTGAAAACATTAGGGAAGTGTCAAGATGTCATTGAGCTTGTTCTGCAGAAAAGAGTGCTTTATAGCTTCAGAAAGAAATAGACAAGGGAGCTATTTAACGAGATGGTGGCATATTGAAACATGGATAGATAAGTAATTAATAGCTACCTTCTCTAAGTGAAAACTTTTCTGAGTGAAAAATCAGTTTATATGAAAAACTACAAGTCAATTGCTGCCATTTTTGGGTGGATAAGAACTGTCATGCATGTTAGCATCTCCATTACCATGAAGGATTTTACTCCTTTAAGCAACTCACAAAGACCTTCACATAAAACACCATGTGGGAAGCAAGGAACTAACAGAAGGAGACACCAAAGTAATGATGTTCATAACCAGAATTCTAATGAAAAATGTTAGCAGGAGCCCATGAAAATGGGAGAGAACTTCTGTCACGAGAACTTGAAGCTAAGGCAACGGGTTCATTTTAGTCCCTTAGGAGCAAGAGTAATTGCATGATACTATAGGTGCTGTCACCAGGATGTGGAATATTGGCCAAATAACCCCTTTATGTTGGTATCCCTAAATATCTTCCTATTAAAAAGGTCCAATATTCAACTAATTCAGAATCCTCTTAACCCTGACATGCAGGTTGCTTTACCAAATTCCTATACAGCTTCAAGTGGAACATACGGCACATTAAGGTAAATTAAACAGGAAAAAGGAAAAACAGTCATGCTCCAAAAAACAGGAAGTATAATTAAGCATTTAATTCTTTTTATCCCTCATGTCTCTCTTCACAGCTTAAAGTCTCTCTCGGCAATCAACCAATTTTGGGATTCACTGCTGTCATGCCAGTCGTGGCAGTGCTTCAGCTCAGAAGGTACTGTCAAACATAATGAAGTTTTCCTTGAGCTGGTCCCCATGCTGGTGCTGTGCACAGCACACACGCAGCCTGGTGAGGGAAGGGGGCAGGGGTTTACCTGCCCTGGCTCCCCAGGGCTACAGATCAGAGGCAAAGGCACCACTGAATTACACTGATGGCTGAGGTGACATCCCATAGAAACCATCTCATGCCCTCCCATACAGTATATAAATAGCACCCAATTGGCTTTGATAAGTATTTTAGAGTTTTCTATTGTTTGCTTGTGTTTTCTTTTCAACTTTCATGTTTTCCAACCTGTATGTGCCCCTGACTAAGGCATACCATGAACATGGAAAACATTTCACACCACCTCAATGTTACCATTCAACTTCTCCCTTGACACCACTCACAGAATAATAGAACTGTCCTGATTGGAAAGGACATTTCACATCATCAAATTCCAACCTAACCTGCCAAAACCACCACTAAACCATGTCCCTAAGCACTGCATCTACCCATCTTTTAAATACCTTCAGGGATGGTGACTCAACCACCTCCTCAGGAAGCCTGTTCCAATGCCTAACAATTCTCTTTGTGAAGAAATTTTTCCTAACATCCAATCTAAACCTACCCTGGCGTAACTTGAGGCCATTTCCTCTTGTCCTATTGCTTGTCACTAGGGAGAAGAGGTCAGCTACTCTCTACCCCTCTACAACCTATCTTCAGATAGTTGTAGGGAGCGGTTAGGTCTCCCCTCAGCCTCCTCTTCTCCAGGATAAACAGCCCCAGTTCTTCCAGATACTCCTCAAAACATCTGTATTCCAAAATGTCATTCCCCCATCCTTCTCCCATGGATGCTGTCCACAGCACTCCGGGAGTGGCAGGGCAGAGGGAGTGCCCACTGGGAAGGAGAAACACACATATCTCTAACTGATATTTCTGTTTTTAACAGCTTGCTTTCACACTGGGCCTACTGGAACTGGTGTTGGCAAACACCAAATAGTAGGTCAGGGCTTTTAAGGTTTTTCAATACATGATGAGAGTCACTGACACAATGAGCTGAGCATTTCTATCTTCTGACTCAGGTGAAGAAGGCAGCACTGATGTCCTGACTGTAAACTGCCTTTACAGTGCACATTTGGCTGCCTCACCTGAATTATCCCTGCTTTATTCATCCCCGTTAAGCTCTGGACTGGCAGCTGACACTCCTAGGTGGCAGCAGCCTTCTGAAATCAGTAAATCAGGCTGCTGGGCAGGGGCTTGCTCCCCGCATCCACCCAGCACCCACCTACTCAGCCTCTGGGCATCACTGCAACATAAATGAGGATAACCCAAATGCCAAAGAAGGGCAAATATTCAGTCCTGGAACAATGGCACGCTTTACAGCAAACACCCTGCAGCTCAGAACTCAAAATAGAAATTTATGAAACAAAAACTTCACGAGGTGAAAGTCTGCATCAAAAACCCAGCAAGCTGCACTGCCTGGCATCTCGGTTTCCAACCCTTGTGAAGTCCAAATAGTTCAAATATAGATATGTAATAGCGCTCTCCGAGTAAAAGCTATTTTAAACCCATTTTGGCAACCACTGAGAGTCATAACCAGGATGCCAGCTGTATGGGTTCCTGCCTACTTCTCCTGGCTCTGAGTGGCCAGCAGCGGCGAGGGGACACCCATCTTCTCTGCTAGGGAAGCTGATTGCCTCCACCCTTCCTTCAGACCAAGCGTGCTGGGTTCCTGCAGGGAGGAGAGCCTGCCTTTGCTGCTCCAAGGACAGATGAAGAACATCACCAATAAAAATCAGAATCTTCAAAGTTTCAAAAGTTCCCTTTCCATAAAATAAGCCTCAGACAGAGAATAACCGATAATGAGCTGCAAAGCTCTTTTTTATGGGCACTCACTTGAGATGACCCACATAACTCATTCACTTTACCACTTAACATTTCCAAGCTTACAGCAGTATAAAAGCTTTTACAACTACGTGTGATCATGGCGCTTTTTTTTTTTTTGCTTTATGTATAAAAGCACCTAGTGTGTTTTTTAATTATTTCAGCAAAAATTAACATCTCCATGCAAACACGTGAACTGTGATACCTATTTACAAATACATCTAATGTTGGCTGATCCTGGTCACTTCAGTGCTCTTCTCTACCTCTTCCACCAGAGTCATCTGGAATATCTGAGCATGTTTCAGCTCTCCAAACACCAGCTGACCCAGAACTACAACCACAGCGCAACTTGCCATTTAGCACAGATTCCCTTCCCCATGTCTCCAGGCAGCACAAAGCTCCTATACCCATTTCCTACCTGGGAATGTGCAATGGGGAGTGCAAGATTAAGCCACACAGCACACAGGCTACGATGCACTAAACTACATATAATAAAATAGAAAGAAAAGTAAGAAAAGGTCCACAACAAGTAAGTTTCATTTTACAATGTGCACACTGCAGGAACATATATACCTGTAGAAGGGATTAGTGTAATACACCTGTGTTAGATGGAGGGAGGGGGAGAAGTCAAGTCAGGAAATTTAGGAAGCAAAAGCAGGAATATCTGACATGCTGATGGCACTGTGGAAAGAGGGGCAGGAATTTTGTTTCCAGGCCTGCAGGGACAGGATCGTGCAGGGGAAGCGATGGGTGGGAAGGAATGCTGTTTAAATGGCATCGCTGTCAGATCATTAGGTCAATCAAAGGAGGTCACGTCATTCCTGCAGAAAACCATGTCTAAATTATCTTATTGGGCAAGAACAATCATTGTCACAGAGAGGGTGCAATGCACAGGCTTGGTCAACATAAGTGACCCAGGACTCAAGCTATGGAAAAACAAATCCCAGGAAGGAAGGCCGCTCCTGACAAACTGGACACAGAGAGAGTTCAGATGCTGAAACACATAACAGGAGTGACATAATATTAGAACATATTTTTATGCTTACTAAGACAACAACAAACCGAAGCCTGAAGCTGTATTTTGGGCACGCTCACTAAAACTATCTTTAGACAGGAAAAGTGTGTGTGTACAGATGTTCCAGCAGCATGGAGAGCAGAGAGCTGGAAAAAGCACTCGCTCGCTTCCGAGCCTTATAAAAAAATGCCTGTTGTAAATAAGGGTGGGAATAAGCACACCAGGCAATGTTGAATTGTAATCTCAAAAAAGCCCAAACCAGCAGAAAAGAAGCCGACAGTTGGTCAGGGACTGGTGAGGTTTAATGGCTGCATACCTCTCCCAGCTTCACTTCTCCCAATGGATGTTTTCTGGTGTTACCTCCTCCTGCTCTCCTCCCCACCCCCCCCCCCACAACATTTAACTCGTCCTGCCAGCTCTTTTATCCAGCTTCATAACTATCTCACTTTCACAGATGCTCTCTTGGAAGCATGATTGAAGCTATAAATTCACGTCTACACATCTGTAACAAAAATAGTTTCTCTAAAAGCTATTCTTCTTCCCTATCGATGGTGACACAAATGATAAAGAGTCACTGAACTCTGGGGTCTCGCGGCAGCTTTAAATACCGACCAAGACAGCATAATGCTGTCTCACAAGGAAAACAGCTATAATGGAACTATTTTTATCTATATTTATATAGATAAATATATATAGAGAGATGAAGTTGCTATTCTTGGAATCATTTCTACTTGTAAAGAACTGAAAACCACAAGAAATAGCCTCAAATGTTTTGTTTCACGGAGCAACTATTATTTTTTAAAGTACAACATAATTATCACCTCCCTCCAGAAAAAAACCTCGGAGTCCATCAGTATGAGGACAGATCTAATTTGCCATGATCACTGTTCAGCTGGCAGTGGGGGAAAAATGAGGGCAGCAACCACATGAAGGAGAATTTAGACCTCCCTTGAAAAATAAACAACAACTATATAAATAGGACACAGAAAATTAGGATGCTTCCATGTTAAGTTATGACTGAGCCCTGCTTTTAGTCCAAAAACCTTAACATGGTGTGGCAAAGAGCTGAGTTAAACCTCAGGCACAGCAGGCCCCGCACCTGGGGGTTTTCTGCCACAGGGACAGTCGCCCTTGCTGCAGTCCACAAAGCTGAGCTCCAGGCACCGCAAGGAGAGGGTCCCCGCATACATCCTGCACACATCTAGATGTGCGTTTCCTTGCCCCCTGCCCCAGATGTAAGGAAATCATTGGTGCCATGACCAAAGCAAGCAATGCTTGCAAGGGCTTCAGAGGTGACCCAAGCATACTCATCATGTAATCATAGAACTGTTTGGGTTGGAACAGACTTTAAGATCATCAAGTCCAACCATTAACCCAGCACTTCCAGTCTAACACTAAACCAAGTCTTTGAGGACCACATCTCCACATCTTTTAAATCCCTCCAGGGATGGTGACTCAACCACTGCCCTGGGCAGCCTGTTCCAATGATTCATAACCCCTTCAGTGAAGAAATACTCCCTAATATCCAATCTAAACTTCTTCTGGCACAACTTGAGGACACTGCCTTTTGTTCTATCACTTAATACTTGGGGGAAGAAGCCAACACCTCACTACACCCTCCTTTCAGGTAGTTGTAGAGAGCAGTAAGGTCTCCCCTCAGCCTCCTTTTCTCTAGACTAAACAACCCCAGTTCCCTCAGCTGGTCCTCACAGGACTTGTGCTCCAGACCCTTCACCAGCTTTCTTGGACTTCCTTGGACATGCACCTTAATGCCTTTCTCCAATGGTACAAAAGACACTGCTCATCTCGTAACCTTCAAATCTCCCTTGATCCAAAGCCAACAGCAAGCAGAAATTCTAAATCAACTGCTGCTGCAAGCAGTGCTCATACAATTCAACTGTGATTTGTATGGAGATGCATCTCCTTCGGGCTCAGCTTGATTTGCCTTTATGGCAAATAACTGTGGGCAACCACTGGGTTAATACTGGCATGGCAAATTCCAGGCATGAAGTCATGGGAGAAAGAGCACAGCTTTGGGTGATGGAGATAGGCCACCAGCCTCCTGGTGGCAGGGGAACCAGCCAAAAAATGCATCAACAGTAGCAAAAAGAGGTAACAGACCGATTTTATAAAAAAAGGCAAAAAAAAAGGACCAAAGGAGAGAAGCTTGGGTAGGGACAGTACTCGCAGAATACTACATGGCAAGTACTGGCAAGCTCTACATGGCATATGTAAGGGCAGGGAAGCAGGATCAGAGATTAGCACCTGACCTGGATGGGTCTGGTCCAACCCAGTGAGTGCCTCTCACTCCAGGAGAGCCCAGGACCCTTTCCAAAACTCCCCTCCTCTACCCTCACCCAGCACAATGAAGCTCTGCTTGCAATGGACATGCATTGCCACGGCCACTGCAATGTGACAGCCAGCAGCTTCCCAACAGATTAAGAGGATGCCTGTTGTTCTTGCCCTGGTTGCCCTGGTTATTTGCCACGAGTTTTGTTAAGATTTTCCTATTCAGAAAAGTCACTGAAATTCACACACACATGCACAGAGTGCTTGGAGACAGATAGAGATGGGGATAAATAGAAGCTGAAAGTTCAGCCTCTTTCAACTAAATTTGTTAGTAAGTTCATTATCATTTTTTTGACAGAATAATCTTTCTACAGTGAATTATTTCCACTGGAAAAAATAGGAGACCAACAAATTACTGGATATAATTTGTGCCTTAAATAATAAAGCAATTAATGGCATTTTAGCAGTAACACATTCTTCTCTCCAGAAATAAAATCCCTATTTCATCTCATCTAAATTGCTTGGTCAGCTTCAAATGAGTGCAATATAAATCTCCTTCCCATACTGCTTCTGTTATCTATGATAAAGGGAAAAGACAGAAGGTAATCCTGTGTTCTGTATTCACTGACACATCATTTTCATGCTACACTACACTGTAATTTATTTCTAATGGGATAAACCTCTTGTAGTCTTCCTGCATTGTTCAGCCCCACACACCTCCCCAACCGGTACCAAGATTGCAGGACTCGCAGGTGCAATACCCAGGGACCATGCTTGGTGGAATCAGAATGTCTGCTGCATATTTCAGCAGTGCTACAGCTGTAAAAATAAACAGCTAGACTGTATAATTAAGGTATGCTTTTATTCCTTCCCACCCACTGCCTCCTGGAAGCAAGGCAGTCAAAGACTATGACACTTCTCAGTACTTCTTGTAATTGCCAGCTAAACTTTTAATTTTGCATCTAATTGGTCTGAGACAATCCAAAAAGACACACGGAGCTGGAAGAGATTAAAGGATGTGGAAGACAACTGAAATTAAGAAGTCCTCACAGTCTTAGCCATAACACAGATATCACTTCATATGAAGGAAAGTATCTTGAAAGCTCTTCTTGCTGCTTTTTTCAAAAAGAAAGCAAAGATAAGTAAACCGACCGATGAAAATTAAGCTGGGGCTCTGAAGCCCTACAGGTATTATTATTGTTTAAAAACAACATTTTCCATACAATAAGAGAAGAAGGAAAAATACCCCATAAGATTTAGATGATTTATAAAAGCTTTCTTCAAATTAAAAGAGCCTGGACTTTGGGGCAAACTGAGTATCCAGTTACTCTTAATGCAATCCTGAAATGGCTTTATTTGCAAAACAATTTTCTCCCGTTAAAATGTCCAAAACCACCTCAGAATACTTAATCTGCTGCCAGTTACTAAACTGCATTATCAAGCACAACTTAGAGACAAGAATCCCAGCACTAGGGTGCCTTTCACACCAGTCTCTCTGTTTCAGCTGATCACTACATAGAGTGCACCTTACGAAGTAAAATAGCTTCTAATTACCTGTCTACTACTTATCCAGCTACTTCTACAGCCCCATCACTCCAGCAGTTTCCAACAGGATCATCTCATCTGATTCAGACGCAAAGTAGAAACCTGCAGCCGAGACAGTAATCTCTCCAGATTTCACGTACCACCGATGCAAAGTGACAGTCCCTTCCAGGGCACATGTCACACCATTTCAGGTAACCATCTTCGAGGAGCTGGAAGGAACCCCTTCGCTGCCTACAGAACGGACTAAGAGCTCCCCTGCGGCCATCTGCACCCGGAAAAAAACCCCTGCTCTTGAGGGGCTGGCTGGCAGCAGGAGAACTGAGTCTGGTCTTCTGGGCCAAGGTTGCTTGCAGCAGTGTTTCCGCAGCTTTGCCATCTCCAGCTGGACTGGGGTCCTCAGTACGCCCCAAGCCCCGGGGCAGAATGGTGACAGCAACAGCAAGTCTGCAGAGAAAGGGCAGGAGAAATCTAATGCCGGGCACCGGCAGTGGGGTTGCAGCTGCTTTATACTGCTTCTCACTGCAAATTATGAATCTGCCCTGTTAGCTCTGGTTTACCAACAGTTCACGCTTCAAAAATTTGACAAAATACCCCAAAGGCTAACTCCTGCTGAGCTCCATCCCTGCTGCCACGACCAATTTGTATTATGACTTGTTCTAGGGACGTATCTGCAACCACTTATGTGAAGGGCCCACACGACTCAATTCAGCCTAGCTAGGCAGGCAGCGCTGCTCACGTCCGCCTTGGGTCACGGGGAAGAGAAACGGTCCCGGGAAGGCTGCCTTCCACTTTAACAGAATTTCCAGCTGAGATCCTGCAAGCAAAGCTCCCCGCAGAAACCACCGGGTGTTTCCGTGGCTGTGCAGAGTGCCGACTGGGGAAGCCCTTCGGCATCCAGAGCTGCCCCCCTGGCAAGCTCCCAGCTCTCACAACTGACCTCTGCTGTGTCCCAACCTCCTTATAAGGTTAGGTGCCAACCTGTATTCTGATGCCTGCCGATTCTGAAACTTCAAATACAGCAGGTTCTATGTTCATTTAGTCTCTTCTCATCCAGAACTCCCTCTTAAATGCAATCCAGATGACTCCTTGGCGCGGACAGCACACACAGCGGCTGCCCTTGCTGTCTGCAGCTCCATTTAGCAGACTGTTTTCCAAAGGAGCACAATCATTTCAGATAGACTGACTTTCACTGTGGTTGGAAAGGGGCTCCTTGATTACATTTCCAAACTCAGACCCTGGTTTCTGAGCACCTCTGGAGAGTGAAGGCAGCATAACTCACACCACCAACACAGGAAAACACTATGCCTTTACCTGGCTTCTCGTGCTGCTTATCAGTTCTTGCAGGGAAAGCGCATGACTGACTTAGCTCTTGGCTGGCAAATAGGTGAGTGTATTTTGTCATCCAGTAGCCTTAGACAGAAAGGATGGCATCACATGAAGCACACGGGTCTATCTGCACCTACTGCCATGGCTCACCCTGGTGCAGGGGTCTTTGCTGCATGGAGGAGGGCAGTCAGAGAGCAAACCCTCCAAAGCAATGGTCCATCATGGGTTTCTGGTTTCCAGGAGCTGCAGTTATGCTACAAGGCTACTGAGGAAGACTGCTGGAGGAAGAACCAAAAGCACAAACAAAGAACCAAAAGAAAACAAAACCTGACTAGCTGGGAAGGTTGTGGTAAACAGAAATAAGTTTCCTTGAGGCATGTACAAGTAACATAGCAAGACTAAATCCAGGAGGAGGACACTGGGACTCTCATTGGCAACAGCTCCAAGGCAGAAAGCTTGGGTTTGGGTGCTGGAACTGCCTCCCCAGGTACAAGTAAGGGATCTCCTCACTTCCACCCTGTACAACTAGACTGGATGAGAAATAATAGGAGGTTGGCAGAGAGAGCACGAACAGATGATCTGATAAGCTTTTTCTGCCTTAATTTTCTAATTCTCTGACAAATCAGCTTCTTATCCAACAGGCTGATGACACTGCTACTAGGAATAACAACGATGGCTGTTTTGACCCAAACGTAGATGTCAAAAGAGGAGTAGCCGGTAGTGTAGGATGTCTACCCAGCTGCTTGTCAAAAGAGGAGCAGGTAGTTGAGGTAGTGTAACTGCCCTAGCAAGAGGGGTGAAACTACTACAGCCCTATTGCACAATAAGGTGCTAAGTTGCAGTGATAAAAGCATGGAGGATGAGTTGAGTCTGGTAACTTTTATATGAAAGCAGAGTTTGCATAAAGAAACCAGAGTTACAAAGAACAGCCACCCAAAGTGATATCTGCACCAGTGAAAAAGGGATAAAAGGACAACGTGGGATGTTATCTTTGTCCCCACATTCTACAAAGTGGTCTAAAACTCAGTAACCTGAAACATATTATTAGTGTAGCAACTGCCACCACCTAAAACACCAAATAAAAAAAGTCACAGAACTACACTAAGTCAAACATGCAAGCACCCATAAACGAGGAAGGTAAAGGCTAGCTCTCACCTCTGAAGACAATGTGTAGCTACAGTTACATCATCTGAGGTCAGTTTTAAATAAAGCTACAAGCAACTTCTTTACTGCCACCACAATGTGTGAAACACGTGTTTTTTTCCTATTTCCACAGCAGCTTGCTTCACCTACTATGCTAGCCTCTGCAGACGGCTGCGGAACCAGAAAAAGAAGTGTACTGTCCACTGTTCCTAATTAAAATCCCATAGCCCTGTGGTCAGAGAGCTCTGGAGGACCGGCGGGGTCGCGTGATTTGCTTCAGGTTAGACAGAAAAAGCACGTTCAACCAGAGATGATGGATCTTTTGGCTTGTGCATGCAATGCAGCACTCCGCAGACGGGGCCAGCAAAGCGGTCACTGGGAAGCTCCGGTTCCTCTCAGTAACTTAACCTTAAACAGTCTAAATGCGCAAAGGAGAAAACACCACATTAGTCCTCTGTGCCCTACCCTCCTCCCCCCAGCCCCCTTCCAAGTGAACCATGAGTAACTTTTTCCCCCAAAGCCTTCTTGCACCCGCAGATGTTGCTCTGGAAGCCAACATGGCTCATCCGTCTGTGCCAATCTTGAGCCGCTCTCCGCAGTTTTTCTGTATCATCGAGTGCCAGTAAGCATTCACACTCCAAGTAATATCTGGTTTGACCATTTGCGGGTTACTCCAGCTGCTCAAGAGCCCATCTGCCAGGACAGGCTTGCTGGCTTCACTCTCAGCACACGACCCAAGTTTTGCCATCACTTACCTTGGAGAACTTGAGGGCGACACTGGTGACAAAGTGACAGCTCTTTGCATTTGTGACAAACTCACTCCGTCTGTTACCTAGTATTTTCCCCAGGTATTTACTTCGAGCGGCACGAGGCGTCTGTGCCTTTGGTGAGTTTCCAATACTCACATCCACATGTTAAAATGGAAATAACATCTGAGTGGAAGACTCCTAGTTTGGTCTTTACATTTGTATTTTCAATGACTAATTTTGTTTAAGTTGGTAAACGCAGCTGTTGCCTTGCCAGTTGGTGACATTTCCTTTTGGACTTCCCCGCTGGTTGGTGTGTTTCTGCCAAGACATGTAAATTGACTCATTCCTTGTATTCCTTTGCCTTTTCATATAACACTTCAGTTGGGATTTGCTGAAGGTCTCCTGAGATTTGTTTTCCCAAGTAATTATTAGCCCTGCAATGCTAGACAGTCTTTCCTCACATGTTTTCTGAATTGTCACTTAAGCGTTCCATGCTCAGAATCCTGGATATAATTGATGTAACACTTCACTATATTATATCTAACTGTACTTTTTCTCATGGTGACCTGCGTATGTCAACACCAAGTCAACAGCAACTGTAAAGAGGTGACAGATTGTATGTCTGTTTTACACCAGTGTTATCCACAATGAACCATTCACTCAGCTCTCCACTTAGTTCAATAGTTCGAGCGCGTCAGGACTTCCCAATTATTATAAATACATGCTCAAGAAAAGTAGATAAATCTCCTGAAAAGGCAATGAAAATACCCCCCCGCCTTCCTCAAGAACCCCAAACAGACAACTGCATCAGATTAGCAGGTGATCTGCCTCATGCTGTGGAGCAGGAAAGGCTGTCCAAAAACCTGGCCGTTCCTTTGTCTCCCGAATTGAAATGGCTGAGATGAAGCTGTTAAGAGAAAAAAATTAGAACTGGAGAATCCCAAAATGGTAGGGGCTGGAAGCAACCTCTAGAGATCATCTAATCCAACCCCACCACCCTGCCCCGCCAAGCAGGTTCACCTAGGGTACGCTACATAGGAATGCATCCATATGGGTTTTGAAGGTCTCCCGAGAGGGAGATTCCACAGCCTCCCATGTTTTGCTTTGTGGTTTTGGTTTGGTTTTAAATTTTCCACGACTGTATCACTGAAAGGAAGATAATTTCTCTTCAACTGTTGCAATCGCATCACCCTTCTAGGATACTTCAACTGGAATGCAACTTCTCCATCAGTTGGACTATTATTTTTTTCATATTCCCCTATTTCTTGAACAACTTGGCAGCTCTTCATTCAGTCATTTTGCAGCAATGGTTTCTACCTGCAGCCTCTCCAAATTTTGTTTCATTTTTTTTCACATCTGCCTTTGCGCTGTGAGACAGCATCTCTAATTTGGCATTTTCAGTTCCTTTGGCAAAGTCACAGTGCTCCTCCCGTCAGCATTCAACCGTCCAGCGTGGGCTCTGATACTTCCATCCTTGGAAAGCTCACTATTTGGACTTGCTTAGCTGAAAACCAGTTCCATTTTTAGTGACCTATGCCTTGTTCACTTGACAGCAAAAGCAAAGGAAACACCTCTTACTATTTCTCCTGAGGAGGTTTTCTCTTTTTGTTCCTGTCACAAAAAATAGCAATCACTCCTACTGCACGTGGAGATCTGCTGAAGACATGCACCTTGTCTGCCTCCAATACATTCAGACCACAACAATTCCACCAACTGCTTTGGGGACATCTTTACACTATGCCCACGCCAACACCAAGAAAGAGCCTTGAAAGCTGGCAGAGCTCTGCCAGGCCCCCATGATTGCTTTTAAGACAGAAGATGATGCTTGGCCATAGATTCCTCTGTTCTGTCACTGTCCCTAACCACAAGAAGGAAGCCTCCCCGTTAGTAAGCAGATGTCAGGCTGAGGAATTTGGTCCAAATCTGCTGACAGGTCTTATCTCATCATAGTAGTTGTCTGTTGGTAACACTGTGTAATTGTCATTTCAAACACAGTACATGAAATCTAGTTCAGAGCAATCGACCACTAATTGGTTCCCAGTCTATAAGCTATTTTTCTGCCATGGAATAATTGATGCTACACCCTCTGAGTTATAATCATCCTGCTTCATGAATATATTAGAGCTTTGTTTTCATTCTTGGATTGCTCTTCATCAATTCCTGGTCACAGATATTTTGCTTACTCAAAGGATTTTATTTAACGTATACGTCCATCTCTTTCACCTGCACCTCATTTGTTGTTGCAAGCTTTCTTTCAGTGTTCCAGAAACCTGCTTTCTGTGGTTGCTTCTTTTTTCCCAAAACTCTCCCTGAAGAAACTCTCAGAGGCTTCCCTAGCTCATGGTTTTCACCAAAGCAGGTCCTATCATAGAATCACAGAATGGCCTGGGTTGAAAGGGACCTTGAAGACCACCTAGTTCCACCCGCCCTCCCATAAGCAGGGACACCCTCCACTAGACCAGGCTGCCGAAAGCCCCGTCCAACCTGGCCTTGAACACTGCCAGGGAGGGGGCAGCCACAGCTTCTCTGGGCAGTCTGTGCTGGTGCCTCATCTTCCTAACAGTAAAGAACTTCTTCCTTACACCTGATCTAAACCTACTCTCCTTCAGCTTAAAGCCATGGCAACTCATCTTGTCTTACTTTACGCCCTTGCAAACAGTCCCTTCTCCATCTTTCCCACAGTCCCCCTTCAGATACCGGAAGGCTGCTATAAGGTCTCCCCAGAGCATTCTCTTCTCCAGGCTAAACAAGCCCAACTCTCTCGGCCTGTCTTCATAGGAGAGGTGCTCCAGCTCTCTGATCATCTTTGCAGCCCTCCTCTGAATTCACTCCAACAAGCTTTTATCTTTCTTCTACTAGGGGGCCCCAGAGCTCCAGGGCCCCAAAAATCCAGGTACTCCAGACCACAGTAATGCAGCTACCTCACCATCTTCCTCTAATTTGGCCCTTTCCCAAGGACAGATTTTTGCCTGTAGCTTAGCCACCAACACAATCATTGCTTTTCATTTCAATCATGTCATTTGGCCGGTTCAGTTTGGGTCATGAGACTCTACAATCTCACTGCCAGCACGTTCATTTGCAACCTTGTTTTGGTCGTTGGGTTAGGTGGTACCCATGCACCACCAACTGCTAAGGGAACACAACAGTTTTCCTGTCACCTACATTCTACTTGATAAGGATGTTGCAAGATTAAAAGATTGCAGAGTACTCACATTTTACAGTAACAGCAGCCATTTCAGTACCTGGCTTAAAAAAGAAACCACATCTTATATCTCAGAAGCAGCTGCGTTCTGTCTCCAGAGCTGCTGTGAATTGTTCATACCTTCTTCAGCATGACATTTTGCATGCCTCCCTCCCTCGTCCCCAGCTCAGTAATACACTAGTAGTTATCGCCACCCAAATCTTATGCAGGTTCATGTTAGGACTCCCTAAATTCAGTGAAAAACAGAAACTTAACACCTACCAGAGCTAGGAGAAGAAAATTCAGAACATTTTTTTTGGCTACTGAACTAGCTCATGTTCTCCTACACTTATGGTGTTATTTGGTTCAGCAGATGGAGAATGAAAAGGAAGGTCCCTTTTGCCAACAATTTATACTACCTCATGTGAGAGATGTTATCTACACTCAGGCCCCACGTGACAAAGTCTTTCTGGACCTGACAGTAAGAAAACTGTACGGGAACATCAGAGTTTGCACTTGGGTGGCCAAGCCACAGACCCAAAATATTAACATTCAGAAGTCAGGGTTCAAGAGAGAGCCAAAATGGGCTAGCAATGTTGAAAAGAACCTTAGCTCAACATTGCAAAAAGCCCAATCCTTCAGGGTGAGAGGCTCCACAGAGGGGTAAATTTAACCCCAAGTGCCTGGGACTTGCTAACTTACTTGTTCAGAATAAAATTCTGGGGGTACCTAGCAACTAAACAAGAGATGTAGACACCAGACCAAATCATCATGGCATGAGCTGCTCTGTAAAGCTGAAGGATGGCCAACGGATTAGATTGGTGCACTATCTGATGTGGTGGTCTCAACCCTTGACACCAGCCAGGTTAGTGAGTGGAGTGGGAGATGAGATGAGAAGAGCGGAAAAGGAAAAAATGGAATTCAAGGGTTTAATCTTCTGATTAAAAAAAATGAGACCAAAAATGCAATTATCCAAGATATTCATAAATCAGCATCAGCTTTTTAATCTTGCCAAATAAAAGAGAGAAGACACCAACACAGAAGACAAAGAAGAGACATCCAGAAGAACATAAAGCCAAGAGACAATTAAATGACATTCAGAAATAACCAGCTCTCAAGTAGTACAAATATAGACTCAGTGAGTGTAACCAATGTGCAGCTTGCCTTAAAAGAGTCAAACCACCCTCGTTTCACCTCTTGCTGGTAACACACTGCAACAAACAAACAGCCATGTAAAGTCTCAAGCAAACAACAAAGGACTGGGGTTCTATTTAAAAACCTTCTAGTATAACCCCCAAGCAACTTCATTGTGCCTCAGCTTATGCACACATGGAAGCTGTACATATACTGCAGTAGGTGTCTGTAAGATGGGTTTAATTACACTCTGGTGGTTACAGTACTGTTCAGTGTAAAACTCGGAGAAAAGTTAAGTAATTCTGCTATTTGTGGTTATCTGATACATCATTTCTCCCTAGAAAATGCAGTTTTGTTCCAAAGCGCAAATAGCATGAAAAAAAGTGTCCTCTGTTTCTGAAACTGAGAGAGACTCTTGAATCCACTTGTTCAAATCCAGACTTTACAGTGCTGCAAGCAATGCTCCTAGGCTTTCTGCAAGGCGGGCCATCATGCTGCGGAGCTACCCCTCCGCTGCGAAAGAGTGACTGGCAAGCAGATACAGGATGCAGCTGGTACCTGTCTGCACCAATTCCCCACCAAGTCTCTGCAAGACAACTTCCAATGGACTTTTCTTTTCCTAGTGAGGAGCAGGTGTCTAAGTAAATACAGGTGTCACAAAAATCTGTAGCTATTAGGTCTCAGATAAAGAAAAGAGGAAGTTGAAGGACGACTGAAATAACCATTTCAGATTTGCAAAAGAACAAATTGCTTCTGTTGCCCCAAGTAATTACAACACTGCTTCTTTTGCTTTGATCACAAATTTTAATTTTGTGATACCTATCTTTCTTTGCTTGGCCTCATAATGGCTAGACAACAAATCTGTGCACAACTGCGCTGCAGTTTCCTTTTTACCTCTTGACAACTAGCCCTCTTTGATGGAGCACGTTTTAATATCATCTGTTCTTGCAGATAAGCTGGGCTGCCGCTGCAACACTCCATCAAGATGGGAATTATTGCCAGCTTTTGACTCTGCTGTGTGTGAAAAAGCAGTTAAGTGTAGACACACAGAGGCAAGGACTGAAGCACCAGGCCAAACAAGAATGGCCTGCTCCCAAAAGCAAGGCTTGAGATTCTTGGGAAGCCTGGAGACCACACAGGGTCACCTCCCCTTTAACTCCTCCACTTTTCTAATTCTCTTCCTTTCCATTTTAGTGCCTGCTGAGCAGACAGAGAAAGAAATACTTGGGGGATGAATGCCAAGCGAAGACTTCCTTACAGAACATTTTTGTTTCGTTCTTCATTAGCGGGTGGGTGACTGCCATACATACCAACGTGGGTGAGCACATGGAGGTTTCATGGAAGACAGAGCACCAACGTTCATTCCCAGGAGGATCAGTCTCACTTACGTGACACCCACGTCCACACTGCAATCACAACTGCACTAGCTACAATCTTCTTGGAGCCTCTGCTCGCAGGATGCCAGTTAAAGAGATCTTAAATCCCAAACCCATCTCCCATTATTCCAAGTCCTCTGACAGCAGACTCAAAACTCAGGATCCTTTATGGTAATAGAAAGCTTGACCAACAGCTTTACCACAACCATCATATCCCAAGGAAGTACTTTTCATTATCTGTTTTTAAATATATATTAGCATTAATCCTTAATCCTTACCAACTTCATAAAACAACAACACTAAAAAGACCAGCGATACAGGAGCTTCTGATGTTTGCCACTTGTTTTTATAGGACTCAAATCTAAGGGACGGCATCGTTGCGTCAAGAAATGTCACATCAGGGTTTCCAGTAGCTTCAACATTTCCCATTTCATTAAATAAAGAAGGGGGTGGAGAAAGGAGGACACCGTGTTTCTGCTCCACTTACTTGACGAATACAAGAAACTGTGTAGAAGAGATGGTCTGACACAACCTCTCTGAATCCTGCTGGAACACACAAACAAAGGGAGATCAACCCGGGTAAGTAAAATTTGCTTCCATGATTCAGGCAAAAGGTTTTAAACCCCTGAAGTTTCTAGATACCTTGGCTGAATGCTTGCAAATAATGAGCATGTGCATGCAAGAAAACCCGCCAGTAAATAGCAGGTTTCAGAATACAGCGCCTTCCTATCTAGACCACTTCAGTCTTTCAACAGATTAACTCCGTATGACAACTTAGCTACAAGTCTCAGCCTGGAAGCACTTCCCTCCCCCTCTCCATGGAAATCATAGTCAGAAATGCTCCAAAGGAGATTAGGGAGATGATTTTGCAAAGCAGAAATCACTGACCTAAATGTGTTCCTGTGTAAGTAGGTGGAGGTTCTAAATTTGACTGCAACGGCAACGTTGGGTCCAGCCCTTTGTGTTTTTCAAGATCTGCATAAGCTTTAAAAGCCACTCATTTCTTTTAAAACTGGTTTCACCACCTCTGGAAATGTTTTCTGCTCTTAGCCTATTTTGCTACAAATGCACTGATGAGCTGCACATTGGCATATTCTGCTGAATCGACAGAAATGAAAGGTCTTGTGCTCCACCTGCTAGCTCTGAAGCAGCACCAGTTGCAAGCGATGCTCTGGCTCGTGCCAGTGTTTGGTAGTGGTGCTCTGGCACACAGGAGGGACAATGGCTGCTCCATCGAACAATGTGTTTTGTAAGCTTTTATGCCAGGCAAGGAGATCCCAAAATGTAGGCCAGCCACATTTCTTATTTTCATCCATGCAACCCTGTTAAATCGTTAAATCAATGGGATTTGCATGGATTAGCAAAGGACAAAATTAGCCTATTTTAGTAACAGTAAAATGACATTAAGATTATAACCCATCTCACACTCCCAAGACTAATTACTTCCCAAGTCAATGTATCAGAAGACTATTTCTGCCTAACAGAGTTGTGTCAGTGAAAATAAAACAGGTTGGGGTTTTTTCTTCTCTCTCTTTTAGGCATGATATATTTTAAAACTGAAAGAATTAATCACTTAATTTTCTTTAAAGAGTGAAAAATGAGCATAGGCTGCTATGCCACTTGGTCAGAAAAAAACAGCTTCAGAGGCTGCTGACAGCTCACTGAGCCCTGAGCTATGACATCACAGATGTCCATGACGTAATTCCTTTCGGAAGATGGGGCTCTGTTATACACCAGAGAATTGCTGTTCTCCTCCCTGCCCTCCCAGCAACTGCTCCTGAGACTTACACGTGAATAACAGCGCCTGTACGGGAACATTCAGATAAAATGTCACCAAGGTTTTGAAATGATGGCCAGAAAACATGCTGTGGTATTAGTTTTGCTAAACATCATAAAAGCCTGAATTTTAGTTATTAGCCTCTGCATGGGTGAATTTCCCAGAATGGGGCAATTGGTGTCTCAACATCACCTGAAAATGGTTTTGTTGTTCTCATGTTAAAGCTCTATGTCCTGCCCATATAAAATAGCTAATTTGAGAGCAACTCACATCTTGTATTTAGAAGGACCCAAATATTACATGGGCTGAAGGTTACGTAGGATGATGCAGGGAAACATGCTTCACACACGCCGGTGACACAACTGCTTTGGTAATGCCTTAATAAATCACCAACCACCCAGGGATGCATGGCAGCTGCCCATCTGTGTGCTGCCCCCGGTACACGGCCACTGCCAGCCAACTCAGCCCAGCTTAGCCTACAGCTAATGTGGGTTACTCCAGTTTTAGCAGCTAACAAATGAAGAGGTTATTTGCGTTTAATGCAGTGACGATCACTAAGGGCAACAAGTTACTAACGCAGAACCCACGCGGACACTCGTTCAGCGGCTCCCCCTCCAAAGGTCTGGCCTCAAGTGCACCTCTGGCAAAGCCCGGTGTGGCTCAGGCTGGCAGGGGGCACAGCACAGGTCCGCACAGCACTTAGCAATTCCAGGATGGGCAACTCCAACAGCATCCTGAGCTGTTGTGCATGAAGCACTATCATTTCGATAGTGTTTTCCTCCAGAAGGCAGTGTATTCTGGCCGCTTTGTTTCAAGCTGCTCACATCCATCGCCCATCGCATCATCAGTAAATGCAGGGCTGGCTGGTTTACAGCCTCCATCCTAGGGACTACACCTCAGCAGGGTTCCATGCCTGCACTACAGGCTTTGCTTTGGGATTGCTCAGAGCGAAATACACAAAATGCTAATGTATTACTAGACTCCTACAATATTTTTAAATAGCATCTCTGGTATATGGAATTATTTTACAAGCAAGTCAGTGTTCTGTGACACCAAAGATTTTTATTTTATCTTGTAAAGTTTAAATATCACAGAAAAGTGGGTGTTGATAGGATCTGCCAGCAGCACAAACAAAATGTACAAATCCAGAGCAGAAATGAGATGATTTCTCCACAATGGGGAAACTAAGGCAAAATAAAAAACCCCTAGAAAAACTCCACAATAGGCGGCAGCTCAAAAGTATCGAACGAGCAAGTAGATCAAAGATTTCAAAGCACATTTGGGCATGCCCTTCTTCAGGCAACGTGTTGAACTACTACTTCTCCTCCCCTTCTCCTTGACAGACGGTCTGACTGGGCCCAAAGCCACACCACCAAGCTGTGATCCTGGCAAAACCCACAAGGTAAATAAGGTTGGGCACAAAATGCAACTGGATGGGAGGCATGTGAACGCTGAAGGATGAGATGCTGGTGATTTAGCAAACAGCACAAACTGCTCAGAAACAATGCTCCGGCACCATGCCAAGAGTGCTCTGCTGCATAGCCAGGGCTGTATCCATCTCCAGTTGAGGCCCTTATGTGTTAAAAAAGTTAAACGCTTCAAATTTCCTGGGCAAATCCCAATTCTGTTAATTTTTTCTCAAGCTACTATGAGGAAAAAAACCAAGCCCAACCAACAAACCCTCAGTTACCCAGTTAACATTTAGTGAATTTTGTTTCCTCCTGTGATACTAGCGTGGCATGAAGACATAAGAACATGCTACCATGTCCTTTGGCAATACAGGATTTTTTTCACTGGTACCAAACCACCTATATGCACACTTTGTAAGACCAGCCAATTCCCTCCAAGCTAAAAAACATCAAGAAGATGCCAAGTCACATTATTTGGGCATTTTCATTTGTTTTAGCATCATGTGGCAGAACCATTTGCACGAGACCAAATCAATAATCAAAGCCAGACACAGCCAGATGACAAGTCCCTCTCCTTCTGCAGGTTTAAAAGTCAAATTACCAATGGATGCCATTCGAATTCTGGTTCGCTTTTAACTTCAGATCAAAGCTAGCATAGCTGGAAAGACAATGCTTTCCACAGTCTTATACCCCCTCCCCCTTGCTGCTCTGAAATCATCTGTCTCCAAGCCAGAAGTCTAAACAGAGTGTAGGGCGAGTTCAAAACAGAGGTGGTTGATGGGAGTCTACTGCCAATTCCGCTCCGCAGTCACAGCTTGCTCCCACAGCTCCATTAGCTGCCTGCAATCAAGGGCGGCCGACTCAGTCCTGCTTGCCGTCCAGGTTTAATAGGTTCAGCTAGTTAATGAGCAATGGCTAGATTGCATTCCAAGGCTTCACATCATTCACAAAGCAATTAAGTGTACACTTCTTGGTCTCCTCCAGGAGCCCCAGAGGAGTGCCTCATTCTACTGAGAGGATAAATGTGAGCCGCAATTTTCGAAACTGAATAGCGCAACACAGTGGGAAACCGCCAGAATATTCACCTTACTCTGAGTACCACGCTGCATGCACCGCTCCATTCCACAAGCCTCTGAAGGGCTCCCTTACCTGTACACCCCTGGATTACAGATTGCTCTTGCCAGATGAAACCAAGAGCTGTAAACTGCTGGGAAGCATCTCAGTGAGCTGCCGACAGAGCAGGATAGGGAGCCATCGTGATAACAAAACAAAAGATGCTTAATTGGAAAGCCACTGCAAAGGCAGGGGGACTTTTCACATATATACTTTTTTACACGCTCTCAACGGAGGACTGCAAGGACCTTGCAAACAACGAAACACTTATGCCCTGATTTACAAAGGTCGGATCAGATGACTTGAGCCCTTGGGCATCCCTCACAAAACTGGGACCACGTCCTCAGATGAGGCTACCTTGAAGAGCAGAGCTGGGGGAAAAGCGTTTCTTTTTCACTCACACATGCCCACTCACCCACCCCTGCTTTTGCACAACTTTACTGCTCTTAATGCATATACTATAACCTCTCCAGTGCTCCTTCCAAAAAGTTTGTGTCCTTTCAAGCTTTCTCTTCCCAGGCAAAGATCCTACTGTTATGGGGTGGTAACTTCTCCAGCAGTACAAAGGATCCTCAGCCTCAAGTGGTGGATTCACAAGTGGACCAAAGCTGGATCCTCAACATGCTCTTGAAGGACAACACCATACAGGTGCAGGCTGCCTTTTCCAGGCTGTGCAGCTGAACCCAAAGGAGAAAGGAGTCCTATGGGCAAAGACCTGTTTTTTCTCTCTGTGAAGGATCTGAAAAGTCACGGTACTTCTATTTTCCCCCAAAGGTTATGAGCCATGATCACAGACCTAGTGAGTAGATGGATGATGGCCACATCTAGAGAACAAGGGAGGAGAGATGCTGTGCATATGTTCTCTTCTCATCTCATATACAACACTCAGAGATGAGACTTAGCAAAGCCTAGATACTTACTGGTTAGTAATGTCATTACTAAAATGAAAAGAACAACAAAAAATTACCCAAACAATTACGATCCCTTCAACAACCTGTTTCTACAAAACGAGGAATCAAATAAATCTACCTGGGATGATGGGACCTTTTTAAGAATCACATTGTGTAATCACTAAACCCACACAGATTCAGTTTGTCTGAGCGAAGACACACAGGAGTATCCACTGTCTAAACTGGAGGCGAGTTTAAGGAAAAAAAAATACCCCTTTGCTCATTTACCAAAAATCTCATCACTACACTTTAAAAAAAGACTCGCACAATAACTCAGAGTGGTCGCTCTGCTTGAAATGCAAAGCTTTGGTATGGAAAGGAAGCACAGCTGAAGGGTTATATAAGTTTTTTCTTCTATTATTCTCCATTTCCTTTGCACATGCCAGTGAAAACTATAAAATACTTGTGGCAGAAATGCAGAAGGGATGGTTTCACATTCCACAAGATCTGCTTCCATGTGCGGCGTGCAAGCCAGGTGACCACCCATGAACGTCGGGCAAACATGATTTCATCCACCAGTCCTGCAATCACACACCAGCTGCCCTTCTCCATAAGTGCTTCACCCTGTATTTGCTATCAGGTAACCACCAAGCCTCACGAGCGTCTGAGCCCGTAGCCCTGAACCTCTATGTCTGCTCTGAAACAATGCTAAAGAGCAGCTCTGCACTTCCTCCTCCTGAGCAGCTGTGCCAAGTTCCAATTCAGTGCTAAAATAGTTTGAACACATCATCCACGAGAACAAAAGGAGAAGAAAAAGTAGATAATCAATATAGGAGCATGTAATATGAACAGCTCTTTACTTCTCAAATCCTGCCACCCCCTGTGATAGAATGGTTTGGGTTGGAAGGGATTTTAAAGATCATCTAGTTCCAACCCTGCTGCCGTAGGACACCCTCCACTAGACGAGACTGCCCAAAGCCCCATCCAACCTGGCCTTTTTTTCTCTTTCATCACAGTACTTTCACCCTAGTTTTACTGAGATGAGGAAAGCAAAGGTAGGTCATCTGTAGTCTTGGGAAAGGGTATGACAAGCTATTTCCCCTTCTTAGCCCACTATTATGTTTTTTTCTTTTCATACACTGATCATAGATAAATTTGGTAACTGTTTCAGAGTCACTAAAAAGGCATCAGTCCCTCAGAGGCCAAGCTGGTTGAGAAACTTCGCTGGCTGAGGCAAAAGAAGTAGGCATGACTTGCCTTTAACAAAGCAGAAGGCATTTGTTTTTAGTTAACTGGGTAAAGGGCAGTAAAACTTGGCCAAGTATTTATTTATTGGACTGGATTGCCTGCAGTGAGGGGAGGGTGAGATGTGTGGAAGGTTTCTGTAATCCCAACCTTAGAAGGGAGGTAAGTGAACTTTGGCTTCACTGTTGGAAGAAGACAGCACAGAAAGCCTGTGGTATGTACGTGATTTAGAAATGCTGATTTATAAAAACGATGTTTGGGGGTGGTGAGAACAGAGAAAGGTCTTTACAGCTTTACCAATATGATATCTTTACTTAGGTATCTGTTGGCCATTACTTTCTGCCAGTCCAAGACAGCTGAGAGCACAAGGAGGTAACAAACCTCCAGTGAGAGTTTTGATTTGCATGAACGATGCTTTAATTTCAGCAGCAAGGAATGCTGATTGTATCCTGGGTGTCGCTGAAGCGAACCCCTCTGATGTCTCCAGTGGGAACACCAATTAAATTTAACAGAAGTAACAAGCATTTATGGAGCCTTAGCTGGTCTAAACCCAAACTGACACTTAGCAGTGTTACCACTGAACAGAAATCAGCACATGCTACTATGTGGCCCCAACCAACTGAGATGGAAAGGCTCATCTGGCCCTCGGTTGTGTCTCCCCACTCGGTGTGAGGGTAAAATGACAGGGGTGGATAATGAGAGAACCTAACTATGGATTCATATCAACTCTGGCAAGCATGACTGACTGACAGATCACAGCGGGGCAAAAACAAGAAAGCCTTCCACCAGGGATGGCATCACTTGGGGATGCTGCAGAGACTTGTTTGGATGTGTGGTGGGAAGCAAGAAACAAAAACGAAGAGGAGAAACTGGATGACCTTTCAGTGCTTAACTGGAGCTGTCAGGCAACAGTTAATGCTGAGGAATCTTGCAATTCTGTTTATATTCTTTCACCACAAGCAGGTGTTGGGAAGCCCGGGACGGGAGGGGCACACAGATAAAAAAAGAAAGAGGAACCACTTTTTTTTTTCTTCTTTTTTTAAACACAACTGATCTATTCAGATGAATCTCTTTTACCGACAGCCTCTTTTCCTGGAATCAGCACGGGTGCCCAAGTGTCACTCACTCCTGGGGCCTGCTGATAAACAGAGAGCGTACCTCAAACACTTAGGTTATGTTACCTGTTTGTGGTGGAGGATGACATGGTTTTCATGGGGTTTTGGGGGAACAGAGTCATTTTTAACAGGGACATTATTAAAACCTACAGCCTTTGCTGGAGGTTTTTTTTTTTCTTATCTTCATACTATTATAGTCATGTGCTGCCATGCTTACCATCTGTGAAAAGCGAGGAATGAAGGTGATCTGTCTCATTTCTTCCCTTGGTCACCTCACACACAGCTGCACACAGGATTTTTACACTGATGGGTCTTGTACAGAGAAATGCTTTGACCTGCAGATTTCCCCCCACCCGCTGCTGCTCCTTGTCCAGCGCGGCAGCAAACCTCGCTCTCGCCTTTCTTCTGCAGCTCTTTGTTGCTGAATGTCAGGGTCATTGGTGCCACTGGCTGACATGATTAGTGTGGCTGACATTACAACACTGCTCTAAAGGAAGCAGGCAGAGGGCAAGGGGAAAAAAAACCCAACAACCAGCCAACCCAACAAAACCACCCAAAACAAAACCTGCAGCCATTTTAGGCAGAAGGAATCAAGCTCAAATAGACATTAGCAACCTCAGTCTTTCCAATTAAAGAGAAGGTCCTTGCACCGCAACGGATGTACGCAGCATTTCAGCATGCTCCCGTGCTCGTAAAATCAGTGCACTTCTGCCTGCCCCAACACACATCCCAGAGGGTTCGCTCCAGTTCTTCCAGATCAAAGGCAAGGATTATGGAGAGGGTGGAAAACAGTGCAAAAACCAAACCAAAACAAAACCCAGCGCATCAGACAGGAGATAAAGCCTGTCCTGTGATTCAGCAGATTCAAATGCTCCGAAGTACAACAGCCTGTGCACTACCGAAAGACAGCAGCAGTCCATTACGCGTATTGATTTGCAGCACTTTGTCAGCACTAATGATGTTACCTCATTAAAAGAGATAAATGCCCTACTGTTCCACCAAAAGCATCTGCTCCTTCCTCCATCTCGCCTGTTCTCCAGCAGCTAAGAGCCTAGCAGCAGCACAGCGAAATCACATAAAAATCCAATGCTAAACTCGCTTGCAAAGGTTGCTTTTTTCTTAAAATAAACCCAAACACCCAAAAGCTAGGGTTATTCTGTGTTTCCTAGCAGGTATCTTCTCTCTTGAAACCAAACAGGCAGAGAGAAGAAAAACAAAGCCCTGCGAACCACCACGGGGCCCTCCTGCCCGCAAAGGACTTCTCAGAAAATTAACTAATGTCTACCTCAGATAATTCACTGACCATTAGGTAAATGATTTGGGCTGCAACTTTGATCAGAAGAGGTGAAGCGACAGGTAAGAGAGTGATAATGACTTCTGTCCGTTAACACCCAACGCGTTGCCACACACAATATGCCAGTTTTGTTTTGACAGATTCCTCGTTACACGCAAAGGTAGCAGTTTACCATAATGAATGTTTTATGCATAATTCCTTTGTGTATAGGGTCTCCAAAGTACACATTATTAAAGTCTATTAAACTCTCTATTTAGCAGAATTACCAATGTGCCTTTGGGGAAATTATTACAATGAAGCCGTACCAGTATTTAAATTCCAGTTGTTTAACAATCTTTTCCTAATCACCAATCCAGGTATCAACATTAAAGTGCAGTCAGACTTCTTCCAGCATAAACCCATCTATGAGCTCCTTATGGAAGCTAATTTTAAAAATTAGTATTTCAACTTGGCATGTTTGTTGTAATCAGCATCAGACAGTTACTGCTTTAAAACAGGAACTCCTTCCTGATCCTCTTAACCAAAAAGGGCATGCCACAGTCAACCCTGGCTACAGAAACAATTAACCATGTGCAGCCATATGTTTTATATCAACATATCAGTATCTGCAAGATACCAGCCTATTTAAAGAAAATTTGACCAAGGTCCCATTCTTTACAAACAGCTTTCCTATGAGAAAGGACCTGTCCTTGCATGGGACTGCATGGCTTTATGGATGGAGCAGCCCAAAAGCTGCTTAAACTTGGTGTATGCCTCTGGTTCAGCTACTAAACTCTCTGAATTGTGTGTAAAGCAACAGAGCAGCTACTGACAGCTGGTCACATCCCTCAGACCATTTCCCCTCAAAGTACTGTTATAGCTAGCTATTTTTTAAATGTTTTCACAGCAACAAGTCTTAATTCCAGAGTTGTAAATGTGTGCCCATGCCTCCTGTGATAAGAACAGGTATTGTAGCAATGGGAAGAGTCTCGTGTTTCTCAGGGGAGAGGAAGGAAACTTCAGCATACTGGAAATCACAGGATTCAGCTTCCTGGGGTGGAGGAGACCTGGATGCTGACCTTTCTGATTTCCTCCATGACCTTCAATAAATCACCATGTTCCTGCCTCCATTCTTCATCAGCACGAGGGTGATATTTCACCCTCTTTTAGATGCCCACATGTGTTAAGATTCTATCTATGGGGCAGTTAGGCTCTCCAGCAAAGGCAACCAAGCAAGTACTACCTGAACAGATGTCTTGTCCTTGCCACTACATCATACCGACGTTTTTACAACTTCAACACCCATTCAATTCTCAGTCAACTTCAACAACAAAACCAACATTAACATATTGAAAAAAATGCTGGCAAAAGCCTCATTAAACCTGTGGGCACAAAACCAGAATGGAAGTAATTAAGAGGCGCTGCTGAACACGGTTTCACAGCAAATGAAAATGCAGAATTTAAGCCATCATACAACTTCATGTTTTGATATGCCAGAATCAAAGTATGTCTAAAGTCATCATTGGAAGCTGCTATCTATAGTAAAGGTTCCTCTGACAATTACAAATCAAGTACTGTCCCCTCTTCGTGGCTGTAAGGCAAATTCAATGCCCTCTGGCAGGTCTACTCAAGGAAGCTGCTTCCATCATGTCTGAAAATCTTCTGGAGAACAACCCTTGGACAAAAACCACAGAAAATGGGTAGGCCTATTTTAGCCATACACTAATTCCCCATAAATCAATGGATAGAAGTGCTTCCTTTCTCCACTTGCAAACCCTGAGCCAAATCACCTTCTGTGTTTTACAAACACAACCTCATTGACTTTGCTCGCATTACACATGCACTCAAGCAGACTTTGTCTTTGTGTGCAGTGGGAGGCCAAATCTCCCATTAATAAAGGAAACAATCTTCTAATTTTAACTGAAGTGGGATGAGGAACATCCCTTTCGCCTCTAACAAGGAGACATACTTCTAAGAGACAGAAGGGAAAACACCACTAATTTCACATGTTCAGTTCACCTCTCCATTAGGAATGACTCCTAGAAGCTTAGAAAGGACATGTTTTTCGGTCTTTTAAGGTTATTTTATCCCACTGCTGGTCAGAAATCCACAGATATCAGATGCTGGCTTAGAAAACCTCACTATCCATTAAAGAAGCATGTCTTCCATCTAGTTTAATGGGTTGGTAAATCAAGGCTGCAGCTCTACTGCAGCCTGAAGCCATCAGTCCCTTTTTTCCTATCACTTGTCTCAACCCTAGTTTCATGAGAACAAAGTGAGATGGTTCTGCTGAGTTACTCAAAATCCAACTACATCTTTAGCTTCGTTAGCTGTTGGCTGGTTTCAGGCCACTGAGCAGCTCACAGTACAGCCTCCTGAGCACCAAAGCAGATGCAAGGGGGAAGCCCTGGCCAAGGACACTGTGGGGAGGAAAAGGGGATGAACAGCATAACTGGTTGCCATGAAACCTTTAGTCCCTGACGCCTACCAGAAGCCACTGTAAAAGCACAAGACACAGTGTGCAGCATGGCATTTAACAGGTGCGTTGCAATACATGTTCTAATATTCCCATCTTCTTATGTCCTCGTGCTTATCACACCAGGTGACAGACCTCAAAAAAGCACTTTTTTTTCCCAGGGTACTGGGTGTAAATATGGTGCTGCCTTCATTTATTATTGTGGCACGTGGACAAACACCTACCTCAGCCAAGCTGTCGCTTTGTCTCTCCTGCCACCTACTGTACCGAAAATCAAAATATTTGTCACCAATTCACATGTTTCTTCACTTGTTTGGATATACCAACCTTTGGTTCTTCTAGAAGTACCGCTGCATGCATGGGGGAACTCCCTGCTACTGTCACAACTCCTCCAGTGATGCTATCCAGTGTTTCCTGATGAAGGCTAAATACAGCACTTCGAGCTCTACTTAACTCACTGATGGTTCAGGGTTAAAATTAGCATTAAATACTAAAAATTCTCCAGAGTTTAGGGCATGAACTGCTCTCCCCTTTGCCCCTTGGAGAATTAATCACAGAAGATTTATTTTAAGCAGTGAACAGGCCACGATGCCCCATAAACCTCCGTCCCTTTATTTGCCATTATTTCCGATGACAACACGCACAAGGGGCAAAACCCAGCAGAAAAATAACTTCCCATTGGGCGTGTGACTGTCAGCCTGTGGGCAGGGGTGAAACCGTCGCTGCACTTGAGCTGCGTAACCAAATGAGCGTCACCCAAGAACAGACCCGCCAGATGCAGAGTCTGCTTCAGACCGTGGTTTACCCTTGTCCTTTTAACCTCTTGCTCTCAAAAAAGCACAGCTGAATAACTCTAGCTGTGCCACGCACACCCCTGGCAGCGCAGCGCTACCCACACGAGATGCTGTCCTGCGGTCCTGCTGCCTCCAACATCACCAGTTGAAGAAAGGGCTTCACAGACACTTGTGCTCAAATGGCACGGAGAAGTGTCCAAGGAGAAGACAATTATTTTGTCAAATCCATCTGGGTTCTACCATCCACCCACACAATCACAGTGAATGGGCAGCAACAAGTTTGATTTGGCCCGGCACAGCCCCAGCCTACAGCAGGGGCTTCAAACCCATTCCTGGTACTACACTGAAACCAATAAGCAATCAAGCTGAAAACGAGTAGACAGATACCCCCATGTTAATTATTTATGCCATCCTCCCAGAAGGCGCGATAATTTTATTTTTTATGATTTTATTATTAGTTTGGACAAAGTACTCAAATAGAAAACAACAAGCTGAAGGTGCTAAAAGAAATCTCGTTATCTTCCAGTAAGAAGCTCCCTTGCAGGTGCTGGTTTATTTTCCCATATATGGCATTCCCTTTTACCTAATCAACAGCTTGGGGCTGGCTCTATGACAGCAGACGTGTTTGATAAAAGGAGTATTCTGATGAAGGAGAAAGACTTTCAACATTTGCGTGATCAAGTAAGCTATCAAAAGTATTTATTTATGCTGTGGCCACAGTAATCAAGAAGTATTACATGTAGAACTGAGCATCAGTTAAATACATTTTCAATTTGATTCTTCACTAGTTGCAGTAAAGAAACCGTTGACTCTTTAGGGTCTTTATAGACTGCAATTAGAGAAGCAGATACAGATGATAAACTGTTCTACTGCCGCAAAAGCAAGTCTTACTTCTGCAAGTAATCGTGAGTCTTTCATCTCAGTGCTTAGAATCTGATCAACTGAGGAAAAAAATTTACATAATTCCACTCCCTCACAGATGAACATCTCTGAAAAATGAGGATGTCTCTTTTCCCTAAACAAAACTGACAAGGTTGTAACTAAAAATATTTGTGCAACACACAGAGTTTGGTATGGACATGGGAAAACAACTGGCATGAGTATCTAAATCAGCATGAATGTCTAATCCCACCTATTTAGCCCCCAAAATGCCTCAAGAGCTGCGATACGTCTACTTAAAGCCAAATACAGCCCACAAATATCTATTAAATTCATATGGGAGCAACAGCATGTTCCCATTAATTTTACAAAGGCTGCAAAGAGTTAAGAAAAATCTTTTTACAGCATGTGATCGGAGGCAGCTTTTGCCGACACCGATTTAACCTATAAGAGAACCAAGACAAAACCCAAAAAGATCACATTAGCAGTTAGTAACGCTACAGGAGCTATCGGCTAAAAGCTAAGGGACTGAACAGAGCCTTAAAACAACTTGGTGTTTTTAACACCAACTTGAAAAATCTGCTCCTGCAAGGGCGCTGTCAGAGGGTGCTCACACATCCTCACTAGAAACTCTCAGACAACTCTCAAGGATCCTTAAGGATGCTCCAAGGGAATTAAAGAAGGCAATTTTACACACACTGTGCTGTCTGGATTGATGCCTCACTAAACCAACAGGCACAGTTTAATCTCCAAAAGGACTTCTACCTCTGCCACACTCAACTGAACAGAAGGGAAAGAGGTTTCAAGCTCGTTTGGTCTTTGGCTGATGGAGACTTCCTAGCAGAAATGGAAGTCAGCCGATGAGCAGGTGATAAACTGCTCTCCGAGTTTTCCTTGCTTTGAGAGGAGCAGGGAGGCTGGGAGATTTTCAGAGCAGATTCTCCAAACAAGCTGTTACAAGAAGTCGCTCTCCAGAAGGCTCGGCAGGAGGAAAAAGGAAGCAGGGAAATCACAGTTAATGGGATTTGGCCACAACCATTCGGCTGGGTTTCCGAATACATCACAAACAGTCCTGCACTTCACCATTGCACCAGTTCATTGCTGGATGAGAAAAATTTACATAGATTTAATGCCACAGATATTTAGATTAATCTGTTTAGAACAAATCTAGCCTTTCCCGTGGGATGCCCTGCAGATGTATACATGAAGAAGAGGAAATTGCCACCACTACATCATAACTTGCATGATTTTCTGTAAGGAGGAAGCTGTCAGGCTAGAGATTTATTTTTTTTGGAGGTTATTTCTTAAGTCCCATAAATGAATGGTTGCGATATGGGGAGGTCACCATCTCTGTGGGAGGGAATTGCTATCCGATCCAGTCAAGCAGGATAATTTGAGCTCAAAAGTAGAGGGTTACCTCGCTCTCAGAGCGTCTCTCCTTGGCACAACTTCAGGTGGAGGAAGGTTATACAGTTATGGCAGAGGTCTTTGGAAGGAAACACAGTGCTCCCATGCCTGGACGAAAGCAAGCAAACCCCTTGCTACAGGTAGCATCTCTTTGGAAAGAGCAACCTCAACAAGAGGTCCTCAGAGCCTCCCTCACCAAGGTGGCCCTGCCCGCGCAGCCTCCTTGGTGAGGAAGGCACTGAGGCTACTGCTCATCTTTCAACCCAAGTTGGATGGCTTAAGGCAGCAAGGAGAGAAAAACTACCAGAGACGATCCCCTCTACCTGTGCAAACTGAAGCCAAGCATGGGACATGACGCAACACGTAGGAACACCAAACTCATCCTTCCTCAGATCCTGAAGGAGGCAGCGCCACAGCATGTGCAAGGAGGGAAGATGCCAGAAGCAGAGAAGTTTCTGGTCTAGTCGTGAGACAGAGGAAGAAGCAGTAGGAGCAGAAGAATGGAAATGATAGGAGAAGCAAGATAAAAGAATTATGGGGCTGATAGCATCTTACAGACAGCGTACTTCTAGAAGAAGGGGAGGAAGTTCAGCAGCCGTGAAAGAGGGGGAAGGAAGAGTAAGGCTGATTTTCCTGATAGTTAGGTCATGAATGGTTCCTGAAATCTGTCTAGTTGGGCCGGTTGTCCAACGTAAAGATGCAAAAAGCAACAGATGCGGCACCTTCAGAGCGGAAAAAAAGAGATATTGGGGAGGGAGGCACTCTGCAGGGGAATTAAAAAACCTACAAGTCTGCAAAGTGCCATAAACAGAGATTAAACCGTTGAGCTCTCAACTGATAATGAACGCAAACAGTTAACAGAGGAGTTGTGCAGAGTAGTCCACTAAGACAAAAATCCTAAAAACTTTGGCTCCTCACAAGCGTCTTTTCTTTTGGAAGTCCCACAGCCACTGCTGGGAGATTAGCTTTATAAAGTGAGAATTTAACTGGAACTGCAGCTCTGGGTAACTACAGGAAATGTTGCTCACAGCAACAGAAAATGTAGGATAATTAGGTATTTTGAGGAAGAGGGGAAAGTAAGTTATTGTAACTATGCAAACAGAATAAACAACAATGCTGTCCTTCTCTGGGACCTTTCTCAGCATCGCAAAGCAATCCACAGCCATTCTTCACTAAAATCTGCCGTGCTATTTTATAGCACGGTCTAGGTCCCAAGCATGGCCATACCTTCTCACCCTTACACTTCTACCCCCTGTACGGATTCTCACCAGCTGCAAAGCTGAGGGGTGGGGACCCTGTGCAGAGTGGACCCCAGCCGGGACTCGGGGTGCTGCCAAGTACTCCTTCAATGTAATTAATGAGGCGGCCTGATCAAGAGACACAGAAGACAAAAGGTTTCCACCGAGTGAGAAAACTCCCCACGCCAAATGTGCTTAGCGGCACAGCCCAGCAGGGCAAGCGGGCTGGGAAAGCCAGCCGCCTTTCACACAAAAGTGTAGAAAAGAAGCAGGAGGAGGGAAAAAGGGAAGACAAGGTCAAGCAGAGGGAGGCAGGCTCCAGACAAACCGTACCCTCCCCAGAGGAAAGCACCTCAGCAGACACCACTGTGGAGTCTACAGAAGATGCTTCTCAGTGGGGGAAAGGGTCAAGTTAAAATACAAACCCATGCTTACACACTCCCATGAGTTCCTTAACTGCAGATGAGGATTTAACGATACGGCTTGAGCTGGACTTGTTTGATTGCACATGCTTTCTGCCACTTTCCAGTTCCATTTTTTGCTCCTACTCTGATTTTTAATCATCATCAGGACAGAACATTAATGTTCAGATATTGCCTTGCTAAGAAATCCAGAGCAACTGGAAGTTACATTAGCAATATTTAAATACAGTCCATGTCTGTTTAATGGTTTGAATGCATCTCATTAGAATACTGCATAAATTAATCCAACCTAATTCTCCGGGATGCATCAAGATCTAAAAAGCCCCAAGTTTGATGTTCTTTCTTACCACCCACTTAAAAAACCCAAAACCAACACGCTGGGGTTAGCTTAGGTTGCAAACGGTAACAAAATCAACATTCAAATGCAATTTACTCCCCGATGTAATTAAGATCGCGCCGCAACCAGTTCAAACCCAAACCAAGAAGAGGCTCCCCGCTTGCCCCCTCCACATACACACACCTCCCCCTCACTCCCCCCCCCCATTTTTGCTGTTTTAGCAATGCCCAGCCTCAGCCTGCCCGCTCAGGATCCCGCATCTGCTCCCTCCATCCCTCCCCATCGCCCGAAACCATCCCTGGATGGAGCGAAACACGCGCCGCCGCTGCCGGGCTCCCCGTCCCCTCCGCCCCGCTCGTGCTGGCGGCCAGACAAAGCAAACTCCGGTTGCATCACGGAGCAAACTCATTTTCCAGCAACCTCCCAGCCCGGAGTTTACCGCTACTGTAATCCGGTGCTGTCAACAACGCCGCCTTTGTTGCACGCCCGTGTGCGCGGCTTGCTTGTTGGTTGGTTTGTTGGCTTTATTGTTATTATTATTATTTATTTTAAAGGAGAATTTTTGTTATTTTTAAATGAGTAATCTGTTTTCGAGTGATTTCTCCTCCGCGCTGGCTCCACCCTGTACTGTAAACGAGACATTACCTTATACAAGAATGAATCTGCTGCATTCCTCTGTCTAGCTGCCTCGCAGCACATTTCCTACGCTCGCAGCAGCCCCGGCAGCAGCGCACGCTCTCCCACCCCTTCCCCCCCTTTTTTTTTTCCCTTTTTTTTTTCTTTCTTTCTCTCTTTTTTTTTTTTTTTTTTTTCCTTTTCACTGCCTCGCTGTGTTTTTGTGTAAATGATCTCACATGACTCAACAAATCCATCTGCCTGGAGCAGGCCAAGTTTGGAGCCTTCCCAGGAGGGAGGAGAAGAATTGCTTTGTGGAAAGGACCTGGAGCTTTGCCCTTTCTCTGGCTCAAATTACCCGCCTGTCAGGCCTGACGGATTTGGCTAAAAATAAAAGGAAGCGGGCCGTGAAAAGGAGATGAATGAGCTCAGCAGTTCCTTAGATAACATGGGCCTGATGTCGCCCAAAGATCCCAGAGCAGGAACTCTGGATGCTGGGCATGGGAGTGCAGTGCTGCAGGCTAGGTGAACTTGGCTGAGTGGGGACCCAAGAAATTTTAAAGGAGGAAAACAAAATAAAAGGCATGTAAATGGGAAAATGCAGCCGTCCGCTGATGGAAATAACCGGATTAAAGACAAGCTGGATGGGAAAACTGCCTGCTGCAGGTTTTGAGCTTGCAGAAGGGGAGATTTAGGGCATTTCCACTGGGGAAAGGGGGCGTGAGGGGGTGTGGCAGGGGACACACACGTGATGTCAGCCTCCCGCCCTGCCCGGGGAGCCTCAGCATCCTCCCTGCAAATGCCTGCCCAGCGCCCGCAGCGGGTATTAAGCACTTAGTTTGGCAATGTAATGACACACTGCAACAATCTGTAATGTGAGGCAGTCAGCAAAGCCCTGGCTCGCAAAGCTCTTTCTCCTAACCATTAACCATATGTTTGGCTCCGCCGCCGCCTGAGCGAGCGGGTGTTCCAGTGCACCATCTGGTTTCTATCCACACAAGCAACTGCAAAGCACAGAGTATTTCCCTCCAGAGCCGCGTCTTCCTCCCCGGCTCCCCCTCCCCACCCGGCCCCCCACTCCTCCGCTCCCAGTCTTCCTCCTTCACCCCCTTTCAGTGGCATCCTCGCCTCCCCACCACGATGCTCGAAGCATTTGAGGACTGTGCGTCGCCCTACTGAAGGTGCAACAGAAGAGAGGAGGTGCTGCGGCTTGCTACCCCCCACGAGCTCACACCCATGTGCACACACACACAGAGGGATTGCATTTATCAGTGCTTGGGGTACCATGTTAAGAAACAGGCATGTTTTTGACTGGCCCAGGAGCTGCTGTGGTGCCCATTGCATCTCGCTCACGCACACATGCGCGCAGGGAGCGTTCAATTGGGATTACATCAACTTCATCCCAACACTGCAGATGGACCTCAAAAATGAACCTAACAGCAGGAGGACAATTAGCAGTGTTATCTCCTGTTCCCAAGTAGGGCTTTTTAGGCACAGCAGGTGTTGGTTCCCCAGCCCACCAAATTGAGAAGATTCTGGGGCGGGGGGGGTGGGGAGGGGAAGGGGGAGGGAAGGAGAAAAAAAGGGAGAAAGAAAGGTGAATGGAATGAAAGAATGCTGAAGGAAAAGGAATGAAAATATTTACATTTCCTGTGATAACTAAACAAGCTCTTTCTGAAACTATAAAAAAAAGCTTTCAAGTGTTATATTTTAGAAGACCTTGCACCATATGTTTGCTTTATGATTTTATGAATTCTAACTACTATTTATGTTTTTAAAGCACTTCCATCCTTCTGTTTATTTCTGAAGTCACCTATGGGACATCACCAGTAATTTTCCTCTCAGGTTGGCCAATTTTAAGATTAATCATGACCTAATGCAAGTATTCAGGCATGCAAGCAATAGGATATTCAGCAAATCCCACACTTGCTCCTTTAAAATAAGTTTATACTCTACAATGAGTCACACATACAGTGTTTATCCAAGTTACCAGTGCTACAAGAAAAAAAAAAGCCCATTACATTTGCAAATGCATACAAATCGCAGCTGTAAGCACCCAACTGCTTACACCAGGACTCGTTTCTATGACTGGATATTGATTTTTTAATAATGTGTCATTATACCAATGTTGATACAGCAACTATCTTCCCAGAGTATGCAATTTAATACTCAAAAGAAGCTGGCTGTAGGAAATACCAAATCCACACCCATTCACATGCCATTTAAACGTCTTTCTTGGTCATGACTAAAGTGATGCAAAGCCACAACTGTGTTTTTCCCACCTAGCACCTAAAGAAAACACAAGGGACCCGCCAGTTAAAAACAGCTCAGTCTAAGGCAACTGGCTCTGCTGACTTGCTTCTTGACAAACACTGCAGAACTTTTCCAGTCACTGCTGGAAAACAAGAGGCTACGTTGAAAAAGATGCATGTTTTTTGAATCTCCTCCTATGTGTGAGAAATCGGTGCACAGAAAAGCACACTGTAGGCCCTTATCCTGGAATCAAATACATGTGGGGAAAACCCATATGCTTGTGAAAAGCCTGATGACTTCACTGGGATTGCCTAAGAAGTTTGAGGGTAGGATCTGGCCCCAATTACGTGTGTGGAGTGCAATTAGCACTGTAAACTCCCCCCCCCTCATCTTCCACTCCCCTTCAGTGAGGGGAATAATTAACATGAATAAAAACGTAAGAGATGCATTTTAGCTGGCAACTTTTATTTCCTACAAAATAGGATCTAAATATGTTAAGGTCTGTTATAAAGACAAAATTGTTGCAAATGCATTAGTAGCATGCTTCAACATCACATCTTAGGTTTCCTACAACCATGGAACAAGAAATCGCCTTCACTGCCACAGAAAAAACAACCAGTGGTAGTCATCTCAGGCAGTTACGGTCTAGGTCTGGGTCTTTTAGCAGATAATGATCTGCTCTGATCCAGAAATCTTTTAAAAGCGGGAATTCAAGGGAAATATTCATAGATTCAGAGCTGTGCAGTCTGAAGGGACAGCTAATCATTTGACCTTCTCCCATGAAACAGCCAAGGAGCTTCCCCGCCTACACTGACGCAGCTGTAAAGGGTTGAATTAGAGAATCTATGAGGGTAAAAAGGAAAAGAAAAAAAAAACCAACAAAAAACCCATCGAAAAAACCCAACCTAACAAAAAAAGAGCAGCCTCAGATTCAACAGCGGGGTATAAAAGAAGGAGGCGACCGCAGCCTCAGCAGTGTTGTCCTATTCAGCAATCACCCGTGCTGTGGGAACACTCAGACCCTCTCGTCTGGCCTGAATTAATTTAACAGCCAGCCTCTGGGCCTTGTTACACCTTGTCACTTTCCTCTGCTCCTCAGCCCCCGACAACAGGCCGCTGTCAGTCTGAAACCTAGCCAGTTTTTAAAGCGTAATAAAAAGCAGTGTCACGTTATTACCTGAATCCACCGAGTCCTCCTGCCAGCAACGATGTTTACGCAATCACATTTTTCTGTATTTAAGAACTTCTCTCTCGTCTCATCGCTCTGTGTGAAAAACAACACAAAAGAGAAAATCGATTACCTGCACACGGTTATCTGTTATCTGCACTGACTTTCCCAGCAGATATTTAGGTCTTTTTTTTTTCTCTGCCACTTGTCATAAAGATGCTCAACAAGAAAAAGTCCTTTCCCCAAAATTGCTCACTGACCAAATGGAAGCACCAAAGAATGATTTGGCAAGGTGGCTGAGGTACCACAGCCTATCACTTGTAGCGCTGTGCAGAACACCACCCAAATCCTCTGCCCTCTCCCCGGGGCATCCTGCCTGACAGCACTGGGACCAATGCCAAGCAGACGCTCAGTGCCACCAAAAAGCAGAAATATGGGGGAAGAGAGAGCTGCTGAAGTTTCTTTCAGTTTTGACACGTACATGCCACTAATAACCACAGCAGCAATGTAAAAATAATACTTGCGAGATTACATCGACCGTAAATTACTTAATCATACAGTTTCCCTGAACTTTGCACCTACAATATTATTTAGGTAGTAACTCCACTTAAAATTCTCAAAAGGCTCTTTTAATATATGTGTTTACTCCCCACTTCACATATTAGTAGCTTGAAGCTTCGGTGTCAAACTCTCCCACCAATACGTCGGTGAACCAAAATGTACACTTCATAAAAGAAATTTCCATGCTTAAATAAGGAAGAAAAAAGCCCATATGGTAGAAACCCAACTGAAGATACAACCTCAAAAAAACCCCACTGGCCTCTCTGAATGGCCAAAAGACACATCATCAGTACAGAAAAAATGCAACTGGATTTTCAGTACTGGAAATGCCATTAACATCAGTATTTCATCACCTTCTCTGCAAGCAAACAAAACAAAACCCATTACTTAAGGAAATGCAACTCAACCATCAGTACATGATCCCTTGTCTACCTCCAGAAGGGCACATGAAGTAAACACAGCCATGCAGCATGGGGTGGGAGACACAGTTGTGATCCCCTTCCTGCAATTTCAGGGCTTGGGCATTGGGCATACTCTGTCCATCGATGACATGGATGTCTGACAGAAAGTTTTGTTGCAAGGCTTTGTTTACAGTGGTTTGTTTGAGCCATTCCCAAAAGAGTGGCTGGCAAGATCAAACTAATTCTGGCAACTTCTGAACAGAGAGTTTAAACCTGGGACCAGCCAGGTGCCACATGAAGCAAAGAGCAGGGTCCAGTCCAGGGCCAAGGAGCAGAGAGGTGGCCTCCACTTCTGGCATCTGCTCCCAACCAGGCAGGGCCACCTCCTGAGCAAGGACAGCCACCATCCCTCTCGCTGCTGCAGCGCTGGAGGCCTGCAGCCATCTACGCTCAACACAGAGCAGCCAAGAGCTGGGCCAGCAGACAGAGGGGAAATACATTAAAACAAGAAATTCCACTTAACGGGGACAAAAAATTTGATATAGGATGGAGAGACAGTGACAACCTGGTTATGCACGGAGGGCTGCATGGTGGCTGTGCAGCTGCAGCACTGCCGAAGAATTGTGTTCAAGCCTCTAAGACACCAGTGGATGCTGTTTGCCACTGTTTTGCTTCCTGGCTTTATTTCTTTGGTCTACCAAAGCTACATTGCAAGTGACATCACTGACGAGTCAAACCACTGAAAAGGGAGGGAGACATGGCATGCTTGGCAGATGGGATTTACCTGAGCCATGCATCAGGGCTGTGGAGTAAGGAGCGCAGGACAACTCTGACAGCTGTTGGCAGCAAAGACGGCAGCCACCCCGCCACTGCCTGCCACCCCTCTCAGTGCTCAGGAGGATGAGCTGTGCCTTGGAGAGCTGCCACGAAGCGCCGCTCCAGTCATTTAAACACGGCATTTCCCAGGTGGCCATTAATGGTGAGTTCCTAACCAACCTGAAACCCTGGTTTCTCTCAAGCACAACTAATGAATGCTCGCAGCAAAAGGGAACTGTATTCTCAGTACATTATACTACGTAGTACAGAGACATCTCAGCTGAGAGATCCTCAAGATCTTTTGTCCTCTCGTATTAACTCTCTTCCTGTAGAGAAGTGGTGATGCTTCCCAAATCATTTATCAAACCCTAAAGCCTGACACTGATCAACAGAAAAGTTCGTTGAGGAAACAACAAGCTTCTTCAATAGGATTTAACCAAGGTGCCATAAATAAACGCCTGAGGCCAAACATGGAACAGCAGGGAAGAACCAAGATGTTGAACAGGGCATTTGCCCAGGGCTTCCAGTTACAGCTGGCACCAGGCATGGGACTGACAGAAAGAGCTGGGTGCCATTGCATGGTCAAAAACCGCCCATGCATCCACAAGACTTAAAATTAAGGTAGCACAAATCCGTTTTGTGTCTCACTGAACTGCAATCTGACAGTAGGTATAATATTTTTATGTATTTGTGTATGAAAATAAGATCAACATCAAATAGCTGAAACCATCCTAGATATGATGCTGCTTTAAGACGTTCATAGCTTATACAAGAGCATAGGCCTGCAGTCAACGAAACACACAATGCAGGAAGACAGACCTTAAAAGTAAATAATTCAGGGCTTAAATTCTTGAAGGTAAATAATTTAGGGCTCTAATGAACTTGCTGACTTTAAGTAGGGAGTTCCACTGCTAGGAAACCTCCAAACTGCCCTACATCCAATCCTCAGGAGTGCAGGTCAGAAAACTGTCAGCAAAAACATGCCTCAAATATTCCTGGCTATAGCGACAAAGACTCCTGTCTAACACAAAGTGAGTCCTGGATAGGAAAAGGCAGCTTCACAGCCTGGTTCCAGGGCTCTGTGCCGTACCCATGAACTGCTGAAAAGGGAGGTACAAATTCAGAAACATCACTGGGGCAAGCAGTGCAGTTATCTGCAAACCAAGGTAGCTGACCCATGTTGCGTCCCATGGAAGCACTGGAAATAACCTTCAGGGATAGCCAAGAGGGCACTCTGGTCCAGAGGTGCTAAAGATACCGATGACTACGGGGGAGGCTGCAAGCTCTTTGCTAAATACAATAGCTGGTAGATGAAAAGGAGCCAGACAAACTCCTGACAACTCCTCCTCATTTCACAACCTCTTTTCACTATCCTCTTACAAAATTGGTCATGGTCAAGTGCTTTTATCAACACCTGGGAATTCCTGTGCATCGGTCAAAAAGCATCTCAGCCAGACAAAATCCATCAGCAAACCACACTATCAATCCTCATCAATTCTTAAGCTGCCAGCAAGCCTCAGCCTTCTCAGCCTGCATCCTCTAGTTCCAAGGAGTCATTCACAAGCAGCAACTATTCCTGACCAAGCAAGGAAACCGTATTAAAATGGAGAAACAGTCAACCACCAGTTACACCATGTTGGCTTCTGCTAAAAAACCTCTTGAGGATTTTTACGCTGTCTCACACATACATAAAGTAGTATGTGAGAACACCCCGGAGTTGGGAGATGCCTCACACCCTCTTACGAGACCTACATGAAACCAGACCGTGAAAGAAAACCCCGCCTTTCGCCACCAGACATGGGCACGTCAGCAGCAATAGCCAAGGCACTGCAAGGCTGCTGACGAGCCTGGAAACACCGCATGGGAACATGCCCCGCAGATCGGCAGCTGAAAACGCAACTGCTGTTCTCGCTCCGTGCCCAGTGGAGATGAGATCTCATTGCCAGCAGAGATCTGGGTCACCACCAGGAAGCTGGAGTTATCCCAGCACCGTCTTTTCTAGGTAGTGCACCTGAAAGGGGAAACAAATCTGCACAAAGGTTGCATCTGACAAGATCCTGGGTGTAAAACAAAAACAACCACGGGCGGTTCCTTTGCTCCCTGGCGATATCATCCAGTGGAAAAGAAAAAAACAAAACCCAACAAACAAAACCCTAAGTAAAACCGTATGGCAAAATGTCCTGTGTGCAATTACTTTGCAGGAAGAGTTTGCTGTAAATGCAAGGGTCAGATTGCAGTATCTCGAGAGCTGGCAAATGCATCTCGATTGCCAGAGTTTGCCTCCTAAATGCCACGCTGAAAAGTACTCGCTTTCTTATTCTGCACTTCAAAAACAAAAACCCAAATGTGGGAAAGGAGAAGGCGAGAAAGTCCGCTAAGTATCAATTTTAAACCTGTAACGTTTGTGAAAAAAAAAGGTGCTGGGCCTCCAAGCAGTCAAGTTGCTGATGCCTACTCAGGCACAGGACTGAAAACCAAACAAGCTTTCCAACCGGCTAACCAAAACTTTTGCAATCTTCCTGCATGCCATCTCCTGGTTTACATCTCACGGTACTGGAGTTCAGCTTTTGGAGAAACACAAACAGCGAACCTAGAAAGTGGCATACGGTATTAGTTACAGCATAAGAGAGCACGCGGTTCGCAAGAATTAGTAGCCACACACATCCCAATCCTGCTTCTCAGTACAACACCCACTCCTGAAATCCTGTACCAACCAGATTAGCCGATGTGCACATGCTTGCGCTCTTGTGGAAACAATAGTCTCTTTCAGCCCATACAATCTTCTGAAGAACCAGGCGAAAACGTCATGGGAAAAGTTAGGAAATATCTGCAGAAAACAGTCTGCAAGAAAGGCCGTTTAACTTGCACAAAGTACATAACATGGAGGAGAAATACATCACTTTGTTACCTATCCCCTCTTCCAGAGGGTTGGGGGTTTTTTTTGGGTGGGTTTTTTTTGTTTGTTTGTTTGTTTTTTCCCCAGGATGGAAAAGGGATTTGCAACAACTTCAGAAAATATACCATTCCGGTGGTGGCAGAGCTCCCTTACAAACAAGAGCACTGCAGACAAAATCTAGCTCAGGGAGCTTGTGCGCAGATCTGGGAGCAGATACCTGCTCCCCTTACATGCAGGGACGTCCCGCCGACGGTAGGGATCTTGGCAGGCAGGATGAGTCCTCCTGCCCCCAGCACACAGCTCTCCTCCCTTTGCTCCCCTCCCGAGCGGTGCTCTGCTGCTGTGGAGGGCGTAGTGCTATTTTTTAATTAATCCAGCACAAGGATCGAGCTGCCTCAGGGTTAAGCTAAATATTTTCTGTCTTTAACTAGCATAGCAAAAGTTACTCTAGAGGAAAACACTCTGCCATAAGGCTAGGGAATTGAGGACAGAAAAGGAGCTGCAACAGAACTACCCTTGACCTCTCCAAATTTCACCTTCAGAGGACTCAAATATAAGAATCCAAATTTTTCATCAGCAGGGAAATGGGGCAGGGAGACTGGCTCTTGGTCACGTTACGGTTGGGAGCATTACCAGATAGAAGTCCCAGTGGAGTGGTACCATCCATTTGCTATTCCAAACTGCAGGACTCCACAAAAGCTATCAGAAGAATGTTTCCCTTGCTATCAGGGCAGCACTAAGGACTTGGAGAGGTTTTAAGCCAATACACAAATCCCTGTTTCTCCTCTCGCGAGGGGCTACACATCTCCTCCAGGAAACAAACGCTCCCGTACCAAAACAAATTTTTCTCTGCGTGCACTCACGCTGCCTGTTATTTTTATTATATTTTTTTTTATCATCTGGTATGCATCTTCCTACAGGATTGCTTATGTTAGAGGAAATACTGACATCAGCTCTGCAGAAAACACCGACTCCCGTTCTGCGCAAATGCTGTGAAGGTTACTAGAGGCAGTCATGGCTTGAACTCTGCCTTTGCCCTGCACCGAGCAGACCGTGTAACTGCTGGCATCTTACCCCTCACACCGGCCTCCCCTCAACTCGCGCTCACTCTCTGCAGGATTTTCCTAAGCAGTTCACCTAAACCCAGTGGTAAATACTTTTCCAACTGTAGGAGCAAGTCAAAGTGTAATTCGATGTGTCCAACTGCACAGGCACCGCATGAGAACGTGAGAGCTGATCACAGAATACAAGCCGCTTTTTCACTTCACAACTCCCAGAGTCAAAAAGGGTGTGTAGCACCCTGATACATACCAGATGTTTCCAACTAAGGTGGAAAAACTGGTGTGGACACACTGGTCCATCATTAAAGCTTCCCAAGGCCATCAACCAGCCATGCCACCAACCATACATATAATCCTGCTCTCCATCTTGCTCGCTTTTCCAAAAAATACATTTGGCAAGTCTATTGGTATGATGTGAGAAAGCCTCAAAACAGAATTCATTTTGTTATGCATATTCCTGTACCTATTTAAGAAAAGTGGATTATTTTAAAGGAAAAAAGGCTTGGGCTGGAGCACATCTGTAGTTTCACCAAGTTCCATGTTCAACGCAAGAAACGGAAGGGCAATTTCTGTTAGTTGTTTGTAGCAGGTTTTGCATAAATTTCATTCAGAATCTTTTTCTTCAGAGTTCAGAATATTGCTAGGAGTAGACACTGCCATCCTTGGCTGCAGGGCGTAGAGGTGCGGAAAGGGAAGACAGCTCCATCAGCCACACACTTCCCAGGATGAGAAACCCAGGTGCTGCTGGAGGTACCACGGCAACACACATTCACACGTGCAATCAGACAGCGCAGTGAGAGAGAGAGACTTTGGTAACGTCCCTGATGGTGACCCTGCAGCTCCTATTTCCACAACCCGTGCTGGCTCAGGGAACACCAGAGTATGTGCACGAAAGCAAAAGCAGTGTATCTCAGGCCAGGGACAAGTAAACACACGTGGAGGTGGGGTAAGCTGAGGGCTGGGATCTTGCAAGCCCCCCACACCCAACTCAAAGCAACTTCTTCACCTACCACTGCCTTGGTTCTTTTTCGCCATGATGTCTGCAATTGTAGAAGGTGGTTTTGGACACTTACCTAGGGTTTGTAAGGTGGCAGGGTATTTTGCTCACCATCCTGTTGGATATATTTATGCCTGTTGTTTTGTTCTGACTTGTGCATATACTCTGCCCCCTTCTTTCAGCCTAGCTCCATCCAAGAAGCAGAACTGCTAAAACTTCTGCCTCTTGGAGCAAACTGCCGCCTATGCCAGCCTCGAGCTCAGCACTGACATCACTTGTTCCATGAATGATTATCATATGGAGATAATCTTCTGTCCATTAAATACCCCACTTCTCTTCCTCACTGCTCCAGGAGGATACAAATGAAGAAACTGCTCTTTTCATGACCACCACCTTCTGCTTCGAGTACTTCAGTTTACCGATTCCAGCCGCACCTCCTTGCCCTTTGAGGCATCAGTTAAGGGGTGCAGGGTCTGATTTCCAAGACCCCAGCTCTAAGCCTCTTCAAGGAAAAAAGACTGGATGCTACCAGCCCTATGAGAAAACAGACGTTTAGTCCATAACCATGGGCTCCTGAAACAGCTGTTAAGCACAAATCTCAGTTTCTCAAATTTTCTTTCTGTTGCCTCATTATCTTTACTACGTCCCAGCAGAAACCAGCAGAGTCCCCGCAGGCAAAGGGAGGAAGTCTTTATGCTTCCAGCTGCATCTGATGCTGGCTAGTCAACCAGATGCAGAATGTTACATCAACCTTACGTTTCACTTCAAAGTCTCAGAATTTTTCTCCTACTGCTGGGACTAGGTGTTTGTGGTTTGAAGATACCACTGGGGAAATGGAAACTCACGGCCAACACTTCAGATTACTTCCCAACACTGCCAGGCTGTCCTCAAAAGAAAAACAACCAGATGATGTCAGGCACAAAACAGCTTAAATCAGATACCTGTGTAATAAACAAAATAAAATTAAGTGCAGTTAATTGAAATGAAGGCTGAAGCTCCCAGCGAGTCATCATTTTAATTTTAAGAGAGTAGGATGGGATCCTCAAGTAGTAGCTCTGGCCAAGAGGTCCTGACCACTAAATTTAATGCTGCAGGTGCTGACTTTATGCTGCTGCTGTCTTCCAGCCAGACCATTCCAGTTCAGCAGCCTTTAATGTTTTTGGTGGGATCCATTCTTCAAGCATAGTCACGCACCAAAATAAAAAAAACCAACCTAAAAATCACCTTGTCAATGAAGAACAAAAATACCAGATCAATGAGCATGCAGTCTTAGAAACATAACTCTGATCCCTCACTTGCTAAGAAATCTCTTTCAAAGAAATGTTTATGTTAAAATTTAAAGTTATGTTCGACATTAATCTTAGGGAATTTTACAACAGAATGTTCCAATTTGAAAAGGATTCTACAGTTTTAATGAATTCCTAGAACCCATAGACAGAAATTAAATGGGGAGGGGGGCGACCTACAGTGTTGGCTAGACATATTTCAATATTTGTTACCATAGAAACAAGCCGGCAGATTTAGGTTTTGGAGTTATCCTTGCTATAAAATATTAAACTTCTTACAGTTTTTGCATATGTATATTATGGCAAGAACACTGTCAATCCTGATAAAGCCCAAAGCATCTTAATTATTTAACAAGATTGTAGCTTTTTTTTTAAAACAGAGTATTTTTTTTTTTTTCCCTTAATAGACCGTATTTTAAAATCTTCCAATACTTCCAGAATAGTGGAGAGACACTTCTGGCTGACAGAATAACATACAGGAGATGCAGAGGAGGTAAAGACTTACTTTTCTACAATGCTGTTAAGTTCAAAAGGACAAAAGAAACACAAAAACATTGTGATGAAGAATCATCAAACATAATGATAAAAATTTTACCAATTAGCAACTGTGATAATTTTACCACCTAAAATGACATTAAATGTTGTTTTCATTTGAGAAAAGAATTCATACTTCAAGTTTGGTGGTTTTGTTTTCAACCCTAGCAATGGAGAAATGCCGAAGTAGAGAATTTAAGTGACTGAGATAACATCTCAACACTTGAATACTATCTTGGACAGATGCCCGAGAAAAGAGACAAATGCATCTCCCTTTCATGCTCCAGAAGAACATCAGCAAGTTGTTTAATCCACAGCGTACCCAGCACATGCAAAGATCAGCAATTCAAACAACGAGGAAGGACAGATGCTTAACTCCACCAACATTCCTTTAGAAAGGAAGGAAAAAAAAGACAACTCAATGTCAGAGGGGATGGATGGCTTGGCTTGCCATCCAGAGGGGTCCTGAGCACTGTTTGTTGTTGGGATGCAAGCTCAGCTGGAAGCAGTGGAGACGATCAACACTTGGGCGAGCCCAAGCTCAATGCTGCCGGGACCCTATGTGTGCAAGTGACTTTGACCCCAATTTCACAGCCAAGACTTGTTGCATGTTGCAGCCCTCACTTTTTGTTTGGATTCAAGAAAATATGTTTACTAGAGGGACAACATGAGGCTTCCACATGATGAAAAAATGAAAAACTTGGGAGTAAAAGCCATAAACCACACAGTTGTTTCAGTACTGTATTCCAGCACCGAAAGGGACCGGGAAAAACATCAACAGAAGCAAAGCATACCAGAACAATATAAAATAAATTAAAAAAAACCCCAAACCAAGGCTGAAACACCCTCTTCTTCCAAGAATTAAACAGTGCTTTTTATGAAGTGAAGATAAGCTGTGGAACTACCATTTCCTAAGGGTTTTGAGGTCAGTTCTCTAACACAGGCTCTCAAATAGTCAATATTAAGTGTACGCAACGTTCATTAAGGTGTTACGCTCACATCTACACCATCATCTTAAAAAAGCCTCTTAAAATAAAAATAAAATAAAAATGGAAAAACTTATTCTTGAAGTCTTGCAAGACAAACCTTTAACTAATGGAAAATCTTCAACGAAAATGGTAAGACGGCTTAATTTTAAATGAGTAAGAATTTAAATGTCACTTCCTGCATGTGACATCGATTTGAAGAACCTTGCATTTTTATTTTCTTTGGTGTGGTTAATGGTGGAATCTATGTACATTTCTATGGCATTTACTGTTGCATGTTTATGTTTGGCAACTTCTTTGCATAATCCTGAACACAAGAAAAGCAGAAAGTGATTTTATTCCTCCAAAAAGAGAGAGATCTACAAAGTAACACGCTACTGGGGCTTTCAAAGAAAGAAAGACTGGAGGAAAACTATACAAACACTCAAGGGAAAACCCTGCAATTTCCTTTCACTGACAGCTGCAGCAAGGTAGGATGAATTTATTTTATCTGAACAGTTATGTATACACACGCTAAAGGCAGAGCAGCGCTGTGGACCATAGAGAATTCACCAGCACAAGCCTACGAAGGGCACAACTACCAACCTTCAGTTGAGAGGTGGGAAGTTATTCAGATGCCTGAGTAAGTCCTGGAATGATAAGAGATGCAGGCAGCACATGTTGTCAAAGACACGGCATTCCATACACGCATCCAAACGCAGAGCTATGAACCCCCTTGCCACACCCTCTCTGTCGCTCCGGGCCAGATCTGTCCCTTAGGGAGCTGTACATCCCTGGACACCCCGGGACATGGGGCTCTGGGTCTTTCATTCCCAACTGCTGCTGCAGGTATCAACACCTCAGCACACCCCTTCATCATTTGCGACAAACAGTTCTAAGTCAGGGGCTGGTTCGAGGAATCACTTAAGAAAAATGATGCAGCTTTTACATAAAGTTTTCTGTACAATTCATATATACAAGTAAAATAAAGCATACGGGAGTCTAGGGATGTGCTGCAGGTACATCTCAGAACAAAAGAGCTATCATTCAATCAGACAGCTCAGCTGATCGACACTTATCTCATGCTTTGTTGACCTCCTCAACCCCCCCAAGAAACACAAGCACACAGAGATGGCCTTTAAATCGTCTGACAAACACCGCTCCAATTTAAGTGACAGTTTGCAGTGCCACTGGGGACGCCCTGGGTTGGCCTGCTGGGGCAGCAGGACAGCACAGGGCCAGGGCCCGGTCACCGCCATGCCTGAGCTCTGAACAAGGCAGTCCAGCACCGGGAAACAGAAAGAAAAGAGGAGACAGCAAAACCCTTGCAGCAGTTTCTGGATAACATGCTCCATTTGGTCTGCTTAAAATATATGTTTTAGACAATAAACTGGAAAGATAAAATAGGAGATTGTGTTTCTCGATCTCATAACACAAGAAGAAAGTAAGTGTCAACCGAATAAAAACTCAACCCATGTAAAAGAAAATACTCTCTACACAACATGCAATTTACTCAATAGTAAATCATTCCCCTTTATACCAGGGAGGCCAAGAGTGCAATTGGATTCAAAACGGAACTGGATGTGAGTTTCCCATCTCAGCAAGACTCTGGAAAAGAACGTAAATGTCTCATGCTCCAGTCTTGGCCCAATAATTAAAGAGTAAAGCCACCACAGGCTATCAGGAGGTCACATTTCCCATTGGAGGGTGGGAAGGAGTACTGCTCCTTCCTCTGGAGCATCTTGTCGTTGGTCACCAAAATAAAGAGAGGAATCTGGGGTACACGGACAGGGATCTGAACTGGCACAGAAACACATACAACTCTTCTAATGTTGGAAGATTACCATGTAGGAGAGTTGATGAATGGGGAAGGATTAAATATAGAACCAAAAAAATAAGTTACATGATTAATTGCTAGGGAAGGGGGACTGATGATTTATGGAAGAGAAAATTAGTAAGATTTAGGAAACTGAAGGGAATAAGCAGCGAGTGAGCTGCAGGGTGGGACCATCTGGTGCATACAAGGCACGGCAGTACCGGGCACATCCTGCCCAGCTTCAGCTGCCCCTCTCTCCTTCTCCCAGCCTTGGCATGTGCTGGGCAGACACAGCCCAAACAGGTAGCGTTTCGATGTTACTGGCTGAAAATAACTGACTTTAAAAACAAGCTGCCATCCGTTTTAAATAATATCCTATAATCTGAAACAAAAGAAACTGGTCTCCTCACTCAATTAAACACTTCCATGCGGTCTCGCAGTGGGCTGGTAGTGCTGTCGTGCTCATATCCTCGTATTCCAGCACTTTCTAGAAATGTCTAAAAATAGATGGATACTTGTTTAACACTGTTTTCATTTATTTTAAGAAGGGATAAGTAGGAATGGAAACGGAAGGCATTTTTAGCATACTTATTTTTAATCTTTTGCGTTATAACATCTCAACAGTAACCCAGGCTTTTGATCCTATGTGTCTTTGCAACTACTAAAACAATGGAGCTCTTCTGCAGTTGGCATGCAACCAATCGGCACCCCAAAGCAGCACAAACCTCAGCCACAATCCAGCACCTTAAAGTCTATTATGATCAGTCGTTTGCTCGGTGCCTTCAATCCATTTGCTTTTGTGGGAAATGGTAATACAGATGGGGGAAAAAAACAAACCCCAAACCAGGTATACTGGGAAACCGTAAAAGCACTTTGCATATTAGCATAACACCTGCTTTTTTTTTTTTAAACTTAATGCCATTTTAAAATCACTTTTAAAAATACTTTTTTTTCAGTTAAAAAAAACCAACCAAAACAGATATAACTGACTAACTACATCCTCTTTGGCTTATGCTCATGAATGAACTACTGTTTACATTAGAAACAAGCACCTGGATCAATTCATGGGCATCCAGCGAAGCCTGTTTGTTTCCTTCCCAAAAGCTACTTTACAAAAGACACGGTCAAATCCCAGCCTGTGAGCAGCCTCACGTTTAAACACAAAATCTCAGGGGTGACGCGCAGGAGCAGAGGGGCTGCCTGTCATGGGGCTGCTGATGGCCAGAGGAACCCCAGGCTCCATCTCACAGCAGCCACACACATGGGAAGGAGACCGCTCCCTCCCCTGGAGAGGTTATTAAGACACAAAGACAAATACTTATCATAGTTTTCCAAAGGTCCATTATGAAATGCTGTACCAAAGACTCATTAAGAAACAATTTTGTGCTATCTTTAGGAGATCTTGCATTTCCTCACACAAGTCTTTATGTGGGCTCATTCCCTTTACAGACAAATACTTTCTGCATGGGGTAAACAGCAGGACCTGGATTTGCATAGTGAGCTGGCCAGGAAAAGAGTGGTCTGAGACTGTGTCGAGACATTGGCACCTTTCTGTCTGCACACAGTCATCTTATTTAATAACCCACTCAATAACTCAGTGGGTGCCATTCCCACCACCCTTCGTTTCACCTGGTCCCTCTCCCTCACATCCCAGGCAGATGATTCCCATACTTTGCTACCTGGCAGAATGGACAAGCTCAGAGCTGTCACTGTGTCACTACCACACTTGAGGGGAAGAGGGCCTCTGGGCTCTTTAACAGGACTGAAATAAAACTCAACCTCCATCTACGCAGCTTCCATGACCATTGCTCCCATGCACCACTGCCTCGCAACTTTTAAACTTTGCACAGTCCCCTCTCTCCCTCTGTCCTCCAGAAGTAGCATTCTTCTGGATGGGACACTCGGCACTATCTTTCAGAGGGACTCCAGTAGCAACTCCTGCTCCACTGAAGGAAGATTCTCCTAAACTTCAGAGTTAGGCTTTAAGGGATGCACTGCCTTGATGTATTTATTTTTCTTGCTGAGGTCCGGTTTTACACATTAGCCTTTGGAAGAAGCTCCTTTTCATTCAACATAACACACAGAGGATTTTTTACTCCCTATACAGAGATCTAGGTGAACAGCACAGGTCATCTGTCATGATGAAATTCTGGATGAAAAGCTGCAATAATTTGAGACCCTGATATGTATGAGTCAACACACAAACCCCAAACTTCCAAAAACGTACCCTTCTCAGTTTAACATTGTAGGCTACAACACACTGTATTTTCTACTCAGCAGTGCTATACAGTCTCCTGATTAACTCCCATATTCGATTTAACAGGAATCTGTTCTAAACAGAATACACAGGGCAAGAACGTTTCCTTGAGCTGCCAAATATTTATATGAAACTGAGAAGAAAAATCAGGACAGGCATAACACATCTCACAAAAGGGCAGCTACAACAGTAATTTAAGTTGAAGTGACCAAGAGACGGAGCAATAGAAAATCTGGAACAATTAATATCTAATATTCAGGAAATATGAAATCCATACTGAGGACTCAACCCCACATTCACGCAAAAAGACATGATGACGAAAAGCAGGTATTGTGCGTAATCACCAACAACGCATTTTAAATGTAGCTGTTAAAACAGAGTGCCTTCCCTGCTAAAGAAACACCTCTGGGTACAAGCAGAAGAACTGCAGCCCGCACGAGCAGCATCATTACAGCCTGATCAGCACCCGGTCTCACTGCGTGAGGGAGTGAATGTCACCCTCCGGGTTGGTCTCAACCCAAGAAGGGACCGACACCTGCCTCTCCTCTGGCACCTCCCGAGGTCACCCTCCTCACTGCCTCCATTCAACATGGGACATCATGGTCCAGCTCCCCTCTATCTCCAGAGCAGCATGGTCCTCTCACACTTCCTGTAGGCTTAAGCACATGCTTAAGCACAATTCAGGCCTCACTCCGGGTCTTCAAGTTCACTTCTTCCATGAGACTCCAACATAGGGATGGAATTTCTATGGGCTCTAGAAACCAACATTTACTTCAACAAGTACCAGACACATAAGCAACCAGACACATCACAGTTCCCTACATGCTACCCTTTCTTCCAGCTGATGCAGAGGGGGATACAGTAGGTACACTTTGCACATCACTTGCTGGTCCAGAACCACAGGGCTCATCCTCTCTGTCAGAGACCACCACTGTCTGCACTCCATGCCTTGCTTCTTGCTGCAACAAGCCCATTTACTATGGGATACCTTATACAGCTCCTCTCTGGGCTCCTGCAATTGCTTACATGCTGTCCCAGAGCCTCTGCAAGCTGAAGCCTCCCCCCGGGTTCATGCTATAAGGGAAAGGTAAGGAGCTTGCCAACTGCATTTAAAAACACAGCAAGAAGCCTGATGATAATGAAGTGACAGGGTTTTCTGTCTCAACTTTAGGTAGAACTTCAAGATGACAAATCATCTGCCCCATCACAGATGCAGATGCCAAGAGCTTTCTCCTTTGTTTTTCTCCTATGTTAATATTTCAAGAGGATGAAATATTTTATTTTTTTTAAAGCAAATTGTCATAGGCTTTGAAGTACCACCATTCTTCACAGTGTGGGGTCTGGCAAACTCCGATGAAAACGGCTGATGAATTTCAGGTATTTTTGTTCTGTTGTTCTTATGTTTGATGTTCAGACATTGAAACCTGAAAATGCTGGAATGCAACGGCTATTCTTGCATGACAAAGGCTGTTTCTACCACAGACTTGAAATATTGCAAGTGTTACAGACAACATGCACAGCTCTATTACTTTGCGGTCTTGATACAATAAAGTTGTTACCTGGAGAAAATCAATTCTTACATGGTAGTTATTACAGAACCTTAATTTGCACAAGGAAGTATTATGTCCTCCCTGGACTTACATAAAAGTATCTTTTAATATTACAGCCTTTTGTCTTCTTGGGAGGGATGTGGAACATTAAAAAAAAAAAAAAAAAAACACCAAACCCAAACAGAAATCTTAGGTAATGTGAGAAATCAGATGATTTTTAACCAATGGATGCAGATCCCTCCAGAAGGCAGGGATGCAGTTGGGCATCTCTTGGGTTTGTACAGCATAGGAGCTCTCAGCACCCAGTTTCAGATCCTGCTTTATCTCTTGAGCATTATCCAGCTCAAGCACATGGAGTTTGCAGAGGATGTAGAGGGGACACAGGCAGGAAAGGGAACAAACCCCCACCATAATGATGGGGAAGCTGTTATTGGGAAGGGCAGCGTGGGGCTGCATCCCCTCGCCACAGAAACAACAGGGACTAATGGGAGTGACAGAGCTCATGAGGGAAAAAATGTGGTCAGCTAAGTGGGAAGAGGTGGCCAAGCATTCCACCGATTCTGCTACAGGACGGTAAATAGGTCCAGGTTTTGAATCTGTCTGAAAGCAGACACAGAGCACGGTTTTCCAGGTGAACACCAAATTTGTGCTGGATTGTGCTAAATGGTGAGGGTATCCTTTCCTGGCAAGCTTTTCAGGGCGGGGGGAGGGAGCTGGGCCAGGTAGGCAGAAGGCCATGCCATGGAGCCTGAAGGCAGCATCCCCCACCCCAGGGTGTGGGCCCAGGGAGGACACAGGGATGTGCACGCCCAAACCGGAGCTCACCCTGCAAGCCTGGCACGTGTGGGTCCCAGGCGCAGTTTGTTTCTCGTAAGCTGATTAAGCCAACAGGTTTGTGCTCGTATTTACTGAAACACTCTGGGTATCTCGCCTCTGCCTGCCTCACTCTGTTTGCTTTAACGAGCAGGCTGCAGGTCCCAGGACGGCCAGCCAGCCCCACGAGCTCTGGTCTCCCTGTGGCTGCTGGTGGCCTTCCCTCCACACCCACGCAGGGGCTCTCCTGACCCCATCCTCACCAGCTAACACTCCTCCCTCTCCGCCAGCACCCCAGTGTCTCCTCCCTTCCCATCTCCGGAGCAGACCTACATCAGGACACCCTGATTAGCGCTTCTCCTCTCCAAAGCCGGCCATGAAGAGTTAACTAATCCTATCTGAGCCCCGGGAAGGCCAGTAGCCTCCATTTTACACATACACAAATGGAACAAGGGGAGAAGTTCAGCCTGGTTCCTTCAGTAGGTCCCTGAAAACGAAGCACAGCATTGGTAAGCACTTTAACTTCACCTCCTGGGCAACACAGGGTAACCTACCAAATAAACCTAACAAGTAGTCACTGAATGTCTGTGATAGATTTGTTTACGTGGCGCACAGAAAGAATTTACTTTGGGCAATTTCTCTGGGTATGTTCATTGCTCTGTAAGCGTGTGCATGCGCTTGTGGCTGTATCCTCTCCTCCAATCTTTGAGCTAATTTCAGGCCAAGAATTGACTGGAGGCAAGAGGAGCAATCCATGCAGCCTGGTGAGCTTCCTTCAGAAATCTCTGCATGGATGCTCCACATCCTCCCAGCCTAACTGCTGTATGAGAAAAGGACAAGGACAAAGAAAAGCTGGAGGATGCCATTTGCAGAAACCGTGAGGTAGCCAGCTGCAAACCTCAGCAGCGCAGGAACTCACCAGCCCACTGCCAGCATCATGGCTGGACATCCCACAGAGTACCTGCCCTCGGGGGTTCTCACACGCGCGGTCATTATGTAAGGTCATATGCTCTGACATGTGTGTTCCTAGAAGTGATGGACTCGCTGGACTCCACCCAGAGAGGATCAAGGGCAGCTTTGAGAGAAGGCTGCTGTTCGGTCAGTTGTATCCTGTTTGGATGCTTAACGGGGATGACCCTATGCTTCTAGGAGATCCAAGAGCTCAGTGGAATTAGTCAATTAACAGTGGAACTCCACACCCCCATTACGTGTTGTGGGAGAATGATCTCCAGCACCAGCACTGGTAGGTATTATCCAGATGGGATATAAAACTTGCTTTAAAAAGACATAAACCTTCTAAAATCACTTCTTAATGTTAAGATTTTAAAGTGACTGAAATAAATGCTATCTGCTAACAACAACACTGGAAGTGGGTGGCAATCCTGGTTCTAGCATACTTAAGCTTTGCATCAGAACAAAACTATCATAAATTGGTTAAAAACCACAGCGATATGCAGTTGACACCCACGTATGTTATAGTGGTGCCCAAGAACAAATTATATGTGTAGAATATATCTCAGCATGCTCCATGTATTATTGCTGCTAAGAATAATGCAAAGTACTTAAATCTAAAAAATAAAGTCTAATGCAGTTGGGAAAAAAAAGTCAGCCTCTCTCATACACATACGTATTTACATGCTCCCGTACATTCCTACGTTCTCTATATATTTGGTATTGTTTACTAAAACATTCTTTGGATAGATAGCAAAATATCAACAAAAGATCATCAAAGAATAGAAATGAACTTGTAGGAAAATAGAAATTAAAGCATGTTTAATAAACTATGATGTCCTCCAGTTCTTTTTCCCGTATGTTCTTATTGTAATACATACACTGAAAAACAAAAATAGACTTTTCTAAGTATGATACATGGACATGCAAATACCATCTGAAACACAAAATACTAAGCTGCCCAACGTGGCCTCCTAATAACAGTGATTCCTTTGGATATTCCAAGTAACAGAAAACCAACTAACTGAACAACCTCAGTCAGGAGCAACTGTGCTCAGTAGCAGTGAATACTACTTATGAGAGAGTGGTACCTTATAAAAACCTCCCGTTTTTTGCAAAGAATGAAGTGCCTCTGACTCCTCACCTGCTGCTCCTCAACGCAGTTACTCTGTCGAACAAACTCATGTGATTTCCAATCTAAAGTCTGCTCTATCTCAGGCTGCAGAACGGCACAAGGGCTGCCCTGGGAGAAATGAAACCTAGCCCACTGCTGACACTTTGCTAGCAATCCCAAAGGCAGGAACTGTGGACTCTCTGCAGTTTAAAAGATTATGCCTTCCTGCTAAAACCTGACTTATCAGTTCTGACAACACCTTACAAGAAACCATCCACCTTGCTTGAGGAAGCAAAGCTCTGGTGCAGGGAATCTGCTAGGGGAAGGGTTCTCTGCCCTCACCTGCATACCACAGGTTTGCAGAGCATCAAATGCTTCCTCCAGGACTGGTGAACAGCCCCTCAGCAGAAGGCACAAGTAAACCAAGAGCAGTTACCCACCCCCCTTCATTATTTGTTTTTCTTCTGTAAAACAGAGTCTTGCAGGTGATGCCGCGGGTGGATTTCTCAGCCTTTTAACTTCCTGCAAACACAATAGCAAAATAAACGAAGGTGAAATGGTACTTCACATGTCGGTTTCCCTTGGGTTCTTTCTGCCACAGAGGAAAAATTTCATTAGGAAAAAGAAAAAAAACCCTCTGCATCAGTGTTTGGAACTAAATACTTGGACTAAACCTTGGAAATAAACTTGGGCAGGAAAAAAGTAATCTTTCAGTTTATGAAGAAAATTGATTATTAACTTGCATAATCCCAAATTCTTCTCTGGTTAAACAAGACATTCAAGACAGTCCATATACAAAAAACAGATATCTATTGGGACAAAAGAAGTAAAGAAAAAAGGATCTTTGAAAAAGACTTTATTAAATGTGGACAAACTCCCTTTTCTCAAAGCCAAACACATTTTCCCACATTTAGCAGATAGATTCCCTAACACCCTTGAAAAGATGAACACAAGATCTAGGCATTATTATTAATGATCACAGACTACATATCCCAACTGCAGTCATTCCAGGCTGAACTTCACGTAGTAAACACTGCATTCCACAGACTGATGAGCCAGCTTTTGGATAAACATGCTTGCTTAAAAATCAAGTATTAACACCCTATGGCAATCCAAGTCCATGCACAGTGACTCAGTGCAATTATTCTGAGTGCAACAATAAGTGGGCAGTCATGCAGATTTGTAACTTATTTGGTTTAGGCATGAAATTAAACAAGCAAGAAAAATTAATGAAAACTATTGAATTTTAGACCAGACTGGGTACAAAATACAAGTAAGTATTATAAACATGACATAATCTCATTTAAAGAAACTGTATAACACATAGGTTTTACAAATATTTACAGACATTAATCTTGTTAAGTTGATTTCCAGAGTTTTATTCAGTAACAGGATTGATTGGCTGGAGAAACACAAGCTCAGACAAAAAAAATAGCTGAAAGCTCTATTTTTGTCAGAATGATGGATTCTTTTCTTAAGTAACTTGTTTTGTTGTCTTTTGTTCCAAGACTATAAACATTATTAGCAGTTCTCCAACTGGCAAGAGATGCTGAGATATTTTGTCTTCACTATTCTGGATTGCTTTTTGTTTCTTTACACAGTCCCAGAGCCAGGGAAGAGTGAACAACTTCCATTTCCCACCCCTCTAAGACCACTTTTCTTTTCCCCACAACAGGACCTCACCTCTGAAGCGGTGCATATACATCTGCTCCATAGGCTCACACTTACTCTGATAGGGGATGGGTTGCAGATCCCGGTACAAACTGCTGCAAACTGCATGAGTTTACCTTTCTGACACAACCAACATCACCATCCAGTTGCCTGTTGCTTGCTTCCCATCATCCCTGACTTCCTACAGCCAAGACTCCACACAGCTTTCATGTGGACACAGTTATTCCTGCTTGCACTGAGAGGTCATTTTGTACGCTGCTAAGCAGAAGGGATACTGCTTTCTTCTGTGACTTCAGGCAGCTTTTAGGAAACACAGATTTCCTGCCCCCTTTCCAACTAAAGGCAAAGGTCAGTGAGTCTAACAATGAGACACAGTGTTGTAGCTCGGTATTTTAGTGCTAGAAAATTTACCCACAAAAGCAAAGAGGACAATTGCTATATAAAACTTCATGCGCAGTGTCCAAAACACGTCCTGTCCAAAACATGCGCTTGCAGCCCAAGCAAGGATTTGTGCCCACTAAAACAATTGCTATTCTGTATAGGTTTTCCCAGAAAGACATGTTACTAAGCAAAGGTCCAGTACATTAAAATGAGTGTATCTGGGGTTTCTGTAAGAAGCGAAAAGTACTATACATGCAGTAAGAACAAAATAGGGCACATTCCTTGCTGCACTCAACAGATAATGGTCACGTTCACGATTTACTTCCATGCTGTAACTTGGTCCAATCACTCTGCTGCCATCTTGACCTACCAAAAGCATTAACTTGAAGGGCTGATTTTTTTTTACACCAACATTACTAGGCCAATTATCTTGTTCTTTTCACTGTTAAGGGCTACATCTGATAAGCCATCCTACCTCTGTGGTATTCCTCACGTTCAGGATACACAAGGAAACACACTGAAACAGCTTTGCTATATGTTTTTTGGAGCAGCATAATACTGTCCAGAGCACCAGGACCTCATTAAGTATTTAAGAGCAGCTGACTTTCAAACAACACCCTTCCCAGGCAAAGAAAATCATCAACAGGAAAAAAAAAAACCAACCAAACCACAATGATAATTGTTTCATTATTTAAGTCAGAGCTGGAAAGCACGGTCTTAGTCGTCCCACACATGAATGGCAGCTTTTATGCTCATGCTCAACTGTAGTTCTTCTACTCCATTTGGAGGAGACAGGCCCCTAAACCTGCACAGGTTAATGCAGTATATTTATAACCTGATCAACCAATCTAAGATCCTTACCTATTTCACTGCATACAGCCTCAAGGTCGGATGGGAGGTCAGGCAATGCATCTATCAGGTGCATCAATGGATCCAATCCATCCAATGATGGAGGTCAAAGCTACATTTTGTTTTGCTAACTGTCATTTCTGTAGAAGCCAAGTGTTCCCCATGCAGTGGGACTTTTTTATTTACACACTAAGACTTCCAAATGTATCATATATATTCCAAATGCAAATACTGGCATTGTTTAATAGTAACTGAATAGTACTTTACACAAGAAAATGCCTTCTCATATCACACGGTTCACCCCACCATCAGCTCCAGGCTGCAGAGCTACAGAAGCATCAAGCCAATGTTCAAGAAAGTTAACACCGGTCAATCACAGGAAAACCTACCCCACCCTCACCCTGCTTGGAAACCAAGCTCTTTGGAGGATGCTTATGCCCCAAAGCGCCAGGCTGCCAGCAAGTAACTCTCTCCAGAAGCTTCTGTCCTCAAAGTCCTCATTCCTTTGGGTTACTCACCAGGGTGTAGAAAAGGCTTGTGAAAACCTCTATGGCTTCTTCTTTAAAAACAAAAGCTGAACCACCTTCTCTGCCCTGGATGTTTAGGTACTTACTCTTCAATCTGCAGCCTCTGTGGTGAGTATCCAATCACTTGTGCATGTGACAAAACTCACCACGTCAGGTGCTCATCACAGCACTTCCCAACTAGACAAGCATGTGGTGCAGTATGGATGCATGCAGAATAGAAATCCAGCTGCTTTCCCTGAATGGCTTTGGTGAAATGAAAACCCTCCATCTACTCGTGACTTCCTCCATTGAAGCACAATTAGTTAGATGGCATGCATCGCCATAGAAAACAGGTGTGTTGCACCCAGGGCTCGGAGAAAGACAAAAATATTTACTACATATATAGACTACCCATATGTGAGGAAGACAGACTGGTATAGACTGAACTTGCTCAGGCATCAACAGCCAAGAAAGAAGAGCTAGAAATGAATGAGGAAACTGACGGTTGTCTCTTCAGCTGGGCAGAAGCAAGAAGAAAGGCCTCTGGCAAGCTGATCAGATGACTTCTCTTTAGAGTACTCTCCAAGTAAGGAGAAAGGCAGGAAAGGAAGTGTAAGCCCTGCTGCCAGGAGAGAAAAAGCACGCTCATCTCATGCTCCAGTCCCTGTAGAGCTGCTGTCTGCCCTTCAGCATGCTTACTTTTTCAGTAATTCTTCATTTCCTTGCTCCTGGCCTGGAAACACTGGCTCATGCTCCAACCCTCTGTCCGCACGCACCTCGACCAGCCCCTCCACACCTTGGTTGAGTGACCCAGAAAATGACACAAAGCATCAGTTGGACCCGATGATCTCCAGAGGTCCCTTCCAACCCCTACAATTCTGTGTCATTTTTGTGTAATGGGACACCTAGCACTCCTCCACTGGGATCTGGCAACTGGGAGTCCCTTCTCTGGTCCAGGTGAGGTTTCAGCTGGTGAACCTCTAGCACAGGTTCCCACTACCCCTGAACCGCTGGAGGGCCTGCCAAACTCAGGCTCCACTTTTGCATGGCCTTCCTCTGCTCAAAGGAAATCATTTCCCCTACACTGATTCACTGATTTGCAGCTGGTTAAAATACTCCCCCCGCCTCCTTGGTGAGCGCGCACACATACACGTGGTCTGCAGCTGTGGGGAGAAACCCCAGGGGAGGCAGAGCTATTGATGTGCCATACATGGCCTGCCACCAGTTGAGAATGCTTCCATCTGAAGGGATAAGTCGCTTAACTTCAGCATCAGACGTGCTTCGTACTGTCCTAGACAAAGGATCAGTCCCATGTCTTAAGCCAAACCCCTCCCTATCCCTAAAAATCACACAGATTCATAAAGGAAAAAAAGGTCTCCAGCTGCAACAGACTGTGCTGCTTGGTCCATACGGCAGTTTTTTTCCCCCTTGCTGCTTTGCACATGTAAATGCCAGGAACCATGTGCTATTATCCTGGGTTTCTCCTCTTTTGAGGATGAAGAGAAGCAGCTGAAGAGCACTTCTTCCCATGGCCTTTGTTTTGGCATCGGCCAGGTCTACACAGCTGTCTCTGCAGTTGCAGCAGGCAGGACCACTGGAGTGCTGTGCATGGGGGACAGCCTGGGCTGCAAACCTGACTCCCACTGAAAAGCAGGTATTGTAATGAGGCTTGTAGAGTACCCAAATTAACCCTGTTCTCCGTTAGACCGACAATGTCAGTGTAAAGGTGATCCCCATCTGAAGCAGATCCTGTTTTCAAGGTGAGGGTGAAGGCTTTATGTGTTATAGGGACTGTTTTGTGACAGAGAGCAAATGGTATGACAGTAGGAATGTAACAGAAACACTAACCTACTTTACCGGCACAGTCAAAGGATAGCGAACAGGCCTGCATCCTCACAGCCAAGAAGAGACCCACTGGTTTAGGGTGGATTCCTGCACCTCAGGAGACTACTAATGAGAATGCCAACAAGAGAAAAATGAAATAAAAAGCTAGGTCACTGAGACTACTAAATGCCAAGAGGCATGAGGAACATATGCAAAAAGGCTCATTAATCATAAAATACCCTCATCGCTCACCTCCCGCTCCTCGCACTGGGGATCCAAGATAAACACTGGAGTTTTAATCTCTTTTCAAGAAACTACACCAAATTACATGAATTCTTGATTTCTCCATGTTTGGGTTTCTAGGCAATAAGACTTCAGTACAACTCTATTCCACGCCAGGTACTAGTTCTAAAATGGAAGTCAGACCTCCTTGACATCTGATAGTGGGAGGTCTGAGATACTTACTGCCAAATAAATCTACTTCTCTGAAGACACTGTGGGATTCCCCACCAATTATGAGAGAAGCAGCTGCTTCTTTTTGTTGCTGTTGCTGGTTATGGGTTTTTAATGTAAATATTTTCCCCCTTCTCAGGAAAATCTTCCCAGGGTATCGTGGCACCCCAAGAGTAAGCCTTGCATGGCATCCTGCTTGAAGGTAAAACTGAAGGTTCATCCCCAAGAGAACTAAGGAGCATCCACTGCTGGGGTGCTCCCAGAGAAGACCAGCAACATGCTACCAGGGGAAAGCTGAGGCTAGGACCTCAGGACTGCCCTCAGGATTTTCAATCTTCCTACCTAATAGCAATTGCTACGCTAGCACAATACAAGCCTGAAAGTCCAATGTGTAAAAATAAGGTCCCTACATTTAAAGTAAGTAGTGGTGAGCGACCCAAAAAGGAGGGCCTAACTATTTTTGGACAACTGCTCAAAGTGGGCCGTTCCTTACATAAGGCCTAATTTTAAGCTATTGACAGTCATACAAGGACGTAAGAACAGTTTTCTCTCTCGCTTTTGCCCTTAATGGAGATTTCACAGAGAAGATGATTTTTCCCAGAATGTAAATAGTATTGCTGCAGACTACAAGGAGAAAACAACACTGAAGGGCACAGGCCCCACAGCACATATCTGCAGCAATGCCAGCTCAACACATTTCCATCTTCCCTCATCTGCTTGATCCCATTTCTCCTCTGCTACAAAATTCACTGGCCCCTTACTTTTTCACTTTGAATTTCTGCAGGCTTGCTTATGAGCAACACAGTGAAATGGCTGAATTGAAAAGATGTTTAAAAAAAACCTTGTCTTTTTTTTTTTAATTATTCCCCTAACCCTTAAGTTTCATTGATATGGGTTTTAACAACAGCTATTCTGGTGCAAGTGGATGCATAGTAAATGGCTGTACAGAGAAGAGGGTGATACAGGAGCCCTGAGATGGAAACCCACCAGAACCACCACCACCACCTCAGGAAGGGTACCACAGAAACTTTGTGCGCTCACACTTCTGGCTCCTGGTGCCCTGTCCACACGTATTTCAAGCAGACCAAAAGGGGATACTATTTCACTAATTCACTTATTGAAATAGGCACATTCTCTGTGCATCATAAGCCTCCTCTGTATCTGCCAAGCACAACTGGGAGGGTAGGGAGTAAAGGGAGGAAAATATTCTGCATTTATGTTTCCGTTAATTCAGCAAGAGAAATAGATCAAACGTTCATTTATTCTGTGTTCCAGGACACTTCTCCTAGACACTATATATAGTTTCTCAGATACCAGCGTCTTCCCTCACCTACATATTCACACTAATCCATATAAAACTATGAGTCATTACACAAAGTTCCATCCAGAAGAGTAAGCCATTCATCCTTTGGGGGAGGAGGAGAGGGGAAATTAAGAGCTGTTTCCAATTTAATTGGCAGACTTTACATTTTTGTTCTGCTTCCACTGGAAAGTGTGGTGCTAATTTTTCTGCCACAGCTTGCAACCACGGTGAGATCTTGATCTGCTTCATTTCTGTCTACCAGTAGGACCTCTAAAAAAAATTAAAATCAATTAGAATTGTATTTTATTTACAATGCAAGTTTGGTGTGCTGAACTTACAAATACTTGCTCTGTTTTGGGGATTTATGTGTTTTTAAACTTCCGGCAACTCCTAAGTCTCTTGTTCAACAAATGGATGGCAAAATGTCAGTTTAAATGGCATACCATAACCCTCACACAAACTGTTCAAGCCTCGGCGTTGTACCTTGACAGCACAATACTTTCTAAACTAATTCTGAAGAATGAAGAGAAGTAACATAAACGCACTCAGGGTGCTCTGCAGCATACCCTCTCCTTTTGCTTTCAGAGAATAAAGCACATGTATGCCCCACCCTGTCTTTTTACTGTACCTTCTAGTCAAAAACATGGTTTCCTGTACGCGAGCAGCTTGCTTTGGGCAATTTTGAAGCTAGGTTGCATAAAAAGTAGCAACTTGGAATAGGTATAGCATTTTAATTCCTACACAAACTACTCCAACACAGGAATTTTATGTTCCCCTTTCCAGTGTGACAGAGGACAGAGCTTTGATTGTCTTCCCACTTTTTACTCTCTGTAATTTCAGGGTTTTTTCCCCCTCAGGTACTTCTTGCCTTTGCACCACCTTATCTCCCATTTTCTAACCCAGAAATGGCAGCTGCACGTAACTTCAACTCAACCTCCTCCTCTTGTTCCTTTCAACAAACAGCCCCTAAATCAGAATGACCAGCCTTTGCTTTCCATGCTATCTGGGAGCTGTTCCCATGGATTATGTGACCTGGGGGGTGCATGGGCTCTGCTGGTGCAGTGAACCAGCCATCACCCTGACAGCATTGAGATAGATGAAGTCCACAGGAGCTCCCAAGACACCAGGATCACCAGCAAAGGCTGCACCAAGGCAGCACTGAACAACAAATCCTGTGGAGGAGAACTGGCACCTTCTTCCTGAACTTCTCCCAGTGGCTCTGTGGCACTACCTCACCCATTCAAGGATTTTGGTCAGCTGATCACAGCGTTACAAAGACCAAACACCTCAAGTTCAAAGTAAGTAACACACAAGAAACAGCAGCTAAGCAGTCTTTCTGCAGGAGATGAACTTATCCAAAGCACTACAAGACTTTCAGCACTGTTTCCCAAATTAAATCAATTTAATTCTGTATGACTTTGCTAACGCATCTACATATCTCATTACGGCTGTGTGGGGCATTAGATTTCCCTGCAGTTACTCCTTTTCAAACCACATATTATCAAGCATTAACATTTACCCAAATGGTTGCACATCAGTGTTTTCAAAGGTGTCAAATACACAGCCTACTGTTGGGTCTTCCTGTTGCAACCTCAATTAACAACAAGATACGAGGTGGCACAAACATCAGAACAACTCCTCCATACCTCTGCTGGATAACTAATAGCTGCATTTGACAGTTCAACTTGCAGGAGCAACCCTGGAGCACAGCATTTGGAGCTCATGTCAACCACAAGATAGTCCAGCACAGGGAAAACACCCTTTTCTTCAGTCAGAAAAGCAGGCAAACTCTGTCCAGCTACATAGTGGAGCAGGACATGAACTGAAAAAAAAAAATGGTGATCAACAGGCATGAAAGCTGCACAACCTGCTAAGAAAGAAGGCTGTCGCATCGATCAGATGTACATGCAAGCAAAGGCCTACTTCCTCACATTCCCACCTTCTCCCCGAACCAGCACATGCAATCTTCATCCTGAGCAGGACGGCAGCGTAGCTTGCTAAGCTGTAGCGTTTCATCTGAAACATCAGGGAATTCGAGCACTCAGCACACGTCTGATGCACTCAGCAGCACCTGAACAGCTAAGGAAAATTACAGGCCCTCAAGTAAAGAGTTCAAAATTATGAGGCAATGAATCTGTACTTGCAAACGCTAACACCAGACTTCTTGGGGTACGGCTGCAGAAGGCAGGCATCTTGTCTAAACTGAGAGAGAGAGACAGTCTCCTCACAAATGACGTATTTAAGCTTCCCTTTTCTTTAGTTTTAAGGCTCACCAACAGTTTGCAGTAGTAGATATTTAAATTGTGAAAGAAAAAAACGCTTGTTCACATCTGACAAATATCAATCAGGGAAAACTTCTTTTTCTTTTAAAATAAAGTTCTGCTTCTTGCTTTCCAAAAGTTGTGAAAACTTCTGAAGGCAGAAAAGGCCATGATAAAAAAAAAAAAAAGGAAAAAAAAAAAGAAATGCAACACTAGATAATTTTAAACACTTCGCATACCTAAAAAGGGCATATTAAACCACAACCTTAGTCATAAACCTACAACAGCAAATCAGTACGAGCAAAGACTAAGTACCGCAGGCGCGACCTGCAGCCGCCTGGCTGTCGGCAAGGCAGCAGGTTTGAGCACATGACAACACACGCCAGAGGAAGTGGGTGTCATACCTCACCCTGAGCATCTCCTCCTCCGCCCCCATCCTCCTCTGACCACCTGTAGCAGCCTCAGAGGAAGCAGACGTGCTCCCACATACTTTCCAACCACGCTGCGCCAGCCGCAAAGTACGCACGCAGCCATCAGCATGCATGTGCAAATACATACATGGAGTGCCCGCATCAAGTCTTTCTGCAATGATCAACCTACTTTGCAGGCAGCCAGACCTTTTTTTTTTTTTTAAATTTAAAAACCAAAGCAGAAAAGCAGCCCTAGGAGCAAGACAGACCCCTCCATCCCATTCGTGCCATTTCCCTTTCTCCCCCAGACACACACCTACCCACACCTACACAGTGCTGGAAAAAGGCTGTAAACAGGGCACTACCACGAGTGCATCCTGGGTATTGGGAGCTGTGGTTTTGAGATTAACATCCAGCAAAGAAATTTCACCCTTTTGACCAGAATTTTCCATATGCAATTGAACACGGGTTAGGGAAAAAAAAAAAAAAAAAGAAAAAAGAACTGCCTGAATTTCCTCTCATGATCAGATGCAGCGGTGTAGTTGAGAGCACTTCTCCACAATAAACTAAAATTAGGGCAAAAAGGGCACATGCTTAGTGCCCAGGAGAGGAGGTGTCTGGCCATTGGGACCACACTGCTGGGGACACTGGGAGCTAGTACCCATGCAGCAGAACCTGGTTCGGAGACTCTTCTCCTCACAGGTGCCACAAGGACACCACCTGGCCTCCATCAGCTTCATGTATGTTGCTATCAGTATCTTTTTAAGGTTTGACAACTGATGAAAACAAAAAAAAAAAACCCTACCAAAAAGTCCCTAAACCCCCAACATCCATCCATTGTGTGTCCATAAAAAACCCCACCCAGTAGCCACGTAAGTTTTTTTACCCCTGTAAAGCCCAAATAAGAAAAGAGCAGAAGGGAACAAGTGGGGCTTGGGAAAAGAAGAGGTGTGGGATCCCTGTCATTAGGAAAGCAACTCATTTTCTGAGGGTTCTTTGGAAACTCTCAGGGCACTTCGTACACTCAACAAGTATTTTCCTTCCTTGAGCTGCTTCAACCTCACCAATACAGCAGGGGAGGGGCCCCGTGGGTGGGGAAGGAGTTAAAAATAAAAACAAACACTGAAAAGCTATTTGTAAACTATTTCACCCTGCTGATCATCTCATCTCGTGGTTTCTTTAACCGACTGAGCAGTGCACCTGCAGAGTGAGATGGGGTGGGAGACACCCCTCTATAAATACCGGGGAGAGCCCTGGCCCAGCTGTGCCTCCTCAGGCACCCCTTTGCGCAGGAGGACAATGCCAGGGTTCCCATCTTCATGGGAATGGCCTGAACTTTACAGTCAAGAAACAAATTTGGGGGGAGGAAGGTGAAAAAAAGAAAAATTCCTCGTATAAAAAATGCTCTCAATATGATTTCAGTTTTGCAAAAGTCAATAGTGCCCTTATCAGGGTTTCAATGGCTAGCAAGGTCTTGGGTGCCTGGTCATGTCACCTTCACACCACTGACTCTTATCCAACTGAAGAAAGCAGCTGTGCCAGGTGTTAAGGCCACGTATGGCTGTAAATCCTAAAGCCTCCTCTACTCTGTCCAGGTGGCCTGAAACCTCAAGTGCCAAGCCCAGCGATTAAACAATCTCCCAAACACTGTACACTCCTGTGAAAGGCTGGTGCTCGCCTCCTCCAGGGCATCAGTTCAGTCTTCAAGGTCTGTCATCTTGTATCGACCACCCGAACTCACATGAGCAAAAGGCTGGAAGCAAAGACATTCCTCGCAGCTTCAATTTGTTCATAATCCAACAAAACAGCACCAGTTCTTACCTCTGGGTGGATTACCAGCTTTTAAAAAAAAAAAAAAAGGCAAAAAAAGAACCTCAATTGAACAAAAAAACCCAAAGCAGCTTCAGGTGGTGAATCAGCCACTGCTTGAGTCACATGCACATGGAGCGCACGGAACCCAACAGATAGCTGCACCGCTGACCTCAGGCCTTGCTCTTGTCCCCCACTCCAAAACTAGCAAAGAAGAAAGTTTCTTTGTAATGCTCTGCAGGTTTAAATCAGAAACCTACAAGCAAGGCTGGTGTAGGCACAGAAATCCTATGTGGGGCAGAAAAGAGTGGAGCAGGTTCGGCAGCTGATGGTTCTGCTGACCAGCAGCCCATGGGCAACTCCCTCTCCGTTGAGCTCAGGAGACCATGGGAACAGTTGCCCAGCTGCCGGCACCCCAACTGCAACGGGTTGCAGCACGTTCAGTGCCTCCTAGGAAGGCAGAAACCTTGATTTTGGAAAAGAAGGGAGCAACTTTGTAGTAAGCTCATTTTATAGAGAGAGTTTCCCAAGCTATTCTGGTCCAGTTTTTGAGTCCCTTCATATGCAGTACTACCTGGTTTAATTTTTTTTTTGTTTTAAATCAGGCGGGGGAGCAGCACTCAGACAGGTTGTCTCCTGAGTGCCTTTCAAACAAAAGCAGGTGAAAGCTTTACTCACATTTGATCCAAAAAAAATTCAAATTCCAATCCAGCATTGCTCCTGGAAAGTAAAGTTCAGCAGCTGAAACCAAGACCAAACCAGAAACAAGTTATTTCTGAAATATGAGAGCTGCAATCAGTCTAAAGAGGCAAGTGCATTAACTAGCACTGACCATGCTGGAAAATGTGCAGGTAATCAAGATGTGCAAATATCAAAGGCTGGTGTTGAAATAAGCATCCCCAGAATGGCTCTTCATCCAAAACTTAACCCAACTATTCAAATTCACTGGTGTGCTCAGTCACACTGTGAGGGAAAAAACCTTTCAGAAGCTGTAATTCTTCACACTGGAACATGGCTGCCAAGGCATTTTGCTCATCTACACAGACTGGAATTGGATTCTAGGAGTGGAGAGATGGATCTTCCCCTTTTTCTTCAAGGCCAAATACTTTCTTATTCCGACAACAGCTGAGCATGACAGACCTTCTGCTTTAGCCCTGTAATGCTGTTGCAGGAGAGGATTACGGGCTGCCTACAGACTACAACCAGAGACCATTCCTTCTCATCCACTAGCTTCTGAATTGCACATTTACAAAAATGTGGCACCAGGGACACAATGAAACCATTTGCACCACAGAATAATTACACACAGAGATGACAAATTTGCTGAAGGGACACAGATAGTGCTGGACCAAGCGAACCACTTCTGGTACCCATGTTTACCACCTCACCCCATGCCCATGCACGCACATCCTCCCTTGTAGCACTCAAGTTGCTCCTGTACTTCGAATTCCTTTGCTGCTGAGCATGGTAGTCAGCCCTTTCATGTTATTTTAGAGGAGACTGTAAAGAGTTAGGTCCTATAAAGTTCTCCTGGGACATTACTGACCTTGTTAGTCTTTATGCTACTCCAGTTTCCAGAAGAAAGAAGAAAAGTAGTTAAAAAAATCTCAAGTGATTCAAACAAGTACTGTGTTCATCTTCAGAAATGACTGGCATCACCTTGAGATCAAAATAGCTACCTGATCGCTATAGGAAGGCTTTATAACTTCAAGTTTTATATAGCTAACACCTCAACAGCACAATCATTTTTTTCCCACCAAAAAAGAATCACAGAATGCACCAGAAACATTTGCAGCAGGCAGCTAATACCAATTCCAGCTTTCCTTGCAAGCTATTTTCACTTAATTAGTCTTGATAGCATCAGAATTTATTGAGGTAGGGAATGGTATAAATTAAAAAAGTTGTGTCAGTCTGGAGAGGGAGGGAAGTAAGGAGGCAATATTTACCCATGAAAGTGGGAGTCGCAAAGGAAAACAAGCAGCACTGCACTGATTTAAGTAATACCGTCTGGAGAACAACAGAACATTCACAACCTTGTGTTTTGCTGCAATAACCGGGGGTAGACAAAACAACTGGACTGTAGCTGTACTACAAACTGCATGCCAGACCTTACTCGCTTTGATCTTACGGAATAGCAAAAAATTTTGCAGAGAAAGTTTGGAGATGGCTTGAATGATGCTCATAGCTTTTTAAGCCTGGAATTTGGTGGTTACTGCATTAAGCATTACTCACTTTCTGAACAAAGTGGAAAGTTAACACAAATTGGCAGATGACTAACTGTCCAAGAAACAGATTACTGAATGAATCACTGACTCTACTTTTAGTCTAATAACAAGACAAACCAAGAGGAACAAGCAAGGGAAAAAAAGAAACAAAAAATTTCCTTGCAGAGTCCTTGTGTTTGCACCCCACCGTGAACTTAGAGCTATGACAAGCCACTCAACGATCTTCTAAGCTACCATGACTTTTACAGTGGCGTTAGCTCACTGACACACCTCACAACTACTTCACATCACCAATCAATTTAGATTTCCATGAGAAGAATTCTGCACCACATTTCCCCTCAGTACACGGTTTATTAGAGTTACAGGACAAATGAAGGTGTTGGAAATTAAGTTAAATCACAGAGTAAAGTCAGAAGCATTTGGAAGGGTACAGGTTCAACACTCAAGTACCTCAAGCTTAGCAGATACCTGAAGTTGACCTGAAGCAGAATCTAGGTTTTCCAGCTCAAGAGCAGGACCTAACCAAATGTTAGGCAGACACTCTGATATCTTCTGCTAGTCAAGTTCTGGCCAAAAGTTTGCCTAACATGCATGGCCAGCACTGAGCACTGCACAGAGCTACCACGGGTGGTGCTTGGGGAACACAGAGCACTGGTGGCACCACCCCCTCCTAAACAGCAGCAACCAGCTCCAGTAGCCATGCAGGGTGAAACTACACAAAACGATTCAAGCTGATCTGGCGTTGCTTGGCTGAGGCCCTATGCCACCAGGTGCATCCCCTGTCTCCCCTGCTCTCGCTCTGCTGCTTTTTGGACCTGTGGTCTCCCTCATCAACTTGTGTCAGAAATTAGGCCAAGATGATAAATTGACATGCGCTTGGTTGGAAAGCTGGATCAGCTCAGCAAAGTCCAACAAGCACACAGCCAAGCAGGACCTTCTGTTTTCACACAGAGGCACAGCTCCTAACTTCAACCTCTTGTTACAAAGGATGAAGCTGGACTCCCTCCTTCACCTGAGCAAATTCAGGCCAGTCAAGGCTGTTCTGATCATCTGCTGAACCCATTACTCAACTTCTCTAAGTGCACAACATTCCCCTCATCCCCAGTGATACAAGGTTGCAAGGAAGACCTGAGGGTCTAGAGTTGCAGCTACCTGGTTCAAAAAAACCCTCCACAATCACCAGGTCTGCTCATCTCCTCAGCTATAACATAGGTTTTAGGCCTCATTTCCTGAGAGCTCATCACAGCTGAGAGATAGGTGGCACTACCAGGTCACACTAGACCAGAAGCAAACAGAATCGGGTGGGAATAACACCAGTTACTGGAATATTTCAATATTTGTATTTTGTTAACATAGAAGACTTGCTTGAGTTCTGTTTTCCCCTAACATTACTTTCAATTGTCTGTTGCAAACACAAGCCAAATTTAAACAGCTCTGGTCTTAGCCCAAACTTCTCATGCCCTGGCAGTAAGCTCTTAACACCAAGCTACAGGTTAAGGCTGTGCACAGGCTGCTAATGGTTTCCTGCAGTACCACTACACTGCAAAAGCAAGACAAAAGTGACTTTCAGGAGATGGGGCATGGCAGTCATCACGTTTTGGGGGCTAGGTGTCCCATGGGCCAGCTCTAGGACTTCCAACAAATTTTGGTTTCATTTGATGCCTTACCCGGTTCTTTGCCAGACTCTGCAATAAACTCAGCCAGTGGAAAATGAACCCTACACATACAATGAATAATCTTCTTCCAATTGCACTCTCAGAGCTGGCCCACTATGGGATGCGACAGGTGCCAGGGCGAGCACATGGAAAGGTGAGGAGGTCATGCAGAACAGAACACCAGTCTCAAAATTCAGCAGCGACAGCGGCTGTTACCCTTCATTGGTCCAACCCTCAATGATTCTGGAAACAAGTCCCATTTTCAAGCCTGCAGAGCTCAGAACACGGGGGAGATTTAGACACATCATTCATTCACCATAACCATACCCACATGACATTTCTGACTGTCAGGTTTGTAGAAAACGAGCTGAAATTAGAGTGCTGAGTCTATGTCCCCTTGAACTCTGAGTAACCACTGACACTTATTTTGCAGTCCTGACTCAATATTATTCTGTGAACTTCAGTAAGAACCCTCCATATACGTAACACTTTAAGCTGGAAGTTGGACATTTCTGCTACACTGATCTGAAAATAGCGAAGTATCTCTTATTGTTGCCATGTAACAAACAATTGGATTTTCACTTCTTTCAAAGTTATGTCTCCACAGGTTTCCACATCTCTATTTTTAGTGTTCCTTACCCAGTAAGAAGCTACAAAACAAAGATTCTCCATTGCAGTCTGGTTATACAAGGAACTAACACATTCAAGGTATTTCAGCAAAATCCAAATTACCTATATAAACATATTTAAATATTTAGTGGTAAAAGATGCTGACACTGACAGAGCTGAGATAGATCTAGGTTTACTAAGGTTCTATCCCAGAATGGATTTTGTAAAAAGCACACTCTGCTTTTAAAATATAAGAAACAAACAAACAAACAAATCACATCCTTATAAGGAATAACTTACCACTATAAATATTACAACAACAGAGGAAGTAAACACAGAGGTTTCATAAATGTTGGAATTATAACAGGGAAGACGAGACTAGCTCTGCCTCATTTTTAGTCCTTAAATCTCCTAACAACACAAGGAACTTCAAAGCAGGCAGCAATACTATATATTAATGCAGCAGATCAGAAGACAGTGATCAGACTACCATTAAAAGCAGAATACCTTGCATAAAAGAATTAAAATTTGATATACTATAACAGCACGGAGGGCATGCTCTGCTTACATTAAAACCAAAATAACCTTGCATTCTACACAGCACTGTGTCACAGAAAACAAGTAGGAGCTAGGGGTTGCTTTGCTGCGCTTAACACAGGGCAGTCTTGACAAAAAGATCTCAGCCTCACAGGTGAGCAGCTAAAAAGGGATGCCAGCATCACTGAAAACTAGAGAGAGAAAGAGAGGAGCTGAACAGATCACTTTCTGATTTGCCCTCTTTTCAGTATCAGTTTCAGTACTGGAAGACGTGCGTTTCCTCCTAGGTAATGACAGACACATCCTGCCGATGCCGTGTACTCTTCAGCTCCTATTTTCTGTTTACTTTCCTCTCCGGATTCTCCAACCCCAGCTCAAACAGCAATATAGGTCACTCGGAGAACTTAACCGTTCCTCTCTTTACTGATGTGGAAGAGAGGTGGAGAACAGCAGGCTCGGCAAGACGGCACAGTGTGCCAAGTCTTCCCCCAACTCGACATAAATAGATGATATTTTCCAGATGCGCATCTCTTGACATCGACGCTAAGCGTTGGCAATACTCACTGTGATCAAACACCCAATACTGAAGAGACAGGAGAGGCAAAGGTTTTAGCACCATGAGCAGTGGTATGGTTAGACTGCTTTTTTTTTTTTTTTCTTTTTGAGGGTATGAGATCTTTCAATGTTGCACAGCACACCGCTTAAGCTTCCATTAGTTACAGAAAAAAAAAAAAGCTCTAAGTAATATTTTCCAACCTTTCACTAACAGTAGGGGCCAAAACCGCATGTTTTAAAGGTCTTCCACAGTTTTGTTATTAGAAGTAGAAGCCCTACTGATACTGATGAGTCATTTGTATTGGCGGAAACCAAGAACACCCATTTTCTTCATGTGTTACAAAGCTCCCAATGTGGTTTTCTATTCATTACTGGTCAAAGCAGTAGATTAAAACCAAAACAAGTGACAAGAACTCACCTTACTGTTATTAAAACCTGTTTTACACCAGCTGGCTTAGTTTATCGCACTTGCAGAGATCAGTTATTTTTCCCCTGTTGCAAAAAAATGGAAGAAAAATACACAAAAGATGACTACAAATCTAGACTCTGCAACAGTAAATCCAGGACTGCAGATGGATAATTCGCTCCGCTTCTGCAAAGGCTTCTGTGACTAAGAAAAGGAAAAGAAAGGAGGGAAGGAAATAAACCCACAACAAACCAACACAAGATCAGTTAAAAATCACCAGTCAGCAGAAGCGATCTTTTTAAGATCCTTATGAGTAATCAGGATAGTCTGTAAATAAAGCAGCAGTTGTACAAGAGCGTAAGTTTCCTTCTCCATGCAAATGAAGGAATCCTTTCATGCCAACATCCAGCATTACTGCTACTCAGGAGAGAAGAAAAAAAAACAGACAAAGAAATGGCAACATTCTGAAAATTAAGGGGAGCTAAAGACAGACTTTTAATCAGAATTCCCCGCTGGCATTAAAGAACGACTCTGCTGCAAAAGGAGGTAGAGGGCAGAGGACTCTACAGCTTGCAACCAGCAAAGATGCAATTCATCCACGGGACTTGCAGTGTCCAAGCTGGGAACAATGTTTGGGGTTTGTGTTGGGTTTTTTTGTAATGTCCCATTCACCAAAAAAAAAAACCAAAACAACCCAACCCTAACAAAAAAAAAAAACCAAACCAAAACCCAAACCCCCCAAAAAACCCCAAAGAAACAAAATAAACCCCAGAGGTTTAGTCCTGCCGAACCTTGGCGGCATTTAGATACACACTTCGAGCAGCAGCTCCGCAGCGGTGCAATGAACTTCTGCGTTACTCTAGGCGCCTAACGCAACAGCAGCCTGGCAAAATGACAAGCGCATTTTGGTATTGCTGGGGAAGAAAACCGCAGCAAAACAGTGACCGGAGAACTGAAAATAACCTTTGAACGAGGGCTGCGCGCCGACGGGCTCTCTACCTCCCATTGTAGATGGTTTATAGCGAGGGTAGCTCCAAGCTGCACCAGACACGTGAGTCAGCAAGAGCAGCTTGTAGGAAACTGCTGACACGTTCAATTGCTCTCACATCAACCGAGCACACCTACCCACTAAATAAAAAACAGCCTGCATGCAAATCGGGGTGAAGGAACACCTCCACACCTACGGTTCCTGTTTTCCTAGTTCAGGTTTGTATTTTAAAGCGATCACCAATTAAACTGGGGGGCGGGGACGATCAACAACTCAACCCCAAATCCCACCCTCCATGGATGTCAGCTGTAACAAGTAGCTGTCATTAAGTCTCCAGGGTCATTCTGTTTATTTAAACAGACGTAACTGCTTTTCCTCTTTTCGGAAAACAAAAATCACTGTTCTGCAGCCCAGAAGCCCTGCACAGTGATGAGCAGCAAACAGTTCCTGTTTTTCTTAGCAGGGAAACTCCTCTTGAACCCTTGCACCAAACCCCATCTACCCATCAGAGCCCGCCCGCATGTTTTCAAACCTTCAGAGCAACAAAAAAAATAAGCTCCCAGCTTCCATTTCAATTCCTACTAGGTGTAAACTGGAAAATCCCAGACTTTTTGATTCCTAAGTTTTCCAAGCATCTCTTTAGTTGATACAACAGCAGAGAAAGTTGCATGCAAATTGCAGGTTTTGGGTATAAACCTGGGAGGATCCCACCTTTTCAGGTGACCTTTCATACTATATAAGAAGAAAATGGGGTACCTCCTCATGTCCTGGTACCTCTTCCCCCTGCAATCACACTGAAAAGAAGAAACTGGGGTACCTCCTCAGGTCCTGGTACCTCTTCCCCCTGCAACCTCCTTCTCTTCTCTGAGGCGCTACATCTGAAGTGTCCCAGGTTTGCACCGAGCAGGTTTAGAGAGGCAGAGGAGATGGGGGAGGGATGAGGGGTTATGCAAAGGAGGGGGAATGCGGTGATGGTGCTGCACGCCTGGCAGCCCCCTCACCCATGCAGGAGCTGCACTTCAGCCCCCTCTGCATGAGGAGCTTTCTGTGGACAACCTGTTTCTTGCCAAATGCAGACACATCTATCAATCTGCTGAGATGCCGGTGCAGCGCAGCTGGTGTTCTTCAGGCTGTTGCTCTTTCTGCCTGACGATCAATACAGTCAAGCAGAGGAGTCTTCTGAGCCCGATTTTTGACGGATCAAAGTTCTGCTGCACGTGTAAACTTTCTGCATAAAGGTTTTATCTGAACTAATTCCCACGTTCCTTTTTATTTACCTGTTCCGAACACGTGGTTGCTCTTTGATCAGTATCATTAGTTCTAGTAACTCAGGAGCTGTGAGTCCATCACTGGCCACAAAGGCATTTGTATGCACACCACTGCTTGCCTGCTTTAAAATCATAATTCACAGTCCAAGAGTGACAGAGTAAGTAGTGCTCTTTTCAATCCACTACAAAGATGTTTCTGCCTAACTAAATAGCAAAATGAATGCACGGCAACTCAGCTGGCTACATTCATACATCTCCTCGATGGAAGCTTCAAATGCACACGTAATATTCAGGCAGCTGCCAAGGTTAATGTCTTTTGGCTGAATTTAAAGGGATGATGACCATTTTTTCTTTTTGGTAAAAAGCTGAATAAGCAGTTTGAGCGCTATTCTGGAAAACCTTAGGGAGTTACTGGGGATAGAAATCTACTACCCGTTCAGCTACTACAACAAAATCATTTAGACACCTCCTGAAATACCAGTAAAGAACTGCAGTGTCAGACTCTCTTCCACATTCTCTTAAAGCATCGGTAGCAGCAGAGCTAACTTGGACTTAAGAGAAAGCTCTCAGTTTAAGTCCAAATTTTCTCCAAAACATGAATGGAATTACTAGTGTACGTCCCCTAGCATAGTTCAACCCAGAAACCACTAATACAGGACCATCATACCCAAAATGCGCCAAGCTGGAAATTGAGACCCAGCGTTGAGAGACAGAAGCACACATGCCTTCAAACCTAAGTCAGATCTGCTAAACGCTACAGGTACGTTCATGCCACTTGTAAACTGAGAAGCCATTCAGAGAGCATTCCTTTGAGTAAAAAGGCACGTACGTTTTGATTTGAATATATAAACCATGTTCACACCACCTAAATTGAAATCACAAGAGACTCTGTTCATGTCACACAATAAATGCTATTCAATTTACACCAACAGCTTATTACATAAAAACGTCATTACTACCGAAATGATTACTTTGCATATATTAATGTTACACATCTCTTTTTTCAGCTTAGTGCCATGAACGTCTCTTAGCTACACTCTAAGAGGTCTCCTCTTTATCTGCGTACGTGAACTCCAGCCCAAAAAGGATACCACAGACACACAATTGAGAAAAGATCTCTTTTTATTCTTCTTGGGACTTTTAAAATACGGAAGTGCAATCACTGATTTTATTTTTTTTGTTTCCATGGCCAGTGATATTTTTAGAGAAAATCTTGAGGAAAATAACCAACTGGCAATCATACCACAGCCTTGTTAAGAAAAATAGCTACTGTGCTTTGGAACAGAAAATCCAGCAATGAAAAGTTTTAAAATAAGCAGGGGGCAAGCGACTTCGGTCCCACGCTCCACATTACACATCACCTAGACTGGGGTTTATTTTCAGCTCTCTTTGTCGTTAATTGCACATGTGCAGGAAGATCAGTAGGACTGCTATACAGTCCGAGGATTTTATCTCAAACCCGTTAATTTCAAGGAGTCTTTGAGGCCTTCTACATGTTTCCACTTACTAGGAGCATCACGTCAAGTGCCCGGTTATTGGGATTTGGACCGTTAGTCCAAGCCAGCAGCTCAGGTGCCATCTCTTAACTTTCCTTCATGCTCAGCACGGAAGAACTGACAGCCAAGGTTTGTTTCCTGATGATGGGAAGTGAAGAGGGAAGGAGAGAAGGGTGTCCCACCTCCACCACCACTGCACCCTGCCAGTGTGTGTGATACTAATACCGACAGATGTTCCAGATGTGCCTCTAGGTCAGAAAAGGACTAGGGATACTTGTCCTAGTACCGTTTCCCAGTGTGAGATACCTGGGCAAAACAATTGCTGACGATTAGCAGTCGGGATCTGTCAGCGTACTCATCAGCGCTCACTGGCTGCATGTACCTTTCCCATCCCATCCTCACAATTGCGAAAGTTTTCAAGAAAGGTAGTTCTTTAAGCACAAATTACACAGCTGAGTTGCTCGACAGTGTCCAGAGATAAATGCACGCTGTGCTTCTGTGGGGCACGTCCATAAAAGACCTCCCAATACCCTGACAACCACCCTGTCTCCAAAAATCACTACTGAGGACCTTTCTCGACCACTCGACAGCTCGGCACACATCTGTTTGAACAGCTCGGCCGGTGCCACAGAGCAGACTAACAGGGAAAGCAGACCTATGAATTTTCAATCCCCTGCTTTCCCAATTAAGTCACGGCTGCCTTCCATTTCTTGCAGAGCACCTTCAGAAACAGCCTTTGAAGCTGGAGGGGTCAAATGTGACAAGCGACGCTGAAAGCACAGGTTCAGCACACCACAGGGAAGCACGACGTCGATCCCTTTTGCTGCACAAGCGCCCCGATCTCAGTGACAGAAGGGGGCAGGCGAGGGGATGTAAGAGCCAACACAGGCTTTTAAAAGAACAACCGCACATCCGAAGCTGAGCTTTATTTCTGTCAGATGTACAGACACCTAAAACACCAGTTTAAGGCTGTTCTTACAACAGCCCTTGCCCCCCTCCCAGACACCACCTTAACACACAACCGCATCGCTTTATTCTATCCATCTCATCAAAGGCAATTATCTCAGATTTCAGTATTTACATACCTGAAGAAGCCAATTTACCCAAGCACCACCACCCTCTCCAAACTGCAGAGCATTCCACCGTCTACAGCAGAACCTCAGACAATTCCCAGCCTAAAAAAAAAAAAACCAACCCACAACCCAAAACCCAAACGTCCCCCGACTTGTGCCTAGCTGGGGCCCCAGAATACAGACTTAAAACACGTCGCACAAGTTCAACGACAGTTCGGAAGTCTCCCTAAAACGGGCTTTCATGGCGAAAAACACCGACACGGCTTCAACCGGGGCAAACAGCCGCGCCGTCAATTCCCCAACGCCCCCAACATCCCGGAGAGTTGTTTCTCACGACATGTCGCCCCTGCCTCGCGTTTCTTATTGAAGAAGAACGAAAAACACGCTTTACTCCGGAGCTGCCGGGGAGGAGGGGGGTGGGGGGGGGCTTCAGCGACAAGGGCACGACGATCTCACGATAACTGAGGCGTTTTAAGCAAGGCACCCGCCGCACTACCAAAATAGCTTGCTCCACAAAAGGAGAGAGGCATGATTTCACACTTAGCCTCTTTCATGACAGCCAGCGTCTTCGCGGCGCGCTGCTTTTGCCTACACGCCGTGTACACGTTCTAATGATCCAAGGAACTGCTAATCGGAGTTCGCATCTCCCTCCAAACCTACCAAAAAGACCCCACCACTACGGGGGTGGGGGACACGGAGGGGACGGCGCACGCCCCGGGGGCGCGGCGCGGCACGGCGCGGTGCCCGCTCGCCCCGAGCGGCTGGCTGCAGGTGGCCGCGGCGGTGGCGGGGCTGGGGGAAGGCGCCGGGACGGTCCTTCGCGGAGGGAGTTGCCCCGGGGGCTCCCGGCGGTACGGGGCCGGGGCGGGGGCTGGGGGGGTCGGATCCGCGCGGGGACTCGCGCGGGGACACACGCGTGCCTGGGCGCCTACGGCGCGCTCCCCGTTACGCAACGCGCGTGTTTCCCACTTTAAGGAATAACCAACGAGCGCTCCTGCGAAGCCCGCGGCCGCTCCGGGGGCGCAGAGCCCCCGCTCACCCCGTGCAACAGCTGCTCGGGGAGGAGGAGAAAGGGAAAAAAACACGCTGTCCCCCCCGCCCTCCCGTCCCCCGACACACACCCCGCTACCCCCCGTCCAGCCTCCCCCCAAAACTTCCCCTCCCTCCCCTTGCCCGGCGGGGGTGCCGAGCCGCGGAACAGGCGCACTCACCTCGCCTCCGCGCAACTTTCGGGGATCGCCCCTGTCGCCGCAGCCTTGGGAGGGGGGGTGTGGGACGGGGGAGTCCGTGGGGCGGGGTGGAGCGGGCCGAGGTTGGGGGACGGGAGAGGGGGTGAGGGAGACTGTTACGGTTGAGGTTTGGGGAGGGGGAGGTTTCTCTTATTGCTGCTGCTGTTGTTGTTTCGGAAATTCTTATTAATATTTCTCTGCGGTCAGAAACCTGCACCCTCCCCCCCCCAAAGGAAAAAAAAACCCGACCCAGACGCTCATCACATGGCGATTGCTTTGAACCAGCTGCTTCCAGAGCCAAAGTCTTGCGGAGAAAAATAAAGGGGGAAGGGAGGGAGGGAGAGAGGGAGGGAGGGGGCTGGCAGGGGGGCCGGAGGAGGAGAGAAAGCCGCAGCGGAGGGAGGGTGGGAGGGAGGGAGGCGGGAGGGAGGGGGGAGCGGCACCGCGGCGGCTGTGTCGCTGCCGGAGCGGCACCCGGGGCTGGCGGCGGTGGCAGCCCGGCAGAGGAGGGAAGGCGGCGCTGCGCTCCCGCGGCCGCTGCTGCCCGGCTCTGCCGCCCGCCCGCGCCCTCCGCCGCCGCCGCCTCGCGCGCCCCGGCCCAGCGCCGCCCCCGCCCCTCAATCGCTACATTGTTGACATTCGCAGGCTGACATCATCCTCCCCGCCCCGCCGCCCGCTCCATTCACAATAACGCTACGCCAACGGCGCAGCGCACGCTCTCTCAGCTGCCCCAGCCCTTACGCACAGAAAGCGGCGTACAACCGATCCGCGAATAGCGGCGCTACTGACGGCCCATCCGCTCCGCCCCTCCCTCCCCCTCCCCTGTCCTCCGGCCGGGAGGGGGCCGCGCATGCGCAGAGCGAAGGAGCGCCCTCCCTCCCACTCTGCTTGGGAGTGTGTGCGCGCGCACGCGTGCGAATGTGTGTGTGCGCGCGTGTCGCCGGACGCCGTGTCGGGGCTCGCGCTGGCCGCCGCAGGGGGCTCTGGGAGCCGTAGTCTGCCGCGAGAGGCCGTTGGGGCGGCGCGCGGCCGGCCGCCGTGGCGGCAGCGCTGTTGCGGGGTTGGCCTCGGCACCGGCCCGAGGAAACCCACCGAGGTGGCCCGGCTCGGCCCGGCGCCGCCGCGCTGGCCACGGAGGGGCGAGACGTGCGCCTCCCCAGGGGCCCGCCAGCAAGCCTGGCCGTGTGGGGTGCGAGGCGAGGGCGCGCCGCCCAGGGGAGAGGCTGCGGGCAGAGAGTGACGGGCAGGGCGAAAAATGCCCACCCGGTCACTCCTCGCTGCTGCCGGAGCCTCGGCGTTGATCCTGGTGATACTCTGTGCACTCCGCCCCCGGAGAAACCTCATCCTACTTACACTGCTGACCGCAAGCGTCCAACTGTCATGAGTCAGCCCTGCCGAACAGCACAAGAATAGATAAGCGCTCCCGAGACTAAAAATGAAAACAAAACCTCATCGAGTCTTCCCAACGTGAGAGGGTTGGCTCTTCTCGGCCTCCTCGCAGTGGGTGCAAGGTGCCCGTTCTTCAGGCCTTTCCTGGCCCCAAGGCTTAGCGCTGTGGTGGGCTCTTGTACCGAGTGGAAAGCTGTGATTCCTGCAAATTATCCTCGTGCTGGCAGACAGCACTTCTGAGCAAGACCCCAAATGCCACCAGACGTGAAATGCAATTGGGAGAACCAGTAAATGAATAAGCTGTGTTCTACAAGCCCGAGTTACTCGGCCTGGCTGGGGCAGAAAGAAAGATGAACGACGTCTGATAAAGAGGAAAGTTGGAAAATAACTGATTCACAATAGGGGCCATGAGTGAGATTATCTCTGGAGATATCTCTAATTAAAGGGCGTTGGATAACTAGAGGGTTACATTTTCCTGGGTCAGTGGTCTTGAAAAAGAAATTGCAGTTGCAGTAAATGTCAATAAAGAATGATGGTGACCTACTGCTAACAAAGGCACGTTCAGTAATTAACATGTGCATGTTTGTTATTTTTTCTGTGTTTTATGTCAGTTTTTGTTGTACATTTTCATCCTCTGTCTCCCCTTCACTACTGATAGATGATACGTAGTGTTTTCTGTAAGAGCAATTGAAGTTATTTTACTGATGTCTTCTGAAATTGCAGTGGCTACCTACATTTTCTGAGTCTACAGTGCTACAGCAAACTCTGCAAATAACTGTGTGCCAACAGAAAATCAACTCTTTGTATTTAACAACAAATACATCGTCACTCTTCAAAAGCATAGTTCTCCCCTGGCTTGCATTTTGCACGGTTGTCTGCTTGTGTAAAGCGAAAAGCCTTCTAGTTAGGTAGCATTTTACCCTGGCTTTTCCTAGCTGCGCGTGGCTGCAGAATAGCACTCCGCTGGAGAATCCAACTCACGAACTTCACTTCCGAAGTAGTGTTCGTATGAAGTCTCACTCACAAGCACCGTTTGGGTTCCAGTTCTGCAGACATACATGGTGTGATGCACGCAAGAATCCCCACAGCGTGTTAGGGGACTCGTCGTGTGTTTTAAGGACTGAGTCTCCCTCTTGCCGTGTTTTTCTCAGAGGCTCAAAAATAATTTTGTATTGGCGTGAGAGATAAAAATACCGCATGGAGAAGGACCGAGAGATAAAAATAAGCCACGCGGCATTTGCGATGCTTTAGTTAGCACACGATGTGCCCATTGTGCCGCTGCATTCAAAGTGCACGTATTCTGTTATTTACCACGCGCTGCAGGAGATATGACTCCAGGTAGTCAAAGCTGGCCAAGTGGGAAACTCAACAAAGCCCTCCCGCATACACCTCTGCCCATAGTGCGCCCTTCTGAAAGGCGAGGTAATTGCCATTTATCTCACTGGCCAACATTTAAAAAAATAAACGTTCCTATTTGGCTTAAGGGCAGCGAAATGTGAAAAACTCTGTTCTGGATTTTATAATTCTATTTGTGATAAAATTGGTGGCTTCAGTGTGAGCCAGGTCGTGCTTGTGCAGGACAGAGGTTGGCGCAGAGTGGAAGAAGCTAGAGCTGGGCAGGAACTGGCTACTTAGGTACTTAGGTACTTAGCTTTTGGTACCCAAATACCAGTAATAATTTTGTAACCAGTGTGGTCAATTCATAAGGGAAAACAGAGTTCAGATTCTTGGTCTGATTCAGGTCCTGATTTTACCATGGTCTGATCTGTATCTCTCTATTAACACTCAAACGCTGGTGAAAAAGCTAAACAGCTGATTTTCAGAGACAGAAGAAACACTACACGAGCAATGATACCTACTGTTTAAAAATGCCGGGTTTGTATCACGTGTATTACATTTCAGTGTATTTGCTTCCCAGTTCCTTCCCAAACTGCTTGTGTTGCAGCAACAAATCCAGTCTGATCCGGTTTCCTCTGCAATCAGCTGTCTTCATGCCTCAATTTTCGTATAGGCAACTATTTCTGGACCCTTTTTCATTAAGTAGAGCCAAACATGTATTCCAGACAACTATAAATTATTTGACGAGATGTCATGTATGGTCTCTCAGAATGGTCCACGATTTGTCGAGCAAAAGTGACAAAGTAAGGTGAGAGTAAACGTGCAGAGGTACAATTTAGGGTGAATACTTGAGGGATAACTCAGCGTGAACACTGCAACGCTGTCCTCGAGAAAAGGCTGCATCAACACATTCAACGAGAAATTTCCAGGTTGCACGTTACCTTCGCTAATGTCTTAATTAGGTGCTTTCGCCACACTGCCGTGACTTCATCCCTTTAGAGAGGACTGCCTGACTGAGCTTATGGCACTTGACCTACTTTTCAGTGTTTTCTTTATGGGTAACACAAAACTTTCCAGAGTATCCGAGTTATGAATATCTATTTCAATCATATTTCATATGTAAATTTAAAAGATTTTAAATGGAATCCAATATTGTAAAACATGTCCCAACATCCCTTTCTGAGATCTCATTTGCATATCAATCTCGTAACTTGAATAGTCTTAATAGTGCCACTTGTTGGAGAGCGCTGTGTATTGCAAGGTATTTCAATCACGTATTTATAAAAACAAATTGCTTTTTCCTGGGGAGAGGTAATTCCTAATTTAAAGTGCTTTGGGAAGAGATGAAGTACCGCGGAGAACAACTTTCGTTGCAGTCTCAGCTTCAACCACGCTGACTCAAAGACTCTGAATGAGCAACACGTTTGAGAATCTTATGCAACTTGATCTTTACAATGGTAATGAAGGAGTGAAAAAGGAAAAAAAAAAAAAGGACAAATCTTGCGGTTTTTTAATTGAGGAAATTGTCATTTCCTTCCGAAGTACATCTTACCCTGCAGCGTTTGGGTGAGAAGGATCAGCTTTCCTGGATGAGCCCTGGTCCTGCGCACAGATCTAAGTCATTATTGATAATTATGCACATATTCTCCTGGGCTGTGCAGGTAGAATTCATTAAATTGCATCATTTTCTTTGCAGTGATTAAGAAATTCATCGTTGATTACTGATTATACTAAAGGCACTGTATGTCTTTTCGCAACCAGATTCTAACGCACCCCAGGTACACTGCGTTTCCCGGAGCACAAGCAGCACGCCCTGAGTCAGCGGCTGTGACGGCTACGAAGGAGACATTGTCATGGTGTGCCTGATATCAAAGATCCACAATGTAATGTCTCCGCAGCGTGGCTTGACATCACATCAAAAAGCTCCACAACAGAACATTTGCCACGCACAGAGCATCAGATCTCTGGCATGGTATTTTGAGGAGCTGGTGAGATATGGTATTTGAAAGACATTGAAGTACTAACAAAGCGTTGTTCTGGGGCTAAAATTACAGTGTTGGAAAGCAAGGCAGGGAAAAATGGCAGGCACTGACCTTTAGGAAAATAGACGCAGGTAACATAATAGAAAGGAAATGTGAGGAGTTGTTGACTTCTTATGTCAAGGAATCGAGAGTCGGTTATCATTGAGGTTTACATGTCACATCCAAAACGTGTTCTATGGTCGCTAAGTCAAAGAGTAAGGTCTGCTCTTATGGTCATCTTTTTGGAAAAAAGAGAAGCACACTACTCGGGTCACCTGCCTGCTGGGGTTGCCGGGCTTTGATTTGACATGTAGTAGTTTGGGAAAAGTAATTTCAACACCCCTGCTAGACAAATAGGGTGAACAGCCTAAAGATTATTTAGGAGGAGTTCAGGATTTGTCAGCCCCAGAGCAAACGCAATCCTAGCAGTCTTCTGGTATCTTCATGTTCAGTGCTGTCCAAGCACAGCCCACACCAAGTCCTGGAGATAACCGTCGAGGTTAAGGCTTTGTTCTGTTGCTGCTTTCAAAAAATTATATTTTAAAATATTTTTATTTAATACATTCATTATTATTTAAAATTAGCAAGTAACATTTTAGAATTTGCATTTAACTTGTATCTTAAAATAGAGTATAAAACTGAGGGGTTTATGTATATTTTTTTTTAGCTTTCCAAAGGTCTAATTTTGCAAATTCCCTGATTCTGCAGGTCAGGATGATCCCAGAGCCCCCTTCCAAAAGCAAGGACATCCATAATGACATATTTAAACCTCGGTTCATATTCCCCTATCACTAAGAATCAGCGCAGGCAAATCAGCTCCGAAAGTCGTTTGAGGGCAGTTGTGGACAAAGCTCAACCTTGTTTTAGCTCAGCTTGCTCAGAAGCCTTGTAATCCTTCTTTTTTTCTTTTTTCTTTTTTTTTTTTTTTTTCCAACAAACCTCTGTCCTTCCAGTTATTCAGAAAAGCAAAAATATCTGCAGCAAACCATGAGGGAGCAGACAAAGCATCTGCCTCGGCAGGGCTGTTCTGCGAATCAAGGGGTGTGCAAGAGGGTTGGGAAAAAAAGCTCCTTTCTCTTGAGCACTGCTGAGGGAGGGAAAACAAGGGCAGCATGCAGAGGTTAATCCAGATGTGACGGAGCAGTATTTGTGACGGAGTGGTGTTTGTGCTCCCCACAGCAAATAATCAGCCATGAGACTTTTTCCATTCAAGACCACAGAGGTATTTCTGAGCAGTCCCAGTTCTGGCGTGTTGCAGGGCACCAGTAATCTGTCAAGATCTAATTCAAAGACATGATTACGGGAAGGAACGGGAGCTGGGTAAGAAAACAAAACACTGTTCCTTAGGGAGAAATTACTATTTCTAAGGAGTCTTATACTCCACATAGTCTTTAACATCAATGAGACTTTATGCACATGCACCAGTGGCTGACTAGACCCAAATCCATTAATTAGAGTAAAAGCCTTGAGCTAATTATTACTCACAAACAAAGATCCTAAGTTGGTAACAGCTCTGACTTCCTAGTGCTCGTGAATCTGCTCTCAGTGGATAACTGCAGCAGAGGCTCCGTGCAAATACATTTCTTCCAGGCTGGGCTGTGCAGCCACGGCCCAGGACATCTCACTGTCATTGCAAGCAAGTTGCAAGGAGTTTCTTCAGACCGGACAGTGGTGGTGGGATGTCTGACTGGATGCCTGGATGACACTTACGTCTCTGGAGACCTCTCCCTTGGTCCTCAGTGCTGGGCTGCTGCCATGGCAGACATGTGCTCCCTTTGCCTCCACAGGAGGAAATGTTCTTGGTTGAGCACGCTGCGTCTTCAGTGCAAGTAGGGACTTCTGGTCACGCAAGATGTAGCAGATGGGTGGGAAACACAAAGCCACGAAGACAATGAAATGCTGGTAGGGCTGGCAGAGGAGAGCAGGGCACTGGAGGTGGGCAGTGGAGATGGAGGTGCGGAGGAAGCAGAGAGCAAACCACAAGCTTTGGCAGAGCCAGGTGGTGGTAGATGTTACTGTGTTATGGGGCACGGCCGAGGTGCCCATCCGTGTGCTTTCAGAGGGAGGGGTGGGAAGTGACAGGCAGCAACATGCAGAAATGTAAAATTTAAGAGGCAAGTCTGGCCATCATGTAGCTTAAAAATAGCATGTGTTTCATGTAGCTGAAACGTGACTGGAGCACAAGAAGGCTTGTGGAGGTCGGAGATGGCTTCTGGCTGAACAGAAGTCTGAAAATGACCAGCTGGAGGGCACGTGGGGGAAAATGGAGGATACCGATGTACTGACACTCAGCAGGGACACAGTGGCTGTACCAGCACAGTGGCTCCCACTGTCTCTGATGGCCCTGGAGTAGATGCTGGAGTAATTTGGAGTTGTTATTCCAGACAAAATCCCTGACGCTGTGCAGTTCTAATGGGAGTTATAATGCTTCAGTGCTAAACTGGAGGCTTTGGCTTTTGCAGTGGCAGTTTATTTTGTTTCCAGCAATAATACTAACCAAAGAGGTTGGGACCCCAATGAATCCATGGGTTTCCACTCAAATAGCTAACAACAGCTTGATTCATTACTTCTCACATCAATTGATTTTGCTTTTTTTCCAAAGAGGCTGCAGGAGGTTCTTCCACTTTAAGCAAGGACCGAGACAGAAAATATATTTCTGTGAGGGTGAAGATGTCTCTTTTCATGCAAAGGGATTTATAAGCCACATTCATATCTTTTTTTGATTAATAGATAGTGCTGCTGAAGTGTTAGCACTTAAGGCAGAGGTCAAGTCTCTGTTATTTTTCTGTCTTAAAGGTGAAAGCAGAGTGCGTTGGCTTGCAGCGTGTGTGTGTGATTTAAATTATTATTTTTTTTTGGTAGCTGTGACAAATAATTGTGACCCCTGATTACTGGAGTGATTTAAAGCTGCTCTTTGCTATGTTAACTTGAAGTTGTGAACTACAAAGGTCTGCTGTGAATAGCATATGAATAGAAAAGGGACTCTGCTGGAACTCGCTATTATATTTGAAGTTGGTAGAAACTAAAGATTGAAAAGACCGGTTAGTTCACTGAATGAATTCATTGCACATGCAAGACAGAAACTCCTTGCACAGTGATATCCTTCCTACATTTCTCAGGAAGAAGAAAACACGTTGAGATGTTTCTGGAGAAAATGCTTTGACACAATGCAATCCATTAGGATGTCTACATTTTGACCTGGTCTGCCAGCTAGGCAATTTTTGCATCAAATTTGCCATGTCAGTTGCAGAATGACTAAAAAATTAAAGCTTCATGTAGAACAAAGACGATTTATTATGTATTTCTCTTTCTTACGCTGAAAAAGAAATGTTATTCTATGGCTGTTGCAGTTCTGGTGTCCTTTGAAGAACTGTCAGTTTAAGTGCAAATGTTGTGAAAACATCTGTGAAATGCAAGGTTGACGATAATTATTTTTCTGATTTTTAAATACAAAAGTAAAACACCGTTCAACAGTTGGCAACCTGCAATGTCCAAAATTCACATAGTGATACGAGTCAAAGCTTGAACATGGATGGTTGGGAAACGAAAAATTGGTGACGGTTGGGGATTATCTGAAGTGGAAAAAAAACAAGAAAGAAAAATAAACAAAAGCTGCAAAGAATGACAAGCAAATTCCATGAGAAGAAATTTCAGTCGTCTAATAATTGAACTTAATTTAATTTAACCAGACGCGTAGGCCAAGAAACCTTTATCTTCTTTTTTTTTTTTTTAATGGACTTTCATGGGAAGTTGATAGAGTTCCTCAAAGGAATAGGCTTGCTAGCTGCAATTTATGTATGGTACAGCCTACTTTTGTCTTTAGCTTATGAAATTTGGTCTAGTTTGTCATGACTACTTTCTTTGTTAAAAGGTAAAATGCACATTGGGCAAATGTTCTATGGCAATTTGCATAAAAAGTGATGACAAAGAGCAATTAATTCCTCATTATTATGCAGTGAAATGCTACTTTGCTCCTAAGTGACTGTAGAGGAGGGTTTTTTCTCTGTGTGTAAATCTGTTGCGGCATTGTTCTAAAAATAGTACTTAAGAGCCCTCTGCACTCTTTATAAATCAGGGTCTTTGACACTCCATTCAATCCTCTACACAGAGATTTTTCTCACACGCGCTGAACACTACAAGTATCTCCCCAAATGTTCATCGCAATAATAAGCATCAGAATTTTGTTAGATAAAGCGAGATAGAGGGAATTTAATATTTTGTCAAATTAGATCTCTATCTTTTTTATCTGGAGATCAGTATTCAAAGTACACTCGGATCACACACAAATAGAAACATATTCCTACCACACACAGCTAGTCTCCGTACAGAACAAAGAGTCGAGATATCGTTTTCTGTGAAGGCTTGATTCTGAGCACAGATTTCATTACTGGCTCGCCATAGGATAATGAAATTCCTTCAGGGCAAAGAGGAGGTACATCAAAGAGGCAGCGTGGAGAGGCAGACTTTGTTAGTGCATGCTCTGTCACCTGCATTACTGGTCTTTGCCTGCCTTTAATTTTTAAGGAAATGTTAGTAATTCAAACCCCTTTTTATTGGACCGACTTATATTTATATATACACACACGCACGCATGTGTGTGTATATGCACATGCACGCAGAAATGTGTTTTTCAAAGTAGAAACCCTCAGAAAGTTGCAGGGCGCCTTTGCAGCTGAAACAGGCTACAGGAAATAATTAATTTCTTGCTAGCAAAGAAAGGCCTGTGCAGGTCCTAGAAGCATCTTTGCGTTTAGCAAATAAATGCTGTCTGCGGCGTGTAGATAAATAACCCTTCGTGCAGCTCTGCCTTTTTTATTTCTGTAGCGATTCAGAGTGACTTCAGTGCTTATGGAAATGAGAGGCCAGTGTTCTGTGAGACCAGGAGCTGCTGAAGACATGAATCACCAAAGCTTTCCCACAAAGCTTTGCCAATACGGGAACAAAAGGGCTGCCCTACAGAAACAGATCACGGGTCTATCTAGTCCAGCATCCCGCCTCTGGCAGCGGCCAGTAACTGATGCTTCAGAGCAAATCAAAACCACAGCGAGCACCTCGCTAATTATGAGATGCTACGCGTAGAGGGAAAAAAAGGTTGATCCTGACTCACAAGAGAGCAGTTTATGCCCTGAAGCGTGAAGTTGATTTCCCTTGTATCCGTTTGCTTAACTCGCACAGTTGCAAATACTATTTATGCTTAAAAGAGTTTCTAATCCTCTCTTGGATCCTAATCAACAATCTGCCTCAATAACCTGAGTTACCAGGAAGTTCTCGGGGCTGAGCACACACTGCGTGGAAGCTTTGTGCTTTGCTAGTTTAGGGAAAGTTTTCCAGCCTTGGCCTAACACCCACTGCCCTGAGGATCAGACCTAATTGTCTAGATGAAAAATACCCAAGCTACCACTCCCTTCCCCTTGAGTCCTCCCCAACCGAAGCAGCTGAATCTTTCCCACCCCCACTTGCAAAGCTATGCTTTGGGGAGATCTCTTTTGCTGGCACAGGGCAGCGGCTCCTGCTTTCTATCCTTCTAGGAGGTTTGGATGGGTTCCTCTGCGTGTCTCACCTCAGCTCAAGAGGTCTGCCTGCAGGCAGGGGATGCTGCCTGGCCCTGCTGCCTCCCGCTCTTGCAAGGGAGAGGGCAGAGGAACAAGGGCAGAGGCCAATTTCACGGGAGGCAGCAGTGGTGCCAGCTCCTTTCTGCCCTTCCAGCATTTCCTCCACGCAGGCTGCTCTGTGGAAACATGCAATGCCTGTGAGAGTCCTTCTGCTTCCCAGCCTGCTCCAAATTTTCTGCACTCCTGGGCAAGAATGCAAGCAATGTTTTCAAACCATCCTTTGATGACCTTGAGTCACCTTTACCATCAATGTGGAGCAGTCTTGGCTCCATTACAGCAGAACTCTCTGCACTCTCCCCATTGAGTATGGGTTTCTTCTATGCACATCTCCAAACGGCTACTTCGATCCAGCACATGGACCATAACAGCAATACCAGAAGTGAAAGGAGATACAAAAAACCCTTAACTAAGGTTTTGGTTAATCTTAAAGGTGTGACCCTGAGCTTCTAGAAGATATAGGTGCCTCCTAAACAAAGAGGTGCCCAAACTCTCCAGGTTTGCATCTCAAAGCTTCGCCTTTGCAACTTGTGGCTGTCATTGCTGCTCAGGCGCAGAGAAGCCTCACTTCTGATGGTGGCAGGCAGACCGGTGCATCCAAGACAGCTCCAAGCAGCCCTCTTGGGTGCCACTGCCATCCCATCCTTACCTCTGGCTGTGTTTTCCCATTGGTCCCATATCATTTACCCCTCGGGCAGACACTGGTGTTCATTTGACCTTGTAGTAAGCCGGTTTGGGAGCTAAAGTGGCTGCACATTTCTTTGCAGGATTAGTTTTCTGCCAGCTTAACTTCCTGAACCAGCTGACCAGGAGATCAGATAGTCTGGTACAAAAAGGAGGAGTGGGAATGGGAGGCTGGGGACAGGGCAGAGCACCCTGGGTTTGCAGAGACCTGCAGCCTCAAGAGTGTGCAAACCAGGCTGGCAGCCATGCAAGAAGGTGCTCTGCCTGCTCTGTGCTTCCCAGCACAGAGCCTCACCAGTATCTGCCATGGGGCAGAACCAGCAGCACCTCTGCATCTTACCAAGGGGCAGTGCTTTAAGCCCAGGGAAGAGTGGCAGGGTGGTGGGGTAAGGAAGGAGGTGCCAAGGTGACATCAGGGTCAGGCAGTGGGCTCAGAGTGTGTAGAAGAAATGCTGAGTCTGGTGTCTCAACGCAGGCTGAAAGCTGGGAGGCTCTTGAGCCTGATCAGCCCCTTTTGTGCAAGGCAGAGGCACTGAGCAAGCTGGCAACACTGGGAGGGCTGGGCGCAGGCAGCCTGTATCAGCGGTGAGGTTGGTCATACGCGTGTTTTGCTGGATAAGGCTCATTTCCCTTCTTGCTTTTGCCACACCTAAAGCCACCCATGCCTCTGTTTCCATCAGCTTTCGCAGGATCTCTTCAGCTGTCACTCCAGCTAGGTCAAACAGAACAAAGCCCAAATCAGAGCCCTTGTCTGGCAATGATCTCCTCATGCGGGGTGCAGCCTGCTGAATACAGAGGTCTCAGACTGCCTGCAGTGTGCTGGTTTGTTTATGCAGTGCAGCTCATGCTATTTTATTTACTCAAATGTCATTACCTGCGTCCTGGGAGAGGTGGGAGGGATGCCTTCCCCGAGCTATACTGAATTTTCCTGAAACCACCGAGCGAAGAGAATGCCATTTCATGTCAAGAAACTGTTATTTCACCTACGCGTGTGTTATGTTGCGTTCTTCAGACTACATTTTACGTGCCTGGGGTGTATACGTGTGATCTACTGAAGCCGCTCGCCGTCTTCCATAATTTATGCTGCCCTTCAGTCTTAGCAGCGTGCATAAACTTCAGTGAAGCGTTGTCACTCCTCTCTACATCATTGTGAAAAATCATCCGAGGGACAGCACTGGACCTGGGGCATTCTGCGTTTCTCCTGCTCTGCTTTCCAGACCGGGCTCCGAGGTGGCAGGATGACACAGCAGAAGAAAAATCACAGCCAGCAAGGTGTGAAATAACGTCCCTGATAGTAAGAAATTAGAATGGATAATGTGTTAGCATGAACCTTGGCATGGTCGTTCAACCTAGTAGCGTCGTCCTGGGGGTGGCAGAGTCAAGGAAAACATGGCTTTCCTGAAGGCAAATGTTCCCTCTTATCTTCGGGCAGCCTCTTCATAAAACCTCACAATGAGCAAACAGATGTAATAGGAATGGGAAGACGTGAGGTTTAACCTTTAAGTCACCAGGGCTTTAGCATTTACCGTTGTCATGCAGGACTGTACCGAGATTATTTGTTCCCTATCGCTTAATCCATTTCTAACACGGCATACTAATCCACAGTTTGTCGTTTGACTCATTGCTGTGCCATGAGGAGCTCGGTCAAAAGCATTTTGAAAAGCCACTGACACTTCCCGCTTCCTTAATTCCCTGGGACATTTTGCAGGTTTGAGGGGAGAGACCTTGTAGCCCAGCTGGCCTGACCCTGCTCGCCCAAACTAACCTGGTCTGTGGTTGCGCACAGTGGGCATCCTCAGCCCTGGGGTCGGTATTACCTACGTTCATTTCTGACTCATCCTTTGGAGCGGGGACATTCTTTAGTCTTGGGAAACACCCTTGTTTTTCAGAGTTGTGGGCTCTTGCCAGTCACTCTGTGCTGAAGTTTAGCTTCCCCTGAACGCTCCTGGATTCTTTTACCTTCTTCAGCTTGGTTTTCTAAACTTGCTCCAGTACATCTCCTTCAGAAATGTTTATCTTCATACTATCACACTCATCATTTCCATAAATTCCCAAATCCCCCACCACAATGAAGAAAAATGCAAATAATAAGTTCAGCTTCTTGAAAAATGTCTTAATCTTTGTTAATTGCATCCTTAATTCCTTAGTGACCCGGAGGGCCTACAGAGACACACATGAAGCTTTATTTATGTTTAGTCTATTTGAATAATTATGTATTGTTTATCTTAATATCTTTGGCTATTTGCTCCCTCTCCTCCCTCTGAATTACTATCTATTTACAGTTTACCTGTGACTTGTGCTGAGCTGGTTTGGGCAGAATTTCTAACACGCCTGTGTGAAAGCTCCCTCGATGGTGTTCTGGAGGCAACATCTCTGAAGTTCACAGCACCACACTCTTCTTCCAGTACAGCAGCTCCTGCCCTGAAAGAGCCTCTAAGGCTCCAGAATTTCTTACAAAGGTTTTGCTTGTCTCGGTTCAGTGTGATAACACAGTGTCATGTGATAATTCCGTGAGGCATTTGATTTTTTTAAATAGCATTATTAGCAATGATATTATCCATGAGAGCAACTTAACTTAAGGTTGTCAGATACTTTCTTCCTGTCTTTCTTCTTCTATGCCCTGTGTCAAGCTCATCCATTTAAAATGTGTGTTTTTTAGGAAGAGGAGTGAGGACCTTTGGTAGAGAGATGCGCTGAGACGTGAGGGAGGAGGCAAGAGTGGGGCTGAATGAGGAGCTGGTGGGAAGTGGTGAGACTGCCTGACCGGAGTACCACAGCTGAAATAAAGCACGTGCACCCCTCAGCTGCCTGTGTGGGTGACCTACCTGTGCCCTCTTGGAGCATGGGATTTGTACCAGAAAGGCTCAGGAGGAGACCTTACACTTGGTTTATATGCTTGATGTGAGCTAGCATTGAGCTGAACCCGTGAAGGTGCATGGCTACTTCACTACCTTACCCAGCCTCTGATTCCAAGCAATTTTCATTTTACCTCATCGCTGAGAAGGTCATGAGAGAAATAAACCTTTTGACTAGGTTATTTTCACTTTCTTTGTAAGACTTTGGTACAAAACAGATTAATTAAAATGGAGAGAACAATAATCTCTTCCGTCTTCATGAGACCTGTATGTGCTGTGTAGGGAGAGGAAAGAAATGGGTCCTGTAAGTGGTGGATCATTTTGTGTACTTCATGGGAAAAATTGGCCAGCTCATTTCAAAGCAAATGATGTCTACAGTACTTTAAAGGGAAGTGGGAGGAAATACTAATAATTATATCTGAGTTGTCTTAGGGCTAAATTCTGTAAATGAGTATGGGTGTGACTGGGCAAAACATTGTCTTGATGTTAACTTGAAGGAAAAAACAAACCTATCAAACCCAGATTCAGTTGCAAAAATTGTTATGCATGTTATTGTATATCCATTCAGGGATATTTGATTTTTAAATTTTTGTAGCTGAGTATGCAAATTAATCCTTAGTAGCCTTTGTAGGACGATGTTCATATGAAAAATTATGACTACTTAATTTCAGTATTTCAGTCTTAAAGATCCAAAATGCCCAGAGAAGAGGAGAAACAAAAAATAAATCAGTTGGGTGTTTGTGGGTTTTGTACTAACATAGATGAGAAAGTGAAAAAGGACCAAGGAAGGGAAAGACAAGTAAACTTATCTGTGTAGTCAGTGTTATCTTTAGGGCAGATGGGATTATGCTATTGATCAAAGCCCATAGCTATGGTGACAAAGAGTAATAAATAAGGAAGTTATTAAAGGGAGTTTATCATAGGAAAACTTCGATAAGTGGGGCATTCAAGGTAGGTGATTATTCCCCTCTATTCCACTCTCATGAGACCCCACCTGGAGTACTCCATCCAGCTCTGGGGTACCCACTACAAGAAAGACATGGAGCTGTTGGAGCAAGTCCCGAGTAAGTCATGAAGATGATGAGGGGACTGGAGCACCTCTCCTGTGAAGACAGGCTGAGAGAGTTGGGCTTGTTCAGCCTGGAGAATAGAAGGCTCCAGGGAGACCTCAGAGCAGCCTTCCAGTACCTAAAGGGACCTACAGGAAAGCTGGAGAAGGGACTGTTTATCAGGGAGTGTAGTGACAGGACAAGGGATCACGGCTTTAAACTGAAAGAAGGTAGATTTACATTAGATATTAGGAAGAAATTCTTCCCTGTGAGGGTGGTGAAGCACTGGCACAGACTGCCCAGAGAAGCTGTGGCTGCCCCCTCCCTGGCAGTGTTCAAGGCCAGGCTGGATGGGGCTTTCGGCAGCCTGGTCTAGTGGAGGGTGTCCCTGCCCATGCCAGGGGGGTGGATTTGAAGTCCCTTCCAACCCAAACCAGTCTGTGATTCTGTGATTCTAGGCAAACCAAGGAAGGACTAAAGGATAAAGAGAGTCCAGTCCTATATAGTGGAAAGGAGCTCCACTGCAGCTCTTAAATGCAGCAGTTAGGGTGCTGCTGAGAAGCAATTCTTTTCAGCATCCGGAAACATATGAGTTAAAAAATTTTTCTCAACTGACAAGGGCTCAGTTAAACAGGTCAAAAAGAGAAGGAAAACCAAAACACGAGCTCAGAAAGTTGCTTTTGCCTTGTACCGGGAGTCAGAAAGTGTCAAAAGACATGTCATATCTTAAAAGGCTAAATGAAAAGTTACAGTTCCTCAGTACATGAAGAAAGAAAAGCTTTATTGAAATACTTTCTTTGTGGCATCCTATAAAAATATTATGAGGACAGTGCATAAAAGAGTAAGAAAAACAGAGGTTACTGGCAATTCATGTAAAGGCAAGTTTCTGTTTTATAGCATAACAAGAGAAAGCCATCACTCCCTGTACTAGTGTTTCTAATTATCTGGTTTGGTTTTTTTTATTATTTGTCATAGTTTCTAGACTTTTCTGTTAAAAACCTAAGGCACTTCCTGAAAACAGCATGGTATAGATGTTACCAGACTGGTTGCATAAACCTTCCATCTTTCTTCACTCAGATTAATAAACATGAACAGCCATTTTCTCCAGAAATACCTTCTTCAAAGTCAAGGGCTCAGGTTTCCTCCAGTGGATTCTGACATTATGACCACAAGCAGTGACATACCAGTAGCCACTCCTTCGGTGGCCCTCTGCAAGCTGCCTTCCCCTGCCACGGGATGCAGTCGTGGCTGCAGAGCTGCGTGGATGCTCACCTGCACTGGGGCTGCCACTGCTGATTCTGGACTGGTTTTCTGTCAAGGCAGACCTTGAAAAAAGGTTGGAGAAAATCAGTTTGGTCTGGTACATGGCAGTGTCCGAGAATCCCCTTGCCAGCTGCAAAAAGCTGAAGTTTCTGTAGTTCCAGCAGTTCCAGAACTGAGGCATTCACCCTGAAAGTCATGGTGAGAGAAAAACCACAAAAAGTGAGGGTCTGTTTCTTTGGCTCAGATGTGTTTCTGAGCCTGTTCAGGGCTGTGCCAACCCTGGTGAGGAGGAGGACCTTCATCTTTGCACAGTGTGGCAACCTCTCCCCAGCCAGGAGCCTCTGCAGCCATGGTGCACGGTCAGAGCTGGGTGGATGAGAAGACTTAAGGGCCTCAAAAATACCACTAGGATGCTAAGAATTTGAAAGCAGCGTCAGCCTGAATTCAGGTGGAATGCAAGCACAGGAAGGATTTTGGGGAGGCAAGATGTGGGCATCCTCAGAAATCCCATCTCAGACACGGAGTAGACCCTTTCGATGACCTGTCACCAGGCTGAAAATGTCTCAGCTCAATTAAATGAGTAACAATTCTGCCTTCACTTAGATAAATTCTGCCTTCAGATTCTGCATGGCTTTTTGCATTGCTAACTCACTGACACCAGTGCAAACTGGTTTGTAAGTCGATTCTGAAATGGGGATGCTTTGTACCAGCCACACAGGCCAGAGAAAGGACTTTGCGGCCCACTGGAGACCCTGCCCCGCCAACTTCACTGGGTGTTACATGACAGCAACTGGGACTGTCGCTGACCCCGAGTACTCTGATGGACAACCATCCATTTACCCTGTTGGCTGCTATGCTGTAGGAGTTCATGCAGCGAGATCAGAAAATGGGATTGGCATCTCTAACACCATGCTCAAATATACCGTGTTTCTGCTCTTTGTCTGAGCACTCTAAGCTCTCCTTTTCTTCTTCCCAGCCAAGGAAAAGCTGCTGCAGTGCATAACTGAAACCAGGTATTTCTGCTGTTTTTATGTTACAGATAGGTGCTCTGGGAATAATTGCTACATGTCCTTCTCCCAGCTGAAAACCAACTAAAAGCAAGCCTTAACCATAATACCGGTAAATAACTAGCTATGATTTCTGTTAACAAAGCTTTTTTATTTGTTCACACACAGTGGAGAAGCAGCAGACTGGGAGTGTTGTTAGCAATATATTGTCTTCTCACTATTGTTAGAGTGGCATATCATCACCTCGTTTTATTTCTTCCATCTGTTTCATGCCAGGTTTGCTGTAGCGCTGCTCCGAGAATACTGCGATCATTTGTTTGTACTGATATCAGGAATAAATATAAAATGTTTTTGAAGGCACCATAAGGATGGAGAGTTTGATGGGATTACAGTAAAAGCAAGCAAGCTGTGAACAGAGACACAGACTGCTGCAAGATACGGGATCTGTGGAAGAAATGAGTTAGAGGTTATTAAGGGAGAAGAAAGATGTTCTTGTGACTAAGGCACCGGACTGACACTAAAGAGCTCTGGCCTTTGTTCCTGGATGCATTATTGGATTCCTTTGTGACCTGTGACAAGTCACTTAATCTCTCATTGCCTCAGTTCTTCACCAGTAAAATGGAAGTAAATAACATTTCTTTACCTCACCGATCTACTTCAGAGATAAATCCATTCAAAAGTTATGAAATGCTCAACTGTTAAAGTGATGAGCGCACAGGAAAATGAGTAAATCAATGAATTCTAACTCTCTGCTTGTGATGAGTTTACCAAGTCATTTCTCTGGCCAGTGAACCTGGTATGAAGACAAACACTGGCTTTCTCCTAGGTAGAGAAACATCAATGAAGTGTGTTTCATGTGAAGACATAACAAGGTCTGAGATACTTTTAATGGTAATATGTCAGTAAAGAAAAAAAAAAAAAAAAAAAAAGATAAACCCCCTTTTTTTCTTATTACATCAAGGAAGAAGAGACCCAAGAGAGGGCTGATAGATGTCTTAACTGCATAAAATGAAAGATTGAATACAGGCAACATACAACTTTTCTATCATTGGGAAACTTTTAAAGACTAAAACATACATGAGCTTGGCTTTTCACTCCCAGGTACCTTCTGCAGTCAATTATATCCACTAATAGTGAGAATAAAATGCTTCACATTTAGACAGTTGCATTTTATATTCCCCTTGCACCTGTATAAACGACACACAAGGCTCTAGGCATGGAGAATCCTTTTCCCATAGATTTCCAGCATATCATGACGTGAGGATGTTGCTTTATTCTTCAGCACCATGTTTGTCACCAAAGCTACAGAGATATGATATAAATGCTATCAGCGAATCACACCCAGAAAGCTTCCTAATCCCAGATAACTACTATGTGATGGTGTATGTGTTTGGAACTGATAAGGAAATCTTTTAAATTTCCTATTATCTTTGATTAGATATGGGTTTTGGTTTTGATTTAGTGGTAGGCACCTACTGCGAGGAACAAAGGAGGTGTCACAGATAACAGAGAGATAATTGTTTTAAAAAGTGAGATCCCTGAGAGAATAAAAAGCAGGTTGTTGAATTTCTTCTCGTTTTATTGATTATCCTTTCACTATGATTATCCATCTGCGGAAACATATGCTTTCAAAGGAGTTAATCTTATCTGTGAGATGACTAACATGCATCTAAATTTTCTGTTGTTACATAGCAGTGACATGTCTTTACACCAGACCCTTCTCCTCAATGTGTCAAACACCGGTGGCACCGGCTAGTTTTCCTTTAGGATGAGGACAAGCGGTTTCCTTTGAATCACTGTGTTCTTCCTTCATGGCTCACATGTGGTTGAAAATTATTTGCAGGCAGATGCTGACAATTTCCTGAAGAAACTTCATGGTTCATTACCTCCCTTTATGATAGCAGCAAAATAAATTGCTGTAAAGCCAGTTAATGTGATAGAAAATGTTCAAATTTCCAATAATAATAATAATAAAATTTCAATCCCACTCTCTAAACTCTTCCCAAATACTTTCTGAATCACCTCCCCTTCTGCATTTGCACACAGATAACAGAGTCTTACTTTGTGCTAAGTAGAACAAAGGTTGCCTCTGCCATGCAAATGCTGCTTGCTTGTGATGCTGCTTAAAGAAATTTTTCAGGAAAAACACCGTGCATAATTTAGTGCAACTGCTGGATGAGCAGAGGAGAAATAAGGAATGGGGCTTGTTGCTGCTCCTGGGTGTTGCTCACTATGTCCCTTACCCAAGTCAGAATCACAGCGTACAACTGGTTATTGGTAAAATACATGTTCATGTCCTTCCCTAGGGAGGGGTGGACACATATAATAAGCATATAGCTACTGTGTGCATTCTGGTGGTCATAAAATGAGTACAGGTGGCATGGTAGGCAGGAAAGAGCAGACAGGCATTGCTAAATTCCAATGCCTTTGCTGTGCTGGATATGACGGCTATCTGGAAATAGCCGTGCTGGTTTACATTTTGCTGGATGGTCTCCTGGCCAGGTTTCCAAAGAGGCTTTAACTGAGCTGACTCTCGTGTTCAGTGGGAAAAAATAACAGGGGTGCTTTGGGGCTTGCTTCTGCCAGTCTGGGGTGGGGCGGGGAGGGGATTTTCTCCAGGGCTAAGCTTGGATTCAGGACCGTGTTGGCACAGCCCTTGTGTATTATCATGGCTTGTGGCTCTCAAAAGGGCAAAACGCAAGAACAAAAAACAGGAAGCGGCAAATGGGGGATGTTAAACTAAAGTGGGGTCTCTTGATGCTCCACAAATGGAAGGGTGAAGGTGGTGTGGCCAAATGAGTCTTGAAGACAGAAAAAATGCTTTTGAAAAATCAGCGCTGAAGAGCTCACATGGGAATCAAACAGATGATATCCCCCTCTTTTGAATGCTAAAGTGACAGATTCTGTAAGTAACCACAGTGGCACCCAGGGCAGGTGGGTGCTTATGACCTCCGTAATGTGTGTGTTGATAAAACAGACAGGTAGCAAATCATAATCTCGTAGCAAGCAAATAATTCTAAAGAGGAGATTTGCATCCTAAAAGCGTGCCCTAAGCCAGAAGATAAGTCTTCTAAAGCCTGTATTTACCACATGTAGCACATGTTTAACTCTGGGTGATGTGATTTCTCTTACAGTTGAAGCTAATTCCACAGCCCTCACTCCTGAGGTACGCAGAGATGGGCAGCGTCTCACACTGTGTACCGCTGGACAGAATAACCATTTCAGGTGGAAGAAAGCAATAGGGTTTTGGGGGACTGGGTGAAACTAAGGCTTGTATCCTTATTTTCCATTAAGCCTGATAAGCAAGTAAGGGAATAGAATTGACACGCAGACCTGTAAGTTCATCGCTGAGATGAAAGAATGCACTCAGCATGAAGGCACAAAGACACAAGAAAGAAAGACAGAGAAGTAAAAGAGGAAGCAAAAGGCAAAACTTCAGTAGAAAAATCCAAAGCATCAGAATGGCTGATTTCAGCTTCAGAGTGTCGCCCTGAGCATACATTAAACTGGGTTCAGCTGCTCTATGTACCATCAAATATTTCATATTAATAATTAACAAGTCACTGGCTGTCAGAGCAAGATTCAAATGGATGGAAGGGGAGTTTGGGTCACCTTCCCTAGGACTGAGAGTCTTAATGAAGGGATAGCTTTATTGTACTGCTGAGGAATGATGATATACTAGGCAGAAGGATTAAGGGATATACATCTTGAAGGCCCCCTCCATGCTTACTCCCTCACAGAAGAGTATTTAATCTCTTTTTATTTTTATCCTTGGTACACTGCCAGTGAGTAAGCGTAAAGGTCTTGATTGTGCCTGCCAATGTGTGATGTACCCCAATGTACATCTCTGGAAAATTAGCTTGCATATATGGAAACTCAACAGCAAAGGTACTGTGTATCAGGGACATGACTGCATTCAATGGCTGTTATAAATCAGAGTGCTTGGTGTGTCTTTGCTGGACACATTCTCATCTATCAAGGTGAATTTTAAACCTGGGCCTAATTCCCATGCGTGAGAAATGGGAATTCTCTGAAATCTCTTGCAATGCCTTGTTCTGGCTTTAGATTTTCTCCCCAACACTCCTGTTCACCTTCAAACCTACTTGAATATGAACATAAATGATAGACTACAAGGCACTGGGGTTTATTGCCTTCCCATTGATCACTGATGAGATCATGGCATTACAGGAACAGCTCAAAAAAAATGGGAGTCAAACCCCGAATTTTCCTCGTTACTCTGATGAAGTGGAGAACTGAGATGGTACGAATTCAAAGAGACAGCAGCAGACCTTCACATCCTTGCCTGCAGGACCGCTAGTGATCGCAGGTAAGGAGAACAGCCCTACAGGAAGCAGTGAGCAGGATTTAAGAGAGGAATGGAGGAAACAACAGCCTCTTCAGGATCAACTGGAAATGTTTATGAAGTCAGGCTGCCATTTGCACCTCTGGCTTAGGATGAAAAACAAGCATAAAGGCTGTGAGGAATTACCTTTGTTCTAGTCCTACAGAAGGACAGACAGACACACTGACAAACTCTCAAAGCCCAGAAAAAAAAAGTGGCACATTTCAAAGAGCTAATTACAATTTCTTTCCCTTGGAGATTAATCCATTGACTGTAATTAAGCTCCCTCTATTTTTGAGATCTTGGCAAGATCTAAGAAAAGCGAGAGCGAGTGAGAGAGTGCCCTTGCTAGCCAAGCAGATTTTTTACTAAGCTCTATCAGCCCTAATTAATAGACCTTTGTGTAAAACCAACGAGAAATCAGATTTCCAATAGAGCTGAATCAAATGGCCTTGGCTACCTCTGCACACACAGTTTGTTAGGAGCCAGGCCACAGCCAGGATTTACACATTCAGAGGATGAAAAGGAGGCATGGAGGGGGAGGGAAAAGCAGGATGAACAACTCCCCCCACCCCAACTCCTTCTTCTCCTCTTGCTGCTGCTTTGTTCTGTTTGTAATCTTACCAGATGGCTAAGGCAGCCTAGAGAAGAGATTGCCTGAAACAGGCAGGTGATGAGGCCAGCAGCAGGGACTCCGGCAGCGACTGAAGAAACCGATACAGCTCTCTAACCCTTGCTGCTAGCAAAGTGCTTTGTTATTCTTCTCTTGCTCATGGCTTTTGTGCCTTTGCAATGGCCAAGAAGGATGCTAGAAGCCAGATCCTCAGCTGGCACAAGTGAGGATAGCATCATTAACGTCCCTAGAGCATGGCTGATCTGTGCTAGCTGCAGCTTTAGCCCTCGATTTCTGCACACCCCAGCTCTGCTCTTCTCCTTACAGCTTCTCCTATGAATATGCTCCTCTAAGAGCATAGAGGACCTGGCCCTTTCCCACAGCTGCACCTGGCAGACAACATGTTTTTCTTGCCACCCACGCCAGGGAAATGCTGTGGGCAAACAGTAGTGCAACAGAGACCGAACTGGGTCATGGAGAGGGTTCAGAGATCCCCAGAAATCTCTAGAGAGAATATTGACTATGCCAACACCACCCTCAAGAGTAGACTTGACTGTTTTCCATACTGCAAGCCTGTAAGGGCAGCCTGGGTCCAAGGTGCACTCTCTGCAGCAGCTGCAAGGACCACACTTGCCTCAGCTTGCTCCGTGGACTAGGATGCTCCCAGGTGCATTCACAAACAGGCCAAGGGCAAGCTATTTGTGAAGCAGCTGTGTGGACTGAGAATGGGTGGGATGTGGGGCAAAATATGCTCACAGCCACTCTGGGGCTGGTTTCAAAGCCACCAGGTCTGTTCTTGTTCAACAATCCTTTGTAATCAAGATCAAACCGGTGGCACAGCCAGGAGAGGTTGAAGCAGCTCGTTCTCCACTTCCACTGCAGCTCCCAGCAACCTGGTGTGAAGAGCCAGCCCGAGCCAGCCCTTTAAGAGAAAACAAAACCTGCTGGGTGTTTAATTCCATGCAATGCATAACCTGACCCTACGCTCACAGAACTCAACAGTGAAAATCCTGTCGACCCTAATGGTAGCAGAACTGGGCTGTGCTGCTGCACTGACAAGGCTGTAAGAGAAGGACAAGGCTCACAATGGTTTCCCAACTCTGCTGGTTATGAAACATTATTTTGGTTTGTGGATCGTAATGACAGAAATTAAAATGCATTTAAAGTTCTCATATTGACCCACAATGAACTAAACAACAATAGAAAACTTGTCTTTGTAGTTAAGAAAATAAACTGAAAGCCACAGAACAAAGGCTGAAATACCATAATAATAAGGCAGGCATATTTGTCGTAGCTAAGCTTATATGCAGTATAAATATCTTTTGTCTGATTTTTTTTTTGTTAATAGAGAGTTAAGCGGTGAATAAAAAAAAATATTCTATTTCTTTTCATAATCCTTATTATAATTGTCTTTTAATCTCTTTTAAAACTTTTTTAAAATAGTGTTAATTTCTTGATGTCATCATCAAACACTGTGTATCATTTAAAAGTGGAAGCACTTGCACTGGAAAAGTAGAAGTGTTTATTTGAACCAATAACTCTTGAAAAAAGGTAAAAGCTTGAACACAGGCATCTCATACAGGAGGTTTTCCTCTGGGAGTTTAAGAGTTTGCTACTACAAATGCAGTGACCAGGATGGGAAGAGCATGACCCATCCTTTTGACCTGTACCACATGTCCTATTTGCTTTTTACCTGTGGTCTCCTTGAAGTGGGAGCTACCAGACAGAAGGAAGTTAAAGGTCTTAAGAGAAAGCTGACCCTCTTCCAAATGGCCAGAAATAAGAAAGCTTTTCTGACAAGTTTCCTCCATCTGGTCAGCATTATGGCAAATCTTTCAACCTTTGGCAGTGGAATTTTGCCCAGGAAACATAAGGAACAAAGCAAAGGTCTGGCAGTTTGTCATCATCAGAAGCAAGGGAACTGAAACTTTATTGTCACATCTGGAGGTGAGAGCTCCAGGTGTTGAGTTAGACATCTGAATGAAGAACCTGCAGGAACCAGCCAGAAGAAAGGACATGCAGGTGATGGAGTAGGAAGCTGAGAAATACTGCTGGTCTCTTAGTGGGGCAAACTTCAGAAAAGCCCATAAGGGCCTCCCAGCTGGTCCCAGGCAAGAGAGACAATGCAGGTGGCCATCTCTGCAGTGCCAGCACGGAGGGGCTGATGGGACATATGGCTTTGGGAGGCACAGATGGATCCCACATCAGCTTTCTGCTCTCCAGAAGTGAAGGATGTGATCACAACAATAAAGGACACTCATCCATCCCAGAGCAGTGTATTTGGTGGGTATCTACACTGGTGTCATAAGCTTCACTGAAGGCACTGTCCATTAAGGACATTGCTACTTTTTAGACTGTTACAGATCATGCCCGGGCTCTCTGAAAGGTTATAGCCTCCACTTTCAAGCAGTGAATTAAGGAGATGTTGGTGAGCATTTATTAAAGTGCATCTAATCTTACGTGCTCTTAATCTTTCTATATAATGTGCAGTAAAACAGCATTATCATGTGCACCTTTCTCTCAGGATGCACTGGCTAGACTCCTCTGGCCAGTACAAAGTTTCCTGAGTTTCCAGAAATGACGAATGATTTCTTAATGCAGAAGTGCTGTGGCTTCACTGCAGTCACAAAAGCAGATTAAATTAGCATTGACCTCCGTGCCGCAGTAGCTGCGCAGGTATCAGCAGAACATATGACAACTCTGCATACTGGTTCTCATTCTGCTTGATGAAGATGAGATCATCACTGACCTAAAAATTGGCAGCTGCCTCTGCACCAGTGAAAGCAGCCTCGTTTCATTGACCTTGTAAAGAAAGTGCCAACGTCCATCATGTACACTTGGAACTTCAAAATGCAGAAGTTTCCAAAAACTCAAAGCTTTTCCTGGCATAACTGATTTGCAACGTGGGAAGCATTACCTCAACCTGAGCACTGTTTCATGGCGTCTTACTGGCATCCCTCAGACCTGGTTCTACTGTCACACGGTGAAGTTGTGCTGCCGGAAAGATTTCCAGGCTGAAAGGAAGGACAGTGAAGCTAGCAACAGTGATTAGTGCACAGCGATGTGGAGAGCTGAAGGATTTATGTAGCTTGGGATTAAATGGCTAGAGGCAATGAGAAGGCATTTTTGTCATATATAGTGGAATAGAAAACTTGTAGGTCAGGTAAGGGTCCACTGATGCTCACAAATGCTGGGTGTGTAAATAGGATCTCAAAGAAGACATTTTCACAGAATCATGGAATGTCTTGGGTTGGAAGGGACCTGCCATGGACAGGGACACCTTCCACTAGACCAGGTTGCTGAAAGCCCCATCCAACCTGGCCTTTTCAAAGAGATTTTTGTGCTGTAGGTGGGGCAAAACAGGACAATATGCTCTGCTTAGATTAAGTTATAGCCAGGAGTGGAAACCTCTCATGTACAGAAAAAAAATGTGCATGAAGTAGCATCTGCTAAAGACCAGAATTTTCAATTCAGCCTGTTCACATTATGTGTAGCCAAGAGGCTGCAAGGAATGAGTCACAGTGCTCAGAGCTTGAAAAAACTCAGATCTTTAGGTAAGGAGTAGGCAGTGTGATTCGGCGAAGCGTCACACCTTGATGAAGATCTTAGTTAAACTATTAGGACAGTGAATTCAGGACCCTCAAACAATAAACTAGGCTCTAGTTACACCTAAAATTATGGCAAATGTCAGCATGGTTTCCGGGGTGGCATGTCTCATCACACAAACCTGTTGCCTTTTTTTGAGAGGATGACTGGCCCGCAGGCCCGCACCGATATATACGCTCGTATTTCTCAGAGCCATTTGACTTAACATCACATTATCTTTTGATTGAAAAAAGAACTTGCACGGAATGAGGAGCACTTTCTTGGAAAGTGGTACTGAACAGAAGGACACAGGGGTCATTGCAAATAATTACCCAACCACAAGCACTTAACGCAATGCCATGGGAAAAATTGGCCAATGCAACCCATAGATGTATAATAAGGGAATATGAAGTAAAAGAAGGAAAGTGATTTTGAATTAATGACTGCTATTATGATCCATTGTCCACTTCTCATTTTCATGCTTCAAGAAAGATGTGAAATACTGCAGAGAATTCAAAGGAGAGCTGCAAAAATGACCCAAGGGCTGGAAGGCAAGCCCTGAAGATAAGGCTTATGCAGGCTGAGAGGTGACTTGATCTGTGTTTATAGATATTTACACAGAGAAATGAGATCTAGGGCAATGTTTTAGTGTCACATATAAAAGCGTAACAAGATCTATAAGCTGAAGTTAAATTAATTTAACCTTGAAATGAAACCAGTTTCCTAGCAGTGATGGTAAATGAATATTGAAATAGGTTACCATAATGGTGGTGGACTTGACATTGCTTCATGCCTTTAGGATAAGACCAGTTGCCTTTATGAATGATGTGTCTTTATCCCATTAGTGTCAGAAAGTCTATGGTGATACAACTGTTTCTGCCTTTGGGACTGAGGAGGCTGAGCCCCACACTTCAGGCTGGCCAGAGCAGTTGTGGAGGCAGGGCAAGGAGGGACGATGCTCTTGGGTGACACTAAGGGTTGAGAGCCAGGTCTGTGACATGGGGCTGTGCAGCAGGGGCAGAGGTTTGCTGCTGGGCACATCTGGGCATTAACCCCAATGGCTTCCTTTCCATAGTGGTGGCTGCAGGCATATTTCTCCTGCCTTGGGCTTGTGGCTGAGAGTCGTGAAGCTTAATTTAACATCTTAGGCCTTATCTTGCTCACATTATTTAGGCTACATGAGGTTTATATATGGGACAAAATGATTCTTTTTATAAGGAATGTTAAGGAGCTAAGCCAAGGTGGCTGCTTAGTGATGATAAACTTTATGGTAAGAAGTTTTAAAAAAAGACAGGGTTTGACAAGCATTGGTAAAGAGGAGGCCTGCCCAATTCAGAGTGTGTTATTTCCACAGAGGGGCCTCAGGGCCACCCATGCAAGCCAGCCAAGGCTCAGTTTTATACTACAACTAAGATAATGCAGCCAATGCCTTTAAAATGTCCCACTACCTCTGGTCCTGGCTTTGCGGTGTCATGGCTCCCTCCACTGCTACCAAGGATGATTTGCTGACCTGGCCCTGCAATGACCTGGCTGGGGCAGAAAGCCAGAAGGAATCTAACTCCAGAAGGCAAGGTGGCTTGCTGTCTGCTGGTTCAGCTCCTGTACTGGAGGACTCAGACCTCATATGAACACTAGTGCCCAAGAGGAAAAAGGTCATGAGTAACTCATGGAGATGACAATAAGGTGGAAGGCCACTCATATTGGCAATGGTTTGACATATGTGTGATATCAGGTTATGCTCAAAAGCAATGCAAATTGACCGGTGCCACCTGCTAACCTCAGAAGAGGACCTTTCTGTCACGGGGAAGATTTTCAAGGCCTACAATTCAAGAAAGGTTGAAAACAGCTGGAGCAGATGATATGTTCCTATCCTTTCCAGTCTGATTTGGTGTGCTTCTGTAGTTATAATGGAAAAAAAAATCATCCAACAGAAGGACCATGAGAGCAGAGGCAAGGAAAAATTATGCCCAATGTCACATCAAATATGGAAATGTTTAGCCTTGGCCAATGGAAAAGGTACCAAATACCATCTGTCCCAGTATGCATTGACTAGTGTTACTGTTCACAACACACTCAGGTAACTGGATTCCTAAGGGCTGTCTCTGAACTTCCCTGATTTCTTCTAATATTTCTGTGTTTCAATGGATTTTGTATTCCCTATGTCATGAAAAAAAATCTTTTCTAAATTCACATCACCGTTTAATGGTTTCTTATACATAGGACCTGTGTTTTTACAGACAACATTCTCTAGTCCTGAGACAGCCAGATTATAGATACCAAGTTTTCAAAAAAGAAATACTAAAAACTCAGATTAATGCACACACACAAGCAACACATAAATATATATATATATATATATATATATAAAATTATTTTTAAAGGATTAAGACAGGTGTTAAAATTAGAGTAATGATCTTTTTGCTTAGTCACCAAGTTCAGGAGCAACCATATCTTTGGACAATTTGTGTAAAACACTTTTTCTCCGCTGTTCAAAGAGTGCGTGTGTATTTTGAGTATAGATGTGCACATGGGTTAGGTCAGGAGAGGACCTAATGGTCCTAGCAGACATATAGGCTATCCCAAATAGTCACAGTTGGATCTGCTCTGTTTGTCAGCATAAATGCACAAAGACACCTTACTCTCAGACGTTTTTCTACTGGGATCATAAATGTATATTGGAGTACTTTTATGATAGCCTGCTTTTTTTGGCTTGAAAATATCAGTGTATAATTTAATCCTCCCCTCTTTCTGCCTCTCTTTTCGGTTCTTCCCCTGAAGAGACGGAGCTTGCACTAAGTAGTGGCCAGAAGATGCCTCAAGGAAAGTGTGGTCCCCCGTAAATAGGAAATGAAACAGAAAGCTGCAATCATGAAAGAAGGAGCTCTGAAAGATTTTAATAACATTCTTCAAAAGGTGCCTTGTGAACGCTCACCACAATTTAATCCTCTAGCGTTTAAGTGCTCCTGAAACATTACATCTTCTAAAGGGGGAAAAAAACATACTTTCCTTCTCTAGTTTTCCTAAATGTTGTGATTTTTTAGCAGAACATTTTCTTGGAAAGTCAGTCCATGAGAAAGGGAAAGCAGCCTACACCCCTTGCAAAAGCAGGCACATTTGGGGCTTGGTGTGGTTTGGCCTGGTTTTGGCTTGGGTACAGTTAATTTTCTTAATAACAGCTGGTTAGCGCCGTGTTTTGGATTTAGGATGAGAATAATGTTGGTAACACACTCGTATTTTAGTTGCTGCCAAGCAGTCATGGATCTTCAGCTCCTCATACTGCCCTGCTAACAAGGAGTGCCCAAGAAGCTGGGAGGAGACACAGCCAGGGCAGCTGACCCAAACTGGCCCGAGGAATATTACTTTGTGACGTCATGCTCCCTATATAACTGGGGGTTGGCTGGGAGGTGGGGCAGCTTGGGAACTAGCTGAGCATCAGTTCCAGGTGGTGAGCAATTGTGCTGCGCATCACTTGTTTTGTGTATTTTTTTTATCACTGCTCTTATTATTCTCTTCCTTTTCTGTCCTATTAAACTGTCTTTATCTCAACCCACGAGTTTTGTTGGTTTTTTCTTCTTTCTTTCCTATTGTCTCCCCCATCCCGCTGTGAGTGGTGGGGGGAATTGAGGGAATGCCTGTGTGGTTGTTTCAGCTGCTGGCTGGGTTAAACCGCAACACGTGGCTTGCACTGACACCATCCCATGCTGCTTGCGGTTGTCATTAGTGTTCTCTCCCTAAAGTCAATCCGAGCAGCCCGTGGGCACTGACCGCTCTTGTCCAGAGGGCTGACCAGGAGACTGGTACCAGGCAAATGTTGCAGGTCTGGCTGGTTTACAATTTGCTGGCCAAGCTGCAGAGCTGCCTTCTGCCTCCAGATATGGCCAGACTTGCTGAGTAAAGGCTCGCTGTCTGAAAAATTAGCTTCTAGCCCTGAGCTTGCTGCTCTCCCACGGACAGCACATGCTGGATTTGAGGTGTGGGAGGCCAGTGTGCTACAGTGCCATTCCCAGCCCTGAGGTGGACGGAGATCTGCAGTGGGGGGCATCCTAGGAGCTGGAGTCTGGACTCCTCTGGGCTCCCAGCTCTGCAATGCTGGATGCTGCAGGAAAGAAAAAAACCACAAACCCCACAGGAGCAGCACACGTTGGAATAGCCAAGTGAAAAAAGACACTCTGCAGTGCAGGAAGCAAGCATGTACTGGTCAAGGAATTAGATTACTCAAGGTGGTGACTCACCCACTAACTATTCAGTGTTTGTGGTTGAAAGGGAAACCTTTGCCAGAGAATGACTAAAATCCATTGGCACGGGCTCTAAAGGAATCATGACTGGGCCTAAATGACTGTGTACGCAAGGGAATTATTTTTCCGCCCCTTTCCACTGAAGCGAGGCGGAGGATAAATAAAAAAAAAAAAAAAAAAAAAAGGAAAAAAAAATACACCCTCCGTGTTTACGTAGGTTATTACAGCGCTGGAGTCGCCTCGGGGGGCCTTTCCAGCAGCCGCTGTCGCTGGGGCCAGGTTCAGGCTTACGTCTCCCTGTTGAGGCTGGGCTGTGATTTTTGTGTTCATTTTAAAGGCTTGAATTGGCAGCGTGCAGCTCGCTCCGGGGCATTCATTCTTGCCTCACTGAATGGTATATAGGAGGAGAAAGAACAAATTCCAGGATCTCGCAGTTTTGCCACAGAAATGAAAAACAGGACAACTGGCTTTCGCAGGCTGCACCGGAGTAATCTGGGACTAATCTCAGCTCGATCGCTGCAAGCTGCTGAGCCTGGCAGGGGCTTGTAGATCAGCATCTGGACGGATCAAACCAAAGCCATCTCAAGTAACTGAGGGAAAGTGCCACTAATGTATGCGAAAAACAAGAAGGCTGTGGAGTGTTTGAGAGATGAGGTGCTTATTTTAATTTCCACTTGTCTCCAAAGTTGTTTTCATGCTACTATTTTCTTTGTTTAATCCTAAAATCCCTAATACCATGATTTTTTTTCCCCCTCCATACAGCCTAGCGAACCTTATTTACTGTCTTTGTCAAAGGTCAGTGAAATATTTCAGTGGCACGGGCTGTCAGCAAACATGCTTAGGAGAACTTGGAGTATTTGGTTGCTTTTGTCAGTTTTTTGTGGCTGTAAGGGATCTAGGCAATAAGGCAATAGCCTGGCATGCACAGATGTGTATTTTCCCCCAGTAAAGGTTAAAGCACAGCCCTGGCATTATTCAGAAAAGCCTTCCCACACCTGCTTTTCATTTCCTTTTGCTATTTCTGGTAATGAAAATTGGAAGTGTTGCTGTAGATTTGGGGTGTAGAAGGCCTTACACACATTTTGTTTTCTCTTAAAGGCAAGCCTGGGATTAAACAAATGTTTAAGAATCAAAAAGATGAAATGAGAATTTCTGGAAGGACGAGAAGAAAAGGAAAGAGAGCTTGATATCAGTTATTTTTTACTGCAAATCCAGATGGGAATCTCTAGTTGCCTTTCGTCCTCTTCAAACCTCTGCTGTCTTTGCACCAGAAAATCCGCTGCTTGCTGGAGCTGCCCCTTTCTAGAATTTAACATGGAAACAACAGAGCTGCAGTCTGTTTTACAACAAGCCATTGAGCTTCCTGTAGAAACAAATTCCTTTCCAGCACTTTCTCCCCCTGTTCCCCAGTCAGCCTTTTGTTCTCTGTCTTTTCAAAGCTTGGCTGTGATGCCTGAAGGAAAGGGGCTAGTCTAGCCAAACACATTTTTGCTGCTTCCCCCCTCACCCTGACTGCTACCAAGACACCTCCAGTAGATGCTGGCAGCAGTTAGGGTGCTCTAAGCCTTCAGGGAGATCCCTGTTCACATCTACCCCTCCACTGCCCTCACTTGGCACCACTTGGCCCTTTGGGTGTGTTCTGTTTTTCTGGGTGGGATTTCTCAACCCCCTTAAGGGTGAGTAGTACCAAATTTACACTAGCTTTGGCAAAAGAAACTGCTGCCTTGATGTCTCTGTAAACAGTGCAGATGAAACCCTTGGAGCAACTCTGCTTGTAAGTTTGTATCTTACCTGAATGTTTGGTGTATTTCCCCAGAACAATCAAAACCCAGGCTTCATCCTGGTGCTGCCTCATTTGGAGAAACCACTTTGAATGCTACTATCCCATGGCATCTCACCTTCCACCAGAGAGTATGGGTCATCACAACTGGAATGTCCTTAATAGAGGAAGATAAGTCTCATACAAAGTGGCAATTCTTTGGCAGGGAGGGCAGCCTTTGTACACGGTGGGTGTCCTGGACTCATAATGTTCTTCCATCAGAGGTGTGGGGCTGTGAGCACAGCTGGTCTCCCCAGCCAGTGCTTTGTTTGTGGGCTAATGGATGTACAAAGCTGGGGCAGAGCAGGAAAGCTCTTTGCCTCCTGTAAAAAATGCCTGGGCAAATTTTGGCAGCCAGCTCCAGGGGAGAGTCCCAAATGAAGCTAAGGATGTAGCTGTCTTCTTTGAGGGGCTTTGTCCAGTCTCCTCTCACCACTAATGGCCACCCACATTCACAGGGCTGGTTGCTCTCACCTTACCAACCTTGCAAGACCCCACTGTTAGGCTTGCCATCCTCTGGGTGCCACCCGTGGGGCTCCCCATATGGGTTTCTGCCCCAGGGCTCCATTTCCCACTGATCAGAACTGCTAAGTCACTAAGTCATGCAGCACTGAGTCACCAGGAGATTTAGCCTCCGGTGTGCCAACGCCCTCAGGCATGTTCCCAGGTCTCATCCTATGACTTCAGCCTCTCCTTTTTCCTGACAATGCTTTTGCTCCTCCAAGGTTTTTGGTCAAAGGGTAATGCTGTGACTTCTGTGCTCATAAGTGCCCATTTGAATACGTGTGGGTGTGCAGATTTCAGCATTTTTGTTTTTGAGATAGGGACAAGAAAATCTCCTGAGGTGCCTGCCTACCTGGGAGTCTCTGTGTGGTTTGGGGTGGGGGTTTTGTAGAAGTGACATTCCTGCCCTTCCTGCTCTCACTTTTAAATCCCCTCTGTTGCAGCTCTATGCTTTTGCACTCCATTAAGGTTATTAGGAGATACTTAGGAAGGGTGTAGCTTGGCCTACCCACTCTGAAAGCATCTAATCCAAATGGCAGCTTTATAGGCAGGTCTCAAAATTTGCAGGCCAGCTTCGTGTTTTTCAGACACCACACGTTCCTCTTAGCATTCATAAAGCAGACCGACCCCATCACGTTATCTCACAGCTCGGGAAGGAAATCTCTCTGCTTGCTGATATCCTTATTTTAACATGTAGGACAGAATCACAATTGCTGTACACAAAGAGCGAAACCTAATATGGCGGGCCTTGAAAAGATGAGCAGGATCTGGTCCTGAGTTCAGTGCAGCACCACACTTAGCTCCAAGGAAAGCAGGAAGGATGCAGAAAAGCAATCATTTCCACTGAGGCATTCCTTTACTACGGGTTTTGTATCTCATCTTTATTCTCTGTCAGGTTTTCCTCCACCTTCTTTAAACCACAGTGGATTGCACGTGCTTCTTTGAAGAAAATATGTAATTGTTAATTAGTGTGTGTTATGCACAAAGAAATGTAATGTAATTCACTTTGGCAGTATCAAATTGTCCTGATTTATCTGTGGGGGTTTGGGAGGGGAGGTGGGGTGGGTATTTTTTGTTTGTTTTGTTGGGTTTTTTTTTTTTTGGTTTTTTTTTTTAAATATATGCTGAATGTGCTCTAACATCCCCCATCACCATAAGGATTCTGACTTAAAATCACTACCCCATCCTTTCTGCCGTTGGCACTATTCTCTGATTAACCATCTGCTGTCACCAAAGTCCTGGTGAAGAAACATGTGCTCTGCAGTGCTGACTGAGTGGAAAGCATTCGGCAATACCAAAACACAGAAATACCCTGGGCGGTGCCCAGGAAGCGTATCTATCACAGGCTGGGAAGAAAGCTGAGGAAGCATCAAGCACTCTGGGTGCTGCAAAGGGCTCCAGTGGCAGGCATTGCTCTTATCTGCCTTGGCTGTGCTTCCCAGCTGAAATGTTTTTCTCACTATGGGGTGCCCCATGCGATTAGCCTGGGTCAAACCACCTTGAGTGTTACCTGGGTATCGCGTCAGCTTCTGTATTCATCCCTCCAAATAAATAATATTTACAGGAAATAATTGCTGTGAATACAGATGATGCGCCATCTGCCCTGAATTTTTAGGAGGAAAGATTACTGGACATCAGGAACGACACTTGGTCAAGGGCACTCATTTGTGCCAATGAAGAAGCAAGTGTGCTGTGTTTGAAAGAGAGCTGACCTCCTGCAGCAGAGTGTTGCTGCTCCTTTGCTTCAGGTGCCTGTTGGCTTTCATCTGTTGCAGTGCTTTAAACTCATTATTTTTTTCAAGAAAGTAGCTGCCATTTGACCTAGTGATGCTAGTTGAGGCAGAACAATAGTAGTATCACATCCAGTGCACCTTAATAATACATTGCATAAGGACTCTGTATCAAGACACCCTAAAAAATAGCATTTATTTGCTCATTTTTCTGAAGATGTACCATATACTCAAATTTGAAGGGTGGATGTGTGGATGAGACATATGGCACCTGCATTGGCCCATAGATAAGGAGGGGGATGCTGGTCTGTGACCCTCTGTCAGGGTGCAGAGGACACCAATGCCTCCTGACTCTGGGTGAGCAATGACTTTTTTGATCCCAAATGCACAACAAGAACATGGCCTGTGCCTGGGTAGGGCTCCATTGCATGGATCCCCTCTGATGCCAGTGGCCTTTCCAGATACCGGACTAAGCAGGGTTCAGGGCAGCCTGCTTAAAAAAACCCCATGTTTCAGGATCAAAGGCCCTAAGTCACTTTTGGTATGAGGCTGACTCTGGATGCGACTAACTGGCTTTGGATTGACCTGTGGCAATGTAATGCAGAAAAATAATGTAACAAAATGGGACAGGAAGGGAACACTTTTCACTCGCCTGAAATTACTGGGAGAACTCTAGGAAAAAGCGTGTCACCTCATGCTTGGAAACCTGTCTCAGGCAGAGGATTTACCCTCCCCCACTGGAAGTGTATATGATGTCCCTTTTGGTTTCTGGTTAGCTCTTAACAACATGCCTGTTGCACATGGATCTCTCTGTACTTGACAGAGGTCTTCTCCCAAAACTGAGAAAACCGAAAGCAGAAGGAGCCAGCAATGCACCCCAATAGGTGGACAACAGCAAGAAGTCTCCATGCAACCATTAGGTAGAGGCAGAGCTCCAAAACTCATGATGTGGCGAACAAATGCACGGTGGAAACTAAACACACACCCTGAAGCTACAGAAACAGGCTCACAGGTTTTAACAATCCTCCAGTATCCCCAGTTCCCCTATCTGGGACCAGTGCTTTGTTTTGCCATCTGGTTAAAAAAACATTTTGAGGCATGGCTGGGTGACGGGGAGGATGCCAAACTGCAGCAACAGTTCCTACATTACTATACACAATAGTTATTGCCATTAGGGGATAAAGGGACACAGCACTGCCCTTAATTTAGAAACAAATAGCAGAGGGATGGCTTGCAGCTGGGAGGAGTAGAGGGGGATGGGGAGGTGGAGTGAGACAGCAGCTTGCACATGCAGTAACAGAATCTACAGCACGGGAGCAAGAGGACATGTTTTCAAGATGACATGGAAAGAACCCACTTTGAAGTTCTCAGGCTAAGTAAAATCAATATCTAAACTTTTCAGTGAAATGTGTTTGATGTTGTCTACATGTAGAAACCCAATAGTGGCCACTTATTATTGAATAGTACTAGACTGAGCAAAGTAGGTCATATTACAGCTTTGTTTGGGAAGCAGCACTGTACCTGCCAGAACAGCATCCTTAATGCATCATATCTGGCACTGGAGAACAGAGGTAGGATGTGCACCCAAGCCACCTGCAAGAGTCAGTACACAGGCAAACAGATCTAAGCTATGATTGTTTTCTTAAACAATCATTGGTCAAATTGCCAGATTCTGTCAAGTGGCTACTTGAACCCATCTCACATGCCAGGAATTCGCAAAGGCTATTTATAGAGTGACTGCGACTGCGGTGGTGCTGAAGGTCTGTCAGCATTTCCATTACAGGCTCCTGTAACTTGGCAGGATGATACCCACTCCAGGCTACAGCCTGACATGAAGGGTGGGATTTTGTTTTGAAACAAACAATGCCTCTCCTTACCACTGGGGTCCTTTCGCTAAACACATTAAAATTTGTTGGTAACTGCTAGATTGTTGCATTCCTGTTGCTTTAAAACCAATGGTATGTATCTTGATTTTTAAAAGGGTGGGGTTTTTTTTCCCTTCTTCATGGCCACAGATAAAGCTGTACTTTCCTGCAGGGAAAACAGAGCTGTCTAGAGAATTGGAGATGGCAAGTGACTGCCCCTTTGCATTATCAACACCGTTGCTGGCTGATGGCTGTGTGTGACACGGGGATGTTGTGTTCCTGGGAAATGTGTGTGACATGCTCCTCTAGCCACGCAAAGCACTATCAGGTGTTCCTCACAAGACATAGAGAGCTGCTCCGCTGCTCCACTGCCACAGTCTGGCACTGTCACATGTTTCAGGGCAGAACTGTGCAAGTACATGTGGGTCTGCTCACACCCACAGCTGGGCACGGCCCCTGCCCGCATGGACACATCTCTGTGAAGAAGAGGTAGCCATTGCTTCTCTCGTTGCTCAAGACCCAGTTGGGATCTGACACCGGGGAGATCCTGGGAAGATGACAACCCCAGTCACCCAGTCACTTTTGTGCTGGGGTAGCTCCACCCACATGCTGCCCGAATTGTGGGTGACCCCAGCTGCTGTGTGAGCAATGTGCTCGCAAGCCAGGTGGAAACATCCTACACCCACGTGCTTGGCAGCTGCCCTGCCTGTGTGTCTGTACATCAAGCGTGGCTGGGGCCACCTTCCTTACAAACATGAGCATGAGAGGAGATGTTTTGTCCGTGTGCCCTTTCTTGCTCACCCACCTCCTCGCTCTTGCCATCTGGCCCAAGAGGCTTTGCCGTGCCTTGCAGTCCCAGCTCCTCGCCCGCTCTCAGCCACAGTCTGGATGCGCATTGATTTTTAGGCTTTCCTCAGACTGCACTCATCCATCATTTTATATTACTGGAGATACCATTAGCAATAAAATAAAGGATGAAAGGTACAGAACCCATTAGAGTGCTTACTTCATGTGTGTGAGAGAGTGAGTGAAACAATTAAAAGCACATCAGCTTATAAACATGCTGATACAGTTATTAGCCCAGTGAATAACATTCAGAGCATGATACCTGGGGATGGAGATGAAATCTCCCCTTCCCTTTCTCCTTCCCTACCTGGGGAGCAGAGGGAGGGATCTGATATTTCATAACTGTGCTAAATTTATGTAGCTGTAGATATTGTACACGAGCAAGATGAAAAGAAGATGAAATAATAATATCAAGGGACATTACACAACAACCAAGTCCACAGTTGGCTTCTACATGAATAAGTTTCAGACCCACAATGGTAAAACTGGAGTGACAGGAAGGTTAAATGTAAAATGAATAGATAGCAAAACTGTCTTGGAACTAGTTTATAGTAAGCTTGGAAAAGCTTCGGCAAAGAAAAGATCAAGTTTGGTTATCCCCATTCACATAATGATTTAACCAAAATCCTTCTGAGAGTTTGATACCCTGTGAGGGTGATATAAAAATAAAATGTGTATAAATATTAGATGATAAGCAGGCACTCACCCACCTTCCTGAAAACTCCAGTGTCATTCACAAGGGAAAACATCTACTGTGTGTTTTGTTTTTACTATCTGCCTTTTCTCTCAGCAACCTTGGGTGAAGTGCCTGGCATCTGGAGCCCTGGATAACTTCACTCCAGCCAGCAGGAGTGAGCAAACCTTAATGGTGATGTTGAGTCTCTTCCTCCAGGTTTTAGACCCAAGGGTTGGTTTGTTCGGTGACTCTGTCTGGCACTTCCATAGTCTTCTTGGCACTCCAACTCAAGTGGTTGGGCCAGGTTAGGCCCAAGCCATTTTGGAGGCCGAAGATGCTCAAGAACTTGCACAGAACAGAATATTGATGTTTGAGATGGATATTTTTATGAAGTGTCTTTTTGATGAGGTCAGTGTTGAAAATCCCTGGGGTTCCTGTGTTTTTATGTTTCTCTTCCTTTTTTACTCTGTGACGCTGTGTAGAAAAAAGTTCCTACTGTGATAATATACTGGAAGATAATGTACAGAAGTGGAGTGGCGTGGGTGAGTCAGGCATGACACGGGTGCCGAGGTGACAGGGTTAGCCCAGCTGACAGCACCACGTGGTGTGTGAACCATTCTGCAACTGCACCCTTGCCCTTGCATGATTTCCGTGCCCTGGGGCATGATCATCTTGGTCAGAGCCGATGCGGTCCTTTGTTCTGTTGGTTGCTGTTGCTATGTGCTTGTGGCTAAGAGCTCAAAATTGTTGGGGAGACCGCTGAACCCTGTAAAGCATAACCAAAGGTGTCCACAAAGTGCTCTCTGTGGCAACGACCCTCCTTCTTTCTAGAAAACAGTACATATCAATATGGGCCTTAACTCTGCAGAAAGATGGTTGCTAGATATTAGGAAGCTTGTCCACACCCACACCTCCATGAATATAATTGTATCAGAGCAAATCTTCCTGGACTGATTTAGGATGTGGTTATATTAATTTACCTTGGTATATATGTAGAAGCTTGAGTTAAGTCCTACAAAGGACACCGGTGTACAAAAATCTACACCATGTTCAGTGGCCAGATGTATTCACAGCCATCAAAACCTGCTTAACATCTCATCTATAAGCTAAATGAAAACAACAGTATGTTTACATCAGGCTTAATAACTCCCCATGGAGCAAAAACGTGGTGCTCCGATGCATGAGTTCAGTCATGTTTGTGCTTGACAAGGACACGGATGGCAGAAGTTGAAGGTGAAATAAAGGGGAACAAAACAAACAAACAAAGTTATTAGTTTGGTGAAGAGGGATCACTGGGGGGAAAAAAAACCACCAGAGGAAGGGGAAATGATTTTCTTATTTTGACCCATGTGGTGTTTTAATCTTGCTTTGAACAACAAACGCTACGATCCTTCAGCCTCTGATTCAACACCAAGTTTAGAGCACAGGTAGAAAAAACAAGATGGATCCTGCAAGCTGGAGCACGTTTTGAGAAGGCACACAGTGTCAGGACATTTCCATGGCCCCGGGGCAGACGGCTGGGTTGCAGCACATTTATGAGTGGCATGAAGGCTCTTGTCTTCCCCAGTGAGCAGGAGGCAAGTGTGCACAGGGAGGGCGAAGCACACATGCCTCAGTTCCTGTCGCGGGATCAGGAAGGAAATGCTGACTAACAGAAAAGCACTGAACTGGGATTTTTTTTTTGTCACCGATCCCCTGGCATTGAGCAACAGTGACTTTGCACAGACTGACTAATTTCAGATAGCCAGAGTACGGAAAAATAACTGAAAGATCCCAAATCTGTCACAAAGCTCGTTTTGATTCAGGTATTTGCCTACCCAAATATTTAACCAAGAGCCCATCAGAACAGATGTGTACCCCTCTGAATGCCTCGGTTTGCACTCTCAGGGAAACTGCCTAATGCAATTATGACTTCCCTTTCTCGTGTGAAGCAGCAGTGCCCAAAACTTTTAGGTTACTAGGCCACGTGGCTTATTGCAGCGACAGGCAAAGCCATGCTGTGTGATGCCTCTGGTTGAGTACAGCCCCAGGCAAGCTCCTGGAGGTGCTGAGCACCCTCTGCGGATCTCACTTGGACCATGTGTTCCAGATGAAAGGAACAGAGCAGCTCATACGGCTGGACCTTGACCGTCTGCTTCCCAGAGCAAGCAACTGGGCAACGGGGTTAAGTTGGGTGATTCAGGGTTGCAAGAACTCTCTTTGTCTCGTTGGGATTTTGGGACCCCTTTCCACTCCCCTGTTGCAAAGTGATACCATGGGGCTGTGCCAGGGCTGTACACCCCTGGTAAAGGGGTTGACTGCTGTTGTTGCCAGGGGATTTGGCCCACTCCTTTGGGTTTCTGGTAAAGAGAGTGCCTAGACCATGGGATGCACCATGAGGTTGTGGTCAGTCTGTGGCCACTGCTGATAAATAGGTTGTGTGGTGAGCCACCCACACATCCTGTTAAAACAGTTAGGCATAGTTTCTCAGAGGGGATTTTTGTGGGGCCTAATTCCCAAGGGCTGGAAAACCTTTTTTTTTTAACTGAAAAGATCCTTTATTTAGATTATTTTCTTCAGAAGAAGAAGAAACGAAATTGTAGGAAATATAAAACTGCCAAAGAGAAATCCCTGTGAGTAGGGAAAAAATAAACCAGAACAATGAGGAGAAAAGTGTGAGAATAAGCCAAACCCACTCAGCTCTTTGCTTTGCCACAACTATTTCCTGACCTGTTTATTGCACTAAGTGCCAATTAATGGTCTGACTGAGCTCTCAGATGTGTGAGCTCCTACCCTAATAGTTATGTCATGGTAAAAACAAAGCACGAAGAACAACAACAACCCCAAACCCTCCATAACCAGTTCTTGGCATTGAAAGTGTTAGCAAGCACTAATGTAGTAATTAAATGTACCCAATGCTTTCTGACTTCACAGATGACAGTCTGTGGTTTGCCTGCCCACCCAAAATGCGTGGGAGGGCAAACCCAAGTCTTAGAGCTCTAGTTGCGCTGAGTGTCTCATCACTTTCCTTATCAAGATTTTCACAGTCACTGGGAAAGGGTTGCACCCATCAGCAGGAGACATTCCAGCGCAGGAGATGAGATGACTTTCCTACAATTCAAGTTGCACAGGATTCCTGCATAATTGTACTCCATATCTCATCTCTTTCTGCTGTGCACCTTCTCTCTCCTGTGAAACTTTGCATCTCTTCTTCATCTGAATATAAAGAAAACTCACAGGAGAAAGCAGGAGTTTAAAGCAAAGAGAAAACACTACAGCTCCACAGAGACCTTAGAGGCATGGCCGAGGTTGTTCTACCAAGATCTTGAGTAGCTGCACTTTTGGGAAGTCTTTGACAAAGTTCCAGACACAAAGCTAATAGAGCAAATAGTCACAGGATGAGGGGAGTGGTATTTGATGGCTGAGAAGGGCAAGAGTAGGCTGGCAATTCTCAGCACAGCTGAATGCTAATAGGGAGAAGCTCCAAGCACCTTATCTAGAGCAAATGTTTGAAATATGTCAGTTTGGAAAGGAGGGGAAACCACTGTGGCCACAAAGCTGTACACAACCCGTCATTGGTTCATGACTCAAGAGAAGGCTGTGAAGAACAGCAAAGAGACCTGAGAAGATGAAGCAAGATGGCAGGAGGGAAACCATGCTGTTGACTACAGTGGAGTAACACTTTTGGAGGCTTGGATCTGCCAACCCTATGGGGTGCTTGCTTGGTAGTTGCATGGAGAAGTGAACTTTCTTTCTCTATGCCCTTAGTTTTTAAGGGTCAGGTAGTTTAAGAAGCATTTCTGGCTTTGGAGCTGTAGACATGCACTTTTGCCAATGTCCAGATACCTGAATTTTGAAACAGATGCATCACAAAGGCTTTCCTAACACCACCCTGGAATTCTTCTATTGGCTTGGTGCTGCTGACAGATGCCACCTCATTCCTCTTCTGCTGCTGCTGACCAGGACTCTCACCCTCTCTATGACACCCTCTGCTTCTCAGACTGGCTGTAGAGCTGATCCAGCTACCTGATCCATCAGAAAATGTGCTTTGCTTCTGATGTACTTTTTCCTCTCATTTCGTGAGCTGCTTTATCTCAGTGAGAAATCCAAGAAGCACTGGTGGTGCTGGAGGATGGAAATCAGCGCAACTGCACAACTGAGATGTAGAGGTATGTGTTCAGAGGATGAAGAAGGGCATCACCTCCTGGCAGCAGTGACCTTGTCTGACTGCAGCTCAGTCATAGTGCCCCACCAGAGCTCAACCAGCTGTGTGGCCCATCACGGAGGGGCTGGGTGTTCAGGCTGTGTACAGCTCTAGTCCAAACTGGGATTTTCCAAAAGAACCAGAAGGATTTGTGAACGTTGTTGTAAACAGCAACATCAAGATGCCATGCAATGTAACAGATATTAGAAAACAAGAGAGATACTTTTAAAATTAAAAAAAAATGAATGAGAGGATACCGTTAACATCTGCAAAGGCATTATAAAGTAATCTGTCATGCAAAGTATGCTCACTTCAGTGGTAGATCATTCTTTCTAGTCAGGGTACTGAAACCTGGTGATAAAACCACTAAAGTGATGGGAGAATTCTTGATGGACAGTGGACAAAAAAGTCCACTAGTTGGGAGGTGGATAAATGGGCACACAACTAATGCATATCGCACTGCCTGAAGTGGAAAAAAAAAAAAAGAAAAGAAAAAGAAGTGAAACTGAAAGGTAACCATTTCCAGTAAATGATAAATACTTTTTCAACAGTCTGTCAAGTTCATTGCTGCAAGATATGAAAAAAGTAAAGGCACTATTAGGTATTTAGACAACTGCATCGATGAAATAATATGTATTGTTGTTCTGTGTAGGATAACTGTAAAATCTAAGGTGGTAAACACATTACAATTGATGAACCACTTTCTTTTCCTGCTGCAGGTAAATTTGGAACTGTTTTGGAAATCAGTCTGCTCCACAAGTACTTTATAAGATTCTGGCACCTTTCTCAGAAACATCTAGAGTTGGCCAGACTCAGGCAGGACACAAAATGCTTTAACCTTGTATGGAAATCCTCCTATTCCTAGCACAATAAAGAAATCCCATGTGAACAAAAGTGCAGTGGATGTCGGGAGCTCATTTTTCTGACACCAAGAACCAGGAATGCTTGAAGGAATGGATAATGGTGTGACCCCATATGCCCATCTCTGCCTCCAAAAACAGCGATTACGAGGTGCAGTGACAGCCTCTGAGCAGCCATATAAAGGCATTCAGGGCAGAGTGCAAGACACATCCCCTCTTATTCTCAGCTTTAAACCAAAAAATATTCAGCAAATCATGTAGCCTGGAACTGTAACAGATTCTCTCAACAAATGGCACTGTGGGCCTGTGTGATGCGAGGGTCTTCTGGTACCTATCATCGCAGAGCCTGAGAGAATAGCACCCACCAATGAACAGTATGAGCCAGGAAACTGAAATTAAGAAGCCTGTTTCATGTTAGATTAACAGCTCTTAATGGCTTTTTGATCTGCCATTCTGTATGAATTTATAGTAAAGAACTAACTTGTTTTGGATCCATAAATAGTCATAAACAAATGTTGGACCAGATAATCTTGCTCCTCCGCACAGAGGAGGATTTTGCAAACCTTTCAGAAGCATCACGTCTTGTTGCATTTGGGTACAGAAATTAAAGTCGCCTTGAGGCAGCTTTAACTTGTATGACCGACACTTACAAAGCGAATCACAGTAGGTTTTACTGACCTTGGCAAAATCAGAGGTCATACTTTCACAGATATAAGCCCTTTTAGACATATTCCCCTGACATATTCACTGCAAAAAGGTTTCTTTCTGTACCTCTACAGAATGTAATGCATGTCCTCACCTTCATTCTTCTCTCTTCAAAGTATTACTGAGGCTATCGAGACGGAAATTAAGTTCCTTTTAGAACATTTCAGTACAATTATTCAGGGCAGGATTCTCAGCCACGCTCTTGGGTATTTTTATATTTATGAGTTCTCTTTAAGGCTTTAATGGGACAGCGGCCACAGTCAGATGAACCAAATAGGACTCTTAAACAGGCACCTGGTACATTAGGGGCAGATTCTCATTCTCATTAGCCTTATAATTTTTAATCCTCTAAGCAGTGGCAGCGATTGCAATGTGACTTGTGTCTGAGTGAGGTACAACGTAGGGTGAATCCAGTGTCAGAGTCTGACCCTTCCTTATTCCACTAGGGAAGCTCAGATCAAATCTCAGTCATTTCCTACTGAAGAATAGCTGATGGACAAGGGTGGTCATCACATCAGCATATCTTTGTTTTCCTTATAAGGTAAGCATAACTGCTGACAGTTCAGATATAATAAGGAAGAAAACAAATCATGGGAAAATAATAAGGTCCAGAGTGTTCGCAACAGTCCAATACCAAGAATTCTGCTTCCCTTCATCTGTTCTCTGAGTTGCCCCATTTAGTTAGCTGTAAAAGAGCATGTAATGCCAAGGCAGGGCAGAGTTGTACCATAACTGTGTGTGTGAGCTTATAAATTTATGGTAAATCTGAAACAGCTGATGGAGATTAGCTTTCAGGGAAAAACACCAAGTTACCTCATGGGTAGGACAGGCTGAGATCAGTTCCTATGGCTGAAATGATGGAGTATGAAAAGACTTTGACTGCCCAGTCTGAAATCCCAGCCAGTTCAGCACCCTGTCTCTAACGGTGACTGACAGTGGATAGGAAAATGGGTTTGGGGTGACTGATAGAGGTATATTTCCAGCTTCTGACAATCTCTAACCTAGAAGCTCCCTGAGTTGGAGGTGGCATCTTTGTATATAATAGCTCAGGATGGTCTTTGCCTATGACTTTGTCCAATCGCTCTTTGGAAGATACACTAACTTTTGGGATTTACAGCATCTGGTGTCAATTAATGCCTCAGTATAACCTTTGTGTTGTGAAGAAGTGTCACCTGTGTTTTGAAACCACCACCTGGTGGGTTCGAAAATTGATACTGTGCACTTCCTGTTGTATTGTAAAGGAAGAGTGAATAATCATTGCCTATCCAAATCTCTCTAGGTGAAAGACTCCTAAGTTGTTTACTTGCTTCTTGAATGTTTTTTATTTTCCATAGTTTTAAGATACGGGACTAGCAAGCTGTTCCTTTCCTAAATAGTTCCCGAGACACCATTTGATCTTTTGGTGCTGCTACACCCTGAGTTAACATGTCATAGAACATGTTGCAATGCCAGGATTACTTTTCTGAGGGGTAACAGGTAGCTCAAAACCCACCACTGTGTCTCTGAATTTGGGGTTGCTTTTCTCTGTATGCACAGATGTTGGGTTCATAACCACCAAGTTTCCTCTGATGTTTTATTGCCCTGTTGAATTGTAATTTTGCATGGTCACCACTCATTTGTTACAGGTTCGATGGCTTGGTATCATCAATAAACCTCACCAGCTTACTCTCAACTGCCTTTTCTAGGTGCTTAGTGATTAATGACACAGAAGCAGAACAAATCTCTGCAGGACCTCAAGGGTTATTACTCCTCTTTGTTTCCTTTAACTTTTAATCCATGAGAGAAATTTCCCCCTGTTTTATCATATCCAGGAGTTCTTAGTAAGAGATACTGTAAAACCTTGTTGAAAATCCACTCCTGCTTTATCAACCAAATGAGCTACACCTCCATACTCATCACTTCCTTTAGAAAACTCTAGTAGATCTGTGAGGTCTGGCTTCCCTGCACAACAGCCATTATGGCTGTTCCATGTTACATAATATTTTTCCATGTGTCTACATGATCTATGCTATTAAAAAAGTTTCTGTGATTTATCTGGGATACCTGTCAGTCTTACTGATTGGACAGCTCCCTCTTGGCCCTATCTTTACTTCATGAAGCCACACACTAACCAGCGATGTCTGAAAGATCAGGAAGTGAAGTCTGGAAGATAGAGTCTTTCTGAAATGTCCAAGGAATGCCAAGATCTCTACATCGACATTTTCAGGCCTCCTTCCTGGAACTGCCATCTGCTAGCAGATATGTGAGCATCAGTTGCTATGGTAGCACACAAAATACTATGTCCAAACCCTGGAAACACAGAGTATAGGTCTAGAGCTGAGCTGTGGACCAAGAATCTCTTCAAGCTCTGGAGGATGAGAGTTTTGTCCCCTTCCTGGCCTATGCAAAGACATATTTTTACTGTTGTATAGTCTCAGGGCTGACATGAGTTCAGTGGCAGATATTGTCATCCTGGTTGGGGATGATGATACCGTAGAGCTTCTTGTAAAACAAGCCTTACTTTTGTTTTGCAAATCTCCCAGTGGAGAGGCCTGTGTGGAGCAGGAATCGGCTGCAGTGAGACATTTTGATGACTGTTTCCCAGCAAACTTATGCAACATCCATTGTGCTTGTGCAGCCTGTTGCAAAAAATGGATGCCGTCCCCAGAATGCCAGCTGAATATTGATTTAGCAAATGGGGAGAGAAAGGGAATGAAATAAAAGGCCATTGTAGCTGGGGCTGTGTATAAATAGCTGGGAGGTTTATTTATGTTATTTATGGAAATCTGGAATACTGGGAATGCTCTAAAGCTTATTCCAGCTAGACTATTAGTGCTGTTCAAGCTCTTATATGCATGCATCACCATGTTATCTAAATGTTGCTAAGCCCTCTTTAAAAGCAGTCAGGCAAGGCTTTAAACAGACTAGTAAGGGGACTGGGAAAAAAAGTATTGTTTTCTGACACTATTTATAAACCTAATAGGATGCATGTAATACAAGGGCACGGAAGGAACGCTTTTATTTACCAAACAGTAGAGAAAAGCTGCAATAAAAGAAGAAGGAAAAAAAAAGAATCTCCCTCCCCCCAAAAGAACAACAGATCACGGTGATTTGAAATCTTTTAAAAAAATATATATAGTTTTTTCCTTTTTTTTTGTTTCCTTATTTTTTTTTCTTTTTTGCTGCTGGAAGGGTTCAGGTATGACTAATGGCATCTCTCTGAACCAAAGAAAACACTTCAGACCAATTAACGTTCAACATGAATTTACCTTGCACAAAACACACACTCCTCACTCGTTTGACTATGCAAGTAGCATAAATTAAGAAATAAAGCAAATGGAATAAGCATCTTGTCTCTTAAGGGGATGATAGCCGCAGCACTTCTGTGAGGGGCACCGTGATTTGTTCTCAAGCTTTCTCTTTTAATGGCCTGTGGAAAAGGTGTAACAAGGAGATCCAACGGTGAAATGGCTGTGCTGTATCAGCTAAAAATACTCCACGGTCAAAGCAAAGAGCGGATGAGAATGTGCCAGAGGTGGGGAGGGAGGCAAGCCTGCAACGTGTGCAAACAAATGCCCCAGCGACAACTGGAATGTATACAAAGCCATTGTTGGAGATTTCCTACACCTTCGGGGGCTCATTCTTCTGCTGAGATGCACAAACATAGATGCTTTTCTGACAGGGTATCTCAAAAGAGTGTAAAAGCATAAGCCACTGCTAAATATAGATGGCTGTCACATGGTGCCTTTAGTCACATTTCAATTCATTGTAAACTGCAGCATGCCTCTCACTATGGTTCTTTTAACCTCAGTGACATGTTTGAGGCGTTCTTTGCTTGTGCACATCCTTTTCCTCTCCACTAATTCGGAAGCGCAAGTGTAGATGCACAGTCAATAAACAGGCAGTTTTGATGGTCTTGTTGAGCTTTAAAATGTTCAGGCATGTCTGAAACAACATGGAAAGTGCTGGTGAAAGGGGGAGTGAGTGGATGAGTCACTTTTCAAGCAAAGCAGGCGAACTGGGGGAAAAAAAAAAAAAAGAAGAAAAAGATCTGTGTCTTGACTCAGTGCCCAAACTCTTAAGCTGATGCTTCACTGCAGACTCTGAAGTTGAGCTTATTTTTCCTTTCATTTGTTCTCTTGTTTTTATGTCTTACATAATGGAGCTTTGATTCATAGAAATCTATTTATATAGTCTAGGATTTGGGCCAAACTCTGAAGCCTAACTCCGTCTTTCCTCAGGCAGAATGGCCGCTGTGGTTAACGATATGAATGAGGTTTGCTAGCACTGGCTGTTCAGGGCTGGACACCTGGGGGGCTACACCTGATCACCCTGTGATTTCTTATACTCTTGATAGAGCAAGTGATTTAATGTAAGGAACTCTAGGCTGTTCCGCAGCTGGATGAAAAAATTGCCCAAGACTGATAAAATACCCTTGTTTTTACTGGTGAGAGCAATACGTGCTCCCTCCATATGCCCAAAGACCACCAGTCAGAACTCTGGGTCCCATATTTTCTGCCTTATCCCCCTCCTTCTGTGACAGTCCTACAGCAGGACAGATGCAGAAATCACCTGCAAGCTGCTTACTGGGACAGACCTGACACCAGGATGGCAAGGTACTCCCCTTCCTGTGGCCTTGGTTTGGGATGGTTTCTGTGGAGGGGGAACTGCTGGACCATGAAGCATCAGCACCACCCCAGCTGCAACAGGCATTTTTGAGGGCTGCAGCTGGCTGGTCTAACAGAGGACAGGTTCAGAACTGAATGGGATCTTGGAAGTCAGGAGTGTGAGCTGGCTTCTCCCGGGGCAGCTTTGCTTGGCGTGGTGGGGTATGAGCAGAGTACCACATGCACTAGGACCCTCTAAGAAGCCGGCAGAGCCAGATGACCTTTTATCTGACAAACTGGAAGGGAGGAGACGGCTGCCAGAGAGAGAGAGAGCGAGAGAGAGCTCCCCGCTGACATCAGAGTTATTCTTGGGGCTAGATGGAAAACAGCAAGAGATAATGCTCTTTGCTGTAATGATGAGGCTGATTTCAACTACTTCGCATGAAAATAGAAACCCAAACCCAGCTAAGTAGGTCAGAGGAGGAGAACTGAGGGAGGTTGCTTCTGTGGAGCACCATGACCAGGGACTGGAATCTCTGCTCTGTAGAAAAAGTGTGAACCCCAAAAGAAGTTCCAGACACATCCAGGTGTATTGTTAGCAGTTTGCTAATGCTTCAGTTCACCATCCAGCATTTCTTCCTGTAATCCTGTGGTTTTGTGGCTGTTTGTGAGAATGCAGCGTCTTTGATCCTGCTGCCTCTTGGTCATATTGGATGACACCATGTTCATACTTTTAGCCAGACTAAAAGGGATCACTGCAATGATTCAGGGAGAAACAGGGAAAATGCTTTCAGTTTATGCTAGAATATATACACATTTATATATAGCTTTATATATATATATCTATATTTGTCACAGTTCAGGATGCAAAAGCCATAGATAAAGTACTCCAGTTTTTGGCAATACCAGAGTAATGAAACAGCCAAACAAGCACTCCTTAGCCCTTCACTCCCTCAGCTATTATTCTTTGAATGTTGGAGATAAATGTCATTTGTAAATCCCACTCATTGCTAACATTAGTACTATGCATATGTACTTCCTTTGACAAGTAACCCTAGCAGTGAAATCTGTAAGGCAGAAAACTTAAAACAGTTTTCTTTGAAGCATGGATAATTACTAATTGGGGGCATCTGTCTCTGCTGAACACCCACACTCACTCTTCTCTAAGGTGTTCCAAGTTGGTGACTTACAGTCAAAGAGCCTTGAAACATTTGACACCCTTTCTCCTAATTATAAACTCCATTACCAACTTTGTCTCTTCTGGAGCGGCTTTCCCTTTCTTTCCTTTTCTCTCTTCTTTCCCAGCGGAAACTCTGCCGATGGGGCTCTGGCTGTTCTCCTTTGCACTTATAGCCCAGCAAAGTGAGCTGAGCCGCAGGGTCCAGGACAACCCTAAATATCTGAGCTCCTTGGCTCAGTCATTGCCTGGCCTCATGCAAGTTGTCTGGGAGCATCATGTAGTGGAGAGCAGAGCTGATCTTCTATGACGCCACCCCATGCCAGGAAATGGGAGGGTCTCTCTCGATTGTGTGGTAGAAATCCCTTTTCCACAAGAAGGTGCTGTTTCTAAGCACCCTCATTTCTCCAGATTGAAGTGTGTGTCTGGTTATATTGGCAGCCAAGGGAGGAGGAGAAAATTTGAATCTGTGAATGTCTCTGTCCCTTGTCCTCCCCTTCCCATCTCGTCCAAGTATCTCGAAACCTTAAACCATTGACAGTGATGAAAGGATGGAACAGAAATCCTAAAAGGTAAAAAACATTCTTGCTTAAATTAAACCACTTTGTAAAATTACTTTTCAAAGTACAGTGATGACAGTGCTAAAGCACAGAATTTAGGAAATAAATATGTTTCCAGGGTGAGATTTTTATCAGTCAACCATAACACCCTTGCAAATACTACCACAGTTGCCAAGCTATAAACTTCTAAAACCAGAAGTTAATTACAGACATTGTCAGTAATAGACATTTAATGGTAACAACGCTAGCAGGTGATACAGCAATAATGAAAATAATGGCCCCTTGCAAATAAAGGATGGGTAATGTCTTTCCACGATAGCTCCGCGTCACGCTGAGCACACAGTGCAATCACGGCTTCTGCACTTTCCAGCAGCTTTATGAAGAGCAGATTGCAATTCACTGACTAAATTACATTTTGATTTCTGTAAGGATGTTTCAAGGGATTTGGGTACATCTAAACTGAGGTAACCCGTGAGAAAATTTGGTTTCCTGAAGTTTAGTTGACTCCCTCTCAATGTTATAATTTTTCTTCTTAACAAGTGTCAACCTATGTGAGAAATGAGGAATGATGTAACAGCTCATTGTCATGGGTAATTTAATCAACCAGGCAGTTCTTTTGCCCTGGTCTGGCCAGAAAGTTCCCTGCAGCCTGGACAGGACCTGCCACAGGGCACATGGAGGTACCATGGTGACTTGAAAGGGACCTCATGTTCAAGCACTTGCATGCCCTGAATCAGCCCTTTCCTGGCTCTTTCTAAAACTCGTATTACAAGTAATGCACCAGTGGAACAACCCAAAATTACTTCCTCTGATCCTGGAGGTGGATGGAAGAAGTATCCAACAAGATGAATTTTCCAGGGTTAGGTCAAGAGGAGAAAGCAGGTAAGCTGCAATGGGCTCACCCATGCTGCCAAGTCCTTTGAGAGCTTGCCTGGCATAATAGCCTGTCGAGTATGGTCACCTGCCCCAAATGGTGACCCAAACATACTTTCAACACTTATTCAGCCCTGGTACTTCAGTGTTTGAGTATAATTCCTTCCTTGACCTGTAATCCGACAGGTTTTAAACACAAAACATGTTCATTAGATGGGCAAAGCTTTGCTTGCAAAACAGTTGTGCTGCACAAAGGAGATAGCAGTTTGAATAGTGATGGAAGGCTGCTAAAAGCCCTGCCACCTTCGGACTCAGCAGTACTGAGCAGGTTGGTCAGTCTCACCTCTGTGCTCAGCAAGGTCAAGGAGCTTGTTGCCTCCTGGAAATTACACTCAAGCAAATGGAAAATAAGAAGGCGATTGGTGACAGCCAGCATAGATTCACTAGGGAGAAATTGTGCCTGACAAATTTGGTGGCTGTCTAGGGCGGGTTACAGAGTTAGTGGTTAAGGGAAGAACAACTGATGTCTTACCTGGACTTGTGCAAAGCATTTGACACTGTTCTGCATGTCATCATTGCCTCTTAATTGGAGAGATGTGGATTTGATAGATGGGACACTTGGTGGATAAGGAATTAGTTGGATGGTTGCAATCAAAAGAGTTGTTGTCAATGTCTTGATGTCCAAGTGGAGACCAGTGACAAGGGGCGTTCCACAGGGGTTGGTCTTGGGACTGGTGCTCTTTAACTTCTTTGTCAACAACATGGAAAGTGGGATTGAGTGCACCCTCAGTAAGGTTTACTGATGATACCAGGCTGTGTGGTGAGGTCGACACACCAGAGGGAACAGATGCCATCTAGAGGGACAGGCTTGAAAGATGGGCCCATGCAAACCTCATGAAGTTCAACAAGGCCAGGTGCAAGGTCCTGCACGTGGGTCAGCACAATCCCAAGCACAACTACAGGCTGGGTGGAGAATGGATTGAGAGCAGCCTTGAGAAGGACTTGGGGGTGTTGGTGGATGAGAACATGATCTGGCAATGCATGCTTACAGCCCAGAAAGCCAACTGTATCCTGGGCTGCACCAAAAGCAGTGTGGCCAGTTGGTCAAGGGAGGTGATTTTCCCCCTCTACTCCACTCTTGTGAGACCCCATCTGGAGTACTCTGTCCAGCTCTGGGGCCCTCACTACTAGAAAGACATGGACAAGTGAGGCTAAAGGAGACCCGCAGAGATGATCAGAGGGCTGGAGCACCTCTCCTGTAAAGACAGGCTGAGAGAGTTGGGCTTATTCAGTTTGGAGAAGACTCTGGGGAGACCTTATAGCAGCCTTCCAGTAACTCAGGGAGTGTAGTGATAGGACAAGGTGGTCATGGCTTTAAACTGTAAGAAGGTAGATTTACATTAGATATTAGGAAGAAATTCATTTTTCCTTCTGAATGTGGTGAGACACTGGCACAGGCTGCCCAGAGAAGCTGTGGCTGTATCCTCCCTGGTAGTGTTTAAGGCCAGGTTGGATGGGGTTTGGGGCAACCTAGTCTAGTGGAGGGTGTCCCTGCCCATGGCAGGGGGTGGAACTAGATGGGCTTTGAGGTCCCTTCAAATCCAAACCATTCTGTGATTTTGTGATATGTAAGAGCAGCACCAAACATCTGCAGCAGCTGCCTCCTTCACCCCAAAGCATGACTATTTCCAAAGCAGTTTTATTTTTTCCATTAGAAAATCTGGTTGGTCCTAAGGGTTGCTGCAACTGGGTGCTTATGTGAGAACTCTTCGTATGAGCATGAATTCATGAAAAACAATTAATGCCTGAACTGTATCTGTGGATTGTGAAGCTGTGACTCAAGTTTTCTTTCTCTGTATGCTTTCCTTTTTATCCTCCACTCACTGCTGCATTTTTTTCTTACCCCCTAGTAATCACTGTAAGCTGATCCCTGGTCCTAGAAATTTTTTTTCCTAACAAGGAGGAGTTTGTTGATGCTCCTAGGAGGAGAGAAAGTGTTAAGTAGCTTTTGGGGTAGGTAGAGAAGTCCCTGCTGGGTATTTAACCTACATTTGTTTTCAATTTACAGGAGTGTACAAGTCTAAGTCTGCTGTTAAAGATTGAAAACAAAGTAACTCAAGTAATTCAATAGGATTTAGCTGAATTACTGAAACGGCTACAGTAACAAAATTTGCAGTGTCTTTTCACTGAGGTCACAAACTCCTGAAACAGGGAGGAGATTACCGGAGAAAAATTTCCTTGGAGCAGACAGCCTTACCTTTCCCCAGTTAGCAGCTCAGCTTAATTGTAAAGGAAGATGTTCTCTGTCCTAAGCGTTGGACAAATTCGATGCCACGTGGCCCATATTAGTCCCTGGCAGCCCTAGGCAGGTTGATGAGAGAAGCGAATTCTGCACAACAGGGAAACAAAGGCGAGCGGCAGCCCACACAATGCCTTTTTTGTCTGCACGTATGTGAAGTTCATTGTCAGAAGCCGCCCTTTCCTCCAACTGCAGGAGAAGGCCGTGATTGTGGAAAATCCCAACAATGGTTTTGAAGTAACTGGGGCCCTAGCGCGTTAAGGCAGAAGTACTGGATGTTCACAGGAACAAAAGGGAAGGCCCTCCAGAGCCTGAGAAACCGGAGCAAGGAAGCATAAACATGTAGTTTCTCTTTATAGAGCTGGCTACTGAGCAGCTATGCTTCCCTTGTAACTCCCCGCGCTTTGAACTCTGCTGCCAGAGCTGCTGCATCTTAAATTCGACATTCGGCGCCGCACCTCACAGCAAGGAGCTGGTTAAAGGCAGGGCAGTCTTAATATTCTGCTGAAGGATTTTGCCTAGAAATTGTCTGCTTAGGGACATTTTTTGCATGCTATGGTCCTGTTTGAGCTTTCGATGTGAGTCTGTAGTTTCACATCTAGACTGCAAGTACAGAACATCTGTCGGGCCGTGTATAAATAGTTACATAAATAGCTGACAGTGGACAAGGCAATTGCTTCGGTGAATCAGGTAATTGCTGGGCATGTTACCCAAAAGAAAAGCTGACTCCTCTTTCTTGAGAAAGGCATAACAGTCTTTCTGGCATAAGGATTTTCAGATAGTAGTGGAAGCACTTTTTTCTTTATTTCTGATGACCTAAGTAATTAGTATTTTCTCTTTAAATACACATGCCAAGTTTATGCCTTGCAGATTTCTTGTTCGTATTCCATCTACATATAAGCTCTCCTGGCTGTCTGCATAGCTGCTTAGCATCCAGCAACTTACTATTTTTATTACAGCAGGAACTTTGCTGCAATGGTCATTTCCTTAGCTCATCACTTGGACTACTCCATCATCACTTTTTCTTTGCTGGCTCCTTTTTCTCTCTGGTGATCACATCCCTGTGCTGGGTCTTGTCTCTTTGTGATATCAGGAAGAAATAATTCCTCTTCACTTGCAAGCTCTGTTAGAGCCTATCCCCACCCTGCCCATAAACCTTCGTTCACTGTCAGGAGGCTGACTTCCACCTTCATCAACCACAAGCAAGCACCTCTGCTATTTTCTCCTCGGGCTTGGGAGGAACTCCTCATTAAAAATGTGCAATGCTCTCTCCCTTTCTTCCAGCCCCTGTTTTCAGAAAGACTCTCCTTTGAACAATGCAGGCCAAAATTTTTTCAGTAGTTTGTTAGACACGTAGGATGGCTAAAATTGTCCTGTGCTCTCTTGTGTCTCTGTCACTGGGTCCAGTTTTTCATGTTGGTGTTGTAGGCAAGGTTTGTGGTGCTGTGCGCAGGATAGTATGGTGGGGATCCCGAGCCTGTGACAACCACCAGTGACTCATTGTATGGGAGCATGCTTGGGCAGAAGGAAAGGAAGGGAGGGGAAGGTACACAGAGATTTTAAGAAGCTCCTTTCCCTCCCTTTAAACACTCTCTTTGATACACCTCAGCACCATCCCTCCAGGGGAGTGCTGTGTAAACCTCGCAGACCTTTACTTCAACCTCCAGCTCCGGCCTGGTTTTCTCCAGGAATGCAGGGAACTACACAAGATGCTTTCAGATATTGCATTACAGTCTGAAACCAAAGCAATGCTTTCGAGTGGAAAACCCAAGTCAGCCTCAAAGAATCAGGAATTTGGTTGGTAGCCAACTCCTTCTGTGCAGCTCTGCTTTTCACATCCCCCTGCCCTCCCTTTTCCTCTAGGCTTAGTCCCGAGGACAGTTGGGTTCTTGCTCTATCCAAGAGTTTTACTCTTCTGAACAGTGCAGCATTTTACCGTTGGGTGCATCCTCCCTCTGCGCCTGTCCCCGAGAGGAGAAGCAGCACACACAGGAGAGGAAAAAAAGAGTGTTGTGAAGGACAGTTTATAAATTACTTCAGTGAGGCAGAGTGATGTGTCATTCTGGCAGAGAGCCCATTAAAGAGGAAGCGCTGCTCTTGAATGCATTCAGCTGGGGTTTCTGAGAACTCCTTTATACCCACTCATTATCCATTTCACATTCTGGAAGTGGATGGTTATGTTTGCCTATGTGACGCAGATCTTAATAGTTTTCTGCAGTACTACATCATTTAGCTCTCAGCTAATATAAAACCAAGCTAGTAATTAACATTAAATGCTGAGAAATGGATCTGATGTGATGAACACTCAGCACATAATGAGAACGCTGTGATTTCTTACTTGGAAGCCATCGTGGTCTTACAACATAACCAGTTGTTACAGATGCCCAAACAGAGCTGGGATTAACAATAGGATCTGGTTACACTTACGAACCTAATTGTTGCTAGTCTGGTAGAAGTTGCACTCTCAGGCTCCACTTCGACGGGTAACAGCTCTGGCATCTATTGTCATTTCATAATGGTGTAATGCTATTTATGCCACAGAAATCCCAGCTGAGCCATGAATTACACGCAGATCAGGCACACCACGGAAAATGCAGCTGGGCTGGGGGATGAGGCTTGCTAACGACAGCTCGTACACTCTGGAGTGGGACAATGTAAGTCAACCATAAGAATTACTAATAACACGATTTGTTAGAACAGCCATAAAAAGGGCCAGCAGTCCAGGAACCCAAGTGTGCCAGACACTGCAAAACTACCAGCTGGTTCCTGCTGGACAGACAGACGAAGCTAGGCCTTATAGAGGCGTGGGCTGGAGACCTTGCCCTTGATGCCTTTGAGGAGAGGGGTGCTAGGAAAAGGTGAATATGCTGCAGCCCTTCTGGCTCCTGATGCTGCCTGGGAACTGGTGGTGGGAGTGAGGGCTCCTGTGGAATCACAGCCTCCTCATGTTGAGGATGAGAAGACCAAATGTCCTGGGATGAGCTCTGAGTGTGACAGCATGTTCTCAGCATCCCGGTTTTTCAAAATGAGCCGAGCAGGGATAAAACATCAGTTTCTTGCCCCATGTAGCATCATTGCAGAGCCCCAGTCTCTCCATACTGTGAGTCCAAGGCCCTTAAAAGACACCCAGGGAAGATCTGGGATAGAGAAATACAGGGAGAAACACTCCCTCGCTGTGGGACGGTAACCTTCCCCTCCGTACAGAGCCTTTGCCTTCCCAATTTGCCTGCTGCCGCATTGCTGTGTCAGTAGCAATGCCCGTGACCTGTGGGGAGGAGAAGACCTTGCCCCACCCCATAGGGTGCTCTATGTTTCTCCAGACTGGGTGCTCAGTGTTTGTGGCAGAGTAGGAGTGAGGGACACAAGAGGATTTTAAAATAGAAAGAGTAGGGTGGGATCAATTGCCAAAACATCTTTGCTTAGCTCTGGGCCTAGGCAGAATAGGATGTAATGTTCAAGCACAGAAAACAATGTGATGGCAGCAAATATGAGATGAATTCCATCCTTCATGTGTGATTTGAGTTTTGGTTTTGGGTTGGTCCTTTTTGTACCTCTAGTTAGGAAGGCACAATCCAAAATACAAGATGACTGGGAGGAGGGGGTAAGGAACGAGAGCTGTGAAGAAACAGGTGAGGAGAAAAGCAAAGAGTCATCCCAACATACAGAGACCACAAGCAGTTTACAGAGATTGGAAACAAAGAGATGAGCAGCTTCAGACAGAGAAAATCCAGCCTGCATGGTGGAAAATTCTGAGTGCACCATATCAGACCTCAGCATCACCCTGACCAAATTGTTCCATGTCCATATCAGGCAGATAATACTGAAAGTTGCTATAAAAGTTCACACAGAGTAGTGGCTCAGAAAACACAGAGATGCAAATCCTAAGAGTGTAAAAATAGTAGAGCGCTGACAGGTATTCACTTGGTTTGCCTTGGAAAAATTAAGTGTTGCATTGAGTCTACTAAAATTTGAACTTGTCTCAAACCCAAAGGCTAGGTCACAAAACTTGTCCCTGGTGACTTCTCAGACCTTCCTTGCAAATGGTAACTTGAGGCTTTGAATGAAATGTTTTATTTTCCCTTTTTATGATCAAAGTACATATTTTAAACCGACATAAACTGAGCTAAATAGAAACTTTTCTACCAGATACAGGTTGTTGAATGTTAGACACACTGCTTCATGGGCATCTCTCTTGGGCTTATGCACTTGTTTTGTGTATTTTTAAGATTTTGTTTTGCTTAGAATAGCCTGCAGTTGAAACAGCAGGAGTTTATAGCATATCCACAGTCCCCTCCTTGACTAAATTAATCTTGAAAGACATGGAAACAGGCTCACAAAGGGGAATTCTTCAGGTACCTTTTTGGTCAGTCCTCCTTTCCTCTGTATGTTTCTATTTTTCAGTTTTTAGTGCAAAAATGCCACAGTCAAGATCTCTCTTGTTTGTATGCCGGTAATTGCATTTCCCAGCTTTGTTCAGTTCCCCTTCAGCTGTTGGATCCAAAATGCACAAAGGAAAAATAAAAATAATTGAGACTGGTGGGGTAGAGTTGTCTTTGGGCCTGCAGTATGAATGGGGAAAGGATGCATGTTCTTCAACAGCATATATTAATTTTTAATCTATTAATTTTCTAAATTATTCATGTCAGGGAAATGGAATAAGGGGAGGAAAAGCTATGGTAGACAGCACCTAAAAACAGCATTCTTGTGCAGCTAATGGTCCGCTTCCTCTCTTTGTGTGCTCTAATTGTCTTCCTCTTCACCCAGGTACTCTGGCAGGCACAGCTGTGAATGGACATACGGTACCTGACAAGAGTGGAGGTGCCCATACCTGATGCTGTTGAGGCTGAGCTTTGCTCACATCCCAGTGCTCATGTCAATGCTAACTTCAGGAGCATCCACTCCACCTTCACCCACTCTTTTCTCCTGACAGAACAGCTCATGGATCTGTGCTGTAAATTAGGTCAGATATCTCTTCTGCTTGGAAAAAAAGAACCAAACACATATTTTGGGGGTCCCTGGGTCTAGAATCTGACGTGGTCCGTAAACAGTTGTATTGATACAGATGAGGAGAGGGTGTGCTGTGGTGTGAGGGTGGGACATGGGGTACAGTTGCCTTGTCCTGCTGCTGCTATCCAATACCCTGAGTCCATTCCTGCATGACAGTTGTAGAGCATTCAGACTGGGAGGCAGGGGGGAACAGGCTTCAAGACATGCAGCTTTCCTGCATTTTTCTCAAAAGCTGGCTCATGCCTCCACAGCATAAATGGTTGCGGTGAACATGACTCATTGCATGCACTCATGTGCAAAAAGTGGACTGAGGGTTTTGGGAATCAGCTAGGGAAAAAGGCCAAATTCAGCTGTAAGTACTTCCAGAATGGATGCACAGCATGGAGAAAGCTATGATTTGGTGAATCAGATCAAGTTTTTCTTTGACAACACTTTGTTTTAATAGTGCCAGCAGTGCATGTGTGTAGAAAGCACTGTGCAGACCTGGCTTCTGGTTTCTTCAGCCTCTGCCCTATCTGTCAAGGGGGAGCTGCTGTTACCTGAAAATGCTATACAGATCAAAAGCAGCTGGGTAAATCTGCCTACAGATTTTCAGACCCACAACTGTATCTCTGTGTATTTGGGTGACACACAGCACAACTGATGCTGATCTTGATAGTGCCTTTTTTGCATTACTGTCAAACAAACAGTGGAAGAGCCATGAGCAGCACCCTCTAAGGTATTGCTGTCTGCATGCTGTCTCCCCGCTTGATTTCTTCAGGTCAGTAAGACTGGAAGAGCAATCCTCTGCAGGAGATTTTGTTTTAAATTAAAGATGCTACAAGACTATTATGTCATGAGACATCACGAAAAATACCCTTTCAGGAGATCAGATTGACACTTCCACCCTGTAAGTGCACGGCGCAACAGCTACACATATTGCTAATGTTTGTGTAGGCACCGCGTAGGGTCCTGGAGGGCAGGCGGGGAGGCACGGCTTTGTTGTCTCACCTGCGCTGAATGAAGAGCGCTATCGGTGCTCCGATAAATCCTGCCACAGAGCTTTGCTACGCTTGGGAGGAGAATAATACGGTGGGTTACGAAGCCTGGTAGGTGATAAGAAAAGAAAAAAATAAATAAATTTGCTTTTCTTTCTTTGAAATAGGGGTTGCTTTGTATGTAGGCATCTGCATGAGGGGATACGGCAGCCTGTTGAGGAGATTGATGGCCTGCATTGAGACACCTCAATTCCAATGCCCTCTTGTCTCCTGAGCTGTCTGCAACACAGTCTTCAGGTAAAACACTGTCTAACAAGCAGTGCCCCTGCTGCTAAATTCAAGGCAAATTTTCTTCATTGCACAGGTGCCCAGCTGTCAAAGCAGTGTATACTTCAGCTAGGATCTCTGTGGGTGAAACTAGTAAGAAACCTGGCCTTATGTTGCTCTCCACAGCATCCACTCCTGAGAAGATGGATTATGATCTGCAATACCCTCTCTGAAGTTTGCTCTGAGTCCTCCCGCACACAACTCTGAAGCCACAGCCACAAGAAACCTGTGTGACAAGACTGATTGCATCCTCATGCATCTTCTTGCAGCCTGCCTCCGCAAAGTCACCAAGTCATGAACAGAAGATGTAACCTGGTGTATGGCCCGGCTGGAGTCCTATGTCCTCCTTTCCATACTGGAAAAATAAGCAGAGGACTGTTGCTTTGGAAAAGCACCTGGAACAGCCACCACCACGTAGAGATTGTGACAGAATGACAAATGAAGTTATGGGTAAATTCATGTGACAACTGGTGCAACAGAGAGGGGAGAGAAGAGAAGAAAGCCTACTGCAAGGCTAGGGATAGAGCAGCCCCAGGAATGATGTATGGATGTGGGGAGGCAATTCTGCTTTGGGTGTGAGATGCTTCACACAGCACCTAGGCCTGACTCTGCAGATAGCCCTGGGATATGTGAGTGGCTCCTCTGGCATGTCTGCAGGGTAGTAGCCCTTCTTCTGACACACGAGCTTCCACTTTGGCTTGGTTGCCCACCTGTCAGGAGCAAGAAGGATTCTGACTGTATTACAAGAGTCATGTAGACTGCACAGACTAAATGACATCTTAGTTGTAACTGAGAAGGTTTAGAAGCAGTTCCATTTAGAGGACATCTCCTGAAAATCAAACGCTTAAGCAATGGGTTGCATCTGGACTGTTACTGTGCTCAGGACATCCCTGAGAAGTAGCAACCCATGCAATCCTGAGGATGCTTTCAGCAAGATCCTGACTGCCAGATTTCAGCTCTGTATCACCTTATGCAAGACAATGGGTACATAGACACAGTTGCCCCTCACACCTCCTCAGTGAATCAGAGAGGGGTTGTAGAGGCTGGTTTCACCGCTGTAAGCCTGAGGGCTCTGTTTAGTTAGTCCTGTCTGTGGGACGCTGTCTGTAGAGACACACAGGTGGGCTGGCAATGGGGGACCAGGTTGGGAAAGGATAGCATGAAAAATAAGAACAGGGCCCAAGGCAAGACTATCAAGTTGTTTTCTGGATTCCCCACTTCTTTAATTTTCTTTTGGTAGGGTAAACTGTCCTGTCTCTGTTCCTTTATTGATGATGGTAACAGGTCCACTTTACCAAGAAGATGGATGGATAGCTCATAATCTGGGTGTGAGACCTGGCACAATAAGTCAGAAAGCGCTAGTGGCTCTTATTTTTTATTTATTGCGCTTCTACAGACCCGAAGTAAGTGGTAAAAGGGCAAACTATATTTCTTAGTTATTTTTAAGGGTTTGGCCACATTACATTTTTATGCTTTCTGGTTTTCTGCACTAACCTGTTCCAGCCATAAACCAGCAATGGTCTGGGCACATTTAATCTGAGGGAATTTCAGATGGCTGTTGTAATAGAGTGACCAGCCTTTCAGTGTGTGGTCTGTGCTTAATCTGAGCTGGCACAAATAAAAAAGCGATATGAAAATACCTCTGTATCTGTGGATTCCTCAGTGAGGAAGTCTGGAACTTTTGTAAAAGTTTTATTTTATTTTTAGTTGTTAGTGGCATGAATCTATTAAATGTGGGCTTGTTTTCAGATTTACCTCTTGCCAGTAGCCTCTCTGCAGGAAACCGTTACCATTTTCATGTGTTTGAGAACAAAAGGGGTTGCGTTTGACAACTGCAAAATGTTGTTGCACTTTACAACATCTGCTTGTTATTTTGATTTTGGGGGCCTTGGGCAAACACTCTATTAGTTCACTATCATACATCCCATTGGTGCAAAAAGCAAGCGATATTCGTAAGTGCCCTGAATTTAACAGGTCTGAGCTGGGTGGAAGCAGCCTCTAGAGGTTTTCCAGAGCTCCTGGTACAGTGGAGAGCATTCTGCCTGTGGCCTTCTGTGTTTGATACCAACATGAGTGTTATGAGGGTGTTATCACCCCCTTTTCTGAAAGCTCCCTTTCTGCTCACCCATATCAGCCTGCCACAGCGCCATGAATCTGAGGGCTGCAGGACATTGGACACTGGATGTGTCTCTGGAAACTGAATGTGTCTCCACACCACTCCACAGGTTGGGATCAGGGGGTGTAAGAAGCACAGGCTTATCAAGTGTGGGGTGAATGTAAGCACAACTCTTTGAGGCAGGTTGTTTGGTCAACCATACCCCTAGTCTGATGGCAGCTGGGATGCCCTAAGGGCTTGCACTATGTTGCTGGCTTTCAGCAGTGACCTCACCAACTGGTGTGGGCACTGTCTCAACCTCCTGGGGCTTCTGCTGTGATCATAATGGAAGATAGCAATTACTCCCTACCTTAGAGAGACATTGCATTTATGTTTGTAAAGTTTTCTACAACGACAGATAAGTAATTATTTAAGTAAGGGAAACTAAGTACCTAACATAAGTAGATGAATCTTCTCATTTGCTTTGCCTCATCTCTAGCTGGACTAACTCCAACCACCAATAGCAATTTTCCCTCTCCTTAAAAAATCAATACTCCACTAAATCATTGTCCTTTTCAACTCCAAACACGAACATTTTACTGCACAGAGACATCTACCTCAAATCCAGGCAATCCTTTATCCTGAACACCCATGAATTTTAGGGGCCAAAATTCGATGATGTTGAGAAGAGCATAAATGAGTTATGCTAGGTATTTTGGTCTGCAGGTGCTGAAAAACACTGATAAACTTGAAAGAAATATTCTGTCAAATGCAGCAGAGAGTGTACCCTGATACGGTATAAACACAACATTTACTCTCCCTAGAAATATTACGCGATAATTTACTAGTCTAGCATAAGGTCTCTTCACATAACCGGTCAGCCCGCACCATATGGGAGTCACCTGCCCATATCTTAATTACATCTTATAGTCTGGCACCAGAGCCACCCTCACCGTGCGTCAGTAAGCAGCCCATTTTCTAGTGCTGTCAGACCTTATCTACACAAAGGAGAGGAAGCGGTGGAAAGTAAATAGTAATGTTCTGGCAGAAAGGCCAGAAAGGAGTGATGGGGGCCTGTGGGATTGTTGCTGGCAGGTTTCCAGCACTCAGGGCTGATGTACCTCAATATGCCCCCACCACACCACGCGATGGGGCAGAGTGAGAGACCAGGGCATCAGTGCGAGCTCCAGAAATGCATCAGGACTTGCAAGCTTGAGATGGATTTTCATCTGCCTCTCTGTGGCCACCACAGACGGTTAAGGCAGAGCGATCTGAGGATCACCGTAGGGCTGCCGTGACCAAAGGCTTAAATTTAGCAGCACTTACAACTGCCAGAGTTGATCCGGTGACCCACCTGAGCCATAAGGCTGAATGAAGTGTCCTTCCTATAAGCTACGTGACACATCAGGACAATGGCTTGTTTGCATTCTTATCCATTTCTTTATGCAAAGATGACAAGTTCATTGAGTCAAACAGTGAAGCTTTTGTTCGGACTGGTGGTGTCTCTTCTTGACTCGAGGGGAGCTTTGCCAGAATAAATCCTGAATGAAAAAGGAGGCAGGGCTTCAGGTTTTGATGGAGTGTTTTAACTGACACTTTAAATTGAAGCACATTTTCAAGGGGACTCTGGCTGAAAGAAAGTTTTTGTGGCAAATACAGCAACTTGGGATTCAAAGAAAGTCGTAGAATTGTCGCCTTGTGTGCTGAATCTTATCCCATGCAGGAATCCTTCAGATACACTTTGACGAGAAGAGTGGGTGAGATTAATAATGATCTGAATAATTTATATCACTGAAATATTTTTGTGGGGGTTTCGAGCTTCCCACAGATGCCTCAGTTGGACTTTTAGCCACGATGTCTAACAATTTAGAATACATTATTACAAATGCTTAAACTTAAAACGAGCATGTAATACCTTTTCATGCTATTCACCCGTTACTAGACATCCATAATAATAAAAGCTGATCAGGGCATAAGGCCTCCTTTCATAAGATCTCCTGTGCAAATACCTTATGAAAACAAAGGCATAATGAAGGTACTACTATTTTCTCTTCACATTACTTGCACATGCCACAGAGATGGAAAGGAGGAAAATTTTACCAAATAAGGAGAAAGGGAAAGCTTTTAAGTGGGTCCCGAGTGGGTTTCTTTTCCAAATGGAGCTTATTTGTCATTGCATTAAGACAGAAAAAGAGAGCAAAGGTGGGATCTCAGGGCAGCCCTGCCTCGAGGCACATCTCAAATTAGAACTGCCACATTACAGCTTCATGGCTAAGTGTACAGTGGCAGGAGTGGAAGATGTGGCACCTGCCAAGACCTGGCCTGGAGAGGTGAGGAGAAAGCCTGAGTCAACTGCTGACACTGTGCAATACCCATCGATACCCCACCTGGTAGCATCACGTGCTTCATGTCCTGCATTCTTCGCTGAGGGCCTCCTGCTCATAGAGATTGACACTGCCTGCATCCTCACATACGTGCTGTATTCACATCTTATTGCCCATCAGATCTTTGAAGGAGAGATAGGGGTTTTTTTCTGTAACTGAGGTGTAGTGTCTCCTCATGCTATGCCATGGTTCTTATTAGTGCTTACAAATCAAACTGCAGTACAAGAAAATCTTCCTGCTGCTGTTGATGAGAGCATTAGCACTGAATCTGGGGTCAAAAAGGTAAAGGTGGGATGTGGGCTGCATAAATGGTGTTTCAGACATCAGAAAAGACCTAGACGCATGAAGCCTCCTGCATCCCTGAGAGAGAGCTCTTGTACCTTGCCATCCTCCCCATGCCTTGGAGGGGAGGGGCCTTGGTAAGACCACGTGAAAGAGCTGAGTGAAAATGAGCAAATGTCTTTAAAATTATCCAGTGGACCTCAGTAAAAATGTACTGAACAGTCCTGGCAGAGAGAGAGAGACATTTTTCACACCATAATGGCCACGTGGCTCCCTAAGTGGAAGAAGGAAGGTCATTTACTTCACAGGAAAAAAAAAAAAGTAGTCTATGAGATCATTTATAACATTACTCACAACCATTATCTATCCCAAATCATTCTTATGCCTTGTCTGTGATGTTGGCTGCCTTGCAGTGCTCCAAGTCTCTCTTTGCATAAAACCCTTTCTTATTCCTTAATGGCATACCAGCTGAAATATTTAAAGCATTTGCAGACAAATGTATCTAATTGTATCCTAGATGCAGGAAGGCCCTGGGGAATGCTAACTGCTGCCACAGTCACATTTACCTGCCCTGGGGGAGGCTGTTGTTTCAGTAAAAACCCTGTCAAATACAGGTTGGTTAATAAGAAAATGCTTTTCCACAAATAGAGCATATTTAGGCTTGCTGACACACTCCTCCAGGTGACGAAAGCTTCACGACTTCTCCCACAGGCCGCTGGCTCACTGTGCCCTGGTGAAAGGCCTTCGGCGGCAGATGGACTAGCAGCACTCTGCTCACCTTGGCCCAGCCACAGAGGTTCCCCCTTTGCCTGAAGAAACAGGGGGCTGTGAACTAGGCTGTGCTGCAAGAGGCTTCCACGTCCAAAACTGGCCCCAAGTGAATGACCAAATACAGCTGAAGAAAGACCTAAAAACTTGCTCAGGAAGGTCAGGCAGTAAAGGAAAACTAGATCCTTGCTACACTTGAGTCATGCAGTGTCTTTCTTGATTTGTTCTCAAGTCCCGTCTCCCATTCCCATGTGAGATGAGCCTCAAGCCTGACGTGTGTGCAATGGCTTTTCATGCGTGACACTAGCAGAAATCTCTGGGCACCAGCCCACTGTGACAGCTGATCTAGTGAACATCTTGAATCGTGTCTTGTCTGCACATGATTTTAATGTCTGGACAAGCAATTACAGAGTGACACTTAGCCAACTATGTGAGGGGCTAGTAAAGATATTTCAGTACTTCTTGAATATTTTTTTCTCACTCACTGTCTTTATTTGTCTGTGAGTCCTACCTAGCACTTTCCAAAAACATTTGTTTTGACTCTTGAGTCCACTGATGCACTGCAGGGCCCTGGGTGAGTATCTGGGGCCTCCCACTGAATAACCATCATGTTTTCTTCAAGGATCTGGCACAGTTGCTTCACCTGACTGGGGCTATTTACCACTGCCAGGAACGCAAGACATGGCAATGTGCCTGCGTGAGGTAGGGCACCTGAAAACAAAAACACTCCTTGGTGTGGTCAAGTGCTGAAGAAATAACAGCTCCTGCACCGGATCTCTGCAAACACCCCATGAACCCCGCTTGTTCCCTAGCACGTTCAAAATGACCGCTGCGTTAGTAAGACATTATTTGAACAGCAGACAACTGTGGAAACATTTGGCAGGGAATTGTGTGGGAGATAACAAGGCAATTGCAACCTTTGGCTGCCACGAAGCAGAGTGTTTGAAAATGCTGCCCAGAATGTTCTGAGGGGAAAATGTTATGTGTGGTGCCCCAGATTCTTTCATTAAAGACATTAACATTTTTGCTGGTAATGACTGACGCTTTTCCCGTGGTACTGACAGTGCCCTAAACTGATACAAGGGCAAAAATAAATTGTCCTGCCCGGCTCTTATAGCTGTGAAAAAGCATGCCCTAGTCCCCAGAGTAAAAGTGGTTGAATGATCTACTCTAAGAAACATGACTCCAACTATTTAGTGGCAGCCATCTCAGATCACTGAGGTGCAGCATGAATAAAAATAAAAACAAATAAATAGAGAGGCGGGTGGAGAGCAGCTGAGAACACCGTGAATGAGCATGGGTTAGTCCTAAACCTGGGTTAAGACTCACGGCCAAAGAATGAAGGAGCTGGTGAGGTGGGGAACACGTTGTTCTCATTGTCTGCCATTGGTTGCACATCTGCACTCAAAGTCAACAAAAGGGCATTTTTGTACAATTGTGCATTGTGTAATAAGATAAGAATAAAACTAATTCACATTTATCTAGAATTTCTCAGAGTGGTTGTAGTCCCTGTAGACATAGCTGACTTTATAAAATGTGAAAGTCTGAGTCACACCAGCAGATTGTACATGGCAGGGAAACTAATCTGATGTAATAGAAATGTTTACAAGCCCAGTAACCCTTCTCCCTCCACCCTCCTCCGCTTTCAAAAGCCACATAAGGCCATGGATCAAAGCGATGCAGCGGCAGCATGCTGAACACTGAAACAATAACAGCCCTGACTTCCTCAGACGTCAATAGTACAAGTTACCAGAGGATTTTTGCGTTCACTGAAGAAGCAGGTAATATAATCATATGCATCAAAGACTGGAAGTGGAGCTATAATACCACCAACTCTTATCACTAAAATATTGCTAAACATGATTAAACACGGTTCAGTGGAAATATCAGAAGCTGACTATCCAGCGGGATCAAAAAAGCAGCAAACAGTTCAGAAATGTGTACTCAGTTAATGCTTACCAGATGCAATCAATTTAGAGTAATAGTCAGTTCCAGTCCTTAATTCATATTTTTATGAAATGAGTACAGATACACTCCTCTTATGTCTAACAGATTTCCTGCCTCTTTTTTTTTTCTTTCTTTTCCAAGCAACATGCCACCTTCGGTTTCTTGAACTCTTTATCACTCACCCTGAAAACTGAAAGGTTCCTCCCAGATACAGCATTTGCTATTGCTTCCTGAGCAGATCTCAGGTTTGGTAAGGGAACACGCGATGACACAACACATTTAGGGTTTTGTAAGACAAGTGACATCACTGCGCATGACACTATGAAAATAAATGAGAAGTACACAGTCGAAAAAGCCCATACTGAACAGATTAAAAGTTGCCTGTAAATGACAATTTGTCATCCTGGGGGATGTTCCTCACAGGGTCCCATGGGTTTCCTTTCTGGTCCTCGTGGAAGATCTGGAGACAAAAAATAACCCAACAAACTCCAAACAACAAACTGGTGAAGAAGCATTAGGGATAGGTCAGCTAGAAAAATTGATTTGGATTACTTGTTAAAGGAAGGTCAGTTAAGCAGCATACATTTTGACAGCCAAATGAAAGACCATGAAGCTAGGGATAAATAAAGGCAGCTTTCCTACAGGAATGAGGGCTTTATTCTAGAAAGGGGTGGTTTAGCAGAGGATTTAGGTGAATAGGCTGGTAACCAAGCCTATGGGAGCTCTTGGGATAATTCATAGCACAAAGGCAGATTTGAATCTCAAGGAAGAGTGGCGATATATTTCACTGCCCTACTAATGTACTGGAGAAAGCTCAGACAAAAGCAGTAAGAGTGATCAGAGGTCTAGTAAATGTGAAGTCTGTGGAAAAATTGAAAGACGAGACTGTGTCTAGTCTGGAAAAGAGAAGACAAGACAACAGCCTTCAAATATGTAAAAGGTAGCTGCAACGGAGACAGTAATAGTGGCGTCCATGTCTGCTGGCAATAGCACAACAAATAACAAGCTTAACTTGCAGCAAGGAAGATTTATGTTAGTGATCAGAAACATTTTCTAATGATAAGCACCACTGAATACTGGAACATACTGCAGATTGCCATAAGATTAAGAACTGGTTAGGCCGGTGGTTTCCAATCTTTGTTTTGTACCAAACCTCAACCTGAGAAAACTGGCAGGGTTCTGCCTCCCATTGTTAAATGGCAATTTTTTTTTCTTTTTGTCTTAAAAAGCCTTAAAGGTTTTTGAATACCGGAAATAAGGATGATGATGATGATGATGATGACACACAGAGAAGACATCACACAATGAACATACCAACCAAATAAAAAGTCAGCTGGGGACTTATCCACCTTTTGTAACGGTCTTCTCGAGAGAAATGGGGCTGGAAAACTGGCTGGGACAAGACTGGGGTGTGCAGGAGCTGATGTGGTGGGGGATGTTGTGAGGCTCTGACTAGGAGTCACTGCAGACGGCTGCGATGAATCAGTCTTAAAGCAAGCAAGAAATAAGTGGGCTTGGGGATGCGTGATGATGAAGGGGAACTAAAAACTCTTGTGGGTGGTCATAGAGTTACTGGCACGACACAGGGCTGGGAGCAGAGAGGACTGATGTGAAGGACGTGAGATGATGGTAAGGTCTTGAAGTGCACAGCTGGGGGCGTTTGCTGCTGGCTTTTCCTTCTCCCTCTCTCCACAGCTGCCGTGACCCTATGGGGCTACACCTCACTACACCACCCAACAGAAGTGGCCATGCACCTCTGAGGGAAGCTCAGACAAAATCTTGAGGTGATGGTACTTAAGTAGGACTTTTTATGACTGTAAATACTTACCGTTGGATATATTGGCAAAATGTGATGCAGAGCTGCTGTCAAGGGTAAGGGGGTCATCCTTCTGTTTCCTATACCTCTTGTGCTGTTTAAACTGTACCTGTCTGAAGCCTAAAGAAGTAGGCACTGATGTGAATAGGCATGTAAAAATTGTGAGGTCCAGCTCTTCTGGCCATCAAGAGGCTGTGCAGATGGTGCCCTCAGTTATTCTTTTCCCCAGAGCCTGAGGAAGTGCCCATGGGGTTGTGTCACTCCTACCACCCTGACCAAAATCCCTTATTGCTCATGTTTGGGAACTAGAGTCACGATTTCAAATGTTGTCACATTAGCTGGGTAGAGAAATGCCAGGCCTCCCACTACGTATGTGTGGGTAGCACCTTTTCTTTGATTAGCTCAGAGTACTTTCTAATAGAAGTTAACCTTCATGACATCCTTTAGGGACTAGCCCACTGTGATTAATCTTAATATCTCTGTCTTACAGATGGGAAAATCAGTACCAAAACTTGCTTACCATCGTCCTCTACACCGTTGCTTGAGCCTGGAAGAGTGTGTGCTATTTTGCTTTTTTTTATTGTTTGTTTGTCTGGTTTTTCTCCTAATGAGTTGCTCTAATGATGAAAATGCTTTGCTAGATGTAGGGAATAAGCCAATCTGGGAATGCAACCTCTCAGCAGCATCTGTACATTAGAGAAGGCCTTACTGGCTCCAGTGCTTCCCCAGCACTGTATATACTGTAGTTCCTCTTGGAGGGAGTCTCAGCCCATGTTCAGCACCCCAAGATGCTCAGAACTGTAAAAATACAAATCACAAAACAGGCCTGGTGGAGTTTGAAGAGCAGTTTTTGAACACCCCAATGCGGACGGTAAACCACAACAACAGTAACAGGAAAAGCAGCACCACAAACGAAAACCCAGTACTCCATTTGAAACTAAATTCATTTAATAAACTAGAAGAAATTGCTCAGCGATGAAAAACTCCAGCACCACCACCCTGACCACATAAGATACATGAGAATAAACAGACTTGTGGGCACACCTCAACCAAGCTTAAAACAGCAGCCTCCTCCAAAACAGTCTCCACGCTAGCAAGGTGATCTCACTGTCTGGTAGAAATAACGCTCATCAGCCAACTGTAACCAATCGATTTCACAGGAGTGCTTGCTATATATAAAAATTGAGGTCGGTAAAAATGCACAGGACGTTTGTGCCAGACCACTATCTTCTGACCTCCATGAGCAAACGAACTGAAAATACTTCTCACGGAAACTGGTTTTAGGTTACAGGTCAGGTAATAACTTGGGAACATCAGCGAAGGGCAAATCACAGCTCAGCAAAGCCTCCAGAAAACATTTGCAGCAATGCTCTTGATTTGGTCCGAGTTTGCAGAAGGGTCCAGGAGGGGTTTTATTCTCGCTGCTGGTGTCCTGGCGAAACAGCTCTGGAAACTGGGTGATCTACTTTGGAGAGACGGATCATAAAGGGAATGGAGATCTGCTGGCTGATGTGGGTGACAGGTAACCATGAGCCCCTTTCTGATGGTCGGGCACAGGACCAATTTTTTCCTCTGACCGCAAGCAAGGCTGTATGTGTGGACACACAAGCATCCTACCAGCAAATGGTAAATCACAACATTTCTTAACTCACTGCGCGAGAACTAGTTTTTCCATGATTTGTGTCAAGAAGCTGATGGGTGGAAGCAGAAAGTCAATTAAAAGTACACAAATCAGCTCTTACACCATCATTTCCTATTAATAAAAAAAAAGCCACCCAACTGCTTCAAATGTGCTCAGTGTTTTGTGGGGAAGGTTGAGTAGACAAGGCATCAAAACAAGTTTTGTACTTAACATCTAACGGACGTATTAAATAAGGGAAGCAGGAACTGCAGTTAATGAATGGACAGGCTGTTTCTGGTCACTGTGAGCTGGATATTCAACCACATATAAGTTCTTAAAGGCACAGCTCTCTGTGGCGTTTCCCAAAGCATCTCACTGGAAATCAGCGCCAGTTGTGTTCAAGTGGGAGCGCTACCTGCTCGAGTTGCAGTTTGGAAAATCTCACTCACATCCTTCATGAGTGTGTCTTGACCTTGTCCACCTGTTTCTAGTCACAGGCTGGAAGAGGAAATGAGCTTTGCTGCTTCTTCCACTCCCGACTGATTTCTCAACTGTGAATGAATGGGTCTGAACGAAGAAAGTGCTCTTTTCACACACACCCGTTAGCTAAACCGAAACCAAAAGTCACTGTGCTAAACACTTTTCTGCACAACAGAAACCAAAAGTCTTTGCATCTAAAAAGGGTAAGTACCCAACAGAAAAAAACATTGATAAAGTGATACATGATGTTTCAAACTGCTCTTAAGAATTAACATGTTTTCCTCTTTTTTTAACCTGTGATCTTGAGCCTTGACTTGAAAGCTGCTGTCACCAAACTGGCAAATCAAGGGCAGTGATTTCTGAGGCTGAAGAGAAGGGCTTGTCCGAAGTCTCTTACTTCTCTGTGTGACCTCTTCTGCTGGGCAGAGTGGCTGGTCTCCACCCGAAAGCCAGGCCTGATGGAACTAGGTCTTCCCCTGTGTACCAGATGTAGTGGAGAGCGCAGATGGAAAGGATCAGGAATGGGCTAAAGGAAGGCTGGGTGCTGGGAGCCTGGGTGTGTTGTCCAAGGCCACACAAGAAATTTGTAGCAGGCAGGTGAGCCAGCTGCTGACTCCTGCGAAGGGTGCGTGCTGATTCCACTGCGTCTTCCCTGAGTGTCTGACAAGGAAATGATATGTGGATTATCAACTGTCACCCAGGTGTCCTTTCATGGTGACAGTATCATTCATCAGCTCCTGGCAGAGCATGTCCACAAGTGGCTCAGCATGTTAAAAAATGATCTCCTGTGCTGAGTTAGATTCTGCTGTATTTTGCACAATGCAGCAGGCATCGGAATGTCTAGCAGAAAGTGAAGCAACTGGAAGTCGCCTGGTAATACCATCAGGATACATCTGCTATGTAGCCAAACCCATTCCCCTCCGATTATTGACTTATCCAGCCCAATCCAGGCACAAACAAGCTACTAGACTGTATTGGCATGCACAGGATTGGTGCTTAAGATGGCAGACTATCTTCATGGTGACAATCATTTCACAGATGATATTGTAAATTACTGTGTCTCGTGATAACTAATTAGGGAGTATTCTCTATTTTGGCAGTAGCTGTGCTACCAAGAGTGGACACTATGAGCTCAGTGTAAGCACATCCTACAAGTAAATAGGTCTAAAGGTATTTTACCGTGTTCAGTGCTTGTTAGCATAACTGTTCCTGGGCAATTATTATCATTGGGGGGAAATAAGGCAATGAGTTACCTGCCCTTGCTAAGACCATGGAGGTAGGTAGCACTTCAACCAAATTCTTGCACCCTGTTTGCAGAAAATCCCCAAACTTCTTTGTACCTTCCCTGCACAGATTCCACAGCATGAGAGCTGGGGACTGGACAGATCCTGTAGGTGAACTTTGCAAAATAGTGAATGACAGGCATTATTTAACTTCTACTAGGTCTGGGAAGGAGAAACAGGGAACAAAACACCCCCTCACACACCCCTCCCCAAGCCTATCCTTTTCCTCAGAGGGGTAGGGCAGTGGTTACGAATGGAAAATGGTGGGTTTTCTTTTGCAACACACATAAATCTGGACTCCCTTCCCTTACTCTGCGCACCCTCCTGGGAGCTTCTGCTGAATTGTAGCTCCCTTGACATGGCCCTCAAGAGTGGTGTGTGGCTTTCAGCCACAGTTTTCCTAGCTCTCTTTGGGATACAAACTTTGGGTTTCATTCAAGAAAGCACTTAGGCATGTGTAATTCTGTAAATTTCAATGTGACTATTCATGAGCACAGAGTTAGCACATATTTAATTGCCTTCCTGAATATGGGCCAAAATAGAGAGTATCTTAGGGAGTGCATGGGAAAGAGACTTAGTTTTCAATGCTTTAATAGAGATAGCTTCTTCACTTAAAAGCATTTGCAAATGGTTTGGGAGGGTTTGGGACTTCTTGCTAGCACATCTCCAGAGAGTAAAGCAAGGCAACCAACCCCATTGCAAATGAGATGAGGATCGCTTGTGTCTGCACCACCCCAAGGGAAAGGACTCACATGAGAATTGATACTTTTTCTCATTTTTTTGTGTGTGTCTGCCCAACAAATGCTCAGCTCCAATGTTCTCCCCATCCATTTGTGAATTTATCAATTTTTACTAATGTCCTTTGGGAAAGAGCTCTAGATTTAGAGTACTAAATTGTGTGGGTAAGAAATGGAAGAGAAAACTTTTTAAGTATCTCATTTTTAAGACTCTGCTTTCCATTTTAAAATAACTGGAAGGTGATGAGGAAAAAAACCCCATGTTTTTTTCATGTTAACTCTGACATAGTATCAAACTGGAGGTGCACACCAGTAGCGATGGCACATTTCATTAGTCTAACTCAAACTGCCACCCAGATCCCACAGACCTCCACTGCATTCAACTGAAATTGTTATTGAATGTCAAAAACACCAAAACTTTCAGTATTTTCAACTGGTTCTTGACAAAATAGTGTAGATGCCTTCTTCACTTTTCAAAACCTGCTCTAAAACATGATGTGGGTTGTCAGTGAGCAACAGCAGTTTCCACTGGGCTTTTCAGTTGTAAATAGTCAATGCTGGAAATTGTGCTGGGAAGTCAAAAAATGAAGCATTTTGCCCAAGACCTACATTCATTTCTCCATGCTTGGGTAATTATGGTGGAGACTTCCACGTCTGTGATGAGCTTCACCTTGTCTGAAAACAGACATCAGTTAGGCATCTATTAGGGGCTGAGAAATCATTGCTTATTTTTAAGACACCAGTTTGCTGCACTGGCAGCCAGCAAGAAAAGACCTGCTTTCCTCATGGTCACTTTTACTGTTAGCCTGGCCTGTGAGAGCCATGACCCATATGTGCGCCGAGCCGACTGAACTGCGCTGAAGATTAGCACACTGACCGCTGCTGCAGGCTTAGAGCATTTTGGGTTGAGTCATGTGTGGGTGGGGGTAAGGCTTTCTCCTCCACAACCGGTGTTGTTTTCACTGACTGCCTGGGCGAGATGGGGGAGAAAGGAGGTTAATCGAACAGCACGTGTGCGTCCTGCTTGTGGCAGCTTTGCATGTATCTGCTCAGCACGCTGGGGCTGAGGGCAGGCGTCCGGCTCTTGTCGTGGGTGAGAGGCTGCTGGAGCCTGGAGAGGACACGCAGACAGTGCTGTGGTTGCATGAGTCCCCCCTGGGGTGCAGAGTAGCCCCCTTCTTGTGGAGAGAGGCACATCTGAGCCCTGAGATGGGCTGCTCCTCTCCTGTGATGCTGCAGAGTGTTGGGAAGTGATGGGGTGCAGTGCCTGTGTGCTGCCTGGTCCCACCTCTGCTCCTGCCCTCTCCGCAGCTGAGCTGCGTAAAGGGTTTTTCACCTAAACGATCTCAGGCCATTCCTAATTCTGCAATGGGCGGCAGGGTGAAAGCAGATTAAGCCATGGTTCTTCCCCGCCGTGTAGGAAACGGGGTCAGCATGCACAGGGGCACGTGGCTGCTGATGTTACGCAGCAGGATACATTGCTGATGCTGCAATACACTCCTCTGCCCGAGGTGACATGTGAATCTCTCCCTGATGGAGGCGAGAGAAGTGCTTTTAAAAGACATATGGGAGAACTCCAAAAATAATTTCTACTTTGGGTGTTCCTGAGGAGGGCGGCATGGGAAAAGCAAAACCCAAAGGGGTACTCACAATGGCACCCAAGTACATTCTGTATATTGTGGGTAAGGGTGGTGATCATGAATGGAAACAGGTAGCAGAAAGTTTGCCCAGGAAAAAATGCAATTTTACAGCAAGAATGGCCCGTATGAAGGAAATGCACTTTAACAGAAAGGACTATTTTAAAGTTAGCAAACATTGGCCATTCGCTTTGTTTTTTAAAAAAATCTTATTTCTAAGTATAAGGCCATGCTTACAGTGGCATCTAGTGGCTATCACGCTTATGCAGCTCTTCCCTGAAGCACTGCTGCCAGCCGGACCAGGAGGGATTTGCAACACCACTTGTTTGCCTTTTTGTCCAAGATTGACTTTTCAGTAAGATTTTTCCTGTGTGTACTTTTATTCTTTTTTCTTTTTCTTTTCTTTTTTTTTTTTTTTTTTTAGTATTCTCTAATGGATCCATGCAAAGTTCAATATTGAAGTTGTGAAGTTGGGGGAGTCCCAGACTCTCACACAGAGAGGAAACGCTCCTGTCACTCCACTGAGCTGTCTGCTGCCCTTGCCTCCAGGGCAGGCTTTCCTCATCCTCTTCTCATGCCTTCACCAGGGACCCCAGCTGCCCCTGCTCCCACCACCCCAGCTCTCCTCAACCCATCAATGACCACACACCACCAGCTCCTTGTGAGACTCTCCAGCCCAACTTCTTGCTGCTCACACCTTTGAGCATCTCTTCTGTCCTGGCTGCAAAGCCACAGCTCTCTCTTTCCCATGCTGTGGACACTAACTATGGAAATCTCACTTTTTCTAGCACAGATTCCTCCACTCTTTTCATCTGCCATCATGCTAGCTGGCCTCTCTGCCTTTGTTGGGTCCCACACCAGGACATTCAGCTCCTTTTCACTCATTTTGGCCTCTGCCTATCTCTTCCTCTACTACATTCCCCGCTGCCCCTTTCTGCAGAGCCCAGCAGGTTTTGCTCAGAAAAACAGTGAGCTCCGCTGTGACCTATCTCTTCCGTTTGACCCACTCTTTCCTTTAGTCAGAAGCACAGCTTTGACTAACAACGTTATTCTGGGGACCACGGCCTCTCCTTCTGTGAAGTTCAGACAGCAGCCACACTTCTGCTACAAAACAGGCCAAGGGAAAGGGCCTGAGCAGTGCCATGTCATTGTCTGTGCAGTCAGTGAGCAAGGTCCTAGCACACTAGCACTCTCCCATCAATCCTGAGACATAGCTTAGGACTACTCCTAACAGGCTGCAGCAGCTGGATGGTTGTCAGCAGGTAGGTGTCAGACTTAAAAAGCAGTCTCAGGCCCATTTTATTTACTAAGGTGGTTCTAATCAGTATAATCAAAACTGTTAACGATGAATGACTTGTTGGCCAGAAGTCCTCGGTGAATAGCATCCTGGTCTTACCCTCCCAGCAGGTGAGGGAAGAACTTCAGTAGCTGTACTGGCATCGCTGTGTGCCTCCTGTGAGGCCTGACCTTTCTTGCTGTGTCTGTTGGAAAGGTGTAATGGATCTGGGGAAGCACTAAGAAGCACTTTCATGGCAGAGAACACCAAGGAACTTCAGACCTTTCGTGCTTTCTTCAGAGATCCATGAGCCCTAGGTAACTGCAAGGTGAGAGGAGTAACTGGGAGAGGAGGATCACCTCATCTCAGCTCTGCTACTAACATGGCTCCCTAAGGCTTCCACCTCCCACGCTTGGGGACAGGCTGGATATGCCCTTGGTGGCAGTACCTCCCTGCTTGCCCTGTAAGCATTTACAAAAGCAAGTTCTAGACTGGAGTTCCTAGGGTGGCATTTTCTCTGGTGTGAGGACAGCTGCATTTACATACCGAATTGCTGTGTTAAAACAGCTCAGGCAACAACAGAGGGGAAGACCTAGAGAGCTCGAGCATTACAAAAACCCAAGGGAGGTTTTTCTTATGTGCATACCTTATATTGTAATGTATGAAATATTGTAGCTAATGAGTCCCATTTACCTGAGATGTTAATACATCCACATCCTGTACCACTTTATCTTTTGACATTTTAGAACATTTTCTTTTTTTCTTTTATGGAAGCGATGATTTTCTTGAGTGTATTATCATGCATTTAAACACCTAAAAGCTGAGCTATAGCCTACTTGTGACATAGATATTGGTAAAATGAAATCTGCTTTTGCAATGCAAATGCCTGTCTATTAAGAGAATCTTGTAAATTTGATTTTTTGAGTTTGGAGCAGCAGCTGTTTGTTCAGTTCGCAGGTTTCTTGTGGTTTGTGGTTTCTTGTGGTTTAAACATTTGCAGGGTGTAGACACTAACGAGAGCACTGAATTGTTTATGGGGATCTTTGAAGCAGCATTGCAGATTTGTTGAAAATTTTTGCCAGGCCAGCAGAAACATCTTAGCCTCTCCTTATGCAAAGTCCCACGTGCAGGGTAACCTAGCTAATCCAGTGCTTTGGGACTGTGCCACCGGGCAGGTCAGCGAGAGTTTATACTGCTATGGTACGGTGGTTGATCACGTCCCTTTCTTCAGAGCTGTTATTTTGGAGGATCATCTTTTCCCCAAAATAAGGCATCCAGGCATAAAGCGAGTTGGAATTGGTTTCCTAGTTGAAGACCTATCTCTTGCAACAATCTCCTGCCACAGCTGGTGCGGCAGAGCTCCTCTCTCCTTTTCTGCATCCTTTTGCTGGTAGTTCCATGTCTGTCCCACCTCAGTACTCGACAAAATTACTTTCCTGGAGCTTGCTCAGCTCATGCCAAGCTTACTTGTGTGAGCAAAGGGGAAGAAATAGGAAAATTAATCTCACAAGCCCTTTCCACCTAGTCCTTGATGACATGCTATCTCCCTCAGGTACACGGCGAGAGGGAGCCCTCTAGGGCAAGTGCTGCATAGGAAGATCTCTGTTTTCAAGACGCTTCACAGTCGGTTTCATTTTGTACTTCAGCAGCTATGAAGGTTCATAAAACACAATGATTTATGTTGCAGCTTCCAGCTCAAGGAAAACCCAAGCTGCTCACCCAAACCCAGGACACTGCCACCAGAAAGATCTCAGCATCTATTCCCTGTTTCTTTAAGTACCTGTGAAAGACAAGCTGGAAGGGCCCAGAGACCTCTGTAATGACCCGGACTGACTGTTCTTGTGCTCCCTAAAATGGGGTGTGAATGGGTGAATGAGTTCTGGGGAGTGGACACCCATCTTATTAAAGTCCCGTGCTGGGCTTTACTTTTTCATCTGCTCTGAATGTTTCACAGCTGCCAAAGTCCCATGTAAACGTGCTGTTTCTCCTTTTCCTATAGTAATCCTGCATCACATGCTGCTCCCACTCCTGGTTACCTACGCGCTGCCAGTGCTGCCAGCCAGCATGTCCTATTTGTCTACTTTTTCTGTAATTGTCATGTCTTTTCCTCCCACAGTTCTCAGACTCCTTTGATAAACGAGCAAGCCCATGCTGCTTGGTTTGTCTATGCTGCAGCAGGGGTGAGGAGCACAGAGGGGCAGGAAGAGGAGAGCAATCACAGCGTCAGTGCTGGACCAAGTAGAGAGGCGAGGGAGGAAGAGGAACAGCTGGAAGGACTTGGACTGACAATGATATTTAAAAATTCAAGGAGGTCTTTCTAACCTAGTGAGGCGAGTGGCTTCTGGTTTATAGGGTCTCTTCCTTGCTGTTGACTTGAATGCAAGACTCAGACCTGCTCTGGTCCTGTGATGGCAGCCCTGAAGACAGGAGGGTGCAGTGAAACCCTCACCTCAGGTGGGATGAGTGTCCTTCAAACTCGGCATGGCAGACCCTGGCCAGCTGCAGCTGTCCTGCCACTACCTCGCCAGCCTTCCCGTCTTGCTGTGCTTGGAGGCACTGTATCTGCTGGGCTCTGTAGCTCCCTACAGAGCATACAAACAGGAGGGGAATCAAATTTTTAAAAGGGTAGACAATGGCAGGACAGGGAGGAATAGGCTAAAGCTAAAGGAGGGAAGGTTTAGATTAGATATTAGGGGGAAGTTCTTTACAGAGAGAGTGGTGAGGTGCTGGAACAGGCTGCCCAGAGAGGTGGTGGATGCCCCAACCCTGGAGGTGTTCAAGGCCAGGTTGGATGGGGCCCTGGGCAACCTTGTGTAGATCCAGGCCTGGAGGTTGGTAGTGCTGCCTGTGGCAGGGGGGTTGGAACCCTGTGATCCTTGGGGTCCCTTCCAACCCAGACCATTCTGTGATTTCCTGCTGTTTTCTCAGTGAGGATTTACTGTCGTGTGAAGTCTAGCGAGAATCCCTCCATTCTCCCTGCCATTTTGCTAAAGTGCATGGCTGCAGCTCAGGTAAATTACAGGCCTGCAACAGAAATTGCTGGGTGTAACTCCCTGGCCTGAGTTAAAAGGATGATAGACCCAGGGATTGCAGAGCTCCCTCGTGAGCCTGAGAGAACATGAATCACCTTGTAAGCCCGCGGCTTGGCACAGGACTGCAAAGTCTTCTTTTCTTTCAGTCCCTTTTGTTTACTACCCCAATGTCAGCGCTTTTACTGGCTCGGGCACCTGCATAGCTGAGGGATTGTATGACTGTATTTTCTCTAGTCTTTCCTACTAACCCAGACACACCATTGCTGGTAAGAAATCCTTCTTTGGAAGTTACTGTCAGGGACGCAGTGCAAAGCGTTCTCATTTCAGTGGGACTTCCCATCTCATCTTTTTCAACTCTCATGCCAAAGAAGTAGAAACAAACATCTTTTGCCTTGGGTGCCAGACTGTGGTGGTGGTTCTGCCACATGCAGCAGCTCGGCCATACGCTTCCACTGGGACAGGCAATGCAGCATGAAGTGGGAGGGTATGGCTGTTTGGGTGAGAAAGGCACTGCAGCCCATGTACTGCTGCGCTTGTGAATGCTGGACTAGAGCAAGGAGAGCAACAGCAAAATTCGTTTCTGTTTCTTTCCTGATCAGCTGCCACAGCGGTGCCAGAGATAGCTATGTGAACACTTCCCCTTGGACTTTGCTGCTGATCTGAAGTATACTTTAGATTGCAAATCTTTAATTCCTCTAAAAGTTTTGTCTGATTTTGAACTGGCTTAACTTGGGGGCAATCCCTATGTCAGCCCTCTACTATCTGCTGGGTTGTCTGGTGAGCACTGTGGGCTAAGCCCACCACGCTTCTGTCTCTGCAAGGATGCTTCATTCTCCCTGCCTGGACTACCCCCATGTCCACCTCCAGTCTTCACTCTCCCATCTGAATGAATTTCTGAGGTGTATCCTGGTAACCGCACAAGAACAGAGGGGCTCCAGGCATTGGGAGCATGATTCCTGGGAGTGGGGGAGCTCTGCTGGGCACAGCTCATATTGGAAGAGAAGCCAAAGGGAGCACTCACTGACAGAGCAAAACATCTTTAAAAAACTATCATCTGGCATAGTGCCCTTACCTTCTCCCGATAGGAACAGTCTGTCTTCATCAGAAAGGCATGAGGTCTTCATCTTGGGTCACCAAATGGCATCAGTCTCCAAAAATACCTTCCTGCTTCCAGCACAAACCTGATTATTGGGTCAAATATATTCAATACCTGGTAACTGACACAAGAGTTTTGCTGTGACAGATGCTGATAAAGAATTACTAAATAAATCAATTAACTGCTCTGAAGGAACAGAGAATGGCAAAAGGCCAGATTTTGGGGGATTGGCCGCCACCTCTAGACTGACAGGAATCAGAAAGTGTAAACACAGCACGTAGGTGGGTTACGCAGCGTTTCCAGCCAGCATCCTGGTGTCTGGACCAGAGAAGGGAGGTCAGAGCATGGCTGCCTGTCCTTTCAGAAAGGGCTTTCCATCCCAGCAAGCCCAGTGTTCCCAAAATTCAAACTCCTTTTTATCCAAGTACTCCTTCTTTGGAAAAGAAATCCATTAAAAAAGGTTTGGCCAAAACCCAACCAACAACAAAATAAACCAGCAAGCAGAAACTCCAGGAGCTCCCTCAGGACAACTTTTCTGTTGCCTCTTGAGACTTGTTTCCTATTTAGTTGGGGCAGAACACTAATGCCTTGTTAGGTAGCAATGATGGCACTTCAAAATGAGTGTCATCCACTGTATTACAAAGGTTGGCTTGTCAGATGCTCATACAGATGTTGTAGCTCCAGAGCATTTACAAGAGGCAAAGAGCAAGTTAACGGCTCCCAATTAGCCTGTAGAAAAGAACACGTTGTGCTTAAGGTACGCCAAAAAAGCAGCATGCAACTCCTCTGAAAAAGCAGTGCTGCTACTCCTTGTGATGCTTTAGCCTCCTGCGGTGCCAGATGTAGCTAGTGTTTTACTATTTCTCTCTTCAAATAGCAGTGCTCAGGGGGGATAAACTTTACTTAACCTAATTAATTTTAATCACAGCTTTCAAATCTCATACTGTGCAAAGAATTACAAATTGGAATACATTAATAGAAGCCGTGGTTTATGCTGCAAGCTAATCGGGAAGTGTGCATTTACATTTTCTGCATGAGTTTACAATTACCATTAAAATAAAATTCAGTTATGTCCTTTTAAATTACTAAAATGTGAAGAACAGATTGAGCTGGTCCCATTTGTTGTAGAAAATGACTTGAAAATGGCCTACATTTCAAAGAATTAAATGATTCTTCCTGAATAAGAGGTTTTAGAAAATGATTTCCAGTTGTCTAGAGTTAAGGTGCTTCCAGGCATTCTGGTTTAAACATTCTTTCTTCCAAAATACAGGATTGCTTGATGTTCCCTACATGCTTCAGTACAGGTTCAAGGAAGGAACAAAGAGAATTCTCCCACAAAGCCTCAGCTACATCTTCCTAAAGGAGTGAACAGGAGAAACAACATCTCAGCTGACCACATGCAAAATCTAACTCTGAGGTACCACAGCACCGAGCATTGGTCCAGAAGAATTTCTTTCCAATGGCAAAGTTCCTCTTCAGGTGGTGAATGGTGAGGTGGGGTGGGGTGGGGGAAATAACCTGAAAAACTAAAATGCAGCAGCTCTGGGGTTTAACTACAAACCCAAAGCTCTTACCTGTGTCTTTGAAATTGTAATTCTGGTAGGACCAGTCTGAAAATTGTACGTATACTGAATGACTTAAGAGCCTTTGCCCCATTTAAAAAGAATGCCTACACTGGTAAGGCTGATCCCTTCCTGCCACCGATGGTGAGTGAGGCTGATTTCTGTCTGTGGGATTGCCGGACCACTCTTCAGCAATGCCCACTGTTGTATCCAGAAAGTTAGGTACCAAATTTCTGTGGTCTGTGTCACCCCAAGTCCAGGGGCTTCAATTTCATGGGTGCTGATGGGTTTTTTTATAGGACCATGGTGCCAGATCAGAATGATTTGGCCAGCTCTTGCTCTTCTTCAAAAGCAACTTTAACTTTTAGAAAACTAAGTCCAGTTGACTTCAGTGGAAATCTGGATTTTGAGGTGCCACATGCCCCCCTGAGCACGCAGTTCAGGTAACTAAAGTCATCTGGCTCCCCTAAGGAGGTGTCATCTCATTAGAAATGGCCTAATTTGCAACACAAGTTTAATCCTTCCCAAAAGGAGCATTGCCCTCGGGGGTGTACTCTGTGTTGCAGTCTGACAGTGTCCAAAATGGGTTTTAATACAAAGTTTTACATCATCATGATGGCGTTCAAGAGAGTACAGCAGTGTTTGTATTTATTTTCCGGTGTAAACCTGCGGCAACTTAGCATTCTTCTTATTCGAGATGATTTAAAGCGAGCGGGGCGATATCAAGAGGAAAACCACAGTCTCATCGCAGTTTGTGCAGGCGCAGAAACACTTTGCTCTTCTGTACAGCAAAAAAAAGGTCAAAATGCATTGCTTTCGGGACAACAGAGGCAGATGTATCTATTATAGATGATAACCTTTAGCTACGCTGTAATCTTCATGCTTATTGAACAATTGAAGGAACATCAGAGCTTCAGAAAAGCCGCGTTTAACGTGCCGAGTTTAAATAAAACCGCTTGTGAGACCGACTGATTTTTTTTTTTGGTAAAACATAATATAAAGTGCAAATATTGACACAGAGACCGATGGGATGAAACATTTCCATTTTATTACGCAGATTATTATATCTAAGCCACCGCTGAACCTCACTAAAATCTCCGGAAGAGGAAAATTAACCATGTTTTCACCGTGAAATAGCGCTTCAAACTTGTATGTGCAACAGAAAGCTCGTTGAGGGTTCCTTCTCTTTAAAAATGCAGCTTAAATGCTCTGTAGAGTGCTCATAACCACAGAATGATATAAGTAGCTTTAAAGGAAATGATGAGCTGATTCTTAACTGATGTAAATCACCAGAGCTCTGCTAGAGTAAGTGGAAATCTACTCAATGGACAATTTTAATTTTAAATAAGATACAGACTGCAGATCCACCAAAATAGTTTCCATATACTTTCTTTAAATTGCAGCGAGAAGAGGAAAGTTCACGTTTCCACCCCTCTGGTTTCTGTAGGTGACTGTAACACTTCATGATCTTTTGTCAGAGGGCAATGCAAAAACACACCTCGTCTTCCTTTCTGTCAAGCTCAGGTAAATCACTGGCAGGCTTAGAAAGGCTGCACTGCTAGAAAAGAAACCCCAAGCCCAGTCAGACGGAGCATGTTGTTAATGCCTCATCTTGGAGTGATTTGTCTCCATCTTTTGTGACAGGTAGGAGGATTGGAGCAGTGCAGATGCCATGCTTCTGCCTCCACGAGAGACCTGCCCTCCGCTGGACTCCAGCAAGCACTTTTTGAATCCTTCCAGGGTTAGAGATAAGAAGCTACTATGGGTATGAGGGTTATGCCAGGGGTTGCCCATGGCAGTCACCACCAGGAGCGAGAGAGCCCTGCACTCGTCCTTCTGCTTTTTGGCAGCATCTGCAGAGCATCCTTGGGCCACTTGAGTCATTTCAAAGGCCATTTTAGTAATCAATTTGTGTGACTCAGGTACCACATTGTTGTTGTTGGTTTTTGTTGGTGTTTTTTTTCCCAAATGTGGATAATCCTAAAGCAGAAGCAACATTCAAGTTGTTTATTAAAAATAAACAGAGGCTAATTTCAAATACTTTTAAATTTACATCTTGTTAATTGAATGCAAACCAACTTCTTTCTTCTGTCCAAGCCTGTGCAGTTATCATCAAGGTCTGCCTGGGTTTTAAGTAGGCTCTTTGTAGTAGCTGCAAACTCCAGCCTCGACCCAAGCACGCATTTTCTTTGCTCTTAAATTATTAACAACGTCTAATTTCAGATACAAAACCATTTTGCACCCGTTAGAGAGGCTTTGTGCTTTGAACACTCTCCACATGACATTCCTTCCCAACAATTCCTGACCAGAAGGAGGAAATCACTGCAATTCCCATTTCCAAGCTGTGAAGCAGCTTTCAGCACAAACCAGCCGACTACTTAGTGCATTCTAATGAGCTCGGGAACGCTCCCAGACCACTACATCGAAATGAAACGTGTGTACAACTAAAGACTCACTCACTGGCAATCAAATTTTTAAGTTACCAGGCCTGACGAGTTCTCTCTGCAGAGCAAAGCTGCTTCTTCAAAAGCAGCAATATACCTCTGGGGGGAAGGGGGGAGTTTGGAAAGCCATATTTTTGCATAATCACAGCTTTCGGTGGTACAAAATTCACCGCTCTGTGGGAAACTGCAAAACAAAGAGTCTTAGTAAGTACGAAGTCCTCAATGCTGTGACACGTTAATGCCAGGGGAAAACCGCCTCTCACAAAAGAGATTATGAGGGCTATTTAGCACCCTTTTTTTCCTGTTGCTGGGTCTTTATTTGGGGGTCTCATTGCAGTTAGGGAGCGCAGCGCCAAGGTTTGAAAGGCTCCCTAAGACACACAGAGCTCAACGAAAAGAAGAAAAAGAAAAAGCAGCTTTCTCCTGCTGCTCAGCCTTCCCTCAGCAGTAGTCTCTCTTGCCTCCAGGAAACCCAGGTTCTAGCACGATGCCTGTGCTGGCAGTCTCAGTGTTGTTTAATTAACTTTTTCAAAGTTTATTGTGGTTTCTTGCGGATCCAGGGCAAACACTGTACCTTGGCTGGCAGAAATTTTGCAGAGAAACTGCGTGGATTTATTACGTAGTGAAAAAAATACATTTATTGATGTAGTGAAAAAATGTATTGTCTTTGTCTACCAGTATGGACAGAGGAGCAATGCATTTTCCTTTTTCACTTTGCAGGAATTTGTGCCTATGTATTTATCAGTATGCATTTGCAAATAAGTTCAATAATGAGGTAGTTTAAAACCCACCCGTGCACCCAAGCAGTCTTTTATAAGATAGATTATATGGAGAGGATGGCTGTGTAAGGCCTCCACACTTGCAGGAAATTCAGTGATGAAGAACATGGGATAACCAAACCAGAGATGGGTATGAAGAAGCCACTGGTCAAAAAAACCCAAACTCCAAAAAAACCGAGCCAAGCCAAGCCAAGCCAAACCAAACCAAACCAAACCAAACCAAACCAAACCAAACCAAACCAAACCAATTCAATTCCAATCAAAATGCAGGGTATTGGTGGGGCAGACCTTTGGGCACGCTCCGCTGGGCCAGTGTTGGCGTTGGCTGGCTCCCTGGCCAAGGGTCCCTGGGGGGTTTAGTGCACCCCAGGCTGAGCTAAGGGTGTGTAGCAATTTCTGCACGCCTCAAACAGGCAGCGCTCCCAGCAAGAGGCGACACGTCAGGTCTTCACTCACACAGCAGCAGCGCGCCGAGAGCAAGCACAGCGCAGTGCCATCCTGCCACGTGCTGGGCTTTGGCTGTACCCAGCCGAATTCGGCTGTGTTTCCCAGCTCATTGCGAGGAACTCTGGCATTATTTATTACGCTTTTATTAAAGCAAAGACAGTTTGGCCTCATTTCTCAAGCCAAGTAGGCCACAGTTCCCTCAAAATGATGGGCCTCCAGGGAGCCAGGAGTAACTGAGCTAAGTCAAGAGACTTAACGTTTATTGTTTTGTAGATCCTTAAAAGTTTTCTCCAGACACGAGTGAAACACGCTTTTATTTAATTTCTGTTTGCTCTTTCACCAGTGCCACGAGAAAGTAAGGCATTTTTATTTATGGCTTTGCAGCCGCTGCTGGGTTCGTGCAAGGAAGATGATCTTGCATTCCCTGTGCTCCAAATAGTGGAAAAGAAAGGATTTGAGCTTGGTGAGAAATTCTTTCTTCCTATGAGCACTGCATGGGGAGATAACAGCTTTGGGCACATTCTTTCCTAAGTGCACAGCATTTTAATATAATTAAGCACAGTCACTTCTATGGAAGGTCTTGAATTGTGTAGCATAAATAGATCTCTGTCACCCTCTTATTGAGAAAAAAAGAAGGGCACCATAAATCTTAAATGCTTTTACAGAAATTTTAAGGAGTAACAATGTGTTTGGTTTAGAGTAAAATACTCTATACTGAATTATAAAGCTCTTTAGAGCATTACCAGGATTTTTTTTTTGCGTTTTTTTTTTTTAATCTCATTTATCTCTCTTGCATTTTTTTACCTCATTAATAGTTATGACCCTGAACAAGATTAAGCAGAGTCAGCTAGTTAGTAGTAAGCCCTGAACCTGTGGTCTTATATTAAAGCCTTTTATATGTATGAGACCTATTATCTCATACTAAGAGATCATCACCCTGCTACGGGTATCCGAAAGACACCCATTCCTTCACAGCCATCCCACCTTCGTAACAACAGCAGGCCTGGTTTGTAATCGGTTCACTTCTCTTTGTATCAGTCTAATGAACTTAGCTGCAAACAACAGTAAAAAATATTATTATTACCAAATAAACAAATAAAAAAAATGTCAAGAAAGTACCCCGTATCTGCAGACTGAAAGGATGTACTCTCTAGCCAAGCTAGATACAGGAAACCTCTTCTGATTCATGTTTGGGGCAGATATAGTACTGGATGGACAGGGGGTAACTTGAATCTTACTCCCAAATCAGGTATGGACTTTCTGGAAGGACCGCTACACTCCCTTGGGCCTCTGTTTCTCTGGAATCATGATTTTTTGGAAAGCGATTGGAAGACTTCAGGTGAGGAATACTCTGCAAGTGTTACGTATCAATTAGAAAAGTAGGTCTAACCACCACATTGTTTCCCCCTAAGGGCTTTCCATGGGGTCAGCATCACCCATGGGGATTGTTCTGCAGCATTTTGATGGTGTTTTTACCTATGAATTGTTGAAAAATGGCCTCCAGTTACTGTCTCATCATTTTAAGCCTGTGCTAAGACATGTACATCTAAATACTGGTAAAAATCCAGTCACTGCTGTAAATTTTCTTATTACCTATGTACTGTACCTTGCCAAATAAGCTTTTTCTTCCTGGTTGCTGCAATAACTTTTTTACAAGACGCTGCTGTCTGTGAGACCAGATGACAGTGCTAATGACCCATGTCCTTGTTCTCTGCTTCCCTTGCTTACGTTTCTTGTTTCTCCACACTCAATTAAGGAAAGGAATTGAGGTTAATATTCCTGTCCTTGAAATTAAATCTATCCTTGCCCCATAGTGCAATTAATGAAAACAGTTTAGACACAGAGCCTTTCATCTCTAGGTCACTGGTTTATTTGGTAGGAGTTGGTGGTGAGTCATGCTGTTAATTTTTCTGAGGGATGGCAAAGAGTGAGTCTGTGAGGCTAGCTCAGGTTCTGGGTATTTGCCTTGCAAAGCTGCTGCCTTGACTTAGCACCTTGGCTGCTCTTTGAAGTGAAGAGTTGAGGCAGCTACAGCACCTCTTGTGTCACAGGTCCTCCCGTGCCTGCACGTAGACACACCAAGGGTACACAAGGCCTGTGCTGCTCTTGATACTACTCATTCTGGGGGTAGATAAACCTGCCTATTATATGTCAAATGTTACACTTGGTCCAAATAAGAGGGCGCGTTACACTACACAGTCTTACTGTGAGAACAGCGGGTCCATTATGTATTTGGCTATGAAATGATTTTAAGGTCCAGAACACGTTCAGCAGCACAAACACAAGATGGGTACAGGTATCACATCTGTTTTTCTTCATTGCTGGGTGCTGACAAATGGGGACATCTTGGGGTACTGACAGAAGCATGGAACGGTAAAGGCTGGAAGGGACCTCTGGGGATTGTCCAGATCACCACTACTAAACTTCAGACATTGAGAGCAATCTCTCCCACGTCCACCTACACAATATATGGGGATGCTGACTCCCTATGCAGAAATGTATGTTCTTGCATCATCCTCTTCAGGAGCCTAAATCCAAGTCCACGGCTTGAACTGCTGTGGAGGAACACATCTCACTCTTGCCTGTAAAACAAGGGAGAGGAAGTGTCTTTGTGAATAATTCTACCACCCCTCCAGTTACCCGCTCCAAGGCTGAGCTGAGAAAATGGTCAGTATGGGAAGAACAGCAATATACAGCATCGTCCCTCTATAACCCTGATGCTTGTTTTGGAGAAGGCTGCATCTCTTCAAGCTCACAGCAACAGGAACTTCTTCCATGCATTGCTGTCCCAGATACACCAGGATAGGCTTTCCAACCCTGACAAGCACACTCAGCTCTTGAAAGTACAGGGAAACCTGTAGTTTTCTTTTCCTTGTCTCTTCAGAACAAAACAAAGATCCCCAGAGTCACAGCTTACTTATAATCACATAGAAGGTTTTTTTAAACCCTGCTGAAAGAAAGGGGAGCTGGTATTAGTGCGTTATCATCACTCACAGAGCAACGATTTAGGTCTAAGCAGATACTGTGGGGAACATTCGTCCAAGTAAATACCAGGCTTTGGATCATAAAGGTTCAGGAGAGCTCAAAGTACTTAGTGTTCATCATCTGATTCTTAAGGGATTTCTGTTTATGCCAAGTTAGTAAGTGAACGGCGTTGCCTGTGATTCATGGCCATGCTGCACAGCAACATTTTAATGCAACTGACTGCAGTATCATAGAATCACAGAACTGTAGGGGTTGGAAGGGACCTCGAGAGATCATCGGGTCCAACCCCCTGCCAAAGCAGCTCCCTAGGACATATCACTCAGTATCACCGACGTCGCATGTGATTTTTGACTGGGTCATTGGAGGTGCCCACTTTTCCTCCCTTGACATGCTCAGGCTGGGCAGCAGGGCAGACGATGGAGCTGGTAGCAATGAGATTTGTGTTGCAAAGATCTTCACAATGCAGAGTGCTGCTGTGGCGGCTCAAATGCAGGTGAGCGAATGCCTCACCTCACCTCAACGCCTCTGTATTTAAGGTGTCTTTCAGAGCTACCGCTCCAAGCTTGTCCATTACACAGCAGGAGGGACGCCGAACCCAAATGCAATCACTCAGCACCTTTAACTTCTTTTAAGCAGCTTTTAAAACCTTTGGCTAATTTTCCTGTGAGAAAAAAGGGCTCTTGGTACATGGCAGCACTGGCTGACAGAGGGCTACAACAGATAACTTTGTATTACACTGCCCATATGGACAGTTCTTTTGTTATAACATGTGACCTAAACTTCAAATGTCTTAAGTGTTTATTTATAAATTACTCTTTCATTGATTCTGTTTTCTTTGGTGGGGTGTGTGTGTCTCTGTGTGTGTGTGTGTGATGGTGGGATGAGAAATGCTGCCTTTTGGTGTAAGGTGCCAATTCAAACAAAGAAACTTTAAGCAGCATGTTGCTTGTCACTACAAACCATTTGTAAAAAACGTGGCCACTGCGGCCACTGCTGGGATATCAGCAAGACTTCCCTGAGAGGTGTGGAAGAACATACCCTCTTCCTGCCCCCCGCACACATGGCTACTGATCAAAGGGTGTACGTACTGCCTTGGGAGTCCTGCCTTTGTTAGAGAGCCTTGCAAAGAGTGGGTAGTCACACAACACTGTAGTTGTGACAGCGAAAGGGTCTCAACCAGGCATGGTTCGCTGGAAGAGCAACGACCTCTCAGATTGACAGAGGTAGAAACACCAAATTTTTAGGAACACCGTTTCCCCTGCCCTGACCGGACAGTTTTAAACCCCAGGATTAATGTGCCAAACTGATTGCAAATTCATTTTCCTCACTGGCATTCTCCCATATTTTTCTTTCAAATTCTGGAGATTTCAGTGTTTCATTTGATTCCAGACAGGGACCTGGCAGGTTTGCTTTCTGTGAACCTGAAGCTCTGCTTTCCCCCAGGAACTTCAGCAATCAGAAATGCAGTAACCAAAGACACAGCGATGCTTAAAAATTTGTACCATACACACCTGCCATTAGGCTCTGATGCTCACCCTCCTGGCAGCATTCTGAACATGGCTCATTTCTCTAACAAAATTTGCCCCCAAGCAAATCAAGTTAAGGCCAAACTTCTCTAGAGCCATCCGCTTTGTAATAAGACTTTGGGGCTTTCTTTAGCAACTGGTCTCTGTACGTGAACTTCACTGACAGAGACTAAGCTTACAGGAGCTGAATGGAACTCAGAAAAGCTGTGTGCTTTTGGGGTATATGTTGGCTGGCTTCTCTTCGAGCCCTGAGACTCAATCCCAGAGAAGAAAAAAAAAACAATCCCCCAAAATCTCAGACAACTGAAACAAACTTACGTTCTTATTACTGATTGTTTTCCGCACCTTTCTTGATTTGCCACAATAGGGTTATACTAAAAGGAGATCAGGCTCTTAGATCCAGGTCCTGTTCCTGACATAGTTGGATAAAAATTTATGAGGGGGTGAATTCATCTGCCCTTCCACTTTGCTCAAGTGACTGACCTGGAGAACAGAAGTTGCAGCTGCCGGTAGCTTGCACATGAATACATGGGCTCCTTCCGCTCCTGGAAAGGAAAAGCTCTTTCAGCTGTACCTGCTCAAAGCCGGTGAGAGCTGAGACTTGCCCGGGAGGTGCAGGGCATCTGGCCCTAAAACAACAGAACTAAAGGAGCTGAGATTGAAAACTCAGGTTGACCTGTAGCGCTTTTTGGGGGACTGTTTTGATACATACATTAAACAATAATGCAGCCATGCTCAGATCCCCAGAAGTGTTGTCATAGCTTTTCCCTCTTTCTCTTTTCCAGCTTGCCCTTTCAAGTCAGAGCACTCGGGAAAGCAACCACGAACAAAACAGAAAGCCTCCACCACAGCTTGTGCCGAGGCTACAGGCGGTTCTCTCATCCAGAGGTAGGATACAGCATGCTCAGTGACCCTCATCCTTAGGGTTTTAGGGGGGTTTCTTCCAAAACAAACAAAATTAATCCCTCCTCAGACCTTTCTTGGAACCCAGTGTTTTTGATGAGCCTAAAGCAAACACCCCAAGCCTCAAACTTGGCTACAGCTTTGATACCTGATGGCATTCACAGGCACCTGGAGTGGTGGCTAAAGACCTCTAACGAAGAAGAGTGGCAGGCTCTCTCCAGCAGGCCTGCCAACATTCAGCCACGGCAGCCGGCTCTGATGTAAAGCACAGCTGCACCCACCAAAATGGCTCCTTGCGCCGCTTCCGTCTCTGAGCTCCTACCCGAGCACTTTACTGACAGAAGCAGTTTGTGCCAGCAGCCCTGCAGACCCCAGACAGCCTAAATTAGCTTCACCTCCTACCTCACGAACAATTCCCGGCTATGCTCTTGCCGCGTTGCTAATGATGATGTAAGAGACTTTAATAAGAGTCTGATTTACACGTACCAGGTTTAACTTTTTGGAGACAGCTGTTCGAGGAGTCCTCTAGTGATGGGCACTGGCAGTTCTCTGAGGCCCCAGAGGAGCACAAGACATTTAGGGCATCACTTCTGCAGCAGTGGCTTGGCAAATACAGATGTCCTCTCATCTGAGGATAACTTCTTCCCTCTTTTAGCCTAGTCTTTGAAACTATTTGCTTTAGGAAGGGAGTCTGAGTGGTCTTAAACATACCACATTGACAACAGCTCTCCTCTTTCTCTTAAATGGCTTTTTTGGCCACCCCTCTTCTCACACTGCAGGAGCTACCAGGACAGTCATGGTAGCTCTGCATGGCGCCCAGAGGTGGCCCTACAGGTGAAGCCCACCTTGCTGCTCCTTGTGAAAAAAGAACAGACTCAGAGTTTTTAGGCACATCCACCTCACCATATGATCCTCAAGCCTCCTACAACTAGGGACATTTATTGTAATCCTATGCTACAAACTAAAATTGCATCCCTTCCCATGTGCTGAGCCCATAAGCTCTATGAATACAGTTACTCCTTGGTGCTCAGCCTAAATACCACATGAGAGCAGTCTACATGCAGCTGCGCCACTGCCTCCCCACTCTGACACCCATGGGAGGGAAAAGGGAAAACCGTTGCATTTCCACCAGCCTGCATGCCAGCCTTAGTGGGTTCATATTTATGTAGGGAGCACCCATCGCTTAAGGGCAGGGAGAGGTCCAAGGGAAGCCGAAACTCACAGCTGCAGGCTGCTGAGCGCTGCTTTGGCAGCTGCAGTCAGGATAGATCTCCCCCTGGCCCAGCACTGGCAAAGAGCTGTGGTCTCACACCAACGGGCTCCACTCCACCTGCCTTCAGGTCTGCCTCTCACGGTCCTTTTGCTTCACAAGGCTGGATAAGGTTTAACTTCTTACATCACAGCAATCGGCTCCCCTTTTCACCCGTGACAGGCAATAGCTCCCAAGCTTGAGTAGCTAGGCTGCCTTGATCCAAGGAGGGGTGGAAGAGAGGGTATGGACAAAGCACATGGAATTTTGTGAACACAAGCCTACTCTATCCTTTGGAGTATCTTAAAATTTTTACCCACTTAGGGTAAAGCATGCAGCTAGGAAGAACCCCCTTTTTATTAATGCTTGTTTAGGTTAAAGCCCTGGGGTTAGCAATGTTCTTTTAATTATTAATAAAATACTGTCTTAAAATACTTAAAAGTATTTTTTGCTCTTTCAGCAAGTATCAGTTAGGATGCAGGTTGGAAGCTAAAACATTTGTAGCAGAGCCACCCAACTGTGGTGGGAGCGCAGAACCGTCCCTGCAAGAAGTAGAGAAGTGTTCCATGGGCGAAGGAAAGAACCGACGTTCTCCCAACACACACTCACCTGTATTCACCTCTCCCTATAGAACTGGGTCCTGACACCTTAGAGCACCACTCACCTACTGACACTGTTGAAGCAAATAAAAGCTAGCTACAGAAAGCCCAGATTTTGGAAATAAAAAGCCACCACCTATCGATTACGATTCGATACCTGCTGCTCTCTGAGCACCTAACAGCATGTGTATGGGTGCATATGCGTATAGACAGGCTCACTTTCACAAGATCCTCCTCTTGAACCAGTTCAGCGCAGGGAAATCTGTGTTTTGAGGGGCTGAGTCTTTTTTGGCCTCACCCTTTCAAACCTTCCTGCAGGTTTGAGCAGAATACCTGGAACAGCCGAGTCGTTCAAAGCAGCTCAGCACAGATCTGATGCAAGATTTGGTGTTCTTCATACGCAAGGAGAGAGTGAAGGGTTTGTCTCTGGATGCTGTGTGGAAACGGAAGCTCTTCAGTGGTACAATCCATTATGAACAAAAGAGAGAAGTCCCAGGGAATGGAATTTGTCCGAACTGAACCATGAAAGACACATCCGTATAGAAGATGCGGCATTCTTAAAATATCTGGATGCTCAGCTATGAGCAGGATTATTCATCCTACACCCTACTGCTGCACACAGGAAGGGAAGAGCTAATAGCAGAAGAATTTTCTTCTGGCGGTGGGAACAACTGCATGATGATTATCCCCCACCCTGTGTGGGATTCCATCGGAGATCAAGGATGCCCTGGCAAGTGCCAGGGCATTACTACATGTTTGTGGAAGTATCTCAGCTTTTATTAATTAGATTCCTGACAACGCATAAAAGCCTGCAGCAGAAAGCCACACTTCTCATTCCTGAATTATATGAAATCATTCACCATTTTTATGTACAAGTTTTGAATTACAATCTTCAACTTCTCATCAGAAAAAAAACACCCCACCCCAAAAAGCCTAAAACCAGCATTTTTGGTAGAACTGCACAGTGTACAGAAGTATAATTTCAATTACACAGTATCTTACAGAACACGTACTGTAACAAAAAGCAAGGCCCATTACCTTTGCTGAGAAGGCAGTGCCAGAACAAAACCAGGTGTTGCCCCTCCAATTACCAGAGGAACAGCTCGAACTGGACAAAGGAGTACATGAAAAAATTCCTGAACACTCCAGAAAGTTTAACAGAAAAATAAAAGTACATTTGTAAACAACTTTAAAACAAGAGCCTTATGAAAATAATAAAGGTCACCAAAAGTTAATCTATGAAACTCTCCTTAGCACAAACTGCAGCATTCTACCCTTATACCCTTATAGCTTGTTTGTTTTTTTTTATGATGCCCAGACATTGCCACACAGAACACTTCAGTGAGAAATTTTTGGTGGAATTCAGAAAGGGACAATTGGCAGGCCAGAGTTCAAACTCCAAATTTCCTTTGAAAAAAAAAAAAAAAAATCACAAGAGCAATACAACCTAACTATTAGATGGAGCCAAGTTCAACAGTGCATGGTGGCACAGTACTTCTTTCTATAATCTGAGACGCTTTTTCCATGTAAACCCTGAAAAGTCGTAAGCGACCATTGGCACAGACTTCTGTGTTATGTACCATTAAGTCAGCATTGCATTCACCTTCATCATTCAAACTTCGCCATAAAGTCACTTTTCCTCCTCAATACTGATCTACCTGGAGCGTGTCTATCCGGCTTATGACAAGGCAAACTGTAAAAACTGTCCTGGGAAATGGTTTTGTGCATGCAGGTATCATCCTGGCCTCCGAAGCAGAGCACTGGTACTTAACGCTGCTCTACTTCATGCCTTGGCATACGTTAAGTGGGCTGCTGGTCACCGAGCGTGTCCGTTTTGGTAGACAGACAGATGTATGTGAACAGCAATTCTCTGGATAACTTGTGCTATTCCTAATACTGCAGTTATTTTCTCTGGCAATTGCATTTTGCTATAAATATGTGTGCCCTTAAGTTGATCCCAATATCAGTTTCAGCTAACTAATCAAATTATCTGCTAAGGTTTTGGAAATGATAACCCTTCCTCCATTGAAATGAAACGAGGGAAGGGATCCTAACTCCCAGAGGTTTGCCAGCACTAGATGCATTTTCAAGACAGGATGACACTCTTCAGTAAACGGTTCGTCATCTTTGCTGTTCACAGATCAGCACAAGAGTGTTAGTGTTTGTTATCAAGTAGGCAGGAAAGAGAAAAAAAAAAACAACCTGTGAGGTTTTTACCTTTAATGTTTTTCCAAGGTCTGCTTGTGGGCTCTTACAAAAGAAGTGGAAGTTAGATTTCAGATTACTTCTCACGTTTTGAGGGCCTAGCAGCTAAACTTTAGTTTTCTGTTTTCCTTTTGCAAAAGAGTGTTATTAAAGCCCTGCCCACAACTGAGTACACCAAGAGCTTATGTAAGGAAGAGTTTCTCATTATATTTAGAAGCTCCTCATTTTTGTACCAGTTAAAAGTTAATTCATAATACAGCTAATCAATTTGCAATGTAAACAAGTAGTTATAATCTCCCACGTAAATAACGACACTGATCATTACATATTCTGCTTGAGGTCATTAAATGCAGTTCTTCAGTCACAAGGGCAGCAGGCATTCCGTGATGGACTTCCTTTGAACTGTGCTCAAATGAGTGGAATAGCTGAGATTCCTGATAGAGATCTGAGCCATTTCCCTCATTTTCTTAATAGCTTCAGCTATTTGCATACTCAACTCCATTTCGTAATTTGCTATTTAAACTAAATTCATTTCCCCAAACCCTTCTCTCCCTATCTAAACCAAACTTATTTACATTTATAGTAAATGCTTTTCAGCAAGTTGGAAAGGGGGTGGGGGGAAATCCAAGAAGTGGTTTAAAAGGAGCAAATATTTAAAGTTCTGTATTAATTTGCTTTCTCAATTTTCTTCCAAAGATGCTACAGGGACAAAAGCTTTAGAGGTTTAACACACACTTTCACACATTTTTGTTTCTTCTTCTCTTTTATAGAAAGGACAGACTTTGCCCAGTGAATCACCTTCATAACTTTTGCCCAGTAACTACACGATGATTGCTACCATGTCATTCCCCCCAAGAAAGTAAAGAAAATACAGCCTTTTACTTCAAATAGTTTATGAATGCAAGATTACAAGAAATATATTAGTCAAAATGCAGGGCTATCAAGCACTGAACCAAGGATGCTGGCATCAGTTTGCCTACCATTTTGCATGTGGAAAAAATACACTATGTCTACAGGTAAAAGGCATCACTAATGCATCATGAATTACTCTGGTCAGCCAACATCACCTCTGCAGCTTGGTGCATGTTTAAGACCTGAAAATAATCATATTAATTGTTTGAGATGAGACACTGGAACAAAATCATTCTTAAACAGGAAAGTTTTTGCTTTGCTCTTCTCGAGGTAACACCAAAAAAACCCTAAAAATAAGATCTTACAATTCAGCAGCCACTTTAACACTTGTTAGGCTAGCCTTCACACAAGGAGCATGCATACAGCCACTGTTCGTGCTTGAGATCGAGGGCTGTTGGTTAATTCAAGTCACTGTTTCCTCACCTTATTCGATTAACCTGTTGAACTGGACGTCCACCATAGGAAAAAGAAAATTAAATGATGTTAAGTGTAGCAGACAAATACAGATCACACCAAGAAGCTAACACTCATGAGTTGTCGTAATAAGGGATAATAACAACAATTAAAAAAAATAATCAGTCTTTTCTGTGCATATTTCTCATTTGAAAGGTCCCAGGAAATCATGATGTGCCTGGCCGTTTCTGTTGCTGATTTCTGATGACTTCTAATTGTTTTTTGCATTGCTGATAGTAAGTTGAGAGACTTTTGTTTTCATCTAACAGCTTTTTATGCTCTTGTACCAGACGGGATGTGTTTTGCTGGTCTTTTTCATCCTGGTCCAGTTCTGCTATTAGTTCTTGTCTAAGAAAAAAAGAAAAAAAGTAATTGTAATCTACTTTGTGTGTAGGTGACTTCAGATGTTCCAAATCATTATTGGATTATTAGTCTGAACTCATGGCTGCTATTCTGGGGGGAAGGAGGGAGGGTAGGGGGAGGCTGATGCAAAAAAAGAAAACTTATTCTTTAAGGTAGCCCAGGGAAAAATTCTCTTCCAAATAAAAATCCACATTTAAACTTTAGAAGAGCTGCAAGCCATAGCCTCAGTCTCTAAAACTGTCCTTTATCTAATGTCTTTCAGATGTAGTTCTAGAGGTCACAGTAAAACATCTAAGGATCCACAAAGAGTTTCATAAATATATTTGACCTCCAATTTTGCTTAACTATATGTACATTTAAGAACTGAAAAGGCAATTTAAAAGCCAAAATTACAATAATTTTAGTAACTTTTCTGTGAAGCGCTGTTTTCTGCTTGGACTTGAACTTTTTGAAGCAGTGGAATAACAGAATCAAGCAAATTTTTTGGTAACTGTCATTTCACTTAATATATTGCCATAAGTGTTCAATATGGTTTTTAGCAACAATTTTCGAGGAACAAACACAGTGATAAACTTGCTATAAATTATCCTGCAAAACTGATGTAGCAGTTTGGTTTACTATTTGTTTATGAGGTGACAAAAAGGCAAGCTGCCAGCAATATTTTAGCAACAAAATAGTAGAGGAGAAAGTTCATGTTAATTAATTGTTGCCATATGGTTTGTAATTACAGTTAAGGAAAACTTGATCATACTATAAGGGTTGAACTAATAACTACCTTAACCAGCATACAATTCATCAGTCACAATTCTATTTGTTTTAACAACTATGGGCAATTATGTTCTGATTAGGAAAAAAACATCTGGGAAAAATGTGTATACAGGCTTCCAAGAAAAAAAAGATAAAGTAGAAATCTAAAGGTACAGAATCACAGAATCACAGAATTGTAGGGGTTGGAAGGGACCTCAAGAGATCATCGGGTCCAACCCCCTGCCAAAGCAGCTCCCTAGCTCATATTGCACAGATAGGCGTCCAGATGGGTCTTGAGTATCTCCAGAGAAGGAGACTCCCCCACCTCCCTGGGCAGCCTGTCCCAGGGCTCCGTCACCCTCACTGGGAAAAAGTTCTTCCACATGTTGGTGTAGAACTTCCTGTGCTCCAACTTGCAGCCATTGCCCCTTGTCCTGTCTCCACAGACCACTGAAAAGGGGCTGGCCAATTCCCCCTGCATCCCATGCTTAAGATATTTATAAACGTTGATTAGGTCCCCCCTCAGTCTTCTTTTCTCCAGGCTGAACAGCCCCAGCTCACTCAGCCTTTCCTCGTAGGGGAGATGTTCCAGGCCCTTAATCATCTTTGTGGCCCTTCTCTGGACTCTCTCAAGGAGGTCCCTGTCTTTTTTTCTTTTATATAAGAATGTGAGAAACACATTCTTATATAATTTATTGGCCCTTCTGGACAACAGAAATAAGACAAAAATGAGGACCTTCACACTAGCTTCAGTAGCTCCCCATGAAGTCTAAAAATTTCAATTGCAATAGAAAAAAGAGTCTGCTCTCAGGAAGCTAGGCCAGAAGTGAATAGACAGGAGGGACATCTTACAGTAGCTTTCCCCCCACACCCCCATTCAGTATGCCATTTCTGATGCACGAAAGGTTTATAAACATATTTTTCTCATTAGCTTTCCCACAAACACCAAGGCCAGCTCCTCATTAACCACCGCTCGCCTGCAGTGGCTCGCATGCTGGCGGGTAACGAGCTGGTTACTTGTTCTGGCATGGGAGTATACATCACCTGTCAGAACAGCTCTCCAGCCTTGGGAAACACAAACAACGAGAAGCAGAGCACACCAGAACTCTAGTATTGCAAACTGGAGTTCTGAATCAGCAGTGACCCCAGCCCATATCCAACAATACCTGCAGTCACTTCACTTGTATGTGCATGCAACGTAAGAGGGAAGAGTTTATTTCCAGTGCACAAGGATAAGAAAGTGCATAAGGGCTTTTAAGTATTAGGTCCTAAACCCCTGGTAGAAAACCACTAGATATGTGTTGATAATACTGCTGCAAATGTGATGACTGACAAAAGTCAGATTTAAGATAAAATTAACTGCAAAATGAGTAACGTTGACCTATTACTCAAAATTCTATAATCCATTATCCAAGTGATTACCATCAAATTGCAACGGGAATTAAAATTCCAAAGATCCTCAACAGTCCAGGTCTTCCATTTCAGATGATATAACCATGACTAGTATGTTACATACGCAGATAGGCCACGCACTTTAAATTAGGACTTTTCCAGAAAAAGAGTCTTTCAATTATTTGCTCACCTGCATTGAGAGGCTCAGTATTTCTGAGATTACAATAATTATGCCTTCTGAAATGCCACTTCATAAACCAGAAATAATAGTCACGAATAACAGACTTTGTGTAAAAGAAACATATGTAAGATCTGAAAGGGTTAAACACATTTTTCACTTACTTCCTCTGCAACAGCAATGCAATTTCTGTCTGAACTTTCATGTATTCTTGCGCCATTTTGCAGTGCTGCTCAAATACAGCCATAGATTCTTTGGAGTTTGGGCATGGTGCTAGAGGCTGAAAATAAATCAGACATGTTAAAAACTAATGAACTGATATCTTGGTATATAGTGTGTTAGAATGTCCCTGCAGTGTATTTATAACGTCTTTTAAAAACCGGTAGGCTTTTAAAAATAAGTGTTAAACCATGCCCTGGAAAATGTCACTGCACTGATGTCAAAGGTGACTCAAACCTCAAATCTGCAGTTATTAATCTGATGCTCTGTCACAAAAATCAAAGTAGTGTTTAATCCCACACACAACAAATAAAAGTGAATACAACATTTTAGTTCAGTAACACTCAAGCTAATAATGTCTTATTTGGACAGTCAGACCCCGCTTACATTTGGTTTTGGGGATCATGTTTCCCAGGACTTGTTTTTAATAGCTTGATCAAATCTGAGTCAACCAATCTCAGATTACACAACATATTTTTTTAGCCTTGGTCAAAAGTTAGGCAGAATATAAACCCAGGTAAATATGTGGCACTGTATTTTGCAGCCCAAAATTCACACGTTAGAATGAAATGCAAGATAAAAGAATCGAATAAAGCATATATTTATTACCTGTAACTGATGATCTAATGTAAGATATGCCATTGGGATGGAGTTATCTGACCCATTGGTCTCTGTAACAATGCCAAGAAAATTTTAATATATTTTCAGAGTTAATTCTATTCTTACAGGACAAAAACAAGAATTCTACGTCATTTCACAATACACAGTCTGAATGTGGAAAGGCAAATGGAAATAGCAGCGTTCCAATCCCAAGGCAGATGAATCATTTTGTTTTTCTGATGAAGTTAAGAACTTCAAAAGTATGGTCTATCACACCAAGAAGAAACAGAGATTAAGGTTATCATCCTACAATTCTAGAAGCCATGTAGCAGCATACAGATTTTTAAAATAGTATTTTTATACAGTTTGCAATCATATTCTCTATTTATAAAAAAATTGCCATTTCATTCTTGTTTATGAAGGATCAGCCAGCCAGCCCATGCATCTAATGATTTTAAAATTAGAAGCTGTGCAAACCAGCTCTGCCAAAATAAAATAAGCACAACCTCCTGCTCAGTTTCGAAACCTGCTCCCAAGTGAGGTCTGTAAGTATCTTCCTCACAACATGCTCTAGGGCATCTTCCCTGCTCTGTAGCGATACTTTGTGGGTAGCAAGGAACCCAGTAACCAATCTATCACCTGGGCCTGGCTGCTCTGAATTCCTCTTGTGCTTTCATTTCCAATTTGGCACGTTTCTGAATTCTTACAGATCCTATCTTTTTGTCGCCCAAAATCTGGGGATCACAAGGTTACTGTTAGGCTTTAAGAGACATAGGAGTAAAGACACATGGAGAAACTACTGATTGTATAGCTGTATTATTGCTACTATAGGATTATATGGAGGAGGGTAGGTGGGAAAAAAAGGGGCTGCTTACCCATACCCCAAAAGCACCTGCCACAGAGTAGTCGTGGTAGAGAAACTAAGGTGTTGCCCTCAAAGACTATGCTATCTCCAAGAGCAGCTTCAAAAGAAAACAGAAATAAGAGGGTGGGAATGGAGAAAACGTGGTTAAGTGTATGCTTGTAAGGAATCTGGAAGGTGGTAAAAGAAAAAGAAAAAAGAAAAACAACCCTGAAATCAGAGACTCAATCACCACAGCATCTTAAATGAGAACAATACAAAAAGTCCTTCCCTACATTAGACTATTGGTCTGTATGGACTACTGCTACAGCAAAGGAATTATTGCAATATTATTTCAGATACATCAATACATGCAAAAATCCTTCAGACTACATTCCTGAGCATTTCAGCACAGTGCCACAGAACTGTGACTCTTCCTGTGACCAGATTCAGCTGCATCCTCATTTTAACATTTTGCCCCATTAACTTAAAAACATACCCTCTTTCACAGAAAACTAAATTCAAAGAATTCCGTGTTCATGGACTGCATAAACCTAACAAGAAACAATAAACATGTGGTACATTCTGTATTTACCTGAGTATAAGGTGAGGGATTTCTCTGGGCCAGAAAATGGACCTGACTGTTAGCTCTAGTGCTGTGCTGCATTTGCAGCCCAAGACCTGGGACAAACGGCCTTCACGCTGGCACAGGATCAGCAACTTCCAGTTGCCAACGAACGATTAATTTGGTAAAAGCTTGTTTCTGTGTGAGCCAGCAATTCCCATAAGTGCTTGCTGCCTGAAGCGACTCAGGACCCACGCTACACAGAAAAGGGCGTGAGGTGGTCTGTGGCAGTGGGCAAGGGCTTTGGGAAATGATGAGTGACAAGGCAGAGAGTGGGATCAGGCAAAGTGACAATGGACAGAAAGAAGAAAGCACAGAAGCAAAACACAAAAGTATGTCAACCATCCTCCTACCACAAGAACAGGGGGTGGGAAAAAAACTATGCATCTTACATACAGAATCACCTTATATTTGGTAAAATACAAGTGTGTGTATATATGCACACATATAAGCGTGTGTATATATACGCTTGTGCAAGAGTCAGTCCACATGTGAGTTTCCATTTTGCAGTTGGTTACAAGAAAAGAAGGAAAGAGTCTCATCAGCCAATGATGAAATGAATCACAAGAAAAAGGTTTCAGAATTTGAGGCACTATAGAGGTGCCATATTTAGACAAAACTTAAGATTTAATATGTACATTCTCGTAATTTTTGTAATTCCTATTTATATTCAAAAAAGGAAATCGTGGGGATTTCATGCAGTCCAGTACTGGTTCTTTTCATAATGGCAGGCATTAGGACTTTTAAATTTTAATTTAACTATTAAATCATGTTCATTCTTAATCCTATTTCATAAGAACAGCGATGGCTACAAGTATTTACAACACTTCTGCAGACATGTTTACGCTAGTTCTTTTAAAAAGGTAAGACTGTGTGCACATGTACATTCTGCATAAGCAACATTACAACACAGATAAAACCCCCAGAATTCCAGTTGATACTCACCTACATAACATTTCAATTCAGAACTCACAGTAACAAAAGCCTTAACTGTGCATCCGTATTACAAACGCACAAGACTCAAATGTTTTAACATGTCTATTCCCCTAAATCTCCAAAAACCACACTTCAGTCAAAACGTGGTGCAAAGGATCTGCACTAAAGACTACTACCACTGCCTACGCACAGTACTTTCTTACAAGCAAAATGATTAAAAGTTTATGTAACTTAATACAATCTCTATAAAAAAGTTCTTAAAGCCACTCGGCAAAAGAAAGCACTAATGTAATGATTTAATTTGAGCAGAACTAAAATGGATGTGACTTTTCATAGCTTATTTTTGTTAATGTCTAGGAACACACCCCACACCATAATCAAATAAATATTTTATATTTTTTACCAGCAAAAAAGTGAACTGATGAACGACTGATTACCTGCATCATCAGGTGTCCATGGATTACGAGTTGGCTTTTCAGAGGTTGGTCCCGAGGTAGTGATCATTCTCACACTAGGACTAGATGATCTACTGCTGTTTCTACTCTCCTGAAATGATAAAAGAAAACAAAACAACATTACAGGAAAAGTTAACAGAAAATATTTTGAAGGGTTTATTAAAAAAATAAAAAATTTACAAAAGAGCAAAATAAAGCATGAAGAAACCTGAACCTGGAATCCTCCCAAATTCCCTCTTTCCCAAGCTGTTATCCTGAAAGCTCTCCAGATAGTTTTGATGAAGTTTACATGCATTGCAAGGATAATTTCATCCCCATTTCTACTCTTTACCATATTAAAATGGATATAATTTGGCTATTTAGCATAATAAAATGCAGCTCTGAACAATGTTTCAAGACCTTTTATGTATAATCATAACACTATGTTTAATTTTCACACCACTACTCAGCGAAATCTAACAGCTCCTTGACATAAGGAAGAAATAAGAGTTTGTTTCCAATGTTTAATCAATGAGTGGAACCACATTCAACTGAAGGAATGCGGCTTACTAACTGCACTAGACTGTGGTGTATTAATCTACAGTTTTCTTATAGTTCTTATGCTAACTCAGAGGTTATGTGATTCATCTTCAGAAAACAGAAAAAAGTATCAAATCAAAAAGGATCAAGTTACAAAAGCAAAGCCATTAGAAAGTGAGTACATTCTCTGTCACAAAGCAAATTAAGAACAGAATAATGTAATGCTGTAGGAAGTTCCTTTACATAAAGCTTCACTCCTCCAATCCTTTTATCAAAGCGCAAAATGCTGAGACTTCATTATTCTACTGAGCTTCTTAACAGTTATTATTTACAATATATATTCTTGTATTTCCTATACACCCTCACTCACAGAATTAGCACAATAAAGGACTGAAGTAAATAAAGTGAAGTAAAAAGAAAAGATGCTGTTAAAATACAACTATTTTCAATATTGTGCATTTATCATGCAATTGTGATTAAATGTCCCTATTTTTCAAAAGAAGCATTCAAATATATGTTACCTGGAAACTGTATGCCTTTATGATTCTAATTTCCAAATACTCATGTAATTTCACTTCCTAATTTCATATTTAAAAGACAGGATTTCAGACAAGGAACAAGATTCTACACACTGAAATATCCATTATTTCAACTGCCTTATGTCTCTCCTGTTATTTTTATCAACCATTTGGTGTTTTATGCTTGTAGCCTGGAACATGGCAATCAACCACTGTAGAAACAATCTGATGGACGACGGCATCACACTTCTTAAAAAAAGCTTTTGTGTTGGAGCCTTTGTTGATGATTAAGCCCGGTTTAAGGTGTCGAGCTTACAGCCTACTGTCAGCGTCCCCGGATAGGAATGATAAACACACTGTGCTGGTGTGAAAGGTCAGAAGACAGAGTGAACACTTTTAACAGAGGGTAAGTCCCTTAAGCAGAAAGATTTGTTGAGTATCTACAGTTGATAGCAAAGGGCACCTAAGAAGTACTCTAGTTACAGCAGCTTCTCAATGCTGTACTAGAATGCTTGCTGTACTGGATTGGGCTTTATTTTTAATTTGGTTTTTTTTTCTTTTTTTTTTTTTCCTGTTGCTGGATCAAAACATTTCCTTAACATTATTCAGACAAAATTCTTAGAGGTAGAAATGAAGGATTTGTATCTGAAGGAACTCTAAAAAGCATTGTAAATCCCCCAAAATCAACCTATTAGATTATAGCCTATGAGCATGTGTTCAGTGAGATGTTTTAGGTCTCCTAGGTGCCAGCTCCTCTGACAGGTAAGCCAGAGACTGTTCTTTAGCAATAAGTTTCTGCTACCCTTTTGCAGCTATCCTTTCATCCTTGCTTCATCCAGGTATCTCTGCATGTTCAATGGACTTGTTACCAGGTTACTCTAAAACCGTCTTTGCCAGGTGGCCAAACCCACGTGGTACTGTCAGCTTCTTAGTTCCCATTTCTTGAAGACTTGCTGAGTCTTGAAAAGCTGGTGTGCTCTGAGGAATAATCCTCCACTCATGTTAAGTTAAATGGGCTATCCAACTTAAAGAAAACATTGTTACTAGCCCTGTCTCACTTCCTTGTCTGTGGGTTGTACCTCGCTGTAAAAGGGGAGGGAGGAGTAAAAAAAAAAGTGTATCTGTGACTGATTTCACAATCTCATGGACAGAATGATTCATCTGATAATATCAGATCCCCCAAAGTGTCACATTTAGCTTGCACGCATGTGGGCATGTACATTCTGACCTTGCTTCTCCACTCTTCAACACAGTATATGGTTTTATTTTTTTTTCCATTTTGAAGTAAACTGTAAGAGTTACAAAGGCTCAACAGCAGTTATTTACAAAAAAAAAAAAAGTTAAAAGACATTTTTGATATTATGATAGCAGTGTGAAGGATGATGCTCCGAAACAACCAACCCAACAGAAGATACACAGGCATCTGATCACAACCTGCAGTTATTTAGTAATTGTGACAAATAATCAGTATCTGTATAAAAAAGAAATTGTTGTAGAGACTTTATCCAGCATAAATAGTAGGTTTCCTGTGTTTCCTTCAAACCTCCAAAAGTTTTATAGCTGCAGTTTAGAGTTTGCACATCTGTTCCCATGTTACGAAGGTGTGCAGGTAAGGGCAGTAGTGCTGGATAGATGGCACACTACAGCGTTTCGAAATACACGTACAGGGAAGTGGGAAGGCAGAAGAAACAATCAAGTGGAAAAAAAAAAAGCATCAAAGTATATGGATGGAAACAAATGGAAACGTAGCATTTAACAGTACAGGGTTGTAGAAGTGCTCCTCACGCCACCTGGAGTAAGGTCCTGTCTAAGGTCAACAAGTACTAGAGAAATCTGTGAGAAGTCGGACTGAAACACGTATTTCAACACTGAACCACCCCAACAGCTGATCCAATGACAAAACCCCCTTTGGCCTAGGATATTTTTCCATCTAACTGTTGATGTAAAAGGGTCAGTTGAGCAGTAGAATCACCTACAAAGCACTGCTGCTGTCGATAATATCACTAAGAGCACTAATGGAAAACGCCTAAAGCATCTCAACAACATAAAAATAGTATTCAGCCATACAAAGCACACCAGAACTTATTCTAACAGGACAGAGAAATAAAATATACCTAAAAATCATAGTATGTACAAGAAGATTAGATTAAAACAGACCTGCAGTTAAGCAGAGAGATGTCTTGGTCTACCTTTTCAGGTAAACATCCCAAAACTTTGGTGTATTTATGATTACCAAGCTCAGTGTTTTCTTCTACCTTAAGAAATATCCCATTCTGAACTGGAGAATTCTCCCCGATTAAGAAAAAAAACCCAACACACCACCATAATTCAACAGAGTAATTTTCTAATGGCACAGCTGCAATTTTCAGGAGAAGCACGTTTAACGGAAAGATTTCTGATCAGCTTTAGCACCTCAGTTAATTAGTTGAGAGGAAAAAAGAAAAACAGAGCTGGGGCATTCCTACAATTTTGAGCGGGAGCGGTGGCGTACAAGGGCTGGGTGCAGGAGCGGAGGCAGGCAGCGAGTGCCACGGCGGTGGGGCGAAGGCGGCTGCGTGGCAGGGTGGGTGTACAAGAGAATGGAATGTGGGGAAGAAGGATGTTTGCAATGAAGGGAGGGAGGGGGAAGGGGATTTTCACATTAGAAAGGATAACCTGTGTATGGTACGGTGCATATGGGGAGATACGATAAACTGACCAGAGCCAGGCTAGTTGCAGATGAGGTTTTCTGCTTTGGGTAGTAGATTGCTTACAGGGATAACAGTTCCAGATTTTTAATAAAAACTGAAGGCAGTGAGGTCCAGAGCTATACAAACTCACAGAGAGTAATCTCAAGTCTTTTGCCATCATTACATTGTGCTTGCTTTCTTTATTGCTTTCTGATCTTTTGTTAATATACAAGCATATTTATGTCAAATCTTAGCATTAGTTTCAGGAGAATTCTGTAGGGTTTTTTTCACACCAAAAATGGAATGAAAATTCATTATTCATTTATAAGGACAGTACAAAAATTTATTCCAAAAGCTCATTCTTCATGCCTGTTAAAATATTGTGTTTTCCAGATATTATCATAGTATTTCAAAAAACTGCAAATTAGGAGATAATTTAGTTATTTCACTGAGATTTCCAACATCTCATCTATCAGAGGCAAGAAAGTAAAATGTGGTTCTTGTACTTCTATAGCAGTTTCTCATCCAAAAATCTCGAGGTAAACAAACTTTTGTGTGACAATTTAGATGCAATATCCATACAAGCAGTAGAATAACTTTCAAAGAGTATTATGATTGCTATTAAGATACAAAGTAAATTCTGAAATTCTGTATTTTTAAATATTAACCTTTCATTAAAATTAATAGAATGAAACATTTTAAATAAGTAAAGCTATGTTTAAACATGTTCATAGATCAATCAGCGCAATTCGGTATGACTGACGTACAGTCACTTAATTTTTTTTCCCCAAGTCTTGAATAATTTTAGTTCTACAATTAACCAAAAAGGCTAATAATTTCTTTACTAAATTTTGCAGATTAATTTCTTTCTAACAAACCTATCTTCTCTGAAGATATTACAATGTATTTAAGGCTCATTTGTTAGTTTCTGATAGGTGTACAGAGTAAATTCTGCTAACACCACCTGAAGAATTTACGATGTTTGTGTGGCTATCCCACTCCACAAACTAAATAAGGATCAAACCTTTTCCTCCCAGATAACTACGCACCCCCAAAATTACCACCTATTTTGGAATGGTGCAGTAGGTTTTTTAATATGGAAACCTGATTAACCTGATGAATATGCTAAGCTCCAGTTTCCAGCATGCAAATACCAATAGTGATCTCAAAATTACCAATTCACACTAACAACTAAACAGTCCCTGCAAATTACTGACAGACAATGAAGCAATTAAAACCACAAAACGAATGAAACGTTAACTGTACTTTTTTCATTTAACATGTCGTTAGTTGAATTTCAATTTTATATAGCATAGCACAGCGTCTGTTACCATGGCATTTAGGGTATCAGATAAGAAGCTATTTTATTATTAAATATCTTATCCTTCTGTAAACCTTGTTCAAGAAACAGAGAGGTAGAACTGTAAGTTACTATTCAAGGTTCAGAGACTAATAATAAATAGATATTGAAGCACATAGTTTTTATTTTTATGCAAAAAGCGAGTCTAATGTATGTATAACTGCTTCAGACAGTCTTAAGTAGTACTTAAAATGTTTTCTACATCGAGAGGTGAAAAGGCTTTCCTGTAGAACATCTGCTGCCAGTCAAATGAAGTGGTACACAAAAAGCTACGTGTACATAAAAATGATAAATTCTGCACAAGCTATACAAAAAAAGAAGACTTATCATCTAGAGCTCATTCATAGATAACCCTCATGGAATCTCATTTAAATGCAATACAAATGACACTAGAGTTTACCAAGCTTCCATATCATTTGCACAAAAGCACCAAAGATGAAGATTTCCAGACCAGTTTTCCCTGCACAGATTCAGTGTTGACTTTACTGAAAGAAAGAAGAGACAAGAAAGACATTACCTGACTGGACTCTGTCCCAGCAACACTAAGATCTTGAATGGATCTGCGCCTCTGCTGTCCGTTTCCTGCTGGGAAAAAACCAAAACAAAAACAAACCAGTGAAATCTATTCAGAACAAAATAAGAAGGGTGCGACTGTTGCAGAGGAGCTTGGAATTTGTACAAATCCACTGAGAGAAAGTGAAGGGGGGGTGGGGGGGGCAGAGAGAGAGACAGCTGCAGAATTTTAACTCAAAACATGCTGGCCTGTCAACAAAAAGTATACCCTAATACAATAACCACTCCTACCACATGAATAGCTGCTGCTCTCTACTCCACCATCTTCTGTCACATGTATTTGGTCAGGCTTAGTACTCGGGGCAGGAGCTGGTGACGACATCTATTTCAAGTGCGTTACGTTATGGGGATTTCTAAAAGCTAGACCGCAAAGATAACAGGCTGCCAGCTTTAACCTGTTGCTCTTTGGCGTGCTCAAGGAACACAGCAAGGACTTCTACTCCCGTGCTGCTCCCCTCATGAAAATTAAGCAGCGAAAGTGCTGCCTTCTGGCCTTTGCCTCCTTCAGACCAACAAAACTATGTCCTATTCTCATGCTCTGAGAAGTGTGAAAAGGGGATGGTTCGGCTAAATCGCATCTCACCATCAACCTACCGAGCACAATGCTGTAATCCTTTCCCCTTCTCCTTCCACCTGTTAGCAATTATCCACCAGTGACAGCTACATAAAACAGTTTAAATTTTAACACTGACACGTAATCAAAGGCATTTCCAGGAAACCAAGTCTCCTTAAAAATAAAAGGAGATTATGCAACGGAATCTCCCTGGGTACTTTGATTTTTATTACGGCGATTGTTTATATTGTCTCTTGAGAGCAAGTCAGCTGTCCAAAAGGAAACACCAAAATGTCCTGAGTAACAGCTGACAATGCTCAAAATTCTTGCTCCTAGCTCTGCATTACGCAACTTTTCTACTAGAGGGGAGCATCTGAAACATGTCCTGCAGCCCTGGCAGCCCCTCACCCTGCGACCCTGCACACAACAGCCAGCCCAGCTCACTCCAAGCCCTGTAACAGGCACCGCATTTTTAACCTTTTAGGTACTTCCTCTTCAGCATCACTTCCACATGACTCCACAGCCTGTCTTGACAGGTGTTTTGATTTGCAACAACTACTACAAAAATGTAAGGCTACTTAACATTAAGCAGTATGTTTAGTTACATTATACTTTAATTTTTTAAATATAGGTACTATTACACATAGGAACATATTACCACAAAACTGCAATACAAAATTCTAAGTGTCACTTTACCAGTTTGTCATGGCATTGTATAGTCTAAAATTTATAGCAAGTACTATGAGAAACAAGCATCTAAGAAAATCAAAAAGCATTCCAGAATGGGACTACTGTTTGTTCTGACTACAAATGAATTTGAATTGCAACTTTTCTGTGGTTTTGATCTTTTGCCTATGAAATTCAGGGAAAGTATATACTTACCTAAGCAACAATGGCTATGATTATGTTTAATGCTTTGATATTAGAGACTGTGTGAATGACAAATTTATGTCAACATTTCTGAACTTTTTTCATTAGCAGTGAACTTTTTCTCTACCTAACCATTTAACAAAGAAGATCATACATTTAATTCTCTGCTGTGGGTACTTCATCTGGATGCCACAGCTCCTCTCAATATTCAAGATATGGGCGAGCCACCCACGACTGGTACAAAATTATGTGCACGTTTCATTCAACAACACTGTTATAAAATTAGCTCAGCTGAAATAGGCTTGCAAAAATATCTGAAATTCTCATTTCAGATTAGCAACATTTGTGAATTTAAAGAACTCGGACATGTGTTGCTGAAGTATTAGAACATGGCTGCCAAAACATTAAAATAATCAGGGTGGGGTGCAAGAAAGAAAAGAAAATGCCTTGGGGTAAAAAGGGTCAAAACTGTTGTGTTGTAATAAATGAACACCTTTAAATGAAGTATCTTCAAGTTAGTAGCATGAGGGAAGAGCAAGCTCTACTAGGCAATGCTATTTTAATTAGTATAACTACTGCAGACATCTGGCAAATAGCTTAGACAAAGCAGGAACAGAACTAGGAATCAACAAATACTTATTGCTCCAGATTCAAGACAAATTTCAATTGAAAAATATACTCTACAACATACAACCTTTCTTTGAAATGATCACTGCTACTTCTCTGTGCTTTCCTCTCAGTTTTGAGTTTGTTCTTACCTATACTTCTATTTAGAACAAATTATCACTATAGAAACTAAGAGATACACAGAAGTTCATATACAGTAGCTTGATGCACTATGGCAGGACTTCAGTGGTTTATAGAATTAAGATTCTATAATTAATCTTTTAATTAAGATTAAAAATCAAACATCACAAACATACTTTGTGGCCTCATAAATCCCCATTTCCCATACTGTTATTTATTTTCTAATAGTACATTCAAAATGGACAGGTAACTTCCACTGTGTGCTGCCCCATATTCTACAGCTAAATCAAAATCTACAACTTAAGGCTTTTTTTTGGTCACTGCCCCCTCATCAAATATCCAGACCAGCTATGAACTCTTCTCCCTGCCCTTTAGCAGATACTTGGCATCTCCATTTTACACTTTCTTATTTGCCCACAGTACTCCCTCCTCCTTACACACCTACAAGACCCAAACCTCTCATCAGCACAGGATGATCAGTGAATGTAACAGCACTAGAAGACATTTTAAAGAAGTTAAAATGTTGATCTGAATACCAGAAGGATGAAGTGATCTGAGGAGACAAGAGTGGGATTTCTGGCTCATATTTGGTTTAAAAGCAGATGGAAAAACTACAGACCTAAAGCATCTATAATTCCTATACACTTTCTAAAGACACTCAACAAAATGTGTCTATCCTAAGGAATCATTTATGCAGTGTCAATGCTATAAAAATCTTAATGCTGTGGCACAGTTTCAGATAAATTACAAAGCCAAATGTATGCATGCTATATGCATGAGATGTTTAACATTGGCAGTGAAGAAAATGCTGTACTTGAAGGTATTTTTGATAGTTACAGCTTGACTGATTTGTACAGAAAAGGTGTTCTGACGAGCTTCCTTGATAATATTACAAATTGGATTTTTTGTTTCTTTAAACATATAGCTTCCTAAGTCTTTTGTACTTACTAGGGGTTTTATTTTTCATATATATATATATTTTAAGATGTTGGTGCTTACTATCTATACCATTATACTATAATTGGATATGAATAAATAAATTGATACATGGCTACCTGGTTGCAGGTCACCACTGTTGAAAACTCATTTGCCAAGTTGTTACACAAAAAAGGAGCTGGTTGATCCATTTTTCAGTTTCTAAGTTTTGTAAACTAGTAACATAAAACAGCATCTTAAATGAAAGTTCTATTCAACCCTTATTTAAATCTATTTAGAAAGAATAGCAACTATATTTTAGACATTTCTGCCAACATTTTACCTTCAACTGTTAAAAATTTACATTTTACCACCTCAGTAGCATAACCAGTTCACAGCTGAAAAGCAGCTGAGGCAACACATTATGAAAAACCCCAATGATAGCAGATGTAATACTCATACTTCTAAAATAGCCCTGCCCCAAAGCAGCTGACTCATGGTAACATGCCTGCTGTGGTGCCTCCCCTCGCCTAGGAGCAGCTGTTTCACCATGTGCTCAGCAGAACCTCAGGCGCGAGCAGGGACTGGGTCAGCACTTGCACTGCCCCGAGGACTGAGACGGACATGCCCAGGGAAGTTCGGAGGAGCTGGGTATGTGGCAGAAGTGCTATGGAACGTAGCAGGGTGGGATTGAGATGAAGCTGCTGGTTTGGGGGTCTTGGAAGTATGACTAGAAGGGGAAAAGCGTGTTAAGAGGCCTTGTGCTGTGAGAGTAAGGAAAGAAAAAGAGAAGAGAAACAGGCCATGTAGTATTGTCTTTAAAAAGAGTAACTGAGCAAGATATTTCTGAGTAACTGCTTTAAATATATAGATAATTATTTACTCGGCAGTGGATCACATCCCTGTCATGTAAAGATGAATCTCGTCTTTTCTTTCCTGGCCTTGTGATTCTTACTGGAAAGCGGCTCTGACAACCAGAAAACTGTTAATATACAGCAGAGACTTATTTGCACGCAATTTGCATTTTTATTTTTTTCCTCTGTAGTGCCAATGCTGTCCTGTAGCTTAAATAATTCTCTCTTCCTAGTCTTTAGCTGCAGATTTGGCTATATAAAATAATTTTTCATTTCTCAGCTTTCATCTTGCAGGCTAGAAAAGCCACTCTTTCAGATTTCTCTCTATATTCTACCATACCATCCTAGTAGCTCTTCTTACTATTACACCAGAGCACACATATGTTTCTTTTACATGGCTTCCCAGAACAAGTATGTTGAATTCCCGATTAAACCTCTACAAGGGCCTGAAAATAGTGTTTGTGCTTCCTTATGTTTCATGGAAATGAGTCCTAAGATTTCATAGGTTTTCAGAACTGCATTACATCAGTGGCTTGTACTACCTGGGATTAAACTGCATGTACCTGCTACGGTCCCATGTCACCTTATTAGAAGAAGTTGTTGCTGGTGTATGACCTATGGTGTGTGACCCCAGAGTTTAACCCTCTACCTTTCCCTCCAACCCAGTTAAAACAAAGTTTACCCAATGTGATACTCTAATCCTCCTCTTTATGAATAGTCGCTCCTGATAAAGCATTGTGAATTTAATTATCACTTATTTAAGACTTAAATACCTTAAGAGTAAATCTGAAGAAAAGTCCTGTACCTTCTTTCACTTCTACAGGTTGCTATCTCTTTCCAAATTCTCCTTGGAATCCCACCCTGTCAAGTTCAATTAGGACAGCCCAGGTGAAGAATATCTAATTGACTTCCTCTACCTAAATAAGTAAAACCAACAGACTTGTACAATCTATCTTGTGAAAACAACACAGCATTCACTGACTTTGTAACTATGCTCCAAGAGTTTCAGGGTTCCTTGGAAGCCTCAGTGCTGTTACATGCAGACAGCGTGCTCAGACAAGAGGAACTCTGATTATAGAGCTTATTTACCAGACTCTCATGACATGTTAGCACTGCAAAGCTTGACAGATCACTTTCCTTGCTCTCTCAGGATTTCATTACGTCATGGAAGGCCAGGACCATTTCAAAATTACACCAGAAAGCTACACAAGTAAGCTTTCTTGCTAATTTTTCCCCTCAACACTAAATAGGCAATTTTTTTGGAATCTGCTCCTTGACATTCTGTATTTGTACATGTAAACATCAATAAAGTTATTTGAAAGAATCTTCTGCACAATATTATCCTTTGCATTCAACTTTAAAATACCAAACAATGTCAAGATTTGCAAGGAAGTTTCCTCAGATGACACACATCTAGAGTAGGGAGCCTACAGATTTTAATGACTCTCCAGATTAGCAGTAGATCCTATCACTTACATCATCTGACAAATCATTTTGAAGTGACTGCTCATGGTATACCCATCACAGTTTGGGACTGATTATATTTAGTAGTAGTAATTATCCTTATTATAAGGTTTTGGGAAGTATGAAAGAGAGAAAACCACTCTGATTGCAGGGAAAAAACAAAAGGAATGGGAAAGACAAGCAATATGCTGCCACCTAAATACAGACTTGGGATTGATAAAAGCTAATCATTGAAGTCCCAACTGAAATTACCAGCTATGGTACCTGGTTGTACCAATTTTCTTCCTGCTAGATGCCTCTCCTAATAATTTTATTTTGTATTAACTTAAATACAACAGAAACACCTCATGCAGAGATATTTTAGCTCTAGAAGTGTAGTAAAATACAAGAATTACATAGATTAAGCATAATTTCTTTTAATCACAGGTATCGTGGATTTGAAGCTCTGTATATAATGTATTAAAGGGTTTTTTTTCTACTAATATTTAATTAGGTTAAAAATGGGTGCTCAAACCCAACAAAGATCAGAGCTACCTAGATAGGAATTTTTCAGCTTAAGTCCATTTCCACCGCATAAAGTATGTAATAAAAGACTGAATATATAGTTTTGCTCTATAAGAAGGCTCTTAACTTCTAGATAATAAAGGAAAAAACCTTCATTGATAAAAGTAAATTCAAACTAGAAGATCAAATCCTTTCCTGATAAAAGCAGCTGTACTAAAATAGCATGCTCCTCTTTACGGAGACATTATGAAAAAAGTATGGAACATTTCTAGTTCTGTCCTAAAGGAACTGGAGCAAGAAGTATTTTTAGCAGTCTGATCATTATTCCGGCATCTTAACCAACTGACCCGTTCACCTGGTCTGCGATACCTGGTATGATGATCTCAGGGACATCCAGAATGTTGCCAAATGAAGCAGTTTTACGATGGCCTCGTTTAGGCTTGGAATAGGCTGAAAAAATACACATATACAATACACATGCAAAACACTAAAATGGCAATAGCAAAATTATTAAATTCCTAATACTGCATTTTTCATAAACTTGGTTAAACTATAGTTCATGCAAAAATGTGTCATGCAGAATAAACTGCATTGCCTTCCACTCATGCTTACACATAGTAAAGCAACTGTTAAAAAGCAAAAAAATGCAGGACTAGCTGTCATTACAACACTGTGTAATTAGTTGTAGTTAGCAACACAAAAGTCAAACACAGAAAGCAGCATGGCAACAAGGAAGGGAAAACCAAGTACAAATATCCAGAGAACAAATCAAATTATTTCAGGTCGTATGTATATTCACAATAAATTCTCGATTGTCTGAACTTACATAACATTTTCTCTATCACGTTGGGTACAAACTATTTTATAAAGATTAGCAGTTGGGTACTTTTCTTTAAATCACCTCCTTTTAAAGGAAATCTCGTCTGTCTCTGGAAAAATGTTTACTCTTACTACATTTCACAATCATTCCTGCCTTCAGTTCTTTTGTCCTACTAGTGAAATTTGTTTTTTTTAGTTTGCAAACTGAGTATCTCTACCCACCTTTTAATTTTTGAATGATGTTGAAGCAGCATTATATACTTTGGGATAAAATCTAATCAGAGAATTTTTATTTTTATTTTACAATTTGTATAGTTTATGAAAAAATAGTTCCCATGAAAAGAAAAGTTTGAATACAACTCCTAAAGGTAGAAAGCTACAGCAAATCCATCTCCAACTGAATAAGTAATGGTGATGTACGTTACCAGATTTACTTTTACATTTAATCTACTGATAGATGGAACAAGAAGATTCAGTAGTTCTTGACCTGGTTTACTCTTAACAACCCAGTTCTCACCCAGCCACACCCTTTTTTTTTCCCCCCAGGTTCACAGCACATTTTTGTCATGCAGCTAACAAGATTAAAAACCAAACCAAAACCAATACAATGCTGTTTCAGCTTTTTTGGAAAAGGTTAAGGCCAGATGGGTTTGACCTCATTTCTAGTAGTCCACTACTGTCTGAAGTGATTTCTTTTTAAAAAACCCACCAAAGACTAGTATGCTCAATATATATTTTTGCTTCAAGAAAATGGAACCCTACAGTCATAAAAAAAGGAAAATATTCTGAAATAAGAATTACTATTCAAGAGCAATGTACTTAAGGAAGACAGGGAAAGACCAGGAAAATTAAAAACTCACACAAAGGAGGGCCAGGTTATCCCCACTGTTGTCAAAAACTTACATTGACTTTAGAGTGTCAGTGACCACAGTGAGTCCTGACATGTTTTAAAATAAAACCAGCACGCTGTTATTATCAGGTAAGCACACAGCTGCCTTCTGTGTTAGGAAACCTTTAGAGATATCCAGGGTGAGATGTGCTACACAATCATCCAGTCAATGACTGACAATACAAAAGACAAATCTTGAACTAAGGCTTTAAAATAAGAACATAAAAGTAAAAAGTGTTTAGGGCAAGATAAATACTGAAGTTACTCATGAAATAATATTTAGTAAAACACGGTACTGGAATAGTCATAATACAATGAAGAACAAAAATAAAATAATCATGGTGCACAAGAAAGCCAGAATATGATGCATGTTTCCTTATTAATGAAAGCTGCATGATTACCCTAATTTTCAGATTTGTAGAAAAATACCAGAACAGGTAAGTAACCCTGGACTAGCCAGCATAATTTTGTCTGGTTATTTAAATCTGTGGTTATATACCATAAAAAAAGTTTCACATATGAAACTTAAAACCTGAAGTTTGCGTAGATTAACAAGCACTATCTTTGATGAAGAAGAGAGACAAGAAAAAGTGTTTGACAAGTATACACATTTTTATTATTTTGCTCTTCTGGGAAGAAGATTGCTTTCACCATAAAATGATGTATTTATACTTACACATAAACTCCAATTCACAAGGATTCAACATTTAGACACAACAGTTTATAGCTACCTGAAGCAAACCTTTCAAAACTCCTGCAGCTTTCTTTTTTTCCAACAAAAGATACCAATGCTCTGTTAGTCTGATGAATAAGATCTATCTACATTTCTGTTGCTGAAATCTGTCGAAGTGGATTTTAAAACTTACTTGGGGAGATGCTGAACTTTAGAGTTCCCACTTCTTAATTTCAAAATACTGTAAGAATAGCCTTGAAGGAAATGTTGTTTTAGAAATAATTGTTCTAGCACAGGTGGAACAACATAGTTCCAGATGCAAAGACAACACTTGTGCATTTGAAATAGAACAGGCATTTAGAAGTCTCAGAATGATTTTTTTAAAAGGTCCAAGTCTAATTCAACAAAAGTAATCTCTTCCACAGCCTCAAAAGTGCCCAATTAAAATACTCAGCCTTGTTGAGGGTACAATCATGAATGGGCAACTTTTTCCCCACAATTAATAAAGGACAATGAAGCCTACATGAAAAGTTAAAAGTATTTTCATATACCTAATGGTATTAGTCTCCTGTAAGACTATGACATTCTTCCCTCCTCCTTGCCCTCCCTGCATTTCCTTAGTCTATCCCCGAAACATCCTTTAATTTTACCTGTGATGGAAGCTATTCTTGCTTCTATTTCAGACATGTCAGCACTCATCCTTTTGGCTTCTCCTGAAACAAGGGCTGACTGTGGTCGTGCACGAACATCCGATAAGCTTTCCACACTGCTCCCACGAGACGGAGGTAAACTCAAACGGCCAGGATCACCCTGTTTCAACAGTTGCATTTTTAAAGAGAAAAAAAAAATCTGCAGAAGCCCCTCCATGGTATGCACAGTATGTAGATTAAAATATTTTACTATAATGTGGATTTAAAAATTTTAATTCAATACATCATAATAATCTAGCTATTATTGGCACACCAGAACCAAATATCTGCATCCTTCAAAAGAATCTAACTTTACACAGATGAAAATTGCATGGAAGTAGGCCAGTATTGTCACAAGTGAATCTGTGTATTTTTTCATCCTACTTGAAATAAAACACAGCATTTTCAAAATTCACAGAAGTGTTTAATCTTTTCATGTCATACTAATACTGTGGTTCTAAGTCAAGGTGGTGATGTTAAATTATGTAAGTTTTTTAACCTACCAAATCCCTTCAAATATAATTAACTACCTTTTATTTCATTGGAGAACTTATTGGAGCCTTCCACTTTACCTTTCTGAAATCATTGGACAGTTCCCATCCCCTTTCATGTTCTTTTCCTACAACTGACTGAGAATACACTAATGGTTCATACAGCAGTTACAATACTTTTGTCCTGGCTTACCGGCTGTTTGGCTGTATTTTTCATTTGCTGTGCCAATTTTGACTCTAAACGTTTAATAGTGTCGTTGGTAGAGGCTCCTTGGAAATCACTTGGTTCCATGTTAGCATCACTCTTGTTACTCGTGTTTGTAGAAGTGATGTCCATGAACGAGCCTAGAAATCAGTAACAAGGAAAAGCATTTGAGAATTTCCATTAAAAATACTAACGTGGATCTCTTTGCTCTGAGCATTCTCAGAAGCAACATTTCTGAGAACTGTTAGTGAAAGGTAAGCTGCAAGATTGCAAGAGATCCATTAGCATAAAAAGTAGGAGTGAAAAAGAGAAATGACTAGGTACTATGATGGAATTCTCAAGTCAATCTTTAGCTTGTTCTGAAATTGTCAGGATAGATGTTATATCAACTCTACCAATAACCTTGTTCACGTTTAATGACAAGGTGCATTAGGAACCATAGCAGAGCACAAATGCCCAAAAAATAACAGACAATATATATGCACAGTTTAAAGTGATAAATTTTATCTTAAAGTGACATTCTGAGGGGTGGAGAACAGCTAGTGAAGACAGTACAACTCTACATCTGAAAAGATTTTGTAATATACAGGTCACTCAGTTGTGAAGTAGCCAAGAAACTTTATCCAAAATAACAGCAATTTGTTTGGATAAAAAACAAACCAAGCAGTAAAAGGTGAAGACACCTAAGATTAAAAACAACTGAAGTGGGAGAACTATTCTAAAAAAGATGAGAAGACTGAATGATTTTTTGTTGTCTATTATCAAAAGAATTTCTCTGAGGGCAAGACCACCTGAAAATCCAGCCCACATTTTCCTCCGTTCACCTTCCTAGTGATTTCCTTGCACTTAATTTAAATTACTGCATTTAGTGCATCTTAGTGTTGAACAACTGTGAGTTTAAATTGTGTAGATCTGGAGGTGCAGCTCTCAATAGTCAAAAATTTAAAACTGCCAACTGCTAAACATTACATTTGAGGAAAGCATGTCAGTTGCTAGCAACCTTCATGGGGAAAAATGGAGACCTTAAAACTTGGCATTCAGAGACAGCTTTTATTACGTTCTTGTCCTCCATTAAAGTTACACTCCAGCAAAAGCATTTGGCTAAGAACACTAAACAAGATGTGGTATGAGGTCTTAACAAAATAAAAAAAAAAAAACCAAAAAACCAAAAAATAGACTGCTGCCAATGCTTCAGATTTTGGAAATGTTACCTTTCCCAGTTTGAGTTCAGAATCAATGTAAGCATGTGCTTTACAAACCCTCGGCCTCATTACATGTTGCTGCTCTTGTCTCTTATTTATACCTGTACTGGTGGCTGAGTTGCTTTGGCCTTCATCTGAATACTGGCAAGGATACTGCAGAGGTTCATCAGCTCCTGGAAAGTACTGTGAAAAAACAGCAATGATTTTATAAAAAAACCCTAACAATTGTTTTATAATTATTTAAATAGTACCTTCAATAATTTAGAAATTATAATTATCTTTAAAATAATTTATTCACAAGAGAAAAAAATGCAGTTATTTTTAGTAATACATCTACCACTATTTTTATCCAGTTCCCCAAATCTGTTATAAATTAGTATACGTGTTCTATAAGGAAAGGAATCATTTCCCTTCTCTACATAAATATTTGGCTAACTATTATCAAAAAGAGAGAGAATGGGAGAGCAAAAATACAAGCCCACCTTCAGAGTGTGATAAAAGGCATACCTTTCATAATTCAATTTCCCAACTTAATAGATGAAGAAATTATTAAGATACTAAAATAAGTTTTTATACCCGCATCAAGTGTGTCATTATTTTAACAATTTCCTCCATCGATGGTCGTTGTGAGGGATCCTTGGACCAACAACGGGTCATTAAACTCTCGATTGGTTTAGGTAAGTTTTTGATCAGTGGTGGCCGAGTACCTGGAATTGAAATTAGGAAAAAAACTTAATCTGGTAACAGGTAACTGACAGCAACTGATCGATCTCTCTCTCTCTGATATTTTGCTAAACACGGTAAAATGCAGTTAATTGGATTCTGAAAGAACTGGCTTGTACTTAATTTTCTCTCTACAAACAAAAACTGACAAAAAAGTTCCTTTGCACTACATTCAAGTTACAATTCCATACAAGCAAGTAGAAAGATAATAGAACTTTTTCTTCAGTAGTGTTTTTTTATAAATTCAACAACCAACTGACCAAATACATCCTATTACAATGCCTAGTGAATATGTTACCACTTTCTGATGAGTAAAGCTCTAGACCAAACTAGTAAACAAACAGAAAGTCTTTGGTTCCCAAAGCTGTACAAAAAAGGGAATTTCTGACAGGGCTGATTTTTCTCTTAAGAAATTTCTGATACGTTGTTAAGCACTGGGAGTGCCAGTTTTGGTTGAGCGTTTCATGTTCTATACACATTTTTCATTGCTTATTTTACTTCAACTGTTGTACAATGGTTTCAAGTGAGATGAAGTGCACTAACACCCCCTTCCTAACAAGGAAAAGAAGAAAAAGAGAAAGAAAATAAAAATAGTTTTAAAAACTAAAATAGGGGCAGATGGGGAATTTCTCTTCCCCAAAAGGATACTCCTACACCTTACGGAGGCTTTCTGATTTGTGACTATTACATTGACACTTATTTTTACAGTTAATGCTTTTATACAAGGCACTCATCACTCCTAATCTTAATGATTCCTGTCCTTGAAAAACTGAAATCGGTTTCTTCATTCAAAAACGCCATTTGCAAACATCTTTGTGCATTATGATGACTCTAATATTCCTCCATCCATCCATCCAATCCCTGGCTGCCTCTTTCTTTTCTCCATCAAACAGGATCGCCTGTGCTCACCTTAAACTTCTATCATTTAGTACCGAAGCAATGACACTCAGGCATAGTACCGGCCTTCATTGCTCGTTTGTTAATGAGATCTTCCAAAGCACAAGCCTGTGCTTTCTTTGATGTTGTCTTTCACAAATGGCAGAAACTCTTTGCAGACATTCACCGAATTATTTCACTACAATTTTTTTATTCTTCTTAAAACTCTGTTTTGCCATGGTAGCTAAAAACACACTGTTAAAAAAGTTACACCACTAGCATGAAGACACTACAGTCTATTACTCTGCCCCATGTTTTCTTTTGTCCAGCCAAATCCAACCACTGCCTCCTGTTAATATTCTAAGCTCACAAGAATCTGTTCTGTATAGCACCTAGCTAGTCCTGCTCCATGACTGCAGGTACCTAGACATAAAGGTAAATCAATTCAAACAGCAGAATACCAACAGAAAGAAAAAAGAACAACAAAACAAAACAAACCTCCCAAAAAACAGCCAAAGAAAAAACCCACCCACCACAAAACCCAGATGAAAAACAAAGTAACATTTTTAATGCCTAATGGTCCTGCAGGAGTTTGACAGTTTCTAGCACTTACTCATGCATTTAAGGTAGATGCCCAAGAAGAAAAAAACCAACCAAACGAGACAACTTGGCTAATAAAATCATTGTTCATCCAGATGGAGGGGTTGTGGGGTTTTTGTAGCACGTGATTCGGATCACTTTTAAAATGGAGTTTCATAACAAGAAGAATAAGGCTCTTACCCTTGTTTGTTCATAGACTAGTTACATGTGGCAGGAAACACAAACACTGTAGACGTCAAATAAAACCCCTGACACAAAGTAGCAGTGTCGAACTGTTAAATGTTTATGACAAAAACACATATTTAATGAAGTATAAAATGGCAAAAATAGTTACTTAAAGCTGGCGAGCTAAGAGTGTTTAGCAAATTTATAGGTCAAGTGCACAATTTCAAATGCAACGAAGTATTTTCAACTCACCATTGTGAACTGCCCACATTATGCGGAAAGCTGGACCACCAATCTCATCGAAAGGTTTCCTACGGGTGATTACTTCCCAGAGAATAATACCCCAACTGAAAACATCACATTTTTCACTGTAATTGCTACCTGGAAGAAAGCCATCAACAGAATGTGTCTCTTTTCTATGTAACACATTAAAAAGAAATACAGTTTGAGCTAATAAATAGTTTTCTATGCTTCCTTTCACTTCACATTTACTAATGCTGTGAAAAGAGAGTTTTCTAAAGCTGGCTGATGCACGCTAACTTAAGTCTAAAATCATTTGACAGTAGGATTGTTGAGAATGGCTGTCTCTGGAAATCAATCCTCTTCACTTGGAGTCGTTCTGACATGATAAAATGCGTTGATTTTCTTATAAAATATAAAATGTCATTTATTAGGTTTCAAAGATCTCTTGCATTCAGGATTAAACTGACTCTGCTTCTTCCTCTAAATATTCTTCAACTCACTACTTCTGTGTTAGTCACAATGTGCCAGCCAGTAACATCTCTGTCATAGCCATTACTCTTTATTAAATGCAGGTCTTCAGTAGAACTACTAAGTTACCATATGAACAAATCAGCAGATTCCTGAATTCTTTTCCATCTTAATTCTTCCCTGTTTATTATCTGTAGGCTTTTTGTCATGCAATTAAAGTACTTTCACCGTAATTTCAGTATTTCTAAGACTTCTGCTAAAGTTGCAGAAGACACATAGGTGGCACAGAAAAATGAATAAAAATTTTCATAGACTGCAAAGATGTGTGCTCTATAACCATAACTCAAATACAACAAAATAATGTGAAAGGCTAATGATATGATAATAAATGTGTGAATAAAACGTCTTCAAACAAGCATCAAAACTGGCAAGGAGTAGCCAAGAGACTTTTTGGTTGTTAACACTTAATCAGAAATCCTTGAGACAAATAATTTCATAAACACCAGAATTAAAGCAGCCAAGCTCCATCTTGAGGCTGAGAAGTCTTGGATTGTTTCTGAAAACAGAGAGTCCAGAAGTGAGAGAGTATTGTATTGTTTCATTATGGAACAGATGAAGGTAGAGGAATCCTTGATTTATCAAGTTATCCCTAAGTAATTTTAGAAGTTTCTTCTAAAGGAAGTTCTGACATTAGAGTGCTTGCTCTCTATCACTTTATCCCGATCTAAATTATATCGTGTTTGATCTGTACAAGGCTTTATGTGCCCTAATATTTAAAATGGGGGAAAATCTTAATATTAGAGCAATTACTTAAATGAGCACTCTGCCACCTATAACAGATACTTCTTGTGCTGTTAACATTCTTGTCTAAAAACATTAGTACTAGAGCAGCACTAGAACAATTTTAGCATTTACTTTATTGTTGAATTCTGATGAAGTAGCAGAAGCAAACATTTTTAATGTTTGACATAATTTTAGTAATTTGATGATTGTATCAAGGGCAACTTGATATGCTACATCATAGAAGCTACTAGATTCCTTTCTTTCCTTGATACTCGTAAGATTTGTGTCATTATTTGTAAATACTTTCAGATAAGAGTACATAAAACCAACTATAAACTGAAGGCTTTTGCTGCTGTTCAACAATAAATTTGCAATATGAGATTTACTGGTTCTGCCTTGCTGAATTCCTACAGCAGAGGAATTAACATATGCACTGTAATTTCCTACTACAATATACTTATTTAAAAAATATCTGGGTTAGATTAGGATTTTTAACTCAAAAACAATCTAGCTTTAACATGGATTGTCCAATTGATCATTTCTAGAAGAAAAAATTATCACATTTATACCATTTCATTGACTGGTAAACAAATGTGTAAGGAAGCATTCCTAGCTAAAGAAACGGAGTAGGTGCCTCAACATGAATTAACTTAATGAAAACTTTTTACCCACCAGAATGAAACAGATCACACCTAGGTGGGTCCTCTAAGCAATATGTTGGGGGGGAGGGGAAGGGTACCTTCAAAACAAAAGCTCCAAAGGTAGTGTTTCTGGGAGGAAACACCTGCTAAAAACATGCATGGATATATATAATTTGTTGCTTTTCTCTTGCATATGGACAGTAAAAGAGGCCACTTGGATCCAGAATATGGGAAATCCCTCTTGCGCATAGGCACTTGCTAAATACATCAAAACCAGGACACCTGCTACCTTCTTCAGACCACTCTGCTAATCACAGTTTAAGGTACTGATTGGCTAAAAGGTGTTTAATTTGCAATTTAATATTGACTGGATTATTTCTCTGCTAATCATGCAGCAATTATACCTATCTAATTATCAAGTGTCATCAGTCTTCTCTAGCTACACTCCAAGAAATAGCTTGTTTTCCTACTTAGCTAAATTAACTGTTAATAACTAGTTCCTCAGTAAGTAGGACTGAGGAAGTACATCAAATCTCTAGATTACACAAAAAAAGCAGACAAAGATGGAGTTGCAAGAAAGCGGGGGATTGAAAATGAAGGCAATTATGTTCAATTTAGAGACACTAACAGGGAAATTCTAAAGATAAAAGCTGATCAGAATAGGGAGTGAAAGTAATGACAGTGTATTTAAACGTCAGAAGAGTTTGAAATGACTTAAGAAGAATATCAGAAACAGCACAATCCTGGAGAAATAGCCCTCTGGCTGTGTTTTACTTGCTTATAAAAGAAGAAATAGCAGCTGTCAAAGTACTTCTTATGTAAATCTCAGCTATGACACAAATAAAGGTTCCACATCTCCATGTAATTAACTAACATGATCAGTTCAATTCAGTATTGCTCTTCGAAACCCTGCATAATTATTTGGCAGTATACAATCATACCAATTTTAAAATAAACATCAGACTTCCGCCAAGACTATTTCAGCTGTTACCTCAAACTTTAGTACACTGATTGAAACGAAGTGAAATTACACGATGATCTTTTTCCTCTATCAAATTAATTTGAAGTTACATCCACGGAAAGAGCACATAACATCGACACTGTAAATTCTCGTTACCTTCAAAAACTTCAGGTGCCATCCAAGCGGCACTTCCCTTATTGTTGGTCATGTGTGTTTGAATATCACAGGCTGTACCAAAATCACAGATTTTTAGAACTGTCCCCCCAGCTACCAAGAGTAAGCTGTCAAAGGAAAAAAAAAAACCCACAGTTATAATTGTAGGATAAATTAGTCCAGTAATAAACCATTGTGGTTTTTTTTTACCTTGACTACAATTCTAATAGAGTTGAATATCTATGGCTTTGATTCCCAGTGCTTTAGTTTCATAGCTTGAGAAAGCAAAGCCACTTGTGCCTGATCTGAACATAGGAAATATTTTAAAATAATCAAATATATAGTAATTTATTAATATTTCTACATGCTGAATTTTAAATAAATATCTTTAGCCATAGTAAACCACTAAGCATATATTGACAAAATTAGTCTTTTAGATGCCAGAGGCTGAAAAACAAGTGCTGCAACAATTTTACCAAAAGAAGGAACAATCAAGACTCCCATTAATGTCAGTCAACCTAGCTATTTACTTAAATGAAAGCACTTGAAGTACATGTTAACAGCTCTATAAATCAAGACTGGGGATACAGGAAAGAACTCAAGATTTAAAATGGCTTCATATTGTAATTTTATCTGGTAATAACTGCAGGCTACCACCAAAAGGTGATAGCTGTTCCCCAAATTTCTGTTTCCACCTGATCTATGGTGCCAGATCTGAAGCTGTAAAGTGAGTCAGATCAACACACTGACTGGACAGAAAACAATTTTTGTTTTAGTGGAAAGTGATGGGAGATACTGCGGGGGTAGTGGAACAAGCAGAAGGAGGGGATAGAGGAGGATGGCCATGAGGGGGGAGGGCGTAGGGAGGGGGAAGAGGTCTAATACATGATTAAATATGATGTTAAAACCAAGCAACCAAGCATCCCATTCACTGCATTCTCTTATTGAACAGTGCAACTCATTGTAAAATTGGGGCAGTCTCTGATCAGAAGCCCTATCTCTACCAAAATCCTCTTCCATGACACAGGGCAAGAGCAGGATGTTTTTCCAGTTGAAGATAAAGTAACTGGGTGTAATTCCTTTCTCATACCATGCACTATCATTCTGTAACCGAAGTTTCGAACACACAGCTTTCATTTAGAATACAGTACATTAAATAAAATTAGTATAAAATAAAGGCATCGCTTTCAAATGCAATGAAATTATTACAGTTGGAACTTAAGATAATTTGTAAGAAAATACGAAACATGAACCATAAACTTACTTTGGTGGTTTCAGGTCTCTGTGAATTAGAGCCTTTGGTTTCATACTGTGGAGGTATGCCACTCCTTGGGAACACTGCAAACACCAACTCATGGCATGTGCAGCAGTATAGTGAGGCAGAGGTTCAGCACCATGCAGCACTGCAAAACAAAGGCACAAACTAAAAAGAACTTTATTGTATATATTACAACAGATACAACAGAGTTAACAACATACCAGTGAGAAAGCTCTATGGAATCTAAGGAATTATCAGTGCCTTGGCACTGAAACTGAACACACCCCTCTGCAGACTGTTAAAATAATAGAAATGTCAAAATATTTCCCATGTTTTAGTATGTTTTCTGTAATTTTTGATGTTGAAATTAAAAAAGAAAGGTGCTGCTCGTTCTCAGCTATCCCTGGTAAAGTCTATGTTAAATACTCAAGGAATTTACAAGTTAAGGAAGAATCTTTTCAGATGTTCCACTGGAAAACCTTAAATGACTTGTACAAAATACAACAAACTGATATCAAACCCAAAACAGTAGTAGACTGAGAAGTGGTTTTTTTTTGAAGCACATTCATTTCTCCTTATAATTACTTTTAACAATTTCAAAGAATCACAGAATGGTTGGTGTTGGAAGGAACCTTGGGAGGTCTAGCAAGGAGGGCCAAGCAGGCCATCTAGAGCCAGTTGCCCAGGACTGTGTCCAGGTGGCTTCCAAGGATGGAGACGTATGTATGAAACAGCTTTATATTTAGATCATGTTTGTTTTAACAACTAGCCCTGAGCTCCAGGAAGACACCGTGTTGAAATGATACTCACCATTGTACAGAGAACCTCCTTCAGCATACTCCATAACAAGACACACCTTAGCAGGGGGGAGGGGACAAAAAATAGGGTTGTTTTAAATGTGGAAAACAGCTCTTGTAAACTGAAAGGAAAGCACTTTGAGAGGGAAGTCTCCATATCTAAGCTAATGGAAAATTTATCTACGAGGTAAAGAGTCAGTTTGAATGGTACATATTTACATAACAGAAACAGAAATCAGTTTTATAATTAGTTCCCACTGTTAAAGTTTGGAAAGAATGACCTCCACAACAATCTTGAAGAGCAAATGCCATATTCAAACTGCAAGTAATTTGTCTTTAGTTGTTGGGGTTTTTTTAAGTAACTTACAAAAAGATTTTAAAATACTATGTCAAAAGATTTCCACTAGTAGTAAGAAACAAGGGATGCAGCATTACTTTAACCAATAAACAGACCACACTAGAATTAGCTAAGGATACATCTGTCCTGTCACAGTACTTGCTTTTCTGCTTTAAGAATCTGTAGGACTGTTTGCAGCTGTGGCAGAAAGCAAATCCTGACAATTGCATATATGAGAATAGGAACTGATTTACAAGCTATGAATCGTGTGGCTAATGTATTTTTTCATATTGCTGATTTGCAAGTAATAGGACCGTAGATATGAATGGTTCTACATATGTAATACACCAGATGCTGTTCTGAGAAACTGAAGCATAATCAGTGTTTAGAAACAGCATTTGGAATTTTCTGAAAGAATTTATTTCTTATAGCAGGGAAAAAAAAAAACACCACAAAAAATGTGAACGCATCAACCAACCCACATTTCATTATGGCTAAACCATAAATATATATAGAGAGAAATATACTATTTTATACATATAAAACATACATTTTGTGCACTGATGCTTGCATGTGTTAAGCTAGTCACCTTTCCTCATACTGGTGAAGCTGTAACTTACTGGGTTTAGACAGGCTCCATATAACTTGACAATATTGGGATGGTTCACTCGTGACAGTTGTCGAAGCTGCAACACAAATTACACAATTTCAAACCACGGGGCCGGGGGCGGGGGGGGGGAGAAAAGACTAATTACAGTTTTATATGTCTGCATAACAACCCTAGATGGTGATTTTAGGAATTACAAGACTGATATCCCTGTTTGCATTTTAATTTATGTAATTAGGTTTGTATCTCATTTGAGCTGTGTATAAAAGAAATTTTAAAGAAAGTATTTTTTTCATGGTGTAGTAAAATCGCTCAAGTCAAACACTGCGCAACTGTGACCTCTATAGGCTCAGTGGTGTTCTTGAAGCCTCCAATTTTTAAATCCTGATTGTCTGACTTCATAAACAATCTAAAATCATATTGGCTTTATTCACTATATAGGAAATTAGTGTTCTTAAAAACAACAAACAACTAAACCCCACAATTCCATGAAAGAAACCAGCCAGTTAAAAATTAACAGGACTTAGATTCAAGAACCTACTGGTGCTTGTACTAATTCATGATCAGTCTATTCTGCAGTGAAATTTTCCTTTCCTGTAGGTAGCACAAGGGAAAAAGGAAATTGTTTTTCTTTACACAGGCCACTGGAGGTAGCTTATACTGTTCATTGTCTAGGGACCTAATTTTTTTTTTCTGTACACTTCCTAAGTTATAAAAAAGCCAGAATGCAGTATCACAACTGATGCTTGCACTGTGTAGGGCTTCCTGAATCCCAGTAATTACTGAAGTATTTCTGGGTTTATCTTCTCAGATTTCTTTCTAGCACAAAAATGCTCAGACTGATCAGATCCACTCAGATTAATAACATTAAAAACTTCCATGGTAACGACCACCATATAAATATTTACACAAAGCTGCCTATTACAAATATGCTTCCTTTAACTGTTCAGTGTGTTACGTTTTTGGTTCCAAAATTAAGAGAGCATTATTTTAAACATGTTTCATTTTGAACATCCTAGATTCTTACTGGCTCAATAGTAAGCAACACATCACAATAGATCTCATTTAAATTACACGGCTAAATTGATTCTAGAAAATGTTCTGTGTCTTGGCAATTCTATCAGTGTATCTGAGCTACTCAAGATCTTTCTGAAGTAGACACTGAATAGGAAGAGTGATTGCCCTGAATTGACATGTACTAAAAACTTATATGCAAAATAACCCACCCTGAAATAATCGGAACTGCTGAAAAAACCCCGTAAATAAACAGTGTCAAGTATGGACCTTATTATAAGAATCACCTGTGCTAATCAGTTCTGGGATTTGGGTGGGTATCTCAGCTGCACCTTGACTCCACACTGGGATGGAATCCTGGAACTGGTGTTTCCCCGACCTGTGTGCCCTCCTCTCTCCCTCCTTCCTTTCCAGATTTAATGGGAAGCAAACTAAAGGAGCTGCGATGTGCTCTGACACGTGTCCTGTTCTGCATGACAAGGGGTTCAGGCCTGCAGCAGGTACCACACAGGCTATATTTACTTTGTAATACAGACACAGCTAAATACACCCATGAATTTAAGAAAACAGGTTACCATGTTTTCCAGTAAATTTACTGTACCTCTACAATGAAGGCTTTTCTTTCAGATTCACTTTCAATTTGTTTAATGGCTACATCTTTAGCTCGCCATTTTGCCTTGCAGACCACTCCAAAGGCTCCTCTTCCAACAACCTAGAATAAAACAATACGAAACACTTTAGTTAAAACTTGAAATGGTTTCATTTGCTGTGCAGGACTTCAGAATTAGAAAATGTATTTACCTTCGAAAACTACAGAGACACAGAATCATGTTTTACAGCAGCAATTCAGTATTATTACATCAAAGCATAACTGGAGCTTAGCTAAGCTTCCTCCAGATATTATTTACTGAAGGAACAGAAAAACACACGCAGTAACAGTAATTAAGATCAGGTTTTTCAGAAATATTTGGAACAAGATCTGTTAGGAAGAAAATTAAGAGAACAATGGCAAACTTATTTGTATAGATGACTGGTGAAATTATATCTATATGCATTATTCATTTACGCTTGCTAGTAGTAGAAATTCAAAATTCTGAAATTTAAATGCATATGCAAACAATTGCACAGGACTCTGCTGAAGCCAGGATGAGATGTTCAATGCATTCAAAATTATCCTTCCATTTTCTCACAGATGCCTCAACAGTGTAAAAGCAGTAAATTCTCCTGGGAGTCCTCCGAACAAGCACAGGGTGTATATAAACTATGCTCCTCTCTATTTTTGTTGATGTTTGCTTTCTAGTTTATTCAAAAGTAGCATTGCTTAAAGATACAGAAAACCAGATGAGTTGCAACTTTTCACTGTAACTTCACAGAAGCAGTAGCAGCAGCAGCTTCTGCATACTCATTATTCAAGACACCTTTAATATGGCTCTGTAGGAGATACTGACTAACCAATACTGTAACAATGCAAATAGCCTGCATGCTTAGCCTTTGAGGAAATAACATTTAATAATTTTACCTTGGTTTTTTTTTGAGATGACCCCCAATACAGTAATAATCTGCAACATAAACTAAGAGTGCTGATCCAGAGAAGACAACTCAGATGCCACAAATGTTAAGGTTCCATGTGAATGCAAACTACCATGTATGGAAAACATTCTTAGGTTAGGTTTTTGCGACACACTTTCCTAATCAATAAATAAATAATTAGTGAAGCTGATTTCCCCTGAGAACAGGGTAGATAAGGCTGCAGGTGCATAGTTCAAGACCTGCTAAACTTTCATGCTGAATATAAAGTCTGCAATCAAGGACCCAATCTGAAGAGGGGAAAAATACAAATTAAAAAAACAATCAAGATCTTGCATTAAGACAGGGGAAGAAAGGGGAAGTATGCTCAGTAGTTTTGTAAGATTACGTATGGATGTGAGTGACAGTTGCCATCCATGGTGATCCATGGCATTTTCCTCTTCTGTTTTTGTTAATACAAAGGAAGAAGTATTTTTCTCTTTTACATTACAGCACACACTTTAGCATCCCAAAGTCTCCTGGCTTCTCATCCTCCACAACAGATGTTCACAGACTAAGTTTACCACAAGATAGCCACAGCAGACCCACAGAACATGCCCCCTTTGCCCCACATAAAATAGAATCCGTTGATTCTAACCTCCTCCCCATGCTACAGAATAGAACCTTGACTTTCCTCTTAATACCCAACTATTTTGTTTTTGCAGTCCACAACTCAGATTGGAAACACCAACCCATATGAAAGACAGTGAAGCAGCCTACGAAAATAGTACATATAAACACATTGGAAACAGTGAGTCACCTAAAGACCTAAAAGTTCCAAATAGTTTCTCTTGGTATTTCTTCTCTCTTGGACCATATTTTGAATAAAATTGCCAAACTTCTTGGGGCTGGTAGGCCCCACCCCCCCTCCTTCTACTAGTACAAGAGAGTTGTCCATTACAACCCTCCATACCAACTCACACAGTGCTTGACCAGAACACACAGTCAGCGTGTGTGCCATAAGTCTGCATTTAACAGAAGTGCCGATTTACTGAGCACATGAAATCATCCAGTGTCAAGCACAGGTAACTGATAGCAGCCTGCTGGCACCAGAGAAGCACTAAGGACAGAGAATTAACAAGAGAGTAACTTGGGCTTGACAAACTGCACTGGCAGCAGCAGATCCAGGCCTGCTGCTGCCCTATGATATGGAGGAACATAAACTGGCCGAGTAACTGGGAAGGACTCTTCCCTCCACTTAAGGAAAAGGAGATGTGTATATAATGATTTCTCCTGCCTAGATACAAATGGTGTTACAGCACAAGGCTGCATGAGACTCCTTTCAGAAAGCTTTTCTCAATATACTGTTTCCTACACTTTTTCATCATTTTTGACTACGGTTCTGTTACCTTCAATTCAGTGACATGGAAAAAAACCCTGCTTATTGAAAGCAGTGAAGCTACATCAGTTAAAAGTTGGGTCTCAGATACATCTGGTAAAATTTAATGAAGCAATTTTTCTATTTGGGGTGTTTTTTACTTGTCTGTAACATTTACAACAGTTTGCGATAGACTACGCTTAATTTTTTTTGGCTAGTCATATCTTTCCTTGTTGAAAAGGCTTGCATATGTCCTTATGTGCAAATATATGTATTACAGATACAATTTTAATATTATGACAATGTAATATATATGACAGGGATTTTTATATATTAAATAGATCCATTTCTCACATGTATATAAAAATAAAATGCCTTGGATTGGAAGTGACTTCAAAGACTCTGCCCATGGCAGGGGGATTCCAACCCCCCTGCCATGGGCAGGGACACCCTCACTAGATCAGGTTGCCCAGAGCCCCATCCAGCCTGGCCTTAAATGCCTCCAGGGATGGAGCTTCCACAACATCCCTGAGCAACATGTTCCAGTGCCTCACTATCTTCATAGTAAAGAACTTCTTCCTATTGTCTAACCAAAACCTACCCTCTTTCAGCTTGAAACCATTGCCCCTTGTCCTATCACTACATTCCCTGAGCAGTCTCTCTCCTACTTTCCTGTATCACCCCTGTACATATTGGTAGGCTACAATTCGGTCTCCCTGGAGCCTTCTCTTCTCTTCTCCGGGCTGAACAAGCCCAACTCCCTCAGCCTGTCTTCACAGGAGAGGTGCTCCAGACTCTTGATCATCTTCAGAGCCCTCCTCTGGACCCACTCCAACAGCTCACATACGACTTTGCAATTTTGACGTAATTTTAAATAATGTTTCTATTTGATGAAGAAGCTACAATAAATAAGAGGTACCACCTTATGAATGTTACAAGTTGTAGTTCAAAAGTGGAATAAATTCCAAGAATCACATGCACTTTATGAAGTCCTGCTAATGACCAAAGAACAAAAATTAATTAAAAAAGTGTCAGGCATCAACAGAAAGAACTTACCAGGCAATCTAAATCTGAATTATGTAATAGAAATGTCAGATATATAAATTTTATGACTTGTGAAAAGAGTCTGATAAATGACTATGTGGTCAAGGTTTCATAACAATTTATCAGTGACTTGGTGCCTGCTTAGGCATAGGGTTGAACTTGAGGACAGGAATGCACTGAATATTTACCTAGGATACAGGGAAAACAGAGAAGAGCTGATCTTCCATTAAAGCAGCTCAGCCTCTTGGACAGCATATGAAAAGCGCAGCCCTAAGAAGCAATGACGGCTCTGGTACAAACTTGAAGTTCACCATATGTGAAAGCCCAGTGTGTCTTTTCCACTTAATCTGGAAAAAGCATCTTACTCATCATAAAAACATCCTTTATAAGGGACAGTGGTGGATTCCACTTACATTTAATCTTCTTCCTTTTTTTTACTGAACTTACCATTTAAAGGACAGAATTAGAATTTGACAGACCAGTTTAGACACTATGTAGTTTCCTTCAACACCGTGTGCTAGAACTAAGTAACTTAATAGCACAGGAGGGAGGCGCTGCCTGAATCTTCATGCTCATTCCTTCTTGTCCCCAGCCACAGCATATGTTTGGACAGTAGTGCATATTCTAAATTATATGAAGCACAGTTAATGGAATTATTGACACAACAAATCAATAAACAGAAGTTGATCTGTTGCACTGTGTATGTTTGGAAAATGATCTAAAAATAAACACATTCTGCTAGTAAAAGACTTTATCCCTCTAAATATCTTCTAGGAGAAAAAAAAAGAAAATGTAGGGCAGATGACCCATTTAGAAATAAAACATCAATGTTTCTACTTTTCCACAAGAGAATTAAGTTTAAGAACCATTCGGTTAAGACATGACACAGGCGCATTTTAAACTGGCAGAAATACTTTAAGAGCTTTAGAGATTGAAAATTACATACAGAATTATGCTTCTCCCTATAAAACTCCTGCCAGTAAAAAGTTATGTTTTATTGTGTGACAAAGTGACATGGAGAAAGAGACTGCCCTTTGCATGTTTTCTAGATAATGTGTTTGGAATCTTATTTAAAGAACATGAACCATACAAGATCCCTGGAACAAACATTACCTCTGTGTACAAATAGTATCAAATGCTGTACATAAACAAAGATACATGATACTGACTTTTAAGTACGTGGACTATACTGCCTGGTAAGTATGTAGACTAGAAATCATGCAGAAAAATAGAGACTGCAGATATGTTAAGCCCTCAAGGATGTACTTTGTCCCAAGGGATGTGAACAAATAATTCCCACTCCCCACTAAAACAAGAAAAAAGCATCTGTCTGTTCAGAGGTACTCTATTCCCCTATCAAATGTCAAAGCTTTGGAAGAATTAATTTCAACTTTGTACTAACTGCACAGGGTTTCTCTTCAGTCAAAAATACAGAAGATACATAGTTTTAACCTTGTATCTATGAAATTTCCCTGTAGTTAGTGCTGCGTGCTGGATACTGAGTGCTTCTCTTTCTAAAAAAACCTTGCTGGATACACAAGACAGCAATAAAATATAATAGCTCTCAGTTTAGCAGACTAAGTATTCTTTGGAGAACTGTCTTCATAATTTGCAGTATCTACATGACACACTCATTTACGATTTTGGGAAGCAAGACAAGCAGTAAAAACAACCAATACAAACCCAAGAAAACCTGTGCTTCCAAACAGCAGTCTCTAAATTATCTTTAATAGCTATGTCTGTTTGGTTACTGGTCTATTTGCAAACAAAAGGTTTATGCAAACTGAACTTCTGAATCTCTCAAGCTTCAGGCACAATGCAAAACTGAGGGGGAAAACAGGGATAAAAATGCTTTGTAAAAACAGAAACACACTTTTAAGTTTAGTAGATTCTATTCTAGCTACCAGAGTTCCAGCAGTATCAATACAGCACACAAATGTTTCCAGTTTCTCACCGATCTGCTCCTACAACACACAAAAAGCATACAGAAAAAAAGAAGCGACCAAAGCAGCTGTGAACAACAGTTTACAACCCATAAAAACACACGCCTACATTTTCTATCATTCATTCAACCAGCCTCAAATTCCAACTTGTGCTATGCTTTATTAAGCAGGTTGAAGCAAACCGGCCCCGTGCCACAGATGACTGCGGCCAATACCCTGGCAGCGCTCTGAGGAAGGAGTTCAGATCTGCCAATTCTCACAGCTACGTTCTTTGACTGGTTAATTTTATTTGTACTAGGTGCTCAACTCAAGTCTAAATGTTGCTTTCCCTTTCTGGGATGCATACAGCAATGAAAAAGAGCCGTTGTTAAAAATCAACATATATTCTTAGTAATTACATGTAAGTTCTGCTTGCCACAGGCTAATACGGTTGGTCCATATTTAGTGTGTCATCTGTTAGTGCTGCACAACACTGTGCAGTTACTTAGTGACTCGGCCATCTGAATTCAGTTCTGTTTTAAGAAATCATTCTCTTTTCAACGTCTTCAGAACATGCTTATGGAGAATCAAAGTACCTTCACATATGCTCCTAAAATTATGGCTGTTTGCAGAAATTCCTCCTTTGCTCTACACACACTACCAGCCCTCTTTGCATTCTGACAGCTCGGTCCTTCTAAGAAGCATGTGCATCTCAAGCAAAGATAGTTTATCAGGTTATACCTTCATTCCAACTTTTTACATACTGATAGCCTTATACGCAGCTGTCTCAAGAACTGAACTCACTTTTAATAACCTGTAATTTAAAAACAGTAACAAACACTTGTCTGATGTTGTAATATGAAACAGTTTGTTCTGTTACAGCAGCCCAAACAGGAGATTCTAGCTTTAGACATAAAATGCTGGGTAATGAGGCACTCAGGGTGAAGGGCTCCAACTTGAGCTGGGCTTGCTCAGCTGGCACAGTCTAAAATTACTGGTCTTTGCAAAACAAATAATCATTCTGTAATCAGCAGAATGCTGTGAGAATCCACTGGGTAGGATAAATAAGGGACACATGAAGCTTGTTCTGGTTTAGTTTTTTTCTCTTAGGGAAAAGCATTCCCCCACCAATTTCTGATAGCAGTTACGCTGTCACTCAAGCTGTGACCTAAGCAGCTGTATTAGACATGGAACTTTATTATTATCTCATAAATATGCATCTTGCTTTAACCACTGGAACAGAATATGAGTTTTCTTTCCCACACACTTTTTTATGAGTGCAAAATGAAAGTTTATTTTACAAGTCACAGATTGATTCATTGAATAAACCTTCATGTGTAGAAATACATGTCAGGTCTTACATTAACAGTTTAACTAGCTTATTAGCCATCTTTCAACACTTACTTGCACACTAAATTTCATCCATGTGAAACTGATATTGTGTAACTCTCACTAGAAATTCACACCCCAGCTGTGTTCACTTTAGCTAATTTCTTAGATGAATTAAGAGGATCTTCCACTGGTATAACTAACCAAAATTCACACAGCAATTTGAATTAAGTCAGAAATGTATTTGAAGTAAAAAAAAAATCACAGAAAATTCTGTTTTATGTTTCCACTATGTACTAATTTTTTGCCTTTGCTTCTGGATGCCCAACTTCGCGCCTTGAAGGCTTGCTTTCTGGAAAAGGCTGAGAAGTTGCTGATGTAACTGACTTCAAAAGGATTCCTAAATACCACCCTTGGCACTTGAGAACCATGAATACTGTTCAGATCTCAGATCACACCTGTGGTTCCAATTCTGCAGACTGGTATTCTGCAACTGGACACAACCCCCCAGGACATAAGAAAAATGGGAGATAGCAATAGCTCTGTGTTCAGCAGCACCTTACATAAATCCGTTTTACCTTGTAGCGTTAACAGACATAATTGGTCACTGCACCTCATTAACTTTAAAAGTGAACTACTATAAAGGGTAGCAAAAACCAGTTGTCGTGCTGCGTTCCTTGTTCTCTTGCCTCTGAATGACTCTGCTCTGCAACTGCAAGGAACACACGCAGTTGTCAGCACTCTTCTCAGGCAGTTAATGAAATTAGTCAACTGCTTCAGAAGTGTCCAAGGTAGGTGAACATGCCACAAACTGCATCTCCTTAGTTGCTGGCACCTTAAGCAGGTTTTCTAAACTAAGTATTTAGAACGCTTACCTGTTTATCTTAAATAAAATATTACCCTAAATCCCCATGGAATTAACTCTGTTGCCTGATTAGTGTCAGTCTATATACTGCAGTGTACCAGCAAAGTATTAACAACAGTTTTTGAATACTTTACAGACTGGTCAAAAGTAACTTGCAGCTATGCAAACACGGCAGTGGTTTTCAACCTGGCTGCATCAGACAGTGACTGGGTAGGGCCGCAGCATACATGACCAGACATGCATCTTTTGGCCGTGCGACCCAAAGCATACACACATCATGTGATGAAGAGGTGCGCGTTTTAGACATGTACGGGACTGTTATCAGGTTACATGACGGAGCAAGGGCTGTGGGATTTTCAGGAAAGAGTGGCAGGGAGCAGGTTGCCAGAACAATTCAAACCCAAAGTCTGTTCTCTGTTCAACTGCTTAGATGTGAAAGCTCCTCTGGGAAGAGGAGACAGTAGTATTAAGGCTAGGTTTAAATATGAGATTTTAAAATAGGGCTATCAGGCTTTTTATTGTTAACTTGATGTGTTGTATTAAGTTTTCAGACAAATTCTGTAGTTTTATCTGTTCAGTTTCTAATGATTTGGCTATCTAATAACTGGAATCTTGAGAGGACATTCTGACAGTCAAACATTTGTGTGGTCAAGTAGGGAACATTTCTTCTGGATTCAAGTTTTATATTGTTTTACCCCTTCTAGTTTTGAAGATGCTCCCACTGTGTCACATCAATTTTGATTTGACTCCAACCCTTTCATAATAATTATCTCTGCATTTTACTTCAATCTATGCACTTTAAATAATGAAAAGGCAGCTTGAAATCAGAGACATGTTTGACTGGTGGGAAGTAACGCTACGGTACAGTTAGTCATGTGCATGGCAGCTAAAACAAAATATGGTTTGTTCTTGATATTGGCCAGTTGAGTTCAGCCCAACCTCAACAAAAGCACACTTATAGATCTTACATTTATTAGCAAGGACTCAGGGCCTGCAAGTATTCCAGAACTTCAATATCTATTAATAAACCAGTGGCAGAGTGGGACTGCTATCTGCTGACAAGACAGCCTTGATAATACAACAGCAAAGCTATGATTATACAAGCATTCAAGTTCCCAGTGTAGATCTGTTGACACTCCATTATGAAACATCTGAAGTTTGCCAAGTATATTAAAATCTGAGCATTCTGAGATCTTACAGCCACTTAAAAATCCTTGAACTTCCGAGCCTGGAGTGACAGCAGGAAAATCCTCAGTAACAATGTATGTTTTGTTACAGCTGCAAAGTTGACTATTGCACTGAAACTGCATCATCATTAAGAGTACAAAACCCACAGCTGAGGGTCTAAGGATGGTCTCTAATTCACCCATTTTACTGTAATGTAAATCTTACTTCTCCCTCCATGCAATGGCACTCAGACTGGTATGCATCCCCATTGTCTGTAAGAATTTTCTGGTAGGACAGGTACACTGAGTGTAACTCAAAATGCTACACCAGCCATTGTCATCATCAAATTTTCTCAAGGAGAGAATATATTCAGAGCTCTCCTGCCTGTATCACATGGCTATTGTCACCTCCAGCAAAGATACTACTTTGAGGATAATGCAACAATAGCATTAAATAAAACACAAATTACTGCTTAGGCATTGACTTTACATACATTTTCATGCATGTAGTCCTGCCTCAGCAGGTGCCAGGCAGGTATGTAGGGCAGAGACAAGCTCTGAACATTAACCCTTAGAATGATGAATTCCAATTACACATTATGCAGGTCAGTATTCCCTACATGTAAAACAGCAATATAATCCTCACTATCAGCCATCCCTAGGGTGTGTGGATGATTAAAGTATAGTGTTTTATTCATTCAAAGTGCTACATGTAATATGTTAGATGTGCTACTTCTATGAGCCATCACAGGACACACTTTTATGACAGATACATTCCTATTAACTTTTCTTATTTAGGTGAGAAAAGCCATTTCTCCCAAAGCATGGGCTATGATCCCTGTCCATTAGTAAGTGTTGCAAGTATGTCAGATTATTATCAAATGCAAATACACTTTCAGCTCACAGACACCACAAAATTTTCTCACTTCAGAACAGTTAAGTGCATGAAGGGAAGAGGAACAATAAGACTTACAGAGTCAAAAAAATCTGCACAATTGCCATATTCTTAGAAAGGGGAAAAGGAAAGCTTTTGAAATATATCTTCTGAGAATTTCCAGTGTCTGCTACGGTGAAAACAAAAGTTACTACACCACTACTTGAATACAACAGAAAGCGCCCTGGTGTCCTATGAAAATATTGCAGATTTTATGTTCTGTGAACTGTTCCAGGCCACGTGCAAACCCAGCATAATAATTATGAACCAACCAGTATCTAGCAAACCACTTAAAAAACCCTTAAGACGTTAGTTGTCATATCTATAAATGCTACTACACAAGACTAAACGCACTTCCTCATAAACTTAACAAAAAGAGGGTAATTGTTACTTGCTAGTATACAAATAAAATTACAAAGGCTGTTTCAGCAGTCTTGGGTGTCTGTTAGGTCCATGCTGGTCAAACTCAGTATGGTTCTGCATGAAGCAACTTCGTATCTGTAAAGATGTTAGTCAAAGCGGAACAAAAATAATAATTCTAACACCAGCAATATTTTTGTGTGATTCTGAAAGTTAAACAACATACTACTGAGCCCTTTAGTGAAGCACGTAAGCTATCATAGATCACACCCATACTACTTTCACAGGAAACCCAGACAAATGAGATGTATATATGAAATTCTGTACTTTATCCCATTCCAGTGTCAAAGAATTTAAGGCCATAATTTTACTATGAAGGTTTCTACAGAAGAAAAATAAATACTTCCAACTATGTTAGATGATAACTGAATGCCATGTCCTGGATAACATGCACTGCAGAACTCACGAATGAAATGCTACAGATCCATGAGTGCAACATCACTAGCCTATGTTAAGAAAAAAAATGGGTGATGAAACTTTTAAAGTCCTGAATAAAACTATTCCACTTTAATAAAAGCCCAGAGAACAGCACCAGGGTTGGCAGAAGCCAACTGGCAGGTCCTCTCCCAACCATATCGCCTTTGTTCTCTGGTGCCAACCTCTGCAGCATCCACAGGAGCAGGGAAACGCATGGGGGTGTGTGCGGTGTCCCGGCAGTCCCGGGCACCCAGGAAGCCTCCGCGGCCTTTTCCGCCAGCTGGCGGACGGCAACCCCAGGGGCCCTCAGGGGCTGCGCCGGGACAGGCGCCGCTGCGGGGGCCCGCCTGGCCACTCCGACCCATCTGCAGGCCGCGCCCGGGGGTCGGGACTGGGCGTGTGTATGTGTGTGTGCGTGGGGAGGCCGCCGGCAGCGGGGCCCTCACTCACCTCTTCCACCTCGATCTCTTTATAGTCGATTTCTTCGAAGTTGAGGACCGGGGGGTTTCAATCATTTCAGCGGAGACGGCAGCGGACATCCCTCCTCTTTCACCTGGGGGAGGAGAGGCCAGGGCAGGCCGGGGGCAAAGGGCTCGGCGCCGGGCGGCCGCGGGCCTGGGCTACGCGGGGCGCGGCGGCTCCCGCCCTCCGTGCGGGCGCAGGTCGGGGAGGGCCTGGCCGAGGCGCCGCCTGGGCCGCCGCGCGGGGCGAGGCCGCATCCGCGGCGGCCGCGGGCTTCAGTGGCGGCGGGCGGAGGCCCCGCCGGCGGCGGCGGCCCCGCTCCGCATCCCGCGCACTCCCACACTCCCGCGGAGCGCCGCACCGGCTGCCCTAGGCCGCGGCCTCTGCGGAGCCCGGGACCCGCCTCGGCCGCACGTCGCCGGCGGAGAGAAGGGGGCGCCCCCGGGGCCGAAGCCGGACGTCTCCGCTAGCCCCGGCGGCGGCAGCAGTAGCGGGGAGAGGGGGCCGTGGCGGGGGTGGGGAGTCGCTCAAAGCCGCGCTGCAGCCGCCGCCTCCGACACCAGAGTCGCTTCCTGCTGCCCGGCCGGGGAGACGAGGGAGGGGGCGGGAAGGGGAAACGCGCCGGCAGCGGCTGCTACTCAGGCGGCCACGGCGGGGCCGCGGCCCCGCCCCGCCTCCCGCCTCCACCAGGGGGAGCCGGCCCGGCCTCGCTTCCTCTTCCTGCCGCCTCCGCTGGTGCCGGCCGGATTGTACTGTGTGTCGGTTGCTGTAGGCGAAGCTTGGCCGAGGCCGCCAGCTCCCGAGGCAGGAAGGGCTTTGCCGTCCCGGCGGCAGGTCTCATCTGGGGCTGGAAGGGCAGAGCCAACCGGGCCTTCCCGGGCTGCAGGCAGCTGCCAGGCGCGGCCCACCCCGGGGCCCCGCCCTCTCTGCGGCCGCACGGTGTCTGTGCTCTGCGGGAGGCCGGCTGAGGCGGAGGGCGCCGGGGGGGCCGAGAGGGCCGACCGCCGCCAGTTAGCTCCGTGCGAGCGCGGGGCAGCGCGGGTCGAGTGCTGAATATGCCCTTCCCTAGGAAATCTGCCTGTGTGTCCCCCAGGGAAGAGGGGGTGTGTGTGGGGCCAGGCATTTTGGGATGCGTTGTCTCCAGAGGCACGGCACAGCCTCGGGTCGCCTATGCCCTTGAGCGGCTTACTCAGGGGGAAGCCCGTGTGTAGGAGGGTAGCTGGGGAGTGGAGGGTAATTAAGCGAATGATGTAAACATATAGCAATAAGGAAATAGGACTCGGGAACCAACGTGTACCCTAACCTCTCCCTCTCCGGGTTTCCAGCTCATGGAATCCTCAGCCTGCTCTTCTAACAGCTAGCGCTAGCTTGTGCTGGACCAATGCATCGGTGGTAATGGTTGTAAGCTGGGGATTCAGGGTGACCCAGGGTGTGAAACTGGCGATGGGATGAGTGCGTATAGCTGCTGTGTTTCACTGAGACAGCTGTGCTTCATTTCGATATGTTTAGCTTGGGGGCTATATATAAAAAGTTATGTTATTGTACAATACTATTAATAGTATGTAATTTTAGTAGATCTAGTAAGCTTTCCTAGATCTTCTCCCGCTAAAATGCTGTGAGTGTCTGTGGCTCACAACAAAGTCTTGTAAATGGGAGAGAGAGGTGGTTTGCAGAGCTAGTCTGAGAAAGCTGCTTAAGTGATTAACCAAGGAAGAGAAGATCAAGGATGAATATGGGCAGTGACCTGCTGTCATGGTGGCTCAACCGTTGTTAGAAAAACTGAAGAGAAGGTACCTCTTGTCAGAGATACTTTGCCTTGTGACATACTGTCATTTTTGGTGGTTTTCCCCAAAAATGACAGCATTTTTCTGTCAGTTTTAGTAAACTGTCCAGGATTTCCAGGTGCCTAGTGATCCAGAAATCCCAGATAAGCAGTCATGGTGCGTGTACCAGCTGACTGTGGCATGCAAGATGAAACTATTCTCCAGAACAGGTTGGATGAGTGTGACTACATTGCACAAGTGATCTGTGTGTGCATGGGGAGCAGCCTGTATACTGAATGCATTGAGTTCCTGTTGCTTTTTTATTCTACAAAGATGTAAAGAGGCTTCTGTTAGACATGGAAGGGTTCCAGGTACGGCTGGCTAATACCTACTTCATCCAGCAATGGGATTATTCAGAGCCCCTAGTTTCTCAGAGGTTTGGATGTTCGTATTGACCCCAGTGCTCTCCCAATACCTAATCTCTGGATGATTCAGGTCTAGCACCTGCCTATACTCAGAGGTGTATGTGAGTTGTTTTTATGAAAGGCACTGTTTGTGCTCATGTGATGTAGAGTCAGAGTACCCTGTTTGTATTTGGACCTGATAACTTACTAAAGGCAAGCATATCACTTTTGTGTGAGCAACTGCTACTGTCTGAGCTGATGAGTGTGCAATATATTGTTTTTTGGAAGATGAAGAATATGGGTTTTTTTGGGATATTGAGAAACAGTAGGTTAGATCAAAACCAGACTCCTCTCAGATAAATGCATAGCGCTGGATGAGTTGCTTAAGTTCTCTAAACACTTAAGACTGGGTTTCAAGGCAGCCAACACATAGAGTCAACTGAAGCCAAGGAACGGAAAGGAATGAATGAATGGGGAAAAAATGGGATGTATGAAAATCTGTAACTGCTGGTCTTGATACCTAGTTGCAATCTTGAGCCTGGTCCTAGGCAGAATTCTGAATTTAAAACTTTCCTCTTAATTTTTTTGGACAGTTGTGTTTTGGATTAGGGAAGGTGAATGACACCAGTGCTTTTTGGAAAGATGGCCAGATGGTGGTGATACGTTAGGTGGTGGTTGGTATAAAAAGTGAAAGTAATACTTGGCTTTTTGTTAGGCTTCACAGACCTCCCTTGAGGATATACATCAGGCAAGTGACAGTTGCAGACTTTTATATTTTAGTGTTGAGATTTTTCTGTTACCTTTTTTTTTTTTGTGCTGTTGATGAGAATTAAGAGCACAGAGGAGAGCATTCCAATTATAGTTGCTTGTAAGGTTCATTTCCTTTCAGAAATTGATGTAGAAATATGTATCTCAAAAATAATGAGTTCTTTCTTGGTGAATGCAGAGTCATCATCATTATCAAAATGTCAGAGTCGTGAAGATCAGGTGGGGTTTTAAGGATGTGGTAATTTTCATGTTGCTTTTTGTTTTCTGACTGACACAGTCTTAATTAGCTTAATTAGTTGGGGACTGGGTATAACTTGTACACCCCCAAAATAGAACATTTTAAATATTTATTCAACAAACACATTTGAAGGGGGAAGGAAAACAAAAGCTGCATCTTCTGCAGGCTGTGTGTATCTGAGAGAAAAATGGCTCCTGTGCTTAGGAGAAAAACCTGGAACCTGGGTCTTAGTCACCCGTCTCTAACGCTGGGAAGAGCTTAACGATACCGGGAAGGCAAGTGCTTAAGGATTATTGGGAGTATTGGGATACCATGGTCAGAGCACACACAGATGCTCAAACCTGAGAGCACTGCTGTGGAGCTGTTTATAGCTCCTGTCATAGAGTGGGTTTAAGAATCTATATTTTTTTAAAAAGATGAAGCAGTAGGTCTTATGCAAAATATAAAGTGAGCCTACAGGGCTGGCTTAATGGACCTGAGAATTAGCCCAAACATCAGGACATCTTAGTTGAGTTTATCCAACACGTACAACACTTTACAGCTTAGAATATGGTCACATTTCATGAGTCATGGATACGTTATCCTGGCTACCCACTGCCCAGCTCGTTAAAGTTATTCTAGGTAGCAGCTGTAGGATTTTTGTAAAGAAGAGTAAACCAGTGTTGTTTTTAGTTTAAAACAGGGCTAAGTGATTTCTTTTCAAATATTTCAACTTGTGTCATATTTTCAGTATATGAAATTGCAGTTGGTTAAAATACTCCATTTTAAACAGTGGAAGAATTATAGTAGAAAGCAGTGGTAGAAGGTGTTGGATGGTTTCAACAACTGGCATAAGTAGAATGGGAAAAGGTTCCCTTCTAGCTTTAAGCAGAGGAATGGTTCAGGTTTCTGACAAGAATGTTTTTTTTTTCTTTTTTTTTCCTTGTCAAATATTGTCTTGTAAATACGAAGTTATGTATGTCAGTTTGTGAGAGCCCCGTGGGGTTAAAGACCTTGACACCAGCTGTAGAACTGGTGGTGGGTCATTAGCCTTTGCCTGGCCTGTGTGTTGGAAAGTGTCTGGACATACACTGTTCCTAGGAAACCTGCAGGAATTAAAAGAAGAGAAGTTAGCCTGGATGACTGAGCGACAAGAACTGGTGGATGAACAGTCTTGTGTGTTGCCTTGCAAGTGTGAGGCCAGAGCAAGTCCCTGGTGACCAGTATTACGGAGCACACCATGAAACACGTGCTGTACAGCAAATTCAGGTCCTAGCCAGGAGGGACCCCAGAGAAGCCCACTTACTGTTCCAAGTACAGTGAAAATATCTCATGAGGACAAATCACCATTATGATAGTGAAAGGTTTCTGTTGCCCAGCATGGCAGAATTGTTTCCTAATCCACTCTTCTCATGTGCCTCCTTCTGTTCTTGTGGTAAGATTTCCCAAGAGCAGGTTGCAACATGTTGTATGTCAAATTTCACCTTGAGTCTTAGTGATTTCTTTTATTAGTGGTTTGCAAACACTTGGAAAGCAGCGAAATACACTGCCAAATACACTGACATAGCAGCCACAACACACCTCACGTTTTCTTTTTTGGAAAGACTTCCCCACACTTCCATTGTGGTATGTCTTATAATTTGTAATAAATATATATTAAAAAAAAAAAAAAAGGTGCCTTGTAAAATACATGCATGAACTGCTGTGCCAAATACCAAATACAACTGTATGCAAGGAACTGTATTCACTTTGGGAAGTAGAAGTTCTCTTGTAGAAATGTTACAGGAACTCAAATAGCCATAGTTTTTTTCTGAACTTTATTTTGCCTCCTAATCTGAAGCATGTTAGACCTCTCAAAGTTTTCCAGCAGTCTCAGTCACTGAGAAAGCTAGGAGAGAGGTTGTCTGACTGACCAAGTGGCTAGTGGGAAAGAGATGCAGAAGAATTTTGCACAGGGAGAGACAGGTGGCAATAGACTGGCTGATCTTCAACTCAGAGGCCTGAAAGACATGGTACCTGAAATTTCTGGCAGAAAATGTGTTAGAGAAAGGTAGAAAAGTTACAAGGTAACTATCAAGTAGCAAAGGTATTTTAGAAAGGTGCAAAAACTGATCCAGGCATCTAAGTATGTGTTGGTCGGCTCTCAGTAGGCTTTAAAATAAAATGTGAAGGAGAGAATAATAAAGAGTGTGGAGGTAAATGGAATGAAATGTCACATCTTTTTAATCAAAGGTAGATTATCTCAGATTAACAAAAGATCATTTTTGATAAATTCTGTGATATTTTTAGGCAAAGGGAATGGATAGAACTATTCTGTCTTGATAGTATTTGATGTATTGCCTTGTGGGAAATTATTAATTAAGTTGGACATGATAAGAATCATTAAAAGAACTGAAAGTGGATAAGGAGCATGGGGGAGTAGTCAGAAGACAATGGGGACTATCAAAAGGGAAGTACTGGAATGAAGTTTCTAATAGATTTTTTTTAAGATTCAATTTTGAGAGCAACCTTGTTAATCTTAATAATTTCATTAATGATGTTGATAAGAGAATTAGAAGAGTGACAGTGATTCTAGTGACACAAGTTTAGACAGCACAGTTAATGGAGAGGAGGATAAAAATATCAAACGGGAAAAATTAGATGACTCCAAGGACAAGAGAAAGAAAGTGGCTAATATTTAAAATATTAGAGTGCAAGTTCATGAATTAATTTGAGAATTTATAACATGTTGTCACCCTATAACAGACTTCTTGGGAAGAGATGAAGAAGAATACAATTTTCATGTTTTTACTAGTTTTAGGAGTCTTCTACTTGCATAGAAAAAAGTGCAAGCGTGTATATCCTGTATGATATATCCAATAAAGGTAGACAAGGTTATGCAGACCTCATCCAAGAGACTCTACAGTGTTGATTATCTGTGTTTCAAGAAAAATGAATTGAGACCTAACTAGTTGCAGAGAAAAGTTATACAGATGATCAAGATAAGAGAGGGCTTACCACAGAAGGGAAAATAAAACAACTTGGCATGTTTAATCCTGTGAAACAAAGACAGGATATATGTTGCTTTTGTTTAAAGAGATTGGAAAGAAAGATACTGGGGAGGTAAACAGTGCTGATGGAAGAGTGATGTTCAAGCAGAAGGGAACTTCATTTTGCACAAGAATCCTGTTAATGCATGCAGATTGGAAACCTGAACAAGATTTCTTGCCACCAGGGCAAAAGTTGCTTTGCTGGATGGTGCCTGATCAGTGATGTAATTTATTTGTAATAACTGTGTGAGCAACATACAGTATTCATTGCTTAAAGAGGTATCCTCCAATCATATCTTGGCCAAACAAGATTAAAAATGTAAATAATACCTTTAATTTTTATCATATTTCTTTAGATGAGTATGCATGAAAATGAACTTTTATGTTCTTAAGATGAAGTAAAAATTATATTGATAGAAGTGCATAAAGCCTTATTCTGAAGTACAAGGTGAAGTTTGGAGTGAGGGGAAATTTTTATTATTTCTTAGAGAAGGACTATTAATCTCTTTTTCATCTTGTAAAGCTTCACAGCCATGAATCAAAGCAAGGGAAGGGAATTCTTGCAGGTATGATTTTCAGACAATCGTAGAATGGTTTTGGTTGGAAAAGCCCTAGATCATTGAGTCCAGCTGTCTATCCAACCCTACTATTAGGTCCAACACTAGATCAAGGCACAAAGTGCAACATCTCTTCTTATAAACACCTCCAGGGATGGTGACTCAACCACCTCCCTGGGCAGCCTGTTCCAGTATCTGACAACCCTTTCAGTGAAGAATTTTTTCCTAATATCCAACCTAAACTTCCCCTGATGCAACTTCAGACCGTTTCCCCTTGTCCTGTCACTAGCTACTAGGGAGAAGAGACTGATCCCCACCTCACTGCAACCACCTTTTAGGTAGTTGTAGAGAGTGATGAGGTCTCCCTTCAGTCTCCTTTTCTCCAGACTAAACAATCCCAGCCCCCACAGCCACTCCTCATAGTATTAGAAAAGGGAGAGCCCTGTAAGTTTTACACAAGATACAACTGTGTGGGGTAACACAAAGTGCTGGAGGAGTGGACTGGAAGTAGCAGAGGAGTTCATGACTTTAATCACGTATTGAGGGTGAAGACTAATGAAGCCTGGGTGCATGTACACTGAGGCTTCTGTGGATGAAGATCTCGTCTTCAAATCTTTCAGTTCAGATCTATTCAACTATTTAAATGAGAAACAGGAATAGATGCTTTCTGTGCTTAGTTTCTGGTTTCATACCAGCTAGAGCTGACAGAAACAAGGAACATGCAGAACTGTTAAGTCGAATGAGGAACCTGCCCTGTGAGGAAAGTCAGAAGGATTTAGGTCTTTTTGGGGAAGATAAGGCTCAGGAGAGGACCTCTCCACAGTATTCTAATACTTCAAGGATGGCTTCAAAGTGAATGGAAGTTCTTTTTTCATAAAGATCCATATAGAGAAGACAATGAGTAATGGGTAAAAGTTGCATCTTGATATAAGAGTGAAATTCTTGACAGAACAATCACTGGATTAACTCAGAGTGGCATCACAATCACTGGAGGTTTTCAAGACATCACTAGTCAAGGTACTAGACGTCCGTTCCCACACAACATTGAACCAGATGATCTTTTGAGGTGCCTTCCAACCTGGTCTGTTCTATGTTTCTATTTCAAAGAAACACTATCAGGCTAGAAACATCTTCACAGAAGTCAGCCTGAGTCTTGTGGGGTTTGCAATAGCCAAAGGTGTGAGAGCCAAATACAGACCTGCAGCTCCAGCCTGGCTCCTTGCCATCCTGATTTCAGCTGGGATAGAGTTAATTTTTTGTCCAGCAGCTGTTTTGGATTGAGGATGAAAATAATGTTGGTAACCCTACTGATGTTTTGGTTGTTGCTAGGCAATGCTTGCACCGAGTCAAGGACTTTTCAGCTTCTCACCACGCCCTGCCAGCGAGGAGATTGGGGGTGCACGAAAAGTTGAGAGGACATCCAGGAGAGCTGACCCAAACTGACCAAAGACATATTCCATACCACATGACGTGCCTGGTATGTAATGCTGGGAAAACTGGCTGGGTGGTGTGACTGCGGCTTGGGAACTAGCTGGATGTTGGTTAGTGGGTGGTCAGCAACTGTGCTCTGTTTCACTTTGTATATTCTATTGTTATTATTGTTGTTGTTATCTTCATTTTCTGTCCTGTTAAACTATCTCAACCCATGAGTTTTACCTTTTTTTTCCTGATTCCTTCCCCCATCCCACTTGGTGAGGGGGAAGCAGGCAAATGTCTGTGTGCTTGTTTTAGCTGCCTGCTGGGTTAAACCACAGCACGTGTGCAGGAGGGCCTTGTGCGTGGCTCTGCCAAATAGCCAAATTTCTGATTGCTCTCGGATCCACATGTTATGTAACCAATATGCTGAAAGTCAGTGTTTTGTAATGTACAATAAAAATCAGAAAGATCGGGCTCATTTTCAAGAGGTACTTGTTTTGCCATGTGTCATTAGCTCAGTGTGTCTTTCTGGGTTTCTTAAAAAATGGTCAGAAGCATCTGGAATCAAGATAACATGTTCTCACCAGTGGCAGAATAAAGCAAATGCAATCACAGAACAACGAAGTAAGCAGTTTGTATCATTGTATTGCCTATTTAGTAATGAAATATGGACATTGTCTTCTGATTTACTGGGAGCACAAGACATACAATGCTCCCAATTTAATGAGATCAGATAGGAACAAAAGGGACAAATCACCAGAAACTGTCCTGTCCCCCCTAGAAACTTCCAGGTAGGTCGTGGCTGACCACTGTTACTAATTGAGTGTTTCATAAAGGTGATGGTTCTTCAGGCCAGTGCTGTAGTCATTCCTTCAACAGACAGATCAATTTAATAGAAATGCTGAACCAATAAACTTGCTAAGGCCTAATTTTTGTCATAACCACAAGAAGTTCTGGTATCTAAGCATATCATTCTTCAGTGAGCACAAATACATCTATCTCTTGTTATCAGACCACTAGGTTAGATGTTAATGACACTTGAGAGAACTTCTTCTCAGTGAAGGTCAAGCTGCTGAATGAAAAATCATTATTCTCTTTTATACCTAGTAGATCATAAACTCACTCCTTGCAACAATGTTCAATTTCTTTAAAATTTGAGATGCCACAGATGCTGCCTTCTAGTGGAGAATCCAGCTCCAAAGACAATGAGAGTTTTATATGTGAGGTGATTGTAGTCAGTCTCTTGATGCTCTTTCACCCACTGTGATCTGCTGTTTACCGGAGCAAGGGAAGAGGTATAAAGTTGTTGTTACTCCCTGATTCGATTGATTTTTCAGTATTTCACGCAAAGTGGAACAAGATAAGATGAAAAACACTCAATTTATAATGCCCTAAAAAGGATAATTAATGACATCTTTGGGAGATTAATGTTTGATGAATGTTTGAATCCCCTCAGGCAGAGAAAGGATTTGAATGATGGTCTGGTGCACAATGACTGAACTAGATAAGAAGGGCTTATAACTGTGATACTTGGTTTTCTTCCGTTTCCTGTTGGTCAGTCCAGCAGAGAATTTGGTTTGATTTTCTTGCAAAAAGCTGTAAACCAGAACATTAAAAACGAGCAATTAAAAAGCAGAAAAGAATGCAGCTTGCAAATGCTTCAGATCAGTGGCTAATTTGTCAAGTTGAAAAGCTTGTACTACTTTGTGTTGCGTGATGGAAGAGTAGAGGCGCAGCTTTAAAGCCCCTTTGCCATTGCTATGGCTAGGTAGTGTTCTGCAGGTGTTCTCCCCTTCCATTTAGGAAGACTCTGCACTGAAATGCAAAGACATACCTCTGCCCCCAACACTTTCCTTTGGAGTCAGGTATATCAAATTCTCAAAGGCATTTCATTGTCTAATTTATTCACTTTGATGGACCTGGAGGCCCGTGCCCTCTTGGGAATCTCAGTCGTGTCAGTTGGCTCCTACCTGTGATGAGGAAGGAATATGAACCTTTGTAAAAAAGTTAAATGCAGGGATCTCATAACTGTGGGGGAAAACTCCAGATCAAGCCAATGTCTATGTTCACAGTGAGCCTGAGATAAGACTTGCAAATTTTTTTATCTGAGAAAGTCTCGACCTCCTAGGCTGTAGGGTGTATATGACTATTGGCACAGCAGGCACTGCAAGGTAAATGTCCCAGGTGATGACAGCAGCCATAACTCTACATTTTGTAGAATGATGTCTACTCCTGGGATGTGTGACTACCTGATGGAGACTGAGGATGTAGGAATTAAACACAAGGGATTCAGAGGAGGCTGTGACTTTAAGGTCTTTGTGGAGTTGGAGAGCACAATGACAGGGAGATGCACAGCAGGCATCATTTTGAAGTTTTGCTGCCAGCTGAAATGCATGTTTGGAGAAGAGAAGTGCTGCCTGCATGGAGAAGAGAGCAAGGAAGAAGCAGGGTTTGTGGAGCATGGGGTCCTGAAAGACCAGCTAGATGGAGAAGCATTGCTTCTGTGTATGAATACTACCTGGCAATCAGGCTGCAGTTGCTGCTGCTAAGGCAGGACTTGCTACCACCACTAATGATGGGACCTGAGCTGACTCTTTGGTATCCTTCCCTTGAGGCTTGTGGCACATTGTATACAACATAGTTCAGATCACATTATCCAAATCATACATACAGTGTGGAACCTGGAATATGTAATCAAGATGCAAAAATAGGGAGAAGGTCTGTTGTACATTAGGTTTCAGATTCATCTCAGCAGAACATGATCGATAACCTGAAAGTTAGACATATGGTTTCCAAGTGCCTTCTTTGATCACTAAGGAGAGGTAGGCATCTTCAGAGGGGATTTCTTCCCATCCATTGTAGTCATGTATGCTAGGACATGTTGAATTACTATTTAGAGATGTCTCTTTCTCTACTGACTGTAGGTGTATTTAATATGATAAACTTCAATTAGACACTTAAGGCTTGATACATCTTCCCACCCATAGACATTCAGTGTCTTTGGAGGCCCCTAAATATTTCTGAGACCTCTGCATGGGGCTGCTAAATGTGATGTAGGTCACAAGCTGAAGGTCCAAGAAGCATATCCTGGGGAATCTGAGATGATGTGGGCAACTGGACTGATCACCTAATTCCCAGTTACTTAAAGTGATGTGAGAGGAATACCACCACTGGCCAGCTAAAGCCAGTGTCAGTCTCTCAGTAGAAGGTGGATGAGCCCCCAAACTCTAGATGTCTGAATTCACCATTTTGTTTTGTTTTGGTTTTTTTTTTTGTGCGTTTGATCCTGCACTATTTCTATTAGTGGAAGCTCTTCCAAAGCATGAATGAAAACAGATTTAAGCTTTATTTTTATATTGGAAAAAAACCCCAGCCAACCAAAAATTCCCCCAAAGAATATTCCCCCTTCACTAACAACATTATATTAAAGACTGTTAAGTGTGCTTGGGCACACTTTATCCCATTTTGACCTGCCTGCTGGTCTCCAGCAAAGAATACCCCAAAATGAACTGTCGTGAGGAGGTGATGTTAAGAATGCTGCCCATTGATAAAATGCAGAGGGAAGCCTGCCCCTTGGTTTGGCCAACACTTAAACCAGTTACAGACAACACCGAGTTGGGATGAAGCGTTGATCTGTCAGAGGGTCAGAAGGCCCTCCAGAGAGTAGGGCCTGGACAGGTTGGATCAATGGGCAGAGGCCAACGGGATGAAGTTCATGATGGTAAAGTTCCAAGTCCTGCACTTTGGTCATAACAACCCCAATCAAATGCTACAGGCTTGGGGCAGGGTGGCTGGAAAGCTGCACAGAGGAAAAGGATCTGGGGATGTTGGTTGACACTGGCCTGAACATGACCCAGCAGTGTGCCCAGGTGGCCAAGAAGGCCAATGGCATCCTGGCTTGCATCAGGAATAGCACAGTCAGCAAAACCAGGGAGGCGATCATCTCCCTGTACTCAGCTCTGGTGAGGCTGCACCTCGAATACTGTGTTCAGTTTTGGGCCCCTCACTACAAGAAAGACATTGAGGCCTTGGAGCATGTCCAGAGAAGGGCAACCAGGCTGATGAAGGGTCTGGAACACAAGTCTTACGAGGAGTGGCTGAGAGAACTGAGTTTAGCCTGGGACAGAGGAGGCTCAGGGGAGACCTTACTGCTACCTGAAAGGAGGTTGTGGTGAGCTGGGGACCAGCCTCTTCTCACAGATAAGTAGCCCTAGAACAAGAGGGAATGGCTGCAAGTTGTGCCAGGGGAGGTTCATGTTAGAAATTATGAGAAATTTCTTCTCAGAAGGAGTGGTTAGGCATTGGAATGGGTTACCCAGGGAGGTGGTGGAGTCACCATCCCTCAGGGTGTTTAAGGAAAGGTTGGATTATGCGCAAAGGGACATGGTTTAGTTAGTAACATAGGTGGTAGGGGGACAGTTGGACTAGATGATCTTGGAGGTCTTTTCCAACCTTAATGATTCTGTGATTTAGAAAAGAAAGAACTAGTTTGCCCTGCTTTATTAGGTGCATAAAATTCAGATATGCCTCTAAGAAGATATATTTGAAAGCGTGAAAATTACATTTAATGGAGCTCTTGAAATATGACGACTGGGCAACTGTTTCTTCTGACAGCCAGCAATTACTTAATCATACAAATTTCTTTCACTATGTGAAAGAAATGGAGAAAAGCAGGTGATAGTTCCCTGTGGGCATCTGAAGATTTGATAACCTTTTTTCTTCAGATGTATTCAGGAATATTACTGTCTCTAATCTCTACATCAGTTACAGAAAAGCAATAAAAAAAGTCATCTCAAAGATCCTGGCATTAGTTTGTTTATGTCATAGCCTTTAACTTTATGAAGCGTTTTGTGGGGGTGGAATTTGACATGCCTGCTGCAATTGCTCTCTTGATTCAGTGTAGCTAGAGAAATAAATTTGCAGCAAATGGGAGTCAAGGAAGGAATGCAAGCAAATGTGAAAGGAGACATTTTTCTTCCAGGAAGTTTTTACATTAGGCTTCTGAAAGATTTTGCCTGGAACATGGATTCTTCAAAAAAAGTAATCTGACACTGGGAGAAATCACACGTCGCGGTGTTGGTGCTTGAGTCTCTTTCATTTGTCTTAGTTATAATTTTATGTTTATATGATGGGTATTTCCTGAAACTGTGCAGTGGAATACTGAGGCCATTTCTGTTTCCCCACAAGGTGGTACTGTGGTACTGACTATAGAAGTCTTGTTTTAGCTATAGTTTTATTTCTGTAACCCTTCTGGATATGTTTTAAAGACAGATTTTCATCGGCAAAGAAGGCAGTTTCAGTGTTAGAATAAAGTTTCTTAGCAGAATAGTTTTAAGACTCTTTTTTTTTTGGTGTGCTTTCTTTTCCTAACTTTTTGTCTCATTAAAAATAGATTTTATTGCAAGTTGCAATTATCAGAAAAATTCCATTATTGCTGTTCAGACTTTTTCACCTTTTATTGCATTTTAAAAATCTAATCAGTCTATTTCAGGGTCCCTTTTTTTTTTGAAACTAGAACACTAGCTCAGGTAAGTTTATTCAGAAAATCATCTCTTTTGTTTCCCCATTACTTACATGTAAGTAAAGAAGCACTTACAATTAATTACAGAAATGAAAAGAATAAATTTAAAACATTAAAAATTCAGGAAAATGTCGGGTGTTTTTTCCCCCTAAAACCAGACCTAACCACTATGAGGCACAGAAACAAAACATAATTAATTACTTCACCCCCTGTGGCAATACATGGGGTTCTTCCAGTTGCTTGTGGAGGACTGTAAGATCTAGCACGAACAACGCCATGTGTTTGTGCACCCACCATCACATCTGATAGCTTGCATAATTTCTGTGGTTGTGTCTGTACTACTATACTACTGTAGTTTATAGCTCTTATTAAAAATTTTAATAAGGATAGGGCAGAGGCTTGAGTAATAGTCTGGGGGTCTGCATGTGGTTAAATGGTCAGCAGAGTCCTTGGCAGGGTTTCAGCCCAGGACACCAAGTATTCCCCCAGGCAGAGATTACCTAGGTTTGACTGTAGCCTGTGCTTTACAGGGAAGAGAGTTAAGTCTGTTGATATGTGTTGTGCTGTGATTTTTGGTCTCAAGACCAGAGGACAGGCCCTGGCCTATTTTATTCACCAGTATCAGTGTAGCCACTATGACCCACTGAGCCATGGCTGTGCTCCAAGCTCAGCACACACCTGGGTAGGTTTGGGGCTTCTCAGTTTTAGGAACGTGAACTTCTATTTTTATGATCTAGCTTTTACATCCATTACTTTTCTGTGTGTGGTCTGTTTCTATTCACCCCATGTACCTGGATATACCACTAACACCTTCAAAAAGCAGTTACTCTAAAGATGTTGGTCATACAAGATAGGAAGTGTTATGCACAATCTATAGTTAAAAGCGAGATGGGGGGGAGTGGGATAAAAATGGGCTCCAGTTAGAAAATGGAGTTTTTAAACACATTTAACTGTAATTTTTTTAAAAAATAATATTAAACAGCAGTAATCTATGCCTTATTTAGTAATATCTAATAACTATTTTAAAAATTAGTTTAGTTTACTATATATAGTTTCTGTATATTCTTCTTGAGTGGAAGTAATACATTTGAGACCCGAGTGTGGCTATTATCTTTCAAATCTTCCTTTCAAATAGCATCCCACTCCACGCTCTTGTGCTTCATGGCAGGCCAGAGACTCCAATGTGCATCAGGCAAGTGGTAGAAACCCCAAGCAAGTGCTGAATTAAGGGGGTGCATCCATGTGACACCATGCAATCCTTTATCAAGGCCTTGAGTCCACAAGCAGCTGAGCAGGCTTTGTTTGCCAAGGTCCGCAGCCTGCCCTTCACAGTGTCTAGGTCAGAGGATAGAGCTGGTCCTGCTGGGGTGATAACGGGACTCCTTTTTTAGAAATATGTGACTTTCCAACACTGAAGTGAGGATGTGGGAGGAATGGGAACAGTAGCTGAGGCTAAAAGAAGAGCAGAGGGGCCACTAATCCCTTGGGAAATAGCACTTGCAAAGCAAATCAGTGGGGTCTGTTGTCGATACTGTGGCCATATTATTATGCTGGAGGTAGCATGAAAGAAGGCTAGAAGGAGCTACACAAGACTCTTCTACTCAGACCTACTGTATACTTTACAAATGGGAACCCTTTCTATGGGCATCAGATACCAAGCAGAGAATTTATCTGTATCTTCTCAAAACATAAATCTATTGTTTATTAAATGTCTGCACACCCCACCTGGAAAATGACCAAACAGCTTCTTCAGCATTTGGCTCTAGTTTTGGACAAGCTCCATCTACTATTGTTGATAAAGGATTCTTTCTTCCTATTATTTTCCCCCATTACAAAGAAGTTCTCTGCATCCTGGGACTTTCCTGCAAATGTGCATGCTTAAAATAACATTTTTTGGGTTTCTTTCAGATTTCCATTTTTTCTCCGTGGACTTAATCAAGATTATTAATTCTACATTAGGGAAGAATATATCCAATGCCCTGGGAAGGTATTCTGGTCCTGGGAGCTATGTCTCAAGTCTGTTTGAATGAGGTGTAACAAAGAAGAATAAACACGTGTCTTAAACAGGCTCTTGAGACTGCAGGATGGGAGAAATATGCCTGAAGGAATCTCACTGACATGGTTTGCCAGTAGTACATGGATAGGATTGTTGGTAGGGATATTTAGTAACATGGGCTTGGTTCTTGTTTCCAGGACTTAGACTTCATAAAAAAACAGGTGAAAAGAGATTAAATGCTCCTCCAACATCATTTTTCCATGTCAGAATTTGCTGTCGGTGCCACAAGTCGTCTTTGCAGGGGGAAAAGTGAGCTATGTAGCTGCAACAGGAAAGGAAGGTGTGTGTATGCCCTATAAACTGGGAATCTTGTTTCCCATGACACTGGGTCCTGGTAACAGTATTTCTTTGTTATAAAAATGCACTTCAGAGATTGAATTGAAGCTGTAAAAGACAATTTTAAGAATCACACTTCTGAAAGCAGAGAAGAATATCACACAAAAAGATAGCAGACACGGAAAATATTTTCCCTGGGGCTTCCAGTTTTGGTTTCTCTTCCTAAATGCTTCTTCTCTGCAGCCTAAGAAAACTGTTGAGCTGGACTTACCCCTTCATAGGCCAGACTTAGCTCACATGTACTCTGAAACATCTGCAGACTCTGACATAAAGCAACAAGAAAGCCCAATGTTTTATGAGCCCTTTTGGGCTTTAGAGAACATCAACTACGGCACATATTTGGTATTACTGAAAAAACGAAGGGTCACCAATTTGAGGTGGCCACCAAAGGGGACTAAAGGATCGAGATTATAAGAAATGTTCTAAGAATGCACTTAAGTGGTAACAGAGCTGAGAAAATGACCTTTGGAAAGTCTCTCATTCTCCTGTAATTTCTTTCTCAGCTGTTTTTACCAGGGACGCCTATGTGATTCTATAGGGTGAAGTAGCTGACTCTCAAAGCTTGGGAGTCTGTGTACATTCCTCTTCTACTGCTTTATCATTTTTTGGAAGAATTCAAACATATATTCTAGTCACCCACTGAAGAATGGATTCAGGTTTATCTAATAAATGATATAAATTGCTGGTGTGTTCTATCTGGACAAAAGAAATGAAAAAGACCTCAGATAAAAGCCTTTCTTTATTAAAGAGCCAAAGACATTTTAGATCTCATTTGGCCTTCATGCCCTACTCATTCCTTCTCTCTTTATCTAGTGGTGCTTTGCTGATACAGTTATTATCCTTTTCTGCTACTCTAAACATATATTATTAATTCTGCAACTGGCTTTCTACCTCCAGCCCTTTTAATAGTAAGCTCACTAAAATTCTGTAAGGCTGTACATCCAAAGAACAACCTGCATGTTTCTCACCTGAGTATGCATACTCTGATTCCCTCGGCATGGCCCATTTGGAACATGCCCTTCTTGCTCTGTTTATTCCCTTGCCTATTCCCTTGCCTTTTCCCTTCCCCTTTCTGTGCTTCACCATCTCTATCCTTTCTTTCCCCGTATCAGTGTCCTGGTTCTGTCCAGGCTAGAGTCAACCTCCCCAGGCAGTCATCACAGGTGAGCTGAGTTAGCCTGGGCTATTTTCCACACCACCTGACATCACTTCTCCATAAAAGGGGCTGGTTGGGGAGGGGCAGGGCTGAGTGTCTTCAGAGCACTTTGAGGGTGGTTGGTCCATCTGTCCTTTGGTCCATCTGTCCTTGCATCATGCAGCACTCTAATTGTCAGGTTGGTAAGGTGCTCTGTGTTATCACTGGGTGTGAGTGTAATTTGCTACTCTTGTTCTATGTTCAGGGTGCTTTTGTCAGTAAACTGTCCTTATCCCAACTCACAGAGGCTCACTCTGTCTCTTTCTCCTCAAGGAATGAGTGAGTGGTGTGTAGTGCTCAGCTACTGGTTGGGGCTGAACCACCACAATCAGGAAAACCTCTTTGTCCCATTTTTATGATTGATTTTTTTTTTTCCCTGTTCACCAGGAAGCAAAAAAAATCAGGAGGCTAGGTGATTGACATGGAAGGCTTGGCATTGAGTCCTACCTGTGAGGTGGGGTTAAGATTTATGTTGAAATATTTTGGTGAATTTCCACTTTGACATTACTGCCTTGCATCATATAAAAAGGTTGACCTAGGCTATTGTAATGGCTGTTTTTTAAATCCATGTTCCGCTCTCTATCATCTTCAACAGGTCCTGGAGAACAGGAGAAGTGCCTGAGGACTGGAGGATAGCCAATGTCACTCCAGTCTTTAAAAAGGGCAAGAAGGAGGATCCCAGCAACTATAGGCCAGTCAGCCTCACCTCTGTCCCCGGAAAGGTAATGGAACAGCTTGCTCTGGATGCCATCTCCAAGCAATTGGAAGAGAAGAAGGTCATGAGGAGTAGTCAGCATGGATTCACCAAGGGGAAATCGTGCTCGACCAATCTCATAGCCTTCTACGATCTCATCACCGGCTGGGTAGATGGAGGGAGAGCAGTAGATGTCATCTACCTTGACTTCAGCAAGGCTTTTGATACTGTCTCCCATGACATCCTGATAGCAAAGCTGAGAAAGCATGGGATTGATGAGTGGACAGTGAGGTGGGTTGAGAATTGGCTGTCGGACCGAGCCCAGAGGGTTGTGATTCGTGGAGTGGAATCTGACTGGAGGCCTGTGACTAGCGGTGTTCCCCAGGGCTCGGTGTTGGGTCCAGTCCTGTTTAACATCTTCATTGACGACCTTGATGAGGGAATAGCATCGACCCTCAGCAAGTACGCCGATGACACAAAGCTGGGAGGAGTGGCTGACACGCAGGAACACTGCGCTGCCATCCAGCGAGACCTGGACAGGCTGGAGAGCTGGGCAGTAAGAAACCAGATGAGGTTCAACAAAAGCAAGTGTAAAGTCTTGCACCTGGGAAGGAACAACCGTTTCTATCAGTACAGGCTGGGGGATGACCTGCTGGAGAAGAGCTCAGTGGAGAAGGACCTGGGGGTCCTGGTGGATGACAGGTTGGCCATGAGCCAGCAGTGTGCCTCGGTGGCTAAGAGAGCCAATGGGATCCTGGGGTGCATCCGGAGGAGTGTAGCCAGCAGGTCAAGGGAGGTGATCCTCCCGCTCTACTCTGCCCTGGTCAGGCCCCACCTGGAGTATTGTGTCCAGTTCTGGGCTCCCTGGTATAAAAAGGACAGGGATCTCCTGGAGAGAGTCCAGAGAAGGGCTACGAAGATGATAAAGGGCCTGGAGCATCTCCCCTATGAGGAAAGGCTGAGAAGATTGGGACTGTTCAGCCTTGAGAAGAGAAGACTAAGGGGGGACCTAATTAATGTTTACAATTATCTTAAGCAAGGGATGCAGGGGGAATCAGCCAGCCCCTTTTCAGTGGTCTGTGGAGACAGGACAAGGGGCAATGGCTGCAAGTTGGAGCATAGGAAGTTCCGCACCAACATGCGGAGAAACTTTTTCACAGTGAGGGTGACAGAGCACTGGAATAGGCTGCCCAGGGGGTGGTGGAGTCTCCTTCTCTGGAGATATTCAAGACCCGTCTGGATGCCTATCTCAGTGAAATGTCCTAGGGAGCCTGCTTCGGCAGGGGGTTGGACCCGATGATCTCTCGAGGTCCCTTCCAACCCCTACAATTCTATGATTCTATGATTCTATGATTCTTTAAAGGCTTGCTTAAATAACCCACTACTTCAGATAAATACTTCTCTTCCTTCATTAGTAATCCCCTCACATGCTCTTAGCGACAGTGTTGTTTCATCTTGTGTTTGTTTGTCCTAACTAATTTAGATATTAAGTCCTTGGTGACTGACAATGTGTCTATCTATGCAAAGCACACTTAAATAAATAAATTTAATAATAATTAATAATAAATATGCCAGCTGAAAGCTATGCAACTGAGCTAGCAAGGACGACACTGACATTGATGTATTTGGCTTCAGGAGCAGTGCTTCCTCTTCCCTTGACATGGCTCCTTGGGAAGCACTCTCAATGGCTGCTGATCTCTGAGGGGTGTCAGGTCCCCCTCTTGCAGTCCCTCCCACATCAGTGAGTTGCTCAGAGATCTCTGCCTTGACCCTTGTCACTAATGTGAAATCCAGCCTTTGGACTCCCCTAAAGATGATCAAAATACAAGAAGAGAGCATAGAATCTGTTTTGGGGGAGCGGATGCTGCAAATCCCCTGTGTCTATTAAAAGTCACTGTTCCCAGCTAGTCTTACATGTGGTAAGACTTCTACTTTATTCATCCTTCTGTGTGGGGCAAATTATCTTTTATCTCTCTTCCCCCCACCCAGTTTCTTATATGCAAAGATCTTGTAAAACAAGTAAGTGCTTTTGTGAAACAGGGTCCGTAAACACTCAGGCAGAATCATTGAAGCTGGCAGGAAAGAATTCATGCAGTGTGCGTTAACAATTGTCTAAGCTAGAACACTATTTAATCTGTTATTCCTGGTGGGCACTACCTTGTAGAAAAATAATATTATTACAGATATAATCTTTCAGTTAGTAATAAACCTCAGGAGTGGCCTGGCAGAGAAAGGGGAGCAGCGAGTCCTTCCTGAGCAGAGGTAAATTGGGTAAAATCTGCCCTTTGTGTGTCTGCCTGAAGAATTATGACTTCTGATAGAAGCAAGTTAGTCACAGTATATATTGCCTTTTTGTTTCATTATGGGAAGAAGTGGTTACTTTGCATATGCTTTCTCTGGTCTATCCCATAACGAGAATGGCAATAACAGTCAGGAAAAGAATAGCTGAATATGTAGCAAAGGCAGAATAAATGTGGTAATTTCTATGATTATTAATCCATCTGAACAAGATATTTTTTTATTAGAAATGGCAATGTCTAGAATGTGTCCACCGTAGTAGCAGTTTTACTGCCATCATAACCATAAAGTATTTACTGCCACAAGGAATGTTTCAGAGAATCACAGAACGTTTGTCACTTGTTCTCCAGGTTTGCCTCTGGGGAAGAAAGGTGAGTGCTCATGAGCTTTTTTTTTTTTTGTGTAGAATATTTGTATTTTTACATAGGCATAAATTAACACCTTGGAGGAGGTGGTGGGATGCTTTGGGGACTGAGGAGTCATAGACTAGATCACAAGGCAGTTCCCTCTCAAGCAAATAACTTTCCTTCTTACCCTCTAAGGCTTCATTGTGACAGAACTTTCTGAGGTTCAGGGAGTACTTTGAATATAAACACTGCACTCTCGAGCTTAATTCGATATTTTGTCGAGTCAATGGAGAAAGTAATATGATTTGTTCACTGTAATCAGCTAGTAGGTGTCTCTGAGGGTCTGATTTTTTCATGCTCAAATAAAACACACTGTTACAATCCAGATGGAGTTAATGATGGCATGTATATTATATATATGTGTGTGTGTGTGTATATATAATGGTGACACATATAACTAAGATGGACTTGCTTGGAATAGAGTCTTTTAACCAGGGGTAAAAGAAGGCCTTATTGATGGATACAGCTCTGTGGTAGCTTGGTGTGAATGTGAAATCCAAACCTAAATTAAAGACTGTGGGCATGCAGTGTCAAAGAAAGGCTGTGGCACAGTGACTACACACTTTCTGAAGTGTGCTACACAGCCACCAACATAACCTCCGTGTCACTCAAGTTCCAGATTGTCTCGTCATTTTTCAAATATTAGTTAACTTTGCCTCATGTGATGATGCCAAGATATTTACTCTCCCCTTCTCTCCAGCTTTTTTTATTAACAATAACAAAGGTGTGGCCACTCTTGGCATCTTTTATTCTTTACGGTGAAGTGTGCTTATGTTGTGGTTTCACCCCGGCTGTGGGCCGAGATCCATGCAGCTGCCTGCTTCTTAAAGTAAAAGAGGAGGGGAAGAGGGAAAAAGGGGGGAAACAAGGGAAGGGAAAAGGAAGGGGCAAATAACTCCAAAACCAAGAAACTAAGAGGCCCGTGGGTTGGGATAAGGAGAGTTTACTAAGAGAACAGAAAGATAAAATATAACAATGCTAACAGGACTTTAGAGCAAAAGAATATGAAACTATTGATACACAATGCAGTTTCTCACCGAACCACACAACTCAGGCCGTACCACCCAGAGCTGTCCCGGAACCCGACCGTCCCCCCGAGCAGCACGCGTCCCGAAACCGCCCCTCTTCTTCCTCCCCTCAGCCCCCCGTTATCCTGGGCAGGATGTAATTGGCATGGAATACTCTCTTTGGCCCATCTGGGTCACCTGTCCTGGCTTTGCCCCTCCTTTCTCATGAATAGAGAAATACGAAGAAGCTGAGAAAGTCCTTGACTGTCTGACTGCAACTAAGAACATCAGGGTGTTATCAGCACTGCTTTCATTTTAACTCCCAAACACAGCATTCCATCAGCTGCTACAAATGAAGTTAACTCTATCCTGACTGAAACCAGGACAGCTTATTACCAGTGTGGGGATATGGTCAGTGGGCTCAGGTCATCACTCACATGCAGCTGTGATTTGAACAAAGGTGGATAAAGGGTAATGAAGGCTGAGGATGCAGCAAGGTCATTCCTGGATTGTTGATGGTTTAGTCTATATCATCTGATCCTATCAGTTTCTGGCTGCATATAGATGCTAATAAAGCCTCAAGAGAGAGGTGGTGTTTTTTTCTTCCAGGACTCTGTTTTTAGGAGGTCTGCTGATGGACAAGCATTTATCTCATTAGTACTTGTTAGGTGCTTCTAACTCTGAAATAAACAACGGTTTGAGCCTTGTCCTCATGCTGTTCCCTTCTAGGCAGGAGAGAGATACTGGTCAGACCCTTTAACAAGTTATGTTTTTATCTTACCCTGGGATCTTGTGCTCCTGATATTAAAGACCCTATGAGCTTTGTGAGAAGCAGAGAATCACAGAATTGTAGGGATTGGAGGGGACCTCCAGAGATCATCGGGTCCAACCCCCTGCCAAAGCAGGCTCCCTAGGACATATTGCATGGGTAGGTGTCCATATAGGTCTTGAATATCTCCAGAGAAGGAGACTCCACCTCCCTGGGCAGCCTATTCCAGTGCTCTGTCACCCTCACTGTGTAAAAGTTCTTCCCATGTTGGTGCAGAACTTCCTGTGCTCCAACTTGCAGCCATTGCCCCTTGTCCTGTCTCCACAGACCACTGAAAAGGGGCTGGCCATTTCCTTCTGTCTCCCACACTTCAGATATTTATAAACATTGATCAGATCCCCTTCTTTTCTCAAGGCTGAACGGCCCCAGCTCACTCAGCCACTCCTCATAAGGGAGATGCTCCAGTCCTTTAATCATCTTTGTGCAGAAATGCTGCAAAATGGTCTTCTATCTTTTTGTTTCTTTTGACAGCTAAATACCGAGTCATGGTGAAAGAGACTCACTTGCCCAAATGCAGCTGTCTGTAGCTGAGGTAATCACCTTCATTAATTAATGAAGAAGGCTATGCGCTTTTGGAATGCAATTTATTTTATACTGAAGTAGATACCTCAAAAATAGAAGAGGTGTTGAGACTGGGAAGTTTCAAAATTAGAGACTTAATTAGATTGCCAAAATGAGTTCAGGACACAGGACAGGCTCTTTGGGCTTAGGGGACAGCAGATAGCTTTATTAACATTATTATGAGGATTCTCAGTATTCAGTATTTCCTTATTTTACAGTACTCTACTTGAAATTTATTTTTTTTTATTAAATTTTTTATTCTCCTTTGGGAGAGGAGAGCCAGGATTCCTTCCTTTCCAATTCAAATGTGACTTGCATCCAGAGTTTTTGAAAGGCAATTCTACCCAGGGATCCTTAGAATGGATGAGCTGAAACTGAAAGATGTGTGTTACTTAAACAAATGCAATGGTTGTCCAGGACTAACTGGATGTTATTTTATGAGCAATACAGGAGGTCAGATTAAATAATTCAGTAGTCCCTTCTAGCCTTAATATCTATTAAAAACCTGAACAAGTTCAATAAAATGTAATAGCGTTTTACAGAAATTACTCTAAAACCCCTAAGAATTAAACAATAGTCATTAATAGCCTTTTTATGATGTTTTCACTATATATTTCTAGAGCAACAAATCCTACAGAGGGGGATATATTTCTCTCTAAATTGATGATGTGTTGGGGGAATAAAAAAAATTCCTAACTCGAACAATCAGACCTACTATAGCAAAAAGGCTTTTTTCCTAGTGTGGTTGCTTCGTATGCATTTGCAAGTAGGAAGAACGGTAATTTAGAAATGAGAGGAGGCTCTCATTTGAATGTGAATTTTCAAAGTGTCGCTCTGTGTATCATTTAGACAACCCTTGGCTCTGACCGCTGCGTACGAATGCATGAGCCAGTGTGTGTGGGCAGTGTGAATCATTCAATTTTCCTGCTATATAATAATAAAAACCCAAATGGTGGTGAAGCCAGCATTTAGGTCTAGAGAAGGAAGCTGTGATAATGCCATGAATTCCTGCACTCGGGGATCAACAGTGATGGCATACAAAGCAGACACAATGACAGGCAGCTTCTTGCTTAACGGATGCTGAGCTACAGACATAGATTTACCCAACCTTATTTTTATCTTGCAGCTCCTGTACCTCGGCTCATATCTTCAAGAAAATGAGTGGTGATTTAAAATATGGTAACTTAAGCCTATAGGAATTAAACACTTTTCAAAACAAGTTAATTCATCCTAGTTAATATCAGAGATTTCTGGCCTTTCTTCCTTTCTCTTATTCCCCTCAGTTATATCTGTTTTACATTTTAATGTAATATATTGTACTATAGAGGCAGTAGTTTCAATGCATGATAGCAAAAAGAATAGAAACCCAGAACTGCTGCAATACCATGTGCCTTCTGGGGATCTCCACAGCCAAATGTGTCTGGAGAACTTCCCTTCATAGGATATAGCTTCTGCATCATCCCTAGTCAGAAATACGATTAAATGTCCCATAATATAGTTAGATACCTATTCTGCACACACAAACAAGTTTGTCATGACAGAAAAATTACTTTTTATTGCTTTTTAGCATTATTGCACAAAGATGGGGACTAAGAATTGCTTTTACAAATGTTATTTATGGTGAGACACGGGTATTTCAAGAAGATCAAGTATGGAAAGACAAGATGATTTCAATAATTTTTAATAATTGTACCATCACATTCAGGTTTACAGTCTGGTTGGAGACAGTGTGATGGTCCAAATTAAGAGAATTGAGGATGATGACTGTCAGAAAGGGAGTATTAAATAGATGGGGAAAGAGTCAAGCCTCTAATTGAATTACAATATTCACAGATAAAAAAATAACAAATTCAGTGGCACATAAAACATTGACATGTTGACTTTAGAGAAACTTGGCAAGGCCATTCGCATGAATAGAATACTAATTCGGGTGGCAGAAATTCTGCATGTAAAATTGTCTCAAGAAAGAGTTTCTGAACTGCTCAAGACTCAAACTTGGATCTAAAGTTCTTGAAGGATGAAACATTTTTAGGTGCGTGTAACATATGGAACTACAGAGACTCTAAATACTGGCAAAACATAAGTATCTTCTAGTAATGGGCTGATATTGATGCGTAGTGATGCAAACAGAAATGTGGGAATGCTGATAATGATATTCACACATATTTTTTTCTCTATGTGAAAGGGACCAGAATGTGAATAGAAAGTGTGGGAAAGGGACCAGAATGTGAATAGGAGGTGTGGGAATGCCCTAGTGATGTCCACAGTTTTTTCCCAACCTTGCTGGGGTTGGAATACTAAAAATATTCCGGTGAGATTTTTGGTCCAAAATGGAACACAAATTAGGGAGGGGGCTGAAGACTTGTTCCCGGAGCAGTAAGATACAAATTAATAAAGAAAGCAGCAGCAACAAAATGCTGCCGGTCACAATTTGTGATATAAAATTAAAGTAGACAGCCCAAAGGAGCTAGTGACAATAAGTAAATAACATTTACAAATATGCTGGAGGAAAAAAAAAGCGCAAAAGCAAGGGAAGCAGTCAGTCTCTTGATAGATGACAAGGGTAATAAAAACCAGAGGGATGAGGCTTTGCACAATTCTCTTATCTTGCTGTCCTTGTTCTCACTCATGCATCCTAAGCTGGAAATGGGATCCTATCATGTCTAATGGGAAGGGACATACAGTATAAAGGAAATAACAAGAGCAGACATATTCCAGTGCCTTCACTGCTGCTTGTGTGAGCTTATCACCATACAGGGAACACAAGATCTTCAACCCTGTAATGAAGCTCAGCCCAAATGTCTGGCAAAGCTCACAACACTGCAGGCAAATCCTGCCTATCATGATAGATTCTCACATCTGGCCCCTCTGTCCTCCCCACAGCACCTCTGTCCTGGTGTAGACTAACCCATCACAACCCTGCATGGGCTCTTCAGTACCAGAAAGGCCAGGAGGCAGCAGTTCTGGAGCTTCTTTATGCCTCTGCTCCAGTTCTTCAACAAAAGGTTTATCTGCCTTTCTCCTACCATGTACCCCTGCACCGCTGGTTGCCTAAAATGCTTCCACATCTGCTAGGTGTGTGCATCACACTAAAAAGACATAACACACTTGAGTGACTTTTTTCAACTTCCCAGATTCCCTCCTAATGGGAGAAGAGTTTTTCAGGGGAAGAAACTACCAAATCAATGCTCCAGTCCTTTTATTTCCCTACTGTGGTCTCCTGATGTCTTCACATTAGCCACCTACACTGGCAGGCTCTGCCAGGTTTGCCATTGCAGTGCTGCTGCAAAGCCTCCTTCACCAATCTGTCTTCACCCCCACTTTCCCAGCAGCTCTCCCTTACTGCTTTTCCAGGACTCACACATTTCTCAGCACTGCTCCTGTCTCCCCTTCTCCTCCTCACTAGCCTTCTCCCTGCCATTTTCCCAGCAGCAGCTGCCCCTGTCTTTGTGTCAGCCCGGCGCCTGTGCTCGGGTTCAGTGGTTAACAGAAATCACTGGCGTAACAAGCAATTACACGGTTATGGATTATGGGGCTCTATTTAGTAATCCAATCTTTGCTCCTCCAAGTGGCAGAATATAAGTAAACTAGAAGTTTTACCTTCTGTGGAAGTTTAACGACTGAGGCAGGGAGCCACATCTGTGTGGAAAGGAAACTGGAAAGATTTATGGAGGGAAGGTAACGAGAGCTTGACAAATAGGGGAATTATCCCATAGAGGATCCCTGTGCTCCTCAGACTGCCTTCCTCAGAGCTGGAGCAGTGTTGGCCTCCAGGACTGTTCAAAAGGGGTCTGCAAACCCACAGCATTGCAGGACCATGACAAATGCATCCTGAAATGTGCTGGCAGCTGAGATCTGCCCGGGTCTGTAAGCTGCTTCTAGCTGGAGAAGAGTGAGATGGAACATCAAAGGGAATAATATTGTGGGAACTTCAGGTGAAGATGGTGCATGGGCTGGTGGCGTGCTGTGTGCTGGCACTGCACACGGAAGGAGACTGGGGAGACTCTCCCACCCCAGGGAAAGGCATCAGGCCCACTTGGCTGGCTCAGGCAGGGCTGGCTGCTCTGTGGGCCATTGGGAGACAGCAGGTCAGATGCCCTGGTGAGCCCGAGCAGTTGCCCACAGGGACAGAGCCTTTGAAAGTGAAGGTGCACAGAGCTGCCTGCAGTTCAGTCTCAGTGGGTGTATGGGAGGAAGACCCTTCCACATCAGCACGCTGCCTATGCTGCTTATCCCTCTCTAGCTGGTATTAGCTTAACATGACTACGCTACTCTTGCTAACGTAGCAAATTTATTTGGAGCACATTGCCGGCGCTGTAGCCTGGGTTAGCCTCAGGAGCCTGCTCAGACAGTGAAATGTAGGAAAGTGGTGAGTGACTCTGGCAGCTGGCTGTTCACGCCTGTGCAGGCTGAGGCTTTGTTGGCCTCCATCACCTTCACTCAGGGCAAAGCTTGGAATAACAAGCAAGTAAAACCTTTAATGTGCTGAAGCAGATTAACTAGTGCAAAATGCTTTTCCACTTGTGATGCAAATATATATTGATAGTTCTTCATCTAAATAAATACTTTTTTCCCCCAACTGTCATGTAATGCCTACATTTGCTTATATGAAAGCTCTGGTTGATCATGTGTTCATGTTCTTTGGTCATGTGTTCAGAACATACATCACATATTCAGTGCTTCTGTCCATAGGAAAAAGAAATACATATGGGGAAAGAACTGTAGCGAAATGCAGTGAAAAATTTAATAATGTGAAATTCCTACTACAATGTTGCTGAGCAGCACTTGAGGGCACATCCCATCAAAAAACATTTCAGAAGAAAAACATGTCATATGTATTATGCAAAATGATAAAGCTATCCTCTCTTGAAATCTTAAGTTTTAGATCTTGTGATTTCTGTGTGCTGAGCATTTTCACTTTGTGTTTTGATAGCAATCTTTTCCATTAATTGGCCATCTAGTTGCAAAAACAAAGTGCTGCTTTTGTTTTATTTGTTTACATTTTATTTACAGCATTCTTGTTTTACCAGAGGTGTGTTAAATTATTAATAGCTTATGTCCATGTTCACAGAAAAGCTAAATTGAATCCAGTACAATGTGGGCTTATTAAAAGACTGGCTAACAGATTTGCTTTGCCCACAAAACTGTGCACTGTGGTCTGAAGTATTCCTTTTCCAATTAAAGCTATTTATTTATTTTGATTTCTAGCAGTCATGGTGAATTCTTGTCAGTGGTATTTTTTTCCACAGAAATGCTCTGTATTTTTGCAGGACTAAAACTGCATGTTTAATTGGTTATTTTAACACCTTTAGTGCAATATCTCCGTGCTTTAATAGGGCTGTAATTTTTAAATGTAGGTCCCTTATTTTCTATGGCATGAACGTTGGCAGACTTCTCAAGTGTCTTGCTTCTCACTGGTGTCTCTGATTTCATAATAAAATCTCTCTTTGTCCCTCCGTAGTCCCTGCTGATGACCCTTATTAACTAGAAGGACTTCTAGAGTGGAAAAGCTTATCACGTTAGAAACAAGCATGTAACAAAAATGTATTTTTCGTCCAAACTTAAAGTAACCATCAGGATAAAGAAAGAAAAGCCTGTGGTGTTGCACCCGGCTGCATAAAGTATGCCATAAATTAGCTGATTTTTTTTTTCCCTCAGTATTCTTTCTGCTGTGATGGGATGAAGTGTTGGGCAGAAGCATTTAAAGTTTTACTCCACTGAAGGCCATCAGCTCTGTGCTGTATCCTGTTTACCTAGCACTTGGCTGAGCCTTCAAGTTGACAGGTTAGGCCTCATAGATGGCAAAAAGCAGGTCATCTACTTACTTTCTGGATGTGTTTGGGGGGAAAATCAGTTGAACTCTTGCCCTCTTTCTGTCCTATCTGGTAGAAAAGGATGTGAGAGAGAAATGGCTATTTGAATGGTAGCAAAATACCTTGCTGTGCATATCTTGAATGCATGAGGCCAAATTTTCCACTGGTGTCAGCTGGTGTTGCACCATGGGTTGTCAGGGGAGCTCTGTTCGTTGAGGCTGGTTGGGACCTGGCCCTTTGAACTGTGCCTCTTTAGATAGCAGTTTCATTCATTTAATCAGAACAACTCATGTAGCTTTGCTCAGCTTTCTATGAGTAAAGTTAGCAAAATTGGGCCAATTATGCACTGAAAAATGAAGTGTTACATCCTAAAATGCAGTGATTGAAAAAGGCTAGGCATGATATGCTTAGCCATTGAATGGGGAACTCACTGGGAAGTGCTAAGGACAGAGGACAAACACAGTGTGAGGAAAAAATATTAAGTATGAATGGGAAAGTGGTATTCCAATGCTCGTGAGGTATTTACCAGAGTAACAAATCAGGCCAGAATATCTTCAAGAAGAGTACTGAAAACCAGGAAGTGTTAATGCCCTCACTGCAAATCTTTCACTGAGATTTAAAGGTGATTTAAAGTCTATAAGTATACCATTAATTTAGACATGCAAGAAGTTAGATGTATTTTGATTTTCCAAGAGGAGATTAAGAGGTGAACTGATTGTGATTTACACTTATGCAAAGAAGATATTTGTGGAGATGAGTCTTTAATGCAGTGGAAAAGCTGTAACAGGATCCAAGAGTCAGAAAAGAAGATGGACAAATAAGATGCGTGTTTTTAGTATTGAGGGTGATTAATCACAAAACTTGGAATATGATGGCTTTTTGATTGCCTGATGTCTTCAAATCAATAGTGGATATTTTTCTCAGACATGGGTTATCGCTCACTGAGACATTATAGACTTAATGCAGGAGTCAGTTAAAGTTCTGTGGGGAAAGGAAAGGTCAAGGCAACTGATCATATCAATCATGTTGTGTCATGTCATATATCGTATCATCGCATATCATATCATCACCTAGCTTTGTGATTTATGAACCAATTATATCATCTTGGCCAGGTCTACATTTTGATTTTTGTTTTTATCTGACCTTAGCTTGGATATAGAAGCTTCATTCACAATAATCTGTAAAATCAGGGAGAGGGTCAGCAACCTTTTGTGGGAAAATTTGTGAACTGCTAATTTTTCTGCTTTTCCAAAGCAGTGAATATCAGCTGTAAAGCAAATAAACCTTGAAACCCTTAGCTATCCCTTTATGCTGGCCTATGAAAACTTCCTATGTTCACCTGGCACGTGAAAACTTGTGTCTGGGTTCAGAATCCACAGTCTCAGCCTATACAAAGATGCAAAGAACAGCCTGGACCCCTGTGAGAGTAGTCAGGCTGAGCAGAACATACAAGAGGATTTGCTTTTCTTCTCTATTTATAGACACTTTATTCCTTTGAAAGTATGTCCTCTTTCAAACAATACTAGAGGGAGGAGTGAAAATAGAAAAGACCAATCTTATGAGGGTTTTTTCTTTGTATCCACTTAAACCAAGAACATAAGTGAGGATTAGGCAATCTGAACAAATAAAAAGTTGATTCTCCATAAGTTGAGACATGAATCAAAGCAAAATGAAAATACCTCCTTTGTCAAAGTATGTCATTACGTTGCTGGTGCTATTGAAAACACTTGTTTTATTCAAAAGCCTTGTTATAAAACCTTCATGGGAGTGAAGAGGTAGCTGAGAAGCAGTCCCTGAAAGCCATAATTGGAGAATCATAAATGTAAGAGTTATTTTCCTGCTCCTGGAATCTGCACAATTTGTTTCTCTCATCAAGGATTAAAATAATGAAAAAATTACAATCATGTTGTCAGAGCATGGTTCATACTTTAATTCAAAGTAGGAGGGCTAATCCCAGCAGTGATAGAACTACAGTAGAGTTTATTGAAGTTAAGTCCACGGAGGGATTAAGTGCTGTTTGTCTCCTGATGCCTCTACTTTCCACTCTGATAAGATACCTTTATGTAATCTGTCAGGTTTTTCAGCCATGGGTGAAATATTGACTGTGGTATTGTTTTTATCACTGCAAGCTGCAGCTTAATTTGTATTTTGTTTCAGTAATATCTTTGTCAATTGGCAACAAACTGTGGTATGATAAGTTTCTGTTTAGACAGAGACTGTGTGATGAATCTATACTCTGAGTTATCAGAAGCTGAACTCTCATAATCATGATTAACATTGTTTGAAAAGAAGTTGTATTAATGTTAAGCTTAATGAAATTCCAATAGTCATTTTTACACTAAAAATTATACTTGCAAGATCTTGAACCAGCCCCCACCTGTGATGAATGTATTCATATCAAAGTGCTCTGTCTTGTGAGGAAGTTTCAGCTTCCTTTTCCTGCGGAATGCAAGTTATGGCATGAAAACACTGTGGTCCAGCACTGTGCACTCCTCCTTCCCAAAAGTCTAATACATGAGTTTTGACTTACAAGTAATCTGTTGTCTAAAATAAGATGGAAATTTGGGGGGAAAAAAAGTGGGTTTTTTTTCTAATTCTGAAGGCTTTGACATATTACCAGTGAAGAGAAGCAATATATTCTTATACCCTGAGCACAGTAGTATCTCCTGTGTCATCATGTTGCAGAGGGATTACACATATTTAGATATCCCTTATGGAATTTAAGAAGAAACACGAGGCACAGGTCATACTGCTCTTAACCCCAACATGTAGAAGCACCTAGAGAAGCCAAACAGATAGCAATGTACATTTATGTAAGTCTTCTAATGCCTGGCCAGCTGTGCTAAAGCACCACTCAAAGTCAATTTTCTGGAAAACATAAATCCCCTGACTGTTTCAGTAGCAGCACAGAGGTTTTTTGCACCCTCTGAGGGTTGCCTGCAGGAAGGGAAATGGCCTTTTGCGGGGGGGGGGGTGGGGGTGTGGGGGGGTGGGGGTGTGGGTTGGGGGAGGATAGGTGCACAAATACCTGCTTAGCTGGTCAAGTGGGTCGGGTTCAAGTGGGTCAAGTGTTCAGTAACCCCTGAGGGTGGGAACAGGGGAAGGAATGAATGCTGTACAGCCATCACACTGGCCGCTTATGTGGTACCTTCTGTAGGCTGAGCTGCATGGTGTCATGGGCGTTTTTCTTGGAGCAGCTCTAGAGCACACCAGCCGAGCAGGAAGGGGAAAGTCACCTGGCCACTGAGGAATAGCAAGGGATGGTCCTTCCGGGTTTTTTTTTGGCAGAGAAATAGGATTTTTCTTAAAATGTTTGAAATCCAGTTGTTAGTGGATAGAGAGTGAGATTTTCATCTGTTTGAAACTATATAAATATCTTTTAGTTTTCACCTAAGCACGATCCAGTTCCATATTTGTAAACTTTTCTCATGGCAATTAAAGTATTTATTCAGTATTTGATTGTATTAAGCTCAGCTCAGTGAATGGCAAAACTCGCATGGGTGCCCTAAGGATCAGTTTATTGCCTCCTTCTCCTTGAGTGCATTCAGTCAAGTGTGACTTATTTTCCTGTGAGGCAGTTTCTGGGCTCTAATGGTTACTCAAATGGCTATTGAGCATCCCCCACCCCTGCAGCATTACCTACACTTCCTGCCCCTATGTCCTCCCTGACAGTGCTGTCAACTGGAGTGTCTGTTGTGTTTGCTTCTGTATGTCCCTCTGAAAAGAAGAGAAGGACTTAGAGTTTAAGTCATCAAAAACATGATTTTGACAATATGAAAACCTTCATCCAATAAAGTGTATGTAGAACAAAAATAAATTCAAAGCAGTAAGTGAATGAGTGGAGTTTTGTGTCACTGGGGAAGTGTTGTGTAAAAGCTGTGACAGGGATGAGCAATATTTACTTTTTTTTTGTTCCCATGGTTCGTAGTTTCTCAGACTGCAACACCAAAAAGGCCTATTAGTATCATCTAATCTGGACTTCTCCTGAATAAATAGAATTTCACCCAGTAATTTCTACATCAAACCTGATAATTTCTTTCTCCAATGATGTATTCTTTTAGGAGCTTTGTGCTTCTTAATGGTTATTGATTTAAGCATCCTCTATCCTGCTCTTAAAAATGCTTTGTTTAGAGGAGGAAAATGTACACTCTGTTTCTTGTCTGAACAAAATAAAATAAGCTTCTTTACTCACCTTGGCATTTCTGTCCTTTCTCTGTAACAAGAAACTTCTGCAGAGCAGCCCAGGGCATTTCAGGGTATTTTCTCAATTGTCAGTGGAAAAACCCTATTGATTTCAGGTAACAATTGGATAGGAAAAAAAAAGATAATGAGAAGAGAATATGTGAATACCTGGCATATGATTAGCAGATTCAGCAGCTTCACTCACTTCTCTAATTGTTTACAAACAGAAGGACAGTTGATAGCAATCACTCACATCTTTCCAAATAATTATACTGCCCATGCCAGCTTTGCTTATCCTCCCAAAACAGTTTGAAGAGCTGACTCCCTGAAATACTTACTCCTCAGTCAAAGAGACAGGAGAAAAAACAGTGATAGTGATATGGCAGGAATTTTGTGAAGTGCATTTGAGGCTGAACTGAAAGCATTGGTCAGGTCGCAGAGATATGATATCATTGGTATTAGTGGGACTTGGTGGAATGAGTCATATGGTTGGAGTGCTGGGGTGGGGGGCTACAGTGTCTTCAGGAGGGGCAGGTAGGGCAGGTGAGGAGGATGTGTTGCAATATATGTAAAGGAAAGGTTTGATTGCACAGCCCTTACAGTTAATGATGTTGTGCCTCTGGGTAGGGATTAAGGGGATGGAAAACAAAGCAGCTGCTGCAGTGGGTGTCTACTACCAATCACTCAGGCAGAATGTAAGCACTGATGAATTATTCTATTAGCAATTAGGAGAAATTTCTGGATTGATAGCCCTTGTCCTCATGGGATATTTCAACTTCCCAGACATAACTGAGAATACTATACTGCGGTAATGAGCAGATCTTGGAAATTCTTGAAGTTTGTAGGAGATAACTTCTTGTCACAGGTGCTCGGTGAGCCAACTAAGAAAGATGCCCTCCTAGAATTGCTATTTGTGAATAGTGATGGACTTGTGGGAGATGCGATGGTAGGTGGCTGCCTTGGCCACAGTGATCATGAGATGATTGAGAAAAATTTTCAGTGTAATGAGAAAAAAGGACAGCAGAGTTGCTACCCTGGACTATAGGAGAGCAAACTTTAAGCTATTTAGGGAGCTGTTTAGTAAAGTAACCTGGGAGTCTGCTTTTGAGGGCTTAGGAGATCATGAGTGCTGGTCAGCTTTTGAGAACCACCATTTAGATGCACAGGAACTGGCAGTTCCACTGTATGGTAAGGCCAGCAAGCTGGACAGAAGACCAGCTTGGCTGAACGTGGAGCACAAGGCAAAAAAGAAATTGTATGATCTCTGGAAGCAAGGTCAGCCTTTGTTGGAAGAGTACAGAGCTGTGTTTTCTTTATTCAGGGAGAAGAAGTGATAGGCCAAAGCTCCCATAGAGTTGAAACTGGCTGTTATGTATTGTTAATAGTGAGAGGAGGTCTAAAGAAAACCCTGAACCGATACTGGTTGAAGATTGTCATCTTGATAATAGTGATGAATTAAACATAGAGACATTCAATGAATTTTTTGCCTCAGTCTTTAATAATACTGATAGGCCTTTGACTGTCTGGTCCCCAGAGGACCACGAGTGCGGGGACTTTCCATGTATGGACACTGAAATTGTAAGGAACCAACTCTAGCATCTCAATGTACACAGTCCACAGGACCGAGTGGGATTCATCCCAGAGTACCGAAACATCTAGAGGATGTTATGGCAGGACCCTTCTTGATCATCTTCCAAAGTTCTTGGGAGGTTTTGGTGGTGGTGGGGTTACAGGGGTGGCTTCTATGAGAAGCTGGCATGTCTAACAGAGCCTTTGCCAGATGGTTCCAAGATGGACTCACTGTTGGCCAAGGCTGAGCCAATCAGCAATGATGGTAGCACCTCTGGGATAACATACTTTAAAAAGGGGAAAAGTTGCTGCACAATGACAACTGCAGTTGGAGAGGGAAAGGAGAATATGTGAGAACAACTTTGCAGACAATCAGCTCATTGAAGAAGGAAGTGAAGGATGTGCTCCAAGCATTGGAGCAGAGATTCCCTGGCAGCCTGTGGAGAAGACCATGGTGAGGCAGGCTGTACCCTTGCTGCCCATGGAGGATAATGGGGAGAAGAGATTCCACCTGCAGCCCCTCACTGGAGTAGGTGGAGGGACTTGAAGAAGGTTGTTACCCCAGTGGGAAGTTCATGCTGGAGGAGGCTTGTGGCAGGACCTGTTAGGCACATAGACCAAGGAGTACATGCTGGAGCAGTCTGTTCCTGAAGGCCTGCACCCCGTTGAAGGGACCCACACTGGAGCAGTTTGTGAAGAACTGTAGCCCATGGGAAGTACTAACATTTGAGAAGTTGGTGGAGGACTGTCTCCTGTGAAAGGTACCTTGCACTGGGGCAGGGGAACAGTGTGAGGAGTCCTCACCCTGACGAGCAGCAAAGGCAACATGTGATGAACTGATCGAATGTCCTGTTCCCTGTCCCCTTCTGCCACTTGTGGGGAGAAGGTAGAGAATTCAGGATTAAAGTTGAACCCAGTAAGAAGCCCAGGGCAGAGGGAATGTGTTTTTAAGATTTGGTTTTATTTCTCATTACTCTGATTTGATTGGTAATAAATTCAACTAATTTTTCCTGTCTTCAGTCTGTGTTGCCTGTGACAGTAATTGGTGAGTGATCTCTCCCTGTTCTTATCTCAATCCATGAGTGTTTTTATGTATCTTCTCTTCCCTGTCCAGCTGACGACAGGAACGATAGAGCAGCTTTGGTGGGCACCTGGCATCCATGTGGCCAGGGTCTGCCCACCTCAGCTGGTCACCAGCAGTGTTCCTTGGGGCTCAACTTGAGTGCCAGTTCTGTTCACTATATTTAACAATGATTTGAATGCAGGTATTGAATGCACCAGTAACAAGTTTGCTGATGATACCAACCTGGGAGATACTGTTGACTTCCTTGAGGGACAGGTGGCCTTGCAGAGGGGCCTAGGTAGATTGGAACATTTGGCTATGATTAATGGGATGAAAATTAACAAGTGAGAATGGTGTACTCTGCCCCTAGCAAGGTATAATGCCAAGCACAAGTATAAATTGTGAGAGGAGCAGCTGGAGAGCAGCCCTGCAGAAAGGGATATGGAGATGCTGTTCAACAGTAGGCACAACAGGAATCAGCATTCCGTTATAACTAGCCAGTCAAAAGAGGTGATTATCCTAGTGTAGTCAGCATTGGACTAGCCACACCGTGTGTGGTTCTGGGCCTCACAATTTGAGAAGGATGTGAAGGTCCTTGGAAGTGTCTAGAGAAGGGCAACAAAGCTGGTGAAAGGTCTGGAAGGCATGCCCTATAAGAAGTGGCAGAGGACTTTGGGCTTGTCTAGTTTGGAGAAAAGGAGGTTGAGGTGGCCTCATTACTCTCTCCAGCTTCCTGAGGAGGGGACGTGGAGAGGGAGATTCTGAGCTCTTCTCCCTGGGATCCAGTGATAGGATGTGTGAGAAAGGTCCAAAGCTGCACCAGAGGAGGTTTAGCCTGGACATTAGAAAGCATTGTTTTACTGAGAGGGAGGTCAAACACTGGAACAGGCTTCCATGAGAGGTGATCAATGCCCCAAGCCTGTCAGTGTTTAAGAGGCATTTGGACAATGTCCTTAACAACATGCTTTAACTTCTGGTCAGCCCTGAATTGGTCAGGCAGTTAGACTAGATGATCATTGTAGGTCCCTTCCAACTGAAATAATCTAGTCTATTCTATTTGAATAAAGGTGGCGGAGAGGAGGGCATACAGATCCTCCTGATAGAGGCAGGTAAAGGACAGAGAAAGGAGTCTCTCTTATGTACCATGGGCTTGGCCTAAGGAGCCACAAAGCATACAATGCTCCATTTGGAGTGACTTTTTAGAAGATTTCATAAATGTTGCAGTCACACTGTTCCTCTGAGGAACTGTATGTGTTTGCAAGGTATTAAACACTGCATACACTGATAGTGGCAGGAGTGAAAGTTAGGAAGCATCCTTCCTAACAGAGGCCTAGGATTCATAGGACCCAGCTAATATGCTTCAGCAGTCTGAATATTTCAGGTCTGAGTTTTGCTTTGACCATTACTTGTGCAACTGGTTCCTGTTCCCTTGTAGACTAGAGTTGCTCTGGCAAGAAGGTGGAAGAGGTATGGAGGTTCACAGCTGTGGCTAAATAGTCTGGAAGAGACTACAAGGAATAGAAAATAAATGGGAGATGCACACCGTAAATACTAAAGGCTTTTATAGTAATATACATTTTCATACAGTTCTTTATATTTCAACTCTCAAGTGGCAAAATGGTCCAAACTAACCTTCTTTGGAGTTAGGAAAAAAAATCAACCCCACCTTAAGCCCAAAGAAACATCAAAGTAAACAGCACGTACGGCTGTACTGCTTATGCTGAGCTTTGGTTTTACTTACTCGGTTAGGAATGGGAAGAGATGAGAACATAAGGGATAGCAGTTGGCATAAGCCATCCTGTTCTCCATTCTTCATTACTTATTTCATGTCTCCTGGGAAGGATACAGCAGGCTTGGCTGGACCTGATAAGCGGGAACACTGTACAGCAAAGGAGCCTATGAGAAGTGTCAGCACTGCATTTGTGATTGAATGTCAGTACCTGTGCTATCATACTATGAGGTGAACGATGTTCTGTAGGTTTGTATCTAACAAACAACATGAGAGGAAATGGTCACTAGTAAATACATCTTAAAGTGAAAATATAATTCAAATATGTTACACTTAAAAATTGATAAAAATTATGTAAAGAATTTGGCACAAATGATGATTCCACAGTGAATATGAGATTTTATTTCTCTGGAAGGGTCCAGTTAAGTCATAAACCACAAATACCCAGTGTAAATGGCTTATGAATGGCAGCACAGCTCTAGGAGTGAGTTCATGTGTTTTCTTTTGGGGCCATCTATTACTATTTCTAATATATGCCTCTCAGCTTTCACATTTGATCTTTGCAGTTTCCAGGTTTTTAAACTTCTATAGTTCATAGTTATATATTTTAGTGATGCCAGTGAAAGGATATTATCACCTTCAGTGATTTATTACCTTGAGAATTGCAAATAAACAAGACAGTAAGTAAATATTAGGGAGAGAGAGTTGTGTCTCCATAGTTAGAGGTTGTGACTGTGTTGTAACTTGCTCTCTCACAGGGAAGTTCACTGAAACCAAAGCAAGATGCACAATAAATCACACTTGAAATGTCTTACTAGAGGTTAATTCACTGTGCAAGCTTTCACGTTCTCAAAACAAGGCTGGGCTGGGGTGCAGTGGTAGTATTTTAATTCTTCATACAATCACCCTATTTTCCTTTTTTTTTTTAACTGAACCCTCAAAACAGTTTTTTGAGTAGTACCAAATTTACGCATGTAAAGCAAAGGAGAACGAGTCAGTCCTGCAGTAGTGACTGGGGCATGAAATAATTGGTGGGATAGCAGTTAGCAGTCAATCTTTCCTTCTTTCTATCTGTCACTTCCCACACTTCATTATAAAGTAGTCATATTCCTGAAATGAAAAAACCTCACATATTCTCCAGGAAAGGGCAGAGCAAAAGAAAGTGGTATTTATCTGTCTATCTCCCTCTCATTGTTCTTTCTTAGTCCCAATCTTCACTAGAACATATTTCAATATTCCTTTATCACTAGTTTATATTCTCATTCACGTCACTGTGCAAACTTAATGCTTCAAAAGCTCCTTTTTTTCCCCACAGAAACTCCCTTTTAACCAAGCCTAGCCCAAGCCTCACCTGCCCAGAAAACCTGCAGCTTGGGTGAACCTATGCTGAGAACATCTCTCTCGCACGACAAGGGGGAATGGATTAAAGCTAAAGGAGGGGAGGTTTAGATTAGATATTAGGGGAAAGTTCTTTACAGAGGGAGTGGTGAGGTGCTGGAACAGGCTGCCCAGAGAGGTGGTGGATGCCCCATCCCTGGAAGTGTTCAAGGCCATCACTGCATGATGCTTCAGGACTCCCCTCCTTGGATCACTTCTCCCTAAATCCCAATGCAGGGAGGCAGGAAGCAGATCTGGAAATCAGAGACAGGCTGGGAGAGAGTGCTCTGATCAGCTCTACCGAGCCACAGCCCAAGTGTCTATTCCTGCCTTAGCTGTATAGTTTGCCTTAACAAGCAGTGGGGAGGAGCAGACATCTAGAAGATGCTATTTATTTTATCTTAAAATAGATGAAAAAAATAGATCAGATGACTCATGTCTGAAGGGAGCCTCTCCCTAAAAAGAGGTTGGTGTCACTGGCGTGGATGTGTGTGGCTGCTGTAGGTATTGCAGCTCCCGTGGTTGCTGGTGTATAAATGTAAATCTCTGCAGCTCTGATCCTCCACCACTCAGAACAAGGTAGAAGGCACCTTTCTACTGTTATATCTTTGATGTGCCCCATTTTTGGGGCACTGTGAGCACTTTTGGCCCTGTGCCAAGAAGGAGATGGGGAGGTAAAGGACATGTGGAGAAAGGAGAGTAGAGTAATTTATATGGTAGGGCAGGTGCCTGATGGAGTTAACAGATGCAGGACACTTGAGAGGAGAAGGCTGAAAAGGAATATGACTGAATTTTCTGAAGTCACCAAGGTGCTAGATAAGGTAAAGTAGGACTGCCATTACTCTCCAAATCTTGTGCTGTTGGATCTAGAGGACAGTGTCAGAAGCAGGAACATACCTTCCGATGTGCTTACAGCAACAGCTGTAGGTGTGGGGGGTACACGAAGAAGTAACTGTAGAAAGTAGTCTGGCTCGTGGGTTGTCCTCAGCAGTGTCTCTCTGCTTGTGCAAGTCAGAGGCATGGTACTGGAATAGATGGATCACTATCCCACTGGTGAGAGCCAGTGGGGCATGCTTGACGTTTCCGTCCACTGACTGTACAAGAAATGAAGAGTAGCTTTGCTCCTAATTTCTATTTCTTCACAATTAATATTGTCTGGCATCAGTCCCAGGCTGGGTGCTCTGGAAGCAGCTACCTCTGGTATTAGTCTGACTTTCTGGAACTGCACGGGTCTACCAAGAACTCTGTCTTTACTAGTGAGGTTTTGTTCGTCAGCCCAAATGACCTGGGAGAGAGCAAGTTCTCTCTCCTCCTAATGAAATCAATGAGAATTACGGGCGCTGAGTGTATTCCAGCAGGTGTTCAGCATCCCACAAGGTCAGGCACTTGGTTAATAGACTGAAGCTGTATAAAATGGTGTATGCTATTAACAGCCAGGGGGAAAATCAAAAGGTAGAAAAGGACATTGGGCAAAGCTGTCAATTACATATTGGGACAAGAAAAGAAAGAAACTGTCTGTAGTGCTTAGGGTAGAAGGGTTTAGACAAAATAGAAAAAAGCGCTAATGGTTATTGCTATCAAATTTATCCTGTCTTTCAGAATACTAAGTATTTTTAGTAATGAAAGAAATGTTGCAGCTTCAGATGCACTCAATAATCACCAGTGCGGTCACATTGCTTAGCGATGCTGAATCCTGACTTGCCTCCAAGTTTGAATATATTTGGGCTCAGGGCAGCCTTACGTATTTGTATAAAGTTGACTTGATTACAAAGGCTTACCTGCACAAAATGAGCTAGTCCCAAATGTCTGGTCAACTCAGGTCAAAACAACAGTCCATAAAGCTTTTGAAATTACTAAAGCAACTTCGTGGAGTTGGTAACCTCCATTTGACCATTCACCGCTCCAGTCATATTTGCTAAACTTAATTTATAGCATCTATACAAGCCTGTGTCTCACAGTAGTGTAATTAAATTCATAGAAGCTTGTCATACTTCTAGCTTTGCAGCTGGGTGTAGCATTCAATAAATAATACCAATCTCATCCCACAAATTGACTCTAATGCAAACAGATACAAAAATCAAGCCCCTTCAGAAGAGGCTATTAGCCACATAATGGAAACAATAACCGAGTTAGAATTGCTCAGCTAATCAGCACATGTTTTATTATCCCATTGCTTTTTCCTCCAAGTTCTAAGAGACCAAAACAGAGGTTAAGTTACAAAGTTCAGTTTAATTTTTCTACAACAGCTTCGCCTCTGAAGGACTGCAAAGACCCATTCCTGCAGTTTAGGGAAGGCTGTGCATCCTCTGCACTGGTTGGGAACTCAATGTGAGTCGGCGCGCTGAGGTGCTCAGCATCTGACAGCAGTGGTAGAATGCTGTAGGCAATATTGTTCTCTGAGAATCAATTACGTGAGAAATTCTGGCAATTAGTAACACAAACCCTGTGCAATTGCTATAATTAGTTTGGCAAGATATTAACATTGGTAAATTTGTAGTTCCTTCATTAAAAGTGGCTGTGAAATGCTTCTGCCTTTTCATCAGAACGGTAGTAATGGGCTCTGGCTCTTCTGCTGCACCAGGCAGAACATTTTCAACCCATCTCAAACCCTCTGGGCCAAGAAGGATCTCCCTCAGATTGCCTTGCATTGTGCTGGGGTAATGTAGCTTTATAGTTTGTCAAGATCAGGCAAGTATTCCTTTCTCATATTTGTTTACCGAGCCTGTGAACACTTCAGGGCATGCAATATCCCCTGCCCTAGCACAATGGCTTTCTCACTTGTGCTGAGGCTGCTGGGTGCTTCTGCAATAGGAAAAAGATGATATTTTTCCAGTTTTCTAATCATCTGATATTGCATTCTGGTATCAAGACTCCCCTGAAGTAATTGTTCATCCTTCTGATCCCTAATTGCATTTATCAACTCAGTATGAAACCTATTGCTACCTGGAGCTCTGCTTTCCTTTATCCAAATATTTTCTCACAACTATTTTCATAATCTGCAAAAGCACCTACAAAATATATCCTCACAGGAGGCACTGCTAGTATTCTTCTTAACAAATACAGAGAAAAAAAATAATCATTGAGTTTTTATGTTACATTCAAAATTACTGTTAATGTGAAGGAATATTTTTTCAGCAGACTAAATCCCATGCAGCACTATAGGTTGTGAGATAAAAATTGTTTGTATATTATTAAGTTCATGCTGTTTTGAACTACAGAATAACTTTGGTAGTATTTTTCTTGGAAAAATCAATTATATATGAAATTGTGTAGCAATTTAGTAACATAAACCCAGGTAATAATATAATTAAAAAGAAAATATTTACTTGCTGCACAGGGTATTTTGTATGCATCTTAATTATGTACCTTTGCTTGCCAGCTTGTATTATGTTTATAACCTTTGGGTAGGTTTTGCATCAGGCGGATAGGAAAATAATAAAAACTGATACCATAGTTAGACTTTAGTTTTAATTTGAAAAATGATTGGTATCTAGATCTTTCCTGCCAGTGGCACTGTGAATTAGGAAAATGGATGGAAAAAATGTTCCTTAGCTTGTAAATCTTGCATAATAATGTGAGAAATCAGACTGTAAGCATCCAACTGATCATGTTTTAAGTATTTTAGGCCAGTTGTTCTAAGTGGTGTAAAAAGTTATTATGACTCCAGCAGAATCTATTTTTTAAAGTATTTCTCCGCTGTAAGTCAGTTGGAATTTGATTCTTTGTTTTATTGTTTATTTTAATTGAAAGGATTTTGGGAAATATTCTTCCCAGATATCTTACAACTGTAGGCATGTAAAGTTCCATTTTCCTTCTATTCTCAGGAGTGATATCTTTGGTTTATAGATCAGAAAGATCCTCTTTATAAACCTTTTCACTTGGGCTAGCTCTTTTATTAGGAGCTGAAGATGATGAAATCACCACGGTCATTCTCAGTATCCCTGAAGTAAATGAGACAAGACTTGGCCAACTAGGCGAGTGAGGATCTCGGCCTGATATATCAATATTCGTCAAAGTATTTACAGACTTTTGGAGTCTTTAATTAGCTGTCGCATGTTGAGGATTCAGTTCAGTGAAGACAGACAGGTTGTATTCCCTTCAAAAGCCAGATGAGGTTTACTGCAGTCCTAACTTGAGAATTTGTTCTGTGTTGCAAAACAAATCAAGCACACTGTGATTATAGCTGCCCATTAATCACTTTCTGCATTGTTTCCTTACCAGTCCTAACAAGTTGTTTTTCTCTAAGACTTTTTAATTAAGCCTAAAATCCCTCAAGAGTACATGTCTCCGCTATTCAGAGAGCATGGGCACTTTCTTTAAGAGGACTGCTGCACTCCTTTTGCCTGATTTTTGGTAGGGATGTCCAGGGTTGGGTAGCTGTCTAGTTTCCTGGTGTGGTCACAGCTGAACTAACCTAGACCATCAATAGAGTTTACGCACCTGACTAAATGCAGGCCAAACAGGTTGCTTACTGGACTCTGCTGTTAAACTCAGATGTACAGTTCTGTACTGTATAGACCTGAATATTAGGTGAACATCACTTTTGGTGCCTAAAATGTAGGTGAAAGCCAGATGCCCAAGTTAGGTAGACTTGATCTTTAAACTTCATCATTGGAAGAGGCAGCCTGTTGTTTGGGGACATATGATAAATGCCTTGTGGCAAAGATGTGTCTCAGGCACTTGTGGAGTTTGCTGGTGTTGTTACATCTCCTTTCACTCATTTTGAACCTGTTGCCTTTTTAAATTCAGTGAAGTTGACCCATCATGGCTTCCTTCCATCTCTAGGACTGACAAGCCCTGCTGCTCTCTTGATGTTCATGGTATTTTTCACTAGGTTTCTCCAGTCTTACCTGCTTACCTTTATCTCCAAGACAAGAAATCGCAAGGTTTGCTTTATGGTCCGACACTTTGGGAAAAGAGAGGGAAGAGAGAACAGGTTTTTGTGACCTTTCAGCAGCAGCACAATCTCCCCTAGAACCTGTTTTTCTGTAACTGAATTCAACTCAAGGTCCCTGTGCTGTTAGAGGCCAATGTCCATTATGCACTATTCTATATTTATACTCAGCTGAAGTCAGTGTCAAATGCTGTAGTTGGGCAACTGCCAGGGCTGGCAAGTCCTTGTTTTCTGTAGAGAGTCCCATGTATGGTTGTCATTTATCAGAATGACAAAGACTTATTCTGCAAGTAATGCTGGATTTCATAGATTCTCAAAAGGACAGCTCCTGCTGTAATAATAGTAACCCAACTCAGTTACCTAACAGTAAGACAATCCAACAGATCCCGCTGGCTGTTCTTTGGCAGTCATCAAGTTGTGTAACAAAAGGGCTGCTACATCTAACGACAAAGAAATCAAGGGGGAAGAGGACTGTTTTGTTTTAAAATAAGTAGGCATTTGAAGACTCTCTCCCTCCCTGCCCCAGATCTGACCCAAGTCCTGATGGGAAATTTTGACAAAATCTCGACCTGCATCAACACCCACAGAGAAAAAACCTGTGGTGGAAGTAGTCCAGAAAAGTAGGAGGTCATCAGGTCTAGATCGCATTGTTGTCTCTGCAGGTGGTTGTTTTACTGACTGATTCGAGGTCTTTGGGGGTGCCTTGTCATCAGGGATCATTCTTTGTGGTGGTGTGGAGCTGTCTGAAAGCTGCACTGAAATCACCCCTTCTTTTTGCTTACTGCCTTTTTTTCAAACTGTGCTTTTTTTTCAGTGATAATGTTCCTTTTCTTTATGCGTACCTGTAGCACTATGGTCTGAGTTTTTTCACTGTAATTCTTCCTGAGATATTTCTTCCTATTTGTTTTAACTCATGCCACCAGTTTCTCCCTAATAGTTGTTGGCTTAGCTGTTATCTGACGTATTTTTCTTTAGGCTTTAATATCTGAAGAACTAAGTAAAGCCCCAGATCTTCTGAATGCTTTTTCTATTGTAGGTGTTGCAAGATAATTCCTTTCTGTTCTAGTCTCAGTCTTATTTTTGATGGGTATTTTTCTCTTTACTAAGCGTAGTTTATCAACCATAATACCTGCCTACAGTGGTGGTATTAAACTGTATTTTTAAGTGGACAATATTGAATTTTCATCTTTTCCCTGCAGTACAGGTTTGCGTACCGTCTACACATCTTTCTCCTGCTTAAACACCATATAACTGCTGGATTGTTTTCCTTTTCCCTTCTGGACCTTTTGAGTCAGCATTAAGGTGCTCTTTAGGATCCATGATAGATCTTGAATAGAGTCAGAAGGAAAGGAGACTGGAAGGAAAATAACTCACTACGGCAACATTTTGGGTAGTCAGCTTCCTTCTTGATGACCGATTGCAACACAGCATCCCTGTACTTTTGTAAACCTTTCTAGTACATTTAAGAATATAACAGGATTGGTTAACACATTGCATATGCTTAATGAAAAAAAAAAGAATGACCCCATCTCTGCAGAAAAAGGAGAGGCACTCAACTTTACAGTGGTAGTTATTCCTGTTTAAATCTCTACTTTTATTCCTCAGCCTATTAGAAAAAGCAGCCAGAAACTGGTTAAGATAACCAAATGCATAAAAATATCTTTTTTCCTCTATTTTTATCCACAGTCCAAAATTCACATTTACAGATAATAGAAAAGCTCTACACAACACCTGCAAGAACATAAAATTGCTTTTTGGCCAATAGAAAAGTAATTTATTTTTCTGACCCAGAGGAAAGAAGAATTAATGCAACCAAGACAGATACCAGAACATCATTTTAGACCCTGGCGAATCATTGAAGTTCTTCAGATGTCACTGAATAAGAAGGGTATGAAGATAACATGTTTCTCTAACCTAAACTAGAACACCAACAGCTGTAAATGCACACATCTGCCCCCATTTTCTGTCTGCATGAGTGAATAGGCATTGAATGTGTTTGAAGCAGTTCTCCAGTTTCAGGCTGTTGGGCAGCCCACTGTGAAATCACAAAATTAGGTAAACACGATAGATTGATGCTGAGGACATTTAGGGTGAATGAGATCTTCTAGTTTATACATGAGGCAGGCAGGTAAATTAATAAGGGAAATTGACAATCATTTATACATGCCAGCATCAGCAGGCATCTCAGCAAAACTGCTGGTGAAAGGTCACAGCTCATCTGTCACCGAGACGACCAGCAGCCAGGCTAAAAATTATTCATTTTCAGACATTATTTAGGTACTTTGTTTGCCATGGAGGCAAAAGACTTTCTTCTTCTTCTTTTTCTTTTTTCTAGTGGGCAGAAGCAATAAATCAGCTAGTTTAAGAAGACCCAGCTAGCCCAACACAGATCGATTTCACAGGGAAGTCGATGGGCTGCTAATAGAATTACAACTACCTGTCAAAATAGGGAAAACATATCTGTGACAGTGACAAAGGGCAAATCAATTGAAGAAGTGTTGTGGGCTCTTTATTTTTTTTTCTTTTCCTGAGACACAGATGCAAAGTACATGTGTGTCTTTCAAAGCCCACAACTGTGAAAACCAGCAGTGTGTTTATCCGTTCACAGGAACCACCAGTCCTGCGATGCTGAATTCTGCGGTCACTTTATTTCCACTGCAATCACTAGGCTGCTCCCCCGAGACAAAGCTAAAGAGCCACATCCAGAGGAGCTATTTGAACAGTTTCTCATGTGTTATGAAAGCTATTTGAATGGGTTTTATTAACAGCTGTAATAATTTGCTCCAGGTGAAAAATCTTGGCCCATTTTGTTTACCACAAACTGGATTGTTTGGTTTTGGGTTGTTTTTTTTTCCAATTACACACATAAACTTGCCAGTTACAGGTGTTTTTTAGTGTTTGTACAGCTCAAGCAGAAAATCAGTTACAACAATGTTGTTGGCTCAGAAATTATGTTATAATTTGTGATAATTAGATAAAAATTGAGTTATTGAACAGTGGAAAGCTGCCATTGTGCTGCAACACTACTCTGCTGCCTATGTAACATGCACATAACTCCTGGCCTTAGTGCATTGCATTTTTATATTAGAGATCAGAAAGGTTCTGTGCAGTTAAAAAATGGAACTGAAGATGTACATACCTATTGATGCAACAGTTTGAGATGGCCCCGCATATGACATGATTGAATACTGAGGTAGTAAGATATTTACCAAGTCATGCCAGCATGGGCTTCTGCTCTGCTGGTAGAGCTCCAAAATAATGAAGATATACTACAGTAAAATAAGTAGGATGACACTCCTAGTTCTCCTCTCACTGCAGCCGTTCCTGGGTCTAAAGCTGCCTCAGACTTTCTGTAGAGAAGACCACATATCTTCATGGATTTTGTATACATGTGTGAATGAGAACTTGGAACAAAACTGTAATCAACATTAATTATCTGGGGATCTTCCTCTTATCCCATTCCTTGGGTGTATAAACCAAAGACGTGCAAGTTCTTTTGTTTCATTTCTTAGTGCATACCAGTTTGGACAATGACTGGGTGCCAGAAAACTGTACAAACTGTACTGTACAAAATTAAAAAAGCATATAGTTCTAGTCTCCAAAGTGTCATCACATACTTTCTTTCAGATATGTGTACACACATAGAGATGTATGTACTTGTGTATGCCACAAAATTTCATAAGTAATGAAAGTGCCAATTAGAGCTATACTGTCTTGTTAAATAACCCAAAGAACAGCTGAAATGGTGCATTTTGCAGAGCTTCACATGTATGGGCCCAGATTATGACCATTGGCATTATCATGTCCAACTAAACTGGGGAAACTTTGTTGAAGCAAATTGAATTTGCATTTAGACAATAAAACTTCCATTGACTCCAAATGAGAATGGGGTTTCATGCAGTGCAATTAAACCAGACTGTCTGAGGAGTCAGGGTCAAAATTCTCAGATCTGAATATCTTGCTTTTCTTGCATTTCTTTGCTTGCTTTGTCTATACAAAATCAGCGCCCAGCCGTGCTCTTTGTCATATGTTGCAACTTCTGTTGACTTTTTTGGGTCCTTCAGGCTTAGGTGAGCATGGCAACAAGGTCTCCGCAGACAGAACTGTGTTTTAAATTCTCTGGAGCAAGGAATAAACCATAACATTAATCTTTTTTTAGAGCATTCTATGCATTTTTAACACTGTGATTTTTAATAGATTGTAATAATAGCAATTTTAAAGTACCCTGCAGATTCTGGCAAAGGGCTTTCCTTCAGAAACACTATCCCCTCCTGCTAGTTTGTAAATCTTCTAATTCACAGCCACATGGAGTGTCCTATGTGTGCTACATTTTTTTTACTTCAAAACAGATAAAGCTGTATATTTTACCAAGGAAGGTTCCCTGACAGCATGCTACCATTTCTCCTGTGTGGGACTACAGATACTTTAAATAACAGTAGCAGATAATTTAAAGATTGTGAATAAGTAATTTATTTAAATTAAGCATTTAGATTAGCCATCTGTATTTCAGATCTTCTAGATACATACTAAACCAGTATATTTTACCTGAACATTATGTAGGTTGTTCAGTGAATCACAGTATTCCTCAGAAAGTCAGATCATCCTCCAAGGTTTATATATATATATTTATATACACTTCTAGCACGTATATATGTGTGTAAGAAGTGTCTTCCCATCCCTGGCACAACATAGATATGGATCTTTGTGCTGCAGAGACCTTGTGAGCCCAGTGGGGAGTGTCTGGGCTGGTGGTTCACAGCTTCCATGGCAGAGAGAACAACGGGGAAGCTATTGCTGAAGCTCTCAGAACAAAAGGTATGAAGTTAAGATCCAAGCATGGAGTGATGACAGAGTACGTGTCTCTCCGCCATACACTACAACTCTTTCTGGAGCCTTACTCACTTCAAAAGTTGTGGGAAAACTCCAGGAAAGAGGGCAGATGTTCCTGTTAGTTTCAAACAGATATATATAAAGCTGGGTAGCCAAAAAGCTTTTAACAACAGCTTTCTAATGAAACTCAGAAAAGAGCAAGTGTCCTGGTCATCACTGCTTTAGAGCCCATCTGGTTTATGCAGCCCAATTTGAGTCACACGTGCCACTTTAACTTTGATCTATGTTTTATAAAGTCAGGCTTGAAACACAGAGCCTTAGGTGGGAGAGTTGCCATGAACTTTTAATGTCTCACAAGTAAAAAGCTTGAGGGAGGTTTTGTCTCTCAAGAAGCGCCAGAAAACCCAGTTGTATGTGTCTAAGGAAAATGTATGGGAGAAGGGGTTATGGAAACAGTGAATCTTAGAATGCTAGCACAACAAATACCCTGCCACCACAGGGCTATGCCTTAAAAACTTGGCACCCTGTGCCTGGTTGTACCTGGAAGATAATGCTACAGAGGACAGAATGTGTAAGCACTACTTTTTGCTCAGCATTGAATCATTCTCACAGTTATGTTTGGCCCACTTCTGTAAACTGTGTGTTTTAATACGCATTATGGATACTCCACCAACACAGGTATTCACTTTTCTTAAATAGGATTTCAGTGAAAAATGTCTCAAGAGGATATATGACCCTTTTAAGGCAGGAACAACTATTAGTTACTATAGAAGCCTAGAAAATATTTGCTCAGTGCTCGCTTAAGCATGCAGCCTGAATGCCTCACAAACACAGTGTCACCATTATAAATTAAGCAGAGACAAAGTGCCTGACTGTCTTCTATCGTTCCAGTTTGATACACAAAGTCCCGCGAACTCCAGGGCTTTTCAGTAGCATCGTGTCAGCGTAACACAGTGGAAAATCAGATTGGAGGGATATTCCTGGCTGGTTTATTAGCACTTTTGAGATGAGGTCATGCTTCTTCTTTGGAGGGTTGTGCTAGATACTGTTTTAAGAAGTCTAATATTTTAACGTTCTGCTTTAGCATGTATATTATGTACTGAAAATACACTAAAATACCAGGGCTAAAGCCCCCTGAATGAGCCTTTAAAAGATCCTTGAAGCTCATTCGTGAACCAGTCATGCTACTGAATGATTAATGGAGTTTCTGACTCTCTGAGCTCCTCAACACTTGCAGTGAAGTGCTACCAGAGCAGTAGATTTCCACTGCATTTTTAAGGAACTGAAGAGCTCTGTGCCTCCTCAATGTTGGCATTTGACAGGTGATATAAAATGACCCTAAGCATTAAATAATGTAAAATATGTCTGAAGGGTTTTAGGCATCTTGTCCATGTATGCAGCTTTTGGTCATTTCACTGCAGTTTTCAGATAAAAAGAAACTTAAAGAAGGTGAGAGGAAGTGAAGAAAATATTAATTTGCTGCCACATTTTTCAGGTTTATTGCTACTTACTATGACCCCCCCCACCCCCCCCACACACCCCATTGCACTGAAATCAAATTTAGATCATGCAAAAAAGTATGAAACTTTGAGCAAAAATAAAGAGCTGTGTCCAAAAAATGCCCAAGTCCAAATGAAAGGAAAGTCATTCTGATTAATATAGTTTAAGGCCTACCCACAATATGGAGGATTTATCTTCTACAAAGCCTTCCCTCTGATTCATTAGTTCCTCCAGAGTTATAAACTGCATTAACTCTCCTGTGCAGAAATGAGCACTGTTAATGGAGCTCTTGAGCAGATGTGGTACAAGAGAGCCTTTTGATGTTTTTTTTTTTTAAACTCAAAGAGTAATGACACTGCAATATCATGTAGTGAAGGAGCAATAATTTGATAAACATTGTCTTTCCATTAGATTAGAGCAATTAATCTGATTCTAATTTAGCTGAAACATTACCATACTGGAATCCCTAGAGCCCTATGAATAATCTCTAAACACATTGACACACTCAGCAGACAAACATTATCTCCACTCATACTGTTATTCCATATGGTCTCCTCCCATTCTGATGGAGGGCACCCTGCTGTTTCAATCAAATAAATGTCAATTATCTGAGATAGATTTTTTTAGTTCACCAGCGCAGGCTTACAATTCAGCAACGGCGGCTGTGGAACAATTGTCTGCAGTTCCCTCCTGATTGCTGCTGTCTCCTTTTTCAGCTGCAGACCTTGCTGGATTGTTGTCAAACTTCGTTGCATTATACGAAGTTTCAAAGGCTCCCTCTTGAAAATTCTAAGCGCAGAAAATCATTTGTACCTGGGGAGAAAGCAGCAAAGCACAGAAGAAATGGCAGGAGGGTTTGCCATGTAGACTTCTTTACCCTATTAGTTGGGATGGTCTTTATTGCTTTTTCTATTTGTTGATCTAGCAGGGTGCCGAAACTCTATGTGGCTAAAGACTGCTTAGATGATTTGATAGGATCTTACTCCTCAGGCAATGGCTCCCAAGTCTTTTGCTTCAATGGGTTATGAGCATGCTTACCACTTCTCACAGCCTGCCTTGTACTCTGAGTTGAAAAGACTGTAAAAGAACACAGGCTGAAAACTCTAAGTCCTTGCAAGCCACAATTTTGACCACTGCTACAAAGTTCAAAGCTTATCCAAAAATATCCCTTTGGCATGGTAATCAGACTGCTTAATGTAAGCCTTGTGGCTACTCTGGTGTTTAAGATCAAGGGAACAATGCCAATTCAGGTTCCTAATGCCATCAGTAGAGAAAAACAGCCAGACCACCCAAGGATGGTCCCTTTCAGTAGTGGCCTGAGCACATCGCTTTGCAGGCCCCAGTCATAATTATATGATGTGAGATGATCTGAACATATATGACCTTTGTTATTTAAGGTAATATAGTTCTCTTTTCTGGATGTGTGATGTTCAGCAACATGTTAAAAAGAAACATGCATGTTTTCCTTCCCTGGCGGTAAGGAAAGGTGGAGATGAAAGGTTTTGTTGAACTGTGCTTTCTCCAGCATTCAGTTCTTTGGATGCTGAAAAGAATGTTGAAGAATATACTCTCTCTTTATTAAAACATCATAGACTCTGTCAGATAATCCTGTCACCCCTGCCTGAATGTATAGAGTGGATCAATCCTATTTGTTTATACAGATATACTGCCATAGAGAGGGTGTCTGTATATCTGTGTTGGAAAGATCACATCACAATCTGACATTGAGAAAGTTTTGAAAATTGAAAGTTGTGCAATATTTTAAGGATACTTGGCATTCAGCTTGACCTAAATGACATGGACATTGTGAGAAGAAAAAGTGGTTGAATTGAGCCTGTGATCTAAGTGAGAAACTGCTTGTTTGATCATCCACGTGAAGACCAATGTGGCATACCTCTGGTTGAGAAAAAGTATGCCTTGAATAAGACCTTTTAGATCCAGCAGACTGAGGTAGTAAGTACGGTGTGGATGGTTTCTCAGCAGTTTTAAATCATACCTGTGAAACTGGCCTGCTTTGCTTAACTTGGGTATTATGCCTGCTCCTCCCAGCTCTCTTCCGTCTTGCCTTCTTCACTGGGTTAATATCCATCAGGTAGACCTGATATGCTGTAATGTCTTACTGCTTAGAAAAAACATTATACCTCAGGAAGAAATTAATTTATCCCCTTTCAACAGGTATTCCTCTTCCCTGGTGCAGGCAGCTGGAAACACAGAGAATCTGTCAGTAAAGTGGGGTGATTCTTGTGCAGCAGTTGTCCGTACATTTCAACAGATGATAGGGTTTTCAGGCAGGGCCATATGGCTATCGGTTTCTAACTGGGAATTTTAGTCTATCTGTAATTGTATGTTATAGAAATAAAATGTGCCTCTTACTTTGGATTTGGACATTCTGTCACCATTAATGTGCCAGTAAAAGCTTTGCTTGAGGACATTGTGGAACAACACACTTCTGTTAATATCGCTCGATAAAACTATTAATACGATCAATTTGATTTGAAATGTCTCTTGTCTTGTAAAGTATCACATCATTAACTTTAACAATGTCAGAGAGTTCTGAATATCATATTCAACTAAATTAATGTCCAAGGAATAGCTAAGAGCTCATTTTACATAGTGGAAAGTATTAATGTGCTACTGGATGTAAATAAACTGAGCAACCTTCAAATGCTTCAGGAAGGATGTAGGCTTGTACTAGTACATGTCATAAAAAAGAGTGAATGTGATACATGGGGCAGAGAAATAGACAACAATGATTCTCAAACTGAAGATATGAGATAGGAATTTGCATGTTATCACAAGGGTGTGTGGGTTCTCAGGGTGTCAGAGTAAGCCATGTTACATGCTATTGAGAGACAAGAAGTAAGGTCAGGAAATGGGCAAGGAAGAAACACTACAGGTGCCTCTGTTTCTGAAGCACAAATCTTAATCTTTCCTGTTTACAATACTTTTGTTCATATTGTAGAGCGGTGTTGGGGTGCATAAAAGTAACATGAATGGTGTAGTCCCAGCTTGTGGGATTTCAATCTGTTTGTGGCTGGTCAGCTCCATAGAATCAGATTGGAGGTAGTCAGAAATAAAATGCCTTGCAATTCTTATAAAGTGAATATTTAGCCCTCAACATATCTGCCTCTGTTGGACCACACTGCTTGTTTTTGTGAACATAGCAGGTGAAATACACTGGGGGCACCTTCCCTTGCTCCACACGTGCATGGGTGACACACGCATGCACCCAACATGCATAAATATTGACAAAGCCAATAGTAATTGTCCTAATTATGCTTGAGAAAGTAATTGTTTTATGCCTGATTTTAAAAGCATCTGGGGATGCTCTTGTACCGGCCGTTCCAACAGCTGAATTTAATAATAACATGGGGGTGATCCTAGCACACACACTGCGTACAGAAGGGGGAACTAAGGGAATCGTGGGAACTGAATGTGTTATTTTCAAGCTCCTATGGATGTGCAGTGTTTTGGGTTTTTTTTATCCTTTCTCTAATCCTCTGCCTAAAATAAACTCATATACCAATAATCCTGGGAACTGCCTGCCTGTGTGGTAATGCTGCTGAAAAGGACCAGGTGGATGCCAAACTGAATAGGGTCTGACAGTGCGCCCTCATTGGAAAGGAGGCATGTGCATGCTGGGTGTGTTAGGAGGAGCACAGCCTGTGGACTGAGGGCAATTACTCTTCTCCAGTCCACACAGGGGAGGTTCTACCTAGAACAACTTGAAGGCCAGTCACAAAGAAGAGGCAACTGCAGCGATTCATGGTGGTAGAAGATCATATAACATGGAACAACAACCAGAGACTACATTCATGTTGGTCACTAGGAAAAAGTTTCTTGCTTTAAGTGCAGTACTGACACAGGTTCCTTAGAAAGTTTGTGTAATCTCTAGTGTTGGGTGTTTAAAGACATGACTGGGCAAAACTGATCCAGTGCTTGTGGTGGTCCTGTTTCAAATAGGGTGTTGGACAAGGTGACTAGAGGTCCTTTCCAGCCAACACTGTTATGACTGTACATGTCTGTGAAAAAGACTCAGATGCTTATTAGGGGAATGATATGATGAGTAGATTTGTTAACTGGAACATTTGGCCTGGCCTAGATTTGCAGAAGGTCACGGGTAGCTTAAACAGTATCACTCAGCGGGGCACCAAAACTCTGTAGCAGTTACCTGGGGATGGTCTATCTGTTTTCATCTAAGATTTCTTAGAAAGTATTGGAGTAAAACCAAGGCAGAGAAAATAGACGGTGAGACTTGAAGAGCCTTGGGGAGCCTTGGGGGCCTGACTTACCATTGCTGAGAGGAAGGGGGGTGAACAGTAGTTGTTTCTTGAATTAGACCTCTTGTTCTCCCACCCAGATGTAGCTGCTGTCCTGCACAATTCCAACTGTAGTGACAGCAGTGGCTGATTTCCACCCTGGCAGCCTGGTGCCTGAGGCATCTGCCTAAGTCACCTCACCTTGATGACTAGCTCTGATCCGGACTTGCAAACTTGCTCCAGGGAACTGAACAGCTGTACTCAAAATATTGAGCAGACGTCTTCACCTCCACCTCAATACCGAAGTTTTGTCTGTTCCTCCCTGTGGGGTGACTCAGTGGTGCAGGTTAGGAGCAGAGACAGGTGTCAACATGGCCTTAGTCAGAAATCTGCATTTTCACAGCTTTACTGAGAGACTGGGAGATAAAGCCACAAGCTGGCCTCCGAAATGTCACACATATGGAACAGCAACTAGATGTTACCCAGAGAGGCATAGCTGAGCAGGTGTCTTGCTTAAAAAGCAGCTGCCTGGGTGGTGGCTTTTCTTCAGTGCCTTTGTAGTTTTCTCATCCAAAGTCAATGGGATCAGTGGCATTGAAATTACTGAGTACACTGTTTCAGCTCTGATTTCGAAATTAAAACATGTACAGTTAAAAATGTTTTCTTTTGAAATACATTTTTTCCAGAGTTTTTCTGATGATATTTTTGATTAACATCACAATTTTTAGATTATTTTTCTTAGAAATAAGTAACTTATTTTAATTGAATTTCTTTCTGGTAGTTTCAGTGATGCAGAAGAAACTTTCTGTGTTGTGGGACTAAAGAAGTGTTGTGGTTAATGCAGCACGCAGCTAAACACCACACAACAGTTTATTCACTCCCCCTACTCGGTGAGATGGGAGAGGCAATTGGAGAAAAAAGGTAAACTTCATGGGCTGAGATAAAGCCAGTTTAATAGGACAGAAAAAGAAGGGGAAAAATACATACTAAATAAGTAATGCCCAATGCAATTGCTCACCCCCTGCTGACCAAAGCCCAGTCAGTTCCCAAGCAGTGGCCTCTGTTCCCCCAGCCAACTCTCTCCAGTTTATTTTTGTTCAGCATGATGTTATATGGTATGGAATAGCCCTTGGGCCAGTTTGGGCCAGCTGTCCTGGCTGTGTCCCCTCCCAGCTTCTTGTGCATCCCCAGCCTCCTTGCTGGTGGGGTGGTGTGAGAAGCTAAAAAGGCCTTGACTTTTGAAAACTAAAATTTCAATGTGTTATCAACATCATTCTCATCCTAAATCCAAACCACAGCACTATACCAGGTACCAGGAAGAAAATTAACTCTATCCCACCTGACATCAGGAGCAGAAACAGGTTCCATTCACAACACAAGAGTCTGTTAGCGACTGGTAATTATCACCTATGGCTGTAAGAGTCTAAATGGATTTCCTCCCCCTCCCGCTCTATTTTCGAAATGCGATAAAATTACTAGGTAGCCTATGTATCCAAAGTCAGAAATACACTGGAGCTGAATACTGTCAACAATACCAGAGAAGCCTGGTTTTAGCTGCATCGCAGCACAGCAGAGCTCTGCTTTCATGGTGCATTAATTCAACACCTGCAGGCGCTCTTTTCTTGCTGAAATTACAGGCTGTCTAGCAAGTAGTTAAGGCTTTGGACTGGAGTGTGGAGTAAAGTTGCAGGGTCTTTATTGATCCACACAGGGCCAGATCCTAATAGAGTGATGTAAGTTAAAGGTGCTTCCTCATGCTGCCTAAAATGGAGACAAAGGATGAGACATAGCTGAGATATTTTACTGACATATCCAGTTTTTAGAGTTCTTCACCTTTAGCCAGTCATCTTTATAATAGTGGTTTCTTTAAATTCGAAAGGGAAAAGAAAAAAAAATCACAGTGCCAGAAAATGATCAGTATTCAAATCTTTTTGTTTATTTATCAGTTAAAAGTGTAATTTAAAAGCCATCTCAGCCTCTCAAAGAAAGACTTTGAAGCACAGGGCCACATGAATCAGAGAAAAGTCAAATCAAAAGCCTTGCTTTTGCTGTGTACATCAAATTAGAAGCATCAAAGAAGCTTAATTAAATTTGAAAGTAAGAAGTTAACATCATTGTTTGGCTGTTGGACTATTGAACAACTCTGTTTCCTGTGCTGGTAGGAGGGGCTGGAAGTAACAGAAGGTCTGGAGGTTAGGGCATGAATAGAAAACACATTTATTTCAGTATCTTGGGTAAATGTTTAACAGTCATCATAAGACTGCTGTGAGGCACATTAATATGCTCCAACAGGCAATGTGGTGGTGGTGTTTCTTTGGTTTCCCTAATGTGGCAGTTGTTTTATAAGGTCTCTGCCCTGCAGAATAGAAAATGGGGATGTTTTGGAACTCAGCAGAGGGTGAGAGCTGCTGCCTCAGACCAACAGGGGATCCCACTTCTCTCCTGCATCTGAAGCAGTGGTGCGATGGGGTTCCTGAAGTGCCTCACAGTGTACTGAGTCACATCTCTTGGCTGGTTCCTCAACTTTCAGGTAGACAGTTGTTCTCAAGGCATCATGCTTCATCAGAGCTTTGAAATGAGAGCTGCTGTGTGACCGGCAGGTGCTTGGTAGTATCTTGTCTCTGTGGTGGAAGATCCTACTGAATTCCTGCTGGTGTTTACAGTGAGACACTTACCTAAAAGTTTTGATGCTGTTCAGTTTATCAGTGGAGGTATGCATGTACAGCATGTGCTGTTCCACTCTGGGTGTTGAGCAACTTATGTAGACTTAATGGGGACTAGTGAGTGGTACATTGTAAAGTCAGGACCTAAAAAAACAAAGACTATAAAGAGCACTGAATGGGGTCACAGCACATGTCTCTCTAGCTTTCTGTCCTGTCCCTGATGGCCATCAAAAAGAGATGTCTAGGAAAGAGTATAAACACAGGGTGCGTGATACATGATACTTCTGTGGTACTCTCCCTGCTTCCAATTATTTGCAGCTCAGAGACTTCATGACCTGGAGACGTTTCTTTGAATTTATAGCCTGAAAGTATTTCTGCTTTGTGGACTTGCCCTGCCTCTCCTTGAATCCATGTAAGTTTTTAGCATCTGCAATATCCTGTGGCATGGAGTTCATCAAATGCACGTGCTTTTCTAATGTCATAGCCTCAGAGGTCAGTCTGACTTTTCCTATCAACAGGATTCAGCCCCCCATTGCCATCACAGCCGGACTGGGCTCCAAAACTAGCTTGTCTTCAGTATCGTCTCTCTGTACCTGTTAATACACGTTAATATTGATTAATGCACTCACCACATATGGTGTAGGCACTTGTCTTACTCCCCATCCACCTGGGATACACATTAATCAACAGTACAGCATGGTATAGTATGTCATGTCTTATTGCTTAAACATTTTCCTGCTCCCTTATGTTGTTACTAAATTGAAGAAAACAAAGTGCTCAGACAGAAGTAATAGATCAGTGTAACTGGATTTGTCTTAATACACCCCAGATGAATTTGCCCAGAAGAGTTTCATGGAAAATCTTTTTGAGTCCACAAAATCTTTTTTAGGAGTTAAATCATTGAGGATTGCTTTGTGCAACCGCAGTAAAAAACAAAAGGCTCTTTGTTCCGTTCCCGTGCTTCCCACAAGATGAAGATATTTATCTCTCCCCTCCCCCATTTGAAAAAAAAAAAATTAGATTACTGGTTTCAGAAAGATGACATTTCAACTTCCCAAACTTTTAGTTTCCTAAACAATGTCCTGTTCATAGGTTTTGGGCTAAGTACAACTCTACTGTACCTTAGTTCAGTTGAACCCAAGGGCTTTGGCACTCTGTGTCTCTGATGTCAGTCACCAGAAGTCAGGTGCCTGGTCTGAGCAGCTGGCTCTGCAGTTGACACAGGAGAATTGATGGGTGCCCCCTGAGAAAGATTTATTTTACCCCGTGGTAGGTGTTTAAAATGAGCCTCTAGAGATGTCTTTCCTGCTCTATTGATTAGAAGTCATTGATTCATTGCAAACTAGCATTCCCAGCTTCCTCTGGGAGAAGTTAGACCCTGGGGTGTGGAGCTCAGAGAACAAAGGAGAATGAGGGAGAAATATTTCAGTTGTGTATTTTATAACAGGTTTCAACTATATAAAAATCTATATTCAGTAGACATAAAAAAAATGAAAAAGCTACAAGTTTTCATAGAACAATAATACACACAACATAAGCTGAAAGGGCTGGTGGGCCAAACAGCAGGTCCTTCTAGTGTTACAGTTGCTGGTATGGATTGCTCCCTTATAGGCCAAATGACTAATTCATACGTCTAACTCATCACTATATCAATATTGTTGCGGATCTTAGCATAGATTGAGGAGCTACTCACTGAGAGCAGAAAGTGGCAGAAACTATCCTGTAATCAATATATTTACTTGATGCGCCAGTTATAATAATGAAAGTGCAAAAGAGCTGAAGATGATCACCAGAGGTTCTGCACTCTGTTCTGTGCTGTCTGGCCTCTCTGCTGGGTACATGAAGTTTCTTTTACATTTGTTTCTGAGATGATGGACACAACTGTGTCTTCTATTACTTAAGAATTTTTGTAGCTCATACATAGCCCACTCATTACATGCCTTATTTTAATGTGCTTACACAAAATGCCCAGGTTATTGTTGCTCATGAAGTCCTTTTCACGCCATTTTATCACTTCTGAATGCAAGTTCCATGATCCATTAATGTAGTTTTTGAACAGCTTCCTTGGTGTTTTTACCTTCTAGATGCTTGAAGACTATTATCAATATGACTTGAAGATTACTGGTACTATATGAACACCAGGTAGAAACTAGGATGTTCTTACAGTGACTGCATATCAGCTACTGTGAAGTAATGGATATAGTCAGATATTTTGAGCATCGCAAATGTAGCTTGCGATGCAAAAACTAAGTCCAGAATAACTTTGATGTAGGAAGGATTTTGATGCACAATCAAGAGCTTTTTCATGGAACGATACTTTCCAGGCTAGTTATGCAGTGCCTTACATCTTTAAGCAACTGTATAAACAATAAATAATCCTCCTCATCAGTGTCACTACATCCTATGGAGTAGGTCCCCAGGGCACTATAAATAAAGGTTATCTTGCAGCCATCAATAATAAGCGGAAGAAGAATAATTTCCTCACTGACTTTTATGAAGTTTTCAGTAGTGTTTTGATTTGATTCAGCACTTATGATAGTGGTGTAGTGTTTGCCTGACTGCATGACATGTTCAAAGGTGAATAAATTTGTTAGGTTCACAAATCCCACAAGCTGCTGAAGGATTTCAGGAGCTTGCTGAGCTGTTTGCTAACTTCTCTGCAATCCACTGCTCTCTAGAGAACATTTGAAACTGTACTTGTGCTGAAACCTGTGTTGGGAGTGTCCCTAGATATGCCAACAGGAAGGCCAATTGGCTCTTGCTCTAACCAAAGATTACTTGCTCAGGTTCAGGGCAGCTTGTGTGGCTCTTAGGCAGCTCAGAGTACCAACATAAAATTGTGTCTGGCCACCTTCACCTACTTAGACACTCAATGCCTCCAGATAAGTATACAAGCCCTCATCAACATAGAATGTGTAAAATGTTAAACAAGGCCCTGATGAGGCAAGAATCATAATTTTACAGGTAAGAAACTGAGGCTCAGGTGCAAGATTAATAAAAATACTTTTTAATCTTTTTGACATCCATAAAATTGTGTGTCTCTGAATGCTAGTGAAATGTTTATGCTAAGGTATGTCCTTAATTTTGCTTGAAGGACCCTGCTGGACAAAGTCAGAGAATGACCCCTCCTTACTAGGTATCTGAGATCCACTTTATTATCCCTTTCTTCTTGTCTACAGTTTAAACCAATTGGAGGGAACTGAGGGAAACTTGTTCAGTAAAAAAAACCTTTTTAACTATAAATCCATTATTATTCCTCTTTATTTGCTTTTTCTTTGGTCTGCAGATGCCTTCTTGCACTGACCAATGGAAGAGCTGGGAATTGACTGTCTTCTGTGAGCACCTTTTGGCTTCAGGGCAGGTGGTGATACAGGAAGTGAGTGGAGTTTTCAGGAGTGAATAAGCTCTGGGCTCAGGTCCTGCAGAGCCCCACAAGGTACCTAAATCGCTTTGGAAATGTGACATAGGGGTGAGAGTCGGCTGAAATGGGTGAGACTTTTCTGGCTCAGGCCGCTTTCAGGGCTTGCCACTTCAGTGACAGTGGTTAGTGAATTCTGCACTAAATGGCTCTGAACTGCCATATTTTTCAGACCTGTATATTTAAATGTGCTGGAGTTAGTTACTTGGCTTCACAAGCTACAGGAGCTTTTCAGCAGCAATCGTGGCAATGCCCACAGCAGCCATAGCGAGAAGGGTTATAACCTACCTCCGTGAATAGCAGCACTGGCTCGTAAACTGGCTTCCAGTTACTTTGCAGATCAGTCCTTCTGAAAAAGCCCGAGTCATGTGTATTTAAAAAGAAAAAAAAAGACGTTGAAACTTGATGTTTAAGTGTGGAAAGGCAGATAGGCAGTGCCTCCTCTATTCACTGGGAATGGAAGTTCAGAGTGCATAGCAGGATAAGACTCAAATCAAAGCTGACCCATTAGGAAAAATTAGTTTGGTGTCAGCTAATGAGCAATGCTGACATTTTGAGAGAATTAATTTATGTGCAAGAGGGAGCTGCACATAATGTGATCAAGGAAGATTGATTTGGGCCAAATGTGTACTCTGTTTAGAGTACAGCTGGTACAGCAGGGTGACACTCAGTGAACCTACCTGTACATCCATGGGAACTCCTGTATCTGTCAGTGGAAGTTCTCTTATGGGGGTTATGTGATAGAACAGGGTTTTGGTGTCACATATGGATGCTGGGATGGATCTTCCTGGTGACCAACCACATTCTCTTATCCCTCCCTGTCCTCCAGCTAAGCTGTAGCCAGTCAGAACTCTCTGTTTTTTTTCCTTATCCCACCTCTCTGCCCAGGAAAAGAGAGCTTCTGTTACCCCTGGTGTTATATAGGAAAAGAGACCTGCCATTCTTGCCTCTTCAATATCTAAATATGGAGGAGTGAAATTCAAAATTTCTAGAAGATAAAGTAATTTCTGAGTCATATTTGCAAGTATTTTTTGCCTATCTTTTTTTCTTTACTGATTCCTGTGGTTCACTCACTCACTGGTGACAAAGCCCCTTACCACATTGGATGTAAATTGTGGCTTGGCTTTTTAGGACTGTGCATGATGTATGAAAGCCCTGGTCCTACCTGAGGAGTGACTTTGAGGTACCATAGTTGAATGGGTTTGACCCATGTCCAGCAGTATGCTTTGAGCAATGCTTTGCCATTACTGTCACTGGGACATTGTACTTGTTCTGTTTCTTCTTTGTTTGTATGCTCCTTGTGATGGAGTATTTTATTTCCCAGAGAGAGACTCAAAGCTCAGCCAAAGGGCAAAATTGTAAAAGTGCTCAATTATATCAATCAGTGAAGACATGTCTCCTAAAGGAGACATGAGTTGCAGATTTCCACAAAATGGCTTGTGTAGGATCTAGTCTGACATGAACTGCTTCCATGACCTTTATATCATGAAAATCTGATACTTCTGAGAGAAATAACCCAAAAGGTTTCATAAACATTTTTAGGCTTTAACATATGAGGCGTAACTTTTCAAGGACTACAAACATCAGCTAGTCCCATTGCCTTTTATTACCTCTGAAGAATTTTATAGTAGGCTTTTGCTTCTAAATTGATATTTTTTTTAAGAGAAAGCAAAACAAACATGAACAGAAACACTAGGTCTAGAAATGTTCTGATTTGTTGCAACAGCAAAGATCTCTTATGCTTTAGCAGAGACCCATGTTGGGCTTTTATGCTACAAGCTTCTGTCATGCTTTGTCTCTCTCTGTTCAAATTAAATCCCAAAGCTACTGTTGGGTCGATTTCTGGTACAGCAGAAGTGGCATAAGGCCAGTTTTTCTTGGTTGAGAAAATACATTCCCTCCGTGATAGTGTCTTTAAAAAAACACAAACCAAAAGACACTGCCAGGAAAGTAATCAGTAAAGTAAGAAACATCAAGGTAGATCCACACTAGAGAGTCCATTCATGTATAAGGAAGCCGCCTGCTTCTCATAACACCGCCATAACAGGCTGGATATTTTTTGGTTTTAATTTTATGGTCGCATGAGCTCTGCTCTCTATATACAACATAGCACTCTTTGTACAGAGAAAGTGGTAGTGACATGTATCCAAATACACTGGCTCAATGAGCTTTGTTTTTGATGACCTTATGCTTTCCTGGTCTTCTGGTTAAACTGGTACTTTTATTGTTGGCTTTGAAGCAGTTAAATGTAGTCTGAAAGCCTTTTCTTATTTCCTGCTTTTTTTTTTGTTCTTTCTCCTTTTTCTTCTTCTTGTAGAAAAAATACTGACTGTGTCAAAGACAAACACTTAGGTTATGGATTTTTTTCTTTTCTATTACTGTTTTTATTACAAAGCACCCCTGAAGACCTTTTAATTCTCTTGATTGTTTAAAGAGGCTTCATGAAAACATGACATCTCAGATGTGGAGATAGGTATAATTGAGTGCAAAATTCTGTTTGCCAGGACTCTACTACAGTAAGATCCGAAGGAATTCAGCAAAATGGAAAGGGTCAGTAAGGGTTTAGTGGAATCTGATAGGAGGCCCCATACAAATATCCAGATGAAACTATAGCCAATTATTCTGCACTGAATATTATGCCCTGATGAAAATAAAATACCTGAGTTTAATCTTTCATTCAGAGCAAAGATTTGTAGTATAATGACCTGATTTAGCTGAAAAAAGGAAAAAATAAGTAGGTCTGACAGCTGAGAACAGAAGGGGGATTAATCTCAGAAGTTGGTAGTCTTTGTTTCCCATCCTTTCATTATTGTGCAATCAAAGCAAAGAAAGAACTAGCTGCCCTGATACAGCTCCAATTGCATTGCTCAGAGAAAGGGGGAGGCATGGTGGAGAGAGAATTTCTATTATTTACAGGCAGAGGAACTGACAAGAAAACGGAGAGAAATGGAGCCAGTTGGTCCACCTCTCAGTCTGCCTGGAGCTTAGGGCAGAAGCAGGCTAACAACACCTGCTTTCATCACCAGGCGCAGCAGGGGCAGCTGCAGGTAGATATGATAGTGTGGGATGTCTCACAAGGTGCAGTAAACTCATCAAATGCATAATTATCCCACTATTTAGTCTCACATTTGACCTCCATGTGCCCAACAAGAGGAGAAGGAGGGAGACAATGTGGTGGCATACATTAGAGTGCTGTCTGCTCTCCTGATCTCTTTGATGGTACCTCTTTTTTGGCATGTGACATGACGTTAGTTGTCATTCGACTTGTGAACATATGCAACCACCAGCTCCACTATGCACCCTGAAATGCCAGTGACTGTTGCAAAACAGACTGCTGTGCACCTACACCTTCCAGCTGACTGGAGTTGCACTTGAAAGTACTGCAACATAGCCTGTACTTCTTACACCAGCTGTTTGAATTAATGCTCAAGTTATCACATTGTCAATAATTGCCACATTAAAGTAGCGAGGAGCAGAAATGCCAGTAAGAAAACTTTTCTTCTATGTTAGCAGCAAGAGAAAGACCAAGGAGAAAACTGGATTCACTATTAAAAGAATAAGAAGCTGCCAAAACATGAGGTTGAAATGGTTGATAGGCTTAGTGGCTTTTTTCTTGTGTGTGTGTCAGTCTTCACTGAAGTAGTCAGCTGTGCTCATAAATTTAACAAAACTAACCTGAGAAGAAAATAATAAGAAAAGTTATAGGCCAATTACAGTATATAGCTCTTGAATGTTTTCAGGAAGGAAACAGGTTTCTTGTCTCAGGACATTCATTGTAACTTGAAGGCCTAGCAGAAGCAACCTTAGACTTATTGTTCTCTTGGATAATTTTTGGAAGACACAGTCTTACAGAAAACTGGAAAAGAGAAACCATGGTTTCTAACTTTGAAAAAGAGTGACATGAGGAACTAAAATCGAGACCGGTCTGCTTAGCTTTGGTTTCTGAACTGATATTGGAAAACATATTCAAAGTATTTTTAATCACCTGGGAGATAAAAAGGAAATGAGTTAGCAACCATCATGGATTATTTGCCAAGAACAAATTATGTCCATTATCTAATTCTTTTCTGGAACTAAGTGATACCTGCCCTTATGGATAGGAAAGAAATGGGCAGTTAAATGCTGCTATCTCTTCTGATATTATGTCTCATGTCTTTTTATAAACTAGCTAAGCACTCTACAGATTTAATTGCCACAAAGAATAGTTTGACACTGGAAAACTGTATTTAGAAAGCAGTTATCAAAAAACTCAGTATCACTTTTCAGTATTTCCATGAACTTCCAGATGATACCAACGTTTAAGGTGTGTGCTGGAGGACAGAGAAAGAGTTTGACAAGTTAAAGATGCAGTCTAAAGCAGCACAATGCAGTTCAACAAGAAGAAGTTCAAGCTATTAGGCATACGCAGAAATAATCTTACATTAACACAGAGAGAGAATAAGAGGTAATCCACATACTGAACAAGATTAAAAGATGTAACTTTGTTGTGAGTTAACAGGATAGCTGCACAGGAATATTACCTGTAGGGTATGTGAAAACATCTCCTTCACTACTAAGTGTTGGTAAAGGCTTGTTTGGAATATTATGTCCAGTTTTGGGTACTAACTTTTGGGAAGGGCCTGGCTCAACTGGAGAGATTGCTAAAAAGATTAATCATAAGAGTGTAAAATGCAATTTTTATAAAAAGGTTGAAGAAATTCAGACATTTATGTACAGAACATTAGAGGGAAACATAACAGTCTTTGAACCACTTAGAGGAGGGAGGAAACTGTTCCCTTCAAGTTCTATTGATAGAACAAGAGATATCAGGCTTTAATTGGAGCAGTGAGGATTTATGTTTGAAGTTGGTAATAAGATAATGAAAGCGAAGATGGGAAACCTGTAGCACAGGCTGTGAAAGGCTGTGGGATCTCTGCCTGAGGAACTCCCCTGCCAGGCATGGCTTGAGTATAGTTCAGTGGGGAGATGCACTCTTGAGGTACTTTCGGCCTGACTTTCTATAACTTTTAGCAGAGTCTATTTTTGTTTTGCTTTCAAGGGTGACTGCGAAATGAAAGACATGTTATTTAGCATAAAAGGACTAAATGTATTTGATATCCACCTAGGTGCTCAAATACATGCTTGTGAATGGAATGCTTAGAATGGACTTTTTTCATCCTATTTGAACCTGTGGTGCTCGATGAATCTAGCAGGTAGATTTCAAAATACCTACTTGTAAATTGTTAAAAAAACTGATGAGCTTTGTTGTGTACTTGAGATGGTTCTCAATGAGTTCTAAGTCAGATGTATTTTCAAAAATGTTCACTATTTTAGAAAGCCTTAGGCTTTGGTTCATCTTGAGACACCCAGTTGCCTTAAACTCGGCTCTACAGCAAAAAGGTGCATGAAATTGTTTGCTGCTTTGTTAAGCACTGACTTTGCTCACTGTAGTTCTGTTTCCACAAGAAATCTTCAACCGTGTTCACTGTAACCTTCTTACTCTTACAGTGGTAAGCTATGAATGTGTTGGCACCCAACCTGTGATCCACAAGATTTTCTCATTAATCAATTTTCCTGTTAAATTTCAGGGTTGTAAGGTCAGGTTCCAAACACTCAGGAGTTTTTCTGTTTCATCAGAATCTGAGCTCTGTTATTAGGATTGCTGATTTTGGCTTGTAATTGCAATCAAAGCTGAATAATTAAAAAAAAAAAAAAAAAGGCAGTAGTGGTTCAAAATGATTGCCAGTTGTAATTACAAACCAAAATCAACAGTCCTACAGCCTACTGGCACCAACTGCTTTTTTCTGCTCCCTGCAACTGTACTTCTCCCATTTCCTCTTCTCACTAATGCGCTGGACACCTTCCACTTCCTGCTTGACCCCCTTGCAGGGCATCAGAGATGGAATCTTACAGGGGGCTGTTAGCAGGATGTCTCCTGTTACAGACATTCTGCCCACGTACAGGGGCTTTGTCATCTCTTCTCCCAGGAGCCTGTGATATGAAGAATGCCTCTTATTGAAGGAAACATCAGGTAGCCAAGTGAATTGATTAAGAAAGTTTTGTTGTTTTTTGTTAAACTGACAGCTGGGAAATTGATTCTCAGTTAACAGTTCTAATTCCTATTACTGTGTATCTAATGCCTTCTTGAAAAGAATGCAGATTTCTCATTTAATAACTTGAATATATTCTTTTTGCCTATTTGTCATATCCTGGATTTGCATAATGAGATTTGAAGGCATGTCCAGAGGTAAAGAACCCCTAAAATAACCTAGATTATGTTGAAGGAGACAAGGGGACGTTAACATATAGAAGCCAGAAGAGAGTGAAGAATAGCTTTTTCATGGCTGTTAAATGTTCTTCAAGTTTACAGTATCATCTAATATGACATTTCATCATGGGCTACAGAAGAAAAACAATTATAGCATTGGACATTACAAACAAATGATCCCAGAGTATAAATACAGAAGAAGCAAAAAAGGAAAGTAGTTTTGAATATTACACACACTGGTGAGGGGCCACAGTGGAACCTCTTTCAGAAGCCAAAGTATCCCACTCCTAAGCCTCTACCAAATTTAGGTTCAATTTTCTGAAACAAAAAGAGGACTCATTTCCGGTGATTTTTCCACTAACTTTTGTGATTTAAGAAAAAGTTTATACTTTTTATCATGTTTAAATTCTTGTGCAAATGTTCAGGAGAATGAAGTAACTGGAAAACTACTTAAATATTGTGAAATTCAGCCCCATGAATTTCAGTATTGCTCATGAATAAGCTTCACTATTCACAATTTCTCTCTCAGGAAAAAAAAAAAAGCAAATAAAAGTCTTTTTCAGTATCCTCTATGGAGATACAAGACTTTACCTGTAACCTCTTCAGTCTGAAAGTGAAACAGAAGATTACTAGACCCAAGCCACAAGGTTCCAGGTGGTACCAAAAATCACTTTCTTAAGGTGAAAACAAACTACAAAACTGAGATGCTGATGGGGTGAAAGGACCATCATCTGTTGTGGTGTATAGAATTTGGGTGGCATCTTTTGAAATATCTAACAATACTACCTGATGTAAAGAAGTGGCCCAACACTAGGCGGCAGAGCATGAATGTATCTGTGAACAGACCAGACAAACTGACGTATATTTCTTGAACACAATTATGTGTACTTCAGCTGTGCTACCTTCCTGTTGTGTTAAAAGAAATAAATGCAATACTTTCTTAGGATTCAACATTCTTAGCTGGTTTCCCTTTTCTTACATGTTAGGAATTTGAACTTTATTCTTAAAATCCCATATTAAGGACTTGGTCTAATGATTTTAATAACACGGTAGAGACTTATTTTATATGTTCTGTGGTACTTTGTATTCAAACATTTGCATAGTGGAGTATTTTCTTTAGAGTTTTCTTTGGTGGGAAAATGTCAAAAAGGGTGCATCGTGCTTGTGGGAACACAATGTTCCTTTCTGTGCATGCTTAATATTCAAATGTGAGAGGGAAGAAACAACAATAATGAGGTTAGATTTGATAATTTCACATAAATGATGAAAAGGAGGCCACATACTTTCAAAATAAAACTGATTGAAATTCATTCTAGTTGGCTCCCATTAATCTTAATTGTAATTCCATATTTCACTTTAATAGGTTGCTGAATTATAGGAAGCTGTGTTATTGTTCTTATATACTTGGTTAATTTTTAATTCACAAAGTTTTTCTGACTTCTGCATCTGGAAAGGAATGCCAACACTTTTATTTTCATATGGGTGTTTATATGCCAAGGAGCATTTCTCTGATTAAGAGCAGCCAGAGAAAGAGAAAATTCTGTTTCAGGACAGACTTCTGTACCTGGGATAAAGTTGGTGGAATGCTTCTTTTTGTAGTTCAGCTTTTAAAACAAAAATAAATCTTTCAGTCCACAAGTAATGGGGTCATGGTAAAACAAACTGGCCATTTAACACATACAATGCTTCAGAAAATGGTTTTTTAATGTCTGGAAAGAAGACCTGGTGCTTGTAATGCCATACATGGGAGGTCGAAAATCTCAACCTCTCTATTTTCACTGACTTCAAGGAGAGTTGAGTATTTTCCACACATTGCAGGATGGAATCCTTTGTAAACTTGCTCATGACTAATATATGTTATGAATATCTATTAAATGTTACAGTAGGTTGATGACACCCAGCCATATCACTCATTTATTAAAAGAAATTGTTCAGTCACAGAGAGAGAGCAACTCAACTGCAGCTAGATCGATGATACTTCTAAAAATTGTCCAAGCATGTGTGCAAGAACCTGTCAAAATAAGTTTAATAAATGAGAAAGTGAAGGACAGGTAACTTTCCCAATATATAAAAGTTGTTCACATGCATGTACATGCTTCATTTATTCCCTGCTCCCTAACAGCTAAACAATACGGAAAGAGTCTCTGCCTTTTTTGAGCTAGATTGTCTGGAAAAGAAAATTGCCGAGTCAGTTATTACTGGGGTTACAGCGGCATGCATCTTGGTATCACTGAAGACCACTTTTGCATCAGCAAATTTACACCAAGCTCACTGTAGTGGTTCTTGCCTGTCACTCAAAGAGCCCACTCCAATGTTCTGGGAGCATCAGCAATAGCGAGAGTTGCCCCCCAGGAGGACAGGTTGCTTCTACAGCATGAATGAGGGTGGCAGGGTGAGAAAGCAGTGGAAAACACAGACTTGAGGTTGGGGAGCAGTTGATCATAGAATCATAGCATGGTCTGGGTTGGAAAAGATCTCAAAGATCATTTAGTTCAACCCTCCACTGGACCAGGTTGCCCAAAGTCCCATCCAACATGGCCTTGAACACTGCCAGGGAGGGGACAGTCACAGCTTCTCTGGGCAACCTGTGCCAGGGCCTCACCGCCCTCACAGGGAAGAAGTTCTTCCTTATATCTGATCTCAATCTACCCTCTTTTAGTTTAAAACCATGACCCCTTGTCCTGGCAAAGAATTCCTCTCCATCTTTCCTGTAGTCCCCCTTCAGGTACTGGAAGGCTGCTATAAGGTCTCCCCAGACCCTTCTCCAGACTGAACAAGCCCAACTCTCTCATCCTATCTTCATAGGGGAGGTGCTTCAGCACACTATTTGTCTTTGTGGCCTTCCTCTGGACTCACTCCAACAGGTCCATGTCTTCCTGTAGTGGGGACCCCAGAGCCAGATGCAGTATGCCGGGTAGAGATCTCATGAGAGAAGAGTAGAGGGGCAGAATCACCTCCCTTGACCCGCTGGCCATGATGATTTTAACACAACCCAGGACATGGTTGGCTTTCTGGGCTGCAAGCGCACGTTGCTGGCTCATGTTAAGCTTTTAATCATTCAACACACCCAAGTCCTTCTCCTCAGAGCTGCTCTCAATCCATTCTCTGCCCAGCCTGCCATTGTTCTTGGGATTGGAAATTTGCAGTTTCCAGAGGTCTGTTGCTCAAATTGTTGATTTCTCCTTTGTCAAAAGTTGTCCCTGTTTACAACAGAACTGGTGAGGTACCACAGTACTGTAAAATTCTTGAAGGCAACAAGAGACGTGACATAACAAAATAGCTGAGACCAATGGGATGAAGTTTAACAAGTCCAAGTGTAGAGTGCTGCACATGGGACATAACAGCCCCATGTAGCACTACAGGCTTGGGGGAGACTGGCTGGAGAGCTGTCAGGCAGAGAAGGACCTGGGGGTGTTGGTTAACTGCAGGCTGAATATGAGTCAGCAGTGTGCCCAGGTGGCCAGGAAAGCCAATGGCATCCTGGCTTGTATCAAAAATAGTGTGGCCAGTAGGTCTAGGGAGCTGATTGTGCCCCTGTACTTGGCATTGGTGAGGCCACACCTCAAGTGCTGTGTCCAGTTCTGGGCTCCTCACCGTAAGAAGGACATTGAAGTCCTTGAGTGAGTCTAGAGAAGGGCAACCAGGCTGGTGAAGGGGCTAGAGGGCAAATCCTATGAGGAGCAGTTGAGGGAGCTGGGGATGTTGAGCCTGGAGAAGAGGAGGCTGAGGGGAGACCTTATCACCTACAACTAGCTGAAAGGAGGTTGTAGAGAGGTGGGTGATGGTCTCTTCAGCCAAGTAACAGGAGATAGGGCAAGGGGAAATGGCACAAAGCTGTGCCAGGGCAGGTTCAGATTAGATGTTAGGAAAAATTCTTCACTGAAAGAGTTGTTGGGGCCTGGAACAGGCTGCTCAGGGAGGGGTTTGAGTCATGATCCCTGGATGTGTTTAAGAAAAGGGTAGGTGAGGTACTTAGGGATATAGTTTAGCATAGGATGGGAACAGTTGGACTTGATAATCTTAAAGGTCTTTTCCAACTTTGTAATTCTGTGGGTTTTATTCATCCTGATAACTCAAAAGTGTTTGTGGTGAATATTTAGTAATCTAAATGATGAATGAATTTTGAAAAATAGTGTGCCTAAATATGGGCATTCAGAGCTACATTTAGGTACTTACCTGAAGTGGAACAGACACCATCACCTTAATTTTAGGCTTCAGTTGTGTAAGTCTCTGACAGCAAAATATAAAGTGCTTGGAGATCTCACCCAAGCAGAAAAGGGCTGTTGGCTGAGCAGTTCTTCGTGTCTGAGCACTCCATAAAGAGGGTCTTTTCTGTGCAGTGATCTGCTCCAATTGTTCCCTTAGAAGTAAAGAAGTTATTCTATTCATGATTGGGGTTGGACTAGATGATGTCCCAAGGTCCCTTCCAACCTCTATTATTCTGTGATTACAGTAGGGGGTTTGACATGGGCTGCATTTCTAATAAACTCCTACAATACTTCTTTATCAGCTAGTTGTATTCATTACTAACCTCCCTTTTCATAACATAATTCATATGTAAAGCTCCTCAAAGGTTACTGAGTAAACATCTGGTAGTACAACCTCCTCTCTATTCCACATTTTGATATTATTAGTACTTAGATGATTGTGACTCTAGCATCTTTTACGAGTAAATGAGTTATGGGCCATTTATGGTGAAATGCTGTACTGCTAAGTTTTGGGGTTCCAGGAATTCCCCTGGAACAAAATTGTAAACACTGAGTAAATTTATTCTTTGCTTTAATCTGTTTCTGTTCTTGCAGCTATTGATATCTGGTATGTGATCTGGTATGAAATGATATATGCTTGACTGAAGGTCCTACCCTCCAGATGTCTGTGACTACCTGTGTTCTGGTGTATGAACAGTATCCTGGATACTGGCTGGCTAACCTTGGTATTTCCTGCCCTTTGAAAGAGGAAAGACACTGTCAGGGACATAAGGCCCCAAAGGCCTCTGTTTCCATCACCACTCATGTACTCTCTGCCCATGGTCAAGGAGCTCCATTTCAGCACAGATCCCCAGTCCTGGTTGAGACACTTTGAGGGTACCTCTGTCTCCTCCTATTTTGGCTTCCTGATGGAACTATCTGGAGATATGTCAGACCTATTCTCCAGTCAGGACCCAATCCCTGCCTCCCACTGTTCCCAAAAGGTCTTCCTGGATGTATCCAATGTCTGATACATTCGCCTTATCCAATGATCCAATAATATCCAATGCTGGTTGATACCTATCACAGTCTTGAGGGTCCCTCTTCTCAGATGTGTTGGATCAGGACCCTGGTAGGAAAGGGCACTGGTCATGCTGTGGTCCCCTTGTGGTCCTACTCTGGAGGCAGTATTTTCTGCCTCCATTGGCTCAGGCAGCTGGTCATTATATAATGACCTCTTTGAATCACCTGCCCCAACTCTCATTGGCAGGAGCAGGAGCCTTTGGTGAGTTGATAAATCCAAAATAGATGAGGGTCACTTTGCGGTCATGCTCAGGTTGGCTAGGAACATCTGCTTAATCTAATGGCATTTGGTGCCTTCTATGGCAAGGTGGATTTGTCCGGGCATGTGACATATTTAAAGAGTGTGAGTCATCAACATCTGAAAGGACTTTAGTGCCCTCATGTCCGTCCGTGTGCTTGGCAATGGACAAATAAATATAAGTGAAGATAGTATGCTGAGCCATATTGGAAACACAGTATTATATCCTCAGAAGCATTGGAATATCTCAGCAATCACTTCTCATGTCTCAGCTTACCCCTCTGAGAGTAAGGAATAATAACTTATTATCAAGTTCTGCGCGATATGAATAATGTGCAGTTCTTGCCTGTTCTCTGAATAATTTCTCCTGGAATTGTACTGTGATTTCTGCTGCACACTTTAATGCATGGTAAATTAAATGTATTTCGGAGAAAGGAAAAACAACCCCAAAACAAACCAACAGCCCTCGAACAAACTAAATGAATTGTTTAATAATTTACCTTGACGGAAAAGGCACACAGATGGGAAAAAGTTCATCAGGGAAACTAGTATCAGCAGTAAAGAGCAGTAATCAATGTGAAATAATCACCACTGTACCCGAGTGCTTTTTTAAAACCCAAAAGTCTGCATCAAGCCTCAGCTGCCTCCTGGCAGGACAGAGGTCACAGTGTGTCACTTTCTGTCATCTTGGCATACACTGTATAATATGAGTTAAGAAATGTAATAAGAAAAAAATGGCTGAAGTCCAAGTTTGGGGTATGTGTCACTCATAAAGAAAGTATCCTTTTCAGAAAAATGACTCTTATTCATGAAAGATATAAGCCAATGCTAGATAGATTTTTAGTGTGGGTTACATAGAAGGCTGTACAATATAGTTTCCTCTCCTAAACCGAACAAACTTTGCATTCATCAATATGGGTTTCTTGGCACAAAAGTGGTATTCAGGAGCGCACAAGGGAGGGGAAAGGCGGGCCAGAAGAGAGGTGAAGAATGAAGGGAACTTGGCACTGGCACAAATGATACCAAAAATGCTGATTTGGGAGGAAAAATGTAAATCGTTTTTAATGTCTTTTGAAGAAAGGTGCCCAAGTTAAAGTTGCCTTGAAGGCATATGACCCAGCCTGACATTGCTTTGGCAGCAGAACGTGAAGTGTGTGTATGCACAGATGAAATGCCCTTTGATGAAGAGTGCTCACAAACAGCCTTTCTGACAATGACAGCAACACCAGCACCTTTGAAGCTCTAGTTATGTTTTTCCTGTCTCTAGACAAAGAGAATCAGGTACAATTTATTAACTGTGAAGAATAATGGATCTCATTTTCCATACTTGGGTGTATTTTATCTCCTCATTTTTTCAAAATCAGGTAGCTAAACCTAGCACTAATGCTGAGCAGGTAACTGGATCAAAGCTTTGTTTTTTCCTGTGACACAGATATATACCAAACCATCACTTTGAAGTCATTATACCCAGTTTGGGACTGAACCAGCAAATAGTTACCACTTCAAAAGACTGAATTGACCATAAAGTGACATCGCTGCTGGGGATCTATTGAGCATGGAGGCTGTCTGTACCTTCTAGGGTATACAAGGCCACATCACATAGAGCCTTTCCTACTCCTACCCCTTCTCTGACTCTCCCCAGCCTTGGCTTTCCACAGTGTGGGCAGGAGAAACCCTGATTTCTGCAAGGCCACATTCTGCTATGACACAAGGCCATGCTGCTTGGGTGGTGCTAGTGGGTACTTATCAACTCAGGTACTTTTGGTTCTCACCCAGCTATATTTTTCTGGTGACCCTTCTTTTCCAATAGGGAGAAATACTTTTTTTTTTATAGTAGAACCCTCTTTTGGACCTCTGCAGTCCTGAGTGGTACACCATGGTATAAATATGTATGGATTACTGTACATTTGGCATGTAAGTGTATAGCAGAGGGATTATTTTTTCCCCTCTCTTCTGCTTGACTTCCACAGTGCAGCAGCACCCACACAACGCTGCAGTTTCTCTCCATTTTGTCAAGCCTCAAGATATGAGGAGTGTGGTGACCCTGTGGTGCCGTGCTGAAAGAGTGAAGGGTGCCTGTGCTGTTGGGGGAGCAGGCTGAACTATGCCCTGAGGTTTTCCCTTTGTCACATGCCCATTCTTATTTTTAAATGCACTATTTTTCAGTGTTAAATGCTTTGAGGGGTTGCTGGACCCTGTCATGATCTGTTATGGGCCTGAACTGGGACCCAAACTAGAAGGACTTTAGTCCCAGTTTAAACTGAACTAAGACTGGATTTAAAATGTGCTGCTTCAGCTCCAACCTGCAGGCTGTTTTCATTTCTGAAGTCTGTGGCCCGCTACACACGCTCAAATCTCCAAAGGCTGGAAAGCAGCTGCCAGTGTTGGATGGGTCGATTATATTCTGCAGCAGCAGTTCCAGCCTGGAGAGCTTTAATTTCTCCCGGCGCTCTTTTGTGCAGATTGAAAGCTTCATGGACTATCATCACCACCCACAGCTGTGGGAGCAGAAGAATTAGAAATGGGCTCTTTACAAGAGGCTACCTGGGTCCTACTGGGACAAAGGGATAATTTCAAGGTGGAGAAGAGAGACTTGCTAGCTGTGCCTGGGAACTGCTCTGAAGCTCTGCTGGTTGCTGTGGAGGTGAAGCCTTGGATTTAGGGCAGTTGTCCTGAAGGGCAGGACTTTTGTTTGGTTTCATCGTACAAGAATTAGAGGTGATCTCTTTACTAATTCAGAAAATTCAAGATTGACAACTTCACCTGTGAGCAAAGACTTCCCTACAGATTCTTAAGCCTGCTACTCGATGCACCATTTTGGCTTTTTGGGTCTACCCATTGCAGTTTCTTCATGTGCTGAGTGCTGGGTAAAACTGACCCCTAAGGAGGTGTCCAAAGTCCATGCATAACTTAACCTCTTCATTTTACCTTGTGCTCACCAGTTACACAGGAATAAATTGAATCCCTCCTGACTTCTGCTTTCTAATATGTGTTATTTTAAAAACCTAAATGAACTGAGACCTTTTCTGTTCTGCAGAAACCTTTTCTCTATTGCAGAAACCTTAATAACATTTCACAGACTCTAAATTCTTGGCTCAGAAATGTATTTTCTTTCTGAAGACTTTCCTGACTTTTAATAATCAAGGAACTGCCTGCCCCAAGCAGAGAAATACAGCAACACTTTCTTTTTTGGTGGTTAGTCATTAAAAAACGGTCTCTAAAAAAAAAAAGGTTAATAGCTTGTGACCTGGGTCTATCAACAAGGAAGCTTGCTAATACCATTTGCTTAATCCTAGAAGGAAACAATTTATTTATTTATCACTATCCTACAAAAGGGAAATTTGTAGAACCTGCTTGGAGATTTAGGGAGATGTTCATTGCTTCGTTGACAATTTAACATTACCATTTAATTTACACAGTATGTGGGCTTGTCTTCCATATTTTGCAATGGATGCAGTGTGAGAATCATAATATATCACTTTCACAAGCAATTTAGCACAGCATAAGGGAGGAAATGTAACTGTACTGTCTTAGTACTTATTTTCTAATAAAATTCTAATAGATTTTGGGTTAATGACACAGAAGATGACATTTATGTCCTAAGTCTTTTTTTTTTTTAATCTGTAGCAGCACATTGAAGCAGGAAGTTACAAGACCAGATGATAAGATAATGCACTCCTTGCTTGTATACAGTAAAGTACCCTTATAAAAAGCTGGCTTGTCTTTGACGCGTAACTAATGTCTCACTGTGAGTTAGTACCTGGCAGGCCAGAGTCAGTAAAGCTAGTTAGGCTTCCCTTCACTAGAGATTGATTTGTTCCTTACTTGAAAGAAGATCTACTTAAACCCACCAACAAGGATTATAGGGCTTTTTAAAGAGAGGGGCAGGAAAAACAACAATCATTTTCTTCTGTGGTTAATAAAGGAAGAAGATTAAAAAGACTCCCCTGTTGATAAGATCTAACCATCTATGTTCCTGTGTGATGAAAGGTGAATACCTATTTAAGATTTATTTTGTATTTTGTCATCTATAATGAATCTAAAGGGCACAACAATTTGTCTTAACATTGTGTAATGCAATGAAACTCATTTTAACAAATAACTGTATAAATAACACATTTACTAAGCCCCTTGGTTGACTGATCTTGTGCTTGAGCTGTAAAACATTTATAATTGATAACAGAGTGAAGCTGAAATAGCAGAATGGGTTCTTTCCTGTATGGAAGAATTAAAACACAAAAAAAAAAAGAAAAAAAAAAGGCACTTGTAGCTATGTCTGTATGTTTCTGTAAAACTTACTCTGCATGTAGGGAGGGTCTTACTTCACAGTTCTCAAAGTTAACTATGAGTATTATCAGTGATTACTTTGGAAATGACAATGGACAATATCTAGTTTGAAGCAGAGGCTCTTGGAGTTCTTCACAACTTAAATAAAGTGAGCATCACAATATTTCTCTCAAACGTCACAGTACACTCTGATTTGCAGAGGCAGAAAGAACTACTGTTTTCTGATCCCTTGGTTCATTTTTTTACTACGAGCTAGTCCTGCCACTTGGCATAAAGATGATCATGTCAGTACAGCAGAAGTGAAAGAATATTGTGGGTGGATTTGCTATTTATAGGATTGTGCAAACAATCAAAAAAGTTGTGACACCTCAGTGCTATCACCCTTGATTTTCTTTTTGGTTCTCAGTGACCATGTTTGAGTCCTTCTGTGCCATGCCAACTCAATGTATGTGAACAATTTTTTCCTGGTTTTGTGAGTCACTGAGCTCATTTTGGACAATTGAGAAGTAACAAAGCTGCAAGAACATGAGAATACAGCTTAAAAATATGCCCAGTGGAAGGATTGGTCAAGTTACCCACACAATCATACCAAAGCGTCTATTCTCTGAGCTGTGCCTGCTTAAAAAAATAAGTGTGTGAGTAGAAGATCTGAGTTTAGCTTCTGGAACGGAGGATATGGTTTCTTCAGCATTTCAGTTTGTCTGCACTGGAGTCTAGAATAAGGAGCACAGGCACTGAGCTATGATACATATCTTTTCCCTTCCAGAGGAAGACCTGAAGGACTGAACAAAGGCACCGTTCGCATGTCAATGAGTTTACTTGAGTAAAACAGGTCAGTGTATTCCTATTTAGCTTGAGATATTGGAAAAAGAAATCTAGTAGTGTTACTTAACTTCAGTTCACTTTGGGCAAGGCCTAAGTAATTCAGTGCAATATTAAAATAATTCAGCAATTTTCATGCTGACCCCTGAGGATGGTACTTCCACAGTATTATCTGGCCTCTTTATACCTCTTCCTGAAAATGAAAGGAGTTATGTCCATGCCTGTTTCTTTCAACAGACTATAAGGAGCCCAGACAAGTAATTCAGATGCACACCTCCAGTTACTGAGACCTAATGTTAGGTGTCTGCTTTATTGGTTCTACCTATTAAGTCCATTTTGTTGTGACTCACTCTTGAATTTGAACTCACCTAGAGTTTCATTTCAAATAAAACATTCTTAGAAGTAAAATACATAAAGAGGTGCTGGAGTTACAGAGCTGGAGCAGAGGGAGTGAGAGACTTCTGTGGTGGGACTTCAGGAGGTCCTCTAGGGGTCTTCTCATCTGCTTCACTACATGTTCTCTTAGATGATAGGCATGCATTTGTTAGAAACAACAGATTGAATGCATTAACCAGGACCCTTTCACTCATCTTGTCTAAAAGTCTTTGTTCTCTAACGCCAGCCAGAGTTCTTTGCCTGTGTCTTTACGCTGGGTTTTTTGTTAAGGAATAGAATACAGTCCATGTCCAACTGAACAAGTCTTAAGATTTTGTTATCAGATATGTAGAAAGCTCTTCAGATATTTAAAAGAAATAATCAGAATTCAGAACATATATTAAATTATCAACTATCTAATAAGTTCGCTACTTCCCAGCTGGGATCCTTCTGGTACATTCATTCATCTTCAACTGGTGTAATTAAAGACGAAAGGTGTAACACTGATGATCCTTCTCTAGAGATCTCATCAGTTTAATTCTTGAACTATCAATGGAAAGGGAATATCATATAAATTGTTCAGACTTAATTGGACACCTGCTGGAGGTCAAGCAAAACAACCAAGGTCTACTGAAATAAGGATTGCCTTCTGTAATTCAATAATTTTGTAGGAGGGAATTTGCCAAGGCTATGAAGTCTTTGTCTCATATCTGTTAAAATCAAACCAGATTTGGCTAGCAAAGAAAAAAATCAGAAAAGAAGTGGAAAACAAGGAGGGCAATCAGGAATGTGTTTAAAATATCACCACGAGTACTGATAACTACATGCATGCAGCAAGTCAAGCAAAAAATAGTGTCAGAACTGCATTAAATAGCTTCCTACTGGTGCAAAAAGGGTTTATAGAGCTATTTCTGGTATAACACAACTTTGTTATAACCTTATACTCAGAGAGGATGCCATAGCTCATGACTGAAAGAAGAGAGTTTTTTCTCAATTGTGATTTTAAATTACATCAGTGCATTTTGAAGGGGTAAAAAAAAAGAAAAGAAAAAAAAAGAGGATGACTTCCTTCATCTGGTGCTGTCAAAAATAATTTTCATTGCGGTGATGTCACTAGACCCACTTGATCTGTTCTTAGCTGTTACTTAAATTGCTGTATCCATAAATGTATATGACTGCCCTAAGGGTATCTATATTTGTTACAGAAGGTGTCTCAGGAATCTTGGAGCAATCTCCCAATCTAATTAAGAGTGTTATAATTACAGCATAAAGAGCTGTGTTGCTAATACTAAAGGTTCAAAACCAGCAAGTCAGGCCCCATAATTTGAGACTGGCCTCCAAATGTATTTGCTTTAAAAAAGAATATATTACGTTTGGGGCTTGTTTTTAATTTTTGAACTCCCTATGCCCCTTGCCACAGCTTGTGTGTGTGTGTGTGTGTGTGTGTGTGTGTATGTCCATGTGTGTATGGTGCTGTAATTCTACCAATCACACTACCTATTTGTTTAGGATAAGGCAGTACATGTCCCTACTCCCATTCCTGTCTACCCCCTTACCTTTAAGCCCCTGAAAGAACTGTCACTCTGCAGATCTTCCTAGAGTATCTAATGTTCATTCCTTGAGAAGAGGACATATTATAAGGTCTTGTCCCAGGCCTGGAAAGGAAAGAGATGGAAAAAGAAGGAGCTCTACCAAGCGGAGGGAAAAGATGGGTATCTTGAATTTTCAGTCTCTTTTTGCCTGTTCCTTTCTTTGACACTCAGTCAAGAAGTTTCCATGTCTTTCCTTTTCCCTACAGGTGAGGAAGTACATGGTGATCGCAACAAGTTCTGAAATGGGACCACAATATTTGGATTTATCTAGAGATTAAGCCAGGACCTTTATTGTCCTGGCTACAAGACAGAGATGAGATTTGCTTTGAAGCCCTCTGCTGTGGGAAACAAGACTTAGCATGCAGTGTTTTATCAACACCGTGTTCAGGTTCTGCATGTATAAAAGGTGCTCAGCTGGGACATGGATGGGTACAATGTATGTCACTCTTGTAGACAAAATAGAATGGAGCAACCTCTGTTTGGGTAGAATAATACAAGTGTTAATCTCTGCTTTTCGTATGAGTTTTCTGGTTAGTTTAACTAATCCCTGCTCTAGTTATCCCTGAAATTTCAGTTAGAGAATTACCATAGAGCATCACCATGTCTTGCAAGGCAATTTGAAAGTTTTGCCTTAGATATTTTTGCTGTGTAACAATTTCATATAGGAGCTGCTGCCAGTGTATGGAAATACTTTTGATTCCCTCCTCATGGCCATGACATAAGTAAAGAAATCATCAAACATTCCCCATCCTCCCCAGAGCAGCAGGGACCTGAGTCACTACAAAATGTTCTTTTCCTGTGACACTTCAAAGAGGTGTTGTCCTAATTTACATGGATTTTGTAAAAAGTAAAAGAAGTGTTCCAATATTTTTTTAGATTCCTATTATTGTTTCCTCATACCTCAGCCTTTGTCTCACCCTCTGAATTGCATGGCATTATTGCATACGCTCTTCTACTTGCAACACTCCTTCAATAACTCATTCTTCTTGTGTCAGCTGACTCTATGTCCTTGGGTGCTTCTCAGTCTTGGCAACTTTTGAAAACAGAATGTTATCTACTAGTGGTTAACAGGAGGTGCCCAGTTTTATGAGACATTTTCTCATTTTAATAATTGGTTGTTGCTTGATTTTCTTTCCTCAGTTTTGACTCTACTGAATGGTACTGTGTGTTTATCATCCATCCTTGTTGACTGGGACAACCACAGAGACCACATATTCTCATTCTTACCTCTTGCTTGCACATCATCAACACTACACTTGAGCAGCGAGGTTCTTAAGTAGCCTTCTGTAATTATTAAGGATTATGTTTTTTAAGCTGAAGTGTGAGGGTGTTGTCCATAGGACTCTTTCTGTTCTTTTCTGTTTGGAATAATGCAAAGGGTGGGGACTCCTTCAATGTTCTCCAAAAACAGGTGAGTTTTCTTTTCTTCTAATGTAAGCTTTGTCTGTATTCGATGGATAGAGAAACAGGTACCGCAGGCAGGCTTGTTTTGTCTGAAGTAAGTAGGAGAAATTGGCAGGTACCCATTGTTCTTCACTTGCATCTAGAGAAACGGCAATCTATAGTTGCACAGCCCAACTTTAAAGATGTGTCAGGCCTGTGCCTTCACCTTCTTTTCCTACACTGAGAAAATCCTCTCTGATTGTAATGGAGTACCAAGGCTGGGATCGCTGCTCCAGCTCCTGCTCCTCCTGTCTCTCCAGTGGTATTCAACATGGATCAGGTTTTTGAGAGATGATTAGGGTGCTGTATTGCCTGATCTAGACAGAGCTCTGCAGCCTGGAGCTTCATCTCATTAAGAGAAAAATATCCTTTACTTAGACATATTGCTGTTTGTGTTTTGTTCTTTGTTCAGGATGCAAGTTCTGAGTGTTCGCAGTATGTCTTCATCATATGGGCCAAACACCATACCCATTTCACCAGCCTCATGTGGAATGGACAGGGATACTACCTGATTCCCCCAGGTTAAACCAATCATAATGCCTCAAAGCATAAACCATATTCTGCTACAAGTTCGCAGCTCAACCCAGAGAACTACATATTAACGTACCAACACCAGTGGGACAGTTGCATCGGTAAGACTGAACAGTGCATAAGCTGTAATTAAACCTTTTTTCCTCAGTCCCAGAAAATTCCCTTGTTCTGACAGTTTAAGAAGGCGAGTCTGTCCTTGACAGGACACAGTTCTTTCCTTCAAACTTCATACATTTTTCTAGATGTACATTATACTTAGGCATTTCAGTGTTGGAAAGTGTAGCATCAGCTCAGTTCAGCAAAGCTATTGAGTTGTTGTGCTGGTTAATATAGTGAAATTTATACAAGCTTAATCACATTTATTATTCCTGACAACAATACAGATGTTCTGAATGCTAAGTGAATTTTTTATAAAGAATATAATTAATTTTTCTGGCCCTGTCCAAAAATGCTTAGTGGTCAGTTCTGCCACTGAAATGCATTTAATAATATGTAAATCTGGCATTTTGGTAAGTAATTAAAAATAAAGTTGCTGTAATTTTAAATTCAGCTAATATCTGTATTGCTCCTATCTGAAGTGGTACTAGCCAAGTGCTTGAACTAATCGATTTTTAAAAGGGTTTGGTTAGTGATCTCAGGGGAAATAAGGTAGGTTGTATGAAAACATATTAATTATAGAGCCTTCTTTTTTAATGATGCATGCCCTTTTTAGAGTACAATATATTGATGTAGCAACTTCTTCGACTTAAATCATCCAACAAACCTTTCTAGTTTTGTCTCATCTATCTTGACTGTTCACTATATTTATTAAAGAATGAAAACAAGATTTTAGATTTTTAATTATTAGCTATAAGGGATTCCAGAGTAGCTCAATTAATTTATTTGTAAAGAGTATACCACTTCAGCAAATTTTTGCTGACTAGGAAATTTGTCTTTCTCAAAGATTAATATTACTTTCCCCTTCAGTATGTTGTGTTTTGCTCTCAAGTGTACAGAAAGCTTATTCATGAGAAAGTTTTTACTCTTCTAATAATATTTTAATTAGTTTTAGAATGTGCCTGTTGCAGTCTTGTTTGAAGTGAATCAATATTTTAGGATCTTTTATTTTAAAAAATAAAGTTGTTGTGTTTAATGATGAGAAAAATGCTATGTCTACTTCCCAGATGGGAGTGAATTATAAAATTTTCTGGTGAAGAGAGGCTGAGGTTTTACCTAAAAAATACAGGGCAATGCTGGAGCTGCTTTCAAGGAATGGGGACAAAGTTGTTCATGATGGACATGTCCTTTCCTGGAGGAAGCTGATTGCTTGCAGTCATGGCACTACATGGCAGAACTGCTCAGCAGACTGGGATGGGATGTTGGGATTTAGCATGGGGGTGGCATGGGCGGTTAGCAATGTTCACAGCCTGCTGATCTCAGTGTGACTTGATGCACAGTGAGCCAGAGTGCTGAGGTGGAGCTGCCTGCATCTTTCTTCTCCTGTGAATTCAAAAGGGCATTGAGTATCTAAAAGCTTCATTTAACTTTGAATGCAATAACTTTGAAAATGAAATAATTCCAGTCTGCTTACATAAGAATAAACATAAAATCTTTGAAAGGCACTATTTCTCTTTACCATTGCTCCTTGAAGGAGAGGTCCTTTCCTCTGGCTCTGCTCTCAGTTTTAGTGTCTTCCCAGATTACGACAAATACTATATAAAAAGTCCAGTCTTTGGTCTGACCTCTGGTGATGTGCATATGCCTGCTCCTCAGGGTCTCGTTTTCCCCACCCTGGGAACTAGAAGGCTTTCCCAGCTCAATGTGCTCGGGGGTGGACCTCCAATTTTTCTGAGTTTTGTTTGAACCAACCTCACACAAATTAAACAGGCAGCCTTCCCCTCTAGCTTATTAACAAACAAAGCATGAAATACAACAATCAGCGAGCCATGGACCGACAGACAAAATAGAATCATAGAATCCCTTAGGTTGTAAAAGACCTTCAAGATCACTAAGTCTAGCTGTAAACCTAACACTGCCAAGTCCACCACTAAACCATATCCACATCTATACATCTTTTAAAGACCTTCAGGGAGGGATGGTGACTCAACCACTTCCCTGGGCAGCTTGTTGCACTGATTGACAACCCTTCTGGTGAAGAAATTTTTCCTAATATCTAATCTAAACCTCCCTTGACATAACTTCAGGCCATTTCTTTTCTTATCACTTGTTACTCTGGAGCAGAGACCAGCATCCACATTACTACAACCTCCTTTCAGGTGGTTGTAGAGAGTGATAAGGTGTACCCCAGCCTCTTTTTTCTCCAGGCTAAATAACTTCAGTTCCCTCAGATGCTTCTCATAAGACTTGTGCTCTAGACCCTTCACCAGCTTCATTGCCTTTCTCTGGACATGCTCCAGCACCTCAATGTCTTTTTTGTAGTAGTATCTGAAGGGGGCCTACAATGAAGCTGGGAAGGAACTTTTTAGAAGGGCATGCAATGATAGAACAAGGGGGAATAGTTTTAAATTTGAAGGGGGTAGATTTAGATTGGATATTAGGAAGAAACTCTTCATTTTGAGGATGGCGAGACACTGAACATGTTGCCCAGGGAGGTGGTGGCTGCCCCCTCCCTGACAGTGTTCAAGGCCAGTTTGGATGGGGCCTTGAGCAGCCTGGTCTGGTGAGGGGTATCCCTGCCCATGGCAGGGAGGTTGGAACTTGATGATCTTTAAGGTCCCATCCAACCCTAACCATTCTATGATTCTATAAAAACTGAACACTGTATTTGAAGTGTGTCCTTATATATAGGAATGAACTTTCCTGTTCTGTGTAATAGGATTGAGGTGTGTATTTTGCCAATACTGTTTCTTCAAACCCTTTATAGTAAGATTCCTTAATTTTATTTTTTAGGGGGAGGGCAGGGCACATTTCAAAGAGAATGTTAGTTTATGAATAACTCCAGTGCTAGGTGTGATCCTGTACTGTCTTTGTGACAAATGAAACCACTACTTACACAGGTAAAACAATATTAGGCAGGCATTTCCAGTATTTTTAATGGTCTTTGCAGGTAAGAAGGGGGATTTTTTTGTGATGGGATTGGTCAAATTCTTCACAGACCATCAGAAATGTAGCTTTCAACTAAAATAAAATATTAAGTGAATATTTGTAACTGACTATACTGTCTATAAGACAGGTGTGAGAATTACAAGTATCTCAGTTAACTGATTAGACAATAGAGGTCTATTTGAGTTCAGATAATCAAACTCTTAAGGTGTTTGTCTGAGCTCAGCGTACCTGTAATGTATCTGAAGATGCCTGTATTATCAGTCCCATTATTAATGTTGGAATGTGGATGACAAGAAATGTGTGTTTCAGAAGATGGTTGTGTTAATTTGTCAGCACAGGAGATCCTGTGTCTCCTTTTCCCTTTGCTCTCTGCCTGTGTGATCCTGTGTGTTTTCTGTTGCTGCCTCTGAAGCCAGCCTGACCCCTTGATGAGACATTTCGGCTTATTCAATGGGCAGAAAATTATCTCTCTTTTTTTTGCTTGCTGAGTGAGCTGAATTGACTCATCAAACTGTTGGAGCTAGCACAAAGGAAGTGATAAGTACACACAGCTGGGAGGGAGAAAAAGGGGAAAGCTGAGCCATATTTTTAGTGGTAGGAAGCTGTTAGACCAGCTCAGCACTCTTGTGAAAGCTCATTCTTCGTGAAGAACTTACGTGTCATATTCACTCAGCCTCTGGTCTGGTGAAACCTGAATGTGTTGGCTGCCAAGACCGATGGTTCTGCAGAAGTGTTTGCCAGGAGAAAGGTTGTTTGATTTAAGTGGGTCCCTTGGTGGAGATGTCATTGTCAATGAATATTGATGGATGGGAGCTAATTACTAAGTCTTAGTGCATAACCTTTTCGTTCTTCTATGTATTTTTATAAATGTAAAACCGGCTATAATTTGTTGACTCTTGCAAAAGATTTTGCCATTTCCACTTCAAAAACATTCATGGAACTCCAGAAGTTTTTGTTAGAACTACAGATGTATCCACTTACTGTATCTGTTAGTCACATGAACAGGATGGGAATGCCTCTGAATCTGCAATGCTAAATAACTTCAGACTTACTGAAGGGTATTCTTGGTGGAAAAATATAAAGCCACAGAGAAGTGAGCATATTGGAGAGGTCTATTTTTGTCACTATAGACGAATGTTAGTGGATATATCTAGATTTTTAAGTTTTACAGTGCTCAGCAGTTATAATAAAAAAAAAGAGAAAAAGAGCATATTTAAAAAATAAACCAGCTCCTGTCTAGGCACTAAAGAAAGGGACAAAATAATTCTGAAACTATATTCAATACCCTCACATATGATTCTTCTGGGCAGTTTTCAAACATACCAAGATTTCAAGCTCTTCAGAAAAGCAGACTTAAGCATACCATCCTGAACAGCTTCCACCCATAAGTAGGGCAGAACTGACTATCTGTTTACCACAATAGAACAGATGACATATCCAGATTCAGGCTGGAGTGGATAAAAACTATAAAAAACAGGAGACATGGGTGACTTTCAGTGAAATGTTTCATTTTCCTGAAAGGAGCTCAAAGAATGACAAAGTATCAAAGATCAAATCATGGATCAAAGATAGATATTTTAAGAAGGTTTTTAAAATTTGGTCCCAAGAAGACATTCACAAAAAAATGCTTTTCTTTGTTGATGGATATCACCTGAGCAACTGGAATACTTGGTTTCTGATTTGCAAAAAGATAGTAAAGTTTTTGTAAGTGTAAAATGACAGAGGAAGACAAGTCTGCGAAAGTTGTATCATCTTTAAACAAGATTATTGTAACTTCAGTAATATAATACAAGGTTTTTATGTGGATAAATGGATATCAGGAAGTGGAAAAATAAGAAAAGGAAAGGAAAAGGAATTGTTAGTAGGTAGGCATTGGGCTGAGGCTGGCCACTTGGGAATGAGTGAGATTGCTATACGAGGACTGTGGGCCAAAACCGGAGCTGCTAATGTACAGAATGAAATTGCATATTGCAGGGAGAAGAGTGGTGGCCATGACTGAAGCAGTGAAAGATATGAGAAGCCCAAATAATGAGAAAAATGACGATTAAAGGAATTACCCTCACTCAGTAGTTCACCATATGATAAACTTTAAGTGAAGAAAAAGACCAAATGACAAAAGCAATGGAGAAAGCAATCTTGGATTCAAAATTAATTTGGAGAAAGATGGTAAAAACCATAATATTGGCAAGGGACCATCAGAGCTAGTTTTGGTGATAGCTGTGGATTCGGTATTGATTTTAGAAAGATAAATAGCACTGGATATCCACTTATTTAACCAAATCTTGACTTCTCCCAGATAAATTAGAGGAAAAAAAGCTGTGAAAAAGCCCATCACCATCTTGTTTCTAAGAGTGGTCTTCCTGATATTTTCCTGAACAGTCACTGAAGCAGCAAATGCTGATGCTATTTTAAGCTTGATTTTTGCATGAAGGGAAGACGGTTGAGAAAGGAGTTCAATAGAAAATTAATTTGAATTGAAGGGCCCCGCTGCCTTTCAGTCTGGATGAAAGGACAGATAAAGGGAAGTCTGTAGAGCTCTCAGTCTGAATGGGAGAAAAGCTCCTTCAGTGAAGGGGATTTGGTCAGGCAGAGCAGCAGAGGGAGATATTTATAGACTTGTCTGTGGAGAAAACTCAGGAATAGGTTGAGCATGGAAAATGAGTTTAGAATTTCAGTCCCAAGAAAAAGAAAAAAATACATGGAATCACATCTGTGTTAATGCTCACTGTAAGGGGCTCCTTAGGAACATCAGAAGGCCCTATAAGGAACCATAGACTGTCATGACTTCTAGAAGTAAGCTAGTCCAATCCAGTCTCAAAGCTTGATCAGTTGGAGCAAGTTTTGTTAGGGCCTTGTGCAGTCAAGTTTTGAATCTCTTCAGGGATGGAGACCATACAACCTCTTTGGGCAAACCTCCCAGCAGTAAGATTCTATCCCTTTGCCTTCTCTTCCTAAGGCTAAACAAACGTAGTTCTCTGTCTTTTTTTCCTACATCAAGTAATTTGGATGTCTAAAAGTTAATAGTCTGCAAAGGCAGAGATGTTGGAGCTTAGAATACAGAGTGATAAAACACAAATTTCCATATGTCAACCTTGCAAAGTATATTAGAAAAAAAGAGTCAGAGGTTATTAATTTAACCATCTGTGAAGATGAGGGAGTAAAATAGAATCCAAGCTCACCAGGCACAATGAGGACATTAAGACAAAAGTACCCAACTGTTATGCCCCCAAAGTCAGATTAACTTTCTGATGGGGTTTGTGGGATTTTTTGTGTTTGGGTTTGTTTTTTTGGTTTTGGTTTTGGGTCTTTTTTTTTGTTGCTGTTGTTTTGTGATTTTATTTTATTTTTTAAGATAACCTAGCATGACTATAGAGCTTGATAATTAAGAAGAGCTGGACTTTCCAAAGTGAAAGGAATGGATACTTTCAAGCTGACAGGTAATTGTTATTGCAGAACTGTGAAAAGACCAACCCATGGATTCACAGATTGAGTATCAAAGGTTTTTTAAATGTTTTTCTTCATTTTGAAGTGGTAGTATAGTGTGGGTAGCATCTGTTCATGGGGAAAAGTAACCAGAGAAACCTACATCTGAATACTATATTGTCCTGGTTCTGGCCAGGCCAGAGTCAACCTACCCAAGCAGTCATCACAGGTGAGCTGAGTTAGCCCAGGGTTGTTTTCCACACCACCTGACATCACTTCTCCATAAAAGGGGCTGGTTGAGGAAGGGCACTGGTGGTGTGTTTCCAGAGCAGTTTGAGTGTAGTTGGAGTGGGTATTGTGTCCTACAGAACTCTGTAGTTGGGTAAGTAAGGTATTTTGTGTTATTGTCAGGTGTGAATGTAATTGACTACTTATCACAGTGCTTTTGTCAGTAAACTGTCCTTATCACAACCCATGGAGGCTCTGTCTCTTTGCCTTCTGAGATTGAGTGAGCAGTGTGTGGTGCTCAGCTACTGTTTGGAGTTAAACCACCATGCCTATGAAATTCAGAATATGTTTTGAGAGAAGGAATAATTAAGGTCATCAAAGGAGGTGAGAGTTTGGGTAAAATGCCACAAAACTTTAGCAAAACAGCAACCTGCAAGCTTACACTCTCATCTTCTTCTTTATGAATGAAAATGATTTATTTTTTAGGTAAGGGAAATACCGTATACAAACTAATCAGAATTGCAGTAAAATAGTATATGAAGTTCCTATTAGTTAAACTTAGTATTGGAGGTGGTAAACAAACCAAGGCAAAAAATCCAACCTGTCAGGAGACAAATTGACTAAAAAAGGAGATAGCCATTTTTGTGATATAGGGTAGAGGGAGGTTAACATTAGACTGCCTCTGGCAAAACTATTGAAATATATCTCCTAAAACATTTTTGTTAGTGGCTCATTGTTTAGAACAGGAATTGCTTTTGCTCATGGTATAAATTGAGGAAGCATCATTTGACACAAAAGAGGATCATAATATGACACTGGCAAGATTGAGTAACCTTGTGAACTGTGATCACAGAAATGGGATGGAATTTAAAATCTGAAATGCAGGGGTGTCTCATAAAGATTTTCTCTTATGATTTGGGGTCTCACTGTTAGAACAGACAGAAGAAAGTTTTGTTTGATCAAAGAATGATGTGTGTAGCAGAAATGATACAATGCTACAGAAAGAAAATTCAGTCACTGTGTGTGTCTGCTGGGGAACTGCCAACAGAGGCAGGGAAGACTAGATGTGACTAAATGATGAATGTCTTCACTATTATTGTGAAATCCTTGAGCCAGGAAAGTTGCAGAGAAAGGCTAGGAAGATGGCTAGAGGATTGGAGAGCAAACAAAAATACCTCCTTAGCCAAGCAAATTGAAGGCTGAGAAAGTATTTAGCGTAGACCTGTATTGCTTGAGCATGTAGCTGTCTAAAACTGCTGGGAATGAGACTCTTCCAGTCAGATATTCCTACATCTGCTGATTTCAGTTTCTTTACTACTCACCATGGAGTTTCTCTTAAAATACAATAGCTGAATAGAGACTAGGCATGGGGAATTAAAAGAATTTAAGTAAAATAGCATATGCCTAGACACTTTTATCCTGTCTTGAACTACTATTAGATGCATTTAAGGGGAAAAAGCTGTGGAAAATGTGTGGAGAGAAACCCTGGCTTCAGTGAAGACAATGGTGAAACTGAATGGTTATAGTATCCCCCAGCAGTATACCGTGTTTGAAAAAAGTAGCTTGGAGAGAAGTAGTTAACTTTTACTGTCATCTGATCTCTCCATTGTTCACATTCTTTGTTCAAATTTAGAAGTGTTAACATAAATGGCTTTTAAAGACGGGACAAGTCCTGTTTTTTTAATCCAATCAAATAATTAACAGGAATTAAAAAGAAAACCCAAACCCACGAGTTCTTAAACACACTTTCTTTGGAATGAAACAGTCTTAGATTATGGGAGAGAAGAGGGCTGTAATTTTGCTGTGTCTTTCACTGTCACTCAATAAATTTCAAAGATTATTGGAAGCAGGTTCACGCAGGACTCTGCTATTTGTCTTTCAAAATACACGCGAACTCTTTGGACAGTTCATCTAAATCATTTTGAAACACAGAACAGCCTGGTACTGTAATGCAAACAGAACTATTTTATAAATCAGTCAGGAGAGCCCATTCTTTGAAAGGTATGCTACATTACTGGAGGCAAAAAGCTCTCTGTTTTGTTATATAACAATGACAATAACTCAATTTAAGTATATAATGACCCAAGTCAGCAGTCCACGGCAACAAAAATTTAATAGCAACCTTATCTAGTTTGCTGACATGTTCTTCTCTAGAACCCATTATAGGCTGTTCCGTATACAAAACAATTGGCTCTAATCTTTAATATTGCTAAGCAGCAGGGGGCAAATAGGCATTTTAGCACTGCTATGCTTTTTTATAAACAGCATTTAATAAATTCACATGCTCTTAGGCACGGAATTGTATGTCAAATGTTTCTCAAGTTCGGCCATTAGAACGGGCTCTCTCAAAGTCGAGAAGTGTGGCTGCCCTCCCGTGATGCCCTTTAAAATGGATTGGATGCCACTGTGTTGCAAAGGCAGAGGACTCCAGAGTAGGTCTCCTTTGGGAACTGCACGTTTTCTGACTATCTCCTGATGTAAATTAAAGCCATAATAAATGAATGAGCTCCAGAGAATCATTATAAAGAAAATCACTTTATTAAATATAAAGCCAAACATAATTTCCTCCCTGTTTCTTAACTGGTTTTCTGTATACCACGTTTAAAGAGTACAGGATAATGCCTATGTTGAGTAGCTTGTAATGGCTGCTTAGTTTATGATATAGAATATTATCATTGGAGTAGTAGTGCTGAGACAAGGACAGCAATGGATGAATAAGCTGTCTGGAGAAAACTGTATTTACATCTCAGTTGTGGGTGTTCAAAGCTAGTTAATTGTGTTCAGTTAAATGCCTTTTTACGTTTACAGCCTATGAGATAATCAGAGGACATTGAATATAAATACATTTGTAATAATTCTGGCAATGCTTTAACAGTATATATCGGCCTTCTGCTAAAGAAAGGTGGAAATTAGCATACAAAAAAAATCTACTCTTTGTGCGAAATGCAAAATTTTATACAGAAGACACTGCCTGAGTCACTGAGTCCAGTCCCCTGCCATCACAGATTACTGATTTTTACTTCAGAAGGCTGTACAGCAGATGTGTCTCACATACCTTCCTGCACTCTGGCCTGCAGAAAGCTTCCAATACCCTTTAACACAGTGAAAGTCAATAGTAAAGGAGGAGGCATCCGTCTAAGAGCAATGGCAAAGAAAATTATATGTAGCAAAATGAGCTGTGATGAAAAAGGTATTTCAGGGATGTTAGTAAGAAAGACTGGGAAATCTAGAGCTCAGAAATGGAGAGGGTGGGTGTTTGGGCATGCTCCCAGGGGTCCATCTTCAACTGAGGCACACCATATTTGGTGTGGGGTAATGTCACAGACCTGGACATCCATTGTACCCTAACTGACACATGGGGTGAGGTTTATTTTACTTCAGATGTTTGTGATGTAAACCATTATGCCTGACCTGACAAGTCTAATGTCATTTTATCTTAATGGAGAAAAGTATGCAGTTTTAAGACAAGACCAGCTTCCAACATGTACTTTAGAATGAGATGTATTGGGCTGTGGAAATACCTGATTCCCTTCATTGAGTCCTGTGGGTTTGGTGGGGTTTTTTTGGGGGTCTTTTTTTAGGTTTTTGTTTTATTTTAATTCATTAGATTCTGCTGATTAGGACATTTTCTGTCAGAATAGTTATTTTAAGGCATAACCTGTGTCCATCTAGTGCAGGCACGGAGCTGTCCTTCTGTGGATAATGATATGGTTGTGTGTGGTAAGTGCTGTCAGTGCTCTGTTGTGAAGGCTCCGTTTTCTTCCTCCCTTTCTCTTGATTGCTTAGCTAGCAGAAAGAGTTCAAAAGGTCTGTGTTATGCAGCCAGCAGTGGACAGAACAGAAAACTAGGAACTCTGTGAAAAATCATCCTCTGGAAGGAGGATTTTTGTAGTTTCATTATATTATGTTATTCTTTTCACTGGCTGCTGACAACTTCCTATTTAGTATCGCCAATCTCTTCTAGTGTTACTCCTCTACAGAGCTTGTGAGACCCACTTTTTATTTTATTTTTTAACTACCGAATAGTCATCTGAAACCTTGTGAAATGGGACCTGAGGACTAATGAAGTTGAGAGTGTGTTAAGCAAGGATGCTGTTTGACAGGATAACTGTGCTGCTCCAGCAGCTTGCAGCTTCTGAAGGGTGCAGTTCTGCTCCTGTACTCCCTGCTTCATCCCCACTCTCAGTTTTCACATCGTTCAGCACCTTGAATGGCTAAAGTGTGGTGATGGTGGGGATACTGGGACCTTAAAGTGCTTGAGGAATGGCTTGCCCAGTTAGGTTTGCCATTGTAGCTGTGTGAGTAGGAGGAGGTTTAGAGACTGAACCTAGTGCTTTGCATCAGGTTTATCAAAAAAGGTAATGTATAAAAGAAAGAAGAGGATTTGGAGTTCATGTTTTTATGAAACCAGTCCCACTGAAGCTCCTTTGCTTGCTTTTCTGATTCCTCAGTGGGGACCCTTTGAGATCAGGATAACACCCTGGCAAAGCATTTCCCCTTCTAAAATAGTGTTGTGCTAGCACTAAATGCTTGAGTTGGCTTTAGCTCTTACTGTCTGTGATTAGGAAGGAAACTTGTTTTACATGCACTAAAATGCCTAAGGTGAAGTTGTTGTTCTTCCACTTCCCCGCCATGAACCTGCTTTTTTCCATTTAAGATGGTTTCAGAAATATTTAACACTTTTTTTTCTTGCTTTTCTTTTTCCTTATGAAAAATAACAGGCCCAGCATCCTTGAAGAGAAGTTGTTTGATAGAGAGCTATTAACTATCTGGTGGTGAAGTGTGAACTCGTCTCACTGAGGAAACTGACAGAGACAGCATCTCTGTATTTTCCTCCCTATAATTATAATTGTGAAATAAAAAGATTTTTGAAATCTTGAGAAAGCCAGATTCCCATTAGAGTAAGTCTTACTGATTTATCATTGCTGGCCTCATAAGCTGCTGATTGACTTTTTACCAGCCAACAGGAATATTCCTAGTTTCTTTAAAAGAAAGTGTACTAAAGAAACTGTCTAACATGAAGGGAAAACATATGCTCAGAGGATTTTATATTCTTTATTTCTTTTAAGACTCATTCATTGTGCTTCCCATTCTTTTTGGATTTCAGAGGCTTATTTAAAAAAATGAGCAGTTGAATGCTGATCCGTGGTAAAGCAAACACATGGTACATCTGGTGGCTTGTACATCTGTCCTCAGACAACAGTGGGCGATTGGATGTTCTCCAAGATGGTATTGTGCCATAGGCCATGCTTTGTCTTGTGTCTTACTAGAGAGTTCAGACTCTTTCATTTTTGTAGCAGTGCCTTCATTTAGAAATGCTTTATTTTTTAATTTTCCTCTTAGCATCCTTCAGGAATTTATCTGTGTTATCGTACAGACACACACCGTACAAGGAAAATACGGTATAAAGTCAGAATTCTGTAGGTAATTCAAATAGCTGATCGTGGAGTTTCTCCTGTGCAGAACCATTTGAAGGTTCAGAGCCTAAGTCCGCAGTATCTATAAAGAAAGAGATTGGAGAAGGCTAAATGGTTATATAATGATGATTAAACATCAAAGACTCTGTCTAATAAAGAAATGAGGTATGACCTAATTACTACTGTTTTCTAGTAAAGATCGATCCATTTATCATTTCACTCTGTAATGGTTAAAGCCTTTCCCCCAAATTTTTAATAAAGTGAAACTTTTAAAATATTTTCAAACTTTTAAGTTTAAAGAAAAGGCCACATCATTTATCTGCACTCAAGTAGTCACAATTAAATCATGGTGACCTGAGAAGTTATTCTGCCACAGCTACCTTTTTGCTTTTATCCCACCTCAGTAGAACATAATATGCTAAAATTTTAAGGCTAAACCTTAATCTTATCAAAGCTCAATATTTTTCACTGAGAATTAAGTTAGCAGTTGTGACTGGAACACACCAAAAGCATTCACATTATGGACTAAGTTAACTCAGTTGACAGGGTAACCTGTGAAGCCATGAAAGTCTTGTCAAGCTTCATCAGGTGCTGGAGTTCCATCATTCTTCTCTGTGGGAAGAGCAGGGGAAAATTGGTTTAACTCCTTGAGATCTCATGTGCAGTGATTTAAATACATCTGCTTTGCCCACCCAGTTTTGAAGGTCTTTTTAGCCTTCCGCAATAGGAAAACAATAGCATTGTGGGTCATGGTTGAATTAGAAGCCACTGCCTTGTTTTTGTCTAAGGCAGGACATTTCTTTTCAAATATTATACAGAATACACACTAAAGTCTTTGATAGCCATGTCAGAACTCAGACTATTCTTGGGCCAACTGGCTCATGACACTGATGTCTGTGATTCAAGTAGAGTTTGCCTGTGTTTGCTTGAGGATAAACTCAGCTCATGGGTTCTGCCTTGCAGTGCCGTGCCATGACAAGCCTTGTGTAGTTGATGAAGCACTGATGGTACAGAACATTCAAACTGTCCTAAGCAGAAGAAATGTCTGTGGTCCTCCTTGGCTACTAAAATTTCTGTGGAGAGAAGTCCAACAGGGGAGCCTAAGTGAACAAAACTAATACAATGAACCCTGAAAAACTGTCCCTTAAGGAGTGAGGCTGACATCCAAGTTTGGGTTTACATAGACAGTCCCAACACTTTCTTACTGTAATATACCTTCTTTCCTGTGCCTACCTTGTTTGAGTAATGCTCATTCCAAAGAGGCACACTACAGCAGACACTTCACTGCATTTCAGACTCTTGCCTTAAAAAATCAATAATTTGAGGTCACGACTGGCTGTATTTTTAACCTCCATTCTTCCTCTTCAATGTCCTACTGAAAAAGGCAACGCAAGAGATGCTTTGTATGGTCAGTGTATCACGGAAGAGATGGAATCTTGGCTTCTTTGTATTACTGATTTCTGGGGTTGGGCCCAAATCAAGGTGGAGATCTTTCCCATTAGTACTTTGGGGACTGCACAGTAGCAAATATACCTGTGTTGGGTTCTTCTGCTGTAAAGGGTTGCCTGTAGGGAAAGATGAATATCAGCTAGCAGGCTGACAATGAGCTTTTTTCATAAATCTGTCCCAGTCTCAAACTGCTGACAAAGAGTGAGTAGTCATCTTTACTGTAAAACCAAAGTGAGGCCCTATATGTGGAAAGATGAAGGTTTCAGGTGTTTTAAACTGGTAACATCCTTATTTACAGTCCCTACTTGAAATTCAAACTCTTTCAGTAGAGCTGCTCTTATTTATCTAGGCAGTTATGGAGGAAGAGGATAGTAAACAAGTAGATCAGATGATTTACCTGAAGAACTTGCTCTCAAGATGGCAAAGAACACATGTGAAATGTGCTTATTGCATTTTCACCAGCAGAATTAGATCTTCATCAATGAGACAAACACTGAAGCTAATTTCCCCTGCCCCCATGGAACTGTAGTCTCTGATCATGTCTGTTGAAATGACCTTTGGAAAAATGTAACAGGGCAAATGACAAACCGCAATTGTGAGTTCTAATCAAACCTTTATTAGGACTCTTTTACCTCTTTTCATAGCCTTTGAAACCTTCAATAAAAATGTTTACTGCTACCACTGCTGATGAAGGCATATAAAAAAGCAGTTTTACAATCTTTACTTCAGTATTTCTCATTTTTATTTTGAATTTGGTTCAGTTCAAACATGGATGAATGTAGGGAATTGTCCATACCAAAAGTATATTGTTTTGTGTAGTTAATTAAATGACTTGAGTTTTTGCTAATTATTTGTTGTGAACAAGTTAGATTTTTTTATTCAGAAATGAATGGATTGGTAGAATGTGTAAGCTTAAGTAGGACAAGTGTAGAAATTATTTAACTAATTACATATTGTTTTCCTTGTTAGACCTAGTATTGTTAGAGCAGGATATAGGCTTGTGGTCTGCCTCTCTGCTGGTTGGTAGTTCTGTCTCCTTTATTCACAGGCAAGCCTGACACTTTCTCTCTCTTGTCTCCTCTTTCCTTCTCTGTCATTTCTACTTCCATAACCTTTTCCTCCACTGATGGTGGAGTAGATTGGATGGTGCTCTCAACACTCAGAATTTTAGAAGATGTCCAGTTTAACTTTGGACTTAAATCTTTTAACTTAAACTTCAAATAAAAGATGTTCACTGTTATGTCTTTGGTCCTCTGGAGAGTGGAAATTCATTGCTCCATAAACCTGTACAATTGCTGCCATGAAAAGGTGCTTCCTCACCTCACGCTACAGATTTTATGATTTTGTAATACACTCTTTATAGTGCAGCTATAGAAACACCCTTTTATTTACCTTGCTTTTGCCAAGATATCTTTGCAACTGATCCTTTATATCCCCAAAGAAGACCTCTAGTTTCAGTGGTTTGCTGTGCTTTTCTTCTTGGCCCTGTCATTATATTGCCTGAAGTGCTAGAGAGTTTCATAGTTCCCATGTCCAGCTGTGCCTCACATACTCATCCTGCTTCAGTGACCATCCTTGTCCCTTCTGTTCCTCTTCAAAGGAAACACAAGAAGGTAGACATGGCCTGTGATCTACCATGTCTCCTGATGTGTACAATCAGGAGACTAGGACATTGTGAATTGCCTTTTGCCTCCAGTCTAGAAGAACTCTTTGGGTTGAGTCCAAATTTGTATTTCATTGAAGTAGGTGAACTGTTCTTGTGTTCCCAAAGAAGACCAGAGAAGCAATGAAGAAAATAGCAGTAAGTACCAATATTGCAACAAATCAGTCAGGCTACTGTGGGAGAGGTCTGTTTCATTCATCACCTGTAAGACAATGATGTGAAAAGCCAGTGCTTTTCACATCGTTGTCTTGCAGTGCTTCTTTGAGCACTGCAAAGAAATTATTTATAGTGCTTCTCCAACTGTAGCTACATTTCCTCCCCACCGATGTGAGGATTGACTTTCAGAGGCCTCCCACAGACTCTTTCTCCTTGCAAGCATATACCAACCTGTTTTCATTTAGGTAAAGGGCCAAACTTTTGTAGGTTTCTGTGTATGTCGGATATATGCACGAGGGGACAGTGAGGTTACATCTTTTGGAACATGCAATGAGAAAGAAAAAAAAAAAGGGATCCATTTTCAAGTTAATTGATTTTCATACATTTTAAATGTATAGTCTGTAGAGGGCTGACTAGGCATATTATAGAATATTAACCATTTTCCCTTAACACCATCCTCCAGTTCTGATTATATTTTGCATGTGGAATTGAGTATTCAGTTAGGCGCAAAGCTATGGAAGCAAATGTTCCTGTTTCTAATTGCACTGCTTGCTTCAGTTACCCTTGTAATAGTATTTAGATTCAGTTGAACATGCAGTTTATCCTGCGTGTTTAACAGAACCTCCCTGAAAATTTAGCTTTATATATATATATATTTGCTGAGTTTTGCAAATGATCAGATCCTTAACTTCAAATGTCAGCAAGAATGAAAGAAGAAATTATATAATTTATGTTTGATAGCATCCTTGTATTTTTTTTATTTTGCAAAAAATCCAAGGCAACAAGCAATTCAAGGGAAAGGAGGACAGGAAGGCACTGATGAAAGTTTGGAACCAAATTTCAAATGTGATAGAGAATAAAATATTTTAGATCACTTTTTCCATTCCTTCGAAAGCGATAAAGTCAAAGAAGCCTTAAGGCATTAATGCATGTAAGTATCTCCTGCACAGGATCTAGGATTATCCATTTCTTATCATACACAGTTTTCACATTGTATAAAACCCAATAATTCTAGCAGAAAAATAGTGCTATTTAATAGCGCTATTATTTCACTCTTATGGCCCTCAGTTTCTGGATAAACCTTGATGGATGCTGTAAAACTGCCTGAAAGGAGGTATAGTAACTCCTGGTACATGTGTAAATTTTCTTATAATTACTGAGAGGTGTTGCTTTCTCCACTTGCTTCATGGGAACAGCTTGGGGGGAGAGCATCCACAGATGCTGGCAGTGGCTGGAAGCCATGGGATGCTGCCACGGTCCCCACTTCTGACTCCCTGTTCTCCTTCCTGGGGATGATGTGGTTGCCACACTGTGTAGAGGACATGCGACTGTACAGAGGCTTCTTGTGACCAGGGCAGAGTGGGACATGCAGAGCATTCCTGTGAATCTGCCCAATGCCCTTTTTATAGGGTGAAACCCTATCCTTGTGAAATCAATGGGATATTTGCCGTCATGGGGCCAGGGTTTCTCCCTGAAGTTCCTCATCGTAATCTGAGATAGACAGACGGCATCACTGGGAGTGTAGAACAAAAATTCCTCCACTTGCTCTAGTTAGTTCCTGCTGGGCTCAGTTTTGTTAATGTGAAATTTAAATTTTTACTGTGCCTGAGGCCTGGCAGCCTGGGAATTAATGAGGACTACCTGCTCTCTTTTTTCCCCCCAGGCACCAGCCAACACTGAGGAGGGCAGCCTTTGACTCTTGACTGCTTGAGAGGGCTGTGTAACAAGGGGAGTCAAACTGCAACCCCTGCTTCTTCACCTCCTGCTTTTCCTTTCCCAAATCCCTTCCTCCCTGCTTGGCTATTTGTTTGCAGGGTGATGGAGGCAAGGGAGGTCTCTTCTCTCCCTACTTCCCCTGGCAAGAGTTCATCGCTCCCCCTTGGTGCAAGTGAGATGGCTGCAGGGGAGGCAGACGATAAAGAAAAAAGGAGAGGGTTTTCAAGCACAACGAAGCACATCTGTTGTTTCTCAGATTAGAATTGAGCCCATAATAGTTGTCTGACAATTTGCAAGTTGGATTTATAAATCTGCCCTTGTAAGAGGCTGAGTTATAAACGCACTGTGCAATTTATAGAACCTGCCAGCAAATCTTAACTGCAAACTCTTGATTTATATGCCATCCTTTTAAGCAGTGATTTTTAGTTTGTTTTTTACTAAAGTATTTCAGTATGTGGTAAGTCAGAGAAAAAATTTCCATATCCTAAACGGGATTAGCAAATCTTAAATCAGATCTGTAAGTCCTACAACAGATTTACAAATCATATGAATAAATCCAAAATAAAAGCTCGTCTCTTTTTTTTTTTTTTTCTTTTCCCCTTTGGCTTACAAATCCTGATTTTGCAGCTGGTTTGTAAGGAAGTGATTTATAAAGCAAGAATTTAAAGCTCAACTGTCAGCGTGATCAACTCTGAGAGGTCTGGCTCTCACATCTTATCTGAAGCACTTTGATTTACAAGCTGTAGTCAGGCTCTCTCTATCATGGATTTTCTCCTGAAAGTTGGAGTTGTTTATTATGAGATCTACAAAAGGTTAAACTCTCTGTATGCCACAGTTTGACTGGCCTGGCAGTGTTATGGAAAAGGTGATACCTAATCAGACTGCTGCTGGCAAAAGTGCCCTGCATAACATTTGGTTGTCAGAGAAAACAAACAGCAGCTGAGCAATAAATTCTTGAAATGCTAATAAGCTGAGATCCCGACCCTTTCTTTTCGCATGTATCTGCAAGGCACAATGCACACCTTCAGCAGCTACAAGAATTAGGGGTGTAGGTCCTCATGCTGCCTTACACTTGTTTAAGTCGTAGTAGAGGCAAGATTAAGCATAGGTCGCACGTTTTACTGAGTGTGTGGATGGGTTTAAGCACATGCTTCCACTTGTATTTTAGTGCACTGCTGAACAGGATTGTAGCTGATTCTTTTTCAGATTTGAAATCGGATTTTCTTTCTAACTCATGTCAATACCTGGCTTTGAAATTCACACAAATAAAAAATGCCAGACACTTAAAACTACATAATTACAGAATGCATTCTGAAGACTGAAATCAATGTAATAAGCTGTCGTCTTCTGAGGAAAAACAAAACCAACCACCAACAATTGAAAGTAGATTCAGTGACAAGAGTATATTTAATTTACGGAATATTTATGTGAATTTGTTTCTACTTGACAGATTAGCTCCCACTAATCAGATAAGTAATTTAAAAATCACTTTCTATACTCCAGAGTGATCGCTTAAAGTGCCTATTTTTTCTTTATTGATAGTCAGGTGTTTCTTTCTCTCATCTAACATGTTTTCCTTCTACCTACTCTTCACCTCCCCTTTATTGATTGAATACCAAGAATCTTTTCATATTAAAGAACTTGGCAACCAGTGTGTAAGAAACCTGCATCCCCACGACTGTTTGGATTCACTTTCTGACATGTGTGTGCAACACCTTGTAGCTCTGAGGTTGCTTTCAGTATCATTTGAACTCCGTAAGAGTTTCAGTGCATCTCTGGCCAGAAGACAGAGTGGCACTGAAGTCATAACACAACCCTCAGCCCTATGTCAGTATTCCCGTCTTCTTAATAAAGTTAACAGTCATTTGCCTGAACTCAAAGTGCAAATGATTGGTTGTGCTTTAGGGGTTCAAAAATGTAAGTGTTTAAGATAATATATTAGGTGGTGGAAAATAAGTGAGCCTATAAAAATGAAATTGGAAGCTGATTTAGTAGTATAAAAGATGATTTTAGATTTCTGAATTATCTGCCTAATATGATTATTTTGCCTAGTTTTGAAGCAGTTACTACCTCCTGCTAAAATTTAATTAGGAACAGCTATTTTACACACAGATGTATTTGTATCAAGTAAGCATGTACCTGCCAAACTCAAATGATACTTGCTGCAGCTGTCAAAAGGTGTTTAATTGGGGCCAAATGTTGTTGGGTTATTGCTTGATTAGTCTAATATTCCCTCCAAGGCAGAAAATGGTAGTCAATGCTTCTCTGTACTCAGCCCTGATTACTCCTGGTGCTGCTTAGGACTTTCACACAGAGTTCAAGACAAACCTGACGTGTTGCTGCAAAAACCTCTGCAAAACCAGCAAGTCCATTACCCTTTTCTGGTAAACTCACTAAAACTCTTTAAAAAGTGGGCAGGATGGTTCTGGTGCAGCTAAGCACCTAACTTTTAGTGTGGTAGATGTTGTGACTTGACAGACAGCTACCTGGATTTGAAGAGATGAGATCCGATGTTCTGGTGCCTACTGATTACACAGTGATTATTTAAATCCTTATTTGTTGTTGGGAGCTGTTTACCGAACACAGCAGCCCATCAAGAAGATGCTTCCCAATCTGAACAAATAAATCGCATAATCCTAATAGCAAACTACGTGTTACAGAAATAATGAAAAACTCCAAGGAGGGTGAGGTGGCTGGAGCGCAGGTGAGGAGCTTTGTCAGTGCATACATCCCTCACTAGAGCCTCTTTGTAAATTTTCATGGACCAAGCAACTTCATGGCAGGGCAGCAGGTTGCACAGATAACAAGATATTACGTAAAGGTAAACATAATTACAATCACAGGTCTATGTCTTTTTTTTTTTTTTTTTAAAGCACCTAATTATTATAGTAGTATGGTTTTAATAATGCATGGGCTTGTTTCAGAATAAACAAATATCTATTACTGCTCAGGAAAACTGTTTTACTTTACTTGCATTTAGTTTTAACCAAACATACTAAAACTACCTCAGGAAGAGCTATGGTTTTGAAAAGCCATTTTGGGATTTGAAAAGCCATTTGACCTATGATGAAAAGGAAAAGAAGAATTCAAAAATTTGATTTGAGGCTTTAACAAATCAGAAGAAATCTCATCTATAAAATGGCATAAATGTATTTACCCTTCTGCTTTGGAGTAATGGGTACTGAAATTTACTCAGACAAAGCTTGTATGGATCTGGGAAACTTTGATGTAGAAGTCTGTTTTCGTTATTGCAGTTGGCATGGCATGCATACCTAAAAGGGGGTTTGGTTATTCTCAACTGCAGATGAATATTTTCTAGACTTCCTTGAAAGTCCCTCCCTGAGTAAACTAAAAACCTTGGCGATTTTATATGAGCAAGAGCATAGTAAAGAATGTGAAGTGGAAGGTCTCTTCTGCATTGCCCTGCACTGAGCTGGAGGAGGACTAGAGCATCTCAGGGACCTTAAGCGAAGCTCCAGAGTATGGCTTCCAGGAGTGGCAGATTAGGCCACATAACTGAACTTGAGAATGGAATTTTTATGGTCTGACTATAAAATATCACTTGAATGGCAGAGAATTTGATTTCACTACTGTATGCTGGGATTAATCCCAATATGTACCAGAGTAAATGGGTATCAATTCAGGCCCATCATATAAATAGTAGGGCTTATCAATATGGCTTATCTAAATGTGTCTCCACTTTCCTTGGAAAATTCTGTTCTTTTTCCTTTAAAAACATGAAAAATCTGTGACTGAAAACAGAAAGTAAAATACTTATTTTGAATTGCTCCAAAGTGATTTACAGTATCTCAGTTTATCTAAACAAAGATGTCTAATTTTGTGAAAAATGTTAAAAGGTGTAGTTTTATATTTATTTTTTAAACTAGGCTACAAATGGAGAATTTGAGGTGCAAATAACTCATACCTCATGGTCCTCAATGGGTCTGTGTTCCCTGCCTGTATTGCAGCATGGGTTGCATCAGGGACTTGTTACGGTACAGAATGGAAACTGATGTCAGAAAGCAGCTCAGAGGAAGTAGGTTGCTTGGGTAGAAAATAGGTGTGTGTGGATCCTAAAGTACAGTTCTTACAAAGGATTGTGATAGCTTACAAGGATCAGATTGAATATTGAAATGATGCATTTGCACATAGCACTGCTGAGATGCTTTGCTTCAGTTGAATGACATATGTTCAAGATGTGCAAAAATCTTCAGCCTAAACTAGTTCTTTCTCTTTTCTTTCATGTTTCAGGTCTTCCCCCCACCCAAAAGAAATCAAAATTATATGTGGAAAAATACTACTGGAAAAATATATTTTGAGAACCCTACTTCCCCCCACACAAGCTTTTTCAATGCTAATCCCATTATGTTAGTCTGTTCTTCCTAATACACAGTATTGCAGCTGTATTCACACATAAACATGTGAAAATATAAATATAAATAGCCCTACTTGGCTGATGTACTCAAAAAGGTTAGAGTACTAAAGATAAGCTGTTGCATTTCACTCTGTTATAAAACACTAACAACTGTTTCTCAGTACAATAAGAGAAGAGATGCTTAAATGTGTTTTATATAAAACTTTTGAGGTTTTCATCTTGTTCTGGACAGGAAATACTTGAACAACAAGCTGTTGCTCAGCTCTGTTCTCAGCTCTTCTCAACTCTACCTCCATGCTCTCACTAACAAGAAAGCAAGGGGGGAAAAAAGCTCTCTTTCTGGGTAGCTGGAAGATGGAAAGGCTCCATAGAGAGACAAGAGAATAGCAACCCTCCATACTATCTCTGTGTGAGAAGAACAAAGACTGTTTTCCTGGCCCTTTGCCTTGCCTCCCCCTCTTCTCTCTTGGTGGTGGAAATAATCCAGCTCTCACGTCCCAGCAGTGCCTGGCAGTGGGGAGGAACTGCTCTGACTTCTCTCTCTGTTAAGTCTCTTGTGAATTAGTCTCAGATTTGATAGGGATTCTCTGTTTCTCAAAAAAAAAAAAGCACGTTATTGGAATGAGTTTGCAAATGTGCCGGCTTACAGAGTTTAAAATTTTTGTTAACCTTTCATGGGAAGTCCTGCAGAAGAAAGGAAAGCAACCTTTTACAAACTGATACAGTGTTTCACAGCTCCTTCAATGAGTCCTCATATCACAGGAGATTTGAAAAAAAGAAGAAAAAGACTCCTGATGGGATAAACTTTTTCTTAGGTCTTTGAATTACAGGTTAGGCTTTGCTTTTTAACAATGAAAAAGAAGTCAGAGCAGGTATTGACTTCACAATGATGCAGATTAGTTTTGTGTACTCATGCAGACATAAATGAGAATTCAAAGCCAGACACCATCTCACAGAAGGAAGAAAAGGAAAATTAAACCGCTCATCATTGCGTTGGAAATTATCGGATTATATCTATCACCCATAGCATATGACAAATGTTGTAGCCAGCTTTTCTGAGTGAATTTGCAAGACTCTTTGGAAATGAGAAATTTAGAAACATGAAAGAAAAAATAGTAATAGCAAGATGCTTTTTATCTTTGTGATATACATTTAACATAACTTTCTTAAAAAGCAAAGAGTTATCTCTTCAGCCTCGTCTGCTTTTTAAGTTAGATTTCACTGTGGACTAAAGGAGCAGCTTAATGAGGACCATATCCTTAAACATCTGCATCCATTCGATCGATAGATCAAATCACTGCTTCCCTTAGGTGTAGTTGACCTGACTCTACTGACCTTCATACTGGCTTCACTTGCAGCAGAGATTTAATTCATAGTGTTTAATTTCCAACTCTTAATTCTCATCTATGCTGTCAGTTTATTTAATAAACATTTAATATTAGCCTAATTCAACAGGGTGATGTTTAAAGCTGGGAAAGTTCTGCTCTTTTTCTACTGCTATCATAAGTTGTCCTGAAAAAAACAGATGATACAGGAAAAAAACCCAAACCCACAGGGGCATTTAGAGTTTAGCAGTGAGCAGTGCAGAAGCTGTCAAACATTTTTCTTTGACTTCTTGACACAATAAAAAAATGACTTAAATATTTTGTTCACTGGGACTTACTAATAACCTGGAGTGAATGTGTGTATCTGAGGAAGAGAAGAACTTGACGTAAGTGATTATTTTTACCATTTTGGATTCTTATCCATTACAAACGTGAGTGCTTCCAAGCACGATGGGCCATGGAGTATAGCCACATCTAGGAGGGCGGGTGTGTTCAGGTTTCTTGGGCATCCACCATCAGTGAATGGAAGGAATTGTTAAACCGTGCTAAATAGGAACAAAAGCCCCAGTGAAGTATTTCCTTACTTAGAAGCAGCTTTCTGTTTCAATCTCCTTATTCAATTACATCATGGGATAATATGCAGGGGACATCGAGCCAGAATCACTTTAATCAAATAAAGAAACTGAAAAGAACTTCTACTCCCAGTATCATTTTATTGAGACTAATACTGTTTTTGTCTACAGTGTTCATATCAACAAATCTGGATTGATTTAATGATTTCAGGCAAGGTTACATAGAGTATCCCCAGTAAGTGTCCATCAGCGTATCTTTATGGGGAACGGTGCCCTCATACTGATTTACATCAGCCCAGGGTTTACCCGGTAACTTCAGACCCCAGCCCCTTCAGTGAGTTTCTGGATGACCTCTGGCTGATTCACTATTCAGTAATCATGAAAGGGAGCACCGTTAATTCAAAAGATGTGGTACCTACTCTTTCCCACGTGAGAATTTGATGCTTTTTACCAGGTGAGAGGTGGCAAGAGACTCTGTCATTGCCCTTGCCCTCTGCTGTGGCATTGATGCCTCTGCTGCCAGCACAAGACTGGACCTGTTTATGTGCTCAGGGAACACAGAAGGCTGTCAGGAGATGGTGACTGCCAAGGGTAAGTGATTACTAGGAATGCAATGAGGTAAAGGAAAAGCTTCTTGGTTTTTCCCCTCTTCTAGTACAGCCATATGTGGTCAACCACAAGCTGGACTGAGTACAATGTTTGAATCAAGCCAGATGCAATAACCCTTAAATCAGCCTGTGACGAGGTGAGAGGGAAAGAAGGACGTGGTTGCTCTGGTTTGGCAGTGTTGGCTTGGTGGTTCCACAGAAAATGCTGCATTTTTATAAAACATAAATGGACTGATTTAAGTCCTTGGTATAACTAGGCCTTTGGCAATCATAATTAGGGATTTGTCAGCTAACACAGAACGGTATTTGAGAACATGGGCTTAGGGTCTGGATGCCAAAAGGTAAGTACATCATTTTGTGTATCTGTGTTAAGTGCTGTGTGAAGGGATTTTCATCTGCAACCTGTCTTCCTGGTAAGCCAAGTTCTCAGTGACGAAGATAAGGAAGGTGGCACAAACAGGGATGCTTCACTCTTACTTTGTTCAAAGGATTTCTGTTGCCACACCAGGGGAGAAATGATAGCATGCACTTATCAAGTCACTGTGACATGTCAACAACAAAGGTGAGATTGAATCTGAACATTATCTGAACAGAACATCATCACAAGAGATGGCCGAGGGCCTCCACATGCGGATTGTCTGTCTAAGTGTCTGGCTGACAGTTGTAAATGGCAAATACATCCCCTGAAATACACATCAGTTCTGGAGAAATTTTGTGCAGGGGAACAGGTCACTTAACAACGACTAATAGTAGTTTGTAATTAGTACCTTGTTAAGCTGTGCTCCTTTACAGCCACTCCAAGGGGAGAAGCTACTAAGTCAAGGGCACATTTTGGACAGATCTCACCCTACAGTTCTCTCTGTGGGATTACCCCTGTGTTTAGCCTTGCTGTTGAAATAATCAATTACGTTCATCTTCTAATTAATGAACTAATATCCGTTTCATAGAACATGCTCATGCCATAATTACTGCAATTGTGTTACCAGTGGAACACTTGGGGAACAAACGTGTATGGAGTGCTGTTAAGCTTGAATTGCACACTGTGGGAAAGCAAGGGTAATGTTTCCTCTGCTATGGAGTGGACACTTTTTTTTTAATGAGAAAAATAGAGGGGAATATGATTAAAAAATGCTACTAACGAGGCAATTTCTTTTTCCTCTGATTTATTATGTATTAACCATACCTTTTTCTCTTAAGATCAGAATTTATTCAGGTTTTAGTTTAAGCATTTGTCTTTTCTCAATTGCCGCAGAAAGGCTGTTCTTTACAGTAGGAAAAGTCACAATGCAGTGTATGTGAACAACAAAAAACACCTTAATTTTGCTTCCTTCTATTTATTTTTTTTATTTTTAAATAATATGCTGTCAAATATTTTTGTGTAGGAGGGTGCTGTTTGAGCTGGGATAGAGTTAATTTTCTTCATATAGTAGCTGGTACATGGCTGTGCTTTGGATTTGTGCTGGAAACAGTGTTGATAACACAGGGATGATGCAGTTACTGCTGAGCAGGGCTTACACAGAGCCAAGGCCTTTTCTGCTCCTCACCTCACCCCACCAGCAAGGAGGCTGGGGATGCACAGGGAGTGGGGAAAGGACACAGCCAGGACAGCCGATCCCAACTGACAAAAGGGATATCCCATACCACATGGCATTGTGTTCAGTATATAAAGATGGGGAAGATGAAGAATGAGGGGATGTTCAGAATGATGGTGTTTGTCTTCCCAAGTCACTGTTACTCATGATGGAGCCCTGCTTTCCTGGGGATGGCTGAACACCTGCCTGCCCATGGGCAGTGGGGAATGAATTCCTTGTCTTGCTTTTCTTTTGCATGCATATTTTGCTTTATTTACTAAACTGTTTTTATCTCAACCCATGAGTTTTTTCACTTTTGCTCTTATGAATCTCTCCCCCACCCCGGTGTAGGGAGAGTGAGAGAGTGCCTGTGTGGGGCTTAGTTGACATTTGGGGTTAAATCATGACAATAAGGTTTCAAAATCCCATGGTATCTTTAAAATCTTTAATAAAAAAGTATAGCATCAATATTAAACATGTCTGAATAGAGGCTTTATGGCGAGTGAACTAGATGGACAGTTTGATCACTTCCATTTGAAAACGAGTTTACCTAATAATATTTCAGACCTTATATCAATTAAATTCTATATTGAAAATAAGGGGAAAAAACATGTGTGTAAAACTTTATTAAAGCCAAGTAGAAAAGTCACAGTGAGTTACTGGAGCAGTTTTTTAACTGGTGTAAATTGGCCTGGCTCCACTGAGTTAAGAAAGGACCTAGCTCTTTAAGTTCAGGCTTCCAGTGAATCTAAACATGCATCATAAATACATACATGTGCCTATGCAATTTCTTGTGCATGTTTCTTGGGATAGCTATAAAAATGCCTTTCCTACATTACTCCTAGAATCTGAGCGTAATATACAAATTTATTTCAGTGCATCAGGACATACAGCAATGAAAGGTAGGTGGTACAATCGTGTAAGGGACTCATTGTACATAAACCCAAACAACTGAACTCTTACTACACTTGCATCAAAGCTATGAAATGAAACCATCAACAACAAAGAAATTATTTTGTCATATTTTTGTTCTGTTACTTTTTTGCTGTTTGGTTTATTTGTCTTCTTGTGAACAGCTTAGACCTACAGTAAAATTTGCATTTCAGTTGGTTATATGACTCTCATTTATTTGCATATCACCTATTTGCCACTGATCATCTGATAGAGGAATGTTGCTGTATACTTAACAAATTAATGCTCTGTTATGTAGATGATGACAGAAAATATCTGCTTTATATAATTACAGTTTTAGACTGAACATGGAGAAATCTCTGTTAATAATTTATGCATATGATAATCAAGGCAAGTTATCATATTCCATACTCCAGAATGGAGGCAGTAAGTAATAATTTTCTAGAAATTAAAGTAAGTACTTCTTGCTTTGTCTGCTTCATGCACTTGCGTGCCAAGTTTCAGCCTGCAGCAGATTTTAATGGCTGGATTCTGAAGCTCTCAAAGTGGCTGCAATGAAGACACTGACAAACTGAGCAATACTGTTGTTGCCGAGTTAGCGCTGCAAAAGTTACGCACAAGAAGTTATATAAATCATTACACAGTGGATGCATGTCATCTGTCAAATAATGGGATTTCAAAGAAAATTCTGTATTTGAAGCTTATTCCAGAATTTTCTTCTCTGCTATTTCTTTCACCTGTCAGCAAAATCTCTCACTTGTCTTGTTATAAGAGTATGAATATTGAATTATGGACCTCTGTCCTGATCCAGATGGACGTTTTCTGATTGAAATTCCCATACTTTAGAGTGACCAGCTGTACCAGTGCTTTGACCTGGTGTGTACGTGTGGATATGTTTGCTTCAGCGGAAGCATGCACACGGGTGGCACTTTAGAATCCTGTGCTGGCTTATGCTCTCCCTCTTGCTGCCAGATCTATGAGGGAAAAACATTCTCATTAAGAGGCATGTGAACACTCTGTTATGGAGTGGTGATAATTTACAGATGCATAGTAAATTAAAGTTATGGTAGCTACCTTTGACCACTTCCTATATGCTTTACTAATTAACCACATTGCTTCTGGGATCTCCTCTGCTGAAGAGATACCAGGATTTCCACATCTTTAAACTAGTCTTGTAGAGATGTGCATGAATATATGATGCTACCGAAGGAGAAAAGAGATGTGGGTCAGAGGTCTCATCAAGGAGATATGTTGCATTTGTTTAGAAAACTGAAGTATAATGGAGGAAGAGGAGGCAAATTCCAGCTCTGAGCAACACTACATTAATGTTAGCACATGTCATTGGTGCTTCTTCACTTTGACTATATTGGTGGAGTTCTTACACAGACAAGTATCTGATCAGGATTAGGATAGTCAAATCTCTTTTCCTATTCTGGATTCAGATCTTGAATGATACATCAGTGAAGTCAACCTTTGTGCTACCCCCTTCCATGTCCCTTTCACCCTCAACACAGAAGTTGTGAAAATGGGTCCATGTAAACTCACTCAAAGTGTCAGCTCTGGGAAATTGTGTTCCTTTCTTTCATGAGCCAGTGAAGATAAAAATACTATCCCACCACCATCCATTAAACGCATTCTCTATATATAGAGAATATATTAGAATGATACTGCGGATATTGAATTTATCTTCATGAGATGGGGATGGTCTCATCAGTCATGAGTGTCACAACTAAGCAAAGACACAAGTGAATAATGAAGCCACCCTTATCGAGTACAGATGAATTCAATTTCCTCTGCACTATAATGTCATATTTGATTCAGTGAACTATAACATCTACTTTTTATTTTTTAAGTTGCCCATGGGTTCTATCTTTTTCTCATTCTCCCTCTCTAACGTTGTTTTTGCCATGCATTTTTCTGCTCTTATGCATCCTGCATGTCGTCTTCCTCTGTCTGACATAACAACTAAGTTGAATCACAAATGGCATACACAGAATGAGAACACTTACCAGGTCAGGTGCCTAAATTCTCTGCCCCTAATAGCTTTTCAGGAGGAACAATTCTTGGGAGATACGCTACAGAGAAGTGCAGGCCATGGATAAATGGCCTTGTTCTGGGATATTTCACAGAGTTTTAAAGGTTGGAATGGACCTCCAGAGATCATCAGGTCCAACTCCCAAATATATCTGTAATATATATTCTCTTGTGATTTTTGAAAATATGTGTATGGGTCTGTTCATCCTGATGGATAGAATAGTATGAAGGAATTAAGTGTAGGAGTAGCCTTGGTGTGAAGCAACCATACCTGTTGTGAGTACAGGCTGGGAAGAATAAGCCAAACACATACAATACTGTGCAGCTGTAAGTCATGTGCAGAAAAGTCCATGTGAAAACAACTCAGGAAGCAAAAACTGCTAATGGCCTTCCTCCTACTAGGACAGATTTTTAACACAAGTAGAGCTAATCAGAAAGTGTGCTCCACTCCATGCCACGTTCTGCCCACCCCCTTCCCAAGAAAATGCCTTTACAGCCTGCCTAGTAAGCTGCTGTTTCAGGATGTGTTGGGAATGAGGGCCATCTGTGCTGCACTAAGGGCATTATGCACTGCAAGAAACACACTGGGAGAAAGCATATTCAAGCCTTTGTCCACGCCCACGTGTTGATGTTGTACTGATGCGCTGGCTGAGGATGATACCAGGTTTGCTTTCAGTCAACTTAACTGTTCGCATAATCCTACAAAATTGAGGTCTATCTGCTTAGACAGAATAATGTGCCACTTACTTAAGCTGCTAAGGGCAGAGCATAGTGCAGTCCCTGGGAAGGGCTTCTCTCAGCTGGCATGGAGCTCAGCACGGTGGGGACATGGCCCCTGGCTGAAATCCCCAGAGGTTGCTGTAGTTTTTCCTCCTTGCAATACAAAGAATAAACACGAATGTATCACATAAGCAATGCAGCTGCTGCGTAGACTCTGAGCACAGGGATATTTTGTGGCTGGACTGTATATTCTGTATTGCTTAATGCAGAAAAGGGCACATTAGCTCAATTTCAAGCTAATTATAGCCATAGAAGATTCTGTGGGAATACCTCTCCAGGTTTTACCAATAAAACTCCTTAGAGAAACAAGGAAACGTATTCACATTATATTTACCTAATAGATGAGATTCAGTCTATTAGATGAGATATGAAGTAAATTAAATTCCATGGCAGGTGAACACCCTGAGGGTACTGTAGTTTATAACACTATATTAATATTCTGTAAGACCACTGCATGAGCTTAGTACAGCTAACTTCAAAATTAGCTTTACAGGCCACCTGCAGAATTTTTTCTGGTTGCTTTCATAGTCAATGCTGCAATCATAGATAATTTAACATAAATATTAAGTAAATAATTGGTTCAGAATATTTCAAGGTTAGGGACATAAACCTCATTCCCATTACATGAATGCAAACCATAAAAATACAAGGTAGTGCTTAACCTGGCACTTTTAGTTTCCACTGAGCCACACTCCCTTCCATTTTTTGAAAAATAGAGAAGACTTAGACAAATTCTACATAACAAAGGTTACAGAAAGTGTGGAACAATTATTGTGGAAAAAGAGATACTAATTCAGATCTCCACATCAAAAATGCTCAGGCTGATAAAACGATTGCAAGGAGCACTACTAAGGTTTTGGAGTGCATTTGTGTAGATTTAGTGCTGTGGGTATAGACTGAAGGGTTTATGTTATGCTTTTCTGAAAGGATGACTTCTGAAGCTGACTACTGGCTAACGTAATAAGAATGAGGGAGTGGGTGTGCCCCATTATACCAGCTGTGGTTATGAGATGCTTTCTAATTAGCCTCCAGAAGCTTACAACTTGTAGGTTAGCTGGATGTAATCATGACAATAACTAGGTGGTCTCTTAGGCAGAAAGGCATATTTGCATTTTGAAGGAAGTAAGCTCTTTTCCTAATGCAGTTCTCTAGTGCCAGAACTTGGGAAGGAGATCAAGAGGAACTGTTCTCAGGTGTCAGACTTTTGGCTGTTTGCAAAAAAAAGCTTAGCAGTTCGTAACACTGATACTTGGAAAAAAGTCAGCAAGGTGCTATGTCTATTGTGTGCATTTCCCCATCATCAGCAGATCTTTCATTTGATTTTTTTTAAAAATATACTACTTGCAATTTTTTTTCTGACTGTAGCATGTCTGTGTAGACTCTTGTTTGATGCCCTTATTTCTCATTTGTCCTTGAGGATACAAAGAAGCTTGTATTTTAATCGTAGCTTCAGAGAGTAAGTTGATTTAATTAGCTTTCCATTGCTTTCCAGATCCTTCTCAAAGCATTAGCTATCTGATATTATTGTCAAATCGTAAGATGTGGCTGAGGAAGGAGAGCTGCAGGTGTTCCTCACAGGCTAGGCAGTGCCTGTTAATGCAAAATTGATCTGAAGAAGTAATTTTATCAGCACTTGTGGCAGAAAAATTGCAATCAGAGAATCTGTTTTCAGAGTTTGGCTCTGTTGGCCTTTACCTGTTACTTCCTTACCACATATAGCGATGGCTTTATGTTTAGTAAGATTTTTGTGTGTTCTTTTTATTTCAGACTATTAAATATTGAATCTCAACAAGCTAAGTCTCCTTTAAGTGATTCCATTAGAAGATGTCTGCAGAGGATACCTGCTGGCTATTCCCTGACTGCAGCCAGGAAATCTTCTGCAGATATAAAATTGGGATAGCAGGATCTCCCTCTGGGCTTTCTTTTCAAAGGCAGCTATGCACAGGCATTGGCTTTGGTGGAGAAGGCCATGCTTTGAATCTTCTAATCATGGCAGTAAAAGCCACCAGAGATAGTTGTTAAGACAGCATCTGCATATTTAGTAACTTAAGCAACTGCAGGGAATGTTGTTCAAGAGTAATTGAAATGGATTAAAAAGGCGTCAAAATCCACTGAGATCCTGTCGAGAAATCTGAGACATTTCAGGCAAAAAATTTTTTGCAGTCTTTTCTCATACATGTAATGGATGTTCTTCTTTCTGTATGCCCAGAAATGAGGACCTGTCAGTGTGAACTTTAAATAATTAAGTGATATATTGATTTGGACAAAGTATCTCTCTAAGAATTAAAGTATACTTCTATGAGGGTAGTGCTAAACCCTCACCCCACATCTGAAAGTGTGAACAGGAATCAGACTTGGAGCAGGAAGACATACAATAGAAAATTAAGGTAGTAGAAGGATATAAAACGAAACCAGGGATTATCTTGCTTATTCTGACCATTTTCTTCTCAGATTTATGGAGGTACTAAGATGTGTCTTGATTACATTTTCCTGTGCCTGCTAACATTCCTGATTTTGCACTTTGATACTATGTGGGCTCACACCTACTATTAAACTTTCATGATTGAATAATTTCAGTAGGGAAAAATCTGCTCTATTAAAGTGCATACAAGTTCAATAGCTAAAGTCTAAGGCAGACATATGAGGTAATATATAGTGTAACTTTTTATATTCTCAATTCTTCTTACTACACCCTAGAGATACTGGGAGACAATGGAGACAATGTGTAATGAATGACAGAAAATGCGTGTAAAAGCATTGTATGGTGAATAAATTAAAACCTTTAGTCATAAGACCAATAATAGGAGAAGCAAGAAATTAAGATGTATAAGCAAGGGAGACAAAGCATCTAGCAGAACAAATGGATATAATAATTTTCAAACATGTCAGCTTGAATCAACTAAGGTAAACAATTGGAGTCTCAGTGCATGCCTGGACTAGGCAAGCTTTGCCACTGAGTACTGTAAAATGGAAAGGAGTCATAAACTGTTGGAGAGCAGAAGGAGTATGTGTCTGACCATTTATAATCTTTTAATCAAACATGGAGCCCATAGCTGGAGTCTGGTAGCTTTGGAGACTACTTTGTCTGTGTATTCATAGACCATTCATAACTCAGTGAGCCATAAAATGCTCTCTCACTTTCTTGCTTCAGCAGTTTCAACACCTTCCTCTGGGACAAATTTCTCTAATAACAAGAGGTAATTCAATTTTGCTCTTGCTCAGTCCTAAGCAAACAGTTCTGGCTGTTGTGACTTACCAGATTTGTGGAGGAAGCGCAGGGAAGACAGCATAGCTGTTGGAAGCTACTGGGTGCCCCGTCAAACTGTAAATTGACTGTTGTGTACAGACTATCACAGATATCAATGCTTTAAAAACCTGAAAGTATTATTGAGCTTCATGGAATGGTGGAAGCTGGTGTCTGCCCCTCCACACCTTCACTTATAAGGCTGTTGAGGTGAACCTGGGACATGGGGAGCCCTGGCTCCCACTGTGGGAGATGAAGGCAGTGGCTATCCACAGCATTGGATAGCATGAATATGTGCGATGCTGAAATTGGGGAAGGTGATTTCAGTGCTGGCAGTGGAGGCAGAGGTGGTGCACTGTAGAGATGGTGATGCTCCTCTCCTGCTGCATGGGGTGGGGATGGTGCAAGGAAAGGGCTCTAAAGGGGCAGCACTGCTTCCCTGTGGGACCAGACTGCCTTCCTCTCCCTCCTGCCACCCCATTGCTTACGAGATTACTGCTCTTCATTCCAACATTTACATTTCTGCTGCGGATATATGGCATCAGCCAGTAGTAGGGCAATTCAGGGGAAAATCTGTCTGCTTCAGTATTCATGTGCTGTTCTAGCTCGGATTTTATACAACCCTTTAAATTTACAAGTTGGGAAGTTAATCTCATTTTTAAAACTCTTGAGTTTGTGAGGAATACCTTGAAATGGTTTCCATATCCATTTATTTTTAAGATCTTGCCTTATAACTGTGTCAGAGAGGAAGCATACTTGCCTTTGTTTTTACTGACAAAGAGCACTTACTGACTTGTATTTATATTGTCACAGAGAGAATGCACATTGTTACATCTGGGACGTGAAAATTGATTTAGAACTTGTATTCTACTGTGTAAGAACCAACAGTGATTTATTTGTGTTAGTTTTTTTAAAAACCCAAACAACAAAAATCTCAATGGACAGGTTTTTTTTGCAAAGTTTACTGTGCCTGCCTTTGAAGCACCTGGCCTTTTCGGAAAAAGGATGTCAGAAAAGGCCACTGGTGAGATTTGTCTTGTCAAATTGAGTATTTTCTTCCTGTATCTATTCTTCTCTCTAATCTGTTAGTTTGAGGCTCATCTGCAGGCCACATGGTGCTAAGGTTTTGGTCGTACCTTGCCCTGAGAGTTTTCCTTTCCTTTTCCCTTTTCCCTTTTCCCTTTTCCCTTTTCCATTTTCCCTTTTCCCTTTTCCCTTTTCCCTTTTCCATTTTCCCTTTTCCCTTTTCCCTTTCCCTTTTCCCTTTTCCCTTTTCCATTTTCCCTTTTCCCTTTTCCTTTTCCTTTTCCTTTTTCCCTTTTCCCTTCCATCCGTGCTGCTCCTGAGGATTTCCTTGCCAAAGAGGTTTTGAATGCTCCTCTGTTTGAATTTTTTTTCTTTGTTCAATTCCAAAGCAGCTCTCTTCACCTAACATTTTTCCTATATTTTCCTTTTTCCTGCTCTAGATGGCAATGTAACACTTTTTCGTTTGTTGAGAGCCTCATGTTTCTGTAAAATTTGTATAAACCTAGTAAGCCAGAAATAGATTTCTCTTATTATGTGTGTACAGTCCTAGCTGTAATGGCTCCCCTGCCACTCAGCTGTGACTTTCACCCCATCACTTCTGTTCACTCTCCTTCCTTGTCTTCCTTCTGTCCTCATCTCACAGGCTCCATCGCCTGTTCTTGCCACTCTTATCCCATGAGCTTAATTTTTTGCCTGCATCAGATTACGGGATCGATGTGCGAGACAACCTTGACTTCTGTGCTTATGTTTTCTTCACCTCTTTTGTGATGCTGGCCCAAATCTTAGCTTTCACACTGTTGTATTTCCATCTCTTCCCTCATGTCCAATTTACAATTTCAAACATATCCCCTCTTTGTGTCTCCTTTTTTTCCTTTTCTTTTTCCAGAGCAAGAACTTTATTTCCATGAAAAGCTCAGTTATTTTGCACTGATAATGACAAAATACCTGAGTAGACTCTCCTATTTTGCCTGTGAAGTAAAACGGGCTGTACTGCCCATCTGTTTTACTGAAACTAGGAACAGGCTGATAGCATGTATTTTCAGTTATTTAAAGGCAGCTGCACTGCATCAGACTGACATCTACATATTATTCTACCCTAAGAGTGGACAATGGTAGATGCTGAGGGAAAGAATACTAGAGAAGTGATGTATAGATTCCTTTCAGGTGGCACTTGAGAATTAAAGATCTATTGAGCCAAAAGTTGTTGTTTTTGTTATCTAAGTGTTTTGATGAAGATTTCTATGAATTGTGGAGTTTGTTCCATAATTTAAGTGTGGGACATACAGAAATAGATCTAATTTTCAGATGCTTTAAGTCTGCTCTTGATAATTAAATACAGTGTTCCTAGTAACTGGGTTATAAGGCAGTATGAACAATTGTGATTTTTTCTTTTTTTTGGATGAGGTAAAGCGAACTGTAGAGAGTGTAACAGAATTGTGTAACGATGCTGTCTGTTTTATTCATTTTTCCTTTCCTGTTAATCCCCAGTGGTCCATTTTCCTTTTTAATCTGCTGCTGAGCATTAAGATGTTTTTTGGGATGAGCACAAGATCTCTTAGTATGGGCTAATAGCTAATTTGGAACACATTGTTGTGTCTGTATTGTGTGGCTCTTTCCCTCTTCTGTTCTTTGTTTTGTATTTATTGACAGGAGATTGTTATTACCTATTACATGTTATCACCTGTTCATTTAGAAACATGATATCTCCTGCAGCTCTTCACAGTCAGCTTGCAAGTGGAGTGAGTAATTTTGAATAGTCAGAAAACTTAGCCACTTCATCCATGAATGCATTGAGAAACACAAGCCTTAGCAGAGAATACCATCACTGGTAACTTTCCTGAAATATGAAAACTGGTCATTGACTCTTACTGTTAATTTTATATCCGTTAACTAGTAATTAATCCTTCATATCCTTAAGAGTACTCTCACTTTTAGCCCAGGACAGCTTAGTTTGTGAGTCACAGGTGATAAACCTTGTAAAGGTGGGGAAAAAGAAAAGAAAGAAAAGAAAGAAAGGAAGAAAGAAAGGAAGAAAGAAAGAAAGAAAGAAAGAGATTTTCTGGATTACACTTTTCCATATGCTTTTTAACCCTTTCAGAGAACTCCAGTGGATTTCCTGGGCATGATTTCCATGGAAATCATACTGACTATCCCATTGAATTTGCCCATGTGTCACCTGAGTCTACTCTTTACTATAATTGCAACAAATTACTGATGCGTGCACCCTCAGTAAAGTAATGAACAGTATGAAATTACTGTAAAAACATGTGAGAGTAGAAAGTGGCTTGAATGAGACCACCATGGAAATGGTAGCATCTACTTAAAAAGGGAAGGAAGGAGAAGAATGAGAACTTTTTTTTAAAAAAAGTAAATTGAAATGCAGAAATATATGCTTAAAACCTTGGTGCTAATGACACAGGCAGAACAAACAATGACAAAGGATACCAGCAATATCAAAATCCATCTTTGCTAAATGCTGAGGTCGCTGTTGACCGCTAACATGTACATATACACACCAAACCTGTGAATTGGAATGGATGTTGAAGGATGACTGTAACAGGATACAGTGGGAATGAGGGACAAATTAAAAAAAGCCAAAACTGACAACAGAAGCAACTGGCATGACTGGAATAATACAAAATCATTCTATGTATGTGCAATTGGTGAGAGAAATACCAATTAAATGGGTTTCTTTTTTTCCTGTGCAGTAAAACTACTGTGAGAAGAGGGTAAGAAGGCTTAGAATCATAGAATCATTTTGGTTGGAAAAGACATTTAAGATCATCAAGTCCAACCATTCTTTGTGGTTCTTAGAAAAGTTAATGTCTTCAGGTGGATGAGGCTAACAAACAACATCCAGAAACATTTAAAGAACTTGAAAAACTTCTGTTTAAGATATGCAGGATAACCATAACACTTGTTATCACAGCTTGTTAGCACTGAAAAGCTAGAAAAGAAAGGGTTTATATTTATAAAATGGTAAAAGAGGCCTTAATTTAAGTTCCGGGAACATTTTGGAACAACTTCTGAAACAAGTTGGGCTAAATCTAGCTTGAAATTAAAAAGATGTTTACGAACCGAAAGGATTTAGGAGAAAAAAACCCCACACCAAATTTCAGCATCTTTGTGTGATAAAATAGCAATCCACATGGATAGAAGTGAAACTGGAAATACATCACTTCTTTGGATAAACATGATCTTTCAGAAAGTTCAGAAGGAAGGAAGTGAAATTAGTTGATAACCAAATCTAGAGAGTAACTCTTTGTGGTTATTGTCTAAATAATAGTCCTAGCCAGATTTGTTTGGAGTTTTTCTGGTCAGAGTTTTTTCAGGACTTTAACAAAGTTCTCAACTTGGCATTGACCTGAAGCTGGGAGGCAGTGAAAATCCTCTGGAGAGACTGAGTTGAAATTCAAAATTATCTCAGCGAACTGATGAAATGGCTTCTAATAAAAACCTGTAAATCAATAGGGATATTCAGTTAGGCAGTGATAATCACCTACACAAATACAGTATGGGAAACAACTGATTAAGCAACAGTCCTTCAGGAAAGAGTCTGTGAGTACAGTGATAACAACCTGAACATGAGTCAACAATGTCTTGCTGTTACACAAGGACAAACTTCATAGTGAGAAGTATAAGCAAAAGGAAGTTTGCAAGTCATGTGACATCATCTTTTCACTCTACTCAGCCTTGGTGTGGATGCACTTGAGAACTCTGACTGGTCTAGAGTATATAATTTCATGATGAATGTGGGATTACAACAACAGGCTTTGAGGATGTGAAAGCCTTCCACAAAAGAGCGAGTGAGCAATCTGTTCTCCGTATTTATGGCGTGCGCAATAGGCATGGATCGCAGCAAGAAAGGTTAAGGTTAGGTACTGGAGTTTCTAACATTGAAGAGAATGAATCACTTGAACAATGTGATTTCCTAACACCATAGAAGCTTTCTCACCACATCTATCAAGGATGATGTAAGATCTTACAGCTGACCAAGCCTTGAGGCAGGGGATGGACTGAAAATATTTCCAGTCCAGTTCACTATTATCTCTTGCTTTACCTCCTTTCCCTTAGCTCCTCTGCTTTCCTCACTTGGAAGCTGCTTGCCATCTGCTTCAACAGCCTCTACTTCCTAAGTTTATTTTTCTTGAATTTACCATGGAGAGCTAATGAGGTCAATGTCAATCTTGGTCAGACCTCACTACTCTTTTACTTTTCCAGATCATTCATTAGTTCATTGAACATCATTGGTCCTGGCATTGATTTTTGAGGTACCTGTGCTGGCAAATTCCCACCTTCTGAGAATGAATCATTTGTTCCAAACTGTTGTTTCCTGTCTTCCAAACAATTATCAGTCCCTGAACGGTCTTCCCTCTTGTCTTGTGGCACTTTAATTGCTCTTCAGAACTGTTGCCGAAGGATCTTATATAAAGTGTGTTGTTGGGTTTTGCTGGGGGTTTTTTTGAGTGTTTTTTTGGTGGTGGTTTTTTTGTTTGTTTGTTTGTTTTGGTTTTGTTTTTTAATGCATGCTGCATTATACTTACTGAAATACTGCTTTCTCACTGCGTCCTTTAAATCTGTTTCATGAATATAAAAATGATGTTGATTCTGCTCTGGTATGTTACAGTTATTCGTGTGCCCACCTGTTCTAGCATCTATTATATTTTATGCTAATTAACAGGCAAATTAATTTTCTGGTATGTTAATCAGACTCATTAGTCTGTAATTTCCAAAATTGCCTCTGTAGCCCCTTACAAAGCTTGGTCTGATATTTGTCTTTTCTCACTCTGCTGGAAAGTAATAGAGCTTGCAATAAGCAGAAGGGGATGTACTTTTGTTTGTTATTCTGCAGTTTCAGAACTGAATCTCTTTAAAAACTTTGTGAATATGACTGATGCTGTTTGATGTATTTTTTGGGGCAGGGGTGGTTTAGGGGCACTCTTTAGAATTTCCATTGCTACTTAACTTTGCTCCTTAATCAAGTTCTCCATAAATAAAAGGATCCTGAAGGTCAGATTTCAACTTTTGTTGATGCTGATGAAAATAATTAATTTCTTAGAATGGTTTTACCTTTCTTGAGTATGACTCACTCTGAGCATTGTTTTACCCAACTGTCTAGTTTGTTTGGGTTTTTTTTTTTAAAAAGTGGGGGTTTTTTATATCCTTAGCATTGCCCTTCTCTCCTGATAAGCCCTTGCAGCCAGATTTCCATGAATAATTTAGAAAAGAATATGGATTCAAAATCAATTAGCATTAGTTAACCAGGACCAGGTAGGGCACTAGCATTTTTTAGAACAGTATTTATTTGTATATTGCTATACACAGGAGGGCCCTGGGCCACAGATGGGGCCTTCTGCCATAGCAATACTTTTACTGTTACTGTGTTTAAAGATTCCAGCAAGAAAGGTATAGAACTGGAGTCCTTCAAGAAACAGTTAATTGTTTAAAAAATATCTAAAATAACATATATAAGGAAAGACACAGACCTGTTAGAGCAGGCCCAGAGGATGGCTATGAAAATGGAGAGAGGGCTGGAACTTCTGTTATGAAGACAGGCTTAGAGAGTTGGGCTTGTTCAGCCTGGAGAAGAGAGGACTCCTGGGAGACCTTATTGGAAAAAACTCTCAGTACTTAAACAGGGTTTGTAAGAAAGACAGAGAGATGTTTCACCATAGCCTGTGGTGGTAAGACAAGTGGTAAGGGTTTTAAACTGAAAGAGGTTAGACTTAGATTGGACGTAAAGAAAAATTTTTTACAGTGAGGGAAGTGAAACATTGGAACAGGTTGCTCAGTTTGAATGTTGAGTATCCTGTGTCAAGTCTTATCCTGTGCAGTTTCTTCTAAACTAGTTATTTCCCTTTTCTTTACGTTTTTTTTAATATAATTTCTGCATTGCTAGATGTTATACCACCCTTCAAAGTAATTTTCCGCAGATTTATGCTGATACATTATTAAAAATAAATATTTCAAGTGACGCAAAGGTCCCTCAACTTCTTTTGAACTATATTTTTAATATCTAGGAAAGTTGATGTTTCAAATCATCCCTGATCTTAGTGCCTTAGGGCTTGCAAAACATCCCCAGTATTAATGAATGTAATCTGAGGAAAACATTTGTCAGAGGGAGCTGGGAAAGGGACCATGAAAAACGTATTACGTAGGCTGGTGCAAAATGGCTAGCCTTCTGATTATAAATCTAAAATATTAAAATAATGAATTCATAGAAGCCCCATTAGACATCAAAGTTTGTGTCTTATTGGGGTATGCTTTTAATTTATACGCCCTGTTTCAGGCCAAAAGCAAACCTGATAAATTGAACAGTGAATTCCTAACCTGATTGAAAAAACCTGACTCTGGGTCGTTCTTGTCAATAGTAAGGAGACTGTGCAAGCTGAACTCTGCTCAAGTACATGCCTGTGGTATAATTTAATGGCACATTTTCAAACCTTACAACTTTTAAATACAGAGCTAAACTTTAAAGCAGCAGCTTAGCAGACCTTATGCTCTTTGCTCTTTTACCTTATTTCAGGTTTCTTTGTTTCAGAAGTCTGTAGCAGAGGCAGCTAAAGGAAGAGAGAATTTAAATGTTTTCAGTTGGCAAGGGCTGTCAGTGTTAAAGCTAATAAACATGATGTCTTCCCTCCTCCCTTTTTTCATAGGAGGAAGGAATGCACTGAAATGAATATGCAGGCAGCTCATAGTCTATAGATTGCCCAAACCCAAATCTGAGTTTAGGAATGTTTAAGCATTCTTCATTACATAACCTTCCATTAAAAAAAAAAAAAAGTTGAGGCTTTGTTATATCCCACCTAGAAACACATTAGAATTCCAGAGATGACAGATAAATATAGTGCATGAAGGCATGTTAAACATCAGTAGTAAGTGCATAGGATGAAAGAAAGTGAGTGATTATGGTGCTAATGAGAGATTTGGGAGACCTGCTTTCAATTCCCTCAGCTGCCACAGGCTGCCTCTCTGACCTGGAGCAAATTTGTCTCTCAGGCTTAAATTTACAAATGTGTTTAGGCACATAACTGCCTCTGTTTAAACAAATACATTGTTGATGAAATGAATGGTAAGTTATTGATCTGTGCATTTAGTTCCCTAGGCTTCCACTTTTGCTCTGCAAAATTGGGGGTGATGTTGCTCCATTAGCTTAGATTTGTGCTGGGAACATAAATGGCATACTAAGCTTTTGGAATGCTGATTGGCCATCTGTAGGAAGCATCAGAATATTTCATATGATTATGCCTCTGTATGAATTCATGTTGACTTCCTTTCTGATACTGTATCCAGTTCTGATCAGCCCACCTCAAAAAGCCCATAGCAAACCCAAAGAAGGGCAAAGGAAATGATCAAAGGTATGTAATAATCATTTCTGCACATGGAGAGGTTGAATAGACTAGCACTCTTCATCCTGAAAGAGGGGTGACTGACTCACCCATCCTGAACGAGGGGTAAGTGAATGAGGATGTGATAGCAATCAATGCAGTTGTGAATAGGGAACAATTACTGAGAGTTTCTCTCACCATCTAAGTGCTGTAGACTTAGTTTTTTACCCAACATACAATTAAACTGCAGGACTCTTTTCCAAGGGGATTGTGGGTGCCAAAAGTTAGATGATTTTAAAATCCATTATAGAAAAATTTCTGGATGAAAAATTCATTCTGGATTATGGAACACAAAGAAATGACCTCGAGTTCAAGGAATTCTGTAGGCTCAGACTGCAGGAAGCTATGGGGAACTGCTGCCTCCTGTTTATTCTCATTTATATTTTGGGCACGATTGGTACTGACCACATCAGAGAGCATTCTAAGATAGATGGACCTTTTGTCTTGCCTGACACAGACATTCTTATGTTCTTCCTTTCTAAAAGGAAACAAATACAGACAAATATATTCTGTGCAGATTGTTGTGTTCATCGATTCAATGACGGATGATGGGCATGCCCTTTGCTGAGAAAGCTGAGGGGAAAATGTTGAAAAGATATTTTTGCATTATGTTTCATCTTCTTTCCCTGGAACGAGAAAGAAGGGGTTCCCTTTGAAGAACATGTTCTCCTTCAATGCCTGAATGTGTCTAGATTGTAACATCGAAGTTTAGTATCAGTGAAGGTCAAACATAGTGACAACTATCTTCACTCTAGATGGGGAGTAAACTGCTTTTATAGGAGGATCTGTTCCATGATCTGGCCGGGCACAGAGGTAAGGCTGACAGGGCGGTAGTTCCCAGGGTCCCCCTTCCTACCCCTTTTTTAAAAATGGTTGTGATGTTTCCCCTCTTCCAGTCACTAGGGACTACACCTGACTGCCATGACTTTTCAAATATCATTGAGAGTGGCTTGGCAACTACATCAGCCAATTTCTTCAGGACTCTGGGATGCATCTCACCAGGTCCCATTGACCTGTGTATGTTCAGGTTCCTCAGATGGTCACGAACCTTATCTTCACTTACAGTGGAAGGGACTCTGTCTCCCCATCTTGTGGGGCTTCAACTCGAGAACAGCAAGGAGAGAGGTTGTCAGGGAAGATTGAAGCAAAAAAGCTGTTGAGAAACTTAGCCTTTTCCTCACTGGAGAGATATTCAAGACCCATCTGGATGCTTATCTGAGCCTGCTCCTAGGGAGCCTGTCCTAGGGAGCCTGCTTTGGCAGGGGGTTGGACCCAATGATCTCTGGAGGTCCCTTCCAACCCCTACAATTCTATGATTCTATGATCTGTTGTCACCAGTTCTCCATTGTTGCTCATCAGACGGGGTACACTTCCTTTTTTTACACTTTAACCTTCCTTTTCTGGTTCATGTATCTGTCAAAGCCCTTTTTGTTCTTCTTGGCATCACTTGCCAAGTTTAGCTCAATCGTGCCTTGGCCTTCCTCACCTCATTCCTACACAGCCAGGCAACAACCCTGTACTTTTCCCAGGATACCTGTCCCCACTTCCACTGCCTGTGTAGTTCCATCTTGCCTTTTAGTTTGGCTAGTGGGTCTCAACTCAGCCATGCTGGTCTCTTGCCTCCCTTTCCTGACTTTTTACTCCTGGGGATTGAGAGCCTTTGTGCTGTGTTGAAAGAATCCTTAAACATCTGCCGGTCCTGTTCCACTCCTTTTTCTTTAAGGGCCATTTCCCAGGGAGTCCTATTGATTAATTGCCTTGAAGAGCTGGAATTCAGATTTTGTGAAATTCAGGATCCTGACTACACTTTTTATTTGGTTCATGTGCCTTAGGACAGTGAACTGCACCAGTGCATGATCACTGCAGCCCAGGCTGCCTCTGATCTTGACATCCCTGATGAGCTCACTTGCATTCGTGAACATCAAGTCCAATATCACTTCCCCTCAAGTAGGGCTGTCTATTTCCTGTCTCAGGAAGTTGTCCTCTAGACACTACAGGAGTATGTGATTGCCTACAGCTTGCCATACTACTTTTACTTTGGTTGATAAGAGAAAGCAGAGCTTGTTCATCTGTGGCTCTTGGTTGCGAGTAAAATCCTGAGAGGTCAGCAAAGCATCTCTATTATTCCTATACAAGCCAGCTGGTATCACAGTCATGGTAGAGCAGAGGGGGAGTAACACCTCTTGGAGATGGTTTGGTCTAGCCTTGAGTATTTTGAGTGTTTTGCTCCTGAGGTAGACTGTGGACTTTTTTGGGGTTGTGGTTTGGATGTGGATCCCCCTGTGGCTATGAGCAGCACCACATACTAGCTACTAGGTGTCTGTCTCCTTACAAGAGAAGGTATTTTCTGATATTTTTTTCCCTTAGCAATCTTTCTTACAGAAACCCCAATCATAGCATGGCATTCTTCTAGGTACACTGAAAGACATGTACCTCTCTCTGTGAGGTTTATTAACACTACTTACCATGTGGTAATAGGGCATACCCAGCAGCAAAACACAGTACTTTCCTCCCAACGAGACTGGAATGCAGCTTCCAGGCTTGCCATGGCCCCAACAGTCCTGGCGGTGAGGAACTGAGATGAGACAGTTTATTTGCAAAACAGAGAGCTGTATCGCTAGCAATGAACTGAAGAACAAACAGAAGACTTTACACAAATGTGACACTTGCTCTTTTCAAATTACAGCCGTTTTATTTTTACTACAGATGAAAAACAAACAAGCTGCTCTGTCTTGTCTCTCCCAGCTTGCTCGGAGATTCAGCTCAGCTTGGCTGCATGTAGATCAATTTGTTTCAAGAGATCAGCATTTCCTTTTTAACCTTTTGAACTGTAAGGCCCCGTAGGATCCTGATGTTTTCATCAATTATATATTTTCATTTTGTACTGGTAATCGATAGCACTTCAGAACACTAATGCCATACCATATCTTTGTCTTGGGCTAGTAAGTGAATAATAACTAAATAATGCATTTCAAACAAGAGAGCAAATGAATATTCTCCCTCCAGCGCACAAAGAAACATGCAAAAAGAAATCACCGAAGAATAGGACATTGATTTTTGTGGCTCCAAACTTTCCAGCTGAAGGCAGAAACGACCAGAACAGGAGTTGTAGTGCATTATCTTACTCCTGAAGTTGCACTTGGGCATAAAACTTCAAAACGCCTCTCATTTTCCCAGCATTACGGCTGGATAAAAGTTTGGTGCAGACCCAGGTAGTGCTGAGACTTCACAGCTACAGGAATATTCGGAAAGCAAAAGAAATGCCTGCAATTCCAGCATTGTTAGCAGGGCCTTTTCAAACACTATGTGTTCTCAGCAGACAAAGCTTTCAAACAATTGGTATCTGGAAAACAAGGCTGCATCTGTACTAGCAGACCTGAGAGGGCCGGGGAATAGCCTCGGACTCTGTTTTGCAATCATACACACTGTTACATTGTTAGCACAGGTTTTGTCAGAATTTTGGCTGGTGCTAAGCAGTACTCTCCCAAACAGCGCCGGAGCGTATGTAGATTGGGAGTTAACGCTCTCGGCAAACAGCTTGAACATGAAATCCCTATTTTGAGTACGAGGACTTGGCTGTGCAGGTCGGAACCACACTGTGTCAGCTGGCCTTGGGGGCAAAGAGCAGTCTATCTCTTGTTTCATTTGCTAATGTAGACATAGTTGGTGGGTATTAGCTGTATTTGATAATCTTGCTACCAGCAGCAGAAAGAACATCTCCCGGCTAAAGTGTTGGACTGGGAATGGAGCGATTCAGTGCCTAGACATTGCACAGATTTTCAGTGTAACTGAAGGTCGCTTAGTCTCTCAGTGCTTCTTGTTTTGCTTATAAAATGGGGACTTTCTTTCTTCTAAGTACTGTGATGATGTGTGGAAAGATGTGATAGATGGATTGTAACCTATTTAATGCAGCAAATGTCTCATACTAGAAGTGTAACTGGGGACTTCATCTGACTAAGAAAAGTTTCCAGTTCTCTCTCTCCCCCACTGTTTATTTCTCCAAATCAAACTGTTTAGCTCAAGCACTGAGACCTCTGGAGGCCCTGGAATCAGGCTGCGTTATTTTTGTCTGCTGTGAATTCAGCCCACCAGTGTACCAGAAAAGGCTGAACCCCTACTTGGAGTTTGTCAAAATATGTTTTGAGCCTGAAATGTTTAGAAGATGATAGGCATATGGCATTTTCTATGTAAATTTTGTGTCACTGGAAAATTTGGGACCAGCTCTCAGTGACTGGGTGATACAGAGCTGCACCATAAATAATAACAATAATGACAATAGCAACAAAGATAAAATGGTAATAACAGCAACAGAAGAAAATAGTGAAAAACTGTTACAGATGCACACAATAGGATAGTTGTATTTTACACCCTTATTCAGGATAGTGCCTAAACTTATCCTTAACATTAAGTACACTTAAAAAGAAGGGATATAGACTGATCTTGGCCACAGGAGTGCTTGGCAGCCATTATGTCCAGAATGAGATCCAAAACAAAGCAAGCATTCATCTGGACAAGTTTCTTTCCCTAAATTGATAGTCCGTCTGGTGGTAGCTCTGCTGGAGCTCTCCATCCCTAGAATTTAATGTACTGGTCTTTATCAGTCCTGTGGTTCCTTCGCTCCTGTTTGTCTTCTCCAGGGTTTCTTTTCAGCAGAGTATTTCCAAACACATGCTAGCATGTTGATGTATGTACTGATAAAATTCTTCTGGCAAGTCAGCATAAACTTGCTGATGCCACCTTAGTTTAGACATGAATATGCTGCATTTCTCAGAGAGGCAGTGATGCATTTGAATAAGGGGTCTCTGTTTTATTCTAAATAAACTCTTGCATTGTGACTGATTGCACTTGCTAGTATAATGACTGAATTGTTGGGACTATATTTGCTGAATATGGGTGGGCTATTGTAGCTCAACACTCTTTTCACTTATTGCAATGCCCTGTCATGTGTTTCTGATGCCAGCCAAACTATGGTGTCCTGGTAGCAGTGGAATCAGCAGAGAACCTACACTTGGGATATACTCACATATATTCATATATGCCCAAGATCCTTTGGCTTGATTCCTTGTCATAAGTCTCCATGTATTCTTACTTTACCTGGATATGCTTTGTCTGAGGACTTTGTAGCATTTCATTATTATTTTATATTTCACATTATATATTATCTCTTGCTAAATGACCTAAATGTGAAAATGTAAATGAAGAAACTTCTATCTCAAGGTACATTAAAAATAAACAGTTTGAATGATCCAATCTCTCACACAATTTTCCAAAATTTGTCCTCTTTTTATGCAGAAGGTTAAATTTAATTTTAACTGGACAGCAGAAAAATGTCTGAAGCTCTAGGAATGAAGAACGTTTTCTCTGATTCAGTGTTGTAAAGTTTCTAAGGTCTAGACAAACCCTTATTATTTTTTACTTAGCATATGGAGTAGCATGTTTAATTTGGCTAGAAATCCTTTCTTTTCCAGCTTCATGAACATATCTCTAGTCTCTGTCAGTAAAAAGGACATAACTCTGTAACGAGTCTTGCTCAAGACTGCCTTTTAGCTTAAGACAGTCTTCAGATACCAGAGGGCTTTCTGCCCCCAAAAGATTTATCTGTTCCTGCTGTCACCTCAGACCTGTGTGCTAGCATAGGTGGGAATTGAAGAAGTTTTCAGACTTTCCAGCCAAACTTTCTGTACAAAATCCATTAAGATTTCTGTGCAGATGGGGGTAGAGAGGGGACCTGTTGAAGTGGATACGCTTCTTTTAATCTTGACTACAATACAATCAGATTTTTCTATTGATCTTTGATCTGAAGTACAAAAACGTCCCTTAAGCCGCGGGAATTCAATGTATCTATTGAATTATCTATCTAGCAACAGTAGAGTCAATTTTTAGAAATATATATTCGCTTACTATATCATTTTAATTATATTATTTGAGTATCTGACATATATCTTTGGTTTTTAGAAGTTGGGAGAAAATCCTGTCTTCACAGGTGTACGCACAGTAGAGTTACTTTTTTAGTGAGGAGTTAAATTTTATCTTCAACACTTACATGCTCTCTATTCATCCTACTGATGTTACTGAGAGTCTTTAACTTCAGTAGGAGTTTGATCAGGCCCTAAAGAAAGTTGGCATCAGCTACAAAAACCAACAAAGGACCATTTCTACAGAGAAATTCAATCAAAATATCCCTCTTCAAGAATTAGAAAAAGCACTGTGGAAAGACATTCAATAAACCAGCTAAGATTATGTAATTAAATATCCAACATGTCAGGCACTAGACGTTAGTACAGTTCCAGATAATTTTAACTCTTATATTTATTCTCTGTGTGATAGTATTTAGCGAAGGTGGTGTACCCATGTAATTCTAAGTGAATAGCATCTTTCTTGTGGTCTATAAAATATTTTTTTTCAGTAATAAATCTTTTATGAATTACAAGGCCTGAACAAACAGAATCTTCTCCCACATTTAATTTTGAAGTTTCCAGAAGATGAAAAATTATTTTAATTCCACAAGCTGCTCCAGGGCCCATGTCTCCTCACCATTCTCAGCCGTTTGCATGCAGGGTATTCTCTGAAGCAAAACAATTCTTTGTTGTCATATTCAGGTGTGGGTTTGAGAATATTTTGTCTTGCTGGTAACGTGGGTAAAACCGAAAAATCTTTGGATTTCTCCATTCTGTGCAGACTTCCAGAACCATCCCTCAGATTGTTTTGCTCAGATGTTTCTGATCACACCCTGGCAAATGTTGTATTACCCATCCCATCTTAACATCTCTTCTGACAGATCATAATGCAGACCTTCCATCATTTGAGCTATTTTGACCTGAAACAGTAAACACCAAAACAGTGACATGTTAGTGGCACGTAAGCACTCTGTGGGTGAGGCTCATGGGATGGCTGTGAGGAAACAAAGGAAAAGTACTGCTTGTTAAAAATGCAGTCAACATGCTCCAGCAGCAGCTCTGTGTGGAAAGCATGGATGATAACAAATAAGCCTTACTTCACCTAGAAGCCAGAGGTCTTTGCCTGGACTGTACTTCAGGTTTTCCAGATAATGATCAACAGGCACAACTGACTGCCTGAAATTTTGTTGATTTATCTATTTATTGTAGTAATAAGGCAGTTCAGGTTTTGGAGCTTGCTTAATCATGTATTTCTTTAGCAAATTAATAGATGGTGTGTGTAAATGATGAGTAGGGAGCTATTTTTTTCTTCTTGATGATTTTCAATTTCTTTTTTTATGTAAACAGGAGCTGATTTTTCTTATATTTATGAGTGGAAAAATAACAGTGAAGCCATTGTTTAAGAGGTGAAAAGGTGCAATAACAACAGCACAAACACTGCATAACATTCCAGATCCTGAAATGGAGAGGCCTGTTTTGAGAACCAGCTTGTCTCCCTTTGGTGCTTGATTTATTATTTATATTCATTTGGGAAATGAGCCCTCAGGAGGTTGAAATGTAATTATCCAGTGACTTGTTTAGTGTGGGGGGAAAAAGGGAAAAGACAAAAAACTCCCACAAGGAACAGTGTAATGTCTTACCAAACCATCTGAAAAAACCTTTTCTTCTTTGTTTTCAATTACTGAGTAACTCTATGAATGTCTCTGTATTGGGGTACATGGACTTTGCGAGAAGAAAATATAGGTAAATAGCCGACCTGATATTTCAGTGTGCAACCCTGCCTGTTGTTGGGTTTGAATGGAAGAAGATTAAATGGAGACACAAAATATGTTCGGGGAGGGGAAGAGAGCAAAAAATCGTAGAAGATTGCAATGTCTCAGCAGTAATTGCTTGAGATCAGTTATGTCAGCAGTAATGTGAAATATTTTGTATCCTGTTATTGCTTCTGTAGGAAAAAAGATCTATTCTTCAAAGAGGTGAGAGCACCATCTGTGACAGTAATGTGGGAACGAAACTTGTGAGAAGACATCGTGTTTCCATCTGTTTTTAGAGTGCCTTAAACAATGGCCAAATCTGCCGAATAGCTTCTGCTGTGTGAACTTGTGAAGTGTGGTTTACAATGTTTTATGGCTTCTGCCTCTGAACTTATGCATGCAAGTCCAGAACAACTGCCTGTCAAGTGTAACCGCCTTTGTGTGCAGACGTGTCTGCACTGGAGGGCACACACAGCATCAAAGGTCTGATCTGGCAGCTGACTTTCATGTTGGTCATATATATGCTGAAGCAGAGAGCTCCTAAATTCTTTGTCAAGCATCTCCGTTTCCAAATATTGGCTTCAGGGTGTATTTAATAATAGATATTTTAAAGAATAAAATGTGATAATGCCAGGTTATCATCTTGTGGTACCTTTATCTTTTTTTTTTTTGTATCAGGAAGTTGTCTTGTGGCACTTGTATCTTTTTTCTAACGAGCCATATTGTCTTCAACCCGTCTGACTGAGTAAGTTAACACTGACCTTTGCAGTTATTTTATATTCTCCTTTTGCCATCCCCCTCATCGTGATGTTGGCTTTCAGGGAAGCTCAGGAGAGTGGACCTTTTTGGGGACCAAGGTTAGCTAAAGAGCATGAGAGACTAGCATTTAAAGGGAAAGCCCTCTTATCCCTGACATCTATTACTCTGGAAATTCTACTTCCTTTTAGTGTTGTGGTGGAAGGCATTGCTTGATAAATAAATGAAAATAAGATGGTATTTTTTTCCTCATATAAATGCACTCAGAAATTTAACAGACCCCAAAGTCTAACTGCTCTGGCCAGCTCTGCCATTACCTGAAGTCTGGGACTTTGGAGCAAGTTTCTATACAGGTAATTTCTGTCATCTTTTAAAAGCCCATTATTTTTTCATTACTCTTTGCTTATAAATCATACTGTAGCTAAGCACCCCTTTAAATTAGTGCCTGTGAGTGAAAGACCCTCCTTGGAGACATCAGTTTATCATCTTGGAGAGCATTCCCCCAGCCCACTAGCTGGGAGGGGGACGGTGTGAGTTCCAGTACAGTAGTTCTGCACCAGCAGGAGATTTCTCTTGTGAAAGGGAAATCCTCATGAGAGGGATGGAGAAAAGGATTTGAATCCTAAATCACCTGTGAATCCTTGGGAGACCCAGGTGAGAAGCTTTCTGTGTCCTGCTCTCTGCACAGCAGAGGCAACCTTACAGGAGCTGGCCTGGCCAGAGCTCTTAATTCATTTCAGCAGCATACTTTGATCAGGACTCAAAACAGAGCTTCTCTAATTTGCTGAACTGAGGGTGTAACATCAAATTTAATTTACGTCTTATTAAAATTATATATATGTCTTAGGTTTTCACCTCAGAAACGCACCAACAGGAAGCAGTTTTGATTGGAAGGTGGTCGCAGCACCAAACTTGACTAAGTTTAAGAAGTGTCCGGATGATGCACTCACTCCCATGCTCTGACTTGGCTGGCCCTGTGTGGAGCCAGGAGTTGGTCCCTTCCAACTCAGGATATTCTGATTCTATGGTTCTATTTATGTTTTATCTAGGAAATCCAAACAGAAGATTTTAAAAAGTAGCTTCAAATGAACGAGAAGAATGAATGGTAATATTGTGATCTTGTAAGAAAGAAAAATCAGGAAAGGCTGAAGCATTGTATGGTGTTTATGCTCTTTTATTTTTCAGGATATATGAGGGAAAAAAACAACCCTGTGTAAAGGAATATTAAGAAACAAGGAAATACTTACATGAAATAACCTTCCAGACTAATGGGAAAGGATCTTTTGTGATTTTAAATATACCCCAGCACTGTGCTAAACTCATGCAAAGGATGAAGGAAACAAGTTACAAATGGAGAGAGTGTCAAATTCGCAAATCAAGACAGAATAATTCATCCTAAGAGATAATTTATGCCGACTAAGCTGTCTGAGGTTTTGGAGATCAGTGTTTGGCATATGTTTCTCTACAGCTTGAACGGTGGACCACAATATAGTACATAGATGATTCATGGGTTGGAGACTTTCTGCCCATGCAGGGTTGGAGGGGGTTGGCTCAGCTACAGAACAATTTTTAACATTCCTTTGCACCTTATGTCTTGGGCTTCTTTTCAGTGGTTTCAAACTCCAAATTCTCAATAGCTGAACAAGAAATTAATGGGATAAATTGCTCAATGTATGTAAGCAAATTACAGGAGAGATGTGACTTATGAAAACAGTTGTGTCTCTTCCATGCTTAAATTCCAGCTATAATGTTGGTAAAGGTGACAGTAACAATATTAATAGGGAGAATATGTTGCTATTAAATGGACTGCAGCCACCCCTTTATTTACTTTCAAAGGTGTTATTTGCCAGTACTGTCTGCTCCCACTCTCCCCCTGCAAAAGAAGAAGAAAGCCAGAAAGAGTGAGAACCAGAAAATGCAGAGAGGACTCTGGCCAAGTTCAGCAGGGAAATGCAAGTGATGTCATGAATCTTCCCTGCCATCAAGGGTACAGGCAAACACTAGGTAAGTGGGTTTGTTTTTTTCAGGGTTTTTAAAAAATAATATTTTAAAAAAATAAATAGTTCATATAACTTTGCAGAAAGACTTGGGTAGCTGTTCTGATTAGTGATATCAAAGATCAGATGGAAAATTAGCAGTATCCCCTTATACCAGTAAAAGCAGAGCCTGAACTTTTAAAAGTTTGCTGCCATTAATGGTTGCAGCATTTGAAATGTCTAATAAAGCTTATGATGACAATTCTCCGTTCACCACAGCTCTTTCTCTTTTAATCCATTTTTGCTTTCCTTGACTGTTTGACCTTCTTGAATGATGCTAAAATTTACTGGTAGGTCAAAAAGTCACAGAGGCCCACATGAGGCATAAAGCAAGAGAAAAGAGGGTAGGATTTCTAGGCAAAATCAGTGCATTTCTAAAGGCTACTTCATACTGCACGTAACACATCAGTGCTGTTTACAAGAGGGGCATATGGAAGTTTTCTTTATACATATTACAGGCATTTTTTATACTCTTATGGGGAAAAACTGGTTTGCAAGCTTCACATTCCAGGATCTGTAACCAAATGCCAAGACTTTTCAGGTCCGCCAAGTTCAAAATCTAAGATTTCAGGTTTACTCGCCAGCTCACATTTTCCATTTGGCAGCAGCACTCCTTCCAGCCCTGCCAGTAGCTGGGCCCCGAGATGCCTCCTTACAAGGACTGGGATTTAATTTAAATTTTGTTTTTTCAAACATTATTGTTCTGTGAAGATGAAAGTCCAAAATTTCAAGATAAACCCAGGCTGAGCAGAATCCGTTTTTCCTGCTGAAATGTCTCCGAGAGTGCCCGCTTTGAGGAAATTTTGGAAATGCTATCTGACTTAGCCAAGGGAGCCTATTTGTTACCTGCAGTGATATTTCTTTGTGAATATACATTTGTCAGGAGAATCCTGGTTTTTTGCTTAGATAGTGAGGGAGATTTTTATTTTTTTTATTTTTTCCCAACTGTGCATGCCTAATTCCCCTTACTGTTAATGAGTGTTCAATGTGCTCTTTGAAATGAAGGAAAAAACCTTCTATGCAACTGATAAAACAGAGCTTAAAGAGGCAGGGTGACAACACTTGGGGGGGTGGGGGGTGGGGTGGGGTGTGTGAAACAGCTGTCTGGCTGTGAGTTTAATGCTTTTCTGCCACAGGAGTCAAACCGAAGCAAATTGGTAGGGATTTTTTTCTTTTTCTTTTTTTCTTTTTCTTTTTTTCTTTTTCTTTTTTTTTTTTTTTTGGTATGAAAGCAGTGCTTGAAGGGGAGAGACAATAGGAATTGCGTGGTAAAAGAGCTGTGAATTTTAATTAGCTTCAGTGTATGAGCCATGGAGTGTTTCCCTAAAATAAATAAAATAAAACTATTCAAAACAGAATAGCAGGGGAAAAAATGGATTGCATAAATTGTACTGACATTCCTTTGGTGCTCATCTCTTTTCTGTGCTGTGTTCTCATTTAGATGGTGACCTTTCAGACCAGATCTAGATAAATTAAATCAAAATAATGCTTATCCTTGTTGTGCCACCCCCTAGCAGTCCGTTCATTCAAACTTTAAGGAAATTTTGTGGCAACAAATCACCATGACATACTTATTCTTGCAATCCCCCTTGTCCATCCTTAGAGAAGATCTATGACTTAGCATATGAAGTGGATTACCTTTCACCCCAATTAATGTTTTTATAATGAGTACCAAAGGAAGTAATAATGTTTTGCCACTTATTATCGTGTGTTGCTGGGGCAATCTCTGAAACTCAAGACTTAGGTCATTGGCAGCACTGACATGATGGCAATCACGCTGCTGAGGTTTAAGCCCTGCTACAGTGATGAATAAATGGGTCAATTTAATTTCCAGTACTATCAGTCTGAAGCTATGAGGAGCTGAATGAGTGAGATATAAATGTCCAGGGGTTTTGCAGAAATTCCAACCATTTCTGAACCTATTCAAATGTAACTGAACATAGAAACAATAAGGTAATAAAATAAATTATAATCAGGTTTGTCTGGGAACTGGAACAGGAACTACATAATTTTTAAGTGCAATGATAAATTTTATATTATATGATAAGGCATGATATTGTATAATAAATTCTATTTTGCAGCTTGTCAGTAGGTTGATTGCATTGCATGACTTTCAAGCCGGCAAAATTTGATGTTCTCAGTTTTAAAGAATGAGCAACATCTGAGATGTTATTGAGCAGCCTAATCCTACCTCCCTTTTGTTATCTTTTAAAATCATATAGTAATGCTTAAGCATAATTTAAGAATACTGGACAAAGAAGCAAAGGCAGTTGGAAGCCACCTGACAGAAATAATGTTTCTAAGTAAGTTGTTCCTTGAACTTCTTATATAGGGAGAATTAGGTTGTTTCAGGAAAGCTATGTTTTAACAAAAGTAATAAATGCCTTGCATAGAAGTTCCACAAGGATCCATGCTTACCAGTGAACCTTGTCCACATGAGGTATAGTGGATGCACTGGATGGCTGTGAAGGTGCCATGTCTATGAAAAAATCTTGCAGTCTGTTGGGTGGGGGACTTTTTGTTGTTCATGTAATTTATTACTGTTTATTCATTTCTCAAACCTTTCTTTACATGAAGAAAGTAATTTACCCCTTCTCCTCCTTTGGAAAATCTTCATTAACATCTTTTGCTCGTGATGGTTGAGCAAATATCCATTGATTGTCCTCCCACAGGGCAAAACAGGTGGTCACATTTACTGATGGAAAGGTGTTTTCAGGAGAGGAAAGCCTTCCCTCCAGCCCCTGTGTTATAGAGGACAGCCACTCCGGCTTTCCCTAGTTACCATCTTGGAAGTGCCTGTCTGGCACCATGGATCCTGATGAGCATCACAGCAGCATCTGACTGCCCTAACGTATGGGTGAGTCAGTGACCACAGCAGAAAGTCTTCCCTGCAGCACAGAGATTATTCAGCAAGTGGAGGAGGCTGAAACCAAGTGATCTTTGTATGGTTGGTGTATCTGTACTCTGCCAAGAACAAGACTGTGGGTCTTCCACCAGGGAAGATTGGTTGCAGATTTTAGCTTCCAGGTTTTGGTTCCCTTCCTTACAAAGTGTAACATTTACTTCGCCTCTCAGGATTTCCCTGCACTTTTAATTGTTTGATTTTAGAAACGTGTTTGTGTTGATAACCTTAGACAGAAAGATTATATAAATGCAAAATACTATGTTGTTACAAAATGTCTCATCTCAAAGAGGTTCTTCCAAAGCTGACAGTTGTAAAATTTCAATATCCATTACAAAAATTACTTTTTTATTTAGACTAAGGGACATTTCCATAACGCCTAAACAATCACAAGGAGCAGAGTGATTTTATCCATGGCTATGTGCCAAGATGTGACACACCACCTTTTTAGTCTCTGTGTGTGTGTGTCTGTGAGGCTTTGAAGTACTCTGAGCATTGGCCGTTTTTGTGTTCAGACATCTGGAAGCTCACACGCATCAAGCTTTGCTGCTGACGGCATCAGCGGGCAGGCCGGGTGGCAGGACAACATCGTACATTCTTGTGAGCAGAGCCAGAAAAGACTTGAGTCAGGCTGATTTTAGAAAAACACTAGTTTTTGACATCGGCATTTTAAAGCCTTATGGTTCATAGATACACAATCGCATCTGAAGCCCCGTGGGCAAATTTCTGTTCCTTTCTGCTCTGCATAACAAGCAACTTGGTCTCAGTTCTCTAACTGTTTAACAGGTCTCTGAAATTCATCCAGCTTCACGGAGCTGCTTCCTACCTGTGTACATACCGGAAAAGATCCCGAAACAGCTGGGGGATGAATTATCTATTTATTTATTCATTACAAATGTTTCTTTGACCTGGCAAAACGTGGAGAGCTGGAAAAGCCTTTTTTTTTGTCACTCATGTTACCTTTTATCCTCGGCAGGAGTCGCAGAGGATTTAAAGGTCATTTGAAAAGCAGCCTTTTGCTCTTTGACAGCCCTTTCAATATTAGCCTCCAGTTCTGTTTTACAAAGTCATCATTATTAACTGCGTTAGTGGCTACTGCTATTTTCCTGGGACTGCAGGGAAACTTGAGATACTAATTGCAATGAGCTAATTTGGCAATACTGTGCAAACTTCCTTAAGGCATTAGTTAAGAATATACTTTCCTTTACACAAAGAGTATTTGAAAGAGGGAACAGACTGCAAATGCAGCAGAAGGTATGCTTTTGTACTCCTATACTTAAGAGTAGATGGTATAATTAGCTTACAATAGCAGTTGAATGTATTTCTCAGAACGAGAGGAGAGCACACAGAATTAAACAGTAGCTTTAGCTTAATGATAATCAGCGATAATGATGATAATAATAATAGTACTTAGAACTTTAATGTAGAGATTTGCATCTTGAAAGTGCTATGCAAAACATTGACTTAATTACTGTCACCTCTTCAGGGAAGGTAGGTATTATTGCCCTAACTTAATAGTTAGAGAAATAGAGATATAAGGAAATGAAATGACTTGCCAAAGGCTCTGCAAGAGCCTGTACAGGGATTCAAACTTTCCAGGTCCCTTTACCGTATGCTCCCTTATACCAGGCTAATTATGCACGTTTTAGGGCTGCTCTGTGCTTTTGGAACTTGAGCTAAAGTCCTTTGAAATTAGAACTCTGTGTGAAATATTTTGAAGGTTGTATTTTTTTAATCAGTAGGTGATTGGCAAAAATACTTGAATATGATTTGCCTCTCTGAGTCAACCTGAAACATAGTTGGAGCCAAAATATTCAGGTTTTGAAAAATAGATATGGGTTTTTTTTAAACTTAAACTTATACAAGATAGGGCAACATTGTTTTGTATACAATAAGTTAGGAAACAAAAGGGGTTTTCCTGAAATTACATTTGTTATTAATTGAGAGCGAGCAGCCTGAAATTATTGGCAAATTCCAAATCTATTAATGTTTTCTCAAACGTGCAAACCACACACCTTTAAACATTTTTATCTGGTAGATATATTTTGAGTGGTTCTTCTTAAAATCACGGTGGATTTTTCTGCCTCAGTTATTTCTCCTCACAGAAGTACTGAGGATCAGCCCTGTGATTTGATTATTTACAAGAGTGTGTGGTGAGTAAAATGTAAACAGTTTTCTGACCACAGCCGCAATTTAACGTGGGTGATGAGATATTGTAAGATAAATCACACTACGTAAGTATAAAGTGAAAACACCAGCTTTAAGATATAATTATTTCCCTATGTGAAAGACATTAAAACTGGGCTAGAGGAATGAGTTTTGATTGAACTGCGTACGCTATGTTTTCAGCATAGATCTTACAGGCACCAAGGTTCTGGTTAATTAAGTCTGAGCCATAGTTCACTTCTTAGATAAGAAATGTAGTTCCATATCTGTAGAGCATAAGGCAGTAATAGATGCCAGCGTCTGCATTTGTAGGATTTAGAAGGAGCTTTTGATAATTGTTTTCTCTGCTTCCTACCTTTTGTCACCTTTGCTTACCAGCCGATCAGCACATGCAAGCTTACAGGCATTTAAAACCTGGATGTACTGAACTCCTTGCTGTGAACAAGGTGAAATGCCCCTCTGTAGTGGGAGCCTTTCTGTACACAGCTGCTGTTGCATTTATATGTTTTGAGTACCAATGGGGCGCATGGGTATTTGCTAGTACTCTGATGGAACGTGACATCTGTAGGTAACAACTTCATGTAGTGTTATTGATTTTTGCATTGTACCAGCAGTCATTTCTGGGCATGTGAATCCCTTGTAGAGCTTCTCATAATAGTCTGACCTAAAGATTCAGAAGGTTTTTAGTTGTTTTTTGCAGGTGAACTTCTGGAATGCTTTCCCTGTTTCCAGAACAAGATGGTTAAATTGATCAGCTAATCAAAACATTTTTGTTCAGCAGGATTTAACTGGGTGGGATTTTCATTAAAGTCTTTTGCTTTTTTAAAATTTGTTAAAATTTTTTGTCATATGTCATGCCTGAACATAACAGAAGCAATGAGGAACATGAAGAAAAGAGTGGAGAAACTTTCTGAAAGACTTCCTTTGTATTAGCTTTCCATAGGCATTTTACATTGAAACCCAAACATTTATCTAGCAGTCACAGTTTTCCAGTCAGGTTAAGCATGAAAAAAGTATTTAGATAAAGGGGAAATAAGCCATAAAACAAAGAGTGTCTAGTCACACAGCTCAACTTTTGAAAAACTGGGTTTTTAAAATTTTTTTCCCAACAAATTGCTTTGAACAGATATTATGGAATGAAACTATTTCTAGGCGTTATTTAGGAAATCATTTCAAGAAAGGACTACAATCAAGGGAACCACGAGCTAACAATAAGGTAACAGAAATGTGTTTTCTTTTGTATAATTGGTAAGAATTTTTCACTACTTTAATTATTAAAACCAAGTGGCTTTTTGAGATATGGAGTATGAATGAAGTACTATATTTGGTTTGTCCTGACAATCCAGATTAGAATATCAGAGATGAGTTTTTCTCTCCACGTAGTTTGATTGGCTCTGGACTTTGAGTAGTACTAAATAAGAGTTGAGAATACTGAGGTGGAATAAGAAATATGCACCTGAAAATGAGATTGTGCTGTAATATATGTTGATCACACAAGGTGGCAGAATGAGCTTAGGGCTATCCCAGAAATAAGAGACAGTGAAGCATCATTGCATTCAGACAACAGCGTATCCTTGCTTGCCCTATGAATATGCCAGCTTGCTTCTGAACATGTAGAGGGATGGAGGAGAGTGTTTTAATACAGGATTTTTTGATAATTATCCAAGTTCTTAAATTTCCTTTGGAGATTTAATGGAAACTGTTAAAAGCTTGTGGCTAACTTTGAAAATTAATAATCATACCGTGCTGGATCTGCTAACATTTTCACTTTTATTGAAAACACAGTTTACTTTCTATCGATACATTGATTCTCTAAGTGGGTCTGAACTCTTCAGATGAAGGACAGCTACAAGAACAGGCACGTAGGGAACATTTGGCTTTTCATTATCTATTTATGGCTAAATTCACTTCCATTGTAAGTGAATGAAACTCTATTGACTTTCCTGGTGTGTTGCATTTACTTATAGAAGATAGACAGATATATGTGGCTGAAGTGAGGGCAGTCTGAAGAGTAGAAAATGAAGTCCAAGGCTAAGAGAAAGGATTGCTCTACAGCAATTTCCATGCTGCTAATTTTGGCCAGCAGGCGGGGAAAGTAGTGATGCTTCTTTCTATGCCTGTACAGCTACCAGATGCTCTCCTTGACCTCAAGTCTCCTCTTGCAGTGCTCACTTCTAGGGGCAGGACTGAGCTGCATCACTATCCTGGTTTCAGCTAGGATAGAGTTAATTTTCTCTCTAGCAGCTGGTATAGTGCTGTGTTTGGGAGTTAGGATGGGAGCAGTGCTGATAACACACTGAGGTTTTTAGTTGTTGCCAAGCCATCAAGGACTTTTCAGCTTTTCATGCTGTCCTGCCAACGAGAAGTCTGGGGGCACCCAGGAAGCAAGGGGACACAGCCAGGACAGGTGACCCAAACTGGCCAAAGAGGATATTCCATGCCAATTACATCATGCTCAGCATAAAGGTGGGCTGGAGGGGGAAAGAACTGACAGCTCCATGACACACAGTTTAGGGTTGGTCTGGCTTCGGGACAGCTCTGAGCTGTACGGCCTGAGTTGTGCAGTTCAGTGAGAAACCACATTGTGTATCATCACTTTTGCTGTAAAGTATATTTTGCTATAAAGTCCCTTTATTCTTATGTCCCTCTCTGCTGTCCCAGTAAACTATCCATATCCCAAGCAATGAGGGTTGGGTTTTTTTTTGTTTTCTTTTTCCTTCCCTTTTTCCCCTCCAGTTCCACCCTCCCCCACCCTTACGCATTTAGAGAGAGCGACTGCTGGTGCTAAGCTCCCATCTGGGGTGAAACCCTTTCAGTCACCAAAGGAGTCTTTGGGTGCAGGTTGCAAATGAGCTCCCACATGTGCCTGCTCTGCCCCCATGGAGGAGCTCCTGGACAGTCAAGCAGTGCACCAAAATGATGGAGAATTTTTGCTGTGGCAAGGGACTCCTTCCAGTGTTGTAAGCTCCAGATGATAATGGCACCAGTAATGCATAAAAGTAGGAAGTGTTTTGAGCCCGATTGGTGATTGCTTGAAGAGAGGGAGATATGTCACTGCAGGATGCATTTAAAAGTACCTGATAATATATCCCACATCTGAATTTACTCCTGTCTGTAGCAGAATTAGTAACTGACCAGGATAGTCTTATAAATAAGGGCTTAAGGATTGGGATCTAAGGTTGGGAAGGATTGGGAAGCTCATTGCTCTTTTTGTAATATGTTTTTGGAAGCTCATTAGAAGCTGTTAGAGCTTATTCACCCTTGCAACCTTTTCAGCAGATGTTCGGCTGCTTGTTTTTTCCTTCACTGCCTTAAGATATTTGGCTAAGCATTAAAACGAGACTGGAACGGGTCAGGAAAGTATTTATTTCCCAGAAAAAATAAATTAGGAAGTAAAGTTTGTGGCAATTAAAAATAATAAAAAAGTAACCTGTAATCTGTTAATGAGAATTGGAACACAAGAAATAACTGAATATTGAAATTTAGAGCTATAACAAACACCAGGATTGAAACCTTTCTCTCTGAATGAACAGGAGGTTACAAAATGATAAAGAAGGCAAAAAAAAAAAAAAGCAGCAAGAGAAAAAGGCAAATTAAAAATTGAGTTATGGCTTCTGGAAAATTTCTTTTGCATCAGCTACATTTGCCTTTGGCCCTTCAGACATCTAGGGGAGCTGCAGTCCGTGAGACTCAGGAGGCTTCCTTAATGAACTACGGTCATGTCTATGAGCCCACAGCTGAGTGATGGGGTTCAGGTTTGAGCACTCCCTGACCTCACATTATTGTGTCCAGCTTACTCTATACAGTCATGCAGTCGTGTCCTGCTTTTCAACTGTCAGCTCCTGCCTCTCTGCTGAGCCTTGGCACTTGCATGACATCTCCTCCACTGTCCCATTGCAAAACCAGGGAGGCTATTTTTAATTGCCAGTGGTTTAAACTTTCCTGCTCCGATGTACACTGCACAGGCTTGAGTCACTCACACATACTTCTCAGCCTTGATAAGGTAACTGAGTGGAGATAGCTTCTCAAAATGCCTCTCTGCTGTGACTGCCTGTGAGTCCTCCCTCTTCTTTTCAGTACAAAGTCAGGTACTAACAACCTAAACCGCTGCAGGGGATGCTTTGAGTTAAACTGCTAGACTTGCACTGAAATGGGCAAAAATGCTCTACTGGTACCTGCTCCTCACCACCTCTCAATCACTAATTACTGCTTTTCCGTCTGGTTTTCCTCACGGCAGTCTGCTGCTACTATTGGTGGGGGGTACATAGGGAAGCATAAGCTCCCTGGGAGATCCAAGATGGGGGTTGCCAGGTGATGGGTAGCAGTAGCAATGGCTGGGGAGCTGGGGCACGTGTCTGGGTTCAGACATTTTGGGCGATATCTCTCATCGTATACCAACATCTGTGTAAATTGGTCCCGCCAGAGAGCTGCAGTGCAGCATGAGAGAGAGAGGACTGAAACAAGACTCCGAACACATCGAATGTTCACAAGTAGTAGGCAGCAACCTTTATGTAATAAGTAATTATTTCATGTTCGAGGAGGCATTGGAGGCTGGCTGTGCCCTGAGAGAGTAGGCTGGCAGTGAGACAGCCATGGCTAAGCAAAATCAGAACTGCAGAGCTCTTCTCCAAAGAGTGGGTGGCGCAGGGCAGCTCCCCATGTCACTTTCCAACAGCATCACACGAAATGATGCCTGCATATTGGTTAAATAAGTAAAAACTGATTGGGTTTCAGTCAAAATCTGACAGCCTCAGTACCTTTAGCTGGTGCCCCTGGAAAGCAGAAATCAAGCAGAGGCGTAGCAGAACTGAGAGAGCTGGCACTGACAGCACTGAGGTAAGTGAAAATATTAATGGCAGTGAAATAGATGCTCACGTAGACACCATGCTGTTAGTTGCAGGCATCATTCATGCCTGCACAGTGCACATGGAAACAGAACATGCTGTCTCTTCGGGCACACGCGCTCATATGCACCCACTGGTACATATGTGTGCTACTGATGTGTAGTGTGGTTAAGCATGGTGGGTGGGAGGAGAACATGCTGTGGGATTCATGGGGTCACTGAAAATGTTCTCTTTTGAGCGTGCTACTGGAAAGTTTGCAGGTAAAATGAGTATAGATGACTCCATTGTCCAGAAAAACATGCTGTGGCACTACTGTTTTGTATCAGAAGCTACAGACAGTCCCTGACAACCTTTGTAAAGTGATATGAAGCAAAATACCTGAGAGAATGAGGAAATAATTCTGTGCTGATTAATGCCAGTGTTGTTGGTATTGATGGTTTAGCTGCCTGTACAAAAAAAATGTGGGCAATCAGTTAATCTTGAAATAACTTGTATGGCTGAACAAAGGAAGTTGTTGCCTGATTTGTTTTATACTAATTGCTCCACACCACAAACTCAGGGCCTGATCCAATAAGAATTGATACTGAGGAGAGATAACTCTGTTCCCTGCAACGGTCTTTAGATCAAGGGTTTGCTTTAAGGGGAGCAAATGCAGCATGCTAAATTAGTTTTCATCTGAGTCATCACTACTCATTTCTTGAGAAGCAGACAGGCTTGATATTTTCTGTGTGGCCAGATGAGTCTTAGCACTTGTGCTGGATTGCAAGCCTGCAAAGCCAATCTGAGCAGTGTTGAAGTTTTGGTGAGAGCTGGGGTGCCTGTAGGCTGCTGTCTGCGACAGACCGCCTCTGTCGGGTGCCTGACACGGGGCTCTCACCGCTGTGTCGCTGCACAGAGTCATTTACCACCTAACAAACACTTAGTGCTTATGAGGTATTTTTCAAAAACCACACTGGGGCCATACCTGGGGTTTTAGCTATTTAAACATTTTAAAAAATCTGTCCCTTGAGAGGATTTAACTCAGCAGGATTTAGGCTGCTAAGGCTCACATCATCAAAGAGACCAAAGTGTCAATCCATCTCTTTTCACGCCTACGGACATAATGGTATCATGCCCCCTCCCATGAGGGGGTACTGTAGAGAAATTTCCAAGCTCTCAGCACCCAAACTAGCTAGCTCTGGAAGCAGATGGAGTATAATTATAGCAGTGTTGAGCCGCACCTGAACTAATTAGCTCTGCTGAGAAACAGGGATTGAATTTAATAATGCATGTTCTGCCATACCAAAAAGGCTAGGCTGCCTTTGAGACCCAGGTGAATGTCTCTGCATGGTGCTGTGCTGAACTCTGTGGATGTACTCTGAAAGTCAGCTCAGAGCTTTTTTTCACCATAATCCACTGCACAATGTAGACATCACCTTGTCCAGCATTCAGGTACCATTGGTGTAATTACTCCTCAGCTGTCACTTGCCTCATGACTATTAGTTTAGCGTGTTAAGTTTTGCATATGCTCACAGTTTTGCTGTCCAAAGTCACCTAAATATTGAGATCTACCTCAAGGACTTCTCTGGCCTAAAGCCTTGAAGCCTTCAAAATGGGACCATCTTTGCTGTGGGCCTGATGTTACCAACATGGTCAAAACATGATTACAGCAAATGGTAGCCATAACAGAGTGCTGGAAGACCCAGATTCAGATCCCTACACTAGAGCAGTGATAGCTATCAGACATGGACTTGAACTCCCATCTTAGATACATTTCCTAATCGATGGAATTAAAGCCAGTCTCTCTGGCCTCAGTTCTCTGTATATCAGATTATTTCTACAACTTGCAGCAGCTCTTGTGTTGGTGACTGAGATATTTTTTCCCACCCCGCAGGAAGCCAGGAGTTGGGATGCTGACTTGGGGTGCTGGTTTGAACTCAAGTTCCAGCTATGATTTTGGCAGAAGGAGCGGTTTGACCTTGTCCCAAACACCCTCAGGGGGTGACTTAACTCCAAAGCTCTCAATTCTCTTGGCCTACCACTATTACTCTTTAAAAATGGAAACCTGATGTTTTGTATCATGCAAATGGCTGAGATTATGTAGGAACTTAATGGCTCTGAGCAGAGACTCTGTCTCTATGGACACATATAAACACTGTCCCTTTTGTTGAAATTTATTTCTTGATAGTTTGGTCCTTGGCCTACTCAGTAGTTTTCTGTTGACCCAGCATTTAAGTGCCTATCTGTGGAAAATTTGTGCAAGTATTGTATGAGGTAGGATCAGGACTATGAGCGAGATGTGGCATTGCTTAATTCTGTAAAGCCTAATTACTACCCAGAAAATGCAAATGGTACCCTGAATTACTTAAACTCTTTTGAAATTTTAAGCCATAGTTCATAACATTTGATGATTTTTAATGTAGTTCCTTTAGACAAATTTAATGACTCTGTGTGCTGCAGAAAACAAATTACAACTAATGGATCAAACATGCACACAAATCCTGAGGTCACTCTTTTAATTGGTTCATTGATTTTAAAAAACATGGTCTTCAATTTTTTGAGCCAAAGGAGTTTATTGGTAGCTAGCACTGATGCATTTTACTGGGTCTGTTGTTGCAGGGGTAAATAGTTCTTTCACCAGCACCTTAAAAAAACCTTTGATTTTGTTGCAGAATCATTATTTTTCCCACCTTTCTGCTGATAGGGTCCAAAATAAAATCCCTTAATAAGAAAAAGATCTGATTTACAAGATTTGTAATAGCTGTGTTGAATTCAACTGCCCGTTCAGGAAAGATGTGAATTCATAGTATCCTCCTCTTCTTCTATTTGCTCAACAGAATATTTGGCTCATATAACCTGTTTCTGAAAATACTAGTGGTGAGTGGATGGGCAGAGACATTAGAAGCAATATTGCATTTTGTAATAAGGGGAAAGGAGAGATGTGAAGAGAGGAAGGAAAATCCCTAGTCTGAGATCTTTCCCCATGCCTGTCCTGGCATGGTGCAGAGACAGGCTGCCTCTTGTACATGGGAAGGAGTAGAAGTGCAACCTCTCCCTAAATAATTAAATGAATACTTAACCTGCAGATTTAAAGCTTACAGTATATTATAAAACAATTATGTTTCCTTTGCATTGAAAAGCTGAATTGCCATTCTGGTTCTTTTGTCATCTGCATGTGTGAGTTTGGAGCAATTAGTATGAATATATTGCAGGTGCAGTATCTCAGGAAATTGCAAGAAGCTGTGCTGTGTTTTTGTACCATAGAGGAGTGCCAGAGCTATAACTCTTGGAAGAGTTGAAAACTGGAGGGATGTGAGCATCTGAAGTGTGATTTTTACAATCATAACAAGCACCAATAGCTGCCTATATAATAGGCATGAAATGAATGCCGTATTTTCTCAGATCGTTCTGCTATTCATTTAATTTAACTGGAGATTGCAAACTATTTAATTTTGGATTGTGCATTACCTTCCTCATGTGCTCGGTTTATCTTTCTAACTGTAAATAGAAGTTTTTGAGTGGTAACAGCAGTGTTACTGTGTTAGCTTTGATGTTACCTCTGGACAACATGCTTTTCCAGTGAAATACTTCTTTACATGTTTGTTAAGGTAAACTACTTGGGAATTCATCAGCCCAGAGTTTTGTTTGATATCATTTCATTATATCTAATTGTTCATGTAAAGCTGATCCTTGTACTAGACTCTGAGATGTAGTTTCATTTTTTAAGTGCAAGTTCCTTATAAACTCCAGTGAGCATGGTAAGAGGAACATTTCCTAAGCCCAGATCCCAAAGTGACATAAATGGTGACTTTATTTATTTTATATTTTAGTGGAGTGATAGCAATGCCCATCTGCTGAGGATTTGACCCTTAAGAGTTACCTGACCTGATAGTCATTTCTGCTGATGTTCCATTTATCTGAGTAGAACAGAGGGACCTCAAAGACCACGGTGATTATTCATATATGGTTTGATGCCCTTTTATTCCACTACCGAGGCTTAAAGGAGTCACTGTGGTAATAAGATTCATGCCCACCATTTTACCTATCTGAAATCACTGACTTGATAAATGATACTGATATGGAACGTTTCCTTCTTTGACGGTATGAAAGGAGAAATTAATCCTGGGGAATTCAACACAAAACCCAGTGACCTCAGCCAAAAACATTTGTGCATGGGAAAATTTCTGATAACCACTGTTGCACATGCAGAGTGACACGCAAGTGTACCCACTGACTTTGACTTTTGGGAAGTGGCGAAGGAGGAGGAAATGCAAGTACCAGATCAGAAAAACAGCCTATGGCAAAAATAAGGAGTTTTCAGGTTGTCAGCTTGGTGAGTCATCTGCTCAATGTTTCCATAAATATGACAACATCAGCGTCTACCCCTTACTTTTAGCTGCAGTAACACACACGTACAGTTCAGTGGAGTGGGAGGAGGTAAGAGGGCTTACTCTGAAATGTAAATACCAGGAGGAGGATATCACATGAAACAAACTTCTGGAGCAGGTGATACTTGTGAAAGGATGAAGACTATCTGTTCTGTAGAGAGCAATCCTAAAACCACAGTTGCTTGCTAGGGTGTTATATGAGAAAAAGATGCACATTAAGTCAGTGCTGCACCATGCAATGCACAGACGCTTTCAGAGTGCTAGCTTTTAATGTCACAAAACAGGGCACTCTCAGCTCCCATTTAAAGTTTTAATGGTAACAGAAACCCTATTTTTTTCATATGATCTGAGAACACCCCTTTTTCTGTATTGGTTATGCAGTAAGGAGATTTGTGGGCTCCATAGCACTATCCCTCTCCTCTCTCTGGGTTCTCTGCATGGGTCTGTAGCTAATGTGGCAACACCTGTCCTATATTTCAAGTGTAGCAGGAGGCCTTTTGAGCAAACTATCATTTAGAAAAGAACTAGAGATTGCACAGTCCCCTGTGGCTCTGGGAAAATTTAATGGAGTTGGAGACTAATCCCCCCACCATTGCTCCACGGAGCATGGGGAGCAAATTCCCTTACCTCCAAGCAAGAAGTCAAATGTGCTCAGAGGGGGGCCTCAGTCAATTTTTCTCTTTTCCTCTTTCTCAGGTACAGTTTTCTATGGGAACGACTGAGGATTGACCCTATGGAAATTAGAATTTGAGAAGACCTATTATAAAATTGATTTTATTTCCTTGTCACTGCAAAGTTGTTCCCTATAGCATGTTCTCTAATGATTTATCCAGGAGTTTCAAACTTTGTAAGTACCGGTGGTTCTGTATTTCCCTGGCCTGTCTCACTGACGGATGGTGCAGAGATGGGGATCGCAGAGATGAAGAGAGAGATAGCCAAATAAGATAAAGATGAAATTTCTTTTTTACTCTAGGAGTAAACTACTTGGGAGGACCAGGAGTAAGACCAGCAGCATTTGTGGTGTATATCCTGGGTGATACAGTAGTTTATGACTAAACTAAGTTTAAAGACAAAGAAAGAAATTCTGAGAGAAGCCCAACCACTTCTGAAGTTATCTCCCTTTAAATCTATTCAAACTCTTTCTCCACTCTTTTCTTGTAGTATGCTTGCACAATATCTGCGAGAAGAGCTTCTTGTTCCACCTCTCCTCGCCCCTATTCTCTTAATAATGTCTTCCTCCACACAGCCCCCTGCCCATACACACTTCTTGGGAAGTGGATGTGATGAGATGTTGTCCACCTGGCTCTTGCATTGTCTCAAGCAGCCACAGCAGTATCCTGTCTCTTCTGCTGCTCATTCCACCAATAACAAAGTTGATGAAGGGTCCAGAGCACAAGTCTTATGACGATCAGCTGAGGAAACTGGGGTTGTTCAGCCTAGAGAAAAGAAGGCTGAGGGGACACCAGATCACTCTCTGCAACTACCCGAAAGCAGGCTGTAGCCAGGTGGGTGTTGGTCTTTTCTCCCAGGTAACAAGCAATAGGGCAAGAGGAAATGGCCTCAAGTTGCACCCAGGGAGGTTTAGAATGGATAGTGGAAAAATGTCTTCACCAAAAAGGTTGTCAGTCATTGGAACAGGCTGCCCAGGGAAGTGGTTGAATCACCATCCCTGGGAAGTGTTTAACAGATGTGTAGAGATTGAGCTTGGGCATGTGGGGTAGTGATGGATTTGGCAGTGCTGGTTGGACCTCTTGATCTTAATGGTCTTTTCCAACCTAAATGATTCTATGACTCTATGATTCTATGATATAGCAGTGCATGGGTAATGTGATGCTTGAGGATAACAACCTGGTATCTTTTCTGCCTTCTACATATAACATTTGGTATTTGCTACGGGTTTTTTTCTATTTCATATCGACTCTAGAAGTTTTTATACAGGCAGCAAATGCAGTTGTGAATTCAGTCTCTCAGTTTCTCTTTTCATGGAGCACCTTTTTTCTTTTTTTTCTTTCATTGCTTTTGCTTTGTTTGTTCAAATTAAATATTTATTGCGCTTTAAAGAAGAATGAACTTTCAGTACAAGATAATAAAGGATTTATCTGATGATAAAACATGTAAATCTTTCCAGAAACTTCAGGAGGATTTTAATATTAATGCAGATCGAATATGGAAATATATGCAACTTGAGAATAGTTTTATGGAAACAGGAAGAGCTGTGGAGTCAGTGTAGGAGTAATCCTTAACAGGATGAGGTTTTGATATTGATAAGACAGAAATACAGTATCTCAATTTTTTTTTTCATGCTTCAATCTCTTCATTCTTTTGTGAGAGGACAGAAAAGAATAACAAGACTTGTTTTTTAAAAAATAAACTGCTGAATAAATCATTAGAGAAGAAACTTCAGGGAACAAGTTTGTAGCGACAAGGAAAGAAAATCAGTTGTGTAATAGGTCATCTCAATTTCTAATTTCCAGAGTCAATCATCAGTCCCCCCTGTAGAAAAAATAGATTAATTATAGACAATTAATATTTTACTATTTTTAATATTTTAATAAGCATGGATATCCCTCCTCCTGTGGTGCCCTCAGGGTAACTCTTCCTTTCTCTTAGTATCAATTTTAATACAATGAGGGCCTAGTACTCAGTATTCGTAACTTAATACAAATACTTATTTTTTTTAAAAAAAAACTCCCATATAATCTTTCCAAAATATCATTAAAATAAGGTAATGTACTTTATCACAGAAAAAAAAAAAGCCCACCCCCAAAAAAAAACCCAAACCAAAACCCCAGATGCCCAAATAGTGAGTTTGGAGAAAAATGAGAGGAGACATTTCAGGAGGTTAGACACAAGTGAATTTTTAACTTCTCAGCATCCTTTCCAGTCTTTAGAATTATTTTTCGAGAATGGGTCATAATACAGGTAGTGAAATTTCATAGCTTATGATCTGACCATTTAGGAGGAACATGAAATAGAAGGGTATTGGGCTTCCTACTGCATGCCTAAATGGAATATTCCACTTTGGCGTTATCTGACCACCAGTTTTCGGACAGCACCATCCCAGTTTAAATTGGTTAACTTGTGTACCTGCTTATATTTTAACACCAATCAATTTAACAAATATGGACATGATTGGAGATAATTGTGATTGAAAAATTCAGAACAAGATCAAGGACTTAATAAATTACAATAGGATTTTGAGAAGGTCCTCAAGGACCTAAGTCCTTTGTTGTGTGAAGTCCAGGTTTCCCATGCCCAGAAATACACCAAGTACAGAGTATTACAGAAGAAGTGTCACTTCACAGCCTCTACTTTTCAGAACTTTATCTCTTCTTTACAGGTGGCTTCCCTCAGCACGAAATCCTCAAAGATCCACAGTCATGTTTAGGGTATGGGGTAGGGGATGCAGAGCCAGAGATTCAGAGACTACCTCATTCTTCTAACACTTTCTTGTAATACTATCTCTTCTCAGCCTTAATGTTACCTTTTTGAAAGAGATTTCAAATTCTCCCAGTGTGGTGGTTTTGCAAGTCCTCATATGAAACTCATTTGTGCTGTGTTTCAAAATAATTCCTTAAGACGCCCTGCTCCCATTTATGATTCAACATGTAGGTTTCATTCACTTGCTGTGTCTTGGGACATGCTCTTGGCTAACTAGTGCAAAACCTCTGAAGGGTGTTTTGCTCATTAGAGAGGCATTTTCATGTTAAAGAAATATTTTCCTTTTTATTTTAAAACGTCTCATTGGATAAATAGTACACAGGCTTTTCTGAGACGTGCTTTGAGGGCAGCTGCTTGGAAAATGAAGAACAGAGCCTTCAGATCTCTGAAATTAATGGCAAAGCTCAGTGAAATTTGGATTAGACTGCAACGATAAAGAAATCTGAAACAGAAACATCGTTAAAAGATACTGGTAATGGAATTGTGAGTTTATTTGTCTGAAAAACAGATTGCGAGGTAATAAATAATGAATTATTGTTAAGAAGTACATCTGTCTAAAGGGAAAAATGTCTTGTTGAATGCATTTTACATCTGTACTGATGAAATTATTAAAATAAGTACCTTTGAGATAAGCGGATGTAGTATAAGACGACTACATGAACAGAGGACTAGGGGCTTTTATGTTAATTAAATGGTGGACGCACAGTGAAGAGACAAATTGTTAATATATGCTAAACACAGAAAATCTAGAAGACCATCTGATATGTTCTGTCAGAGGGAAAACATGTCTGTTTAATTAAGGGCTGTAATATTGCATGTATGCTTGCAGGCAGAGATAAGGTAGCTAATCTAGCTTTTCCTGAGGTGCACTCTGTCTTTTTAGTGCTTAAATTTCAACCTTAAGATTCCCCTAATGTTGCTGTTTGTATGGGATTGTTTCTCAGTTTCTGGCACATAAGCGATTCCCTGAGAGATAGATGCACTTCCAAATAATCACTGCTTGTCAGGAAGATAGGTTTTCGTACCTGGCTTTAATGCAGACCTTTATTTTAAAGACAGGTTTCTCAAAGGCTCGCGCTGTCTTATTTCTAATGGATTAAAAAAAAAAAAAATTAAAAAAAAAAAGAAGAGAGGGTGGAAATGTTGCTATGCAGACATTCCAGACAACATCTCATTTGAATAACCACCCTACAGATCCCGTCCAGCCGAGCTGAGACGTGCCTCGGCAACCTCGACTCAGACTCGAGCTCTCCGATCAAGGGCAGGATGCAGGAGTGGCCGCAGCTGGCGTGTGCCTTGGCTCCCCTTGCTGCAGTGCCTCTGCTCTGGAGAGTGATGGCGTGGGCAGAGCACAGTCTCACATAGGAGCTTAATTTCACCTTTGCTGCGCTATACAGGAATAGATGGCTTCAAGCCTACAGGAAAATTACAGAAGAGGAATTTTGCAGCAATAACAATAAGCCTTATTTTGCATAAAGTAAAACAAATATTTATTCTCTCTGCACCTTCCCAGCGTTTGGAAGCCATACATTGTCCAGTTTTGCTGAATTTGGGGTATTTGCCTCCCCTCCCTCCCCACTCTATGGTTGTTTTTACTGGGAGGATGCATTTTCCAGTGCTGTGTTGGTAGACTGCAGAATATGAATGTTGCTCTTAATCATTACCCCTACAAAACTTTGTGGTGATGGATATCTGCCAAATGGAAATTTAAGTGCCATAAGTTTAAAGCAAACTTGGCATGATGTGTGCCTCCCTTACAAAGCTCCCATAATTATTATTATTCAGATGAGTATGTTTCAGGAAGATCAAAGCAGTCTCCTACAAACTTTGCAGTGGTAAACCTGGGTTAGTAGTGACTACTGCTCTGAGAAATGTGAACAGTGAAATTGGTACAAATCGCTCCAAGGTTAATTTCTCACTTTTATTTTAAACGTCCAGGTCTCAAGAAGCACTAACATCATGCCAGGTCTTGCTGCAGAACTTGCACCTAGTTGAACAAATCTCCAGGTGGGTCCCATGGAGGAGCTCATGGAGCTGCATGCAGCAATGGGCAGTCGCCACCAGTGCAGCTGAACTGAACTGAATCTCTTTGTGCTTGAGCTATAGGTGTTTTCCCAAACAGATTAGCACTGATTAGCAACGAATTATCAAGCATAAAATGATTTTCTCGGCTTTTAGCCACTGGACACATACAAAGAATGGATATCTGCAAGAACACAAAAATGAGCATCCATCCACGGATGGCTAAAATGTTTGGATATATTTGTTGTTGCAGATTATTGCCAGCTCAGAATAAAAGTGGTCATTGCCAGTTAATTACAACACCTCTGTCCTTTCAGTAAGCACAGTTTTTTGTTGTTGTTTAGAAACAGAAGCTTTCAAATTATTTCCTTTCTTCCTATCTGTGATTTTTGAACATAATCAGTTATGTTCATGGTCTTTGTTCATTTCTGTTATTCAGAAACAACCTGCACTTTAGACAGATCTGCTTGCTTAAAACACTGATATTCATGATGTTGTAAACATGGGGTGAGGGAAAACTCAGTTCCCATCTTGGGCAGGCTCGCAGACCCTGGGTTGCTCTAAGACAAGGTAAAAGACTTAATAGCTATTCGGAGGACAAGTAAGCAGTTGGAGTGCTTTTCACTAAGGAGAGATGTTATTGGAAAGGGAGCTGCTTCAAACAGGAGTGAAAAAGAAGGAAATTGGTCCACCTGACTATGAAGAAGAGAGCAATCAGTAAAATGGTTGGTCTTATCAGTCTGTGGCCTCTGCCCTATAAAATAGGAGGACTCTTGCTTTATTTCACTGGTGCCAGGATGAGAGGCTTCTCTTAGGAGAAGCATCCAGTCTTCTCAGCCCTTTTAACGGTTTGTTTAGTTATTCTAAGCAATCTGATGGTAGGTGTAATATCCCCACAGTTAACAGGAGTATTATCACTTTAATTATCTTTAACTACTAGGCATGCTGTGATAGTAGGCATTGAGAGATTCAAATATACATTAGATCTGGTAAAAACTGTTTGTCTTGAGTGGACTACAATGATTTTTTTTGCACATAAGACCTAATGTTTATTGCTAGCACTCATGAACTTGGCTACACATACAAATTAATTTGCCAGCGTCTTATGATTGACATCTGAAAGAAAAAGAATGTAAAAATATAGATGGTGTCCTACATTTGCTTCCTAAAAGGAGACTGACATTTTTAAAAGAAAACCCCCAAACAAATATTTTAAACTTTGTCACTGTTTAACCTGGCAGGCAGCTGAAACAACCACACAGGCTGTTTGCTCAGCCACCCCACCTCCGCAGTGGGATGGGGGAGGGGATCAAAGAGGAAAAGGTAAAACTCGTGGGTTGTGGTGAAGGCAGTTTAATAGGACAGAGAAGGAAAGTAATGGTAAAAAAATATATGAGTGATGTATAACACAATTGTTCATCTCCTGGAACCGAACGGTTCCTGAACTACATTGCCCTCTGGCCAACTCATGTATTCAACATGACATCATATGGAATGGAATACCTTCTTGGACAGTTTGAGTCATCTGTGTCCCCTCCCAGCTTCTTGGGTGCCCCCCACCTACCTTTACACTGGCAGGCCAGTATGAGAACCTGAAAAGTCCTTGTCTACTTGGCCACAACTAAAATATTTTCATCCTAAATTCCAAGCACAGAACTACAACAGCTTCTAGGAAAAAAAATCAACTCTATCTCAGCCAAAATCAGCATGTTTGTTATGAAACAAGACTAAAAAATTAATAACAAACCAATCATATTTTCTTACATGATGAGCAGAAAGGTGGATATTTATACCTTCTGTATGTGTGTCTACAAAGAGAGTGCTTGCGTGCTGGTGGGACAAAGGAAGGGAAAAATGTAATTGAATATTTGACCTTTGGTTAAAGAATTTTGGTTCTACTGTTATCTGTTGAAAGTAGACAGTGTTACAGAAATCTTACTGAGTAACTCAAACTTCTATAAAACTGGATTTCAAAATAAAATTTTCCTCATAGACTGATGTATGTCCTCTATATAATGTATTCCTTTATGGCCCCAAATTATGTAACAATTTCTTCCATTTTTTGCATTCTCTTTCCAACCATTATAAGTCTTTATAGTCTAACACATATTTACTCATCTCTATTTCTTCTTTTTATGCATTTATTTTCCATGTCCGCCCTCTTTTCTACTTCCCAAATCTTTTCCTCTTTTGCTGTTTTTTGGGGTATTTTTTTTTGGGGGGGGGATGATTTTTTTTTAGGAGGGGTTTTATTGGGGTTTTTTTTTTTTTTTTTTGGTTTGGTTTGAAGCTACACAGAAACATGTCTCAGTAATATTAACTTGCATCTTAAATATCCAGCTTCCCCATGTCTAGTTCATAAAAGCAACGGGCTAATGAGAAAAAGATGCATGACTTCAGCTTTTTATTTATTTCCAGGCTTACTGTGAGTCCTAAACCATGTGATGCACATGGGTACATTGGCCTTCCTGGAAGATTCATGGATAGTTGCCGCAGTGGTATGATGTTTGCAGACAAGCACATATATTACAGGTGTATAGCACTGTTCTCACAGTGGATTCTTGAAGGGTTGTAAAGAGCACCCATGTCATGGCGATGCAGCAGCATTCAGACATCGCCGAGGTATTTAGACACCCATGGTTAGCCCTTGCTTGCCTTTAAGTGAATCCATTCCAAGCAGTTTATCATCTCTCTGTTTCCAGCGATATTAAATCCACAGCCTTGCACTGATCTCTTGGCACAGGAGAATGTCTGTACTTAGAGCAGTGTGTTTGTTCAAGATTTTTTATTTATTTTTTTTTCACCCTTCAGCCTTGCATGGATCTTTAACGATCTGCTATATGCTGCCTCTGCCTCTAATCTTCTGAGGGAGTCAGCAGGCACAAACTGTACCGAGAAAATTATACCATACTACACTCTGAAACCGTGAGTTTGATTCCAGCCCGTCTGGTGGGACTGCTGCTGAAAGTCAGCATCTAAAGAAGCAGCTCATTTGAATTCTGGGTGTACACGTGAGTTAATACGAATGTGCTCAGAGACTGAAGGCTGATGTATCAAAGACACCGTTCAACACCACCTCAGGAGTGTTCCTAATAGTGTGACCATTTTTTCCTTTCACTTCTGTCAAATTTATCAATGTCTGATGTCATTCTTTCTGAAAGAGAGAGCCTATTAATATGAATAAAGTAAAAAAAAAGTTGATCCCTATGCATTAACATTTACTCATGGCAATTATGTCTGAGCTTATTAAATTCGTATGCTTCCCCCCATTTCCTTCTTTTTTTCTTTCTTTATTTCTTTCTCTCTGTATAATCCCCTACAGAAGTGGCACCAGATCTATCAAATTGTATGAAGCTGTGTGTATGTGTGAGTGTGTGTACCCCTGTACATACATTTATGCTTGTGTGTATATACATCTCTCTATGTATGTACTTCAGCACTAATGACTGAATAATTTAACCCACTTTTTGTATCTTGCTGCTAGAGCATTTTCTAGGAAAACTAATGACTGCTTACCTGGAGCTAGACGGAGCTATTAGGCAGGTACATAACTGCATTGCCCCAGGAAGTATACAATGAAGGAATTGGACCTGTGAGCAGCATAGTTTGTCTTGCCTCTCCCTCCTCATTTGTGAAACGAAGAGGTAATTTACACTTTTTCATGTGCCTTTTTCTTGTGAAGCTTAATTTTCCTATGCAGTCAGCCAGCTGGTAAGAGAAGGAGCTGAATGGCTCTCACCATATCTCTTGTCCCCGCAGTCCTCTCTCCAAGCCGGGATGATCCTATCCTGTTGGGCATCCCCTGGGGACATCCCTGTGCCAAAGAAGGGACAATCTGATAAATGTTGTCTGTGCATGAAGACAGACAGCCATAAGGTTTAATGCTGCATAGCTTCTTTCTTGAAATGTGTGCTTGTGTTTGCCCAGATTCTCCCTAAGAGCGGCACCTCTCTGTCCCTGACCTCCACTGCTCTGTGCAGGGCTGCATCCTCCTTGTGCTGAGATACTTGGCCACCCCTCTCTGTGGGTTCAGGAAAGGCGTGAGTGCAGGACCTTGTGCCCATGGGATGCGTATCAGCAATTTCCCCACCTGCAGCAGTAGTCGTTATGCCACAAGCTGGGGTTTGCTGTGGTATTGGTGGAATCTGCCACTTGTTTTAGTTAGTGAATGAGACAAGTAGGTGCAGAGGCCCTGTGTAGGGTGGAATTTTACTGGAAATGCAGGTACACCTTGAGGCACCTTCTCAGGAACAGACTGTGACTCCACGTCTTTGGTTTGACGCAGCCTGTGGCTGCCCCTCTTCAATGGGACTGGCCAGTTTCTGAGGGGCTGGTGTTGGTGAAGTGAGAAGATATTGGTCAAAAGCTAGAGGAGAGATTATATCTTAATGCTACATGCATCTCCTCCTCCTGCGGGGGTATTTATAATGCAATTATAATCCCCCTCCATCCCCTTCCAGCTCCATAATGGGACCTGGAACTTGCAAATAAATGACTCTTTGCATGAACTTTAAACTGCAAGCTTTAGGTTCAGGGATGCAGCTGCCTTCTGCTCTGTGACAGGATAGGGTGGAGGAGGAAAGACTGGAGAAGCCAAACTCTGATTTCAAGGAGTAAGTTCAGTGTTACTGGCTCAGCCAGGTCAAAGAAAAAAGAGCTGCTCTTGCAGTAATCACTGTAGTACCCAGAGGCTACAGTCAAGATTGGAAGGATGTGGCTTTGATGTTTTCCTAAAATAAATACAAACATTTTTCACTCTTTTAGGCTGAGTCAACAAAAGAGCAGCTAACTACTCTGTTAGCCAAAAGGCCTCCAGCACAACTTTGGTCACTTTTTCTTCTGATGCGGTTTAAATTGCATTTTAAATATTATTTTAATTTGTTCTCTTAGCGATCCACTGGAAATTAGAGGGCAAAAGAGAGAAGGGAAGCAGGATGACAGCTTTAAAATCAAGACTTTGGTACCTGTGGACTTGTGTTCAACCTTTTCCTGGTTGCACCCTCAGCAGTTGTATCTGCAGTTGCTTCGCAAAATGTGCAGCAGCCCTGCCTGACACAAGGCTACTCAAAGTGGACTGCCTCTAGACATTACCTCATCAGCCTCACTTCTCTGGGGCCTTCACGCTGGTGCCCCTCAGCTATTTTATAACGTCTTATTAGCTTCTCTGGGCTTCAAGTGAGTTGCTTCAATCCAGTTCTCAACTGTTGTTAATAGCAACTGTATTTAACCATGGTCAAAATAAGATTGTTTTCTTTGAAAAAACAGTGTCAATGTGACTCTGTTCACTCGACTAACACCACCACAATTAACTTCTACTGTGCTCCACATCTGTACAGTAGCACAGCTGCTGGAGTCCCTGTGAGCTGGGTGATTTATAAGCCCTGTGTGCCACTTGCCTGTCCCATTCAGCAGGAATCTATAACCTAACCCTTTCCTTAATGGCATTAAAAGTTGCAATTAATCAATAAAAGGGATCAGTTAATATTCTCTGCACATTAAGTGCCAAACATCAGAATAATATGCTCTCTCGTGGCTGACATCCCATCATTTTGTGGTTTAGCTAAAAAGGAAATTGGCAGGACAACCGCAGCGTACACCATGGGATCGCTCTACAGATTTGGGGCAGTTGTTATATCTGTTGCAGAGAAATATTTTCTTGTCTGAAAAAGGTTTTTTTTTTCTTAAATAAATAGAAATGTTAGCAGGGAGAAAAATTATGCTTTCAACGGTTTGGGAAACTTTCTTCCTTTATTTCAAAGACTTAAGTGGCATGGGGGAATCCCTTAGCAGCCATAGGCCCTGGGAATTAAATTTTCTCCATCTGTTCTCTGTTCCCTATTCCCTAAGCAACGTAGCATGAATCCTACTACTATCTATTCCTTCAAGCATCCTCCTGTCGAAAGAAGGAGACTTGATTAGTGTGTGTGCATACGGTTGCCTGTCCACATTTGGAAAACCGGCCACTAAGAGAAACATCCTCTTGACATTTGTTACCGTCTTTGAGCTCCTCTGCACTGTATACATGAAAAGGTAACATTTCCATTGTGGGAGGTAATGCACGTAGGAAATAAGGATTGTGAGATATTCTTAACAGAAAACAGATCAATTAATTTGCTATACAGTTCTCAAAACAGCCTTTCTCTTAAAAAAAGGCTGACCTGGGTTCAGCAAGTTTGTGGCTCTTGTGTATCACTGGTGCCCTGCTGATGACCTAGAACAGTTTACTGGCAGGTTCAGCCTTCTTAAAAATACCATCTTTTCTCAAACCGTTTCAATCCTGTTCATAGAGCAGTAGTACATATCTTTATATTTCTTAATCTTAATCCTGAGGTCCTATTGAGTTTTCTAATTGAAATTGTCTTGATTTAAAAAAAATTGTTGCTGTTGTTATCATTATTATTATTTGGGCTGTTTTTAGAATTTTTTAGTATGCATTTATATGCAGAAGAACATTTTCACAGTAAGAGTGACAGAGCACTGGAACAGGCTGTCATGGAGGGGTTGTGAAATCTCCTTCTCTGGAGATACTCAAAACCTGTCTGGATGCCTACCTGTGTGACCTGTCCTAGGGAGCTGCTTTGGCAGGCAGGTTGGACCCAATGATCTCTGGAGGTCCCTCCCAACCCCTACAATTCTGTGAATCTGTGAATTGGGACTATTTTATTTTCCAGAAAATGCCATTATAAAGTGAGCTTCTCTGTTCTTTCAGCTTTCTGGTGAGTAATTGTCGGTTTTCTGTATGCTTTCTGTATGAAGCTGCCATGAATTTAAAGCCTTTTTTCATCCCAGGCTGCTTTGTCTATGTCTAAGTCCTAATGTTTCCTTTCATTTCATAAGCTACCATTTTTTTTCTGGAGCAGAGGGCTTTCTTATTGCACTGAGTTTCAACAGATCTGGCCTTGCTTAGACATGAATATGGGTCATTTTCTATCTGACCAAGACCATTTGGGTCAATGGTGGGTTTATTTTTAGGGTTTGGTACTTGTTTAGAAAAGTCTTGACAGTACATGTTTGCATCCTATGTTCCTTATTCAATAGGCTCCTCTTTTTTATTCACCTTTGAAATGCCTATAATACGGTCCATGTGTATAGACTATGTTTTATGGATCAAGTGAATTGGCAAATTAAGCTGCCTGGCTATGGAATTCAGTTTCTTGAAGTGCAGAGCTGAGTCTCTCGTTCCAGTGTAGAAAGGGGAAATTTATAACAGGCGTCAGTAGATTTGAGATATTGCAGGACAGTTACTTTTTATCAGTGGTGCCTTTATAATGAAGAGTTTCAAAAAAGCAGTGCTACAGAACTTCAAAATCAGTGTCTGGACACAGGCTGGCCTAACATTTGGTTAATAGTTTTGTTGCTTTTTTTGTTTTTTAGGGGCATAGCTGAACAATGAAAAATGAACTTCATGAACAGCCATAAAAAGGTGAGAGTCTGAAGCTGTCATGTACAAAAACTTCTAAATGGCTTGGTCCATGAATGCTTAATTTATTAAATATTGTTATTTAGTTTAATTTTGATCTAGAAAAGGATTTTCAAATTGTGTATAACCAATTTGCACCTGCAGCGGTCTGTACATCAATAGGAAAAAAAAAAGATTTACCTATAATATTTTATTACAGCAATTTTTATTTTAACACTTCTATTCAAACACTTCAGTATTCTAAGCAACGAAAAATAGATATGCATGTTTTCAGCTAACTTTTGTGATAAAAAGCAACTAAAATGCCAGCCTCTAATTATACATTGCCTTTGTCTATGAGCTGGTTAGCAGAAATATGACTCGGGAGCCTGCAGACAACTTTCTGTAGGAGGGGTATTCAAATCAGAGAATGTGGAAATTTCTCTGTGACTTTTTTTTCCCATCTGCTACTTCTCATAGTGACAATCTAGCAACCTTTTCCTGAGTAAAAAGCAACATATGCATGATCATCATCATTAGTAGCGGAGTTGTAGGGTCTTTGATCTTCAAGATTTGAAGAGGACCCCATTGTGCTAAACACTATGCAAACCTAACACCTGTCTGATTGTAGCTCTAGATGAAGCATCCCAATGTGATCCAAGCCATTTAAGTACACTGGCAATGATAAAATGACTAATCACCCTCAGCTCATCTCTCCTTTTCTGAGAGAGTAAAGTGTTACCTTGAGAAGATCCATCCGGACCTGAAGTTCTGCAGAGGTGTGACTCAGGCGTCCAGTTTTACTGTGCCTGAGGGGCTACCCAGGACCTCAGACAGACAGGTCATTGGAGTCAGTATGCCTTCAAGTCATTAGCAAAAACATTTTCTTTCCTCATGATACTAACTGGTTTCCTAATTGCCTAGCCTCTTTCCCTGAAAATTTGCAATGAGTTTTTAAAAGAAGAAGATAGCGATATAAAAATTACTTGGAGGGATTGTTCTAGTAATAGCTTGTAATATATTTTAATGATTCTTTTCATTTACTGAATAACATTTCAGGTAAAATCTCATTCCAGACACACGCAGTTCTGTTATTAATGCCATGGCTGTGTTACAGCAACTTCTTATAACAAGGTATTATTTTATGAGGGCAACTTCATAATAGAAGTTTCTTTTTTAATTTTCCGTCTGTTAAATTATAGCAGTTTCTGGATCTGGTAGCTAAGAGATGGGAATCTTTTATTTGGCTACCATTTTAGATAACTTCATTATTTATGAAACTAAGCATTTCTCCTTGTAATGTATCAGGAAACAATCTGCATAATCACCAGCTTCTTGCAGAAATCAAAACGTTTCCTTTTCATAGGTTTGCCGGTATAAGAATGCCACTTCTTCCAAATACAGCCTCTGAGGCCAGGCACACACTCGACTTCTTTTTGAAGACTTCTCCTTTGCTCAGAGAGGCTTATCCACAGGGACGGATTCAAAAGGAAGGTGCTCAGGACCTAGGGCCTGGGATGCCGCATACAGCGCTTTTCCAAGGTGGAATAGTAACACCAAAGGAGGAAATTTTTGTAAGTGAAAAACACTTGCCTGATTCTCCTGTCATTGCTCAGCGACATGCATTTATGTGTACTATTTAAAGCCGCCTTAAATGCATAATGTGTGTAGTCTGTGACACTCAGCTCAACAGATATTAAAAGATCCCAGTCTGTGGTAATCATTTAACTTGCTCTTTAAGACATTTGCAACTGCTTCACATTTTCTATGCCTTTTTAGTGTGTGAGATGAAAGCTGGATTGTAGTGATGGCTCAGAGGTCTGCCCTTCCCCTTCCCTTTCTGCTGTTTTTGAAGGAAGAAGAACTGATTATTTTTATTATTATTTTATACCAACACCAAGTTGAAAACATTTGTAGTTATTGAAGTGTTTAAGGAGGATCTGCATCGTTCCTTGGGGTAAGACAGTAAACTAGTCCATGTGTTGACTGTATCAGTTATCCCTACAAGCTTTACACATGCCTGAGGGGTATTTAGTTAGGCAGACCCTCTGGATTCTAGGGCAATCTAGTGCAGCCAAACCAGCAGCACTTACTCAAGAACAATGTGGTGGGTGAACACCCGTGAACGAGAGGTCATTGACATGGTGCTGAGGAAAGCAAGAGAGGGTATCCCTTCCCTTTTCCTCTCCTGTATGAGAATAAAACCCCTGGTTTCAGAACAGAGGAGCTGGGATTTGCTTGCCTTGCCATCTGTACTCCAAGCAGCAGTGAGAATGAGGTCCTTCCCAAAACCTGACTCGAGGTTTTCATTCTCCAGACCTTTTAAGTATCGTCTCTGCTAATTTGTAAGGAAACAGTGCTCCAGATCATGCAATGGGGAAGTGATGTGTCTGGTGGTTTCCCTCAAAAGGATGGTACAAAAGGAGAGCTTGCCATCCAGCAGGGCTCTACAGACTGAAGCCCTCAGGGCTGCATCTGGGTCCCACTCTTGTCCTGAGGTTCATCTTCTTCCTGAACCAGGCACTCATTGGTGGGTAAGGACTAGCACCTACCCAACTGCATCTGACAGTTACAACATGTATAGTTAGAGGTGGAGTAGCAGACTGAAAAAGTGGATGCATGAACCTATTTTCATGAGGAGCAGGGAGTCTGACATGGGGAAAAAATTGTGCAGGTCACAGTGAGCAAATGAGACCCACTTGTCCCTATGGCCTCTGTGTCCTGAGAAAGCTCTCCCTAACCACAAAGCTCAATGTTCCTATGTCAGCCCTTCCCTCACAACAAATTCACCTTAACAGGGTTATTTATATACATGAACCCCTCACTGGGATCAAAGGAGTTATTTACCTGCATGCAGTGCCTTGCATACACGCTCATGGGATCAGGCCCTCTAGGCACACAGCAGGTCTCTTTGCCCTGCATGTTGCCGAGCCGCAATCTGATGTGAATTAAGGAAAGTAAAGAGAAGCATATGGTTATGTGGCAAGAGGGCTGCAGGATGGTTTAAAGTGTTAAAGGTTTAAATCACACCAAGGCTATAAAAATCAGCTTTGTTTATGGAGCAGTACAGAGACCTATTGTACTTAGTATTGATCAATCCATTGAACACCTGATTCAAAATGTTCAATTGAAAGCTGGGGAAAAGCACTAAATTGAACAATCTAAGTAACCTGTGAACCTGGCCGTCATAAATCAATGGCAATGTTACACATAGTTAACCCTAACCAGTTAGCAAGTTGTCCCAATTATTAGCTGGGTTAACTGGTTCGGAGTTAACTTACACTTTCAGAAAACGTATTAATACAGAAAATATCTCTATGCTGAAAGTTTCTCAGTGACCAGAGTGCCAGGCTCAATGAAGCCTTTACCCCCTGCTTCTGTGACAGATAAACCTTGCTTGAATATCTGTGTGGAAAAAGGACATTTGAAATTAAAGACCAGGCTACAAAAAGACACTCTGGCTGCTTTAGGGAACTTAAAAAGTGTTGCTACAAGAGATGTAGGATCCACTTGACAAAGGTGGTTTGTTTGCATCTGTTAGGGGCTCTTCCAAACAGTGAATGAAAATGTCTATTGCTGGTGCTGTTCTGTTATTGGAGGGACTATAGTTTACTGGCCCATCCTGTCTTCTACAAGCCTGACCCCATTTACCTTTCTTTAATTCCTAAGGACAGTAAAAACTGAATTTTCCAGGAAGGCTCAGAAGGATTTCTTGTTTCTGCTAAACCATTTTGCTTGGTGTTAATTGCATTGCACACCTCTAGTTCTTTGCTAAATTAGTCCTACATTAGCTTTAACGTCATTTTATCCTTTCATCTCAGACTGAAAGGGTTGTAATTGCCTGGGTTACATATATAACTTAAAAAACAAGTTATAAAAGTTATAACTGAAAAAAAATTTTTTTCATTTTTTTTTTTGCTGTCCATTGGAACTTGTCTAGTGTTCTCAGACTTACCAAGAAGCAATACTCATGGTTTAGAAATTTCTTCAGCCAGCATTTTAAAGCTCTTGGTTGCAAATTATACAGACTTGCTGGTGCAATTTGTTATTTAACATTCTCCTGATTTACTGTTGGAATGAACAACATTGCATTGTCTTCTTATGACAGAACTGGTTTTGTCTGATTTTTTCTTCAAAGAGAGATCATATTTACTTAGAGAATGTACAGAGTTTTGCATATATTATTGACATGGCTACACTTCCATGTAGTCAAGACCAAAGAATCTTTCTTGTTATCCTTAACTCTGATGAAAAAGCCTAGTTCTTGCTTCCACCCTTATCCATTTCTGTAGTTCTTATCCTCTGTCTAATGATCATGACTTGTAACAAATGCGGGTTTTTTTTGCACAATTATTTTAAATTATATAACTTTTAACTTCTAAGCAAGTCAACATTTAGACTAGCCCAGCTTTCATTCTTTTTTTTTTTTTTTCAACCTCTGGTAAAATGTTTTTAAACCCTTTACAGTTATTATCCACATTTCCTGTCTAATTTCTTTCTCCCAACTGATTTAGGTCATAATTGTTTTCAGCTTTGCAAAATTGGCTCTTCCAATCCATCAAGTTTACATATTACTGGTCTGGACTTAATTCTGATTATATATAACAAACAGAAGCAAATTGTGATCACTTTTATCTAAGCTACTGCTGATTTCTTTAGTCTAGCTTTAAGATACATTATTTTCATCTGTAAGGATAAAATAATGCAATATGGCATTCCAAAAGCGTTGGATGCAGCACTTTTTAAGTTCATCATTTATGGTGTATTCCAAGGATATACTAATTTGGTGGCATGAAAACTCCAAACTATGCTATTCAGATTGAAGTGCTGACATTGCATGGTTTATTTTTCTTCTAATTTTATGGATGCTTACTTAAGGAGATAGTTTTCCTCTTCTTTCCGTAATTACTTGCAGAAGGCTGTAATAACAGAAAAAAAGAACACCTTTTTGTTGCTCATCTGTAACACACCAGTCTAGAGATTAAGAATTGCTCATGCCTTTGAGTCTATTTCCTAGTTTTGTTGTATCTCTTTTACCTTATTTTGATGATGTAAAATAATTTAGCAGAACTGGATTTCCACAGAATCCTTTGCAGGGAAGAGGGACGGATTAGAAGTGGAATATGTTTAACAGCTCCACCCCAAATGGCATTTTAAGAAGGGCATAGTGCCTGTCTCAGCTTTGTATACATTCTTGATGCTTTCCTCAATAGATTGCCAGATGGTAAAGTGGATCAGAGTCAGACTTCAGTACGACATGTTCACTAGAAACCAGGAAACAGTCTCTTGAGTAGGAGACACTGCTAATTTCAGTGGATCTATGATCTGGCTTGGTATTGTAATTGTTAATGAACAAAGTTAGAAATAACAGCCAACTTCGTGCCCTGAGCTAGGGAAGCTGATCTCATTTTGAGCATGTTCTTCTTCATGTTTGTATCCTGCTAGGGATTTTTTAGAGCACTTTGCAGCTACCTCATTTATGATTCTGCTCATCTTTGGTGTGTTGATGTTAAACACTTACAATACACTTGCATATTTTTTAATTTGAAACCCTATTATTTTTTAGTGTGCAGTTATGATTCCATCTTTCAAATTAGATCAATGTTCGACAGAATTAGTCAATTCACATTGCCAAAAATGAATTGCATTTCTCATGGAAACACTCTGCTTTTCATAAAACGACCTTTCTGCTTTACAACTATCACCATAATTAATAACAATAAAATGATATTTTTTTCTGTGGCCTCTAAATGCTCAAGCAAATGCATCTCTTGGAAATATAGAGATTTGTGAAATTACTTTTTTGATGAAAAAAGTAGACTTGCTAGCGCCAAATGTTTCATGAATACATGTCAGTCTTTGCCACATTTTATTTTTGTTGCTTTCAAAACGCTGAATATAAACTGTTCTGATCCTTCCAAAATAACAGGTTTCTATTTATCTGTTTGAAGCAAACTCTGCTTCTTTTTTTTTTTTTTTTTTAATATATTTTCTATCAGAAGACTACTGTGCTTAACAATGCAAACTTGATTGACTAATGAGGTGGTAATGTGATGCTCACCTCCTTTCACAAGCATCTAGCAAAATGAGAATTGGGAAGACTAGTCATGCATCTCACAGTGGTGATGCTGTGTCAGTCGGTATGGAGTGATGGACTAGAGATAGATGGTGAGATTGGACAGAGGGAGTCAGAGCTGTACGACAGCCACATGCAACTTCTAGACAACGTCCTGAAAAGCTTCAATGACCCTGGCTGTACTTGGTGATGCTATGCTCCAAAGGGAGGGTGAGAATTTAAAATGTGTTGCCTTCCTGATATCAAAGGACTGGGACAGGTTTTAAACGTTAAGATGATGAAGTGCTTCACTCTGATGATGCAAAACCCCATGTTATATAGGGAAGATAGAGACTGCTAGTGTATGAGAAAGTTCATGGGATCAGTCTTTCTGTGGCACAGCTCACTGAACACAGCCCTCTCCAATTTTCACATTCTTGTGGGAGAGGAAAGCCTGTAGTTCAAATCTTAGCAAAGCAGCAAAAATTAATTTCTGAGGATTATTTCCAGTTCAAAATTTGCACAATCCTTTCCCAGTGAATGTTTACCTTTACCCTTGTACCAGTAGAGTGGAAAGCGGGTGATTTGCAGAAATGAAGCTCTGTGTTAAAGGTAGATCACGCTGGGCATGACAATAGAGCGAACTGGGAGGAGACCAGGGGCTCACTCTTCCTGCACTCATCCACGTCCCCCGTAAGAGAGGAGTGATTAAGCTGGTCACATACCAAGCAAGACATATTCATCCTCAGAAAATATGCTAATGCAGTGTTGGAAGAGATTAACCAGGTCTGTCTGCAATATGCTAAAACATGGTCATTGTGCTGTATGTTTGGGTCAGTGCTACTAAAGGCTTAACCACATCACCTTCCAACAGCTAACTCTGCTGACTGCTATCAAATTTATTTTCCCATGGTAACCCATCCCACTTCACTCGCCATTGGATTTAGAACAAGAAGCTGTAAAGAGAGCACCGTAAAATCATAGAAGAATGTGACTTGAAAATGTGAAGGATATTCTATAAATAAGCATCTGACTTGTATAAGAGTCAGTCTTGCTATGGGAGTTAATTAACAAACAAGTCATGTCTGAGCTCCTTACTGGTGGCTGCGGTAATCTTCTTGTTTGGTCCAAAGAGCTGAACATAAATAAGATTGTCACAATGTGTATGGTGTGAAGGAGAATTTGGCATTTGGGAAAACAAATTTGAAGCAAGCCCAGAAGTATCACTGTGAAGTTTTCCCTTTGCAAATGCTGTCACAGTTGGCAGAAAGGAATCAAGAGACTTATTTACAATTTAAATGTGAGCTTGGTCAGAGAGGACATTTTTTTTTCAGGAGATGTGGATCAAATACGTCCACAGGGTTACAATGTTGAGACCACCCAGGCTTTTGCTAATGCTAGTGTTTACATAAAAAGTTAGAAACAAGCTTCTCTCCAATTAGAAAGCCAATATCTAACTAGATGCTAACTTGTTATATACCCTATGGTCTAAATGTTAATAGCTTTGACCTCCTTCAGTTTAATCTTAATCTCCTTGACAGAGCAAGTGAACTTTGGGTTATGCTTTACCGAATTGTTCCCTTTGTTTTCTTCCCCCCTTATGTTTCCAACTGTGAGAATGTCACATATTGCAAACCCAAATGAAAGCCTGTCTTCTTTTTCAATCAGTCATATCACTAAGTATATGAGCAGAAAAACCCTTGTGATTGACACTGCTTCAACAAAAGCAGATTCAGTTTGCAGACGATAAGAGGCAAAGTCATACAAGCAGTGTTTACAAAGCAGTGAAGGAGACAAAAAAAATTAATGATAAAAGGACTAATCTTATTGTTTTACTAGATGAGAGAATGGTTCTTTGTGTTTACTCTAGCAGAAGCCCACAGATTGTCTCCCACCTCCCTTGAACACTTTTGGCAGCAAAATAATTTCCAGATTCTGTATCAAACGCTGGCTGGTAGATAAAAAAAGGCTCTGGAATGCTTGGGAAGCCTCAGAAAGCAGAGGACTGCCCACACATGATAGCGTGGGCATGCTATATAGCTAAATATTATCTCCCTTATGAAGGGGAGATGAGGTATATGAGCAAGGGAAACAAATGTGTTTAGAAGAAAAAGAAACAAAGCTATATGAAACATATTACACTGGCTGATCTCATTATTTTCTGTAGCATGGTGATTTCACTGTTATCAGGGTAGTTATTCCTGATCTCCTCCCTTTTAAGGAGGCCAGATCTAGGTTAGTTCTAAACAAAAGGAGCCCCAGTTTTTAACCCATGCTCCTGGAGCTTGTATGGCAATGCAGCCAGCATAGAGCATGGTGGTACCAGTTCCACTTTTTGAATCCATATGCTGGACAGGGATGATTGGGACAGATTTGCAGTATTGGAGTAGTTTATGTTGGAAGACACCTCTGGAAGTCACCTCATCTGACACCTGGTCAAGGAAAAACCTACTTGAAAGTCAAATCTAGGCTCTCCAGAGCACTCCCAATATTCACTACTAGAAGGCACCAGGGTGTCCCACTGGGGCTTTTTCAGAACTGCACATCTGTACAGAAATTTGTTTTAACCTTGTGTGATGTCCATTATTGACTGCACAGGAGGCAGGACAGAGAATTAAAATCCAAGACTATCTCAACAGGCAAAGGACAGTGTAACCTTGCTTTCCGGCTCCTCTACTGTTCATTAGTTTCATGGCTTAATTCCTATCTCTTGCTAGCAGGGCCAGACAGCTTTGTCCTTTCAGCAGCTGAAGTCACACTGCTTTACCACCATTAACCAAAGGTTGCTGAACGGGTGTTGACAATTTCTTTCTCTTCAAGATGCAGCCTGCCAGCTCAGTTGTGTCCTTCAGAAAGCAGGAATATCTAGCTGTAAAACAATCAGTCACCATAGTCTTTATTTCGATGCAATAGGTTGCACATAGAGTAGGTAAAGTGATGGAAGGAAAGACTAGGCTATTTTAATGATTCTCCCCTGAAAGTCTCTACAGAGTATGTTCAGTGTGTCTATCTAATCTAACTGTCCCCAGAGGCAATATGAGAAGCAGGATAGCACTGGGGGGAATAACACTTACCTCAGGTTTCATTGAAACATTTCATTTCATCCCATTCTGCCCCACTAAAAAGCCATTGCCACTTTTAAAGAACATTGCTTGAGTTAAAGGCAGGAACTCTTTTGGGAGATAAAAATTGGCTCACCAATAGATGAAACTCAGGCAATTTTAATCTTATCTGGAACAATTGCAAATAATGGCAAATAGTATAGTAATTTTCATAGTGAGAAAGAGCAAAAAAGGCATTGTGGAATGTATTTCTGAATCACATTCAGATTACTGGTGTTTAGCAAGCTACCAAACATCAGCAAGAGCCACGGGAACTGTATCTATGTATGCTTTTAGGTAATGGAAAATTTGAGTATATTTGGTTTAGTGGAAGCTTCTTTCACTATGTGCTAAGAAAAGCCAACATTTAAAATAGATATTTATCTTTTGCTGGTAGGTGCTAACATATGGATACATTTAACATCGCCATCACAGTTCAGAAGATGAACAGTGATTTGTTAATTTGTGGTAATATGATCAGGTGGCTGAGCTCTATCTCACAGTTGGGCTGCTTCACACTCATGGCTTATTCTTGCAAACTTCCATGAATTAATAAATAAGGACCCTGGAAAACTAGCCCTCAACGATTTTTTTCCCATAGAAACATCTACATTGAAAAATAAAACTGAGAAACATTTTGCATTGTCAATTGCTAACAGTTACAGTGGTCTTCTGGAACATTAGTTGCAGTAATTTGGGGTTTAGAACAGAAATGAGTAACTGTAACACAGGCACATGCAATGAATATCAGGGAAATAAATCAAATTGTAATAAACTTTTATTAAAAAAAAGACATTGCCCTCTGGCAATTCATAATACAAGTCCCCAAATCTGTATAGACAGTACAAATAAACATAAAGTGATTCTTTAAGGGCATAATGAAGGGTTCTGTCAACAACAATAAGAAAACAAAGCATAGATGTATGTTTGTGAAAGAAATTGAACATTTTTTGTTGTTCAGAAAGCCTTTGGCATTTCTTTTTGATAAAAAAAAAAGAGTACAAGATGCAAGAAATGAGTTTCCCATCTGAGCAATGTCTTTTTAGCCTCTGCTTCACATTCTATCGAATTTAAGTTTATCATTGCTCCGAGTGGGTCTTGGTACTCTGTGAAGGTTTTGAACTTGCTATGACACAGTTGAAGTACTTTGAGCTAATCCCAAGTGTCTGGGACTTGGCCGTATACCTAAGCTCAGCAGAGTCCACTTTTGTACCGTGTTCCTAGTGGACTACTTCTGAAAGATAGAGGCCTCCCTGTTGCTTAAGAAATATATTTCAAGCTATTCCTTTTCCAAAAATTACATTTTTTAATTCTATGAAATATTGCTGGTATAATACGTGTTATTAAAATAACTGTTCTTTGTTTTGTTTTCTTTTTGAGTTCCTTTTAAGTATAAAGTTACCAAAGCCCTACATCATGTTTTGTTCAAAAGATGATCAGTTAAAATGGGATGTTTATTTAATAATTATCCATGGAAAAAGAATATGAGGGCAGAGGGGTGAATTGAAGGTCACTTAATCAGAATTTGAGCCTGATATTAATTGGACACTTGCATTTTGCTCTTCACTTAGAAAAGCCTGTGGCTTTTGAACTAATAGGGCCTAAAGTAAAATGGGGTCTATCATTATATCCTAGGAGCTATTTACTTTAGAGCAAGTCCAAACTGTAGGGGGAAAAAAACTTCCATCATGAAAGAAAAATGAACGATGCAGGATTTTTTTTCTGAAAACTTGAAGAGAAAAACAAGGCTTAGAATCCAGCACTACAAAGTCCTTGGTTCATCTTCCATATGGACCATTCTGAATGGTACACTGCTGAAAGATAAATGAGAAAAGACCTAGCTGGCCATCACATCAATCCCTCTAAGATACACAGTATTTCCTTATGTCCCCTCTCTCTGATCCTCCTTCTCACCTTCCTTTTCTTTCTCCTTTCCTCCTTTTTCTTTCCTCTTTTCCTCCCTTCCTTTCTCGAGAATATCTTAATTCCCAGCTTTGTCAGGTTTCAAGCAAGAGGGCAATTAAAAGACATTTCCAGTGAAAAAAAAGAGCTTTTCTTAGAACCTAAGTTACCTACTCAATGTTCCAGCTGCTGCTCCTAGTAACAGCTCTCTGGGTGACTGCAGGCAATTTGTTTTTCTTCCTTGTGTTGAAGCCCTTGAGAATTTCCCCTTAGTAGCTACAGGAGAGTTTCATTAGCACCAAAATTTTTCAAATTTTTGTCCACATCCTCATATCCAGGTACTCATTCATGTGCAATAGTACTTTCACTACACCAGACACCTGAAAGTGCAATCTTCCCTTTTCTATGGTTATTGTAAAGTCACAGCACCAGTACTCCGTACTCTCTTGAGAGTTTTCCTGCTTGTAACAAAGGAATAAGAGCATTACACAACATAAAAATTGTGGTCTGACGTTTCATATCAGAGCCCGAAAACATTAAGTGCCAAGTAACTGTTAAATATGTAAACGTTCATGTGATTGATCTCTGATAAATTTGAAATGTAAAAGCTAAGGTACCTAAAGGCAAACCTCTCTGTCTCTATGTTCATATTATGACTCAATTGTTAATGACTCTGTCTTTCTTTCATTAGGAGAATTTATATTTTTTGTGAAACCTTAACTCTGGTAATATTTGAGCAGCTAATTAGGCTATTCTCCACTCGTTTTGGGGTTTTTTCAATGTCATACCCTCACTCTTTTTAATGTTATTATTGATATTATTGTAAAGGCAAGATGAGTGTTACTATTATTGAATACAGTGCCAACATAGAAAGAGGCTGCCTTACCTTCAAGGGCAGATCCAGAGTCTTGGAAAAAAAATTTGAATTTCATGCAATCTTCTGAATCTGAATGCTGATAGAAATTCATCAGAGCCAAGTGTCACTCAGTACATTTAAAGTCCATGTATTCCTAAATATGGAATTAATAGCTCAGTATGAGGCATCTCTTTTGAACACCTGAAGGTTATAAGAAATAAGGACAGGGATCTAGAATGCAAATTGTTATTCAACGGTTACTAGCTCCTGCTGTAATAAGCAAACTTCTATTATTATGTTTGCCAGGTAACTGCATTCTTCATAGAGACGAATAATGTATGTATCCAGGGTTTATTATTGCTGTATTTATAGTATTAAGAATTGTTGGAACAAGAATTAAGATAAGGCATTTGGAGCAGTAGATAGGACTCTATGTGGGAGACTTTGGAAGATAATGAATCAGAACCCCTACACTAGAGTTTGCAGAGATTATCTGTGATTAAGGGATCCAAATTTGCCTTTATTCCTTAGAAGGAGAGTGGGAGGTCAGATCTCCATCTGTTCCCTGGAAGCTGCACAGGTACTCATCAAAGCTATGGTCTGTGACAGGAGTCCAAGAAGACTTATGGCCAAATACTGCAGGATCCTGTGCGTTGCTACCCACATGAATTATCCTGCTCTTGGCTTTTTTGGTGGCACGTGATTGTGTTGTGCCTAGCCCTGGGACGAACCCTCAGCCCTGCCCTGCCCTGCCCTGCTCCAGCCTACACCCATACTGCTTGCACTCGTCAGGCAGAGATGGAGACAACTCTGCAAACTGTGAATTCCTGCTGGATTCTAAGTGACAACTGATTTCCTTTCCTCTGTTTACATATTCCTTTATGCCAAAATCGGTTTTGGTGACAGCAGCACAAGTTCATTCAGAAGAAGTATTTACCTTATCAGTACTGAGTTTTGACACTCTCATTATACTGTTTGGATACTGCAGATTCAGGGATGTGCTTCACAAAGCAGAATAAGCACCTTCAATGAATTGCATTGAAAGAGCTGTGGGGAGAGACGCCAAACACAGCAGAGCTGGTGACTTACTTATTCTTTCTTTGTGTCTGAGGATAGCTGGGTAGGTTACTTAAGCTTCAGAGATGTCCAGAAAAACCAGCTACTAATTTTGCACAGTGACACCTTGACAGCAACAAATTCTTGCTGCTTATTACCAATTGATTTTCAGTCCACCTTCTCAGGGGTGACTTTAGACAGCAACAGAGCCCGGTGCTGATAACTGAACATGGGAATCAGGGAAAAGAGGTTTAAATCTCTTCTGGGATGTGCTGCATCATGTGAAAAGGTGAGAAAAACATACTCCATCTGTGAGGTGAAGAAATAAACATGGCAATGAGCTGCCACTGTGAGTCTGTGTATGTGAGAAGTATATTAAAATCCTGTCAAGCAAAGGACCTGATCTCTGTAAAGATGTTCTGTTCTGTTTCCTTGCCTCAGTTGTCTATACACTTGTGCCTAGTTGAGAAACTCTGATCCATGTGACGATGTCTGAGGTCTGCAATGAGGATCTAAGAAAATCATGAATGAGACCTGAGATTTTATTTTTAACTTTGATGCCTTATTTTATAGGTTTAATTTTATCAATTAGTGAATCTATAAATGTACAAGAACTTGCACAGAATGCATTTCATTGCTTTCAATCATTTCTATTCTGCCTCAAGCCTACCCATTCCTTTGGATAAATGGTCAACTATTTCCTAAACTGTAGCATTATTTCCTTGAAAATTAGGTTATAACTCACTAGAAAGTTCTGTAAAATGAGTTTAATAAACATCTCACCTAGTTTATAAATGGTGTCAGGGGATAGCACAAAGTAACTAGTGAATTTGATTATAACTTTAAAATGTTACACCCTTATAGTATAAAGAACTGATTGCAACTCATTGAAGTCAATGGAATGACACACTTCCACATTTGTGGACTTTGGGGCGCATACCCCCCCCCCCCAGAAGGGAATGACTTGGAATGTCATTGAAAATGCATTAGACCCTGATTTAGTATGAACGGTTCAGAAAAATATTGTTCTAGATCACACTTGTTTGTATTAGAAATGTCAAGTGATGAAAAAAGTGTATATAAGCATCAAGGCATTTGTGTTCTTGACCCTTAAGGTAGTTTTTTAGTTTAGAGCTTGTAACCTATAGAAGAGAGCCACTTCTTGGGGGGTACTGCATCCCCTTCTTTGCAAATGCTATGGATTGTATGAGGTGCAAGCAGACCTTCAATGTCATTCATCACACACATGCATCCACAGCTTCGTTTACTAGAGCAGAAGGAGAAAATAAATGATACCAGAAATATGTTCTGCATAGCAGAGACAAACTTGGAAGCACATCTGCCTTCTATAACTATGAGTGGCTCTCCGTCTTGCTTGTGGCAAAGCCATTACTGAGCCCTAAACCAGCCATAGCCATGAGGTTCTTAAAGTCAAGGTCTGAATCAAAAGAAATATCAAAATCCCCTCAGACAGTGCTTCAGTGTGGATATCAGATGGTCAGTCTAAAATCCTTTGAAGAGCCCTCCCACATTCCAGGGTAGCAGTGCAGCCTAATAACAGTGCCAGACATGAAAGGTTTGGAAGGTTTGATCCGGCAGTTGGAAAACAAGTTGTGCTATGTGAGGCTTACAGAGTTCAATCTCTTCAGCTTATCTGAGAGAAGACTGAGAAGTGGCTTGATCATTATGTTTAGGTACTTACACATGGAAAAGAGAAAAGAGATCCAATAGCAGGGGCTTTCTGAGCTTGTTGACAAAGATCTGACAAGATTTGTGGCTGAGAGTTAGACAAATTCAGACTCGAAATGAATCACAACTTTCTAGCAGAGAGGATAATTGAACTAAGTAACCGGTTGGAGGAGACAGGGCAAGGACAACTGAACATGGATTTAGATTTTTAAAATAAACTTCAATAAAATTCATCTAGGAAATATGATTTGTTCCACTCTCTGGGAGAAATTCTGCATCCAATATGTTCAGAGAGGCTCAGGTGGAATAGCTGTGGTGGTCGGTCCTTTCTGACTTTAATGCTTGTGAATGTACAAATCCCTTTTTTGTGTCATCCTTTTGTGGGCCACTGAAAGGATAGTAAGTTAGGTACAGCCCTTAGAGTGCCTGTAACACCTGAAACTCTTTGTTAAGAAAACCCCTGTAGCCAAAGCTCACCAAGAATTTGGGGTTTCAATGAAGGGAAGGGATTTCCACTGTGCACTGAGCAGATGCATTCTCAGGGTTTATGTCTTAATTTGCCCTTATTTCTTTTTCACCTCATTCAGAAACATCAGAAGTGGCTGCAGCTGGAGACAGGGCAACAGATGGGTAATCTGCAGATCCTGGATTCTATTTTCTACTTATTTACTCAACAGATCTCCAGATTTGTATTTTCTAAGTTAGATCAGAAAACACCTTGGTTTATATTGCTTTTATTTCTGGAGTTAGGCTGAAATAATTTGCATATCCTTTGTAACCTGTTTCCTGTCCAAAATTGCTTGGTTATTGGAAGCCCTTTATTTTAAACTTAAACTCAGAGGCTGGACTCAATTAACTGATGAGTCCTTCCCTCTATGTAGAGAAAAACCTATGAAAGTTCATATACCTATAAGAATAGATTACTGAAATGGAGAAGATGGGGAGGTGATGCCAACACTGCAGAGTCTGCCAAAAAAATCTAGCAGAACCACCCCCTAGTTTACCATTTCCAGACAGCTGAACCAGTACAGAGCAGAAAGAATAAATAAAAAAACCCTTCTGAAACCAAAATTAAATCGCAATGTGGGAATTAATTTTCAGAAATGCAAATCAAATCTTAATCTTACTGTGCTGCAGTTTTATTCTTGGGAATGGGAATTTGGAAGGGGCAAGTGTGGTATTTGTAGGTATGCTTGCTTTGAGATGTGCCACTGTATCTGTGCCAACTTTACAGTGAAAGACCAGGGCTACAATTTATTCAGCTGAATGGAGTGGAGGGACCCCAAAGGGAATCACGCTTTGAAGCAAATCAAAGCAAATAAGCAAAGTGGCCCACAATTGAAATCACTGAACCAAAATCCACAAATTAAGCAAATGGAAGACTCTGGTGCTGTCCCATGCAGTGAGCAAATCCAAAATGCGTACAAGTGGAAATTCAGGGTCAGTGGACATAAATTTGGACATAAATTATGTCCAAAAAATAAGGCATTTCTGTTCCTAGAATTCAATACTTCACTAATGCTTTAATAAGCAGCGAGCTGCTGCGCTGGCTTCCTATGAGCTGCTACTCAGAAGCCCTCTTCCTGCATTAAGATTTCAGGATGTCCCAGATTCCCATCACAATTTCTTTTCCCATCAAGGGGAATGCACTCCAGTCTGTGAGGAAAAAGACCATCCATTTTTCATTTAACAAACTTTTATCTACCTTGCCTCTTAAGTATCCAAAGTCACACACTCAGCTAAGGTCACTAACCTCGTCTCCTCTTTCTGAAAGCCACCCTAAGATTAAACTCAGTTCTGTCATCACGCCCCTCTGGGAAATCAATCATTAATGTTGTTAGATGGCAATAGTTAATAGAGTCTTATTTATTATGTATGAAGACTGAGATTTTGAAGAGAAATCATAAGCATTAAGTGCACACATTTTACTTAATTTCATTGAGATTTGGGCACCAAAGTCTTATAGGCTCCTTTAGGAAATTCAGACTATAATAATAAATAATAAGCTAAAATATTGCTGGGAGAGGAAGCTTAATAGCCCATTTCTTAAAGACCCAGATTTTATTACAGGAATGTAGGTGCAGATTGCCACATATACCAGATTAATGCTTTCCTTCAATTCTTTTTCTACTCACTGCAGATTGAGAATTAAGGTGAAAGATTGGAAAAAAAAAAAAAGCCACACATTTGGAGAACTGCAGCAAATGTACTTGTGTGTGTACATTATGGGAAGTTGTATGCCCTTTCCCAGCCAGTATCTAAAAGAATGATCTGGCCTATGTGCTGATTGTATTTTGAAAATCAAAGTTCCTTAAAAAAAAAAGGTAAAAAGAAAAGGAAAAGAGGACATAGGATGTCTGTGATGCTGGAATCCTTGAAGGATTAGAGAGTTTTATTTGTGCCAGTTTGGAAAGACTGAAGCCCCCTATCATGGGCATAAGATTGGGCTATGGCCAGCTAAGGAAGGCTAGCTGGTAACCTCCTTAAAAAACATTCTTAAATCTTTCTTAGTCAACTTTGTGGGCATTCGGTGTTCATAAAACATTTGATTTGGCTCCATCTGCAGAGAGTTCAGCCTGAGAACCAGGCACAAGATCTAATGACCTAGTTTAGGATCACATATGTTCCTGCAAAGTAAACATAAGAATAAAGAAACATACATATATGTCCATGCATGCACACATGCACACACACACACACACACACTCAAAAGATAATTGTCCAAAGTATACATAATTATCCTGGTTTTGTCTGCGGTAGAGTTAATTTCCTCTCTGGTAGCTACTTAAGTGCTGTGGTTTGGATTTAGTGTGAGAATAATGTTGGTAACAGCCTGGTGTTTTAGTTGTTGCTACTCTACACTAAACCAAGGACTTTCCAGCTTCTCATGTCTTTCCAGGTGCACATGGCTTGGAGATCACAGCCAGTACAACTGACCCATACTGGCAATACCATGTAATGTCATACTCCATATATAACTGAGGAAGTGACCTGGAAAGCAGATTTAGTGCTCAGAAAGAGATTGGGCATCAGGTTGCTATTGTTGTGGTATTTTTTTCCCTTTCATTGTAGTGAGCAATTGCATTTGTGCATCACTTGCATGGTTGTTATTGTTATTATTATCATCATCATAATAATTATCATCATCATCATCTTTCTTTTTTATGGTATTAAACCATCTTAACCTCAACCCATGAGGTTTTCTTTTTCCAATGTCCTCCCCAGACCCTTTGGGAGGAGGTGGGTGCAGTCGAGCGGCTGAATGGTGCTTAACTGCGGCTGGGGCTAAATTATGACACTGGTGTTATAAAAGCAGAAATTAAAATCAAGTTGTTTAAGAGAATCTTCACAGTCATTGTCTGATAGGAGTGCAAGTTCCATGAGGGAGGAGGCTGACTGTAGCTTGGAAAGAAAGAAAGGAAAACACCTGTGGGAGACATGGCATCTCAGAGGGCTCTGCTGTCCTTCAGGCAAAACGGCTAGGTTGGGGTAACCATGTGTTTTCAGTGTGAGGAGTGAAAGGAAGGGTCAGAATTAATTTGATATAGGCACAAAAGGCTTGGCAACTCTATACTATTATAGAATAATTTTGTAAAAAGCTAGCATCTCATGCAAATATCAGGAGGCTCATTGCTGCTGACAAACATGTGAATAGAATTAAGGAAATGTTTGAGTGATAAAATGGGAGTCCCTAATTTCCACTCCCAAGGAGCTTAGATTAAATAAATAAGTGCTAAAATAAGTCTTTTATTTTATTCAAATATTCATTAGAGTTTTCAAAGATATGTTGAAAATGCCAGAATGAATCAGCTATTTGGCTTCAAGAGCTCTGTGAGTGTTTAAACCACAGAGTTTTTGAACTTCAAAAATGAGTGGATTTCCTAGGGACAGTCATTGTTCCATTTCCAAAAGAGGAAATTCTCTCATGAGGAAAATCAAGCCAGAAAGAAAAGGTTAAAAGTGTTAGATTGTTAGACCTCATTCTCATGGCAATTAGTTTTATATATATATATATATAGTAGCACATATATATATATATTGCAAACATAGATACACACATAAACTGTAACATAGATACACAACATTACTGAAATGCTCCTTCTGTAACATTATATTGAAATATCTTTTTCAACTGAGAAGAATAATGGCAATTATTTGGTATCTGACTGGAACTACATAAAATATAAAAATGCATTTTTTCTTTTCATTTAATTGGCAACCATGTTCATATGTTGCCTAGGACACAGCTACATTTATACAATAGAGTTAATGTTGACCACACAGCACAGGACAGAGATACTGGTGCAAATGCGCAGGTCAGTCAAATCTCTTATATCTATGTGACTTGGACTGTCCTGCTTTTAGCTTTTTGACCACTCATAGCTTCAGTGCCCCCGTAGCATGCCTTGTGACACACTGTGTCATGAAGGAATACCCAAAGGCAGGAATTAGCAGCCTCTTGGTGAAGGACCAAAGGGTTGATGAAATCAAATGTCAGATGGCACTCTTCAAGACTGGGAACTGAGAGCTGCTTCATCTTCAGCGAGTCATCTGTAAACATCATCCAGCTCTCGGCTCTCACTGTGTTTTGCACTCACACAGACACAGGAACCTGTTTCTTACCCGCTGTTGTTCTTCCAGTCTTACCAGAGAGTACGTAGTACTTCCCAGATCAAGAGGTGGGAGCTGCAATGGCAGGACTATGCCATCACATGGGAGCTTTGCATCTCTAGCAAATGCCTTATGTACACCATGAGATCATATTTTGTATCAGGTGTCATACTCTGAATTGCCCTTCACCCTCTGTTTGCAGCAAAGAATAATGTTGTCGTTTTCTATTGCTGTTGCCACTGATGCCCTTGGAAGGAAATCAGTTTGGGATCGTATTGTGAACCTGGAAGGTGGCCTACAGCCAGGACACTTAAATTATCCTGTCTCCAAATGGTTGTTTTAGACAAGGTAGACCAGCACTCCTTGGGGAGATATAAAGGGTGCTTTTAGCCTGAAAATACGAAGTTTTCAGCTGAAACTCAGAGTCTGCTGTTTTTTGTGAACCAGGACTGTCAGTGACAAAGTACAGGTGTGTGATCACAAGTGCACTCTCAGAATATATTGAAGAAACCACCATTTTGGGTGTGATGGCGTAACCTTTTCATGCCTGCACTAGGCTGAGCAGCACTGTTGGTAATGCTTGTCACTGATGCAGGCTGTATACTAAGGGTGTTAGGGATCTTTTAATAGACGTCATTGAAGATAGAAATTTTAGATTTTGGTAGTCTGTGCCTGGATTTTTATGTCATGTGGGAAACTGAAGTGTTAGCTGATAATTGTTGGTGTATTTGGCCAAAGGAAAAAAACCTGGAGAGAAATGGGAAACAAAAATTGAGATACACCCAAAGCCATCAAGTGACTGTTGAAGCCCTTTAATAACAGTCTTATTTGACTCCTCATCTGGAGGTAAGACGGGGAAAAAAATCTTTCAAATGACCTTTTTGTCAAGATTAACAGGATGTTCATATAGTAGTCCAGTTTTTAAAAATTTAGGATCCTTTATTTTCCCTACGTGCAATTAATTCCTTCAAAAGTATTATATGTTTACTTTGAATCCAAATGCCACTGAATTCAGGAAAAAATCCTTTATTTTCAATGGGCTTTACTTTGAAGCTGTAAAGAAGGCAGACAAATATTTTAGTCTAATTTACACCTTATCACCTTATTATGCTTTGCTTTATTGCTGAGGGTGTAATGATGTATAAAGACCCTAAATTTACCTCTTATAAATCAGTTTTGGATTTAACCCAGAACTATAATGGTCTCAAATTATGTGTGGTGTGTTAAATGTCAGAATTTGATGATAGTATAACCCATGCAAACTGGTACAAATGGGAAGGTTGTGTCTAGTGCCTGGATTATTTATGTTAGTAATTATATAAAAGGAAGAAAAATCACAGAATTTGAACTGAAAAAGTAAGTTTGGAATAGCATCACAAACCATTTAGTGTATACTCTACACTAAAAATCTGTTCTAAATATCAGTAAGTTTGGAATAGCATCACAAACCATTTAGTGTATACTCTACACTAAAAATCTGTTCTAAATATCCAGCTTGAAATCAGATGTTTCCAAATTTTCCAGGTTTTGGAATTAGTGTAACCTATAAGAAAGCACTATCCATTATCTCCAGTTTATTACCTTTGTCGTGTATCGGAGACCTCAAGACCATCAAATAGAGGACACTGTACAGAGTACTGGATTTGTAAGCAGATAGGGGCTCTGCTTTGAGAAATCTTGTTCAGTGAAGACAATTGACACATTAAGAGCAGGGCAGAAAGATTCTCAGTAATGTGCACATATATGTGTTTTCCTTTTTCTCCCTTTTCTACCAATACACATAAATGTTAACTTATTTTGTATGTCTTAAATTTTCATAGATATTGCTCTTAGCTAAAAGGTCATTCAATTTATCTGTTATTTCTTGAAAGACTGAGATATTTCATAGTTTTATTCAGGGGTCCCTACATATGTTTTATAGGATTTGAGATAGTAAGAAGGCTTCCATTTATTGTTAGCATGCTATTTTATTTTGCTTATATGCATCTGAGTGTGAGAATTGTGGTCTAATTCAGTAAAGCGCTTTGAAAAAACTTCTTACCTAGACTTTCTTCTTGTTTAGTCCTAAAACTCAGCATTCACAGTTGTCATAGCAATGTATCATCAACACTTTTACCAAAAAATGAGTCAAAGCAGTAAAAGAGATAACTCTGCATTATGACAATAGTTGTGGATGGTAATGAAGGAACTAAATTGAGCAATGGGTTTGCAGTGTCGCTCTCAGCATGTGACACCTGCTAGGCAGGCAGTTCTTCCTATAGACTTCTGATTTACCAGATGTACAGACTAAAACTTCACGTTCCCATAGTGCACATTTCATCCTGTGCTATGTCATCAGTCAGGCACTAAAAACCCACAGCAGTCTTGCAACTGGAGACAAATTCTAATCCAGATATGGGCTTGAGTTAGTTCTGGGGAAAACCCACTTTTGAGACCTTTTATATAAAGGGACAGAAAATATTTCCAGGCTTCCTTTCTCTTTGTTTTGCTCTGCAGCTCAACCTTGATTTGAAGAGTCTTATGTTCAATGGTCACTTACTCCCTAATACCTTGGGAGCAGGTAGAACATTGTAAGTGAAATTGAATGGAGTAAAGCACCAAGGGGGAAAAGCTGTCAGGAGCAATTGCTTAAAACTAGAAGGAGAGACTACTTAAAATAAGGTCTTGAAGTTAGGGCATAAGGTAGTTATTTAATTTTTTGGCTTACAGTATCAAACTTGTCATTACCCTTTTAGGAAAAGTCTAAGAAAATTGTCGAGTACATGAAGGTAGCAAAAGTAATTTTATTTGATAGAAGAGGTTGGCATTGGTAAACAGATACATTCATTCACTGCACCATTAGCCCCAGAGAGGAAAGATTGGATTCTGGCCAAAATAGAAAAAAAAATCTACTAGGAAAAGGAACTGATCACAGCCGGATGAATTATAGCTATTGTCTAAAAAAAAAAGGGAACTTGTCAATACCGATAAATTCTCATTTACGATATTGGTGAGCCTTCTAGGAGACATTTGCATATATGGATATATGACAGTGCAAGCATAATAACACTAATCACTACAAGTATTTCCAGAACTGGATCCGTGTGCCACAAGCCACAGTTCACACAGGCAGTGAGATGCTCCCTGCCCTGAGGTTCCTCCAAGAGAAATGGAAGAGACTGAGGAAGGAAATAAAGCCACTGGCATAACCCAGGTTTTGAGGGAGATCTTGCCTGTTCTCCCACGGGAGGAATGTTTTCTGGAACATGGCATGGAAACAGGTGGGCTGAGCATGGACAGAGACTTACAGCGGGCAGAAATTGCACTCTACCTTAAAGTTTGGATGAAAAAACAGGGACCTGGGGTAACGCATCCGCATGAGGCATTATGGAATAATGGTGCAGATGGTAAAGAAGGGAAGTGGGTGATGTAAAAAGAAGAGAGATGGAGACAATCCCTGGGAAGTTATGAGATAGCATAGAGCCAGCTGCTTGAGACAGTAAAAAATTCAACCTAATTTTCAAAAGAAGCAAGAAAAGAGAGGATCAGCTTTTGATAGAGCACAGCAGGGAAAGCGTATAAGTCATCTGCAATCGATAATTTTGCCATAAGGCTAAGCTACTTCCGTGATAAAGAGCTGGCTTTGATGTCAAAAGGAGCAGGTGCCTGTGGGAGGTCAAAGTTTGAAATGAGATTACTCACAAGGATCAGAAAGATAATCAAATCTGCCCACTTCTGTGGCAGTGACATATCAGTACAAAAGACTCAAGTTCTAAATAGCCACAGTTAGGAATGAAAAAGGATAACTGCAAAATCCTGATGAGAGGACAAAAGGGAAGAATGGTTTCTGAGGGCAACTCATTTCCGACTGACTTGAAACGACCAAGCTCACTGGCCTGTTAAATGGCTTTTGCTGTTCAGTTGAGAGGGAACTGGAAGCAAGGACACTGAGACCCAGATACACAAAGAGGCATCGGCCTTGCAGGGTTAGTAGGTCTTGCAATTCTAGGAGTAGAGTACACAGAGCCCAAGTAAGGGCCTATGGCCCTGTGCAGTGAATGGGGAAAGTGGGACACGGTGACTCAGAGGAAGCCAAAATGAACCAGAATCAAATTTTCAGAAAGGCATATATTCTACTTTTCTCATAAAATTGCCCACAACCCCAGATTAGGCACATGTGTGCAACTGAGATTTGAAAACACAGGCATCCTTCTGGCCTTTGGTACTAACTCATCCCTGTGTGGGTGTGTTCCTTTTCTCTCCATGGACACCTAGCTAGAAGTAGAGATTTGAACCTTCTACACAATGCTTCATGGTTAGACAACTTGCACAGCAATTGTGACTTCTGGGTCCAAGGGTTTGGGAGTTTAAAATGCCATATCCTGCACTCTTGAGAGTGCCCTGGCCTCCAAAGCAGAGACCAGGCTGGTTAGGAGACATGTTCCACTGGAGACTGGACCACCATTAATGAAATTAATGTAGGGTCAGGAAAGCCAGGAAATGGATTAAAGGAAGAAATAGAATTACAGAATGCTAAGAGTTGTAAGGGACCTCAAAGATCATTCAGTTCCAACCCCCTGCCATGGGCAGGGACACACTCAACTAGATCAGGCTGCCCAAACATCATTCACCCTGGCCTTGAACATTTCCAGGGAGGGGGCTGTGTCCCAGTCCTGAGCCATACCTGGGAGGACATAATCCTGACGTTTTGTAAAGAATGAGCCAAGAAACTGTTCTGGAAAGCATGGCTCATTTTTGTCACTTCAAAATCCTTTATGGATCTTGATCATGCAGATATTCGGATATCTGACCTCAGAGGCACAGCTAAAGCGTGCAGGCAGATTAGTACAGAGTGGAGTTTGTGTAGTTTCAAAATCCTTCCCTGTTCAAATCCTCTGGCAGTGGTGACGAAAGTAGCCCAATATCTTACAGACAGGGTCTGGAGGACTGCCTTGCAGCCTCTGAAAGAGGTGCAGAGTGGGTGCAGAATGAGCCAGAACAGGCTCTGTCCCATCTGACACTGAGATATCTAAGTGGGCCTTTCATGGCAACCCCATGACGAGACGAAATGGCCTGGATGAGTTTGGCTGAACAAGCAGAGTCAACTCGTCAGCCTATTCAGATGATACCAGCAAGACAAAGTTCAAGGTAAGAGCATCACGATCATCTTTGTCAGCCCAGAACGGCATGTTTGTAGCTCGACAGCTGCCATGAAGCTTGAGAACATCAATAACAGCTGTATTTCCTCCACCTTTATGTACCTTTTTTCCCTTTTGTAACCATGTCAGCTTGTTTTGTCAAAGGCAGGGAAAGAAACTATCATTCACAGCTCATACCTGAACAACAGAACTAACTCTTTCATCCCAACGAAGAAAGATTACTTGACAGAATCAGAGAGTGTATCCAAAACCCTGTCTCTGAAAGAAGGACTTTGATACAGTTTGATTATTCTTTTTCCTTCGTGCAGAAACTCTATTTCAGTTTCAGAAGACTCTTTATTTTGTTTTGATTCTTTCCCTTTTGTGTATCTTAGTCAATAAATGTCCAGACTTTGGCACTGATTTCTCCCTTTCTTGTCATGGCAACTGACTAGTCCTTATTCTTCAGACACTGAGCCTTGTTTTGCTGTTGGATATTTTTCAGTAATGTAAACACCTTTGACAGCCTGGGCTTAATTATTCCATCAAAATTAATACAACATTAACAACTATTAACAATCATTAACAATGGTATCTAACAATCCACGACATTAATACAAGTGCAGCTTGTAGATTTGCTGTTTCGACAGAGCTGATCCCTAATGAACATTTTTTAATGTATGTATATGTATACATACACACACACAGATATTTATATATCATCTTTATATTTATTTAACTGAAATAAAAGTAATCAAATATTGGCTTGAGTTTTAAAAATTCACTCAATTTCAGGTGATTGCTTCGAATGTCACTTCTGCATTCTGAAATTATATTGTAGAATATAAATGTTGCAATATGCAGTTGCAACTTACTTCTATGGGGAGTAGCTCTTCTACTGATCCCTGTCTACTGGACTAGTTTAGGTGGGTAAGCTAGGCTCACAAACCAGTTACAAACTTTGCAGCTCAGGCATGCCGTTTTCTGTCCTACCATGAAGTGAGTTTGTGGGGTCTCGTACACAGCAAGTCAAGGTTGTGTACTCCTGCGCGGCCCTGTTGTATCCTGCCCCAATTCTCCTCATGCCTACTGGAGAAGCACAGCTGATCCCCTGCCTTTGAAAACTTGTGTTTTCACACACTGCACACTTTGTTCTCTAAAACCTTATCCAATATATATGAAAACTATGTCCACTAAAGGATCTCACAGTACAATTTTGCCCCAGTTTTCTAAGTCCATCCATAACCTTTCCTGATGCCCTCAATAAATGTCTTCAGTGTTCATATCTTTCTCATTGGTAGTTTCACTTGGCACTCATGGAGATATCTATTTAAAAGTGCATTTTTAGCACAGGGATTTAGCCATCTGATTTCTATTAACAGTAATGGGCACTGCATGGCTAAGTCAATTACCACGTACTGTGCAGAACATTTACCACTTAGTACCTTCCCTTTGTTTTCCCTCTAATATGTTTTCTAGCCTTTCTGAAATTAATGTACTGGTCTGGGTATTGGAGATGGATATGGGTCACTAAAAGTCCTGCTTATGTTGATGGGTATTTGTTGTTGTGTCTGCTGACAGAAGTGAAATACCTCTCCTGGTACTGTATGGCGTCAGCAATGGTCTTTGAGCCTTTCATGTTGATGCTGCTTCGGATTCACTTACAAAGAAACAGAAGAGCGGTGTGAGGGTACCACCACAGGACTCTTACTTGAGGGCTCTCACTGAGTGTACCGTGGCACCTCTCAAATTCAAGTGCACGTTAAGTACCCAAGAGAGAATACAAATGAACCTGAGCTCAACTCTTGTGTAGATTACACAAACATGTCCCTTTTGTCTGCTGCTATGTCCCCTACTGACAAGTGCAAATAAAGGCAGGACTGAGCGAATTAAAGCCAAGTTTAGCAGTGGATAAGCTGAATAGCAAGAATAGCTGGCAGAAGCCACAGACCTTTGGAAAGATCAATACCATGGCAGCAGTCAAGATTGTGTGTGGTCTTGACATCCCAACACATGCATTTTTGCTTGGGGAGATGGCGCTTTTTGCCAATAGTGTTTTTGTCTTCTCTGGATCACAAAGAGACTTTATCCTTTCTGTTGAGATAAAGACTTACTTAGTATGACCTACATTTTCACTTTGCAACTGTAAAAAGAGAACAGAATTTCTGTCAGAATGGTCAAAGAAAGGAAAGAAGAAATATGCCAAAACCTCTGTTTTAATGTCAAGAATGAAACATTTTTCTGTTTTTCTTTGCAAACTATTTTTAACAAAGTAAAAAATGGGCAAAAAACCTGCAGATGTTGATCAGCTTTGTCAGAAATTATTTTGTTTCATTAACTCTGTTTCAAATCTTCCCAGACGTAGGCAAAATTGTATGGAGGTAAGGCAACCCAATTAAAATGAAGAACTGGGAGTAGACTAGTAGGTATGTGAAGAGGGAGGAGGTAAAAACTCCTTCTGGAGTAGCTGACATCTTCCTCAGCAGGAACAGCAGCAATGAGAAGAGAGGGATGTATGGATAAAACATAAGTATAATCCTTCTGGACAGTACACTCTTTGAGCAACTTGCCCTTGGATTTTATATGCAAGGAAGGTGGTCTCTTACCCCTGCTACTCTTAGATATTCTGTTGTCTGTGCTTAAATGTGGATTGTTTGAAGCAATTCATCATGAGGAGGAATATCTAGCAGCACAATTATTCACCTCCTCCAGATACATTTGTGTCCTATTTGCTTATCTATCCACCAGAAAATGTAGAAATACCATAAAATAACTAGTCTCTTGCTGAGATTAATATTCTGTGTTTAGCTTCAAACTATCATCTAACAGCACTACAGCCTCTGTGGTTCTACTGAACTTCAGATCTCACTAAAGAAAGATTGTAAAGGCCATAATAAAAATTGCATTTAAAATACTTTTAGTCAGCACAACTGATAATTCCACAAAGGAGAACCTTCTCATTCAGGAAAAATTTGGTCAAGGAGCTCCCATAACCATGGATTTTGCTTGTTAGCAAATTCTGTAATACCATGGAAGTCTTAGAAGGTGTGTTGAGCTTTTCAAAGGATGCACTGAGAAACTGTATTCTATTCTCCTGAAATCAATCCTGACACAGTCTTGGTAAAACTAATGGAATGTGATCTGCCATGAGTTAAGGAATGATCCTGTAGTTAATGCCAATAAGGATGCATTGTGTAGAAAACAGGTCCTGTTAACCAAACCTGTAACATAGCATAATTGTTTGTTCCTGTGAACAAACCTGACTAGTCCTAATCTGCCATAAAATTAATATGAGAGATAAAAAGGCTTTAATTAAGAGAAGAAAAAACAACCCAGCAGAGAACAAGGAACAATGGAGAGCTTGAGTGCTGTCTGACAATTTGGTAGATACTGTGTTATGGTGGGGTGCAGTCCCTCAGGAGACTGTCTTATGCAACTAGGGTATAAGCTATGGTTCCCAGAAGGGAATGCATCCTAAGGAGGGTGTGATTTCATGGTTTTGATATGAATTGAAAGCAGGTAAATTATACTGAAATATATTTTTATTCAGAAAGAATCTATTTAAAAATAAAAAGGTAGATTCTATGACAGATTAATTTTTGTCTACTGTCATCTGTATGAAAACTCCTGATGAACTACAACCCTAAATGTCATGGTTATACATTTAAAAACAGAGTGTAGGTGAGTATTCCAGAATGAGAGCCTCTATTTGGGAATGCAGTGGCATGGAAAGGGTCTGGAGGACATTAGTATAAGCAGATGTCTCTTTGCCATTCGTGTGAGGAGTTAACATGAGTCTTGGCTGTACAAAGACAGGAATATCTGTTAAGAATTCTACGTGCTTTTATCTTATGTGCACTTCTAATTAGACCATAACTATAAATAAATAAATAAATACATGAGCCTTTCTGGTGCTGCAGTTTAAAAAGCATTCTGAAAAAGTGAGAAGCATTCAAAATATGTTAGAGGTTTGGGGTTTGGAAAACATATTTCATACTGAGAGACTTAGGAAGATGAATCTATTTGTTTTGTTAAAGAGAAGGCTAAGGGATGGTTAGATCACGCTCTGTGAGTACCTACCTGAGGAACAGAGTTCTCATGACCGATTCTTTAATCTAACAGTAAAAAAACATAACGAGATTCAGCAGTTGGAAGCTGCTGCAAGACAAATTTATATTTGTAACATGGAACTCATTTTTAACACTGAAGGTAGTTAAACATAGGCATAAATTACCTAGGTATGTGGTTGATTCTCCACCATGTGGACTCTTTATTTTAGGATTGAATGTCATAGAATCATAGAATCATAGAATTGTAGGGGTTGGAAGGGACCTCGAGAGATCATCGGGTCCAACCCCCTGCCGAAGCAGGCTCCCTAGGACATTTCACTGAGATAGGCATCCAGACGGGTCTTGAATATCTCCAGAGAAGGAGACTCCACCACCCCCTGGGCAGCCTATTCCAGTGCTCTGTCACCCTCACTGTGAAAAAGTTTCTCCGCATGTTGGTGCGGAACTTCCTATGCTCCAACTTGCAGCCATTGCCCCTTGTCCTGTCTCCACAGACCACTGAAAAGGGGCTGGCTGATTCCCCTGCATCCCTTGCTTAAGATAATTGTAAACATTAATTAGGTCCCCCTTAGTCTTCTCTTCTCAAGGCTGAACAGTCCCAATCTTCTCAGCCTTTCCTCATAGGGGAGATGCTCCAGGCCCTTTATCATCTTCGTAGCCCTTCTCTGGACTCTCTCCAGGAGATCCCTGTCCTTTTTATACCAGGGAGCCCAGAAAACATGTCCCTCTGAAACATGTGCCATAGTTCAAACAGAAATTACTGAGAGGTTTCTGTGGCTGTGTTCTGCTTAAAGTAAAACAAAATAATCTTTTGATGGTGGCTTTCCAGCTTAAAATTTATGAGTTTTACCAAGAGTGTAAAAATACGAACTGAATATTAACCACTCCTAGTGTCTACTTGAGACCACAGAAAACATGAAACTTCAGATCTGAAACGCAAACAGTGTATTTTTGATGGAGTGATGATTCACATGTTTATAACTGTGGAAATGCCAGCTCCTCCACTCCATATCAAAACAATAAAAAAATGAGAAAAACAGTCATATTAGAAGTCTTTAAAAATCTGACTCGAGCAGTGGGTCATTAAAGCCCAATGTAAGTATAGGTTTGGGAACTCAGTTATACATGCCAACCCTATGCAAATGGAGATAAAAATCCTTGTACCAGAGCAGATTGCTGGGCACTTAGCTTTCAGCATGGCTTCTACAGAAAACTCCTTCTGAATTCCTAATTTTAATACCTAAATCACAGCAGAATTTTTTTCCCCAGGCACCTGACCTCTTGCTTGTATTTCCTATTTCATTCCTGTATCTTTGACAACCAGGCCAGATGCTAATTTACACTGGAACTGTTATGGGGATGAAGAGCTCTTTGACATAAGTGTGTACCAGCGCTTGACATTTCCAGTGACAAAAAGCTTTATCTGTTTAGTCATCACACCCATCCTATGCCTAATGGCTTAAAAAAGATAACTGGCCCCCGACTTTTTTGGACTAGTGCACAACCTATTCACAACCTTCATTTTTATTTGGCAGTTTTTAGATATCCCGGTGGGTTTTCTCTTCATAAGGGAGGCCATATGCATACTTTAAAGAACCTTGGGAATCTGGTGTGAAATTAAATCAAACAAGTTTGTGAATCAATCTGTGAAGGACCTGACTTTTTTGGGGTAAGAAAATGACACAGGGGGTATGTATTGAAGACCATATCAATGATTTTGTTAGTGGCCATAGCTTTCACAGAATTCACAGAATCGTAGGGAAGAGTCAAACCATGCCAGTTAGTCATGGATGACAAACAGATTTTATTCATTCTGGGTCTATTTTTTGAAAATCACTTCCATGTCTTAGTCACCTTGCCATTGTTTTCTACAATTAATAATGGGACTCACTCCCACAAAATATAATTGTGTAAATTGACATTTAATTTAATCAAACAAGTCCCATGCTTACTTGGCTTACCTGATCTTGGCAAAAGGAGGGGGAGGAGGGCAGTTACTCCTAGGATTATTCAGTTTGTCTTATAAAGATTGGAAACATTGGGATGAATAAAGTAAAATAAGAAAAAGGAAGTGAAGAAGTGCTGATAAAGAGAGGTGACAGAAAGGTAAGGGTGATTTGTAATTTGTATTTTATGGATGAAACTAAAAGAAAATATTGTGGGAGCAGAAAGGGTGGTTAGTATGAACTGAGCCTGTGTTTGGGCGATAGCTGAGAGATAAATATAATGTGGGACTTGGCACAGATACACAGACGCCTGAGCAGCTTCTGGAATCACTTCTCTTTCAGTATTCATCACGTATATCACAATGGAGCAGTTTGAGAGGCATAAATAAACGTGACTCATAAATTTAACTGTGTTAGGCTAACAAGTTGCACTAAACTAAATAAGGAGAGAAATCTGTTAAACACAGTGTTGCTGTATTACACAAGAAATGAAATGCAGCTCATGTCCCCAGCTGGAGGAACACTTGTGGTGTATCTTCACAGGTTATTTGGAACACATTGGCACATGAGAGCTTTGAGCAGGCATCTGCTGAACAGGTATAAATCAACGCAAAATGGAGTAGTGTAGCTCTTATGTCTGAAGTGAACAGCTAAAACACATTTGCATTATATTTTCCCTTCCTTCCCTTCTTTCCGTGTCTGTGGTTTAGTTTCTTTATTTTCTAAAGGAGGCAGGGCCTGAAGCATTGACCAGGGTTGTGGGAAAGTTCAGCTGTAAGCTCGGAAAGTGTCCAGCTCCACAGGCTCGAGCACATTGTTTCGTCTCTCTTTGCCTCTATTCTCACGTACATTTTCTTCTTACAAGTCATTGCATAAGATGCACAAACTGCAGCTGGAGTGGGGACCAAAACTTAGGAATCTCACAACCTTGTTGCTGGGCAATGGGAGAACTGTGATGCATAAATAAACTGATTTATGTGCGCATAGCCCAGCAATGAGAAGAGGTTAAGACCTCTGGTTGTGCTCCTTCTCAGATGTTATAACAGAGGTCACGAGGCAGGTCAGGAACTGCCTTAAATCACAGTAAAGGTCACTTTAAGAACATGAATATCACATATCAGTGGGATGGTTGTCCACATGTGGTGTTCTCCACAGAAGCTCAGCTGTTGCTTGATCAGGACCGACAGTTGTTGGAGAAGGCAGAGTAAGCTAGTCTTCTCCCACACACCTTATCCTGCTGATTCCAGCCCAGCAAAAGAGCCCACCTTCCCAAGGGTGTGGATCAGTCCTATCCCTTGCTTGCTGGAAACTTGGTAATTAAAGGCCTTTCCCTGTTAATAGAACTGACCTGCTCTGTTGTGCTTTGCATGGTGAACTTGGGGCTAAGCAAGATGTGCTCCATCTAACAGCATGTGCCAAATCGTGTGTGGGAAACTGCTTAGGCAGTTGTCCGGGGAATTTTTAGAGGAGTTTTTCTTTTTTTCCTTTCTTTTTTTTTTCTTGTGTCTGGACATTAACACTTGAACACAATTTAGATACTTAGTGTCATTGTTTCTGCTGTAGAAATCTAGTTTTGGAGAGATTATTTCTTGGAATTTCCACTCCTTGACCATTGATGAGATTCATTTACCAGGGCCTTACAGAAGGTCAGATATAGCTTTTAACTTTAGCTCAAACCAGCACTTCAAGAAAGATGGGAATTTTAATGTTTTGTAGATGCAGCCCTTCACCCCTTCTTTATGAAAGAAGTATTATATTAAGATCTGTTTTGTAGAATAGGCCAGTAAGATTTGCTTCAGTCCTATTGGGTCTGCCTCTGCCCTGCCTAACTTTCAGAGAGCAAGCTGAACCTAGCATGTCTCCACTGGTTCTAGTGAGAATTTGACTTGAACAACAGGTGTGGACTTTGGCTCAGGAGAAAAGGAAATCACCCCTGAATATTTTGTAAATCACAGGGAAAAGCTTTGTGGTTGGAAAATTTTTTCTTTTTTTTTAGCTTCTCTGAAATAGCACCAAAGCAAAGTTGTAATAGACAACAATTTTTTTATTGATCTGACATTCAGGGTATATGAATTTGTTTTGTCCTTTTGTTACAATAAGCATTTACCTTAAACCCTGATATGTGTAAGGTACTGATATATATAATTATTGTTTTGTCTGTTTATTATTTGTTTTGACTATTTATTATTATTTTGCCTATTAATGCTGTTTCTACGTGGAACCCTTTTTAACAACAGTGTTTTCATACTGCATAAAATGATGTAGCCAGCTGCATATTTCAGGACCTTCTGCACTATGTCTCATCTGAATTACCTGCAGAAGACTTTTTCAGGTATTATTTTAGTAAAAAAGCCCTGGCCAGTCAAAAGATGGAGGGCAGAAATATCGCTAGTTATCTTCCACCCATCTTCTCTTAGTAATTTGTAACAATAAGGGATTGAAAATGAAATTAAAATTCTTTTGTAATTTCATTATCCTGGAAGTGATTTTATAGCCTGCTGAGAATTAAACGTTGAAGTACAGCACAGTGTACAAAATAATTCCTGTTTTAATACATCTTTATGGCCCTCAGAGGAGCAGAAGCACAGCTCAGCTCAGCATTAGCCTGTGTATTACTCAGCTTTCCAGGTCTGTAATTCAAAATGAAAATTAAACAATATTCTTTTTACCAGAGTAGCTCATCCAGAACTAACAAGAAAATAATTTTTCATTTTGAAGGGCTCTTACTCAAACCCTTTCAGGCCAGGTGGGGTTTGTTTTTTTTTAAATTGTTTAATCCCAAAATTGAAAATCCAGAATCCTCTGTGATAAAATATGTGGAGCCCCTATGCACTAATTGCATTGCCTGCCCATTACAACTGATACCCACTAGTTAAAAAGCCTTTATACTGTGCGTAAAAGCATAACGCCTGAAATAAACTTGCATGGTATCCAACCCTGATGAGTTCTGCTAGACGTTCAGGTATCTGTGTAAATAAAACATTAGTATTTTAGGATTATTTTGACAATTCCACCATTAAATCCTAACGAACAGTAAAAATCATGTATCTGGCTAACCAAGTTTCTGACCTCCGCAGCAGATGTAAGAGAGCAGCGGCCTTGATGCTGAGATCAATACAGATGACAGAAAAAAACAGCCAGAAAGGGACAGTTTGGCTGACACATGAGAAGCAGAGGGCTGCCTAACTTCTTTCACAGGATTGTCTCCTAGGGTCTGGCATAAATCCAGCCCAGAAATAAAACGAACTCCCTCCCTAGTTAATCCCTATGACTTCCTTCGCTGCAGCTCACCTCCCACGTCCCTCTAGTCCCTTGCCAATGGCACTGCAAAGCTCCCTGCGCATGTGATGGTTTTGCCTCTGATTTCTCCCGCATTGGGAGCCTCCAGTCCCCTCTGGGACACTGTGCTGGCTTATTTGCCCTTGCTCCACAGTCTGTGGCAGGAACAGGACCAAAATTTAGGAACCAGCTTGAATATGATACATGCTGGCAGAGGCACCAAAGAAATAGTTGCTGACCAACATTGCTCTGCTACTTGGCTTGAGGGAGACATGGAGAGAGACGTAGCTAATGTCCTGTCTCTTCAGCATGTTGTGAATGCAGCAGAAAATTTGACTTGCTTGCTGCACACTAATTTCTTCTTTTTCCTTCTGTGATTTTTCCCTCTGATTTTCATTTTGTTTGTTAGCTTGTTTCGGTTATTCATTTTAATTTGTTTGACATGAATGAAGCTACCAATCTTCTGAAACAAATGAAGATTTTCCATGATCCAGTCTTTACGTTCTTTGTTCAATCCAGGATTTTCAGTGTCAGCCCCAGCAGCAGTATCTGCTGCCTTTGAAGTCTTTGAAGTCTCCACAGCTCAGGCTGAAGGCGTTCAAAAGGGAGAAAGTAGCAGGTTGAGGGAGGTAAGGGGGAGAGGAAGGATTTTTTTTTCTTTACCTACAGACACTCTTTACACTGTGAATGGTAGAATTAGAACACTTTAAAAAAAAAAAGCAACTCATTGATTTTTCCATTCAAAAGAAGTTTCAGCCTAAAACAGGTTTGAAAGCCTTTTTAGGTAACAGACAAAGTATGACCTGATGAGGTTGAACCTGCAAATGCCCATTTTAGGGGGTGAAAAAGAAAGGGCTTGGATTTTTTTAGATCCATTTTTTCCCCTACTGTTTTCAAATATCCTTGATAGGAATCACAGTGACTATATATTTTTGGGGAAAACCAGGAGAAGAAAAGCACTGTGAAAACAGATTCAGATTGTAATTTACACATCATTGTACTGCAAATTTGCCTGGCTATTCAATTCCTGGTGACAGGGAGGAGTGTTGGTAGCTCAAAAGGCCCCAGCTGGGCTTGGGAATACTGAGAAGCCTAATAGGGAAAATGGGCTTTTTCAGAACCATGCTTGAGGTGGGAGGCTTGATAGAGAAGGCTTGTGAGGGGCAGCAAGGAGTGGGAACTGTCAGGTGTTTAGCTAATGCTACACACAGTGCAGCCAAAGGGTAGCCATCGTGCAAGAGGGAGATATGCAGGCAAATTTATGTTGTCTCTGGACATGTCTGCTCTAAAATAAGAGCGAGGGTACATGTGACACAGAGGTTCAGCTAATAAACCCAGCGGAGACGGTTATCTTCTCGGATGTGACACTGTGCTAATGTGGTCACAATGCTTCTGGACCCTTGGTATGTACGCTAGGACATGTGCATGATGTACAAAGTTCCTGATTAGCTCTCAATCCATCAATGCAAAAGACTTGACAGCTGTTAAAAAATATTTTGGGGATATGTTTTTGAAATAAGTTCTGAAAGACTGGAGACCTACTGATTTATTAAAAAATGCCAGTTTGACAGCTTGAGTTAGAGGAGAACTAGAAAGATTTTGAATTTTGGCACTGTCTTATTCAGAGCTGAAAATCTGATATTTTGTAAGAGAGAACTGAAAATCCAGAGGAGAGAAATATCTGATTGGGTCTGTCAAAATGTTTCAAGATCTTCCATGTGATTGTTCTAATTTGGAAATATCTGTCTGTTAATTCAGGTGTCTTCTAAAAGGCATTTTGGCCAAGAAAAGAGACCTTAATGATTTTGAAAATGTCAAAAGAGAATTGAGTGAAAATTCCACACCTTTTCAAAATGGTAATGAGAAAGGATTATTTCTGATTAAGTATGTCAGGAAAGGCTGGGTATAGTTTTATTGATGTTTTCTAAGAACTCCCTTGTTGCTAGAAAAACCGCAACATGCTTTTGGCAAAGTTGAAAGAAAGCTGCCAGCTAGAATGGAGATGGCAACGGGGTCCTCAAGACAGGAAGGAATATGCCTCAAAATTAGAGTGTAGCCTGTGTTACTTATCACCAGGAGTAATTACATTCATCAGGTAAAAGATGCTACCATCCAAGGAAATTGACCGTTGGATACATCCTCAGGCAGAAAGAGACTTTTGTTATTAAGGGCATAAAAAAAGAGCAGAATAACTATCTTTGGAATCAACAATGATGACAAAAGCAGCTCAGGAATTTTGCCTGACAAGTGTATGAGAGTTTCCTCAAATATGACCAACCATACTTCTTTTCAGTGTTAGTGAGATGTAACAGGAGGTAGAGAAACCTTTATAAACATTATCTTCAGGGCAACGTTGTATTAATAGAAAAGGACCGAAGCATCACGGAAAGTAATTTCTCTCTGGCTTATGTTACAGTATGTGATAATATATGCAGTATTGTTGGATTTGTGTTATTCCTTTGGATGAAAATACGGCAATGAATGATAAAAATTATGCCAGGTCTGTGCAATGCAACTGTTCTTCAGCAATGTTGAGTGCTGCGTGAACCACATGTTTATGAAATGGAGTACCTCAGTTTTTAAGACTAGAAATGTAATGAAATACAGGAAAAGTTCCCTAACACCCCAATTAGGAAACTACGCCCTTGTCTTTAACAAAGATTAATCCTCCTTTGTGTATTTGCTAGTGCTTTTCTTGCCTGATGACTGAATGTTGGAAGTAATGGATCTTTTATCGCTTCATTTGGGAAACTGTTTTGCAGTTGAATATGTCTTTTACTGTCACTTTCACCCCATTTAGAAGCCTGTTGTGTACATTTATTTTCTTAATCTTAACCGATAACTCCCTACTTTAATCCCTTAAATAGGTGATTTGTTTCACCACTTAAAGTTTTAGATCTGCCTATATGCTATCTCTATGCTTTCTTTTTCTTTTTTCTCACTGCTTTTATTAACGTGAATCTTCTGTCACATAATTCCCTTTCCAAGTGTGTCTCTCTCTTTTGTTGTAAGGTGATGATGATGCTGCAGATTGATCCCTGGTTCAAGAAGACCTGCACAGACTCCTTGGCAAAATATGTCCTTTGAGTTTCCCGCAGAGGCACACTCAACTTCCTATATTTATAGTTCTACCTTTGAAATGTTTTTTTTTTTTTTTTTTGGTCTACCTGAATTTGAACAAAACTATTGGCTGTGAGCAATTTGCTTATTACATTTTAACTTGTCCACTACCTGCAGCGTGTGTTCTACTTTCCAACTAGTTGATGAAAATATACATGTCATGGGAGGGGACTCCAGGAATTTCAAGATGGTAACATGAATATTTTCAGTGGGGACATACAGTCACAAGTAAATGGAGGACACTGGTTTTGCTTGGTTAATCTTGTTAAAATGTCTTTCCTACTACTGTGATAGAAAACAGTGTTCCAGGTACTGGTTTCATATGATACAATATTTGCATTACCATCTCACCAATATAACATTTTTCTTTGTTTTCACACAGGGCTTTTTTTTAAACAAATGAATCATCCATTATGCTCTCAAATAAAAACTAGCCTTTTGGCCAAATGAAACATGTGCAGCCTTTGTTCGGTCTGTCAGTTGCAAAAGGAATTAGTGTCATGTGGAAAAATAATAATTACTTTCCTTCCTGCTCACATGATATTAAGAGGAGTAAAATTTGGCAGGCCTGTGGAGTAAACTGAATTTTTCTTGTTCCTATAATCTTTTATGTTTTACATTCTGCATATTGTTATGATCTGAAGGAGCTGAGGTTTTTGATATCAAAAATACATTTGTATTTCCCAGGCCATTTAATAAAGCTTGTGAGCCTTATGAAATGAAGGATTTTTTCAGACATATGACATAGTAGCATTGACTTGAAGGCCTGCTTGTTGAGGTGCATCTCAGTTTTGAAGTTATGACCTCTTAATGCTGGGTTTGTATCTCCTTAGTGTGCAAATTTAGCTTAACAGATGGTGGAAGTACAGTCATGCTGGAGAAACTGTATGTGTATCTGTTTTGATTATTGGGATCCACATGACGGTTCTGGAGTTACACAAGCAATAGGAGTTTTCAGATCTCCAACACCTAAAGTGAGCAGAATGAAACTGTATTTCTTCAAACGTCTTTTAAATTAAAATGAACAAACAATCATTTGTTAATGTATGAAATGAATGTGTGGCTCCAGTGGTGCTCCAAGTGGAAGCAAGATTTTTTTAGAATAAAACCCCTCTTCCCAGGCAGTGCCCTGGAGGAGTCAACTATTGATGTCATTCTAATTTATGAAATCCACCAACATTTTCTATCTGAGTTTTGATCTAATTGTTGTAAAAACGTCCTATACACTAAAAGCTACTGATGACCTTCAAAAGTAGCTAACAAAGGCTTGTTCTCTGCTTTAGCAGATTCAGTATTTCAACTACTTTTCAAAAAGGTACATTGGATTCTTCCTATGATTGTGGTTGATGAAGCGACTCTGAGGGATAGCTCTACTCTCATTTGTCCATTTGTTAGTACAATATTTTTCTTCAATAGCTAGACAATTTTTTAAAACCCCCAACCCCTATACATTTTCAGATTCCCTAGGGGTTTCTATTGCAATTTATGAACTTTTGTCCTCTTACATTTCAGTTTTGAGTGATTTTTCTCTTATACCTATTTTTATTGTACTATAAGAATTTATTGTGATTATCTTAAAACTATGCCAATTCTTGCCAACTTTTCATGAGACTGCTCTTCTAAGACTTTAGCATTAAGTTGAAAAATGTAATGTTTATTTAATTGTATAAGCTTATTTCTACTGTTCATATTGCTGGTAATACAATTGCTTCTATAATATGCATTTGAAAAGCTGAGAGTCTTTGTTCTCATTCTATCTTTGGAGCTCCATAAAAAAATGTATCCAAGTTGTAGTTAATTCTTGTAGAAATATCTTTCAGCTTAGACAGTGTTGAATCAAGTTCTTCTAAACTGAATTAAGAGAAGTTATACTAGGGATTAGTTTGGTCCACAACTGAAACCGTTTTGCAAAATTGCTGTCCTACAGATGGTTTTAAACCAGTATGGCTATTGACTATGACTTGCTCTTTTCCAGATTTGCAGAGAATGACACCTATGTTTAGCAGATTTTGCCTTGTTTTTCCTTCTCTATAATAATCTCCCCTCTTCTCATTGCAGTTTGGTGTGGTGGGATGGGGGTCAGTACAACAAAATGGACTGCTTTCTTTGTGTAATGGCTTTAATCTAATACACCATACGGAACTTCATGGTAAAGTTTAAAAATAAGAAGGAATCACAGAATCACAGAATCATAGAATAGCATGGGTTGGAAGGGACCCCAAGGATCATAGAGCTCCAATTCCCCTGCCACAGGCAGGGACACCAATCTCAGGCCGGATCTACACAAGGTTGCCCAGGACTCCATCCAACCTGGCCTTGAACATCTCCAGGGATGGGGCATCCACCACCTCTCTGGGCAGCCTGTTCCAGCCCCTCACCACTCTCTCTGTGAAAAACTTCCCCCTAGTATCTAATCTAAACCTTCCTTCCTTTAACTTTAGTCCATTCCCCATTGTCCTGCCATTTTCTACCCTTTTAAAAAGTTGATTCCCCTCCTGTTTGTATGCTCCCTTCAGGTACTGGAAGGCTGCAATGAGGTCCCCCTGCAGCCTTCTCTTCTCCAGGCTGAACAAGCCCAGCTCCCTCAGCCTCTCCTCGCAGGGGAGGTGTTCCAGCCGTCTAATCATCCTCGTGGCCCTCCTCTGAACCCTCTCCAACAGGAATAGAATGTAGGAGTAAAGCAAAGGAGGAAATATGTTTTATATCAGATCAGAAATAGATGGAGAGTCATCATTTGCTGCAGGATCCATTTCAAATTTGTACATTAAAGAAGTTAGGCACACCATCCTCACAGTTCATGGTAGATGCTGAACAGCATGGTCTCTACAGACTGGCACTATGAAATCTGAGACTTGGCACAGCCACAGAGGAAACAGGAGGGCTTGAGGCATGTGTAGGAGCAAGTCTGGAGAAGCAGTAGATTGATTAAAGTTGTCAGAGTTCCCATAATAGCCCCTTCTTTAACACATGCTGAGCCCGATGCAGGTTGACTGATAAGCACACCACTCCTTTCCACATCTTATCAGACCTGGAGTTAATGCTGGGCAGAAGGGTAGCTGGCACAGCCAATGTGTAGGCTTACTGTACATGAAATCATCCCACCACTTAGCAATTTTCAGCTATCAGCAGCCCAGAGTTGTTTTTGATGCTAGGAACTACAGCTGCATTTTAGAGATGACAAGACTTTTCAGAAGAGGAAAGCCAGAATTCTCACCGTAGGCTGGCTAGAAATGAAAATGCCTGCTTCCCATCTGGTGTTCTCCACACAGATTTGCTCTGCTGCCTGGAGAGAGACCAGAGTTCTCCACGGTGCGAGGAAGGCCAGTAGAAGAGGCATCAGTGATTTTGTCTGAGGGAGCCTTGCATTCTCCAGTTTGGAAGATACTTAGTCTGATGCTTCCATCAGGTGTTCCTCTTCTCTGTACAGCACTGGGACGTGTATTTCTCATTTCTGCAGCTAAGATGCTTATAGGGAGGCTCGCAGTCGTCCCAGGATCCAAAGCGCAAGTGAGTAAGGGAAAATGCCAAGGAAAGAGGATGAGGTTCAGGAGAAAACCAGAAGCTGGATAGTTGATGGCAACAGTTACAAATGAAGGAGATAGCAGCATGGCCCACCCAGCCAATGGCAGGTGCTGAATGGAAACAGGGATTTACTGAGGAACAAAGTAAATCTTGCAGTTCTAACTTAAGTGTTGGGTCTTAACTTGGCTGGCAACTAAAATAACCACACATCTATGTGTTCACTCCCCCCTAGTGGGATGAGAAAATTGAAAATGAAAAAAAAAAGTAAAATTCATGGGTTAAAAGGAAAGCAGTTGAATATGACATAATAGATAATAATAATGATGATTATGATGATGATTAATCTACTAAACAAGTGATGAACAGCACAACTACTCACCACCCAAAGCCAATGTTCAGATAATTCCCAAGTTGCCGCACTAGACAACCCCCAGTTATCTATGGAGCATGATGTCACATAGTATTAAATATCTCTTAGGTCACTTTGAGTCATCTGTCCTCACTGTGTCCCTTCCTAGCTTCTTGTGCACCCCCTGTCTTCTCGTTGACAGGGCAGTATGAGAACCTGAAAAATCCTTGACTGCTTGGCAACAACTGAAAACACCAGTGTGTTATCAACATTATTCTCATCTTAAATCCAAAACACAGCACTGCACCAGCTGCTAGGAAGAAAATTAACTCTATCACTGCTGAAACAAGAACACCTGAGAAGCAATAAACATTTCAGCCAGAACTTAAAAGTATTTTTTTTATTTTCTGGTGCAGTCAGCAGATCTCTGTGTTCTTTTCAGCCAGGCACATGCCAGCTTTGTAGTAGTAGAAACTTATTTTTTCACTCTTGCTATTTACACTATAGAAAAACATAAACACTTTGATTGATCTGCAGTCAGATGTTCCCCTTCCACAGCTCAGCACAGAGACTGTGATGAATGCAATTCTGATGTTGATGCCAGATAAGAGGGCTTATCAAAAGGGGAGTAACAAAGTGACAGGCGGCTAACCCCTCCCTCTTTCTTTGTAGGATGTACTGCAGCAGTGGATAAAGCTTAAATCTGGTGTAAATCAGACTGCACTCAATCAAAGAGCTTAAATGACTTACAGTTTTGTGCACTAAGCCCGAGTATGGGTTTATATTTTCATTTTCTTGTGTGCAAAAAATTCTAACATCTATGGTCTCTCATGCTTCATGGTGCCATTAGATAATCATATGGGAACTTTTCTTGTTACCATTATGATTGTGGTTATTGCTGTATTTATTGCTTTCTGTCTCTTTATTGTGTCTAAGGAGATCACAAATAGATGCTGTTAACTGATGAATTTCCCTGGTTATACAGGATGGGACTGAGGTTGGACTGTGGCAGGGGGGTTGGAGCTCTATGATCCTTGGGGTCCCTTCCAATCCATGCCATTCTGTTTTTCTGTGTTTCTGTGACTGGTTTAGTGGTTTCAAACTATGTGCTTTGTGGCCTGAAATGTTACAGAATGAGGTGAAATGAGACAGAACGAAAGCAGTACTTATGGACACAGAGTTTGCTGGGCTTCTGCAATTGGGAATTCCTGAAGAAGGAAAATGTCTGCTGTTAATGGCTTTTATTGAGTTAAACTTGCTTGGCTTTCTGTTCCCTCTTTGTAGTTAAACAAAACAAATCCAGGTGCAGGTCTGATCCCTGATACTGATTTCTCAACCAAATGGAAACAAATCTGGAAACCACAACCCTGCCCACCTCCACCAACTCAACCATGTGAACTAATATGACAATGGTGTTTGAATTCTACAACCTGAATATCACCCTTGGCACTGAACCTCCTGTGTGCTGAGAAGTGGCAGCAACAAGGCTGAGCAAAACACCTGGCACTCCCCGGCACAGCCTGGCATCTCCAAATATCTCAAGTGTCTTTATGTTCCCATTTCAGCAGGGTACATCCAGCTTTGAGTTCAGTGCGTGACTGAAATCAGCCTTCTGCAAAACTTCTTTAAAGGTCAGGTCTGTGTTAGGCAGAGCCAGCGCTTCCCAGCCTGTCACAGAAGTGATCACTCTGCTGAGGCTTCAACTGATGGAGAAACTTCCACCCCTTTCTCAGCACTGCAGCACAGTATATTTAGGCTGTATTGTTTTCATCCCATCCTTTTCCCCACCCTTGTAGCAACAGCAAGCTAAATGAGCATTTTTTCATTTCAGACTCCTATGTGTTTCTGAAAGAGATGAATGTTATTTAAAATTCCATCCCACCCACGATGTGAAACTAATAGATCAGCTTAATTACGGGAAAACTGTATGTATGGGTATTAAGGAAAAAAAACCTGAGAAAATGTTTTTTGAATGTTGATTGCTAATGAGATCTAATGATACCAAACAGAGAATGCTGCTCTAAGTATTTCAGCATGATAAATGTTTTAAAATTCTACTGAAAGAAACACTGAAATAAGTTAGAGGGTCATTTAGCAAGACACCCTTGAGTGAAAGTAAGAGGCACCAGGAAGTACTACTTTAGAAAGTAGGCCAAATTATACATTAGATATGTATTTCCTTCTAAATATACTTCCTTTCTTCTTAAACAGACAAAATTCCCAACTGGTTTCACTGGAGTTATGGCTAAGCAGGAGTAGCTTTGCATTACAGTTGACGTCGGCTTTCTATGATATATGAAAAAGACATGTGAGGTTAGAACAAAATGCTGCTACCTCCTGTTGCTCAAAACATTTGAGTGGTCAGAATAAAATTTAGTAAGTGATGGGAGTTAAATTTAGTGATGAAGCATCTTTAAGGCCTATGAAATACTTCAGAGAGTGAAATGTGACTGGCAGCCTCATAGTCCCAAGAGGTGCCTGGAGCCAGACGTTTAACAAGGCTTCTAGGGGTATATTTCCAGGCAATGGTTAACACTCACAAAAGGAGGGAAGATCAAACCACATGTTTCAGCAGAGCTGCTTCAAAGCTTCACAGTGGTGCAAATAAAATCCAAATACAGTTGCTAAAGGATAGCAGACTAGACCTTTCTGGAGTAACACTTTTCCCACTGCAGGAAGCAAAGGAAGGGCCTTGTTAGGCTGGAGATCTGGAATACTAGACCTTAGCTCTTTGACTTTCAGAAAGAAGCAGCAGACCTAGTTTTCTATGGCAATATCTAGAAACCAATGCACAGAGGGCAAGGAAACCTGATGCTGCTGCTGACAACCCATAGCCCTTCCTGTCCTGGAACTCTGGTATGGTTAAAACAGGCAATGGCATCATTTTCACAGATTCACAGAATTCACAGAATTGTAGGGGTTGGGAGGGACCTCCAGAGATCATCAAGTCCAACCCCCTGCCAAAGCAGGTTCCCTAGAACAGGTCACACAGGTAGGCATCCAGACAGGTCTTGAATGTCTCCAGAGAAAGAGACTCCACCACCCCCCTGGGCAGCCTGTCCCAGTGCTCTTTCACCCTCACTGTGAAAAAGTTCTTTTGCATATTGGTGCAGAACTTCCTGTGCTCCAACTTGAGGCCATTTTGCTGCCAATAGCAAGCTGTGAATCTAGGCACTGCTCCCCATGTAGGGGTAGTGCTGATACCAGTGCAGGGATGAAGCACTGATTACTCCTGGTCAGATGGACCATGGGTTATGAGCAGAATCCAGTTCATGGTGCTGTGGCAACATTGAAGAGTGGCACTATTATACCAGGGCCCCAGGAAAAAAGCAAACACTCTCTTTATTTGTTTTTATCTTCAAATGGCTGTGTAGTTTGGCTACAGAGAGAAACACAATGGGGAAGCAGTGATTTGTACCAAATAGCTCTTGTTTCATTTCAGAGAAATACTTACTTGAAATCAGTCATCGCTGTCCCTCTCTGGTGGCAGATTTCTATTTTGCTTGTAGCGAAGACCCATAATTCTCTTAGTTAAGTGTTTGTGTACTCTGTATTACTTTGGCGATATACAACACAAATAAATCTCTGACACTTGCATTTCTTAGCACAACTTTTATTTATGTGTATATAGAAGTATTTTAATAGTGTTAGGGTTATCAGAGCTAGAGTTACACTTGATGAAAACTCCAGCAGAACTTAGATTCCTCCTTATATCCACAAGAAGTGCTCCTTCTTTGCCTTATTACCATCCAGTGTCATACTTCAAGTCAGATTTTAGAGCTAGAGAAGACCTCAAAATTTACTGCATGTGAAGGATTAATGTAATACAAAATCTTCCAAATGAATAGGAAACAAAAGAGATTACTATGATACAGCGAACATCAATATAGACTGAACCGAAGATCACCGAAGGCATGGGAAAGATTCTCAGTTACCTTGACAGACTTTGAATAGGATCATGTTTTATACTGAAAACTCTGAGGCGATTATTTGCTTCGTGTGCTTTTCTACTTCCTTTCTCATTATTGTATTCTCTGTCCAGTAGGGATTATAGCTTTTGTGGATAAATTCTTGAACACTCCATTCTTAAGATATCAGTGGCATTTGAAGATACAAGTTTTTATATATATACATACATACATATATATATATATAAAAATAAATATATATAAAAAAACTAGAAAAATATGTTTTAACAACTTGCTGTACTGTAATCTTCCTCAAGGAAAGTGAGAAGCTCAGTTTTTGATTGGCCCTAATAGCCTTTACCTAGCTGAGCTGCTGTAGTGTTGCATGGGAATTTGAAATTCAGGCATATCAGACATTGGCTTTTTATATAAACTGAGACTTGTTTAGACCACTCGTTGTAGTGGGAATAAGTTTTTACTCTTGTTTCTATTTCAGGATGATAAAAAAATGTTAGAGATTTTCCATGGGATACGAATCCCACTTGGTATGGATTAATCATATACACTGGGTGTGGAATCTGAGATGCTCTGAGCTTTGATCCCTTATCCTGCAAAGCATTGAAATCATACTATTTTTTCCAAAAATGAAAACACAAAACCCCCACAACTCCCCTGTAAGACAAAGAATTTTATGGTGTTTCTCAAGTAAGTGGAAACTAAGAGTAACAAATATTTTGTAAGAATGGACAAAAAGCATCACCAAAAGTCATTAAAAAGACTTCTGTGAAATAATCAGAACAATAAAGTATGTAAAGTATGTAAAGAATGGATATTACAAACATAAAATTCCACACAAGCAATCCTAAAACCAAGTATAATACACCCCTGGATGCTTCATAAAAATGTACACTTCCTATCCATGATATAGTTAATGTTCAGTCTATGTTTGCATACAATAGTTGCACAAATGTAAGTACATTACCAAACTGTCAACAGTCTAGGCATAATAAAAGAAAAAAACCACAGGGCTTTGTTTTGTCACCTTACATATCCTGCAATGCATATATATATGAATTATATATATATATATAGCCTGCTGTTTCAGAATTGCAGGTATAGTAAGTGAAGGTCTACCTTTGTTTCCTATTACCAGCCTTGGAATGCCAGTCAGGTGGGTTAACTTACATTTCTATTTATCACTACACAGATATAATTCTTTCATCAGTTTTCTAACCTAAGAGCATGAGCTTTCAATTTTATGTAAGCTATCAAGGCAATCTCCTGTATCATGTTGTCCCCTTAATATATTGATATGGTATTTTGTATCTCTTATAGCTTGTAAGAGCATTTTGCAAAAATAACTCATAAGCTTTTTCTCTCAGCATTTTCTTTTTAAAAGAAAAGGCATACTGCTAATATTGGCTTGCAATATATCCTTCCAATTCACTAGAGAGATTTGTTATGTCTTCTCTTTTTTCTTTTCTGGTCATGTCTACGTTGGAAGAAAAAGAAGAATAGCTTTTCCTAAAAGCTAAAGTATATATGAAATATATTAGATAAAAGTTACTTCAAATCCTTTATACAAGTGAAAAGGATGAATCTTGTGTCTTAGGGATTGAAATATTTGGGATTCCTATTGGCTCCATTCAACAGTGCTACCAGCTCTGTCTCTTGGTGTCCCCTTTCTTTCTGCAGTGCTGAGACCAAGAAGGATCCAGGTCTTATCTTGGCTTCCTGTGATAATTATGGCAATAGTAACAAATAGTAAAAAAGATTGGTGTTTTCAGTATCACTGGGAAAAATTTCCCTTTAGTTAGTATACAGAAGCTAAGTCTTCCTTTTTTGTTCAATGTACTGAACATTGGACTTTTCTATTAAAATACAAATGGGAGACAGAAAACGAGTAGCTAAATAAAAGGTATACTACCTGAAATACCAGCATAGCTGCTGTTCTTACAATAATTTTACAAATACTCTAATAATACAGAATAAAAATGCAAAGAAAAGGTAAAAAATATTTGAACTGTCCTACGATGCACAAACAACAGCAGTGCAACATAGCCTATGCTGATTAGTGGAAAGAAACCGGCATTCCTAGGGTTTGATTTACGACATTTCTATGTAAGTAAACATCTAAATTTGGTCAAATGAATTGTGCATCAGAACTGCTATTTGTCTTCACAGAAAGTCTGGCAGGGGGGTTGGACTAGATTATCTTTCAAGGTCCCTTCCAACTTCTAATGTTCTGTGATTCTGTGAAAAGAGAATGAGCAGCTCACATGTAGACCCCTATGTGGTGTACTAAATTCACACACATACCTCATGTAACCTAATAAATCAGGAAGGATGCATGGTGTAACATATTGTGCTTTGTGCCATGCCTTGAATTGTATATTATGTTGTATTGCCATTGGTATAGGATGAAAAAACTGAGTAACCCAACAAAACAGTGTATCCTTTGAAGGTAAATAAATGAAATGCCCGAGGTCCACTTGGTATTTAATTGTTAAAATAGCAATTTTCATTTCACTTCCACTGAAGACAAATTTTGAAATAATGAAATGTCTTGAAAAACAGAAATTCTGTGCTTTTACTGGCTCTACTAATCAGTCATAGAGTAATATGGGTGATAATACCATCACAAGATAAGGACCTCCATCCAACAAAGTCTTTCTGTATGGAGTTATTTTAAGTACAGGCTTAAATTTCCCATTAATAGTTCCTTGCTCCAGGGCCTAGATTAACAACATTTTTGGAGTAGTGTGCCATGTGCACAAATATTGATACAAAAGATAAAACTCAAGTGATCCAGCAGTATTTCTACATTGTTTTGAAGTCAACTGCAATATAATTGAAGCGAGTTAGGGCAGTAGAAAATTATTGCAAAGCAAATACAGAAAGAAAATAAGATCAGATTATCAGTATCATATACATTGCTGTACTCAAAGAAGATATTTTGCCATCTGAAAATAAGTCACCAGTTTGAACTAAATTTTCTGAAGCCAGTTGCTGTTGACTGCATTAGAAATAACTTAGAAAAACTTCAAAGAGTACGCTTACATTATCGCATTGTCCCTCTAAAGTTTCTGAACTGATTTTGCATACAAGAGGGTGAAGGAAGGAAGAAACTTGACTTTGAAACTTGCTTATTTTCTGCTTAAGAGAAGAAATGGCATGTGCATAAATATCTCCCTCTCTTTCTGTTGCACATTTTTCCTCTCAATAGCAGTAGAATTTCCACTTCTGGGCTTGATGGCCCTTAATCAGTTTTCATCAGGTGACAGATTCATGTTCTCCAGTTGTATGAAAGTGCCTGGCATAAATGTCTGTTGCTTCCATAGTCATGTTCTTTTAAAAAAGTGTCTGTCACAAGAGAACTTCAGGCATCAGAACTGCTTTTTTCCCCTTCTTCTTTGCTGCTATTCTGTACCACTGCACTAATGTCTCATTATACCTGTACAAGAAAGGCTATTATCCTTCACACGTTTAGCTGCTGATCTAAATGAAAGTACATTATCTAAATAGTTGAATCAAGAAGCATACAACTAAAGCTCATTTCAGACTGATCTGTATTTCTTGGTGCTTTAGCAGGTTAACAGCTTCCTGTGAAATTACTTTATTCAAGGGTTTTCACCATAATTTGGTCATAATGTGGTCTAGACCAAATGGTAATAAGAACTTGCAGAAAATCTGCAGTTCGTTTTCATTTTATGTCTCAGGAGGAAAACAGGTCTTTTCTAAATAATGCAGAAATTGCTTTCAGAAACAATATGCACATTATCAAGGATAGATATAATAGGGAATTTATCTAACAGCACAGAGTCAGTATTTCAAATACTTATCATAGCACATGAATATTGTGATATTGAATATCATCCTATTAATATTAAATGATCAGTTAGTTAGGTCCCAGCACATTTACAGCAGTAATACTGGAAATAACACAAATTAAGTTCTTTTTGAGTGTCGGCTGTTTGTTTCATGCTCTCAGAAGATCTCAGTGGCACTGGACTAGTATTCTGTCTATGCCAGCATATGTTATTATCATTGTGGAAGTTGAAGTGTACACTGGAAATCACTTTGCCATTAATCTAGGCTTCTGGAAAACTTCAGAACAGGAAGACCATGTCATAGTAGAAATCAAACAAATATATCATCTAAACCCAACAGAAGTGGAATTCAAGTATGCGTGCTGTATTTCCACTCTACGTGCTGTTTGCTGGTTATGATATTAACATTTGTACATGATTTAGGCTGAAAAGATTTCATTTGCTTTTGAAGGAAATTATTCCTATTTTACACAACTTTGGGATTTTTTTCTCATGTGATTATAAACTTTGTATAAATAATTTCACAAGTAACAGATTTCATGTTACAAATAGATAAAAATGAGAATGTCCATTGCAATTCTTTTTCAAATATAGATAGTACCTCCTCTTTTTCACCAACAAGATTCAGGAAATTTATCCAATTTTATATATTTTAAAAAATAGGCAGGATGTTTTACCTCTTCAGAAATTAGTAAAGGGGCTTATTCAATTCTGTTGTACCTCTCTGGTTACACGCACATTATTTTCAGTCTTCCTACCAGTTTAACACTGTGTTGTATTAAGCAAAGATGGATAATTCTTAATAATTTTCTCAAAAAGCAGACACCTCCTGCTTCTACATGGCAAAGAAATGGTTTTGAACACAGATCCTTACCCTCACATAGGCATGAGCCTCTAGGCCACAAAGAAATGTGAAGGACAAGGGGGAAGACAGGCAAACATATGAGCAACTCAGAAGATCTGAAGTGGCCATAGCTCCTGGTTAGGCTATACTTCATGGGTTCCTGGGCAACAACTTTCTTCACTGGTGAAACTGCATCCAAGAGAGTGTCCAGCATATGCCTAAGTGTAGAAAAAAGATGATGACTCTGTAGCTGGGGGGTTACAAAATCTGTTGGGTTACATGATATCATATGGATGTGCTGACCCTAGGGAAGACCTGTCTGCTAGATGGAGGATTCAGAGTAAAAATTATTCAGTTGAAACGGATGTTACTGAGTTGAAGGCAGCCTTATGTGTGCCAGCTTCAGCACCAAATTCTATTTGAAGTATGTATGTCAGTTTGGGTCTTCCTGTGGTTATGTGACTCTACCTATGAAGAGGGTGCATAGATAGTAAGAGAAAAACAGTGCTGGGTGTTATTGTATCCTTATAGAAACAGGTGAGGGATCTAAACTTTTCTTTCTACTCTCTGAAGTATGTCTTTTGTTAGAGATACCTGAACTTGCCCTGAACTAACTGGTGCACCTCTCCAGCATAGCTCAGGCATTAGCTCAGGTCTGGGAAGCAGCACAGCCATGTTATCTCAGTATGCCACCCTGGGGAGAGCGTGTCTGGCTTTGTTGTTTCCAGTTTTGGAACATGCTTTGTTGCTGTAAGCTTGGGAATCTCTGTGCCACAGATGTTCGCATGTCCTGAAAAAAAAAACCAACAGCTTATTATACTGCATACATCAAATGTGTCATGCAGTTGCTCCTCTTATTGCCATCCTAGTTAAAATAATAAAAAACCTGAAATTTGCTTACTTATTTCATATCTTCAGACTCTTACTTGCCAGACTTTCTGGCCTCCTCTTTGACCTGTGGCATAACTCTCATGTCTATGCTGCGGAACTGCATTTAATGTTTTGAACTCTTTCTCCACTCAGGATATCAGCTTTTCACTTTTAGGCTGGGTGCTTTTTCACATTGCTGTGCAGGCAAGAACTTTCAAGTCATAAACTTGAGTTTTCTCCTTTTCCAACTACCATTTTCAATTTTATAGTCTGAAAGTGTTCATTCATCTAGTGCAGCAAAAGTTCTTCTCTTTCTTGTTTCTTTTTTTTTTTCCCTTCTTTTTGTCTCCCTACCTCTCTGTCCAGACTTGTCTTCTTCTCACTGTTCCTTTTACACCCACTTTCATCTGTCTTCTTTGCACTGGTCTGTTCCTAATTTTATTTTATTTTCTACAGATCTCCAGTTAAAAAAACTCACCTCTGACTCATTCCCCTCAAAATGTATTCAAAGAAATATCTTCATTCCTCATATTTCTTCAAGACCCCTACAAGTGGGTTTTGTTTCTGAGGTTTTGGATAGATATTTCACTTCCATGACAGATATTTCAGGGTTCATAACACTGCATCAGAAATATAGCCAGTCCAGACTCATAAATCAGTATTACTAAGGTGTATCTGAAGAACTGAAACACTTTTATTGCAAACATCAGTGATAATATGGGCCTCAGAATTGCCCTGGAATATGGATGAGTACAAACCATTTAGGAACAAATATTCTGGCTGATAACTGACAGCCAGCCAAAAGCAGCCCCTGATAAAGATAAATAACCTGTACTCAGGGAAATTTTTTGCATCATTAAACATGGTGAGCATATTAGCTAGCAGGGGGTGGAGCTGAGTCCCTAAAGAGATAAATCTAAATTATATGCGCTGCAGTGATCATAACAGTAATGCACCATCTTGGCTAACTAGCTGACATCAACGGGGAAGGGAATTTCAGATTTAAATGAACCAAACTAAAGAGCATTGCAGTACACATACAAATAAATTGGAGCACATTCATGAAGTTTTTAGCCTTCTTCTGTGGTCTGTTTTCAATGATGCCAAAACACAAAGAGTTTAGACTTTTCTTGTCAGTCTTTGCATAATTTTTTATTTTCTTATGTGGTTTGATTAATTACTCCTTTATTTGCCTTCCATTAATCACCTTATACCACAGTTGTATCAACTTCTGCCAAAAGCTTATAGATGGATAGTAGAAGTTTAGTGGCATTTTTCCATAAACAGGAAAGGACACTTAGTGATTATACACTTAATATTTCAGAAAGGGGAACTCTGAAATCAAAGCAAAGCAAATACTTAGCTACACAGACACATCTGAACAATCAAATTAAGCTTTGTTAGGAGAACATAAATTGGAGGAAATGTTTTCCTCAAAATGAATGAACTGTATTTTTATAAGCATATCAAGTGTATTTTCTTAGGATGAGAAATGTCTTAGTAAAAGATAATTGCCTGCTTTTTAATACGTCCTTTTTGTTTTCTGAGAAAAGTTTGAGTTCAAACTGCTAGGAGCTACATGGACTAAAAAGATGAATATTAACTGATTGGAGCTGCCTTTGTGTAACTTGCAATTCTGTATTATTAAATGAGTTAATTTATTTCCTGTTGATATGGCAAGTAAGGAAATAAACTGGATGCAACATTTTCAGAATAATTCATTCTCAGGTATGCTATTGTCCTGCTAGTAAGTAAATATGTTCAAGAGGGTCACAGATAGATCAGTGGGTTTCCTTCTTATATATAAAGATCCACTCACAAATGATAACGTGGCCTGAAATAAGCATCAGAGTGCAAGAATTTGACCAGCAAAGGACACTGCTTTTGCACCATTCCTTGCTGGGTCTGCTACATTCCTCTGCTCCAGGGCTGTGACTGCAGCTAAACAACTGCTGTATGTGCTCCTGGGCATCAGATCTGCAGTACCTAACCATCCATCAGATTGCCCAGGCTGTTTCTCCCCATGGGGAAGAGACAATGAAAGGCAGGAATTGCTTACTTTGACGTTAGCAAGGAATCTTTCAGCCAGCTCCCTGTGAGGCTTGTGTTCCAGCTGGGAGGGCTGCGTCTGACTGCAGTCATTCCACGGCCTGGAAACATGGTTTAAATGGGCCGCTGCAAAATGAGGAACTTTAAAAGCTTTACCAGTGGCCAAGAGGGGCTTGTCCCTTAGAGGAGCAAATAAAAAATGGCAACTAGCATTTTATGGTGCTGTTGCACCCTGCGGAGATACAACTTCTCGCAGTGGCTGCATTGTAGTACACGGTATTTAGCAAAATAAGAGATATATCAACAGAGATGATCAAGTACACTTGCTAGACAAGTCCCCGTAAGGTAACAAACAGAAAAATTACAACCTGACTGTGCGCTGAAACTGCTTAGCTGATTTCCAGCACTGGGCATTCAACAAAGTGGACGGAGGGAGGAAACCTTTTAACTGCACAAACCCCTTTGTTTTCAAGTTCTGATTCTGCAGAGCACTTCGGCGTGTACCTTAGCCCTCCTGGTACTGCACAAAGCTGAAGTTATGTGTTTTGCTACCTTGGGGCTATACTGAAGAGGTTGGCAGAAGAAATTTTCCAAGGAGCTTACCAGAGCAATGTATGCATGAGAATATTATAAGGAGCAAATCCTACTTTGGTAATACTCAGCTGTAAATAAAATGTAAGGCAGTAAGGGGAAGGCAGCACTGGTTCAGGTCATGCTGTCAGTACTGCTGGGTACACCACTGAGCCTCTGGGTGCAAAATGTGGTTTTCCGTGGAGCACCTGTGAAACAGGGATTTCATGTCAAAGTTTTCTGTCAGGAAGCACTTTGATTGGGTTCAGTAAATCAACTGGCTTTGATGCTGAATGGCAAAAGCCCAAATGAAAGACCTTGTTTAGACAGTCTTGATACAAAACTAAAAAATCTCAGCAAAAATGATGTTTTCAAAGAGTTCTCAATTCTCTCACTATTTGGCTGAAAATTTATGACCACTTCTGTATTACTTACATGGATATGGATGCTCCAGTCTCATCTCTAAAAATAATATCTACTGCCACTGCTCTTGAGAAAGTTCTGGATTTAGAACAAGAAATGTTTGCCAGGTTCTCTAAGCACTGCTTTGCTTTAAGCACATGTTCATCTATTTTAAAAAGTTGCAACTTTTTTATTTGATATTTTTGTCTCCAAAAGGGGTGCTGCAATTGGACTTCATTAAGGCTTGTGAGCTGTAAAAATGTTTTCCCAGATCAGTCTTTCCCATTATGCTTTGCTCTTAGAGGAACTGATTCAGCAAGGTGCATGAATCTTCTTGGCTGTAATTAGTTCAAACGTTGGAAGGGATTCTGATTTCTTCATGTCTACTCATGTGTCTAAAGCTACAGACTTGCTTATATGGTATATTAAGTTGAGGACTTGCACTCTTTCTCCTAGATTCATTTGCATTATTTTGTCTTTATTTTTGCTTCTTTACTGTGGTTTTTCTGCCTTCGTGTTCTTGTTTTGCTCATGCTTTCTGTTCCAACATCTCTGCTCCTCATTTCTTATCTAGTATTTTAATTTCATTTAGGGGTTCCTAATGAGTAAGTATAGTAAGACAGAATAGGAAAGTAAAATCTACTTTGAATTTGAAGGCTGAGCAATTTCACTTAGGTCCTGATTGAGCAGTAAGTTTCAGAAGACTCAGAAAGAGAAAACCAAAATCCCTTGAAGTGAATAGAAATTTTTCTACTGATTTCAGGGACTCCTATGTAGGGAGTACTCTGATATTTCTTCTCAGTTTTGGAAGGGTCTAGCAATTTAATCACTCTATTTAACTGCCTAAGCAAAAAGAACCCCTCCAAACAAAACCAAAGGAAAAAAAAACCCCAAAGCTACCCAGGGCAGTGCAAAATATTGTATTCCTTGCATTTTCTGCACCCATAATTTTGCAAAAGCCACGATCATGTAAGATCCAGGGAGGAAAGATTAGCCTTGCCATCCATTTACTGAAGGCAAAAATTGCTTTGATATGTTTCTCTCAAGCTGTGAGTTATAAAGCTTTGTGAAAATAAAGCAGAAAAGAACCCCAACACCCTTGTGATAAAATTCTGAGTAAGCAGTTCCATGCGGACTGTCATTTTCTTTCCTAATTGCAAGCGCCTTCTAACACCTTTCCATCACTTTATTCAGCATTTTTAATAACCAACACTAAATGTGAGTAAATCGCATTGACCCTTAAGGTCCATATATAGATCAAAATAAACACACACAGATTAAACACGTTGTTGCTTTTACTGCAGTGATATGCAAACAGTTATATACCAGGTCAGTCTAGGGCACCATTGATATTGCTTGCCAACCAATTTATTTGTGAAACCTCTGACCCCCTTTAATGTGCTTCTTCAAAGAGGGAGACCTAAGAGGCTCTTAGATATAACTGATGGAAAATTGGCTTTTTTTTTTTTTTAACTAGTAGATTTTTAATATTTTTAATTTTTTATTCTTAACTTAAATGAAAGATAAAGTTATGACAATTTAAAATATGCTTGGTGATGATTTTCTGAGATATTTAAAAACATACAGATTTGGATTCAGAGGAAAACTTGAAAAAAATTACTACAGAATGTATTAGACTTACGTATTTTTTTATCCACTTTTCCATTGGCCGTGGAAGAATACATCTGTCTGCTCTTCAGGGATATGTTTTAGGATATTGTCTTTCTTGAAAATGTTGTCACATTAGCTAAAAGAGTGTTTGGGCATGAAATTAAGTTCTTTTTAAAAAAAATACATTAGCATTTGGTGATTTGCTTATATTGCTCTCGTTATTATAACAGTTAGACTCTTACATTGGAATCATCAATACATGATTCAGAGAGGGGAAAACAACTTTAGAACTGAATACAAAACAGAGAGTGTAAATCGTGACAAAACATTAATCTACCAGGGTTTAAAGCCAATTATATTTTTATTGCACTCTATCCTCAGTAGATCCTCAAGAGAAGTACATACAATACTAGATTAAAAAATTGACTCATTAGGATTCAAAAAATGAATTTAAATCTTTTAATGTCAAGTATTTCTAATAATTTCTGAATTTAATTAGTGAGCGGCATGCTCAATATATTTTTTAAAAAAAACCCTATATGATTACAGTCTAAATGAATGGTAAAAATTAAGTGTAGCGAAGATGCTTATGTTGTTTGCCTTCTTGGAGAAGGTATAAAGATACACGTATTTATCATCTGATTCTACAAAAGCTATCGTGAACCTGTATCTTTTCTTTGTATGCAACCATTCTCAGTTCTAGCTCTTGACCTATTTGTATCATTCATATGAAAGGAGGAACACAAGTAAAACCATGTTTACATTTGTCTGCTCTCCTATAATATATCTCTGCCCATTATGTAACTGATGGATATTTTTCAGCATCCTGACCAAGATGCTTTTTCTGAGACAAGCATGCATTATCCTGTTGGGTTTTTCTGCTGTTTTTTTTGAATATGCATTTTCCCTTAGGAGCCAATTCATTATCATAGATCATGATGTAATTGTGGTAGGTGGGTGCTGATCCCTTTTAAATGTTGGTAATAAAAGCCAAACCTCTGAATGGTCCACGGGAGCAGGCTGGAGTGTGTGAGATGATAAAAGGGGAGCAAAAGTGCTTGCAGTCAGGAAAAGGAAGCCATGATCCTGCATTGCCAACCACAGATTACTAACTGGCAACTACTAATAAATTCAGCAGGCTCTGAAGGCTTCACAGAAGCTTGATGACACAAGGTAAAAGAGACTGCATTTGTTCTGGCTAGGAGATGAGTTCATTTGTCCAAGCAGCTCTTTGTATCCTTTCCAAATGACACTAGCAACCCAGTTTTGCATACATTAAACTGGAATGGCTGTTTTTCATCAAGGTGCTGCTCTTCTCTAGGCATTCAAAACAGCGATAGTTGCACAGTCTAAGTAAATAAGAAAGGCAGTGGGTTGTCCTTGGTGCCCTTTGTGTGGGGTAGAGTTAATTTTCCTCACAGGAGCTGGTATAGGGCTGTGCTTTGTATTTGTGCTGGAAGCAGTGCTAGTAACATGGGGATGATGCAGTTACTGCTGAGCAGGGCTTACACAGAGCTGAGGCCTTTTCTGTTCCTCACCCCACCCCACCAGCGAGGAGGCTGGGGATGCACAAGAAGTTGGGAGGGGACACAGCAGGGACAGCTGACCCCAACTGACCAAAGAGATATCCCATACCTTATGGTGTCATGCGCAGCATGTAAAGCTGGGGGAACAAGAAAGAAGAGAGAGGCATTTGGAGCAATGGTGTTTGTCTTCCCAAGTCACTGTTACATGTGATGATCCCAGCTTTCCTGGTTATGGCTGAACACCTGCCTGCCCATGAGCAGTGAGGAATAAATTCTTTGTTCCATTCCCATCCTACTGTGGGGGGAATGAGCAAGCAGCTGTGTGGGCCTTTGTTGCTGGTTGGGTTCAACCATGACACCCTGAAGAAATTTTTTAGTCATGGAGTTCATGGCAGTTACTTCTGCCTGCACCAGTTTGTAGTTGGTGCCAGTGTCAGCTGGCAAGCTATGAGCTGGGGACATCTCGAGGGGCTCTAAGTTTTTTCTGCAAGTTTACAAGCAGTCATTGATGTGTGTGTATATCAGTGTGTGCATGCATGTTTAGCCCTGTGGACAAATTTAATTTCACCAACTCTGCTTGGTAGTACAGGTTGAGGAAGAGGCAACCACAGGAGGAGTTCATCCTACACTCTGGTGTGAGATAAATGGTTTTATCCCCTTGCTCTTTTCATTGATTACAGAGACAGATATCTGTCTTTCAGATGGCTAAAAGTGTGTGAGACGAAGCCAACCCCAAGAACTAAGTGCATTATTACACCTTTCTTTGATATTAGCAGATTTGTTTCTGTGAATTAAATACTACTTGTAGTAGCCAGTATTTTCATTGCCTTTGCCACATATCTATCATGTAGGTCATGGATGTATTCCTCAGACCTGTCTCATGGTTCATGCCATAAATATTTCTTGCAGCTCTAAGCTTCTGCCTATATGTCAGATTAAATTGGGGTGAGGAGGCAATTAGTGCCATGAGATTTAAGTTCAGTATTTTATGCCATAGTGAGCTCAACTGTGGATTCAATTGTGGAAAACGGTCTAAGTGTTTTGAGTGGTATTATTGCCTAATTACACTTACCTAATTACATTTTAATTAGGATGAGTAGCCAAGAGTTCAGTATTCCCAATAAGAAGAAGCTTCTATCGGGACGAGTTGACAGCTCTTTGGAAGGTACTGCACAGGAAAATTATCAACTTCAGTCTGCTTTGCTTTTTATAGCTCTTTCTTGTCATTTTGTGTATAGATAGACAAAAATAATTACTCAGTTTTAAGTGTACTGTAAATTCTGCAAATATGGACTACTTTTTCACTTCGTTCCTTTTCTCTCAAAGTTATTTTGCTGTGGGAGTGTGTTCATAGACAGACATTTCACAAAATTCTTACAGTGCTTTGCATTAAAATGAAACACAGACTACACTATCTCTGCATATATTCCAGAGAATATTTTAGCAAAGTCTATGACTTTGACCTACTAAATGTTTTAAATTTGATGTGTTAGCCATTTCCAATCTCCTCCATTTCTAATTTCGGTACTTTGTGAGTAGGATGTAAACTAGTCAGTCCGTCAATACATGTAACAGTGAGAAGGACAAAAATGACAGTGTTTGTGAACAGGAAAATAGCCTTGTTGGAAACCTGGTCACCTCCAAGTGTTCTTGCACTCCAGAAAGTGTTATTGCAAATGTTTATACTTGCCTTTATGTTTCTTTCTAATTAGATTTATTCAAATTGTTTTGTTAAAAATGTTGCCTTCCCCCCGCCCCCTAATTTCAGAATGAATATTTCTCATGTTAGACTGTTATTTTAAATGCAAACAATATTAGGAATAAAAATTATACATTCAGAAGTTATGATAGTTGAATGTTTCCCTCGTCACTGCTTAATATATACTTATGCAATGAGATCCCTGGGACTGCTTACATGCTTAGGATGTAATGTGTGTATGCACTGCATATTACAGAATTGTCCCTCAGTTACCAGTTGTTTTAATCACATGCAAGTCAGGATGAAGTTATTTCTAAATTTGTATATATAACCCAGATCGCATAGTTTTACAGGAATAAAATATAATAAATCATATTCTTCAGATAAGCAGATCCGATGCTTTAAAAGACACAAAGTTTACACATCTGTTGGATAAAGCACTTCCATGTTTATACAATAACTTTCCAAAGAGGAAATGTGCTTTAATCATTCATGGTTTTTATTTCTCTGCCTGATGTTCCCAGAAGTAAGTTCTTCTGGGCATCACATTAAAGCACTGAGAGATCCTAGTCAGTGATGTTGCAGCATCATTCCCAGCCATACTTTGCCTTCTTTTGCTCAGATAGTGAACAAATCAAATTGTGATGTCTAAATTCTCACGAGAAAGTCTAGTAAGAGCCAAATCTGATTCCAATAAGAGCCCAAATAGAAGCTACAAATATAAACATAATCTGGTTACGGCTGTACAACTGTGACTTTGCAAGCTTTGCTGGATACTCTGTTTTGGATAGTTCTGTCACCATGTGGATGTACTTAATCCAGAATCCTGCTATCAAAATAAAACCAAAAGAAGTTACATGGAATTCTATTAAAGAGGTGTTGCTAAAGCATAATGACAGAACGCAGTATGAAGTGTGATTCAGTCAATTATATTCAATTGGTTGCATAAATCTAAATGCTAAAAGCTTCAGAAGGAATTAAATATGTCCATTTGTTATAGGGTCAGAAAGAATAAACATATTGTTCTCCAAAAAACTGTGCTGAAGGATCTTTTACATACTTAATATCAAGGGATTATGATGATAAAAGTCCTCTGCACATTTGCTCGCTCTGTTTCATCTTGTTCAGCTGCTCTCTCACTATTATGCATTAAGCATATATTTTGAAAGGATCTGTGCCAGAACATGTTTGTGATGATGGAAAGGTCATAACCTTTTCAATACCTCTTTATAGGACATTTACCTTTAATTATTTCCATCTTCAGTTTCTGAAACTTCAGGTTTCAGTTTTAAGAGGAGTAATTTTTGTAAATGCATTCTAATATCCTTCCCTGTATCCTTGTTCTATCATTGTAAAATGGTGGCATCTTAACAGGATTTTTGCACCTCTGTTTTTGACAATCTTCCTTTGGCAGAACATTAATTACCTAGAACAAGGAAATTTAAGGTGAATATCAGAAAGGTAAGCTAGACACTTTAATATTGACTATTACTGACATTCCAAAGGATCTCATGCAAGTTCTTACGCAAAAATTTCAGTATCAGGTAAACACAAGATTTCCTCATGTTATTGCTTGGTCTTCATCTCCTATTTATTACAGTTGTGCAATTTTAAGGGGGTTTGTTTTGACAGCTATTTTTTGGTGCATCTTTATACTGGGTCCTCCCTCACAGGCGGCACTTTTCATTTTGTCTGGCACATGTATTTCCTTCTTTGATTCTGTAAAAACGTGCATAAGGATCCTTCTTGCTGTATGTACAGATTTTTCTTTAGACTTCAAGGCTTTCTTGATTAGCTGCCTCATTTCCTAAAAGTCCTGCTAGTCAAATATTATTGACATTTTCTTATTACTCAGTACATATCCTCTCACAGATGTGTTGGATTTAATTATATCATGGCTGCTTTAACTTTTTTGGCTGAAGTGGTGTTCCTTCCAGATGCAAATCAAACCAGATGTGCTACTTAGAGTCCAGTCCCAAATTATAGAAGCTCCCTATTCTACTAAAAAGTAGTATCAGGCAAGAGCTGAGTGCAGAAATCTGGGGTCTTGGTTAGATGCAGTGTCCTCTGCACAGAGGTCTCTGGCATGGGTCAGGAAGCCGCTGCTTCAATAGGGGAAGGAATTAACCAATGAAACTGCTATGCTCTTTGAAAACTCCTTTACTTATGAAAAAAAAATAATTAATCTGCCTTTTTTTTTTTTTTTTACAATTTCCTTCTTCATCTCACAAAGAAAAGGGACGGAGGAGAAGAAAACTCATTTATAGAAAAACTGGCCTATAAACATCTCTCAGAAATTACCAGCTGTTAACCTTCATTCTTAAAATGAGAGTCTGATGTGGTGGCTCCAGTGGTTTAGGACATTAATTAAGAGAGAGTTGCATAACATGTTCTGAATATCTTATGCATTTTGATATGGCATTACATTACTCCAGACCTTGCTGTTTTATGTATTCCATGGACTGAATGCTGGCTAATTACCAGCTAGGCCTCACGCCCATAAAAATAATCTGGGTTTATTTTAGAAAAACTATTTTAAAGAATATGTATAAAAATTCTAGTCCTTTGCATGCTGACCATATTCCTGATGCTTTCTCAAAATTTCCTCTCTAGTCTGTGTTCCTTGTGGAAAGTTTTATGGAGTCTGTTACTAGAAATACTTCTAAATACCCATAGAGAGAGGACTTGCTAAATGGGCCTGTGGAAAAGAACAGGTTGTGGCGAAATGAGAGAGTATTGGAAATCACAGGATTCCTCACAACCTAAGATATTTCTGAGGAAAAATGCATGGATTCTAATCCTGATCTTTTTTATTTTGAGAAAATTTTGACAGGGCAAAAATAATTGTTCTTCAATTTAAAAAGAATTTGGTGATAGCTAGTGATGCAGTGCTATGAGATTTAATCTGTCATTTATAAATTACATACTAAAAAATGAGGAGAGAACTGTTTACAAATGTACAAAGTTCAGCTTTCAACATATTTGAAAACCTTGGGAGAGGTAGGAGAAGGGTGACCTTCGTATGTTTTCTACTTTATGAAACCTGTGGTCTTGCAGGCAAGCTCAAATTAAGCCATCAGACAGTCTTTCCAGCTTGCACATGACCTGATGACCTTAGGTCCATTGAATTAAAAGAAGTGCGATGTTCACCTGCTGCTTCCACACAGGGAGCAAACTCAATGGCTTTCTTCACTTTTGCATTTGGATCAGTAATTTTTACTATGGCGGAGTGGATTTTAGACAATGATGATCAAATTACAAGTAACAACCCAGCTGCTAACACCTAAGGGCTTGCCAGGGTGTAATTCTGATTGCTTGCACATTTATGAGAGTTTCCTGGGCTTAGGAATTAATACGATGTTTTAACAGTTTTCAAAGCCGCACGCTGGCTCAGCACAGTTTGCCTTTTTACAGCTTCCATGTCCAAGGTACTCATTCCCACCTGTAACACTGTCCTTTGACAAGACTGGGCATTTTAGGATACACACTGGTCATTATATGTCAAAATGGCACTCAAAAGAGGTATATAGACAATTTTCCAAAGAAGGAAGTGAAAAGGAATCATGGTTTCCTGGGACACATCTTCCATTTACAATTCTGAATTTTCTCCTCAGTATTTCCTATGCCTTACTTGACCCTTTGAAAGAGTGAAAAAAGTTTAAGTTTGTACCTAACCATGGCAACAACTATGAAATGGGGGACATGAAAACAGATGTATCATCTCTAATACATTGAGGTACATTGTTAACTAGAGCCCAGGGTCAATGTCTTAGGATTGTCTTCAGTACCCTGGGATGAATCTGGAAGAATGTTGCTAACAAAGCCATCCAACATTTTCTTCTGTCTAGGAGGAGTAATCCTAAAAGAATATCTCTATTCAATTGATTTTGTGCTGATTCATGCCTTTGTCTACTGAAAACCACATAGTCAAAACTTAGAGCTGCTATCACTCTGTGAAACAGGAGATACTTGTGTCTTCTACCTGGGCTTGTGCTGCTACTGGTTGCAAGGATGTCTTACTTCCAACTATCTTCCACTCTGGGACATTTACAACAGAGAGGTCAACAGTCATATGAAACCATGGAGTAATACTGTTATATTTAGTACTGGGAAATCATGAAGACAGTAGTGGAATAATCTCCATTTGTGACTTAAGACAAGATTTACATGTGTACAATTCGAACAAAATGCAGCTGACACAGAACCCCAGTGGGGAGATGTGTTCCTGAGGCAATAGCTTTGCAAAAGGTTCACCTAGGATTTTAAGTAATGAATGGCTGACTGAGACCACTGTTATCTCGGAAAGTCTTAAGAAGCAGGAGCTGTGTAATTAAATTTCTAGATGGAAAATTTTTAAGATAGTAAAGGAAAAGTGCTGAAGTAAATGAGAACTAGAAAATATAATGGAAAAGAGAGAAGTGAAAGACACTGACAAAAGCTTTGAGAAATATACTGATGAATGGAGAATGTAAAAAGACCGAGATCTAGTCTGTTAAATGTCTCTGTAGAAAGAACAATATTATAGAGGGGAAAAAAAAATGTTGTTTGAAATCTTAACTTTAGCTTCAGGTGATATTCACAGTCTATTTCATATCCTGTAAGGCCATGTAAATCAGATAGAACAGTTTGCAGTTAGGCAACTTGCTGAAGACCAGTGGGAAAATTTTTGCATTATTTACTATCCAGATGTAAAATAGAATTCAAACCTGAGCTTCTTAAGAGCTCAGAAATAAAGAAGTGTCCTTTATTAAATAATAATTATTACATAATAAATATTAAATAATAAATATAGAGACATCGTACTAAGATATGCCAATGTACTAATGGCAAATGATCTTTAGCCTGTGCAGACATGACTGCTTTTAAAGCAACAAGCATTTTAGATGAGAAGCTTGTCTTTGATTTTCTGGTTTGTGCCAAATAGGATATATGTTCTTCATCCAGAGCAGTCTTACAAAATTTAATTACCAGAGGAGATGGTCAAATTTGAGATATTTATATGTTTTACCTGTGCAACTATTGTGCTGTTAAGTTTGTGAAATGCCGTCAGACACAAGGAACTTGTGAAATGTGTAGCTTTCCCCAGAAACTGTAAATCAGTGGGAATTTTTGTTGTTGATTTGCTAGAATGCACACATCCAAAGGGACTTTTGATCTGCTTCAGAACTGTATATAGGAACCACTGCTGAAAGCCAGTATGTAAGACTGCATCAGTAAAAGATATTTTATCAGATATTGATGAAAAAACCGTCTCTTTTTTAATGTAACACTAAATATTTTTTGTTTTGCTTTTGTTACAGCACACATACTTTTGTTATAAAGATCCAAGCATTATAACATTGGAAGAGTTAAATATATAAAAATCAGGAACATTAATCACAATACTAAAAAACTGGGACACTCCCTTTTCAATGCAAGAATAGTACATTGCTCTCGTGACAGTATATTCTTTCTTTGATATCACAGGACTGATTTCACTCATAACTGGCAGGGCAGTAGCTCCAATGCTTGCAATTCATGCTGAAATAAATATTGCATTCATCCTCTTCGAACTGAACCTACCCCAAAGTCAACACAGTTATGCTTCTGTATTTACAGAGTTGAGGGTCAGTTGGTATTTCCATTATACCCTTTATTTTTAAAGGTCTTAACTTGGATTTTGCTTTTTTGTTGGGTTTATTTTAGGCTTTCTTTACTTAAAATATTAACTGTGTGAAAACCACATGTGTATGCAAAATAAAATATGCATGCCAAAGAAAAATCTTGGTCCAACTTTAAAATATATGGTTACTCAGTGCTTGGAAAGAAACAAACCCCACCAATTCCTCCCTATAGTCCAAAATAGACTTGGTCCAAAGATAACAGCCTGGTTCCAGAGCTGATTCCTGGGAACCAGGTAATTTTGACAGAACTTCAGGAAAGTAATAGGGATTAGAGGTTTAAAAGTAAAATATGCATGGCAGCTCTTGTGTTCATGCCCACGTACACATAGACAGCCTGAGTTACAAGTATGCCAAAGACAGGGTTCCAAGGTCAGATTTTTTTTTTTTTTTGTGCACAGCACTGAAAGCACTGGAATTATCTAAGTAAACTCACACAGTATAATCTAGACTCATTCCCCACATGCCAGCTCATTCTTTAGCTCATGCCCAGATGTATCAGCACAAAGAAGGATATTGCAGTTGAAACTGGTGCATAACTAGCAATCCAAATATTATAAAGCAGTATCTTATTACTAAGATTTGAAATATAGTGCACTGGATGTCTTTTGAATGTAAGAATTGACTTGCCACTCTTGCTGCAGAGCCAATACAGAACTGCTGAATATCAGCAATGCCTGAGGAGACTTAAACAAATCAAAACCCTTCTGCTCCATCCTGGTAAAAGATGTTTAAATAAGTATTGGATGCACTTCTGTACCATGACCATCAACCTGGACCATTCCTTTCTAGGGTAATAATCCAACCTTTATTTTGACTTCAGTTAATCCAACTGATATGGTTAGAGAGTAGGTTGCCATACCATTTTAGAAGATAGGTGGTATGTGCAATCAGGTTGAGTTGAGATAACATTACCTGTGAGATGATAATAACACAAGAGGTGTTTACATTGTTATATCAATACTCTAGTCTTTTGAATCCATGCTTATATTGTATCAGGACAAGTTTTTAAAATATTTTAGGAATAGGACTGTGGTTTTCATAGGACATGAAATTTTCCTTGATTTTTTTTTTTTTTGGAAACTAACCCCTCCACACAAACTTCAATTTTTTTACATTAATATAATTTACTCATATTATTAAAGTGGACTTGCCACATTTCATTCTTTTGCAAGTATTCCACCACTTTAATTACAGCCAGCAATGATGTTCCCTCCAGCACTCTTTGATACCCATCAAAGATTTTTAAACAGGGAGATGCTCTGTCCTACCTTTCTTGTAAATGTCTCAACATGATAGTATCTGTGAGAGTCCTTTCCTTCTTTACTTGGTCCTGCCCAGAAGAAGAACTGAGAAGCTGCCTTAGCTGTCTGGAGGAAGGGGGCGAGCAAGGAAGCCGTCCATGGAGCAGGTGGGTACAAGCTCAGAGAGATGGGTGTGGAATGGTGTGTGTAGGGATCTGTAGGGTGAGCTTCCTTTTGTGTGAATTTCCTAAAAGGCTGTGAGCTGGCAAGAGGACCGATTTTGTTGACCCTTGTTATGTGAGTCTGACCTGTCAGTGAGATTTTACTGTTTGCTGAAAGGAGCAAAAGCGTAGCTTGGTGGGCACTGTGCCTGGCATGGGATTCATAAAGGTCCTGCCCCTGCTCGTTGCAACGGAGCTGTGTAGGTTGAGCAGTGAGACGTAGGAGTAATGTCTGCAGGGCTCATGGCTCCCCTGACTTCAGAGGACTGGTGACAACTCATCCTGGCTGAAGTACCTCACAGGAGACTTGGAGCAGCAAGCAAATTGCAGGGTGGAGGCCTGTCTGCGGAAAAGCTAGCTGATGGAGTCCCCAGCCCGAGTGAGCAGATGCTAGCTAATCTCGGCATTTACTGCAGCAGTATGAATTTCCTGTTGACAGCGCTGGGCTGGAGATGTGTAACGATGATTAAGAGTACCTACTGAATCACTGTCATTTTGATTGTCATGCTGTTGGTGGTTGTATATGCAGGGATACACCACGGGTTATTTTAAAGTCTAAAGCCTGAATGATTATCTTGGTCAGAACAACATGAATATTTTCTAATCCCTTAATTTGGTGCCGGAAGGAAACTGGGGTTCATGTTGCCCCCTGTGGCTCTTCTTTTCTGTGTATTAGATGAAGGAAATGAAGCAAAGCCAATTCCAGTGAAGCTCCAAGCTTTTGAATGAAAAGTACTGGAGGTCCAGCAAACTAAATAGGAATGTATCAGCTGAAAAAAACCCAACCCATAAAATAAAAGAATAATGTTTAGAAGGGCAGAGACAGGAAATTACTTGTGAGAAATGTGTAACACTGAGTGATTTCTTTTTTAAATGTATGACGCCAATTTAGTGTTTAAAGCTGCTCAATGGCTGGAATACAAACTTCTTGTGAAATATATTAGGTGTTTAGAGTCACTCAGTGGTTAGTAAAAAACCCTCCTAATGAAACAATGTATTAATTGCTCAGGGCCACTCAGAGCAAACACACATAAAATATTTAGATGTCTGGAGATGCTCAGCAGCTTGATAACCAACTTTTAATAAAGTCTATTCAGTGTTTAGAGTTGATCAGCAGCTAGCAAAACAACCCGTGCTCAGCAGTAGAAATGCAGGGCTAATAAAATACAGAGCTGCTCAGTGGCTGCAGCAAGGTTTTTAAAGCTACACTAAAATTAGGGAGACTAAATTAAGCAATAACAGTAGAGGCAGTGGTAGTTCCATAGGATTAATGGCTGGCTGGGATGAGTTGATGGCCTGTGGTTACATTCCAGGTCATTAACCCCAGCTGGTCATTAGTCCCCAGGAGATGCCCAGTGTTGAGGTCATTATTACTATTGTAAGCAGTTAAAAACCCAAACAAACAAACAAAAGAAACCCCCCTACAAAACCAGCCAAACAAAACCCAACAATCCCTCAGCAGCCTTATATGTATTATGGTATTATGAATATATGAGTGTCTATAGATATTTTTAGGAGAGATGTCCATGTTCGTATTAACACAGGTTTTCTCTAGAAAAACTGCAATACTTTAGAATTAGTAAGATTACCGGGGAATCTACTTACATTTCCACTTGCTATATGAATCAAAACCAAAGTTCTGGTGCTCTGTACCTCCTAGCTGATGCTGTCTGCTATCCACAAAGGCAAGAAGGAGCACCTCAGTTGAGATACTTGGTGTAGCCTCATTTTGGTTAAGTGGAAGCTGCATTTGGGAACATTCTAAAGGCCCTGTGTCCTTCACATACTGACCTATTTTCCCTTTCCTTTGTATGAATAGCAGAGTGGCAGCATTACATATTGTTATACTTTGCATTTATTTTAGAAATATGTACCCAGAAGGATACTAAAGAAATTCTCAGAGACTCTACAAAGATTGCTGGGCTTGCTGATGAAATGCAGTTTCCCTTGGGATAACGGCAACTCTTCCTGGGACAGCAATATTACATGGTAATGTTTCAATAGGAGGAAGTCAAAAGAAAAAATTAATTGAAACAACAGGGAAAATTTAGGCAGGTAGGACATAAATACCTGCTGGAGTTTGGCCAGTCATTCTACAACTCATTCTAACTGTCAAGCCATGAGCTCATCTGTCCTGTCATGGGTTTAGCATTTGCCTTAATTTTCTCAATTAAATCATTTAGGAAGTAGTAGGTAGCTGCCATACTACACATTCCAGAACTAAACCCCATACTTTCAGCCTACTTCTGATATATAGACAATTTTACAATTCAGGACTGGGATATAACTTTGCAAATCACCAGGAGACACCATGATTGTTTAAATGCAATGAAATACGCTCTGGATTATACTCTGGAAGCATTTACCCCTTTCTATTGAGCTAAATTAGGCACCTAAAGCAGAAATTATAGGAGTACTTCCATAAATAACTTACAACAGTACAGCAAGATAGAAAGGGAAACAACAGATACCCTTTTTGCAGGAGGAGGAAATCTATTGTGCGTAGGTTTTGTTGTGAGTGGGAGCATCTGTTCTGGATTGCCCAAGATGGCCTGCAGATTGAGGAATGCAAGAAAGTCTTCCACCTGTCACAACTGGATATCCAAAAGCATCTGATCATGCCTATGAGAATTTTTTTCTTGTATCTCCATCTGATCAACAGATTAAGCCTTTTTTTTTTTTCCCTTTCTTTCTCAGGGTGATCAAAGTGGGTCCACACCTCCTAGACATGTTGCTTAGGTTGTTATGATGACCTTAACTCTTCAGTTTAAAATATCAAAGAAAGAAGAAGTCTTAGAAACTGAATATGAATCTATGTGTTGATCTAGGCTCCTAAGTTTGATTGTTTACATGCTTTTACTACATACGGGTCGTTGCAGATTAATTTATTTATCTATCATTTGTACACAACAGAGGCCTGAGAGTATCAGCACAGTTCACCAGCTGACCATGTCTTTAAGGTATAGTTAAATGGACTCCTAAGTAATGGGACATCTGAAATAAAACTACCTCATTCTGTGAACCTACACAATCTTGCTTAAATCACAGCAGAACTGTTACTTTCTTTGAAATGTTATCCTTCAAAACTATCTCATAAATTCAATCTGTATTGGAATTTGTGGGGTTTTGTTTTCTTTATCTGAGGTCTTATTAAAAGGAAATAAATTAACTAATACATTTTAAAAGAGATGATGAATAGCAGGACAGCTTGGAGCCCGTTTTTTACATTCAATCATATGTCAGTAAGTCCTTCAGCTTTTAACCTTAGATAAATCTGTCATCCTTTCCTGTGTCTGTTGGGTCAGGGTGTAGAACCAAAATACAGACAGAAGTAGTGTTATATATGCAAAATTTTGCTATGAGCAAGGTGAAATCACAACTTAAGTGTAAATTTGGATTTTATGATCAGGATTATTAAAATCTTATAATAGCAATCAAAGAATTAATATTAGTTCAAATATAATTATTGTAGAAAAAGTAAGAAAAAGAAAATAAAAAATACTACTGAACCAGAAAAGGCTCCATAGAAATGTCCTTGACTTATTATAAGCATTACATAGCAACAACTAAAACCATCACTGTGTTACCAACTTTATTCTCAAACTAAATCCAAACCACAGCACTATACCACCTACTAGGAAGAAAATTAACTCTGTCCCAGCTGAAACCAGGACAAATAGCTAAAATTGGTATACACAATATAATGGACAATTGAAGGCAGGGTGGCCTCGAGATCTGAACCACACCACTCACTGGCATAAAAATCTAAAATTTTGTTACCAAGTTAAATAGGCATAGTGGGCAGTAATTTCTATTCCAAGATTTCTATTTTATCATACTCATACACTCTGCAGAAACACTCATGCCAACCAAGGCCCTTGCCCTTCTGGTCCAATCTCAACCTGCAGCATGGGCATCAGGAAGCAGGATGCTCTCTCTTCCCGGTCAACGTGTCTGAGCCTTGGCAGATGGCCTAGCTTTCACATATAGTGGCAACACCTTGGGCTCAGCTTTCTGCACAGTGCTGGGTATGTACAGATATGTTAACTTCAAGGCACCAGCCTCTTAAATATTTATTGCTTTCTAGGTAGAAGGGCAGTATAAGCTGCGAATAGCATTGTTGAACACATAGGTGCAGGCCAATCTCTTTGACTTTCTCTCTGTGTAAGACTTAATTAGAGGTCATTACCTTGGTTACTATCACTTTCTGGCCTCTGCCCCAAACGTGTTACAAGCAAATAGATTTAATAGTTCCACTGTGATAATTACTTGTCCTCCTTTATTTTTCTACTGCTTACCAGAATGATTGTAAGAGTTACATCTGTTCAGACACAGTCCAGACATTTTATGAGGTGCTTCCAGGCAGTTCTTGTCCTGTGGCAACACATGATTCCCCCTTTCCCAGCTACTTGTGTCCTTCCACCACCCCTCTGCTGTCTACATGGTGTGTGTGTATCAAGGTACAAGCCACTATTATCTTGAGTCCTTTCCTGGGACAAACATGATGTTGATATTAATGGCTGCTTCTTCCTCATCTCATTTATCCATCTGTCTGTCTGTCTGTCTATCTATCTATCTATCTATCTGGATTAGCTAGGGGCCATTTTTATCTTTTCTAACATGCTGTTTTATTTTGCTTTGATTTTTATTCTATAGATGAACACTGCATCTGTATTTATGGTGTATTCTATGTATATAAAATTCTTATTCTTTGCTTCTCCTAAACATCATTTTTTCCAGCTCCATATCTGCATTTCTTTAACACTAAGTGTCTACAGTGCTAGCCAGTGTCTCATCTCTTATCTGCTCATGTCTACTCCTCTACACAGCATCCTGCACTCCCATTTCTCAGAACATCTACTTTTGTGCCAGGCATGCTCTCCTCTACAGTACGTTCCTATGTTATAGTCATTAATACCTAATTCACCCCAACCTATGTACTTGATAGTACTGGTCATTAGACAAACTACTCTTACAACACATGCTTTTTTGAAACAGAGTTCCTGGTAGTTGAAGAACGGTTCAGACAAACCATTCCTGACAAACCCTGATCTTGAGGCCTTGCAAATTCAGTGAAAAACCTGTGGCTTGTTTTTAGCAAAAGTAATGTCAGCTTGGTATTACTGGCCTACAGAGACCACAGGAGGACTTTTCTCTGGCAGAGAGGAAGCCTTACTTCCTTCTCTGCTTCTATCCCTCTGCTGAGCTGTAGAGGATGAGAGGGAAAGAAATATGAATCCACATTTCCCTCTCTTTTTCATCTACAGAAAACTATGTATATATAGTGCCTTATGCCAAAACCTTTGCAAACTCTTGAGCTGTTGGCTTCCTGCATCCTGCAGCTGCAAAGCTGAAACATTTTGTCCTAAATAGAACAGAAGATTGCAATGACACAAAACATTAACATTAACTGCTGATGAACCTATTTCATTACTTTTAATAACATTATATCTGTGTTTGTCTGCTCAATGCAGTGATAACTTAGTGAAGGGGAATTAATTTCACATATTATCCACATAAGCAATAATGAGGGAAATCAGTTTCCTCTAGAGTTGCAGAGAGAAGTTTAATTAAATTTGGGTATGGGCCAATAGATTTCAGGTTGGTCACTTGCTTTCTGCCTGACAGTGGGACCTTAGGTCTCCAAGACAGGTGTAAAATCATGTGAATCCATGAGTGAAAATACTCATGGCTGAAGCAATCTTCAGGACTTTAGAAAAGAGATGAAAATCTATACTTTGAAATTAACGGCAATGAAGATTTTTTGTTGTTATTTTTATTAATCTTATACTCTAGAGAGGCTGCAAATAGCTATGAACACATGTGTACCTAGCAAACGGGAGGTGATATTGGTCAACTGAGTAAAAGAAGCATAATGCAGTCTGTCATTGCTGGGATATTCTGGTGACTTACATGAGGTGAAAAGTAATACACAAGCAAGCACATGTCAAAGATAACCCTGGGCTCCAGAGCAAAGATGCTCTGTGTTGTATGTACTCACTTAGATTAAAATGATTAGCACTTTTAAGTACTTTTTGCAAATGAAGTCTCTTTCACCACACCTACTACGTTCAGGGGAAACAGACTCAGTGAGTACTGACTGGTTAGCTGGACTGAGTGTGGCATACTATAATCATACGTCATGGGATTGCTTTTTATGGTACCAAATCTATCTGACCAAGTAAAAACTTAATATGACTTTTGAATAAGAGAGTTCTGGAAAATCAGCTGAAGTGGCTAATCAATTAAATATTGAATTGACAGAAAGGTATAATTCCACTTTAAAATGCATGCAAATCAAACTTCAGGTGATGTAGTACTAGTGATCTGTAATGAAATATATTCCCAAAGGACTCAGGACTCGTCTCAAAACTTCCCAATATACTGGCTTTACCAAACTAGAAGACTTTTGGACAAAGGTCTTGGGGATGCTTCTATGAAAAGAAACAGGAAAGGCACACAGCACTATACCTGCAGCTGCATACTAAAGTTGTGGGCTCGAGCCTGCTTCAACCTAAAGGAACAAAATTTAGGTAGTTGACGTAAGTGGGTCAAGGATCAAGCTGCAAATCATCTGTGTGACCTTCACTTTATCGTGGCTCACTTCCCAGTTCAGTGTAAACCCAGAATCTGCCTGAGAATATTTTTTTTTCCTCTAGGACAAAGGACAACTTGCAGCCTAAATGCTGAATATTGCCAAGGGGCTGCTGTAGGCTCCAGAAGCCTGGCAAAGGCATGAGTGGAGGAGTGAATTTGTGGAGGAATGAGCAGATTTGTTAAAGCTGTACTAAGCTGTTACTGTTTATTAAATTCAATTTGTCAAAGGTGCAGTATAAATTGCTCTATCAGTTGCTTGTAAATGGCACCACTCTGTATGGGAAAGGGTAAAGAAAGGGTAAAGCAATGTATTTAACTTCCAATAAACATCTAAAATATGTCATCCTAGGGAGCTGGGACTAACGCATTCACCAATACAGAAACACAAGTTCTGCATCTTCTGTGACCTTACTCCTCTTCTTCCTCTTTCCCACATTTCTGGGGCAAATACAAAGTCTGGCAAGACATGCCTATGAATCCTGGGCAACATATATTGGCAAGAAAGAGCTGAAATTGCTATACCAAGTCATCATATCAAACTACCAGGAGTCACATTGTCAATAGTAAATTGCTATGTCGCAAGACAGCAGGTAGCAGAGGAAGCTCCTAGCAGGGAGAGATGGATCAGAGATATGGTAGCTTACATCCCACCAGAGAGGATTACAAATGAAGCCCCAAAGGAACATGAACAATTTGATAAAATTAGGACAGAGATATTAGTAGCACAGAAAGAGGCTTTTTCAGTGAAATCCTCCCCTCCAATGCTAAGCACGTCAGGTGAGAGTCTATGTTTTGCCTCTAGGAGATGCAGCACAGACCTCAAAGCCAAGAGTCAAGAGGGAGAATAATGACTTTACATTACCTCTGTATCCTCATAATTCTGGGCTGCTCCTGCAGAGCTGGCCTTAATTTCGGCAGCTCAGTGCTGTGGTCATACACCCAGCACATCCTATTCAAGTCTGTTTCTGTCCCTTCTTTGCCCCAGACTGTGAAAAATTTTAGTCTAAATGTTTAGAGCTGCGAAAAGCAGTAAACGAATGAAGAATCTAAAAGTTAAGAGTCACAAAAGCCTTACTGAACTTTAGGGTTTGGGTTTTTCTGTGGTTTTGTTTGGTTTTTTTTCTTTTTTTGACCAGACTGGGTTCTGAACCCAAAATAAAAACCCCAAAACAAAAACATTCAAAGTATAGCTAGCCAGTATACCTATACACTTGGGAAGTTGTCCCCATGTCAATCATGGTACATAGCAAACCTCTAGATCTATGATTTCTATTTTGGAAGGCTGCAGACCTGTATCGTGTTTTGTCTTCTGACTGTCTCAGACAAATGTGATGCTATTATCTTTGTAAATTGGTAATGGAGTGATAGCTCTCTGTGTACAGGTATTTTAAAAATAAAAATAATAATAATAAAAGAAACAGTTTTCTGCCCTACAATCTTATTCAAAAATTAACATTTCAAGTGTAGCCACCATCTCTCATGCTTTCCAAGTGGCTTGACTCCCATCCCTGTAACATTTTTTCTGATTAGCCTGCTGTCCTGTTTAATCAATAGAGCTACAAAGCCAGCTATCTCTCACTCTATGGTTATCTTTCATTGTACAGTACATAATGCCGCTAGTCCTGCTGATAACAAAGAGCACACAGAGGGAACGTGGCACTGCATGTTTGTTATCTTCTACTCAACTAAACATACCTCTCTTTCTCTCTTGGCTCTTATCAATGCAAAAATGCTGAAAACAAGTTACTCCTAGCGTTAACGCTGCACATGCCACGCAGCTGGGACCGAGGGTTTTTTGCCTGTCTCAAGGCTGCAGTTTGCTGACACTACAAAAGCCTGCCAATTTGATACATCACCTCGTCAACCTTTAAGAAGGCAGCGCAAAGCGGTGCTGTAGGCAGCCAGCCTTCTGCAGACGGCAGGAATGCTCTGGATACGCAGAGAGGGTAAGGCAGGGAGATTGACCCAGAAGCTGTTCATGTTTGACCTCAGACTCACAAAAAAAGAGAAAGTAATCCAGTTCTATTCTTTTTCATTTCCTACAAAACATGAAAGCTGATAAGCTTTGGTCTCTCCCATGGCAATAAGAAAACAGTTAAATTGAACCTTTGCTTCGGTTAGAGAACAATCTAGCGGTTTCCCTTCTCTCAGGCCTGCCACTCACAAAGGGTGAAAACACCTTGTTTAGAAAAAAAGACCATATTTCATGTCTTTCTTGACACAAAACACCCTGATGGCTGTGGGTCTGCTCACTTTGATCTTGAGAATTTTAACCAGGAGATATTTCACTGGTGCCTCCAACATACATAGGAGAATCTGATGTTCCGCAGTTAAACAGAACTATGACCATGTGTTCAAACAAAATTTGAGAGACTCGAATTTTTTCCTTTTGGTCCCAATTGTGTTGTGCTGGTTGATCTTTAAAAAAGCTTACACTGATGATTATTACTTTCCACAGCATTTTACTGTTTGCTTTACTTCAAAGGAAAAGACTGGAGTGGTCTATAAAAAAAGCAGAATGTGAAAGCTCCTTAAAAAGAAATGAATAAATGCTTTTCTCTTTCCTGGGGGCATAAGTGGATTTTGTTTATGTATGTGCAGTATATATATATGTGCAAAATACTTCTTAACTAAGAATGGTTTGAAGAAAAACAACCTGTGTGTTTATATATAAAGATAACATCCATCTTTAGAATGGATCTTTAGAAGTACACGTGGGAGATCACGTTGCATGTTTTTGTAACATGGCTTTTATCAGAAATATTAAAACATTGCAAATATATAAGGAAAAAAGAAACATAATTTTGCTTCAGTATTGTCTTTCATGACACTCGGTCTTCAAAGTACAGTTATGCTTCTGTTGGAATCACATCAAAATTTTTGAATTTTAACACTGTTCTGAACTTTTAGATAAGAGATGATCCTACAGGTGTGGCTTATGCGTGGCTTGATAGCACAACCTTTGATAATGCATCTCAGCAATGGAATTCGAAGCTTTGCATAGTATTTATGATGTGTTCATAACCCCATTACTTCTAGCTCTAGGCAAACACTACATATCTTCATTCAGATTTTTAAATAAATTTACTTCGAGTGTGTTGATATAATGCTTGAGTTTGCTTTCTGCAAATATTCACCAGATGAGTGGGACTAGTGTGAAAAACTTGAGATAAGCAAATTTACTGTCTAATCATCAAATATGTTTTTAAAGCTCGTATTGAATTTTGTGCTGGATTCTGCATTTTGGGCCTCCTTTATGTACTCTGCTGATTAGCTAAAAAATAATAAAAAAATCATGCAATCAAAACCCAACATAATAATAATATTTGATACACTTAACCAGCCAGCGCAGACATTTGAACTCTCATCGTGAATGAAGTATTCGGTGAAGAAAATATTTTTTGGGAATAGTTGTCTCGTATGATTACTCTTGCTAAAACTGTCCATTGGATAGTTTTAATTTAATTTTTAATTAACTTAACATTAATTAATATTCACTGTAATTTAAACCCTACTCTACAGAACTAGATAATTTAACTCTCCAAAAAGTGTGTGCTATAATACAGGAAGCTCAATTGTCAGTGACTTATAATTAAATTTTTCCCAACTGGAAAACTCTGTGTATAGTTTCTTGTAAGAGTGCCAAAATGAAGAACAAAATTTTCTATACTGGATGTCTGTATTTGGGTGATATGAAGAAGCATGCGTATCTGTCCATACCTGTAAATAAGTAAATAAATATGTGCATATTTGTAAATTATTTTGAAAGTAAAGATTGGCTATTAAATTAATTTTAAAAAGTATGCAACCTCTGGAATTAAACTGGAATTTTACTAAAAGATACAAGAATAAAACAGTTGACAGTGAACGCATCAAAGCTCCGTTTGGAAGTATACACTTAGCTAGATAGATAGTACAAAGTCTGAATGCTTTCATTAATAAGTGTCCCATTTGTCTCTTTCTTAATCAAATACACATAAAAATATTTTTTTAGAAGTAAAGTAAAAAGAAAAGCAAAGTAAAAAGAGAAGTAAAAAAGTGGATGTGTATAAATATTTGAAGACAGATTCTTAGCTCATGAAAACAGTCGCATTTCCCTAATCTCAAAATGAAACAAAGTATTTTAGCCAACTGGAGTAGTTCTAGAGTTGAGTATGATATGTATTAGTTGTGGTGAATCCCAGAGTTTATTACACAGATTATCCCAAATGAGTACCAGTAAAACCGTTATATCACATACGCAGTTAAGTTTAACATAAAAAGTATTTCAGAAATGGTTCAGGCGGTTTTATGATTTTTTTAATTGATACTGTTATTGCACTTCCTTCTATATTAAAGCCAAATTAACTTGCTATTATGAGACAACTACATAAGCCTCAGAATGATTACTGATACAGTTCTGAACCTCTAAATGATCTTAAACAACTTGTCTATAAATCACTGGGTTCCACTCTTGAGGTCTAGCATATGCCAGCATATCCAAACTGGGAGCATTTGCTAGTTTGGATGGAAAAACTTACCAGCTCTTTTCCCCTGAAACTAACATGCTTCTGCATTCTGGAGAACAAGGAGTAACTCAAACATCTCCTTGCTTCAGAATTTATTGTCCATCTTCCTCCTTAGCAGAATGTAATTTGGAGACGAATGTGCATGTTTTGTGGTGAACAAAAAAACTTGTTCAGTTTTGGGTGAGGGTTTTTTTTTTGAGGGTTTTGTGGGTTTTTTTCTTTTTCTTTCTTTTTTTTGTGTAAGAATCTTAAAAAATAGCAGATGTTTGAGAGCTGCTCAGAGGTTAAGAATGCTAGAATGAATCCTGACAGAGACAGATTAGTAGGCAGAATGCAGGTGAGGCAGTCAAAGGTGCATGATAAATGTAATTTATCACATGGATCTGCAATTTACCCTATGAATATCAGCTCCATCTTTGTGTGAGTCTATTGTCTAATGTGGTAAATTCATCCCCTGTATTTTCATAACAAATGTGACTGGTTAATACCAGATCTCATGACCAAGTAATTATAGTATTTTCCCCTTAATTAGTAACCAGAAGAAAACAAAGTCAATTTATGGAGTCTTAAATTAGGGAGACATGAATGTAAGTGCAAGAAAGACTTAATCTGGAAACTGATTTCCATGTAAATGCTCTAAACATAAAGAGCAGACTCATAAATGGACATATGATATCTTGTGGTGTGTGGCAGTGCAATATGAGGCCACTGAAGGGAATGAATAGAGATAATGCTGATAAAACTTGTGAGTGTATGTGTTTCTGTGTGTGTGTGTCCTACCCCTCTACTGTGCCATGGCGAATCCACATCTGGAATATTGTGTTCAGTTCTGGGCTCCCCTCTTCACAAAAGACAGGGAACTACGGGAAACTGTCCAGAGTTAGGGCTACAAAAATGCTGAGGAGACTGGAGCATCTCTCATATGATGAAAGGCTGAGAGAGCTGGGGCTGTTTAGCCTGGAGAAGACTGAGAGGGGATCTCATCAACAGTTATAAATATCTAAGGGGTAGATGTCTAGAGGGAGGGGCCAGACTCTTTTCAGTGGTGCCTAGTGACAGGACAAGGGGCAACGGGCACAAACTGGAACACAGGAAGTTCCATCTCAACACAATGAGATAAAAACATCTTTACTGTGACGGTGATAGACCACTGGGACAGACTGCCCAGAGAGGTTGTGGAGTCTCCTTTGGAGATATTCAAAACCTGTCTGGGCAATCCAGTGCAAACTGCTCTAGGTGATTTGGCTTTAGTGGGTGGTTAGTCTAGATGATCTCCAGAGGTCCCTTCCAACCCTGCTGTTCTGTGAGTCTGTGAAGTCAGAGGAGGCTTTCTGCTGTGTCCTTTTGTGCCTGAAAAATGCCAGAGAATCTGTGATATTTCTTTAGATGTTAGTACCAATCTTGGCATCCCTACCTCAAGATGGTTTTAAAAAACAAATATGTTGAAAGAAATACAGAAAAAAAAATACCTATCTAAGTATGTATTACTTAAAGGTAAGATAAAATACATATGAAATACTAATGTTAGCCATGTGCTAAATATTAGAAGAACAAAGGTACTTTGCTGCAATCTGGAGTTGAATATTAAAGGTAGCAAATATTACCTCTTCATCTATAATCTCAGCAACTCCTGCTGGCCATGACTGTTGTGGCACATGGAGCTCAATCAGTACATGGGCTACTTAAGTCTTGCTGAAAGTACCTCACTTAGAAGCATAGTATCACGGAATGATTTGGGTTGGGAGGCACCTTTAAAGGTCATCTAGTCCAACCCCCCAACTTTTCCAATAAACTCCCTAGATCACAGCCTAGCTGCTGTTTTATGAACCAGGAACTTGAAAATTCGCTATGGAAAATCCGTCCTGGACTGTCTGTATAGTCCTGGAAAGAAATGAGGGAGAAAATATCACCAGTGGGGAGTGGTGCACAGATAGGCCTCAGCTGTCCCCACGCCTTGTGTCATGCATGAATCACTAGGCACAAAGCCTGTGTCTGGCATTTTCACCTCGAAATCATCCCTGCTTTTTATGGTGTGGTAATACAATGCTGGTGGTAGCTTAGAGACAGCATTTTTAAGTTTCCTCTGCTGTCTGAGAATCTATTGAAGAGCCAAGTCTTCCATATCTGAAAGTAATGCCACAGAAGAACAAGAAGATGAAACTGAAGTAAATGCAAGGAGACAAGGGACCCCTATAAAGAGAAACAGAGGGCAAAGAAAATGCTGTGATGACAAAACACAAATGGGAAGGAAGAAGAGTGCCCAGATAGGGAATTATTTTAAAATACCAAAACAAAACAGAACAAAAAGGCACATTAGAATAATAATACCAACATAGTTTGGCTTTGGGGTTAACATTTGTAAAATTCTTTCTTTGGGGAAAATGTGTTTTCAAAGGTAACAGATAATTATTTCACAACCTCAAGAGCTATTTATATTTTCCCTACTGGCAATAAATACCTGTGGTTCATGACAATACAGCTAGTACGTTTGTTTATATCTATATGCAAATAGTGTTATTTATAATAGTACTTAATACTAATATTGCCACCTCAGTTCAAGCTTATTGTCTAATTTTCCTCCAGCTCCACTTTTTACATTAAAAGTATGTTAATACACTTCACCCTGAACTGTGGCATATTAATAATATGCCATGCTCCCATAGCAATACCTATCTGTGGATTTCAAAGGACCTTGCAAACTGTGAAGCAGATGCATTTCTCAATCTCTTATAAATCATAAGCCATGGAAAAAAAAAATCCCTTTCAGGGATTTGCCTGTATCAAGAAACAAATTAGTAAAAGAATAAGCTAGGCTTGTACTCAGAGTTATCTCTTCTTGGCTGCTGTTTGTATTCAACACCAATCTTGTGGTGGAACTATTTTCTTTGTTGAAACTGTGGTTGCAGAATGGGGGAAACAATCCAAACACTTAGGCATACCTCAATCACACTTTTCCCAGCATGCTTTTGCTATTTCAGAGCTAGGCAGAGGAACAAAAGTATATGAAATGAATGGCAGACCCACACAGGGAGGACTGGCTTCTTTACCTGTGAATGGTCAGCAGTCATAAACAGACTTTAGCCTACATGGACCACCACTGCTACCAAAGGACATCCTTGAAAACATGAAATAGCTAGTGCCAAAGGTGGTAGCAAACTGGGCTTCAACAGACATTGAAGTGCTTTATAGAAAGCTGACCACTTCAAAGGAGGGAAATTCTTTTAAAAATATCTTTTTGCCGGGTACCTGTGTCACTGTGGTGGCAGTGTTATACATAAATTCAAATCCCCTCCGTCTGAGAAAGGACAAAGAACAGAAATCTGCCACCTCTCCTCAAGGGCATCCTGCCGGGCTTTTGGGTGAAAAGAAATGACTGCCTCTGACTGAGATTTGTATGGAACGCTTTGTTTTGTGACTATTTCTAAGACAGGGTCCATGGGGAACAGGCCCAAGAAAAGAGGCACAGCTACTTTCTGACAGAAGCATTTCTGATAATTTTAGAATAAGGCTCTTGCGTGCAGACACTGTCATCTGAAAAACATGTAAATGGTGTTTAGGGCAGTGGCTGGGGCAGAGGTCCAGTCCAAATGAGCATTTTCCTCATGGACCGTGATCTGCAGGAAGCTAAGTTTTCCAGGGGTGCTATGAGACCACCTCTCAGCTCACTGTTTATATGAGATCTCACAGGAGGATGCCTTTTTTCTGCATTTTATGAGGACTTAGTCATAAGTCCCTAGATAACCACAAGTATCAAAACCAGGCACACTTGGCAATACACAATGCACAAAACCAGAGCTACTCCAGGGACCTGGAGTACATTAACGTAAAAAATGGAGTTGGTAATAGATTTTAGGTGTATCCAAATTTAGGTGGCAGCTGAATGAGGGTTTTAAGTATGACAGTTTGGAGTTTAAATGTCGAAGGTTCTTTTTTTTTTTCCCTATAAATCTGACTCCTGACTGCTTGTCTCTCCTGCACTGAGTTGTATAGAATTGCCCAGCCTCATGGTTGAGGCTTCTGATGGCTGTCGTAATGCACCAATTCTTTTGTGCACCTAGCCCTAGATGGCTAACCTTCAGCAGTAACTTTTAGCAATTTTGGCTGAAGATCTGAAGGATACACTGGCCCTTTCTGACACACAGGTGCTTTAAGTCTAAATTCCCAGAATATTGCCATCAAAGCTTCATTTTATATTGTTTCTCTTTGCTGGTTAGCCACTTACCCTGTGCTACTCAATGTTTAATTTTATTGGTTATGAGGATTGATAAGGAAGATGAAGATGAAGGTGAAGGTGAAGATGAGGATAAGGATTTTCTTTGGACTGGCAAGTAACATGTTTACATGATAGTAAGTCTAATAATTTAAAAAAATCTACTTGAAGGGTCTTAAGATCAGACTTTTATGTGTTTTCAGTTTATATATGTGAATCTATAGAACTCGGCTTGTGCATGTTTTACTTTGACATGTTATTGCTTTCTTGGTATTTTTCATTAAGCTCAATGCCAAAAGCTTCTGAGTTGCATGTTACTGGAGTCCAGGAGAGTAACCTAGGCAAGCATCTCTATGTGCTTGCCCTCATCTTACACTTTTTATGAAGCACTTAGGGAATTGGGTACTCTTGGAGACAGAATGCTAAATTAGCCTGACCTTGTCTCTGACCAGGTACAGCTGTTCTCACATTCCTAAAAATGCTGACATTTAGCATTTGAAAGTCATTTTTATAAGGCAGTATTACACTATTTCCTTGTATAAAATGTTAGATCAATATTAAAGTCGTTCCATGCATGATGTAATGGAAACTTCTATTATGTTGTGGAATGTTACACAGGAAAGCCTGCAGCACACGGTACTGGAAAATCGGGGGAAACTACCTGTATTTTCACATGGAGATTTCATGAGCCTATACCATTTAAAAGATAGGTGCCTTGGGAATAAGTCTTCAGGTAATTTGATATGAGATACAGGAGAGTCAGTGTGAGAAGGAGGACAGCAGGCTTAGAGGACTGGAGGCAGGGAACCTGTGTGAGAGCACTCCTGCACTTCCCATGTGCTACTGACTTGGTTTTTATCTGCATGCGTACCACTGGCTAGTGAATAAAAATATGGCAAAAACCTAGCATTTAAGAAACGGAGTCCTGTATATTAAAAGAATGTATATTTCAGGAATTGATGGGAATGCTTATTTTTGACTTCATCTATTCAAACAACATTTCAGTATGTAATGCACCATGAAAAAGGTCACCTAATTATAGCAGTTTTTCATTAACTCACCTGATTCCTGCCTGTACACGCACAAGCCATTCATCAGGTGGTATAGCCTATTAATATACCTCAGCTTTAACATCTGTATGCACAGGTTCAGTAATAATGTTTCACATCTACCTTTATATTTATTGCAAATGTATTTTATTAGGAGATTCAAACCTAGCACACAGAATAAACCCACCCACAGACTGTTCCTTAGGTCTTCCAGACATTTATGCAGGTGTTGAACTTTATATATTTGAAATAGCTGTTGACATTTTTTCCACCTATTCTTTTAATGAAATATGGCCTTTAAAAAAAATAATCATGGAAAGTCTGCAATGTTTTCAAAACCTAAATAAATACAATACCTGAAAAAGAACATTATTATATTTACTTTTATCTTTTTCTTCTCGCCTCTCATTTTACTATTCCAGACTGGACCACAATTGTAGCTTAGCCCATTTTAATCTATGTTGACCATCGTTTTTAGAGGAGACAGAAATCCCATGGCAGCCCTCAGCCTGGTGTTATTGACCTGAGGTGCAGCCTCAGGATGAGAGGGGACACCGAGCTCCACAATGGTGGTTGTTACACCCTGGGCAGTAACAGCACCTCTATCTCAGTCTCCAGCACCATCCTCGAGGTAAGAAAAAAAAAATGTTTTTCTTCGGGTACCTGTGACAGTAGCAAGAAAGGCTTTTCCAAGGTATCACTGGTTTCCCTGGTGTTCTCAGAGGGTTGAAGAATATGACTTCTCTAGGCAAACAGGAAATCTGAACAGTATCCATGTCCCCCTCTAATGTGCATTCCAAACACCATAGGACCATATGAGCACTGAGGTCTGACTGTGCAAGCTGGCAGGGAAGGAAGATGCTGATGAGCACCATCACTAATCACATCAGGATGTGTCTGGAGTCAGGTATGAAGAAAAGCCTTATGAGACTCCTTGCTCATTCCTGCTAGGGTCACCCTCCTCATCAGGTGCCAAAGCCGCCCCCCCCGCCAGTGATCAGCATCAGAGCATCTCTGCATCAGACCATCTCTCTGATGCTGGGTCTGTTCAGCCAAAACTGTTTGTGCCCAAGCCTGCAAGCTAGCACCTGTACCACGACCTTGTGTCCAGGTCCAAACATCTTCCAGAGCTGCCTGGTTTTTCACTTTTTGCTTTGAGACCATGACAAATTAGAGAGCTGGGCAATCACCAACTGCATGAAGTTTAACAAGGGCAAGTGCTGGATTCTGCATGTAGGAAGGCACATCCCTGGCTAAACATACAGATGGGGGGATCAGACTCTGGAGGCCAGCTGTGCTGAGAGGGATTTGAGGGTCTTGGTCACGCAAAGATGTTAACTTTGCAAGTTAAACATGATCCAGCAGTGTGCCAGCCAGCCAGGAGGGCCAGGTCTACCCTGGGGTGCATCAAGCATGGCATTGCCAGCAGTCCGAGGAGGTGATTGTCCTGCTGTGCTGCACTGGTGTGGCCTCACCTCGAGTACTGGGTGCAGTTTTGGGAACCACAATAAAAGAGACACAAAAATATTGGAGAGTGTCCAGAGGAGGGCAATGAGGATGGTGAAGGGTGTGGAGGGGAAGTCTTATGAGGAGATGCTGAAGTCCCTTGGTTTGTACAGCCTGGAGAAGAGGAGGCTGAGGAGAGACCTCATCACAGTCTATGGCTTCCTGATGAGGGGGAGTGAAAGAGAAGGCGCCGATCTCCTCTCTTTGGTGATGTCGCAGTTTTGCATAGTTGGCTACTGAGAGAGAGCGAGAGAGAGAGGGCCAGGGGCTGCAGAAAATGGCTGCTGGAATCTTCTGCAAGCTTGCTTATAGCGGCTCTGAGAATCATATATAGGAGACAAAGACTCCAACCAGAACACGGAGTGCCAGGAAGGCTGCAATTTTGGCCCTTTAAGGGCATTGGGATGTATATTTGCATATGAATGTAAGCAGTTGACAGACAAAAGGCCGGGAAGGCTGGGGAGGAGGTGCCCAGGTACCCGGGCGAGAGTTTGCCCCTGCAGCCCGAGCTGAAGCACGTGGAGTAGCCTGAGGAAAGGACCCATGGAGGAGGCAGAGACCTGACCTGCCCGGTGGAGAGGCTCCACGCTGGATGGAGCCGGTGGAGACATGGAGAAGATGCCGTGACTTACGTTGGGATGAGCCCCTGCCAGCACAAGTGACCTACAGAGATGAGCCAAACAGGTTTGCTGGAGGAGGCATCATAGCCCCGTGGAGAACTGGGACTGAGAGACACTGTGATTTGTTGCTGCCAGCCCTAGCAGAGATGAAGCCCGGTGGGAAGAGATTTGCCTTGGAGAAAGTTTGTGGAGGACTGGCTCTTATGGGTGAGATCCTACGGTGCAGCAGGGAGAGGCTGTGTGGAATGAATGCCCCCATCCCGGCCGAGAAGGAAACCATCTTGCAAGGGACCGACCGAAGCCCCCATCTCCTAGTCCCTGCCCGCCCCCTCCCCGTCCTGTGCTGCAAGCAGGAGAGGGGAAGAAGGGAGCAAAATCATGGCTGAACGGGAAGTCTGCTTTAGAATGGAGGGGTGTGGGGAAGGTGTTACCGAGACCCCCATTTTCCCAAGTCCCTGCCCCTCCTGGGCTGCGACTGGGAGGGAAGAAGGGAGCAAACTTCTAACTAAAGTCTGCTAAGGAGGGAGTGGTGGGGGGAAAAGTGTTTGCCTGGTTGCATTTGTTTTAAGATTGTTGGTTGCACTCCTGACTCTGGTTCCTTTTCACTGTTTTCTCTTTAGCGTAGTGTAATAAATTAGGTAACTTTCTCTTCAGCACTCTGCGTTGAGTCTGTTTTGCCCGTGTTATTAATGAGTTTGCCTCTTGAGCCACCCAATTATGTTATTTCTTCCCTGTCCAACTAAGAAGGGGAGTAACAGACTGATTTTGGTGGGTGTCTGGCCTTTGGCCAGGGCTCAACCACCACAGGTGACCAGTAATAGAACCCAAGGGAATGGTATGAAGCTGCGACAGGAGGGGGTCTAGGTTGGATGTTAGGAAGAGGTTCTTTACTGAGAGGATGGTCAGGCACTAGAAGAGACTCCCCAGGGAAGGGGTTACAGCACTGAGCTTGACTGAGTTCAAGCATCTGGATGATGCACTCAGTCACATGCTCTGACTTGGCTGGTCCTGTGTGGAGCCAGGAGTTGGACACAATGATCTTTATGGTAATATCCAGCTCAGGATATTTTATGATTCTGGGATTTGCTGGGTTTGTACATAAACCTTGATTGATCTGGAGGGTGAGGGCATGTAAGAGGGTTGCAACAGAGTTTGAGTAAAGCCCAAACAAACTTACATAGATAAGCAGTGCAGCCAGTGCAGGGAGACAGCAGAGATGCTACTGGCAGACTTGGTTGCACTTGTAAACCTCTGCAATGTCAGAGATATGGCCTTTAATTTTAGTAGGATGCAGACACAAAGCTCACATTATTTTAGTTTCACTGAATAACTTAAATTTGTAGAATAGAATCTAACTTATTGGTCTATGGAAAACAGATCTGCAGTGTTCAGATTTGAATTTCTTATTCTTGTTTACTGTTAGCTGGATACGCACAAAATGTACGATGGCAATCCTTTCAATGATGGCAGTTATTTGCAGAGATGCAGCGGGATTATCCATGTTCACTTCAGGGGAAAAAAAAAAGCCTTGCTTTGGGACCCGCAGGACATCCTTCAGGTGTTAGGGATGTGTGGCTGGAAGCTTGTCTCTTTTCTCTATCTGTTTCAGTCTAATAAAAGATGTTAGATCTCCTCAAATCTTTGACTCTCTTCTATCCTTAGATCATAATTACAAAAAATTACTCTCTACAGAGGTGAAAATGAAGGACTTTAAAATGCCTTAAAAAAGAAAAATGAATTCAGGAAGGGCTATTTTTAACATGTTAGGCACAGATTATTATTTTTTTTCCACTGGAGATAATTAATCTGTAACTTTTCACTCAAAATAAATGTCCAAAATTACATTCCCCCCCCCCCCAAAAAAAAAAAAAAGGAAGCTTGTAATGGATGGAAAAAGTCACAAGACTAAATGATTGGTGCTTCACATTAAATGTCTTTTTCATAAAACAGCAAGCAGCGTATCTACTTCATGGCAGTCCTTACTACATCAAAGTACTAAAAGAAGAATACAATTACAGTGGCAAAAAAAATTATACTTTTTCTCCTTATGAAAAGAAAGTTGTCAAAAGGAGGGGAAAAAAAAAAAAGGAAAGAATCTCCCATGAAGACAGATCCTGATGAGATGTATGATCTTTTTTGTTCTGGAGAGGGGAGGGGAGGGAGAGAATAGAAGAGTGGAAACAGAAAAAGCAGCCCCAGGATAACAAGCTTTGTGTGAAGCAGAAAATCATACCCTTTGAGGGTCATTTTCTTTGAGTTGCTGCCTCGGGGAGATAGGAGGCAGAGATTAAACATTGGAGGGAAAGTCCCCATTCGCTTGCGAGGCATCACCGTGCCCTGAAGCGCTCTGGGAAGCAGGGAGTCATCTCCTTTCACGGGGCTGAGCGGACCCCGGCAAACGGCTGCCACCCGATCGCTCCCTTCTCCTTCGACGCACCGGCCCGAGGTGGCCCGGCGGCGAAGGGCGGGATCCCGCCACGGAGTCGCGGGGCGCTCCGCCGCAGGGAGGCCGCCCTTTCCCGGCGCGAGCGGCGGCGCAGCCAGGCCCCGCGGGAGCGCTGGTCTCTGGGGAAGGGGCGCGTTTTCCCACTAGGTGGCGCCTGCGCCCCGCGCGCCGTTCCTCCGGGGCTGCGTCTGTCGGTCCGGACAGGGGGCGGCTGCGCGCGAGCCCGAAAGCGTCTGAGCTGAGCGCGGGGTGTGGGAAGGTCACGAGATGTTTCTGTTTTGGTAGTGGGATTGTTTTATAGCCTTGTCTTGCCTTGCCTTGCCTTGCCTTGCCTTGCCTTGCCTTGCCTTGCCTTGCCTTGCCTTGCCTTGCCTTGCCTTGCCTTGCCTTGCCTTGCCTTGCCTTGCCTTGCCTTGCCTTGCCTTGCCTTGCCTTGCCTTGCCTTCCCTTCTTTCCTCTTCCTCTTTGCCTTTCCCCTTTGCATTTCCCTTTTTGCTTTCCTTTTTCCTTTTTCCTTCCCTTTTCCTTCTCCTCTCCTCTCCTCTCCTCTCCTCTCCTCTCCTCTCCTCTCCTCTCCTCTCCTCTCCTCTCCTCTCCTCTCCTCTCCTCTCCTCTCCTCTCCTTTTTTTTTTTTTTTTTTTTTTTTCAACAATGACCCCAGTTTATTATGCATTAAGCTACACAATGAGACAGAACCACAGAATGTTAGGAGTTGGAAGGGACCTCGAAAGATCATCTAGTCCACCCCCCTGCCAGAGCAGGATCACCTAGGCTAAATTGCACAGGAATGTGTCCAGATGGGTTTTGAATGTCTCCAGAGAAAGAGACTCCACAACCTCTCTGGGCAGCCTGTTCCAGTGCTCTGTCACCCTCACAGTGAAAATTTCCTCCTTATATTCAGTCACATGAAACTTCTTATGCTCCAGCTTGGACCCACTGCACCTTGTCCTATAGCTGGCCACTACTGAGAAGAGCCTGGCTCTGTCCTCCTGACTCTCGCCCTTCTCTTCCATCACATCCATCAGTATGCTCCTTAACACAGCTGATATTACTATATTGTTGGGTGTTTTTTGTGTTGTGTTTTATTTTTGGTTTTTTTAAATCAGGTGACACTTAACTTACTGTTAGTTCCTACCCCCTCCCCCCCCAATCGACCTCCCAGAAATCCTCCCCAACCCCCCAGGCAATGGCTAGTGAACTGCTGGACATGAGGGACACTGTTTCAAAGTGTGCGTACATGGATTGAAGTAAAATGCTGTGGACCACCCCCCACCCCTGTTAAAATTCCCCTATATTGTGCAACTAGAATTGTATATCCTTGGTATGGGATTAGGGGAAAAAAACCCAACCAACCAACGAACCAAAAAATGTAGATGGAAGGCAACTGCTTCAGCCTGCAAACATAGGTTTAAATAATCAGGCAGCAGCTCATACTTATACCAAAGTTGGTAGGTCAGACCAAGCCCTTTGGCTGACTCTGAATGGATTAGCTGGCAGCTGTTGAAAACCCTGCCCAGCAGTTTCATTTCCATGGCCTTTCTGGAAGCGACACTTTCTTTGCTTAGCACAAGAGTTCTTCTCCCCAGTGTGTTCTGAGTCAGGAGTGGCAGGACCGGCTGGACAATGATGATTGTGTAGCATAGTAGCCTTTTAGGTTTCAACCTTTTCTTCTTCATAGGGTCAAAGATAAACCTCTTAGATGCTTTGAAAAGCCTGACCCCTGTCTCTAGAAATAACTGAAGTGTCCAGCCTGGATCAAAGAAACCTTTCCTTCAAAAACATTGACAAAACTGAGATTTTTTTTTTAAAAGCTTTTGGCTCTGATGAAAGCCGAATGATGAAATCAGTGTGTATTTGATGGGAAGTGTTCCAGCCAGCTCTAATAAGGAGCTCTACTCAGTATTTTAATGACAACCTTTAATAGCAAAACTCTATTTTGGCTCCTTTATGTTCCTACCACTGTACTACCTGGGCAATCTCCCAGTCTTTAATGTATTTTTTCCTCACAGTATACCTGGAAAATACTATTGTCCTGACTTTACAGATGAGAAATGGAAGCACAGGAAGGTGAGGCAACTTGCTGAAGACCGTACAGTTAAGTTTGCAATGGAGAAAAAAATCATTCCCCTTGTCCAAAATCATAAAATAGGTTTGCAAGTCGGGATACCTACTGCTATTTTTTTCTCATATATGATCTGCTCGGTCCAAAACTTGAGAGTGTGTGTAATCTGGCAGACCACTTGTCCCACAGAAAAGAAATGTAAGAGAGAGACCATTTGTAGGTGAGCTCTATGGGATGCTCTGTTGGTTCTTGGGCTGCCCAGAAATAGTTTGTTCTTATTTACAGAAAACAGTCAGAAAAAAATCCCTCTTCTATACTTGTGTTTCTGTCTTCCTGCTCCTTTCTTACACTCTGTGTTTTTGGAGCTTGCATACTGCAGATGCTATCTGTAAACTCCTGCTTCAATTTTCTGTGAAGATTTTAGCAGGTGGGAAAGTCTTTCAAAAAAGGATGAAAATGAAAAAAGCACCCTGACAATATTTGGTTCACTAGAGAAAAACTTCAGAGTTTCAGGAAGCAGAGGAAGCAGCAGAAACTATGCATAACTCGAAAAGAAGATCGTGTTCGCTTATGTGGTTTGAAATCCATGCATTCCTAATCTAGTCCCCTTGTCTGAGATGGCAGACCAGCAGCCTTTTATAAGTGAGGGTGCTGATATTTTCTGCTAGTCCTCAGTTTAAAGGCAGTGACAAGATTTAAAAGGGAGGAAGATAAGCAAAGTTTTCTGGTGAGAAACACAGCCCATAATTCTGAAGACACTGAAGATGTAGTAAAAGAGTTGCCAAGTGTGAATCATCAAGTATGATCTTATTCTTGAAATAAAATGTAAATGATGATGGTGTGATGCTATATATGTTCACATGTTCTCTGTTTATGTGAACTCCACAGTAATTTTGTAAGTTGAATTAATGACATTTTCCACTTTCTTTTTTATTCTCCTGTCTGCAGGTGACACAGAATGATCAATATACAGTTTTGTGGTTTGCTTTTGCTTTCTCTGTCCTATCTTATGTTTGAGTATACATGCCTGGATATGATCTATTTGCATAAATAATTTACTGAGGGGTAGTGTCTTGTTATTGTCTCAGAAGAGAATTATTCTTATAATCTAAGGGCAAAACTATTGTCAATTAATTGTGCTATCTCCCTTCATTTGTAAACAGTCTCAGCACTGCAGTACAAAACTGCCTTAACTCAAAATCAGGGAGATAGAGGAGAAGGCTCTTAAGTAGCAAGTATGTGCCTTCCACGTCAAAAAGTGAGAATGAGCAGGGTGATATAGAATCATAGAATTGTGTAGGGTTGGAAGGGACCTTTAGAAGTCATTTAGTCCAACCCCTCTGCAGTAGGCACTAGATCATGTTGCTTGAGCCCCAACAAGCCTGACCTTGAATACCTCCAGGGGTGGGTCCTCTACTATATCTCTGGGCAACCCGTTCCAGTGACTTACCATCATATTGAAGAATTTTTTTCTAATATCCAACCTAAATCTCCCCTGTTTGAGTTTAAAACCATTACCCCTTATCCTACTGCTACATGCCCTTGCAAACAGTTCTTCCTCAGCTTTCTTATAGGCACCTTTCTGGTATTGGAAGGCTGCTATAAGATGTCCCTGGAGCCTTCTCTTCTCCAAGCTGAACAAGCCCAATTCTCTTAGCCTGTTTTCATAGGAGAGTTGCTCCAGCCCTTTGATCATTTTTGTGGTCTCCTCTGGACACATTCCTTCCACGTCCTTCATGTTTTGGGTGCTCCAAAGCTGGACACAGTACTCCAGGTGAGGTCTCACCAGAGCAGAGGGGCAGAATCACACCTCTTGATGCATATATGTACCTGTGGTGGGTTTTGAAGGACATAGAGTTTTGCCTTTTGTACTCACTGAAATCCTCAGATGTGTCTGATTGGAATTGACTTCTTCTGGTGGCCACAAAGTCACAAATCACCATGGTCAGATCTGAACCTGATAGGATGGCATGCACAATCTAACAGGCGATTTTTTCAGAACAGCAGTATGGAAGAGTCCAAAAGTAAGACCAGCTGTGAGTTGGTTTGTGGTCTGTGAAGACTGGGCTAATCAGCTTTGAGTTAACAAGAGACCTCCTGAGTCTCGGGCTCCAGCCTGAGTTATTCCATGACCCTGTGATGACCCTAGGGTCATAAAAGAAGAAAATTATTTGAGGACTTTCATCTCCTTGCTGCTTCTTCAGGACCCAAACAGCTGCTGGTTTTGTGAAGAGTAGAAGATTATGATTTTTGTTACTGATGTGAGGAAGACGTACATTGAAGTTGTCCGTACTGCTGGAAACCTTACCTTTTACCATCTCTTCCCATAGGTTCAAATGAAGTTTGAATAGTTTGAGAGAAAGGATTCTGCTGCAGGTTTTTGGAAATGGAGCTGCAACATTTGCAAAGAAGACCTTGAGGCACAGAACAGCACTTCTATTTATCTGCATAGGGAAATTGTCCCTTTTGTATATTGGTACAGTGATGGTGTGAAGCTGTGGGCTTACACAAACACATGCTAGTTTAGGTGTATGGAAAAATATGATAGGCAAGTGTTAAGTGCAGATGCAAGTCCAGTATTTATTTCTATTACAGGGAATCTTTGTTTCTTTCTTTTTCCTAAACCTTGGGAGTATTTTATTTTAACTTAAGTATCTGAGAGTAGTTGGGAAACTGAAACTAATTCACAGCCTAAGAACATCCTTCATCACTTCTTGGTTCTTGTCAGAAAAACAATTCCCTGCCATTGGAAGCTTGTGCCAGGAATTTCCCTGCAGGCCCAAGTTTCCACCGCCTTGGAACATCAAAATGCTGAACTTGCAGTCTGCAGAGAGAAGTTTCTTCCCAGAGAATATGAAAGTCATCTTGAAGTGTTTGTGTTTTTTAAAAAATACATTTTATGAAAAAAATCTCTATGTATAATGTAATATGCACCTTTTTCCTTGCTTTTCCCTTTCTGCTGCAATTGCCTCTAAAAAGGTTGTGATGCACTTCCTTCTTGCGTGCACGGCAGCTGGAGTATGTGTATGGCTCAGCTGGGGGTAACTGTATCCAAATAATGTTTGTAAATGCTCCTGTCAATAAAGCTTACTGCCCTTCGGCATCTTATTTGTGTGTATCGGCACAACTTTGGGGAGTAGAGACTTTATTCATGAATACATTTGGAAGGAGGAGTATCAGGAGAACCAAGTAACTTGTAGCAGAAATGTTTGTACAAAATTTTTCTCTCAGGATAATCTTTCAAAGGGCTTTTCTATTTCGGTGGTGCAATGTTCACTGAACATAGGCTGAGGTTTTGCAAATCATTTCAGAGTAGGAAAACGGGATTTTATTGTTTGCTTGTTTTTAAATGCAGAGTGCAGGTCACCCAGTTCTGGAACAGAAATTGTCCAGCATGATTCACAGGGGCAGTCATAAATAATGAGTGTTCATTCACCAGTTTGTGAATAAACCCCAGGCTAACATGTAGTCATACATTCATTAAACTGTAAAATAATATCACAGCATTGCTACAGATAATTTACTGCTAAACTTTTCAGATAATTAATTTGTAAAAATTAATTTGATTAACTTTGATCTGTGTGCTAAGAAACCATCATTAAAAATTCAGTATTTTATTTTGCTGTGGATTGTTTTTGTATATTCCCATTAACATTATCTATAATCCCTGGTTTAGTCAGATCAATTATCTTTTATCACTGATTCATTGCCTAACCAGATAACTTCCATTCTCTGAACCTTAGATTATTTAGCTGTGAGTTTCTCCTGAAGAAAACCCCATGGATCAATTGCAAAGTTGGGCTATAATTCTTTAATGTAACTTGTGATAGATTTTTTTTATCTGCAGAATGACTTTTTACTGAATTCTTCTATTAAAAATGCTTGCGGCTGTATGTAAGTAGGAGTATGGAAACTCTTTTTTGAAATGACAGTCAAAATTCCAGAGAAGAATTTAAGCCTAGAAAAAGTCAGGTGAAAAATTTTCCTTAAAAGATTTTTTTAAATTTAAAGCTGGGTTTTTTAAATGAAAAATGTCTGCTTCTGATGAAAGTAAAATATGTTTAAAATAAAATATGTCCCAAATTGAAGTATTACATCTATAAGTTAAAATGATTTTTTATTGAAAATATGTTTTCCAGATTTCTTAAAAAAGAAAATAAATATGATTGGTAGGAAAATCAAAAGAAAAAAAAAAGATTGTTTTCTCTGGGAAAGAAAAAGCTTGGGGTTTGTTGGCTTTTTTCTATTAAGCTTCTTTAAGGAGTATAGATTTATTTCAAGTCCTCATTTTGCACAGACTTGCTGCTTTTGTAGATGCTCCCTCTGTAACTGGGAAGTTCTATGTTCTACTAGAAAGCTTTTGAAAATTTCTCAGAATGATCTCCTGGTGGCTTTTCTGTTTGACACGAAGCACCTCAGGACTGCAGTTGTGAAACAAACAAAAATGTTTTGCGGGAGAATGAGGAAACTCTGGTTTCTAGTTTAAAAATGAAAGAAATTCACAGTTCCCTACCTAAACATTTAGGATGAAGCAGTGCCCCCTAAAGTTGCATTTCACTGTTTACCTAATGTTTAAGAAACCATGTAAATGTATGGTACTGTAAGACCATCTCCCTGCTTTCAAAATCGCACCATCCTTTCATAGCTCCATAATTCAAGTTTAATGTTGCAATAATGCCAGGATGCGGTGTGACAACTACAAATGACTCTCTGACTGTGGCACTTGATGCTGTACGGGGGCGGTTGGGAAGGACTCCTAACTTGAAAAGACATTTGTCATCATATTTTCTGGCAGTCATAAAGTGCATGTCTTTCATGGGGAGACACCGAATTATTCCCAGGATTCAACTGTCACTATGCTTATCATGTTTGTGAGTGGGTTTGTAGAGGGGATGAAGAAAGAGAAGGGTTTCCACCATTAGGATGCAGGCAAGGAGAAGGCCTTGCCCTCTCTGATGTAACTGTCTTGGCCCTCATCTAACATGACATTTTGCCCTCCCACAGAAGGGCCAGGCAGCCCAGGCAGAGGGACCTTGGGAACCAGTGCTTCCCACGTTTTTAAGTCCCCTGAACCTATATCTGCTGCTGAAGCTCCACCCTTCCCTCCCAGCCAAAATGCAAGAAGACAGTGTCTCTGGCCCTCTTAAGAGGCAGGGAAAGGGGCAGGAGGAGCATCCATAGATCCCTGCCAAGTTGGAGAGATGGATGCGGTCCAGCACTCTGATTCCCAGCAGGAGGGGAGTGAACCACGCTCTCACACACATCATTCTTCCAGAGGGATGGGTGAAGTATTGCTAAGAATCTGGTCCTTTCCTATGAGCCAAGAAGGTCATGAACCCCCCATGACTCTCAGAGAAAAAGTATTATTAAAAAAAGCATGAGAAAAAGCTTCCTAGGATTTGGTCTGCAGAACAGAAAATAGCTTTATTACTGGAGCAGGAGCAAGCATGAAATCCTGGAAAACACCCATAAACAGGGCATATTTCTATTAAAAGTTTTAGTTTCCAGTAAAGCTGCTGTGACCCAGGTCTCTTACCATACAACATTGTAAATGCTGTTGAAGCCAGGAGTGCCATTTGAACAGAATAAATCAAGTAGATAAATACACATTGATCTAATGAATCTTCATCTGCATTTGATGTAATATGCAATATATACTTCAGACTTGCTGCATATCTCACTCAGAGGTCCCTATGCTGCATAGTATGTCTTTTGGCAGAAATGTTGTGTAAAGTTCCAGTGTCATTTCCCAGCTGCGACTCTGAAATTCCAAAAAATTTGAAGCACTTCAGAAAGCAGAAAAATATCACCCATTTTATGGATGGGGAAACTGAGGCACAAGCTGGCGAAGGAACTTGTCCTAGATAACTTGAACTTCAACCTGAATAACACTGCAGATTGCTTAGTTTTATTTTTCTCCTTGTGTTCAAACAGCTTCAGATAAAAAACCTGCTCAGAAAGTGATATTGCTTAGCACTGGGCTGTTAAGAATAGAACATTCTTCTGCTGCATGATTTTCTTAAAATAAAAAGAAAATGATTGATTGAAATGAAGAAGGATTATATATTAGCTCAGCTGGGAGACTCATTACATGAGAATGGAGATCTTACACAGGCATCTCTATTTATGATGTTAATTTGCATGCCACCTATCCTGCGAGTACCCTGCTTCCACCCTCCTACTTGGTGAATGGAAGGTGAATAGTGAAAATGATGGAGGCAGGGCTTAAACCTGTGTGCTAAGCTGAGCTAGGTATAAACCTGAAATGTTTTCATCCAGCAAGGAGAATTGGAAGACATTCCTTCAAAGGTAGTGATAAGGTGGGAGAGCTGTTCAGCTCTGAGCTGAATTGGGTCAGGTACGTGGTGATCTAGTAGGCTGGGTAAAATATTGGTGATTGCAGTGTGTCTGTCATCCCCCCGTACCCCCCCAACCCCGTCCCGCCCCCTGACCAGTAATAAGTGGTTGGCAACTCCTATAGAAGGAAACTGAAACAAACTCTTCTGATGATGTCTTATATCATGTGGGAGTTTGCACTGCAGCTTATTGAGCGAGGTGACTCCTGTGGAATGACTAGTTGCCTGGTCCAGCTGTCAAGTGTCTGCCTTTCATTTAGGCTCTTTGTTATAATGTCAAAATGTCTCTTGTGCAAAAATGCTGAGAGGGAGAGATGGCTGGCACAGGCAGAGTTCTGCACTGGGTAATGCCTGCTTCATCCCCAGCTAGGATCTCTGCAAGGGAAAGTGGTAGGCTGCACAGGCTGAATGCCACGAGCACAGCATCAGGAGTCTCTGCATTGTGCTGTTGCGTGATGGATAGGAGGTCAACAAGCACCAGTGGAATTTCTTAAATCACGTTGGCTCCTGGAAATGACAAATGACAAAACTCCTATTGACTTCAAGAGAAACAAATTCAGAGCATAGGTCAGGGTCACAAAAAGCCCCATGACAAAGCTGGAACAGAAACTCTCGGATTTCTGTTATTACCTTAATAAAAAAAATCCATCTTTCTTCCCTTTCTGAAGTGAGGCTCCTCCCTTTCCAACAGATTATTTCCTGACATATTTGGGACAGTTTATTTATGGTCCAAATTTACCTGAGTAGTTTGAATATTTGCCCTTTCCTCAGGAAAATTTTCTACCTTTTAGTGATCCACATTACAGACTGCACCTTTAACCAGGACCGTCTGAGGAATGGACGATGTAGGAGGGGATAAGTTTGTTAATTTCTGTAGAACAACCAAGTGAAATTGTAGTTTTTATTACACTTCATTTCCACCCTTTACCTTTCTATGGCCTCTGCCTCCTTACTTCTATAAACCAGGACATTATTGCCCTAAACCATTAAATTGTCCTTCTAACAGGAGCTGCGTTACTATCCAGCCCGAACAACATTCACGCTGAATCCAGTTTGTAAACCTTCCTGGGGCACTCAGAGGACAAATGACTGCACGTTTGGAAATACCTGATAAAATACTTTATTTCCTATCGCTTAATGGAAACCTAGGATGGTGTCCTGAGAAGAATTTATTTGGCAGACTGGGAAGTCTTTTCACCACGAGGGCAATGTGTTGAGCATCAGCCTGGAGTGTACTTTGGGTTGTGGGGGACTTTATTTGCCAAGCACTGTAGAATATAAGGGAAGGTTGGGGTGGCTGTGAATTGAATGCATTATTCACACGAGCATACTGGATGTGTCTACTGGCGTGAAACTGTGGTTTGATGAGACCGTGCTTTTACAGTGCAGTTCTGATAGTGCGCTGACTAATGACCGGCTAACGCAGGCATCGGTGTCAGACAGGGCTGTAGCTGTTTAGCTTGGAAAGCGTGAGGCTCCCATTTCAGAAGGGTCATTCTGGAACGTGCAGAAAATGTTCTGCCCTGGGAGAGGTTGAGGCGGGAGAACTAAATCATGAGGTTGCAAAGACAGTAACCTATTCTTTTCTCCAGTGAGACACCATCCTCTGTGTGTGCTGCAGATATTTTTTACGGATGGCAATAAACTTGCATTCTGGCACGCTTCTTAATTCATTCAAACTGCACCATGGCTGTTTAGGCATTGTACTTGGACCATGTCAAGAATTTTCTTATTAAATGACTTGTCACAAGAAAAATGCTGATTCCTTGATACAAACTGTTTTGTGAAAGAGCATCAATGCTCTGAGCCACTGCCAAGACACAGAAAGCCTTTAATAGAAATTCACCTGCTGGGCAGATTCTTTGTTACTTCATCTGCTGCACTACTAAGAGAAGAAGATCCATAAAGAAAACTATATTATTATCATCTTGAATGCTTCTTCTTACTGCTTTGAGATACTTTTGCTGGAAGACAGAATTAGCCCGAAGGGCACATATATGGAAACAAATACATTTTTTTAACCTAACATTTTAACACCTGGCAATGGATAACAGTTTAATATACATTATCATAAACAGTTTTCAGTGACATATAAAACACACCAGTGTAAAATGGCATATTTAAAGTATTAACTAAATGCATTGCTAAATTTAACTCCCATATTTCCCTCCATTCATCTAATAGTATGGCATTAATGAAGATTTTTGTCCAACTTCCCAGCTCTGAGTGATTTCTGAACACTATAGTGCTATGTTTGTCCAATTTTGTTACTATTCTGCCTTTCTCCATATGAAGATTTCCTTGTTTCCAGTCTTGGGATGCCTAAGAGTGTGACAATTGTCTCAGGTAAAGACATTAATTTCTCATGTGCTTCTGGGTGAAAACCTGAGCTACTTCATTTGCTCTTCGAAGACCCTATATAGCCTGAACCTGAATATTTTGGCTGTTGTTCACAGCTGAAATTACTGTATGGTCACATATACAGGGCTTAACCTTTAAGGCTGTGCCATGATTTGCACCTGTTAAACTTGGAATTATATAGTAATTAATTCATAAATTCATTAATTAATTAATAAAACCAAAACTTTTCTTCCAGAGTTTTCAAGACTGTGTGTATCTTCTTTTTGTGTTTCTACTTGAAACACATGCCTGTCCTTTGTTAAGAATCTGTGTTTGAGCTGTCACATAAAGTCAAACTTACAGGACCCTGACTGCTGTGAAAAAACAACAGTAATTCAACTAGAGACTGAACATCCTCTGAAACATGAAAGCTCAGATGTCTCCTGTTATCAGCTTATCCAGAAGAATCTATTGTCCTGACTAATTTATCCAAGTTTGTATTGTAGTGGGTCTACTTTCAGTGACAAAGTTAATCCCTTCTGAAGGTTTTCTTGCTCATTTCTAATATACCTGTATAGAAAGAAGCATTAGAATTTATATTTTCCATGCTTTACTTAAATAAAAAGTTTACAAGGGACAATTGCCAGTGATTATAACAGCTTCTGGTGTTCCAGTTCCTTTTATTACGGAAATATTTACATTGTGATGGGGCTTTAATGTACTTGAAGAAAAGGTACATGGTAATGTAAAGTGGTACAACTCTAAGAGAGGTTGTCTAGATCTATCCAAGCAAAGCCCAATGTGGGTTGTTCTGGCTTTCCATAACTTGCCTCTTTTTCTCTCACTCTGCTCTTGTTCCCCCTCCCTTGCATGTTTGCTGACAATTGCCCAACACACAGCATTTTGGTTCAGAGAATTAAATGGCTGTAAAACTGTTGCTGTCTTGGCAGGTAGGCTTTCATAGATTGAGTTCCCACGGGGTGGCTAATCGACAGCCAGAGCAGGCGTAAGGGGCAGGGCAGGAACATGTGGCAGTAAGAGGGAAAAGGCAGGAAAGGTTTATCAAAGCTTAGAAAAGGTTTATAATGCTTTAGCTTCAGATGTTTGGGACAATTTGCCTGGACTGTGTTCTAAACTTATTGACCTCTTTCCTATGGTACTCTTAGCACTGTACTAACAGAGAAATTTGGGACAGTCAGACCTCCAGCTACCAGGTTTCCCAGGAGATTACATAATCCCTTTGCCATCCACTGAGAATTGAAGTCCATGAATTGTTTAGCCAATAAACTCAGGTAATTCCCAATCACATCAAGGAAAGATGGCAGTGGTGCTCATCATCAGTTCAACTAACTCTTATCAGCCCCCACACTCTGCTGAGTCTTGAGTGGCATCTATCAAGAAGGTCCTGCAAGAACCCTTCCTTTGACACCAAGTTTCCTTTCAGCACCCCTCTCCCTAAATATGACTATACTGGTTAACTAAACAGAACCATGTTACAGACCCAAACACTCCCACGTGGTTTTCCAAACATTTACATTTCTTACACATTCTTGGCAGCTTTGTCTTGTTACTCTCCCAGAAAATGCCCGGTGATAGAGTTAATTTTCTTTCTAGTAGCTGGTACAGTGCTTTATTTCGGGTTTAGTGTGAGCATGTTGAAAACACACTGATGCTTTTAGTGGTTACTAGGTAGTTGTGGTGTCTTTGATAAGTGATACAGCTTGCTAATAGCACTTTCTCCTTCCATAATTTTAAATGGCTTTTCTTTTTTGCCTCTCTTGTCTGTTGAATATTAAGTGAAAAGATTTTTCATGGTGATGACTGACACATGACTAAGCAGTTTAGATCTCTGTACTAGAAATCCCCAAACTTCTTCAATTGCTTAATACTATGACAAGATTAGATTGGCTATTAGGAAGAATTTCTTTGTGGAAAGGGTTGTCAATCACTGGAACAGGCTGCCCAGGGAAGTGGTTGAGTCACCATCCCTGGAGGTATTTCAAACACTCATAGATGTGGTGCTTAGGGACTGGACTTGGCAGTGCTGAGTTAATGATTGGACTTGATGATCTTAAAGGTCTTTTACAATCAAAATGATTTTACGATTCTATGATTCAAAGATCACATGAACCCTTTCTGTCTATAAGCCTGTTTATGCCATTAAAATTAATACAACTGGTCTTGTGAGGCTGCTTAAATATTAGTACTGAGAAGCATGACTATTTTATAGGGAAATTGTGTTTTTTGAAAAAATACTGTATAGTAGTTTTGCATGTCCTTCCAATTTTTCTATTCTTGCTGAGCAGAGTAGATTGAAAAATGAAAATACTGGTTTCGGATATTTTTGCAAAGAGATTTCCTTTGGGTGTTTCTGGTAGAAAATTAATGGGCTTGATTTTTTCCCTAGCCCTAATGTATACTTGCTGTTATAATTCTGACTTTCAGTTCAGTATGCACTACTCCAAGTTATTCTCCATTGCTTTGTTACAAAATTCCTTTAGAGAAAAAACCATTATTTTTAATTGGTTAATTTATTCTTCCTTCTTAGATGGTATCTATTAATGAACTTTATTTAAAAAAATAATTAAGCGATAGAATACCTGCTTGCTTCCTCTTTCTCTCTTTTGTTGCTTTTAAGTCAGCACTCGTAGAAGAATATTTAACAAAGCACCTCATGGACTGAGACTTTGATATTACTTACTTTCCTTAATTTTGATTATGGAGTATCAAGTGAGAAAGACTACACAGCATATATACAAACATAACTATGAAAGGTCTGTAATGTGTAGGGCAGGAAGAGGACAAAGAAGCTGTGCTTGTTCTGTCGAAATGCAGTCCAGATTCTGTCACCTGTTCTCTAGCTGAATATGTAAATGCATTTTGCTATCTGAGAATCCCTTTTTTAATTTTATTGGTATTGCTTATGAAGTGATGCAGAGTGGCTAAAATCACCAGGATGATTCAGAGGTGCTCAAGGCCAAGTCCCACACTGGATTGTGTAGTCCATTATTCATGGCTTCCCACAAAAATGATATCCAGTCATCAGATGCTCTGACTAAGGTAATCGGGATGCTCCCTAAAAGTCTCTCATATCTTGACAAGGAAAATAGTCTTTTCTTTTTTCTTTTTAACAGATTTAGTTGAAAATTGCCCACATCAGAATTCTAGGGTTCTTGATGCCCTGACAGATCTGGATAAGGCAACATATATATATATATATATATACACAAAAAATATATATATATGTATATATATGTATATATTCATGATTCATGATCATATATTGATTGGAACACTTGCTTATTACTGAATAAGCTGGATATTTACCTTCTGCAATTCTGATTTGTGGGATGAACTCAGATATATTCTCAGGTGAGTGAAGTAGAGTCTGTGCCACACATACAAGGCATTTCTTGTGTAATAACACTGGTGATGTCACAACAGCAGCACAGCATATTTACTTGGGTTACTTATATAGGAGAGGATGATCCAAAACTAACCAAACAAAAAGCAACCCCCAAACTCCCAGTTAATGCCACTACTTTCTTTCAAAAGCAAAAAGAGTTATTCTGTCTCTTTTGTAATGAACAGATAGCTAAGTCGTTGTTAGAAATGGGACTTCATGTTAAATTCCATCCCATTCATTAAATGTACAAACCCACATACCAAAGTATCTGTTAGTAGAATAAACCTGAAGAATGTAATTGTGTTGGCACTTACCATCCCCACCATTGGAATAAAGCAGATAATACTTGAGCACTCAATTTAGAAGAAGCATTTGGTTTAAGACATTCACCTAAAATAAGTAAGATCTGGAATCCTCTCTCTGTATTAAGCACTGCCTGTTGCAGTGTTTGGATAAATTTTATGCAGTGCTATGTGTGGCGGCTGGACCCGTCTGAAACAGAGAAAAGAACTATCCAGTTCCTGGGCAGGCTCAAATACCATCAGACTATCACACAAAGCAGGGTCAGCTCCTGTCACCACCTTCTCTGACTACTCTTTCAGAAAGGTTCATAGTTAAAAGAATAGATGTAGGCACTGGCCTGTAGGAAAGACTTCATATCATGAATCTGAAAAATTTCCTCCTGGCTGTTTGAGGTCTGGAATGTGTTGCCCCATACAGTGATGTCATCAATATACTGCAGGTGCTCTGGGGCTTCACCCTGCTCCAACGCAGTCCTTTTATGAGACAGTGATGTTGGATGGTGTGGAAAACAGCCTGGGGTAACTCAGCTTACCTACCTGTGCTTGCTGCCTGGGGAGGTTAACTCTGGCCTGACCAGAACCAGGACATAGAGAAAGGTGCTATAATGGTGTACTAGAGGTTGACTTGAAGCCAAAGGAGGCATGCTTTGGTACTTTCTAGGGTGGTTCTGGTAGCTACATCCTCACATATTCTACTGAGTTTTTCTTGTGCCCTTGGAGGCAAATACATGAAAAATTACCTCAAGGGATCCTCTTGTATTTCCTGTAACAAAATAATCATAGAATTATGAAATCATATAATGCTTTGGGTTGGAAGGGACCTCATCTAGAGTTCCAAGCCTCTTGTGATAGGCAGGGACAACTTCACTAGGCCAGGCTGCCCAATACTCCATCCAGCTTGGCCTTAAACTCTGCCAGGAATGGGGCTCTCATAACCTCTCTGGGCAATCTCTCCCAGTGCTTCACCATCCTCATAGTAAAGAATTTCTTTCTAACATCTAATCTAAACCTACCCTTTTTCAGCTTGAAGCCATTACCCCTTGTCCTCTCACTACACTCCCTGATAAACAGTCCCTCTCCCTCTTTCCTGTAGGACCCCTTTAAGTACTGGTAGGCTGTAATTAAGTCTCCCCGATTAATGTATTCATAAGAATCTGATCTCTTCAAGGTGATTTTATACCATTAACTTTATTGCTTTAAACATTTCAAAACAAGCTTCTGGTTCCAGCATACCTCCTTTTTACATATAAAAAAGAATGGATGGTATGATATATTGGTAGTTTGGTCCTCCCTCTCTCCCTGTTTTAAGATTCACCAAACAAGAATCTTTTCTCTGATTCTTTCACTTTCCACTTTTGTAGGCATTCAGTAAAACATGGATATCTATTCTAGCAGGCATCAGCAAATATTTTCTCTCTCAGGTATAGGTCAGTTCTTTTACTTTTTTTTTTATTGTATTTTTGCCCAGTACTAGGAACTTTATTTTTCTTGGAGAAATATCTCAAATAAATGTAGATATGTCTTATTTGATATGTGCCAGCCCTTCCATTACAATATCAACTGTGAATTTTGTTCAGTTTTTGCTATCTTAATGGCCATCAACCGAGCTGTTAAGTAAGATTAGACTTAACATGGAGTTATGAAAACTTGAGATTCAGAAAAAAGTATAACCATCTTTATTACAGGTTTATTTTTTAGTTAGAGATGGCTGAATAAAGACTGTCATCAGAAAAGAATTCTTCAGGTAAAAGAAGGCAGGATTATGTTGAATATGTGTTTCTATTTTTCCTGTTATTTAAAGAACAAAAAATAATTTTGCTGTATTTCCATGATAGCAGAAACAACACAGATACAGGTTAACAACCATGTATAACAGGACTGCTTTTCTATTAGAGAATTTTGTGATGTTGAGTTTGCAATGTCACAGAATCACAGAGTCACAGAATCACAAGGTTGGAAAAGAACTTTAAGATCATCAAGTCCAACCAATCCCATCCTATGCTAAACTATATCCCTAAGTACCTGATCTACCCTTTTTTTAAACACATCCAGGGATGGTGACTCAACCCCCTCCCTGGGCAGCCTGTTCCAGGCCCCGACAACACTTTCAGTAAAAAATTTTTTCTAACATCTAATCTGACCCTGCCCTGTTGCAGCTTTGGGCCATTTCCCCTTGTCCTATCTCCTGTCACCTGGCTGAAGAGACCATCCCCCACCTCTCTACAACCTCCCTTCAGATAATTGTAGGTGGTGATAAGGTCTCCTCTCAGCCTCCTCTTCTCCAGGCTCAACATCCCCAGCTCCCTCAGCTGCTTCTCATATGATTTGCCCTCCAGCCCCTTCACTAGCCTGGTTGCCCTTCTCTGGACTCACTTGAGGACCTCAATGTCCTTCTTATGGTGAGGAGCCCAGAACTGGACATAGTACTCGAGGTGCGATCTCACCAGGGCTGAGTACAGGGGCACGATCACCTCCCTAGACCTACTGGCCACACTAATTTTGAGTAGATGGTTAAGAAGCCTGTAGATGATTAAGATCACATGGTTATAAGTGGCCAAGAGTTTGGTTTTCATTTCACTTTTCACAATATATAGAAGTATAAATGAAAATGCCTCTCTCTGCTAATACAAGTTTCTTGCAGAGGAAATGCTGTGATTTTTAAAAAAATATTTCCATATAATATATAATATGACAATAAAAACTAGCATCTCTCCTCTGTGAAAGATAAAGATGATCATGTTTCTAGTATAACTTACATTTTTACACTTTTAAAAAGAACTTTCAAAAACACTTGGCATTTCCCCAGTCTCACTGAAACCAGTAAGATTTTTACTGATGATGTCAATCAAATGAATGAAAAGTGAATGCTGAGTGCTTTAGATACTTATTTCATACCTTTTTTGTGTGCAGCAGATGTATTATTAATTATACAAATACTTCCTCTACAACTCCTACATCCTTTCAGAATGATTGAGAGGATCAAGAAAAAAGACTTAACCTATAACTAATTTGTATGCAATCAATTATATTAAGACCAACATCTAAAAAGATAGGGAAACCAGGTGATAGTGTCAAGGTTCTCAAAGATCATAGAATCATAGAATTGTAGGGGTTGGAAGGGACCTCGAGAGATCATCGGGTCCAACCCCCTGCCAAAGCAGCTCCCTAGGACATTTCACTGAGATAGGCATCCAGACGGGTCTTGAATATCTCCAGAGAAGGAGACTCCACCACCTCCCTGGGCAGCCTGTCCCAGGGCTCCGTCACCCTCACTGGGAAAAAGTTTTTCCGCATGTTGGTGCGGAACTTCCTGTGCTCCAACTTGCAGCCATTGCCCCTTGTCCTGTCTCCACAGACCACTGAAAAGGGGCTGGCTGATTCGCCCTGCATCCCCTGCTTGAGATAATTATAAACATTAATTAGGTCCCCCCTTAGTCTTCTCTTCTCCAGGCTGAACAGTCCCAACTTACTCAGCCTTTCCTCGTAGGGGAAAAAGATCATCAGGAAAAATTCTCAGAGTCTTTTTATGTGTGGTGTTTGTGGTGTGATTTCATCCTTCCTTCCATAGAAGCCCAGTGAAAGTTCACTGACTGTTTCTTGAGGAATGGGAAGCATTTGCACATAGGTAGGAGTTATCCAGTCAAAAAACACTGCATATGAAATAGTTAGGTCACTTAATCTACGTACGTCCAGATGCAGGGTTCTCCTCTTTGGCCAGGTCTGTCCTATAGCATTTAAGAGAAGGAGGACACTGCTGTGTACATCATTCCTTGTTTTTTTAGGAGAGAGAAACACAGCTGACAGGCTAAAGGAAAACACTGGTGACTGCCAACATATTCCTGTCTTGGTTATGGAGATAGTGGAACTAGAGTACATATAAATGGGTAGAGCCTTTAGGATGTTTTAAAAGTTATTTTTAGTTAAATAAGTGGAAGTTCTCCCTGGTTTTAATAAAAGTAGAAGCTGTCCTGCTGGAAACCAGATTCTGCATTTGATTTTCCTTATTGTTCTGTCTGTTAGCCTTAATTTCTGTGTGACTGCATGTGACAGCACTGGGGCTGAGGAGAAAGAATGATCCAGAAGAATGAAGAGCCAGAGGGAGTGTCCCTTTAAAAAACACACAAACAAACAAAATCTGGACTTGTGGAGGTTCTGCAGTTTCTTCCATTTACCATGTGAAGCTTGTGACCTTTTCTCATCAGGATGACAATCCTTGAGAAACTTCATTTAAGTGAAGCGTGATTTATTGAAAAAGTATATATTTCAGAAGGGGATTGTTGTATAAAAAAGCTCCACAGGGACTCCAGAGTAGTGTCATCTAACAGGACACATCCATACCTTCCTTGTACTTCTTAAAGCTCTCATTGATCTCAGGTAAGTCAGTTTTCCCCCATCTTTTTGGTAACCTTAGACACTTTGAAAATAACAGTATATTCATATTGACTATTCCCTGCTAGTCTCCTCTCTTGTATAGACCCCAACAATGCCTTCATTTGAAAAGGTGCTAATGTGACAACACATAGATGTCTAGGAAAAAAATAAATTGCTATTCTTATTGACTATTGTCCAAGCAGCCCATGTGCATGTAGCATGTAACATTTATTTACAGCATAATTTCTTTTTTGTTTTAACTGGGTTAATTCTTTGTGGTTGATTATCACTTTTTAGCAGTAGAATAAGGTGACCATATGCTGAGTTTTCTTCTTAATCATCATTGTTGTCTTCTCTTCCTTTTTTTCTAGGGCAGTTTTAATTCAGCTGAATTTGCATTTTCCCTATTTGTTACTGATAGACTGCTTTCAGTGTGCTGACTGTAAAAATTCTCTTGGAAAACTGCCTGGTTTCTCTCTAGAGCCTGATGTAAAGTCTTCAAAGTAAGATTAAGAGTTGTTTGTTCATTTATTTATTTATAAACCATGTCTTCAAGAAGGGGAGATGGGTCTTTTATTACATAAACCCTGAATTTCTAGTTCAAGTCTTCTAAAGATACAGGCTCATTGCATCATTTATTCAATAGAAACAGAAATTTTCCATTAGTTCTAGAGGGATTATCTGCTACACTGTGCAAGAATCAGCAAATTTGCAGTCAGCTAGTGTTTTTCATTGCTGGTCTTATTGATTATTGATTGAATATTTCTTGAAAAAATGCAGAATAATCTGGAAAAGTAAGGATATGGGTTGTTTGTCATCACAATGGTTGGATGTGCTATGGAAAAGCACTCTGGAGCAAGTTTAAGAATGACTTCCCACATGCTCTCTACCATTTAACTACAGTCAAACTCACCAAATACCCCTCATTAAAGTCTTCAAATCCTTCATCTCAATCTCACTTTAGTTAATAAAAGCTTTTCCTGGTAGCTACAGAAAAAAGAATGAGGATTGAAATTGTGTCAGTCTGAGGTAAAAATAAGGAAGTCTTATTTTTGATTCAGATCTCCAAAACATAACTGATGAAGGTTTGCAAGGCCATCCATAGTTATCAGGTGTTTAGCTTTTGCATTTAGAAGTCTTAAAATTATCTGTCAACAGGAATAAGAGATGACATGATGTCTCTCTGAGACAGGGAAAAAATATTCCTCAGGGGCAGGGCCTCAGGATTGTGACTTATATTTGGGGGAGTGACTGAGCAGGATTCAGTCTGTGTCACAGATATTTCAACATCTGCATTTGGGCATTTGAACATGATCAGCAGAGTTAGAAATAAAATACTGATTTGCTTTCCCCTGGTTGTATCTTGGTTAAAAAAACCAAGGCTTGTGTGGTATTTATTACCTTCTTTCTTTTTTGTAGACTCAAAGTAGATGATATTACAAATACAGTCTTATTTAAAAGATTAAAACAAATAATTTTAGCTTTAAGTTGCCTTCATCTCCAGCATAATGAAAGGACTCTGTGGTACAGGAATAGATTGCCGTAATGGAGTAGTTTACTTGTTTTAAAGCAGCTCTGCAAATCTTTTAGAATTGCCGTAGAAAATGAAATACACAGCTCATATATGGGCCTAATCCTGTGGCTGCAGAAATCAGCGGGCATGCTGGCAACACGCTTTTCACCAGAGACCAACTTCTGCCTAAGGAAACTACAGTATAAAATCAAATAAGCAAAAGGTTTGGAAATGCTTCTGAGAATTGCAAGGAAGAAACATAAAATGTAGGATATTAAAAGTGAAGCTAGAAACAGTGCAAGATCGTGGTTTTTATTTGTAAAAGAAAAGTGGAAAATAAATAACTACTGAGGATGGATAGTGCAATTCTGAGTTTCAAATTAGGCCTGTCAGTGAACTGTTTTTTGAAATTTTTTAAAAGAAGATGATACCTAGATGAAAGTATATTTTTAAAGTAGGAAAGTGTCAAATCCAAACATTGTGTGAGCAGGAAAGCATTTAAAAGGTCAAAATACCACATATCCTTTAGGCAGTTTTGCAAGGTGTCTGGCTTTCTAATTTTTTTTTTTTGTCATTCAAAATATGAGCAAATTGGAGCAAATGTAAACAACCAAACTCAGATGGAATAACTTTAAAGTAGTCAAAAGGAAAATTTTTGTTGCATCCCCAAACTGATTTTTCACTCAATAAGCACACGCATCATTTTGCATTTTCAGGCTTTGTTAGACTAAAAAATTTGCAATGCCTTGAACATTCTGAGAACTAAAAAAATAATTTACAGTCCTGCTTAAAACAATACTATGTGTGCTATTTGTGGGCTAATATGTATTACCTTAATCCTTTTTGACAAAACGTTCCATTTGTTTTATTTAGACTGTGATATTTATCAAAAAAGGTGATAAAGACAGGGTTATAAACTTGAATAGAAGTACATGTTTTATACTAAGTGTTATTGAGGCTCAAAGAAGTAATTATATCTTTATTTATTGTAATGTCTGGGAGAGAATGAAAGGTTTTACAATTATTTTGACGATCACACTTAATTGAAATGAGAATGTGTAAATTTGGTGTAAGAGTAAAACAGATGGAGGTACTATAATATAGTTGCAATTTTGTCTGTGTTAATTCCTCTTTATAAGCCTGAATCTCCACCTCATTACCTAACATTAATGAATTGATGCCACACAAGGTTCAGCTAAGGGAAACAATAAAGAAATTGAATGCACCAACTAAAGCAGCAATGAAATTATAATCTGAAGAAAAAACTTACACGATTCACCATGTCAGTAAAAGTACAGGAATAATTGGTTATATGGATCACTGCTCCTGCTGTGATGTATCAGAAATCACTGGATCAATCTCATACACACACTTCCTTGGAGTGAGTGTGACTAGGAGAACAATTGTTTTGCTGCAGCAAAACCTTGAAAACATTTGTCTCCATCCACTGGCATTTTCATAAACAATGTCATGTCTTCAAAACTCATGGGTTAAAGTCTTCCATTTTAGACTACATTCAGCTATCTCTGATACTGTATCAAATCTATGCAATTGTGTTAACTTTAGCAGTACAGGACATAGTTATGGTGCCTACTGAAAAATGAAAATATTGCACAAAAAGAGGGTGAGAAACAGGGTGAGAATGACCTTGGAAAGGACTGCCTTTTATTTAATTGATGCCAATAACTTTGTGGTTTAGGCACTAGGCTATGTACTGAAGTTAGAAGTATAAATCCAGATTTGATTTGATCTTAAATGTGAAAAATGCAAATATGAACAGACATCCCAGGCCTGATGAAACATGTCTGTTTGCATGTGGGCATATACTGCTTTAGTTCCTAAAGAAAACTGGAGCCGAGAATGACACTTCAAGTGTTGCTCATCATCAATGCACAATATAGGCAAATATTCCTACTGTTATCAGAATTATTACCGTCTACCTTACAGGGCACACTCAAAATCACTGGGATGGTGGAGGCCTCTTTGGTCTTCTAAAGTTACAGGATTTGCATTGGAAATGCTTAACTGCAATTTGCTCTTACAAATCTCAGTTCTGTTAGAAACCAAAGTTGAAAAGACAGTTCCACGTGCCTGAAAATAGAAAAAGAAATAGCTCAGAACAAGCAGAAGGAGTTAGTTTTCACTAAAAGTCATGGCGAGGTACTCACTCCATTTCGTAACCCCCCTTGAACTGGAAGAAACGAGTTTTGTTTGTAAGTAATATGAGAAAGGAAGGTGAGTGCTTTTTTATAATAGCCATTTAGTCAAAGCACCAGAAGGTAGTCAAATCGTTAATACTCATGAATTTTTTGAAAGACCACTGACAAAATCATTTTTAAGTTATGGGGCACTTGTGTGAGTTTGTGTTAGACTTTACTTACCAGAGGTGTAGATCAGCATTACAAATATTAGCTGCGACTGTGATTTACACTTCTGATGGATTCCTCTCTGCCTGTGTCCCAATGGGAACCCCATTCTAGTGCGTGTGTAATGCAAAAACATCAAGCAGATAAAAACAATTTAATTCTAATGTTGTTCTTTCTAGGCTCCGCAGATATCTATAGATTCAAAAGGTCATGGAGTTGTTAAGATGTAAATTATGCATCTCCTGGCTATTTTAGCACAATTTGAAAACCAGCTGTAATAAGTTGTGATGAGGGGCAGAGAGAAGCCTAAATGATTTTCTGAATCTTTGTACTTTGCTTAATTTTGTGTAAAAGACTGTAATGCAAGTACTGTATGCCATCTAAGAGACAGTAAAGACTGGCAGTAAAAACCATTGCAGTATTTAAAAAGTGGCAATTAGTTCAACAAGTGTTTTTTGTTTTTTTTTAACAAGCACATGATAAACAAGGGAGCAGTGAAAGGTCTTCATGATATAGAAGGTAAACACTAAAATGAATGATCAGACAGAAAGATCAGTCATGTCTGTCAAAACTTTATGTGGTATGTTTCTCTTTTCCTGCTGCTATTTGTGTTCCAGTTCAGAAATAAAGGAGATTTCTCTCTCTCCCTCCACTCCCTGTCAAAGCAGACCATACAGATTGTCATTTTGTCCTGTGTCTAATGAATGCACAGAAAATATGAGAGTTGATTTTTATGATGCACCTTTTATTTTTTTGCCCCATTCACTCAGGTCTGTGTCACTTGTTTTGCATGAAGGTCAGGATGCATTTTATGTTCATAGCTCTCAGACACAGGTACCTGAGGCACTACAGTAGTCCCATGATTTCAGAAGGTGGGCACACTAGCATGTTGTACACCAACGCAGTTTTAGGGAGGAGTGGCCGCCCTTTTAGCTCCATGATCGGTGTATCTCCTGATTTACATTCAGCTCTTGTACACACTTTCTGCAGAAGCACTACATAATTTAGTGTCGGGAAGAAAACATTGGGCTAGTTCTACATATGGTAAAAATCTGGTTAGTGTGTGCTATTTTTAATTTGCCTAGAAGAGGGTAGGGGGGCAGAGGGGATGAGATAGGAGCAAGATTATGTCTTGCCATTCATCTGATTTTTTCTCATCATGAATATCTTCTTTCCTTATGACTCCTGCAAAATGGCATTACCGTTAGATGGTAAGAGAACAGACCTCTCTCAAAATGTAACGCTTTAACAAATTGTTTAGCAGTGATTGCATGCAGCCGTCAGGCAGAAACACTGACGAGGATGACAGAATTTCAATACGGAATGTGAAAGCATTAAAATAATCTGAGGATTGACTGGAAAAGAAAAGCCTGATTAAATTTTCCTGATAGCTTCTGAGGCAGAAAAGAAACCAGACATCTCTGTGTCTATATTTATTACTGGAACCTCTGTTCATTCTTCCTGGCTACCGTAATAGGGAGGGGATATTGTCTCCTCTTGGGAACTGAGAGGCTCAGACTGGAAGATATTGTCACTGTTCTGCTATTGAGTCTGAATTTCTGTTTTTGAGAGAGAATGGGAAAAGTGTTCTCAACCTTTGCCCAAAACTAAAAATAAACTGGCTAACTATTTCCCCCCTCTTTACAGGGATTAGAAGCACTGAAATACCATAAAAGAGGCAGGTTTTAACACTCTGAAATTCAGGCCAAACAGTGTTAAAGGAGATCAAGGGGTGTCTAAACTTGATTCCTAAATGTAAAAGAAGTGGAAGCATTCAGATAAATGTCCATGCTATCTTTTTATTTTAGTTAGAACAAGCTTTTTAAGGTTCATTCATCACTAATTCCAGTCAAAGACAGTTTAACACCCATCTCAAGCTTTGTCTGTTAACATCGGATTTTTTTTTCCTTTAATTTTTATGGCTTCATCAAACCTTTAACACTAACGAAAACTGAGTGAATAGAGGATGGATGAAACATAAATTCTTACATTTCAGCTTTAAAAAGTTTTTATTTAACGTGATGGTGACGGAAATGGGAAGACTAGTAAATTATTTGTAAGAAATATAATATCTTGTTTTCTATTGAATAAAACTTAAGTAGAAATTGAAGCCACATTGGGTAGGGATCCACTCTGTTACCTTTAGACATGTACAGTGTGGATTGCTATTTTGAGTCTATTTCCATCTGGAGCATATTAGATATGTACTTTACTCGTCATTTTTGCTAGTCTTAAAGTATAAGGTTTTACTGGTCTTAAATGTAAGACTGTTGCTAGTCTCAAACTGTAAACGTGCCCTTTTACATTATAAAAAGCCCTTGCAGTAAGTAGCTGAGACACAGGAGAGACCCCACTGTAAACATCTGCATTTGATGAGATTAATCTTTCTTGTGATACCTATTTGCCATGGAGCTGTTGTTCACAAACTTCAAATCTCTCAGGATTCTGTCAACAGCTGAAAAAGGAGCCATTTTATTATCACTGTAGTGGAGACTAAAACCACATCTACGTTAGCATTTTTGTCATTATGGCTATGCCAGTTAGGGGAGATGATGCGTAGTGACATTTTTATACTGACAGAAGCAGCAATATAAGCAACTATATTATTTTATGCATGTAGTCAGCATAAAATGCGTTGGCAAAATACCACTTTTGTTGGTGAGAGATGCATCTCTGCTAGCAGAAATTTCCAATTCATTAAGGAACCCCTTATAATGGAAGTTAGAGCTAAGAGACAGAGATGACAATGCTTTCTCTAAAATGTATTTTGTCATGATTATTTTCTCCTACAGTTGACCACGTTAAAATATTGTTGTTTTATTCCTCTTTGCTGAAGGGAAAAACCCCAAACAAAAAAAAGTAAAATAAGAGATATTGACATGGTCTACACAGCACCAGGCTTGCTGAAGTCAGATGGGGTTCACCTTTCTCAAAGGGAGAAAAAGGGTCTTTGCCCACGAGGTAGTGGGGCTCAGACTAAGTTTAAACACCTAAGAAACCTGACAGAGCACAAGTCTATGCGACCTGATGAGATACATTCATGGGTCCTGAGGGAACTGGTAGATGAAGTGGCTAACCCACTGTCCATCATATTTAAGAACTCAAACTCTGTCAAAGTTTTCACTGACTGGAAAAGAGGAAGCATAACCATATTCTCAAGAAGGGGAAAAAGGAAGACAAAGGGAACTACAGGCTGGTCAGTCTCACCTTTGTGCTTGACAAGATCATGGAGCAGACCCTCCTGGAAACTATCCTCAGGCACATGGAAAATAAGGAGGTGATTGATGACAGCCAACATGGCTTCACTACTGGCAAATCATGCCTGACAAATCTGGTGGCCTTCTATAACAGGGTTGTAGCACTGTTGAGTAAGGGAAGAACAACAGATGTTAAATACCTGGACTTGTGCAAAGCACATGACAATGTCCAGCACAACATTCTTGTCTCTAAATTGGAGGTACATGGACATAAATTTGACAGATTAACCATTGAGTGGATAAGGGCAGGTTGGATAGGCTTTGAGCAACCTGGTCTAGCGGAGGGTGTCCCTGCTCATGGCAGGGGGTTGGAACTAGGTGGTATTTGATATTCCTTCCAACCCAAACTGTTCTATGATTCTGTGATTCTATGACAGATCTGGGAAGCACTGTGAGTGAAATACATGAGGGATAATATTAATCTGGAAACATTTTGCAGAAAAGTATTCAATTTATTAATTTTTTTTTTAAAAAGCATGAGACTAGAAAAATGTGGGGAAAAAATCAGAAAGCTCTTTGATTTTCTCTCTAATACTGAACTAGTCTAATGTCTTCAAATATTGCTGTAATATAATGATGGTAGGATTCATTTTATGAGGTAGCAGGATTTCAAATTTTTAAAATGCAGAAGTCCACCAAATCCTGCACAAAGTGAATAGATGCAGCTCTGATCTTTTCAGCTGGTGTTTGCTATTTGCATAAGAAGATGCTAAATGTACTGGGACTGTTCTCTAACATTGAGGCCACTTGCACAGTGCAGCTGCATTTCCACACCTTGAAACCCTCTTATTCTCCAAAACAAATGGCTGCACAAAAACTGCTCTTGGATGTGGCCTGCAATGCTGGTTTTATGCCTTCACACATGTGTAAAGCACCTGCTGACTTGAGCCAACACTGGGTCAGGCAGCATGTTTAAATGGTATAGACTTATAGGTAGCAGCATCTGGCATGGAGCATGTTATATTTTACGTAGCATTTCCCAAATATATGTTACTATCATGAGAAAGATTTTATATCAAGTGAGGTTTCTGGACTTGGAGGTATTGCAAACAGTAATAATGTTAAGTCTTTTGTACCTGTACAAAAAATAACACTTTTGCAGATATGGACTGCTATGTAAGTAGTTGGACAATGTGAATGTTGTCTTCCTCATAGTGCCAAGTGTGCAGACTTTTACCTTTTTTTCTTCTTTTTTCTTTAAAGTGCTGGATGTGAGACAAGTTAGGGTCAATTGCAAATAATCATCATCATCATCATCATCAAAACAACAATATGCTATGAAATCACACAATAGTGTGACATAGGAAGAAAGGTAGCTAAATGAAAGTGTAAAAGCAATTACAGATGAGTGGAATATGATCTACCTATCAGGATTTTGCCAATACACTAAGGCAGTGTCATGCCTTTTAGGCACAATGCCATGGAAATTTTAACAGCTAAAATGCTCAGAATTTTTAGTTTCATGTCTCACAAACAAAAAAAACCAACCCAAATAACTTTCATACATATAAAAGAGTAGTTATATTTTTGTGTTGACATAGAAGGAGGACTGCTTTTTCTGGAAGTCTGAATGATTCTTTCTCTGTATCCTCTTTGAATTCTTGTTAATGTTATTATAGGACTACTTTGCTTTGGTAGTATCTTTCGTTTCTACTTTAAGGACAACATAGTGTTGCTGGTCAAATGGGGGTTTTAAGTGGAAACACTGTATGGCAGCAGATTAAACACAGCTCAGGAGAATCAGAGCTAGTTCTGGATATCTCTGTGGATGGCTGGCATTTGAGCACTGGGCAAGACATCCAGGGGCAGAAGAACAAGATATATATGTTGGCATATGGACTATAAAGACTCATTAAGACCTGGGAAATGGAAGATGTCATGAACAAGTGGGTCTCATACTAGAAAATGAGAGGAGAAGGTGAACCATTTCACATGACTACCTAAGTCATGCTCCACGGTCAAAATGGAAGATCTGAGATGGAAGGAAGATGCTGTTTCAATGACAAACCATAATTTAGAGAAGTATCACTGACAACCTTGGAGAATATGCAAGAGTGCTGAAAAAGGAGAAGGGTGAGAAATCAAAGTCAGAGTTGGTACACATATGCACATCTCTTATGCTACTAAATAGAGATTGACAGAGCTTCAGACTTCACTGTATGCATCGCAGCTGTCAAATGTGCATGAAAATGCTAAACTACAGACAGGACAATTAATTCCCTCACTGGGGTTTGAAAGTGTATGTATGAGCTGTTGGGGGGAAAATGGGAGTGGAAACGAATAGTACTATATTCAACACCTACACTGCCTAAAGACTAAGCTAGTGCTTAAAATCTTCCCTTCCCCAAGAAATAATGGGCAGGTGCGAGTCTACATTTGGCTCCCCTCACAGCGGTATCTATCAGGGAGAGGTCAATGACATGTGCAACTACCTGCTGGCCACTTATTCCTCCATCCAAGGAGGCTCTGCTTTTCCTATAAACTCACAGCTCGGAGGGGTACAGTTGATTGGCTTTCCTTCTGTTCAGTTCCTCTTCTTTGATTTACAGCAGCCTCCCACACCCTTTTCATAGGTCCTTTTCTAACTTCACTGATAAGGGATTTCTCTGTGTCCAATTAGTAAGGCTAGTGTATCAGGCTGGAACTAGATAATTAAAAGAATGAACAGAGACAGAGTGACCTTGGTTCTCAAACCTCCATGGGCAATTTATAAAACTTTAAAGATTAAAAAAAATGTATTAATATTATTATTTTATCCCTTGTTCATCAGAAACAGGGTGACTGTTCTTATATAACTTCAAGGCCTCTCTAAAGCTAAGAATAAAGGTTAATTTCTTTTTCTTTTTTAGATGTCCTTTTGACAATTTCTAGGATAAAACCTCACCTTTCAAGTTTGCAAATGAGGGATTGACTTTACTCTGTTTTATTTGCAAGCATATTATTTGTTTTGAAGGGACAGCAGGTATTACTAGCCAAAACACTATTGTCTGCTAGCCAATACACTGTAAATGGCCCTATTCTTATAGTAAATCCAAAACAACTGAAACCACAAAAAGCAGGAAATCCCACACCTCATTTTACCTTGCTTGCTCTTCTGGTTTTCGTTTAGAAGGAGCAGGAGTGATGTGCTATCTAGGGTAAAAGAAATGCTGTGGTACAGTGCATACTGGGCTGTTCCATTTGTGGGACTTAAGTAGCAAGGTATATACCTTTAGGAAAGAACAAGGGTCTGATTATACAAAGTGCCAAAAACTAATAGGGAGGGTGTATGTTTTAAGGTGGAAATCCTCTTATCTAGCTGTGACCACCTCAAAGAGACATAGTTCAGTTGTTTAAGTGTCGGTGATAGACACGAGATAGAGCTATCTAGAGCTATATTATCCCAGGGCCCATAACAAAAAAAGATGCTGGGGAAAGACTCTCTAGATGTGCCCTTCTCTCTGCCTGGCTGCTTGTCTCTCTTTTGATTATAAATGTAGCCCAGATGGCTAGCTTAGACTAGATGCTTAATTTTTATATAGCTGACTAAAGTTAGGGAAGATAAAATCCACCGTGTTTGCATACAAGTTCAAAGAGACCTTTTGATTAATGGAGTGTCGGTTAGTTTTCTTATAGTGATGAGTTTGAGCTTTTGTAACTAATTTAGAAAAATAAGCACATAACTAATAAAAATAATCTCTTGTTATCGGATGTGTAGGTCAACAGATGTCAAAGAAGGAAGGAAAATGCTTATTACTGGAGACATATCCTTGGCTTTTAGATGCCTCGAGTTTCCAGTTTTGTACTGGATTAGTTAGTCTCTGCTTGTGTGTCCCTTTGATTCTACGTATCATGTTGTGCTCTATTTGCTGGGCTAATTTATTTTCCTCTCATCTGTATATGTGTCTCTCCTCTGTGTGTGTGAGTTTTCATGTGCGTATGTTCACGGGATGAAGTCTTCTCAAAAAAAAAAATAAATCTAGCTATATGGGCTGGAAATAGATAAGTATAAACCTTAATATTTTTCTTCTCAGAAAACAAGCAAAAGACAAATCTCTGGGTCTTTACTCAGGAGCTGTCTGTTCTATGAAGGTGTTCCCATTTCAGCTGTAGGAATGAAATTTATGCACTTCCAGAATAAGCACTTCACTCACAAATTTATATACTCTTATTTTTTAAATTCCTTTAGAAAGGTCCCTGAAAATAGATAGGGTGCTAAAATGTGATTCCAAAAATCAGTATTAAAAAATTCCTGGCTCTGTTTAGATGTCCCCATGCGTCTATATCTAGAAGCTGAGGCCAAAATATTTTTCAAAAAGCTTTTCTCTAAATATTTCAACAAACAACCCTGTCATCATTCAAATGTTAAGTTTCACTGCTCAGAAATAACAAGAAGAATTTACAGTCATACGTCTCACTTCTGGGGTTTTGTTTTCTTCATGTCTGATGTGCTTTTTCACATTTGCTTACTTCCAAGACATATTGCAAAGTCTGGTCAGCGGGGTTTTGTTATGGTGTGCAGGCATAGTGTGCATCCCAGGTTTTTAGCACCAAGCATTACTCTGCTACCAGACAAACGTAACGGCTGATTCCTTACAAACAACGAAGTATCAACATTTTACTGGTAGGTACTCTTTAAGGCTCCACTTAAAACATAATGGCAGACATAAAAGTATGCCCTTAAAACCACTGCTGCTCCTAAATCTTCCCTACAGCTTTCAGATTTCCTTCCCCATAGGTTAGCATTTTTCCTTTTACTGTTACACTCTTTCTGTGAGTTTTTTTGCTGGTTTTGAAATAAACTTTCCAATTTACAATCTGTCTATTATTGGCACACAATTATTAAACCCCCTTCACAATTAAGTAATTCTAGTGTCTTGAGAATTTACTAGCTAGGAATTAACTCTTTGGTCACACATTTGCTATCTATGCTACAGTCCCCAGAGATTTTCTTCATAGGTCTTTTTATTCCATAATGCTAATTGATGCCAGCAGAGGATCTTTAAATGCCAAGCTATTTTCAGTTGATCTACAGCTCTTTCACTAATGAACTTGTACCATAAGCAGAATAAAGCTAGAGCTCCAGCAGAAATGTATGTATTTGGACTTCCCACAAATGCTTCTGTTGAATTGGCAAAAGAGTACACTTGCTCATAAAATGCATGAACAAATTTCAGCTGGCCAATCAACATCTGTTATAGACATAAATGCGAGCCAACATTTCTAGTTCTAACACTCAGTATTTGGCCCAGAGAGGATGATTATTTAAACTTTTCATGGCTAGGTCCCAAATACAGTCTCAGAGCCAGCTATCCCAGATACCAGAAAGGTAGACCGTATTCCATACCCTGTGGGAAGGATACTGGTTAAAGGCTTGGTTTACTTTCAGTCCTGTCTTCCAGCTCTTGGCATTTTTTAAAACCTGAATTCTTATTTGCAGTATAGTAACACTTTGAAATTAATAAATGGAATTGTGGCTGTTACAAGTTCTACTCAACTGAACTTGCAAGTAGTCAGATTCTTTGCTGCCATTTGGTTACAGCTCTTCGTAGAAACTACGCATATGAAAAAACTGATAATAAAAAATTCTGAGAAAAAGTAGAGCTTGAATGATTAAAATTTTTTCAGGGGAGATATTGATTTAAACATTCATGTTCAAAATATTAACATTTCAGAAGAAAAGCTGAAAGCCGATAAAATGACCTTTTTCCCAGTACTTTTCCTTTTGTCACAATTTTAAAACTTTCCAATTTCATGACAAAGGCCTGTATTGAAAAAGTGGCATTTTCTGAGGATACAGATTCAGTGTTCTGAGCTGCCCCCCTATAAACTTTTTCATTTCCTGAGTCTCTCATATTGGAACAATAGGTTAGATGCTGAGCTGCTTTTTTTCTGAACGAACCAAGGAAGAAAAACATTTCCTTTGGGAGACACTGCACTGCCTGCAGTACTCTGTCCTGCAGAATGCATTAAATTATCTTTGAAGGTTATCAGTAATATTCTGCTGAATATCAAGAGGTGTCACTGTTGAGCAGTAAAACACTTCCCCTAAGCAGATCGAGCTGTCCTTGTGAGGGTTTAATTTCAGGTTTTTTTTTTTACAGCTGTAGAAAATGGTCTCCAACCCAACTGCCTATTAAGGCTGAAACAACTTCACTTACCCATAGAGCACAATAAACAAATTATCCTTGTTACAGTGGTCAGGGGGTGAAAAACATCTGAGGTCTTGCTTTATTCTAACTTCAACATTAATGCCATATTAGGAAAGGGCTAGGTGTATCTTGTACATAGAAGTATGGATGGACATATTCTTACTAAGTCAAGCAAACACATAGATCTGGTCTTCCAAGAACTCTGAAGTTGTTTTAGGAAAAGGAGTGTTTGAAGAAGGACACAAAGGAATTAGGGATTGCAATCCAGCTTCAGGGGTGACCAGGCTGTGGGTTGGATCCTGAACATTTTGGTGTAACTTTGTCACCATTGACCTTTACTGAGAGATTTCCTTTCTGTCCCTGGAATCTTACAGAATACTACTCAGGCATCATATATTTTGAGATGTCACTTCTCATTTTTAAGGATAAGGGAGCTTCTCCCCATTCATCTTTGTGCCAACACTTTGGTCTCACAAGATCATGGTATCATCTTAAATTTTCTACACAGAAGCAGATGATGGGAGAACATGGAATTTGACTCCTCAAGCATATTCTTCCCTGACTTGAAAAAAGAGAAATATCTGCCCTTAGGTTTCGCATAGGAGAAATTCACAAGGATAGGAACCCTAGGATCTCAGGGTCAAAGCCATTTTCAGTGCAGGTGGTCAGCATTGTAGTCTTCAACCATTCTGAATGGACCTTTCTATATTCCTGTCATCTTGGTGCAAATTCCAATGTAGTTGCTGAACACTATCTTGTACTCCTCTTTGTTTAGATAAGGCTTAATATTTTTTAAAACTCTCGTGTTACAGATAGCATCTCTTTTATCTGCCATGATGTAAATATAAAGTTTCTTGTTGTTAAATTCAAATCCATGTTCTTTTTTGAAGACTCTCTTAGCCTGAGGTTATTCTATACCAAGTAGCACATGTAGAAGCTTAAGCAGGATAGAATCATTATTATTAATTTATTAAAATCAGCTTCTGAGTGTTCCATCTTTACTCCATTTAGATTGACATGGAAACAAAATGAAGTATGCTTATGTGAAAATATTACTGAACCATTGATGTAAGAAAATTTTATCTTGATGGAGTATCTTCAAAGGGAAAGAAATCTTCCTCATGGGAAAAAAAGTAAAAGCTTTTTGCCTTTTAATATAGTTATGAGGAAGGACACAGGTCAAAAGTTTTTCTTTATGTGTATACAGTTGTGGAGCCACAAGTCTCTCACTAAAATTGAAGCTTAGAGCAGAAAGTCTGTGATGAAAGTACAGAGTTTGCTTTCAGATGTTTGTCATCTTTTTGACATGGTACTTTGTGTCCAACTGAAGAGCTAAATAAGCCTAGAAATACTCAAAAAATGTTCAGCCACAGATAAAGGCGTACATATCTCCCTGTGAGGAAAAGCTTAGTCTTATTGATCTAGCAAGGTCTGGTCAAACTATAAGACGAATACTCTCAGAACTAAAGGGTAACTTTGTGTGAGGAAGCATTTTGACCCCTTTGTGGCTTTGTGGCTCCTGGTATGGCAGGGGATTTCATGGCACGCTGACCCTGGAACCTGGAAAAAACACTGGCAGAGAGAGAAGGGGGACAAAGAGCCAGTGTTTCATGGTATTGCTACCCAGTTTTATGAAGGGGGATGAAGTCAGACTATTTCCATAAAAATGCTTCAATTGTGGTTTAGTTCTAACAGAGTTTGGCCTCTGGACTTTTTTGTACATATAAGAGACAAATGGCAGGGGATTTTTACCACTTTTTCTCCACTCCAGTTGCTTATTAAAAATGTGTCTCCCTCTGACTGTTGAGACATGACATATGAACTCAAACCTGGGAGTGTGAAGAGACTCCCAGGACACTGCTACCACCAGTTTTGCGCTAGAACTTTACAGTGAATTACTTGGATAACAAGGTACTTGCACAAGCTCCCCTGTCTGTGTGAATCTAGTCCTTTAATCCTGATTTGGGAGATAAGGCATTCAACTACAATTTCCACAGGAGTTTATCTTTTGAGTGTGCAGGCTGATTTGGCTTGCCTGCTTCTCAACACAACTCTCTGTCCTGCAAGCTTGGGGAGGCTGATTGCTTAAACCAACTCTTCTAAGCTGGCTCTTTGGGGCTGGCACCAGCTGGGGTTTGCCTGCCACCAAGGAAGAGAACTTTCTAGGAGTTTGGCTAGGTTTCCTTTGAGAACTGGAGATCTTCTCACACTGCAAAGCTAAGTTCAGCAGTCACAGACAAAGCTTTGATATAAGCTTATTAAAAACATTTATTAGATCCCAGAATCATTTCTTATCTCCTTACATACCTATCTGTGCTTAGACTTGAGTTTTCATGTGATCCAAGACTCTGAAAACCTTAAAGGGCCACATCACTGAAGTGAGATTTTCTGCCTCTGGTCCATTTTTATCAATAAAATAGGGTTAGTGCACTGATCCATCTTCTCCCACTGGAGTGGGCATTAATAATAAATCAAGCATGATTAACATATGTTCAAGAATGTTTGGGAGTGTTTAAGTCTCATTTTACATGAAGCGACAGCTCCTCTGAAATTGCTGCTGTAGAGGAGACTGTTGCACCATGCAGGAGTCGATCAAAGGGGAGACTCTGAAAAACCATGTACGTCAAGATGTTCATAAGTACATATTTAATATAGAATTCCTGAACTCAGAGATCATGCTGAAATGGTCTCAGATAAAACCAAACTGAACTAGTGGGCATGGATTTAAGTGTCTATTTTGAGGAACCCATTTCTTAAAAGTCTTTTATTGAGGTCTTAATATTATGGCGAAGAAAGCCTTAGAAAATGCTGCATGTGAAAACAGGCTAAGCTAAATAGAATTAAAACAACTGGCTAAATTCCTATGGGTGGATTAATGTCTTTATTTTGCAGTGTTCTGGTCTCCAGATTCTCCAGGTGATGTCAGAAACTGAGTGTGGAGCTAAAAAAAAAAAAATCACAAAAAATAGTCAGTGGGAAGAAATAGTTTGCAAGGAAAGGCCCAAAGACTTCAATCAGTTTGACCTATTAAAAAGGTGTCTGAGGCAACCTGTTTACAGTTTAATGATAACTTCTAGAAACACATGGCCAAAAAAACCCAAGAAAAAAACCAACACCTGAGATCAAAAGGGAGTACTATAGGAAAAGACATAATCAATATAAGAAAGCTGAAGCTAAATACGTAATGAAAAAAAACCTAAAAATATTCATAACATTGATACTAATGAATCACTGCAACTTGCTGCTGAAGGAAATGTTAGTTCTCTGTGGCTTCATGTCAAGAATGGATGTGCTTGCAGTATATTACATTTGCATGGCAAGGTTTTGATAGGGGGCACTGTGGGCTACAGGAATGGCTTCTGTGAGAAGTTGACAGAAGCTTCCTTCATGTCCAACAGAATCAACGCCAGCCAGCTCCAAGTGGACTCACCGCTGGCCAAGTTTGAGCCCATCAGCAACAGCGGTAGGACCTCTGGGATGGCATTTTTAAAAAGGGGGAAAAATACCCTGTGTGTCACAAAATAATTGCAGCTGGAGAGAGGAGTGAGAATATGTGAGAACAACTCTGCAGATGCCAAGGTCAGTGAAGAGGGAGGGTGAGGAGGAGCTCCAAGTGCCAGAGCAGAGATTCCCCTGCAACCTGTGGAAGACCATGATGAAGTAGGCTTTCCCCCTGCAGCCCATGGAGGTTAATGGTGGAGCAGATACTCACCTGCAGCCTGTGGAAGACCCTACACTAGGCCAGGAGGATGCTAAGGCCCTGTGGGAAGGCCACACTGGAGCAGGGTCCTGGAAGAACTTGTTTCTGTGTGGAGAGAGGAGTCCATGCTGGATTGTCTTCTGGCAGGACTTATGATCCCATGAGGGAGCATGCTGGAGTAGTCTGTTCCTGAAAGTCTGAACCCTATGGAAGGGATCCACACTGGAACAGTTTGTGAAGAACTGCAGCCTGTGGGAAAGGACTCATGTTGGAAAAGTTCACGGGGGACTATCTCCTGTGAGGTGGATCCTACACTAGCGCAGGGGAAGAGTGTGAAGAGTCCTTACCCTGAGGAGGAAGGAGTAGTAGAGACAACATTTGATGAACTGATGGCTAACCCATTCCCTGTCTCCCTCTACCACTTGCAGGGATAAGTGAAGTGAAGCCCAGGAGGTGTTTTTTAAGATTTGTTTTTATTTCTCATTACTCTACTCTGATTTGATTGCTAATAAATTAAACTAGTTTCCCCAAGACAAGTCTGTGTTGCTCCTGATGGATCAGTGAGTTATCCCTCTTTCTCCTTATGTTGACCCATGAGTTTTTCTCGTCCATGTCCAGATGAGGAGGGAAATGACAGACTGGTGTTGGTGGGCATCTGGTCTTCAGCCAGGGTCAAGTCATCACATCCAGAAAGTGTGTTTTAGTCAAGTCTAAATCAGTAAAGGCAAAAACAAGGGTAGCCAGGTTAAATTTACTAATCTGTGACCTAAAAGATACCTTTTTTTAAAAAAAATTTTTTTCTATATATACAAAAATTTGTAATAAATAGTGAAACGTGGATTTCGGAGATATTCCATTGATTTCAATGGGACTTATCAAGTAACTTTATGCTCTAATGAAAGGATTATGCTTTATGACTATCTATGGTGCTAGGGAAAAACGGGAAGGACTTCTAAAAGTCCTTAGAAAGAGAGGATCTTATAGTTAATTAAAATTTGATGTAGGGTCTGAATTTACAAAGGTGTTAAGGAAGCTTCCTTCTGCTACTCTCAAAAGAGTGAAAACTTCTAAAAGATTTGAGAATGTAGATCAGGGATCTGAGGGCGTTTTGGAAAATCTCAGCTCTAACATTATACAAGTATTCTCTCTTATAGACTATTTTAAAGAAATATATATGAGAAGTCTTGGGGTATAGTCCCTTTTTCTGACTCCATGAAACATAAGTCAGGAATTTCATACCACTGAAAGAAATATATGCATACTGCATAACTTGAAAAAACAAGGAATTCCGCAGCTTCACTACAGCTTGCAAGCAGGGAATCCAGTGATTCCTGGGGTACTCTCATTGCTCCATTGCAGGAGAGGCAGGATGGCTCTGGATGCAGCACAAAGTGACCCTGAGATACTTGAGCTGCACTCAGCTGGCATCCATTCTTCCATTACCTGGTACAGGACAGCTATGCTCTCTGCTCACAAATAAAGTGAAAGTCAGGAACCAGCGTTTGTCTGCCTCTGCTCTAATGGATCCTCAGTTCTCACAGTTAAGGAAAGGAGCAAAGAGCAGAAGGAATTATTTCTGAATCTATATATATACTTTTTAACAGTGAAAGTTAATCTGGGATGCTGTACAGAGACACTATGCTGGTTTTGGCTGGGACAGAGTCAGTTTTCTTCATAGGAGCTAGTTTTGGAATTGTGCTGAAAACAGTGTTGATAACACTGGAAAATTTTACTCACTGGGCTTACAGAGTCAAGCCTACTCTTCACCCCACCCCACCAGTGAGGAAGCTGGGAGTGCACAAGGAGCTGGGAGGGGACACAGCCGGGACAGCTAACACCAACTGACCAGAGGGATATTCCATACCATATGATGTCATGCTCAGCATGTAAAGATGGGAAAGAAGAAAGAAGGAGGGAATGTTCGGAGTGATGGTATTTGTCTTCCCATGTCAGTGTTACATGTGATGGAGCCCTGCTTTTCTGGGGATGGCTGAACACCTGCCTGCCCATGGGAAGTGGGGAATAAATTACTTGTTTTGCTTTGCTTGCACGTGCAGCTTTTGCTTTACCTATTAAACTGTTTTTATCTCAACCCATGAGTTTTCTTACTTTTACTCTTTTGATCCTTTCCCACCAGGGGAAAGTGAGCAAGCAGCTGTGTGGGGCTTAGTTGCCAGCTGGGGTTAAACCACGACAGGGAGAGATATATCACAGAAAGCATCAACATACTAGAAACTTGGCTACTGTGTTTAGAACAAGCTGCAATATAGGGGAGATACCTTCTGTATCTTTAGAAATTATTCTCTTTCATCAAAATAACATACAAACATCAGCCAAGCACAGAAGTAAGAAAGTTCTTTCTCTAAGGCTGAAAAAGAAATGATTGCTTGAACACATAACATGTCTCAGCAGTGATGCTGGCATACACATAGAAAAAAAATTGTTCTTCATTTAGTGAAGAAAAATTGGACTTTTCTCATTTCTGAGAATATATACTATATACATCCTTCTTTGTGATTCCTTTTTAAAAGCTCAGTAGAAAGTTTGGGTGTGATTTCTGCTTTTTATTCTTTTGTATTTTCCAGTTCAGTAAGTTTTTTTTTTTTCATTTGTTTTTCTTCTAATTAGGAGAGAGATTCTTCTCTCCCTTCTGCTATTTCTTTGAAAGAACTAAGGAAAGGCCTGTTTATTTCTGTTGCACTAATCCCTTTTTCATATGGTTGTGTACAATGCTCACAATGAGAGCATCTGCATGTGGTCTCTGAATACATTTATTTTGACAAGCTCTCAAGAGACAAAACATGGAAATTACCATATTCTACTTTCTTATCTGTGATGAGTTTCCAGTTCCAACCCTCTTCTGCACCTAGCATCAGTTCTTCATTTCCAGTCTTAAAACATCAATCACTTCTATTTATTTATTTTATAATGAACAAAAAGTTCTTCTCTTGCTTCCCTAGGTCTTGTGGTTGTGGGAAGGGTACAATCACACAACTGTAGTCTGAGAGGGGTCCCAATGGCACCTTGTGAGAAGCCCTTCCTGCCTGGCTGTGGTCTATGAAATAACTACAGTTTTAAAATTAAGTTGTTCTGCATTTAGTTTACTGGGAAGCAAGGAGAAGAAACAATGGGTCATTTCAAAGTCTTTTCTTGGGGAAAAAGAAAAAGCTTGCATTGTTTTGTACCTTGGACAAGGTTTAAGGGCTTGCTCATCCTTGCAATCAAATTAATGTCTCTTACATGGAGGTAACCCAAGGTACCTTGCATTTGCAACAGGTTGAGAGTGTATACATCTACTAATATTAACTTGCTTTGACAGAATTTATGAGAGTGTATACATCTACTAATATTAACTTGCTTTGACAGAATTACCTCTTACATGGAGGTAACCCAAGGTACCTTGCATTTGCAGCAGGTTGAGAGTGTATACATCTACTAATATTAACTTGCTTTGACAGAATTTATGAGGCTGTAACATGTAAACCTCTCATTCACCACAGCCCTCAAATGCCAGCAGATTCTTAAGGTGATAAGGTGTTCCCAAATCTCTTCAAGAACTTGTGCAGAAAAATCACTACAGTAACACTCAAAGATTATTTCCCCCTTCAAGTCCAGTTAAAAGTTCTGAACTCTATTTAATCTAAAATCTTTGTAGGCACACTGCCCAATTTCCAGAAGAAAAAATAACATTGAATAGGTTAAAGACTATTTTAGGCTTTAATTATTTTTTTTCTTTAGTATTACCCATCAAAGACAGAACTCTGAAATATGGGATGAACAGCCACAAAATGGCATCACAGCATGCACATAATAATATAGGCTCTGGGGTGGCGACTGTTAAAGCGAGGCTAAACTGTAACACATGTTACTTGCACATGACAGATAATAGTAAAGGATTTTAATTTCCATTAAAAGATGTTTCTGAGAGTCATCTGGTTTGGGCAAACCTACTTGCTAATTAGTGTGGTCTTGTTTAGAGCAATTGTCTTAAGCATCTCAGTGTGATGAATATCATGATTAATAAATTCTCCATTAGTCCTCACTGTAGTCCACTACTGCTTTACAAGTCATTCAACATGAGTGGGAAAATATGGTGCCACAGTGTTATCTTTCTTTTTCTTATCTTCCTTTTTTTTAAGGACATTGTCTATCTGAGTTTTCCATGGATGACATAAGGTATTTGGTTGCCTAGAAAGGGTATAATAATGTCCTTTCCATGACAGAATTTTTATTTATCCACTCTTTCCTTCCAGAGGTTCCATCCATGTCACAGAAACATTAAAGAACAGTATATATGCCCAAGTTGCAGCCATTTCAAACAATGGTGGCTAAGCTAATGATATGTACTTTACTCTCTGTCACTTTGCCATTAGAGAAACAGCTTGTAGCAGATATGCCAAGAGGATTTGAAACATCTTGGAATAGCCAGTTGCAGTGACATAAGTTAGTAACTTCCATGCCCATCTAAACTTCTCTTCTGCTGGAAGAAGAAGACCTCATACACCTACATAATACCTTTATTAATCAAGAGCTCAAGCTTTATCAACAAATTCTGCTTTTTGTAAGTTTAATACTGGTGTGATTCAGGTGAAGTAATAAATGGATGAATATTATTCAGAAAAAGCAAGACTGAAGCAGCACATCTGTGGCCAAACATTTTGCATCCTTAACATTTCCTTATCAAGAGCAAACACATCAAGAAAACACTTTAAAAATATATCCAGTTGAGTAGAAATAGCAACATTTGATATTAACACAGAATATTGCCTTGGAGCTCTTGGAATCATTTATCACAAATGAGAACATTGTCCTTTTGCAACAGAGAAAAACCCAAACTGTTGAGTGAGCAAACGATGTGCCCTGGAGCAGATGCAAGGCAACAGTAAGACAGAAATACTATTAAAAACTGTTTCCTGGGATATGCTGATGCACCCTGCTCCCTCTTCTCATTCTGAGATGTCAACAAACTTTGTGGCTGCTTTTGTAGGAAAAGGAGGAAATAAAGAATAGAATGTATCTTTGTGTGAGATAAGTGCAATACATGCTTGCTTTTTCGAAAGGCTACATTTGGAATTGACACAAAAGGAAATGTGTCTCAGAAAACACATACTTACAGTCCCACTTCTAAAATGACTATGTGACCTGTTCTTCCTCTGTTAGTGAATTAAATGGGAGCGGCTAGATGTGGGTATGGTCATGAATATACAAAAGGGAATCAAAGATGGAGAGGACTGATATTCAACAGAATTTTGTTGAACTAGGAAAAAAAATAACTGGGACATGGAACAGTATTTATAGAGTAGCTGTAAAGAATAACAAATATACTCTGGATTCCAGGCTTGTCAGAATGGGAACCATAAATTCGCAGAGGGAAGATTAGACTGTTTTAAGCAGAATCATTTACACTCAGTGGATCACTTTTTCATTATAGAAATACTTCTTCCCAGAAGTACTTTCATTTTATTTAGTAGCTTTGAAAAAGCCCAACATCTATTGTAGAAGCTACAGTGTGATGAACAGTTAGCGTACCTACAGTATTCATTTGTCTTGGTCTCTGCTTGAAAAATGTCATCTCAGAATAACTGCCTTAGTGTCACCCATTCCTGTGCTACAAGCACCGTGTGCTCTGTGGATCCCCTTGGCTCCCCAGTGCAATCCAATGTGCAAAGGAACAGTTACTGCTCACTAAGACTTATTGAATTTCAAGGTGTATCACCAGCTGCACAGCCATTGCCTTTCCTTTTCTTTTTGGAAATAGGGCATAAAATGCAAAATTCCTTTATGTTATGGGGTGGTAAAATGTCATCTTTGAAGAGAACAAAGTAATACTGGTTTTGAATTATAGAATGGTAAGAAAAACAAAGAAAAAACCCCTCATATTCATAGTAGTATTTTTTTACCTACTTGTTCTCTGGGGGAAGAAAATTGCCTTTGAGGTGAGAACCTTGTAGGCTGTTTCAACTTGAGGTGAATTGGTTCAGCTGCTCAGATGATACAGCAGCTCCAAAATGGGTTTATAATGGAAAAGCTGGTAGATCCTTAAATTCAGCAGTGCACATAGACACTTCTAAAGGAAGGAAAAATATATTTGAAAGATTCTTCTGGGAAGACATTTTGTTCCTTTGAAAGTGAAATCAGTAACAGCAGAGCCTTTTTGCATTCCAGCTTCCCCTGATGGCTAACATCTAACCAGCTAATTAATTAACTTGACCTAGTTGCTAATTAAACAGTTGGAGAAATGGCTTTGAAAGAGAAGTTGGTAATATAATAGATGAGTTGTAAACTATCAGTGAAAGTCTGGACAGTTAAGACCCAGTCCTCTGCTGTATTTCTTCTTCATACAAGCAGGGGTTAATGTGACCTACAAGCCCAGTTGTATTCATCACAGTGATTACAAAATAGACAAGTCCTGAGCCATTTCTGAAACAGAAAAAAAATAACTTCAATATCTAGAATGATTGTGGCTTTAATGATAACATGGATGTGATTTTTAGAATCACAGTACCAAGATGACTGTCAGATCCAATCAGGTCGTTGCTAGTGAGTACCTTGTCCAAAAACACTAGGATTTTTTCCCACTGAATCTTGACATATTTATTTTCCAAACATGAATTTGTTGCTTCCTATTGTTTGATACTTATTGTGACTTGCTAAGCACTACAGACTAATCCAGGAGACCTTCCTGTTAGCACATAAAGCTCATCCTATGGAGTATCGCTTTGTTCTGCTAGGTAGGGTCTCCAGTGTTACTTTTGCTCATGCAGTGCTGTCACCTCTAACTTTCACTATCCTAACAGCAATGATAGAACAAAGGAAGACATACTAAATTGCTTATTTTCCTTAGTAGCATAGTTTGAATTCTCAAATTTTCTTCATCTGTCAGAACTTGCAAAAGGGGGATTTGGGATGCTGGCCTTGATGCATAGGTGTGTGTGTTTGGTCTTGATAATTTTGTTTATCTAAACAAGGCTTTAAGCTACTTAGAATCATAGAATGGCCTGGGCGGGAAGGGACCTTAAAGGCCATCAAGTTCCAACCCCCTGCCATGGGCAAGGACACTTTTCACTAGACCAGGCTGTTCAAAGCCCCATCCAACCTGGCCTTGAACACTATCAGGGAGGGGGCAGCCACAACCTCCCTGGGAAACCTGTTCCAGTGCCTCACCACCCTCATAATAAAGAATTTCTTCCTAATATCCAATCTGAATCTACCCCCTTCTAATTTAAAACCATTCCCCCTTGTCCTATTACTACATGCCCTTCTAAAAAGTCCCTTCCCAGCTTTCTTATAGGCCCCTCCTTCAGGTACTGGAAGGCCGCTATAAGGTCTCCCCTGAGCCTTCTCCAGGCTGAATGGCCCCAACTCTCAGCCTGTCTTCACAGGAGAGGTGCTCCAGACCTCTAATCATCTTTGTGGCCCTCCTCTGGACCTGTTCCAACAGTTCCATGTCTTTCTTGTACTGGGAACCTCAGAGCTGGATGCAGTACTCCAGGTGGGGTCCCATGAGAGCAGCAGTAGAGGGGCAAAATCACCTGTCTTGCCCTGCTGGTGCAGCCCATTTCTCCAGATTCTCCAGGCCCCTCTGGATGACATCCCATCCTTCTGGCATGTCAGCTGCATGACTCAGCTTGGTGTCATCCACAAACTTGCTGAGGGTACACTCAGGTTCATCATCAATGTAATTGATGAAGATAATAAATAACGACGTCCCCAGTATCGACCTCTGAGGTACACCTCTTGTCACAGATCTCCATCTGGACTGCGAGCCACTGATGACTACTTTCTGGGTGAGACCATTCAACCAATTTCTTATCCACCAAGCAGTCCACTCATCAAATCCATATCTCTCCAGTTCAGCGAGAAGGATGTTGTGGGGGACTGTGTCAAAGGCATTCCAGAAGTCCATATACATACCATCCATTTCTTTTCTCCTGTCCACTGAAGTGGTCACCCCATCATAGAAAGCCACTAATTTGGTCAGGCAGGATTTGCCCTTGGTGAAGCCATGCTGACTGTCTCAAACTAGATTTAAGTTTAAATTAGCCCTCTTTGAGCAGAGGGTTGGAATAAATAATTCATACAGGTCTGATCCAATCCAACTTTTTATAAGATTATATATTTAGTGTATATATACATATATAGCTAGATAGTTATAAAGCTGCATATATAGCTGTATAGCTATAAAGCTGTACAAATAGCTTTTTTTTTTTGAGAGCTTACATGTTTGTAATTGTGGTTTGTTTGGTTTTTTCTTCTGTGGTGACAGGTTTTTTCTGCAGTCTTTTTTGGCTTGAACTCATAGGAAAATACCATCTTCCACTTACCAGTAATGTGTATCCCAAAGTCTTTTCTTTTCCTTTACTGGAAGGAGACAGCAGAAGGCCATAGTCTGAAACCATGGTCAGCTTTGTGAATATGACACAACTGAACTTATGTGTAAACCTTCTGCTTTCCAGGATAATATCTGTACATGAGTTTGTGGAGCCACTTGTAGACAAAAACTTCAATGTTTTTAGCCCCTTTCTAATTTTTATAATCTGTTATATTAAGTGAGACTGAGTAGGAAATAATATAATTTTACTTGCTTTCATCAGTTTTGAATATCTGCCCTTTAGATGGCTTAAATTGAAGATTATGTACCTCTCTATATTCATATCAAATATCTGTAAGAGCTGCAGAACAGATATCATGCATTTTAAGTAAGCTTAGCTATGAAAAACATGTGAAAGTGTCTTCATGCATGAATTAAAATATTATTAAGAGGAGTCTTGTTACAGACATATAATATAGAGTGCTGCTTTGGCTAGTAGTCAGGAATTCCTGGAGAATGTAGTTACAGCTTTCTCCTAGTGCTTCTAGTTATCAGCAAAAAACAGCTGGGGAGTCATTTTCTTGAGGCTTTCTCCTGAGCTGAAAAGGGTTTTATGTAGTGTTTAACTGGAAAGAAGATCAGATGATTTTAAATGAACCAGACTTGCGGTGCCTTTCATTGTTCCTTCAAAACTCTCCTGTGTAGCTCTGCTGATTCTGAAACTAAATGGCTTGGCGCCCTGTTTCCAGGGATGGTTGCCACACAGCTTGCTATGATCATAGTCACTGTTAGGCTCACGTAGCCAGGCTGAGATTAAGTGTGTTTAACAGTAGTTCCAGTAGATGTTGCAACATCTAGTTGACTTCTTGTCAAGGACTTGGCATTTCCGCTATCAATATCTTATGTTAAAATGTCGTCCCACACATATGAAGATACACAGAAAAGAGGATACAGCGTCAATACAGCTTCAAAATGTACAAAATCAAACAAAAGGAAAAGCTATCATGCCAGTTCAGTGTCTTTGACCCTTCATGGCTGCTCTAATAATTGTGCTACAAAGCTCATCTTTTCCTATTTAGCCAGATCCTAATCGACAGCATGTCAATGGTGAAATATGCCTTTTCTTGGTAAAATCCTTTTAATATAAAAAAAAGTTTAATTTAAAAAAAAACCCCTAGAAATTACTAGAAATCTTAGTATCAATGCTTTTCAATGATACGATATATTTTTAATGTCTAGATTAATGGTAAATAAGCAGTGATTGAATTTCTTAAAGATTTCAGACTGATACTCGAAATTTGGTTCAGGTTTAAAATGGTATTTAAGGACAGACAGTCATCTAGGTACTTTTCAAAGCACCTCAGCTAAGATCCTGAAAAGCACCCTTGCCTGAATTTGATGATGGGCACATAAGGCACGTGAGACAGGGAAAATGCTCTGGGAAAACCGTTCAAAGTATTCACACAGTTGCAAAGCTACATGCAGTGGCAACCAATGTCTGGCCAGAAAAAAAATCCAGAAAGAGCTTAAATGACAGGAATTCTTTTACTGTGCATATCGAGATACACCACTGCTTAGCTAAAGCACTGCATTTGTGTACACACCTCTGGATAATGCTTCTTTAGGAGAAAGGAGGGCTCTGTGACTCCCTGTGTAGCTATCTGCTGGGCAGCCTGCACATACACTAACAGCATGTGCTTCTTCCCAAATCTTGTAGGCTGGCAGTGGTGCTGTCAACCAGCTTTTATGCAGTATCTATGCAGCTGGAGCATTTACCTAGGAGGCAGGACATCCAATTTTACTGTTGGCCTCAGCTTGAGATGACTCTCTTAAAAAAAGAGCCTTAGCTTCCAGGTCAGTCGGTTGTCGTAGGCTGAGCACAGCCATGACTAAATTTCATTAAAATGTCTGAGCCATAGTTCATAAAAGTCAGAAGTGAAAACAGATGATCACGAGGCTGGGGAAAAAATGCTAGGTCTCATTGATCTGAAAAATGAAAAGATAGTGCAGGTTATTATATATTCTCAGACATTACATATTTGGGATTATACTTCCATCTGCAGCCATAGGGAAACTTTAACCTCCCTCCTCTCTCACCGGCTGGTCACCTTTGCAATCTTTCCAACCGCCACAATCCCCAAATTTGTTTGCAAAGCATGAACTTTTTCAGTGCTGCTTCTCACTAGCAGCGTCACATTTTGACTGGCAGCAGCTCTAATTCTTGGAGTGAATGTGCCTTTACCCCCCATTTGGCATCTCTGCCAGAGGAACACAGGAGCGGGAGCAGCCCTTGCTCTATGCTGTCTGTAGCTCTGCTCCTACTGGTACTTTGCACCCCAGAGAATTTGCTTGCTACCTTATGTAAAACTGCCATTTCACTTCTGTGTATAAACTCCAATGTTATGTTTTCAATCAGGCCCACAAGTTAAACTTAGTAACAAGAGCCATGGGAAAATTAAGCTTTTACTATATGAAGTAAGCAATAAAAGGAGCATAAAGATCACCACACTGAATTAGACCTGGGCAATATATCATTTGGGAAAAATAAAAAGGTTTTCAGAGGGGAGTACCGGCAGTGTTGGAATAACCAACTGAAATGGAAACTTTCCTTGTAAGATCAGGAGACACAATACCCCTTATCCAGAAGATAACCCCTTATTTAATTCATGTCCCACATAGGTATCTATGTCACTATTGGGTAATTAGCTTTTTTTTTTCCTTCTGGGGTCATATATTTTGCAGATTGAGCCAAATAAGTCCCTGGGATCTGTCACTGATGAGAAGCACTGCTCTAGCTCTCCCCTTGAGAAGAGGAAGCAAAGAGCATGTTCAAATATTTTATGAACATGATGCTGAAGTGTGGAAACACAAAAAAAGGGTACAAATAAAACCAACTGTACTTTTAACAAAGGAAAATATCCAATTAAAGTTATGCCATAGGATAAAAATAATTCTTTTTGTTGTACAAATTATAGAACTATTTTAACCTTGAGCAAGATTGCATTGCTTTTGCCATACAAGTGAATAGACGTACAGTAGGTAACTATTCATTTTTATATTTGTTGTTCTAAAGGCAGAAAACAAATATAAAAATGAGTCAAATCAACTATTAAACAGATATTTGCTTTAAGGGCAAAAGCAATTTAGTATTGTTCAAAGTTAAAGTAATGTTTTTCCTGAATGATTCAACAAAAATCTGTATCTTTAAATACTGTTTAGACAAACATAAGAAGCTGAACTAACAACACAATAATTCTGAACACCTTTGTGTTTTTATACTACAGGAAAGTATATTTGGCAGCAGTGTAGGTTTTTCTGATAATGCCCCATCATTTTGTGACAGACGTGAGAAGAAGCCTGGCAAGGGTTTTCTCATTCCTGCTACTGAAATAAAAATGGTCATAGCTTTTAATCACTATCAGTTCACATAGATTCAAATTAGGGAACAGTAGTGATACAGTATGGATTTATCATCAATATTCTATCCACTCTCACAAAGAATTAATAAGCAATATAAACCACACAATTTCATTAAAGCTTTAGGTTTATATCATTTTTTTATATGATTTTTTTTCCTTAACACAACACAGAGATCTCTCATCTTTTATCTCAAAAAAGCAGGAAAAAACTTCAAAAATGCAGACCATACTTTGACATCCCATCAGTGTTTCAGAGTTTTGTTGGAATTCTCATTAAGCCAGCAAATGCCAGTGGAAGTTGATCTACATTATAGAATGCCATTACTGTAAGAAATCTAGAGAAGGAAGCTGTTCTTCTAGTTGGTGAAAACATCTTCAAAGCTCTGAATTATGATGGAAAAAGCAACACCTCATTATTCTTGAAATCCTTTCTCAAGTCACCTTCCACTCAAGTGCTGAATTCTCCAGCCATGTAGCAGCCGAACAGGGGAGAGATGTAAATACTGGAGCTTGCCAGCCGTTGCATTTATTTGCTTCCTATTCCTTTCCTCTCTGCTTAGTTCATCTTGTTTTGTTGCAATATATTGGCTTTTTAGGGAGCATGCTTTTTTATAGGCTTCAGCTTTTATTAACAGAACTGTGCAGGTTCAGAAAGCGGGGGCCTTGTACTTTTTCTCTAAACTGCATGGGAATTCCTCAGGGGGTCTCCTAAGTAATGACTTGGCAAGATACTGCTTAGCTAATGAATTCTTTCCAGATTACGGCCCAACACATCTATCTCGGTGTTTCCTTATTAGTTTAGGGCTGTGCATAAGAGGCCACCAAGCATACTAAGAGGACTGCAGAGGATGGCAGGTTCCAGGCTTGTACTGCTGGAGATCTCGTCTTAGAGAGCACTCCATGAAGGGTCCAAATTGCTCTCTCCAACACTCGCAAATACTGGAGGGAGGAGGGAGCTTTTTATACCTTCAACATACACATTTGACTGGTATCTGCCCCCTCTTTGTTTTAAATCACATTTGGGGGTGCTTGTCCTTATAGGGAAAGAGACCACACGGTGATGCATTCAGGGTTTGTACTACTAGTGCCCATTTGTTCTCCTACAAATGATTTCGCCTCTCCTTTAAAGCCTTTGTAATAAGTTAGGCAGAACATTAGAATGCAGTTAGAGTGAAGGATGATGTTAAACCCTTTTTTCAACAGAAGTATTTCCATTGGCTCTAATTATTAGTTCAAACACTAACGTGCGCATGCATGTGTGTGTGTGAGCGTTAACGATGAAAAGCAAAGCTATTCACAGATTTCACTTTAATACACTATAGATTTCCATGGATTTTACTACTCCTCTCTATAGATTTTTTTTTCCACTTTGAAAACCTTCACAGGCTTCACTTCAAATATATTTATGGTGGCCCCTCTGCTGACCCCAAGCAGGTTAATCTGGTGATGCATATTATATAATGTGATTACAGAAGGTAAAACCAGGCTAATAAGGTACAGTGTGTGGAGTTCTTTAGTGGCTTTGATGTGTATCTTTCAATTTTCAGTCTTGCCTGTAAAAAGCAATAAAACCCCCCTCAGTTACCGCAGTGCTTGTACTCCCTCTTTCACATTGCCAGGTTTTTCTAGGCTGACATGAACTGTACCTGTCTTGTTTCTCACAGGCATGTCCCTTTGGTCTTTTCAAAGTTATGAATACTTGAGACACTCCTACAAATTACTCTGCTGATTAAAAATCCTTGATCATATCATCTTTTAGCTTTTAAATGTGCTGTCAAACAATGGAATCAGAAATATGGGGCTGCCGCAGTTATTTCATATTAATGCTTCAAGTTCAAACAAAGTGTCAAGATGACTAAGTACAAGGGATTTTCAGAATGCTTTAATGTTGCCTCATTTCAAATCACTTCATAAGCAGCTTGGTAATGAGCTCAATAAATTCTACTGGAAAAAAAATGCTTGCTACAAAAAAAAAAAAAAAAAAAAGTAGGTTGCTATTTTATAATTAGCCCTCTGGGCTTGTGGGAAGGAGTTTTATTTCCTGTTTGAAATCCACTTTGTTAGTGCTGTGATGTGAAGATGGCTAAATGAGTATGAAATATTGTAATTAAGTACATCACAAGCTGTTTATCTTATCAGTAGTGTTTTTCTTTAAAAGCTGCCTTGTTGACCACTGGTGTATTACCCCAATTTTTCTCTTCTTTGCCAACTTAATAGACAGAGGTTTTCTAAACACTGCAAAGGAGAAAGATGGCAGAAAGACAGCAAACAAACATAACTGAAATCTAGTAGCTCTCTTTTGATGGAGCAGATATCTTTCCCTTTTCTCTGAGCTGTTTATTCACCAGGCAAAGTGAGGTTTGTAAATACCATCTTGACCTGAAAGTGTGTGGCACATGGAGGCCTTGGGACTGTGTGGTGGATCTTTGCATGCCCTGCCAAGCAGCCCGCAGGGCAGAAGGAGAAAGCCAATCTGATTGCTGGAAAAATGAACTGGTTTATTACTGATGGGGAGCCGATCTACTGGGGTTGCCCTTGCTCTATGCTGTTATTCTAAAGACTTACTATTATGATACCCTTCTGACCTCCTATATTAGCTCAGTCAGGTAGGATAAATGTAGCCTGTAACACACTTGTTTATAATGTTAGTGTGTTTTTTGCAAGGATCCCTTGAAATGTTTGGCTGGGGACTGTACCCTGACACTCTGATTTAGTGAAGAAGTCAAGATTGCTTGTGTAATTAACATGGACTTTACATAGTTCAATACTTCTTAGTATGGGCACCAGATTATCTGTGCAAAGGTCCCTGAACAAGGGGTATTCCTAGTGTTCTACTGTATTTCCTCACAGTTGTTCTGATTTTGCAGATGTCTTGTTTTTGACAGAGAATGAACTGCGTCCTGAGAACCTCAGGGCTTTGCTGAGTAGCCCCTCACCAGATTATGAGGCTCTATAGGTACATCAGCATGGCTCTGCTCTTGGGCCAGTTTGTATCTCTGAAAGGCAACTTCTTATCTCTGCCCACCGCTGAGCTCAGCCACTCACTCAGATTTCTCTGACTTAGTGTTGGATCTTCGGCAATGCTGTCCTGAGCTACTGGGACATCCTTATCCAAGTGATTGTTCACATTGTCTAATACATTTGTGAGGCATGGCTTCCTGTTATAGGAGCTGTGCTCCCAGTTCCTAATTATATCACATTTATCCATATGTCTGCTCATTTTACTCTGCACATTAATTTCAACCTATTTGCTAACTAAAGAATTCAGACTGGTAAGAAGATTCCCATATTCACCCTTACAGTATTTTTATTCCTTTGGTAGCAAGTCAGTTTTAATTTTTAAATTGCAGGCGGAGTTCACAATTCACTGGTATAATATTCTTGTAGAAACTGAGTTAATACTGCTGGGTCTGGGAGATTTGTTACTGTTTATTTTATTACCATCTTCTAAATCTTCCCCTATTGATGTTTTATTTTAACATAGCATTCCCCCAAAATTTAAGTTACTTTTCCAATATGGAGATGAGTACTGAGAATTTATTTAGTATTTCTGCGTTGGGGACTCTTTTTGCACCTTGATCACATCTGTCATTTTACTGACAGGCTTTCTGTTTTACATATGTATAAAGAAAATATTTATTACTATTATGCCTCTATCAGGAGTTTCCCGTTATTTTTTCTTGACTGTTCTATGATGGTTTTACATGTAAGCTGCCAAAATTAATGGGGACTTTTTGTTTGGTTGGTTTTGTTTATTTTTTTCCCCTCATTTAAACATGTCTTATTTTAAGGTTGTGTTTTTAGTTCTACTGTCTCCTTTGCTTATCTTTCTTATATAATTTAATTTTTTTTTTATAGGAAGTATACACTTGAAGCGTCAAACCAGTGGCTTTAAGCAGTCTCCACTCACATAAAGTATTCAACATCTTTCCTTCCCTTTAAATTCTCTTAACATGTTTACATATTTTTATAAACTCATCTTGTCTAAAGACAGATATTACTGAAATGTCTAAACTCCTTTGCTTGTCATTCTTACAAGGATACTGAATTAGAGTAAATAACGTTTGCTATTGAGACATGATCCTCAATTTACATCCTCATAGAAATTCTGCACAGTGTTTTGCAACTTCGTCTTGTCTTCCTCTGTAACAATTCAGACTCTTTTAGTGGCTTTAACACTACTCATTCACTGAAGGAATTAGGTTTGCAGTTAGGATTTTGTAATCAGGAACGTAAGTTTGATTTTGTTTATCTCATATGATATGGTTAACAAATAATTCTTTACTTATTTATTTAATGGACTTTTTCCCCCTCATATATTCATTAGAGCTGTTTTAGAATGGACCATTTCCCCTTCCAAACCAGCCTCATGCCACTGGTAATTGTTGGTTAAGTGATGCATTAGGGGAAAGTAAACTTAACCACACTGTACTCTGATGTCCTCTTAGTGATATAAATTGTGGGGAAAAAACCCATCTTGATGGCAGGTGGTCCACTCCTGTGCCCTGAGGCATGAGGTCTAGATACATTCTTGTCTTAGCTTTTTATAACAACAAATGCTGTAACTGCTTGTAAAATTAGTCATCCTTTTCAAGACTCCAACCACAGTATTTGTTGATGACTTTCTATGTCAATAAATTTCAGCAGTTGATTCTGAAATATATGCAATAGTTTTCCTTTTGTATTTGCTTTACTGCTTCCACATTTACTGGCCGTTAGTTTAATTGTTTGACAGCCTTTTCTTGATATGCTGCAGGGTGAAGAAATAAGTGAGGATGAACTATACCTATAGTTGTAAATAACTTGGGTGACTCTCTGTGATAGTCTTTAACAAACTTACACACCCTGAATTTCTCAGGGCCTGGAGTGCACTGACAGGCTCTGATTACCCTGAGCAGACTGTAAACATCTTTTCTGTAATCCTCCTTTTCAAGTGTTCTTCTCCTCCTACTCTGTTATCCACTAAAGTATCTTCATTTCTGTTCTGAAGCACTATGTGGATATCTATGAGGACCTGTGCACCAAAGTGTTGTGGTCTGTTGGCAGCACAGTGTCCCCTGGCACTGCTGACAGGGTGCAGAAGGAGATCATGCTTCTAGCGCTGAACACTGAACACAATGTCATCAGTGGCGTGAGTGCTGGTCCAGATTATGGTAGCCATCCTGGCTTCCATCTTCAGCTTCTGGAAGGTGTGGGTGAGAATGTTGGAGTACAACAGATCTGGATCAGAGCATGAGTACAGAGACAAATGATTGCAGGACAATTAGAATCTCTTGGTACTCTAATGAACATGACAGATTTTTACCATCTCTATTCAAACATATCTCTCTACCTCTACTCCTATATCCATATCTGTATCCATAAAACCATAAAGCAGAATTCAGGTGCCTAAATGTAGGTGTCTCCTGCCATTGGCAATACCTGCAGCATCTTCATGGGTGGGAGGCTTGTGAAATAAGGGACTTCTGTCCTGGAAACTAGGTATGACACTCTATGTTCTCTAACACAGCTCTAGGGATCCATACATAAGTAACTGAATCCCACCAAAAAAAGTGAACTAACTTCTTCTATTCTTGGTGATAACTGTTTCAGTCATAATTTAGGCATCTAAAACCAAATTATCTTAAGTGATAATATGAAAGTTTTGGATTATGAATATGAATTATTTTATGCCTATGTAGTTTGGGATTCATTCCACCATCATGTTTTCTCAATTTGATTGCCAGGTTGATGACAGTTTATTTACCCTAATACTTATATACCAGCAGCTTAATCTTTTCCCATTTTAATGAAAAGTAACATAGAAAATAAGTTACTCTTCTATTGCCTACAATGGTGCTTGTCCCAGGTTTGCCATATGAAACCATGGAAAGCAGGACCTTTATCCATTGTATGTATATACTTTTATTTTCAATATCTTTGTAGTCTGCAAAGGATTTTGAAGCTGATTCAAGAAGTTTAGGAAACTGAACTCTACCTGTAGAAATAGTTGAATCCCACTCCTAATTGAAATATGAGGTCCATGAGGGCTTAAATTGCAGCTAGCGACATTTAGGACAGATAAAAGCAGTAAGGGTAGATGTTGTAGAAATATATTACCTAAGGCAGGTCGTGGAATTTCTATCATGCAAGTCTTTAACAAAAGGTTAGACAAATGTTTGTGTGGAGTACTTCAGCTGTAGTATACTCTCTTTTTGGCAAGGAGATGGATTAGGTCACTCTTCCGTATCTTTTCCAGTCTTATTTTCTTTCAGCCTACATGAAAGAAATTTCTAATTTACCTTCCTTGCCAAACAATTTACTAATAAGGAAAAAAAATAGAGATATTAGACTAAAATGATCAGTAAAAGGTGTAACAATCTGTAACATGTAGATCATGATCATGTAGAGCATGTAGAGCATGTAGATCATGTAGAGCATGTAGATCTGTAGAGCATGTAGATCATGATCAATGATACTTCTGAATTTAGTCTTGGGATGATGGTTTTAAAATTTTAGCACCACCCACAGGAGAGCAGAATATTCTGTAATCAACAGTAAAATTCTTTATGAGAACAAGCGCAGTATGCGCAGTATTCTATGGCTTTTCCATGAGTAGCCAATACAACTGTTCTCAAACCCCATGATATCATATAAGCCAGATTCTGCTGTCCTTACTATCATAGTTATGAACCACATGTACTCTATGCTGTATATACTCTGTACACTGAATGACTTGTTAATATGAGCAAAGCCAGCTGGATATATGCTGTAGAATCTTATACTGGTTCTTTTGAAGAAGTAGTCAGCTCATATTAAATCAATCATTTACAGAGAGCTAAATCTGAATTTGTATACCTCAAAGTTAACAGTGATTCTCCTTCACAAGAAAGAGTCAATCTGTGAGTTCACTCCACTATACACAGCTGAGGTAGAGTAATACCACCTAAGCACCCACCCTGTGGTAATCCCTGCTATTAAAGTAAGTTGGAAAGTTCAGGTCCCATTTTAGACAATAATGCTTCTACTGGGAAAGAGAAATTCCAAAGGACTAAGGTTTTCTTGAGAAAATTCTGGCTCTCACATTGGAAGTTTTATTCTGTGCGACAAGAATGAGAATATAACTGTGAGGGAAAAAAAAAAGATTCTGCACTGTTTAATGTCACTTAATTCACAACTAGCACTCTGAGTCTAATCTATTACATAATTAATAGCATATGCGTTGATACATGCATTGACATAATTCAACTATAGTGGTCAACACACACCAAGGTTAGATTATTCTGTTCTGCAGATGGTAAAGCTGTGGATATTGCTGTGATATATCCAACAAGAATAATTTTTCTTAAAGATATCCTTAATATTATCACTGTGTCAACAGAAATGGTAAAAGAAATATCTGAGAGGAATAGTAATAGCTTCTGAGTTACTGTTGCCAAATATGAACTCAGAAAGAAAAAAAAAAGTGAATCTAATATGAAATGCACATCAAAAGCCATATCAGCAATAGTATACAATTTAAAAAAAAAAAACAGGTTCCCTTACTCCTTCACTTACTCTTTTAAAGACCTTCCATTGCCAATCAGTATTACTTTGGTTTTATTTGATTCAGCTAATTCACACCATCCATGTAATTTCATCACATCTGTCAAGCACTGTAAAGCACTGAAATTTATATGTATGAGTTTAATGAAAAGCAGATGAAAACTTTATGTTATTTCTAATATAATTAATATTTCCAGCAGAGTAGTTCTTTTTTTTTCCCCCTTTCTGTTTTGATAGGCTTGTCTATCTGTCTGCCTACCTGCCTTCCACAGATCTATCTGCCCATTATCTGGGAAGGTGCTTGGATGAGCATGGCAGCTATAAACTTTACAGAGCAGGTGACAGGCTGGTGATCTGCAAAGCTACTCAGACCAGAATATACTGGGGTGGGAAACAGCTGCACATTAACACTGGAGCAGGGCCCAAAAAGAGAGAAGAATCCCTCAGTCACTTCTGTAAGACTCCTCTGTTGCTAATGTGGCTGCATAGCTAATGGTATCCCATCTAGCACTCTCCACTTTTTCTTCAACAATGACAATATGAACTGTGGGCTGTAGTTCACTTTTCATTGCTAAGGTACCTTGTTGCACCTGCTGTACGAGAGGAATAGGAATTCTTATTTAAAGTGAAAGTATTCCCTCTCAACTTGTCTATATTGTGACTTCTCAAAAATACATGCCAGTTACCACAAAAACAAAACAAAACAAAAAACAAAAACTCCAGCTTTTTCCTTGTTCTTTACAGAAGCTTGATTTTATATAGATTTAGGAATGGCTATTCAAAACTCTAAATTTTGTCTCTATTTAAGTTCAACTGAGTAAAAAGATGTTTTAGTTTCTTTCCACAAAATCAACTACTATTTTCTGGTATCTTCACAAATTAATTTCCTCCCCTGAATTATTCACATGACAGGATTTGTTTGGATTCACAGTGCATTCATGTTGTAAGTACAAGGCTTCTCTTAGCAGTTATTCCTGACTTAGTGGTGAATTTCAGGAACCCAGTGTAAATTTTTGCAGTGAAAGATGAATCACAGAGAAATGGTGGATTTAAACATCTTTACCCTGAGAAGTTTCATTTTATCTTAGCTCATCAAAGCAAACTCCTTTGAGGTGAAAATGTAGCAAAAAAGATGCCTGAACAAAATCAGGGAGCAGTCACCTAATTCTTTTTGAGGGAGCTCTCAATCTTCCTGTCAGCCTAATCTTCTGAGAAGAATTCTTTCCCTAGAATAATTATAATCAATAATCTTATATGCTAGTGATATAACTTCTGCACCATTGTTTACCTGTCTGCCTTTGGGATTGGAACCATATTGCGCTTAGACTGCTGAAATTTTGTAAAATGTCATTATTTGACAGTTTAGCCATCTGCCCTCATCCAGATGCTACCATTCTCCTAGACTGTTCTGTCACTGAATGAATGCAAAAAGCACGTCAGTCTCTGGAACCCATTTACTGTGAAGCAGTGTATGCTACTCTTTGCTAGCTCAGCCTTTTCCTCCAAAATATTGTGCATATTCATTGCTCTTCTGAATATTTTGTCTAAAATGCTATTGGGAATGTTTTTCTTTCTTTTAATTCATGTGAGAGTTAGCAATTTTTGAGTAAATAGTTCATTTTCTGTAGAAATACTGCTGTCCCATCTCCCTCAGATGAATGCCACCCTTCGGATCCTGTTCCAAACTGTGAGAGAATATCAGTGGTTATTGTATAGAAGATCAAGAGAAGATCTGGAGAAGATGAGTACTCCCTGCAGTATTTCAGAGCTCTTCTTCTTTCTTAAACATCCTCAATTTTTATCTACTTGTGAGAACATCAGCAGTTCCTTTGGGAAATTTTTTTCACATAAGTGGGATGCTAGGTCATGTCTTTGAAACCTTTTTGGATTGCAGCTTGCTTTCTTTGTGGTCCTGGGTAATTTATTTTCCAGACAAAACCAAAATCTGTATATAAGCATTTTATTTTAAAAATGCAAAACTTAAAAAAAAAGTCATCTAGGTGTTTGATCAACCTTTTTAAAGAAAAAGGAATCCTTTTGAGATGGATAAGGCACACAGCTTTGGGATGTAACAGAGGCCTTTCAACAAAAAGAAAAATATAACTGTACAGGAGATAATGGACAGAAGAACTTGCTTATTTCCTCTGTTCAGACTCAGAGTTTCTTAACACATAGTAGAAGTCTGCAGGCTATGTGGAGGGTCACACGGGGTATGAATAGAAGGTATATTTAGGATTTAGGCTTATATGTCAATAAATAATTGCCTTAGAGATGTGGCTTGCAGTCAAAAGGATACAACTGAATGGTCTTAGAGAAAAAAAAATCCTGCCACTTTAATCATGAACACAGAGGAAGGAATAAATCTCATTTTCATGTACTGTACTTAACTGGTGGTATTATCCGCCAGTGGGGAAGAGGCTTGAATTGTTGAAAAGGCTGATGGGATCATCTCTATGCCTAAGTACTTAAGTAGTGCTCAGCACTGTGGTGTGTGAATGCCTCCCAAATATTAAGAAATAAAAATAATATCTCATGTTTTTTTCCTGACACCTAAAATTTTAAAAGGGATAAATTGAGTATTACAAATGGACGAGTTGTACATGTCTGAGTAGGTGCCACTAAAGTATGCAAAAACTGTTGTATCCTCTCTTCCAGGAATCAATAAATTTTGGGGTTTTTTTTCCTATGAAAAAAGAACCACAGAAGGGCCACCAATAGATGTGGAAAAAAAATTAAGAACTGTCGGCTGAGGAAATAGAACGATTAAAGTACATTTTACCAGCAGCAAAATTAATTGAGATATACAGAGGGTGAGAGTTCACGTGGTCAGTTTTAGTCAGTGGAAATTCTGGTGCTTATCCTAGCTATAGAAGGAGATAATAAAACTAAGGTATCTGTATTAGAACGAGGAAGTTATCACTAGAGGGAGAAGTACACTGAATATGGCCTTTAACTGAATAAATCAAAAACAGATTTATTTTTTCGGTCTCTCTGGTAAAACATTGCATTAACATTATGGTGCACTAAAAAAGATAAGTTTTAGTCATGGACACATTGGCTGCTAAGTTGCCCACATGGAAACAAGTAATAGAGTTACCCTCTTCTATTTCTTCTGCTGTTTCTTAGGGAACTAAAATATAGCTCATTTTCATGATCTTCTATCCTGATATTGTTTATTAATATTTAATAGTATTAATTACTTTCTCATTCACTAGTATATATTCACCTTGAGAGAATTCTCAAAAGCAGAAACCAAAAGATTTCTGGTATATGAATGAACGTAATCTGAAACAGAGTGAGCTTTTGTCCTTTTCTTATCTCTTCGTGTCTCCTCATGCTTCTTTCTGGCACTTAATACCTTTACTATTTGCATAAACATCACAATAACTCTGTTGCATATTCACTTCTGGGTTAGAGGCTATCTCTCAGGCTGTGGGTCTGAAGGGAAAACAAGGCCAAAAGTAAAAACTGAAAAATGGATTGTCATTCTTAAGCTTGTATCAATTAGCATATATTTGATACTACTGCTAAAACTGACCCACATGTCCTTTTATTGAATTCAGGTATGCTATACATGCATGTAAAATTATATGTGCTGGCTTAATTGTAGGTTTAGTCAAATGAGCTTGAAGGAATGGAAACTATAATTTGACTGGGGAAAAAAGAAAACAGCAACTTTCACAGACTCACAGAGAAAATCTTAACTTAGGTACAGCATGCACTACTGGTGCTGTAGTTTACTACTAAATTAGAAGAAATATGAAAACTTCAGGTTTCAGCAAGAGTGATGCTCTTGGGCATCTTCTGCTTTGGCTGGCAGACACAGTAAACAGATATGTAAGATTTCTATAAGCCCTCTCTTGAACCTGTACCTCTCTGTCCATGGACTAAGGTAGCTATACCCGGCTACCTTCCTCCACAGCAAAGTTTGACTTCCATTGAGTAGTCTCCAGCATGAAGAACTGAAGGTCCAAAAGCACATCTAGACTTAAGCTACTTGCTCTGCGCTGAGATACTTGTTTGGCTATAATGGCTCTTGTATGTCAAAATACTCCTTTTCCATGTACTCCTTTTCTCACCTTTTTACCTCTATGGATGAAATATTTCTTTTAAAGAACTGAATACATGACTTAGATCACAGATGGCAGAGATGCCACAGGAAGATGGACGAGAAGAGTAGGCAGAAGCTGAGGATACTGCTAAACTGCATTGTACTTGACAGTACTGGTGTCTTTGCTTTGTTATAGAGTGGCTATTAGGCTCCCCATGCCTCATTGCATAAATGGGTTGTGAGATGCTTATGGGTTGTGAGATGCTTGTGAGAAAAAATGCAGCTGTGAGGCAGCACAGAAGAGGAGGAAAAAGAAGTGAAACTGCCTAGCTGTGCAGAAATAACTGTGGTGTACCAATAAAGTTTAATGTTAAAAGATCTTGTTAGAAACTTCCCATCAGCACAGTTTTATGATGCTAACAAGCAAGAGCAGCTCACTAATTATGAGTACCCATGCTAGACAGAGTTTATATTTCATGCTCCCTCTTACTGAGCTATACACCTGCTTTGTGACAAGCATCCCACTTCTAGGTCTGAAAGCTTCCTTAAACTTTACATCAGGAAACCTCTCTGTTTTGTTCCAATCTTTTGTTTCCCTATGGTTCACCACCCACCATCCTCTTTTTCACTGATTTCTACTCATAGCATCAGCATTGCCATCAGTAGACTTCCCACAATCATCCATGGTTTTATTATTGCTCAATTTTTTATTTATTTACTTCATTATATCTCCTTATTCTATGGACTTTTTTGTGTATTGTGACTGTTTGCCCACCCCCTCATATCTTAAACCCCTTTTGTACCTTTATCAAGATGGTTTCGATTTTTATTACGACTTGTTTGCTTCTGTCCTTAGGTGACCTTCAGTTCCTAACTATTGACATAAGCTTTACCATTGATTCTAGGCTGTCCCTTGGAGCTACAGATTCTTGAGGTCACTGTCTTGCAATTTCTCAGCTGAAATATCCCCATCTCTAAGGCTTCAATCTGTTTCTATTGAACAAAACATTAGATTGGGGATCTGGAGTGAAGTGAACAGATATTGGATTAATATTGCAATCCAAGAGTTTCTAACACTTCAGGGAAAACATAGCCATAGTAGTCCAAACTCACTTTTAAATCTGATTGATAATAAAGTGGTGGCTCCATTTAATAAATAATTCAATGTGTAATGAGGACATAGTTCTACAAATAGCACTAAGGAGATACAGGGCTCAGTGGTTTAGGTCAGCTACATATCTCCTTGTGTACAGTGGGGAATATGTGCCCTCCTATAACAAAATGGTTTTATTGAAGAACAGGGAAAAGTTTTATTAACTTTTTCTTTAATTTATAAAGTGTCTTTCTGCAAGAAAAGAAACCTTTGGGGAGTTTCAAATAAATAAGTGGAAATACGCAGATAAAATTTTGTGCAAGAAATTAAAATGTGGTGTTTAAAATATAAAGCAACTTTCTATCTCCAATGCCTGCTCTTGGTATGGAAAATGACAATATTGAGATGATTCTTTAAAGTTATTTCCTCACTTCCCACATTTTCAGCTCTGATAAGGACTAGTCCACCAGCCATCAATTTCTTTCCTTGAAGTTAGTTGCAACAGCCCTGCTGGGGGTTCATTATGCAGCTAATAATAGCTAGAGCCTCTGAATAGTTCAGGAGCTTCTGGGCAAATTTTTTTTTTCTGCTGTCAGATTCCTCTTCCCCACTGTATGAAGGGTAATGTGATCCTCATCCAGTAGCTCTATGTGTTTTTTGGACAGAGGTATTTCTCCTAGATGTTTTCTACTCAATTTATTCTGTCTTTTGCTACATAAATGGTACAAAGAAAATGGAAAATCTATTGAACTAAACCCCCTGAGAGTTACTGGTTTAGATGACTAGATGTGGTAAGAACCTTCCGTCGTTCTGAGGCTGCAGAAGGTTAGGAGTTTTCAAGCTACTTTCTGAAGTGACTCTATGCTATCTCATTTAGCACAATACTAATCAAGCAAATCGTGGTTTTTCAGCCAAAGATGTGTTTGAAAGCCAACATGTTCGGTCTCTGGTCTTTGCAGATTTCCATAAACAGCATGATTCTCTCCTGTTCTGGGAGAAGGTCATACTGCACAACAATTAAAGTCCTATCTATGGTCGGTTGTGCCGTGGAAAATGCAATTGACCTTTGAGAGGTGAAAATTGCCTTCTGTCTCAGCAAGAGTTAGGTCAAACTGTTCAAACTTGCAACAAAACAATCCCTTTCCTCCTTGTCATTTGTAAGATAGCTTTTACCCTCTGTCCCTGTTTTTGGGCAAATGTATCACCAGTAGGAAAAATATCACATTAATAATTTTTAGTGTCTTTTTCAATCAGTAGCTAAGACCCATCTAACTACATTTTTCTGTCCTTAGCTGGGAAGGAAGTGAGGGAGGATATCCTGGCATTTGCTAATCTGTGTACCATTGGGTACTTTCTGAATAAACTCCTTTTAACCAAGTCTTGCTTGAACACACTGTAGCTGGTCCAAGGTGCCAGTTTTAAGACCTAAGGACTACTTTAAAGAGATTGATACATAAAAGGATGTTCCAAGTCACTTCAGAAATGCGCTAGAGAGCTAAGGAGTTGTGAAACATGCTAGTTAATACGGTGACTTGGTCTGAAAACGTTTTGCTCTGTGTTGTAGGTCAAGGCTCTTCTGATTTCGAGGGATGACAAATGAGAGGGGAAAAAAAAAGTATTTTGCCTTTCTTGAACCTCTTAGGGAAAAGATGTAGGCTGTGTCTTTCAGCACTTGGAAAATGAAATCTTTGCACCTGACTGTACCTCATAGAACTGGCATTTGTAATTTATTTGGCTGCTTGTGTCATTGTTCCCTTCTTCCACTGCTTTTTCTGTTCTTTGCATGATGTTCATGAACATTGTGTTCTTATGTTTCTGTATTACAGTTCTGTCTTCTTTCACCTGTGAGAAGATATTTCATTTACTGATGTAATTTTTTATGTGTGCCATGTGATTACGTACTGCGAAATAGTGGAAAGGGGTGCCATGGCCTTTTGGTAATGTTTTCTCAGTAGAACATTAAATTTTGTTGTTAGAGCTTTTTTTCTTGGTTTGGGTGGGTTTGGGTTTTTTTTTTTTGTTTTGTTTTTTGGGTTTTTTTTTTTGGTTTTTTTTTTCTCATTAGGCTACATTTCCATTCTCTTCTAAATCACAAAGTAACAAACGTCATCTCTATAAAAGGCAAGAATGACGCGGAATAATTTTTAGCAATTCCAGAAAGGCCTGTTGGATACATAGCCATGGTATTTAAAAGCAAGACAGTAGAATTAAATTTTAAAGTTAATATATCAAAACAATAATTCACCTGTTTTCTCATTAGAGAAAGCAAGTAACTTATTTTTCAGTATGTGGATATTAAAAATGACATGCAAAAGTTTATTAGTCAGAGTCACATGCCTCCGGTACTTTCCAAATACTGTGTCAAACACTTTTAGAAATGCAGACTTTTATTAAGTGATATCTTGTAGTATAGTTTGTGGAAATAGAACTTGATCCATTGCAGAAGTAATTTGTATTATGAAAGTAAAGTGAGTATATCTAACAATGAATATGCATATGGTTTTGTGCCCATGATTCTCAGAATAGCAACACCCATACGCACATTTTTGATATTCAGAGGTGCATATATTTGCATACATTTACATGGTGGTAAATATCACCACACGACAGCAGGATCCAAATTTCAGAAAATGCATAAGCTATTTACTACTTTAGCAGAATGTAATCAAATATTGATATCCTGACCTTTATTGTAGTTGCATTGTGCAGAGGTTGGTCTGCAGTTCAATTTTTTTTAATCTTTTATTTTTGTAAAGAAACATTCCAGCTGCTCTTAAAGAGTTAAAATGCATTAGGAACTATTTGCTTGTCAGTTCCTTTTTGTGGTTGTTGCATGTTTGGTTTTCTCTCTGAAAGCTGTGTGTGATGTCCAGTACTATTATTCTAATATTTTCCAACAGGATAATGTATCTTAAGAGTTTCAAAAGGCAACTAAACATTGTGAAAAGTTAATTCAAGGCTGTGAGTTTCTGCATCAATATACTATCTGTGTTTACAATAAAAAATATGATCAGATTTTAGCATTTATGGAGATATGAAGCAGCGCTAGCAGCAAATTAAATCAAGCTTGTGCCTATAGTTTAAGAGCAATTGCAGATAGAACAGCATTTTAACATCAGCACCTCTGACCTCTGCCAAATGGAAGCGAGACAAAATGTGGGAAGGCTGGCATATAGTAAACAAATTACTGTGTGCTGGAAAGACTTTGTCAGTATACCAAAAACCCCCAAATTCCTCTGTACAAAAAAACTAGTGGATATTATACAGGGCAAGGAGCAATTAATAACAATTATTCATACCCTCACTCAAAATGAAATCCCAGGCTGAACACAATTCACGACACCAACCTGTATTGTGAGGTCAACATGCTGGACGGAAGGGATGCCATCCAGAGGGACCCTGACAGGCTGGAGAGATGGGCCCATGCAAACTGCATGAAGTTCACCAAGGCCAAGTGCAAGGTCCTGCATGTGGGTTGGCACAATCCCAAGTACAACTACAGGCTGGGCAGAGAATGGATTGAGAGCAGCCCTGAGGAGAATGATCTGGGGGTGCTGATCAATAACAAGCTCAACATAGCTTGCCTATGACATAGTGTGGGAGGACCCAGGGGGACTTCATTGCAGCCTTCCAGTACCTGAAGGGAGCATACAAACAGGAGGGGAATCAACTTTTAAAAGGGTAGATAATGGCAGGACAAGAGGGAATGGATTAAAGCTAAAGAAGAGAAGGTTTAGATTAGATATTAGGGGGAAGTTTTTTTACAGAGTGGTAAGGTGCTGGAACAGGCTGCCCAGAGAGGTGGTGGATGCCCCATCCCTGGAGGTGTTCAAGGCCAGGTTGGATGGGGCCCTGGGCAACCTTGCGTAGATCCAGCCAACAGCCCAGGTCAAGTGCCTCTACATGAATGCACACAGCTTGGGCAACAGACAGGAGGAGTTAGAAGCTACCGTGCTACTAGGAAGCCATGATCTCATTGTCATTACTGAAGCTTGGTGAGACACACCCAAGAGCTGGAGTGTGACTATCAATGACTACAGGCTGTTCAGAAGGGACAGGCTGGGAAGGACGGGGCGGTGGTGTTGCCTCCTATATCAGGAAAGGGATCAAGTGTAAAGAACTGTCCCTGAAGAATAGCCAGGAGCAAGTTGAGACCCTAAGAGATGAGGCAATAAAGAACATGGTTGGTAGCATCTACGACAGGCCACCTAATCAAGGAGAGCACTTAGATGAAGCCTTCTTCCCCTAATTAAAGGAGGCTTCATGTTCATGAGCTCCTGTCCTACTGGGGGACTTTAACGATCCTGACATCTATTGTAAAAGTAACACAGCAAGCTGTAGCCAGGAGACTCCTAGAATGCATCAAAGATAACTTCTTAACCCAGGAGATAGACATCCCTACTTGAGGGGATGCAATATTAGACCAAGTTGGATATTAGGAAGAAATTCTTTATTATGAGGGTGGTGAGGCACTGGAACAGGTTGCCCAGGGAGGTTGTGGCTGCCCCTTCCCTGACAGTGTTCAAGGCCAGGTTGGGTGGGGCTTTGAGCAGCATGGTCTAGTGAGAAGTGTCCCTGCCCATGGCAAGGGGGTGGGACTTGATGATCTTTAAGGTCCCTTCCTACCCTATCCATTCTTCAAGCCAGTATGCACTCTAACAGCTCAGAAGGCAAACCGTGTCTTGGGCTGCATAAAGAACAGTGTGGAAAGCAGGTAAAAGTCAGGGATTCTGCCCCTCTACCCTGCTCTTGTGAGACCCCACCTGGAGTATTGCCCCCAGCTCTGGGGTCCCCAGTACAGGAAAGACACAGAGCTGTTGGACTGAGTCCAGAGGAGGCCATGAAGATGATCGGAGGGCTGGAGCACCTCTCCTATGCTATGGACACAGGCTGAGAGAGTTGGACTTGTTTAGCCCAGAGAAGAGAAGGCTCTGGGGAGACCTAACCAAGGTCTATCTATACTTAAAGGGGTCATACAGAAAAGTGGGAGAGGGACTTTTCATCAGGGAGTGTAGTGGTAGGGTAAGAGGGAATGACTTCAAACTGAAAGAGGGTAGGCTTAGATTAGACTTCAGGAAGAGTTTCTCTTTTATGAGGGTGGTGAGGCACTGGAACAGGTTGCCCAGAGAGGTTATGGAAGTCCTATCTCCAGAGGTGTCTTTAAGGCCAAGTTGGATGAGGCTTTGGGCAACCTGGTCTAGAGGAGGGTGTCCCTGCCCATGTCAGGGGGGTTGGAACTAAATGATCTTTGAGGTCCCTTCCAACCTAAAGCATTCTATAATTCTCTGATTCATCAAAGTACTGAGTGCTTACAGAAAAAGCGATCAGGTTGATTTTGAAGGACAATGTCGTAATATGATTTTTCTATGACATTACGTCTGCTTACCACAGTATAGTCACAAGTGCAGTGCATAAACAGTTTTCTTAAGTAAATCTAGTATCATGAAGGAGAATGCCCATTTTCTCAATTTCAGAGTCGTTTTATAGATTCTGGAAACACTAATTTATTACAGTATATTAGTTTAGAAAATATCAGAAAGTCTAGAAGTCTTTAGCAGTCATCATCTTGCAAGCAAGGTTATTCCTTGTGTATATTCTTCACTAGCTAGAATACAGTTTATAATGCTCATAAGGACAGAAAATACTGAATGTCTCACAGTATTGAGTCTACAGTATTTGTACTTCCTTTTCTAAGTACAGTCCTTAAAAACATCTGGATTTATAAAGGATCAATGTAACTGATGAGTTAATATCTACATTCAAAAATGGTTTAGGTGCCAAAAACTAAATATGCAACAGAAACTTAATGAATTCAAAAGCTTAGTTTGCTGATGTGTGGGTTCTCATTCAATCCATAATGATCTATAAAGCACGGGGAGAGATAAGTGCCTAAAGCTGTTTTTCATAGCTTTCTGTGCACTGAAAAGGCAGCAACTGGAGAGAATTGTCTTGACCAGCCACGTCTGTGAAACCTGCTGAAGTTAAGGAGGGGCTTCCAGGAAACATTAGGCCATCAGCCTCTTCCTCATCAGTTCAGGATGAATACCATGACTTCCCCCAGGCATTGGTTTCTTTTCAGGCATTCTTGTTCCAAAAATACTCATGTGTGAGATATAAAGAGATGTGAACATTTCCAGTAACAGAAACATTGCTTGTGGGCAAAAACAAACTAGTGGACATGTAAGTCGTTTGGTAGACTTGGTACTGCTTGGTTCAGGCAGTTGTTTTGAGCAATTCACTGGTGCCTATGTGGCAGACATACGTGCCTTATATTCTCTCTAGGCACTTATCCCTGCAGGTTGGAATTAATTTCACCCAACTTGAGTATTTACATTGTTAATTTTGTAAGCCTAAACTTTTTGTTGGTCAATAAACTGGCATGTGCAGAAGGCAATTGCTCTCACTCTAGGAGTCAGCTAGGACAAGCTGCTCTCTGGAGATGCTTTATTGACTGAAGTGACTGGCTTAAGTTCTAGAGGATGAATTTATACACATCAAGACCTAAGAACCACACAGAGGAACTTAGGTCTCCTTGAAGTCAATGGGATTTGTATTCTGATGGTGAAATCTCAATCCAAATGAAAATTGAAGTCTGAAGGAAAAAAGCCTATTGACATTACTGAGGCCAGGTTTTGTGTCTAAGAGCCCAGTGATATACCTGCAGCACAGACAAAGGTGCAGGTACAGATCATGTCGGTGTAACTTTCTCATTTTACCTGCAGCAGTGCATTGGCAGCAGTCTGGAATTTACTGTGGGCTGCAAAATCCTCCTGCAAAGCTGGGGTAAATATTAGATGTTAGCCTGCCCTGAACTCTGTGGTGCTTTAGCAAGTCCAGAGAACTCAAGGAAATAAATAAGACAGCAATCCTCTTACAGTCCACCCTTCCCACACGCTTAGAAGAGCAACAAACTTTCCAGTCCTGGGAAGACAGGCAAGAGATGATGTGTGCCTTTTTTGTACGAAGTTTGTGGTATTTAATTTGTCAGTTTAAGCAAAGTGCTATGGAAAGTGCAGATACATGGGAAGAGAAGCACAGTTTTGGTTGGTTTTTTTTTCAAAAGGGCAATGCAAATCTATGTTCATTGATTGACTCCCATGTCTCAAAGGCCTCAAAGGCTGTGGTATCCCTTCTGATAGAAGGCGATGGTGAAGAGATCTTTAATGCAGGTTTAAAATTGCCTGAAGTCCAGAGGCATCTTTGATTTTCCAGCATTCTGAATTTGATGTGCGCAGTGCACTAATTGCTCTGATCCTCCATGAAAGGCAACACTCACGTATCCATGTCAATGTTTCTGGATCATTAGCTGACATTGACACTTCGAGGTTTAGGATACTGCTAAAAATAGAGACCTTTAACACTAGCTCATTTCTTTTTTTCTCTTGAAGACACTGGGATGTTCACTCGGTATGTCCCTGCTGGGAGGTTACTGTGATCTTTGCCCCCTTCCTTTCTCCAATGGCAACTCTGTCTGCAGTCTACAGTTGGTGTATCTCTTTCTGCCTCTCCTATTTTTCTTCTTCATTAATAGTTACACCTTTACTTGGAACTGTTTCAGGCTTCATCGCAATCAAATGAATCACATCCAGAAGCCCTCAGTTTTCTTAAGACCTAGAACTACATATTTGTTTTGTAGGCATCTTGGACTCCAGTCTTTTTACCCTTCTTATGGGGCATGCAGAAGCTATTCTGAGACTATTCTAAGCTATAGGTGGACTATTCTAAAAAGGGGTGGAAGCCGCTGTTCATTCTTTTTCTGTAGCATGTGTCCCAAAGCAAGAGGTGAGCTAGCAGTATCCCTGTTTAGAGTCCCAGAAGAAACTTGAGGGTGGTCCATCAGTGGATAGTAGGAAAAGATGATAAATTTCACCTAATGTTGCCTGGAGTTAATGGACTATCCAACAGTCAGTAAAATTAGTGTTTATATGAAAGGATGAATAGTGGAAATCTCATTGGATATTTAAGAAAAAATCAATGAGAAATTGCCTTGATGAAAGTTGCACATGCAAAAAGTTTAAGTGTAGATGAATTTTCAGGTATTTTTTTCAATGGGAAAAGAAATATTTTAAATTTTGACTTAAATAATATTTCTGGCTTTACTTGGTCCAGTTCCTAAAATATTGAAAGAGGTTGGTTTTTCATTTTGTTTGTGGTTTTCTTTTTAATTCAAAAAACCTGAAGTTTCATTTGTGCTAACCCTGAGAATACCAAAGTAGTGCTCCTGGAAAAAGAAATACAGAAGAGAATATCACTTTGCAGATCTTAATGTCTATTACTTGAGTCCCAAACCTAGGCAGCTCTTGAATCTATACGTCCCCTGTCATCATGATGACAGAGAATCCTTTACCATTACTTACATTTGACTAATAGTTTGCAACATTTTCTTTCAGATATGAAATGATCCACACATGAATTTGACGCTGTATGAGCAGATTACTGTAGAGTGCTCCTCTTTCTGGCAATTTATTAAAACAATTTACTGCAGCAACTTGCTACAATGCTGTTGTAGCATAACAGAGACAGTGGAGAGGTGTGTAACTCTCACTGTGTAGAACGTGTTGTCCATCAAGCAGCAAGAATTTCTGATGGAGGTGTTACCAAGGGGTTATATTCAAAATACCTGTTAAGGGATTTGTGACTAAGGATGTGCAGACACAAAAATATCTGTCAGTGTTGCTAAAAATATTCTTGTTATTGTCAGGTTGCACGATGATTTAATTCCCCATGAAAGCCTGGGTGACATATTTGCTACCCAAGTGAATAAAGTGACAAATACTACCAGGGCTAGTAATAAATGAATTTGCCTTTTGGACAGTAATCTTTCATGCTAGCTCATATGCCAGTGCTTAAGGCAAACTATTTAAAACACACTTCACCTCGTGTGAATCTGGCAATACACGAGTAAGAAAAATGGATCACAAGCATTTCTTTTTGACATATTTCTCTCTCTCACTCATCTAGAAACCATTTAACAGGCTATGTCATCAGGAAAAGGAGACATTTTATGTACCAGATAAGTTTTCTCAATCATCCAAAGATGAAATAATTTATTTATATATAATATTTGGATATGTATTATTTTCAGAGGGGATTTTTGTGATTTCTATATACATATATATGTGTGTTTGTATGTGCCTATGTGTTTGTCTAGCATGTCTTTATATTTGAATACAGATATATTCCATATATTGGTTTAATATAATGACAGTATAAGTGCTTTTAACTCTTGAAACTGATGTTTATTTTCCCTGAACTTTACAGACAAGTCAAAGCTAGGGTTTGTTATAGTAATGCCATAGTGTGGATTTACACATTTAATAGTTTTCTGCTTGAGGTCCTGAGCTAGCAGAAATCAGTACCTCACCACTGGAGTCTCCAGATGGATTATGGCAGCTAAAATTCAGGTGTGAGGAATTTAGAATTATCACAATTCTCTATGCTTTTAAAAATAGAATATCATAATGGAACTGGGGTGCATTGTTTGCTAAGTCATCATATCAATCACTGGTGAGTGGAATAAATTACTATCAAGAGGCTGCACAGTGACCTGTGTCTGTGAGGAACATTGGTGGTCTCAGTTTAGTTTGACAACTAAATTGAACAAGTTATACCAAAAGAAGGGCTGGCAAAGGGAAAAATGGTGATTGTTTATTTGCTGTAATATTTAAGTACTTAAAGATGAGATCTCCAAAAACTAAAGCAAATTAGAAATTCACATTGGGTTATGAAATTACAGTATTTGATCTAGTGGTCTGTTTGGGTAGGTCAGGTGATTGCACTAAACATTTTTGTTGACTCCAGATCATCCCCAATGAAGGAAAAATCTTAGAAATTCTCACTAAACAAAATATTCTGTGTCTTTTGATAATAAAAATAAAAACTAGTAATAATAATAAAATGTGTGTGTGTGTGGTGTGTAAACAAAAAAGCATCAGTATCTTCTTATAATTCTTTCCCAAAGTTAATTTATTTAGGTGTCTTTTTGGTCTTTATTTTATGGTCTGATTCTTCCTTATTTCCATTTTCTCTTTTATATTTTCTTTCTCTTCCCTTCATTTTATTTAAATCTTTTCTCCACTGCTCATTCTTGCAGCCAGATCTTTCTTCCACATACTCCTCTTTCAAGTGCCTATTTTAGTTACAAAGTTCTTATTCCACCCCATACCATTCCTGAAATAAACTCAGTCATTTCCTACTAGATGCTGCCACTACTGGTCTGAGAGGGAGGAAATAATCTATAGAATATAAGCTCACCATGCTATGGCATGTACAGCTGATATTATAAGGATATGAGGATTCATCCTTCCTCTAAAGAGAAAGATAGAGGAGAAAGAAATCAAGAAGGAAATTTTATTTGCCTAAAAAGCAATCGCTAAGAAATCATTTTAAGACTGACAATTTCCCAGTGGTTGGTTTGGTGGAAGAAAAACAAGAAAGAAATCATGTTTCATACAGAATACCAAGTAATTCTATATGACAAAGCAAATCAAGCACTTTGGGTGCTATGAGAGTACAAGTTAAAGCTCACTCAGCTATTATGCTGTCTATCTCAATCAAAAAGGTCTAGAGATTCTTAAAGAAAATTGCTATTTTAATTGTTTATTTCCAGTGCCTGTGGAGGCAGTGCACAGCTGAAATACAGTCTTGACATTTCACCAAAGTGTGTATGGGAAGTAAGGCTATATAACCACTTCCATTTAATATTTCACAAACTTGGGAACAACTGCTCCTTACAGGATTGCAAAGGACATTGAGAGTCGATAGGGTATGAGCAATCAGTCTGACTGTCCATCACTGCCTAACATCAGGCATCCACCCTCTCGCTCATTATTAACCGTTTAAAGAGTGTAGGTTCCTAATTTCCTAGGCTTCAAATTTTCTAAAACTGCTAATGTGAATATTCCCTTCTCCTTCCTTTACTCTTCACCTGATTTTGCTATGAACATGATAAAACATGAATTAATTAGAAGCACAGTCTTTGGATGATTGCACATGGCATTTCATATGCAAAATAAATTACTTTGTGACTTGGAACATGCTATTCAGCACTTCTATTTTAGGTGTGCATTGTACAGGATAGAGTGCATAGAAATGTATTGAAAACCTATTTTCCCTGCAAAAAGGTATGCAACTACTGCAGCGAACAGCAAATACATGTACTTTCCAATCCACTGTTATATCCATCTTTTCTATTACCTAAATGTTAGAGTTACTGATAGCTCATTCTGTTCCTTTATATTGCTTTATTTTAAAAGAATGAAATTGGTAAGGTGGCAGGCTTAAGGTGCTGCCAGACTATGAAATGACATCTGTAGGACATGGTCTACTACTTTGAAACTATCTTGAGTTAGACTATTGCCTATCAGTAGAGCACCAAATAAGATATGGACTCAGTGAGAAATGCAATGAGTGCTTTTAGATTTTGCTTCACAGGAAAAGATAGAAATAACTATAAAGCAGATTTTCTCAAGTCCTAGTAGAATATTAGAAACTTTTATGACAAGGAATTCCAACATCGTAGTGGCTGCAGCTCTGATGCATTATGTTTCTGAGTTCCTATGATTGCTTTTGTGAAACTGTTAAATATGAAATAACAAAATAGCATGTAGCCATATTTATAATGAACAATGCTGGCTAAGCAGTCATGAGCAGCTGCTGTTTTATAAAAGTTATTTTTTAGATTTTTTTTTTTTTCAACTTTTTGCCCGTTGAACTGTCTGTAACCAACAGAGTGGAAAATAACTCTCTGAAAGCTTAGATTCAGAAAAAGAATCTGTACGGCTTCTATAAAGTGTAAGAACTTGCAAAGAGCATTATTAAAAAAAAAAATGTTCTAGACTCCTAGAAAATGATGAAATTCCTAGATTTGTTTGCCAGATACTAAACTTTCTGAGAGAATATCTTTTTCATTTATATTCTCAGCCTGTTCTCTGAGTATGTAGCATACCAAAATTATAGAAACATATCACTGTTCCTGACTTAGAATGGAATCTGAAGCAGTAATCTTCCGTCATACATTTCCTGCATGAAAAATGGTTTGTTCTGATCTGTTGTTCTTAAATTTCCATTTATATCTGTCATTCTATAATCTATGTAAGAAAATTCTCTGGTAGAATTCTTTGTGGTATTTAAAGATTTTATACTTGTCAGTTTTAATCTTTTCCATCTTTTCTATTTCATGGAATGAGAAGGCAGGTAACTTTTCAATTCTATTTTCTTTCCTTCTAAACATAGGATTTGTAAACTAGCAGTCTCACAGTGTTCAACCTGAAGCTTTTCTTGGTAAAGGTTACAACTAATTTCACTCAGAGATGCTTGTCTTTGTTGTCAATAACTTTGACACAGAACCTTGTCCAGAGAGGAAAATTAGTAAGATTGCTTAGAAAGCAAAGAGTAGTATTTATCAAAAAAAAAAAAAAATCAAAATTTTTCTGAGACAAATTCATTAAATCTGCAGATGTTTAGAAGCAAATTTTGTCACTGTCTGCCTACAAAATTACTTTTTTCTCCATATTATATGAGCTGCAGAAAAATAACCTTTGTTGTTAATTGTAAACAACAGTGTTATCTAGTTGTCTGGGCTGGAATTTTCTAGAAAGCAATTTATCCCAACTGTTTTAACAGAGTCAGATGCATTTCCCTCTGGAATTACCCCTATCCTTTCTGGAGACTAGCGAGAAAGAAAAGCTAATTCGGTCACCCAGTTTTTCAGTTGCACAGAATAAGCGGAAATTCCTTCCATTCAGTATGTTTCATGGTGAGAGAGGGAAGAAGAAAGAATCATCCTGAGGAATTTGGACCCTTCAATAATAATTCATTAAAGATGTAATTTTGCCTACGATCCACGATTATCATAGACATTTTCCATGAGCAAGAAATGACCTGAGAAAGGTGATTTGTGGAAATAACACAGTTATAAAAAAGACACTGTGTACTAATAAAAAGAGGTGTTATTCTACGTGTACAAATATTTTTCAGTCATCCAGGACACTGACAATGAAAAAGAGATTTTCAGGTAAGTAAAAATGTCATTTACACCCACATTAAATCTCCCTCACATCTTTCTCAGCAATGTAAAGACTCTTAGTGCAAATGAGAGGTAAGCTCCAAAGAACTTTTCATCTAATGACTGTGAAGTGATTCATACTGCATTGCTGCTACTGCCACGAACAATGAGAAGTCAGAAGGAACTGTGCAAGATCAACAGTTTTGTAAATCTGGACATAAATACTGAGCAGTGGGCACCTGCAAACTGAGGTGAACACTTAGATGACACCCCAAAGTAGCACAGAATATCAGTGACAATATTGGCATTTGCAACCCTAATTCGACCTGCCAGTACTCCTGAGCACCTCTGCACCAGACTGCCCAAGTATTATGAAAAGTAAATGGAAAAATCCTTTCTAATAAATCAGAAAGAGACTGAAAGTATACTACTGCCTTCTTCCATATTATTCTTAAAACATCCCAAACCTTGAAAGGTCATATTTTACACATGAGATTTATTTCCTTAGATGTTAAGTTGCCTAAAGATTATGTTGCATTAAGTGTATGATCTGGAGCTTTCCATACGAGGAAGCTTGGAGTCTGAAGACAAAAGGAGCAAAGAAAGATAAAATGTAAAGGCTATGTATGGAAAGAGGATAGGACAGAGGTGAAGGCATGAGACAAAGCCTCAACAAGAAGTTTTTGTGAAGGGACAGAAGAGATTTCAACAGGGTACCCAGAACCTGGGAGGTCTGTACCGATGCACACTTTGGGTGATACTAAATCAGTCACTTGCAGCAAGCTTTTCATTACTCTATCATTAGGTACTTGGTCTAGATCCATGACAGTATCTTTTTGGAGGGAACTACTAAGTCAGGTTGTACCTGTCCTAAGAGCCCATGTGCTTACATGTCCTTTATTCCTAAGGTTCTAAAATCAATTATTTATTGTAATAATTGATTTTTCCCCCTCTAACATAAGGAGGGAAGGGTACTTCATGAAAAGCTTATTTTCTGTATTTTTGGGGTTTTTTGTTTGGTGGGGGTAGTTTTTGTTTGTTTGTGGGTTTGATTTTTTGGGTGGTTGTTTGGGTTTTTTTTTCCTGAGAAGATAAAAGGGCTTTGCAAAACAGGAAATGAAAAGTAAACATTAAAGTTACATGCACTTTGTGGACACAATGGGAGAAATGGATGAGGTGGGTTGTGTGACTGACAAGAGGGAAAGAAGGGCTAAAAAATTCATGTTGTTGAAGGATCTCTTTGGATATTTGTGTGTGAACTGAGTAAGTAGTAGAAGGTGTCGGGGAATGAGGTTAACTTTTGCATCTTAAATGTATTATTAAAATCTTAAAAGATAATTTTAGTTGGCTTCAATACTAATATTGGTAAAGTGAGTAGCATGTGACAGTGGGAGAAGGCATATGTTCTAGGAAATGGAAGATAAAGCAATAGAAGTTCATTAATTTGATCTCATGTTAAAGTTACAGTAATGATCTTGCAGTTAAGTTGTCCTGATCTGGGGGTATAGGCTATGTTTGGTTTCTCTCTCCAGGGTTCCTAGAAGTTGTACATTTCACAAACTTGAAACCAGAACTCTACTTCAACAGAAGTGTTTAGGAAAGAGATTGAGTTCTTGGAAGTCAGGAACAATAATTAAATATATTTAGAATACCCAAAACCCAAAGAAATTTTATTATTATGTATCTTTAACAATGCAGAAGTCAAAGTAGTCTGTGGTATCTCAAAAATGGGACCTTCTGGACATTTAGATTAACAAATTCATCAAATCCAAACCCTTGAAATATATAATGTATATCCACACACCTTATCCAAACAGGAGGTAAACACTTGCCTGCAATTCAGTAGCTGGGTTCATTTTCTGAGCTTGGATTAACGGAAAAAAGTGAGTATCTCAGAGCACAAGCATTGGGCTTGCCCAGTAATTATGGAGTGTGCATGTGTGAATTTCTCTCTTCTTCTATAGGAGGTTGTACACTGTATACATAATGAAGTAGGAAAGACACGGACCTCATTTTCCCTCATCCCATATGGTATATTAAGCAGAGGCCTTAATTTTGAATGCAAAATAAAACAATTTTTGCTGGGGAGCTTGGCAGTAATTCATAGAAGATGGTAAACTACATTGGTGCATAGTTCTCTTTCCTTGCCGAACTAAGAGCAACCCTTTCTTTTGCTGAAGCAAGCAGAGCAGGAATATAAATCTGAGCTCTCTATGCCCCAGAAAAATGTTTTAATTCTTTCTTGAGTGAGAATGCTTCTCTGACTATTATGGTCTATGTCTGTCTGCCCTCTTTTTTTGAGAAACCAAGAGACTTACCTTATGTCAGTATGAGTATTATGTCAGAAGGTACTGAAGTACACACAGAATTCCCATGTCTTCTGCATGCATTTATTTTCTGGCTTTCTTTGCAACCTCATTTAGTTTTAAAACAGCCATTCCACAGTGGTTATGTGTGGGTACTCTCCTGTCTACATCAGTCATATCCCCAAGTGATAAATGTTTATGCTCTGCACTCTAATGAATGAAATATCTCAAAGCATGGAGTCATAAATTGTTTGCCCAAGATTACAAGTAAAGTTCACAGTAGAGTGGGAAACCCATTGAACCTAATCATTAGTCTAACATTCTTTTGTTGTTATGTCAATAAAAAGTAATTTTATTAAATTAAATGCCCTTGTAAAATATTCAGGACCCATTAAATGTTATTTTCAAATATCAAAATATGTGTTCTTATGTTACAGAAAGTAAATACCTTTTACTAATTTTGTCTTGCAAGAAAGGATTCTGGTCTAGTCCCGTCTCTATACACAATTAGTGATCTGATCAGCATTTACTGAAGCAAACGGCAATGCTTTGATTTGAGGCCAGCAAAGCAAGACTATTTCCTAGAAGTTTTATTCTGTCCTGAGTGTTAAGTTGAAGAGGAACAAATCTTCCCTTGTTTCTTCATCACTGCAGAATTCCTGTTCTCCAGAGCAAGATTCATTACTCTTGTTTAGCTGCCATGGTACACTTTCCTCAGGAAAGCTGCCAACTCTTTACTAAACAAAGGGATGTATTACCTATTTCTCACACCTCTAGCCATGGATAGATCAAATGCTAACCACGTAGGGTATAGACCGTACCTTTTACTAATAGGAGGTGCTCTGGTGAGAGAATATATAGCTTGATTACTCACTACTGTATTTTACTAGCATTTAGTTTAATTGAATTGAACTTCTGAACTCGTTGCTGTGAATACACTAGAGGTATGTAAAGTCTGTGTACGAGAAATACCTGGAAAGATTCCTTTAGAATGTTCTGCAAAAAAAAGGCACAGAAGAAAATAGGAGTTAGCCTTCAGATTCCGCGTTTTCCCTCAAAACCAGACTTGAACTGCCCCTATGCAGAGATGCAATAGTGGAAAGAGCCTTTGTGGAATTGCTTTTGAGAAAGTATTAGACACATTACACATGCAGTAAGCATCATGAATAATGACATAAAGTTAGGTATATAAAATAACAAGTTCAAGTCAAGGATTAGTTGCTCAGACACTTTATTTCTTTAAATCCATTACCAGATGCCCAGATAAATCTGAGTTCTACAAATAAACTGATGATAATCAATGATGTTCCAAGGGCTAACAGATTCAGTTAATTTGGCAATGCTTTAAAAAGGAGCCGTGCTTAGATTTTTCGGTAAAATTGAAACACTGACTTATTTTATGATTCCTACTCCAATTAGATGAGGTTTGCTCTCTTCAAATTTCAGTGGGATTCTTTTGGAATTATATATGACATCCAAATTAATACTGGAAGAGTTCATCACGATTAATGTCATTACAAGAAATGCTAAAGGGATTAATAAGGATTTCCTACTTGTTGCGAAGTATAGAAGCCCTAGGGGCTTTGCCATCGAAGAACACTGGGGTGGCCTCATCTTGTCAGATCTTTTGGATTAGATATTAAATAAAAACATCTGTAAACTGCTACAAGATTTACATTCTTCCTTTCTGTTATAAATGACATCGCTAACTCTACTGCACTTCTGGGGCCCATTTAATTTAACAGTTGCTTCAGAAAGCACTTCATAAAAAACATTTATTGAATTAATTGTGATATTTCTAATACACTATGCATTCATAAGTTCGTCACCACCTGTAAACTCTTCTCCCAGTTGCCTTGTAGAGGCAAATCTACATCATTTTATGTAACATTAAAGTGAAAATTCCAGTAGTCCTAATGCTCTGATCTCATCATATAGCACTCTGCAGACATGTCAAGAGTGAGGCTTGCAGCCATTTGATTTGTGCCTTCCTGACAGCGAACTCTTATAAATTGGTACCAAATATTCAAGACCCGAATCTTTCACACTTAATATTGCCTGGTTTTGACATTGCAGCTACTTGAGATAAAGGCTACTGAATTATAAAACCCATTGAAATAAACTGCATATGACTAAGTATGTAGTTACAACCCTTATTTCAGCAAGGGTTCAAAGTGACATCCTCACAGTGTAAGCAACTGTTTAGGAAATACTAAACCAGAGAGAAAAAAATGCCCTTAGAGTTTGATGAGCTTTCTGAGACAAAAATCTGTAATTCCTTTTTGAAGAGAATAGTACATTCATTCATGTGTGTACATGGGACAGAGGGAACATTAAACCTCACTTTTAAGTCATTCCTGTGTGGTTTGGGAAGAAACGTACAGTCTTATTCTCGCAGTCTTCTCTATACAGTGTGAATGCAACATTGCTGCATTGGATACTTCTAGCAGGTAAAGATGATTCCTGAGACTTTCTCTCCAGTGTATAGTCACAATCTCAGACTGAGTCTCATCCTTGATGCCTTTTCTTGTTATCTAATCTAGCTTGTTTAAACTCCCTCTGATACCTGAACAGGTAAGTATCTCCAGAAGACAGTAAATGTTATAGGTTTTAACGATCAGTGGAATAAATAACTCTGGACACTATTCTCTTTCATCATTGATGACAGAGGGAATCAAGAGGACGTTCTTAGGCAGCATACTTAGATGTGGTACTGTGTTACCTCAAGATATGTAACTATTGACACCTGAAACGCCCTAGGATACAAGGCATGCACAACTGAAGATGATGCAGATATTCGGCCCAGTCTTTGCAACTGAAATGCATCCTTAATTTTTAGATACATGCATTGCGATGGAATGAAACTTATCCTGTCATAATATAAATTATATGAAAAAAATTATCTCTATCAGAACTCTTTTAAACTGTTCTCTCATTTCAAGCTTTTGTTTGTGTCCTGCTTCAGGCACTGGTAAAATGAAAGAACTAATTCTGCACAAGAATATTTCCCAAGTCTGTTTTATTTCATGAATAACCTTGTTAAGAGCCCTGATATAGAACTAGTCTATTAAAAGGCTAATATTCAATATGAATGTGAATATTTCATAGGAAAAAAATTTAAATCCTGTTGTGAAAACATGAACATCCCAATATAAGAAAGCAATATGCATTAAAATATGTTCATTTTAAATGTTCTACACTACCAGGAGAAAGGGATCAATCAACATTTCTAAATGGAGCTTTCTGTGCTTCATTCCCGCCTGACTGAACATTTTGCTGGGTAAAATACTGCCTGGGTGGGCAGACCAAAACAGCTGTGGTGAATGGATTTAAATCCAGTAGGTGTTTTGTCACAAGTGGTGTTTCCCAGGGCTTAGTATTAGGACCAGTTCTGTTTAATATCCTTATCATTGATCTAGACAACAGAATCAAGTGGACACTTGGCAAATTTGCAGATGACACCAAATTCAGTGGGAGTGTAGATCTGCTGGAGAGTAGGAATGCTCTATAGAGGGATCTGGACAGGATGGATCAACGGCCTGAGGCCACTTGTATGAGGTTCAAGAAGACTCAGTGCCAGGTCCCTCACTTTGGTCTCAACAACTCCATGCAATACTACAGGCTTGGGGAAGAGTGGCTGGAAAGATACCTGGAAGAAACAGACCAGGGTGTGTTTGTCAACAGCCAACTGAATATGAGCCAGCAGTGTGCCCAGGTGGCCAAGGAGTCCAACAGCATCCTGGTCTTTATCAGGAATAGTGTGGCCAGCAGGACCAAGGAAGTGATCCTCTCCTTGGACTTGGCACTGATGAGTCTGAACCTCAAACACTGTTTTGAGTTTTTCACCTGTACTATGGGAAAGACATTGAGGTCCTGGAGCAGGTCCTCAATGGGCTGTGAACTGGTGAATAGTCTAGAGCACAAGTCACGTGAAGAGTGGCTGAGTGAACTGGGGTTGTTAGCCTTGAGAAAAGGAGGCTGAGGAGGAGACCTTAGTGCTGTCATCTACCTGAAAGGTGGTTGTAGCTGGGTGGGTGTTGGTCTCTTCTCCTCATAACAAGTGATAGGACAAGGAAATGGCTTCAGGTTGTGCCAGGGGAGGTTTAGATTGGATGTTAGGAAAAACTTCTTTACCAAAAGGGTTGTCAAGCACTGGAACTGGCTGTCCAGGTCATTGGTTGAGTCACCAATCCTGTATGTATTTAAAAGATATGTTGATGCTGTACTTAGGGACATGATTTAGTGGTTGGGCTTGACAAAGTTTAGTTAATGTTTATATTTGATAATCTTAAATGTCTTTTCCAATCTGAAAACTTCTATGATTCTATGATTTCTCTATTTCTGTGGGCCTAGGCCTGGCTACTCCAAGATCTGCCTCAAGTTTTATGATTCTAAGTTAAAGTTACAAGACAAGACTCTGGTGTCACCATATAGAAATAGCAGCCTGCTGTAGTAACCCGTTGATCCTAACGTGATATTACGGTTTGTATAGCAGCTGCACACAGGACAGATGTAAATGTTAAATCTAGTGGCCTGAACTGTTCATTCTTCCCAGGAAACTACATTTGAGATGACACAATAAATCCGTTCACAGCTCCGTGAGCCAAGAAATGAGAATTATGACATATGAAGAACAAATATGGCCTTTACAGTGTTGTAAATGCACCATAAATTATATGGTTTTTAGAATGAGGCTGTATAAGGCTATAAACAGTATTTTATCCAACAGGTGTGAATGATGCTTGATATTTTGTTACCTCAGTGTTCATGTGTAAATAAAATAACTTGCAAGTAAAATCAAATTTTTTAGTCCTTTGCTGGATTCTGTACAGCATGAATCTTTTGTACAGGGTTTTCAACTTCAAAATAAAGAAACATACGACAAAGCACCCTATCTTATTCATGGATTGATCAGTGCAAGGATTGACTTGGTGTATGAGTTACAATAAGAGCTGGAAAAGTTAATCAAATCTTCTATCTGGGTAAGAGAAACAGCAAAGTTCATGGGAGGAAGGAAGATAAACTTTTAGCATTGAAACATAGCAGTTATTCTAGGCAACTGGTGGAAACCAGATTTTAGAACCAACCCACAGAGGCATAAGCTGTACTGTGTCAGTGCAGTTTTCAGGGGATAATGGGAAGTACTAGTTGAAATAGTGTCCTCTGCAGTGGGAATACAACATCAAGAACTGCTAGCTAGTTCATCCATCAAGAGACTGGATTCTCTGGACTTGAATAGAAAGGAAAACCTCTGCTTATGGATACTGTGGAAGAAGAGTATAGCGTGAGCAGGCAGGTATATGATCAGTGGTACAGGAAGTTATAAAGTGTGACTTAGATGTTGCAAAAGATTATTCAACCCTGGTTGTGTGAACTTGAAGCAAATAATCAGTTTGTTTTAATGTTCAGAGTCAGCATGCTAACACAATACAACACTTAGTTTCTGCTATATGAGCAATATTCTATCACTTCTAACAGAAATGCCACATTAAATATTTGTGTGGAGCCTTATTTTCCAGAATTGCAAATGTTACTGCAACTACCATGCTTGCAACTAATTAATCAATTGTCCAGGTACAGAACTCATGTACAACAGTGTTCAGAGCCTGCACAATTAACTTTTTATTGATAAATTAAAGGATATTTAGATGATGAAGGCTATATTTTCCTTCAGAATTGCTTCATCACAGTGCAGCAACAGTTTTATGTATTTTTTTTAATATTCTGAATTATCTTTGCTCTATGAAGTCTGCTTCTTGGAAGGAAAAAAACCCCAGCCCACCTAAAACTATGGATGGATCATCCTGTTGTTGTTACTGGCACTAAAAGTAATGTGTATAACCGTATAGTAGTGTATTCCTGGCATAACTGTGATTAGTATGGCACCCATACATGAAGATGCAAAGGCAGAGCCTGGAGAAAACTCACATTCAAGACCTGAAATATGAGAGACAGTAGGTTGCAGGACTGATATGAATAGAATATAGCTCTTTTGTGATTGTTAAAGAAAAGCTTGGTGACATGAAGAAGTAAAGAAATAAACTACATGGACTGAAAATGTATGTTTCTAAATAAGGGAACCATTTCATTTTAGTGGAGGACCATCTTTCTAGCACAAATATAGTCTCTAGAAGATAGTGAATATTTTTCCTGTCCTGCAATGGGTGCTGGATGTTTCTCTAAAGGTTCATTTTATGGCTCAGTCCCAAAATAAAGAAACACCACACTAGCAGCACAAATATTAATCCTGTTCAGTGTTCAGTTTTCAGCAATTTTGAGCAGTGAATACATTCATATGAGTGGTGCAACTTTTGTTTATGGATGTAGGTCATAAAATGCTTATTGAGCTATTAGTGCTTGCTCCAAGTTCAGATAAGTTCAAGAAGATGGATACTGCATGGGGGAACTTCAGTCTCCTAAAACACTGTTGAGATCACAAGCAGATGAAGAAAAAGAATAGCAGAAGAGAAGATGGTGAATGGCCACAACACTTAGGTTGCAGAGAGGAACAGGAAAGGAACTGAAGCAGAAAATTAAATGGTCTGATACTGACTTTGAATAATAGCTATGGGTCACCCTGAATCTTACTGTACTGGAAATGCACACGTATTAGCACTCCCCAGCTGTGATCAATTTTGTTAAGGTGCAAGGCATTTTCTTTGTCTCTGTCTCTTTTTCTCCCACTCCTTGTATGAATATGCATCCATAGGTTAGTAAGGAAGCTCTAACCACTTAGAAGACGATTCCATAGTAAAATTCCCTTTTAAATATTTTGAAAAATTTGGGTATTTCCTTCTCCTTTCATTAACTCCTTCTGAAAAGTTGGTCGTCCTGTGAGCCCTTCACTCATCAGAATCTAATTATTATTGCCTTCCATTTAGGTTTGGCTGCCTGGGTCTAGCTATCAGAGGTGGCCTCATGGGAAATCAGACTTGCCGAGGTATTTGTTAGCACCGCCAGTTACTTCTCTAGTGGGAGGCATTTTTTTCTGCTTTCATTAACTCTTTTTCTCTTTTCCTGCTGACCACTCTTTCAAACCCACAATCATTGTATTCCCATAGTGAGCTGAGGCAGCAAAACATCCAAGCCATGGATTTTGAATTGTAAAAATTATAGCTGGAAGAGATCAATTAGGTTATCCTACAAACATTGCAAGATTATATCCCCACACTATAGTTTTCTACTGTTTTATTCAGCCTAATTTTAAAAGCCTCGTGGGATGGGGCTTCTGCACTTCCTCTAGACTTTTCAACAGTTTAATATAGCTTACTGTCAATAGGATGATTTATTGTTTTCTTTTCCATTTACATATTCCTCTGCATAATTCATTTCCATGACCCTTAAGTTACATTCTTTTGAAAATACTTGAAATTAAATATTCTTCCTTGATGGTGTCTCAATTGTATATGGGATTTGTTGTTCAGCATCAATAATAGACATCTGCTATGGAACACAGAAAATGTTTAGCATTTTCTACTCTTTCACACATGTACCTGTTGAAAGGATACTAAGAAATGATCCTTCTAAGAGATTTTTCACTTAAGTAACTCTTAGCAAAGAAAATGTAAGGATTTTTGAATCTAGGTAATCATATCTGAGGAAAAAAATACCCTAGATTATTTCTAGAGAAAAAATATCTCAATATATTCAGCATCTGCTTTCTTTTTCTTTTTTTTTTTTTTTCTTTTTTTCCCTCCCACCCCCAATCTTACGGTTAGTATCTGATCTGCTGATCCATTTTCAATCCTTGGCCAACATATGTGTCTTCTTCACTCTCTTCCTTTTCCACCATCTACACTCACTGACAGTGATTTCCAGTCTAAAGTATTGTTCACATGATCTTCCCCACACTGTTATCTGACGTCTTTTGCTACAGCTCATTTACTGCTAGTAATTACAACTTTTCCCCTTCCCTTATTTCACTACTATCCCTTAAACCTTTCTTTTATATATCTAACAAAATCATGTCTATTCTACTCTTGATACTGTTTTTCTAACTCTCCCACTACTTCATACCTAGTGCCCTCCATGAACACTTACTTGTATTTCAGATCTCTCCTGTGAACTTTGAATTCTCCATATCACTAACACTCCCCCTTTTCTTTTTTCATTTCCTATTCTCAAATGCTGTTGATCAGTACTGTGGTTTTTTTTCTCACATAAAGAACTTGAACTACTGTGTTGTCACTTCCTTTTCACTAGCAAAGGCTCATGTTGCAACAGGGTCTTATCTTAATTACTCCAGGTAGTTCCTCCAGGCTCTTATTCATTTTTTTCCAAGGCTTCTTCAGTATGTATACACTTTGCCTTAGAGAACATTTATCATCTATATCTATTAACTTTTAAAGTCCTTGTTGTGCCGCTCCCCTGTTGTGCCATTTATGAGGTCCTGGCCAAAGACTATCATGTACTTGAAGATTTTGCTTGAATTTCCTTTCTGAAAGGACCATCTTCACTATTACTCCTGCCTTCTTCACTTATCACTGTGCACACCAGGAAATTTGAAAGCTTAAAAAAACCCATTTAGTTCTCCTTTGTTTAAGCAGGGTTTAAACAAAGCAGAATTTTGCTTTCCTAAGCAATTTTACTTGCCATGCCCAGTGTTGTATTTATAATATGTATGCACTTGCAGGACATCAGCGCAGCAGAAAGGGCAAATAAAAGAATCTAAGAAGTTTTGTTAAGGATAGCAATTAGGCAGGTGAAAGCTATTCAGAAAAATCCTTTGATTTTTTTTTTTCAAAGGAGGGCTTTTGATACCTGTTTCTAAGTCACAGTGTTAAAAATCATGATTCCTTACTGCTTTTAGTCTTGCATGGGTATACTGAAAGCAAAAGCAGGCCTTAACTTGGTAAGTCAAGTGAACCATTAAGAACTTTCAAATTTTTTGCTGAAGAGTTTGACTGAAACATACTTAAGAGTTTCATTTAACCAGCACTTCAACTTATTTTTATGTAATATACTATTATTTTTACATTTATCTCAGAACACTAAAATAGTTAAGCCAAGCCAAAACATTATAGGAAAACATTGTCAGTTGTTTTTATATTTTCTAGGCAACGACTGCCTTAAAACTACTTTTCTTCAGAGAAAGAAATGGTTTTAATCAAAACCACTTTCAGCTATGTCTAAACCAGATATCTGCCTATCCAGAGGAATCAGAAAGTACTTTGTACTGAATTTAATGTCATGCTAACACTGTTACAGTTTATGTTACTTAAATATTATTCTCAGAAATGTTATCTTTTAACTTTATTTTTTTTTATTCCAGTGGGACAGATAAGGAGCTGGAAAGAATGAAAATGAGAATGCCTTCAGAGACAGGCATGAGTTGTCATTTGTCACTGCCAAAATCCATCAGTAATATGGTATCATGAGAGGGCACTGCTGAAAGACTAAGAATTTTACTGAAACATTTAAGCGTGATATTGAAGTGAGATTTGGAGCAATGCCCCTTATGAAAAGTAATGCTTACTTTGTTTGTTGCTGTGAAGCAAGGAAATGTAGACTGGGAGCCCCACCATTTATCTTCTTTTTGCCCCCAGGGGCTCCTTCCACTAACCTGCCTGACTTTAAAAATTCCCAGTATGCTTGACGAAATTGCAGGCTTGCAAACATTTCACTGGGCTGCAGAGTAGGGACAGTAGAGGCTCCTTTCCACTCTTTTCCCTGACCTGTGGCAGACACAGAGATTGCTGCTTTTTGATTCCCTCCTGATCCTTCTCAGAGCAAGGGCGGATTCCCACATGCTGGAAGGAGTCAGCAAAGAGGTGGTGGAGAGGAAAGACTAGCAAAAGAAAAGAGAAGGGGACAGAGAAGGAGTTAAGTATCAGCAGTTTTTCAAAGGCAGAGATGATAGCCATCCAACCACTCTCCTTCTCCTGCTTTTCAACAGCTCAGTCATGAAAGCAGAACCTAATAGAGTCTTTCAACTAATTCAGTTTCTGTAATTTAACATGGCTCATTGACTTGTGCCTGTGGGATTTCCAAGTGGTCTCTCATCCAAGTGCTAAACAGGCTTTTGAGTACTTAACTTGAAGACAAGAGCAGGTGCATTTAGACGGTTATGAGTGAATCTACCACAGTCCTATATCTTTTTCCTCTTAAAATCAGTTGTGAGAAGGCTAAAGAATCATGGTATCAGGAGGACAGAGGCTCTTCATTGGCAGGATAAAGAGTACACTTCCAAGAGCTCTGAAAAATATTGTGCTTCACAGTTGATTGGTTAAGTGTTAACACACTCTGGAGAGACTGTTGATTAAACGTTATTTTCCTTAAATCATGAAAATGTGAACATGAGGAAGCGAAAGAAAATGAATTATCCAAGGCTTTACCAAGAATCCGTGTCAGAATTCAGCATAACCTTGCCTTTGCTGCCAAGGCTGTGTGTGGCTCAGGTCATACTGGGTCAGTAAAACTGCTACCTTGGACTTCTGGAGGGCAGACTTTGAGGACACTGGCAGGAAGGGTCCCTTGGGAGGCAGTCCTGAAGGGCAAAGGGGTCCAGGATGGCTGGATGCTTCTCAAGAGGGAAGTCTTAAAGTTGCAGGAGCAAGCTGTTGCCATGAGCTGGCAGGGAAGAAGGCCAGCATGGATGAGTGGGAACATTTGCTGAGTCTCCCGTATAAAAAGAGAGTGTACATCCAATGGAAGAAGGGACAGGCAACTTGGGCAGAGTACAAGGAAGTTGCTAGCATATGCAGGGGGAAAATCAGAAAGGCTAAAGCCCAGCATGAGCTCAACCTGGCCACTGGAGTAAAAGATAATAAAGAAGGTTTCTACAAATATAAAGGGAAAGGATCTGGGGGTGTTCACTAACACTCGCCTGAATGTGAGCCAGCAGCGTGCCCAGGTGAGCAAGAAGGCTGGTAGCATCCTAGCTTGTGAAAGGAATAGCATAGTAAGCGGGACCAGGAAGGTGATCATTCCCTTGTACTCAGCTCTGGTGCTTTGAATACTATGTTCAGTTTTGGGCCCCTCACTATAAGAAAGACATTGAGGCCCTGGAGCGTGTCCAGAGAAGGGCAACAGAGCTGGTGAAGGGTCTGGAACACAAGTCTTATGAGGAGCAGCTGAGAGAACTAGTACTGTTTAATCTGAAGAAGAGAAGGCTCCAGAAAGGAGGTTGTGGTGAGCTGGGGACCAGCTGCTTCTGGTAGATAACTAGTGATAGGACAAGAGGGAATGGCCGCAAGTTGTGCCAGGGGAGGTTCAGGTTAGAAAATAGGAGAAATTTCTTCTCAGAAAGAGTGGTCAGGCATTGGAACAGGTTGCCCAGGGAGGTGGTGGAGTCACCGTCCCTTGGGGTGTTCAAGGAAAGGTTGGATGAAGTACTTAGGGACATGGTTTAGTGAGTAATACAGGTGGTAGGGGGATGGTTGGACTAGATGTCTTTTCTAACCTTAATGATTCTGTGATTCTGTAGTTAGGGCATTTTTAACTACCGAACTGTAGATGTGCTTGAGTTAATTTTTGTCTTCTTAGAGGGTATGAAACATAGAGATAAATGACCAATATTTTAATCAAATATACAAGATTATGATATTTTGGTCCAGATATACTATAGAGTATGATGTCTCTAGAGGTGTTGAATACCTTCAAGCAGAACAGAAGTCATATGAGATGTGGAACATTATTATTATTATTATTATTATTATTATTATTATTATTACTACTACTACTACTACTACTACTACTACTACACATCATTGTATCCATTCTGGGTTTTTCTGGACTTCCTAGCAGAACATATTATTTATAATGAAAGAAAATTATGTGATTTCTCTTTTTGTCCAATGTATTTTTGACATTTTAAAATTTTAAAGGCACAAGTAGCAGGCAAGCTTGCAATTTATCCCAACTGACTTGCCTCTCCTTAACAATTTTTTGTAAGTGTGTGTACCATCAGTGGTGAATACAGTAATTACGTTCCATAACAAGCAGAAGGGCCAACTGCTCCCTGCCTTCTGTGCTAAGATAATGCATTTTATGGCAGCTGGATAGCAGGGTGGCATTTTCAGAGACACCCTCTTAAGTTATCTTATTTCACCAGCACACTAAATACATTATGCACATTAACAAACAACTTCAGTGCTGCTAGACAGTTTTCATTAATGCTCAAACTGAAGTACCTTTTTCCAATTGCATGGGAGGATCAATCAAGGTCAAAAAGCTTTACAAGAGAAAGCAAAACAAAGCACAGAGAAGGTAACCATGTCTTTGTTGTTATCAATAGTGAGGATGCTTGGTAGCCAGCCAAACGATTCAGTTTCTGTGTCAGTATTTTTCAGCTTGTATAAAGCAATTTGTTGAAGGCATTAAGCTTCCTTTATTCAGTTGTAATGGGCAATTCATTGACTGCTGGCCTTTTTGAAAAGTTGGTACAGACCAATTAGAAAATAATCCCTGCATCCCACAAAAGGCTGAGCTGGTGTAATCAGAACTGGAAGTCTGCATCATATTGACTCTGTGCACAGCTGAGTGAGAAAACAGCCGTATTGTTAAGATTTGGGAGACTTGTCGCATGTTCGGTCACAGAGCTCAGACTATTTAATTACTCACCTGCAACACTTTTAGAGGTCCACCAGTTGGCTTCCAGTTTCATTCCACAGGACCTTTACTTCAGACATGTTGCAACACTTTAGGTTGTTTTCAGGCCTGATCCAAACTGTGTGCCAACCAAGGGGAGCTTTTCTGTTGGCTTAAATGACTACTGGACTGGACTCTGTTGTTTTTGCTCTTACAGTGTTTTTCTTACAAAATACATTTTGATCATTAGATTTTCTTAACTTCTTTCCCTTTCCCTTTCTTTTTCCTTTTCTCTTTAAGTTTTTTCTTTTTTCCTTTTTCTTTTTTTCTTGTTTCCTTTTCCCCATTTTTTTTCCTTTTTCCTTTCCCCCTTCCTCCATCCCATCCCATCCCTCCCATTTTCACCTTTTCCCTTTTTATGTTTTAGACCACAGATCGTATCTTTCAGTTACTAACTCAATCAGGCTTTTATCATTTTTCCAGCAAAATCTCACAAGGAATCTGTTCTTACAAGGAATTAACACAGCCTAACACCAGCAGGATGAAATGAACACCACTGGGATAAAATGAACTCAGTAACTCCTGTGTCAATACATATTTATTCTTCTAGAGCTTCTGTTTAACTCTAGTGCTGGAACCTTTTGTATTGATTACATAAGCTTCTGAACATCTAAATTAAATGTTTCTCATGGTCTTTGATATAACTGATGTCTTCTTTTACCTTTTTTCATTAATTTTTTAGTGTGTTATTAGTTAGCATTCATTATTTATATCCACTGTGTGAAGCTGCTGTTTATAGTTTCTTTTCAACAGAACAACCTACCAATTAGAGACATTTCATTTTTGATAATTGATCTACCAGGCATTAGTTAGTGTAGATGGATGGAAACCATTACTCAGTTTCACATCTAATATAATCTCATTGCATATTATAAATTTCCAGTATTTTCTGCATTTCAGCAATGGTTGCTATGCTAAAATGCTATGCTTGCAATCCTGGCAGTGTTGTCCCTTTAAAAGGAAAATTTTCATTTTCATTTTGATTGAAGAAAATTTGTCCATTGTCTAACCATTTGTAAGTGTACCTCGGGATAGCTCATAGAAGACAGTAAGAACTTGTATTTTTTTAAGGATATTTCTATTTTTTTGAGGAACCCTAAGTGAGCTGCCATTGATATGAATCATTGGTATGTTCATAACATTAAACTCCATATTTAATGGATGATGCCAAAACTGGAGAAAGTATGGTGCCAAAGGAAACGGACAGTTCTTTGTGAAGGAGCTTGAAATGAGAGGCAGCTGTTCAAGATGCGGGGCAGATAGCCATGGCTGGTAGGGATGGAAAGAGCTGAGGGTTATCACTATCAAATTGCAAAATCAATATCCTCTTACACCAGCTTCATGGGAATGACATCAAATGGTTCTTGATTTCTTAGCATCGTTTAAATATCACTCAGTTGAAATGCCATGGGAGGCACATGATAGATGCAGACTGAACTGAGCAGAGGCCAGGCCTGTGTTTGGTTTCCTTGGCGACAGCAATAGAGCTATACTTTTGTGATCGAGGAAAGTGGAAGAGACAAAAAGAAGTGGGAGAGATGAAGAAGGTAAAAGTTGGATAGGCTACTGAAGGCCATCTATGTGCATAGCCAAAATACAAATTTTTAAGGGAATTAGACAGTTGGAGATAGCAAAGCAGTTATTATCACCTTCTTTGCTTTGCACCTACTGGGGGTGACATGATAGGGATGATGGGGTGACTAGGGGGAAGAACTAATAGTCCTTCATCTCTGTATGCACACACATACATGCACACATGCTACACTCTTCCACATCGCAGGAACTGCACTAGAAACCCTATATTTCTGAGGATTTTCCTGGCTCTGTGTTCTGGTTCTGTCACTGGCAGAAGGCTCAGTCAGCTTTTCCCTAGCCATTGAGCATGTTGCAATTGAGTTTTATTAAAACTTTGAGAAGCTTTTAGCAAATTCTGATGCTGTGTGTTTCCTTTAAGAGAATAAATACAGAATAGAAGACTAAATTTGAATGGGAAGTCAGCAGGAAAACTAAGAGGGAGCTTGGACAGAGAATAATCAAGTAGGTGACGAAGATCAATGGAAGACTGAGACAGGTTTGTCAAGAAACCTATAATGCTAGTCAAGGCATATAAGCCAATTTTTTTATGATGGTTCACTAATTATTTTTTGTAAGTACCTAGCTAACTCCTGGCATCCGATTTTCAGGAATGATGAGCACTCTGTGCAAGAATGATGCCAACAGGGGCTATGTGCAGAGCTTATAAAGTGTGAAGCAATGTTAAGTGCTTGGAAAAATAGTTTCCTCAGTGACTTAAATTGGCCACTTCAAATCTATGTATACTGTGGACTTTAATCTCTCCAAGCCTCAGTGTTTCAGCTGTGAATGGAGGAAATGTTTTGAAAGGGTGCTGCACAAATGAATGCATGATGGAGATGAGTTACACAGAAAAGCCCATGAGGAAATTATTAATTCTGTCTTCTGAGCTGTGTTATAATTGTGTGCAATAAATAAGGCCTAGAGCTGCATAGTGAAGAATAAAGAGAAAACAAAATACTGAACTGTTGCTCATTAAATGAGCACTGTCTCTTCGGAGCACTGAATGAAGCAGGGTTCCTCTGGGAGAAAAAATATGTGACTATGTAATTAAAAAATATATCATTATGTGTTCACATGAGGGAGCCAGATTAAGGCAACTTGAATTCTGACATTTTCTGATTTTGAGTGTTTTCTATGTGACTCATTTTGCAGGCCTTGGAAATCAAATCTTCAGGCTGGTTATGTGATCGTACATTCTCCACAGGATCTTTTTCTCTCTCTTACCAACTTCAAACTTGGCAAAAATTTTAAGGGAACTAAAAGAAGCATTCAGTTTCAGGTTATGTATGTAGACGTAGGTGTCAAGTTAGTAGGCATCCTTAGAGACGAGGTGTCTGAATTCCTGATACAGTCAGTAGGGACCTAGTCGCAGTCCAATTGACTGCACAGAAGCCCAATGCTATTTGATATAAATGTATCATATATGATTTCCTGCTATGACTGTAGAAGAGTCTCTCATGGATCCTATGACTAATTTGCTTAACACATATAGTGACCAAGGGCATCTCAAATAGTGGTGGACACCTGACCAGATATTCATGGTCTGAAGTAAAGCAGTTGACAAAGCTTAGGAAGAGGGTCAGTCTCCCTGATGTAAATTTATCGACTGAATCATTTTCCAGATTCACCTGACAGAATTGAGATCTCCATTGACTAAAACTGGAACTGACAGATAATGTTCCCTTATGTATCCTTAAATGTGGATATCTAAAATTATCTATCTTTCAATGAAGCTGAATCCTGTATTGAGTACCTGAAAAAATGTTAAGTTCTTTTAATATACCTGTGTGTGGGAAAGACAGGGTGAACTCAACTATTGCCCATTGTACTTCAGGAAATCCTTTGCCAGTTAGCATGCCTATGTTAGCTGATAATCTGCAGTACACAATAAATCTTGACTAATTGTTGTCAATGTTCTCCTTTGTCCAGACAGAAGACAAGCACATAGGTAGTGCATATCAGAGGAAACAGGAGAAGGAGTTTGGAAATAAAAGTTATTGCCTGGTGATATGAGAAGGATCTGGAAGTAATGCAATCAGGGTCTTACGTAGGATGTGGTATTGTAATAAGGAATAGGTGACACATGAAATGCATGACGCAGATCACTTGGAAATACAGTTTTCTTTATTCCTTGGTTCACAGACAATGCATTTTATAATACATTTAATCACAGAATCATAGACTCATAGGGGTTGGAAGGGACCTCGAGAGATCATCAGGTCCAACCCCCTGCCAAAGCAGGCTCTCTAGCTCATATTGCACAGGTAGGCGTCCAGATGGGTCTTGAATATCTCCAGAGAAGGAGACTCCACCACCTCCCTGGGCAACCTGTCCCAGGGCTCTGTCACCCTCACTGTGTAAAAGTTCTTCCGCATGTTGGTGCAGAACTTCCTGTGCTCTAACTTGAAGCCATTGCCCCTTGTCCTGTCTCCACAGACCACTGAAAATGGGCTGGCCAATTCCCCCTGCATCCCATCCTTAAGATATTTATAAACATTAATTAGGTCCCCCCTTAGTCTTCTCTTCTCAAGGCTGAACAGTCCCAGCTCACTCAGCCTTTCCTCGTAGGGGAGATGCTCCAGGCCCTTAATCATCTTCGTAGCCCTTCTTTGGACTCTCTCAAGGAGATCCCTGTCTTTTTATACCAGCGATCTCAGAACTGGACACAATACTCCAGGTGGGGCCTGACCAGGGCAGAGTAGAGGGGGAGGATCACCTCCTTTGACCTGCTGGCCACACTCCTCCTGATGCACTCCAGGATCCCATTGGCTCTCTTAGCCACCGAGGCACACTGCTGGCTCATGGCCAACCTGTCATCAACCAGGACCCCCAGGTCCTTCTCCACTGAGCTCTTCTCCAGCAGGTCATCCCCCAGCCTTTACTGATATCAACGGTTATTCCTTCCGAGGTGCAAGACTCTACAGTTGCTTTTGTTGAACTTCATTAGGTTTCTCCCTGCCCAGCTTTCCAACCTGTCCAGGTCTCGCTGGATGGCAGTGCAGGGTTCCTGTGTGTCAGCCACTCCTCCCAGCTTTGTATCATCGGCGTACTTGCTGAGGATGGATGCTATTCCCTCATTAAGGTCGTCAATGAAGATATTAAATAGGACTGGACCCAACACCGAGCCCTGGGGAACACCGCTAGCCACAGGCCTCCAGTCAGATTCACTGATCTGCTCCACTGATCACGACCCTCTGGGCTCAGTCTGACAGCCAATTCTCATCCCACCTCACTGTCCACTCATCTATCCCATGCTTTCTCAGCTTTGTTATCAGGATGTCATGGGAGACAGTATCAAAAACCTTGCTGAAGTCAAGGTAGATGACATCCACTGGTCTCCCTCCATCCACCCAGCTGGTGATGAGATCATAGAAGGCTATGAGATTGGTCGAGCACGATCTTCCCTTGGTGAATCCATGCTGACTACTTGGATAGTTGTTAAGTCATTTCTTTTCTGTAAAGAAGGACATGAATTCTTTCGTTTTAAGTGTCACTTTGTGTTTTGTAAGGGTATTGCTAGTTTCTCACTTTGAGTAGAGTGATGGACATGTAGGAATACACTAGACATACTACCCCTACCAAGACATGAGTTTGTGCCATTAGATCATGCCCAAATCAAACTCTTTGTTTCCTTTTACTTTTTAGCAGTAAGAACATTCAGTGAGGTTTGAATTTAAGAGGCTTTGTATAGATCTTGTAAAGTCTTCCTATAAGGTGAACCTCCCAAATAAATAACATACTAGTTATTACATTTCCATAAAAACTTTCAAATTTTGTCTAAGGAAAATTAAATATTTTTCAGCACTTTACAAGACTTCTTGTGTTTCTCTATATTTGCCTGTTTTCAAAAGCAGGTTTCAGTTTCTCAGATGAGGTCATCAGCTGGCTGAAGTTACTATTATACTGTACAGTCCGTAACATACCAGAATAACATACTAAAATAAAATCCACACAGATTAAATGCTGTTCATAATTTATCTAAGGGATGTTACTCCTTATATATATATATATATATATATATATATATATATATGTTCTGGCATTTTCTTCTGAAAACCACAGACTTCCTTTTCCACCAAAATTAGAAGGAAATTCCTCTTTTTGATGTCCACTTCTTTCACTCTGTGTATTGCATTCACAGGAAATCTTATAGATCAATCTTAATGTCTCTCCATTCCTGTCCTCTTCTTCGTTTATATTTGGTTTTGACTTCCTATCTCCCTTCCTTTCAATGATCCTCACTGTGTCAAAGACATGGAGAGCTCAGTTAAATTTGTCTGCTCACCAGCCAGTGTGGTTATGCCACCCATTTCCCATCTGTCTCTCTTCTATATTTTATCTGACACTCGATTTCTCATCATGTCCTGCCTCACTTCTCCCACATGCTTGACAAGGTTCTTTTTTTATGGATGTTTTTCCTTGTCAACTGTAACATTTTGTACTCATGCTGTCCCATTTTCCTTCCTGACCCACAACAACATGAGGCCTCCATGTGTGTCTCAACTATTCTTTGTTGGTTGAAACTGTTGAGTAAATGGAGTAATGTTACAGGTGATGCCACAATTAATCTGTGGTGGAGTATGGCTAGTGTAAACCTCCCATGTAAAGAACCACCTACAGCCACCCTAATATACTTCTGTCATCTTAAACCAGGGCTTCAGCTCATGCAGCTCCTGAGCCTGGTGCAGAATAAAAACTATATTACCATGGATAATTCCCTTTGAGAGGAAATTTAGACACTTGATTCTGTTTTTCAGTCAATTGGTCCCTTTTCAGCTTACATTACACCCCTGCTTGGATTGTCAATGAATTTCTAGCAGCAGCAGCAGTTATTTTACGTAGCACATCCCACTGTGGGTTGTGTATAAAATTTATGCCTTTAATTTTTGTATATAAAGCCTCACTATTGTAGCTGTAGGCATTTTATAAACCTCAGAATGAATAACGAAGATATTCACAGCCCATGCCCCCACACTCCATTACAGATATGCTACAATCATCTGGGAGTCATGGCATTTATCAACCACTGAAGGATAATGCAGTTTATCACTTTTTAATGAATTATTTTCTGTACTGCTCATTTCCAGAACAGATAAATACAGTCAAGGACATCCTGTATCAGGAGGGAGTTATGCTGAAATGTCTTATAAGTTTAATGATATTTAGTTCGATCTTTCCCCATAGGTTATGGTTTGTTTTTGTTGTACCATGACACAGAGGCTGGTACAGGAAGACTTGATATGAAGCATAGGTGAGGCATCTTGTTCTTACACTCACCCCAGAAGACAAGTCCAAAAAAACTAGCCGTAAAGGGCTTCAGCTCTCTGGAGGGTATGAAGAAAGATTAGAGTAAAGCACCATCTTTTAGGTGGTCATCAGTCAAAAAAGAGTATATCTAGTCTGAGCTGTCAGATTGAGGAGCTCTGTGGTTCAACCTATAGAAGCAGTATTAATTTTGTGTTATCTACATGCTTTTAATTCAGATAGAACTTGTGAAAAAGCCTACTCAAGTCCATCTGTCAAATATAAATTTGAAAATCGGAGCCAAACCTTTCTGGGATATGACACCTCCATGTCACTGCTGTTTTCTGGAGTTTGAAAGAAATGCCAACACAGCACTGGGCAAGTAAATCCAAAACAACATTCATACTAAAAAAAAAGTACATAGCCAAAACCTTAAAAATGTCTTAATGAAACAGTTGTTGAAAAAGATACACCTCTGCACTGTGTTTCGGCTTTGGTAAAATGAGTTATTATGACAAAATTTCATTTAGATGGAATTAATCAGATAAACTCTCCAAAGAATGTTATTAACATTTGAAATCTAGAACCTTTTCAGATGTATCAGCACTGACATTTCTACAGTAGATGTGATGAATAACTACTCCAGGCTAATATCTAGATGTTATTTAATACATCACAGCTAGTTTATTTATATAGGTGTTGGCAATGCATCAGAATTTTATAGCAACAAGTTAGGAATGCTTTTAAATACCTTTTTCAGTGATGCCATTCTGTCTGGCTTTTAATAAAAAAAAAAGTTGGAAGATTTCTTTAATGGATTCAGTTTTTGTTTATAGGCATTGTCCATGTTCAGACTTTGACTTTTTGGTGTCCTGTATACTCTATTGTGTATTTCGATATCAATAATCATGCAATTAGTGGTAACAGGCAGATCATTTAATATTTGATTCTTTCTGTGATTACATGCTTCTCTTTCTTCTGTTTACTTGAAATGCTCTAACTCGGGCCTTGGTCCAGTAACTTTAAAGCAATGAAGCCATTAGGATTTCCAGAAATTTACTGAACAAATGTCAAGACCATCACTAAATATAAAATCCTTTTAAAATGTAGTTGGCTTGAATTTTTTGTTCTGTGTTATTAATAATATATATGTAAAAAAGAAACAAACATTTTTTCCTCTAATACATTTTTTTCTTCTAATAGATTAAAACTTGCTTGTAGCACTTACTTAAAAATAACCCAACTTGCTAAATGCACCTAAGCTGAGGAAATAATACTGGAAAATGTTATCATTCGTGTAAAATGTTTAAGGCAAGATCTAACAAATAAATTTGTACTCACATTTGTTTATTTATGTGTTGCCTTGCAGAGTCAAGTCTTGTTGAAGTTATGCATTTTCAGACAAGTATGAATAAGATAAAACATATATTTAGTTGAGTTACATAGGCAGATGGGTGAAAAGAGTTCATGATTTGCAAATAAAATACTCAGCATGAATCATTACAAATTGTGGAATTAACTGCAGTGAAGTTTTATGGGGGAACTGGACACAATTGAGTGTTAGTAAGTTTTGAATATCTAAGTCTTATGTATATTTTGGTAATTGTGTAGTGTCAAATGGAGTATTCTTTTATCTTGCAATGTCAGAAATATCCTAAAACAATTGATAAGAAAATGATCTTTTGATCTGCTTTTGTTTAAGTATCCCTGGTTTCTTTTAAAAACAAGTATCTTTTTCTTCTAAAGGAAAATGAGAAACCACATTTGATGAAGATCTTATAAAACAGACTTCAGCCTAAAGCAATCTTTTGCTTTCCAGTTATCAACTCTTTTACCAGGGGGTATATGATGGAGACTCAAAACACAACTATAGTGATATTTGTATGGATAGCAACACTGTAACAAGTCTCCCATGGCTGCAAATTGTATCCTTTTAAGGGTACTTCAGGATTTGAAAAATATTTAAGTAATCACAGTTTCAGAGTTATCATCTGATAATGCCTGGGAATTGGTGACCCAAGGGACTAATTCCAAACATTACTAGAAAATGACATTGCTCATGTCAGTGTGGAAGTGTCTTGGTGAATATAAACTGTAATATAAAAGCATTTGCAAGCAATTTGGCCATCTGCTGTTTCCTGTCGATATTGTTTAAGAATAAGCTCATAGCTTCACAAAAACAAGTCAATGTGCCAGCACCTGAGGTAAAAGTCTTTGAGACCCCAAGGGATATAGTCTTTTTTTTTTTTACCCTCTGCTGTCTTGTAACTCCACGTTGTCTCGTGATGATAATAGAGGAGGACTGGAGCTTAAACCTGCATATGGAAGTTGCTTTCCTCAACTCCCAGCTTTCCTTGAACAGAGATTAAGAAACTTGTCCCTCCTGTAACCCTCCATTCACTCAGGTTGCTGCTCAGTTTGAAGAGAGATACCCCAGAGGCTGCTCAAGGCAGGGAAAGAGACATATCTGAAGGACAATTAAAGCAGGTCTTGCATGTAGTGGTTTATCGTCATTATGCATTTCATTACACTGTCTACTTTGCATCATTCCATTTGCACTTGGTTTTGAGAGGCTGACAGCTTCAGACACTTGCGTCTCTCTGGAAAAGGGGCGAGGTTAGCCTGCATGAAAACCGGCTTCAAGACATTGCCACTCTGGGCCAAAGGAAGTCCTCTCTAGGGCCTTCCTTTTCTGTGATCTCTCATGTCTACAGTTTTTTTGAGGTTATGAAAAGCTAAAAGCAAATTGAGGAAATTTTTTTCTACTCCTGTAGGCAGTTCACTGAGTAAAAATCTGGTAACATTCTCATTTGCTGGAAAATTCTTCAGTTGCTTCCCTCGTCCTTTTTTTCAGTTTGGCTCTAAACGTTGCCACAACGAAACACGAGACTGAAGAAATTTAATATGCAGAAAGTCCCACAAACTTCATTAGCCCAGTAGTTCTATGCAACTCCTGTTTTTACATTTGATCGTTGTTCTTACTTTTCTGACTGACTCTTTTCAGACTGACTTTGATTTCTGTCTGTGCATTAACAAGCCCAAATTCCTATCTCACTTCATTTCTGGTTTTATTTTTATTCTGATGCTCTTCCTAACTCAATACTTAGCATCAGAGTGTATTGATTTTCAGGGTAAAGCTCAGTGTACTTGGAGACTGTCTGTATTACTGAGTGTCTTGCATGAGACCCTAAACATGTGAAAATAGCACAATGTGGCTTTTTTTTTTTTCCTTTTTCCATGCCATATTTGGAAGCTCATTCATGGCCCATTGGGAAAGGTTAGGACTATAATTAGACCTTTTTCTCTAGACATTTCGGCAATAGGATGCATGAAGGGGCTTTAGTAACAGTTTCCTTTTAATTGATCCCTGGTGATTTTACTGTAAAGCTGTTAACTTGTGCACTGGGGACCCACAACCCACAGGCTCCTTGTGCTGACATTTGCAGCAATGATTAGAATGTCATTGCGTTCCAATACTTCATTGTCATTCAGGGAGCACTCGAAATGCCTTTTACCTCATATTGCAATGAAACACACATTCGCTGGCACACACACACTGGCTTTTCCATTTGAGCAGTGTAGGCCTTTGAAACTGGATTTGTTTTGAACATCTACTTCAATATTGCCTTGCTTTTCTGCACAGAGTAACTTTCGTCTCTCATGCTACATGAAAACAAAGCTAAACCGCTCACTCCGCACATAATAGTGAACCCCAAGGGCAAAATGTCTGTCAGTATGGAAAATAGTGAAAACAAAGACATTGTAACTATTTGTGTGTGCTCAAGAACTAATGTTCATCCTTGTCAGGTCTTTGAACATGAACTAGTCCAGTTTCAATTCCCATCACATCACTTATTAGAGATCAGTGCTCAAAATTTTAACAGGTCCCGAGACTAGTGTACTTAATGTGCTGGAGGGCTTGGTAAAAAAATTTAAAAAACAAAAAAAAAAAAAAGGAAAAAAAGATATTCTGGTTGAAGAACTATAGTTGCTGTCACTGAACTGTGCAGCTGTTATTGAAAATTCCTCCTTTCCTCTCCTATTTTTCATTTTTCCTATCTGGACCCAGATTAAATATAAAATATATATATAATATGAAGCATATTGTTTTGGGCTGTAGACTCATTGATTTCAACGAGTAATAAATAGAAAAGCACATTCCATGAGAGTCGGAGAATTCAAGTTGTAGTCATTCTCTTTCCGTTCAAATTCAACTGAAGCTGAACAGAAGTTGGAAGTTTTAAAAATAAATTTAATTCAAGACATAAAAGTAACACTGAACTAAGGTGATTTTTTTTCTAGTTTTTATTAAGGACATTAGCACAGTGCTCAAGTTGAATAAAGTAACTTGCATTTTCTTGGGAAACACCAGGAATAAACCTGAAATCTTCAATAGAAAAGGTGATTGCTTTAAAAAATAAACCTGAAAGATTTCTTTCTAAATATCTCTGTGGAGTGCAGTGGTTTGATTAATAAATTGGTTTTATCAGGATGATTTAAGACTTTAATTCCAATGTTCTACCTAGGTACAAATTCTGTAAATCCAGTGTAGAAAAGTCTGTGTAAAAATGCACAGTTCAAGGTTAAGTTTATTTGGTTTTATTTCAGTAATAAAAACCAAGGATGAGGGGACATAATTAATGATCAGTGTGCCTCTGAAAGGGCCAGGAGACAAATAAACAGCACAATCATAATAAATAGGGAAGGCAAATGAGGCCTCCTACAGTGCCAGTTGACTGGCACATGTGGTATTGAGTGACAGTGCAAGGGCAAAACTTGTGTTTGTACACCAATACTGGAATCCTGAGAATAAGATGGGAAAACTAGAGTGCTTGGTATCAAATGGCAATACTGATTTAAGTATCTCAGGGACCTTATGGAACTTTGTAGGAAACACTGGTGATAACTTTTTGTGTGTTACAGCACAAAATATTGTGGGAAAATGGAAGAGTACTAGAGGATGGAAATCCCATATTCTAACTATAAACATGTTGTGCTGTTCTTGTACTCTGGGGTGATAGTGATCAGGACATATTAAATGAGATTAAAGAATCAGCAGCTTTAGCATAGGTGGTGATAGTGATTTACAGTACCTGCTTATTGACTGGATTAATGCCTCATAAGGACAAGATGCAGAGATTAAGTTATTAAATGCAATGAGCTACTTCTTCCTGGAACAACCTGATTCAGAGCCCACTGAAAGGTGCTGTTCTGTATCATGAGGCACAGGATCTGGTGTGAGAAGAACAGATGGGAGACCTGCTCTGTACTAGTGATCAGGAAGCAATTTGGTTCAGTGGTGTCATAGGAGAGGGTGGGCCAAATAAATCTTGCACAAAAATATTGACATGATTCCTGAATATTCGAGGCAGGAACTATATAAAAACCAGGCAATTAATAAAAGCAAAACAACGTAACAACAGAAAGCAGAAAGTGTTCTGAAACTGATGTCTACAGTCTAGAAGCTGTTGAAAATGATAATAAAAGCTAATAAAATATTTGTGTAAGGATTTAGGCTATAGGAAATGCCCAAGGCTTTCAGCTCTCCTAAAATAACTTCGCCTGCTGTTGCTTGTGGACCACATCATGGCACCTCTTATTCCAGTTCCCACTGTCTCTCTGGAGGTGGCTGTCACAACAAATTAAACAGTACCAGGATTTGGTACCTGAGTCCTGGGACTAAAATATTCATACTGTTTAGCTACTGGCTACTGGGGTTAACCATCATCTGAGCCCGTTCTCAGTAAGTAAGCTGTATGTAGTCAGCTTCTCTTGGGAAGTTGGAAGAATTTAGCTATATGGATGCGAGCTGTGCCATGTCAGCTGCATGAGCTGTTACATTTTACGTAAAATTGTAGACAGAGACACGGAGATTATATTGCACTAGCAGCTAATCATGTCAGGAGAGGCATGATTCTCATAAAGCCGCAGCATATGTATATCAGAGCAGATGCATTGGTATACACAACAGAGTATACATGCCAGGCCCTCCAGCCTAAAAGAAAAGAAAATTGTTAAACAGTAGGAAAGCTTGAAGCTTGTACTACTTAAAGAAAGAGTAATGAGAAAATCATTATTATTGTTATTATTACTATCATTATATGATGAACTATGTGAAATCACTGGATACTTCATTAATATCTTGGTTCTAGTAACTTTTGTTCACTTTTCCAGCTATTTGCTGAATGAAGGAGTAATGGGGAAATATACTGCTAATTGAAAAACAGAACTGTTTTCTGTGCACAATGAGGCGAGCAGTCCATTTGCAGCCACTTCAGAATCAAAAGAAGATAGAATAAAATTAATTTCTTGCCATCCATTGCTGAATTTTTCTTGTTCTGGACACCTGACTTCAAATTTCCCCAAGTGTTAGATAATTTCCTGTACTGTCTTTATTAAATAAACTGTTTGATCTTACAGTGTTTCTGCATTTGATAATGTAAAAACATCTATATAAAATAAAAATAAAATGAAATCAAGTGAATACTTGAGAATTTCATGTTATCTAGTTAATTTTTAAATATTTCAGACAATCCAGTGCATCACTGCATCCATCCCTTTTCAACAATGCATTAGACCCACATGATTTTTTAAAGGTCTACTTAGTACTTGAGGTGAAAATATGTTTCACACTGATGAAAGCATAAAGATGATAATGTGTCAACTAAAGCCATAATCAGTCATGCATTTAGGAATATTTGCTACTTACAGTTCAAGAGTTGTCTAAGTTTTGGTTTGGTTTTTTTTTTTTCATAAATAGATCCTTTATTCCAGTGCTTGTAAATAATTGTGAAATAAATGCATGTCTAATATTACAAGTGAAGTTGTATCAGTTTGGCAAGAGAAGTTAATGCTTGTTTTCTACACTCTTCTACAGTTAAAAATAAATAAATCATGAAGCTAGCTGTTCTATTCTAATCTGGAAGTGAGGTACCTACAAGGCACTCAGGCTGCCAGTGTCCTAGAAATGAATCCAGAGCCCAGAGCTAGGTTCTCAGGCTTGCTGTACAGTTTGAGAGAGGATTTAGGTGGTTTAGGACAGTGGCTCAAGGATGTGCATACTGACCTGGGGAACTGGCCCATGTGAAACACTGACTATGGAGATGTCATTACACTTCCTGATACCCTGATTATGATAGCCTGAGATGTCCCTCAGTGAAATAGTGCTGAGGAGATGGAGTCTTTCCATATAGGCAGATATAGCTGCTTATAAAAAGTGTTCAGAAGACTTTAATATTTTCATGTAAACATGGTATCCTAAACAGGTGAGAGAGGTGCTGGTTGCTTTATCTAAGAGGTCAGAATGAATGAAAAGGAAGAAAGAATACTAAATTCAAATGCTTTCTCAGTTTGAAGAGGTTAAAGCTTACATTTAGGGTGGTGAAGCAAGTCCATAATCAACCCAGTCAGTAGATCTGGAAAGCTATTTATATAATCCTAAAGAAAACAGCCATTTCATCAGCTGAATTAAGTCTTTGGATCAGTTGTGTACACACAGACCTCTACTGTCATTTGAAAATGTCTTTGGATATCTATGATGTCCTTGCAGTATTTTCACTTTGAGTATAAGGCTTCTGGCCCATCTGTGCCCTTCCTGAGCAACAGAGACTGGAGAAAATAAGATTCTTATAGTGCAAGTGCGCTAGGTACCAGATGTGAGTTGGCAATCTTTTTGGGCTTTAGATGCCTACATCAGGTAAGAAAATATAGCCCCAGGTGTCTCTAATTCTGCAATGGCATGGGGACAGACAGACACCCCCAGAAAACAGTTCAACATCCATAAAAGGTCATCCTACTCTTTGTCTCTGATAAAGTCTATTTCTCAGTGAGGTACAAGGCCTTACATCATAAGCCAGTATTCTTATACTTCTTTCCAAAGTAAAGATGAGATTATTGTTGTGGAGATAATGTTGGTTTTCAAATTGCAGTTGGAAGGAAAATTCCATTATCCAGTTTATGCAAAGCACCGAGGTCTTAATGAGTTACACTGATTAAGCTCCAATTCCTGAAATGAGCAAAGGCGCATGCGTGGTAATTTCACCATGTTCTCACTATTTAGCTAGCCTAGTACATATACAAATAATATTCAAGCTCAATTCAATTTGGATATTCAGATCTGAATGGTTTTGGTAGTTAGTGTCAGCACAAATGAACTCTCCTCTACTCAATTAATTTCTCTTTCTGTTACTGTCATTTAAAAAAAAAAAGGATAAGAGACAAAAGCATCTCTCAGAGAACTGTGGCAACTGCAGTTATACCCCATGAACACTTAGGTATTATTTGTTAGAGACAGGGCAGGGGTGTGCAGTGAATCATGTAATTTAAGATTATAGCTTCACATTTTTTCTTACATTCCAACCCTGTGAGGTATCCATAAATCCATGTTTGTTCTCTGATTTTTAAAATTTAAAAGTAAGTATTCAGAAAAGTGAAAAAATTATATTAAATATAAGAAAGTCTTTCTGGAAAATTTTTAAAATAAATCTTGGCTTGCATTCATACTTAGAAAGCTTTCACAACACATACTTCTTAGCCATAAGACAACTCAAACATCTTCTGAATTCTTATTATCTCTCAAGCACATTTGAAACCCCTAGTTGGTGTAACATGATCTAGGGTATATGTAACAGAATGTACAGAAGTTTACAATAATTTGCTGCAGGTACTGATTATATCACTGCTAATAACTATGGAGATTCAAAGGCAATTGCTGCCTTACAAGGTAAGAGAGTACTGGCAATATTCTTGCCCTTAAAACCAAAGGAACAGCTTGAATGTGTCAATATCAATAAATACTCCCTCATAACCAAAAAGCAGGTGTTCATATCCAAACTGCTGTGGGCTCTGGATCATAGTACCTAGTGATAGAGTATTGGGTTTGCATGGCCAGGTTTTGGTAGTGGGGAGGCTGAAGGGGTGGCTTCTGTGAGAAATTTCTAGCTTCCTCCAAATCCAACAGAGCCAATACCAGCTGACTCCAAGATAGACCAGCTGCTGGCCAAAGCTGAGCTTATCAGTAACAATGGTAGCACCACTGGGATAACGTCTTCAAGAAGGGGGAAAAAATGCACTAGGATTAATTGCACCCAGAGGGAAGAGTGAAAATATGTGAGAGGAACAACTCTGCAGACACACACATCAGTAAATAGGTGGGGCAGGAGATACTTCAGGCATCAGAAGAGAAATTCCCCTGCAGCCCACGGAGAAGACCATGGTGAGGCAGGCTGTTCCTCCATAGGAGGATGATGGTGGAGCAAGGATTCACCTGCAGCTGGTGGAGGACCCCATGATGGAGTAGGTGAATGCCCAAAGAAGGCTGTGACCCTATGGGAAGCCTGTGCTGGAGCAGGGCCCTGACGACCTGTGGCCTCAATGAGAGAGCAGCCCACACTGGAGCAAGTTTGCTTGCAGGATTTGAGACCCTAGGGGGATCCACAGTTCATGAAGAAATACAGCCTTTGGGAAGGAGTCATGTTTGAGAAGTTCGTTGAGGACTATCTCCTGGAGGAGGGACCACACGCTGGAGCTGGGGACAAATTTAAAGAATCCTACCCCTGAAAGGGAAGGAGCAGCAGAAACATTGTGTGGTGAACTGATTTCAACCCACATTACCCATTCCTATCCATGCACTGCTTGGGGGAGGAGGTAGAGAAAACTGAGAGTAAAGTTAAGCTTGGGAAGAAAAGAGGGAAGATGTTTATAAGATATGGGTTTATTTCTCATTACTCTGCTCTGATTTGCTTGGTGCTTAATTTAATTTTCCTGAATTGAGTTGATTTTGCCTGTGACAGCAATTGGTGAGTGATTTCTCCCTGTCCTTATGTTTACCAGTGAGTCTTTCATTATGTTTTCTCTTCCCTGTCCTGCTGAGGAGGTAGCTGATAGAGTGTCTTTAGTGGACATCTGGTGCCCAGTCAAGATCCACCCACCACAGAGAGAAAGCTCCTTGCTACCAACCAAAAGTATGGCAGGGTCTATTCTAGCAAGTTATGGTGCCTGGGACTGTGTCCTGGCACTTCTTGATTTGCTGTTCTTGACAAACCCCAAATGTGATGTCTTTGTTTCCACTATACTGATTATTGTTTACTGCTCCCCATCCTTCCTTCCTTCCTGACATGACTGCTGATCAACACTTACAAAGACAGATAGGGAAGTTTTGGTCCGTCGCTGGGGTGACAGTGGGGTGGTCACCCCATGCAGCTGTAGTACAGACATCCTAATGACCTAATGCTGTAGTTGCCTCTTCTGGGTTGACCACAGACTGCCATGCAGATTTTGGCCTTTCTGACATGGCTGAAGGTGACAGTGGGTGCCGTGGTGTCTGGCCACACAGTTTTAACTGCTCTGGGAAGACGAAACTATTTTCCTGCACCCCACTGAGCAGTCAGTAGGTGGCATCACCTTTCTGTGGTTATCACCCTAGGCTTTCTTATAATCACAATATGGATGGCAGAAGTATTATAGCCCATTAACAACCCCCTGAGCTCTCCCACAGCTCTTTTGCTTTGATGTTGAAGCCTCTATAGGTGTTTCCTAGCATGAACAATTCTGATGTGATAAACTGTAACCAATGCATGATCCTCTTGAGCCATCATAATGTATCATGCCAATAGGACTGCAATGCTTAGGTATTGCTTTATTAAATTTTTGATGAAAATTATTTTTTGCACAGCAGGTGCTTTTCTAAATGAAATAATTCTGTTGATTTAATTTTTTTCCCAAGATCCCTAAAGGCAAAAGTGCACATTATTGACTAATGATGTGAAACATTTCAGTTAAACTCACACCCAGATTCCCAATCCCACATACACATACAAATATGAATCTTTTTTTTCTCTCGGTCAACACAGGGAGCACCTGGTCTTTATTTGATTGATATGTGGTGTGTAAATTAGAAGTAAGCAAGCTATATTTATCCTTTCTGTTTTTTAAGGTTTTATTGGAAGTTAGATGAAAGCATCTGCAGCTTTTCTGGAAAATGAAAAAAAATAATTCTGGTATTATATGAATAGAAAGAGAAATCACAAAATTATCTTCATTATATGATACAGGATGCTAACATGAAGACATTAATGAAAAAAACCCCTAGCATTAACCCTACTGCTGATTCAGATGCTCAGTTTAGTTTAAACTGTGGCTTTTTTCCTTAGCAGGAAAGAAACTTGACAAAAACCATGTCTGAGAACAATAGGAACATTAGGGTGCCCTGCTATATTTTCCTTCCTTCCGAGGCTGGGTAATTATTCGGCTGATCAGGCCAGAGTACCAGCTTCTTTGATGATGATTGTCACCATGAGGAAGTATGATCTACCATATTTTCAGAGTGTGAGAAATTAAAATTGTCATAAAACTTTCATATGACAGTTTTAGGTGAACCCATATCGGAGTTCAGAAAAAACAGATTTGCAAAACCGCTACTTAGTCCTTCTGTTTCTGTCTGATTCCACGGCACAGTATATGTAAGTGCAGGCACATATGCATATAATCAGTTTAGTTGCACTGTGTTTTCTGACAGTATGGGTTAGCAACTATCCTTCAGGTATGCAAAGGGTAACTGGATGAAATACACGGGTTTACCAGACTAGCTGACTAAACAGTTCCTTCTGAATTTAATCTCTATGGATCCCAGCAAGGTTACAGACACATTTACATTTAGATATGAATTTCAGCTGCAAACAGATATGAACTAGTTTCAATTGTGCTAACAGAAATATTCAGAAGTGCAATAGAGAGCGAAAAATGGCAGTGGTGATGTGCTTGAGGGAGCAAGCCTTGCCAAGAGGCAGGTATACCGCTTCAGCCACAAAAGGTTTATTCCGCACAGATGGATGCCAGGCTGTATGCTGATCTCTGCTACTTATGAGACCTCAACACCATGTATGGGACTATGATGTAGACAGCCACCTAAGAAAATAGATCCTGCACTGGTTCTCACCTTTGTAATTACTGTGGGATGTAGCTAATACTGAATGTGAAAAGGTTAGGGAGGATATGATTATCTTTTTAAGGAAATACCTGAAAGAGCAGTCCTCCATGTAAGAGTTGTAAGGAAAAAGGATGGAAAGGTTACATAACTGAGACAGCTGGGCAGATATGGAGTCTGCTGTTCTTATGAGGTGTTTTACTTCAGCTATGTATAGCTATAATTTTGAATCAGAGGGTGGTAGAAATTCATATAAAAACCCTGAACCCTGATTTCTGGCTTCTATGCCCAAGCACAGCCAGATCAGTTCACATTCACCATGCCATCAGTAGAATTCTGCTGATTTGTATTCCTACCATAGGCCCTTGTCCTTAGTTTGGAAGAATAATTCCTTGATTAGAAAAGTTTGCTCCTTGACTTCTGAACTGCTGAACAGCACTAATGCTTGTTGTATTAAATTTCACATAAAAAAGAAGGCCCTGCAGTTGTGAGGAATGAGTAAGTGTACATCTAGTCAGAACAATTATGTAGTGCTGGAGGCAATATTTGCTTCTTGTTTGTATATATCTAGCTGGAGAGCCCTTATCAAAAACTACTTTACTGAATCTGAAAAGGTTAGGGGATTTTGGGGGGTTATCTCACACGGCTTCTTCATATCGCCTTAGGTTGTTTAATTCATGTCCATAAAGGACAAGTAAACTATGGGAGGAAAAGATTACAGTGCCCCTGCTAGTCCTAAACAGTGTGTATTTGATTTATTCAGCCCTCTTACTTTTATTTGAGGTGGAAATCTCATCCAAAGGCTGCCGGCTCTCTCTCTATTCCAGATGTTGCCATATCAGCCTAAGTTGCATTTCTCATATCTCCCTTCTGCTATCTGTCAAGTTTATGAAAAATTAGAGTCCTCATACAATCAAAATGTCATCCTTCCCACCTTCCTAGGCAAGCCTGGCTTTTGATTATGGGTATGCAGTCATGTGTAAACCTCATATTGGACCTCATCAACAGGACTGCTTAAGGACTGTGGAATCTGCTGCATGATATTATTATATCAGGTTTTTATTGAAAAACTTGATGTGCTACAAAAACATTGTGAGGTTTGGGGTTTTTTTCCCTTTAAAATAAAATGGTGAACATGTTCTGGGAGACTTGAATATTTAGGTAAAATGCTGTTATGGTCTGAATCCAAGCTGAATCACTTGTGATCAACAGTTATTGATACCTGATGGACTTTGGTACTGATTCCCAATAGTGAAATGTATTATGTGTTTGTATTTGAGTGGAAGAAGGATACTTAGCTGTATTAGCTGACCTAAAAGCTTGCTTCTTGTTACTCAGCTCAGAAAGAGTAGCACTGACAGAATGGAGGTAACTCTTTAAATGTATTTTATTTTCCTTAAGCACCACCACAACAAATTCATAGGTGTTGACAGGACATATACACTATGTGCTGCCCTCCAGATACATTCTGCAAAACATTTGTGAAGCCCAAAGTAAAAGACCAAAAATCACAACATAAAAGTACGCAGTAAAAGAAAAGGGGAGGGATAGCACAGTAGTTTGACTTATCATAAAACAACCTGAAGAAGTCAATCTAGTCCCTGTTGCAGGCGTTTTAGTGGACAATGGGCACGTGAGCAATCCAGCCTTTGAACTGTAACAACTGCGTGTGTGCTGTGGGGCTTGTAACCAATCAGGGCGCATGTTTGTACGTGTTTAATCAATAGAGGCCGAACGCGTGCACACGGCAGGGGTGGAGCTATCCAGAGGCGAGCACATGGCACGGGTCTATATAAACCGACCAACGGTTTGGATAAACGGCATTCACCAGATCATATTGATCCCTGAGTCTTTGTCCAGGATATCCCTCAAGCCCCAACTATAGAAAGAACAGCGACAAGATAAGTGATAAAATAAAGCATATAGTTTCATAATATGCAACTAATGGAATTCACTGGCACAAACTAACAGGGAACCCAAGGTTGGTAGGAGCAACTGGACAAGAGTTTGACATGCAAAAAATCAGATTCCCAAATGTTCCGGTGTCTTTGTTTTTCATGAGTGGTACAAAAGGGATGAAAAACAGCTGGACTTGTTTAGCTCAGGGGGTTCCCCAGCTGTGGAGAGTCTCACATAAATCACACATTTGGATTCTGATGAATAGGGGCTTGACTGGAGGACCTGAAAGTCTTGGAATCTATAACAAAATCTATATGTCTAAAAAGTTCGTATCATTGTGCTGGAAGAAGTGAGCATTCAGGAAAATACAGATCTATAAATAGAACATTAATATTTCTGATTAACTGTGCCTCAGTGCAACAGATAATCTCTTTATTGTATGGCAAACAATGTCAATAAAGAGATTGATAAGGTGGTTTGGTTTTTGGTTTGTTTGTTTGGTTTGGTTTGGTTTTGTTTTTATATTTCCATCTAGAGTATAGCAATTTTATTCTTAGATGTTGAAATTTAAAAATTAGGGACTCCCTTCACTTTCTATAAACTGTGAAGGTGTGCATTTTGGGAGGGGGAAAGAGAATGGTAAAGTGTTTCAATAGAAAATGTCATGAAAAATGCTGTCTGCAACTGGAAAATTACATTTATATAATTGGAAACTTACACCAGTACAATATCCCGTGAGTTGAATTTACCATGTTCTTAGGACCACAGCCTAAATTCTAAAGAATAAATCTTTATTTAACAGTAAAAAAATCCTATGTTATTTAATACAGCATAACATTCTACACTAAGGAAATTGAAAACACTAACTGCATGTGGTTTTTCCATCAACACTAGTGTGATAAGAACAGGTTTGTGTCTCTTCTGGCTCATTGTTCCCTTTCACCCATCTCCCCCTGCATTCTAGGTCAATCCATCTCTTATCATTTCAGAAACTTTTCTGGTTTTAGTTTTTCCATGGTATCCATTACTATAATGTCTAAGTGCTGACCTTCCAACCTGCCCACTTTTAAGAAAGTCTTTGAAAGAAAGGCCAGTTCTTTAACCTCACCTCATCAATTGGGTTATTTAAACCGGTTAGCCCTAATAGATATACAATACTATTTCTAAGGCAATAACTCAAATTCTTATGGCTTCACGCCCATTTCACCACATTTTAATTTGAGTGGAGCCTACCAAGTGTTATATGAAATAAGAGTAGCATATACTTTCCTTTGTATTCAAATGTTTCACCATGTCATTTTATCCAAAGTAATTTGACTACAGACTTTTACACAATGAGTTTGAAGCATTGGATAACTTTTAAGAGCTGGCTTTTCCGGCAAAGAATATATTTTGCTGTGGTCTTGGTCACTAGAACAACTCACATTCAGCATTCTGAATATAACTGGAAGTGAGATGGGCTCTTTAAATTTAGGTTTGGTCTAAAATAAAAAACTTTGATAGAGATAACGTTAGTAGCTTGATTTGAATAAAGATTCTTTGTTCTCTCTGTCCTGGTTTCAACAGGGATAGAGTTAATTTTCTTCTGAGCAACTGGTATAGGGTGTGTTTTTGATTTAGGATGAGGATAATGTTGATAACACACTGATGTTTTAATTGTTGCCAAGCAGTCTAGGACTTTTCAGCTTCTCATATTGGCCGGCCAATGAGAAGGCAGGGAATACCCACACAGCTGTGATGGGACACAGCCAGGACAGTTGACCCAAACTGACAAAAGGGATATTCTGTACCATATGATGTCATGCTCAGCATGTACGCTCTGTCTGTGGGGAGAATTGACGAGGAGGAAGAGTGGCTCAGGAGCTAGATGAGCATTGGTTTGGGGTGGTGGCATATTGGGCTGTTCATTACTTGTTTTGTATATTATTATCATTATCATTGCTATAGTCATCGTTGTCGTCATCATCATCCTCTTCTGTCCTATTTAGCTTAGTGTCTTTAAAAAACTCAAGCCATGAGTTTTATATTTTTTACTAGACTGTGACTGTAGTAGGGATTAAGGTGGCAACCTCTCTTCAGAAAAGTCTAGATATACCTCCCTAAAAGAAGAGTGTGCTCAGCATTTTCCAGAAGGAGAAGACAATAGATCATTGTAGACACTTATTATGATTATTAGGTTAAGTTCATAAATAAAGATTTTTATTTTCTATGGACCAGAAATCAGCAACAGTTGCCACAAGCCATTCAACAGTTAATGCAGAAAAAAACATTGATTCTTTATGATGGACTTCACAGTGGACTATCCATCATGCAAGAAGAGTCAATCATAAACACTAATTCCAAGAACAAACTTTCTGAAGCTCTCTCACTGGTAGTGTAAGTTAATAGATGCTCTATACTTGTCTGCCAGAGGAGTCAGCTTTCACAACCCTTTTTTGCCATGTAATGAGAAAGATGACATTCAATTTTGCTTCAGTGGCAGAACAGCTTCTTTTAGACAAAGGAAACAGAACTGAGAGAACACCAGCTTGTTCCAGGAGAAGGCAGGAATTGTTAATATCTGCTGAAATGTTCTTTCCTTCATACTCCCTCTTTCCCTGTGATGAAGTTTACCTCATTCCCAGGCAATCACCTATTTCTTTTCTGGCATTAGAAGAAAGTCCCCTTCCCTCTTGTTTCCTTCCTGCCCTTCTTTGCCTGCTGCAGAGAGGAAAATGAGATGAGGCCAGGGAAAGAGAGCAGGTGCCAGAAAGGGTGGCAATTACTCATGGTTAAGAAGATACTCTAACTGAAGGCTCCCCTATAAACCTGATTGAAAGAGACAAATTTATCTGTGTGTCAAATGATGACTCAAAATGTGGAAATGTAAGGATGTCTGATTGTTTTTCATTACTAAGCTACTGAAATAGTAGAACATTCTCGTATTTATCATTTCCAAGGTACCATGAAACTGATCTGGTACCACACCATTAAGATGAATTTTGATAGATATCATTATTTGGTAATGCATAGTTCAGGTGGCATTTCTTAGCCTAAATGTAACACAAATATTTGCAGCTAATATGCAATTCCTTAACTTATTTTGTATGCCTGAAAACAGATACAAGTTATTGCTTTTCTTCATCCTCTAGAAAAGAAATCTGAATTATAAGACACATTTCATAACTCTTGAATACATGGGCAAATTAAGGTACATCTTTACAAGATAGTTGTTCCTTATTGAAGTCGATGGTTCTTTCGGTGTTTTGTATTAGAGAAGGCTTTCTTCAATTTTGTAGTTGGAAACATTCCTCAGTTTTTTATAAGTTCTCAATTTTTCCTTAAAATGCAAAGATGTAGAAACACTATCTTTGATTAAGTACTACTATATCTTACATCAGTGTAAGAAATATGATACATTTAAAATTAAAGCAATTTGATATGATATAAACAGAGGTTCATTACATCACCCATTAACAGAAATGTAAATGACAATGAGGATTTTATAATGAAGTATTTGTCTTCATGTATAACTCTTAAATAAGAATATACTATGACAAAACAGAGAAAAAATGGAAAGGGATTCTTGGCTTGGTTATTTATTCACCATTATGGATCTACTGAAGAAGTAACTGCAAGATCAAGCATCTCATTAATACCTTCTACAAAATCAGCTACCACTGTATTTTGTACTGACATCTCAGCTGTGCAGAATTATGGCATACTCTTAACAATTACCATTGGGCTATGTTGACTTGTAGACGATTTACTGTGAAAAACTTAACAGAACACAAGAAATCTCTTTTTCTAGTCTTAGCCTAGAAATATATTCTGTTCAGGTGCAAAGTCTCTTGCATGGAAGTATATAAAAGTCACATTGCAACTTTCTGAAGACTGAAGTTATATGCCATGCCCTAGGCAGTCAACAGACTGAAGACCTTAGTGTGAGGTTAAGTGGAATTCAAGAACACCTAATCTGTTACTGACAACAGATTAATGGCTATTCAGCTTAAGAGATGAAGAGAAGACACAGCAAAAGAAGTAAACTAAACACTCAGAAATGCAAATCTGAACAGTGGCAGATAGCGGAAACAATAACAAAGGGTTTTAGATCACAGACTGATAAGCCATTAAAAGAATCACTCCAATATAACTTGATACTTGGCTATAACTTTGATGAGAAAAAGGGAAAGTAAGACTATGCTGAGTCTTACTAGAAAGAGCAAACTTATGTGATAGAATAGAATCATACCCACCTGGATACAACCACCTTTCAGGTGGATGTAAAGAGCAATAAGGTCTCCTCCTCAGCCTCCTTTTCTCAAGGCTAACAACCCCAGTTCACTCAGCCACTCTTCATGTGACTTGTGCTCTAGACTATTCACCAGTTCACAGCCCATTGAGGACCTGCTCCAGGACCTCAATGTCTTTCCCATAGTACAGGTGAAAAACTCAAAACAGTGTTTGAGGTTCAGACTCATCAGTGCCAAGTCCAAGGAGATGATCACTTCCTTAGTCCTGCTGGCCACACTATTCCTGATAAAGACCAGGATGCTGTTGGACTCCTTGGCCACCTGGGCACACTGCTGGCTCATATTCAGTTGGCTGTTGACAAACACACCCTGGTCTGTTTCTTCCAGGTATCTTTCCAGCCACTCTTCCCCAAGCCTGTAGTATTGCATGGAGTTGTTGAGACCAAAGTGAGGGACCTGGCACTGAGTCTTCTTGAACCTCATACAAGTGGCCTCAGGCTGTTGATCCATCCTGTCCAGATCCCTCTATAGAGCATTCCTACTCTCCAGCAGATCTACACTCCCACTGAACTTGGTGTCATCTGCAAATTTACTAAGAGTACACTCGATCCCCTTGTCCAGACCCTTGATAAGGATATTAAACAGAACTGGTCCTAATACTAAGCCCGGAGGAACAACACTTGTGACCGGCTACGAACTGGATTTAATTCCATTCACCACAGATGTTTGGTTCTGGCCACCCAGGCCGTTTTTTTACCCAGTGAAGAATACACTTGTTCAAGCCATGAGCAGCGAGTTTCTACAAGAGAATGCTGTGGAAAATGAGGTCTAAGACTTTTCTGAAGTCCAGATAAACAATATCCATCCTCTCATCCACTAAGCGAGTCATCTTGTCATAGAGGGAAATCAGGTTAGTGAAACAGAATTTGCCTTTCTTAAAACCATGTTGACTGTATTTGATCAACTTCTTTCCCTCTATGTGCCGGGTGTTGGCACTCAAGATAATCTGCTGCATAACCTTCCCAGCACTGAGGTCAGACTAACAGGTCTGTAGTTCCTTGCATCCTCCTTCTGGCCCTTCTTTTATATGGGAACCACATTTGCTAATTTCCAGTCAACTGGGACTTTCCTAGTTATCCAGGACTGCTGATAACTGATAGAAAATGTTTTGGTGAGTCTCTTTACTTTTTTTTTTGCCTTTTATTCCCTGTTCTTTTTTCTGTATCTGTTCTGTTGTCAATATTTGTTGACATCCAGGCTGTTGAAGCTCTTTTTCCTACCTTAAGGAACATCAGTGACTGAAAATTAGTATATAGATCTGCAGCTCCTATGAAATCCTTTAATCTGTATTGTGTGAGTACATTTTATTATAAATATGTGCACGTAACGTTAACTGACATTAAAAGGAGTTACTGGCACTCACTGAGTGGAGAATAGATGACACAGCTGCTAAAGAAGTTACTCATCATGTTTTTCAAATGCTTAAAACTTCCTTAAAAAGTTCTTTAAAAGGAAGAGTTAAGAACAGAAGGGAGAATCTATTATATTTATTCAAAGGAATTTTAGCATTTTTCTAGTGCACATTTCTTTTTTGGCCATACTAAATGTATTACCACAAATGGTACTTCAAAACAATCCAAAGTTACAAGCTACTAATTTATATACTTGTGTAGGCATGTGAACATTGCAGCATTTCTGAGTTTTATGGATAATATAGGTTTTATGTCCTAATGTGTAGGAAATTAATAGTCATAGTGGTTGGAAGAGTGATGACTGCCCTGATATTTATGATAAATGGATTGAGGACTTGATGGATGTACCTAACCTAGAGGAGGTTAATGATCGTGCTCCTAAAAGGTTTGATTTGGTAGTGATAAATTGAGGATGACCTGCAAAGATAAAGTACAGATCCCAATACCTTTACCAGAGCCTCCCCTCCCCACCCACATAGAACTAGATGAAAGTGTGTGTTGAGTGCTTTCTTATCCCCAAACTAGAAGATTGTTTTGTGTACTATCCAGTGGCATCCACTTCTCATGTAGTTGACTAGTTTCCTCTCAAAGTAAACTACAAGGAAAAATGTCTATTACATGCTGGTTAAGTCTCGAACAGTGATAATTAACTTTTAATGTCAGGGCTTAACTAAAAAAACCCTCTGAATATATATACTGACATAGGTTTGGTGTTGTGTTACAGTGTAGTGCTGGTTTCATTAGAGCAGTGATGCTCCTGCTGTATTAGCAAAGTAATGACTTATGCAAGGGACTATACTATAAGGGAGAATCATGTCAGTTCTCCCCAGCTGCATTACGCCATACAGCCAGACACCAAAGGCCACATGATCAGCGGAAAGAGGAGAGATGGAGAAGCAACAAAACTGCATTTTTTGGGGGGGACTTTCTGTAAGAAAATGATAGAGAAAATTAATGCATTCCTGTCACATTTCTCATTGTTCTAAAATGTTTCTTGTATCCAAAGTGCCATTTTAAAAAACAATCCAATCCTTGGTGGCAGTTAATATTTGTCACCACTTGAGGAAACAAATATTTAAAAAAAAAAAAAAAGAAAAAGAAAAAAGAAAGATGTTTTTAAACCAATTTTTCAGGACAGAAAGTTCATGCTGGAAAAAGCAGTAAGTCTTCTAGTGTACTTGGGCAATATTCTAGAGAAATCAAAGATCTTACAGACCCATAAGACTCAATGGCCCTTTTAACCTCATCCTCTCCCTGTATATTGAACTAATAGGTGGATAGGGAAGTGTGAGGAAACTTGCATTATCTGTATCCCTACTGGGATCGGTTTTCGGTTGCTGCAGCTGTCAGTATGACCTTTTTGTTGAATTAAATTAGCTTAAAACCCCTGTTTTTCAAAGTCTAGCTTTCCTTCATACAGTATTTGCATGAACATGGTGATGATTTTTGCATATTCCATTTTAACAGTTAATTTTTAACACAATTAATTTTAACAAAAGGTAAGGGTATAGGTCAGAACACAGAAAGGACAGGTTAAAGAATATTAAATAACTTAGATGTAGCCAAGTTGTCAGGATCTGATGAAATTAACTAAGCCAGTACTGTCTTTGAACCATTAGTAATTATGTTCAAGAACTCTAGGAGGACAAGCAGAGTCCTACAAGACTGGAGAAGGGCAAATACAGTACTATTTTTGTAAAAATGTGTGCGTATGGGATTTTTAAACAATCATTTTATGAAAGCATAGAGAAAGCAGATCTTGTTTTGCTAAGGACAAACATGCCCAAATCCCACTGTATTCATTTCGGAAGAGGGAAATACGAAGCATAAGATGGAGACATATCTAGAATATTAGCAAGATCTTACACGTGGTCAAAATATTCTAACACTGAAAGAAAGGAAATGTAGTCCAGGATAAATTATCGAGATATGGTTACATTAATAGTTTGTTACTGAGATAGGAGATAGGAGAGAATCGTATTTTTAGGAGGATATTCCAGCATGATGCGAACTAGTAGTTTTACCAAGTAAGTCAGCAAAGTAGTGAATATATTTCTTTGTGGATCACGAACAATTGCATTTGGTTGAACATTTTATAAAGTAGGGTCTTTTAAGGATGGAAATCAATTTGGAAATGATCCTAATGATCCTTTATCATAAGAAATTAATTGAAGACCAGTTTGAGGCAGTGCAGTTAAGAGCCATCTCTCTATTTCAAAATTACAAAATTACCCTGTGTACAACGTACAGTGTAATGACGTACATAGGCAGTTGAGGTTATGACCTTGTTGTAAAAAAATAGCTAAACTTCATGTATGTATTTATTTGCCAAAGTGTAATATATAATACAGTGGAGGTAAATTTTGCATTTCCCTTAATATTTATTCAGCCTATTCTATTTTCTGTTCTATTTCAGGCACTACATTTTAAGAGAATAATATCAGTAAGACAGAAGCTCTAAAAAAAAAAAAAAAGCCTTACAACCCAACATCATAAATGAGCAGAGACTCTGAGGAATGGTTGAAAGAAAAGATCATGTATTCTGTAGAGAGGAGAAAGATGGCTTCAAATATATTGAAAGCGATGATAATGCCAGCAGTGGCCTGTTGTGGTATGCAAGTAATCTCACAAGCATTAGGTTTTATGCAGAACATAGAAAACCTCCTCACAGGTAGTCCTTGAATGTCTCGATGCAGTTCCGATCCTACCACAGACTAAACTGATGAACTATGTTGCTTCCTCAGTTTGTCTGTCCTGTTGTGTTGTCTGCGGCTGCATTTCATCCCCATGTGTACTGCTGTGAACTGATAAAAGATATTCTTGGTATATGCTATTCTATGCTATTTTTTTCTTTTCAATTTGGTTACCATTAAAATGTACACACATCACATTATAGTACATAAATTTTGGACTCCTCACAAACACATTTCTAATTATCTCGAAATACTGCGTATCAGCAATAGTATTTTATGAGGGTTTTTTTGTTTATGGCATAAAATTAATCTGCAATAAATACTTTTTCATTCAGAAAAGCTACTGTGCTGCCACTGGAATTGAGTGGGTGAGCAATATCTTTAATTAAGCAAGATATAATGGCCAGAATTATTCTTATTGCTAATTTCTCTCTTTACTTCCGCTTCAACAATTCAACATTTTCTTAATTCTTTCAACAAATGAAAAATAGCACAAAGTAAGAACATGATATTTTTTTGTTAGCCTTCAGAATCTCAGTTTCAGGGAAGTTTATAAGTGGTTGGGCTACATAAATTTTATAAACTTTGAGGACTTTTTTATCATCCATGTAGACTTCAGGAGGAAAACCATAAAGAATGCAACCGATTCAGAGAAGATGAATGCAATTTACAGCAAGACTTGGTGGACGGATATCCTCAGAAAATTATGCCAAAACACAGGAATGAAATGAGTATCCAATTTCAAATAGTGTACTATTAGATAATTCTCATAACTGGGCATCAGAGACACTGAGTTCATTAAAGCAGGATTTTATAGAAGAAAAAAGAAAAGTAGCTGCTAATCCTGTGTATTTTCATATCTTCAGAGTTTGCACAGGTAACTGACATTACAGTTTCTGTTAGTCTGCTGTGTTTGTACAGGCCAAAACTGTAGTGATATAATAACCACTCATTTCTGTTATGATAACTATTTTATCTTATTCTTTGCTAACTCCCTTCTCTAAACAAAAAATACAATCAGATTCAGGCACTTTCCTTGCGAGCTTTGGCGTCAGGGATAGCAGAAAAATGACCTTTTTATAGAATAATTCTAGAAATACAGATTTAGACTTTCATGCTGTATGTTAGCTTTCATATTAATAAGGGACTAAATATTGGCTTTTGCTCTTCATTAACACTGACATAACCACATTGTGAATGATGCAAATGTTACCAAATGTCACTGAGTGAATGAACGTGATAGCATGAACCCAGCAGTGTAAATTATATTCATTGCCATCTGAACTTTGTTTTTCATTTAAACAAGGATAAAATCTACTTTTCACAGATACCAATACAATCAAAACTTGAATGTTAAAAACATTCTCAGTGTATAATAAAGGGCAGGAAAGCTCAAATGGTAGTTGTATCCCAAAATTTAGATTACTAGTCTGAACATAATGAGTAATCTCATTATAAATAATTCATAGTTTAACCATATTTGAAAGAATGTTTCGGAAAAAAATCCAACAACTCACGAAACCTTAAGGCTACAAGTTTCTTATATATCTTGCTTTTATTCCTACTTTGCAGAAGGAAAAATGACTAAATTAGCTCACTAAATATTTACAAGAAATATATTTAGAACACAGGAACATATAACTTTGATTTTCAGATCTGGAATATAGGAGAGAAGATTCACATTTGTTACATACAGACACATATACATAGGTAAACATTCTGTATTTCAGAGAAACCATTGCTATATTGTTGACAGAATACCGTTGGTGTGTATGAAGAGGAATAAGAGACAGTCTACTTCTACACATTTTAGCTTATGGATGACCTGCAATTTGGTAATTAGCGTAAGGGTAATATACCGTATTTTGCTGTGAAAACAAGAAACATTTCCCCTTTATATGGAAAAAAACCATCCAGACCATTTTTTGGGGAACTGCAGTTCCTTATGGGTTATTTCACATGAAGTGTTAGGGAAAATTTAATTCTGTTAAACAAAATACCTTCTGCACTTTTATGTTTTTAGATGACAACATAGGATTGTGCCTTCACAATATCCTTCACAATATCCTTGATAGCTAAGTAATTAGTATACTGAATCCCTATATAGTGCATGCAATTTTTATACTTACTTTACATCTTTAAGAAATTTGGGATATTTTCAGGAAGGTAAGTGGAAATGCCTTTTGTATCCTGTAACTCTTAGAAACAAATTTATCAATAATGCTTATTCTGCATGTCTCTACAGATTTATCCCCTTTCAAAACCAAAATACACCATAGTCTTCCTTTCAATTTCTTTTTAGGTTAGACCCAGAAAATTCCTCCACAATAGGCAACTCAAAGTCACAGTCCTCCAAGGATGTTTTAATCAAATCAATCCTTCATAAAGCTAGAAATGTATAAAAGCATTATTGAACAAATAAGAAGCAGCATCTCTTTTAACAATTACTTGGTTCCATAATGAAATTCTGCAAACTTGTCTCCTTTAACTCACTCTAACAAATTCATTCCTGCCAGAAGTGGAATTTTCCTTTATTTAATTTTGCTAATTTCTGTTGAACAAATGGGGGTAGGAGATGTGGTGGATAGACAACGCAATACGTGAAGCCTAAGAGGATGAGAATAAAAACAAATAAAAAGTAATCACAAGAGAGATAGAGACATGTCGCATTAGAAAATGGAAAAGAAAAAAAAATGTTAAGAAAAAAACTAGCAGCCTAACTCTGAGCCTACAGTGAGCAGCTCATAAAAGCATAAATGCAGAGGCATATGTGGTACATAAAAAGTACAGTATTCAAGAGTCACCAACTCCAGATGTGTTTGTTTAATAGCTCAAGCAATTAAGATGTGAAACAGACAGTCTTTTATCCTCCTTAATGTTGCTTCCATCCTCATGTTGCTTTGCCTTAAGTTGGTTCCTGTAGTAAATGACTCCAGCAAAGCTGACAGCTGGGCATTTCTAGGTATATTCTCTTTCCTCATGGCCCAAGCACATTATCAAAGCAGATTCCTGATGTTCATATCTATCCATAATTAATCATAAAAATGTGAAGTGCCCATCCATTTTGAATTTTCAATAAAAAATCTGGAGTTAACATTTTACGGATGCAAGTGGGCTTATTATGAGTCAGGGAACAAAAGATTGAACTGTGAATAAGTAGGTGTTTTTTGTTTGACTCTGGTTTCCTATCTTTCTATTGGCATCATTATTTAACTTGCAGTACACTATTTTTCTGCTCAGTGACATGTTTTTCTGGCATTGATCCTGATGTACTTTATCTTATAGAATGCCACTTTCAAAGCTTTGTCTTTTGGTCTTATTTTTGAGATCTCAGTTTCTCCCCTGACCCTAGGATCATGAAAACCAGTGTTTCATAACGTAAACAAACGTCCACACTAATTTTGGGTAGTAAATGCACGTAATTAATATAGCTTCAGTATACTTAAGATGAAGTGATTTCATAGTCTTGTATATATACACACGTAGCATCAGGCTAAGTTTCAGCTATGGTACTGAAGCACAGCACAAAAGAAGAGAACAATCTTGACTGCAGAGGTTTCTGAGATGAGGATGAGGCCAGTTACGAACTAAGAGTGTCCAATCTTTATTACTCTAATCAGTTTTGAACTGCGAGCAAGTTACCATGGGTGATACAAGATATTACTCTCTCCAATCAAACCAAAAAGCACTGAAAAGCAGTCTTCTCTGTGAAGCCTTTTGTTGTTTGCAAGCAGGATGTCTCTGAAAATTTGGTAATCATTCAGTCTTTGCATTTGCCTAAACAGAACCAGAATTTAGCCCTTAGCAAGAATATATTGGCAGATGCTGCAGACCTGGATGTACCTCTGCTTTCAGAAAGATGTGCTAGATCTCCAGGGATGCAACGTAATTTTAGTTGAACAGAGGCATGCCTTGATTAGAGTTGAGCTAAGAGCAAACCTTCATATTTCTCACTTTGCCTAACTCATATATAGAAGTTTGTTTTCATGCTTCTTTACTCCTGATACGTTTAGGATTTTTCTCCAGATCCTATTTCTAAGCTCATTTTGCCCTGGTACCAGTTCCTCTGTCCTCTGATACTTTATTTTCATGGATTGTGTATGCATTTGGAAGTCTTACCCTAAAACTGGTCTGCATGTTGCTTTTTGTAAATTAATTTCTTTTTGACGAATCTGACAAACAGATTGCATGGTTTTATTAACTAACTCTCTGTAACTCCACTGCATATTTGAGAGGTTTAATGAATTCGGTTGAAGCAGACTCCCTTGAGTATTTCTCTTTATTTTATAAGACTACAGGAAAGACCAGCCTTGACATCTTGTTAATCTACAAAGCCCCCAGACACTTAACAGTTCCAAGAGCTGCTGATAGAGAAGTTATCTAACATGATTATCAAGACAGTAATATTTATTATCTTGGAAGACTTCAACAACATAGATGATGTCCCCATCTGCCTACTGAAATTTTCACCAAGGTTTCCTTCAAGCAGTCTCACTCACACATTCATGTATGGCTTTATTTACTTGAATGCCTGAACAGAACATGGAACACGTTTCCAGTTTCCTCTTACAATAATAACAAAATAGGTCAACAGAGGAGTTTTGAATGGAAGAAAAACTTCCATAAGTGAAAAGAAAGTGACTACTGTCCTTCATGTAACGGAAAAGATGAAAGAGCATCAAATTTATTACAATGATGCTGGAACCATATTTCATGTATTTTTCATGCAGACTTTCCTCACAAATGCTGATGATAAAGAATCTGTAGGTAGAAGGGAATGTATATGGCTGAGCAACTGCTGACCTTCACTAGTTGAAAGTGAGGCTTTTAAGTTCATCCACTTCTTGTGATGCAGTATGGGGTCACCTGGATCATCAGATTTTCTCAGGCAGCCTCATTAATCATGACCTGATCTCAATTATTCCAGTCCAATATTTTCATTAGCAATAAAAAGCAGGACAATAAAGAACATAGAATGGCATTACATTCCAGACAGTCTTATTGCATGTACATTAAAAAAAAAAGACCTAATGTTTAATAAAATATTATTAATCTTATTTTTTAATCCTAACTTGAAATATATCACAAACTTTTCTTATTGTAGACAACAGTACTATTTAATTCCAGCACTAAAAAAAAGTCAGAAAGAGGAACTGTTAACACTTTTCCACATTTAATTCCTGCTCATATGCTAAGGGACCATGAATAATGATGCTCAGAAAGAGGGGGTAAATGGAAACACTGATGTGAAGCTGTGCAACTGCATTTCATGCAGAGGAGGTAATCCTGGTTACATCACATTTGGATGTGGACTACTATCTAGAAAATGCTCAAAATGCAGTGCACATTTCTTTATACCCAGGAATTTCTTATCAGTTTGACAATAATGCAATATTAATATGAAGCGATGACACTTGCACTGTGCAGTTCTATTATGCCTTCAAAATAATATTGACACAAAAATTAAACATTATTTAATTTTACAGTAAGGAATATTTTATAGATGTGTGTGTGTGTGCATGTCTAGCCAAAGCACAATATAGGACTAAAGTTTGTTTATTTTCCCACAAATTAAAACCAGAGCAAGCAAACTTGTGTTACTGGAATAAGTTTAGATTGTAGTCTGATCAGGGTACAGAAAATTTCAGCTGAGAATATTGCACCTGTCAACTGTTTTTCATTTCAGGGAATTAATCAAGCTAGCTGTTCAGAGAGTTTTTGAGAATGTTCATTATTTCAGCTATTAATTTTTAAAAGCAGCAAATGTTGCAAGTCAACAGCATCCATAGAAATTGATTTATTGTGCAATTTACCTCATGCTATTGGAAGGAAACAGAAGGCTTTGTATATCTACTACTCCCCCTCTCAATTTTCTAAGGTGTCCACTGTATGTGAGTATATTTTTTTTTTAAGGAAAATTATTTAGCTGAAAATAGGAGGATACTTTTTGTATTGGTTTTATGCCAATGTGGATGGATAATATTTGTCCAGAGTTTTACATAAAAGAGAATGAGAAACAAAAGCAATTACATCAAGAAGTAGTCACAGAAGTGCGGTCTGAATCTAGTGGTATCGCATTGTAAGACTGCATTAGGCATCAATACAGTTCTCTAGGCTTCAGTCTCAGTGAAATCTATTAAGCGCCATTGTTTTACAATATGTATTTGGTGTATTTGCCTGTGAGTCCCATGAAGAGAGTTTTCATGGCATTTAAGCAAACTTAACTAGAGGGAAGCTACTATTAAACACCTTACAATGAAGTTTCTTGCTACTGACTCTAAACGTCTTGTTTGTGTTGGAGATTCAGAGGTTTGGTCTTATCAGATGCACTAACTTGCACCATCTGAAGTATCTGAAATAAGGCTTTTATGCTACATATGGTTTACAGAATGGTGCAACACAGTCTTCTGGTACAAAAGAGATCTTGTGTACTTTTTCAGTCTGTAGTATGAGATACCTTCTGTATATCAGTGGCTAAAAGCCTGGCCCCGCTGTGACTTACTGGAATTCACTCAGGGCTAGTATTCGACCTCTGCTTCTTTAATTGATGTACAAGCCTTGAATTGAGGGCTTTGCTATTCACGTATCCATGGTAAAAGTGGCAGACAGTGAGGAGACCTGTTATTTAATACAAATTAGATTTACTGTGGGGATTCCTTCCCTGAACATGCAAAGTCCATGCTGATATAACATTGATCTGACTGGAGAGTGTTGGACTTTACCTATTCATGAAAGGCTCACAAGGGAAAAAAAAAACCCCAAACCCAACCTCCCAACCATTCCAACAGAGAACTCCTCAAACAGATTTTTTAAGAGTTTAGAGTGAAGTGAAAACTTGTGGTAGAGCAGAGACCTTCAAAAAGGTTATTAATTAAATAGAGATATAAATCAGACTGAAAATCTTGTCCTTCTGGGTAGAGGGTGTTACACAGTTCATGAAAATGTCCGCTATTACTGAAGAAATGGTAGATCTTCTCAGTCCTTTAAGATTCTAAAAATGTGGATCACTGCATCAAAGATCTACACTAACACAATGAAAAGGAAAGACATTTTTATAGTGTTTCCTTGATAGCTTTGCTCAGGAAAATATTAACTTACTTTGGCCTTTCATATCTGAAATATAGTCCAGATTATGAAATGAATAACATTGCGTTTGCTCTGACTAGAGAAATCCAGAGTGCTGGGACCACTATTTGTTTTACAAATCCTTTTTATATTACATATCTAAATATTCCATGGATAAAAAGGAGATGAGAGATTGCTCACATATACTTTTTAAAAAGAAAAGACGGCGTGATATGATATTTCCTGAGCAGTTTTACAAGAGATTGCCACAAAGAAAGGAAGGCTTTTACGCACACATTTTCCACGCAGTATTTTTACTTCCCATTAAATTCTTATTAATAACACAAAGTCCCTAAAAACACAGAGAGCTTTGGCTGTGTTACAAGACCCTTGCAGAACCATTTATGTGCCTTAGCTTCAGGCTTTCATACAGCCCTTGGGTGGGCATTCAATGACACCAAAACACACCTGTAGGGGGCCTGTGGATTAAGTAATAAGTGACGAGTCCCCTGCTGGGACATCGCTCTTATCATTATCATCTTGATCCTCAAAAATATTCAAGCTGGTAATGATTTTATGCTACCTACTGTGTAAGATTTCAGCTTCAGTGTAACATTTAATAAAGCATTATCTGTGGAGTTCAGTGGGGCTGTATCGATAAGAGTTGCCTTTGTGAGGCCGAGCAGTGGTGGCCGTGTAACACAAACATGGGAAATAATGAAATAAAAGCAAGCTACATGATGTGCAGAGATAAAATTCCATTGCAACTAATGAAGAAAAATAATAGCAAAAGGAAAAATATTGTAGAAACAGAATGCAAACAAATAAGGCAATAGAAAAGAAATATAAGAAGAGCAAACTAAGAAATGAATAACAAATAATAAAACAATAACAAATAATGAACAATAATAAATTACTTCAGAAGTAATCAAAGAAAGAAAGGAAAAGTGTATTATACAAGAAGCGGATTAGTGCTGTGTGCTCTTGAGATCAACAACTCAAATTCCTTTCATAGGTAAAATGGGTTAGGGAATATTTTTGCCAAAGTTTTGCTCATCTCAATAAACACCTCACAGTTTGCTGCACTAATCGTTCATCAAGAGAGACCTTAGAATTGCTAACCCATGGATTAGCATGCAGGTTCAGGGAAGGAGTGTGATATGGGAAAGCACATAAGGTGCTTTCTATTTGTCTCAGCATTTGCTCATAAATTAAAGGTATGGTTAGTGTTCGAGGGAATCTCTGCATTAAGTTCCACAGTCTTTGGATCAAGAAGAGATAAAATGTGCATGCAAATGAATAAATGGAAACCCTGTATTTAATTTTTGTTCATGTTGGTTTCCTTCCCTTTTCCTGTGAAAGTGATGACTGTTTAACATTGGTCAGAAGAAAAAGATGGAAGAACTTTCCACTTGCAGATACAGTTTCTCTGAAATTGAATGGCTTGTGGGGGGTATGCACATTCAATTAACACTTTATTTTGGCAAAGCCCAAAACTGCTTTTTGAAAGAACAAGATGGTTTTGTTTCTCCTTTGAAATTACTAAGCTTCTATTCTATTGTTACATGTATCATTATTTGACTGTATTTTGAGATTATTCAAAATCATATTGCAAGACTAATTTAATCAAAGTGAAGTGTTTTGATTGATCAAAACACATTTCCAGTTACTAATTTCAGAATTTTGTTTCATCAAGTAAATCCCCCCAAGCTGAAATACAGACGAGTTTGAAAACTCAGTATGCTGCACAAAATACTCATCCTCTGCGTGTAACTATTTCTATTGTTGTGCAGAATTTAACAATGTCCCCTTTGGAGAATAAACATTTAAGGAATAACACCTGGAAAAACATTATGTTTCTTCCACACTTTTTGACCTTGAGGATATGACAAGAGCACACAGAGAAAGGGCAATCTCAGAGGGAGACAGGCAGGGGAGATAGAAGCTCGTGAGCAAGATGACTTAGCTTTCCACCTGCAAAGAAGTTGTGTGTTCTGCTACTGAAGAAGCACAGGAGAGAAAGAGATGGAAAAATACCAGCATTTGACGTGTCTCCTCCTAACCCAGTGGTCAGGGCATACTTGACAACTGTCTCAATTCACAGTTTTTAATCTGTTCCTTGTGTCTCCATCTGCAAGGAGAGGCATCACATGCGATCCACACGCCACTGGAACAGATACTGCATTTTTATGTCACAGGTGATGATCTCAAAGGGGAATCTGTGATCCTCTTTGTCCTCCATTGATTTCAACAAGCCATCAGCTGCAGGTGGAATTAGTCACACTGGAAAATTCCTTGACCTTATCTACAGGATTCCACAGCTGGAGGTCCAAACTATTTTGTACACCACAGCGGCATGCCCACTTCATACCACATATCAGTATCCTTCAACTATTGCTGTGAAGGAAAAGTTATCTCACAGAGAAAAGCCCTTCAACTGAGATTTTAGTACACCCTTTGGTTTTTGTGTGTGAAATGCTGTCTTGGCTTCACAAAACGTACTCTTTTAAGACATTGGATTTTAATGACCTAAAAAAAACACTGAGCCAGCTGTCACCAAATTACAAATGTGAGTTTGAGAGCAAAACCAATGAGAGTTTAAATCCAGCAGGACTAGAGTTATTGCAGAGAAGGTCTAAGGTCCTCTTTCTACACTGCTGACTGTGGAAGCATTATCAGATTGTAGGAAGATATTTTTAAGGGAGTAAGGAAGGCTACAATATTGAAATAATAAAATAAATTATGTTCAGATGGCCCTAACCAGCCCCAAAGAGAACCCCCTTCCTCCTTAATCTCCTCTCACACAGTTGCCGACAGGTTTCCTTTCTGACTTTGCGTGTGTCAAACTGTTTACCTCCATGAATAAAGCAAACCAGCTAGGTAGCAAAGGGCACATTGCCAGTGCAGGGGAGCATTGCATCCAACTGTGTTTGCTGCAGAATAAAGGGAGCCCCAGAACCTGCTTGCTTGGTTTCTGCCTTACTGAATAGCAAAGTTCAGATTCCTGGCAGAGTCTAGTGCTGCCCATTACTGTTCCAACGTTGCTACTTGAGGTCCAAACTCCAGTTTGACAAAGTCTGCATTGTACTAGATTGATACGCCAGAGTAACTCTGTCTCAGGTGTCTTTGATTCATACTTGCAAGCCCAAATGGCCAGAAGTTAGAAGGACAAAGGTTTTTCTTTGTATTTTGTCATGGTTTAAGCTGGCAGGCAGCCAAACACCATGCTGCTGTTTGCTCCCTGCGTCCCATCAGTGGCATGGGGAGAGATTCTGAAAAAAATAAAAGTAAAATTCATAGCTTGTGATAAAAATTGTTGAACAGGATAGTGAAGGAATAATTTTAAAAATTGAAGTTAAATAAAATAATATGTAAAACAAGTGATGCACAATACGATTGCTCACCAACCACTATGACCAGGCTGTACCTGATCAGCAGTCATGACGTCCTTGGCCAAGTTCCCCAGTTTATATACTGAGCTTGATGCCATATAGTATGGAATATCCCTTTGGCCAGTACGGGTCAGCTGTCTTGGCTATGCTCCCTCCTGGCTTCTTATGCACATCCTTACTGGCAGAGAATGAGAAGCTGAGAAGTTCTTGATTTAGCAACAACTGAAATTATCAGTGTATTATCAACATTGTTCTCATTCTAAATCGGAGACACAGTGCTATGCCAGGTACTAGAAAGAAAATTAATTCTATCCCAGATGAAACCAGGACATATTTATAGTTGAACCTGTAACTTCTCAACCACTGAACTTCTACATTAGAGGAACACAGAAAGATTTAGGTAACTTTGCTAATCCAACACTATCTTCCAATTTCTTTTGTTTTACAGAATTGGATGAGAATCCGTTGAGGTCAAATGCTGGTTATGCTAACAACTTTTCTGCTGAACCAGGATACTGAAAATCCAGAACACACAGAGGTGTAATTCTTACCATTTCATTGCCTTACGTCAAATCAGAATTCAGCAGGGATCTCATTTTATGATAACTAGTATCATTATAACATAAACTGAAGTTGAAATAAATGTTGGTATGCAGCATTAAAAATAATGGTTCATGCTGGCGTGGGCCTTAGGAGGTTAACTTGGGAACAGACACATTTTGAAAATGATTAAAACAGAATCTTTTATCTGTCTTTCTTTGCTATTCAGTTGTATAATCTATTTTGCTGTAGCTTAGACTTTGCACTGATATAATAGTGATGATCACAGATGCTAGACTTTATTTTTTAAATGACTTCCCCGTATATTACATCACATTTCCGTATAATCTTACCTATGGCTGTTAAATTAGTCCTAAAGAAACCTAGGTTGGTAGCAGGGGTATCGTGTAAGCCTCCTAAAAACATTGAGGAAAAGATTATTGAAATATATGTAACAGCTGGATCAGTAAATCATGTCCAGTATGGTTTATACCATGCTCAAAGGAACCATTGGCTGCTAGAAATCATGGTAATGCAAATTCAGCTCAGGTGGAGAGAAGGTGTTGAGTTTAAACCAGGGTCTAATCTCAACCAACTCTACCAAGTTTAGTAGAGTTTCCTTGGATTCAAAGCTACAAGTGTCAGAGAAGATTTTTATTCCTGTGATGTTTCCAACTGCAGGAGCAGGGCACAGAAAATTAAAACAGCTTTTGGCTCTTTTATCTTTGAAGGAACTTTCTGCAAGGTGTGATAGGACTGGGAGCATATGCTTCAATTTGCCCTCTCCATAGGGTCTGGACATAATACCCTTAACTCGTCCACTTGCATGGACACTCTTTGGTGTGTGAATCTTCATGTTCTGTTTAAAGTTTGCTTTTGGTTTGTGTAAATAAGTAAGGAATTTATCAGAGGGTTGAAATGAGAGGATGTGTTCAATGAGCAGCCTACATTCATGAGGCAGCTGGGTAGATTTCAAATCAAATTCTGCCCAAAACCCAATTTATGTTAAGTATGTTTAAATTATTTTTTGATTGTCATTTACTAGATATTTTGAAAATATTTAACCTTTGTTTTTTCCTAAATTGGATCAGATCAAAATTTCACCAGGGATTTGAGAAACTTTAAAAATGGGGGAAAGTAGAATCTGAAATTAATGTACTGCTTTACATTATTTTTCCTCTTATTTTGTGGCTCTGCCTGCATTAGAACAAACCCTGTGCCTTGTTCAATTAATGTCCTCATGACAGCCCTCAGAAGTGAAAAGAGTTAAAAACTCACAAGGGAACTGTAATGGTAATGTGTCCTGAGAGATATTCATTTGGCCCCAGCTGTCCATTTTATTCTAAGTGCTAAATGCTTTAATATACATAGACTATCATTTACATAGCAAGTGGCTATGCCAGATGAATTATTTATTTTGTGACAAATACCTAATACCCAATGTACTGTCAAACACAAAGAAGTTCCTTATTTGACCCCCATGTGTAAATTTGCATTATAGAATTCATTATCTTTGCACATAAGTCACATTGAAGTTATGTGCAGATATCTGTCAGTGGAACTGCAGATTATCACGGCTTTAATTTAATTGCACTATTTGCTGTTATGCCACGCTTGTAGAGCAAGGAACCTGGTTTTTAAGCTTTGTGCCATAGAAGCTGCCAATATTTATAATAGCTGCACTTATAATGCCAAAAAAAAAAAAAGGTGGGTGAAACAGAAAAACAAACTCAAAATATGATGAAAATGTTATGGAAGTCAGTAATTTGTATGTCAGCCAAATTGCACCAGGATTTCTTATGCATGGATGAAGACAGATTTGAATATAAACCTCACAAAATCAAGACAATAAAATCAGGTCTGTTTCCACAGGCTATAGGTGACCTGAACTTATGCAGCCAGCAATCTGTTTGCATTCCCAAAAAATTAAAGAATTTAGCTTGAATGAGAAATTGTATTGTATCCAATTTAGTATTCTTATAGCACATATAACTCTGTTAAGTCTCACATTAATCTTTGGTTCTCTCCTTAGGATAGAAATCTCATAGTCACTGTATTTTATCTCTAATTATTATGGAATGTGACAGAGTCATTAGACCTATTTCAGGACAAACATTGCACTGCTCACCTTAGTAATTGTTTGCAAAATTTGACGTTTGTTAGCATGTCTATATAAGACAGTTCTCAGGATAGTCCTCAGTTGGTGTATATGAGATAAAGGAAATGCTGAGTTAATTTTCTGTTTGAAATTGCATGGTTATACTTCAAAAGGTTCTGAGGTATGACTTAATCTGTGTCCACAATACACAAAGTTAAGATGTTTATTTACATAATTTGGAACCATAAACCAATGCTAAAGATCTCACAGAAACAGTCCATCTTCTACTTTTTTGTATGCATAGCCTTTTGGTTTGACATTTGACAAAACTTGTGGAGAGAAAGAGTAAATAAAATACTTCTGAAACTTGAAAGAGATTTTGTCCAGGATGAAGTCAGAACAGGAAGGTCAGGTCAACTTTTATTGAATCAGTCCAGTTTCCCATCCTTTACTCAGATACAATTTCAGAAGCTGCTGCCTTCCAGGCTGGCTCATTTTAGCAGATGGAAGTTTAGAGTACCCAAGGATTTTCATTCTGTAGGTTAGAAAGTTGGTACAGTCACAGACTGAACTCAGCCAGAAGGAGTTTATGCCTGCTAAGTGAACTGAAAATTAGTGTTGACCCTGAAAAAGCTCTTCTGCAGTTGGAGAATTTGTTTATCTGCACTTTGGCACATCTTGGATAATAAAAAGCCTTTGAAGCACAATAGGCCAATTACAGTCCTGGTGTGAATGGGCAGAATGCCACTGAAACCAGTCGAGTTGCGCCCACTCACACCAGGTTTGTATCTGGCACGTTGCCTTTGTCAATGGAAAAACAATGTTTTCAACAAATTTCCTGGCTGAAGCTATGCTGCATGGAAAATGCATTCATTTAATATGTTTATTTGCATACGAGATCTGAGCTTCGGGAGAGTTTATTATTCATTACTCAAGCTCATTCCCTTCCCAGCCAGCAATGAGATGCACATCAGAAAGGGTAGTCAGAAACTTTTAGAATTGAAGGGACCTTCTTCTGTTTGTTTTTTATCACGATCTCATACTGCTTCTTTCCCCACAAAGAAACAGCTGGTACACTGGGCCTAAACCTTAATAAACAAAAGTTCAGGAATAGAAATACAAGGTCCCCCTATTCAGATACCTGACTGTCTTTCCGTAGTGCGGTGTTCTTTCTGGCTTGTCTGCTGATGCAGGCTTAGATTCTGAAGCAATCTGAAAGAAATGAACAAGGGCTCAGCTTTGTATCAGGTAGAGACATAAGTATGGATTTAGGTGGCTAACTTTAGGTTTCTATTTTCAAAAATCTTACCCCAGATTATCAGAAAGGCTGATCATTCCACTGAAATCTTTGAGTAAGAAAGTTTCCTTTAAGAGATGGAAGATAGTGTATTTCTATGGGAAGGGAGTTTAATTTCCTTTACTACCCTATATGAAATTCTGTGTATTTGGTACCATACTATTAAAGTGATGAAGCTTTAACAATCAGATAGTACATATGGACAGATTTCTGACGTCCCATGGGGTCAATGCTATAGCCTTTGCTTCAAGTAGGTTACAGGAAAATTAAATTACTCAAACAAAACTGCTCAATAGTGTCATCTACATATTTTCTCCAGTATTTACATGAATAACTAAAGTTATCAAATCCTCAATTGTTTTTTGGGAGCTATTAGTGGTGAAGAAAACAAGTCCCTTAGTAGACCTAAGAGAAAAGGAGGGTTTTTTGAAGCTAGAAGCTGGTGGCATAGGGTGAACTGTATGTCATACTTATGTCTGCTTGTGTGGAACATAGGCTCCCTAGTTTTGTCCAAGCTTTTGTAAAAGTAGTATGTGATCAGGGAGATACAAATAGAAGTGTCCAAGGAGAAGCTTGAGCAAAGTGTTAACTGTGGGGTTAACATGCAGATAGGCGTCCAGATGGGTCTTGAATATCTCCAGAGAAGGAGACTCCACCACCTCCCTGGGCAGCCTGTCCCAGGGCTCTGTCACCCTCACTCTGTAAAAGTTCTTCTGCATGTTGGTGCAGAACTTCCTGTGCTCCAACTTGCAGCCATTGCCCCTTGTCCTGTCTCCACAGACCACTGAAAAGGGGCTGGCTGATTCCCCCTGCATCCCCTGCTTGAGATAATTATAGACTTTAATTACGTCCCCCCTTAGTCTTCTCTTCTCAAGGCTGAACAGTCCCAACTTAGTCAGCCTTTCCTCATAGGGGAGATGTTCCAAGTCCTCAATCATCTTCGTAACCCTTCTTTGGACTCTCTCCAGGAGATCCCTGTCCTTTTTATACCATGTGGGGATGATGTGGGGAGAAGAGCTGCAGGAGGCTTTAGTTAAACTAGGAAACATCCCTGGCTGTGAAGACATCAGTGATATTATGCATACAGAGCCCTACAATGATAGAGAAACTCATTCGTCAACAAAAAGTAAGTTTGCCATTCCTGAGGAAAGAAAATGGCTTTTGCTGAAAGGACACAGTGTTTCAGATCTGAACAGTGCCTGCTGAGGTCAAGAACAAAATCACTGTTACAGCTACGGTTGAGGAACTAAATTCTAATGATCTGATCCTTTCTGGCTTTTCTGGATTTAATTTGGGGTTTGTGGCATTGAGTTTACATGACAAGGTTTTCATAGCAGAGGGGCCACAAGGGTGGCTTCTGTGAGAAGCTGCTGGAAGCTTCTCCTGTGTCCAATAAAGCCAATGCCAGCTGGCTCCAAGATGGACCCGCCGCTGCCCAAGGCCAAGTCAATCAGCGACAATAGTAGCACCTCTGATATATCTGAGAAATTAAGTAAGTATGTGCAATGACAATTGCAGCCAGAGAAGAGAGGAGTGAGAATATGTGAGAGGAACAACTCTGCAGGCACCAAGGTCAATGAAGAAGGAGCCAACCCACCATAGTCTGTTATTGGGAAATTTACAGAATCACAGAATCATTATGTTGGAAAAGACCTTTAAGATCATTGAGTCCAATCATACCTGTCCTCTACTAAACCATATCCCTAAGCACCTTGACTACCTGTCTTTTATACACATCCAGTATATACTTTTATATATTTTTATGCCTTTTATACACTTAGAGTGATGGATCAGTGGAATCTCTTGCTAGGCTCAAACAGCTATTGAGTAGAAAAAATGGAGATTTCTCCATTGACCATAATAGCCTGTAGTCATCTATTCCATCTATCAACACCTACTTATAAACACATTTAAATAGGTGTTATCAGTAGATAAATGAACAGTTTTCTCATCAGTTATCTTTTGTTGGAAGGTTCTGACTGCCCTGTGGTAGTCTGTTAGTGACTTTACAAATGTCTGTTATTGACTTCTTTGACCAAAACATGTCATGAAAGCCAGGATATATGAATGGTGCAGGGGAAATCTGTATCATTTTGTGGTCCAAACAGCATTCTTCTACTGTTTCAAAACAGCAGCAGAAGTGGGGGGATAAGCAGTGTCATGAAAGAAAGTGGAAGGGAAGGCTGAGAAGAGAAACTGAAGCCAGTTTTACATCCAATAGTTGAAAAAAAACAGCAGAGAACCCTCCAATATCGGACAGCTAAGGGAGAGAGTACCAAATAATGTCTTCTGCTTACTTGCTTTTTTTAATGTATACTGCAGTTTGAAAAATGTGGCATGAGATATTACAAAGAGAGCAAGGTTCAAAGACCAAGTGAACTGAAGTAGAGAGAATGGATGAGACAGAACAGTTACAAAGGAAGACAATAAGCTGATGAGTCTCTCCCTGAGGTCAGGATATCTGAAGGTAATCTTCAATATTCTTTCCCACTGAAGACCTACACCAGAAACATTTGCTGCGATAGTGACTGTGCAGTGTGCAATGAGCTTCATGATCTCTAAAATATATGCTAACTCTTAACACTGTGTTAAAAATGCACATTGTTTATAGATCTATTTGAATAAATGCAGGAAAAAACATTCCTCTTCATGGTTTCAGAAGATGGCTAGTTTTAGAGTGCAAAATATTTTTCTAAGACTTGTTTCAGGGCTGTTGTTGAGGCCATGAATTTTATTTCCCGAAGTTGTATGTGCAGATTGTTAAACTCCTGTTCTTTCATATCCAACATATTCACCAAAGGTCCAGTGCTGCAAATGTAAGCTCCAAGTTATACAATACCAGTTTTTACAGGTGCCCACTTTAGCACACAATGACAAATAACAACTGTCATCATAGAACTCAGGGGGAAAATATTTTAAACTATTCCTTAATATTTTTGTAGGAGGAGAACAATGATTATGTGAACTCAAAGAACAGTAGCTTCTTAATGTTTTTTTAGTTGTGGTTTTGGGTTTTTTTTGGTGTAAACACTGAGAATTTCCATGAGACCTTTTCTTTATATGACCTTATAAACATTTCAGAAATACTTTAATACTTCTAGCATATTTAAACTATGTCCATTTGTTTTTCTGTGTTGAATCTGCTGGTAACGAAAGATCCTATTTGTAAAATTGGCAATGTGACTATTTATGATTAAAGTTTTTCTTTTCTACTTTTTCAATCAGTATAAAGCTGCATGTGTAATCAAATTGAAGGAATTAATGAATTCTATTCATAAAGACTTTTTCCAGACCTAAAGCTTAGGAATGGGTTTTCCCAATGGCTTTTGTTCTCTGACTCTGAACAGTCTATATTGCTTAACTTTTTAAAAAATATATAAATGAGAGAAGGGTCATTTATGAAAATGAAGTAACATTAATCAGAGTTGGTGTGAGATCACAGAATCATAGAACTGTAAGGGTTGGAAGGGATTTCCAGGGATGATTGAGTCCAACACCCCTGCCAAAGAGGGTTCCCTGGAGCAGGTTGCACAGGTAGGTGTCCAAACGGGTCTTGAATATCTCCAGAGAAGTAGACTCCACAACCCCCCTAGGCAGCCTGTCCCAGGGCTCTGTCACCTTCACTGTGAAAAAGTTCTTCCTCATATTGGTGCAGAATTTCCTGTGCTCCAACTTGAAGCCATTGCCCCTTGTCCTCTCCCCACAGACCACTGAAAAGAGGTTGTCCATTTCCTTTTGTCTGCCATGGTTCAGATAGCTATAAACATTGATTAGATGCCCTTTCAGTCTTCTTTTCTCAAGGCTGAACAGCTCCAGTTCACTCAGCCTTTCCTCATAGGGGAGATACTCCAGGTTCTTAATCATCTTTGTGGCCCTCCGCTGTTTTTTTTCCAGGAGATCCCTGTCTTTTTTTATACCAGGGAGCCCAGAGCTGGACACATTAGCACTTTTTGTTGCACCAGACTTGTGATGTTAAGCCCAAATTAGAGTATGAAATGTGACATTTGCATACACTTTTTAGCTCCTATGATAAAGGGGCTGGATGAATGTAAAGTCCCATTCATGAGAAAGCATTCTTTCCCTCTTCTGGTCTCCAGTAATTCATTATGGATCTTAGTGCAAAGTTTTTTGGGGAGTTGAATGTTATTTAGTGGAAAATACAATGTGGAGTAGAATTGTAATCCATACTGAATCTGCCAGTTCCTGATTTGCCTGAAATGTTATCATGGTTGGAGAAAGGGTGCTGTTCCTGTTTGAATTGATTACATAGCATTGCTTTATTGTGCTCTAAAGCTTAGGTCAATGCTATGCAAGGATGTAGAGAGATACTCTTTGATGTGAAATGTTTAAATCAAAAGGGAAAATGAATACATAATTAAACTGTCTGTGTAATTTTTCAAGTCCTAATCATGACCTGAAAATTAAACGAAGTTTTGTTTGCCTTGCTGGGGAGAGAAAAGTGAAGTATGGTTCAAAAATAGATTATTATAAAGAAACCACAAGTAAACCACATGAAGTTCAACAAGGCCAAATACACAGCTAAGAATATAAGTGAGGGAAATCCCAAGCACGTATGCAGCCTGTGCAGAGAATGGATTGAGAGATGCCATGAGAGGGACTTGGGGGTGTTGCTTGATGAAAAGCTCAATATGACCTGGCAATGCATGCTTGCAGACCAGAAAGTCAATCATGTCCTGCGCTGCATCAAAAGAAGCATGACCAGCAGGTCAAGGGAGGTGATTCTGCCCTTCTACTCTGCTCTTATGAGACCCCACCTGGAGTACTGCGTCCAGTTCTGGGGTGACCAGTATAAGGACATGTAGCTGTTGAATTGAGCCCTTTTTAAAGAGGGATGGCTGGATCACTTTTCCTATGGAGACAGGTTAGGAGAGTTGGGCTTGTTCAGCTGGCAGAAGAGGTTGTATAGCAGCCTTCCAGAGAGGCCTGAAGTGGCTTACAGGAAAGCTGGAGGCCTGTTTACAAGGCCCTGTTATATTAAGGGATGGGGTAATGGCTTTAAACTGAAAGTGATTTAGATTAGACCTAAAGAAGAAATTCTTTCCCGTGAGGGTGGTGAGGGACTGGAGCAGATACCCAGAGAAGCTGTGGCTGCCTCCTCCCTGGCAGCGTTCAAGGCCAAGTTGGATGGGGCTTTGGGCAGCCTGGTCTAGTAGAGGGTGTCCCTGCCCATGGTAGAGGGATTACAACTAGATGCTCTTTGTGGTCCTTTCAAACCCAAATCATTCCTTGATTCTATCTTTCTATGTTTCTATGATTCTATGAAGTATAGTAATAAAAGCAAGTGACTGTTTTGTTTGATTTTTACTAATTTGTATAATCTCTAATATTTAAACTATTATGAAGCATCTACCATGCTGTAGCAAGATTCTGGTATGTGCCTGAGTGAACAACAGATCAGAGAGTACATTTTTAGAAATACAGAGGTAGTATTTATACTTCTAATTTAAAATAGGGCTTGTAAAAAAACCTTAGATGCAAACACGATGATGTTCACACTGCCAGTTATACCAATGAAATTATCTTACCTGTAATCCAGTATACTGAAATTGACATTAAAATTTTGAGAAAATAAATGTTGTGTGATGCAGGGACTGGAGAGATATGGACACAAAGAAATCTTGGCATCAAAACTGGAGCAAACATGAGTTCTGTGCTTTATAACACACTTTATAACATGATTGAAAGTTTTGTTCTTTATAACATTTCAAAATCCTTTTTCTCTTCTTTGAAATGTGATTTACTAAATGTCTGTTGTCAGTTGGTACTAGTTCTTGCGATGTATTTTATCACTGTTCTTTAGGAAGGAATGCTGGATGCTTCAAAATAGTATTCATTTGGCTGCTTAGTTTTCAATTAAACAGTGCAATATGAACTGCAGTAACTCAGGCACAGGGATGGTCTAGATGAACCAATGCTGTTTCGATAAAAATTTTTGCTGCTCTGAACAGAGCATATAAGCCAGATGCTGTGAATAAATGTTCTCTTTTTATGGCCAGTTAAATCAGCACTTGTACTTCTGTAAAAAATTACTGTAAAGGAAATTGTAGATATGGGAGACTTGATTTAGATGATATTTTGTGAAAATGTAACACAGATATATAATGACATGTTTAGTTTAACATTTTTACAAAGATGAAAAAATGATAATATATTTTATTAAAAACTGAGTAGGAAGAGTACAAGGCATTTTTAACAAAATGCTTGGAAAACAAAGGATTATCTACTGTAATCAATCCATCGGGCTTATATTACGACTTAATGACTTTTCAGTCAGAGCAAGAATTTCTTAGCAACCTAAAGCAAATGTGTCGGTCATAAATTCCCAGAAATTTTGACCATACACTGTCCTCTTGCATGAAATAACTCTCCTTTTTCTCCTAGCTAAGTTAATGAGTATAATGCACTGGATGGATATATCTATCTATAATTCTGTTAATCAATTAATCAATCAAATACTAAAGGGAATATAAGGGTGCCAAAACTTACAATGCTGACATTCTTCCTACTTGTTCATAAAATCTACCAGAGTGCACTGCTGAGTCACAGTGGAAGAAACTAAAAATTCACAATCCAATTCATTTTGGAGTGTAGAAAGCCAACCTGACTATACTGAATACAGTGCATTTTAATGATATAAACTGTGTTCTCTATGATATAACGTATAAATATCACAGAACTAGATCAGAACAAGAGGAGTCCCAACAGGAAAAGTCTATATTCAGGGTACAATAGCCCTCATTATCCTGCCTCTGCACTCTATGTATGCACATACACCACACATTCACAGTATCACCCAGGTCAGCTAAAGAAAGCAAAAGATATGTTTCCAGGAGATTCTGCATCTTGTAATGTATGATGTACCATGTAACCTGAAGTGAAAGAAGAAACTTTTATGTGGCTTAACACAGACAGAGCAGGTCTTCTGCCTACTCTACCCATATGAGGGGCTATGTTCACCTCTTCTATACCAATTAACTTTGCTGAGAATCTTTCTGGACCAAAGTCAATTGTCTTTGCTCAGTCTTGCATTGCTCTGTGCTAATTCAGCTCTGTGGGCTGGAGAATGAAGATCTTTTGGTGCAGAGCATGAAGACGATTTACGTATCCTGGAAAGTTATTTGAATTCATCTTGGGTATCAAAACTTAACAGTGCTGTTTATACCACTGAGACACTTAAGATGTATGAGCACATGCTGGCTGTTTTGCTGGGATCTGGACAAACACTTGTTCCTACCTATGGGAGAGGGGTTGTAACTAGATGATCTTTGAGGTCCCTACCAACCCAAAGCATTCTATGATTCTATGATTTTCTGTCATTCGGGTCATTTCTCTGAAGGGTCCTGAAATGGACCTCAATTTGGCTTAATGGAAATGTGTAGAGTAAGCTGAGATTTTTTGATTTTAATTCCTAAAAAACCTCAAAAACCCTCAGTATCCAATTAGACACTCCTCTCCACCTTTAAAGTTACATTAAAAAAAACCTGATATTAAAACACTGACAGCTTTTTCAATGTATAATTGTTGTGCTGGATTAGATTATACTACATCAGTAGAATTATCCTCCATATGCACTTTTATAATTATTGTCAAGCCTTGACTCAGTGCAGCTAAAACTCTCAAATGAAGACCCTCTCCCTTCCCACACTGCCTTCTAAAAAGAAAGAAATGAGAGCCTCCTGATGGTATTTGGCGGAAAATCTTCTCGAGAACTTCTTTCCACTACATGTAAAATATAGGTGCAGCTCACCTCAAGTCATGGCTTCCCCATAAATATTGGGAGAAGTAAACCTGAATATTTGATTAATAATCACCCTGTGATGAAGCACACAGCAGATAAAGCTGCATCCCAGTTGTTTTCAGAGGGATTCTGTCTTCAGAGATTTAACAGTAAAAAGTTGGGATTTTCTGCAACTTCAGCTTTTTGCAAATGAAGATCAAAAAAGGTGAAAACTTACTTTCAGATATCACAGTAAAGGAAGTAGGGAACAGATAATCTTTTGTCCTTGTGCTCTTAAGTGAGGGAAATATATTTTATCTTTCTTGCATTCCCATGCTTTATTACATCCAATTTGTTTTCTTGTCATAGGAAAACAGTTTCATCATTTACCTATTGTTGAGATACCTTTAGGTATCAGAGACATCCACTTGCCAGCTTGTAACTGGTCTTCTCTCAAGGGTTTCCCATGATGTTTTATGAAGGTGCTGCCTTTACCAACATGCTGGCACCAACCCTGGGAGTTGCCACCTCTACTGACAGCTGCAGATGAAATTTTCCTCCTGCTGAAGTGAAGCCCACACTTGGACCATTCTTGAGTTACCATTGCTCACCTGGGATTTCATTCAGGCCCTAGCTGCATTTATTTCACAGGCTTACAGGAAACTAAGGAAACTGCAGCTGTCACAAGAATGGGTGTCTATGCCAACAATGTAAATAGATGCCCTAATGTGCTTATGAAGAGAATTCTGGATCCTGGCTCTTCTATGCTTTGCTCCTCTCCAGATAAAAACTCCTTTTTCTTTCCTTTCATCCTGGCTGTATTAGTTCTTGACAGACATTTGAGTCACTCACAGATTAATACAGAAACCCATATGTTAGTTAGCTCCTTCATATTGTAAAGATGTCATCAGTTTGCAGATGGCTCACAAATGAACTTTACAGGCTTACTAGTCCACTAAAGAATCTGTGATGAGCATATGACGTTCTTGTACTCTTTATCTCCTAGAAAAAAAAAATTTTTTAGTCATTTTGACTGTTTATTTTCTATGAACCACACTTCTGGCCAACAAATCTGTGACTGCAAGATGGACAGTTAGTTACCTTGTGGATATTAGAGTTAGAACTTCATATTACTTGGTAAAAATTTTCTGAGGTTTATGTCTCTCTTGCAGTAAATGAAATGGTTCACGTGTTTAAGAAAGTGAACATTTTTCCTTTCTTGACTTTGACATTGCCCACAAAGTCTGGTAAACTTTATGATCTAATAGATGCATTATTCTAAGCCTGATTTGGTCTGCACACAATTATTTAAATTGACTAGATTTCAGGTTACTTTGTGGATCAGAGAGTTATTGTTTATGTCTTTATTATTCTACTCTATTAAGTTTAGCATTGTCATTTAACATTAGTGGGCATTATAAATGCACCATCTACTACTGCTATAGTAGTTAGCATAGTACAGTTTGACTACTTCTGAATTCTATAATTTATAGAATACACTGACACCAGAATTATAGAAATTTCTACATTTACACCAGTCTTGAAACAGAGCTGATCTTAAAAGTTTAATACTGAGTTGAACCAGAATTTGGAGGGCTAATAAGAAAACTTTATTTTAAAAACATTCTCATTATGTCTTTGCATTCTTTTGCTTTAGGAAAAGTCTGATCTCAGAAAACTGTCAGAGTATCACTTTTCCAATGTATGCTTTTCATAAACAAATCACGTACTTAAATATTTTTTCCATAATCTGAGATTTTTGTCACTTGGACGAGTTTTTCACTAGCCAAAAGCTTCTGGATCATTTTGGGTAAAGACTTGTAAGGTTTGTTCTGAGCCTGACTGGGGCGGAGTTAACTTTCTTCATAGCAGCCTGTATGGTGTTGTGTTTGGGATTTGTGGGTAAAATGGTACTGATAACACAGCAATGTTTTTGCTACTGCTGAACTGTGCTTTTGCAGCATCAAGACTTTCTCTACTTCTTCCTCTAGCCCACAGTGAATATGCTAGGGGCTTACAAGAAGTTGAAAAGGGACAGCTGCCCTAAATTGACCATGTCATGTAACATTGAACTCAGCAGTAAAGTTGAGGGGGTAATCTTTTCCAAGGTAGTGGTTGATTTTAGACTGCTGGGTAAGGTCTGCCTGTGTCATGTGGTGATTGACTGCCTTTACATCACTTGTTTGTTTTTTTCCCTCACTTTCCTTCTGTCCTGGTTTCAGTCAGGATAGAGTTAACTTCATTTGTAGCAGCTGATGGAATGCTATGTTTGGGAGTTAAAATGAAAGCAGTGCTGATAACACCCTGATGTTCTTAGTTGCAGTCAGACAGTCAAGGACTTTCTCAGCTTCTTCGTATTTCTCTATTCATGAGAAAGGAGGGGCGAAGCCAGGACAGGTGACCCAGATGGGCCAAAGAGAGGATTCCATGCCAATTATGTCCTGCCCAGGATAACGGGGGGGCTGAGGGGAGGAAGAAGAGGGGCGGTTTCGGGACGCGTGCTGCTCGGGGGGACGGTCGGGTTCCGGGACAGCTCTGGGTGGTACGGCCTGAGTTGTGTGGTTCGGTGAGAAACTGCATTGTGTATCAATAGTTTCATATTCTTTTGCTCTAAAGTCCTGTTAGCATTGTTATATTTTATCTTTCTGTTCTCTTAGTAAACTATCCTTATCCCAACCCACGGGCCTCTTAGTTTCTTGGTTTTGGAGTTATTTGCCCCTTCCTTTTCCCTTCCCTTGTTTCCCCCCTTTTTTTCCCTTTTCCCCTGCTCTTTTACTTTAAGAAGCAGGCAGCTGCGTGGATCTTGGCCCACAGCCGGGGTGAAACCACGACATCTTCACTTACTAAACTATTTTTATCTTAACCCAAGAGTTTAGTCTTGCTGTTACCCTGCTGATTGTCTCCTCAGTCCCGCTGAGGGGAGTGGGGAGTGACTGCAAGGTTGTGTGGGAGCTTAGCTGCTGTCTTGGGTGAACCCACCACCTATGTGGATTCATATTCTTATATAGAACTTTTCTAGCTGAGTTGCAGAGCTTATGGACTCCTCCCTACCCCCCGTGTCTATCCCCCCAACCAAAAAAAAAAAAAGAAAAAAAAGAAATTGATAAGCTACCTAATGAAAATTGCAGAGGAATTGAATGTGTTTCCATGGAGTGTATGGAGTAAAACATGATCTAGGGTTCTTGCCTACTCTTGCAGCTTCACTGTGTTTTGATTGGTTTACCTATCAAAGTAATTTTTTTTTATTTACACATGAAAGCTAAAAAAAAATTAGGCATTTTACAGCACAATAGTTTCCTCTAGAAAATACAAACTGTTGAGGCCATCACTGGCCTCAATTGTCTTAATTGTCTAACTTAATTGTATACATTAAATTGTTAGTGTAGCACCTGGCATTATTTTGAAGCCAGACTGAATAACAGTCCCAAACAATTCCCAGGAACAGTTCATGAATAAAAATGAAGCAGGTGCGATTCCCAGGAGATAGCTTGCAGGCCCTACGTTTTCCTGAATAGGAAGATTCAGGGGTATGGGAAGTAGGCATTCTGTGCTAGTGAATCTCAGTGCTGAAACCAGTCTGGGAATGCTTAATTTACTGGTGTATATATCACCATTGAGTCTGTGACTTTCTTTTAAGACGAACTTAAATACTGAAATATTTACAGAAACTGCAATTAGTGGGGGAAATACAAGCTTATGATGCAAGTCTTATTTGGATTCATATTCAGAGTATGATTTGAATGTGGAGCCCTGCCATCCCTGCCCTGTATTTGAGGCAGGCTACAATCATGGACTTCTCTCTCTCCCCCTCTCCTTCTCTCCAATTTTTGATGAAAAAATAAAAATAAAAATGGTAGTGAGGTGGAATGTATATAGATTTGATTAATTCAATTAATTCATTTTTTCATAGACAGAACTTATTTTCTAGAGAATACATAACAATTATGTCCATTCTTTTTGACCAGAAACAGAGGATTCTTTTTACTTAATATCAAAAGTTGTCAATGTTGACAATGGAGGTTTAGGCTGGATGTTAGGAAGAGGTTCTTTACTGAGAGGATGGTCAGGCACTGGAACAGGCTCCCCAGGGAAGTGGTCACAGCACCCAGCTTGGCTGAGTTCAAGAAGCATCTGAACGATGCACTCAGTCACATGCTCTGACTTGGCTGGCCCTGGGTGGAGCCAGGAGTTGGATTTGATGATCCTTATGGGTCTCTTCCAGCTCAGGATATTCTATGATTCTATGATAAACTCCAGTCTGCTAGGTATAGGCAACTTTACAAGTTGTTCTTTGGCTGGAAAAACAAAATTTCAAAAATATGTTCTGTTGACAACTAGAGAGACTGGGCTGCTACCTTGGGTTTGGTGAAGATACCCTAAGAAAGATTTTTTTTTCTGGACCCATATGTGCTACTTCTATGGATGATAAAACAGAAATGTAAAATTGTAGCTTCTACAAAGCTACACTTTTACAACATGCAGCCAACAGGAATGCAACTCTTTTCCAGTTATGCTAATGATTTTTGTGAGAAATATGAATGACACATGGGACATAGACCATGATTGACTCATTTATCACCATAGGCATCAGGCCTGCAGAAGGTAACACCTTCAAATTACTAACAGCAGAATTGGATTGGTTTGGCAATCTCCTCTGAAAAGGCCTTATAGACCATTATTGATCCCAGCAGTCCACAAAAGTATTTTGAAGGTATGATATGCGGATAAATAGGATTGGTGCAGTTCTCCCAGGCAGAAAGTAATCACTAAGGAGATGTCAGGGGAACCAGTATATGAAAAGAAGTTATCTTAATAAGTAACCCAGCATAGAAGAGCTATTGAATTACTGGCCTACAGGAGCATGATTTGGAAGGTTATAATACAATGTCTCTACCATGTACAGAAAACTTAATATAAATACCAATGCAACTTCTCCACAGATTACACCCTATAAGAAACTATTTTTAAAATACATGTTGCCAGCACTGAAGGTTTTACAAATTGCAGTATGTTCAGCTCAAATTATTCCAATCAATGGAACATTTTTCTTATGCACTGTCAAGCTTCTTCTGTAATTACAGTCCACATTGCATTTTCAGTGCTTTTTGCATGCCTATAAAATCAGACCCTTCCAATACTATCTACTTGTAATTTCATAAACATTCATCATAGCTCTCTTTGCTGTTTGCTGTCCCCAAGGACCTGAAGACTTGTGCTGTTCAACGCGCCTGCCCAGACAACTCTGGCACTGAAGTCTATTGACATTTCTTTTTTGCCTTTATGCAGCCCTGCTCTGTAACATTTACTCTGTCAATTACATTCATTTTGGTATTCATAGTCAATTCTATCTCTGTGTGACTTTAATTGTATTTCACTAAATTAAAGAGGCATTATAAAGTTGTTACCCTTTGATTGTGTAGCTTTAATTTCATTTTTCTTTAATCTTTGGAGCATACTAGATTATCAATTAGCATAATAAAAGTCACTGTGGAATTTAGTAACAATACTGGATTTTCTGTGAAGTGAATCAGCCTATTTAATGTTAGTATTATGACAACAGTATGTGCACTAAGAAATAAAGTAACTAAAATTCTACTCTACACTTCCACAGCATCTCTATACTTGAATAAAAGGATTTTGAGATTTTGGATGGGATTGTTTCTAATGATGGTGGCCTCCTTTTGAATGTTTTATACACTCAGAAGTTGTAAAAAACTTACAAGATCTTAATTTAAATATTTTCTTCATTTTAGAAGCTGCAGTCACTGTTATTGGCAGAATAAAATCACTTGAAATTTTAGCACTGAGCTCTTTTTGAAATACTTTTCTGTCTTAGAATTTGTTTCATACTTGTGGTCAAGACTTCCTAGTCTGTTGTTTGTGACACTTGTCCTGGAAAGACTAATAATCTTTGTGCTTTTCCTGTAGGTGAGTTGAGCTTCTGTGTTAATTCTCCTAAATTATCTGCTTTTTGTAGGGAAGCCCAGTTCTACTGGTACTTACTATGCGACCTGAGCACATCGAGGAAAACTAGATTAAAGACTACCTGTTTCTTCTGTCTTGGTCTGTCTGCTTAGTCAGTGGTGAGGTCAGTCATGTTAAGTGGCAGGATTCTAAACATCTATATTTTTTATTTCTTAACCAAGAATGGCTCTTTGCAGATTTAGCCCCCAGGTTGATATGAAAACCAAGAAGAAAGAAGAAGGTTTTAGAGGTACAAGTCCCTTTCTAGTACTCCATATCTTTATTGCATTGAGTACTTTTTACTTAAAACTCAAACGCTTATCAGGCCACATAAAATATATGTTTCAAAATATCTTCTAAAAACAGCAGACAACTGGAAGAGGTGTCAGTAGTTACTCATGCAATCTTTTAGATAAAAAAAAGTGAATATGTCTAGATACAAGAATTATGAATGCAAAATCATTGCAATTACTTAATGATTTCTGAAGCCAATAAAGGCAAAGTGTGAGGGAAGGATATAAAGCAAGGTAGAAATATGGAAGAACATGAAGAAAAGATGAAGCATAAAAGGAAGACCAAATAAAAAGAAGCAATCAGTGTATATATTCACCACATCAGTAGTAGTCTGGCTGTTTTCCTTATAAAGGATAAAAGTTCGCTGTTACAAAAGTATAAGATTTTCTGAGTCACGTAAAATACTTCTCACTGAATTGCACCACAAAGACTTCTAGAAAACATTGAAAGAACACACAATAAAAAAACCAAATCTCTTTCTATATACTTTTTCTTTGTTAATTCATTTTATTATTCTTTATAATTTGTGTGAATTTAGGATTACTGGGCTACCTAGTGCCCTCGTTCTCATTGTCACATTCTGTCTGTGACATAATTCTTGTGGAAGAGAAAAGCCTTGGTGAGCTGAGGTCACCTGATGTTACCTCCACTGTCATTCCTGCTGGCCCATTTATCTGGTGGTTTTGGGTGAGTCACTGACAAGAACCAATGAAAATGTCCAGGGACACTGTAAATCTAGCTGCAGGGTGGACAGATCCACTCTTAACCTGCACCAAGCTCACCCTATGTGGAAAACTCAGGGCTGCCGGGCAGAATGGAGCCTATTTTCCATGTGCGGAGGTGGAGAGAGAGATGTGAATGAGTGCTCCTCTTTTGAGATATTTCAGTTAAAATATGTCAGTTGTTTCCCCTCCTCTGTTAACAGCAAAGCTGATCTTAAACATGCTGCATTCCAGACATCATGTGCTTCCTATCTGTATTCATTGCAGATGTGCACTAAAACTACTGCAAATAATTTAGGTAATTGGCAAACCACAGGGGCACTTACCCTGTTCACTGGCCTATTTTAGGCTGGCTCATCATCACCATTCTAATTGATGACAGGTCTCTAGTTTTTCACTTGCCAGTCTGTAAGACAAGGAATACTAATAAAGTATTCTGGCAGTGGGAATGTTTTAACTGTTCCCAGTCTTTTGCAAGTAGTGGGCTCCCCCCACCCCTGCCCCTGCTGCTAATGCATGAGTGATGTGGTGGGGAACTTTTTCAATCAAACACCACTCTCTTTTCTCCATCCACTCAGAATCTGCAATTACATAATTCTAATATGACCATTGCTTTTTTAATGTAATGCTGTACTCTGCAACATGCTTTATTAAAAAGTGATGCAATCAAAGTAGCTGACATCCTTGTTGAATTAACAAAGTTTTCTCTCTTAAAGAATATTTCAGAAATTTGTCTTTTTTTTTTTTTTTTTTAAATTTTTCTCCCCAGTCTCTTCCCTAGGTGTTCAGCACTAGTATTTGGTAATTGGAGAGCACATTTATGTGCTAATATATACTTTTTTCTGCACAGACTCACCATAGAAGACAATTTCTGTCCCAGATCATCTTGAACTCTAACTGGAACACAGATAATAGAGAGTGCTATTGAGTCCATTGTGCTGTATGTAGAGGAAGAGAAGTGACATGGCTCCAAGAAACAAAGGATTTGTGGACTAATAAATGACTTGTTCTTGTATGTGTTTGTAGGTTCATGCCATTCTGTAATGAAAATGCAGTAGTTTCTCTACACTGCATGTAAGGTATAGGAAGTATTAAATGCCTCAAAGTCTTAAACACAAGACCTTAAACACTAAGATCTTAAACACCAAGACACTCTCACTGATGACTGCTGAACAGAGCACAGAACATTAAGTACAAGTAAATACAATGCAAATATGACCTCTTGTGCTAGGCTCATGGCTTTAGTTCAGCTGAAAGCCCTCTACTCAGGAAAGGCAGTCAAAGTGGCTGTTGTAAAACTTTTGTGTAGTGCTGTAGAATTGGAAAGGCCTCACTTCTGTCTCAGTTTTCTACTCCTGCCCTTCCTGATATTGATGAGAATCACATCAGCACATCATCTTCTGTGCTAATGAATGCCTTTGGCACTACTCAGTAGAAGAGTCAAAGGAAATTAGATGCTTTAAGTATTGAAGTCCTTTACAAAATCTAACTTTAATGGCTAATATAAGACCAAATAATTAACCTTAGCCATGCAGAATAATTGTATATGCATTTCTCTTTAGTTGGTGTTTTATCCAGCCTCTATTCAAAGTACAGACTCATCATCCATCTAGGGCCATACTTTGGTATATGACTTAAGTCAACATAAGCTGTTCTGATGATGAAACAGGCAATGCTGCCTTCTGTTTGCTATTTTCTCTTTGCTTCTGCTAGTACAAGTATTGGAATAGCCATTTGGTAAGCTTAGAAAACTGAGTGAGGCAAGGGAAAAACGAAAAGGTCTCTCATATGACATAATTTAGGGGACTCAGAAAACTCACTGCAGAGGAATACCAATCTGGATAAAGGCTTCGTCTAGAGGAGCATGGGAAAAAAGTCTCAGAAAGGTATGTCACTGGGTCTGTACAATATATCGTCTTTCATCATAGCTAGTAAACATTTTTTCTGTTTTTTGAAGTAGTAATTCATGCTTTCTGTTCCTTTCATCTTGAAATAGGTTACTAATTTTTACTAAGGGATTGAACGTGGAACTTCAAGATACAAGAGACCCAGCCTTGAGCACAGTTCTTCCATCTTCTCTTATGCCTAGAAATCTTTTTTCAAGGTTAGTCAAAGTCAGAATGTTTTCATCCCAAATGAGCTAAAACTTTAGTAAAAGACACAAACCCCTGGAATTTGAACACATTGACAGGACAAATCTCTGTTCTGTGAGGCATTGACTACCCTTGAATTGCGTTGAAGTTACTGGTTGGTGAGGTAACTCAGGACTCCAATGAGCCCTGAGGATCCTCCTGAAGCAAAGTCGTAAAGAAGAAGGATGCCCATGGGTTTTGAGATTAATTTTACTTCCATCCCACTCTTTCTGTGTCCTAAATTTAGGTCTATCTAGATGTGTTTGGTTGATTAATCTGAATGTATTACACGCGTACTAGATTAAGTGTGCAGTTCAGTGTAGTTGTTCAGTTCAAATGGATGAAAGGAAATGGCTCATTTCTTTGAGATGTGCTCTTGTTATTCCCTTGGAGAACAAGGGAGGTAATGCTTATGCAATTCAAGCTGTTTATTATGTATGCCAATCTTGCCATATAATCCTGACTTTGGCAGAGAGTTACTGGAAATAAAGGAAGGTGGAATTAGATCCCTGGGATGTTTAGTGATCTAATTATTTTTGAAAATATGAGGGATCTGCAAGGATACTGCCCAAACTATACTTTCCAGACACCATGGTAAAGAACTTCAGAACTGCTTTATAAATTGCCTTTACTTCTTGTCATTATACTGTTTTATGTGAACAAGTTGCAAAATCTAGACTTCTTTCTGCATCCTGGTCCAGTGTTCGACCACTGTCATTGTGACTTCTTTTCCTTATACCAAGTGTCCATTGCTTCTCATCCTTTCACTGTGAACTTCTGAAAAGAGTTTGGCTCTATCTTCCCTGCATCTTCCTGTTGGTTAATGGTAGAGTAAGATGATACACAGAGTAAGAAGAGATCAAGTTGTTTCACAGTACCTGCGAAACCTATTTGGTGTACAAATTTCTTTTGGTTAAAACCAGAAGTGTATTAGTACTTGAGGGGGAAAAGGAAATTCTTTCCAGGACCAAGAGCATCACCATACGTCCTGTCCAAAGGTGAGACTCCACACTTGCCCTGAGCAGCGTAGCCCAGTGGCTGATGTTTGAGGTGGCTGGATTCACAGCAGCTGTTGCAGATGTGCTTGGTCCTTTCAGAAGGTTGGGTGGTGAATCCCTAAGTGCAAACAGCTGTTTATATACCACTACTGCATAGACAAATAAGAATATATGTGCATGGATCAACATGTACTCATATGTAAAATACAGATGCTGCACATTTGCAGTATTATACACAGTGCAGACAATAATCAGATAATGTACAGTTAGGTCACATACATAACTTGTTATGTTGCTTACTTTGTGAATGTTTAACTTTTTTCTTTGTGTTTTAAACAGCAGAGTTAGTGACTGAGTGCCTTTGATTTCATTATTGATGAATACAGGGAGAAACAATGTTCTTCTTATGTGAATTCTTTGCAATCACCTAGAAGAATGGATAAAAGTACTTGAAGGATTCCCATGCTGCATGTGGAAATGATTGTCTAGTGCTAATCTGAGGCTTGTATACATTTTATATTTAACCTCTTATCAGTCAGAAATCCCATAGTTCCTTTAGTTCCAAGCCTTCGTTTAATGGCACTGATTTCTCCAATTCCCACTGAAATAAAAAGAAATAGAGAGCACTCCTATTACAGTGAGCCCTTTGATGGTGATACTGGGGAGAATAGCATAACGTTTTTCAGAGATATTTCAAAGGTTAAATATGTGCATTTCCACAGCTCACTACTGTATTTACTCTAAAACTGACTGCTCTAGGTAGATTGATTTCCCTTCTGAATAACATAATGTGGAGTTAAAAAACCCATAAAATACCACAAAAAAAACCCCTCTTTAATAAAGTCTAGACCAATAGGCACTGAAATCAGTAGCAAAACTCCTACTGAGTCAAATAAAAACAGGTCAAAATGCTGTGCAATCAGAATTCCTCAATGTAAAGCAGTCAACCCCTCCTTTCCCTCCTTCCCTACTTTCTCTGTGCTTTCCTATCAGCTGTGTGATCAAGTGAAGGGAAGGAAAGGCTGACCCTGATGCTAATTGAAGAAGACTTGTCTGGAGCCAGCTGGCTTGCAACATTTGTGAAAGCAGTTTGAAAGTAGAATTTTGAATAAGTCATCCAGATTGAATGCTAAAAGCAAATATAGTTGATCATGCAAATTCCATAAAGAGATTAAAAAAGAAGGAAAACAAATCTAGAGTCTAATAAAATTTACTTTAAAAGGTCCAACATCTGAAATAGTATTAATTTAAAATTTTAATAGAAAAAACCCACATTTTTTAGTAATTATGTAATTGTCAGTTAAAAAGTTAAGTACATCTGCAAATATCATTTGAGAAATACTAGTGGTATAATATCAGATAATCCATTCCTTAGTCATGTGGGGGTTTCCTCAACCTAATCTTTAACCCAAGCTCCATAATGCAAGAATATTATGTGGTTATTGCACTGAGGGGCAATTGTCCTGTTAAGTTAGTGAGCAAGAGTTTGAAATGAGAAGAAAAGCCCCAAACCAGAAAATGTGGTGAGGAAGGGGAAGTTCTGGTTTTATTTGTTATTTGTTTGTTTTTGGTTTTCTTTTTACCCCCAGATGAAGCTCATTTATCTTTACTAATAAAGGGTGGGGAAAAGCAAAGTGGGCATCTATTTGTGTGTGCTTCCTTGGGTGAATACAACTATTTTGGTATTCTTGTGACCATTTCATCTCAAATATTCTTACAAACTTAGAGCCTTGTTATATCAACACCTCAATCATTAGCTTCGAAAGGAACAAAGAAAAGAGCTAAGAATAAAATTATTATTGACAGGTATATTTCTTTTTTTATCATTGATGAAATGTATAATGAAACTAGTGTAAAATCTGCCCATGATCTGCCTGTTGGTCCCACAATCTGCAGCTTTTTGTTCAGTTAGGGACTGCTTCTCTTGAGATCACAGAATCATAGAACTATAAAATCATTTAGGTTGGAAAAGACCTTTAAGATAATCGAGTCCAAACATTAACACAGCCAAATCCACCACTAAACCCTGTCCCTAAACACTACTTCTATGCATCTTTTCAATATCTCCAGGGATGATGAGTCAACCACTTCTCTGGGGCAGCCTTTTCCGGTGTTGACAATCTTTTTGGTGAAGATTTTTTTCATTTTATCCAATGAAAACGTCCCCTGCCACAACTTGAGGAAGTTTCCTCTTGTCCTATCAATTGTTACTTGGGAGAAGAGACTGGCACCTATCTTGCTACAATTTCCTTTAAGGTCAACTAAAGTATAACTTGTTTTTTGTACTGTTTTATTTTAAATATTTGTTTTGTTAGAGAATCTCCTCAGGGTATGGTTGTTAGAGATACAGTCCCTTTCTGGCACCTGCACAGCTGTCTGTCATGGAGCAGGTGAACTCCATAACGTGATGGCAGAGGGGCTGCATGGACTCAAGCAGTATTCTGGCAGTTACATAAGACAAGTTCTGGTGACTGCTGTAGCTCTGATGTCTAACTATCCCTGGAGTCCTGTGTGGTGCCATGAGGTAACTAAACTTGAAGTCACAATTTAAATGTTACAATGTATTTTGGGGGGAGTTTTAGCATGGTGAAGGCTGTAAAATAGGTTCACACGAAAGAACAGGATGCTTTAGGGGAGATAATTCAGCAATCTCATTTCCTTTAACACTGCAAAGATTGCATGCATCTGAATTTAATATTTGTTATGAATATTCCTGTTGCCGTATCTATGTCTGCTCCTTCATCCACAATAAATGCTACATATACATATACATATATATTTACTACATCAATACTCTATACTATGCAGAGGGAATACTTTGTGGCTTTAGCTAAAGATAGGTCTAATTATCAGAAATACAATAAACCCAACAGCTATTATATTATGCAGAACAGTAGCTTTCTTCATTTAACAAATGGGGATGCAGTCATGCAACTCTTTCGTACTAACAGAAGTTCATGGCCATGGATATTGTAATGATGAATGAGCCCCTGAGTGTTTGCTCTGTCAATCTGCTCTGTATTTGTTTAATAATCTTAGTGCTTGTGTGGAAATGTTACCATTTTAAAATTGCTGGAATGTGATTTTTGATCATTGGATCCTTTTTTCTGTCTCATTGTGTCCAGGCCATATTACTTCTCTGATTTTCTTTCTTCCAGTCTAGAAGAATCACTTTTTGAAGAATTATGTTGCTATTTTTCATTAGACCACACACAGATGAAATTTGCAAGTTTTGGAAATGTATCAATAAAAAAAAAAAAGATTGTCTTAGGGAATTATTATAGAATTATTTTTAAATCAATACAAGATATATTTTTCCCACATTAATTGGCTATTTCTAGACCAAAAGAATGGCTATAATTACTCTGGCCAGCAAATGGAGAAACTAAAAAGGGAACCTCACTTTAGAAATCTTTCTTCCTTCGGAAGAAACTTGGTTGGCTCAATTGTCCTGCTCTGATAAATTATTTGAATCATAAAAATTCTCTTCCATCTGAACCTTACATAAGAAAAAAATACTGTGGGAATATTCTTACATCTTATAACAGAAAACAGTGAGCTCTCGAGAATAAAGAAAGGAACTTAGAAAAACAAACCATCAAGAAATTCCTTTTTCTCCAGGTAATCCTTGGAGATTTTCATTAGGCAATACATTCTGTCAGCAAGGATGCAAGTAACAAACACATGATTATTACAATACAACACCAAAATTGTGTTTTGCTTTTAAATTGTCACAGCTTGGATAACAATGAAGATTTTGTGTACCCTTATAATGTTGCCAGCTGTACTTATTAGCCTCAACCACCTCCTCCAAAGGAGGGAGGAGCATGAAGCCTAGAAACAGCATGCAGGTACTCACAAAATACTTGTAGGTCTCTATTATGCACTTATGGAAAACCTTCTCTTCACTTCCCTCTAGCTACTGACCAAAATGATCCAGGAGTTACTGAACGCCATAAGTATTGTCCTCTGCAAAATAAATATAGTTGAAAAACTATGGATGCTAAATATTCAGCACCAACTCATCAGCTCTAGGGATCCACTGGGTTGTGTTGCACTAGTTAGAATAACTGCTATATGTGTACATATATATATATATTTGTGTGTGTGTGTGTGTGTGTGTTTCATAGAATCTTATTCTATCTCTGCTTGCTGCCAAACAGCTTCAATAAAGAGATAATTATAAAGTGAAGTTAATAGACTACCATGGAAAGATCTTGGGAACCACTCAACACAATAAAAAAAAGAGGCTTTTGCAGTTGAGTATTTAAAAAGTCCGTTGTCTTACTCTTAAAAAGTTCCTAGAAAAGCAGCTTGGAGGCTGTCTTTCATTAAAAGAAACCAGAGAGTCAGTACAAGAGGTTCTGATTCTTATTCAGTATCAATTCTTTCACTTCAGTGCTAGAGGAAATTAATTTGGTGGTTAAACGTTGTCTGGAAACCAGGTGTCCACAAAGCAGCTCTAATACTCGCCTCCTCAGCAGGACAGGGAGGGGAGAAAAATAAGATGGGAAAAAACCTCTAAACTCTTGGGCCAAGAGAAAGGCAATTTAATAAAGCAAAAGGCCACACATGGAAGCAAAGCAAAATCAAAAGATTTATTCTCTGCTTTCCACCAGCAGATGATGTCCAGCCACTTCCTGGGAAGGAGGGCTTCAGCACATGTAGTGTACATGAGTAGATGTTATATGGCAAGGAATATCCCTTTAGTCAGTTTGGGTCAGCTGTCCCAGCTGTGTCCCCTCCCAAGATCTTGCCCACCCCCAGCCTACTGCTGAAGGGGGTGGGGGGAAGACAAGAAGACAGCTTTGGTATGTGCCATCACTGCTCAGCAGTAGCCACAACACCCATGTGTTATCAGCACCTTGCTAGCTCCTAGTTCATAGCACAATGAAGGTAGTTGTGGGAAAATTAACCTCAGCCAGATGCAATACATGCTTCAGTAACTGTTGTGCCAGTGATGAAGGGTAGGCATTAAGAGGGAGCTGGATACACGATTTTGGCTGACTGGAGCAGAAGAAGATTGGTCAAACCATACAGAAGAGGCAGAAGGGGCCCTCGTGCTGAGAAGAATGATAAATAATTCCACAAGGTGTGTTGATTCATGATCATTAGAGAATAGTTTTCTGGTAGAAGAGGCAACATGGCCAGTACCTGTGCTCTTAATAGATTTTAGGAACTTGGGTGCTTCAACTTGGACTTGAGGTTAAGTGCCAAAATAGAAGAAAATATCATAAGGCGTTTTACAAAAGATTAAAACCATTAACAAATGAGGAGGAAAATTAGTATTAAACCTAAGGAAGTTTAGACAAGACATATATCAGATTGTCTGAGAAGACAATAGAACTATTTCCAGGGATCCAGATCCAAACTAACTAAACATGTACTAAACTAAACAGGCACAACACATGGCCATGTCCTAAACTAAACTTTTACTAACCGTGACCAAAGGTACTGAAGCAAACTTAGGCAATCCTTACTTTTAACCTATAAAAGTTGTAATAGCTTCATAAAAACACGATAAAACCATATCCAAACAAGCTTATTCTGTAGGAGATGTGCAAATAAGAAATTATTCCATAATTTGTTATTTGTGAAGAACAGTAAATTATTCTAATCACATTTTCTGCATTATGAATTTCTAAAAAGTTGTGCTGCAGGCAAATGAATAGCCATGGAAAGTGTGATCATTCATTGTAATCTTTTTTTAATAGACTTTATTCAAATTAAAGAAAAAATAATAATTACAGGGAAGCAAGTGTCTAAAGACTCTGTCTGTGAAATGACCATTTGCTTTAAAAGGACATCAGAAACCTCTTCAGAGCAAAATCACATTTCCAGCATTAAATCTTTAGACCAGATCCAGAGATAACAATATCTGGCTTCAGAAAGTTGAATAAACTGCTTTGAACTCACGTACAAATTAATATATACTTTTGAGGTCTCCACTTTGCATAGTCATGGACATAACTTTATTTTGAGTAAATGGGTACACCAGACTCTGCTAAAATACAGTGAATGTGAAAACTTTATTTTTATTTAATTCATGGAAAGATAGATCAATGGCTTGTCTAAGTGAAGTTAGGTGAAGCTTGACATTCTGGAGGCAAACAAACTGGTTTTAATCTGAATTAGTATTCTGGGTATTCTATAAAATTTCAGCATTTTCAAGAATTTGTGTCACATGCATTTTAAAACTATTTAAATGTTATTTTACGTGTTTATACTAGACATGTTTTAAAAGCTACTGGTTTTAAGGAATCTAACAATTATATTATTTTTCCTTTTCTTCTGGACTACAGAAAACAGATTCTGTGCTGAACATCTGTGCCTCTAGAGAAGGGAGAGGATCACCAGAAAGCTCATTGAGGGCTTTACTATTGCTATTTTAAACTACTGGTAGAATTTGGACTAGAAACCAATGGACTAGGAAACCTCTAGACATCGTTTTTTGTTCCTATCTTGTACAACTGTATGTTCCTGTACTGTCATTAAGGTTGGCAGTACAAAATATTAAGTATAAATGGGATTTCTTGACAACTTTCCATTTTTATTTTATGAGATTTAGTGACATCCTGAGTTTATGCATTATTTTATAAGTATTTTTCCTTGTAAAGGAAGGATACTTTTAGTTTTGTATCTTTCTTAAAAAGCTCTGAGTTCCAATTACAACAACATTCCTTAAAGGACAAATTGGAGATGTTGTTTTGCTGTAAGAATAACAATGCTACTGCCTGTACAGAGGAGAAATGCTTAGCCTGCACTAAGCTCCATATTCTCTTGATTAAATTGCTGCTATACAAGACCAACTATTTTAAAACTAGCTGAGATGTGTAACTTTGTGACTGAAGTATAGATCCAGACTTTGAGCAGTCTATTAACATGGGTTTCATTGTAACCAAAACATGCTAAGCCTTAGGGAAAAAAAAAATTAAAAAACCAAAACAAGACAGCATCTTGTAAGTATGATTTTCATGAAGGACACAAAAAAATAAGGAGAATAATTTATGCCAATAACATATGCCTGTGGTTCTTCAGTAAGATGATTTAGCAGATCCTGAAATTAGTGTCCAATACAGGCAACATTCCCTTAGAAATCACGATTACGTTGAGTTAGAGCTCACCTTAGGTGAGGTGAATCCTTCTCAATGGTAATTAGAAGTGGGAAGGTCAGCAGCTCCTCTTTTGCTTGACAAATGAAAAATTTTGGGGAAGCCAGCAGAAAAATGACATAAATAGTGAAAGTTATATCTACTGTAAGAAGTTATTTTCATAAAAGGACTTGGGCCATATGTTGTTTAAGAAGCTAACCACTGCCTACTGCTATTGATTTGCTTCTGTACTATTTTTCTTAGAGTTATTTCAAATGCCTATAGAGACAAGAGTAAGACTCAGGGTCAGGCCAAGGCTTTTTCAGCCTGTGGGGAAGTATACTGATACCCTTTTGGTATGGCATGCACAGCCAACTGGTTTTAGCAGAGAGGAGCTTCCATAAAAATGTATTTCTTCACTCGGTGACCAGGGAGTCCAGGAGTGGGTAGCACCCAAGTGTCTTTCCGCCTTTAGCACACCTCTTCACATAAATATGGCAGGGGTGATATAGCAGTTTGGGTGCAGACAGAGGCTTGCATCCTATTTGGAGAAGCTGGGAGATGGAGAGATAGTCTGTGACTTCCATCTCAGGTTGATGTTGGGGCAACACAACTACTCCATACACTGGGCTAAGCTGAAATCACCAGTAACAAAAGTCCTCCAGTATTTAGTCATTTTCCCCCACCCTTCCTTTCTTATGGCGATTCATTTCCCATTTCAGTGAAAGGAAAGACCCCTGCAGACCACATGGAAGTTGGATCATGCTTCAACACAGATAATGTTACAGGATAGCACAGTGTTGCCAGCAGAACTAATCCCAGCAGTGGCATATCAAATCACCCCATTTCCATTTAGCTTTCGTCGGTATCATACACAGGCAGATATGGATTTGGTCTGTGGAATGGCATTTGCCTTTGAAGTTCGGTTTGGTTTTTTTTTTATTATTATTTTATTCCTTTACATCATGCATTCACCACTAATAGGAAATTTCTTTTCAGGAATGAATTCCATTCACTTGCTGAGCATGTATGAGCTGCACTGCTGATCAGCAGTGTGATAGGGAAATTTTAGGTTTTCTCTTCTGCATAAACCTCGTCTCTTTTCCTCTGCTTTTCGTGGTTGTTCATTTTTGACATGTAGCAACATAGTTGCTGCAATTGTTCCAGAGATTGCTTTGATATCTGCTCTTTTATTGTGTTAATAGAAACACTAGTCTCTCTTACTTTGACCTTGCATTATTTTGTCAAGGCTTTCAAGCTCTACATTCTTCTCTGAAGGCAGTCCTAATTTTTCTAAAGCTTTAATTACAGATTAGCCTTTCCTGTAGCACTGAATATGAATGTGTTTAGGCTGTTTTAAGACATGCCAGAGAGAAGGTTAAGTTGGTTTTTTTTGGTTTTCTTTTTTTGTTTTTCCCTAGTCATGTAATTGGTCGTTATTGGATTTAATTTGCCCTTGTTTCAGTCATGCATCTTGGAACAAGGCCAGGTACTTATTTTCTTTCCCATGTTTGGTCCTGCTACTTCTGTTTTGATTTTGTGGTTAGGCACCACTAGATGTGGCCCAGTCAGAACTTGTAGCTTTTCTCTTGGTATCCACGGCATAATAATCTGTTTTGACATATAGTTCATTTTTCTTTCATTGAAGTGTTTTCTGCCAGCAATATAATTTCAGATGCTACTGAATATATTGAATATGCTTTTGCCCCATGTGAAAACTTAAAGCTTGGAATAGGAAACATTCAAACACTACTGTAAGCTAGGAAATAATGTTTCCACAGAGAACATGGACAGACCTGAGAATTTGAACATTCATGCGGTATCATTTTTAGGGCTCCTTTCACATCAAAGTCACTTTTATCAATAACCACATTATCATCTCAGTCACCTAATACTTCTCAGTTCTTAACCACAGTCTGACTGAATTTTTGTGGTGCGTTTCAGGGATGCTTTATAGCTGTATCTTATATAGTAGAATCTTTCTTTCTTTGCTTTCTCTTAAATATTTTCCTACACTTGCTCATACAATTTCGTATGGTGTGGAGAAGATTCCTTGCAATATAATAATTTTGTCGCAGTTTAAGGTTAAAGATAGGAGGTGGATTGAATTATATTGCTAATGCAGGTTTTCTGCTTCTCAGCTTTCTGTTAACATTATGTATTAGGAACAGATATAGTTTATATAATATTACAATTATATCTGAATTTTGCTGGATTGCTGATCTTGTAGCAAGTTGTTTCAAATTTAAACATGTTATAAAAATTAATTATGTTAATCAGATTTGAATTTATACTTTATTAATTTAATGTTCTTCTTTAGCTTTTATAGAAAATTTCATACCTGGTAGTCTCTGTGAAATAGAATCTTTGGAAAGAAAAATAATATTTTCATATACATGCATGTATGCACAAATATACACATCTCTGTCAGTTTTATTGTGTGTCAGATTTCCTGCATCACAAGTGAGTCTGCAATATACCTTTTTGGAATTAGAAAATCTCCTTTATGCGAAATCACGCAGTAGACTTACATTTTAAGGTGTAACTAGTCGATTTGTTAAATTTTTTTTCCTTAAATAAACACACTTATTTTCTAAGAGATTAGCAATAAACCATATTGTACTTTCCCTTATTTTGTCTTTATTTCTGTCAGTATCTCCAATCTAAACATTGTTTTCTGCTTTTAAAAAATAGCGAAGATCACACTAATAAGAAAACTAATATTCTACTTTATGAAAAGGAAAGAGAAATGCTGTTGTAAAGCAATATTCACTAACATTTATAGAGGTCCTACTCAAATATATATATATAAATGGCTTATTTTGTAATGGAAACACTTACCATGTTTGCCTTTCTTGTAATTAAAACAGTAGGCTAATATAGATGAAATTAAGCCAATAAAATAAAAGTAAAATCTTTTTGGCAGTAGACCTGACATAATTAGGGAATTCATATGAATCGATTGCCCAGACATGTTATGTGTCTATAGATGTGTTATGTTATGTTTTCTGTAGATGTGAGTTATCTCTCAGGTTACAGCGTGAGTTTCTATGTATAACTCAAATTCTCCTCATCAGGCTTGATTTTCCTATATATGTCATTATATGTCTTTTCCTACTGCCAGTTATTGATGTATTCATATTGGTAAAAGCGCTTGGATAGATATGGTTGTATTAACAAAATATTATTCTTCTGTGTGTGATTCTTTAAGAATATATTTATTTTCCAAGAAATTGATGTTAGCTCAATCCACAAGAGAACTATGTTTGCAAGGTGAGGTATGTCTCTAGCACAGTGCTTTTTTACTGTAATCATATTGACATGGCTATAATTACAATTCTTTTTGATTGCATATAGGACCTCAGAAGAAAATAGATATATGCTGTCTTCCTCTCCTGTTCAAAAGTCAAATTTCACAGCTTATATCCATAAATCAGTGGACTATCTCTCAATGCAGAAATGAACTAGCATTTTACCTCAATCTATTTCAGGCCCTGGCCTTAATGAACAGTTAATAGCTGAAAAGAAAAACAAGAAAAGCCAAAATGTTTGTCTACTGTGGATTAAAATCCTCAAAAATATTTTTACTTTTTTAAAAATTCTGATTGCGTCTATCCCTCAAATGGTTTTCATGACATTACCCTGTAAAAATATCATTTATGTGTCCTTTAAATGCATAAAGGGGACTTATAAGAAACAGGGGAACAGGCTTTTTGACACAGTCCGTAACAATAGGACAACATTTCAAATTAAAAGACAGTATATTCTGAATTGGTATAAGGAAGAAATTTTTTTATGATGAGGTAGGTGTACGTCCAGAACAGGTTGCCCAGGGGTGTTGTAGATGGCCCAACCCTGGAAACACTCAAAGTCAGGTTGGTAAGGGCTCTGAGCAATATGATCTAGTTCAAGATGTCCCTGCTGGTGGTAATAGGGTTGGACTAAATAACCTTTAAAGCTCCCTTCCAAACCAAACCCTTCCATGATTCTAACATCATTTAGGAAAAAAATATTTTCCAGTTATAAAATTCAGCCCTGATCTTTTTGAATTTCCTAGGAAAGTAGAGCTAGTTTTATCTTGTCAGTCATTTTTGAAATCATATAAAAGCTTTTTTAAAGTTATTTATTATTTCTCCAGAATGCTGGTGAGTATCTTAAACTCTCCTTACACTTTGAAAAATACATAAGGTTAATATGAAAAACAACTGTAAGGAATATGCATCATTATAATGTGGATGAAAATGCTTTTACTAAAACATAAAGTAAATATTTTAATACAGTTTTATGATGCATGCTATCTGGAAACAATCTGAGTGCTATTAGTGTTGCATTAGATATGTTCAGTTTAGAATGGCTTGATTTGTTTGTTAAATTTTTATGCCTTAGGAGTTAAGGACATATTGCAATATTGTGTACGTCTAGAGAATAGTTCTGTTTTGGGTTTTTTTTTCATTTGCACCGCCTGGGAAATGGAATGCTGAGGGTTTTTTGTCAGTGGTAGTATCTGCAGAAGAAAAAAAAAGTATATTTAAAGCATAATTTCTTTATGAATTAAATAGGCTATAAATGTTTGAAAGTTCTCTGAGGATATATTTATAAGATGTGTTAGCAATTAGTAGCATATACAGAAATAAGAAAGTGTCATGGATAAGACAAGTGCCATTCCTCCATAGTTCATTTGAACCCAATGAAATAAATATTATTTACCATAGAACAGTTATACTAAAGAGTTTCAAATAGGTTAGATCTGAATGCATTGAGACCGGTTTATTGCATCATTGGGTGCTATCAGCAATGTGTGCGAGGACTATACCTTGCTCAAGAATTCTTTGTGATTGCAAATACATGATCCTTCTAATTTTCTTTGGCTTCATACTTTTCTGTTTATCAGCATGGCATAAAATATAAAACTGTGGGGAATCAAAGTGTTACAAATAAAAAGAAGGTTCAAATTTTCAGATTTTTTCTGAAAATCTGCTTTCGATATGGAATTCTTTACACACTCCTGGCAATTCTACCATACAGAGGAAAACCTGGACTGTAGCTGAGAAAGTCCAAATGCATTCATACATTTTTCATCAATTGGTTGATAATACTGACAAATACAAGTGAAAAAGTCTTTCAGTTTCCAAAAGTTAATTAACTTAAGAACAAATCAGACTTTTATTGCCATTATGGCCTGGACAATAGTATGGCTGCTTACACAGCAGCTAAAGGGAGCTGTGAGGCCTTTCCTCAAACTTCTGCTGTTATCAATAAGAACCTTATGACTTTTAAAATTGAAATTATACTTTTATCCTTAGTTGACAGAAGAGAAATACCATTAATGGTGTTGGAATACATTCAAATTAGACTTTACAGCTCTGTGTCTCTTGGGGCATTTGTGCTGGGTCTGAAGAGCCGTCTGCAGGACTGGTGGGCATAACATACCAGTGTCCCAAATGGGAGCATGTTATTGGCCACTGTCCACAAAGCTATGATATACATTTTCTGGCTAGAAACTTTCTTAAAATCCTAACACTACAGAGAAGACACAGATCTTTCATCTCATCTTAGAGTCTAAAACATGAAGATGAGTTAAAACTGCAGTATTAGACTTAGATGTCAGAGACAATACAAAACGCTAATCTAGACTTGAATTTCCTTGGTTAAGTGGAATACTAATGTCCTTGTGACGGTTAGGACCTGCGCCTGGCAAAACTGAGCAAAATCTGCCAAGGTGAAACAGCTGAAGTTTGCCATGGGAAAATGTTCAAAACATTTTTCAAACACCTTATTGACTGTCAAAGCTTTTCAAATGTAAGAAAAAAATGTTGTGGGAAGGAATACCCAGCAAAGCTTGGTGAGCTTAGCTGGAGCTTTAAAGAGATTATACCCAAAGTTCACAGGCAGACTTAGAAAAAGTTGAACTTGGCTGTTATCTTGAAAAGCTTTCGAAGGCAGGGATCATCAACACCACTACAGCTCTCATCTCTGGCAAACAATTTCAGACAGCTTTAGGTATCAGATAGGATAGCCTGGGGACTCAAGAAAGACTTTTCAGGGCTGCTGTTTCTTTATAGGTTTCTGACTTGGAAACAAAGTTTAACATTGCTACATCTAGAGAAAAAAAAAATAATAGATACTGAAGATGTGTAAGATGGTCATTCTTTCAGTGTTGTCATTATTTTCAGTGGCAGCATGAGTAAGTCTGAGATGATTAGTTTGGTTTTTTTTAGGGCCAACACACATTGGGTGGCCTTTGTGGTTGGGAACCACACTGAAGGAAACCTTCATCCCTCTGTTAGGGATGGTATATTGTCTGCTCAGAAGGCAGGCTGTATTGGCACCTCACAGTGGTTTGCTGACTATATGAAATTAACTCTTGTGACCATTTCAGATTGTTAAAATGACAGCATTATTATACATGTCAAGGACTGACTGAATATGTTTTCTGAAGTGATATCTTAATATTTTTTTAGTATTTGCTTTGTGGGTACAAGTAACTGGACAATGTTCCCTTCCAGGGACTGTCACAGAAAATACTAATATTATTTGCTAAGCAAGCTTTTTTTTTGAGTCTCCTGTGCTTTGGAAAATGAGAGATGAGGTTCATGCTCTTGATTCACACAAAGAATGCATAATGTATAAAATAATGTATGAAATAATTATGCTTGCCTACTGCAATGTTATGCACTGCCACAAGCTGCCAGAACAGCAATGTGGGGGACATAGCTGTCATCGATGGCAAGATTAAATTCTTCCAGACTAGCATACTACTACTACTATTAAATGGGTATTTTAAATGAGTTAGTCAAGTCAAAGGTCAGCAGTGAAAATCAATTTAATATTTTTATCCTTCTTGCCATGTTGCCTGCAATAAAATCAGTGCTTTAAGTGAGACTTCACAACTGTGTGAGAATTAGTTGGAAGCTCATTAGCTTCAGCTTGATCAAACTCGCAATTCCAAACTCTGCTTAAGCATCTTGGAGGATAGGAACAAGATTAGAGTAACATGACGGCACTGAGAAATATCTACAGTCAGGAAAATGTAAATTCTCTTGCCTTTAGGTTATTCTATTACACCTGAAATAAATAAATTCAGTAACTATAAGGAAAGAAAATAAGTCTAATTCAGCTATATGCTTATTTAAAATATTCCGCTCAATTGATCATCCTTATTTCTTAATGTGTATTTCAATCTGATGGTCAAAATCTAGTGCTAGTAGCCATGCTCAAGAGTGAGTTTGGTGGCTGCATTCTCCATAGATGTTAAATGGATGCATTCACCTTAGGAAATGGGGAAAGCTTCATAAGCTCTAGCAACAAAGATTCATACAAATACTTCCTCTGCTTTCAGTTGGATGATGCTTTTCAGGATCTCATCTTCTTCAGTACTCAGATAAAAGACATGTTGTTTAGACTCATGTTTTGAATTATTAACCTGTCGTAATCATTAGGATTTCAGCTCCAGAAAGTATGATGCATATACACAATCTATTACAAGGAAGAATGTTGAAACAGTAAATTATATTTATATAGTTTATTCATCATTAAAATCAATGCATAATCATAACTGGATATATGAGCAAACTGGCAGGCACAGTGACAAATCCAACGAGGCAAGTAATTTGCCTGAGTCTGTACATTTTGGCTAAGGAGTAACAGTTTATGGTGGCAATCATTCCAACTGATCATTTTCACTTCATTTTTCAAGTGCAGCTTTAAATAGAGAACATATCTTTGAACATCCAGTACAAGGGCAAAATATAAAAATATGTAACTAATAAAATATCTTATTTCAGAGTGCTGAGAAGTTGATAGATAATAATTGTGTCTGTAGTTTTCTTATCTGCATTAATGTATTTGAATGTCCATAATAACATGTGATTCAGATGTCTTTTAGCTAACTGGGAAGAAAAACATATAAATCAGTAGTCTGTCCATAGAAATAAGAAATCTGAGTTGCAGTATGTTAGATTTATAAAACAAACACAGATCCATTTCTTAGTCTTTATCCAAGGTTTGACCCATATCATACATGAGTTAATCGTGGACTAATCCTGTTGCTATTGCAGCCTCTGGAAAGCTCTCAGACTCTGACCCTCTAGTGACAGTCTTTTCACAGAGTGACAGCAAAAACCTTCCAGATAAGAACAGAAGCAAGATTGGAGTGACTGGAGTGCAACAGAAGCAAGATTTCAGATATTTCCCACTGATTTGGATGAGGAAAGCACTGAGCACCTGCTTTGCAGGTTCTTAAAAGAGCAAGTGTCTGTAGAAAATTTCATTTGGGGAAAATCCTCCCTAAAATTATCTATACATAAATCTCAGACACTCAAGTCAAGTTTATTTTAATTCTTGTTGGACATCAGCTTTCACCTTGGAAGAATTTTGGCACAGCCAGAAAGGCACAAGAATTGGGTCAGATAGATTGGTGGGTGCCTTGCAGACTTTGTCACTTTAGTATTATATAGCAAGACACACACAGCACAAAGCTTTTTAGTTTAGATCAGGCAAGTTCAATTAACTAGACCTCTGAACAGCTGTACTATGCTTACTTTGAATGAGTTATTGTGGTGGGTTGACACCAGCTAGCAGCTAAGTACCCACAAAGCTCCTCCCTCCCTCCCTCTCCTTGCAGACAGATGCAGGAGAGAAAAGGAAGAACAAAAGCAAAAACCCGAGGGTAAAGATAAAGAGAGTTTATAAGTGGAAGAAAGAGGGGAAAAGCCAACAAAACAGCAAAACCCCCAAAAATGGCACAAAAAAAACGATGATGGAAAGGAAATTACTCACTACCTCCCACATGCAGACTGATATCCATCCAGCCGTCAAGAAATACTACCTTGCAAAGAGAACTTTAAACCACCCCTGCCCTCATCCTTCCATTTTCCATTTTTATCACTAAGGTTGATGTTATTTAGTGGGATGTATGCCTTTGGCCAATTCAGGTTGGCTGTCCAATTTGTGTCCCCTCACAACTTCTTGCATACCCACTGGCAGAGCAGAGTGGGAAAAAGCCTTGATGTTATGCAAACACTGTTCTGTAATAACCAACACATTGATCAGCACCATATATGCTGCTGTTAAGAAAGTTAACTCCATTTGAGCCAGACCCAATACCGTTACTTCCCTGGCAGAGATGTGCCACTGACCCTGAAAAATGGCAAAGAGGATGAACCATTTGAAACAGGATAGCTATGATAACATAGCAACTGACTGACAAGTAGACATGTGCTAAAAACATAGCAACAGAAAGCATTTTGTCAGGATTATTTATCTTTGGAAGGTTTCAGTCTGTGACCCATTTAATTTTGAGTCTAAAAGCAGGTGATAAAAGGAAATAAACCCATATTTCTTGCTAATGTCTGTGAAAGCAAGTAGCCAAATGATAAACATATCTCAAAGTTTCTGCATTTGATTGGGTTTTATTTTTATATAAGAGTCTAAATGGAGTTTGCTAGACATGAAAGTGCTTATTTGAAGCTAGTGTAGCCAGTCACAGGAAATGCTGAAGGCGGAGATAGTACTAGGCCAATTTGTCACATATTCTTTACTCGTGCCATAAGCTGTGCAATTATTGAAAACACCTATTTAGAGCTCCTATATCAACTCTAGGCCTTTGAATTCAACCATCATAGAACTATATGTGTGTTATAATTATGTGTGCATAGTGAGGAAAGAGGGTTAATTAATGTTTCTGAATGATGTTAGGAAATTGATAACTACTTGTTCTGTTGGCTAAGGGGAACATCTGGAAGAGATGGAAACTAATGACATTTATACATAAAGATTACTTAATGAGTCAGTGCTTCAAGGCACAGTATCTCCTCATGGGTATTGAATGTCCTCTTCTCTAATTTAATGAGGTTTTCAAAAGCTTGGTGAAAGCAATATAGAAGCACTTGCCTCGATTCCCTAGAGAGAGTGGATGGGTCGTAATGCCTGTGACAGAAAGAAGATGTTCAGCATGATTATGAAATTAATTGTGCCCAATGAAACAATGAGTCTCAAAAACCACAGTGATGTGGTTCTTCAGAAAGTCGCTTCCCACAGATATCTGAATAGCTGAATTTTCTTTCTCTTTTGCATACTGTGGCCCAGGGAAGAAGTAGGAGAGTTCTCCTTAGCTTTCATAAGATTCCTAGATCTATGTTAGAGTCAGCAGTGATTGCCTTTATATTATGTTATATAAATATGTTAATGTTCAGCTGGCTTTATTACTAATTTATTTTCCCCAAAATTTTTTTTAATGTTTAATTATGTATGTGGATAACCCATGAAGCAATTTAAAAAGAAGTGAAATGTGTTTAGAAATGCATGTCCATTTGAAGATCTGTATGTATCACTGGAGAATCACTTGTTGGGATTTGGACAGTATATAACTAACAGTATTAGCTAATATTCTTTTCAGGAGTGGTGCTGAGCTTCATTACTTTCAGAAGAGCAAAGAGGCAATTATGCTTTAGCAGTCACAGTCTTCCCTAAAGATTTTTGTTGCATGCAGAAAATGCACTTAGATTGCACACATCTTACCCAAACTCAAACATTTCCAACTCAAGGTGCTTGTGAGACGCAGAGTGAATCACTCTCCGGACTTTTCTTTATCACTTGTTTACAGCGGGAGCTCAGATAGTGCCTTTGTTTCAACTTGTTTGGGTTTTTTTCCAGATGAATGAAGCTGGGAAAAACTAATCTGGTTTCTACCATCTTCTAGTATAGTTTGAATGAGGTCTTTCTTACAGCGTCTTCATCTTTTTGATCTCCAGATGGCAGGTCCTGTAGGAAGCCGTTGTTCTTGAATAGACTCGTGCTGAGAGGGTAGGAGTTTCTTATGTGCTCTTATAAAATTATTTACTCTGAATTTCCAAACTGTGTGCAGTGAAAAGCTACCTGCTTTTTTCCCCTATATTTTCCTTCATAAACAACTAAACTTTCTAAATTTTTTTTAAAGAAGTCTGAGAAATATTAGACAAAGCTGCTCAAAAGACAAATTCAGATTATATCAGAGCCAAAGTAGTACATAAAGATGTATCATTTGGCAGGGTGAGACACCCTGAGGGCTGAGCACTGCTTAGTGATGTAGATGATTAAGGTTCTGCTTGATGCTATGCTGGCCTATAGTGATTAAATAAGGGTTTGAAAATGATCCTCTGTTAGCTTGGCTAAGTTTCCTAGCCAACCAGCTGCGTGCTGATACACACTTGCTTTTCTGCATCTAGAAAGAAAATCGAGTTTCAGTCTGAGAACAAACTTACTGTCACATTTATTTTTTACCTTGAAACTATTAAATGACTGCTGATTCTGCAACAGGACCATCACCTTAAGGATTGTCCTTTAGAAAGGTCACCTCTGAGCCTGCCTGTGTTTTCACATCACTGACAAAGGAGGATGCAAAGTCTATTTCTCCTCTTTCCTTGAATAACTGGAGAACTTGGGATATTTCAGAATTAAATTTCCTCTCTTAAATCAGATATTAATGTTTTAGAAAGCTGGGATTTCTTGCTGAACAGCAATTCTGTAGCTGAGCAGTCTGCTAGAAATGCTGTGTTAAGAGGATTTTGAGACTGGGGGCAGCAATACACAGCAGCTGGTGCAGTATGTCAGAAGGAAAGAATGTTCCCACTACACAGGTTCTGGAAGCTCGCAGTAACTGCAGCAAGAATGACATGTATCATATATGCTTGTGAAAGAAGGAAATGTAACATGTTGCCTTTTACCCTTTGGAAGTAATATGCAGTTTGGGGATAAGGTTATCAGCTGTTCTATTTAACCACACTGCAGTGATATATTAAAACAAAAAGAAAACATTTAACCTAGCACTGATCTATAAAATGTATTTTTAGCTATTAAACATTTTTTTTTGCCAATTTTTTTTCTGTTCTTAGCCCCTATTTAAAATTTCCTCAGAAAACAAGATTTACAAGAATTAAAAGGTTTTCTAAGATTGGCACATTCTTAATTTTGCAGCACTTAGTGGCTTCCTTCTCCTGTGCAGTACAACCTGAGACATACTGTATTCCTCCTCTAACAAATGAACTCTTCTCAGCTGTTTAATCCTGAGTGAGCACATTTATCCTATGCTAGATTCTCTTTTGCTTCTCTCAGAAATTTTTCTGTAGCCTTTAGGTGTATCATCATTTGGCATATTATGTACCTAAAATGTTTTAACTACGCACTTGGTTGTAAAGTGCTTGATATAGAAGCAACTTTTGCTTATATGTAGCTGATGCATTTGAATACACAATTAATAGACTTCAGAAACATGGGATTCTGACCATTGCCATTAAAATGTATTAGACTGAAAACTGCTGGTGCTAATGTTGATAACAACAGTAGTTTGCTGGAGTTTTCACTATTGCCATGCTTATTCTGCACTAGGGAGGGATTTTTGTCATAAGGAGACAAATCTCCAAGGATTTGGGTTTTCTGGAAGACTTAGAACCAAATCTTAGATCTCAGCAGAGCTTAAACAATCTATTTTATCCTCAATGGTGAGCCTGGTATCACTTCAGTACATGATTAGGTTTACATTTCTTGTCTAAAAATACAAGTGATACCTGTGTTCTCAGTCTTCCTACCTGTAGGCAGTTTATCTTACATTGCAGTGGTTTTGTCCTAATCTAAAATCCAAAGAGTTAAAGAGGAGAAAGCATTCACTCTTTATGCCAGGAGCGGGATCTGCCGACTTTTCTTGAAGAGTCTGTGAAGAATAAGTGAAAGCAGAAGAATATATTTTTGCAGCATGTATCAATCTTCTAGTAGTCTTTGATCTCTTTAAGGGTATTCATGGTCTAAATGACTACCACACTTTTATAGAAATAACTGAAACCTGGATTTGAAATAATTGACACCAAAGGGAAAACATATTAAAAGTAGTAATCTCTATCCACTCCTTATTTTTTTCCCAGTGCCGACATTAAAGGTAAACTAATCCTGATTTTTTTCTTGAAAACTAGTGACTAGCCAAAGTAAAGACATTATATTATGAAAGCAGACCTGTACACACTACTGAAAAGGAACATCCCTAACAAAGATTTAAGAAAAAAAAAAATCAATAAAAAAGTTGCCTTAAGCATTTTTTCTTGCCATTTACCCATTTACTTAGAAGATTTTTCTTCCTTAGTTCAGTTGTAAGTGAAAAAAAACCAACCAAAAAACTCCACCCTGTAACACTGTGCTCAAGCAAGGCTTCAGAAAGTCTGCAAGTAACATGAATTTGCCTCATAAAAATCTAGCTGAGTCTTTGTGACAGCATAATTTCTCCTTTAATGACCTGGAATAAACTTTTAATTAATACAGTCAGTAGGGTAACAATGGGGAGGACCAGTCTCCACTGGTTCATGAGAGTAGATTTCATAACAGAAGAGCATACACTGGAATTTACTTTTGGAAGCTCCATAAATTTCATGGGCCAGATCACATCCTCAAGAGGGGTGTGGGGGGTGGGGAGGGCGGGGAAAGGCTGTGTAATACCCAAAGTTAAGCAGAATAGTATTGCATGTAGTTTTTTGCTAGAGGCTGTAGATCTCCATACATTCCCTGTCTATGAACAATTTACAAACAAGGAGGAGACCATAAGGCATCTCAGAACCCCTGTGGATTAGTGGGAATGACAGAGGCACCCACACTGGGACTTAAGTTTTTCTGGCTGCTCTGTCACCTCTGGTGGTGGAAATTCTCCCTCATGAGCTCATCCTTTTCATAATAAGATCATAAAAACGGTGTCAAGAAAGGAGTGACTGACAAAGCATTGAGATGCATCAATAGTATGTCAAATTTCCTTTAAAAATGAATACTGATATCATCAGTGTTCAGCTTCAAAGAGAATTTCTTTATAGGTATGTCAAAGGGTACCGAGGTGCTGGGGAAATTATTTTTAGCTTTTCCCCTTTTTGTGCTTATCCATACTTGCTTGAGATCATGATCATTTAGGTGGCAGAGAGCTGCCATGTAAGAACAGAAATTCAAAGCCTTTTACCTAAAACTAATGACAGAGAATTGAAAATGGGATAAAATGTAATTAAATCACATCCAATTTAGAAAGTAATATGCATGCCTTTATTCAAAGCTAATCCCTAAATTTCACTCCTCTAAAAGAAAAGTAGTAGCCCCTAATATTAGCATTTGACATAGTAGTTTATAATTCAGTTGGGATCCTGCTTCCATTTTTATAGGATATTCTTTATCTTCATTATGCCTTGGCCACTCTAGCCAAGAGCAAGAACAGCTTGCTAAAGATGCTACAAAAGTGGTTGCTTTCCGAGTCCTCTGGGGAGGTGTTCTGGGTCAAGCCAGATTTCTCTGATCAGCCATTGCGTTAGTTTTTAATTCATGTGCATCTCATGCACTGCTTAAAAATAAATAAATAAATGGATTTCAATTAAAACAAGTAGCAGAAGTAAAAATGCATATTCAGGTAACAGTAGTTGGAACGGGGGGCACCAGAAACCATTTACTTCTGACTGCCAATGCCATATTATAAAACATTTGAGGTTCAGAAACGTTCGCTTATTCACACACTGAGCCTTTTTTTACTGGTGTAAACAATGTTAAAGTTTTCTTAATAGTCAGAGATGTGACATTGGACTCATTGTCACTCTATTGAGATGATAACAGCAGAGAACAAAAAAGAATAAAGTTAAAGGCAAGTTTTGAGAGATTTCCAAAGAAAAAAGTGATTATAACTTCTCCTTTTTCAAAGGGTCAGTTGTTCGTTGAAGCAGTCTCTCAGGGTGACATTACATTATTATACCAATTTGTCACCTAAATTAAAGCCATTTAGCCTGTTATTTAGTGTGCAGCTGCAGAACTGATGTGTTTTATTTTATTTTTAATGTGTTTTTTTACAGATGGGAAAAAGAAAACTCTATATGGAGGTAAAAATCACATCAGAACTCTCTAAAGATGTTGCTTATGATAGAAACCGTCTCTGGCAAGAGGAACAATAATCTGAACAGATCAAAGTGCTCTCCTTTGTTACATATATCTTACTTGGTTAAAAACACAGCAGTACAGAGATATCTCTTTACACAGCCATCTTATTTTCTTTATATCTGTTCTGTTTTTTTGGATAATATACTTTCCCTAAAACAGATATAAATGTTCTTGTGCATCCACAGGAGTTACTTTAGCTGTCATCACCACAGATAGTGTCTTCTTAATTATGAAATTACTTTTTTCTATTTTGTCTGTGCTGATACTATTTTATATATTTATACGTTTTGCTTTTCGTGTTTAAAATGTTTGACATGTCTACCAAATATAAGAAACAATATCAACAAGATAGATAACCACATGGAAAATAGCTACTGGAGAAAGGCAGGAGTTTTACAAAATGCTTTAAGAAGAGATCAGAACAGCTTTACTCTCCATTTGAATCTACCTAGAAGCTTATTCAGATTTTCTTGAAATTCTGGTCTAATTATTATCCCTTTCTTGCTTTGCAATCCAGAGTGTTTATCACCTTACTCTATTATCCAGTGGGAATATTTTTATCAGGATGATGAAATGGTGTCCTAGCTGCTCAACTCTTCAAATATATCAAGAATTTTGATACATGGTATTTACTACACAAATTTACTTGCCTGAAAGACTATCTGCTCCTGAATTATCTCCTTCTAGAATATAGCTAGCTTTTATTTTGAGATTTGTTGACCTTATAATAACACTAATTTAATAATTTTACTTACTTTTTTGTTTGTTTTTTTCCCCTTCAGTTTGTTTGTGTTGGATTGCCTTTCCAAATTACACTTTGGTTCTTGACTGTCTCCTCTTGTTTTTTATTTCCAAAGAAGCATGTTTATATGTCAAAGAATAATAATACTGTCTTATTCTTATGACAGTGTTCAAGTTTCCTTTTATTCCACTTAAAGTAATTGCCATGTGGGCATAGTTTCATATCCAAAGACTCTGAACAACTTTTTGGCTTCCAGTTAGACTGCGGTATTTTACTCTCAAGCCTGTCAGCTCCATTCGGCATCTTCAGCCCTGTATGAGACTAAGTGCTCAGTATTTCTCAGTTTTATCTAAGCATACACAGAGAAACAGGCACATGATGGAGTCTTCCTTTCCATGGGTAACAGAAGTGGGGTTATATCACAGAGTATCAGGCTGTAGGGGGCCATTACAAGCAATAGTGTGAGCCTGAGCTTTTAGTGATGGGAAAGTTGGAAGCTGATGGACTGAGCTTGGATTAGTTATGAAGGTTCATTGTTCTGAACTTTGACAGAATTATCTGATGGTCAGGAAATCCTGAACTGCTAAACTGTGTGACTCGGCATAATCTCATCTTTCTGCTGCTGAAACTGAAACTGATGAGTATGGAGGCACCTTGGACTGAAATTGAGCCCTAATTGTTCCTTATTTATGTCTACTCACATACTATTTTTAAGATATCTTTTAAATGATTCATGACCCATCAGCATTTCACTGAGGTGTTGTCCCTCGTTTGTTTAAGTCTTTAGAGTGCAGAATGATAGGAAATAACATCAACCTTGAAAGACAAAGTCAGCAGGGAATGTTTTACTCCCCCGTCAAGTCATCTCTGCACCTTTTTATCACACTGCAAGAGGAGAACACCACTTTGTGATCACTCACTTATCTTATATAGTTGAAGTGAAAAGAGCTGGTACCCGCACTCAGGTCACAATAAATCTATGTAATGAATGCTAAAGGTTTTGGGAAGAGTGTCTGGAAAAATGTTTGGCAGAAAAGGACCTGGGTGTGTTGGTCAACAGTCATCTGAATATGAGCCAGCACTGTGTCCAGGTGGCCAGGTTGGCCAACATCATCCTGGCTTGCATCAGAAATACATGTCCAGCAGGACTAGGGAAGTGCTTGTCTACCTGTACTCAGCACTGGTGAGTCCCCAGCTCAAATACTGTGTTCAGTTTTGGGTCACTACGACAAGAAAGATCTTGAGGTGCTGGAGCGTGTCCAGAGAAGGGCAGCAAAGCTGGTGAAGGGTCTGGAGCATAAGTCTTAGGATGGGAGGCTGATGGAAGTGGGGTGGTTTAGCCTGAAGAAAAGGAGGCTCAGGGAAGATTGTATTGTTCTCAACAAGTGCCTAAGAGGAGACTGTAGCGAGTTGGGTGTTGATCTCTTCAGTGATATGATGAGAGGAAATGGCCTCAAGTTGCACCAGGGGAAGTTTAGATTGGATATTATGAAAAATTTCTTTACTGAAAGGGTTATCAATCATTGGAACAAGCAGCTCAGGGAAGTGGTTGACTCACCATCCCTGGAGGTATTTAAAAGATGCATAGATGTGGTGCTTAGGGACAGGGTTTAGTGGTGGACTTGGCAGTGTTAGTTTTATGATTGATGATTTTAAAGGTCTTTTCCAACCTCATGATTCTACGATTCTGTTCTGTTTAAGCATCCTCCAAACAGTTTCACGGTACAGCTGAAGACATCTACAACATCCACTTCTGATATTCCACTCCTTTAAAGGGGAATATCCAGATCAGCTAGTCTATGTAGACAGAAATAGGGATTAAAGCTGCATTTCTGAGGTGGGTCTGCAGGACTGCAGAATGCATGAATGGAAAAATAGGTTACGACTGATTGAACTGGTCTGGAATATCAGAAAAGTTCTTTTAGAGGTTAGTTTAGGTATACAGCAAAGATGGTATTATCCAGTGAATAAATTTTTTAACTCAATAAATTAACACCATTTAGTGAAGACTTTTTGAATGTAAAAGGCTGCACAGGATTGTTCAATTGAAATAGTAGCTCCTCATTCTTTCCTCAGATGCACTGCTGAGAAGAATACTAGAATGAGCACCTGTATCCTTCCAAAGAAGCCTTTGTGTATATTCTGCTCATTCCCTCTCTCTCTGACTTCTGTATTTCCTGTGAATTTGAGATTTTGTTTAAAGACAGGAAACTAGCCTGGGTTGCAAGTAGATGTAGAGTTTATTTGAATAATGCTGAAGCTGAAGCAAGCTTTCACCTGAGGGTTGTTTCGTAAACTTGCAGCTTTCTGATTATGATTCATTCCTCTTGTTACTGTCATTAGAAGCTACTCTGGGAAAAAAAGATGAAAAGCAAGTGAGGACCATATATTATTTCACTCAGAATCCCTAGAGCACACTGAAGAGGGGGAAGTCAAATCAAATAACTTGACTGATGTTAAGTCAATAACTTTCTCCATTTTACCCTTCTTGCTTTTCTTCCACTCTCTCAGTTGGGATACACTGACCTAGCATGCACATGGATAACAGATTTTAAATTCATAAAACATCCAGTTTGATTGCACTATCATAGAAGCTAGAGGAGAACATAAGAGCAGAACATTAATCAATCAAATAGACACTCTTTCTAGCTGAGTTAGCACAAAAAGTATTTATGAACAGATGCTCAGAGACATACTTTTTCCAAACTGCAAATTTTATATGTAAAATATTTGAGAAATACTACATTTTCCTGGAATACATGCTCAGAAAGGCTTATGGCAAAAGAGAACTATTAAGTTTGCAAAGGCAAACTCTTCAACATTAAGGAAAGTTGGTTGTTTCTGCAACTTCAATTGAATCTGCTAATTTCCTATCCCCATAATAAAGTGATCACATGCTAAATTTTTCCATGAGACTTCTTACTTATCTGATGCTCAGAGTACCATGCATTAATCAGTGAGTGGCCTTTGGTCAGATTCTATCAGCGGGGAGATGTGATATGTTCTTAAGGTAATTATCAGTATGCTATCTTAGGACTTCCCTGACTGCTGTAAATCCACTTTCTCATGTCTTTACAAGACCACAGAAAAGTATTATCTATGTTTTAAACAAAAAAATAATTTATGCACTGAAAAGTTAAAAAATAATATTAATTAATCACATACGATATGATGGAGTAAGTGGTAGTAGTGATGGGGGATAGGTTGTCATTCTTTAGTTGCTCACATTTAGTGAAATGTGTTCTTCATTGTGACCCAAGAATCTGCCTCAGGCAATTTCAGCATAATGGCTTTAAGTTTGGTAAATTTATAAGAAACTGAACCCCAGATCCTATGTTGGAAATAACATCGCAGCTACAGGTCATGAGCTGTCACTATGTCAAAAACCCCAACAATTATCATCCTAGTTTTCTTGTCAGACTTTGTACCATGTAAACAAGTCTCATTTTTTAATTGGGAGAACGGAATGAATTGTACAAAGTATGCTTATACTTTTAGATGGCAATAGGCTTATCCAGATGAAATATGCATTTAATATTTAAAGGATCTGTTATATACAGTGAAAAAAGTTTTGAAAGCTCATGGAAATTGTGTTGTAGTAAAATGAATGTTTTTTTTGTCAAAAGTGCTGAACAGAAATTTGGAAAAATGGGTTGTAATTAAAATTTACAAATTAAATTATCCACATTTCCAAGGCTTTATAAAAGTAACTATGGTACTTAATGTCATTTTTGTCTTTTGCCTCAAGGACTGTTAAAAAGGCAGCACAGAGTAAAGGCCATGACACTGAATTGGGAACCTTGGAAATGAGTTCTGTTCACAGCTCTGCAAGTGATTTGCTTTCTGACCTCCTCATTGTCTTTTATTTTAGGATGTGATGGTTTAGGGGTTTGAGATTTTATTTACTTATTGTATTTTTATGTGTGTGAGGGGAAGAATTGCACCTTGATAAATCTTTTGTTCTAACCAAAATGTAAAACTATACAAAAAACCAGACAATAATAAAAAAATAAAAGTTAGATTTAAACCCCATCTTTTTAATAATTCCTGTGACAAGAACAGGAAAGATTTGATTTCATGTATTTTTAATATTCCATTTCTAATTTCTGAAATCTCCAAGCTCTTATTTAAACTATGACTAATACTGATAGAAACCTGTCTACAGGACATGCAATCATTAAATTTTATCCTTGGCAGATTAAGATACTTCAGTATAAATTACTCACAGTATTAAAAATGTGACAGTCTTGGTCAAATCACGTCCTTGCTGGCTTTAAATACAGTACAGAACTCCTGCTAGACTCAGTCACCAAAGCAGAGGCTGCTGCTATTGGTTATGTCAACCCTGGCTCACCATGTCCTATTTGACCTACACTTACAGGTAGCTCATAAGCTTTTCTTGTGCCTTCCCCACCATAGTAACTAAATCTCATCCAATACCTCTGAAAAGCTGAGCTGAAAACCTGGACAAGTATCTAAGTCTTGAATTTAACTGAAAAGCACCAGCTGACCTATCTTGTCAGTCTCTAACAGCTAATTTTTTTTTTCCTAAACCAGCCAGAGACAAATCTAATGATAAACAAGTGTTCTCTTCTTGATTGAGCCTTAATCTATGACCACAGGACCCAACTAGACAAAGGGTTTCTTGTGGCACTTAGGGACGTGGTTGAGTGCTGGACTTGCCTCTGTTAGGTTAATGGTTGGAATTGGTAATCTTATAGGGCTTTTCCTACATAAATGATTTTATGATTCTATGATAAACCTAGTTTTAACCTTAGCCTGTAACCTCAGTAGGTCCTCTGTCTCTAAATGGTTTTGCTGGCATGGCAACATTAAATCTAATTCCTGGAAGTTCTTAGAGCCGGTGTCTCTTTTCAATTTAGTTAGCAAGCTCTGAAAACCCTGTACTTCAGTACTAGTATGAGTTTAGTGGCTTTTCCTGGTCTGAACTCTAAACTTCAGGTGAACTATAAACCCTGGATGAACTTGGTAGGGTTGACTCTGCCAAGCCAAGCCTAGCTTAATGGTATTCAAAACAATAAAAACCCAGCACCATGTTGTCAAGCCTTGCTATATTTAGCTGTTGTCCCCAAATGCTTTCCTATTCTCCTACTTTACTCTGAATTCTCTGCCTTTCTCTATCCTGTCCCTAACTCTATCATGGACATTTAGGTTCTTGGAGTTTTCCTCATCTCTTGAGCCTTGTTAACCGAAATCCTGACCTAACCTTTGGGCTCAAGATTGGCCCCTGCCATCTCTAGAAATAATTTTTTCCTTGCAGACTCCAAAGGCCTTTGCTGACATAGTAAAAAAAGGAAAATTGAATAAAGTGATATTTTTATATTTTTTCTAGAATATGCTGTTTTTGCTGGAAGATGTTTAAGACATAGACATTCAGGTAGATCTTCTGTAAGAGATCTTGTAAGAAATCTTATGCATTACAGTCTTCAATACTGCAGCATTCAACTCTTAGACATTTTTTATTCATTACAGGTTATTTGGAACTGAGCTATACTTGCATTAAGTATGGCTATCAGATCGGGTGCTTTGACTAACTAAATGTCACCTGCTCGATAAATCCTGTCAAGCCGCAAAATTATTTTGTGTATGCAATAAAATGTTAAGTTGGTTCTTTAAACCTCTTTTCATCAAAGTGGAAGATGCCTAAAGATGTATGTTAAGTAACAACCATCGGTAGCTGAGCATTGGTGATGAAGGTGTAGCTGGTTTCATGTCTCTGTGAATCTGGAAAATACTTAGTAACTACTGTAGAGGTCAAATTTCAATGTCACGGGCTTATGAATGTCATTCTGAGCTAGGAATTCATCACAATGCTATGTTTCCAAGTGAGGAACTGTTTTGTGACATTGAAAGACACCTTAATTATTTTCTTATATTTTAAAGCACTGGAGCCATTTGGCCTTAGATGACTGCCTAAACCAGTTTTTCAGACATTTGAGGAGTATGATTCCCCTCCTAGAGAAAGTTTCTGTGTAATTGAACTCTAGTCTGCATGGTTTGCCTTCCTTCCTGGTATATTTTTTACATGAAGAAATTTGTCTTGTCACTATATATAATAAAAGAGGTTCAGGGAAAAGACAGAAATTCCATGTATGAAAATGTCGGAAACAGTTTTTTCCTAACTATTATACATGTGGCTTTGCCCTGTTTTCAGTGACTGTTGTGCAGCACTAATCTCACTCAAACTGCAATGTAACTGTATGCATACAGAAAGTATATATGCACACACTTATGTGTATATGCATGTGCACACATAAACATCCTTTTTTACACAAGCTACTATGCTCTGACCTGATTAAAACAGTCAGTGTGTGGCAAATTCTCTCTCAGCTGCTGTAATAAATGGATATTCCTTTTAAGACTGCAAATGACATGGCTTTGTGGCATGAGAGGATTTTTGAGCCTAGTACTGATCTAAAATGTTTTGATGCTATTGACGGAGGTGTGTGTGTGCATTGAATAGCATTGTCCTGAATGGTGTTATTTTGTAGAAAATCAAGACGGTCTGTAGTACAAAGCATCAAAGCATTGACTCTTTCTGATCAAGCATGTGGAAACGTACATGTGGATTTGCACCAAATCAATCTGTGGCTGCATTATTCACAGTACATGATTACTGATGATTGTTCTGATGAAACTTGTCACAGGATTATTGCGAATGATCCACTTTTATAGCACCACATGCAGTGGGAAGACAAATAGAAAGAAATGGTGTAAGGTTGGTTTGCCTTTTTTATTCTGTAAAGGGTTCTCAGTATTCACTCTGATGTTGCAGTACATAGAATTAAAACAGAAGCTCTCTGAAAGGGTTTCTGGAAATTATTCCCATTTTATTATTTGCATTTACTTTGTTTTGATCATAAGATTCAAAAGATAGCAGTGGTTCTTATTTTAGCATCTACCAGACTTACTTACCCTATTTAAGTACTGGTTCGTTATTCTCTCAGTGGTTCATTCTGTAAGTGATGGAGAAGGTTATCAGGAGTTGCATCTTATTCTTTTTCTTTATACTCCCTGAAGTTCTCTGACTATCTGCATACAACTTACAGTTGCAGTCTGCCTTTTAGCATAGTCGCTTTCTTGTTTGCTTTGTGATGAATGCTGGATGTCAGCTATCTTAGGAATCCTTTATTCAGCTTCAATTAAAAGACATTCCTTTGTTTTTCAAGAAACAATCTATTGAATTAACTTGAACAAAGCATACTAGAAAAAGAAGAGGGGAAAAGTACTGATATATTTAATAGTTGTGATGTCAATCATCTGAAGTAGTCTTGTGAGAATATTTGGAAGTGTAGACTGGAATACATATGTAAATTATTGCTGAATGAAGGTCTGAAATGTTATAACATATGCTCAGAATGACATAGGTTAATTCATGTAGGTACAAACCTTAAAAAAATAAATACAACAATTAGTTATATATCTGATTGTACTCTTCTTGACCATTAAGGATACCATTGATTCTTAATATTAGTCTGATACTGTTTTCATTTTCAGTGTTTTCCTTTCAGACACTTAGATGTATAAGATACAATAAGATTCAAATGGTTAGAAAGATCATTTTGCTTCAGGCTGAATTTTGAAAAAAAACCCTTTAATTGGCTGTTACAGGAATCTGTGGTTTATGCGAGAATTTGCCTGACCATGCAACATTATAAGTTGTTTTGAAGCCTTTTGGTATTGCCTTTGCAGACATTACTGTGGTTACTCTGAAGAAGCACATGAAGCAGCCTTAAAATAACTTTCACTTCTGCTTTTAAAAAGAACAAATGCAGAAATAAGAAGTATCTTATGACATGGTAGGCACATGTTCTTTGCTGGCATTTTAGATTAAGATGTTCTCCAGTTGGTTCCGTTTATTGTGGAGTGATCTCAGAGTCAATGAAGGGGTTTCCTTTAATCTGAAGCTAAACTGGAGGTATGTATAAAGTTAATACACTCCAGCCACAAATGGCCCTTCACCCCCTATTAAGAGAGCTAGTCCAAAGCAATACCCCTGCCATGGGCGTTATCGATACCTGGTCTTTTTCACCAAGTATCTTGTGCCACAGATTAGTACGTAACATACTGGGCCTGTGCTATTTGCTAATGCAGGCACTACATAATGTGCACTTGCACCAGTGCATTTTTGGGTCTAAGCACTCCGAAATGTAACACCACCAGTAACAGTTCTGTTTTCAGATCAGCTTTTAATACTTATGTAATGTCCCAAACAGGCAAATAAAGCAAAATTAAAAGGTTCCATAGCTATATATCAGCAGTATCATTATAACATGCTTAAACTGTGCAGTGTGGGAAAGAGAGTTCATCAGTGATGGACAGCATACTTAGAACATAGATTTGTTAATAATAGATGCAGAAAGAACAAAAAAGGAAGGAGTTACATTTCTGTGATAAGTTTTTGAATCAGCCTATGTGAGATTTTTGAGGAAATATGGGCGAACTAGGAAATTAAAACTGGAAATTAAAAGGGACTAAACTGACAATAGAAATTTGCTATGCACTGTCTGATCAGAAGGAACAGCATGACAGGATGATAAGAGATATCAAAAGGGGAAACCATCTAACCTCTACTCCCAGGCACAGCTATTTGGAGTGAGTGGCAAACATGCTACTTGGGATGATGGATGACTATTTCAGTGCCCTTGAGTGGGCTAATCGTTACTCTGAGAACATGCCAAATTACATGTGTTGTCTCATTTTCATGGGAAGGATGTAGTGCACACAGGTTTTTGATGTTCTCATCATTATTATGATGATCAGTGTAACAGCATGACAATGTAAGTCCTATCAGGAAAGAGAGATCTTTGCAGTGCTTAAACACATATACTATATTCACATACATGCACATTCTTGTTCTGCAGTACTTACAATCTAAAAAGTATTACATTCTTACAATTTCTTCTGTAAAGTGAAGGAAATACTAGAAACTTTCATCAAATCTGAAGGTAGTGTAAAATGGGAATATAATTTACAGAAATGGTTAATAACCAGTCTGAGCAATGAGTCAGAAAAGACATGGTCTAAATGGTAACTTCCTCATCAAAGGTTTTACAAAACTATTAAGTAAATGTGAGGCAGTTACATTTTTGTCACTGATCTAACCTCAGTTGTCTAAAATGTAGTACCTAGTTTCAGCATACTTATTTTGGCTACTGATCTAAAGTCAGTGAAGAAAGAGTATCAAGAAATGTACTTACCCCATTGTCCTGGTTTTGGCTAGGATAGAGTTAATTTTCTTTCTAGCAACTGGTGTAGTGCTGTGTTTGGGAGTTAGGATGAAGGCGCTGATGATGATAACACCTTAATGTTTTTTTTCTTGTTGCCAAGCAGTCAAGGACTTTTCAGCTTTTCATGCTGCCCTGCTGGTGGGGTGGTGTGCACAGGAAGCTGGGAGGGGACGCAGCCAGGACAGGTGACCCAAACTGGCTAAAGGGGCTATTCCATACCAATTGTGTCATGCTCAGCATAAAGGGGGGCTGGTGAGGGAGGAGTGCATGGCTCCAGGATGCATGGTTTCAAGACGGTCCAGCTTTGGGATGGCTCTGAGCTGTACAGCCTGAGTTGTGTGGTTTGGTGAGAAGCTGCATTGTGTATCACCAGTTTCATATGTTTTGCTATAAAGTCCTGTTATTGTTCACTGTCCCAGTAAACTGTCCTTATCCCAGCCCATGAGGTTTGCATTTTCCTTCCCTTTCTTTTTTCTTTCCCCCCTTTTTCCTGTGGCTGGAGGAAAAATAGGGTGGCTGCATGTGCTCAGCTGCTGGCTGGTGCTGAAAGACGACACCTATCTCTCTGAACTACTGAGATATTTAGGGTGTGCTGAATCACCTTTAGAAGTCCCTCTTTCCATTACTAAAAAGTGTCTTAGAAAACCGTATATACTAAATTATTTTTTTGTTTAGAGGGCTGCAGTTATTTAAGATGAAAATCAATAAAAAGAGCCTAGCATCTCCAGTAAGCAAAACATTTCATTCTCAAACTGACATAAAACAGTTGGATGGTGGGTTGAGACACTTATTAGAATATGCACCTATCCTTTCAGAAAGCAGTGGTGAGATCCACATGACCTCCTCTTGACAGCAGAAGTTGGCACCCGAGTTAGTTTCCTTAAACTTCTATCCAATGAAGAGAAGAAGGTGTTTCTGAGGTGTGGTTCATTTAATTTGAAATGAGTTGTCTAAAAGATTTCAGAGGTTTTGTGCACTAGAGCACCTAGTTCCCTTTAGGTATCCTTGGAGCAGTATTTATGTGCAGGAGTCTGTCTGTGTTGTGGAAGTTCTGAGTTAAGTGATACAAGTGACCTTCTGAAAGTTTAATCCTTTTCACCTAAATAAAAAAAAAAAAAAGACCCCAACCTTAATATAGCGTTATCAAGACTAATACATACCTGTTTGTCTTTGTTCACACTGGATCTATGTAGGCAAGTTTTTTCAGATGAAAGAAAGAAAACTTTACACTGCATTGCAACAGGTTAATCTAGCTGAGATGAGAGAGGGAAGAAATACTAAAAATGGTGGTACTTATCCTGTTATTAATGTTGCTTCATGGACACTGCACTTTTGACCACGTAGAAGAATGGCTGAATCACTGTGGTGCTCAGCAATCTCGGCTACAGCAGAATCTGATACTTTACTAAAGCTTACAGAAAAGACAAATAATTAAATGCAGCTTGCAGAAGGGGAAGCTGTTTCTCTGTCTTGCCTTTAAAGGCTCCTCAGAACTACTTTTCTAAGTAGAATATAGATAATAGTAGAAGGCTGATCAAAACAATAGGGTTTTTATGGTTGAAAAATCCCCACATTATTCTGGGATTTGAGAAAAACTGTTTGAGAAAGTATTTCTTTCAGGGGAAAGAAATATAACTAAAACCAGGGAGAAGTAAATAAGAACAAGAAAATAAGGAAATTTTCTTTTTCTTCTTTAGGAGAATTTGTTGATGATTCTTCTCCCTCTCTGAAAGCTCCCGTTTTTCTTTACTTCTGTAATCTGCCTGAGTGATTGCACAATGTTTGTAAGCAGAACATATGGTGACTACCTGACCCTGTATATGCAATCAGGAAGAATCCAGGCAGAGAACTGCACACTGAAATGTTTCTGAAAATGGTAATTTTATGGAACCATTTTTCTTCCAGATCTCTCTTGTTGCTGTCAACAACCTACTTAGCAAAATTACCAAGGGTATATTTCTCTCTGGGAATATATATGCCTGGACTTTTGCTAGATATCTACTGTACAATATATCCTAGCACATGAAAGGGTATCAAACTTGCCAAGGACTACAATGCTTGCACTTTGTAGCAACACTGACAGTTCCTTAGCCCTTCCATGGCCTCCTTAGACTTTGTCCTTAACAGATATAAAGATGTCACAACATAAAATAAATAAATAAAGGGAGCAGGAAAGTTTTTCACACTCTGGGACCTCAAGTCTTGCTCTATCCACATCAACAAAGTATATTTACTGTTGGAGTCTTACTAATAAAAAAGGCTTTCTGAATATAGCACTATATCCTTAGAAGTGGAATTGAAATTCAGTGAAGTTGTGAATTTGAAAAATTCACCAATTTTTCTTCTAAATATAGCTAAACTATTCCTTCTGCCTATCCTTGTGCAATATTGCCATTTATAGCAATAACCTGACATGGTTCTAGGGATACTAATTACAAAGAGTAAACACAATAAGGTGGTTAAGGGAGTTTCCTCCTTTGGATTTTTTTTTGTGTGTTGTTCAAGGCCTATTGTAGATCTGAAAATTTGTTTCATGTACATTACCTGCAGTCTCTTCGTGACAATTTTACCTTGGATTTCAGTGGGGCTTAGCTGCCTAGACTCTTGGCCTTAATCACTTATTTAATGAAAGAACGTTTTCTAACTGAGAGAAATCATGCTGGCATCTTTACTCTGTGCTCACAGAATGGTCACATTTCATTTTTCATACCGTATTGAAGATGGCAGGAAAAATCTTATACACAGATGACATACAAACTACTCTGCATCTTTTCTCATGGTTCTGTTTTGATGGGAAAAGCGTTTTCTCAGGCATTCTTACAAAAAGAAAATCAGTATGTCTATGTTCTGGCTCACTATTCAAGTGCCTAATGCCATTCAAATGTCCTGTAGTTCACAAAGTCAGATAAAGGCTTGTGTATCTTGAAGCTGCTCATACCAATTCTTTTGCATCGAGTCTTTAATCTAATCTAAGCACTTCTTTCTTCTCCCTCCAAGAAGAGCTACTGGCCTGTACAGGTGACAGCACAGCAGTGATCACTGTTGGTATTAACTCTGAGAATTCAAAAGACACAACTTTACTGATGAGCAAAGTCAAAGAGAGAGATGCCAGTGGCTTCAAGTTTAGAGGCTTGATAAACGACCTGTGGACACAACAGACAATGAAATGGCCCCCACCGATTCCTATGAGATTTTTTTCCTGTTTTATACCATAATTTGCAGAAAACACTTAAAAATAAAGGTGTTTTTTTTATTTGTAGTATTAATGATACAGAAATAGGTTTCAGCAGATGTTTTACATCCTCCTTAATGATGTTCCACTAAACCCATGACCCATTTTTAACTAGAAATCTTAAAAAGTGATTAAAAATGGTGTAAAATTATTTTGTTTTGAATAATCCTTTAGTAGCTAGAACACCTCCTTCCTTCTTTCCCTCTTTCCTTTTCCCCTCAAATTACCATAACGTAATTTTTAAAAATTAGATCATCCACAGGTCACCTACTTATATGTTGACTAAAGCAATTTTTTTATCATAGACTTGTACGTGCCTTTGCTCTGCCTGGTATTCAAGAGATTTTTTTGCTGGTTTTGCTTTTGTGTTTTTTGTTGTTGTTGTTGCTTATCATAATTGCTTTTTATAGTCTTAATTACATTACTTTTTAAATTTTTTTTTAACAAAAGCATGCAAGAAAAAATAACATTCCTTTATAGTCACTTTTCTCAATTAAATCAAAGGTATCAGATAAGATTAAGGAAAATGCTTGCAAAGCACTGGTCAGAGAGAAAGAGACTCTTCATGTTAAATAATCTTTAAGGAAAAAGGTTTTAAACGATCTCGCTTGTATTATTTGTTGAATGAAATCACAGATTATATTTGAACAAGCAAATAACAACATGATCCCAATTTTCCCCAAAATAAACAGAAAGAGGATATTTTGCATGTCTGTATCTATAAATAATACATGCCTTAAAGTTTGTACACAGTAAATCAATCAGTAGTTTAGGGTAGAGCTTAGTTCTGCTCTCTTGTCATTTTTACTGCTGCAATGACTTCAGTGAAACTGAGATTCACTGGTTGATGAGAGGAATTAAGCTTCTTGGTCTGAAGCAATGAGTCTGAATTACAGGCATTTGACCGAGGCAATTTCATCAGTGATTAAAAAGCATTCAGAAAACAGATATATGGGGCATAAGGGACAATAGCTGGAAGTTTTGGAAAGGAATCTAGGAGAAAAATGCTGTTACTTCACAAATTTTAAAGTTGCTTTGATTCCTTCTCCCCCTTGCTGCCTGTGACTCCTTACATGCATGCTCACTTGCAATGGAGCAAGTATTTTTTATGATCATTGGTGGACAGATAATCATCAGGTAAAACTTTCCCACCTTAAATAAAAAAGTTAATTTAAACTTGCATCATTTTATTAAGCTGGTTCCTCATGAGTCTATGAGAAATCAATATGACTGAGGAAAGGGGTGGTAGCTTTAGCAACAGCAGTTTGTATAATCATCCCATTGCTGTAGCTTTGTAAAGCTACACAGCATTTCTAGATAAAGAGAATGAGCTCCTCTTAGACCTCTTCTGCTGAGAGTAGAGAGGGAATCCTCACCACCCAGACCCTAATTTATTCACCCTAAGTTGTCATCTCCAAGCTTGTACTGAGCAGGAAAAAAAAAACTTAACAAACAAACCCCAAAAGATTTAACTTGCCCTCAAAAGAAAACTTATGGCTGTGGTTGGCAGCTGGGGAGGGACATGACTCCTCCTGCATATTAACACCATGCTCAGCCTTTCAGAAAGCACTTGCAGCCTCTCTTGGATACTGAGCAATGTTGCCAGTGGCATTATGTCTGCCTACAGTGTGGGTATAGCAGTAAAGAGCCAAATGTGTTTTTGCACATGCTGCTGCTGTGGGACCTCTCCTCTGCCCCTGCTTCATTGCTCTGCACCAGCTGGCTCTTCTGGGGTGAGCCTGGAAGTGGAAAGAGTCAGGAAGCCACAGTCGTTTGTCAAATTAGAGAGTACCCCAGGAGGTGAACAGAAAACGCATAGGTAATAGTGAGCAACATATACTTGGCTCATGTCTCTGACAACTGTAGTTTCAGTTTAATTATTCATATGAATACTTTGCTGGAATACTGCTGTTCAAAATGTGCTCTTGCATATTTTATACAAGTAATGACTTTTAGGACTAAAACCTGGGAGAAGTATTCAGTCTGACTGGCAGGGCAGCAAGCTGGGGTGCTCTCTAAAAGAGGGGACAGCAAACATCTTCCTTTGTTACCTAAGAGTGACGGTACCATGACTCCACCTATACCTCTGCCAAAACAAGGACTTTAGTATGATACAAAAACCCCTTCACACTACATAAAATGCATAATCATAGAGCTTACTGTCATTGTTTAACCACCCTACATGTCAGAGAACAAAGGTTGCATATAGAGCTATCCCCAGCAACCTGTGGAGAATCAGTGCTGCTGGTCCCATTTTGTGCAGTGGAATGATAATCTTTTCTTTTGCTTAGGACCATTGTGTTGGGGCAGGCTGTGACCTTAAGCAAAGGCAGCGAGTTATGATTTTATTTCCCTGCTAAAGATGTGTCTGTGCTATGGTATTCCAGACAGATGTTTGTCTAACCTATTCTTAAAGACCTCCAGTGGTGGAGAATCCACAACGTCCCCAGACAATCTATTTCAGTGCTTCATTATCATCACTGCCAGAAAATTTCCTACATTGCATTTTTATCATAATTGCTTGTAGATACAAGTAACTGATTTCCAGAGTGCCAGATGTGTAAATAAAAGGGACTGCTCCCTCTTAAATTCTCCACTATCTCTTTTTGACAAGTTAGAATAAAACATGGTCTGTATTAAGAAAAGGGTCATTCTAGGAAGTGCTCTATTCCTTGTACTAGTCAGGACAAATTATATTACAGTTTCCAGCAATTCAATTCTGTATGCCACTGAAAAAGTGCAAAATGGCCAGAAACTGGCTGTGAATGTCACCACAGAAATCTTGGAGGAAAAGCTGATGGTAAATATGTGAAAATCTTTTCTGTGGATATAAGTATTTGTAAGGCTTCAGTCTTTCTTCTGTTTTGACGCGATGCCACACTTTGCAATAGAGTGCATTGCTCGGTTTAAAGATACTGTTAACAATAAAATTCAGTCTTCTCACTTTGTTCTTTTAACAGAAAGAATCTGAATACTCTTTACTTTGCACAGAAAAAAATATACCAAAAGACCAAACTGGATATAGAATCCTATATTCTGATTTTGTAATATTTGTGTTTTGCATAAATGTAATTGCCTGTAGGGAAAAGGCAGTGAGAAATCAGGTCCAGCCGAGATTTGTCCTTCTAGGTGCACTTTCATTTGATGAAGTCCAACTATGAAACCTTGTGAACTGTCGCTGATCTTGAAAGAAATAATTTTGGGTGAGTAAGCTCTGTAGACATCCTCTAATTGTGAAAACTAATGGACCCAGAATTGAATATGGGCTGGTTAATTAAGTTAATGCTTAATATATAGGTTATCAAACCGGTGTGAAGTATTTATCCACCAGAAATGCACAGTATGGTACAAAAAGTGACATAGTTAGTTTAAATTACAAATGATAAAAGTTCATAAAAAAGCTATTATCTGGATTTATGCTATGTCTGCAACAATACTCATGTTACACAAAAGGCCACATGGTACTTACAACCTATATGTAAAATATGATTCTAGGATCAAGGGAGCTGGTGTGGCCACTGTGAAGTACAAACAGATTCAGTAGCAGATGAATACACTCTTCTATCCTGCCTTCTGATCTGGCTAGTAATTATTAAGTAGAATTTATTTTGGTCTCAAATACAGGATTAAATGGAAAATCAGTAGCGGTGAATAAAATCTCAATTTATCGCAGAACTTTTCTCCTAGTAGTAATTTTGGAAGAGTAAAAGGGCTCAAAGGTCAAGTCATCCCATCAAATGAACGTAATAATATTGCTGCAGCGATGTAATCTCAAGGAAGGGTATAATATAATAAATATTGCAACATGCTACTAAGAGAAAAAATATTGCATATGTAGAGATGTATACTGCACAGGATGGCTAAATGGCCTGCCTTAGGGACGATAGAGGTTAGAATCATCACGAATGCAATTGACTTTTCTTTCATGTTTCAAAAGTATCAGTTTTGCAAAAACTAGAAAGAGAATAAAAGATGTTTGAGAAAGAAAACCTGAGCAATTGAAAATTAAAATAAAAAGTGAAATGTCATAAAACCTGAAATATGCTAAATCATACCACAATTCACACCCATTACCTTTTCAGCACTACTTCAAATAAAATTTGGGACAATGGTGCATGCCAGTAATTAACCTTTCCTGCTTCATGACACTATAGGTACCGTAGCCACAGCAATGTTAGACGACTATTTTATGTAATGTATTCAAGATTGTTGGATGGTGTCTTACAGTGAAAGGTGCAGAATCCATAAAGCAAATTGATCAACATGAGAGGTCTGTGTGCAATTCCTGCATATTTTTCTTTTATCCCCTCTTGGGAAAGGGAAAAGAATCTACAAAGGGAATTAAAACATCCCATCTCTTTTTGTCTAGGAATTTCCCTTCTGTGTGAGTTGCTGGCTGGTTTATGACCACTTCATCTTGCCCCATATTACTGCTGCCTAAACATTCCTGATGCACTTTTGGGTAAGAAGAACTCAGTTGCCACTGCCTGCCCTTTCCTATGTGTGCTGATGTTCTGTATCATGGATATTTGGGGACAAGCTTAGCATTTGCTGTTAGCTCACTACTGGCTTAAAAACTAGAAGAGATGCATAAGGACATTAAGGCTAGGCATATTAAGAGGATTCACCCACTATGGGTGTTTCAAGCCTGGCAAAAAAAAATGCTTAAAAATGAATTAAAATGGCCTAAATAGAAACATTGGTAGGCATTTCTTATGAGCTTGGTCTTAGTAACTTCATAAAGACCAGACACTTTTTTGGTGGAAGTTATCAGAATGGAGTTATGAACCCCCAACCCTCAATTCCATGATCTAACCACATGGAACAAAGTCATATATCAAACTAATATGACAAATTTGTACTTGTTCAAACGAACTTTTATATTTGATCTGGGTTTAAGCTTATCTATAAATGTGGAGGCACAAAGGAAAAGAAGATTGACAAAACTTAGAGTTAGAAGTAATAGCTTCTGATGCTCTTAATCACCTTCTGCATCAGAAACTCTTAATAAATATTTGGTTGCACTACTGCAGCATGCTGCCAAGGTGACCATCTGTCAGTTAGCTTCCAGGGAATATACTGAAATTCTCTTCTAAATCAAGCCTATTATTTTATTTTTAAATTGTGGAAGGGGGCTTTTTATAAGCATCTTTAGTTTACCTGATGACTTTATGGGCTAAATTGCTAATAGGATAAGGATTCTCAGCAATAAGTAAATAACATCAATTCTCATCAGATACAAAGCTCATGCAGAGATTGAGTGATGAGGGTAAAAGCTATCATGGAAACTTGAATCAAATTTATTAGCAGATGTTCAGTGATGCAGAAGAATTATACATGAATAATAAAGTGCAATGCTAGCTGAGAGCTCTCAATTTCCCACTTTTCCCAGGAAGTACCTTTTAATGGAGGTCTTTTCCCAGAAGCTTAACATTGTGGTGAATTATAATTAAGCCATATTGAGAAAGCATTCAAGTGACAATGATTTACAAATGATCAAATTATTTTGGGCTTAGCTTAGGGCTTTACTGACTAGAATGATTTTTTTGTTATGACCATATGTCTGTTAAGAAACTTGTTTCAAATGTAAAAACTATTAAGAGGATTTTTGAGACAAAGATAAAAAAGGAAATAAAGGTGCTTCCTGCAGTTTTCACTGCAATTAACAAAACCCCTGTGTAAGTGTCAAAGAGTGAGAAACAACGTTCATAACAAATCTAAGTGCGTGAACCTGTAAGACTTTTACCTCGTCTGCCTGTCACAGACAAGAACATTTTGTTTTATGACCTGTTTAACCAACCCAGCAGTAATAACTAGTGGCATGGATTGGAAGAACTGAAAGCTACACTCTTTCACCTTCCCTAAAGATATTCCCATTGTCATGGTCCCCATCCATGAAATTGAACAAGGGTTTCTTTCTGTCTCTGAGACAAACTATACCTCATCAAGACAATCTTTATTTTAAGCAGCAACATGAACCTATACCCCTCTGGTCAGGCAGCTTAATTCATCACCCATAAAGGGGTTCTAAGAAGTGCAGAGATGGATAGTGATATCCTAAAGGCTAAGAGACTGAGGATGACAGATGTGAATGAAGAATAATGAGTGGAAATGTAAAGATGTTGTTTCTTCTTGTGTGAGATTTTACGGTTGTTACCACAAGCATCTACAGGACAGGTCCAAGGTGACTCAAATATCAAAGTAGAGGGAGAGATTTGAAGCTAAGGGCAACTAATTAGTCACCTAACATAGGCACGTCAAACTTAAAAAGTAAGGTTTTGTCCAGTTAACTGCTGCCTCCCCCTTCCTCTTTGCAAGGCACTGCTCCGACTTGACATTCGAAGTAAAGGGAACACTTTGGTAAATCAGAAGATTCATTTCTATGCATGGCTCTGCTTCCTGATCCTCCAGCCATGCCCAGGCTTCTGCCAGTGTCCTGCTGGGTGTCACCAGCATGAACTGGAGTTCATGACACCTTAGATGAAGAAAGACTGAAGGATATCGTTATGCATCGATCTCATATAAAACTTTGATCTTTAAAAACCATGTTTTCTATTAATGTGGTCTTTTTTTAAAATGTAATATTAGCTGCTACTTAACACCACACTAATATTTCACTATTGTATTTTATAGTTTTTATATGTTTATTGCTTTTTACTTTTTATTATGTTCTATATCTTTGGGAAGCTGTTTTCCTTCTATATTGCAAACTCTAGATATGCTATGTACTGAAATTTTATTGATTGGGCTTAAAGGATACCTGGAATAAATATGTCATAGTTTTAAAGAAATATGTGACACATCTTATTATTTGAATTTTTAGTGGGTAGGAAATGAAATTTATTGCTCCGAATTGATGGGCAACAAATCCAACAACAGGTAGATGTATTCATCAATTTCCTATTAAAAGGAAAAATAAAGCATGCGGCTAAAGGTCACTGTATGAGTAGTCCGCATGGGTAAGGGGCTTTGAAAGAAAGTCATTTTATATTCAGTATCATATTTGAGACATGTAGAATTATTTCTGGCTGGTTTTAGTTATCTCTGAATTACCAGTTGAGGTTTAGTAGCAGTAGATCTTCTAGTGTAATAGTAGTTTTTAGAAAATAAAATTGATTTTACTTTAGAGAGCTAAACAATGTCACCACAAAATGAAAACTACTCCTCATACAAGATGTACATCTGGAAATGTTATAAACACCATTATGTAAACGAAACCAGAAAGTCATTGGCTGTAACCAGCCTGGATTTTTGCATAGCTGTTTGCAGTGCTTGCAGTACTAGGTTTGGACAAAATGTACCACATGGTAAGTTAAGACTACAGTTGTGCCTGCTTCCCCCATGAATGAGGACTATTGAAGGGCAAGTCAGGCCACAAAACCAATGAGGGAAGCTAGAAGAGTGAGACATCTTTGAACTTCCTTATTTGAACTAAATCTTCATTCAACACTCTTCTTGGAAGACAATACAGACTGTCTTGCTGATTCTGCTGCAGCTGAGTAGTTAACTTACTGTTGGGAAACCGATGTAGATCTTTTGAGTGGGATTTGACTCATCTATCTTTAGCTGTCTAGAAATTAGAAATGGGTCTAAGTTACCCAGTTGGGCATCAAGCATAGGTGGAGTACCCCACTGTGCGTTCCCCTCTCTGCAATATCTCTTACATCTTATGCAATGTCTTTCAGCTATGTGCAGATTTCTGCAATATTTTAGCAGTCAGAAGGAACATGACATGCTTTTGTTTAAGCCACTGAATCCCACCCCTCTATGGCCAGCCTAAGTAAGGTGTTTAACTACGTAGTGAAGAGGAAGAAATAAGCACCTACAAAATCATTAAGCAGATTAATCATTCATTGGAAATGCCAGCCCCTCTGACTGCCTACAAGAGTAGACAGTTTTCAGAAGGCTAAAGTTAAACAAGATGAATGTCTGTCTCAGAAAGAAAGGTGTAAATGTAGTAACATTTAAAAATGGAGGTGCATGAGGAATTTTCATTGCCCACAGAACACATAGGTCACTGCACTATCCTCGACATGAAAAGCAACTTTATCCCTGTTTGTAAGATTCTGTATGATGAAACTTGAGTATTTCACTTTAAACTAAAATATAGACTTCCAGGTCATTCTCTGTGAAGTGTATTTCAGTTTTTCATGATGAGCTGTGCAGCTGAAATTCTGAGGCTGGGGAGGGAGTGTAATCAATGTCTTCAGGTCCCTGGACAAATGTAAGCGCTAAATACTATATAGTACTCAATACTGCTTTAAATGTAATTACTCGCAGTTCAGTTTTTGTCTGATTTTTGTCTTAAAAAAAGCTACTCCTGTATTTGTCAGAAGCCCATTCTGATAATTTTTGACTAAGACATATCAGTATATCACTTCAAAGGTGGGACTAAGATTGCCCTTTATACGTGGCCTCATCACTCTGGTAGCAGCCTGGGGACCTTCCTGTGAATTGCAAGAAGGCTGGATGACAATGTCTTTATTTTCTAGGTTTACTTGTTCTCAGACTTTTTTCTTGAGTGAGAGAGCATCATGGTACGGCCCCCTTCTCCAGACTGAGAAATGTAGATTTAAGTCTTTTCTTCCTTCTCTCTCTGAGTACTAACTGTCAAAGCAGTGGAGGATAGCAGCAACCAACCTTGTGAAAATTAAATCAGTAATTAACTAACACCTCTCTCCAGTGAGAATATTTGATTATTTTTCCAAGTGAGCAGTAAAATGAAAATCATGGTGATACAACAAATAATTATCTAGAGACAACAAGGAGAGCCTGCAAGCCTGTCTGATCCTTGCAATGATTTTCTAAATTTGACCAGACTGACTGGGGTATTTTTTCCTCCGTTATAAGTCTGGAGAAAACATCAAAGGGAAGGTGTTGCGGGCTGGTGTTGGCACAGAACAGTGGCTGAGAACCCATGGTATGTGTCTAGTCTTGCTGGCAGGTGGGCACAGCAGCCTGATCCCTGTCTGACACTTAGTCATGGCACCACATCTCATAGGGGAACAGGAATCTCCATGTGCACTTGAACATGAGACCTTCTTACCCTGGGTTGGGTGGAAACAAACACAGACAGCCCAAAGTGTCACTCCAAACTGTCCCTTTCTTCACAGACTTCCCTGCTCAACAGCTTCTTAAAAAAAAAAACCAACCAACAAAACAAACAACAAACCCAAACAAACCAACCAAAACACTTGGCATGAGCTGCTTTCCATGGCTGTCTTTTAGATATGTTTTACAACTTTCCTTTGCTTGTTGTCTGAGAAGCAGTCTTTCTGAGAGACTGGATTGCTTCTTGCTCTGTAATTTGACTATTTTTATGGAAAAAAAACCCCTTCAAATCACCTGCCAGTGAAATAATAAGCCTCACATAGGTTGCAAATATATGCATTATATGTCATAATTTAATTTGGTTTTCCACACATGTCACAAAATTTAGTAAAGCCTAATCTGATGATCATGCCTCTGTGGGTCCGAGGCATGATATCCCCATTTATGGGCTTTTAATACTGCAGATGTTTTCTCTCACTTAACTGGAACATAATTTAAATTGTCAACTCAAATACTGTAAGATTTAAAATTTTGAAACTGTAAGTATGATAAGCATCCTCTCTCTAGGAATGTAGCAGCACAAATATGATTTGCAGTTTGAACTCTGAAAGTTCTATTTCCTCCTTTTTGTCAAGCTCAAACAAAAAACAAGGAAGATAATTACAGGAAAAATACAATTAAGTAAATCAGTCTCCTTACAATTTAAGAAAGTCATGTCTAGTAACACTGTGAAAGAAGTATAATTTTCAGGAAGGTGTGCAATTTCCAGCTGCTTATGAGCACAGTGATGTCTTTCAAAACCTTTTTCTTCATTTGACTGAAGATTACATTGTGGCTTACTGTAGGACAGAAAAGGAAACCCACAAACTAAGCTCGAGGTAGGAAGCACACAATCAGAAGTGGCTCCTTTCTGGCACGTCTCCAAAGGAGCTGATTTTGTGTGATAAGAATGAATGGCAATGAAGTTGGATCAACAGAATCTGTTTTCAATAGAAAGATACTTGGATGTTATCTATGGCAAAATGTTGCTTAAACTTGGGCAGATTTTAGGATATAGGCTTTGACATAGGGCTTGGACTAAACTTTGAAAGCAATCTTCAATCTGAAAGTCTTTTTAATCAACGAAGTCAGTCAGTGGAAGAGTCAGTAGGCTGATGTGTACATGTGAGCAAGGGCTTGATTTGATTGTCTGCATGTAACCTGGCCTGAAAGCAGATCTTCCACAGGTCTTTGTCACATCACCAGACTTTTACGTGTGTTTTAGATGTCCTAGGGCTTCACAGATGATACTGATTATCATTATGGCATGCAGCTAAATAAAGTCATGGGTCTAAAGTTCCCCTTTTAACCTACAGAAATGTAGCACTTACTGTATACAAAATTTAGACTTGATCAGGCATGAACTGTCCAAACACAAATCTCTAATAGCATTTCTGATGCACAGTTTCATGCAGCATGTTTGCACAGGCTTGTGGATGTGACCCAAGGACCAATGAATGTCCATTGTAACAGAAGGGTTCACAAAAGAGTGGCAGTTGGAAGCTGGGATCTGTGTAGTTTGTGAGATCTCAAAGCATCTAAATCACTTTAGAAGCTTATGTTTAGGCAGCTAAGTCCCCTCTCTCATCTCTACTTTCTGTATTGGCTTTATCTCCACTGACTATATATTGTGAGGACAGACATTTTGCAAAACAACTAGCAGTTGTTTTAATCCGTATGTAGGCACCTTAATCCAGCTCTAAATGTAACTTCTAGACTTGATTTAAACCTGAAGAAGTGAAGAAATGAATACCAGACAAAGTATAGTCCTACAGTATCTGATTGCTTTCTATGTTGAAATAGTCAAATTGAGCCAAGTACTGATAGCCCTTCAAAAGATAAAGAGAATATATTTGTAGATTAGCTCATCTTTCTTCAACTAAACTGAGTAGTCTTCTCTCCTCAGCAATGTGGCAGATGCAAAGATAAAAGATGGAGCTGTTCTTGTTACCTTCCTTCCAGCCAGACTCTTCTTAGGCGCCTCACACACTCAAGAAGCCTTGGAGACAGAAGGAATCAGCGACGGATCAGAACAGCGCTGAGGTCTGCATGAGGGAGCTATTCATGTCCCTGTGCACCTGCAAACAAGCCTGGGAGTTGGCAGAAATCTATTTCATAATGTTTCCTTTCCCACATAACCTTTGATAATCATCCTCGCAATTGCTTTTTCAAAATTAAATGCTGTAATTCCCTACTTGGCTTGAACACCCAAGCTGTACAGTCATCTAGACAAGAGAAGTGAGAAAGTGCTGGCTTTAGTGGAAAGAGAAGAGAATGTCACAGAGGAAATAAAAAGGACTTGTTCTAATGAAGCTTAGCACCTGCACTCACAATGATGTAGTATTGTGAGTTCAGCAGCTAGTGGAGGTCTGCAGGAAAACTCTAACATATTTTTACATCCTAGCTTCTTGCTGGATGAGAAAATTCTCCTGAATTTAAACAATAATGGGAAACTCAGGGGTTCAGAAGGAGAGGGGTTATTTTTGCTTGTTTTAATATTTCCGTGTTTTTATGTTCCTGTTACTGTGAAAAGCTTATACATTGAAACACAAATTCATATTACAGTATTTTCACTTTCCATTCTTATTCTCTCCACTAAAAGACTGCACACACACTTATCTGCACTGACTCAGTTTAAAACAACATACACATAAAACACAAATATACCCCTCAGTGTTCAGGTTCAGGTGTTTTACCCATTTTAATTCCTCTGATTTAAGCTGCACATTCTGTTCTCTCAGTTCTACAGGGAGTCGACTATATTGCACATTATGTGAGGAAGAAAAAAGAACCTGAATGTCCTTAAATTGCTGAGGAAACTGCTGAGATCAAGCTATGCAAGATGAGATGCCTGAATCCTTCCATAATATTATTTCTATGCCAACTTAGACTCTGGAGCAGGAGCAGGTTCCCAAGGTAAGGAGGAGATTGAAAGGAGTCAGACTCCTAGCATCGTCTTACTTCTGAGCAAAACTGACATGATGCAGAAGCATGTCAAATTTTGCACAGTTTGAAAGCAAAGTATTGCTATGGCAGGATGCAAAGAGAAAGGAAGTGAGAAACTGGCATTTTAAGGGCTGTATCTTATAGCTCTTCCTAGTATTTGGGTTTGTTCTAATTTTCAGATCTGAAGAATCTGTCAAAATACTCCTCTTTCTGCACATCATTGAACTTTAAGACTTATTTAGAAAGGCAGACGTGAAGCTCTTTGAATGCCTACAAGTTACATATGAAAAAAAGCCATCCTGCCCTTTCTCAGTCTGCATTCTTCAAGAGCTCAGTTACATGAAATGAAGGCATGCTGTTCAAAATCTCACTACCCTGCAACTTAGCTGAACAAGCCTCTTTTTCATATTGTCAGTATCTGAAAGTATTTGAAAGTATGAAAAAACCAGTGTGCCAATCAAGAAAATGGTGGAATTTATTGTCTTGTTCTGTCCTAGTAAAGAAAGAAAGTTGAGATGTAGAGAAAATTGATGATTGGTTTCAATATCCAAAGTGAGAAACATTAATACAGACGTTACTATACTGTAACTTTAATAATGATGACGGGTGCCTCTTCCTCTTATTTTTTACAGCTTAAGAGGAGAAAGAGATGAGATGCACTGAGCATAGCACACCACTGAATTCTGCTGATTTTGTTTGTTATGGACTTCAGATATTAAATGCAAATATTTGTTGAAGCCTGAAGATATGTGCTCCTGATATGTTACATTCAGAAAATGAAGAAGCTGAAAGAAGTTGCGCTATATACTTTTTAGAAAGTTGCTCTGCATGGTTGCTTTTGCACTTCCTGGAGTATGCTGCTTTATCCCATTGGCCCTCTTCCACAGACTAAATATCTCTTAGAGGGAGTCACTAGTGAGCTACTGCATTTTTCTTTTGATGGACTCTGAGTTGAAGGGTCCTGTATCACCAGTGTGCAGCTGAGATGCAGATAGAGCATGCACTGAAAATAAGGAAGCATTTCCTCATTTCTTAAGTTATATTTCTTAGTTTCAGAAATGTATAATGTGTTTAATGAAACAAAAAATATCAGAGGGTGCAAGGCAGAGTAGTAAGAAAACCCTTATTTTTTTACAAACTATAATTAACAATTGAAGGAATTTCATTTTCTGTTTGTTTGGTCGGGTTTGTGGGGTTTTTGGGGGGTTTGTTTTGTTTTGTCTTTCAGAATATGTACTCCTACTGAATCAAATTGTCCTTTGGCATTCCAAAAATGTAATCAGACTAAAAGCATCAGAGAATGTCACAATTGTGAAGTTGTTGACTGTGTTCTTTGTTTTCTCACTGCAAAGCTAGACCAAACAGCTTTAGGTGGCATTACCACCCATTTTAAAGAAATATGGTCAATTGTTAGACTACAGGTCTTCTCTCAAGCACTTTCTTCTTTGATTTTCTAGATGCAGAAAAGCTGCAAAATATCAGCTTCAGGAAAGAGGATACACATAGGGCTCTCCTGGTCATAGATCTCACAATAATCTGTGTCATGAAAATATTTGAAAGAATTTCCTGCCTTAGGAGAATTTTATTGTCCTTCGTCATTAAATTTAGCAATGCCAAAACCAACCTATTCTTTCTGCACTGATTTCCACATATTATTTTGGTTTACCAGCTGCTGATTGAAGCAAGAAAGTTTTGTTCTCTCATTCTTTCTCTCCAACATATTTCCTTCAAAGGTAATATACAAATGTTGGGGTTTTTTGATGCTCTTGTTAAAGTAGTTAAATTTTAGCTCAATTTTATCCATATTTCCTCCCTGTGATGCCATATATTTGTTGTTATTTTTATGTAGGATATTTTTAGTGAGATTAGGTATTTTATGAGGTCTAAACGATGACTTATAACAAAATAGTTCATCTTTTTTTTATCAAAATCTAAGTATTTGTGATCCCATGTGTTTTTGACTGTTCCTGCATATCTGTGAAATGAGTGAGACTATTAGGTTTCTGTAATTGTCATACACATTTAATTTTCACTGCAGGTAAATAAGTGAAAGGTCAGTTTCTTGCTGAAGTACAATTTGAAATGGTCCAGAAAGACATATTTTGTAAGATGAAGAGTTACTTTTGCATGAAAGTAGTGTCATATACCAAACCACTGGGCTTTTGGATGCTCAGTTCAAATAATTCAAATTTTTTTCTGGGTCTAGATGAAACTGCCTACAGCACATCCCACTTTATAGGTCCATTTTTGCTAAATGATGTTGAGGTGCACATGGACTCCTAGTATCTGTGGTAGTAAATACATAACATTTTCTCTGCCCTCTTTAACCAAATCCAAGGAAATAATAGATGAATATCATCAATAATGTTTTAGTTTATATAAAATGATGCATAGATAAGGAAATAAGAAAGGAAAGATGGGCTTGAAAAAGAAAACCCCTATCAAGTCCTTTGCTACTAATCTATGGTTAGATAATTCATGAATGGGTTTCTAAAACCCATGTATATAGACACTACATTTTATTTTTACTTTCTTTTTTGCCCATAGTGGTGTAGGGGCAGACATTTTATCTTTTCTACTTTAGGAAGATCAACAGGAAAAAAAAGTATATGTCTGTGCATATTCACATGCACACATCTCTTAATTCTTGATTTAGAAGAAATATTTCTACCAACAGATAAGTATGGTTACTTTTAACCCATTCAATATTTATTCCTCTGTTATTCGAGTATGGTGGCATAAATTGAAGTTATGTGTTAAATTGATCCACTAAGTAATTTAGTTTAATTATTAAATTTGATTCAATATTTAATTTGGTTTAATAAAAGTGGGCTTCCATAAATGTATGCATTTAACTGATATATATTGGGACTGTATAATTTTGAATAGATTAAATATTTAATAGAGAACACTTCTTTGAATTATTCAGTATGCAGACTACATAACTGATCTACTCTTTCAAAATACTGGAAATACAAATGACACATTATAATAATAACGTATTTCCAACCAAGAATATGTATAAACCACATTGAACACATTGTTGGTTCATTTCCAGTCAAGCAAACCAATCTTTGCTTAATGGAACCGACCATTGAGAATTCATCAAGAAAACTCCCAGAGCTATTGTAACTCTAATATAGCTCACAAAACCTAGACTATTAGAATATGCAGAATACTGTGATGACAGGATTATTTTAAAAATGACTATAACAATGTAATTTTCCTCTGCCTTTTCTGAATAGCTAAATGTTCAAAAGATTTGTAGCTAATGGTGGTTTAGTACTTTGAATTGGATTCAAAGAGTGGAATGCTCAGCGTAATTTTTAAATACTCTAATCAAAACATATATTTCATGTTGATGCTGTATCATAAGGAAACTTCAGAAAATGAGACATAATTTAAGACAACTTCAACACTCATCTAATTTCAGGTGTATGTGTCATGTCAACTGAAATAAATGGGACAATACTTAGCAGATGCTTAAATTTTTCACTAAAAGTGTGAGAACATTCATAAGCATATTTTGTTGAATCAATGAACGTGCTTCAAACATGATGTATCATTTAAGTATCCATCTCCTTCCTTGTCAGCAGACAAGATCTGCGTTGCTGTCAGAAAGTACCTTATTTGATTGCCAATGAAAACTGCTAGGCAGCAGTGATCTCATTTACGGTATGGCTGTACCTATGCTTGTGCCAGCAAAACTGATGGAACAGTAGGGTGATGCCTGGAGACAAGAAAGAGTTCATAGCATTCTCAGATGTGGATCCAGCATCTTTGACAACAAAACTGCATTTAATAAGGGGGAGTCAAGTTTTTAATCTGAAGAAAAGACTAGTAGAAACTAACCAAGACAGAAAAGCCAATACAGAATACTTCTATTGCTAAAGACAAGATTAGGGAAGTATTTGGTTATTGTATCTACTATAAATTTGCTTCCTCTTTGAAATCTATGCTTTCAAGTAAACACTCTTTTATCCACATCCAGTAGTAAAAACAATGCATTCCTTATGCACAGTGAATGAAGCTTTTGCAGGGAACATGAGAGGTACCAGGTCTCAGCACCCCACTGCGCAAAGTCCCCGGAGGTGGCCAGGTCTGCCTCCCTACAAGCTCCATGTATTCCTCTGTACCTTGGCATCACGGGAGTCAGGAAAGGAAAACCTTTGATTCCAAGGGAGATTTTTAAGTCATGAAAAAAAAAAAAGGAGCCTGAATGTGACCAGATGAATTCCTCCTTTGGTTAAAAGCTATGGAAATGGATTATGTGCCCTTTTTGTCTATATGAAGGTACTTTCTAAAGGATAGCCTTTTTCTATTACTGATAAAAATAGTAATAAATGATCTTCAGCACATGTAAAATACAGATTAATCTATAGAATTTCATATGAATTACAGGTGGCTACTGTGAAAATCTTTGTAGGAATGTAACCTTAGTAACCAAACCAAAATAATAAGTATAATATGTATAAATGAAAAACATCTATTGATAAATCAATGTTCACTTTATTTTGTTGTGATTAGAACACATTTCTCCATACATTTTTGTAGTAACAAAATTAATTTAGGTAAGATTTTTGATGCCCTTAAGAGATTATTCTTGGCTTTAAAGTATTTGAGTTTGTAAATAATCTGATAGAAAGTTGTAAGCAGAATAGGGGGTAAAATAGCATTTTATAGCACCAGTAACATAGCAGCAACTTTTGCTACAAGAAAATTACCTAAGGAACTTGTTCAGGTTTTAAAAATATTTTGAAAATGGTTTCCTAAAAGAATGTGAAAAATCTGGTTTGTTTTTGTTATTTTATTTGTTATGCAATGGGAGAAGAAATGTTACCCCTCTCAGATCAAACGGCTTTACCCAAACGATGTAAGGATAGATCCATTTTCTGATTCAGATTTCAGTCAAACCCAGAATAAAATGCTTTCTTCATCTAAGTCTGTTTACAAGAAAATACTATTTTTAATAATAATGACTAAAGTCAAACACCTTTCTATTATAGAAATCTAATAATTTTGTAACTGCTTTTCAAGTCTTGTCACATGTATTTCAGTTCCTGAGAAGAAACAAAAATGGAAGTATAAAAATAACTAGTCTATCATATGAAATTTAAGCAGGAGAGTTTTGAGAAATGTGGAAAACTAAAATAAAAAATTAAATGCAAACTTTAACTCTTGAAATTTTATTTTCCTTTTTCCCCCTAGCATCAAGATAAAGAGAAATTAAGTTTTATGTGATCTAAAGATCTAATTAAATTTCAGTTTCTTCCTCAATTTTATTGAGCAAAGTTAATTTTATTAGTAAAAGAACATTAAATCTGGAATTATTGAAAATTTGTCTACAAAGCATTGCCAGAAAGTCCTCAGAATAACATCAAAGATCATGAACCTCCCCACTCTGATAATGACATAAATAATTATTCTTGTTGTAGCTTTTTTCCATGTTGGGACATGACTCAGTTTTATTTAGTAACATCATCTCCACTATAAAAATATGGAGTTTTTTTCACTGTCTGTTCTCAATGAGAACATAGTAGAATAAAAATATTTGTATAATCTCATGTACCTTTTCTAGCAAGCCTAATCAAAGTTTTGGGCATTCAGAAATTCTAATCCCCACAGTAGCCTCTGGGAATCTCTAAGCATTTGTAACATGATATGAAAGTACTGTCCTACCCAAAGTTTTCAAATGCTCCTCAAGAACTGTAAAGGAACAGAAATGAATGTAGAGAAGGAAGAAAGCACAGTACACTGGATGATATGCAGGCTATGTTAATTTCATTTTGCGAGTCATTTGCAATTTCATGGTTTCACTGAATTTTAAATTGCATCAAATCACAAACCTGCAGCTAAGCCCAGCACTTATGGGTTTCAGTAAGGGTAATCTAAAACAGCTGAAAAAAAGGTATTGGCTAAGACAGTGAGTATGAAAGTGCCTCTGTCAGGTTTCTACACTTGCATTGATTAGAAGCTTCAGCCAGAGCCCCTCAGCATGCACTATCCATCGAAGTGAGAGTTAGTCACTGAGCGCAGAAGGCATGTCATATGAAGATTGAGAGCGAGTTAGCATTTCTTATCTGCTAAAATGACCTTTTATAACTCAACCACCACTGGAAAAAATAGTGAAAATGGAGGGAAAAAACCAAGCCAACAATAACAAACACACCCACAAGAAAACCTTGAGAGCAGATCCCTGTTTTTTAACAGAACTCTTCTGTTAATGTTTTTTAAGCATCTGTACCAGATTTCATATGAGCTGCACTCCTGATTGCTGTGTACATGCACGTACAGGCGTATGTATGTATGCACACATAAACACAGGCTAAAAACATAAATTAAAAAGTAAGAGAAAATATTCCATGGAGAAAAATATGTCCATAATTTTGGATGAAACCCATGCTAATGTGTGAGAGAGTTCTGGCAGCATGCTGAGACTGTCATTAATGAAAAGATGATTTAGCTTTTTTATTAACTTTACAAACATTCTTTACACAAAGTCTGAAATAGGCCAACATACCAGCAATGTTAACATTCCATTTGTTTAATTATTTGCTAATCGAGTAATTGAATTTATGACAAAAGAAGCATTTAACTGTCCAGTTTTGTTTGCCTTAAATCTATATAAACTTGAAATACAGTCTCCTTGACAAATGAGGTTACCAGAAACTAAATGGAAAATCTTATTTGCCACCACAGTGGTGACATGAAGAATTGCAGCCTTTAGCTCAGGGCTACTAAGCTCTTAATAATGAGAGAAAGGTACTCCATCTTCACCTATAGCCACAATTACAACGAACAAAAATAGCTGCCAAGGCTTCTACAAAAAATATTCATGACAATGTGAAAAATATTGATTTTAAAAGCCAAGAAATGAAATATCTTCTAAAGTGCTCCATTCAATCTAGTTATTATTTTCCAAAGGAAACTGAGGAGACCACAAAGCATTTTGCAGAAATTCTACATTAAACATAAATCCTCCCAGAAATAGCATAAACAAGCAGTTCCAAGCTCTCCATAAATTAATGCAGCTCTTGAATGATAAGGTCGTATGCAAAATGTATGCCCTGACCTGGAATTACGTTTGAACATTCAACCCTGATCCATTCTTCTTTCCTCCCCGCCTCTTCCCCACCCCTCCACCCCACCTCAAATAGAAATTGTGAAAAACATCTATACCTGTGTGAACCCCTGGAATGTCACAGCACAGCCATTGCTCTGAGTGGCTCCATGTGGCTCTGTGTGTCATGCAGTGACACTGCATGTTGATTCTGAGCCCTTATAGTCATTGCATGTTGGATTTGCAATGCGCTTCTGAGCCACTGCATATGTCAGATGAGATGGCAACGCTCACTCCTCTGAGTTCCCACTCATTTTTCCTGGTTAGAACATTTCTTTCTTCCCTTCCTGCAATAGTATAGTATGTCTCTTTGGTACATAAACAGAGGAAAGAATGGCTTAATTGTGAACAGAATACTGCTTTTATTGCAAGGTGGGAAAAATAATGGTCAGGGAAACACCGTATATAATCTCAGATGTTACAAATCCTTTTTGTTACCTGTCTGCACTTTTCAAGCTTGACTTTGATTGTAGTTAGAATTTTGAAAGGTGTCTAGATATCTCATTTCCACTGAAATCACCGGAAGGCAATAAATATCTTTAACAAACTAAGTCTATGTAGTTTCAGAGCCTAAGCCTTCATTTTGAAAAGGGACTTAGCAGCCAAATGTTAAAAACATTCAAGTTGGGAGTGGAAAGATGTAGAGAGGTACCCTAATGAGATTTTCAAAGTGACAAACTCCTACTGAAATCAATCAGGCCTAAGTCCCTTTGGCTTTCAGTAGGATTAATGATCTGCTGTAAATAAAATTATTTTGGAAATGGACCTTCTGTGGTTTCTAACATCTTACTGGTGCTCCCTAAAGTATTGTGCTATTGCTTTAGTGTACAGTTTTTAGCTTGTTTTTTATATATCTCATTATTTGATAACTTCTTGCCCACATTAGCAAAAACTACAGTTTCATTCATCTCCAAATGTTCATCTCTTTGAATCAAACTAAATCAGAGCTCAGTCCTCAAGAAACTGATAATACTGCATGTAGCTTGTCCCACAGTTTACAGGTAAGAAACTGTTTTACCTGTCAGGTTCACATCCTTCCCTGCTGAGAGTCAGGTTCACGTCCTTCCCTGCTGAGAGCATGTGAGCACATGGGTCCCAATTTCATAATGTGTCCTAGCAAAATAGAGGATCCCTAACCAGTTTATTACCAGATACTTGGTACATGGCATAACAAGAAGAACTGACAGAAAAAATATTTGGAAGTCGCTAGACTCTGGCAATTAAAATTATCTGTTATGATGCAAGAGATTCAAGTTTAAGCCCACATAATTTGCTTTATTTCTGCCAGACTGGGGTAGATTTGCCAGGAGGAATATAAACTGGAGCTAAGTGGCATCTTTAAATATACTAATGATCTTCCTGAATGGCACTTTCATCTCACACATTTCAAGCCTTGCTTACGGCTACTTTGCAAGCATGCAGGTAGGATTCATCCCATTTGACTTGACCATGTATATTTATATTTACATACATTCACGCATACATACATATGCATACATACACATGTCCAGAACAACTGAGATAAATGTTAGTTTCATTGTGCACTAGCTAGGTAATAGAAGCTCAAGCTAAAAGATAGTGTTACCCTGTGTCTCCATCTTATAACCTTCCTGTTGTTCCAATGAAGAGAAATGCAGGTTCATTCCAGAGCTGCCTCCCTGGATATGCTGAAACAGGAGCCTTCCCAAGCCGTCTTTGGTGTGATGCCTGTTTAAATATAAAAATTTATTTATCAAATGAAAGACAATGACTGGTTATTAAAATTAATTCATAAATAGACTTCTGGGTTCCTGTGGCAATTTAATTATTTATATAAACTGATACAGCTTCATTGGGAGGGATTGTGAAAAATTATGTCAGAATATCTTCGTAGTCAGCTGCGCCTTGATTTTTATTGGTTTTTTAGATAGATACCCAAGGTTGTGGGGTGGTTTTTTTTGTTTTTATTTGGGGTTTGGTGTTTATTTGGTGTTACTTGAGAGAGGTGTGGGTTTTTTTATCCTTTCAAGTGAGGAAAGAAATATGAGGAACAGATTGATCTATTCTTCCCCATCTTTTGTTTGCTACGCTGGCTAGAACAAAATAATAATTAAAAAAGGATTATTTTCATTGCTCTGGTTACTAGTTCCTGGGCCACAGAAATTACAAACAGATAAGTGGTAAGGAATACCAATCTTAGGGGTAAAAAAACCCAAACCCACAAATAAAACAATATTGGTTAATGTATAGAAAGTAAGAATTGCTCCACTATCCTTGTAGGTGTTTTGCCCTGATAATTTCAGGATTTATAACATTTTTTTTTTATAAGCAGGACAACAGAGTATAATAGAGTATCTCTTAATTATTCGTGATAATACTGTGAACTATTTAAAGTGGTATTGAGGTTTCTGGGATGCTTTTGAAAGGTACAATAACGCCAGAAAATACATCGCTGGAATGGTAGCTGTAGAGTTACAGAAAAAACAAAGCTATCCTATCAAGCAAAGTGCAAGCAAAGCCTGGAGTTTTTAGGACTTCATTTGCTATTCCTTTGAAAAAAAAGTAGGTTACTTTTAACTGAAACCGTTGTTTAGTTTTTGAGCCCTTTTTAATTACATACATAACTTTTCCCTCCAATATCAGATTAACACGTCTGAATCAAAACCTATAATTGACAAAGAATTACATTAAGCATGTTGTTGTTGAAGAAGTACTTTTCTGTTGTATTCATTCCAGGTAACACTAGGAAAATGCTTTATGCCTGGTTTGTTTGCTCTTTTGCTTTTCTCCTCAGACAAATATTCGATTGGAGTCGTATCCTGCCCTAAAGGAAAGATTTGTACAAAGTTTGTAGAGAAAAATACCTAGGACACAAATGTATATAGGCTGTGGACACAGCACTTCTGCCACAGAGAGGATTTTATTCTTGTTGAGTACTGCCGGACAATGATTTTTGCATTAACTGCATTACCATATGAATGTGTACCAGGGCAAAGCTGTAGGCAGATGCTCTAGAGACAATAGGAAGTTAATGGACCTTATCTTTAGTTGATGTCAAACGCTGTAGCTCCCCCAAAATCAATACAGTTGTACTGGCTTATGCCAACTGTGGGTCTGTGCCAGAAGTCCGCCTTGAGGAACTTCATGCACGACGCAGTGTTAGGAGCTGCACTGCTGCAAAACAGTGAATATCACCCAGCTTGCTTTTTTTTTTTTAAATTCAGAGTGGAAGATATGCAGTTTTCACCTTATGCTGCCTTTCAAATACAGCAGGATATGTGGCATAAAGTTAATAAGGGTTATAGAGTTGGCTTTTGAGATAATATGCCTTTCTTTGTGGTTGAACCCAAATCCTATTCATGTTGAAGTCAATGAACATTTATAAGAAAACAGTTTCACCATTTTAGCTTCAGTTTTACAAGCCTTTGTGTTTTATTGGCTTTTTTTTTAAGCTCCAGATCCTCTGATTACTTGTCAGTCTCAACCTCTATTTAAAACCAGCATGTTTTAATTTGTCATTTAGTCCCTAAAGACTCAAGACTGTAAAAGCAAGTATAAATAATTCCTTTAAAAAGCTTTCATGATTTTAAACTGAGCTCAGGACTTTGGAAGCTTGAGTTGGTATTTTGTAATTATTTGGGATTGGCATTTTCTTTCAGACTGATCCCCTGATATGACAAATAGCACATTGAATACAGCTGCATCAGGAGGACCCAGAAGTTATTGCCTTTCAACTGCACAGGCATAATTCACTGGGCTTCCTGATGTGCCTGAGTGTGTGCGTGGGGGATTTTACTTTTTTGAAGTAGTTGGAGGGTTTATTCACCCCTCTCACCTAGCAGTTGTGTCTGCCATTTCAGTGATGTGTAGGAAAATAAGAATACCACTCTGATGAATATTCATGCTTGATGAATAGTTTTAACATTTCCACAGCTGGACTCTGGCTGAGCAATCACAGCAGCAGTCAGAAAGTAATATATGTGAAATGAAGCTATTTTCAGGCTATATTTTCTAAATCAAATTGCCAGCTGAATGCTGATAGCTATGGATCAAATACTGTAGCCTGCAGTAAGTAGGCTCATATTGCATGAGCAAGCACACGTTAGATATGAGACTATTTTGCACACAGTGATTCTGCTTATATAAACAACACTATTCTTGTCAACAACATTATGCAACACCTGTAAACAATGTCATCAGACTGTTGTAAACAAGAGTTTCCATGTCAATGAAACATCAAGGTCTACAGCCAGAAAAATGAGTGTGTTTCATCTGAGTACTTTTTTGTTGTTGTTAATATATAGAATCATAAAATCACAGAATCACAGGGGTTGGAAGGGACCTCGAGAGATCATTAGGTCCAACCCCCTGCCAAAGCAGGCTCCCTAGCTCATATTGCACAGATAGGCGTCCAGATGGGTCTTGAATATCTCCAGAGAAGGTGACTCCACCACCTCCCTGGGCAGCCTGTCCCAGGGCTCTGTCACCCTCACTGGGAAAAAGTTTTTCCGCATGTTGGTGCGGAACTTCCTGTGCTCCAACTTGCAGCCATTGCCCCTTGTCCTGTCTCCACAGGCCACTGAAAAGGGGCTGGCTGATTCCCCCTGCATCCCCTGCTTAAGATAATTATAAACATTAATTAGGTCCCCCCTTAGTCTTCTCTTCTCAAGGCTGAACAGTCCCAGCTCACTCAGACTTTCCTCATAGGGCAGATGCTCCAGGCCCTTAATCATCTTCGTAGCCCTTCTTTGGACTCTCTCCAGGAGATCCCTGTCCTTTTTATACCAAGGCGCCCAGAACTGGACACAATACTCCAGGTGGGGCCTGACCAGGGCAGAGTAGAGCGGGAGGATCACCTCCTTTGACCTGCTGGCCACACTCCTCCTGATGCACCCCAGGATCCCATTGGCTCTCTTAGCCACCAGGGCACACTGCTGGCTCATGGCCAACCTGTCATCCACCAGGACCCCCAGGTCCTTCTCCACTGAGCTCTTTTCCAGCAGGTCATTCCCCAGCCTGTACTGATACAAATGGTTATTCCTTCCCAGGTGCAAGACTCTACACTTGCTTTTATTGAACTTCATTAGGTTTCTCCCTGCCCAGCTTTCCAACCTGTCCAGGTCTCGCTGGATGGCAGCGCAGTGTTCCTGAGTATCAGCCACTCCTCCCAGCTTTGTGTCATCGGCGTACTTGCTGAGGGTGGATGCTATTTCCTCATCAAGGTCGTCAATGAAGATGTTAAACAGGACTGGACCCAACACCGAGCCCTGGGGAACACCGCTAGTCACAGGCCTCCAGTCAAATTCCGCTCCACGAATTACGACTCTCTGGGCTTGGTCTGACAGCCAATTCTCAACCCACCTCACTGTCCACTCATCTATCCCATGCTTTCTCAGCTTTGCTATCAGGATGTCATGGGAGACAGTATCAAAGGCCTTGCTGAAGTAAAGGTAGATGACATCCACTGCTCTCCCTCCATCTACCCAGCTGGTGATGAGATCGTAGAAGGCTATGAGATTGGTCGAGCATGATTTCCCCTTGGTGAATCCATGCTGACTACTCCTCATGACCTTCTTTTCCAACTGCTTGGAGATGGCATCCAGAACAAGCTGTTCCATTACCTTTCCAGGGACAGAGGTGAGGCTGACTGGCCTGTAGTTGCTCGGATCCTCCTTCTGGCCCTTTTTAAAGACTGGAGTGACATTGGCTATCCTCCAGTCTTCAGGCACTTCTCCTGTCCTCCAGGACCTGTTGAAGATGATAGAGAGTGGCTCAGCAATCACCTCTGCCAGCTCCCTCAGCACACGTGGATGTATCCCATCTGGGCCCATGGATTTGTGTGTATTTATCCCTTTGAGCCGCTCCTGGACCTCCCCTACCTCAACCAGAGGGAAATTCTTCATTTCCCAAACACTCCTACTTTCATCCAGTGCCTGTGGGTCCCGGGGGGCCTTTGAGGTGAAGACCGAAGCAAAGAAGGCATTCAGTATCTCCACCTTCTCAGTATCCCCCGTTACCAGGACACCCTCCTCGTTCAGCAAGGGACCTACATTATCCCTGGTCATCCTCTTACTATTCACGTATCTAAAAAACCCCTTTTTATTGTCCTTTATGTCCCTTGCCAGCTTCATTTCCAAGAGGGCTTTAGCCTTCCTAGTTGCAACCCTACAGGCCCTGAGCACATTTCTGTATTCTCCCCCTGTGCTCAGACCCTTCTTCCACAATTCATAGATCTTCTGCTTCTCTTTGAGTTTACTCAATAGCTCTGTGTTCATCCATGCAGGTCTTCTGCCTCTCCTTCCCGATTTCTTGCTCAAAGGGATGCACCGGTCCTGTGCTTGGAAGAAGCGCTGTTTGAATGCTAGCCAGCACTCACAGGCTCCCATTCCTTCAAACAGCGTAGCCCACGGGATAGCCCCTATTAAGTCGCGGAGGAGATCAAAGTTAGCTCTTCCAAAATTCAGGGTAGCTATCCTACTTTTTGGCTTGCTTCTTCCACCCAGGATCTTGAACGCAACCATTTCATGGTCACTTTGTCCTAAGCTTCCCCCGACACCTTCACTTCCCTAATGAGCTTGTTAGTGAAAATAAGGTCCAGCACCTGCCTTCCCCTTGTAGGCTCCTGCACCATCTGTAGCAGGAAGTTGTCTTCAACATACTGCAGAAATTGTCTGGACTGCATAAGACTGGCCATATTGCTTGCCCAGCAAATATCTGGATAGTTGAAGTCCCCCATAAGTATTAGTGCCCGGGATCTTGAGGCTACTTCTAACTGCTTATAGAATGCACTATCAATCTGCTCCTCTTGATCAGGGGGCCTATAGCACACTCCCACAACAATGTCACACATACCAGTTTGCCCCTTGATTTTAACCCACAAGCACTCGACGGATGTTTCATCCTTCCCCAGGTGGAGCTCAATACAATCTAGGTGCTCTCTCACATAAAGAGCAACTCCTCCACCTCGCCTCCCTAGCCTGTCTTTCCTAAAAAGCACATAGCCATCCATGACAGCGTGCCAGTCGTCCAGGTTATCCCACCACGTCTCTGTGATTGCAATGAGATTGTGGCCCTGCGACCGCACAAAGATCTCTAATTCTTCTTGTTTGTTCCCCATGCTACGTGCATTTGTATAAAGGCATTTTAGTGGGGCAGCAGATGTAGGTATTCTCAACAGCCCACAGCGAGATTTCTGACAGGGGGCTGGCAAAAGTGGCTCCACTGAGGAGTGCTCAGGGCAATCCACAGAATTTTCCCTACTCTCATGTGGAAAAACGTCTCCAAGTCCACCACTGTGCTGTTGGTATTTACCTTTTTCCACCATCAACTCCCGTTGTGACTCCCGAAGCACTTGCCTAACCCCAGCAGCCTTCTTAATATCCCCTTCCCCCTTCCTAACTAGTTTAAAGCTTGATCGATGAGCCCTGCCATCTCCTGGGCAAGGATCCTCTTTCCTTTATGGGACAGGTGAGCCCCATCAGCAGTACTCATGCCAGGAGCAGAGTACACCATCCCTTGGTCAAAAAGATTTGAAAAGGAGTAAGAAAACTTTATTTTCCTGTTGTGAGTGCAATCATGATTAGCTATTTGACTAATCTGGTAAAGTGATGAGATTTTTTAATCCTTAACAGTGTGTCTTGAGCATCTTAACTAGATGGAACTGAAAATGTTTTTAACTAATTACACTTGAATTTAGAAATTCTAACTTCAGAAAGAATATACAGGTTTCTTTTTCACACTGGAAAAGAAAAAGGAACAGAACAAAGATGATTAAATCTACCAGTTGCATAGACAGAAAAGCTTTTGTTCCTGACCTAGGTAAAAAAAAAAACAACAAACCAAACAAATCAATAAAGCAGTAAAAAGCTATTATTCAATTTCAAGCCAATACTGCTTTTATGAATAAGGCCACAAGTTCAACATTAAAAAATTCAGTGGGCAGAGATGTAGAAGAATGATATAGTTTGGAACAATGTTCCAATATCCCAACAGCCTTACCTAATTAACTCAAATGATGGATAGTTTTAATGTGTTTGAGTAAAATAGTAAAAGAGAAAAAGGTTTCAACATGGTGTGTCCATGCCTGTAAAATTTTCTTCTACTGTATTGCAGGTTTGCAGCTAGTCTTGGCTATGTACATTGCTCAGGATGGAAGTTCCCCCCTGTGTAATTTTCAGATTGAGTCTTCTTTTAGAAGGAAAAAAAAAACCACCACGAAAAAACAACAATAATAATAACAATAGTAATAACAATAATAATATACCCCGATTACAGAATGTTACTGAGGGAAATTAGACACAAGGAAATCTCTGTCGCCTGAAACAGAGGCACAGTCCTCTCCTGTTTTCTATGTGGATTCCCATGTTTCCTCTTTGTTCTTGTCATTCTAATGCAGCATTCACTTCAGTTCAAGCATTCAATTGTTCGTTTCTGAAACTGCATCTGTTGTCTGATAGAAAACACAGGGTAGGAGTAAGCTAGAGACAGCAATAGGTTATATCTCTTTGTGGTCCTATTCTTTAGGTCATACTGTTTCAAGTATGCTTTTGAGCACTTAATGAACTGGTTTTGTGAGCTGAAAGCTTTTTAGAGTAAACCAAACCAAACAAATTTTGTTTTTGAAGAAAAAAGCTGTTATCCTAAATTTAACTCTGAGACTTGTTCTATGCATTGCCTTAAAAATAATCTCTTTCAGTTTTCTTTTTATTGTTGATAATGTTACCTTTTTACCCATAAGGGTTTAATTGAAGAACAAGCTCTCAAGCTGTAAGGACATGAAGAATGAAGGTCACAGCCTTCTTATTTTATCTCTATACTGCTCTAAGCCTCAAAGTAGCTCCTGGGATAATGCCTGTTTCTGCAAAAATTTCTTTCCAGTGGTCTTTTATTTGCTGTGCTTACAATAAGAAGTATTCAAGAGCATGCAAGCATCTAATGGACAGAAACTACATCTTGCGAGAATAGGACAGGTTTGTCTTATTAAAGACTCTTGTCTTTACTCTCACTGCAGACACAAAAAGCCCTGGAGAACAGGTCTTCAAAGACATGTTTGCTTTATTTTTTGTTGAAGTCCTGTGAGATTATTAGATGTCTTTATAGCTTTATAGCTTGGGTAATATTTATATATTTTATAGCTTGGGTAATTTTCAATGTGGCCACATTAATGTAGGAAAGATGTAGGGTGCAAAGAGAGGCAAATATGACTGCATTTCTCAGAAATACAGGAGAGAAAAACTGGAGAGAGAAGAGGAAAAGCCATTCAATAGGAAGAAGGATGAACCAAAGAGTAAGAGTCATCCCAGAAATGCAACAAGCTTCACTATGAGTGAATTTTAGTGTGTTACAATTCCTCTTTCTCGAATTAAGACAATAAGAAATTCCAAGGTACAATTCTGTTGTCAAAGCTTACTGAAATCCTCTCCAGATGCAGGCGGATTCATATCTGTATTTAGAAAACATTGAGTTTCTTTTGGTATTGCTTTTCTTTAAATGCTACGGTATTTTTCACAAGTCGAACATACACAAGTCCCTTTTTTTCTCCACAGAAATCAAGATTGAGAGTGTTCATGGGATAGTAAATTAATTTTCCTGAAAAACACACAAAGCTGCACTTACAAGTATTTAATAAAATGCAGGTTCATATTAACCACAATTTCTAAACCTTTCTAAAAAGTGGTTTCTTGTTTCTACAAAAAAACATTATGAAAACTTGCAATTAAAGTAAATGGAACATTGTATTGCTAGATACTGTCTCTAAGACAGTTTTGAAGTTTATGTAGCCTCAGGATTTTATTTTTTTTTAAATAAAACTTGAATCTAAAGATTTCTAAAATTTGTGCAAACAGCCACCTAGTACCAGTTGAAGGTTTTTCATGCTTTGGAAAGCGGGAAAAAAACCACAACCTAACCAGGTTTTGCATGTCTCACTTCTTTGTGTGAATTGTCCACACGGATGCTGAATGTTCTCACCTATATGAAAAGGATGAGTGAGCTAATCATGCACACAATTTTCTCCCAATTCTCATACTACTAATATTAACTATTTGTATTGTAGTTGTGCCTAGAAGCCTGAACAAAATTTAAAGCTTCCTGGTGCTACTTGCGACATGAAACTGCTGGAGACAGTTTCTGACCTGCAAGACCCCAGTTTAAATAGATGAGGAAAAAGAGAAACAGCATGATCTGCACAAGTTCGGAAGGGCTGAATGAGCAGTGTACAAGAGCCTTCAGCAGTACATCCTCACCTGCTCTTGGGAAAATCTGTCTCTGGGGCCTTCATGATGGCCCTATATCATATTTTGTACTTGGGTTAAAGCTTTTCCAGCAGCCCTAATTCACAGTCAGTTCACACTCTAGCCACTTTTACATATAGTAGACCTAAAAACAAAGTAATAATTAAAGAATTTAAAAAGGGTGCAAAACAAATACAAGAACATTCCATTTGTCATGCTTTGTTTTTCCGTGTCACACTAGCAAATGTGCTGTATCCATTAACCTTTTCGCAAAGAGCAGAAGGTAAGCTAGTTAACATTTGACAGCTTTACAGAGTCTATTGACTTCTAATGAAAAATTCACCACTACAAGATATTTTCCTCATATCTGTCTACTTCATACACTTTGTCACTGAGACAGCCCTTAAAATCCTCATGTTTTACTCTCCAAGGTTCCGATATTCCTTTAGCAAATACAAGCAGACGTTATCGTGATGATTTATTTACTACATGAGGTTTAATTTGTTCGCTCTAAGTTCACTCCATGCAGAAGATGACTTTCAGGTTGTTAACTGATAGCATATGCTGTACAAAACACATGCATTTTATTGCTTGGTCCTATCCAGCAGTTGAGTGGGCCTCTGTCAAACTGCTGGATGCAACGAGCACTCATTGTGTGGAAAGGTTAATGGGTACAACATGTCCTTCTTGCACCTTGGAGAGCATACAGCACGTTCCCAAAATTACAGGAAGATTAAAAACAGTGATGGTATCATTGAACGCCTGTATGAGGATGCAGGTGCTCTAATGATAAGTTTGTGGCAGAATCTCAAAGGGGAGAGGGTTGAGAGCAATTCCCACTCTACAGTGTAATCAATCATTGGACTAGTATATAATTAATACACCAGGTATATCACATAGTAATTTTCCTTTTTAGAAAGCTTAACTGCATTTTCAAGGTGGCTCAGCGGTCCTAATTTCTACTTGATATAAGTATGATAAAGAAAAGTTTAAAAAAAAAATAAATTAACCCCTCCCAGGAATAAATGAGCATAAAATTTAGGGTAATAGTAACTTTGCTTTACTGTTAGCTTCAGGTGTATACATGGATCTACTTGTTTTATACTATGCTGTTAATTGTTATAAGTCCAAAGGAGAAAACTGTTAAAAAGTAGATAAATTTTATTCAATGGTGCGATAAATTTTACTATATTCCCCTTCTGCACAGGAAAACATAAGAGGGCTAAAAGTATCCAAGATGAGAAAAAAAGTTGTGGAAGGCAAGGTGTAATCCAGGGAATTTTAGATTCATACTTTGAGTGTCTGCAAACATTCTACTAGTGTTAAATGTAATACCAAGGCAGGCTCTTGAGATATTTCCTTTGCTGGAGGTATGGAGATCTTAAGTATGTTCAATGCAGTCTGTTGAAGAGTTAAATATTTGCTTTGGATTGCATTTCCATGTAGTTTGTAGATGGCACATGACCCAGCTGCAGTCCATACAACTGCAGATGCACCAGCATAAGAGTCACAAAGCATGGTAAGATCACACCACCCCGAAGGACACCAGAGTGTCATTAGAAATTAAAAGCATTATTTGCAATTAGTCTGAACTTCTAACATCTTTCTGCAAACTTTGCTTCTTTGTTTTTTTTCGGAATCTTCTTACCTTTATCTGTCTTCTGGAAAATGACACATTACTGTATTTCTAATGTTTATTCACATGTTATTTTCTATATTATCTTGTACCAGACTGTAAGTTCGATATCCTTAAAAGATTTAAGTACAAACACCAGAACTACAGCAGTAGCTGACGATAGTAACAGCTCACCTCTCTGGTTCCTTGGAAAACTCTGTCCCATCTTAGTAGACTCTGAAGATGGGTTCATTATTCTTGGCTAACTCTGAGCTGGACAGCAACTAGTAAAGGATACTAGAGCTTGTCTTTTCAGCAATATGACAGATGACAGATATATCCTTCCTCTCTATTCAGTTCCCTAGCCCATATTGTGGTCCAGGATTTAAAATATCTACAGCTCCAACTGCAACACAGAAAGAAAGTTTATGATGTACAAATTGGCTTTATTGATGCAGCAGCTAGGGCGAAGGGGACAACTCTGGCAAACAAAACTTTCCAGTATGCTGGTTTTATATAGTAGAATAAGCTCCCTAAATCACCAAGAGGCCATTGCAGATCTCATCATTTGTGGCACATGTAAGGATTGATTATTTGACCAGTATTCTTCCAATATTTTATTCTAGACATGTGTCTGTGTGGACTAGGGGTCTGGTGGGGTGAGGGGTGGATTAAAAAAATTAAAAGTAATCCAAACACCTAAAATTCAACTGAAAGAGGAAGAAACTTCCTCAACTGCAGAGGAAGAAACCACCATAGGTTGACTGTTGCTTAATGAGCTATTATGGAATTCTAACAATACCTATAACTGTAATATAAAGAATAAATTTAATGAAACACTGTATGGTAGAATATAGTTTTGGAACTCACTCCTTGAGATTTGTAGATTCCAGAGAAATAAAGGCATCTAATTCTCAACAGAATTGTTTTCTACATTCCTTTTCTTGAGGTCTTACATGATTTACTTGTGTTGAGCAGGCCAATTCCTTTTCCAAATGGATACTTTATTCTATTTTATACAACAAACATTTAAGTTAAAATTATTCAAAAAATTGCTCTGAAACATCAAATATAGTAAAGTTTAATGCTTCTTGATCTTGACTGCTCACATGACACAAAATCTTCCATGTCAATTAGAAACATTTAATAGCACAGAAAACCTTCAGTTCTAAGGTTTCATTTGTTTCTTTGTTCTTAAATATTTTCCTTCACAGACTCACAGAAGCACAGCATGGTTGATGTTTGAAGGGACCTCATCTGGTTCAACCCCCTTGCTCAAGTGGGGCCACTCAGAAACATTTGCCTAGACTTTTATTTTTTAAATATTTCTAAGGATGGAGACTCTACCACCTCTCTGGGAAACTATTGACAGTTGTTCATCCCTCTCATGGAAAAAAAATTATTTTCTCATGTTCAAAGGGAACCTCCTGTGTTTCAGTTTGTGCCCACTGCCACCTGTCCTGTCACTGATCACCACTGAAAAGAGCCTGGCTCCATCCTCTTTGCACCCTCCCTTCAGGTATTTCTGTATGTTGATAAGATCCCCTTGAGTGTCTTCTCCAGTCTAAGCAGTCCCAGCTTGCTCAGCTTTTCCTCATGTATGAGTTGCTACAGTTCCTTTATATAATTCCATTGTTTAGCTACCAATGGTAACAGCATGAAAACATCTTGACTCAATTAAAATAAACTCAATAAACATGCAAAAATGATGATAAAGGTCAACAGAAACTAGTTAATGAAAGAAAGTAAAAACCCAACCTAACTACCATTGTAGTTAATATTCTGTCATGTTTTCTGTCCTTATAATGCATTACCATTGCAACTGGAAGTGCAAATATAAAGACACTGAGTCTTATGTCTTGTGATATTAATATCTCCATCTGTTCATCTGCGAGACTGCAGTTCTCAGAGCTGTTCATTCTGTATATGTGGCACACTGTCCCACCAGGTACCCATGAAATTCAGAATAATGTATGTGCTACAAAGTGTAAAAAAAAGCTACAGTGTGCATTTTTTTTTTAGCAGATATATGTGTGTTTTGAATCTTTAACATTGCTTGGAATCGTATAGCTCAAATCTGAATTTCATAACCATTTGTCATGGAGCAAAATGCCTCAAGAGAGCAGGGAATTTCTCCCCTTTCTGAGGAGAACACTTACCGCTGTGTGTATGAGAACACAGCAGATATCTCTATTTTGCAAAGGGGAAAGGGCTATCTTTCCATCAGTAGTATTTCTTAGGGATTAAGTAATAGTTCATTATATTACTTGTGTCTGGGAGAGCCCTGACCGAGCACAGACATCACAATCTGATGGTTAAGAGAGCTGATGGGAACACTTCTAACTAAACTTTTACAATCTGGTAGAAAAAGACTTTAATATATTTTGCAGAAATCACTCTAAACGTCTTTCAAAGTACAATTTCCAAAATAGAAAGGTAGCCTCTTTCTCTTGCTGTCACAAATTGTTACACCCACTCACTCTCACAGGTGTACATGCTTTCTATTTTTTTTTCACAAACATAAAACCCCTTAGACTTAATCTGAAAACAGCATCTCATTTTGCAAGCAAAACAGTTCAGAAGATCTTCTTTCTTGTCTTCATGTGTAACAAAAGCAACTGTTCAGCTTTCAAAAGCTGACACAAAGGAGAAGAGCCCTCATATTCAGCATGAGACTCCTACATCAGGTAGCTTGGATTTAGTGATCTTTTACCAGTTCCAGTGGAAGTAAAAGTGGTCTGACACCAGTCATCCATTTTTGTCTCTTTCTACTCTTTCTTTTCCAGAAAGCTGTTGATGCAGATGCTTTTAAATATAATGTAAAAAGGAAGACCAACTACAAAACCATTAGAACAGAAAGTCAAGTCTACCCTTTTTCCAAATACAGATATTTTAAATTTTGTTTTCTTATATGTTCAAGTTGGTCAACTGAACATGACTAATGAGGGAATATTATGTATCATTAAAACTTATATTCAGGCATAAATTTACTTTTGATATCTGCTCAAGTGAAAGACACAATCTGATACAGGTTTTAAAAGGGTGTTTGACCCAGAATCCCTCTTGATGTCCTTGCATAATTTGAAAAGTGCAATCTTAAATCTGAAAACCAGCAACTTAATAACCATGTGCAGTATGATTATATAGTTTACAAACTTCTGCACAGAAGTGGTTCTAGAGCTGTGATGGTGGCCAGGTCTTGTTTAACCCCTTTTTTTATGAGGAAGACATTCATACCAGCTGGAGTGAACTCTGTTGGAAGACCTAAATAATAGGACAAGACTTTTATAGATGTAATAAATAAGACAAGATTTCCTCTTTATCTTGGGATTGATTTAGTCTTGTAATAGATACTGCTTCCTTCTCAGTCCTTTTGCTTCTGTTGTAGGCATTCTTATGAAACACTCAGTTCATATTCACAAAAGGATGCTCTTTTGAGCATCATTGCATTCAAGTTGCAAATACTCACTTGCTAGGGCTCAGGTAGACATCCCAGATTCACATGTGGTGCATTAAGAGAGTAGAATCAAAACCTGTAAGTTGGAATCCATTAACATGTAAGTATGTTGTGGTGGTTTAACCTTGGCTGGAGGCCAGGTGTCTACCAAGCCGCTCTATCACTCCTCTCTTCAGCAGGACAAGGAGGGGAGAAAAATAAAAATAAGATGGAAAAATCACCCCCAAACTCATTGGTCAAGATAAAGTCAGTTTAATACAGCAAAAGCCAAAGGCTATGTGTGGAAGCAAAGAAAAATCAAAAGATTATTCCCTACTTCCTGCCAGCAGATGATGTCTAGCCACTTCCCAGGAAGCAGGGCTTCAGTACACATAGTGGTTGCTTTGGAAGAAAAAATGTTAAAAAAAACCAAAGTCTGCCACTTCCTCCCTGTATCTCTCAGCTTCTTATTGCTGAGCAGATGTTGTATGCTATGGAATGTCCCATTGGTTAGTTTGGGTCAACTGTGCTGAATATATCTTTCCCACCCCAGCCTGGGGGGAGGGAGGAATGTTGGAGAGACAGCCTCAATGTGTGCAAGCCCTGCTCAGCAGTAGCTACAACACCGGTGTCTTACCAGTACCTTGTTAGCTACCAGTACACTGCTCAGCATTATGTGGGCTACTATGAATAAAATTAACTTCATCTCAGCCAGATCTGGATGTAAACTCATGAATGGAAAATACCAAGAGAACATGATCCTCAATCCCCACCCTATGAGGTACAGATTTGTGTGATTGGGGAAAAAAAAAAAAAAAAGAAAAATTTACAACCCAGACTGTTTAATTAAGTAGAAGTATATGACAAAGCCAAATTAAAATTGAATTTTTCTTCATGCTGGAGTGGTACAGCTCCTTGAGTCAGGCACTGAAACACGTCATACCTAGTAGACAAAGAACCAGGAGCAGAAATCTTCTGCACAGACATCTGAAGCTGAGTATATCAAATTGAATGTAAAAATCAGGATACCAAAGAAAGAGTAGGCAAAAAAAAAAGAATCACATGAGGAAGAGAGCTCCATGATGTAAGACTTCATATGTGTTTTCATTCAAGTGTCACTCAAGTGTACTGTTTCTTCTTCTGACCTTAAAACTTTGCATTGAATTGAAAAAATGATGCCAGGAACATCAGAAGTTCAGGAAGATGATAACCCGGGAGACTGACAATCCCTACACTTGCATTGTTTGGTTTCAGTTGGGTTTTTTTTCTAATCAACGCTTGAAAGAAATGTTGTCTGTCAGAAACTGAACCCTGGGGAAGTTTCATACATTCATCTATTAGTATGCACCTATTTAACAGAAGTAGCATGAGGTGATAGTTACCTATTTTCATCCTGAATTTTCACAAGTCTTGACAGTTTAACCTTGTATGAATATTTTAAAATGCATGTTGAACTTCTCCTTAGAAATTCTACTGGCTATGGCATAAGCTTCAGTACTACAACTGTTCTGCTGTAATTAGGAAATAGATATCAAAATCCTAAGACAGGAACACCTGAGGTAGCATATTAAATATTTATTCAGAGTAACACATTAAGCACAATAATTTAGACAGTGAGTTATTCTAATTAGATGTCCATGATAACCAGCCTTTCAAATCTAAACATTAAGTATTTCACGAGGCACAAAGAATGTATTTATGAGGAAAATAAGGTGGCTTTTTATTCAGAGAGAGATTGAGAAAATTAATTTTATCCTATTTCCCTTGGTAAACAATCCGATTGAGCTGAGATCAAGGCACAGCACCTTGCCAATTTGGGATAGTAAACCTTATGCATACGCCATGGCATGTTACTATTTTCATTTAAGTACAATACAATTGATAAGTATCAGCCATCAGAGTTTCTATTACCTTCTTCTATCAAGTTACTTTACTTTCTAGGTACACAGAAGTTAGTTCTACCTCATATAATATTACTCATGATAGCAAATATGTTCTGCAGCTTTTTTTCCTATAGAAATAAGAACTTAAGGTTCTTTTTACCTACTGTAGATTTACAAGGTCTCTCTGTACCCTCAGAAGATAAAGAGAAAGATTTAAACAGAATTCAAACCCGGTGATGAAAACTCTGTCAGTTCATTTTCAGGACATCCCTATATACTTGCTGCTCTGTTCAGTTTCTTCCTTGAGCCTTTTGTTATTTGTGCTATTTTTGTCAAGGAAAAATCAGCTGGTTTTTTTGGTCCGGTTTTGGGGGAGAGTTCAGAATGTCCCTTGGACAGATTGCATCTTGACCTGGATAAATAGAATCTAGTTAATTTTAATAATCAAGTTAATTTTACTGCACTTTTCTAGGCAATGGCCATAGAGGGGAACTAGTTTTCCTGAGGTTCCTTCACATTTTTTCTAAAAGAGATATAACCTTTTGAATTGTTCATGACAGTTAATGTATTTTAGAAGAACAGAGAAAGATCATTGCCGCTCATCTCATTCAGTGGACAAACAAACTAGACCCTGAATTGTAGATTGTATTCTGACAAGAAGTTATATTTCAAAATGGTTTTGTTGATGATATCAGCATAGCACCAGGTATGGCAAAAGTGAAGATTATATGCTTTACTGAAGACTGAAATAGCCAAAACTTTAGGCTGCTGCTTCTCATGCCAAGGAACTGAAACTACCCTGATCATGGTGTGTGGACTCACTGTGGAGCTGCATAACTGGAGAATAAATATTTTCTTGTGGAATCACCACCTGTAATTTTAAAGCAAACATTTCAATTCGCATGCACACGTCCATAAGGTTATCTTAAAATAATTCAATTTCTTATTAAAAAAACCCCAACAAACCCACAAAACCCATAAAAATGTTAAGCTGTTATTTTTTCCCCCAATTATTTTCCTCATCACTGCACAGACCGATACTTACTTTATCATCACATACTAGTTTATATATTTTTGCATATCCCACAATGGTTTGCTTGTGCATATATATTTGTCAAATAAAGAAATAATCACAAATGTTCACTTTAAATGGGTAAAAGAAACAATATGCTACCTTAGATTATTTTTTTATTGCATATTAATCAGAAAAGTGGTTTATTGTGGTGGTTTTTTTTTGTATTCCACTTTCAGATCCCACCTTCTTTCCCAGAAACTTGAGCCCTTGTGCCAGCATCCAAAGGAGGAAAAGTAATAACCAACTGGGACAGAGACGTTCTGTCATTCAACACTATGTATCTGCATTAATCTGGTTTTAATTTGCTTATTGTTCAGTCTGAGCACTGGGGACTAAGAGTTTCAATTTTTCTTTTGAGAAATTCCAAATATGGTCAAAAGTCAAATGGAAAAAGTAACAAGGAATGTAGGTCATGGAAATTCTTAACTGGAAAATTCTTGTCATCTGTGAAAGCAAAATATATCATAAAACCACTGTATAAATACATTGATTATTTTGTCCTTCATTTGCTTCCTCTGTCCTCCTTCATACTTAAATTAGAAACTAGATGCTAAAAATTTCATTGGAAACTTAAGGACCAGACTTTTCTGTGTGAGGAAGTTTCTGAATAAGACATCAAGTTTCTAGCCATCAGAAGATAATTTATTGATACTTGTCAAAAGGAAGTATCAGTCTAACAGAAATCAAGACAAAAGGAATGCCTGATGAATTTCCTTTGAAGTGCCTTTTATAAAAGTCCTTGGTAATACATATTGATGAACTCCAAATTGTCTTGCCTGAAGGGAAAAGAAAGTAGACTGCTTTACACTGTCTTATAAATATTCATCAAAAGAACAAGACTTATGTTTCCAGGCGTGAGGTGAATGATTACGGTTGTATGATTGCCTTGGAATCTGGATAATTAGTAAAACAGCCTATGACAGTGGGAGAATTTTAAACTTGGTATCTTGCCATCAGTCCTTTTGGATTTAAAGACAGTGCCTGCTATTCTGAAAGGAAGCAAATTTAGGGCTTGATGGATAGATATAATTAAGCTCTCCATTAGTTTCATCTACTGTTTGTTTGCCTGTTTGTTTAGCCAAAAATTAAAGGCAAACTTGTGTAGCATGTCTCTTTTCTGACTGGAATGAAACCACAGCATCTGCACTGTGAATGTCTTGCTGGAACAAGCTAGTGGAAGGGGCTCTTTAATTAAGACAGGGTAAAAAAAAAAAAAGGGCTGGTGATGTTGATGTCTCAGTAGGTCTTTTGCAGAAATGTGCAGACTAGTACCTTTCTTGCTTAGCTCAGCTCAATCTTGATTGTTTCATAACATAGGAGAAAGTCAACAATTTACCTTTCATGCTTACTTAGTGCATGTGATAAGGATGTGAATTGTATGGGAAAGATTCACTCTGAGTCATTTGGAGAAAAAATGTGCCTGTGCTCAGTGATCTGTGAATTTTCATCCGTTACTCAAACTGTCTGTAGATTTCTATTGACCTTGTAACAGGCAGATAGCCTTCTACTAGCAAAGACCTCAAAAATGCCATTCTCAGGAAACATTATCCTTTACAGTGTTTAGCACTTAAATGCAATTAGGCAAATATAATATCCTCTTTGAAGGGAAACAGTCTCTCAGTTTAAGTAACTGAAACTATTTATCTCTGTTGAATGAAGGACACATTCTATAAGTGTTTGAGTAGTGTTTTGTTTCTCAGAAGATGAAGAGGGCAAAGAGATTGTATTTCTGTGGTGAGAGCTACAGGAGGATCTTACAGGAGATTTATACCAATTTATAGCCATATTCAAATGTAGAGTCCTATGAAGCAAGCCAAAATAAGGTGGCAGTCAGCCCAGAGCAAAGAAACTCAGCTTGTAAACAGCATTTTCCAAGAAACAATTTATTATGGAATAAATGGTGTAGCGGCTTAAAGGACTGGAATTTGAAAAAGATTTTATTATCACAAAAATTAACTTGACTAGAAACATTTAGAAGGACTTAAGAAATCATGTAAGGCTAAGTTAAAATGAATACCTTGGTGATGGTAATGATGGTGACATTATGTTTGCACAGAAAAGAGGTAGGTTTCTTAGGTATATTTTCTTTGTATAATACACTGTGAACTGTCTTCTCATATTTTTTCCTATTGTATTTGATGTGTTGCATGATTCATACTAATTATCTCATGAAAAATTGTTTGAAAACTGGGCCTACTAAAAAATGAAAGAATTGAGAATATCTAAATCTTCCATATAGAAGCTCAAGGATTATGCTGGCAATGAAACAAACTATAGCAACCTTACAAATGGGAAGAAAACATTGAGGAAATAGGTTCCCCCCTCCTTTTCTCCATAGAGCATTGCTGGAGATTTCCATAAAAGTTCAAACATCATCATCTTTGTAGCAGCTTCCCAGTTCTCTGTGTGGGAACAGCTCACTATTTAAATAGTAAAGGCTGCAAGATGTACAGAGCAGAAAAAAAACAGCAGTAAAATATCTCTAAAACCTTGTACTACCTGTACAGTTAACCTGAATGTCTAATGACACTGAATTACTGCACTCTTAAGAAAAGGGAGGAAAGATACATGGTGACAATACAGATGGTATAACTGACATTCAAAGTATACTTACCTATACATTAAAGTCTTGACGTCAGAGCATACAAAATACAGCTATCAGCAGCAAAGAGAGACATATGTCTGTAATTAATCAAATATCTACTATACTTGTAAAGCAATACAGAAAAAAAAGGTCCTGAGTTGAAATATTCTGTCAAAAAATGTTCGCTGAAACACCAAACTACGTACTTCACATGGCCATTGAAAATCGAAAATTTTCTTGCTATGAGGACAGGTAGTCAAACTATCTTTCCTCGGTAATAACACCAGCCAGCCACTTATTTTTAAGACTGCTTGCCACCATCCAGGCTTCTTTGTTGTCTCTTCTACAGTTGATTATATCCAGACAAGAGTTTCTGTTAAATAGTCAACAGTTGCTAACAGTTACTACATTGTGATTCCCCAGGGATCCTAGCTTTCACTGCATGGAAAATATTGATCTGAAGACATAATCACGAGTTTGAATGGCTATGCCTTTTGGATACTATGCTGTTTGTTTTTAAAAACTCAAATCAAACCTTTGTTGCATGGCAATTGAACTATGTTTTAACTCTTTTCTGAGATCATAGTAAGTTACTTTCCTTCCTATGTATGGTTTTAGTAGCTCTGCAATACTCATGGACAGAATGTAACAAAAACAGTACTGGTAAAGACCTATGGAGTGCCCCATTTTGAGATGGGCACACCTCAAACACAAATGTTCATGTGTACTACTCCATCTCTTGATTTCTTTTTGTTGTTTCGTGGATATCTCTGTCTTATCCTCCTTATTCTCCTTTAGTGCACAATAGACTCTTGAAATTCGCATTTTTAACAATACTGCCACATTATTATCATATATGTTTCATCACAGTTGTCTTTCTGAGTACAGTTTAGGAGAATCCTCTCATCCAAGAGGTCCTCTGTGCTGGAAACTCTATCCTACTATCTTATACTATAAATCTGCGTATTTCTGCCAGTCTAACTTCTATGAAGAATGAATCCAATTATTTCCTGAATTTTCTTCTTTTCTTCAACACAGAGACCTTTTCTGTTTCTCAGACCATTTCATAATATTTTGGGGAAGATGCAGGAAGAAAAGTTGCATGCTCTTGAGAAAACATTTTAGAAGGCAAAAGTTTGTAAGATCCAGAATAGAATTTGTCATTAAAAAAACAGAAAGAAAAATTCCTGTTGAAACTGTCCTATGGTGAAATCTATACTGACCTGGAAAAATGCATTTTTTCCCCTATGGATTTTGCTTTTTCCTGCTGGGCTTATGCTCAAATATTCACTGAAAGAAGGCTTTAGAATAATTGTCAGTATATTAGGGTCCTGGTTTTTGCAGAGATAGAGCTAATTTTCATATTACCAGCTGGTGTAGTACTGTGTTTTGGATTTAGGATGAGAAAAATAGGATAACATGCTAATAGTTTAGCTTCTGCCAAGCAGTCAAGGAATTTTTGGCTTCTCATAGAGCCCTGCCAATGAGATAGTGATGGGGGCCCCAAGAACCTGAGGGAATGGCGTGAAGCTGCGATAGGGGAGGTTTAGGTTGGATATTAGTAAGAGGTTCTTTACTGAGAGGGTAGTTGGGCACTAGAACAGGCTCCCCAGGGAAGTGGTCACAGCACCGAGCTTGACTGAGTTCAAGAAGCCTCTGGATGATGTACTCAGTCACATGCTCTGACCTGGTTGGCCCTGTGTGGAGCCAGGATTTGGACTTGATCCTTATGGGTCCCTTCCAGCTCAGGAGCTTCTATGATTCTAAGAAGCTGTGAGTGAACATGCTCAAGACTGCTGACCAGAACTGACCAAAGAGATACTTCATACTATATGATGTCATGCTCAGTATATAACTGAAGGCATGGTTGGGAGGTGGTGCAACCTGGGAACTATTTGAACGTTGCCTTCGGGTGGTGGGAAATTGTCTGTTCATCACTTGGGGTTTTTTTGTTTTTTTTTTTTTAATTATTATTATTATTGTTGTTATTATCTTCCATTTCTGTCCTCTTAAATTGTTTTTATCTCAACCCACAAGTTTTTTCATTTTTTTCTTTTTGATTCTCACCCCTGTTCCAGTGCTCCATCACCCTTATTGTGAAAAAGTTCTTCCACAAGTCTTCCTTTCTCATTCTGATAAGTTGTAAATGTTTACTATTTTCTTATGCTTGTGTAGTTACTAATATAGTATTTTAATAAAATATTCTGTAGTAACACAAGCAATAGGAACCAAAGCTATACACGGATTTGGATGTCTTTCACATATAAAGAAATTTTATGAAATAACAAAGTAAGTTTTTGGAGACCCCATAAATGGCATGTTTTAAAATTTTCCTTGATAAGAAAGAGATTTTTGAGGACCAAGAAGTGAAAAATACAAGTCCATTATTAGAAAAAAAGAATCTTAAGAGAGAAACCCAGAACATGTAGGCCAAATTGTTTAACATGAGCTTTAGGAGAAAAAAAAAACCTGATAGATGCTGGTAAGAGGTTATCTACTGAAGTATAGTTCATTAAAGGTGGCTAGAATAGCTTCAGTCAAGGAAGGTTATGTTTAAATAACCTGTTAGAATTCTTTAAAGATAACACTGACATGTCAGATAAGTGATTTTTTTTTAGATATAATATACTTGGATTTTCAAGAAGCATTAGGCAAGGTTCCACATCAGAGATTACTATGTAAAGAGTCACAGATAAGACAAGGTGCTAGATAGAAAATGGGATAAAGAGCAAGAGACAAAATGTAGCCATGCATGGAAACATTAAATTGGAAAAGAATAATGAGCAAAGGATACAGGGATCAGTTTTAAGATTTAACTTGATTATGCAGTACATTTTACAGGAAAAGGTGTTGAAAACAAGATGTCTAAAGGTCTGATCCAAAGGCCATTGAAGTTAATCCTTTTGGATCAGAAATCAAGGCTGCAGTTTACCAACCTATAGCTGTACTCACAGTTTGGAAAGAAATAGGCAGAGTCAGATTTTCAGTTATTTAAATATTTAGACCAAATTATGATAAGTAATCGTGACAAAATAGAGAGCAAAAAGTGTCTGTGAAGTTTGAGGTTCTGTAGGTTTGAAATAGTCTGAATTCCCAGTCCACATAAGTGTTCATTAGTCTTAGTTTCCCTTCAGCTGTGTCGCTATGATAGGACAGGTGTACTAAATGTCAAAACTACACAAAATATTTACCATGAAATATATTTGGGATTTTTTCCCAAACTGAAACTGTTGTCTCGTGATGCTCATCCCCAAACAAAGTATCACTCTACCTGATAAACTACAAACCAAAATTGGTAACGCAGTTAGAGTCTAAACCATTTATGATATTACGAGATTTGTAAATATTTAGTCAAAACTTTATAAGAAAAGTGCACTTCTGTGAGGAAATTCCACCAAGAGGACTGCTTTTACTATCAACAGCTTCATAAAGACTAAGCATGACGATTATTAGAATCATACTGCTGTGATATTTGCTGAATTTCATTTCAACATTCCCAAAACCCTGGGGATCATTAGGGAAAATAGAAATGCACATTTTGGGTCTAATGTCCAAAGGAAGATGTATCCTTGAATGTGTGAGAAGGTGGATCAACAAAATGATTACTTAAGAGTCTGTATGAAATGCAAACTCACTGATCTGCTCACAAAAATAATCAACCTAGAACATTTTATAGGAGCTCAGAAAAGAGCACAGTTCTTGCTCTGATATTTGTTGAAGAAGTTGAAGTTTACTCTTCATCCATAGATGTGGCAGGATCCAGTGCTAAAAGGAATAAATGAAAAGTAGCAAGATAGACCAGAAAGTACCAGGGTGGGTCCTTGACTGTATGAAACCAAAGATCTACAGATGACTGTAACATACTCCTCCTCAGATTCCCAACCTGCCCTTGTTGGGAGAGATAGCAGTCAAGCACTCTCATTGTTTCCCCATCATAGAAGGCCGCTAAGTTTGTTAGGCACGATTTGCCCTTAGTGGAGCCATGCTAGCTGTCACTGATCACCTCTCTATTTTCCACTTGCATGAGCATAGTTTCCAAGGGAATCAGCTCCATGATCTTGCTTGGCACAGAGGTGAGACTGACTGGTCTGTAGTTCCCCTTTATTCTCTTTTTAGAAACAGGGATTATATTTCTGCTTTTCCAGTCAGTGGGAATTTTGCTGGTCTGCCATAACTTCTCAAATATGATGGAGAGTGGCTTTGCAATTTCATCTGCAAGTTCCCTCAGGACCTGTGGATGCACTTTATCAGGTCCCATGTCAGGAAATATTTGCATCAAGAAGATGGCCTTTGAAATGGTTGTACTAGATATCTGTTATAAGATTTTTCATATATATTTTGAAAGTGAGTATAGGTCTTTATTTTTCCTCTGGGGGAAAAATGGGGAGAAAACAAGCATTATCCTGAAGGTCTAACTCAACATTTTCTTTCAAAATAAAAAAGAAATAATTTCTACTGTATGCATACACAGATCTATAATATATTAAAAAAGTGCTGAATAAAAAAAATTGCAAAGATAATGATTTATCCATTTAATTTATACTTTTTAGAAATACACAGTGAATGCAAAATGATTGCAAATGTTATGCAGAATATCTTGGCAACCCTTTTGTTGCATATAATATACATGATCAAAAATCAAAATCCATTTCCCCCTAACATGTACTGACTCTGACATACTTTTTGAACTCACTTATTCTTAAACTGTGCCTTGTCTTCTGAGAGAAATAATTATATTCCTGTGTCATGAATGGAAATATTATATCACTGCATCTTGGGCTCTCCCTTTCAAGGGACTCATATCTTGGGCCTTCAAGAGGAAACCCAGATTTTAACAGACATTAATAAAACTAGATATTTTAAATATTTATTGATTTAAATTTTGACATTCTCCCTGAGATAAAAAAGTGAAACAGCTCTGATTTATAGTTCTTCCATTCTTCCTTACCACAAGCTGGACCCTACATCCATGTAAGGTAAGTCCCCTGTGGCACACTGGCAGGCATCTAATGTGATACTTTACACACTCCTTTTGGTGGGTAAATCTAATTGCTATGTTGGTACATAAAGTATAATTTACTAATTTGTGCTGCCATTGCAGTCTGAGTAATTTGCCCATGTCTCCTATAGACACAAAATATCACTGTACGTGTTGATTGTTTTGCACGGCTGTCACCTGGCTACTGAGGCTTGCATCGTTATCTCCTCATGTGGCTAACATTTTCATTTCTTATTTCTTCACTGATACATTCATAGAGAAGCGATGATGGTTTTGATCTTAGCCTGAGAGCAAAAATGTGTCAGTATAATCCTTCCTGCATCCCCCAATATATGTGTAAAATATACTTCAGAAAAAAAATCACTATAAAATTCAAGAAATGACATCATGACTCACAGTATGTGGATTTTTATTGCTTTTGAATCTTTTAAATTAAGAAACAATTGCTGTTAAAATTCTAGGACAGAATATGCTTGTTTGCATGGTTATAGTATGATGAGCATCCGCTATTTTAAACCAAATATTTTTAAGACAAAATTTATTTTTAAGACAAAAGAGTGCAGATGTGTTTAAAAAAACCCATCAAAACTCTTTGTTATGAATTAAGGCTGATTATAAGATGGGAAGTATGTTTGCAGGGCATTGAGGTTACATAAACCTGAACTTTTTTTTTTTTTGAACAATGATAGATGAAAAGCTTCAGCAAACCTAAAAATGCTATAGATCAATTTTTTGTGGAATAGCAAAATGAGCTTGGGATTCATCCATGGTAGTACAAAGAAAGCCATTTTTTTCCATACAACCTTTAAGAGTTTTGGAAAGGGAAATTCAGAGGCTACTCATCATCAGCAATATATTTTTCAGCAAAAAGACGATCTTGCCTTCTTTATGTATCTAGTTAGAATGAAGATTTGAGAGAATTATTGTCCTTTTTTTTATTATTATTATCATGCTATGAAATTCACCAAATATGCAAAAATGAAAACAAAACTAGCATGTATATCTGTACAGTTTACAGTCTTTCCTAACAAGTCTAAGCAACCAGTTCTTGGAGGATCTTGATTTTGGCTTTATATCTAAGAATAAAATTTCTTTCTAATTGCTTGTGATTCGAGGGGAGAAGTGGAAGTCATAAGTAAGAATTTTCTCTGAGTTTAGTGTGAATTAAGAAATGTTTTTCTCTCATACTCTCAGAAGCTTTGATAAACTGACTCTTATAAAGATGATTTATTTTAAAAACATACCACAGTTTTTTTCCCCATTTAATAGAATAATCATCTTAGAATCACAGTGTGGTTTCAGTTAGAAGGGACCTCAAAGACCACCAGTCCCAACCCCCTACCATAAGCCAGGAAACCCTCCACTAGATCAGGTTGCTCAAAGCCCCTTCCAACAGGGTCTTGAACATTACCAGGGAGGGGCTAGCCACAGTTCTGGGCAGCCTGTGCCAAGGCCTCACCACCCTCACAGGGAAGATTTTTTTCATAATATTTAATCTAGATCTACTCTCTTTTGGCTTTTTAAACAATTCAGCAGGTGGGCTTATTTAAAGAAAAATTTTATTTTTATTGTTGATATTTTTCACACACAAATGTTTCCAAACAAATGTTTACAGTGTTTTAGACACTGTGCAGCTGGAATGCAAATGATTTGCACTAAATATTTCAGATCTACTGCTTTGTTCCTGTCACCACATTTACATGACTATTTTAAGCTTCTTGATTTGGACTGCTGGAAAGCTGCTCTTTGAATGACATGATGATGTCAGAAGGAGGAATGACACAAGTTTAAAATGAACCATGAGGAAGGAATACAAATTACTTGACATTATGAAATACAGAACTTTATTAGAAAGCTCCACTGTCAACATTATTTTAGATCTTACTTCTGTCATGTTTTTCTCACTTACATAGCATTTTGATTTCTGTGTGCAGAGGGATGTCTGAACCTGCACTGCTTGGCCTAATGATATGATCTGCAATTAACTATATTTCTTTCATGCTCTCCTCCTTTTTTAATTTAAGGTTATTGGGCTATATCAGTGTTAGCTGGTTCTCATATAAATCAGTATGCTCTGATTTATAGACAATAGCTAGGATAAATAAAAGTAATACAGAATTAAGTTTTGAGAAATGATTGTGCATTTTCAAAGGCAGCAGACAAATGTGTCAGTATATTATACACACAAATCAACAGTTTCACATTTTAAGATCAGAATTTATGTAGAATTGGAGCTAATTTTGATGAAATTATGGTAGTAATGATAATCTTTTTTATGTAGTCAATCTCTAAAAAATAAATCAAGAAAGAAGTGAATGGTATTGTTGCTCCATTATTCCTGCTCCTTTTCTGTCATCCAGAACCACTGTTGATTTACTACATACTTCCAAAACCTTGAAATCATACTCCAAGTTGTTCTTTTTGTCCATATTCCCCTTCCAAATATTTTATAAAATGTAGAGAGTAGGCATAAGTGATTGATGTCCCTGCCGCTCAGTGTTCCTAAGTGACATGTTCTGCAGCACATGTGAATTCTTCTTCAGTATCAATTTACTGTTACTAATAGAAGACTGAACACAATATTTCTCATGATACCCTATAGCTTATAGGAGAACATAATGAGCTAGTAGACTATAAAGTCTAAATCTGTGTCTCTGCTACCGCTTGTCCACTTAAAAACAGTTACTCTATGCTTGGCCACAACATTTGTGTTACGGAAGAGAAAAAAAAAGTTTTGTATTTTTTTTGGGAATAAATTAACTGAGGTTACACCAGGTTACATCTGGGAACACAACCTAGTTCAATGCAACAGCTCCAAGTATCGCTCAGCCACCATGCCTGTCAGAATTAATGTTCTAAACTGAGGTCTGTTGCTGTCTCATCTGGTTTAATCAGAAGATGCTATTCCCCTCTCATAAATATTATTCCATACCGTTCAGGCAAAAAAAAGTTTTCTAAACCTCTGGCAAAGCACATGTGTTGCTGCTAGATAATAGCAATCCTTTAATCTGTGTAATGAACCTTTCGTATGCCCAAGGAGCATTCTTTTGCACTGCTGTTTGCTAACATTTTTTGTGGTATTTTCTCCTTCCCAGCCACATCTTTCAGACAGTGAGTTACTTGTCTCATACAAAGAAACCTCTTTTAAGATGAACTGCCTGTTTAAAACGAACACAATTATGTCATCTGTGTCATAATGTGATACAACACACCAATAAAGGGTTTTTACCACAGTTCAGTTGATACTGCTAAACACGAGTATTGAAAATTACTGCTGCCTGAGAAACGATTCAGAAGCCTGTCATGACAGATTGACAGAATTTACGAAGTGAAAGCCGGAAGCACTCCTGCAGCCCAAGAACCATCTCCTGTTTGAGACACCAGAGGTTTCTGTCTTGATCTGTACAAATAGTTTAGACCTATAGCATATATAACCATCACTTAAGTCTAGATGTTAGCCTGTCTTCTCTGAAGTTTATTACGAGGTTTCTTATCATTTTGTTGAATGTAGCTCAAATGTTTTCAGAATATAAAGACAAAAACTTTGCAACATTTTCAGTTTTCTCTTAAACGTGCATGAAGGGGTGCACTATGAAAACCTAGACATGTTAGTGCCATCCTGGCTGGTTTTGGTTTGTGTTTCATTTTCTCATGCAGACACATCTGCTTATGCCTAAATTCTAGGAAATGGCATATTTTAATACTGTTCTCTCTAGCGGTGTTACATGGTACATCTCTGCCATTACAGAACATGAGTACCATGTACTGATGCTTAGGTACTCGAAAAGGCCATGACAAAGGCCGTAAAGAAATCTGAGGCAGAATGACAGCTCAAACCTGGACTTCCCACAACCAAGGCTGTGATCCCGCTTGCCAGGTCTTCCTGGTTACAAAAGTGTCAGAGGAGAGCTGACTGGCCTTTAAGATTTGATGGCCCTATAAAAATACAGTGTAGATTCTAACTTGAAGAGAACACGCAATACATAAGAGAATGAGGAAAATTATGCCTGTCATTACATCTCTTATTTAGCTACTATGAAAATGAAGGAACTATAGAAAAAACAACTTCAATTACTCTCTAAATTAAGCAAAAAGGAGACAAAAATGCAGAAATGTGTATATGTAAGAGGCAGAAGAGCTGCTGCTCTCTGTATCCCAGACATAACTAAATGCATTTAAAAAAAAAATTCCATGGTTGGTAGGGTAGGAATGGCTGTTGTATTGACATGGATTCTCTGCTACAGAATATATTACAGAATTTGAGCTGTATATATAGCTGCTTGGAGATGTATTATTTAATTCCGCAATGAACTGTGGCTAGACTTTGCATGATAAATGCTATGGCAACCAAGCCGTGTTGTGCGGAATATCTTTGTAGATGAAAGTGCTTTGATTCATGCATTGCAGTTCATACAAATGGATTCTAACAAGCATATACATAATCAACATTTTGTGTATATGAGTCACACACCCACCATCAGAAACATTTATATTCATTGCCACACATACGCAGAACACATGCATAAACATGTGCACATATAGGACACCTGCTAGCATATTTAAGAATATTCAGAGAAAGAATGTGGATTGTTGTGTTTTTCTATTAATTTTTAAGATTAACTTCTGTTATTTTGACATATGTAAGTGCAAAGATTAAGAATATGGAACGCTGTACTGGAAGAAAAACTTAAGTGTGGGTCTCTGTAAATCATTCCAGATTAAATATTTCTGCTCCCTCATTCAAAATATGCTTAGTCTGTTAAACTGCTTTGCCAATCTAATTAAAAGTTACTGTTTAAAATAGGTTTTGTAAATAGTGAAAAATATTTTCTGGTTGGAAATGGCTGCAATACCTGACTTAGACAAATTAATGTTTTTCTTTAAAAACAAACAAAGAAACAACAACCTGATTTGCTTAATATGGGAATGTGTTACATGAAATCTCACACCATCAGAGTTCCAGGATTTTTATTTTTGGAACATAATGTCACTTCAAAAAAAGAGAAGAAAAAATATGTGTGTCTCCATTCCAGGAATACATTCCTTGGAGAAAAAGGGGTGGGAGAAATATAACAAATACATAAAAAATATTTCTACAACACAATCCCTTTCCCCTGTTCTATCAAATTTTTGTTCGCTTTTTGTTGATCATGAGTATATTTGCTTGAGGGTAGTGGTGAATGATACTTTTCTTTGTATAGACTTGATGTGTCTTTACGCTCAGGGTGCACTTCTGCATGGGTGCCTAACTTTTCCTCCTTAAACTGCAATCCAAAAAGCTAACATGGAGAAGTTGGAGGCTATTGGAGAAGGTTCATCTGCAGCTGTGGGAGTGCTCAGAGGAACTGCTTTGGCATCCAGAAAGAACTTCCAAAGGATTTTGTTGCCAAGAGGAAATCAGCACCTGGATTTTCATTTAAACTATGTAAAACTAGGAGCAATGACTTGGTATCGTCATTTGTAAAGTTTAGCAACACAAGTATGGCAAGCCTGGATTCAAACTCACATCAGCAACAACCCAGGAGGAAAGGTGCAGTTGCTGCAAGGTCAGGTTCAGACAGGGTGCCATTTTGATGCTCAGTACTGCGCTGCCTGAAAGTCAGGTGCTTTTTCTGGACTGGGAATTTGCAATCCTGAAGTAGGGCCCTAAATTTTCCTTGGTATTAAATGGAGGAAAACCAGGCTCTTCATCTGGGATTCACAGCAGACAACACAGTGCCAAGAGGGAATGTCAATAAAGAACATTTTTGAGACATGGTTTTACAGTTACTTTGTTCTAGCATACATCTGTGCAGTGGAATCCTGAAGCAATTTCCTCTTTTCTTCATGTCCTCCTAAGGTTAGTCAATTCTTTTTCTTTGTAGATCATAAGTGAGTGTATTACAAGAGGAAGGAATAGGTCCAGATGGAAATATTTTTTTTTTCTTGCTGTTGAATGCATGAGCTGAAGCCATGGCTCTGCTTGAGGTGGTGAGCAGCTGGGGACACTGGTGATGAAAGCAAGGTTATCCCCATCTGTCCAGTGGAAATCAGAATTTTTCTAAATAGCCTTATCACCTTCAATACTCAGCTCAGCAAAGAAATAAACTAATCATTCAGGATGAAATTCACCTTATCTAACTTCATGCAACTGAAAGTAAGACAGCTGGTCCAAGCTAATCAACTATGCTAATCATCTTCACCTTACAATCACTGGAGGAAAAAAACCTTGCAGATGGTGTTTCATTCTTTGTCTCCTATATTTCAGGATGGGATGAACAGACAGTTGGAGATCCATATTTCTAGTCATTGTTTATCTCATCTTAAACTCCTACTAAAAGCACAAGTGTGACTATGGCATATATTTTCAAAATCTACATACGTTCAGGCATTCTATGTCAAATAAAAGTAATAGTTAAAAAAAGGTGGGCCAGTCGTTTAAATATCCAGTGGCTCAAGAGAACAAACACAGTCACTTCTGAAATGCTGCAGCATTTCTATTGGTATTTGAGCCAGCTAGGGAAAACCTACCACAGATGTGCTTATGTATGTAGGCATCACACTTCTGATTGCAATATAGATATGTCCTGAAAATATGACTGTACTGCATATAGCAAAGCAAGATCTAGATACCTGAGAGCTCTAAATAATCTAAGAAAGTCAAAGAAGGGATGTTAGATTGGAGATACTGCCCACGCTACTGAAGGAAGTATGACACACAAGACTGCAGGTGCCAGGGATTTAAATGCTTTTTGCTGGCCTAGCTTCATAAACCATGTCCTTAATTATAAGCCTTTGTGTAATACTTTCAGGTATGAAACAGATAATCCTTTGAGAAGTGCAATCTGTTCAAGAGAACTCTATAAAAAGTGCCTACTCAGTGAATTGGAAGATGGCAAATTGCTATGGCAAACAAACAAACAACAAATATAAGCAGAAAAATATTAATTTTCTTGCTTTAGCAAAATGTTTACCCAGTTAATTTTTTAGACTTTGGATATGTGCAAGATAGTTTGTGGTAAGTGTATAAATTCTCCTTAAAATAAAAGGAAAATTCTCAATTAGGACTATGTTTGGCTCTCCCATTGTGGAAATTCCATGAGGTAACAAAAGCAGTGGAAAAAATCAATTTGTTGTGGCTTCTACAGCTTTATGCAATCTTTCCTTTTTTTGCCTCATTTAAACTGTCTTCAAACTGAAATAGGGGAGCCAGTTCACTACAAGTGGTCAACAGCTTTTCTACTTGTTTATGTTATTTACCACAGGCATACAATAAAGGTTCATGACCTACCTGACATAAATCTAGCTTACTAAAATGTTACATGTGTTTTCAACTGGGAAAGTTGCTGTTTGAGTTAATAATAGGTTTCTTCAGTTGAAATAAAGATGTGGACTGGAACAAATTGACTATCTCGGTAAAAACCTCAGCTTTTTCCTCTGTGTGGATAGTTCACAAGCATAGTAAAGAACCAAAGTGTTAATACTGAGTGCATGAGGATAGTTTTGGGTTCACTTTTAGATTAAGGAATATCTGTTCATTTCCATGGCCTGACACAGACCTTGAAGTTTCTTCAGACATTCTCTTCATGCCTATTTGGAATCCTTTGAACTCCCTAAAACCTGTTTTTCTGAGGCTGATGTCACCAGCTTAAGAAGAAAAAGATCAGTGAAACAATAGGCTTATGTGAGAGGATGATTTGTTACATGACCTTCTATTTGTAAGCCTAGATCTGGAAAAGAGAGCAAGTTTATATGACTGTTTAAAATATCTTAAAATTATTATAGCTGAATCTTTGTCAACTGCATTATTAGCGCCATGTACTTTATTCACAAGTTTCTTTATATGGGACATTAATAAGAGAGTGTTAAATTAAACATATTATAATCAATGCATTGTAATCATTATATCTCCATACATATTTACATGTGTTAATTAAATTCTGCTTCATATTTCTTAGTTTATTTTTTTTAATGGGAGAAATAGTACCTCATTAAAATTCATGTTAACTTTCAATGACTTTATAAAGTATTTACCATACAACTTTGATGTGCCTTTATTGAGCCCTGTCAAACTTGGATTTAGCCTACTTCTGAAGGAATAAAGCATTCCTTGGTAATGGAGCCGGTGTATTCTGCTATGGAAAAAAATTTGGGGTTACCATTATCTCTTCTTGAAATTTTAGTCTCCTATACACTGATAAATAAGGGAGGATGATAGCTTCTGGCATCCACTCTTTGTGCCAAATGAGAGGAATTAGACTAAATTATGAATTCTGAAAAACAAAACAAAACAAACCCCTCTTGCATTAGTAGTTTAATCAAAGCATTTTATAAAATTTTTGTTGCTTTAACACATTAAACATAGCCTTTTACAGAGCTAATCAGGATTAGAATATGAACAAAAGCTATATATAAAATATTTATAATCTTGATGAACCTATTTCCTCACTACAAATTTTTATCTCCAATAGACTTGGAGACAGAAAATTGTTTTCATCCCAGGGGTCCAAATACACATGACATGTATAGATGATATGATGGGGATCAACATTCACATCCACAGAAGCCATGTAGTTTCCATCCCCTTGTGTAATGATCACAAAAGCCTGAATGTACGAAGCATTTCCCAGTTAACTTGAAAAACAAGAGAACAAGTAAGTGAGAGCCCCTGACCTCCCCATTTTTATCACAGAAACAATACAGGTTTTCTTCTGCCAGTCCTTGCAAACAAAAACACACTTACTGTTTTTCTTCAAGCAGCATCTGTCCCTAATTGGGTCTTTTTCTCTCTGTTGTTCCCAGAGTCCACTTATTCCAAAATTTCCTGGGTGAAAATCCAAATGAAGTCTCCAGAAGCTATGTGGAGAGCAGTAATAATCATAGACCACTTTATTAAAGAATAGCACCTCAGCCAGATAAACCGTGATCTGCATCTGTGGATGACAGTTGGTATCTTTTATAACTTGTTTGATGTTATTTAGCAAGAAATGAAGATAGGTCTATTCGGATGGTTGTTTTTCTATCTTTCTTTCTTGTGATGATGTAGTATACAATTAATAAAACAGTTTTCTTTAAGCAAGATTTTGTACACATACTGTTTATACTCATAGCCTATGATTCCATCTTTAAACACAGTGGTTTTCCCATTGTTTAAATTTTTACACTGTAAGACTAATTTTCTGTTGCTATAAATTCTATTTAATTATTAATCCTAAGAAAAACTGATAACTGCTAGCCCACCATAACGTAATCCTTTCATCTCCAAATAGAGTAAATGAGGTAATACACTACTCTTAAAAATCTTTCTTTAATCCTTCTTTCTTTTAGAATACAGAGACATGAAGATTTATCACAGCTCCATAGATTTCAAAAGAAGACCATGGCTTTGTGATGTCAATCCATGGGATCGTAAAGATGCTACTTTGCCAGAGCTATATTGTACTTCCAAAGTACAATGAGAAAATTTACTTGCAGTAAAATATATCTTATTAGCCAATTACCATACCAGGCAAGCAATGTCGTCATTCTACTTTTTTTCTCATTTCAGACTTTTAATAATTGAATTATTTTCAGTAATTTAAATATAAATATTTTACAGTTTTATTTTGTGCAGCTAAAGTATAATATCCTTTTTTCCCTTGATTTCCCTTGTAAGTTCATTTTTCTTTACAATGTATCTTTCTATCCAGTGGTAGCTGTTAATTTCAATTAACTCTTTTTTATCTCAAGAATAATATAATTTGGAAAAAAAAGACACAGGTCCTAATTCTTTATCATGCTAATGTTCCTTTATCTGAGCAACATTTTTGTCACTTATATTTCAAAATACTATCATGACTGGCTCTTGGTTTCATGGATATGGAGTAATGAAGATGGAAAAATTCAGGTAGCCTCCCTGTACTCATCACAAACCAAAATGCTTTCACAGGGAATTGCTATCCCTGAATCAACAATTACTGTTTTGCATTTGAAAATGCTTCACATTTACTTGAGTCTAACAATTAGAGAACTCTTAAAAAACAGAAAATGTAACTAAATAAAAATACCACATATCAATAGTACATTACATGCCAAACATACTTTCAGAAATGACTGAAAGAAAATAAATCAAGCCTCTGCACCTGAGGAAAGAGTGCCCACTTAAACAAGCTTAGGTGAGATGTAAGCTCCTTTCAAAGATGAGTTATTTGTCTTGGATGACTAAGCTCATATAATGTCAGGTAACACGAAGATTGTTGCTCTTTGGAATTCCCTATGTGATCCATGAAACAACAGATCCCTGTAAGAACAACAGCAGAGTTATCTGGCTCTGCTGTTGATACAAATAAATTTATTGCTGTTGAGACAAGGCTTACAGAAATATTACTCCAATACCTTCGAGCTGCAGTTTTCTTTAAAAAAAATCAACCCACAGACAACAAAACCAAATAGTGTCTCTTTTTCTTCTCAGCCTGGGAAGTCTCTCCCTCTCTCTGTCTCTCCCTCTCTCTGCAAGACTGCCTTGCTCATACAGTCCCGATGCAGTGGAGCATGGAGTCATGAGATGTTTATTCCTGAATTTAAACGGAGTGTAACGGTAGCGATCCTCCACGAAAATAAGAACAAGGTCCCGATCAGGCTTGGGCCACCTTCAGCGTCATCAGAAGGTGAATTAAGAGGATTTGGAAATTCCATGGTCAGCTTCGGTACGGATCTTCCCAGTTGCAGCTGTTGTGACCAGCTGGGTACCGCGCAGTGCTCCACACAAGCACATACGCATAGTCATACATATAGACACAGACGCACGTACAACTTCCTTGCATGCCGAAGCAAACTCCTCCCACACTCTATTCCTGGCACACATCTAAATGGCTGTTTTATACATATTAACCCTGTGAAACGCTGTAGGACTTTGCTATTCACCTCCCAGATAATAAACTATCCGTTTGCAAGCCTGTCACACAGTTCACAGATCAAAGAATCAAGGTGTCACCAGCCTTCTTTAGTATAGATATCACTGGTTCTTTACTGCCTAGTTATGCTTGCATAGCCCTTAGACATTTTTTGTCTTGAGGTTACTTACCCCATTCAAGTACTCTATTTTCTTTTTCATTGCATCTGTCCACAGGCTTGCTGGCTGAAAAAATATCACACAAAAAATACGACAGTGCCCCCTCCTCCCCCACTACTGAACTCACTTTCCTCCCATGTGTCTGCTTTTGAACATAGTCTGTTTTTTCGTTTTAAAAAAATAAAAGAAAAAGCAAGCACGATTTTAAATTTCAGATTAAAATTTATTAAGGGAATATTTATTTAAAAGACTTTTAGAGAGGCTTATTTTCTTTTACTGTATATTCAGCAGTTTTTATGATATAATCTGGACTCTCTGTCTCTCAGGCTCTCAGGAAAAAAAGGGTGGGGGAAATGAAGACTGGGAGATAGGGAGCCTGGTTGGGGACAAGCTTTAAACCTCTTTAGTAGAATAAGAAAGTCACTCAGTTTTCTGTCCATGCTTTTTAGACTTGGTCTCCATCCTTAAAAAGAAAACACGATGAACAAGTTCTTGTACAACTCTTTCTGCCAAGAGAGTGCCTGTGCTGGTAATTTACAAATAATGGGCTACAGCTGTGATCACCAGCTCTTAGGCTGTTTTGGTATTTCAGTAATTACAACAGTTTCATTAACATTTAAAGGGAATAGTCAGCTCAATATCAGTAACAGACTATTTTTTACGGTGTGGATCCATTTTACATTTGCATTTGACATTTGATAATCTCTGCACATAAGCTCTGAGCCATAGAAATGAGATGTCACACAAAGGAAAAATGAACCCAGATGTAACTTCTTAGTAAATCTGTGAAACTGTAAAATAAATGTCCAAGACTGGTACTAGTATGAAGAGAACCTCTTTTCCAGTCTTATGTTTGTTTGGCACACAAAAAATGTTTTTAATGTCTTTATATTGTACTTGTGACATCTGTAGATATTTAAAAGAAATAAATGTGGGAAGCCGACTAAGTAGTAAAATAATTAACAGGTCAGATATCTGAGTATATTGTCTATATCTATTTAATAAAATCAGACATGTTTCTGAGATGTCAACTTCTCATTTTATGGCAGCCTTAATTTTGGGCTATCATTTTCCTTTGTAACTGCATTCTCCATGGAGATGGCTCCAGGGACATCTCATTGTGATCTTTTAGTACCTAAAAAGGGCTTATAAGAAATAAGAGGACAAACCTTTTCACAGGGCCTGTTGTGATAGGACAAGGGGTAATGGTTTTAAACTAAAAGAGGATAGATTTAGATGAGATATAACAAAGAATTTTTTTACAATGAGGGTGGTGAAACACTGGAGCAGGTTGTCCAGAGAGGTGGTGGATGCTCCATCCCTGGAAACATTCAAGGTCAAATTGGACGGGTTGCGCTGAGCTACCTGATCTAGTTGAAGATGTTTGTGCTCATTCCAGGTGGACTGGACTAGACGGCCTTGAAATGTTCCTTCCAACACAAACCATTCTATGATTCTAGCTTGCAGAGATGAGGCAATTAACTAGACTTAACAAAGAAGCCGCATAGTAGTAGTAGAGGGTAAATAGTAAACAGTAAATAAAATTCAGTGTAGACAGTTTTAAGTTGATGAAGATGGGAATAAATAGTATTAAATTCTGCATACCCTATGAACTTAGGAACTAAACTGTTCTATAGAAACACTAGTTAAATGTTCATCGGCAGTCAAACAACCCAAATTAATTATTAAGAACCAATGGAAAAGGAGTAAGGAAGAAAGGTTAAAATATCACCCTCCAATTGTGCAAAAACATTGTCCTCCCATATCCTGAACACTGTACAGTTCTGATCCCCCTTCACTAAGGAATATGGCAGATATGGAGAGGAATCAATGAAAGGTCACCAAAGACATCAAATGCAGAGAGTGGTTTCCAAGAAAGGATCAGATAGATGCAGACTCCTCATCCTAGCGAAGTAGAAATAGTTACAGAGGAATCATGTAATAGAGGTCTTTAAGGTGATTACAAACAAAGTAGGGTTATCAGGTTTCAAAAAAACAATGTGCGATACTTCTTCCCACTACATAAAGTTAATATTTCTTGTCAATAGGGCATGACAAGGTTCTGGTGGAGAAGGGCAAGAGGGGCCTGCAGAAGCAGCTAGAAGCTTTCTGTAGGCTCAAGAGAGTAAATACCAGCCGGCTCAAGGCTGGAGTCGTTGACCAAGGCCAAGTCAATCGGTGCTAGTCACAGCGCCTCTGGGAATCACATTTAGGAGACAAAAACCCCTGCAAACAGCTGCTTTTTGCCACTAGAGAAGGGAGTGAGAAGATGTAAGAAACTGTGCAGACACCAAGGCCATTGAAGAAAGAGGGGGTGAGTGGGGGAGATGAAGTACTTCAGGTTCTAGAGAGAAAAATTCCCATGTAGCCTGTGGAGAAGACCATGGTAGATGATGATGGGAAGCAGATATCCCATCTACAGCCCGTGAAGAATCCCATGCTAGAGCTGGGGGAGACATGTGACACTGTGACCGCATGGAAGCCTGCTTTGGAGCAAGCTCCTGGCAGTGAAACCTGCAGCCCATTGAGGGACTGACCTGTGCCAGAGCAGGTTTTCTGGGGGGACTTGTGACTCCATGGAGGACCAGGCTGGAGAAGTCTGGGCCTGAAGGTTGGCACCCCATGGAAGGGATCCATGCTGTTGGTGAGGAGCTGAAGCCCCAGCAGAAAGGACTCATGGAGAAGTTTGTGGAGGACTGTCTCCTGTGGGTGGGAACCCAATGGTGCAGCAGGGGAAGGGTGTAAGGAATGCCCCCCTGGCTAAGAAGGAAAACAACTCATGAGGAACTGACCAAAACCTCATTCCCCCAGTCCCTGCCCCTCCCCATGACACAATTTGGGAGGGGAGGGGGAGGAAAGGAGAGAAATCATGAATAAAGTGAAGTCTTCTAAGAAGGGAGGGGTGGGGGGAGGTGTTTTAAGATCTAGTTGTACTTCTCATTATCTGACTCTGGTTTCACTGTGTGTGCAGTGTAATAAATTACAGAGTTTTCTTTCCTTTATTCTGTGTTGAATCTGTTTTGCCTGTGATGCTAATTGCGGAATGATCTCTCCCTGTCCTTATCTCAACTACTAAGCCTCTCAATATATATATTTTCTCCCCTGTCCAGCTGAAAAGGGAAGTGATAGAGTGACTTTAGTGGGCATCTGGCCTCCAGCCAGGTTCAAACCTCCACATCCCTCAAGCCTGGTGAAAAAGTCAAAGCACTGGCACAGACTCAGTAGTATTGAGGCAGAAATAAAGTTAGCCCTTAATGTTTCAACATTATTGAACAATTCAATACTGGAAGCAATCTGATAGCTCAGTTCTAATAAGAGATTGAATCATATTAATCGTAGAATCATAGAATTGTAGGGGTTGGAAGGGACCTCGAGAGATCATCGGGTCCAACCCCCTGCCGAAGCAGGCTCCCTAGGACATTTCACTGAGATAGGCATCCAGACGGGTCTTGAATATCTCCAGAGAAGGAGACTCCACCACCCCCCTGGGCAGCCTATTCCAGTGCTCTGTCACCCTCACTGTGAAAAAGTTTCTCCGCATGTTGGTGCGGAACTTCCTATGCTCCAACTTGCAGCCATTGCCCCTTGTCCTGTCTCCACAGACCACTGAAAAGGGGCTGGCTGATTCCCCCTGCATCCCTTGCTTAAGATAATTGTAAACATTAATTAGGTCCCCCCTTAGTCTTCTCTTCTCAAGGCTGAACAGTCCCAATCTTCTCAGCCTTTCCTCATAGGGGAGATGCTCCAGGCCCTTTATCATCTTCGTAGCCCTTCTCTGGACTCTCTCCAGGAGATCCCTGTCCTTTTTATACCAGGGAGCCCAGAACTGGACACAATACTCCAGGTGGGGCCTGACCAGGGCAGAGTAGAGCGGGAGGATCACCTCCCTTGACCTGCTGGCTACACTCCTCCGGATGCACCCCAGGATCCCATTGGCTCTCTTAGCCACCAGAGCACACTGCTGGCTCATGGCCAACCTGTCATCCACCAGGACCCCCAGGTCCTTCTCCACTGAGCTCTTCTCCAGCAGGTCATCCCCCAGCCTGTACTGATAGAAACGGTTGTTCCTTCCCAGGTGCAAGACTTTACACTTGCTTTTGTTGAACCTCATCTGGTTTCTTACTGCCCAGCTCTCCAGCCTGTCCAGGTCTCTCTGGATGGCAGCGCAGTGTTCCTGCGTGTCAGCCACTCCTCCCAGCTTTGTGTCATCGGCGTACTTGCTGAGGGTCGAGGCTATTCCCTCATCAAGGTCGTCAATGTCATTCTGAAAACTGGGAGAAATATTAAGAAGTAAAATATTACCCAGTGCTTCATCCCCTGTGCTTCATTGATTTCAAAAATGTCTATTTCCTGCAGGTGCCATAGCTAGTAGAGGTCTGGCAAGATTCTTGCAGTGTGCTTTAAAAATTCAGCCTAACTGATGAACTGAAAATTCAGACTAACTGATGATATGAACTGAGTTTTTAGTTAAAATAATGCTGATACTTAAATTGAGAAATCAGCTTTTGCCACTGTTCTCTGATATGAACAGAACAGTTTCTGTTTTCACAGTAAGTCATAGAAAGGAGCACGGTCTTCTCTGATGTCAACAAAAATGTCTTCAAATCCAGTTAATGAAACTTCTAAATCCTTTTTCTCAAGTTCTGCAATATATTTTAATGCAAGCATTAGTCCAGTATATAATGGTATTTTAAAAATATTTTTATATAGAAAAAAACCTGTAAAACAAAACTGAAAACACTAGTTTGTTTTTTCTAGCAAATAGAGATGCTTAAAAACTGTAAGGATCAGACAGATTTGGGATTGGAAATATCAAATTATTGATTACCTATGGGTGTTTACCTATGGGTGCTGACTTTTTGTATATGTATACCTCTGACAATAGACTGGGCTACTGTATTAGCTGAAGACTGTGTACTGTAATTTTGTACAGAAATATAGGAATTCTGAACAGATGAAGTCACTGCCAGTGCTAGCGAAATTGTTTTGCATCTCCTAATAGCATTAAATGTCCTTTCTAACCATTATAAGGTCTGAGATGTAATTAATTTCTGGATTTTAAAATTTCTGGTAAGTTCTGTTGCTCATTGCCTTTTTGCAGCCAATTTGGTATTCATAGTCTTTTGCAGAGAGCTGTGAAAAATAGTCTTGTGTTTGTCTTATGACACAAGGGCAATTGAGCTCCAATCTCATCCAAATAATTTGATCTGAGATCTAAAAGACTTTGTTGAATATATGTTGTGCGGACCTTAAAGTGCAGCATCAGCCTAGAAACAAAGTATTCACAATTTCCATGCATTTTAAGCAGGCTGACAGGTCTACCCTTAATTCTTATTGATTGAAAAATGAGGTTGCACAAACTATATATCTCACTATGGTGTCATAGAATAGCTTTAATGTATTTTCCAGGTGAGCAGAATTTGTGGCTACTGTACAGAAAAATAAATGAATAAATGTGCAGCATTCTACACACACAATTAAAATAGAGTGGGTTTGGGTAATACTAGACAACAGTTTTTTGACTGGAGCACAAAATGGTAACAATTACCCTCTTGTCAGAATTTATTTTAAAAATGGACACAAGGTGCTACAGCTGCTGTAGCAAAGGGTAGGTATGAAATTATCTGAAGCAGAAACCTCTCTTTTTCTGATCTCCTTCTAAAAAATGCTATGAATTTTCAGTGCAAATTGCAAATTTTCAGCAGGCCTGGATTCCTAGTGCCCAATTCAGGCAACACTGAGACATGCTCAGCTGGGACCCTAGCCACTGTGAGCTTTCCTGTAACTGCAGAAGAAAAGCTACCAGCTCACTAGAAGAGGTTTGGTGGTCCATCATGTGAGTTTTTGAATGTGCCCCTGAGCTCCACTGTGAGAAACTCAGGGGTTAGCCTGTCCGCTAAGGCATAACAGAGGCCTCACACAGGCAACTGAGAGTCTAAACTAGTCCAGTAGCTCGCCTAGAGGGTACCAAGACCAACAGTCTGGCTTGTCCCGGCAATGTTACCACACTTAAACTGTGGAGGCTTTTGAGACACCAGGAAAGTGATAGCCTCAGGCAGGGACATTAGTTGTAGGAATGGCCCTGTAGCTACTGTTGATTCAACCTCGAGATGCACATGCAGTCTAGACCTACCTTTAGGTTTATCTTCTTTATCAGAAATTCATTTATTAGATGCAGTTGCAGTGTAGTTGCAGTATGTAAATATACATAAAAAGGGGGTAATACACAGCTGATCACTGGGCATCTCACCTGATTTCATAAATTTAAGTTGGGACCCATCACTTCCTATGCTACTGAACAAAACCATTACAAGAATTACAACAGAAATTAATAAAGCACACATCTTTGGAAGAAGTGATGTGTGCTCCTATTTAGGACAACAACAGTTAATTAGACTTTCATTCTGGAGTGTTACTGTAAATATTTATTTTCTTTTTTCCTTTGGAGTTGAAATGTCTAATAATTTTTTTCACTTGAGGGTTTCTTAAGACCTTTCTGAAAACTAATCTGAGGTTTTCTGAAATTCCTTTAATGTTTCAATTAAAAAGTGCAATTAATGTATCTTTTGTTACAGTGAGAAAAATATAAGCTAAAATCTCAAATTATTCTGGTTTAGATAAACAAATACACTGCTTATAGTAAACATTATGCTTCTGTATCCTCAGAATATTTTTTTATAATCCAAAAATAATTTCCTCTTATTCTCTTTGATATTACACACAATGAAAACATAGTTGGGTATTTTTTCAGAAATTAATATTCTATTCTTATAAGCCACAGACTTCAGATATATAATTTTTAAAGATCTACAGAATATCTTTAATATGTGTAATAAATATGGTCTTTGGTCATCAAAAGATGCAGTTTTAGAAAAAGCAAAGAGTAATGTTTTCATTTTTCCCCCCTTGTTGATATTTTATAAAGCACAACATACCATTTTTTTTTTAAATGAGACTATTTTAATATATAGTCTTTGTACCTTGAGAAAAGTGGGTTTTTTAATGAAATCCCAGACATATATAGAGACTGGGGGAAGAGCTCCTTGAGAGTAGGCCTGCTGAGAAGGACCTGGGGGTTCTGGTGGATGAGAAACTTAACATGAGCCAGCAGTGTGCTCTCGCAGGTCGGAAGGCCAATGGTATCCTGGGCTCCATCAGGAGAGGGGTGGCCAGCAGGGACAGGAAGGTGGTTGTCCCTCTCTACTTTGCCCTCGTGAGGCCCCATCTGGAGTACTGTGTGTAAATCTGGGGCCCCCAATACAAGAAAGATGTAGAACTGTTAGAGAGGGTTCAGAGGAGGGCCACAAAGATTATTAGAGGGCTGGAGCACCTCCCCTGCGAAGAGAGGCTGAGGGAGCTGGGCTTGTTCATCCTGGAGAAGAGAAGTCTGCGGGGGGACCTCATTGCAGCCTTTCAGTACGTGAAGGGAGCATACAAACAGGAGGGGAATCAACTTTTTAAAGGGGTAGAAAGTGGCAGGACAAGGGGGAATGGAATAAAGCTAAAGGAAGGAAGGTTCAGATTAGATATTAGGGGGAAGTTCTTTACGGAGAGAGTGGTGAGGTGCTGGAACAGGCTGCCCAGAGAGTTGGTGGATGCCCTGTCCCTGAAGGTGTTCAAGGCCAGGTTGGATGTGGTCCCGAGCAACCTTGTGTAGCTCCAGGTCTGGAGGTTTGTGTCCCTGCCTGTGGCAGGGGGTTGGAGCTCTATGATCCTTGGGGTCCCTTCCAACCCAGACCATTCTATGGTTCTATGATTCTAAGTTTAAAAAAAAAAAAAAAAAAAAGATACATGGTTTACAAAATAGTAACGTGGAAATACTGTCCCTTATTCTAGTACTCATGTTTCTTCACAGTAAAAGCATCTTCAGAGGGTGATGCAGAAGATGTAAGTTTGTGCATGACATACTTCTTTGTCCTTTCCATCTTATATTCCACGTTATGCATAGTCTCATTTGGAGATCAATAAAGCTTTCCTGTTATCCAGAGAGAGGGATCAAATGTTATAGGAGACTCAAAAGATTTTTTTTTAAAGTTTAGTAGTATTAAGGAATGAACCCTTCCAAAATATTCTTAAGGCATATATTTTTTCATTACTTAAGTGTTAATAAAACCATTTTTAATAACAATAATAATTTAGTGATTTAATCATATTTCATTAATAACACTTTTTTATATTTTCAGCGAAACACATTTAAAGCCAAACAGAAAATAAATTAAAATATAGAAAAAGCAAGATTTGTTAACCGATATCTCTGCAAACAGAAATAGGGCTCCAAGATAGAAACCCCCTGATGGCACTGAATAGTGTCATAAATTGTGCCAAAAATATTGGATCATCATTTAAATGGTGACACTCTCTAAAGAAACACTGAACAATTTTACAGAACAAGTTCTCTAGTTCTTCTGTTCAAAGAGCTGCCAGCTTGAATTTACTGAAATCTGTATTAAGTCTTGATTGTAGTATGTTTTCTCCACTGAGCTTAGTGGCCTTTGAACAATGCCTGATATTGTAATTCTCAAGACTGTAAATAGCAAATCAATGCAAAGTATTTTTCTGTTTCTGTTTTTGGTTTAATCAATTTAAGCTTCGGTAAGAATCACAGGGAACATTTCCCACAATAAGTTTCTTGAGCAGATCAAAGTTGTCAATATCAAAGAAAATAAGACTTGCTATGCTGGATTTGACCACACATCTATTGGTTCTTGCCTTTGGCAGCAGACTCACAGTTCAGAGAAAAATGAAACCGTTAAAGTACATTTTGCCAGCTGAGAAAATGTGAAGAAACAGAAATGTGGTAAGACAGTGAAAAGTTTTGCTTTACCAGAATTATGTTTGAAGATTAATAAATGTTGAATCAGTTCACTTCAGAAAGCTACACATTTTATATCATTAACATCACTAAAAATATTAAAAAAATATCTCATCTGCTATACTATCATCCATAGTATAGTGTCTGTGACTTGGTGAAACATAAATTCCATGGGTTAAACATATACATTGAAAATAAGATTTGATCTCTCTTTAAAGGGCACAGTTCTTTAATTGTTCTTCAACTTGTTCAGCCCTATTGCCATTCTATCCAAATGATTGAACTAAAGAGGAAGGCTTTTCCGCACAGAAACAGATAAGAGTACCTGGGTGACAGAAAAAAACCCTCTAATTTTTAAAGTGCAAAATAATACTAAGTAAAAAAAACCACAAATAAAGTGCAGGCAAATCCCTGACATCTGAAAGTCAATGTTCCATCTCTTGTCCTTCTTGTACTGAAATTACCTTGCTATAAATAAATAAAGAAGTAGACTCATTTTTTTGTTCCTCACTACAAAGCTTTTTATATCTAAGATCAAATTTTCTCTCTGCTGAAATGGATAAGGAGGAGGTTCATTATCACATCAGCTCTAACAAAATAAACTTTTCAACAAAGTAATGCTACTACAATTTAAAACTCTTCTCGCTGATGTAACAGTCTGCCAGGATTTGATTAGCAACAGCAAGGGCTGGGTTCAATTTCAAGGGGTCACATCAAATTGAGGCCCCATCTAAAAACCTGAGAAAATTAAATTAAACTGTCTGGGTGCTCAGTGAGCTGTACTTCTCCACTCTCAAATGATGAATCAACTGGCTTAATGAAACAGTAAGATGTTGAAAAGAGTGAACAAAGAGGAAAACAGACATATAAACAGCACAGAGGACAACAGTTGGGTCTCTGCTAAACACCCCAATATTTACTGTGTTTGTAAAATTTGGTGGCTGTATCACCTATTCTGATATGTAGCCAGAGCTCGAGTAGGAGCTAGCTGTCTCAGTCCTGTGAGCTGTGGCCTGGGGAGTAGTACTTTCTGTGCTTTACCAAGAGGTCAGATTGTACACAGCATCTCATGCCTTCATAATACTTGTGAGACCGATGGTCTCGTAACTAGAACACTTTTCAAGAAGATGGGGAACTGGATTTGAAAATTTGCAGGCAGAGTGAGAAATCAATCCCAAGTTAGGATATTTGTTGATGCTATTCTATTATATAAAAGAAGGAGTCACACCCTGCTTCTTCAGGTTTATTAGAAGTGAGGAAGGAACTCCACTAGAGAAGGTTTAGGACTGTGGCTAATAGAGTCAGAAAAGGCAGGATCTCCTTTTTCCCGAGTAAGGCAACCAGGCACTCCTCAGCCTTTTGTGCTAGCTAGCATTCAGCAGCTCACAGAGAGCTCCTCACTAGCATCTGTTCTTATGATCTATGGTGTAAGGCACTAAACTTTCTTCAGGCATTACGCCAGCAGCAAAAGCATCTAGTGCAGAGTCTGGATGCCACTTTGAGTGCCAGAAAACCAGAGGTTTACATTGCAAGGACTAGCATGAAGTCCCTTTGTAGAATTAACCTTAGGTTCATATCATTTAGGGATTCCTACTAATACAAAACCCTTAAAAGAACTTCTAATCTGCTCATTCAGTAGTGTATTGGACTCTTTCATCTGAAGGCATTGAACTCCATAGGCAATTACTAGCCCAGGGAGCTATGTATCTCCCTTATCAATGAAGATATGAAATGTTAATGAACATACATGTGAAATACCCTTTTGAAATCAGTAGGTCATTGTGAAAAAAAGAGTTCCTAGCCCACACCTCTAAAGAAAGGAAAACTAGTGCACCCTGAGTCATTCTGGTAACTAATCAAATATATCCCAGGTGCTATAGTAAGACCTATAGAGAGATCTCTATTTAATAAGGCCACACATTGAAAAGTAATATGAGCTTTTTCCTAGGTGGCAACTGTGTTTATCAAAGCCAATGTCTACAGAATCAGAAACTGCTTTTATTCTGCAATAGCAATTATTCAGTTATGCATTTGCTTCATGACTATATATTATCACTAACATATCTGCCTGCATCCATTCTGATAGCTAGTTTTGAAGTGCTGGAGCAGAATTCCCAATTACTAATGCGTCTTCAAAGCATTTCCTAATCTTACCATACCTTCAAAATTTTAATGATAAAGATGATGATATTATTAGAAATATAACAAATTACCTCCAATCTGTGATACACTCAGAAAAATAAGGGTCTCACTGTTAAAGCTGTTTGATACTGGTTTTCTCTCTGACCTCTGTATAATGAAGTTTTTTTTCATCAGAGTAAGGCCTGCCACTGGAAAGGGAAATTTTAATTTATGCTACATAGGCCCAATAAAGATTTTTATTATCTTCTATATGCCTTTGTCTATCAGATTAAAATATGAGTTTTATGTGTATATATATATATATATAAATATAATATATTATATAATTATATATATACACACATATATATATTTATATATATATATATAAAATATATAATGTATTATATAATTTATATATATATTATTTTTTCTTTTTTTTCCCCCTGAAATAGCATTGAGACACCTAGGAACAGATGTCTGGACTACACTTTTTTACATCTATGCTAGAATTCCTTGACTTCCTTTATGGTCTCTGAAGAGGCACAATGTAAAAGAGCATTTATATTTGATGTGGTTCTTTTAATCCTAAAGAAGATGCCTAATGGTATGATAGATTAATCACGTCTAAAAATATGATGCTATCCAAAAGAACATGTGCAAATTTTTTTTATTGTGGTATGACTAAACAGGAGAGATGGTAAGCAACTACTATGTATTGTAAGAAAGGTATAGACTTTAAACTGGATTGTGAAACAATAATTGTTTCAGTTCCTAGCCCCAACTCTAATTTTCAGCAAAACCTGCAAGAAAACCCCTGCTTTCACTTTGAAGCTTGGGACTGGGACTTTCTTACATCTCTATGATATTAATGAATTATCAAGTCAGGCCAGCACTTGTAGAAAGTGCAGTAGAACATGAACAGTCACCTATGGGGATTCACAGACTGATCTTTAATGTGCTGTGTGTGTTTCTGTGAAGATAAAATCTTTGGAAAAGATCAATTGAAAACAAAAAAATTGGAAAAAAATTCTACCGAGCACATAAAAATTCTAAGATATTACTCTGTAAACAGGAGATGTCTTCAGTTGGATGTCAAAAGGCATATACATGACTCTAAAAACACACATCTAAATTTTGAGTGTGCTATTGTCAGAAAAATTTGCTAGAATGTTTATACATGGCTAAACAAATTATACTTTCCTAGGTTGGAATTAGGAGTAAGTACCAAGACTAGTTTTCATAAAATGAAATAATGATTTTTAAAGCTTGATGTTATATCCAAATTACATCTTAAACATCTGACATCTCGCAAACCTATATGCTAAGAATATGTAAGAATGAGAAAGTTTTTATAGTCTTGATAGAACAATTTCTGATGGCATTACTAAAACATAATTTTACAGATAATAGCAATTATGTACTATTTTTTTTCTTAACTTCTGGAGTATTAAGACATTTCTCTGAAGAATGCATACAAGTATCTTTCAAAGTATGCATCCTAATTTTGCCACTCTTCCTGTACTGCTCTTCTAGGAACAACTGTGATGTAGTGAGAAGTATCTCAGATGTATACCCCAAGTTTTGTTTACATTCTTATAGCCAGAATTTGATTCGCAGGGAATAAATACAATGTTGACACCAAAGAGAAAAAAAAGAAGAAAAATTAAAGAAAAAGGCAAAAGGAGAATTCTACAGTCTTATAATAAGAACTGAACACAAGTAACAACATGGGGAGTAAGTGAACACCCAAGTTTTCAAACTTTTTAGTATCAATTCACTGAGAATTCAGGGGCAATGAATGAAATTCTGGAATAAAGGAAAGGGGGAAAAAAGCCTACCTTAAAAAAGGAGAAAAGAGAAGACCCTTTTTAAAGACCTAGGCAGCTTATTTTTAATTCTTCAGTAAACAGAGAAATGAATAATAGTAATAATAATAAAAAATAACCTAGATGGAAACATAGCAAGCAGCAAAAATATAATCTTTTCTGGAATAAAGAATGTTAAACCTCTGCTTTCCTCACATGGGCATGGTAGCAGGCCTTGTAGAGAGGAGAAACAATATATATATTATATATATATATATATAAAAAGAATATATTTTTTATATATATATATATATTTCAGTAAGGCTTTTGATACTGCTTTGTGAGACATAAACTGACTGTGAAAACATGGATTAGGTAACAGAATAAGAAAACTGAGCAGAACCCTGCACTAAGATCAAGATTATCAATGGCTTACTCCTAAAACAGAAGGATGTAGCAAATGCATCTGTTTAGGTCCAGTAGGTCCTGAATAATACAGTAGTTCCACTAACAGTCTGGAAAATGGAATCAAGAGCTTGCTAATGACATCTACAGAGAGTATCAGGCTCCGTCTGGCTATAAGCAGATTGGGGAACAGATTTCAAACTCAAAATGACTGTGAAAAACAGGTTTCACTCCACTAAAGGCAGGTGCAAGTTCTACCTAGGCAAGAGTAATGAACTAAATGATCCTGGATGGGGAAGAACTGGAAGAGAGGGCAGACAGGCAGATCTGAAAAAGGTGAACATAAACTCTGATAGCTAAACAGGAGTATAATCCATGAGATGTGTGAGGTAGCTTGTTATGAATCTATTGGAACTGTTGACAGAAGACATTGGCTCATTAGGAAGTGATCCATACTCTGAGCATAACTAGCAGTCTCAAACAATTGACTTACAATGAAAGATGGAAAGATCTGGAATTGTCTAATTTTTCCATTTTAGAGAAATTTCTGACATTATGATGTATTTCTGATGCATTATGACTAAACTTTTCTCCTTTTCTTCTTAATATCCTTTTTCTTCGGTGCCAAAATATGAAAATACTCTGTCACAAAAGATTGATGACACCAAGCTGAGTGGTGAGGTTAATGTGCCAGAGGAACAGGATGCCATCCAGTGGGACCTAGACAGGCTGGAGAAGTGAGCCCAGGTGAACTTCATGAAGGTCAACAAAGAAAGGTGCAGGGCCCTGCACCTGGATTGGGACAACCCCCGTTATCCATACAGGCTAGAGGATGATGTGCTTGAAAGCAGCCCTGAGGAAAAGGACTTGGAAGTACTTGTGGATGAAAAGGTGGACATGAGCCACCAATGTACATCTGCAGCCCAGAAGGCAAACCATGTCCTGAGCTGCATCAAAAGTGTGGCCAGCAGATTGAGAGAGGTGATTCTGCTTTCACCTGGAATAATGTGTCCAGCTTTGAAGCCCGCCACACAAGAAGGATATGGACCTGTTGGAGCACATCCAGAGGAGGGCCATAAAAATGATCAAAGGGCTGGAGCACCTCTCCTGTGAGGACAGATGGAGAGAGTTGGACCTGTTCATCTTGGAGAAGAGAAGGCTCTGGGGGCACCTTATAGCAGCCTTCCAGTGCCTGAAAGGTGCCTGTAAGAAAGCTGGGGAAGAACTGTTCATGAGAGCATGTAGCAATAGGACGAGGCACAATGGTTTTAAACTAGAAGAAGGTAGATTTAGATTGGATATTAGAAAAAAAATCTTCAATATGAGGGTGGTAGTAGATTGCTGGCACAGGTTGCCCAGAGACGTAGTGGAGGTCCCATGCCCAGAGATATTCAAGGTCAGGCTTGATCAGGCTCTGAGTGACCTGATCTAGTGAAGATTCCCCTACGTACCGCAGGTGGTTTGGACTAGATAACCTTTAAAGGTCCCTTCCAACCTAAAACATTCTATGATTCTATGATTCTATGATTAAAACAAAGATGGCAAGCAAAAATAGCTGAGGTTTATTTGTTTATCTCACAATTATTAAGTATGACTTTTTTGACAGTCTGAGATTCAGTATTTTGGGAAAGGCATTTATTTAACTGTTTTAGAATACATGGGTCAAGTTCTTTGATTAGTATAAACTTTTGTAGTTCCATTGTCTTAACCTAGGACATAGAACATTCCTTAATGTTCCTTGCTTCTCAGTTGAATAAATAGAGACTCTCTAGTTACTTAGCATCAGGAAAAGCTTTATATAATTAAGATCCTTGTACATTTTTATTGTAGACAACTATATAAATTAAGGATAATTGGGTAAACACGCAAAAGGATCCATTGAGCTATTTTTATGATCTAGTAGCATAGAAAAATGTGATGCAATATCCTTCTAAGAAAGGAATTTCTGTATGATTACCACTAAACTGGGATAAACAACTTGCTCCTCTAGGACTTACAGAAGGGAACAATAACATTAGGGACAGGTCTGTTTTACCTTGTGCAGAACCCCTGAGGATCTTGGTTCTTCAATTCAGATTTTGTCATGCCAATAAAATGTTATCGCTTGAGTTGAACTGAGCCATGGACTTTGCCTTCCATAAAGGATTAGATAAGTCTAGAGCATTTACAAAGACTCCCAGTGTGCTACTGGAGCCCAGATGTGATGGAGATTTCCTAAATATTACGGAATGACTGGAATTTGGGAGCAAGTCTGAGGCAGAAGCAGTAGGTTTTCTGTTAATAAGATCCAGTTTCTGTTCATTTGCAATAGATTATTTCCTCTGATAATGCTTCAGCAGTGGAAAGAGTATATGGTAAAGTGTGTATATTTCCAGAACTACATTAATTTCCAAGCCTGGGCCTATGCACCCACATATGTACTTGGAATTAGAAAACACATGCACAGATCCTGACCGTTCTGCTTTCTGAATCTCAGGCTCCACAGAAAAAGTTGCAGGCTGGACAGGGGTGACAATGATGCCTGTTATAGGCATCATATATATATTGTCCTCCAGCCCAATTGAAGTTTCCTTCCCTAAGAAGACTTACTAAAATGTTCTATTAATTTCCTTAGTGGAAAACTATGGTTACAAGCACACAAGTTTAGTAAAAAAATCCCTTATTATTTATTAGTTATTAGCTATTTATGCCTCCCTAATTTCCATAAGATTATAAAATTCCTAAGAGATAAAGAACAAATGCACTGTCACAGGCCATCAAAATGCTCAGAATCCAATACAGTAAATCTTAATGGGTGTGAAAAACATGAAACTTTGTACCACATAGAATATGTGGTAGAGTCAGCTGTCCCATTTTTTTTAATGCGTAAGATATCTGACACTTTATGCTGTGCACATTCTTTTTCAAAACAGTGATTGTGGCTTCCTCTGCACTGACTAAATTAATCCTCCTAATCTGATGGTTGTTCTGATCCTGTGAGGACTAGATTAATGAAATCACTCCTCTGATGTTTCCCGATTATTCTTGTAAACCAGCTGAATGATTCTAGGGATCAAACGAAAGAAAACACAGGGATTCAAATAAATAAGACTGCATGTTTCTCTGAAGGTCCTTTGCTGTCCATTAAATTCTTCCCTGATTCTTCCAATTAGCACCAAACCAGGAAAGGCAAGAAGTGCTGTGATTTCTGTTTTTCTGTTATATACCATTCATAATCTATCACTCATGTAACAGTGATTTCTCTGGAAATGGTTCCTCGGTCAAGACATTCATGAACCACACTACCAGGACATGATATAAGATCAATCTTTACTAATGTAAATGTGTAGATAATGAACTGATTATTCATTACCTACTTCAATGAGGACTTTCTGGACACATTTCTTCATTAAGGGAATGGATTTATGGCTCATTTGGATTAGACATACTACTCTATCCTTATTAAGCTGATTGTCTTCTGTCTACCTCCCCTTTCTTCATGAATTCAGAAAAAACACATATACATCTGCATTTTAATTTCTCTTTCCTACCTCCCTTCTCCCTTTGTTCCCCTCCTTCATTCTTTTTGTCTTTTATATTTATATTTAAACAAGGTCCTTGAACCTTTGTACTTTTGTAAAGCTTCCCATAAAGTGAATTTTTTTTGCATCTCCACCTCACTACCTGCATCTTTCCTTGTTAATTGTCCCTTTATTTTACCTCCCACTCTTCAGCTTTTTTGCTGCATTATTCCAATCACACCTACATTTCTTCCACTTTCTATAGAATAATTTTAACAGACAACTTTCAACGAAACCTGACATTTCATTCTTCCCTCAGTGACCAGGTTTTCAGTTCAGTTCCTGACTCTCCATATTATTCATGAACACTTATTTATTTAAAATTTGTGTAGATGTGGTTCTTGGGGACATGGTTTAGTTAACATGGTGGTATTGGACAGACAGTTGGACTTGCAGTTGGTCCTTTCCAACCTTCAACATTCTATGATTATAAGACTTTGTTCTTTGCACTTCTTTTGCTATCACAGATTGCATTTCTTTTGCTCCCATCTCTAATTAACTGAAACTCCATATTTATTTCTGCATTTTAAATCCTTTTCTTACTACATTTTTCCCCCTATATCTTTATCCAATTAACAACCTGTTAATTAGAATGTTCTGATATAAGTTTATGCTTCTAATATGCTGTTAAATATGAAACATTTCTATTACATTTCCTTATATGAGTTTCAGTCCTCTGAACTCTTGGTCTTTTTAGCTGCTCTCTAATATATTTACATTACACCTTTAAGAATAAATTATGCAAACTGGCAGTGAATCTGCTGATAACACAGTCATCCCTAATGACTGTCCACATGAACATATTTTTTGATTACTCAAGTTTTAGCCACTTCATTTGGGCTGTAACTTAATAATGGCATAATCTGACAACTGAGCTGACATCTGTGTGACACCTGTAAAGTAATACAATCAGGACACTGGAAGGTAGGTGTATGTAATGCACAGATGGTTAAGGCTGGTTCTTTAATATGTTTATTACATATATGCCTATAAGCCTATAATCATTGAAGAGAAAAAGATGCCTCTAGTGAGGATTCAAAACACCTAAGTTAGTTTTTGCTCTGAATCACCTATTAAATTGGATTCCTAAAATTACTTTGGGTAAACACTATGAACAAGGTTTTCAGAAGACAATTGTACTCATGAACATTCAAGGAAGAATATTTAAAGGCCTTCAGGGAGAATCATAATTAGAAACTTAGTAGATCTGAAGGATTATGAGAATATATGCCCAAAGAAAGAGATGCTACTAAGGACTATCTTTTTTTATTAGGACATCCTACTCCTAGAAATGGATGTCAAAAAATTAATGTAAAAGCAGTCTTCATACTTGCCTTCTCTAACACCCTTGAGTGAAAATATAAAATTAAATATTTAATGCTTTCAAAGTTCATGAGTTTAAGAAATCTTAATTAATGTCAGCAGAAAACTTTCCAACAGAAAAATGTCAACACTTTCATTCATCTCTCTTGAATCGATCTCACACTCATACAGGAAATGTCAGAATATCTAAATATAAATGTATAAATATTGACAGTTTTCAGAGTGGGTTTTTTTCATCCTACAGCTAATGAAGGTGAATGAAAGTGAGCTATTAGTCCTAAGCTAGTCTAGAGCAGCTTTCTCATCTCTGATGTGTTACTTGACGAAGCTCTTATGTTTGCAGAATGTGTCAGAATAATCTTCTCATGAATTCAAGTATATTAAACAATGGTAACTCTTCCAAATTTTAAAATACCCTGATGATATTTGTGATATGAGTGCTGAATAAGGATACCACTAATAAATACACATCCAATCCTATTATTAGTAAACAGTTCTTTAAAATAAAATATGATACATATGTCTAATTACCACTTCAAAAAGTGATGAGTGCATTAAAATTGTAATATAATTGATATTATTATTCTCCAAATCATGATGAATACTTATCCTTTAATTATTTTGCTATTTCCATCTATGTACCACCCCTTTACAAGAAAGAGCGCCTGATGAGAAAAAGCGGAAATTGTTGCTTGAAATTTACTAACACATAGTGAGAAAGCAAAAACTTCTCATGATTCAAAGATAAGCAGGCAACTTTCACAGTAAAACTTACAGCTTCACAATTTTTTGGCATTTGATATAAAACTTTTCTCCCGCAGACAACTGCTCAGGTCAGAACCTCTTAAAAAGTGTTTCTGACCTTGAGGTTGCAGAGTGGAGCCTGAAGACCAGAGGGCCTGGATGTACCTTAAAGGTTCAAAATTAAAAAGCCAAGACAAAGGATCCTGAATTTATTTGCTCTTTATCATTCTAAGTTTATCCTCTCTGACTGGTGTTAACACAGTGGATCTATGTCCCCTAAAGCATAACCACTGACAGTGACACTGTATCTGGCTGCATGGCTTCAATCTTGAATCTGGACACATACAGTCAGACTTTGAAGTGGACTAAATGCCTGCTTGAGAATTTGAGGGAAACAGCGTTCCCAGTTAAATACTGCAGGCCATTTAGAGTATGGGGACAGGAAAGTAGGTAGGGACGTGCTCTGTGTGAGCAGAAGAATGAGCTGCATAGGGACTGGCAAGAGCCTTGCCTTTTGCTCTTGCTGATCAGGAGAGCCATCTGTGTTGAGCAGATTCTGGCAGTGCGCTGGTAGGGTTTCATAGCCCAATAACCTTTAAAAGGGATTATTTCTTTAAATAACACTTTCAATCTTCCCCTCAGTTACCTTCTGGTTATGGTGTAGGTATTCAAAGTGCGTGGGGTGTGGGGCAGTGGAGAAATATTATTTACATTATGTAAATTCTGACAGTCTGTGCTTTGTTTCCAAATATTGCCATGTTTTGTTTGATGTCTTTCAGACACATTCAGTGCAAAGACATTATGTAAAAGAAAAGAAGTTTAAATTTAGTCTGGGTGAAATGGGTTTTGGAAAGCTATGTTGACATGCATATTATTCATGTGTAGAAATGACTTTAATTTTAATAGACTGCCTAGATATTACATAAGTAAAAGGTAATATTGAAGCAACATAATAATGCCACTTTGTCAAGTTTCAGAAAAAGCATGGAAGCAGTCAGTTTCCCAAGACTAACTTTTGAACACACAGGTACTAATTAGCTGTGCAACTATTGCTGTGTATTTTCTCCTAAACTCTTGACTTAATATTTATGAAAGGAATAATACTGAAGGTCTACAAATCTTGTAGATCATTTATTTTGGAGTAGTCATTCAGTAAAATGCTACTAAAGTCGTCCACATTCAGTTTCACACCTGTAAATGGCCACCGCAAGTATGACTTTAAAATTAGAACAATGGTCTTCCTCAGTCACAGTTGTTCTTATTCTTCTCTCTTTTACTATCTCTTCCATGGTTGACATCAGAGAAGGAAAGGAAGCCACCCAGAGGGATCTTGACAGGCTGGGAAGGTGGGCCCGGGTGAACCTAATGAGGTTGAACACTGCCAAGTGTAAGGTGTTGCACTTGGGCCGAAGGAATCCCAGACATAGATACAGACTGGGAGAAGAGCTCCTGGAGAGTAGCCCTGCTGAGAAGGACCTGGGGGTTCTGGTGGATGAGAAACTTAACATGAGCCAGCAGTGTGCTCTCGCAGGTCGGAAGGCCAATGGTATCCTGGGCTCCATCAGGAGAGGGGTGGCCAGCAGGGACAGGAAGGTGGTTGTCCCTCTCTACTTTGCCCTCGTGAGGCCCCATCTGGAGTACTGTGTGTAAATCTGGGGCCCCCAATACAAGAAAGATGTAGAACTGTTAGAGAGGGTTCAGAGGAGGGCCACAAAGATGATTAGAGGGCTGGAGCACCTGCCCTGCGAGGAGAGGCTGAGGGAGCTGGGCTTGTTCATCCTGGAGAAGAGAAGTCTGCGGGGGGACCTCATTGCAGCCTTTCAGTACGTGAAGGGAGCATACAAACAGGAGGGGAATCAACTTTTTAAAGGGGTAGAAAGTGGCAGGACAAGGGGGAATGTAATAAAGCTAAAGGAGGGGAGGTTTAGATTAGATATTAGGGGGAAGGTTTTCACAGAGAGAGTGGTGAGGTGCTGGAACAGGCTGCCCAGAGGGGTGGTGGATGACCTGTCCCTGGAGGTATTCAAGGCCAGGTTGGATGGGGCCCTGGGCAACCTTGCGTAGATCTGGCCTGAGGTTGGTGTCCCTGCCTGTGGCAGGGGGTTGGAGCTCTATGATCCTTGGGGTCCCTTCCAACCCATGCCATTCTGTGATTCTGTGATTCTGTTATATGTATGCTTATATAGGTATTACATGCAAATATATTGTAGGCATGTGTATATATATGTATGTGTGCATATATATATATATAGATGCATAGATATGTGCATATATTAGTATACACATGTACCTATGTATCCTACATATGGAAGATGCTTAATGAAAAATCAAGACAAAAATAGCAAATGCAGAATAAATATGTCAAATAATGAAAGGTATCATGCAGCAGGTGACAGTGGGTTAGACTATCAGCTTATAAATGATGTGTTGTATATGAATCCTTTCATCTAATATTTGTAAACTCACAGCAGGCACATCCTCTGGTCTATTGCAGAAAGTTTTATTGATTCACAGAGGAATAGCAAATTCTACCTGAGGCAGCAGTTCTTCCAAAAATGTTGTTGGTATCAGAAGAAAATAAAGAAAATCTTATTGTTAGATATGATTTGTGATACGATTCTTCTCATGTGCTGAGTATTAAGGTATTTTAAAAGATCTTAGTGTCCACACAAAGATATAAGGAACACTTCTTCTTGTAACAAAATCAGTCCTGAAAATTTCATATTTCACAGTCCATTAACCTGCTATTAAAGACCAATGACAGGATTTCTTTCAGAAATGAACTTTGCATTGTGCAAGAAGTTAGCAGTGATACCAGGAGAGAGAAGAGGAAAAAATCCCACCCAAAACAACAACAAAAAAATAAGCCCCAGAACACAATTCTTATCAAAGTCCATGCTATTAAAGAAATGAAATTGCAGCTATACAAAGCTGAAGATACCAATTATGTGTAATGGTGCAGAACCAGGTTACATCAGCATTGAGTTTCAGGCAGTTCACATTCCATTTTACCTGCATTTGCAGAAAGTTGAGCCAGTGTCAACTCCCACTTAGGATGCAGTTGATCAGTGTTACAGAAAGTCAAACTGACAGTTAAGAGGAAGCAAAAGGTTCTGGGTCATGTCTCTGCTGGGTTTTAATTCATACTCATTAGGAAAAATAATATAACAGAGTGCAAGTTAGATTTTCAAACTGAACAGCATACATATGTATGGAATACAGTTAAAATGTTTGGTTGGATAGATGAAAGGCAAGTAAAAGAATTTTTTGATTAATTTGAGTAAGTGTGTTCTCTGCCTGTTCAAACTGAGGCATTTCAGCATTAAGTAACATATTGTCTGGGCTAGGGGAACAAAGCATGAGAATACCATGAGGTGTGCTGTCTCTTTTAACTGTGTTCATTTCGGAGGGAGCAATAAACATTAGGATGCTTTAATTCATTTTATTTCAATGGGTGCAATAAACATTAGAGGCCCTTTAGTACCCCTTTTTGAAATGTCCCACTTGACTAATTTTGGTCTGATTTAAAAAGGAAAGACAGGATACAAGAATAATTTAACTCTCTGTCTGGCAAACCATTAATTTCTAAGTTGTTGCCTCAAAAGAAAGGACTAGTAACAATAAAAAATTAATATTAATTGCTCTTCTAACTATGACACTGTGGCACCAAAGTGGCTCCTGCCATTGTAGACTGAAGAACTCGCTCGAAGAATACAGCACACAAGGGATACTTCCTAAGGTATTTAAGTAGCCAGTTTCATAGATCTTAAAATGTTCTGTGCATCCACAGATCAGATGCGAGGCTACATACATGTTAAAATTAGGACTTTTACATGGGTTGTACAAAGATGTCATGATAAAAGAAATTACACACTGTCTGATATTGAGATGATCTATTTTGAAAATATGAGATTTTTCTTCCTATTTGATTTGTAGGCAGTTGTCTTGGATTGACCCTGACCAGTAGTTAAGCACCCACACATCTGCTTTCTTGCTCCCCACCCCCGGTGGTACAGGTGAGAAAATCAGAAGAGCAAAAGTGAGAAAACTCAGGGGTTGAGATGAAGACAGTTTAATAAGTGATGCAAAGACACTCACCACCTCCTACAAGCAGACTGATGCCCAGCCAGTCTCATAGCAACTGCTACCTTGGAAGATATTCCCCCACTTTCGCATCAGCTTTTATTGCTGAGCATGATGCCATGTGATATGGAATAGCTCTTTGGACAATTCAGATCAACTGTCCTGACTCTGCCCTCTCCCAGCTTCTTGCCTATTTGTTGAGGGGAGGGAGGAGACAGACAGACAAACATGCAAGTAAAGGGACTCTCAAGTACGATAATTTATGAAAAGCTTACTGTTTTAAATTATAATAATTAATCCCACTAGGAAAACAAAAACCAAGCAAAAAACCCACCAGACAACAAGAGACTGAATCAAACTCTCCGGATAACTTTTTCCTGATAACTAGATCAACAATGTGCAAGAGTTCCCTAGCTTTAGTTATCTAGTGGTAAGAGATGCTGATAAAGATAGTAAAATTCTCGTAGTTTTGGATATATCTATTTTGCTTTGTGTAATGTTACTTTAAAAAGAAAAGCTTCTCCAGTTGACAGAGATTTGGTTATGGACTAATCTGAGCTCCTGGTGAAGTTAATGGTTAAATTTTGGGGACTGCAGCAGTACTATCACCTAGTATGCTATAATTTAAGAAAGTTATAATATTGTTTCTATTTTCAAAAAAGTCAAACAATCGTTCTATCTTTTTACATAACTGATACGGCATTTCGTATTTAATAAAAAGTACTTAATAGATATGTGTCTGGTTGAGTTAATCTCCTTAAAGATAACAGTAACCTATCTTCTCACAAGCTTCCCTTAAATAGGTTTTTAACCTCCTATCTTTTTATTCCTTATTTTAAGTTCACTGTGTATTAATGTTATTTGGTTAAACACATCCTATCTATTTATCTATAGATTAATTCAATCTATATGGTGTCTATTAACAGAATGCCTCAGCACATGACAGTATTACACAAACATTACCTTTAAAATTTTGTGGCAAGAGGTCAACTAAGAACAATATCCTACTTCTATCTTTTTTCTTCTAGGTCAGGAATTTTTGACCAGTTTTACAGGCAGTTGCAAATGTCTGTATCTGAGAAATGTGTTTTTTTCACTTATGTTTGAGTAATGTTCAGTAACATTTTCAGTCATTTTTCAGTATAAGTATACATTTTTACTATATTCCTTCAAAATAAGTGTATGCTCCCTCTCATGATTTGACTGCTGAACTTGAGCTTCTGAATTCTAGGAAAATATATGAAATCACATTGGTATATATTAGTATTTATAACATCTCTAGACAAACATTTTACCTCAAGTTTACTGTGTATCCTTAGGTAGAATAATAAATACCTTGGTATGCTGTGATAAACTGTTTAATAAAAAGAAAATAATAATGAAACCCTTCTTTTCACTCCCGGCTGATATGTTTCCATACATTTTATTGGTCTGAAAGGTAGAATTCTTGGCAGAGAAATTGTCCCATGGGCCACGTAAGGGGCACATGGTATAATTCAGCCTGGTGTAACTATAAATGACCAGAATAGAGTCCGAAAGGTCTGCTCGATTCAATATCTGATTTATGTTTTGTGCCAGGGTGAGGAGGTTTGGGAACTGATCCAGACAGAAGGTAAGCTTCCTGCTATGGCTGGAGCGGTCCAGGTGAGAGAGGGTACACGGAGCAGGAGTGTTTTCTGGTGATTAATTCAACGAACACTATTCTCTTCATGGAAAGACATTTATTTTAATAATTCTTTAGTTAACCGTATGTCATAGACACTTAGAGGTATGCATGGTATCTGTTACCTTTTGATTGAAAGTGCATTTTTCTTTGGTACCATTTATCTGTGGAATTCCTTATAAAAGTGAGGGGGAGGTCAAGTCTGTTGAAAGTGCAGTTAATCATGCACTATGCAAATAAGGTAAAATGGATGGGAATTTTGTTAGGGTTATTTTACATGCTAGCAGTGGAAATTGCGCAATTGATCTGATTTTGCTGGACTTGATTATCAAATTCTCACCTCATTCTTCAGATGTCCTGGGTTTCAGTGTACGTTCTATATGTGGTATCCAAATACATATAGACACCCAGAATGTACGTGCTTCATAACATATCTAATATAGACCGTAAACAGTTCTAATTTATAACAAAAACAAAGAAAAAAACAAACCCAAAAAGGAAAAATATTTTGATATTTCCTGAAAACCAAAAGATGGCTTTTCCTCACAGTACCTTAGTTACAGACATATGTGTGCAGAGAGAGAGTAGAAATGAGAGTTGCAACATCTTTTTCTTACTGTTTAATCAGAGGACATGCCTGCACTTGAGATAAGAAAATTATTTTATATGGAAAATATCCAACTTCTACTTTTGACTGATTTTAGACCTGGGTGAACCAAAAATTCAAACCTCATAGGGAATATAGATTTTTCTAGAAACTGCACTTTTCATTATTTTAGACAGAGCTAGGAGAATTTCTGATCTGATCCATAGAACTTGTTATATCTTAGTACGTCCCAGAAAAAAAAAAATATCCACAGAAATTTGCTGTCACTATTATTCTAGACAGAAAAATAGTATTTTTGAAACAGAAACTGGTTATTAAAGTTGCCAAAAGGAAAATTCCTTTTAAAGTAATTCTTTCCTGTGGCAAACATGTCTCTATTTGAATCATGTATAAACTGTATTCATGTAGAAATATTTAATATTATACAAAATAAAAAATTTTTGATTCATGAATTTTCAGTTAATCAGTGTATCTCAACAGCAAGAATATGACATTGAATACTATATGCTTAGAGTAAATATTAATTGGATTAATTTCATATTTAGAAAAAAAGTAAGCTTGACAAATAATGAGGTGCTTGAAAATCAAGAGAAAGACTTCAATAATTTTTCCTGGAAAAATCAGTTTGGATAGTAATTTTCCAGCAGGCTATTCTGATCAATAATATTTTATTAGAAGACACTCCAAAATGATTGCATCCTGCCAATCATTTTACTTTTAACATGGTGCTTATACATGTATTTTTGAGATCCATTTTATTTGCATTTTTCCTTGTTCATGTAAGCTGTCATGAATTGTAAGGTTTATCTGAAAGGAAGAGAAATGACAAAGTTTGGATCTTTTCTCAGTTGTCTATCAAGGTTAATGTAAGTAGAAAGGGTAGACTGATTTTGTTTAGGTTTTGGGGGTGGTTTGGAGTTTTTTGTTTGTTTGTTTTGTTTTGTTTTTCAGTTTCTCTGACTTCTATTTTTGGTGTCAATGGGTTTTCTCAAAAAAATTCTAACAAACCAACCTGTTTGTGTTCCTCAAATAAATCAAGATTTCTCGATCTTTCTCAAAGTTTTGAACAGTTCTTGTGCATCCTGTCATCCTGAGCTGTGAACTGTGCTGTAAACCAATTGGTTCAAACAGTTTCCATGACCAATTCTTTACTACAAAAAATTCTAAAACTCCTATTAATTGATAAAGCTAATTATGACATAAAATCTTTCTTTTCCATTTCATGATGGTATTTTACCATGAGGAATGTCAGCTTGCATTTACATGTGACAGATATCTTAAAAATTCCTATGATTTCTTGGTGCTTTTGGGTCTGCAAAAAATCAACATAACAGAACGATCCATTCTACTTATTTTAATTCCTTTTTGTAGCCATTCCAGTGGAGACTTACTAACGTGTAATGGCAGTGGACCATGTTGAACTTTTGCTTTAGGAGTCTGACAACCAGAGGGTTAATTAGTTTTGCCAGGCATTTGTACATTTGCCATTTTTTTAAAGCAGTGAAGAAGAACTAAAAGAATACTATTTAAATTTTGTCTATAAACATACCTAATGGAGTTTTAAATGGTATTTAAATTATGTCTAAGTAGATCTCTAAACTCATTTAGCAAACAAATGACTACTAATGCTTCAGATAAAAAGACTGCTGTATTGGGTAATGATCTCTGAAGGGAAAGTAATACAGGTCAATAGAAAATTCTCTATCATATTAGGTAACAATTTATGTTTTATGTTATCTTAAACATTTTGAGGGTGTACTGCTTATTGCATACTATCTTGATGGAGAAATAGGAGCTGTAGAAAACATTGTGTCGTCTTCACAGCAAGAAACTTTGCACTGCTGATTATGTTTCTAGCAAGGGAAAAAATGTGCACAGGTCTTTTCAGGAGTCTCGTTTCATTAAATGCTTCACTAAAATAAAATATTAATAATAGTAATTTTGTGGATGGACTCATGTAGCTGGAGATGGCATTAACACTTGATCTGTGTAAATGTTTCTGGAAGGATTATAAGACACATTGTCTTGATTTTGTATGATTGTAGTATTTTGTTTGCTTGCCTTCCAAAAGAGCTACAGAAATAAGAGCTTAGAAAATTGTTCATAAGTCATTGATTATGATGGGGAAATGTGAAGATTTTTATCAATTTAATACACCAGATGTAATTAGTTTTATCTAACTTTATACATCTGGAAATTGTTGGGTTAATTCCCACTCAGTGTTAACTATTTACAATAGAGATATCTAAATCAGAGCTAGGTGATACAGTCTTTCTACATAGTCAGTACAAATCTAACCAAAACTCTCATCGGATGGATTGTATACCCTTAACTGTTAGCAGGTATAGGTTTCTTTCCAGTGGGTACAAATGAAAGCTTGATGACAGCCTTAAAGTTGATGCCTGAGTTCTGGGTGAAGGTGAATTTTAACACAAACTATTAGCCACAGCAGGGGGAGTGTCTTTGTGGAACAGACAGAATCATTTCACTAGCTCCTTTGTAAGTACTAATAAAAGCAAAAAACAAATTAGTTGGTACACTAAAGAGAGTATACTAATCAGCATACAGTTTATTTTATACTTGACTAACAGTTCCAGTAGTGCACAAAAAATTTTGCTTAAATAGGAAAAAATTTACCACATCAACACCGTTAATAGAGTATCAGAGAAGATATTAAAGTAATATTCACCTTTTCTAAATGTTACTTTGTTTGGATTTGTATCACTTTGTTAGCTTGTTATTTAAAAATTCTCAGAGAGAGCACCCTTATCACAATCCTGACAAAAGCATACATATTTAGGTGGCTTTTTTCCCTGCCATGTACTTTTTATAATTACATTTGCAAACACGGTAACTATGGTTGCAAACAGCAAGTTAAACATTCCTGTCATGACCTTTATTTGTTATCTTCTGCTAAATTTATTGCAGTTCACCAGCAAATTTCTGTGTAGGCTTTTGCTATCTTTTACTTTCCTCCTCCTCAGACCCCTACTCTTTGCCAAGAAGAAGGAACAACGTGCCTTCACACAACCATATGGGCAATCATTTACACAAACACTGCCATGCATAGACTAGATGATAGCTGTACATCTCATTCTCCTTTCCACTACTCTCCTTTATACTGAAACACTTGAATATGTTCTTGCTAGCATTAAATGGTTACCATACTAGGAAAGTTACCATGAAAAGGTCAGGTTTACATTTTTGTTTATATTTATTGTGAAAAATGAAGAAGCTGATAAAGATTTTTTGATGATACTTTCCTTCATGTTATCTGACATGCAGAAAATGGAGGAATATATCTGTTATATGTGTGAAAGTGAGTTCTTATGAATGTAACACTGGCAAAACATGAAAAGAGTAGAAAAGAACAAGCGACAGAACGTGTTTGTAAAGGAGCAATGAGTTCTACTGTAATAAAAGAGAAGAATTTAGTAGAAGTATTCCAGAGAGATCTGCTAATATCCCTTAGTAGAGCAATAATATTCATCCCTCCAGGGGAGTACAGTTTATTCTGTGGAGTCTGATCAGATGAGAGTATTGCTATCTACAGCACACCACAAGCAGGTAGGTGTGAGGTGAAATATGCCTTTGGCGTCAGGACTTCAGTTTGAAGTGTTAAGCAAGTGGGCAAATATTGCCAACAAATTACAAGCAAAACAGAAGTGTCTTGAAAATGGCACTTGCTCCTGGGCTCAGGTGAAGGGAGAGATTGCTTTTGTACGGTTTTGTGTCGCAGAAAGCATGTATTACCAATGCAAGAGCTCAGCAGGAGTAATGGCCGAAGAAGAGAAAAGGCTGTGCCTTGAAGTCTGCAAGGACACAGGACTGAAACTGAATTTTTTAAGAGGTAACGAAATTCACACTGAAAACCCAAAGGAAGAATAATATCTGATTACATTTGAAAACTGCAAACTGTGATGTTTCTTGGGAGTACAGTCTACAGCAGCAAGGCGACGTCACAACAAATGTTCCCTAGAGTGCTGAATCTCTGTTTTGCTGTCTGCATTTGGTGTGAGGAACATGCTGAAAAGCAATCAGTGAGCTGAGCTAAAGCTGCCTTTGGCTGGAATGCCTGGATGGTTAACTTATGCATATTTTTTAAAAGTGTGTCAAAATATGTCAAAATACAAAGCGCAGCAGAACAGCTCAGCCATATGTGAGTGGTCATGAAACTGGAAAAATGGATGCTCTGTTTTGTCCTTTGCAAAGGGAATGCTACTCTGCTGCTTTTGTTGCCAGCCCTTCCAGCTGACATACTTTTGTGGCAGACGTTCACTTGTGCTCTCTAGTTTCAGACACATTAGGCAAAACGCTGCCCTGCTGAAAGTAACAGGAGTTTAACTATTGATTTCAGTGGCTTTCTCTAAATTGGTTGACCAAAGACTCCTTCTATGTGCAGGGTAGAGCTGTTTGTACTAGCTGCTTGCTGACCCTTTTTCCCAGCCAGCAAAACCCAGGCATGCTACTAGACCCTCCTTTCTTAGGCATAATTTTTTTTTGTAAAAAAAATCCACATATGAAGTCATTGCATTGCTTGGGCAGGTGTCCTATTTTCTGCTTGGTCAAGGTGTGATCAGTGGGGTTAGAATTTTGCTATGGGATTAAATCCTCTAAGTGTCTGTCTCCAGACACTTGCAGTGCACAGACAGACTTGCAATGTCTGATTCTGTGGCTATTTTCTATGCAATTTTCTAATCTTTTTTTAAATCGTGCACAGAAAATACCAGTTCACTATAAGAAGAAAACCTTTCTCCCACAAAAAGGATGTAGAAAGCTGAAACAAAAGCTTTATGCTTTCTTCCATGTACTAGCATGACAATCTCACCTCTGAGATGCTGCATTGCCACTTCTTTTAAATCTGGGTCAATGAGCACCTTCTCTGGCCAGACACCTGACAACACACTGCATACTCCTTTGGCAGAAAGACCCATGCTGTACCTGAAAGCAAGAGCACACTAGAATAGAAAGAATGATGGATAAGTTGAAGGAGATTTTCAGACTTACAAGCCTGAAGGGGAAATGAGAAAAGTCAAAACAGCATTTGTGAAATGAGGTAAAGACAGTGATGTAAACATGTTTTTCACATCTTTTACAAGGTGCGGGACTGAAAAAATACAGAACTATTTTGTAGCTATAATGCTTGGGCCCAGCAGAGGCAGCCCAGTATAGGTTTTTATTTTTCCAGGTTAAGTGGCCTAGAAAAAATAAGCTTTGGAATCAGGAAAAGGAAAGGTCACAGATTATTAGAAGACTGAGAAAGTATACATGCCTAGTTTCACCTGGAAAAGATTGAAAATGCTGTCCCTGGCATATATGAGGTGTACTCAGAGTATTTTCAAAAGACAGAGGGACTTAAGCAATATATTTTTAAAGCAAGACTTGTAAAAGATTCTCAAGATAATCTTCTTAGTGTAAATAAATCAGTTTGGATCTTTATATTATATTCCATGATGATCATTATTTATTTTTATTGTTTCCACTCAGAAAAGCTAAATGTATTAGAATAGATTCCTCCTGCTGTGTTTGGCTCCTTTGAATTGTTGGAAAGGTCTGAAAAGAAACTGGAAGCTGTCTGCTGTTGCCCATTCAAGATTTCCCCTGAGGTGCGAACAAAGGAAAATCTTGGAAAAGATTGCTCTTACATTTCCATGTTAGCTTAGTGATTATGTTCGGAGTAGCAAAAGTCTTGCCTGTTCCCATGATGAGGGCCCCCTCTCCTTAAGAGCTAAGGAGTCTGCTCTGGAGGAGTCAGTTGGGTCACCAGTAGATTTCCTTACTCAGGCATTAGCCTGTGAGGACCAGATGTCATATTACATGCAAAAGGGTAGGACGGAAAGATTAAATTAAACATGTACAAATCAATAGGGAAAATTATATGTTAATGATTTCAAGCCTGACCATTTCTAAGATTACTTGGTTGTACTTTCATAAAGTAAGATATTTTTGAGTTGAATAGTGCACACACGTTGAGAATAAGGAGTCTTTTATCAAGTTCTGCACTGCATAGGAACTAAGAAAAAAACAAAATACAAAATGAAATTGATCAGTGCCACAGTTGTGGCAGTCACTATAAATGTTCTTTTAAAAATGTCTTTGCATATTTTAAAATAATATCAGAATGTGAACAGAAATGGCATTAAATATGGATGAGCAACAAAAATGAAACCTAGATCAACTCCCCTGGTATCTCATCCACCTCTTACTAGTACATCTGTTTTCCTTTAGATTAGACAAATAAATTCTTGCCATATCACATTGCAGCCCTTTAAAAATGGAATTAATAATTTTAAAGAAGGTATTCATTTGAATTTATTTGTTATGTCAGCCTAAAAATGAGTCTTTTAAAAGTTGGACAAAAATCCTTCTCCTGAAAGATACATGGTTAGGATGTTCAGGTTCTTCATGAAGGAGAAGTTGGTATGTAGTATGTCAGTGACTCCAGCAAAAAATTATACATTCAATATAATGGAAAAGGCCTAATTCAATGACTAAACATCAAATGAGCAGTCAAATAAGAGGTAATATGGCCCCAAGAATACAATTAATTTCCATTCTTCTGTTTAAATAGTTAGCAAAGCTAAGTGATAATTGCCTGGGTGTTGTGTCTATATGTTAATATACTTTATTTGATGATGAGCTACATTTAAAATTGGTAAGAATTCTATGGGTTTATTTTTGCTTTTCAAATACTAAATGTGTGGGAAAATGGCTTCATCTATCATAACAACTAGTTCCAAATAGAAAAAAAATATGGCAGAGGTAAAGGTTGGTCATCTATCATGGACAAACAAAACTTTGATGCCAGGCATTGTGAAATTGTAGCTATATTAGGGAATAGTTTTCTTTAGAACTATACCATGAATTTAAATAATGAGAAAAAGCCGAAGTTATTACTATATTTTCCTTCTTTGCATTTCTAACATGCGTTTTAACAGAAGTGCAGGGCTATTATGAAGCAGGCCAAGAGGTGAGCTCTCTTCTGCATCATGGGAAGGGGAATTTTGCAGCATTTAAATCTAATTTTTAATAAAACATTTGGTGGGAATGGCAAGCCATCTCCCTCTAGAGGTAATATAAATGCTCTTGTTTGATTTGGACTTCCAGTGCTCTGATTTTCTTTCACAAACTACTAATTAAGCTTTCACAGCTCCAGAAGGCTAGAGTTTCACTTCAGTGTGACCTCAGAGGAGTACTTTAGAAAGTCATCATCTAGGAAAGCATTTGATAAAAACTTATTCTTAGTAAGTCAAGTCATGATATCCTCCTCAGATTTTGATTTCAAACTTAGTTACAAAAAACCTAACAGGGACAAAACCCACCCTAATCCTTTCCTCATTCTGGATATTTTATGAACAATTTGAACCAGAAGTTCTCCCCCAATACTATTTTTTAGAACCAAAGGAAGGAGAATGCTCAAGAACAAAAAAAAAAGATTCTTTTTCCCACTGTTTATCAGGTGAATGGAAAATGTGACTGCTCAGTGGTATGCCACTTCAGTTACCGGACCACACAAGGCCTTTCCAGGCTTGAGTTGTCTGATTACTAATACCTTATAAAGCTTAATGTTATATGTCTCCTTTGATAATCAGAACTCAGTTAAAAATACATGCCAGTCTAGTAAGAAATGAATAAAGCTGATGCAAAACCTATTTCAAGTGGGTATACTCAATACTAAATGTCACATTTTACTGGTTGACACACATTTATCACTTCATTTCACAGTACAGTAAACAACTCATAAGTCACTGGCTAATTTGATTGACAGTAGCCTTGGGCATTCTTTAGCAATCATGTAGTATACTGCACTAAGTCAGACTTTTAGGGTAATTGACTTCAACAATATGAAAAAAAAATCCTGTAGTCTGCTTAAAATGAAGAGAAAGGGGGAAATCAAAAAAGCGAGAACAATAAATTACAGAAATTTCTCATTTGAGTAAGTAACAGCTTTAATAGCTTTCTCTAAGAACTGAGTGCACTCAATTGAACATCTGCTTTCCAGCTGTGTATATTGATGTATTACCAGGGTTTTATTCTCTTCTACTTTAAATATATCCATAAGTTTTTCAGAGCTCTACTACCTGACTTTCTGACAATGCCTTGATTGTGAAAGATATAAAAATGTCAAAAATTCTGTAGGTCGTTTTATGCCCAGGATATTATTTTTCAATTGAATCCAAAGACAGATGTCTATGAACAATTAAACCATTCTCCAATCACACCTTGTTCCAGCTGGGATCATAGAATTAAAAGGAAATAAGCCATCATGATTCACTTATTGCCAGAGTACCTAGTGTTTCCTGTACTGCTGATAGATTCTTATTAAACAATTCTTTCGATGGAAAATGAATATTGTCCGCTGCTTGAACTTCTAAAGTTAGTTCTTTGATATTAAATTTGATTTTCGTCTCTTATAATAATTCATACACTTAGTGACTGGCTTCAGAAATTCCCATTAGATGGAGATTATGTTATCTAAAGCTTCCTAAATCCCACATCAGGTCTTCGGGAGTTTAGCTGTAAAGTACAACACTGAAAAGATCTGTAGTGAAAAGAGGAACTTGCTAATCAAAAAATGCAGCCTGGTGTCTCTTCTATTAAAGAAGACGCAGGAAAGGTTTACTTCTTTCCCCCAATTTAATATGAAGATACCTTTTTCAACTCCCTTTGCCACTGTTTCTTGCTTGGCAACCATGGAGTTCAGTTATGTTGCTAAAGCAAGGGGCCATATAACATGCGCATACGAACAAAAATATCATTGGTATGTTTATGTTTTAGTGATTCACAATAGCTATACTCCCATTCATGTGGGGAACATTTAATTTCCAGACTGTGCCCAGAAATGTTGTTAATAAAATATTTCTGCACTTTATAGATAGACGGTTTATGATCCTAGGTTATATATTCTGAAAGAGAAATACACACTCACTTTTTTCCCAGAACACAATAGAGCTGAAACAAGCAGCCTTTGTTTCAAAAAGCTAATATAAAATTGAAGGAGAAAACTACTGATTTATTTGTTTAATTTTATTAAATGGCACCAAAGAAACACAATTGAGTCTTTCAGGAACACTAGCAATTAAGAGGACACATTAAAGTCTATAAGTTAAATCTATCTTAATCTTGATAAGTTTTTGCAAAAGATTGACACATATGAAACTTCCAACTATGGAAATTTCTCTCTTCTGTCTAAGTAATTTCACTTAAAATGTTGAGATTCGCAAAACAGCAAGAGACTGTTGAAAGATATGTGCAAAAGGCAGAAAGTGGATGCAACCATGCTTCTTTCTTCCATTGCAAGCCTGCATTAGGTGTGCTGGTTTACATTACACACTTCTTGCACATGTCTATGCATACTTGAGAAAAAACCTAGGAGGTCAGCTTCTGCTCACAGGCCCCAGCCAAGCAAATCCTTTAAGCATGTGCTTAAATTCAGCAGAGGAATAATACCATCAACATCAATGAAACTCCACACATCCTTAAGTGATTTAAACGTTCACAGGTTGAGGCTAGTTTTATTCAGGATTTATTCTCTTGTAGCATTGAGCACTAAGGTGACTTTTACTTTCTTTCCCATCTGCCCACTATTTATAGTAGAAAATAAATGTGTAAGGATGGATAAATATCTTTTCTTTAGAAAAACTGATGTACAGAACACAGGACTGCACTGACCTTTCTTCAGGCTTGAAACTGAAACAGCAAACTGCATAGGAATACATTTATACAACAGCGATTATCCTTTGTGTCCACCTCACATCTCCCCACCCTCCCTTTTTTAATTGTATTTCATCTAACAATATTGGGACACGCAGGCTTAGGTATGCTTAAAAATTAAGCATAATGTAAACAAATTAATTGACTAAACTTACAAGAAAAAAGTAGTAATAATCAATTTAGTGGAGAGAGGTGCTGAAGTAGCACTTTGAGGAAAATTAGATTAAAACACAATTACTATAATCTTTTCTATAGAGTTTACTAGAGGAGTTAGCTTTTTTTTTTTAAACTGAAACAGACATAATGTTGTTTCAAAATCCTAACTGTTTTGTAGGTAAAAAAGGTGCAAATGTTCTTTTTATTGAGGAGTTGAGCATAAGATTTCAAAGGAAAAAAACCCCAAACACTGGAACAACTCTTCCTAATACTTTCTGCCCACCTTCATCCTCACCTGGATCCAGGTAGGAGTATGTCATTTAGCATTCACAATGGTGCCTGTTAAAAACGTGTCAAACCAAAATAAGGGGACATTATAATATTGAATAATTCCAGCCAAAGGTCCTTGCACATATCATGAGAGGAGGCAGGGTTTGTGGAACGGAGATACAGAAAATTTAAGCGTTCACCTTTGCACAATGTACGAATGGTAGAAAAGAGAATTTCAGAATTCTGAGATTTTTACGTGTTAAACCTCAAACTCTGCTTCAGCTCGAAAAGTTCATTTGCAGTCAAAGCAAGACATTATAACTGGATATCCAATTAATTAAAAGGTGGTTAGCTGTTGATATAACACACCTAAAATCTGTTAAATGTGGAATAAATCTAGCTGACTAGTGTAAAAAAGTATATATTTTTTTAAAAACCTCATTATTATATTCTCCAAATCTGTTACTTGTGCTGAAGTCGCACACTATTTCTTGTTTTCTCTTCAGTCCACTGCAATACCTTTCAGGTTTGGTTTTTTTTTTCTATTTATCTTGAAAAAATGAAATTAATGAGAGATATGCTTAAAAATCAAGTCCTCTTTGACTTTCAAATGATAATAATCTGTGTCTAATAATGGATCTTCTTGTTCTGAAGATATGGAAATTGCATTGTTCATATTTTACAAAGTATAACTTGAAGCACATGGATGGAACATTCATGTTTCATCCCTAAATTTCCCTAAGCTTCCTCTGCAGTAGAGTTTTTTCAGTGGAGCAAGAGAAATGTCTCCATAGGTTCACTTAGATATATTTGCTTCCCGCCCCAGGCCCCCGACGGAATTACCTAAGTACCTGCCTGGGTTGTAGCATCATATTAAAATTGTGAACGTAAGAATCTACACTAAAGTGCTAATACAAAGCTTCATCTTGTTTTAAACATCCTATATTTTCTATGTATTTATTGAGCCTTACACAACTAATAGCAAGTAAAATAATTTGTCCTCCCTCGGGATCAAAAGTTCAAAATACTCATAATTAGTGTCATGGAATTATATTGCAAATCAGATTGGACAAGATTTGTCAATATATTATACTTTTTATTGATTTGTATCATCAATAAATTATACAAAAAAAGAGATATGCCCTTACGTGACTGAAAAAAGAGAGTCTAATAAGTTGCTTCTGGTTTAACATCTGAAATCAGAATGGTGACATCCTAATTAGCATTCAAAGGGATACTGAGGTAGAAAAGTGTTGCTGCAGGAGTAAATGTTAACAGCGTGAAAAATTTACACTTACATCTGGGACAGTCACAGCACATTGGATGAACTCCAGCAGGTAAGAAACCATTGTGTAGGAAAGGCAAGTAATTGTATGTCACAGGATCAAAGGAGTGCTTGAAATGTTAGAGGAAATTACTACACGAGTTTAGAAGAAAGGTTTTCTCCCTCATGCAAAGCATGCACTGGCGATCGTATGGGGCCAGTGAAAGAGATGACTGCATGTACTGAGGTAGAACATGAGTAAAAATGTCAGGAGGCTACTGTCAAAGCAATTAGGGAGGCAGGTTGTGGCATACAGATCACACTGCACTTTGGCATATGACTTAGAACGTGAGGTTTCAGATCAAGGACCAAGGGAAATTCCCGTAACAGGTGAGGGCTAAAGAATGATTCCTTAATTTCAAGTAGTGGAAGAATAGGCTGTGTTTTGCCAGGTAGTTTCAGGTTCGGACCTAAGCATTAAAGCAACTTTTTGTAAGGGGTGTAGGAGAATGTAGTTTACTCACTTGATTTTTTTTTCAAATAAAATTTGATTTGGTTAGTATACCTCTGTTTCATGATCCATTGCTAAAACAGTCAACCCTGAAGAGAGGTTTTGGGTTTTTTTTTAATATTAAATAAATGTGTTAAATGAAACTGACACTTTGCTACGCTGATATGTTTCAAATGTTAATTAAACTGCCTTCAACCTTGCCTTAAGGTGTTAAATTTATGGTCTTTAGCAAAAGCCATGTTCTTCCTGACTCCAAAGGTAGGAGCCACCTTTGTCAAGGTAGCTAAAATCAGGTGAACAGGATCTTGAATAAAAATCAAATACTGACTTCAGGATTTGGAGTTCTGAGAGTCCATGAGATTAGTCTCTCTTGGTTTCCCTTGAAATTAATGATGGCAACAGAATTGATTTAGATAAGAATATAGTGAGTTTAACCCAGAGCAAATCTGCAAATCCTACTCTATGAACACCTAATCCTGACAGATTAAGTTACAAAAAACATTTATAGGAATCTTTTTTCAGCTTTCTTCCCATGGAAGTATACCCTACTGAAAAAAACCAAGCATTTTTCAAGGATCTACTTGTGGAAGGAAAAATAATCTCATTTTCTGTTCTGCAAATTAGTCACATACTCTTAATCTGTGTTTTACATAATAATTGTGTGTGTTAATACACAACTAGTACACTGACTGTATAATGAACGTAACATGCACATACAGGAACAGAAGATATTAATCAATGAGTTTTATGAACTCTTGCTGTTTTTATGGCAATTGCAGATAACTCAGGACAAGAGATTCTGTTTCTGAAGCCATTTATTTGATTCAAAATATGAAGATTAATTACAACCCGGTTCATATTCTTCAATTATTTCATGATCATAGCAGTCAACCGCCTAATAATCAAATGTAATTTAAAATACTCTTGAAAAATAATATTGACTCATGCATCCAGTTATCACAGTGTGTAGGATATTCAGAGCTTTTGCATCCCTTAATAGTTTGCCAGTGACTGCAGAAATTCTCTTTATTCAAGATATTTTTACACAAAATGAATCTATAACTCCCCTGCTAAATTTTGTTACAGCTTGAGAGTGAGAAGGCTAAAGAATACAGTTAATCCTGCTGTGTTTCCAAATGCCACACACTGCTTTACTGAAGTTGTATAGTACTTACTGTATTTATTTGAACTTCTTGTTGTTTTAAATAGGTGCTCCTGATTATGGTGACAAAGTATCATAAATGCAGGAACAGAATGGTCTCCCTTCAGCCACAATTTTTCACTTTATCTCTAATAATATTTCTAAATGAAAAAAGTCAGTCTGATTTCGCAATGGCATCATACTTAGAGTTACTATTTCATTTGCATTGTAATATTAGTATTTTCACCTTTCTGAAGCTTATTTTTTTTTAATTTCTATTTCTAACTTCCATTTGCTTTATCTTTTTATGATGTATAGGTTCCTAGCTAAAAAATGTACTCTGAAGAAAACTCTCCAAAACAGAGATTTTAACATATTAGAGGATAATAAAATAAATCTGCCATTTTCCTTTCCTTCAAGAAATCAAACTACCCTAATAGCATTTATTAGATAGCACCTATTGTTCAAGTTTTTTTGTTAAACAAAGAAGGTGCCTTCTTGTTACAAGACACTGGAAAGAGATTTTGCTGCTACTTACAAATGACTCTCAAATTCAGATGTGTTCATCAGAGATTTCTGCAGTTCAGAAAACCATACTTCATTCACTGGAAAGGAGAAGTGAATTTTTGTCTGCATCGCTTATTTGTTTGCCTGCTTTTCATTATGTGGCCTTCTTTAACCTGGTGAGAATTATCTGAATAGGGGGTATCTGTTAAGTTCTTGTTTCTTTAGCAATCAACACAGAAAATGGGACTAAGGAGAGGTACTCAAAGTAAAAAAGGAACTTTAATATGAATAGTTAAATTTTATCTCCACTATATATGTAACTAAAGAAGCAGGAAAACAAGACTTAAAATGGGAAATAGAGCAAAATGAAATGTTAAGCATTTTCCATGTACTCCTATTAATTGAGAGCCTAAGCCTATCTCCAGTATAACCTATATTTAGTTTTATGAAAGGAAGAAGTATAAATAAAGAAGTAGAAATTACAAGGAAAGTATAGTCTGAGCATGTGGTCATAAAATTCTACTGGTTGCAGGATCACAGGAAAAGAAGTTGTTTTATATAATTAACCCAGAGAAGTTAATAAAGAATTTGATGGAGGAAAAATTAATTCAACCAATCACCCTCATTATCAATCCCTGAATTTGTAAAATAGGAAATTTTTACTCACGTCCTGTGATTTTTCAAAGTAACTGCACTTCAACATGCCAGAAATCACTGTGGAAAACATGTTCTCTCAAAGTTTTCAGGTATTTACAGAGTCAACAGATTTGGATAATGTATAGAAACATTCTTTATCATCTTCATAGCTTCAAGTTCCAAACGGTTCATCTGCTTAGCTTGTTAACCCTCCTCTTCCTTGGTAAAATTTTTCAGCACAGCTACAGCATAGATAAATAAGCATGATTGAATAAAGAAGGGTTAATTTGGAGCAAGTGAATGTATTTTGGTTTGAGACTCACAACACAAAATTAAAAAAAGGTTTTAATTTCTGTCGCAATTATAGCATAATCCTAAAAGCTAGGGTTAGTCTTCTCATACTTGCATTTTACCTTTTATTTTTTAATTTACAAGGTGTTTGTTTACAAATACCAGCCATAGTACCCATTCTTTATGTTTCTAACTGTGCTTTCACTGCTATTTTCACATATCCAAGGTTATAAAACAAGCCCTCTATTAACAGGAGTAATTGTTTGATGCTAAAGTGGATAAATAATCTTATCAACAATTTAGACTCTAAATCTTATCGGTCCTTAAATGTCCTACATAAGATACTTTAAAGCCAATGAGACATTCCATTTTAATTCTTATTATGCTTTAAATTAGAGAAGAACCATCTAAACTTTTACCCTTTACCCTAGATCTCAACTGAAGGCACAAAGTAAATTAAGTATGATTTCTTTATCTTTTTCTTTATGAAGTGCCAAAAAAGTGTTTAAAAATCTTGGACTCATGAACGGATCCAGAGCCCTAACCCAATTCACTTCAAATATGGTCAAAAAAGTGCAACAGTATTAGCTATGACCTGCCAAGTTTGAGGTCAACATTCCTTTACTCGCAATCACAACTCAAAAAAGAAAAAGAAAAAAAAAGTTACTTTGCAAAGTATTCTGATCTGCCCCCTGTTGTTTTACGTATTATACCTGTTCTTCATGTGTATTTAACAAAACCAGCTGTGACAACATTTGAAATGTATATTTTTAGATCTACCTCTCTCTTGTTTTTTTCTATGTAAACACCGTTCCAACTTTTCTGAAATCACAATTTTCATATTTGACATGTACAATATCAGCTCCTGCTGCGGGGTAATTACATGGTAGAGTTCCTGAACACCTTGTCCCTCTTGTTAAAACCTACAATATCTTCCAGCCATCATTTTCGTAAGTGTTCTCTGCCTGTGGAGCATTGATGACATAATTCAGATCTGCTTGCAAGACCCTCACCTTAGGCCAATTACATTCTAATTGCATGACTTTACCATTTCTTAGGAAAGGATAAGAAAAGCACTTCATATAATATTTTTTTTAATAGTTGGGGAGAGAAGTTGACATGGAGGAGATACAAGCATTACACGTTAAAATTGTGTGGACATTTTCTTTAAATAAAATGTGACAGCACATAATCAATGTGTCCTATGTGTAAGGTATACTCAATGACTCTGTGGTAAGGGTTTTTTTAATATGTTTTATTAATTTAAGTGGTTTATTACCGTTTCCTAGGATCTAGGTTTGGGAAGCTGTTACTGCAACTAAAAATGTAACTAATTTTTGGTTTATTTTAAGATTTTTTTTAGTCCAATGATTTTATGAAAGCAAAAGTTGAGCAACTTTGTTATCAGCAAGGAAATACTGATAAATGTTGATAAGGCAGTTTGTAAAGGTAGATGGATAGAAGGCACAGATAAATCCTAATCCTGGAAGAGGAAACAAGAACATTTAGACTACAAATGAGGTGACAACTGTTCACAATAAATGTTGTAGGCCTAATAAATCTTCAGAGAGGTTTTCTTAAGAGCATGGTAGTTCAGCATGTTCATCAAATGAAGTTTTCATGCCGTTATTAAGAGTCCTTATAATTAACTATCAGTTTATAGTTGGAAAAAAACTGCAATAGGGTTAGGCTGACTTTGTGAACAGTGAAAGTAAAGTTTCTTGCCTTCAAACATTTTTCCCAGTCATCAATGATCCTTAAGTCTGCTGGGAACGCACTAAATGTAGTAATATATAGAAACAACAGAAGAAACAGAAGTGAAAAACTTCTAAATTTCTAAAAAGAAACTTCAGTGTTATAAATCAAACCCTATGATCATACCTTCTACTCTTAAGTATTGATTGGTAGGCTGCAATTAAGTTTACATGGAACCTTGTCTTCTCCAGACTGAGCAAGCCTAACTCTCTCAGCCTGTCTTCACAGGAGAGGCTGAGAAGGAGAGGGGCTCCAAACCCCTGATCCTCTTCATAGATCTCTTCCAGACTCACTGCAACAGCTCCATGTCTTCCCTGTACTGGGGCTAAAGGCCCTTTGATTTTTAGAATTTTAAGGGGCTAGATAAAAACATAGTTGCTTTATTGTCAGCTTTAACAATATTCAGAATGACAAAATTGAACGCTTTTTCCGTTGCTTATTTATTTTTTCTAGTTGCTAAAATTCATCAGCTTAAAATAATATATCAGAAATGGTCAAAGAACAGCCCTAGATTGCTAGTTGTCTCCCTGCATCATGAAAGAGTAAAATTTTCATCTCTTCATTATTATGAAGGCAAAATTTCAGAATGTGTAACTTGCAAAGTTCTTGTAATCAATGCTCTAAGGAGATTTGGGAAAACCAATACCTAGTCTACTTAGTTAAGATATAAATAATGCCTGTAACAAATATCTTAGAAGGTAGACCTGATAAGCACTTCTCTGTCTATCCTTACTCCCCATTTTGTTAAAGATCTTTGAGAAAGGATAAATTATGTTTCCTATATTAAGTGTGAAATAGATGAGATTATGCTTTTTCAGCAATTTTTTTTTTTTTGAGCAAGAACACAGCACTGTGTAGAAAGGGTAAAGGAGACTAGTAAAAAGAAAGTATACTGATATTTCTATATATAGAATCTTAGAATCATTAAGGTAGGAAAAGACCTTTAAAATTATCAAGGCCAACTGTTACCCCAATACCACCATGCCCAGTAAACCATGTCTTGGAGTGCCACATCTACATGCTTTTTGAATACCTCTGGGGACGGTGACTCCACCACCTCTCTGGACAGCCTGTTCCAGTGCTTGACCACTATGTCAATGAGGAAATTTTTCCTAGTATCCAATCTAAACCTCCCGTGATAACTCTTGAGGCCATTTCCTCTTGTCCTATTGTTAGCTATTTGGGAGAAGAGACCAAAAGGCACCTCAATACAACTTCCTTTCAGGTAGCTGTAGAGAGTGATCAGGTCTCCCCTCAGCCTCCTCTTTTGCAGGCTAAACAACCCCAGTTCCTTCAGCCACTCCTCATAAGACTTGTTCTCCATCCCCTTCACCAGCTTTGTTACCCTTCTCTGGACATGCTCCAGCACCACAGTATCTTTCATGTAGTGAAGGGACCAAAACTCAACATGGTATTCAAGGTATGGCCTCACCAGTGTGAAGTAAAGGGGCACAATCACTTCCCTACTCCTGCTGGTCACACTATTCCTGATTTATATACTAAATGAGAGCCAAATAAACAGGTATGTATATGTGTATGTACCCACACACACATAGATGTCATATTTCAAACCTAACATGAGCTTACACGAATACTTTTATGCAAATTTGTGGGGGGTTTTAAAAGTCAAAAGGCTTCATCCATAAGAAAAGCAAAATCAACTAATCATGCCCCTCTTCCCTGCCCCCCAAATGCATATCTTCAATGCTATTTCAGTATAGTACTTCTCAATGTTTTTAGGCAAAAACTTTTTTGCCAATGTCTATTTCCAGCTCATGTGACCTAACCTCTGACATAAATTTTTAATTATTCTAGATTCTGCAAAAAAATCATCTGGATATGTTGATCTGTTAAAATTCCCATATTTATGTTCTTCTTCCTTTCCCAGATAATATAGCAAGAATATTTCTCATACAACTTCCTGAGTTTCAGTGGATTTATGTTTAGGCTGGAAGGATGTTGAGATGCTGGAGTGCATCCAGAGGAGGGCGACGAAACAGGTTAAGGGGTCTGGAGCACAAGTAGTATGAGGAACGGCTGAGGGAGCTGGGGCTACTTAGTCTTGAGGAAGGGAGGCTGAGGGGAGACCTTATCGCTCTCTACAACTACCTGCAAGGTGGTTGCAGAGATGTCAGGGTTGGTCTCTTCTCTCTAGTGACAAGCGATACAATGAGAGGGAATGGCTTAAAATTGCACCAGGGGAGATTTAAGTTAGATATCAGGAAGAATTTCTTTACTGAAAGGGTTGTCAAGCATTGGAACAGGCTGCCCAGGGAGGTGGTTGAGTCATCATCCCTGGAGGTATTTAAAAGGAGTGTAGATGAAGTGCTTAAGGACATGATCTAAAGGTGGACTAGTCAGGGTTAGGCTATGGTTGGACTCAATGATCTAAAGGGTCTTCTCTTTCAACACAGGTGATCTATGATTCTATGAAGTAACCTGAAACTTCTGAGCACAATTCATGGAGTATCTGAAGATCCAATCAAACTAGAAGTGATAACCTCTAGGTGAAATCTACCTGTTTTGTCTCTCATCTCAGAAAAATCAGAATTTTGATTTCTATTTAATTATTTTTTGTTAGGATTGACAAATGAGGAAGAATACTTTGAACTTTATAGAAAAATGCCTAGTGCTATAAATGTTATTAATAAAATTTAGTTCCATAACTACACAGTGTAGATGTTCTGTAAACCTTTCAATCTTCTCAGTTCTTCTGGAAAATTTTTGCACAAAGGAATAAACTTTTTAATATGTTTTTAATCTTTATTTCCATCACCCCACCACCCAGACGATAATTCTGCATTTGAAATCAAAGACAAGGAAATAACTCAGGAAAACCCAATTTACAAGCCTTGCCCCCTTGAAACAAATTTTAATTTTGGAATTGGCAGGATTTAAAAAAAATAGATTTCCATAAAAGAACTTTACTATATCTAATTTATTTTTCTTTCTGTTTTAAGGATTATCTTTTTCTTTTCTCTTTTACATAAAGTATGTAAACATACTTTAAATATATACTTTTAAACATGTTTTTTACATAAAGACTTGGTTATAAATTTATCATTTTTTATGGATCTCTTTTAAAATTAGAGTTTGGAAATCATATTTAGAAATCCTACTATGTTTGACATTAGTTTAAAGGAAATGGTCAAAAAACATTTCTAAAGATCCAAAATTGGCAATCAATGCCTTTAATTTGACTTTTATATTCAGTTGCAACAGATATTTTATAATTTGTATGTACTTGTTCTGCCAGTGGGTACCATCATTGCTCCAATCAGGATTTTATGCATATTGACCACATGCTCCCAAGCATTTTTTCAGGCTGAACCATCCTCGTTCTCATAGCCTTTTCTCACATGAAAAATGACCTAATCCCTTAATCATCTTTGTGGCCCTTTGCTGGATTCTTTCCATTATGTCCCTTTCTCATACTCAGAAGTTCAGAACTGGATACTGCACTCCAGATGTGTCTGTCTCAGAAGGGATGAGTAAAGGGGAAAGGTCACCTTGTTGACCTGCTGACAATGCTTCTCTTAATGAAATCTAGGATGTTGTTGGCGTTTTTTTGGTACGAGAGAGCATTTCTGGCTCATTTTCCACTTCTGGCCACCAGAACTCCAGCCAAGCTGCTTTACAATGTGCTTTCTCCTTCTGCCTGGGGTTATCACCCCTGAGGACTTAGCATTTCTCCTTGTTGAACTTCATGAGACTCCTTTCAGCCCATTTCTCCAGCCTGCCCAGGTCTACCTGAATGGCAGCACAACTCTCTTGCTTGTCAGCAATTAATTTTGTAACATCTGGAAACTTTCTGAAGGTATACTCTGTCCATTTTCCAAGTCATTAATGAAGATGTTAAACAGAAGTGGCCCTGTGATACTCTGTCAATGACTGTCCTCCAACTGACATTTGTGTGATTGTTTCTCAATCTTTGCTTCTGGTAAAACACTAAGAAGCATGATAGTTGCTGTGTATTAGATGTGACCTTGCTTTCTTCTCATTAGACGTATAAATGAAGCTTCAGCTTATGAAGCTTCAGCTGTGTGTAGCTGTCCCACAAATTAAATCTCTTATTTAATAATATTTGAAATATTTACTTCCTTATCAATTTTGCTAATGACATTCAGTCATTCTTACCAAACTGATTACCAAAGAAGATTTGTGTAACTCTTTCAAAACACAGTAAGTACCTAAGGTACAAAGGATTTTGATACAAGGGGAAAGACTGGAGTGTAGGTACCTGAATCCATTTAAGAGTTATTAAAATTGACAGGGGCTGATTATTTCAAAATATCAATGACATTTAAGTTGCATTGGTATAAAGAACTGGCCAATAGTTACATAATGATATGTTCATACCATCAAAAGCTGAGACTAAACAACAGCTGAGTACCTTCACTTAACATTCATGTATAAAATTCTGTCCCCTATCCCAAAATATCAGTGATGGTATTTCTTACTATTAGTGCTAAGAAGCAAAATAAATTAAATACTGTGATGTTATATTAAAATATATGCTACACTGGTACATAATATTTAATTGTGAGAAATGCTACTTCATGTTTTAAGAATGAAGAAAAAAAAAAGTTGATGCTGTAATTATTTATGTGAGATTTTATCTCTACCACTAGTTATAAAAAAAAATGTCTCTAGTTTAGGTTTGTCATGGAGACCTTCCTCTATCTGTAGTCAATTAATAAAGACAGTCATCTTTTGAAAAATTTGTCACCCTTCCTGGTATCTTAAGAGACCAATCTTAATTGAGTACAGGTGAATAATACAGAGAAAAATAATTTATATTGAATATACAGGTAAAATTAATAGATCATAGTAATTTCACATTCATTCTTAATTAGTTATTGTTTATAATTTTATTTTGAATCATGTTTCAGCAATAAAAGCTTATGAAGCCAAGCATTATATATATATATATATATATATATATATATATATGTGTAAAATTTCAGCCAGTTACCTGACCTGAACCAAGTGAAGTTGTTCAATTTTAATACAGTTCAAATTAAATTTCACTACTTTAACTTTTGCCTTTTTTTATCACTAGGTACTCTATTATTTATCATCATATTTTAATGGTCTGAACAGGGCATATTTTAACTTCTCATGAATGTGGGAAAAAATATTGTTTCCACTGAAATAGCTAGTATTATTTTTCATGTTCTAATTGAGTTATTGATCACTATGTGTTCTGATGTACCTTATTCTTAATGAAAGCTTGAAAGTCAGTGGCTGATGATTCTTTTTTTTTTTCTTTCTATGCTTGTTCTCTTATACTGAAGAGAAACCACGGACTACAGTGGTTCTGTACCATAGTAGTTGCTAAATGTCAGATCAAACCCCCTGCTTGTCTAAATAACATTTTTGCATGATTGGAGGTAAGAAAGGAAACTGGAAGGAAAATGAAAATAGTTATTAAAATAAGATCTTGGGGCCACGTGATCAGCTGCTTGATGACTACTGAAGTTACCATTATAGCAAGTTTTAAGTGGTTGGTATCTTGCAAGGAAACAAAAAAATTACTGCAATGAGGATATACAGAAGAGAAAGAATTGACTTCATTAATTAAAGACAGAATTTCTTAGACAGAAATAACTTCTTAGGAAAAAAAATGGAATAAGGGTATAAGACTGTTGCTGCTGACCAGGGCCGAGCCAATCAGTGATGGTCACAGTGCCTCTGTGAATCACATATAGGAGAAAAAAAAACTTCAGGCACGTGCATTTTGTCATCAGGGAAGGGAGTGAGATGTAACAAGCCACAAGGAAAGCAATGCCAGGCCCCAAGTGGGGGTGGAAAGAATGAAGCACTATGGGTGCCGGAGAGAGAGATTCCTCTGCAGCCTGTGGGGAAGACTGCGGTGGAGCGTGTGTCCCCTCACAGCCCATGGATGAGGACAGGGAGCAGAGACATCTACGGCCTGTGAAAAGATTTATCCACGCCTCAGCAGGTTTGCTGGGGGACTTGTGACTCTGTGGGAGACCAGGCTGGGGCCAAAGGTCAGCACCCCATGGAAGGGAGCCCTGCTGAGGCCCGTGGTGAGGAGATGACTCTGTGATAGAGAGGACTCACTCACTCTGGAAAAGTTTGTGCCGGACTGTCTCCCTCAGGTGGGATCCCACTTTGCTGCATAGGAAGGGTGTGTGTGTGGAATGCCCCCCACAGCTAAGAAGGAAAACAACTTGGGAGGAACAGACTGAAAACCCCCATTCCCCATTCCCTGCCCCTCCCCATGCTGCAGTGGAGGGGGAAGAAGGGAACGAATTTATGATCAAAGAAGGGAGGGGTGGGGTGAAGTAGAAGTGTTAAGATCTGGGGAAGGAAAGCCGTTTATGAGGAACTGACGGAACACCACTCCCCATTCCCTGCCCCTCCTTGCGCCATGTTGGGGGGTGAAAAAGGGAATAAAATCGTGAATGAAGTTTAATTCTGCTAAGAAGGGAGGGGTGGGAGGAAGACGCTTTAAGACCTGACTGCACTTCCCATTACCTGACTCTGATTCACTGGGTGTGTAATTGTAAGTAGTAATAAATTTGTTTTCTTTCTTTTATTCTGTGTTGAGTCTGTTTTGCCCATTGCACTAATTGGAAAGTGATCCCTCTGTCCTTATCTTGAATCCTAAGCATCCCAATATATGTTTTCTCCCCTTTTTAGCAGAAAAGGGGAGTGAGCGAGCGGCTTTGGTGGGCATTTGGCCTCTAGTCAGGGCCAAACCACCACAGTAGCATGATAAGGGTCATAAGGAAGGAAGAAAGAGGCAGAACTGGAAAATTAGAAGGTGGTCCTTTGAGTTCATGTGATGAATGAGGGTAAATTACTGGTGGAATCTCCAAAATGGATAATTATTTTTTTTAAAATATATACTAAAATCCCCAGAGTTCAGGTTGGGAGGGAAGAATCTCCATGTGCCAGGAAAACCTAATCAAAACAGCAATGGTGATAAGTAATGGCAAGGGCCTGAATTAAGTGCTTTACAGAACAGGTCTGTGACTGGATTAGAGGTAACTCTAACACAGATTTCCTTCATGACGTTACCTATGCAGCAGGTCTGCAAAATGGACAGAATGACATTTGAAATTTATTAACGATTTCTAGAGGTTGGGTTTTTTTCTATGACAATGAAGTGTGACAAAATTATTGGAAAGCTCTAGGTTTTTAATGACACAGGATGGAGAAAATTCAGTGTTCCAGGACTTCAGATTCACACTGCTACTAGGTGTGATTATATAGGAATAGGACTATGTCCTCTGACTGGAGACTTTTTAAGTATTCTTTAGACTTCGTGTGTACCTTCTTACTCATTAGAAAGTGTTTCTTTTAAAGTACATATTTAAAACTGTGGGGGAAGGATGCTGGGTTTGCAATTATCTTTGAACTTTGGGTGTCCTGAAGTGTACATGACATCAAGGCAAATGAAACTAGCATCACTGAGGAGGATGAGATAAAAGCTTTTATTACAACTAATTATTCACCCCAAAAGTGCACATGTGCCTCTGTTACAAAACTGAACATTTTACTCACAGTTTTATGGTGCTTTAGAAATACTACAGACACATATATATATATATTATAGTAAGAGGATGACCAGGGATAATGTAGGTCCCTTGCTGAATGAGGAGGGTGTCCTGGTAATGGGGGATACTGAGAAGGTGGAGATACTGAATGCCTTCTTTGCTTCGGTCTTCACCTCAAAGGCCCCCCGGGACCCACAGGCACTGGATGAAAGTAGGAGTGTTTGGGAAATGAAGAATTTCCCTCTGGTTGAGGTAGGGGAGGTCCAGGAGCGGCTCAAAGGGATAAACGCACACAAATCCATGGGCCCAGATGGGATACATCCATGTGTGCTGAGGGAGCTGGCAGAGGTGATTGCTGAGCCGCTCTCTATCATCTTCAACAGGTCCTGGAGAACAGGAGAAGTGCCTGAGGACTGGAGGATAGCCAATGTCACTCCAGTCTTTAAAAAGGGCAAGAAGGAGGATCCGAGCAACTATAGGCCAGTCAGCCTCACCTCTGTCCCTGGAAAGGTAATGGAACAGCTTGCTCTGGATGCCATCTCCAAGCAGTTGGAAAAGAAGGTCATGAGGAGTAGTCAGCATGGATTCACCAAGGGGAAATCATGCTCGACCAATCTCATAGCCTTCTACGATCTCATCACCGGCTGGGTAGATGGAGGGAGAGCAGTGGATGTCATCTACCTTTACTTCAGCAAGGCCTTTGATACTGTCTCCCATGACATCCTGACAGCAAAGCTGAGAAAGCATGGGATAGATGAGTGGACAGTGAGGTGGGTTGAGAATTGGCTGTCAGACCAAGCCCAGAGAGTCGTGATTTGTGGAGCAGAATCTGACTGGAGGCCTGTTACTAGTGGTGTTCCCCAGGGCTTGGTGTTGGGTCCAGTCCTGTTTAATATCTTCATTGACGACCTTGATGAGGAAATAGCATCCACCCTCAGCAAGTACGCTGATGATACAAAGCTGGGAGGAGTGGCTGACACGCGGGAACACTGCACTGCCATTCAGTGAGACCTGGACAGGCTGGAGAGCTGGGCAGGGAGAAACCAGATGCGATTCAACAAAAGCAAGTGTAAAGTCTTGCACCTGGGAAGGAACAACCGTTTCTATCAGTACAGGCTGGGGGATGACCTGCTGGAGAAGAGCTCAGTGGAGAAGGACCTGGGGGTCCTGGTGGATGACAGGTTGGCCATGAGCCAGCAGTGTGCCCTGGTGGCTAAGAGAGCCAATGGGATCCTGGGGTGCATCAGGAGGAGTGTGGCCAGCAGGTCAAAGGAGGTGATCCTCCCCCTCTACTCTGCCCTGGTCAGGCCCCACCTGGAGTATTGTGTCCAGTTCTGGGCGCCTTGGTATAAAAAGGACAGGGATCTCCTGGAAAGAGTCCAAAGAAGGGCTACGAGGATGATTAAGGGCCTGGAGCATCTCCCCTATGAGGAAAGGCTGAGAAGATTGGGACTGTTCAGCCTTGAGATGAGAAGACTAAGGGGGGACCTAATTAATGTTTATAATTATGTTAAGCAGGGGATGCAGGGCGAATCAGCCAGCCCCTTTTCAGTGGCCTGTGGAGACAGGACAAGGGGCAATGGCTGCAAGTTGGAGCACAGGAAGTTCCGCACCAACATGCGGAAAAACTTTTTCACAGTGAGGGTGACAGAGCCCTGGGACAGGCTGCCCAGGGAGGTGGTGGAGTCACCTTCTCTGGAGATACTCAAGACCTGTCTGGACGCCTATCTGAGTGAAATGTCCTAGGGAGCTGCTTTGGCAGGGGGTTGGACCCGATGATCTCTCGAGGTCCCTTCCAACCCCTACAATTCTATGATTCTATGATTCTATATACTTACTTACATTCATTATTTACAAAGGTAAATAAATAGGGATAAGTCATCAGTATTGAAAAGATTCAGAACTGATTTTTTTAATCTGGCTTTGTGCATTATTGTTTATTGCTGGATGTTAAGTTTTTCTAAGAAAATTCAGGGAGCAATTCCTGAATATTTTCCAAATATTAGCATCTACAGCCATTTTAAATGCTGCAAGATATCCAAGACCTATCATGGAGTCCTTCTGCTTTTATTATAAATAAAACCACACAATTTCCAGTTTGAGATAAATAAACAAACACGTATTTGTTGTTGGGCAGATTTTCTTACTGATCTAGTTGATAACTGAAAATAGTTAATCTAATGTTACATAAATTACTCTGGAACAGAACATTTTTAGCGTAGGAAGCACTGAGTAGAAAAACAAGAATGTGCTGAGATATCAAGGTCTCTACCAATATTACGGCTGCTGAGTGGATAATCAGAATAGAATAATATAGTGAGCATCATTAAAAATTCAATATCCAATACTCTGTGGATCGGCAGGGTCTGCTATTGTCCACTGCCTCAAAAAGGGATATGCTGCTGTGCCATTTTGAAGTAACATTTACAGAGGTTTTAATAGAACTCACTGTACCTGAACATTTTCAAATTTAGTTTTTACATAGCTTCAAATGGATACCTATTCTTTCAGTGGTTTTTAGCATTAATCCTTCATGCCCTCCTGAAATCCTAATCTACAAGAGATTGATTTTATTTTTAACTGACATTTAAAAGTGGCAAGGCTTCTTCTACAAATTGCTTGTCACTTAAAATAGATTGTTGATACTCTGTCATCAAGATATAATGCAGGATATAATTAGTCCTTTTCAAAATTTTATGCCTTTAAATACAAAAATTATACACATTAGGCATGCCTCTCAAAAAAAAAAATGATATATCAATGCATGCAAATCACTGTGTCTTTATAAATATTTTCTTAGGAAGCAGAACATCCTATTAGTATAGAACCAACCAGAAAGCACTGATCAACTTTCACAGGGTCAATTTTTCAGTCATCCCATATTTTCAGGTGAAATCTGGAAGGATGTAATATCAAATACAGTCAGGATTTTGAACCAAATGAAAAAGTGGGGTTTTATTTAATAAAAGTGATCAATATTATTTGAATTTACTAAGAACAAAATAACTTACTCTGAAGTTTTGAGAAAATTAGTGAATAAAAGTAAGTTCATTCTTTGAAAAAAAAAGGCAATCAATATAGTAATTATCACTGAGTTTCTTAAAGTATATTTCAGTTTGAATTCAAACTTCTAGTATATGACCTCCTTTGTCTTGGAGTTGTGCAGATAAATCAAATTTTAAAAATGGGAAAAAGATTTGGAAGACAGTAGTTCTTTATTTTTACATGTTGAAGGCATAATAGACTTGAGCAAGAGACTGAACATAAATTTAATTCTGGGGGAACAACATCCATAACTCATTCAGCTTTCCGTTATCCTGTGTTTCTTGTCTCTGGCCTCTGTGGAAATCAAGGGTTTCATTCAAACCACTGACAACACCAGAAGTTTCTAAACTCACTATGGAAAACTATATTTTGAAATACAGAGGAAGACTTAGAACTTTATACAATTTTGTGACTCCTATCTTTCATCTGAACCTTCATTTCTGATGTAATGTACACATATATGCATACATATGTGCGTTCATATGTATGCATGCCTCCAATATCCTCTAATGCACAAGTACTGGTATCTAAGACCAACATTTGCAGCTGACACCTTCTCATAAAAGAGAAACACGCTGTCAAGTGAGCCGGTCCTAAAACGACAGCTAACAAAGAATGCCAAGGTGGGCCTTCAGCTTGGACATTTTAAGATTCTGACAGAATAACCTCTATTTCTGTCACTTCATAACTTTCCTGTAATAGTTGTCACAAAAATAGCAGAAAAATATTGTCATGATAATCTTTGGGTCCTGGTACTGTAATCAGATGTTTATCCTATTCCCTTGGAAAGTCCCAGAAATGGCTTTTTAGTGCTGGGCATATTTAATTTGTTTTGAGCCATCTAAAAGCCAATCATCTAGACCAAGCTATGGGTTCTGCATACCTTCAGTGTACGGGAAAGGACCCACTAAGGATTAATTCATTTCACCAGTTTTAGAACATGGTGAATCCCAATCTGAAGACTGATTTGAATATGCAGAACTGATGATACTCTTCAATATCCCACTTCCCAATGTTACAGCGTAAAACAGAGTGCCTAAGGTATATCACAGACTGTAACTAAATTCAAGCCTCCTTAGTTCAGCTGACTGGAGAACTAATTCAGTTGCAAGGTGAGACCTTTGAACCATGAGTAAAAATGATATTTTTCACACTACCTACTATTGCAGAAACAAGAATGAAGATAGCGAAACATTTTTAAAATAGATAAACTTCTGGTGATAAAACACTTTGAGCAGAATATTTTGTACTTTGAAGACTCTTATTTTCATTTTATAGATTACTGATGTATTAGAGAAGAATATGCTCTAAAAAACCCCTGCAAAAATCTTAAAATAATACCTTTGAAATTAAAGATGTCTTGCAAAGATGACTTCAAAAACAATCCTTTTTTATTTTATTTATTACTAGGATGGTAATCAGAATAAAGAAATCCTGAACCTTAAGATTTTGATTTGTTCTGTTTTGCACATAAAAGGCATATTGTGATCTCACTATTTCCTGTAGTCACCCATGTATTTCTGGAAACGCATCATTTTACTCTTTGTGTTAAGATACAACAACATTCTCTCATTTTCAATGTTGATTGCAGTTGTCGTCCCAGGATGTGTCCCAGGAAGAATCCTGGGGGAGGCTGGAAACTTTGAAATGCACTAATGGTTTTGCCACATGTCCCAGCTTCAAAAGGAAGTAGGTTTCAGCTAAAGCCAAAGTTTTTATCTTCAGATATACAAATATGTACAAAGTCAAAAGTGGAAAAGATAACCCTGCTTTGCACATGAAGAATCATGTGACTGTCAGATTGGGTGAGACCATACACAAGAAATCCAGCCAAGATTATGCTATGGACTTTCCTAAAAGGCTGTACTGAAGCAGTGTTGTGCAGTGCAACCTGAGAAGGCTGTAATTATATTATTTAATTATTCATATTGGCAGCTGTCAAGGTACTACATTCAATATGTTAAATTATGCTTGTAAGGGTAACTTCACTCCTGCTTATGCAGGAGTGAGATATCTCTCATACTTGCCAGCATATGATTTCAGAAGACTTCACAAGAAGTATCCCTGCGGACTTTCTGCATCTAATCTCATGTCACTCAAGAATCTTACTCTTCTCCACTGAAATATAGACAGACATAGCTATGGAAGAAAGGAAAAAAACCCTCATAACTAGTTCCAAAAATAAATACATTATAAAAAGCGAATGAAGCATTTGTTTTTAACTACAGCACCTGTATAGTACATCTGTTTCAGCTGATATCACAATGTTGGATGATTCTTTTCAGGCAATGATTGCGTGTTTTGTTTTCTGGGAATTCAAGATCTATAACCTGTGATGAATCTGAAATTTTGGGGATGATTATAAATACTGGTCTTGGAAAACCCTATTCACAAAGTTGACCCTTTGTGACCCTTTACATTTCCGATAGACTGGGATCTAATGCTACCAAACTCATCAGATCTGACTTGAGTAGCATCAGCAGGACAAGTTCCAGTGTGCCACATATTCCCCCCTCTGAAGTCACCAATGTTCTTCTGAGCTAAACATGCCACTAACAGGGCTCAACACATCATTTTCCAGAAACATTTTCAATGTCTCCACAAACATACTATTTAAGGATTTTTTTCTTCTTAGTAGTCCCTTTCTTGAGAACCACTTATGTATTAAGTGTGATTCAGTTAGAAATGGCATACCTGTAGGTCAAAGAACAAGCTGAAGAGGTTAAAACCAACATAAATCAGAAAAAAAATACATGGCTCTTTAGAAGGCTCAACTAGATAAAACAAACTATATCCATTTGTGCACAGCATGTCTCTCCCAGATGAGCAGAGTTGAGAACACAGGCTTCATAGACAGAACAAGTGTTGTCCATTGATGTACATAATAAATCATTGGTCTAGAAAATTTGTCAATAACACGCTGCCCTAAACATCCATATGTCTGCGGCTTTAGGCTCATGTTGTTGCAACTAAATGAGATCTCAACTAACACAAAATGGGAAAAAAAAAGAAAAGTGTAGCTTAAAGTGTCAGCAGATCAGTTTGTAAAATCAGACATTTTATATCCATTTCTGTTTCAGAGCAGTTTGGCAAACACATGGTTATTGATGAATACAAGGAAACTCATTTAGCAAATTCAGACCACCTACAGGGTTCTCAACGTGACCAACTTTGGCAGTGCCTACAGTGCAGCTCACTCAGGTGGATCATGGGACTGAAAGCTAAGCACGATGATGTAGGAGGCAGCTGAGTTGGATTCTGATTTCAGCTCTGCTTCTGTATTGTGTAGTGGCTGTGAGCAAGTCATGTTTGTTTCCCCACTGATATTTAATATGTCTTTTCCATTTAAGCTCTGTTCACCCAGGGTGGTCTTACCCCATGTTTGTGTAATGTCTATATAGTATTTGATGTCACTACAATGCAAGTAAGAACTATCAAAGAACATCCAAGGAATGAGATGAGTTAAACACCATGACAGGAAAGCGAGTTTCTGAGGAAGTAAAGCAAGTTGTATATTCTAGATGAAAGTGACATTTTTATGCAAAAAAAATGCTCAAATTTATTCTGAAATAAATACCTTTAGCCCTCTTACTGCTAAAAATAATATATAAAGGCCACTAATCTCTCTCTAAATTATTATAAATGGTCCTAAATTCAAATCTAGTTACTTCCTGGTACTTTCTGTCATGAATCATACTGCAATACATACCATGCTAATTTGAAAATAGACAACATCATTCAAATTATCTCATACAAATCCAAAAAAGATATAAAACTTTGATGTATTTAACATAATATTCTATTCAGTTTGAACAAATATGCATTATATCACAAAGTTTGTATGAAAGGGATTTCTGGTGGAAAAGAAGGTTCTTTTGTCATTTGTTTTCTGACTTGGATATTTCTCCATCTCTTTTTTTTTTTTTTTTTCTTTTAGGAGTCAACTGATAGGCAAAACCAGAACTTCTGAGTTTCCAAACATGGATTTTTGAAGGATTTATGGGAATCAACTTGGAAAGGAGCAAGTTAATTGTAACTTACCACAGGAAGAACAAATAGGAAAGGATAACTGATTATCACTATAAGAAGATAAAAAAATCTCTAAGTATCGTATGCAAATAGAGTTTGAACACACCAAGGTTTTCAAACAAAATCCTAGCAGAACTAAACTCCAAAGAATAAATGTAAAAAACGTGTAAAAACAGGCAGAGCAGACTTCTTGCACTGGCTTACCATTGCTAATTCATACCAAGATTGTTTTTTGTGATGTAATATGGAGGTGACTAGCAAATGCGTAGGAGTCTAAATTTCAAACTTTGACTTTCAGCACTGGGCAACTGTTGTTGGCATTTAAGTTTGTTTTCAGTGGGAAGTGAAATTAAAATTTAATTGTTTATAGGTGTGATAAACTCTTAGTGAAACTAGCACATGTGTGAACAGTCCTCACCTAAAATGTTTGAGTTTTCACTTTGGAATACAAAAGCAATTTGCCTAATTACCAAGTGTTACTACTTTGGAAATGTTTAAGTATGGAGGGTAGTTTTTTTCTGCTATTACATAAATTGGTGTGTGTGTGTGTGTGTGTTTCTGTTTGTAGAGAGAAGGAAGGAGGGAGAGAGGGATAGAGAGGAAGATTGTTGCAAAGGGTAATTCAGAACGTCTATGTAGTGGGTTTCTAAAATCATGTAAGTATTCCACAGAATATCAGACAACTGATAGAAAATCACTAGACCAGAACAGTCCAGGTTTTTTTACTGTTCATGGATAATTTACCACCTGGACTTGTTGTGATTTTTCCTCTTATTATCTACTATTCCTGATTTCCACACCGTTTGTTATTTTTCATGCAATTGCATACAATTGAATTTGGACTGTAAAACATTAGAGAGAGGAAAATAAATTACAATCAAAGGCAGAAAATTCAAATGAGCAAGTGAAATGTCAAAAACTGCAAGGCACTTCTGCCCCATCCCTTCTGATACCACAGAACAAGAAATAGTAAATTAAAATTAAAAGGTGACAAAAGTAAAACTACTCAGTGATTTCTGCTTTCCTCATGTGATAATAATTCATCTAAGGAAACCACTGATACAAGACTGCATAAACCCAAAAAAGCTTGGAATATAAGCTAATGCAGACACTCACAGGGAAAACACACAGGATAACCAGATTTCAAAATATGTTTGGAAGAAAATTAAATACTCAGCCTGCAGGGCATGAGCCAAAGTATCACAGGTCAAAACTCAGGAGAAATTCACCATTTGAAAAAACAGTAACGGCGTATTGCTTTATTTTTACACTCATGGAAAGGAAATATAAAGGAATGTGTGAAGATGTTTCTAACCACAAAGAAGTATGAGCAAACAGGACAACAGAACTGAGAAACAGGCTGCGAGCTCTCTATTTTCTTTCTGTTTAAAACTCTTGCATTTTGTCCTTTATCAGATAGCTACGTGTATTTGTTCTGGATCATTTTCTTTTTTTTTTTGCCAAGGACATTGTAGGCTAAAAGCATCATACTATATTTTTCATTTTTAAGGTAGATGCACTCCATACCTATCACTTTGAGGTAGTTTTGCTTTCCAGCAGAATGCTGCAGGTTTTAATCACAAGCCTACTTTTATACTCAGTATGAGACCAAAATAAATACACCACCAGCGTGAACACTTTTCTAAGAGGACAAGAGGGATTCCTGCTTGTCATAACTAATGATGGTGATCAAAGCCAACCAGGTGCTCACACTGACCCTGAGCTTTGATCATTTACTATACTTCCCAATATCCGAGCCTGGGAGTGGGTTGCCCTAATGGCCTCTGATTACATTACTGGCATATGACAGGAAAAAAGGAGTAGAAGATAAGAAGAAGCAAGAAAAGGAGGGGAATGTCTAGCTATGCAGCATTTGTAAGTCTAAAAACCTCTGGGCAATTGAAGTAAGCTCATATTCAAACCTTTTCACACACTGTACATGTTAATGTTATTGAAATACTCCGTAGGCCTTTCATGAAAGCTGGTCCCAAAGGGCAGTGACATGATCCTTTACTCACCTTTGAGCAATTACTCATATGAGTAGACTTGATAGTTTCAAAGGTTTGTTGCTCGTGTGTATGTAAGTGCTCTTCTGAAATCTATGAAGTTTCTGACTCCTCAAAAGTACGTATCAATGCTACATTTTTGTACATTATAGGCATTTCCACTGAGTTGAGATTCTTTCACCTATTGCTGGCAGTATTGTTCATGATAGCCACCACAATACAACCCTTAACTGCAGACTATGATGTAGTCAGGCTAAAAAAGCTGTTTAGCTTGCTAACATTAGTTTCTCATTAGTTCCAAAGATTTATTGTGTTATAGTGCTGATAGCTAAAGGCATTTTGGAAAGACTTGCTCTGATCGAGTCTGATTCACACAGAGGTGACTCCTCCTGAAAACAGTTTTCTTTTGTCTGTACCAGCACTTGAACAATTTTAACTACAGCAGCAGCAAGTTTAAATGTACAGATATAATTTCTTAGCATAGCAAGGTTCTCCAACTGCTGTGCACATTTCAGATGTTCTCCAAACACATTGAAGCCAAAGAGAATAAACATAGCAGGTGACATTATTATATTGGCCAGAAGCTGAGATAATTACTTAATTCACATCCTAGGAAAAAAAACAATGATAAGAAAAAAGAACTGCGGTAAAATATTTGTAAGATTCTTCTTCACAAAGTTCAGAAAGACACAAGAACATGAGTGCCCTATTTTATTTTTTTTTTCCAGAAAAGTGGAGTCTTTCTTCAGGACTTTGCCATGTCAAGAATTTGAGGTTGTGCTTTTCATAAAGTAATTTTAGCCTTCAAAAAACCATACAGTTCTCAGTGTGGGGAGGCATGCTTTTTCCTGTCCTATGCCAACCCTGCTGTAAGTAAGAACAGGAGAGAGTAATCAAAGTTACCCACCTTAACTGAAAACTAGAATTCTGTTAATCATTATAATGTTATTCATGGTGGCTGACCTTATTATCATCTTCAGCAATGTTAAAACATTGCCTTTAAATGAAAAAAAAATGTCAGTGAAGACACCAGCTAAACCAAGAAGTCACGGAGTGGTACAAATATCTACCCTGATGTAACTTCACAAGATTACTGTTTTACCCAAAATTTAGCTGTCAGTGTTTATTCAGTATAACTCTGATTGTTAAAAGCCTACTAATAGGATACATTTAATCCTCTCTACTAATGCACAAGCTTGGTATCTACATTATCCTTCAGCAGTTCAGCTACCTTTGGACTGCTTTTTACTACTGGTGGGATGATCCAGATGTTTGACTCTTCTGTAGTGATTACCTTTAAAAGTGGAAAAGAATGTCCCCATAAGTTTATTTTCCTCTCAGCATTTGTATATTTACACTTACAAACTTTTGTCAGTAGCTGCCACCATGCATCAGTTCTGCTGCCAAAGGAATAAAGAAAAATTTTAATATAAAATTAGAGTCAAAACAGACAACTTAGCAGAGATCACACGTTTTCAGTGAAAACACCATAGATTAATGCATTTACAAATAAACGGATGATGTTCAATAAGGCAAATAACAATAGAATGAAAGAATGTTTTGGTCTTCCTTTGAAGTGCCTTTACTATGCAAATGATCTGCTTTAATTCTACAGGCAGTTCCCTTGTTGCATATTCGTGTGGCTTCAGAAGCCAGAGTGCTGTATCGCAAGTTGGTATTTGCACGGTGTCAGATTGCACCTCGTCTAATTCCATGTCACAGCAAATTACGGGTGTCTGCATCCTGCACCATTTGCAGCTTTAAAAAGCCAAACTATGCAGTCGCGTTGTGTACTAGGTGGTACCACTGAGCTCTGACCTTGGTATGTAATTTAAGTAACTTTCAATGCATTAACAGTAAGTGATGCAAGTATTTAGTTGTGTCACAGGCAATAGAGAAGATATCATCTCTCTTATATTTTACAAACTGGAGTTCTGCTGCCAAGCAGAAAGTAAAGCTGATACAGTGTTGTACGGAAGGCTGGCTGGCATAAAGTCTTCCACAAGCTTCTACCATATTGTTATTTATATTCTTCTGTTGGTATGTTTGTCATTTTCAGGGTTATAAATGGAACATCCGAAATATACAGCAGAGGCTGACTGAATTCTCCAACTATTCTCAAGTATATGCCTCAATTTATGTCACATTAAAGATAGCAACACTTGTGGTATTTTGTAAAAACATCTATTTTGCATCCAGGGAAATCAGGGCAGATCTGAACTCTGTCTATGACAATAAAATATTTTTTTCCCTCTCAACCATCTGGCTTCATAAATGCCATGCAATTATCCGTGGCATAAATTTTTACTATCTTGTAAATACTGAAATAACCATCCATGTTTGTAATGTAAGTATTATCACAATAATGGATCACACTCAACATTAGGTGATAAGTCAAACAAGCCATTTTAACTTGGCTCATTGAAAGATACTTGAAGTCAGTGGAACGGTTATCATACTTCCCTGTGACCGTTCACAATGCTTTTTTATACTGGGAATGTGGTCCTTTGCTGCAATATCATCACAGGAGAAGAGGAAACAGAAAGAATTTAGATCTCATACAAAAGTAATTATTTTCTACCGGAAACTGAACTTTCATTTGTAAACAAAAACAATACTAGGCCAGGTTTGGAGGTTAGCTTCAGGAGCAATTTAGTTCTTATGGAATGCATGCTCCACTTGTTATCCACTGATTATCAAACTTCCTTATACATCAAAATGAAGACACTTCTTCCACACTTAAAACAATAATGCAGACTCCAAATTCCTAATCCTTTATTTCACAGGATAGGATTTGTGCTCACTACCTCTAAGGAAGTTGCTAAACCCTAGGGGATTTCACTCATTCTTTGGTGGAAGAAGAAGGTCTCAAGGCTTAGTTTTGCAAGAAGAGGATTCAAAAAATATTGTTAATTTGCTGAAAATTATAGTTGCCTGACTAGGTCTCCTTATGTCAAAAAATGCTGGAACTCATGAAATGGTGTCAAAAATCTCCTCATTCACATAGAATCCTATCCTTCTATTAATGACAGGTAAATTTTTCAAAAGCCATTACCTGATTTAAAAGCCTAAATAACATTTTGGAGGTGACTTTAGGATTTAATAAGTCAGCCACACTTTGAAAGCAAACTTGGAAGTTACATGTCACCCATTTCTGCCCTTTTGAAAATCACATCTTGCACTTAATGCAATCTTTAGGCACCTTGAAAAAGCTGGTTTTAAATCCTTTTAGAAAATGTCACACTTGTAAGTGCGTTTCTAAACTGTGGGAGTTGGAAGATTTCGATACATGCTTGGTTCTTTCCCCCCATGTTAAAACAATATCTGAGCAAATGTTTTTCATCTGTTCTTTCATGAAAAAGCAATTACATACTTGTAGCAGGAAAATGAATCAAAATATTTTTTTTACCTGAATATAGTACGATGTGTATGTGGAAATATGTGAGGGTGAAGCAGAGGAGCGGAATGGGTATTAGATGCATTAATGATTTGACTTGCTTGCTAAAACCAAAATGAGTTTGTAAAATACAGGTGATGAATACGGTTGCTTGCATGAATGATTTGCCCAGCTTATCTGTAATGATCTAGCTACAGTTGCAGCCATTGCATTTTCACCTCACCTGAAATAATTTATGCGGAATACAAAGGAGACTATTACTGTTAATAAACTATCACCGTTTCCGCAGGATGCATGACAGCTGTGAAGAAGAGAGCAAAACCGGCGTGAATTCAGTTCTGCAAACACTTTATCTGTTTCTTTCATGCTCTGAATTCCAAATACCCCTGTTGGCCCTACTTACAGTATTTACTGGGTGGCTAAAGATGCACATGAATCTTTTTAGTATAAAGACCCGTAGCTTTGATTAAAGGACAGGATGCAAGTTACCCTCTACCTTGTTGGTCCTACAGAGACCAATAAACCTTTTTAAAGCACAAGGATGCATGTGTGCATAATGCATTTACTAGTCTGGCCCTACGTACTCAGTAGTTCTTTACCCAATGTTAAAATTGTGGTGTTGCTGCAGCTGTTTGGGGGGATTTTAATGAATAACAGGAACTAGAATGAAGTTTAGGTAGCTGAAACAGGAACTAGAATGAAGTTTGGATAGCTGAAACAGGAACTAGAATGAAGTTTGGATAGCTGAAACAGGACAAACAATGAACACATTTGGAAACAGTGAGATACAGCACATCAGCACTGCAGTGCTACAAATGCAGTGTTTAATGCTGGTGGACTGCTGTTGTAACTAGAATCAGGCCTTTAGTCAAGTAAAGAGATATTTCTTGTTATTATAGGGTCACACCCTACTGTCAAGTTTTAAGTAGCACTCTGCATTGATCTCAGTGGGTAGTTGTGTTTAAAAATTGATGGCATGACCTGGCCCTTAATATGGAATGACATCTGAAAGGAACATACAGATTTTGCTGCTCTCTGCACAGTGAGAAAAAGGAGAGTAGGAAAGAGGAGGTAACACAACAGGACTCATGCTATCTTGATGTATGTGGAGGGCACAGAAGTTTTAGCAATATTAATAGCTCAAGCCTCAGCCTGTCTAATAACCAATATTACCATAGTTTGTTTCCACTGACTTTAATGGAGTTGCTTTGGATTTACATCTTAATGCAATCAGAACGTAGTTGATTATATATCTGTGATTTGAGATACAATTAAGAAACATTTCTATCAAAAATGGATTAGGCTTTATACACAGAGTTTTTTGTTCAATGCACATATTGCTAAATTAATACACATCAAGTCTTAGAAGTAATCAAAAATTAGATTGCATATTTAAAAAAAAACAACAACAACTTACTTGTTATTTGAGAGAAATCGATACTTTACCTATTTTTCACAATAAGTACTAGGGGTCTCTAAGACAAATCTTCAATGACAAAGGTGGGAAATGAATATGGGGTAACGGAAAATAATATTAGTCTTTTTATTTCAGACCAGAAATATGTTTTAAATACACTTGGAACTGAATGCAGAAAGATTTTTATTTAAAAAAAAGAAATTGAACAATCTCATAAATATTTTGTTAATGAAAGGATTTTGGATTTGGAAGCAACACTGGAACAGTTACAGTAATATTTCCAACTATTCCTCTCAGATCAGAAACCTATGGATATTGCATGTCCCTTGGGTTGCAAGTCTGATGTATTTTTCCAGTCTCACCTAACATTTTTTCTAGCAATCTTAAGTCTCACAGCAAACTGGAAAGTATATGTTTACTATTTGGCCAGAGAAAAATTTCTGAAAGCTTTGTCTATTTGATTCAAATTCTGTTTTTCCATATGCTATATAGCTTGCTCATGTCTTCATATGGTTTGTATAAACTTCCATTTTTCTTTAACAGCCAGTGATGTTTTATTTTATTGAAGAAACTTAGATTCAGACTCTCAGCCATGTTGTAATCATTTGATTTGCTTCTCCTCCTACCAACATCCTCACATAAACTTGTATCACATAGCAAGGCTACATATTCCCTGTTACCTGTTTGTTTTTTTTTTTTATACTTTTGTCTTACTGAAGGGTGTGATCAGGTTCAAATTACAATATGAATACAACATAGGCAGAGGGATGTCTGCAGTGAAGATTAAAAATAAGTCACTGAGCTCACTGTAACTGCCTCAATGTCAAAAATGTGTCATTGTAAATCCTCTGGGACTCCCTGAACAATACTTGCATATTCCAGTCCTTATGTCAGCCTGATACCCATCTGTCTATTTGCTAGGATCCATCTCTCCCGTCCTTTCTGGTATCGCTCCCTCTGTTGCTGGGGAATGGGAGAGGAAGGGCTCCTAACAGCACAATTTTCCTTCATTTTGTTTAAAGGTGAGATCTTCTGGACATATCTCTCTGCAAGGTACTCTATCTGTGTGCTGCTGTGTGCAGGGTGCTTTTGTGTTTATTCTAAAAGAAACAACTCAGCACCTAACTTTTTAAGTAACCTTGACTATCACTATTGCATTTGAATAATTTAGATCAGAGCCTTGACTGCAACTTGCAAATAAGCAATTTTGATAAATCTTAGTACAGGGGCCAAGGTTTTGTAGTGTGTATGGCACAACATTTGCAACCATGTCAGAAGATAGCAGGAAGAGGTTATTTCAAGCCTTCCTTCTGGTACTTCCCTGCTCTAGAGCTGACAAGATGTCTGGCCCAGTTTTGAACCTCCACAGGATTATCCTGCAAGCCACGGCACTACACACCCTCTTTGAAGTGGGATATGGCCTTACTCTGACATGGCCTTCCTTTGGCACCATGTCTGAACCAGGCTTTTGGGGGATCCTTTGCAGAGGAATGCTCAGCGAAGGAACCCCTCCCTTGCAAATGCAAGGCTTAGACCAGCAGGAGAGTCATTGGCATATTGCTACTGATGAACCTTTCCTGAAGATGCTGTAGGTAGAAGCGTGGCTATCTAACATCTCTCACAGCTGTGGAAATAGCGACATACTTTTGCAAAAGGCAGAACACACACTCTTGAGCTTTTTGTCTGCAGTAAAGCAGCAATACACATCATCTCCTCCTATCATCATATAATTTATAACTGATGCAAAAAACTCTAAAGCTGCCTATCTACCTCAACCACCTTCACAGTGCTATTCCCACTTACTGTATTTTAATTTTACCAATTCAGAAATCCTGCTGGCTGTGTGATCTGTCATATGATATTTGGGGTTCTTTTCAAATACAAGCTTTGACTGGCCAGGCAACATGCATGATTTGTGTCTGGCTGCCTCTTCCTGCCCACTGTGTGAGATGGGCGGAATAGGTAGCATCCTGGTGCCTGGACAACCAAATAAAGGTTGTAGTTCACAGTCAACATGCTCTGTTGGCTTCTTATAGGATCCTACTATCTCTGCATCACCAATTTGTCTTGAACTAGTAGGCTCAAATGACACTAGGGGAGAACAGAGGGGCAGAAAAATCCTTGCACTGAGCAGGTTCGCACAATTCTGGTTTGCTTACAAAACCAAGGTTGGCAGAAACTGATAAATGATTACTTTAACAGACATGTTTCTTTTTGGTCACTTCAAGCAGAGTGAGAATATTCTAGAAAGTGAATTTATTGATCTGGGATGGGATCTGGGAAATTCTTGGTCTGTTTTGGTGTTATCCAGCAACTGCACTTGTCACCTGATTTCTGAACAGGTGCAAAATATTACAAGACTCCTTTGAAGTATTCAGAAATAGCTGCTATCCTCTGGCATAATTTTACTCTTATTTGAGGAGATTTGATTATATAAATGTAACTGCTCAACTTAATATCTGAAGTATAAAGTATAGCGAAGAAAATACCTACTACTGTCTGGCAATTTTTAATACACATAACACAGTCTTTTGAATGGCCTGTAAATTGGTATATGGCTGCTCAAAGTCTTATGTATCTGAGAATTTGGTGGCCTATACAATTATGTGATAGTTGTCTTTAGCTTTTCTTATGTCCCTAAACTAGTAGATACTTGTAGAAGCCAACACAAAAAATTTTGAAAGATGAACTGTGCAATGTAATGCTCGTTTATTAGACTGTGCTTGGGTAAAAAATAACAGACCTCTCCAACCTTGTCCGTGAGTGTCTGCCTGGATGTTTGTTCTCTGACTAGCATCATGTCTTTTTTTTTTTTTTTGTCTTTTTTTTTTCCCCTTTAGTTCACAATGGCTTAGTTTCAGTAGAAAAGAAGGTAGTAATATTTTTAATGTAAGCATAGTCAATACCTGTCCTCCCTGATTTTTATTTAAGTCTTATCAAAGTGTGTGGTCTTATTTTAACTGTATTATTTGCACAACAATGGCAGTCCTGCCTTGGCTAATATGTTTACCACCTTTTACGAGAGTTCAAAAATTGTAAACTCAGGCAAAACCAGTTTTGGAATGTAGGTTTCTCACTTTGTGGACAACTTATCTCTATCAGTCTCTAAGGAACAATCACTGCTCAGTTAGATAATATATTCAGTAAAGAAACAATGAAAACTTCAGGAGGCTGAAAATTAAATGCGTAGTGATGCCTTAATATACAGCCAGAATGATACGGCAATGTTTTAGACAGAAGAAGAAACTAATATGTACTCTTGTACTGTTTAGTTTCTATTTTTTTCTTTTTAGGTAGCTCCTCACTTTTCACGTACACTTTATTGATTTTCTATGTCTATTTATTGAAAAAGGAGCCTGAACGCCTGATATTCTCAGCCTGAATTGTACAGTTAAGGTTGGATACTTGCTCTGGAAGTACTGTGACACTTAATGTGAGCAAACCTGCACTTGAGATGTGAGACCAGTGAACACGAATAATTTCTTGGTATTTGTTAATATTGTTTCTTTAAATGACACTATAATTTATCACAGATAAGTTAGTCAACAGCAAAAATGACATTTTATGAATACATTGGAGAAACGCCAGCCGTCGGGAATCAACCACATCCACTATGTTTATTTCCTCTTCAGTAGAGATTGTTGCTTCTGAACAGGATGGTCTACTTTTCTCAGTGAGAAATGTTTTCCTTGTGCTACGAAATAAGGAGAGGTTTCTGGGTTTAATGCTGATACACTATCTCACATGCAAGTTCAGCCATTTTAAAGGTAACAAATAACCACATGTAAGACCTAAGGAACAACCCTCTTCGGAGTGAAGATTGAATATGCCACACATATAATGAATGGCTGCTTGTCTCATGCTGCTGTATGTACAGTAATACCTACTGTACAGTATAGCCGATCTTCAGTCTACTGCAGAGCTAAATGTTCATATAGTGTGTCATTATTCCCTTAGACAATTCTTGTACTTATCTTTCTCTGCTTTTATTTCCCTGTGTTATACTGGGCATTTTGGGAATTCTTCAGTACTGCATATCTGAAAAAATAGATCTAAATATAGTGTTTAAAATGTGGCTCTGAACCAAGATTTTTAAAATTAAGCCCAAAGGAATAGAGTGAACAGAAATAGAATTCTGGTTTTGTACTGATTGAAAACTGCTGTTGTATAATTCCCATTTTCCTCTACTAAGATATCATCATTTACATTTTTTTCCCTCTTTTTTCTTTTCCTAGTGGTTCTTTACAGAAGGAGGAAACAACATTCCTTTTGCTTATGGGTGTTCTGGGACTATCTAATGACAAAACATTGCATATTTCAACAGAAAATTACTCATCTCTCACACAAAAAACTTTTGTGCATGTGGCCTTATGGTAACTAATATGAGAAAGACATCTTACTTAAGTCATCTCTCAGATCTCAATGTTAGCACTCCCATATATCATACAAATGCTCTATTATTTATTAATATCAGTACATTTTATACCTTAGTTCATGTCATTATACGATCAAATTATTGTGGGTTTTTCTTCAGAATCTTGTCCAAGTAGTGTATAATAGCTACGTACCCTATTTGACAAGTTCCTAATGCATTCATACTCACTTAATTCAGACCAGTGTTTTAACATACCAATACACTTATTTTCATAAGTTTGCATTTTAAGTAGTTCCCAACAAAGATCTGCCATTTAAGGTGTTTTTTTCTGTACTAATACTAGAAGTACACTGGAAATTCTGCTCCAGCACCTGATAATTTAATATCTTGAAGAGAAGCCTGCAAATGCCACTGCTGAATCACTGTAGTTATAAGTACTGAGATTCTTTGCAAAAAAAAAAAACCCTAAGAAACCCAAACAAACAAACAAACCAACCCAAGTCAAACACACTACTATTGGCAAATATTAGAGACAGTTTCATGTATACTTATTAATTAGGTAGCAAGCTTTAAAAGATAAAGTTTACTTGGTAAATTTACCAGATGATTTACGAAGTTTTATTGATGTTAACTATATTTTAACAAGTATGCATTGTTTGAATTTTAATCTCTGAAAATATACCTCATTTCAGTTTCAAATCTAGAGTGGGTTTTTTTGGCAGTTTTGATTTGATTGTTTGATTATTATTTTTTAAAAGAAGACAAAAATACGACCCCAGAGAAAAGCATCATTAGCACATGTTGTATTACACCAGGACGTCTTTACCTGAATATCTGTTAAAACCAAGAAAATACTCACCTGTGTATGTGGGCAAAATCCAACCTGTGCCACTCTCCGAATAACTCCTTCTTGGTCAGAACTACATTTTTTGCTTGTCTTCTTTTCAAGCTGTAGGTCAAGACAACTACACACAAACCTGCGTGAGCAACCATAACTGTGCCATTTGCTGAATCACACGGGTCTAGAGTTTTAGTCTCTGAATTTGTGACCCAGTAAAATGATGATTTAAGAGGAGATGAAGACTTGGATTTCCATGATAAACAGGATTGGATGTGTAAGAAAATATGTAGAGTAAGTGGCCATTGCAACAGTACAGTGTGCAAAACAGTGTATAACTAAACAATGTCTCTGGAAGATACATGGCTGTATTATCATCTAAGACTTTTACTCAGAGCTTCCATCTACCCAGTTTAGATAAACTCATAAGTTTTGGATGAATAACTTGTCTTTCATTACCTTCAAAATTTTCTGTATGTACCATATGTTTCATCTCACCTTGGTATAGATTCATTATAGTGACACTAGCTGGGTTGATCATACTGAGATAGAACACCAGAAAATTCCTTGCAGCAGACCTCTACGTAGAATGAGATTTGCCCTTTTAAATGTATATTTGAAAGTCTGAAAGCAATGTAATATATTTTTTTTTACTGGAACTGATCATAAATATTTTGAATTCAGCACTTTTTGTTTTTAAAGTGCACCAGGAGTTCCTTCTTCCTACTAATGTTATTTTATTATACTAAAAACCTGAATGTTGCAGGAAGGAGTTGCCTTAAGAAAAAATTTGGTGAACAAAACTTAATGTAATATACATTCTCAGTGAATCCACAACTAAGCAACACAGGGATGATTGATATTCTAGTTTATGCAAGCGATAGCATGCAAAGTCACCTTTTACTTGCTAATGTCGGAGTTTTCATGAAAATTCAATATTAAAAAAGTTGTTCACACCCCTCCAACTTCTAAATTATATTACTGCTATTACCGAGATGTTATTTGTAAGAAAAGCAAAATGCTGACATTAACAATGTTTCTCCAAGTACACATTTCACGTGCTGCTTTTTCGCAGTATTGAAATGAAACTGACATAGGTCTTTCCAAATCAAGGAAGGTTTTCCTGACAGTATGCAACAAGACATTTTAAATTTCAGATTTTACATACATATGCATACATACATACAGAAAAAAGCATATCTAAATGTATATTTTAAATTGCAGTTGCACATTGCTCTTGTACAACAGTCAGTAAAACAATGTTTTATTATTTCCTGAATTATTCTTTAAACATGGTGATTTAGCATCTTAATATACAAAAAAACCCCCAAACTTCTCACAGTACAGAAAGATATTGTTATTTCACCTTTCTTTGGAAAAGTTAAAGTTGTTTATACTTTGCTTTTATTGTGTTTTCAGTTGGAATTTTCCATTTATTTTTACTATATGTCAGGGCAATACCTAATCTTCCAGAGGAGAAAATGACCACTTTATTTGCAGTTATTTAAAATGCTGATAGTTTGCAAAGAACTTTTTGGTAAGACATTTCTCTTTATAGGGAATGGTACACATTTCAATTTCTACTTGTATTTCTAATATCCTTCCAACAAATATTTGATATCTGAGTTTAATTATACTGTAAAAGAAAATCCTGTATTTCAACACTGTGCAATTTACTTTTAATTTATCAAGTAGATATATGTAAAATATCTTTAACAGAACCACATAAAACTGTAATACATCAATCTTTTTTTATTCCTGTACCATTTGAAACACTTAAAAGAGAAAGAGAAAACTACTATTTTTAAAAGATTAAAAAAACCCCAACAAACCACTAGATTTTATGTTTCAAATTAATAATTGTTTCAAATGACCAAAGTGAAACACAGAGCTTTTCCTTAGGGCTATTGCTCTTTTTATTCTATGGACAGATCAGAAAGAAGGCTAATGTCAGAATGCTTTCTTTTTGGTGAAGGTAACAATGAAATAGCATTGAGTAGCACAGGATGGGTTTGATATGTGAGGTTACCCATATCAAAATTAAATTTTTACTGCCATACTGATGCCAGAGTAAATGCTGTCTAATGGGATCCCTGTGAGAACAGGATCCATGGGTGGGGAACCAGAGGGACACAAGGGTAAACAGTATTTAAAATTTAATGCTTAAATCTTTCAATCCTTCTGTGAACTCCTTTGAATTATTGACAACACGGGACTGGTTATGGAGTAAGAGAGACCATGGTGCTGCATGGCAAAAGAAACATTAAATCTACGCCTAATTATACACTCGGAGTGAGCGTGCAGCAGGAGACAGCTGTGTGAGGTTTAGTTGATATTCTAAGATCAGGAGCCAAATTACTTACCCTTCATACTTCCAAAAATACTGAATCCAAATGGTCATTCCAGGAGGTCAGAGCCAGATATATGAAGTTTAGATTCACAGTTGGCCTCATTAACACCTGCTGCAAGTGTTGAAATATCTGTAATGATTTTAAGTGGTTTTGAATCAAACTATAGATGTCCATCTTATCCTCAGGCAGAAAAGCTTGCTGACACGAATGAAAATTTTTCCTTCCTAACAACTCAATGATTGTTCTTTAATTCTTCACTTGATCCATGTTCCTGCTGTCCGCTGACGATGGAAAGCATGTAATATTCTTTGTTCCTTTTTCCCTAAGGGAAGTGTCGTGGTTTCACCCCAGCTGTGGGCTGAGATCCACGCAGTTGCCTGCTCCTTAAAGTAAAAGAGCAGGGGAAAAGGGAAAAAGGGAAAGGGAAAACAAGGGAAGGGAAAAGGAAGGGGCAAATAACTCCAAAACCAAGAAACTAAGAGGCCCGTGGGTTGGGATAAGGATAGTTTACTAAGATAACAGAAAGATAAAATACAACAATGCTAACAGGACTTTAGAGCAAAAGAATATGAAACTATTGATACACAATGCAGTTTCTCACCGAACCACACAACTCAGGCCGTACCACCCAGAGCTGTCCCGGAACCCGACCGTTCCCCCAAGAAGCACGCGTCCCGAGACCGCCCCTCTTCTTCTTCCCAACAGCCCCCCGTTTTCCTAGGCAGGACGTAATTGGCATGGAATACTCTCTTTGGCCCATCTGGGTCACCTGTCCTGGCTTCGCCCCTCCTTTCTTAAGAATAGAGAAATAGAAGAAGCTGAGAAAGTCCTTGACTGTCTGACTGCAGCTAAGAACATCAGGGTGTTATCAGCACTGCTTTCATTTTAACTCCCAAACACAGCATCCCATCAGCTGCTACAAATGAAATTAACTCTATCCTGACTGAAACCAGGACATTCCACCCCTTATTCCATACCATTTACGTCATGACCAGGTCCAACCAATGTTTCAGACACACATATATGTATTATTCCCTTAGTCTATGGACCATTCATCTGAGTTTTGTTGAGTAAATGATTTAGTCCATGATTTTCAGGCTTCATTCATTGTAACAGTCTCTCATGGTGTCAGTATACGCCATTGGATCGTTGCATGCTGTATCTCGGGCTCTCGACCAATGCATCTGACATAGTCCATGGTCATTGTCTGTGAATCAAAAGTGTTCATTTTCAAAGGGGAAGAGGAAAAAGTTCTTGTGATGGCAGGTCTTGGTCCCATCATCGTGGCAGTCTTCCTTCATTGTCGTGTATGATTCCAGCTGTAACTCCATTGGTAAAACAAACAACAACATACAGCAATTATAGTAATAATGAATATACAGTAATGGGTTATTTAGTACTTATTATAATACAATTTCTACCTTACTAATTACATTGGCTATTCTCACCTAAAATCAAATCCCTTTGAGGTACACATCGAACTTCTCCATCCTTCTGCATTACCCACCAAGTACAACCAGGTCCTTGAGCAAAAACAATTCCCGACATAGGTTTACCTTTACCTGAAGCAGGGATGACCCAAACCGTCTTCCCTAATATACTCTTCATATGCACCACTGGGACTCTGTCTCCTTCTACAGTACGTGGAAATTTTGACTGGGCAGGGCCAGCCCGATTGGTAGAACCCCTAGAGTTAACTAACCATGTGGCTTTGGCCAAATGTGTATCCCAGTGTTTGAATGTTCCACCACCCATTGCTTTTAGGGTAGTCTTTAGGAGTCCATTATATCGTTCAATTTTCCCAGAGGCTGGTGCATGATAAGGAATGTGGTACACCCATTCAATGCCATGCTCTTTGGCCCAGTTGTCTATGAGAGCATTTCGGAAATGAGTCCCGTTGTCTGACTCGATTCTTTCTGGGGTGCCGTGTCGCCATAGGACTTGCGTTTCAAGGCCCAGGATTGTATTCCGGGCAGTAGCATGGGATACAGGATATGTTTCTAGCCAGCCGGTGGTTGCCTCCACCATGGTAAGCACGTAGCGTTTGCCATGGCGGGTTTGTGGGAGAGTGATGTAATCTATCTGCCAGGCCTCCCCATATTTATATTTCATCCACCGTCCTCCGTACCAAAGCGGCTTCAACCGCTTCGCTTGCTTAATTGCGGCACACGTCTCACATTCATGGATAACTTGTGCAATAGCATCCATGGTTAAGTCCACCCCTCGATCTCGAGCCCATCTATATGTTGCATCTCTCCCTTGATGACCTGAGGAATCATGAGCCCATCGAGCTAGGAATAATTCACCTTTATGTTGCCAGTCTAGATCTACCTGAGCCACTTCAATCCTAGCAGCCTTATCTACCTGATGGTTGTTTTGATGTTCCTCCATGGCTCGACTCTTAGGTACATGAGCATCAACATGACGTACCTTTACAACAAGCTTCTCTAATCGGGCAGCAATGTCTTGCCACAAGTCAGCAGCCCATATGGGTTTGCCTCTACGCTGCCAGTTGTTCTTTTTCCACTGTTGCAACCAACCCCACAGGGCATTAGCTACCATCCATGAATCAGTATAAAGGTACAGCATTGGCCACTTTTCTCTCTCAGCAATGTCCAAAGCTAACTGGATGGCCTTCACCTCAGCAAATTGGCTTGATTCACCTTTTCCTTCAGTAGCTTCTGCTACTTGTCTTGTAGGACTCCATACAGCAGCTTTCCATCTCCGGTGCCTTCCCACAAGGCGACAGGAGCCATCGGTGAACAGGGCATATCGCTTCTCATTCTCTGGTAGTTTGTTGTAAGGTGGGGCTTCTTCAGCGCGTGTCACCTCCTCATCTTCTGGTGACATCCCAAAATCTTTGCTTTCTGGCCAGTCTGTGATCACTTCCACGATTCCTGGGCGATTAGGGTTTCCTATTCGAGCCCGCTGAGTAATTAGTGCAACCCACTTGCTCCACGTAGCATCAGTGGCATGATGTGTAGAAGGGACCTTCCCTTTGAACATCCAGCCCAGCACCGGCAGTCGGGGTGCCAGGAGGAGCTGGGCTTCAGTTCCAATCACTTCTGAAGCGGCTCGAACCCCTTCATAGGCGGCCAGTATTTCCTTTTCTGTTGGAGTATAATTGGCCTCAGATCCTTTGTAGGCCCGACTCCAAAACCCCAGCGGTCGACCTCTAGTCTCCCCTTGTGCTTTCTGCCAGAGACTCCAGGTAGGGCCATTTTCCCCAGCTGCAGTGTAAAGCACATTTTTAACATCTGTCCCTGTCCGGACAGGCCCAAGGGCCACTGCATGGACTATCTCACGCTTGATCTGCTCAAAGGCTTGCTGCTGCTCAGGGCCCCATTGGAAATCATTCTTCTTCCGAGTTACGTGGTAGAGTGGGCTCACAATGAGACTGTAGTTTGGGACATGCATTCGCCAAAAACCTATAACACCTAAGAAAGCTTGTGTTTCCTTTTTGTTGCTTGGTGGAGACATAGCTGCTATTTTATTGATAATGTCCATTGGGATCTGACGACGCCCATCCTGCCATTTTATTCCTAAAAACTGGATTTCTCGTGTAGGCCCCTTGACTTTACTTTGCTTTATAGCAAAACCAGCTTCCAAAAGGATTTGAATTATCCTTTTTCCTTTCTCAAATACTTCCTCTGCTGTATTGCCCCATACAATGATGTCATCAATGTACTGCAGGTGCTCTGGGGCTCCACCCTTTTCCAGTGTGGTCTGGATTAGTCCATGGCAAATGGTAGGGCTGTGTTTCCACCCCTGGGGCAGACGATTCCACGTGTATTGGATGCCCCTCCAAGTGAAAGCAAACTGTGGCCTGCACTCTGGCGCCAGTGGTATTGAGAAGAAAGCATTTGCAATGTCTATTGTGGCATACCACCTGGCTGCCTTTGACTCCAATTCATACTGGAGTTCCAACATGTCTGGTACAGCAGCACTCATACCTGGAGTGACTTCGTTTAGGCCACGATAATCCACTGTCAGCCTCCACTCTCCATCGGACTTCCGCACTGGCCATATGGGACTGTTAAAGGGTGAGCGGGTTCGGCTGATCACCCCTTGACTCTCCAATTGGCGAATCAGCTTATGGATGGGGATCAGGGAATCCCGGTTAGTGCGGTATTGTTTTCTGTGCACCGTCGTTGTAGCAATTGGCACTTGCTGTTCTTCAACCTTCAACAACCCCACAACAGAAGGATCATCTGAGAGTCCAGGCAAGGCACGCAATTGCTCAATGCCTTCTGTCTCCAAAGCAGCTATTCCAAAAGCCCACCGGTACCCTTTCGGGTCTTTAAAATAACCTCTACGGAGGTAATCTATACCTAGAATGCATGGAGCTTCTGGGCCAGTCACAATTGGGTGTTTCTCCCAGTCCTTCCCAGTTAAGCTCACTTCAGCCTCTAACACAGTCAATTGCTGTGAGCCCCCTGTCACTCCAGAAATGCTGACAGGTTCTGTCCCTACATGATTCGATGGCATTAGAGTACACTGGGCACCAGTATCCACCAGAGCCTTGTACTCCTGTGGGTCTGACGTACCAGGCCATCGGATCCACACAGTCCAATAAGCACGGTTATCCCTCTCCTCCACCTGGCTGGAGGCAGGGCTCCTCTATTGTTGCTGCTCATATTGGCTGCTCACTGGTGCAGCCTTCTTCCTGGCAAAATCGCGTTGTCTTTTACCTCGCAGCTCATTTACTCGTGCCTGGAGGGCTGAGGTGGGCTGCCTATGCCACTTCCTCATGTCCTCACCATGATCACACAGTTCAAACCACAGCTGCTGTCGCAGCGTGTCTCGTGGTGTGCACCTTCTGTATCCTCCCTTCTGGGATGATGGACGCTTTCTCCCAGTAGCTGCAACATTGCCCCATACGGGTTGGGAGTTGCACAAATTTTTGTCAAGTCGTTCGACCAGTTTCTCTACCGCTGCGATCACAGATTGGGAAACATTGTCCTGATATTTCCGGAGTCGGCAGGACACTTCACTTACAGTTGGTGGATACATATTATCCCAGTCTATTGATGCTAATGAATTGGTGTGCCCTGCTGGTGCACTTCGTACAACCTTACGCCACATATCTGCGGTGCATACAACTTCATCAGGGTCAGACTGCCATTTGCCCAGATCATAATAAATGATCTCCCGTACAGCTAATTCTCTCAGGTACTGGATAACTGCCTCTATGTTGTTACACTTGGGTGACTGACATGTAATATAGTCCTTTATGGGATACCTTTCCTCCACACTTGACAGTAGTCGCCTCCAGAGGCTGAGGGTTTCTGGCTTTTTCCCAATTTCCTTGTCAATGCCTCCTTCTCTAGCTAGGGATCCCAACTGCTTGGCCTCCCTGCCATCTAATTCCAGACTATCGGCCCCTTGATCCCAGCATCGGAGCAACCAAGTGATGATGTGCTCACCTGGGCGGCGGCTGAAATCTTTTCGAACCTCACGCAGCTCACTCAGGGTCAGGGATCGTGTGACAACCTCTGATTCTGCCTCATCCTGAAATGCCTGAGATGGCCTTGCTCTATCCTGAGGGGCTTGAGATGGCCCTGCTCCATCCTGAGGTGCTTGAGATGGCCCTGCTCCATCCTGAGGTGCTTGAGATGGGCCTGCTCCATCCTGAGATGCTTGAGATGACCCTGAGTCATCCTGACATGCTCCAGATGGCCCTGATTCATCCTCATCCTTCACTACACGAATTGATTTCTTTTGTTTCCTCTTTTGTACAGGAGCAACAGACACTGGCAGGGGTTGGTTTTTTGTTTTATCAGCAGTGTCTGCTGTAGGGGTTGCAGTAGCTGCAGCATCGGTTGGACAAGTTGCAGTAGCCACAGTGCTAGTCATAGTGGCCTTAGTGCTAGTCACAGTGGTTACAGTAGCTGCAGTGCCAGTCATTGGGGTTGCAGCAGCTGCAGTCTTTGCTGGTCTGTTTTCATTCTTTTCCTTCTGACAGTGCTGACAGTACTGACAGTGCTGCCTGTTATCAAGCAATGTTTTGTAAATAGTGGCCAGGGCCCAGCACAGTGCAGTAAGGTGTGTATCTCTGGCAAACTTAGAGCAATTTCTTTTCAGATATGCAGTCACTTTTTCAGGGTCTTGTAACTGCTCAGGAGTGAAACTCCAAACCACCGGAGTTAAGAAAGTGCCTAGGTACTTGCCCATGCTCTGCCACTTGCCCTGCCACTCACGATTATCTGGCCTCACAGAAAAATCTTGAGTGGTATTCATAAACCTCTGCTTAATATTTGACAACAACTGAACCATCTGCACCAAACCTACAAACAGCAAGATGCTAGTTGGAATATCCCAGGGATAGTGAAAGTTTTTAAAGACTGCTAGCAGAGCTGTTGTATTTAGCCCAAAGGAAAAGAAAGCAGAACTCCCACCATGCCAGCTGCTGTTACTAAACCCTCCCTGTCCAGGGAATGGACAGGGCAGCAAGCTCTCATACCAGTACCAGCACAAGTTCACGATCCTCGATATTATTGTATCATCGACTGTTATCATAAAAGACAAGAACAGGACCAGGAAACGCAGCCTCGATATGGTAAAAAATCCTGCCAGGATTGCATACAGCGTACGGTACTTTCGCGGCCACAGCTGTGACCACAGCCATGTGAATAAATACCACAGCATCGTGATCGGAGACTGCTTAAACAACAATACTTATCACAACTTTGTCTTAATTACTATAGGGTCAGAGCTACCGTTATCCCAACCTTTCGGGCCCCACGTTGGGCGCCAAAAAGACTGTCGTGGTTTCACCCCAGCTGTGGGCTGAGATCCACGCAGTTGCCTGCTCCTTAAAGTAAAAGAGCAGGGGAAAAGGGAAAAAGGGAAAGGGAAAACAAGGGAAGGGAAAAGGAAGGGGCAAATAACTCCAAAACCAAGAAACTAAGAGGCCCGTGGGTTGGGATAAGGATAGTTTACTAAGATAACAGAAAGATAAAATACAACAATGCTAACAGGACTTTAGAGCAAAAGAATATGAAACTATTGATACACAATGCAGTTTCTCACCGAACCACACAACTCAGGCCGTACCACCCAGAGCTGTCCCGGAACCCGACCGTTCCCCCAAGAAGCACGCGTCCCGAGACCGCCCCTCTTCTTCTTCCCAACAGCCCCCCGTTTTCCTAGGCAGGACGTAATTGGCATGGAATACTCTCTTTGGCCCATCTGGGTCACCTGTCCTGGCTTCGCCCCTCCTTTCTTAAGAATAGAGAAATAGAAGAAGCTGAGAAAGTCCTTGACTGTCTGACTGCAGCTAAGAACATCAGGGTGTTATCAGCACTGCTTTCATTTTAACTCCCAAACACAGCATCCCATCAGCTGCTACAAATGAAATTAACTCTATCCTGACTGAAACCAGGACAGGAAGCTAGTATACCAGATTTAAGAATTTTAAGGGACTCATTTGAGTAATAAAGTGCAAAATAGAATATTGTACCATTTAGAAGGCACTTCTTCTGCACTGACCTAAACTGGTTTTTATTGATATCAATGAGAGTTCTACCATCAGCAAGAACAGAAAGAATCCAAACCTAAAAATCTTTCAAAACCTACCCTGTAGCTATTTTTCTATGTAAGATGAAAAATACAGCAAAGCAGAATCTTGTTTACACTAAGGTCCCTTCCTATTAGGCTAGCAATGTCAAAGACCTTCAAATATGTATGTTATTTAGAAGTTCTTTAAATCCCTTCTCCCGCTATTTCCCCATGTAAATTTTACAGTAAAAAGGAAGCTTAAGATAAATGAAACTCTGATCCACAGGAACTCCATAGTTTCAGGTCAATACAATCTGAAATTACTGTTCTGTAAAATCCACTTCAGTTTAAATTTAAAGCTATGCTCAGCTCCATGAGAGTCACAAAAACAAGACTGTTCAGGTATTTCATTTCAGAGCAAGACCAAGGACTGTGCACCTTGCTGTGGACTTCGGCATATAGCTATTCCTAGGTGAGCAGATAAATCCCTATAATCTGGTTTGACCTGGCTGTTGAGGCAGATGGGACATGCCTCATCAAATCCTTGTTTTCTGTGATAAAAGCTACAGATAACATTAAACTTGAACTGTACTAAGCCATCTAAACTTGGGTAGAGCTTCCATACCACAACTGTACATTACTAGGAATTCAAAAGAATTTTACATTGCCCCAGTGCTTTATTAAGCTCCATCTGCTGGAAGGTCAGCTGGGTCTCAGTGACTGGAGACTGAGCAGTCTGTGAAAAGGTGCTGGTGTCTTCTCAACTGAAAAGTCTCCTGGATGTCTGGTCTGTATTTGGTTTATATGGCAAGATTTTGGTAGCTAGGGGGCTGCAGGAATGGCTCCTGTAAGAGGAGACCAGGGATTGCTCCCCCATTTGGACAGATGCGGTCCAGTTGGCTCCAACGAAGGACCCATCAGTGTCCAAAGTTGAGCCAGTCACTGACAGTATTGGTGTCTCTGTGATATTTAAGAAAGGCTAAAAAACACTTCACAATAGCTGTGAGAGAAGAGTGAGAAAATGTGAGGGCAACTGGTGTGTAGCCCATGGAGAAGATCATTGTGGAGGAGGTTTTGCCTATGTAGCCCATGGAGGATCATGGTGAAACAAGTATCAACACTGAAACCCATGAAGGACCCCATGCTAAAGCAGGTGAATATGACAGAGGAAGTTGCAGCCCTTGCAGATCCAATGCTGGAGCAAGCCTTCTGGCAGCAACTACAGCCTGCAGGGGACCCACTTTGGAGCATTCCGCTCCTGAAGGGCTGTAGTCCATGAAGAGGACCCATGCTGAAGCAGTTCTTGAAGGACTGCAGCTCATTGGCAGGATCCACATTGGAGTAGAAGAACAGCATGAGGAGGAAGGAACTGCTGCTAAATCTGACTAAGACTAAGCACTATGAGCTGACTGTGACCCCTATTCCCCATCCTCCTGGACCACTAAGGGGAAAAGAGATACATGAATCAGGAGTGCATCTGAGCCTAGGAAGAACGGGACCCGAGGGAATTTTATTTGTTTCTTTGCTTTTATTCCTCACTTTGCTGTTGGTTGGCAATAAATTAAATTAATCTTGCCCAAGACAAGACTGTTTTGCCTGCAATGGTAATTGGTGAGCAATCTCACTGTCCTTATCTCAATCCATGTGATTTTTCATCTAATTTTCTCCCCTGTCCTGTTGAGTAGGGGAAGTGAGAGAGCAGCTGGGTGGGCACCCAGCAGCCAGCCAAAGTTAACCCACCATACCACCATATTTCCACTGCAAGCAGACACAGTCTATAGATGAAGCTGTATTAATCATGACAAAGCTATAGTGAATGGTCAACCAGGCTCCTGGTGTGGCCCTTTTTGGTTAGGCCAAAGAGCAGATGAATATCCGAAGTCTCTGGATGTACTAAATCTTGTTATTATCTTTACGAATGCTCAATGCATCAGGGACACAACAGGGATCCGATTATTTTCCCTGGGAACAATCAAGGGATTAGTGGAATATAGACGGAGATTGAATCTGCATGGAAAATTGTCCATGCTGCGTTCTATTAGAAGGTGCTGCTGTGCAAAATTTGTTGCTAATCATGTGGCAAAATTACAAGAGATTGCAGAAAGAAGAAACTAGTAAACAGAATAATAAAAGTAATTTTAATTATTAAACTTCAGTGTTATAAATTATCTGCCATTCATCACTGCCACAAATAAGTATAAAAAAGGCAAAAAATCCATATGCTCCATGCAATCTAATTTAATTTTGCATAATAAATTAGCATAATGCAGAATGTTTAAAAATATGAATAATCGGCAAATTACTATCCATTTTCAACAGGCGGTATCTAAATTTTAATACAGACAGCTATTACAGTTAACCTATGCTTTATGTTGACTGAAACACAATAAAACCTCAAATGGGTATTATAGACACAGTCCCAGTTATCAGCCACTAATGATGCTAAATGATGAATTGCTGCATTTTTAATAGAAGAATCAGAATGCAGTGTTTTCATTATCTTTCTCAGAATATTTTGTATGGTTGCTATTGTTCTTCCAATTAGTCAATAACAAAGAGGCGCTGTTTGAAAAGATACAGGAAATGGTGAGACATATGTGACAGGTAATTCTCCCTATGCTGCCTAGGAAGAAATGCTTCCTTGATGTTAGTTATGGTTGTTTTCCGTCATTTTTCCAAGGCAATGAATTGACAGCATCACTTTAGCACAGAAACCATTTCACTAAATAAATGCAGACTACAGAAGTACAATGAAACATTTGTCCGTAATGCTTCTAGGGCCATATTGATCCTGGTATGTAATTTAATCTCTCTCTCTATTACTGTTAGTGAATCCTCTCCTGAGTTAAACCTCATTATTTACATTTCTCCAAAGTGGTAAAGCTCATGTCAATAAACATCTGTTTAATTACTTCCTTGGATGTCTTTTTCTTCATAAAGAAACAACAGGGAATATATTAGTTCATCATAAAGTAAATTATTTTATAACTATCATTATCCTGTTCACAACTAGGCAGGGTTACAAAGATTATTCACAAAGTGAAAGTGGAAAAATAAAACAGTCCAGTACTGTGAAAAGTATGAATAATCCAGAGACCTCTTCCAATATTTGTAACCATGCTATTCTAGTCATGAAAGGTATTATCATGAGCAGTATTTTAACTCAAATAGCTCAGATAAAACCACTGGGAGAATTTGAGTAATGCTCAGAATACATACAATCCTAAGAATTTATTTATTTATTTATTTATTTTCCCTCAGAATGGCTCTCATGCTAGTGATGGATATATCCTTTTTGCTTCATGCTAACCAAAGATCTGAAATTCTTGGTCTTCCTGGGGCAGAACATTTGAGTCCAGTGCAGCGCTGTCATTAAACTCTGGTCCAATACTCAGAATATAGTCTAACAAGTTGTTCCCCAGATTCAGAACACCAGACAAATATTTTGTTAACAGAAAAGTCAAATGTCTTGGAACATAGAGCAAATCAAATAAAATGGATGAGCTGTATCTTCTGAGTTCCCAAGATTGTCTTTTCCACTAGTTTCTGAAGCTTATGATCACAGCAGATCCTATTTGTATTTGATTATCGGCTTCCCTACCAGTGTCCATTAAGCTCTCAACTCCATCACTTCAAAGTTCCTATGGTAACATATTTTACCCAAATCAAATCTGATTAGTTCTAAGGTTGAGAGACACCTGTGAAAATTTTCAAAAGGACTTTAGCAGACAAATGGCTTGGTCATAAAATGTCAGGTGGAACTCAGTGTAAATATATGTAAAGTTACATATGTGGGGAACAGCCATGTGTTCTTATATAAAATAATCAACACTATCCTGATATAGCATGTAGACAAACAAGTACATGAAAACAACCCAGTGCTTGGTAATATTAAAAAAAAAAATTGAATCAAATGTTTCGAATTGTTAGAAAAGAAACAGAGAACAATCAAAAAAAAATTACTATGTTGCTGTATAGATTCATGATCAACAAAGATGACCAAATTTCCTTAATCAACAGCTTCTTTATGGTAGCTGATAAAGTAGGCTGGGGCTTTTCACCTTGGGAAACTAGGAATTCTACAGAAATCATCAGTGGCAGGAAGGAGGATGATAGGCAGTGACTGCTTGCTGACCCTTCTGCTAAAATAGCAAGTGATCATCAAATTAAAGCAGTAGAAGTTCAGAACCCAGAGAATGGAGTAGATTGCCACAGACAGGTCTATATATTGGAATATTTGGAAGATCTGTTATCTCCATATTATTAAATAGATGGACAATAACATCCATAGGAAACCTTCTAAATGGAAGACTGAAATAAGATATGAGGATATTCCATTACATATACTTGCCCTATTCTTATCCTTTTGGCTTGTGACATTTCTGTAATGTTTGATTTCTAAGATAGGACCATTTAGAGTTCTCTCCTTTGTTTTTCAGAATCGTCAATTCTAATTAATGGACTTTGTGACTTCAGCTGTCTTGGAGAGAAGGGTATGATATTAGTACCCACCTTCAAAACAGGTGTTGGCATTCCCATAGTGGCCACGGCTCTGTCCTTTCTGACTCTTCCAGAATGCCCGGTTCTTTATCATCTGTCTTTGTATTTCTCCCTCTACCTTTTTTAAAATGAAGGTGTTCACGACAAAGCTTTGATTTTCCTGAATCTTTCTTTATCTTCCTATGAGTTTTCCCTATGGGAGTCAAGCACATAGCACTTACCTTATTGTTTTATTTGAAATGACCTGAACTGGATTTATGTACACCTTGAAATGTACTCCACTTGCTCCCTCAACACTGCTGGGTAGACATATTATAGCAGTGTGCTGCAGGGAGGCAAATGACTTAGGCTGTGAATAAAACAAATTATATTAACCCAGGGGCACAGCAAAGAGCATTGTTTTAATTACTACAGAAAAGAGTGTATGGTAATGATTTACAGCAGGACAGTCTTACAAATGGTACAGTTGAGAACACAAGGTGGTGCTATTTACGCTTAGCATAATGACTGTACAAACGTCTTGCCTGATGATATTTGCCATTTCCCCGTAAGCTTTCTATGGCTTTGGACTAGGTGGGAAGTGCAACTGAGCCCCATCCTTCTCTGCATGTGCAGGTTCTGAAGACAAGGGGACATTTCCTTGGCAACAACTATGTGAGTTCAGCTTGACTAGAAGGGCATGTTAATTTGTCCTTGTCACCTCTTGAAGGCAGGACAGCAACATTAGAAGTTTTGCTGCACGAAGTACCACAGGGAAATTCAGTATTATAAGAAATGACACACTTGGCTGTTTCTGGATAGGAGGAGGTTAGGAGCCAAAGCAGCAAACACTTACTCTCTACTATTCCCCAGATTAAAGGACTGCCTTAGAAGGATTTAGGATACCAGGTGGCGTGGTAGACAGCTGATACTTTGCTTTTTCACCACCTTGCTCTGTGAAGTCAGGTTGTGCTTTCAGTTGTAATTAAGCAAGGTCATTATCAAGTGTTAAATAATAGCTTCTGTTCATCTGGGTGAATCACTTTGAATTTCTCCATGGATGGTAGATCTCCCACTGCAACTACTTTGTTGAAAAACTGAGGAAATAGTTGTCCAAAGAAAAAGTGGAGTGTTGTCATGAGTGTTGCTTGGAGCAGGATAGGATACTCGTAAAAGATGATTACTCCACAGAAATTAAGCATGATAAAATCATTGCATTCCTCAACTGTTTATTCCTCTAGTGTGTTGGATTAAGCAATTACTCTTATTATTGATTCACGAAAACATGAAAGACTAATTCGTTCCTTCCAAAAAGAACTCAAGAAAAAAAAAATTAAAATTAAAAAATATTTTCTTCTAATTTAGCTAGTCTGACTTCAGTCAAAGCAAAAAAAAAAAAAACCAAACCAAAAACAACTCCCCCAAAAACCCAACCCCAGAAACTCAAACAACAGAAGGAAAAAAACAACAAAATAGGAAGTAAATAGAGAGGGACATTTCTTCCTTATAAACTACCTTCCATGTATACTACACAAATATTTAACTTTTTCTTCACCTTACTTCAAACCATATTCCAGATGAGAAGTCTGGTGGCTAAGAGGCTCTAAACCCCAAAGGATTTCATAGTGTTATCATTTACAGATCTTTTTCTTTCACTGAACACTTCACAACTGATATAAGGATATTAATAACTATCTCGATAATTGGTTAAGCAAAAAAAAATCACATAGTTTTAGCATTTCATATGGGACCAAGAGATTTTCATTGTATTCTTTTCTTGTATTTTCAGGGAAACTTCACTCAATTGCATTTTCTTCTTTGAAAGCACATGCAAAATTTCCTAGAACATACTTAGAATTTTCATAGATGTATTTTCATGTATAAGGTAAAAAGCAAAATGTAAAGACTTTTACTATTTGTATCCCAAAGTATTGGTCTAAATATAGGGACTTTGAGATATAAAGAAATTATTTGGTCTTAATTAAAGAAAGAAGTTTAAAAAGCTGTCAAAGTCAGAAATAATTTTAAAAAAGCAAGTCTGAAACATCTATGGGAAATAATACCCATTCCAATTTTGCTTGAAATAAAAATTATGTGAGTTTTGTGGGTTTTTTCTGATGTAAAAGTATTTTTCTTTTTAAATTTACATTATGTTTACACAACAGAAAAAAGCACTATTGCCTCTTTGCCAGGGAGTAAGTCTTACCTGAAAAACAAAAGTATTTTTGAGGAAAAAGTAAAATACAGATTGTAAATTAGTCAAAGAATTCTTTGGCACTTTGGAGAAGATAGAAAGCACAACTAATAAGGTTCCAAAGTAATTTCAGATTCTGCTAGCTCTCTTCTTTCAGATGTCACCTATCTGGTCTTTCACTGGTAAATCCTTAACTTTAGCAGCCATCTCTGCTTGCTGCTTCTCTTCATTAGCCTCGATACATGCAGTCAGCTTTTCTTCTACTGTTTTGCTGAAATAGTTGTTTTTCTAAATTGTTTTGTCACCTAGTGTTTATGCGCTTAGCTGCTTGTTTCTAGACCTTTGCTTCACAAGACAATTCTCTTGCAGCTACCAATTCTCTTTCCTCCCCACCCCCATTTCTCTCCTTTCTTTTTTAAAAGTTACCACACTGTAACATTTTTATTCTAAAAAAGAAGTTTAGGGTTTCCTTTCAAATTAGATTGGTTAGTTCAAGTAATTTCCTAGAAGATAACTTCCTGATTTTTGATTCTGGACAGCAATAGTAGTTTGAAATTACTTCTGGAAATTCCTGCAAACAGAAAGCCCTGTTTAGTATAGTTGTAGACTATGTTCCTTTACAAAGAAAGAAAAAAAACACTGATTTTTTTTAAACATTTTTTTTTCAATGGGATGTCCTGAAAAAGTTGCTGCAAGTAATTTCTGCTTCCCATTTATTTTCAAAAATTTACCAGATTAAACTAACTGATTATGTGAACCGTAGTCTACTTGTGTGCTGTTCTGCTTGATGGAGTTAAAAAAGCCACATGAGTTCAGACTTTTAATTAAACTCTGAAAAATGGATCTTTCTGGACCATAATAGAATAATGGATATTCAAACTATTTTAAAGAATAATAAGGTCATATTTATTGTAATTTTTTGTCTCATTTGAATAGCCTGCTATTCTAATTAATCTGTTTCTCAGCAATTTAAATTCCTGTGTAAGAAAGTCATACACTTAAGGACTGTTTTAGGTATCTTTCTTTAACATAACTCAAGTGGCAATTCAAGAACAATCTACCACTTTAATCAAGGTGCTTGTCTCTTGAAGTGTGTGATTATGTTGGTTTGCAAAGGCTAACTACTGACAGAATATCACAAAGGAATTTAATTATATTTAAACAAGTTGTTTCCAATCTTATGGTATTATGAAATGAAAGAGGAATAACCATTAAACTCAATAGAGTTATAACTGAAACTGCCTGTCAAACATCAGCAGCAATCTAATTTAATCCCATACTACTCAGAATATTCTGTATTTTACCTCGAAAGATATATGACTTTACCTCACATATAAAAACATTTTACACTTATTTCTTCTTTGTTCATTTGCTTCAGAGGAAGGTAATCTAAGACAGAAGTGCCATTGGTTCACTGTACCTGAAGAGAATAACACCAGTGTTGCTTTAATAACCCTTGATTAACAATTTTACCCCACCAACTGTGCATATTTGGAAGTAAATGCAAGAAATAGATGGAAAGATTTACTTCCTCTACAGGATATTTGCATCACCCATGATAAAACAAATCCTGTATAGAATCAAAGTATTGTTTAACACTTTGCACATGTTATATACATCCTCTATAATGGGAATTCTCAAACCTGAGGGATGAAAAATGGTGTCCTCTGTGGTGTGGCTGAGCAATTATTTCTGTCACTTTCCTGAGTAGAGACAGTGGGGTTAGATAACTGCAGACAGTTTAGCTATTTGGAGGGAACTAACTTGAAAGAAAATTGTATTACTACTCTGCACAGTGGATCACATCCTGTAGAAAAAGTACTACTTGGTGCCATAAGAGACTAAGGTTGTTGCTATGTAAGTCTTGAATTATCCTTCTTCTGACATCCTTTTTGTGCATAGAAATCCTGTCTTGCTGCAAGCCAACCCAAACTATAGCTATATGAATTTTAATTATTTTTTCTTCATTCTATTCAATGTGAGGGAAGTCCATAAATGATTTATCAAAATGTCCAAAACCCATGTAAATTGCAATCAAGTGAGGAAAATCTAATTGTTGTTTTAACTCTCCCTTTCAGCGCCTTAAGAAACTTCTTCTCTAGTGGCTACAGGTTCAGACTTATTTTGCTGACTCCAAGAGGATACAAGAGATCCTTTCATGGTGAGGAGAGGAAGACAACACCCTAGGAAGTGAGCATCCTAATTGTAGGTGGGAGGCAGAAAATTCCAAGTGTTTTTCCTTTCCTATGAAGCAGACATGGGACATGATACTCTGAGACATTTTACCACATATAACTTAAAAAAATATCCAGTCTCTTACATCGGTTCAACCAACACAGACCTACAAGCTAAAAGGCTCTCACAGTTTTTTACATTCTTTGAGTTGCTGTTTTTACATCAGGTGTGCTGTATGCACAGAAGGATTATAATCCATGAGATAACATTTTATTCTTTCTAGTAAAGGAAATACAGTATGGACAATGGTGAAAATCCCTACTTCTGCATAATTTCAAGATATTTGAAACAGTTCCCTGTCTATCTGTGTTTTACTTAGGGCACTAGTGAGGAGAGAGATCATCTCTACTTCCCATCTTGTACAGTTCCAGACACTGACAATCTGGACTGTTGTCACATATTTTAATTGCTCTTGGACAAATACTTTTATACAAATTAAGAAAAAAAATGTTTTCTTTCTCAAATGCAACATTTTATTTATCCAGTATTATATAATTGATTTTGAAACTGTCATTGTGCTGAAACAAGAGGCTAAACTTAGTTGGAAAAAAAGCCAAACAACCCAAACTAATACTTTCCTATGCAGGCTGTTCCTAGAAGACAAAACATCTTGAAAACCATCTAACCACATTATCTATACACCAGGAAATAGCAGGAAGGATTGCCCTTGATCTGGAGCCATACCACATTGTGGAGATTATGGGTTTGCTGAGTTTTGAGGATACATTATTCCTTCCCAAGAAAAAGTCTCTTTTATGCAATTGCTATGTTTTTTATTTATGATAACTTATTGATCAAAGCAAGGAATGCTTTCAGAGAAACAAATAGTCTTGCAAGGAGCTAAATCAACTGCATATCTTTCACTCACAGCACACAGGCGTCTCTTTGATTTTATGATGAGAAGGGGGCATACATATTCAAAACATTGCTTCTGGGTCTGCTATCATCATCACTACCACCGCAACCACTAAGCTGGAACTCTGGCAGCAAAAGCAAATTCTGGTCCAAGTTGCATATTTCCCTCAAAATCACACAGCTGAGAATATTTAAATCTGGATCAAAACTGAGGGATATTGGGTTCATTCACATCTGCTGTTTCTTCCATTACTGTTACTTGGTCATCCAATTTTCTGGCAGTGATTGGCAAGCATCAGATAACGTGTACTACGTTAACACCCCAGTTAGGTTAGGTTCTATGAACCATGAATAACAGACACACAGAGAAACAACAACAACAGAACACCTTTGTAAACACAGGAAACAATGCTCACATATATACCATCTTAGAAAAGAGGTAAAAAGTTTTCTGGGGAATCATCAGCTCAGACAGCATTCATCATTATATTGGGAAGTATTTGCCTTTTCTGAATCCCCTATGGAATAGATTGAATCACCATTTTCATATGTTGGTAAATTAAGTCAGTATTTCAGTATGCAGCACAATGAATTCAACCATTTTATAGTGGCTTTTGGTTACTTTCTTTTCCTTAAAAAAAAAAAAAAAAAAAATAGCTCCAAACATCAAAGAAACCACAGTACTGAACATGAAGAAAGATTTTATTGAAAGTAGGTGACTATCTGGCATCTAAATAGTCTGTACCAGTTCACTTTGCAAATAATATCTGAATATCAAATTTTATATAAAGAAGAAAAAAATGTTGTTTGTCACCAAAATTTACCTAAATTTCTGTGTGGTTTGCAAATGTAATTTTTATTCTTTATGTGTTTTAAAAATTCTTTAAATTTCATTTGAAATCAGCTAGGAACATTCATTTCAGATAGAAAGAGGGCATGTATCCTCAGATTTTAGGGGGAAAAAAAGGAAGGTTTCCTTCCAATTTAAAATTGTTGTAGATGTCTAGTCAAACCTAGTGTAGTGTTCAGACAATGGAGAAAGATGAGTGCTTCCAGTGGGTAATTAATCCCATGTACTTTAAATGGGGGTAAATTCTTATCATGATTTTGCCTTTCTTTAAATATTACTAGTTAATTTGGAAAAGATGCCTGTGTTACACAAGTACCTTTTTGAAAATTAGAAATCCCACCCTAAATGTCTGGATAGGGTCTTAGGCTTTATAGGCAGCTGTAGGATGGTTTATTTTGGGGGGGGCGGTTGTTGGTTTTGGTTTTTTTTTTTCTAGAAGAGCTCATGTTAAAATTGTAAGCTTAGGCAAACTCCAAACTTCCAGCAAATGTCTTACATATGAATATTAACACATTGTCAGCCTCTAGGCTAAGACATGCTAAGTGATACATGGACTATTACTTTAATTAACTTGACTTGGTGGGATTATCTCAAGTTGCTATTCAAGGAAGAACATGACCCAATAAGACACATATGACTTATATGTAAGTGGATTTCCCTGGCATAAGTGGAGAGCCTGTATTTGCATACATATTACTCTTGCTCTATGGGGATCTACTGCTTTTGGTGCAAAGAACTTTCTGTCTCAAAGTAGGTTTTATGACTTACCTACATAAACAGGTTCTCTGACAGATGTATATATAAGGTATTTTTAAACACAGATGTGTTCCTGATGTGCATTCAATACCATAAATGTCTACTTTAACAGCAAACAAGATTTCTTCTTTTTTAAACCTTGTTAGTACTCTACACCTGACACATTTCAAGAATGATGCTTCTGACTCGCAAATCATAGCCTGAATTGCCAAATGATACTTTCTTTATAGGAAAGTACCTTAAAGAGGGTTTAAAAGGTACTTTGAAAATGTGATATGTAGACACTGGAGTGCAGGTGACCAGTGGAAAATGTGTTTCTCATGATGACGCTGAGGAAAGAGTCAACTCAGCTTGTCTTTAAATTTCAAGATGAATTGCAATAATTTAACTTAGAAAAAAAAAGATTAAATATATTCCTACTTTGTGAGATCAGCACATCCAGGTAGGCTCTAAGACACAAATATGAAGCCACATGCTGTCAGTTTTCCAGATACATCTAACTGGAGGACAAATTTAAGTTGGCAGTTGGGTAAATACTTTAAAACTTGTAAACAGTGGAAACAATAAGTAAAGCATAGACTATACATATTTTAACCTCATGTGCTTGCAAGATCAGTAAAGATTTATTAAAGTTGACAAAGAAAGTTCATTAAATTAATAAAGCACTTAAATGAATCCCAAACTGTAATCCCCTTTTTCTCCTCCTTATTCTTCTCCCTCAAGTAGACAGTTGAATCACCGGTGTGGACACTAGCAGCCTTCAAGCTGATCGGTATTTTTTTCATTCAACAGATTGTGATTTTGACTATAATGCTGCTGTTTAGATTACACATGCAGATGAAATTTGATGCTTCAGGCACAGTCTAAAAGTGTACTAGGTGCATCTAACTGACTCCTAAGAAGAAAACTCTCTCTTGTAGCTCATCTAAAATGCATGTGTGCATTTTTTATATCAGGTAGGATAGATTTTGGTAAAAATTAAACTTCCACTGCCTTAAACTCTGGCAAACTACTATGTTTGGATGCTATGCTGTCTTCCTGCTTTAAGAAGACATGAGGCTGATGTGCTGAAAGGAACCAGGACAAACTATAACCTGGAGAAGGAAGAGGATGTATCAGGGCTGATCTGAGTCAGATGCTTCTCCACCAGCTAAGCTTTGGTGGCATCCTAGCTCTAAAGGAAAGGTTGTCTCACTGCAGAAATTCAATAATGAGGATGACAATGCAGCTATTTTCTTGTGTTGGAGTGTACTGCATCCAAAAAGGATGGATTTTTTTACACAATGTGTAAAAAGCCTTTAAGATGCCTTTGAAACACAAATAAACCAAGTGAATAGAAATGAGAAGCTTGATGTTATGTGGCCAGAAAGTTCCAAATTAAATGACATATTAAAAAAGTTTCAAGTTTGGATTCTTTCAAAATGAGGAGAAAATTAAATTCTTATTATACTCCATTTGTTTTACTTAGCATGACAAGAAAACCTCAGTGAAAATCCATTTCTTTATTCAATTTACCTTTTCTTGTAAAGATAACACATGCAGATTAATGCAAATCAGAGCTACAAGTAAGATTTTGTGTCTTTACCCTAAAAAAATCCTAGTCTGATTAGTTTATGATGTGTCAGAAATTTCAGCAAAAAGTTACATGTTTGTGCTTGAGTACTTTCATATATTTGTGTACACCAATGTGTGTATGCATGTACATAGACTTGTTCAGTTCACACGAATGTCTATCCTTCTTTCAGTGGGCTATATGACTGTACTGCTATTTAAAGTTTTTCAGCCAAAGGCCAAAAACTTTGCTCGTGAGCTTTAAATAGATGTACAGCCTGATTACTGAAGGACTTCAGAGGACAAGTGCAGGAGAAAGTAGGTCAGATAGAAAGGAAAAAAATTAGATAAGAGGCTAGAGAGATATATTATAAAGAAGATTTTTTTTTTCTAAGAGGTTGTTTTAATGTGAATCTTGTAAGATGCTTCAAGTTTGAAATTTGCTATATCACAGTCTGTAAGAACTTATTTAAAGTCTGAATACATTAAGAAACTTGACAGCAATGATCGAAGTACAAAATATTTCCCCTGTACTAATGACTAGCCTAAATCGCTATACCTTGGGCAATGAACATCTTCTAGCAGATCATTAATTCCCTCAAAATACCCTGTCCCGAGGTCATTAAGATCTGAAAACTGGAAAAATAAAATAAAATATGCATACAGATTTTTCTTTTTGAACTATAGAATTTAGTCAGTATATACAGAACAGGTCTGAAAAATTATTGCATTAGTGGTAGACAATCAGATTGACAGAAATGTACCTCAAACTTATTAATCTTACAATAATATATACATACAAATATGACTAATAATAACAAGATAAATCAAAAGTATGTTTCAATTATAAAACACGTACTGAAGCTAAGTAGACATGTTGGTTTAACGTAGTAAGAATTGAAAGTAGATTGTGGGAACATCATTCCAAGCTTTTGATAAGTCAAATGCATCATTTGTATTAACTAAGCAGAATGCAAGGAAAGAAAGGACATATTACTTAACATGATTTTGCACTCTAGATCTTGCATTTGCTTTAAATATTTATTTTATTAGAATTATAATGCAAGTGGTTTCATTTTGAAGCTTCTACTTTCCAGTCTTTAGAGGAGCTTCAGCTAAAGACACAACAACTTATTTCCCATACTGAAGTATGCTGCACCTGTTTACTTCTCTCCATGAGCTGTAAGGAGAATCTAGGATGTATAAATCTATATTGCAGTTCTCCTATTAGGTAAGGTGATACTCACCTTGGGCCTAGACTTAAACTAACGTTCCTGAAACTGTTTCTCAAAGGTAATAGATGGAAAGAATTTCTTACTCATTCAGAAGACATGATTCATTGACAATAAGGGAAGACTAAGTTGACTAATTCCTTAAAAAGTGTGATGTTTCAAACAGATGGCATGGAAATAGAAGAAAGGAGGCCTGGAAAGTAATTCCCTTGTAGGACCTTCAGATCCGAGTTTAAATTGTGCGCTTATTAGTTTGCATTTTGGAAAAGTTTTGATGAAAGTAATCTTCTTTTAAAACAGGAAAATTATAATTGTGTTTAGACTGCTGGAATTCTTTGTTACAGAAAAGAAAAAAAACCTAAAAACCTGTTAAAGAAAATATTTGTTTCAACTTTTTTCAAATGATATTTTGCCTTCTTTAATTTAAAATCTCTGCCTTTTAATGGTTACTATAATGCAACAGAAAATAAAATGACAGTTAGGATAAAAATGCTTTTGACATACCAACATTTAAAAAAAAAATCATTATTTGATAAAACAGATATGTATTAGTTGTATGATGTCACCTTCAAATACATTAATCATAGTTATTCATACTGGCATGAGTTTTTGTGTGTGTCTAAAGATGCACAGGATTTTTCTGTGTTGCCAATATTGGCTAATCCATTGTCATAATTTTAATTTCTTCACTGTTATTCAACTGCTATTTTTTGTATATTCCATTGGATTATAAAAATAAAAAGGCAAGAGTCTGATGTAACATGATAAATATATTACATGGAAGTTCCTGTTGCAAGGTTGGACTTCTGCTTCTTTATTGGGCAAAACTAGCAACACACAAAGCATTGAATGAGGCAAAATGTCTAATCAGACCTAAGAAAGTCAGTGGATGATATGTGTTACTCAGGCATTTTGTCAGTACTAGGACTTATATCCAAAATTATTTTTCTTGCCTTTTTTTTTTCCCTCATAGCTTCCTCTTCCTTTCCTACTGAAAGTTTTTCCTTACGTTTTTTTCCCCCCATATGCTATTGAAATACTGCTTCAAATCTGACTTGAAAAGATACAGTGTACTTAATATTGCGGATCTTATTTTCCAAGAAGTGAATGAAAAATTGGAGGACAATAAGTATCTCAGTAAAATTAACTACTAGGGAATTCTATTGATTATTTTTTTGCTATTTGGTCATCTACATAGTCCAGATCATCTCAGAAGGACATGCTGACCCAGGCATTTGTGTGTCTTATGCACACACATATATACATATATATATATCATACATGCACGGCTGTACATGTTTCTGGAAGTTCTTATTAAGAACTATGGTGAGTGATATTTTGCTGCACTGTCTGTGCTCTTTCACATAAGACCAAGGACACTTCTTTTCCAAATTCTCCTTTTTTTTTTCTTTTCTCTTCTGCGGAGCCTCTGAACAGAATTCTTATTCTTATTCTTCCCCATTTAGAAGATACCTTGAAAGATTAATCATTACTTCAAGTAACTATTGGTATTCAAATACTGTCTGTGATGTATAAAGAACTGAAGAAAATCTGACATGTCTTTTGGCAGATGGAAATATTTATTTACAAAAATGTCAACTTATTTCTGGAATGATCAATATTAGGTCTTATGTTCGTAAAGTAATAGCTGGCAAACCCTTTTCTGATGTATAGGCTTAAAAATAGGAGACTACTGAGACCCCAAAGTACAAAAAGATGCATGAGTCCAATGTGGTGATAACCAGATGCAGCAGGGAGGGGTGCAGCTAACTAGACAATGCAAAAAAGCCTGTGGCACTGTTGTGAATAAAAATACTGAAACCTTCACTGGAAATCAGCAGCCTGAACAACATAGGAGAGGTGAGATTCTGAATTCATTATTTTAGTTTGGTTCTAAAACCTTCTGATGGTTCATCAGAATCATGCAGCCACAGGCTATGACCCTCCAGAGGTCGCCTACTCCAACTCCCTGTTCAGACAAGGTCTAATCAGAGCAGGTTGCCAAACACCTCCAAAGACAGAAATGCCGCTGTTATGTCTCTGACCAGCCTGCTTTGGGATTTTACTGTTCCCAAAGTTAGAAAAACAAAACCCCAAAAATTCTAATATCGGACTAAATTCCCCATGTTCCAAGAAATAATGATTTTTATGTCTCTTGGATTGTGTTTCTTTTATTCTACACTATATTGTAGGGGTTTTTTTGCTGTTGCAATGTTGAAAAGAATCATGCATTGTTATGATATTTGTGGCTCCATGGAATTAGAGTATGTCCCTCTCATACCAACAGAGTTACATAAATATAACATTGCATATGGCAAATACATTGATCCCTTCATCACTCAGGCATCTAGACACTTATCTAGCAAAATGTTGTGACCTTGCAACAGAATCTCAGTATTTTGTGAGTGACACCAAAGTGCCTTTCTCAAACTTAGAGGGCTTTCTCATCCCCTTTCTAGCCAGCTTTTTAGATTATTTGCATTAGATAATGGGTTATAATTACATTTCTACTTAAATAAACATTATTTTAACCAATTAAATGATTCTGCTCCAAAGAAAAACAATTATTTAATTAAACCTTGGGTAATGATTAGACAAACTTACCAATGTGTACCTTTAGGTTACAGCAAGTCTTTCTTCCATTTTCTGCAAGTTTATTATTCTCTTTGGGAGAGATTTTTCCTTCAGTGAGTTACTCCAGGTGCAGCCCTCAGAAACCATTTGATCCATGGAAACGCCAGATTCGATGTTGCATCCTCCCATCTCTGTGGGAAAAGTTATTTCTCAGCCTGTAAAACTTTGTGGATCATCAACAAAAATTCTGAACCTGCTCCCTGCCTACTTCTTGTCTTTCCTTGACTATTCAATGTGCAATGTATCTCTGTTAAACTTAAGGTGTAAGCAGCCTGCACAAAAGAATAAAGGAGATTTTTATTTGTGTTATTTCCATTTATGTAAAAATAAAAGAAATCTGTTTAGATTACAGATCATTATTATTTCTAGGAAATAAATACTGCACTTTTATCAAGGGAAGATTCTTAAAAGTCTAATGGTTTTGGTGTAGATAATATTTACAGTCTTTTAGAGAAAGACTTTGGAACATAAAAGAATGTTAACATTTTGCTTAAGGATATTATGATGCAGAAAATTTCCACCCCATTCATTTCACATGTAAAAAAACCAAAACAAAAGCCCTGATCCTTCTGTACCCTTCCTTTCAAATTTCAGCAGCAATAGATGAAGAACAAGTAATTGGAATTTTACACAAACACAGCACACATGCACACACATTTATACATCTAAATATCACTACTTATATATGCACAGGTATACATGTGCATGTGTGCACGTGCAGTAATTCATTAATTAAATGTGGGGTTTTTACTTTATTCCTGAGCATGCATGTATAGGCATATATGTGCACAGAGTGAGACCATGAGAACAAGCATACACATTCCCTGATGTTTCTATTCAGAATTAATTTTCAGTTTTCTGGCTTCTGAATTAAGAGAACTACGTATGCTATAATTCCAACAGTGAGTCACTGTATTGGAAATAAATGCTTAATGAAAACAACCCATTAAAGAAAATTGCATTTAATAGAACATATCTGAAAAATAAACAAAAAGATAACAGGGAACAATGATCCTCCCACATATTTTGGAATATTAATTTTTAAAAATAATTCTTTGTAAATAGCTATCTAATCAAAGCCAGTCCTGAAGAAACAAGTTATCCTTTGTTGCAGCCTTGAACTTTGACTCAGTCAACCTAGTACTGTAGTCATCTGGTGAACATATGGGTATTGTTCATCCCTTAGATAAATGCGTAACAAATCCACAGATACTTCTTTGTGATGCGTTAGGACTGCCAGCCAGACAATGCTATGACTTGATTCCCCTCCCTGGACTTAGGCAGGTGCTGGGGGATATATTACCACTGAGATTGTCACTTGGATTTATGCAGTGGATCTTTTTGGTCTCAGGGCTAGGTGTTGGATAAACATAGACAGACAGCAATATAGCGTGGAAGACTTTAACCTTAAGCCCTCTACATTTTCAGAACTCTGTTTTTGTTGAGATGGTTAGAAAAGTTGTGCTGGTGCTATTTCCTCTAAGTCTATATTAAAGATTATTATGTAAAGGATTAGAAATCTAAGCAGTTTGACCCACTAAAATAGCCAACAATTCGTGTAGTGGTATTTTTTATTTTATGCTTTTAGTGGGCCACAGTCAGAGATGATGAAACTGGTTGTGTCTTTCATTACCTTTCATCTATGTATTTTTAGTGTAGTGGATAAGTTCCTTATTTGTTACTCCACATAACACTCTGAATTTAAGGGATAGAGGCAATCTCGTCCTGGCAAAGAAGTGGATGAAATAACCCAGTAAATCTTCTTCAGTTCTCAGAGGAAGTATTCATACACTATGGAAATAGAAAGCATCATGTAAATCCTTTTCCCATCAAGTGCAAATTCGGATGTGTTATTGGCTGCACATCAGTAATTCAGATGGAGTCTGAGTGCAAATAGCAGTCTAATGGGAAACAGGATGGAGTCGTAGCAGGCAAGGCAATAAGGATAGGACACGTATGCTTATCCATGATACAGCAGTATCCTTGCGCAGTACTGAAAACAATAGGAACTATTGTGAGAGAAATCCCTCAATATTTTTCTTCACAATTGGAAATATTTTTCCACACAAGTGGTCCCCCACTTTGGGGCAAGTGGCATTTTAAAAATGCCTCTGCTCTCTGTTCCTTCAGAAGACCTTTCATAGGCATCTCTGTGTGTCTGTGGGGAGCACACAGATTTCACAGTGAATGTGTGTGCTCCACTCTCAGCTCTACAATCCATCCCAGAAGCTAGAGGTTGAAGCATTCTCATGCAGGCATGAACTTGATGAAATAACCTAGTAAATCTCTTTCACACTTCTGTGAAGAGATCATATACTGCAGGCATGTTGTGATAGCCAAAAAATGAATGCTGAAACCCTTTGTGGGATCTGCTTTACAGTGAGATTTTCAAGAGCAGCAAGGTATTACCATTAACAATTGGTAATAATTTCAACAGTTTTGAAAATTTTATGTGCGTTTATCTGTTCCTTTGGTTCCTTAAAATTTTTAATCTCCTCCCGTGAGTTCTGTGTTAAGTAACAGGAAAAATAAGAGTGAAGGACTTGGCTCCAAACTGATGTTGAGGTTCAGGATCCTGTCTTAACCACAGAGCTGATAGCTCTATGAACACTTCCTTATAAAGCCATATTCCAGTTAGAGCTCAGGAGTGCAGGCTGCTTTTTGTTGACTGAAGAATTAGAAAAGCTGCCACAAATGAGTTGGCTAAGGTTTTCAGCAGAGCTGTGTATGTACCCAACAATGAATAAATTGATGTAAACTAAAGCCAAGTTAATCAATCTCTTAATAATTGTCTCAGTTGCCTCTGTCTTGAAATGTTTCTTTCCCACCTACGGCGCAGCAGTGGTATTTCTCATATTTAGGGAAATATGGGTGAATGAAAGAAGATCCAAATCTTAGGTAATAATGTGGAATTCAAGAGGTGTTTCTTCAGTTGTCAATTTGTGTAACAAATGCGGTTAGACAATTCCTTAGATCGCTTTACAAAAAAAAAAAAAAGAACACATCCACAGAAGAATCAGCCTGTCACTGCAGGCATTGTATAACATCCTATTGCTACTACACTATGTTAAATATAGCTACATGGTCTCTTTTACGTCACTGTCTGAGATGGCTGAGGCCATACATTCATCAGCACATTCCTATCTTTGCATTTTAATGAGATATTCCCTCAAATACTGGAACTGATCAGTGTCTGGTTTAGATGTCAGTGGAGAAAAATGCTCTTGCCTTTAGGGAAAACCCACATTTTTTAAATAGAAAGGGAGGAGGGAATGGGGGCTTTATCATCTGGTAGCTTAAGTGCTCCTGAAACTATGTGAGGATTGAAAAATTAATTGAAAACATCCAATCAATGCCTTCTAGCATTAAAGTATCCAGATTTGTAAGAGAAATTAATATAATCATCCCCTAAGTAAGTAACTTGGCAGACAGAAAGGCTTGTGGTAGGGGCAGTGAACAGGTGCATGGAGTCTCTTGTGTAGTTGGCTTTGGGAAAAGTAAAGTGGAAAAACAAAAAAACCCATACCCTGTTGAGACATCCTGATGAGGAATGATGTGCAACATGAAATCTAAGCTACTTGAGAAACAGGCATAATTTAATCACAAATAAACATGCAACGTGAGCTTGCTGCTAGTCCACTACATTCATTTCCACTTGTATGCCACTATGCTTGGAAGTAAAATTACCATTGTTTAGTGAGAAATATCATCTCAGTGAGACTTCTGATTGGATTGCTTATTACAAAACTTAGAAGAATCTCAGTTGGTGGGTGTATTATAAACAAAATCCTCGAATCTTCTCAAACTTAGCACTCTTTTTCTTGTCTTTTTCTTGCAATAGCACTAAAGCATTATGAAAGCTGTATTTGTTGAAAAATGTCAGAGGATAAAAGACTGAATTTTGAGTGTCTAACATCACTGGAACTCAAGACTTCTTTAGATCTGTCCAAGAAAAAGCAAAACAGGAAAAGCAAACCAGATGAATGCTTGTATGTAAATTTAGAAAGACTCCTTTTATTTTGAGTCAGGTGAAACTAGGACCTTGTTCTAACACTCCCAACCCCCACTGAAAGTCTGAAATTTTCCATGGGATAAACCACATTGTGTCAGAAAATCGTCTGGGATGGAATAGGATGGAATGAAAGGAGATGGAATGGAAAAAGGGTACAGCTCCATAAGTGCCTCCATGCCAAGATCTGAATCTGTTTCCCACATCTTAAGTGAAAGCCATAAGTAATATTAATAATCCATGCCAAGGGTAACATTTTCATTTTGAGCAGAAATGTAATCCTGCACCTTATGACAAAGCCAATTCCTTTATGTGAAAAAAATATTTTAAAAGCTGTCATTTGACAATGAAAAAGGTGTTTTGAAGCATTTTTCAGCCTGTACCAGTTCTCTGTGCATCTTCAAAATAATGACTACAGTTAAAGTAATTAGAATAATTGCTTACCTGAAACTCAAAGTTTCTGTTGAAACAGTTTAGCAATAAAACAAAACAAGTAATGAAAAAACTTCTCTGTACTTCAACATCCAGAAATGAAGATATTGTAAAACACTATGCATTTGTTGTGTGTGGAATTCAATTTGATGTCATTTAACTAAAAAGATCTCTTTCATTCATATTTTGACATTTTTGGCATATTTTACTCTCCTTTTGACCCTTCTGATAACAAGGATAGTCTCACACCTTCTCCAAAGGGAGAAAAAAAAAAAAGCAGCAGCATAAAAATCAATGGAAAATGACAGAATGCAATGAAAGCAATTTTGAAGGATCAAAATTCAAATGAGCAGCATTTTTGGATGCTTATCAAAACCAAGCCAACTAAGATTTTTAAAGTGGGGACATTATATCTGCATATGCTAAAAATGATGGAGTGACCCAAAGTCAATAAACCCCTGGGTCATCATAGAAGAACTCTACAGTGGAATTTTCACCTGTAACAGTTTAGAAGTTGGTTTGGTTTTGTGAAGATTACTTTTGTTCTGTTTTTTTCACCTCAAGCACTATAATTTGTTAGGCTTTCTGTGGTTCAAGCTGACTTCAGTAGCACTATACTGGTGTATAACAGGTTTCGTTTTCTACAGAAGTATACATGCTTCACTTTTTTTACACACTTGACACTAAACACCTTCTAACACAGCAATTGTTGTAAGCAACGAGTCAGTTCATTAAGTATTTGCATACATGATTGTCATAGCTGTACATAGTAACAATTCAGTACATATATGCCATGTCTTGGTGGGTTGGCCTTGGCTGGACACCAGGTGCCCATGAAAGCAGCTCTACCACCTCCCTCCTCAGCAGGAGGGGGTCAGGGAGAGAAAATATGATGAAAAAACCCCTCATGGGTCAAGATAAAGGGACTTTAATAAAGCAAAAAGGAATTCAGAAAACCAAAGGAAAACAAAAGTTTTATTCTCAAATTTCTATCAGCAGGAAATTTCCAGCCACTTCCTGGAAAGCAGGGCTTCAGTACGTGTAGATATTGTTCTGGAAGACTAACATTGTAAATAACAAATTACTCCTGCTTCCTCCTCCTTACTTTCAGCTTCTTATTGCTGAGCAGACATCATGGCAAGGAATATCCCTTTAGTCTGTTTGGGTCAGCTGTCCTGGCTGTATCCCCTCCCAAGATCTTGCCCATCCCCATTCCTGTGGGGAATGTTGGAGAGACAGCCTTGATGCTGTGCCAGCACTGCTCAGCAGTAGCCACAACACCAGTGTGTTGTCAGCACCTTGCCAGCTACCAGTACACAGCTCAGCACTGTGAGGGCTGCTGTGGGGAAAATTAACTCCATCTCAGCCAGACCCAATACGCACATGTACATTTGATGTGAGCTCCTTTAATGAAATCTATCCCTGATGTGGAACAACATGGTTAATCTATGCACTTTTTAGCAAATACAACTAGTTTTTGATAACCAAAACTGTTCTGTAGCCAATCTCTGAAACAGTCAATTGGGATAAAAATTTCATAGTCTCAGTGTTGTACAGGTGGTACTTTTGCATATCAAATACAAACGTTCCTTCTAGTCTTGTTTATATCTGGGAAATATTTATTTTGCAGTTTTATGGCAGCCTAAATTAAAAATAAAAATTAAAAATATTTTGAGTTTTCCTAAACCTGAGAGATGAAGAGAAAAAAATTAAAATCCCATTTTCACATGAAGGCTCTTTTAATTCCAAACTATATGTACATTTAATTATAATTCATAACACTGTTCCACATTTAGCAACATAGAAATAAAAATTACTTACTCAAAGCTGATGCAACAACTTTGGTGATACTCTAGTATCCAGGTCAGTCTTTTGCTGGAAGGTTTCTAACAGAACATTGTCCTGTTATACATACATCACAAGAGATGGACATGAAACAAATAACAGAGATATTACCATTAATTTTCATGAGGAGAAACAGGGAATAGAAGAGAGGTAGTTCTTCTGTGACTAAATACATACCTTGAATAAAAATAATGATTCACTGTCTCAAGATCTGGTTCAAAGGGTGTCATAGCAATGTACTGTGAATATTGTCAATAGTGTATCACTTCTTTCATCTATATTTTTGCATCTACTGTTTTACTGCTAAAGGAAAATATCAGACAAATAAATAAAGTACTAAAGAATTCGTCATTTAAGAAGGCGTCACTATGCTGTAACAAAAAAACCCAACCCACTTCATTACTCTTCCTAAACCAAGATCAGCCTTCACATGCTGTTTAACTTCAGCTTCATAACACTCACTTATTTAACCTATATCCTTCCTTATGGGAGTCGATAATTATGAAAACAGGATGCCATGGTAGGTTAACATAAAATTCTTCACAGAATAGTAAAAGGTTTAGTTAAAATGTTAGATGGAGAGTCTCATTAGCCTCTGACCTGATCAAAAAAAGAAAGACTTAAATCACAAATGGTGAAAATGCTAATGTTTATGGTACTTATTTGCTTATATCTGGAGTTTGATCTGATACTTTCTCATCTTGGGATATGAGGCACTCTCCATACTGTTGGATAGCTAGCCTAAGTAAGTATCTTCATTTATTTAGAGATGGTGAAGTAATTCCTGGAAAGATCAGAAAAAATAACCTCAAGGTGGCCAATGGCCTAGCAGATGAAAATTCCTTAAAAATAAGGGACACATAGATTTGGACTCCTGTTCACAGCCCGATTGGGCAGAGAGAGCACAGGTTCTGGTAACCCAGCCTGCAGTCTGTGCCTTTGTCTCTGAGAGATAAAGTATTTTCATATACAGCACTTTGCTATTAAATAAACAAGATTAGAGTCCTGTGTTTCATGCCAGTGTGAAGGGGGAGAAAACAGCTTTACAAGACAGGAAAGCCCTTTCACACTTATTATGGTTTAAGTACAGCCAGCAACTAAGCCCCATGCAGTCACTTGCTCACTTGCCCCCCTAGGTGGGGTAGGGGAGAGAATAAGAAGGGTAAATGAGAAAAGTTGTGGGTTGAGATAAAGACAGTTTGATAGGTAAAGCAAAAGCTGCACACAAGCAAAGCAAAACAAGGAATTCATTTCCCACTTCCTAGGCACAGGCAGGTGTTCAGCCATGCCCAGGAAAGCAGGGCTCCATCATGTGTAATAGTGACACAGCACAGCCCCAGCCTACTCACCGGTGAAGTGGTGTAAGAAGCAGAAAAGGCCTTGGCTCTGTGTAAGCCCTGCTCAGCAGTAACAAAAACATCTCTATATTACCAATGCTGTTTTCAGCATAAATCCAAAACCACTATGGAGAAAATAAACTCTATCCCAGCCAAAACCAGCACAGCACTTACCTATGCTTGTGACCATAGGCAGACACTGACTTTGTCAGCCCCCATCCCCAGTTCTATCATACAGTATTCAGGGGCTGATTTCTACCTCCTGCTACTTTTTTCAGTTACTTTCAGTCCAGAAATCAACCTACATCTCATTTACAGACTGTTGCCTTCTGCCAGGCACTCCTGGAGCTATGTGAACTACCTCTTTGTGAGGCTGATCCCTGAGATCCTGTGGTCAGGCAGTGGCTTGGTCCCTAGTCAGCTGCCCCACTGATTACTGCTGGAAACAGCTGACACTTGGTATTAAGATGAAAATGGTCAGCCCACTCTTTAACTGACAAAAAAGGAAGTATTCTGCTGAAACTCATCCCTGGTTTCCTAAATGACTCATTAATCCCAGATTCAAATCTAATTTGGTTGTGAGATTCGTACAGAAAGTTTCACATAGCACTGCTCTGTGCCCAATTCTTGAGCAAGTTAGTTGAACTGATCAGAAAACTGATGTAAGTTGCCCTTGGATAAGACTGATATAAACCTCCACTTCAACAACAATTTGAAAAGCCTAAGGAATCATGTTGCCTTGAGAAGCTGACATTGCCATTAAGAAAAAAAAAATAAAATCCAAAACACATTTCTGTTTCTCAGAGATTCTTCCTTTTACTGTCCAATCTTTTTTGATCTGGGCTGGTTATCAGATCTTACTATAAATGCTGACTAATAGGTGAAAGAACTAAAACTAAAAACTGGAATATGTACTGGAAAACTGAAGTAACAAATATTTTGTGTGTGGAATCCCACAGAAATGGAAATAACAGAATCTATTCTCTGAGTATGAGTGCATACTAAAAGTTACTTCCAAAAAGGGACACATCTGTCCAACAAGGACATCAGATGGTTTCAGTCCTAAACTGAAACTGAAAACACACCAAACCAGAGACCATCTAAGTGTACAGATACCTAAATCTCACTCTGCTCTTTGAACTGCGTTACTGTACAGACAAGAATACAGCATTGACTGATGAGGACAAAGTAAAAGTAAAAATAAGAAATACAAAGAAATTCTGGAGTCTGGCCTGTCTTTTCACATATTATTTTTGCTTTGTTTAATTTTCACAGCTGTTGGAAAAGAGGCAGTCAAGCAGGAATAAGTATCAGAAAAAAAGTAATCCTTTCTCTTCCCATGTCATTGTGGTTTAACCCCGGCCTGTAACTAAGCACCACTCAGCTGCTTGCTCACTCGTCACATCTCCTTAAAGGGATGGGGAGGACAATGGAAGTAAAACCTTATGGGATGAGATAAAGACCCTGTTATAGGATAGCAAAGGAAGAAAATAACAATAATAATGATAACAGTAATATCAATACCAAGAATAACAGCAGCAATATCATGAATAACAATAATAGAAGTGATTGCTCATCACATGTAGAAGGAAAATAAAACAACTTAATGCCCAATACTCAGTTACTACTGGATGCAGATCCATACTTCTCTGGGTTTTCTCTGCTTAAGAACATCCATTCTCTTCTTTAATAACATCTGTAGCAGCAATACTCAGTAGTATTTAATAAGAAAAAAGATAGCCGATAAACACCTGGATAGATTTTCCACCAAGATATTTCTTATTGTCGGTAACTATTAAAAGGAAAACATTTTGAGAAAAAAAAAAAGTCAATGTAGCATTGGCCACTTCTGCATATTGTCAGTTTAAATTAGACCTTGCAACAGCTGTCAGGAGAGAGAGGCTTATGTCCTTACCCTTGTGATGGCTCAGGAAGGCCAAGTAATTTTTTGAAAATCACAAGTGGCTCATGATGAGTGAGGCAGCAGCTTCATCCCCAGTGGTCTGAGTTAGCACCCTGAAATAGCATGTGGACAGAGCTGCGCATTACACCACCATCCTTGTTGAAGTATTTGAAAGAGTTATCTATTCCAAGTAGGCAAATTTGTCATTGACTGGTACTGCTTAACATTATATTAACTGTGTTAAATTAAACTGGATGTAATGCTGGGAAACTTTAATATAGGCCATTAGAAGACGTAAAGAGATAAACTACACACAAGGAGAAAACTCTGTCTCTGGCCATCTGCTTGTCCTGGTAACATGCACAAAATTTGCAATATGCAACAATTCCCTCAACTTGCTGAACAGCAGGTGCCCATCTTTTCCTTCAGCTGTCCAAAAACTGTTCCCTTACAACTTTCCCCTTCTCCCTGAAGGATTCTTTCATATTTTTGTAATGTAAATTTAGAATAAGGAAGAGCAGGTTCTGTTTGAACTAGAATTATCTCAAATTACCTAGTAACCAATGGATCTAAAATCTTATTCTGTCCTAGGAGCATTCTACTTAAAAGAACAATCACATTTTTCCCCCAGTGTCACATCTTTTAGAATGAAAATGACAGCAGTATTTTATAAACAATGAAAAGCACAGGGTGTGAAGACTGTGAATAAGGAATCCTGTTTCCACTGTGATGTTGTTCTCAATAAATGCTAAACCATATGTAAAGAAATAAATTAATACCAGAATAAGATATTGGCTTACATCCTTGGCAAGCATTTTTGTCTTCAGCTGAAAGGGGTTACTACTAGTCCAGGACCAAGGAATATATTAGGAAGATGCTACAGAAAGAGTTAAGAAGAGCATTCCATTAAAAAATACCTACCTGTTAGGGGATTAAGTGTCAAGTGGGATAAAATTAGATTCAACAGGCAACTGTATGTATTTTGTGCACATATTTGGAACATCTATGCTTTTAATTATATGCCATTTGTATTCCGGACATGTCTTGTGCCCCACAGATGAAATTTAATGCATTTAATTAAGTTTGCCATGGACACTCAAATAAAGAATTTAAACTCCAAATCTACAACCCCATCAAAAAGAAAATATAAATATTAAATATAGATGTCAGATGTGTAGTTCAAACTTGTGATCTTAACAGCAACCACTTATGTATCTTCAGGTGTCTCCTCATTCATCCTGGAGTTTTCATATCACAGAATCACAGAATCACTGGGTTAGAAAAGACCTTTAAGATCAAGTCCAACCGTTCCCGTCCTAAGCTAAACCATATCCCTAAGTACCTCATCTACCCTTTTTTTAAACACATCCAGGGAAGGTGAATCAACCACCTCCTCATAGCTCTTTATCTACTGCTGCAAATCGTGCACCTTGCTTCTACGTAAGCCTTTAGGTATTCAGAAACTAGATGGCACCATGACTCCGGTTGTGAAGAATTTAATCAAATAAGTGCATTCTAGCCATGGAGAAACACCCATCAAAACTTTCACAAATTGCAGTTGTGGCTGTGATGATGGTGGTATTTCCACAATGCACATTTTGCAACATACCCTAGGTTAGAACAGTCCCTAGAAAAGCAAAGACTTGAATTTTAAGCTCTCTTCAAAGTGATTTTTTTCTGTAAGGGGATTGGTTGCTCAGCTCTGTTTAGCCCTTCCATTAAAGTCACTGTACAGAGAGAGAGAGAGAGAAGCTCATGAAGGCTATGGGTGAAGCATATTCTTGGTGATGAGGGCACTTATCTGGAAAAGAGGAAAATGTATACTTAAATGCCAAGAAACAAAGAAGGAAAAGAACCCACTTCTACATCCTAGGAATAGGCTTCATCTCCTACTAAGCAAGAAAGGTGAAAGGACGTCAGCAAAGAACTCTCATTCTTACAGCATAGGCTTCCTTTGCATTCAACTGTTTGACACAGTTCCTGACACTTGCTGTTGGATAAATCCCTGCCAAGGCAGAGGTTTTGCCATCCTAACTGAAGTCTCACATGAGGCCCAAATTAGAACTGATCTGTGCTTGAGTAGATCAGATCTCAAAGTACCAAACAGCCTACAAGTAAAAAACTAGGAGGTCTCTGAAATTCAGGCACCTCCAGGGCTAAGCACCACAGACGACTAATTTTGATCACAGATGTGGATTTAAACACCCAAACTCCAGTATAATGTTATTTCAGGCGCCTACTCACAGTATTGGATCTCATGCCTAGTCGCTCAGTGTTTCAGTTTCCCCATGTATAATATCAATTTCTCTCAGTAGTTTGCAGCTATTATGAGGATGAATTTGCTACACAGACTTAAAGTGATGATGACAGTAGCATCTAAGAAGATAGATAAAAAATAATATGACATAATACCACTTAAAATGTTGCAAAGTATTAGAGACACATTTTGGTCCTTATGATTTGTTTCATTCTTAGTGGGTTACACTAATCTTCTGTTCAAATGACCCTGTTTATCTCTGACATGGGCTGTAATTTTAAAACCAGCATCTCTTTTCAAGTTCTCTGGCTTCCAAGCATCCAAGATTAGAGGCTACTTGTACAGTTAGGCTTTATGTCAGTATAATGGATGCTTATCTATTCCATTTGCAATTATGATTTTTTTTTTTTTTTTTTACTTTTCCTTTCTAGGAACACAGATGCACAGCAGAGAGGAAAGCTCTTTGCTTTGCATTGTTCAGGCAGCTCAAGCCTCGGTCAGGAGAAATCCTCTGGAAAAAGATACTGTTTTCCCTGACAGAAACTGACCTTGCTCAGCTGGGAGAAGCTTCTGGAGAGCAGGATTTGCTTAGCAGAGTGTGAAGGACATGGAGTGTCCACAGCAGGAAGAGAGACTGGGCAGCTCCAGAGAGGATTTAGGGTGTCTTTTTTACAATAATGCCAAAAGAAAACTTTATTTTTATTTTAAAAGCCTTGGTGATGTCTTTGTATGCTCACTTTAAAGAAAAGGTTCATGTTATTTCATCACAAATTTCATCTTCATTGGCAGCCTTATCACAGACATGTTTCTTAGACAAACTTTTTTTTGTTTTCATTTTTAAACAAGTGTCACCTATTTTGTAACTTGTGATCTAAAAGAAATTGTAGCTATTCACTTATTGGAAGGGTTTTGATTTGCTGTTTCTCAATAGTTCACGTAAGGCTAGATGAAAAAGTATCATCAAACTTCGGATATATTTAAATTACTTGAGTTTTCATACTGGAGAAAACAGTAACATCACCCACCCCATCCCACCCCTAAGCAAAGCAAAGAAAAACAAAGCAAATTGAACAGATGCATTATCTGTTTCCCCCAGGCAATAAAGTTCACTGTCATCAGTGAAGTCATCAGTGTCATTTCACATAGCAAATTAGTTCTGTAAGGTGGAACAGAAAGTAAATTTAGTCCCATTAGAACTGTGAGCAAAATTTTATCCTGTTGCTTGAGCAGAAGGTAGCCTGGACAACAGTATCCTATGGCAAGCTGTGTCAAGAAAACAGCTGCCAGGAAAGATAAGCCCAAGCAAGTAATGGTCATTTCAGGTCCTCAAAACTCAGGCAACTTTGTGACTAAATTCCTTTGACCCTGCTAGGAAGGAAGCCTGGAGCCTGCAGCTGCTAAATGACAGGACCATCATCAAAGGGCAACCACATGAGCAAGTACAGCAGCCTCCTTTATACCATGGCCAAATGACAAAGGACATGCTTTCTGGACTGTGATAATACTTCACCAGAGGAAGAAAGGGTGCTGTGTTCTCTTGAAAAACGCCCTGAAGCTAGAGGGCAGGTATCACTGAAGAGTCCCTCTTCATGTGTATGCAGAGGAACCCAAATATCTGACTTGGCCAGACCTCTTGTTGGAGGTCTGACCCACTTTGAAGACACATGGAGCAAATCCAATGTGCATGAACCAAATATAAGCTGCGTACAGGGTTCTATCCCTTCCTGTTTTGCCCTCCCATGCTCTACTAGTAATAGTTGTATTATTTTTGAAAACTAAAAGGTTGCAGCCCTTTCATACTATTACTTTCAAAGTAAGCATTTAGTTTACCTTTCTCTTTTTTAGTTAGTGAGTATGGGAAGATGTTAAAACAAAACATCCTACTGGTGTCATATTTTTTAAAGTGCTTTTATCAACACAAGATGCTTTTTCCAGCAGAAGGCCTAATAATGTCAAAAGAGCACAGGAGTTTCTGCAAGCAGAAAGTAAAGGCAGTTTCATGCAACACGTGAAATTATAATGCATCTTATGAATAAATCAAAACACTTTTCCGTTTTAATTTCTGAATTCCATAGGGGCCATGAAACACATATTTTAAAGGTGTGCAGAAGGACCTTACTCATTAAACAGCAGAGAAAAGTAGTTGAAGCTTTATTAAAAATTGACTAATAGGCATTCCAAATAATTGAACTGACAGGCTGTTTTGACAGCTGCAAGGAAAAATGTGCTTGCTCCAAACAGTTGGTGTAAATCTTTTAGATTTTTAGAAAGAGAAATGATGTACTGGTTTAACTTTAATCAGTTTATAAAGTAAAAAAAATAAAATCTAACTATTTTATTCAGTTCACCTGACTAGTTGGAGTTATGCTAATTGGAGGTAGTGCCAATCATTTCAATAGTGGGGTTTGAACAGAAAGAATTGCCAAGTTCTCACACAATGAGAAAGGTGGAAGGTGAGTACTTAAAAAAGTTTTGGTGAGCGGGAAAGGTGAATTAAAATGAAAACATAACTCTGAACTTTCCAGAAAAGCACTGAAATATTGAATCTGATTGAAGTTAGTGGATTTTGCAAGTGTCTATCGCTTTGAAAATCAGGTCCCAACTAAAAAAAGTGACAAACAATCTGTAACTTGGGTGGGCTAACATAAAATAATAGGCAATTGTACTGCCTAAATGAAAACAAGGAGAAAGAAAAAGTAAAAAAAAAAAAAAAAAAAGTCTTTCAGAAAATGCTAATTGTCACATAGAAAGAGATAAGGAAAGAGAAACTTGAAAGAGAAAGAAAGAAAAAAGAGAGAAAGAAGGAGAGAAAGAGAGAAAAAGCATGAGAAAGAGTGAAAGAAAGAGCAAAAGAGTGAGTAAAAGAAAGAGAGGAAGAAAGAAAGAGCAGTGAAAGAAAGAAAGTGAGAAAGAAAGAGAGAGAAAGAGAGAGAGAGAAAGATAAAGCAAGAGAGAAAAAAAGAGAAAGCAAGAAGGCAAGTGAGAAAAAGCAGGAAAGTGAGGAAGGAAGGAAGGAAGGAAGGAAGGAAGGAAGGAAGGAAGGAAGGAAGGAAGGAAGGAAGGAAGGAAGGAAGGAAGGAAGGAAGGAAGGAAGGAAGGAAGGAAGGAAGGAAGGAAGGAAGGAAGGAAGGAAGGAAGGAAGGAAGGATTTTGTAGAAATGAGTTCATTAAAAAGAAAAAAATAATAGACAAGAATAAGAAAAGAGAAAATTTTTATAAAGGACAAGAAAAATATGAAAATAATTAATTAAACAAAGATTCAAAAGAACTAATAGAAGGTTAAATGTTTTATGAATATGCAGTTATTGACATACTACAAAATTCTAGCTGACGTATACAGGTCTTGCAAATAAAGCACTGAGAATAGGACCATGTTCCTCTGTATTCAACTTTTAGGTATTCTTTTAGTCTGTTTATCCAAGTATATATTTTATATCTTGAGTTATAACAGATCTATCCTCTTTATAAAACTCACAAAAAAGTAGAATAAAAGGGATGCACTCAGCACAGCTGTGCCACTTTGGCTGTAGGCATATATATGGAATAAGAGTAGAATAGTGTCCAACTACGAACAGAAGAAAAAAATATCAGAAAAATGGATAGCTGATACACTGAGAACAGTCTATCTGGTATTTAATTATAACGTCTCTTAAACAAAAGGGCACAGCTATTGAATTTATGTATGTGCTTTAAAAAAAAGGTAACCCAACCAAAAGTTTTAGTATCTCAATATTGCCGTGGTGTACTTAGGTGATGTTTGATTAATGTGTTCAACTTACATATAATAACTGAACAAGAAATCTACATGCTGTTTTGAAGGGTTTATTTGATTTTATTGTAGTAGTCTTTTAGTCATTCCATATAAGAAGGAGTGCTCTTGAAAATATGTATTTCAGAGTTACCAGTTTTAAACTACCTTTTATACCAAGAGGGGAGAACAATTGAACTACTATTAGTAAAACTGGTTTGCAAATGAAATTAGATTTCTTGTGACTAAATGTGGTACAGCTTTGTATAAAATACGTTTGTTTAAAATGCAACAGAGCTCAGAATTACCAGGAACAATTTAAGGCCCATAAATGTTTCCTCTAAATTGAATCAGAGAGGGCTGAGAAGCCTCTAAACACTGTACAGGGATTCAATGTTTTGATTTCAAATGAAACAATTTCAAAAATTGGAGCCTTGCCATCATTTATAACACTGTCAATCAGTGGTCTGATATAATAGGTTGATTTTCCTCTTCAGTTCCTAGCTCATCTTTACTGGAGACTTTTTACTGTTAAACATAGTAAACGAAGGGAGTGGGAGGAGCAGGGAGAACAAAAAGCTAAATGAAAACTTACTATAGAAAACTATTTTCAGAAATTACATTTTTTATTTAACAGGGATATTTTTGCTTACACCAAGCCTGAAGACCATTTTTATGAAACACAAGAAAGCATCTTGGATATTTTCTTGTTTCATTATATCCAAATACATTAATTTCTTGGTTTCAATGAAGATTTATGCTTCCTATATTGCACAAGGTAAGTGTAAATAAGAGCTATAAATTGCTAAGAAGCTAATGTTGCATCTGAATGGACCTATTGTTCTCTAAACAGCCTGAATTTTAGAGAATTCAGCTAACTTAACGCCTATGAGGTGCCATACAGGAAAAATGCTATAAAAATCTAATAACAATAAATATGCATTGGTATGAAGTTATATTAGTTTGGGTGAAAGTGCATGCATTTAAAACTTATTAATATATATACAGTTAAAAGGGTTTAAATTAAAAATGGTGTGGGCACATGTGTGTCCAGCTCACCACATATATATTACCCCTTCATTTGATTGATGCTCAGATATTCGTTCTTAGAAATACAGGATACCTAGAAGTATCTGAACTGTAAAGACCAAGAATATTGCAAGCTTCAGAGTTTTAAGACAAGGCCTAGAATTAACTCAACAACACTGAGAACATACAAGAGCTTAAATGAAATGTATATTTTCTCATTCTGTATAGCCCATATCTTATGCTGCATAAAGACACAACCCAGTGCAAGAGCCCGTCCATTTACAGTCACTTTTAATGTTACTACCATTCTCTCCAGTGTAAACCATAGTCATAGACTACCATTGTTTTATTTCTTATTTTAAAGGTCTTGGACAGATAAAAAATGCATTTCTGAGCATTGCTCATAAATAACAAGGAAATGTATTCAAATATTTGAACATAAAACATGCTAATATAAAAATGATCTACTGGTTGTATGTTAGTCTTGAGTCTACTATAGCTTATCTTCTAAGGCTAAAGAAATGCTGTAAAACCATGCCTTGAATTGTAAAACCATACCTATACTCTGACAGTCAAGTATATTTTTAATTTTTTTTTTCCTTGATAGTCTCTTTCTGGAAAATTCATGGGTAAAAAAAGAAAAATTTAAAAGGAACCAAGTAGAATAACTACTTTCACACAGAGTGATTCCTCAAATCATAATATAACTCACTGATTTGTAACAGTGTAATGGCAACAGCAAACACTTATTTAAAAAAAAAAGGTAATTGCTTCTAGTTTCAGTACTTTTCAAAAAACAATGCCAGTTTCCATGTATTATATGTATTAATTCAAAGGAATGTATCAGTTAAAGATGATATGCAGTGTCTCTGGATGGTAATTTGTTAATTACTGTAAGTATGAATTGAACTTAGAAGAGTGTATCTCATTTTTAAAATAATAGTTTCACCAGGAAATTCAAAGAAATAAAAATCAAATGGATTTGGGGATGAGGAATAAAGGAAGAAACTTTACTGGATCACAGGAAAATGTCCAACATACTAAAACTGTTTGGAAAAAATGTATTCCTACAGGTAATTACTTCTTTTGCCATGGTCTTTTCTTAAAATAAGTCCAAGTCATGGTATTATAAACTAGTAATCTTCCTTTTCTTTGGCTCTCTAATTTAGTTAAAACTGAAAGTCATGAAATACAACAAAATTATCCCTCAGTTTCAAGACAAACCATTACTTAGGCTTGAAACGAAGTGGGAGCTATGTGGGGGAGGAGACGCAAATGGCAGTATCATTAGGATTTCAGAACAAGATATTTCCTACAATGAGAGAAAATAATTTGAAAGGCAGTTAATCAGTTCATTAAGGCTCATTAAAAGCCTTGCCATAACTTACTTTATTTTTTTTTCATATTCACATAGGCCAAAATTTAGTGCGTATTGCTACATAGACATTTCTTATATTTTTTGTTGCATACTTAGTTTGAGAATTATGCTTCGAGGACCTTTTTAAGAAAGGATTGCCTCATTTTCACTTCATACTTGCAGTAGATAGACTTTTTTTGTTAAATATTTTACTGTCTTGCCTAATACCTCTCCCAATATATGCAAAGCAACAGTGTGTCCATTACTCAAGTTTTTGGGCATATTAAACTGGATAGACAGTATACTTATGCAACTCAAAATAAAACAGTAGAGTATAATATGTAAGTTCTAAAAGATTAACATCATTAATCTTTTCCTTGAGCCACAAGTTCTCATAAACTACAGGTGTGTTGCAGTACAGCAACAACATAGCTATGAAGTGCCCTGAGCCATCCTTTCCAAAACCACCAGTGTTAGATTGTAAACATCGTTGCTCATCTCATGTTTTTAATGTGCATGTTAAGTAGGGAATCATTGTTAAGGACCCGTCCTTGCTTTGTGCAAGAAGAAAGGACCTGGCTAGGCTGGCCTCTAGGAATCCATTTTTTATCAGAGTAATTTTGGGTATTTTCAGCTAGTCACAGAAGTAATTACAGGCACTGGATATGACGAGGCGTGTAGAATACACCAAATAAACAGTAGCACATTTATAAACATTTCTTCTTTCCAGAGCTTTTTAAAAAATTGTTATTATTGTATGTACCTTTAATTTCGGCTCTGAGCGTAAAAGCTGAAACATTAAGTGCTTTACTTTTCTTTCCTTTCAGAGTTTTCCCTTTTGCCTATGTTGTCCCTTTATAGGCAGTCTTAGAAAAGAGAAGTGAGTGAAACAATTTTCCCATCTTCTATGAATCTGGAATTGTGGCTCTTCTAGTTTCTAGTGGGATGGAAGAGCACTGTACTTTATTTTCTCTCTCTATTCTGTGGTACAAGTCTGTGTATCATTCTCTGTGCTTCCAGCCCAGAGTTAAGACTGGTTCTTAAATTGTGTAATTAAACAGTGCTTGCTGATACCTCCAGAAAATAGATGCCATAATTTTTGTGCCTTTTGTATATGTTTCTCCCTCACTGAAAATACTGCAAAACAGTGATGTATTTTAACTACAACCAATCACCTATTTTAAAAAATTAATACATATTTGTATGTATTTTTCCATGTCCATAAGAAACACGTGCATGTGTACATAATTTCTTTCCCTCATACTTTCTCTTAAGAAATAACTGAAGTGGGTGTCTGGAATAAAATAAAATAAAATAATGCAGTGCAAGCATGTAAGAGTTGATTCACTGCTAAGTTTTGCTGGCTGTTTCCAGAGACAGACCTAGTAGTAAATCTGTTACATATAACAGAAGTACAACTGCACTGAATTCCAGAGACTAGAAAGGCCAAACTGAAAATGGCAACAGAGAAAACCACACTGAAGCTTGGCTGAACCAACTGTCTGACATTACGCCTTTCAATGAGACTCACTGCATTTATGCTACCTTGTAAATAGGACTTTAGCACTGGAAAACAAAGTTTACCATGAGTGACATGAATATTCTAGTATATCAAATGCCCAAGGAGCTTTCCCAAAAGTCAATGATATTTGACTAAAGGAAATATTTGATCTGAGGATCTATGCAAGACCTCATAACGCAAAGATTTTACTTCATGAACATTCAAGTCGATGCATAGACTATAAGCAAGGTCAGCTTCAGTTCTGGCCCCTTTTCTGTAAAAAGATTAACCATTTCTTTCCCATTCCTCAATTTTCTCACTTGTAGAGAAACTCCATGGCCTATGCTAGATGAACCATAGTAGATGAATGACCAGGACAGGCTGGTCTCACACAAATTGCCACCAGAATTTTTTTAATGGTTTGATTCTATATTCAAATTATGTACTTGGGAAAAAAGCTCCCAAAAATGCAAAGTAATTTTATAAGTAATGTTGTAACCAGTTCAGACTTAAATTTTGATGCATTTTGTTTACTTGTTCAGCTTTTGTTGGGATATTTTTTCAGTTTGGGGGTTTGTTTGGTTTGTTAGTTTGGGTGGGTTTTTTTGGGGGTGTGTGGTGTGGTGGTGGAACAGTATTTGATTTTTTTCTATCTACAGAAGTTCAAGTGGACTTTGAAGAATTTGTGGGCAAACACAGAATCATTCTACTGTTTTGAGTGGAATCCTTTTCTCTTTCCAGACAACATTTAACCAAACAGATACTGAGGGAAATATTTTGGTGAAATATTATCTCCTTAGATCTCAGACGCAGAGGTTGAAGAGGGCAATAAAGGATCACCTCAGTTGACAAATACTCAACGGGCTGTATTTTGTATATACCCGTGAGTCTTGAAATCATTTTAAAGGACAGGCACTGGAGAAATTGTATCCTATATACAGACATAACCTCCAGGAGAGAGACACCCCTTGGGTACCCATGTCTTCTGAAAGGCACAGTTTCGTGTGCGTTTATGATTTAACTGTTTTGGGGACAATGACTTTGTGGGTTGAAGGATCCACACTGTGTAGCAGATGAAATGTTTGCATGTCTTTCACATGAGATATAAAAGAATCTAATGACAATGATTTTTAATTTGGTCCAAATACTTCTAGATCCTGAATACTAAATTTAAGGAAGGAGTCCCTTTCTGTGCACTTGACTGCCTTTGTCACAGTCTTTTGGGTTTTTGTTGTGTCAGATTAAAGAGGCTGATACACCCCTTACTTTCTCAGAATTGTAAGAAAGAATTGCTCCTGACTTAGCCAAGAGAACAGGTTTTTATCATAAAGCCAAAATAAATAAAAACATGACTGGAAATTAATGCAGTCATTTAAGACAACATTTTTTGTCTTTTTTCCCTATCTGCTGTTCCTCTAATGTCTCTAAATGATGCTGTGAGGAAAATGCTCTCACTGGCCTATAGATTTGCATTATTTAATACGTTAGCAGGAAAGTTAAAAAGATCCTCTCTCTCTCTCTCTGAAAGCCATTACTGAATACATAGTTCTCTTTATATCTATATATAAATGATTAATTAGATGGGGAAGTTGTGGGTGCGGGTGTTGATTAAAATAATAATTATTCACAGAACAGAGAAACTGCATTAGAAACTGGAGACATTCCTGCTTCTCCCTCTGCTTTTTTGGTCAGTGAACAAAGGGTCTTTATTATCTCAGACAGTCCATTGAGAAATATGCATTATTTTTCAAACAAGAAGCTGGGTGGCCAATTGGCATAGCATTTTTGGATAATGTTTGTAAATGCTGTAAACCTGCAAGCATTTTTATGATTGATGAAAGATTACAGGCAAGTTTAGAGCAAGGCTGAGTTGAGATTTCTGAAAGTTTTCAAGCCAATATCTATATAAGATGCAATGAGAGAAAAGTCAGGAAGGATATATATAGTTTCAAAGAGGTTGTTTCTTTGCATGGCTAGCTGCCTTTCTGTGTGCTTTTCTTCTTTTTAAGGTGGATTTTGTCATTTTGCATGTCCTGCGTTTTTTTACTCGTCTTAGGTGAAACTAAGACATTTTCTCACTCCTAGATTATGTTCCGGTAGCTTACCAGTTCTTTTTATTATAAGGCTCAATGTGGCTCTTAATAGGGTCTTTCTGGTAACTTTTGACTATCAAAGCTTAGTGACCTCCAAAATCATCTGATAATAAATAGTCGATTCTTTCTCTCATTGTGAAAATCTGTTGTATTCTAGGGATTTGTATAGATACATATTTCACTCTTTATACCCTTTGTCAAGAACTATTTTATTCAGTTATCGATTAAGGGGAAAAAAAAAAGATTGCTATTTATATAATAGTGCCGGTGCATGTAATTAATGCATCCATCCATTCAAGTAATAGAAAGAAAAATAACATAAAATCTGCAGCTAGATTTTTGCACCCAGTGTAATTTGGCATTTTTAAAATAGAATTCACTGGAATTGTAATCCGTACCAATGAGTACAATATCAGGATCTTGGTAAACTTCAGTGCATTCATGAACTCGACTAGCCATGAATTTCTGTGGAAGAAGCTTAAAAAGACATCTTTTTTATATTTTTCTTTAATATTTTTTTCAACATGGTAATTAGGATAACGGATCATGCCCCCAGTATAATCTATGAATCAATGAGACAACTGTGCTTGTCTATGGTAATACATATCACAACCCTGAGGCAAAGCACACGAGAGCTGTGGAAAGCATTCTCAGGGAGAGCTGTCTAACAAAATGCATTTCTACCTAAGGCGACTAATATCCTCTGAAACCTATGAGTCTGTTTTAGCAACTCCAACTCGATGGGAATTCCAATTAGGATGTCCTTACTAAAGATGTCTCTGTTATAGATAACTTTGGAGACCACCTACATCTCCAATTAGTAGCTTTGAAGGTGCATGAAATTCTTTTTATGAATTAACACGTACATATTCTTGGCTTTTGGCTGGGCTTTTTTTTTGGGGGGGGTTCTTTTGGTTTTTGGGTTTTTTGATCCCTCTGTGCTTGTACTTCTTCCCTCTGTTTCTTCCAATGACATTTCTTGTTGTGTCAGTCTGTGGTAATGATGACCATCGAGCTAATTTTCAGCGGATCATATTAACACTAACCTTTGGCTCACCCATCTGTTCCTCACTTTATTGCTTCAAATGTCTCCTTTCTGGCTCATTGTTAAACTGGAATAGAGGTGAAATTCCTCCAAGCCCAGCAGGATTTTGCTGGGCCATTTCTAACTGCAGAAGTCTACTTAGTACGGTAATCTGAATCATTCGCTCTTGTCACTGAGGTTTTAATAACATTGAACATATTGCTGGATGTTAAAGGCAAATATAGCATCTGTGGATGGCAGTAGGTTTTCCTCTCAAAATAACAAAGGAACGTTTCTCAGCTCCCATCTTCTAACAGGAGTTTGGAGCTCCCCTTGGGTGTCTTCTCTCCATGGAATGTAGTAGAATAGTTTGCTAATCTGCTTGTATATACTAAGGATAAGATGAATAGTTCTAAAACTCTGTTTTTGTGTAATGACATGATAAATAGTTCAGCAGACCTACAGGTATATTTCTATTGCACAAATGCACAGAAACACCAAGTATCAGAGTATTTTCAATGCAGCCATTCATAATTCCTTGTATACTTCTTGGTAAAGCCTTTAACAGTGCTGGAGCTGTATAAACAGAGAAATCGACTAAATCTAGTGTATATTAGGAATTTAATACTCTCAGTATTAGCACTTCCCCACTTTTTTCTTCCAGTAAAAATAAAGAGTGATTGATTTTTTATTCTGATTTATTCCTGAATTTGTCCAATCCTTTACTTTAATATAAAATCTTCCTTTCTTATATTTTCCCACTCCAAAAACAAATATAAAAATGCAAAAAACCAAACTTCATAGTAAAAGAACATAATAATAACACCATGCCAGATTTGTTGCTGCTGGGAAATTTTGTCCTCCAGATTGCCTTGCTTTCAGTGCACCGTCATAAAATATATTTTTATGTAATTTAAAACATATGTTTTAAAGTGTGTTCTGCAGCAACAGAAGAAAAATGTGAACCAAGCAAGCCATTAAAATTGCAGTACATTTTGCATACCTTAAATGCAGATACTAAGAATTATTTTGCTTTGCAATAATCTTATTCTTCTAAATTAAGTTTGGGTGTCAGGCTAAAGCACTGGGTCTGGATGACAGCTAAATAAAGGTTCTTTACTCTCCAGTCCAGCAAGACACGGTGAAAAACAAGGAAGGGGGAAGGGAGGCAACAAAATTGCCAAGTAGATGAATACAGCCTCTTAATATCAGCAGTAATGGAGAAACTGTTTGCTATCATGCAAATCTGTGCTTAGTGAGCAAAAAAACTTCTCCAAGGTTTTCCATCAATGTCAGTTGTGTACCTACATGGATTTAAAGCAAGTAGCCTACTGTAATATAAAAGTATCTTACACTTATTATCAAAATCATTTTTGTTTAGTGGAAAATTTTGGTAACTACATTAGATACCCATGTATGTGAATGTGCTTTCTTACTGGAATATACAGTGTTTAATTTAAAAGAGAATATATACAAATTATTTGGTATATATTTTGGTATGCCACAACAACTCTGTAGTAAAAAAAAAAAAAGAGGTAAACCCATATTTCTGTGTAAAGAACAGATGTACTTTAGCTGACTATTTGCAAGTATAATAGGAAGCTGTGAAGTTGAGACTTGAAAAATGGTTATGTTACTTACAGGAAACACATCAAAATGGAGAGACAGCTGGAAATTGCAGTAGATGAGACACTGGAAAAATCCAGGAATCCCCTGCCAAAATCAAATACAGCATTAGATCCAAATGTATTTATTTCTCTTCATTTACATAGCTACCTGCATATTCACGTATTATACAATTCTTTGAATTAAGTCTATATTACTAGTACATTTGCAAGACAGTTGTTCAGGTTTTTTTTTTTAAGGACATTAACTAATTCAAAAGCTTGCCCCTATCTGAGTTAACACACATATTTTGAAGAAGCTGAACAGTTTACAAGTTATCCATGCTTAAGGGGAATAACTGCAAAAACCCTTTCAGACCAGTACCAGTGTCCTTGTACATGTTGTGCATGGTGTCATTGACATATTCCCAGAAAGACTTACATGATCCATGACATTTTGATATATGGATGGTTCTGAACATTATCTTTTGCCTTTTTATGTATATTTTGAAAGTTGTTCTAATTCTTACTGTTTCTTGAAAATGAATATTTACCTGTCTGTATTTTCCCACTTATTTACCCAAAATCCCTTAATAACATGAATCAATATCAATGTATTCACCAAAAATATTGGTAATAGCATTCACAGTTCAGAAGAAATGGGAATAGAATTGGACTTCTGGGAGGTAAAGTTGCAGTAATAAATGTATCATTGCAGCTATCCCAATAAAATGAGCAGGGAGAATCAGACTTACTGAAGACATCCCAAAGGGTATTTTCAATCTATTTTTGAAGGATATCTATGCAAAATCCCTTCACAGAATTTGTTCCTTTGAAACTGAGAACAAAAAATTGTCTGGTTTTGTCCTTTTTCCACCTCTGGAACTACAGATTGATTCTAGAACTTAAACAAATCAGTATTTTGTTAAATAAAAGCATCTAACAAGAGATCCGTGATGCACATGAGTGCATGTTTTCTAGCTTTAAAAGTTTTTTTCAGTCTAAGATTTAGAAGAGAATGTATGCAGGGAAGGCCCTTGGCTTATTTGTTCCCTGAGAGATAGAGATTTCAGCTGTGGACACAAAGGCTGCAAGAGTTGGGATGCTGTGAATATTTAGTGTAGTTCAGATTAGAGTGTCCACTGAGATAACAAATAGGTGCCAGAAGCAGTGCAAGAAAAGCTGCAGAGAAAGTTTGTATCATATTAGAATATATTGTCCCACTATCATCTCCATGTTCTGGCCAAAAGAGTAAAATTAATAACTTTTGGGACCAGATCTAGTGAATATATACTTTTCTGCTACATCACTAAAACCTCCTTGCCACCTATACTTTCTCTGCCCCTCCTCACATTCCAAAATGGAGGTTTCTGAGATAATTTTGGTTCCACTTCCTCATCTTGAATTTTTTTACTATTTTTTTAAATTCGGGATCTAATAGGGTGCAGTAAAAATATGCACAAAAAAGATAAACACACAAATACTATCATTGTGAATGAAGAATGCTCCTTTACTTGACCAGTTGCTTAATAATAATTAACGGTTTTATTGTTTGCTTTCCTGCTATGCAGAGTTTTGAGGCAAGGAATTCAAACCTGACAAACAAAGTACTCTATAAACACTAATGAAGTCTTGGAACATGCCGTGAGCCAGGTAATTATTATTAGACTAATTCTACAAGTGGGTAAACTGCATCACAGGAATTAAATTACTTCTGTGTCAAAGAAGAATGCAGTGGCAGAGCTGAGAAGTCATGTATTCCAGTTCCTCTCCTTTTACTAGACAATACTGTCCCTTAAGACCATTGTTTTTTAAAGTGTTTGGCTTTTAAAAAACCCCTCACCCAAACTATACACCATTCTTTGTAAAGAACTCACATTATTAATATTTATATCAAGGCAGACAAGTCCTTGACCTAAAAGGAGGTAGTTACACAATGATGTGGGTTTCAGGCAGCAGAAGTGACATGGGAAAGAAACAAGCAGACATTAATAGGAGAGGACGAGGAGAGAAAAGATAAATTAGCTCCCTGGTTCCCTCTGGTAAATCTCCTTTTCCACCTTTTGAACAGGGATCGAATGATGCAGAGGTCTGATCATTCCTCAGAAGGATAACAGTTATTTTAGCGGATCTCTCTAGGTATTTTCTCATTATCTACTTTTTCCAAAATGGCTGAGAAATTACTATCAAGTAAACTCCAGGGAAAATAGGAGATTTGGATCACAATATTTGTCATTTGACTGTACTGAAAGAATAGTGTAGGAAGTAACAGCAATGGTATAGGAGTGATATAGAAATAGTTAAGTACTGGGGAAGCATAGGAAGAACCTAGGTAGTAGCAGCAGAGTCTTCTCATAGCAGTGAACCAAGGTCAACCTTTGACAACCATCTCTTTGGCATATGCAAAACTCAATCCCACTGAGCTCTTGATCTTCTGAAATGTTAGACACCTTTTCGGACAATGTACTGGGGATTGGTGGGAAACTGGTGTAAAGCATTCACTGAATTTCATGAGGATATATGGGAAGTGAAGAGACTTGCAAAATGAAGATACAAGAAGTGTGTAAGGTATTATTCTCTGTGATTATAGTACATATAGAACAATGATTTACTTATTTCCCCAAATCAAAGGAAGCCAGATCCAAGCATGTGAGGTGCACAGTAATTCAAATTCAGATCCATTCCTTTTATGTGAAGGCCACAATATTTGCTGACAGGTTGGGAAACAAACCAGGGTATCTCAGAAGCTAAATGCCTGTCTCAGCAATTTGATCCCAAGCTTTTCAGCTGAGACCATGACAAGCTGATAGCCTCTTAGGGCTATGGCTCACAGAAGAACTCATGAGGCATATTAAGGAGTGCATTAGACCTGCATCATGTAGCTTTTTATAAGGTTTTTACCTAGATGGCTTTGTATTTGTGATCCATCAAGGCAGCTTTGATCCTTTGGAGCACAGCAACTAACAAAAAACAAAGCTAGGAGAACAGAAACACATATAAAGAGTTAGCAATTATAGGGGTTTGGCTGTGATGGACAGACACAGAGACTTGCTGTCTAAAACATGCTGTCTGGCATAATACATTTTTTTTAAAGACAAGCTTTCCCAATATCCTACAATGTTTCTCACAGAAAGACACACACAGACACTCCAAACAATGACTATAAAGAATGAAGGAACAAACAGACAAAGACTTGGAAATTTGAAAGGGAAGATTTATTGATGAAATACACATGAAAGAGAGAGAGCCCAGTCAAACTTGCCTGTCTCAGACTTGGTTAGAAAGAACCTTGTGAAGGTTGACTCTAGCCTTTGTGTGCATCACTTTAGTATGGTGGCAGTGAGCAATATAGATAAAGAATCAATGCTGTTATGTGGATGTACTGAAGACGACTATTCTTGTGATTGTTGTTTTACTGTTGAATGGAAAAAATATGCTAGGATTTGTTTTGATTTGTTTTTCAATTGTTGTTACCCTTACTTTAAAAAAAAAGCTATTCAAAGTAGAGTGGGGAGTCATTTATGATCAGTAAACCTGAAACGTTGATGTAACATGAAAATGAAATTAAATGTTTCAGTGTTCATGAGATGATTCCACTCTTTCAGCAAATAGATTTCTCATAACCTTGAGTTTAAATGCCGAGGTACATAGTGCGTGATTATGTATTTAAATCCCTATTTGACCTCTTAAGTGAACACCACTTTAAGAAAATTATGAACATTTTTAACAGGATTGAAAGCATACAGTAAAACAATTTTCCATTAAAAATGCAATCTTATTCACACTAGAATGTTTCCTATAATAAGGCAATTTTGCACTAAAATTGAGTATGAAGATGTTAAAACAAATTACCATTCTATTTTTAGTAATATTTTGAAGTATATTATTTTTATAACTTTCATATTCATATATGTATATATTTTTATTATGAACTTCAGAACATGTAGACCTTATTTTTTCTTGTGTTACTTTTTTTTTAACTTTGCTGGTGTATATTGGTTTTAAATGTACATTATCAGATTTAAGGTGAAAGACTTCACAAATTTGAAACATTATATTCTCCATCCCTGTCCCTAGAAATTACTATTTTTCATTCCTGTTTTTCATAGAGAACTACTCCTTTTTTTCTTCCCTGATAACTTAATTGTATCAAGTATTTTTGCTTGTTTGGTTGGGTGTTTTTTGTTTACTCACCCACCCAGGTTAGAAAGGTTGTTTATTGTTACTCTTATTGGAGGATATTCATTCACCACTATTCTGACACAAATTTCTCTCCCCCACTTTTAGGACTAGTTTTTGTTTTTACTGAATGACAAAGGCTGCCTTTCAGAGGGACCACTTATTGTTCTCTTCAGCCATCCATCTTATGCAGAATTGGTCAAAAGAGCTAGCCCATTTACCTAATATGTTTATTTTGATGTCAAATAAATACTGTTGAGTAAACCACCAAAGGTATAAGGGTTTCATGCACAATTCCCACAGAATTATGGATTATTTTATGGTTCTCTGTGATACTGAGAGAAGCTTTATGTTGAACTTCATTCATAGCAGTCACTTTCAAGACACTCACTTTATTCTGGTTTTACAGGGCATGTCAGCTTCCGAATATATTTCAGTTTGTTGAGTGGTTCCTTGATGTATTTTCATCTTGTTGTTAGTTACTTGGAAGTCTTAGAACAGCATAGTGAATGCTTTATAACTTAGTTCAGCTTTCCTCTGGCAATAATTTTATTATATGTAGAAAGTAGACTGAAAGTTGTGTTAGCCTGGATATTTTTCAGAAAAACTTTAGAAATGACACATCTTTTTAATTTCATCATTCACAGAAATATTCTACTACATTAAGTGAGATTTTTGTGAATTAATGCTTTGAATGAAATTATCAATATCATTAATAAAAAAAAATTGAAGTTAATTTGAAATGTTTATGTATTGTGTGATATAGCAATAGTTTGAGGTAGCAATAGTATGACAAATATGGGATGAAATATTCTTAATTATACTCTTGGCATGACATAATAGATTTTATTACTTGGACCTCAGTGTCAGGAAAAGTGGGTTTCCAAAATTTACTTAGGGAAATTAGATACCTAATATATTTGAAGTCTACCAATACTTTAAAAGTTTCCTTAAATATATAAAATCATATTTAAAATTGTGATCCAAGTCTCCACATCTTTCGACAAAAGTATCCACACTGACTTCTGCATTTTTTAAATCAGTGAAAGTATGACTATGCAAAGGGTTAAGTAAAGAATTCAAAATTCTGTCTGTTTTGGCGTATGTTGGATTCTTTAGAAGGACACTGAACTAATGTACTTGCTGTTGTAAAATATTAAGCAAAAATATATAATAGCATTTGACACGTGAGAGTGCAAATTTAAATGAAAGCAGAGCTCACATATTGCTTTTACATTCTATCTGCCAGTCAAACTAAGACTTTATGAAGAACGGCAAAACAATTTTCAATCATGTATGGTATATCATGTAGGTCAAATTCTTTTATGTAAATCTCTTTCACTAGGGTGTTTAAATTTCAATAAAAATGTAATGATAAAAAGTGTGGCTTTTATTTCTCCTTCTTTCTCTAATTCATTCTGAGTTTTGGAGAACAAGTGTTTTATTGAGCTTGACACTTAAAAGGGGCATTGTTTTTAAAAGGTGTTAAAACAAGAGTCACATATGTTTTGGATAATGGAAGTATTACAAGAAGCTTCCCCATACAACCTTTCTTTCCTCTACACTGGGGCTCATGGAGCTGTTTTTGTAGGTTAGCTTGAGTTCATCTGAATTCTTTAGATCACCAGATGAGGGTGGCACACGTAATGACCAACAACAGCATGGTCCGTTTCAGTGTTTCTTATTGTTATGTTGGTTTTCATAGCTATTTTAACAACCTAGATTCCCTATCTTAGGGATGTGCCAAACTTTCTTAGTGCTAAATTGTGTGTAAAGTTAAAAAGTAACCTGTCTCTCCCAGCTCTGTAAAAAAAAAGAAAAAAAGAAAGAAAAAAGAAAAATCACTGTTTTCAGTACTACCTAATAAGAAGTGCTTTCCTGAGTCAGAATTCAATTTGCATGTCAGGATTTCACTTTGTAGTGAACAACCTAAGAAAACGGATACTAAGATGATCTCCTTTCAATATGTAGATGAATGCATGGCCTCTGAAACACTCAGCCTTTTTCCCGCCTCATTATTTGCTTTTAAAGTGAAGAAGAAAGACGACATGCACCTCTGAGAGCGTGGGTATTTCTTAACTGGGAGATTCACTTTCATGTGTGATGTGGGTTAGATCCCAAACACTGGATAATATGACACATACTATGCTATCGTACAAGTTGTGAATAATAAACATTTTTGAAATCCACACAGGGAATACCATTGAGTTTGGGGCAAATTCTGAATTCAAGAACATAGCTTCCAACTCAGCGCAGAATTCAAACACCAATCATACAAAATGCATTTCTTTGTATCTTTGGCTGCATCACTATAGTTCCTCACAAATACAAGGAGATTAGCTGTTTTGCAACAGCTGAGAATAAATGTGGAGTTTTTTAGGGTTGGGGTTTTATTTTTGGTGTGAACTATGTTTGCTTGGGGAATTTTTGCAACAAGTTCATGCCTATACCTGTACCACAGAGCTAAATAAAGTAGAAAGAGTAGAAAGTGAGTAGAACTGCACAGGAATTAATGCTTATGATCTGATGAATTCTTTAGAGATCTAAACACTTTCCTGTCCTTAAACAAAATAAAAGTAGAAAAACTGAGCCAAAATGTGAAAGCAAACTAAACCCAAGGAAACCTTTAGTAGAATTAAGTCAACATTCCCAGAATGTCTTTGACTGCAAAATTAAAAGAATTTTTTTCTGATAACAAAGCAACTGATAAGCAGCAACTTAGAATATTTCATTCAGTCATTTCCAAACTATTTGAGACAATCTATTCTTTCCTTTCTGAATTATCTTTGAGAAATCAAACTTTTCAATTAAAATATGTATGTGCAAGGGAGAAGAAGTAATTTACAGTTCATTTAATGTTTAAAAAAAATGTGGAGGAGTCTGGTCAGAAAAAAGAAGGAGTTATAGGGCTTTTCATTTTTGGGTTTTTTTTTTTTTGGTTTTTTTTTGTCTCCTTACTTTGCACCCTTTTAGAGACAATATAACGCAGCTTGGTTTTGAAGTCTTTTTTCCACATGTGATGCTATTTATTTCTGGCACAAGATATTTTCATACACTAGTGTTGCCAGTGGTATCACTGTATTGGATAACATGGTGACATGAATCTGTCTTGCGTCTTTCTAGAAGCTTATATAAGTTCTTTGTCTTGGTAAGGAAAAAAACAACCAACATCTAACAACAGAATTCAATGACTCTTTTGAATTCTGCAATACAAGGATGCTATTCCTTTTGTTATTTAGAAGCTTGTCAGGGATTACACAAGGACACTTGCACATATATTATATAGTTTTACATTTTTTTCTTTGCCAATATATTCTATCCTGACAGATTCTCTTGAGAATTCTTCCAGCATGCTATATGATATGGATCAATTCCCTCTGCTTCCCCCCATAGCCTGGAAACCCTGGTTGGAACAAATTGTTTAGTTTTGTTTGTTCCTAAATAGTCCCACCAATAATTCAGTCTCACACAGTTTTTCTGATTTTATCAACTCCAAATAGCTTTTATGCTGCTCCCTAACACAGATAGTACATATTGGTAAAACTCTGGAGGCAGCAAGTTGGCGTGGAGTGTAGGCATTAGTCTTCCTGTTAATGAGAAGACGACAACTTGCAAAAATGGGTCCTTTAATTTTAAGAGAGAAACTCAGCTTTGGTTCATCTCTGAACTATCCTTATGTTTTTAAGAATAACAATACTATTAAATCAAAATCAATACTATAAAATCAAAATCACTCAATGTTGCATAAATAACACAATCTCTGATACTTCCTCTCTGTTGCTGAACAGAAAGGATATCACCTTATAATGTCATCCAAAAATGACATAACTTCTAAGACTGCAGACTTACAAATATTCACCCATCTCTTTATATTTATGCTTTGAGAACAACTTCAGTGGTTTCACTGGAATTGCCTGCTGATTCCTAGGGTTAACATGTGTGCAAGTTTATGTGGGACTGCAAACTAATGAGACAACAATCTTCCTGTCAGTGCAGCACTACATTATCTACTCTGGATGAGCTCAAGACTTGGCATACGATTTGTGGTGAGAAGTCTATAAAGCACAGCCACATACATTACACGAAACATAGAGAAAGCATGTTTAGATCATTGTTTTAGCCTTGCAAAATTAGTCTGTTCATATGGTATCTCAAAAACTCTGAAAAATCTCTCAATTTTTTAAATCCATCATTTCATCTGGTGTTCACATGGAAAGGTAGAAAGTATCCTTCCTTACACTTGGCTTCCATTTGTGAAATAAGTATTTTTTAGTAACATGACATTGTGGGAACCTGCTGTGATAGAGAACATATGCCCTGGTATCCTGCAAAATCCTCAGTTTTTGTTAAAGACATATGTAAAACAAGCTTGGTGAGCTATGTATATGTGTGCTCTGAAGGCAGATCACCGAACAACCATGCTGAAACTGATCACCCGTGTCTTAAGTGCAGAGTATTAATATTGAGCAAAGTATAAAAGGAATTTAATTTCTTCCTTCCCTGCTTGTCACTATCTAAAACACTCAATAAGTACAGTACAAAATATTAGTAACATCTTTGTAATGTTTTCCAGACTGTATTTAGATAATACTTTGGAGTTTATTCTTCCCTTATAACTGCAATTAGTGTTAATGAGAAGATAGAGAAGTATTTAGGGTGTATTCATGTTCTGGTGTTGGAGAGCTCTTTCAGTGCTTCTATATACCTGGAAGTGACTTCAACTATATTCAGAAAAAGCACTAATAGAAGACCAAAGGCAGCTACTTATAGATAGGAGAAACACATTGTTAATATGGCTAAATGACAGAAATTATGGAAATTAAATGGTTCCCTTTTGTGCATATTAAAGAGAGATTTTTGTTTCTTTTTAAAATTGCTTTTAAAATTTGTGTTGATGTCAGTTGTTCATAATGAAGTGAAATGCAGAACTGGAACTTGGTGATTTTTTTTTCTTTTTTCAGTGCTTCAAAGTAGTATTGATTTCCATTAAATCTTAGTGTTAATTATTGAATGATAGCAAATAGTCTCACAGTTTACAATTTCAACATAGTTTGCATGGCAAACATGTTCAAGTGTATTTCCCTAGAGAAAATATTAGCTACTTTCATATCGGTATCTTTGTGAAAATAAATAAATCAAAATATTTTATGTAGTACTTCTGATGCTAGTTGGATAGGACAAAGTATTTCTAACGATTTAAATATAAACAAGTAAGATGAAGCTCTAGTGGTACTTGGTTTCCTATGGATCTGACTCTGAATATGTATCCCTTTTTCTTATGATAAATCTATCATGCTATTGTAAGTTTTCCAGTCTTTGCACCAAATAAGCAAAGCACAGAGAGCTCCCTTCCAATAGCTCTCCTTGCTCAGATTCTGCTATCACAAGAACATATATACAGGATATACATGAAATAGATGATTCAGACATCCTTCTTCTAAAATTGTCTGAAATAAAAAACAAATGTGTAAGGACAAAAACCTGCACAGACAGATAGGGATTACAATCCAGTACATGCGTATTTTATGAAATTATTTACATTTCTGTGACAAAATGGGTAGCCAGGTTATTATGAGCTGTTATAGGTTTGATGGTTGGGTTTGGTGTTTGATCTGGGTGGGTTTCTTATGTTTATTCTTTTTTTTTTTATATACTTTAAAAATTGCAGTCTGCAACCTGGGATTCTAAGTGGCAAATCTGGGGAGTCATTGCCATGAACTATATTACATTTAACATCCTAACCTTGCTTTGGGAATTTTAGACACATACAGGATCAGAGACATTTCATAAGACATGGTTTTCCATGCAACCAGCTGAGAGTGATACCTTTTCAAAGCATTCAGGAACACTATTGCCTTCAAACAACCAAACCCAACAATCCCAAGAATCACCCCTCTAAAAGCCCAAATCCCCCACAAAACACAAGCAATTCGGTAAGCTCAATTGAAACACAATACAACAGTAATAATACAGAATTTTTAAAAAAAGTGTACAGAAGTCAGTAATTCATTGAACAGTGTTCAGCAAGCATTCATACTATATGCTCAGGGAAATAAAATCTATACTCAGCTAAAGATGTCTGAAAAGGACTTAATGTGTTCAAAAGAATAAAGTTGTGTCACAACTTATGCAATGAAAGGTAGAGGTGATTCTTTCCCTCTGCTCAGCACTAGTAAAGTCACATCTGGACTACTGTGTCCAGTTCTGGACTCTCTAGTTCAAGAGAAACATGAACCTGCTGGAGACACTCCAGTGAAGAGACACAAGGATTATTAAAGGACTTGAGCATCTTTGCTATGAGGAAAAGCTGAGAGGGTTGTGACTATTCAACCTGGAAAAGAGAAGGCTCAGGGAGGAACTTATGAATGTACTGTGCATTTTAAATTCCTGAAGTCAAGGTGCAAAGAGGATGAAGCCAGGCTCTTTTCAGTGATGCCCAGTGACAGGACCAGAGGCAATAGGCATAGACTGGAATAGAGGATGATTCTCCTGAACACCAGGAAGCACTTTTTTTTACTGTGGGGGCATGAATTGTCTAGAGAAGCAGCTGAATCTCCCATCTTGGAGATACTCAAAAGCCATCTGGACATGGTCCTGAGCAACTGGCTCTAGGTGGCCCTATTTAAGCATGATGGTTGGACCTCCAAGAGGTCATTTCCAAACTGAGCCAGTCTGATTCTGTGATTCTGTGAAACGACAATTTAGTTTTCTTTCTGAACTATTTAAGTGTTACTTCTCCTTTTAAGTTAATGCAACACAATCTCCACACCTACGAATTGGGCACATGTAAAGGACCTTCTTCATTAGCCCTGAGAAATATTTCTGAGAAATAACAAATATTCCTCTCCTGTTTCTCTTTTGACTCTGAGGGAGAAAGGTTTATAACAGTTTTAGATCACTTTCCGGTTTTTCTCAATTATGTGGCAGCTTATCTGTGCTTTTGACCTCTCTAAATTTCATTTTTTGCCACTCCCTGTATATCATGAATTGAAATAAGGACTCTGCAATAGTGGTTGATTCTTATGTGTTTGTAGCAGTACACTTTAATGTTATGCATAGTTTCCATAAAAGATTTTTTTTCTTTATTCTTTTTCACATAGTAAGACAGCATTTTGAGATAACTGTTGTGTTTCTTTCCAGAATCTCACAGTTTAATTGTTTTTTAATTACTGTTTAATTGTTCTGTAATCAGTCTGTTTGGCATTCACATATTTAATAGCCAGAAATATGCCAGAAACTTTAAGTGAGATTTTTGTATATGAATTAAAGGCAAGTCACAGAGTAATGCTGAACTCAACATCATTTGGAAGAGTTTTATTTTTTTAAAGATGCAAGATTTTCTTTAAAGATATTCTTCTGTCTGATTTTTCTGGAGCTTTTATACAGCTTCTGCATGCAATAATTTAAACATGATGGTTTACTTTTCTTGCTTGTGTGAATTTTTTGGGCCTCTGTGTTCATATTCTCTTCCTGCCAGCACTAACACAGACTCACAGAATGTGCACATCAGTGCTGGAAAAAAGACACTGATCAGACCTCATTCCTCAGCATTTCAGACACACAAATTCAGCAATACTTTCCTTAAAACACAATATGTGGACATGTTCTGATTCTGTTTGGATTATACAACCCTTTCTGGATGCTTGCAAGATCTTCCTTCTGAATTTATGATGAAACAATGAGTGGCCAGATTGTGTGTGATGGAAAATGCTGTTTCTAAGTGCTTTGGTGGCAACTTGCTTGCAACTCAGAGTTTGGCAGACTTCAGGATTTGAGGTTAGGAAGGGAAGTGTCCTCCCTGTCAGTTTCCTGTGAGAATGGGGACAGTGAGTTGTTCAATTCAGCCTGATTTTATCCTGGAGAGAATATTTAGTCATATCTGCCTCAGGCAATTTCTAATTTAAGGAAGACTTCTCCACAATTTGCAATCAGCTTGATGCCTTCTGTTATCTGCCTGAAAACATACTCTAGTTGCCTGACTTAGTGCTTTAGTGCTTTAGATTAGATGTGTTAGATTGGACTTTGAGGTAAATAAAAATACACTTTGTCAAAATGTATGTAGGAGACACTACCTTACACTATGTGAGACCTTTCAGAAAAGGGATGAGAGTTTCCCTCATTCCTTCTCCCTTGCCTTTTCTTCAGGATGTAGCAACAATCTGAAGAAAGCTTTAAAGTAGCAAGGAAATTTCTATTTTGTATCTGCAGATATTGCCTCCTCATTCAAAGGAGAGAAAACTTTTATATTTAGTCAATTTATCTTCCCTGGCAATCCTTCCTTTTTGAAAAGTCCCCCCAAATTTGCCAGAAGGATAGTAACTTTACATCCTGAGAGAAAAACTAAGTAATAAACCCTTCACCCAGTAAACAACAAGTAAAGCTGCAACTACAACTTCTACACTACTTATGAAAGTACAAAAGAATTAATGGCTCAACAAAAAGGAGGTAAAGTTTCTAAATAAGACCTGGAGTCAGAAATACTGAAATCCTATTGGTTGGAAGGAAAAAAAGGAGAGATAATTGACAGAACTGATTCCAATAGCAAAATCATTTGCATCTTCGGACAGCACACAGAAAACATTGGGGCAATAGATGCACAGTCAAAGAAGAGGTGAGCCAAGTCTGAGAGAATAAACTTAGTCCTTACAAAGAGTACTCACTACCAATATTTTGTCTTATTCTCTTTGATCATTATTCTGTTGCAATGAGAAAGATAAAGAATTTGCTTTCTATGGAAGTGACAAAGCTGTAAGAAGGTTCCTGGAAAAAAGTGTTTGCAGTTATAGTCATCCTACTTTTCCCTCCTCCTTCTCAATCACTTAGTGTGTAAAGATGTGTAGATAAAATTAGTTTAGATTTTCTGTAAGAGGAACACAGAGTAGTCATCAATATATTTGAGCAGGAATGAAGATACATACTTCTCACAGAGTCAAAAAGCCAACAAAAAATTCTGGAGGTGAATCGCTCTTATCAGCTGCACAGGCAGCTTCCTGAAAACCAAAACAAAACCCTGAAAGAAAAAAACACCTCTTCTACCAATAAACAAGTAAGTCTGAAATCATGAAGAGCTTGCAAACTCAACATGAGGGCAGATGTGATATCTTATTCCATAAGGAGCTTTGTCGGTCTGAAGTAGGAGAGAAGCTAATATGTAAGAATAGCATAACCAGCCTTTAGGAGTACATCTCTATCCAAATGTAAATTCTATGAAAATTATAAACTGAAGTCACTGGGGTTACAGCGGTTACAACCAAGGGAAGAAATTAGATATTAAATCAGTATTCCTGTTTTTTAGGACAATGATGAAATAGTTCTACTGCCACAGAAGTAATTCTACTGCAGCTTGTTATTTAATAGCATTTTTTAATTCTTTGCATATTTTTTCATTGGCGAAGCTTAACATTCCGAAATAATGTTTCTCTCTGTTTGTTATGAAAGTTGATTTAATATAGTGCATTTGCACTAGCACTACATTTTCAATAAACTTCAATTCAATGCTGAGAAGATGGAATGGTTTGAAGGAATTAGCATATCTATTTGAAATAGTATTATGGAGAAGGAAAAACCTAGGATATTTGATTTTCAATAAAACTTCTGGTAAAATTAGAATTTGTATAAACTGATCCCTGGCTTTTTGAAAATAACAGAAACCAATTTTAAAATATGAAATTGGAGTTTAGACTGGGGAGGGGGAGCTAACTAGCAAGAAAATACTGGTCATTATATGTTATCAACAGATTCTCCTAAATAGAATCCCAGTATCTAAAATTAAATATATCATATACAGCAGAATAAAAGAATCAATGCTTTTTTTCTGGGCTGATTGGTGCACACAAGTCAGAGACATGTACTTTGGATCTCTTATTCTCATTGCTGTCTCCACTTTTTCTTTTCTTGTCTTAATGTAATTGTTACCCAGGGCCCAGTGTTTTCAAATGAAATGTAGTATTGGTTATCCATTACACTGACACTGGGGAGGACAAAAAATGTAACAAGAATTATTGGCCTGAAAATAAAATAAAAAGATAATCAAAACCCCCAAACAACCCCATACTTATTATTGATTAGAAAGCTGTGCTGCAAGAAACTCAGAGGCGTTCTGTAGCTGTAGAAGACAGATCCTACCCAAGGAGTTGGTGATCCTTGATTTTAATAACATCTGAGGCAGGTGCATTTTTTAAGCAAACACACAAAATAAAATAAACTGAAATATAACATTCTGTTGCCTTTTTGCAGGAAAAAATACTTTTTGCATACATCTTGGATTTAACTTTGAATCCAGGTATGGGAATATATTTTTATCTATTTTTATTTTTAAAAAAGTACACTAGAAAGCATAACATTTGAGTCTAAACTGAAGTAACTAGGAATATTCCATTTCGTGTTCTACCTACTGCTTTAGCGATATAAATACATTCTGAAATTAAGTAAAACAGGTAAAATGCAAGGAGATTTCTTCAGTTCAGCACTGGACTTTCATTCATAAGGAAAAAAACCTGCTTTCAAAGGATCCAAGCAGCATTATGAAAGTCAAGGCACGTGTTTCTGATTTTTTAAACAAATTTGTGTAATCAGTCAGACAATTATATTATTTCTCATACACACAAATTGTATGTACTGCTTCAAGAAAACGCAGTTTAAAATCAGAATATTACTCTAAACATTTTTTACTACAGCTAGGTGCAAACCATTCAGTCAGTCCTTCAGAATCATATATGATTTATTGTTAACGAAAAAAATTATCTCCATGTACCTTCTTTTTCCCACAAATGAGTCTCAGACTAATTAACTCAAAATTAGAGGTCAAAATATTAGATACCTATAATTAAGTAACATATGACCCTCAAGATTTGGATGGGATAGCTTCAGATTTTGAATTTCAAATATTAGCAATGTCAATGTTTGGATTATGCAAGATTAGGAGATGATCATATCCTGCATAACATGAGTTATACATTTTCCTTTAGTTAGTACTACTTTGACATATAAAAGTTTATTTTTTTCTATGTAATATCTTAAATGCATCAAAGATAAAATGTAGGCAAGAAATTAGAAGATAAATGTGGGCAAGCAGCAGGCTAATGCGACTAAGGTCTCAGTTCTGACCCCTCTCCAGGGAGACTATGATGGTATAAAATGTTTTTATTATCAGAGCCTGCCTGACTGCATGGCAATGCCAGAGTATCTAGCCCAACAAAAGTAGGATGGTAAGCATTTTTTCACTTTACTCACTGTCTTTATGTTGATCAGTGGAGATGAGTGGTCATAACAACTGAATTACTCCTGGTAAAAGATGGCAAACAAAACTACCGATTTTGCTGGAGTCACAATTAGAAGAAAAAAATCTCAGGTTTATTTGTTTGAGATTGATTTTAAAAAATACGGAAAAGTATTGCTTGTTTGCTTTTCTGCTGGTTTAGTATAGGTGCTTAAGTGCATCAGGACTCAGATGTTTAGCACAAAGGTGGTTCCCATCAGGGTCAATAACTAGCTTTCAGATTAAATGCAGCACAAACTTAAAAAACTGCTTTAAATGTAATTCCTCCTGTGGTTGGAAATGTTGTTTTCTACAGGGTGATACAACCTGGGGAGCTGATTGAAGCCATTTGAGAATGTAATCCTGACTTGGTTACTTGCACTGCATTTGGCCTTGGATACATCCCAGCTCTGTGCCTCAGTTTTCCTGCCTGTAAGGTTTAGAGAACAATAACCTGCTCTGAGACCTAATTATCTGTTTGTATAGTACTGAGGAAATGTGAAGTGCTGTGTTACAAGTATAACTGTCTAAGAACAATTTTAAAAAGCAGCTTAGTGAAATCAAAAGTGCTTTTGTACCACCTATTTATGTGTATTTTTTCCTCTACACGACCTGAAAGGGATTAACAGTTATTCCTAAACTAATTGGCCTCCATGGCATCTTTTCTCTTGAGTCTTGAAGGGATATTCTGCCTGCAAATCCAAATCCCCAGATGCATTTTAGCAACTAATATATTAAGTGAATCAGCTGGGTTTTTATTAGTTATTCAAGCAGTCTGATGGGTTTTAGTCATCTAGAATGGCTCAAATCAAATGACAGATGTTTTTTCATGTTTTCTCCGCAGATGTCGTTTTAATAACTAACATCAGTGTCATATATACCTCCTACAAACTAATGCTGGAATTCTTCAGCTGCAGACTAGCAACTGTTTCAGATACCGCCTGAGTTTAAGTACCGTGTAAAAGACAAAAATAATAATGAAAAAAGTCCTACAAATCAGAATGTAGTTCTTCCAACTTGAAGGAGCATGGCAATACTTCCCAAGGTATTGGGCTTTTTTTTTCCCCTAATGGACAGACAAAAGCAATTTTTATCACTTACTTTAATTTCAGTTCAATTTGCAGCATTATCCAAAATTACCCAATATGCACTGGTCATATTATTTGAACAATTATAACGTCTCTATAAATTCTTTCAACAGCAACAGCATTGCAGTAGAGGAAAAAAATGTTTTCAAGGGAAATCAGACTCCTTACTGCATTCAAATATCTGAACACTGGTCTCATTTTCTAGCTATTCAGCCAAAATTATCAGTTCAGTATGCCAGATTATTAACAGTTGCCAAACATCAGACGGACTGTGTTTATTCACTGGGGCCTGAAATCGCGTTGTTTCTAAATCTATGAAGGTGCTATTCAAAAATAAGTCTGTAATTCTTGTGATGAAGAAGAGGTGAGGCCTGCATTTGATATGAAGAAATCTATAGCACATCAAAGGCTGAAATCTTGTAGAGAGCAGCACTGTACATGTAGACTACTAAACCACGTTTTAGTGCTTTCTCACAGGATACAGCAATATGAATCATGTAAAATTCATTTCAGATAAAGAACTTATGAATGGAAACAGCCGTAGCTTTGATAATAGTAAGTGTTTCTGATCTGCCAAAAGATAGTGTACTACTATGTATTTGTAAGGGACTGGAAATATGCCTTAACAATTGCCAACAGAACCGTGTTGTCGTCCCCCCACCCTTTCTTCCTCTCACCTAACCAAACCTCATTACATCACCACCACAGGCTAAGACTTCCAAAGACCTAATGACTATTCAACGAGCCACCCAAAAGATAGACATCAGAAGCCATTCACACACCAGGAGACCACTATCAGGAGAGACATCAGGAGCCATTCACACATCAGGAGAGCATTCCACTATCAGGAGAAACATCAGGAGCCATTCACACATCGGACATTCCGTCATCATTCCCACAAGCCAGTTGAAAGCTTCTGGCGATACAAAGGATGACTACAAAAAGAGAGCATTCAGCCATGCAAAGAAGCCAGCAACATTAGAGGCAAGCAACATGAGAAGCAGGCAACATGGAAGGGAAGCAACAGAGAATGAACGCATCGAGGGACATGGAGACAACGAGGGAATGCTCTCCCCTTCCATCGGACCCGGAGACACTGAAGAATACTCTGCCAGCAGACGTGGTGGTAGATATAGCTCCCCCCTTCCCCTTCCCCCCTCTATCTCTCTTTTCCACCCTTTGCTTACCCACCCCCACACACACACCTTTTTCCTGCACGTTTGTTCCAAATAAAGCAACCTTAACCTTGACTCCGCTTGGAGTCTTAATTCTGTTCTCTGAGAACTGAATTGAGAATTTATCATGATAAAACACCTGACAATAGGACGTCACTCAGGGGTTAAGCCCAGCCGCCCCCAGCCACCCAGAGTGATCAGCGATTCGGTTGGAAAGCAAGGGGGTTTAATCCCTGCCAAACTAAGTCTTGTGGAGGTTGCCGATCCTGACAGTATCATGCTTAAACACACACATGCTCTTTATGTTTCTACTGAATTTATCAAAGGATCTTTTAGAAATTGAGATAAGTGGTTTAACCAACTAATTTTGGATTAATGCTGTACCCAAACATTAAAGATCTATCAAATTTTTAACCTCTATAGTTAGCAATTCGTTTGTTATCCTTACCACTAGGAACATTGTTATGTGTCGTACAGGACAGAGAATAGGGATTCTAAAATTGTACACATATCCACGTACTCTTTTCAAAGATTAAATAAAGAAAATATACCCTCAGCTGAGAAATTTTGAACATTCCTTAGCTCATTAATACAACAAACTAACATGTAATCTACCTTTGCAGGAAGCAAGCATTCAGTGGCACTCTGATGTCAGTCATTTTAATAATAAAGTTGATGATGTCAGTGTTAGAATTGCCCTACGTTGGGGGAGGGGAGGAATAGCACATGGGTTCTTTTCCTGTAGTTAAACAGATTCGTGTTTCTTTTCACTAATATTGATTATAGTAAGTTTCAGGAAAGACCAGTATAGAAAATAGATGGACTACGAGTGTTAGACATAAATATGCAGCAGTGTTATCACTGGAAGGACAGAATACAAGTAGAAAGATAGGCTCATATGTGTATATATGAAGATAAATATTAGAAATACATAGGTGCACACACACAGAGGCATATGAAAACATCTGATACAATCATTGATACAGTAACAGGGAAATTTTCTTTTTCTCCAACATGAAGGGTTGTCTATGGGAAAAGATCTGATTTGGTTTTTAAATTGTTTTTAGAGGATGATGAGAAAAAGATAGGGGCAAAGTGATATTGCTCTTTTAACTTAATTCATGCTTTTGTGATACTTCAATACAAGTACAATTTCCTTTACACTTCCAGCTTTATACTACAAATGCAGAATGAGAATCAATGCTTCTTTAACTTTCTATCTGCCTAGACAAACCTGATGACCTTTCATTATGCTGTATATGTACCAAGCTACTAGATGACTCACCGAGCTGTATTAGATGACATTATAAGACTTACAATACATGACTTCCAGTCTGAAAGGAAGTTGCTCTACCATGTATGAACATACATTTGGGGACTTTTATTATTTCATTTTCTAAGAGGGAGAAGGAAGACTATCCAAATAATAGTAACAGCACCACGTTGAAAGAGTGAGCAGTGTGATGAACTCATACAGGGAACCATTAAATACAGAGAATCCCCTATCCAATATTTGCAGTCTGATTGATCATAAATTATTATATCATGTTGCTTGGCATGTGACTCATCACAGCATCCCAACATGATGCACTGGAAATAGCTCACTGCAGTATAATATATCAAACATGTAGATGCACAGGAGGAAACCGATACATCTCACCCTAATGAAATACAGATTTTGTCTATCCATTTTGTTAATTAGCCAAGTACCTCAGATCTAATTATGAATCTATCTTTAATATGCTTGCTTCACCCTGCACATCATGGGCATACCATGGTAATTATGATACATATGACTAAATAGAAGTTATGTCCTCTGGTGTTGGACTTGAGAATCTTTAACTCTGTGGTTGGGATATTTTAATTTCTGGATAAATTTTATAAAATGTACTTAAATCAATCCTTCCTTCTCATCCTTCACCCCACAAAGATGAAGAAAAAGCTTCCATTAGCAATCTCCTCCAATAAGGAAACACTTGAAAAAAAATTCTTCAATACTTATGAATTTTGGTCTGGAGGTCAGTTCTGGGCTGCATTTGCAGTCTAGTAGCACTGCCTGTAGAGAGCACATTGTTCTGGTGTGTGCAGAGGCAAGAACTGCTCAGCATCAGGTGGGGTAGGTGTAAATCACCCTTTGGTTGCTGTGACTTTTGTCACTGACCAGTCCACTGAGAGGGCTTGGAGTAGAATAGGATGCAAAACACTGATAAGAAGACCTGATAGATAGTTGCTTATACACCTTTACCCTTGATAGTGTGGTATCTGCATATAGGTAGAAGAAAGGTGATTGTCACAAGCTCTGTCTCTGTCTTGTTTATTTCTGGAAGGGAAACTGGGTGCCAAGGCAACCGTGTTGCAACAGAATAGCTAGATACCAAAGTAAGGGCAATATGCAGCCAATATGATTTCCTGTGCTGCTTCCACTTACTCCCAAACTTCTCTTCACATGCAGAACTGAACAGCACACAGTGAGAATGGCCAGGGAGGAAGTTATTTTCTCTTTGGGAACTGGAAAGAGAAGCCTTCAATTTTTTTATTACCTAGTGTGTGAGATGCAAGAGGCTATGTTGCATTTTGAAGCTCCATACCAATGAGGCAGACCTGGCATGACACCTGGTAGGGAGGATTAGAGGTAGGGAAGATTGGAGGTAGGGAAGATTGGACGACACACAGAGAGGAAGTGTGGTATGAATTTTTTTCCAGAAAACTAACCATAGGGGAATAACAAGCTGATTCAAAGTTTAAATGCGTCAGGAACTTCTGAATGAAAAACATTTCAAAAAGTTAAGATAATATACTAGTACTATTATGTCTCAGAACTTGAAAGCAGAGGCAACAGCAGAATTCAAATCTTATGGTCAGAGCAGTAGAGGCATGTAGAACTCCTATTGTCTCACATGCTGAAGAAGGATACAGGCATTTCTCCTTTTAGGAGAAGAAAAGAAATTTGTTTATTATACTCTCTTGACTCTTTAATCTTTCCTGTCTTTGTCATATTTAAGTTATAAACAAAAAAAAATACACTGTGTCCTAATTTAAAAGGACTTGTTTTGCTGCCAGAACAGTAAAATGATCAAACATACAAATAGTAATGCAGTATGAAGATGATCAGCTGGAGCACTCTCCTATGAAGCCGGACTGAGACAGTTGGGCTAGTTTGGCCTGGAGAAGAGTACGGCTTGGAGAGACCTTACTGCAACCATATTGTACCTAAAGGAGCCTACCAGAAAGATGGATAGGGACTGTTTACAAGGCCATGCAGTGATAGAACAAGGGCTAATGGGTTTCAAGATGAGTAGATTTAGATTAAATATTAGGAAGAAATCCTGCACTAGGAGGGTTGTGAGGCACTGAAATGAACATGTTGCCCAGAGAAGCTGTGGCTGCCCCCTCCCTGGCAGTGTTCAAGGCCAGGCTGGATGGGCCTCAGGCAACCTGGTCTAGGGGAGGATGTCCGGGCCCATGTCAGGTTGGGGTGGAACTAGAAGATTTTTGTGCACCATTCCAACCCAAACCAGTCTTTGATTCTATGATTCTATGATGTTAAATATAAGAGAGAGAGCTATCACAAATACACTTCTATTCAGTTGTTGAAAATATTCCCAACTTTTCTTACACTCATCCTTAAAATTGTGCCAAGAAAATTATAATCTATGTATCCATATATTTATGATAACAGCTATTAGTCTAAATTAATAGGTCAATTGCTAGTACCCACAGGATTTGATTGTTATTTTCAAGGAAGAAGCTTCAAATTTACCTCTTGCATTCATTCCTTATCAGTTAATTCTGTTTCTGTTCAAGTGAATGTATTTTCATATGTGACCATCTCTCATTTTAAGAGTTGTCTTTCAAAGCTAATGAATGCATGGATAGAAGAAATGGAATTAGAAAGGATGGCATGCATACCTCTCTAGATGCTATACATTCACTGAAAATAATATTTTAACCAGAGTTGTCAGCTGTAATACAGACTTGGTATGACATTATTGCAGTTTGTGTCTGCCCTTCACCAGAAAACAGGTACCTTATCTGTAGATTTCTAAATTAACTTTTGATAGAATGGTGAATTAACTTCTTTCTTCAGGACTGAACTTTACAATAGAGGGCAAATCAAGCTTGGGCTGGAGGCAAAGCTAAGTGATATCAGTGGGATGTTAGAAGCCAAGAGAGAATCCGTTTGATGATGGAGTGGGAAGTGAGTTCCTGAGCTGAGCAGTGTAATCCTTGATCACTCTAAGGAAACACATCATATAGTCCTTCTTTACATATCTGTTGAATTCTGGTTTATAAGTAAAGTATTTTTGCCTTGTCATTATATCTCCTTTTTATACCTTCCATCCCACTGGATGACTGCCTTTTAATTTCACCGCCTTGCATTTAGAGTCTTTCCTAATACATGTACAGATTATACTGAAGCCAAAGCAAAGGTCTATTACAACTATAAAAGCAGCTCTACACTAAGCAGGATTTAATAAATATTAGATTGTTTTAAACCTAAACATAAGCACAGTAAATAATAATAATAGCTGTAAAAACATTTTTGCACCCTGTGGCCCCATAAAAATTGTAATGCATCAGGGAGTAAGCTTCAGACCTTAAGCTAACTGTGCTTTAACTTGCCTCTACAAGGTTCCAGTTGTGGTCTCTTGTGATTGTTATTTCTATGAGAACTTTCAATGTCAACTGGAGGTTGATAGCTGGTGTTTCTTACTAGGATGCACAGTTTTGAAAGCATGGGCTATTACAAAGTTTGAAATATGGACATATCTTGAAAGCAGAGGTCCCAAAACTATAAGCAACACACTGATGGTCTATCACTGATCAGTGAAAACATACAACCTGTAAGAAAGGGAGAAGCCACAGGACAGGGTACATGCCTCAGCGCGAAGGCAACCTTCCCAAGCATCCCACTGCACCTGTGCCAGTGCCAGAAGCCTAGGGTTCAAAAGTGTCAAGAAACATAAAGATTTTACAAAGCGGAAAGATCCCAAACATATTTGCCACCTCAGTATATCCACATGTATGAGCTCTGGAGCTTGGTCCACGCACTGGAGGGACTGCTGAGGGTATGGCACCAGTGCTGCAGTACTGTGTGCTCACAGCAGGTGTAGCATATGGCTGCCTAGGACTGACTGCTTTGGATGTGTAGTGGTAACAACTAAAGATGAGTAGGAGCTAACCATTAGTGTGAAGGGTGTTAATGAAAGTCCATCTAGTTAAGTTTCTCTTAGGAGTTTGAACTGACCAGGTTTATCAGTCTTATAAATTTCACAGTGATCTTTAGGTGACTGATACATCCTTTTACATATACTCAGCTGTTGCAATACTGATTTGTTTATTAAAATTGTTCTTTTCACTGTCTATACTTCAAGTTTTAACAGATGTTTGCAAGATTTTACTTCATATCTGACCTCAGTCTTCATATTGCAAAGATAAACACGCCAAGTGTCATTTCCTTTTTTGTTAGGGCTGTAGGTGAATATCGAGGCATCCGAATAAGTCCTGGCCTGGGATTAAGCTAACTGAACAGGACAGGAGAAGCTATGACATGAGAAATTGCTGGACATGACAGATAAACAATGTGAGAAGCTGCCAAAAGTTACAGATAGCAATGTGAGGGCTGTCAGCGACACCTGGGTTTCAGAGCTAGTTAAGGGGGAGGTAAGTGAGAAAGGGCTGAATGTCACAGATAACTGGAGGGGAACATTGCAGACTTGTGTGGCAGAACAGCATGTTTGTAGAGCATGTAGTGCTGAGATTACCTAGGTAGCAGAAGAAGTACATAATCTGGATGTGAATGTGGACAAGGATGTAGCAAGACTGAACTCAGTGGAGAAAATGTAATTGTCAGTTATTATTTGACACAGGAATTGTGTGTAGAAAGTGTGTCAAAGAAGAGAGTAAAGAAAGGGGTAATAAGGTACACAAATTTGGGGGAAGTCCAGGAATATATCCTGTTCACTGCAGCTGAAGGAGAACAATAAAGCAAAATTGTTCCAATCATAAGGCTTGTGTTAATATTGCTTCCATGGTTAAAAGGACTGGGATCAGGGAGATGGGGTGCTTTCCGTTGCTAGCAAGGGAAAACCCAGGACAGGTGGACTGGGCAGCTTGATATTATAGTCTCAATGCCTGTTACAGGCCTTGAAAGGTCAGCATCCCCTTAAACATATTTTGATACTTCTTTGCTGTGATAGATGCCTAATATAAAAATTTGCTAGATATTCCCCACTGGAATTCATATTTCCTGGATATGGTAATCTGATTTACACATGGCACTCTAGACATGTTTAACAATGATAATTTCTACTTTTCCTATTATATCTCCTTGAATTTATTTTAAGTACATACATAAGATGTTTGACTTTTCAACCAGTATCTCAGTAAACTCTAGAAACTGAAGGGTAATTTAAAATATAACATATGGCGATCTTCTGACATCCATTACAGAGTTAACATTTAGGATCCTGTTTCTGCCATAACACAAAAGCCCTTTCATACATGGAATTATTCAGGATCTTAGTAATTCTAAAATTTCTCATGTAAAAAATCAAGCTGCTATAAACTCATCTAAGCATCTTTCACAGCAGCAATTGTGAAAATAAGACTAAAACCTAGAGAGGAGAGGAAATGGCTAAATTATCCTCTATGTTCCAATTAAAGATAATAAAGAAGTTTTAAGAAAGCTCCTCTGAAGGACAATGAGTTTGAAGGTACATTTCCCTTGAGAAGGTTTCTATTTATGATCTGGCCAGGTATATCGATCTTTTAAAAAACCCAGTTGATTTACTTTGTCCCAGAGCAGTAATTGTACTAAAAGAAGAAAAAAACCAAACACATGTTTACAGCTAGTGAACTGCATGATAGACTTCTTATTCCAGTTGCCAAAATGGTTTGTAGAAAAGTTGATGGTGAACCTTAGTTTGTTTTTTTTTTTCACACTATGTCACAAGCAAAAACCACACTTGCTACCTTCACTCACTATGTCACTCGATCTACCATAAAAACACCAGCTGGTGAATTCGAAACTCAGATACGAAATTAAAAATTTGTTTATTCCAATTCCAAACTTGAACTTTTGACTGTATTGCTTGTTTGTTATTAACACACTATAAACCCCCACAGCCCCGACATTTGCTGAATAGGTCAGATTCTCTCTGGTTAATTCATCATACTTCGATGAAACATGCTGAAGTTTTTTAGTGTTAGCATGCAAAACTAAGTTTCTCTTGTAATTGTAAGCTTGCTCCAGACTCAGTGTAAAGACAAAGCAGAACCCTTTGGCAAATGTCAATGTGGGGAAACATGTTTTCAGCCAAATAAGTACTATTTTATATTCTCTTAGGTTAAAAGAGCTTGGTATGAGATGAAATACAGAATGTTTTCAAAAGTCAGTGAAGATCAAGTCATGGAACCAGTAAAAGAATGTTTTTTATGGCTTAATTAAAAAACCAAAAAAGGCTTTTTCCCATGTACCTAAGACAGATGTCTCTTCTGTATGTTATGCTTTTCTCTCCGAAGCATAAGAGTCAATCAATGCAGTGGTGTCTTTACATAAGGCCTTAAATATACACACTACCTCTTTCCCAAAATGTCTTTTGTCAAAATTTCCCCATTAGCTTCACTAAAATAAGCAAATAAATAAAAAAATATTTTCAAACTCTTTAATTTGGAAACTCTATCAGTTGTTCTGTGCTAAAAGCAGTATATCTGCACGCCTGCTCAACACTTAACCCCACCTATACAGATTAAACTTCTTTTGCCTTCGGACACACACAAAGCAAAAGATTTCCCACCTCTCAGTGTCCTTTTTATTTCCCAACTCAGAAACAAAGCAAGGCCTCAAGGAAAATATTTTAAATCAAAAAGAAAGCAGCTAGTAACTCATCTGCTGGTACATTGCCCCTGCAGATTCCGTAAGTACTTGAAAAAAACAGACATAAACAGTATTTTTTCTTAAATGTCTGAGTAGGAGGATTTGGCTTCGAGTAGTACCCACTGATCCTACCTTCCCTTGCTTGAAAATCTTGCTCTTTCTCTTCCATACATCCTTTTGTCCTATGGCATAGGCTGACGCTGACTTCCTTGTGCAGAAACAGGAACAGAACTCGGGATGGTAAGTGTTGTTCTAGTCTCTAGAAGGCTTTATCTCATCTGTTATGGGATGTAATAAAAAAGTCTGAAAATTCTATGGTGGCTGCAATATTTCCTTAAATTAATACAGATTTTGAGGTGGTGATTGTTTGTTAGCTTAAGTGGCTTTGGCCTCATTAGAATATAATGGGTTTTCAAGGTTAGTACTGTATCATGTAGGTAGTAATAATAAATAATTTCCTTGTCAGCAGGGAGTCAATGAATATTTTGGGACTCCATCTGCAGACTATTTGGCTAGCAGGAATACACTCTACATATACTCGGCTATTGATGTGCCTGTAAAACTCCTCTTAATTATAATGGGGATTTATAAATGGACATCAAAGGCCAGTTCGTGAGCTCTCTGAAGCCCTGATCCTGCAAAGGCTTATAAATGTGTTTAATTTTGCACACTGTTAGTAGTACTGTTGAAATCGATGTGCCTTACCATTAGCTACATGCTGAGTGTTTGCAAGATTGGGGACTGGTGGTGATTTTATACAGATTTTACTTCACTGACTTCACTAAGTTTACTTGTTGTGATTTGCATTAAAATGACTGTCAGAAAGCTATGAACTGAAGGGGAAACACAGTCCTAATTCTAAATAGATTTGTGATCATTGCAGAACTTTACATTGAAAAAAGACTCTTGCTACACAACAGAGCTGTGTTAGAGACAGTTGGGTAACGTATACCACAAATTTAAGCTATGCAAAATTAAGATTGTATTAAAAAAATAACAAGGCTCTACAAAATGGTCACAAAAACATTAATGGAAAAAAAAGGTCCTGGTTCTCTTTTTGCACATGCCATCCCAAATTTTCTTTTTTTAAAATTGAAATGTAGTCTTTCTAAAATTTAGTAAATCTTATGCTGTGAAACACACCCATGTTACAGATTTTTATACTGCACAATTTCAGCATAATTTATTTAATCAGGGGAGTCAGCAAAAAGATCAGAACTGTCCACATAAAGAGGATCACCTCTGCTTGGCACAGGGCTACAGTAATTGTTTAAGCAGTTTAAGCAGTTCAATAAATACCTGTAGCAGAGACCACAGGCAGTATCTATAGGGAAACCGTATTATTTAAGAGTCCTATCCAATCTACCTATATAAAAAAATAAAGATCTGGTAGATTTTAAAAAATAATAAAATGAAAAATTAATGAAAAACACCATGTGGGATTAAGCAGAATAATTTCCCAGCTTCTCACATTTTAAGTTGGGAACTTCAAAAAATTAAACCTCTCCTCACATCATAAAATGGATCCAGGAGAAATCTAAGTAAGCTTCAATTTCTCACACAGTGGAGGCAAGGCGTCCCTTTGTCCTTGCTCAGTTAGTGCATCCCTGTGCTATTTGTCTTTGTCAGACCTGTGCATTTGAGTACCTGCACTCCAAAGTCCCAGTTTGGGCTATGCTCCTGTGCTAAATGGATGCGCTGTAGGATATTGACTATTGCGAGTTTGACAAGGTTGCCATTTTGACAAGGTGAAAGAGGTCATTATATTCACCTCTGGGATACAGCCAATATAAATCTCGTTCTTAAGGAGACAGTGTTTTTAGAAGCCAAGTCACAGGTCCAACAGCCTTCTGGATACTGCCTAAGCAACAGAGATTTTAAAAATTATTGCAAAGTATTCAGGGTCCTCAAATATGATAGAAAACAATCAATACTGTTTATTGCTCTCTATGGTATAATATCTATATGTAGGACAAATTCAGGAGACGTATCTCGGGGCTCTCTGTGACAAACAAGAGTTTCTGTTTGAGGGAAAATTAATGAATGCCAGCCCATCCACAGGGGAGATGAAAACATATGCAAATGAGCAAACCTCCACAAACCACTGCATTTCTTAATCTTCTTCATCTGTCCCACCCCTTTTTACGGTTAAGTGAGTTATTGCAGCCCTAAAGCTGTAGAAATCCTAGCACAGTTGCCACTAGAGACTAGGGCTGAATCCGAATGAGTGGAAAGCACTGATTAAATGACAGAACAGTCTTTTCCATTCCAGTAACTCCAGTGGTCAGGCATTGTGATTGCAAGGACTTTGAATGTCATTGAGCTAAAGGAGCTTTCATATTCATTATCATTCTTTTCATAGTCAGCCACAAGGTGGGCCTTAGGCTTCATGGCCTCCTTAACGCTGAGCAAAATTAGGAGAATCACACGAAAGAAATCCCATATGGCACCAAGGAAGCTGGCCCACTTTTACAGACCACAGACAACTGAAGTTCTGCTGCAAGGAAATAATTTTGATGCCCAGAGGACAAAACTGACTCAAACACAGGAAAACATATCATCATTGTTGAAGTGTTTAATTGCAAAAAGCTCAGAAATATAGAAAATTAGGTTCTTATACAACCACAGCACCTCTGAAATATTTACCAATCAAATGCTAAATTGCAAGGCACTTCTTTGCCTACATGTTATTTACTATTTAGTATTTTTCTGCACAAGAAGATGCATAAGAGAATAATCCATGCCACCTAGAAAACTTGTCATCTGGATTATGCCTCTCCTGTAAGCCCTCAGGAAAACTAATTGTTTTTGAGGCAAACTGTAGGCTTTAATTTTAGATGTCTAGAATCTTCAATATGCATTTATTATCAGGTATACCTATTTCTTTGCCTTTGTGCTTATTTTGGAAAATTATGCCACAGAATGTATCTGTAATATATCTACATTAAGTCTGTAATTAATGCATTAATGTTGTTTGAATTATATTTTGGAATAAACATTGGTGTGGCAGTGAATCGATCGATAGAAGACAAAATATAGTCTATACCACAAAACAAGATTGAGGCTTTAATGAAGAAGTCCTTAAGTTTGGCCCCACTAAAAGCAAATGTTGAATCAGGTGATTTCCAGAGGTTCCTTCTAAACTAAATTAGTCTTTGCTATTCCCTTCTGAAGAAATTGACCATGAAGGTTTTCTACTACCAGCTTCTCATATTTTCCTCCCTTATTTTGAAGGCACACTTGAAGTAGAGGCCTGCTGTTGGCATCCTGCATAGCAATGAATTGATGGTTATGTGTAGCAGGATATGCTGACCAACTGCATGTGTCAGATGTAGGAAGTTATGGCCTTTCCTTTCAATCAGTCCCTAAAACTTTTATTTTCCAGGTCCTTTCCTTTTAATTTGCCTCATATATCATGTGAACATCTGTCTGAATTTAAATCTCTAATGTTTTCATCTGCATGGGCATCGACAGGTATTTTTAAGAATCACATATATTTAAAATGCCCTCTATCTTTCTGCCTGTTTTGCAAATGCCTTCCTGGACGGCTCTGTGCATGCTGCTGTCAGAATGTCTTTCCTCAAGTTGTTTAGTATTCAATTCACTGCTCATTGGCTTAATCCTCTCCACTCTCTTCTATTAAAAAGGGGATTAAGCATTTCTAAAAATAAAAATAAATGTTTAAAAGTTTGAAAAGGTGATGCAACTAACCATGAGTGACTAGAAGTTTGAAGAGTTCAAACATTCTCTAATTAAACACCAGTGTCAAGGAATGCTAAATGATCCTATGAGTTGAGCTCTTCAGGGGCTCTAGGTACTCATTGATACAGGCAGGCAAGCTGCACACTGGCACTGGTAGAAAAGTTATATCCCTACGTTCTCACAGAAAGAAAGTTGGAAAGTCAGTAACAGACCATTTTTTAAAAGTGACTTAGTGGAAGATAAACGGAATATCAAGTTGAAAGTTCAAGCCCATTCTCCTTTAACTTGTCAGAATAAACCCTGGAACATATTGCTCTGAGCTTATTCACTGCTGATCCAAATGCAAACAGAGCTGCTCAGCAGAAAATTCTACAAAATTTCAAACGGTAGCTGCCCACTACAAATTAACTGTTTTTTAACAAAATCCTTATTTCTGCCTCCGACTTTGTTTGAAACATATTTACTACCAATCTCTGAAGAAAGCAAAAACTTAGGGTATTTACTTGGGCTTTAGAAGGGATTTAAGAAGATGTTGGTTGACTTCTCTTCTTCCTAACAGATATTGGAGACTAATGCCATTACACAACCAGAAATATGCTTACATTGCACTCACAAATTCTTGGGTAACACGTGCTTTTCTAACACAGAAAAACCTTGTTACAGAGAGGGGAAACTGAGGCAGGAAAGGTGATCACCTAATATATGGGAATTTTTGTCCTGTTCCAGCTGTCTATACTTCAGTATTTATGTAGGGTTTTTTTCCACAATTTATTAAACCCTCATCGTTATTGAGATGGAACAAGTTTTTCATAACCTCAAGGAAATTCTATGTAATTTTACTTGATGTATGTTTTTGCATATGCAGAAAAATAGATATCAAATAGATGGTAATTAACTGAAAATTATTAACAGGGAAAGACCATCCACTTCCCAGCAATAGCGAGAGTATTTCTGTTCTTTTATCTGAGGAATACAAAATATAGGATCTGCATTTTTCAGAGATGGGGAATATTCTCTAATGAATAAATATAATACAGAATAAGGATTACTAAAGATTCTGAGAAGGTATACAATGAGAAGATGATGGCTTAGATTGTTATGCTAGTGAAGTGTAAAAGTCAGTGGAAGATCTATCCTGAATTTGTATTAAGACCCTTAGCTGAAGCTTAAAGAATGTGATAAGGTATCTATAGGAGGCAATTTAAAATGAAATTTCTGAATAGAAATGAATTAAAGCTGAGTGACTTCAGAGAAGCATCAGCCAGGGAGAAAGCTGTAAAGACCTAATCAGTAACAATGGAGTTCTTAAAAAAAAAAAAATAAAATTGTGGAAAAGAAAGAGCATGTAGATAAGACCAGTAAAAATGTTACATGAGATCACTCTGATGAATGTGAGGTTACTGCATAAACCACTATCTGTTTGACAGAGTTTCTAGAGAAGGTTTATAAAGAAAAAAAGCGGTATTTGGGAGATATTCTTTGTAGTTAACTGGCTTGAGTTAGCCAAACTGAAATTTTCTGTTCTGGACAAAATACTTGTGATAAGGTTTTGCTTGGCTATGATTTATCACTGACTTTTAGGCAGCCTAGAGCATTTGTAGTCACCTCTGTTTTATTGTTAAGATTGATAAACTAAAGCAGCTTAAATTATTGCAAAAATCAGAAGTGATTCAGAGGCAGAAGATGAGACTCCTTGAAGGAGATGCAAAATTTCTTTTAAGAGGAAAGTCTGAAAAGATTTTGATTGCTGCACTCATAGACTTGATGAAAAGGTTTGTCCAAAATTTTAATGCTTTGATTAACTTCCTTTTCATGACATCAACATATTAAAAAAAAATCTTTAAAAATATTTTAATGGCAATGAAGAAAACATAATGATCCATCAGCCTGTAGACTTGCATCTCCATGCACAGGTACACATAGATCTTTTGTAAATGTGTGTTTAGACCTGAATTACCATTTTATGTGAATGTATAAGTACTGTGCCCTGATTCCAAAACTTGAGGCTGTGTTAGTTAAGCTGGAGGAAAACAGTCTATCTTATGAACTCGGTTATTCTAATAACCAAAAATTGTTGAATATATTATTGAATATGTGTATGACACTGTAATTGCTATGTAAAGAGAGAGAGGAGAGATGAGGAGAGGAGATAACCAAAAACTTTTCTTTAAAAAATTTTCTTTAAAAAAATTCTTATTTAAAAATCTCAAGAAAGATCATATTGTCAGGTGCACTTCTAAAATTTTAGTGTGCCTTATGTGAACATTATATTAAAAATGACTGTAAAATCATTGACCAACCAATTTGTTTAGAACCACACACACTCTTCTGATATCTAGAACCAAACTAGAAAATAATATTCATTAAAAAAAGCCCTGTCTTTGAGATCAAAATTTATGTATAGGAAAAGAGAAAGTGGCAAAGCTATTTGGAATAAATTGAGTACAACAAGGACTGGAAGACTCACAATAAAAATCAGAAAGCTGGAAAAATAAGTAAACATGGTCTTCACTACTGTTAATGGAAACATAGAAACTTCAAGGTTTCCTTATGACTGGGTGACAGCAAGAGTAATTTACTAAGGACAATGGAGGAATTCTGAATGCTATTTCTACTTCAGGTAGAAGCAAAGAAGCCAATAGCAGTAACTCTTAAAGATTAATTGTAAACAAGCACAATAAACTTTTATATTTTCTGTTGTGGTGAGTTGACCCTGGCTGGATGCCAGGTGCCCACCAAAGCTGCTCTATCACTCCCCACTGCAGCTGGACAGGAGAGAGAAAATATAAGAAAAGGCTCCTCGGTTGAGATAAGGACAGGGAGGGCTCACTCATTAATTACTGTAATGGGCAAAACAGACTTGGGGAAACTTAATTTCATTTATTGCCAATCAATCAAGTAGGATAATAAGAAATAAAAAATAAATCTTAAAAACACCTTTCTCTCATCCCTCCTTTCCTCTTGGGCTCAACTTCCGATTTCTCTACTTCCTTCCCTCCCAGTGGCACAAAGAGATGGGGAACGGGGGTTGCAGTCAGTTCAACATATGTCTCCCCTGAAGGAGAGGACTCTTCACATTCTTCTCTTGCTCCAGCATGGGGTCCCTCACACTGGTGGCAGTCATCTGCGAACTTCTCCAGTGAGTCCTTCCTGTGGGCTGCATTTCTTCATGAACTGCTCTGGCATGGGTCCCTTCCATGAGGTGCAGTCCTTCAAGACCAGACTTCTCCAGTGAGGGTCCCCCACGGGGTCACAAGTCCTGCCAGCAAACCTGCTCCAGCCTGGGCTCCTCTTTCTCTGTGGGGCCACAGGTCCCGACAGTAACCTGCTCCAGTGTGGACTTCCCATGGTGTCATAGCCTCCTTTGGGCATCCAGCTGCTCTGGTGTGGGGTCCTCCATGGGCTGCAGGTAAATATCTGCTCCACCATTATTCCCCTCTGCAGGGGGACATCCTGCCTCACCATGGTCTTCTCCACAGGATGCAGGGGAATCTCTGTTCTGGCACCTGGACCATCTCCTACCCCTCCATTTTCATGGACCTAGGTGTCTTCAGAGTTGTTTCTCTCACATATTCTTACTTGTTTCCCAAGCTGCCATTTCTGTTGGTGTTGAGCAGGGCTTCTTAAATCCTAGAAGTGCTACCACCTTTACTGATGGGCTCAGCATTGGACACCAGCATGTCTGGAGCCAGCTGGCATTGGCTCTGTTGGACATGGGGAAAACTTCTGGCAGCTTCTCACAGAAGCCACCATTCCTGTAGTTTCCCCTTTCCCCCAACAAAACCTTGCCATGCAAACCTAATGCATCCTTGAATTCATGAACTGGTTTGACTAATTTCACAAAGAAATAAAATGAAAAATAAGAAAAGCTAAGGTGAATTAATTATTTTCCTTTCAAGTATTCATATTGGAAAATGCCTATTTGTTTATATAGAAAAAATTAAATGGATTTGAAGTCTCTTGAAAACTCAGTCATACAAGTTTCAGAAATCTTACCTAGATTTTTGCCAAACTGGAAGTGTCTGTGCCATATCCAAGAGCCTTGTGGTTAGGCTATGACCCTATGCTATGCATACTACATTTCACAGGGTTGACCAACAGACTGATTGTCATAGAAGTTATGATGAAAATTTCCATCCTGCATTTGAGAAACTGTTTTCAAAATCAATACCATCATGTTTCTACAAATCAGAATACATGTTGATGAAAATGGTTTTGTCAGAAAATGACCAAGTAATTTGGTTAATGCCATTACCTTAGTTAACTCCAGTGTAATTCTGAAATTCCTAGTTTGAGGAAGAAAATCTCTCCTTTTTAGCTAATCTTGTCCCATCACCCTAGTAGAAACAAATTCATCTGTTAAATTGAGTCTTTTTCCAATTTCAAAAAGTAGAGAATTTATCCAGTGTCCTATTTGATGCCCATATTTAAGTTAAATCATGAGAACATAAATCAGAAACTGAAGTAACAGCCGTTCAGCTGACAGATCAGGTAGGAGGGAACGCTTAGTCACAGTGATTAATAGGTCTTTTCAGGAAGCACTTAGATACCATGGTGATGGGTGTTATAGCAAATCCTCAGATAGTTCTTGATGACTTCATATGGTCTAATTCCTTTTTGACAGTAAAGGGAGGGTAAAAATTAGACTTCTAAATTGCCTGTTTGGTATTCACATAGAAATAGGCTGAACAAACTACCATGACTACAGGGGTCTAGGTTGAGACTGTCATTTTCAAGGACACTTGAAAGGACAGCTCCTAATTTCCTCAGATGATTTTGAATCACTAGCTCAAGGTCTCATCTTGTGAGCTGTTATGCACAAGTGCACATAGGTCAATCCCTCCAAAGTTTTGAGCAGATTATTGTGCAAGCATTAAGCTTTCAAGGATTGGGGCTTAAAACAATAATAATTAAAATGCCCTGATTAGAGGCTTTGGGCAAAGACTCTAAGAGGGGAATGTGAAGGCTTTTTGGCTCAAAAAGATGCGTATGCCTGCAGGGAGTCCCATGTCTAGCTGCAGTCTGATAGAGACATCAAGTCCCTGGTACCTTATTTTGCCTATGCCTCAACTTCAGCAAATCAATCTCATTATTCTTATTGAAAGAATAATCGAAGACTGTGGGAAAGCAGTCATTACCCTGAAGGAACAGTTACAGCTGCTATTTCACCAGTCCCTCAGTAACAGGGAATGTTGCTCATTTTCAACATTACTTAATATGCTCACTGCTCCAGAGCTCTCCTTCTACTGCTCTGTTTCTTATGGAAAAAAACCCAAAAACAAACACCAAACCAAAACCCACAAATAAAACCCCACATCAAAAAAAACGCCAAACAACAAAACAATTCCACCTCTTCTTCTCTAAGGCAGAATATTTGTGTTTCCCATGCAGTACTCCTAATCTTTAAATTTTACTGAATCATCACACTGGCTTGAAAAATAGCTACCGTTTCCACTATGAAAATGTCATGTTGTAGCATTTTGACCATGAATTTGAATTGAAAGAAACCCTGTTAAGAAGAGACCTATTTTTTCTATAGCTAATCTTGAAAAGTCTGTCAGATTTAATATGGCTATAACTTAGAGAGATAAATACATGACTTGATTTTTTTTTAAATAAGGTTTTTAAGAAAACTATAAAAAATAAAAACCTTCTGGCATTTTCCCTTTCAATACTAAAAATAGATTAATTTTTGGACATATGACATTTTTGAACTGATACTGAGCTTGAATAAACTGGCAGAGTTCCACTAAAGAGGATGAAATTGTGTTGATTATCACCAGCAGAGGATCTAGCTTTTACATCTCAGTTCCTATATAACAACTATTATAACTCTGGTACAAAGAACCAACACAACCCACTATCAGAAAGAAAAGGGAGTCTGTAGACTTTCCTTATGTTTACAAAAGCTTTGTGTTAACTGAAGTGCAAAGTGTAAGTATTTTATTGTGTACACTATAATCTTCTAGCCCCCTCGCAGACTTATTTCCCAGGGTATTTAAACGTTGGCATATGGATGATTCTAAAGTTAGTTCTTAAGCATCAATAGAAGAAAGGATCAGGTGAGAACTTCCAGCACTCCTGAACACCAGAGGCATTCATTACTGATGGGTCACATCCTTTGCAGTTGTGACATGCTGCCTTGTGCAGCTGGAAATGAGCAGCCTCTTACTCCACAAATGGCTGCATGCATTCATAGGCTTAGTGGGATCTTACCTTTTGAATACATTTCTTCATTCATTCATTAAGTACTTTCCCTTCAATCTTCTATCTTTGATTAGATTCAATTTTAATTAGTGCTTGGCAGGTACAGGTTTTCAAAACATTGAATGGTTTTACACCTTAGTACCTAAAACACTGGCTTATCCCAGGGGTTCCACAGCTTAAGAACAGCAGAGCTGATTATCACCATTGGAAAGCAGAGGAGTGGGAGAAAAAGTCTTTTTTTTCATAAGGGCTGACCCTTTCCATTTATATGAAATTATGCATTCCTTTAGCAAAAGAAACTTCATGTTCCAGTCTTACAATGATTCTATGCCTCTGGTTAGAAAAGATCTCTGGAGGTCATCTGTTCCACCCCTCCATCCCCAGGCTGAAACAATTAAACCTGTAGCATCCCTGACAGGGGTCTGTCTAGCCTGTTCTTGAAGTTCACGGCTGATACAGATTCTTACCACTTTCATTATCAGTCTATTTCAGCGATTTGTTATTCTTAAAGTCAGAAAGTTTTCCTAATGTCACACAAGGCTGCAATTTCAACTCATGTCTTCTTGACCTGTCCTCCCAGATAGAAAGCAGATCGTTCTTTCTCACTTTGCAGGAGCCTTTTACATATTTCAAAAGTGATATCATGTTCCTTTTCTGTCTCCCTGTCTAGACTAAACAACCACAGCTCTTTCAGGCCTTCTTCACAGGTCATGTGAATATGGTCCTACATTACTCTTTATAATTTATGCCAGGGGTTTCTCTACCCACAAGTTTCTTGTTGTTTGATGCCCAGCTGAACATGTACTTGCACTGATAGAAGAGGAATACTGCTACCTGTCTTTCAGGTTTGGTTTATGTATTTCACTGTGCTGATCTCTTTAAACTACAAAAAATTGTTGATGCCTGCTCAGCTTATGTTCCCCAGATCCATTTTTATCATTATGTAGTCAGTTGGACAAATAAACATTCTAATCAAAAGGCAGACTCCTGCACCTATGTTTATTGACTTCTTTTTTTCCTTCCCAAATATTTCTTCAATTTGACAATATTGTTTTGATTTTGGAATCCGTCCTGAAATTTATGATTACAACTTCCAAAATTATATGCTATGTCAATTTAATAAATCTGTTTTCTACTTCTGCCACATAAATTGTTACATATTTAATAGTACTGGTTCTCTGAAGAACCACACACCCTTTCATTTTAACAGTCTCTGCTTTCTAGATATGGTTTCCTATAACAATACAGAGAAGGCTTATTCAGGTATCACCATCAGGATGAAATGCAGATATGAACTATTTATTTCTGAGAAATCGTTTTGGTCCTAGATACACATGAACACAAGATAACAACATTAGTGAGGGACCTTATGAGGTCATCTAGATGACTCCTCAAAGCAGAGTGGATAATGAATTTAGACCTGTTTTCTTGGTTTCCACTGTCCATTTAACTCTGGAAAACTTCCAGACATTGTGATCCCATAGCCTCTCTGGGTATCCTGCACCAGCATTTAACTATTCTCATACAGGAGATTCTTTCCCTCACAATCCCACAAACTTCTCCCATGACAATTTATTACCAGATTCTCTTCTTCTCCTTCTGTCCACACTGCTAAGGAAACTGGCTCTGTCTTCTTGGTAGCCTCGTCCTGTGTATTAGAAAGCTGCTGCTTTTTCTTCTCCAGGCTGAAACAACCCCATCCCTTCAGCCTCTCCCCACAGGTTAAGTGCTGCAGCCCACAACAATCTTGGTGACCTTCTGCTGGACTCAGGACTCTGCTGCACTCATTCAGTTTATAAACAGCTTTTGTACCAAGGTCCTGAAAAATGATTGCACTATACCTCATGGAGTCTATTAATTGTTCAGTAAAGGGCAGTAATCACTTCCTTTGATCTACTGGCTTGTTGATACAGCTCAGTATGTGGTGAGCTTTTCTGCCAGGGCACAGAAATGACTCATATTTGGCCTACTGCCCATTATGTCCTTTCCAGCAGAGCTACCTTCTGACTGTCAGTCCCCAGCCTATACTGCTTCAGGGGGTTAGTCTGCTTCAAGCACAAGACTTTGCAGTTGTCATAGCTAGATTTTATAAGCATCTTGTTTGCCCATTCTTCTAACCTTTCTAAAAGCTTCTCAATTAGAGCCCTGCCCTCAAGCATATCAGCTGTAGCCCCCATCTCAGAGTTACACACAAACTTGAAGAAAAACCTCATCTAGCCCTATACATCCTTGATAAAGCCCTAGATTAGCCTATGAGGAACTAGTTTCCGGATAGGTTATGAACCTTTTATACCTTTTAAATATGATGATCCACCCAATTTTTCACTTACCAGTTATTCCTAGTCACCAGAAATGGCTTTTGAGAGAATTCTCTCCTGAGTAGCTCACGGGGATCAGAATCAGATTTTCTGACCTGTAGATACCTTCTTATATTTTTGAAAAAGAACATAAAGTTCACCTTTCTCCAGTTCCAATATTTCAGGAAAAAGAACACCAAAGTGATGCGCAAAAAGCTAGCACATTATTCAAGATCTGGTATTTGGGGGAAGTTGAATTTGTACAACAGCATAATTTTTTTTTTGTTTGCTCTCTATTCCTTTCCTAACACTGTTTACTTTTTTTGACTGTCACTGAGTTAAAGTATTCATATAACTATCTGTGTAATCCCAAGGATGCATTCCACTGCGTTAACAGGCTGCTCTGAGTCCATCTATGAAAATCTGATTGTGTTTTTCCACTGTGCTTCGCTTTACATTTGTCTTCACTGACTTTTGTTTGTCATTGGTGTCTCAGGTATTTGATTGTGTGAGTCTTCTTCAGTCCTCACTGCTGGCTTTCATTTTTCCCAGATAGATATCTTTGTTTCATTGCAGAGTTTAACGACTCAGAGTTAATCTTTCTTTTTTGGATTTTTTGTTAGTTTTCATTGGTCCAAAGAAAGATTTCCCTTGCATTCCATTTGTAAATGCCATACCCTGCAATATTTGATCTTTAATATGTTTTCCCCTTCTTTCCTACCTTTTAAACCATTACTCATTTATGTGAAGACATTCCCTGGTCTTCTTCTTAAAGAATAGTATTGATTGATCAAAATATATTAAACCTGTAATTTCAATGGAAAGCAAAGAATACTGTGCATATGATAAACATACAGACAATTTAGTTAATATAATTAACCTATTTGGAATTGGTCAGGATTATAGGGTTTATAGAAATATTTGTATGAGAAATGCCTTTGGATTTTGATAGGTATAAATGTTGCTGGGTTTATATGTTATTTGGAAGGAAGACATGTTTGTGTTTCTAAAAGGTTACCTGATGGTACTTTTCCTCCAGATTTTTCAAAGCTAATGCAACACTACTGTGCCCACAACACTAAAATCAGGGTCCTGAATATGACATTGGATGAGTTCTGATTTAGAGGTAAAAGCATTACCTACTGAATCAATAACATCATCCTTTTAATATAAGTACATGGTGAAGTAAATAGATGTTTTGTTATTGATTTCAATTGGATTTCACCTCTAAAAAGCTCTTAGAAGCTTCTTAGCCATGTAGAAAAAGCTATTGCTGACCTTGGTTAGAGTGCTAGGTATTGTGAGATTTCAGTACAAGGTGATACACCTTCAAATTTCAATTCAGCCAATGGATATAGAAAAACAAGGTGTTGCATTGCCAAATATGAGTAGGCAACAAATGGGTGAACAAAATTGTAATACAGAGCATAATGAAATATTTAATGATGTTCTCTGCTTGACATTCGTTGATGCAAATTTACCTTAATCTTGAGATATTACTATAATTTGGTAATAAATCACACAGAATCTATAGTGATTCTCTGACATTTTTTTAACATTGGTGTCTCTTCACTATGGCTTTTACAATTTATTTTCAGTGCTAGCTCTGAGGTTTTTAAAGGCAGCGTCTTCTGCAAGTTACAGATACACAAGGAAACACACTGAATTGTCATAATGAAGATTTGGAGTCAGTGAGTGAGAATGAATCATTTAAACTTATAATAATTAATTTGTCATCAGTCTGAATCTCAGAGAATGGAGCCATGGCTGATGACAATCATTCTTGGTTAGTTGCTTTGAGTGCCTCTCTGTTGCTTGTGAACATGACAGCTGTTCAGATTTTTATGAGAGATACATCGCATGCATCAAGATCTGAAGGTTCTTTATATATGAAAACTTTGGTAAGTATTTCAGCCAAAATTCTCGCATCTGTTTCTAAAACAAAAAATGCTGTAGAAGGTGTTATTGGTTTCTGTAATTTTTACTTATTTAGCATAGACTAATATGACCTTATAGAAATCTATTCTGTATTATTTGGTATAAAGATTTCCTGGTTTATTTTAGTGGGTTTGTGTGGTTGTTTTTATTCATTTTATTTGTTTGGTTTGGGGGACTTTTAAAATTTTTAATAGAATTTTTTTTAATTAAGGCACTTGGCAAGACATAACAATGCTAAGCATAATTTATAAGGTAAACTTTGTTTTATATTTGTTCATAGGAATTTCTGCTCTCTTTCTAAAATGTTCTTTTAATTGAATAAACATTGCCTTAATCTTTATTTTAATTTTTTTACACAGTTTTGATTTTCCTTTTTTACAGAGTGTTTTGATTTGTTTTAAATTTTATAAAGTAAAAAAACCTTTAAATAGAGCTAATAGATTTATGTTTGATGCACTTAATGGTGAGGAAGGTCTTCTTTCTTCAAATTTCTTTACTTAGTTCTTTGTTTATAATCCCACCTTTAAGATTTTAACTGTGACTGTCCTTTTCTGCTTTTTCTTTCTCTTGAAGAATGACCTTAGAATCGGGTCCACTGCAAGTGGAGAAAAGCAGCCTAATACCATATGTACTCGCATACATATTATCAGGGTACAGCAGAGTGCATGTAATGGTCTGCTAAACCTCCAGACTTTCTTACTATTTTAAAACTGGGAAAACATTGTATATTTTTTTCTGCTTAAATCAGTACAAATTTTATGTAATTTATCTAGTTATGTTGAAAAAGAAATTGTATAATCATAGAATCATAGAATGCTTTGGATTAGAAGGGACAGAATCACAGAATTGTAGGGGTTGGAAGCGACCTCAAGAGATCATCAAGTCCAACCCACCTGCCATGGGCAGGGACACCCTCACAAGCCCAGGTTGCCCAAAGCCCCATCCAATCTGGCCTTCAACACCTCCAGGGAGGGGGCTTCCACAACCAATCTGGGCAATGTGTTCCAGTGCCTCACCACCCTCATAATGAAGAATTTCTTCCCAATGTCTAACCTAAACCTACCCTCTTTCAGCTTAAAATTTTGCTCCCTGTCCTACCACTACAGTCCCTGGTGAATAGTCCCTCTCCTACTTTTCTGTAGGACCCCTTTAAGTATTGGTAGGCCACAATCAGCTCATCCCAGACCCTTCTCTTCTCCACACTGAACAAGCCCAACTCTTGCAGCCTATCTTCAGGAGAAGTGCTTCAGCCCCTTGATCATCTTTGTGGCCCTCCTCTGGACTTGCTCCAAAAGCTCTACATCTTTCCTAATAATAATGACACAGGAGATTTCAGTGTCCATTAACAAATTAATAAACACAACCTTTTTGTGGATGACATTACAGCTTTTTTACCATATTCTCACAAGTATTCGGACTTTAATTAAGAAGCTGTTAAGTCTTCACTGAAGTTTACAGACACAGTTTTCAACTGCTGGATAAACCTATCTCACTACATTCTATAATATCAGATAGGTCTTTAAAGTCTCTGGAAAGATTTCTTGGTTTGTCTATAATGCAACATGCTGGGTAAGAGGGACTGGTAGTTTATAAGTACTTTAAGTTGTCATATACTAGCACTGCAAAAAATGATGCTTACCACTCGCACTGGCCCTCTCTCCACTACTGTGCAATGAACCATGCTGGAGAACTGATGGAGCTGAAAAATAACTCTTTCCTTCTGCTGTGTGAGTTTTCATCAGGATCACTCTCTTTTAGCTCTTTTTGCCACTACAAAGTTATGCTGGCACCAGGGAAGACATGGCATGGAGACTGGATTTGGACACTTAGCATGTTACTAGCATCAGTAGCAGCTTTTACAAAAATCAGACTGTAATTGAAGGTTCTCCTTTTCACCAAGAGCCTTTCATTCCTCTTTCCATAACTTCCTGCTTTATTTTGCAGATTAGTCACCTAACAGAGTGCGGTAAAGTTGCCATGGTTTTTCTACTGTAAATTACTCTCAAAGTTCTATATTTGCATTAAATTAATGATATTTGGATATAAAGTGATTGGGTGAAGTATTTCACTGGAATCTGAGTAAAATCAAGGACAACTTCCCAGCCCTGACATAAATGGAGGTGAGGGAAAAGAGTGATGGTGAGGGAAAGAGGCTTTGCAGCTGTGTAATCACAGCTGCATCACAGGATGCAGGAGACAGCACTGCTGTCGAGTGTGAATGGTGAACCTGAGTGCCCTCAGCACACCTGCATCTCAGAATAATTAGTTGAGTGCTCTCAAATGTAGAGAAGAATTACACATTTTTAACTGTCTAAAAGGTAGGGGGTATAAATCATTCTGTAGAGGTGACACTATTTCACCTATGTTTACACCAGGCTACTAACTTTTTGATGTTTATGTTGCACAGGCATGGATGAAACATTTGCTAAGATATAATTCACTGAGATTTTGGCACAACATAATGCTTGTGAATGTCTTCGACATGACAGTTGGTGGCTGTCCAGACTGCAACAGGCATCTCTATTGCAAGGGTCCTTGAAGCAGTGTCTTCAGATAGATTGGCTGAGGCTCCTGAATCCACTGTTCTACTCCATTCTTGCAGTCCACCTGGCATTAGTTCTGTGTGACACCTCCACAATATACAAATTCCACTGCAAGGGATTATTTCAAGCTACAGACAAAACATCTCCTAATTCTCTTAACTGTCTATGAACTGCCCCATCAGACTTGTCTATGTACAATTTGATCAATTTTTCAGCAGGAACCTCCTGAGAGTCTCCAAAGTAGCAAGTTTCTCCACCCAGGATGTTAATCAACATATTTAAGCATAGAAATTGGTCTAGGCACTGCAGAGTTTCCTGGGGGAAATCTTCAGGGCAGTCTGAAATTTCCACCAGGAGAACTTCTGCACAAATTAGTCAAATCCTTAATTGGGAAGGTGGCTGGAAGTTCGGTCAATCACTGTCTGAACTCAGTCTATTGTCTAAATTGCTCCATTATCTCATCTACACAGACATATACATGGGGAGTTTCTGGATCACCCAAGGAGTTAATGACTTGTGTGCACTAGGTGTACACACAGGCACAGCCTTGTTACCTAACTACATCACAATTATAACTATAGGACAGACTTGTATTTTATGCCTATTTTTATACTTAAGTTCTATATCTCTTGCCACAATTAAAAGCTAGGCAGGATCTAAGAACCTCAGCAACTAGCACTGCCTGAAGAGAAAGACTCATTTCTCACCATTTTTTTTTAAACGCTACTTTTTAATCTCTTTTTTATGCCTTTAATGAGTTTAAGTTGTCTTCATAGCAAATGTCCTTAAAAATAAAAATATAAACACTACCTAATTTAAAATATGACCTGTTATCCTTATATCTGACTGAACAGTGAAGAAAAAGACTTACAAATATGATTTTTCTTCGTCTTTTTCTTCTCTTAAGAGCAGTGAATATCGTGTTTACAACCTAGCAAGCTGAAGCATAGCAAAATCTTACCAAAATGATCTTTACATAGCTGAGGAACCTTACAGGCTCAATATTAATACACAGTGTTGCTGCTGCCTTACGGTAAAGTCTACATTAATCAAGTGTTCATTCGATGAGACCAAGATCACAAACTTTTAAAATGCTGATCTACTGAACTAATTGTGGCAATTACTTTATTTGCATTTAGCTTTATACAGGGGGCAGTAAATGAAAGCCATTTACATTTTAGCAAAGTCGCTCTAAGTTTATTCAGAATGTAAAAAAACTATACATTGTTTCATAGGAGTTTTTAGCAGTTTTGGGTTTGTCTTTATATACTTCATCTTTTCTTGTTGTTGTTCTGTTTTTCAAATTTAACAATTTTTAAATCAGGAAGCATGAAAATACCAGTAACATTAAAAGTCTAAGAGCTTGACGTATTCTTAATATATGTATTCAGACAAGCAATTGACCTCTATTTTCTTGCCTCTTGCCCAGACAGTCTGTGCAGTGGCACAGACTGTGACAGTGTGACTACACACAGCTCATGTTGAAGATAACTTCAGTACCATTTATACCTTCATTCACCTGTCAGAACAGCTGAGTTCATCCAGGGTCACAGTGCTAGAGCACAACCGAACCAGACCACTGGCTGATGACAGCTAGATGTATCCAAGAAGGGAAAGGGGAGGAATAGAGCAAGATGTATACTTTGCAAAAATAACTTCCCTTAGACATAATTTTGGGGCATTACATCTGGTGATCTCAGACAATGGTATGTTGTTATGCACAATCTGTAACTGAATATTATGAATTTATGACTATTTTAATTTCATATTATCTCATCTGCCTTATAAAGCATCGGTATCAGTGTTAAGCAAAGTAAGAAAAAAGAAAACACGACAATTGTCCCCACTGTTAAATCACTGCCTCACAGCTGTTGAAGTGCTTTACCTACATCTTAGCAGTTAATACAAATATGTGACCTGGCACTTGAATGCTCCTAAATCAGTTTAGCAGCTGTTTTTAACAGGTATTTCTGAAAGAAAAGTGTCTTAACTGCGTTGTAGTTAACGCAGGCTTCCTAAACTCAAGGCCTTATTCCTCCCTGCAGAATATCAGCAGTTTCCACTGACTTTAATAGAGGCAGTTTGTGTCCTGCAGGGAAGGAAAAGACCCTGGGAGCATTAACTAAACCAGCTTTAACACAGAAAACTGTAACTGAGGTCAACTTAATTCAGGTACTTTACACTGTGCTGGCCTTAAATAAACTAATTTTAGACCTATGACCTTAATGCAGGATTTTCTCAATGACATACTGTTAACTGATGCAAAGTCTACCTGAGATACGTTCGGAGCTCTATATGAGCATATGACTGTACTGTTGTAACAGTGAAATTCTTTTGGCTTTAGTAGAATCAGATATTCATACAAAACTTCTCTAAGTGAGCAATTTTAATTGAGCTAGGTTTTTATACAGATTTTGAGTGGAAGGAAGAAAGTAATAATGAATTCTGATATAAGTGGATTAAAATATCAAATTATAAACCTTTCCTGTGACATAACTATAATTATGTAAAATCAATGGCTGTGTTTATCCTATTAAACAGAGGAGAAGTAGGGACTGACCTTTGGTTCCAGTACCCAAAATAAGCATTTAGTATGTGTCCCAAGAATTCTGAGCTAGGACCACCTCTATAAAAGATTAAGTTTGGAAGTATTTTTGAAAATCCAAATCAAAGCCAGGGATTCAGTTAACAATTAAGAATACAGATTATCAGAGCTTAGGTTAAGTACTCGATCTTCCCTATACTATTATATTCCTTTTAACTATAAGAGGTAGCCAGAGTTACAGGATTTTTGCAAGCTGAGAGTGAATTCTGCTTTCGAAAATTAAATAATCAGGAACCTCCCCAATCAAAACACGGGGTAACTGGAAATAAACCTTGGCTAACACAAAAGGATACTTTAGACAGTAGACTATACTCCTATTCTAGTTAACTAAGGCAATGATACTTTTCTTAACACCTCAGTCCTCATCCGTCTGCTCCATCTATCTGAGTCATAAGTCTGGATATGATCTGAGTCCTAAAGGAACTAGTTTCTTCTGTGTCAGAGAGTGGTAGACTGAAGGACTCTTGTCCCTCTGAGGACAGAAGGGCTATCCCAAGATCTGCCCTGAAACCATGCTTACTAGCATCGAAACCACTGTGCACAGCTTTCAGTCAGGTTTCGAGTTTTAAAGAGGGCTTGATTTTAGTCTTTTGTAGTTGGCCCAAGCATTACTCCTCCAGCTGACAATGAGGATCAGATGGCTGTAGATGTCTGTTATGGCTTCTAAACCGGAGTCTACCAGCTCTGTACCTCTTTGCTATGTGGTGTAGGCAACACAGAACAGCTATGTGGGTTTCAGTTCATTCCTGGGGTAGACTGTGCTACCTGATAGAGGGTGACTGAGCTAGAGGAGTCCCAGGGCTGGAGAAGTCAATACAGGAAATGTCACAGGCAACTCTCTTGGATCTCTGCTTCCTAGGAGAGTTTCCAAAGCATTTTCCCTCCTCTCTAGAACTTAATCTAGCCACAGTAATTCACTACTATATTTTTTAGAGTGATAAGAGACAAAGGGAAAAATTATAATAAAGGAAATAAACTGTGTGTAACAAATGTTTTGAAGTGCTCATGTAAAATATATTTTCCCAATTTGAGTGTGTGAAATGCCAAGCAGACTCATACAGCTCAGGAATGGGTACACATGTAACTCTGACTTCTGTCCGAATATCAGGCATTTGCCATTTAAACACATGGACAGTTAAAAACATTTGCATTATTACAGATGTTAAAGCAATTTAATATTTGCAATATCTAAACAGAACATCAGTCTACATGACTCCTGCCACAGGACCCTTGCGATTGAATGTTATATACACAGGTTTAGGACAGAAACAAAACAGAACAAAAAGAAGTTCTGATTCCTCTTCCCACTCAAAAATCCAAGATTTTATTTTTCATTTGATCAGGATTTCTCCTCTCAAAATCCTGTGTTAGGTTTTGCACAAGAGTTTACAGTTTTGTTCTCATGACCACGTTTTGTAGTCTTAATGTAGACTGTTGTATTTGGATTGCTGAGTGTGACTGCTTATAGCAGACAGTGAGATTGGATGCGTGCCTTCAAAGTGTCCTTTGCTTACAAAACTTACTGTGCAGAAATGAATCCTTTGGTGTTACAGATGTGAAAGCTGTGCTGCTACTATTATATTGTCTCAGAACAATATACTTATTTTGTTCTGTCTCATCTTCTCCTGTGTTCTAATAGTTAATTTCTGTCTCTAGTTTAAAATGATACTTTCTTTATGAAAATTCTTATAAAATTTCCTTCACAGCACATGAATACATTTATTTTATAATAAAAGTAAATTATTCTTTAAAAAGTCAAATCACGTATGTGGATATTACACAATGTATTTTGAGTTTCGAGAACTGAGTGGTTAACCTGCATTTCTGATTTTGTTGCTCAGATCACATTGTTTTTCACCTTAAGGTCTCAACATGTTAATGGTAATGATGAATATCGTATAGGGCTGCTCATGCATCTGTTGATTTATATTTATCAATTTGCCTATTTGGGTATAATACAGTATAAAGTGGTATTCCCTTGCTTGATGGTATATTTGTGCTGCAGCCTTCTGCCAGAACTGCTATGTGAGGTGGGCAAGATGAGGTAAGACTTGAGACTGATTTAGCTGTAGCAGCAAAAACCTATCACATGTCAGAACTATATTTTTGTCATCTCTCTGTCAGAAAGGTATGCTTTGCCAGTCATAATAACAATATGTGACCAAGAAAAGAGAGCTTTACTAACAGGACATAACAGTGTAACTGCCTTCAGAAAGTAGTTATGATAAACATAGCCAGATTAGTAAGAGAGCTGATTACCTGGTTTTGTTTGGAGGGATTCTTTTGTTGTGCTCTTTGGTTGGTTAGTTGGTTGGTGGGTTTTTTTATGGCAACATTAAGGAGGCTTTTCAATGACTCAAAAATTTATGGTAAACTTTCAGTTTTTCTGAATCTGGGTATTTCCCTACAATATCAGGTGAATAAAGACTTTGTAAAACTTCAGGAATTTAGTATATTTTGCTTCTAGTCTATTTGTCTGTTGTATCCAGTTACATTAGTAGGTAATTTGTCGGAAATTTGTTTCTCATAAGTAAAAGAGACAAACAAAAGTTGGCGTCTAAAGTAAGTGACTTAGTATAGGAAAGTGATTAAAGCAAATAAATCCCACCTATGCTGTACATGTTTTTTTCTGACTTTATGTCTAAATAAGATGACATATAGCTCTACAGCATGATTCTGTTTCCAAGACTGAATTTTTCACTAGCTTTTAGGATCTCAGAAAAATCTTAATTAAACACAATTTTCTTTAATTTGTATCTGTATTTGAGAATAGGTAATGCATTTTAGGCATTTTAACAAGCTTTTACCAAACTTATTTCATTGTGACAGCTGAAAATTTTAGGGGAGGGAAATCTCATAGCAGATAACTTCAAGGAGCTCTCCCTCTGGGATTGTCTTGGGCAAGATCTGGGGCTCACGCAACTCAGATGTGTCCTTCCAGAAAAAGGTATAATGGGGTTCTTATCCAACGAGGGTGAGATTTTGGCAATGTGTAAACTGTAGACTTTAAGGAGGAAAATACTGAGTTTGAGAAGTTGGATGTGGGTGAAAACTTGTTTATCTAACAGAATTTTAGAAAGGTTAATAAGAAAACACTGATAGGGGAATGGACCTAAAGCAACTTCACTGAGAGAAAAAAATTCAATGTCTATTGTATTTTCAGAGACAGATTATACACACACACACACACACACACACAAAAAGCCCCAAACCTGAACCTGAATAAAAAAAAGTAAATTAAAACAATATTCCGCTAGTCATGCTAGGAATATTTTTTTAATATATTTTATTTTGATTAAAAAACCTACCCTACTACTTTTGTAGAAAATTGCTTTTTGACTGTCAGATTTATAACAAACCTTATATCAGATGTCTTTACACTTGCATTAGTTTACATACTTTTCACTGAGACTCATGATATATACCTGATGAGATATAATGGTTCAGACTCCCAAATCTAACCTCTTTTCTTATTCCATTGCTTTTTTTCTTTGTTCCCTAGTTTTGAGTAACTTATTTATGCACATATTTTGCCATTATGTCATACTCCTCTTCTGGTTCTGAGATAAAGCTTTCAAGTTCTACTGTTATTGTGAGTCTAGGTATTCTGGCACTTGTTTCTTTTCGTTTTATTAAACTGCTGAATGTTTTTATAGTCCATTTTTGCCTAGAGGCTATTGAAAAAGTGAAAATGATATCAAGTTACTAACTTAGAATAAATATATTCTTTTGTATTAGTAGGTGCCTAACCACTTACCAATCACAATTTTCATCTAGTTATATTAATCTTCACAGGTATTAGTTTTTATTTAATTTACTCTAGCCTACCTACAGTTAGGCACATCATCCTTTACATCTCTGTTTACTGCAAATGACTTGTTTCTGTCTCTTCTTAATCCTTTGAGAAAAAAATAAAATAGTGACCATTATGGATTTATTGACTCTGGATTTTTAAAGCTCACATTTTTCCTAGCAAAAGTACAGTAAATAGAGAAATGCAAAAACTCTCCTAGTTTTTCTTTGTGACTGTTGAGGTGGAATATTTCTGTAACTTTTTTGACTGTAAGTTATACAAATCAGATGAAACATGCTTTAAGGTAACTTTAAGGTAACTTTTACGTCTTAGCAAAAATACACTTCCTGAAAGGCAATTGCTTTCCTCATAAGCAGAGGGAAGGATCCATAATATTTTTCCTTTTTTGCAGAATAGCACCCTGGATTATTTAAATTGACAAAACTTTAGAAAGGATAAGATGCTATGACTTCACCCAACTGTTTGCACTGTCCAACAAAGGAAAAGGAAGTTTCAGTAAATTCCTTCTATGGAAGATCTTATAATCGCTGACAGACTTATTACCCATAACAAGGCTTATTTTAATCTTTCTTATTGTCCAAAGTGTTGCCCTTCAAAACTTCAAGTGCTGAAGTCTATCATGTAGCCAAATTCTTCCCTATATGCATACAATGGACTTAGCAGACCTTAATTATATAAGTGCTTGAAGTCAAGCTTAACCCACCTGAACCATACAGCTGTAAAACTGATAACAAGATACTGTATCAAGGCAGGTACTTCATCTCCATCCACTTCCATGGAAGAATGAGTTAGGAGATCGTAGATTAGGCTGAGCAAGTATATTTCAACTACCCAAAGTACTCCACATTTTGAAACTGAGCATCTCTCAGATACTTTTTCAGTCAGGTGTAACTGTCTTTATACCAGTTACCACAGGTATAAAGAAAGTTTTCCTGACACGATATTCAAGGAGGTAAAACAGGGTTCATGTTTTTCCTTGCACAAATCAGTGGCAGTATAGAATAACCCAGAAGGGAAGAGGTCTTGTGGGGAGATCCACTGGACTACTGCCAGGAAGCTTTACTGAGCATTAGCAGGAATAAATAGTAATTTTATAAATTGCAGCTCATGAAAAAACACCAGTCAGGATTAGTACAAAAACAGAAGTAAAATAAACAAGAGTCAAAGGATCTTTGGCCTTTCCCCCTCTTTTTACTCACTCTAAAATGTGTTCCATATACTGTTTAGATATGGACATTACATAGTTAATTGATCATTTTCTGTGGTTGTATGAGGTATTTTTGCCTCTGTTAACCTAGCATTCTGGAGCTTACAGTCTGTTTGTGCTTGCATTTACAATCATAGTGAGCAAATTAAGTTTCAAATCACAGTTTTTCTTAATAAATGAACACTAAAAGAATTTTGCCTGATAATAAACAGATATATACTGCACCTTAATGTCTATAAAAGATCTCCAGTTATCACCACTAAGCGCTAATCACAGAAATAATTCACTGATGTAAATCTATTGCTATATAATATACTGCTAATGTAAATATATATGGCCATATACTCTACCACATGTCAGAATTTTTAAAATGCCAGACATCTACTTTGCTTCCTTAATGTGTAAGTATTATACGGAATTTAATTGTTTTACTGCATACTATTATTTTGGCTGGATTTGGCCTCAAGCAGTTTACAGGTACCCATTGAAAAAGAATTGGCAGTTACACAGTGCAAGCTCATTTTTCACACCTTAAGAATTATTTCAGTGGGATATATAGGTTTATGCTCTCTTTCCCTTCCTATGCTCCTTTTAATTTGTAATTGAAACATTCAAATTGAGAATCCATCTGCCTACAATATTCCCTTTATGTGGAATGGACAATCAGATGAAAAAAATCCACTCACTGATTTTGCTTATGTAGCCATTTAACCAAAACTTGTGTTTCATAGACTCATACAATCCTTTGGGTTAGAAGCAATGTCAAAGATCAGCTAGTTCCAACCCCCTGCCATGGGCAGGGACACCTTCACTAGACCAGGTTGCCCAATGCCCCCTCTAACCTGGCCTTGAACACTCCTAGGGAGGGACATCTAACAACCTCTCTGGACAGCATGTTCCAGTGCCTCACCAGCCCCATAGTAAACTATTTCTTCCTAACATCTAATCTAAACCTACCTTCTTTCAGCTTGAAGCCATCACCCCTTGTCCTATCACTACATTCCCTGGTGAACAGTCCCTCTCCCACTTTACTGTAGGACCCTTTTAAGTAGGTTCTACAGAACCTTCTCTTCTCCACACAACAAGCCCAATTCTTGCAGTCTGTCTTCATAGGAGAGGTGCTCCAGCCCCCAGTCATCTTCATGGCCCTCCTCTGGACTTGTGTCAACAGCTCTATGTCTTTCCTGTACTGGGGACCTCAGAGCTGGATGCAGTACTCCACATGGGGTCTCATGAGAGCAGAGGGGCAGAATCACCTCCCTTGACCTGCTGGGCATGCTTCTTCTTGATGCAACCCAGAACATGGTTGGCCTACTGAGCTGCTAGTGCATACTGCTGACTCATGTTTAACCATCTTGTATTTAAGTACAGCTGATCAAGACTGATTTACTTGTGAAAAGTGAATTTTTTCTTCTTTGGTATCTGAAGAGGCATTCAAGACATCTCTGGAATCATTGAGTATATCCATGAATTATATCATCTAGTCATAGAGATGGGTCAGCAGGAGCAGTGACTCTGAAGTATGGACTCAGAAAGTCATACATGGATCATGTGCAATGGGCCAGGAACATTTAATCAACATCCAGTCTGACATTTTCCCCTACAAGACATCGACACTGCACAGTTTATCTGGCACTAAAGGTGTCAAGTCAGCTCTGTGCCTTCAAGAAAGTAGCCCTGTACACAGGTAGCAAGCCTGAGGCACTGGAACTTATGAAACAAGAATGCAAGACACAAAACCAGAGACCTTTTGGCTTCTTGAGAAAGTTCTCAACATAGAAACACTGAAGAAATAACTCCCTGAAGTATTAAGATGAGAGAATGTAAAAGTTCGGTATTAACAGGACCCATAATTCACATTGGGACAGGAAATGTCACTGAAATCTATTTTATCAGGAAAATACCCTTTGTTTCTGACATGTTTATAATCCTGGCTGAAATTCTTTATTCTGTCTCATTCTTTAGCTTTGTAATTTAAATGGAATTAAAGAATTTAAATGAAATTTAATGTTTGTTCAATCAAGTCTGAAAAGAGTTTCATAAAATTATATTCCTTTCATAGACAGATGAAGTAAACAGTGTGAGAGCATCTTGAAGCACAAGACATATTTGAAATGTGTGGTGAAGGCTGTAGTGATCACGTAAATATAACATGTAATTATTTTTAAATATAAAGGGACAATATGGAATTTTTAAATGTCATATAATTAGTGATGAAATATTAAGTTGAAAAGGAATTGAATGTTCAAACTGTTGTTTGTCTCTGCCTCTTTAAGCAGATTAGCAGCAACTTGGCTTCACCTCATCAAGGTTTTCTTCCCTTCCTGCCCACAGCAGGAATCCCTCTGAGAGCGAGCAGGCTGTTTACAACTGAAACCATAATTTGAGAAAAACAGATGTAGTGTAATAGGAAGTTGTTTTGTTTGTTTTGCTAATGGAAGAAAAAAATAAACAAAAAGGTTACTTTAAGCAGAACCATAATTTAAAATTCACCATAAATTCATTATAAACTTGTAAATCCTTTCAAGTTCTTATAAGCAACACTACAAGAACACTCCAGATCTCCAGAGAATGGGTTATCATACTCTGTTTAAGAAAATATTATAGAATTAGTATCCATTCTTCAATTCTGCTATGTCTTGAGGCTTATGACAGTTAATGATTAAAATCTGCTTGTGTTGCATTGGAGAAGGAATGTCTCAGAAAGACAGTCTGAGCTGCAGGACTGTTGTGGGACACTGGCAAGAGAAATACTTGAAATAACTTTTTCTCCAGAACTCAAATACTAAAGTGTAGGACAAAGGAAGACCTGTGTGTTAGGTAGCACTGATATCCCCAAATATCCTTTAAAAAATCAGATAGATCGATAGAATAGCTTCTTCCAAACTTTTGTCAGCTGTGTACTTAAAACACTTGTTCAGAAAGGGGAATCTTTAGTTCAAACTCCTTTTTTTTTCTGTCTCAAGAGAATGCTCTATCCATACGGCTGGAGAGACTAGGAAGAAAAATGCACTCGACTTTTTCTGACCCTGTGCACTTGACAATGCCTTGGGACAACATGAAAGCATGAATCAACAAATTACTAGGAAGGTGTTATTATTCTTACTGTTGAAAAGTCCAGTTTTGATTCCCTTTTCTGGGATCATGACTGTATTTTATTCATTGACTATTGTTATAAATGTAAAACAATTCATACAGCAGATTTTATTCTAAAGGAAAAAACCTCAAAAAACACAGCATATTTATTAATGAGCTACGTGCTGTAGAAAGTAGTATTTCACAACTTTATTTACATTACTTCCTAAAGGGAAATTCTTTTTGCAATCTACTGCTGAGTCCTTTCTCAAATGTTTGGTAACAAAGTTGACATACTGAGACATCATTCTATGTCTACCCACCAGTTGTATGTCACGGGTGGATTAAATTATTTAAATTAAATTATTATTAAATAATAATTGCGTAACTATGCACTTGACAATTTCTAATGTTGTGTAACAGATTAGACCTTATACTAACTGATCAGAATTGTCATCTCACCTAAGATTGACCAAAAATGAAATGTGATGTGAACACATCATTATTCTTATAGACTTGTTCAGTTCTACATTCTCCCTAATCACTGTCCATTCTCACATTTTTAGCAGAATTATAAATGACCTCCAGAACTACTTTGCAGTACTTAGTAAAGCTTTACTTAGTTGCCCGAGTTTGTTAGAAAGCCAATTCCATCACTGGCAAAACAGTATATGAATAGATTATAAAAGCTGTAAAAAGCTTAAAAAGCTAATCTGAAAAAATCAGATTATTTTCAGGGTGTTTCATGGAAATTCACAGTCCACCATCAACAAATAAACTATATCAAACTTGTTATTTCTGTAGCTCCATTAATGTATAGTGCCCATCATGAAATAAAGTAAGACCACATATTAATATTTCCTGTGGACAGATGCAAACAACTAACCATACCAATTGTAAATCATGTTTCTGAAGTGAATAATAGTTTAAAATATTACCCATGAGTGGGATCTGTCACTCTCTAGAGGTAACTTGTTCTCTTTAATAGCTTCCAAGGAAACTAAAGGCTCATTGGGTGTGAAGGTGCCTAATTTGTGAATGTGAATTTTCCTTGTGGGAAAATTAAGCACTGAAAAATTCAACCTCAACAGGGTAAGGGCCTTGATAAAGGCTGAGATTAGAAGAGATAGATAGAATCAGGGAATAAAACTTGAAAAAAGTAAGACAAATGGAAAATCACTAAGGACCAGAAAAAATGGCTTGGTTTTATTATTTTTTTATAGTTAGAACATTATCTTAACGTGGCAAAAGGGTGATTAGCATACAAATTGAAAAGACTGTATTTTGAAAAAGAGTAAATATAGGAGACAGATTCAGATACTTCTTGTACTCCTTATCATATGTTCATCATATGTTCATAGGCCACGTAAGAGATATCTGTTGTACAAGGACAAATAAGGACACTAATATACTTCCTGTTACATGATACTAAACCTTCAACTGAACTATTTCTTTTCATGCTGGTAAGCAATTTTGCATAAGGAAAAGATATTCTACTCTAAAATGTAGTCCCTAGAGAATTTTGTACAGGTTAATTACAGATTGGTGAAAAACAAGATAACAGAAGTGCTGGCATAATCTTAAATAACAGCATGCTAGACTAAAATGCTTAAGTTGGGTAACTTAATGCATCCTTTGAAACTTTACTCATCTATGTGTGCAGTATTGGTTTTGAAGCAGAGGTAGCTGTTTGTAGCCCAGAATATGTAGCCAAATAAATTTGAGATTATTGATGATGACCAAGAAAGTTTTTTGAGAAATTAAGAAGTGAACTGATACCTTCTCTGTGTCTGGTTAGTGTCATGATCTTCTGACATTCTATTGCACAGTAGTTTTTTTCTGAGACTATCACATTTATGTGACCTACTGTCTTGTTTTCTGTCTAAATAACTTGAACTATTTTTTTTTCAAACTAAGGAAGTTCTTGAGTGGTAAAACTCTATGCAAGATTAGCAGTTCTTACTCGCATAGAGAAAAGAACTAAAGTTAGATTTATGGAAGAAGTATTTAATAAATCTGATTTATGAAGAACAAACCAAAAATGTGTCCTACTCATCCATTATGATCAGTTCTTAATTCACTTGGAAATAACAAACACACATTTTAAGGCATTGTGACGCAGAAATTAAATTCTGCCTATGCAGCTGGCCATAGTTTGTCAAGGGAGGAGGACCAAAGTTTGCACAGAGCTGAGAAGTGATAGAAGTGAAAGTAAGGTCTAAGCATACCACCTATATGTTGGACTAGTGGATGAATATCTATCTTGCATGAGATGTCCATGACCCTGTTTGTTGGGTGTTTTTCCAAATATATAGCTTCTGATGTGACTTTTCCTTTGGAAGAACAGAGCTTGCTAACATGCTAAATTTGGATGTTCCTCTGGAAAATATCTGTTGTTTGAGAAGAGTGTCAGAAATCAGGCCGATATGATTATCATCCAGTGCTCTAATACAGTCACTGTTAGAACGGAGATCTGTGTCTCGAGAGAGAAAAAATGAAGACCATCCATAATAAGACATCTTCACAAAGGGCATAAGGGTAGTTGCATGAATACTCTGTAGTTTAAGAACAGCAAGGGCTATCTGTCATTTTTTGTATAGAGGATAGCAGCTTTTTCATAGAATGGAAGAAAAAGCATTTAGATGAACACGTCAATCATTGAACTAAGGAAGTTTTATCCCTGTAATCTTAGGGGGCACAGAGGGTATGTTTCCATTGTTGTTTTCTACATGTGAAGATAAGATCTAGGAGAGCTGTAGTCATAAAAGCAGCACCAGCTGAACTTCCCACTCTACATTTATTTCTCTACCTCTTAGTAAATGCATGTGGCCTTAAGCTTAACAATACTCTATCCAAAGTTAAATATTTATGACAAAAGTTTCACTTTTAAAATATCAACTGCACTTTTATCATGCATGTTTATGCTAGATAAGAGGAAATGTGTTTGCAGTCAAATGGAAAAGCATCAGTGTTCTAGTTCCTGTAAAGAGAGTAAATTATTTCCCTTAAATACAGTATGCAGGAAGTTTCCAAGAGCTCCAAGATCACTTCAACAATCAGCTTTCTGACACAGCTCTTTTGGCTTTAAAAGAAGCAGCTCCACTGTTATCTGGAGTGCCTAATCTGTGCTACATAGATTCCCTGGAGACACATTCCAATAGTTGAATGTCTACTTGGAAACGGACTCCAAGATCAGCACTGAGGTTTTAGACGCTGACCTTTTTACTCCAAATTAAGAGAAAGAAATAAAATCACAAGACTCAGAATGTAGGTTCCTAACTATGCACACAACACTTGCAGTAATATTTTGCTTTTGAAAAGGATATTGTAAGTTTTAGGAATTACTACATGGCATATTCTGTACTGGTACTAATATTGCAAACCCTAACCCTAACCTAAATGATCCTAATATTGCAAATTGAAGACTTACTTGATTGAGCATTGGTATACAAAGTTTAAATAAAGGCAATTATAAAGCAAATAATATTAATTATGTTTGCAGAATGAGTAATTATTTGAAAAAAATTATTTCATAACTACATTTATCATGTCTTCATCAAGATACCTCTTCTGTGCCCTACATCTAAGTAAAAATTGGAAGGGAATTTGAACCTATTGTACATTTTATTTTGTGAACACCAGAGCAGGGAGAGCAAAGAAAATGTGAAGTAGAAAAGTGTACTCACCTGTATAACAAGATACCATAACAGAATATCAAAATGGAATAACAAATGGAGTCTGCTTGCATTGCAACAATTTTATGTGGGTCCTTAGATTAAATTCTAATTATAAATAATAGTTACTTCTAAATTAGAGTAATGTCTCACATAAACACCTGCTGAAAATCCATTTGAAACAGACCTTTGGAATTTGTTCCTTTATATCGCAGTGCATTTTCTTCCATTTAGTTAAATCTAGGACAAGATGGAAATACTTTGAAAAACTAAATTAGGGAAAAAAAAAATCATACACTGAAAACACAAAAGGAAAATTCATTTATACCCTGTCTCGGCTATTACTCAAGATGGTATACCTGGGGATAAACCATACTGTCTCTCACTGTTCATATGATCTACATACAGTTAATTTTTTAGCAGAAAAATATTGAAATATGAGACATGCAAGAAATTACTGCTGATTCATCCGGAAAACAGTAATAATTATTAGTTCTCAATAGGATAGATAGCCTTGAGATAATAGCCATGATTGGACTTCCATTAAGCAAAAGTAGGATATCTGTTTACAGAAGAGGACCCAGAGGGGAAATATAGATGTACAAAACCTTGTTTGATTTATATAGTTCTTTTACTTAGAATACCATCCTGGGATTCTCATTACAAATTTACAGTCAAAATAATAACAAATGTTGCCTTATATCAACTGACCTATTCCAAGTTATAACTTGTTCATCTCAAGCAAGAGTTCATTTAACTTCCAGTGTCAGTTAAACAGTTAACATGCAAATTACAGGAAATTATAATTTTTGCTACATTATTTGTATTACTTATGAAACAGTTAACATAGATTTGCAATCCTTCCCACAGGAAAATGTCTAAATGTATTCATCTGGATTTTTTGGTGGTTTTGCTTTCTTGACAAGGATGGCAGTGATATCTTGTCTTAAATTTTGTAAGTTGTGATCACCTGCTCACATGCAGATGCAGGAATTGTTGTAGTCCTTGTGGTAATAAAAGCTTTTATTTAAAATCCTCTAATGAGCCATTTAGGAAAGGATATGAGTAATATTTGAAATTCAGTGCGTATGACCTTGACAGACAGCCAATACAGAGCACTAGAGAGGAACACACAATTAAACCAATATGGGAAAAAGAAAGTATCCTTTTAAATCTATCCTATTGAGAGGGAGTTTTTCTCTTCATCACTCATTCACAATGGAAATAGGTTGAGGTAAAATGAGAGTTTCCATATCCTCACATATGGACCGGTGTATTCACCAAACCCTCTATTTATTACAGCATCTTAAAAGGATCAAGATCCATTCAAAAGACTTCAGTGTATATTCACTCACAAGTACAAGACGTTAAAGAAATGAACATCTGAAAAGGGTATACGTGTTAAATTATCCTCTTGAGTGAAGCTCTGTTTATTCCAGATAAACATCCTATAATAGGCCACTGGAATGCTTCTGGTACTGGGTTATAATGGCCAGAGGTCCCTTCTCTAACTCTCCACAATTTTTTCACATGGATCCTAAATTACTTAACAATTTCTTGAAAGGATTCCACTGTAACTCAATAAAATGTGCTAAGGGGAACCAAGGAGCAATACTGGAGCAAATTTGATTTCAGCTACTACCCACCCTTTAATTGCTTCAGTGTCTGAAGTCTCTGACCATTTAATCTTTGAAGCACTAGTAATGTGCCCAAATGATCAGTTACAAGTTTTTAAAAATTGCCTTGTGTACACGCAATAGGAGCTCTTGGTCAACTGCAATGGGAAGGAGTTGCTATAGAAACACCACCTTAACGCTCTCCATTCGCTGATGGCTATAAAGACATACAATGGCTCCTGAATAACTACTACTAATCCAATTTGAAAATTTCTAGGTTTTTGACCTAGGTCTTACTTACGGTGCCAGGGCAAGTCCCCCTCCTTTCCCACACCCAAGCCTCCCACATTTCCATTAAAACCTTCTTAGATGGAACTTTGTTTGAACATCTACTTGCATCTGTTATTTTGTTCTGGTTGTGAAGGTGGCAGAATTCAGCAGTGATCTGCACAAGATGAAGAACTCAGTAAAATTAAAGAAAGGCAGTTGCTTTATCAGAAAATCCTACTGGCAATATAAGTTGGGAGCATCGGGTTGGAGTAACACTTGGATGAAATGAACCTTTTGTTTCCTGCAGTGATTCAATTATATTTGATTCTGGCTTTTTGAGGCTTCCATTGTTTTTCCAGTGTGAATCAGACTGCCTGAAAGCTGAAGTCTTATTTGTTGATCCAATTTACCTATTTTGGAGATTTTTTTTTCTTCTTAGCCTGGTAGGGAATGAAATGTGTTCTTTCAGCCATTCCCTATTCATCTTTAAACATTTCCAACATTTAACCACCTGTGAGTGGATATAAGTACATGCACAGTACAATTAGCTTGCTTTCTTGAGTGTTAGCGTGATTCAGTTTGAGATAACAATCTCTGAGGAAAACTCAAAAGTTTAAACTAGGCAGGACTAAAACTAAATTCGACGAATCTCATGGTGGTTGCCTCATTCTAATATTAAACCATTCATTCAGGAGGTAGAAGACCTGACTTCTATATTATCCACAGCCTGGGGACAGGTTTAAGCCCAAGAGAACGTAAGGGCCATTTTGTTCCCTTCACAGTGTTTCTTTCTCTGTAAAAATAAAACCAAAAGGGCTCGCAACTGAAGTGTAATAATGAGAGAACTTACCTAGATAAATTGTCACACTTGTGTTGTCCTCTAATGGAAATGAAGAAAAGGGGAAACTTAATCAGGATCTTACTCTGCAGATGTCAGATATCTGCTTTCCTCTGTTGACTAAGATTGCAGGTGGTTATTTTACATTATTTGGTCAGTGCCCTCCTTTCTAGATGTGAGCATATAAAATGCCATTTAGATAATAACTCCAGTAGATATCTAAAGTAAGTGCTGAGGATTCCAAATTCCAGATTCATTATCTTTTTTATAAAGTTCCCAATCATGTAATTAAATAAATGCATTTATTTTTTTATCTCTAAATGCTTGAAACATTATTCTCTCTGTCAGAATTTTATGTTTAATTGGTGCAGACAAAGCTTGTCAGAAGCAGAGAAAGAACTTGAAACTATTCACATCTAACAGAGTAACTCTTCTGTTTGGGTATTTTACTTTAACGTTGTCATACTGTACTTCTTCATCTCACTAGAGTTTACATGCTTAGAAATAACCAGAAAAAGCATCATAAGTCTGTGGTCAGAAACACTTATTCTGAAATTTTTTTTTTTTCTTGAAGCTGCATTAGATAAGTTTTTAATGGGAGGAAAATAGAAAATGTTATCTTTTTGTCTCATTTAAATTGGGAAGTTACTTTGATTTTATTTTTACTCTATCCTAACTCTTCATATGGCTACCATTATATAAAAGACAACTTTATTTTTAGGATTAAGAGCAACTGCCTTTTAGCAATTGTTGAAACATCTTATTTTCTAGAGATAAAATGTCTTTATATAGAAATGCAATAACTTATGTGATAATAGCAGCAGAACACTGTTATCACAAAAAATAAAAAGGACACAAAAAAGGAAGAACAAACTTTTCTGGTTTAGTGAGGTAAAATACTTAAATGCCTCTAGATTTGTGCTTTTTATAAGCAATGAGAATGAATTGCAAGAAACCAAAATGTTCCATAAAGGTAGTTTCATTTATTTATGAACAAGGGCCACCCCGCTTGGTACAATTAGATTGAAAATCATTGACAAGTTGAATGCCAGGTTCTTTAACATGATGTCATGTCACCCTATTCAAATGAGACACAAACAAGTGTGGTGTTAAAAAAAGGCAGTCATTTTTATACGACTAAGGCACAAGCTGATTTATAGAACATTAATAGCTGCTGGAATGAAAATCTTTTCCGTTGACACTTAAATGGGGATAAAAGCTATCTCACCATCATATACTATGAGGAAGCCCTTTGTCATCTGGTATAAAAAACCCCAAAAAACCAACCAAACAAAAAAATCTCCTGTTGTATTTTTTCCCCTCTACTTTTGCACTTTATTTCCCATTTCAGAGATGCTTTGATGGTTCAAAGCACACACCTTGTAGTGTGAATGCACAGTCCTCACTTCTTCCTGTTGAACTATTGCTTTCTTATTCACCCTAAGAAATGGTTAATGTCATATTTGAAAGTAATGACTGTTTTAAAATTTCTCTACTAAGGTTGTAGGCTTTCTGGTGCTTTCTATATTTGCTTGAGGGAAACTAGTGTTTTACTTGCAGATTAGCCATTCCTAGGGCAAATATGAATTTCTGTCTTTTCCTTGTCCTTTCTTTTAACGCTTCTTAAAATGTAAAGTGAAATATACGGCACATTTCACTGCAGACACCAAATTAAAAACAACCAAACAATCAGAAAAACCCCAAACATTTAAAGAAGCAGTTTCTTTACGATGTAGCTTTGCCACTGCTTAGTCCTGAAACATGTCCACAAATTAATTGTTTATTAGCAAGTCACCTCATAGGACGGGAATCCTGAATTGAAAACAATTTTTTTGCCTCCAGTATACCATGGGCACAGTGACTTGAAGTAATTCCAGAGTTAAGTGACACCCTGAGTGTGGAATGCTAGCTGAGTTTATGTTATATCTAAATTAATTATCCTAATAAATAACCCTGATAGACTTTGATCTTAACCAGAAGTAGAAAGGAAGATTTTTTTGGTTTTAAACTATATTGTTTAATTTTGACCACTAAAATTATTCTGTTATATGATAAATGAAAAAATGTCAGTTATTATGCCTGTAATCATTGCATGATTTTGAAGGTTAATTGGTAATAAAATCTGAAATGTCCAAGCTGTTCCAATCATAACTATTATATCATTTTTAGAATAAAGATCACATAACTATTGAACTATAACAGACCTCCCAGTTTTCATGAAATATGTCTCAGGAGGTCTGTTAATCTCTTCTGGGCCATCTGTCCTGTTTGAATCAGAGAAGATAAAGACTTTTGGGATCAGGGAGAATGTAGGGCAATGCATTCTGGGACATATCTAACTTAGGTAGAAGTATCCAGGAGGGACTGTTAAATCAGGATCATTGAACAGGGCACATGAATGGATAGAAGTCTGGCTAGAAGACTTTAAAACTGTGAGACTTCACATGGAATTTTACTAAAGCTGGCTGGAGTTAGTAAGGGAAAGAAAAGTTACAGTGGTTGAAGTTTGGATTCTCCAGACTTTATCAGAAATTATTTCCCTAAACTTTGTTCTATTTGTCTCCTGCTTATTGTGGTTTTTGGCTTAAAAAGTAAAAACTAAATATTCTTTTTATGTAAATGCATACTGGAAAATGACAATATAATTTAATGAGACTGTTGGTCTCAATTGTTGAGCTATTTCCAGGGAAAGATTTTTCAGCTTTTTTTTTTTTTTTTTAAATTACTGCAAAGTGTGCTCATGATATAAAATTTTTAAGCAACCATTAAAGAAAGCAGCAATCTTTAACAAACCAAAGAGTTATGACAATTAAATTTACTAAAGTCTGGCAATCGTGGGCAGTGCGTACTTCTATGGTAGAACGAGCTGTTAAAACTGCAGCCATCTCTAGGAGCAGGTGCCAGAAAGGCTTGAGAGAGCTTGGCTCCTCACCAGTGTTGCCCCTTGGTGCTATCTTATACCCATGCTCTCCTCAGGGATAATCCTCACAGTCCTTCTGTTTCCACTACCAGAATGTTTTGCTATTGGTTTGTCAGCTCACTCCCGGGCAGAAGAACACAGAGACTTGTCTTTAATTGGAACCATGCATTTTGGAACAGCTCGAGAAATTTAATGGCCTCCTAGAAGTCAGTAGGGAACCGTACTTTTTATCAGGTTCAGCTATTCAATAAGAAGCAACCTTTTCAGAGCCTGTCAGTGACAGTGACTTTCGACTGCTGTATGTGCATTTGCCTCTCTTTGAATGCTTCATCTCTCTGCAAGCAATATTATCCAACAAGGGAAAAGCACTTTTTATTATTTCTACTGTAAACATCAAAAGTTGGCTCTCATCTTTTCCCTCTTCAACTTAGTATAAATAACCAACTAGTCAAAGAGCAAGAACTGCCTTAAACCCAGTACAAAAGAATCTGAATAGCTGAAGGAGTGAAAAATCTGAGCTTCAGATGTGGCTCCCTGATAGTAACATTGTTATGTTAAGCCACTGGGTTGACTAGACTGAAATCACATACCAAACCTTGCTTTTAAGAGCATCGTTTTAGAGACTGAATTTCAGGCTTCTGTTTTCCTGATCTGTGAAACCTCTATATATGACAAGTTGAAGTATTATTTTTAATTTAATTTGTTAATATCTGTGCTGTTTTTAGTACATGTATACTATAGAACACCATAAACGGTATTAATATATATATTTGATTCAAAATCATTCACAAAGGCATTCCTCATAACTTTATAAAAATTGGTCCAGTACTAAATATACTGATGGCAGAGCTCTCAATATAACGTATATTTCACATCACCTGAATAGTACAAATATACGAGCAGATACAAGGAAGGACATTTTTGGTGTGTAAAGATGCAGTATTTTAAGCTAACATAGGTGTATTTGGGTTTTGCTCTTGTAACTGAACACTGTCTAACTAGTAAATAATCACAGTGGAAAGGTTCTCACTGAGAGGACACTTTGGTTAGAAGAATAGAATTTCAAACACTGAAAAGTCCCAGACATTTCATTAAGTTACTAGGGCTTGTTGAGGTATCATATATGAGCTAAATTACTGTACCTGGTATGTACTCTCATCTCATGGCAAACTTATTTTGATAGGTAAAACATTTTTCTTTTTTAATTGTATGTTTTAATTCTCTGCTTTCATCAGCTTAACTATTGACATGAAGTCATTTAAAGCACCTGTCTAACATGTGGTAAGTCAATTTTCTATCTGAGCCTGTATCCCTGACCATGGAACTGTGCTGATTATTCACATCCTTTTAAGTTGCTTTACCAAGGCACATTTACCATTCCTTAATTTATTCCTATAATATTTATTCCCTTTTGCGTTGCTGATACAATTTCCACCATATCAGAGACCAGCCATGCCTCTGGCCCCAAGAAGGATGGAAAATAGGGAGGAACTACTTTATTTAATGCAATAATTCCATGTCAGCTACGAGCTGAGGACCCCTCATGCCAGAGGCATTCCACCTCTGGGATGAAAGGTGAGGATGCCCTTCTACTACACCCTTTCCCTTCACCTGCATTGTTTTGTTCCTTACCTAAAGCCACTCTCTGTAATCTACTAGGTTGCTAGGGTCCTAGGCAGTCTCTTGGGATACCAGCCAAGGACCTGGATCCAACACCTGGTGATTCTGTTTCTGTGTCTACTTGCCCTAAAATATTTAATATATAGCTTAATATATAGAGATGAAAGGAGGCTATAATGTATTCTAAGGTCAAGAGAGACTGGATGACACTACTGAGGGCTGAGCTTTCAGATCTTGTCCTGAAAATAGTCAGGACACCTTACTTTACCTAAGGCTTATTTAAAGGTGATCTGGCAGAAGTTGAGGACTAAAATGAATTTTCTGTGGGTGTCAGCTTGCTTTGAATGCGTCCATGTTCCCCAGGGCAGTAGTGGCACTGTCACCAGCAGTTGTCTGTCCCCATGCTACTGGACATCATAACATCAGGCAGAAAGAGAAGTGTCAACCTTATTTAGATGATAACCAGATTCCTAAATATGAGTGTCATGGGATAACATTTCTGTTTGTTAAAATTTCCTGAACCTGTCATAGTCTTCACATATTCTGGAGTAACTGGATGAGTATGTGTTTTGTCAAGGACTACTGCAGAGAATGCTATTTGATCAGAAGGCTGTAATGACTTCTGAAGTATTGCAGATAGCAGTAGTACCAGTCAGTAGTATCAGTCAGTGGTAGGGAAGGAATAGGTAGCCCCAAAGACGTGAGATTATCTTTGTGAGTGTGTCCACATTGATGTAGTAGGTAATATATTTAGTGCCATGCAGTCAGCTTCCAGATGATGCCAACTAGCACTGGGATTAGATACTTGGAAGAGATGTCTCTCACACCCTGCCCTGGTCAGCTTGTTATGGACAGCAGAACATGCCATTGCCCAGAGGAAATCTGGCTAACCTCTGCTGGCTAGGCTATATATGGAGGGCTTCATGATTCCCAATGTACATAGACTGTGCCCAGAAGCAGAGGATAAAAAACAGCCTCACATTTGAAAGCTAAACTTTTGGGGTGTCTACAGCCATGGCAGAGAACATACACTGGGTTGAAGGCTCCCAACCCTTTATGAACTTCCTGCAGCTGCCTGTAGGTTCAGTGTGCTGCCATTGTGTCTGGTGCACTGTGTGCTGAGAGGGATTGGCCATGCCCACCAGCAAAAGGCACAGGAAAATGATGCGGTGTGTGAGAAACTTTGGATGTAAGCACCTATAGGAGGACATCCAGCCTAAATGCCTAAAAACGTTCCAGAAGTGCTTTTACATTGCCATGTAGCTGTGACAAAAAAAGCCAGTTTTTAAGGGCAATTATATACATACTCTTTCCATAGATTTCTGAATTAGGCACCCAGATGCTTTTGAAAATACTCGCTTTAATGCTTTCATGGATTCTAGCTATATTATAACTATTTAAGAACTTTACAGCTAATAATTATATTAAATAATATTTCAAGGATTAGGTAGAAAAGTACTTGTATTTCTGCTCTCCTTTGCCTTGAAAATCTGTCTCAGCCTGAAAAATAGGTTGTGTTCACTCCTATGGAAATAACCTATGATCTTTGCTTGAATTAATAAAGTAACGTAACTTAAAAAGGTCTTAATTTCCCCAGCTATACATAGATACATAGAACACAGTTGGTTTGCATTTGTGTGCAAAAATAACAACATGGTAGCAAAGAAATCAATCTTTTCTACTGCACAAAGAGAATTATAGAGCATCATAAAGTTTGAAGCTTCCCCAGAACTCCTGCTTAGCTCTTTTCTTACCCTCCCTGAAAAAATATACAATTATTTCAGTGGATCTCTGGCTGTCAGTAGCCCTTGTGATACCTCCTTAATGATTAAAATCACCCCAGAGGAGTTGAAGCTGCAGTGAAAGAACCGTGTGATTACCCTGTAGATCAAAATATTTTAAATTGGATGTGTAACAGATGAAATAACTAGTCCATAGGTGCAGCAAAATTGTCCCAAAACAGGAGAATGTGAATTTCAGATGTGCTACAAAAAGAAGCTAACCTGTGCACTGTGCTAATTCTTATGAAGTCTTTTTGCCAAGCATGAAAATCAGCCAAGTTTATTCGTGTACTTTAGAGATATTTTCATTCTTTGTTTCCAGCTTCTCTTGCTCCATTAACACAGTTGCTGGAAACTGTGGTTAAGATAACAAAAAATGTAAGGTGTCTGTTTCCTTCTATGTACAGTCTTATTAAATAATGAAAGATCTAATTTCACCATTTCTGCTGTCTGCAGTGAATTTTTTTTACACAGCTCTAGATGGCAGTGCTGATAAACAGCTAGTATATTCAACAGGGACAGATTTTACTTGGTGAACTGCTACAATAGATTTGGAGTCCTAACCTTTCCTCCACTTACCGTTTCCCACTCTACCACCTGCAGCCCTATAAACAGAAAAGACTTATATGATGGAAGCCATCTGTACAGTAACTCATCTCATCAGAGTGCTGAAGAGCTATTCTGCTCAAGTGTTATCAATGTCTTCCAACTCACTGTGTATTTTTCTTATTGCTAAAAACAATCCCAAGCATTCTTTTTGGCAGATTAGTAAGGAATTCAAGTAGCAGATGTTCAAATCACTTTTTATTTTTTGCATATTGGATCGCCATAAGGATACTAAGATGAAGCTCTGTTTCTAGGTCTGTGAGCTAAGTGTAGCAGTTCAATCATCTCTGCTCTATAGACAGAAACTACAACACAAGGAAATTACTGTGAATATATTATCAGAAAAGCCATGTACTTTTTTTTTCTTTTTCCTAATGTTTAGTCTTCCTGGGAAATGCCAAGAACAATTTACAATTGGTTTTATTCCTATGTTTTTCCCCACAAAGAACAAACATCATGTCATAGGAAATACCTTAAGAAATGTTTACTGCTTACTGCTGAACTCCCTTTAATCAGAAGTCTACCTAAGAAACTACAAATTGAAACGTTTACTTGTAATTCCTCAGTATAAATTCAACATAAAAAGGTGTCCCTTGAAGATATGGCTGAAATTCTCTCCTGGGATAAGGTCAACTGGATCAGATGTACTACAAAGCTTTTTGATAACATACTTGTGCTCTTGCATATGCAGAGGCATATTTATAGACTTCTCATCATAAAATTTTCCCAGGGTAATTTTATGTAAATACACATTAGTATGGGTTTATTAGTTAAATAAATAGTGCCAAGGAAGGTTCTTCAAGCATTTTTAATGGGATCTTCTATACTGGTAAATCTTAGAACCCAGTCAAGCACAATTTTGGCACTTGTTGACTAGGACTGCCCCAGAAATTCCCAGTCATAGTTTAGGAGTAAAAACCTTCCAGAAACTTTTTCCAATGGGTGATTTGCATTTAGATAACTAGTTTTGGAGGCAATTAAACTATACGAGCATGCATGCGAGTTTTTCTATGCCAGCTAGCTTCAGTTCTCCTATATATTCATGGACAGGTTTAATTTGCTGGTACAGAAATAACCTAAATTTTCAATAGTTTTCTTCTGCAAAGAAATGCATCGTTGCTTTCAGACCATAAGCTTATGAACTGGCACAGCTTATGAACTGGATTCTGCAGTTACAGAATCCAGACAAAAAGGAAACAAAGGAAGGCACTGGAACACATCTGTTGATACAAACTCATTCTAAGGAAGTCTTACTGAAGCATCAGCAATGTTTTGGATTTTACTGTGAAGGTTTCATATTGAGCACGCCAATCTTATTATATTGATTGAGCATGATATTTTGCAGAAAAAAAATCATAGATAGTCAGAGAAGATTTTTAAGTTGGAAATTCTGTATGTCTACCAGATAGTGGTAGATGAAACACATACTCCTTGTGAACTTCAATTTACAGGGAATAAAAAGGTCATAAAATTAATATTTCACAAACTCTAGAAATAATTTTATTCTTTATAATCTTTAAAATCTTTAGTTTGAAGGAATTTCCCAGCATCACTGAATATCATTATATTTCTTTTTAATTGTCCAGTCCAGTTAAGCTATAATCCCAATGCAATATCAAGACATAGGAGTAAAGAATTTGGCAAATTCACTTCAAATCCTGCCAGATCCATATCCTTCAGAGTCTTCTCAGTTGTTGATCAAGTTTCTTGAAGGGAATTATTCTATAACATGTCACTAGTCACATACAAACTTGTCTGTTAACTATGTGTAATGATGACTACAAATGACAGAAGTGCAGGTACCATTTTTAACTTAATCTACTCAAGCAAAAGGCATAGATGCATACTTTCTGAATAAAAGAACATACCTTACTACAACATGAAATCTGCATATTTAACTCATAAGCAGTGCAACGAAATCAGAACATAATATAAGATGTAACTATTTTCAGGACTGCTGGAAGTATTTTCTGTAGATAAAAGTCACTGTTTCTGTCATGTATTCAACTCATAAAAGTTATCTCACATACTTTTTACTTTTACCACTATTGAGTAGAAAGCTAATACATTTTTAGTAACTATTCAAAGCTACTCCTGATGTAGTGATTTGACCCTGGCTGGAGGCCAGACGCCCACAAAAGTCACTCTATCACTCCCCTTTTCATCTGGACATGGGAGAAAATATATATTGAGAGGCTCAGGAGTCAAGATAAGGACAGGGAGAGATCATTCCACAATTAGCATTACAGGCAACACAGATTTAGCACAGAATAAGGGAAAGAAAACTCTCTAATTTATTACACTGTACCACATACCTAGTGACACCAGAGTCGGATAATGAGAAGTGTGACCAGGTCTTAAAGCACCTCCCCCCACCCCTCACTTCTTAACATACCCTATTCATGATTTTGTTCCCTTCTTCCCCCATCCCCTGCCACTGTGGCATGGGGAGGGGCAGGGAATGGGGAAATGGGGGTTTCTGTCAGTTCCTCATGAGTTGTTTTCCTTCTTATCTGTGTGTGTGTGTGTGTGTGTGTGTGTGTAATCTTCACACTCTTCCCCTGCACCAGCATGGAGCCCCACCCATGGGTCACACCACAGAGTCCACGAACTTCTCCATGAGCCCTTTCTCTTGGGCCTTCAGCTCCTCACCAACTGTTTCAGCATGGATCCCTTCTATGGGGTGCCAACCTTCAGGCCCTGACTGCTTCAGCCTGGTCCCCTGTGGAATCACAAGTTCCTCCAGCAAACCTGCTGTGGTGCGGGTCAGTCTCTCCACGGGCTGCAGGTTTCACTGCCAGGAGAAGGTTGTAGAGTCTCCAGAGAGGTTGTGGAATCTCCTTCTCTGGAGACATTCAAAACTCTCCTGGATGCATTCCTGTGTATTTTAGTCTAGGTAATCCTGCTCTGGCAGGGGGTTGGACTAGATGATCTTTCGAGGTACCTTCCAACCCCTAACGTTCTGTGATTCTGTGAGGTTGCTCCAATGCAGGCTTCCCATGGGGTCACAGTGTCCTTCAGGTGTCTCCACACATTCTGTCATCATCCATGGGCTGCAGGGGGACAGCCTGCTTCACCACAGTCTTCTCTCTGGTCTGTGTGGGAATATTTCTCTCCAGTGCCCAGAGTGCCTCATCCTCCCCGCTTCTTCACTGACCTTGGTGTCTGCACAGTTTCTTGCATCTTCTCACTCCCTTCTCTGGTGGCAAAAAACATCTGTTTACAGGAGGGAGGTTGTTCTCCTAAATTTGATTCACAGAGATGCTATTATCATCACTGATGGGCTCGGCCTTGGTCAACAACTCCAGCCTTGAGCCAGCTGGTGTTTACTCTCTCAGGCCTGCAGAGAGCTTCTGGTTGCTTCTTGCAGAAGTCACCCCTGCAGCCCTGCCTCCTCCACCAGAATCCAGCCATGCAAAACTACAACACGTAATTAAAGGATAAATATTTTCTATCTGAAGAAAAGAAGGATATTGCATTCTCTCTTTCAGAATATTTTGGTGTTTTCTTAAATTTGAAACAGTGCAGATATTCACTACTTTTGATGATGATTCTGACGGTAAGTCTTCTGAGATTCAATGGAGACTGAAAGGAATCTATTTCATTTTTGGAAATATGATGCCTAAAATACAGTTTTAAAATAATATATGTATTATAGACACACATTTTCTGTAAGACTGCACACTCACGCTGCAAGATTACTCATCTGTTTAAGAATACTTATTCTTTCTGTAATACTGAAAGTAGCTCAGAAAAAAAGGAAAGCAAAATATATAAGAAACCATTTCCCTCTTCCATATATATTTTGTCTTTTAGTATAAGGGTAAAAAAATCCATAGCATACTGCTGCAAATATCCATGAATACATAAATAGATGCCTTAAAATGTTTGTAAAATTTTATTGCAATCTCTTTATAAATTACTTTTCTTGGTTTGTATCTGGTCATTTTGAACTGAAACAGGTAGCTGGTTTAGTCAGCCACACCAGGATTGTTCTCAAACTAGAATAAGGAACACATTTCCTCTAAGACACGTATAAAAATGGCTAAAAAGTACTATAGCATGTGTTTGCTTGTCTGAAATAGGCATACCAGAAGGCCACATTAAATATCTTAAATGATGACAATTTTATCAATTCCTCTGGTAGTTATTTATAATTTCTTAATCTTATTTTATCAGCTAAAGAATTTCTTAAATCAAGCTAAAATTTCCTGGTTAGAGAGAATGCTCATTCCTTCTTATTCTGCCCTTGTTGGCTAATGACAATAATTGTTCCCCGACCTCTTATAACATTCCTTTATGTATTTGTAGGCAGTTATCATGGCTCCCCAGTGGTCATTATGTTTGGGTATTGAACATCTGCTCAAGAGTTTATTGATGCTGAAGATAGTACCATATCTACTGGGAGTAATAGCGCATTACTCTGTGTAGCCATTCTGGGAGCCTTACCTGCAAGAAGGTCACTCAGCAGTAAATTAGAAACACCTACAAAAATGCAATGTCCTCATCATGAACTCAAAGCAGATATATATTTCTTCATATTTAGGTGAAGTAAGGATTTGCAAAGCAAGAATGATTTGTTAAAAAGTTATAAAATTGTGATACTTATTTTAAAAGCAATTAAAAAAACCCAACATGAATCTTCTGTATCTATATTTGATCATGATGTTTTCATAGACTCTCAAATCATCAGATAAAGCTTTATGTTTATTCCCAGACATTTTGTTCTGAATTCCCATGCGGTTTTGACATTTGTATAGTACCTTCCATGCTTGAGAAGAAAATATTACAAGCCTGACAGGTGTTGACAAGCAAAACATTCGTTACTGAAGCATGGTATTAATTATAAAGTTTGTGTCCTTTGTTTTGATCCCAGGGTAATTTTCAGGTAAGAAGCACTTGCTTTTAAAGTCTAAAGGAAAAAAATAAGAGAAGTTTTGGGCGATATCATAAAAAAACAGATGATGACTTCAAGCTAAGAGAACATCCTGGACTACAGATCATTTCTCTTTTATTTAATAATTAATGCCAGCTACACCAGCATACTTAAATCCTCCACAGATAAGAAATAATTAAGTTAACACCACTAAAAATGATATGTAATATCTCAATCAGTGAGAATTTTAAAGTGGGAACATGGGGAATGAAACCAAAAGGAAATATGCCTTTGGGTTTCCTGAAGTTTAAGCGAAAGACACATTCACACAGATGCAAATACTATTGCACTTTAAGAGTTTTGTATCATCTGTTAAAATAATCACTATACTTGCCAGCAGAGTAATGAATTTTCAGTGGCATTCTCACTCTGCACATATGTTTTTTTCCTCTTTTTCCTCAGTCCCCAACAATGTTCTGTGAATGTGGTAATCAGACAACTCTCCTTAGAGAGGCTGCAAGAGAGCAAGAGAGAGAGAGAAAAAAAAGAAGGAAAAGAAGGAAGGAAGGAAGGAAGGAAGGAAGGAAGGAAGGAAGGAAGGAAGGAAGGAAGGAAGGAAGGAAGGAAGGAAGGAAGGAAGGAAGGAAGGAAGGAAGGAAGGAAGGAAGGAAGGAAGGAAGGAAAGAAGGAAGGAAAGAAGGAAGGAAGGAAGGAAGGAAGGGACTTGAAAATCTAAACAAGTATCTGCCATTGTCAGCCAGCGAGATACTTGTAAAATAAAGTATTATATGTTATCACATGCAACCCCAAATTTCATTGGCATGTGCTGTGACAAAGGTATGACAGTGAATGCTGTAGTGTTTACGTGCTGATAGGGTAGGGTGGTGGCATCCTACTCAGTGTGAAAGCTACCAGCAGATTAGCAACCAGAACACTGAGAGCCCTCCAATTTCAAAGCATGGGGTGGCCCAACTGGCACAATATTCATAAAAGGGGGATTCATACCATGCACATTACTAAACTGCCCACTGTGAATGAGAGAAAGAGAGACAAGCAAAGTGTTATTGAAGCAAAGCCTAGAAAAAGAACATCAAAGAGATGGGAACAATGAAGGGCCGCTGTTAGAATGGGATTGTGAAAGCCTGAAGCCCTGTAGCAAGGCTGGCAGGTGGATACATGCTGCTGCAGATCGAAACAGCAGGACACGCCATCAGGATACTATACATAGTTGGCAAGGTTGTAACAATCCAGTTGGAGGAGATTAGGAGCCCTGCAGAGAAAGGATTAGCAGCATAAGCATAAGCATAGTTTAGACAGCAGGGAGGTGGACAGAAAATCTGCAGTCCTCTAGCATCTACCTTTGTGATTTTTCCTGGTTGTCAGTAGAAAAGACCATCATGAAATCATATGTTTTAAATTTTCATTTGGATATGTCAGTCCAGAATAAACTACCTACTCTATTCCCTTCCAAGATCTGGGGACTGAGAACACTGTTGTGGAAAAAAGGAGAGAAAATTCCAGGTGTCTGACTTCTATCAACTGCAGTATCTCCTCTACTTTCAAGACAAATCTTGGAGTCATTGACACCATTTAAATTTCTATGGGAATACTATAATTGAGAAACTCTATGCATGTAGAGTGAGTGCTCTGCATGCTGTTTCGGACTACTTTCTCAGAGATACATCAGAAATCCAGTATCTAAGCTTAGAGATTTTCTGGGGTATGATGAGAATTCACAATGAATTACATCAAACTCCCAAATTCATGTTTTGGCAAAGACTCTCTAACACTTGAGGCTTAGCTATCCTTGATGACTTCAGCTACAGGAATCTCCAGGTTTGTCCAATTTGGTTAACATCCCATTGAGGTTTAAGATCTAAGGCCAGTAGTCCTCAACACTACTAACTCACCAAGGAATCTTCCTCTACATGGAAGCTGGACATTGCAGCATAATCCTTCTCCATTTCTGTTTTGGTCTTTATTGTCCCTATATAGAAATGGAGACAGTAACTGTAAGAAAACACCTCTAACAAAAGACCTGTCAGCCAGTGTTGTGGGACAGAAAGAGGGAATTTCAGAAAATGGGACTTCTTATCTTGTACATGGTGATTTTGTTTAAGTTCTCAGGGAAAGCACTCCTTTCAGTTTATGTATCAAATCAAAATCAAACTGGTGTAAATCAACTTTATTTACTTATTTTACTGACAGACCTAACCCAGATAAAGTATCACAGCTACTAATTACATGATTGATTGAATCGAGATAATAACAATAGTGTCTATACTGATGTTATTTCCAGAGGCATATAGATGCTATTTTCTGGCTTTGTCTTATGACTCAGCAAATGTTATAACAGATCAACTCAGAAATAAATGAACAAAAACCTCTGTGTGTTCAGAGAAGTATTCATTTTACCTCCTGCCTCTACATTTGCTCTGAATAGTGATTGAGGACTTCTGTAACTATATAAACTTCGCTGGTTTGGACTTTCAGCATGGATCTTTTCATTAGACTTGAGCCATGCTAGCGAGCTCTTGCATCTGGCAAACCTGCAATTACGTAGGTATACTTTCCCGTGTTTTGCTACTTTCAAATAAATCATAACTCATTCTAAAGAAATTAGGCGAGGTCCTGAAAATATCCTTCTCTCTGTATTCTGATATATTTCTAACTCTTTGTGTGGCTGAATCTCACCCTTCCAGAAAATTACTGAATATGTAGTCTGGCGTAAACAGGGGTGGTGCTGAAATATCATGGAAAATGGCAAAACATTCTGCAACATTAATTTTTTTTACTCCAGTCCCTGAGACTCCTTTAGACATCATTCTTTCCTGATCCTTTGGTGACCTTACTGTTTTGGCTTTTTTTGGTTGATAGTTACCTCTTCCTGATACAATTGCTCTCTTAGTGACAGAGTTCAGCCTCATTAAAACAGAACTTGTTCAAATCTTCCTTCCTGCATTGCTATTGACAATATCATCAGTTTTCTTTGAATCTGAAAGGCAGCTTCTGCATAGATATCATGAAATCCTTAGGCTTATGCTATCTTCACCTTAGGGATCATTTTCTACATATTTTTCTATATGCAAAGATGACACATTTTTGATACTTTTTTTTTTGTTTTTGTTTGGGTTTTTTTTAGTTTTTCAAGTAACTAATAAAGCTTATGCTCACTGTTTTCATTATGGATAATTTTTATACCCTTTCTCCTGGCAATTCAATTTCCTCATTCACATATAGTCAGAATGATGCTAAAAATCTATTTTCCTACTTCCCTTTATTTTTTTTTTAATATTCTTCCACAACCTCCTTTCTTTCTACAGCATGCTATGTATCAACCTGGTTAGCTTTGTTTTTAAGAATGTTCTGGCTGTACCTTTCATCTGTTATTTGCCATTGAGAAATTGAAATTTACGTTGAATCCACAATACCGTGCCCAGTCTCAGCTGTTACATTTTCAAAGCAAACACAATGACACTTGATTCCTGCTTTTTATTCTTTCAGGGAAGGGATCCCTAGGAAACTTGCTAAACTGCATGACTATAATTTTTAACCTTTCTAAGATTTTTTGCTTGATAGGATACCAGCAAGAGATTTAGCAGAGGTAATCCACTGAGAAGAACTGTGATAATCAGTGTTGTCCCATTGTTTTGTTGTAAGTCCCCTCTGCTTGAATCTGCTTGTTTTTGTCTTGAGGTTAAATCATAAATTGTTATTTCAGGGCTTTCTCTTTGTTCTCTAAGTATACAGCGCCTGACACAAGAGGTCATGGGAAATGATTAGGGCTAACTGTAATTATGATAATTATAATCAATAAGTATTTGCAAAACTGTGATGTTATATGCTTTCATTTATCAAGCTGGACCATCATTTGATGAGGTTATATGCAGATTTGGCAGTTTTGTCATATTTCACTTTCTTACACCAAAGAAAAATGAGCTATAAATGGGAGCTGTATGATGAACTCGGTTTCGATTTAATTAGAAACGGAAGTTAAAAGCCAGGAGTCAGGCAGGAGTAAGCTGCCAGCGAAGGTTGAGGCTGCTATAAACCTGATAAGGAAGAAAGTGTGGGGTTTTAAATTGTGATTGCTAGTAGGGTGACTGTGGGTTTCCGTAGTGACAAACTGTACTTACAGAATTCCAGGAGCCCCTGATGAAAAGCTATTCTCATTCCCGAATGCTTTATGGGAACACTGCAGCCTCTTGGAATATTTTTCAAGCAGAAAGCCATCATCATGACAACATTGGAGAAAGAAGGACACACACAAAAAAATTTCTTTCTGGTAGGGAAATAAAGACATCTTAAGCTCGACTTCAAAAGCTCTCTACAGCAAACAGTAGCTGTGGAGATACCGTTTCATCTTTGCCTCTGGGATATTATTAAGCCTTTCTAGTAGCTCTAACTGCAGGAGAAGGGATTACAGAAGTTGCTGCTGTGTAGCTGCCTGACATACAAATATCTGGAAAAGCACAGATCACGTTTTTGTACAAGGGCCACTTATTAGGCAGCACTGAAAGCTTAACCTGGAATGAATAGCGCAGCACACTCTGCTAGCTGCACACAAACAAAAAAACATGCAAGACCCTCACGATTCATGCTGGCCTTTTAAGTGCTTTGGGAGAATATTCAGGCTCCTGGCTTCCCTTTTGTCATGGCCATGTATACAGAGATCGGTGCCAATTGAGACCGTGCTGCTTTGGTACCCAGAGCCATGCCATGCCATTCACCCTGCTTCAGTTAAGGCTGTGTCAGCATTTCCATGACAAATCCTTACTTTCAAGGGTTTACAGCTTAATCATAGCAAAATCCTCAATTGGCTGAAATGACACACACTGTTCCAGTGTTAAATGCTTTGTGTGCGAACACCAGAAACACAAGAGAAATAAATGATTTCAGGTGCTTCTATTTACTTCGAGCGGCTGCATTTGCCTGGTAATGGCTTTGTATTTTAAAATGGATAGCACAGAGTCAAGGTTAATTGTTACATTTGAAAGGAGGGGTGTGGAGGAATCAGAAGAACCATATGTTTTTTAGTGTTTTTCAGCAGATCACTAGGATTTTGCAAGATTAACTTGGTGAATGGGGGATTGTAAAATGGGTTGCAAAGTGGTAAAATCAGTTTAGAAACAGTTGCTCTCAAAACAAATCCAGTTTCACTTTGTTAATCCAGTGGGACTGTATTGGACTGAACAGCTATGCTTTCTAGGCATCCACAGAAATAACTCTCAGGCTATGGAGTAGCACGCAATGTCCTTAGCATCTGCTACAACCTGTCAAGTCTCAAAAATTTGCACTGAAAGACAGATTTTTTTTTTTTTAAGATTTGCATGAAGAAGGAAAGTCACCTCCTCTAAATACTGATAAGAAATGGTGTGATGTTATAAAGCTGGATAGCTGTCACAATCAGAGGACGGTCACTGCAATAAATAGTCCTCAGGGCAGCAGTAGCAAGTGGTTCCTGGTCAAAGGTGATGAAGAGCTGGGTGTTTCAGCATGACCTGCTTAAAATCAGGCAGATGAATAATTGTTTGTAGGTTTGGATATAAACTCAATACTTTTCCATATCTCTAAGTCAAGTGCTGACGCTGTCATTTTTTTCTTAAGGAGCTGCTCTCTGCCACTAGCAATGCTCATAAACAAAGTTATTGCTGTGAACTTGAGAAGAAGCCACCAAACTTTTCTTTCATCCCAGATGCAGTTCTTATGTTGAGTGGCCATCTAATCGCAGCTCTTTAATTATGTGATTAAAGCAAGGACATTATTGTTCCTGAATTTAAATTTTCTGCTAAATGTAATCTTGAAGGATTCAGACAATCCACACAATATCTCAGTTTTCATTTGCAAAAATTGTGTGAGTACCTCGGAGTCTGTGCATAATATACTTTAATACTTCATGTAAATATAGACATTCAGTGAAAGAATTTGATTTGAAATTAATTTTTCTTATTTCAAATAGCAGTGTATAGTAACAAATGCTGGGAATCCATCTTTTCTAGGTGATTATGAAAATCTATTTCATACTTCCTGTTTTTTTGATACATGAACAATACCTATTTATTGATTTTAGAAAAGATGATTGATGAAAACATTATTAGCATACAGGGTTTAAAAAAGCAAATCAGATTAAGTGAGAACCATTGCCACTTATTTCATTGAACAAAGCATAAGTAAACTGTGAACTGGATTTCTGAACGAACTAGTGGCTTGAAATTAAACAGCTTCTATAAACAGTTATCTACAAAACAGGTCCAAACTTCCATTTTGAAGAGTTTCTTATTAACCTCATTATGTTTCTTCAAATGAAGCTTTAAAAAACAGAGAACCTGATATTACATACAAAATAGCTAATAAATAATCAACAATAAAACATAATAAATAATCAAGAATAAATGATCTGATATGAAGGGAAGAAGCAGAAAAAATGTATTAGGATTCATTAATCTGGATCTTTCATGTGAAAATGAAATAAATGTGAAATCAAATTAAATATTGTGTAAGGAAGAGAGTAATGCTCTAGCAAGAAAGTTGTCCATATATTGTGGTTTTTTGTTGTCTTAACTTGCTTGTTCTATGTGAAATTAAATGGCCGACATCAGACCAACTGGAATTTGAGATGTGCTGTGACACTTCTGGTTCCCCACATATGTATCTATGAATTCTTTGTTTCTTGTTTGGTAGATACAGCAATGCATATTTCTAGGGTTCAGTACCAACAGAATGTTGCAAACTAAAAAGCTCTTTATTTGGTAGTGAGAAAATTGCCAACTGTACTTACTAGTTTAAACTATTCCAAACCAAACTAGCATGCTGCTAAGAAGCAGAGAAGGAGCAGCAGAAGTGGTAGCATAGAACTGTGGCACAGCACTGCTTCTCCATCAGCTCTTGGAAGGCAATAGAGTCTCATATGATGTCCTTGGAAGGGTTGTCATGAAGGGAAGTTTCTTGATCTGCTAATTCAGGAATCTGAAATTAGGAGGTTTCTGGGGCCAGCACGTGCTTGTATATATATTATTGATGGTCCAGAGATGTGGTAAACAAAAATCTGGAAACTATCTCATAAAGCCAGCTTTCAACATCACAAATTTCCCTCTCCTCTCTGCCCCCTCACCTTCTCACTGTATGTTAATCCATGTATTTAAAACTGTAACTATGGGCTTGAAAGCTTCTATTTTCCATGTACGTATTTTATGCCTTCAAAGTGCATATGTGTTAATTGTTGGCTTCATATCAGAGATAACTGAATAAATCTGAAAGTTGTTGTTACATTTGATATAAGTCTAGAAGCATAATGATCCCTCCTGATCTTATAATCCAAGAATCTGGAAATAATTGTAGTAGTAACTTGAACATCTTGTAACACTTCTAAGAAAAATGGGGTACCCTAAATACAAAATACTTGCAAAGACAAGGAAAAGTCCTTTAGGCACATGGCCAAGCTAGCACATTGTAGAAAATTAATTTACATGCTTGTGCTTTCAACGAGAAATATGTCACCATGTAGAAATAGTATGAAAAGGATAACCATTTCCTTTAGACCAATATGTGCTGAAAAAGGAAACTTGTATAAACACTTCAGGCACAAATAGAGTCTCTTTTTTTTTTCATGTCCTTTGAAAAATATGTAATGTATTTAAAATTAGCCAGTGTAAATGGTATGATATGATTAAAAAACCAGCATTTTTAAATGAATGTGGTATCAGATCGTGTATAGGGTCAAAATACTCCTTAAATGAGTTTAAAGTTGCTGAATTAAATTAAATATATTTCAATGAAAATCACAGAATCAAAATCACAGAATCAGAATCAGGGAACATTAGGGGTTGGAAAGGACCTCAAAAGATCATCTAGTCCAAGCCCTTTGGCAGAGAAGGTTTACCTAGATTAGGTCACACAATGTAGAATCTATATCAAATTCATATCTTAGTATAAGCATAAAAAACACACACTTAAATATTTTTTTTCTTATATGAACAGAATAATTTCTGGATTTCTTTTTCAAGCTGTGTAAGTAAATGTAAAAAATGAAATACAAAATAATATTTATCATAAACTTTTGAAATCCTGAATACAACTGCTATTTTACAAAATCTCACATACTTTAGATTTTGTTTTATTTAGGATTAACTAATTAATTAAATTTTAAAAATCTATAAAAAAATTGGAAGTGTTATACTATATTTCAGTAATTATTGAAACTAAGAGTAGAATTCAACTATTTAAATATGTAAATTTCCTGATAATTTGCAGTGCAGTATATATTAACTATATTAACAGTGTTTTTTTCAAAACAACTTTAAATGTAAAGGCTTATCTAGTTTTCCTTTCTTAAGAATAGCAGTACCTTTTGCTAAATTCTTTATCTAATCAGACTTCTTATACCTTAGAATTGGGAATGGTACACAGAAATGCAGATTTTTTCTAATTTAATCTAACCCAATCTAATCTAATCCAAACTATTCAGACCTAACCTGATTTATGGAGGCTTGAAATAAAATGTTTATTTTCCAATTAGGAAATGCAATCTCTACAAGTTCTATTGCAAGTAATTCCATAAAATGATCTAATTAATTTACTAATTACATTTCTTCATTTGTACATATCAACTATTTTAATGATTTTCAATGTAATTTATATACAGATTTTAAATTGCTTTTTAAAAAGTAAATACTAAAAAGGTTAAAGTATGCAAAAAGCAATAAAGAGCATAAAAAATAAAACAATAATTGTGGTGTTTATTCAGTATAAAGCAATATTTTATCATTCATAATTTGTAACAGAAGTAAAAAAATATTCTGGAAACATGTTTGATATACAGTTGAAATACATGAAAGGATTACCTCTTTAGTATTCTGTACATCAGCCTTAGAAAACTGGCCTGCCTGTAAACTTTTAAAGAATAATTACTTAGCGCTTAATACCCTAAGAGAAAAAAATCAGAACGACAAAACATCTCTGAAAAGATCTGCATAAAGCTAGCTGTCTGTAAAACGGAAAGAGTGGGAATAATGTCAGAAAAACTCCTCATGCACTGATGAATGGTTCAAAATCAATTTTAATTTTAGGAACAAATACTGTGGGGGGAAAAAAAAAGTAAAGATTAAATGAAAAGATAGATCATTCCATAGAATGATCTATGCAGCTAAGAAAGTAAAGCGGAAAAAAAATTATGAAAGTCACTCTCATAAATTATAATATATATCCTTCAGCTTATTTATGTATCATAACCCAAAGTTATTTTTTTTTATACTGTGCATTACAGTTATAGCTTTGTCAGTGTTGTACCAGAGCGATAGCAGCTGATGTACCAGTGGTGCTGGAAGTATTACACCAAGACAGAGGAGCAGACATAATATCTTCAGGGTGCTGGTGGAAACACCACTGCCAGCAACATTTCCTGTACGGCTTTTTAAAAGGGGCAGCGTGTAGTTCTTCCAGCACAGCTCTGCGGCAATGAATAGCCTTTTAAGGAAGGTGAGTAGTGCCATGTTATGACAATCAAAGCCCTTGAACAGGACGTAGGAGCAGTGGGAAGGAGGCTGAGCAAAGCTTTAAGCAGCCTGCAGTGCTATACTCTGCCCCCAGGTATCTTTTGTAGCTTCTATCAGAAGCGAAAAAGTTGCTAAACGCTGTCAACCTTGCTGAATGCATCACTAGTGAGGGTGAAACCTCTGTAGCTGTGGAAACACTTTAAACACATTTAAGTTGGGAGGAATGTAAGAATGTGTCAGAAGTATAAAATATTAAGGTACATGAATTACTGCTAGGCATAAATCTCCATTTTTGAAGACCAGAAGAAAAGCTCACAATCTACACATACATGGGAAAAGTAGTACAGACTTAATTGGGGATAATGAAAGAGAGAGAAAGGAATTTGCCCCTTAGAACAGAGAAAGTGCCTCTGGCGCAATTACCGTGAAGAGCATCACATCTTTAATCTGGTGCACACAGGTCAGAAATTATACCAAAGATGAAGCTGGAGGAAGAACTGTCCCAGATCAGGGTAGACCCATGGGCATGAGCCAATCCCCAGTGCTAACATCTTCTCCCTGTACTGAGGACAGTAGCTGGCAGGCATGGCACATGCAAACAGGGATTTCCGGCAGGAACACTGGAGCATCTGTGAAAGGGTTTGTTGCTGGATATAATAAAGTATTACGAATATTAAGCCACATTCTTAGCAGTCCTGTCAGACAAGCGTAGGTCACTGCAACACCTGCAAAGAGAGAAACAGCAATTCTGGGCAAGTCTTGAAGCCTGTCCGGACATCCTCTGACAGATCACATCAGCTTTATCAACCCAACTGCCTATTTCAGGAGGTGTGGAGGAACATGCATTTTCCCAGAGGGTCATGTCTTTTGCTGTATAGCACTGAGGACTACAAGCTTCTCTTTACAGGCTGCAGCAGTGATTCCTGGGTATCTCAAGCATCCGACTTTGTAACTGTGTTGCTACACAAGAACAGCTTTTGTACCACAGGAATCCTGTGAATAATTACCCTCGATGGAGATTTATTTATCTGATCCTGTGTGGGAGTATAGTATAAGGGATCTCTGACAGCATGGAGACTGAGTGCCATCTTACCATATGACTGTAATGTTTTTAAGTTCCAGTAAAGCAGTGATGCAGGGGGAAAAGGTGAATTGGTAACAAGGAGTTTTATTTGGATGTTAGCAGTACAGTATCTGCACAGTACAGTGCAGTACTACACATGCTACGTGCCATTCAAAACATGTTAATAGAAACAGTGCATAAAGCTTTTTAATATTATTTTTGATGTATGGAATGAATGTACAAATAAACTATATGTGATAATAAACTGAAAACTATCTTATCCCTGAAGTAGGCATCACTCATGGTGCTTACTACAACTTCATTTGGAAAAGGTAGTGAGAAGGATTATGACATGTTTCCTGTGAAGAAAGGGAGAATTTTTGAGCTTATAAGCTCACCTTGTCACAAAATAAGTACAATTTTGCAAGGATAAAAATGAGAAAACATTCATTCAAATTTTCAAGTTAAAAAATAATGTGTGTGTATAATATGAGGAAGCAGAGCTTTCCCTTATATGAAGTTTATATAAGGATTCATGGCAAGGGTTTTGGTTTTTTTTTTTTAATAACCATCCTTGCTAACTTTTCTAATAATTCCTATTTCTGAATTATAAAGGGGAAATTTCATTGAAATCTCAGGTAATTGCTGTGGACAGCAATTGAATGGCTGAAGACTGGTATGAAAAGTACCAAAATTCAGTTAAAATCATAGCATTTTTTACTCCATTAAAACTCTCAGTAATGTTTTCCCATTGTTGTTAAAAAAGAAAAACCAAATGAGATAGCCTGTACAAAGGATTACAATTTTGAGCAGATATTTTTTTAAAGATGTGGTTGTACTCTCGGTAGTTATGTTTCAAAGACATTTTATCTCCACCTCAGAAATAAGCACTGTCTGTTTATTTTCCATTTGTCTTATATTTGTTTGCAAATTTACTTCTCTCCAAAGTTCCAAATCATTTATTTCTTCTCTCTTTTTTTGGTTTTTCCTCCCCTTTTCCTTCACTGCTGACATGCATACAGCTGTTCAATCCCTGTGAGTCATTTTGAAACCTGTGAGAGACTGCTGCAAGCAATATCCTCCCTGATCATAACAATTTGATGTAGACTCATTCCCTGTGCAGATCTAAAGAGGAAAGTAAATTGGAATTTTTTTATTTTTTTCTTCATCTGGGGAGAAAGCAGCAGTGCCAAATACCTGAAGTCATTGAAGACCTGATGTCAAAATGATGTTAGGATTGGGGAGCCATGACTCCTGTCTTATTTAGGATGCCACTGGAAATTGGCTACCAGACGTGGTTGCACCCCTTTGTGGCCTGAAGAAAAGCAGCAGACCATAAGGAAAAGCTAAAGCTTCATAGTTAGATTTAAAATGGTAAAAGCAGTGCTAAGAAGAAAATGTATTTCCTCAGTTCAGAGATGTTTTAAGATAACATGAAGAGAGTTCTTTTATCCTATAGGCCTATACTCTTAATGAATTCATATACTATTCTTTATTTAATCCTGTATTGCAAAAATTAGCACATTTAAAAAGCTGCCATGAAAGTAATCTTTTTCTCTTTTAGTAAGTAGATAGTACAAATGCATCAGTTTGTTCCCGCTAATATCTGTATTTTGGGAGTAACTACAGGAACCACCTTCCCCCTAAGTTATCATGCCTCTCTGTGTTAAGCAATATATTGGGTACATTCAGATATAATAATCAGAGAACTCTGGTCCCACAGGACACACTGTACAAAGCTGGCTACATAAATGCACAAGAAAGAAACCACAAAACAGTAAAACTTTGGTATTGCAATGTGTATTGGAAGACATTCAGAATAAATGTCAACTGCCTTATGACAGTTGGTATGTTTTTAATGTCCTCTTAAGCTCGAGAAAATACAGTTAAAATTGTGGTAAGAGTTTTCTGGTGCAGATAGGAAGCCACAGCTCAAACCCAAATATTGGCACTCTGGGAAACAGCTCAACCTTGATTTATCCTCTTAGCAAATTGGGAAAACTGAGTCAAAAGATATAGAACAGAGTCAAGCCTAAGTCAGCTATGACAAAACACTGCAAAAAAACAGAAAACAACTGTCCTTCAGGATGGGTGGGGATATAAGGAGTTGCATAGCAAGGTGCATGCAATAATTTTGTTTTTCTACTTACTAGTGAAAAGTCACAGCTGGGGTCAAACTGTGCAGCTATATATGTCTCATGAAAAGGGTAAAGATATATATATATAAATAAACACGCGTAAGACATGGAGTGGCTTAGGTGAGAGAAGAGAAGAATGCAAAAGATACTTGGTAACAGACTTCAAATACATCTGATGAAGATGCTAAATATACACTGCTCATCATGTCCAGTAAGGCTGAGAAAAGGATTTGAGTTGGAACACAGAAAATACAGAGTCAGTATTAAGGGAAGAATGATGAATAGCATGTCTAGCTCTCCATCAATGAAAGCTCTTAGGAAGATGGTTAGGCAAACAATTTGCAGCAATGATTTAGCTGCAGTTAATTCTGATTTGGACAGGATCGGATGACCTCTTGGTGTTGTTGTTGGCTTTAATCTGTATGCTTCTGCACAGGTTTTTTCTGGAAGTTTATGAAGGGCATCTAAAACATCCATGAGAGGTTACAGTAGCTTGACAAGTTAAAAACCATATTGAAGCGTACCTGAAAATGTACCCAAAAGCAACTGAATTCTTCTTTTTTTTTTTTTTGTTGTTGGTTTGGTTTTTCTTTTTGCTATCAAAAGAAAAATTGAGGTAGATAGTTTTTCTTCAAAAATGGAAAAATATGTTTGAGAAATTCAACCTATATCCAACCTAGCTATTATGCTTGGAAATTGAAAAAATATTTGCTTCATATGTTGGTATCTTGTATTACTCTTCTAAAGTAGCATGTTCCTAAATTTTATGCTGATTTTTTTAAAATAGTACATTATTAAATAAATGTCTCCAGAGTATTTTTATACATTTCTTTAAATTTTCTTGAAAAACAATATTTTCTCAATACTAAGATATGTAAAAGCTTATATCCAACTATAACATTTTTGCCAACTGTATATATACAGGCAGTGGATAACTTTTGATTTTCTGTACACTTCAAAAACTGGAGTGCTATAATTTGCTGCCTGCATATTTGTAAAGCATGGCAGTGTTGGAAAACTCCTGTAACACGAGGTGTGCCCTGTTTTCTGACGTGCTTTTGCACAATCCTTTTAGGATTAGACTTAAAGAATCCTTTAATACGTGGTACCAAGAGACATAAAGTTAATCCCTAAAATGATTTACTATTCTGTAAAAATGAAAAATGTAACTATCTCAATAAATCAAACATTAACCACTTTCTTTGTGAATTAACTTCCTCTGCAGAAATACTAATAAACCCTGTTCCACATCCACAGCATCATTACAAACACAGCTTGTTCATTTCCTTCTGTGGTGCTTTTTAATTTTTAAATTTCAGGCACCAATAAGGATTCTATAATTTATGGATTTTTAACTGCACTGAAAAGGGGGAAAGGAAAAAAGATAATTCAATGTTACATCAGGGTTTTTCCACATAAGAAATGTCCAAAGATCTTGTAATAGTGTGAAGCTCTATTACTGTCTATCGTTTATTCACTATTCTCACTTTTATTGTTTGTGTCTCACATGCAAACATTGCAATTTTCACAAATTTGTCCATTAGTTGAAGTTGTGGAACATATGTCTTAAAAAGGTATATTCAAGCCAAAAAGCTGATCGTTACCTGGTATAGATATTACTTCAAGCAGGTGTCTGATAGGCTGCACAGAGATACGTGACATTCATCTATCCTCTGTCTGGATTAATCTCTCTCTTACTTTACAGTTTCCAATTTTCACAATTATCACTTTCAATCTGCTGCAGTGACTGCAAAATCTGCCCTTTTGGCAGCCATTCCAGTCAGGAAGCTGGTTCAGTGTTCAGTGCTCCTATGAAATAAATACAAAGGGATTTATGAGAACAAATCAAATGATTATATGTAAAATAGGAAATAAATGTGAGTGTTGCCTGAGCTTAAGCACCGAACTAGAGGTCTTGAGTTCTTGTGACAGTGATGAACAACCTCAAGCAAGTAGCTTCCTCTCTCTGTTGCTGTATCTCTCAGTGATTCTGACTTCCTTTGCAAAGCACTTTTTAAATCTGAACTAAATCAAGACTAGGTGCTATGATGAATACTATGACCATATAAGCAAAAGTGATTGACCTTGTCACTCATCTGTACCTGTCTACACATAGAATTTGCACTACTATAATCTGTTTTACCAATAGAAGACATGTAGACAGTATTGTCCTGTATTTTGTCTGAAGATCTTAAGCCCTTTGGATTCTTAATATCTGATTAGGCAGACACAAGAAATGGGAAAAAAAAATTACAAAATCTCAGGCTTATGATTTTCCAAAGGATAGAACAATAAACCCACAGATCTTTCTAACAGAATACCACACATTTCAATGAAAAAAAATCAAAACATTTTGATTCTTACAAAACTTGGAGAAGCTGTGCTTTTTTAGAAGTTACAGCAACAAAGATGGAGATGGAAGATTTTGGGTTAGCATCTATCACACATTAAAGAAGTCCAAATTAAACATCTAACAGATCAAGTTTCATTGCTTCTTTAAAGGGAAAGTGTATCTTTAAACCGGCTTTCAGTTTATTTCCCTTTTTCAAACCATGCAGCCATAGAAATCAGGTTGAAAATATTTACAGGGCTTTGAACTATTCTATTCTACCTGATGCTTTTGAAGATTGCAAAAAAAGCATTTAAAGGAAACGAAAAACATAATGATGCTATCAACACACACACAAAGAAACCACAAGAGATAATGGTGTGTATTAAAGCCAAACTGATGAATAGACATCATAGAAGTTGTGACATAAAGATATGAGTATTTCCACTTTTTCCAATTACTTTAAAATACTTTTAAATAACAGTGCTCAAGTCTCCAAGAATCATTCTTGGTATTTTCAACTATTTCTATTAATCATACGAGTTGCAGGCTGAGCTGACTAGATCTGAGTATTTGCTGGTTCAGGGGATATGGGAACAATTCCACTCACTCTATCCCAGGTAATGCTTAATGTAATTTTTCACCTGTTCTCCACTGGTCTTGTCTGTGACATAGCTGCAAAATCATATTACTCTGCACTTTGGAAATCTGCAAAACATGTTTTTTTCTTGTTCTTTCTGAGGCACTGATTATTGTAATATAGGACATACTGAATGGACCCACAATCCAATCTAACCAGTCTAGCTCCTGTCAAATGAGTGGCAAGACCTACGCCAGCTTCAGGTGTTAGCCCCTTACTATCCTGTTTACTGGCACGGGTTTTGGACGGGGTGAGATGTTTTAATACCTCCTATTTGCAATGAATGTCACTGCCACAAATTTTACTTGGTGAAAAGAAAGTGTTCTACCTCACAGAATTGTATGCAATGTTTCACTTGAAGCCAGCACTTTTAAAAGTTCATAGTCCTTTACTTAATCAGCTTCTGATGCATTTTGAAGCAATAACCTTTAAAACAACAGAGAGACGGTTTCCCCTCTTATTCTATCTGAGCCTGGAAAAGAGAATAAATAAAATTATTTTACAAACCTCTCCCTTATCCCCAATGTGGTTTTGCTCTATAAGGCCCAAATCTGGCTACATTTATTGCTGGGTGACAACGCAAACCATTTGTGCCCTGTTCATCTATTGATTGACTCATTTGGTAGCCTGTTCTGTTTATTTTTAGCAGGGTAAATCCTATAGGATTTGTATATAGAGGACTGCCTATTTCTCTGTGATGGTGCCTTCCAATACTACAAATGCTGACAGGCAACACTTTTTCATGAAGGATGGTTTCTCTTGAATTAATTTTCAGCATTGAATTTTTATTTTATAATTTAATGTTCAAATGGTGACTTTTCTTTGCATATGCAAATCTGGAAAATATTCACGGTCTTTGAAAATGAAGAATTTTCTTCCTATTCAAACACATTTGGGCAACAAGGCTATGCCTGCAAAATTCCCTACTGAGAACCTGTGCTTCATTTTGTTTTGTCATCTATAGATGCAGTCAAACTACTCTATTGCTAGGTATTTATAAGGGGAAAACCAAATATCTTTCCTGAAGAGTTTTCTTTATAATGAATGCTAATAATAATCTCAAACAAAGATTAGGAGAAAAGAAAAAAGAAAACAACCCTCAATAGGTGCAATGTACTCTGGATATTCCTTACATGGTTTAGTATGAAGCAGTACTGATCTGAGGTATTCCAAATTCACTGGCAGTTAAGCCTGATGCAAACAATTCAGCACAAATACTTCATCACAAACGCACTTCAGAGCACAGAGTGACAACACAAAATGTCTTTTGCTGTGCACCTCTCTGGGCTTATGTGATCTGGTACAATTTAAAAAGATTTTTTGGTATGACCTCTCTCTTTACAATACAAGAGATTCTGCCCAGAGAGCTATAAAGCATTAAACTAAGCTATGAATAATGAATCATTTTATGGTTAGCTGCAACTCGTCACACTTGTCCATATAGACTTTGTGGTTGTACTTGAAGATACTGAGACATCAAGAGAGTCAAAACCTGGAGTACACTTCAAATGTTAAGCATTTCGTATTTTAGTAGTTCTCTTCTTTTTTCTTCCCATTGGAAGGTTTGGCATTGGCTGCACAGGAGCAGTGAAGAAGTCTGCTGCAGCACTTTGCTGAGCCTCACTCCATGTCTTGGGAAGGACATTACCTGGCACCAACACATTAAGCCAGAGAGAATCGCTTAGATTCTGTGCTTCAGCTCTACATCCAGAATGTAGGGGAAAACTATTTTTCAGCTTCATTAAAACTAAAGAAAGCTATTGGAAAAATATTACTTCTATGATTTTTATTTTTTTTTTAAAGAATGGAACTAGTCATGCAAAATTTCTTTCTGTGGGGATATTAAAATTCTCAGCAGAATACTAAACATCGATGGCTGAAATTTTAAAATTTATAAATCCATTAAGGTAACCCACATAGTTCTTAATGCTTGTCTTCATAGTGCCTTGATGAAGGTTGCAATCTTTGGCAGCCTTAATGCATTTTATTTGTATGTGTTAATAATTAATTAGGGTGCAATCAGAGCAACGTGCTGTTTCATGAAATAATAACTTTTCAGCTGTAGATATACTGTGGCAAGAGGAGAAGGCTAAGAATGAGTAAAAGAGTTCTGTATTAATTGTGTTGTATTGTTTTGGCTTTTCAGAAGCAGTTGAAAACTGAAGGAAATGTTTGTTCTTCTGGCTGCAACAGAACAGGGCATGGAACAGAGGTGAGTAAAGTTTAGATTGGGTGTCTAACACATTTAAATTGAAAACCAGTAACAATGACAATACTGTAAAAGGAACATAGTAATCCTCTCCAAACAATTAAAACAGAGCCTTTCATTTCAAGGATGTCCTTTCAAATTTTATCTAGGTCAGTGTGCACCAGGGACCAAGTATTAACTCTGCTACAATGCTAGGAAAGACAATGAAGACAGACCACAGGCGAATTTTGTCCTAACTGCTGCTAATGCCTACTGAATAGCTCAAAACACTCTGCAGGCTGAATGAGAGATTTTAAACTCACAGACTGTATGTATATATATCCACAGTATAAAGATGTATCTTACACCAGATGACATTCTTGTGATAAGATAGCCAAGATTAGAAAATTCATTATTGTTATCAATAATAGTAATTGTTTCCAGTAGAGTTTTGATCTGTGGTTCCTGTTAATAATATTAAGATGGCTTATTTTCTCACTTGTACTTTTCTGCAATTCAGTCTGCAGCCTGCCTTGGGCTCTGTTGCTCAGAAGGCTGTTCACTCTTCTGATCCCTCCTCTACACATCTATGTCCTCCACTGAACCAAAACCTTCCTCTACCTGCTCTTTCTTCTTTACCATCCTTCCAATTGACCTCTTACTTTACTCTGATGTTTTCTTCTTCGAACTACAGTTATCCTTTGAACTTCTACCCTCATAAAGCAAAAAACCCCACCAGAAAAAACACAGATCTGCCTTGGTTTTGTTCTGTTTTCTGTTACCCTCTTCAAAACTTATGAATTCTTTATTACTACTACAGCTTATTCAAAGGGTATGTTGGCTTTCTGGCTTTTGTTTGGCTGGGTTATTTTTTTGCATTTTTAAAACAACCTTTAAGAGATTTATTAAACATTTGATTACTGCTTAATTAACAGTTTTCACAGAAAAAAAATAGAAATTGCAAAACATTTTTAAATGTTCTTATATTTATATAAAATCATCTTTAAAGATATTGATTTTAAATTACTTAATTTATTTACCTGAAAAATCTCATATTGATAGTAAAAGGATAAATTAGAGGAACACTTAGGCTTTAAAGGTCATTCTAAAGGCTTAATAATTTTGGTTTAGGGTCATATTAAGTGACAGTGAGTGACAAACTGTCTTAAATGAGTAAAGGCTGTACATCAGGGAGTTGATATGTAAGAAAAAAGAATCCATACTAAAATCAAAACTCAGTTCAGTAGAAACTTCTGTGCAACATAAGGATATACAGGACTTTCCTTTTAATTTAATTAACTTCAGCAACAATTATATTTTACATGACAAATGTTCTTCTCTTTGCTTACTTCAGTCTTCTGTCAGCTATTTGTTTGATTGTAACCACCAGCAGAAAGTGTACTTGGGAGTGGCAGTGGCCTCATTTCAGAGAAATATGAAACAGGTTGAAAAAATATTAATAAAACTTGGGAGGAAAATATTCTATGATGTCAACACAGCCTTCAAATCCATGGACTTCATTTATTAAAAAAATAAATATACACTTATGTCACACACTTGTCATTAACATTTAACGTGCAAAGAGTGGGTGCACATACTGTATTTAATTAAAACACAAAATTATGACTTCCATCTGCACATGCAGACGTGAGAAGGGGCTTAAGGTGCACAAAAAATTTACATCTGGTATTCAAATATTGGCGGGGGGTGGTGGTGGTGGATATTTTAACCATATCAGGTATCACGTCATTCTTCTAGTCTAGAAAAAACGATACTTTATTTATTAATATTTTAAGACATTTTCAATATTTGAAGTTTCTCAGGCACTTGTACAGGGTTTAAAGCATACAGGGGAGCATATCTTCCCGAGGTTAGGAGTTCTCTTCAGCTATTTACGTTTATTTTTATTTTATATTTCGGTTCCTTTGGAAACACACACATAATATTATTTTTCTCAGTGCTGTTTTTTCTGTAATTCTTCTGTTCTACATTTGGTGCCAAGGAGCATAGACCATGTTAAATCCATACTGCAATCTGCAAGCTCCTTAACCATATGCTATTTCTACAGCAGGTCACCTGTGGAAATGCTTTTTGTCAACCAAATCCTCCTCCTCTTGGCTTGTCACTCTGCCTGTTCACACTGGGGCTAATCCCAGTGCTGTCACACTGCAGCCACCAAAGCCACCATCTGCTCTTTGCCCTACTCCAGCCTTTGATCAAACAGTAAACAAATCCTTCAGGATGGGGAAGGATTTCCTGGGCACCAACCATACGGCAACATATTTGCATGGAGCACTATGTAGCAATGCCTTTCCAACATCTTCTCTTGGAGCTAAGGAGATTTCTCAGTGCAAAAAAACAATCATTCTTTCCCACCCCAGAAGTGGCAAAGGCACTTGCACACCTTTCAGAATAAGGTTATGTACCTCAGAGTGGCAATGACTAACCCCACATAGGAAAAGGGGAAGGAACATGCTGCCTTTCCCACATCTGAAATATGTTTGCTGACAAGGAGTTCCGGTGGCCCAGAAAAATGTCGATTCAGAATTGTTTTGGTGACTCTGTGTGAACAGAGCTGGAACTGACACAGTAAGGCTGGGTAGCTGCAAGAGGAAATCCAAAATGCCAGTGGGGATCCTGACTGTGTGACAGAGGAAGGGGACTGGAGCCACTACAATAACACAAGCCAGTAGACCTTAGCACAGCTTGTTTTTTCTGGGGAGGGGACTGCTGAGCAGTGGAGGAACGCAATATATCACTTATTTCTCTCACAGGCATGGTACAATTCTTGTTAAACCCTGACATTGCTTGGGGTAGAACAGAGGCTTGCAGAGTTGCTGAGTAAGCATAACTATTGGGCCTTAAAATATCTGTAGACTGTAACAGAATTGCTGAACTAACAAGCTGCTGAGCCAGCATAATGAATAGAACATAGCAAAAATAATGCAATAATGTTATGGTTAAGGCAGCTGTAAATGAAAGTAAAGGGAAGGGATGTCTTTCAGCTAGTTTCAAAAAAGTGGATCTTCAGACCCTTGTCTTTGGACTGGAACAGATTCAGCAAAACAGCAGGAGGAAAGTCTGGACAGCTGAGAAAATAAGTGGCCAGTGGGTTATAAAGAGATAAAAGACAACTCAGAAATTCATCAAGGTGGGGTCAGCAGAAAAGAATCAGCATTGCAGGTGTCGAGGGCAGAGAACTGTCTCTTGTGAAGGTGACCATTTCCTTTAATGGCCTTATCCCAGGCAGTGTGTGCCTGGATCCCCCACGCCGGATGTGTGACCTTAAAGTGCCAATGGAGGGAGCTTGCAAACCTTCTAATTTGGGCAGAACAGAGTGTCATAACCAAAACATTATGCTGCTAATGGCCATGTGCTACTGCCATTTATATTACAGATAGATAGATAGATAGATAGATAGATAGATGCATACATACATTGATTCACTGCCATGTTTAGCTTATTATCTCATTGTTCAGTTGCTATAATTGTAGCCATCAGTTGGGTTTGGCTGCTTCACAATTAAATATTGCTGACTCAGTTACATGTGCTGTTCTTATGCCTGTGCTTAAACAGTGGAATTTCTGCAAGTTGCCAGTTAACATAAGGTATTAAAATCATTGTATATACCCTTTGAGAAGTTAGTCTCCTTCCTTACTGGTAAATATCATTGCACATCACTGTGGTTGTACTCCTACCCAATAGCCATAAGTCATTTGTATTGCTATTTATTGTATATACTACCTAATTTTAGAATGGTATCTTTGTCAAGTTAAAAGGGCACAGGGTACTGATAGGTAATTATTTTGCTAAACTGTTAGCCTGTTTTCTGATATGTCTGGTTCAGGAGAACTAGCAAAGCTACTGAGCTACCATGCCAACTAGCACAAGTGCCTGGGAATGCTTTGGAGGATAGTATGGGTTGGAAACAGTTCCTAATAGGCAGTTTGCATGTTGTCACCATTTTTTGGCAGGAAGATAATTTAATTGTGTGGACACAAACTGCACTGTGTTGGCTTCAGGAACAAAGCACAAAATCTATCCCATCTTATTAAACACACAGAACCTTATGTATTGTTCCTACTCGTGTCCATGAAACTTATGAGCGGAGTTCTACAGCTTCTAGTAGGACTTTTTTTTTGCTATTAGAACAGTCGTTGTTTTGTGAAATAACACATTTAGAAAAGTTCCATGGAATAAAACAGGGCTCCTACCAATTGAATTTTGTATAAATATATGCTAAAATACTACAGAACTTAATAGAGAATGATAGTTTCTCCTAAGAGTATGGATTATCTTATAGAATAAATTAATTTTGTATCACATTCAGCATGTCTCAAGAGTTATAAACAGAATATTTTTTATTTTTTCTTTGTTATTAAGTTAGGTTACATTTTAATCTATGAAATTAAATATTGTCCTTTACAGAGAACACATGCCTAATTTTTTCACACTCTTTTTCTTTAGATTTTTTTTTCCATTTCTTTCTTAATCTGCTTTTTAATAGAAAGCAGAAAAAGTATGTAAAGTATAACATATTGAGCTCTCCTTTCAAGCACAAGCAGAATGTTTACTCTTAAATTAATGAAAAAAACCTTATATGTCAGCATATTTAATTTTGAGTTTATATGAATTTGAGTCATTAAGCTTAAGTCTAGACTCAGAATGACTTTTTCTTCCCCTGTCATCTGGTTTTAATTGGATCATAATTTTATGTCTTCACAGAATGACTTTCACATGTTGCTAGGTTTTTAACAAATACATATATATGTGTATATATACATCATTTTCTTTTCCTATTTTCTTTTCTCAACGACTTCAAGACTTATTTAGCACTTTAAGAACTATGCCTCTCCTCTTCTTCTGTTTCTCAGATGAATTTCCAAAAAGAGGGGAAGAAGTTCCCCTATCTCTTTCACAAAGTTAATTGTTCCCTTGTGGGATAAGTCACTGAAATGGGAAATGTGAAAAGAAAATCTGCAAGGTGAAGGTCCCAGGAGTCCCACGGATGCTCACTTTAATCAGCAAAGTCTTGGAAATACTTTGGGGATCAGATACGTTAATTGTGGAAAATAGGTGCCTAAATGCAAATATACCAGAGTGAAAATACAGCAAGCTGCTGCATTTCCCCCTTCCCAAGAAGCAGCGTTTCAGTGAGCAGCCATGTTGACAGCAGCTGCTCCTGCTGTGTCTGAGTCCTCCTTGCTCCCCTTAAGGACTGCAATATTAATGTCTGTGCTTAGCCTGTGCTCAGATATCTGTATTCACATAAGCAGCTCGTTTCTTCATTTCCATCACAACAACACTCAACACATAACCAAGGCACTCTGATTTTACGGTGCCTGTTGTAATGGAATATGCTAAACAGGGAAAAGTGTAGTACTACAACTGAAAGCATTAATAATTACTGGCAGATAAATAGGCATAAATCATGTTATATCTAAATAGCAGTAAAAATGTTATAGGTCTAAATAAATTATAAACAGTAATAATATTAATGAATAAAGAGGAGTTTAATTTTTTTCTCCCTTTTTGTCTGAAATCAAGAGATAAAATCAGGCCACATTTTCAACATGAAATCTGCACTCATAAGGGCTTGGTATTTCATCGCTACTTAATGAAAACTAAGATTTTAATTTTAAAAATAAATGAAGAAAAAACTGAAACCAAAACAAAAAAGCCCAACTGGGTTTTCATTAAAAAAATAGAATTTTGTGTGATTCATGAAAAAATAATAAAAGCAGCTATCATGGAAACTGTACTGTCGAGATGATGTTCCTTGTATAGTCAAAATTAAGGTGGACTTTTCACTGTAATCTCACACAAATAAAAAGCAATCTGTGCTCTAAGACAGTTCATTTTGTAATTCTTCTTTTTTCCTCAGAATTGGATTGTCTAAATAAATAGGAAAATAAATGCTGTTAAAAAGTGACTGCAGGATTTATTCTTTATCTCTTCCTTCATTCCTTTCCATTTATTTAACAATTTCTTCTGAAACTACCTCTGCTTTCTGTCATCTTTCTAAAGGCTCAGCGAAAACCTGTGTCACTGCCAACCACTGCTGCACCTGATGTTTTATTTCTGCAGCTCTCTCCAAACTTGTGCATGAACCTTGAGACCTGAGTTTGTTCATGAGGCAGCCCTTTGCTTTCAGCTGTATGCAAAATAGCTAGTGGTGCCATTTATTTGACATAAAATTTGTTCTTTAACCACAGCACACAGTTAAATTTACAATGATGATAGCTGGGTGTTTTAACTGGGTGTGTATATTAACCGGAGACTGGAGGCATAACTGAATTCCTTTCTGGTATACTCAAAGTCACCATACGTGTTATACGCGTTATTTATGCCACTTCTGTTCTTAGTGCCTCTGCCAAAAAAAAAAAAAAAGAAAGAAAATTCAGTCCAACACAGTTGTCATCTAAAAATAAACACCAATGAGATCTTCTTCCTGTGGGCTGTAAGGTCATTCTGTAACTCAGCATGGTTCATTGATCTCTTCTACCCCCTGTGCCTTTCCAGATTTATTTGAAATCTGTTCAAAGGAGAATATATCTTACCGCACACTACTCTAGGAACTGCTGCTAAACGCTGAGTAAAAGATTCTCTTCCACTCTCTTTATTCCTTGCCCTTAGAGACAGAACCAAGCAAAATCTTCCCAAGTCTCTCAGTCATCAGCCGAAAACAGATGAGCTAGGAATACAGGTTGAATACCTTCTGCTGCTTTTCCTTTGGACAAGTTCACTAGTTCAGGAAACACCTTGGGACCAATTCACGTCAGCGTGTGTCTGTATTGCTTCTTTCATTAGAGTGAAGAGCCTCGAAGTAATTTAAGTCAATGATCTGATTATTAATAAAGAACAGCACCGGACACAAGTCAGACATACCTGCTTTGTATTTATTTTCCTTTTAATACATCACAGCATTAAGCAGTACTGTGAAAAGAGAAATCACATTGCAACTAGCAAGAGAGATATCTACCTAATCATATCATGGCATAGGGTAGTTTGAGTACTCATGTAAACATGTGTAACTTATTAGAAAAAAAAGAATTTCATACACATTCTCTCAGGTTACATCCCTTCTTCACAATAAATTCAGATATAAATGGAAAAAACACAAACACATGTACTGGGAAAAAACAAAAACACAAAAGGTTTTACTCTTTTTTTCCCCCCTTTTTCTTTCTTTAAAATAAAGGTTTCTAGCAAGAGTAATGTATGTGCACTTGTGCCAGTGGTATGTGTTGTAGCAGTACAGCGGCTCACATGCAGTAGAATCCTGGGGTATGTAGAGCTCCACCAAAACAAAGGTCTCGCCTTCGGGCTGCCCCTGGAACACAGTGTGCAAAAAGGCAGAGAAGCTCAGTACTTCCAGAAAAGTAAGATGAAGTACTTGAATTCCTTTGGTTCCTACTACAGAGGCATATAGTTAGAACAAATTTGTGCCATGCTTTTTGTAAAATGTTATCTTCTTCTTTCCCATACTGCTGGGCCAAGGCAGCTGTGTTCCCCTTCCCCATCTGGACCTCATCCCTCTCTTCCCTCTCTTCTTTATTCCTCTTGAAAGTGCACACACTCACCTGCTTTTAGCCCCATGTCTTGCTGCCTAGAGTGTAATGGTGGGCTAGAAAGTCTATCGTCTTGAGTCCTAATGATGGAAATTTGATTAACACAGCAGATAAAACATTATATTAAAAGTTGTGGTTTTTTCTCTGCCTCATCTTCTTCCTTTATCCCATGGGAGAATTGGTGCTGAAGTGGCAACAGAGCTCAGAAATTGAGCAGATATTCAAACACCTCTGTCTCTGTCAGACTCTCTCTATTCTCCAAAGACATTCCACCTTCATGACCTCTCTAGTTCCCACCCAATTGATTCCTTTGATCTCTCCCTTGAACAAAACATGTAGCACATAGGGTGAACCTTACCTAAATAAACACAATGGTATTTGAAACAGGTTCTTACATCCATGGGTAAAAGATGCTATCTCGGCTTGGCACGCAAGAAACTCCACTGTCATATTTGTAGACAGTGACTAGGCAGAAATTTCATTAAATTTCTCTAAGTTTTAAGGTCTTGGCCTGCTTTCACTACTTATTTAGAAATAATTAGTGAATTAAGTGGATAGGTGGTGAGTTGCTTAAGCACTAATTTTCTTCCATCCCACCCTAACTGAATGCAAGGTCATTTTCAATGAATCATAATCAGAACTTCAATAGATACATGGAGGTGGTTGTCCTATTTCTGCATACATGCTACAAGCACAATAGCCCAATAGCAGACTTGCATTACCCCTGCATGAGAACTATATGAAAAAGTACAATTTATTTTCTTTTTTAAGCCAGGTAAATATCATCATAAACCCAGCCCAAAATATTGTCAATTCTGACATAGAGCCAAACTTCCTTCTCTGCATACAGGAATTCCAGCTGAAATTTCTAACCCAGTCCATCACAGATATGCCCTTGAAATGATATTTTTTCACCAAGGGCCAGTTCCTGATATTTACACAAACTCTATGAGTTTCTATTTCTTCTGACATTGTAGCTTCTGCTTTGTGATGATGGCCACAAAGGTATCTACTTTGTTTGCTAAGTAGACATTCTTTTTTGGTTTAGTAGATTTCTTAGGAAATCTAAGATATCTCCACATATTTCACAGATAAACTTTTCATGATACTTGGAAGGGTATAAAAGGTCTATGTTTCCTGGCACTGTTCCGAGAGAAATATGGTGAGACTGAGCCTTCATGACTGCAGGCAGCTAAGCCAGGCTGGGAAAACAAACATGCAGACAAACAAAAACATTAAGGAAGCATCAAGATACCATAGCACTTAGTACTGTAACATTTAGACACCTTTTCAGTCAGCATTTGGAGATAGGTAAGAACTTCAGTAGATAATCCTGATAAACAGCATCCTGACATGACAGCTGCAATGTTAAAACACTGACAGAAACAGCTAGTCTAAACTATCAGAGCAAAGAAACCCCTCTGAAGTTGTGTTTAAATTTCACAGATAAATTAAACTATGCTTCATTTATTTTTTCAGGTTCTGTTGAGTTTTAGGGCCTCAGAGCAAGAGCATGATCTCCATCTCCCTCTCTCCTCCTTTTCTTCTTCTTCTTGCTGTAGTACAATCTCTATTTCAGTAGGGTTTTTTTACAAAGTGAAATTGCTTTAAAATGAGTTCAAATAGTTAAGACAGGGTTTAAAATAAGATTTACTTTTCTTGTCCCAGGCTGCACATAGCCAATTGCTTCTGAGTTAGGGCAAATCATAGGAAAAGTGGCTTTTGAGTTATTTCAGGCGGAGAGGGTAACGGAAGACTAGGTCCTCTGGATCTGAAATTAAAGGTCTAACCGCTGACCCTATGTACAAAAGGAGAGCATTGAAACACATCATGTCTACAAAAACTGGCAAGTGCGACTGGATTTTGTGTAAGTGTGCTCGCAGTATCATTGTTGGATAGAGCTCTTTCAAGCTTCCTGGTAATGTTGCATCTAATCTATACACCCAAGCAAGCCCAAAGCAGTACAAAGTTGTGAAGCCTTATTAAAACTCTGGCACTGTTGGACAGACACAGAGCAAGACTTTAGGTATTTGAGGAACTCTTCTGCTGAAAGTGGAGTCACTTTCAGAGTTCAAGTGCTTCCAGAATAAGAAGTCATTTGAGTTGGGTCATTGAAAAGCTGACTTAAAGCGCACAAATTCTACCTGACTTCCACCTGAAGAACTACAGTTCTTTCTGGAGTTACACATCAATTCACAGTCATAGTAAAGAAATAACTCAAAAGATTGCTTGTCCTGTAGCTGCATTACACTAACTCCCCTTACACATGTAAATCTACACCAAAATTTCTCAGGATTACCTCCTGAGATACCCTTTCACTTCAAAATAAAATGTGAAAGAAAAAGACCACCTACAAATTGCGCTGAGGATCTGTAACAATTTTGCAGTTAATGCTTTTATCCAGACATGACTGAACTTCATGCCCTCCCAAGCTCTTCCCATCTGCTCAGTGAAACACAGGGTAAGAAAACATGCCACTGCTGTAAATTGATCTTGAACTTTCCTGTCTCACATCCAGGTCTTCCAAAAAATGCTTAACATCATAGCTATAGCTGTAATATACTTGGGTAAGAAAGAACATTGAGTTAGGCATTCAAAATCTGGTCATTTTCTTTCTAGTGTGAATCTGGAGTAATTTCACTGAAATTAGATATGTAAGTCCTGACTTACATTAGTAGAGAAGAAAGCAAAATTTGGCTGACAGGAATTCGAAATTTATGGCCTTAGTAGATTGACTTAGGCTCTTTTTGGGGTTAATTAAAAAAATAACATATCTTTCAAACCAATGCAATTAGGGCAGCTTTAAGCCCTACACTTCACTTTTGAGTATAGAAAATATAATTTTATTGTTCAGGGGGGATCTTTTATTTTATCAAGATTGCTGAAAATATAAAGGGAACTAAATATACCTACACTAAAATTACCTCCAGAAGCACATTTAAGCAAGATTTACACAATGTAGTTAGAGGGGAAGAACAAGTACAGAAAGTGTCTGCTCTGATTTACTGTAAATCTCTCCCTAGGTGATTTTGATGACTCAAGACCTGAGAAGCTTAGAAAAATATATATGAGAGTCAGCCACTGTTAACTCTATAAATACAAACAATAAATATTGTATCCCCCACTATGAAAGAAAATTATAGTGCCCTGAGCACTGAAAGAGTAACACCACCACCAAAAGAGTATTACATGTCATAAGCGCTTACAATTAATGATCAAAAGGAGAAAAAAAATGCCTTAAGTCCTTTTTTTAATAAGCTTTGTATTCATGAACAACAAAATTGGCAAGCGTGTCTCAGTTCAAATGCTACTGTAAGTATTATTTATTTATCTGGAAAGTGACTGAAGCATTTTAACACAGCAAAAAATTTCAACAGTACAATTTGTAATTCTAAAAAAAGCAGTATGTCTTGAGCTGCCGTAATCATCTCTGTGTAATTGAATATCTCTGTTCATATTTTTAAAAAACCAAACCAACCAACCAACCAAAAAAACCCCCACCCCAGAGCCTAAGGAAACCATCCTGCTTCTGTATTTTTTCCACACTATTTAATCCTGTCCAGCTCCAGACACAGATCTAGAACTTAGAGCCCATTCACGATAAATATAAACGTTGGACAAAAGAGTTCTGCAAAAGCTTAACAGTGGTTAAGCCTATCTAATCCAAGTCCCTTTGATTAAGACGAAGCTTTCAGCTCCTGGCAGGACCTGTGGCCCCATGGAGAGAGGAGCCCACACTGGAGCAGGTTTACTGGCAGGACTTGTGACCCACTCTGGAGAAGTTTTTCCTGAAGGTCTTCACACCAAAGAAGGGACCCAGTTTGGGATAGTTCATGAAGAACTGCAGCCTGTGGGAAGGACTTACCTTGGAGGACTGTGGCCAATGGGAGGGACCCCATGCTGGGGTAGGGGAATAGTGTGAGGAGTCCTCTTCCTGAGGAGGGAGTGGCAGAGGCAATGAGTGATGTACTGACCACAACCCCCATCCCTGTCCCGGTGTGTTGCTAACGGGAGAGGAGGTAGAGAAAATAGGGAGTGAAGTTAACCCAGGGAGGGGTGGGGGAAAGGTGTTTTAAGAATTGTGGTTTTTTTCCTCATTATCCTACTCTGTTTTTATTTGGTAATAAATTAATTTTTTGTTGTTGTAGTTGTTTCCTAAATCAAATCTTTCCATGACAGTAATGTAATGGTGAGTCATATCTCCCTGTCCTTATGTCAATTTATAAACTTTTTGTTTTCTTGTCCTCCCTTTCCCCTCCTTCTGCCCCCATCTTTCAGAGGAGGGGAGTGATAGAGCAGCCTTGGTGAGCATCTGGCATCCAGAAAGTGTCAACAACCCACCACAGTTTGAAACCTACCTGTCCTTCATCATAGATGATTTAGTTTTAGTATCTTTCTGGGGCCCTATTTAGTTTATCTGTATAGATGTAGCTTTTAATTCTCTTCTACTGTTTCCCCATCTGTAAAGTGGAAAACATTATACCTGCTTCCCTGGCAGCATACTTTGGACTCTGTAAAGGGAAGCATTAGCTATTTTCCTTAATAAAGAAAATGAAAATGGACTGTTAGAAGATATAACACATTCATATAATCACTATAACTCTTCCAACCTGACATCCACAACAACCCCTTTATGTCATTACTTACTGTATAATGAAAATACGCTGTTAGAACAGTAGCATTGACTTTCTATAATGTCTACTAAATGTGTAGTAAAGATTTTGTTACGGATATAATCTTGAGAAATATAAAGTCAGGGTGCTGTAATTTTTCTTCTCACAGTTTTAATTATTACTTTTATTATTAAAATTGGATTAACTACCTATTTAGTGTTACCTAATGTAACGATTATAGTAGCTGAAATTCAGCTGGTTTGCCACTTGCTTATATGGTGTCCTGCTTAAGAAAGCTAGACTGGGAAGATATTTTGTAATCTGTTGTGGTGATACAAGACTGTACATTATTTTTAAAGCTTCAATATACAATCTGTATTGTCTATAAAAGCTTACTAGCATTATTTCTTGTTATTTGTTTCTTTTCTAACAAGTGCTAATTCAGTACATGTTTGTATTCTAGCAAATTGGGAAACAGATTTTTCATAGGGAAGTGGGAAATATTGCTATGAATATGATGTCTAATGAGGTACTTTTGGCAAATTGTAGGAGTCAAAATTGAGAACTAATCATTGTCTTGAGCCAAGCAAACAATAAAACATTATATGTCTGTTGAGAACTGCCTTTGTTCTCTACTTGTTAATTTCCCGATGTTCAAATAATTTAATTTGATAAAGAACATACAAAGTGTTTTTATATATATGTATATGTATATATATATATATATATTTATTCTTTTCCACACAGAACCTTTGGTTTGTAATAATAATAAAAAATATACAATATCTGTTTATTTTCCGTTACCGTTTATAGTGTAAAGATGTGATTCTACATGCTCTTACATATGTGAATAATTTTAAGTGGATAAGCAGAGTTAAAATGTTTGCAGATGTATTTATAGAAATAAGGCCTAAATCCACTTGGTAGTCAATAATTTTGGAAAAAGAACCCTTTTCCAACAGAATATCTACCTTTGTTGCTTCAGTTTTGTTAGCTGACTCTAGAGAAACCCTTCTCGAGTCTGTGCATGGCTGCAGTGTTGGTAGATAGAAAGTTTAGGTCCTTAGAAAAGAGGACAGATGTGACACATGCCACCAAGGGCTTTTGCTTCCTTTATTAGTAGGAAAAGCAGTTAAAAGCATTAGATAAAACAGGTTTCCTTTCCACAACTACATGACACAGTGAAGAATGGGAGTTACCGGTTAGATGCTGAGGAACAAAACTCTGGTTGCGGTAGGAAGAAACCCCTTATGTTTTTAAGATAAAGAGTTTGGTCTACTAATCTTCCAGAATCATTATGAAAACAGACATATTAGAGGGAGATTTGACTCTGAGATGTGCATGGCTCAAGAAGACAGTCATCGTCAACCATAGTGGACTGTCATTGAAGCCAACACCTCTCCGCCCTTCCCTTTCCTGGCAGCCCAGTCTGCAGGAGAGATGGGAAGAACCATGGCCCTGAGACAAGGCAGACTGGGGGTGAAGGTCCTTGCATCCTTGTGATATGCTTTGTTCACATCTTTAAGAAAAGTGCAGGAGAGCAGAGGGAAGAGGATGGAGAATAGTGTGGGAATAAGGAAAGAGTGATAACAAATTGGCTGCCTGCAAAGCTGATAGATGTCCATGGAGCCTTTTGTTTGTCTTTTAATTCCCTAGTTACTGGATGCATGTGGTGATGTGCTAATCTTGAGCATCTCTGGGCCTTTCTTACCACATGAGCAGCTGGGAGGCAGACATCTGCACTGTGAACTCACTGTGTGAGATGATTGTCTCACCTCCCTTCCCCCCACTCCTGATCAGTGCTTTCTCTGATGAAGCCATGTGTGTGTATATTCAGGGATGCCTGCAGAGTTTCCCCTTCCCCAGGGAAGCCAGGGCTAATCTGAGGAGTCTGGTTCATAGGCAGCTTTGCAGATATTCCCACAGAAGGAAGCGAAGATACAAGTAATAAAGAATGGCCTGCTTAATAACATTGTTTTGGCAAGATAGTCTGTGAGAAAATTGGTACCAAGAGTTAAGCTATCCTGACCTGTGCCAGGAAGCAACAATTCAGGGTGAAACAGGACATATTTGAAATTTAAGGCATTGCCAGGTTATTTCCCACGCAAGCATCTTCATTCATCCAGACTTCCAGAGCCTGCCCAAAAAGAAAAGACTGACAAGCTCACCTGTCCTTCCTGGGACTTGACTGTCCATCTTGGGTTGAATTGCAAGCACACATACATGACAGGTTAAATGTGGGTAGGGTTAACGAGATTTTAAGGAGCAATATCAGCGTCCTGGGACAAGCTGGACCACCCTACACTGGGTCTGGCTGTGATGGAGTTAACTGTCTTCATAGCAGCCTGTATGGTGCTTTGTTTTGGATTTCTGACTGAAACAGTGCTGATAACACATCAATGTTTTGGCTGCTGCTGAAAAGTATTTGCACGACATCAAAGCTTTCTCTTTTACTTACTCTGCACCCCAGTGCATAGGCTGGGGCAGGGCAAGAAGTTGGGAGAAAACACAGCTGACCTGAATTGGCAAAAGTGATATTTTGTACTACAATAAAAGAGTTTCTCTTCCCAGGTGGCTGCTGCTTGGTGACTGGCTGGACATTGATCTGCTTGTGGGGGGTGATGAGTGATGGCCTTCGCATCTCTTGTGGTAGTATGCTTTCTCCCTCCCCTCCTTAATTTATTAAACTCTCTTTCTTGTAACCCACACATTTTATCTCTTGTGCTCTTTTTATTCTCTCCTCATCTTTCTGGGAGGGTTAAAGGGGGAATCAGCCAGTGGCTGTGTGGGTTGCTTAGATAACTGGCCAGGATCAACCCAGCATGGGTCCTATGGCATTTATTCAGAGTCATGGTGTTTCTGGCCTGGAGTGACATATATTTTGTTTGCTTACACCGTGACATACCTCCAGCTTTGTATGACATGTCAAAACTCTGACTCAGAAATGGGAAAAGAGAAAGAAAATTATTCTTCCAGGATCACTGGGAGAATGTGGTTAGGCACCATCTCAAGAATGTTTTGTTACTTCATGCAGATAAACATCTATTTGAGTTTTCTCCATCTGGGTGCTTATATATCCTTACACACTGACTGTGCATACCATTTCTGGCTTCTACAGGTCAGTGGGGGATCTATATTCTTACATGATTTCTGCTTGTAAGGTAATGGAGGACTGCTCTGTATTACCACTGCACTTAACTTCCTTTTCACTAGAATAATCTGGATCAGTGGCCTTTCTCATGCTCAAGTCTACATGCAATTTTCACTCTCTGGTTAATTTTACTTTTCTGAAACCTTCCACCATTGCAGTGTGCTGCTCAGCATAGCACCTGCTAGGCTACTAAAAGCCTGGAGTCAGCAGCTGTTGGTTTAGACTGTTAAGTTTTCTTTTTATTCCTTCTGACTGGCACTGCAGAAGCAAACACTATAGCTTCCCTACCCTTGCTTACCAGGCAGCTGTGTCTCCTCATAGATTTCAGTGGATGAACCGATTAGTAATTTTTATCAGTCCTCAGCTATCTGATCTTCCTATTACACATACCATTAGAGCATGTCTAAGTGATGGTAGCCCCTCAGCACTATCACACTGTTGGGCTAGTGTCAAAGGAATATGGATTGTGCATCACACTAATACAGCTGAATGCTGCGTAAGCCCTGCAACACTCATTTGAAATAATAGGGTGGGTTGAGCTTTCTCTGGTTTTAAAGGTGGGTTTTTTTCAAAGCACTAACCTCCAATAAACTGTTTCCCCACAAATTCCTTTCCACTATCTGGGAAATAATATAACCTCACCAAAAAAAAAAAAATAAAAAAGAAGAAAAAAAAAGACTCTATTTCACATAACTCTCACAGCATTTTATAACTTGCAGTTTACAACTTGCTTTTCACTGTAGATCAGTGGAGCGGCTGACTGGCAGCAGTCTAACGGCACGGAACAGAATCAGAAAGTGAACAGCATACGGAGTGGCTTTGCAACTTGCTATAAAGTGTAACACTGCCAGTGGATGGCAAGGCTGGGTCCAAAGAAGTGGAGGTGAGAGAGGTAATTACATATAACTCACTTCCATTCCAGGCAAGCAGATTTCTATGGCATATGCAGCTATACTTCTGAGCTGAAGTCAGAAACACTTTTGACTCAGAGGATGAGAACATAGGTAAATGTATATTGAAATGCAGTGAAGGACCATTATTCAAAAGGTACTAATTACTGCTGTAAATGGCAAAGTGCAAAGAGGGTTTTTTTTATTCTTTATCTCTTTTTTAATCCTTAACACTTTACTCTTCCTTTTAAGGAAATTGTCACTTCAAATGTGAAATCAGTGTCACAGGTGCATGGTTCTTTGTTTTCCCTGTAAGAGTGCATATTGCTTTACAAGCAGATGCTATATTTTAATAAAAGGTATTTTGCACTGAATTTCAATATAATAGAAATGGACATTCTGTAGCATGCGTTCACGTGTAATAAAATAGATTCATTATAGTACGAGAAGGATTGTGAGTTTGAAAATATGTTTTCTTCAGAATATTTAATAGAAAAGAACATATCATTCCTGTATATAAATTGATAGAAACAGGATGCAATCACAGTGAGAATATGCACCCATTAATAGGACCAGAAAAGAAAGGACTGTGATGAATATGTTTGTGATTTTCACATTTCACAGATAAATTCTATCAGCTGGCAATGAAAGCCATTTTCCCCTTAAAAAATAATAAAAAAAAAAGAAAACAGGTTTATGTGAACTCTACAGGAGATCCTTGCATTCAAGGGCTTCTCTGTCTAGCAATACCTAATAATGTAATTGGAGTAAAAAATAATCTGCTTGCTTAAAGCTAATTCTAATATTAATGAACAGTAGACAGTAAGACGTGACAACAGTGAGATGGGATGAGCACTGAATAAAATAATTGTTTTTATGTAGCAAAATCATCAACAAAGCCTTAGGAAGGCTAAATCATTTTTATGGTGCGTTGACCCTGGCTGGACACCAGGTGCCCACCAAAGCTGCTCTATCACTCCCCTCCTCAGCTGGACAGGGAAGAGAAAATGTAATGAAAGGATCATGGGTCAAGTTGAGGGCCATGGAAACAGTAATGAAAGGATCATGGGTAGAGAGAACACTCACCCATTACCATCACAGGCAAAACAGACTTGACTTGGGGAAAAATTAATGTAACATAATAACAATGAAAACAGAGTAGGATAAAGAATATAAAAACTAAATCTTAAAAACACCTTCCTCTCCCTTCTTCCCAGGCTTGACTTTATTCTTGATTTCTCTACCTCCTCTTCCAGAGAGGCAGAGGGACATAGGGAATAGGGGTTGAGATCAGCTCTTCACACTTCATTCCTGCTGCTTCTTCCTCCTCAGGGAGAGTATTCCTGACACTTCTTCCCCTGCCCAGTGTGGTGTCCCTCCCACAGGAGACAGTCCTCCACCAACTTCTCCAACATGAGTCCTTCCCATGGGCTGCAGTTCTTCACAAACTATCCCAAATTGGGTCCCTTTTGTGGTGTGCAGACCTTCAGGAACAGACTTCTCCAGTGTGGGTCCTCTATGGGGTCACAAGCCTGTCAGCAAACCTGCTCCAGTATGGGCTTCCCACAGAGTTACAGCCTCCTTCAGGCATCAGCCTGCTCCAGTATGGGGTCTTACATGAGCTGCAGATGGATATCTGCTCCACCATCAACCTCCATAGGCTACAGGAGGATAGCCTGCCTTACCATGACACAAGTAACGAACTTCTTCTCCACAGGCTGCATGGGAGTCCAGGTGTTCTGGCACCTGGAGCGCCTCCTCCCCCTCCTTCTTCACTGACGTTGGTGCCTGTAGAGTTATTCCTCTCACATGTTCTCACTCATATCTCTGAAAGCAATTGCTGTGGTGCATTTTTTCCCCCTTTTTAACTCTGTTACCCCAAAGGTGCTACTACCATTGCTGATGGGCTCAGTGTTAGCCAGTGGTTGGTTCATCTTGGAGCCCAATGTCATTGACTTTGTTGAACATGGGGGAAGCTTCTGGAAGCTTCTCACAGAACCTACCCGCTCTAGCCCCCCTGCTACCAGAACCTTGCCACACAAAACCAATACAATTTTGAACAATCTATTTTCCAAAGTAAAGTTTATGAGACACTATGTCCCATCCAATGATGACCTAAAATTGAAACCATGGAAATCATAGAACAGATTTTGTGGATGCCAAGTATTTGCATGGATTCAGTCAGCAACTAAATGCATTCATAGAAAAAAAATCCCTCACGTGCTATCAAGAAGAAAGAAACCCTTAGTTTAGAATTCCCTGCACGTTGCTAAAACCTGAATTTGCATAAAGAAGTATTATTGCACGCATCTATCCTTCCTCTGCTAGCCATTGTTAGGAGAAAGGTAGATGGATGGTAAATTCAGCCTAATATACACATTTTGATGATTCTAAGTACTGAATGACTAACTCACGCATTCACAACCTTCCCATCATGCCAAAATAATGAAATACATGTATTTTTGAATAGGATGAGAAAGGAATCAGATTAAGAATGTGGTAACTAAGTCAGCGAAGTTGTCAGGGTCGTTTCTGTTTTCACTGAGGTTAAGAGTAGACCATGGCTTGTTAAGTCAAATTGGTTTATCTTTCAAAGAAACTTTGATAAGCTAGTAGTCATATCAGTCTCATGATAGACCATAAAATGCAAGATCTCCCACAAGAAATACAGCTATTGTAGATTGACAAATCCTTTATTATTCTGAAAGATGATATGGAAATTATTGTTCTGATTGCTTGCTCTTTTCTAGAAATAACTGTAACAACCACCTTCAGTAGCATATTGTGCCAAATCCTAATTATCTTGGGTGTGGCATAAAACCTAAGATATATAGACAAAGAAATAGACTTCCCATTTCAGAAAGACCCGGGGATATAGCTTGCTGTAATTTAAAATGGCAAATAGATGTGTTGTTTTTTTTTTTTAACTTTATACTAAAAATCCTCTCTCTGCACAATTTTCCTTTTCCACAAGATAGTATTCCCCTTTCTATTTCAAACGCCCCACTTCTATGACTCACTTAATGTTTACACAAATAATCCACACTTACAACCGGCATAGCAAAGGCTGAAGAAGTGGCTGTCCACAGCTTTATCCAATATCAAAAGTTATTTCAATGAAAATGGAGTACAAAATTCATTCCCACACTCCACAACTAGGTCTTGCAGAGATTGCAGCTTTTGAACAAAAGTATTATAAAACACAGAAGGAACCCCTTGAGTTTTGATATTTGAGGAAATTGTCTCACATACAAGAGAAATTCTTATCTAAATCAAAGGATTCAAATTGCCTCTTACATTTCTCTGTAAGTTTATAACTGTTTATAACATTCAGTTTAATAATACATAGAAACCAAATACAAAATTCATTGCAAATTGCTGAATCTGGTATCCTGACAGAGGTAGGGCTGCCACAGCACTGTGTTCCTAGGTCCAGCTAGCAGCCAAACTGAGCTGAGCATATAGCCTTGATAGCCATAGACACATATACATACACTTCCACAATACACATATACACTGGTCTATACAGCAGCTCCAATACTTTACTCACAAGCCTCTTTCACACTCAGCAGCTATTCCAGCTGGATGTTACCTAGTGATTGAATGCCAACATGCACCACCCAAGCCTCTCAAGTTGCTGGCACATGAGGTACAAAGTTCCTATGACCTATAGTTCACAATTCTGTCTGTTGGTACTTAGGCCTTCACATACACATGTGCATGCTGAAAAAAAAAAAGCCCCTAACTCAGGAAAATAGTCAGAAATTGAATGTAATGACAATACAGGACAGCCTGAAACGATCAGGTATAGGACATAGTCAGACAAGCATATTAACCAGCAGCTTAAAAATAGACATCTGTACCCTTATATCTTTTTATCCTTCTATTTCCCATTCCTGTTCTTCCCCAAAACACCCAGATCCCTCCTTCTCCCTGCATTTGGTTCCTCCTCTAATCCTTGGATAATAGTCTTGTATAATCCCAACATGCTTCTCCCTGTGTCCCATGCTAAGTCCCTCACCGGTATGGGCAGTATACACTCTCAATCTGTAAGGTGGCCTGGAGACCATCTCCCACTGACTGATGGTGATGGGTCTCATTCCTGGCCCATGGGGCTGTCACCCTTCTCAGATGCCCTTCAAAGGGCTGAGCTGGGGGACTCGTCTGCCTACTGGTGTTCCCGAGCCTACTTTTGTGCCTCTGTCTTCTTCACAGGTGTGATGAGCCTTTAACCACAAAACCTAACAATACCAATTCACCTGAAGTTGGGTTTTCCTGTTTGTTTTTCATCCAGATGATGAAAATATCATGAGTATTGCAGGTCTGTCTGCAAACAAAAATGTGTTTGAAAGCCCCATGGGCTCACACGTCAGTCAGCTGTTGCTTTTGGCAATCTCTGTTCAGGCGGGAACCACCAGCAAAATTCATCAGTTTACTTATTCAAGACATCTCCCTTGCACCTAAACTTTGTATTTCTTGTTCCTAAAGTGGGAAACTTCACTGTGTGGAAGGAAGTCAGACCCTTCGAGAGCCTCAAGAGAGAGATCACCTCTGCCCAATTAAATTGCTTAATCTCCTTTCTGCAGCCCCAACTTTTAGATGAAGATGGGAAAAAATGGAGGGTGCAGACTAGAGTCACCTAGGGTTCTTCACCACTGAGACCACCTCTTCTCACATAAAAGCACTTGCAGAGAAATGGAAGCAATTTATAGTATCTTAAAGCACATATTTAAACCAGGGCAGACCAATTGCAGACTAAAATGGCCACTATCTCTCCAATGATAAAGGCAATCCAAGGTGACAAACTCAGATAAGCAGTGTAGGCATCAACATTTAATCTGTTGAATCTTGTCTTAAACTCATTAGTTAGATGTGTAATATAAGAAAACTGGATGCTGCTATAAAAAACTTTAAAGTCACCTACATCTCAGCATGTATAATATATGTATGCACACATATACATATATCACTTAACATGAGAACTGATGAAGCTTAAATTTAAGTATTGGTAAAATGCCGGAGTAGCATAAAAGGTATTTCTTTCAATATTGTATATATGAAACTCAAGGTCCAGTAAGCTCAGCAGGTTTCTAACTTGAACATGTCTATATTAGTTTTAGAATAGTATGAATTTAAGCCAGAAAACTCCAATCCAGAATTTTCAAGCGCGAAAACGTAAAGTTTTTTGAAAGTTTGGATTTTTTTCCCCAGTTTTTAAAGGTTTTATTAGTTAAAATCTATTAAGAAAAGATCAGAATAAAGCAAAATATCATCATATTGCAGTGGAAGAAATGAACATTTTTTCCCTCCAGATATACTCTTAACCACTAAGCTACCAGTTCACATCCTGTTCCTTTCAAACGATGGACCAGGCCTGAGGTGATAAAGGCAGAACTTGGAGAACGTAAGCTAAAAGCAATGAATCAATGAATGACTTGAGCAAGGGTAGAGATTTGAATCTGTGCACATAAATTCCTGTTCAATATTACTTCAAGTACCTCCTTTATTTGATATGGTCATTTAGCCACAGCTTCCTTAAAGACAACTTTTTTGGTGTCAGGTATGCAGTGGATCTCCTACATACCTTACTTAATTTCCGCCTTTCCCCCAGCCCCTTGACCGAAAAATCAAACAAAACCTTTTTTTTTCCTTTCTTTCTTTTTTCTGTCCTTGGTATGTCTTACAAATTTTTCTCAATATTATAGTTCTTGTCATAGGTCTTCTAAGACTGATTTGGCAGCTGCCAAGATGCAGTCAGAGGTGAGCGCCATGATAGGAGAGTACTTAAGCACAGGTGACAGGCTGCAAGGCAGCAGCAGCATGACATTTTATCTGGAGATGCAGACAATGTGGGCAATAGCACATTGCATTTGATACACACAAGGGACAGCAGTGGTAAGTATGACAATGCACAAGTAAGTGCTTTCAAAGTATATGACAGGCAAAGTGTGATTTATACTAAGAAATGGGGGGTGGGGGGTGGGAAAGGGAATTTAATGGAAACCTAAAGAATAGATTCTATAACTTGAGATCAATTTTGTCCTACATTAAATAAGCTGTATGAATACTGTACACAAAAAACCCCATAAAAAGTACTTAAAATATAGAGTACACCTCTTAGATGGAAGATTTAATGCCACACAGTCCCAACCTTTGAAAAGTCTTGAGTATCCCTGCCTGATATGCATTATATATTCCATGAGTGGTTCCACTGGTTCCACTGACATGAGTAAACATAGTAATGGTTCCTGTTCTAAAAAAACAAACCAAGGTTTTTATTTTTTTCATTTTAATTTAGGTTCTCCCCATAAAGCTTATTTAATTTCTCTGTTGCTCATAGTTCTCTGAACTACCACGAGATTCATTGCAAAGTTAGAAGTCACGTATTCAAGATTTGGTACTAGTACCTCTCATTCATATGGTACATTGAATTTTGTCTTAAAAGACCCTGGAAGGAAGAAAATGGAGGATACAACAGTTCATTGAGACCCACCACTGGAAAACTATCTTTTTACCTTTGTTGCTCTTTTTACAGATCAACCCTGATGTTGTCACTGAGTTGTCACAAACCTCAGAAATGCAACAGTGAAGGTACATTGGCTTTCTGCAGCACCGTTATTCCCCACAGCTGCCAGGATTTTGGATAAAAAACCATTTCTGCCATTCTGGAATGCACATGGAGAGAGAGCAAAGAGATATATGCGCTAATAGGCTTTTAGTTTTTTTCACAGTAACCTGGATTCCTGACATTTATTCAAAGTACAGCTGTTACACTGTTTCAGCTGTAGAGGAAAAAAAAAATTGAAGGGAAAAAACCCTTCTTTAGACATATTTTCCTCTTATATCTGTGTTATATGAGTTTTTGTATTTATTTATATACTGGGCCTTAATAAATATAACTCAATACAGGTTAAATTGTATTAAGTAGAATGATACTGCTTACATTTTTTTACGTATTTTAAAATTTGGACCAAGAAGCAAGGAAAAATCTGTCTGCAAGGTAAGGATATGACATTTATCTAAGAGACTATAATTAACACTGTTTCTTTTTTAGAGTTTGCATAGGTTTCACTCTTTTCAGTCTCAGAATTAGTAGGCAGTAAGCTCCTTTTCCTGCCAAGTCACAGAACCTTTCAGGAGAAGGAGATCTCCGGAGTCCTCTTGCCCTACTGTGGAGCATGGAACCTCCTCTAGGTTGTGTTTTACAGGTATAGAAGAGCAATGTACAGCATAGTATATCATGTAAAAGAGGTTTTACAGAGAACTCACTGAAGGAAGAAGCTGCGTACTGCACCGGCAAAAGATAAGCAGTAAAAGATGAGTAGTAAAATTGCATGTGACCATATGACCACCAATGATAGATAGATGGCTAAGTCCAAACTAAAGAAAAAGGAAATAATGAGGCAATGACTTTTTCTGTAGGACACAGACTTAGGTAATGATTTTTCCCTATCTCTTCTGGCTCTCAAAAGATGTTTCATTATATTAAAATTTCCTGGAAATTTTTTGTTAATTGCTCTGGCAGGCAAAGTTAATTATAGCAAATATGCCTAAGGCAGAACATGTTAAAGAAGCTGAAGTTTCTTAACTGCTCGAGAAGCCTGGTAGTCATCTTATTCTCAGGAAGTTTGCACTATTGGTAACACAAATTTACTTTTAGGTGAGGAAAAGGTGTTTGGGCTTTATTGCCTCAAGGTTGCTTTTTTTCCTGCAATTTATTTGCAGCACAATTTGGGAAGAGAGAAAATGTTTACTTGAACAATACCTGAAAAGGTATTGCAAAGACCAAGTTCATCTGGCAATTAGAAAAATAGTCTTTTCAGATTTATATCTGAATCTGGCAAAGTAAGGAGGGACATATATCATTTAAGACAAAAATTTGTACCCTTGAATAATGGCTAATAATTTCCTGTTTATGATCAAAAATAGAAATTGCAATAAATACTACTGTAATAATCTGGGAGAAGACCAAGTGATAGCCAAGGTACTTCATGGCAATTTATTATTTTTACAGTGGGTTTTTTCCCAATTATTATTATTTATAACCTAGGAGTACTTGTAAATCATATCAAGGAATGGGATTCCATTACTTCAGGAACCTCAAAAATAATCTGGAAACCAGAAAGATTCCACTAATTTTAATGACTTACAAGACTTAAAAAGATGCATGTCTAGTCTAAGCTATTTTACCTAGGGTCTTTGCTTCATTAAGTCAGTCTCTGTCAGGTAGCTAATCACCTCTTTCTGAGATAGGTGAGATGATTTGTCAGTTTTAGAGATAGACTGCCTAATCTATAAGTGTGTGTGTGTTTGGGTGGGGAGAGGGCACATAAAACAAGCTAGGTGGCCAATCACAGGGTAAAAAAATATAAGAAGAATCAGCATCTTAATTTTGTATATGTTCTAGAGAAGCTGATAGCTTGATGCAGATTACAACTTCATCTTTGCATTGTTTTTGTGCTGTACTGCATATTTGAATAGTTGTCCTATATTCAAACCATTCCTAACACTAAGTGAAAGGTACACTGGATACCCCAAATATCATGGTAAATACCTTAAAGCTTTTATAAACAAAAAGTGCACAATCTCATTTTTGTACTAAATTTAGGATCACAAGAAAGATGACACAGCTGAAAATTACTATACATACATTTATTTATTTATTTCTCATTTGTAGGATAGAATCCTTCAGCAGCAACCCTGTGGTGATAAGAAAAACACAAATACAAAATAAAAAAGTGCCATTTCTCATTTCTGTAGCTGTTCATAGTCCACGTACTCAGGGAAACATATTGCCTTCCAAAGCTAGTCCTTCCCAAATAATGAAATACCCTGCAACCACATCCATTCATAGACCTGTTGAAAACTCTTGGTGTACTTTATCGGATACATTTTAAATACTGTTTTAAAGATCAAAATTTTGCTGGCTTTGGTCTAAGATGTTTGATTCATTGAAAATAACATTTTTGTGAGGTCACACATATCTGACCTACACAAGGTCTCTTAGCTCAGATTTTTAGTTTGAATGAAATACAGCAAGCTAGACTTTCAAATTAGTTATATTACTTAAAATATGGAACACCTTCTCTCCTTCTCCCAGTGTGGACACTGGGCTTGAAGTTAAGTTTTAGGCTTGCTAGTAGATTTCTTGACCATGAAAATAACTGATTTTTAGTCAATAAATAAGTTCCAGATTATTTATTATGTATTCTGTATTTCAATGGTTAGGGTGCTCAAATGGGCAGTAGAAAAGTAATACAATAGGGATTTATGAGCACAGCAACAACATAAAGCTCTTAAATAATCAACAAAATATTCTTAATATATTAATGATTTTTTCCCTATTTATTTCCCTGCCAACATCATCTAATAGCTAAAACATAATTTCATTCTTGTCTATGTCACACACTTGATATATTTTTAAAAAGCTTATTTGTACTCTCCCTCAGCCTTTCATTTTTTGGCTAAGCATTCTACATATATTTCAGATAAAATCTAACAATACTTTATATAATGACATTAATGTTTCCCTTTCTCTGCTGGATATACCTCTTGTAGTCATTATAGCCATATTGCTTTGAGCTTATAGACACTTCATGACAGAGGAGTGCATACAGGTTTTATAAATTCCCATCTTATTGATAAAATTTATATTAGTCTTGTTCATCTTATTTCTTTATGTCTGTCATGATATCCTAATTTTCCTGAAGAATTCTCCTAACTCTGTGCATCACTAGGTTTTATTATCACTATATTATTTTCTGTAGCAGAGCTGTTAATTCAGCAGTTAAGTTAGAATATTTTTTATATCGATACATGTGACTAAGAATAGCCTCCTTACAACCTCAGAGTTTGACTTTCAGCACAATCTCTTTTTTTCTTAGTAGTTCCTTAATGCCTACAATGCTGGAAATAATGACCACTTTCTCTAGGTAACCTAAAACTTTTCAGGTGGAACCAGAATCAGTTTTTCTTTTTTTCTTTCTTTCTTTTTTTTTTTAATTACATTAATTAGATCTGTATTTTCATTTACTAAAAAAATTACTCATTAGAAAAGATATCATCTAGTTTGCTATAATTTACCTTTGATATTATCATGTGAAATTGCATCACATTCGCCATTTACCTCCACATTCTTATTTCTGTGATTCAAGTTTTGCTCAGTCTTGCATGCTATTCAAAGCCTGACTTCACCATGCAATATCTTTATTACATTACTCTTCAAATATAAGGTACCATTATAAACTTAACAAACTGATTTAAAATACCAAAAGGCTTGTGCTAGGTTTGCAAATATTTTTTTAATATATACTTTTGGAATGAAAAATTAAATTTTGTCTGGTAGGGGGTTTTTTGCTTTTTCCACTGTGATTAATTTCTTTTTTATATACCTTTTATGTTAATTTTTCCTCTCTGTTTTTATTCAATATAATGTCTGAAACTCTCATTGAAAAAGTACACAGCTACATATAGACCTTTTTTTCTTTTTTTTTTTTTAAAATCTGTCCCATCATTACAAAGTGGCCTCATTTCTGCTTTCCTCATCCACCAGGTTCTCCATTCCATACAAATGCTAGATCAGTTCTTCCCCCTCCCCCCACAATTAGATTTTAAAGTCTCTGTTTCAATTTAACAGACAGTAGAAACATTTTAAACTCTGTTAGAACAGGCTATGTTGCTTTGATACTCAGTGCTTTGAGTTTCCTTCCATATAAGGCCTATCCTTGTTTCCCTTTCGCACATAGTGTTTCTGTAAAGTGTTTATCTTTACACTGTATGTTGCAGAGACCATGTTTCCTAAATGCTTATAAAGGGTCTAGGTAACTGTAGTTTCTGTCCTCAATGTAAGTGATCATGATTATATGATGAAAAAGTTAGATGTGCAAGAGCAGGGATAGAATTTGTTCACAGCATTAAATGTAAAACACACAAACAAAGAATCTGAAGTAATTTACCTTATTTTTTTTAACTGCAAATTCACTTCTGACCTATGGAGTTTGTGTGCCATGAAGAATTTCCCTATTACTCTCAATCAACACATGAGGCATTTGTTCACTTAAACACAGGAGGAAATGACACAGGGAATTAGATAACATTCATGTTAAAACCCTACCAGAAGACAGGTGTTAACAAAGATATATTTTATATGACTCCATAGCAGACTGGATGTTCCTTGCTAAATAATAGAAATCTATCTTCATCGAGGCTGAGGAGTTGATCATTCAGAAGTGATATAGGGGAAGAAAGTTGCAGAGAGCCAATTGGTCACCATTGAAAAATAGAAATAAATTTTTTAACTTAAGTAATTTTATGATTTATTTATTTTATAAAATTGAGTATTTTTTAAGTTGTCAGACCTCCTCAGCACTCACTCTGCTCTCTAGATGGATCTTTTGGCATTTACAGTGTCCCCTATCTTCATTAAGCTCTCACTGCTATTGCTTTTCTTACAGTTCTTCAGTTACAGGCCAGTCCTCATCTGATAGAGAGGCACATGGAAATGCTGAAGTCACTGAAGTCAAAGTCAGCTAAAGAGCTGTTCCTAGTGCAACTAATATGATCCACTCATTATGCTTTTAAGATATTTGCTGAATTATTTAGTCATGTTATATATGTATGATGCCTATACACATAATGGGACCTGTTGCTAAAATCCTGAAAATTTCTGCAGTATCGCTGCTCTGCATAGGAGCAATTGAAGGTTCTAAATTAATTTTGCACGTGCAAAAGCCCAATCCAATTAAATTATCTTTAATCAACAAACGATCACTGACTCCAACATACAGGCAAAAAATGCGTAAAAAATGGAACTGAACACCTCAGCTCAATCTTCAAGCACATATATATATATATATATATATATATATATATGATTAGACATAAATAACATTAAATTCCTGGGTTGTGTAGTGTAGAAATGCAGGCTTCCAGTCCTTCTATTAGTAGCCAAAATCATTGACTGATGTTGTGAAGAAAGAACAACTTCTTGCCTGTAGCATTTCTCACTCCAGACAGAATGGCTAAATTAATCTGAGCAGAGATACACAGGCCTGCTAACTAGCCACCAAAAATCAATCATAAGAGACTGCAGATGTGATTTACTCATCACTTGGCAGCGCTGTAAGTTCATAACAGTGACCAGTTATATGCTATGTCATTTATGCTATATATGCTACATATGCTGTATAATTAACCACTTTTTTTGAGTTTGGGTTTTTTTTTATTTATCCATATTAATTCAATGACTGTTTAGGGTGGGGATTCTTTTTGGTAGCCATGATCTGAAAATCAAAATGTATGTCTATTTTGTTCAGATTTCTTAGTTAACAGTAAAAATTATCTGCTGCCAGGCCTAAAAAAATTATCTGCTCCCTTTTTTTCCTAAAAAGTGGAAAAGCATGCAGTGAAGATAGTGAAACCTAAACCACTGTAAGATTAGACATCTCACAAGGCATCTATGGTTGTAACTGCAGTGAGGGTCCTTTTGAAATAATGTAACTTGTATTTCCACGTTTGAAATCTCCTTCTGCTCCTTTCAAGGTAAGGTGTTCTTGATGTTATGCCATGTGAAGGAGCTATGGTGAGCTTAAAAAGTAACTTTTCTCCTGTTACATGGAATGAAACAGGCATCTGAATAAAAAAAAAAAAAGGAATTGACTAAAGCACCTACAGGTGTCTTTTAGTTTTGTGATAAGATCTCCTTATTTTATTGTCTGGTTTACAGAGACCCGTTCCTCCAGTTAACTTGATGCTTCTCTTGATGTATTAAAAGCTAGCAATAGACCACAGTGACACAAATCATTGCTTTCACTCAGCTAGCTGCACACAGGTAAAGGGAATGCTGAATAGTAGAGGAAACAGTCCTTAGGTACAGGTATGGAAAATTTGGATTAGACTTGTTTTATGATCTAGAGCTATGCTTTGGGAACATACACAGACAAAAGTGTTTTATAATCATGTCTTCTAGATATAAGAGACAGGATCGGTGTTTAATAAAAATTTTGGTCTCTGTGTACTTCAGTAGGTGCTGATGATTTCGTCCTGTATTTTTTATATAGTGGAACATATATATTTGTGTATTTTTTATATAGTGGAATATATAATTTCCATTTATGTGGAAATGCCTCAAAAGGAAAACTGCAGCTTTTCGTTAACTCATTTGCTTCAGTGAAACTCTACATGAAAGAAGCAATGCAGATTTAAGGCCTGTCTGTGTTAGTGCATCTTTAGGTTTCTCTCTGGTAGCATAGAACATTATGTTTGGTTTACATTACATTTTGTTTTCTTTTGTGTTCACTGGGAAATGCACTGCACATTCTGTTTCGTGTGTACAAAATGTTTAATTAATCTTCCCAAAGTTTTTCGTATGCTTCTATTTCACTGATGGAACTCCCTTCTTTGGTTCATTTTTCATCAATAGGTTTTCTTGGTTATTAATCAATGACTACATAACCTTGTGGGGAAAGATCCTTGCTAATGTATCTTAAAATATCAGTTCAATAAAATCCCGTATCTATTACATTTCTTATACATACCATGCTATACATGTAACTGTATTTTACCAGTAATTGAGAGCAAATATAAAAATGCACAAAGCAAATATACAAATGCACACCTTTAGCTCTGCTAATACAGATTTCTCTTAACATGACTAATGTAGTTGATAATATCCATATTTATTAACTAAATAAATTTTAATGGGTAACCTACTTGTAAAAAATATATTTTATATTTTATATATATATACAGAGAGATTTAAAATAAAATCCATAAATAATAAATCAAAGTATTTGATCTGGAAGTCCTCCTGTTTGTCAGCTGCTTTACATAATACATATTTTTTTTCCAGTATACATATTTACTCAATCATCAGAGAGACAGAAATGTAGGTAAACAATGCACTACGTGTTTTGAAAACTAAGTCATGTATGGCAGTGAAATATTTTTCCAAACCCTTGTAACTCAATAATGTTTATTATCAGATCCAACAACAGACAATTAAAAAAAAAAAGCATCATATACCCATATATATTTCTGCAATACACTGCTGTACGAAGGGTTAAATATAAGGAAATCTGTTCACTGGCAATTAAAAATTGGAAAAGCACTATAAAAGGCAAAATATGTTTTAGTACAAAAAAGAAGCAGATTGGAAAAATCAAAGTTAAGACTTTCTGGTTTTTATATTATTAATGTTGCTTTTGGGTGAACATTAACCCACTGAATCAGTACAGATTAACTCTTCATTAATTCTTAAATCATTAAAATTATTCTCAAGCCCTTTGTCCTTATCTTCTGACAGTATTGCCTTCTGAAATTGTATTGGGACTGATAGACAATCTTAGAGCTGGCTTTGAGTAGGCACATTTGCCTTTGCATACGAAATCCTTGTTCACATTCATACATATATTTAATCTCTTTCAGAATATAGAAATATTTACAATATATTTAAATCTATATATTTAGATTATATTAAAATAATCTAGAGTATATTTCCCGGGGCATTACTTTTTCTTAGATATTAATTATTTTTAAAATTGCAAAAGTTTTACTCTATCACAAAACCATGAGGAAATAAATGCAAATCTTGATTGTCTATGCAAACACTAATCTCACATTCTGTTTTCACATCTGAATTGAGCAGTGGAGATTTGCTTTTGAATTGAAATGCTATTGATATCTGCATGTGCTTATCAGCTCAGGATAGAGAAGTTGTCTCCGCTTCCACGCTCTTACAATTTGAAAAGGGGTTGTTGTTTCAAATGTTATTTTTTTCTAGTAAAGAGACAGCTCATTAGGTCTCATTACTAGTCAGCAGCTGTCACAGAGCATGGATTTCTAACTTATGGCAATACATCTCTTCACAGAAGCTTTCCCCAAAAATGGGAAACAATTTATTTTGTCATTAACCTCAAATGACATTATACATGGCTGCATTTACACCTTTCACTCTGTTGAAGAGCATTTCAAAATTCAGTAGTTTAAACTTAGTTTATGACATTTGTTCTCCTTAAAATGCTGATTAATGCTATTGGAAAACTGTAAACCCATAAATGAAGTGAAAAGTAAGATATTTCATCACAGAACTCTGTCACAAAAATATGAGTAAAATATTTTACTTGATTCTATTCCCAGTCTGCAAAGAAACAGGAATTCCAGGAAAATCATTGCTTCAATCAAAGCAAAAGGTAAACTTCTGCTAGAGAAGGATGATTGGGCACCTCCCATCTGTTTCATCAAAATCTGCAAGTTCAGTGTGTTATATTGAGGGAAAAAATGGTGTCCAGGGAATGTTGGTAGTATAACTTCAGGGTTATTAAAGTTAATTTAACATTTCTGAACAAGTGCATTTCAAGGAACGTTTTACTTCTGAAAAGTCTTTTACAGCTCTTACATTAAAATTAGAAGAAATAGGACTGTTATTTGATAAGCTAGAAACAATATACAGTTATCTTATTATTTGGACATTTCTTTCATCTTTTAAAAAATATAAAATGAGCAATTGTACACAATATTGCAAGTCCAAATGTTAAAAACCACAGAAACTGCCAGCCAAATGCTGTCATATCAAGCATTTTACATCCTTAGGCAGAAACATGAGTTTAGCAGTAACCAACCTTTCCCAATTGACAGTGCCCTTATTAAAATCTGAAGACCTAAGGGTACTTACAGAAGACAAGAGCTTCAATAAGAAAATAGAAAAAAATGCAATTTGTTAGACATTTTCTGAGAAAGAGGAGATAGAAAATCTCTGATTTATAGCATAGACTCTGATGTCACTGTCCCGCATTTCTGTTTGATCCTTAATGTGTCTTTTTTTTTTTGTCTACAAAGCATTTGAGAGTGCTATTTTCTTTGTTGTTTTCTTTCTTGTTTCCACTTGATATAAAGAACATAGGTGTGCCAAATTAGCGTCTTCCACAGGAGAAAGGTGATCTGTTCTTTTGTTGACTACATTGACTTTTAAACAAATGTTTTCTCATTTTACCATCTGCCACTAGCGGAATGTTAACAGCATGTAACTATGGAATTCTATTGAATATTTTATACAAAGCACAAATCCCAATAACTATTGTGTGAGCCTGCAAAGACTTAGGATAAAAAGAAATACTATGGAACATTAAAGCAATGTGAGTTATAAAAGCCACTTTTTAGGGTCTGAATAAGAACATTTAGATATTTTATGGACAAAAGACCATTATCTACTTTGACAATTGTGACTTGCCCTTGGGAAGGGGATGTTAAAACTTGGGATGCACACATGTTAACAATACAAACATCCAGGGCAATGCATCCTTAAGTAAGCTTTTGTACATAAATACCTATGTTTCATCTCTTTGTCTCTATACTACTTAACTTAGGACATGTGACAGGTCCTGCACCGCCCATGCACAGTTGGAGCCTTTGGTCTCACACCCACATAGGCAATTTCCAGTCATCTGCCAACGATAGGCCTTGCAGCTAGAATGAATTGCAGCCACCTGAGGAGGTACTCCAGCTTTCCAAGCTGTGCCTGGAGAAACCGGGTACTGGAGAATGAAATGTGAAATGCTGACTTGTTTCTCAGGGAGTCATCAGAGTGGAATTCTTCATACCCAGCTTTATGTAGCTCATAATGCATTTGTAAATTTCCACTAGCTATTGTAGATGGTAGTCAAAGAAAAGAAGAAGACATTTGCAAAAGGTGATTAGGTTCCCTTGCAGGTGACACCAGTAAAGCTAGATGAGAAGACTCAGCCACAGTATACCAGTGTGTTTACAGTGAAGCTACTGGAGGATAGAAAGATAACTGTCTCATTTTCTAGATTTTTAAAGAAACTAATAACTCACATTAGTTTATATGAGGATGCTGGTCCTGTGGTAGGTGTTAGAATGGTCTGAGTGCACTGGCCAGACAGAGGATTTAGGGAAAGGGACATCTATTTTCTGAATTCTTGCCAAGCTAAATAGGACCACTTGTAACCATGAATATAACAAGTCTAAGCAATAAACTGAGCTATGCAGAATGTATTGACCTCTGCCAACATGCAGTTATAGCAGTTTTAGGAACTCTAAAGGTAAAAATAATGACATCTGCAGAGTACAAGTGCTTCCACAATGAAGTGGCCTTGAGATCACAACTTCGAACTTAAGCATGTAAGTCCTTTTCTGATACCTAGGTTTATGTGATATGCCAAAGATCACAAAGGCAATCCACGGCAGAGAAAGGATTTGACCCAAGACCTCAACTCCTGAGCTAATATTTGAAATACTCTACAAATCAGTCTTCCTTTCTGACAGTTCACTATGTCAGAATGTAATTTGTTTCTAAGCAAAACATGTTCCAGATGGTTTGCATTTGTAACCATGCTTGAGGAAGAATTATGAATGTATTTGTTTGGCTTCCATGTTAGAATTACATGATGAAATACTTGCCATTTATGAGTGTCTGGACCTAATATTTATATACGGTTTTCACTTTCTGGAGTTAGACTCATACTGGTTGACAGAAATTAGGCACGGACACAAAAGACTTTTTGCTCATAACGAGGATGTCTGAAACTGAATTTCTTCACAGTCCAGGATTTTGTTTCTACTAATGTGCTAAGCAAGCTGCTACTGATTTTTTCAAAATGTGGGAATGTTTTCAAATTTGTGTGAATAAGCTCAAAATATTGAACTGAAACTATAGGGGAACATAAATGAAGAGGAAAACAGATTTTGAACATTTTCTGCAAAATAGATGTTGTACTCCTAACTAAAACACTTCACCAGCTTCAGCAGACCATATTTTTATATTTAAATCCTCCAAGACCATCCCATGATTTTTCAGGTTATATTCATGAGTCATGTAGCTAGATTGGAACTCAGCATTGAACTACCTTGCGGCATGCTGGACTGACAAATATTTCCCTTGGAAATTCAGGCCAAAGTTCTGTTTAACAGAAAAATAAAATAACTTCTAATTAATTAAGCTAATTCAACGTGCTTAGGTGGTTTCAATTTTAATATTAATATGTTAATTAACATCTGAAGGTGTCATAATAATTAGGGGGTTGCACGCTAATTCCATCTTGTTTGGTTTGGCTTTTTTTTAGTACTATTCAACAATTTTACATTGTGTATATAGTGGTTATCTTTCTCTGCTTTATCACAATTTATTATTTCTTTCAAGAGATTATATGGTTTGTGAATTAATTTTCAAAAAGCTAATCAGTTATCTCTAATAGGATCTCTGATGGAATGAAATCAGTAGTCTTTCCTTTGAAATAGAGCCAACCGAGAGGGGCTGTGAAATCTTGGGAAGTAGGGGAATAAAAATGCCATTTTTTGCAATAATCAAATCTATTTAGCCACAGTGGAAGACTGCAAATTTCAGACTGATAAGGGAAAATAATGATTTTATTAAAAAGTTTACAGGAGATTCTTTACAGGGCACTGGAGCAAGTTGTCCAGAGAGATTGTGGAAGCTCCATTCCTGGAATTTTTTAAGGGCAGGTTGGATGAGACTTTGGGCACCCTGATCAAGTGGAGGGTGTCCCTGCCCATGGAGGAGGGGTTAGAACCCAAAGTATTCTATGAATTTTCAAAAACTGTGAAACTTGGTCAGTGAAATACACACAGTGAAATCTCAGGAAAAAAATGCAACTAAACAAAGCACCGAAAATGAAACCCCAATTTTTTTGTTAAAAAACCCCAAACTATTTTTCATAAGGTATGTTTATAAATCAGCAGTTAAAATAGCTAGTAAAACTGGTTCTGTTTTTCTCTTAACCAACTTTCTTTAAAAATAATTTTGCTCCTCCTTCTCTTCACACAGTGGGTAAATTGCTTCACACACACACACACACATATATACACACAAAAAAGTCCTTCCTATTAATTTTATTGTTTAATTAGACACTAGTCCACTTAGGACAAGGTGACCCTTATTACAGTGATTGCACAGTTGTGTCTGTGATTGAAATCTCTGACTTACAACATGCAGCAGCAGTAATATCTCTGTCTTATCACTGATGACTGAAACTGTTAAAGGAGAGCTTATTCATCACAAAGTTCTTCCCCTGGCTGTCTGTAGAAGCAAATGTTACTCTTTAAATAAAGAGTAGGTGAAAGCTATATAACTAAACAAAGGCCAGTGTGCAGCAGATGATGCAGTAAATTGGCAATGTATGAGAACTGAAAGTAACCAAAACTTATACAGCAGTAGAGGAGTTCCTTAAAGTAAATTGTATTCCATACCATTGCTCAAGATAAAACAATTATGATTTATACTAAGTATATAGCAAATTGCATGAAATGCATGATTTATTTTCCAGGCTATTTCAAAAGAAGACACTAGACAGCAGTTTATCAGGGTGTTCTTGCCACAAAATTTCTCTACTTTGGATGTTTCTAAATGTGCTGTGACAAGTACACATTTCTTATTCTGTGTCATATATTTATCATTAATTATGGTGAGATACTCTTGTGTATTCTGATAATTGCTCAGGGTTTGGCAAAATACTGACTCAGCTATGGAATTTAACATATTTGACTAAAGAATATAACAATATGCCTGCAATTTTCACACTGCTGTTCATGTATTTTTACATGCAGCTCCAGGTGTCTCAATGGGGAAGTAAGGGCTGTAGTTCATTTTGAGGGGAAGAAGCATCAAACACTGTTTTAGTTCTTGATATATGTGCTCTATAACATTACAGTCTTTTTCTGCTGCACATCACTCTCTTCCTTTGTTTTCCCAGAAACTTCATTCAAGATGTTTATAAGCACATCCTGAGAATTTTTTGTTGCTGCTTTTTATTTTTGCCAAGTAGCACAGAATCTGCTGGACTTTTGGAAATACCTATGGCCTGTCCTTCAAGTAGCAAGCTGACATTTTTAATTGCTTTCCTGCTTGTGGTTTCTTTCTCATGAATTAGTCAAAGTAGAATTTTGCTTATTTCTTTATTTCTTTTATTCTTATTTTTGCTTATTTCTTTTATTCTTATTTTTCTTATTTCTTTTCTTCTCATGGAAAAGTCCCAGAAGTTGACATATGGAAAAAAAATCATAATAAAAATAAAACCCATATGGCAACAGCTGAAAAGATAGACATTATAATTTTTTGAAGCAAAGAATCAAACCAACCTCTGCCACCATACTCTGTTCTGACCCCCACCACTTCCCCTAAAAAAAAAAATCCTAAAGAGTAACCAGGGAGGCTCTTGTGTAACATTTTTGAAAAAAGTTGGTTTTGGGGAGAAGCTGTAGTGTTTTTCTGTAGTGTTCTTTATGAGCAGATCTCAGCTTTTCTTGTAACTCTCTTTTTTACAAATAAGGAACTAAGGCACAATAATGTGACCTTGTTGTCTAAGGTCAAAAAGTGTTGCTGAGCAGGAAATCAAAGCTGAAATCCTTCTCTATGACAGCTCATTGACTAAGACCTACAGAATCCAGGATGTGTGATGTTTATTCGTACGGTGGAAAAAATGTAAGGGGCTACAATCGAGTATGAGTTTCAGGTTCCACAGCATTCATTAAAGAAAGAAAATTTCTTAACGATGGGTTTTATGAATCCAGCTGATTAACTGCATTCTGTACTGCAAAACAGTTCCATCTGTCAAATTTGACTGTCAATTACAAAATCCCCCTCAGAGGGACTTAGCACACAAAAAATGGTATCAATAAATTGAAGACATTCTTGTATCCTAACAGTTATATGCAGGTCCCAGGTTTTTACTTAGTCTTCATCTTAGTCTTACAAGTCTCCAGTCTCCTGAAGATTATTTCAGATGAAAAATACTCTGTAGCATGTTTTATTACCTCTTGTTGAAGTTAAGCTGCCCTGAATGAGCAAGAAGATGATGAAGCTGCCTTGTAATCCCAACTCCAAATTGGATAGGCATCAGTATGAATATGTGTCTTCAGCATCCTAAACAATTTTTCTAAGCTATTTGCTACACATTCTGCCTTGGTTACCTTTTTGCCAGAGTATATCTGTCAACTTAGGACCAACTTTATGCATAAGCATCACTCTTTGTAATCACCTTCCCTTTATGCAGGCTTCTTCCTAGGCTTTAAAAGTGTGAAGTTCAATGGTAAGACACAGATAGATATCAGATGCTCAGTAGAAGAAAAGTAGGCACCTATTAGACCTACATGTAATTTTAAGCACTTGCAGTGCTATAAGTTAATGATGATTGTTGCTAATAGTTGAAGATAGGTGCTTAAAGAGTAATGTGTGTCCAATATTTCTTTGTGAAACTCCTCATAATTTTTTTGTGGTTGGGTTTTTTGGGTTTTTTTTAAGATCTACTGTGGTCTAGCCCCATACACTGCTTGGTCACCCCTCCTCCCTGGTTCGATGGAGAGAAATATGGGGAGAGAAAAGCAAACCTTATGGGTTGGCATAAGGACAGTTTACTGTGACATCAAAGGGAGAGGGAAACAATGACAACAGGACTTAGAATATACAAAACTCATGATACACAATGCAGTTTCTTACTGAACCGCGCAACACAGACCATACACTCAGACCCATCTTGAAGCTGTAGTGCCCTGGAGCTGCACGTCCTAGCTTTCACTCTTGCCCCCTTTTATACTGATCATGATGTTGTATGGTAAGGAATGCCTCCTTTGATTAGTTTTCATCACCTTTTCTAGCTTTGTCCCATGCACAGTCTCTGGTGAAAGTTAACGCTATCCTAGCTGAACCCAGGGCAAGATCAAAGTGAATTCTTACTTTATTTCTGTAGGAAAAATAGAGAATTAAGGATAGAATTTATTTTCAGTCTCAGAAAACAGGGTGTTGTGTCTCTGGTTGACTGGGTCTTTGTTGCAGACCTATTTTAATTCCCTGCTCAGTATAGGAAAAGATTAAAGCTCTATTTTAAACTGCTTTTGTTTGCTTCTTGAAGCTTTATATCCCTTCTCCAAACCTTCATTTTTCCACCTTCTATTTGACCTACTTATTAGTGGAAGTCCAGATTTAGCAAAAAGTGAGCAGTTAATAATTTATTAGGCTTAATAAATATGATGAATATTATGTTGTTGCATAATGAATAAGCATGGTAAAAAATGTGTAGATTAAGTTTACGATTTCATTGAGCAGAGTTGTACGTTACAGTTTGAGGACAAAGGAGTTCAAATAAAATCTGAGGAACCTTGACAAGGTCATAGAGAATGCAGGAACATACGAACCCAGCTCTTAGCAGTAAAATGTCTGGCTCTTCATTTTCCAGGCAAACTGATGGAGTTAAGATTTAGATTAAAGTCAGTTTAGCTTCATTGCTTTCAGTGGAAATAGGATGATTGTCGTCATGGGGAACTTCACATGACTAAAAACTCAGTATATTCCCATTCTCTGCACTTGTTACTGTTCTACTTAGTGGATCTTTAACCTATGAAATTCTTTGTTGCAAGATAAGTGTGTAATATTAATCAATGGGATTTGCATCAGAGAGGTGTATTACATGATTTGTTTATGTAAATAACACAAGAAGTGAACACTCCAAGGGCAAACAGTAAGTGATGTTTGATTGGAGCTATTAAGACTGATGTGAAATGCCGTTTAATAAAATAATGCCATGTGACTTTTAGTGCTAGAATAATCAAAAAGGTTAACATGTCATTTAGAAAGAAGGAACAAATAGCATTTCTATTTACTGTTTACAGATAGGAATTATATTTCTGCTGTTATACTTAAAAACAAAATTGTAAATAATTGTCCATTATCATTTGAATATGGCCAGGTATCTAATGAATGTGTGTGTTCAGAGAACCATTTTATGACAGTAAATTACTATTACTAAATGACAGAGAAAATGAGGGTATTTTCACATGAAGAATTAATTACTTCTTACTTCTTACAGCAGGAGAGATTTACCTCTTAAGTCTCCTTCCCATTTCCTTGGAGGTCTTGTCTTCTGCTGGACTTCTGAACAGATATTTCTTATGCCCTTTCTACATGCATTATTTTATTCAGTCACATAAAGTTTAGAGAACCAGAATAATTTAAATCTTATTTAAATGTTATCATAAATAAAAACTTGCGTAATGCACAAGTTTTTTGCTTGAGGCTTTGATCCAAGAATTAACCTCTTTCTTGTTCAATGCATTAATTATATAGTCCAGGAGCAGAAACATTGTTTTCCAGTTTCGGTGACCAGTCACACACCAGCATAACTACAAGTAAAAATATTCTGGTATTTGTAATGACATAAAGAAATATGTACACTTAGGTCATTCCTGGAGCTCAGAAAATGAATCATATACTGTTCCTCACTGATTCCATAGCTTCTACACCCATTCATCTAGCAAAGATCATACATCCCTTTGCACTGGCTAAGGTACAATGATCAATAAGGTTAGTGACTGTGAACATAATTCTATCAATTTATTTAGTTTCCACATGAAAAGAAATAGTAGCTATGTACAAGCTGACTTGTGAAGTGTCAGAGATGCACAAAGCAAGCCATCCATCCCTTTATATAAAAGTTCTTTTCCGTCCTGCTAATTGTTTTTTGTAGAACTATTGCCCTTCTGTAGAATAACAGCAACAGAGGCACTGGTAGCATGTGTTTCTTCGCTCTTGGAAATTATTTGACCATGATAAACTCTTTGAAGAAATAGAAGAATTGAAAAAATTAATTATTAACATTGCCATGTTTCTTTCCTCACTTTCAGCATCTTACTGCTTTACCCTGCTTGATGATGCAAATCAGCTGTAGTTTAAATCAAGTCAGATACTCACAGCCATTTTGCCTCAAGGGAGCACTACAACAGAGGCAGCATTCTGAGAAACCTTATCCATTTTTCATAATGAAGAAACATATCTATTTAGTAACATTGGCATTACTGTCTTAAATTAGATCCATGACTGTTCAAATTATATTTTCCATGGCCAACACCAGACTGTTTACAAGTGTGACAAAGAGTGGGAGTTTTTCATTTCCTTGAATAAGTAGGAACTGCCCATCCTTCTGATAAGCAGCTTTGATATTATTGTTCCTGGCTATATATAGCAGGCCCCACTGATCAAGAGTTATCATATGCACAGTAAAGGTAGAATAGGATAGGAAGGATGTATGGAATGTAGCTGCTCCAAATTGATACAACTACGAAAGGGGCTGACATCCTCTCTTCTGGCAGACACTACCACAAAGCAAAATTGAATGTAGGGCTATGTGTTCACTTCAGATACTGAAAGAACATCCATCATGTCCCTAGAACTTGTATTGCAGGGGAACAAACATTCTGAGATGGCTTAAATATCTAATTTATCTACCCTGGGATTTGTAGTGCTCTGCTGCAAGGCACTGGAACTGATGTTTGTTATGATCCCAGGGAAAAGATCACTGAGGTTTGGTAAGATATTGCTTAAAAATACCATGTATTGGAGCTAACACTGTAGGGAAAAAGAGGATAGTATGGATAATTTTGTATGCCTTTAGATGTAGGGAACAGTTATGTATTATCAGACAGACCTCCTCCAGTCAGGGAACAGAACATAGTGCAGATTCCATCTGTTAGATGGCATTTTGGTTTTTACAGCTCTTACAGGATATTCTTAGACAAGAAAAATTCCATTAATCATTCCTAGTGTGAAAAAAAAAAAAAAAAGTTCACACAAGAACATACTGCTTCACTTTAAGATAGACACAAGGGTACACAGGTGGTGTAATTGCTGATGCAAATGGAAGCTGCCTACAGGTTTCTACAGAACCAGCCCTGAAGTCCAAGCCACACATGCACAATGATGCAGCAAAGGCCTGCACCTTCTCAGGTAAACTGTTACATTCATTAATTCTTCAGTGTACAATGATCTTCCCGTTAGCCTTGCTCCTGGGTTATCTAAAATGTTTCTACCATTAGATGCTGTGCTTCTCATTCTCAAAATAAGCGTTTCAAATACTCAGATGGAAAATAATACTCTATGTCTTCATCTTAGTGTCCTCAACCAACTGTTCAGCCTGTATTCCACCATGGAGATAGCCTACTTTATAAACTTCCTGTAGGCAGATAGTGGTTCTAGATAGAATGCATAGAGACATGAATAACACTTGTCTCTTCTCTTACCTCCATTAGTCTCATCTTTGTCTCTAATAACTACCCAGTGCTCTACAGCTCAAAGTGTCATACCTACTCCAAATACCAATTAAATAATTTTAAAAATATACCCAAATCATTCCCTTCGGTAGCATGTTAACTTTTTTTTACTTAGGGATCTGGTACAGAAATCTCCACAGTTTAGTTATATTCTGATAAAATTTCTCATTTTATTTTATCAGGAAATCTTTTTTTTTCCTGTTACCATAGCATATTAAGGGATGACAGCAGTTCTAAATCTAAATTTTCTAGAAAATGTACTGTTGTACATATTCTTATTTGGTATTTTCATTTGCTTGTGACAGAAACAATTATAGTTCAGTATGCTTTTGTTCTTCCCTTCCCACCTTGTTCTAACAAACTTCTAGTTTATCCTTCTGAAAAGAGCTACAAATACAGTATATTGTAATATACATGTCTGTACAAGACACCATGAGATTTGTTGCATATATCTTCAGTCTCATCATTTTCTGCAACCTTGCAACTTTGCTCTTTAGAACCCATTTATACGCCGAATGAGTTTCCATCACAGTCTCTGAAGAGACACTAAATTAGAAAAAAACTCTACCTAAGGTTCACACAGGATCTTAAACTTGACAGATTCTGTTCAGTAAAGACCTGAAGCTGCAACTTTAAATGGTTTAATTTGCATTTCATGGCATCTTGTTAGGAATAAAAACATTTAAGGTACATATCACTAATCTTTGTAAAGGTTTTTTCATCATGATGAAGCCATCAACACTGTGCATTTGTTTTTTCATATTTTTTTCTGTACTTTTTTGATTGCAATAATTATTCTTGTCACTCTCCCAAATCTCACATATGGAACTTCTGAAGGCCCAGTGACTACAATAAAATTAGAAAACTATAGAATGGTTTGGGTTGGGAGTGACCTTTAAAGATCATCTAGTTCCAAACCCCCTGTCATGGGAAGGAACATCCTCCCCTAAACCAGGTTGCTCAAAGCCCCATCTAAAGTGACTTTGCACACTTCAGGAGTGGGACAGCTACAACTTCTCTGGTCAACCTGTTCCAGTGTCTCACCATTCTAATCATAAAAAAATAATAATCTTGTACATACCTAACTATATGTACCCTCTTCCTAATATCTAAATCTATGTTAGTTTTGGGGTTTTTTTAGATTTAGAACTATTACACTTTTCTCTGTCACTGCAGGTCCTGGCAAAAATATTTTTGCACATTTCTGAGTCATATCTAAGTTTTCATCTATCAGTATCCACAAGTCCAGCGGCTAAACCATTCATCACCCAGACTGTACTGATGCTGGTACAGATTGTACAAGAACTTTCTTTTTTCTGCTGCTGTATTATCGGCATATGTTCCAGCTACATTGCAAGTTAAAAAAATCCAAAGAAACAAACTGTTTAGAAACTTAGCATTGGCCCATGATATCACAATGGGCTTCCTTAGTTGTAACATTATTTGGCACTGTTACAAACATCTTTTTTACTTTCCTACTAAGTTTGATGAAAAGCCAATGTAAGTTCAAAAAACAGTTCAACTTTTGTTACAACAAACAGTCATATAAAAATTATTTCATGTTTCTGAAAAGTTGCTCATTCCGATAAGAATCTATCTTACAGTTTCAGATTGCAATGGTAGTTGACCCCAAACCTTAGAGGTCCAAGTGAACTGGAAGGCATGTCTTATTTCTGGGATGTGTTTCACTTAGAGAGGTGTGAGATAGAAGGCATTCATCTGACTGCAACAGTAACTGAGCAATCTGGGAAAGCAAAATTAACTTTTTTAGATGGTTTTTTTTTTCACAATGAGAGCAAAGGAAATATCCTTACATGTAGGAAATGGATCTTTCCATGTTAACAGGATTTGAAACTTACTGTCTTAGGTAAATGAACACTGGAGATAACACTTAGAGTTCTCTGGATGCCTGCTAAAGACCATTTTACAGAAAAAGTTACTTATGGAAATTGTTTTCCCATTTTAAAATTCTATTTGCACAGCTCGTGTTATGTACTCCTGCATGTTTTCTATTTTAAAGTATTTTCAGAAATACAAATTAGAACTTGCTATAATTATTTTTTCTCAGCCTTTCCATTTGCTTCTACTAAAATGTCTTCAACTGAACTGAAAATCTAAAATGTTGGAAATAGTGCAATTGCATATTTTGATATTCTCTGATGATTTCATCATTACCAAAGACTATGGTGCAGAGTCCTAGTTTTCTTAACAAGTGATTGTGGGTACCTCTCTGTTTTTTCTGCATAAATGAAGAAACTCCACTCATTACATCTAAACCTCCTGGATTCTCATATGATGGAACAAGTCATCTTGAGTACCATCATGCAACACATGCAGGACAACCAGGCGAAGAGGCCCAGTCAGCATGGGTTTATGAAAGGCAGATTGTGCTTTACCAACCAACATGACCTCCTTCTATGACAAGGTGACCTTCTCAGTGGATGAGGGGAAAGCTGTAGTTGTGGTCTGCCTGGACTTCAGTAAAGCCTTTGACACTGCCTCCCACAGCATCCTCCTAGATAAACTAGCCACTAATGGATTAGATGGGTATACTCTTTGCTGGGTGTCGTGGTTTCACCCCGGCTGTGGGCCGAGATCCACGCAGTTGCCTGCTCCTTAAAGTAAAAGAGCAGGGGAAAAGGGAAAAAGGGAAAGGGAAACAAGGGAAGGGAAAAGGAAGGGGCAAATAACTCCAAAACCAAGAAACTAAGAGGCCCGTGGGTTGGGATAAGGGTAGTTTACTAAGATAACAGAAAGATAAAATATAACAATGCTAACAGAACTTTAGAGCAAAAGAATATGAAACTATTGATACACAATGCAGTTTCTCACCGAACCACACAACTCAGGCCGTACCACCCAGAGCTGTCCCGGAACCGACCGTCCCCCCAAGGAACACGCGTCCCGCGACCGCCCCTCTTCTTCTTCCCAACAGTCCCCCGTTTTCCTAGGCAGGACGTAATTGGCATGGAATACTCTCTTTGGCCCATCTGGGTCACCTGTCCTGGCTTCGCCCCTCCTTTCTCAAGAATAGAGAAATAGAAGAAGCTAAGAAAGTCCTTGACTGTCTGACTGCAGCTAAGAACATCAGGGTGTTATCAGCACTGCTTTCATTTTAACTCCCAAACACAGCATTCCATCAGCTGCTACAAATGAAATTGACTCTATCCTGACTGAAACCAGGACATTCCACCCCTTATTCCATACCATTTACGTCATGACAAGGTCCAATCATTTCTTTTGGGTACAACCAATGTTTCAGACACACATATATGTGTTATTCCCTTAGTCTATGGACCATTCATCTGAGTTTTGTTGAGTAAATGATTTAGTTCATGATTTTCAGGCTTCATTCGTTGTAAGTCTCTCATGGTCTCGTCATTGGTTCGTTGCATGCTGTATCTCGGACTCTCGACCGATGCATCTGACATGGTCCATGGTCATAGTCTGTGAATCAAAAGTGTTCATTTTCAAAGGGGAAGAGGAAAAAGTTCTTATGATGGCAGGTCTTGGTCCCATCATCGTGGCAGTCTTCCTTCATTGTCATGTATGATTCCAGCTGTAACTCCATTGGTACAACAAACAACAACATACAGCAATTATAGTAATAATGAATATAGAGTAATGGGTTATTTAGCACTTATTATAATACAATTTCTACCTTACTAATTACATTGGCTATTCTCACCTAAAATCAAATCCCTTTGAGGTACACATCGAACTTCTCCATCCTTCTGCATTACCCACCAAGTACAACCAGGTCCTTGAGCAAAAACAATTCCCGACATAGGTTTACCTTTACCTGAAGCAGGGATGACCCAAACCGTCTTCCCTAATATACTCTTCATATGCACCACTGGGACTCTGTCTCCTTCTACAGTACGTGGAAATTTTGACTGGGCAGGGCCAGCCCGATTGGTAGAACCCCTAGAGTTAACTAACCACGTGGCTTTGGCCAAATGTGTATCCCAGTGTTTGAATGTTCCACCACCCATTGCTTTTAGGGTAGTCTTTAAGAGTCCATTGTATCGTTCAATTTTCCCAGAGGCTGGTGCATGATAAGGAATGTGGTACACCCACTCAATGCCATGCTCTTTGGCCCAGGTGTCTATGAGAGCATTTCGGAAATGAGTCCCGTTGTCTGACTCGATTCTTTCTGGGGTGCCGTGTCGCCATAGGACTTGCATTTCAAGGCCCAGGATTGTGTTCCGGGCAGTAGCATGGGATACTGGATATGTTTCTAGCCAGCCGGTGGTTGCCTCCACCATGGTAAGCACGTAGCGTTTGCCATGGCGGGTTTGTGGGAGAGTGATGTAATCTATCTGCCAGGCCTCCCCATATTTATATTTCATCCACCGTCCTCCATACCAAAGCAGCTTCAACCGCTTCGCTTGCTTAATTGCGGCACACGTCTCACACTCATGGATAACTTGTGCAATAGCATCCATGGTTAAGTCCACCCCTCGATCTCGAGCCCATCTATATGTTGCATCTCTCCCTTGATGACCTGAGGAATCATGAGCCCATCGAGCTAGGAATAATTCACCTTTATGTTGCCAGTCTAGATCTACCTGAGCCACTTCAATCCTAGCAGCCTTATCTACCTGATGGTTGTTTTGATGTTCCTCCATGGCTCGACTCTTGGGTACATGGGCATCAACATGACGTACCTTTACAACAAGCTTCTCTAATCGGGCAGCAATGTCTTGCCACAAGTCAGCAGCCCATATGGGTTTGCCTCTACGCTGCCAGTTGTTCTTTTTCCACTGTTGCAACCAACCCCACAGGGCATTAGCTACCATCCATGAATCAGTATAAAGGTAGAGCATTGGCCACTTTTTTCTCTCAGCAATGTCCAAGGCTAACTGGATGGCCTTCACCTCAGCAAATTGGCTTGATTCACCTTTTCCTTCAGTGGCTTCTGCTACTTGTCCAACCGATGCTGCAGCTACTGCAACCCCTACAGCAGATACTGATGATAAAACAAAAAACCAACCCACGGGCCTCTTAGTTTCTTGGTTTTGGAGTTATTTGCCCCTTCCTTTTCCCTTCCCTTGTTTCCCCCTTTTTTCCCTTTTCCCCTGCTCTTTTACTTTAAGGAGCAGGCAGCTGCGTGGATCTCAGCCCACAGCCGGGGTGAAACCACGACACTGGGTTAAAAACCGTCTGAATGGCCAGACCCTGAGAGTTGTGGTGAATGGAGCTAAAATCAGTTGGTGGCAGGTCACAGGTGATGTTTTCTTGGGCTCAGTTCTGGGGCTAGTCCTGTTTAATATCTTCATTAATGATCTGGACGAGGGGATTGAGTGCACCCTCAGTAAGTTTGCAGATAACACCAAATTATGTGGGAGTGTTGGTCTGCTGGAAGGTGGGATGGCCCTGCAGAGGGACCTGGACAGGCTGTATTGGTGGGCAGAGGAGAACTTTAGGAGGTTCAACAAGGCCAAGTGCTGGGTCCTACACTTTGGTCACAATAACTCTAAGCAACATTACAGGCTTGGGGCAGAGTGGAGAAGGAGTTGGGGGTGTTAGTTGACAGCTGGCTGAATATGAGCCATCAGTGTGCCCAGGTGGCCAAGAAGGCCAACAGCATCCTGGTCTGTATCAGGAATAGGGAAGTGATAGTTCCATTATACTCAGCTCTGGTGAGGCTGCATCTCAAGTACTGTGTTCAGTTTTGGGCCACTCTCTAGAGGAAGAATGTTGAGATGCTGAAGTGTGTCCAGAGGAGGGCAACAAAGCTGGTGAAGGATCTGGAACACAGGTCCTAAGAGGAAAGTCTGAGAGAACAGGGTTTTTTAGTTTTGAGAAAAGGAGGCTGAGGGGGGACCTTATTGCTCTCTACAACTACCTGCAAGGTGGTTGCAGAGATGTTGGGGTTACTCTCCTCTCTTGAGTGACAATCAATAGGCTTGAAACTGCACCAGGGAAGACATCAGGAAGAATTTCTTTACTGAAAGGGTTGTCAGGCATTGGAACAGGCTGCCTAGGGAAGCAGTTGAGTCACCATCCCTGGAGGTATTTAAAAGGAGTGTAGATGAAGTGCTTAAGGGCACGATCTAGAGGTGGACTAGTCAGGGTTAGGCTGTGATTGGACTCAATGATCTTAAGGGTCTCTTCCAACCCAGGTGACTCTATGATTCTATGTGGAAATAATGCCAGTTCTTAGTTCTCCCCTAAAATATATATATTTTTTTAGAAGAAATACATATTTACATTCTACTTGGCTAAAGATTCCTCTACATTCTGAGAGATAGTAAAATGTATCAGATGTTACCTGCATGAGAACTGTAACTCAAATCATGGACATCTTAATTTTATTAGTAGCACTTTGTCTAACAACAATAAATTCTGGCTGATCTAGGTTTACCTTTCTACCTAATGAATCTCTTTGTATATTTTCCAAAACTCTGGCAAAAAAACCTTTAACAATTATTTTTAATATGCAGTGAACAAGAATTATCCTTATTTCTTTTTCACTGTAAGGTAACATTCTTTTTTTTTAAAAGCACTTTAAATTACTGTATTGGTATAGAGACTAGGACACCTTGTAAAATTAGCAACCAAACCATATGACTGTGCTTTCTGACTTCAAGATATTAATTTTCATCTTTATAATGGGATTTGTGAGGACATATCTGCCTTCTATTTCTAACTAAATACAAGTAGAGCCTTATGATCAACTAAAGCATTCTTCTGAAAGGATTAGCTGAGGTATGTGATACTTTAAAATTGTTTTCAAACATATGATACTTCTGCTAAGTTAATTATTTACGGTTCTCATTAATGGGATTGTTACATTACCCACTTTTTATAGGTTTTCTCACAACAGATTCTTCAAACTTTTGTGGTTTTGGTAATACCACCACTTTAAATTCGTACTTATTTTAGATGTAAAAATTATTTTGCTTTAGCATCTTAAAGGAAATTAACTTTCATATTACCCTGTAAAGAATTTTAGCTATGCCTTTGATTCTGTTTTAGTTCAGATGCTATTCTTCTTTAGCTTTAAACATTAGTACATTAATAGTACAATTTCTTTTGCCTTCCTAATGATTGCTACTTTTCTGGATAGGTGCAACTACTTAACAACTCAATATATCCAGGGATTAATTTAAAGTCCTCTTTGAAACTCTTCCTTCCTAAAATACTTTAAATACTTAATAAAAAAACCCACCAAAATTAAAAGTATTTAGACAAGGCCTTAAATGATCTCACTGTTGTTAGTCTCTATTTAGACTTGACAGAACACATCTATCTTCACTTATTATTTGCTGTTGTAACTTTAAATCTCTCTATGGTATGAATGCATATACATACAGAAAGGATGTATTTAGCTACTAATATTGCTATCTTTTCCCTATCCTCTAACCAATTTATTGTCATCATTATTGTTGCTATTATTTCTCTGCCAGTTCTTAATTTTTTTTAGATGACTTGTTGAACTGAAAAATCAATTATTCATAGAGCCTGAGTTCAGATAGATTAGATGTACTTCATTTCCCTTGTCTAGAAATTCACATATCAAAAAAGTTATCAAATTAATCAGGTATCAACTACCTTTGTTAAATGTGTGTTGTATTTCATCCCATTTTCCACATTCCTCCATTTCTTTGATTATGTTTTCCTTTAAAAGTTTGTCCAGAGCTTTCATATCATTGATGCGTATGACATTGGATGCACACTTATTCAGATTGCCATTTTCTTTCCTGTTAAAAGCAGGCATTGTATTTTCCCATCTCAGTTGTATGATACCACCTTCAGTGTCTTCCTAATGATAAATTGAAAATTTCACATACAGTATGTTCCAGCAAACTATGATAGAGAGTATTAGTGCCTTTGAATGAGATCTTAAGGGACTTTTAGCACCCCAGGTTTTTTGTGGTTTTTTTTAACTTCCAGATTTCTTTGTGAAGTTTCAATTACCTCCTTCTTCCATTACCTCATAGTCTATGCTGTCATCTTTAGTATCTGCACCCTGGAAAAAAAACAGGTGGAATATTCATTTAGTTTTGAGACTCTTAATGAATTTTTTTTTCTTTTTTGTCACATTGCTACTAGACACCACTAAACAGAATTCACATCTTTATAAGCGAGGACTTACCTAATATTTTAGTTAAAATTTATGGCTATAAAATTAAGAGTAGGTTAATAAAGTGTGTTGATAGAGTAAATATGGGAGATACGATTAATATTAAAAAAGAGAAAGAGCAGAATGGAATATCTTCAGTTGGAATGGACCTACAATGATCATCTAGTCCAACTGCCTGACCACTTAATTTGACCAAAAGCTAAAGCATATTATTACGAATATTATATATTGTTCAAATGCCTCTTAAACTCTGATAGACATGGAAGAATTGAGGAATTTGAATTGCCAGTGAATTGCCAGTGAAGATTTTTGCTACTAACCTACTTTTAATAGTGCTTTTAATGCCATATAGATGCTGTATAGATAAAGTCCCTGATCTAGAGGTGGACTAGGCAGGGTTAGGCTATGGTTGGACTCGATGATCTAAAGAGTCTTTTCCAACCTAGGCAATTCTATGATTCTATGATTCTACTTTCTAAAGAAAGTAACCTCAGCAAGAGCAAGTTCAACAGATAGAAACTAATTTGCACAAGGACAAGGGTATACAAAAGAACTGAGGATGAAAGGTAAAAACTAATGTGCTAAGGGTACAGAAGGGCAAATGTGACTCAAGGTTATATTAAAAGAGATAGGGAAAATACTATTTTTCAAGAAAATTATGACAATCAATTTAAAATACTGTGCATGATGCTAGTTATCATGAAAGCCTAACTCTGAAGATAAAAGAGGCCAATTTATTTAGTCTGCAAAATGACTAGTGATTATTTTTGTCTGTGAATCCAGCATGGGAGTCACCTAGAAGACATACAGGAGAAGCAGCAAGTAATTTAGAATGTGTGATGCCAGAAGGAAAAATGGAGTATACCGGGTAGGAATATATTTTTTTCAGACAATTACGATGAAGTTACTAACTTTGGGAGTGATGTTTTGAAAGAATTCACTATAAGAAATGTGAAGGCAAGCATCTGATCAAACTACAGTTAATTACCTGACCAAATGCAGAATAATAGCAATATCTGCATAAGCAAATCATCCTATGCTACTTCTGCTGAAGAAGATACAGATCTTAACACATGATCTATCTCCTCCTGAACTATGTCAGATTAAAGTGTGTTCTATAAGCATTTGTTTCTACCCATTAACTATAATGGGAATCTAAAGCAACTATCACCTCCCTGTCTTAAGTGAAATGACATCTATTCCAGGTGACTGCATTGGGCTATTTATTGGAAAAACTCCTATGCACCCCAAAATGTGGTTTTTTGAGATGCACATTATTTACTGGGAATTCTACTACAGGTTATTATGTTCATATTTCTAGAAGAGTGTTATCTGATAATATTCCAAATGGCTAAAAGGGACAGTGATTGGCATATATCAAAATTTCTTTTTATTTTTCCCTGTATGCTTAGGTAAAATAAATGCAAATTATCCCATATCTTAATTATGTTTTTTCATTCTATGTCTAGTTTCATGCCATGCATTTAGTATTGATGGAGATATTTATAATCTGATGGAGATATTTGGATATGTATATTAAAAATATACCACTGCGTTTAATTTCTGTCTGCAAGCAGAAATTATTTATTTAATAGAAATAAAATTACTTTTAGAAGTGCAGCTCAAACATTCAGGACTGCTGTATGAGAAACAAATTCTGGGTTAGCACTAACTTATTGAAGTTCAGTGAAAATTTTGTTTACTTCATTCCCCATAGTTTTTGCTTCCTTCACCCATAAAATAAGTTGAAGTCAATGGTTTTCTTAGTACTCAATACTGTGTGCATCACTTCACAGCAAAAAACCAAAACAGTTCTATCTTCCAGTTGTTACTCACAGAAACAGGCTCAACTACTGCCTCCTACTATTACCTCCCCCGTTGAATGGTATTGATTTGCAGTCCTTTTACATGTGTAGCCCAGTTTTAGTTGGATATGCACATGATAGTCTTTGTTGTTCTGTATCGACAAAACTTATTAAAAATATATGTGCACCTAGAATAGAGCTGCCCATACACCATCTGTCTTAGAACAGAAGAGGGACTAAAAGTGTTATTAAAAATGCTTAATTTCAGGAGCTGTTTTGTTGCTTTCCTAAAACTATGTCTGCATCCAGATATATAGAACTTATTGAAAGATTTGGCTACTTGTGTGTGATTTTACTTTACATTAATTTAATATTCTTTCAATTCTAAAGTAAATCATAACCATTTCTGTTTCTGACAACACATTTCTATTTACATAAATCCTTATTTACTCCATTTTGGTGATTCAGAAGACTTCTAAAGTTAAAGAGAATAATCCTTTAATATTTTGAAAGTGATAGATGAAAAGGAGTCAGGATCTCAGTGGTAATTTTCCATATGTTTTGTGGTTCTTGACAGTAGCACCCAGCGTTGCCTGTCGTCTAAGTTCCTTTTACTCACTAATATGTTAAAGTCAGGGCTTAAAAGCTGAAGTTAAGGAAATGTAAGCTATTTCAGCTAACACATGATCTTAGGTCTTTAGCCTTTTGATTTTTTTTCTTCTTTTAAAAAATGCAATTAAGATTTTTTTCCCTGTTTTAACTTTGATATTTTAATTTAGTAGAGTGAAACTAGATTTCTAGCTTTCTCCTTTGGAGGTATTAAGTGATTAATTGCATGAAGGTATTATGATTCATTTACTAAAAAAAAATATACTTGTAACATAATATGGAGATTTTTTTTTAAGTAATTCACATGTATTTTAGTACATTGCTACGAAGTCTATGACATGATATAGATAGATAAATGGAAACATAGAATTCCAGCTTAAAATGGTCTAATTGTATAGTAGCTTTTTTATCCATGTCTTGAAGTAGAGCTGCCAAAATATTAAGTGTTTTTTAATGCGAGTTCTCAAATTAATGGTCCATGTTAAAGGATGCATCATGAAAGTGAGATTTTAAACTTCATCATTTTCAGAAAAAGACCACTTTTAAAAATTGAGTCCTCCTTGCCCTTGTTTACTGTTTAGATGATCACTTGAAAGTATCAGTTTCCATATTAAACCTCAGAGGTATATGTGGAAGTTTTACAAACCAGCAATGGTTAACAATGGAAATGAAAAATTTTTGTAAAAGAAAGGAAAAAACAGCATTGGACAAAATTCAATGAGCATCATCCAGAATATGAAAAGCAAGTAGTTATCTGTATTCTCATGGCAGCTAAATGTGATCTGACAAGAAAACTTCCAAAATGTGGATTTCACTGCTCAAGGAGTCTCTCAGTTGATACTGGTAATTTGCAAAACAGTTACAGTACAGATAAAAGCCTTACAGGCTAGAAAATTCCTAACCTGCAACTACTTTCATAGAGCTTTATTTTTTACCTGAAGAAATGCAAAGCAAATTCATTCATCATGCTCATTTATTCTTTATCCACTTCAAATAATACCTTCCAATAATATTACTTACTTGTGCAACTCAGATCCATTTACTGTCAGTGCGGTAATTAATTAATGGAGATAATTTGAAAATATCACTGTGTATGTGTTTAGAAAGAGCATGTATTCAGTTAACTTAAATCTTGGCTTAGAGGCCTGCAACTCTGAAGTCAACTTTAAAAAAAAGGGGTGAAAGAAAAGTGTATTGAAAATCTACTTTTAGCAGTGTTCCCAAGATACCTATATCTACTTAATTCTAGCTTAAGAAATGCTAAATGCTTGTTTTTTAATAGAAATAGCTTACAACATTAAAGGGTCCAATTGTCATGCTATTGCTGTCACAGACAAAAAAAAAGCAAACTTGTTAGAGAGCCAGAAGGAAGCATGAAGATTTTCAGAAAGCCAGAGTAACTAATGAAAGATGAGTCTAGTGCATGACATGAAGCATAGTCTCCCTTCATCCCAAAAACTTTCAAAGAGAGGTGAAATAGGCAGGGAAAATTTTGTTTATCAGTCTCATGCAGTGATTTGTAGTCACAGAAGTATAGGCCTAAATTAACAACATATTGTGTGAAAAGACAGGTAAGAGTGACAAACAAGACAAGAGGAAAATGAAAGAGTGTTCAGAAATCACAGAAATTGAAGGAAGTATTTCAGAACATATATTTTAGGCTTTATTTATCGTTAATGAGAGAAGTATGTGACATTCATTCTTAAAAGTGGAACCATGAAGCACATACAAAAAGAATTAAGAATTAAATACATTTAATTTAAAGATACAAAACCAGAGTACCAAAGGAGTGACGTTCCAATGTAAGCATTTCATAAAAGGTTCATTAATGTTTTCTGGGACACATATTCCTTCCATACTCTAGTGCTATCAACATTTTAGCAGTTCTTTGGGGTAATAAACAAGACTAGCCTGCTGAATGCTTAAGGGAAAGAACATCAGTAGTCACACTTTTCAAAATGTGTTATTTTTTCAGGATATTTGAATTAATTACCCTATTGCCTTTCTATTCTATACTATACCAGGTGCGAGCAAAGATCTATCTTTATTATCTATGCAAAGTGAATGAACTAATATAAAATACTAGCCAAAAGAAAAAATAAATAGAGATGTTCTACAACTGGATGAACACAGAGTGTAGCTAGATACAGTAAAAAGCTTACTTGAAAACTGGCTCTGTTTTCAAGTTAGATAAATTCTGAACAACATATTTACTGACACTAGAAATGTGATTACTACAGTGGGAAAAATTCTGCTTCAGTCTTATAAATTTTAATAGCAAATAAATAGCTCTGCAATGAAAGCCAGAAGCGAAAGAAGAGAAAATAAGTCACTTCTATGTATTTTTTGAAGTATTAGCCTCCCTTATTATGAGAGCTTCTGCAGCAGCTGTGACTACTGCACTAAGTGAACTGTGTAGTTTATAATCTGAAGCTGCTGTGAACCATTCTACAGCGGAAGAGAAATGAGTCGTAGTAAACAGAGGAAGAGATCAGAAATAACTGTTAGAAGTCCAACCACAAGGCTAAATGCCTTTGTGAATAGGTCAATGTTTGATACAGCTTTTGCTGCTAGGCAAAGTATTGTACTTCATAAAAATACTTTGATCTGGTGGGCTTTAGTTTATTTGCTCCTATCCTTCAGCTCTCAACAACCATTAAAGTATATAATTAAGCAAAGAGCTTCCTTGCTTCAATCAAGGATAAAGGAAGAAACTCTTTGAAAACAGAAGATCCTATTAGGTGAATAATATAGAAGAGGCCTGAAGGTTTGACCTGCTGAAAGCTGCCAAACATATTTACTTAGCGGCAAGAGTGTTTCCTCATGAGCTAGTTTGCTTCATAATAATCAACAGTGCACTCCTTGTTTATTTGCCTTGATACATCTTCATGGACTTGTTTGTGCTCTCTTGATTTTAATCACATTTTGATTTTTGGAAACGTCTGTGTGAAGCACAAAAAAAGATTTTCAGGTCTATGCCTCATCTAAATCCATTAGAAGTGACAAAAACAGTTCTTTTCACTTAAGTAAACTAATAATAAAACTTTTCTATCTAAGTTTTTCACCTTAATGCACTTTTCTGAACAGATGTATATGCGGTGGGTTAGCCTGGAAAACAGTACATTTGTGAACAATGTGATGAGAAGAAATATTATAGGCATTATGTATGCTCATGTTCTGTAGGTGCTTGAGAAGACCTGAATTCCAGAAGTGATTTAATAGTATGAAGTGCTTAAAAGAACTAGACCTTCCTAACTCATCATTTTAAAATACTAGGCTGTTAAGTAGTATGGCTATGCATGCATGTTGTTCAGGATAGATTTACAGGGCTGCATAAAAGTCTCTGCTCAAATTGCCTTTAAGATGCTAACGAAATTCTCGGAAGGCCTACTTTCTGCCTGTGAATATCCCAGCCTCTGAATTGCCTAAGTCTCCACTGGCAGACTTCGCCACATGTCTAAATGCTTGTTAGCAGGGGTGTGCACAACTGCCTCTGACACTGCTGAGTGGATGAGGCAGCTCTGCACAACCAGTCCTCTTCCTACCACAGTTATATTACGATAGGTTGTTTTCTGGGTTTTGGTTTGTTGGTTTTTTTTTTTATTTTTGTGCTGTTGTTGTTCTGAAATGAATGAATTCAGCTTAAGGAGGTTATTGTCCAATAAATGACCCAATTGCTCTTGGGATTGCAAGTTAATAAACTTTGCTATAGTTATAGTTATACAGTATAGCTGTGTGGATGATTCATGCAATATTACATTAAGAGCATTAAGCACAAGAAGCCAAACACCTGAGGGACAAATTCAGCAACCATAAAGAGAAAGGACATGCAGATAGACCTATAATCATGACCTATCTCATTATATTCATATCATCATTGCCATTTCATTTTATAACTGTTATTATAAAACTGTGTAGAAGGCAAAACCTCTTCATTTCTAGCACACGTTGTAAAATCTGTTATGTTAATTGCAGACTATAATGACTTTCCTGCCATGATTTTTATTTAGTTTGCTTGTATTACCACAGTCGACTTCTACATAGATAGCAGGCTAAATTCAGAGGTGATTTCTAGTTCACACAAATTTACTGACTTAACAGGAACTATATTAGATGCAGCTCAGTACAAAATATATACCAGTGGTCTATGTGCAAAAAACCCTAGTAATTTGATTTTAAAAATACACAGGAATATTATAATGTAAATAAGATTCAAAAGGTGTAATCACACTGAAAGTAGCATTTGCACTTTTGAGTGCTCTTTTTAAAAAGAGCAATAAATACATAGTATTTCACAAGCCTGGCTTATTAAGATATTTTCTCACACTTTTAGTGCATTCCCTTATAGCTACTTCTTTTGATGCAGCAAAATATTTAGACATATGTGTCCATCCCAGAACACAAGGAATCTATACATATATTCAGAGCTTGGAGCACCCAGGGCTTGTGTCTCCTTACCACTCTATACCTAAGTCCTCAAATTTAGTTACTTTTTCAATTCAGCTGATGTTTCCAAAGACACCGCCTCAGATGTAGTACTGAAATAAGTTCTGATGGTAAGCATAGAAAAATGAAATATTCAACCATCATTTAAAATGTTCCATTCATGTGAAACAGTTGCCTTAAATACACATGACTGAATGATTTTTTGTAAGAATCTGAATATTAATCTCTTGTTGCTTTCCAGTCTCTTGAGTATTTGCAGTAAGCCACTTTGTTATATTCATGATGTTTAACATAATTTATTTTTATTAAGTCCTCTTTCTTCTATGCTGGTGTTTCTAAATTCAGTGTGTAGGGCTTGATTTAATTGCCTAAGCACATGGCATTGACATGATAGTATGTAGTTTTCTCTGCCATTCCAGAAAAGCGTGTTTCTGTCCATCCTGTGTGGCATCAGTCAGCCCCTTTGTGAACTTCTGAGATGTTCTCAGCCTTTCAAGTGGCACTAGAATCTTATTTTTAAGAAAACATATTGAGATTGGAATAAAATGTACGTTTTTTATTTTTATCCATCTAAGTCTAAAATAACAGTTTAGTTCATTTTGCAATTAGTATGGAAAGGACTTTCTTGTCATATTAGGAATCCAAATCAGATGGAAGAAATTGTATCCTCAACATATCTATATCTCACTTTTGGGTGTTCCAGGAGCCTGAAGTTTTATTTCAGAGTATGCATGCAATCAATTTGACTAAACAGCCATGTGCATCTGAGCAGTTCAACTTAGAATCATAGAATGGATTCGGCTGGAAAAAACCTTTAAGATCATCAAGTCCAATTGTTAAATCTGTCCAGCCCTACTAGGTCCAACACTAGACCATATCACCAAGTACAACATCTACTCTTCTTTTAAACACCTCCAGGGATGGTGACTCAACCCCCTCCTTGGGCAAGGCTGTTCCAATATCTGACAATTCTTTCAGTAAAGAAATTTTTCCTAATATCCAACCTAAACTTCCCCTGATGCAACTTCAGATGATTCCACCTTGTCCTGTCACCAGCTACCAGGGAGAAGAGACCAACCCCCACCTCAATACAACCAACTTTTAGGCAGTTGAAGAGAGCAACAAGGTTTCCCCTCAGTCTCCTTTTCTCTAGACTAAACTATCCCAGGTCCCTCAGCTGCTCCTCATAAGATTTGTCTTCTAAACCCTTCCATCGGACTTGTAGCACTTTTCTGGACACACTCAAGCATCTCAATGTCCTTCTTGTAGTGAGGGATCCAAAACTGAACACAGTACTCCAGGTGTGGCCTCACCAGTGTTAAGTACAGGGGAAAAACTTGTAGTTCCTTTACTGTTGGTGAAAAGATGTAGGATCTTTGAGGATGCAGGTGGTAACATCCTGACTTAGCAATAGCTGGTGAAAAAGATTCATTGTTGCATCACTGCATTATGCATAAAGAGAATCAATTGTAATTTTTTTACTTGTCAATTTTGTATTGCAGAAGACTAACTTTAGTTGATATGAATCCTAACTAATGGCTTAATTAACTTGCAGCAGGTCCCACCATAAAACAGATTATTTCTATTTTTGGTAGCAGTGAGCTCACTAAGCCATTGAAAGAGAATGTTGATAAAGCGATTATTAAATTGTACAGTGATCTGCACATTTAGACATTCTCCTAGTTTGCTCAAGATCAGGTCTAATGATCTTTCACTGTGTATACCAGTACATGGTAAATCAAGGGGGTTTTATCATAATAATTAAATAGTATTTCATCCTAAGCAAGTCTCTTTAAAGGAAATTGGAAATCGGAAACCAGTCATAGATTGCAATGCTACAAAGATATCTAAAGAGAAACACATTCCGTGATACAGGTACTATTTGCAAGCATTTGTAGAAAATATCTATGCCACATTCCTTAGTAATTTTTACATGAATAAAAATAGAAAAAAAGTAAGTAAATGTGAATGTACCTAAGAAATTCATACTCTGCATCTCTGATCTTTTGTAGACATTAAAATGTCATGGGTTTATTCATAAATGCTTGATTTTATAATGTTTTTCAATTTTAAGGGAAGCATAAAGATATTAACTCAGATTCAGCAGTCTTAAAAGAAGAAAGCGAAGGAAAGAGAAGAATCAATCACATTTCCCAAAAGTTGTTTTCTTTTTTATGGGGAGGGATGATATGTGCCTACATAGTTCTGCATTCCAAATCATTTATCTGTTATTACTTACTGACCATAAGATTACTGACTGATTAGTCCACAGCTACAAAATAAATTAAAGTGATCATTGTGGTATAACCCCAGTAGGCAGCTGAACCCCACACAGTCCCTCATTCACTTCCTATCAGTGGGATGGGGAAGAGAATCAGCAGGAAGAAAGAGTGAAAACTCGTGGGTTGAGATAAAGACAGTTTAACAGATAAAGTAAAAGCTGCGTGCATGTACAGAGCACAACAAGGATTTCATTCACTGCTTCCCATGGACAGGCAGGTGTTCAGCCACCCCCAGGAAAGCAGGGCTTCCTCACCCATAATGGTTACTTGGGAAGACAAATGTCTTTACTCCAAATGTGTCTCCCCCTTCCTTCTTCTTGCCCCAGCTTTATATGCTGAGCATGACATCATATGGTATGGAATATCTCTTTGATTAGCTAGGGTCAGCTGTCCAGGCTGTGTTCCTTCTCAACTTCTTGTGAACCCCCAGCCTCCTTGCTGGTGGGGGTGCGGTGAGAAGCAGAAAAAGCCTTGGCTCTGTGTGAGCCCTGCTCAGCAGTAACTGCATCATCCCTGTGTTATCAACTCTGTTTCCAGCACAAATCCAAACTATGGCCCCATATCATCTACTATGAAGAAAATTAACTCTATCCAAGCACAAACTAATGCAGCGACTTCAGAATCCTGTCAAACGCACCTGTGATGCATAGTACTTGTTTACATACAGTTTTGTAACTATTGACTGAGCTTATACTATGTCTTGCATAGACTGAAAATGAACTTGCTTAAGATAACAAGCAATAGTAAAGCAAATAGTATTTTTTAAACTTTTTTTTTTGTGAAGCAAATTTGTATAATAATTAAAAATATATTTAATTTTGACTCATCTTTCATTGCAATGCAATATATAACTCTATAGGGCTGAATCTGAACTTTTCTTATGTCAAAGAAAACAGCAAAACTTCAGATACTTTAAAGCTAGAATTCACGTTGCTTGCACTGAAGTGTGGTTTTATCTGTTTGCATTGTGGGAATGGAAATATCAAGCTTTTCCTTGACTATCTACAGTGTCTGAACCAGGAGTAAAACTTTTGCATTTGACTATAGTGGTCGGTATTCTGATCTGGAAATTTATTTTGAGCCAATAACTGTAAAACATTATTATGATTTACATCACAACTAGAAATTATCAATACAAGATCAGACTTCCAGGCCTCATTGCTTAATTAAGTTCTGTCAGGGACTTTTCAGCAATGAAATAATCTTACCTCATACTTCAAAAGTAGTTGACACTGGGGAAACAGTAACGACTACATAAATGGTCCAAAGAAGTATTTCCTATTTTTTAAAAATTCATTATTTTTAAAGGAAAAGTTATTATTCTATTAAAGCCAATGTTCTTTGTGACATTGACATCCAAAAATGAGTAATGTCAAACAATGTATGAGACTATTAACCCCCGATATGTCAAAATTATAACTAAAGAGAATTCTGTGTGAAAGTGAGTCTTACTTTCAATATCCTTATTTTAAAATAAGAAATGTTTCAGGAAGAGGAATATGTACAGGAATTGCAGTTTGGAAGAATAAGGTTGCACAGTGACTTTATCCAGGATAATAAAAGGAGATAGACTTACTGATTCTTATTGACAGTGGAGATCTTAGACAGAAGCTAAACTAAAAAGGTATGGCATCATTGCTAAAGGAATTACTGTGGAACTTGTAAATGGGGGACACTCCCTACCCACCGACCCCTGCTTTTATTTAACATATGGAATTTTGTTATGGGGAAAAAACCTTTAAAACTGAAGATAGAAAAAAACCCAAAACAACCGTGACATAGAGTATATTTCTAAATGGATTAAATTAAATGAGAAAGACTCACAAAATTTTTACTATTAATAATACTTGATTCTACCATACATTCTGGTATGTTTGCAAATTTGCAAATTACACTTATTTTAATTTTATTTTATTTTCAGTATCATAACATACTTTAAATTTGAAAGTATATGTATATATATATAGAGAGAGAGGTATATAGTACCACTGATAAGTAGTTGACTCTGGATGTGATTAGGAATGCTGTGGGATGTGGAAATAAACTTGTTTCACAGTGTCTTGATGGGAACACCCTGCATATTTTAACAAGGGAATATGGGAAGTATACCCTTTTTTAATTTTAAGTATTATATGTAAGCTAATTTTTAGCTAGCTAAACATTCAGTTTTAACTCCATGCCTGGTTTTATAGGATACAGGTGAGATCAATCCCATCCTTAAAAGTACTTAAAGAACAGGCCACAGGAACATAATCCGTAACACCTCAGCAAACCTACTCACATAATGAACTGCAGATCTTAAGCCGTGTTCCCAGAGCCAGTCTTCTGATTATCTGAAACTTAGTTTTATAGAATCTCATTTACAGCTGTGCATTCCCAGTCAAAGAGGTCTGTAACTGGCTGCTGCACAAGTAAACAAAACAGACATACAGGAGTTGAAAGAAACTGCAGAAGGTTATCTGTACCAGTGGACAGGTTCTCCTCAAAGCCTTAGAAAGCAACCAGTATACAATCACTCTGGCAGTACAATTCTGAAAGCAGAAATGCAAAATTGTCTTTAGAGTTTCTGGCCAACAAAGCCAGCTTGTTGCAGAATTGAGTGTATACTAAAACTTCTATTTGAAACATAAAATTGTTCTTGGGTGTCCAGGGTTTGTTGTTGTTTTGTTGGTTGTTTTGTTGGTTTTATTTGCTCAACATTAGTCATCAATGGTCAAATTCTTTCTCACACCATATATAAATGCTGTGTATTTCTTTCCATAGTATTATTAAATAAGGCTGTTGTCTGCTGGGGACTCTGGCCAAAGTACTTTACTAAAGGAAACACAGGCTATCCAGATCAGAAAAAAATTAGGCATTTCAGTTTACATGGAAAAATTGTTGGTCACAGTTCCCTATCACAGACATTCAAACATTAGCAAACAAGGATTGCTTAAGTCCTCAGCATAAGAACATCTGAAGCTCATAAACAGTTTTATAGGAGCTAGTTCGGGGTTTTTTTCTAGTGCTGCAATTTGAAGTGATTCACATTTCTTTTACTTTCAGTCTTCATTTCATCCTGTTTCAGCCAAATTCTGTCAGTTTTATTCAGAACAAACAGTAATTTATACTGCAAATCATCCAAATGATATCACTATCACCACTCAAGAAATAAAGTATTACTCAGAGAGAACATGAACCATAGACAAAGGAGTCTTGAGGTACTTGATATGTACTTGATATTTTGATATAGTTGATAGATCTGTTTCATATAATATTTCTATGAAAGATATGGGAGGAACAGTTTCAGAGCAGTTTTGCTTCTTTATCCTTGTGTGTGTAATATAACTTGAATTAGTAATAAAACCCTGGAGCTTCCCTCAACTCCACAACAGTGGAAGTCTTCACTCTCTTTTGAGCACACTTGTTCTCTGAAGAGCAAACTGAAGTGTTGTACTCTAGACTGCTCCTGTATCACATATTCAAAAGGAAAGTAACAATTTTTACAGACCTTTACCTTTAGAAATATAAGAATCCCAGGTCCCTACATGAAAGAGCATACAGTCTTTACACATAACCAGCAGTAGTTAAGCTATATTTTTTTATAGTTTAGATATTTTATTCCATGTGTTTCTGTTTTTTTTTTTTGGTTTTGTTACAGATGACCAAGTGGAAAACATTTGAAGACATTTCAACCAGTTAAAGCAGTCTGTGGTTCTGTCAGCAAGACTACACAAACTTTCTTTCTACAATACTGCCAGTGTGAAAAAGAAAACTTACTGAGGGCCTTGGGCTGACCTTTACTTGGAATTTATTAAAAAATTACTTAGGCAATTAGAATTGCATATTATTTTGTTTGGAAATCATAAACTGATATTCAATACTGCTATTATTTTATGTAAATATTCTACAATAGTGGGAACGTTTGCCAGTTTTCATACGCTTAGTTTCAATGTTGGTTTTATAATGAAAGAAGACCAAAATCAAGGGCTAGAATCTCGTCAAATGTAATTCCTTCATTAACAATATTTGATAAAATCGTAGAATCATAGAATAGCCTAGGTTGACCTTAAAGAACATCTAGTTCCTCTTCCCCTGCCGTGGGCAGGGACACCCTCCACTTGACCAGGTTGCCCAAATTTCCCATCCAACTTGGCCTTGAACAATGCCAGGGAGGGGGCAGCCACAACATCTCTGGGCAAGCAGTTCCAGTGCACCACCACCTTCACAGGGAAGAGTTTCTTCTTAATATCTAATCTAAATGTACCCTCCTTCAGGTTAAACCTATTAACCCTTGCCCTATCACTACATAGAATCATCATAGAATGGTTTGGGTTGGAACAGACCTCAAAGATCATCCAGTTCCAACCCCCCTGCCACGGGCAGGGACACCATCCACTAGGTCAGGCTGCTGGTTACATGCCCTTGTAACAAGTCCCTCTCCAACTTTATTGTAAGGCCCCGTTTAGGAACTGGAAGGCTGCAGTAAGTTCTCCCCAGAACCTTCTCTTCTCCAGGCTGAACAAGCCCAACTCTTTCAGCCTGTCTTCATAGGACAGGTGCTCCAGCCCTCTGATCATCTTTGTGGCCCTCACCTGGACTCTTGTTACTCTTAAAGACTGAGGCAAAGAAGGCATTGAATAGCTCAGCCTTTTCCTTATCATTTGTCTCTGTGTTTCCCCCTGCATCCATTACAAGGATGGAGATTCTCTTTAGCCCTCCTTCTGCTGCTAATGTATTTATAAAAACTTTTTTGTCTTTTACAGTAGTAGCCAGATTAAGTTCTAGTTGGCCTTTAGTCATAATTTTGTCCCTGCATAACCTCAGGACATCTTTGTAGCCCTGAGTTCTCTGCTCTTTCTTCCAAAGATCTTGAACTCTCCCTTTTTTAAAGTCTCCAGCTTTTTTTTTTTTTTTTAATTTCTTCTTTCTGATTGGACAAAGCTGAGGGATTGGAATTTTTTTTGTTCAATCCTTTATTAACTTAGAAGCAGCAAACCAGGTGTGTGGACAAATTGCAGAAAGTAAATTACAGTATTAGAGATGTAAGTAAAGCTCTGAAGTGCAGCCTAAGTCAGCACTTGCTCAGTCAAAAGTGCCTAGGAACTCTGAGGCAGGTACATTCAGGTAAATTGCACACCCTCACCACCCCTGGCCCTATGCAAAGTATTTCCTAGGGCTTTCCTTTGAGAAAACTGAGAAATATGAAAAGTATCTCACACCTACAGAAGAGACTGAAAAACATATCTAACCATATTGAGTGAAATTAGTTCCTAGCATAGAAGAATATGATTCCTGAGGGAAAATAGAAAAAGAAAAGGAAAAATTGAAAAAAAATAAAAACGACTCTTCCACTTGTGAAACAAGGACATTTTTGTGATTTGCTGGTTGTAACTACATATTTTATCTATACAAAAGAAAAAACACAAAACACACAAATATTTCTATCATAATTATCTAAAACCAGATAAAACAGTTGCAGGCATGTGGCCAGAAAAACCTAAATATATATTGTAGATGCTTCACCTGAACTTTCCTATATTAACTTAAAAAACCCAAGACATTATATTTTCTGAGTCAAACAATTATGCCAAAGATAACAAGAGAAGAGTAGATGATACACATTGTGTGTCCTCAAACTAGTTTAAGTCATGCTCTTTTGTTCAAGGTAATTGGATGCATCATTATCATTCTTGGTTGTAATAAGATACATATAAATTAGAAACAATGTGACGAATCATCTGCTGGCGAATATCAACATAACTCCATTGACTGAAATGGAGATGTATTGAATTCAGTTAATTGCCTGTTCTGCTTTACATCAGCCGAGGAGCTGGGACAAATTGTATTTTCACCAGTATATCTTAAGTATTATTACTGCATTAATAGTATTATCTTTGAGTCCACCAATTTAGATTAAACAATAGACAGAAAAAAATATTCTGCATTTGAATATTGTGCATATCACAGAAAACAAAATTTCATGGGATGTTAATAATTTAATAATTCATGCCAATTTTTTCTTTCATGTAACATATTTCACTTTCTATTACAATTCTGAAGAAGTACAATACACATGCAGAAAATTCCCACATGTAATTTAAAATATAAAGAAAAAGTCTAGATAAAATACTGGATGGCAAATTTAATAGACAAATAATAGGATCCAATGACAGATAAAGTAACAATACTGTACAGAAAATCAAGAGTGAAGTTACTTTAAACAATCTGATCAGATTTTACTAGAAATTCTGTGTTGGATTCTTTTCCTTCAAGCACTTAAACTGCTTGTTCAATTTCGATGTGTCAGTTTCTTTAGAAAAAAGATTTAGAAGAACAAAGTTAAGGAGCAATTAGGCTTTTATTCTGGGTATGCTCAATTGACTCCTGGAATACCAGCACAATAATAAAAGAAGAATCTGAAAGTTATACAATTAAGGAAGATTCTACCTATTGCCAGGCACTTCACCCCAACAAGGGAGCTAGGATTCCCAGACTTACTTATTTTCTATGGCTATCTATCTGTGGAGAAAAAAAAAGAAGAAAGGTGGGGGGTGGGAAGTGGAGGGTGGGGGATATGGGTGGGGGGAGGGGGAGGAGAGAGAGTGGGAAAAAAAAAAGAAAACCACTTTTAAACCAGAAACCACAGTGCACTTCAGCAGGCTAGTGTGGAAGTAACCTGAACCATTCTCTGGAGGAATATAAATAGACTATTTGGATGCTGAGCTTAGATGGTACTAGGTTGTAACCTACTTCAATTGCGTACATACGAATATGAGATTTATTGTGTAATTTTACTGGGTTTTTTTTTCTAAGGCTCTGCTGATGTTTTACAGATAAACCATTAGTCACAAATATGAAACCCTTAAGACTTCACTTGAGAGAGTTGCATGTCATTGTGTTCAGGATTAATTTTTTTCCTGTTTGCAGGGTCATTCTGTGCAGCCTTATCCCCACAGGACATCTCAGGTCATGAATGCTGCACATGGGGTTTTTAGAGGTTCTGTCCCAGGGAAACTGTAGCCTCCAGATTATTCTGGCTCAGAGTTTCAAACACTTTAATTTAATTTTCTAGTAGTTTGCAAACTGTATTTCAGTCACCAGATTCTATCCATTCAAATAAATGAACTGGGTACAGAAATGAGGGAAAGAAAAGCTACATTGTTCGCAAGTGAATTTTATGTCTTAAAAAACCCAGAGCAACAGAACAAACAAACAAATAAACCTACAAAAAAAAATCAAATACCTTAATTCAAAGTCTTTGAGGATTTAGGGATGTAAGCGGCACCAAGACAGGAAACTACTGAGGTCTTTCTGGTACGTTTTAAAGGTGTGAGGAGAAAAGAGAGCAGAGAGGAACATGTATGTGTTCATCGCAACACAAGTACTGATCAAATGGAAAATGTGACATCACTGAGAACTTGCTGAGGAGCCTGAAGATGTCAAAGCTAACCAGTAGGAATATTGGATAACCCCACATCCTGCAAAACAACACAACTGTGGAGAGTTTGGATTTCTTAGATCTTTATTAGTGACAATTCCTCATGATTAAAGCACTTATGGCAAACTCTGTGAAGGTTACAACGGCTTTGGTAAAGTCAGTGAGACTCTGCATGTAAGCCTAAAACAATTCGTAAGATCAAGCATAGACTGTGACCTTAGTTGGAACCTTTTAATGAAATCTATTTAGATGAAAAGCAGAATAATTTTGTCATTTTATTTTCACGGGGGTTTTTTTTTGGTTTTTTTTTTGTTTCTGCTGCTTTCAACAAAAACTTATGTGATGTTTTTACTTAGGTGAAAATTGTGCCATTAAAATCTTACCAAACATTTCCAGTAAACATGGATATCATGACAAATATTCAATATAGAGGTGGAAACCAGGCTGGTAAATTGAAAGTACCTGAGATCATTCCTTCATATATCATGGAAATCATCTTTGGGTTATTCTAGTGCTTTAGCTATGCCCAGGAAATTTTACAGTTGGTCAAGGACAAAACTGAACCAAGAAATGCTCAAACTATTTGGAAATACATAGTCGCAGTACCTAGGAACATTTTCTGTCACTTTACAATTTACCAGAAGATATAGAGCCAGGGAGCCAACACTGAAAGCCTCCATGATGATATTATACGAGAATTATGCACATAAAGAGTTTTTCTTTGAACACAGCCTAACAGACTGAGTCTGCACCACATACTGCAGTCTTCCAGAACTGACAAATTTCAGAAGACATTCAGAAGAGAAAAAAATATATGAAGTTTTGTGTGTGTTTTACAAAATGGCTGCATTAAAGGAAAACATTATTAACAGTATTAACAGTATCATAGTTAATATTTTTATTAGTTTTAGATTTGATCTGATCAAAAGTTTTGAAAAGAGAGGAAAATTAATAGAAAACTTTTAATTTCCTAAAATAATTTAATCATAAATCTAGAATAAATATATTTTTATTTCTTTCAGAAAGCATTTCAGCATTTTTTAACAATCAGTTCTAAAGATGGGAGTGATTCCCTGATTCTCTGTTTCTGGTTATTTTCACACTTGCAGAATGACTCATTTTTCTTGATGATGTGATGACTGCTGGGTGTCTTGGATTGGACAAGTAAATCAGCATAATTTTGTAAAGTACTGAGAAGACATTTTTACTTAGGAAAATTAATGAAAAAAAAAAAGAGCTGTACATTCCACAGATAAACTAGAGATGCTTTTGTTTCACTTCATATGGCAAAATGTTATTTCATAACATAACATAGATGTTGATGAGGTGCTTCAGGAAGTACAAGTTGATAGAATTTCAAGATCATTAAATTGTGTACTAAAATATTACAGCTGACTATAAGCTCTAAAGAAAATCTGTTTGTCTTGAAACCAAGAAAGCAACACAAACTGCTATCAAGCTTTCGGTAACAAGGAAAATATCCAGTGAACTCACCTGGTGTCACTATATATTCCCATAGAAAAGAAATTTTGAAAAGCAAAATTACTTTTTTTTCATGTCTCAATAAGTATAAATCAAAATGATTGCCTCTTCTGTATTATAGTTCAAAGTGAGAGACACAAGTTCTGAACTTTTCTTCAGTAGAAGATATAGGTCCCATAAATGTGATGGTATCCTTGTTATAGGATTTAGTTTAATATTTTGGGAAAGCATTGCAGGGTTTTTTTTTTTACATTTGCAAATAGTTTAGCTGAAAAGTAGATGATCCATTCAGATAATAGGAAATACCTTCTTGTGGTTTGGTGAATATTTTTATTGGGGGGTAGGGGGATAAAGACACTTCTTAATGATTACATCAGAAGTAAAAATGTGTTCAGTACATCAAATATGGTTATAATTAGGAAATAAAGGCTGACACTGAAATTGATTCCTTTCACTTTGAATCATCCAGCTGTGATCACATCACTAGTAAAAAAGGGAAACTCTACCTCCACTACTTGGTACTTTTACTTCTTTCTCTGCTGTTTGTTCTCTTGGGGCTTTTCTGATCATTTTATTTTGATTTGGAGAATAGGAAGCATGCTCCTCTGATGTTTCTTCTGCAACTGTTTATCCTTCTGACTGTAAGCTTCTAGATGACAGGTGAAAGACAGTTTTCCTGTTTCATAAATATTTCAAAATATAAAATTGGAATGAAAAGTCAAAATCTCTTTCACGCATTCAAAAGAGAGGAAAAAATCTGAGTTTAGTGAATACATTTCCTTTTGGTAGATTCACAACCCTTCACACTTATTTTGACAGTTTTAAATGATGCATACTGAGCTTAAAATTCAAAATGAAAAATCATGTTGAAGAGCAAAACCATATTATTGGCATCATACATATGCATAATATGTTTTTATTGAATATTTGTTTTAATCCATGAAATCCTCAAGAATGCATCTTTCAGAAAGAAAGCATGAACTAGACTTTTAAAATAATATCCTTATCCTTTTTAATGCGGGAAGAAAGATCTGCCAATTTATTTGTAACACTGCCTTCGATTTTCTATTAAGTTTGAATGATAATGAACTGTATTCCTGCATTTTCTCATACTTTCTTCTCTCCTATTCTTTCAGTGTAACTTCTGGAAGTCAGAAAGTCAAGGAGAGAGACTGATCTTACAACGGAACCAAAGATTAGGGATTCAATTTCTAGAGTTCTTTCTCTCCTTATGTGTCTGCCTCCAATCTCCATCAGTCATTAATGCTTTTGAATTAGCTGATCAGAGACCTACAGCTAAAGAAATGGAAACAAAGGCCACTTCAAAAGTTTCATTTCAAAACATTACAGCAGCTAGTTACTCTCACCAATCTGCATTTGATCTGTGTTTAACAATATTGTATTTGATTAAACAACAATTATAGATGTGGAATAAAAGTCTAAATTGTGGAAGAAAGCAGAAATGAATCTTCTGTTGTCAAGATAGAAGGACTATCTTGACTGTAGATATAGCTTTTGGTCAACTGAAACATTCTGAAGGTATTCAGAATTACTTAAAACTTTTCATAGAATCATAGAATGCTTTGAGTTGGAAGAGACCTCAAAGATCATCTAGTTCCAACCCCCTTCCATGTGATAACTCCCTTTTTGTGTAATTTTTCACCTCAAATGGGACTATGTACTTAGTTCCAACAATATAGTTGGTGAGAATGAGGAATAGAGATAAGTTAGCATGATAGTGAACATTCCAGAAAGAGTATTTCAGTCTATCTTTCTAATCAATCTGTGAAGACTTTAAATGTATCATTCTTTACTGAATGTTAACCACTTTTTATTTCTATGAAAGTAGAAGGACTCTTTAGACCTGTCTGAAATATGTATTCTGTGAACAAGTTTCGCTTTTATTATTAAACCAAGTCTTTGTTTTCTGTTTGCTTTTTTGCAGCCAAATATAATAAATAGAAAATATTGTCTTCTATTGCTGTCCTCTATGAGTTGCATAAATATTATTTTACATAACAGAAAAAAAAAAAACACCAATTAAAATCTAGAATAGTAAGATCCAGATTTTAAAACTAAACTTGGATGACCACAGCAGCACCTCTTAAATAACAAATGTTCATTGTCCTTTATCCATAAGTGGACATTCATTTTTGTCAAGGTAAATATATGGCCATTAAAGAGAGATCTGAAGGGATTTGCATCCTGTCTCTTTCTCATACAATGTTTCTGTAATGATTTTTCAGACAAAATCTCACAAAAAATTCTTAAGAGTTCATCTTTAAGTTAAGTAAATCTTTTGTTTGCTTTCTGAATAATGAAATATACTTTGGAAGCATCGTCCTTTTCTTATTACTTTGTATTAAATCCCTTCTAGACCATAAAAGTGTATATATGTTTTGGGATTTTTTGGCTCCTGAGAAAATACAAAACCTTTTTGGGACAACACAATGCAGAATAAAACAAATAGAAAGAACCCGCAAAATTCTATTTCAGTGATATCTTGGAAGTTAAACAAAGACTTAAGGGTTTAGTTTCAGTTTTTCAAAATTTTAATTGCCGATCTTCATTGCAAGATGTAATAAGCAGAACATTTACAGGTTCACTCAGAAACTAGGAAGATAATGTTATGTAACACCTGACTTGTTCATTCTGTTTTCCTAAGCAGCTAAGGATCCTATTGAATGACATGGTTAACTGGCATTTTGGTGATCGGATTATAATGACATGTGGAAACGTCCATGTATTTGGATATAAATTATACTTGTACTGTGTGAGCTTTCTAGGAAACTAGGGCCTTAATTCAGATACACAGAGTGCAATGCTCATGCAGCACATAGAAGGCACAGATGATGGAATAATAGTATTCTGTAATAGCTAAATTTGCTACCTCTATCAACACTGAACATTTATAGATGATGGAAAACAAAATATACATATGAGAAGTCAAAATTTGTCTCTATTTTTTTAGAATATTTTTCACCAAATATTTCATGTTGTTGAAGATGGTTACTATGAGCAGCAGGTTAGGTCTCTACCACTGTTAGCTTTCATGCATAATTAAGCTTTCAATCCATAATAATGTAAACAATGAAAATGAATACAAGGCACATTTCCCCAACCAAAAGATTATTATGAAATATTGTAATTATGTAAGATCTTGAATTTTATATTTGTAGACTGCCTGTGACTTTTTAGTTTTCTGCATTTGTAAACAGCCTATCTGCAGCAATATCCATCCATGGCTGAGTACATCCTCAGTCTTATTTAGATTTTAACACATTTGCTTATTTGGGGCTTGACTGTCTGCCAGCAGAGCACTAAATATAGCTGGGTTTTGTTGTTTTGGTTATTAACTGATGAGCAAGATTGTTTACTATGTTAATCAGTGCATCCTTACTCTTGCCTTGAAGGCTATTTAGACTGATGCTGAATATTTCAGTTAATTAGAAGAAGTCGTCATGCTGGATCCATACATTTTGTATATAAGGTTAATTTTACTGTTGTACTTACTTCTGCTATAACCATATATCAATGGTTTAACTATCCCATTTGAATTTCTTCAGTCTGTGCAAAGATTCCCTGGAGCTACAGAGGCACTTCGCAATGTCTCACATCAGATACCAGTAGCTGACTGAAAATGATACAATGATCTCCATCTTTTAGTGTCCATGATCCCTTGCCAGTCCCGCAGAATGCAGCAGTAGAGTGCAACATTGTGTTAAGCACTTGCAATTGAGGAAGCTGCAGGGAGCCTCAGAACGTTGAATGCAGTAGAAAAATACCATTATTGAAGTATTAATAATCTTGTGTAAAAGAAATAAAGAAAAAAAAAAAGGTTGATGGTTTCAAGACAGTCAGACAGTTGTTTGCTTTCTTCATGATTACACAATTTGATGTAGACACTGACAGATGTTGATTTCATAGCTCCATCTTTTGTTGAGACAGACTAAGGAAATGAGATTTCCACAGTCAATGAAAGCAGTGAAAGAGCTTTCTGGAAACACTTTACAAAAAACTCAAAACATTGGCAACTGCATGTCTGGAAATGTGGCGTTAATGATTCAGCACATGTAGCAAGAGATTAAAAAATTAATATTGATATTCCTAAGAACCCACCCACAGGTGCAGGAATAGTCAGTCTCCAATGAAGTTACTTGAATTATCTTATATTTTATATTATAGTTGGCAAACAAAATGTAGTATGAGGAAATTGAGGTTTCAAAAGATTCAAGTACATGGACATGTGGAGAAAGCATACACCATGGAAAAAAACCTGCTAGTTAATAGTCTCCTGAAAGTATTATCTGATAGTAAGAACCTAGTAAGAGGTACAGGTAAATATATGCATAACTTGAAATGAAACAAACGGAGAAAAACCCAGCAACTTAATTTTCATTGAATTGTGATGTCTCAATTCAAGAAGGATGGAGGGTAGGACACAAAGAAACTAATTAAAAAATTCTGATTTCTCTTCATATGATAGATTTTTGTAAATATTAACTTCAAGATATCTTTGGCTGTGATAAATGTTTTAATGAAATACAAAACGTATCATGAATTGTCTTTTAAAAAGGATCTAAACAAAGTATGAGATTTCCAAAAGGAACATAAAGTCTTTTTTTCTTCAAAACCACCTTAATTCAAAAGGAGATTATACTATACCATAAGAACAAAGTTATACTTCATAAATTCAGCCTATTTTTAAATGGATACATACTAGGAAACACTGCAAACACACAAAAATTTGAGAAATTATATTAAGCCTATAAAATGGCAAGAACTGAAATGGCAAAGATTTACAAAACAACTTCTACACTAGAAAACAGCATTTAAAAATGAATTGTGATGTTGAAGTCCTAGAAGTCAGCAAACACTAGCAACATGCAGGTAGGTTTAAGAGTTATGAGTTGCTTAATGACTGTGTTTCTTTTTGTATAGTGAAATCAGTTTGTAGGTAGCTGGCAGTAGAGCAATAATGCTGTTCTCAGATAATATTTCAAGTCTGTGGCAATGCTGCTTTTCTTCAGATCTTCCTTTCTGCAGTATATTCTGCATTTCTTAGCTGTGTTTTGGCATGATATTTTCAGCCCCAGAGTTTGCCTTCTGCTTTTCCTTTCCTTTCTCTAGTTTGGCCTTTGGCTCCCCTATTGTTCTCTTGACCGTGATTTCAGTCCCCTGGTCTCTCTGATCCGTTTTCTGAGCCTCTTCATATCTTTCTACATTTTTGGCTCTTTCTTTCTCTTTTTTATTTTCATCTTCTCCCATTTATAATGTTGCACAATTCCCACATGGCTTTGGTTAATGTACTCTTCTCTCGCTTTTTCGTAAGTAGGACTAAGCTAAAGAATTCCACAAACTGTTTTTAGAAGCAAATTAAAATGTTTTAGCTTCTCCAGGCCTCTCTCATTTCTGTTGGATTTGGTTTAAATGTGTTGATTCCAAATTCGTGTTGGAAGAGGATGGAAAAGATGGAATGATGACCCTCCCTCTCATGGAGGAGAGATACTTGAAGGGTCTTACGAGTATATGATCTGCTTTGTGAAAGAAGTGGCTGTATTACCTATCTAGTAAATTTATTTATTTTTCAGGATCACAGTCAGTTAGAAAAGAGGGATTAGATCACAGCATCTCTTCAGCACTGAATTTACCTTCATGAGAAGAGGCACAAAAAGGTCTTGTGGGAAGAAAGATCACAAATTCATCCTACATAATTTGAGATCCCTAGCTGAAATACTTAGGAGTATAGTCAACCTTGTAAAGCCAAAAGAGAGAGCTACTTGAAGGAAAGACCTAGATAATGAGACAGGACAAGGGGCAATGGCCTCAATTTAGAGCATAGGAAGTTATGCACCAATATGTAGAAGAACTTTCTCAGTGTAAGGGTGATGGAGCACTGGGACAGGCTGCCCAGGGAAGTTGTGGAGTCTCCATCCCTGGAGATATTCAAGACCTGTCTGGATGCCTACCTGTGTGATCTGTCCTAAGGAACCTGCTTTGGCAGGGAGGTTGGACCCGATGATCTCTCGAGGTCCCGTCCAACCCCTACGATTCTGTGATTCTGTGATAATTGGAAAGTTCATATGTTAGACTGAAAAACCTGCTAGAGGTCTCTATCTCCCCCTCTGGTCAAGAAAACTAGAAATGCTATAACCCTACCTTAGGTACATTCCTCATTCCAAGGTTAAGTGGAATGCACACAGTTCAAAAAGCGTATCTTAAAATAACCTGGGGCATGTGAAACTAAGTGTTTAACTACTAACATGGACTCTTCACAGCTGCCAGGATTCTGAGGCCACCCATGGAGGTACCCATTCCTGCCTACAGTCCTGGGGCTCCCCCAACCCTGCCTATGGCCCAAGACCCTATTCCAACACTCAGGGCCATCAGCCCCTGCCGCAGTAATACCACAACAGGGCTGGCCTCCAGCTCTCCACAGCCCTGCCCTGCCTTTCCCTGCTGTGGGCCCTACCAGGCCAGAACAATATTCCCACCCAGGGGTATTTATCCCTGCCCCAGGGATACACCCAGAGCCCATGACTGGAACTTCCCTGGTGCCTTCTTGCCAGCTGCCCTTCTCCTGGCTGGGGTGGTAGGACAGGCCTCATCCCTTGTCTCGCCCTGCGTGCTGATGGACACTTTCTCCTAGGAGCTCCTGCCCCTCTGCGCCCCAGCAATGTTTCTTTTTCATATGACTTTTTCCATTTCTCTTTGCTTCATTTCCCCTTTAGCTGTGTCTCTGATTTTAGAGAATATTTTTGTCTTATATCTCTTAAAGCAGGATCCTCAGGGGCATTTAGGTGCCTAATGAAGCAGACCTGGACTAGTGGCATTTTTCACACTCCTTAGGCGCTTCAGTTCTATTGAAAACTAAGCACAAGACTATGCTTTGCTCCTCGCTTTCATTTACTTTGTCATTTGTATCCCCATTACCCCAACACTGGGCAGGAGGTGGGTGTAAACCTAAGGCAGAATGGCAGATATCTCTGGGAATCTGAGAAAAGAGAGAGGAAACAGACCGTAGCAAAGGATAACCAAGTGGAAGGAGGATAACAAATCAAGGTGATATGTAATGGTTTACTTCGTTCCTCTGCAGAGCTCCCATTACTCAGGGGTGCCAGGCAAGCTGGCTCTGTGTCACCTGTGGTGCATGTGCAATCAATTGGCACACATGTGGTGGATTTGTTTTTTGCATGTTCATGAACCATTCAGTCAGAAACTTGGTAAATCCTCATTAAAACAAGAAAAGCAATACATCACCATTAAAAGCAGTATGTTTACCTCCAAAGCCATTAAAGCAGGCAGTTTGATTCAGTGTTGGGTATAAAAGGGATGGAGTGACTATCTTGTGCAGGAAAAAGTGCTTACATATATTGAGAAAAGCACATACGTAAGTGTGGGATGGGTATCTAGAGTTTTTAGACACAAGAAGGGAGCATTATAAATTAATGTTTGCACTTGTTTCTAGTACTGAAAGAAAATTACAAACAATTGTACTGGAAAAGTTGAAATACATATTCAGTGTTTGTATGCTAAAAGATAAGCATTTTGTGGATCAAGTCTTCCCAAATCATCTTAAGAACTAGCATGGGACACAGTGAAACAATTTTCCCAAAGTCTTTTGAAATCTGGCTGCTGCCACGAGTTTTGAGGTGTTTTACAGTGATGTGTATGGTTAGCCTCTTTATACGGCTGTCTGGAGGTGGTTTCTGTGCTGAGAATAGATAAGGCAATTGGCACCATGCTAAGGAAACATTAGGAAAGACAAACTTCTAGTACCCTGGGTGATGTTGTGAGGGTAGTAATTCTAAAAGAATTAAAAAATTTAAAAAAATAAAAATATGTCACATAAACACAGGTTCTCAGGGCAAGCAGTTAGGATGAAAGTAAAGTGAGCAAACATGTCACAAAGGCATTGCAAATGTAGTCAACACAGCAAAAGAGAAAGATGTGTCCAACAAGCAAGTGACAAGTGGCAAGTACTGTCTTCTCTGAAGGAGAAAGTTTCATTGTAAATGATAGTTTATTGCCACAAGGCTCTAAGATCAATTTATAATTCCTCATCTCAGTTTGTCAGCACTGTTCTATGCAAATTAGCTGTCAAATAACTTGAATTAACCCTTATCCTGATACAGATATGACTTTGGACATTTCCTGATTAAATAAGAAAGCTTGTGATTTACTGGAAAGATAAACTACTTGCAGTGTCAGGCATCCTGCTCATGGCTGGGTTGAAGCCCATTTCCTGGAAGAAGATTCTGTACAGTCTATAGACTTGATGCATGTGGTCCATTTCCAATAGCAAGCATGAGGGAGACCTGGAGCACTCCAACCAGTGGGAAAACTTACATCATGTTACTGCTTGGAAACAGGAGATGTCTCTTGAAAAACAGCTTGAGATGTCTCCTATATCCATTAATAATGAACACCTTCCAGGAAAAACTTTGTGTATGAAAACATGATGCTAGGTTAGGCTAAAATTTCGGATTACTGCGTTCATTTAGGTCTGTGCTTGTACTAAAAAATAAGATGGTCCTAAGCTTGCCTTTGTGAATCTAATTTTGGTATCAAGGTATCTCTGACATAATTTTCAGACAATTTATAACATATACAAGTTATGCCTGCACAACAGAGCTCACTGTCTAAAGCTGTCAGGTAAATTTTGTTTACAGACTGTTAGTTAAAAATCTGTTAAATAGATAGAAACTCTGGGCTTCTTGTGGGATAAAAGACATATAAGATATCCATCCAGAGGTTTTATTTAATCTCCAGCTTTTAGTCACCAGAGAGAGAATAAAATCAGTTGTTTTATTTTTTCATTCAGAGGTTCTAAGCTGTGTGTATATAAAAATATATATATATAGAGAGAGTTCTCTTTAATGGTGGAAATATACTTACGTAATTTTACAAGTTCATCACATAGCCGTCATTATGAAAAGTATCGTGAATACTTTTGAAGTCAGGGGAGAGAAATGGACATTTTTTCCTGAACATGGTTCACCTTATCTTTTGTTAATGTCTAAAAAAGGAAGAAGTTCCTGGAGCTATTAACAAGTTTCCATTGTCTATATAAAGGTGATTTGGATAATTCGATCAGATTTAAATGTATATGGTAGACATACATTTGGGCAGATGAATCCCATTTGAAGTTAAGTGCTGTAGATGGGATGATATGATGAGAAAAGAAAATTTAAACCAGTTTATCTTGTCATTCCTGAACACATTCCTGAGCAGAGATTCTATGCTTTGCTGGTGTTGCATCTTACTTTCCAAATATGAACTGTTGTAATGTCCCAGATGCTAAATTCTTAAAAGGTACCTTTTTCTCTTAGGATAAAATCCCATAAAGAAAAGTATTGGAACATCATCTGAGAAACTAAAAAGGTTTAGGTTACATACAATTAGAGAAATTGGTCTACCTGAAAATTCTCATGGTTCAATTGATTTTTTTACTCCAATTTTGCTAGGTAGTGAAGAAGGTGAATCTAGGCTAGCAACAGGATCAATACATGTTACACTATTTTTTTAATTTCTAGCACAAAGGAATCTTATAATGAAAAATTACCAGAACCAGAAAATAATATGCAGGATAAATAAAAAGCAAAAAATAGTGATTCAGTATGGCTTGAATAAAATGCTCTCTGTTTATGGAGAAGGGGTATATTATGTTTTGCATGCCTTACATCATTCATGCCTTAAAATGCATAGAAATTACTTCAAAGCTGCAAGGCCTGCTTTGTATGTATTTGGTTCAGGATCAAAATGTATATGCAGAGAAATATTAAAATGTAACCTTCTGTAGAATTTATATTTTTTTGAGAAAAGTTTCAACATTTGTATCCCTCTCTAGATATTATATTAAGATGTAAATTAAGATTTAAATTATTTAAATAAGACATTTCTAGTTAGTCAGATGTGATAGTGTATTGCCATTGTGAGTCATTTTTAACGTAGGAAAGCCTACAGGATGCTACCAAAATGTATGTGACAAGACATGATACGATGCACAGAGGTGGAGGGCAGCCCACATGACCCTCTTCAGAGCAAGAATCAATCTGTAAATTAGACTTCCTATCTTTTGGGGTCCAAACCCTGGAATTCTTTAGGAGAACCACAAGAAATTTGGACTCATTCTTCTTAAACTCAAGAAGCTATTAATTCTTAAACTGAGGCTTTCTGTTCATGACAAAAGAAAAAGGGTTAAAAGAAGAGCTGCAGGGATTATTTTTTTATCAACACTGCATTTTGTGAGACTGATCCCACATATGTAATAGTATTTACTAGGTCAAGACTGTAATGGAGTTTTAAAAAGATAAAGTTTTGCCTTTCTTGGGGTTGGAAACAGGTACCAGACAGTTTAATTCCACCAGAAGAGAAGGACTTTGTACTTGTGATAGAATCAGGAGACGTTCTGGCAAAAAGTTGAAAGCCCTTTAGAGATCAGTTGCCTCAAGTCTTAGAAATCAATTTGGAATTTTCTGGATCTAATTTGATTTGCATCTGATCTCCTAAATTCCATTGAAGCACAATATTAGGTGCCTAAATCCTTTTCTCTTTCTCTTCAGTCCAATATTTAATGATTAGCAATAAGAAGTCCTTCTGTTCAAAAATGCCATAAACCTTAAAGCATTAGCATCACTGGAAAAAGTTCTTCTTACAGAAAGGGAAACAATAAGCACGTGTCAAACCTAACAGCTGACAAGGTCTGTTTAAACAGAAACCTAATGTCTTCAATACGAACATGGCTAGACAAGACTTATGCCTAACAAATCAACTATACCTCCAATAATCTTCAACAAGGAAAAGAAGAAGAAAAGGTAGAAGCTTCTTAGCAAGTTTTCTTCTCAAAGATGAAATGAGAATTATTTGATGTGGATAATTAAAACAAATGATGTTTGCATCACAATGTTTACTGTATTTAGTCTTGATAATACACACCTTGCACACAGCCTGAAGCTTAAATGTTAACTAAGGAAACTGAGATGAAAGACTACACACACTGTTTGGTGACAGAAAATGTTAGAAATGTTACTACTGTGGAAGGCTCTTTGGTTAAAAGGCTAAAATCATCAGAGAGATTTAAAATCATTAGACTTCTAAGACAAACAGAGTCCTTCAATTGTTTGCTATGGTTAACATCAGCTGAGATTGTGGAATGAAAGAAAATTATTTTTTTAAAAATATAAGAAGAAAATAGTAAGGAAAGGATTGACTGTAAAGCAATATCGGCAGAAAATTAATGATAGATTTAGTTGATATAGCTAGAACCCAAAATTATCATCAAAATCTACCTGTAGGTTTTTGATTTATATATTTACGTTTAAAAATTTAGGTTTTTCAAGTTCAGTAATAGAGGTATATAGCACTGTCCTGGTTTTGGCTAAGAGTTAATATTCTTTCTAGTAGCTGGTATGGTGCTGTGTTTTGGATTTAGAGTAGGAGTAATATTGATAACACACTGATGTTTTTACTTGTTGCTTACACTAATAGAAGGACTTTTCAGCTTCTCATGCCCTGCCAGGTGTGCACAAAGCTGGGAGAGCACAGCCAGGACAGCTGACCCAGTCTGGATAGGCAAGGAGATATTCCCTACTATATAATGTCATACTCTGTATATAACTGTATATGTAAAATCCTGCTAACAACATCCCTACTGCTCCTCATAAATGTCAGGTGCTTAACTGCTAGGGAGCATTTACACCTTTAAACCCTTTTCTACTTATACCAATAGTGTCACTTGTTCTCAACCATACTTACCAAACTGGCAAATATTTTGATTAAATGTGTTACTAGAACTGGGCAGTTAAGCTTAATTAAATGGAAGGCATAGAGACCAGTCCTTTTATATATATAAAACTGGGTATATTTTTATGGAACAAACTGAGATACACTACTTTGAGTGTCCTTAAACACATGCCTTTAATAAAGTGAACAATCTAAGTAAAAGTCATCATGCAATATCAGATATAGGAATGCTTGAATTTCTGCCTCTAGGTTTGCATCTGACTGCGTTTGTTACTAGACTTAAGTGTGTGGTCAGAAATAAGAAGAGTTGACATTTATATCTCCAATTATATATTTGTTGCAGTTGAGATCATAGCAGAAAGAACAGTCCCAGCCTCGAGGTGGATGTTTGTTTCATTGAGAAAGGTAAGTAGGGTTTCTTTTTCCATGTGTTCTGTGGAGTAAATGTCTCCATACTCCTCACACTGTGCTTTGTAAATCTTATTAAATATTGTATTTTGTAGAGATGTAGATTTCACAGGGTGGCAGAGGACATAAGAAAGGGATTTTACCACTGAGTATCAGGCACATTTGCATATTTAGCTCTTCAGACTTTAGATTGTTATGCTATCATTCAGAGAAATGCTGCAAGCATATGCATAAGTGGATATAACTGTGGTGTGGAGGTGCTGGGTTTCCTCTTTGGAATACAATGACTGCACCTGTAGTCAGAAAAATAAATAAATAACTGACAGCCATAAACTACTCAGGAAAGTAGTCTACAAATTACAGTAGTCTATAATTTACAGTTTATAAGGTGACTAGCTTAAATACTGTTCTTCCAGAGTTGCTTAACAGAGAGGCAGGTCAAAATATGGAACTACATAGCAAAAGGAGTAATATGGAAAGACCTAGAAACCAGTTTTGAAATAAAGAGAGTTGGATCTCTGGACAAACTTTCAGAAAAGGACAGAATGTAAGATTGCATAGACTAATGGGATCAAAACGATGAGATAAAACTTGATACATATTTGCTTGTGGTAATTATAAGCTGTTCTCAAGAGTCATTTAGTTTTCATCTGGCCATTAACCATTTTAATGTGTTTGTATGCTATATTGGTGTTTGAGTTTCCCATGGACTGAAGCTTTCAGACTATTATTTCTATACATAATAAGAAATAATATATATTACTGAAACATTACCTAGCAACTTTTTCAAGACAAACTAATCACATGGTCCTATTAACAAAGATTTACACAGCATATAAGGAAACTTTTTGAAATGTTTTTTTGGTTATGAGTTGTTGTGTTCTTTCATACAAAGAAATTATGAAGAAAAGTTAGACTTTCTGAATTCACTATACCCTAAAGAAATTTTAAAAAAATCATATCTTCTAAATGTTAACTGTAAACCAAGAAGGAACTGATAGAATAAGAATGTCAATCTAATGCTACTGAAAAATTCTCTGCAATTCAGAAAGGAAAGGAAATTCCAATATGCAGATGTCTCTGATTACACTCTCATTTGCTTTATGCCAATCAGGTTATTTTTTCTTCCCTTGGGAGATTCTTTTGAATCAACTCTTTTTATTGACCATTACTGATGCTTTTAAAGCCACCTGCTCCTTTTGCTTCACATCTCTAGAGATTTGCCCTTCCTTATAGTAACTCTGATCTTTCTGGAGTAACGTGGGGGTAACAGCCTATAACTTGCAAGACTGATTCTCTAATTTATTGCTGTAATTTTGCTATTTGGAAGCTAAAGATGGGGGTTTTTCTTCCAGGAAACTAACATCTATTTCTTGAAAGTTCAAAAGCATGGAAATTATGAAAACATAAGCATATTATTTTTCTTTTCAAAGACCTTATCTTGATCTTAAGTAAGGACAACCTGATTCCAGTGGCAACAAATAATACATTTTACATTTTTTCATCAGCGACTCCCTCAATTCCCTTCCAAACCTTTGTTACTTTTCACTTGCCTAGTTGAAAGTCTATGCACTGTTTCTGAAAAAAATGACCTTTTTCTATCAGGGGTTGATTTTCTGGCACTTTGTGTTTTTCTTAAAAGCTACACATATGTATGCACACCCATTTGAAAATCCTATTTCTAGAATGAATAGAGGCAGAAATATCAAAAGGGATCTGTGATAGTTGTTTCACTGTGGGACCAGAGGCTGCCTGTGTATTCATTGTCCTAATTTCCTCATCCACACAGTGGACACTTGAAGATGCTAGTGTCTTCTCCTTCCTAGGAGAAAACTTATCTTGAAATTGTCTTGGCATGTTCAATAAAACAGACAAACAATTTTAGAAGGTTATCTTGTGCTCTTTATTTGTGTTCTTTCTTTCTGATTTGTATTTCATCATTGTTTACTAGGCTTTTTTTCCATGCATGGACTCTGGATTTTAGAGGCATTCCTTGGTTTCTCAGAAGTAGAGGTAATAGATGACTGTTCTGGAATATAAACTAGAAGTGGAAATTCTTTAAGTGTAGTTATGTACAGTTGAAGTTGCAACCTTTAGAAATCATCTGGTGCCTGCTCAAAACAGGATCAACCAAAGGGGGATAGTGTCAAAGGTTTTGGAGAAATGTAACCAAGTTAGTCTTGGAAACCCAAATTAGTAAAATATATTTTGAATTTAACTTTGAACATTGCTGGATTCTGTATCTATTATACTCTGCTGAGGATGTACTGTGTGGTGGTTTGACCATGGCTGGAGGCCAGATGCCCACCAAAGTCACTCTATCACTCCCCTTTTCATCTGGACAGGGGAGAAAATATATATTGAGAGGCTTAGGAGTGGAGATAAGGACAGGGAGAGATCGTTCTGCAATTAGTGTCACAGGCTAAACAGGCTCAAGACAGAACAAAGGAAAGAAAACTATCTAATTTATTACACTACACTACACATTCAGTGCCATCAGAGTCGGATAATGAGAACTACAACCAGATTTTAAGAACACCTCCACCCCACCACCCTTCTTAGCAGACTTAACTTTATTCATGATTTCACTCCCTTCTTCCCCCACCATTTTGGCAAGGGGAGGGGCACGGAATGGGGTAATGGTCATTCCTCACACCTTTCCCCTGCTAAAACCTGGGGTCCCACCCACAGGAGACAGTCTTCCATTAAGTTTTCCATCCTGAGTCCTTTCTGTTGTGGCTTCAGCTCCTCACCAAATGCCTCAGTGTGGATCCCTTCCATGGGGTGCCGACCTTCAGGCCCAGATTGCTCCAGCCTGGTCCCCCACGGAGTCACAGGTTCCCTCAGCGAACTTGCTCCAGCATGGGTTGGTCTCTCCACAGGCTGTAGTTTTTACTGCCAGGAGCTTGCTCCAATGTGGACTTCTCATGGGGTCACAGTGTCCTTCAGGTGTTTCCACCCACTCTGGTGTGTGGTCCTCCACGGGCTGTAGATGGGATCTCTGCTCCCCATCATCATCCATGGGCTGCAGGGGGGCAGCCTGCTTCACCATGGTCTTCTCCATGGGCTGCATGGGAACCTTTCTCTCCGGTGCCTGAAACACCTGATTTCCCTCACCTCCCTTGCCCCGTCTCCCTCCTTCTTCATTGGCCTTGGTATCTGCAGAGTTTCTTACATCTTCTCACTTCCTTCTCTGGTGGCAAAAAGCAGCTTATAGTATTTTATTCTTTTTTTCTCCTAAATGTGAATCCCAAAGACTCTGTGATCATTGCGTATGGTCTCAGCCTTGGTCAACAGCAACTCTGGCCTTGAGCCAGCTGGTGTTTACTCTCTTGGGCCTGCAGAGAGCTTCTAGCTGCTTCTTGCAGCCTGCATCCCCATCTCCCTCTCCACCATAAGCCAGCCACACAAAAATACAACATTCTGTTAGCGTTACTTAGCCTAAATCCTATTAATGAGAAAGGTCCAACTAAAAACATAACTTTAAAAAATTTATTTATCATTACATAATGCCTGGATTTTCCTCAAAAGGGAATTCCTTGAGTGTCCAATGCCAATCCCAATGAAAAACTGTTCTTTATATTCAATAATAAACTGGAATAGGGAGAAAAACATGCAGGTGATTTGTTCACAGAATCCTGTGAATCTTAGGAAGATTATCTACTGTATCAGCATTTTCAGGATGCTTTTTTATTTCCAAACTGGGGTCATAAGTGTGAGGATTACCATGACATGTAAGATCTATCCTTCATAAAGTTAGATAGTACTCTGCTAGTCTCAGAGGGAGGTAGATTTTTCCCACAGTGCCATTTGCCATCTGGTGACACTGGAGCCAAGGCTAATGATCTAGTTTATAATTACTAGTTAAAAGTTTCCTCAATAAATGGGAATTATGAAAGACAGATTTTTTCAGAGATTTTCATATTTTAGCCAGAAACCCTATAGCCTTGCCTGTGTTTGACTTAACTTACATGAAAATATCAGACTATAAATAGACTAGCCCTGCCACATTCACTCTCTGCTATAGAGGTATAAAGACAGAGTCTGAAATCAAAGTCATGGTGGGGAAGCTCAGCCTTCTCCAAGTTTAGGGCTGCAGCAGCTGTGGGTTTTCTTTCCAGCCAAACTGGAGCATAAACAGAGTGATTTCCTGTCCCTGTTTTAACTGTAATTTAGTTTCAGCATCAGCAGCATTCTGCATGCAATTTCTCCTGTCTGTCGTAAGTTTTGCATGTGTTGAATCACTCTATATGGTGAATTAGGGGATAGGTTTTTCTAATTTTGAATAAATTATTATTGTAGCTCCTGTGTAAGAAAGTGTATGTTAGAATCTGAAGGTACTGAGATGTCACTATAAAAGCAATCGCATGTGGGTCTTAACTTTACCAGTGAAAGAGAAGTAAGAAATTGTATAATGATAGGGCATGACAGCCTATGAGAAAGTAAACAATTAGTATGTGGCAACTGAAATGTTTAGTTTGTATTCTTTGTAAATGAGAAACAAGCTTGAGAAGTTGAGGTTAGTGAATGATGATAAGCTGGAAAGTCAGAGACTAGTCAGTCTGTAGCCTGACTTGCTAAGATGTTGCACAGACTGATCTAGTCACAGGCCTCCTTCCTTCTTTCACACTGGTAACAATGAAAAAACTAAACTATGTTCTTATCAATTTAAGGAGGTTTTTTGTTTGTTCTGGGTTTTTTGCATTTTTTTTTTCCAGAGAGATAACCTCAATATAGAGATTTTTTGTGGTTTAATCCACTTTCTTCAAAGATAAAAACAGTAAGAAAAATGGGATGCAAAATCCCAGCTTCTCACCATGAGCTGACTTGTATCCAGCCAATGCCTGAGCAATGGCAGTCCTGGCACGCTTTCTCCCCAGTTTTTATTACTGAACATGACCTCATATGCCATGGGATACCTCTTAGGTCAGTTGAGGTCAGCTGTCCTGGCTGTGTCCCCTCCCCACTTTTTGCTCTTTCTCAGCTTACTTGCTGGTGGGACAGTGTGAAAAGCAAAAAAGGTCTTGGCTCTGTGTAAGCACTGCTCAGCATTAGCCAAAGCGTCCATGCTTATCACTGTTTTCAGCACAAATCCAAGACATAACACCATACAAGTGACTACTAAATAAAATAACTCTAACCCAGCCCAAACCATTTCAATCTCAATTGGTAATATGAGGAATTCTGCATATCCCTCCCTGGTCCAAAGATATATGTATTATCCCGCAAATCTGACTGCAACATGGTCATACCAACCTTTAGAAAAGCAAAAATCTACTTTGCATCGAAACATATTTTTATTTAGAAATGTTTGGTCACTCTGAGATACAGGTTTTGAAGGTAAACTTTAGTTCCTAAATTTGTACAATCATTACTTTATCACATGAAAGCTCTTACATGACCTTCTCTCTAGAGTTTATACACATCAAGTCCTTCTATTTCTACTTTCTAATCAAGACCAAACATAATAAGTAAATAGCAAGCATTCTTATTTTCGCAATGTAAATTTTCACTGTTAACAAGATGTTTAACTTATTGAATGCTGTAAGAATTGTATTATAGTTTTCTATAGAAAACTATCAGTTCAGTTACTGAATCAAAAGCAGAGAGCGATATTTAATGGAAAACAATGAAGATAGCTTTTCATTGACTGCCTAAATCTGTTTCTGTACTAAAGATAACATTTTCTGTTTACTGCTCTGAAACTTGAGAGTTATAACCATAGTTCCCCAACCTGGCGTATGATTAATGAGTCCTATCCTCTGCTGTATTAAAGAATGGAATGAAAACTTAATGGTCAAAGAGCACATATATATCTTCAAAAATAACAAATAAACAAAGAGATAAAAGGTGTCTAAGTTGTTCGAAATTCCCTTGATGCTGATATTTTTAGAAAATTAAACACAGGCACACATACACAATCAATAGTTGAACATCTTGTGAGACATTCAGCCAGCTTTCACTCTAATGGCTCACATAGTTTAGTAAAGGTTGGAATACAGATAGTCTTGGTATCACTGAGTTAAAATAATTCAGTAAGCTAAGGAGAAATAAGATGAAATCCCAAAGAGGAAGGTGAAAAAAGAATTGAAATGAGTATTTTCTCTGGATGGCTCTGTTGTTGAAGGTATAAGAAAAATCATGTTGCTAAAATGAAATATTTATCCTAGAAGTAAGCTTCTCTGGACTCCTTTGCTGTAACTGAACAATTGTATATATGCATATGTGTATGTGTGTATAAATATATGTATTAGGGAATTGCAGATTGCTCTGATTAGAGTGTTTAGAAGCCTGATCCATCATGCAGGGCAGTAACTTTAGAATGAAACTTTCTAAATTTATTCATTAGCAGCACACATTGTGCTAACGGTAAACTCTTACCATGATCAATGACCCCTGTACAGATACAAAAGTCCTAGAATTTATATTTATGTTCCAAATTAGTTATGGGTATACAATATCACCACATTGATTCTATACAGTCAGTGCTGGTGGGTACCATCCTTGATGATCTTTAGTCACTGAGGTTGGAGCTCTTCTGTCAGAACTGAGTCGGTCTGTCCCTCTGACTTTCATTCATTATACTTGTTTCATTAATGTTATTGCTGTTGTCATTTGCTTCTGATAGTGCTTATCTGTTTTTTTCTTTTGCCTGTCTCCTGTGCATTTGGCAGGACATCCTGTCTATCTACATCCTTTTACTCATATCTAAATCTTTGGCAGCTTGAATGTCTCCTATATTCAACTGCATGTTTTCTTTTCTACACCTTTACTGGTCACGTTTCCCGCATGCTTGTGTAAAACACTGACAGCTTTTTCCATCTGGCTCTTCCATCCCAAAGCAACAAAATACTTATCTACTGCTTTTATTTACATATTTTATTGTGCTTTTATTTGGGTTTAAGACAAGATGCTAATATTTATATCATGATTGATAGAATCGGATATTATTTGTATTGTGACTGAAACACAAGCCTCTGCTTTGGCCCTGATCCAGAAGGCAATCCAGACTACTCAAGGACCAAATCAGGAGGAAAAAGTAAATGAGGAAGTAGAGAAAGTATAGGAAATTCAGAGCAGACAGGTATGGAAAAAAGTATCTTTGATACTGAAGCCAGGTGGGAAATTTCTCTCATTCTGCACATATGAATTATTGAGTTCACTCAGTCATACTGTTTACGCAGCCTATTCAGAAAGATTTCCCTACTGCATCATTCTCTTCCAATCCCTTCCTATTGTCCTTTTTCTCAACTGCTGTCAATGATTAAATATATTGGAAACTAAGAAACATACCTGTCCAAAATTCTGATTTTGGATTTAATAGTAAGGAATGGGTAACTAAAAAAATAATGTATAGTAAGTAGCAGAGTAAAACTTATTTCTGGCACTGTAAAGTTGCCTTCTGTCTGTGATCCTTCATTTCTCCTCATCCCAATCTTTGTGTTTCATGTGTAGGCAGGTCTTTCTTGATAAGAAACTAGAAAACCATGAGACAAACTTTTATATATACTGTATATTCAAAGGGAAAAAATAGCTTTCCCTGAATGAATGACATTAATTTATGACATTTATGGCCCATTATAAACAGTGACAGACTTGAATGCTGAGTAAAATACAGTACAGTGCTTGAAGTAAAAGAAAAGGAAGAAGATTATGAATGAAGTGGACAAGGAATTTCTTAACATTAATCTCACTGGTTGTCTTTTTCCACTTTTGATCTTTGCTCAGACATTTACGTAGTGACACAGACTGGCTGCCATAGGCTACAATGCCAAGGATAAAAAAGAGCCCAAGTAACCTCATGGTAGTCTTTGTGGACTTTCTGGACCTAAAGGCTAAAGGGAGAAATCCTAGAATTATGTGTTTGATTTGTCCCTTTCATCCATTTTTTAATGAAAAATTATAATAGTCCAAGAAATAATAACATGATCACATTAAATCTTTGGTTTGTATGATTTTAATCATAAACATAATTTGGTGTTGTTTTGTATTTGCAAACCAAAGAAAGAAACATGATATTTTGCAAAAATAATAAAAAATGTACTGAGGTTAAAAATACGGAGGTTAACTAAGTAGCCCAAAGTCACTTACAGAATTGGAATGTGAAGTAAGAACTCATAGACACAGGTCAGTGAGCAATAGTGGTGGAACCTGCCTCTATTTTAGTGTGGTAATCAAGATGATATGATTCCCTTAGGAGTTCCATTTTAATTTGTCCTGCATGGATAAAAAGTAATTTAAATTGAGAAATAACAAATGTCTTATTCTATATAAATAAAAAATGGAATAGAAAGAAGGTCAGAGAAATTACTCAAGCAAAGAAATAAAATTTTCACTAAAGTAGTGGTGAGCTTTTAATCCAGAAAGTGTTGCTATTTTCATATTGATTCCACAGGAAAAAAATTGCCTGAATGATGAAAGAAAGGAGAAAACTACCACTTTAGGTTTCCAGAAAAAAAAAAAAAGTTACTAAACTTCTGATCTTAAAATAGATGCATCATTTAATAAGAAGTTATCTTGTCATTTAAATATCAATCCCCTGAGTATATTTTAGCTACAAAGTGCTCTCTTAAAATATGCCAAACACTGAATTTTGTTTCATATATTCTAAAGAACAATTAGGTGAGCTAAAAGTGTGCTTACTTAGATCAAGTGTGAATAGAGTTCCAATCCATGTTTAAAAGACATCCTATAGGAGAAAATTACATGTGAAAGACTGGATAAGATGAAGTAAATCAAGGAATCAGCACCACTCTGTCTCAAACACTGAGTTTAAGCATGCCATTTACTAAAGCAGAGAGGTCAGACAGTAGGTGGTAGGGACAGGGAATGCTAGAAGGGAACATATATAGAGGAGTGGGATGTGAAGGGGGTCTTTATAAGGTACATTGGAATTGTAAGTTTTTAGACTTTCACCAACATAATAGAAAAGAGTATGCTTGCCAGAGTGTTCATAACACCACAGTTGTGTAAAAAACCCTAAGGGTTCTCAGCTGTACTTAGACACCAGGAATTTAAAACAGGGCAAAAAAGAATATATTTCCTCTAGAATAAATTACTAAATATAGCAGAAAAAAATAAATTAATTAAAAATCCTTTTTGGACATGAAAAAGGTAAAAGAATTGGCATATTGCTTGAAATTTTAAAACCAACAACCAAACAGCAGGTATTTTGTTTTGCTTTGTTATCACATTAGTTCCAGATAATTTCATGAGAGAAATTAATGAGATTTACCATTCCCTAATAGCTACCCATCATCCAGTGAATACTTGAGGTTGTTCTTTGTCATGATGATTCACAGGACAGCAAATATGAATTCAATTATTCATATGGAATACCTGAGAGCTGCATGTATTCAGTAATTTTGAAGATCTACAGATCTTAAAAAAAAACCCAAAACATATACCGAAATATTGAATGTGGGTGCTCATTTTTGGACACAAAGGCTAAGTATTTGTTCATTATTCTAGCATATAAAAAATATTTCTTAAAAATTTCCTCATCATTAAGCAAGAAATCTAGCAAATTCGCAAAATAAACCATCAAGCAATTTATTAAGGTCTGGTTTGTGCTTGAGAAGCATATATTTGGGCTGAAATTAATTAATTTTATTTGCGGGCAGAAAAAAAAAATCTAGCAGGTGCTAAAAATTACTTAAATACAGAAAAATTACTGTTTAACATGTCTCATTATATAATTCACAAGACTAATAATGTAATAATAATAATAATAATAATAATAATAAGAATAATAATGTAATAATTCACAAGAATAATAATGTAAAAGACTGTATACGATAGAGTAAATCAAGACATCAGCAAGGGATCACACTTAGTCTTTCCCTTAGCTTGGTGCTATGTTTTTTTTGCCTGGCAGAATCAACCTACTTTCAGTACTGAAGGGATTTTAGTGCACTTTGTATTTTGCAGAATTGAGCAGAGGACATGAAGGGACAGGAAATAAATATTATGACAGACTTTTACATCAGGTACTGTGAATTTGTCCATTACCATATTCAACTTTTTTGAAGGGGAGAAATTCTTTCCTCTCTAAGTTACATAAGGAACTCTCTCAATAATGTATTTCCTCTGGTAGCAGTATATTAAGATGACTTGTGCTGCATTTATTTTACAGTGTTAAATTGACATTTATAATTGTTTAACTGTAAAATTAAGTGCATTGATATCCTAAAGCAGGAGGTAAGGTGTGACTTTTTATTCTCCTGTAGATAGTGAAGGAAAAAAACTGTTTACATGGGGTTTTTTTCGGGTTTCTTGATCTTTGCTGGAATGGAACAGAACAAATCTTCTGAGGAGCAGATGAAGGAACTGGGTTTGTTTAGGCTGGAGAGAAGGAGGCTGAGGGGAGGTGAGAAAAAGGCCTCAAGTAGTGACAGGGAGGTTTAGAGTGGATATTAGGAAAAAATTCTTCACCAAAAGAGTTATCAAGGATTGAAACAGGCTGCCCAGGGAAGTGGTTGAGTCACCATCCCTAGAGAAATTTAAAACATGCATACATGTGGTATTTAGCGGCATAGTTTGGTGGTGGACAGTGCTAGGTTAACAGTTAGACTTGGTTATCTTAAAAGTATTTTCCAATAAAAATGATTCTAGGATTCTATGTTTGAAACCTTCCTATAACCTCTCATCTTTCAGGGAGATAAATCAGTTACTCCAGGTTTCTAAATTACTCCAAGATATTCTTCAGATTTATCTCTGTGCAGGGCCAAAATGTTCACAGAAAAATTCGATAATACCTTCTTCAGATATTTTGTCATACATAGTCATATCAATCAGCAGTGGTGAAGTGGTAAGAAAATTCAATGACAATATTACAATAATGAAGTTGAGTAAAAAAAAACCCAACAACTTGTGTGTGTAATTGTACTTCGTGTTTCTTAGTATCATTCAAATAATAGTTGTTTAAAAACTTCTCCCTTAGCAGACAGAAATCACTGAGAAAAATACTGATCGAGTCATTCAAGCCACTTAGAAACATAGCATCATAGATCCTATCTTTTCTATCAAGTTTATTGCAATTACACTATGACAATCTATAGAAGATATAAAGCTCACCAGGAACAAAAAAATCCAATACGCGTAAGATATTAAATAAAAGGCATTTAATTTAACTAATGTTCAGTGTAGCAGGAGTCACATAAATAGCCAAGTAATAAAAGCAATATGATTATTGAAACAGATTCTACTGCAAGAGTTATAAAGTGACAGATAGTATGAAAATCTCATGGAGACCTGGTTTAGATGGATAATGACGGTGATGCTTCCTCTGCACTTAAGCAAATGAAGAACAATCTAACCAATAAATACAGAATTAGAATCAAGACCAGTAATACTTTTCAGAAATGATTGACTCATTCATTTGGAATATTGTAAATTGGAATACTTCCACTTTGCCTCTTGCTTTGCTCATGTATATTTGACGATATTCTGTATTGACCATCTTTTCACTCATTATTTTTTGTTTTAAGAAACAGCCAGATAAGTTTTATGCATATCCAACATGATGGCCCACTTTAAGCTGCTCTTCATCCCACATATCTATTAAAACTGAAGCCAGAACTTTTCTTTCATCTGCATCTCAAGGAGAACCTTCATCTTCTAAATGGCCTAGGGAATACAAAAAGGCAAGCATTTTTACTATAATGTAGCCCTTCAAGTTAGAAGTCAGCTGTCTTAGCCCCAAATCAGGAGTCTTAGGCCAGCTAAACTCTTAAATACAAGAAAATTGAAGTGGAAGTGGATGGATGAAATTACTAATTTTTAATCATGGTACTGCCAGTCTTCCCTTTCTGCCAGTGTCTGTGAATCTTTCCATTTCCTCATTTCTCACATTAAAACTTGGTGGCAAGATATCATTCTAAAATTCTTAAGAACCCTTGAAGCATGCTAGATTCTGCTAACTTCTCAAGGCTGAAATACAGGAATATACATATATGCATGTCTTTGTGCATACATGTGCTTATGCATGTAAAAATGTAGTATCTTAACTGTATACTATTTGCAGATATTTGTAAGGATCTGAGTTCCTTGGCCATGTTCATTCTGCCTATGGAAGTCAGGAACATGTGAAAGGGAGAAGGCATTATAACTTCAAGACGTCTTCCCAGCTGAGAAGAAAGCAGACTGAGTACCATAGTAAAACAATTAATCAACTACTTCTTTGATATCCTTTGTTTTGCCAGTCATCCTCATATCACTGTGAGTCTCTTAAATCTTCCTACAGGCTAAAAATTGCATGATAAAATATCATATTATATTTAATAAGTATAAAATACTGTAGTTGTATGAGGAAATGATTTTTTGAAAAAAGTGAAGAAACCACAACTTCAAATAAACCTGTGATTCCTGCTTTTCATATTATGAGGGCAGGCTGTATGAATGATATTAACTTGTGCCAAGCAACACATGACAGTAATGATTTATCACCAAAAGCTGTGAGACAATAAACGTAACTAAAATTTTGTCACAAAAAAATCTTCAGCAGTATTCATAGAAAGATTGATCTGTCACAAAATAATACTGAAACTTGGGGATGTACCTGACCTGGAGAAAGGGGAATTTTGCTATTTTCTTTAACATTCAGTTGTATGAAATGTTTTTCACCTGGTTTGTGATAGAGGCTGAAAACCTGTAGTCAAGGACAGAAACATTACTGGAAAGGCTCCAATATGTATATCACCTATATTACAAAAATGTATAACTCAAAGAACAAGTATCTTCAGGCACACTGATTTATTTCTGAATATTATGTTTCTAAATTTTGTACTACAATCTACTGCATCATTTATTAATTTATTAATATAATTTTTGGTTATATTTATTGTGTAAAATTAAATAGTATATTTAAATATGGTATATAAAATCAAAGCTAAAATGTAATATATGCACCAGTGCATTCCTTATATGAAAGCTGTAACTTCACTTCCCTTTTGGAACTATGTCAGTGCCTGCATCTTAGGGAAAAATCTGATATCACTCACTGTTTCTTACCTGCATTTTGGTTGTTTTCACTGAAACAGACACAGAGAAAACCTGTGGCATATGGTCAGCCCAGGGGTCCATGTTTCTTTGCCATGAAGGTCTCAGATAAGACTGCATTTCCCCTCACTTTCCCACCCCAAAACACATCCATTATGTGACAGCAGACATTTGGTGAGCATCATGGAGATGGACCCATGAACACACCCAGCTGGCTCATAGCCCGTCAAACTGTTGGCTAAAGAGCTCTACATTGCAACCTAATGCAGCATCATCTTTGGATTGAGACTATCTAACACACTGGGCTGGTTTGAAATTCTTCAAATAATACATAAATACTTCAGGAGACTGCACTTTAGCAAATTTCTGTATGAACAGAGTTTCCCTGTTTCTTTTCAGCGAATTATGATCGTTTTTCATTTTTGACCCATTTTCACAGTGTTCAGGTTATTTTGCTATGGATAACAAAGATATTTTATTTTGTACCTGACTGAGGCTGGTTTTGCTTATGACATAGTGTATTTGTCTTCTAAATGGGAGATGGGACATGGTCTATTTTGTTTATAAAATAAGATCATCTATATGTTATCATCCTCAAAATATCCTTTAAGGAAACTTAAAGTTAATACATATCAAATGTATATTGTATTTTGATATTTCCCTATATTATCAGACCAGGTGGTTAACCATGAGTTGCAATTAAGTACTAGAATACATTTTTTTGGTGATGCCTACTTTCCAGAAACACTTTATTCTGATTCTTGTAACAGATCATTTATTTCAGAGCATGTTCTGTCATGTGGAATGCGCTTTGGCTAAAATGTTTAGCAGGTCTATGAAAACAGGTTAAGATATTCATAGCTTATTCAGGCATATATTTGATAAAAAAAGAGGGGGAAGAAGGGAAAAGATTTGTTCCTATTAGCATGGAGGCAGGGAAGGGAAAAGGAAGGGGAAGAAATTGAACACAAAGATAAAGAGAGAAACCAGGAAAATGCTGGTTATAAAAAGGATAAGTTAAATCATACATTTCACAAAATAATATGCTAAATTACCCTCATCTTTAGGTTTATATTTTAATTTCCCATAGGGGTTTTTGGGTTGTTTGTTTGTTTGGGTTTGTTTTTTTCTAGAGGAAGGTTGCGTAATCTATCTGTAGAGAAACTGTTACAACACAAACTTAGTTCTAGAACTATGCAGTCGACAACATCTATCTAAAAAGTATATTGTTGAAGGGAATGTGACTATCCTGAAAATTCCTGAAAGTTAGTTTGTCAGTACTCCTAAATGTTTGCATTAAATACTAATACCTGTACTTTTTGGAATTAGCTCACGAACTAATGGTAAATAATATAAAAATCCCAAACAAACAAAAGAACAAACCCAGCAAGACAGATTTCAGTAAAGCATTCACCAAAGGCTGAATGTAAGATTTGACTCAATGCAGGAGGAGGTGAAAGGCACATACAACACCTCCTGGGAAAGAAGGTAGATATTCAAAGGTCTAACAAAACTTCAATTACATTTATTCATTTTAACTCAAAAAATATTTTTATTCATTACTTTCTAGTTCTTCTAAAAAAAATGGAGTGTATTGTTTCACTAGGAAGGTTCAAAAGGGAAAAAAAAAAGGAAATACTATTTTAGGTTAAAATCAGTGTGGATAAATGTGAAGTGATTCATATATGTTCATGCATATGCGCACAGAGACACAGCACAAGTGTATACACAAGAGAAATCAAAAAAGAACAACTGCCTCTGAATTGATCAGAAGTGGGATCTTGGGTTATGACAAGTAGTTCTGTGGAAACATAAGCTCAAAGTTCAGCAACAAGCAGAAAATCTAACCAGATGTTCAGATTACAGAGGAAAATCATTTTTTCACTGAATAAATGTATGATTTTTCATGCATTTTTTTCTGTTACGGGCTTCTCATCTCAAAAAGGTTGTATAGAGTTAAAAAACAAAACAAAACAAAAAGAAAAACCCCAGAAACAGCAAACAAGGAGGTATGGAGTGGCATCTGTATGAAGAAGAATACAAATAGTCCAGGGCTCCTGAATGTGGAAAAGTGGTACTAAAGAAAGATATAGTAGAGCCCTGCAAATTTATGAATGGTGTCAAGACTGTGCAGAGGTACTAACTGTTCAGTGCATCTTATGCCACAGGTAACTGGAAAGCTCAGGCTACCAATTTAGTCAGACCCTAATTCAAAACAAGGAGGAGGAGGAGGCAGTCATTCAGGAGCTAAGGCAGACCTGTGCAATTCCTTGACAAGAATGGGGAAATTTACAGTGACTTCGGAGGAGAAAAGAGGATGAGCTCAGAATAGGTATTTCCTGTTAAGAAAACACCTGTGCATTAAAAGTGCATTAAGTAGAATATAGCTTCCCATGTCCTACTCTTATATAGAAAAAATTAACTGTCAGTGTAGACAAGGTAGTGAGGTAGAAAATCCATCAGTCCGAGCCAATATGTTCTAACTTTTCCCTGAAAAAGGACCATTTAGATGGAGTCAAAAGCAAAAAGTATTTATGTATTTTTTGTAGCATCAATAACAACAGTTTTCAGTTAAAGACAAAAAGGACAGGTGCACATCTCTAAGAATACATGTAAAGCTTGAGTAATTAAAAAGAAAAAAAAAGGGGCATGAGGGAGAGGGAATGCAAGAAGATTTTCCAGTAAGAAAATATCGGAAGTTATGAATTGTCAAAGTGGTTCCCAGAGAAGGACTGGAGACTACTATCAGGACTGGAGCTATGCTGACTCTGAGAGGAAGACATAATTGGTGGGTCAGGCCCATGAAGAGTACCATTTTATCCCTTGAAAGAAAGTGCTTAAGAGGCTGGAATGGCACCGTGTCTGACTCTGGGTTGGTCAGGAGTAGAAAGATCCAATGTACAAATATTACATGACTTCAAAATACATTCCCACTCAATTGTAACAACTAATACATGTTCTTATCTTGTGCTGCTTCCCTTCAGTATTGAGTTAAACTCACTATCAAACTGCACAGACATGCAAAGATGTACAGCAGTGTGTGGACTGTAATCACTGAGATTTAAAACTAAAAGCAGCTACATTTCCTTTAAAAAGTTGACAGACCTGTCACATCATTTTGTATTCCTAGTATGGTGTTTAGTTAATTAAAATTTATTAAATCCTTTTTTTTCATTTCATTTAGACCTTGTAATGAATCTTTACAATGAGGATCCTAATTTTTAAAATAATTTCAATATTGATTACTTCAGTTATTTATGCCTGAGTGGTATGAAAAGCATCATTACGTATTTTAATTAATGAAGTGAAATAAAAATAAAACATGTTAATTACCTTGTCAGATAACACTAAATTAAGAGGTCTTGCAAAAAACAGTGAGAAATGAGAAATACGAACAGACCTAAAAAACTAAGACGTGAAATGTGGACTGGAAATAACTAAATGAGTTTCAGCCTGCAAACCTCCATGAAAGTACCTTTGGGGGTTAATAATCCAAAACGCAGACATTCATAGATTTGAAGTACTTGGAATGCATGAACACTGAGTGGGACTTTGGGCTCTAAATGGACAGCATATCAGAAACAATGGAGCTTTTAGCTTCTTATACACAAATGTAATGTGATGGAGGAAAAGATTAAAAACCAGGCAATTTTATCTTCTATAGTATACAAAACAATGAAATCAGAAGCCAAAGGAATGAAAAATCTCTTTCCATATGGCTATGTGTGACCATGCATCTGGAATGCTTGTGCAGTCCTGGGTACTTCATTGTTCAGATGACACGAAGAACTAGAGGGAATTCAAGGAAGGACAATAACTTTGATTAGACATCTGAACAGAACAATTTATGGGGAGAAAATTAAAAAAATAATAGGCATTCCCTGGCAATGTTGTAACTAAAAGGTTAGCTATTCAATTGGTGCAGAAAACACAGCAATAAAAGTTTTTGTAAATTATATGTTGAATTAAATCTGCTTGTGTAATTTTCACGCTGCATTTCTTTTTGCTCTCTTATAGATACTAAGGCAGCACAATATTTTCTCAAGAATCTGCAAAGAAGCAAAACTTCTGAAAACATTTGTGAGAAAAAAAAGATGTGTGAGAACTTTTGCAGGGAAGTGAATATGCAATTGTGTGGAATGAAGTTTTAAAATATTCCAAAAGTGGTTCCTTGAAAAATTACAAATGTTTGTGTTTATTGGTGAAGATGAGTGTATCGTTATATTTCTAATTTCATGGAGATTATAGAGACAAAAAAAATAAAAGATATCATGAGCAACAAGTGATCAATTGCAATGTGCTATTGGCAAGAAATAAGAAAGCAAAAGTTACTCTACTAAAATGATCATTAAAAGTAAAAAAGAAAAAAGCTGAAAACTATCTGCTATCTATCAAAGCATTATCACTAGCAGTGAAACTTCATTTTGCAAGTGTTCTAAGCAGATATTAAATTACAAAAACTGTGATCCAAGCCTGTAAATGCTTCAGAAGCAGACTCCTACTCTAGTCCAAAATGTCGTGTCATACAGTCACTAAACTGTGGGATAGACCTAGGGGTATCCACATAGAAGCACTTCACTTCACATTCCTCAGATGTTTATGTAGTCACATTTTCCTACACAGCTGTATATTTCAGCACTTGTTTGTTGACCTGAAATTTAGACTGCAACTACTTCTCTGTGTTAGGCAGACTGAACCTCTTCGGATCCTACGTTTTTTGGTATCAAGTTTAGTTCTAATTCTCTTGTCACATGCGTCCTTGTAAGTGATTACTTTTCTAGCTATAATGGTCCTCTAGCTTTTGTTGTTCCTTTTTAATTTTTTTTTAATTTAATTTAATTAATTTTGCCTACTGACATGAGAACCAAAGTATTATCTTTACTTAAAGTTTTCCAAACTATTCTATATGTATTTGCAAAGGAAAACAAATGTGTTGATTCAAATTTATATTTTCCGAGTGTTAAAGATACTTAAACAGTATTTTCACCCTTCCTAGCAAACTCCTTATCAATATCATGTAATATTGTTTATTTCCACATCATATATTAGTTTAACAAAGCATGATGGCATATTATCTCCTTCAAGCATACATATGAGAAGAGTAACAGCTTTTCAGTAAGATCAAGATGAGTCTTGTGGTATGAGAGAATAATAATAATAAGCGTCAACTCAAATCCAAGTATCTCAAATAATAGCAAAGAGATCGCTGAAAAAAAGCCAATATTTTTTTGAAGTGTCCTTTTAAGTTCTAAAAATAAGACGTACTAGTTTTAAATGGAGTAGTTATCATCTGTGTAACTGCAGAGATGATAGAAGTTGCACACCTGTTGAATTTGGTCTCTTGGATTTCATCTCAATTTATCTGAACAGTAAAACTGCAAAATGGATTAGTCTTCAATTTTAATTTAATATTGAAAAATACCATAAAATGGCTTGCCATGATAAGGTACTATAAAAGTATAAGTAGCTATTCTCAGGATAACTCTGCAGTAGGTGACCAAGATCTACATGCTAGTATCTAGTTTGCTATAAAATTTTTCTTCTAACAAGTTGTTTATAGCTTCAGCAAGTATAAACAGTGGTGAATAGAATGAGAGAAGCTTTATACTTTTCAGATGTTTTAGATATCTACTGCATTTATAATATATTTTTTTCTCATCTGTTGTCACAGATAACTGTGAATGTTCACTTTTTCCATTAGGAATGGGTGTTTACTTAGGCTGAAATAAAGCAGAGTACCTTTCTGTACTCAAATCCCAAGGTACAATATAAACTCTAAAACATCACAGACTTCTCCAATATCATTTGATGCATCACCAAACTAAGAGGAAGCTGGATAGTATGTCAATTTCACATAATTTCATTTGACTTTTTATTCAACGTTATTTTTTTGCTTGTTAGAGTAAATAGGAAGAAACTGAAAGCCTAAGACTTATTTTACTCTTAAAAAGTTTATCTTACTTCTTCAGGGGTACTCAGGATAGGTAAGTCAATCTGGTTTTAGATTTTTAAAAAGGTAACTTGTATTTCTAGCAGTAAGAATCACTCATATATCTTATGGTTACTACTTGAACTGTGATTTCTTCTATTAAAAAGCTTCAGAATCAATGAATGTTTACTATTATTTTGTATCACTTTCTAGTCCTCTGTTTCAGTATTAGTTACAGGTCTTAGTGTGCCTAACTGCTTACATGTGCATGTAATAAATATCAGCTGCTCTTAGAAAATATTTTTTATCTTTATACACATATTATTTTTACTATTATATAAGAAAAAACTGTTAATTAAATTATTTCTTATGGTACTGAACTTAATTTTCATCATTAATAATTTCCTTACAACTGTATGGTTTCTGTACAATCTCATAAGAAAGGTGCGATAGTTTTAATATCATCCAAGAGCTTAAGAAGATGGTATTATAAAGAACTTGGATTGTCAAAATGAGTTTAGCAAGGAGTTTGGGTTCCTTGAATGTCATCTCTACATAACCTTGAACATGACAAATGAGGATTTGAAGAGCATTAATAATGTATGGGAAATGCAATCTATTTTCTGACTCCACAGTCATAATTAGGTTCTGATAGAGCCGTCTGTACCAATTTACTGAGAAACTTTTATTTCAAAAAATCCGACACTTTTCAGAGTATTTATTGGTGGTAGTGAGAAAGCATCGAGGCCAATTTTAGAAGTAAAATTGTTTGGAAGTTGGTGTAACTTAGTTGCCATTAGACAAGTTAATGTCACCATTAGAAAGGTGAGCCTAATCCACAACTAACCAAAGCAAATTATGCTGTAATTTATGCAGAAGGAAATGACTACAATGCATATGAAGCCCCCATGAACCTGGGTCTATGCAACCCAAATAGAAACACCAAACAGGTATCAATAGGTTCGGTGCTAATACTTTGCATTTAGTTGATAAACCAAAATCCACCAGTTACGAAGGTGTTTTATTATGACGACTGTGACATTCTCCAGAGACATGCCCTTTCATTTTATAATAAAATTATTCAAGTCAAAAATATGCACTTCTGAAAATATTTTCTAGAAAGAATAATTACATATTGAGATTATTTTCCTTTACTTTTTTTATGTGATATTTCATGGTTAAGAGAAGTACTGTATTACCACACTGAATTACTGTACTGAGCTGTGCTCCTGCAGTGATGGCTCATTTAGGAGAACCCGTGACCCACTGGAATTTCTTGCATTCAATAACTATTTTTGATTGGAGCAGGTATAGGTACCAAGTATGATTTTCTACAAAAAAAATTCCACCAAAATGTTGCTACACAAATGAAAAATTAAATTATTATGCTAGCATGAATTATTATTGGCACTTCTAATGGCAGTGTCAGTGCACCTGGGGATGTTAAACAAAATAGGGTAAACTCTTTAAACTAGACTTAGAAAAAAATAATTTTCATTAATATTTGATTTAAGTAACAGGAAACAAAAATGGGAAAGTTGCACTCAGTAGAAAGAAGTTTCTCTCTGGCACCACTCCCTCACAACAAAATAAAACCTTTGTTGGTTTAGACTGGTGCAATTGCTGCGTTATCTCCAAAGCAAGTGTCTAACAGAGGTTGTATAGTGTTTTTCAGTTCCCCTACCACATATATTTTCTTCACTATATGTCTATTCTTTTGCAAAAATCCTGTTGTCCCAGTAAACTATCAATTAGTAAAAGACTATGATATTGGTTATTTTAGCATGAGGATATAAATTCTGCAGATGATTCAAAGTATCTGCAAAAAGTTATAGTTAGCAAATGTCATCAATTAAAACTGCAGAATTTAGAGGCCATGGTAAAAGGAAAGCCTTTCCACAATTTACCACTGATAGGAGGTATCTAATTAAAAACAAGTCCCTAAAAATCTGTATTGATTATAGCTAGTGAGGTGCTGTCAGCAAGAGGTTGCAGGGGCTGCTGTTTGGTGAGGGCAAATGTTCTCCACAGGCAGAACAGGAGGAAACAGAACAAGGAACAGCAGAGGGAATATCAAGGCCAAGTTCAGAGAAGGAGGAGCAGGTGCTCCACCGAGGAGAAAGTATTCCTTGCAGGCCTTGTACGAACCCAAGCCAGAGCAGATACACACTGCAGCCTATGACTGGCCACAACCTCCCCATTTTTGCTTCCTACACTCTGAATCGATAACTAAGTATTTTAATTGGCAATATATTAATTTCCCCCCAGTTGATTCTGGTTTTAATAACTGATAAAGAAATTGTCTTAATTTTCACCCATGAATTTGCTAATTTCTGTTCTTCCTATCTATTTCCCACTGTCCTACTAAAGAGGGAAGGGGGGTCCATGAGCAGCTGTGAGAGAGTCTGGTTTCTAGGTAGGGAAAACCCACTGGAAATGTAAGCAGAATGTATGTTTGGGTCTGGTTTTGGCTTATGAATGTATTTCTGCAAAAAATGGTTTACAGTCTCTTGGAATTTGACTTCAATCATCAAATCACAGTGGCAGTATTTGCTTTTTGTTTTCTTACCTCTTCTCATATCAATAGGTCTGGGAAATAAAACACAGTCTATTATTAATACTATCTTGTATCACAGCTTTGCTGCAATTTGGCCATGCAGTTAATGATGTAATTTCCTCTTCAGTGAGTATTATTAACTACAAGGTTTAAAAATCATTAGCCCTCTATTTCCCCCTTCCTCAGTCAGCCAGAGCATTAGATTACATTATGTTAACTTTATAAAGAAGACATTTTGGCCTTTTGGTGAGTTTGTTGGCACTTTTTGTTGGGATTTATTTGCTTTATAGAAAGAAATCGGAATGAAATATTGGGGTGCACTGTTTAAGGCTTGTCCTTTATTTTGAGAAAAGTATCTCAATAAAAACATCTCAGGCAGTTGCTAACGGTGTTAAATTTTAAGTATTTCATGATCAAATACTACATTTACTCTGTGTGTTCTAATATTCACAGTTATTTACTAATTTTCACAGTTATTTTCTGCTTTATAAACATCCCTATACAAGCTTGCATGTAGGCTTAGAAGCATGAATATGTAAGCACATATACATGCATGCATATAGTAGATATTTCCATGTACTTAGATGAAATCAGAGCCTCAGCAGACAGAATGTTTATTCCCTTCACAGCTGAAAGCTCTCTTTGCAAAAGTTAATGAATTACAATGGAAATGTCTATACCATCCAAAAAAGCTACCTCACTCCCTTCTGTGCAGGGTAATGCTTTTCAGTTTTACTGATCTCCCCTGGGTATAAATTCAGATCATTTTACAGCAAACATAAATTGACAGCATACACAGGGATCTGAAAATGACACAAAGGTTTTATTCAGTGTAAAGACAAGAGATTATAAAGCATTGCTGGATAGGGAATAATTGCTAAACACATGTGCAGTCGGTGCCTTGGACTACCTATGTATACAATAGTAGAAAGGATGAAGTCTATACCAGTTCTGAACAAAGAACTTGTAGGTAATCACCACAACAAAGGGGCTCTGAGCATTTGTGATCGATATAGTATTGTTATCAGACTCTTTAAGTAAAGAAGTTAAAGGCTGCTCCAATCCTTCAGGAAGCTTTTTTATTTCTATGTAATTTAGTCAACACTCACTGTAAAAGCAAAATACCTCTGCAGTGTTACCATCAGTGAGTCTATATTTGAAGGTATGTTTGCACCAGTGAACTCTTCTATTTATACGCTTTGCCATATGTCAGGGTAATGGTCTGCTTCCCAGATAAAAAGACTGAATACCTATGGACATCTGCACCTCCCTATGCCGGCAGGTGGAAGCCAGGTGACCTACCTTAGTCCCTTTTAAATGGCCAGAGGCACAAATTTAGGTAAATGAATTGATCCAAATTATGGTATGGAAGCGGGACTTGACTTAGCTTCCTGCATGTAGGCGAGCTTTGGTGTGCTCTGGGTTTACTGCATGGCCTCCAGATAGTGCTCCGAGTGAAACCAGTCCCGTTATTCTTGTGTCATATTTACTAGCCTTGGAGATTGTCTGTACTAACTGCCCAAATGGCAGCTCAAACAGCATTAAACAGTTTGATATTAAGACATCTGTCTACATTTAGAAGTTTAGATGTATGTTGGATATTTAGACTTTCTAGTCAATGCTTCAATGACACCTGGGGAGTAAATCAGGTGAAAAAGCACTATATCCAATTGTATATATACAGAGGCAACAAATGATTTCTTTTAATTATTTTCATTTATTTGTTTGTTTGTTTGCTTGTTTATTGGCAAAGTAAATGGAAATTACAAAGCATGAAATGTTTTCCTGTTCAGGAAAAAGCTTTAATGGGAAGTGAGGGAGAAAGCATTATTTGACATTTGAAGTGTATTGTTTTGTCTTGTCTTGGCAAAGCACAGTATAGATCATAAATTCTGTAAATGGAATAATTAATTTTATAATAAGATTATATTATATTTGGGGGTTCTATAATCTTTAAAATTACTAAGGAAATTGCAGGTAATTTAAAAGAAACAATTTAAACAAAGAGATTCAGAAGCAAAGGTTTCAATAAATTCTCAGCAAAATGGAACTCGAGATGAAATCATGGATAGCTTTATATTCCTGGACTTGCATATTAATAAACAATTGATTAAAAACCACTTCCACTAGGATTCTCTGATAGGAGAATCCTGATAGGAGAATCCTAGTGGAATTGGACTAGGAATCCTAGTGGAATTGGACTAGGAATCCTAGGAATTGGACTAGAAAGTCTACTGAAATTCTAGGGACAAAAGGATTGGTAAAACTATGGTGAGAAGTAAGTCGGTAAATCTTCTAAGATAATATTAAGGAAGGAAAGAAAGTAGAGGAGAGGAAAGGAGAAAAAAGCAGCTGGTCTCCCAAACAAGATTTATTTCTTGATTTTCAAGTCTATGTCACCCCAGTTCACTACTGAGGTGAACCTAATCATCTGTCAAGGGGTGACAGAAGTTTATATGCATGGGGAGTTGAGGAACATGGACTAGGTGAAGACTGGGGAACAGACAGGGAAAGAAGGGAGAAAACAAACCAGCGTTAATTGCAGGAATCCTTGAGCAGGCTTATTTGGCTCGTTTCTCACGTCAGACTCCTTCATTATAGAAGTTGCTTCTGACATTCTGGTCAATTTAATTATGAAAGCATTTGTCAGTACCAGCGGAGGAGGAATTAAAATCAGTGACCACAAAGGTGATCATATTAGTCACCTCGTTTACCAAATGGACCATTTAAATTCCACTGAAATGAATGAAAAGAATCCAGTGATTTGGAAGGAAATGAAATTGTGGCGTAATACTATAACATTAAAAGACCAATACCATCACCAACAGTGGCTAACAAATAATCTAGTCTGTTGTTTTATAAACTTCTGTGGGTCTTTAACTAATTGACAAAGAAGATCTTGTGGAATGTGGTTACCATTGAACAAGCTAGTTGATCTATTCCATAAATGCTGATCTGTGTTTTGCTGCCGGTAATCATAAAGAACTATTCCTGCCTGAACCATTCATTAATCTCCAGCTAGGCTGTTGTCCTGGTTCTGGCCAGGCCAGGGTTAATGACCCCAATCAGCCAACACAGGTGAGTTGAGTCAGCCCAGGTGCACTGAGTTAGCCGGGACTGTTTTCCACACCACCTGACACCACTTCCCCATAAAAGCAGCAGGCTGAGGAAGGGTAGAGGCTGTTTTGACTCTAGGATAGTGAGGGTGTGGTTGGGATGTTGGGTTGGTCAGTCCTTACCATCGGGCAGCCCTCTGTAATTGTCAGGTCAGTAAGGTATCGCTTTGATATTTGGTAGTAAATTATGCTTATCCCAACCCATGGAGGCTCTGCTTGTTTCTGCTCTGGAGTGAGTGAGCAGCTTTGTGGGCATTTGGCCTCTAGCCAGGGCCAAACCACCACAGCTGGCAAAGTATGATGAACATGGAAAAAAAGTACTGTGTTTTCTTTTTTTACTTTTTTTAAAAAAAAACCTATGTTCTCAGACAACAAGGTGATCCAGTCTGTGTTTTATCCTAATCAGTAAATTTATAGTTATTGACATATCAGCTAAAGTGCTGTGAAGGACTATGCCCCTCAATGGATGTTTGCCTTGATGGATGTTTAAGCAATTGGGTTGAGACTGTATTGGTGGTTGTTTGTACTAGCAGATGTCTGTGTCAACATTGCTGGAACATCACATTGCCTACCACTGCCATAGCAACAGAATATTGAGCAAACCAAAAGACTACCTGTTTCCTGCCCTCCTACCTACCTGTATGTGTAGCAAAGTCTAAGAACTTTAACCCAACCCCTGTGCATGTGCCCAGAGTCAGAAACCAGAGAGGTCTGGAAGAACCTGTAGACCACTGAGGATATCAGGAGATCCCCTAGAGACAGGATTGGACATGAGTGCAGAGTGGTAAGTGGGGTTAAGTTAAACAGTTCTTAGAATGTGTTAATTGGTTCTCCAAAGGAGCAATGCACCTAAATAAAAGAGCCATGACAACCAGCATCAAATGGAATTTCCCACCCGACTGAAGTCAATTCGGACTAACGGGACATCACAGCTCTGTGGTGGTAGCTATTGCACCTTTACTTTCCTTTTTCTCCCATCTTTCTCTCTCTTTCTTACATCTCTGCGAATTTTGACGTAACTTTTAAACTCCTCTTGATGGCATTTGACCTCATTTGTGTCTTAATATCAGTCTGGGAATAACAATGAATCTACCTCAGACTGGACGTTTCCATGTCAGGACAAGTGCAAGCTTCATTCAAAACTATATTCAAAGGATTCTCTTTCCAGCTATTCTGGGATAAAAAATTCTATTTCCCTGTCAAACAGATTTCTTCATTGTATTAGAAATGATAGCTCAGATAAAAATGTATCTAGCAGCAGAAGCTTAAACAGCTCAATTTAGGTGCTCTAGAGAGACACTCCGTCTAGTCTTTGGTGACCTGCTTATTTGTTATATGTATAATTTTTTTTACCACCCTGAGGTGATGAAGTTATTAAACCCATTACATTACTGGTATAAGATCAAGGTGTCTTAACCATGTCCGCTGTTCCAGTGTTAGGAATACTATGGTTACCTACTCAATGCATAGGTAGAATTAGGGTCTTAAGGGAGCTGGAGTCAGAAAAGCCAGCAAACTGGACAGTTGTCCACATGCTTAAGTGAACTGAAAGACAACATGAGAGAAAAGTGTCAACTTCAACTCCTGCCTCTTCCCTTGACACAAAGTACATCCAGAGAGGCAGTTTGAAAGCGCATACATTGTGTTATCCAAATGAACATAACCCTTCAGCTACACACACATTTGTCTGGAGTATATGAATGTGTATGTCCATTGGAGTCATGTAACATGAAGGTACATTTTTCATATGACAGGAGCTGTCTCATTTTGGTTATGTTACAGGAAACCATTGTATTTTAAATGCTCAAAAAATTAGTTGCGTCATCAGGACTCTGTGTAACAGGCTCCTTGGCTCTTTTCATTTGAAAAGATGTCCAGAAGACATAGCTGATTTAGGTTTTCAACTTCCAGTTGGGTTTTAACCTGAGATAGGTACAGATAACAAAGACCATATTGACTTTCAAACCAGGAAATGGTAACACACCTATAAAGCAGCTATGGAGTTCCAGAATCAGAAGTGGCCTTGTGCTGGTGTGGGTCACAATCTCCTTTGCGAAAAAAAAAAATAAAATCCAAGTAACATAGAAAGGTAATGAAAAAATAAGGAGTAGAAGTTGTGTCAATTGAAGCTACTTCTCTAACTTCTGGACCATTATTCCTTTATGCTAATAATGCTATTGTAAGAGCATATGCAGAGGTAAGTGCATAGCCAGTCTGAAAGCATGCAGAAACCAACAGAAAGACTCTCAGGGGGTTCATTGAGTTCTAGTTCCATTTTAATGCACATTTCAATGGGCATCACAATTTAGAGTTGTGTTTCAGGGAGCACAAATCATTCTATAGTATTAGAAACTGTTTCAGCTCATGATGAGGCAGTTAATAAGCCTTGAAGGATATAAGATGCACTCAGAAGAATCAAAGCAATGATACTTAGCTGAGTCATCAGAGAAGACTTCTTCCCTCATCTATTCTGGCATCTGTTAAAATGAAGATATTTCAATCTATTCCGTTAATGACTGATTAATGATCTATGCAATTTCTCTACCTGATGAAAATATGCCCGTGGAGTTACAAACCTTTTCACGACTGCTTATGCTTTTTTATTATGGTGTCCCAAAAGACTTTGCTGTATATTGCATAAAGAGAATATCTAGCTCAAAATTTGTTTGCAGCCTGTAGCACTAACTTGAGGTTGTCTTGCCACTCTCTCATCTTTCTCACATACTATTTTATTTTTGTTTTCAGGTTTCTATTTCCTTGTGATCCTGTAATTCCATGGATTTTGTACTTCAACCTCTGGTTACTTCTGTAAGCTAATTCCTACATAATTCCCTTTCTGAGAAATTGGTGAACATAGTATATTACATTGAAAATATATTTATTCCAATATCATTTACTACACACTTAATACAGTTAAATGTGCAATAAAATACTTTGTTTTTCACATAATTTAGGAAAATTATTTCTCCACCTACAACATATTTAGTGTTTTATTCCCTCAATAAACACAAAAGGACAAACAGCAAACATAAAAATCCCTTTATGTTTCTTTAAAAGTTATTTATTTATTTGTTCAAGATAAACAAAAAATAAACAATTGTGATATTTCTAAAATGCAGATCTAGAACAAAACATTTAGCTTTAGGTTTTGACTATTTGGGTTTTTTTGTTATTTGGGGTTTTTTGGGCTTGCTTTTTTTTTGGGTGGGATGGTGGGTGAAATTTAAATTACAAGTGAGAGGGAATAGCTAAGAGTTTTGACAAACTGAACAGTTCTGGTTTGTTTGTTTGATTTTCTCAGAGTGAAGAACAGCAGAATATTATCCTAAATCTCTTTTGAAATGAAAATTTCAGCTCTCAACTCTGCTTTCAACTTAAATGCCACTCTAAATCAGATCTGGATTTAACAGAATGGGGCCTGTGGAAGATCCAAGAGCAATTGAATTACAATATAACCAATAATGTACTTAATAATAAAACAATCTCAATTAGGTAACACATTTGTCAACTCAACAGTTTTTTGTCACTGCAGAACTAATCATGAATCCACGTTCAGTTATCTTGTCACTGGCATTACTCCAATATACAGTAACAGGCATTTATTCCTTATTTATACATACTTGTGGAGGAAGAGGGATACACTCGGTAGATAGGTGATGCCCACACTTTGGAAATGCTTTTTATTCACCTGCACACTTTCAAATCCTGTGAAGAAAAGACCTTGTATCACCAGTTTGGTGAGCTTTTCAAGTGAATCAGATGAGTTCAATGATTGGAGATTTTTAATGGATTAGTCCATTAGCATAACAATTAAAATCTGGAGATTTTTTAAATGCATGTAAATTAGGCCTCAAAAATATTTTTTCAGAAATTTCTCTGAACAGCAATCACAGAGATTAAGGTAAGTCCATAAGAATAGAAACACATGAAAATCTTTTGACACACGTATATGCCTGGAAAATACATTAGAGCTGCATGGACCATCACTCCATTTCTTGTAAAAATGGAACATTAGACTGTAAATCACAGCAATATAAATTATAGGTCACTCTAAGTGGTTAGGTATGCACAATTAGGCATGCACAAATCTTTGCCTATTATAAGGCATATGCAAAATAAGAAACAATCCTATATATAATATTGTTTCTTAAGATACCTTAGGACTAAATTAGCAAATTAAAAGCTCAAAATACACAAATAATTACTTAAGCATACTTCCTTAATAAAATGTAAAGGTAAGAAAATATCTGAATGACAGTTAAAAATAATTTGGAATTATGCTAGTTCATCCCATGAAACACAAGCCAGGGGCTTTAGCCAATCTGTAAAAATAAACTGGCAGGATGCAAATTTGAGAAGAAGCTGTCTGGGTGGTCTGATGTGAGTTGATTGCAAGACATTCATTACCCTAAAAGGGATACCAGGTATCCAAGCAGAGAAGAATGTATAAACATTGAATGTGAGTAGAGTGCTGCAGACAGAAAATCCTTAGGGAAACAAGAAACAGAAGATACTTAAACATTGACACTGATTGCATTTTGTCATGGAAAGACAGCGACCAACAGATTCAGCTTAGCCTGAGAAATATCTATTATACTACTTAGTTCTAAAGTCAGAGGGATTGTCATCATGATGTAATCTGTCCTCTTAACCATAAAATTCAGCTCAATGATTGCTGCAGTAAGCCTAATCCCTCTAGCCGAACTACGTGTAATTTTTATTATTTTTCAGTTTTGAATGGAAAAATTAGTCATCCATTTGGTGAAAAAAAGAGAGGATAAAAGTATGATAAAAACAATTATTGAATTTAGGCTTCACATCCCTCCTGGCAGAAATTATTTTATTTTAATACTGTAATGGTTCATTTGGTATTCCTTATGAATGGGCAGGAGATGGAGGGAAGAAGAAAGTAAAGAGCCTTCAGAAGTGGATCTGCCCTGGGGAGAAAGTTTCTGTTTTCGACTTTACAAACAACCCTCTTTTTAGTTTGATGTTCAATCTGATCTCACTGCTTGTGTTGAATGCCAGATCAGATGCTCCTATGACAATATTAAACTGAATGAATGAGTGAATGAATGAAAGGAGAGGATGGAAAGGAAAGCAGAGTTCAAACAATAGTAAAATTGTGAGCATCTATGCCAGTTGCAGTGGATGGAACTTTATGAAATTCTAGATGTCCTCATCTAGAATTAAGAGATTCAGAAAACATTTCTTGTCTTGGCAAGCTTACTAACCTCCAGTAGTCTGTCTATTAAAAACAAACATCTTGCAATTTGAACTTTTCTATTGTCAGCTTCCTGCTTTTGTCTGGAGAGTTGAAGGGCTCTCTAGAAATCGCTTGTTTCATGGAAAAGTTTTTATATGATAACAAGGGTGAATACAATAAAATGAAACCATATATATTCCATAAATTCATTACTTTTTTGGAATACAGCAGAAGCTAGGGAAATAAAACTTTTGGCAAGAATAATTTCTCACCATCCAGAAAGGAAATAATTCTGGGAAAAGAAGCAAGAATTGTGATCAAGGTGCCCTTATAGAAGAATCTTTCGATTTCACTTATTATGGTTTTGCTGTTCTCTAAATAAGCTTGGCATCCTAGCTTTTGACTGTCTAGGAAACCTGCAAATTTTTCTTTTGTGAAAAATAGAACTCGCCCTTGCCCCCCCAAAAAACAAGAAAATATTTATTACCATTTTTAGGCAAAATCCTAATACAGTTGAAAGGAATTATTTCACTCAGTTGATAACTCCAGGGAGCTATTGTGAAATTCTAAATTCAAATAAACAGGCAATTCAAGCAACTTCATGTTTCTTTCTCCATCATAAAAGGAAGATAGTTATTTAAACAAAATGAACGCAGAAGTTCTAAATCAGTACAGGTCTTAAAGTTTCATAGGTAAATCACAAGGGATAAAATACAAGATTCTAGGATTCTAAGTTAATTTTAATATATTTAACCCTTAGGAATTTTTATTTTTACTGTACTGATAACACTTCTATGCTCTTTGTACAGCTTTGGGTAATTGACATGTAGTTTTGACGACTTTATTTACTTAAATTTGTTTAACAGATATTTCTACAGTGCTCATAGATCTATAGGTTTCATGTCATAGCAGTGACACATTGATTGACTGATGGAAGGGAACTGTATTCTTTCTCCACATGAAAGGCCATTCTTCTTGCAGCCATAACTTCCGATTGCTATGCATGCTTCTATATTTTTACATTGTAGAGTTTACATGCAAGATCCTGATCTTTTGCTGGTTCTTCTGGTTAAGGGGATGAATTGATTACAATTTATTACCTGAAGATCAATGAGGAGTATTATTCTTTTCCTCTGTACAGTTTAGTATTTCTGACTTTGTAAAAAAAAAAAACCCCAACTAATATTGCATGCATGAGTTTCAAGACTCCCTTGCTGTGTGATGGTGGTATCTAGTCAGGTTACAACACTGCAGCTTGAGGGAATGAAAACCAGGCACCACACTATTATCTAATGATAGCTACTGTAAAACTTCATGTAATTTCTTTTCTTTCTTTTTTTTTTCCTTAAGGTGTAATATAGTCTGTTGTAGCCAAACACCTCTCTAATACTTACCCTCTTTATCTATCCTCAGCTTTTCTTTTTAGATTAGGTATTTTGGTTCCTTTCTTGCTAAAAGTTCTGACTGACATTTCCTGTGTGCTTTCAGTACATTTTCTTTTTTTCCCCTTTACAACATTTCTAATTCACTTTCTCTATTCCCATTCACTCTGACAGAGCTTTTGTCCTCTGGCTTCTGGCTTTTTTAAAAAAGAAAAAAAGGTGGCAGAAAAAAAAGAGAAGAAAAAGAACCTGTCTTCCTGTATCAGATATTAGAGCTTTCCCTATGGATACTTACTTAGCACTTTTCTGATTTAGCCAAAATTAAATCTTACCATTTCTTTGCAATTTACAGTAGATTTGATTAAAGAGTTTAATGGAAAATTATAATCATCTTTCTGGGAAAACCTGAGGCAGTTGCTCTCTGATTGTTATAGGTTTCATTCGAGCATTAAAACTGGCAAAGCTTAAATTATATGAAGAAGCTTAAATGTTTTTGTTTTACTCCATTTGTACATGCTAGCATTTATTTATTTATTTTGCTTTATATTACACTTGATTATGAGAATCACATATATTAGTGATCCAAGGCACAGATTAGATTGTGATCTATTTATATCCTATCACTGTTCTTTTGCCCATATTCATATTTTATCTGAATATATGTCCAATCTCCTTTTACATGACCTGTGTACTCAATTTCATCCAAATATTTCAACCTAATATGCCTTCAGATTGTGCTAAAAAGGCTTTTCTGTGCCTTACGCAGATTCTTGACCACTGAAATGGACATGTAACTCACTGTGAAGCCAGCAGGATTTGTGTGCTAAAAGATTAATCTGACTCTTAGTATTTACAGTAATAGTAATTCCACAACCCTCTTTATCTTTCTAAAATCAATAAACACTATGTGGGAAATTTCAAATTAAATCAGGTTTGTGCCTTAGTGTCTCTCTATAACAAAGACTTTATCAGCACCTGTTTCCCCAATATCTATAGCTTAGAGGAAATACCCAAAACTTGATCCGAAATACGTGGAGAGAGGTCAACACTACGGGAAGTATCTGCATGCTGCTGCTTACAGATAATAAATAGGGAATGCTGAATGCAAAGGTGTAACTACAGTTTCTCCCTCCATTGAATCTGTGGATTCTCACTCCTAGCAACTGTTTCTGGCCATTCAATGAATAGCCCCTCAGATAATTTCTTTGAGGAAACAAGACTTGTTCTCCTAAAGTATAACCCATAATAAACTTCACCAACATCCTGCACCATCTTACTGAGGTTTCCATGTCTCTTTATATTGTTCAATTTTGTAACTTTGTTGTAACAATGTTGTAACAATCATGCATCCTATCTATTAGCTCTTACCTTCTCAGTGGTTGATCAAAAGCCTTGGGAAATTACTTCTTCATATCTCTCACTTTCTCATGCCTAATTATTTGGAAAGAACTCATTTGGATCCAGCATTTTTTTCAACATTTCAGTTGATCTTCCTTTCTAGAAATGCTATGATTATAAAACTATTGCACAAATACGTGTTCCTCTCCCAGGATGTATCCTAGATTTGATCTTCATGTGAGAGGGAATAGATTCACACTCACTGTGATGTCAAATGCATCCACTCCTTATTTACCACATTTTATTTTTTCACTCTGAGTCTATAACCCATTTTTTTCCCTGCTGTTCAGGAAGATATATCATGGTGGTTTACATGCCCCTGGTTAGTTTATCTTAATTTAGAAGGCTTTAAAAAGAGGTGTCAACAGACAGAAAAAAAATTATGTCCTGTAATCTCTGTGTTCTGTGCGCTATATATTTTCTTAAGAGATGAAAACCTGTCTTGAATCTCTGACTTTACTGAAAGCTTTGCTATAAAAAAACAGTACGATTTTTTGAGAAGTCAACTAAGAGGTCCAAATTAGTATCATCAAACATCCATGTGATATTGCCATAAAGAGGAAACACCTATGAAAAACTTAGTTCTGGTGCAGCTGGGTAAACTTGCAGCTGTTTGTACTGAGGTTTACTTTGCTAGTCTCTCTTTTGCAGGGGATTTTAATAATACATATTTAAACCATTCTAAAGAATAGCACTTGGTATAATAAAGACTAACAGTCTGTGTAAATTAAATCTTATTCCCCGGGACAGCATTCAGATTAGGGGATCATGCAGGCATCTCCTTGGTTTGAGGTGAGATTTATCATAGCTAATTTAAGGCATCTAAGATTAGAATTCTAACTAAATCTTCTCATGGACACTTGCATATGACAGTTCATCATAAAGGAAATTGATGGAAGGAGTCATGACCTGTGAGAATATTTCTCTATCTCAGGTTATGAAAGCTATCTAGATCACTAATGCAAACTTAGTTTCTTATTTTCATTGACTCTTATCTTCTGTATTTATCTATTATCGTAATTCTGCATGATGGAATTTCCTGTTTCCTTACTATATGAATTCCTCTAAAGACAAGTCCCTTTCACAGAAGCACATTTTTCAACTTTTCTTACAGCTGCTTAACAGAAATATTGAGGTATAGCTAGACAGTTTTTGAAGGATTAAGGGTAATCTTGCTATTTTATGTCAAATCTCTTGATAATTTCTTGGTCCTTTCTTAGCTGTTTAAGAAAGATAGAGATGAGTATCTCAAGCACAAAAATTTAGTCCTACCACAAGGACTTTCAAGGGTATAACATAAGTATGATTCACATTGAGATTATTCTTTGGGTGAGTACTTCAGTAATGAAGTTCACAGTATCTGTGTGTGTCTTCCTGTTCTTTTTTTTCTTTTTTGGTTTTTTTTTTCTGCGATAAGTACTTAATACTCTGAAGAGCTTTTAAAATCAGTTCTATTAGTGCTTTTAAAAAGATATATATTTTTTCTTTTTCAATAAACTGTATTTGTAAGTTTTTGTCATAGATAGAAGAGCAATTTTTCAATTTTAGATAGTTAATGAGGAAATAAGAGCACAAGTCCATCAGTTGTGCAATTCCTTCCATCTCTTGTGTACCACATAAAGAACAGCCACAAATTTTTAGGGTCTTTTGTTGTGGTGTTGTTTGGGATTTTTTTCCAGACCAGTGGAAAAGAACCATGTGAAGCTCTCCATCACAGCTTATTTTTCCGCCTTCATCCAATGCTACTTCATGAGAATTTCCACTTTAAGTAAAGAGTACACCAAGGTCTGCACACAAGTACCATCACAGTCTCCTTAAAATTAGAGCAAGAGAATGACCTCTGGCCAAAATGTTGCTGCCCCTTGTTTTGTTACAAGTATGAGGAGTTGCTCAACCACCATAAAATGCTTAATGAAAGACAATAAATTATTGAGAAAGGCACCAAGTTGGAAATATAGAAGAAGGCAGAAGTCCTCTAGAAAGAGGTGAGAGACCAAATAGTCTGACCTAAGAACATTATTCTGGAAGCAGGAAGCTGTTTACAGGAAGTACCCAAAGACACTTAAGTTTCATATGCCAACCATTTAGTATTTGTCAGAGTGAAACTCCATAAAGAGACCAGGTGGATTAACTTCTGCTTAGGACTTATTATTACAGAATCAGTGCTATATGCAGTCAACTATTTTCCTTCCTGTTAGTTAGGTGACCTTTCTGAAAGCAAGGTGCTGTGTTGCATAACTCATTATGACTTAATCTCTCATCTGTATTGCGTTGCTCCACGTGTCTATCAATTGTGTGCCATCTGAGAGTAAGATATCCTTGTTCTTGCAACAGAAGCAGCCAGAACAGCTTGAGAGAGCCAGTATATTTCCCTTAGGCAGATCCTGGGGCCTGCATCACTGGGACAGGCAGGAGCAATCTTTCATAGCTTAATGTTTGCATCATAGAATAAGTTACTTCTTTTTGGAAAAAAATTTAGATGACTTTCCGTTTTTTTTCCCTTTCTTAGATGTTTGAATACCATCTTGCTCATTATATGAACACTAGTACAAAGTTAATACAAAAATAAAAATTTCATTAGACAGTAGGATTTCTATTTGCATGGTTTTGTTCTATTCAGTGGAGAAGACTAAATCCTTCTAAATCTCTGGGTCCATTAGCCTAAAAAAGATATGGTGGTAACATGAGATTTTTCTGATAGAAGCTATGTGCAAAATGTATGGCAAACTGGAATTTGAAGAATTTTTAGTCACGGAAATACCTTGTTGCCATCCAATTGAATTAAATGACTGATACTTCGTGTGCGTAGTCAGAAAACTATGTTTTATAATATGTGATCCCCATTTTAATACTTTCATCTAAATTTTCCTTAGTTATTGGGACTTTGATCTGCATTTGAACAATATTGTACATACTCTGAGAGATGCATATTGCTGGGGTATGTTGTTTCACATAAAATCCCAACCTGAAGAAAAGCATTAGCCATGAAGCGCTGAAATTTCCTTTAGAAAATCACTTTCTTTTCACTATTCTATGAGCCTAAATAGGACCAGAACAGATAATAGTGCTCTTTTAGTTACCGTATGTGGTGAGATTGAAACACTAGTTGGAACATTACTAATGTCTCAGACAGAATATCCAATAAATGATGCGTGTGTGCTGTATGGTCCCTTAAGACAGCTAATATATCCATGTAGCTAAGCAGCTACATTGCCTCTCTGTCGCTGAAGAGGTATTCAGATCTTTAGTCAGAATAATTTAGCAGTTCCTCTGAGAAACCTGAGCTGTTCAAAGAAATTTTATCAAGGGTGAGGATCTCATCTGATGTTTTTCCACCTCTTCATAGATTTTTTTTTTTTCCAAGCCAGGCTCATATTTTACCTGAAGTTCCTTGCTGCAAATCCAATTTGCCTTCAAATATTTGGCACTGCTTCAAGGAAAATGATCAAATGATCAAGTTCACCTTGATCCCTTAATTTTGAAATTGCTTGGCTTGCTCTTTTTCCCACAGTGCTGGGTCGAGATATTCTTCCCAGGGTGAGTTTCAGTTCATATTCTCTATTTTCACAAGCTGAGTTGCAGATTTGTAGTATGTCTGTCAATTTGGATTTTTTTCATATGTCAAGCTGCTCGCCCTTGAATGTTTGCCAGTATCAGGAAAAGGAAGAACATCTAACCAACTAAAGGAAGAAGAGAATTCCAAGTGTGTAATAAAATCATGAATTCAAAAGTAAATGTACTGCTTTTTCCCTATTTTTCCCTCTGTAATCTCTGGGCTCAAACTTAATCCATAAACTATTTGAATCTACAGCTGTGAGAAATGGCACCTTCAGGAGAAGCCCTTCTGTCACTGACATCTCACCTAGCAGGAATCTAAGGAAAGCAGAATGTCCTGATGGTTTTCTTTTCCTTTCTGTCACTATGAGAAAGAGCATATGGGGCCTGGACTACTAATTAGGGATATAGAACTGTATAGACAAATTGTACCCTCAGCACTGTTCCCAGTGTGTGCATTGTCTCGATCACCTGTAGGCACAGAATGGAAAGACCCACACTTAGAGCCTCCTCAGGCTGCAACCAGGATCTGTCAATGGACAACTATTAGACAACTCGTGTCTAATGCAGATCAACCATAAAGGAACATTAAAACTACTATTGCCAGTGTATATATTCTTACGTTAGTATAGCCAAGAATCTGCATGGACATAGTATTTTCTCTGCAAAAAATGTTTCATTTTCTTTCTCTGTTTCCTACTGCCATGATGTGTTGTGCAAAGATGTACAGTATTATTTCTTCATGGGGAAAGGCAAACTTCCCTTGCCAGAATTTTAATTCTTATCGTCTTTTATTAGTGATTTTGTAACCCATGTTATCATATTGTAAATCATCAGCTCAACAGGAAAGCATTTCTGTGTAAAATTATTTTCTTTCCATTACAGGTAGTCTTTTTCTTTAGTATACTATGGCTCTGAATTCCTTTGTAGAGGACAGTCGCTTTCTCCATTGAATATAGAAAAATACACTAAATAAAAATCTAATGAAAATTACCTGGTATTTCACCAGGTTAAATTTAGAAAATATGAGCATGTCCAATAACTTTTCTTATGTCATAACAATAATGAATCTTTCCCCTTTACTCAGAAAATTTTACCAAAACTTTTTCTTTTCATAGAAGGAGAAAGAAGGTGAGATATATTGGCAGAGGGCTTTGCAATAAAGGGAACAAGGAGACATATGGTTTCCACTGGAAAGTGTGGACAGGACTGGAGTAGGACAAAAGATATTTTTGCCCCTCCTCAGAAAGGCGTTGAAATAATTTTTAGATAAGAGTGAATTTTCATTAAAGATAGCAAATTATTTACATTTTCTTTATTTTCTGATAAGATTGATTTCTCTCTAAATGTATTTAGTACAATTATTCTATACACTTTGTTGGCTGACATATCAGAATACAAATTGCTTCTTAAGAATGAGCTTATGTGAGTTGATAGGTTTTGGTTTGATTTGTGTTGGTGTGGTTCTGTTTGGGATTTAATGGAATGGAATTCTACTGCTGATGCTATGTAAGTTTTACAACAAATATGCATGGCCACAGCATAGTTTACAAGGGGGAACATTTAATCTAGTCTAAATGGTATAACAACCACAAAAAAGTGACTTCATCTTTTAAAATATTGAATACTCCTTTCCCCTTTCTCCTCCCTTCCGTCTTTCCAGAAAAATTGTGTTTTGGAAACTGAGATAAAACCACATGCTAAACTATAATTAAAAATTATTCCATGCGTTTTCTCATAATTCTTTCAAAATAGAGTTACATTCTGGTTTATTTTCTGTAATTTGCAAAAGGATTTTTTGCTGATGGGCTCTACTGCCAGGTAAGATATTTCCAAAAGCACTTTGCTGACAGATAATTGACCATTTGGCCACTTGTCCACATAGCTGTGGAGTTGTGAGTATAACTTTCAACTTCCTTTTCTTTATATTCTCCTGCTTGCAATTTCATAGTATTCTGGAAAGTCCTTTCCCCGCAGAATTGTCAGGAAGGAGTACAGTAATAGAGGTCATCTGTGAATGTAATGAAAAGTCTCATAGGAATCATTCTGTGCATACCTTGTCAGTGGAGGTGTGAGTTTTGCTGTGATTTTATTCCACGTTTGCAGACCTCTGGTTTCTAGTGTATGATTCTTTTTTATGGCCCACAGTTCAAGTCATGTCAATTGTTTTGCCCAAGACTCTCTTTCTCTTTTACTCTTTACATCCACAGTTAACTACCACATTTTAATTTTCAATTGAAAGACAAAAGCTAAGAAGGTCATTCTACAGTTGTCCAAACATTATTTATGAAAATATTTTTTAATTTTAAAAATTAATGGTTTTTTTAAAAAAAACAAAAACATTATGATAGCCATTGAGAGTTTCCATCATATTTTGTAATTAGCATTTTATTATCATGCAATGTCAGCAGGAAACTATAATATCATGCCCACGTTCACTGCATTACACTTTCTATTAGTTGATGATCTCATTTTATTTCATGATGCAGCAGTCCCAAGTAATTTCTTCTATATCTTCCATTATATGATATCACATGGTTGTGTAATATGACCTACCAGGATTTGATATGGTCTGGTTTTGACACAGAACATTGTCTATTTTTTCTCATACTGCTTTTAAATTTTTTAGGGGCATTAGGTATTCCTTATTCAAACAGTTTTTCTAGATCACAATATTCCCTCTCTGTTCTGTAATGAAATATTTTAAGGGAAGAAGAAGTTTGCAGTACACTAGAGAAATTATTCAAAGGTACCATTTCAAACTGTTTAGTACTAACAAATATTAAGACACTTCATTTAAACATCCATGGTTACTTTGTGTATAAAACATAAAATAAGCATAATGCTTTTATCAGATTCATACATGGTTTGAAGGTTTTGTTCTTTTTTCCTTCCCCCCTCTCCTCCCAATGTATTTTTTTACTGTATCTGTGGTTTTACTCTTACCAGCATTCCAGGAACACAAACTACCCTAAAGATAAGATGGCACTTTGTTCTCAAAATGGAAATATCTTTCTAAAAAAAACAAACAAAAAAACCAACCCCAAACCCAAACCAAATGAAAACCAAAACCATAACCAACCCCTTCTATATTTTCACTATTCAACAACTCTCCTCAAAATCTTAGTTTTATCTTATAAATGAGCATACTGACTTTGCAGGTCTTAAGCCCTGCAAGGCACTATTAAGGGCCTCACAGGACTTGCCTTTAAAAAGTCATTCACCAGAACTGAAAAGAATGCAGAGTGATGTCTGCTAGATTTCTTGCTCTCTCTTGAACCCAGCTCAAATAGATGACTTACCAGATGCTCCTGAGGAGTGCTTTTGTCCTTTGAACTGTCCCAGTCCAAATGTCAACTGCTCTGAGTCACTATCCTCTTCTGTACTATGCCTTCATTGAAACATTCCAGTATTTGACACAGAAAAGGGTGCTGTCATTAAGTACACTTTTGCTGTGATAAAAAATTAAAAATAAAATCAGAAAAGCATATTCAAAAGTTATTTGTGAATTCATGGAATTTCATTAGGAGCAATCTACATTTTATGCTGAAGAACTATTAAATATATTGTATATGTATATTCAGAAGCACCAAAAAGTAACTATTCAGATAAGCTGAAATGGAGTATTTGACATTTATTTCCAAACAGGCAATGCAAAACAAAACTTCAGGAAAAATGAAAGTTGGAAAAAATAACATGAACATTTGTTGGGTGAGAAAGTTGATAGACTGACTAAAAACTAAGAAAATTTTCAACCTAAATTTCAGTCTATGTTTGAATCTATTCTCTTTTAATTTGTAGGTACATGGGATTTTGAGAGAAAGATGTGTTGATTTACAGAAAACAGATAGAGACTAGCTAACAGTTGTATTTCATCATAATATTGTCATACAGACAGTTTTGCAAAGGAAAGATAGCCCTGGCCCTCACCCTCTGCTAAAGCTTTGCCAGTGATACAGAGATAAATAGTGGCAACTAAAAGATCTCTGAATATGTACAAAGAGTTTTGGAGTGATAAACAACAATGAGGACAGAACAATCAGAGGTGGCAGTCAGGCAGGTTTGGCAACTTAAAGCTATCCGAACATAGAGCTCCAATACATCCAGGCACAAAATATAGGAACAGTGCAGTTTACTGACACCAGAATATAGTGACTCTGAAATGTGGAAAAATGAGGAAAAAAATAGTTAAGAAAGGCTTTCCAGTTGCAAAGTAATGAAAATCTGAATATCTAACCAGCTATTGTGGTTTAACCTGGGTCAGCAGCTCACTCACTTCCCCACAACTGGATGCATGAGAGAATCAGAAGGGCAAAACTATGAAAATGTATGGGCTGAAGTAAAGCCAGTTTAATAGGTAAAACAATAGCTGTGAACCCAAGCATAGTACACTTAGGACTTCATTCCCTGCTTCCCACGGGCAGGGAGGTGTTAAGACATACCCAGGAAAGCAGGGCTCCATGAAGTGTAATGGTGACTTGGGAAGACAAATACCATGACTCTCAATCTCCCCCCAAAATTCCTCTTTTTTTCCTCACTTTTTTTTTTTCTTTTTCTTTTTTTTTTCTGAGGATAACATCTCCTTATCCCATATGATATGGGATATCCCTCTGGTCAACCGGGGTAAGCTGTCCAAGCAGTGTAGGCACTGTTCATCAATAACACCTTATAAGCCTCTCGGAAGCGAATTACCTCTATCATAAACAAAACCAGATGGAAATCACCCACAAAAGTTACTTAGAGGAGGTATTTCTTTTTGCCTTGAAAAAAAAAAAAAATTACTGGTAGCTAAAGTCACAGATAACTTCACAATGGGATTGTTTTGTTTTGTTTTGTTTTGTTTTGAAAGAGGAACACAAAGATTACCAGCGGCTAAGTTACCCAGTGGTTATAACTAGACATGGTTAAATAACATAGTAAGCATGTGGGTTTAACCTGAAGACCAACTGAACTTCTGTACAAACTATCAAGGTATTTCCTGGGAATTCCTGCACAGTTCATGCCTGTAAATTCAGATTTTCAGAAAGGCAAATTTAGGGAATCAGAAGTTATACTTTCTTTAAGAAAAATTGCAATATAGCATTGTATCAGTGAAACATTAGAGTTTGAAGTGCTAAATAAATTAAAGAATTTTTTTTTTCCTTCTGGCTGTAATACTAGTCTACAAACTGGACATATATTTCAGCCATAGAATCAAACTTTCTTTTTACTGCAATTAGTGTATCAGCATTAATGATCAAGAATGATAAGTTTCTGGTGGGGGAGAACAGGAGAACTTCTTTACACTTATGACGCATAAGTGTACTTGCATAACTAACAGCAGAAACAATTGAACCTTTATGAGTCAGTTCCCATGTCTCAGTGTTTGTAAAACTCTATGTGCTTCACAACAAAAATAATGAGAAATAGAGCTCTTCCAGTAGCCAACACTCTAGCCTGTTCTACTTGTTTCAGAGGCCTGCCCAAAGTCATATTATTATGCAGGTGATGTAAAATTCTTATACCTACTTGTGTCTTGGATTCCTCAAACATAAACCACTGCTTCTATTAATGACTAGAGCTACACTGACTCCTCAAGAATTTCACTCTACATCTCCAGGCAAGTATTTCTGCCATTTTTGTTTTCATTTTCATTTTCATTTTTCTTCATTCTATATCTCTGAAACCTGGGCACAAAACACTTAAAGACTGCAGAAGTTCTGTTTGCACAAAACAGTTTCCATCTATAACTTAGTAACCTACACTAGGAGAAAGATTATGATGCCACCATAATAATCGTATCCAACTAAAAAACCTTTTCCTAATGAATAGGATATAATTAAAGGAATATGTTGTTGCATTTTCAATTTAAATAATTTCACAGTATTTCTTTAATATTCTCCAGTTTAACACTCTAAAGACTGGGAGATATAAAAAAAAAATATTCTCAATGAGTTTCATATCTCTATGTTTTACTATAAGAAGGATAAAATAGAAAATACTTGTCTATGAAAACACTATAGTGAACTCTTTCCTATTTTGATCCTTTTGATTACTTCCTTCACAAGTTTTGATTTTCTAACCTACCAGTGTCCTTACTTTTCAAGGTCCCCTTTAGAAAACATAATTTTCTGTCTTTTCTGTGAGCAATAACAACAACTATTATTGGCATTTATTGTTACATGCTGAGTTTTGTGGCAGGAAGTCAGATATTCTCTGTAACTTTCTCTGTTGGCCCAATTGACAAAAGTTTTACTGCTGAAGCTAACACTAAGGTAAATTGTTATGTTCCTATACTGCAGAAATGCAGTTCTAAGGTTGCTGCTATTTTCTTTTCTTCAATTTTTTTACCCTAAAAAAAATCTGTTTCTCCAAATATCTACCTGGAAATAACAGCAACAACAAAAAAAACCCCAAAAAACCCAAATAACCAAAAACCCCATACAAATTAATTGCCTGTGCCTACCGAAAAAAAAAACCCAAACAAACAAACAAAAGGTAAATTACTTCTTTAAGAATAAAGAAATTAAATGGCCTTTTGCACACACAAAACCATTGCTGTAACAATTTCATTTATCAGTGGAAAAGCACCATGAAAAATAAAGCAGCAAGATACAGGCATTATGGAACAGTTTTAGGGAAAAGTAATTCTCTTTTCAGAAACTTATTACAGCCAAAGAATCTAAGAAGTAGATTAATAACTACACTGAAAAGTGACCTCATTCCAGAGTTCATGAAGAAAATTTATACAAAAGTCTCTTTATAAATACTCACATCCCAAGTACATTTTCATATGGTTGCATTCAAGTCAGTTCTCATTCTAGTGTCCTGTTTAATTTGATTATGTGGGGGTTTATTTGCTTGACAGACATAATAGTCAATTAATGCTAGCACATGCTAAATCCTGTAACATCTTCTACTCGGATATCCAACCAAAAGTACCTTTGATAGTGTCAGCAGTTCACATTCCAAATTTAGACAAAATAATTATCCTAAGAATGATAGGGTTTTATGCATATCAGCAGCCATTCATACAGCGGGACCTGCTATGGTCCATTGTGTTTGTAATCCATGGATTACACTCTAAGTACGCATTGACATGAGCAACAGTAACAGCTCCATTACAGCCTATCATCCCAACTAACCATGAATTTCAAAATGTTCTCCTCTGCATTTCTGAGAGCTTCTATTGCCTGTTCCTTTTTTTATAAATATTTGTGAATAAAAATAGAAGTGGAGTATAGAAGAAATAAAATGTTCCTAAATGAAAATATTGTAGAAATGTTTTGAAAGGACAAAAGGAAAGACTGTCAAATGGGAATCCCTGCTCTAATTGTGCTATTCAAGTTTCCAGGGTCACTTCACCCTAGTCTTAGGCAAATAAAATCACTGTATTAAAAGAAAATAAATTGAAGTTTCAAGGGGATGAGTGCTCTTAGAAAAAAATGAGCAACAATAAAAAGCAGTTAAGTAAGTCAATCTTTTAATGAGGATTCAACCTTCTACAGGTGGAGTGATGCATATAATATAGCTTATAATAGGTTAATTTATACAAAACTGGGAATATCTGACTACATCTACTAGTTGTATTTATTTTTTTTTCTGGTACAGAATAGCTATTTATTTGAACACCTAAAACTTTATCCTGAAGTTTAAACTCTCAAGACAAAAACCATCCTATATATAGAAAGATTATTGTAATCAAGTTATCATAAATAGTGATTTTTCCTTTTTCATGGCACAAGTATATTTTGAAGCCTCTGACAGCTACCAGTGAACAGCTTGAAGGGTGCTTTTTCCACAGGCACTGTGTTCTGCCGCAGTGACTTATGGCAAACCCTGCATTTGCCAGATTCTGACCTACTACCTTGGTGCAAAACAAGCATAGGACCCTAATAAGTCATAAAGTCCAATGCCGTCTTTAGATCCCCTAACACCTTCATTAGACCTGAGAATGACAAGAGAGAAGAGACCATTTCTTTTTCTGATTTACTCTGTTGAGACAACATGCAATACAAAATATCTATTTTCTTATTGTTCATATATACAAGAATGACAATATGCCAAACAGTGAAGAATTGTAAGTTTGTTTTGGGTTCTTTCTTTTTTTGGTAATTTATGTATCTAAAAGATAGTTTGACTCTACTTCAATTATGAATATATCCAGATTTCCCCACAATTTCAGATGTTTAGAAGCTTCCCCCATCTCCACCCTCATCAACAAGTATATAATGAATCCAGAAAAAAAAATCTATTCAGGATGATAAGTAGCCATTTAGACATGTAATTTACTGGCACTGACACTTTTCACTTTTTTTGTTATGTAAAGGAAGTTTATTTGATAAAGGCATTACACAAACATATTCTAGCATTGCTTCTTCAAGAAAATGCCACTTAAGGTTTTGGAGTTTTATCATCTTCATCACCAGAGTCCCATAATACTAAACTGCTTGCTTGTTAGAAGATTGCCAAATTCAAGGTGTCAAAGTGATTACCTCAATTCCCCTGCATAGATTGATTTGCATGAGTATCAATAATGCTCTTTTTTTTTTTTCCTCTGCAGATTTGTTTTTTCTTCAGAGTATTCCATCCAAATGTACATATTAACAAAATGAACATAATTGTATATATTTTAAAGACAATATGTCATGTTTATTAAAAAATAGTAACTATAGAGATCATACCTGTGTCTCTAATCAAGTATAATTTTGTAAACTAAGCACTAGAGAGTGATTGCAGTCACAGTGCAGCTAAGTTGGATGGCAAAATATTGAATTATTAGCCTGGAGGAATTTTTTAGTTGTTGCTTTATTCTTCTCTCATTATTTAGCTGAACTATATTTGTAATCATTGTGTCCTAAGTGTGTTTGTGGATATGTTAAGCTATTTTCCCTACTGGGAAAAAAATACATGACTTCTGAAATTGTGATGCCTTCTCACTAAAATTCATAGATCATGAATTTCAAAGCATTCTTGTAATATGCAGTTAATTTGGAACCAAAAAGCAGTACTATTTTGATATACTATTTTACATCCTAAAGCTTTTGGAGTATAATAGACTCCCCATCTGTGAATCAGCATGTGCTTAAATTTGTTGTCTTTAAATCTGTAACAATACACATGATACGTGACAATACATTTAATGCATTCCAAAAAAATGTATGCGTTCTTTGTTCAAAAGGAGAAGCAAGCTTGTAAATTGCTCAGTAAAGAGACACAGGGTGAGAGGTTATTCACACTACAACCAATAAGAGAGGAAAAAATGGCATATATTGCTATGAGCTATCTCAAAATTCCAAACATTTGCCCATGGCAGGTGTGAACTCACATTTACCTCTAAATTTTATGTTGTGCTGGTAATGCAAGGTAGGGAAGCCGTTAGTAGAGTAGCACTCCCTTGCTTGAAAACAAAATATTTTTATTTTGAAGCTCACTGGAAAAAAAAAAAAAAGGAAAAAAATATCCTTTATAATAAGGCTGTCATTTAAACCAGTTTTACCTGTAAGAACTACAAGAATTCGTATAGATAGAAAAAAATACTATTCCATTTTGAGGTCCCCAGGGTGCAGTACACATCAGATTCTATTGTTCCTAAGTGCAAAAAATAAAATTTATGTCATTAAAAAATATGTTCTTAGAAGAGTATGGGGTAATATAAATAATATAACATGCATAAGAATGAAAAATCCTTGTAAAACTACATGTATAAAGTTTTCATTTTATTATAATTTCTTGATCAGATAACAACTTAATTCTGCCTATTGATCTGCAAACTGCTTTCTTAAAATACATTTTTTATATAAAATGCCTCAACTGATGCTCATATTTCTCTGTCCGCTAAAGACAAACAACCTTTGCTGGTTTTCTGAATCTGTACATTTAAGAAAACAGCTTTTGGACTTAAGGTCTGAGGATTTGTATGCAGTAGCTTTGCAATATACAAATCCATTTCTAGTCTCCTTTCACCAGATTTCATTACCAATTAAAAATTGGAAAGATCCTAGTTAGCCCTGATTATGCTACAAGATTTATCTGTATATTTTGCTACCTTTTGGGGGCTGCTGTGTGTACAAATACATATAAAATACTATATTTATATATTACCAGACATATTTAAGAGACTCACTCAGAATGTGTTTAGCAATCTAAGGAACCAAGGCCAGGCTGAAAGACAGCAGTCTCTCTTTGTGACTCATTTCATGCTCTGCTTTTTAAGTAACCATTGTCCCTTGGAAACAAATCATGTAAAAATTCTAGTGGGTAAAAAAAAAAATCTGTCAAACATGACAAACATGATAAAATCCTTAAAATCAAACCAAGGGAAGAAAAGAATAAATAACTAGTCCATTGTTTAGTTTGCATGGTTGAATAACAAAATATATTAAACACAACACTCAAAACTTGTTTTATTTAATTAACTGCCTTTATGTTTCCAAGAGGTTGGGTCCCTTCAGTAAAGTTAATATTCAAATTAAACCAGTACACCACTACCCAAGTTCATACAAATCAATGTCTTTGTAAAAGATTCAACATAATGCAGCAGTTCACTGCAAGGACTTGAGCTGCTGAAAAATGAGAAATACATCTTTCTTCAGACAATGTGTACCTGTTAAAACAAACCACCTAACACCCCCACACCTTCCCCCAAATTATAATTATTTACTTGCATTACAGTCCACATGTCATAGCAGAATAGAACTCGGAAAAGATTCTACAAATACTTAAACAGCAAAAAGAAGACTAGGGAAAACATGAGCCTGCTGCTGCCCTTCACCAGCCTGAAAGTCCATGGAGGCCTGATGGGCACTACTCACAACTGCTGAGAGAGGTTGATGAAGTTACTGCAGGGCACTTGATTCACTTTGAACAGCCATAGTGAATGGGAGAAACTCAAAAGATTAGAAGAAAACAAATGTCACTGCTATCTTCAAGAAGGGCAAGAGGGAAGACTGAGAGAATTACAGGCTGGTATCTTCACCTCAGTCTCTGGGAAGCTGCTGAAGAATATTCTCAAGGAAGGCATTTCTAAACACATAAAGTATAAAAGTGTGATCATGAGAAGCCAGTATGAATGTGCAAAGGGGAAATCAAGCTTAACCTTTTACAGTCACATGATGACCTTGGTGAAGGGGAAGACAGCAGCTGATGTGGCTTTCTGTGATGGGGTGACCACATCAGTGGACAAAGGTAAAGAAATGGATGTCATCTATCTGTACTACTGTAAAGCCTTTGACACAGTCCCCCACAACATCCTTCTCTCTAAACTGGAGAGATGCAGATTTTATGATTGGACTGTTTGGTGGATAAGGAATTGGTTGGATGGTTGCACCCAGAGAGTAGTCGTTAATGGCTCAAAGTCCGGATGGAGAGATGTGACAGGTGGTATCCCTCCGGGGTCTGAATTGGGACTGGTATTAATTAATATCTTCATCAATGACATCAACGATGAGATTGAATGCACCCTCAGCAAGTTTGCTGACACCAAGCTGAGTGGTGCAGTTGACATGCTGGAAGGACAGGATGTCATCCAGAGGCACTTGGACAGGCTGGAGAAGTGGGCCCATGTGAACCTCATGAGGTTTAACAAGGTCAGGTGCAAGGTTCTGCACCTGGGTTGAGGCAATGCTGATCATCAATACAGGCTGGGAGATTAAGTGATAGCAAGAAAGTTGTCATAAGCCAATAATGTGCGCTTACAGCTCAGAAGACGAACTGTATCCTGGGCTGCATCAAAAGGAGTGTGGCTAGCAGGTCAAAAGAGGTTATTCTGCCCCTTTACTTGAGACCCCACCTGGAGAACTGTTTCCAGTTCTGGAGTCCCTTACATAAGAAGGACATGGAACTGTTGGAATAGGTCCAGTAAACAGCAAACCGTCCATGAGCTGGTAGTGCACCATCACAGCAAAGGCGGCCAGCAGCATTCTGCACAGTATTCGGAAGAAGGTGCCAGACGGTCTAGCAGGGTGGTCCTGTCCCTTTTCTCAGCCCTTATGAGGTGAGTTCTGAAGCGCTATGTGTAGTTCTGAATTCTCCAGTAATGAAAGGTATGGACTGACTGGAGAAAGTCAAGTGAAGGGCCACAAAGATTAAAGGACTGGACCACAAACATTTGAGAAGAAGCTGAGAGAGACAGGACTGTTCAGTCCAGAGAAGGGAAGGGTCAGGAAGGTCATATCAATCAAATGTCTGATGGGAGGGAATGGAGAGTGACCAGTGACAGAAGAAGAAGAAATGGACACAAATGGAGAATTGTTATGTTCCATCTGAACAGAAGAAAACACTATTTTTCTTTCCTCTGAGAGTGGTTTCACACTGAAACAGATTTCTTAGGAGGTTGTGAAGTCTGTGTCTGTGTAGCTATTCAGTATGTGACTGGGCATGGACCAGAGCAACCTACAGGACAACCCTCCTTTGAGCAGAGGGGGTTGGACCGGATCATATATAAAGGTCCCTAACAACCCAAAAGATTCTGTGATTCAATTTAAAAAAAAAAAAAAAAAGAAAGTATATGTGTGCCTGGCATGTATTTATGAAATGATCTGTGGGTATAATCATTAGTGCAGTACAAAGGGAGTGGATCTAAAACAGCAACACTATTGGTGTTGGGGAACATACATCTTGACAAGCAAGGGATGTTGGATTACTTCTGGTCTGATTCCATGGCCTGGACACATTAATGGCTGAAGATTACTAGGTTGATCTTGTGGACTGCCTCATCACTTTTTTTCACTTGATCTAAGAGTAATTTGTTTCATGTTGTCCAAAACCATTGCATGGCAAAGCAAGTACCAGTAACCAAAAATTACTTACTTCATAAGTGCTTTCCTGCTCAGAAATAAAATACTAGTGTTGACTCAAGTAATATAGAGCTGTTAGTAAGCTATTATCCTATGACTAATAATTTAGATGTTTGTGTCAGTGCTGTGGAATAAATACTGAGTTGGGGCTATTTCTTCATTAAAAGCAAATTGAATCTCCAAGCTTGTGGTCCACCAGATGAAGGAGCTGTGAATACAATGCATATGAGATTCAATATAGGTTCATCTAATGTATGTAGTACAGCATGAATGAACAGGTCTGAACAGTTCAGGTTGTGCTTCGGCAGGATATTTCACCTGACGAAATTCCCTTGCTTATCATAGGTTTATCTTTGCTATTTAATCATTCAAACCATTTTGTGTTTAACCATGCTAAGAAACCAAAGAGTTGAATGGGACAGAATCTTCTCCTATCTACTCCACACCAGAAAAATTTGGGGCAAGATTTCACAATATCACTAAGACCCCAAGTGCTGATATATCAGTACATTGTGTTGAGGCTAGGAAATAAAATTGGTGGCATAATACATTTGCCCTAAGGAGTTTATAATCTAAAGTGTTTTCTGCAAGCAGCTCTACATATGAACAGGTATCAGATAGAGTGCAGCCTTCAGGAGCAAAGTTTAATAGCCAAAAAGAAAAAGAAGCCTGGAAAAGATGTTACTAATTTTCATTTTTTACACATTATATAAAGAATCAGTTTCATGAAACCGTTTTCTTTCCATAGTCTTATATGGAAATATTGATTATATGAATTAAGTCTATTTGTATTTGAAAGAAAGTAAAATGCTACTGTCATTTTCAGATAAGGGTTGTCAGAAAGTAAGGAATCTGTTAGACAAAGTAAAGAGTAAAATTACTAAAAGCACATACCTATACATTACCAAAAACTGTTTTTATCTTAGATCACTACATTAGCTTCTATTAAATCTGAAGTTGTCTGTTCCTTTTTGTGTCAGGTGTGATAGATTTACACATCTAAAACTTTCCCAAGCCATTTCTTCAGTGACTTCAAGAAGTGATTTAAGAAGGAATCACTGTGTTTGTATTGGAAAGTAATTAATTTTCCATGCTATGGTCACTGCAAGGGTTCTATCTCCTGCAATAATGTATGATGGCTCTGTAATGTGGGCTACTAGGAAGAAAATACAAACCAGGAACTATTAAACACTTTCTAAAACTATGTATCAGACTTTAGCTGGGAAAGAGGCTCATGTAGGGTTTAATCCAGCACATCAAACTAGTATAGACATAGGATGTTGGAAAAAGAAGACTTTGGCAGAAATCAGTGCCAAATATAAGCTTTTGTTTTGATGTTTAAATTTAAGTTGTGTTAAACATCTTGAAAACAATTATTGGTGATTAGTTCAATCTGCTGTTTCCTGAAAGATGCAGATGGTGCAGCACTAATGACAGTAATTACAGTTCAGATACTTTAAATCCACTTGCAATGTACGCACTTTAAAAACTTTTATGAATAAGTGAGATTAAAAGTGTCTGTGCAAAAATAAAACTCTTCTGTCCTATATCCTGCTTAACACAGAACTTAGTTGAATATCCTTAGAAATTAGGCACATTAAATAAGAAGTAGTGTGTCTGAGAGATGCATAGAATGTGGACGTATAAAGAGAATAGACTTAGTACAGTTTTGTTTTTTCATGGGGCTTTTAATGACTAAACACAGCACTGCTGCAAGGGACTGAACACTTTTCATTGTGATTTATAACAATGTAAAAATGCCCTCACTGCTATTCTGGATGCTGTTATTTGCAGCAACTGTTGAAACAACATCAGCAGTATGAATGTGAGGTGCATAAGGCCTCTGAAAAACCATCGCGTTAAAGATGAAGGAATTACATGTCTTTTTTGGAAAGATTTCATTCTCAAAAAGTGTCCACTCAAAACCTGAAACAAAAAGGCCTAACTGTTTAGTTTGAAACACGTTGGCAGTCAGATTTGATCACAGAAGTAGACGATGTAATCTTAATAAAGATGCAAAGTCAAAGTCAGTACTAATTGGATATACACGGGTTTAAGATCACAGCTGTACAAACGTTGATTTGCTGATTCAATGCCCATTTTAGTGAAAAAGATCAAAAGAAAGATTTAGCAGGCTATACGTTTGTTGCAGCAAAATATGACAATGAGGTATATATATAAAAAAAATCTACCTATTAAAATACAGACATTTCTTGAGGGAAATACCAGTAAAACCCAGAACAGAACGAAAAAGAGAAAAATGTTTTGTAAGAACACCCTCAAAGGAAACAAAAGCTATTAACTTTAAGAGTTTGCATTCATGAATAGGAATATGTTATAATATACTTTATATTATCATGTGTTTAATGGGTTAGCATGCAGAAACTAACAATTTCATGTAAACAATTGAAATATTAATATTTCAAAAGCATTTTCATAAGGCTGTGTATATTTTCTGCTTAATGTCTTAAATCAGTATCAAAATATTCTATCAAAGGAAGCCATTAAATTATTTGTAAAGTATTTTTTAAATGGTAAACCTCTGGTTTCTGATCTATATGATTTTTTTCATGGGGAGCTGCCCTCTATAAGTGCTGATGGAAGTTTTAGGATTCCTACAACAATATAAATAGCAGTTCAGTAAGTGTGGAGGAAGCTGTTTCACCTTGAACCTTCTGTTAGTCACTTCCCAGCTGGATACCTCATGGGTGGTTTACCTTACTAGTAATTTAGCTTCAACAGAGAAGGCCTATTTTTGCCTGCTGCACTTCAAGTCATACTTTATCTCTGACCTCAGCCTGACTTGGTAGTTACCTTTTTTCTCCAGAACAGATGGTTCTAAATTGTTGAACATATACAACTCGGCCTTTACATCATTTTGTAGATAAAACATAAATGTTCCCAGCACTGATAAAAAATATGGCATTCCATGTCTACAAATGTGAAAATACTTGCATGATTTGAAGGAAACGCAGTGACTCAGGTTCGATATTTGTCCATGTGTCCAAGCCACCGAACCCTTTTTGTTCACTTCCAATTAACGTATGTTCTCCTTCTCACTGAAGGCTTTGATACTGTATGTGTTTCGCATACAGATCCACTAAGGAGAACTGCAGTGAATTGCTTGAGGCTATACAATGATATAAAAATATTGCTAAAAGGACTTTTGCAAAATACCTTTTTCTTTTTTTTTTTTTTTCCCCCACTTTTAGTAGTCAGAATCTGCCTGAGCACTTTGCAGAATTCTGAACTGCATACACCAAAGAGTGTATGTGCATGCATATGTAAGGAATTTCTATCTACATTTAGTTTCATGCTCCTTTTAAATTTTCTTCTTTCCCCCCACCCCACCCCCCAGATCTCCAGTATATTTTTCATTACAGAAAAATTATGGGGAAAAGGTGCTTTGACATTTTAGAATTAGGATTGTTCTTCCTGTAGGAAAACATCCTGACCCCTCTTCACACAAAAAAACCCTGAACAACCCACAATCCAAGCCCTCATATAAACAACAACAAAACAATTATTGAAGTGCACAGTGATAAAAATTATTTCATTAAAATATCAAATAGGATCTATATCAAAGTGCATGTAAATAGAATATATCAGTACCTCATTTCTAGCTTGCTTATTTTTTTCTCTGTGTGTTTTGAGCAGTAATAATATAATATTGTTGCAAAAGAATACAATAAGTAGGCAATTCAAAGAACCAAGAATGGAGACTTTCATACAGCTTGTGTGAGCTCGAAAGAAATGACAGATCTGTGACCTAATCCTAAGGTGACACTAATGCTGCATTGACTAAGAAGGGTGACAGAGAAACTGCTTGCTTTGTGAACATTTCCAGAACGTTGTATGCTTTCATCATGCAGACACCAAACTTTTTACCTTAATTTCAGGTCTGGACAGCAAGAATGTAGCCAGCATTGAAAGAAGAGCTGAATAAAAATAATAAATAGAAAAAAATTATATATATATATATATGAATTTAATCCTATTTGATTCTCAAATCAAATCTGAGATTAATTATGAAAATCGCATCATGTGGGACTGAAATATATTTACACAAATCTCTCTATAAGAGTCATACATATGTTTCAGAAATAAAGTCCCCATTTTCCTCATCCTGTGCTAAGTGATAATCATTTCAATATTGGCTGAAGTAATGTGTGTTGTTTAAAAAATGGGGAAAGAAGCCCTTGCCCTTATTGCTAAAAATGTTCACTTATGTCTTGTGAGTTACAGGAACCCAGTCAGAATATAAAAATAGCATATGAAATGTATCTAAATCACTAGGTGACACTGGTAAGAATTATAGGACGTGCACACTTTTATTCTTTCACTTTTGATCATGCGGGTGGAACCTACAAATAACCCATCTCCCATATGACTCCAGTACACCTGCACACTGGAAATGTGTAAGTCAGCTGCCAGAGGGAGGAATAAGAAGGAAAATAAATTGGTTCTGGAGTGTAGAACTGTATTTTTCAAAGTCCAGGCATTGAGATGCATGGAGGAGATTTACCAATGGTGGCAACATTCTTACTGTTTTATAGACAGGGTAGAACTGTAGATGAATGACAAATTCATGATGAATGTGAGCATAGTTACCCACTGAAGACACTGTTTGAGTAATTTTTGTAGAGGGGAGGTAGGGGAAAGAGGAAGAACAGTAAGCAAGAGGAGCCCCAAGAAAGCATCCTTAAGGAATTTAGTTCAGTATAAACTGGACAAAATAAAAGCTGGAAAATATGCAGCTCAGACAAAAGTTGGAAGAAGTGGTGAAACAAACAAAAAGGTATATGTGTAACAGATGTAGTATCATTTTCCAGCCCAACCCATGCAGCAACACAAATGTTCTCGTGATTGTTAATAAAAACTCTAAATTTTACCTTCTATGCCAACTTATTTCTCTCATTTTGAGAGAATATCTATTTGTGAAAATCCTCAGATAATGGCAGATTCTATAAAATCTCAGGAAACAAATAAATCTTACTTCTTCTCACAGTAGCTTTACTGTTAATGCTTTAGCTATTCTCAGTTTTCAGGGTCTGTTCTAAAAAAGAAAGTTAAAAAATCCCCAAGAAATAACCAAACAATTGAATACTTCACATAATTTTTCTCCTTAAATATAAACAAAAAGCTGTGCTGAAATACGGAGGAAAAGTTCTGTCCAAAATCATGTGATTTTTTAAAATGGCAAATTATATTTTGCAAGTATTTACAAAACACTTTGCAGCACAGTAATTTCAAAAGGCTCAGAAGCAAGCACGCAACCAAGCTTGCATTCATATGACATCAGGTATTACTCTGTGATACTTCTTCCCTAGGAGTAGAATAGCGTACTTTTTTTCTTCAAGTATTTCTTCTTACTTAGGAATTTATCATCTTGCTTTTGGTACAATATTGAACATCAACCTGTCATTGAACCATTATTAAATTAGTTTTAAATTAAGTGAACACTGCATCTAAGACTGTTCTCAAAATATCTAAGGTAAACCTTCTATTTTTATCTTTTACTAAACCTGGAGAAAAAAAAAGAACTTTTCTTCTCTTTCTTCCATTGCTGTTTTTGCCTTTCTCTACCATAGCCCGCTCAACATTTCATGCTTTTCAATTAGGCTTTAAAATATAAACTTTTAAGTAGTCTATTAGATTCACAAGACATTTGAAAAACAAGTGAGGTTTTCTCTATTTTTGCATTGTAATTGATTCACTTATTTGGCCACAGAGCTAGATATTAAGCTTTTAACATTAAGTTGAAGTGGTTTTTTTTATCATACCAAGACATTGCTTTGGCTTTAATACTTCTCAATTCTGCAAGCTTTCTTACTATTCTAGTCACACCTACCCTCTCCAATTTTCTTTATCCTGTCTAATCAGCACAATAGAGTTGAACATCTAGCCTGCTTAGCAAACACCTATATAAACCATATAAAAAGTACACGTAGAACAATATCTTAACAAAATACTCCTGGTCTGAATGCTGCCAGTCAGTTCAGAGGCTCAACTGGTTTGCACACCCAAATGCAGAATAAATTTCCCACTGGTTTGGTGCAATTGTCAGAGTGTTTTAGGTTCAGTCCTCAGTGTGGACCTAAGGAAATATATTCAGGTTTGCAGCAGAGAGTCCCATAGCAGTGTCGAAAGATTAGAAGTTATGAGAAGTATGTTTATCGGTGTTTGTAACAATGATTAAAAGGTTCGCTGCAGCTCTAATTAAAAAAAGCCTTGGGAGGATTTGTTTTGTTTTGTAAGACTGGTGTGACATTTTTTAGGTATCATCTGCTTCATAGCATGATACTTTATCTGGCTTTGTTTTAGGATTTCAGCTACATATCATGCTATATAGACAGTTCATATCCTCAATGAAGAGAGATCTATACAGTTTGTTAAATACAAACATAAGCTAATTGAATAGCTTTTTTCACCCCCAAAAATTCATGAGGTTTTGGTCAGCTCATTCGTCAGAATTTTAAACATATTTTCCTTCAATATTCTGTTTGCATGAAATTTTAAGATGCTGAAAAACAATCAAAGTGGTGACTAAAAAAAGTAATCACTTTCACTTCAAATGCTTTTCTTGAGAAACTATCCAATAAATGACATGTCTCATTGCCAATAAGATTGTCATGGTACTGAGATTAAATTTTCCTTTTAAAATTTCATTTTCATGTATGGCTCCTTTGCTTTGCAGTATAAACACATAAACTTAAAACAACAAATCTGACCACCTATCAAATATGTATATGTATTTTAGTAGTTGATTTAGGTATTTATTCTGAAAACATTGATACAGTCCATACCTTTTCCTTCAGAAGTAAACTGGGGCACAGTCATAAAAAGGACACAGTACAAGATTTCCCTCTATGAGTTGGGTGTATGCTATAAATCAAAGAATTGTATGTGAATTTAGGCAACATTTTCTGCTCTATGCACCTCTTTCATTTAGTCAGTGTCTCGTGAGTGGATTGTCACTTTGTGCACTTACGTAAAACTTCTGTGACTAATTCTGACATTTCTAGAGGCTTCCATTATGCAATTAATAATTTAGAATGAAGGTTAGAAGTGACAACATACATCGTTTTATCATTTGTTTAACTAATTACATTATGTAAGAGGAATGCTAAGGCTGATTAAAAAACAGAAGCCATGTGATCTCTTTTCCTAAGACAGTACTGAGATTGATTTAGTAATTGTATTCATTATTTTGAATATCCTTCATGTGCCTTTCTATTCCTCTCTTTAAATGAAAATATTTTAACAGTTTTCCTACTTTGACTAATAATAACTTTTATTATTAAGTCCTTCATGTATCTTTTGATGGAAGATACATCATAAATTCTTAATAAGCATATAAATGCTTTCAGACATTGTTAATACTATGTGTTTATGGTTTGCATTTACATTGGTATTTTTTTTAGCTTTTCAGTTTAGGTGTTATTTTTTTACTTAGATGAAAGTGTCATAAACATTTCTTAAAGTTCAGTTTAGGACACTAAAAGGAGAGTTTGGGGGTTTTTTGGTTTCTTATTAACATTGAGCAATGTGTCAGATATTATGGAGTACAATCCTTCTCTTTCACTTTGTGGAAAACAGACTACAACACAAAGTTCTCTAGAAATGTATGTAGTTTCTTAATAGAAACTGCACCTTTCACTTTATCATTAGCTGTAAAGTAGTACTGGCCAAGATGAGATTTTATTTTGTCCTCAAGGTAGTATAAGGCACCTATCTTTCTCATGGACGCTAGGAATTCATGAGGACATTTTCTGCATGGCTCTATGGACTTGATGCATTTCCTGGAACCCTGCACGCCTGTGACCAGTGACTGGGTTGCTGGGAATATTGCTGGTCTCCAGAATGCCCCTGCTTTTTTCATGCCCTTCAGTAACTGATGCACTGCGGAATAGGTCCTGCCAGTTCCTACTAGTTAACACAGCTTCTAGGCAGGCATCGTGTAGCTAGATCTCTCCGATCTTTGTAACAAGACACCTTTTATCATTACGTAGTTATTATTTTAATGAATGTTAAATAATGCAGGAATATTCAATAAATCTCTCCACGTCCAGCTCAGCTGCATGGATTAACTCTCAAAAACTTTTGAATATCATATTTAAATGTCATCAGGAAAAACAATCTGATGATATGTAATTTACAGGTAGATTTTAAAGTTTTAGGTTTGTGACTGAGCTTCTAACTTTCTTTTAATACTAAAACTACACAACCCACTTCTAATGTGCCTCTGCATCTGCTTTTTCTTTTTTTTTCTTGATTCACATTATTACACCATCAGAATCTTTTATGTGAGGTACTCCAGTAAGTGTTAATCCCTTTAAATCCTCCATTTCACCCACCCACACACTTCAGCCCAATTTGCTCTGGTTTCATGCATCATTTGTTCTTAAAATCTGTGGAAGTTCCACAAAAATGCTTAATGCAGCAAAATCTGGAAAGCGTAAAGGAGTCTTACTCATTATAGCACATTCATTCTATGCAATTGTTTTATCTTTAATTAAGCACTATCAAAAAGGCAGCCTTTCTTTACCCTCCTTGGAAAGGGGTGGGTTTTAATCTTAAATAATTAAATAAATATGTCCTTGTTAGAAAGATGTATAGTATTTTTGAATAGGCAAACGCAACATAAATTTTTGCTACTCTGGATTGTAATAAAAAAAAAATAAAAAATCCCAGTCCCATTTTAAAAATGTATTGTTTATTTGAAAATATTTTGAAAACTATTTTCAATCAATATTTTTAATGTAGATGTCACTAAGAAAAACCCTAACCTTAGTTTTGCTTACATAGATAATGTATATTAGATATGCTGTACCTAATAAAGTGTCTCTTGAAGGCTGTAGAAATAGAAAAGACACAAAGCTTTAACCAAATTGAAAGAGATTTTTTAGCTGTGAAGCTTATAATAATGCAAGTCATATGAAACTCAGAAAAGGGACTCAGAATTTTTCCTTATTGCTTTATGTAGCTCTTTGCAATGAAAGTCTCCTTGTAGAACACCATTGCATTTGCCCATGATACTTTGATACAGCTCTTGTTGTAATCCATGCCGATTAATGTGAATATGATACATTAAAATATAAGGTTCATTTATTACATATGTGAGCATAGTCTTTAAAAAAAAAAAAACCCAGTATTAGAAAATGCCCGCTGTACTAAACAACACTTTCTATTTTAAAGCCTTCAGTCTCTGAAAATAAAGTCATTTTGCAGAGAAAAATGGTCACAGACTGATGGGGATGTATGAAAATACTGAATACCTACTCACTATCCTACATGTTCCTGCTTACACTTTGTGCAAGTACATTCCTCACTATCCTTCTACCTTTACTTTGTATTAAGACTGAGTGTCTCCCTTCAGAAAGAACAGAAGTTTGAGCCACTATTATCTGAATTCTCTAGAGCAAAAGCAAAAAAAAAAAAAAAAGCCAATTATACAAAGAAAAGGGCTTTTCATTATTAGCACCTAATTGAAATGATTCTCTAGAGCATTCTATTAGAGACAATTTAGGTCAAGTCCACATTTGCCTATGTGGATCTTATTGTCAGTGTTGTACCATACCCATGCTGAAATTCATATTCTGTGCTCTGGCTTTCCATTATTTGAATAAACTAGTCCTTTTCTTTGAACGGTTTAATTTAATGATAGCATGTCCATTACTTATTATCATAGGCTATTTGTCATATTTTAGTAGGACATAATAACAGACTTTTTAAGTGGAGGTTATGCTAAGCATTCAGACTGTTTCAGAGACTGTATAATAATTTTCTTCTTCCTTGATGACTATGCTTAGTTTTATGGCTTGAAAACATGTTTTAATTCTGGTTTACTTTCTATCATGGGATAGTAAAGCTGGAGGTGGAGCTGTAGGCAAAGTTATATATATATAAATTTAAACAGAAGCTTTGTCTTTATGGTGGTTTTAATGAAACGGTAAAGAAAAAAATGATCTAATCTGAGGCATGGTGGGGAATTCTGTCCTAACTAGCATTTTTAGTGGTAGAATTGATTTTTTTTTTTTTTGGGGGTGGTGGCTAGAAAAGCAAAATATATATATAAAGTAGAAGAAGGAGCTGAAGGTCAACTGGTAAACTATTTGATGCAGCACATCTCAAGCTAAAAGTCAGCCTCATCATCTCTGTCACAGAGTAGAGGGATAAGGGAGTTAAGGCAGAGACAAATGTTAGAGGGATGTTTTGATATACTGGATGCCTGAATGTTATCTAAGATTTTTTCTTCCACCTGTGTTATTCTTTACACTTGAAAAGCATTTAACCATTAACTTTCATTTTAGAGGTCCTTCTGTAAGGTATAATACTTATGGATTTCTTGGCCTAGGACATAAAGGATTACCTATAAACAGGAGGTCTTGCTTAGGATCCTCACTCTCTCTCTAGTATGCTCATGTTGTGTTAAATGAGCCAGAACAGTGTGAAGGTGCATATTTTTTGTCTTCTTGGGGTGGCCATTCTTAGGACTATCAAGAACTTTTGTCTTTTGACAAGAATTCTTGTACTTCCTATAATAGGGACAAAGACAGCACCTCAGCAGGTATCCCAGGCGCCTATAGACCACCCAAAGGAAGGTTCCATAAACAAGCCTGGCTCCCACAGCTACCTCAATATAGCACAGAAGCATGGACAAAGTTATTAAAATGTATTTTGAAGATTCTAGTTTTGCATATATTAAAGTCTACCTTTCATTTGAGCTCCATGTCTTGGGTTAGTTTTCTTTACAATTAACAACAACAACGATAACAGTTAGTACTGTCACAAATTCATTTAATGAGATAATTATGGCTGTGATTTGTCATAACCTATTGTTTTCCAAACTCATAAATGCTATTGCATTCATCCACTCATAGGAACATTACTGATGAAATCCCAGGTATTAAATATTCTTGCTTTATATAATGAACACAGAAGTTTCCTCCTATGACTTTTAACTTATTGACAGTGATAACACTTCCTTAACTGTCAAGTAAGAAGCCTTTTCAGACAGTGCACCACATGTAACAAAACTTGAAGAGAACTACATTGTAGTTTTATGGCACAGGGTCAATGAAAAGAATGATTGTCAGTACTGTTGCTTCATCTCAAAGGAAGACACTGGCATGCTTGTGAAAAAGGTAGTTTTCTGCTTCTAAAAAAAATTGTATCAATTCAGACTTAAACATTCATTAATTTATTTCTGAAAGAAAATATGGGTATTTACAAGTGAAATATTAGAATGATGTATCTGAATGACATTTAGATAAATAGCAACTGAAGGAAAACTGAATCAAAAATTTAATAAGAAATCACCTTAAGATTTTGTCCTGTCTTTCAAAAATTATCTTGATCATTACCTTCAGAATCTACTATTGGGGCAGGCCTCAGGACTGCACACAGGGTTGGATACTTTTCAGATTTTAGCAGACCAGATATTCATTAAATGAATGATCAAGTGCAACATTCTGTTAAATACAGGTCATAGAACTTATCTAGAAATTACTAAGTCCCTTGATACCATGCTGAATATATAACTTTCAAGTTGACAAGGGCCAATTTATCTCTCCCAGCTTTAGTAATCTAAATTCAAGGTTGAGTTTTAACCTAAGATTCTCTTCTCCTCCTCATTTTCCCATACATACATATTATAATGATATAAATTACACTCCTGAAATTAATATCACGCCCCCATATGCTAAAGTCAGTATCTTCATTGCTTGTTTGGACTAGCAGTATAGTTAGCTACCCTAGTGATATAGAATTCATCATGTTTTCACATAAATTATTCCTCTGGTTCTACTTCTATATGCTCATTACAGTCACAATAAAAACTTTTCTCTTCTTACTTTTTGGAGCTGCTTTTTCAAATTCCTTGTTATCAGTACACCATTTTTTACTAGATTTAGGAACCACCAACTGTGAAAAAAAAAAAAGTCAGGGAAGCTCATCTCCATAACATCTGTTTGATCAAACTAAATGTACTGAACTTCATTAATCTGTCATTATAATGCATTTTTTTCAACATTCCAAATCAATCTTGAATGTCTTTGTCTACACTTTTCAATTTGTCTCAAGCATTTTGAAATATGGACACCAGAAACAGGCATACCATTCCATTAACAACCTTCCTCTGTCATCCTGTAAAATTGGTTTGAAGTAATGAAAAGCATGAAACGCTCTCTTGTACCCTCCTGCCTGACTGCCTTATGACTTCTCTCTTGGACAGACTAAGTGCTTGTGAGCACCTAGGCAGTGATAACTTGGCAGAAGACTTGTGACCCTGCTTACTGCTACTGGATTATATCACCTTTACAGGTCCCTACCTTTATGGAATTCTATGATTCCATAATTCTGAGACCAGCCCTTGGAATTACTATTGCATGTGCTCCTGAGGGCATGCCCATGGTACACCAGAACCTGGACCTACCTCAGACTTGTCCTCAGCAGGCAATGTAGACTTATTCTGCAGTCTGTTCTGGTCCTAAATATGGTTTTCTGCTATATAGAGGGACATCTTTCCTCTACCCTATCCACTCCCCTGTTATGGTCATTCTGATTTCCTCACTCATCTTGATAATTTCCCTTTGATAAAGTGCATAAGAGTGCCCCAGACACTATGTTGATAGCTTGTCCTTATTAGACTGAAATTATTTTAGGTCTGGAGATCAGTCATTCATTTTCTGACAACCAGCTGTACTAATTATCACACAAGATATATATCAATATATCAAAAATCAATAGATTCTGAACCATTGTTGAAACAAATTCCCTGTTTGACATTAGCTTGAGATATTCATCTTGTTTTTACATTGGTCTTGCAGGCAGAATGATCACCGTACTATTTCTTCATGTGTTTGTACAATTTGAATGACCATTAGAGAAGATAGCAGACAAGTCTATCAGATGACCATATTTAGAATTAGCAAATCATCTTCATATACTCGGCAAATCTTAAGTGAACCTACATCCCTCTTGACAGACAGTGAGATTCCTTTACATATTAATAATGTTTTTCTCCACTAAAACAAAAACTTTCCCAGAATCACACCACCATTGAGGTAGGACGGGATGTCTGGAGACCACCTAATCTAACTCCTGCTCAGAGCAGCATCAGCTGGCACAAGTTGATGAAGACTATGTTCAATTAGGTTTTGAGTTTCTCCAGAGAGTGAGATGCCACAACTTCTCTGACATTGCATGTATCATAAGTTAGGTCTACTTGACAACAATGATAGCATTATCAGCATTAGTCTTCACACTGTCTTTTGGTCCCCTCACAGAAATAAAGACTTCTTAAAGCTTTTTTTTTTTTTTTACATTAACATTTCATGACCATTGTCGCTGGACACCACTAAGAAGAGTCTATCTCTGTATTTTCACTCCCCACCACCAAGAGGGAGACAGGTAGGTACCTCACTATTTTTTCAAATGCTGTCATCTCTATTAATTTTGATTTAAAATCTGAAGTACACAATAATACCATCTTCTAAATCCCTCACGTTATTCAAAACATCAGACCTGGAGAGCTAAAGATCTTTTGCAGCTTACTGTAGCTTCCAGTATGACTTTACCAAAGACCTTTTAGAAGTCAAATAAATTAAGGCACTTAATTAAGAAAGGACACTCTCTTTCTGCCACATATTCATATATCTGCGGTAGATTATAATAGCTAAACATTTTCTCCTTATAACATCCCATCCTTCACTCTATTGTTTTTCATTATCCAGATAAGAATAATCATCAGACAAGCTTTTCTTTTCTATTTTCTTTTCTCCACCCACATTATCTCTCATAATTGAGAAAGCCTAGAACTTCATAGTAGCCTCCAGTACCACATTACAACTACAGGTGTCATTGCCATTATCCTACCCCTTTTGCTTTGTTACCCAGCTGTTGCAGAATTCAAAGTCTCCATGAACCACGTCTGCAGCCTCACACTATTTTGCACAGGATTGCTCAGTCTCCAGGTGAAAAGATGTCTCCTGCTTTCTTTACACTTTTCATGTTATGTCATTCTGTGACTCTGTGATTCTGTGATTCTCAAAGCACTTCATTTGCAGATGAACTTCCAGAAAAAGCATAATGAATTTTAAGCTTTCCTTCTCCAGGGTGACTGATCCCTCTTTTACTTACTGGATTTTGCTGATCTCAGTCTTGCTCTTCCTCATCAATTCAGTCCTCCTCCTTCACTTGTCCATTTTTACAAGCAGGCTTTCCCTTCTACTTTATCCTATTGATATGTAAAGGCTGCCATGTGAAATCACCACTGACAGCAGCTATTGCCTGCACAGTGACCACAAAGTGTGACTGGCTGGAACATGGGAGAAGGAGAAAGAAAGGCTTTGCTATTACAACCAGCGGTCCAAATAATGAGTGCACTGTTGCACTTGAAAGGCTTGATAGTTCCTCCAACCAGACTTAAAGGAATGCTTGAAGGGAGGGGTGACCTTCTTAATGTTTATAAATATGTAAAGGGCAAGAGTTGGGAGAATGGAGCCAGGCTCTTCTCAGTGATGGCCAATGATAGGACTTTTTCACTGTGAGCGTGACAGAGCACTGGAACAGGCTGCCCAGAGAGGTTGTGGAGTCTCCTTCTCTGGAGACGTTCAAAACCTGCCTGAATGCTTTCCTGTGTGATTTAGTCTAGGTGATCCTCCTCTGGCAGGGGGCTGGACTAGATGATCTTTTGAGGTCCCTTCCAACTTCTAACATTCTTTGATTATGTGATTACTTGTTGCCCTGTGAAGAGAAGTTACAGCCCCCAAACCAAGAAATGAATGAGATCATCAAAATTAAGTTTTATATCACAAAATCTCTTTTTTTATGTATCAGAGAACAAGTTCACACAGATATCAGAATAAGGCTCCCTGACATACCCAGTCAAGAAGCAAATCCACCAAAGTAGGTCTAGAGAGAAGACAGAGGCAGAATTCATACAACGGAGGAGGTTTCTTGAAGAAAGAAACCCAAACACAGCCTACATTTTCCTACTTGTCTGTCCCTGCACTTTTCTCCATAAGCCGTTTTGCTGAATATTTAAAGAGGGTCAAACCGCAGCATTAGAACTAGGAAATTAGAACTACAATCCTAGAACCTCTTTATCTCTCTTGCTAGGAGTTGGGACTTTCTCCAAAACTTCAGATGATGTCACTGTAGAGCCCATTGTTTCATCTGCAAGTAAATCCAGTTGGTAAGACTGGCCAAAACTTAGCTTTAGAGGTGGCACTGCTTCTGCTATTGCTTACGTTGTGAGAACCCTAGGTGGGAAGGACTTAAAGATGGTCTTGTGTTCTTTCAACCTTTCTCTCCATTGAAGCTTAATTTGCCTCAATGGCTGTTGAAAGAACTCTATTATCATCTGACAACTAACCTATTCAGAGATTCTGAGCTCATTGAGGAGATAAACCGGGCTGATGTGCATGGACTGATTAATTATGTTTCATAATGATGGAGTTCATGCTAACTGTTGAACACTGATGGAGTTCATGCTAAATGTTACAGTTGTGAATTCCCTGCCCCTTCCATTTTCCCTTATGAATTCCTCACCCTGGCTAGAAGATGGTTCTTATGGTACACATTCTCAAACAGACCTCTCTTGATTCACCTGTCACACCACAGACCAATTTCCAGCATGAAAATGAAGAGAAAATGTTATCAAAATATGTAAAGGTTTATAAAAAAATCTCACTCTTATGTAAGAAAAATGAGTGCTGATTTGACAATTTGTAATGATTTGTGTTTTCTTTACTTTGCTTTCTATACTCTGTTCTGAAGATATGTCTGCTACACCTAAACTGTAAACAAATACCTGAAAAAAAAGATCCTCAGTGTAATTAAAATATATAGTCTTAAATACTTCCCATCCAGTTTCAGTACAACAGCTTAGCTGATGGCTAAATCTGTTTATTCAAGATTTCAATACAGGGTAAAATTGATATTCTGCTAGGAAAAAATAACCACAAATGACCACTTCCCAGTATAATTTTAAATCATTGTTTATCTAAATAATGAAGACAAAATAATACTTGATCATATCCAAACTAATTGCACATTAACTGTGAAATAAGATTATATAAAGTTTGGTGTTAATTTGGCTCCTTCTCCCCCTCCATCCAACCACCCCACCCCCACCCTGGTGGTTTTAAAAAATATTATGGCATCATAGGTAAGTGATAAATCACAGAGTTTCGATGGTAGCCAAGTATGCTGAGTATCACATCATCTGTCTCTGAATTTCAAATGAATTTTAAACCTTATTCAGCAATCCTCTTTAAAATAGTGGCTCTCTGATCCATATCCCCTCTCTGGCTTAAGAACATGTAGCCAGTGATAGAGATTATTAAGAAATAAAAAAGCATGTCATATTCTATTTTGTTCTGTGACATTTTTTAATGGTATTTCTCCTTCCTACTGGCAGAAAGAATGTGAAAGTGCCAGAAAATTTGTCAAGTAGACCCATGATTTCCAGTGACTGTCTACTAGAATGTCTGTGGTGATTGTGAATATCTCTGAAAGTTAGATACTGTCTGTGCTGTTGCTCTACCTGTGCTCTTGCATATGGTTTTAAATGACCTGAAAACGTGAGAATAAGTGAGCAGTAAGGTGACAAAGTTTGTTGGTAACAGTAAGTTTTTCAAGATAGTACTATGTCATGCAGGATTGAAAAAATGCTTTAAAAACTGAGTGATTGGGAAGTAAAATGTCAAACTAAATTGAGCACTGGTAAATGTAAAGCGATATGCTTTCCCTCAGGTGGGAAGGAAAACAATAATAATTTGGTGTGTAAAATGGTGAGCAGATGATTAAAATTTTCTCCAAGACCTTAGGGAATGTTCAATGAAAGCATCAGCTTAGCACTCCATAGTGATCAAAAAGATAAATAAAAGGTTACGGAGTGTATTGAAAGAGAAAACATGAAAGATCACAGAGAAGTTCTACCATATAAATCTGTGGTCCATCTCTCTCACATATACTACATGTAGCTTTTGTGACTTCAAAGTACCTTTGCAAAGAACCAAGGAGTATCAAAAGTATGGAACAACTTTCATAAGAAGAACAATGAATTAAGCTACCATTCTACAGAAGAGGCAGCTAAGGAATGTTGTAATAGATTGGGAATGGGGAGGTTGAGAGATTTATAACTTATTGTGCATTTCCCATTGATGGGGAGCATCAACTAAAAATGTAGGACTCAAGTTCCAAACAAGCCTCAAAAGGTCGTAACCCATGCTGCTGCAGCAGACCTATCAAATACATTGACAAAAATGCTGTGGACTTCACTGAATTCATGGAGAGATCTTTATGTGAAAGAAATCCATTAAGCATTACTAAATATAATAATATGTACGTACATCTGGCTTTGGAAGTCCCAGTACTCACCAGCAGGCTGGAATAGTCTAAATGAGAGGTATCATATCTGGTTGCCTTGGTCTTAAAACTCTCTTAGCTTTTGCTTATGATCATAATTAACTTTTCTTTATGTTCCTATATTACCAATCATGAGCAATGTAACCCATGACTGAAACAGAACTTTAAATACCAGCAGCATATGACCTATTGCAAACAGGATGCAGAACTCCACTGAAAATCAATGCAAGGTTAGAAAAGTAATGCCATGGAACTCTATGTTAAATTTAGACCTGAATTTATATTAAGAGAACCAGTCTCTTAATAATAATTGCTACAGTTGTACAATTGTCAGGTCCTGTTAGGGTTCTTCTCACACTAAATGAAGATCCAACCCAATTTGGTTTATTGTTGGAATGTAATTTACTTCTATAAGTACTTGGAAACAATACAATACTGTAGGATATGGTCTGATCAATCAAATTTGAATAAATCAGAAATAATTTCTGAATGCAATTTAAGAAAGTATGACAACATGCTAATCTTCCAACAACTCATTTTAATCTACATTTTGCACTAAGGATTGACCAAGATCAGAAGAATGATATTTTTATTTGTAGGATAAAATTTTAATAATTCAACTTCTGATTTTAAGAAAATCACTGTGATAACTGCTTTGGGATAAAATTGAATTGAATGTTCTTTACCTGTTTCAGAAGGGTAATACATTAGTCCTAGCAATTAAATGATCAGTTCATATGTGCAGCAGAAACAAACATGCATGACATCTTACAGAAGGTTCTGTTTCCAACTATCCCCTGCCACCCAAGATGCTGCTCATAATGTTCTTTAATTCATGAGCATTGGATAGAGATATTCTTCACTTATCTCAGTAATCGGCTTTTCCTTTGTTTCCTTGTTTTGGTTTTTTGTTTCATTAGCTTGTGTAGCAGAAAGACCATCTCTTCCACACTGAAAGATTTTGTCTAAAGTCTAGTGATTTGGGCCATGTCTTTATCATTTTCTATCTTGCTTGTATTTAAGGCCATTAAAGGCCATTATAACAAAACTTTAAAAGGCTCCCTAGTTAATTCAGAGGATGTATTTGCATTACTTAGTCACCCTTTGCCATTTGCAAGAGCATGATATGTTAGACTTCAACCAACTTTTAATGTGTAAGGTAAAATTGCACTTGGCAGAATTAACATGTTATTAGACATCCTTATAACTGTACCAAGCACTGATAAACATGTGTGGCAACAAAGAGTTTTCAATTTTTGAGCTAAACTAGAGTTCTGAATGTAACAGGAGTGTTCGGTAATATGTAACATTATCTGAAAATGTTGGGGTTTAATGTGACATCACATCGAAAAGACAACTCCATGAGTATAGGTTTTTCATTTAAAATTATATATAAGTGAGACTATTGTTTAGCAAACACACATTTATATGCAATCACACATTTCTTTTAGAAAAGGGAAAGCTAAAGAACTGCAACTGGCACTAGGAGGGAAGGCCATGGGTTTTATGGCAGTATTTAATTCCCATGAGAACAGATTCTGGCCACAGTCAGAGATGAGCATTTGGGAAATGTCTGTCTTCTGCTAAATGAAGTTTAATTGTATTAAATATTTAGGTTACATCTCCAGGGAACATATGTGAGCATAAATGGTTTATGTTGCCCAAAAATATAGAATTAGTTTATCAAAAAGCCTTTTTGTAAAACCCAAAATATTAACAATAAAAAACATGCTTGAAAATCCAGAATACAGTTATAATTCATTTTAATAGCATTAGCAACACTTAATGCAGCTGTTATTATTTTTATCTTGTTAATCATTGTACACATTTGAAACCTGATTTTTCACTGATTAAAACCTGGAAGATTTTGAATCAATAAAATTGTTCTAAGTGCTTGCCTGTATTTGCATAGATTTTAAAAAGGAACAAAAACCCCTTTTAAAATATTCTTCACTTGGTGATATTTTATTTCTATTTTTCATTACAAGACTGTCTTAGACTATTTTATTATTAATTTTTAGAAAAAAAATCTGTCAGGAAATTAAACCAGCTCATTTAGAGTCTATGCAATGCCTATGACATTTCTTGATTACTTGATATTGGCCTCTGTGTTCCACACAGAGCTTTACTGAGGTATGCTAAATGGAGAATTTATGAAGTTGAAGATATTTTTCTGCTGACTGCTGCCTCCTCCTACTCCTGCACTGCAGCACATTGATCCTTCCATCTCCGGCTTAGCCTTGCCACTTTAGCCTGACCCCAGATCCCGTCTGCTTTCTTGTGTGGGGGAATGGCACACGTGTTGAAATCGGATCCTTTCACACTACGAATATGGAGAGGGATTTGCTTCTTAATGCTAATCATAGTTACTAAAATAGTCCATAAGGCTATGCTCTCTATGTTAATCTTGCAAAGACATTCATAGGACACCTGTTCTGGATTAGGCTGCAAGATTGGTTTTGCAACACGGTAGTTGCAAAAATGCTTACAGACCATATATAGACATTTGCAAAGGTTAAATACAGACCAGGTTTGGCAAAAATATCATTCCAAAACCTCTGTCCAAGAGAGATCTGCACACTGAGACCCGTGGGTTAGACGAAGTCTTTTCCCCTGGTCATTGGCAGATTTTTAAAGGAGCAGTTCATGTGATTAAATGCCATATTAAATGTTCAGAAAGATTTTTGGTTTATAAACATGCATACATTTCTAGGTGCATTGGCTATGGTAAACAGGAGTTAAGCTGTGGTATTCTCTTTCTTTCTGTCTAGCTGTTGCTCTCTCCGTCTCTGTGCATATCAGGCCTACAGTTACATCCAGATGAGATGTAAATCATATCAACACACCCCAACAGACTATTATATTTTTATTGTATTGTTGCAAAATACAACAATCCATGTGACATAACAGTTAGTGATGCCAAATTTGCCCATGGCCATTCCCAGTTTCACCAGCTTTCATAATTGCTACATTTTATGACATCTCTTTCATAGTCATAGCCGTTCAAAAGTTTAAAGACATATTATAGCTGGAGAAACCCACATACAGTGAATAGGTCTGGCAGTTCTAGGAGAGCAAAAACATTTTCATTGAGATATGATCTAGCTTTTCAATTTACACTAAGTAAAACAATATTAAAATGTTTCATTTTAATTTCTTCCATGTGTACTGATGAACAAAATATAATAGGTTTTCCCACATGAGTTTATAAAAACATCCAGAGGCTCAGATGCTTCATAATATCCAGCTTTTTGAAATTATATAGTAAGTTAGTAGGATCGGTTTAAACATGTATCAGAGAAATTGACAATAACCTGAAATAAGATTTAAGTTAACAAAACATTCATTTAACAAATCATAGACAATCTACTTAACTTTCCATCATAAACTCAGGCTATTTTTAAAATTTTTATTTATAACATAAATGACATGACATTCCATATCATAGCTTTTATATATAGTACACTCTCTGACCATTTATACACCTTTGTCAGGAACCTTCATCTCCTATTTGCCTGTGTTGCATTTTTTTTATTATTTTTGAAGCAGTTTTAATTATAAAAGTGCAAGTTGTGGGGGATAACAGATTATCATATGCCACTGAGCTAGTTGCATGGAAGAAATAATCTGTAGAGCAGATGGTCTAAAACCGCCTAAACATTCCTAATTTTAATGGATAGTCAGGCTATTTTATTATACTTTGTTCTGTTTAAAATCAAGGACAATAAAGCAGGTAGGGAGTTGAACAATTACCCATCTGAATCTGTTCCCAGGTATTTCTCTCACTCTGGAGCTGGTCAATAGCCACTCAAATTTGATCTCATCCATAGGATTCCAGACTTGTGCCAATCTACAGTAATTTTTGAGCATTTTCCATGTAAAACAAGGAATAAACAGGAAAAAAAATTAAATCCAGACACTTTTTGGCACGTCCCCCTTATTGCAATAAAACCGCTATGGTTTTCTTGCTTGTTTAAATGCTAATATTACAAATATTTTACTCTTCCTTTACAGAGCACAGTGGTTGTAAAGAAATGTCATTACCAGGGAAAGTAAAAAATAAAAAAAAAGGGGAGGAAATGTTTCTAAAATTATTCAAACCTTTAGTTCACCTAATTTATTTACTAAAATGTTGAAATGTACTAAGAGAAATACAACTAATGTAGTGGGTTTGGCAGTGGGTTAATGGTTGGACTCAATGATCTTAAAGGTCTTTTCCAACCTGAATGATTCTATGATTCTATGACACTATGATAATTCAAAACATAGTTCAATGGATCAAACAGTTAAATAATGCAAATATTTATCTTTAGAAGTGTGACTGTAGAGTCCCTACTATTCCCTTTGTTTCTGCAGGTGAAATCAGGCTGCCTACCCAAATTTCTTTCAAACTTGTACAACCTCAACAAGAAGAACAATTTCATACAGCCCAAATTGTAGCTTTGGTGGCACCTTGGTAATTTCAGTGAGTTATGGTAGTATAGGAGAGCATATGACTATGTAATTAGAAATTAACACCTTTTCTGATAACGTACAAACATGATGCTCCCTTTTCATACATGTCTTGATTTTGAGAGCCAGAAATGAAAGGTGGGGAAAAAATGTCTAAATTAATAGAGATCAATTTAAGCAAACAGCTATGCCCAAGCAAATGTATCAGATATAAATACATTCTTTATTCCTAATCATTTTGCATAGTATATTTATACCTAGGCATAACTTGGACTATGTTATGCCTGCAGAACTAACACATCAGCATCAAGAGGATATATTTACTAGAACTTACACAGAAATTAGCAGAGAAAAGGGTAGAAAGAGTGAATGGGACAGAACTTTAACTTCATTCTCACTGGTCATTGGCCAGATTCATCAACAGCTCTTATTTTTGTTGACATATAGTAACAGTTGGGCTTTTTCCCCTAGAGCAGAGAAGAAGGAAGAATTTTAACTTAGAGATGTGTTTTAGCACCAGAGGATTGAAATGCTTAAACATTAGTTTGGATACTGAAATTCAGGTCATGACATTCACTTTATACTACTTCTATACAAGGCATCATTAGGGTTATGTTTTCTTATTTTGCAGCTTTTCATACCCCTTACATAATGCAACATATATCCCTGTTTCTTCTGTTTTGGAAGGCTGGAAAACATGATCAAATAAGTAGAGAAATCATAGCACAGAAAAAATTTGTTGTAAAGAAGATGGTTAGTTTCTCACAACACTAGGGTCAGACAAAGTTACAATGAAAAAGGAAGAATGTCAGTATAAAATAGAAAAATCAGTAAATGCACTTGCATTTTCGTAAATATGCTTTTTATTTTATTTTTTAATTTAATTAGTTTATTGTATCTTTCTACAGGTTTTATTCTGCTCACAAAGAGATCTTGTCTGTTTTCATTTAATAGTAAATTTCAAACTCCACTATTGTGGATCAAGCCAGAAATGTTGACCTTTTTTCTAAAAGAAGAGAGCAGGTGAGAAAAAAACCCTCTACAACCAAAAAAGAAACCTAACCCAAACCTCAAAAACATCGCAATGCATCTGTAGTGGGAGTGTTTATCATTATCATTGTTCTTGATTTTACCTTCAAAAATATGTTTAGGACTTAATCATTAACTGCAATAACTCTGCGGCAACAAGTCATGCAGCACTGTACTCCAGAAAGTTAGTAAGAGTACATTTCTTAGTTAAATTTTAGCATTTCTGAATATTTGGTGATTCTCTGGTATTTAGAAATTCACATTTTATTGAACGGTGAGATGCTATGTAGAGCTTTGTTTCAGAATTCATAGATCTTAACAATATGTTTAGATGCAAGTGAATTTTGTTACTCTGACCAATTAAAGATTCCAAATTTAGGCAGATTTTCCCTGCAGCTGGAGATCATGAAGAAAATGCATTCCTTGAAGTATAAAGCAGGAGACAAAGAAGTAACAGCTGCAGCAGTATTGACTGCAACAACACCTTCCATGAATGCACTTTGCTCATCTGTCTCTGATTTGACCATAGAAGATTCATTCTCTATAGTAAACGAAACTAGAGATTTTCTAGACAAAGATGGTATTTCTCCATTAAGGTATCTTTTGATGTATTATACTCCATCTCCCATAATCCATCTTTCCTTTTCTTTTTTAAAGAAAATCACCCCTAAAAATCGTAAGGTTTCATGCAAGAAATTGATAATTCATTTTAAGTGTTTACAAATATTTCTACTCTAGTAAATAATTTCTTTCCAAATGCAGTCCTTAATAGCTAATTAGATTTTCTAATAGCACTGCTTACCATCATGGGGTTTATGTATGAAAACTGTTACATCAGCAATATTAAAGGATAAAGCACTTAATACACTTTTTCAACATATTATTCTTCACTGATAAATTTTTCTTTAACTTTTAAAAATATGGAGACAGATGTTGTCTTTAAAGGTATCATGTTAACGCTTTCCACACTGTAAATAAAGCATACAGAGGTCAGCCTGTATGTTTTTATGTTACAGTTAAGAAACTTCAAATTTGCAATAGACCTGATGTATACCTCATAAACTTGTTGAAGAATCATAACAATGAGAGAGTATTAGCATCACACTTTAAAAATAACCCTTAAAACTCTCTTAAAACACTACATCATATCCATGGCTCAACACCATTAGGGAAGTGGTGTCTGTTTGATTCTCGTTCTCTCATTTTCAACATGTTTTTAAAAACTCTGTCCAAACTGGTATTCTTAGTTTTTCACAATACTGATGTGTTACTGTAACAAGCATGAGAAACTGTTACTGTCTGTTCTGATTCATAAGTGAAGCCTGAATCTGTCTCAGTTAGAGTATCCATGTACATGAACCATGTGGATAGGTAAGGAATACATTTGTTCATGAAAAGATGTGCTGCTTCTCCTGCAGCACTTTAAAGTTCATTCTTTAGATGCTTTTTTTCTTGGAGCCAAACAGAAGATTTCTGGTTAGCATACAGAGAAGAGGCACAAATATCCTGCTTATGTCTGAATTTCTAGTTCTGACAGAGGCTACCTAGGCATTACAAGTCTCATTAATACATTTGGTGTTTACTATGTTTATAAATCTTAGAACAATCTTTTTTAAATCTAAGAACTGAGTTTTGGAAAATACGTTTCCAAGCTTAAGAGTGAAAAATTCCCTATCTAAAAATGTAAGCAGAGACAAGCCTTGAAGCTTAAAAGGATCAGAGATCATGAAAAGAATACTATTAAAGTTTCATAATTTTTATGGACATATCAGGATTTTAGGGGTCTGGCACATAATTGAATTTGAAGCTTTGTAATGTGAAGAACAGATGTTAGGGGAAACTGTTTTCTTCTTCACTTCCTCCCCCATTAATTTTTCCTTCTTTACACAATTATCTCACATATTTATTTCCTGTATGAGGCAGATCTACACCACAGTGCAACTCACCACCCACAGTTAAGGAGAAGGATACCGCCACATGAAAATAAAGAAATGTATCCTGTATCAGCTGCTTTCCTTTGAATGAAAGAAGAAATATGTTTCCAACTTTCCAACTTGACAAGTTTTGTATAAACCACAGAGCACATCCCTATTTATTTATTTTTTCTTTGTCAGCCACTAGGGTGATTATATTTATATATACAAATTATATAATGAAAAGCAGAAAAAAAAAGTGGATAGAAAAGATGGATGTAATTACTTCAGTGCTTTTTGTAATTGTCTCCAGACAGAATATCCTCATCTTAGACAAAATATAATGCTTTAGATGTGGAGATAGGCTTATTTTTTTACTTTTCTGGAACATTTGACAAAACTATTTGTATACATAAATTTCTTTTTGATCATGTTTTCCTCTCCATTTACATGAATAAAATCCTTCCTTTGCTAAATTATTTTGAATCTCTGAGGTAATAAATTTACTAAATGTAACAATAGCTAGACTAGCTAGACTGGGTCACTTAAATGGACAGTCTCAAGCTGTATTTTATAAGCAAATATGATCAAGAGTGCATGATAGGGAAAAAAGCATGATAAGGAAGGGTTGTGTAGAGCTATCCTTTGACCAGGAAAACTACTTTGTTTCTGATGACCTTAACTGGGAAATTTTTCCAGCCAGTATTAGCAAATGGTATCTATTAAACCTTTTCCACAGATTTAAGCTTTTTGGTGTTGCTCGTTCATGTGTCCCTGTTTCCTTTGCAAAGAAACCAGAGAATGATGGTTTAGCATTATCCCTCATCTAAAAATGGAGCCAAGGGTGCCACACATCAGGATACAGACTAGGAAATATTTCCAGACCCTACAGTATAGGAGTATTTTATAATGCTTTATTTGTTGTTGAGAACATCTCTGTACATCTCTCAATACTTTTGGATGTAGATCCAAAGGGAACAAAGCACATCAGCTGAGATATTGGGAAAGAAATAAGCACATCCAAAGACTGATTCATCTCACTTATTGTAGGTATCTATCTTACAATGAAGTGAATCTCTTGCCTCAGAGGCCTATTTATCTCCATTGATTCCACAGTAGTGTTTGGTTGACTGGCTTAGGCATAAATAACCAACTTTCAGCTACCTGGGTGTGTTACACTAGCAGTGCATTCATACCTTTTTAGAAATATTAGTCTTATGGTAATTGTCTTATTTTCTTTCGTAAAATGCAAAATATTTTAATATTTTATAGCTTACATTCAGAAATATTGAACTTTCACTTGCTTAAACTTTACTATGCATATAATTGGTGCTTTAATATAAAGATTATGCAAGGAGGGTAAAAGTTCTATTGGCAGAAACAGAAAAACAGAGGTAATTCACATTGAAAAATCTACCTGCCACAACAGCACAATGATGCTGTGGCACCAGAAATAGCAGAAACTCAAGCTGATAGATTGTCATACAATTAGACCGTGCAACATTATCAAATTTAGTTAAACAAATATATATATATATATATATATTCACATACCTATGGATCTGAGCCTGAGCCTGCAAGTCAGAGTGATTACTCAGCTGGGCACTGGGCTCCTGTCCAGGCAGGCACGCTGTTTCTTCCTGTGCTCCCTCTGCATTCTGGACTCTTACAGCTTTGGGAGAAGCTTTCTCAGTTTCTTTACACTTGCAGGTTAAACAAGACTATAGGATACATTACTGATGTCTTGGCTGAAGTCAGTGTTAGGGTTGTATTTAACCCTTTTATCACCACCTAGAATATTTAACACTAAACATGTTTCTCTGTTCATTTCATAACTGCCTGTAAGTAGATTTTTTTGTGAATGAAACTCTCTTACAAATCAAATAATGTTTCATTTTAAAATAAAAAATAAAATAGCTTTAGTGTCTTCATTTTCAGTGGCTTAAAAACATATTTTGACATAAACACACCAAATTTTAATAATTAGAAGCATTCTTCCAAAGTCAATCCTCTGAAAAACATCAGTCAGGTTCAACTACACATCAAAATATTTTGTGCTTCCTTGTAATGTGATTCCAAAAGCATTTCCTGAGAACATGACTTTGAAGTTATTCTTACAGCCCTTTCAGTTTTCTTTTGTTTTTTTCTTTCATTTGCAAAAAATATTGGTCCATTTGGAAAATCAGTATTTGAAGACAAGATTATATCATATTTCTTCTTGCTCATTGATAGCTAAATCTTTAGATTAATCATGCTCAGGTCAGTAGGGTTTCTCAGAATTAAAATCCAAAAATTCCTCAGGTTGATTGTAAAGTGTTTTCTACTAAATATGCTACATTCACATGTTTTCCAGAAAACTGTACACACAATTTCTTTTTGCATAGTTCTCTGGTCTGAATTTCGGGAAAATCTTAGATGTCTGCACTCATATCACTTGCATTTGATGTTTTCCCAATGCAAAGAACATCTTCATTTCACTACAGTTTCTAACTCAGTCCCTTTTGCAGATCACAGAATCATGGAATAGTCCAGGCTGAAATGGACTCAGAAACCATGCAGTCCAGCTCTCTGCTCAAAGCAGCTCTGATAGATCTGCTCAGGGCTGTGTCCAGTCAAGTCTGTGTGCTACAAAGAAAAAGAGATAAGAATTCCTGGATACTGCACTGCACTGCCTCAGATTATCTTAATGATACCTCCTAAAATATGAATGCAAAGCTTTATCCTGCATGAAATGAAAATAAGCTTGGGAGAATTTATACAGAACATTCAGGACAGCTGCTGAAACATGGTACATTGTACCTCATTCATTATTCATTAATGCCAAAACCAGCCAGATACAATAACTTCCAAAAGTGTTTTCAGCCTCTAGTGACTCATTTCAACAACATCACAGTAATTCGAATTCTCCAAAAGATGTACAAGAGAGAGAAACTCAAACCAGGAACAAAGGAAATGAGAAAAGTGAGAAAACATCTCCAGCAAATGACTGAGGCTTTGTTCTTACTTGAACACATACACTATCAAAGTGGCACAAAACATTTCAACTGCATCCTCATTACTCCAAAAAACAGATACCATTCCATTGGAAATTAATATCTACTTTAGAAGGAGGAGTTTTCATCACATTTTCAAGGACAATGAGAAAACCATGGTGGTCATGTGTCCTGGTTTCCTTAACATGACTGCAATTTTTTTCAGGCTTTAAAAAAGCAATTCAGTTTTCTTCCAGAATTTCAGACAAACTACCACTGTGCATACATACTTTACCTGCACATGTGCTATACAGCTCACTTGAGCATGCCCAGTAGAGGCAATGTGTACAAGATGACTTATTATGTATGCTTGGGCTGTATGGTGCATGCTTCCATATTTCATTTGGAGATTCTGTGCTTGGATACATGGGAGTGTTAGTCATAATAAACAATTCTGCCTAAATACCTTTAACATGATATTCCCAGAGACTTTTTGACAGTAACTTTCTGTAAAGATCTCAGTTTCTTCATATAACGCAACAGTCAATCTGATGCTTCATATATCTCAGTTAATATTATCAAGATACTTTCCCACACAAATTAGACTTTCATATGCAGGCTTGTAGCAGAATGACTCAAACAAGAATGAATACTTCTATATGCTGTTGCTGAATTTTAAGTTTCTTAGAGATAATTATTCTCTAGCGCAGTTAAATAGAAACCCTAATACTCTTGTTAAACTTCTCTTTTTTGAATTATTTTTTATAACAGTCACTAAACTTTCATGAACCAGGTTAAAATTTTATTTCTACCCTGATTCTTGATTGATCTATTTGGTTTTGGGGTTCTTCCTTTTTTTCTTGGTTGGTTGGTTGGTTTTATTTTGTGTAAGCATAAGAAAACTGCTACTTCATGTCATTGAGGACTTTGGCCTACCACAACATACAAGTTGGAGTCCTGAACACTACCCTTGCTAAATTTCATGGTGTTAGCCTCCAAGACTTTTGACAGGCAATCTCTCACTACACTACCTTTAAGATCAACATGCAAGTAACACAATATCATCAGTAAATGTTTCACCATAGTCTGTCTTAAAGGAGCTGGGCTTCCGCTGGCGTTTGTCCTCATTAATTTTCAAGTATTAGTGCCTTTGGACTTCCAACAGCATTGTTGTGTGCTCTTCATTTTAATCATTATTTTATTTGGTTGTTTGCTGGTTTTCCAGTATACCAGACAGCACATGGAGTCTTCTGGACAACTGGAGATACTTCACAAACTGAAGTGTAAATATCCCAAGGAGCTCTTCTGCAGCAGATCCCTCTTAATTCACAAAAGATTCTTCTAAGGGGAACCCAGCACATACTGTTTGAGAAACAAGGATAACAAGGAACAGACCTATCTCATGTTACCATGGGAATACTTTTTGTTATATGTCTGGACATTGTAGAAGTATTCATGAGTCATCTCTATAAACCACGTAATGAAAAATAGGGAGAAATAGGACTAATATGCCTGAATTCCTCAAAAAATTACTCACCATCCATACACAGCTAATTTGTGAATAGCTGACAGAAATTACCTTTGGTTTACTGAAAACATTTTTGAATAATCTGTATTTCAAAACAAAACAGTATCAAAGAAGAAAAACTACCTCCCAAGGACTCTGCCAAGGTCACTTTTCTTTAGTTTTTCTTTCTTCCTTCTTGTAGGAAGTAGTGAACATGCAGAAAAGTCAGCATGGATTTATGGAGGGAAAATCATGATTTACCAAACCGAGGTCCTTCAACAATGACATGATTAGCCTGGCTGATGAGGCAGTAACAGTGGATATTGCCTATGTTAACTTTTGTAAATTTCTCAACACTGTTCTGCCCTCATAAACAAGATCATTACATATGAGCAAGATTAGTGGAAAGTGATGTAGATCTAAAACTGGGTATACTACTGGGTTCAAGAGGTTGTGACCAGTGGCATGAAGTCCAGATGCAGGTAAGTCATTAGAGTTTGCCTCAGGGAGTAATATGAGGGCAGAAAAAAGCTATTAAGCTAATGAAAAGAAGTGTGGATGAATATACTGGTATTATTGATGGATTATTTTCCATGTAACCATAGATCCAGTAGGGCAATTCAAACATTTTTTCAGGTATAAAGGTTAGAAGAAAGAATTAGGAAAAAAAACATTCAACATTACTCTCAGAATTGATTCAAGCAGTTCTAAATAAAGAGAGAGACCAAACTTTTAGATCCCATATGATTTGGGGAAAACATCATCTGACAAGATAAGGCTTGAAATACACTCTTCAAGATTTGCATCCTGAACTATAACATTTTGGCATTTCTCTTTCTTCCCAACTTACTCACCCTTATAGGTCAATCAGGGTCTTGGTTTAAATGTTATTGGAATCGGTGAAAAAGAAATATTGTGAGACTTATTGATAGAAGGATTATAGGAGACTAAATTAAGTCGACAAAAATGAAAATATAATTTAGTCCATATTCCTTGTTTATGTATTTGGCACATTTTAACATTCTTTGAGGGATATATAGCAGATATGCTATGAGTTTAAAAGGGAAGCCAAGAATAATGTTAATTATATTAAAAGAAGAGAAAAAATTTTGATCACAGGAAAAAATCAGCTACTAAGTCAAGAAAGCCTCTTTCCCAAGAGGAAGGAATGCATACAGGCAGAGCTTATTTTACAAAAAGATCCATAATCATAGTTATTGCTTCAGATAGAAACTACATGGCAAAAAGTTGTAAGAAGCTGTGACAATATCTACATTGCACTCAACTCTGTTTTGGTGCAGACATACACTGTGAAAGAAGAGGCCTACAAGAGAAGCTGTGAAGTACCTTCTCCCCTGAACTGTCCTGTCAGAAGGTTTGGCAATGGCAATGCAAGAGGAATAGGAGGGACATCATGGCTTCGTTACAGAGTCTTCTGGAATTACAATCAGCAATATTACAATTGATATCTTAATCTTGTGAGTGTGAATATCTATGCATCTCTACTTTCTTTGGTATATATGCTAAGCCCTTGTCTATATGAATATCCATTTTAAAATAAAAATTTAGGACATAAGTTGAATTTGCCAAGAAAAAAAAAACAAACTCACAAAACCATCATGGTTAGGTAATATCAATTGTAATGTCATGTGAGTCTAACCCTGCACCTCTACTAAAGATATTTGCATGTTCCCTGTAGTAATAATGATATCAGAGAGGAAAATTTTCAGTGAGATAGAACTGTATTCCCATAAAACTGATGTGAACAAGGGCAAAATTAGAGACTGAGTTACTTCTGACCAAAATCAATTACTAGACTACCCTGATTTATCCCAGAAGGTTAGTTGTGAAGTCAATTCACAGTTAAACCACAGTATCTGACATCAGTAGAGTAACAGTTCGTAATGTTAGTCAAACACAGGTCACTTCTAAAGTTGCCGTGAAAGCCTCTCTGGTTGCTTAGATGCCCTTGGTAAATTAGCAACTGCAACAAATAAATGCCTGTTAGGTTGGATTATTATTTGTTTTCAGTTTCACATTATTATAATTACTGATGCTATTTTTATTAATAGAAAGTGGAAAGAAGAGTAGAAAGAGAAAAAAGGAGGCAGTAATAGCAGTCTGATTAGTTAGTTTTGATGTGACTGTCACAGAAAGCAAGTTGCTTATCAAAGAGCATTTTGCCACAGCAGATCACAACAAAATGGCTATGTCTAAAGTTTAAAGATAAAAAGATACATCTTATAATGAATGGCATTTTCAAAGTGAAAAAACAAGATTTATCTATCGTCCTCAAATGTTATGTTTATATTCTGGTGATGTTTATGTCCAGCTAAGAGTGAGATAAAAGAAATCGCTGAGAGGATGGCTGATAAGAATAATCAGATGAAAAAGAAAACAGTCAAATTGTGCTCTGACAGTGATTCAACATGTAGTATTAAGACTGGAAAGTCCTTGCTAGTGTTCTCCAATCGTTCTTTTTATACTGTCAATAAAATTATTAAGAAGAAGAATGTTATACACCAACTATTATAAGATAAGATATCAGAAAATTGTGAAGGTGACTTATAAATAATGACATTTAAAAAAATGAAGATGAACCTTTCCACCTTCTGATTTCCTTATACTAGACTTATATGTCAAATTTCACATGATCAGAAAAAACTTTTTTTCCTTTTTTTTGAAAGCTATGATGAGCACAATCACTTCACTTGGAGAACAGAGAAAAAAGGTTTGGTCTAGCTAAATCTGCATGCAAAGATGTTAATGAACAAAAGTGTTACACATGTTCTTCCATTATAGACAAACAAAATTTTTAGGCCTAAACGATATAAGCTTAAATATTTGGAGGTCTTAACATAAATTAACATCATTACATAAATTCCTAAATGTCTCTCATTTTGCTCCTGAGATGAGAATCTTAATCTATAAAACAAAGGCCAGAAGGTACAGGAAGAACCCCTTTAAAATATGGTATGTAAAACCCATTGTCTGTCAACAGTTACAGCTGTCAGAATTCGTATCTCATGCTTTACTATAAATTAGAATCCGATAATAATAAAGAAAGCTTTACTGTAGGAAAACATAATAATTGGCTTTGAAAACTACGAACAGCATCCTGTGTATTGTCATACTTAAAAATTTCATGGTACCATAAGATTTGTTACAATTTAATTGAAGAATACACTTTCTGTGGCTGACAACATTTCAGATACTGAAGACCTTAATTTTTGATTGAAGAATGAAATTATCATGCCTTCCAGCACAAGGAAAAAGCTCTGTACAAATATCTTAAGTCAGAGTCCCAACAGAATTACCTACAGACTTCTAATACTTCTTCAGAGAAACAAGATGGCTTTGGGTTTGAAAGTGTTGAATGATTTTTTGCAAGCTCAGATAACAGAAAAATGCAAAGAGAAAAAATATTTAGCCTTCCTCAAATACACAAATAGAACACAGGATACAATGTGTGTTATATTTGCTTTTAATGGTGTAAATATTTAAATACAGTGACTTTAAGTATAAATTAATTTTATTTTTCCATATTTGTAATATATTTTTCTAATATTATTTTTAGGCCTAATGAGTTCATGACTGACCTATTAAAAATAATCTTTTATTTAAAATTATTTTTAAGTCTCTTGAGACAATTATTAATTGATAACTTCATTTTGTAACTGCATACTTATTTTACAGAACTTTCTTAACTTCTGCTTTGAGAGGTTGAAAGTCAAGCGTTGTGAAAGGCAGCTTTGGGAATGGGGACAGTTTTACACAGAATTTTGTTCTCCTAATTGTAGACTAGCAAAATATACTTCACAGAATAAAATGTGGTACACCAAGAAAGAGGAGTTTCTTCAGGTTTGTTGAACAACTGATGTATTGCTTTACTCAAAACAGATTGGTATCTTTTGGTGATTTTTTATCTTCAGCAATGAATAGTGAACACTCTTCAATGAATAGTGTCCTATTCATTATGGCTCAATATCAGTCTCAGGTAACTGGCATTTTAATCCTAAATTATGTGGCAGCTTTATGAACTTGGTCTATTGACACTATTTTTATGAGATTATCATAGGCATCAAACATATATGCATGTAAAATAAGCTTAATAAAATGTAGGTAAATTCTTTGCAAAAGCGTGGCATTACAATGTAATAGCACACAAGATTAATTAAGAAATTTGGTTATTTCAACATTTTACAAGAGTTAGTCACTTGCCATATTTCACTAAATTAGAGGTCAAATATCAGAAAGTGTTAAACATCCCCGCCCTGAAAATGTAGCCTGCCTGTGAGTTCTAAAAGTAAGCCAACTTTTAATTATAATCATAATTTAAGAATCATAATTTGAGATGTGCCTGTGTCACTCTGAATAATTATACTCTCTTTCCTTGCAGTGGTGGGTCTCTAGTAACTACTTCAGCCTTGGTTATTTTGACACAACTCCTGAAGAAGTTTTGAAATAGCAGAAAAGTCTGTTGAAGGGTAATTTTGCAAATGACTATATAAATAGCTATTAGCGGAAAGATAGTCTCAGATTAAATTTAGTATCTTAGTGTGGGATGTATGTTCAATATGTCTCTATCCTTCTTCTCTAGGAATCTCATCACTCCTTCAAGACCACAGTGTTGTGCTATGTTATTATGTTAAATATATATTTATGAATTATTAAAAAGTATAGAAAGATATTTCACTACCTGTAATATTCTAGTGTTTCTTACATTAATTAAAACATAAGGCTCACAAATAACCTTCTGGTCTACAGATGCTAAACCCAGGGGAAGCTGGATTTTTTCCACCACTTTAGATACTAATTGTGCAGATCAATAACCCTGACTTATCGTTAGCTATGTTTTGAAGAATTTGAAGCTGGTTTCCTGTGGGATCACTTACCAGTATTAGGACACCAGCTTACAGGAAAACCCATGCACTATGAAAAGTTGTGCCTGGGATTATATTCTTTTACTGATCAATAATTGGTTTTAAGATCTGAAATCACAGCAGCTGCATAATATCACTGTAACTTCCTAAATAACATAATGGCAGAGTCTGTTAGTGATACTGGCACTACTGCACCAACTTGCAGTCTTTGCTTCACAGCAACTATATAAAACTATTTTGTCCTCCACTGTAGCAATGTCATTACATGTACATTGGTTCATAGAAACTATGGTGGGTAAGACAGGCTATTATCCAGTCTTGGGATTTGTGCCTCTAATAGAGGTCATATAAATGCAACCAAAAACTAATATATGTTTTAAAAGCACCTCGAAATACCAGGTAAATTTGAGTTCAGGGGAATCAGTATCCTTCTACTTGATCTTTCTTCCTTGTCCTATTCCCTGCCAGAAAAAGCTCTAGGATGGAGAATGGTAACACCAGTTAAAGTTATCATCTCCTCAAAAAGCACAGAAAATAAAAGGAGGAAAATCCCTCTGTTCTTTCTAAGTTAGTGGATTATAACAGACATTTTGGACTAGAAAACAGATGAAATAGATTGATTAGGTTAAATCTTGGAAAAGGTGTCGCTATTTCAAGTCTGTTGGGAAAGCAGATAGTTTCTATGTGTTCAGAGGAAAGTGTTTGAAAAGTAAGAGAATGAGAGACAACATCTCAGATACTTTTACTCTTTCAACATGAAATAAATCACCTTACAGAATCCCACAAGTTTATCTGAATCAACCACAACTTATGTAACATTTTTTTCTATTGGCCTGAAAGGCAAAAGTTTAGCAAAGGAGGTTCACATCTAGCCTCACAGTTTAGCTATGTAAATAGTTATCATGGTCTTGGTAAACTGCACAGATGTTAGTGAGTTGCCCAACTGTACTCCTTTTCTGAAGTTAAAAATTAAGGTTTTCCTGTTCTGGCTTTACCACTTTACATAATTTTTTCTCACATCATAGGATACCCACTGTTTTCTCTAATACTGTAGCTGCCAAAGGCACGTGGCACATATTAAAGTAACCTTTTATTTTAGGCAGGTTAGTCTTTCTCATTCCTGTGTATGAAGAATGGTACATAACACATATCTATTTTGAAGAAAAAAACAGAAGCCAAATAATAATTCTGTTTATCTAATACGATAATGCCAATTTCAATACAGCAGAGAACTATAGCTAATAATATATTTTTACAGATTATATTGACGATCCTATAGTTTATACTATTTGTAATATTTTGTTCTTTTCTCATCCAGTTTGCATTCTAGTTCACTCAACCACTAATTTATACCACCCTACTTTACCAGCCATTGGGATTAGTGAGCAACACCTTGAACAGTGACTTCGCAAGATACCTAGAGCATTAAACAGTATTTTTAAATTTAAAAATGTTAATGTCATGCCACTAAGCAGAGAGATCTGCACCTCTGTTTCATGTGCAAACTCTGTAAAGATCTTAAAATATCGTGTGTAACATTGATTATAGCAAAATTAAACCTAGATTGTTGTCAGATAGTTGTTTTCCTAAAGAAAATTGTTAAGCAGAACACAAAATTAATACACCTGTATGGGATAAGCAGATTTACTTCAAAGTGGCATTATATTTGCTGTCTTCAAATCTAAAAATTTTATTTTTCTGGTATCAGAATCATTTCTGGTATATGAATTCCCTAAGTAAACTGACTGAATGTGAGCATTTATATAATGTGTTTGCACTCCAAGTGCCGCAGCAGAGCATAATGGGTTAAAGTAATAAACACACTAGACCTGAATAATGTAACTGATTCCACATTCTAAACAAATGTATACACTTCCATGCTTCATGAATCCATTCTGTTCTTTCTTTTTCCAACTTAAAAAATCTATTCTTAACTTTAAATAGTGTTTTCTGTGTTCCCTACTTTGTAACCTTTCCAATTTTTTTCTTCTATATTACTTGCCCCTTATAATTTTCTTATATTTATTTGCTAGTTCAATTGTTGTTCGCACAATAATCTCACTGATCTCTTATTTTTAAATTGTTTAGGAATAAGTCATTGAGAATACTCAATATCTGAAATTTGAATGTCATTGGTTATCTTGGACTGAATACACGATGCATGTAGTATATTTTGTTCAAGAACTGAATCAGCATGACTTTTCTGGTTTGTTTCAAGTAATTGTGTTTACAAATGTCTATGAATATACTTCATTTAAATGAACTCCCTGAGTAAATAATCTGCTAGTAAACCCTTACATGATAATACACAAAAAAGGGAATACAGAAAGTTATGACTGAAAAAGAAGAAAATTTCATTTACAATTTTGAGCAGGCATTCATGGCTATTTTTTTTATCATTTGCTCTTCACTAGCTTCAGCTAATAGAAAGAGATAAGCCTGTGCCTCAGAACTCTTGCTGAAATTGTAAGGACTGCCAAGAATGGCAGTCCATGAGGAATACAAGTTTGCCATTGTCAGTAGTCAAATCAGCTTTCAAGTATTATAATTATAAATATTATTTCCAAATAGTATATGTAATAATCACCAATACAAAGCTCTCTTCTAATCTGTGCAGATAGATACTGAAATACCTATTATCACATCCTGCGGCAATTCTATATTTAGCATAATAAATGTTATAAGAATCCAAGGTCATTAAGAAGAGCCATTTAAATAACATTAATCCTTGGTTTAAAAGTCATCACAGATATTTGGAATCTAACTTATCCCCAGTCCACTTTCAAGTCCTGGTATATTAAATTCTGACCTGAGTCATAGGACTGACGTGCAGCAAGCTTACATACAGCAACAAGAATATCTGGAAATACCAGTAAAGCAGAGCAAGTCTTTTACTCTTCATTGGCATGAAGAAGCTGCTGGAAAGTTTACAGATGCACAAATGTGAGAAACCATGGTCTGTAGAAAATTAAGTTAGACAGCTGGCATTGACCAAATGCCTGATCCCAGCGACTATGGTGCCAGTCGCTGAGGTAAATGAGAATAACTCAGAGTGGACTTTTCCTCATTAAATAAATTCTTAATGAATAAATTTCTTTTGCCATCAGCTGTCACTACGATGGGCAGAAAGCTTTGAAATAAGTTGCGATATAAAGGCCCCGATCATTTTCAGAGCCATACAGACATGGGTATGAGCACAGCTGATGTGTTTTTTAGAGGATATGCAACATCAATCTTAATGATTTCTGACATTACAGAATGGGATCATGAGATCCCTTGTCAGAAAAAGAATAATAACCAACAACAACAACAAAAAAATTCTTGTTCGCATTTCTTCTAAATCCAGTTCAACTGTTCTTCATTAAAAGTAGTTGAAAGAAAGCCTTGCTAAAAGTATGCAGGCAACGCCTTCAACTGGGGAAGTCAACATTTGTTTAGGGCACCATGTTTCAAGAAAGCTGTGGCCCAACTGGAAAAAATCCAAAGAATAACAAGTAAGATCAACAATGTAAAAATCATGTTTATGAGGAGAGACAGGAGGAACTGTTGGTGTTTAGTCTGAAGAAGAGAATACAGAGAGGAATACAACAGTCTTAAAATATGCAAAATATTCCTGAAAACAAGAAAAAAAAAGAATGGAAAAATCTGTTCTCCACATCTCAATTGGGAAAAAGACTAGAAAAGCTGGGATTAAATTGCAGCTGATGTGGTTCAGTTTAGACATTACAAAAACTATGAAATATTACCAAAAATAGAAAAGAAAAGAAAACAAAACAAAAAAGTAAACTCTGGAAGAAAATGTCTGTGAATGTTCTGGATTTTCTAATAATAGGTGGGTTTGCAAACAGCTTTGGCAAACAGCAGTAAGGAATAGTAAGTGTAGAGACAAAGGCCAACTCTGCCAGAGGTCAATTTACTCCAGAGAGTAATCTGTCCTTATAAGAGAAGTTTTTTGGGTCATCTGTGAAAGAAACAGTCTCTTCCTTTACATCTCTTAGCATCAGTCACTCAGTTTGCTGTAGTCATTTTAACAAAGTAAATTTCTGCCTGTGCAAACAAATTGAGACCAACGGGATGCAACTGTTCATTATTATTTAAATGCAAATGGCACACAAGTACATTTTTATAAAGGGCTAAAATGGATATTGAGTGAAAGGCAGAACCAAACACCATCTGATTGAGGATGAAAACAAATTCATCGATTTCTTATAGCAATTGCCCTGGTAATTCCTGTTCTCAGTGAATCCAGTGCTACACGGAACCTCTTTTCCTTCAGTTTTGTGTTGCTGAAGTGCTGTGGTCTGCCTCACAGTTACCCTGTGGGGATGAGAACTAAAATACAGTGGTAGTCACTTACCCATCACCAACTCTTCCATGCCATTTTCAAGGTGGGTTTCTTGACAAATTATGCCAATGTGCTATATTGACAGACCAGAATAATAATGATTTTTTAGTTTGGGTTGCGTTAACAGGATACTCACTTATGGACCAGGATCCTGTAATGCCAGACACCATACAAACTGCAGTACAGAAATGGTTCATAATCACAATCACTTTTTTCTTCTTTTTAGCCCAATTCACTGAATACCCTTGTTTTGATAAGGATTAAAAATCCACAACAACTAGAATGAGGTGTAGACTAATTCATTGGTAGTTGAAAACTCTTTTTCATTACTATTTCATTGAATCTGTATGTGCATAGAAATAGAGTTGTACTCTGTATACTGCTGGAAATGTTTTTGAGGATTCAGTGGGATACTGTGCTATGACACAGACATTTAAAGGACTTCTGCTCTGATGTTTATTTGTTGGAAGCAGAGAATACATGGGTAGTTTTTAGGTGTCAATTAACATTAGAAGTCTAAAACTGTTTTCTGTAAGTCAAGAACAATTAAATTCAGTTCTCTCAGAGAGAGAGGAAGAGAGCACACACAGCCTGGGCCTGAGAGATTGCACCCCATAGAAGTGACCTATGCTGGGGCAGTTGGTGAAGAGCTGAATCCCCATAGGAAAGGACTCACATTAGAGAAGTTCATGGAGGACTGTCTCCCATGGGTGGGACCCCACACTGGAGCAGAGGAAGAGTGTGAAGAAAACTCCCTTTGTCTAAGAAGGAAAACAATTCCTGAGGAACTGACTGAAAGCACCATTTCCCCACCCCACCCTCCATTCTACCCTGAGGGGGAGAAGGGAGACTAAAGTCCATGAAGAAGGGAGGGGTGGAGCAAGTCATTTTAAGTTCTGGTTGTACTCTGGTCTCACTCTGTGTTTGTGCGTGGTTAGTCCATGTGAAGTCTGTTTTGTCCATGATGTTAATTGCAGAATGTTCTCTCCCTGTCCTTATCTCGACTCCAAAGCCTCTCAATATATATTTTCTCCCCTGTTCAGCTGAAAAGGGGAGCAACAGAGTGACCTCCAGCCAGGGACAAGCCACCACATTCAGGTTGCCTGTGGAGGTTACTGCATATCTCTTTGACCATTGGGAATTCTAGAATACACCTACAACTATTTAAGAAAGAAAACCTGAAGATGCTCTGAATTGTCTACAGTCCTCCCTTTATTTGTATCTTCTGAGACATAAAAGTCTTTGTGGGGCACTCAAATGATCATACAGTCATAGAGTGTGTTAGATTGAAAGGACTTTTAAAGGTCATCTAGTTCAACCTCCCTGCAGTAAGCAGGGATGCCTTTAACTAGATCAGGTTGCTCAGAACTTCATCAAGCCTGACCTTGAATGTCTCCAGGGATGGGGTCTCCACCACCTCTCTGGGCAACCTTTGCGGTGATCCACACATGAGGTGGCCTGGATAACTCCAACTGTTAAGGCAGGACTGTGAGTGTACCTTTGTTGTGTGTGTCACTTGAACAGGAATGCAGGAGGGGGTCTGCTCCAAACTAACCATTTTAAAGAGGAAGATCACCAACAGCCATGTTAAACAATAGCCAGGGAATTGACCAGGAGAAGAGAAATTCTGTTGAACCTGGTAACAGTAACAGAAATACAGAGGCAGGCAGTCTGAAAAGAGACATAAAATCAGGATGAAGATTTGTCAGGTGGGGGACACCCTGGAGGGGCAGCAGCATCATCACAATGGCCTGGCAGCACAGCAGCCCCCACCCTGATAGGGTCTGGGTGGCTGCAGGGACACAAACAGGGATCTATGCTGGGGGAAATGTGCTGGTGATTCATGGGCCCAGGGAAGAGGGCTGCTGCCTGGGAGCCGGGGGGTTTCAGGCGATGGTGTGTGTTGTTTATTAATGCTCTGTAAGCATTTGGTATCATAATTTATCCGTTGTATTGCCAATATTGATCCTGAATGTATAGTTCTCTGTGGGTTAATTACTTGTCATTAATAAATTAATAGAGTGCTTCGATTCTGATTCTGGCCTAAACTATGTGAACTAACTAACTTTTCCACAGTGAGTGCCTTTGCTGGAGATGCATACATAACAACCAGTCACACTTAGCAGTGGATTAATTCTAGACAGTTCAAATAATAAAGGCAAACACTGTTGGTACATAGCAGAAATGGTGAGAACTTTAAAATCTTTCAAATTTTATATTTGAGTAACTAGAAGCCACACAAAGGAGCCTGAAAAACTTGGGTTACTGAAATATTTTACTTCCACATTTCTGTCATCTGTATTCACAAGACTATTATATCTAATAATTTTTAATTAATATATATCATCAATCCCCAATATTGTTATTAGGACATAGCACTAATAGGACTTGAACTGCACTTTTGTCTTATCCACTGTAAACTAATGAATTTTCTCTTGTATTACGGGCATTGCTTCATTTCCAGTTTTTAAAATAATTTGTCTCAACTGATGACTTTTATTTGATCCTGGTATTCACATTACTCATATAGATTTGAGGGGGAGATGAGTTGGGGGCTGGAAAAGCACAAAAAATATATTTTTTTTTTACTTTCCAGAATGAAAACCAGACCTGGTCAAAGATTTTTCTGGTAGTTGAAGAAGAAACATACTTTACCACAATCCAAAAGGAAGAAAATACAATGCTTAATTTGTTACAATCGTAATTACTATCATTCAAGGAAAAAAAAAAAACCCAAACAAACCAAAAAAAGCAAATAAACCAAGCAGAACAACTGATGTTATGCCAAACTCTGTCTTCCATTGAACTGTAAGTGAAAGATTTTGGGCAGAATTTAGTCTCTTAGATGTTCCAATTCCCAGCTGTGATAATATCAGACATCTATGTATAGTTTATTTATATGTGCATGATGTACATATGTATGTACATATACACACATATATATGTGTGAGTGTGTGTGTGTATGCATTCCCATAGATATGTGCGCTCAGACACCCTGGAAATGAAGGCAACGGTTGAATACTGCTAATTTCAGAGGCAAAATATTTAATAAATAAATAAATAAACAAATAATCCTCAATATTTGTGGAAATAAAAATGGAAAATTGCTGTATGTGCAACACTCTCCTTACCTCATATTTTTCCTAGCCCAGCTGGAGGTGTTGGTTAAGGGGTGCTGTAGATCATGTGAACTGAACCTTTAGGAAAACCATAATGAAGTCATTTTCTGGAGACCTGCTGTACACTAATGCATTCTTTGTTCAGTTGGGCATCATAATGTATGTAAATAATTAGGCTATGCAGCATTGCAGTAAAAAAAAATAAATTAAAAAAAAACAAAGCAACTCCTCTGGCCCCCACCTAGTTAAGCAGAATGTCCAATATTGCCAGCACCATGTCTTCTACACTCATGAATCAGGACTCTGAATTTCATGAGTCGCTTAAAGATCATGCCTTTCAATAACAAAGTAAGGCTTGAGATTTTTTTATTTGCTTTATAGCTTTCAAACAAAAATCTTTAACATTTATATGTCTTACATTGTCATTTAAATATTTAATGTAAAGCTACAAACTTCAGTGCTGGAACATTCTTTCAGGGTTTTCCATCAAAAATGTAACTTAAAACGGAACCTGGCATGAAAACTGAAGTTCTTGGAACTGGACTAAAAGAGGACACCTGACTTTTGTGGTAAAGTATGTGAGTCATGCTTATGTTCCAGAAAAATATAAACACACTTCCAAAGAAAAAGAAAGCTGTCTGACTGTTTCTCTGATCATGTGCCTAGGATCAAACAGCCTGCCAGACTATCACCAGAATTTACTAACTTAAAACCATGCTAGTGTGGCCACTCAATTTTTGATAAATGTGAACTCAGCCCAACACAACCCAGTATATAATTCTATGATTCTATGATTCAATTATCTTTTTAACAAATTTTTTGGTATATAAAATATGATTTGGGGTGTATCTATGTGAAACACATACTATAGAGTAGACGACAAATGTCACACACATACCCATATATATCTATATATGATAGGTCATGTGCATCTATGTCTGTATAGAGTAGACAGCACTTGCATATATGCATTCATGCAACTGGGTATGACAGCTTCTTGATGGGGAAAGGGTTAGTAACCTATAAACTAATCTAACATGTTATGCCATACCCACCAAGTTTAGGGCTTCTGGGAACTAATACATTAAGTATTATACAGAACAGCAATCTGAATTTCTAAGACAACTTCTCTATTACTAAGAGAGTACATGGAAATAGACTTCCCAGTTGGGACTGCAGTAAAACATTTGTACTGCATTATTAAAGGTTCAGCTATTACTGTTAGCACTGCATGTTTACCATATAATTCTGAAGCAGCTTTTCCTACACTGTACTGCTATTAAAACTCAGTTTTAACCTTCAATACTTTCATTAGTTTATTTTCAAAGATTGTCATGGTCATAAACCAACACATTTATAGCGCTTGTTCAAAGTTTATTAGTAAGCCTTAGCATCATGACTTCATTGTTATTGTTATTTACAAAATTATGCACTGTAGGACACACTGAGACAAACAACATTCAGACACTGTACAAATACACAGGAAAAGGACGACCCCCGTTTCATGAGAGCTTCCTATAGGTATGTGTGATAATGCATGTAACATCAGCACCCTTCACATACCTGCAATTATAACAAAATCTGGTATGGCATTGTTTTACTCCATACAGGCTATGACCAAATATTACATATAAGTAAATGCAATATTTTTTTTTCTAGAGCAAATGACATAATCAGGAAAAAGAAAAGACAAGGATTTAGATCCATTCACAGTTTGTTCTTCAGAAAGCATGTTTTCACTATGTGGCAAGAGGAAGAGATTAAAAAATATGTGCAATATAGGCAGGATCCAAGTTCTCATCAAAAGGCCAGCTCCAGAATCTCTTGCAAAATCTAGAAAATTGGTCCATGAAGCTATGTAATAGATATTGATATTACTGCAGTGGTGTATTAAACCTTCTTAGTCTTTCAATTATCCCTTAATAAAATAGTTTATGTCCCCTAATCTTATATTGGGAGATAGATGTTAAAATATTTTGGCTATTGAATGATCCTGAAATTTAATTTGAAGGCAACACACTAGCTTTACTGGGTAAGACTATATATAAATTATATACTTATACAATGATATATAAATAAATCTTATACCCCTTTTAGCATCCTTTGACAGTAATAGTAATGTGCTGTTCAAATCAATGATTACTTTTGCTCTGTACAGATGAAATAATAACGTTCATGAAGACCCACCTAACGAGACAGAGGCTACTCAGACAATTAATTTTATGACATGAGCTTGAAGAAATAGTATATAATGGTAAGAAAATTTCCTCTTCATTATTAGCATTTTATTTGTTTTCTGTAACTGAGCTTCTCTTTTCTTAATATAGCTGATTTTTAAATTTTATTTTTTAAGGAAGGGGATGATTAATTTTATCTTCCTAAAGGCAGTGTTCTACAATATTTCTTTTTCTGAATGCCTTCCTTCATCACCAGGTTTCCCTCTTCCTTTAAATACTTTAGACAACTCAGAACAAACTTTACATTAAAGGTGACCTTATCAACATATCCCTGCTTTCACTTATTTAGTTATAATCAAAACCTGTTCTGACACATGAAAGATGTTCTCATTATGCAAAAAATATCTGGACTGGCATAATAATTTGAAAGACATCCAACAGCTTTACCTCATCGCCAGCACCAAAATACCTCCTCACTACCTTACTGCTTCCTTCTGTGTATTCTGATGTTTCGTGCAAATGCTCACAATGGAATTTATTCTTTCTGGATTTATCAAACAGTTCCTACATCACTACATTGATAAATCTGTAGCACATTAGTCAACTGATAAGTGCAATATTTATTATTTTCTTCTAAAACAGAATAAGCAAAAATCAAAACACTAAAGATGCGAGGAGTGATTTTTTTTTTTTTTTGAGAATATAGGGGATTTTCATATTCAGACTTTTCATTTCACAGCTCAAGATACGTTTCAGATCCTGAGGGCCCACAACCATTTTCTGTGTAGGTGGTTTGAAGTTTTCTGAGTTACTTTAAATGAGAAATTCTTTAGTTCAGTATTTCCAATTTAAAGGTGTCCAGACATTTTCAAGGGCAAGATTATAATACATCATTCTCACCTTTCTAAATAAGCATTCTTTTCCAGAAAGCATGTCAGTAGAGCCTTGCAATGTCTTCAGTTATGTTTCAGTTGTCTAAACAATGCACAAATAACTGTGGGTCAAATATTCAAAGGCATTTGGATATCTAATTCCTACTGAGTATCCAAGCCTAAGTGTATATTGCCAGTAGTTCAGTGATGTTACACTGCATCCAGTGAGATAAAAATTTTGTTGCTTGATTACAAGGACCAGCTTTTTAAGGCATTGACATTGGCTTTTGTATTGGTTGGGGATCAAACATTGCAAATTTACACCCAGAATGTATTTCTTCTTTCACATTTTCTTAGTAATTGTGTTTAATTTTTTAACGTATAATTCAACATAAAGGAAAAATAATATTGCTGAATTCACAGTGACAATAAATCACAGCAAGAACTTCAATACTCAGAAGTGATGCCATAGAGACTTTATGGGGTTGTCCTGCAAGACCAGGTAGTAATAAGATAACGCAGCAATAATATACCTCTCTGGGAGGCTTGTCTGAAGTCGAAGAACATGGAGAGCTTGTTAAAGCAAGATGTACAGCAATTGCAGAAAGACTTTTTTTGTCGCTTTCCATTCATTATGATGTTTCAGCCCTCCTGAATGAGCTTTTTGTATGCCAGTTTCCTTTTTTCAGTGAGCTGGGAAGATGAAACCTCACAGAAAATATGATTAGAAAGAGCAAAGTCTGTCTTCTGAAATATCACAAAATCTGGGGGTTTATAATCTGTGAAGTGATACTAAAATTAATAGACTTTCTTGTATGCTGGCATAATGAATTCAGAAGTTGCCAAGAAGCACAATATCTCTGTTAGTAAGAGGCAAAAAGAAATAATATGCAGTATATGCTTCAAAGGCACATGAGAAGTTTTTAACATCTCACATGATTATATATATTGTATAAAAATCTGATCAACTTTATAGCAGAAATGCAAAATCTGTGTTCCTATAAATTCTGATTTTAAAGATGCATAGCTTTTTTTTTTCCAATTTATCTTTGAAATGGCTGTTTCTGTTGTTTTAATATTGTTTTCTGTGTTCTACCCCTCACAAATCTCTAAAACTAGCAGGTAATTCAGGAACTGTTTGCACATTGAAATCAGTTCCTTTACTTCCAATTCATGGTTTAACCTCAACTAGCAAATAAGCCTGACAACTACTCACTTACTCCCACCATGGTGGGATGGGGAGACAACCAGAAAAGTAAAAGAGAAAACTCATTGGTTAAGAAAAAGACAGTTAATAGGTAAAGCAAAAGCCACAACACACACAAACAAAGCAAGACAAGGAATTAATTCCCCACTTCCCATAGGTAGTCAGGTGTTCAACCATCCCCAGGAAAGCAGGGCTCCATAACACATAACAGTGACTTGGGAAGACAAATGCCATCACTCCGAATGTTCCCCCTTTCTTCTTCTTGCCCCAGCTTTATATGCTGAGCATGACATCATACAGTACAGACATAATATCTCTTTGGTTAGTTGTGGTCAGCTGTTCTGGCTGTGTCACTTGTGCAGCCTCAGCCTCCTCGCTGGTGGGGTGGGATGAGGAGCAGAAAAAGCCTTGGCTCTGTGTAAGCCCTGCTCAGCAGTAACAGCATCATCCCTGTTACCAACACTGTTTGCAGCACAAATCCAAAACCGCCCCATACCAGCTACTGTGCAGAAAATTAACTCTATCCCAGCCAAAACCAGCATACCAATGAAAATATATGAGCAGTCATAAAATGAAAGATATGAATTTATTGATAAACTTGATTACAGATTATCTTGGACTCCCTGGTACTTTATGCTTGTTCCAGAGATGGGGTGCAACTTTGAGTAGATTGCCAGTTAATTTGACAATGATCCTGTAAGATCCAGCACAAATGTGTTTTCCTTTTCTCTATAATACAAACACAATATTGACACAAAAAAATAGGAGAGCATTCACACCTCAATAAGCTAATGCTTTTTGGAGTAAATTAGTTTTATAAGCTCAAAAGAATGAATAAGAAATAGGACTTTCTTTAATATCTTTTATCATCTATTTGTAGAAAATTATGAAGCACCTTCTTGCTGCTTTTTTTTTTTCTTCTGTTTTCTATTAACAAAGCTATTTCAAGTATGGTTCTGTGTACATATACTTATAACTGAAATTTATGCTCAAAAAAGTGCGAAGATTCTTCAGCTTGGCAATGCTATTGAAAGCATATTTTAACCAGCGCTGCAAGTTATTCCGGAGTGACACAGAACCGTTGTGTTTATGGGACACATGGCATGCAGTAAGTCCTCAGGGAGTCACTTACAATAAGCTTGCAGCAGGGTATTTTTATAGTAATAAAGCAGACTATTAAAACAAACAAAACGAAACAAACAAATAGGAAAAAACAAAAACTTTTTCTTGAGCCCTGTAGAAAATAAATGTGTGATCTGTTGCTTATACCACAACTGCTAGAAGCAGAGACACCAGGGTAATATGGAGATTAGACCTCATTACTGAGACATTTGTCATGACAAATGCTGCTGTAGAGCTTACAGTTATAGCGTACACATTTGAATATGCAACAGAACTGAAGAAATAAAACTAACTCAGTAACTTCAGGAATGTGGGTGATACTCAGAGGGTTCATTTTGTATGTGACCTACAAATCTAAAGCTATACAAGGCTATTTTCTGGGAAGAAATTTTTGTAGTCATAGCCTTAGATTTAACTATGTGCATGAAAACTGCTCATAGACTGTTTGGAAAACAACACTTAAATACTGTAAAAAAAATTTACAAGTGCATTTTCATATTTTCTTTCAATATGGTATGTAAATATTTTTAATTAAAAAGGTAAATAAAATCAGGAATTAAATGTCTGAGGATATTGAGCAACTTAGGGGATAGAGCATTTGCAATTAATGGGAGTGATTCATTCAGCTTATCTGAACTCTTACAGGTAGCATGTTGGATATTTTCTTTGAAAATTTAAATATTTCCAAAAACAACTAGAGTTTCACACACACACATTTTAGAGGAGAAAAGAAATAATTTTTTGCCTTTTTGTTAGCAACTATAGTTTAATCAACAACTTGAATTACATTGACCGTGGTCAAAAGTACTGTGCACTACATTATTTTAAAACTGCCACATGTTGAATTAAGGAATGTAATTGTACATGCTGTCATATAAATGCATTTAATAATTGGCCACTTCTGTCATTTAAAGCAGTAAAATTCACTGAGAGTGCTTTAAGAATGTGCAACACTATCACAAGTATATCCAACATAAGGCAATCCTGGCAAGGCATGTATTTGGATTTCCCAGGACTTCACAGGGCCAACTATATCTTGTTATGACTAATGATTTATTTGAATAATCAGAAATGTTTTGCAAATCATCTATGTTATCTTCTCATACCTCTGTTATACTGTTATCAATAACTACTATCCTAGAACACAGTGCCAGCAATAGCAACTTATAACTTATTTTTATGGAATTCCAGGAATTTGTTATGTGAAATTAAACAACAGACCTAACCACAAGACCCATATATCTATCATTCTAAAGCCTGACTGAATGGTCTGCTCAAAATCTAAGAGAAAGTTTATGGTCTATGAAGAGAGAAGGGCGAACTCAGAAAAAGAAATGGAAAAGTTTGTTTTTGACATGTAGAAACATTCTACACATCAGCTCTGTCAGCCTCCATTTGTTTTATTTTTTGGGTGAAACCTCCGTTCTTAATAAGTTCTGTTAAAAAAAAACACCTTACAGGGTCTATTTGAAAGCAAAACGCTTAAAAAAATAAACCAGTAGATACCACATGCTGCAATAGTTCAAACAGAAACCTGGTCAGAAATTTGTATATTTATTTAATCAGAAACACTGGTGGAACAAAAACAACAGGAAAAAAATACTTTTAAAAAGCCTCAACCCTTTTCAGTGTTGATATAACTTTTCTTGACGAGAGTCTTTCAGGTCCAACCTATATGACACAATCTGCTTTCCCTCCTGTATCTCGTTTGGGTCATACAGTTGAACATGGGTCCTTGTCTTCTCCAGAAGCCTAACCACTAGGCTATGCTGTTGCTCTGCAAATGCACAGTTAGCTATTCATTAAATGCAAAAGAGTGAGATTGACAACAACCTAGCAACTAAGGCTCTCAGCTATGATTCAAAGGATCCAGGCTGAATGTGCTGTTCCAATGAACATGTAGCATGTTATTACACCATGTTGAGCAATTCCAGTAGAAAAAGCTACTACAATGAGAAAATAGCCCAACAGTCTGATTGTAAGAGGAAATAGCTTGGATACATAGACCAACATTTCTATTTGATGGACAACCACTGAGACTAAAACATACATTGTGAAAATATCTTGCTATCATTCAGCTGGAATCAAGTCCTGTCTGAGATATTTTTTTATTATTTTTTATATAAACCATTTGGTTCATAATGTAAAAGTATTTAATCTACAGGTATTTTTAAAGGTCAACATTGGCATAATTCGTAACTTGATCTTAAAATGTATTGAATATTCTGAGTCCGTTCAACAAACCCCTTAATATATGTTACCATTTTAAAACAAATCTTGCATATAGATCCACGGGAAAAAAAAAATCAAACTGACTTTTCTGACTTTCACTTATTTAAACATTGGAAAGGATATGCCATTGGTCTTGAAGTCTTTCTAAGAAAAATTTACTTTTTCTTTAGTTAATATACATACCTTTGTGGTTCCCTGATAGTCCAATTGTTTCTATCACAGGCTTAGTTGACAGACTTTTGAGGAAAGGAAGGCTAAAATTTTCATCTCAGGTTTTGCTTTTTTTCTTTTGTTTTGGTTTTTCTTGTGGTTTTGTTTTGGAGGGGTTTCTCCCTACTTTTGGCAAAGTTTTTGACTGTAACTTTTTGTGGATGTCTTCCATGTATGATAAATCCAATTCTACTAGACAAATGCTAGATGGATGAAGTTGGCCCTAAAATGAATCCCTCTTGTCATTGGCTGAATCCCAGCCTTACTTACTAGGCATTGCCTATGGGAAGCAGTGGAAGGCATTCAGGGCTGGACCATCAGGTGATGTGAGGAAACAGGGGTAACAGCAGGAAGGCTGGAACTGAGCAAATAGACTAAGAGTGAACAAAACAGATGAAATGATTGAAAGATAGGAAGACCAAAGTATTTAAGAGTTTGTCAGCAAATAACTGTAGCTGGCTAACGGAAAATGTCAGGAAAGGGCTTCAGTTTCAAAATGAAAATGTTAATGGCTGAATAAGATAGTTGAGGCTTTTAGTATGGGGAGAAAATTAAAGTTGTAGCAGGAACACTGCAAGTATAGCATGTGACTCAATAAACCCAAAAAAGGTAGACTGGAACTGCATAAAGAGAAGCCTATATCTAAATCAGGAGCTACTGTGGAGAAGTAATGGTGCTGGGACCCTGAAAGCCCGGAGAATAGGGAAAATAAAATGTTAAATATTCTAGAGACATGGAAAGATAATATGTTCTTGCAAAAGTAAATGCTGGACTGGCAGCCTAAGTTGAAAATCTTAGCATTGCCCAATTTTCAGCAAACATCTATGAAATATGTTTGGCAAGGTGTCACAGGATCTTACAGAGCTGGCATCAACAAAGGGGACTATTCCCACCTGCAGCTATCACTTACTCCATTACATGGAGTGTCAGAGGTCTGCAACGTCCATCCAAATCTTCCAGCCAAGCTGTCAGACAATTTTGTATGATGAGATTTCTGCTTTTCCAGTTTTCCTTTTTTTTCTTTTTTTCTTTTTTAGATGGAATTGTACACAATACCCATCCTCCCATCCCCTTAAAACTATGAAGCTGCAAAATCAAGTCAGAATATCTGTACCCTGACTTTACATAACTAGAAGCAATTTATTTAAACTGAACTTCTCACAGGTGGTTGCTGGTTATCTAGTCCTCTTCTCATCATGTGGATGAATTTATAAGCACCTGGAAGCAGTATGATATTTTGAAATACTCCACATATTCTGAAAAACAAATGCTAAACACTTCAATCTGATTTGCTACATTACTGAATACATTATTCCTCTCCTTTCTCTCTTCTCTTCAATTCATGAAGCGTAAAAACGTCCTTCTAGCTAAAGATTACTCTGAAAATTCATCCATGCATTAAAGACTTTTGCCTGTGATACATTGAGGCAGTTTTGAGGTTTGTTATAACTGAGGAGATGCTTCTGGCACCCAGGAGCATGAGATGGGGACTGTTTATGTCACATCATCATCATCAGTGACATCTGGTGAGTGCATCATCTACAAGGCTTCTCTTAACTAAGCACAGAGCGGCTCTGTCAGCCCAGCTTGGTTCACCTGGTTACTCTTACCATGGGACCCCATAGGGCTGACTGACAAAACAGAGAATGGGGAGGAAATGGGAGAAAAGCCAGAGCATCACCTTGCATATGTCAGAGAGATGTTAGTGCTACTACAGGGGCTGAGAGACAAGAACCAACTGTGTGGGTCTGGCAATTGCTTTGTGGGACTGGGCAGGTCTCTGAGATAATGCAGCATTGCACCGAGGACTGCCACAGGAGAAGAAATGAGCAATTCTGCCTGTGGAACAAGTTTTGTAGCAATACACAGTAAATCAAGTTTGGGCCTGCATACTCACTTTTCATTAAGTGAGCAATATCCACATATCCATCTGTGCCTTGAATGAAGAAGGTTCCTATGCAAAAATACTATGTGATCACATAATTGAAAACTGCACTGAACGCCATATAATAGACAAGAAGCTCAAAGCTGTAAGCACAACAAACACACTCTCTCACACATGCATATATATATGATTGTACATTTCTGTGTTTATATCTGATGGTTTTACCCCTGTCTGTAATTTAATACATGATTTAAGACTGGGTGAGATTTATCTGTCTGGATAGATTTATTTGAATTTTTCACATGGAAATCTAAATGTAAGCTAGCTGCTCAGAGACTTCATAATTAGTGGAGAGAGAAAGACATTTGATGCTACCCGCAATCTGATTGTATTTTAGGGAAAGCACCCTAAAACTACTTAATTCCATAACTGACTATAAAAAAATCTGAAAAACTTCTACAAATATAATCAATGTAGGCTTCTAAGATTAGATAATATGAATCCTATGCAAAATATTTATTTCACTACACAAATTCTTACTAATAAAAACATGCATTGTAAAACAGATTGCAGGTAACTGAGTAAGAAAGAAATATACACTATAACACCTCTGTCTAGGTTAAGTATCTAAAACATTTACCTACTCCATTGAAAAATACTTGGACTAAAGTAAATAAAATGAAAATATGTATAATTACATCTTGAAATGTATACTGTGCTTTCATAACCTGTATTTTTATAAAAATAGCTATAATAAAGTGAAAATAACAATTTAAATAATTATTCTTTGGTTAGTAGGATGTTGGAAAACAGCACATAAAGAAAAAGTATATTTCTAACATGTAATTATCTAGTTAGTGAGAACAATTCATTATTTTCCCTCAAAATCAATATTACAAATGCTCAATATTTTCTTCTGTAATCTGAAATTAAACATCAGTCAGATGTAAGTACCAAGTAGAAATGATTTATAGCTCTAAAAATTATGCCTGCTCAAAATCTGATCATAAAATTGATTGTAAGCATGGAATTTGACATTTTAGCAATTATATCACATTACTGCACGTGCCAGCAAGAGTTCCTGGCATGTGGTGTTACATAGGCAAACTGCATGTGACATGACATGTCATTTTAATTTAAATTTTTGATTAAAGCATAATGCACAGCTTGGCTACTTTTAATATCCTTGCCGTTATTCAGAAATGTATACAGAATGCATAAACCTGCCTTATAGGCTTTACTCTGTATATTACTGAATTTGGGAAAGTCATGGACAGTCTGGCCTAATTAAATCTTATATGTTTCTTTCTCCTTTGTCTCATTTCTTTATAAAGAGGAAATGTAATAATAAGATAAACAGCATGTATAGTATTTTGGAACGACAGCAGTGGTTGAAGAGGAGTGCATCTCAACTGGACCATCATCATGTCCTCTGTGTGAACATTTTACAGTTTGACAGGAAAAACAATGCTTTTAGTACTTTGTTACATTTGTCTTCACTATGTAGCAGAGGAGCAGAATTATTATTATTATGACAGACAAATTTCTGTTTCTAATACTAAATGCATCATGCCATATTTAAATTTAGGTAGGCATGTATACATTGATTATAAAATGTTTAAAGTTGACATGGATGTTTAAGAATAAAACCAGTCAAGTGCCGTCCTCTGAAACATGGAGATGTAAATTAATAACTGCATGCAACCCAATAAAATTTAAACTTTTAATTCATTCTATATATTTGACATATACTAAAATTTTGCACATTTTCTTTTATAGCTGCTAGTGTCAGTTAGTTATTTGTATGAAATTTTATGAATCAGTCAATATAAAGTTGCATACATACTCAGTAACAAATATATACTCACTATATTATACCAAACAGGACTTCTGTCCCATCTGAAATGACACAACTTCACAGGAAAATTCGTGACAGACGAGATGATGTTTAAAGCATTGTTCCTGTAATGGAAAAGTTGTACTTGATGTCAGAGTGTGGTATGAAGTCCATTAATCTTGATTATGAAATAGGCTTTGTGGTGCTGTCTTCCATGGGATTCATGCAACACTATCATGGTTGCCTTTCACAAGCACCTTTATACTGATGACATTAGTGTGACTGCCTGACTATGTCACTTGATTTCTGTTTTCTAAATATAGGGCCAATTTTACTGGTATCTAAGGAACTCACACCAGCTACAGAATAGTTTCAGGTGTATCTGGCTTAAGAGCTTTCTTCCAGCTGCATTGTAGTACTGATTCAGACAGCCTATCACTCAGCACGGTATACAGAATTATTTGAATCATCCCAACAGTAGATCTGTGAAGTTTATCTATCTTAAATTTGCTGTTCTACAGTTTATGCATTATTTAGTTGAACACCACCAAGAAAAAAGTTTCAATCTGATAGTGTCTTTTTCCTTCCAGTTCTGTCTCCATCTCTCCCCCCTAAGTTACTAATTGGTCAATTTTCTAGAGTTCTCTATTTACAGACTGGAGGTATTCTTCTCCACTACTAAGACAGGTGTCTTTCATCCTTTCTCTTTCCCACTTTCTCAGATGAATACCTCAGTACAGATATTATAGATGTAAATCTGTTGAAAAAAAGAACCCAAACTCACATTTTTTGGTATCATTTTTCATGCAGTGATTCAAGTTGATTTTGAGCCAATGTGTTCAGGAAATGGAAAAAAAAGTTTGAGGTTTAGTTTTGTTTGTTTTGTTGTTTTTTTTTTTTTTAATTTCAAATTCTCTTACCATGTTATAAATGCATGTCCTTTAAAAAAAAGGTTAATTAATTTTCATTGCCCTTTCTCAAACACCTTTCTTTTTTTAATCTATGATTAAAAAAATATAGAAGACTTGTGGCTGTAGCCGTTGAAAATTTTACATGTTTCACAATGAACATCCTTGTGTAATCAAGACAGGAAGAAATATTATTGACAAATCTGTTCTTCATACACATCAGAATGGTCATACGTATTTTTGCTACCAAGTGAAGTTCAGATACTCTTGATACAGTTGATTTTCCTTACCTTTCATCCACTTTCCTCCTGTCTGAGTCTTGATTTTGTTACCTTGTCCCAGTTGGACATGGTGCCACAACATGGACTGCTGCTCAGTGTATTGATTACACAAAGATGTTTATTGGGAAACATATAAAAGTTTTGATAGCTATACCCATAGGTCCTCTAGACTTTTTTTTTTTTTTTAATCTAGTTGCAGAAACTAACAGTTAACTATAACCTTTGTGGAAATACTGCAGCTATTAGGGTAATTTTCAGCAATCTCTGTATACAGAGATATTTATAGATCAATTATATAAATATGATATTATAAACTAATATCATATTATAAAAATATGATATAATATGATATTATATAAATAACAGGGATATTTATATACATCAATATTAAATATCAGAGATATTTATATACATCAATAAAATGTCTTTCCAAGTGTTTCAGAGTTTTTGGGTTTGGGTTTTTTGGGGTTTTAGTTTTCTCAAAAGTACATCATGGAATATGAAGCAGAAAATGAAATTTCTTCAGAATTTTCTTTGTAAAATAAAAATTAAATGGATATGTTATGAGTTTTATACTCCACAAGAGATTTACAGGTTTGAAAAGGCAGCATTTCCATCACAACTTTTGTGCTATCCATTAAGTTAGCCAGTAATGTCACTACAAACTTGTAGAGAATACCAAGCTCCAGGATTATAAAAAAACCAAACATGAATGTGAGAGGATCACTGTGTCAAAAATATGAATACCTTCAGACCATGTAGAAAATAGGTATGCAAAAAATTTATATGACATGAAGGTAGGTATTCTACTACATCTGCTTGCTTGATAAATAATTATGTAGTGTAGAATTGAACAGAAATATGCAAACAAGATATTTGATTTATTCATTATTTCTACTTAAAATACTCATCTCACTTGGCAATTTTAAACTGGAATTACAAACAAAATATCTATTGGAATAAGACAACCTTGAAACCTAACTTTGAATCAGAGAACAATGTTATCCAATGAACTAGTGAGGAAGTAAAAAATATGTCATAAGGTGAAGATGAAGTAGCTAAAAATAACTTAAAAGTTGTAAAGGTTTCACTAAACAATGCAATAATGTATAAGGGAGAAAAAAAACCAAAAACAAAACCCTAGAGTACTGATGACTGCTAATTCTGTAAGAGACAATTTAGAGCTTCACTTACTTCAGTTGAAAAGAGGTATTTTTGTTTCCCTTTATTTTTCATTGTAAACATTAAACTTTTCCATCTAAACCCATGTATTAAATGCTACTTTTCTGCATTAATTAGCCTACTGGAATACAACATTATTTGCCTAGTGATATACATGATTATAAAATACTGAACTCTTACCTCATTGAAAATGAAAAAAAAAAAAAAAAAACAAAAAAATATTGCTTCCAAGAACTGGTTGAATAATTTGCTAAATGTACTCAATAAATTGAATTTTAAAAATTAATTATATTGTTAATGAATATAATAACAAATTATAAACGTACAGGAAGGGGGAATAATCAAGACACCTATTACAAATGTTTGGCAGTGGAAAAAAAAGGTGACTCACTTATTTTTAATTCTTTACTGCTCATCAGTAGTGAACTGAAAAGTATAAAATATAGTCTAGACTGCTGTCTAGATTTTTTATTAAGAGATTTGTTAATTAGTCTCACTCTTTTTTCTTTTTTTGTTGTTGTTTTGGTTTTTTGGGGTTTTTTTTGATAACTGAGCTGCTATAGAAGCAATCAAAACAAGCACTTCTGCAGGGAAGCAAAACAGAAAGAGGAGGGGCCTCACTGGGGACATTGTAACCAGATGTTTCCAAGGGAAAACTGTTCTCTCTGTCAGAGATTTTGATGAAGTGACATACTCCTTATTCCCACTGCTCTGCCCCAGGGCTGGGAGAAAAACTGCAGGGAGAAACCAAACAGGTATTGAGTAGAAGCAGAAAAAAATAAGGACTCTGGGACATTTGGTATACTTTCCATAGTCTTTAAAGGCTTTCCTAGGTTTGGTATCATGCTTTTTGAGCTGTTCTCTATCTCAGCAGCCCCATTATTCACCAACAGTAACAGGTCCATTTTATATTCTTTTCCCCATAGTGGTCCTGTCTACATCTCTTTCCATTTAGCTAGACCCTCCTCCACAAAAAATAATCCAAAACTACATAGCTATGTAGTCTTTGTTATGTCTTCATCTCCTAACATGCCATATAACTTTCACCATGGTTTTGTCTTGTTTATTTAAATTCTTAAGGAAAAGAATGGTCTACCCATGGGTTTTTTGGGTGGTTGTTTTTTTCTTGCCCTTGCCAGGAAAACAGTATCTCTATTTTCTATTACTGCTTCTCAGTTATATAACTCATAGGTCAATGGATGCAATGGAAATACTGTTATCCATCCTTCTGTATCTAGATTGTTGTACTGTATGATTTATAACATGTATGTAAGACATCACTCAGTGTTTCTTAACTTGTATACTAAATGCAAATACACAAAACTATTGTGAAACCTAGCAAGTAGTTTAATGAAAATCAAACCGTTGTTCAAGGCAGATTTATGGAATCTAACTTTAAACACTATTGACATCTACATCTGAGCTAATCGCTCTGGGCTACCTTTATAGTCAGGAAAGAGAAATTGATATGCCTTCTGAGATGTAATTCATCTCAACCAAAAGTAAGCATCTCACATTGGTCATACCAATTGCACCTTAAATGTGCCTATTTCTCTACCTTGGCTACAAAGGGAGCCTAAAGTGACAAACAACTGCACTGTAGAGAACTGAAGGCAGATAAAATGCTTCCCACTCCTATAATTTTCTGTGCTGACTACAATAGGCACACGTTTTCTGGAAGTTATGAATTATCTTACTACAATTATGTCACATTATGTTCTGCAATTCAAGTAAGTTATCATTTCTTAGAGATCATTAAAACATTCCAAAGATCCCAAGATCTGTACCTTTACCATATTTATGAAAGCAATATTTATATATATATATATATATAATTTTTTCCTCTTTTCTTCTCTTCCTGACTTTGATATTAGTTTCTAAGCTCCAGTATCATGAAATTGCTCCCTGGGTTAATTTGGTTCTCCTCCAGGGTGTAGCAGAATGTGCGGAGATTCCTGGGTATTAGCTGTTTAAGAATGCTCACCCATAGAAACACGAATTCTTTGGTATTAAACATTTGATCAATATGAGAGTTTCAGAGGAGAAAGTAGTGTTAAAAGTTTATTCATTCTGTGCACTCTTTAGAGATGATTAACTGTCTTTATTATATTAAAGCAAACCCAAAGCCATCTGCCAAAGGCGATTGTGTCCAAGCACTGAAACCATTTCATGTGAAAACTCATTTTCAGGCTCCTAATTATTTTTCATTATAGTGGCAGTGTGGAATAGATTGGAATTGGACAGTAATTGCCAGGTCTGAGCAGTGCGGACCATTGCAATGTATCAGTTTAGATGAAGTGTGACAAGGATACATCTAGCTACTATATAACTTCCATTAAGCAACTTCCCTGTCCCTGATCATGTAACACTTCATAGAATGTGGTCAGCACAAGGTCATAATAATGGCTTTCTGTCTGACTTCAAGTATTTTGTACACGCACAAGCTGTTAACCCCCTCTGTTAGCATCGCTCTAACAATGTCCAGTTATTACAGTTGTCAAGGATATTTACAGTATTTCTCCACAGGGGATAGGAGAACTTTAAAAGGTTGCAGAACTTATATATGTATATTTTAATGCTTCGTGATGCTAAAATATCCTGGAATTGAGAAACAAATTACCCAGAAGGTAGTAAAATGCTTTTCTGTAGCACTTTGTGTGTTAGGTCCCACAGCGTAAATTGGAAAATAAATTATCTTAGGTTCAAGTTCTAAATCTATAGGCATTTCATGCAGCAAAACTATTTTATCTCATATTTCAGTCTTTAATTCATTTCTCTCTCATTGCACTCTCCTTTTTCCCTTCTCGGAACAAAGGTATTGGAGCTTGATCTAACCATCTCTAGAAGCAAATAATAATGCTCACACCGACTTTACTAGTTTAATGAACATACCCAAGATACAGCCTTTCAACCTTATACTTTCCTTGCTAATTTTGGCTTTCATGTCTTAATTTTTGTTTTGCCTCATATTTAGAAAAGTGCATTTTCAGCCTTGTGTGTCTCTGTTCCTGAATACTATCATTACTGTCCAAGGAAAGACACACAAAGTTCAAGCAACGGCAGTTAATGACCAGTTCTGAAAGAAATCCTGACTTCATTTTTTATTCTCACTATTGTAATTTAATGGAAGCATCTATTGGAAGCAGAATCACTAAGGAGAATGTTGGCTGTCCCTTCCACCTAGGATGCCAAATACTATAACTCTGACTCCACAGCAGATATTCAATCACATAAAGCTTCTTTTCAAAAGGTGAGCCCAAAGTTCATCTTATCTCTTCTTACATACCTAATCTGTACTTTCCACACAATGAAAACATGTGTCTCAATATTTTTGTAATGTGGGGAAATTGTACTGTATTCAGAAACATGTCATAACACTACCTTAGCTATTTCTCAGAGGCATTAGTTACTGTACAGATACACTCACTGTTATAATGAGTGTGTTCTCACAGCTCAAGACTTTGCAGTTCAGCAACTGAAAGGCTGTACAAAATGCCAGTTCAAGCAAGGGATGATTAAAAAGAATATTGATTTTATCTTCTGTAAACAGTGCTAATCTTCCAAAAGTCCAAGGATGACAATGTATCACTTTGTTTTCCAATGCCGTTTGCAGCATGGACATTTTTAAAAAATAAAACAAAGTGGAAAAAATGCAATTAATAAAGTCATCTGTCATCAATGAACATGTAAATTGAAAATAGTTTAAAATCTTCTGGAAATGTAAGGAAAGATCACGCTCTAAAATTAGGGGGGTTAGGGTGGGGGGGTTGGTTTTGTTTTATTTTTCTTTTCTCAAAGACATACCTTGAGTATTCAGAGACAATATGCTTCAGTGCAAAACCTTTGTTTTGAAAAAAATTCTAAACATCAATGTTAATCCATAGCCTAGGATATGAAGCACACAAGAACTTTAATAAATGGAAGTCTACAAAATTACATACTTGGGATCTAACTTGACTTCCCTGGGCATCACACCACATTTAACCATTTTATAATGAATGAGATCTGCGGGAGGGAAGTATATACCAGTTCCCAGGTAAATCATGACTCTTTTTGAACTACATAGACCTCATCTTTACAGTAGGAGTTAGGAATCCAAATGTCTCTGTCTGAGGCAACTGTGAAGAACAAGTCAATAAAATAAGATTGTGGGAACAGGTCTGCAATGTATGTTTTGATCAAGTAATAAATGAGGTAAGAAATCCTTGTTTGGCAAATACAAAAAGACAATCAGAAAGGCATGACCCTTCTGATTGCTTTTCTCCTCCCACATGTGAACTCACTGACTGAACTTCCCAATACACCCTCTCCTCTGCTGAGCTCCAGGCACAGTTCATTCAAGTTGTTATTTACAAAAGATGTTTAGTGTTCAATAATCTATTTATCTGCTCTAATAACTTGGATAATGCAACGATGAGTATATCTCTTAAATTTTCAAACAGCAGGATGAGAAGCATGTCAGGCAGGCTGGAGGATGAGTTTAGAATTCAGAATGACAGACGGAAGAAAAAATATGATTAAATTAATTAAGCAGAAATTCAAGGTAAAAAATAAGTGGGTGAAACTGCAGAAAGATATATTCAGACTAGCAAGTGTTTATGAAGGCAAAGGCAGTGACAGGATGACATGGATTACCTTAGGAGGTTGTGGAATCATAACCACTGGATTTTTTGGAAACATCCATAAAGAGTGATAGAGGTGTAGTTGATCTGCCAAAAGTAGGCCTTTCTAGACCTGCTTTTCTTTTCTGTGATTCTTACCTTTTTCCTGAAATGGCACAAGTCACCATATACAGAGGCATAGAAGTACTGCAAGAGAAAATGGCTGTCATTGCCAAGGCCCTTGCTGCCTGAGCAAAGCACGCCTGATCACTTCTGTTCTATGCTAATGGCAGAAGAAGTGCAGGCACATATACGGTCATTTCTTAGGCATACTGTGCTCCTAAAACAGCACCCACAAAATACATCCCTGCCTGTTGCTTCTTGTTTATCCTTGCTCTGAATGGAACACTTCTGGCTTTATAAAAGCAGTATAAAATAATTCATAAGACTGCAAACAGATCTTTAGTATCTGCACTGTCCTACAGCAAGCTTGGAAAGGTATCTCAAGGACATTGTGATTGAAGCAGCAACCTGAGACTGTCCTCTTCCAGAACTAGCAGGATAGGATCAAACTGTGAGAAAGAACAGGAAACTCTCCAACAAGGATGTCTATGCTGGTATATGGCAATGAAGCCAAATAGAGCCTCAGGATTTTTGGGCTCTCCATATTGCCATGTACTGAGCCTCAGAGTGCAGGATGGGTGGTTGGAGCCAGCCATTCCTCGCTTTTTTTTATTTCTCATTGATGTTGTCAGCAAGTGTATCTGGTCATGTAGCTAACTGCATTCACTCACATAAGAGTCTGTTACTGAAATACAATTTAGACAAGCCAGTCCATGCACATGGCCAATATGTGGGAAAGGATCACACAAACACTTGAGTGTCCAAGGAAGTGGTTTCCTGATTAAGTGCCACAGGGTTCATGAAACAAGGCAGGCTAGCTGCAGGCAGCAGTGATACTTGAGAGGTGTACACAGAAACATCTAGTGAACATGGGGACACATAACTACCATGTGTCTTGGCATGGGTTCGATGTTATTTTTGCCAGGACTGAAAAATCTGCCTTCTGCATGGACACTTGTAGTTCAAACAAGATGGCTTGACCCCTTAAATATGATTACAGCTGTGGCTACCAAAAGTAGAGAAGATATGGGGAAGGATGCCCAGCAAAGTCCAATCATAGCTTAAGGGATGTCCGTTTTAATTATTTTTTTTAACTATATCTTAATGCTAAAAAGTCTGTCCTACTTAGCAATATTATAAATGCACATGAAAGAATTGTAGATTATATTCTTGATGGGTTTTACACCTAGGGGAGATGTAAAAACAAATTTGATTAAAATATTAAAACCTAGTGAAATATTTTAATATTAGATTCCCAGAAAAACACAAATGAAAAATTATATTATTTTATGCTATGAAACTTGGGTTGCATCAACATCAGTTAATTTAATTCATAAATATATTAACATAACACAATAGCCATAAACCAAATTATTTTATATAGAAATAAATTAAAGAATTAATATATTGACTTCACTGGCATCAGTGGCAACCATGCTGACTTAATCTAATTAGAATTTTTCACCTCAAAGTGTATTAAATATTTAGCTTTGTAACAAGAGTCTATTATAGGAGCAAATGTTCAGAAAGTTCCAAATATGTATCCTTTGGAGGAAAATATAGCCTAAAATTCACCCTACTCATCTAGACTTTTAGTGCAAGATAAAGAGGGTTATTTAGTCATAGAGCTAACTGGTCAAAGAATGTTGTTTTGAACCATGAAAATTGATTGTCCTTGAAACTTTCTTCTCACTCATGTAATTTATACTCTTACTATTAACATCTCATCCTTCTGGAACTGTGTTAAGCTATGGCACAAATGAAGAAAAAACACAAAAAGTGATTACCTATTGATATAGTTGAAAAATCACAGCTATTATTTTCAAGAGATTTAAATGTGCCTAAGCAATGCCTTTGAATTTTATTGAAACTGTTTAAGAAAGTTAACATAACGCAAGGGGTTTTTTTCTTAAAAAATAAGAAAGAAATAGAAGATAAATGTCTAATATAGATTCTCTCTTCTTTTTTAATGTCCAACATTAAGCTTTCCTTTCAAGTTAGTGTTTTAGGAAGGATGATGTTGCATATACAGTATGTCAGTGCTGAGTGTCACTTTTCAGATTGCTCTTTCAAAGATTGGCTGGCAACCTATAAAGTGTAAGTTTTAAATATGTATTTATTATCAGTATCAAATCACATAGTTTTCTTTAAAATTGTGTGTATATTGTGCTTTGACATATTTATATACCAAGGACAAAAAACCAAAAGGCTTACACCTCCCCCTGCATCCTTGTTCACAGAAATCCCATTGAATTCAATGGCAGTTCAGCATATTAAAGGCCTGTAGCATCAGGACATATCGCTCACCAGAACATATGACACCTTTATCTTCCCTGCCATTCAAAGATTTCAACAGAGTAAATGTTGACTCAGGGATTCCATAGTTTTCTACAAAATAAATAAATACATGTTTTCAGAATAGGAGGATTGCATATTTGATGGAGTTTACTGTGCTGTGTGTTATGTTCCCTGCTCCTTTGCTATATGATGCCTTGAAATGAATGGAATGATCAGCCCTCCGGAGTTTAAAGAGCATCACAAAGCAAAATGAGAGAAGAAATAATGAAGATCAGGTTCACTAGCCTTGTATTATATAATAGCTGTCAAAATGAAATAGAAGTTATCAGAATGATCATATTAAGGGAGATAAGCTCTAACCAAAGTCCTATATATCAGTGTCAATGCAATATCTGCAGTGAAAGTGCAAAAGTTAAGCAATGAGAATTTCCTAAGAATGCACTGATCCTTGCAATGTAGTAGTATAATCCACATAATTTATATGAACTATCATCCCTGTACTCTCTTGACCTCAGAACAACTGTATATTTAGCTATCTTTATTCAGACTCAATCATGAAACTAGTAGAGGGAGTGAAAGAGGAAAACACTTTTCATCAAATTTCCCAATGAAACATGGTGGTTGAATTTCATAACAGATTAAATTGTGCACTTTTAATTTATTTATCTACAGATCTAAATTAGTTACAGACTTCCTATTTCCATAACCCTGATAGTCTCAAAATCTTTAATGGAAAATTGTGTGATTTGGTCCCACATTTATGATAAGGTTTTATTTTACAGGTGAAAATTAGAGGTATGAGCAGACTTCATGACTGGGGGAGGGGCAATAAAACAAAGAAAGGGAGGTCTTTAACACACGATGACACATTTTTAATTGCAGTTGCAATCTGAAAACCTGCTGTGAATATCACATAGATGGTTGTTATTTGTTAAACAGTAGTTGATCCTGGCCTGTTAAAATGCCTTTCACTCTACATTGCTTGGAATAATTCCTGTGTTTGGATTGGAGGAGAAGGCTTAAAAACTTCTTTATTAAAGAGGAATTACATAGAACAATTTCTTCCAATATAAAAAACCCCACAACCTTCTCATTTACTAAAACTGTACTTCTGTGAGCACCTGTAAATATCTGACTCCTAAAAATTTTGAGTGATTTGGGATCCTGCTCATCTATGGTTCTACCACCTCCTTGGCATATCTGTGTGAAGGGATAATAGTTCATCAAACATTTTCCTGGTATGCCTCCTGGTTCTGTATGTAGTTTAAGTACATTTTCTAATTTCCTTCTGAAGTCCATGGCAGCAGTTGTTGGTGGTCCATTGTGAGATTCGAGAAGTAGTGGTTAGGGCACTTACATGCTGACATCTCTGTCACCACTAATATGGGTCTGTGGATGGAATCACCACTCAGATTTTATACAAGTGGGTAGTACTTCCTAAGGAAGTGAGTGACATGGAATTATTTTTGTCCTCAGCCACAAGTCCAGAAAACATTTTTTCATATTTTCTAGTAACTGATGCCCTAATTTTCAGATTGTGGGCTGCAGATGAAGCTACAGATTACCTAGTAAAATGGGGCTAATCATTCTCTGTATTGCAAATAAGCAGTTAATACACTTTAGGTTAGAGAGAATGAGAACAAAAGGATGCATCACAGGTTAGCCTCCGATAGTTGGAAGAGTGGGAGAGAAGGAGGGTGCAGGCAAAGACAGTGTATGTGATTTAATGAATGCATTTTCATGGCATGATTCATTTGCCCTCTTTTAGACATTCTCCTTACCATAAGACATGTTACACACCAGAAGTATCTACATCTCTCCATTGATTATTAGGGTACTTTGCAGTATCTAGCTTAAGTACAGATGTCTGTGCTCTGGTTATCTAAAATATTATTTAAAAATAAAAATAATGTTATCTGTCCTTTGTTACCTGGAATCTAGAGGACTCAGTTAGGAAAAGTCTGGACTCTTACTTTTCCCTAGCTGACTTCACATTAAATAGGTCTTATCACAAAATGAATCACCTGATCACTGTTAATTAAAAAAGGAATTTTTTTCTCATATGTAAAAGGTAAAGGGCAAGGTAAAGGTCCATGGAAAGATAAAGGGCAATCTGGAAAAAGATTATTTTTTTTCCTGTTAATGGAGGACAAACAACAAAGATCTACGAGAAAATGGAAACAAAGATTAATTTTATTCATGAGCTGATGAAGAGATATTGCAAGTTAAATTGTAATATTCATTTTGTAGAAGCAACAACATGTCCCCAGGGAGAAAGTATCTGTACTAGTATGTATTTAGTATTGGACAAAGTATTAAAAAGCAAAAGTGGACTTTTACAGCTTGGAATTGTCAATATTTGGCGGCAATGTAGTACTGCATTCCTGGGAAAGAAATGGAGGGGCAAGAAGCACAGGACGTTTATTCAGGTTGCCAACAAAGAGCATTTAACAACAGCAAAAGTGTTTTGCCTCTTACTGGTGCAGAAGCAAATTGTTCTAGGTACCATAAGGCACACAAGAAAATTATTCTAGGTCATAAATAGAATTAAATTATATGCAAAGCCAGTCAAAATATTTTGAGTGGGCCTTTTCCTCTTCATTTTTCATTTTGAAGCTCTTGCTGAAGACAAGAACTTAATTAAATATTATAATCTCTATGGTTTTAAACTGATCGGTTTTAATCCATCCTTTCATACCTAACCTATGGCTACTTTAGATACTGGTCCCATGTTATTTTTGTATTTTTGTATGTTTACACATAAATTCTGAATATATAGTAAAGGAATGACAATATCCTTGTTTTATACACTTTCATAGCCACTTGCAGAGTCTGTCAGACCTCAGTGTTTATCACTTCTTCTATTAAACATAGCCACATTACAGATCCATTATTTTAAAAACAGGAAGTAGATAGACAAGAAATAGTTTCTGTGCCTATATAAAATATCATTTTATGACAATGGATTCAGTACCAATTTGACCCTATGCTGTTAAATAACCCTCCATTCCACAGTACTTGGAACGATTTCTGTATTTCTACTAGAAGACCAGTGTTTCAAAGTCCCTTATTGAATAATACCAACTGGGAGTCTGATTTACTCTTCCACATGTGTTCTAAACAGATTGTATTTTCATTTTCAAATATGACATTATTGCAAGAGTTATATTAACAAGCTGAAAAACTAAAATCCATACTTCATGTTTATTGCTACCTGCATAAATTTTAATTAGGAAGCTGTACAAATGTTCAAGCAACTATGGTATAAGCAGAGTAACAATTAAAACCTGTTAATGCAATTATAAGCCAGTTACCTCTTTTAATTAAATGAGTTTGTCATTATTAGAAAAACAAGAATATCTATGAAACTGCGGGAAAGCTTGTCCCAAAAGCTCTTGTAAAGCACTTCTGCTCATCAGTATCTAAAGGTAAATCAAAGCTATTGCCATCTCACTTAGTTAAACCATTCAGTGAAAAGCAGAAAGCATGTTTAGAACTCCGGGAGGTGAACTGCCCATAAAGGTTCAGGTTCATTAGCAAGGATGTCTGATGACAGATCAGAAGGTAATGAATTGTCAGCACCTAACAAAACCAGGGAACAACATAGGATAAAAAAACCAACAACCATAGTTAATGGAGAAGCATCACGAGTGCTAGTTGCAAGCAAAGGCAGAGCTGTAAATGAGTTATTTGTAAACTTATTTGGGATATACATTTGAAACATTTAAAAAAAAAAAGAAGATTTATAGAAGCAGTAGCAAAATTAATAAGGTCAGAAATATCTCAAGTTTGTATAGATTATACCTGGAGTAGTAAATGTTAATAATACCTTCTTTTAAAAAACATATTAGAACAATTTAATGGGGAGGCATGCTTTTTATTTAAATTTTGAGCTGCAGTGTTTCATCCTTTGTTTCCTACTCTACTAGATGAACATCACATTTCTGATCATTCAGTTAATTTTTTACAATGTGTCTTTATCAACTATTTGCACACTTGCATGTTACTTTTCACTAACTTTTCATTTTATGTAGTTGGAAAAGATATAAAGAACTTTGTATGACTATTGCAATCTTTCTTGGTAAAGCTATTTCTGTTTAAATCTTACATATTTCTAGAATTCTCTGAGACAGTGGAATAACATGATCAGGGCAAAATATAACACTTATATTTCTGTCTACTTCTTCTATCAATCAGTTTTGTGATATCTAGAAATTTACTTCCTCTGCCTCAAGTTGCACTCCATCAGACACCATGCAGTATGCATGTAGACATTGAGTTCCTGCTTAAGCAGAATCTGTTGAATAAGAATTTAAATAACCATCTTCTATGTTGTGAGCTGTTCTAATGATAGCAAAGACATGCAAAAGGATCTTAATTAGAAGATCTTTTCCAAAGAGACACAAACCTGTGCCCTTAATGAATATACATGTTTCTTTTTTCCTGTTCTCCAATCTTTTCAATCATAAAAAATTAATCTCGTAAGACATGACTGAAAATGTATTTTTTTACCAGAAAAACCTGAAACTTTTCTGAGGTTGGGACCAGAAAGAATTCTATTTCCTACTGCCTTGAGCCTGGTGACATTAAAGACTGGTTTTATGAGGAAGAATGGTTCATAAAGGCAGTGCCCAGAAAGAGTTTTCCAAATTGGGCAGACCTTTAACTAATAGTTACATTACAGCTTATAGCATTTTCATAGCTTGCTATTTATACTTTGAGTAAATAAAGACCTAAATTTTCTGTTGATTTCAACAGGTCTTGAAAAAAAAAAGTAGGTAGGCACAAGGGTAATGCAGATTAGACAGGTAGACAGACAGATAGACAGACAGATTAGTATATAGATAGATAGTAAATGTCTTTCCAATTTTTTTACATTCTAAACCCTTTCTCCGATAGATTTCCTTTTTTTTTTTCCATTTTTCTTTAGGGACCACAGTGGTAAATTTAAAACTTTTATGTATTTATCATACTGAATATGCTACAAGGGAGGATAAATTCACACAAATTTGAAATTGTCTGAGACCTTATTTGTTTTGGTTTATGCCTTTCTAGTATAAAACATTTTAAAAACCTGCTATTTCCAACCAGGTGCCTCCAGGCATAGATGCTCTTTCAAAAGAGCCTCTTGTTCTTTGAAGGGTTACACAAATCAATTCTCTGCCTCTATGGTGTAAGCACCACACACTGTAATCATGGTATTTGGCCTTGGAGTAATTGGTGTGATGAATAAATGCTGATGGATCAGCAAACTGTTTGCTTTGTAAAGTTCAGGATTTTGGAGGTTATACTCATACTGTTGTGTTATTATTAATGTAATCAGTCCAACACTAAAAAAGATGGAGGAGATGACAATTTGGCAACACTTAAAAATAAATCATGGCACCTTATTAATCTCTTGAGCTCATGAAGGATTGTTGAATTATTTAGCTAACTTCATTTGATATTAGCCAGGGTATAATATTAATGCAACAGGAATTTCATTTTGACGTTATCTAAATGTGGGATTAAGCCCACAAAAGGACATTATAGAAGCCTGTTTTTCTGTGGCTAGATTGGATGGCATGCCTTAAAATATTTTTGTCATAGAAAGCAGAAATTTTCTTATTTTTTCAAGTGACCAGATTTTTCACAACAGTCTTATGTAAGAAATGGAGAACACAGGAAGAATAAGGATGACTTCTAATTTTAAGGATTTCAATTAACCGCTAAATCAGGTAAACTTCAGGCTCAATAATGCTTTATCTTGATTTTACTTTCCCCTTTGTTTAAATAGTAACAATCTAAAGGGTCTTTGAAGAATGGGTTATTAAATATGGCAAATTACTGAACACAAAGTATTAATATTCTTGTTGGCATGTAAAATCTTTGTCAAGTGAGATTTTCTTAGGAATACTTGAACCTCTTCTTAATTTCTTTCCCAAGCATGTAATCAGAAATTCAATGAAACTGGTGAACTCAATGTAAAAAGAGGATTTTTTTTTAAGTATTAATGGCAAATTTGTGGGGTTCATATGACATTTTTTTATCACCACATTACAGAGGTATTTACAAAAAGGACCTTCAAGGGACTTCCTAATCTCTCAGGGAAGATCCAACAACTGCTGGTGGGTGATGAGGTCAAATTACAATTCTTACAGGTTCTTTTAACTCTTTTCAATAAGAAGTGCCTCTGATTCTTAGACTCCTCTTGTAGCCATCTAAGGCAAATAGTTCATAAAATATCGGTTGAAATTTCATTTTCTCCTTCATCTCTGTCATCCAGTAAATTTTATACTGTCATGAATTGTACCTTATAGCTACTGGCTCAGATTGCTCCAAGAGGTTATATTTTGTTTATTGCTATTTTATATGGAAACAGCCATGATAGCATGTATATTTTTCATAAAAAAGATCAGTCTTCTGTAGAAACGCAACTAAGCCAATCTAATTTTCCAAGCAGTATTTTAACAGAAGGGGCAAAAATTATACTTGAAGTGAGTGATGCAGTAATTCCTAACAAATAGAAATCTGCACTGGGATGCTTTATATGCAGCCTGTTAAGCACTGTTTGCTGTACCTTACAATTTCTAAACAAAAATGTTTCCCTCTCTCTTTCTCTCCTGTCTCTTCATCCATCTCTTCTCTCCTCCATTACAGCTGAAGAAAAAACAACTTACCACTCCAGGTAAAATTATAGTAATGACATAGAAAGTTTTGACTCTGCCATTTTTTAAATTAAAAAACCTGTATTTTAATTTACAATTCTTATGAACAAATATCTACTGTAAATCGTATTCCAAACTGTGTAATAAAAAATGGTCATTTATATTAAAAAAAAGGATAATAAAAGGCTAATTTAAAATACACTTATGTTTGCTACCACAACAAACTATAACTTCTTATTGGTTTATTTTTTAAAAAGAATAGAAATGTACTAAGGATACTAACCTTATTTAGGTTTTCAACTACTAGAAAATTTACCAATATTCATTTAAATTGAAGACTTTAAAAAAGTAAATCTTGTTTAGATGACCATCATAAACATACATCATTAGGCTTAGCTGCTCAAAAAATCCAAAGTAAATAAAATGTGAATTCAGTAATATGAAGTTACACAAACATCATACTGAGATTCAAGAAAACTGTGTCACTATTATGTGTGCACAAACTCAAATCTGAAATATTACAGTTATTGGTGGGCAGAGGCTTTTTTGATGTCTGTTTTTGTTGTGGGTTTTGTATGGATTTTTTTTTTGTTTTTTGTTTTTTTTTTAAAAAAACAACAACTATGGCTGAAACTATTCTGCAATTTTGTCTCAATTCCAGAAACCACTTCCTTTAAAGTATATTTTCCAGCACATAGACAAGCTTTCTTGTCAGACTGTCATTATTTAGGACAATCACTAAATAGCTTTCACTTTTAAACATGTGCTTTCTTGAGATTACCTGCTATTCCTCTAATACTCCATAGCTATTTTTACAATGGAAGCAGAGTCTCTTTGAACGGTCTCTTCCTTCCCCCCCAAGGTTCCTTTGAAACTCCTTATTTTTATTGCTTGTTCAGCCTTTAATGTAAGTTACTCCTGCTCAGATTATGAACCGGGGTCTTTTAACATACTGTAAATTCTCCCAGGAGACCTTTTCCTTGCTGCCCTCAGGGGAATACAGATGTCAACCTGTGTCCTACAGCAGTCTCCCTGCCGGTGGCTCTATAGATCAATGGTAAACCTAACAGGCAAATTGCTTTCTGTAATAAGATAATCCTGAACCCGCCTAAAGTTCATTGTACTCCACATATTTGCAGCATAAAGGCTCCTACATGCTCAGTCCTCACTGTTGTAAAACAAAATCAAGTTGTGCAGCCAGCAGCAGCACATTTTGCAGAAGTTTCTTCAGTTTCCAGAAACAGAAACTGCTAATCTTGTTCTGTTTCAGCTTTTTTCTATTCTTCTGAAATAGAAGGTTACAGCTTAAAGTTTCAAACTTTCAGATAGCCTGATCAGTTATGGTAATTAGATTTAAGGATTTTTGGGGTTTTTTTTATATGTTCCCAGATGAGGCAGATCAGAGTGATCTTCTTTAGCATAATATTTACCAGGGTAGCACTTGTATGCAGCTGCAATGAATTCATCCTCCTAGTTGACCGTATCCAAGTTCTTGTTTCCCTGGTCAGATGGGTTGTTCTGCAGACTGAACAGGTTCCAGGCTGCTCAGTTCTGAAAGGCAAATTCACTTGATGGAAAAATAGGAAGGAAAAATAAATGGCTTGTAAAGACACAACACCTAACACAAAATTTTGATGCCTAATGGCAGCAAAATAGTGAGTTGCAAAAAAACCCCATCTGATCAGATGCACAATTGCAGCATTCACTGAGTACTGATGCAGGTGGCAATGGCAGTTCATGTCTCTTGGAGATATTATTTCAGTCTCTCTGCAGACTCAGGCCAGAATCAGACTAGTTTAAGGTTTACAGATGTGAAATTATCAGCACTGCCAGGAAATCAAGTAACTTACTCTTACTTTTAAGCAGTGAAATGACTTGAAGTGAATAATGAGACTGCACATCACACAAACATGTTTACACTCAGAGAGTTTTCATGACTTCCAAAACAGAAGGCCCATAAGAAAAACACTTCTTTAGCTTTTCAGGAAAAAAAAAAAAAAAAAAAAAAAAAAAAAGTGTTTATTTTTCTTGTCTGATTGGGTTTTTTTCGTTGGTTTTTGGGTGTTTTTTGTTTTTTGATTGAAGTAGTAGTAGTATTAGTAGTAGTAGTAGTAGTACCTTGGTTCTCTGAGGAAGTGGGAATATTAATTCCAAGTTAGAGGCTAGAAAGTTCTGAAAAATATGAGATAATGATGTAAACAACAAATGGTTAAAAATGTATTCATCAATAGCCCCTACTACATCTAGAAAGTGATGCTCCTGTTTAAAAAAAATAAATGTGGTTTTGCTTAACTGAAAGAATGAATGTATTCTTATTTCTCACTTAATTAATCCTATTCACCTTCTGTTTCTTTTCTCCTACATATTCTATGTTTGTAATTGGGTGAGGGGAAAGGGTTGTCATCCTACACACAGTTCTTCATCTTTCCCTTTCTTAATGTGGAAAAGACAGAACAACAATCTTTTGAACCAATATGATATATCACTTTATTTTCTTATCTCTTCCTTTTTTTGCCAAGCAGTTACATTAGGAACAGATTTTTTTCTGTCCATATGGACATATAACACCACTGTGAGTAACTGAAGGGCTCTGAATTAAATTTTTGCTCCAGAGTGGATGGAGCCACTGATATTGTGCAAGCCAAGACTTCACCCATAACTCTTCAGAATGGTTTATATTTAGAAGTTCCCCAAGTCTTTGGTAGACTCACAGAATGAGAATGGTTTGGGTTGGAAGGGACCTCAAAGATTATCCAGTTCCTCCTCCCCTGCCATGAACAACCTCCACCAGGCAAGGTTGCCCAAAGCCCCATCCAACCTGGCCATGAACACTGACAGGGAGGGGGCAACCACAGCTTCTCTGGGCAACCTGTGCCACTGCCACTCTCTTTGTGAAGAATTTCATCTTTATCTCTAATCAAAATCTATTGTACTTCAGCTTTAACACATCCCTTTCCTATCAGTAGATGCCCTTGTAAACCATCCTTCACCACATTTCCTTCAGACCTGCTTTAGGTACTGGAAGGCAGCAATAAGGTCCCCCCAGAGCCTTTTCTTCTCCAGGCTGAACAAACCAGGTTCTCTCAGCCTGTCTTCATAGGAGAGATACTCAAACCCTCTGATCATGTTTGTGGCCTCCTCTGGACACACTCCAACAGTTCCGTGTCTTTCTTGTAGTAAGCATCCCTGTGCTGGACAAAGTACTCACCAGAACAGAGGGGCAGAATCACCTCCCTTGACCTGCTGGCCATGCTATTTTTAATGCAGATCAGGATAGAGTTGGTTTTCTGGGCTGCAACCACACATTACTGGCTCATGAGGAGGGTGTCCTGGTAACGGGGGATACTGAGAAGGTGGAGATACTGAATGCCTTCTTTGCTTCGGTCTTCACCTCAAAGGCCCCCGGGACCCACAGGCACTGGATGTAAATAGGAGTGTTTGGGATATGAAGAATTTCCATCTGGTTGAGGTAGGGGAGGTCCAGGAGCGGCTCAAAGGGATAAACGCACACAAATCCATGGGACCGGATGGGATACATCCACGTGTGCTGAGGGAGCTGGCGGAGGTGATTGCTGAGCCGCTCTCTATCATCTTCAACAGGTCCTGGAGAACAGGAGAAGTGCCTGAGGACTGGAGGATAGCCAATGTCACTCCAGTCTTTAAAAAGGGCAAGAAGGAGGATCCCAGCAACTATAGGCCAGTCAGCCTCACCTCTGTCCCTGGAAAGGTAATGGAACAGCTTGCTCTGGATGCCATCTCCAAGCAATTGGAAGAGAAGAAGGTCATCAGGAGTAGTCAGCATGGATTCACCAAGGGGAAATCGTGCTCGACCAATCTCATAGCCTTCTACGATCTCATCACCGGCTGGGTAGATGGAGGGAGAGCAGTAGATGTCATCTACCTTGACTTCAGCAAGGCTTTTGATACTGTCTCCCATGACATCCTGATAGCAAAGCTGAGAAAGCATGGGATTGATGAGTGGACAGTGAGGTGGGTTGAGAATTGGCTGTCGGACCGAGCCCAGAGGGTCGTGATTCGTGGAGTGGAATCTGACTGGAGGCCTGTGACTAGCGGTGTTCCCCAGGGCTCGGTGTTGGGTCCAGTCCTGTTTAACATCTTCATTGACGACCTTGATGAGGGAATAGCATCCACCCTCAGCAAGTACGCCGATGACACAAAGCTGGGAGGAGTGGCTGACACGCAGGAACACTGCGCTGCCATCCAGCGAGACCTGGACAGGCTGGAGAGCTGGGCAGTAAGAAACCAGATGAGGTTTAACAAAAGCAAGTGTAAAGTCTTGCACCTGGGAAGGAACAACCGTTTCTATCAGTACAGGCTGGGGGATGACCTGCTGGAGAAGAGCTCAGTGGAGAAGGACCTGGGGGTCCTGGTGGATGACAGGTTGGCCATGAGCCAGCAGTGTGCCTCGGTGGCTAAGAGAGCCAATGGGATCCTGGGGTGCATCCGGAGGAGTGTAGCCAGCAGGTCAAGGGAGGTGATCCTCCCGCTCTACTCTGCCCTGGTCAGGCCTCACCTGGAGTATTGTGTCCAGTTCTGGGCTCCCTGGTATAAAAAGGACAGGGATCTCCTGGAGAGAGTCCAGAGAAGGGCTATGAAGATGATAAAGGGCCTGGAGCATCTCCCCTATGAGGAAAGGCTGAGAAGATTGGGACTGTTCAGCCTTGAGAAGAGAAGACTAAGGGGGGACCTAATTAATGTTTACAATTATCTTAAGCAAGGGATGCAGGGGGAATCAGCCAGCCCCTTTTCAGTGGTCTGTGGAGACAGGACAAGGGGCAATGGCTGCAAGTTGGAGCATAGGAAGTTCCGCACCAACATGCGGAGAAACTTTTTCACAGTGAGGGTGACAGAGCACTGGCACAGGCTGCCCAGGGAGGTGGTGGAGTCTCCTTCTCTGGAGATATTCAAGACTCGTCTGGATGCCTATCTCAGTGAAATGTCCTAGGGAGCCTGCTTCGGCAGGGGGTTGGACCCGATGATCTCTCGAGGTCCCTTCCAACCCCTACAATTCTATGATTCTATGATTCTATGTTGAACTTCACATCAATCAATATCCCCGAGTCCTTCTCTTCAGGAAGAGATTTCACTCAGTCCATCCTCCTCCCAGTCTGTAGCAGTGCTTGGGATTGCACCAACCAATATGCAGGACCTTGCACTTGGCCTTGTTGAACTGCATGCAATTCACATTGCCTCACCTCTCAAGCCTGTCAAAGGTCCCTCTGGATGACATCCCTTCCCTCCAGTGTGTCAACTGCACTGCACAGCATGGTGTCATCAGCAAACTTGCTGAGGGTGCACTAATTTTCACTGTGTCTCCAATAAAGACTTTCAAATTATTACTTTCAGGAGCTATTAAGTCACGTATGGATGAAGTAAAATCTAAACACAACAGCTTCAACCTGTTGATGCAAATTCCCTAGTCAAACCAAACATACCCTCTCTACCTTGATTTTATACTTGTAAACGTATTATGGATCATATAAGTAGTTCATTGGATGTGACAAATATGTCCATTTAAAATACATGGGAATTTGGACCTGAGTGCCTGTCCATTAATGACATAAGGTGCTGACAGTGTAAAGAACCAGTAAGAAATGCAATGCCAAGATTCCTTGTGAAATGAAGTTTCATAACTTCACTGTTTGATAGATAGGTAGCAATTATATTCTTAAGTGAAAGGATATACCATAGGGACATTAACTGAGATTTTTTTCAAATATATTACCATTTTCACAGTTATGTTGTGAATATAGGCAGTTTCAGCATATATATAAACATTTAATCAGCTTAATATTCAATTGGTCTTTAAATGACTGAAGATCTTAGTCTTTCTGCACTGAAGGGTTTGGACTACAATTCACTGAGACAGTGAAAAGGCTGTAAGCAGTTCCACAGCATCAAAGACTCTGAAATCTGACATTAACAGCATTGTAAATCTGACATGAACAATTTAGCAATGACTTCAGAGGAAAACTTTGCTAAAACACATTCCTCTGGGTGTTATCTAACTAGGAAATAATCCTTCAGGTCTCTGCAAAATGTAACCCACCTTACTTGCCTTAGATTACATAGCAGATACTGAAATCATCTTTAAACCAGTCAATTGAGTGGGAACTCTGTGACACAAAATTATTTCTTATCCTCACAAACAGATTGCTGAAACATTAGGAAAGAACTGATGGGTTTTGGAAGGTACAAATTCACTTCTGTTTAGGTTTCAAGAAGCAACCAGTATATCTTTGAGCTTTCTTTTTCTTTTTCTGTCTTTTTCCTGCTTCTTTTTTTATTTTATTTTTTTCCTTTTCAGTACAGAATAAATGTCAGCTTCAGAATTCCCCTCAGGGAATTCAGATCACCATTTAGTAAAGCTTTTTCTAAGAGGCTTAAAGATGCATTTCCAATACAGAGTTTAGGAATTAGAAGACAAATTGCTCTCTGGTATAGAATCATACAATCATTTTGGCTGGAAAAGACCTTTAAGATCATCAAGTTCAACAATTACCCTGCATTGTCAACTCCAACACTAAACTGTGTCCCTAAGCACCATATCTACCAAACTTTTGAATACCTCCAGGGATGGTGACTCAACCATTTCCCTGGGCAGCCTGTTCCAGTGATTGACAACCCTTTTGGTGAAAAAATTTTTCCTAATATCCAATCTAAACCTTCCTTGGTGTAAATTGAGGCTGTTTCCTCTTTTTCTAACACTTGTAACTTGGCAGAAGAAACTGACACCCACCTGGTTACAACCTCCTTTCAGGTAGTTGTAGAGAGCGATAAGGTGTCCCCACAACCGTCTTTTCTCCAGACTAAACCACCCCAGTTCCCTCAGCTGCTCCTTATAAGACTTGTGTTCCAGACCCTTCACAAGCTTTATTGCTCTTCTTTGGACATGCTCCAGCAGCAAAATGTCTTTCCTGTAGTGAGGAGCCAGAAACTGAACAGAGTGCTCATGGTGTGGCCTCATCAGTGCTGAGTACAGGGAGACGATCACTTCCTTAGTCCTACTGGCCACATTACATCTGATACAATCCAGGATGCAGTTGGCCTTCTTGGTGACCTGAACACACTGCTGGCTCATATTCAGCAACCTATCAGAACATCAGGTCCTTTTCCACCACTCATTTTATGGTGAGATTATTCCATCGTTGTCTTTCAAAAAGATTCCTAAACCAATGCAAGTAATTTATTATGCACTATAAAACACTGACCTGAAAACAGTGTCACCAAGTTGCATCATGTTTAAAATTACCTGGTTTGCCCCTATATAAAAAGACATCATGGCATGATATTGCACTCTCATATCCCATTGAGAAACTTTATAGCATTTCTGGGAGTTGTGCCTCCTTTGAAAGTCCAGCTTGCTTCATTTTGAGAGATTGACACAACATTGCCATCCACATCAAAAATGCAGTAGTTTATAAGGCAGTAAGGCCTTGCCTTTTTTTTTTTTTGTAAGGAACCTTCAGGTGAAGTATTTACAGAAAGGTGATATGTTGACATTCTAGGAATTTTTTAAGAAACAAGGAGTAAGGAAAGAAAGGTAAATCTTTGTATTTGTGAATTATGAGCATGGTTCAATAATGCTTCCACTTATAAACAGGGTCATGATATCTTGGAAAAATACTGAGATGTATTCTCTTTGTTTTTTCTAATGACTAGTGTACCTGATTTAAACACTGATCATTTATTAAGACTTGGATCACACCAAATCCAAGAACAGCAATATCATTTTAACATATTTTGATTGTTTGTATTTTTAAAAACAATACATTTAGACAAGCAAAAGCAGCCATCCAAATAGCATATTAAAACCACATCTATGCATATATAGTCTTGCACTGTGTTTTCACAAGTATTCTTTATACTTGTATGTGAAGTCTAAACAGATCCGTGGGATTCCTTTATATTTTGGTGATTTTTAGGAAAGAGACAGATGGATGACCCCCTAACATAGGCAGTTTTGAATGCCCAAACTTTCAGTTCCAATCCAGACAAGAAATGCAAAGTCCCCCTGAGTACTAATTAGGACTACATAAGTTATTATGAACAGTTCTGCAAAGTAAATTATAGCAAGGGCCTCTTCCTACTCCATGCTGTGCTTTCTCAATGTCCATATATTTTATATTGGTGTTTTTCCATCTGCTACAACCTATGTAACAAAATTTTCCTTCTCTATGCCAAATTTCTTAAAGGAAAGGAAAATCCTTCTTAAAGGATGGATTTTACGGAAGATGTTAATTGGGAAATTATTATTTTTATGAGGAAAAGGCATCAATATGTAGATACTAACAGTAGGACTGTGTAGAGAGATGTGTGAGAGGAATTATTTTACAAAAAATCTTCAGTCACAATTCCTGTATTTTTGAAATAATTGGCAAAAATGTCTGTCTGATTACACTGGAAGTAGGATCAGGGCCTTAAATATGTTGCTATAACTCTTCTTAAGACTTCTAAAGCTTATGTTAGGATCTCAAATCTTGTCTACCTCAGGAATGAGAAGTGTATATTTTCATAGTGGTGAATGTATATTTCACTGATTTAAATGTGTTTTACAAAGCTGTCCTTGTCACTTCCAGACTGATATATGCACTTTCCCCTTTCAAATTCTGTTTAGATAGCTGTAGGGGAAAAAAAGAAAATATCTGTCTGCACTACTATAGCATGTTGTGTATCTAGACATTATTTTACAATTGTCAACCTCAAGACTGTTTACTTAGAGAGTTATGAAATAACAAATTTATTTAAAGACTCAAAACTTCACATTAAATTATGTAATGACTGAAAATACCTAGGACATAAAAGGTACCACAACAGTAAGAAAAACCCCTCAATAATCTCACACTTTAAAAATGTCTGGAATCTTTTTCTTTTTCTTTTTTTTTTAATACAAAGGAATCAATGTCCATATTCTTTCTTTTCAAGCCCTGTTTTATATCTCCTTAACAAGATTTACTGATCTTAATACCTCTTTGATAATGGAAACTAAATAAATTTCAAAGACCCCATAGTTCATCCAGTAACAAGAAAAAAAGGTTAAGTCAAATCTGCTATCTTTGTTCAATATATTGGACAGCATTGATTAGACACAACAAATCACATTAGAAAAACCAAAAGCAATTACTCAATGTTTTTTCTTGATTTGATAATATAACATAATGTAATAATTTAACCAAATTAACTTATTAGTCATTCAGTTGCTTTAAAAGAAATGTGCTGTTTTCTGAAGTTTGCAAGGGAACATAAAGTTCTCCACAGATAACCTCTGAAAACAGAAAATACCACACATCATTTGAGGGCTTGATGTAGCCACTAACAACACTTCGATCAATTCATCTAGCACGCAATATGTGTTAGGGTCTATTCCTCTTACCATAATTCCATTTATGTGCCTATAAAATTCAACTGAAGGAGACTGTGTGACATATTTTACTTTCTTCATATATTAATTTGAAAAATGTAGCACAGACTAGTAAGCACTGGTGAAAAGGTCATGTTACATTATTGGAGAGATAAGTTTCATTGGGTAGCACAAGATATATCTAGGAAAATGAAAATCATCTATAGAAAAAAAAGAAGCAAGCTAATGACATGTTTTCACAAGGCCCCAGACTTTTTCATATTTCAACAGATGGAGCACCTGCCGCAATAGAAAAAAATTGTAACAAACCTCTAGCAACATCCCTGTCTGTTACCATTCACATTCTGTGACTTTTGCATCTCTGATATGCACTGTCTTATTATTTTCCATTACTCCCCAGTTCTCCTTTGGTCTATTAATAACAGTAGAAAAGTTTTTTTTTCAAATTTGTGATATATAATCAGTAATTATAAAAATATCCCTCTCTGCCATTAAGCTAAAGGGCAGAGAACCACGGCCACAGCATCTTGGTCCACAGTTCAGAGTTTCAAGCTACGCCACTAAAAATACTTCATCATTATGATCCCATCCAAACCACCGATTGAAAGCTATCAAAAGCTTTAGAGTGATTTTTGTGGAGAGAGCAATGTACACTGGAATGAGAACATTCCTTACCTACCTTAGAGACTTCCTCATTAGCAAGAATGCCTAAAGGGATAAAATATGGCACATCATTTTCTACTTCTGCCTCCTCTGGAGTCCCTCATGCCAAACTGAAAACTTAACTCTAATAGACTGAGTTTACTTTCCTCTCTACATATCTCATTCTTTTTTTCTTTCCCCAGCCCACCCCCTTCCACGTTACTTTCCTGTAATAAACACAGGTGAAAGCTACCCAGTGAATCTTGTACATAATAGTTCTTAATCCCTAATCTTTCTTTTGCTACATATGTGGTCAAATCAGAGGTGAATTTTGTCACAGTTCATGAAAGTAAGCTGAACCCTATATCTTTCTTCTGATCTAATTTTCAAATATCCAAAATGGTTTTGCAGTTATTTGTTCAAATGTCAATACTTTTTTTTCTCTAGCTAAATTGTAGTTTATCTGGACCAAACTAGTATTAAAAAAGACCAAAGTCAACCCTACTAAAAAACAAACCCACAACGTAAGATCTAAAAAAATAAATAAATTCATTCTTCTTATATCTTTTTAAATTCTGATAGATGCTGCTAGATTTTAAAACAACCACACGCATCCCCAAAAATAAAACCTCTCCAAAACCAATACCAGGAGAATATTGTGTCTGTTGCTCGAGAGAAATATTTAGTTAAAGCTTGCAACCAGTAACTTTTGCCGCTGCTGAGAAATGTGAATTTTTTTTTTCAACTGTCAGACAAATACACCACCTGAGAACTTCTCTTGTTGCTCTTCCAAGTCTTCGATATTAACCCCAGTGGTCTAGAAGGCAATCACAATTTTGAAACATGAGTTTAATTCTAATTTATCTGTTATTATTTTGACAGAAGAGCCATAAAAACAAGTTTACTTGGAACCTGTAGTAAACTCATCTAGTAGATTGAAAACATTACAGCTCAAAAGTGCCCCCACAGAGAAATAAAATAAAACCAAGGAAATGTTAGAAGAAAGATTCTCATATTTCTTCACATGCACAAGACTTATTCTGACTTTCTGGAAACAGGCAATTATTTATGCACTGGACTATTTTTTAAGTTGCATTCTCTGACAAATATAACCTTCCACTATGTGTATTGTCATGTGAAATAGCCTAGCTTGAAATAAGACCCAGCTATTGCAGCAGGCCAAGGAAAGACCCTACTATTTCTGATTCTGGAGGTTAGAGTGTGGGGATTTTTTTTTTGTAATCTAGTCCATATTTTGAAAATCATCCAATGTTGCTAACCAATTTATTTATGCTGACTCCCATATTTTCTGAATGGATTTTTTGATGGTGTAAGACCTAGTACCCAATACAAGAGTCATAGAAGCTGGAAAGAAGTAAATAGTATCTTTCAAATACAAGACATGTTGAATGGACTTCACATAATCAGAATTCACAAAATTATTCTTCCTAATCTGGCTAGCCAATCTTCTTATAATATTATTTTTTACCATTTTAATCATTAGCTCTGAATTAGATTTCTAATTCTCCTTTGATTTTGGATAATTTCTAGTTGTCAAATGCATGAATTGTTTAATATTATTTGAGGTGGTGGAGGGTCTATCCCTGGAGGCATTCAAGGTCAGGCTTGATGAAGCTCTGGGCAACCTGATCTAGTTAAACGTGCCCCTGCTTACTGCAGGAAGGTTGGACTAGATGACCTTTAAAGGTCCCTTCCAACTAAACACATTCTATGATTCTATGATTTCATGCTTCAGTCTACATCCCAGTCCAAACCTGATAAAACATTTACTGACACAAATGTTCCACTTTTTCATTTTTAGAAGAAAATCGATGATACATTTTTGATATTCCAGAATTCAAAGTTTAATTATTTTTTAACTCTGCTTGGAGCAGAAGTTTAAGTTACTTTTTATGGCCAAGAAGACTTTGATCCCATATCTTCCTTCCCTTTTGTAACATACGTAATAGACACACATTTAAAAATTAACATAAATCATTCTAGATTATCAACTGGACCTGAATTGACATCTCTTCTATTTTCTTCCTTGTCCAAACCTATCATGAAATAAAACAAATGCATTTTTCTCTCAGGGTATTCCAAATTAATGGATAATTTTGAATCTTTAAAAGTTAAAAGTTTTATTTTCAGGCACTTGAAACACATAATCCCCTGAAGATTTAACTTTACTATTTAAATCTTTAGATCATGAAGGTTCAAGTAAGTTTCCAAGCTTTCTGGATATTAAATACAGTACACCCAAACCTGTTCATCTTATTTACCTCCTGTATCATAGATCACAATGGTGAGTCAGGTCTAGATTTTGGCACCAGACACCATTTAGGGTTTCTAAAATTTGGTGACTTCATAACACCAGTCTAAACTCCAGCTAGAAATCAAATCTTCAGAGTCAATGGTATTTAGAGAACACATCAGACACATATTTTTAGTATTTCAAGTTTTCAAGTCTACTCTGCCTTCTTCTCCAGAAATGAGACAAGAGTCACTTGTGGATCCTGTCATACCTGCTGTATCTACATAGACAGTTCTTATGCTCTGATATGTTTCATGTGGCAGCAAGCATCTTTTAGATAACTGAATTGTAACTAGATAGTTTGTTGAATCATTCTGTAGGTTCTTTAAATTCCATTATTTATAGATTGTTAGTAGTCAATATACGTAGTGTTAAAATCTATTAGAAGTGTAAAAATTCATTTCCTGTTAATGCATGTTTATAAGAAAGCAGGCGAGGCTTTTTTCACTGAATTTAAGTCCTTTGCTTTGACTTTAGGCATTTCTGGTGAAATTAAAGGTTCACATGAAATACTAAGAGAATAATTCTCAGTCACATCCTTGAATAGGCTTCATACCAAAGTGTATGAAAGTTAGCAAACTGTAATTTAAATCTAGAAACTACAATTAAATAATTGTTCAACTGGTATGCCTTTAATTATTATTTTAGCTAATGTTTATTATTTAATATTAATGTTTAATATTGAATGCTCTATTCATCACTAACACTGACAAATTTATTCTAAGAGACTCATAAACTGTAATGCAATGCAATGTTTCAGAAGTCCTTTGTGACATGAGATAGAAAACATACACATGCAGAAATAGTGTTTTATGCTGGGCCCCATAATGAAGGGCTGCTGATATTAAATATTTGACTGCATTAAGTAATAATATTTTTTCAATAGTAGGTTGCATATTTTTTCCAGCAGAATCACATGATAGATGACTTTACATAGACATTTTCCACGTTTCCATTGAAAATATTCAGGTTCGCTGCAATCATACTGTCCTTTAACAACAAAGATAATTTTAGCTTATGTACAAGATTTCGAAGCAATTTTAGTATTTGGTGTTACTGAAACATATGGTCAAATATTTATCTTATCTTATGCAACATCAGTTTTATATAATGCATATTTTCCTGAAGTTGTTAATCTTACGAGACAATGCTTATTTTGCAATTTTCTTATTCAGTTTTTTGGGAGTGGGAAACCAGTTTAACATCAATCTACATAATGACTGACAACCATCTTTATTTTGCTGCTTAGCAAAACATTAGGCTGACACTTTGAGATCAACCCAGGACAAAAGCTTGTCCTTCTGGGTCATCATTCATAGTGAAAAGTCTGGTGAAAACAAGGGTTGTGTTTCTTGCCCAACTCAAACCTCTGTGAGCTGTGTAATGGAGTGGTGGGAATCTTATCTTTTCTGCATCAATGAACAGGACAAGGTCACAATTCTTATAATTCTATTATAGTTCTGTTATAATTATTAACTTGAATAATTTCCTGTAATTATAGATCAAAAATTATAAACTATAGGTCACATATTTAGTACCTGTGGTTGAATTGCATTTATGTTTTTGGGTTTTTTTGCGCTTGGAGAAGAAATGGTTATAAGAGAAAATCCTTCATTTTCTAGTCCTTGTTAATGCTGTAATGACAAAATATGTTTAAAACATGGAAAGAAAAAAAGAATATGATAAAACCCTAACTTCTTATTCAGACTAATAGCAGGACTATATAGCAGGTTTTTTTAAATAGTGGTGGGGTTTTTAACTGTCAGTAGCAGTCTGAATGCAGAAGTCAAATTTTGGAGACTCTTTAATGAGGAAGGTATGTAAGACATAAGAAAACTTAAAATAGCAACTAATATGCATTTTATGTCATATTATCATTAAAGCTGGTAACTTTTTTTTAATTAAAAAGTATTATTTTATTTTAAGATCTTGAAATCAGAAATTATGTTTTAAAATACCAAAAATAATAAGTACACCATCTTTGGTAATATGTATCTTCAAAGAGCAACTGTCTAGTTTCCTAGTAATGTATACTTAGTTAAGTATCTGTAAGATTAGTTCAGCTGTTGCTAAAAAGAAAAGGGGATATTAATCAAAAGATAAAACTAACCAGACTAGTTATCTACAGGGAAAAGGTTTTTTTTTCATTCTCTGTTTTATCTCAGATTTCAAATACCATTAGATCAACATTTGAAATATTTCTTTCTCTTTTTCTCATATCTGAATACTGTACAATTGCCAGAGACAACTTTGCTATTTAAATGTGGTCAGTGTTTATTACTCTATACATATATTGACAGTAATAATTATTCATAATATTAAACATCTTTAGAAGATACCAAAAGAATCTTAAAACACCAATGAATATTATTCTTATTCTCTGTATATGGGAATTGGAGGCACAGAGGAGAAAAAATTTTGTCCAAAATCTCACAGTAAATCAGTAACAGAGTGAAAACTAGGTTTCCTGAGTCATATCTCTGCTTTAACCTTAAGATGACCCTGACCATCTAAGCAAGGAGTTCAAAATACACAGCCAGATTTTAAATATATATATTTTTATGTAAGCAGGATACTTTGTGTAAAGCTGTTCAATTTAAACAAGCAACAAACAAAATGTTTTCTTTTAATGGATAAATTCACTGCAAAAAATGGAAGTTGGAGTGAAAATATACGATTGTTTTAGAGATTTTCCTCTAAGTAATGGCCATTCTAGAGGTATAAAGCAAAAAATATCTCCTATCTTTAACCTTTAGTTAATGGCTGTGTTAGAATATATGACAAGTGGAGTCAGATGGACAACTACATGTATTACAAGGTAAATTTATTTGGACCAAAAGTGAGAACTTTTGGAAGAATATATTTGAAAATATAATTATACTAGTTTTAAAATATTATATCCACTCGCTTCCTTAAACTCCAAGCAGCAATTAATTTATTGGCCTTTTCACTGGAGACCCATTCAGAAGAAATATGGTGGCAGAAACTTCTCTCAATTTTTCTTCAAAATTGGTCCTTTGGGATAAAGAATTAAGTGTATGAAATTTTACTTTTGGTTTACTTCCAGAATTTCCCATGTAGTTTTCCCCTGGAAACCAGATACTGACCCAATCTAAGAATTCTGTTGTTCTATAAATATTTTCCTTTCATTAATAGTGGTGGGGTTTTTTGTTTGGTTGTTTTTTTAATCCAGGTATAAATAAAATTGTTATAGGGAGTGTTAAGTTACTTCAAGGTTTATGTAACAATAAAGCAGGGTATTTAGCTTTTTGAAAAACACTGATTGTACACAAGTGGTAAAGTTTCTGCTGAATTTAGTCGGATTTGAAAGCACATGACTAAGGTATATTGTTGTCTTTCTTACACATGTACAGAAACACTGAACTTATGACACCATGTCAAACATAGCCCGTGGCTATACTTGAACCATAATTAATAGTAAATGAAATCACAATATGATTGCAGTATCTTCTCATATATGTAGAAGATATTTCTGCTCCTGGGCTAAATTTTCAGTAGAAGGTTATGGGTAGAGTTGGATATGTTGTTGGATATATGTTTAGACATGGTCACAATCTCACTCATTATTGTGATCCTGCATATATGCTGCTGGCTGTAGATCGACACCTGTACCAACTGAAAATGTAACTCAGAGGTAGCTGGTTTCCACCTCCAGTTCAGCTTTAATAATGCTAAGCAGAATGTCATTTGTTTTCTTGTTGCTAAGTTTTGACAGAGCCAAGGGCGATGATGAACACGCTAGCATGTGTCTTAAGACCTTATCTGAATGAGGGCATTGAACTAGTTTATTTAAACGTTTGCTTAGTTAAATTAGTGCCGAAGACTGTACAGACTTGTTTATTTCAGTTTGAACCTTTGAAGCATAGACTGAATGGCTTTACATCAAAGGTTTATTTCAGGGGAATTATGCCAGTGTAGGACTACAAAGAGTATTGTAAGTGTATCACTCAGACTGTAATGCAAAAACCTGAATGTTCATTGTCTCACAACCTAGAAAAAGCTGTTACAAAGTGCTAAGCATATACATTGTTAGCTCTCCTGCCCCTTAGGCTAATCAGGATCTAAAACCAGAAATCCTTTCCTGCAGGAAAGCACCAAACTCTGCATTGTTTAATGAACACAATAAGGATTTATGCAGTTTAAAGTAGACTATGACGTTCTTGTGTTTCTCAACATTTTTAAATAATGAGTTATAGAGGGTTCACCTAGAATGCTACATATATCCTCTTCAATTTAAGGGGACAGGCCAACAAGCTTCTTTACAAGCAAAGGCTGGACTTGCAAACAAAAGAAGCACACAAAGGCAGGATGGGAGGGCTGGGAGTGGGGGGGAATCGCTAGATCAGTGATTTTGAAAATCCAGTTTAAAGACTTTAATAAATTTAATATTCTATAAGAGATTTTTTGACGTGAAAATTATGCTATAAATACTGCCTTTTCCAGTAGCATAATGTCTTCTTGCTGAGACAAAAGGCCAAAATGGAAATCACATGACAATCCAGCACTTTCTCATAGTGAAATGTGGTATCATTTCAGAATACTCTAATGACCTCTGAAACATTACATATATATGTGGTAATTTGACTGGGATAAGTTCATCTATATACAGTGCAGCTTCATTTCACTCCACCACTCATGGCTTATGGAACTAGCCTACAACTGTGTAAAAAAATTGGAGAGTTTTAAGGAAAGACTTGCTACATTCTTTATACATTTCTTTGAAGTATGCAAACCACAATGATTATCATTATGCTTAGCTGAGCTTGGTACCTGTAAGGTCATTTTAAAACGGCCCTCTTCTTGCTTATTCTCTACAGGCTTTTGGCACCTCTTTTTGCTTTTTTTGTTTTGTTTTGGTTTTTGTTTTTGCCTGGGGCTCTTGCTCCTGCTTCATTTTAACTTTGCTCACTGATTGTGAAAAGTCTAAGCAAAACTGTCTGAAAAGTAAGATTACTGTTTTCAGTGTTATGCAAATGGTGTCAAAGTCAAACCTTGGGTAACCTCTGTTTAAGTGCCAAGTCTCACCTTCTGTGGGTGCTTCATTAGCGGAATCACAAAGAAGTCATGAGCTCTCCTTCTTCCCAGAGGATCACCCACCTTAGTCCATATGGAGAAAGTCTTTCTGCAAAAGGATTTGTTCTTAACGTAGAGCAATACAAACTTAAGCACAGTCCAAAAGAAGAGTTGATATTGAGTAAATACAATTTCTGACTAATCACGAAAATGAATTTATATTATGAAGCATGTCTCAGACAACCTTCTGCCTGTTAAATTGTCTGAAATCATGTCAGTTTTTAAACCTTTTATCCAGTGACAAATTCGCAGTGTTTTGTCAAGACTCTCAACTTATCCAGATGGAGTGACAGTTCCCTCACAAAATCCATTATAAGTGCAAATATAAGACTAAGTGGAACTGGTGTTGCTAAGAAGGAGCGCAACCAGGAGCTGTAATGTTTTGAAAAGAATTATAGTCTATAATTGGAACAAAATGGATTAAATTAATTTTGGCATGACTCCTTCAATATCAGTGGAGTTATACTTGTAATAACGTTATATGAAGAAAGCAGTTTGCCTTTCCTTTACACAAGTTGTATACATTTCCCCATTTGTATCTGAATTAAAATCAATGAGGTTTCAATGGAATAACCAAGTAGTAGATTTTCACCTAATGCCATTTTGTACTGTAGCCACTTAAAACCTGTGAGGTCTCTGTAACTTAAATTCATTGAAAAAACAATATTAATGATTTTTATTTTTCCATGTATATTCTTGTATAGATGAAAGATCTAACTACCTATATAAATTTTGAGGTATCCATTCACAGCTCCTTTCATTTCTCAGATTTTTTCCTTATGGCAAAGGATCTCAAAGATACAAAAATCAGAAGTGTGTTGTGACTGAAATATCCTCTAAGGTCATGTTTCATGAAGAAAATCCCGGTAGCAAGAAGTATTACATTACTTTCCCTGAACAAGTAATCTTTTCCACTCTCTAAAAGAAGTTTAGTTGCTTGCTGAGAAGAATGGTAGCCATGCCACAGTTATTTAAAAACTTGTCTTCACTCGGCTGCCCAGTAAATCAAGCAGTAGTAAGCAATCTAAAAGGGAAAACAAACAGTTTGTCCCTGCACACTGAAAGTGCAGTATAAGCACCAAGCTGGTAAATTCTAGTGTCATTAATCTTTTTTGTACAGGGCTCCCTGTCACCATCTCTGTGTTGGTGACACATACTCAAGTCTGCACTGGGAATGAAGAACCACTTTGAATTGTTTTGAAATCTGTCTAGCTTCATGGTTGGAAAAGTTCTCTTTTTTACCCTTGTAAAATCAAAACAACTTGCATGATAACAGATCACACATTTAGCTAGTAGACTGTTTTTCAACCCTGTGCCTCCCCATGTATCATAGTCCCATTTTGTCTTCCTCAAAAAATATGCACTGTGACTTAATGCAAACTTACATTAAAGTATGTTAAGTCCTCAAACAAGGCTTTATGAAAACAGTTTCATATCTGTTTCATTTCCATTTGCTATATGCATATTCTGGTGCATTTCCTTTATGTCCTAAATCTTTATTTCTAGTTGCTACTACCCAGAAGTAATACAAAGTGAAATGTTTAGTATCTAGCCTGTAACGGTCCTTTATTAGCTAAAAGGCAGGTAAACAGTGTGATTATATATTAATTATAAAGTGTAGCATTTTCCCCAATCCTCCATCAGGTTGTTCCATTCCCTTCTAGCACAACCTGTTTTTCTCTCCTCAGTGGAAGGGTCATGTAAATATCAGAGCAAAAGCACCACAACAAAATGTGTTAAAATCCTAGAATGACATCAATGGGTGGATTATCTATGCAGAGTACTTAATTTCTTTCTTTTTAATGTGTCATCACAGCTCACACCATTCAGAAAATTTAATTGAAGGCGATTATAGGAACAGATGAGCCATAGGATAGAAATTATATTATGCTCATTGTTGGATAGGTAACCTGGGCACCTCTGAGTCTTGAAGAAAAAATATTATTCTTACATACTAAAAAATGTGCATTAAAAGATTTAAAAGCAAAGTAGTCTGACTTTAGAAAAATGAGATCTAATCTTACCTTGGTAAACTAAGCCCATTTAGCAATTGAAGAAGGTAGAGGGAGTTCATTTCTCAAGAGACATATTTCAGCTTCTTTGTGAAAAAGAACTAATTACATGCAAAGTGTCAAGTCTGCTCATTAAACCAAAAGCACATTGTCCTGGAAATTGAAATATGTGTTGGTAGTGGGTAAATCAGAAAATTCTGAGGTTGTAGGGAATCAGCACATCTTTTCTCAACCTATTGCCAAAGTCACCACTGCATCACCAGTGCAATGAATGAATGAAATTAAATCAATGAAAGACATTCTATGAGTAAAATTTGAGAATATCACAAGTTGTATTTGATTCTCCATCTTTTGGAAAAACAAACAAATTCTTAACAATATTTGAAAAGATTGGCACTTTATTTTTTGTGTGAAAATGCTTATCTGTGATGTAGATTACCGAAGCTTAATATACACAATAAATACAAAGGCAACAAAATCATTTCTCTTGTTTCAGTATATTACACTGAGTATATGGATCAAAAACTCCAGAGAAGATTAAAAGGATCAATGACAAAACTCTGGTCTCATTTTTTTTCGTAAATCATAGAATCAAATAATATCCTGAGCTGGAAGGGACCCATAAGGATCATCAAGTCCAACTCCTGGCTCCACACAGGGCCATCCAGGTCAGAGCATGTGACTGAGTGCATCATCCAGATGCTTCCTGAACTCAGCCAAGCTCAGTGCTGCTATCACCACTTCCCTGAGGAGCCTGTTCCAGTGCCTGACCACCCTCTCAGTAAAGAACCTTCTCCTAATATCCAACCTAAACCTCCCCTGTATCAGGTTCATACCATTCCCTTGGGTTCTATCACGGTTTGGCGCCTGCCCCTTTGCTCCCCCTTGTCAGGAAGCCATAGACCACAGCCTCCTCTTCTCCAGACTGTATAAACCGAGGGACTCATAAGACTTCCTCTCCAGACCCTCCAAGATCCTCATTGTCCTCCTCTGGACACTCTCCAATATTTTTCTGTCCCTCTTGTACTGTGGCACACAAAACTGCACACAGTACATGAGGTAAGGCCTCACCAGCCATGGGACAATCATCTCCCTGGACTGTTGGCAATGCCTTGATTGCTGCACCCCAGGGTACAGTTGGCCCTCCTGGCTGTCTGGGCACACTGCTGGCTCATGTTTAATTTACTATAGACCAAGACCCCCAGATCTCTCTCAGCATGTCTGGCCTCCAGCTTCTGATCTACACAGTCAGTATGTACAGCCAGGGTTGCCCCTTCCCAGGTGCAGAATCTGTTGCTGGCCCTTGTTAAACTGCATGCTGTGATTCTTCTCTGTAATTTTAATTTATAACATGACAATTTTCTTTAGAACTATCTATGGGTTACACAATTTGGTTTCTTTATGACAACATGATAGAAATTCTCAGCATTTGATCCTGTGAAAGTATGGTCAATTCATACCACTGATGGAGGGCTATGTTTTCTTTTTTAATGTTTAATTAAGGTACCTTAAGTTAGTAGAAATGCAAGCAAGAAAGACAATATAGTTGGAATAATATGTAGCACCTAATCAGGTAAAAAAGAGAAGGCATTCAAAAATATCAGATTAAAAACTGTCTGCCTGAGTTAACAACCTGCCCAAGTATTTCCTATGAAAAGAAATATAATACATTATCTTATGAAGTCCAACAAAGCCAAGTGCATGTTTCTGCTCATGGGTCAGGGCAATCCCAAACACAACTGCCAGCTGGGAGGAGAATGGACTGAGAGCAGCCCACTCGCTGGCAGAGTTCAAGGCCAGGTTGGATGAGGCTTTGGGCAACCCCAGGCTAGTGGAGGATGTTACTGCCATTACACAGGCTTGCAACTAGATGATCTTTAAGGTCCCTTTGAACAAAAGCACCCTATGATTCTGTGATCTTCATATAATCCAAATCAGATATACATTGATTTCTCATATTTTTAAAACTCAATAATATTTCAAATATTAACTAAATTAAAATAATTTACACATATATATCCAAGCAATTTTTGTTTATTTATATTGAAATGATACACATCTTCAGAATAATACAAAATAAGACATATGTCTTCATTAAAAATATCAATGTTTTATAGGGTTTTATAGGGTTAAGTGATAGCAATGACAGCTGTCTTTGTTAATCCACACGAAAACCTATAGAAATATACTTGCTAGGACCAGGCTAGACCTACTCTGAAGTAAAACTCCTAAACAGTGGATCTTTAATGAAGTCTAGAACACTGAATCACAAAAATGCCACCACAAAAGCCAAGGATGAAGTTTTCATTCTGTTTAACCTCCACTGTATTTGACATTGTAATTTTTTTTTCCTTCATCTAAATGTATTTAACTTATTGTATTTAACTGAATACATACTATAAAATGTATTGCAAGGAAACAGGGCAGTATCTATCGTGACATACAAGATACTACTTTGAAATGTCATTCTTTAACAATGAAATGTTGAAATAGCAGCAGCTAGGCAAATACTTCAGTGAAGGCAAGTTGTAATAGTTCTCTGTGCTTTATGACACGTCCTTGTAGAATACAATTCCAAAGAAAGAAAACATGCTTTTCTTTACTATCATGTCCATTTTTTTTCCTCAAATGAGGTTTTGTGGTGTGAAAGAATTTTAAATTAAGGGCTTGGATTGTAGGTTATATGGCACCATTGCTGGAGATAGATATGAAAGCCAAGGTACATGATCAAACCCACTGCAGCTACAGTTATTTAGGTGTGTTTTGACTACATAATTGACTTGCAGCCAGGTGTAAAGTCTGCATGTTCAGGTATGCTTTGGTCCTATTTTAGTGCATGCCAAACTGGTTTATTCGGTGTCTGGGTGTGGAGGAAAGGCTGATTCACTGCTGAACCCCTGAACAATTGCAGCATGTCCACAACCACAGCACACACTCAAAAATTTCCATTCCCTTGAAAACTCAAAAAATTTACACAAATACAGTCCTGACATCTTTATCTATCATACATACACCTACAGGTTATTTTTATTTTCTGCATAATTCTGATGAATTGTGTGTGTAGTTAAGTCCTTGGTTCAAGCTCTTACCTGTACTGGTGATGAAGTCTGCATCTAAATTAAAAAGAATTATGGCCTGCCATCTGAAGAGGAAAGGGGTTTTGCTGAAGACCTTGTGATTATATGTTTTAAAAAGGATCACTTCAGACTGGTCCCAAAGACTAGACCAGGTCCTTTAGTTTCATTTCCTCATAAAGGAATCCAGTTTATACACTCCATAAAGTGAATCAAAGTATTGATACTGGAAATTTACTTCAAAAGTATACTTCTGATTTGAAATTCTGCATTAAATGTTGATATTTCAATATGTTTGTACCTCAAATTGAACTAAAATCAGGACATGGCAAAATATGTAATTTTAAATTAACTAAAATTTTCCAGTCAAAAAAGCAGCCTGGCAACATAGCATCTCTCAGGTATTAAAGCTGTGACTCCATTTCATTCTTTCTAGGACTATATACATGTATATACACAGTGTATGGACTATATTGTCTCAGTAATCAATATTTTTCATGGTACAGATGCTTCATAGATTAAATTAGCTCATTTAAGATGGCAGTTTCTGAAGTTGATAAAGCAGTTGGTAGTAAATCAAGTCTAACAGTGTGTGTCATGCTGGCAAATCAAAACAGAATTTTAAATTCTGACTGATCGAAAATAAAACATTACTTCTTGGCTTTATTTATATTCTGAAAAACTAAGTATTTTTACATGGAAAACATAAGCTTTTATAAAATCCATTTAAAAGAATGTGCATAATAGCAAACTTATGTTTACATTTTTAATCAGGTTTGATTTATTCCTTATTGATAATCAAGATGGTTTTGTCAGTTTAGGTGACAAACAGCAGTGAAAACTGCTTCCATCTTATTCTTTGAATAGATAATTGTCCTGGTTTCAGTCAGGATAGAGTTAACTTCATTTGTAGCAGCTGATGGAATGCTGTGTTTGGGAGTTAAAATGAAAGCAGTGCTGATAACACCCTGATGTTCTTAGTTGTAGTCAGACAGTCAAGGACTTTCTTAGCTTCTTCTATTTCTCTATTCTTGAGAAAGGAGGGGCGAAGCCAGGACAGGTGACCCAGATGGGCCAAAGAGAGTATTCCATACCAATTACGTCCTGCCTAGATAAAACGGGGGGCTGTTGGGAGGAAGAAGAGGGGCGGTTTCGGGACGCGTGCTTCCTCTCGGGACGCGTGCTTCTTGGGGGGACGGTCGGTTCCGGGACAGCTCTGGGTGGTCCGGCCTGAGTTGTGTGGTTCGGTGAGAAACTGCATTGTGTATCAATAGTTTCATATTCTTTTGCTCCAAAGTCCTGTTAGCATTGTTATATTTTTATCTTTCTGTTATTTTAGTAAACTATCCTTATCCCAACCCACAGGCCTCTTAGTTTCTTGGTTTTGGAGTTATTTGCCCCTTCCTTTTCCCTTCCCTTGTTTCCCTTTCCCTTTTTCCCTCTTCCCCTGCTCTTTTACTTTAAGAAGCAGGCAACTGCGTGGATCTCAGCCCACAGCTGGGGTGAAACCACGACAATAATAAATTCAGCCAAAAAGAGTTGACTCCCTTAAGTAAGTGGGTTTGTTTGAACTTGTTAAATAAACCTTGGTGTTAGTTGCACTTGTGCTTTTAAAGGACATACTGTCCAGGATTATATTCAGTATTTTTCAGAATACTAACTTAAGCCTAAAGAATGACAAATAATGTTTTGGACAAGCTGAAAAAATAGATCTGGGTTAGGGAAAGGCACCTCTTTAACTGCTTGTTTTACATCTGGACCCTTCTCCCCAGCTACCCACTTTCACACCACATCCCACCATATGCACCCCCACCATTTGCACTGTAGTGTAAACATGCAAACTTAAGCTGACTGTAAAACATCTTCCCTACCTTTCTGTGCTATACCCGAGTCAAATAAGCGATGAGTTACATGCCATGGGCTGGTAAGTACTGCAGGCATTATCGATCTTTGTGCAAGCTGAAAGTCGTAATGAATCCCACCCACAGTGTGGACAAACCAGTCCTGATCCACTGGGGCAGTGTGTGTGATTGAAAGCTAAAATCCATACACAGAGACACTGAAAACAGTGCAAACCCAAAAAACCTTGAAAAATGGGCCCTTGACCTGGATCCTCTCAGGGCATCCCAAGAGGGTGTCAGTCCTGTGGGTTGGACACAATGCTCATCAGGACAAGGCAGCTTTACAGAGCACCTTCAACCTCAATATTGACTACACCTGACAATGTGGAGCTGTGACAGGCTCACCTCTATTGGTCTTCCAGATTTGGCAACTCCTAATAATTTTTTTATTAAAATAGTGCAATAAACAAAATGCTTTCAGCTGTCAAAACCCATTACTTTAAACATCTTAAAGTAGATTTCTGTGATGAATTATTACAGCACTGTTTTAATGGGATGCTTGAAATTTTACAACCTGGAGACTGTACGTTTCTTTACCCAATGACCTGCAAGAAAGCATACCTTTTTTTTCTTGATTAAAACAATTGTCCATATATCTTTAAGACTAAAAGCAGCATATACATTTGCTAGTTATGATCAGCCTACATACACCTTAAAGAAATCAAATGTCAAGGCAGATCTCTAGGAGCAAGGAATGATCTAAGGTCACTCTAGTGTGAATGATAGTATAGTTTGGAAAGAGGCAAGTTTAAAATGGAGTTAGGGTTACTGGAAGATGAAATGCTCAAGGCAAATCTCTCAGTGTAATGTGGCAGTGAAAGTAGTAAATGCCGTTCCCAGGCTGCATTACACGAAAGAGCTAACTCTAAATCAGCCAGAAAGCAGATTAGAAAATTGGTCTCCCACATCTCAAATGAGTTTTCTAACTACATGTTATTCTAAAACAAGTCTCCTTGAATCTTTGTTATTGGAATTAAATTATTTCTGAGACAGAGTACAAATGATCGAAACCTCCAAGTCTGTCAGACACCAAACTGAAAGGGAGTTTATCTGCATTTCCACACTACTGCAATGAATGTTTAAATATTCATAAACTGTAGAATAGTGTCAACAGAGAAAACGTAGAACATCTCTTACATGCGCAGACTGTGTACCTCGTAACTTCTGATAAGTGAGAGCTGTGGTTTCATGTTTCCTCAGGCAGAAGTGACACTGCGGCTAGCTGAGAATTTTCCTTCCTAGCACATAGCTAAAAATAGGTAGTCACATCCTCTACTATCAATACAACCACTAATAGAGGTGATTATTATTTTACTTTAAATCTTTGACATGTTCAAATGGCATTGGTAAATTTTTCTAAGACAACCAAACTCTTTTTTCTAATTTATCAAAAATATTTCTTGTTAACTCTGCTTGTCACGTACCGAATCATATGGAATGATCGTGATAGCTAGTAGTATTTTAGGACCTGCAGCAAAAATGGCTATGTTAGATATGATGTGAAAAATAAGGACAAACAGACACATTCTCTGTCCTAGAAAACCGAGAGTCTGTGAGGTTCAGACTTTTGAATGGCTTGCAATTCATTCAACTCAGAGCCAACCTAATAAAATTTAAGGAAAGGCTTGTCTATCTACCCGGGCAAAACAAAACAGTGTTTGCATGCCTATAATCCTCAGTCCCTCAGAGACCATTTTTATGATATGCTTTGTGGTAATCTAAATAGTTACAAACCGAAGACTCTTTAAGTATCAGTCATGGGGTTCATACTGATAAATGTCCTTTGTGGAAACTGAAGTTGATTTATCACCTGCTGAACACTGAAGAATGTATTGTTTGATGAACTAACAAAAAGAAGAAAAAGTCTTCATTTAAGGATTAAGATGGGCTATATCCCATTTATTTTACTCACTGGGATAGACCTGTACAATGCATGCAACATATTGATTAACAGAAAGATTTTTAACCCACAAGGTAACTGCAGCTGAAAAATACTGTTCATGAATGAAAAACTGCCATTTGTACACTATTTTATTCAGAGTGGAGAATAACGAAGGTCTATATGACTGGCTGTAATCTTGTGGTATGACTATTCGAGGCATACTACCCTTCTGTTTCAAAACAGCAATGTGAGGAATTTTTGTTTACTTTTAGTCAAAACTGCATGGCTCAGGAATCCATATATTTCTTTTTTCTTTCCCTTTCTAAGATACCTATCCCCTGGGACCAAATTCAGTTGCTGGTCTTTTTCCATCAAAGTCATGAATATTTTTTGATTGCAGTAAATGTTGACTCACAGCTGATGAAATCTCCAAGTCAGCTAAATTGTGTCCCGTGCTATTTATTTATTAATATTTCTCTTTTAATTATTAATGATCTTACAATTGCACTAAGCAAAACAATTTAAAAAGTGATGGAAGCTATGCAATCAAGAGTATGACAAATAGTTGGACAAGTGAAAGAAAACCTGTCAGCAGGAGAGTGTAATAGCAGATGAGCATTAATTTTTGTTAATCAAAATCAAATCAAATTGTGTCTCTGCCAAATACCACCACCAATGTACTGAGGAAGAAGAAAAGAAACAAATACTGCAGAACTCAAAAAAATGTTTTACTTACTGTGAACATACCCATTTGAGTACTAGAAATTATTTTTTTTAATTGCAACCTGGTTTTGACCTTATGAGACTGTAATTCTCAATGCTTCAGATTCAATGCAGTTAATTAATTAACTTCACTGAGTCAGTTGCATAGTAAATGAATACAGATTCGACATTTAAAAGGTATCCTTTTAGAATTCATTGTACAATGCAAAGTACATCTAGAGTTAGTGGTGGAATGTCCTACAGAATTGAATAGGGATAAAATGAAGAGGGTCTTGTATAGATAAATGACTTATAGCCTACAAAATTTATGATGATGTTCTCTTTGGATAACTGAAAGTTTTAAAACGTCCTTCAAATATATAACTGTAACTTTTAAAAGTTATAAGCAACATGCTTGTGTCAATAAAAAAGTATAGGGAGTTTTCACAAGGGTTTTACTATTATATACTATAGTCATGTGATGTTAAATACATATAAATTAATGATTCATAGCATAGCATTGCCTCATTTATATGAGGAATAATCTCAGTTATTTCTGTGTGACAAGCCAAACAGCAGGAAAAACTTCAATCTGAGCCTTTTTCAGGACCTGCAAGACAAAATCATCTAGGCATCCACCTTTTTTCAGATAAATTGTTCTTTTGCACATTTGCTTTTTCAAGGTGTTCGCCCTTGTAAAGAAACAGCAAGTGATAAAACTTTGGGCCTTTAGCAGAAGCGTGCTTTATTAAATGAGCATAGCAAATATCCTCAAGACTGAGTCCTTCTGCAGGAAAGTCACTACTATATGTTGTAGATAGGGTTTAAATGTAATCTAGTCATAGAGCTGGTGAGGCTTATCAACTGCAGAAGATTGGACACATGGGAATCTTTGCAGCAAATGAGAGAGTCTAATTTCTACAGAGGTTAGTGGTTGATTGAACGCTTAACTGAATAAAACTTCAGTGTTTAATCAACTGATTTGATCAATCAAACTCATATGTCTTGCAGCCTCTTATCACTACAGTTATTCTGACCTCCTCCAACACTTGTTATTCTTTTTTCCCAATACTTCTTGCTTCCATCTATCTGCAGTGAATAAGAACAAAACATTATTTTTGGCTGGTGCTGTATGTACTCATTGCTCAGAATAGGCCATGGGTTCTGAGACTGCAGCTCTAGGTCTGTTGGGCTGACTCTATGTACCCTGTACAGGGCAGCACAGAAGCAAGTCCCCTAGCCACTGGAATAAAAAAAAATGACAAAAAATAATAGACAGAAAAAGACTGCATGACTGTATAAACTTCATTTTCTTAGGTGAAAAAGCTAACATTTGAGACAGTTAAAGGGCTCTGGTGCTTCCAAAGATACATAGCAGCTAATAGGCACAATTTGAGAACTGCCTTTTTATACAAAAGTATATGCATTTCATCTAAATCTCCTCAAGGTCTCTGTTTTGGGTCAGAGGCTCAGCTGTTTCTAGGAACATGCTCTAAGGCTTTTACAGATGTTATGAAATTTCGCACTGTTTTTAGTACTACTTCACTTTCAGTTATGTCAGTAACTATGTAAATACCAGAGTGCAAAAAGCCACCTGCCCTTGCTACTCCTCAACCTGTGTAAGGGCAGACTTAAAACTACTTAAAGGCTTGCCTCTTTCTAGTGCTACACTTCTAGAACAGCCTGTCTTATTAAAAAATAGAAGCAAGCCAGTATACCATTGGCTGAAAAGTGTATTAGGGATGTATTAGATAAACGCTGGGGAACAGAAACTGTGGGAATGAGATTAGTAACAAGGGTGAAGTATGTAAAGGTCTAAGGATTCTTATTTTGCAGTGAGTCTCTAAAAGACTTTTTAATCCAAATATAGATGCCTACAAAGTGCATTCAGAGGAAACAACTGTGGATCATGCTGTTATTCAGATAATTACACAGGTATACTAGCAGTGCAGTGCTAATCACTGCTTTGTTAAACTTAGTGAAAAAGAAAAGATCTGGATTACTTCTTTCATCCTCAGCAAATACAGGAAACTCACAGACACAAGATATTTCCTGTACTGAATTAAATGCAGTTAATTCTACCTTTAGCAGCCTGTGCATGGGCATTTCTCTTTTTTGAAAATACAGAAACAAGCACCCTAAAGTTTGTATGTTTCCTGACACTTACAGGTTTTCTTTGATGTGAGATTTAAAATCCCTAGTAAAAATACATAGCTAAGAAAAACATTTAATAGAATCGACAAAATGGCAGAGGAAATCACAAGAACGAACTTCTGGAACAGAAGCAGTCTGGTGAAGATGACCCCTCTTCCTGTATTTCATTGCTACAGGAATAATTGCATAGCTGTTGTTGTGACAATAAGGAATCCAAATTATACCCATACATGTTTCCACTGAGAAATACAGCCCTAGTTCCCACTAAGGGCAGTCTTTCTCAAATTGTCTCTGGTATTGTCCTCCATATTTTGGGATAAGTTTTTTCCTGATTTACCATTAAATAGAGATGGTCATCTAGTGTAACAAAAAGAGGACTAACACTAACAGTAGGTCAATTCATCTGTGACCTTGTTTCCCTGTGTCTTGAAATACTCCAAAAATGGAGATTCTCCAACTTAGATGAACAACCTTTTCTAGAGCTGCATCTTCTGTCCCTTCAGACCCTCAAAAGACCTCTCTAATGTGCGGTTCGAGTCTTTCAAGCTGTTATTTGTGTCTTTTTGCTCCTTGCTATGTTATTTGACACTGTTGAAAAAGGTTTTCCTCCATTGTCTGTTTTTCTTTTTTTCGTTTGGTTTGTTTTTTTCATAAAGCCAAACTTTAAATTATCTGTGTATTTCAAAATGGTTTGCTCTCATATTTTGATTATATGGTAGCTCTAGCCAGTGAAAAATAATACGATTCTTTATCTTGAAACATAAATTAAATGATCAGTGCACAAGAATGAAATCTATAATAATACACTAAATGAGATCTATTCCATAACACTGGAAACAATAACAGTCTGGCTACATGTGTGATATTAAACTTTCTCAGTGTTTGATACAGTGTGACCTGATATCTGATGGCAAGTTGTGTAAGATTCCTGGCTATGATCTGTCTGAGCTGGGCCTAAACAGAACTTGAAAACATTTTGGAAATGTTACTTAACCTGAGACCCCTGAAGTTGCTACCTAATATTCTGGGAGAAATTAAGTGATAGAATATATAAAAATAAAAAAAAAAGAAAAAGAAGCAGCAACTATCCTAAAGTTGATTTTTCAGTTTCTGCTTAGCATTAGTTTATCTACATAATGTTTTTACATATATTTCTTAATTGCTTCTGAAAATTGTTTACTTATGGCACTCAGAAAAAGAGAATGGAGGTGTTTTGCATGTTTTGCATGTGAATTGATGTTGTTAACAATGACCATCAAGGTCTACTTGTGAAATGAAGCACTTCAGAGGAAGAGGCTATGTTTGTCAGGTTAGGAATCAGAAATTCTTTGTTCACTTCTGTTTTGTCATTGACTTTGAGGACGCCACTTCACTACTCCATACTTCAGGTTCCCCACCTATAAAATGCAGTTATTACTTCTGCTCTTTAGTTTCAGGCCCTGCACCACTGTCACAGCACTGAATGATATTTCACAAAGAAGCCAACAGGGACACAAAAACTGCTCTACACTAAACATTTGTGAGATGCCATTTCTGAGACCCAGAAATACTTTCTTCTTGTAACAGTTTTATTTTATAACATTACATAAATTAAAAAAAAAAAGTAATAATATTCTTTCTAGTGACCATAGATGATTTTTCAACAGGATTTTTTACATATAACATCTCTTAGTCCCTAAGGAAGGGAAGAAGCCCTGCTTTAGAAAAGACAAAATGTATGTCCCAATGCAGAGACATCATCAGAAGAAAATCAAACCATTATAAAGAGAGAAGAGCAATGATGGAAAAATAGTCAATGAGTAAGAAAAGGAGAGGAAATATTCCTTGCAAATACATAAGAGTTCATACAGTGGATAAAAGAATATTAAGTACTCATACTGACAAGAATCTTGCCAAAGAATTTCAAGAAGCTGAAGACTGAAAACCATCCTCAGTGGGTGTCCTTCCTCCTTTGGTTACTTCTGTGTAATACCAAAGGAAAACCAGATCCTAGATCCAGAAGTATTCTTTACCAGCTGCATGAAAGATGCATTCAGGGGAAGGTTTCTAAGAAGGTGCTTACATCTAAAGTAATGTCTATGATACTATTTTTTTTCTAATGGGCATTTATACAATACTTTTTACCTTAGTTTCTGAAGATGAACTTGGGGAATGAACATTAGTCAAAAAGTTTAGATTTTGAAGAACAAGTCTGAACCTGCATCTTAATTTTACACCAGGTTTTGCAGCTTCTGCTTTGTGTCATATAAACATATGATTTTGCCTACAAAGCAGAGGATGACTGTGAAAGCAAACATATCTTCTACATTGTCAAAATGGACATTGAAATCATATAAGATTAATAGTTTCAGGGATTCCAGAGTCAACTGAGAAAGAAAATCCATAAATTTATTAAGGAACCTCTGGTAGCTCTTGGAACTCTATAAATTTTTTGTCAAGGTTACAGAAGTTATATGTGAATAAAAAAGATGGAAGAAATACAAAAGTAGTGACTTGTTTGTTCTTCAGCAAGAATGGAATGGTCTGCAGTACCTCACCTATTTCAGCCATTCATAAATTGAATGCGTGATATGTGCAAGTCCAATGCAGTCAAACTGAGGTTGGACTTGGAGGAGGACTTAGCACTACCAGATAAGTTGTATCTCAGATTTTCTTTGAGGCTTAACAGTATTTTAATAGCGCAGAAAACAGGTCACGTGCTGACCTTCTAGTTCTATCACCGCCAGTTAAGTCATTCTGGTCAGTGGAACAATCCCTCTTCTGAGGCTGGATATATTTCCTTTTAATAATTCATCCTAGAATTTGACTGTTGAGTGTCATACAAACAGGCACTAGAACAGTTATTCAGACATTTGTTATTTCATGTCCACAGAAAACTTCTCTTCCTAACCAATCATTGAATCATGTCACAGTAGCATAATTCCTACGTGTGTCTGACAGAAGATGCCAAGCTTACTTCTATCAGTAATATTAACATCAACTTGATTTCTTGCTGATGTATGATGTAGTCTTCAAAACATACCATGTTTGAAAGAAAATACCTTATTTTGGATCTTCACCATTTTCCCATTTACAGCACATCAGCAAATAATGAAGTGTGACAGCAGGAAATATGTAACATGTAAACCTCACAATACAGGTCTTGTTAGCCAGCAGCCACCCAAACAAACAGAAATGTCAGGTGAAGAAAAGCATAGTTCACCCAGATTGAGGGTGTAGTTGATATAGGAATAGAGTTTCATCTGCAGTTCAAATGGCAGAGCCTGTGCCTATATATCTGCATTGAATGGGTAGGTAGTTATTGTGCAGATAGATAAAATACCTGAATATCTCTGATATGTGAATATTACCACAAATAAATATTTCAAAAATAGTAATAATAAAATAATAGATGTATAAGTGTTACAATTCACACTTCTCTCATTACTGAAGGCACTTAATTATTTTACCTAAACAAAACATTATGCTGAGTTTTGTTTCTGATTGGAACAAGCAAAACAAAACAAAAAAAACCAAAAACCACACAAAACAAAACACAGCAAAAAACCTAAGACACTTGTCTTAAAAAATGTGTTGTGATCCTGATGTTATATAGCATAGTATCTAGTCATGCTTTTACTTTATGTTGCTTCTTTTAACAGCACCAAAATGTTTTGTGATGAATCTGTTTTTATTTTTTAATGAGTTAGTTAGTGACAGCAAGGCAGGCAATGTTTAAGAAACAACTTCCATTTTCTAACTGCATCAATTCATGGAGTCACCCTGGCTTTTTCTTCTTCTAAGAGTATGCACTACAATTAGTAAAAGAAGTCTTTTTATGTAGTGAAATGCTACCAGAGTGCAGGTGCTAGGATAAACTGTGCCATACTGGGGACCATCCAACTTCAGTAATGCCAGTACTTGAGGACGAAAAATCAATTATTTTGAGTGTTCTCAGATTTCAGGCCTTTTAAAGAGCTCTGGGCTTCCATGCCTAGCAATTTAAAGACATTACCAGTGGCACTCTGAAAGGCAGTGCTTACTTTATAATCACAATTTCAGTAAGGAAAACCAACAAAAGAAACCACTGATAAGATCAGCTGTAAAGAAAAAAAAAAGAAAAAAAAAAAAGAAGAAAAGCATTATCAGGCAGGAACTTTCCCATTTTCCCATTACAGATCATTACATGAAGTTTCTTGGGAACTATCAGTCCTGAATATTTTTACACTGTCTTTGCAGATTCTTCTGTAAAATATTTATTTTTGTTGTTGTTGCTGTTGTTGGGTAAAAGGTAATTCAGTCACTGTACTGGAAATAAATATTTGACCGGTCATGCCCTAGAGGTTTGAAACAACTGGACAATAGACAGAGGGATTTTTCTTACCCCCTTTTATTTTTTTAACTCAACTAAGTATGTAATAACCAAAAGAAAAAGAAAATCTGGATTTTTCCGTTTTTTTCCTATTCAATATTAATATTAAATTATTCAATTATTAAGACTGTCTGGCTCTAAATATTATGGCTTTTTGGCCCCCATGCAAAGTTTTATTTTCAACTCTTGATTAAATTTACTCAAGTGCTGCTTTCATGATACTTCAAACATCTTACATGATTTGTGGGGAGAAAATATTTTCACAAAACTATCCTGTGATTTGTGCCAGGACTCTGGAATTTCATTGTTAAGCATTGCTGGCAGAGCTGGCAAGTGCCTACATGAGTGACAATTTTCCCTTTAGTTCATGGAAGTCCAAAACTGCTTGTCAGGCCTAAAGTCCCAATCTGATCTTACAGTGGATTCAGGTATGGCTACCTCTTTCACAGTCCCCTAGTTACAGAGGAGGAGACACTCAAGAGCAGGAAGCAAGATTTTGAACCTGAAACCCTCTAATCCAGTCACAGTTTTCCCCATTCAGAATTCAAATATTTATATGGAAGTGTAATATCTCCAACTGGCATGATCAGAAGAGCAAATAGCTTTGTAATTTTTCCTTCACATATACTATCATCTCGTAAAATGCTCTGTTTTCCAGAAATCCACATCTGCTAATGAAAACCCATGGTTTTGGATTTTTTCTTTTTTTTTTTTTTTTGGCCAGATCTAATATTGTTGTGTCATGCTATAGCTACTGCTGCTGAAATTGTTGTGCTGTAGAACCCATAAGCGTAGACTATATTAGACACAGAAGTACCATCAAGGTTTGCATGAGAGTGATCTGGCATGCTGAGGCAATGAGGCATAAGTGGAAACAGAAACTTCAATTGCCTGTCTCACATCCCTGGGGTGTTGTGAGGCAAAGTACAGCTAAGCCATGCTTCCGACACCTCAGATCTCAGGAGCATGTTATCCAATTATCTCATGGCAACCACCCCTTTAGGGCTCTCTGTCTGCTATTAGGAAACACTTTGATGGTGGGTGGAAAAAGATATTTTTGGAAGTGGAGGAAGAAGTTGTTTAGAAGAGAGAATTACAGTAATCAGTGCATTGTGTTGCTAAGCTGGAAAAGAGAGACAAAACGTTGTTCTAACTTCGTTGGCTTTGGTAGGAGTTTCTCTAACATTTCATGAGAATTCAGATTAAATTTTCTCATACAAGACTAAAAATTATTAGGTGTTGTAAGGAACTGAATAAGCTGCTGTAGGCTGAGTTCACAAAGTAAGCTTTGTAACTGATTTAAAGCACACCAACTTTTCCTGCCCTTGCTCTGCTACAACTGTGATGCAACTTGTTCCTCTCTCCACAGTACAGTAGATTCGTACTATGCAACATTTACTGCCATAAGATGACATTATACTTTACCGTAGTAACAGTGCTTGTTAACCACATATTAATATCAACAGTTAAGAGTATTGCTGTGGCAATGTGATAAAATTATGAAAGCCCACACACATCTCTGGCAAAGGCCACGTACAGAAACACTGAGGCGGAGGCAGAACATGTTGACATGAAAAGAAATAAAACATTGGAGATCAGAGTCTCCTTAAATGTGAGGATGGGAGAATGGTGAGAGTTGTTCATGACTTCTGCAAGGCTTCTGGGCTATGCTGCTCTAAAATGCACAGGGTGCAGACTTCACCTGGGAACCCATATAGACACAGGCCAAATTTGAAAGCAATGACCCAGCTGCTTTATGGTGGTAGTGGTAGTCCCTAGCTATTTGTTCTATATAAATATATATATATATAAAAAACAAACATATAAATATATGTCAATATATATATATAAATGTTTAGTGAACATTTATATATCTTCCCCTACCATATACAGGATTATTACTGGAAAGAAAGTAGGCATTCAGCTCAGATACTTCAGCACACCATCCAGCATCCTGGCCTGAAGCCATTTATATTGGCAATTTTATAAGATGTGGACTTTTGACTGAAATAAGCTAAAATACAGACATGGTCTGTTTCAGGACAACTCTGCTTTATGGTGACAGAGACACGGTGCTGACAGTAAGTTAAACCATGTTTAAAAAAGATTCACCATAGCTATATGAAAGATTATTGGAATGTTACAAATATTTGTGTTATCAACATATTTTTTCCACACTTATGTTAATGGTAATGCAACCCATCCCTATGAAGTCCAGATTTAAATATAGATTTGGCTCTGTGTTTTCACACTCTATCAATTTATTTCTTTGTTGATATTCAGTAACAATTGATCTTCTTAATGAAATTTAGGTTATTGCTTTGGGAACAAACACTTGAAATACGCTGCCTACTTCTCTCTTCAAGATTGGCTGGATATCCTATTGTTGGCCTCTTGCTAAAACAAGCAAAAATTTTAGAGATACTGAGATTTAGAAAAGTTTTAGTCAGCAAAGATTCAGACAGGCCATTTCCTCCTTCACTTGAGTATTCCTCTCTTCTTTTTAAGCCAATTGAACGTTTGGTATCCAGTGACTATCTATAAATTACATGCTGATGCAGCACCCTTAGCTACAGCCCAGGAGAATTTCTGAATCTGGATGGAAATCTAAACTTTCTTTCCACACAACTGCAGGATATACGACTTCAAACTCCTGTTCAGATTCAAATCCCCATTAGAGCATGGAACAGATACAAAGAAGCATGCAGGAGGCCCCCCATTATCCTGGACCTAACTATGACATACATTACATAGAAGCTCTTGACATTCCTTTTTGTCATTTCCATGCTTGATAATAATGCATGAGAAGATTTAGACTGGCACAAGTATATTGTCTGTCAAAGGCACTTCAAGATTTTATTTGGCTGTTAGTCAGCTCACATTACTACAGGCTGTTTGATACACAGAGCACAAAGCAGCTTAACACTGTTGCTATTAACATTCAAACTGCACTGAAAACACTTCATTAAACAGCCTACTGCAGTGTAATTGTTTAATAATATTTTGATTAGGTTGTTTAGTAGACAATCCTTGCTGTAAAACATTTTCTTTCTGTCAAGTGACTCTTTGGGAAAAGGCAATATCAAAATGCTCAGGATAGTTTTATTTTTTTAAAAAAATAGAGTCAGATAAGCTCAGTATTTCTTTTTATTACTTTTTGTTGTTGTTGTTTTGTAGTTTTTCTCCACAGTATTTATGAAACGTATTAAACAAGTTGCTGTTAGAGAAGATCTATTCCTAGTCATTATGAAAGAAGTGCAAACACAGACTTCTTCAAACACAGACAACAAATCATCCAACTGATCTATTTGGGAATCTTGATCCAAATTCATTGTCTTTCCAATAATAATGTGTAGAGCATTTGACAATGTCTTCAAGCCTGGCAAGTTCTGATAGGAGTTATGGCCTTCTTCATTCTCTTGAGATAGGACAGAGTTCTGGTTTTCCCTTTGAATAGATATTTGGATAGATATTGACATAACAATAACAAAATTACCTGACAAGAGTTGCCATTGATAGCAATTTCTCAGAAGCCGCATGAAAGATTATTTAAACCTTGAACAGAATAAAGTATAAGATGATCAGAAAAATCTTATGAGACCTGAATAGCTTGATTTGGTTAGTCTAGCAAATTATATAAGGAGATGTGACAGCCTTGTGTAAAGTACACAATGGATAAACAACAGATAGTCCAGCCCAGCACAGAAATAAATACATATACACTGGGCAGCAATGGGCTGAGAATGAAAATATTCTTGAGCTTTGGTAAACTGTAGATTTGGGGTAAACGTCCAATATGTCCAGCAGGGACAAATAAACCAACCTGCCTTTTGAGAGTTAAAATTTAAGGACACAGTTACATGACGTGGTGCCTGTGACAACAGGGCAGTGAACATCATGAACTACAATGCTCTTTCGTAGTTTGTATGTTATCAAAAGTCAGACTAAAGCATGATCAGAGGGTAGTAACTGCTGACCTGCCAAGACTTTGCACATAAGCATTGGAACCAATTATCAGGAAACCGTACATCCCTGAAAATCCTAGAAACATTTTATCTAGATTGCAGATGGAATATAATTGTGGATTAAAGGTAGGAAGCTCACATTGCTGTTGTTCTGCTATGCCTGTTAAAGAGTTAGAGACCTTTGGTTTCTGTCACTGATGTCTGTCTCCTTTAAAGAAATAATAACTTCATAAAAACTATTTAAAAATAAGTAAAAACTTACTCTGATTTATTGATATAGATATTAAGAAATATACTGTTTATTAAACAACTACTGTCTACAATTAGTGTACTAGCATGCTTTTCTGCAATATCTGGGGGACATACTGAAATTAGTGGGCAGTGAAGTGCCAAAAGAGTTCCAGCTGCCTTCTCTCTGGCTCTAGCAAGGCTTCAGCTGCAGACTAGCCAGCTTGAACACTAGAATGGCAGCAGGTAACTAGTCAGTGTAGTTGGCTTTGATGTTTTATCTGTCCAGTCATCTGATGTATTTTCTGTCACTGTGTGTTGGCACAGTCTAATGGCGAAGTCCCTAATGTGATACAACGGAGTGGCTAGCATTAATGGAGATGTGCTTTTACACTCTTCCAACTGTAAGAACTCTTCCAACAGTTGCTGTTGATGTAGTCCATCAACAGCAACTGACATTTACATTTGTGAAATGGGACTTTTAAGTGGAAGTCATGTGGTAAGTTCATAGAAAAAAAAAAGTATGGATTTTACTTCATAGAAAAATTTCACTGCAATGTTTTACTCACCAGCTCTGAAAAGTCATGCCAAGACCTAGTTTAAACTGCTTCTCCCTGAAGATACCTGGATTGAGAGTATGGTCTTGTTCAGGGTTGCTCCCACTTGCGCCCGATTTGGCCAGCAGATATGGAAAAGTTATTCTTTTCATGCCACAGGTTTCACTCTTCAGCCTGAATTTAGTCAGAGGAGGACTGAGAAGGCCAAATATACCACTAGTCTGTAAAACCAAGCAAGCAAGTTTATCCTCAACCAACAAGTAATATAAAGACTTTGCCATACTGTTTGAACAGAAATTTCAAACTATCTTAAGTGGTAGTTTTTTGTAATTTCTCAGATGATACAGGAAAAATTAATGTACTAAAAATATCTAACCAGAGTTGATGGGGAGGACATCATCCTTATCTTTAGCAGACGAAGGGACATCTGGGGAAGCAGGGGGAAGTCTATAACCTAAGAGATTATAGACTTCCTATTGGAGTATTTGAAGGCTACCAAATTCTACCAGGTCTAAATCTAATACTGTAATGATGTTCAGTTTTGACCAGTCTTGCCTCCTTCTTCTGTGCTACATCTATATCACTTTTTATCATTGTAGTGCTTAGTCTTTTCAAAGGCTAGCTTGCCACTGGGGCCTTCCTAAGAATCTTAACAGATATGAGAATTAATTTCACTTAATAATGTTATTTTTTACTACATCTATGATGTGCATCATAAACAGAGAGATTCCTTCAAATAATATGACAGAAAATGTTTCAGTCTAGTGCAACAGATAATAAATAATAAACGAGCCAAATATTCTAAAAATGTTTAAATTTTACTAGTGGGAAATTGAAAAGCTAAGAAACATATTACACTTAAATATAAATATGAGTTTATCTATAAATATAAATTATTTCTAATGTATACAATATATGTTTTCATAATTATTTACATATGAATATGCCATGGTTTAAACCAGCAGGCAGCTAAAACTACCACATAGCTCTTTCTTCCCTCCACACAGTGGGATGGAGGGGAGAATTAAAAATGAAAAAAAATCTAAAGCTTGTTAGCTGAGATAAAGACAGTTGAATAGGATGGAAAAGGAAGAGAAATAATAGTGATACTACTACTACTACTACTACTACTACTACTACTACTACTACTATGCAAAACAAGGGATCAACAGCACAATTAACTAGTTCCTGAGCAATGTCACCTCCCAGCCAATCCCCGGGTTTTATACTGACCAGATGTCACATGATATGGAATATCCTTTTGGTCAGCTGTTCTGGCTGTGTCCCCACCCAGCTTCTTGGGCCATCTTTTCCTTGGCAGAGTGGTATAAGAAACTGAAATTCCTTGACTGCTTGGCAAGTGTGTTATCAACATTCTCATACAAAATCCAAACACAGCACTATGCCAGCTGCTAGGAAGAAAATTGACTCTATTCCATCCAAAATGAGGACAACATAAAATAAAGATACATTTTAAATAATTACGAATATAAATAAAAATATATAATACCAAAGCTAATAAAAATAAATAATAAAAATTAATAATAATAAAGAAAATATTAATAAAATACCAATCTAAAGAAAAATATTATTTTAAGTCGGTACATTTATCAACTTTCAGGTTTTTTTTTTTATTAAGAGATTAAATCATTAAACTGACAATTCAAGAGCGAAGACATATTATTGGAGTTTTTTGCTATGATGGAAACTATTTCTTTGTGAAAATGAACTTTGGAAAGCTAATTTAAAATGCCTTTTTAGTCCTCCAAATTTATAAAAAATGTACATAATTTTACTAAGCAGAGATGGAAATTACTTAACTGATCTTTGTTAAAGTGATTTGGCTTTATAAAAGGACATATTTTAGAAGAAAATATTCCTCCAGTTTGGAATCTGAAATGCGCGTATGAGGACTTGTCTCCTTCAATGCTTATGGAAATCATAAAGTAAGTATCCTGTGTAAGATATAGGAAGTAAAATTTCACTCAGCATCATCAAAAGTCTGGGTTCAGGTACACTCCAAAATACATGTATGCTGTTCCAAAAGGCGAAGGAAAAAAAAGAGCAGTAGGAAAGTAGAAAATCTGTTTTTATGTAATCTGGAAATGGGGAAACTAAAAGAAGAATCAATGGCATTGTGAAAGTATGAAAAATCGTATTGAAAATGGTACCATTCACCAGTCTTCGACTGAGTCAGATGCAAGGCCAGTATTGGGTTTATACATCAATAAAGAACAATTTCGACAGATACTAGAAAAATTGTTTCTTACTATGAAGGCGTTTAATCCTTGAAAATGATTGCAAAGTAAAACTAGAATTTCTGCTCCTGGATGATTTTTTTAAGGAACAGATTGCTCAAACATTTGCTAGAAATTACGTTTGCAAAGAGATGGAAAAAATGATCTCTTTATGTTCCATCTGAGTATTAGACTAGCTTCTTCATTCTTATCTCCTATAACTGTTTCTTCCCATGACTGATTTCTTCTCAGCTTAAGTGTATTACCCTTTAAAGCAAGGAAAGTTTTAAAAGCTGAAAAATATATATAACAATGTAAAACAATGTATACCACACTGGATAAAAATGTAAATTAATTTTGGTCAGAGCTAACATTTGTATGGTAGTAGTAGAATAACAGAATCATAGAATATCCTGATTTGGAAGGGACCCATAAGGATCATTAAGTCCAACTCCTGGCTCCACACTGGGCCAGCCAAGTCAGAGCATGTGACAGAGTGCATTGTCGCTTCTTGAACTCAGTCAAATCCAGTGCTCTGACCACTTGCTCTTCACATTCCTTCATTACTATCTTACTCTCTTTCTGTGTTGCTAGTCTAAAACATGATCTTTTGACGAGCGTGGCAAAGTAATGTGCTTAGCCCAGTCTGGTGTATACACAACTCTCTCACACTGTACACATGAATTAATTGTAGTAGGAAGTAACAGTGAAATGACATATATGTCTATTGTACAGATTCAAACTATGATTTTAGGGGAGTTGTTGGGGATTTTTATTCTTTTTTGTTATCTTGTTTAAGGTCAATTCTTATTGAAGTTAAAAGCATTTTAAATAAATACCACAGGTTTTTGCTCACACATATATATGATTATATGCCAAATTAAATACTCAAGACATTTTAAAATGTACCTAAATACAATTTTACTTATAGACAAATGCATTCAATATTTAAGAAAATAAAATTTTGTCCTCATTTTCTTATTAGCCTTGCAAGTGGAAACCCTTTTAGACACCTGATGTCTATTGTTAGGGTTTTATAGGTGCTATTTTTGCCACTGAGCTTGCTCAGAGCAACCTCAGATTGCTCCACTCAATTTTAGATCTATTTCTGAGAAAGATTAAATGAAAGATTATTGATGAGTTCTCCGACGCAGGTTTCTGGCACATGGATTGGAAATAGCCTTGGCTGTTACTCACCTGCTCCAACAGCATATCACATTGGTTCGAAAAACTCAGCTGGACTTCTCCAGCCAATTTAGAGAAGTGATTTGACTGTAGATGTACCTTTTTGCACTGTTCTTTAAGGAATTCTGCAGGGATGTGGGTTGGTTTGGCTTTTGTTTTGACTGAGTTGGTTGGTTTGGGTTTTTTTATAATTGTTCTGAAAACTATAATTCTTAGTAGTTTAAATTTGCGTAAAATATTGACATTTTTACTGGACCAGCACTGACAATGCTCTGGCTTGAAATGAAAATAGAGAACATAAAAATTCTGAGGAGCATTAGAATGCTTTTGTGCTCACTTCTGTGCCAATAATATTACAATACTCTTCCAGCTAAGTTAATTTATCTGATTCCACTTCATGTCTATATCCTTGGAACCACTCGGGAAGTGTCTGGTCTGCATTGAGATGAACCAAGCTTCTCAACATGCTCTGTAAGCTTGGATCATTAAGGGTTTTCAGATACCAAGCTTTCATATACTATAAATTTTACCAGAAAATTTTACAACAACTGGAATGCAGCTGACTTTATGCTGACAGTGTGGTATAGACTATGTAGTTTGCATTTAATGAAAAGTGTTTTTGACTACAGTGTAAATGCATAAATAAGAAAGCATGTTTGTATGCATAGTTGTCTATCTTCTGGGACCAAGTAAATATTGTGTTTCATTAAGCTGTGCATTATGAAGGATCCTAAAATGTAAGTGAGAAAAAGACTAGAAGTCACCAATGATTTATTAAAATAAAGGATGAGATTTAATCCTCCTCAGTCAGACATTCATCAGCATATGCATACATGACTATTTTCAGATAGTGACCCCAAAATTTAAGGCCCTGGTACCATTGAAATCAGTGAAAAAACTGTCACTAAATTTCAGAGAGTTCTGAATTTAATGTGCTGTTTGCAACTTACAAGGTTCTTTCTGAAAAATAATTTTTAAAAATAAACTAGGATAACTAGGGCAACATTTTTGTCTCTTGGGCAGGCTAATCCTTAACCCAAAACCTTCAGAAAAGCATAGATAACAAAGCACTACTACTGTTAGGAATCTCTTCTAGCAAGTCATTCACATCAACAGTCCCAAAAAGCTAATAGTGCAGTCTTGATATAGATATCCTGTGGGATTCCCTCAGAGGTGAAGGCCAAGATTTCTGAGTCTTGCTCATTGTTTGTGGAAGGGGGAACTTCTTAAAAACTATGATACATAAAAACATAGCTAAAAGCTGTATAAAGGCAGAAAATAGCAACCATGCAAAAGAGACTGAATAATGAGTCACCTACAGAGTCATCTCTTCTCAAAAGATTATACAGAAAAAATAAAGCTCATAAATACTTTCCAGTACCTTAAAATAAACTATTACATCACCATAAGGTCTTTTATCTACTTCCTTTTAAAATTTCATGTAATTCAGGTGCTAGCCCTTTTGCCCATATGATCCTTTATGCCTGCTGTAAGTCTGGTTCAAGTACTTCTGGCAGCCATGCAGAGGGGTTGTAGAGGTTTGTTATTTCCCTCTCATTTTTACTTCCTTCCACCTCTCATTTTCCCAGTCAATTATTCTTTTTTGTAATGGGTTTTTTTGCTTTTTTTTTCCTGTTTTATGGCCTTTGATTTTTCTGATTTTGAAAACTCAGAATTTTCTTATCTGAATATTACTTTTCCTACAGTGTGAAAAGAATACACTGAGTTTTCCAATACCTCTTCTACCGGTATTAAATCTTTCCTCTTTTATACTTTAAGAATTGTTAACATTTCATTTTTTACATGAACACAACGGTATTCATCACAGCATAGCAGAAGAGCACTCAGAAAAGACTGACAACATACATAGATAATTTACAGAATAATATGGATACCAGACTTTGATCCATTGATCGACAGCAACAATAGCCTGATTCTTAAAAGGGGTTCTCACATCATGTAAGCTGATCTACTTTCTGCATTCTATCTATGGGGTTTTGCTTTTTTTTCAGTTGCACTTTTTGCATTTTACATACCAAGAAATGGTGAGGGTATGTGTACAGTGTACTTTCTCATCTTCTCCTATAATTATTTTTGCCATTAATCTGACATTATTTTTTTCCCACTTTCTCACAGTCTGTCATGATATTTGTCCTAATCTAGTTATACCGCTATATATAAATAAAGCATATATCCCATGTTATCATTTATTAAGAGCTTTCACCTACTTTTCATTTTAAAGGGCAGTAATTTCCCTGAATACACACAAAACCTCCTCTGTTCATAACCTTATTTTCTCTTTTCAGGAGTGGATGTCTCCCTCTTTAGTGTTTCAGGTGGATTTGTGAGGAGAGAGACATTCAGGGGCTTTCAACCACTTGAGGCAAATTCTGACAGTAGTGATGGTGAACAATGGAAAAGAACACATTATGAAAAAAATCTCTTTAAGGGTTAAGCTTCCTTGTCCTGAGGCGTGATATCAATGCAGTATAAATTCTGGTATCTATATTCTATTCGATCCCATTACTCAACGCTTTCAGAGCTTCTCTAACTTTCTGCAGCAGAACCCAGCTCTCAGCTTGTCTCCCTTTGCATTCACAACACAGTTCTGCTATCAGATTTGGCAATGTCTACTTGAATCACCTCATAATCCATATTCAATCTTCTTAGATCAGGAATGTGATTTTGAGGGTGATCTCTTAAGTCATGCTCACATACTCTCCTCTGTTTTGCATTCTGGAGAGATCTCAAAGACCGCAAACACGTTTCCTTTTAAGAAGTTATACTACTCTAATGCCACCAATGGCTATTTGGTTAAAAATTGCACAGCTGAACCCAAATCTTGAAATGTGGCTAATATGAATATGAAAACCACATAAACTGTTTTGTTTAGCAAAACGTTTCCTATTCTTCTGTGCGTCATGAATCAAACATAGTCTTATCTTCAATGTATCTTCAAAGTCAACTGTATTTCCTATGCTGTCAGATCATAGAAATACAGAACCACAGAATCGTAGAGGTTGGAAGGGACCTCGAGAGATCATCGGGTCCAACCCCCTGCCAAAGCAGCTCCCTAGATCATATTGCACAGATAGGCATCCAGACGGGTCTTGAACATCTCCAGAGAAGGAGACTCCATCACCTCCCTGGGCAGCCTATTCCAGATGAAGCTGAAGTTTATGGTACTGCAAGATTTTGTTTTATGAAGGTATTTTCTCGGCTTAATGCAGAAGAAATCTGGGAATATCAAGCAGGGAAACAACACAATACAATGACATACTTCATAAAGAGAATTTCTTGGTAGATTTTGATCATATTGGTCATTGCCCTGTTCTAAAGGAGTACACACCTTAAGGAAAGGCAGGTCTGAACACAGACTGTTTACTTTTTAGATCTGCTTTTCTTTTAAATTCTTTTATTTTAAGTCATAGTTCTATTTAAGAAGTTAGAGTCATAGATATGAAGTGAATGTTCCTGCAGGGGAAAATTACAGGTGTTAAAAGGAGGATAAACATTGCGTGATCATAGATAAAAGCAGAAGGGAAAAAAAGTCTGCCTTAGGAGAACAGGCTAGCTTGAAACCCGAGTGATCCTGAAAAGAATGTATGCAAAAAGTAACAATCCAACCAGAAAATATGACAAAGCAAGATGTGTGATTACCTTAAGCAGTCTTTGAAGATCAAAAATACTGAGGAAAATGACTCATTTCTTCACCAAAGAGGATTAAATACTAACAAATGAGACACACCTACCGGCAGCCAACCCATATCATAGCTTGTTCACAGGTGGTGACAACAGCAGGATACATTCAGCACTTCTGCAGGACACAGACATTTAGGTTTACGTATTTATGTGTCGTTTGCTATCTCTCATGACTGAACTATATGCAATATCGCCCAGAGAAAATTCTGCACTCAAACTTTCATTCACCCCCTTCACTACTGAGGATTACAAACCCAGTGTGGATTTTCCAGAGAGATTTTCAAGCTGAAGTCTGAGGATTATCAAATCTATTAGGTTCTGTGCTTTATGAGTCTCATGTTTGAGTTTTATGATTTGCCTTGTCACTTTCTGACATAGTGCCAAGAAGCCAGGTGCAGAAATGTCTAGAAATCCATCACAGATTGGAACTGATACCACATTCTCAGACATTTAGACAAAATATAGAATTATGATTCAAATATTGTTTACGTTAGATGAACGATTAACTTTCTTTTTATTTTCCCTTTGATTTTGATGTAATGACTTTAATGATGAAAGAGCTTTACTAGTTGCTCATATTCCTCTGTTACTGCATCAGTAAACTGTTTTTCATGATGCCTTAACAGTTTAGCAGTAATGGAGGTTTTCACTGAGTAAGGACTGCAGAATTCAGTCTGAATAAAATAGATAGGCAAGGTATAATGAGTGAAAGATTTTGAAAAAAACCTAAGAGGGACAATAGATCAATCAGATCTGGATTTCAATTTCTCTTGGATTTGGGTCCTTAATTCCCTTAAATTGCTTCTGAAAAGCCTAGCCTTAGACATTTCTGTGATGAGACCAGTAACAAAAGTTTCTGTTACATTGCTTTGCCTACATTATAATTAGATGGCAAAAGGGCAAACAATGAGAAGGCAGTTGCAGGAATTCTTCACTTGAATTTACTACACATATGAGGGATCTAATTATTTTTTTTAGCTGTGGGACATAAGCAGATATTTCACCTAACTTAGCAGTATGGGATTAATCAAAAACACAGTGAAATAAACAGAAAAGACCTTGATGCTTTTTGTATTTGTTATGATGGTCAAACTGTATTAATGTGAGCAAATTTATTATAATTTTTTTTTTGTTATGAGCAAAAATATCTCAATGAAATAAAAATAAAGTAGTAAAAATGTTTCTGTCTTACCTTTCTCTTTCTTGCTCATCACCGGTGGAATTTATTATAAGGTTTGGGGGTATGGCGTATGGTCTTGGAGCTGATCTTCAGCAAGTAGGACATTCAGCTGATGTTTAAATAAGAAAGCATTGATAACTTCCCAACTAGAAGAGTTAGTGTATCTCACATGTATCTTACATCAGCCAGTTTTCATCTAGTATCCTCAAAATTAATGCATTCATTGTATTACATTTCCATGCTTCAGCTCCTTTTGGTTTTAGTTTAAGGGGGTGTTTTTTGGTTGCTTTTTGTTTGTTTGTTTTTGTGTTTGGTTGTTGGGTTGGTGCGGGTTTTTTTTTTTCGGGGGGAGTGCTGATTTTTTTTTTCCCGAAGGTCATACCTCTTTATTTATAGCATTTTTCATTCCCATGATTCTCTTAATTTCCTTTTCTCATCCCTTCTTCAAAAACAACAGCCTTCATTCTCTAGACTAAAGAAGAAATGATCTCTACATTTTTTAGTGAAGTAAAAGAATCTAACAAGGTCAGAAATTCTATATGGAATTTCTGTGGCTATCTTTCACAAGTACCTGTATGATTCATATGAAAGTACAGTATGGTACATTTAGCTCCCAATGGAAGATATGTGGAGCACCAACTGAGGGGCATTTAAAAATTTAATTCATATATATTATCCACTTTTGTAGGGAAAAAAAATGTAAAGAAATATTCCAACAATCTAAAAGACACTTTTCAAGTTTAGTTAAAACAAATATGATTTCTAGTATCAGTTATTCATTTTAAAATAACAGAAGTTACATCCATTATGTATATCGTCCAATGCATTTGACACCAGGAAACAAATCTTCTCAAGATTTGTGAACAAAGTTCACACCAGAAAAGCTGCTACTGCTTCTGGTGGAACATAACTGCCATGCTAATCACAGACAAGCATTTCCTGACCTTAAAAATACAATCACAAATCTTGTTGCATCAATCAGCGTGACAAGTCTATTACACTCCGATGAGTAACTGATTATGCCAGTCCCTGTGTTCACCACACTGGGTTGAACATTTGTTGGTTGATGGTCTTGAATCATTACAGAATCTACTTTAGGCTATATTTCACAGGAGGCTATATTTCACAAAAGAAGTAAAAGGAAAACTAAGGAACAAACAAACAAAAAGGAGAATTAGAAAAAAATAGAGTGCAAAAATTTAATTCGTAATTATGACCTTCACGTGTAACAAAAATGTCTGAGATTCCAGGATTATGATAGATATTGGCAGTGGAAATATCCAACCACTGTGAATCAACCAGCAGGACAAAAATAAAAAGTGTGCCCACAGGAAGGGTAGTACATAAGATGTAGCATTCCTCAAGTCCTGAATTAGTGACTAAACAATATTTAACCATTAAGGCAACTAATAACTTCTATAAGAATATTCATTGCTCCAAAAGGAGGAACTCAGAGTTAATAAGGAAAAAACAATTAAAAGTGAATACTTGGCAAACAAATCACAAATTGCACACAGCAAATTGTTCTGATTGCTGTAGATTTTTTTTTAATTAATTTACAAGCTTTTCTGAAATAGTCTGCACAAGTCAAAGGAATGGCAAAAAATAATTCACATCCACTATCTATTATTCATTCTGTAAGCTATCAAAAGAATGTAGAATGTGGTTTGTTTTTTCTCCATGCTCCTTGATTGTCCTATACATCACAGTTATTTTACCTTTTCCTAGGTTGAAAGTGCAGATTTTTCACGAAAGAAAATAATTTAAAAAGCTTTTTTTAAAGGTGTATGAACAAACAGGCAATCTATGAAGCTGAGTTAAATGTAAAATTATAAATCCAGCGGCAAAACTCTGACGAACTATACTAGAGTGAAGAAGTATATCATATGATGAATATCTACTTGCAATGCCTTTGTATCAACTTGAAAACTTCTCAATTTCTGAATATCTAAGCAGTCAACTGACTGCAGTAATAGTGCTCAAATAGTTAAATGTAAATTATATGCTTATATACCTGTCCTGTTTTGGCTAGGATAGACCAAATTTTCACAAGGAGCCAGGTCAGGTGAGTCAAACTGGTGAAGAGCGTATTCCAAACCACATGATGTCATGCTCACTGTAAAAAGGGGCTGGTTGGGAAGGGGTAGGAGGGGTAGTCTGCATAGCTCAGGTCTGAGTTGGGGCTGAATGTCCAGTTGGTCCTTGGGTTGGTAAATCGCCTTGTGTTATCACCCACTGTGTATATTCTAAGTATTTTTGTTATTTCCCTCTCCCTTTGCTGTCCTGGTAAACTGCTCTTATCCAAATCCATGAGGTTTGACTATGTCTGCCCATTCTCCTCCCGGGGTAGGGGTGAATATGTGGTCACAGTGCTCAGCTGCTGTCTGGAGCTAAACCATTACAGTATCTTATTAAATTAATCTACTTTTTGGATATACACATATATAATATAATCTTGTAGTAAGAATAATAGAATGGAAGACTGTGGATAGAGTTGCACTAAGGAATCAAATGCAGGATAAAGGAACAAAAAAATAAAAACTTCTCTGACAGAGACCAGTACCCATGGAACATTTCAGATTGCAAATATTGTTCTTTGTTGGCAGAAATCCAGAAACTTCACATGGATTCATGCAAAACAAAAACTGCCTAAGATTGCTCAGTAATTAGCTTAGACAAGAGAAGATGGAAAAGGTCCCACGGTACCTTCTGGTAAACCAGAAACTCCAGATTGAGTCCTCACTGCTGTAATTGGGAACTCTAACTATTTGGGCTCCTAGTTATTTTGAGATATCCATGAGCAAGTCATATAAATATACTTCTCAGTCTCTTTTGCCTTGCTGATCTCCAAGTCATCTCATTAATTTTAGCCTCTCAAATGTTGGAGAAAATCCTTTCTACCAAGTCTTTTAGATTAAGAGGGCCAACTGTGCCTCATATTTTGGAAGTGCTGGAAACAGATAACTATAAGCACCAGCAGAAATTATATGGTACAATGTTAAGAATCCCCTCTATGTGAAATAGAAAGAGTTCCTTTTTTTTTTTTTTTTTTTACAGTGTCATTTTTGCTTTGTTCTTTAAAGCCCCTTGCAGGAGGCCCAGTTAAACCTATATAGGTTCAATGACTTCGGGCAGTAACAAGCCTTCAGTAATATTTACAAGTTATGTTTAATGGTGTGAGAGTGTGTTTGAAAGCAAAGAGAGCAAAAGGTAAGGTAAGGTAGGCCTATACCTGCCAATTCTTAAAGTTTAGGAATGAACTATCTGAAAGTTATTATCCCCTTTCTATGCTTTCTGTTTCTAGTTATTACTGGCTTGGAAAAATGTGATAGCTGTCACTGACAAACTGTCATCTACTCATCATTTTATTCTGTTCTTACTGCTGTTTGCAGGACAATTCAAAGAGTTTGAAGACAAACACAGCTAGTTCCCTGGAACTAAAGTTATACAAAGCTCTTTTTAGAAGTATGAAGGTAAAGAAATACTTTGCTATAGCCCCGTAAGTCAAGTACACATTAGAGTTTATATTGGAGTATCAAATCTGTCTGTTCATTGAGTCTATACATCACTTACGTACAATATGAAGAAGCCACGCAAGTGATGTATGGAATTATACCTGAAAGGCAGACCTGTGAAATGGAAATCTAGCTGTGGTCAGGTTTTGCCAGAACCTCACTAACCCTAATTTCTCTGTGAAGCAATTCTATGCATGTTCTAGCCTGCAGCTAAATAAGGGACAAGCTAAGAATCAAGAAAAAGGACATAAGACAGGACCTTCATTTCAGAGTCTGAATTCTAATTTCAAAAATGTCAAAGTAAATGGAAAGTGATTTTTATTTAAATAGAACCATGGCCTTGGCTAAAGATTTCATGAAGCAAAGGTAGGAACAGAATGCCAAATAACCTGGCAAGGAGGAGCAACATGGGAAAAAACCCCCAACAAAACAACAGCTCATATTACCGAAAATTATTGCAATTTGCCACATACTTTTTTTTTAACATTAGGTTATGCTTTTGTCAAGAGAATTTAATGAGCTTTCTATGAGACAGCCTGTAACTTCAGCAAAAAGGAATTGTCCTGGAAATCTGTTAACTTTAGTGCTGTGGCAGATCAGATTAAAGCGATCCCTTCCAACACCAAGATCAGTGTTTAATAACCCTATGGTGCTGCAATTAGACACTCTCAAAGACTAGAGCACTTGGTTTGAAGCATTGTACTCTAGAGTATTATATTAGCAAGAAAAATCAGGCAACAAAGGTTAATTCGGAATGCATGACCACCTGCAGAGAGCCTCAATGGGGCAGATGCATTAAGCACCTAGCCGCTTTGTCCTCTGTCACAGGTCCTGGTGCTGGTCATTCACAGCAAGACATGTCATGAGCACCTCCACCACTCTGTAAAATGCCAGACTTCCAAAAATTAACAGTCAGATAATGCACAGCTCAGCTCAGGGTTTGAAAACTGAGGGCATAGTAAGAATGTTCAGCTGAGAAACCTAAGTCGTCATCTAAAATAATAGCTGAAGAAAGCTAGAAAAACACAGAAGCCATACCAATCACTACAGCAGTCTTCATGGGATGCCAAAACTGAAACAGAAAAGTTTTGTTTTCAGAACTTTCACTATTTCACTGAGGATCTTTTTAACAGAAACATTTGACTACCATCTCTTGATACAATAAAAATATATCATAGAATCATAGGGGTTGGAAGGGACCTTGACAGATCATCGGGTCCAAACTCCCTGAAAGTCAACACAAGGAAATATAGACATATTTAAAAAATATTCACACCGTTGAGTTGATAAAGATATAAATATTTGGAAAACAAGAATAAAAATGGTGGAAGGGAGACAAAATGAAATTTTGCTGTACAATTTACTAAAAAATTACCAGGAGGGTACAAAGTTATGCCTGCTGTCTAGAAAATTTGGTCTGCGCAAATATCAGGTAAAGAGTGGATGCTTGAGTAGAATCAAAGTATTTGCAGTTAGAAATGGTGAGGTTTACATATTGAAATTAAAATTTTCTGAACAATAAGCTTCTTTACTGTATTCATTTAGAAATTTCCCATCACTTGATAAATTTAACTTTATAGGGGACATATATAGTTGTGACAAAAGGATGAACGAGAAGATGTTTTTCTGCAAAATTATGAATACTATACTTTCCACTGGAATGCACATGAACCACCTTTGGAACGGGACAATGAGAACCTGAGAGAGGTTGAGGTGAGAAATTTATTAAGAATTTCAGAAAATGCCTCACTAATGGATGATTGAATCCAAGACACCATAAATCAATCAGATATATAGTCTTCAGGGCATTCACCTAGATGGGAAGGCCTCACTGATGTCAGTGATTAATAGTAAAGGTAAATAAAATGTAATGATAAATCAAATAAATATTCTCGAGTGATTTACAGTTGTATGGAGAAGCTTACAAAGGATGTTAGACTTATGAAAGTGAAGGGTCATGGATGAATTAAATCAGTCACATGCACATTTTTAGACGATTTCTTACTCAGTAATAATTGGATTAGTTATATGCTTACTCACATTGGAAAATGCTGGTTTCAGAGTGAAATTTAATATCATATCTCAACAGCCTTTCAGCTGAAATCAATGCTAGGTAGAGGACTGGAAATTATTTGACTGAATGTCAAATTTCAATCTCATTAAATTTTATTTAAAATTATCAGGTGTACAATTTTTTTTTAATCAGGGAACAACTTTGGAAAAATACTTTTAAATCATAATGCTGTTTGAAATTTGAATATAATTCATATTTTTACATTAAACCAAAATTTTTTATAACATTCTTTTCTTTTACATTTTAAGGTGAGAAAGATAAACACCAACTTTTCTAAAAAATTGTTATACTTTTGAACTTACAAGAAAAAAATTAATAACTCGACTTCAGTTCCCATAATACATATTCAGTTTTCTCAGATATTATTATTATTATTGCAATTTTTCAGAAGAGATTAAGTCGCAGCCAGTTAGCAATGAATAAATTATAAGTTTGGTGGTAAAAGAAGTATTAGAGCTGTCTGGGATAAGAATTGCCAAATAACTATGTTTGTACAATGACAGGAACATTTGGATATGTTCAGGTGCTACAAAAAAAGTATTTATTTCTTGATACAAACTTTTCTTACCACAGATTACCATTCCTAAACTTAAAACTTGAAAGTGTATTGCTAGAATGAGCATTGTGTTTCAGTAATTGTTCTCAAAAGGTATTCTGACATTGATTTTGTCTTTATTAAACAACAAAGCAGTGAGTTAATTGGTTCTTTCAGAGACAGTCAGACCCTCCCAAGTAAGTTCATTCTCGTAGACAAAACTAGGCAGAGTTATACAGAGTCACTGGAAAATAATAAGAACACTGCTGCAATTTATTTTTTTTATTTTAATTGAAAAATGAGTGGAAAAAAATGCAATAGAAGATGAAAACCCTTTCATCCTTAGTTAGAACAAGTAAGTGTTATGGACATAGGTACTGCTGGCATTTTGGCTATTTTCCACTGTGAACAGACTAAAACTTCTTCTAACATCTATATTTTAATGAGAGTTTAAAGGTGTGCTAAAAATTCGGAATTAAGATCACCAGACAATTAGGTTTCCATTAAAATCAAAATGAGGATACATGATGCTGTTCAGCAACTAGTTGTGACTAATTCACATGGAGAAGACTAATTGCACTGCAACATCTTAATGTCTGCCCAAGTGTCCTGATTTATTTATAACATGTGGATCCAATGGTGAGCTCCTGGTTACACAAGAGAGCTTGGTATTTATTCCACTTTGTGCTGCTTGGATCCCAGTGTACTAGCAGATGGATTGTGCATAAGATTTAAAGTGTTCTACTTTAAAAGTATAATACCCCCAAAAAAAAAAAATTAGCATTAATAGATTGGGACTGATTTACTACTGTAGGAAGAAAACCTTTCTGTTTATGGTGACGACTGCAAGTACAAAATAAATAGAAAATAAATGATTTAAAGTAAACACCTAACCCTTGGTGGTTTTCATTCTTGTTTTTTAACTCCTTACAAACTGCATTTCTTCAGTTTGTAACAGACAAGTTTTGATTTTGTGTAATGTGAAAGACAAAACTGGGAGTAGTCTGAGAAAATGAACATTCAGAAACTTGTTGAGCTCTGGTTTACTTTACAAACGTGGATCTGCTTGAGAAACACAAGGGACTAAGTAAACACCTGCAAAAATGAATCAGTGTGTTGTATGTGCAGACAGTTATTTGACACATTGCCTCATCGAGATATAAATAAGACAGATAATACAATTAGGTACTTTTCATTTCACACATAATAGAACCTGCTTTTTCCTTTGCACCTGGTTTTGAGTTTTTGTGGTTGCACTTAAGTCATGTTTTCAAGTTTTGCCTTATAACCATATGGACTAGAACCTTATTTTTTACATAGAAACTTGGATTGACAAATAATCTGTTTACTCCAAGACCTAGATGACAACAACAACAACAAAACCAAAAACAAAACAAAACAAAACAAACCCAAAAAATTGCAGTGGTGCAATGCCATGACTTAACAAAGCAGTGGCAAAAACTGTTACACAGCCACTTGCTCACTCTCTCCACCCCACCCCAAGCAATGGTATGGGGGAGAGAAGATAAAGACAGTTTAATAGGACAGAAAAGTAAGAAAATAATAACCATGAAGAAAAACAAAAATAAGTTATTAACAGCACCATAGCTCTCTACACTAAACTGATTCTCAATTTGTTCCTGAACTGTCCTTCCACCAGGCCAACTCCCCCAGTTATATACTGGACATGATGTCATGGGGTATGGAATATCCCCTTGGCCAGCTTTAGTCAGATGCCCCAGCTGTGTCTCATTCCAATGTCTTGGGTGCCCCTTACCTTCCTGTTGGCAGGCCAGTATGAGAAGCTGAAGAATCCTTGGTATCTTGGCACCAATCAAAACATCAGTGAGTTATCAACATTATTCTCATCCTAAATCCAAAACACAGCGTTATATCAGCATTATACCAGAAATTTAACTCTATCCCTGACAAAACCAGGATATGCATCCTCCTTACTCTATTAGGATGCATGAGAGAGTTCATGACTGGAAATCCACCAGAAACAAAGGGAGAATGCATACAGGCAGTGTAGCCTCACCAAATTTTCCATTGTTTGTTCTTTAGTAAATTATTGCTAAAATAATTGCTATTTTAATAGCTGTATACTTTAAGCAATGTTGCCTATGAAGAAAGTGGCCCAACTGTAGTACATAGTATAATGGAAGGTGGTATGCAGAACCACAAATTTAGACAACTTGTATTGTCATACAGTGTTGAGCAGTTCTCAAGGTTTGTATATGGAAGACCAGGTAATGCAGGGAGGTTTAAGGAGGCAGCTGAACATTCATTTCCATGTATTTGTGGATATGTTGGCATAAATCCTTCAGTCTGAATTAATACTGTTCTGAAGTGAATCTCACAATTGTTTCCAGTTACAATTCTTTGATTCAAACTGCTTTCAAAAATGTAAATAAATTATATACTTTTTTTTCTTATTTATACCATTTTCTATGTCCTCTTATGTTTCCCTTTGTCGCTCCGTTGCATGTGTGGTGCAACACACCACAGTATAGGAATGTTTCACAGTCATTAATATGGATTAAATTTAGATTTTATTCCATTGTTTCATGTAGTCCAAATTAAGAAAAAACCTTTCTCTGAGTTCAGCACTGCTACTCATCACTAGTTTTTGCCTTTCTGATGATGTCAGTCATTGGACAGTTTCTGCTGATCTTTTCATGTGTCACCAGCCCTTTCAGTGGGCAAACACCAAGACGTACCCTAAGGATTCCTTACTGGAAACTTTTCCATTTGATGAGTCATACCCTAGCTAAACACCAAAGTTAAAATACATTTAAAAAAAGCAATGATATGTTTAGAAAATATTTTAGTTTGGGATTTTCAGAATATTTTACATTCTTGTTTCTCAGCAAAGTGGAAATCACAGTTCAGAAGGGGGAATAAAACTTTTCTTCTCCTTCTCAGGAATCTCGTGATTACTGCAATCAAGCAAATTTCACTGCTTGCACATGTGAGCACATGTCCTTGTTCTCACTGAAATACTGAACTCCAGCTACAGGAGAATACACTAACTACCTTATTCTAATGTGATGTAAACTGGATTGCTCTGTTGTCTATTGTTGCTACTTCTTCATGACAAGTCTGAAAAACTGTTTTGGACTGATCAACGTGCATTGCTGAGCCTTGAACTAAGAGGTTTTTAATTTAATTTACTTGGAAAAAAAAAGGAAGAAAAATGTAGAAAACCAACAAGGTTTGTTATGGGGAACTATTTTAATCTGTCTTTTTTGCTGCTATTACATTTCTCTTATTCATCTTCTAAACTCAAACAAAGAAAAAGAGTACTTATTTTTTTATAATTTATTCCAAACCTCTGCTTTTGGTGCTTTTCTCCAAGCTCTACTGCCCTTTGCTTGGTTCTTATCACTGCACAGCACCCTACTGGGGAGTATAACACAAATAACCTCTGACATTTGCACCATTGTTTCGAGACACATCAGCATTTATAATATCCATAACAGAATATTCTGTAGTCCTTGGCGCACTCTAAGTCTGGGGGTTATTTTGTGCTGGCAGTTGCTCTTTATGCCTTAACTCCATGATATGCAGGACATCCCCAGAAACTATTGCTGTTCTAAAACTATGTCAGTGTTAAAGCACTTACAATAAACTGAACGGCAAAATGCTATACTAGCTCCAAGTATGCACACCAGGGTTCCTTGAGCAATCAAACTTGCCGAAATTAAAGGTCAAGAGATCAGAACTATAACTTTAAGCAGCCCTGGGGAAGGCAACAATCTTCCACCTTTGTTGTATTATGCAAGCTGCCTATGATCACAGAACGTGAAAAACAGCTATCAGATCACAGGGTCTTTTCAGACCTAGAAGCACCTGCAGTTAGGAACAAAAGAACTCACAAAGCCCTCCTTTCATGAGACAGGCTAGCTGGTAGTTCAGTGTGCAACTCTTTGCTAAATGTGTGAACAGTAATCTCCAGCAGAAGACAATGTTATGGACATTGAAATTTTCTATTGAATTCCTTTCCTGCATCCAGGCTGTCAGAGGAGGATGTAAACAATTAGTTTGTTGGGGGTGAAACAAACAAAAACTCCAAACCAACAAACAAAAAAAAACAAAAACCAAACAAACCAAAACAACAAAACCCACAAACAAAACCCCACAACAAAACCAAACAAAATCCAGAACATGAAAGAGTTTTGCATTTTAAAAGCCGTTTTTATCACGGAATAGGCAGTGGGTTAAGAGTAATCACAGCAAAATAAAATAAAAAGGTTGTATTCACTATCATTTGGAATCAGGGATGAAAAAGTGAAAATGTGCCCAGAATATGCATGGTGACTTTTCTAATCCTGTTTGATTATGGAGTATTCACATTGGCTACATGATTATGGAGTATTCACATTGGCTCTTACTGGGGTACAGTGTGAACTGGGTATGTACACTGTGAACTGAGTATGTACAGTCTGCCTAACAGTACTGTGAATAGCCAACACCAGTTGCTGAGACTCATAGGCTAAATCTGAGTTGTATTCAATGCAGTTGATTTGAAAAGCAGCAGATACTCTTGCTCTGTGTTGTACTGTTTTCTACATTTGCTATTTGGTTTTAATCAGAACTTCAGTTTTCAATCAGCTCTCCTGATAATCCTACTTACTGCTTGTTATTGCACATATAAATTAGCATAGGCTCAGAGATCACAACCTGGGTTCCTTCTGATGAAATTAAACTAGAAGATGTGCTCCATGAGTTCACCTAAATGTTCTCTGTCTGCTAATAGACATCAGTCCCTGGAAACAGACTAGAGTAAAATGAAATTAAATTCACCCAAGTGTGTACAGTATGCATATCAAATCTCCAGCATTAACTGCTTTGTTCAACACTTGATCCTTTTGCACTGTTAATGTAGACGCAGTGTTTGCATTCCCTATTCCTCCATGCAGTCTGCAAGTGTCTAGCGCTCCTCCTGACAAACTAATGGCAGGCAAAGCTGAGACTAGTTACAGATCTCATCAACTTTGTTGCTTGATGAAATTTGGGATCAATTATTTATCTACCTAATAGCAGGCATATCATAGCTTATCACTGTAAATGGGCAAGACAGTGGTGCAGCAAGCTGAATAGCACAAATAGCACAAGTTCAAGCATATACTCAGAAAGCTTCACAGACACAGGATTCCTCCCCTCATATCATATTCTCCAAAGAATACAACTGAAAGATTTTCTTAAGTACAGGTAGATTTTCTTAAGTACAGGTTTATCTATAATATTTGAAATTATGCATGACAAGAGGTCATGTCTGTGCTTAAAATGCAATTTAGAGGAATTCTATTTTGTGGCAAAATGTTTAAATTATATATGTATTCTATTAAATTTATACTGTAAAACCTCCACACCACATTCCACACCCCCCACACCCCTCCCCCAAGAATATTGTGGTAAAACTGAACATCCAAACATATCCCCAAAAAACTGTTGTGTTAGAGTTTCAGATTTGGAGAAGGTGACTCAGTCATGAAATATATAGAAGTAACTGACACAAGTATTGGAGTGCACAGTACAGAATTTACTGCATTAAGATGATTCTTTAGGAGCTATATGTGGCACGTGGAAGTTGAAGAACTATGCAATATTCTGTTAAGGTCAAAGGTGTGAACTGCAGGTTGATTTCACATGGTGGGCTTTCCCAGCACTAAAACAATGCAAGCCCTGTTTATACATCCCACATATAGGTAGCATTTGTTAAGTGACACCCAAGCAGTTCTAGTATCAAGTGAAACTTAGTACAAAGGTGTTCAGTGGCAAATTATTCCCATGTGTCCACTGGACCAAGAGATCTGTTTTTCATCTTTTCAGCTATCTATGTCACTGTCTTCCTGTCCTAGACCATAGTCAGTGTGTAGTCATCAAGAAATGATGGTAAATGGAGCTTACTAATGTAAGAAATAGAAGTTGTTCTTGCTTTCACTTACTGGATTGAAAGAAACCCAGGAATTTTTACACTATTTACCAGTGCAGGACTGCTATATACAACTCGACTTGATACTCCCATTTCTTCTTCCAGCCCTACTCTCCCAGAAAAAAGGCAAGGGTTTTATTTCATACGTTCTGGAAGTCCCTACTAATATTCTTTTAATTTCTTAAAGTTAATTTTAAAAACACTAGAGTATTTTTTAAGACTCTTCCATGATGTCTTTTAAGACATAAAACTTCTTTATGTGGGCTTGTGGAATGGATGCTAAGCCTAAGAGAACAGAAAAGGAAAGACATTAGCTAATTCTCCTGTAAATGCCAGCTCCATCTGAGGAGAAAACTAGTTCAATATCTTTACCTGGGAATAGACATCAGTTCTCTCCTTATCATTGTTTCCCACTCCTGGTCTGTTATATCAGCCCTGTTAATATTCCCAGCACCTTACTGACACATCTCTGCAGAACTGGAGAAAAGGACATGGTAAAGTGGTGAGAAGAGAGATAATAACATGATCAAAAACCAAAACAGCAAAATGAAATAAAATGGAAACAAATGAAAGCAAAAAGCCAACTCAGTATCACACCTAGTAAATCTACACCGTATCACTGCCATACAGAACACATTAAGCATAACAGAACTGACAGGTTGAACTACTACTGGCATTTCCTTTCCTTTTAACGACCTAATCTTCAAATTAATTCATGATGCTACATTGCTTCTTTTATTAAATTGTGTAGATTTTTCAAGTATACCAGCTAGAAGATGCAGTTAATTCATATGGGGAAAGGAATGATGTATCTACATTTCCATTATAGTTCAGATGAGAGATGCATTATTGAAGGAAACTTTCTGATTGTCACTATTTGCCATGTGTTTTTTGCCATCACAGTACATCTTTACAGCACATGAACTGAATTTGATTTCAAAGAAACTGAAATAATCAAGTATCAATCAAGTATCTTATCCAATACATCTAACACTGATGAGTGTCCAGTTTGCAGTACCTGACTAGAGGTAGTCCAAAGTAAAACCTGCTGACATGTGTCTGGTGTGGACAACACATTATTCTTATTTTGCAATGGTATCTCATTATTTGCTAGTATAGAAATCAACAATAAAATTTTCATACCATATCTGAGAAAAATGGCCAAACTCATTGGCAACTTCAGATATGTCAAAAAACATCTGAATCAATTTTTGGAGCACTTTTTCTTGTCTTGAAATAAAAATAAAATCAGCCATTAAGTACTAAAAATGGTAAAGTCAGTGTAAGAAGAAGATATTTTCTCAGGATATGCCCATTTGAATGTAGGGACTTAAAATGAAAACTATTTTTCCATCTTGGTTGCAGATGTTGTTATCATTCTGCCACAATCTAGTAGACGATGAATGGCGTTATTATTATTTGCACAGTGTTTGCTCATCCAGGAAACCAGATAAAATCCATAAAATGTCTAGAAAGGTAGGATAGTTGTGAAGGTGTACAAATGAATGCAGAGAATGTAAATTATTTACTGGCATGTAGAAAGTCTTTATTGTGGACATAAGCCAATCTGAGAAAGACTTTTGATATATACAGATCATATAATAGATACATCCAAGCATGAGAGCATTAAAAACAATTACAAAATTTCATATATCCCCCACAGAACCGTTTTTACACTATGAGTCTTAGAACCCATGAAAAAGGTTGCCTAAATATCACATTAAAAAGAAGTTGTAACTAAGTTATATTTGGCAAGATGTGAACACATGAAAGCCAATTCAATACAAATGTCAATGTCTCTAACTCACAAATTCTCTAATTCATTCTTGTTTTTATTACCCTCCACTCCATAAAATGTTGTCAATGTAGAACACAGAGTCATAGATAAATTTATACTAGTCAGTCACGCAACCTATAAAGTTAATGTAATTATCAACTTTACATTTTCTTCTTGGACAAAATGCAAGATAAACTGGAAACCACAAAGAAAAGATAGTTCTGGTTTCACTAATAAAGAAACTAACAACCAGAGAGTCACTAAGGCTTCAGAATATGGAACATTTTAACAGAAAGGACTTGTGCTGACTGCACTGCTTGATCCATATCTTAGGGCCATAATTAACACCATGGTTTACTTTGACCCTACAGCTTTCTGTGGCCAAGAAATTGGTCCCATATAACATTCAGTGTCTCTGTCAATCTAATTAGGTTTCATACAAGAGAGATAATGAAGTCCTATTTCACAGTGTTGAAAAAACCCAAAAAAACAACCAACAACAAAAAGCAAACTAGTGAAACTTTCGCAAGTAAATCTGCAGAGCCATAGACTTTGCCCATTGCAGACATATTTTCCTTTGTTGCCACTTGAATATACAGGCAAAATGATCCCTTTGAGTGTCAATAATGATAATAGTGAGAGAGTCTGTAAAAATAATTGGAAACTATTGAAAGGTATAATAGGACAACTAAGGGCACAATCTTAGGTGATATTTCCAAAACCAGAAGAAAATAACACCTCACTATACAGCAGTGGTTATGTATAATTTCTTTGTTCAGATAATAGTACTTTGTATATATGTCAATCAAGGATTACATGAATACTGTTAAAAATTGTGAAGTGAGATTTCTGGATAATAAAAGGGACTTTGAATCAAGAGATCTGGTTTTCATATCTACCTTTCACATACACTTCTGCTGTAACCTTGGGCAAAACATATTCCAGCTACACTTGTCTCAGTTTTTCTAGCCATAAAATAGAAATGATACTTCCTCACCTCATTGGAATGAGGTCATGGTCATTTTGGTACCGTTTGTTGCACATATTTCAGAAGACAGGCAGCTATATAACTCAAGTATTATTTCATAAGGGGAACATGATACAATTGCCCTGTGTGCATCTAACTGTGAGGATGAGAAAAATCACTGTATTTCCCACACCTCTACTAGATCTTTTCTTTTGTTCTATTTTATTTGAATGAATCCTCTGTTATTATTTTCTGTTAATCATATTAAAGATGAAAAGTTTAGGATGCATTCATTTTAGATGTACTACATAGAATCTTCATCTGCATCTTCAAATACCTTTTTTGCCTAAAAAACCTTTGTATGATATTTCCTTTAGGTTTGTTGCGGGTTTTTTTCCCTAAGCTTATCAGTTGCCAACATAATTACCTAATTACAAAGTAGTTTAAACTTGACATTAGAAATTGTGATCAAAAAATTACCTGGAATTCTGCAAAGCTTTTGAAACTGTCCCATGAAACATCTTTGTCTCTAAAATGGAGAGACGTGAATTGGATGGATCGACCACTCATTGGATAAGGAATTGGCTGGATAGTAGCACTCAGAAAGTTGGGGTTAATGTCTCTATGTCAAAGTGGAGATCAGTGATGAGTGGAGTTTCTCAGGGGTCTGTACTGTGACCGGCACTGTTTAACATATTTGTTGATCACATGGCCAATGGAATTGAGTTCACCCTCAGTACATTTGTGGATGACACAAAGCTGTGCGGTGTGGTCAACATGCTGGAGGGAAGGGATGCCTCCAAACTCTGAAGTCGTTTCACACTTTTCATGAGGTTTTACTCCAAGATATGTTTTCAGGGGAAAAGAGAAAAGGAGTGTTTTTTAAAAGTCACAGTAAGTTGAGATAATAATTTTTTAGTCCTTTTTTTCAGATTCTATAACTTTCTAATAGTTTATCTTGACACCTTGACAGGCTAGAGGGAAGGGATGTCATCCAGTGGGACCTTGATAGGTTTAGGAGGTTGGCCCATGCAAAATTCATGAAGCTCAACAAGGTCAAGTGCAAGGGCCTGCAATCCCAAGAACAGCTACAGGCTGGGCAAAGAATGGATTGAGAGCAGCCCTGAGGAGAAGGACCTGGGGTTGTTGGTGGATGAGAAGCTCAGCATAACTCGACAATGTGCACTTGCAGGCCAGAAAGACAGCTGTACCCTGAGCTGCCTCAAAAGAAGTATGACCAGTATCCTCACGCTATGTGAGGATAGCACTTGGAAGAGAGGCATTCCAGGTAGCAGCTGGCATCACCAAACACAACAGGCACATAATTTGGCTTTCCTTCTTTTTCAATCCCACCATGAGTATACATCTCTTCTGAGGGTTGTCATAAAAATTCCCCCATCCTACAGAATCTCCAAAGAGCAATTATTTTTATACCAGGCCTAAGGTTGGAAGGTCCTTTCATAGTATGACAGTATCACAAAGCAATATCAACAACAATGAAACTGATTATAACAATGTTTTTTTCACTTTTTCTTGAAATCGGTATCCTTATATGTGAAAACATTGTTAAGCTGTGAGCATAGAATACAACTACCTACTTTAAATGTAATTGTTTGCCTTAAATTTCAGCACACTCCAGAGTAAGAGTTATAATTTTTACCCTCCTGTTTTAATGCAATATGGCAACAGAGCTGGCTTCTGAACATACATAATTTGTCAATATTTTTATCACAAATCTCTGACCAACAAAGAAGGTAAAAGCACAATAGTATTTTGGAATATGTAACTGCCTCAGGCAAAAGAATTGATTATACTATAGCAATCCAAGAGTGAAAACATTATGCAGAGACTTAGCTTTGTGATTTGAGCCAAGTTAGTATAAAAATCATTATTAGAATGGTCTATTATATATTGGACCAAGGGAATTGGAGACTATTGCTCCAATGATAATGGTCATTGAGTTGTACTTCTTTTTGTATTCTTGCACACACAATTACTCTAGTATCACATCAAATGTCATTTGAATAGATATTGCAGTAGGATGAAATTCACCTACTCCTTTACATAGAAGAAAGTAAATAGATTTTGTGATGTGAGCAGAGTGAAGAAGGCCTATGACCAGCAATTTCAGTTGAACAGTAGATGTTGTGACACAGGAGCACTACGGGTGAAATGCATCAACAGTACAGAGAATTGATTTATGTCTTCTACGTAATTTTTTACAGATCCCAATACATACAGCATAGGAACCCTATAACACCACACTTAGTGTGCATGTGTATAATTAGAAAGAAACTAAAGGAACAAGAAAGAAAGGAAATCAGAACAGATATAAAAAAGAAAATATATTTAGAAATAGCCATTTGAAAAGAAAGAAATATATGTAACAGTCCTCACTCTGCTATCCTGTGTCAATGGGATAGACGCAAACTTCTCAATATCATATAATTGGAATATTTGACTTTGGGCAAGTTTCGAGATTTTCTTTTGTTCTAAGGCTGGGCTCAAACTAGTCAAGTAAAAGTTGTATGAAGAGTGTTCAAACCTCTCCTGATTATTTTTTTTCTATGTAAGTATGGATACAAGCAGTAAATATATATGAAAGTCAGTTAATAAGGCAGGCTTCTAGAATTTTATTTTTATAGATAGCAAGTACTTTCTATGATTTGTCATTATGTGAAAAAAAGTCTGGATATCTGAAAGCTCGAGTAGTTAAATGGGGGAACTCTGTAGAAATATGCTTAGAGAGTTAAATAACATATGAGGTGACAGAGATGTTTGTCAAGAGTGAACATGCAGCACTCTTCGGAGACATGTTAAATTTCAAAAAACTGCAAATTGTTTAAAGCACGAAGGCATTTGGTGTCTTTGGACAGGAGTGGGGTGGAAGATTTTTGAACATAAGTATCAGCACATTTTTATATTTGGGAGTAACAACATAAAGATGATGCAAAAAAAAAAAAAAAAAGCCTGCTTACCCTAGGTACTTCAGAAAAAAGTACCTTCTTGATGGTTATTTTACTTAAGGCATTTCCCAGATTTATTGTACAAAACAATAGCTATGTAAATGGCAGAAGAAAAATAAGATGCATATAAACTACAGTTTTCTTTCATTCCACACTCTCTTCTCAATTTTTGTTCCAGGTTTGTTTGTTTGCTTGCTTTTTCCCCCTTAGATTTGGCATACAACAGATCTCTGTGATCTTTGCTCAGTTAAAGGTGGAAAAGGAACTGAAACAAAAGAGGTATGGACTGAATTGTTCGTGGGCCATTTGACACAGCTGTTGCAAATATTATACACTTGAATTATGCTGTGCCCTTTTACATGAAAGAAAATTGTATTTGCCACCATTTGGAGCTGTTCTGCTTTGTTATTCATAAAAAAATTATTTTAATCTTTATTCATTCATTCATTTTGTTGGTTTTGTTTCTTGTCAACAGTTCCTTAAGGACTTTGATTTCTCATCTAAAATGCAGTTTCTAAGATTTATAGGATTTTATCTGGCTGTAAAAAGAATATAAAACATGAAGACCAATTTGCCTCTGTATACTCATGTGATTGCCAGAGACTGACCTCAAGATGTCAGATTTCACTCTGTGGGACAATATATGAAGTCAATTTGTTTGATTTTAAAAATTTTATTTGGAGGCAAAGTTTTGTTACCCTTACTCCAAATAGGTAAGATACCAGCTTTGTAATGTCATTTAATGTAATATTTTATGGTTTCATATAAAGTCATTTAGCCATGGGGGATAATCAGTTGGAAATGACCTCAGTCCCTCATTGTGACTAGAAAGCTAATGTTACCCTTAGATAAATGTCCTTGGGGTAGACAAAGTAGACTATGTAAGAATAAGGATTTTATATTATCCTCGTTTTGTCAGTGAGGGAATCATTATATGAATATTGTAACCATTGTGAGATTCAAGATTCAAAGAAGATATTGAAGAGCCATAGGGAAATAATGCAGAGCTCTTCAGTCAAGTAAATGAAACTGGAACTGGAACAGAATCTGAATAAAATTAGTATTGAAAGTATAACAAAATTTACTACTTATTTATAATAATAATTTATTAATTACTTTTTCTGGATTCTACATGACCAAAAATTCTTAAAAGTTTTAGTGACAAAGCACAATTTTAATAGGAATTAATTCATCCAAATTCTATCCAAATGTTGATCCAATCTAACTAGATCATTTTAACTGCCTCTTTTGATCCTATAATGCATGAACCCTAAGTAACACTTATTTTTAATGTTAGATATGTTTTCACAACTAGGAATTTGGACTTGTATTCATTTCATTTAATAGATTGTTCAAATGTGCAGATCATGTCTTTTTCACATACACAAGGAGGCCAGAATACATAGAATTCTGTCTAAAAATTGATAAATATATTTTACTTGATTGGTGAAGCTGATCTGCATGTGCATAACAACTTTAATGTGCTTTAAATTGACGTGCAAAGCACCTTTGCCTTATGAATGCACTGTTTCTCAAACTTCCAGGACATGCCAGATGCATGCTTGTCCCCACAAGCTCAAATTTCTGGACACTAAACCTTACAGAAGACAGGGAATTCAGAAATCAAATAATTAATGTTAAACCAAGTAACCCACTATGCAAAGATACATAATTTTCAGGTTTGATTAAAGATCCAAGTTGGTTTACTTTTCCTTTGTAGTCATTGGAGGCATGAGCTGACAGAATTAATCAAACCAGTTTTCCTGAATTCTAAGCTACTTCAGTTGCATAGTTAAAATTATACTGAACGTAAATGTTTCACTCTATAAGTAAATATGTGGGTTTAAATGAGAACTGGAATAAAGCATGGAGGTATGTAACCAACCTTCCTTCCTTCCTTCCTTCCTTCCTTCCTTCCTTCCTTCCTTCCTTCCTTCCTTCCTTCCTTCCTTCCTTCCTTCCTTCCTCAAATGACAAAAAGCCCCAGCATGTTTTCATCCCATTCTGTACTGAAGCTGGAAACTCAAAGTTAAGAAGTAGGAATATGACTGAGCTTTTGACTCCCTGATTCAGGTTTAACTTAAATCTGTATTTGTTTTAATTTCAAATAGAGTCCAGCTTCCCCAATATTTTTAAGAATTCAAAATAAAAAGGGAAATGAACAGTGAAATGTATTATCAAAACTCTCAATATGAGCTTTTGTCACCTTTGACAATAGATCAGAGCAAAGAAAGCTACCTTACTTCTTTTCTCTCTTTCTCAATCTGGCAAGCAGCATGGTAACAGTCATTTCCCCACCAGGAAGAAATAAAGTATCCTAACAGCTGCTACTGCTATCTGTTATTTATCCCTTGTAATGTCAGTCTGAAGCAATTTTATCTCACAGCACAGTCTCTGCCTGGCAGAAGAATGGTTGGTGAATGATGGTATAGATGACAAAGTTGATGAACAGTTGGACTCAAACTGGAAAGACGCCATTTGAGTTATTAAGCACAATGAAGGCCCTATAATCCATGAGGAGTTGGTTAGTGATCTGCTACATAACCTAGATATACACAAGTCTGTGGGGTCAGATGGGATACATCCAAGAGTGTTGAGGAAGCTGGCATAAAGGCTCGCTAAACCTCTTTCTGTCATGTATCAGCAGTCCTGGCTAACTGGGGAGGTCCCACTTGAATGGAGGCTTGCAAATGTGACACCCATCTACAAGAAGGGGCAGAAGGAGGACCCGGGGAACTACAGACCTGTATGTCTGAACTCGGTGCCAGGGAAGGTGATGGAGCACATTACCTTGAATGCTATTATACAGCACCTGCAGGACAACCAGGTGATCAGGACCAGTCAGCATGGGTTCAGGAAGGGCAGGTCCTGCTTAACTAACCTAATCTTCTGCTATGATCCGGTGACCCACCTAGTAGATGAGGGAAAGGCTGTGGACATTGTCTACTTGGACCTCGGTAAAGTCTTTGACACAGTTTTACACAGCATTCTCCTAGAATGGCAGCTCATGGCTTGGATGGGCATATACTTCCCTGGGTGAAACACTGACTGGACAGTCAGGCACAAAGGGTTGTGGTAAACAGAGTTAAATCCAGTTGGAGGCTGGTTGTAAGTGTTGTTCCCCAGGGCTCAATATTGGGGCCAGTTCTGTTAAAGTCTTGATCAGTGGCATGGATGAAGGAGTTGAGTTCATCCTTGGTAAGTTTGCAGATGGTATCAAGATTGGCAGGAGTGTTGATCTGCCAGAGGGTAGGCAGGCTCTGAAGAGGGGCCTGAACAGGCTGCATCAATGAGCCAAGGCCAAGTCCCACATCCTTGACTTGTGTCACAGCAACCCCATTAAAAACTACAGGCTTGGAGGGGAGTGACTCAAGAGCTGTCTGGAGGAGGGACACCTAGGTGTGTTGATCAACAGCCTGCTGAATATGAGCCAGCAGTGTGCCCAGGTGGCCAAGACAGCCAATGGCATCCTGGCCTGCATCAGGAACAGTGTGGCCAGCAGGAGCAGGGAAGTGATCCTTTCACTGTACTCTGCATTCAGGTTGCATCTGGAGTAGTGTTCAGTTTTGGGCCCCTCACCACAAGAAGGACATCGAGATGCTTGAGCATGTCCAGAGAAGGGCTACAAAGCTGGTGAAGGGTTTAGAAGACAAATCTTATGAGGAGCAGCTGAAGGAGCTGGGATTGTTTAGTCTAGAGAAAAGGAGACTGAGGAGAGACCTCATTACTCTCTACAACTGCTTAAAAGGTGATTGTAGTGAAGTGGGGGTGAGTCTCTTCTCCCTGGTAGCTAGTGACAGGACAAGGGGAAACAATCTGAACTTGCGTCAGGGGAAGCTTAGGTTGGATATTAGGAAAAATGTCTTTACTTGAAAGAATTGTCAGATATTGAAACAGGCTCCTCAGGGAAGCGCTTGAGTCACTAGCCCTAGAGGTGTTTAAAAGAAGAGTAGATGTTGTACTTGGTGACATGGTCTGGTGTTGGACCTAGTAGGGCTGGATAGATGGTTGTATCTGATGATCTTGAAGGTCTTTTCCAACTATAACCATTCTATGATTCTATGATTTGTTCTATAAAAACACAAGCACAAATGCAGATGGGGTGGAGAATTGATTGAGCAGCAATGAGAGGAAGGACTTGGGACTACTGGTGGATGAAAAGCTCAACATGAGTCAGCAATGTGCACTTGCAGCCCAGAAAGCCAACCATCAAAAAAGCACAGCCAGTAGGTCAAGAGAAGTGACTCTTCCCCTCTGGTCTACTCTTGTGAGACCCCACCTGGAGTACTATGTCCAGCTCTGGGGTCCCCAGTACAAGAGCTGTTGGAACGAGTCCAGAGGAAGGCCTCAAAGAGGGCCAGAGAACCTCTTCTGTTAAGAGCTTGGGGTAGTTGGAGAAGAAAAGGCTCCAGGATGCAAGGATCTTCTGGCTCAGAGTTCCACAAAACAGGTTTCTGCAATGCCTAGCCCATTAGGTGACCCATGGGGACTTGTAAAGCCACTCAGCCTTGGATTGCCTTGAGGCCCCATCTCAGTCAGCATGGGGACCTGTGTAGATAGATCAGTCTTGAGTTGTCCTGCAAATGAGACTGAATGGATAGTGCTGCATAATTCAATGAACTGAAACCTGTGTTGAGCCTTGAAAATTCTTCAACAAACAATATTCCCTGGGTCCCAATCAAGTCACTATTCAGCTGTCTAGCAGTAAGATAAAAGCAAGCCAGAGGGTCTCCATTTGGCCTTATGGGCCAGACAATGCAAAGATACGTAACAGAGCATAAGATAAGGGAGATCACTGGTAATGACAAAGGTGGCATTGTCCACGAGGACACAGCCCCTCCCACTGTCAAATAAAACCCCTTGGATATACTCTGACAAGGAGTCACTTCTCCAACTCTATGAGGAGACTCTTAAACCTGGGCCAGGATGCTGGCTAAGTTAATGTACTGAGAACCCTTACCAGAGAGATGGGTAAGTGAATATTAGCTATGCTTTAAGTTTGTAGTCTTGGGTGATTAACTAACACACGTGTAGTATTTAGTGAGCTTGTGATAGTGTGTTCAGTGAATCTGGTGTGGTTGTAATATTGAATCTCGTGACTCTGTTGCGGGCAGTAACAGTGAGTGAGGTAACTCGGTTGCAGGAAGTAATATTGGATTCCGTAACTGTTATGTGGGCAGTAGTGTATTTGTGACTCTCTTGTGGCTGTGGTAAGTGTCGTTGTACTTCTAAACAGAAATAGTGCATTTCTCTGTTGTACCCATTAAACCTGCAGTAGTGATGTACTGAATGCACGTGGTTCAAAAATAACTTAGTCTTATTTTTTATTTTTAAAACCCTGCACTCGAGTGTCTTTCTGTCACAGGGAGACCTTATTGCAGCCTTCCAGTACCTGAAGGGGACATATCCATGGCAGGGGTGTTGGAATTACATTATCTTTAAGGCTGAAACAACTACTGTATGGTTCTGTGATTGTATGAAAATATCAAGTCATATGAGAATAAGAACATATGGGACATTTTGTCTTGCAGCTGCACATGAAGTAAACTGAGTAGTATGGCAATTAGCTAATGTTTGGTTTGAGTTCTATTCCCTATGTACAGTATGCCTTACTTTTAACTTTTTTGTTGAAAGTGTTTCTACTTCTGATAAAATTCTTTTTCTTTAACTTGGTATTTATTTCAGTCACAAATGTGTGACATAACACTTAACAGTGCTTTTGACTTATTTCTCGCAGTGTTAAAACTGTAGGTTCAGTTGGTATCATTTATTCCAAAGTTTTCCAAAGGAGAAGTGTTCAGAGGTATAAGCTGTAGACTTTATTCATATTGCTCTTATTATTGTTGGTGTCTATAGTGTTTTATTCTCTTTTGACATAATATGGTGTGATGGTTTAGCCCCATGCAGCAGGTGAGCACCACACGCAGCTTGCTTACTCCACCGCCATCAGGATGGAGAGGAAAACAGGCAGGCAAAGGCAAACCGTGGGGTTGGGATAAGGACAATTTGATGACACAGCACAGGGAGAGGGAAAAGACAGCAGAATTTAGAATATACACAAACGTTGGTAACACAAGGCGATTTACTGACCCGACAACTGACCAGATGCTCAGCCCACACTCAGACTGTCACAGAGCTGTGCTGAACCACATCTCCCCAACTAGCCCCCTTTTATGGTGAGCATGATGTCACATGCTAGGGAGAAGACACTTGGCCAACTTGTCTTACCTGTCCTGGCTCTTTGTGGATATTTACTCTATCCTAGCAGAAACCAGGACATATGGAGAAAAAAAAATCACACCAGACTTTCTTATTGACTTCCATAGTTGGGATTTGTTAGAATATTTATGGTTTAGGATTATTTTTTTTTTTAAGCATCACAAATGGACAATGTAACTGCTGTTTTCTTCCTAGAACCTCAGTAACATCTTCATACTTTTTTCATACAAGTCAGCAATAGTGAATCTTGTAACAAACTCTGTAATGGTTGAAAAATTAATTTCAGAAAATTTATTTCCTTTCTAACCTTTATTTCATTACATTTTCTATCTTTTTTTTCATCTCAGTCACAGGATTAATCTCAAAGCATATGTACCTTCCCAGAAGAAATATTATTTAATCTCTATCATCTTGGGAACCACCTTTAAATAATATGTGGAGTAGTGTCACATGGTATCTATGTAGACTTTTAGTTTAAATGTAATGAGCAATGTTAGAACACGAAACACTGCTTATGCTCTTAGAAGCTATCTGTCATACCTCAATTGATATTTTCAGTCAAATGCGTTGAGGGTACTTAATTCTAGAAATAACAGCCAAAGCATATACTTCTATAATAAACAGTTTTTTATAATGGCTAACTAATAATTCCTACTGTCATGTAGCACAGACATTTCCTTTGAGGAATGCACCATATCTTCACTCTTTAACCATGTTAAAGATACTGTAGAAGATGATGCATAACTAGAGAGAGAAAAGAAGTGTACGTGTAAAAGCAGAGCACTGGTTCTTTGACATCAAACTACTGAAGTAACCTACTCATCTCTAGCCAACTATGAATGTTCCCCTGCACTTCTCTACTAAGAATTTTTCATCAAAACTTTTACAACAATTATGTCTACTAACATAAAAATGATCCTACAGCTTTCTTTGAATACACATTTAATTTGATCAAAAATACTCATAAGGGAGAAAAAGGGACAAAACCATTAGATTATATATTTCTTTTAAAAATACATGCTATTTAGAATTGAATATTAATTTTCATTTTGGAGGAATGGGTACTCTTGTAAGCAAAGAATACTCTTTAACGTTAAAAATACAGACTTAAGAATAGGTGTCAAGACTCACCAAAATGGATAAAACACACAGATTTTTAAAAAAAAAAAAAAGTGACAGAAGTCCAGCAATTTAGTAATTCTATTTTTCCAAGATGATCCTAATAAGAAACAAAGACTAATGAGGTCATTTCTCTTCTAGCCAGCTAGCCTGGGAAGAGGTGTGGAGCAGGTAACAGCAAAATCCCCTCCCCCAACTCCCAAACCAGTTCTCAATAAGATATCATTACATTTCAGTTCCCAAAAAATATGCTTAAAGTGTGCTGTGCAGAAACAATGTCCACAGCTTTGTGACATCTATGTGACTTTATGCTGTCACTAAATAATGTATTTAAAATGGAATTACATGTGTGTAAGAGCTGTCAGACTTGCAAATAGCAAATTTACAGGGGGCTTTGAAAACATCCAGAGCTGGGTATTCAAATATTGCAGCTCCATTGTAGTTGGCAGTTGTCCATCCATTTATGTGTCAGGATCTGAGCCGCTGTTCATTGCTTGCTTCTTTTTTTTATTTTACTTTTTTATTTATTTCCCCAGCTAATTTGGCTTCTGTGCTGGAGATAAATATGATTTTGATTTACATAGTACTGTGAAGATATTTTTGTAGCTTTCAGTATGTATTTATTTTCAGATAACTCCTACTTTAGGTTGAATTTTTTAATTCTCCTGATCACTTAATTACCAATTAAAAAAATTAAATTTAAAATATATTTTCTGAATAAATTAGTATGCATAATTTAGTGTAGATAGATAGATAGATAGATAGACACACACTTATTGGTACATATATAGAGAGATTTATATTGATCATATGCCCTACTTAGCATTTATTTGTGTTGAATTTTATCTTCCATTTCATTGCCCAGATTACTTGTATGGTTTTCCCCTCATAGCTTGGGCCTAAAATCATATCTAATATTTCCCTATAAGCAGTAAAGTAAGTGATTCATTATTCTGTAAGATGAAATATGTGGACCATCTTCCTAAAGTATGTACCTCTTTCCACACACTATACTAGAATATTAAATGCCAAGTTTAGTCTGTATATTACACTTCTAGACAGCTACAGTAAGATTAGATCAATTCCAATCCTGGTATCATAAGGTCTTTCAACTGTTCATTCTAGGCACATTAATCTAATTATATTTTAAATTATTTTATAGTTGTTTAATCAGAAATCTCTGTGACCTTGGTATCCGTTATCTTTACTAGACCATTGGCAAATACAATGAAGAGCATCAGGTGCTGAAGGATCCTCACTGGTAGCCCACTTTTACAGTGAAAAGTGAAAATTATTCCTATTTTAATTTTTCTAAGTTCTAGCAGGTCACAAAAACAGCTACAAGACTTTTCCTTCAATCCCAACGTAGTGTCTCTAAGAATTTTTAGTGAACTTTTCCAATTAGCATCTTTTTTGAACTCTTAAGCACATGTCACTCAAATCAGATTTATCAGTATCTCTGATTTTCTTAAATAATTTTAATAAACATATAATGTATTATTTTCTTCTGAAAGAGGTACTGCTTCTTCTGTATTTACTTCTTACCAATGTATCTTCTAATTCCATTCTTTAATATGATTTCTATTGATCCATTCAATACAGAACATCCTATTTGAAATTAATATCACTTTTCCACGTTCCATTCCTGCAGCTGTTTTGAATGTGAGGTTATAAACTGGAACTAGTAATATAAAAATGTCAGATTCAAATTCCTTTAGAAGTCTTGGGTGAATACTGTCTGTTCCTGGCAAATAGTTTTTGTTCATTTTCGTCAATATCAGTTCAGTTAGAGTTCCTCAGACTCACCTCACTAATAATGTGTGTTATATTATTAAAGGCATTGGATGTTTCTTGTATGATGTGACAAGTTAGGGCTCCACCATCTTTGTCATTGAGATGATATCATCTGTGATGTCATCATCAGACATCTGATTTCCAGGGCACTTAGCAAGCATATTTATACAATGCTTCTTTCTTAATTTTTTCCTTAGAAACTATTCTTTTTTTTTTTTCTTGCTTCATTGTGATTTTATGTTTACCTATGAAGTGGTAGGTTTTTTGTTTTGTTTTGTTTTTTCTCTTTTATTCAGAAAGACTTCCACTTTAGGGAGAAAGCTTTTCTAGCTTTTCTACCACTTACGACTTTCTTTAGTCTTCTGGTTAGCTGTACTCAGGACATGATAGTGCTTGAGTCCCTTTATTTTTAAATTTTTTATTTATTTTTTTTTAATCCTAAAGCCTTAATAAATGGTCTTAGTCATTCCTTGTGCTTTCTGAAAACATTTTAGCCTTTTATCTGCTTTTTAAGTATGGGTTTTCTCACTTTTAAGGTATTTCTTTTTTAATGAAAAATAAAACATTATTCTGTTGAATTATGAATGTCTTTTTTTTACTTCTCTAAAGTAGAAAATCACTATGGTCACTATTAATATAGTCCTTGGATCAAGTTTTTTGCCTTTTTGAAGAATAAATCAAAATATTTTATTTCTTTGAATTGTTAGAGGCAAATTGATCCAAAAAGCATTTGAGTTTAAAAAATGTAACGCTTTATAGCACAGCATTCACCCAGTCTATGTGGGAACCATTTAAATCTCCCGTTATGATTATGATTATGATTATGATTATGCTTTCTTACCATTTTACAACCATTTTCAACATTCTGTCTGAGTCATTGATCATATATAGCCCTAATTTTAAAATCTTCAGGTACGGTATTACAAGCTACTGAGATTGTGTGCTATGTTTGGTGGAGTTAAATTCTATGTACATTTGGCCAAGTTTCTATTTGTAAGTGGCCTGCTGACCATAGAAATTTATTTTCTTTACTCCACTGATCTCATTATTTCCTGCTTTAATTCTATTCCAAATAGTTTTGCTTGATAGTCTTACTAAATTTAAAATCCTCTTTCTTACATGAATGTCTCAGACATCTGGGTAAATTCTGTCTCTGTTTGGCATTGCACATAGAGCACATCAGATAATGCAATGAAGACTTCAACTTTAGGTGAGTTCACAGCTGACTCTCCAGTTCTGATCCACTTGTCATTACTAAATACATATTCTGCAAATACCAAATCTAGCCTAGCTCTTTCTAGGAGCTTCATGAAGTTTAAAACTACCAAGTGCAAGGTCCTGCACATGGGTCAAACAATCCCATGAGCAACTACAGGCTGGATGGAGAATGGATTGAGAGTAACCCTGAGGAGAAGGACTTGGGGGTGTTGGTTGATGAAAAGCTCAATGTGAGCTGGCAATGTGTGCTTGCAGCCCAGAAAGCCAACTGTAACTTTAGCTGGATCGAAGAAATGTGAGGAAATTACATCATACTGCCCCCTCTACTACAGTCTCATGACCCCACCTTGAGAATTGCATCCAGCTCTGGGCTCTTCACTACAAGAAAGACATGGAGCTGTTGAACCAAGTCCAGGGGAGAGTCACAAAGATGATCAGAGGTCTAGAGCACCTCTCCTATGAAGACAGGCTCAGAGGTGCAGTTGTTGAGCTTGGAGAAGAGAAGGCTCCACCAAGAGGTTATTGCAGCCTTCCAGTACCTGAACGTGGCCTACAGGAAATCTGGAGAGGGACTGTTTATCAGGGAGTGTAGTGATAGGACAAGGACTAATACTTTTCAAACTAAAAGAAGGTAGATTATATATTGGGATTAAATTCTTTACTGCAAGGGTAGCGAGAGACTGGAAAAGGTTGCCCAGAGAACTGTGGATGTACCCTCCCTGGCAGTGTTCAAGGCCAGGTAGGATGGGGTTTTGGACAACCTTGTCTAGGGAAGGAAGTCACTGCCCATGTCAGGGGGTGGAATTAGATGATCTTTGAGGTCCCTTCCAACCCAAACCAGTCTGTGATTCTATGTCAGTAATCTTTGCATCCAGAGGGGAAAATGTAGTATCAAAGTACCACTCAAGTTGGTAGTGAACCTCACAAGGTCATCTAGTTCCTGCTCACATTAAATTCAGACCAGGCTGCTCAGGTGTCCATCTAGCAAGTTCCTGAAAGTCTCCAAAGATTTTACCAACTTGTTTGGGCAGCTCATTTCAATGCTTCATTTTTTTTTTCATCATGAAAACTATACAATCTATAATACCACTTCAATTTATCTGAATCTTTAAATATAAATTGGAAACTAGGATCAGGTGTTCTGAACTAAAATCTATAGTTATTTTGAAGTTTTAATTCAAACTGAGGATTATAAAATTCTAAGACAGTGCCTCTAGGACCATGAAGGCCCTTAGCACCTTCCAGCTGCAGAATCAGATCATCAGATTCAGACCTTCTCTTCAGACACATACAATTTGTCTACTATTTTCATCTGTAGGACTAACAGGATGAGCAGACTGTCTAGAGAGCATTAAACTTGAAGTAGGACTCATTTAATCTAGTATTAGCCATATGAAAAATAATAATTTGTCTTTGTCATAAAGACACCATCTATTCTCGACATCAGAAGATAGACTTGCAATTAAACTGAGCTGAGGTGGATCACACTCCAGAGGTGTATATATATATATATATTTTTTTTTTTCTATGGAGAAAAACTTTAACTTGATATCTAGCTTTTTAACAGTTTTCTGAGATATATTTCCCCCATACCTGTGTGCATGGAATGTCATGAAATCTGAATGTTCTCCTTGCTGGGTTCTCATGCTAGGCTGCCTGCTTCCAAAGTATCATTCAAAAGATTTTCATGGTTTAAAATGTTGTCTGAAATATTACAGATTACTTCTTCAGCTTGGAATAAAGGTAATTCTTGTGACCTATGCCACTATCTTTATTTGTGGTTTGTGTTCCCTATTAAGGAAAAAAAAACCAACCCAACATAAAAAGCTCCTTTAATGCATGTTCATACTTTACACATATTCCTTTTCTTCCCAAAATATGCTTATTTATGATTTGTGAAGTCTCTTGAACATCTGAGCATCATTGTACTATTTAAAAAAATATGCCCTGTGTAATGAAGATCAAGGACGTTTGAGGGTGCTGTCAAAATTCTGTACCATTGAATTCAGTCCCGTAAGTGCCTTTGCTTTCACCAACATGGGATACAGTGGCAGTGTACCCACAGGAGAAGGTACCCTCCTTTGAAGGAGAAGCAGGAAAGGAAACAATGGGAAGTTTAAACTTTTATTTCGGGATAAAATTACTAAAGAGACTGTGAAGGTACAGATTCTAAAGAACATTCAAACACTGGATTTTGTTAGGAAATCAGAAAAAGCAATGGAAAAAAGGTTGACATATCCGTTTAAGATACAGCTTGACAAATTTGATAGACTGCAATTACAGATGATTTGATGACTCAGGAAAGCTTGCCTTAGACATGGACTCGTGAAGGATAGTATAACCAACATCTTGGAACCTAAAAATTTTACATTTAGCTACACTTTGTTTTTTCATCTTTTTTTTTTATTGAATATGTTTGCCTTAGTTTTGAAATTAATTTGTCATTTTAATGGAGATTTAAATGATCATGCATACACATTATAATTTTAAATATTATGTTATATGTGATAAATATCTTTTCTTATTTTTTGTTACTTCTGCCTTCTTTAGGATAAAAGTATGATCTTACCAGTCAGTTAGGAGCACATTCTTTCACAATAAGAAAAAGCCAATTTTGCCTCCAGGTATATTTAGAGAAATCACAGCACAGTGACTAAGTAAACAGTGGTGGTAGCTATTTTTGGAAAATTATGAAAGAGGAACACCTGTGAGAAGCCAATCTGATATTGATTTGTAAAGAAGAAAGACAGGTAGTTAGGATCTGTTGAATCCAATTTCTATTCCATTAAGTAATGGAACACATATAAAGAAATTATAGCCAACTTGAGAATAGCAGGATTGCAAACAGAATAGGTTTATAAAGAATATGAGTCAAACCCCAGGGAACTTGCTTAGGGGAATTTTATTTTTACAGTTTGGGTTGGGTTTTTTCACCAAAATTACTCAGTAAAATGATAAAATTAATGTGATACATTCTGTTAAGCTTGGAAACTCTTCTGAGGAGATTTTTCAGAACAGGTGAAAACTTTTTGTGATATTTTAAACTAAACTAGCCAATGCATTTACTGCAGGGAAATAACCCTAAATTAGTATGAGAATAAATTAAATGACCCAATTGCAGATGTTCTTCTATGACAGAAAATGTTGTGTATTAAGGGCTTATCTGAACTCCCATTGCAATCAATGGAAAGACTCCAGATGGAGCAGACTCAAATAATCACTTCTCAGTCTTCTAGGAAAATACTCTTTAAGTAATAGATAGTCCACTTTAAAACAGATTTGAAAGTTTGAGAATTCTGCTTTACATCTCAGTTAAAAAGAGGAATAGCTGAAATAGTGTGGATTGGTGTGTATCATGTTTTGGTAGAATCATAGAATCATAGAAGGGCATGGGTTGGAAGGGACCCCAAGGATCATAGGGCTCCAACCCCCCTGCCACAGGCAGGGACACCAACCTCAGTCCTGGATCTACACAAGGTTGCTCAGGGCCCCATCCAACCTGGCCTTGAACACTTCCAGGGATGGGGCATCCACCACTTCTCTGGGCAGCCTGTCCCAGCACCTCACTACTCTCTCTGTGAAAAACTTCCCCCTAATATCTAATCTGAACCTTCCGTCCTTTAGTTTTAATCCATTCCCCCTTGTCCTGCCATTGTCTACCTTTTTAAAAAGTTGATTCCCCTCCTCTTTGTATGCTCTCTTCAGGTACTGGAAGGCTGCAATGAGGTCCCCCCACAGCCTTCTCTTCTCCAGGATGAACAAGCCCAGATCCCTCAGCCTCTCCTCGTAGGGGAGGTGTTCCAGCCCTCTAATCATCTTCGTGGCCCTTCTCTGAACCCTCTCCAACAGTTCTACAGCTTTCTTGTATTGGGGGCCCCAGATCTGGACACAAGACTCCAGATGGGGCCTCATGAGGGCAGAGTAGAGAGGGACAATCACCTCCCTGTCCCTGCTGGCCACCCCTCTCCTGATGGAGCCCAGAATACCATTGGCCTTCCGACCTGCGAGAGCACACTGCTGGATCATGTTAAGTTTCTCATCCACCATGACACTTACCTTGAAGGCAACTTATATTTCTAACAAGAAATGCAAGAGAAATTATTTTGATGAACAGGAACATAAAGAACAAGAACCCATCAGCATAACAGTAAGATGTTAAGCTAAATGTTACTTCTGTGATGGATGCTCCAAATATATACATAAATAAATAAATAATAAAACATTTCAATGAACTCAAGCTTTTCTGGTGGACAAGAAACTCAACATGAGCCAGCAGTGTGCTCTTGCAGCTGGGAAGGCCAATGGTATCCTGGGCTCCATCAGAAGAGGAGTGGCCAGCAAGGACAGGGACATGATTGTGCCTCTTTACTCAGCCCACATGAGACCCCATCTGGAGTACTGTGTCCAGATCTGGGCCCCCCCAATACAAGAAAGATGTGGAACTGTTGGAGAGAGTTCAGAGGAGGGCCATGAAGGTGATCAGAGGGCTGGAGTACCTCCCCTATGAAGAGAGGCTGAAGGAGCTGGGCTTGTTCAGCCTAGAGAAGAGAAGGCTCATTGCAGCCTTCCAGTACCTGAAGGGAGAATATACAGAAGAGAAAACAACTTTTTAAAAGGGTAGATAATGGAAGGACAAGGGGGAATGGACTAAAGCTAAAGGAGGGGAGGTTTAGATTAGATATTAGGGGGAAGTTCTTTACAGAGAGAGGGGTAAGGTGCTGGAACAGGCTGCCCAGGAAGGGAGCTGGTGGATGCCCCATCCCTGGAGGTTTTCAAGGCCAGGTTGGATGGGGCCCTGGACAACCTTGTCTAGATCATGCCTGGAGGTTTGTGGCCCTGCCTGTGTCAGGGGGGTTGGAACTCTTTGATCCTTGGTGTCCCTTCCAACCCAGACCATTCTGATTCTATGATTTAAGAAAACACTACTACAACTGCTTGAGTTCTTTGCTTGTTTTTAAATTTCTAGAAGATACTTTGATTTTTGTGCTTCAGGACGAGATCATCTAATATGCTTGATATTTTCCTTGATAGCAGAATTTTATATGGCGAGAAAATATTCATATGAGGAACTGTGTCCATGTTAAACTACTGGCTAAGGAAAAAAGCTGAAGGTCCCTAAAACTACTAATATTTTTGTGGTTTACTGCAAATAATTCAGGGATACCTTCAAGTAGTGCTTATGCTTCAAAAGGCATATCAGAAGTCAGGTTTGTAATTCTAATTAAGCATTTTATACAAAGAAACTTGGTTTGAAAGCAGTCCATCCTGCTGATTTTGGACTGTTACGTCATGCAACAGCTACATGAGGCAGATACAGGACTCTCTGGTCTTGAAGGTCAGCTACCCACAGTTATCCATAGGTCATACACAATGTGTGTAAATGATGAATGCTGTGGATTCTTCTCCCATTTACCTCACTACTGGCAACAAATTTGTCAGAGGCAGCTCGTTTCTTTTCAAGTTTTACCTTTTCTTCTGAAGGTAAATTAGAAGCATTAAACCTTCAGAAGATAGGCTGCCTCTGAAATACTGTTGAATTATGCTCCTGGTCAGAAGAGAGGGGGAGAAATTATGTATTCATGCTGGTATTTCTGCTCAAGCTTGCAGGAGGTCCCAAAGAACTCACTAAAGTAGCCTGTACTAGAAAATAGACTTTTATGGGGTTTCAAATACATTTATTCTGATTTCGTACAACTTCTAGTGACTTAAGACTAAATCCTATAGCTCTTTTTGATTGAAAACCCAGTGGTGAAAGTATGTACAATTTTATGTCTATCGTAATTGATGATAAACTGGTCATTGATTTCAGTGGTGTGTCATCAGTTCCTGTTCTTTGGTGTTTTTTTCAATGAGAGGAAAAATAGCATAGGCGTGATAATTACTTTGGATAATTATTTATCTAGAAACACAATTTTAATTTTTTTTTTATTTGCACTACTGTTATGGAAGGCCATTTCTAAGCCTGATAACACATAAATGTGTGATCTACTTTTCTGTAAAATTGTTGGGATGAAAACACATTAACACACACAAACAAAGTGAATTATAGCAGCATAAATCGCATCCTGTCAGGTATTACAGCTTCATTATCTCTTTCCCAGTCAGACCCATCATCACTTCTATGCAAAGAAGCACTATCAAAAGTTAAAAACATACATAAAAAATCACTAAACGTTTGTGCAGTTCAAAAAAGACCATAAATACAGCCAGAGCTATCTTACTTTTCATTTACAGTGAATATTAAAAAAACACATAATTACCTGGGTGTTGAGGTCAAAGTGTAAACTATTCTTCAGGAAAATATACTGTTAAGACACAGTCTGTTCTCATTAAAAGGTTATTACTAATGACTTTTGCCCTTAATAAACACTTTAGAAAGGAAAATATATTATGAGTAACATTTTTGTTTCCAAAATCTAGACTTACTTACTTCTTTATAAATTCTAAGAAATTGAGACATTAAAAAAACTCAATGCAAAATACAAATGATCCCATTGGACTATTTATTTTTTAAAAAAAGGAACATGCAAAAAGTAGTAATAGACGAGAACTTGAGCACCAGAAAATTAAATTAAGAACTTCTCTTGACAATGTCATTATTCAAAATCTTTGACTGCAAAAAACCAAATAAAATTAAAATGGATTAACTTTCTGTTACAAAAAAACACATAAAAAAGCCAACCATAAGAAAAAACAACCATCTAACAAACTCAACAAATAAACTAAACTAGAAAGTAAGAATAACTTGAACCTGAAGCTTCTGAGTTTAGACTGCTAAAACAGGGTTCTAGCTTTTTTTGATCTTGGTTATAATTCCAAAGAACATTGTTAGCTGCAGATAGATGTTAAAATTGCTATCTATCTCCAGAAGTATGGAAATGGTTGAAAGTATAGAAGTATGTGGAAACATTTCTTCATGCAAGAAGTAACTCAAGTTATCTTTTTCCTTAAAACTGAATCTTACAAACACTTAGGAATATGACAACTGACCCTGTAATACATGCTGTGATATGCAAAAGCATTCATGTCTACAGGTATCCAAAGGTCTGAAGATTCATAGTTTTACCATGATAATCCCTGAGAGGAAAGTGAATGCACCAGGAAATATAGATCCTTTGAACGACTTTTCAGGACTAACTGACTGTGTGGAAACAAAATTTTATTTTATGGGTTGATAGATTTCTACAAGCACATATAGTATTGACTGTAGTAATATGCCACTAAGTAAGTTTTCCTCAGTGACAGAGAATATACAAAGAAAAAGGCATTTGGAAGATTAGTAAAAATTTAGTGTTTAGAAAGAATAAGGGGCTTATTTACTTGGTTGCTTTTTTAATAAGCAAACAATTAAGAAGATGGTTATGAAACTATATATTATATTGTACAGGTAAGGCAAAGTTTATGCCTAGCTATTCACAAAATGCTGACTGCTTTATGATAACTAAAAAGATCAATGAGAGGGTAAAGACACAATTTGTGTTTTGCGGGTGATAATTGCAGTTTTATAGGCTGAGCAACTTGATACAGTGTCCAAACATTGGAAATGAGACTCCAAGGGCAGCATTAAGAACTTCCAAAAATTGCCTTAAAGTGCTCATATGCAAATAAGAACCAATTAAAGAGGATTAAATGTTTTTTTCTCTAGTTCACAGTCACAATCTATTCATTCTCTACCTAAATGATTAGTTAATCTAGCCTTCATAAGAAAAACAGAAATCAATATTCTTCCAGAGCTGAATAGTGGAACAGGCCATATGAGCTCGAGTATAATAACACTAGACATAATTCATACCTCAGTGAATTCACCAGAACAGTTTAAAATAAATTTACTGGATTCTATATCAACCCCAAAAAAAGTTAAAACTGTGCCTTCACTGAAAGCAGCAGGATAATTTTCCTTATAAATTCATGTAGCCAGTATTAATATCTCCAGTTTAAATTTTAACATCATATTTAACATCAATTACGTGGTGTCTTGAAGTTAGACACACAAGCATATTTTCATGTTTTTGAGTTTTATCTGTCAAATTTTGTCTATTTTTTTCCTTCTTTGTTACAGGGTTGATTGTTAAAGATCCAGAAAACTATATACCTGTTGATCTATTTATGGTCCTTGTGATATAATATCAAAACTTACCTGATACTCTGATTAACTCATGTTCAGGATTTCAGGAAGATAATCTTTACATTCATACTGTTTCTTGAGAAATTAACAGAGTTGTTCTTGTCAAGGGGGTTAGAGTTTGCAAACAATTATTTCTAAATCTTATGGAGACAGGAATTTTCTTATTCTTACCTGTCTATATATCTCATGCTTATGTGGGGACTGGTTCTGAATGGGATTTCTAAGTCTTTAGCACATCATAAATAATAAATAGGCAACAGTAATAAATTCACTTTACCAGACTGTGAGAGTTCATTGTATAGTCAAGATGTTATTTTGCGTGAAACTAACTGCTATTTCTTCTCTGCTGCAGCACAGTGTTTAAAATGAGTCACCACATAAATAAACTATCTTCAATATACTTTCTGAACTGCTCCTCCATGAAACCATCCTGAGAACTGGAATTGTCCCTGAGAATCAGGTACTATAACATAGGGCAATAAAAATAATTCATTATTAGACTGTCACTTAGAAGAGCACCTCATTTGATGGACACAGAATTAAACAGCTGGTGCTTATTATTAGGGATTTTTCATTAATATTTGCTACTCATATATAAATGTAAAAATGCAGCCAACTATAAGACATCTTTCTAGTTTACCATTGCCAGGGCTGTTTTGTCCTCACACTAAGCTGCTTATTATAGGAAAAAAATCACTTCCTCTAACCAAGTAATTTAGAAAAATGAGGTAGACATTTCTGATATTTGAATGTTGTAACAAGTCAAAATCTGAAGGGATAAACTACACAAGCTCTGTACAAAATAAGACTCAGTGTAGTTTCAAATGTATCTCATAGATAAATTATCAGACAAAGAGCCAATGGATCTGTAATCTTTAACAAAGAATATATTTTTGTGGTCTTTTATTCCTTCTCCATACAAGAGGTGAAAGAATTTACTGCCCTTTCTCTTTTGCAATGTGTCTCCTAATGATAAATGAATATGGCATTGGCACATGGGGATTTCTGGTTATGCAATTTGTCTTCAATGCCACTAGATATAACTTCCCATCTTCACTACCTCTTTCCTTTACATCAAAAATGCTAAGATTTTAAAGAAGTGCTACTCTCTGCAAAATCTTGAAGACCTAAATAAAATAAAATGCAGTAAGTCCTTAAAATGTGATAAAAATTGTTGGTTTAAGTTTTCCACTATGTTTAATATTCAGATCAGCATGTACCAATCTCAGGCTGGAAAAATGAAACTGAACTGGGTAAGACACAGAAAATTTGCACTGATAGACACATGCTATACAGAATTTTTAAAAAAACAAAAAACCAGCACCGTAGAGGAGAAGCATTGAAAGTTCTGAAACACCTACATACTATTCATGTCTGATATTAAATTTTAAGTATGTAGCTATCACCAAGAAAACATGTATTTTAAACTAGGAGTCCAAGAGCTTTAATTCACTGTAACATGGTACCACCTGTTAAAAGTAAAAAGATGCAATGCTGTCAAGCGTTTTTCAGTTATATGGCAAATATGCCTAATGTCGACACTCACAAGTGATTTTATATAATTTTATTATTTTGTTTTAAGTGCTTCACTTGTTTAAGAATTATATATTTAATATATGTGCTTGACATTTTATTTCGTTTTTTTTATATTTAATTCCTTTTTTTCTGAAAACTGTTCAACAAGAGAACAATGTGCTGTAGAGAAAGATCTCACACTCTGCTAACGGAAAAATAGAGGATCTGATGATACCCTGGAGAATATCTTCTTATATAGCAGCATTACATATTTTGCTGCTCCTAGTGTCATTCTCAAAGAAATTGTGATCTAGCTTTGGCTTCATATTCTTGCACTTTTTAAATTAAGCCTTTAAACTATGATTTCTTGTCACAAAGGAATTTAGCTCATGTGGCCAGAAGGACCAAACTGTACCAGTCTGTGACACATAGCTTAAAACTGAATGAGTAGGACAGGCATCATGGGTGAAAAGCTGTTCCTATTCTGACACTCTTATTCTGCAACACACACAATACAGTAGTACCAAGCAAGCTTCCTGGTACCCTGTCCAGTGTGGAATGGCAGCACCCAAGACTCCCCCAGGGGTGGGACACTCCAACTCCTCAAGAGGCTTGGATCCTTCACCTAGTGATGTCTCCTCTACATCAGTGGGCATCACTGGATGTTCCACTCCCCCCTGAGGGAGTATTATTTCAACTCTGCATTACTTCCTGTATAGATTGTCATCATAAACCACTGAAGACCCTGTTAATCATGGAGCTGGGGACAATCCCTTTAACTTTCACCATATCTGAGGTCAATTAATGTCTGTGACTGGGCTTTTCATTGACCTCCAGTCTCCCACTTTATCTGTATTACACAATGGGTGAAGTCAGTGACAGCCACACAACAAAGTTCCTCTGTCACTTCTTTGTTTAGCAGATCTGGCCAAGTCAATTGGTCAGGGCTGGGCATCTATCTGAGCAGTGCTTTCAGATAGGCTTTGTCTATGGCTCTTCTACCTTTATTTGACCAAGGAATTTCAAACTTTACAGGGAAATATTAACTAGCCTATAGTCATTCTTCTGTATCTTGGGGATGAGATACAAGATGAAAAGTGAGTCCTAATATAGATCTAATTAAAAAGCAGGTGTAGTTACACATTCCCTCCACCTCCTGAAGCTCCAGAAACATTGCACTGTTAGCTTTACTGAACACAGAGTTCATTGGTGTGGATGCTATAAAAATTGCCTATCAGCCTGCTGCAGAGTATCAGTCATTGTCAGTTTGAGATAGTCAGTAATGATGTTAGAAGTTAATACTGTCACGGATTGCTGCCAACAATGTACAAATTAAAATTGGGTCATTATTCAGCATACTGCATAGTATTAATTTTCCAGTATAGTTCATTCACCAGCAGTGGCAGTTGTTACAGCCTTCTAAGTAAATAAATAAAAAAAACCCCAAACCAAACCAAAACCAAAAAATCTAGCTCTTTGCAGATGTCTCCTGACGTGGCATAAGCCTGTACCGCCTTGGAGTCCTCCTCCGGAAAAGGGTTGAAATGCCTGACAATTCATTACAAGATGATATCAATTCTAAGAGACTCCCTTTCATTTTAGGTCTTAAGGTAAAAGGGTAAAACAGATAGGTATATGAAAATCTTTTTTATGTGTAAGAAATCTAATTTTTAACAGTATTAATTCATTCATATAATCATTCAGAGTTTCAGAGATCATCTTTTTTTTCAGAAATGAAGACTGATATAGAAGGGATCACTGTGGCATACCCTGTACAAACTAAAACACTTAAAAAAAAAAAAAGGGGGAAAATAACCCCCAAACACTCACAAGGTAATTACAGGGACAAAATATGCTTAAAAATACTCAGGAATTCATCTAAATCCACATTAAGGTATTTTTATGCTAGAGATCCAGAGAACAGGTAACCAGAAAACATAGCTCTCTCGGGTTGTTCACTCTTCTGCCACTAACTGGATTGATAGTCTTGAGTCAATTAACCTTTCCATGTCTCCCCTTGCACTTGTTTAGAAGAGAGAAAATAACACCCATTGGTCTCAAAGAAGGGCATAAGAAGTGATAAACAAAGACCTTGGTCTATCTTGGGTGAAAAGCAGCATTTAAACAAAAATATGATTCTCCACTCTCCCTTACCTTGGTGTCAGAGTGATGTAACACCTTCAGATTCCTGGACGTTGATGACGGTGTTGTGCTGTATTTGTCTGGTTTGGGATTTTTTTTAATGGTCTCTATGACTTCATCAGAAATGAAAGGATTTCCTCTTGTTCCCAGTAGGCCCTAAATTTCTTAGTTAGATTACTGCTGAGTAGTAATTTGCCTAATTATGAACAAAGTAAACAAACATTCTTCTAATTGGATTTTGGATTGTAGGGTTTTTTTATGTGTGTGTGTGTATGCACACACACACATAAAAAAAGGGCACAGTGGAGAGATTATTTCTCTGTGTGTTTGGGGGGGGTGTAAGGGTGTCTGTTCCTCGGTGTGTGTGTCTCTGAGTGTGTGTGTGGTATCTGTGGCCTGTCTGCACCACTGCAGGAGGTATAGTAATTTTAAAAGTCAAGATACAGAATTAGAAACTGAGTGCACAGTCATAGATTACCTCAGAGAGTCCATTTGTTATCTACTGTTAGCTCATATGGGCGCATTCAGCAAATTTATAGTGATTTTAAGGGAAACAAGTACATGGTGTGACCTTGAAAATATATTTAAAAAAAGACCCATTCCTTAGTTGTGGTTACACTTGGAAAAGCAAATGAATTGAGATATATGTTTATAATGTAATGGTTTAATTCTGCAATTGATTATTACCCAGAGAGATAGTTTCTTTGGGTTGGCTATGGCAATCCCAGTGCAATTATAATAGCATCTTTCTGGACTCCGTGCCCTGTAAAGTGCTGTGGGCCATCAAGATGGTATGCCTGGCTGTGCAATAAACACATAGCATTAAGGGAAACTGTCTACTTAGCAATGACTTTAAGCATGTTCTGAGTTGGTTAAACTATACCAGTGAGTCTGCATTAGAATTTGATCCCTCTTATTCATGCTGAAGATGTGGGATTCTGCTCAGCAAAGACAGTTACAGGTGTATTCACTCACTGATGAAGCAGAGCTGCATTTTCCTACCATCAAAATTCAAATTTGCTCCATGTTTTGTACAGTAACTTGGTAAACTGTTTCCTGACATAAACATGGACAAATTTAATTTTAGGTCCTGTCATTATTTTTATTTCAAAGGAGAGTTGTGAAAGAAATTCCCATAATTAGTATTAAATTAATCAACATAGCAGTGATATATGAGTTCTCTTTAAGTATGTATACATATGCATCCATGTAAGGATCTGTCTTACAGTATGTGAGACAAAGCTGTATTTCTATTTATGTATGAATACATGTAAACATATATGATATTAATATTGCTAGAGTGATAAATCCAAGCTGCTTGTCTCTTACAGTAGCAAGCGGCTTGAATGACCTTGTCGGATTTTTTTTCATCAGCCATTTCTACATGCAATTAAACTACAGATAAATTATGAGAAAGAAAGCAGAAGAGGCATAAAGTATGAAGTGCTGCATGCTTTGTAATTAGTACAAATATTTCAATAATTATTTGCAATAAATCAACCAGTGACAAAATAAAAACTTACAAATCTACTTAACCCACATGGCACACTTAATATTTCTACAGGTTATATATGTGCACACACAAGTACATACATACTTGGGGACTTCTGAATAGGGGTGTATGCCATACAGTAAGCTCACACCAAGCTTCATTGTGACTCATAAACATCCTTTAAAGTACACCAAATAAGAGCCCCAAAACAGAGAGCTAAACAAAATGGAAGTGAATTGATTCTGTGCTTTGAATTCCTATCACAGAACGGCTGGTTGTACTTTAACCTTGGAATAGGTATTGATTGACATTTACCACAGGGGACTTCATTACCTTACACTAATATATCTGAATGTAAAATGATGTTTTCCAAATATGGAGAGACACTATCTCCTATGAAGCAATATGCTCACACATTTATCTATGGCATACTGGGGCACTCATGGTGACCTGGTTCCCAGGTTGCCTACAGTTGGTAGTGCCACAGCATGCACTTGCTTCTGTTAAGGATATTCATCTTGATTTTTTTGTTTGTTTGTTTTTTCATGGAAATTAGGATGTAGGTAGAAAAGGAGCAGCCACTGAGGTCACTTTAAGTGTCACCCAGCATGTAACTCAGATCATGCATAGACTGAGAATGCAAAATTGCTTTGAGGTTTACCGGCCTAGGCTTAGTACTAGAAACCATCTCCTTTTTTATACTCCTTAACTAAGGTCACGTAAGATACTCAATCTATACAATATAATCTGCAGTCAATGAACAAGCTTAAGGAACTTCAGTGTTTGAATCAATCTTCTTTCCATTAAAAAGGACATTGGTTTCATTATGAAGATATTTATTGACCTCTGAATAGGTCTTTCCCGCCAGATGGGGGAGTTGACTGTGAAAAGAAAGCTTTTTGCTTTTAAATATTACAAGCTCACACACAGGTGACAAAGGTGTTTGGGATATTTATTTGTATATATTTGAAATCTTTCTGTGCTGAAAGAAAATTACTATCTTCTATTGAAAGAATATATTTTCTATTGAAGTAAATGGGAGGGCTGCTAAAATCTTGCCTAAGAAATTCTTATATAGGCATGCAGTTTCTAGAAAATATGCTTTAATATATTCAAAAGACTCATTTCTTACCAGAACTCATATGGGACTGTCATTTCATTGTTAAAAAAAAAAAAAAAGTCAAAAAAAATTCAGGTCTGACAAAACACTTATAGGATCACTCTCACAGAATATAAGAATTAAATTTATCAATAAAGCAACTGCTGTAAAATCCTACCAAAAAAAATCAAACTTGGTTTCAACCCAAGTTTTACAAAAACAATCAAGGTAAATTTAGTGTGTCTTAATGATCTACTGGTCTGCCCTGTAGCAACCCACAATGTAGATGAAGGCTGCCACATAGAAACCACTTTCTGACAATCATTCTGATATAAACCCAGTTTGAAATTCCACCTCAGCATCCTCCATTTACAGCTACTCTAATGATGCCATAAAGGGACGGGGCTAGCTCTTAGATAAGTGGATTTCAGAAAATGCAAAGATTTAAACTAATACCTACTTAAAGATTAAGCAGGTAGATTAAATTGCATGAACACAATGCACTTTTATTGTGAAATTCTGCTGATAGCAGTTGTCTGTATACTCCACTAGCATCTCTCTCAAATTACTTAAAGCTGCAATCTCATATGGAAACCATTATAATCTAGACCTAAGGGATATATTTTCCACTGAAGAGGGGGGAAATAAAAAGAAAAGCTTGCCAGATTTTATTTTTTAAGGAAGAAAAAAAATATTTCAATTGTAGTTGCTTCGCACATTAGGGAGCCAACTGGGATTTGACAGACTGAATCTATATAACAAATAGCAGGTGTATTCCTTCTGGTGAGTCAAATACGTTCCAATGCTTTCAACCATTTTCCCTGTCTACTGGGAATTTCTGGATTGGTCATGACAATTCTCTGAAGTAATCTTTTACATACAGGTGAGCTTTCCTAATGTCATGGAAGAATGGATTGAGTTCAATAGACACTAAGGATATTTTTGACCCCAAAATACCTTTTGTATGTGACAATATATTCTTGGCATTCATGTATCAATTCAATCTAAAGAAGTGGCCTGGAAATCCCAATGAGAATTGCTCAGTAGCTAAGTATCTTGTGTTTTACCTTTTGTTTCACTATATTGCCAGGCCCCACCTGGAGTATTGTGTCCAGTTCTGGGCTCAGGAATCTCTTGGAAAGAGTCCAGTAAAGGGCTATGATTAAAAGCCTGGAGCATTTTCCCTATGAGGAAAGGCTGAATGAAGTGGGGCTGTTCAGCCTTGAGAAAAGAAGACTGAGAGGGGAATCATATTAATGTTTATAAATATCTGGAGTGTGGGACACAGGGGGAAATGGCCTCTTTTCAATTGTCTATAGAGACAGAACAAGGGGCAATGGTTTCAAGTTGGAGCACAGGAAGTTCTGCACTAATATGCAGAAGAACTTTTTCACAGTAAGGGTGACAGAGCACTGGAACGGGCTGCCCAGGGGGATTGTGGAGTCTCCTTCTCTGGACATATTCAAGACCTGTCTGGATGCTTATCTGTGTAATCTGTTCTAAGAACCTGCTTTGGCAGAGGGATCAGACTCAATGAACTCTTGAGGTCCCTTCCAACCCCTACGATTCTGTGATTCTTTCATATGTGTATACCTAAAAAGCATCTATCACCCTAGTGTCTAACCATCTCAGTTCATTGTACCCTTTTACAGGTCTTTCTGAAAAGGTCTGTGAATGTGGAATCAGCTTTCCATTGAAAACTAAAGGGAAACTTTTTTTTGAGTGACAAGGGCATTTAGTTGTTTTTATATATAATACAAATATATAGCACTAGAAAGATGTAAAAAATGCACATTACTCTTCACCTTGTTAAAAAAACAAACCTCTGAACAAAATAATCTGAAGTTTCTCCTTCTATCTCATAAACACACAAAAATGTGTGTGTGTGTGTGTGTGTGTATGTGTGAATGTGTGCCTATCTGTTGCTTTCACTGGGATTGTCACCAGAGGAAAACGAGAAATATTTAAAAGGTAAATTTCTCCATCTGAATCTTCATTGTGCACATCAGGATTATTAAGGGCTCAAGGCTGATTTATTTTCCTGTGTAACCACATTCACAAATTAGCACACTTTTTTTTTTTTTAGCAAACTGATATATTTAGAAGGGGAAAACAAAAGGAAATTAACCAGAATACAGGCTTGTTACTAATTCCTGTTTATATAGTTAAAGTACACAAGTGTTACCTGAAAGTGCAATGTTTTATGAATAAAACTTACTTTTTTCTCTAAACATTTGTCACTCTTTGTAGTTATTTGTTGAAATACTTAATAGCCAATTAGAAATCTATTTCTCTGTCATTTAAAATCTATAATTCATTGGATGTTATATGATAATTGCTCATTTATAATCTCAAGCATTGCACATCATTGCATTGAGGAAATGATTCAGAATTGTTTTCCAATTATGAATAAACTTAATTGCTTGGAAAACATACCATCTCTTACCATCTCAGAGTGGCTGGCATTAGGAACTAAGATGACACTACTTAAAGTTTTGCAGCTTATAATTTAGCAGTTTAAATGCACAGTTAAACCTTTATAGATATACATCAAGGCCAATGGTGCTATTCATGCCCTGCATATGCAGCATTTGAAGCCTAAACCAGGGCTATGGTGATGATCAGATAGAGACAGAGATTTACCTTGGGCCACAGCCTCCCATTCACTGATAAACAAAGAGTTTCTTACTCTAGAAACTTCAGCACACTAAAAGGATAGTAAGAAACAGTTGATCTACTATTTTCTTTGTTCGTGCTCTAGAGACTTATTAGTCATGAGAAAAGTAGTTGATTGTTCTTACCCTCTAGAGATTGATGTCTTATCAATCACTCTCCCAACAAAATGTGTACAAAGAAACTCTGGAAAATGGTATCTCTATCAAGATTTTCCTTGCTGGCTTGAAAATGTGTGTTAAAGGAGCTACAGAGTCATACAGTCCAGTTACCTGTAAAAAAAGATAAGGCATAAGATTAAAAATATTGCCCTTTTTAGTCTGCAACTTCATGATAATTTGAGACTTGTATCATGACTAGGCTCACTGGTCAATTTCCCAGGGCCTAATATTTATATGACAAATACTGTAGTAAGGTGGTTTGTTGTAAAGACAGAAGCCTTACCGATGCTAAAATGTATCCTACAGACACCCTCCTCTTTTGTCTCCTTTTGAAGAATGAAAAACAGTTTTCTCTGATTGGCAGATATGTCATCAAAATGTGATTCTCAGATCTTGTTTCAAGTGCCTGAAACCTGGAACTGTCAAAAGGCCATATGGAAAATCAACCACTTCTGAAACCTGTTAAAATGGACTATTTGCAAGTGCAATCACAAAACAACCCCAAACAAAACACAGTCCCAGTTTGGAGAAATTTCAGTTTGTCAAAGATGCAGCTGAAATAAAAAATACTGATGCACAAACACAATAGCATCCTGGAAAATGGCTGCTTAAACTGTTCTTAGAACTCTTTGGTGGCAGGCGCTTTGTGGTGAGTCATTCCTTGATTAACTCTGATCTCACACCCTATAAATGAGATCATAATCTATTTAAAAAAAAGCATGTGTGAAGCATGTATATGAGAATTTCCATAAAATTTTGAGAGTTTGTACAATGTCAAAATTAATAAATAAATGTCCTTCTTTAAGAGAGGACATTTCTTTTGGACAACTTCACTATATTGAGTATTTCACCATCTCACACTTACCTCCACATATATAATATGTTTTTTATTATATCTGTAAATAAAACCTTATCTGTATATTTAAGGCAGTCTACTTTTGTTCCATCTGAAGAGAGAGAAAGCAATGATTAACCAGTGAGAAGCAACAGCCCTCTTCCCTCAAGTAACCTTGAGGGATCAAAAGAAGAGACAGCTATCTTGTAAAAATGTAACAATATCTTAAAGTATATTTCTAGATTGGCCACTTTCTGTGTAATCACTCTACTGTTTCCAATATAAAATACCCCTTTATTAAATGTTGTTTTTTTTTTCTAGTATTCACTAAAACAAACTTTCTAAGTCATCATCTGGTGTAACTGCAAATTCAGTTCACTTAAAACCTTAGAGCAGAAAGGTCACAATGAGTTCACAACTCAAAAGCATGTCTTACAGGTGAGACACATAGGAATAGATTCCCTTTGTTATAAAAACTACATATTGAAAATGGAGAATATGCTCTGACATTTAATAAAATGTTTCTATTCTTCTCTACCATGCATGCTTAACATAGCTCAATCTCATGAATATATAATTTACTGTTTTCCAGTGATAATAAAAACTAGACTGCAGAACATAACAGTATTCAAAAAGGCAGGAATACAAAAGGCAAGGTTGCAACCTCAGATACATATCTCTAGCAGCTGATGCTACTCTGATTTTACTCAGATAATCAGAATTCACAAGTTATGTACATAAATAAAAGAAAATTAGTCTATAAAAATCATCACATTACTCAAAGAGCAAAGCAATAACAATGTACTTAAGTCAGGCTGAAGAACTTGAAGCAGCTTGGGATGTAATGTTGAGAATACACATGTTCTCGGTGTGTACTTAACTTCACTAGGTTATGCCTTCTGAATTTGGCTAAACCTAAAAAAACCCAGAAATTCCAGATAACATTTTCTGGAAATACCTATACAGTTTAAGCTTAGGGTTGATTTTTTTTTTTTTTTCCAACAGTAATGAATAAAGTTAAAATGCAATTCAAACAATACAAAATCTGTTACTGGGTATATTGCTCAATCCACTAGTGCTGAATGAGACAAGTGCTGAAAGTACTGAAGATGAGCACTGGAAACTTAAAGAACATGTCTGCAATTCTAGTGATGCAGTTTGGTCTCTTTCATACCAAAAACTTTAAAGACATGCAGATGATGAAAAATACAGAAGATATCCAAACATTTGTCAGTGCCATACCACTTCTGATTATGCTTCAGGGAAGAAAGCAAATGGAAACTATAAATTTGTACATAAAATATATTTTGCAATGTAGATGGATTAAACCCAATGCCATTGACCTGTAAAGATTGTGCATGTGTAGCTTATTGCCTGTTTGAAAAAGAAGAGATGTGCTCAGAATAATTTATGCACTCAGCAGATACAGAAATAGCATTTTCAACAGACTGCCTCATAGAATTGGAAGGTTAGGCAAAGTGGAGGAGTAAGCCTGGGGCCAGTGGTATGGTTTAGGAAAACATTGCTTTTCTACTTGCTATCTATAAGTTTTGAGTTTCAGCCCACTACTAACAATAATAATTTATCGCAAGTTTTGGGGGTTTTTTTGTCTTTTTTGTGGGGAGAGGTTTTGGAGTTCTTGGTTAGTGGTTTGGTTGGTTTGGACTGGATTGGGGTGGGGTTGTTTTTGGTTTTTTCTCTTTATAGTTCTTGCAACGTGATTTGGCAAAATAATCTCTCAGGTAGCTAATATATCTAGAAATTGCTTTGTCTGTTAGTCCTTGTCTAGGAACACTGATGTCATTTTTCAGGCTACGGTTTTGATGGATTTGAGGCTGAATTTGTTTTAGAATTGCTGGACTGTTTCTTGCTTGCTTAGTTTCCTGTGTTTGTGCTTTATTTCCTCTAATTGTTTTCTGATGTGTAATCAGAGCTGTATTTAACTATGATTTACACCTTTTACTATTTTTTGCACAGGACTGTACAGAATGTTAAAATTCCATTAATTCCTTTATTCTTAGAAAGAAAAAAAAATTTTTACAGATTTAAAGTGTTAGAAAATTCCTAATATGGGCTGTATTCAATTCTATGTAAGGAGAAAACATGAGAGATGTGAACAATTTAAGTCTCCCTTAACAGTGTCGGTAAAGACTGATCTAGGATTTCATAAACATATTGACCTTGTGCTGTCCTTGGCATCAGAGTGAACTTCACCCTATAGTAATAACAGCAGCACTAACAACAGCAATTGCAAGCAGTGCTATTGGACTGCAACCAGCCAGGACAATTTCAGGACAGCTACTATACAGCTCAAATCACTGAGCAAGCAGATGCTTAGCAGGTTGCTATTATATCTCAGTTATTGACCAGAAAAATCTCCTGGGCACCATCAGGGCACCCTATCACTGTAGTAAAGCTGCTTAGAACAGAAGCTGTCATGAAAAATTACTCAACACCACCCCCCACCTCCCCCCCCCCAAAAAAAGTAGCCAAACCAGCACAGCATGGAATGGATTATTACAGTCCCCCTCATATGGGCCGGTATTACAGAGCTCTTCAGGATATATTGTGGAACAGTAAGATCAGGGGTTAAAATATCATCTCAGAAAAGCTCTTGGATTTATTCTTGCTGAGGATTTGTAAAAAGCTTGAATGCTTAAACGTATGGCTCACCTGTACTAGACAAAGACTATGGTGTCTTTTTTGTCTTGAAAAATTTCAAGAATATACAGGGAAAGGGTGAAATGCTAGGTTGATACACAGGTATATTTACAATGTAAATATATAGTAAGTAAAATAAATAAATCTTCTGAAGCAAAATCCATTGACTTGCTCAATGGTATGCAGGCAAGCACATCTTTCTGAAGAAATCCCTTTGTATGAGCATTTTTTGTTCCTGGTTCTGCATTTCTTAATCCATTTCAGGCAGATGTCTGAATTTAGGACATTTCTGGAAAACTAAATACCTGTTCTAGTGAAATTTAACCAAAGACCAATTTACTCTACTGATGATTGCCTAAACCAAACAGGGGACTGAAATCTTTTCTAATGTCTTTGAAAGAATTTATATTGTGAGGGATTCCCAGAACCCATCTGTTGTTTTTCTACAGGGAAAATAGTACTTGAGTGTCTTGCTAGTTTAATTCTACTGTGCTGATTTAATTGTGGTAAAGATCTGCTGTCTGCAACTCACCTGACAGCTGGCCACACACATGAAATTACATGTACAACACTATGTCACAAGTTCTAAACCAACAGAAATACATATGTAGAGGAAACACTTAATTTCAGAGTGATTCCAAAACTGGGACAATATTCTACAGGGGATTTGGACTTAAACAGTCTTCCCTACCAAAATGTCATATCTGAAGTTTGCTATATATGTACAATTTTGTATAGTTTATTTTCCAGTAAATGTGGAGACATATATGTGTCTGTATACACGTATATATGCACATGAATATACATTAAAAACACATAAAATACTACCTGTTTGTATTCTGGTATTTCTTTGGGAGATCCTCAAGGTCTATGGCTATATAACAGTAGGAAGCTACACAAAGCAAAATGAGATAAAACAAAATGCTCACAGATGACAAGTCACTAACTGTCTAACCAGGAAAACAAAGATGTAGACTTACAAAAATGTTACTAACTGAAGGGATTATGACACATGGAGGCTGTGAAGAGTTCTTTGCACAAGAACGACTCTTGCTTGGTAATATTAGGAATACTATAGTTAATATAGTAATTTCATTTCAGTCTTCATTTCAGTGAATTTCTATTAATAAGGTATTAGTTTTACCTGAAGATTATTTCTAAACCACTCCTGAGAGAAGGATTTTTATTCTGATATTTTATTTTATTTTAAGCAGTGATAGGTATTTATAATAATTTAAATAGACTATCTGCAAACAAAACCCCTGACCTTGATGTGGATTTCCATTTAAAAAAAAGTAAAAATCATATTTATATTACATAGAAATATGTGAAAGTGCTAACTGTAGTTAGTAATTACTGTCATACTGATGTTGATCAGTATGTGAAAAATGCATTGAAAATTGTGAAAATTGCTGTTCATTGTTAAAATGATACACTTTTCATACATGTCATGTTATTTTTAAGTGAATTAATTCTGATAGAACAGATATGAGGTATTTTTATAGCAAATAAATCAGAAAAAAAAACTTAAAAGAGGAAATTTTCATTTTGCACTGCAATATCTTCATTATTATCTTGTTTACATTTTTCTTAATTGAAAGTAAATGTGAAATGTTGCCTAAATGTTGAAATGGAATTTTATAAGTAACTGACAGAAGACTTTTTCTATTTGCATAAGTGTGACATGACCTCCCATGAATGTATTGAGCTCTGTCAGGAGAGCTGAGTCTACAGTAAGCTTTTCTGGCATGAGTGTTAACTGGGAGTGAGATTTTCCCCCTCCATTCCTAGTTGACAGAGCCCTGTTTACAGAACATTATAGCACAGGTCTGGTTTTATTCATGACACATAAAGCTAAAAGCATGCATAATCTTTGCAAGATTGGTGCCTTTGATTTTAAGACCTTTAAAACCATGTCTATGTTTTCCATAGTGTTTTGTTTATAGATACTTCATTAGTCCCTAGTTCCAGAGTGAGTCTCTAAAGGACTGCATAAATAAAAATTAAAATTAAAAGTAATAGGTATTTACAAAATGTGTGGAGCAACTTTCAAGAATTTATGGAGCTGAGAACAGTGTCTTACAAAAATCAGAAGGAGGAGAGGATTTTATGATCTACAAAATCCAATAGATATAGCCATACTGGATGCCCACACAATTTGTACCAGTGTAAATGGAATAGCTTTCTCCTTTAATAAATGCTTTGGGGAATATGTTTAAAAAAGGTTCTTGTTCCTTTTAATTTGAAAGTAGCCTACCCCTCTTAATTACTGTATTCAGGCAGTCACGTACTGCATATAACAGTTGTAGCCGATGAAGTCATGGAATGCTTTAAATCAGAGCAGGAAAGAAGGATTTAAGAAGAATATTATATTTATTGGGGTTTTCTTTATATCACTCTAAGAGAAATAAAGGATGTCTGAAAAACTGCCATATTTAATGAAAGCAATGTAAATATTTTATTTAGAAGTTACATTTCTTGGATTAAATATTTTGGTTTAATAACTTAAATTGCAAGAAATACTTGAAGAATGTTTTCATTTTCAGGACCTCTTTTCAAACAAAATTACATAACAAAATTTGACAATTCTCAAAGTCATTTAAAAATTGGTCACAAAATTACAACATTTTCCCACCAGAATCTGGATGCTTCCATTTATTATGAAATACTGTAGATGCATTTTTTCATACTGATTCTCACATTTCAAAGGAGAATTTCTGCTAAACAATGTTCCTTAGAATAAGTTGAAATTGATATCTGAGCATTTTTAGCATTCAAGTACTGTTTGATGAGTAACACAGGATGGTGTTTGTGGTTGGGGGGTGTGTGTTATGGTTTAGCTGGTTTTTGAGTGGGATGTTTGGGGGTTCTTTTATTTGTTTTGCTTTTAAAATGAAAATATAATCTTAAGGATAACAGTTACACTACAATACCTTTAGTATATGCAAGAATACAGAAATATAGGATATCATTTAAGTCAAATGTCAGCAATAATTTCACATGTATGCCAGTACAATATATGTAAGATACTGAAAATTTTATTCAAGAAGTGCAATAGAAATAACAAATATACATAGAAAAGGAGATGTAGAAAGTGCTTTGAAGTATGGTTTTATGCAGGAGGCATGATGCAAATGAAACAGCGATTTCACTGCCTGTCTCTCTTTTAAAGCATGGAATAAAAATGGGTGGTTGTGATCCACACACTGTATACCAATCGAACATTGCAAGAATTTAATGGCATTTACTCCAGGATTTGCTTACTAGGTTTGACATGGATTAAAGTCTTTACTTGTTTTAGAGAAGCTGCTCCTGATTTAACCTGCTGTAAGTCAAATTGAAGTGAGATCTGCATCTATTGAGACTAATAATACAACCTAGTGTAAGCTGCAATTTTTCATACGCCAATATCCTCTCAGAATATACCAAGATGACCATAAGATGTAGAACACCAGTTTCCTTCAAAGATATTGCTGAAAACATTATAATTCACAGCTGTCAGTCTGGATGGTGATCTAGTTTGGAGATCACGGGAATAAGCAGCAAAAATAAAAAATAATTTTCACCAGAGTATAGGAGCTGGACAAAACATACAAATAGTCTTGATCTGAACAACTTATAAACAAAACTGATGATAATTTTTAGATAGATAAGAGTACAAACTCCTCTTTGAATAATGATAAAAACTTCTGCTTATCTTTTCTGTGGTTCAAAGTGGTATATTAGTTAGGCAACATCAAAAAAAATCTCTGAATGTGGAAGCAACTTCATCACCCAAGTTGTAATTAATGAAATGGCTGTCTATTCTCCTTACTCAGACTTCATACCTATACATCACATGCTTTCTGTCCAGGGTTCTGCTGGATTTATAGCAAGTGACAGAATACCATCAATACAGATTTCAAGATACATCATTAAAATACATAAATAATTCTGTTATTAATATAACATAACATAAAATTTAATAAATTATTAATACTTCTGGTTTACAGATGGGGATTACCTCGATCCTTCCTCATCCCTGGAGAGTCAAGAAATTCCATATAGTGAGATCCCTATATGCCTTATATTAATAAAGTGAAATTTCTTAGCCCTCCCAGGAGCTTTCTAGTGAAATGTTATACCTAGTTGGAGTACCAGTGAAAGCAACATTATAGGAGGTATGTATTTTTTTAAGAACAGTTTATGGGTATTTCTTATAGTACCTGTTACAAATAATTCCACAGATCATGCGAAAACATTAAAACTACCTCTGTTTTTATATTAAATTGTGGGCAATTGGATTTTTTGTTTTGGTTTGGTTTGTTTTTTATTAAATACACCTTCTGTAGTTTCAGTGCCAAGACAGACGGAAGGTTGATATGCCACCAGTGATCTGCTAATTCATCCATTTCAAAGTTGAATGAACGCTGTGAATGAACACTACTGTGGTAGCTACATTCCTGCTGCAATAGGAAATGTCCCGTTGCAAGCTGAGGTCCTGGTGTTTAAAAAATGTTAATACTGCAGCAACTGATGCTGTGCTGATGAGCAATAAATGATGACAAAGGGGGAAAAAAAAGGTAGTCTTAATGCATTTAGCCATAAAGCTTCTGATTTCTTGTGAACTAATAGAAGGAAATTTAAAAAATAGAAGTCTGTCTGTAGTTTTTATTATCTCATGTTTAGTTATTATTATCTCATGTTTAGTTATTATTTTACTTTAATATCTTAAAGTTTCAGGGGTTATGTATTTCTATTTTTTAATGGCTTGGAAGTAAAAAGAAGTTGTACCCAAGGTACAATCCCCCTGCAAAGTTGTAAGATGGTTCAGAGAAACAATTTATAACAAAGAATGGCAATACTATCATTTAAATATGAATTAAGTTATTAATTTGAGAGGCAAAACACTGAAAACCATGGGATGTAGATAAATTGACCTCTTCAGAGTAATGGGACATTTCATGATCGTGTTGTTGACAAGTTTTCTCTGCCTGAGTGACTGATGTTGTCATGATGGAGAAACAGAAATACTAGAAGTCATAGTGTCTGCTACAGAGACCCTGTTCAAAACCTGAGAGCTATACAGTTTGTTATTACTGTAAAATTACATTTCATTTCTCTCATTGGCAAAAGATGTTCATGAATTCAGTGTAGGCTTTTGGAGAGCTGTTCAGGTCCACATAAAGCGGGACAGAAAGTTCAGGCCACTGCAGCTTGTACAAGTTCACTTCCAAATATTTTTGGAGTATTCTACCATAGTTTTTGATGCAGATAACATATTGATATTCTGGTGTGAAACTACAACAGTCAAAGTAGTTTCTCGTCTTCTACTCACAAGGGAAAAAAAATTCTGAATATAAAAAAGATCTAATCTTTCCAGTAAGAGTACAACTGAAGCGAGTAATAGTCCTAAATCTATTTTACTTTTCAGTCAATAATTAAGCTATTTTAATGTAATACTCTGATGTTTTCATTCACATTTATCCTTATTCTCTAAAAGGCACCAAAAAAAAAAAAAAAAAAAAATAAAAAAGGCTTCTTGAAAGATTGAGCCAGATGTCAGCAGGTAAAAATCTATAGCTCTTTTAATTTCAAATATTAAGCAGACAGTCAGACAGCTTAAAAACTCTTCCACAGCAGTCCCCTGGCAGCTGATGCTCCCCAGGACCTCTCTGTGTCTTTCCTTCTCTTCCAGTGTACAGCACAAATTAGACCTGGCTGAAAAAACAATCCAAAACCAAAGAGGCTATTTTTTCAGGAGAATCATTTACGCTATCATTTCCACTGTAGGTAAGCAAACCTGGGAATAACAAAGTTAGGGAAAAAAAAAAAAAAAGCCAGAGTGGGCACTTCTGCACCACTGAAAGAAAACTAGCTTCTAACAGTGTAATGTCAATATATTACAGGTGTGCAGACAGTTCATTTGCACAGGAATTTGTCCATACCTCTTCTATTGAAGAAGAAAGTGTTCTTCCTCATTTTCTGCTGCTTTTGGGTTCCAACCAACAATACAACACAAGTAATGGATCTTGCATCCTGTGCTTACATGAAACATACCTCTCTCTCTGGGTCATAAACTAGACATTTGATTCCTGTCACTGCAATGTAGTGAATGATAAGTGAATATGAGCCAAAACCTCAGTTCTCTTAATTCTGAACAATTTTTAGGAAAAAAAGTTTGGAAAAAAGAGTTGGGTGGTATTTTTTTCTGCCCTAGCCTAGGGTCTGACACATTTTGATTGTATATTCTCCATCAAAACAGAGAAATCCAGATACATTAAAAAAAAAAAAAAAGTAAAATATTAGTTTTATCAATAAACACCACTCAAAGCTTTGGCTAGAAGAATGGATGATGGAGAAATTAATAGGAGAGCAACCTTCTAATATTGATTCAGATTTCATTTTAGCTACTAAAGAGGTATTAATGGAAATTTCTAGCTTTGCATCACTTTAGCTAATTTCAAGCTCTACAGTGACTTTATAGTATCATAGAATTGCTTCTGTGAAAAGCAGAAATCAAAACTCCATAGTCTTGGTGACTATCGAAGCAGGTATTCTTTATTGCAGTCCTGGTCAGCACAGGGGATCGCTCCTCCTAATGTGCATATATACATGCACAATCATGATGTATGCATATTCATAGAGTTTTCAAGGAATGGTTAATGTTTCATTATGAAAGCTCATTATCACCCACGCACCTATTCCATCCCGATAATATCTTGGTGGCCTTCAAAGACATTTGATGGCCGTTTACTTCATTTACTCCTCTTCATTACAGGTCCTTTTGGTGAGCTTTAGCTTTAGTGAGCTTTTAGCTTTTGTCCTGCTAACAAAGCCACGGAGCAGGTTCTGTAGACTTGAGGCAGACTTGAGCAGCTCTCCCTTTTTTCTTCATTCTTCCTCTTTATCATTCCCTCCTCAGAGATCAGTTGTTTCTCCTGAGGTATTTCAATGCACACAATGTGCTAACACCGTGGCCCTTTAGGCAGAGCTTTGCGCATCCTTTACGTAATTTGTTGCTAATATTTATCACCTTCTCAGCTTTTGAATCACGGAATGGTTTGGGTTGGAAGGGACCTCGAAGCCCCATCCGACCTGGTTTTGAAAACTTTGTTTTCTTTGTTGAAGCAAATTTTTCAACAAAAAATATGTAAAATTTCTCTTTAGACCAGCTAGTAAAATTGAGAAAAGAGTAAGGTTTCAGGCCTTTGCTATCTGAAAACGGTAACAAACTTCAGTCTAAACACAGGCTGACAACATTTGTTCTGAGTTTAACTTAATTACATGAGTTTGGGTTTTCTTTGTGCTTGACTGAGCTTTTGACAACTTGTGAAGTGGTATGTGAGTACTGCTGAGACTGAGAACAAGATGTTGTTTTATAAATATACTTGGCAGGGAAAAAGAGAAATTCATAGTGACAATTAGCTTGTAAAGACTGAAGAACCACGATATGTGAAGTAAACTGGATTTTGGCAAGCCCATTCAAGTAAATTTACCTAGTATATAAGCCTGAGGGAGGACTAAGTTTTTCCATTCACACATCATTTATTCTACGGCTCCCATTTCAACTTCCAAACCCCGTTTTTCCCTCAGGGAAAGCACTACTTACTGTGATTTAGCTGAGAAAAAAATGGCATCAGATCCTACACAAATCCAAAAATGCAGTATCGGGCCATCACTACTGAATTCTCTCACTCACCATTGGCCTAGCAAGCTACTGGGTACAGCTATGCTCTGTTAAAACAGAAAAAGGGGTGGTGGGTTGATAAGGGGGATAAGTAGGCTTTTGACTTTGGTTTTAGAGCACATAGCTAACCCAAAAGAATATAGAGCTCTTAAACTGATCAAGGATAACTGTGAGATCTTGGAGGCAAGTTCCTCAAGGAAGGTCCCATGGTCACACAGCAAAAAAAAAGAGGGTCGGTATCTTGTAGCAAAGGAAACTCCATTACAGAATCACAAGGCTGGAAAAGACCTTTAAGATCAAGTTCAACCATTTCCATCCTAGGCTAAACCATATTCCTAAGTAGCTCATCTACACTTTTTTTAAAGACATCCAGGGAAGGTGACTCAACTCCCTCCCTGGGCAGCCTGTTCCAGGCCCCAACAACTCTTTCAGTAAATTTTTTTTTTTCTAATATCTAATCTCAACCTGCCCTGGCACAGCTTTGTGCCATTTCCCCTTGTCCTATCACCTGTCACCTGGATGAAGAGACCATCACCCACCTCTCTACAACCTCCTGTCAGATAATTGTAAGCAGTGATAAGGTCTCCCCTCAGCCTCCTCTTCTGCAGACTAAACATCCCCAGCTCCCTTATGTCGACTGTAGCAGGTTTCCTTGACAGGCTGGGAAACAGACCTGAGAAACCTGAGCTTTTAACTCTGGAATTATCTGTGCTTAGAGCACATGTGCCAGTGCTGATATACACAGAAGTCTACACCAGATACACACAGGCATAGACGTCTTAACCTTTAATTGGAGAGGAATTCGGAATCATATACTGGTCCTTTGAGATGTCATAATTGTACCTGTTCTCTTCCAATTTTAGCACAATCATATACTGCTTGACTGGAAAAGACTTGGGCATAGGAACTGTTTCCTTTAAACTGAGTCCCTGCTATTAAATCCCAGGTCCAAAGGAGTGATGCAAAACAGAGAATAGTCCATGTAAATCCTGAAGTCGTGCAACAGGTTGTTCTCAATATTCCTTCTGCCTCCAATTTCCACTGCTTTTATTTAGTTGTTGGTTTTGAATTTAAGTTCAGAGTCTTGAGCAGAACTATATAGTTTATTTCTGCTTCTAATCTTTCTTTTTTTTTTCTTTTCCTTTTTTTTTAGTATAGACAGAGTTTTGCAATTTTTTTTCTCAAGTTTTTTTAGCATTGATTCAACTTTTGAATTACTTAGGGTTTGAGTTGCATGTCATGGAAGAAAAACTTTCATGATCTTTCCTGCTTTGTGATTTTAAAAATATTTCCTTTTTGAGTAAAAATTTTAGCAAATAATATTAACTATCCTTATTTTCAGATTTTTTAGTGGAGTTTCATGAAATGTGAATCACAGAACTATAGAGTCATAAAATGGTTTGGGTTAGAAGAAACCTTGAATATCACCTAGTTCTAACCCCCTGCCATGGGCAGGGACACCCTCCACTAGACCAGGTTGCCTAAAGCCCCATCCAACCCAGTTTTGAACACTGCCAGGGAGGGGACAGCCACAGCTTCTCTAGGCAGCCTGTGGAGTGTCTCACTACCTTCATAGTAAATAATTTCTTCCTAATGTCTAATTGAAATCTACCCTCTTTTAGTTTAAGCCAGTTTTCAGTCTAACCCCTTGTTCTATCACTAAACAGTACCTGTCCAGATTTCCTGTAGGCCTCATTCAGGTACTGGAAGGCTGCTATAAGGTCTCCCTGAAGCTTTCTCCAAGCTGAACAAGCTGAACAGCTCTCTCAGCCTATATTAACAGGAGAAATGCTCCAGCCCTCTGATCATCTTTGCGGCCCTCCTCTGGACTCACTTTAACAAATTCACTTCTTCCTTGTAGTGGGGACCCCAGAGCTGGGCATAATACTCCAGGTGGGGTTGCACAAGCGCAGAGTAGAGGGGCAGAATCACCTCTGTTGGCTGCTGCTCATGCTTCTTTTGATGCAGCTCAGGGTATGGCTGGCTTTCTGGCTTCCAAATGTACATCGTCAGGTCATGTTGAGTTTTTCATCCACCAACAACCCCAAGTCCTTCTCCTCAGGACTGCTTTCAATCCATTCTCTGCCCAGCCTGTAGATGTGTTTGGGATTGCTTCAACCTGTGTGCAGGACCCCGCACTTGGTGGTCTTGAGCTTCATGACATTCACATAGGCCCACCTCTCAAGCCTATCAAGGTCCCTCTGGATGGCATCCCTTCCCTCCAGCCTGCAAAGATGTCAAGATAAAAGCAACTATTAGAAAGCTCTAAAATCTGCAAAAATAGGAATGAAAAAAAAAGACTATCACAACTTATTTTGACATTTTAAATGCACTCTTTTTCTACTGTCCCCTGAAATATACCTTAGAGTAAAATCTCATTAAACGAAAAGTGTGAAACAAGCCCATGGTGTGGTGGATTCCATACAAATTATTAGAGGTTTTGCAATTCTATCCATTCCAGCAGCTTGCCTAAGAATTGCTGAGAATATATGTATATACATAGTTAACTTTTCTGACCTTATATGTAAATAAAATTGGATGTGTATATTTTCATTATATTACATTATATAAACACAGTCCTCCAGATTTTCCAGTCTTTCTTCAATGGTCCTGCCTTCTCTGTTGATGGTTTACCCTCCTTTGCCTGATTCCAGGTTTTTCTCAGCCTTCTAACAGCATGTGAAACTGGAAATAGTCTTGTAGCTACACTTCTTGTTTTCTGCTTCCTAGCATGACAGAAAATAGCGTTTGTCTTTCAACAGCAGTGCTTGCTTATTTGGAAATACTTTCAGCCCCTCGGTATTCCAGATTTGTATTTTTCCAATCCTGGTTGCTATTGTCACCGTATATTTTGATTTATTTTTCTTTATGTGTGTAGTTCATCTGCTTTACTGCATTGAATTTAATCTTAAAGAGTTCTGACCATTTCATTGATTTATCAGGATCAATTTAAATTCACAACCAGTCCTCCAAAGGGTTTGCAGCACTTATTGTTGGATGTCAAGACTGATAAGTCATCTGAGTTGCTAATGAATCCATTAAATTACACAGGACTTAAGACAGATCTCTGCAGGACCACCCACATGAAGCACCTTCTTACTTTCTTGACAGCAAACTGTTGATAGCTGCTATTTAAGCTTGATGATTTCAAACTGATGTGAATCTGCCTGTTGGTATTTTAATCCATCCTTAATGATGTTGTCTGAAAATTAAGGAAATAAAGAACTCCATTAAAAGGTAATTGTAAATTTTGAATTGACCAGTTACCTGTCTTATAGAAATTCATGTGCATGAAATTCTATCTGGAAAGAAAAATATATTGAGCAATATACAACAGCTTTAGTTTGTAGTCATGAATTCAGTCATAATGTGAAATATTCACCCATACTGTCTTCCATCTTTGTATTCTGTACAGATATTACAAATGATTGCATAGCAATATGCTTATTCTTTGCATTCCATCCAGTCATATTATGATTCTTATCACTCGTACAACCCTCAAAATGTGTTAACATCTATCAGCCACCTCCTTTGGTTTCCACACCTGAGGCAAATATACGTTAAACTCTTGTGCTATTATTAATTCAGTTTGTATGCAATATAGATCATCTTAACCTGAAATGAGAATAAACTTTACATTATTCTATTTACAAGTTTATTCTTCTTGCCATTATGAGAAACTGAAATGCAGGACTTACAGAAGTAAAGCAAATTACTTTTGTTTTCTTCTATATCAAAATGAAAATAATCTTTAAATTCGCTTTTGGTTAGTAGAATTTTTTTTCTGTCCACTGATCTTTGGTCCATTTGTCCTGATTTGCTGTGAAAGTTCATCCCAAATATTTGTACAAACTCTGGCAAAATATTTAACTCCTGCTTATAGCAGCATAACATTGCTTTTTAAAAAGCAAGCAAATAAATCCCATTATTTCAGAAGACTGAGGATGCCAAAGCCAGACAAACAGTTTCTTTACTCTCCTAGACAAATTTGGACCCAGTTGCCAGTGGCCTTGAAGACAGTAGTAGAGACCTTGAATTTAATATGATGTTCCATGAGTAGAGCAATAAATTGAATAGCTAACAGATTTAATGGGTAGCCACTGTTTCCTAGGTGGGACACAGCAATGTTCTATAACAGCTGAGCTCTTCATAGACCTATATTGCATTGACGTTGCTCAGTCCAAAGATGATGGAATTGTGAATAACTGAAGAGAGACACGATCCATCAGAGAGGAAAAATGTTTTAACCTTACTAGAAATGAAATGGAAGGAATCACACTGATATGGTTTAATTGATGGCTGCTTTGAGTTTCTTTGAATGTTTTTACTGGATGGATCTCACAGGAATTTATTGTCTTAGGAAATCTGAAGACAGCAGGAGCTGTATGTGTGCAATAATGGTCTAGGAATGGAACAGCCTCTCACTGAAAAAGCAAATGCTTCCCCTAAATAAAAATTAGTGAAAAAATTATTCTGGAATGAAAAATAAACCAAAAGCATCACAACCAAACTCAAATCCCAAACAAAACATGACCAAAAAAACCCCCTCATCATACCTACTCTCAATGAATGACATTATAGTAAGGCTTATATATGCCTCTAGGCTTTCAGTGGGGCAGAAGAGGTGGGGTGGGTGAGTACTGGTGATCACTTTTAATATATTCCTATATTACTAATATGATTATTTTTATTATCTTAATGACAATTCTCCCTGTCATATGTTTCTGAAAGAGGAAAGACATATTTCAGTATGTGCTATTGAATCACCAAATTTTATCTCACATTATTAAAACCAAAATTGGTAATAAACCTTGACAACCTCATTGAAGAAGTGATTTTCTGTTTCATTATTACAAGTTAATTTCATGATATATTAAGAGTTTGTTTGTCACGCATTTTTAGTATAACTCATTAGTCTGATATGACATTCAGTAACTTAAAAGGATTGTGATATCGTGCTATGCTGATCTGACATCTTATTAGGGATTTCATAATTTCTTAGGAATGCCTGTTTGATCTAATGGCATCTGGATTTATTTATTTTTTTTAGAAGACAGGTGATAAATTTTGCTTTTGTTTTGGGCAGAAGTAATGATTTGTTACCCTTGCAAGGAAGGAAAAGTTTCAAGAAATGTAAAATTACAGAATATTTAAAACATAGAACAATGCAACAAAAATCAGGACCTATAATATTTTCTTTTTTTCCTCAGAAAACACCTGAAGTGACTTTTTTAAATGTAAAATCTAAGGAAGCAGGGAAAGTGTTGACAAATTCAATGTAATCTCTGTCCCTTTCATTCTATTTAATTTTTTAATAGTGTTAAAACCATTGTAGCTACCTTCAAGATACATCAGATGACCATCACTTCAAGTGCTTACAGTCTAATTACTTGCACCTTCAAGATGCAGATTCTGCTATGACTGCCTGCAGCCATATTACTTTAAACTTCTCTATCAGAATGCCTGTCGTGGTCTTCACAGAGTGAATTTGTACCCATTAGTGCTTAACTAGAAAGAACACACAAACTAAGGCTCTAGAGTGAAAAACTGGGTGACTTTTTGGTGTTTAATTGATTTTGATTGACTTCGAATATTTATCCACACATCTGAAGCTGCCACATCAGAGTCTTTCACTGGATATTGTTGAGTATAGAGGAAAGATAAAAAGGTAGAAGAAACAGGATAGTTTTTTTTCCAAAATCCAATGTGTAAAAGTTGGTATTTCAAAATAAAGTTTTTAGATATCTGTGACAATGTTGCAGTTCTACTGAGAGAGGGCCAGGTCCTGCAGAAAATAGCTGCTGGAATCTTCTGCAAGCCTGCTTATAGCGCCTCTGAGAATCACATATAGGAGACAAAGACTCCAACCAGAACTTGGAGTGCCAGTAAGACCGCAAAGTTTGGCCCATTAAGGGCATTGTGATGTATATTTGCTTGGGAATGTAAGCAGTTGACGGACACAAAAGGCCGGGAAGGCTGGGGGAGGAGTAGGCGCGCCCAGGTACCCAGGCGAGTTTGCCCCTGCAGCCGGAGGAGAAGCACGTGGAGTAGCCGGAGGAAAGGACCCATGGAGGAGGCAGAGACCCGACCTGCCCGGTGGAGAGGCTCGGCTCCACGCTGGATGGAGCCGGTGGAGACATAGAGAAGATTCCGTGACTTACGTTGGGATGAGCCCCTGCCAGCACAAGCGACCTACAGAGATGAGCCAAACAGGTTTGCTGGAGGAGGCATCATAGCCCCATGGAGGACTGGGACTGAGAGACACTGTGATTTGTTGCTGCCAGCCATAGCAGAGATGAAGCCCGGTGGGAAGAGATTTGCCTTGGAGAAAGTTCGTGGAGGACTGGCTCTTATGGGTGAGATCCTACGGTGCAGCAGGGGGAGGCTGTGTGGAATGAATGCCCCCATCCCGGCCGAGAAGGAAACCATCTTGCAAGGGACTGACTAAAACCCCCATCTCCTAGTCCCTGCCCCCCTGTCCTGTGCTGCGAGCAGGAGAGGGGAAGAAGGGAGCAAAATCATGGCTGAAAGGGAAGTCTGCTTTAGAATGGAGGGGTGGGGGGAAGGTGTTACCGAGACCCCCATTTTCCCCAGTCCCTGCCCCTCCTGGGCTGCGACTGGGAGGGAAGAAGGGAGCAAACTTCTAACTAAAGCCTACTAAGGAGGGAGTGGTGGGGGGAAAAGTGTTTGCCTGGTTTGCATTTGTTTCAAGATTGTTGGTTGCACTCCTGACTCTGGTTCTTTTTTTCACTGTTTTCTCTTTAGCGTGGTGTAATAAATTAGATAACTTTTCTCTTCTGCTCTCTCTGTTGAGTCTGTTTTGCCCGCGTCATTAACGAGTTTGTCTCTTGAGCCGCCCAATTAGGTTTTTTCTCCCCTGTCCAACTAAGAAGGGGAGTAACAGACTGATTTTGGTGGGCGTCTGGCCTTTGGCCAGGGCTCAAACCATCACAGACAACTAGTACCAAACTGCTGAGGTTCCAAAGACTGTAGTCATTATTATGTTTTTCACAGTCCCTATTCAGTAAAACATATAGCAACTGCTACAGTGGTGCGATAGTAATCATTCAGAAAGCCTCAAAAACCACACAGCAATCTTTAAATGACCTCTTTTGTGACACTCTTCTTAGGAAAGGAGTGCAGATGTAAATACCTAGAGCCACAAAAGTCTACAGTACCTAATTCAATCTTAAATAGATAATGGCACTGACATTAATATAGGAAAAGCTTTCTAAAGTCTCTGTTAGTGACATTCCAAGATAACATTTCCTAGCTCCTAAAAAGACACAAAGTTTTATAACAGTTTTATACAGATGACTTCTTGTATTGCTCAGCCTATGTGGGCAGTGCATTTTGATTTCAGTAGGGAATTTCTAAATCAGCAATTCCTGTCTATCTCAGCTATAGAATAACTTTACACAGCTTTCAGGAGCTTTTATTCGGACTTTAAACCAATAGAAGAGTGCTATCAAACCCAGACAGTGAAGTGATCAAAATACACACACAAAGTATTTGTATTTCCCAGTAATCCACAGACATAAATTTTATAATACAGGACAACTGAGCATGTACTGAATTCCCTGCTGTGATTCTGGACTACATTTTATTCAAGATAACATAGTTTTTGAAATTAGTGTGATACAAATTTATTTTAAAGTCATGTATCATCTTGTTTTTTATTTATTTATATAGATTTTAAAAATTAGGATGCTGTGAATGATGTAATATTTCTCAGAGTTATATGTTCATGTTGCCTATGTGCTGCTTGTGTAATATAAAAGTTTTAATTTGACATTTACTGGGTACGCTATGCAAAGAATAATGCCCATGTACAGACCCGGGTTTCTTTGGAGTCATTTTGGCTATTCTCTGATACTAAAGCTGTGTCTGATATAATTCGATCATTCAGGCTTTGTCTATAGCATTAAGAAGGGATGAGTAACTTCTAAAGAGAAATTAATTCCATTTCAGAATACCTGTCCAACAGAAATGAGATACTCAGGTCTCTGAAGATATCCACCTCTTTCAATTAAATACAGAAGTAGCATAGATTACTATTTTAGATTAAACTTGTAGGTAGCTAATGTTAGGTGAGATCAATCTCCTATCCTTTCTTAGTGCCAGAATACCCACAGCATTACGAGATGTTCTAGCAATCCCTTAAATAGAAATTATTCTGTTATACAGAATCAGGAAACATTTGTATTAAATCATAATACACACTTAATCACAAGTGTTAAGGGAGTTAAATTCTACACTCCAACACCTTATTTCTATGCAGCTTTGAATGTTCCGGATTTGTCTTTATGAGACAGAAGAGAAGAGTGAGATAGAAAATCTGGACCTGGAAGAAGGGGAAAAAAAGAAAAAAAAAAAAGAAAAAAAATGTAAACAATAAGAAACACATAAAGAATATAAACTGGATAAACCTGGATTCTGAAGATGCTCTTTAGGAATGATATCTTCTACACTGAGTGGCTTCTGTGGGTCTGTTTACACTACTTCATTCTTTGCCCAACATTACTTACAGCTTTCCTTTCATCTGTTGTATTTATATTTACAACACTAGTGGATATCTCACTGTTTGAGTTCCTCGAAGTAGAAATTTTCCAGCTAACATCTTGAGGATAGAACAGCTGAAAGCAGGGGGCAGGGGAAGAGAGATGTGATATTCTACAATTAATTTAACAGGGAAGCAAAAATAAACCTATTTTTTCCCATAAATACAGCCATTCCTGTATTCAAACAGTGGTTTACTGAATAGCTCAACTTACCAAGTCACCTGCTCCTGCCAAAAGACCCCATGTGCTCCCTTTCCTTCTGCCTACCCTTGAGCTGCTTCTAGTTGTATGGTCAGTCTCACTTGAGCTCTGGTGTTCATAGGATCTTCCAGATCACCTCTCAAGGTAGGAAACCATCTGTTCTTTGCTTCATTATGGTTCATTTTCTGCCAGGTTAATTAGTTGCATTAGTTCATGGCTGGTGCAAAAAATAGCTGGTGTTGGCATGAGGTTAGCAGTGAAAATGTGCACCTGGGAGTGATAGCAACTAGGGCTTCCCTTTTTCAGTGGAGCTGAGCACCTACATTATCTCACCAAATCAATTGGAAATGCAATTGCAAGATGTGGTTTTGTGATCAGTTTAACACAATCCAAGAATGTGCTGCTGTATGTTCATGCCACCTCCCTTGTGCCAGCATCAATGACTATGCAGTCTAAAACTGTGCCTGCAGATAGTAAATGACCAGTTTTCTATCCTAGGATTTTTATATATCCAGGGATTATAAAACATAAGACAATATAGAATTTATGACTTGTAAATTGGCCTACTGAATTCAAGAAGCTCCTTAAGCTGGGACAGCAGTACTGGAAGCACACTGTTAAGACCTGAAGAGTGTTATCAGGACATGTAGCAGTGTGACAGCAGCACAAAAGGTCTCTGTGGTACTGTAAACATTAATTGATGCCACAATATTAACACACTAACCAGCTCTGTGATCGAAGACTGAATTTGAAGAAAGTGAAATGTCTTAACTTTGGTGGCATACATAGCTGGAACTTAATTTCTAAAAAACATTGTTCCTATTATTTTCAGTGTATCTTAACAGTTTTAACTTCCTTGAGAATTCTTAAAAGCCATGATTAAAGTGAAGTGAAATAGCAATAATTCACCCTCTACTTATATACATATATTTTGCTTATTTTCTTTAGCAAAAGATAGACTAATAAAACTTATTATCTATGTGCAGATAGCTGGAGTTCTGCAGCTTGTGCTACATCTATAACAATGCAAGGTGTGTAATAATGATGGACTTGAAGATATGACTAACTTTCACCTTATCTATGCGTGTGCCAGCATGTCTGAGATTTTATTGGTATGCTGAAATATAAATGCAACATCTATTTAATCATTATATCGTGCCGGGATTTGTCTGACCTAACTTTTGTTAGACGGAAGGTCTAAGGCATCATCTCAGTTCCCTCCCATTTTTATAGATGCCAAAGATAAGTAGGATGAATCATACTCTGTGGTATCCAAATGTCTCTACTTACTAAAAAAGATTAGACTAGGTTTGAGATCATGCTTTATTTATCTAACAAAAGCAGAGTAATATTAATCCTTTGTCTCTAATGAACTTTATTCACGTGAATGGCATACCTATTATCAATAGTTTTATATACACAAGTATAATTTGTGTGGTCTGTTGGGAAATGCTGATTCTTACTGCATAGGAAGTGGAGGGAATGTTTCTGAAGTATCTCAGGAGTAGGCTGATGCAGGGGGCGTATCTTGCACTTACCTCTTGTTAGTAACTTTTCTCCAGCTTTTGTTATGCTGGGCTGTATGCAATGCAGGACACATGAAGTTTCTGCTTATACTTTACCTTATAAACAAACCACGGATGCGCTGGGGATGAAAAGCTTCGTACTTGGTGGTATTTAATATGTCACAAGTATCTACTGATCATGTTGAAATGTCATTTTCAGCTGATAGCTCAGTAATATGTGAAAGGGTCTCAAAGGTTAAAACTTAAGAATGCAGTTAACTCTGGCTTTTCCTAAGGGGTGGGATTTGTTCTTAAACTTCTGAAAACCTGAATAGCCAGATATATTCTGTTTTGCAGATGCATGCAACTTTTAGATCACTGGGCCATTGTAGCAGCTACATAATGGGTTTTATGGAATGCTGTCTCTGCAGTTTACAAGCAGTAGCTTATAAAAGGTGAGTAATGAATGGTTTCATTACATATATTTTAAAAATCAATGTCAACACTTTTAAAAGAAAAGAAAACATTGCTCAAGTCATACATGTAGCATACAAGTTGAGTGTGATTGCTTCATACTGAAACACCTGTGGGACAATTCATTTTTATAAACATTGACGTGCGTAGAAAAGATCATAGATAATCGCTGCCTAGTTAAAACAGTGATGACACAAAGTATCAGCCTTTTCTTTGCATTCAAAGAATTCATGTTAGACCTGCTCCATTTAAATCTTTCAAAAGAAATGAATTCTAGTATTCTGCTTTAATGCCTGGGAAAACGTAAAGGCCAGCTGACTCCACAGTGTTTCCAGAGGGCGAATACTGTAAATATTCTATCAGGATTTCTGCTCCAAGGATGACTTTTCTAACTTGCTGATATCAGAGTTGAAGTCCTCTTGAAGTCCTAAGAAGCACATTATCCAGGGCCAACACACCTTATCACACTCATCAATCAGAGGGGACTGCCCATTGTAGTGTGTGACTGTAACATCATTGCCCTCTGGATAATCACAACTCCTCTTTCAATGCTTGCACCACAAATCACTCGGGAATGGTAGCTCTTTTGTGAGCAGAGATGTACATATCCACACAGAGCAGCGCTCCCCTGAACTCTCTATCTGCAGCCACAGGGGAAGGGGAGGACTGATTTGCTCTGGACATTTTCACTCGGTGAAACTCATCTAAATTATAAGGACTGAAAGAAACAGCCCCTGCATGAGCTTCTACATGCCAAAGTGGGACCTATTGTTTTGTTTTGGTTTTCTATATTGTAAAATGTAAATGCAAATGATATGTTTAAAGAATCAAGGAAACAGATTCATCACAAAGAGTAACGATTTTCTCCCCTCTGCTTATGCACAAATGTAGCTTTTAAAATAATTTTCTTATTTTTAAAGTATCCCCAAGACTCTAATCAATATGCAAAATTGAAAGATTAATGCAATGTACCTATAAATGATATTTTTAAATCACTGGATATGCTTAACAGGCAAATTAAAATTCCTAGCCTATAAATGGTGTCTTTATATGGAAAGGTTTTGTTTAGTTCACTTTGCTGCACACTGTAATAAAAGTATAAAATTGACCACAAATTATCATATTTCTTTTTGTATATTAAATAACTATTACAGAATGTACTAGGAAAAATAGAAATAATATACAGGAGGACTGGAAGGTATATTTGAGTCAGTTAATCTTACATACCTTCTTTCCTACCCAAAAATTAATACACCAAAAAATGTAGCGGTCTTCTTATAATATTAGAATTTTTCCTTTATCTGGCACTACCAAAAGAGGTCATTTAAATGAAATAATGACACTAAGAATGTCTGCCTTCTCAGTGGGGTGGGTGAAGGTGAGGGGGGAGGGAAGGGGGAAATTGGAAAATAAAATTTTAAAAAGTCTTTTGAACACCTGTGAGCTGTTGAGTTTAATTGAACCAGAGTCTGGTGATTCTGTATGAATGAAGTAAAGTTTCACTGAGTGACTGATTGACTGTAAATTGCGTTCATTATCTTTTTCTCTTTCCATTATAACTATGAAGAACTATGAATTAGCAGGATTAAGGATCTCAAATGTAAAATTCTAACTTCTGGCCTATTTGTGATATCATGTGGAGAAAAGACATCAAGAAAAACATATTTCTTGCATTAAGAGAGGACTTTTGAGATTGCAGAAGAAAAAAGCCATGAATACGTCATCATGCTTGCTTTCTTCTTTGTACAAATTTTATGTGTGCACAGGTTCTTTTTCCCTGTCACAAAAAGTTCAAATCTATATTTATTTATTTTGTAATTTGATTTAGTTTTTAAAATTTAATCATGCTAGCTTTATATCATACTAATCAGGTTTTATATATGAAAATTATATGGCACAGTCTTCATGTGTCTTTTCTAAATTTTTAAAAAACTAAGAAATTTCCAGGCAGTTTGAAAGGAAGACTTAAACTGTTAAGAAAGCTTTTTCTTTTTTCATATAAACCGTGACATGTGACAGAATTCCCTACAAATCTGTATTCACTGTTTTCATTCTTATATGACCTAACAGTCAAAGATACACATGACCTCAGTTAATCAGATTTCATCTTTGTAATCACAATACATTCAGCTCAAAATTTCAACTGTTGGATTATATTTGTTTGCAAGAATGAAGAGCATTCTATTATCTGTTCTTCATGCGAGTATTCAAACTGTGATACAATCATCTTTCTGGTAAATAAGGTTGACTTCTTGAGCCTCTCAATAAAACACATATTTACATCAGATTGTTGTGCTAATCATTCTGAATGCTTTCCTATCTTCTGTAATTCTTCAATCTAAACAATATAAGAAGTGCATAGTTGTTTACTAGTGTGCTGATGACAAAGGTAATGCCTTTTCTGCTACTTCTTAAAACTTCCTGGATCACAGGTCTATGGATGTATATAGCTCTATAGCCTTTATATAGTATTTTGTGTCTGTATCCTATGGCTAATCCACTATGAATATCAATCCCTCTCCAAATTCCCTTCCAGTGCCCAAGTAGACTTACCCACATGGGTCATACTTTCTACTTTCTTTGCTCCTGAAATCGTGGCTGCATTTGGCCGTACACATAAACTGTATTGAAGCCGCAGTTTACCCAGCTGTCCAGAATAGATTGTATCAGTAGATAATCCCTTTACTCATTCTTCTGAAAACTCCATCATATTCTTCCTTCCTGATAACTGATAAAACTGTAAAGTGTCAGAAATCAGTTCCTGAAACATGGCTGGAACATGGCTCCTCACAATGATTTCCTATGTTCTCATTACATTTGGAAACCTGTCAGTTTTGCAGATTTCAATCCATTTCATGCGTCTCATGAATTTTCTATCACTTTTCTGTGGGTCTTGTCATGTTACATATTCATGTGGAAATAGTGTAATTTTTATTGCAACTCCCTAGAGCTTAAATGAAATTTGAGTTCTACATTTTCTGAGTAGTCACCACTTCCTTTTACAATGTTTGCCATAAGTTAATTGTTTTTCCATTCTAGAATTACATGAGAGAAGACCAAAAATCTGCCTTGGGAAGGGGTGGTCATTTTAAGTACATCAATTACTAATGGTATTGTGTAGTATTCTAAAGGCTAGAGATGTAGAAGTGTTGTAGTTTTACATGGCTAGGTTCTGGTGGAGAAGGAGGGGCTGCAGGGGTGGCTTGTGCAAGAAGCAGCTAGAAGCTCTCTGCAGACCTGACAGAGCAAACACCAGCCAGCTCAAGGCTGGAGTCGTTGCTGACCAAGGCCGAGCCCATCAGCTAATGGTCACAGCGCCTCTGGGAATCACATCTAGGAGAAAAAAACCCCACATGTAGCCACTTTTTGCCACCAGAGAAGGGAGTGAGAAGATGTAAGAAACTGTGCAGATACCAAGGCAAGGGAGAAGTAGGCTTCCCAGGTGCATTAGAGAAAGATGTCCCTTGCAGCTCATAGAGAAACTTATGGTGAGGCAGGTGCCGCCCCTTGTTTTGCTTGTTCTAGATATACCAAAGGATATCCAGAAAGGCTATCCAGAAAGGCTGCCTTACTTGTTTGCTATGAATATTCATGATGCACAAGTTCTGGGATGCTTCTTCGACTAATGCTGAACACCAGTTATGTGTTCTCCTTAAATAATTACTCACACTGGTTATTCTGAGACACCTCTGCTCAGTCCGTGTGCTCCTGTGTGTCAGAAAGACTCAGGATTTTCTTCTTCCTTTATTTTCATGTCAATATTTCTTACTTTCTCTCATATTGTGTCCTATTAGCTAGTCTTCATCTTTTTACAGATATCTTAGCATAACACTGTCATTGGTGAGGCCAGCAAATATATTGTCATTCAACTTATTGCAAATATGTGTTGAAATCTTGTTGTCATCACTGGGACACAAGCATACTCTTATTCCAAGTAAGTGCTTAAAGGTTTGCAGAACTGAGGCTTTATTTAGGATCACATAGTTCTTCTACTGGCTGTCATTACTCTTCCAAGATTCTTAGTTGTTTGACAAAATGTGATAATTCAGGACTGAAAATCACGTGACAGAAAGAAACTCAACGCAGTAAAATTATTCCATGAAATATAATAAAAATTTGAGGTGATAAGAAGAAAATACATCTCCAAGGGATTGGACATTCATAAAAACTTTAGATAGCCATCTGAGCACTTATCTGTTTATATTGACTGCACTGAATCTTTGAACTTTGAAAAGTTTATTTTTCTGGTATTAATATTACTGGAGAAAAATAACGTAGAGAAAAAAAAAATTGATTTACTGGGTCAGTTCTTTTAGAAGATTATTAATGGGACATAGAATCTTTTAGCTCTAGGTCATCAGTTTTCATCTAATACAATTTTTATGGATTCATAGATTTCCAGGCCAGAAGAACCATTATATTTCCTTAGCCTACCCTCCTGCATGACAGAAACCACAGAATTTCAACCTGTGCTAATCAAGCACTTACTAGCTACTAGAATTAGAGAATAGTGCAGAAAGACAATTTATTTGTTGGGCTGTGACTACTGAGATATATAAAGGTAATCACCTGGCTTTAGAATAATATTGAATAATCCAGTTTCTGCACAAATTCTCCTGTTCTCTCCACTTTATGCCACTATTATTAATAAGAACAGGTAATATCAGCCACAGTGCCAAAGGCACATGGAAAATAAACTGATGTTACAACATTGCAAGTGATTCTTTCTCTTCTAATTTGATTTGCAGTGGAATCAGTTGCCTTTGTTGGATTTCATTCTCTATGTTGTATTGGCTTTATCATTTGCATGGTTCAGAAGCTTTAGTACTAAATTGTTCCAGATATTTCAGCTGGACTATCTTTCATTGCATTTAGGAAATGCAATTGCCTTTAGAATGAAAGTTTTGAGGGAAAGTCTCAGACATATATTTCAGGACAATTTACAGAGCCAGTGGTCTCAGCATCTAGATCACTGAGATTAATGACCTTAAGGGAGGGTTTCCTCTTTAGCTATACAAATTTAAAATTAAAAAAAAAAAGTTTTTCCGAAAATTATATTATTGAGTTTCATTCTTCCAAGAAGAAAAGGGAAAAAACCCCACTTTTTTCATCATTTTGAAGGTATTTTTTTCCCAAAACTTACAATCACTTCTGCAGCTGGTTTTCCAATAAACTTACATGAAATGAGATTATTCTACATATCTTATTTTTCATGGACAAAGGCTAGTTTTAACTGTATTTTACAGTTTGCACTTCTTTGTGGAAGAGCCAAGATTCAACAATATGTCAATTCATGGGGAAAAAAAATAGAAACACAAAAGGATTTGTTACTTGTTCTTTGTTCCTCATTAAGTAAATAGAAGAGAATAATTTTTCAAATGAGGGTGAAACTAGTTAAACTAGTGGTTTAACTAGGTGAAACTAGTAAAACTCTCCCAGGGTTGGGAGAGCCTCAAATTTAAGAACTAACCATTCAACTGTACATAGAGGCAATGTATTGGTTTATTCAGCTGGACAATGCACAAATGTGCTAAAAAATAATTACCTTGGTTGCATGTGAAAAAATGCAACACAAGCTTCACAGGCATGTCCAATATTAAGAAAACTGAAACATTCTCTTTGTAAGTTTTTTTTTGTATCTTGTATAAAGCAAGAAAATATACCTACATGCTTCTCCTTTCTCTGTCAGTTTTATGACATCCTGCTTGTTATCCATACAGTTAATACAATAGGGTTTTTGACAAGTATTTTTCGATGTAATATTGTAAATGTTTACAACTGTTTAGAAAAAAATCTTCAACAAATTTCAGCTCTACAAGATATCAGAGCTGCAAAGCATCTTAATAATTTTAAGGTAACAGTATCCAGAGAGGAGTTTAGTTACCAAGCTATTCTTGATCATGGTGTTTTCAGAAAAGTCTGTGGTGGGTTGGCCTTGGCTGGACACCAGGTGCCCACCAAAGCTACTCTATCACTCTCCTTCTCAGCTGGAGAGGGACAGGGAGAGATGGAAAAAAACTCATGAATCAAGCTAAAGATAGTTTAATAAAGCAAAAGGATGCCTGTGGAACAAAAGAAACCAAAAGATTTATTTTCTACTTCCTTGTGATATCTGGCCACTTCCCAGGAAGCAGGGCTTCAGTACATGTAGTGGTTCTCCAGAAGACAAATGTCATAAATAAAGAATGCCTGCATTTCCTTGTTCTTTATCTCAGCTTTTATTGCTGAGCAGATGTCATATGGTATGAAATACCCATGGCTAGTTTGGGTCAACTGTCCTGACTGTGTCTTCTCCCAAGATCTTTCCCACCCCAGCCTACTGATGGGTGGATGGGGTGGGGAGGAAGAAATATTGGAGTGACAGCCTTGATGTGTGCTAGCCCTGCTCAGCAGTAGCCACAACACTGGTGTGTTATCATCACCTTGCCAGCTACCAGTACACAGCTCAGCACTGTGAGGGTGGCTGCAGGGAAAATTAACTCCATCTCAGCCAGACCTAACACAGCAGTAAACCCCTGGAGACTCTTGAAATACATGGGAGGTAATAGGTTTTCTTGTTTTTCTGATGTGACTTGTGGCTCTCTTAATCATCAGGAAGCCAAGTTTATATAGATCAGTTGCTTTTAATGTCAATGTATTTTCTGCTTTTCAGAAAAAAAAAAAAGTAAAGCTGCCTGAAGAAATTGGAAATCTCTTTCATTAAAAAAATTCAAAATGTCACCATTTTCTTTCATTTTGTGAATCCATACTTGAATGTTTTAGAAGGTTTGGGTTTTTTTTACATTTTCAGGATATACTTTACTAGGATTGAATTTTAAATCCTCCACTTTCAAAGCTGGCTCTAATATTAATAGATATATCAGAAAAATCCTTTTGTATTTCCGTCAGGCTTTTCCCTAGGAAAGATTATACTGAAAAAACACCACGGCTTTTTAAGAAATGAAAGACCTCATTTGTCATGGAAAGACATTTACCAACAACCAGAAGTTTTAAATGAAAATTTCCAATTATACTCACTGCTGATTAGGAGTTATTTTCATTTTAATAGAACAAAAAAACCGGCATTGATAATGCTAAGAGTAAGTTTTTCAAAGACCTCAGCTATATCTTTTTACCTACAAAGTTCCAATTTGTACATATTGCTTCTATATTAGCAATCTCCATGTGAGACTGTTATTCTTGCTTCTAACATGAATAAATTCTATCAGCCACAGAGTAGCATGACTCAGTTATCGCTTCTGCATATTGCCTCTCTTGTGTTAGAAAGGAGTCAACACAGGCTATAAGCAGCAGGTTGTAATAAGAATATCAATCCTTCCTGATTGTTTGAGCACAGGTTTAAAGTTCCATTTCTCTCAGAGAAAACAGTTCTAGTCTGCCTGAACACTTTGCACACATTTGCAGTCTCTATAGAGGCAGATTTTGTGTCTATCACTTCTATCAATTTGTGCATAATGTTACACAGGTTTGTCTCATTCAGATGCACATGTGTTAAATGTGGTCTCTGCCCTCTGCCTATAATGGGTGCAGAAGGAACTGTACAAGTAAACTTTCTGTAGAGATAATGCTGTATGGAAAAAAAGTGTCCCAAGTCAGGATTTCAAAGACTTTGGAAGGTTTTTGGAATATTTTGATCATGTGAAAAGTTGTAATACTAAAAAGGACCACATGGTATTTACCACAGGCTACCAGTCCACTCTAAGTAATATATTTAACAGGGTTTGAAACTTAGATTTGTTGGTTTAGGGTGCAAATTTTTCTCCATGAGGAGGGAGAATTGCTGCTCAAACGAATATTTGCATATCCTGCAAAACTGATTCTGTATGCCTTCTTTTATTCCTCTTCCACAGAGAAGGCAGAGAAAGTGAAGAGTACAATTGGAGACACATTTTTATTCCATTCTCACATACAAAATTTTATTGAAATCAGAAACCTTGCACATGTGCAACCAAGAGCTAAATGTGATCTCCGCCCTCTGCCTATAACGGGTGCAGAGGGACCTGCATGAGTAAACTTTATGCTTGATTTCTTTTAAAAGTGAATATAAAAGATAGCAGTAAATTTAAGCCCACTGGGAACTTTCCACATTGTACTGTATAGATGTTTCATTGCATACTACTCATGAAAATTGAACTTGATATGAGCTATAATTATGACAAAGGTGAGAGTGTGATTCTCACTTTGAGTGCTCTTCCCCTTTGTCCTTTATCTGTACTTTTAGTCACCTTTAATAGCTGGGGAGATGTTTCATGCCAAAGGTTTTCACATGTGGTAGAAACTAATTAATTACTTAATAATATATGAATCTTGCCCTATATTATGAGTGCAATCACCCAAATGGGAAACCAGAAATACTGAGGATGCTAGAGGTTTAATTGAAACTTTCATCCTGGCTGTGCTCAGTGACTCTAATACTTGAATACATTTAATCAGACTCATATCATCATTTATAAACTACCCTGATGGTCTAGAATTCAGCAACTTCCTACTCATCTATGTACCACTTAGTTGTTGCTTTGGTTTTTGAGATCCTCATGAAAATAATAGTCAAAGTTTTATTTCTATTTCAACACAAACATCTTTTCAGTCCTAGATCAGACTGGCTTAAACATTTTATCCCCAAAATTACAAGGAATGAGTCTGGACTGTATACTTTTCAGCTGCATGTTGAGAATATAATATTTTGGCAGTACTTCCTAATTTGGGAAGTCTAAGCACACAGTTTCAATGATAAGAACATAGTTTCAAATGTTTACTGTGATTTTAAGCTGTAATATTAATAGTCACAGACAACTTCATGGGTCTTTTTCTGAGTCTTAACTAAAGCTTCATAACCCTGTGTGATCAAGTTGGAGTATTTGCAGAATACGATGTGCTATGGGACCATGGCTTTCCATTTCTGACTCCTACTCTGTGGAACTTAGGAGAAGATAGCTAGGATTTATATATGAGAATTAAATTTGTCTAGAATTAAAGGCTTCTTTTTTTGTTTGTTTGTTAGTTTGTTTTAAAAAAGCAAACAAATTTCTACATGTTATTGCTGTAACAAAAACCGGGAATTGTAATTGAAGAAACAATGCCTCTCCTAGCTTGCTGAGAAAGTGAAACAGTAGCTCAAGTGAGACAAATATATTCACTTCAAAAGTCCACAACATTGCAGACAACAGTCTGCAGTGTGGTGTAGTGATAATTAGTTCAGGTTCAGAGGCACTTTGCATGCCATAAGCTGTCTAATCAAAGCAGAACTGAAATTTGGTTAGGCCAATATATTCCACTGGCATCTAAGGTAAATTAACATGTACTGAGCTCTGGGTATTTTTATCTTAACTGTTTCTGGAACTCCAGTTAGTGTAAACTAACTGGAACTCCAGTCTTCAAACATAAGACATCTTGACTCCATGTATTCATCAGCAACATAAGGTATCTGGATACAATGTTGTTCACTCTAAATACTATAAATACTTCCACTGTACTCCAGTGCACTTAAAGATTAAAAGAATGAGTATATATTTATCTCACTCATTTAACTCTGAACAACATCTTTGGATTTTTTAATATTATTTGCATTATTTTTATTGTAATTGTACCAGCAAGCTGCATACCTGAAATCCATTGCATTTAAACACATCTGTAAAATTTTTATTTATTTTTTCCAGCATTTATACTATCTCAACAAAATTCTATGTATATATCCTTAAAAAAAGTATCTGAATTACCCAACTCCATCCTTTAAGTTACTCATACTGGCAACGGTGAGAGGTAAGATGCCACTTAAATCCTTAGGAGATGATGCTGTTCTATTTAATTCAAGTATGTCTTCATATGTTTTAGGTCATCAAGCAGTGCAAGAAGGAAAGGTAGGTGTTTACTCTGGACAAATGAAAAAGCAAACAGAAATCACTAGACACATACAATCGCTAAATGAAAACATATTAACATAATGGAAGAGATAATGTTGTCTATGGGCTCACAAAACCTTCAGGTTAGAACAGGACTTTAAACACCTGAGAAATACAAGAAGTGGGTCTCTGTCTGAGATTTTGTCTCCAGCTAAATCCAATTTAGACTGAGTGCATTTCTTCAATCACAGCCAGATATCTCAAGTTAACTGTTTTCTGGTATGTCAAATATAAGTCTTGCTATGTTGGGTTTGCGTAGCAAAGTTTTGCTAGTTGAAGGAATATAGGGGTGGCGTCTCTGAGAAGCTGCTAGACGATTCCTCTGTGTCTAACAGAGCAAATGCCAGCTGGATCGAAGATGGACCCACTGCTAGCTAATGCTAGCTAATGAATAATGCTGGTAGCACTTCAGAGATAAAAAGGGGGAAAAAAACCTGCTGCACAGCAGCAGCCAGAGAAGATGAGTGAGAATATGTGAGAGAAACAACTTTGCAGACACTGAGGTCAGAGAAGAAGCGGGGGAAGAGGTTCCCCAGTCAGTGGGGCAGAAATTGCCCTAAAACTCATGGAGAAGAGCGTGGTAAAGCAAACTGTCTCCTTGCAGTCCATGGAGACCTACATACCAGAGCCAGTGGCTGTGCCTGAAGGAGGCTATGACCACATGGGACGTTCACATTGGAGCAAGCTCCGTGCAGGACCTGTGAACCTGTAGAGAGAGGAGCAGGTTTTTTAATAGGACTTGTGACCTCATGGGGGACTCATGGTGGAACAGTCTGGGCCTGAACGACTGAAGATTGCAATCAGATTTCATTCACTTGATGTCAGTCTCACTTTAGTGAGTAAAGAAAGAACTTTTGTGGTGAAACAGTGGTCTCACATATCCTGATGCTTGCCAGTGTATTAGAATCATAGAATTGTAGGGGTTGGAAGGGACCTCGAGAGATCATCGGGTCCAACCCCCTGCCAAAGCAGGCTTCCTAGGACATTTCACTGAGATAGGCGTCCAGACGGGTCTTGAATATCTCCAGAGAAGGAGACTCCACCACCTCCCTGGGCAGCCTGTCCCAGTGCTCTGTCACCCTCACTGTGAAAAAGTTTTTCCGCATGTTGGTGCAGAACTTCCTATGCTCCAACTTGCAGCCATTGCCTCTTGTCCTATCTCCACAGACCACTGAAAAGGGGCTGGCTGATTCCCCCTGCATCCCCTGCTTAAGATAATTATAGACTTTAATTAGGTCCCCACTTAGTCTTCTCTTCTCAAGGCTGAACAGTCCCAACTTACTCAGCCTTTCCTCATAGGGGAGATGCTCCAGGCCCTTAATCATCTTCGTAGCCCTTCTTTGGACTCTCTCCAGGAGATCCCTGTCCTTTTTATACCAAGGAGCCCAGAACTGGACACAATACTCCAGGTGGGGCCTGACCTGGGCAGAGTAGAGGGGGAGGATCTCCTCCTTTGACCTGCTGGCCACACTCCTCCGGATGCCCCCCAGGATCCCATTGGCTCTCTTATTCATAATCTTAATGTAATTTCTTATTTGAATCTAATCCAATGTATCTATCCATCTATATAACTTCCATCACAAAATGATGAGCATGCTGTTAATTACATTCCTATATGACACTCTCCAAAAAAGCTTACTTAGCTGACCAAATGTAAGTTTACACATTAGATATTGCCAAACTCAACAGGCTACTTCCAATGCTTCCCCACCTTTTTGTGAGGGTGATGTGCTAGGCAAATATTGCACACTTCCTTATGCAGGAATCAACTTCTGCTTCACTTATTTGTCTCTATTATTATTTGAAACCGATGTGAAATCTTCGGCTTCCATTAAGTCAATAAATGCACAGGACTGTTTAAAATTCAGGTAGGCTCAGGCCCTCAAAGACTTTGAGGTGCCTTCTGCATAAAATCAGTGCATTTCTGCACCATATGTGAAGAACTGATGCTTGTATGACCTGACACAAGTTGCTTCTATCTGTTCATCATTCTATTCCTTTCCACCATCTTGAAGAATGAAAAATTCAGTATAACTGTGATTTCCCAGAACTAGTAGAAATAACCTGGTCTTCAAGAGAAAACAAGTTCCTCAGAGGAACATATATTGCAAAAAGGTAGAGGAAAAGCAAAAATGTAAGTAATTCGTGTTTATTCTATGTTTGGCATTAATGACATTTTCATGGAAAAAGGAGACTCATCTTAACATTAGTTTCTTCCTTTAAAAAAGTGTCTGAAACCACAGCCACAGCTCCAAATGTCTACCACCATCTAGAAATCTCAAGGTTGAAAATACTTAGTTCTGGAATTTTGGTTTAGCTCAATGAAACAAGGAATTTTTTAATGAGATTTTCTACATACTCCAAATCCTGTTTTTTTCTTTTCTGTAACTTTTCTTTAAAAAAAAAAAAAGAACCAAGAAAGATAAAGCATTTCAATATATTTAAGGAAAGTAAAAATACATATATTTTTCAACATATGCATAGTGAAATTACAGGACTTAGTCTCTTGGGTTGTTGGGAAGGCCAAAATATATCTATATTTGGGCATATTCATAACAGACAACTATCTAGTAGCCTCTAATCCAATAGAGGCCTTAGACTACATGCTGTTGGAGGTGAAAAGATGTAGTAGGGGAATGATTATTTGATACATAATGACATATAATCTTTTTTTTCACTAAAAATCTCCTATCAAAATTAGCTATAACAAAGGGACCATCAGAGTGAAGAAAAAAAATAAAAGAGAGAAAAAACACAATCCAAAAAGCCCAAGATCAAACATCATGGAATTATTTGAATTCTGTGCAGCTGACAGGGAAAAACAGAGATGTGAAAGCAGAATAAAAAATTAAAGACAAAAAAAATGCCTGGAAAAGCCTCTTTTCAAAATTGGAGATCTAGGAGGCACGCAGATAATTAATTACTCTAACGTTTCTTCAAATTAGAGATGCATAATACATGGTCATAGAAACTGTAATTGTGAAGTGTGCCAAAGCCTGGTGTGTTCACACTTCAGTCAACTGACCCATGAATTGAACTCGGCTCTCTAGAATGAATGAAAAACCCAAGAGCAATGCTTACTGAATAGGAGCTCGTTGAGCATAAGACATACAGTTTGCAAACAGATGTTTGCTTATGAACAACAGCTGCCATCTAAGATGCTATACTACACCACGAGATACTTAGTCACCCTGCTGAGGGATAGTGCTTTCATAGATCAGCAATGAAAGGAGGGCTTGATAGTCCAGCACAACCAGGAAAAGTTGCTCAAACTACCAATAAAAGTATTTTAACTAACTCAGCCTGGTTTGTTTGGAAGAAGATTTTATGTGGCAGTTACCTGAGGTGGATGATAGGTTCCCACAGAAAGTCAGTGTTGAAGTCTTAAAAGTCCATGTGGATCCAGGAAAATGTGCAGCAAAGAGAATCTTAAGAAATGGCTTAGGCTGCTTCATATAATGACACAGAGTATCACAGAAAAATCATTAGAAAACTGAATTTTAGTATATTCTCTTTCTTCTTAGATTTATTAAGCTGTTCTTCAAAATCTTCAAAATCTTCGTATTTGAACTACAAAAAAAAGATGTAAAAACTGGCAAACTGAGAGGTGTAATATTTAATATCCAGACTCTGTGTACAAAGGAGAGAGATTCTAAGGTATCTGAGCCCAGACTTCCATCCTTAATTGTGTGAAGCATATTCTGAAATCAATAAAATTAGGCTAGATGTATTGCATTGAAGTTACTTGTCATTAATGCCAGGTGAGAGTGATAAAGAATCTTATATTAATTGGTCATGTGCCCATGCAAAAATCCAACTCTCTCTTATAGTCTGAGTATTTTCACACATAATTAAGCACACACAGATGCTTGCAAAGAACCAAATTGAAAATCAGAAATTAAACCATAATTTCATTGATGTCAGTTGTAAAATTCCTGTAGTGTCAGCTGCACTGAGATTCCACCCCAGGATCTGCAACTTCCCTGAAGCAGTCTGTCTTTATTTTAAAAACAAATCCAACCCTTTAATTGAAAGTCTGAAGCTCTGTCCCAGTTCTTTCCTGTTTCCCTTGATAAATTACGATTGTAGGTCCTACTGACCAAAGCAAGTTTGTACCAACTTATGTATACAGTATATCAGGAATGGAACAAAACAAAACAAAACAAAACAAAAGGCATAAAAACTTCTTAATGATGGAGGAATTGACACAGTTAATTCCAGGAAAGTAGAAAAACACTGCACAATTAGAAATAAAATCAGACCAATGTTCAACTACTTAATTTTTAATTTACACACCGTAACTCTGTCCCACCCAGCTTTCCCTATTTCTAATCTGCAATACCAAAAGATCTTCAAAGTTTCTAACATACTTGCTAAATTTTTGTTCAATGTGAAAATGTAGATTAAGACCTGGTTTAACAGAAGCAGAATTACATGAACAATAGGCACTAAGGTTTTGGTAGTTATTATTAAAAGTTAATTTTACATTCAGTAGTATTCCTCTTTGAACTCGTTATGATTTTTTTCTGTGCTTTTCAAGTAGAAGCATTACCTGTTTAATAATTTCTAAAGAAGTAGATAAATGTATACATAGTAATTTTTTTGCAATAAAATATCATCAGAAAGTGATTGCAGAAGTTGGAGGGAAAGGGGTGATAAGGAAAGCAATGAAATAATAAAGTAATCAAAAAGTTTCAGGCTTTGATTTTTCTGAAATAACTTGCAAATGCAGGTGAAATTTGCCCAACAGCATCAGCCTAGACTGCTGGATGCAGTGAAGAGCTGTTCTCTCTCTGCCATAATTATAAATTGTGAACATGCTGTCAAAGTTTAAATCTGTACAATCCATTTCAGGACAGAGATTTTAATCTCTCTGTTAATTGAGAGGCCAGGCCACCCACTGCTCTGCATCAGAGCTTCAGCAGAACCTTTGGTTAGGGCTTTTCTGCTTTGCATTTAAATATTTACATAGTTCCAGCGAGAGAGAAACCACAAGCAAACAGGAGTAAGTGCTCATATTGATGATTCCTTTTTTTTTTTAAAGGGAGAGGAGAAGGAACAACAGTGACAGGTTTTGCTGAGTACATATCTTGTTTAGAAAAAATAATATAAACAGATTCAAACAAGGAGAAGGTACAGGTCTCAGGTCCCATGTGCCTCAAAGGTCCTTGTGGCAGATCTCCCTTTAAACCTGTTGTGTATATACAGATGCTGATTTTTTCTATCTGCCCCATGTTTTTTCTATCTTTCTTATGCTGGTGAGTGCTCCATTTCTAGGAGATAATTAAAAAAAAAAAGGAACTATATAAATTATTTGGCTCCACAGAAGAAAATAAATAATTTACACTGTCCTACTCATGGGCTTTTTGAGTGTTTTGGTTTCTGAACAAAAACCCAGGCCAATCCTTTTATTATAGTTTTTCTTTTTTCGGAAATGGATGGTAGATGACAAGATACTAAGGCATCATAACACAAAGTTGTGAGATTTATTGATTCAGCTCAAAGCTTCCAGAGTTTCCATACATCAGAGCTTTCAAGTAGTAGTGCACTCACCCTATATCATATCCATTAAGGAATTTTTTTTATTATTAAAAATCCAATAAAATATTTATAACTCTGTTACAAATCCCTGATGTTTAGATGAATGCAATTCTAAGCACTATGATTATCTAACAGTAAGTTTTACACATATATTTTGTTGAGAGATTTTTTTTCTTTTGTTTTTATCAATACAGTAAGTTTTCATTTCAGAGCTATCAAAATTTTCAGGCTGTCTACAATGAGAGGCTCTCTGACAACTTTCTCAAATGTCCATCTCTCTCCAGCAAAGTCTGAAATTTAAATCTCCCTTAGGGCTATTTGAATATCCTTTTGTGAATTCAGAAATAATTAGATGATCTCTTATAATGAAGCAATTTATATTAATAAAAGAAAAATCACAACCTATCTAATGAAGGTTGGAGGTGAACTCTCTTCTCCCTTGTTACCACATCTTAATGCAGCATCCTTGTGCTTCTGGGAAAGCAATTGGAAAATATTCTCAGGAGACGCCTGTACTAGAAAGAACATGAAAAGGTGCTCGTACAGGACAAATGCATGTCATTTCAAAAGAGTTAGCATGTTTTAGTGTACAGTCAGCAGTTTTCTTTCAAGCAGATTCCTTTTGCTACTTCAAGCATAGTTTTAAAGTCATTTAAACACCGCATCTCCCCACAACAGAAAAGATTTAGTTACTCATAAAAGTAGGAATATTTTCAATCAATTACATCACTTAATGCCTGAACTATCAAGGTATTTATATTTACTGATGCCAGCAGAGATGCTTTCATATGTGGGAGAGATGCTTTTATATGTGGCTTCTCAAGGTATCCACAGGATCAAGGAGAAACCTCATATGCTGGAAATGCTTTCTTTTCAGCTTTTATATCTTCTTAGAGTTCCTGTATGAAATAACAATATGAAATTATTCCATTTTAATGCACTTTAAAATTTATTATTATTTATTAATAAATAATAATAATTATTCACTGCATAAATAGAATAATTTTGAGAAGATAAAAGATTAATCCATTTTTCTAAAAAAACTTGTCGATAAGTATTGATGGGATAAGAAAAATCTCTTTAGGCAGTACTAGTGTATCTTTTTGTCAGACCCTCTGTACATATGGAAGTCACAGTGGTTTAGCAGCATAATTTTTTAAAATCATTGCCATGAAGATGAACAGAGGGCTGGAGCACCTCTCCTGTGAAGACAGGCAGAGAGAATTGGGCTTGTTCAGCCTAGAGAAGAGAAGGCTTCAGGGAGACCTTACTGTGGCCTTTCAGTATCTAAAGGGGCCTACAGGAAAGCTGGAGGGGGACTGTTTACAAGGGCATGTAGTGATAAGATAGAAGGTGAAGGGTTCAATCTGAAGGCAGGTAGATTTAGATTAGATATAATGAAGAAATTCTGCAGTATGAGGGGAATGAGGCACTAGAACAGATTGCCCAGGGAACTTGTAGACATCCCCTCCATGGAAGTGTTGGATGGAGCATTGGGCAACTGGTCTAGGGGGCCATGTCCCTGCCCATGGCAGGGGGTTTTGAACTGGTGTTCTCCGAGGTTCCTTTCAACCCAAACTGTTCCATTACTCTATGACATAAAGAAAGACAGATACTTTTCAGTACATAAACTTGGTTTCTGTGTGGGTTTGACATGTTAGGTTTTCACGCAAATCATGGGAATTTTCACTTAGCCTGAGGTTATGAGAACTGAGCAGGACATGGAAACATACTGGACATGACATAAATTGTGTTAGAAGCTGAGAAAAATTTCCTGCCATGAAGCATGACCAGGCCTCACAGATGATTAAAGTGGTAGTTGAATAAGAAGCAGCCAAACTTCACAGAAAACTAGCAGGAAACACTGGGCACCTGTTGGGGAGTGTAATCTTGAAACATCAGCAGCATCTGTCAGTAATAACAGATATGACAGGGACAACTGAGGTAACGGGCACAATAAATGTGAGTTCAGGTGTATCACGGCTGGCACCAGGGGAGAAAAATTCAGAAAGGTTTTTTAATTTGGGCAGAGAATGGGCAGAGAAAGGGGAGGACAAGAATGATGAAAAGAAAGACCAAGAAACAAGATAGGGGATAACAGGGTGTGCAGACATGTGACTGATGTTGTCTGGTGGTACCAGTCAGGCAGCAGTGTGCTGTTCACCACAGCAGAAGCGGGACAAGAAACTGGTTCCCTGTTGCCAGGTCATCAAAGTCAGGTCTGCATCTGTGGTCAGGAAGACCAGAGGAGAATGAGGTGGGTGCTCTCCCTGGTCAGTGAGGGAATGTTTAACTGGGGACATCAAACACCCGGGCATCACTACATTAATTTCTGTTCTAAGCCTGATAGCATCAACCCTACCCACCACTTTATAATGCATTATTTAATTCATCTTGTAATAAAATTTATTTTTTGAAGTGATGAATTCCCAAAAGACTCAGCTGTGTGGCCCTGGTAAGTACGTTAGCTTGAAAGTAACATGCCAAGAGGAAACTAAAATTTGAAATGCTACTGCAGTGCTGATTTGTTCTTTCTTCTCTCTAATTTATTTATTTTTAATTTTTTAATCCAATAGAAAGAAACAGCTAGCTAGGAAAAATTCTAGTATGAAGTTCAGGTTTTCATTAAGTAGCTGAGGGCCAGCTCATATAGGTGTTATAAAGTCAAATCCAGACTGAAGGGACGTGTTCCAGTTTTGAACTGCACATTAGGTCAGTTTAGAAGACATGGTAATGAGACCTCCCAGCTTTGTATGCAGTTCTAAGATGCAGCTCTAATGTGGTCCAGAAACTTTCTTTAGCCTGGAATCATGAACTAGAAATGACTGAAGTCCAGGGTTCTAGTGTAATTCACAACCTTGTCATGGCCCAGGAGAATAAACCAATTAGAAGTGCCTGTAGTGGTTAAAGTTTACTCCAGCCCTGGGCATGGTTCATTCAGAAGTCTTCTTGTCCTTAAGGAAGCAGTTAAAGAGGAATACATGTGTCTCATTAAGTTCCAAGTACAATATTTTAAATTGAAAAGTCTTCCAGAAAATCTAATTTTTTTTTTTATTTTTTCTTTTTTAAAGTTCAGAATGGATCCTGACTCTCTCGACCTGAGCTGCATTTCTGAATTTGACCTGTAGCTCACATACTGCAGGTGGACTATGACAGATCTGCAATGCTAATGCTGTCTTTTCATATGCGGATAAGAGAACAAAAGAATGGCAAGAAGTGTGTACTTCCACTCCTTATGGTATATGCATAGGACAGTTAAAATGCTTTTAAAAAGCTTCTGCTTTGCAGAAGCAATATTTCCTTTTGTAACATAAAACATATCATTAATTTAAAATTCATATTAGAAAGAAAACTAGTGTTCCTTATCTAACCTGAAATACACAATGGCAGCACGAACACATCAGAAAAAGGAATTCCTCAGCATTAGCAAGGGAATAACAAAAATTGTAGAAAGCACATTATCTTGTTCAGCTGCAGAGAATAATCCCTTGTTGCAATAATTCACTCTGTGGTTGAGACCATAAATTAAGGACCGCCTTAAATTCTGTAGGATAGTCACTAGTACTTAGTCATATATCTGATAAAAATTGGAGAGTAAAAGGTCAAGTTTTTAAAGAAATAGGTACAAAATATTTTTGTAAATTTCACATTGTTATATGTACGCAAATTAATTTTCTAAACATTAAAGCTTGATATAAAATATATATTCTGTACATATAATTGAGGAAAAGTTTGAGGTAGATATAAACTTTTAAATAAAAATATTCTGACTAGTGAGTTTTTTAGGGAAATACCTAAGCACTGTCATTTATATGTGCTTTATGCCCATTCTCTTTTATTTGTCATAATGTAGAACCATGTATCAAACTCCTAGCACAGGCTTTCCTTGTTCAAGGGAGAAACTGTGGCATGTCATAGAAAATATTGTGCTATCGGTAAACACAGCATGCACAATGTACTGGAAGTGCAAGGCTCCCGTATTTGTTTCTGTAGCCACCATAACTTTCATGATTATATTTCCAAATCAAAATAAGGGTGTTCATGGCGTTTCTCAAAAAGAAAAAGGGGAAATTTCCTGCAAGGAAAAAACCCCACAAAACCCAAACAAGTAAAACACAAACAAACAAACAAACAAATGCAGCTCTGTTACAGATCTTGGATATCTAATGTATGCTGCATTACAGCATTACTGAGTTGATGATCGGTATTGCAATACAGTTTATTCTAATGCTTCTGTGAGGTCAGGTAAAGGTTTCTTTTCTCCATGGAAAACAGCCATTTGAGTCCCTGAGACTGAGCCCTCAAGGGATCAATAATGGCATATGGTTACCCAAATATAAAGTACATTTCTGACTTCCCCTGTTGACTGAGAGATTTGCCCAAGCTTGCCAGAGCACTCGTGAAAGGAGAGATTACTGAGTGTGTACCTCTGAAGATCCAGTGCCCTAACTAGATTAAGCTCTTGTATATAGAAGACTGGACTCTATATAGGAGACTCCTTAACCTTGCAAAGTCTATCCCAATAATTCTTTGTACCGAGTGTCATAAAAGCGCTGTCTCAAAGTCCTATCTGGTTTAATGGGTTTTGACTTACTAATTTATATGAGTATGAACTTCCTTACATGCTGTCTAAAACAGAGCCTGCCACAAATAACACTTTAAGCCCTGTAAATGCCAGCTAATTTGCATTCAATTGTGTTGTCTGAATTTACAGTGGCACTCCTGTGTGCGACATTTCAGTGCACAGAGTCACTTTTGTGTAAAGACAAGTAACAGGGATTAGCTGTAGTGTAGAGCAAGGTAGAGGCAGATGAAGCCTTTTACCTTTGGAGTACTGGCAAGGCATGTGACACTACTTAGCATAAGGTGAATATTTGTTACTGTTTGAAGGTGTCATTATCTTGAGATGTGTCTCTGCACCTGTCTGTGATTGGTTTTGAAGGTTTCAGAAATGACTACACCCTCAACTGAGCAATAGCAGCTGATCAAGTGCATACTCCCAGGCCATTGCAAAGTTGAATAAAGCAGATAAATCATACTGAAGATTAACATGGATTGAAAACAGCTTATTTTATTCAATGCTTTAATGGAAAAGGAGTGCTTACCAACAAGTAGCTAAGGGTTTACTGAGTGTAAACTGTGTGCCAAGAGCCACATGGCACTGACCTCCTGACCAATGCTGAAGCACAGTGCAAGAGCAGTATAGGAAAGTCCAAGCCATGAAGGCTGTTCTAAAGGCAGTGGCTTTTTCTACACTCCTTTATGTTCCCCATGCTGAGTAACCACGATGAGTAAGTTTGCAGTCTCTACATTGCTTTTCACTGGAGTTGCTTGCTGCTGACCTACTCTACACCTCAGCCTGTGCTGCCTCACCGGGGTGCTTCATTGGGAGACTGAGTCCTGCTTCATCCAAAACAGAACAAAGGAAACTTTAGTCAAAGGCTGAGGCACTGTGATTGTGTGCACATGATAAGTTCTTACACAACCTATTTGTTGTGTAAAAACCTCTTTGGTTTTTATATTACGTACTACACACGTTGAGATCTCTTGGTTAAGATGGTACTTAATATCTTGTTTAATCTCCCCCCCACCCTCAAAAGGCATGATTCAGTATATTTCAATTCATAAAAGTTTTTGGGAAATAGTAAAAGGCAATTAAATACTAAAGGAATTTTTACTTTTTACAGCATACAAAGTTAAAAACTGGTTGCCATAACAGAAGACTGTAAGATGAACTTCTAGTATTCAATTTTCTAGTGTCATTTGGCCATAAGAACAGCTATGATAGGTATATTGAAAACTACTGACGAAAAGAAGACATAGTTTCATAATGTAAAGACATGTCCATAGCTTAGATCACAAAACTTAAACCAAATATTTAAATCTTTTCATAAAATTACATATTGATTCTTAAAGAATAATGCAGAGCAAAGACTTAATCTTTAGTGCTGACAGGGAAGAAAAAAATCAATAGCGACCAAGAAACTCGATGCAAAACCTGCTGAAACAATGATACTGTGAAACTAACCATCAGCTAATGCTCACAGTTATGGCTGAAGCCATAAGGAGTAAATATAATCTTATCCTGATATACCTATTCCCCAATCCCTTTGCTATCACTGCCAATAAATTCAAAAATATCCAAAGGAATATGGAAAATGTAAGTAACAGTACAAATATTTGGCATGAAAGATATGTAGTTCCCCTTTCCCTCCCTTTTCTCCCAGTTGCAGTTCAAATCCATGTGATACAGGATTGAATAGACTCGGGGGAAGATGATAGCTCATATATTTTCAATAAAACTTAGTGCAAAGACAAGTTTCAATAGCAACTTAAAGGAACCAGATTTCTCCCACAAGACACGAAAGAACCACCATTGGCATCTCTGTGGGAAGTTATCTGAAGGAAAAGGAAACTGGAAGAGCTAGATCTTATGTTTTGGTTGAGTTATTTAGATGAAATAAAGCATTACACCTAATTCAAAAGGATGGGAAGTAAAGTCTCTTAGTCTAGAGTATGTAGACAGCTATTTAGTCCTACCCATGAGCAGTCCTTGACTAGAGCTCTGTTACATGTACTTTCTCTAGATATTTTTGTGTTTGATATAAGCTAGTGTGAATGTTCATAGAAATCGATACTCATATATTTGCACTTCCAATGGAGATATTTTTCAATCTGTATTCACTTATAATAGTTCTTATTATAATCTGCACTTCTTGTCTATAAATGACATAACCAGCATAACACAAGCTATTAATGTTACAGTCAGAATGCTATTTGAAATTCAAAGTATAATAGTTAGTTTCATAAGGAAATTACATATGTATGATTATATGAAATACAAATAATGACACATAATTTATTTACCTAATACAATTACATGAGAATTCTTCATTATGTATTCAAAAGTAATTTTCCTGATTAAAATATCTTTCAGCCTAAAAATTTCTCTCTGTAAAAAAAGTGAATTTTGAATAACAGAACCTGGTGAATATTATTAAAGGATTAAATAGAAAGAAGTTTCAATAATTGTTGCTATAAAATCATTCACTCTGTAAAAAATGGCCATTGAAAAAGAACATTTAAATTATGATAACTTGCTATGTTCATTATCTTCTGTTATCCTTCCTGCTAACAAGTTTATTTAGTGAAAAGCCTTTAACCTGGTGTTTTAGATTTTTCCCTTATTTTTTAATCTGAAACAACCATAACAATTTAAAGGGAAAAAATCTTAAAGGCAGAGAATTCTTGTTTAAGTACTAGAGAATCAAAAGGTTTCTCACTCAGTAGTTCTCCTGCTCACATTTGCATATTATGCAAATTAATCTACATAAATGTTGTGTTTTTAAACAATTCAAATTAATTTTAGCTATCATCCCATAATGTCCCTGAAGAATCTTCAAGGTGCAAGCTGCATCATCTTTCTAGGACTGAGACTTGGTGTATCATAAGATATTAAAAAGCTTGCTTTTCTTTTTCCTTTTTTACTTTTCCCCCAAATTGTCTTTAAAATATTATAGTTTTTCATAAAAATATACATTGATGTATAAATGCATGACAAATCATAGAAAATGCCTGTTTCTACTTGAAATGTTGAAGAAAATATTGTTAGCCTTGTGAAGTGCAATATATGAAGCCCTTCTTGCCTTTCTCAATTAAAAAATTAGATACAAAGCAATTTTCATCACAAGGAATGAGGCAAATTACTGCTCTTATCAAAAGATGATCCACCTTTTCCTACTCTAGTCTGGAATTGTACAGGATTAGAATCATCAAGGATAAAATGTAAGAACTTTAAAGACAAGGATCCAAAAACATGAAGTGCTGAGCAAAAGCACTTCATGAAATATGAATCAGAAAAGAATGAGAGCCATGCATGCTAAAATATCCAGAGTACTCTCTAAAAAAAGCACCAAATGATAAGTAATTCCACCATAACTCAAGAAACTGAATTTTTGTGATCTGAAAATGACCCTTACTATCTGAAAGCAAGACTTAAGTAATAAAAATGATCTCTGGTACAAGATAGGAACATTGGCAAAACAGAACAGATCCATAACGGTTCAGCAGCAGATTTTATGTGAAAGCATGCCATATTCTGTTCATTTTTAGTTTACCATCAGATAAGACACCATATATGTAAAAAAAAATAAAAAAAATCAAGAGTTGTAATATTTAGGCAGGTTCAAATTTAATTGAATAGCTCCTGAAAGTTGGAAATTGCTTTGGAGTATGCAGGGACAACTTAGTACTCATGGGTGTTTGTTTTTTGGGGTGGGGTTTTTTTTTCATCCTTCAGCCTTAGCAAAAAGACAGAATTTCTGTCTTTTTGGGGACAGGGCAAAAAGTAGGGAGAATATGTGGGGTGAACATTGGACCAGGTGCCAGTTAAAATAGGAAAAATTAAAATGTCCCTGGTAGATACAATAATTTAAAAAAAAAAATAAAAAATCCTGCATATCTTAAAGAAAACATTTTTGACCGTGTGTTGGCACTATCAGGCAGCCAGCTGCAGCTGCTGTTTTTCAGCAGTAGCAAAATATATGTTTTGTGCTTGTGTTTATATCTTCTCTGTCCCAGTTCATACATCCTTCTGTGCTAAAACTCCACCCTCTCTTGACAATCCAGGCAGTTGGGAAATGCAGCTGTGTGGCAGAACCATCTCCTTACATTCACTACGCAGTCCATTTCAATGGAATGATCTGAAGTAAAAAAGTAGAAAGCTCTCACTGTTTTCTAACCTTTCCTAAGAGATGACCTTTCCATTAGATATGGTATAGTGACCTACACTGTTGGAAACCTTTTAAAGACAGTTGGTTTGCCATTTCCCAAATGGATTTGTTTGTCTGGAAACCAAATCATTAGCTGTCTGCAAGTCAGTCCTTTGCTGCTCCTTTCAAAAGCTTTGAGGTTCTTTAAGTGTTGGAAGTTAGCCAGCAAGATTTTATGTTGTGTACAAGTTCTGTTTCAAAGCTCAGACCTGAATTCTTTATAGCGAGATTACTGATATCTCAACCACTCAGTCTCTGTGGGAGTGAGACTCTGGTCCATTCCAGGAAGGGTGATCTTAAGTGAGATTAACCATCTCGGTTCAGAAGAAACTTGAGTCTTATGGTACCACTGTTGCTGTTTAAAGATGTCTGGTTTAACTGTTTGAACCTTAAATCTTTATATTCTCTTTCTTTCAAAGTATTTGATCTTACATGAGTCCAGAGGTATTTTTCTGAGACATTTTTCTGATTTTTTCCTTTATCTTCTTTTTATCTTGTTTTGGTAATTTTTTTATTCTCTCTTCTTTCTTTCATAGAAGAAAAAATGTCATGAATGTTCTCATTCCTTACACTGTATTCTTAATTGTACAGAACATAACTATTACTACTTGTATACAGAAAACCCCTAAACTTGACATTTTATCTGCAAAAAAACCCTAAGCAATCACACATGGGCTATACTGAAACAAAACAAACCTCCTACAAACATCACTAAGCATAACAGCTCATGACATAAGGTGGTACTGGATACTCTTGTTTCTCTACAAAAATGATAACTTAACCAGGTTAAGTTTTACTTCATGGCCTCTGGACAGATAACATGCTTCCTGCCCTCTGCAGTGCTGGGGGCAGTGACTGGCAAAGGAAATAGCTGTGTCATGTTAAAGACAGTAAAGAGCTTGCTTCTGCCATGTATTCCTCTGATGACCAATGGATTTTAGATTGCCTGTAGAGTATAAAGACAGCTTGGCCAGATGGGGACCTAGTCTCTGCAGAAGATTGCTATTTACGTTTCTAAAACATAGCCATGTATTTCATAGTCCTGTTCATAGATATATATACTTACCAATGTAAGCCACCGTATTCATACACTAAAATGCTAAATCAGCAGGATTACATAAAAGAGAAAAAAAAAAAAAAGAGTGGCCTAGAAAATATCTCTCATGATGTGGAGCTGTGAAGAGGCATCAGTTGCTCACTGTACCTTACAAATCACAAACTAACATCAAGTAGAGGCAGTGGGTACCAATTTCAGAAAGAAGAAAAAGCAAGTATTTCTTGACAGTCTGTAGTTAAGCTGTAAAGATCCTTGGCTTAAGATGTGGGAGTGCTAAAAGTCTGTAGGAGCTCAAGGGGCATCTGGAGAAACTGCATTGAAAGCAAATAAGACTGCAATTCAAAAATGTGATCATCATTTCAGGATGTAATGGAGATGTCAGTTTTTGGAGACTGGGAGAATATTGTGAAGAACTATCACTACTTACTTAGGGGTTTTTAAATATATTTTTATATATGTATGCAGACGCTGTAATTTTTTCCTGGCAGTTGCATTTCACCGTTGCTGGCAGGAGAATAATCAGATAAATTAATCTTTGGCCTTATCCATTATAGACAGTTATGTATTTTTTATAACATTTGGTTTATTCTTAACAAAAAATATTTTATTGTGTACAGATGCAATGGGTGACATTCCACACAATGCCTAAAAATAAGTGTTTGTGGTCAATAGTGTATCTCTAGAGTGTAAATCAATTAACTAAATCCATGTTTTACATGTTCTAAAGTATTTTCTTTTTTAGAAAAAACAGAATTAATTGGTCTCATTTATTCTCCATGTGACAGTGAAGTACAGTGTTTTCTTCATTGTGAGTTGGAACTGTTCCCAGCTTTGTATATTTTTAAATAACAAAATGGTTAAAATAGAATTTCAGAAAAGAAAAGAAACAAATAAATTACAAAACCCAAACAAATACAATGTCCCCCCAGCCCCCAAAACAAACCACCTTTTGGGTACATATTATTTATTTTCTGTATTAGAGAAAATAGATTTAGCATAAATTTTCATGGTTAGCCTGAAGTAGGACATCCATCTAAGATACTTGGAAGAAAATATAACTGGAAAAAATTTAAAATCAGAGTGGATGACGGTAGAAGACAAAACCACAACAAAACAACTTTTATTCTTTCCTTGAAACAAAAAGATAAACTATTTTTCAATGTAACACAGTGATAAATTCTGTCTGTATTTCATAATTGCTTTTGCTGTGATCCATTTTTGAATATTTTGATCATATGAATATTTATGTGGGGTTTTTTGTTTGTTTTTTTTTATAAATTACACAGATGTGTGCATGACAAAGGAGTAGATGAAATTTTTTTTGGTAACAATACTTTTGCTTTATTGATTTGGATTCAAATCTCTCTTCCCAGACTGGAATGATTATGGCCATCCAAGAGTTTTGGTTTTATCCAACTTTCACTCATTTTAGTATAATCCTTGTGATTAACAATACCTACTCTGGCAAGATACAGCTCTCCAGTAACTCTGAAGTTCCTAAGCCATCAACAGTGGCATGAATCATAAGATATACAACTGTCAGCATTAATTCAACATTTGTGAATTAATGATTAAGGATTGTCATAATTTCCTATCTCCTTGGTCCAACCATTAGCAACTTAAAAAATAACTGAGGGCAAGAACATCTATCTCATGAAGTTGAGTTTACAGAAAGATTTATTCAGGAGGTCAGTGAATTCTTTATCATGCTCCTTCATTTATTCCTTTATAGCTCATAGTAACTCATAGAAGTGTCACCACAATATTAAAAAAAACCTGGGAAACCTACTTATGAATACAATTTGCCAAATCCCTTCTGGTGCTAAAAAGACCAAATCTATTAGGTGGAATGAAAAAAAAAAAGCACAAGTTTCACAAGCTCTGTAGGATACCTTCATGTAGAGTAAAGCATTTACAGATTGCATGGTAACTTATACTCAAGAACAGGTACAAAAGTGATCATCCATCTGACTGTTAGCACACAAGTATATATTTACACAAGACAATGCATGCATTCTTGTATATTGTATGTTAGAAAAATCAGGCATATTATCCAGGGATACTTTAATATCCCATGGTTTTTATTTAATTTTTGGAAATTTTGGAGAGGTCTTTTCTGGTAGGAAATGCTCCAAATTATTTTGGAGTCAGAACCTGAACCATCTTGTGTGAAAAAGACAGATAACTGAAGTACGGTGAAATGTTCAAAATGTACTTTTTTCGAAAATGTGAACATCCCCACCCAGAAAGAAGGTGAAAAAAGGAGGTTGCAGATCCAAGAATGCTGTGCACAGGTACAATGCATGTCAGTAAATTACCTGCAGGTGTATGTCTGGTTCTGCCATTACTCTGCCAGATGTAGTATGCATCAAAATTGATGCAAAGATTAGCACTAATGGATAGATTAACACTAATGGATAGAGATGTGGACTGCAAGAAAGAGAAAGCATTTAGTGTTTTGTTGCCTGAGGACTAGCTCCTCACTGCATACCCTCACTATCTGGAGTTTATTTTTCCCTTATTAGGTTTTACTTTATCAAGCTTAAAAGCTTTGTTTTTAACTTGTCTGTCTGAAGTAGTTACCTAAGTTTCCTCAAAATTAAGGTAACTCAATTTAACCCACTGATGACCTTTTCCCATAACTGTATTGTGTACGCATATTATGAAGGGGCAATATGAACCCTCTTTTAAGAAGTATACTCTGTGACTCTCACATAGGTAAGCATGAACTGTGTATAGATTCATCATTTCAATTTTTTTATTTTCACTTTGTGTTTAAAGAAATGTTTTATGAGAGTCATCTATTCATCACACTCAAAACTCAATCTTTTGGGAAGCGTTGCTACTCCATGTCATAACTGAATTACCTGCACAGTGGTTGTGTTTATAGTTGACCATACACCATAACATTTATTGGTTTCAAAAGAGTAAGCCAGATAATCAACGTATTTGTTCACCATCAAGCCTGGACAACATTTTTAACCAGAAATTACAAAGGCTTTGAGGCAAACTTTCATAAAAGTTCATTGGATGTGACAAGGTACATGAAAAACAAAAAAGATAATTAAAGTTACTAATTAACCTGAACAAAATTATTATTTTTTTTTAACAATGAGACCCGGAATGGTAGATCATTTCCAGTGATTAGTGGAGAGTTTACAGTTTCCACTTCTACATTTTTTTGTCTCTACATTTTTCTCTAGCTATAAAAGTGAAAATAATCACAGTACTTTCTTTTGCAGAGAAAAAAGCTCAATTGTAAAAACAAATACATCTAAACTGAGAGGCCCAAATACACTGTGATGCCTATGATACCTTTTCAGACAGTGAATGTTTCACAGAAACGTGTAAGAAATACAAAATAACAGCATATTCAATTTGTCACAGTGTTTTATTTGAGCCTCCAATACTCTGAACCATATTAATGGTAAATATCTAGTAAGACTAAAATCTGTATAATTTGAATTAGAATTAGTTAGATACATAAACACAGGTATATCTACTCCTGAAATTTCTGTGCTTTAAAAAACAAAACAAAACAAAACACTTTGTTTATTTATTATTTAAGCACCTGCTTTATGTAATAAACCTTGGAACATTTATGTCCATCAAAATTATCTGATGAGTAAATCTCCAAGTTTTTCACTTCAGCTGGGAAGCAATGGTTAATCTTCCTAGAGGTTATCTTCAGGCTGTTTCTGATAATATTCAAACTATTTTTTCCTCTCATTTCCAGTTGAACATTTTTGAAAATGACCCCTAAGTTCCACTCTAAGCAAATATTACCAATTTCTTCGTGTTTCACATATTCATTGCTTATTTTTCCTTTTATTTTTTCTGTCCTACCTATACTGATAAGCAGATAAAATTTTTCAGTTCTTTTTTCTATAATTTTTGTTTTTGCTGTTTTCAATCTGTCCTTATATAATATCATCTCTGAAAATAAATGCTGCCATTGGTTAAATTCCAACAATTAGTTATTTCAATGCAATTATGCCTGATTACAATAATAAACCCAGAAATTATAATTTTTTCCAGAATAAATTATTTAATGTATCTAACCTGTCTACCAGTCGTCAGAGAACATAACAGTTTCACTCAAACTCAAGAATTAGTAGTATGATCAGGTTAGGAGAAATCTGTCAGGTTATTTTAAACATTGACTCTCCCTTAAAAGTCACCAAGTTGCCTTTCTCTCACATTTTGGGTACATTGTAACATAATTAAATAATAATAATTGACTTTAGCGTATTTTGAGGGCCAATCCGAAGCCATTCCTGGGGACTAACTTCAGCTATTATGTTTTCTTTTTGGGTTTTGTGGTTTGTTTTGTTTTGTTTTGTTTTTACAATAAAGATATTGGCAAATGAAAAAGTGGACTGAAACCACAAAATTGTTCCCAGAAGTCATTAAATAGCTAAAACATCAAAAAGTCTGCTGCTTACTCAGATGTCAGCCACCAGTTAAGGCAATGTTTTAAAACTGTATAGCATTAGAGAAGCTGGAGAGTACAATATTTCAAATAACAGTGCCATGGATGATGAAATCCCTTTTGAAAAAGACAAAGACATGTTTGGTATCTCTGCTATTTTTTCTTATTATCTCTTATTTTGGCACCACAAAATTCTTTAGTCTAGAAAGCATTAGGGAACAAAAAGAATGGGAAGGGGCTGCCCATAAATAACACAATGCCTCTGATTATTATGACAGTTGAAAAATGAGCACTGTATTGACTTTAATGACCTACAAAGAAAATTCAGTGTCTGTAGCATTCAGTTTTGTAAACAGCTGAAGATTAGGAACTGTATTTAAGAAAAAAAAAAAAATCACCACCTTGACTCTTATCTCATTTCTGACACATCTGTCTCAGTATCATATCTGAAATCCAAAGTTACACTTTCCATTTCAGACACAGCTCTCTGTAAATATATAATCTCAAATTCAGTTCAAACTTTATTAGATTTGAGTTTAAAAAGAGAGAGAGAGAGAGAGAGAAGAGTTTTCCTCAAAATTCTTTATCTCCTAAAGGATAGCAAACTATGTGAAGAAAACTACAACAAACTTACTGATATATGGCGTTCAGTTTTGGTTCAACTGCAGTCTTCAGATTTGCTCTTAGTATAATTAGGGTGCTTGTCAAACAATGTATTTCATGACAGTCAAGTCCCATGAATCAGGTTAATTGTGGTGTTCGTAGCAGGCAGGGCAGGATATTACTTATGCTTTTTAAATTGTCTGTTTATCAAACTCTAGTGTTTCACAAAAGAAAGGCTATATTTAAGGTCAGTTCCAAAATATCAGAGACAAGACAGAGTGTATCTAGTCTAGTCCAGTACATTTTAAATAAATCTATTCTCTTAATTTGCTCAGTTTAAATTCAAATTTGACCTTCTGTGTTAGCCAAACATGACAACCAAGAATAGATAAAAATCCTAAACGTATTGGGAGTGTCTGACATGGACATGTTTCTTCTGTGATGGAAAAAAAACATAGCTGTTACAAGCTTTTAAGTCCAACACAGCAAACAGAATTTTGCATCAGGTAAAAAAATTGTCCTAAGGGAAACAATGGCATTTGGGAGTGATGGAGCATTGGCTCTAACCTTATGCAAACATACTGAGGTATGAAATATCTGTAAGAAAGTATTTTAACTTCTGTATGTGGATGGTGGGTAGGCAATGAGGGGCTTAATTTATAAAAAAAATAAAATCCTGCATCACAAGGATTTACACAAGCAAACCCTAAATCAAAAAATAAATTCTAGAAACATAGCACAATTTCACTTTGAAGGGAAATTCATAAGTCATCTAGTACAATCTCCTGCCCAAAGTAGTGACAATTTCAAAGTATCTAGGCAAGTTTTAAGTATCTCCAGGTGTGAAGACCCTGCAGCCTGCTACAGGGCTTAGCCACTCAATTTGTGGCCTTTTTTGTTTTCCCCCCATAGCCAACTAGAATTTCCGTCTCTGAAACTTTGTGTCCTTTTGGTTTGCCTGACTAGGAGCTTTTCTTCTGCAAAATACTCTCCTTTACATAGTAGATAACTGCAGTGCCATTCTCCTTGAGTGTTTTCTTTTTCAAACTAAATGTAATCAGTTGTCTCAACCTCTCCGTACATCATGTGCACCATCAACCCCTTAGATATCTTGGTGGCCTCCCACTGAGCTCCTTCAAATTTGCCCATCATGTCAGTTGCTTTGTGGGGGCCTCAAACTGGATGTAGAACTTCAAACATGGCCTTAAAAGTTAGGATCAGAGGAGTTAAATCACTTACTTTCTCTTGCTGGGTAAGCTTCTGTTAAATGAGTTTAGGATGGGATTAGTTGCATATATCACTTTAAATCAATACTTGCATCATTCCTCCACAGAAAAGTGAACATTCATTGAATATTTGCTTAAAAAGGAACTGGAAAGATCCAGGAAGTGTGACTTGGTGAAAACCTGGTGCTTTATCTATTATGATTCATTCATATATATTTGGTACAATTTAATGTGCAAGTGACATATTTTTTAATTATTATTATTTATTTTAATAAAAAACACTGGAAACATTTTAAAACTAATTAATAGCACTTATGCTGATCAAACTGACCTGGAATATCTCATTCAGATTTATTTTTTACTTTGAGATAATGAAATTTCTTGTTATTTGTGAACAACTTTTATAAAATATCTTTTCTATAAAAGAATATTAATAATTGAAGCTAACTGCTTTTGTCAGAGTTTTGTACCTTGGAAAGAAGAAGCGTTTCTGTAAAACACATAAGTGAGGTGGTTGCAGTATGGTGAGGTCTTGTTACAATGAAAGAGTCAAAAAAAAAAATCTAGGAGCTAACAATCCAAAACACAAAGAGAACATAGCTGTTGAAGACAAATATAAACCAGGTGGCATCAATAATTTTACTAACAAATCAGAGTCAAGGAAATTCAGTAGTTATGAATACATTTGGGGAAAAGAGATTTAGCTCTTGAATATTAGCCTATGTATTCTCCTGTTTTCAGGGTTTTTTGTTTGGGTTTATTGGGGTTTTTTTATCTTTTTAAGGTGGTTATTTTACTGCTTACAGACAGGTAAGACTATTTTATTGAATACCATACCATTTTGCCTAATTTTTTCAGCTTTCTAGACAGGGTCTTAAGTATATTAATGATTCCTTAATTTTGAAATAAGGTGTTGTTGCAAAAATACTTCTAGAATTAATGCACAGTTGATCCTTATTTGACAAGATGGAGAGGTATTACTTGATTACATCAAGATTTTCCAGACTCTTTTACTTTTTTAAACCTTTTTTTGCTTATTTCTGTGGAAGATGTGGGTCACAACAAAGAAGGATTTGTCTTTTCCAAATATTCATTCACATTGTCTCCATGGGTAGGAGTAGAGAGTAGAACTGTCTGAAAACAGAAATGGGGAGGAGTGGGAGGGGTGACAGGGGGATCCTTTTGCTTTTGTGCTATGCTTAACTTGACCCAAGGCAGTCATTCTATTTTCCTAACCTTCTGTACCAGAAAGTCTGTGCAGCTGTGAAAAAAAATAAAATAAACCAGAAAGATGCACACACTGACTTTACCCAGGGACTCATATATTAGTTTAATACATGAAAGTTAAAGAATTCTCTTAACAGATTTCACATACTTTGTTGTTACTTATGTTATAGAAAACGAGTCCTAATCACATCCCCCTTTTCACTTTCCCAAGATTCATTCAACACCAGCTAACTGGCTTGGAAAGAATTACTTAAATACCAGCCTCTTTGATTTGACTCAGTGCTACTCTGATCAGATAAACTTACAGTGAGGGAAACAGAAGAATTGCATTGTTCATTGAAGTCGGAGCTGTAGTGCTGGCTTCAGGAATAACTGTCTGGCATTCATCAGCCCAAGTCAGAGTTTAGAAACAGGCAGTTTACAAAAGCAACGGACAGTCATTCAAGTAAAAATAACTTCCAATGAGTTATGTTTAGTAATACCCAAACATATTAGACAGATGATTACAAATGTTATGCATAAGCTATAAACATGTATGCTTTATGGGTGAAGCAGTCTATGAGTGGCATATCTCACATTATCAGATGCATGAAACAATTTACAGGAGGAACATTTTACCTTTAATTAACTCTAATTTCTTTAATCACATTCCTAATTAGTGATTAAAAAAAAGAGCATAGATTAACACAACAGAATTCATTCATTATCCTGAAATCATTTTCCGTCTTCTGTATCTTCTGAGGAAATAATTTCTGTTAGCTGGGGTTTTTTTCTGCCACATAAACACACTATAAATAAAACTACCTGTTTCACTGCAAATTATCATCATTATGCCCTTGGAAGTGTATTGTTGGGAGGAACAGTTATGATCTCTTTTGTGATCTAAATTTGGCTACCCCAAACCCACCAATGCTGATTTGTAGAAGAACCCACATGATGATACCACCTACAGAATGTCTCCCTGTCCTCAGTGCCTTAACTGGCGGCCTCCTGAAGTCAGATACCTCTCTAAACTGTGGAGGTATTAGTATTATCACCTTCTATTTGTGGACTTGATAAATAAGAACCCACATTTTAGGTGCTCAGCAATGTTTTATTTGAACACAGAGGCTGAACCGAAAGTCTAGATTACCTCTAATCCTTGTGGAATAAGCTGCATCATAGTGAAAAATGCCTGTGCAGCTTCCACTGTAAGGCAGTCTGAAAATACAGTTTTCCAATTATTGAGTCCACTCTTCATTTCTTCCATTAACTCTTGCAGAAACCCAGGGATTGTTTTGTAGAACGCAGACTGTTACGTTTTTATGAGAAAGATCCCTGCATCATTCGCACCGTATCTTGTTCAGCTTATTTCTCCCAGTAAAATTTAAAGCTCCTGTAAATAATATTTTCATTTTATATCAGATACTCTGTTATAACCTCTTTCAGGGGTGTTAAAACTGTGGTAAGACTACATGTTTTCTTGAAAAATGTGGAATATATAAGAAGTGTCAATTTTAATTTTCTCGCCAAATCACTCTTAGTCATTCATTTCTTCAGCATTAAAGTAAATTATTAAGCAAGGATCTCAAATTAATTAAAAAATTATTGAATATTTTTACTTGGAATAGATTTAAATGAACCACAGTTTAATACTGTTTTACTTAAAGCAATAATCTGTATTATAAGCATGATCTGAGCAGGTTTCTTTAACAATAACATTATCTTTAAGGCTGGGGGTTCTGTTGTTTGGGGTTTGGTTTTTTTGGTTGGTTGGGGATTTTTTTGCTTGGTTGGTTTTTTCTTTGTTTTGTTTTGGGAATTTTTTGTTCTTTTTTTCTTTTTTTTTTTTTTAATTACTCTGTCAGGAGTAATTAAAAATTCTCCTCAACTTTGTCAGTAATTATAGGACAGCTGTCCTTCCTGTATGAAGATGTTCTGTTCTAGATAATTCTTGCCCAAATAACATCTAAATACAGGAAAAGAGAGACTAAAGATTTGAGTCTTGACATTATTGAGGTCATATTCATTTCTTCTTCAAATGATTCCCAGGTACACAGAGAAAATTCTGAATTTGGTTTCTACTTTGCCAAGACTCATGCTTTCACTTTAAAATTCCATATTTTCTGAACTATGCCTGGAAAAGTCACGTAATTCTGTGGCAGGCAATCACTGAAGTAGCCTGAGGCCACACTAACAAAGCTTTGAAGATTAAAAGTGTAACATTGAACTTGATGTAAATGGAAGAGGGGAGATCGTTTAGCATACGGAGCACTGTCACACTGAACCTTTGAAAAAAATTATTGCATGCATGGTAGAAGTGTGGATAATGCACTGAGAAAAGCCTATGTATTGCTGTTCCAGGAGCACAGCAAGAGTTACCCAATGTGAGCTTCCAAATTTTTATATCAAAATCAGCACTGGAAAGTTCCTCTGTCTCCTTCCTTCTGCGTGAAGCATAATTATATATTTTGGTTCAGGTATATAATACTATGTTTGTACATTTTTATACCATAGACGTTATCATGTAGAAGACACCTCATCCTGTGATCCAGAAATATGTCTGTGAAAAATAAAGTCATAAAATTTAGAAAATATAATCAAATTAATGCAAAAGAAATTATTAGTGCAAACCAAATAAAGAAAACCCATGACATATGTCAGTAGTTGTTGATAATCTGTTTTGGATACATTTTGGTGGGTTTTTTTCAGTCTTAGAATAGATTAGACATCTAAAATCACAGCATCACTTTGGCTGGCCACACTAAGCAATGATTTGCCATAGCAGATTATTACATGCTATATAGATAAGGGAAAGGAGGTATGAACTGTGGATCCAGACACCTGCAGACACCTTCTGCCAAAAATAGCAGGTACGGATTCAGGTTTGATCTGGCTATTCAGATTTCTTCAGGGACTGAAATAATAATTTTCCGAGAATGGCCCATAATCTGTGAAGGAACCTTTTGCATGAACAGTCAAATCAATGTTCTGATAAGAAATCTGATAATTTGTCATTATCAACATTGCTGGAACTGGAAGATATTTCTGTTCATACTCTGGGAAAATGCTATAGCACCTGAAAGGTACTCCAATATGTGGGCAATCCTCTGTGGGGCTTGATTGTGAATTATTCTCATGGCCAAAAATCCCTGTGAAATTGAACACAGTCCTCATAAGATATTTAAGTTTCTGCCACACTAAAGAAAGTTTATCATTTAAATTTTATAATAGTCCTTTTGCCAATTTCACAACCTTACGATCGAGCCAAAATAAATCAGCATATGTGGTGGTGGACAGTACTGAAATGCAAGGACTTCTGTATGACACCCTTTCTTCTTTACAGTTCTCTATGCACCTTAAGTATAGTTTAATTACAAATTACTAGTCTTCCCTTATTTTGAGTTTATGGGCAAACAGTATTTGACATATTTGCCTTTAGCATTTCTTTTCCTTTTCTGGTCAATAATAGTGCAAAACTATATTAGAAGATAATTTTATTGCATTCTTTCAAAATTACAGTAAAACCAATCAAAAAGTAGATGGCCCTCCTGTAAGGTACATCAGCAGCTCTAGATGGTTATGCTAACTCAAACACAGCTTACAACGTACCATTTCAGTGTAATAAGTGTAATGAATAATGTCATAAAGGTCATCAATACTAACATAATTTCAAATGTTTAATACACATTTCTAAAGTTTCCTTTATAGAGCTGTAGGACTATATGTCTTCATTCTTTTGAAGTGCTACAACTTTACAAAGAACCTGGTTCTGTTAGATGCTAAAGTCACTCAACCCAGTGGTTCTTGCGGATGCTGAGCACCTTTCCAAAACATGTTTAGTTCTTCATAGCATCAGTCCATAGCAGCACTGCTGCAGTAAGCCCTTGGAGTTTCTGTCATATAGGCAATAGAAAAATGTGATAAAGTGTGTTTAGATGAAATACAGCAACCTAGTCAGCTGTTAATACTGGCAGTGGTGAGTCAATTTGAAGTCATAGCTGAAAGGATTCTAGCACTAAAATTGAAAAAGTTTTGGATCAATATAGTTAAATAAGAACACAGTAGACTTACAGAGGAATAGACGTCCCAGTTTTAAGTCTATGAAAAGTAAAGGAATTGGATTGTCAAGACAACTCTGTTTAGTTGTCCCTGCGAAGTATTCCAGTGTTCTAAAAACTTTTGTACTCTTTATGGGAGATGTGCAAAACAGCATTGGCTAGCATTTTTGTTTTCATTATATTTTTTTTCTTTATGCTTCACTGCTCTATACAATGCCATTCCCTATAATACTGTGCAATCTAGCTTGCAATTTTGAAAGCATCATTCACAATAAATAAATGTATCTGTCAGATCTCAGAGAGAAACAGAAATGTGCCCAGTTTTCTATGAGAGAAATATACAATTGAAAAACTCCCCAAAGTAATTTTCTCTCAGGTCCATCATATACTCATATTTAATAGGCTTTTTGGCCCAGATGGCTATAGTTAGGCCTTGGATTTTTGTATTAGAAATTCTGCATAGCACATACAGGAAATAAATTTACTAGAACAATGATACAAACTTTTTATCAAAAACACAGTATATCTGAGTTTCATGTGCTGTTTCTTTTCTTTCTAGCTTAACTTCAAAATCTCCTTGACACACATATGCAGAGCATACACCAAAGAGTAACCAGCTTCCAGGTGCCTAATGCATACATGCCTGGGCTGTATATGAATTGCAGTACACCTGACTCCTTTCTGATGACAAACAGTTGAAAGAAGGAAATTAAACAAAGAAACAAAAAAAAACCCAAATCCTAAATTTGTGTCTGTAGTCTATTAGATTCAGAATAAAGTAGAATTCAAGTTTATAACAATATTCCCCTTCTCTATATATGAATTCAAATATTAAACTGAAAACAAATGGGTCGCCTAGAACAGAAAATAACAACAAAACCAACAACAAAACTGATGACCACTATAGTGCCCCTCATATTGCTGAGTATAGATAGAGATCTTCACAGTTTTGAGAAAAATGGGTTCTTTCAGAATGACATATGTTTCTGTTTGCAGGGAATTTTCACCACTCTACTGCCCTGGGCAAGGAGACGTTGAACCCAGGAAATACTAAAGGGATTCGACATCATAAATCTTTTAGCCACATTGGGAACCACAAGGTTTCTAGGAATCCATCACCATGACCTTAATACTCAACCCCAACAAAAGCAGCCACTATTGTGGCACTTTTTGTCCACTTTGTGTCCACTCCAATTATCTAAGTGGTCTGCTGCTGAACAAATATTACAAGACTTATTCTCACAGGTACGGTAAGTATTGTTACTTCTTTTTGCAGTTGCAGATCTGAATTGCAGTCAGAGACAGATAGCTATGGAGTAGTGAAACACTTAAGTATAAGCTCGTCTTCGTGCATCTGAGAAACTTGGTTTACAAAATTAAATGAAAGCATACATCTGAGAATTTTTTTTCAGACCTACATGACTTCCCAAGGTTCACACAGATGGTTGTAGCAATGTTGAGTGCTGATTCCCTGGGGTTCCTGAATGCTGGTGAAATGTTTTAACCGCAGGCTCCCCTTCTGGAAGCAAGCAGAAAGATCTTCATAGGACCAATCTTTACCATAAAACCATTAAAATTCATTCAATTTCTTGTCTAACAGTTATTTTATAACCTTAGAGAAAGAAGGTCCTAGGGAGCCTGCTTTGGCAGGGGAGTTGGACCGATGATCTCTCAAGGTCCCTTCCAACCCCTACAATTCTATGATTCTATGATTCTATGAATCGGATTGATTTTAGACAAATCTAAAGTTATCTGGCGAAGAAAGGTGAGGAAAATGCTATTATATGAAGTAATGCCCTCCTGTTGGCACTATCTCATATAATGCCTCTTTTTTTGTTACAAGTATTATTCTCTCACTTTCCAGTGATGGGAAAAGCATATGTGCCTTACATTATATGTCATATATAAGGGCTTCCTCAAGATCATTTTATTTCTCCTGTCACAGAAGAATTAAATTCTAGACAAGGAAAAAAAGGTTTCTCTTTTAATGTAAAAAAAAAAATCATAATAAATTTAAAATTCACAATGACTCAAATGGATTTGAAGAGTTACTTTTAACAGCATTTAATCTAAGAAATCTAAGGGGTTTTGAATAATTAATGAATAGAAGATTTTAGTTGGGGTAGGAAGAGAGTACTTGCCCTCCTGACCACAATACATGCCATCAAAATGTAAGTATTTTAAGGGCATTTTTAAACCTTGTTCAAAACTGCTTAGTTTAGGATTATTTTGCTTTTAGAAATCAGTGTCTCAGTCCTTTCAAGATATGCTGAAAAATACAAAGATTCAATTAATAAACCAATATTGGAGTAATAACATATTATATATTTGTAATAAAATGTTGTTTATGTACATTCAAACATAGACTTTTAACCAGAGATTGTCTGCAGAACAGATTTCTTACATCGGGAATCTTACTCCAAAATAAAAATCCTCATATTCAGGGAATAGCTTAGCTTTATAACTGATTTTGATTAGAAACATTTAGAAAGAGAATAAATTCTATGTTTTTTCATCAGAAAAAAAATTTGAGAATGATCTACAGAATATTTACTTCCAAAATTAAAAATGTATTAGCAATCAGAACAAAAAAACCCCTATTAGTTGTATGAATCAATGTCATCTTGTTACTGCTAGCATGGTATCTCCAATCTTACTTGTGTTCATCCCCACAGTCTGTGTTTTCTTGCTTGTGGTATTGCAGCCTTCTCTGTGTTGTTAGAGGACTAAATTTCCTTAGATTCCCAGGTATAATATGGGAAAGTTTTGTGATAATTTGTAGTTTGGCAGCCTGTTTTACAGGTATCTTCTCCTGTTTCTGACCTGTCAAATCAGTGTGAAAAACCAGGGTCAGAATTTGCAGTAAAAATATTCTGTTCTTTGCTGTTAAGTTTAAACAAATCTATCAAACTAAAAGTAACTGGAAAGAATAATACTCAAAGGAAAAAAACAACCAAGTACTTTTTGTATGTCATTGCTACAAAAGTTACAGGGTTTTATTTTTCTAACTTTGAGACAATTTTATAAAGAAAAATTAACAACAGTCTTCCCCAAAAAAACCACCCTAAACACTTAAAATTTTATTTGATTTATAGTGTGTTTCCATTTGCTGGACAATATTGCAAGTTGAATTATGAAATATAACAAACTGTGCTTAAGAAGACCCTGTTAAATATTGTAGTTTTATGACAAAACCGACAGAAAGAAAATTTGCTCTATAATTCTTTCTTTTTTCTTTTTCTTTTTCTTTTTCTTTTTTTTAATTCCTCTCTCTCTATTTATTTATTGTTAAGTACCAGAAATAGCTGATGAGGGGAAGGGAAAATGTTGGAGAGACAGCCTTGATGCTGTGCCAGGCCTACTCAGCAGTAGCCACAACACCGGTGTGTTATCAACATCTTGCCAGCTACCAGTACACAGCTCAGCACTGTGAGGGCAGCTATGAGTAAAATTAACTCCAGCTCAACCAGATCCTATACGCAGACAAACAAAGCAACACCCACATTTCTGAATATAGCTAGAGAGATTCTTGGAAATGCGACTAGTCCTGAAATAGCCTGAAGATCACTGCATCAATTGCCAATTATTCTATTTTATACCTCTTTGGATCTGCAATATGTAAACCTTTTCAGGTGCTTTAAAAATTAATCTTGGAATATTATGAAAAAAAAAAAATTAATAATGAATAATGCCAGGAAACCTGTTTGTTTATATGTGGTAGGATAAGAAAAATACAGTCACAGATAGAACTGAAAGGACTGTGTAAAATGCAAAGTTTATTGGAATGTCACTGATGCAGAGAGAAGAAACTGAAATGGCACAATCATGTCCCTACTACTTACTGAACTGGTCAATAAACTGATCTAATTACCAAAGTACTGCCAAACACTGCTTGGGGAGAGACCATTTTGTCTGTGCCAGGAGCAGTCTAGCTTGTATGGAGTACAGACAATGGACTAACAAGAACTGAGAGCTTAACAGCAGGTAGTTCAAACTGTCCATGTAGATGCACAAACATTTACCTGTGCATCTTTTTTGCTTTCTTTTTTTTTTTAAATCCTGCTCCTTGACAGCTTCATTGGATGTCTCCAACTGTTGCATGCACTCTATAAACTCTTAAAATTCTCTTTGTGATGCAGCATAAAGCCAGCATTTTATCTGTCCCAGAAACACTACTAGTCACCGCAATCAATGGCTTCTCTCTGCATCTGTGTAAACTGTATTCGTTCAGCTGCGGTTTGTTTAGTGGACTCTGGAGGCTTATGTAGATATAGGATATACAGAGCTGATATTTCTGGCAGACTCTAATGCTACTTCCTTTTCTTTTGTTCTCTATTGTTCCTTTCCTTCAAATGAAGTAAATGCTTACGATGTTTGGGTTGTGAGTAGGAGCTGTAGAATCTCAACTGCTCGGCCTCTTGTCAGTGCTTCAGTCTCTGTAGGCATCATTATTTATACTTCCAGATGAATACGTGACATCCTGGAATTCTACAACATGAAAGTGGTCAAGTAGAACATTCTTGAAAGTGCAAAGACCTCCTTTTGGGTACTGGTGTATTACAACAGCCAAATGACAGATATATCTTCTCCAGAGCTATCTTCCCCCTGCAAATACTGAGAGGTTTCCACTGTGTAATAAAATAGAGAGAAAAGAGGAAATTTCAGTTTGCTACAGTAAATGGAAAGCATAAAATAAAATTTAAAAACACCCCCAAACACATTGGGGTTTGAAGCTTCTTAGAAGATGCTGTAAACAATAATGAACACTATGAACATACACTGATAGAAAAATATCTGACAGAGCAATCTCAAGAAGTTATTTAGACTTCAGACTGACCTGCAGTAAAATAATGGTACTTGATTTAAGAAATGTTGAAGAAGTTCAGATGTGAATAATTGAAGAGAATTAAATTCAGGATAACAAAAAGCTCAGCAAACAGAAATAAACATTCTTCTGATTTTGTGGCACAGAATATTAAACTTTTTTTTTTCCCCAAATAAAACTAATTTTTTCCCCAACTTCTTAGTATTTTTAGAGCATATCTTACACTGCATTCATTCTATGTGATGTTTCATCAGTTTGTGCTACCCTTACACCCCATATGATTCTCATTTACAGTAAGCCCTGTTGTCAAGTGCAAAGAGGTGTTACTGTTTAGTAAATTCAATAGCAAGGTTATTTTAAATTGCCAAAATAGAATGCAAAATGAATAAACAAGAGCACCATAAAATTATTTCATTTATAAATGGGAGCAACCCCTTTATCAAGAAATAATACAAACTATATTGCTAATAATATTCTGTCATTATAAATTAAGAAGCTTCTGTCAGTGCTGAGAATCAGGGTAACAGAGATAACCTTTCCTTATAATATTGCAGAGACAGATATTACCCTGAGTAACTGGTAACAAAACTGTAGCCAAATATTTATTCAGGAAAAAAAGGGGCCTTATTTTCACACTGTTCTTGTGATTGGAACAAGTGTATCAAGAAAGGAAACAAGGTCAGCTTTAAGCCACTTTGGGACTTCTTAAGGCTTTCCAAGAATCTGTTGCGTACACAGATGTCAGTAGCTTTAGAGTATCTCTATACTCTGCTTTCTACACTTTGCAAGAAAAATAACATCAATCTCAATTCCTATGTGCTTGACATAGACAGGTTGGGTACCTGCCCTGAAATTCAGCCCTAGAGATTTTGTGGCAGTTGACAGCCACTGGGAATGTTTTGAGAGATCTGAATAGCTAAAAAGAACCTCAATGTAACTAAGTATTAAAAATGCAATATAAAAATTATTGTATGTGTCCGACTCTTCATTTGAAAACTGAAGGTTCTTTATTTTCTGCTTATAATATCCACATTTTTGTGTCAAGATTATCTCCAGATTATGAATGTTCTTCTCTGATAAGTTTCTGTTTGCTGGTGAATTTTCTCATCATGCTTTTCCTCTATGAAGAGCTCTAAATTTGGCAAAGATATGGATTTACAGCCCTGAAGACTTTATTTGGCAGCTGGCTTTTGTTTTTTACAACTTGTTCTCTCTTAGACAGTAAATATTACTGTGTCTTCTTTCCCTCTGTGATTCTATGTGACACAGACATCTATTTTCTAAATGCAGATTAATATTATATCCTTTTTGTATATATGTAGTTCTCTGTAATTGCTCTTACTGAAGTTACTGAACAGTATTATGGCAGCATTTTTTTTTCTTAAACAAACTCACTGTGCCTTGCTCTAGATGTTAAGACTACAAATGTTGGTCTATCTGATTCAGAGGAGTCTGGCAGAATGTGGCCTGGAAGCCAAGTTTCAGACAAATTCCTTTTATGCCATTCCTTCTCTGCTGTGTTGCAGTAGAAATAGTTGTGAAGTGGAAGGTCCAAATGCACCACAACACATCTTAGTGGGACAGTGGAGATAGAAAACCTTGTGACAGGAACAACCCCCAGCCCCCAAGTTTTGCTATCACATAACATTAGAAAATATCACAGACTTCTTCACCATATTGTATTTCCTATTAATGGCAAAAAAACAATTCAGAAAACCTGGTATCCAGTTCACAGCCTTGTACCAGCATCAGACAAAACAGATCTTTTTCTAATTTATGGGCTTTTTGATGATACCTACTATAATGGTCTGGTGAGGGTGCCCTTGCCTATGGCAGGGAGGTTGGGACTAGATCATCTTTGAGGTCCCTTCCAACCTAAAGCATTCTATGATTCTGCGATAATACACAATGTAATCAGTGTCATCAAGATCCTGCCTGTGGCAGGGGCGTTAGAACTCTATGATCCTCGGGGTCCCTTCCAACCCTGACCATTCTATGATTCTATGATCTCTCATATTGCCAATTCTTTGGCTAGATCTTTTTCCATCTCTCCTAAAGACTACACAAGGACAAAATAAGAATAAAATAACATATATTTGAATAAACAGTGATGATTAAAGAGAAAGAAAATAGTTGTACACATTAATAAATAGCACTGGAAATGCAACTTCAAAATTAACATAAGCACTTATAGTTGCACACTGGAAAACACAATCTACACTGTGAAAATTTGTTTTGAATAATTGAATACTCGTTTTCATGACATATTCTGGACAGTGCTTTTTACCAGATAAGTGCTAGTGATCTCCTTTACCTACAAAACTGATGCTGTTTGTATGTGGCATGATAACTACCTTACACAGTGGTCTGTAAAGATACTTATTATTCTGTATCCGTACTGATTCCAGCAAGGTAGGTTTGCATTGTTTTATCTTGAGGCAAAAATTTACGTCTCTTGAATTGGTTTTGTAAAAATTTTCACTAAAACTAAAATGACATTGTAAGCATCAGTGCTCTGAAACATGATTTTTTGAGTCATAATTCATACATGTTTATAGTAAAAGAGAAATGCTTAGATTCATGTAGTGAAACAGGTTTATATATTCATATTTGAGCTTGGGGGTTTGAATAAAAAACTGATTTGGTCATGAAACATCCAGTCTTCATGAGCCTTTTGGGACAATTTCAGTGTCAGAACTTTATTTTCTACAGGTTTTTATTAAATCAGCTAAAGAAGAGGCAAAGCAACTTGTATCACTAGCACAGCTATAGACCTCCAGATAGGAAAAAGTCTGGTCCCAAGAATCTTAGACACCTCTGATCATAGAAATATCCTAAAGGATAGCAGAGCATCTGGCACATTTATGTAATTGGAATTCACATTAATATATTTCAATTTCTGTCCACACTTTCCATTGTTTAGATTTTAAAGAAATTAGTCTTCACCTATTTCTAGATATTTTTGAAGGGTGTTGTATCTAATGACATATCCACTGCATAATAAGACTGAGAAATATTCTCTCATACAATAGTCATGCAATAGCATGTTCCCGATAAAGTTTAATGTCCATCACTTTCACTGCTTTATAGACAGTGGTAATTGAATTTCACTCTTAACTCAGTTAACTTCAGGTTACCCAAAGCATCTGATGTAGAATCTGTTGAAACACCCATATTAAATCAAAATATAAATCCCTACAGTTATGCAAATGTGAGAAAGCCATCCCACAGGAACTGGCATAAGGAAAGTCTATGTGAGTAAGGTAAGTAGTGAATTTGTATCAGTTGAGCTATTACTGCAAAGTAACCATTTTTCTGGTTCATTTTCTCATGGCAAATATGAGGTACAGCAATTTACTCTGACTGGTGGGTATTCTACTGCGCCTTTGCCATGGAGTTATAAAAGCTGTTATAACAGAGTAGCTGGCACAATGTAAATACACATTCATAACTCTATAATCTGTGGCATAGATGGACCTTGAAGTTAATAAAAGTGTTTCTGATTACTGAGCATAATCTCAGTACCAAGGTTAATACTGTTCTTCAGGCAATTAGATTCTAGTAGCAGCTTTGGTGAACTAACTTCTGCCATAGTATATAATATTAGCAGAGTAGAATTGGTGCAAGACCTTACATTATTCCTAAACTACTTTTACCTGTCTTTTCCTGCCTGCCTGCTTCCCTATCAGCAAGGTTCTCAGGTGTGATCATTGTCACAGGCATGGCAAAAAGAAAAGGCTCATGCCTGCCCCAGAAGGCAGCCCTCAGTCCTTCCAGCGGAGATAGCTGCAGGAAATCAAACTGGCTGAGCAAGAGTGTTCTCTTGGATGCTGTGTTTTTTGAGTCTGCATTTCAGATTTACCAGATGTATAGCACAATTCTTCTCACATGAAATCATATCAAATTCTTTGAATGTGTTGACTTTTGACAAAAATTAGTTAGCAGCAACTGAGGGAAAATCTACCTAGATATAGCTGAACTTCTTTTTATCTGGAAGATATAATTCAAATTGAATTCCAAAATTTCCTTTAAATAAGGACTGAGAGGAGTAATGCTGATCTTAATGAAGTCATTAACTAAATGCCTCTTGCCTTCCAGGTGAAGCCTGGATTTCACACATGGTTGCAGTTTTGAACTGTGTAAATTAAAATTTAAATCTATTTTTACTTTCTGTTTGCTTCTTTGGTAATTTTTGGTACTTTTTACTTTGTATTTTTGTCATTAGGGGCAAGTTTGGGAACTTCTCTCATCTGTTTAAGGAAAGTCTCAGGATTTGTGCATGTACCATAGCAGTATCAGTTAATGTATCATCCCTCCCCAGGCATAGGAAAAAGAAGGGAGTTGGCTCTGCATTGGAATTCAGTCAAATCTTGTGTAGCTAACAAGTCTTCCAGTTCCACCTACTCCCCTGTCTCCTGGCAGAGATGACAAAAACGCTGAGAACCAAACACACAGAAAAATATTAGCAGAACCATAGGGATCTCTGAGGGAAAAGGAATCCTAACATGTTTAGTCTAGGACTGATACCTTGTTGTATTTGAAAAGAGATCAGAAAATACAGGAATGAAAATATAAAGACAAAAGACTGTAAACACATGGTGAAAAAATGAAAAAGATTCAACAGTAGAACTGAGAAAATAGACATTTTTCCCTTATGTAGTCTTACATTGACTCAAATATGAAGTTAACCTGAGTGTGACACACATCGAATGCCTGAGATTATAAAATATAATATTTTACTATGATACACATAGTATTGAACTTCTTTTCTGTACCCCTCATAAAGTCTGCATATTGCAAGAGAGTAGCGTGGGCTCGGGTGTCGTCAGTTTGTTTACTTGTTTGTTTTTTCTTTTTCTTTTCCTATTTTTCTGTTCCACTTTTTATTTTTCTTTTTATTCTTCTTCTTCTTCTTCTTCGTCTTCCTTTTTGTTCAATGTATTGTTAATATATAGATTTTCTTGTATATTGTTAGTTCCAGGCTACTTAAACTTATTTCCACCTTTATAAAATAATTCAGTATGTAGCTGGAGAAGAAATTAACAAAATTTATAGCCTCCCAGAAGGCTAAAATATTTTAAATATATCTGAAAAAAATCTACTCTTTTTAAATATATCTGGAAAAACAACTGTTTTGATGTTGGGTTTTTTTTTTTCAATAAATATACATAAAAATAGAATAGACTACATCAGAAGAAATTAAGGGCAGGTAATTTGTTTATTTTCCAACTGGTTCCTTAGCTTTATTATGCAGTAAAGTTCTTCCATGGTAATTACTAATACAGCATCTTTCTGTATGATTACACATTGTCTGCATCTGGGCAAGTATACGTAACATATTCTGAATATTGTGAGAGCCGCCTGTTCTTATGACTCATCTGAACATGGCAGTCTGAATTCCCATAAAGCTGTTCACTGATCCGTGCTTAGCCCATGCAAATCACAGGAAGTCACAACAGCACTGATGTTGCTGCATCTTCATGCCAGAATGCTCTGTTGAGCCTTGGCTTGTTTACCACTGAATTCTCTTCAAAGAACAGACTTGAGTATATAAACAATGAAGACCTTAATATATAAGTAATGTGCTTTCTAATTAAATAGTAACCAAGTATGTTGTAACATTTCAATTAGGAGTATAGAAAATAATTAATTACCATCTTAAATACTTAATGTGAGCATACCAATTAACAAAATACCACTTCTATAATTTAAAAATTGTGCTTGGCCCAGTTTCAAATTAACTATAAATTTTTAGTGGCAATTTTTGTTTTTTAAAGGCAGGGAAGGCTTTTTTATTTTCAAGACAGGGACCAGTTAAGTTTATAAATATAGGTACAGTCTTTTGAGTCTAATTAATCTTATATGCTTATAAACCAGTATAATATAAAACAGTAAAAAAACCCTTAATTTATAAAAAAACACACCTTTTTTTTTTTTTTTTAATGATAAAACTTATTTGGAAGTGAATGGTGTAACATTTCCTTATTAATTATTATTTTGGGGATATTTACTTTTTGTATGGAGTGGCATGCTTCAGGTATATGATTAATGTATTTCATTTCCTCTGGCTAGCAAGAGGTAAATATTATTGAAGTCCCTAGAACTTCCAGCTGGATTGTAGACTTTGAAGGAATGTTATGAGTCTCAGCTCTAAACATTGTATGGCACTGGAGACAACTAAGAGCCACAACAATTTAGCAAGAGTCAGCTTGAAGACATATTACAATATTTTGATTTCTTCAAGAGGTGTTACTTGAAATTCGTTGCTGGGTTCTTTAGTGTTAGCGATGAGGTATTTGAAGGCTCAAGAATGAGTAATAACAGCGGTTCCAGTCACACTGTCCTTAAGGAGCCACATGGAAATTTAGGATGGATGGCAGTGTTTGCAGTCACCGTCTGTCTCTATGAAAATAAGCCTGGCATTTTCCACTCCTTCCATTCAGAGGTAATAAACTTTTCCTGCAAGGCAGCATAAGATTGGTAGCTTTTAGAAATAGATTTATTTAGATTATTATGTTGATAATATGGATTCAAAAATAAAGGCTAGAAGTACATTCTAGGGATCACTGCAACACTGTTGAAAAAGGGGACACAAATTAAAAACTTGTGTCTAAAATAAGAATAGAATGCTTTATTTAGGCACTCCAGTGGAAGTCAGCTTGATTATCACACATCACGTTTCCTTGTATTTAGAAAAAGTCAGTGGAAGTCCAGGCTTTGTGAATTCTGCAAAATCTAAAAAAAATATTAATTTGAAGCCTCTGTGCACGATTCCTCCAGAAGAGTCTAACCTGATGCTTTTAATCCTGAATGAAAAGAATACAGCAGAAAATTAAAAAAAAAAAAATGTTGGGTATTGCTCTTGTGAACCTTTGAAAATACAAAAAGTTTTAGAGCTGTGGGGTTGGACCCGATGATCTCTCGAGGTCCCTTCCAACCCCTACAATTCTGTGATCATCTACTTCTTACATACATCTCTGAGATGCAATGCAAAAGACTTCTTGAAAGGAAGAAGCCCTTCATTTATTTTATAAAACAGTTTAGGACTTACTTATTTCTGTAAATACAATACAGACAGATTGTTTATCTGAGGAGTGTCATGCATTATTTCAAGGCATAAAGTCTAACAGTATTAATTATAAATGTCACCTTAAATTAATAATAGGCCTAACAATAATGGTAAACAAACCAAGTATTTAATATACTTTTGCATTTCAACGGAGCATGAAGCGTCAGTACATAGGTTACTGCCTTTCATAGTTACTTAACATTGGCCAAGGTTATATACATTATAACTGTTATGAAACTAATGTAATTATATCACAGTTTTAGCACAACCACGGTACCTATGTTTAGAGGATAATTTAAATGACAGTTTGGTTGCACATTTTGAATAGTCCAGCCCTCATTTTATGTCATTCTAATTAACTTTAGAAAAGCCTTCACGTGTGAGAAGTATTCATATGCACATGGGATTTCTCTATATCATATACATCTTATTTTCCAGCGCTTAATACTGAACAGTGTAGTACAAAATATAACTCATTATGCTTGATTTCCTGTACAAGGTTCCCTTTAACTTTTCACTGCATGACTGGTTGGAATGTGCAAATTATAACCTGCAGCAGAGTATTCTGAGGGAATAATATTTGCCTTAGGAGCAGTGTGGTCACATTGCGTTTCCAAGGCAGAATGCAACACTGAACTACCTGCCCCGACAGAGTTCATTCATCACCAGGAGCTATGCTGTGGTGGAGGTCAGAGTAGTAGAAGTTCCCCATTCTATAAAGTGGTGGCACAGTTCTTTAACTACACTTAAACAAAGTCTTGAAATTCTATTCTCAGGGTTTGTGTACTTTATCTTCAGGGGAAATTAATATGTTTAAGATCTAAAGGTGGGAATTTATATTAATCCAGTTACTTGAAGGCATAAAACAAGGTCTGATTAATCAATTTGAAAAGTTCCATACAGAAAAATTGTCCCTCAGCTGTCCATTGCTTCATTTTTGTGTCTTCCTGTCAAGTTTCTCTTCTAAGCTGCTGTCAGAGATCAGTTATTGAGTCAAGTAGATGGATCAGTGGCCCTTCACACTGTAATGTTTGTAATAATTTAAGGGTATGATTCCCTTCATATGATGTTAATGATTTGAGCTGGGTGTCAAACTTAAGCTAATCATCTAGACTCCCTCTGTGGTCCCTGAAGCAAAGATCCTCCGAAGGCAAATTACAACCTCCAAAAAGGCAATTCATCACCACTTGCCTTTGATATCTGTTCTGGGATAGACAGGAACACCCTCTGGAAGAACGTGTCTCTTCATTGTCTACACAGAAAGTTAAGACACAACATTTCATCTTTGATGGCCAAATTTACATAAAAGCAATCTCAGACTTAATCAATTACTAAATATAAATCTATCACCTGAAGAAGGAAGTTCTTCACAGTAATGAATACAGCGACTTTTTATAAGGACACTGGGTACAAACAAGACCCAGCATGTCTGAGAACCTTGTCAGTTGTCACATATATGAAATCTGTGTTGAATACAAGTCAGTAATACCTCTTGTCTTGTAATTGATTTTTAATTTACATTGGGTATCTGCAATGCAGACAGGTACATTGTGAGATTTTAAAAATGTACCTTTAGTCATATTAAAACCCAATGAGAACATACTTATGTCCTCAGACATATATATCCTTACGTAGTGATCCTTAATTGAACAAAAATATTATGAAAAAAGCAGCATCTACACTATTGATGAAGTAGTTTGCTTTAAACTGGTCTGAAAGAGTACTAATTTTCCCTCATATGTATCCATGGGACTTTGGATTCCCTTCAATAATTGGAACACTGAACATCTGGAACCTGTTAATAGGCGAATTTGAGTACTTTATCAATTCATTCAGCATTCTCTGCAAAGTCACTAATATATCTCTTTAGAGTTCTTAGGGATCTCACTTCCATTCAATTGTTCTTATGTATCTTGCTTGCAGTTCAATTGCAGTACATTTGGTTAAATGGCATCAGCTTCTGCTCAGCTTTGTCTCTAGACAACACAACCATTTTCATCTTTTTTATTTCTTTTTTATTTTGTTTAAAAATTTTGTTGGATTTTAGAGGTGTTATTGTGCTGCTACTTTTTTTTTAAACTCAGCAGTTCCTACAGAGTCTCTAGTCTTTACACCAAAAACATTGTTAATAAATATTTAACATCATCTTTTTAAGGATGCCATATAGATTCCTCTCCTCATAGCCACTTTTTTCATAAAAGTGGAAAAGAATTTGAAGGTAGGAAGTTAATTTTCAACTAAAGGGAAGCAGCATGCTTTTTATTTATTTTAATGCCACTAACAGAATAAATTATGAGTATATTTAATTCTTAGGAGTTTAGCATTTTCAACTGTTAGTCACTCTCAAGGTTTAAGCTCACAGAAGAAAAAAAATCCACGAATAACATTTTACAGGCCTCCTAAAACCTGGCATATACTACACATTTTATGCTGTCAGGGAGGTCCTCTAAAAATTTAAATTCAGAATTTTCCTTCACAGGAGATGGAACACTTTGAAGAAAAGAAAGAAATAACTTCCTCTGCCCCCCCACTTTCTGTGTGATGAAAATGTGAAGGATTTAGGGACCTATTTCAAAGTTGTTACTGTTCATCTTTTATTATTTGTGTACTGCATTTCATATACGTAGTTCACATTCTGAAAATTCTTTTCTATATGAACAATCTACTTCTCTGATCTACTACTCATGCTGGAAGTTATTTAATGTAATCACAGTTGTGTAATACTATCATATGGAAAAGAATTGGTGAAAAGACAGTGTAGGCAGAGAGGAAGGTGAGGTTCTTTTGTCTCCTTCAGCCTTTGACCCCAGCCTCTAGTCTGCTCTCACTGCAAAAAAAATGAAGTTTTCAGACCAAGCTAGGGTTTTTTTCTCATTTTATTACATGATTTAGTCTCTACCTGTCACACTAACCACTAAGCAACTAATCTTCTAAGTCACTTTTGTGTCTACAAAACTGTAATTTCTTTCACCCTTACACCCACCACATGCCCACTCCTCCTGCATTAGCATACAGCCTCTTTCCTATGCATTCCAGTGGACATTTCAGATAACCTCACAGTTCCATCAAAAACTTTTAATAGACTATAATTTTAAAACACAATATAGCGTCCAATTTATTTTTAATTCCATGTTGCTTAAAAGTAAAACTTTATCCACTATGGTGAAGTAACCTGGGTGTCTTAAATTGAATAGCTTGACATTCTGCAGAATATTAAGTACCTCATTATTCAGCAATGCATCCACTACCTTTGCAAAACTTATCTAGTATCATAAAGTCCTATATGTTTCTATGCAGAATCTGCAGCAGACTGTCACTGAAAAGATAAGACAGCTTAGTAGCAGCAACAAAGCCTTTAAAAGTAAGCTTTTTAAAAAAAAGTAATCAGAAAATGCGTCAGGAAAAAAATATTTATTTAACTTTTACTCTACTTTAGAATGAGCCGGTGTACTTTAATATTTGTGATGTGACCGCTTATTGCTGTACATACACCAGCAGTATGATTACATTATATGAGAACATACAGTAGCACATACTGAAAGTGAAAATAGTGTACCATTTGTCTTTGCAACCATCAGATCAAACACTGCATAACCATTGTCTCAGGCAAGAACAACAACAACAAAACAGTTTAAAAAATGGATACAAAGTGTGTAAACCACATCAATGGTTGTGACTTATTGCCACAAGAGGGAGTGAATCCCAAAGACAATGATATTACTACCCTCCTTCAGCAACCCAACTTCCAGGAAATCAGCTGGAGAGACAGAAATCCAGAGTATTCAAGCCACTCATAGCAGCGTATGTTAGATAAATGACATCTGAGATAGTCTGGTCAATGCCACTGAGGGTTTTTATATGGTCATCAACATCTACAATTGTGTTAGAAATGAAATTAGATGATAACTTCTTTGTTACCAGCTTCCTCTGCTTAAAGCACTCCAAGAAGTTATTATAACAAGGTCTGAAAATTATTCTCTACAGTGAATTATTCAACCACTAAATCCAAAAAATAAGTGGACTGTCAGATTTGTAAAAGACCCTCTACAGTGAAGAGCAGACTGCAACTATGCAATTATCTGCTCCCTTGGTTGCCTAACTGATCTATGAAATCAAATTAAACACCAATCTGCAGACTTAATATTAATAATTCAGTACTAAAGGACCTGGACCAAATCTACTGAAACAATGAGGAATACCGAAGTCCTGCTGTGGTTTGCAAATGGAAGCTAGGAAATCTTGAGTGGTTAAAATCTAGAATTAGTTATTGTTTTATACATCTGACTGTTATTAACTGGTATTCTCACTGTCTCAACAAAAATCACAACCCTATTCACTCTATTCCGTCTGCAGCAATAAGCAAGCAATGGAGCATACCAAAGAGGATAGTTAATAGTCATTTTAATTTTTGTTCAAGCTGTTTTGGGTTTCCTTTTCTTCTTGTTGTTGTTGGTTTTTCTTTTGGTTTTGTTTTAGTTTTTCTTACACTAGTCAGCCATTTGCAGCAACAGATGCTACTGAGAACTCTATCTGTCCTCTCATCACTGTATCTCTTCTTGCTTCTACCCATTTTCTCTTATGCGTGTCTTCTACTGAGGAAACCTACTAAGCATTTGCAACAGCAAAGTCAAGGTGAAATACTTAGGAGTTCTCTGCTATTCCAGCTTTCCAAGAATATGACAGAATGATATGCTTCCCTTGAAGACATTTTTATTTGAAAGGGAAAGGTGGAAAAAAAGGAGTTGATTTAAGAGAATATATGATTAAGCATCTCTCTCCATTTATGTGTATAGTAATTCATCTACTTCCACTGTCTTTTATCAGTGTTTCCTTACTAGTGAGTGAGATAGTAAAATGTCTCTTACATCTCTTTCATGCTCCCTTTCCTTGTCAGTACATGGAACTTACATGTTGAGATCATTTAGCTGAAAATTTGCTCTTCCAATCATCTGGGATTTCAGCAACCCTCTTCATTAAAGAGAGGTGCCTGGAGACAGTCTTCAATTATGATGTCTCTATGCATTCTCCAGCTGCTGCTACATCACTGCTTATGCCAAGGCTAGACCTAAGTCACCACCATTTCAGCTAAGTACAATCTTTTAAGCTGTGTGAGTGACAGTGAACACATGCCATGGAAAGGACGATGTAGTCTGGATTTAGCTAGACAGAAGGGGTTGTTCTATCACATTTGTAGCTTTTTAGGTATCTCTGTGGTAAGTCTGGCAGTAATCAAGATGATAACAGATTGTTACCCAGAAGATCTCTTTTTGAGCTAGATGTACCTGAAGAACTGGTGTCATATTCGGGGTAGAAATCAGCTTCAACATTAGATATCTAATTTTGTGTGGTTACATATATACTCTGGACACAGATGCCCATGTATAAGTTTATTCTACTATTAAAATAGCAGAGTATTTGAGGCATACACAAAAGGTTGTCAGGTACAACATATAATCAATGCAGTAGCATACATGCCAAACATATTCTATGCTTTGCTATTTGTATGTAATGAGAATCTAACATATAGAAATGGTTCACTGTTGACACCTATCTAAAGGCATTGAAATCTAGGTTATGTTAATTTCAAACTGGACTTCGGGCTTTACATCTGGCATGAAATATGGATACTGTTAGACATGAACTACGGCGTACCTACTAAAAGAGAAGCAAACTTGGCTTCTCATGGGATGTATTCTATGCTGAACCTCTGAAAAATGCCATGAAACACAAATCGTATAGGTTAAATCGTGATATCTAGAAAATCCTTTATATACTTATATTTATGACTTTTCTTAACATATCCATTTCTCTGCCATCAGTAATGACAAAACTTGGTTAAGGTCTTAAAAACTTTTGAACTTGAAACAAAATATGTAGCTATTTTTGAGTGCTGGCAGCAGAGTTCTGAGTCTTTGGACTCTTTTATCTTAAAATGAAAAGTAATATTTACCAGACATGTTAAGTATTTAGTCTGCTTCTGATTTAATTCAGTTCCATCATTAAATTGAACAAGGTGATTCCTTAAGGTTTTATTTATGTTGTTAAAATGGCCATTGGCATTTGGTCCTACCAATAAATAAGAACTCAAGATTTTTTTATACTCCATTTCACCTTGCTTCTATATGAGATCTGCTACAAATACACATAGCTGAAGCTTAACCATCTGAACTTTTCATTTAGAAATTATTAAATTCAGTTCCAGAGCTTGTTAGTCACCCAGATTAATGACAGCACTTGTTGAGATTATTTGTCACCAAAATATAAATTTTAATAAATATAATCAAAACCTTTGCACAAGACCTAGTGTTTGCTGGCAGAAAATGCCTATCTGCTGAAAACAAAACTGTTTACAAGATTAGTTTTGACAAATCTATTGCTTTGGATTTTTTAATTGCAAAAATATCTTACTGGTTTCAAACAAAAAAAAAATATTTGTTTTCTAAATGAGTATGTTTTTTTCCAAGATGTAAACTAATAAAAGCATGCTTTTTTTAAAGTAAAAGCTTAATTTTAAAAAAAGGTTTTCAACACACTGAAAATCAAATGGCATAGTTTTGTATGGACAGTTGATGAACTCTTTTTTTTTTTTAAGAGATTTGGATGTTTGGCCCCATTTAGGAGGTCTGTTTGTTTGTTTGTGTGTTTTTTTGGTTGGGTTGGGTTGGGTTTTTTTGTCATTGATTTTTTTAATATATTTCCAAAGTGGTAAAGACAATTTCCCAAAATAAATTAATGGAATTCATGAAAAAGTTTTCCTAGGCCATAATAATGACTCATTGCTGAGGACGGGGTAGAGGGGAGGTAGAAGTGGATGGCAACTCCTCTTGGATTGTACTGCACTGTTATCCAGCATCTGTGGCATCTTAAATATATCACTCAATTTACTGAAATGCTGATCTCCATCAAAACGCTCTCTGAGAAGTAAAACAAACAAATAAAAATGACCTGGACTATTTACAGGAATACCCTTTCTCAAGCTCTTTTTTGAAGGCAGATTAGTACTCTCTTGTGAACAGGTCTTGCCAGGAGGAAGGTGCTTTCAACTGTGATATTAAAATATGGTTCCTTTGATTTTAAACTTGTAGTTTATAATGTATGAAATAATGATACCTACAAGTGAACCAGCTACATTGGGTGTTGGGGGTTTTTGCGTGGTTTCTTTTTTTTTTTTAATATTCTTTTTTCTGGGGTGTTTCTTTAGAAATTTATGTATTAAGCACTGTATGAGTGAAATAGCCAATGCCACAAAGACATAGTCATTACTTCAGTTATCATTTTAACTGTGCATATTCATATAAGAAGAAGAGTATACATATTTCATCACAGTTTTATTCCTGTTTCTTACTTGTTATGAACTATTGTCCCAAGTAGTCATGTTTATCTGCAATAAGGCCATGGATTGCATGTGTCTAGGAAAGGAAAATATTTCATAATTACAGCAGAAATGTAACAGAAGTGTTGAAATAATTTTACTGTGGATAAATCTCCCTTTCCTCTGCCCCAAATAGCATTATTTCAAATTATACAGGTTTTCCCTATGATTTTGAGAAAAAAATAAATCCTATTCATTTCTGCTCCTATTAAGATTATATTCTTCTGAATTTTTAGCTTGATGTCAACATAGTTGTCTATCGAACCCATTAAGACAGAACTTCCAGAGTAATATACTGCATCGTTTCTTCCTTTTCCAATCTCTTTGGTTACTGTAAAATACTGGTAGTCCACATCACCTCTTCTTTTTGAGGTTATTTTCAGTTTTGATTGACAGATTATTCTGGAATGGTCTACCTTGTTTTTTATTATGTGGCTTCTTAGACCTCATGACAGATTAACAGAATCATATACCTTCAAAAGTGTGCTGTTATGCTGTGTAATGACAGTGGGAAGCTGTCTATGGCAAACCTCCACATGTAGCTCTTGCACACAGAGCTTCAAAGAAAAGTGTAGTGCCTACTGCACCACAGTACTAAAGCATGCCCTACAGTTCTCTGACTGTATTACTCATGAAAACACACAGAGTTAAAAAATATTGTGGTATATTTACTTTTGCAACATTACATAAGTTGAAAAATACATAATTTCTACTCAAATATCTTATTATGGTGTTTTTTTTTTCCCAAATGAAAGCTTTTGTATATGATCCATAATTACATTCAGGCACAAATCTCTGAAAATGATTTTATATATTTTAAAACTTCAGAATTGCTTTGTATCTAGTGATAAAAATAAAATAATGCTATAAAACCATGATTTAAAACAAAGAACAGGACACTTCCATACAATTGCTTTAACAATACTTAAATTTAACAACTTTCACCACAATTGCTCTAGGTTTAACCTAATGCTATAGCAAAAATGACCTTGCTTAAGACTAAGTGGATCACCAAAGATCCTGGTTCCTTTCTTAATCAGAGATTGAATAATCACCAAAAGTGTCATAAACAAAGTTTGTAGTACAGAGCTAAGAGTTCTTAATAGTGTTGCTATTTTAATTGTAAAGCAGAAACTAGGATAATATTTTCTGACAATATTTTTCATTTGAAAAACAACAAACACCCCTCGATAATTTATAGCTTATGTGAATTTCTAGAGTCTTTCTACCAGATGACTTGGATAAGGTTATGTCAAATTTAAAGTTATAAGGGTCTGGAGATAAAGACTTACGAGGAGAAGCTGAAATCCCTTTTGTTTTTTTAGCCTTGAGAAAAAGAGACTGAGGGGAGACCACATCACTCTTATGGCTTCCTGACAAGAGGACGTGAAGGGGCAGGCACTGATCTCCTCTCTTTGGTGACCAGTGATAGAACCCAAGGAAATGGTATGAAGCTGTGATGGGAAGGTTTTAGGTTGGATATTAGGAAGCAGTTCTTTACTGAGAGGGTGGTCAGGCACCCAAACAGGCTCCCCAGGGAAGTGGTCACAGCACTGAGCTTGACTGAGTTCAAGAAGTGTCTGGACAATGTGCTCAGTCCCATGCTCTGACTTGGCTGACCCTGTGTGGAGCCAGAAATGGAACTTGATGATCCTTATGGGTCCCTTCCAGCTCAGGATATTCTATGATTCTATGATTCTGTAAGTATCTGTTGAACTTAAAGGAAAAGTTTCATATTGAATTCAGATGGGCTTAGACTGCATTCTTGATGACCATTTGGACATAATACAGATCTTATTTAAATAGTCAAATTAAGATTCAGGAGATGATTTCTCAGAAATGAGCTTTGACATAATAACAACGTATCGTTTTTTTCTATTTGCGTAAGTTGGCTGCTAATATACTGCATGTATATTATATTTATATGTACACAGAGTAAAATTATTATGTGTAATTTGATGATGCAGAAAAAATATGTTATTAACATAAATTTGGGATAGCCAGATTACTGATGAATCTGCATCACTCATGGTTTCGTAAATATAAGCATTTGCAGAACAGGAAGGATTTATGGTCACTTAATATGACCTTCCACTTAACTCAGGCCATTGATTTTACATGTGTCAAACAAGAGTTGTCAACTCTATGCTTAAGGTGGAAATAGAAAATTCCATACATACCTGGATAAGTTTATTTAATTTCATGGTAAGAAAATCTACATATTATACATAAAAAAACCCAAACAAACCAACAAACACCAACAAAAAACCCAACACCAAATGAACCAAAACCAAGCAAAATCCAGTCAAAACCCAAGACAACTCCTTTCAGCAATTTCCCACCACATTATTTTATTTTCCTTTACAGTAAATCTGGTAATCATAAAGAATTTGTGTGAAAGGGAACCTGCTCACTCCCTAGACACACTTTGAAAATGCTGAATTACCTTATGGATTTATCTGTGGTAAGTAAAGCAGGTAGTTTGTCTCACTGTAGTTTGTTTTTTCCCCATTTTGAATTGTACTTGTATATGATTCTGGTGAGCTCTTTACAACTTGTCAGGAACATATTTAAAATACCGCTTATCTCAAGTGGTTATCAATAAAACTTTCCTGACATTTACAGAGGCTTTTTTTTATGTTGATACTTTATTTTTATTTGCCACAGCTGAAAAAGCCTTCTACTTCAGTATAATGAGTACCATTTTCCAGCTTTTGAAAGGAGAAGGAAAATTCTAAACGAAATAGAAATATTTCTTCCTTTTGATAAGAACATCAAAGGCAGAAACCAGTTAGAATACACATGCCATAAGAAATACCTTATTTCACTGTGGAAGACACTTTCAAGTTGTAATTAAACTTCTTTTATTTTAGACAGTGAAAACTTTCTGTACCTTTTACCTGAAATCCAACATTCAAGCACTAGTTTTCATGCAACTCCACATTTCTTTGTTGAGGCTTCTAACATTCCACTCAACCAAGCAGCTGCAATCATCCATCACAAAAAATAAAAAAACAAAGACAGGGTAGGGTGCTAAAACACAGGAGGTGATCAAAGATACATGATATATGAAATTTGCCACAAGGGACTTAAGTGTGCACCATGCATGTCAACACCGTACGTATGTTCAGCATCATAATAGTTGTATTCAGATGCATATGTCATCTCTGAAATTTAGACTCTTTTCCAAACACAAAGTTGTATGTTTATTTCCTAATTGTCTTATTCAAATATAACCCAGAGTTTATAACAAAAGTATGACTCATTTTCTCCAGATCTATACAAAAGAAGCAGCAAATTGTAAAGCCTGTGGAAGAAGGAAGGTGTTTTTTTTGGTGCAGAAAGAAGCTGCCATGCCTGACATGAAGCATCTGAGTCTGCCATTCAGGCTGCTGTTGGGAAACCTGATCAGAGTGGATTTGAGAACTGATAAGAAATGGAAAATACCAAATTATTTTGATTTATTTGTCATTTTTCAGAATGCAAATTACAACAGTACCTTCTAGAAGCACAGATAAGGCTTCATGTCACAAAGCACTCCCTGAATAAGCTTTCTAACTCAGCACTAATGAATCCAGTGAATTGCATGTCCTGAGTAAATTAATGCCTACAATTCATACTTGTTGGATTCTGATGTCCTGTTATATATCATTCCTCAAAAAAAAAGTGCTAATGTGCAACTCAGAAATGGGAGTGCTAACTTTTTAATCAGTTCCATTTCCTTCTCTCTTATAAGGTCTCAATTTTTTTTTTATTTAAAATAAAATACCATTTATGGACAGAGATACATGACATTTTTCAGGAATCCCATTTCATTCTGAGTCTTCTAATTTGTATGTAGAGATCTATGGAAAAGAAGAGATAATATGAGAATAATAAGGTTTAATTCAGACAAAAAAAAAAATAAATTATTATATGCCAGACTGTTGAAATCAACATTGTTTATGAATATCTTATTTCTCTGTATTTTTCAACATCTTGTGTTTAAAATACAATTTGCGGGGAATTAGTAGCTCAGATGGTAACTAGCTGGCTGGTGTTTAAAGAGTATTGTTAGTGATGGGATATCAGCAGGAGCTACTAAGATTTAGTAGGAGAATAATCATGCCTGCTGATTATAGACCTATTGAGAAAGCTGATAAAGACATAAAAATATTAGATTGCTAAAACCAGAAATTAGACAAAATTTAAAACTGAAATTGAAAAATTTAACTAAGATACTAAATACAGAAACAGTTTTCTAGCAAAACAATGAATCAACCATCATCATAGGTCAATGACTTCTGACTTTGTTTAAACCAAGCAAGCAGACAAGCAATCTGATGTAATCCAGGTATCAGTTTGGCCACAACAGTAGTATTCTCAGGCTTTCAAAGCTATGTGATAATATGTAAATCCCAAGTTCATGACCTGTGAAGATATAAGTATGTTCTGCAGTTGTCTCCATACATGAATAAAATTCTACATTTAAAAAACAAACAAACAAAAAAAAATGATCATTCAGTGTTCTTTAAGAATTACTTGCCTTTGAGGATCAGAAAATTTGAGAATAGAGATAAATTTTTGTCCACATCCAGATGACAGGAACGTTGTGGTCTTTATTTTTTAAGCATAGTACAAAAATCACCTTGTACATTCCTCAATTATTTTTCATCAACCACTTTGTTGGTCAGTGCCAGTCTGTGACATTTACTACTTCGGGCACCTGAGGACTGATATGCTTGGCTTAGCTCAGATCGCACAGCTCCAAAGAGGAGTATATGGGTGAAAGTTAACAACTTGTGACATGCTATAGATTAATATAGAAGATTTACTGTATTCCTACAGCCTTAAATACTTTGAAGTAAAAAACATAAGCTTGTACTAGCTGACTTGTGCAGTTGCCCATATGAGTAAACTGACTTACTAGTTAAGTACTAGCATAGCTGTGAGTCCAGAGACTAGACTCATTAGATAAAACCCTTATCCCTCCTGAAACTAGTGTGGAAGTCAGTAAGCTCAGTTTATTATTTAAGTGAGAATCTCTCTGAGAGCTATGTGGCCAGTCACTGAGTTCCCGTAGTCCCAGCTACAATCTCTTCCTTAGAGGAGTACTTTAAGGCTGAGCCTTTCACATAGCACTCAATGAACACCATCCTCAGAATTTATGATGAAGTGTTCTTATTACTGTTGTTCTTTGCACTACACTACATCATTATAGTCTTGTATCACTTTCAGCATGTAGTACCTGCTCTTTCCAAATTCAGCCACCTGCCTCAAAATAAAGCTCAAAGTAAATAAAAGAGGATCTCCGTTCTGAATCAGAAAGGATAAGAAATGAAAGGTTGGAAGGATCAGTGAAGAAGAGCATCATATTTAGCACCTGGAGATTTTTCACTAGGAACGTTGTACTGTCAGCTTCCTCCACTGATTCCAGGGTGCTGCATGTCTTGACACAAAGCAAATGGAATTGAAGTAACATATTTTCAATTAACAGGGCTAGAGAAGGTCATTACCTTGAACTCCACGAAGAAGCAAAAGAGGGTAAGGCTTGAAAAAATCTGTGCTTCTGACCTTCACATTCCTGTCTATAAGGTGGAGAGGTAAATGATCTGGGTAAGTAAGTTTTAAATAGCACATAGAGTGGATTGCACACATTCTCTTCTAGTTTTACAAGCAACAGGAGTTGATGTAACTGAAAATATAAGAAGAGATGTGAAAGAAGTATGGAGAATAAGCATGAAAGTGAACAGGTCAGAATTCTTTTGAGACAGAAATGTTTAAAGAGTAGGACCTCAGTTTGCATCTCAGTGCAAATTTAAAGTCAGTGCACTCACCTTGGGCTGATCCACATTTGCACTGGAGACCACAGAGGAGATCAAAACCTGGAACCAGGGATCACTGCAGTAACCCTTCACAGATGCAGTCACAGGCTGACTTCCCTTGTTACTGAGGGCACAACCTTGTCATCATGTGAAATCCATCTTTTGCTCTGTAAAGAACCTCATCTGAGTTCTTTGGCCTCTCTCCTTACCTTCACCAAGACGTGGTTTCTACATAGGAAAAGACAAAAAAGATGAAAGGCAGCAAAGCCACCAAGTTAAAGAATACATATAGATAGCCCACAACTGTGCAATGCCTCTTTTACATAACTCCATTGCTTCATTTTAAAGAGGACATATTTTAAGGTTTTTAAAAGTTGAGGTTTTTCTTTACTTTTAAAAATTGAGATCACAAACATACACTATCAAAATGCATAGCACATTTGTTGTGGACATGCTTTTAATAGGGTGATAGCTATTTAATGGGTTTATGTGTGTGTTTAGCTAACAAAAATCCAATTCTTAATGGTAAAAAATGTGAAAAGGGGAAAAGAAAAGAAATAAAACAAAAACCCAACTGATGTTAGTTCCTGAGAAACTTTGTGGAATTCGACCCATCAATTATCCATTTTTGTCTAGGTAAAGGCTTCTGGTCTATTTATTTAACACAAAATTCTTTTTTAAGCTTTGCTTTTAAGATTCGTATGGAGTGGAAGAACATATTTCAATGGTACTTTGTCTTAATGAAGGTGTGTTTCAGTTCTCTTCAGACTACCCCCTCCTTAAAAACACCTACACACATATTCACATACTCTTCCTGAAAGAGGAAATCCTGCCTGAATACCCAAGTTGTATTTCATCACAACAAAGGAGTGAGTAGGACTGAGAGTATTATTTCACAAGAAGAAGAAAAACCTGATTAACATTTTAGAGAAATTATTATCCTTACATTTGTTGCAAGGTTGGAGAAAAAATTTGAGAGCACCAATTGTTACATTCAGGGCACTGAGAGACTAGAGCAGCATTTCCATGGAAATACCAGAAAAAAGCAGCAAAGGCTTGGCTAAGTTGTCTACATGGAGCTACTTATTGTAATTTGGGGTACCTGCATGTGGACACCTATGTTTACATGGCTTTATAGTGAATTAAATTTTATCCTTGCACGTGCCTACAGGCTTGTCAGATTCTTACTGTAGACATGATTCATTTGTCTGTGATGACCACGCATAGGTACCTACTGTCATTTGAGATTTCTCAGAGTATCTGAGACTTCTGCACAGAAGGGGCAGCTGTGACACAAAACCTGTGGGAGACTAGACACCTTCTGGAAAAGTAACTGCAGGCATCCCAAATGGTTTTGGTTGCCTGTGTGTGGGCAACTGGACAACCTCCAACTTTGCTGCTCCCATGAGCCCCTCTGATGAAAAAGCCCATGACTGAGGATCAGCTTTATCAAAGTGTGCAAAGTTTTTAATATCTGAGGCAGTTACTTATTCTGATTTAACCAATTCAATACTCCTCACAAGGCTTAAAATTATACTAGGCTTGTGATCTCAATGAATGGTGTAACCAGTCATAAAAATTATTAGGTTGTAGGTTCAAATGGCAATGGTTTTGGCATCTGCTCGTGTACAGTCCAAGATTTTCCTTTGGTCTCACAGAGAGCAAGCTGAGTCAGACACGAGCTCCTGATCTGAACAGAGACATTCTGAGGGTTAGGTGAACTTCTGGTTTTGATTCATGTTTACTGGTATTTTGATATCTTTTGTTCTGAAAATCAGTGTAGGTGGGTGGAGGTGTTTACACAGAGTGACATGAACCAAAGGAGAAGAGCACAGCAAACACAGGGCAGGTCTGCACTAGGCAATGTACCAATGACATAGCACCCGCTGGCAAGCTCCGAGCTGTTTGCTGCTGGGTGGGTGCACCAGCTTGCTCAAAGACGGCACAGAAGTCCTTGCACAACTCTCCTCCGTGTGAGGTAGACATGCCTCTTGGGGGAAAATTTTGAGCAGATATAAATAGCTTTTGTGTATGGCTGATGAAGCCTATATCCAAGGAATTTGGTGTTCTAACGTGTAAAGTTTATTTTTTTTAAAAAAAAGAAAATGTAGGACGCACATTCCTTCTCTGCTTTTTGCTCTTTTTTCTTTGCATTGTGAGGTGAAGATGAAGTGATGCATACTCAAGAAAAGGTTATGAGTAGAAATGCACATATTAATCTGGAAATCTTTCCCTGTAAATAAACTTTAGATTTGGAAATCTGGGGGGTTCATGGGTCATTAGCTTGCCATATATCCTTTAAATTCTCTGCTATTGTTTTGAATTTTGTTTGCTTCATTTAAGGAAAAGTCTTCCACTGTGGTTTATTAAATGCACTGAAATATTTATCCCTTTATAAACCTATGCACATTCTTTAAATCACAGACTCCAAATTTTCACACTTGAAAACTGAATATTGGGCATCTAAATAAAAAGAAATGGCCTGTTTCAAAGGCATTAACTAACATAAACATACTATATAGTAGGTTGAAATTTAATTTATATTTGACATAGTTAGCCTGGAAAGTTATTTACTTTTAACAGCTTCAATTATTACATAAGCTTATATTGAAAAATCATGGTTATAAATATATTTAACTTCAGTATTTACCATCAGAATGCATCAATATGTTGAAGCTAAGACCATATAAATTTTTAGGCTATTGATGAAAATTTTTGCACAAAGATTAATGTTGACAATGTAAATTATTTATTCATTAGAAAAATCATTTTCTTACCCACAATACTTCATTACAGTATTGGTTCTGCCAGTAGTGGTAGGCATGCAATACTTATGACTGAGACACTACCCACCAGTGTAAGTCTGTAGAGTTATTTCAACTGACTTTCTGCTACTCTATTAATTTGGATGACACTACTCAGGGAAAACAGATAGCTTGATGACAGAAATTCACTTCCTTTTTGTGTTATTTTCCACATGTATGGTAATGGCGATGAAAGTCAGCAAGGGAACTCTTGCTACAAAACAGCTGCTAGTCTCTTTTGGGACAAAGTGAGGAAATTTGTTCCTTGGGAAGGAAGATTTAAGAAAAAAATGCTATTGAAAAAGTTTGGTAAGAAAAAGAGTATTCAGGTGAATTCCATGTATATAATTTATAACATTGCTTCATTGGCCTTTGTTTTTCTTTCCTTCTCTATTAATAGATCAAGTTCCTTGAATGTAGGATGACAATGTTTTAAGCCTTGAAAAAGAAAAATATTAAGTCTCTATTTAATAACATTTGCAACCATCAATACAAGAGCAGCCTACATTCATGAATGAACTTCAAAATTGCAACATAACCATAGCTTAAACACTACCAGTGTTTCTCTAACATGTGCCAAGAGTACTATATTTAAATAAGGTCTGTCATAAAACATTAGTAAATCAGGACAATACAAAATTAGGCATTTGATGTCAAATAGGGAAGGAATTATTTTGTGCTGTTTCTTTCTTTTTGTCAGTCTTTGGGTTTGCCCTCAACTTGTGAAACTGTTTCTCAATGTAGTCTTCTGACCATCAATCTTAGTATCTAAAACAAAGTACTGAAGAACATGGTTGGTCGATAATGTAACAAAGTTCCTTTGACTTTTATTGTTAAGTGCAAAAATGACCCAATGTGTTAAATCTGAGCCATGGCTTTAAGTTTTCCTGAATCCAGGTTAAACCAGGAGTTTGCATTTTATTCGCTTCTCTTGGATGGTTCAGTAAGATTCACCTTGGATGGTTCAGTAAGATTCACCCATCATTTAATTTTGCAGGAGGTCTCTTAATTTATAATTTTAACTTTACAAAGTATCTTAAAATCAATACTTATATCCATCAGGGTTTAACCCAGTAATTTAACTTGAAACAAAATATGACTTCAACTTTTTGGTCTATAACCCTGAAATAAATTTTGATGTTCAGTGCTTTTCAATCCTATTCCACCTATACAAAACTATGATTTATAAGTGGCTTTGTGATGTGCATAAAATAATGCTTTATTGTTAATTAGGCAGTTAAATTAAGACAAAAGATATCCACAGGCCAGTCTTACTTGTTGTTACAGCATGTTTTCCAAGGTGATGTGACCTTACTCTTCCCTTGAATGTTATGTGTCTATTGGATTAATAGCATTAAATCCCCGCTACTTTGCATTATGGAGACTTGAAGAATTAACTTTGTTTCAATTCAGGTTTTTCTGGTTATACCAAAAAGCTAAAAGATAGTAAAGATTGTAAATTACCTATCTTATACATTCTGTTTATCAAAATTACTGCAATATCATATCTTTAATACTTATGGGCATTCCAAACATCCAAAGAAAAATACATGCTAATCTAGTCTCTTCTGTTTACTTTTTTTATAACGTCATTGTTCTGCCCCATTTTTCCCATTTGTAAATAAAAGAATAGTAAAAGTCAGTTGCACTTTAAAGCATTATCTAAATGGGGCAGAACAATCACAGGAATTACATTAAACAGTAAGTACTAACTATAATAATTTTAGAAAATGTTAGTATCTTCCACCCTTTCCTTACATACTATTGTCAGTTTTTCTTTTCCTTCTCATTTATGTCAGTATAACAATTCCAACCCTCATATAATACAGCGAACAAGGTATTTACAAACTGAAAAGGCATCATGGGCCTCTAGTAGCTTGAAAAATCACACAGCAACAAGTGAGATGAGCAAAACCTAAAAAGGTTTGTTCACAGCCAGCTTTAAAGAAAAAAGTATCTCTGTTATCCTACTGATGCACAAAAGATTTTCTCCAGAAAGTGACAAAAAGTTTTCATTTCATCAATTCTCTGTGAAAACCTAGGGAAAAGATTCCTTTTTTGTTAAAAATCAACAAAATAATCCATGATAAAATACATATCAGGTATCTTACATGAACCAGATGACATTTTTAAATTGTTTTTATTATTTTCAGTCACGCACTGAGTAAAAATAAAAGCATAAAGAAAGAAACTGAGGATACAGCCTGCTGAATAGACAGTACATTAATCCTGTGTAATCTCCCATCCAGGAAAGGATTTAAACTGATTACACTGATAGAGATGCTGAGTGGATATCATATAGGGTAGAAGAGGAAAAGAGGATACTGAAACATAGTAGAAACCTAAAGGAGATTTCATATGGATGCCTAAATCTTGTTAGCAACTTAAATTGTACCTCAAATTATTCCCTGGCTTTGGAATCATGCTAATATCTGATATTTTACCCTGTTACTTTTCTGAAGTGATCCCTAGTGTGCTTTTGTTGTGGGGAAACTAGATCTCTCAAACTCTTTCCAGGCACCTTTCAAAAGTTAGCATGGAGTGGGAAAAATTGCCAACAGACACAGGTACACTGTCTTGTCAAGCTTCATTAAGCTTGGGTTAATATGGTCAGGCTGTGTCACTGGGTTTCAGGGCTACAGAAACAGACTTGGTCATTATTTTGTTTCACAGAATCACAAAACATTAGGAGTTGGAAGGGACCTCAAAAGATCATCGAGTCCAACCCCCTGCCAGAGCAGGATCATCTAGACTAAATCACACAGGAAAGCATTCAGGCAGGTTTTGAACGTCTCCAGAGAAGGAGACTCCTCAACCTCTCTGGGCAGTCTGTTCCAGTGTTCCATCACCATCAGAGTGAAAAAGTTCATCTTTAAAGCTCATCCTTTAAGAAGAAACTTTTTTACTAATAAAACTATCACCACTGTTGCTGTATTATGTGAAGCCCCAAATATATTTCTCCTTTTTTACTGTATTCTAATCTGAGGAGTTATCACATTCTGTGAAAACAGCTTTGGTGGTTATTGATTCCCTCCCCCCACCCCCTCACCATTTTTCTTGTATGGAGCAACAAGTTAAGGAAATCAGGAGGGTTTTTAGTATTTTTTCCTTTCTTGTAATGTTTATCTTCCATCTGTGTCTAGCTTTCCTAATATTACATTGTGCTTTGGAGATGATATTCTTTCATGTATGTATCTGTCACTCAGTTATCCCTGTCACCATAGCAACTGAAAGGTGTTACAAATATTTTGTTTATGCCAAAATATAGCATTTCAGGAAAATGTAGCAAGAGTTTTGATAAAGGAGCTAAAGTAATCCAATGGTGGAATAGTAGTGTGAAAACCCAATATTTGACAATTTCTCTCCACTTAAGTAAATAGTCCTTATATCATTGTGAGTTTCAAGGTTCTACATGCTAATAGATTTGAAATGTTCAGACACAGTGGAAATTCACATATTAAGTATTTTTAAAATTTTGTTAGACTCCCTCCTTCCCCCCTGATTACAAATTTCTAGTAGCATAGTATTTAAAATACTGTTCTTAGGTTTGCTGCTTCTTGGTTGAAAGGAAATAGCAGTTTAACCATGAGGTAATCAACCCGAGCTCATGGTCAATCATTTTCAATTTTCAGTTGGCTCAATATTCAAATCAAGACCAGTGATGAGTGGTGTTCCGCAGTGGTTGGTACTGGGTCCAGCACTTTTTAACACCTTTGTCAAAGACATGGACAATGGGATCAAGTGCACATTAAGCAAGTTTTCTGTGCAAAGGGACCCTGACATCCTTGAGTAGTAAGCTGGTCTGAACCTTAAGATGTTCAACAAGGCCAAATGCAAGGTTCTGCACATGGGATCAAAGCAATCCCAAGAACCACAAGCTTGCCAGCAAATTGGTTGAGACTAAGATCTGAGAAGAAGAACTTGGGTGTATAGGTGGATGAGAAGCTCAACATGACACAGCAATGTGCACTTGCAGCCCAGAAAGTCAACCGTACTATAAGCTGCATCAGAGTGTGACCAGCAGGTCAAGGGAGGTTGTGCCCCTCTACTCTGCTCTCATGAGTTCCTACCTGGAGTCTTGTGCCTAGCTCTGGGATTCCCACAACAAGGACATGGAGCTGCTGGATCAAGTCCAGAGGAGCACCACAAGGAAGATCAGAGGGCTGGAGCACCTCTCCTATAAAGACAGACTGAAAGACTTGGGCTTATTCAACCTGGAGAAGAGAAGGCTCTGAGCAGAGCCTTCCAGTAACTGAAGGAGGCCTACAGGAAAGATAGTGAGAGACCATTTACAAGTGTATGGAGTGATAGGACATGGTGTAATGGCCTTAAACTAAGAAATTCTTTCCTGAAGGTGGTGAGGCATTGGAACAGGTCTGCCCACAGAAACTGTGGACACCCCTTCCCTGGCAGTGTCCAAGGCCAGGATGGATGGGGCTTTGAGCAACCTGGTCTAGTGGAGGGTGTCTATGCCCATGACGGGGATGTTGGAACTTGATGATCTTTAAGGTCCTTTCCAACACAAACCATTCCGGTATTACATGATTCTGTTAAATACCTGTGAATGCTACATCTGGTATATTTAATATGGTGTCTATATGTATTTATTTTTTGGGTATTTTGGAGTATAGAAAGAGAGGGAAAGGAAAAACATCTGACCTTCTGAAAACCTTAGGAGATCAAGCACCTTTTTTTGGGGGCCTAAAACCAATCAGCTTCACTCCTTCTGTCCTTGGACTGTAATTTTCATTTGCTCTCTAAGTTAAAACAAAGACTATTTTCCTATTGCATGAGGAGTCTTTAGTCTAGTCATTTTTTGGCCTCTAATAATGGCAATGAATAAATTGAATTAACAGTTTCATGTAATCTCATGAGTTCAAGTCACTATCCTTGCAGAAGAGGAAAAAAATATGGCAGTAGCATATGAATGACCCAAGACATTAGTTTAAAGATTTATTTCCTTTATTATGACTCTGGGACACCTTATACTTACATAAAATAATACAAGTCTGCAACTGTTACCAAATTCTCTGCATGCTTAAGTTTCATCATTGCTCCTTCTGAAAAGAAAATAACTTCTGGTTACTCTTACATTCATAAGGTTTTAGTTTTGTCCGAAACCAGAAACTTAATCCAGTTTAGTAATGACAAGGATTCTGAAGATCTAAAAGAAAATTTACAGAGAAGGGGAGGAAGGGAAGGGAACAGAAGGGAAAGCATTTTTGCACTATATACTATTCTAGGGGAATTTGTGCATGCAAGATCTCTACATACAATAAGCATAAAGGTTTTACACATTCTGAAAGCATTAGCACCAGGGAAAAAAAAATCACTTTGATTTAAAGTGAAAATATTAGTTGGCCTATAGCAGAGTGAGTGACCTAAATCAAATCTAGTTGTATGCACTTAGAGTAGCTTGAGTCTAAATTATCTATGGTGTACTGCACCAAAAAGCTTTTTAAAAAAGTAAGGCTCAGAAGCATTTAGTTTTATTCTCTAACATTTTAAGTCTTCAATTTGCATATGCACCATTGCTGTGAATAATATAAGACAAATGAAGAATTAAAAAAGATCAGGATGGAAAAGAATACTTGGTTTCTTGTGATCTCATGTGGGTATTTTTTAATTTCTCTGAAACATTGCCACAGATGTCCCTCTGAAATGGCTAAAATCTGTTTTCTTATAATCCTTTTATTTGCTGTTGTAGTTGTTTTACTGAGTAATAGCTCACAACTCTGGTAGGCAATTGACTGAATTTATTACCAACACAGACCAGGGTTTTTTAAGTCTAAAATGTTGTCATTAATGAGATAATATTTTTTTTTTTTACTTTTGAAGATAGTGGGTTCATGTACGTGAGCAATACTACCATACATTATTATTTGAACAACCAAGGCACCAAGATAATTACTAAGAAACTTTATTGAGAAAGTAGTGTGAAATAGGCTGTGTGGCATATTTCTAGTGGCTTTTAAAAGTCATAAGCCCTGAAACTAGGAAGGAATGTCTGTGCATTCTGTCTTTGTCATACCTAAGATTCCCTTGCCTTCTTTAGTTTTTAACTTTTTCACACACACATACTTATTTCTATAAAACTTCATTCATGTATGACTAGATAAGTTTTCTTTTAATCAGGTATCTGGAGACAGAGCTTTCACATGCATACATGCATGTATATATAAGTGTGCATGCATCTTTATTCATCTGTACTAAGACTTTCATACTGGGAAATTTAAAGAAGCTATTAATCTCAGAATTGACTTAAGACCTTGTAGTCGTCCCAAGTCAGAAATGTTCCCTTTAATTTGAATAAATTAAGAAAAGTTACTACACTTAAAAAATAAAGTTCAGATAACAAAACTAAGTAAAAAGCATGATAAATCATATTTTTAAATGACAGTACTGTTGTAAAAATACAGTAAGTTGCATTTATTGCATTGCTGAATTGAATAAAATTATCCTTTTTTGTGGTTAAAATGGAGGTTTAACTTTTGAAGAAAAACAAAAACCATGCCTTTAATTCTGGATTTGAAGGAAGTGATAAGTTATGCTTATTGTTTTTAATAAAATCGCTTCTGCCTAGAGAGGGTAGTAGAATGTACCCATGATATTTCATAATACCAATTGCATAACACATGCTATTTAATTGAGAAAATTTTATACATTGTATTAAAACCACAAAGCATCATGTAAAAAAAAAAAAAAAGTATTTTGGAACATAATTATAGCTTTACCGACATTTGGATTTTTTAAAATGTGAATACCAAGCTGATGCAGAACTCCCACACACATCTTTTGATACATATTTTAAGTGTAAAAAAGGGGACCGTGTAGTGCTTTGTTCTCATGTTAGTTTCATCTTAATATATGTACAAAGTTCTTGTTCTAGTTTCCTTTCCATCCCTATATTCACTTTATAAGTGAAAAATATTTTTATTATGGTCTGGTAACATTATCAGGCATATTTTATGCCTTATTTCATTCTCCCATATAAAGGAGAGAGTCAGATTTTGGTTCTATTGCCCTGGGTGAAACTGAAAGAATGAAGGAGGATAGATCCATGGGCCAACAAAGATGGCCATATGAGGTGAAACACCATGATATGGAAGCCTATGCCTGTGTGTCTGGGTAAGGTCAAATAGGAGGAAGGCCAGCAGAGGTGGGAGGGAGTGTAGTTCCCATACTTCTGCCTGCTCAGAGCACTCACTCCCTGCATATGAGGAAATTTATTCCCTCCTTTTCCATCTCTGGCTTACATAAAAGCCTTATAGGTATAAAACGCATTTACTTCCAGTGATACATATGCTGAAGCAGATCTTCTCACATTAGTCTAATTCTTATCAGAATTAATTCTTATTCACGTTAACTTTGAGGAACCCGTGGAACATACGGAAGTCTTACACTACACCAGTGCAAACATCTACCCTTGCTGAAAAAGGTTATGTGTAGATATCATCTCGTTTCTTACTGAAGGTGGTTAAGATAAATTACAGGATCCAAAAATGGTAATCAATTGTTCGCTCATGATTACTTTCTCATAGAAGCAATAGATCACAAGTGTCTAACTGTTTGCAAGAGGCATTCAAATTATGTAGTGAGACTGAGGCAGTACTGAATACGGTGGCTACTTTGATATCATTAATAATAATTCACACTGTGGTTGGGAATGACAGGAGTGCCAAGAAAAGTAGTTAAGTAAATAGCATTATTTGTTGGCCTGTGAAGTAATCGGATAACTTCTCAGGATTTTTAAGTAATCCACTAATGTAAGCCATTACTTAACAGGTATTTGACTTCATGTAACCACTGCATTAATTTCAGCACAACACTTAAAAGGGCAGGGAGTGCTATGCTGCCTCTGTGCCAAGTGTCAGTCATTGTATATTTTAATCAGTACCTTTTACACCCTGGCACCAGTAATAATAAACAGTTTCAATTACCTATCTGCACAGCTGCTTTTTAGAAATCAGAAATCAGAATGCCATCTTCGCAGAGCCTTCATATGTTAATGTACCCATATATGCATGTGTCCATACATAAAGATATGTGTTTATATAGGTGCATTTTTGAAGGCTTTATTTACATATCTCTGCACAATGGAGAAATAGAAAATGTATCTAACCTGTATTAAGGAAGCTTCCCAGCTGGGGAGGGGACAAAGAGTAGAAAAAAGAAAAAGAAGCTAAAGTATACAGTGAAAAGATAAATATGAAGTGAAGAGAATACGAAAGGGTAAAGAGATAAGTCACAGTACATATGACTAACTAGGTTCTCACCAGTCCTGAAGCCAGACTCACACTTCAATCAGCCTGTGTAACTGAAGGAATCGCTTCATACTGATAGCTTTTATTCAGACCAAGCTTGTTCAGAATCTTAGACTCAGTAAAATATCTGTCTTGCATCCACATTATTGTTCACAAGCAGCATTTTGTTGGGAATCAGCAATGGTTTACAAAAGGCTTTACTTTTTTTCTTTGAATTTTCTTCAGATCCTTTGCATTCTTTCTTTCAACAGGCTTCAATATGGAGAACTAGTAGAGAAGGATTACCATAGTTTAACAAAGTGAAAAACTAATTGAATCATTAACTGACCATTCAGATTCAAATGTCTTCCTCTCATTTGTACCCTTGTTTATACTTCTGCTTTACTCCTGCACATCTCTCTTTAGATTGCCTTGTTTGTAATACTCCTTAGCTTGTAGACCTACCCTAAAGAGGTCATGTGAAAATGCACGTCAAAATGCAAGCGAAGTCAAGGCTTTCTATGTTATGAGTTGTAAATTTTTTCCCAATAAGAGTCTTAGTGATTGAAAACAGAGGAACAAAAGTGCTTGAGGTTTTACAACTCTATTAATTTATAGAATTTTTTGTTTCACGCAGTTCTCAACTTCCCATTAATAATCAACATTGCTGCACACAATGCATGATTAAGCACAATAGTGTAAGTATCAGACAAATAATGATCAGGGTTCTGAAAATTTAAAATGTTTCCTTTCAGTGTAAATTAAGTTCTTGTTTATCAGCTACCTTGGTTGTTGTAGTGATAAAATGCAGAACAGTTTTCTCTTTTTATTCCAAATCATCTCTTAATATCAACAATGAAAATAAAAAGAAATTATATATTCAGTTAAGGCATATTACTGGTATAGTTCTAACATGTTTCTGCAAGGAATTGCCTACATGTAAGTTTGTGACATTTTTATTTCAATTTTCAGTTCTCCTGCCTGAATACCCTGTTAACACTGTATGCACTTGTGTTGTAGTGCCTAATACCCAGTCAATTTAGTAGCATTAGTTAACACAGAGATTAAAGAGTAGGTTCTATCATTCTCAAATTTGAGATGCAAATATGTGTAGGCTTTACTTACTCTGGTCAAGTGATATTTTGGATTTGAAAGTGAAAATAAGCTTTAGTTCTTTAATATGGCCATAGCAGAATGAATTAATAGGTGGTCAAATTTCAAGGCTGCAATTAATTCCACTTTTATAACATATAATAATGTACTTATGAGCCATAGAACATGCACTATTTTAGGGTCAGCAGGAAACTTCAGTATGAGGTGCATAGGTATTTGAATATACCCTCAAAGGCAGAAACCACAATGCATTTCCTCTCAGAAATACAGTGTGATTTTCTTCCAGGAGTCATCACCATTACTAGGAGATCCAAATAATGAATGTAATGTGTCTTTGTATTTGCCTATGGACAGAATTATTTTATATATCTTTTTAATTTTGCTTTCTTAACTTGGTCTGTTATTCCTATGTGTAAGAGACAGAATCTATAGACATAAGAAAACTAATGCCAGAACAACACACCCATTCAAACATAGGTGTGGACATTTTAATCCAGTTGACTCATATTTAATAGTATTTGTAGCCTTTCTGGTAGATCAAAATAAGTAGAAGGTTTAAAATGCACTATGCATTCAAACAAAACTCGGAGATATTCAAGTAAACTTTCAGTCTTTTTTAGCGTAAGAACAACTTTCTGAAAAATGGACAATACATTTTAAAAAAAGCAAGACAAATTACTTAGGTTAGAGAGCTAAGAAGAGGGAAAACCAAATCCATAATATCCACCTGGGGCTACTGTAGCCCCCTACAAATTTACTCACCTTCTGTTCAAGCCACCATGCTCTCTTCAACTCTCCTTGCTAACCTATGAAAAGGTGACCAGCTTCACACAGTTTACACCCTTTCTGACAGCTGCCTGCTGCTCTCACCTACCCATAGCCTCCACCACCATTGACCTTCCTCTAGAGTTCCTGCTTTTTTGTTATTTTGTGTTATAAGCACCACTATGGAAGGAAAGATCCTGAATTTAGACAAAAAGAACTTTCATTAAAGATGGCGAGGAGTTCGGTCACTCCTTCCTGAGTGATAATATCCCTTTAATTTAGAACAGATCAGTATCTCACATAAGGTGTCACTCATGCAGATGAGGGCAGCTTGGCTGACCTCTCCCAATACTTGCCCAGAACTGTGGAGCAGGGAGATCCCTCACTTGAGATCTGAGGCTATGCTGAAATAGGATTTTTTAGTCAGTAAAATCATGAGTGGCTCTCTTGCCCCGATCACCTCCTGTCTTCCTCCCTCTCAGAAACACATAAACGAACTCACACCCTATCTTGCTCTTTCACATCCTCCAGGTAGATTCCAGAGGTTCCCCAACCACAGGCTGAATTTCTTGTTGTTGATTTAACAACAGTGGATCAACGTAACAGTTATGTGAAAAGGTGATGTCAAAGCCCATTCTTTTGTAGTCCTTTGGTCCTTAGTATAGACACTATATCCATGGGGAATTTAGCATATTACATGCATTTTCCAATTACTCCTTACTCTATTATCTATCTATCTATCTATCTATTCATCCATCTGCAAGACAGATTTCAGTTTCTAAAGACAAAATTTCAGGTATAATATCCATAATTTTGACTTAAAAGGGTGTATTTTTGCTATTTTTCATTTAACAAATTTTAAGCTGAACTTGTGATCCCTTAAATAAATCATAATAGTTGAGAAGTAAAAAGTCAGTTTTTAATTCATGGGCTAATGAATATGATATGAATGGCAGTTAACAGGTTCTTGTCAACTACAGGATTTTTTAAATTCCTTATAAAACTCATCAGTATCAGCAGTAGGCAGCTACTTTAACATGACAAAAAAGGCCTTTTCCCAGTGAGCAATTAATCTTAAATTAAAATTAAAAGATTGTGAAGTCTGTAACAGCTTATTCATAATGTTGTTTAGATTAAAAGTGCTTGTCACTTGATAACCTACAAGGTTTGAATTTTCACTTACATGTTACTTAGATGCAGTCTTGCTGGCATTTACATATTGTTGTGTTTTAATACTCATGTAGCTCTTGGACTGGGAAAAGAAATTTTAGAGGGGACATAATTTGTAAGTTAGTATGATACTGACAGCAGAACAGGTGGGAATTCTGTCTGTGCCAATGAAATTGTAAGTTACCTGTCCTCTACATGCTTCAGAGGACAACGCTTACATTACATTTTCATGGTAATGTAAGATTTTGTCTGGCTTGATTCTCACTAAATTTTGTGCTTGAGGTAAGAAAAGAGCAGAGAATTTGGGAAGTAGCAGAGAGTAATAGTCAAGGTCACTTGTGTTTAACTTTGCAGCAACCTCCACGTTTCCATTTAAAAACATAGGAGTTGAAAGCAAATAAATGAAGAAATAAAAATTTCCCAGGAAATCAGTTCTTTCGTTTTTGGGGTTTTTTTTTACTCCAAGATGTCCTTAAGTCCAAATCTACTTTTTCATTCTAGGCGTGCTTAAATGGATAAGATAATGATAATAAAAAAGATCATCCCAACTGGAAAAATTGTGTTTAACCAATATAATAAATGTTTTTACTTTTAACATGGCTATCACACACACACACAAAAATCTCTTTGCATTGTCTGAATAAACATCTGTTGCACAGACTGTTAAATCAAAGAATTTTGAAGTTTTTATTTCTATGCTAAATTCTCCTTTTTTCCTAGTAAGTCAATGCACTTGAAAAGATAGGAAAATTATTTTTAAAGAGCCATTTTAAAAAAAATCTTGCCTGAAAACAATCCACCACAACCCCGCTATGACACTAATAAGTTAGAATGACAGCCTATGGATCTTTCCTACAAATAAGAGAAGAAAAAAGAATTAATTAGATCATTCTTATTGCCGTCGTCTAAACCACAATAACACTGTGAGTAGAATCAAACCATTCTAACTCCATGCAAACGAGTAACAAGGAAATTCTCCCTGCTGCAAAGAACTTGCAATCTCATTATAAGACGATAGACAGCAGATGGATGCAACAAACAGATGGAGGAAGAATAAGGTAGCAATGAGATGATTATAATCAGCATGATAAGCAGTGATGCATACCAGCAAACCGGCTGCCTAGCTATTATCTATGTGTGTGTGCATGCATGTAAAATTAACATAAATACCATTTGTGTGATATTAACTAATTCAGAATGTCTGATATTGTCAGTTTAGAACAAGGAATGCAGACTCAGGCAGTGAGACCCTGATGACCCTCAGGTAACATTAAGAAAAGATAATAGAGATGTCTGATGATAGTGGGCTGACAAAAGGGTGGAAAGGACTTTCTGTCAGTAACTGGTTTGCTGAGATCATGCAAAGTGATCATTTCCATGTTGCTGGGGATTATGTGGTGAAGAAGGGACCTCTGGTCAGGAAGACTCATCCTGCTAGGTTTTTTGTGTTTGTTTTCTTTCTAACTCAAAGTAAAGGAAATGAGTATTAGAAGTAGATAAATGTGCCTCGCGTAGGCGATAACTACATGAGGAGGCACAGTCTGAAAGGCTTTATTGCTAAACATCTGAGGCCATTTTGTTCTCAGTTAAAACAGAACTTCAGATTATTCTACTCATAACAGAAGAATTGTTTTGGAAGAAAACAGAATAGCCTTGGGAAGTATTTGATCCATGTTGCCTCAAAAACAAATAAACAATCAAAAACAAATCCAAAAGATTTTTTAAAAATTATTCTAATATTTAAGACTTGAGCTTCCACAAATATTCGGAGGGCAAATGCTAGTGGAGAAATACAGTTGAATCTCATTCTCTTTGTTGTTGCAAAGGGACATGTCTAAAGGTGCAAATATAAATTTAAATGTAAATTTATGTTTAAATTTATATGAAGCAGATAATTCTGCATACTCATGTGATTTCTGTGTGTTACGCAAGTAATTGTCAGGAACGGTGAGCCGCAGCCACTTCTGGCCTCATGACAGCTTTACTATCACAGGATGGCTGAGCTTCAAGAAATGTTATGAAAATGGCAAAGTTCTGGAAAATGTAGCACATACTTCTGTAATTAATTAAACAGTGAAAAACTACATCTAAAGTGCACTCCAGAAATTATTTGCAAAAAGGCATTCCATGCTAAAGCAGACTGTATTCATCCCAGTGTGACATTAAAGGACTGACTCGAAGGGTGTTACTTATAACTTTTTTTTTTTTAAATTCCTATACTAACATAAACAATATGCAATATTATGGATTTGAACCAGATCTTCTGGTAATGAAAATATAGCATTTGCATTTCCAAGAGGGATGGTAATGAATAGAAGGGCTACTTTTAATTTTTCACGCAATTTTAATTCTGACTGCTTAAACAAGTATATATTTCTCATGGGTACTTTAGGACTCTGAGTGTTAATGTTGCTAAAATTAATTTCTTTTCTTAAATTAAGCCAGGTTTTTCATTAAAAAAAAGACTATGTGGAAATGGATTTCTAATTCATTACAAACAAATTAAAAGTAAACTTTTTAAATTGATTGTTATAAATATTCAGTTATTAATGTAATTACTAGCTGGAAATATTTTATTGTTTTTTAAGAGTCTTTATTAAAAAATCATAATTTTTTTCTTCAGTATATTGTATTTTACCTGTAGATACAGGTATAACTATGATTTTAATAGCCATAAGTACAAAGAAATAATTACTTTCAAACAAGCAGATTCTTTAAAGATGTGTCACTTTAATGAAGCCTTCACAGATTAATGTGACGGGCACATGTGAACACCTACTAAAAGCACAGAGGTATTAAGAAAGCTTTCTTTAAAAAAATTTTAAAAAAAAGTACAAAAAAAAAAGTACATTTTTACTTCCTTTACACATGCAAATTAAAGTACCTCAGTCATCCTGCCACTGTTATTTGGCTTCACTGAATTAAGTAGATAATTATTCATACCCTAGCAGCCACTGATCTGAAAGAGGGCAAGCTGGAAATTACATAAGGTGGCCCAGACCTACCTGAATGTTGTGAATGGCTCTTTGCCTATGACAGAATTGTGTCCATTGGTGTCTTCTGAAAATGTACTTCTGTAGACATGTAGGTTAATTAAGCAGGTTCTTTAATGAAGCTTTTCTTGCCTGATGCATTTGCTAGATTATTATGCTTGATGGCTTTGAAATCCAGATGTCAGTCATTATTCAGGTGAAGTAGAAAGATCATCAAAAGTATTAAAAGTCAAGAAGATGTTAACGTCAAAATTTTGTAATGTTCATGCAATTTCACTAAAATGAAAATTACCCTATTTTTAATGTAGCGATATAAAAGAATAGCCTATATTAGAAAACAGCAGATTGTGTTTTATTTGAAAAATTAAACCACTTCTACTACTCCATTGCTTTGAAATATGTTTTCAATATTTATGTCCTCTTAACAGAGTAAATATTAATATTGTGTCTTAAACCCAGAGAAAATGAACTAATAAAAATTAATTAAAAAAAGGGAAAAAAAGGAAAGAAAAAAGGAAGAACTATAAACTAGAAAAGAATGTAGATAAATGACTAACAGTAAGGATGATTAAAAAAAAGCCACTAGAAAGACAAGGTCAGGAACATTTCTGAATATTCAATTTTGTAGAAATATTGTACAAGAGACCACTGTAACGTACAGGTCTTTAATTCTAGCTGCTGCTAGGATTTGAATATGCATTGCTGAAACAGATGATTGCCTTCTCTATGAAGTGGATACAATATATAAAACTATAAACAATTCCAACATTTTCAGATTTGAAGGAGGAAGCGTATTTTTAGTTGAAGCAATATACCTTTCTACAGTTCAGGGATGTTGTAAGAAGTAGCAAGTTTTTCACCCTCCTTTACCTATGTAGTTCATGCCACCAGATGAAATAAATCCCAAGTCATTCCAGATCAAGGAACTGAAGTAGAAAGGAGCAGTGTCTTATCTCACAAGGTCTCTGGCATATCTTTATGGATGAAGATCATAGTTTCATTTCTTTGTCGCTCTGAGAGACAGAGTAGAATCATGAATACCCTTTAGCAACCAGCACATATCCTTTCTGAAGTTATTCAGTCATAGATCCTTCATCGTTTTTCTTGTCAGGTATTTCTTATGCCAGATTTCATAAATTAAACAAAATCACTGATTATTTCAGTTATTCCTAAAAGTCTAATATCAGTGGCAGTTAATTCAAACTTGACTTTGTGTTTCAAATATCTCAAAGAATTCTTATCTTTTGTATATCTGAAGAAAGAGAAGCGATAGGTCATGAGAAAGTTATCAAGATTTTCTCATGTGTTTTCCACACTTTAAAACTTATTTTACAGATTAATGACATTTTAGATTTTCAACAGCTTTAACAAGCACAATTTAACTCAATTGGAAATACTTAGTAACTTATGGTTTTGCTGACTACATTTCTTATATGTCATGTTTCTGACTGTTTTACAGAAATCTGATAAAATCAGACCACGAAAAGAGTCCTTTATTGGACGCAGAGGGAAACATAGTGACAAAGGATGAGAAAAATGCTGAGCCTTTGGCTCAATCTTTAATAATAAAAGCAGTCTGGGTACCCAGCCATTCACCAGAATGAAATCCCCATAATCCAAGGGGAAATGATTAGTGACCTGCTATTCCACTTAGACAAATACAAGTCTCTGGGGATCCACTCAACAGTACTGAGTGAGCTGGTGGAAGCTGTCACCAAGTTAATTTCTGTCACTTCTCAGCAGTCATGACTAACTAGGGAGGTCCTAGTTAGCTGGAGGTTAGACAATGTGATGCTTATCTACAAGAAGGGCTAGAAGTTGGATCAAGAAGACTACAGACCTGGCAGTCTGACCTCAGTGCCAGGAAAGGTTATGGAGCAGATCCTCTGGTTACATACATGGCATGTACAGGACAACTAGGTGACCAGGCACAGTCAGGGCCAGGTTTATGAAAGTCAAGTCCTGCTTGACTAATCTGATGTCCTTCTATGAGAAGGTGACCCACTTGGTGGATGAGGGAAAGGCTGTGGATGTTGTCTACCTGGACTTCAGTAAAGCTTTTGACACTGTTTCTCCCAGCATTCTCCTGGAAAATCTGACTGCTTGTGGCTTGGATGGATGTACTCTTTGCTGGGTGAAACACTGGTTAGGTGTCCAGGCCCAAAGAGCTGTGGTGAATGGAGTTAAATCCAGTTAGCAACTGGTCATGACGGGTGTTCCCCAGGGCTCAGTATTGAGGCTAGTTCTCTTTTAATATTTTTACCAATGATCTGGATGAGGGGATTTAGTGCTCGCTCTGAAAATTTGCAGATGACACCAAGTTGTGTGGGAGTGTTGATCTCCTGGGTTTTTGAAGGCATTAGAGTCATCTAGACAGGCTGCATCAATGGGATGAGGCCAATTGTATGAGGTTCAGCAAGGTCAAGTGTCAGGTCCAGCTCTTGGATCCCAACAACCCCACGCAGTACTACAGGCTGGGGCATGGGTGGCTGAAAGATGAGTGGTGGAAAAGGACCTGATGTTTCAATAGCTTGCTGAATATGAGCCAGGAGTGTGTTCTATATTGAGTTATGTTTTATATATATATATATATATATATTTATTTATTTATTTATTTATTTATTTATTTATTTATTTATTGTTCCAAATGATATATTCAGTCTATTAGCATTTCACACTGATATCAGAAAAATTATTTTCCTTTCTCTTTTTGAATTTGAGAGGGTATTACTTATTCCAGACTAATTTGTAGTATAAATCTAATTTGCCTACTCTAAGCAAGTAGTATCATGTGTTTTGTCTGTCAACAGTAAACATATGATTATAACAAAAAGTGGAGGAACAAGTGCACAAACAGCAAAACATAGCACATCTCTTATGTCTGAACATTGACAGCTTAAAAAGATCTTTGGACAGTGCTGAGAGTCATGACATCTAACAGTTAAATGTTTCAGATTTATTTCAATCTCTCAAGTCAAGCTGAAAAGTCACCTATATATTGTAGGATTGTTGCTAGGTACTTCAGAATGAAACATACAGCTGATGGTATGTCAGAGAAATGAGCAAGTAAGACAATGAGGCCACAGCTATAATTCTGTCTTTGCTGAACTCTTCTGTAGCTGTAGCCTTCAGTAATACATCCGTGGGAAACTGAAAATCTATTCTGAAAATGCAGATGTCTTCTGAGCTTAGACACTTAAATCATGTCACTGAGCAGAGCTGACTAGTGATTTTTATGGAAAAATAGTATGAGGAAAGAAGGGAGTGGCTGAATAACAACTACTGCCTGATAGTTGAGTATAGAGAAAACCTGCTGTGAGAACAGGGAGTTGAAATATTACTTGGCCCAAGGATGTGTGACCAGCTGCAGAAGGATGAGTTAGCATACGCTACCTAGCTCACCATACACGGTGCACTGCCTGCTACAGCTCTTTAGCCAAGGAAGAAAGGATTATGTGAGACAGGAAGGGCATAGCTCTACATCTCCTTAATCAAGAGTTTTATGTCAGAGATGGGAGATCTCTCCGATTTGTCAGAAGTTCTTCACCAAAGAAACTTGAGTGTTAAAAAAATGTGCCTTACCTGCACATGCTTTGCACTGCAGATATTGCTGTCCCTTCCCAGCCCCTCTCAAGGGCTCCCTCCTCCCTGCCCATGGCTCATTCTGGGCCACCAGTCCCTGCCTCAGCAATGCCATAGCAGGGTCCATTTACAGATTCCCACACCCTGCCCTGCCCTGTCCAGCCATGTCATGCTCACATCCCAGCCACGCCTCAACCCATCCCTTTCTCCAAGGAGGTGCCCAGTGACTATGACTGTGGCTACTCTGGTGCACCCAGCTGCCCTGATCCTGGCTGGAGTGGGTGGCACAGGTCCTGCCTGGTAACCCCTGAGGAGACTCCAGTCCCTACAGGGCCCTGACAGGGAGCACATGTGGACTAGGTTATACTTTCAGTGAAACAGCTGTCAAACATCAGCTGGGCTTGGAATGACTATAAAACTGGATATTGCTAACTTTTTTTAAATGTCATTTTTACACTGTGAAAGTTGAGAATTTGAAACCCTGTGTGCCAAGAAGGGAACTAACCTATTCCTCCCTCACAGAGTAGCGTGGCAGCTGCTAGACAGCTACACAGAGCTACTACATTGACATGGGGCTTCCTTCTCTACTTTTGGTGAACTTGACCATGGTTGCTGAACTTTATACTGCTGGAGTGCATTAGTCCAGGTAGCCCAGGGACAATGCTGGGTACAAGGCCGAAGAGTTTGTAGATGTTGGCAACTTAAGTAGCTGGTGAGCACCTAGATACTTAGATAAGAGGCATATACTTCAGGATTTGTAGCAGAATCCTAAGTGCCTAAGCAATGTTTGAGGTGAAACTATGCTCCCTGAACAGGATAAATGTTGGTTTTACAGACTTAGAGATCTAAATCATGTTTTGGATCTTGCCCTTAATTCATACCTTTAAAACACTTAGCGGTCTGTAACCAGGATAACTGTTCTTTAAGAGGCATATCATTGCTGACACCTCTAATCCTCATGTCCAGACAAAAATCTCCAAAGAGAAAACTCTCCTCTCCTAGAAAGACACAACTTTAACAGAGCTGATCAAGTTAATTACTTCAAAAGGAGTTTACTAGAACAACTTCCCATGGGAAAGAAAACCCATTTCTTCAACCTTCTCTATCTTATCATAAATATGCATAGCAATAGTATACTTAATAAGTGGTAAAAATGTTCCCACATAGTTTTATTTTTGAGAGGCAGATGGTGAAACAAAGGTGATTTCTGACTTAGTGCACTTATAGTATGTTCCCAGATATTGTACTAAGTCTGTGTAATTGCCAAGTAGTACGCGATGAGCTTTGATGATTTATCTGCACTGAGCAGTGATTGGAACTAAGCGTATCTGGTAAATGCAGTTGTATATAGCTAAATGTAAGGATGTCTAAGAATAACTCCCTGGTTGTGACCATCAAATTGGTGGAGTTGGGATCACAGACAATGATGGTAACCTTTCAGAAAGTTACTTGTTTCAACAACTCCCGAATCCTGTGGATGCCTTTGGAACATTGGTAGGTCCTAGGATCATTTCAGGTGTGAATAAGGTTTGCTTAAGTCAAATTTACCAAAGTGACAGGTACCTAGCCTGTCAAGGCAGTGGTATAAGGCATAGAAACACAGAGAATGGTGTAGAGGGAGGAAATAAACCTCTGCAACATTTATTCCATGGAATATGATACAAAGTGTTATAGCAAATGAAACTTCAGCCCTTTCAGTACTTGTTTATTGCTGTTATTTGTGACAAGATAGAGTCTGGAAGGAGCAGAAGAATCAGTAAAAGAAAACATTACTAGCTGAGATATTTGTTTAATTCAAAGATGTGAACATATATCCAAAATAGAATTCTCTTTTTATGTACACGCCAGGTAGTTTATATCTTTGCTAAAGAAGAAAGCTTTTCTTTGAGCAATCTTTCCTTAAATATAACCATGCCTACTATATCACCCTTTTAGAGAGAGCCTCAGCAACAGAAAAGTTTTCTTTTGAACCTCTTAATATATTCTTCAGTCTTATTAAAAACAAACAAAAAAAATAAAACCACCAGGAGCTGAAATTCTTAAACAGCACACAAGGATTTTTTTAATAATAATAACCTCATGTGTAAATGCGGTCTAGTGTGCAAAAAGCCCATTAAGAAGCTGAGTGCTAAGCAGATTTGTGATCGACTCCATTTACCCCTGAAGGATAGATGACTCTCCACAGAACACATTGACCCCTTCCAGGCTCCAGAAGTTCATTCAACAATCTTAAACATGTCTGTTTGGAAGCTCCTTCCCACCAGTATAACAGAGGAGCTGAGGGGGGAAAGGCAAGGCATCTTTGTCTAAGGCTTCGGTGCACTTAGACTCACCACAATTATTTTCTTATTTAGTTTGTTCAGTTGTTGGATAGCTCAGTAGGTAAAGCCAAGGATTAAAAAGCAAGAAAGAAAACAAGAGGTGGTCTGAGATAGGCTGAGCTGTAGTCTAAACAAGATGAGAGTGACTATGCATTATCTTCATGTGAATGGAGATTCCTGGGATAATGCTTATGGCTCTTAACTGCAAAAAAAAAAAAGACTTTACCAATAGCCACCCATTGTCCTGCTTTTGTCAAGACTGAAATAAGAGAAGATGGGCTTTTCAGGTCTGGTCTGTGAGGATGGCAGAGTGGAATGCAGTTGGATTCCAGCTGAGTGTTTGATGTCTTCATTTTTGAGTCCTCTTCTGAAAAAAAGCTGGCAGGAAAGTGTGGCCTTACATAGCAAAAGGGCAAGTCCTGGAGCAAGTTGCTTCCCTAGTAATGAGTAGACATCCAATTCTATTATAATAATGTGCTTTCATTGCCACAGTGGAGCTAATAGAGTTGTGGTGACTTCACACCTGCTGCAGCCTGGAAAAAAAAAAAAAAGAAAGCCACCATGAAATCTCCCAGAAGGCTACTGCTGTCTGCGGGCAATAGTGCAAGTGACAGATAAAGTGTCTGACAATGACATATTGCTTTAGGACTGCAGTGAAATGACTAGAATGCTGTAGTATAATCTCCAACTTCCCTGCCTCTGAAAAATAAGGAAAAAAAGCAAAGAAATGATACGTGTAATTAACTGCTTCCATTTTTTCCTGATTATTGGTGGAAGTGCTAACTCTCCATCTGAGAAGTTTAATTGAGATTTAAAGTCCTCAAGACCACATATGCCTATTCAATTATATAATTGCTTTTATTACTATTAGGAAAGAACTGTTACAGTCTTACAGTTTACATTCACTTTCAAATGAGAACTTGTTTTTAAAAATGTCAAAATTAATGGAAATGTTTCCAATGGCACAGGACTGCATTATTGCCTTTCTCCAGATTCTACTGATAAACATGAGCTTGGTTTTCTTAAACAGCAAGATGCCATCTTTTTGACAGATACAGTATGTAGTTGTGTCACAGCATTATGATAAACCTTATAGGGAAGACATAGCAGGGTCAGAGAGTTTTTACATTCCCAGCACAGTTTCCATGAAAGGAATGTTTACATGACCCACGGCACAAAGTTTAAATATATGCAGCAGTTTTGCTGTTAACTCCATGAACTTGCTCGCTGAGCAGTCTGTGACCAGCAAAATTCTGCTCAAATTGTTACGGTGTTAGCGTTAACATTTTCCTGTCTCGTCAGCTGTTTTGGACATCTGCTGTGCTCTATGAAATGTCTGCACAGGGGTAGGCTGGGGTTTTTTGTTTGGTCTGTTTGAGCGACTGAGGAACATAAATATTAGTCTGTCCTTTTGTTTATGTTGGTTGAGGGTAGATGAGAGAAGAGAAGGAAATCTTGGATATCAAGCCAATGAAAATGAGTAAGATTCTTGCTTGACAAGTGCTGTATTTGTCTTCTGTGACTCCTTTTCAAATCTGCAACATATATGTACACAAAGCACAGGGTATGTATGACCTAATGTTTAGTTAATATGTGGTTTTACGGGACTGATTCAGAACTCATTTCAGTCATACAGGTTTTTCATAATCAAAGTTAGTATCTTTTGGCTTGGGCAGGATTGCTTTATGTATGCATCAGGAGCCTGCTGTACACTGGAGAAATTAAACTGGCTAAAATGTCTTGAATGCTTACAGAGCACTTTACATTATTCTCAACAAGACCTAATTAAAGCAATAAGGCAGAGTAGAGAGGATACTAACTAGTGACTGGTTGAAATTCATGCTCAGAATGTAGGCCAGACCCAACTCCATTTGTTTCTTGTGCTACAAAATCTTATTTTTCCCTTATTTGTTCTGCGAATGTTCTATCATAGTTTATATCCATTTCTTTTAAAGCCATTTTACAAGGGATGTTATTGTTCCTAGTCTACAAATGGCAATTATTTCTCAAGTCTGGATGGTAGACCTAGAAGAGCAATTCAAGACTCTGTCTGGAGTGTTAATCACAGTAGGATCAAGTCCATATTCACTGCCTGGTTTAAAACTGGTTAAGGCATTAGAAGCCACATCAACACAACGATAAGCGTGAGTTTAAAAACTGTCAATAAATCATAGCTCTGAGCTCACAATAGCTTCTTTATTGCTGTGGTTAAACTATTAGAGGTGCTCGCACTACTCTGTTTAAAGCTAACTTGATTATGCTTATAACATATTACCCTTGCTTTTGTGACTGATATTCCAATTACTATCCACAGAAGAATGCTGCTTCCTTAGGAACTCTAATTAGATCACAAGTTTTGAAGGACTTTCTGAACAAATCTCAAAACTCTGAGGAACTGCTCATCACAGTCCTAATTTTGTGTCATTGTTCAAAACTTTCCAAAGTTTTTTTTTAAAGAAAGACTGATTAAGATTGCAAATAACTGAGCCTACTTGAAGATTAAAACATCATGGCTTTGATTTATTAGAAGCATTTGACCTTGCTTAGAGGCTTTTTTCTTTTCTTTTTTTTTTTTCTTAAACTTGTTGGCCTGCAGTTAAATTCAAGTGTGTTTCATGCATTTGCAAAGACTGATATGATTAGGGTTCTATTCATGGTGTGATGCCTAGTATCTTGGATATGCCTATTAAAGAAGGGTTACTTTTCCAAATGTGATCTCGGTTACCTCTTTAAAATAAATTGTTTTCAAATACAATATAAATTCTTTCCATTTCATTTTCGTTTGCAAGAGTGTATTTGGCAATTGTCTCAAACAACATGGGCTATACGTATTTTTTTCCCCTTTTTGCACTGACTGTGTTTGAAATGTCTTCAGTAGTTGCAGAGAAACTGCAACTCAGCTATACAAACACACTCTGTTGATCTTTCTCCCCAAACATGAATTTAACTAGAATTGTCTCTTTAGTTACTGGGGGCTCCTCTCTCTATATGCATATTATTATTTCATTGCAGACTTGAGGCCTTCAACAACTTAAAATTAATTTTTAAAATAGTCTTTGTGACTCATCTTTTTAAACATTCTGCACTAAATCAGCCATACCTTAAGTCAAGAAAATAAAAAAAAAACCCCAACCCTGTCCGTCTGCGTGCAAATTCTGAATGAATGCCAATGTATACTTTCTTCCCCAGAGTAAAAATTGTAAGGTAGCAGCTCAGTCATGCAGTCAAGTTGAGATATTGACAAGATAGGCTGAAAGCTCAACAGTCAGATATGAGGGAAATGAGGCAGAGGATAAATCTCAGCCTTACCCATGCTGCATGAATTAGCTTAGCAGCAGAAGGGAGGGACTGGGTATTCTTTATGACAGAAATGTCAGAGATGGTCAAAGGAATGCTGCCAAGGAGCATTCCTGTGGAGGGGCGCAGCACAACAGCAGCAACACTGAGACAACTGCCTGGCCAGTTGCTAAAGGTGAACAGAAAGCACAATGGGAAAATGAACATTTTCACAATCACTTAAAAAAAAAAAAAAAGCTTAAACCTTTTTCTTGCTCTGCAGTATTTCCCACCCTACACCTGTCTCAGACCTGCCAAATTACCTGGGTTCACCCTGTGCTCACTTAGATTTTTTCATTTAGATCTCTGGTACTTCAGGGACTGTTAATCCTGGAAACTCAGAGGGAATCTCAGGTTTTGATCTCTCCACCCTTTCAGCATGTCCCACAGATGGATATGACAGCTGTTTGCATCTGACAGATTAAATCTGGTAACTGAACTTGCTGTGTGTGCACTCAGCCAGTCCTTGAACCAGAACCCTGGGGGTGTATAGAAAGCAGGTTTACCAAGTGAGTCAAAAGGGGGCCTTACACTAATAGCTATGCTAAGCTTCTCCCAGCTTGAAGTCAGTTATTTGCAAGTCTTACAGCAGTTCTTTGACAAGGGAGATTTTTTTTTCCTGTGATGAAACAAGAATCAGAGATGATGATACTCAGAAGAGAGAGGCTGTGCTTTACCACGCTGAAATTATGTCTGTGCTACTGCATCAGGCTCACAGCCGTGAATGATGTCATTAGTGCTTCATTATAGAAATGCAACTTGTACCAGGACTTCAGAGGGGGAGAGTACTTGAGGGGTTCATTTTTTTCCTCCATTTAATTAAATGGACTCAGTCATTATAGAATTTTAAAACAAGACAAAAAGCTTCTGTATCTGATAAAATCTGGTCAAGGCTGGTAGAAACCCTAACTATTCATTACAGAGGTGCAGCTCTTTACCTTAACTACAGCTATACCAGACCTGAGAAGAAATTACTATTCTTTAAAAAAATAGATCCTAATTTCCCAAAAATGTCCTTTCAGGCAAGTTTCAGCATCTCTGTCAGAGCTTTAAAGGAAAATGTTTCCTCTAACCTAGGAATAAATGCCAATGTTTTGACCTAACACCTTCAGTGATGAAAGCTGTTGGGTTATTCACCCTATCCTCACATTTTACATGCTCTGAAAAGCATCTAAAATATGACTCTGTTGCTTAATTTATTCCAAGAAAAGTACATATGCAAATCCAGTCTTTGGCCCCACCTGACAGTGAAGCTACATCTTATTGAAAAGTAGAAAACTATGATTTCTCTCTGTGCGTCCTTCTGATAGCTAATGCAAACTCAGAGTAGGTGCATGTGAACACTGTGGCTGTGGCAGCCATGAGCCTAACATCTTAACAGACCTGTTCTGCCTCACAAAATCTCCAGGAACTAACTTATCCTTCTTAACAGATTGCTAGCAACTCATAAGACAGACTGCCGTGACTATTTTCATGTTTGCTACCTATCTGTTTCTTGGGGGTACAAGTTTTATGTTGCATAATGCCTAAACACTAAACTGGTGAATGGGCCAAGATTTTTAACTCTTCTGGGTTTTGGTTTTGGTTAGGTTTGGTTTTGGAGGTTTTTTTAGAACTGAGATATATATAAAAGAAAAGCAATAGAAAATGCAATTCTTCAAGAGTTTTATCCACATGTAACATCAATAAGGCTGATATTAGAAAACTCTGCAATTCCAGCATTCGCAGCTTTGAAAGGAGGTTAAGTGTTGGAGATGAGGTATCTAAATCCATGGAAATTATTTGCAATTTAGAGGAAATATCTTACAGGGAGAGACGTAAAGGGTTTCATGTGTTGACTTTTTGTTTTTAAATGCTTTTTTAAACTTGCAGATATCGTCATAGATGGAAAATACAGGGTACTGCAGATTTTAAAATCTAGTAAAGAAAGCCATAACAAGATTTATGGCTGCAAGAAAAAGCCAGAAAAATTCAAATTAGGAATAAAGCATTTTTTAAAAACAAGTGACCATGATTAATGAATGGAACAACCCAGCAGAGAAACAAATTCTCTGTCTCTCAACATCTTCAAATCAGGAGAGGATGCCTTTTTAGAAGCTATGCTTTTCCTAAATACAAGGCATGTTTTAGTCAAACAAGGACTGTTGGCTTCAGTACAGGGGTAAAGGGTGAAATTTAATGTCCTATAATAAATGAGTAAGGCTAGATGATCCAATGTTCCCTCTGGCCTAAATTTTATTAATCTCTTATTCTGTTATATATATATGTCCAAGGAGGAAAAAAAAAAAAGGCAAGTTATGCATCTAGAAGTTTTTCTACTTTGTATTTTATTACAAACATCTTCTTCAAGTAGATGAACATATTTTTCTTTTTTAAGTATGTATGTATACTTTATTTCAGTATATGTAAAAGAACGAAACTGAGTTTTGATTTCCCAAAACCAAAAACAAATCTAGAAAATCCTGCATCTCTTTTTCTAACATATAATGTCTTTCTATCTGCAATCCACAGGCATTTATTGCTCTCAACAATAAAGATAGTCATAATACAAGCAAGGTCAGGGTGCTTTTTTTTAAATTATTTTGTGAAATGCTAGATGTTTGGTGTCCTCATTATTACATTAGTCTTCCAGTGTAGATGCACATTCAACATTAGATCACAGTTTGAGCTACAGCTGACTTGCCACATCATTAGGTTTACTAAACATCTGCTGTGTTTGTAAGCACAGTCACTGTGCAGAACATTCAAAAAGATGAAGACAAAGAATCATGGCCAGGATTTTCTAAAGTACATTATGGCATTGGTCTAACTGTGGTTTGTTTGAGATCAGTTGAAGTTGTGCTATTGATATCATAGGTAGTATCTTCAAGCTGACATCAAAAGCTTTTAATAATTTTAAGCAGCAGTTCTGCAGCCTCTTTCTTATTTTTGAACCATACTGTATTAAATGACAATAATGAATTAGAGGGAAACTATGACTAACTTCAAATGAGAACATTTATTGAATTAGAAGGAACTGGAGAGTAATGATATGATGGCAAGCACAAATGTAAACCTGTAATTCTACCCTGCCTCTCTGAGACTGAAACCACTATTACTGTAAGCACCAGAGGAGTATCTCCTTTTACCCTGAGGTTTAAGTGAAGGAAGACTGAGAAGGTAGCACCACTAGTTCAAAAACACCCTATCTTTTTCTCTCTTCTCCTTTGTTCTTCAATACAGTCATCAGATGACATAATAACATGGAAACTTGTCACCATGACAATAAATTCAAATGCTTTTAAAGACAGTTAATAACTGATTATAAAGGCAAGAGATAAACATGGTCCCACTCCTTTCAGTTTTAGATTACAGATAATTCTTATTAGATGCTTACCATGCCGCACAGCTCTGGCTTTCACCTATTTTCTAGGCCAAGCATTTTTTCCTGTGCTCCTTTATTAATTTTCTGATGTCACAGTAAAATTATTGGAGCATTGGATTCATCATTCTTGCCAATTTTAATAAGAAGCAATTATTGCTAATGAGCAAAAATTGTTCTGTGTTCGTGAACATGCTTTTTTCTGCTCTCATCTTGCTAAATGAATGCATGCCTTTTAGATCAGTTCTGGTTGCAGGTCATCCTAATAAACATTGTGATATGAAAGTGAGAAATTTCAGAATCAGATGTAAACAGACTCTTTATCAACAATAAAAATACATCAACAAGAAGAAAAAATTGAGCTACTTGTATCTATTTTAAAGGTGTAATGAAGGGTGACATTTTAATGCTTTACAGTTCACTTACACAGGTAAAGATGTTCTGATCAGCTGTGGCTCGATAGGGCATAAAGGCATAAAAAGAAATTACTCTGTAGAGAAATAGATAATGTGCAATCTATTTAGGAAGAGCAATCAGTTGAGTAAGGCCTTGATCATTGATTATAATTCAGCTAAAATCTAATTTAAGTATTTCATTTGAGGAGAAAAATTATTCTCTCAAGCTTTTTCTGTAAAGTTTTTTGGAAGTGCCCAAGTCACTTACAAGTCTAAATCTCTTGGTTTTTATGTTACTAAACAACCTACATGCCTCTGAAAATATTACCGAGGGTTATTAAGTAAGTATTTGTTATACATTTGAGTTCAGCTTCTTTTTGTTTAGTATGCCCATACTGAGAGCCAAATACTGAATTTTGTAAGCCTTTTGTTATTGTCAGGGCAAATATAAGAGAGATGTAATAATACTTGAAAATCAATTTTTATATATGTGGCAGCATAAAAGTACAGATTTTCACAAAAAAAGAAAACATATTTTAAAAAATACACATAATAATACATTTTAATGAAATGTCTGCAGGGAGTGATGCTTCCTTTTGATCAATTTTTAGATGAGTCTATCCTCTGAATCACAAATAAAAATATCTGAATTGTTATCAGTGGTTTTCTTTCACTAGCCTTATGGTCAATTTAAATATTCCAACCTCCTGTCAGCACCTCAACTGAACACTTCTGTTACATCTGCAAACATCAAGGAAGATAAGAATTTGCTTATATGTCCTGTTAAGAGAAAAAAAGTCAAACTTTTTCCTGCATCTGGGGTAAGGGACACAGGGGAGGTATATATACCACTTTCTGCTGATGATATTGTGTTGGGATTAATGATAAATGCTTAATGAACAATTTAGTTAAGTATCTATCGGGAATGGGGTAAATACATTTGGAACAGAAAGACAGCATAGGTGACTCCTCAAGGTTGTTTCCACATCTAACTTCTATTGTTCTAAGATAGCATGTAAATCCTTTCCTCTCTTGTTTTAGGTTTTTCTCTAAGGACACCTCTCAATTCAAGGTCACTTCTCTAGAATGATATGCCCCATGATTAATTGCACTTAAATAACACTAAGCTGGCTAAAAAATGGAAATATATGGGCCAAAAAATTCAGCTACAAAGTAGTGTGTTTCTGCTCACTTCCCTGGAGCTGCTGCAGTTCATAGCAGCTGAGGATATGGCTCCCATACTTCAACTTTCACCTCCAAAATGTAGTGAGATCATTTGCAATATTTCAAGTGCCAGTGTGGATGGATTCCAACACTGGAAGCACATTTGAACTGGCAAACAGTAAATGGCTGCCATCAGGCATAAGCACTTGTTATATCAAAGCTTTGGCACATTATTTATGGAAGACTTATTCTAATGAATTCCATCCACACCTACCAGATGTGCAATCCAGGATTACTCCAGCTGTTTACCAGAATACTTGATGCCCAAAAATATCAGGAGCATAACATGACATTCCATTTTAATACTGTTGAATAAGGAAACCTTGTCTTTAATATCTTTGTAGAAAATTAAAAAGCAATATTTTCACATATCCTGATTTAAAATGTTAGTGAAATGTAAGCTGGTCCAGCCCTTATGCAAACACAAGAGCTTCTGTGCATACAGCCAACCCCAATTGAATCCGCACAAGGCCCTCTGGTACTCATAACAAATAAGCCTCATACATAAAATCTGTGGAACAATAAAACAACAAACGAATGATAAAGGAATGTGATTAGCTCAATAGCACTCACCATTATCTGTTTATTTAATAGGCATTTGCAGGAACAAAGGCCCAATTCCTAATAACATTTAATGATTTTTATTCACATTGAGAAGACTTCCTCTGCATCAGAGATCCCATTAATATTAGTACAGGTTTTACCAAACTTGTGTGATGAGAGCAGAAATTAGGTCTGCTTTTTTATTATAATATTCTTACAGAAATATAATTTCCTTGTCTTTTTTTTTTATTTTATTTTTCGTTTGTTTTTTCTTCTTTCCTTTTTCTTTTTCATGCTTTTTGTTGATGTTTTTGGTTGGTTGGTTGGTGGTTAACAATGCACTACTTGAAATGGTATTTCATCATAGAACATTGAAATAATTTTATATTAATCATTCTACTTCTTGGGTGGGAGAATTTAATTTTCAGGCTCATTGCTTGTAATGCATTGGCTTCATGGTCATTGTATTTACAAATACAGTAATTTACCAATTAGAAGAATTATTCATTCTTTTAAGATCTATTTATACCTGAGAAGGAAACAAAGACTTCTTGAAGGCATTATGCTTTCTGAGTTGATAAATATTTGTGATAACCTGTTTGGCTTTATAACCACATAAGCCACTGAAATATCAAATTAAGAAGAAATAAAATTTGCTGATAAGAACCCAAATTTGTACATATGTTAAAACTTTTTATATGTCTTATATGCTCTCAAAGAAAGAGGGGTGGAAAAGAGCTGGCAGATCTTCAAGGACACTTTCAGCAAAGGGCAAGGGTGTAAGTAGTCAGACAGAGGAGGCAAGAAACTGGCATGGCTGAGTTGAGATCTGCTGGTCAAATTAAAAAGCAAGACATAACTACACAGGCAGTGGAAGTGGGGACAGGTATCCTGGGAAAAGTACAGGGATGTTGCCCAGTTGTGTAGGGATGAGGTCAGGAAGGCCAAGGTACAGCTGAGCTAAACTTGGCAAAGGATGCCAAGAAAAACAAGAAGGGCTTCTACAGGTACATGAATCAGAAAAGGAAGGTTAAATAAAGTGTACCCCCTCCGATGAGTTATAATGAAGAACTGGTGACAACAGATGAGGTTCACTCAGCCTTCACTGGTGACTTCACTCCTCACTACTCGAGTTCCTGCAAGATGAGGACCAGGAGACTGAGTCCCTTCCACTGTAAGTGAAGGTAAGGTTCATGACCATCTGAGGAACCTGAACATAAACAAGTCCATGGGACCTGATGAGATGCATCCCAGAGTCTTAAAGGAGTTGGCTGGTATAGTTGCCAAGCCACTTTCCTTGATATTTGAAAAGTCATGGTGGTCAAGCATAGTCCCTAGTGACTGGAAGAGAGGAAACATCACGGCCATTTTTTAAAAATGTTGAAAGGATGACCTTGGGAACTACCGCCCTGTCAGATTCACCTCTATGCCTGGGAAGATCATGGAACAGATCATTCTAGAAGCTATGCTGAGGCACATGAAGGACAGGGAGGTGATTCAAGACAGCCAGCATGGCTTTACTAGGGGTGAGTCCTGCCTGACCAATCTAGTGGCTTTTTACAAGGGAGTGACTGCATCAGTGGACAAGGGAAGAGCTACAAATGTCATCTATCTGGATTTCTGCAAGGCCTTTGACAGAGTCCCCCACAACATCCTTCTTCTAAGTTGCAGAGATATGGATTTGATGCTTGGACTCTTCAGTGGATAAGGAATTGGCTGGATGGTCGCATCCAGAGGGTGGTGGTCAATGGCTCCAAGTCCAGATGGAAGACAGTGACAAGTAGAGTTCCTCAAGGGTCTGTGCTAGGACCAGTGTTGTTTAATATCTTTATTAATGATATTGACAGTAGTATTGAATACACCCTCAGCAAATTTGCTGATGACACCAAGCTGAGTGGTGAAGTTAATTTGCAGGAGGGACGAGATGCCATCCAGAGGGATCTGAACAGGCTGGAGAAGTAAGCGCAGGTGAATCTCATGAGGTTCAACAAAGCCAAGTGCAGAGTCCTGCACCTGGGTTGGGACAACCCCCATTATCCATACAGGTTAGGAGATGGTGTGCTTGAAAGCAGCCCTGAGGACTTGGGAGTATTTGTGAATGAGAAGCTGGACCTGAGCCACCAATGTGCATCTGCAGCCCAGAAAGCCAACCACATCCTGGGCTGCATCAAAAGAAGTGTGGCCAGCAGATCGAGAGAGGTGATTCTGTCCCTCTACTCTGCTCTGGTGAGACCTCATCTGGAGTACTGTGTCCAGCTTTGGAGCCCTCAACAGAAGGACACGGACCTGTTGGAATGCTTCCAGAGGAGGGCCACAAAAATGATCAAAAAGCTGGAACACCTCTCCAATGAAGATAGGCTAAGAGAATTGGCCTTGTTCAGGCTGGAGAAGGGAAGGCTCCAGGGAGATCTATAGTGGCCTTCCAGTACCTGAAAGGTGCTTATAGGAAAGCTGGGGAAGAACTGTTCATGAGGGCATGTAGCAGTAGGACAAAGGGTAATGGTTTTAAACTCAAAAAGGGGAGATTTAGATTGGATATACGGAAAAATTTCTTCAATATGAGGGTGGTGGATCACTGGAACAAGTTGCCCAGAGAGGTAGTAGAGACCCCATCCCTGGAGATATTCAAGGTCAAGTTTGACCTGAGTGATCTAATTTAGTGAGTACGTCCCTGCAGACTGCATAGGGGTTGGACTAGATGACTTCTAAAGGTCCCTTCCAAGTGTTTGATTTGTTAAATTACTTACTCCTCTGAACACAGATTGTTTATGAGGAAGAGCAACTCTACTGCTGATGTAACTGCATTGAAAATACTAGTTTGCTAGTTTGCATTCCAGCTTGCTATTCCTAGAAGTGAAGCATCAAACAATGATGTAATAGCATAGCCATATGCTGAATATATGCGCATTGTGGTTGTTCAAAGATAGGGCATGAAGACAGTTATAAAATATTACTTTGCTTCATTGTTTTTTGGAGGGTCTTTTTTGTAAAATAGTAGTAATACTTGCAATCTACTTTTTGAGACTTTATTTCCCCTGTGGGTCTGATTCCATATCAGATCCATAGGTTGATACCTCGAAAACAGCTTCAGATTAACATTTCTGCATTGAAGTATACCGTTTCTAAGCTTTCATTCGTAAAAGCATTGTTAGAATTCCTGCATTTCAGTGGTGTCTGATAGATGGACAATACTTGGCAATGCATATCAGTGCCTTTTATTCTGCTTCTCGTGCCAAATATGCATGTGGGAAAAAAAGTGGGAGATCTTGGCATGAAAGATATCTTTCATTGTCAAAATAGAATTTCCTCACCCCGGTCTGAATGAGCTTTATTCCTCAGTCTTTTTACATTGTTTCATTGGCAGCCCTGGCCAAAAATTAATGAAGGAGGTTTTGAAATGGTTCCTAATGTTCCAAAGTCATGAACATATAATAAATTTTTAAATCTCCTTAGAAAAAGAGTATTATATATTAAAAAATATCTTGAGGGGAAAAATAGGGAAAAAAAATGGATATAAATGTCAATACACTCATCTGAAAGTTTAGTTAAACTACACATTATATTTCATTCTCCAGCTTTACCAACTAAGAATAAGTAGTTACTCCTACTACATGCATACCTGTTTTTCAGTCACAATCAAATAGTATGGATCTGAAAGTATGGATGTGTGTACGGTGTTAGAATATAATTAGCACTTAACAGTGAATGCATTTTTATTGCTTGCGTTTTGGTTAACATAACTGGTCTTTTAAGAACAAGATGAGGCCCAGGATAAAAAAGTCGAAACAAAAAAGTGAGAGCAGGTTGAACAACATCTTGCTGGTAGAGTTTGAGAATAGAAACTGAGTGAATGAAGATTGGAGGGAGAGGGAAGAAAGAAAGGGAATGTAGTTTGCAAAGTATTTCCTATTACTATTATTAGTTCACCCATGTATTGAGTTCCCAATGGTCTATCCATTTCAGCAGGTCGCCTGGAGACAACTTAACCTGTCCTAAAGACTTATGTATGGTCTGTGTCCAAACATAAAAGCCTCAAGCTCACTTCGAATGCTCCAGGAATACTGGCAGACAGTCCTTATTTGCTAATCATACCATATGCAGGTAAAAAGTTGCCAAGAGTCAGACCAGACCAGAAGTATCTCCCAGTTAATTTCACAGCGCTCATTTTTAGAAGCCAAATTTTAATAAACAATTTTTTTGGCCATTTGTCCCCATTGACTTTGCTCAGTTTTAACAACACCAAAAACTATCCCCTTCCTAAAATTTTATCTTTAGATACATCTCCAAACCTCTGACATATAGTAGTAACTCATTATTCAGTCTTTTTTCCTTGGCAAATGCATCTGTTGACAGTGGTCATGGAGAACTAGAGCTACCTGTCCTCATAAATTTTCTCAGTGTCTGCTGAAAGATTGCATACTCTCCCATACCTAAATATTATCAATCATATCCAAGAATATAATACAAAAGTACTGACTGTAACAACAAACATGAGGAAATGTTGTACCTTACGTGACCTTAGTTAAAAAGTTGTCCTGTCTTCTTGGTGGAGGTGTTACAAGAGTCAACATAATTTAATAGGCTTGTGAGCTTTTTGCCATTTCACGGTGGAGACAAAGTTGACTTAATAGGCTAGGTGCATCGCTGTGCATTTTAACTAGACACAAAATTGTTGTGATCAATAGAAAAACATCTAGCCATTCAACAGTAACATATATAGTGTGGACACAAATTTAGTGCACTTGAAACCTGAAAGCAGGCTCACAGCTTTATTGCCTATCTATATAGATACAAGAAGTACTTCCAGGAGTTGTCACCAGAACACAATTTCTACGTCATTTTATCTAGCTTTTATCTGCTATTTATAATGCCTTTATCGTTGTATATACATATATGTGTGTGGTATGTGTATAGAGAAGAAAAGAGAGAAAGAACATGCTCTAAGCTTGCACAGTTACAATGAAATCTCATAATCTTGTATTAATATTTCATCTTACATATTTCGCAAATGCCCAAATGTAGAATTTAGCTATATATATGAAAGAAAAAAAAATGGCAAGAAAGAAGCAAGAAAGAAAACAAAGAGACACACTGTGACAATTTTACATAAACTTAAGAGATGACACTGTCTTCCATAAAAACAAAACAATGATTTGATGGAAAATTCATGCCTGATGATACTTAACATTTCCAGGGAAGTATTTATTGTATAGTCACTGTGAAACAGAGACAAAACCTTCATCTGTGTATTCATTTGCTCTGTCATAAGAGTCAGCTGCAGCTCACTAAAGAAAAGAAACATTCTCTGGCCATTTATTCAGATTATATTATGCCTACTTTTTATGCAGCCTAGTCGTATAAATATCATGATTCTACAGTTAAAGTGTTGCCAATAAGTTTGAATTGTGTTACCTTTAACAAAGAAGGTTAATCTTTTTCAGAAGAAGGAATGTATTAAGCCCTCCGTAAAGCCCGTGTTAAACACAAAGAAACCAAAGTAATACATCTGAAAGTCGTTTCCTAGACAAGGGGATGGATCAAGGCTAACTAGCTGCTGTTTCTAGACATAAGTAAGGGACATGTGCAGACAAATTAACATAGATTCTTCTTCAATAACCTTTGTATTTTCTCTCACACAGAAGGAGAGAAGTTTGCAGATTTGTAGGGTTTTGCAGGGTTACAAGTGAAGAGGATTGAGAATTTTCACTACCATCTAACACCCTTAGTACCATTCTAACATCTTTCATTGAATGTGCAGCTGATTAAAGGAATATTTACTTGATTTGGGAATAGACCAGTAAGGAAGTATGTATGTATATATTTAGACCATTAAGGAAGCATTTGGACTTTATTTTATTTTATTTTATTTTATTTTATTTTATTTATTTTATTATTTATTTATTTGCTGGATGATGCGAAATGAAAAAGAAATAAGTCTGAAAGTGATTCAAAAGGAAAAAAAATATTCTTCTGTGTGGTGAAATTTAAAGCTTAAAAAAATGTTCTTTATCATGCAGATTGACACTCAGACCAGATACTCAGAATTTAAAGCATTTCTCTTTAAGACTGGTCCTTTCCACCTGAGCTGGTAGTGTGAAAATCTGGACACCTTTGTATTGGAAGATAAAGTTTGCAATGCATTTAAACCTAAACTCTAACATATGTTTGCAGCACCTGGTTCCCACCTAACCCCCTTTATGATTCACAGATGGGCCAGGAAAGAGCTACTCATTTGGAATTCCCAATATGTAAGATATGATCTCAGCAAGACAATATAGTCAGACAGTCTAGAGTTTTAATTAAAAGCTACAGCCAGATGAAGATACTTACTTCAATTAATTCTGATAATTCAAATGCGTACCCAGAAAGATATGGACACGGATGGATACTAGAGTTTCAGCCCTGTGAGGTGTGTCAGAGCTACAGCTTCTGCAACCAGGAGAGGGACTTAAGCATCAAATAATAGGTTAGGCAGCACCAGCTTCATCTACATCTCCCTCTTGAACCTGAGCTGCTCCAGGGGAAAGACTGCAAGAGCTAGTGATTCAGTGAGCAAGATGGTAAGTGTGGCTGGTACTCTAATCATTAAGGCACTTGCTCCAGGATAGGAACACCTGGACTCCAACACATTCCCAAAGAACATTTCTATATTTTAAAGAATGAGTGTGTAATGTAAGAAAATAATGGTTCTTAAATAGAAGTTAAAATCTAAGTCACTAGTTCATGTTCCTTACCCCACTTAAGTGGTCTCTGTAACAGTCATATTCAGATTCATGCTTTTACTATGACACAGATGAAAGTTATTGTAAAAGAATTACTTCCTTGATTTTCTCTTCCCAGGGATGGATTTGAAAAGAAAATGGCAGCCACTTCTGCATTCTGTGCAGTGCAGGTTTCCTAATACAGGTGAGCAAGGGACTCAAGTGGAGAAAAAAGTTTCTTTCTGGATTTTGATTGGATTTAAGATGTAAAGCTGCTCTGGCACATAAAAATAGAACCTATTCTGGGAATGCAGAGGCACCTGAGGAATGTTCATTTCAAGCACTAACGTGTCTATATGCTTTGGCACTCCGACAGTCAGGTATCAGTTCAATGTGGGTTTTTAGGATCATAAATTTGGACCTAGACACACTATTCTCATTTTATAGCTTTTTTCACATCTTACCTTGTGAAAATGTTGCCCACTGCTGTGGGGGAAAAATATATATATTTTCCTGACATTTATATCACTGTATTATTAAGAATGTTGATTAAAGTGATTCTCTAGTTTGAATTTTAAACCCTTTCTTTTATTTAATTAAACATATTTATTCCTTTTGTTTCAAGTCATATGTTGTTTCTATCTTAGATTAAAAACATGTTAATTTATATATTTATTTAAGGAAGATACTTCTGACCATCTCCAGTTTTGTTATTGAGCATTATTATGAAATCAAATCCGAGAACAGTTGAATTACTTGAAACAAATAGTTCAATTTAGTGTTTAATATACTACTGTGCAAATGTCTTTGATGAAAAGTGGTTTGCTTTCTCTAAAAGAAAAATGTATAATCCCAAATCTGCAATCACTGAAAATTACTACAATTCCATTTAATGTACTTAGTTCAAAGCTGAAAAAAACCTTCCCTTTAGACAGGTTCTATTCTAAGTTAAAAGACTTATTCAATTTTAGAAAACATGAGCATTCCTTCAGAAGGAAAGGAAGAGCTCTGAGCAGAAGCCTGACATATCATGCTATAATGCACCATTGTCTTAATACCATCAAAATAACACCAGAAGCCACTCGAGGATTCTTTGCTGAGCTGCAGAGGCTTGTTCACCAATCACTAGACATTCAAATGGAAGAAAGAAATCCCCTGTAAGACCAGCTAAAAGGCTGTGAATTATTCTTCCTTTCATCTGACAGACTTGTCTTGGACATAGAATGCAGAAATGGATCTGAAAAATAGCATTAAGCTGCACCCTTACCTTTGAAAGTTTCATATATAAGTCTATATTATGTATGTCTGTATGTATGTGTGTATATATGTATATATATATATATATGTATGAAATTGGGTCAGGTATCACACTGAACTGCCCCTCTGCCTGCCCACCTAAATTACTGAAGTAGATTTTGGGGAACTCTAATATGCTATCACCCTTCTTGAAGATCTTGTTTGTGCAAGTGCAAAGGGACAGAGGGAACAGATTTGTCAAATCCACTGAGAGCACACTAAGCCACTGGGCTGGTACCCTCATGTCAGGCAAAACTCTTTTCTGTCAACCAAGTGGGATGATGCTGAAGTCAATGTTTCAAGCAACTCAGTAAGCAGACAGTGTGTAGGCAATGGTCATCAGCTTCTTAGTCATGCCTCCCTCATCAACCCATGTGCCATTATTCTTCCTCAGCTTTGCAGGCTTTTTTCCTGTAGTCTGGGTGTAAGTGAGGTTCTAGGTGTACAGCTTGTGCTTTCCAGCCTGGAAGCAGTCATATGAGGGTCAGCCTGAGGGGGGAAAGCTCTGTAACTTCCTATTTCACTGCAAGCCATGATGCACAGCTACACATTTCGGACCTTAAAAGGCAAGTGTGTCACATACTTTAGTAAGCATGCCTTCACAGCTCTCTTGAAAAGTTGAAAGCTGCTTGATGCCTGTAATATGGGATAACCTTTCTTCATTATGTGTACCATTTGCCTTAATCCAGTTCCCTGCTGTTAACTTTCTTTTACCTTCCTCACTGTTGAACAGATATATTCATAGGTCTTCTGATGGCATACTAGCTCTTGCAATGCATTTTAATGTTGAGCTTAGGAATCATTGACCATAAAGCACTTAACAGTGTGATAAGGGCAGAGAATGGGGACAGAACATGGGATTACTTACTCCCACAAACTTACCTGCTTGTTTAGTGCTATGAAATTGCTTTTTAGATGTTTTTTCCAAATAATTCTGTGGAGTAATATTCTTAAGTCCCTTTAGACTTAGAAATAATTGTCAGTTGTGAGGGTTTTTAATGAAGTTTAACCAGTCTAAAAGTCAATGTTCCTTTCTTTTTCTTTTCCCCAGTCACTTTTTTATAAGAGTAAGAGTTAGGAGCAGTGATAGAAAAAGCTTTTATTTTTTATGAGAAGAGGAAGAAAAGAATAAATTGAATGAATTACCTCTGCAAACATATCTCTGATTACAGTTGATGCTCTGGGACTATCACAAGTGTTAAAACCAATAAACAATTTGCTAATACTAAGCCAAGTTCTAACTCTCTAGCTGCTAATTTTAGGTAGAAAAATTGTTTTCATTCTTAATATGCTTTTCTTTCACTTATGTGCTTTTGATATCCTTTGCTGAGTGAAAAGGTAAAATTGTGCTCCATTTAAGTCTAAATAGGTAATTTTACTGTATTTTTATCCTTCATTCAGTATTTATTGCATAATTTTCACTTTAATTATCTTCTTTCATATTTGAATAAGAGAAGTAGTAAAATGAATTCCAGTATCAAGATTAGAGTTATGTTATGTGATCCTAAAGGAAAGAGCTTTATTTAGATCTCAGGTGTTTTTTTTTTAAACACACGACTGTATGTTTTTTCACTAGAACTTTTTTTTAATAAATTTGCAGTTAGCTAGGATTTTACTATGGGGAAAATATACTAAAAGAAACACATTAACAACAGTCTTCAAGTTTTGGTTCTTCAATTTTACAATGCCTCTTGTGAAAACTAAATTATTTTTCAGACATGCTGAGCTTCCAGTAAATCAGTGACAGGGTAACCTGAGAAAACACACACACACACACACACACACACACACACTCTCACAAAAAAAAAAAAAAAAAGGCCCTTGCCTTGAATGATATGTTCCCAGTAACATAGAAAGCAATTTTAATGCCTTTGTTGTTTCTCTGTCTCTCTTCACCACTAAAAACAAGAAAAATGAAATAAAAATTACAAAATAGTGACACCCCCCACCAATTTGCAGCAACTAGAAGGTATTGCTTATATTTAGAAAAAGAAATAGTCCTGGACATATGTTATAGGCTTTTTAATTATATCTTTACAGGTATGGCAGGATGATGAGTTAGCTGATGGTTGTAGAGCTCTGTACAATTGTTGAGTGTTATCTAATTATTCCCAGTCACAGAGAGCCTGCTGAATTTCTGATTTTTTAAAAAAATATGAAAGATTTATTAATGAGTCAGCTATCTAGCCTAACAGACAGACCAAAATGTAAACCTGTAGAATAATGGTTTTCTGACACATTTTTAACATACTGGGAAGGACATACCTCTAAAAGGAAACACATAGCCAGGGAAGGCATTGTGGTGGAGACAAAGCACCATAAAATAATGAGTAATGATTCCCATTACCATTACCCCTCTCCCCTGCACTCCTACTGTCATTGATGGGAATGCCACTGTACATGATGACAGCTGCAAAAAATTGGCAACTGTGATGACAGCCATCCAAAAGAGTCTAGGTTATGTTCCCATAGAAAAGCATCCAGTACCTTTTGAGAAGCCATATTTTTGCTCCTACCTGACTTCTGCACTGCTGCAGGAAAGCACATCTCCCATGGATCCTGTCTTAGATCTTCCAGCACATGTAAATGCTTCAGTTATAAGAGATTAATAGTGTAACACGTCCAATGCATTTGCATAGGCTAGCAGATATGACACAAGACCTGTGGACAATCATCTTTCTGGAATGGTACTAGGTATTCCAGGTATTCTAGGTACTGCTAAAGTGCCTCCAAACACCTCTGCACTTTAGCAATACCTAGGAATCTAACCTAAACTCAGCAGAATCATTCAGCTTCACTAAGTGTACTGATAAGATTTTCACTGAGTGTAATAGAATCCTGTGCTCTCCAGGTGATACACAGATCACCTAAATTTAGGTGTCTCAGCCTCAAACTGAATCCCACCCAATGAGTTTCTTCCTTGACTAATATATGGCATTGTTTATTTAGTACACATACTCACACAGAAATTGTGTCTCACCTTTACTGTTGAATCATGATAAAAGAGTAAGTGCTATTATCAGAGATACCCTATGCATTTTTTTCCTGATGGCTGCAGAGCTGTCCTGCACAGCATTTTCTGTTTAGCTGACCACCTATGGTGTCTGAGCAATCTCCAAATCTGCTGGGTAATATAGTTCTTGGCTGCCCTGTGTGAATTTTTCCTTGGTTTAACACCAGGATGTGCATGAAGTCAAAGGATCTCACAATGGGTTCTTGGGCACTAGCCATACTAGCTTATACGCTCAACATATTATTTGTATTTTTTTTATTCTCTGTGGAAAATTATCAACTGTGGAAAATTATCAACTGTAACAACCTTTAGTAAGAGTGAAGTTGCTCACAAAAATGCTGTCATATTCTTATAGTATTCTTACAGGTATTAAATATATTTCCAGAGGTCCGTTTTCCTCTTTTTTTTGTCCACTGTTGTTTTGTCAGCTCTTCTGAACTTTGACTTGACTACTTGGGCTGCTGTCTAAGTACCTATATTCCTCAATCATTCAGACAATATTTTATACAAGTCTGGCTTCTAATGAGTCTTTTTGAAGCATGCCTGAGCATTATGGCAATCTTTGGCTAATTATACGACCATATAGCTCAAACTACTTGGGAAGATTCAGCTGCCAGAATGGATAAATCCTATATTATTCAGTCATGTCATATAATTTAAAAGACTCTCCTGGTCATCCTCCAACATTAAAAAAAGGTAACCTAATCATGAAAAAATAGTAAGCAGAGGAATTACATCACAAGATAAATAAAGTGGATGTGAAGTGCAAAACAAGGGTGAGTCTGGAGGTCTAACAAAAGTTGTGTAGTCAGGAATATGTCTACACTTACCTTAGAACAAACAAATTCATTCTGAGGTGCCCACACTTCTACTCCAGTATATAAATTATTTTTAAAAAATAATTTTCAAAAGTTCAAGACACTGAATATCTAAAGACTTAAAAGTTTTGGAATATATCTGTAATAATGTTATTAGTCTTCAGACAGTTATATAAACTCTTATATTTGTTGTTGTGTACGTGCAAATAGGAAGGCATCAACCTCGTTCATTTTTGACAATATGTCATAAACAGTAACCTTTTGTGTGCAGTAGAAGAGGGAGAAGATGTAAAGGTGAGGGAGAAGATGTAAAGGTAAGGAAGAGCAATCTGCCATAAACAGAGATACAGCTAAAGAATGATGTGTAGAAAGTGCAATGTACAATTGGTGAGAAAGTGAAAGAATACAGGAAATTTTTCAAATTCTCTTTTGCTAATTAAAAAAACCCAAAAAACCCAAAACCAAACTCCAGTTAACTAGAAGAGAGGCAAAAATATAATAGACAAAAACTCCCAAGTTCCAAACCTGCATCTGAAAATGACTTTGCTGTAGCAGTGAGCAATTCACTTCCCTTCTCTGAGCTTTCCCATATGTAATTTGAAGATAAGTATTTATTTGCCTCATATGAGTTGTGTGAGGAAAATTATCAACTATATGTGTGTAGCTTGATGTTGAAAAGAATTTTGATTTTTAAGCAGGATTTATTTTGTCTTATATGTCTTGAATGTTTTTACTGGTTGGTGTAAACACAGTTGTGGTGTCAGACATTCTGATCCAAAACCCTCCCACAGGAACTTGTAAATGAGATTTAAATTAACCAAAGGGGATCAAACATTGTCCTCTGAATGTAATAATCTCCGCCTTGTAGAATTATGGAAAAGTAATTAAAAAACTGAATATAAGGATCCCACATCATGTTTCCCAGTTCATTCTTGCATATAACATTTCATGCAAATCAGATTATGTTGTTTGACTTAAAAATTACTGGGCCAGATTCTCAGCTGAACTGAAATCAATGGTGTGGAGCTGATTTACATAAGCTGTGTGTTTCATCCATGACATTTATTTAACTTATTCAGATGTCCAAATATTAAAAAAAAACCAAAAAACTGTCTTCCAAAGTAACATTTTTTTCCCCCCTTCAAAGTAAGATTAAGCCTGTGGTTCATGGTAAGCAACATTAAACTGATGAGATCCATGCAAAACTACAAAAGGCTGGAGTTTGCATTTGGCACAACTCTGAATTAATATTATGCCCACTTCCAGTACAACCACAGGAGACATTATAGCTTACAGACCCAATTCTTCTACTGTCTCTTTCTACATCCTAGGACTGGATGACTTATTACTGGTGAGGCTCACCACCAATACCTGTGCTCCTACCGTGAGCTGGCTCAGTTATTTTGGCTAGTGAACCACTGCTGTGATTGTTCTTCCGTTTCACATAAAGCATCCTGGGCTCATATAAGGCCTATCGGGTCCAGCAGAAAAGAGCAATATATGATAATGATGCAATCTATATGCTTTGGAACTGCAGCAATGGTAAATGAATAAGTAAGTCATGGCAATTCCTCCACTTCACCATGCTCTCATCATATATCACTAGTTGAGCACAAGACCCAGGAAGGGTGTATAAAAATCAGTTGGAAAAAGAGAATTTGATCCTGACTGTTCTTCAGTTTCTCTACATTTTCCTGTTGTCTTTGGATTCTATTAAAAGCAAAGAATCATTATCATAAAGATTTTGGAGGGGAATAACAAATTAAGGTCAAGTTCCCTACATGCTCTTAGAAATTTAATTTTGTTTCCATTTTTTTTCATAATTACTAGGACTTTAACTATCATAATATAATGATAGAAGCAAGAAAATCCATATTAGTTAGGTAGGTTGCAGAGATGGATAAAAATAATGTTTTGGTTTCTAGAAAATGAATAAATTCTTCATTGGATTGATGTATTTTTAACTCACTTACCCAAACCACTCCAACAAGGTATCTTAATTATCAACAATCACTTTCAATAAACTGTTTGTGATCCAAGCCTTTCCAGGTTTCTTTGGGGTGGGATATTTTTTTTATTTGTTTGATTGGGTTTTTTGTTTAGTTTGGGGTTTTTTTGTTGGTTTGTTTTGCTTTTGTCTGTGGGCCATCTTGTTCTCTACATTAGTCTAGATTGTTGTAGTTAACAGCTAGAGACTAGTTCAACAGCTGGACTGAGCAAATTTTATTTTGTTGAACATCATGTAAGTATTAGTTTTGCTTTTCTTCTGCATAAAAGTTACATGACAAGAACTCCTTTATTAAATTACAGTGAGGAGCATGTACATTTGTTCATTAGATGGCAGTGAAAAGCAGGTGGGGCAGCAAATCCATTAACTGAGAAACTGAATGCATAAAATTTACTCAGTAGCTACTCACTGTTTTTGGATCCACTTAAAAGGAACACTTACAGAAGCAGATACTTGTAGCTCAGGAGCAGTGAAGTCTAAAGAAACAAATACATGATGCTGAGATAGGAGTTCATAAATTCTCATCCATATTTTCTTAAGACAAATTAAAGCAAATTAGACAGGTATCTGGCCAGACCTCATTTGAAAAATATATCTTTGAAGATTCTGGGGCTTCTTGTGTGTTCCAGTTACTCTGCCTTATTTGAATTAAGACAACTGGAAAATCTGTTGTTCCAAATCAGTCAACATGTCCACATGCTCGCTCTACAAAATCTTAGCTTTTCTTCATTTTATTATTGTTGGAGAACTCTTCTGGGAAGTACTTCTTATTCGTTTTACCCTGAAAAAGGAGATTGCACTGGGCATGGAAGTCAATATATTTGAGTAAGAATCTTCACATAAATCTTTTGGAATAGAGAACAATTTGCATGTGTATTTTCACATTGAGAGCTACAGAGTTCACACAGATAAATGAAATATTTCTGAAATGTATTTGTAAACAAAACCAATTTTCTTGTGGCCTGTATGTCAAGTAGTAGTTTAAATGTAATTATACTGATTGCTGTATCTGGAGTTTCTCTTCCCTGAAACATAATTTTTATTCTGCTAGAACATGAACAGAACAGATGCAGCACCCAGAAAGGATGGTCTGGACTGTGTCTGAACTGGGGGACCCACATGACTTCATGGTGCATGGTTTTGCCGTGTCACACACACACTTTCTATATCCTGTCTGTTTCACGAAAGAAACTTGGATATACAAGAACTTGGCATGGTCTAAAAAGGACCTCATGGACAGCCGGCCTGATCCACCAGGAATTTCCATGGCTGTAATTTGAAGATGAATGAAAATCTCAAGTCCACCAGACAGGGAAATAGAATAGTTAGTTCTAATTGCTCAGATAGCAATTGTAACCTCTTCACATCTACAAGTTCAATACAGAAATAAGAACAGCAGAAATAACTTTCTCTCAGTTTTGTGTTTTCTCTGTATTTAAATTATTACCTTAAGGTTTCTGTATCCAGAGAAGTGTGCATGTGTGTGTGTGTGTGAGCACATACACACACATAGGGCTAGGAAAACAGGAGTGCAGCACATATTTTTAGAAATAGCAACAGACATATTTATTATGAGAAATACATATTTTTTCTTTGATTGTAAAAACTGCTTTTGCACTGACTGTTGCAACTCTGGCCACATTAGTGAGGTTGAGCTGAACGTGGATCTGTTATCAAGCTGAACATGACACAAGCTTGTGCAGTGATGTTCAATCGATCATATAGATTTCTTAAAGACTTTACAAAGTTTCACCCATACGTGTTTGTGAAACGATATAATCTTCTAATGGCACTATCTTTTATTTAGACAACAATAGTAGAAAAAATAATATATATTAAGAAGAATGCTTATTAGCTTGCTTATCTTTGAAAACAATTTTCTTTTCAGCCTCCATAGTTTCACAAATAATAAATGACTGCACATTCTAGAGTTGTCCAATATAATCATTGCAGATACTTTTGCACCCTAAGTCAAATTAAGAATGAGAATTTTGGATCGTCTTGGCTAATATTTGCATACCTGGTCAGCTCTACTGTCAGTGAAAAGAAGAATATTCAAAGCCTAAATTAAGCAAACAGCAAACAGTTTACTTTGGGAGTCTGACTTAAATATCACTCTTGTTCCCTCCATTGACTCTAGAGTCAGTAGATTAGCTAAGATGATGGGTTGATATTCCCAGAAATCTGTCATCATGATGCTTAACTGAAATATCTCTGGAAGACTGTCTACTGCCTATGACACCTTTTGTTTCATGCATAAGGGTTTTTGAGTTTCATTTGAATTTATTTCTTAATCTGGTTATGGAGAGAGTCTTACTAGCTGGCACACTGACAAATGCCTGGCTCCTGAGATCTAATCTTCCCAGGCAAATCACTGGTATGCACAAAAGATAGATAGCAGTGTGTAGATATATTTTAATATATAGTAAAGCAAAAATTGTATTAAATATAAAGTTATTTGTGTTTAAATAAAAATACTTAATATTTGTAAACGACACTGCTATCTCTGTTCTTAATTTTGATGTTAAAAACATGTATCTCTTTTGCCCCTGTTTTTATAGAGTGCACAATATTGTTTGCTACTAAAAAAGAAGAGCTGTGCCGTGGATCCAGCTGTTAAATCATGTCTACAATGTATCATAAACAGCCAAAAGATATAAAGCAAGAATCTAATTGACCAGTACTTGGGTAGTGTGTGACATTATGTAGCTGTTTTAGCTGGCTTTGTAACATCACAGAAATCTATAACTTCATACTTCACGAGTCAGAATCAATAAACCTGCCATTACAGACTCCAAAATCAATCTTGACTTACATGTTTTCCCCCTCCCCCACCACTCTTACTTCTTACTCTTTTCCTACTACTTCCCTGCAAAACAAAACAAACTGCTGTGAGAATTTATAATGTTTTGAGCTAAGTAACACAGATGAATTAGGAACGTGGAGTCTAAGGGCAAAATCACTGGCTGTGTTGAAGCAAACACTTCAGAGCTAGCACATGCACCCAAGCTGGTATTGTGCCTGAGGACTGGGGGAAAGCAAATGTTACTCCAGTTTTCAAAAAGGGCAAGAAGGAGGACCCTGGTAACTACAGACTGGTCAGCCTTACTTCCATCCCTGGAAAGGTGATGGAACAACTTCTCCTTGGTGCTGTCTCAGGGCACATGAAGGATAAGAGGGTCGTTAGGAACAGCCAACATGGTTTTACCAAGGGGAAGTCATGTTTGACTAATCTAATAGCCTTTTATGAAGATATAACTGGTAGTTTTTATGGTAGGGCAGTAGATGTGGTCTACCTTAACCTCAGTAAAGCATTTGACACTGTCTCTTACAGCATACTCATGGCTAAACTGAGAAGTGTGGTCTGGAAGGTCAAAGAGTGAGGTGGATTGAGAGCTGGTTGCAGGGAAGAAGCCAGCATGTTTTGGTCAATGGGACAGAATCTAGCTGGAGGCCTGTATCTAGTGGTGTCCTTCAGGGATTGGTACTGGGAGCAGTACTATTCAATATACACGTTGATGACCTGGATGAGGGAATAGAATGTACAATCAGTCAGTCTGCTGATGACACAAAGCTGGGAGGGGTGGCTGACACACCAGAGGGCTGTGCTGCCATTCAGCAAGGCTTAGGCTGGAGAGTTGGACAGCGAGAAGTTTAATGAGATTTAACAAGGGCAAGTGCATTCAAGGTCTTGCATCTACAGAAGAACAACCCCAGGTGCCAGTATAGGTTGGGAACTGGCCTGTTGGAGAGCAGTGTAGGTGAGAGGGACTCAGGGGTCCTGCTGGACAGCAGGATGACAATGAGCCAACCCTGGTGCCCTGGTGGTTAAGAAAACCAATGGTATCCTGGGGAGTATTAGAAGGTGTGTGGTTAGTAGGTCAAGAGAGGTCCTTCTCCCCCTCTACTCTGCCCTAGTGAGACCACATGTGGAATATTATGTCCAGTTCTGGGCCCCTCAGTTGAAGAAGAAAGCATCCAGCACAGGGCCACCAAGATGACTAAGGGAGTAGAACACCGTCCTTGTAAGGAAAGGCTGAGGGAGCTGGGCCTTTTAGCTTGGAGGAGACTGAGATGTGACCTTATTAATGCTTTTAAATATGTAAAGGGTGAGAGTGAGGAGGACAGAGCCAGGCTCTTCTCAGTGATGTCCAGCAACAGGACAAGGGACAATAGGTGCAAGATGGAGCATAGGAAGTTCCATGTGAATGTAAGGAGGAACTTTTTCACTGTGAGGGTGACAGAGCACTGGAACAGCCTGCCCAGAGAGTCTGTGGAGTCTCCTTCTCTGGAGACATTCAAAACCCACCTGGATGTGTTCCTGTGTGATTTAGTCTAGGTAATCCTGCTCTGGCAGGGGGGTTGGACTAAATGATCTTTTGAGGTCACTTCCAACTCCTAATATTCTGTGATTCTGTGATTCCACTACAGCCATAGTCCCTCATTCCTCTCTCATTTTTTTTAGCTTATTGTGACTCAACTTTAACATATCAGCCACAGATATATAAAGACTTCAAGAAAAATTGAGAGGACAGGCCATGATTTATTCTGTAATGTTTGCAGTTCTTCTTTCTGGGAACTCATTTTATGGTCCTGATCTTCAATGCTGTGATTATGTCTTTGCCATTCTACTGTACCTTTTACTTCCTCAGATTAGGACCCCAACCTTGTACGCACTACACTTCATCTACTTACCTGCTTAACACTGTATCCAGATGTTGTAAAGGTTCTACCATACAAATGTCATTGATCTCCCCCAGGAATTTTGTAAGTTCAGTCATTGATAAAGCAATGGAGGGCACTGCTGTCATTCTAAATATCTTACTACAGCAGTTGTGTCATGAGAATAATTTGGCTAATGTCGCTTTGACCTTGTATCATGTGCTGGATGATTTGGAATTCTTACCCTTTCAGTAAGGAGGAGTAAGCTCCTTCACATATCCTACAGAGAAAGAGGACGTTCATGGGAAGAGCATCCCTGGATCTTTGGAAGTCCAAGAAATCACTTACCTCCGTATTCTTAAAGTTTGTCCTAGTTATCAGAGAAAAAAGGAAAGAGAAAATGTGAATATTATCAACATTTACAAGACAAAAATTGCGGTAAAAAGCACCCTGATGTTCCTTTCATAGGGGATTTTGGTGGTGGTGATATGATCTTTAATCTATTTATTTATTTATATAGCATGTAATTTCAGTGTTCTTCATCAAGGCAATTCTGCTAATAGATCTAAGATTTTATCTTGCAAAATGAATGCAGAAATAGTATGTTTTGTACATCATTTAGCTCCTGGCACTAACTAAACCCCAAAAATCTGAATACCAATCTCTTCTGAGTACGGATTTACAGTACTTCCACATTATTTATTTATATTTCAAAATAGCCCAGGCACTGCTTAGTTTAATAACCCTAGCGGAGACTGTTGAGCTATTAGTGCTCTTGTAGAGAGCATGTTTTATCATTTATTTTGCTGTGTCAACCCTCTGGAGCACTTAATAAATGTTGGTAAATGAGAAGTTTGAGAAGAGAAAGACAGCAGTTAACAGGTGTCATGCATTTACAGAACTGCACTTGCTACTCTGAACATGTAATCTGAGAAAGATACTGGCTTTAAATGGCAGAGAAAAATGAAAAGGTTATGATGTATGGCACAATTATTTTTTCTTGGCACTTTTTAACAGGTTTTTTGGCATAATTTTTGCCCATTGATAGGAAGGGCAGAGCAGTTCCTCCACACAAGATGCCATGTCATCCTAATTGGCTTCTCTGATCTTTCTGAAAAAGGGATGTGGATTCTTTCCAAGATTAATAACCATGCATCTGTGAGCATAACAGTAAGGCAGAATCATGATCAATAGACCTACACATGTATCTGAAGAGATCAGTGGCACTGAATGAATCTAATCCTGTCATTACAAAAATGGGCCATTCTAAAAGTCATCTGTGCCTCTTTATTTTGATAGTATTTGATTCTACTGTGATATTTTAAATGCTCGGTGTATCACTTTTTCTTCCCTTCCCTTCCCTTCCCTTCCCTTCCCTTCCCTTCCCTTCCCTTCCCTTCCCTTCCCTTCCCTTCCCTTCCCTTCCCTCCCCTTCCCCTTCCCCTTCCCCTTCTCCTTCCCCTTCCCCTTCCCCTTTCCCTTCCCTTCCCTTCCCTTCCCTTCCCTTCCCTTCCCTTCCCTTCCCTTCCCTTCCCTTCCCCTTCCCCTTCCCCTTCCCCTTCCCCTTCCCCTTCCCCTTCCCCTTTCTTTTGTCTTTCTCCAAAACTTTTTCAAAAAGAAAGGACACCTGCTGAAAGATCTGCCATAAATCATGACTTACTACACCTGAAGAGACAATTTAAAGAAAATTGCAGAGCATTTACAAAAAACAAAAAACAAACAAAAAAAAAACCTCTCCTTTTTGATTGAAAAATTGTCTTGAGAATGGCTTTATCTCTTATAAATTCCAGTTTGACCCATCTCTTCCTCTAATTGTCCACCAATTGTAGTACTGGGATTGCTACACAAATTCCTAACAGTGAAAACAACATTGACAAGTGTTTCTGATGGGTTTTGAGCTTCCTTTATTGTGACAACATCTGAAAGGAAGAGAAAGTATGAGTCCTATCAAATTAAATAAAAACTATCTAATTAATTGTAATAGAACATGAAGGAGAACTTGGACCAACTAGTTGTTAGTAGACCACAATCAGGTTCTCCTTTAACCACGCTGGAAGTTCTTCAGATTATAGAACATTTTTAGTGCATGTTTGTTATATTTTCAGTTGCACTATGAAATACTGGCAATGCAGGCATGGAAAAGGAAGGTAAAGCATAAAAATGTACGTTTTAATAGCAGTGTATGCAACAGTTTTAACTTTAAAAGCCAATGAGAAGGTTTGTTCTCTTATGTAGGATACCATGGTCTCTATGCAGATTAAATTGCCACTGAAGTACTCTGCCTGAGAAACAACTGCAAAGAATTTCATAGCCAACTCACACCCAGATTACTCTTTGGTATTAGTCATTCCTTTCTTGCACAGAAGAAGATAAAATACTTTTTTTCCTACTGTTGTAGCAATGAACTGCCTGTCTATGTCGGATTAAAAATCTGAGCTCAGACACAATGAAAGCAGCCTGTAGATCTCAGTATTTCCACTTGACACAGAAACACAAACCATCACCAGTTGTTGTCACCAGCCTTTCATAACTTTAGGTCTTTTCCCACTGTGTCAGGAATGTGAGAAAAAGTCTCTATAAACACATCTCCAACCATACGTGCATGCAGTAAAGGCAATGAACCAACATAGCCAAGCAGTAGGTGTTTGGTTTCTTTCATGAGAGCTAGGTTTTACGAAAAAAAATAATAAAAAAATTAGTAAATCTCACTGTGCACAGAAGGAAGAGATAATTATGCTTTTCAGTCGATGAATGCAAGAGAAACAGATTGTGTATATGACTTCTGATATTCCTTGTGAGTTTTTTTGGCCATGGAAAAGTGTAAATTTAGGCCCAAATGAACATGCAATGCCACTAATAGTGATTTATATACTAGCAAGAAACAATGAAAAATCAGAGGTGAAAAACAGGTCTAGCTGAGCATTCTAAAGCTGTAATCACTAATTAAATAATATTAAGCTAGACATATTTGTTAAATTAGAAAAAGGTAAATCTACTGACATAACACCAGTAAGAAAAGGGTCAATGAGATAAGCAAAGCTGAATTATGAGGATGTTTCTTGGGTTTTTCCCCAGTACTACACAGGAGGCTTCTCAGTAAAGGCTAGTCTTTACCATCTTTTCACAACATTAGGGATCATTTATTTTTGTACCAGCTCTAGGTAAAAGTTGTACCAAGGTTTGCTAAAGCCATAACTGCTTTCAAGAACAGCAAGAATTTGGCCTCTGTGTATTGTTTTTGTGACCATTTGTGGTCGTCTGCTTTTAACTTATAACCATGGCTCTTCAGAGCAGTGTATCAGTCACCTTATGTTTGGGAGACAATCCTGATAAGAGCAAAGTTTCATCACTTGTCCGTGAAGACCCGGCTCTTTTCAAAATATAAGTTGCAATGCTTCGCACATTGTCCCTGGCAGGACATTCTCCATGCAGAATGTCAAGATTTGCAATATAAAAACAGTTTCCCACCTATTGGAATTACAGTGGTGGAGACATGAAAAATATTTCACTTGTCACAGAAATCATATAGAAAGATTCTTTTTGCCAATGGTAGGTTCAAATTTGTAACCATGTGAGTAACTGCTGCTGACCTTCCCTAGTCTTCTCAGGTCAGCATGGCTTTATGTGCTGACACCTACTAAGGTAACTGTAGTGACATGTTTACTTAATACCTACAATTTGTACTCAGGCTATTTTATTTTTTTGTGTGTTTATGTGTGTGTTGGTGTTTTTGTTTTTTCCAAAACAGTATCCCTGTACAACTTATGAAAAGAAAAATGGGGTCTCTTTCCAATCCTCATCTGGGAGGAGTTAACACTTTTCCCCCTGCATCATTTTGTCAAAAGCGTCATTAAAATGATGCGCAAGAGCTTGAAGGTAGAAGTGCTCTAAATTATGCATTTCCAGTGATACTGTTCTGCTTTGCTGCCTGGGAGATATGAGTTTGTTTTCACATCCCAATTCTGCCCATTTAAACAAAAACACCATGAATAGTAACTAAAGATTAATAACCCTCTCCAACTTGTCATCTCCTTCAACTCCTGACAGAAATAATACTTTTCCCATCAGCACAATAGAGTTGTAAGGAAATAGCAATACAGGTGTGGATGGTGTTGTCTTTTGTGTGATGTTTCTTAACAGCAATAAATTCCTTAAAGCCCAAGAATACCTCCGACCATAAAACAAGGAAAGGTGTCCTCCCTCTCACCTTTATGGGACCACCATTGGGTCTGAATCACAGAATCGTAAAATGGTCTGGATTGGAAGGGACCCCAAGCATCATAGAGTTCCAACCCCCTGCCACAGGCAGGGACACCAACCTCCAGGCCTGGATCTACACTAGGTTGCCCAGGGCCCCATCCAACCTGGCCTTGAACACCACCACATCTTTGGGCAGCCTGTTCCGGCAGCCTGTTCCAGCACCCTCTGTAAAGAACTTCCCCCTAATATCTAACCTAAACCTTCCCTCCTTTAGTTTTAATCCATTCCCCCTTGTCCTACCATTGTCTACCCTTTTAAAAAGTTGAATCCCCTCCTTGTGTGTATGATCCCTTCAGGTACTGGAAGGCTGCAATGAGGTCCCCCCGCAGCCTTCTCTTCTCTAGGCTGAACCAGCCCAACTCCCTCAGCCTCTCTTCATAGGGGAGGTGCTCCAGCCCTCTAATCGTCTTCGTGGCCCTCTTCTGAACTACATCTTTCTTGTATTGGGGTCCCCAGATCTGGACACAGTACTCCAGATGGGGTCTCACGAGGGCAGAGAGGGACAATCACCTCCCTGTCCCTGCTGGCCACCCCTCTTCTGATGGAGGCTGGGATACCATTGGCCTTCCAAGCTACAAGAGCAGAAGAGCTATTACAGAAGAAACTGACATATTTTTCCCCAAGGAAGCAGGTTTTGTGGGCCATATGTAAGAACGAGAGACCAGGTTTTAAATCTGCTTCATTGATCCATCCGTTCTTAAACTCCAGTATTAGATATTGGTCCTCAGCAATACTGGCTGTGGTATCCCACAACTATGCAACTAGGTCATTGTAGGAGAAATTTTATTCCAGAATATAAAGTAGACCCAGAATAGACAAAATATTTCCTGTTCCTCTGGAACGGTGAGATCAAACTGCAAATATGTCAGTGCCTGCCCTGCTTTTCTGGAGAGCACCAAATCCAAATAAAAGTTTGAATTTGTATTTCTAGTTCATTACCATATATCTTGTGACACTGAATGATTATTCTTCATAAACAGATGTAAGCATATTGCAACGTATTGCATTTATTTAAAGAAAAAAACCACTTTTGTTGTAAACATATATAGAAAGATTGTTATATATGTTGGGTTTTTATATATAAATATTTATTGATGTGTACAGATCATAGGATGCTGGTTCATGATATCATCAGGCTCATTCTTATTGCATTGCCTGCCCCACAACAGAATTCTGACTAGATTTTTCTGCTTAAAGTTTTGAGCCGTATACACTGGGATTCCATATGTATATAGCAGTCTATCAATGCACAGGGAATTGCAAATTTAGGAATTTAATAAAGGCATCAGGAAATTACAGGAAATGTTTCATGAAAAAAAGAAGTACTTTTTAAGAACCATACCTTGTCCACATTATTTTACATTTTTGTGAAAATGGTGATTTGAGTATGAAAACACATAATTTGAACAGTTCAACTGCAAGAAGTCTATGACTTGAAAGATAGTCCTGAATTTATCAATAATATATAGATTCGTGGCAAAAAAATGGAGCAAAGTTAAAGACTTTATCTTGAAGGATAGTTATCACTTCTGTCTTATTTTTTATTACAAGGTCTCAAAGTGCTTATAAATATCAATTAAACCACACTTGTCTCCTCATCTACTTCAAATGAGTGAACTGAAGTTTAGAGAGATTAAGGAGTTTCTCTATAATAAGATAGTAAATCAGTGGAAGAGCTGAAAATAGAATTCAGGAGTTTGAATGAGAAGACCATATTACACAGAATTTTCATAATGAAATAAAAAATGTCTAAAATATCAAGGAGATTTTTTGTTATAGATATATAATTGGATCAAATCTAATGAAAACAGCATTTACATACTGGTGGGAACAAAATTTGTCTTTGGGATGGAAGTATTCAAATCACATTTGGGACTGTTTTCCAGTAATAACATGCCTGTTTGTGGGTGAAAATAGATTCTTCAAAATTCTTTGTACATCAAGGAACAAGTCAGACTTTATGGTTTCATAGATCCCTATCTATGTATGTGTACAGCAGTATATTTATATATACATATAGCAAATAAAATCGTGTTGTTAAAGCTACAAATACAGGAAGAAAAAACAGGTCTGAAAAATGTTACCAGATAATGACAATTTTCATGCAAAACTACACAGAATTGACAGGGCAAATTTAATCCAGCTGTAATCCTGACCATGAACATAGAGTCAGAAACCAGTAAGGTATATTATTTGAACTGAAAACTTATTTAAATTTTCAGATATGTGAGCAATTGCTTTGTAATAGCTATGATTTCTCTTGAGAAAGAGCATTAGTTCTGCAAGTAATGGCAAGCAATAGCCAAAATTAAAGGAACAAGATATGTGTGGGATATTTATCGTTTTCTATACTGACAACAGCAAGATCCACTGAAACCTTTGGTGAACTTAAAACTAACGTTTCAGCATTTCACAAGGTTCATGATGTTTTTGTTCTTGGATGTTCATTTGGCTTTGTTATATCTGGCACTAGCTGGTCAACTAACAACATAGCACAGTGGTGACTGCACGATGCTGTCTCTGTTCTCACCGTGAAATGGGCAAAAATTCCTCTATTATGTATCTTTAACAATTTGTTCAAGCAGTGGAGAAAAAAATGTACTAACCTTGTCACACACTGACAACAACAAAAACAATATTCATCAAGAAATGTTTTTGTCTTGTTCGTTTTGGAAAGTTATCTGAGAAGTTAGACGTGTAAAGCAGACATCTTGGTGATTGTGTGGGCTTATCTCATAGAGGCCTCCCAGCGTCAGCTCAGCACCCAAGTGTCAATGGCCTTAGCTGTAGATACTGGGCAAGGATTTCAGCGTGTTGTATTGCAATCTCCCTTACACCTTGTCATTTCCATCTTTCACACATTTTGCTTGTTTCATATCTGAGTAAAATTTCAGCTTCCCAGGCAATTGCCAGCTGCTGCTGCAATATGGCTGGCACTTCCACCCTGATCCCACTGCAGTCAATGAAAAGTTTTTCATTGATTTCATCAAGATCCGGATCAAGGTTTTCGTGAGGAGAAAAACTTACTCGATACTGTCCTCTGTAATACTCAACAGTAAATTCCTCTGCCATACTCTTGGTCAGATAGCAAGCTTAAAATCAAATTCCTGCTTGCCAGACCCAAACAGCTGATGACAAGTAATTTCTGATCCACCTGCAGAACTCAACAAAATCAGCAGCATTACATTACCAGGATAGGAAGATGAACAGATGTGTTATTTTTTGTGCTTGTTTTTCTTTCCTGCGGCCTGCAAGTCTTTGTCTATTTAATCACCTACTTATTACTATTGGATATTTGATAATATCCGGTGGGAAAGGTTGGTATGTTCAAGGGTCTCAGGGGAGCCTTGTTCTACATGAGGCAGGAAACATATTTATATACACACGCATATATAATACTTCCTCCATGACAGTCCTTCAATTCTCAAAGAACAGGAAAGTAGCTTTCTTAAGAAAGTATTGAGAGTTCTCATTCTGAAATTTACTGCTGCTTTCACACATGTGAGTGGAATTCCTCTCATCTGACCTTCACCCATTTACAAACTTAGCCACATCTCCTAAGGCTTATCTGTAGCCACGAGAAAAAAATGCATCCTATTCTAAAACAAGTAAGTGAATGACTCACTCTCTAATGAACCTTGTCTTCGTGCATTAATTATAGTACCTAAAAATTAATTTAGACTAGACATATGGATTCTCTGTCCCACTATTATTTTTTTCCTTCTAAAGAGAAATAAGACCTCTTGTAAAGAAAAACTGGAGTAAATCTGTGAATGGGTAATTTTATGCATGTGTCTAAAAGTACATGGAAACATAAACTATATAATAAATAAACACATGTGTAGCTGTGCAAATACACATAAATGCACATGTAATGTACAGAGATTTGTATACATTTGTACACACCTATTACGCCTACACCTCCTGTATCTATGTGTGTGTGTGGTCAGGTTTTTACATGTTTTTCTAAGCCAGTCATTCTGTTTCCCTAAATATCAATAACTCATTCACCTCTCCTTATGAAAAATTTCATTAGAGAAATGACATCAATGATTAAGAGAGTAATATGGTCCACCTGAGTTTGTTTCTTTTTTTATTTGTTCTTCCTTAAAAAAAACCTCTTGTTTTATGTAGTTGTCTGTTTACTTGTTACTATATTGTATTAAAATATTTTATATCTTGTAAATTTTTCCTTTAAAATATATCATATTCAGTACATTTTTAAAAAATGTGCTTCTTTTTGAAAGAGATGTTAACAGATAAATTATCACTAGATTCATTTTGGTGACACCAGTGTTCTTAAACAGCTGTATTAAGGTCTTAAAGTTCATCTTTTGTTGAGAAAATTCTCATGAGAGTGGAAGAAACAGCTCATTAGTAGGATGATATAGTAGGACAGTAAATGCAATGTAAAATAGCAGTCATCTTTACTTTCAAGTTGATATTAATTTTGTACCAGAGAAAATTATGCAATTGAAATTTTTTTTATGCAGTGGTTTTTCATTTTCAGTTATGTGTTTGAGTTAGATTTGAAGCAGACAAACCAAAGAGTTGCTGAGATGCTGCAGTTAAAATATCCGGTAAATGTATTTAAATTCAAAGCGTCTTGCATCTTTTTTGGCTTACATTTTTTCCTCCAGAAAAATGCTAACCTTTTGTGAGATTGTTATCATTGCCAGTAATTGTTAACAATAATATTGTTAATACTAATTAGCAAAAAAGCTCCTACACCCAGAGAAAAAAATAGGCATAGCTAAAAATACAGGCAAGGTGCTTGTTAGGAAACTGATCAAACAAGCTTAATTATGACCCCCAGATAAAGGGACTGCCATTAAGCCATTAAATTATCACAGATAAGACAGACTCTCAGTCACTGTCTGATGATAAATCACAGCTAACAACAGCAAGGAAATCAGAGCTTGAACTGCTAATCCTTTTGAGGTTTGTGATGAGCACCAGTTCCCCTACTGTTTTGCATCTATTTATATTGCACTCCGGACCCCCAAATGGCCTCTGCTTATCTGCAGCTCTAGATAATTTATGCCTATTGGTGTGTCACCTCACAGCAGAGGCTGTTATCAGGAAAGAGGAGTTTTAGGAAATCTGATCCCTTGAAATGCTAATCCTCTGGAGATTACTGAACATAAACGAGTTTTGTGCAGTGATTTACTTTTGTTTATTGGTAGCAGAGATTAGCACTTTATGATTGCCATTTCAGACAGCTGCTTAGTTTGGGAATAAAGTGATCATTTAATGTGCAGGATTTTCACATGTGAAGCTGTCCCGAGTATAGCAGTCAAAAGGCAAGATAGTAATTTTTATTGATATGTCATCTCTTGAAGAGATTTGTAAATATCTTTACTACATGAAAAGCTGGTCTTAAATCCTCATTCTTTAGACCCTAATCCAGAAAAGAACCTACATTTCTATGTAACTTTAATAATGTGGGTGATCACAGTATCTTTGATGGGATATTCTTGTACTTGTGTTCTAGGTGAGCTTTGCTGGATCAGACCCTCACAATGAGATACTCTCTGGTTTTATTCAGCTATGATGTGTACTTTCTGTGCTGAAACAGCTGCTGATGAGAAACCATATACGATTAGGAATTATACTAAAAAGCTTTTTCCCCATTGCAGTGCTGTTGAACTGCTAAGAAATCTTATCTTTTATCATTTGATGGGGTTATTTGGCTAGTAGTTAAATGTGCGTGCTTAGTGCTACAGACTCTTCCTAAATGAATAACTACCAAGCCCATCAATTTCAAACATGGCTATTAGTGTAGCATAATGAAGGCAGGAACTGCAGGCTCATAATGCTGCTGAAAATAAGTGGACTAAACACAGAGTTACTAAGAGTTTCCCGTTTCCTTTTTTTGTTGTTATACTCAGGTTCAATAATCAGATTGGGTGAGATCACACCAAACCCTCTGATGATAACTGTTGGTGGCAGCTACAGAGATACAGTACTACGTGTCAGAGAGATAAGGAGAGGCAAGAAATTAAGTTGACCTTGAAATTTCATTGCATTTCATTACCTAATAACAACTGATATTTTTAATCTTGGTTACATTCTCCTTACCAAATCCATTCCCACTGGCAATTGTGATTAAAAAAAAAAAAAAAAAAAAGAGTTTCAGAACTTCTACACTGCTTTCTCCTTTGGGAATACTTCAGTATACAGATGCATGTGAGAGAAGCCTGGAGGGAAGGAAATGAGGAAACTAGTGCTCCCATCTTCAAGGGTGAGAGGCATTTTTCATTACTTTAAAGTACACCTTGTATAATTTTGTGGGGTTTTTTTGTTTGGGTTTGTTTGGTTTGGTTTCTTTCCTGGGGTAATGAAGTTAGTCAGTGATTCTATTAATCTTCTCCAAAAGCATGGGTATGAGAGCATGGAAAATAAAGGTGTTCTCAAAATAAAAGCAAAAGATGTGCACACAGACAGGTGAGCAAGAATGAGGATCACATCTCTTAGTGACTGGGTTTGGGTTTTTTTGATTTCAGAAAATTACATCTTTATACACATTAAGGTTTCTGTGCAGTTTCAATTCAGATATCACACAGAGGGAAAGTTTTCCTTAAAAAGTTGTTTAATTCTGAACATGCCTCTAATTCCTTAGTGGAGGGGCAAAGGTAAGACCTTCTGACTGGCCTCTCTACGTCTATTTCTGCATGTGTATTTGAATAGCTGTGTGCATCTATGGGTAGGTGGAGAAAGTATCTGGTAAACTTAGAGCAAGATCTTTTTAGCTTTTCCCAAGATTTTTTTCTAGATCTGCCTAAAGATTTATGCACAGTTTTGGTGATAATTAGGATATGATAACAGAATCACACACAGAATCACAGAATGGCATGGGTTGGAAGGGACACCAAGGATCATAGAGCTCCAACCCCTCTGCCACAGGCAGGGACACCAACCTCAGGCCAGATCTACGCAAGGTTGCCCAGGGCCCCATCCAACCTGGCCTTGAACACTTCCAGGGATGGGGCATCCACCACTTCTCTGGGCAGCCTGTTCCAGCACCTCACTACTCTCTCTGTGAAAAACTTCCCCCTAATATCTAATCTGAACCTTCCGTCCTTTAGTTTTAATCCATTCCCCCTTGTCCTGCCATTTTCTACCCATTTAAAAAGTTGATTCCCCTCCTGTTTGTATCCTCCCTTCAGGTACTGAAAAGCTGCAATGAGGTCCCCCCTCAGCCTTCTCTTCTCCAGGATGAACAAGCCCAGCTCCCTCAGCCTCTCCTCGTAGGGGAGGTGTTCCAGCCCTCTAATCATCTTAGTGGCCCTCCTCTGAACCCCCTCCAACAGTTCTACATCTTTCTTGTATTGGGGACCCCAGATCTGGACACAGTACTCCAGATGGGGCCTCATGAGGGCAGAGTAGAGAGGGACAATCACCTCCCTGTCCCTGCTGGCCACCCCTCTCCTGATGGAGCCCAGGATACCATTGGCCTTCCAACCTGCAAGAGCACACTGCTGGCTCATGTTAAGTTTCTCCTCTACCAGAATCCCCAAGTCCTTCTCAGCAGGGCTACTCTCAAGGAGCTCTTCTCCCAGTCTGTATCTATGTCTGGGATTCCTTCGGCCCAAGTGCAACACCTTATACATGGCAGTGTTGAACCTCATTAGGTTCACCCGGGCCCACCTTTCCAGCCTGTCAAGATCCCTCTGTATAAGTATCTAAATACTTATTTTTCTTTTTTTCTGTTCAGACATCAAAATGGATCTGCAGTTGATCATTTTACAGATAAAGTATTATAAAGAATGGACTAGTATGACAATTCCTACATTTTTATTTGGTAGAGAGAGTTAATGTCAATATGTTCTAGTAACTTTAGACTTAATTTGATTCATCTGTAAAAGTCTTCTCCTTTGCTGTGCTTCCCTGTTGTTTCTGTAAGTTCTGCTTAAACTGTGCTTCCAACACATTAGAAAACACTACAGCACAAAGTTTTCATCTGTTCCATATATTTTTTACAGGTTAATTGACAAATTCTTGACAATATAAATACAGTAAAAAAATTTTATATCTTAAATTGCCTGAAGAAATTTCTGCCAGGTCTAGTTATTGAGATACAATTTTGAAATGGTGCTATTGTTCTGGGGATAGTTACTTCAAGGACAGATTACAGTGAGGTTTGAAACATTCTTGTCCAAATTAGTATTAATCATGGTTGACAACAGTTCATATTCTTTTTTTTTCCCCCATTTTCACTTAGGTGAGATATTTAATCAAGCATATAACCGATTCCTTGTATTTATTAGGAAGCACGCCTCCAAACTGACCATCTCAATTTGTTTTCCTTGATACTTCAGCTTTGATAAGAATTTCTGTCCACTGTTTAAAAGTTAATTTGTAATTAAAGTAGAGAGACTTCCATGGCTACTCAGAAAAGTGCAGGCATGTGTATGCATAAGAAAGAATAAAATAAATCAAGGCCCTAAATGTCAAAGAAAAGGCACTGATTTATGGAGTTCCTTTTATTTTAAGAAATTATATATAAATATAAATAAAATATATATTTATATATATATATATATATTTGCAGTTTGCAATAAAATGAGAATTCCCACATTTTGCAAATTTGAAAATCCTTTTAAAAAAAGTTAATTTTCATAAATGTTTTTGAGTTAAATTCCCAGTTTTTTTAAACCTTGGTGCAAAGTTATGGTACAGGAAAAGTTTTGGTTTTTACAGAAGTAGAGATTTTTTTTCCTTTAAATAATCAATCATTTCTCACTTCCTAAAATCTGAGGACTTACATTAGAGTAGACCATTGAACCCAATCCATCTTTCAATAATGTATGTATAGTTTACTTTCAAAATGCAACTAGAAAGACAGAATATTCTTGAATGAACATGAGACCAACAACCAATGATGTGATTCAAGAGTAAGTCCAAGTGAAGGTAAGAGAAGGACTAGAAACTGTACTGAAAGTGGTTCACCCACTTCCTGCCATTTTTACTCAATATCTGTCAATTAAAAAGCAGAATCCATTTAAGTTATCATCAGCAATCAAAAAAACCCCAAAAAAACCCAGAAAAAGTGAAGCAATGGAGAGTCTGGGCCAACATGTATATATAATAAACTGAGAAAATAAGAAATTCATTATAAATGTAGGAATTAGCTTATATTAATACAGACACTTAGATGTAGATGATAGAGTTAGCAGCCATTCAGGGCTTATTAAATTGGCATTGCATGACAATTTGATTTGATATTTTGTTGAGTCTCTCAATTTTTGGCTTATTAGTTCCCAAATTTCTACCGATTCAGGGAAAGATTTACAGGCATCTGTGTTGTAACGGAACAGATGGAAATTCACAACGTTTTCTCTGGGACCATCACAAAACTCCTCTGACAGCTATTCCTCTTTTGTCACCGGCCAGCTGAGTATAGCTACAGCTTTTGAAAGAATTACTTTTATAACTACAGAAAAATAAACACAATACTACATATATCTAGGATTTTTTGTTGCTTTCTTTTAAATACAGGCAAGTGGAGATGTTTCTACTAAATAAATAAGTGAATAAATAAGCACTCCATTCCTCACCTCAAATATTCAAGATGCAACTCGGCTTGAGAAACACTAAATGTCAATCATCACTCACTTATATCGCCCACTTGTTTCCCCCACTATGTAAGAATTCTGGTATGTTATGAATACTAATAAATCATAGGGTCTACTCACCTGTCTACAATTACATACTCCTAGTATTCACAAGAGGTAATATGGGTCATGACATAATCCTTGTGTAGTTGGAGAATAGGTTTTTGAGAATTACTATAATGCTGCTTCAGTGAAGTTAAGACACAGGACCAACAGAAAGATTCCTTTTCACGCAAGCAAATTTAACCAATTTGCTAAGTCAGCATTCAAATTATTCTCACTGCTTTCGCTGGTATTGCAACATAAACCCCAGCTTAGACCTGCAATGAAACAGAAGTGGCTACATGCAGCTTCGGGAGCTTGCACTGACAGGGTAGTTCCCCAAAATCCACTCAGTTCTTGTCTAAACCTGAAAATTCAATATTCACTGGGATAGAGAGAAAGAGGGGGACTGGTAGCTCAGTGTTGTAGTTTGAGGCTAGAGCTCACTGCAGGGAGTAGTGGGATAAACAAAAGGAACAGCTACTATGGGATCAACCGCAAGTCTCACCATGCAACACCCTGCAATCTGATGAGAAGGTAGTGTTGAGAAAGATACCATGGACTTCCTTTATTTCACCCATTTGGCTTTTTCTACATTTCGCTTGTCCTGTTCCCTGCTTGGTGGGCCAGAGCTGGTGGAGGCTGTTGCTAAACACTTAGCTGTTCTCTTCTGGTGTGGAGGGATGTGACTAATCTGGGTTTATAGCTTCTGCAAGGAGACAGGACATCTGAAAGGCTAAAGGCTACTCCTAAATGCACTTTATGGATCTAGCCCTTAGCAATTTTTCACTCAGAAGGTTGTATAACCAATCTGTCAGAACCAGTAGGCAATGAGAAGGTCTACATTATTCTTATAAGGTTTCCAATCAGCAAAACATAAATGGCAATAGCTTGAAGGCCTCCATCCCCCATCCTGAAAGATGCAGAAATGAATAATAGCAACTGAGCACTTAAGTGTGTGCAAAGCTTCCTGGATTGAGGCATGAATTAAAACAAAGGATTTAAGCAAAAGTACTTTTATTAGTAGTAAAGGGAAATGTGATAACTTAAGAACTGTCAGATGAGAAAGTGTGATACAAAATGATTTCTAAAAGTTAAATCAGAAGCTGCCTGTAAGGAACTACAGAATGATTTCACAATTTTGAATGCCAATGGCAATAAAGCAGTGATGGAATTTGATAAAGCAGAAATAAGCGCGCAAGGAAAAAATACCTCTAACTGTACATACACAGGCAGGGACTACAAATTAACTATTGTTTGAGAAGAAAAAAATTAATGAATTAATATTAGACAGCTCTGTGAAAACATCAAGTCAAGCACTCAATCTTAAGTAAAAATGTGAAACAGGATATTTGAATGATTAAGGAAGAAACTGTAAACAAAATAGAAAACAAATATATATATATATATATATACACTGTATAAATACATCATACACTCTTATGTTGAATAATTCATGCAGCCCTGGTCATTCTATTTCAGAAGAAAGAAGGGCAAGACAGAGAGAAAGAGACAGAAGGAGAAAGTAAATTCACAGGATCTAGGACAAATTCAGACTACTAAACATAGTGCACCCCTTGATTTAGGAAGCATTGGAACTGTACATATTGGATACAGAGCCCTGAAGATGTCTGGAAGTCAACAGCTGAAGGTGTCCCTAATCTGCAGGGGTCTGTGGAGGCCTTACAACAATGGGACTGTGACCCTAACTAAGGCAGGGCACCTGTCACATATACAGGGCTATGTGGACTTGTGGTTTGAGTCAGTGCAGCTATTCGTACTCTATGCACAACCAAGTGTCTTCTTGGAAAAGTGAATAGATAACAATAGGAAAGGATTGGCAAGAAAAGTATAGGCAAGGTTGAAAAAAAAAATTACAGGCAAAATAACTGTGGTGTCCTTTACTCTCAGGATACATTATATTACTCTTTTTTTTCAGGCTTTTTCCTTTAACACCACATAACTACTGAGGTAGCTGGTATTAAATCCCTTCCCACATTCTACATCCAGTTCAGTGTCTGAACTAAAAAGGTAGTTTTCAGACTTTATGCCACCTTTCTCAATTGAAATTATCTTTCTTTTTTGTTTGTTTGTTTGGTTGGTTTGGTTTGGTTTTTTTTTGTTTTGGTAAAAGAGGGTGGGAAGGTGCACATAGCAGAATCTTCTCTCAGGACCAAAAAGATAGGTACACACATCTTCCACGTCACACTTTCCTGCTATCATAACAGAGGCAGGGGCAAAATTATGCAAAATCTTGAGCCTGGCTAAATACAATTAGCAGAAATGTTAACTATGTTTTGATATTGCTTTCTGCTGAGTCTATTATTGCAAAAAAGTTGCATGCAACTGAGTTACTAGTGTTCTTTCAGATATGTAAAAATGGTAAGTAAAAAGTTCAGTATTACAGGGAGGTACTATGACACTGCTTTGAGATCTCTTCTCTTTAATAACATGTGGTCTGTTACACAACGTTGAACTACATCTGATTTTAAGAGGGACTTAAACAGGGAAAATTATATACATTAAAACCACAGCTATATGATTTAAATCTAGCACTATCTCAATATAGGTGGAGAGAAATTACTGACGTGGGGCTGATTCTTCAAGCCCTGCTGAGCATTGTGTTAAATCTCTATACCTGGTATGTTCCTTAATAGCTGAATTTTCTGTATTGACAGAGTCAGTCCTGTAAACCTCATTGCTAAAATGGTACCCTGAGAGTTTAATTTACTTAAGCAAAGTTCAAATTGCAGAAAATTAAAAAAAAAAAAAAAAAGTACTTGGCCATTGCTGCCATCTGAGAAACCAGTAAGCCACCATTTACCAAAATCTTCAAGCAAATGATGGACAAACCCAACCGGTTAAGCAATTTTGGTAATATTTCAGCTATGACTTTCAATTCTGTCCTCCTCACCTAGATAAATTATTTGAACCCTATCCAGAGTCACCAAGATGTTCTTAAATGAGGCCGTTGTCTCCACTAGACAATACTTAAATCACTCCACTGCTAGGAGACTGAAAATGGTCATCATATTGATAAGATGTCACAACGACTAACTTGATATCACTCTGGTGTACATTCAAGATGAATGACTCATGCAAAGCTCTGTTACCCTGACGGAGAAGAAAAATTTATCCAATGCTGTCCTCTAAAACTTATAAGAAAATGTACAATTGGTAAGTACCTATAGTACCCTAAACATCAATACTTTGTGGCCAGAAGTACCAAGCAAAAAGTGTATATATATGCCAAATAGAATACTCCTTTACCAGCAGTAGTATTTCAACTGTCATACCAGTATATCTGCCAAGCTTTAACTATGTCTAGAAATAGTTTCACTGGAAATAGAAAGATCTGAGCCTTTCCAGTGTGTTTTCCGATAAACTTTCCCAGGCAAAATGGAATAGCTGTGAGGAGGATTTAAATGTAGACATAGTCTGCAGCAAAGATGTGACTTCCTGTAAGCAGATCTAGTTAATAATTCTTAAAGAATTTGGCAAACTGCCTTTTCTCAGGGAGACATAGAAACTGGTTTTGCTCTTTGCAGCCTAATCATTAGACATGTCTGATCACCGAAGCAGAGGAGAAGGAAGTGAGGAAGAGATTAGACTGGTCACTTTGCAGCTTTCTTACTCCTGAGGAATTATTACCTTGGAAATCAGTGTAGTTTAAAATGTCTGACAGATTGAAAATGCATTTTTTTAGTTTCCTTCTAAAAACACCATCAATTTTCTAGAAAAAAATTTAAAAAGCCAACCCAAGATAATTTAAATAATTCTGAATTGTGTCAGAAAATTTAATGAAAAGTTTTTGGGTTTTTTTCCAATGAACAGAATTCACCTTACGTTTTTCTGTATTACTGAAATGGCTGCTTTCAGCTTTAAAAGAAACTGCTCAAGTATTTTTCTTCCTTGTTTCCATTTCACTGTGAATGTCATAATTTCTGCTTCTTTCTGATCTACAATGAAAGGCCATTTTTAAAATATCCCGAATTAGCTAGAGTATTATAATTTTGCTGAGGATTTCTCAGCAAGGACTATTTGCAAGTGGTGGCAAAGACTCCCATTGATTTGTCTGCATGAGAAAAACTAATAGGATGCTCTCTGGTGCTTGCTACCAGCAGCAGCATCAGTAGGAGTATCATCTGTATCATCCCAGTTTAAACGTCTTCCCCAGCAGGGTCTTTGGAAAATTTTTGATTTAACTGCTTCTCCTTCTCCTTTGCTCTTTATATACATGTTTTGTGTATAAGAGGGGAGCTAGAAAGAAGATGGGGAAGCAGGGTTATATTAGTGTGAGGAGCTTCCAGGGCAGGCTTCCAGGGCAGCTTTGCTGGCTCTTCTCTCCCTAGCAGCATCGCCATGTCCTGCTTCGCCATCCTCCTGAAATCATCATGCTCTTCAGATGTGGTCTTTCATTCTTGGCATAAGTCATAATCCTCAGTTTGTCAGATGTGTGTTCTGGCCTCTCCCATACACCTCTGTTTGTTTACTCTTCCTCCTGTTGCCAGTCTGTTCCTCCCTTCTTCTCCATTCCTTTCCAAGCTTCTTTTCTACATTTCCATTCTCTAATCCCAACTACAGTCCTTATGCGCTTTAAAAAAATGCCTCATAGCGTTCACTGTGCCTCCAAACCAATCTCATGATCTTATGGTTATAACTCTTGTTTTGCTTCCCCTTTCTGCTTCCTTTGTTTCCTGCCATTATGCCATTTCTATTCAGGCTGTCATCTCTTCTGGAAAGGGATTTTTCTTGTTCTCTGTTTTGCAAAGCACCTGGCATGTTTTTGATTCTGTCAAACAAATAATAACAACAGATATGAAATTGGCAGTGCAGCAGAATCCTGATATCAGGAAGTAATAGAGGCAAATTACACTATCATTGTCATTGCCATGTATACACTACTACTCGACAAAAATTCTCATCCACTAGCTAGGTAAACATCAATAAACGCAAAGATTCCCAAGCGAACACCTCAGACATGAAGGAAATGTAGTTGTGTTTCACGTTGGATCTCAATGAGCCACGAGGTTATACTTGACAATTTCAGTATTGGAAATAAAGGAAATAAATGAATGAGGTGTAGTTTTTCAGATGGGTGTTTGGGTATAAAATTAAGGACTGGGAGAAGATGTAGGTACTTTTTTAAAACAGAAAATCAGGAAAAGGGTGGAATGGGTGTGTTCAATTTAAACTCTGCTTAATTAAAAAAGCATACACATGGTAGGGAGATTCTAGAATATAAGCTAATAGACTCTAGCCTGATATTATCAGAAGCTCTCATATTGCTGAAGAATCTTATAAAACATTTTACTGACTTGTCTCATTCGTTACATGATATTAGGCACCGCAAGACAATGTTTATGTTACTTGTGTTGCCAAAAAAACCCACAACCCAGAGTGTAAAAAAGAAAAAGGAAAGGAAAAGATGTGGATTTTACTGTACATTTAGTGACAGGCAAGCCACATGAAATCTCTAAAACAATACAGCTTTAGGACTAATGGATGTAGTCCAGGACTAGATCAAAATTTTACATATGGTTAGCAATCTCAACTCAATTATTTCAAAATTCTTGAGAGAAAAGCAATTTATTATAAATGTTGAGACAAGCCAATGTAGCATTAATACTAAAGAAAAATAAACCAGCAGAGGAATGTCCCCCTGCCATACCAACCAATATTCTTACAGCTGATTCCTAAGCAGTATCTGTCATTCCAGCACATGGATTAGATTATTTAACAGCGTGAATCAAAGGGAATATACCCATTCAAGAGAAGAGCATTATTAATACATTGTAGCATGCCATACATCTCTGTCATCAAACTGGACAAAATGGGAGCAGATGTTTTATGATAAGCTGAGAAGGAGATCTGACAATATTAATAGCCATAATGTCTGAGATTTAGTTAAAAAAAAAAAAAAAAGCTAGAAGAAGCAATCTGATGGAGGGACAGAATGTTTTTTTATTTTTTTCTGTCTGTAGTATAGTGTCTTAGGCACTAACTTTACATGAAGGGAGGGTATTAACTAAGCTCAACCTCCCTTCTATTAGGTTTTTTTGCACCTGTCCTTTGAAACCCTAGTAGTAGAAGGAATGCATGAGAAAAGAATGCAGCAAAAAGGAACTCTGAGGAGAAACCCTTTCCAAAAGAAAGACTTTTTGACTCTGGTAATTTCTTTTTACTATTTTGAAGGCAAGTAAGTCTTTGAATTAGAAAAAAATGATTGACAGGTGAATTTATTCAAAGATAAAGGCAAATGGTAGTCACAAGTAGCACTTAGGTGCATGGGTATTTAAAACCTCAAGTTATATTTATATTGGCTCTGTCTCTAAGGATATTTTTTGGTCAGCACCAGGACGTAGGTCTCCAGATCAAGAGATCCATGAGATGGTATATGTATACCCTGGATTGTGCATGGTTTTAGTCTGGGCTGCACCTGGTTCTCACTGCTAAGTACTGATTTCGCCAGAGCAGAGACCAGGTGCAAGCAAACAAGTATGAAACATCAACAAGCGAGAGACGAAGATTCCTGTGTGACATGTGGCAAATCAATTTGATAATTTTCTTGCATCTGTATGACCTAGCTATTCATTATCATAATGCTTAATTTCTAGCTGTCCTGCTGTCCAATGTCATTCCAGAACTGAATTAAATACTCTGTCTCAATGGAAAGAAACAGAAATCTAAAATGGTTTGGAGAAAATGAAAGCCAGTCAAAGAAAGCGGATAAACTGTTTGAGGTGATAATAGGGCTTAAGAAATAGAAACGCTTGGTTAGGATATCTTTATGGTTGGATTTAGTACTCTGACGCACGCCAAGGACATACCTGTAGTCAAAAATGGGACAAAACTATCACACACAAGTTACCACACACACTATAACTTCCACTGAAAGGAAACCTAATGAGAACTTGGTCTCAGAGGGTCTTGGGTGTGCCACCATGCAATAAATATGGATGAGACCTAAGGAAACTGTTTTCAGGCATTCACAGCTCCAAACCTTCTCTGAAAGGAGATCCCAAAATTCATCGTTTCATAAGGAAAGATATTTAAAAGAAGGATCAAAGGAACATAGGCATTTATATCTAACAGCTGAGAAATGGTAGAATGATATGGGAAAGGGAGGTGCCTGCAGATCAAGACACTAATTCTTCTGGGACATGACAGACCACTCAACTTCTTCCATGAAAAATCTCAGTTTTACTCAGAACAACAGAACAACATGGCCTAAGTACCAATTTCAGAATAAGAAGGAGAAGATTTCTGGAATGGAAAGGTGCTCCAGGAAAGAAAGAGACTGTACAGTGCAGAAAGGAAATTTGGAGGTAATTTTAGCTTTTCCCAGGCAAGCTGCTGTAGCTCAAAATGTTTGGCAATGTATGAATACCTATAGACTCTCCCCCTTCCCACACAGAGTTTAAAGCTATCACATTGGTCTCATAATACCTTCCCACACCCCAGAGCTGTAGAGTCAGTCTTACTTTTTCTATGTATATGTAAAATTTCTGTGTGTTCTCAGAAAAGAAGTGGGCCATTCATCAAATCACAAAAAAAATCAGATGAACCCTCCTGGAAAGAGAGGTAAAATGATGCTAGACAGGTGTTACATTTCCATCAGCTCTATATCTTGAACTATGGGTAGTGACAATTCAGTTGTCAATAAGCACAAGTCAGTCTGCTGGCTTGTTCTTGCATTTATGCTAGACAAGGAGAGAGAGTGAGCTCAGTAACAGCTGGACATCACCGTTGTGAGATACCTCCATCCTTTCAGCAAGTAGTTTTTAACAATTTACATCACATTCCTGCGCTTCCTAATGTTCACTAACCTTAACTAACAAGGGCTTCCATCATCAAAATGCCTTAAATACAAACCCAATACCAATAACACAATAGAACTTATGGTTCTACAAAATACGTTATTCTGTTATGCAAAAGTATGCTGTGATGGATCAATGACAGACATGAAGATCCATAGCTGTATGCTAAGATATGTGATTCCTGTTTCTCTGGTACCTAAAGTGAAGCACTGTTAATTTAGACCTGAAAATGCAACTTTAAATATCATGTAAAAGCATTATGAAATACATAATGTGCAGTCCTCTAGGATTTTAAATGAAAATATCTTGACAGCATCTGATGATGATAAAAAAAAAAAAGATAAATTCAGCTTTACACTATTCTATTTTAAAATACAAGTGTAAAACCGGTATTAGCCACTTTGAAGGCTTACTTTATAAGATTTTGTTTCTTTTCCATAATTATTAAGATACTTTCCTACACTGAATCAAACAATATATCTAGGGGATATCTTCTTTCTTTTTCAGAAAATAATTCAGAAGCAGATAACCTTAGCATTAGTTTCCATATGATTTTCCTTAATCCATCTATATTCATTTCATAAAATCTGTATGAAATAGGTTTAAAATAGTATAAAAGAATGAGAAGATACTTTTCCCACATTCACTATGGGGCTATAGTCACGGAAGGAAACCCTTTCCTCCCACTAGCCCTGAAATTGTCCCCTCACTAGGTGTATAGATTTCTGTCATTCAGCTACCTCTTAAATTGTGCTGCCAACAGAAAGATTTGGATAATATTTTAAACATACTTCATTAGCTTGTATCATTGGTGTTCCTGGGCAGTTCACATGTAAGCCTGGCTAACTCAGTTCTTCTGTGCTCAACACACTGTTCTGCCATACACACACTTTTGCTTTGTGTTGACTAACGGTTTCTCCACTTAAGTGTGAAGATGATTTGGAGTGATACATAGTTTGTGGGCCATAGATAGATGTTGCATTTGTTGTTACAGGGGTGCTAAACTTTCCTTCTTCACGGTCGTCTTACCCCCCAGTGAAACCCCGGCGCTGTCAGGTGCAAAAAATAGTTTCTCTTCCTCTCATGGAAAGGAAAGTATCTCCCAAAACAAAGGAATTTCTGTACAAGGAAACAAACATGGACATCTGCAGAAGGTGTTTGCTGAGAGAGTGGTCAGGCACTGGAACAAGCTCCCCAGGGAAGTGGTCACAGCACTGAGTTCACAGCTGAGTTCAAGAAGCATCTGGACAATGCACTGAGTCCCATGCTCTGACTTGGCTGGCCCTGTGTGGAGCCAGGAGTTGGACTTGATGATCCTTATGGGTCCCTTCCAACTCAGGATATTCTATGATTCTATGACTTTGTTCTTGTCATACTCAAGTAACTACTGCAAGAAAGGTACCATCTGGGAGATATCCCCAGTGTTAGGCATGCAGTTTTATGAGATAGGTGGCAGCTTGTGACAGATTTGCAACAGAGAGAACGGTCTATCTGTGATGCTTTTGCTACCAAGAAGGAAACATCAACTTGTCTCTTGCACAAGTTTAGGCAATATGGGCATTGAGATAATTATTCCTCTTGAAAAGAGCACTATGAAGATATGCTTGAGAGCTTTTTTTTTTTCCTCTTTCCCACCACCCTCTCCCCCTTTCTGCTCTCAGCAGTGGATGAACTGGAGTGTGTAAGGAAGCTATATATTAGGGTGCCGCCTTTCTCTCCACATCAACAATCAGTCAATATTTTCATGGTACAGAGACCTAGTGATATTAAAGGAAAATCCTCATTAGGAAACCCTCTCAGTGCTCTCCTGGTCTAATTTCTTTCTATAGGCATATTAGCCTGGATTTGAATTTAACACTTCTTCAGCAGCCCATGAGGGTAGAAACACTGGCTACTAAGGAAGAAGAGGTTGCTATTTTGTATAGAGGGCTTATGGCAAAGGCTCACACCACAAAGATCCTGAAGGAGAAATACAAAGATTGCCCAAAGCCACCCACAGGACCAGCACCACCTCTCAGCCTTTCCTTTCCCACTCAGAGTCCCCTCACTCTACCCATCCCCATTCTCTTTTTCTATTGTCTGCACTCATCATACTTTTCCACTGACTTCACATTAAAAAAAAAAAAAAAAATTAGACTTGGTCTAATTCTGTGACAGAATTTGATTTTTATTTGTTTATTCTTATAAATAGATTTTCTATTCATGATCTAGTTTCAGTGGCAGGATATCTGCTACCCAAAAAAACTCCATACTTTGGTAAGGGGAGTGTTTTACAGAGTGTGAAAACTGTATACACAGACTTCCCATAGACCAACCTCTTTCTGAACAAAATCCTAACCATCCCTTAGAACCCAACATTTCTGAACAACCTACAGGAGCTATCTGGATGATTTTACTAAGTTTACTCCAGGAAAATCAGATTTCGTATGCAATTTACTATGTGCAACCTCAGCGGGAGAACACTGAATTTATGACTATGTCTGAAAAGAACATCCTGGAGAGAACCAATCTGAGATTTCTGCACCTTTTTTACTCTTAAGCCACACAAGCATTCTTGGCATAGACTAGTTGGTCCCTGAGGAAAGGAAATTGAAACATGTTTTCCATCAGACATCTTAAAAGATGGACATGTAGCCCTTCAGGAAAGCCAGTGGAAACTGGCATAGTAAGACATGCTGAATGATAGTCAAGAAATTGCCTGAGTAATGTTTCTACAGATATGAAATGCAAGGGATCAATGTGGCTACATTCTATCTATCATACTTCAGTCTAGCCTCTTTCAAGCCAGATTTGGTTGTCCCAGTAAAACTAATAGGTGATTTTTCTTCTCAGTGAGAAGTCATCCTCGGAGCAGGAGGTTTGTTTCTAAATGTAAGAGATAAACTCATGTTTTTCTTAGTAATTCTAAGGAAATACTCAGAAGATAACTTCTATTGCACTTGATAGACCTTACAGACTCCTCAGAATTCATTTGGGTTGGGGTTTTTTTTAGCATACCAAAAGGAGTTAGACTTGGGGCTACGATGTCTGTTTTACAACTGTCTGGAAATACTCAGAAACATGGAACTTTATCAGGCATAGCTGTGGTTTAAGCACTGTGCTATTCAGAGTTATCTATATTGTGATTCATCAGATGACCTCTAAATTGTAGTTTTTCATTATTAGTATTAATTATTATTAGCAGCACAGTTCTATGATTGGTTATTTGGTTCAATTAAACACAGAAGCCTTGGTCCATGGATGAATAGATTTTCTGTTCCTGATTTAGCTCTTCTGGCACTAGGCATTATGTCTTGTTTTGTCCAAGATTCATTTGGCTGGCTACACAAGTTTCGCATGGCTGTATTGCATCTTTTTCACAGTCTATCAAGACATCAACTTTTTTTTTGGACTTGTGGTTCTTTTTTGGTCATTATAATTAGACATTAATTTCACCCAATTTGTATAGCATCAGCGTTAAAATCTGCTATCATTACCCTAGACTTAAAGAAAACTACTCTAAAACCTTCTGAGAGTAAATATCATCAGAGTTCATGTTTTATTTTCAGGCTTTTAATGTAAAATTCTCCTTTATGTCTCTTTCAAGTCTGCTTGAATGAGCTGTGTATTACCAGTTGCTTTCCCATCTGTCTCAATTTAGTCTCTTTGACAAATTCCAATCTGGCCTGAGGAAAAATCAGAGTACTGAAACCACTCCATATTAAATTATTAGGTATATTTTATTAACAGTGCTTCTTTACTTAAACAAAAAATCTTGACACTCCTTAACTCCCCTGCCACCAATGTCTTGCAAAGCCCTATGACTTAAGACTCAGACATCCCGAATGGCTTCATAGGCCTCTCTTTCCATTCCCTTCCATCCTCTGACTTTTCACCGGGGAAAAAATGTGAGGGTTTTCCTCTTTTATCCTTTCACGATCTAGCTGGACATAATTTACACAGTCTGTAGAGCATATAAACCACACAATTCCTTTCACTTTCAAACTGCCTATCCCTTACCTACCCTGAAAGTGTACTGAGACTTTCATGAATATTATAGACATGGTAATTTTGTCCCTTAGCCTCTCCCAACAGATTTTATTCTAAATACGCGTGTTAGAACACCAGTCTTAACAATTTCAGAAAACTAAATCCAGAGAGGAAAAAAACCACCACAAATCTAGTTTGCATTCTGCCCCTACTCTTCTGTCAGGATATTGTAGATTTTATGACTACGGTTTAATTTTTTCTATTTTTAAAATTCCTCTATGGAATGTTTTACAAAAATGGTGAGCCCAGTCATACTTTGGGTTTCACAGGTCATTTGTTGTATTGGGTTTTTCTTTCTTCTCATGGCTTTTTTTCCCAAATTTTGTAATCCCTCTACCCCCCCAACTCTTTTTGCAGGAAATTTAATTACAGAACTGCCTATTCCCAAGTAAATAGAAGACTGCATTATTCAAACAATAGAGATCTCTGCCTAAAAGTAATTGTTGGCTACATTTGACAACCCCTAGGGGAACAGGAGAGAAAATATAGGCTGCTGCCCAGAATTTCTTGTTTTACTAGAAATTAGTTTGAGGCTAAGATTTTGAGTAGCATTGCAAATCCCAAATCTACCATCTGCAAGTTCATTCCATTCCAAGTTAGTGGGAGTAAAAAAAAAAAAAAGAAGCCTCTTTCTACGTATCAGTTAATTCATCAGAAGTACAACCCTAACAGGCCCCGTACATGCAGAAGCTCTGCTGCGCTAGTTGCTCAGCAAATCACGGCACCAACTGCCTGGATACTCGTGCATCACCTGCTGCCAGAATTACCCTTATGCGAGGAATCTGTATTGTACTTTTTTCTTAAACTGGGCTTGTCATCCTGTCTGGGAAGCGTTCTCATCCACAAGCACCCCAAATGTCACTTGTTTAAAATAAAACAAACAAACACAAACCACCAAAACCCAAACACATATGAGTATATCAATTTCTATCTGCATGTGGGGATGTAATGCATTAAGGATGTGTTAGCTCTAACGTGTCACATATAGATATTTTTAAAAGGTGATATGACCTCTTTTTTTTTGGCTGAGTTGGCCTTCACTCCTTGCACACAGCCAATGGACTGCTTTGCAAGCATTACTGGGCAACAGAATGCTACCTGAACCCACCCTTGTGTCAGGGTGTCTTGTCGTCACTTGGTATTACAACCGTAGTGACATGATCACCATCTCAGTAATAACCCAAAAGTCATATAATTTAAATCATTCTCAAAATTGCTACATATGAATTCTTTAGAAAGTTAAGGACGAATTATTACTTTTTTTTTATTTCAACTACTAACCAATAAATGTAAAAAAATATCAACAACAAAACAAAAATAAACCCCTTCATCCCCCACATTAAAGCAATAGATTTTTATAACATTCAAAACAGAGGAAACTATTTACCGTATATTACTATTAGTGGAGAAAAGCAAATTTAATTTAAAATCATTTTTTCAAACTCCCTCAGTGGATGCCAGATAACTCCAGCTTAAACAAATATCAAAAACTCATTTTAAATGGAGAATAATACAGACAGAGCTCAGTTATTGAGATATTAAGGGCAACATTCAATTTGAGATACATTTAAGCATCTTTGCCTCCTGGAGATTTTTACATGACAAGGCTTTAGATAAACATGGTTTTGCAAACAGCAACTATCATATCTGATCACATAACCTCTGGACTGAAGCAGTATGTCAGCAAGTATTTTTGATTATTCCAAATAGTAAATAACTATAATTTACTAGGCAGATCTTCCTCAGAACAATCACAAATTTTTTTCAAGAATTAATACCCATACACAAAAAGTATTTAGATGATCTGTTACAAATCTCTGAATTAAAAAAAAACACAAACAAAAAAACCACCCACCTCTCTCTGTGATAAAGCCCAGTTGAAACACATTTTGGAACATACTAGTAGTGGAGAAGCTGCCTTTCTACAACACTCCTCTCATGGGGGAAACTGTAGCAGTCAAGGACATACAGGGTAGGAATCACCTCACCTAACTTTAACTACCTAGACATAAGACACCTAATTTAAGCTAATCATCTGGGTTCCCTCTACAGGTAATGGAGATCATAGAGTCATAGAATCATAGGGGTTGGAAGGGACCTCGAGAGATCATTGGGTCCAACCCCCAAGATAAACATTCACAGAGGGAGATTCATCCTGCTTGTCTTAGGCATCTCTCTTTTAGATGCTTGTAGATGGAAACAGTCAAGAACAGTCTCACTGCTAACTGACAGCCTGATAATCTGTCTTTAATGATGCACAATTTCCAACTTCAGTGAAATTAAGCCAGAACTGAGATAATTTCATTGGGGTTTTTTTGCCTTTAATTTTCTTTCTGACCCAATTTTTTCTTCAGTTCCTCCCACGAACATCAACTTTCTCTGGCACTTTATTTTTCTTACACTGGACTGTATTTTCCTGGAACTGGAGAACTGCAACCAACGTCGATATGTTGCTGCTCTACAAGTCCATTTACACACATGTATTCTTAATTGCAGTAATGTTCTGAACAGATAGATACGATAGGAGTATTGATAGCAATTGTGCTTTCTACTGTGGGTCTACTCTACCACTTTCAAATGTGTAAAGATCTGTGGCAACATTAAGGCAGTCAAGGTATATAGATGAATGCTAAAATATATTTACTATTCAAAGAAGATGGCTTAAATTAAACAAGGGAAATAAGGAAGAAATCCCATTAGGACCCTCACTTTTACGTGTGTGAGCCCAGGTCACCACACATGGTTGGAGGCCTCTGTGCTTCAGAACACTGAACAAGTCCTAAAGGTGAAGCCTGGCCTGAACTCTCTTGCATTTAGGATTTGTAGGTTTTCAGCAATTGCTGGGTCGCACCTTTAATCACCAAGCCCTTAGAAGCAACAGCCGAGATTTATAAGGAAGCAGGTGTCTGAACTGAAGACTCCTAAATTCATAGCTGGGTGCCTAAAGCAGCAGCAGAACTGACAAGCACCCTGTGCGGTTGCCCACAGATGCTCACCACAGTAGTGAGGCACTTAGCATTTGTTATAACACAAAATGGATGTTTCTAATTAAGAGTGTTCCAATGGCTACTCGAGATGCCTTGGCCGAGTGCTTGTGTGCACTAATTTCAATGTTGGGCATGCAGTCTACTCTCTGTCTTACACCTACAGCATTTCTAGAAAATTAATTTTAATAGTTAAAAAACCATCTTGAGCTGCATACATGAAAATAACTCCATTTCTACTGAATGACAATCTAATACGAAATAAGAATATTCACCTTTTTTTTCTTACTCTGCCCAAATCCAGGCAATAAATTAGGCTTCTCAGCATGACTGTAAAGTGCTGTGAATTGTATAAACAATCATATATGGACACTGAAAAATAACCCTTATGCACATTGCATTATAGTTCCAAAAATATATTTACAGTCTATTACAAAGATTACAAATGGAAGTGTCTATGTAACGGGATTATGCTAGTTAAAAGCTTTTTACAGATTTTTCTTCAACAAAGGCAGTGGGGACAAAAAATTAGTATAACCAAACTGATTTTTCTAATGAAACAAAATAAATAAAATGACAAATATAACACTGTACAGTGATCTAAAAACGGGGAGAAAAAAGGAGAGGGAAAATGATGCATTTAAGTTTTTGATAACTATCTTTGGTCCTAAATGTGGGAAAACACATTATGTAGCACTGAATATACATGTTTGTTTGTGATGCTCTGGAAGTAAAATAGAAAAATATAGTGCATTTTCAATGTATTCAGAGCTCACTACACATAAATGTGTGTACAAAACAAGACAGTATAAATAAAATTTACAAGTTTTACAAAGGAACATTTACAGGGTTTTTCTTTTGTTTTTATTTTTTTTGTGTGGATGCCCACATAATCAAACAAGACCAATTTATGACTGATCCCTGGGATCTTTCTCTATCAAAATCAATAGAAGCAGCCCAATTCTCTTTGGAAGTACAGCATTTCGTTGCTGGGGTAGTTCACAATTTTCAGATTTCTTTTTTTTAAAGCATTTCTCTCTGGTTCATATACATTCCTGCAACATCTGTAAAGACACCTTTTCATTATTGCTTGTGGTAGGTAAATATTTCAATCAAACAAAATTAATATATATGTAAATGGCGTAAAAAAGATACTCCATTGAGCAACTACTCTTGCATCTGTGTTCCTGATGAGTGACTGTTGTGTTTGTGTGAGCACGCACACACGTTTGTTCAGAGCAGCAAAAGCCTGTAAAAAACTTGAAAATTTTGAACTGCCCCTTGCTTCATGCTCTACGGTTCTCATATAAAATCTATGTCCTTTTTCTGACAGCTGGACTGCGTGACCGCTTAAACTCATATAAAATATATGCCAGCTATTTCTTTCAGATTTGCTAATGTAAAGTATTGGAAAAAAAAATGAGATGTGCTCAGATTAAATGGTTTAGGTAACACTGGAGAACTGCACCCGTGTTCCGAGACACTCCTACAATCACTCGTCCATTCAATGCCGTGTCTCAGCAGGTTTACAGTTGTAGATCTACTTAGAATATATCTCACTTTAACTCTAGTCCATTAAAACCATCTTGCAAACAATTTGCTAAAAGTGCCTAGAACTACTTAGGGGTCATTATTGCTTTTCTTTTTTCTTTTTATTTTTTTTTTTTTTAATTATTTTTTTTTAAAAGATAGTATATGTGTAACCTTAAAAAATTCTTTAAAAAATATCAGAGCTCTTGGCAACTTGCATTTTCTTGACTCCCTGCCAATTAGCTAGCCATGTCAATACGGTGCTGATTTAACAAAAGTAAATGGCACAAAAGGATACCAAAGTTCGGACAGATATACATTGCTCGGTCATGCTTCTTAAATCTCTAGGAACTCAAATAATCCTTCAGAGGTACCCAGTGTAGTAATGTGTCATAGAATTAGCACTAAAAAGGTCCAAAGATATAAACATCATACTAAAAGAAAGTCTTTATGAAGAATAAACACAAATGATTAAAAAAAGATTCAGAAATCACAGATTTAAGGAAAATATTTTGTTGAATTCAACAATAATATCATGATTTTATCTGACAAATATATTCTTTTTTAAATTTTTATGTACATTTAAAAAGTCTATTAGATAAAAAGGAGGTTAGAGAGCTCAAGGTGTTTGTATGTTTATTCAGGTAGTACTTTGTTTATTGTCACTGCTGTTTTCCTTGCCACCACTGGTGGATCCTAATTCCCTTTTCATAAATTCTGGTGGCACTTAGGAGTTCAAGTCTGTAGGTGCTTCTTGTAGCTCTTCTATTCACTGCAGGAAGGACCCAGGAAATCAAGTGTCTTCTAGCAGCACTTCATATATACTGAAGGCCAGTGCTGTTCTCTCAGTCTGTCACCTCCCTCATAAGGGAGAAATGTCTATCACACTTGGATGCCAGTGCCGTGTAAATGTAGCATTTGTGCTCTCATAGTCTGAATGCTGCTCATGATTTTCTTTTGATGACCAACCAACGTGATCCCTAAACTCATCACATCCCTGGGGAAGATAAATGCGTACATTGTTAATTTTTCAACTTAGACTGCTATTGTATGGTATTCAACTGTGAGTCAAAGCTACGTAGTGGTCTGGGCTACAGGTTTCTAACATCGAAGCTGCACTGGAACCTCAGCTCAGTACTGTGAAGTTCATATAGGTGCTGTTCAATTTCTCAGCGAGGAGTGCAATTACCTGGCAAGCGTCATGTAATCACACTGCACCTGTCTCCACATCTGAGAATGAGGCCAGTATGTTTTGCACTACGATCATCTTTTATCGTGGCTTTCAAGGACACCCAAAGAAAGAGACACTTCTCTTGCAAATATACTTTGGGTGGCTTTCAGGACAATATATGTATAAAACCAAGATTTTGCAGATCACATTCTGCTTCCTAAAGAGATGCCTAGAGAAAGCCTTTGCATATTGACCCATACCCATCATGCAAATGGAAGAGTAGCAGCTGTTTCAATTCCACAGCTACTAGTGCTACTGGCCTAGCAGAAGCTTATAGGCTTTGATGACAGTTCCCAAGCTATAGGCTGAGACTCCTAATGATACCAGATAGGTAAGAGTAAGGTTGCAAACTTGAGAGTATTGTTTAGAAACTCATTTAGAAAACTACTGCTCTCTGTAAGAGGAATTACATGTGTTTGGCAACCACCAGGACAAGAAGTTGTTTGCAGGGTGCCAAGAAGACCTGTTTAGGATGGCAGTACCAATACAGGCCATGCTTGCCTTCAGAAAATTGTTTTGCTTCTATAGACTTTTATCCTGATGCAAAGTATTCTTGCAGGACACAGACAGCCCCCAGCCAATCAAAAGAAAATTCCACATCTTCCTACTACACATCTGGAAAAAGGTATCAATTAGGTAGCGGAGGCAAAGTGGTTATTTTCCTGTACATACATACTTTGAAATGGGCCACATTCGAGTATCCCTCAAATACCAGCCCCTTGGTGTTATTTCAATTGGTCTCAAAAGGAAGGAAAAAAGTGATGCCACACACAGGTAGCAGGGTATTCTCCCTGTGATGGGATGCTCTAATATACCATCATCAGCTGGTAAAATGTCTGGTTTAACCCCAAGTACCATATATGTACTCAAGGCAAAGTTTTGGAGTTGAACATTGTGTATTATTTTACCTAGAAATTCCTAAATGCAAGTTAAACATGCCCAGTACTAACTTACTCAATAGTCATCCTGGCAACTGATTCAAGAGAGTTGTAGCCTGCTGCTGTGAAATTATCCTTATATCTTTCCATCTTAATAGCTTGTAACCATTCGCCTACGGAGCAGAAAGTGGTAAAATCGGGAGTGTTCTGGTCCAGAAGAGGGCTAATTGGTCTACGGAGAAGGAAAAAGGAAAGTAAGTTGTTTCCAAAGAGAGTAAAACATCAGGGAGTATTTAGCAAGGTGAGTGTCAAATAAGTTTGGGGTATTAAAAACGTCAAGAGTAGAAAGTAATAGGCCTTTATACACAGTTCAGATCATTCTGTGAATAGCTCTTGACTACTCTGTAGCTCACAATATGTACTTCCTAAGCTTAGTCATGTAAAAGATGAAAGGTCAGAGTGAGAAAAATCAGCCTAATGGACTATTGTTACCAATAGAAAATCAACCTTATTACCTAGCATGACAGCAGCTGCAGCTAAAGTTGCTGAGTAAAATAAAGACGCTATTCTTTTAAGCATCTTAGAAAATATAGTTGTAGCTATTCCCATTATTCATTTGGATGGGACAAAACAAAGACAAGGAAAGAGCAGAGACACAAAGTAAGTGGCTTAAGGTCACACAGCAAACCAGTCAGTGGAAGAACTGGAGGCAGAACACAGGCCAGTTGATTCCCTAGTGTGGTGATCTATCTAACAGATCAAAAGATTACCATGAATAAATAATTCATCTGAAATTTTTAAAGGAGCCATTAAAAGCTACACCATGAAATACAATGAGGTGCAATCACTGAAAGGAGTTAAAGCCAGAAAATGAAAGGTAAAAATCTAGAGTGTAGCATGTCAAAGTGCATTGGGTGAGCATGAGTATTATTAATTACTATTTCTACTGTAGCAGTTCCTAGGGCAAGGGATGCATCATATAAAACTACAATAGATGATGTTCCTTGCCAGATTTCACGATTTTAAGAAACAAGGAAAACAAAGACTGCTAGTGGTTAGAGTGTAGAAAGAGCGATGACTGGGCAGAAGTTTACTGAGAAATGTGTTAGTTCTATAGTATTTACTTTCTTTAATTTGCTTTGGTTCATTTTTTTAGGAAAGTCCTTTTTTTACTTTGTTCAGCATGGTAAAAAAGAAGGGCAAATGAGGGAAGAGAAGAACAGGGAACAGAAGGAAGGAGGAACTGAGACACATGGAATACATGTGAACTGGAACCAGCCAACAAGCAGAACATCCAGAACCCAGCCACATGCACTATCATAAGAACACAGACTAAAACTTTTCTTACCTGCTACAGGTTCCCAGTGGGGTTTTCAAGCTGTTTGGGTTTCTAATCATTTTGTCCAGAATACCAACTATCTGTTCAAACTTTGGCCTTTCACCACGTTCCTTCTGCCAACAATCAAGCATCAGCTGGTGCAGTCCTGCTGGGCAATCCATGGGTGCTGGCAAGCGATAGCCTTCTTCGATTGCTTTTATAACCTAGTAGCCAACATAGTTAATCATTTTTCATCAAGGGATATTTACAGAAATATATATTGCTAACCAGTTCAAGAAATAAAAGGGAAAAAAAAAAGAAAAAAAAAAAATCAATAAACTAAAATTTGCCATTAGTGTTGCAAAAATATGTCTGTTGTTTTGACACTAGCATTCATGTTTTCAAATAATTTCCCCAACTTTATCTTTTGGCTTATTAAGCACATTGTTCTAAATGTACAGAACATAGCTATATTACCTAGTCAAGTGAGCAGCGGGGAACAACAATTAAATTCACCAAGGGAGCAACAGATAGATTGATAAATGGAGTTATTTCAGAAAGCATTATTACTTGCCCCAAGGCTTTTACAAAAGAGTGTGTGGTAGAAGCAACTGACTTGTAAATGGATAGGGATCTGTGCATGCACATATAAAATAGAAAAAGCCTGAAGATATTATAAAAGGATCCAAGAAAAATGTTTAAGAGACAGAAATTAGTAGTGAAAAAAAAAAGAAGTTGTATTCTATGTCTAGCCATGTTATATTAATGATAAAGTACCAGAAATGTGCCACCTGAGAGCGGAAGACCTGTCTGAATGGTATTTTCATGTATCACCTAAACAGAAAGATTTAATAAGAGATGCTGTTAGATGATGATACGATTGAAGGAGAGCACAGATGTCTGAACCAAGAATTGCACCCACCTGTTGACTTCCTTAGCCAAGTCCATTTGGATTTAAGTAAAAAATAAAAATGGGTAAAGTGAAATCACAGGAAACTGCTATAAACCTTGAGGGCAGGATAAGAAAGCACATCAGGAAGGCAAGCCAGATAAGAAAGGCTTGTGAAAAAGGGCTAAATCAGTGTTCATGGGGGATTTCAAGTATACTGACATTGACTGACACAGCAGTATTAGAATTGCTAAGGAAGGGTGCTTATTCCTGAAGGGTAGTGCATTGGACTGTCTTCTCCCTCAGTTTGTACAGAAAGCAAGATCAGAAGCTGCACTGGATGTAGCCCTAGGAAGCAGATCTGGTATGATAAATAAAGTTGGTGAATATCCAGGGTTTAGTGAAAATAATAACCTCAGATAGAAAATATTCCATAGGTTGGATGAGAAAATGCAAAAGCAGCCAACTGCAAAGTAAACAGAACTGTAAAGAATACAAAATGACCTTCAAAATGCTGGCTGAAATCCATGATTGCATCAAAACCTTTTGCAGAAAATAAGTTTTGTGAAAAGAGGAAGCATAGCCCGGTGGTAGGGCACTTACTGCAGGTTTGTGTCACAGAATGTCCTTCTGACCTCAAGGAAGTTGCCTCATCTCCCCAGGCCTCAGTTTTCTATCGAACATTCAGAATGACAGTACCATCCCACAACTCAAAAATGACTGAGAAATATTCAATTCCTGCAGTAACATCCACACCTTGAAGAATGTGTGCGGTGACCTTTCAGAGACAGTGAATTTATCTGTCAGGGTGGGAAGAGAAGATTTCTGCAGAACAGGGAAATGGGAAGAACAGTACTATATAGGACAGAAGACAAAAGAAGTAAAATGTAAGATCTTTTAGAGCAGCATTAAGAAACAAAAACGGAACAACAGGTACTTATGCTTAGAAGTAGCAGTGGAATAAAAATTAAAAACAAGCTACAGTGTGCATAGGACAACTGGTGTGCTTGAAAAGTAATGCAGAAATTTCTGACCTTCTAAAAGGTAAAATGTATCAAACCCTTTGTGCATACTATGTATGATTTATTACCAACAAAGCAGTTGCTTCTGAGATCACAATGCAGAGACAATCAAAAAATAGGTAATGGCAAATTGCTGCAAAATATCTAAGACTCTTAGAACTAGCAAACCATCTAGACAAAGACTGTATCCAAGAGTGTAAGGGATAGTGAAAACATGAATGGAAGTATCCTGACCAAGACTTTTCCATGTTCTCTGTGATCTGCAGAGAAACCTGAAGAGAGGTCGGAATCAAGATGATGATATTATTTTTAAAAGACTTTTGCAGCTACTGCAGAATAAGCTTCTTTGATGTGTATTCTGACCAAGAAGAATGAAACTGGGAACCATAAAAAAATGAGCTAGCTAGAGATCAATGGAATCACTGGGAATATCTAAAACATTGAATAAACATTCTAAAAAATTTATAAGTTCCTTTTAAAAAAATATATATACAAAACTCATGCACTTTGAAGGGTACTACAAGTGTCTACTCTGCTGGGAAGGGAGGGGGTGGGGTCCTGAAAATCAGTACTCAGAGATAATGAGATAGATGCAGGAGGTTTTTTTTTTGGTTTTTTTTTTTTTTTTAAATAAGCAAGGCGACAAAGAGAACACAGCTGGAGTTCTTACTAATAGAAATGATTTATATTATTTACACTTTCTGCAATTTGTTTTTTAAATTCTGCTTTTGCTGCAAAAAGAGAAAAAGGGAATACTATTAAGAGTCAAGTATGCTTTTTATCATAATCAGGCTATCTGAGAATGTAAAGCAGATTAGGAGAGGGTCAGGTCTGCTTACTGTATATACCAGTTGCCAAAAAAAGTATTAAATTTGGTAACTGGACAATGTAATGCTATCGCTCAGCTTCAGGGTATATAATAATACAAAAGAATAAACATAATCATGGTAATAAATCCAGGAGTACAGCAAGGGAAAAATACCGAAGCCTTTTTCTGAAGAACTAATCTGCTCTGGGGTCAGTAACCTAATGAGAGCACAAACTAGCAAACCCCAGCAGTCTAACAGGGAAATAGGGTAAAGAGCAGCCGTTCGAGGGCTACTGTCACCAGCAAGGATTAAGCAGAGGGGAGCACACTGCTCAGAAAAGTTTGGGGGACCATGTGTATCATCTGTGCTCAGCCCACTGTGCATCTGCAGGGAGCTTGTAGGGTGATTGTTCTCTGTTGCACCCTAGCTCCATGTTGATGATAAAAGAAGGGCTTTTGCTTAAAAAGAGATTGCAACACAAATTTGTGTCCTCCATCAATCTACAACAATGATTTAAAGAGAGGGTTGAAGAATTAAAGAAACGCCATCTAAAGATCCAAAGTAAGGGAGACATAGATTTTAGGAGATCTGATCTGGTCTGTGACTACATCCACATCCACTTTTAGGGAAAATTATACATTTAAGGTATAGAAAACTGCCTGAATGTGCATGCAAAATTGGAAAAGACCCATTTAGCTTTTTTTATTCCAGTTAAATACTCCCACTATTAGTAACTGTGAAGGAGAATAAATAACTAATCATAAGATGATCCTAAATTTTTGTACCATAGATCTGTCCATGGGACTGGTAGGATGTGTCTATGTTTTGGGAGGACATGACTGAAGATCACAGAACGCAATAACGTTTGAAATTATTTTATCAAGCAATTGATGCATCTTTTAATTATGTGCTATTGAAGACTGTCATGTACGGTGCTAAAAAGCAATGAAACTGCGAGAAGTGGTAATTAGCTGCCTTATGAAAAAGGTTCATTCATGTGCTTTACTCGCAGTTTTCAGTAGAGGGAATATTTTTTAAAATCCATCAAGAAGCATGAAGATAACAAAATTTCTCCCCTATTTAAAAGTTTTTCCGTATTGTTCCCTGAAAGATAGGTAAGGTTTGCCTTTGAGGCATCTTATATTCCTGTCAGACTTCTTTTATGTTTGAATCTAGTACAGAAGGAAGGTGTCAAAAGAAATGAAAGTCCACTGGGTGTCTAGGGAATGTAAATATTTCTCTTTCTCTGCCCCAAGGACTTGTTTGCCCATATTTTGACAGTCCATGAAATCTTTGACACTGAGACCTGTCAAATATTAACAACTTTTCACTGTGCCAAACTGACTCATCATTTACACTTTTATCTTCTTTTTTTCAACTTTGATGTCGATCATTCATTCAAAAAATAAAATAATAATAAAAAAACACTCAAGTCCCAGACCTGAAGAACTTTACATGAGACTCTTTCTGACATCTTTCTCACCTGCATAGCTTTTTCTGTGTACTTTCTATATTAATATATACTCTTGTCAGAAATCAAGATTAACACCCATCTGTTCTATTAGTGCTGACCTGTTGCTCTGTGTCATATTTTATGCAAACAAGGTTATTGTTAAATCAGCATAATTAACTTGAAAAAGCCAAAGTAGGTCATTATATGCCACTCAGATTTTTAACAACTTTTTTCAACTGATTAATCATTGCTCTGAGGTCAGAAGCTTCAGAACTGTTTTTTTATTGGAAAAAAAAGTTAATTCATTCTGTGCTTAAAAGTGCAGAGCACATATTACTAGTTTTGATGTTCCAATTTTACTTTATACTTGGGACAGATACCTAGAATATCCATATGGCAGAAAAGCAACTTAGAGATTTAGGTAAAAATCAAAGCTCTGTAACTTCTTCATTTTGTGAGAACCCCACAGTATTTTGATAAACCTTATTTCTAAACCAACAGTTTGTGCATGCATAGTGAAATGTGTATGTGTGTGTTTATAATATTTTTGTTTGTTTGTTTTCTAACACACACAGACACACACACAAACTTGCTCACATCTCACAGTAAAACCTACATCTTGATTTGACATATCCCAGTAAGGCCGCTCTCCGTAAGACATTACTTCCCACATAACTATTCCATAACTCCACACATCGCTGGCTGACGTAAATTTGCGGTACTGGATGGCCTCTGGAGCTGTCCATCTCACTGGAATTTTTCCACCCTATGGAAATAAAGAAGAAAAGAGGGCAGTTTTCTTTTTTCTCTACAGAATTATCCATAGAATCCATTCATAATTATAGCCATCAACAACAAAAATGGCATTTGTACCATCTAGTATGGTTCACCAACTGTGGGATTTTCAAAGGGGTCTGAGGAAGTTTAGGCTCTTAACCCACTTGGACCACAGAAATTTAGACACCTGTCTAAGCTAAGTTGGATGCATTTCTCTGGAAGTGCTTATCTCCACTGATTTTAAAAGACGGCCTAGATGTCTGATCTACACCAGTTGTACAAATCCTGCCTGGCTGAAGCTAGGTGAGGGGAATTTCATATAGTGCACATAAATCCTTTTGACTTGTCACATGGCTCCTCTGAAATCTCCGTCTGACATTTTTGAGCTGGTATCCCACTTAGGAGCCTGGTGGTAGGAGTGACAGCCGAGAACACGGGTGCAGTTGCCCAGATCCCTGCGCCTGTTGGAGCAGATTCCAGGGGCCCCTCCTTCCCTCAGCATGAGAAAATAGGTACAGTGAGGCCCCATGGGTGGGAAAGTGGAGCTGGCTCAACAAAAGAATAAAGAGCATAGTGTGCCCGATGAATGCTTATTTAAGAAAAGCGTCCCACCCAAAAGCAAGGGAAAATAGGAGTTGAGCTTTGTCACAGTCTAGCCTCAAGCTAGTCGACTTTTTGGCGAGATAAAATCTAGTCTGAAAAATAGTAATAGCCTACAAATATTTTAATTGACTCACAGTAAATGTGATGATTAAATTTTTTATGGCTAAAACTACTTTATTTGTTCAAACATAAAATAATGAGGAAGAGAATAGTGAAGATACTGTGCTAAATTTGTAGAACTTAACCAAATAAAAATGTATGTTCTTACAAAAATATCAACCCCTAATTAGAGCCAGGTTTCTGCAAAGGCTCTTTTGACGAGTTTCATTTTTCAAGAAATTAATTTCTCTTATCTATACTTTGTAGAAGATATGCTTCTTCTTAATAACCACGTCTCCAAACTACTAAACCCCATCAATTTCTCTTACGGTAGTAGTGTAGACAGCCTCTGGATCATCTTCTATAACTCTGGAAAGGCCAAAGTCTGACACTTTACAAACAAGGTTGCTGTTGACAAGAATATTGCGTGCTGCAAGATCCCTGTGTACATATCCCATATCGGCCAAATATCTCATTCCAGCAGCAATTCCTCTCAACATTCCCACTAGCTGAATGACTGTAAATTGTCCATCATGTTTCTGGGGGGAAGAAAGAAGCAGCAATTCTGGTTAGTGTAGCTGAGAAGAGGAATAAGAATTAACTTGACAACTTTAGCTTTCTATTTACTACTTCCGTGGCAATTCATCCTGGGGCAAAGAAAATTCAAACACAAGTTTTATTTTCTTCAGAGATGAAGGAGTACATTTAGTTAAGAAATGTGTGAGTAGTTAATGTACTAGAAGTAACAAAACTTGTTAATCACCATAAATTTCTGGCTAAGGCAAGGAAAGTCTCTTCTAAGAAAGTTCACCTGATACACTTCTATGCTCTTCATCTCTCAGCATAGTTACTTGTATCAAGGAAATAAGAACTATCTCATTTTGGAACCCTAGCTACTGATAATTTTATTCATAGCTTGGAGTTTGTCAAATAAACATAATCTTTCTGTTCTCTGTGGAGTGTTCATACATCATTTCACACTGTCTTGTTCACCTGGTAAGGCGTCAGAACTGGCCAGTTCAGGACACACACTCAAAAAATACTAAATTGTTGTGAAGTTGCATTTCCTTTTTTCTTTGCTCTTCTCTTCAACACAACCATAGTTCATTTAGGGTTTCTTCTATGCTGATTTCAACCATGCTGACACAAAACTTCCTCCAAAAGGCAGATGACTGGCCAGATGACTGGTTTTAACTTCAGCTGGTAGCTATAATAAAATGCATGTCTATGCCACATTAAATCACTTAAATTCCTAGAAAGTTCCCATGTGATCCTGTCTGACCCTTTAACTTCTGAACTGTTTTTGCTGGAATAAGACAGAGAGCAGGTAGCATTTATCAAGCTCCATTTCAGCCTGAAAACCATTTAAATTACATAAATATCATGCACATATATATATATATATATATGCACATACATAAAACCATATTTTAAAAAGTGACAGTATATAAGTTAAAATACATTTATATATGTTTTCATTTTGGTACTCACCCTAAGAAACGCATCTAAGGCCCCATTCTCCATGTATTCTATTACAATCATGACTGGTTTCCCTGAAAGAAAAGAAGACAGATTTTGTTTGAGAAACTGTAACACAGATGGAGTGCCTTTTTTTGACAAAACACATGTTATTCCTTTGAAGGACTGAATCATTGAGACAATGAACATTTCTGAGGCCTCCAGCACTGTTACTGATCTCTAATAAGTTCTTAAATGTCTGCATGGAACATGGTCATGATTTACAAAATTAAACCATACAAATCAAAATGTCAGTGTGTTCTCCTAACTCCTGCTGTGTGAACAGGGCTCTGGAATAATGACACTTCAGATAATATGAAAGGACATAAGAAACCTTATCTTTCTGCATGGTCTTTGAGGCTAAATGAAACTAGAAAAATAAATATATTTCTAAGTAAGTACTTCATCTTTTAATCATGCGTGCATCTTAATTTTTTCCTCAGGTTGTAGTATATAGTAAGTATTGTTTTCGTTAGTTACGCATCAGGAGCAAATCCATTAGGAGTGTGCAGCCTGTTTATAATTTGAATCTTTGACCATGAATAAGCTAAACTAATATCTGCCATTACGTTGTTATTTGACTGACAGTTCGAGACACTGCTTACCCCTGGTAACGACCCCTTCCAAGTGAACAACGTTGGGGTGGTCAAACTGTCCCATGATGCTTGCTTCACACAGGAAATCTCTCCTTTGCTTTTCAGTGTAGCCAACTTTCAGAGTTTTTATGGCTACTGCAACATCTCTCTTGCCAGGAAGCTTTAGGCGCCCACTGCACACTTCACCAAACTCTCCTAAAATGAAGTAGATCAATGCTGAATTATTCTCACTATAATGTCAATATTCCTTTTAGGCCTTGATTCAACATGCCACCTAAGTGTGTGTTTAAATTTAAACAAGTGAACGTGCATATCGAAATGGTACGCAAAGACAGGCACGTGCTCTAAATGAATTGCTAACTAAGTACCTTGTGGAGCAAACACTTCATGTTAAGCCAATCTCCAAGTCTGTTATTTGAATCTTTTAGAAGACTTGGTAGCAACTTGTTACATTTTTTTTCATAAATAAGAAATAAATATGAAGTAGCTTTTATAAGAAAATGCTATTACACCAATAGTAATGGTATTTGTAAGTGAAAATGTCATTCTATTCTATGTGGTTTCCTTGCTATCTTTAGATCTGGTTGTTTGGGGTTTTTTTCTTTCAAAAGGCTCTTTCAGACCTGCTTTTAATTTAACATCGTTATGGTGTTAAATGAAGCACTACATTATTACCTTCAAGCAGGATAATTTACTTTGCAGATTATGCAGTAAAAGGTGTGACTTATAATAATTTTGTTACACTAAACAAACACAAGGAAATGCTGGTACTTTGTAAAAGCTTCTAAACTAACAAACAGTTGGAACTTGAAGCAGCATTTGAAAAAAATGGTCAAACAGCCAGCAACGATAAATAAATTTAAAAAAAAAAAAGTACAAACTTCAACAACCATTATTTGGGAGAGAAGTAATTGAACTCCATTGGACAGGAAAGAGGCTGGCAGCACATGAGGTGTGGAGCTGAAGGGCAAAACTTCTACTTCACTGTTACTGAGACTGTAAAAGATTTAAGGATTGTCCCTTGCCTCACAGGTCTGTGGCAACAGAGAGAAAGAGAGCCCCTATACTGTATCTAGGAAGAAAAATCTCTTGGAATATATAGGAGAAAAGGGTAGTAACATATCTTGTACTGAATAAAGACGAATATCTCTTTAGGAGAAAGATTAATCACAAAAATTTTTAATAATCAGCTACTCTGCAAATTTATCTGGAGTATGTGAGATACAGATCCAAGTCCCTCCTCTAAATCAAATCAAGTCTGAAATTTATCTCCTGCATACCTGCGGAGTGCCTTAGCAATAAGCTATTGAGTATACAAAAGTATGCAGACACACCTATATCCAAGATAGGTTTTAGAGTGAGTACTGGAAAAAAAATAATGAATTTAATTAGGAAAGACTAACACAGAGAGTTTGATTCGGCAATCTCTTAGGGACATAGACTTAGGTCCTGAGTAACCCGCTGTGATGAGGAGTTAAGTGCACATACACACTGGCAAAGTGTCTGGCTGGCAGTGAGCAGAGGTATGCTTGGAAATGGGGTTGAATACCCCAGATAGATGTTGAAGTGTCCTAATGGATGAGCTCTGAGAAATCTTGTTTAGGACACTATGATATTCCAATGCTACTGTTCTCCTGTTATGACCAAAAGCAGAGCTTAGAGAAGTTAAAAAAAGTGGTACCTGGGCATCAGCTTCACAGTTCTCCAACCAGAAGGACAGAATTTTGACCAGACCTCAGCATTTCCAGTTGATGTGTTTTGGGCAAATCTCCACTCAACTCAACACGGCCCATTTTATCAATCCCATAGGAGATGACTGCATACAGAATTTAGTTTCTCTCCCTCCCATTCTATGCTAACAGAATTTAGCTCCAAACAACTCCGTGTAAGTCTGTTACCATCGTAATGTACCTGAGCTAACTGACCTGACAGAGTACAACTGTTCCTGCTTGCACAGCTGAGGCATTAACTTCAACCAACTGGAGCAGCGGTCTGAATATCCATGCCATAGCTGTGAATACCACAAGGCATAGCTGTTACATACATAACTAGCTGCCCACAGCCTTACTTTGGTGCCTTAACCTCCCTCCTTCACTTAGCAATATGGATGACTACTAATGAATCCACCATTCAACTCACTCACAGCTCTGAGACGCAAGAACTTACTAAGGATAACCATTTTCTCTAGCAGTACCTTCTGAAATTGTTCTTGTTCCATGCTGAAAACAAGACACAAGTTTCTGTGTATGTGATATTTCAAAGCCAGGGAATTAGGATACTTGGCATGGAAGATACTAAGGCTTAACTCCTTTCCAGCTCTCTGTGATCTGATTTTGATTGATTTCCAAAAGTAGATTGCTCACATTCAGGCCAACCAGGAACTTGAACTTATATGTTAGGCATTTCAGACCAGGATGCTAGCCAATGAACTACTTTTATTCACAAGAAAATACTGTGTTCAGCTGAAATGATGCCCAAAACTGATCCAAAAAATATGACAAGAGGAGAAGGAGTGCTGTGCAGCCACACCCCCACTAGGTTCAACATGTCAGCAAGGAAGAGGCTGAAACAAAGGATGTGTGGTATGAAGGTCTCAGTATAGTGGACACAATATTCTGTATCTGACAGGTGGTCACAGCGGGATAGTAATGAAAATGTTGGCAAGGAAAGCACATACCCCTCATGCAAATAGAGCACAAGCATACTTGCACCCTGTTTGTCTATGAGAGACATGGCACTACTCAATAGTTGATGTGGCCAGCATTGCTGATGCATATTGAGACTGCTAAGTGGCTTTTCTGGTGCTGTCACTAGCAGAAATTCTATATTCTTCTTTGATGTATGAGTTTCAGCTGCTTCTTTGGGTCTTTAACATTCTGTTGTTCCTGGGCTGCATTTCATTTCACTCCTGCATGCTATCAACAGGACAAAGCCATACCTAAAAACCCATACACAATATGCTTTCACCACAGTACTTCTAATTAACTGTCTTCTGGACTACTACTGACACATGTTAGGATTTTTGTGATCAGTTATTCCCCTTAAAATCAAGAATAAATTCATCTGCAGTCAACAAAATTAACATTTTGGAATTAGTCTGTCGTAACAGTGAAAATACGTTTTAAACTGCACACTCTGCAGCTGAAGCATTTTCAGCATTTTGCTTAGGAGGCACCGTTGAAGTCCAACTGAATATATCTTTGTGCCCTGAACTGTTGCTATGCTGACAGTTTTTTAACCCAAAGCAAAAGATAAAGCTCGGTAATTTTTCTATGCTAATCTTGATTTAAATCTGATTTATACTGTATTTATTAGAAGAGTTTCTGCCATTCTAGCATCACAAAAATTACTAGTTAGCAAGGGTTGGATTCTTATGCTCTTACTCATCTGAAGGAATAATTTACTCTGCAGTGTTGTTAATTTCGACTGTATTACTCCTTGATTAAGACATGATTCAACATGAATGAGGTTACTTTAGAGAGGCATTGTGTGTAAATTCTAAGTGTAAAGATTTTTTGTACATGTAAACCAGCTTATTTTAGAGATATTTCTTCTCTTTTTAAATAATACCGCAGTATGTAATTTCCAGTGTATGCCAAACCACAGGGTGATTTTAAAAGTTTTCTACTAATACTTTTATAAAACAACAGGAAAGCAAAAGAACATTTCCTCCAGGAATCCAAAGTATTTGATATTTTTCTTACCCATGGAAACTTAATTTCACTACATGGAGTACTGCAATAAAAATGTCACATATCTTATTAATGCAAACAAATGAAACTGCCTTTTTAGAGCATGAACACCATGTCTTAAGTAGGTGGCAGACAGTTCAAGAGGAAGAAAAGCAATGTAATGTCGGTGCAATTACAATCAGTCACGAGAAGTTAAACAATAACTTTTTGTATTCATAAAATATCAAAAAGAAAAATGGTAGAACAAAAAACAGCCTTGGGGAAGATTTTTTTATACAGAAACAAGAACTTCCTCGTCTCTATTTAAGATTTTGTGCTGCAGCCAGTTTTCTTTACTCACACGAACAAAAAATTCAGAGGTCAAAAAGCCCTCTTGCAATAGGAAAGCGAGCAGAATTTGCACTCATGCCTAACACCTTCCCTCTAACAATAAATAATAGGTAGCAAAACTGCCTCCCTCCCCTCAATTACATATTAAACAGCAGCTACAGCATTAGAAACCCACAAGCTTTCAATGTCAAGCAAGACTCTTCATTTACTTATTTGGTTTTTTGTTGGTTTTTTCCCTGTTTGTTTTTACATTTTAGAAGGGAGTGCAGCTTCACTGCTCTTAACCACTCTGGCAAATGCAAAAAGTTCTTCTACACTTGAGATATAATTATTTCCCTGTCATTATGATGTATGAGTTTCGATCGCAGCTAAATGGAACAGTTGAATTAGGAAGCCACGGCAGCCTTACCTGCACCAATCACACGCTCAATTTTAATACAAGAGGCATCTAGCTCCTTGGCGAATTGATGGACAGCTCTATTTGGGTCCTCGTAGGTTTCAGGGTCAATGTAGGTTTTGGTGCCTGGAAATTTAACTGTAATGATGTAAGAAAGCATGACTGTGATGAAGCAAAGGCACTTATTGTGCAGTCAGCCCAGGAATTTCATTATGCAGAGTGCTCCTTGGAAGAGTGAACCTGCTTCCACACTGCCTGAGTCAGTCGCTCTCAGAGGCGACCTTAGTTTTAGGTATTATCTGCAAGCATGCTGACACAAGTACACAATCCCATCTCTAAAAATTACTAACATTAGTATCTGCATCTCCACCTTGAAGTGAAAGAAGTAATAAATATTAAATTGCACTAAATGGAATAAATTAAAGGGTTGAGGGGAGTGAAAATAAAGCAGGGTAAGAGCTGTAAGACCAGCAGAGGAGGTAAAACTTTCTTTTCTGTGTAAGAACTGCTTATCCTTTCTTCCCAGGTTGCATAAACAGCATTCCTTTATGTTATCTCTGTCTTCTAGTGGGATTTGAAAGGCTCCTCCACCTCCTTCAATTTGCTTAAATTACTGAATATAATAATATTATTTACACACTGTAGCAATACCAAGCTAAACTAGTCACAGCACTTAGAATTTATATCCTTATGTATGATTCTTGCACTAGAATATGAACATAGAATCACTTTCAGTCAACTTGTAAAGGTATGGGAAGGGAAAGTGGGCTCTGTGGCACAATTATTCCCTCTCTCAAGCACCTAAGTCAATAATATGCAGCAATTTGGTTTTTGCTCCCTCTTTCTCCAATACAGCCCTTAGTGCAACTCAGGCAGTGCAGCAGCCTGGCCAACATGTAAGTTTTTTTCCTTAGTTTGCTACTGATTCAGGAAAATTTTGCTCTTCTGGTGAAAGTAGAGCAACCCTGAAAATCTATTAATCAAGCTTTTTTTTATGAAATAAATTTAGCTCACCAGGATTACAGTGCTGAGCTTTAATTAAATCAGTGAATTAAAATTCAATACGAAAATGCAAAGATGTTCCTCTGCTAGTTGATATACTAATATACAAGAATAGGATAGAAAGTCAATACAAAACATATATAATTTATGGTTGCTTTATAATATTTTGAGTGAGCATAAAATATTTTAAATTTTAAAAGATATTGAAAATTATTAATCATGTGCATATTTATGTTTCAGCTGCTATTACTGCCAAAAAAACCCCAAACGCTCATAAGGAAAAAGCTAGAGTAATTGAGTAACTGGATGAATTTGCATCCAGATACATTATTTGAAATGTTGCTCAGGTGCTATTATCTGATATATTATGTATGTAAATAGATGTTCTTCCAATTCTATTGATAATGCTACAAAATTTTAAAATTATGTTTATTTCTTTACATCAAAAATGACTATTGAGAAAATGAGAAAAAAGCAATAGGTTGGCATCTTATAACAGCTCTTTCAGGCACGGAGATGGAGAAGGAGAAGGAGTTAACTTCTAGGGAGTGGATAAGCGGCCTGGAATGGAGGTAACCTTGTGAATCACAGTATCACAGACTGGCTTGGGTTGTAAGGGACCTCAAAGATCATCTAGTTCCAAACCCCTTGGCAGAGACACCCTCCACTAGACCAGGTTGCCCAAAGCCCCATCCATCTCAAGTGAGTTTCTGAATCAAGTTTGCCTCTGATGGTTCTTTATTCAAGCTGTCATAAGATATTTTGACAGGCCAAGGCTATCCTGGCATACCAACATGAAATAATGCTGGCCTGGATCTGAAGACATTGTTAGAAGAAAATGGTAGGAGGAAACCAAATATAATTCTGAAACACTTGACTAAATTTCTCTATTGTATCTTCAAGTATAGCACTTGAGGTCACAGAGTTTTGAATGAGATTGAAACAAAAAAAGTACTCTATTAAATGCCATGTTTTAAAACCTGCTTTAAAAACAGTTACTCGTAAGGGTTTTTTTGTGTTAAGTGTTTGTTGTATGTTAAACTACCTCAGCACAGGAGGAGGTTGTCTAGATGCTATGGAGCAAAAGGACATCAAACTGGTGTTCACAGCTCTGTGACCAAGCTGGAGAGCCCAGTACTGGGTTAAGTCTCATTGGCTATGAAACAAAATTAGACACTAAACCTTCAATCAACAATGCAAAACTACCTTGGCAAAAAGTGACTTATATTTGGTGCTATGAGTTTAGAAAGAGTGTGTATGCTAACTGTTCTGACTGATTTGCTGGATAATCAGATTTCTTGGACGTAAAATGAGGGAAACAAACACTTATAAAGTCTCACCATTTCTGCATTAACTATTAATTACTAAGTAGCAGCTTTCATACTAATTCATTTACACTTTCACTGAAACAAAAATTGCCATTGACAACGGAGATAAAGGAATTACTTAGCTAGTATACTCCTTTTTTCTATATACTGACTTACAAGAATACACAGCTGATCTTTTCCTTCAAGGACATATTGGGGATTTTAAAAGTGGAAGCAGTAGCTCTTCTGAAGATGTGAAAGGCTTATAATGCATCTTTGAGAGGCAAATTTCAAATCCATCACTCCCAGAATAGTAACATTTAAGTAACATCAGATTTTTGATTAATTCTTTAAAATCAGCCTCACTGAAAAGTGCATGTTAAATAATTCTTACCCCATTATTATTTTTCACCTTTCTTATGCAGATTATGAATTGAAAGCTGCAATGATGTCACTACTTCCTTCAATATTCACTGCATTTCAAGGAAATGATTTAGGTAGCAACATACTCAAATTCAGGAAGCATGAACAAATTACATCTGATTTGATTTTTTCAGGACAGAAAGATGAAACAGAAACTGCGATCTGATTTTTAGTGGTGCTTTACCTAGAACTACTCACAGAATCACTAGGTTGGAAAAGACCTTTGAGAATATAAAGTCCAACCATACCAGTCCTCTACTAAACCATATCCCTGAGAACCTCATCTACCCATCTTTTAAATACATCCAGGGTCGGTGACACAACCACCTCCCTGGGCAGCCTGTTCCAAAGCCCAATAACCCTTTCTGTGAAGAATTTTTAAAGAGAAGTGAGCACTGGGAAGATGCTACAGATTTGTGACTAGTGGCTACTTCATTTTCCATGTAGCATTACATTCTCATAATAGCTCATGATTTTAACATATAAATCTGATAGATTTAAGCGACAGCTGCCATTATTGGTAGACATCAAAGGCTACATAAAGCATAGCATGACCAAACAACAAGTTCTACTGATATGAAAGTCATCAGGTATGGGAGAAGACTGGAAACCCAGGCATTGTTCTGAGTCAGAATTTATATTCAGTTTAATTCTATTATGGGATTTTGCAATTTTGGATGCTCAAAATAATTTTGCAACATATTTTTATCATACTTCCTGAGTTAATGACCAATTCTTAGAGAAATTAAAATACTGTTAATTTCACATATCAAAATGATACTACAACTGAAATGTAAAAGGGTAAAAAGTATTTAAGCAGTATTTTGATAAAGCTGAAACTATTCTCTTGCATAATCCTTTCTCCCCCTTAAATGTCACTAATCACAAAAGAGATATTTTACTGAATTTTCTCAGGATTCTAGCATAAATCTGGATGGTAGCTGAGATTTTAACAAGAGAGGGCCAGTGATTCTAGAACAGAGAACAGTAATAAAGCAGCTGATTTTTTCATATTAATTATTCTATATGTAAGGACATTATATTGATGTTATGTTATTCACAGTAGCAGAAAAGAGCTTTTGACCAGAACAACTTCATTGTTAGGGTGATGCAGTGACCTACACTTTCTTAATCTGAAGTTTGCCTGAGGTAAAGATCATACAGTCACTTAGCCAAAGGTCTCTCAAATACTGCACCTCAGAGAGTTCATTAGGATGGTGTGAAAAGTATTCAAAGAAATCAAAACTAAAAAAAAAAAGCAGAATGAAAACAACAGTATATCATACACATGTACAGAAGTAAAACTCTCTGTGTGAGCGATGTTGACTTTAATCTGCATTCTTTTTGTGTAGGTCACATTTTTACAGTGTTTACCTTCCTGCCTGCTACTTACACAGCACTTTTTAATTTCTTACAGCTTTGTCTTTCATGAAGTGTTGTTCAGTATTGTCTATGCTATTGCAATTGGGAATTTTTGAAAGGAGGAAAAAAAAGCAAAACACTTACAATGAAAGTAAAGTTCTTCATCCCCTTCTTGATCAGCTTTGCTATAGCCACAATGCCTGAAAAGAAACACACCATTTTTGCTGGTAAATAATGATTTACTGCCTCACATCTGAGGTCCTGACAACATCAGTTCTGCAGGCTGGGATTTTCAGGCACTGCGAACCTAACTCCAGTAGGCCCTTTGAAAGTTTCAGCTATAATTCTCTTGACAGCAGAGTTTTAAATAAATCATGAACAGTTGCAATCAAAAGGCTTTTGTATCAAATACCAGTTGGGACAGGTCCTAAAGAGAAAATTCCAGGTCTGGTGAAAAGCTTCTACGGATAAAACAGAGGATTAAAGAACTTGAAAGCAGAACACTGTTTTACATGAGGGTATTCTTAAACTTACTGCTGTGTCTCTTTTTCTTGACTGTAAAGTAATTTAAATGCTTATCAGATAAAGTGTCAGACTTCTCCACGTGAGAAAACTGAACAGAAAGAAGGACTTTCAGGAGTGCAGGTAAAGGACCCACTATGGATTCCTTTTAACAGTGTATTTACATAGGACAAAAAGAACATCTTGATTTAAGCGTGTCTTGCCAAAGTAAGAGGACAAACTGCATAACTGATAACAGGACTTCAATGAAAATTGTCCTAACTAAAATGACTTCTGTTTCAGTTTTGCAAATTACTATCCAGATCAGTGTTCCTAAGAGTGGGGTGAGAGCTACTTATGGCTGCTCATGGTGCAATACCTTCGCCCGATGATGAATCCAAACACCATGAAGACCAGAATGATGGTTCCTGCCACAGCAACCACAGCTATGATAATAACAGGATTCTGTTCGCTGGAAACAGCCGTGGCTACAAATGGAGCAGAGAGCAGAGACTGATTAAAAAATATTCCCAACAGAAATGCAGAAAATGAAGTCAATCATCATGAATTGCAGACTGTTAGTTCACCTTTGCCTGAAACTATTATATTGGTAAAGTTAGTCTAAAGTAGGGCTTCCTTTGGAAATCCATCCAAATGCTGGATTAGTTAATGATTGTCTACAGGGAATAAAAAGGAGCTACACTGGAACTGACTTGGTCAAAGCTTCAGCAGTTAGGTGATAGCCAGCACTAGCACCAGCCGCCTCCACTCCCCTCTTACTGCTGCACTGCCTTCTGTTTTCCTCAGTGGTTGGCTCTTTGCTAAAAGGGAAGACCTGGATATCTTTGTAAGGGGGGACAGTGGGAGAACACACCCTGAAGGGCTCTGCTTCTAGCCTCCCCTCTTTATCATGTTGGTATGACTGTGATGGTACCTAAGGAAACAGTGTCTTAAACATAAGAAGAATGTTTGAGATTAAACACTACCCATTAACACCAATTTCATAGTCAGCACATTTCTACCTCTTACTGCTATTAATCGTTGCAAATTGCTTTTATTACTTATCATTTGTTTCTGTTAGCAACAAAAATGTGCTTCCACAAATACGAAATGGAATTTTCCATGCTTCAGAGAGTTTACATGCTAAAATGTCCACACATTATCACTCTTTTTATTCAGATATGCCAACGCCATTAATATATGCAAATGTATGTATGTCACATTAATGTAAACTGAGGATGTAAATACTTAGGCTGAGAAACCTCAAGGTTTGTTAAATACATCGCTTGCCCGGCATCTAATGAGGGTGGCCATGTACTCTCAAGTCATTAAATGAGCACAGCTCTGCTGAACTCTGCAGCTATGCTGGTTTGTAACAGTGAGGATCTAGCCCAAGACACTGAGAATAAAGGAGGCAATATCAGGCAGTGATGCTAAACAAGGGACTGTGGATGTGTGGCTCATCTGGAAGCTGCAGAGAGATAAAAAAGGAAGAAAAAAAAAAAAAAAGAAAAAACACCACGGATAGTTAATTAACTAAATTGTAGATAGTATGGTTAACTGCTGGTACTGGCAACTCAACAGCAATGTTGACATGGGGATTTTATGAATTCTACAGAATCAGGTTCCTGTTGCAGACTTCAGAGGTTCCCGTAGAAAGAAATAAACTGGTCTTTTTCTTTGCTCTGGCTTGGGAGAAGTGAGCTGATCAACATGATTTATTCTGTCACTGACATTGACCTGTACCAACTGCTTCCCCCATAAAATAACACCACCCTTATTATACTACACAGATATAAAATAATCTGCACTGGATTCTCCTCCCCTCTTCAATTTTATTTCATAATTTTTCTATGTTCTATTTAATGCAGGTGAGAAAGATCTCTTATCCATATCTCTTTTAACTGAAAAGCACAAATGCTTATCTGAGTAACTACAACTTTCTGGATACCCAAGTATGTAGGATGCTACTGCAGACCTATATGTATCCCACTTTTGGAACTTTTAGGAAATCAGAGGTCACTTTCTGATGCAAGTGCATAAGGATGTAAGTAAAACAACTCAGTTCCTGTAACATCACCAGACTATCAAAGGGACAATCCCAAACAATATGAAATTTACAAAAAATACATAATTTCCTAAAACTGTTCCATTCTCTCTTTAAACTTCAGCACAAACCTCACTTGGAAGTCTGGAAGAGGCAGTATTATGTCACAACAGACAGGGTGTGAAGCTGCATCCATCTAACAGAGTCCAGAAAAATACCCACCCTAGCCTGTCACCTAATCTGGAAGCCAAGTTGAGTGCATAGGGGCTGACGTATGTGAGTTGGTTTCTCTTTATAACTGCCCTATTGGGTACTGGAACATTCTGGAAGCAAGCTGAAGATGTTATTCGGAATCTGGAAAATGTTGGAGATCTGGTACACTGGCCAACTGATAGGATAGGTGGGATGCAAAGTATGATGTACTGAATTCAGTGACTGCCATCCTAGGACATCTGCCTCTGTTCAGGTACCCTGTGCTGCTTCTCCCAGCCTGCTAGTGTGAGGGTGAATCAGGACCCGGCTTCTGGAACGATCACGGTGGTTTCGAAGAAGTAAAGATGCTAGAGTGTTCTTAGATGAATGGTTTTGGGGTGCAGATAAACCTTTCAGGGTTGCATGGCATGGCTACCTGTCACTGGTGCTGTCACAATAGTGGTGGCAGGGAACCACCAGCCCCAGAGGGAAGTCTGTCCTTCCTTCTGCTTACACTAGGCTCAGGCTCAGAGGACGAGACAGGGACCTGGTACATGGGCAATCAATTACAGGTGATACCTAATATATTGCTATGATACTTGCATATCCAAATGATGAGGCAATGCTTAATTTAAAGGAGTTAAAACCAGCATTTAAATACATGGTTGCAGGTGGGGAATGGATATCCAAAGACCCTGTCCCTAAAACAGACATCAACTGTAAGAGCTGTGCTGCTTTCCAGCAACATTTTCTCATGCAAACTACCTGAAGTGCATAATTTGAAGAAAATAATTCCTGATGAAGTCCACCATGAAAGCTATAATGATAAATTGGATTAATGTAGGTCAAGTATTGCTTTCTTAAATACTATGCTTTATTTTGTCTACAAAAATTTTTAGCAATGATACTTTGGACACTAGGAATAAATTTTACATCTGCATTTTACTTTAACCTTGCTTCATTTAAACTGATTCATGGCAAAAGAAAAATGCAAAGTCTTCTTCATGCAACGTTGCACTGAGTCCTCACTTTAACAGTGAGCACTGTAAGAAGTGGCAAAACCCCCTCAATTACAAAATTCACAGGATCCTCTTTAGGTCGACTGGCTGCAAGTCACTGAACATGAATTTTAAATACTTCAGTGAATAAAAAGATAAAACTACCATTTAAGTGATATTCTATGCGTTTTCTTACTGAAGGACCAGGAACAGTTGAAAAAAATAAATACAATGATTAAAGTACTTCAATTGTGGCAAACCCAGTATAGAATAGAAATATCCTGACTTTACAAAGCATTTTTACTTCATAATTTTGAAATTTGTAGATAAATATGTGTTTGATGTCCAATAGGTATGATATGTGCAAATCCATGTATAAGATACACACATTTTTTACATATCAGATAGTATTAATATAATGGGCATAGCTCCTCAAATACTGAAAAGCGGACATGCAGTTTCTATCACAATGTGGAAAACAGAGCATAATACAAAAAAAATGTACTTAAAAAAGAGCATCAACAAAAAAGGCTGACTGGGTGTGATGGCCCCTATATACATGAATAAATAAATAATCACACACACACACAAACACACACACACACTCGCTATATATACACATGCATATATATGTTCTTAAAATACTTTGACACATTCAGTAACCCACTGGAACAATGAGAAGCCAATGCCTCTACACAGCAGCCTGACGCTGGTTTACTGCTCACCTGTACAGTACTTCACTTGAGTTATAGCTCCTAAAAATGATCCAAAAAAAGGTCTTCCTTAAAAATGTTAATAAAAGACTAATTTGGTTGTCCTGCAAGTTCTGAGAAAGCTATAAATCAAATGTGAGAAAAAATATTTTTGTGCAAAAAAATGACAGAAGAATTTAATAGAATTTACTTATTTTTTAACAAACATGTTAAATAATTCTGAAAAACATAGAAAAGAAATTGTGAATGCTTATACTTTATGGGATTTATATTCCATAATATCCTCTCAAGATAATGAAAAATTGGCCAATTCTATAAGTTTCTTTAATGAAATCACAAGGCATTTAACATGGCATGTCAAAACAAGAAGGTTGGCTTGTGACACAGGAAAAATCTGCTGTGCATAGTGCCCAAGTATGTTGCTGGTTTATATGCAGTTCCTCATCACCTGAGTCAGAAAAAGGGTACATGAGCATGGTCAGTGATGAACTTATCCTATGATTTCCTAGTATTCCATATGTTGACCAACTTCAGTCGAAAATGTTTACCTCTGAAAATACCTTTGCTAAACTTAGTCTCAGCATGCTTACATTCGGTATGTATAGAACACTCAGGTAATTAATGAGAAGTTGGCAAAACATTTTGGTGTACTAATTACAACCCACTATGGATAAATAAACAACTAATTGGCAGAAACTTATGAAAGATTATGAAAGTCTTTTGTTTTCCAGAAATCTAATAAAAATAAGAAACTACTTCTGGCTGTACCTCAGGTATCCCATTCAGCAAAATGGGGATTCTGCTACTGACTCTTTCTAAAGTTAAAAGTCTACAGATGGGAAGTGCTCTATCAGACACATATTAGTAGTAACAGTTTATTGCTGCTTTTACGATAATTACTATTTCGACTATATATGTTAAGTATGTGGTATTATTCATTATTGATAGTTTTCATATTCTGAGTGGGACCAAGATGGCATCAAGACCTAATTTAAGAACACCTACAAACTGTTCAGGTGACACCAGGCTGCAATTAATAAAATGCAATAGTGTGTGTCCACACTTTAGATATGCTGCATAGAGTGCAGGGACCAGGTTTGGCATCCCCATCCTTTGAAACTGTCAGCTATGTATTCTCAGCTCCAAACCTGGCTGACATGCTGCTGTCAGGTAGGTCAACCCCAAGCAAATGACCCAAAACAGAGTTACCAAATTTGGGTCTGTGACAGAGCAATGAAGCTGCAAGGGGGACAGGCAGTTCCCATGGATGCGCTCGCGGCTGCCAGATCTCAGTGATGGAAGAGTTTCTTTCTGTAGAACTAAAACGTGGAAGACTTTTTCTAAGCATATATTTCCTCACATCTGTGAGGAAAAGAGGTATCAGTGTGTTTTTTAGACAAATGAGAGTGCACAACTGGTTTCAGCATCAAGGAAAGGGCAAGCTGTCTCAAAATGTTATCCCTCTGCTGAGATGTCACAGCCAGATTCTCTGATGTACTGTACTGAGAAACCTTGTACTTCAGCTTCATATTTTCCATAGCAAGGTTTTCTTTTCCACTACACACTTACAACATATGACATGAGCCTTAAAGAAACTTAGTATCTTTGAGACATCTGTTTCTTTACTAAACCAAGTTGAAATTAGCCAATGAATGTGAAAGCAACTATGGGTGGACCTAGGGCTTAAACAAGACACATACACAAAGAAAAATATAGAGGTTTTTTTTTTCAGCTGACTTTCCCTACTTTATCAAGTTACAGAAGAATCTAGTGGAGTTATTCACTCACCACTACTCATTTCTCTTGTGAGGGGAAAGAAGTGTGTATTTAAATGAAAAAAAAAAAAAAAAAAATAAGGTACTTTGTGTTAGAAGGACATCAGAGAAGAACCTGATATATTACAAATCCTCTCCAGCTAATTATAAGAGTGTAACTTGTAGTTCTACAGCAAAATAAGTAATTAAAACTCATCCTGCAAAATACAGTGACCTGCAAAACTTAATTCTTTCTAGTTTTAACAGAATTGCCTATAACTCTTTTCGTTCTTGATTTACTTAACTATTTCTACTGAAAGTGTTCACTTCCTGTTAATGTAATTGTTTACCTGTGGCTTCTTCTAGTGTGGCAACATCCAGTCTGGGGCTGTAATTTCCATAACCAGCAGCAGTAAAAGCACGAATCTGGAAAACATACACTGTTCCTGGCTTTAAGTTATTAATAGAAGCTGAAGTGGACTTGGTTTTCACCGTTGAATAGGTCCTCTCCCTTTGATCCTGGAAACAATAAGACAAAAGATTAAATGACATTTACAGGTCAGATTTTATCATGGTTGCACATCAGCAACTGACAGTCAGCCTGAGTAGTTTATTTCAATTTGTTGAATGCTTTTTTTCCTCAAACATAAAAAATAAAGCATACTCTGTGGAGTTTTACAAAACACAGTGCAATGAGGAGCTCTAAGCATAACATAAAATTCAAATGGGATGTTCATGTTGTTACTCATAAAACATCTAGACATAAAACAATTGCTTCTTTGGCTCTGATTACATTTTGTGAAATTCTGTTGAGAAAATAGCTTGACCACAGTTTTCCAGGGGGATCTGCAGGGTCTGAAAAGTTCAAGGACAGGGAAACCTGTTTTTTTGTGGTCAGAGCACCTTCATTTTTTACTTTACAACACCTTTAAAAAATACAATACTGCCAATGTCTAACTGGATGGATTTTGCAACAAATAATGAAGTCCTTAACTCAGCTTTCATTTAGGTTTTTTTTTTCCCTCTCTGGCTTTTAGTCTCAGATTTTGACTCTATGACATTGAGAAAAAAAGAGGGAAAGAAGCTTGATAAGTCACCCCCCAAATGTGAAGCTGTAAGATTACAAACCCTCTGAGTAATAACTCACTTTCAAATATGACAAAAGCTGTATCACAGGTCATTAAAGTATTCAAAGCTCTACTTATTCATCACATTTACTGATCCAGATTATCTTTCAGCATAGATATGCGCAGGCCTGTTGATTTTTGGTGGCAGATGCAACCCTGATTTGAAGGGCAGAAGAGATGAATTAACCAACCATCTGAATGCACCACATGACCAGAGAAGCATAAGCTGTACGAGTCGGTGCTAATGAGATGGATACAGAGGGAAGGAATAAATCTGTAACTCATTTCAATAGCACTTAACTGGCTAAAAAATGATGGAAAACCTTCCCCTTTTCAGTCAGCAAAGCAGCAGGGCTTTTGCTGCAATACAGGGTTAAATGCAGCAGATGATAAGATTGCTTTTCTGAGATTCACTAATGGCTTTTCCTGGGTCTCGCCCAGTCTGTCATTTGAGCAAGCCCAATGGCTTGGCTAGCACCAATTTTTTCATACCTTCTCCAAGAAGATTTAAATTATATGTAAGTGAGGACCATGGTGGAATGTATGTTGGTATGTAAGAAATAACAGGGATGCTTAAGAGATGAGAAGCAAGTGTTAGAAAACTGTAAATACTGAGGTTTAGGACCATAAGCCACTGTGGAATTTCAGAGTTTGAGTTTTGATGAATAAATGAGGCTTATTTGAATTGCCAACAGTTCTTGCATTCAAAATAAATAAATAACAAAGAAATAAAAATAACCTGTGCTAGAAATCTCTCAGGACAAAGCTTACTCGGGAGATTTCAGACAGTTTCCATTCCAGCCCTAGCCAGAAGTGAGAGGTGAAAAAAACACCAGAATATTTCAGAACCATGAGAATATTTTGTTTAATTTTTCTGTGAAAAGGAGCTGAAAGTTCAGAAGCTGAAAGTTCAGATCTCTTTTTTTTTTTTTTTTTAAACTTTTAATGGAACAAAACTTAAGCTGCCTCTCATTCTGAGCAAGAAACTTCTGAAGTACTTTTCAAGCTAACAGCATTATTTTGGAAGGAAGGCAGGCATTTTAAGTATTTCTGTTAAAATTCTCTCACTGAATTAAAGGTATATGTATAGGTATGCATACATATATATCAGCTTATCTGTGACTCCTTGTAGGATGTGTTTCTTATTTTCTTTTGCTAATTTTGTTGTATTAAAAAAGTTTAACACCAGTTCTTGTCTTTGCAAACATAGGAAACTGGTAATGAAATTGTAATGCTTATTTAAAGTACTATGAATGCATAGGGAAAGTAATAAAAACTGTAATGTAAAAGTTGTAATTTTATGAAAAAGCTAGTATCCTGACCATTTTTCTGTTTCATTTTAACAGATTAGAAACTACTTTTCATATTAAAAGAAACAAGTTTTTTGTTTGTAGTTTGGGAGATTAAGTTGATTTTTTTTGTGTTCAGAGCAATTTTGTCTTTGTTAAAACATGTAAACTGTTGGGGTTTTTGTTTTGCTTTTTGTTGTTTTTTTTTTTTTTAAATCTTTATTTTGTGTTTGAAAAATTGCCTGCTAAAATTAGTAAAATTCCTTTAAAAATATTTGGTTATCTAGTAAATTTTGTTGTAAGAGTGATTAAAATGAACAACTCAAACTGCGAATTAACATCAATAAATAACCATTTTATTTCCTTCCCAAATCATGTAAAAATCTTGTGGTAAGTATATTTGTGATAATTCAGTACTGAAAATTAAATGTGACACTTGATATTAGATCCAATCCTGTCTAAATTCACCTAATTCTATGTTACACGGTAAGCTGACACGCTTACTAAGGTGCTATTACCTTGTTTGCTGAGATGAAAAGTCTTCAGAAGTAATCAAAAAGGAGCTCCTTTGTTCATATTAGGAATATGTTACATTCTGTAGTCACTTTCCCAGGGAATATGGAGGAGCCACTCTTAGTCAGGGTCCCATGACAAACATGTAGCTGAACAACCTGCCTTCACTCTGCTTTCATCCAGCTTATGGTTGCATGTGGCCCTACTTATATGCTTGTCAGAATTTTTTTATTCTGGAGTACTTCAAAGTTATCATGACTGAAGCCCTAGACACACTGAAATGAATGGCAAAACTCTGACTGACATCAATAAGATTGCAATTTCACTCTACCATAAACAGAGATCACTTCATCTAATATTGAAAAGCAGCCCTCGATTCATTGTGTTGAGAGAACAAGTGAAAAATAAATCTCACAATGCTAGGACTTTTTAAAAGGGCTTATAATAAGGAATATTTATCAGCTGAAACTGCAGGATGTGTTTTGGAAATTTTGAGACATCAAGTCAAAGCGGCCCAGTTCATAAGGAAATTCCAAATGCAGTCAAGAGTTGCATTTGATATATCATCTCAAGACTGGAATTACAGCTGCATAGAAGGAAATGAAACAAGCTTTATTCACAATGTAGAAGAGACAGGAAAATATCATGGTAAAATATCCAAGTCCAGCTTAATAAGAAGAAAGAGGAAAAAAGGTCATGCTTGAAGCAAATATTTCATTTTGAGGGCACCAAAATAAAATACACAGGATATATGATAGCAATAATAATTGCTAGTTATGAAAAATGAGTAAAATCAGTGTGACTTTGAAGAGACAGGTTAGTTGATAGCTGATAGCTTTTACATTGTTCCAGAACACAGTGAGTGAACATGAAGCAAACAGCACATTGCTGTATATTACAGATAATCTTAGCACTTACTTTCTCATAATACTTGATTTCATATTCAGTAATGACTCCATTGGGATGTTCTGGTTCCTGCCAGGAAAGCTCCACGCTTCTCTGCAGCACTCTCTCTTTCATTACTCCACTAACTTGCGAGGGAGCTGTTTGGACAAGATGTGTCAATAAATAAAAAGCAAATTTGTTGGATGCCTAAAATCAAATGTCATTACTGATCTGCCCCATGCTGAGCCACTTTCATTAAGGTAAAAGAAAGCACCTTTTCATAGCTCACAATTCAAAGCTAATGAATATTCAACCAAGACCCTATTACTGTTCATAAACTTAGAATGGAAAACGAATCAAAGTGCAAACAGCAAAAAGTGGCATTATTCAAGTTAGTCCAAAACTGAAATTGATGGGATAGGAATAACAGTTAGAGCAAATTAATTCTTATCAAGATAGCAAGGCAGATTTTTAGATTGATTGAGAATCTAAATATTTATTGCATATGTTTCTGAATTGTATGTAAAAAGGAAAATAATATTTTAGAAACAAAATAACACTTTAGGTTGATTTCATATAACTGATTCCAATTCTGCTTAAAAAATAATCTGTTGCAGTACCCAATTATCACATGACTTGACGATGAAAACAACTTTGTTGAGAGACTAAACCCACTCCTTTTCATTAGTTCAAACCTTTCCAGGACATTCTCTCTTTAGAGCTGAAGTTTCCATATTTGGTCTTGGCATTTTTTCAAAGTGTGAGACAATTTAAGAAGTAGACCTTATGAAAGAAAGGGAACACTGTCTTCCTCTACCTCACTCTACAGAGATACACATACATGTACACGTGCACACATACACACAATTTCCTAATAAACACCACCCACAAACTAGCACCATTTGAAATTTAAGAAACCACAACAATGTACAAACATTATAGAGCCACTGGCTCTCATTTTAAAATGTTTTAGACATAATTTAATAAAATGTGAGAGACTGAAAAAGTAATTAGCTGTATCAGTTTATCTCATGTAAAGACAAGATCAAATAAAAAAGGAGAGATGGCAAATTTTCTGCTGACGTGTGGTTCCAAAGGAGGCCCAACATCACATTTTTCCTAAAATATACATATTGCCACATAAGAAATCTGCTTTACAGAAGTCCTGTAAAGCAATAGCTCTTACAAAAACAAAGAACCCAACAAATCCTGATCTTGTTCTGTTTCAATTCAATAGAAGTAATTCAAGGGTGTACCACTGCTCATGAAAAAGACAAATCAAACAGGACCTGATCCTCAGGCCTCTGCAGTTAAAAGTAAAATGACAGCTTATATGTTCAGGAACTTGTTCATATTTGTAGAGCAGATTCAGAGACAGGAACGTAAAAGAAAATAAAATATAATGTTTTTTAGATCTTTTCCAAGTAGAACCTAGTACTGATTCTATACTTCAATGCTTGAGAAAAAAATCCTGAAAATTTGAAACCTTTTTCTACGTAAAAAAGAACAATCTTATTTTAGAACTGTGTACAAAACTTTCACCATGTAAAATTATGTACAGCCTTCAGATAAAACTACAAACAGGTGAATTTCACTTTCTCTTTTACCATTCACCTTGAGTCTAATTAGAATAATCCCCTTTCTATATTCTTTAGTACACACTTTCCCCTATTTAATTTAAAGAACGCAGAAATAAAATATCTACAATGCACAATCCTGTATCATTAAGGATAAAAATATAACGATAAACTAAAATTATATACAGCTCAAAAGAGACAATAATACTCTAAAAAACTTAAAACTTGAATTTTAACTTCCTTCTCACTTTAACTGTGAATTTTCCAGCCTTTTTATTATAACATGTATATTCATGTAGATTTTTAAATTAAATTTATTTACATTTCATTAGAGGCTCTAAGAGTCCATGAAAATTAAGGATTGAAGCCATGCATGATAATTTTCATTATGAACTATTATGTTGTATATAATCAATATAATCAAAGTTGAAGACCCTTAAATGTAGGCTGCCTAACTGATAAAATCCATTGGATCATGGAAGCAATATGATTTGATATACCATTCCAAAGCCAGGATCACTCTTTTTCATTCTTCTTGTACTCTTCTTTCTAAAAGCTGAGAGTATTTTCACTCTAATTAGTGGAATATATTCTTTTTTTGTAGCTAAGAGTCTGGAATGCAGCAAACTAATTTAGTCTGTCTAGCTTTCTTTGCCATGATTAACTAGTTGTCGTCTTTGTTTAAATGAGTACCACAGCATCCTGGCTGAATTTCAGAGAAGTCATTATGTTTCATGTATAATGTTCTATCTCATCCAGATAAATGTTTTCAAATTGCTAATTTTGCATTTTTAGGTGTCCAAAACTGTTAATGTTCATACTTATCATGCAACAGTTTTATATTACCTAGGTCACTGGAGTTTGTTCTCAACATTTGCTGCTTTTTATTTTAGTTTATCTTTTTTTCATTCTGTTGGTCATAGCACTCATTTTTTTTAAGCAGTGAAGCAGAATGAACTTGCTTCCCCTGTATTAGTTAACTCTGCATATGTAGGGAATGAAGAGACAAGGGGAAAGACTGTAGGCAAGGAATTAAAATTGAAAGTTCCTATGTGAGATTCCTACTTAATATCTTTACAAAATACACCACAAACAGGCATATTCCATTCTTAAGGAATTCCCATTCAAAACAAAATCTCAGTGATATGTCAACATTGCAAGACGGAGTTCAAACCTGTTAAATAAATGCACTCTTAAATATATTTCCTGTGAATTAATATTCTTTTCATCTAAGAATGGTCAGATTAGAAGCTGGTCTTGGTTTTGGGTGGAGTTTGGGGGTTTTTCATTGGTTTTGTTCTGGCTTTTCCGCCCCAATGAAAAACATTGTCCTACTTTTCATTCATAGAAGAACCACATGAAGAAGAAAATTCCAACCATAAAGATTGTTTATGTTGGTTGTTTTGAAGCCAATTATGTGGCATATAATTCCCACAGCACATGATATTCATGAAATGCAGTAAGTTACATAAGCTTAATTTGTATCCCCATGTTTGTCTGGGGAAGAAGGGAATTTTCGAATCGGTTGAAGCAAGTATCATCTTCTGGCAAGGTACACCATTCTGCAACTGTTACTGTGAGGAAAGCTCTGTAAACTAGAGCAACCATGTAAACCAATCTATTGACATAAAAGGCTGGATGTATATGCTATCTTTAGCCTGCCTTTTGGGTTGCATTTCTTGATCTGTGCTTAATGAGAGTGTACAGGTCAGAGGCATTTTGTTCTTTATTCTAGTATAATAATTTCCTCCGTATTCTCTCTCTATTTTCTCTGTGCCTTTCTTACAGACTATTTTGTAATAGTGTTTTATTTGTTCTGGCTTCCTGACACCTCCTTTTAAACCTTTAGTCCGCTTCTCATTGCCTATCCATGTTGATTAATTAACAAGCTATTTATGGTTTTGAAACAGCCATGTTTGAGCAAGCTTGAAAATGAGTTAAAGCATACAATTAATCCCTAAATACAAAATGAAGTCTAGTCTTAAATCATATAATAAAGATAACTCTATAAATCCAAATTAAAATATATTTTTCTCATTGCTAAACAATAATAATAAAAACAATGCCATCATAAATAACAACAACAACAATAATAATCCGTTTCAAGTATTTTTTTCTTTTAGTAATCTCTTTCTTGCCACTGCATCTATAGCAAAATTGTTCATGATGAAGGTACTTCTTACAGCATTTTAGACAACTTAGTACCCAGTCCTGAATGACTTGAGCATGCATAATCCCTACTGTATCACTTCAGGTTACAAAGACGCATCACTTGTCAGAGTCATTATTTCCATAATATATTACACTGGGGGATACAGGCTGTTCAAAACACCATTTGCTATGAACTTTCTTTTTCATATATCTCATCTCTTCTTTTTCTCCTTCCTGCTGACACAACATCCAATGCATCAAACACACACAGCCTCTCAGGGCTAACAGGCAGATGTACCCACACATGCTGCATAAGAAACTACTTCGAGAATGACAGGCCCTCAGCACACTCATTCACCTTTTTTAAATGCTTCAAATATACCATTCAGCAAAAGGAAAAATTGATTTTTCACCAGGTTTCAACATCACAGCCACAGAGAAATATAACTCTGCTGGGCTTTACTGATAAAGCCTTCAAGTTATATAGATTTCAAGCTGGTCATCATTTTCAGATCAAGTTATAGAAGAAGTTAAAACTGAGGTGTCAAAAAAAGAGCAGGATATTCCAAGGAAATTTTCTGTTCCAGAAAAAATATTGCATCTAGTAGGCTGATGTGTTACATCCACAATGCTAAACCAAGCATATGGTATGCTATTAATACGTGCAAGTATTTAGGTATAGAACACTGTGGTGATTACTTTGGAAGGCTTTGCTTTCAGTCCAGAGTCCTCTGGATCTGTTATAACAACATTTCTCTATCGTTAGGTATTCTCTGGTTCTTATACCTAACATTTCCCTTGATCCACAGTGTACTTTACAAAAGAAAAAAGAAAGATGCAAAAAGTAAAAAATACTAAAGCAAAACAATAAAAAACCTGGAAAAGGAAAACACGTGAAGCTGGAATTTCACATATAAGAGAAACTAGGCATAATGTACCAATTACTTGCTCAAAATCAACTGTAACACCTTTTTATTGAAAAAAGATAACCCAACCATTTCTCAGTTTTCTTAAAGGCCTGCATCTTGAGTGTGTTTCAATTCTGTCAACAGCCTCAGTCATGGGTACTTTTAATTTTATACTTTTTGAAAGGTCTTTCTAGAAGCAGCATTCTGGATATTTAGCAGTTCATGTGTATAAAAATCTATTAAAAATCCTCTGAAAAAACAGTTTCAGTCCTGCAGTCTCACTTCATGCAGAAAGTTTCAGAAATGAACAGGAGTGAATATTCCTGATGCAGGAATATTCTGTATCAATAACTTCCTCCAAATCTATATTTGCAACTTGTTTCTTTGCTCGTTATACACAGACTAATGTATGAATGGGCTATCAGCCTTCCTTTTTCATATTATTTTATAATGATGATAATGTGCTTAAGATAGTCAGAGCTTTTCCTTGTACTTGCTGACATCAATAGTGACACGTTCATAGCACAGGACCCTTACAACTAAGGAAGCACAAAAACTCTTGGATTTTTGTCTCTTTCATTTTGCAAAGACATGCATCAATCACTCAAAACCATGGGCTTGTCACACAGCAGCAAGGAGATCAATGTTTACATCCCTGTAAAACTGTGTCTTAGGGCCCAATGTAACTTTTACATTACATGAAACATTAACACATTTTCTGCAAGTGTTCTGCAGCAGTAGGGGATGTTTCGAGTATTCAGCCTGAAGGGGACATGGCTAACAGATGCAAACCATGGAAAAAATGGATCCCGATGGTTATAACCTACTCTATTATTTCTTTTTAAAATGTCTTTGCTGTCTTCTTTCTTGGCAGAAATCTTTAGATAACAGAGATGTTTTGACTCTACAACTATTTTAAGGGAGACTGGAATCTGGCATCTTACTGACAACAAACACAAAATGAACTCGTGTATATATATTTGAAAATACTCGTTAGCAGAAAATTATACTGCTGTTAGCTCTTAATGGTTGTTCAGGAAGAGAATACAAAACTCCCTGTACTCTATTAACAGTCCTGCACAAAGATTACCCAAATGGCTCCCTTCTGCACTGGCTTGTGTACTAATTTGCTCCCAAGGGAAAGCCTGTAAATGAAGTCATAACCTATCATCCCACCATGCACTGGTTTGCTCTGAAGAGAAACTTAGGTCTCAGAATTGCTGAAATTACTAAATAAGAGTGGCAGGCAAACAAATTATACACCTTGAAGAAGTGCAGCTACTGCTGTCAGGGCCCTGTGGTCAGCATGTGGCACCACACTGGTTTTGATGCTGGTCTGAGGCAAGTACCTTGACATGGGTTTGCAGGTACTGAGCAAATTTTAAGAGTTTACTATGTATGTATTTTCCCATAAATATACAAAAAGCTTTGTGTGGGGGAAAAAAATAAAATAAAAATATTTCAAATTTAGAGCACATGGCAATGCTACTCATGCCGTGACAGATATCCATTATAGATTCTGGAGGGAAAAAAAGCCTAACATTTCTCTTCATGTTTACACTAACATGTACAATAATTTTTATGTTATTTTATATGATAGTTCTTAAAAAAACCCCCAAACAAAACCAGAAATATATACGATAGCTCTTAAATTGAACACTACTAAATAGATAGATGGAAATTCGTAAGACTTCTTTTTTTGTTACAGTCCATTTCTCTCCCCTCAGTTAAGTCTCCACATGACAAAGCAGCCCATGATAAAAGGTTATTGAGTACCACTGTATTATGCCATTAGTACCCATTGCTTTGGATCAATGACAGAGAAATTCCCCACTGTGTTTACAAGCTGCAGCATTCAAAAAGAGACCCAAATAAATCAGATATTTTACACTAACAATATCCTATGGAGAAGCCATTTTAACTTCCTCTCTGACACACTTTACTTTCCGGCTCATAAATATAACACAGTGTGTGTACAATGCTCTGTGAGCCACGAGCAGAGGCACACACAGCTCTCTGGGCCACTTGGGGATGTCCTGAGTACATGGTAACAGGGAATGTAGTCAAGTAATACTTGACTGCATTACTCCATTACATTTTTTGCCATTGCTTTTGTGGTTGATAAACTCATATTACCTGCTGATCTACACAGAGGAACAGAAGCAGTAGTTACCTGAATACTTTTGCGAATCAATGAGTAAGTGTACATTTAAAAAATGAGGAAAAATCAATAGATATATTCTGAGCTCCCATAATAATACTAGGGAAGTTGTAAGAAAGCTTATTCTCAAATAGCATTCTCACCAAAAATATGTAGCAATTTACTAGTTGTTCATATCTTTTGTATATATGATGCATGTATAATAGATAAAAGTTCGGTAGTTCCTTCATCAAGCTCAAAACTCACCAGCTGGATCAGTTTTATATACAGTCTACTCTGGCAAAAATTCTGGGGACAGAAACCAATAAAAAGACAGAAAAAGAACTTACCAGAACGAGATGAAACAGTTTAGAAAGATCAGGGCTGACAGTTTGTCTATCATGTTTTGGGTTTTTTTCTGGTCAGAGTCTATGTCTAGACCCATACTGTGAACTCCCCTGTTTCGCCTGCCTGACATTTGGTACAAATATTATTGTCATGTCTGTATCCCATTTCTTCCAAAACTGGCAACTCGGGCATCAATCAGTGCTGAACGGATGCTGAGTTGCGTAACAAGTGACAACGTTGACTCCCAAGGTATCCACAACTCTTGCTTTGTGAATAAGTTTTGACATGTTAGGCACAAACCTGATTCTTACAAATGTGTTAGAGCAACAAAACAGCATTACAAATAACAGGGAGAGGCTTTTGTTCTCCTGAAGCATTTGTTTTCCTTTGCAGAAGAAATATTTCTATGTTAATTAGATTTTTCTTTTGTCCTGCCTTCTTTTGCGATTCATCTTTCATAACTCTTTTTTTTTTTTTTTTTTAAAGAAACATCTGCCACCAGCTTTGCAGTAAATCTTTGCCACACAGGTATTATTCTTCATTAAAGAAAACAAAACACCACAAAACTCCCAAAGATGAGGATACTCTTTTCCCTGGTGGGCTACTCAGACACATTACGTTCTCCTCCTGTCTCCAGTCATCTCTGCTGGCAAGTGTCAATTACAGACATGGGTTTTAGGGAACGGAAGGATAAAGCACAATTTACAAATACTTTCCTCTGGAAGCAGACAGGTGTAATGACTGAGACTGTTTGCTGTAATTGAATTTCATGCTGTCATCTATTCAGTCACAAAAAGATGTCAGCTTCAAGGATGTTACTCATGGGAAAAAAAAACAAAACCAAAACCCCTTAATACATTCTCATTGCTACTGTAGAGCTAATATTGCCACCCCAGTTTCACTTGTCTAAAAGTAAAAGTTGTTTTTGCTGGAGGATATGAGGCGATTAGAGCTGTGGCTTTGGAGACCTATGGACTAGTACAATTATGTTTATTTAGCATAGCATGTCCAGGAGACAATTGACTGAATTCCAGCCCTATAACAAAGTATTTTGTTTCAGACATGGCCAACAAAAAATGTGGAAACAAAGTGCTATGCCAAAAAAATAAGAACAGTTGATCAAATATTAACAGAAAAGCACATAAATATTCTATAAAGATGTCAGCACAAAACAATAATTATCACTGTGCCAGAGGTTTGATCAAACTGATGCTTTCAAAGACATAATTGTTCAGTGAGGAAAAAAACATTACTTTACCAACATTCCTAAAATGTGTACAACTTCTGTTCTAGCCTTCCAGATTCCTGTGAAATGCATTATAATGGCACTGCTAACGATGGGCATATTTCTGAAAGCAGCATGGGTAGTATTCCCAGGGAACACAGAAAGAATTCCTTGCAAAAATGGCTCACTTTTTTTTTTTTTTTCATGTTATGAGCCTGTACTTCTCCCAAAATGCATTAAATATCTAGAATTTACAGAGGCAGAGAAATATCTGTCTGAGAATCTCTGCTACAGTGATAAATATCAGAAGTAACAAGCCTGAAGTTAGTGTCTATGCGCAGGAGTGAAAGTCATGTCCGTGAGAGGAAGGTCAGGCACAGCAGTCAGCCTACATCTCCCTCGGTCAGGGCTTGTGGAAGAAGCAGTTTACTAAGCACAGTGAGGTCACTACTGTGGGGAACTGCCACTGGAATAACTACAATATTCAAGATGTCCCTTGAAGTACCAATACTCACATACTTTGCAATAAATGAGAAAAAAAATGCATTTTGTTGATTGTCACAAATCAAATGATTTGGGGAGTATTCATGAGCTGTTCAAAAAAATGTCATGCAAAAGCAGAAGGCAAACCCATTATCTTGGGGGGATATTTTATTAAGTGATTCTAGTTGATTTATTTGAACATACAACATAAATATTAACACCTGCCTCTTAAGCAGAAACAATTTGAGATAATGCATATATTTAATAATAAAATATGCAAAATATGTATGAAAATACTTTCAGTTTGTTTAAATTTTTCTTTTTTGCAATCGTTAATATTAAAACTTGTAAAAGCTCTATAAGATAAACTGGCATTATTTAAAAAAAAACCCAAACAACGCAACCCTATCATCTATTATACAAACAGCAAACTCTAAACATAATTTCCAAAAGACCTTAAATACTCTTGACTCTGAATAATAGACATTGTTTCCTAAAAATGCCTATTTTTTAAAAATAACTTTAGATTTGGGGGCATTTTTTTTCATTATTTGAGAACATGCTATGGTTCAATGCTTCTCCAATGCTTGCTCACCATAAAACCTTGCACAAAGACTTGTATGATGCAGAAATATTAAACTGGAAAGACATCAATCATTTAACGAAAAAAATTACTACGCGGTTATAAAAGCTGTACAGAATCATCATCTTTTTACAGACTTTCTAGAGGCTTCACTTCCCTGAATGCTATGAGGCTCTAAGGAAAACCCAAGTTCTGTATCCAAAGGTTAACTTCTTGGAGATTTAGATTATGAAAATGTCAATTGCACAAATTATAAACCCATTTAGCTTTCTGATTAGTTCCACTTTTAGCATAGCATTTAGGGCTCAATTCTGACCTCTCATCAATTATGTTTTAGTTTAGCTGCATTGATTTTATCTAAGTTATCCTTGCTTTATACCAATGGAAATAAGATCAGAATCAGGTCCTAAGGGTAAAGTAATTAAAAATTTAATTACCACAACTGATCATGCAATGTAGCTACATCATTAATTGGTTACTTTTTTTTTCTTTCAACAAAAAAAGATTAAAATTTCTTTGCCAATTTCACAGAGATAGATTTTTACTTTTTTATTTCAGAAATAGTTCTGGATGGGATCCAACTTAGGCACCTGGGTGTACCTACCCTTTAGGAGACTATTGCTCTCCTAAATTAAGTGTGTAAGTTTTCCAAAAAAATTTTGCTCCCTGTAATGCAAAAGTAATTGCATTGGAAACATCCAGAAAGAGCTCCTATCTGTTTAAACTGAGACCCATATATTTGAAAACATCTGCATTTTAAGACCCTTGAAATTCTCCACTTTACAATGAATGTAGGCACCGATTTTAAGAAAAACGGAGACCTGGTACACCAAATAAACCTGATGCATAACATCTACATACTTTTTAGGTGAGATAGACATCATCTTCCCTCACTATTTAGATTTTCCTCCTATTTCCTAAATTTTCCTTTTATATTTAAGGAGGTGTATGCCTTGATCCTTAACACACCTTACAGTAATTAGTCTGGAGTCTGCTCTGACTTACTTCTCCAGGTTTCTACACACAATAATGTAAGTCTAATTCTCGATGAACTTGGGAGGCAATTTTGGAAGCTGCTGCCTAATTGCTGTAAGTACTTGCACAACTTGCTAGTTCACAATTATAGGGAATCAATTTAATACTGAAAATATTCCTAAGCAGAATTGAAGTGTGAATGAACATTTTATAAGGAAAAAACCCCTTCAAAACAAGGCCAGAACAGCAGCTTCTGGGTCTGATTGTCTGTCAATTTTTAATGGTGTGAATAAGTAGTGACTGCACTGACTTCTTTCATCCTGATGTTGAACTTTAATCAATAACCAGGATGAAGGAGATGAAAATGGAGCTCTTTGCAGTTAACAGAAAACCATGAAACATTTAGTCAGAAAGGTTAAACTTAAAAAACCAAACCAAAACAAAACAAAAAAAGATACAAAGCTGGTTCTGTTTTATTGCAGAATTACTCAATATATTGGAAAAATAAGTGAAATTGCATAAGCAACATTCAATAGCTTATTATAGTTCTATTTATACTAAATAATAAACTTTACATCCAATTCTCCATTCCCTCACTCATACTGAAGGTATTGGGAGAGTGGTCTCTCTCTCTCTCAGACTGCATCCAACATAGGCTGTCCTGTTACATAGAAGTAAGGAAAAAATGCTGTCTACGTATCTTATGAGTCCTTCCAGGTTGTACATGATACAGCAGAAAGACAGTAAAACTGGAATGTAACGAAAGAAATTAAACTTGAGTCATAACCACAGTTCTATTCTGTGTTTTAAAGAAAATGACTGTTTTCCTATGCAGAATCTGTGGAGAATTTTTCAATTACTGTTTTCCATGAGAGGGTCCAAGCCCACAGTAAAAATTACTGCTACCTATATGTACCTATAACACAAAAGTTGCTTTCACTGTCATCATCAGAAGACTTCAACTTAGTGATTCCAAGGAACATCACCCAGTAGAGCAACTCAGTTTACATGACTGAACACAGTGTACGATATGGTACACATTTAGATTAGCCAAACAATGACAACATTTAGACCAAGTGTATTAAATATCTGAATGTATAAGGTTGTGCAGCATCTAAACAGAAACAAAAATAGGACTATATCCTCTGAATATCAGTCTATTGCCTTATTAATTTGAAAAAGCTCTGGTGCAATTATTTATACTCATGAATGTATTACAATACATATATTAAGATGGATATACGTCAGAATCATGAACATCTATAATTTTCTTCCATAATATATACGGTACAAGCACTGCTTCCCATATGAAATGGAAAAAAAACCCCAAACTGTTGGAACTGGAATTTCCCATGATAATAAATATACTGAATGTTCCCTTAAATGTGCATATAAAAACCCTCCCTTACAAGATAGCTATGCTAAAACACTTAGAAACTCCCCTTGTGATTATTCAGTGATAAAAATACTCAATCTCCTCATTACCTAGATATGAGTTTCTGTAGGTCTTTACATGAGTCCCACTGAAAAAGGTAGAACAGTAGGGAGATTATTTCACTAATCAAAGCTCTACTGCATTAAAAAACCCACCAAAATTCCCCCTTTTTTTCTGATTAGCCAACGGTGGTTGAATTAGTCATAAAATAAATCTGGCAATGATAAGGGCATGTCTTACTTTAAATCTCTACTTGAAGGGGTTTTCTTTTTTTAACCTTGTAATTTCTCTAATCCAAACTAAATTAAAGGTTTATGAAATAGGCATATAAAGTCAGATAATATAAAGACTCATGGCACTTTTATAATAACATTTGTGTCCCACAGGAACCAATCAGAGCTTCGTATATGCAGTAAGGGTGCCGATTAAATAGGATAGATACCTTCAAACAGACATGATTGCAAACTGATTTTAGGACTAGAGCATCCAACAGGCTTATCTTTATTCAAAGAGCATTTACTATATACTGGCTGCATACATTTCGATGTTTAAGGTAGTATACAATTTATCAATAAAAGTCTCCTTACCTAAAGACAAATGTCACCTTTTCCCCAAGAATGCAATAGCTGCCTGGGCTGATCCCACCTAATTTTGCACCTGAGCTATTAAAAGACAAATCTACCTTCCTGTAACGGGTTTGCATGACAAGGTTTTTGTAGCAGGGGGGCTACAGGGGTGGCTTCTGTGAGAAGGTGCCAGAAACATCCCCCATGTCCAACAGAGCCAATGCCAGCCAGCTCCAAGATGGATCTGCTGCTGGTCAAGGCTGCGACCATCAGTGACAGTGGTAGCACGTCTGGGGTAACAGAGTTAAGTAAGGGGGAAAAAATACTTCTGTGCAACAGGCAACTGCAGTCTGACAGAGAAGTGAGAATATGCAAGAGGATCAACTCTGCAGACACCAGTGTCAGAGGAAGGGGATGCGGTGGTCTAGGCAGCAGAGCAGAGATTCCCCTGCAGCCCATGGAGAAGACCAGGCTGTCCCCTTACAGCTCATGGAAGATGATGGGGAGTAGAGATTCCACCTGCAGGCAGTGGAGGACTCCATGCTGGAGTAGGTGAATACCTGAAGGAGGCTGTGAGCCCTTGGAAAGCCTGTGCTGGAGCAGGGCCCTGTCAGGACCTGTGGCCTTGGGGAGAGAGAAGCCCATGCTAGACCAGGTTTGCTTGAGGGACCCATGCTGGGGCAGTTTGTGAAGAACTGCAGCCTGTGGGAAGGACTTGTGTTGGAAAAGTTGTTGGAGGACTGTCTCCCATGGGAGGGACCCCACGCTGGAGCAGGGAAAGAGTGTGAGGAGTCCTCCTCCTGAGGAGGGAGGAGGGAAAGAGACAACATATGATGTACTGACCAAAACCCCCATTTCCTAACCCCCTGTGCCGCTTCAGTGGAGGCAGTAGAGAAATTGGGAGTGAAGTTAAATATGGGAAGAAAGGGGGGGGGGGGGAAGGTGTTGTTAACATGTAGTTTTACTTCTCATTATCCTACTCTGATTTGATTGGTAATAAATTATATTATTTTTTGTAAGTTAAATTTATTTTGACTGTGATTGTAACTGAGGAATGAATTCTCCCTGTCCTTATCTCTACCCAGGAGACTTTTGTTGTATTTTCTTCCCCCCTGTCCAGCTGAAGGGAGGGATAGAGCAGCTTTGCTGAGTCAAGCCACCACACCTCCCTTAAGATCCTTTCAGTTAATTGAGAAAGACATCCTCCTGGTCATTTTAATCTTATGGAGAGCAAGTCGTAGGTTGGTTGGCCTTTAAGTTAGGTTTTGTTTTCCCAGGTGTGTCCTGAGATGGAGCCTCCATTACTTCACTGCCAAGACTGGTTTTTTTCATGCTACAGCTTTTGTCACGTTTCGAGGTTCTTTTATTATTTTATCAGCATTATTCAATTTTAAATGGTTAGTCTAATGCTTGTTTTCTGTGACAGAAATAGATGCTATTTTTTTGTATTTTCATACATTTATTACCCATAAATGTAAACTCATATGCCTAACTTAAATTATTGAGTCTATGCAGTAGATGATACTTAATGAAAAAAGGAAATATAATCAAGGAAAAGGGCTGCCCTGAAAGGCCTCCAGAGAGACATCCTACCTGGTACAGTTCAGGCATCAGTTAGGGAGGCAGGACTTCCCTCTGATGGACCTCAGAAGCATTTGCCACTCTTCAAGAGGTAAACAAGGCATATCCTTTTAAGGATTCTGCTTTACCCAGACCTTAAAATTTTTGTTACGTGATACACAGCAAAATTTGGCAGATGCAGTCTACCACCTACCCACCTTTCTGCTGCAGTCTATAACTTTTCTCCAATATCCCTAGAAACCACTCTCGCCCCCTGGATACAAACAGACTTTTGAGTTTCTGCAGTTGAATTCCACAAGACTGCATTCTATTGAACACATTTACACAAAAGATTTGTAGATATACTTGATATATGGGGATTGTGACTAATGCAGATTTGTGAGGTGCAACATGCAAACAGCTAGTGAGTCAACCTACAGCACAACAGTATGTCTTAAGCAACCAAGCCTGGACTGAAGGTACAGGATCCCCCAAAACTGTGCTCAAAACATACATTTTACTGTACAGCCAGTCTATCTAGATGACATACTTTTAACATCAAGTATGTACTTCTGCCCTTTTCAATTCTGTGGTAAAAAACTGGCAAAGAATTAAAAAAAAAAAAAGAAAAAAAGAAAAAAAATCCTACATTATTAATATGGTATTTCAAAATACTTAGAATATATGCATTTTTTCATGCATATACTTCTACATACATATATATACTTAATAGCAAGCTAGGTCTCAAACCCTACCCCTCAAAAACCAAACAAACCAAGAAAGATAATCCAAATCTGCAGCATTTTTGCACAAGATGTACTCAATTAGTGTGGAATTATCCTATTTTCTCCTTTCCTTTAGTTTTTATACTAAAGGGAAAGGATGTGGTTTTTTGCATTCAGTGCTTTCTGTATGAGAAATCAGATGACTGCATCTGCTTTGTTGACTTTAACATGAAGAAAGAGAAATCTGCAAACGTTCCTCCCCTGCCCTGACTGTATAATAGCAAGTGAAGTGCCATAGCTGGTCTTCAGTACTGGCTCAGTACTTCCAGAAGGTCAGGGATGCAAGCATTTGGCTAGAGTTTAAAGGAAGTTTAACTGGGGAGGGGGAGGGGGTTAGTTAATGACTTAACCTGCTCTGAAACTCTGTTAAGCTGTCTGCAAAGATACAATGACAATAAAAACGTTAGAGTGAAGAAATTCTCCTTACCTATAGAATATCAATGCTTATCAGAGGAACTTTATCTTGTTCTTAACAAGTTGAATCATGAAAAACAAGATCAATAAGGGAGGATGTCTTTAAAGCTCCACTGTTGCATAATGGAAATTACTTTGAAGAGCTGGCTGTGTGTTTATGGAGAGTTAGCAAACTGTCCCTGCAGGCGCTGGTGACATTAGGCAGCTTAAAATACAGTATTTTACTTGAAGCGTATCTGACTCATTCTATTGGCATAAACATCACATGTTTAGCATTAACTGCTTTTACAACCTGCTTTATAAATACATTTTTTCTTCCCTTTCCAACGGCTGTCTTCTCCTTTCTTGTGTTACAAATATTTTTACTTGTTACTTTTGCCTCTGACAGTTTGACGGTTATTACCTTAAGACATTGCAGGTGTTCTTTAGTTCTTTTCAAAGAATTATTTAGGTACCTAAAGCCTTCAGCACATTAACAGGTGACTAATTTTTAATGGTACACCTAAAAGAATAAAGCTCAAAGGCAGAAAATACAAAATGAAAATAAAATGGCGACAGAAGCAATTAATGCTTTTCAAAAACCCAGTGGTATTATTTTTAAGCTGAAATAAAGAACGGTCTAATCACTAGCACTTTAGAACATGGCACTGCAATGCTCAGGTTTTCATAAATAGAACACACTCCTAATTACGCTGTTAATCAGCAGAGTGAAAGGTGGATCAGCAGTGTTACCATTTGCTACAGATACCACCGTTGCCACTGGTCACCCAGACAGCGGCAGGTTTGCAGGAATGCTATTTTTGCTTAAACTATGAGTGCCTGGTAAGAGTGATCTGAATTCACTTTTTTATAGACTTCCTGTATTCTTTCTACATTCTCTTGTTTTGTCTGTATTAAATAGTAAAAACAATGACAAAGCGTTTCCAGTATTGACTCAACTATTACCTATGTAATGTTTTGTGCTCTTAAACACACTCAGATTTTTAAAATCAAGTTTTGGAGTTTGAATAACAAAATGGTAGAGTTAAATGAAACCTAAATTCTACAGAATTTGCATTATGAAATGGGGACAAAGACTTCAAGTGTCCTTGCTAGAGGAGAACCAAAGAGCATGGAAAAGACGAATTGCTTAAATATAGCAAAATATTGCTAGAAGGATGGGAATGAGAGGCAACCCAAAGTTACATATACTTCAGAGTAACCTCAGGAAAACATACTTTCAGGTGTCCTCTACTATAGCTACAGAAAACTTGTACTTGCTATAGAAGACTTTTCTCTGCAATGTTTGCCCATGGCAGATAAAGAAGATTACATAAACTGCACTAGTAAAATGGGTATTGAGTGGTTTAAGAGACAACTGTGTTTTAACAGAGATTGTCCAAACTGGGCTCTTTTTCACATCCAGTGATTATCTTTCATCCTTTTAATTACAAATGGTGAATTCACTTTAAATTAATAAACAGTGACGTAAATCTAGCCAGCAGGTAACACCTATACTAGTAGCCTGTATCCCCAAGGGACTGGAAGGTAAGATGGTGTGTACCACATGAGAGAGAGGTCCCAGGAGTAGCATGCTGCCGAGGGCTGAAAAAACAAATTACATCGTTTAATCACTGGAATCATCCAGCCTTGTGTTAAATCACAGATAAATTTAAGGGAAAAAAATAAATTACGTGACTAGAATAAAAAAGAGATCCTAATGAAATTCATTTTTGTCCTCATTTGTTTTCTTCCTGACTCTCTTGTCATAGTATTCAAACACAATTTTCTTCCATATAAAACTTGTGTCTTTTTACACTTTTTCAAATTCTCAAAAGATTCATTTTTTCAAGGTAGGTCTTTTGAAATTGCCAGCCTTAACAATGGTTTATTTAATGCACTCTGTAAAACTATTTCTCTCTTAGACATATACTTTTATTTACTGACTCGATGTTTCATCTTTCTTTTTAACTTTCTAAGTTTATTTTACAGTTGCATTCTTTCACAGCCCTAAGGTAAACAAAAACCTAACCTGTGTATACCAGCATTCAGCTTTTTAACTCAAACTCTCTGCACAATGAAGTCTGTGCTATGGACTTTCATTCAAGACATATCACCAGGCACTTTTTTGTTTGGTTGGTTTATTTATTTTCTGGCCTACTTGATTTATTAGAATATCAGCCATGAATAGAAGCTAATATACCTGCTCTGCTTTAACTGTTCACCAGTTAAATAATTCTGCTCACTAGAAACAATCAATACTACAAATGACTTGTGTGCTAGTGACATTAAAGAAACAAGGAAGTGTTAAACTGATGACCCTCTAATTATCACATCTTTACTGAGGCAATGGCAGCATATTTATATATGCTGTTGGGCTTTTATATTGCCAGGACATTGATTTTTGCCAATTAATGAATCTCTGTATCCCTAGAGAACACTATTTTTTCTTGAACTAGACAGAGATCTCTGATTACACAAAGATGTTCCTGGGAAAACATTGTAATTTTCCATTTTAATGTTCTTTTATTCATGAGAAACAGCTAACTGATTTTATTGGGATAATTATAATCCGCAAACCCACCCAAAAAAAGAAAAAAACTCAACCAACCAAAAAAAAAAAAAATCACAAAACAGACACACCAACCACAAAAGTGATGACAACAACAAAATATATCACTACCTTATGTTTCCCTGACCAAAAAAAAAAAAATATATATTTGAATACGCCCATGTGAAGGCAAGCTTGAGTTTTGTAATACAGATTTTATAATAACCAGGTACTACAACAGCAAGTATTATTCTAGTTTAAATAGGTTCTCTCATCTAATGATCTAAATTTTCTTAGTCATAATTTCACCTAAAATATGTATTGTTTCTTAACATTTCTTAAAATATCATTTGAAATACTACTTTTGAAGCATGTTGATTAAAAAAAAACAACACAGGAAACAAGAAAGTTTGGTACTAAAAGAAATATATCCTTCTTAGATGTTACAGATTTCTACCTAAAATGGAGATGAGAAACTTAAGTACCTTAAGCATCAGTAACAGTGGTTGAAAGGTGTCTGGGTGCCTCATTCTCTAATAGTGACATCGGACTAGAAAAGGGAAGTACATCCTCATGCAGCTTCAGGCACTAAGTGGTACACCAAAGTTAAAAATAAAGTCTCCAAGACTCCTTAAAGACACATTCCAATCTAATATCCCTAAGTCTTGCTGTTGGATTTAGGGCAGTTTAAAAAAAACAAAACCCTTTATCACTAGCATGCAGACTTCTGGTTAGGTGCTAAACTGAAAAGGATTAAAACTAGGCCTGAGTCCTTATCTAGAAAGTGTATGTGGCTGAACTTACATGGATATATTCTCCCATGGGAGTCCAGAAAAGCAGGTTTTTTGATCAAAATATCATCTACTGCGCAATTCCAATCTCAGCTGGCCAAAGTTTGCCACAAAGGTCAGTAAAGCTAGTGTATGGGATAACACAAAGCAAACCAAAACACTAAACAACATCCTACCAAGAAGGTATTTCAGTCCAGAATTAGCAGTGTTTAGGTGCTCCATTTTGTATTTCCTTACTCCTTCATTCTTAACGGTGGAAACGATGGCATCCCTTTCTTAAACAAGGTGAGAGGAGAATTCAGGGCATGCTATTCACAGTGTTGTTCCTGCTAAAAGCTTGGTCTGTTCAAGTGTAAACATCTATCTACTGATATATGCTAACAAAATGCAGGAAAATAAGACTGAGCTGGCTCTACAGCTCTTCCAAATAGGTTTCTCCTCTGTATATCTAGGGCTTGGCCACAGCTCAAGGAGAAAATACTCCTGTCATTTAAAGGAAATTGTCTCAGCAATGACATTCTACTACTTACTGCTTGTATGATTTTAGCTTACACAATGCTGAATATTAAATGCTTGGGTTTTACTTATTAATTACACCCATTTATTGTCACTGTTTCCTTTTACAGGTTAAAGAAATTTTGTAGTAAAATAATTACAAGTCCTGCATTGCAAAGAAAACTTATGACTTGTTTTAGGAACTAATGCTAATACTGCTACTACTAATTCAACTTTGCATTAAATACCTTTCCTTAGATCAGAGATTACGATTCTCTTTATTAAAAAAAACCAAACAACAAACTTGCTCTTGAGATTCAGCTACATGATAAAGAAGAGGCTTTCCAATGCAAAAGAAAAAGTGGTTGCTATAATTTTATTTTACAAGTGATGACTTAAAGGGATGCTTCTTCTGGTGGCATTTTTCATTATTTAGTTTTATTATTTTTTATGTTATGGAACTTTACCATTGGGATATAAGGTTAGCTTTTTGGCTGACACAAATGAATAGAGTACAAATGAATGCTATAATTTAATTTCTATATGGATCTATTATGTCTGTAAATTGTTTTGATTTTCTGCACAGTGACCAAAATTAAGCTTACTGTCATACAACTTCCATGAATGATTAATTCAGGCCAGAACTTAAGTTTACATGTTCTATTACAATATGAATAAATTTTTTTTAACTATAGTAATATACTTAAACCTCTTAACCTCTTTAGAAGTTAACTCAGTGTGTTTGGTTAATAAGGGACACTTCTAATGCATATTTATAGATTGAAGCACTAGGATATTCTTTGAAAAAAAAATTCTGTACAAGTCAAATGGCTCATAATACTAAGAGTAAAAAATCAGCACTATACAAGATAAACATATAGCAATGGATATTCTAATATACTTTATATTATAGTCTCTATATAACTTGGAATACATAATGCATATATATGTAATGAATAGTGTATATTTAAAATACAGGAATGAATAACTAGTTACAAATAGTTTGACAAAAACTTTTATCAATAATTTATTAGTTTTATTTACTTATTTACAGGGGCTTTACATGTCCCTCAAAAAAACCCAACAAAAACAATCTCAAAACATCAAAAGCAAGAATACTCTTCAATATTTTGCAATATATCTATTTTCAGAAAAGTTTTCATTGTTATGAAAATATTTCCCTGGTAATTATTTAGACTATTTTAATATTAGAACTATTTCCAATATTAGAATCATAGAATTGTTTAAGTTGGAAACTTCCCTGGGAGCCTATTCCAATGATTGACAACCCTTTCAGTGAAGAAATTTTTTCTAATATCCAATCTAAACCTCCTCTGGTACAACCTGAAGCCATTTCCTCTTGTACTACTAGTTGTTACTTGGGAGAAGAGAATGATACCAATCTGGCTACAACATACTTTCACGTAGTTGTAGAGAGGGATCAGGTCTCCCCTCACCTGCACCAGACTAAACAACACCAGATCTCTCAACCAGTCCTTATAAGATTTTTCTCTCCAGGCCCTTCACCAGGTTTGGGAAGAGTATAGGAATGCTGCCCAGTTATGTAAGTTGAGGTCAGGAAGGCCAAGGCACAACTCAAGGTGAATTTGGCAAGCGATGCTAAGAATGACAAGAAAGGCTTCTACAGGTATGTCAACCAGAAAAGGAAGGTTAAAGAAATCGTGATCCCTGCCCACGATGAGCAAAGCTGACAAACTGGTAAAAACAAAAAAGAAGGCTGAGGTTCTCAACAACATTTTTATCTCTGTCTTCACAGAATCACAGAATGTTAGAGGTTGGAAGGGACCTTGAAAGATCATCTAGTCCAACTCCCCTGCCAGAGCAGGACCACCTAGATTAGGTCACACATTGAACACATTCAATGTCTCCAGAGAAGGAGACTCCACAGCCTCTCTGGGCAGTCTGTTTCAGTGCTCAGTCTATTTCTGTTTCAGTCACCTTCACAGTGAAAAAGTTTTTTGTTATGTTCATATGGACCTTCCTATGCTCCAGCTTGCACCCACTGCCCCTTGTCTTCTTATCATTGGACAACACTGAGAAGAGCCTGGCTCTGTCTTCCTGACACTCACCCTTTACATATTTATAGACATTAACGAGGTCATCTATCAGTCTCCTCCAGGCTAAAGAGACCTCAGCCTTTCCTCAAAAGGAAGATGTTCCACTCCCTTAATCATTGCATCCAGAGGGTAGTGTTCAGTGGCCAAATGTCCAGATGGAGAGGGGTGACAAGTGGTGTCCCTCAGGGATCCATACTGGGACCAGTGTTGTTTAATATCTTTATTAATGACATTGACAGTGGGATCAAGTGCACCCTCAGCAAGTTTGCAGATGACACCAAGCCCAGTGGTGCAGTCGACAGGCCAGTGGGACAGGATGTCATCCAGACGGTCCTGGACAAGCTTGAGAGGTGAGCCCTTGCAGACCTCATAAAGTTCAACAAAGACAAGTGCAAAGTCTTGCACTTCGGTTGGAACAATCCTCACTACCAGTACAGGCTGGGGGATGATGTGATAGAGAGCAGCCCTGAAGAAAAGGACTTGGGGGTACTCATGGATGAAAAGCTGGACATGAGCCAACAATACGTGTGGCCAGCAGACTGAGAGTTCTACTCTGCTCTGGTGAGACCCCACCTGGAGTATTGTATCTAGCTCTGGAGCCTTCAACACAAGAAGGACATGGACCTCTTGGGGCAGGTCCGGAGAAGGGACATGAGGATGAAGAGAGGGCTAGAGCCTCTCCTCTGAAGACAGGCTGAGAGAGTTGGACTTGTTCAGCCTGGAGAAGAGAAGGCTCAGAGGAGATCTTATAGTGGCCTTCCAGTACCTGAAGGGGCCTACCAGAAAACTGTAGAGGGACTGTTTGTGAGGGTATGTAGTGATAGGACAAGGGACGATGGTTTCAAACTGGGGCAGGAGAGGTTTAGATTAGACATTAGGAAGACGCTCTTCACTATGAGGCTGGTGAGACACTGGAACAGGTTTCCCAGAGAGGTGGTGGAAGCCCCATCCCTGGAGACATTCAAGGTCAGGATTGATGAAGCTCTGAGCAATGTGATCTAGTTGAAGGTGTCCCTGCTTACTGCAAGGGGGTTGGACTAGATGACCTTTAAAAGTCTCTTCCAACCTAACACATTCTATGATTCTATGATTAATTGCCCTTCTTTTGACACAGTCCAGCATTTCAGTCTGTCTTGTAGTGAGGAGCTCAAAACTGAACACTATACTTGAAGTGCAGCCTCACCAGTGCCAAGTACAGGGAGATGATCACTTCCCTAGTTCTACTGGCTATACTATTTCTGATGTAAAGCAGGATGCTGTTGGCCTTCTTGTTGACCTGGGCACATTGCTCAGACTGCTCAGACAGCTGTTAACCAACACCCCCAGGTCCTTTTCTGCTAGACAGTTTCCTGGCCACGCTTCCTTGGCCTGTAGTGTTGCATGTGGTTGTTGTGACTCAAGTGCAGGACCTGGCACTTGGTCTTGTTGAACCTCATATAGTTGGACTCAGCTCCTTGATCCAGCCTGTCAAGATCCCTCTGGAAATAGAGCTGTCCTGCCCTCAAGCAGATCAACTCTGCTGTACAACTTGGTGTCACCCGTAAACTTACTGAGGGTGCACTCAATCCCCTCATCCAGATCATTAATAAAGATATGAAAGAGAACAGGCCCCAGTACTGAGCCCTGGGGAACACCACTTGTGACCAGCCACCAAGTGGACTTAGCTTCATTCACCACAAATCTTTGTTGTTTCTTTAAAAGAAAAAAACCCAAAAACCTAAGAACTGTTCCTTTAAAAAGCCACAATGATCACTAGCATATCACTATGATTACTAGCATAATGACTTGTTTAGAAAGAACCAAAAAAATCTGTTTTTTACTGCAAGGTTTCTGACCTGAAGCGTAGTTAAATGTGGTGAGTTGAATAGATATCAGGCGTCACCAAGCTGCTCTATTATTTCTTCAGCAGTACAGGGAGGGGAGTAAAAGAAGATGGAAAAAAACTCGAGGGTCAAGATAAAGGCAGTTTAATAAAGCAAAAATCTACATACAGAAGCAAAGGAAAATCAAAAGATTTATTCTCTAGATCCCCTCAACTGCTGATGTCCAGCTACTTCTGGGGAAGCAGGGATTCTTTGTGCATTATGGTTCCTCTGGAAGGAAAACATTTTAAATAATGTAAATAAAAATTATCCCCTTTCCTCTTCCTTTCTTTTAACTTTTATTGCTGAGCAGACATCATACTATATGGAATATCTCTTTGGTCAGTTTGGGTAAGATGTTCTGGCTGTGCCCGCTCCCAAGACCTTGCCCACCCTCAGCCTGCCAGTGAGGGGGAAATGTTGGAGACAGCCCTGATGCTGTGCCAGAACTGCTCAGCAGAAGCCACAACACTGGTGTGTTATCAGCACCTTGCCAAGTACCAATACACAGCTCAATACACCAATACACTGTGAAGGTGGCTATGGGCAAAGTTAACTCGGTCTCAGCCTCTCATACAGTACTTCATCAGTCTTCCACAGAAGTGATATTTTAACTGTTCTAGATGACAAAAATGTGCTGGCCTAAACTTTATGAAGTCTCCGAAATGTAATGTAAGACATATATCAAATCCACCTCAAACAAACCTGCAGATACTCAAGTAACTTTTCCTAATCTAAAGTTCAAAAGCTGCATCATGTCATTCCTAATAAAACAGTGTATAGCAGAGGTTTAGGAGAGAAGACACAGGAAATGTGTGTTGAACTAGCAGATAAAGACTTTAAACAGTGGAAAGAAATTTGAAGAATATGTATTGTTTCCCAGACAGAACCATTGTAAATTGGCTTAATAAATGAGTATGTCCTAATTGCTCAGGAAGTTCCAAAAATTAGTATCATAAATCTGTCCTTCAGAGTAAGGACATTTGTCTACTTCAACAAGCAGTACGTTGGCACAAGTAAACAGGGCATTAGCATTTCACCTTGTCCTTGGCAAAGCATGCCATTGTTACTTAAAGTAAAAGCTTTTTGGGTTAGAGAATACATTTTTATATGTGTATCTAAAAACTAACTGACATAGTCAGCCTGAAGTCTGATGGGAGCCTTTCAACACTATTCTAAAAGAAGAGAAAAAACAGTATGCAAAAAGCCCTGATAATGACACTGTATTTCAGCTAGTTTGGTAGTAAAAATTTATATGGCCCTGAAGATGACAGATAATTTTAAGTATGCTTCCAAAAATAAGGTGAAAAATCCAGTGATTCCATGGATTTAATAAACCATGTTCACAGAAGAAAAATAACAAAATTATATCTACTTTTCCTTGCTTTATCCATCACTCCTTGCCTTTCTTTTCCCTTATCAGAAATAGCTGTATGAAACAAGATATGCTGCCTCTATTTCCATCTCGGCTAGCAGGACTCAGTTCTGCAGAAAAATTGTAATGTTGGTTTTTGACATCACAAATAATGTTCAGAGTAGCAGGTCTTATCACAAGTTTTGGAGTAAAGATTTTTGAACAAGACACCAGGAAAAGGTAAGTCACAAACAGAAAAAGCAGAAAAGTATCTTGAAAAGAATTAAAATGGTTCAGTGAAAGAGTTAAATAATCATTTATATCTAGTTCAAGTAAAGGCATGCTTACCAAAACTCTGTACCACAAATATGCTACGAGAAATCATATTCCATTTCTCTGAATATTTGTAATCTACGGGTAGAATTCCCTTTCTTTTGTACCATTAACAATCAGTAATGTCAATGGTATATCCAGACAGTGATATTACTAGTGTTGCATGGAATAAATATTTTAATATTACAATTGTTTCCATTAGCTCCTAAAGTGTGTTTAATATTATATCAAGAATATGAAGTGCATGGTAACATATCTGCATATTTAAATGTTTCCATTATCCTGGGATAAGGAATGTTCACTAATGTCTGCGTAACACTCAGTAAGGCATACTTCTACAAAGGGTACATGGTAAAATGTGTACTAGTCCAAAGACTTTTGATTATGCCAGATCAAAACTAACTTCCATCAGAATATTAAAAGGGGGGAAAAAAACCCACCAAAACTAAGTATTACTTCCTTTCCAAAATTTCAACTCACTATTCTTGGTTATTTTGCTGCGAGTGTGGCTCAAAGAAATCTAGGTAAGTAATAGTAAAAACCCCAACATTCCACCCTTTCATTTTTCACTTGATATGGAAGTGTAATATTTTATTTCAAAAGTCCAGTTTTCTTCTTCCACAAACTACTAAAAAAAAACCAAACAAAAAAAACCCCAACAAAACCCAGAAATGAAAATGCATAAACAAATTCAATCTTAATTGACTTTGCTTTATCTCAATTCTATCTGTACCCACATCTAGGCTAGGACTATCATGAAACTAAAGCTCTTTAAGGCCGCTTCAATTCATAAAATCAGTTTGGCTTGGAGCTCCTTGGCATTGATCCTGTAGCAAGAAGTGATTTAAACTGTTGTCATTTGAGGAGTATATACCTCCATGGTCATACATACTCATAAACACAACAATGAGGTTTAGAAAGAAAAGTTTTCTTAGTGCAGAGTATAGAAAAAGGAAAGAAAATATTTTAAAATTAGAAATATAAAAATAAACATCAGTTTTCATTAACTGGGTTTTGTTATACTTAACAGTGATTCAAGTGTAAGTAAAATTATATAAAACAATATAAATCTCAAGTAAAATGATAGCGTTTGTTAGCTAATGAGCTTTACTTTCTAATCTGCAGAGCTGTTCAATGGAGAGGTATTTTAGAGCAAACAAAAGTCCACCATATGGTGCGAAAAAAAAGTGCAATAATTAACCCTTAACAAGGGAAGCACTGAGTGCTACTGGTTCATGAATTCTCTTCACATTAGCTAGATTTCAAATGCCAGCATCACTTTAAACAAGAAGAAAACTGGAAATGCCCCAGCAGTCCTCTTAAGGAGCTCTGTAGCTCCAACACCTCATTGTGGATCAATGCCTCCCTCTCTCCTTCCAGGCTTTGAGGCTAGGGTGAAAGATTCAGGTTTTCATGTCTGCCAAAACTTCTGTACAAATGCTTTATTTTGACTCCATAGCATAGATGGGTGGAAAAGCAAAGTATAATGAAGAAGGGAATGCTTAATTAGCCCTTTGAGCATGCCACAGTTCAATGGTCTGGCTGCTTCATGTACAAAGGCGGGCAGGAAAGAAGTTGTAGATCCTGGGCTGCCAAGCGGGACATGCTCTTGTTTCCTCCCTTCTTCTGGCAATATACCTATTAAGGTATGTGTGCTCCTAGAGCAGAATACAGTTGTTTGCAAAGGGGATTAAACAATCACTCCTATTAGTTACTTACTCTAGATGACATCTAGGGTACAACACAACAGTGGGGAAAAAAACCCCAGTTTTTTACAATGCAAATATATTATTGCATCTTCACTGTACCTAGAGACTTCAAATATAATAAACTTTCAAGATTTTTCTGAGCTTCCAATATTACAAGCAAGTTATTAAAATGAAAACATCTACAATTAATAGCATTAAATGGTAAACTTTCTTAAGTTTTATATGGCACATCCAGATTATTATTTCCAATGAAATGTCATGTGAGTAGGTCTAGAAAACACTGTACGATTATTGCTATAAAAAAAGATACTCATATTTTTTAACTAGTTTTCTTGTGTCTACCATCAGGGATATGCTTTCTGGAAAGCAGATTTATGTACTTTGACAGATGGGAAGGAGAACTCAACTTTTAAAGAGGATGAAGATTCTTTGTATTCATATGAAAATGTTGAAAACCTTTTGGTAGTTCTTAAATTTCAGCATTTTTCTGTATGAAAGTTGAAGAGGATTTTTTTAGGGTGGGAGGATCTCATTTCAGACAGTATAAACGAATGAAGTGAGAGAAGCTTTCTAAAGATATTGTTTTAAAGAAGAGAAAAGAAAACAGGATTGAAGGCACAAAGAAAGTTGAAGGGGTGCAACTATACAATATATTCTTTATCTTCCATGAAATGGTCACTGTTTTGAAGCCTTTGAGGCTTAATCACTAATGAGTGATGTGCCATATGATAACTCAAAGCTCCATCTCAGTATCTACCCACGCCAAACCTTTATTGCTCCTGAAAACTACAACCTATTTCTTAATGGCTCACTGAACTGAACTCGCATGCACTCTTCATCACCTGCTCTGGCAAGTGCAAGAGCTTTGAAGAAACCCAAAGAAAGAACTATCCGAGCACCACCCTTTATTTGCAGGAGGCTTTAGAAAGAAAAGCCCTTCAAATTAAATCAGAATTAACTCACTTTGTTTTGAAGCTGATGAGAAAATAAAAAGGGGGGGGGGGCAGGAAATGGTAGGAAGAAGTGAAAGAGTCAATGGAAGAGGAGGAAAAGGGAAAAGGGATGATAAAAGGGGTGAAATCAGCAAAGCTTGTAGCTGGGAAGTGCTGGCCCGCAGATTGATGTAGCCCAATCTGCAATAAATTCAGGATGTGATCTGCTCCAGCCTCAACAATGAAATTAGTTTGAATGTTACTTTATAAATCACTCAGTCATTCTTTAACAAGATGAACGTCTGGCAAGATTTTTTCCCCTCCCCGCCTCCTGGAAGAGATTACATTTTGAAAAGCTTTAATTTCTGAAAGTCTTTAATATGCTAAAGTATGGGCTGCTCCAAAAAACAGCTTTAGCTGTGTATTTCAACAAATGAATTGAGAGTGAATACACATAGGGAAGGATGATTTGCACTCACCACCTCTCTCAGATTGGGAAAAAAATGAACGAACAAATAAAGCCCAAACCACCCTTTTTTTTACATAAACCTTGTTACTTTGAAATGTTAATTCTAACACAAACTATCACAGAGATTCCTTGTTGAATCAGTGTTTTGCTACTCATGCTTACAGGAAGGAGTGATACTTTATAGACAAATTCACCCTGGTACAACTCTGGGTTATACTAGATTTGATTTTGAGCTACTGTGAATCAATCATTTACCCGAAGTGAGTCACAAAGCCAGAGAAAGGCTTTTCTGCTTTTGATTTTTTTTTTTTTTGTTTGTCGCTATTTTCTTCCTGACAGATAGCACTGCTAGAAAATAAATCATATATTTAGAAGTTCCCCCATTCAAAACAAATATCTTAATTTCCATTTTCTGAAATGGTTTAATTTGATGCAAGAAATAAATAGGAGAGGTAAACATATTCTTACCCAGCCCATCTGTCAGAGAATACCTTGACAAGCTTCAGCTCTGTAAATTCCTAAAGCCCATGCTTAAAAGTTCAGCCAATTACAGTCAATGAGGTTTAAGAATACGCTGACTTTTGTTTACCTGTTTTGTTAGAAGGTGTATTTTGTGGGATCGAATCCAAACTAAACAACCCTCCCACAACCAACTGCCTACAGTTAACTCTATTCCACTACATTCCCATATTCTGACTACATTTAAGATGAATGATCATAAAGTGGATATATTTGTCCTTTATCTTTTAATACTCTGCGTGTAAAGGATTACAAATTATATTTTAACTAAAAGGCAAATTCTCAGTTAAGTTCTTCTGCGTTTATGTATGGACATCAGAGCACTTGGTGAAAATATCTCTGCCTGGCATTTCTGGAGTCTGCTACATTCTTCCTTGCAGAGTCCATTTCTTGCAGTTTGCTTCATGTCTCATCATCTCATACATATGACAGAGGGAACAGTATAGAGGGAAACCATCTAGAAATGGATACACCTGTTGGCACATTAACTTCAAGGTGAATGTTCATCTGGTTTGTCCTTCCCTAGGTCTCCCTTTTAAGCCTCAGGCCTTGGAAGGAAGAAGAGTTGGGCCTTGGAGGCATTTTTGCATACAAATACTTGGGAAGAAAGGATTAGACCAAACCAGAAATCCTACAAAGATGACTATTAACTTTTCATTAAAAAAAACCCAAAAAACAACCAAACAAAAAAACCTTACATTTATAGATCCTACCTAAGAAGTTGGAGATTCTGTGTAATTTCCTATAAAACCTGAGCATGCTACTCTTATTTTGGCAAGATCTACTCTGTAGACAGTCATTTCTACAAGAATCCTACATATTATCAAGGATTCATAGATAAGAATTTATCAATTTCAGGTCTTAATATATGTCTTTAAAAGATCCTAGATGCTACAAATTCTATATACCAGATTAGTGGACTATTTCTGCTCTCACAGTCAGCTTTTTAACTATTTTCAAAACTTCAACACTATATGTTCTCAAGGTGTCTCAATATATTTCAAGATAAAAAATATCACCATCAACAACCAACCCAACTAAAGCTGGTCTTAAACCACTGAGGCATATAAACAGCTGTCTTGGTTTAAATCAAACCTATTTTGATTTCGTTCCATTGAAGAACACTAAAAAAGATCCTTATATAATAGCTGCGAAGGTATGTACACAGATATATAAATGCTCAACATCAGAAGTATTAGTTGTAAGAACAAATGCATACCATAAAGATTTTTGGGTTAGTCTTGTATTTTAAGCATTTCTTCATGATTCCTGGGTTTATACTCCACACACATGATCAAATTAATTCTCTTTATTTACTATTAGATATTTTTAGATGTGAAATTGAGTCAAGAACAATACTTTAAATACAATTTGAAATTTACCTTTAAGAAAATGTGGAGTGTGTTGCCTAAGTTCTCATAACAAACTCCTTGAGGCTATGACTGGTAATTTTGAGAGGTTTATTTTTTTTAAAAAAAAAAGCTCTAATCTAACATGCATGGGCTGACCACTCTGCCATGGTGTAGCCAATAGATTCTGGAAGCATTATATTTTCTGTCCCTGACAAGATATGTGACAAAGTCTTGGCATCATAAGAAGGCCCCATGATTGTTACTACTAATAATTTTTGGAGCTTAATTCAATAGTGAAAATATCGTACCCAGTTAGTTATATTAAATCAGCACTATGAATTTTTACAATGTAAAAGTTACCCTTCTACTGTCATCGTCTTACGGGTTTTTATTCTGAGTATCTTGAAGAAACCAAAAGTCATAATTGACATTCAGACTCAGAAGGGAATAAGTACAGGCACAGGAACACTCCTGAAGTAGCAGGCTGTTGTTTTATTAATTCAGTATACATGGCATGTAAGAAGACCCTGTCTAGAGATAACAGCGCTACCACCCCTGAGAACTGCTCAACTGAGTTCATTTAAAGATTCAGACCAATCTTTAAATTCTCTCATCTTTCTTCTTGAGGGGAACAGAAGATATTCAAGAAGGAATTCAATTGTCAAAATCCTTTGTTCCGTGCTTCTCACAGGAAAATGCTCAACGACTAAAATACTAGGTCTCCTCTCTCAAGATGTTTGCACACAGCAGATACGAGTCTTAAGTTGAACTAACTAAACACTTACAAAGATCTGATTATTCATTTCCAATTGGTTGTTCTTCACCCCTCCTCCTCAATGTCCCCAGAATGCTATGAGGGATGAAATAAAAATTTACTAAACTTCTCTTGACTCTGACTATCATTCCTTCTATGACCTCAGGAAACAGGGATTGGACAAAGCTGAAACATCCATAACAAGGTTTCTGCTTTACAAGGGATGAAAAAAAGAGCCACAGAGACATTTTAAAAGCTCAGATTATTGAATAGTGGAAGTGACACTCACATGTCAGCTCCCTGTGGCGCCCCATGAAATGCATTAACACATATGCAGCAGAAAGTGCATGTTCCTTGTCTTCTTCCACCAAGCTCTTCTACAAATGAAGACTATTCAGCCTTCCTTTGCACAGTGCCAGTTTAGATACTATACCAAACCAAAAACTGGTAAAGTTTTCTGCACTATTAGGTCAAGAAGCTGCACACAATGCAAACATTTGAAGAAACAATCATGTTGTTACATCCCTTAAATTGCCACATTTGTATAGGAAGTACAGATGGATGCATATCAGAAAAAAAACTTCCTTATTACAATTGGAGCCCTCTGATATTTGAGCACAATGTTCTCGGGATACTGCTGGGAACAAAGTTATTTTGCTGTGATGGCCAATAAAAATTATCTATGGAGTAAATAGACTTTAAATGAAGAAAAGAATTAGAGAGCACCGAAAAAATCCTATTAAATATACTACTCTGATGTTGGGAAGGGGAAAAAAAAAACAAGGAGCATTTAAGATCCTCCTTATAACAATATAGATCTATTGAGTTTATTTGAGTTTGGGGTTAGAAGAAATAGAATTCTTTAACAGAGGTATTCCTTAAATTTGGTTTTTTTCTATGTCATACCAAATAAAAATCAATGGTGCTATCTGAAGTTTAAATATACGAAAAAGTGACCCTTGAGGCATACATACTATCTTCTCTCCATGAATCTATTTCTCCTGGCATGCTCTGATTTCCTATGCTAGCTAAAGACTGCCTATTTGACTCTGATTCCCTTCTTTATTCTGTTGAAAACTATCCAGTAAAAAGACTTATTTGATACTTATTCCTTTCTTTAGTTGTCTTCTTTCTTAGACTGACAGAGAATCTCTCTCCATCCTAAAACTAGAGGATAAAGGAAGAAAAAAAAATGAGGAAGCTCGTGTCAAGTATTGTTTTCCCATCTCTGGAATGGAAGCTGTCTGCTATTTTGGAGGGAGCAAGAATTTCAGCTGGAAAACTTAGACTGAAGAGTAACTCTGAGCCCCAAAACAGTGATAAGAATTAACACTGACAAATCAAATGCAATTATGATTATTTATGGGATAAAGTTCAACTGCAAGGGATGAAACTGTGGGGGGAAAGGAGATATCAAAGTTAAATTTCTTCCAGAAGCTGGAACTTCTGAAAAGCTAAAATGCTTTCTAAAAGATGTTAAACCAGACACAGCTTCAAAACATCCTGAGTGCTGCTGATACAGGACTTCAACACAAAAGGTCTTTGAGCTTCTCGACTCTCATTTCTTGAGAAATGATGCCTTATATCAGGAGCTGTTCAAAAAGAAATCTCAGAAGCTTCTGTTGAACCAGGTAGTTTTGACCAGAAACCAGAACCAGATCTCTGGGTGATATTCTTAAAATAATGTCTTTTTACAAACGAGAATTGAAAAATATTCAGGAGACTGAGCAAAAGGAACATACTGGCCTGAACATCCCAGGGCATTCAAAGTTCTCAAAGGCTGTTGTAACAAGCCTGAAGGGAAAAGGGGAGGAGACAGCACTCCCCACCCTCCCCACTCAATCTTCTCCACTGCTTGGGTGTAATTTCTAAACAAAGCTGAGAGATGTTGTCCGAGATATGGGCACACAGAAATGCCACACACAAATACCAGCTTAGGCTCATGACCACTGATGTTATCTTATCATAAACTGACATCACAGAGTACAAGAAAGTGAGAATCCAGACTCCCCCTCCTGAAGCGATAAACAGGGTGGGGATTACATAGGGTAAGTATAGAGTTCATATACCACTAGCAGGTGACCAAACAAACCATCATTATGTACTGCTTAAATAACATGATAAATACTTACCATGGCTTGCTTTTTAATGCATTTGGGTCAGATCTACCATTATCCCAACCTTTTGAGCCCCAGGATGGGTGCCAAAAAGGACTGTCATGGTTCAGCCCCAGGCAGCAGCTGAGCACCCCATGCTGCATGCTTACTACTCTCCCAGCTGAATGGAGCGGAGACCAGGCAGACAAGGGCAAACCACAGGGTGGGGTAAGGACAGTTTGCTGACACAGCACAGGGAGAGGGGAACAACAATAACTGAATGAACATCATGAAACCACGATAACACTGAACACTGCATGACCTGATGACTAAGCAGAAGCTCAGCCCACCCTCAGACTGTCCTAGAGCTGTGTGGATACACCCCTCCCCGACCAGCCCCTTTTACGGGGGGCATGACATCCCATATTATGGAAACACCCTTGGTCAGCTTGGCTCACCTTTGCTGGCTCCTTGGGAAAGTTAACTCTGGCCTGGCCAGAACCAGGACACTTAAAAATAGATTTATTTTACTCCTTTTTTTTTTTTTTTAATATCCTCTAAAATCCAGCAATGTTGACATTTCTAATCAGAATAGATAAACATTTTAAGAAAACTTCAACTGAGTCAGAGCTCAATTTACATATTCTGATCTGGGAAGTTCTCCATATCTAATGTAAAGTCTAAAATAATCTGGAAATGTGTCTGCCTCACACACTTCCTAGATCCTTCCTCTGTGTGGTAATATGTTCATTTTTTTTTTTTTTTAATTTCTTTGAATCAGTAAATAAATCCTATCTGACAAATCACTGAGCTTCTATGACTCAAAAGAGATCTCTGGGTCGTGAAACTTAATGCTCTACTAACTACATTGTGGATAACATACAGTCAGGATGTCGAGATGCAAAATATCAGAATGCTTGCTGCTTTTTTGACTGGAAGATTGCTTTAGAATGAGATGCATGCATTGTTAACTATGAACATTTCATATCTGCCTTTCTCTTGCTAAACAAGCTAGGTATTTTCATTTCTCACTTAAATGAGGCAAAATGCATATATATATATAACATCCCTAAAATGCTTAGAGTGGAATTACTAAACAATCTTTTAGGTAGGAGAGAAATTTGAGTAAGGCAGAACTGTTGCCTAGGAAGCCTGACACAGAAAGTGTTGTGGTGAAGGGTAGGAGGTAGGAATGACAGTGGGAGGAGAAGGAAGTGAAGGAAGCAGTATAATGCAGAATCTGAACTCGGTCTCCTTTATGAGACCCAAATCCCAGTGTTATGTTATACAGCCCAAACAGAACTATTCTTGCAGAACTGCTTTTTGCATAGCCCACCCATAGACATAGTTCTGCTGAAGGCAAGTTTAAAATAACATATCCCAAAGAAATGAATGCACTCTCCCTTCTTTTCTCTTCTTTGTACCACAGACCGTTCCAATGGTGCAGAGGTAGCATATATCTAGGCAAATTACACTTCCCTTTTTCTGCATAGCATGCCAGCTCCAGAGCTAAAGTGACCAGGACGCTCCTGAAGTCTGTTCCAGCTCTGTAAGTTTCCCTTGGAGAACCTGCTGTATGAGTAGAACTAACATCTGCCAACGGTGCAGTGATAGAGGGGATAATGCTGCTTTGGCTGTGCATGTAATTTCTTTTCTTTTCTGATATTGGCCTGGTCTTGGCTGCGAGGTGGCTCTTGGTCCACTATTTGAATGATAAATAAATAGAGTATCCAGAAGAGGTGAGAAAAATGATAGAGAATAAAACTAAGAACAGAACATAGGAATAGAGATTAAGGGATTTTTGCTGAAAGAAAATGTACAGCATTTCCAGACATTTACCCAAAATATGAACCATACATCAACCAGATCCCTTTCCCATTTCTAAGTTTAGGTGAAGGCAGTCTATGTGTTTAGTTTAACCAGACAATGCCATAAGAAAAAGTAATTACATAATAAATTAGCCACAAGGCTCACATTAAGTAATCAGAATGATTAAATGACTAAGGAAGAAAACTTGGAGTGGAGATGTTTGGATCCTTTTCAACATCAGTCAATGATTTCATTTCAAATTTTCAGTAGTGCTTGATATCTCTCCATCAGAAATGTTTGCTGCAACACTGGATAAGAATTCTTACCCTTCTTTTTTGATGCATACCAAGATTAGAAAATAATCAGTAAATCATATTTTCCGAGGGATTTTCCTATACTTAGGACATGAACCCTACAAGGCATATCTCTGTGAAAACACAATGTAATTATTATATTAAACAGAAAGGTCGTTCACTGACCCTACTCCGTCTATTTAATAAGAACATTTTTGCAAAGATAAGACTATTACTACTATTTGTAGTTAGCAACAGTGTGTGAGGTAGTGAGATTATCCTTGCCTCTCTACATCCACCAGGATTTTTTCCTCTCCCAGAGATGACAGCCATGAAAATGACATGCTTTTTAATACAAGACATCCTTCTGATTTATTATTATTTAGCATTAGGAAAAAAAAAAAGTAAAAGCTATTGGTTTATCATGAATAGTAGGTAATAAATACATAAATCTGAAAGCTTGAGATTTATTAAATTCATTATATTTTAACAGACTGATTTTCTAATTGCAGCAGCAGTATATAGAAGCAGCTGGTTCCAGAATCTGCAAATGACTGAATCCATCAGGCCACTATTGGTAGACTATGAAAAGGCTGTTTACTATTATAAAAATCTTTGTTTATCAAAATAAAGCAAACTATGGCAACTGGGGTGCAGAAGAAGCTTTCTTCATTTCTTCCCCAACTTACTCAAATAAACATTAACTTTTCATTTTATATAGATAGATATATTTTACATTACAACTGAGTGTGCTGACCTGTACAACAACAGCAAGAGATACTGTGCTTGAAATTCAATCCAATAAAATTACTATGAGAAAATCATCATTCCTTAATTTAAAGTGAATTAACAGGATGAGGAATAATGAAAGAAGACATAGGAACACCAGCTTAAAGTACCTTTAAAACTACTTATTCACTTTATACAACAAAAATAAACATAGCAAAGAAATTCCATTTTTATGTTTTTGATGACTATTTCTTCTAAATAAAAGTAAATAAACAAGTTGTTTTGATTTGGCAAACAGAGAGAAGGGATGAAGAATGAAGAAAAAAAAGAAACACCTCAACACATAACAAACTGATGATATGAAGGATCAATACAACTATCTATGACTTTGGCTTCCCAAAACACAAGCAAACACACTGCAAACTAGCCACTGGCTTGCCTTTATAAGCGAGTCAAAATGCGAAGGCAGACAAGCACAGTAACTCCAATCTGAATTTGCCTGTGTCTCCTGAATTCAGAAGTATGCAAACTCGTGCTTTTTGAAGAAAGCAGCATACGAGGAGACAGCAGTGTCTCAAGGTTCAGGCAACAGGAGAAAAATGTGCAGTCTCTGTTTTATTGGCAACTTGTTGAGATATACACGAAGACTTTTAATTAGCAGGCTGGTTTACTTTATCCACTGACTTTCACCGGGTTTTTTTCCAGGTATAGCTTGTTGCTGTATCATTAATGTCCCAACAGCAATGGTAAGTCAGGTGTATCAGTACACATTTGTAAAAGTAAAATAAATTGCTATGCCTACACCAGGACTACAACGTCCCTTGCAACACTATTTTTATGTAACGCATTTTCTTCCTCAGAACACATTCATATTAATTTCTTTACACATTGCTATATTAAATTTTAATTTTCAGCTCCTAAACATAACAAACAGATTATGCAAGGACTTTTATTGTTTCCCTGTTTGTAAGAGCTAAACCTTCCACCACTCCAGTCTGTTTTTCTCACTAGCAGTCTAACATTTCCATCTATCTATAGAACCCAAGAGAAATATGAGCATATTCCTAGTTCTTATTGTCTCTGTTATGTACTATTTTGGAATAGACATCAGATTTGGATACATTACTGAAAATGCTAAATCCTGCTTGCATATTGTATATAAATACTCTCATGAAGAAAGATATGGTCCTAAATATCATATATATATATATAAATCTATTTATACTATATAAATCTATTTATATTATATATTCACTACTAGTTGTTACTGAAACCTGCATATGGATTTAGTGTAGAGTCCATCTGCTAAATTTCAGTTTGATGTATGCCATGGTCTGCCATGAAAAATAAAATAGATAGGGCTGAGACTAAAAAGTTCCTTTTTTTCACACCTCCCCTTAAAAAATACTGGTTTATTAAATGCTGACTTTCATTAGAGATTAAGAGCAAGAATACATCTGAATACACTGACATTTTCATCCAAGTTTGTATTAATTTTATTGAAACTGTATATATGTTATCATTTTCCCCACTGAAAAAAGACTTTGAAAAGATGAGCTTTATATTTCTATACTATACCCTGGGGATGAAGACTAGTCATATTAGCTTTTTTGAAAGGAGTGCAGCCATTATAATATAAAGCATTTTTGTCCAAGTTCATTACACAAGGTAAGAACACAACCCTTAAATTTTCATAATAATTAGATAACATACAATATAATTTTCATAATTAGGTGTTAGGAAGGCTATATATTCCTGAAAAATCAGTATAAACCTCAAATTGAAAAATAATATAAAGAAAATAAGTGGGATATCCTTTCCAGTTACCAGATTTATCTATAATACATAAATCCTTATAAATGTCAGTCTAAAAATACTTTGTGTTCAAAGGTTGCATACTTGCTGCAGCATTTAGTGCTCTGGAACCAGTATGGTCCAACGCAATTAGTAAAGCCCTGAGACAGCATTAAAAAACTAAAAGGTGAGATAAGAATAAGCTTACTGAGTCATATGTCCCCAAAAGAATCTAGACATAGCTAGGAAATAATCACATTTGTAAGGGGTTCCATGTGTCTCTGCATACCATATTAAGGAAACTGTATTTTCCATCCTGTGGAATTAGCAAGAGTCAAATATGTGTAACAAACCTATTGCCTTATAAAGCATCACAGCTGTTTATCTCATAAAGTACTATTGTTTCACCATCATTAAGCTCGCATAATTATAACTTCATTTTATGCTACTGCCCTGCCATTGAGTGAGTGCACTGGAGTGCATGAGTGCATATGTGTCTTAAAAAGGGACACTGCTTGCTTTTAAAAGGGACATCACCAATTTGAATGTTTGACTCATTTTTTTCCAGGTACAGTCTACAATTGAAACATCTTTAAATGCTGCTACACAATTTTATTATGTGCCTTCCCAAAAAGGAAGAAACACAGCACCTAATTCTGTACAAGCTTGTATTTTTCAAAAAGCCTGGTTTGGTGAAATGTAGGATTTAGATGCCTTTCTGGCACTTTTTCATGTTTCCCAGGCTGGACTGTGATGGAAATTGGAACAGGCCCCAGGAGATGACAGCTGAGGGGGGCTTTCTGTATTATAGTAGACTCCAAGGATGCCCTAAGGTAAGCGGAATTGCTCAGAGTTTGCACAGTGCCGCATGCTGTTATTTTCTTATTGAAGGCACTGTTACATTTTAGTACGCTCTGCTTTCACAACCCACCGGCAAAGAGGTGACAGGCATCACTGGTCATCTAGTAAAGCAGTTTGGTTCCCTTTAGATTGTCATTTATAATGCAGCCATTTTATGTGCCTTGGAGAGATACTTTTCTCTACTACCTGTGCAATGACAACAAACGAAGGAGTCTGCTTCAGAACATCCCATGGCAAAAAAGAGGCAGAAATTTCTTTCCGCCTACAGGTTAGAAATATAAGTGAATAAGTCTCACTTCCTGTACATTACCCCATCAGTACAGGACTGCCACTGGAACACATCTCTACTGCATCAGTGCTATCAAATGCTGTGTATTATGAAGACGACACAAACACAATCCATTTTACTTTGGAGTCCAGGGTGCATGTATGGTATTTGGGAAACAGCTGTGCAGGAAGAAAACTATACTGGGAAAAATAATGACAGGAAAGAAAAAAGTAATTATGAAGCTCTTCATCCCTTTAAAAATCTAATTCCAGAAATACTGTTGACATCGGGGATCCAAATTCCACCCTGATACAAATGTATGCAACATTATTGACCTAAACTGAGTAATACCCTGTATTATTGTCATAAGACTGCAGCATGGCCTGGGTCAGAGAAAAAGTACTCATATTAAGATTTTTCTAAGGAGTTTTAAGTTGAAATCCTTGTTTGAAATGAAGCTTTCAGCATCTGAATCTGTCATCTTCCTTTAGACTCCCTGGCAGAGGGACTATCCCCCACTGTTTGTGCAGTGCCTAGCACAATGGGACATCGAACCTCACTGTGTGCATTAGACACAACTGTAAAATCATTATCGTCTACACATGTCTGTTTTGTTTCTTTGGTTCTTCACTATTATTCATGTGCCCTTTCCTCTCTCAAACTTCCAGCTGAATGTTCTCTGTGAAACAAGAGACTACGTTGGTAAATATGAACTATGCAGATTCTGAAATCTGCCAGCAAAGCATACATGATAATTAAACATCAGCAGATGCGTGTTATTTGCTAACAAGGCCTTAAACATCAATACGTTCTGGGTTATGTTCTGCATTCCTCAGGCTATTTATTAAAGCATAGTAATGGTAAATGTTTACCTATTTTGACATATTTTTTAATTTCAGTTTTAAATGTTTATGTTCCCGCTGGATTAAAATTGCTCTTCTGAGGCCAAAGTACTAAAAATTAAAGAAATTTACTCCTAGACAATCTAATGAAGTACCATCTCCGCTTCCAGTCATTCCTGCTTTTTAGCATCTTTGAGCCTGACATCAGTTTTGGATGCAGCTAAATGCCAACTATCCCGATAAACATGTACACTACCAGCTGTGGCTCCATCTGCTCAACTAAACATTTTCACACCAAATCTGCTGAGGAAAAAAAATATTGTTTTTGGAGTTGGTTTGTAACAACTGAAATATTAAAATCTTAACTCCAGGTGGCCCTTCACTTTCCTGTTCCTTTGACGAATATATATAGAAGAAAACAAACCCAGCTATTTATAGTCTGCCTAGCCCCCAAAATCCAACGGAAGGAATTTGGCGCAAAAAGAACAGATAAATAAAGCAGAAACCCACAGCTGATAAACCTTCATTTTGTCTCTTGCAGAGCCCCTGCAAATGCCTACGTGACTGTGTGATCTGGCTGATGTGCGGCAGCAGCTATAAATAGGTGCCCGTCCCTCTGCCCCACCCCAGAGGCAGGCGAGGCTGGTGGGTTTATCAGACTTCTCCCAAAGTGTTGCAGTCACAAGCCCAGAGTTGCACTTGGTATTTCAGTAAACTGGCATGATTGCTGCAGTGTTTCGGAGTCTTTTGTGAAAACACCTAATGCCTCTTTTTTTGTGAGCATGGATACCTGTAAGAGCAGTGAAACCAACATCCTTCATTCAAAGGCTGAGTGAACTGGGGATGTTCGGCCTTGAGAAAATAAGACTTGAGAGGGGGTCTGATTAAAGTTTATAAATATCTGAAGTGTGTGACACAGGGGGAAATAGCCAGCCTCTTTTCAGTGGTCTGTGGAGACAGGAGAAGGGGCAATGGCTGCAAGTTGGAACATAGGAAGTTCTGCACCAATATGCAGAAGAACTTTTCCACAGTAAGGGTGACAGAGCACTGGGACAGGCTGCCCAGGGAGGTGGTGGAGTCTCCTTCTCTGGAGATATTCAAGACCCGTCTGGATGCCGACCTGTGTGATTGTCCTAAGGAACATGTTTTGGCAGAGGGGTTGGACTCGATGATCTCTCAAGGTCCCTTCCAACCCCTATGATTCTGTGATTTTGTGATTCTGTGATCCTCCTGGAGTCCTATATGCACTGCTAGTCTGAATTGATTTCCACATGTACAAGGCACTCCAAGGTGATAGCTGGCTAAGTTATCAGATAGAGATCTACCTCACTGCTGTTAATCTCCTCTTTTTTGCATTTGAACTTTCAGATCTTCTTGAGCACAGAAATAAAGTCCTCAAGAAAAGGCAAAGCAACATCGCTAATGTGGCTCTTGCTTAAACTGTCAAAATCATGTCAGAGACTTCAGTGTGGTAGTAAGAGGGCAGGAGGAACAGTGCCTGCCGTTATTCTAGGGCAGTAACACCAACATAACAAGTCTGAACAAGGACAGAGGTTGAAATTGCACCAAGCAAGTGTTTTTTTCACTTTCCGCTCCCCTGCTGGGGGCCCAACAGAAGGTGTGGGACAGCCTCAACTCTGTCACCATGAAAGCCAGAGCTGCTGTTGTGAAGCACAGCGGCTGAGCAGAAGGAGAGGACTAATCCTAGCCATAAGAAGCTCAAGCATTTTTTCCCGCTATGCCTTCTAGGGCCTGTAAATTGCTGCTTCTGAGAGTCCTCGAGCACACATGCCAGAGTCCTGAGATAATCTTCCACCTTCATGAACAACACTTTGAAAATAATGGATACAAGTCTATTTATCTTAAAAGACCAGCTGATTTGGAATGGCATTTTTCTGGTACGGTCACTTTAAAAGTGAAGAGAGAACAGCTCCCCACCCCAGTTAGGGTGCAGTTAGAAGGAAGAAAACAGCAACATAATGGATGAATAGACTATACTGTGGTTTAAAAAAGAAATCCTAGTGACAAGTCAAGAGGGCTGAAAAGGTGTGATGCATTTGTAACTTATGTTCATGAAAGCCAGGAATAATTTTATTGTAGTGAATAAAATAATGCCAAAACTTTCATGCTGGAGAGATATCATACCTATTAAGGTCCAAAGTATTTCTTGGTAACTGAACACATTTCTGGTTTATAAAGCTAAATTATATTTTGGATATTACACCTTCTTCTTTTCTGTCATATATGTTATAAAAAAATGAAGGAAACAAATCTTGCTACATCATATAGTTTCGTGTAATTAAGAAAATGTCACCCAGGAATATGCTTTAAGTAGATGCGACTAGCAATTAACAGTTTAGTCTCCACACCAGAGACTTCTGAGCCTTTTTGATACACCTTTCTCATTATTTCATTATGAATTTATTTTTACTACCAAAGTCTGGTACATAGGAAACCCAGAAAGTTTTTCCAACTGCTGAAATTAAACAATACCAATTAAAAGTCAAATTCTGCATAACGGTTTGTACATGTTGTCCTTTACAGTTCACTCAGCAATGGCTTGTCTATCTGCCTGAATACAAATGCATCAGTAGAAAAGGAGCTTGGACTGGAAAAATGTATTATACTGAATACATTTATCACCTAAAAGTTCTTACTAATGATCACACTGGAAGCTAATACCTAGTGCTCTTTTATCTAACAGGTTAATCCAATTAAACCGTGAAAAATAAATACCAGTCTGTCTTTCACTTCAAGTTTTGACTCAAAAAACATTACAAAGAGACTCAGTAAAATAAACCAAATTGTGAGAGATGTGTTCCAGAAGCAAGCCAAATATTATGAAGTTGAAGACACATGGACATAACCCACTTTACTATCCTCAATATTTTGAAGTTCTCCAAGATAAGTACTATTGGCATCAGTCTGAGAATAACTAAGAGCAGAACATATTTTGTAAAATAAAAAAAATTATGAAGAATTAAAAAAATAAAATCTATATCCAGAATTTTACACAAATAAATTTGTTTTCTATTGTTCGGTAACCATAATCTCTGGCTTCTGGCTAACAGGGAGGAATAATATTAAAAATAATCATATGTCATAGCATTTATTTCATTATTTTACTATTTAGTTTCAGTGTAGATATTGAACTGTTGTCTATACCTGTGATTTACAACAGAATGAAAAGTAGTCTAACAGCTTTCTTAGAAAAAAAGCTCATGAGCCACATAATCCTTTCAAGTCCTTGTAATAGATTTTCCATCTATAAATTTATATTCTATAATTAGGCATATTTTCTCTGTAGTCCTCTGAACTGTACTAGTTTATAAAGCTAGGGATCTTTACAAACACAGAAGCATATAAATATAATATGTATTTGTCATCTTTTCTTAAAGAGTACAGGAAAGGAACTAAACACCTAAGCTGGAAAGTGCCTCTTTGTTCTACTATGGCTGCTTCTGTGTAACTGTATCAACATAGAGGCAAGCCCAAGAAATTTGCATCACAGAGAAATAAGGCAATATCTTGATAGTCATCAAATTCCATGGGAATTAACTTAGAGACTTTGATGCAAACTGTACTGCTGTATGCTTTCTCCTACAGATAAGCCTTACATTTACAGTGAACAAATCTACTGGAGAACTTCCAGCAGTGAAGCTATCAAGCGCTGGGGCTTGAGATAGCCTTTTAGATACGTGGGCCCAGGCCACAGAGTCTTGAAGATAAGAGTGGAGACTGAAGTTAAGCCTAATTCTCTGAAAAGCCAATGTAAGTCAGTTCGATGTGCTCGTGTGTAGTCTGAGTTGCTGCAACCTTTTGTATTAGATAACTTTCCCTACCCAGTAAGAGCTTTATCCTCAGGAATACTGCGTTGCTATCATCCAAGGGAGAAGCAGTAAATGCACAAATAACTGCAGCTAGTGATTAAGACTTTCTTACCCAAAGATGAGAGATGGCCAGTTTTATTTACTGGCTGTCACTCTGTGGCAGTTTTAGTGTCAACAGAGAATACAGAGTACTCCTAAATTACAGAATGCACTGATGAAAACACAATGTATAACTTTCACCAGAAGCCATTATACTGGTCCTGGAAACTCAGTGACATGTCATTTTCCTCTTGCTAGTATCATCTCTGCCTCATTTGGGTTTAGTTTCAACCAACTATTCTTCATGACTGTGCTGTTTCCTTGCAATCAATTGCCACTACCATGAAAGTGGAATAGTTACACATCTCAAAGTACAAAAGGAAATGCATATGATCTGCATATACACCATAGGACTTGCTCACACAGTAGCTGAGTATAGGTGCCAAAAAGAGCTAACAATAATACTGATTCTTGAAGGACACCAGAACGAAGAACAGAAAGGCGGTCTGCCCTGACTACTTGTTAGCTGTGTTTGTCTGGGAAGAATGCCAACCATTTGAGTGTATTAATTTGGATCCTGCTACCTCTTTCAAGCAAGAAAGTACTATCTCATGATCAACCGTGTTAAATGATTCAGATATGTCTAAAGTGATGAGAATAGATGTCTGTCCTCTCTCCACTGACAGGAGCAGCTTACCTATTACACATGCCAGTAAGGCCATTTTATGCCCTAGTTTAAATTCAGATTGTGCTGGATCTAGAATTTTATCTTAATTTAGTTAATGCAGTTGGCCTTTGGCTAGCTTCTTTATGAGTCTGCAAAGAGTTATTCTGTGCCCGTATGTGGGGACAGACAAAGGAAGATGATTACAGTTAGCTCTAGGGTGAAATGTGGAAACTGTTACAGAGCACATGGAAATGCTACACAAGGGTTTGGGACAGGAAATGAATAGCTAATCCAACTGAAGCTACAGGGGGAATGACAGAGATGTGAGACATAATTATTCAAACTGGAATGTGCTCAGGACACTGAGGTTAACACCTCTCCTCTTGCAAATTGTGCCAAAGCTACAGCTGACAAGACTTCAGGTTTTTTATTTCATTTGAAAAGCAACAAATCCATTTGCAAGGTTCTTTTTCCCACAGGGGACAATGGGTTTGGCATAATACAGTGAGAGAGAACTGTTTTCCCAATCATTTTTAGCAGGTCTTTCAACATCTGGATTCTTACTGCAGGTATCCTATTCAGGTAATAATACTCCCCAGTATATCTCTACTCTGTCTGGTAGGTGAAGAGAAACAGCTTAAAGAAACATAGCTACAATGACAACCAGTCAAATACTCATGTATTTAACCTTGCCAACTAACTAGAAGGCTAAATAACAACAAACAGTGAACTAAACACCGAAGGATACATGCTGGAAAACTTCTCAGTTGTTACTTTAAGGTTAAACAAAAGTGGTAAGTAGATGAATGCAGGTTATTAAAACCCATATAAATGTACACACTCTCAGACATATAAAAGAATCAATTTTATGATGTTCAAAAGCTGTAAAAAAACCTACTAAGTCTTTGTGGGATTTTGCTGATCTTTCAAGAATGACAGATCAATCTGTTAAAGGAAGAAAAATGGATTGAAAACCCACAATGTTTTAAAAAGCAATTCCTTTCAGAGCTCTACTTTTTTGATAAATTAACTATGATCAGCAATGGAGAAATCCATTTTCTTTTCTATCTAAGCTTCGAATAATGATATATAATAAAAAAAGAGATGTACCTAAGCAATTCATAGCAATGCCTACATTTTTCAGAAGTAGCCTCTGCGTCTCAATTCCTTTGTTTTTGTAACTCACATCCTGATTTTCAGAGATGCTAGTTGCCTATAAGTCCAGTTGCACTTCAATTATGCAGTAACTACTCCTGCCAAGGAGTCTGGCAGGTGTCTGCTTTGTTGTGTCCCTGAAACCCAACTGAGAAACTTGGTGCAAGGTGAACTTGTGTCCTATCACCACATCTTCTCTACTAAGCCTTTGAAAGGAACAGTTACCCACAGTAATCTCTGCTGAAAATTAGGCCATGGGCATTAGTCAGTAGGGATACAGAAACTGACGCGTTGAGAGAAACCATGTTTTAAAAACTTGGTCATATTTCTACATCATCAGGCAATTATGTCATTACTTATAATCTGTAACATTAAAGACCCTCCTCCGGGGGTTTCATGCCATAGAGCAAGTTAATGACCCGTTGCAAAGTACCTGCTCATAATGGGATTCAAAACTTCATTTTAGCACCTTGATTATGAATGACATGCTTCTTGTTTCACTGCCAGTAAGGTGCTGAGTCATAACATACGAAAGCAGAAGCTTTTCCGATGTTAGGTACATTAACGAGGATAAGATAAACACAATCTTCCAAAGAGTCCCTTAAACCTAGACACTACATTAGACTATTATTATCTGTAGCAGAAAAGACTTAGCATCTAGTTTTTGTGCAGCACAAAGCAAGGTAAAACTTGTTTAAGATGATTCGTAAGAATCGGTTGCTATTAAGCATTATAAATTTGTCTTCTGGGTTTGAAACACTGATGTATAATTTATTTTCATTATTTTAAAATCCAATTTTAACTCATTTAACTATAGCACCAAAATTTCTTTTAATGATTACAATATGATTTGTACTCTCATGAATTACATAAAAATGTTCTGATTAAAAAATAGTGAAGTCAGAATAGTCAACTGTATTTTTAATATGAATGATGTGTAATTTACAGATCCTAAGAGGTTAACAAATGCAACATTCATTTAAAAGTAAACAAACTGGCGATACGTGTTTGCTCACCTTCTAAATTTATGCTATCCAATGAAACAACACATGCTCTATGCTTTATCAGTCTTGACATCAATATTAAAGCAGCTATATGAACTGCCATAATTGTTTATACATCCCTTCCAGCCATTTCAACGTGAACAGTGTCCTCCTTGTTTCTTACCTTACATGCAGCTATTTCATCATCTCCAGTTCACATATCAATTACCAGACTTCCGCAATCTCAACAAAGATTTTTCTTTTCTATGTCCAATCTCTCTTAAGCAATAAAAAATACCACCATCAAATTACAGGTGAAATGCTTCTGAGAAACCAGAGAATGTAATAAAATATGTTTTTCTAATTAAGAAGGTAGGAATGGAAGGGCACTTTGGGATCCCTGTGTCCAGTCACCTGCCATCTCAGGCAACCATGTGATATCATTCCTTTCAAACAAATGACCATGCTCCATCTTAAAATCAGATTGTCTTCCACTACTCCCATCAAAATGCTGCTCCAGAATCTCACTGGTCTGACGGCTAGAAAACTTATAATTTCCAGTCTAAATATGTCATACTACAAAAACAACCATTTGCTTCCATGTCAATACTAGTCATTCCATTAAGTTGGCACTTCATTTGTGATTTTTCCCCCATGTTCCCCTACACTGCATTTCTGAATACTAGTGACACTTGCAGCAGTAAGGAGTTTTTTCTGACATTCTTGTTGAATCTCTGTCATGTGAAAGGCAACCGGAGGAAGAAAATTAGGCACCACACATACACATGACTGTGGTCTAAAAATTAGGATGCTCCTAGAGAAATGGAAAACGCAGTTAAAATTGTAAGTTAAATAAGGGAACTGAACCTGCCTCTCCCATTTCACAGGCTACAGCATAATGCTGGAGTAGCATTTCTGAGCCATAGCACCCCATTTTAAAAGAAGGCAGAGCCTGTTCTCTTATCAAAAACATCATGAATACTGGCATACTCAACTCTGGACAGGATTTTCTGGCTCTGTGATGGAATCTACATTGTACATGGTTTTTTTTTGAAACTAAATCTGAAGTATAAATGGTTCTATGTCTACTTTTAATAACTGATCTGCAGACCCACTGTCATCAACCTTGTAGCCATTACCAACCTTTTAGTTTCAAACTGCTTTTTTATTTTCTTAAAATCAGTTGAAAACATCAACACATCAACAATACAGCACCTAATGCCACAAAAGTGAAGAATTTGCTTTAACTCTTCTAGGAGTTGGAGCCTCTTCTGTTTCATTTTTTATCACCATTAATCTCTACAGATATTACTCTGTATTAAATCTGTAGCACAGCCATATTTATCTCGGGCTTTTCAGATATATGTACATTCACGACAAAAACAAACAAACAAAAAAACCCCAAAATCAAAATTCCCCAAGATGCTTCATGTGATGAGGACGTAAGAGTGTATATCAGTTAATTCACAGACAGTTATGAAAATCTACCTACTTTCATATTTTGGAGTATGAAATTTGTCTGGTAGTACCGCAACTTTATTATCTCCAACTAAAAAGTAAACATGTAATCACTTTTTTATTTTTCCCTTTTTTTCCCTCCCCTCACTCCCTACTCACAAAAGGGTTTTAGTACTGGCAGCATAACAGGGTTATTTCATGAATAGTTAAAATATATTCTAGAATGGCAATTTCTGATGTTCCTGCTACGAAATTACATTTGGGATAACTCAATGTAATAATCTATAAATCTGTATAACAGAACTCTGTCCAGATTTTCCAACAGTAGTCTGCATTTCAGTGCAATCTGCAGACAACAAAAACAGTGAGCAGTTTTCTGTCCATACTATAAAACAATTAGTATTCTAATTCAAAATGGATACAAATTAGAAAAAAAAAAGTAATTAAAATCCTCAGAGAATTCCCCTAAGAAAGAAAAAATAAAATAAAAAGGTTTAACAAAATATTCTCTGGGATTTTTAATATTTTGCATATGTGCAAATAATTACTGATGTCTGTGAAGTCATTAATAATATTGTCAAACAAAAAACATTGTTTATAGTTGAACAGATTTTTCTTTAAAAATTGAAAAAAATTATATCACCTACTCATTTCAAGGTTAAAAGAGTAATGCAAATTTATATGGGTCCCTGATGATCGAGGTAGGATTAACATATTTTCACCTTCTCTAACAGAACTGCTTTGGTACAAAATACATTGTTCTGCACTGTCATGATGTATGGCTCATATTTAGAAATCTGACAGTTTAGGAGTGCATTATGGCATTCCATTAAACTGAATACATTTTTGTGCTGCACAGAAAAAGATAAAGAGGCCACAATTCCTGTCTTCTTTTTAAAAAATAATGGCTTTTCTCACTACAGTAGTAAAAAATTTTAGAAAATGTGGTATTTACTGGACTGGTAATTTCTATCCTCCATGTTTCAAAAACCATGAGGAAGATATAAGTCTTTATTTCGTATTAATTCTAACCACTTTACAAGAACATGAAGTATATTAATTGATAGAGATGTCAGCTAAAACCCTGATTTACAACTGCAATAACAGTAATTTGAAAACCTTCGGAATTTGACCCGTAAGTGGACAGTGATGTTTCAATTTCTGAGTGATATTAATGACCTAAATAATTGTAAAATGCCAGCAACACTGGTGATGCACTGCTATTTCACAGAGCAGTGCTGTCACTGAGACAAGAGAGAAGGGACATGAAAAGGGTCTTGAGAAGGGAAAGGAAAGAGGACTAGAAAAGCATCAGTGAAACTTCAGGTTAGGACATATATATATAAGGACTCCCTATTACCGTGGTCACAGGACAGCACAAAGTTGTCTATAAACCTCTGGAATGTAGACAAGGCTTTAATTTAAGAGTTTTATCTATTTTTAATACATATTTGGGCTGTACCATTATTAACCCAGGTATATCAAAGATGTTTTTAGCCCATGGTCCTTATGCCTGAAATTTCCTTCACATCAAAAAGAATCTAGAATAAGCTTTTCAATCTTCTAGCCTTCTATGATGTCATCACCAGCTGGGTAGATGGAGGGAGAGCAGTGGATGTCACCTACCTTGACTTCAGCAAGGCTTTTGATATTGTCTCCCATGACATCCTGATAGCAAAGCTGAGAAAGCATGGGATAGATGAGTGGACAGTGAGGTGAGTTGAGAACTGGCTGTCAGGCCGAGCTCAGAGGGTCATGATCAGTGGAGCAGAGTCTGACTGGAGACCTGTGACTAGTGGTGTTCCCCAGGGCTCAGTGTTGGGTCCAATCCTGTTTAATATCTTCATTGACGACCTTGATGAGGGAATAGCATCCACCCTCAGCAAGTATGCTGATGATACAAAGCTGGGAGGAGTGGCTGACACGCAGGAACACTGCGCTGCCATCCAGCGAGACCTGGACAGGCTGGAGAGCTGGGCAGGGAGAAACCAGATGAGGTTCAACAAAAGCAAGTGTAGAGCCTTGCACCTGGGAAGGAATAACCACTTGAATCAGTACAGGCTGAGGGATGACCTGTTGGAGAGGAGCTCTGTGGAGAAGGACCTGGGGGTCCTGGTGGATGACAGGTTGGCCATGAGCCAGCAGTGTGCCCTGGTGTCTAAGAGAGCCAATGGGACCCTGGGGTGCATCAGGAGGAGTGTGGCCAGCAGGTCAAAGGAGGTGATCCTCCCCCTCTACTCTGCCCTGGTCAAGCCCCACCTGGAGTATTGTGTCCAGTTCTGGGCTCCCTGTTATAAAAAGGACAGGGATCTCCTGGAGAGAGTCCAAAGAAGGGCTACAAAGATGATTAAAGGCCTGGAGCATCTCCCCTATGAGGAAAGGCTGAATGAGCTGGGACTGTTCAGCCTTGAGAAAAGAAGACTGAGAGGGGATCTGATTAATATTTATAAATATCTGAAGTGTGGGACACAGGGGGAAATGGCCAGCCACTTTTCAGTGGTCTGTGGAGACAGGACAAGGGGCAAGGGCCTCAAGTTGGAGCATAGGAAGTTCAGCACCAACATGTGGAAGAACTTTTTCACAGTGAGGGTGACAGAGCACTGGAACAGGCTGCCCAGGGGGGTTATGGAGTCTCCATCTCTGGAGATATTCAAGACCCTAACCCTGTGCGATTTGTCCAAGGAACATGCTTTGACAGAGGGGTTGGACTCAATGATCTCTTGAAGTCCCTTCCAATCCCTATGATTTTGTGATTTTCAAATACTTTATCACATGACTTTTTTTTTTTCTTCATTAATACACATTTTATCTTCCCTTCAATTTTGTACCCAAAGTTCTCCAAACCATGTTGAATAAAGAAACAGCTTTCTGGAGAACCCTCTTTCCCCTAGCAAGAATCATTCAAATTACTTGATAGTGAAGAAAAGCAAAGCAGTAATTCTTGACTAGAACAGGGGAAAATACCACTGAGTAGGAGCCCTTTCATCACAGTACCCAGAAAGGTTGTACTCTTGAAACTTCAGCTGAGCATCTGAGCTTCTATCTTCCCTTATGGCGGGGTCAACAAAACATGATATAGAGCAAGAAGGTGGCAAAGTGTTCACAGCATCATACAACAAATGTACAAGGTAGGGCAGTGGCTTTGAGAAAGTGTGGAAGAGGAACCAGGAGGCCAAGGCTCCTTTGCTCACCATCATCAGGAGCCGTGGGAAACTGTCCTCCATGTTTGTAGCTAAAATTTACTCTGTGATTACCTCCTCATTAATGGTTTAGTGTCGTTTGTTGTCCTTTACACATACTTTTGTGTGATCTTAAAAGACTGTCAGATTTAAAATTGTCTGCCCTGGAGCCTTTAGAACAGAAGCTAAAAAAACTTATGCCCATATGTCTGAACAACCTCTTGAGCTTTAATAATGTGGTAATGTGGCAGAAAGGTGACATCTGCTTTAGAACCTTTCCAATATAAACCAAAGCTAAGATCTTTCCTCACAAAAGATAAAGAGTAATAGTGATGGTCTCTATAAAATTATTCCTCTCATTCGGAATAGGGGAGTGAGAAAAAACATGAGCCATGAAAAAGTACTTTAATGTGACCAATCTTGTTATTTTAGAGTACTGGGTGAACAGCTTATTAACTGCAACAAGAACCAGATCTTCCCAGGTGCAATTAGGGAATGGAGGAATGCATCAATGTTACAGTTAGAAAACTGCTATATTAAAGACCTGGTTTTGCCCCATGGGAGACTCACCTAAAACACTGCAGAAAGATTCACAAGGGTTAGGTTGCCAAAAACATGTCACAATGATTAGTGATTAAAAGCAAAGTTCCAGCAAGAACAAACTATTTCAGAAAGGTCACAATCTCAAGATATTTTTTTTCTTTTTTTAATTTTTTTTTTTTTAAAATAAGCAAATGTATTATTAAAATTTCCTTAATGGTAACCTGTTACCTGCTCACTTGTCTGAGAACTTGGAGATTCCTGATGAGATTTGTTTCTCTTTCATATGCAATGCTGGCACTTACCCAGTGTCTCCAGCAGAGCTGCAGGAGACCCAAACTTTCTTTAAAAAGCTGGCGATATACTGGACTAGTTTTATTTACAATCTCTCTTGCGTTGCAGTTCTCAGTGAAAAAAACAGAAGGATAAAAAAGCCTGTTAAGGGAGGTTTACAGGAATTCCAGTCAAGGAGAATTTGGCTGTTACTGAACAAAGACAACCCACAGTTCTAGATTAACATGAAAACAAGGGCTTAATTCTATTGTGCATTTTAACAAGAAAAGAAAAGCCCACAAGAAGATAACTTTAACCTATCTTCGTACTTATATAGCCACTAGCAAAACAGTATCTAAACGCCTCACAGTCACTAATGGATTTTTCTTTACAATGCTCCTTTGATGCAAGGAAGTCCTATTATGCTCATTCTCCTCATGAAGAACAGCATCACAGAGAGATTAAGTCATTCTCCAAAGTAACACAAGATGCCTATGGGAATGACTATGCAATTTATCATGGAACTCCGGAGCCCCAGTCCAGTGCCTGAACCAGCAGACCATTCTCTTCTGAAGAGACAAGAGCTGGTGTCCAGTACCTTAAATGACCTTTCAAAATGGCTATTTTTACATGGTTTTTTGCTCTACCACTATTCTAAAGAAAGTTGTTAAAGCAACAGACTTTGAGAAAGCCTAATTAAGCACCCTGCATCTTGTCTCAACATCAGCGGTGAAATTTGGAACCACAAATACTTTTCAGACCAAATATTACATTTCTCTTTAAAGTCAGCAGCAAAGCTAAAGCTCAGCAGCTTGGCAGCTGGCAAAGATCCTTCATGGTCTCCCTGCAAATGCCCATGCTTCAGTAGTCCTTTGCAAGTTTTTTCCTAGGCTTTTTATATTCCTGTGACTGAAAACAGCTACTGTACTAGCAATATGTGAGTCTTAATATATGGCAGGAGCCATTCGCTAAGTACCAAAATATGTTCTTTCCTGGCAAAATGCAAACAAAACTGAAGAGATCAGTTTATCATTTGGTAATGCTGCTTAAAAAAAAAAAAAAAAAAAAAAAAGAAGAAAAAAAAAGGAGCTGGATTGCTGTTTTCTGTTTATATTCAATGAATGGTTTCAGTTTGAATGTAATTTAAGCTTCAGGAGCATCCATGAAACTTGCAGCCTAACACTAGGTCAGTATCTGACTCTAAATAGTCAAATTAATTTTAAAAAGTGCTGTTTATGATGATGGTTTTGAAAAATAAAATTATCTGAGATCATAATTTAAATTCCACACAGTTCACAAGCAACTTTCACATGGTAACAATTTTTGGTCACTGCTTGGGTTGACTGAATTTGAATTGGTGACCTAAAGGTGAAAGATTCTGCATTCCAGGATCAATCTTCATGCTGTTCATTGTTCCAATTTTCTGAAGTTCAAAGTGGCAGAAGCAAGAGTTATGTGGTTAAACACAGTTGACTCCGCTTTTCATCCAGTTTAAATATTTTCAGGTTTTTTTCCTTTAAAATTATTCTAAGTGTAAACCACAATTACACAAAATTCCCTTGTGTAGAGGATTTACGATTTTAAAAAAACCAAAAGTACTACCATTGAATAAGACAACAATCTACTGGCAAATGATCAAATTTTGATATTAAAGAAATCCTGTAAACAGGCAAACACATTGTTACATGTTCAATTGTGCCTTTGGAAAACAGAGTGCTTATTTCAAGGGTTTTTAGTTATGGGTATCAAACAGCCTGCTTTGGTTAACTAAAAAATGATGAAAACAAATAAAAATCCCGTAACTTTAAGATTCCATAATTTCCATCACAAATGTTCATATTCTCTTAATTCCTTTTAAAAAGGTGGTTTTCTAATCCAACAATTCTCCTCTGTACTCAAAACACGGGGTTAACTAACATACACACACATTATCAGCTTCAGTAATAAAGTGAGTAAATATATTTCCTAGAAGTGGATTTATGAAAATTCTTAAGGAATTCTCAGCTATATCTGAGTGAAGCGGTTTCTGCAAAACCTTTTTTTTTTGTGTGTGTTTGTTTGTTTGTTTCTTTGGGGAATGGGACAGGAAATGCAAGGAAATAGAGAAGGAAAAATACTTTCAGAGAAATGATAAAGGTATTTTCAAAATAGACATAGTGTCTTAAGTGTAGGCAACTGAATGAAAGATTCACGCTATGCTATTTTGTATTTTTATGCACTGAGAAAGCATTTTTGTTCACTTTTCAAAATAACTTAATTTTTCACCACGTTTAATGAGACAAGAACAAGAAAAAAGAATAACCTCTCCTACAAATTTATTACCATGTTATTTAACCTGCTAGTTCAACAGTACACTTTAAAGGACTTTCACCCACAGAGCAATGGTACACAAAACTGAATGCAATTGCAAATCCCAGATCTGATACAGGGAGGAGAGCTACTAATTTATCCCCTAAATGCTTCAGCTCTACAATGTAACTCTTTGGCACAAGGTTCCATGCTGTAAAAGCTATACAGTATTCAAGAACAACAATTTCTTTTAGATAACTAGTTTCACAACCTGGTAACTAATTCTTCAGAGATTGACTCATTTTTATGATTTGTACTATTTTAATTACTTTCCCTTTTTTTAATCAGTCATCATTTTCTACCTTTGCCCTTTCTTGCATCACATTGTATAAAGCTCAGCTATGTAAACCAAAGCAACGAGACCACAACATCCTAACAGACACATTAAAAAAAAAAAAAAAAAAAGAAAGAGGGACCCAAAATTTGTTTCATGGCCTATTTGGTTTAACAACAGACCCAATGCCCATTCAAGCACATATAATTCAGAAGGCCTGCCTGCCAGCAATAAAGACTGAAATTGGATACTTCGTGAGATTAATTACCTAGATAGGGCATGATAATGCTAGTCAAATGGGAAGGTAATTAAAGTGCACCTTCCATGAAAATTATTCATTGCTGATGGATCAGGTGACAGATAAATCAAAAGGCACTTAAAAAAGCTACAGGTTAACTTGTGAACGGCTGTCCCTCCCTGGAAGTCCGGTAACCGCAGCTGCTTGTTCCCATTCTAAGACAAAAGGTGGGAGGGTAACGCAGCCTCCAAGAAAGAGGAACCTGGAGAAAAGTTATCAGCTTTGTGCCTCCAGACAAAGGGTCAGCTAGAGTGGAACCAGTCGGCTGGCAGACTTCAGATTACTAGATCTCTCTGCTTGTATGCCATAAAGGGGTACTGCAACCGTAAAAGGTGGCAAGTGATGAATTAATAAGTTGACTGGTCCCCCGGGTGCAATCCTTACAGGCGGAGGACATGCTGCGGTAATCAAACGGGGTTATAAATTGTGTACATTGAATGGCACGAAATGCGTCTCACTTCATCACCGTTAAGTCAAGACTTCCTGATTTTGTCATTAACTCTTTAGCTTCAATATATTTATTTAAACAGTAAAAGTAAGAGAAAGGGCTTACAATAACAAAAGGGCAACTGATACTACCCAGCGGGATATACAGTCTAATGGAGATCACTGACTCTCACTCTCTACAGCGACAGGGGTCAAACTGCACTCCTTTTACACCAAATCTCCCCTTGAGATGTACTGATTAAGTTAAAAACGTTGAACTAAATGCATTCCTGAACACGGAAAAAAAAGATCGAGGCATTTTTTTACAGCTAGCTTATGCAAATTCATAAGCATCTACTCCCCTCTCGGAAACAAAAAAAATCTATTTACATGGGAAAGCATTTCTCAGATCCCAGATTTTTATAGAAGATTTCAAAATGACCTTATTTTGGATATAACATCTGATTATTAAAATGCATGAAAATGGATAGTTGAATAATTACCACCTTCTCTCAGTTTTTTATAATGTGCACTAACTTTTTAGGTTGTGATATCAGGATAATTCTGACTGTTCAGCAGAAGTTAAATGGAAAAAAAAACCCCACTTTGTACCACCCTTTTTGTCTTTACTAATAACAAACAGCCACTTTCCAGGGCTTAGCTAGCTACCAGGACTAAAAGAAAACTTACCCCTGACTGTGAATCAGAGTGTAAGTAGGCAAGAAGATTTTGGGTTTTTTTTAAAAATCATTTACTTATTATCTTCCCCCCAAAATATACTTTTGAGACATATTTTGAAATAACTGTTCTGCTTTTATTTTTTGTTATAAATAACATCAAAACTGTTTTCCACACCCTCTGAATGGTTTTTTTTTTTTCCTTTCCTTGGGATTCATAGTAACTACAGGAAATGAAAATTTAAGTGAGTTCTGAAGAGTGATGTAAACTTCAAAAATATAAACTCTGAACTGAAGCCCTTTCTGTGTGTCCAATGGAAACCATAACCCTTTTAAAAACAGAATTTATGATACCAGCCATGACTGTTCCCAGGCCAAGGGAGTGTTCTATATTCACAAAAGTTTATACCATCATGTGAAGAAAAGAGGCATGGTACTAGTTCACCAACATCGCTGCAGTTGTCAGTTGTGGCATTTTCCCCCAGAAAAGGACTTGTGCTGTTTTGTTTTGTTTTGTTTTGTTTTCATAGTTTTCTCACTTTGAGATTAGACTATTACAATATTTTCAAAAAATTCAAATTTCATATAGTCTTTCAGATGTGTAACTATAGCTCCGTAAACTTAGTAAACTACGTTAGAGTTGAGGATGACTTATGAACACATGCTTGTCCATACCATTAATGAGTTAGCATTATCAGCTAGCTGGGCATAGTTGTGGCATTCTCAATGTGGGCATGCTGTTTGGGGAGATATTTAACTTTGTAAGTGCAAGCCCTGACATGGCAGGTACAGGGGAAGGACCCTGATCCCTTTTGTGTAGGCATAGCTTTGGGAAACAAGGAACACACATTAAATTCTTTAGAGTCTCCCTGATTGCTTACTAGTATCCAAGTGGAGCTTGAGCTATTGATTTAGATCTATAGATTGCTAAATGCGATGAGACTTGTCCGACTGAGAGAACAGCTTCCATCCTTTACCACTGCTGTAGTCAGCAGAGGTGTGAAAAGTAGTTTCCTCTTTGGCATCTAGAAATTACTCTCCAAAGCATCATGAATGTGATAATATTCTGAGAGCCTGAGGTACCTGCTAGGGCAAAGGTTGAGAAATGGCTCCCAGGAGTATGGTGAAGGAGTTCACTTGCTCTATTTATTTGCTCATTGAAGGTTATCTGTTTGTAATTGTTTTGTGCTGCTGCATGGTGGAGTTAATTTATTGCTTACACAAAAGTATAAAACACTGAGGAGTGGTCATCACTGCATTATTGTAGGCAAGATAAACTGTAACGCACCTGCAGCCCTCCTAATGGGAACTCTTAACTAGCATTGAAATAAGAAGCATGGAATAAGTATTTTTTATTTTAACTTTAATGCTATAAACTACAATCAAGTGAAATATCCCTATCTTTGGACACACTTTTATAAGCATAGCCTCACTAAACACCTTTAGTTAATTCATTCAGTGGTAAAAGGCTTCAAAGATTCATAATAACGTGACTTACTAATAGAACTAGCAAATTATTTTTAAGGAGTTTTAAAATCCTGAAGACAATAAATTATTTTTTAACTTGCTTGCTTGTTTAGAATTTTCTTGAAAATAAATATAAGCATGTAAATATTTAATGTTAACCTTGTGGCAGAAAATAACATTTGCATATGTGGGGGTGGGAGGAAGAGGGCATTCATGTCATCAACTTCTGGCAGTTAATTTAGGTGGCTAAATAGGGAAGGTAATCTAAAGCTTCCTCTGTAATTAAGGACAAGTCAATGCACAATTCCTAAATTTGGCTCCCATTCCAAATCACTCCCTAAAGAAACCTATCAATCTCCACGGACTACAACAATGTAAATATCCACCAAAGATTTAAGCGCTAATGTTTAATGCCAACGTCAGAGCGTAGAATGTTTAGCCCTAAAATGCTTCATGTGATTAACTCTACATAATATAAAGAGCAATGACACTTTTCCTTCTTCATTACTAGCTAAGCTGCAATACAAAAAAATTAGAACTAAGGGTGAAATTTTGATCTCAGCTACACAAGGGAATATTTGGAATAATTCCACAGGAGGTCCACTGAGACAGATCATTAGACTATTGGCTCTGAAATATTAACATCCAATTCCTCATTTCACAGCCATGATTAGAGCCTCTATGAACTTAAATAGACTCTTTAGCGAAGTAAATGGCATTTCTCCACATAAGCATCAGGGTTTACTAGCTCTGAATCTCGCCTGCTGACTCAGCTGCTACTGCCTGAAAGGAGCTTGGATGCTACGGAAAGAAATGAGCGCTCTGTGATGCATTAGGAAATGGGTGCTCAAAAAAGAGAAATCCTTAGAGGACAGACAGACAGACAGAAAAGGTCATAAGGAGAGATGGTAAATAGATGCATCACCAGGTATGAGATGGTAGATACAAAAACAGAAGGGTCTGCTGCTGCTAATGCATACATGTGAGAGCTAACTCTGGATTCATTAGATAATTGTGTACAAGAAGTTGTTGGAATGTAGGTAAAAGTTTAGGATGGTCATCTTTAAAAATAAAAGCTGAAAATCCCAATGACAGGAGTTTGTCCCTAGAGTCTTAAGCTCACTTCAGAGAAACTGAGATCTGGTTTAAAAATCCTGAAAGATAAATTAACATGCTAGAAGAAAGCAATTTAAAAAAGAGATTAAGCGGCATGTATGCATGTCTCTGTGCACATCCCTCACTTTTCCTTTCTCTGCGCCTGTTTATGGCAGAAACCAGATGGAAGCAAAATATGAAGCATCCCATTCTCGCTTCTAGGATTTCTTCAATTAACATTAGAAAAATACCAGCACTTCGGCGGACAATTTCTCTTACAATTTTCTCTGTTTCTAGGCAAGTGGATTCTCTTGCGTCTGCTCATTCAGTAAGGCACAGGTCTTCATCGGCCTCCTGACTTCATGTAGGAATTGGAGATTTCTACCTGTCTGTCAAACACTGTTAAAAGTGGTCAAAACACTACTGACATGGGACAAAGGTGCAAAAAGAAAATTGTACACATTTAGCACACTCATGTAGCCTTGTATGTTTAGAAAATAGAGCTTAAAAGAGCCTTTTCTTAATTAGCATTAATACTAAATTGGCCTGAGTCATGTGACTTGTGCTGCCTGCTGTGAAAAATTAAATATAGAGAGAAAAAGGCAGCAAGTTTAAACTACAGCTGTCATTAAAGCCTGGTGGTGTATTTTGTGGATTGCTACCACAAACAAACTACCTTATGGAAACATAAAATGTAGCTTGTTATAAGCTCAAAATTAGGACATTTATATGTCACACAGTAAGATTTCTGTGTCATTATTGTGAGCATGACTTAGTTGACTTATGTTCGCATGCAGACGCCATTATGTAACACTTAGCTCAAACAAATGGCCCTGTTCTTGATCTTCCCTATTCTACTGTAGTTAATGACCAAATATTGTTAAAAATTGGGACACTAATTATCTGATGTCGACATGTTATGGATAATTAAGAATTGCTCACTCTGAAGCAATGCTAATTGTTTTTCACAGGTCTCCTTCTCTCGTCCTTGTGTCCTCAACAAGGCAAGCAGCTACAGGTTTATGCGTACATCTCTGTCACGTACTTTGTCACAGAACATACATCATCCTTTCTGGCTCATCCCCGATTAATTTTGCTGGCTTGCAGCAATTATCTCTCCCTTTGTGCCTGACCTCCTGGTAAATGGAGTGCATGATAGCTGGGCAATTTTTTCCTGCGTATTTTACCACTTAATTGATCCTTGCTGCTGCCTACAATACAATATACTAAACTTAAGTCATAAAATGGTGGAAATTGAGAAAAAGTGGTAACCATGCTTTAGCAATTGTAGTTGACAGCTGTAAAAATCAGATCTTGATAATGTTCTCTCATTTACCCTATTACTTGGATCAGTTGGTTAAAGCTGTTAATGATCCTCTTGGATCAATGTCTTTCGCTTGTAGCTATAATTTACTGCATTGGTGGATTAGTACAGATGTTTTCATAGATAGCTCTGCATCATTCCACCAGATTGCTGTCTGCATCAAATTTGCTTCCATTCATCACTAACGAAGCAAAGAAAAAGATAATCAGCATCTCCTATCTTAACATTAACTATTGAACTCAGGATAACACTTTTATTGTTGTCAATTTGCAGCCTTCAACCATGGCTTCCTCAGTAAATTGCCCTGAGAATTTCTGCCAGAAATAGATCCAATGATATGTTTTGACTATAATGGGGAAAGACTACAGAAATGACAAACTGTACAAAACAATTCATACACTGAAGAGTAGTAGATATAACTGTTCAATTAGGAATATACCCTATGGAGTCAGCGCTGGTTCCATCACATGCAAAGCAGAAGAAAAAGTAACATGACAGAGATGGCAAAAATTGTCCAGACATCTTAATTACCTGGACTATTTCAGACCCTGAAAAATCTACTGCCATCCTTGGAGCTGTCATATTGGGCCACAAAAAAATGATCAAAGGGCTGGAGCAGCTCTCCTATGGTTTTAAATTGGAAGGAGATAGATTAAGATAGGATATTAGGAAAAAATTCTTCACTACAAAGGTGGTGAGGCCCTGGCACAGGTTTCCCAGGGAGGTGGTGTATGCTGTCTCCCTGAAGGTGTTCAAGGCGAGGTTGGATGGGGCCTTGAGCAGCCTGGTCTAGTGAGAGGTGTCCCTGACCATGGCAGGGTGGGTAGGAACTTGAGGTCCCTTCCAACCCAAACCGTTCTATGATTCCTATGACGATCGGCTGAGATAGTTTGGCGTATTCAGCTTGGAGAAGAGAAGGCTCCAGGGAGACCTTATAACAGCCTTCCAGTACCTGAAAGGTGCCTGTAAGAAAGCTGGGGAAGAACTGTTCATGGAAGAGTGTAGCAGTAGGATGAGGGGTAACAGTTTTAAACTAGAAAAGGGGAGATTTAGGTTGGGTATTAGGAAAAAGTTCTTCAATATGGGAGTGGTAGACCACTGGAACAGGTTGCCCAGAAAGGCAGTTGAGGACCCATCCGTGGTGATATTCAATGTCAGGTTTGACGGGGTTCTGAGCAACCTGATCTGGTGAAGATGTCCCTGCTTACTGCAGGGGGGTGGACTAGATGTCCTTTAAAGGTCCCTTCCAACCTAACACATTCTATGATACTGGATAAGCCAGCAATGGCTACTGCTATTATGGAAAGATCAAGCCTAGCTTTTCACGTATTTTTATTTTACCTCGACTTCCCAACCTGTCTTGACTACCTTCACTCTTACACACCAGAAGTGAAGAATTTGTTCTTGGGCCATTAACACTCCCTAAACTGCCAGAAGGGGAAGATTTGTATTTTTCACCTGAGGGCTCGTTTAGCTGAAACTCCATTTTTCCTTCTAAAAATGCAGACTTGCTGGCACATGAAGCAAATAAAAAATAAGTAGCTGAATAAATTATGCTCAGTTCCAAAAAAGCTGCAGTGGAATCTATGAGTGAATATATAAAACAATCTGGAAATACACTATCTTAAAATGCTGGACAAATCTACATGGCATCTCTTTCTAGACAGTTAATTATGGACTGAATTTCATCCTGAAGTTGTGTACTGAAGCTAAGTAAGCTAAGAAAGCTCCTGATTTGAAACATTCTTTGTTCCTTCCTGCAATGCATTTTTGGCATGCTAAGTACACTAGATGTGATAGACTCACCATGAAGGTCTTCCAGCTATTAGATAGGCACTAGCATGAGTAAAGTCTCTTCTTTAGCTCTCCCTGTATAAGCTATCTCCTCTCTTTTAAAGATTTCCACAGGAGTCATTACAGTAGGCTGGCTCCATGCCATGCTGTCATCAGATGCTTCACTTTATAGCAATGTTACAGTTAGAGAATTTTTTAATTTACTACATACAGCCTCAATTAAGATTTCACATTTGGTGACTTTTATACACTTGCAATAGTAGTGTATAGTAGTTCAGTAGTGATGCTCGTTTATCGAAAAAGCATCTGTGCACTTAGAGGGCTTTGTTTCTTCTAACGATGACATTTAAATTCTTCAAAAGGTCTGAAACAAGCCATTGGATGTTTGGAAATTCAGGGACAAAAAAATCTAATGTCTTATTTTGCTACAAATTCGATCATACTTTTTTTTCTTTTTTAAAATTTTGTTCTTTCTAGGCAAAATAACAAAGAAAAGAAACACCTTAATAATAAATTACAGTGCGCTGAAGTAAGATCTCAGAACTCATAACCACAGGAGATTTTGGCAGTAGATGAATTCAAATAGTATGTATTATTCTGTCCTACCAACATCAGTATTTCACAGTTTTGTTCAATGAAGAAGTTCAAATCTGTTTTGTAAATACTGAAACACAAATCTTCCTTGTGCTTTTATGCACCCAGCTATGTGGTGTTATTACGTACAAATAAGGAACAGGAAACTCAACCAAACAAACAGAAGATGGCATTGAAAAATTCTATGACAGAATCAGAACAGGTCTTTCAACAACCCAATGCATGGGAAAGTTAACAGCCCTGTGACTGCCATGCTTCTCCTAGCAGGTTGCTACCAAACATTTAACATACATAGAAGCTTATTCTGACCATTTCTAATTCAGAGCTTTGGTTTGGTGAAGTTGAAACTTCACTTTGTCTTTATGTAGCTACACTAGAGTGTAGCTTCCCCCATTTTTATTTTTAAATACTGTAAATTTCACATGGCTTCTACCAGAAAATCTTACTTAATTTCTTAGCAAAAATGACTACAAATATTTCTAAAAAGCTTTTACGATAAAACTGGACTGGCAAGAGTTCTGGGGAAAAAAATCATATTTTTAGTATACTAACAAAAAAAAATCATTAAAAAAAATCAGATTGCATTCAGTCATAAGCTGATGTGGAAAAACCTGCTAAAGTCAAGAGTCAAAATGTGACATGAAATTAAAGTTTCCTTTCAGGATGACAGAGTGCCCATTGCTTTGGTTCCTGTGTGTTCTGATAGAGCATAAGGTTCAAATCCTGCTCCTATTGAAGTCAATGACAAAACTTCCATTGACTTCAGCGGTGCAGGATCAGACCCTAAGCAAAACAGCTAACATCTGCTTTCTTGCTTTCTCTCTTATCTCTCAATGAAAAACAGTAGAGCAAATTAGAATTAAATATGAGGGAAAAAAAATTACTATCAGTCGGCTATTCTGTGGTACGTTTTCTTATAAAACATAGTATTTCACTTCAAATTTACATATATATATTCTGTATATGTATATAAAATATTATCAAAACTGTCAAATATCATATATGCCATAACACATTATATCCTGTATAGATGAGTCCTTTATGAATTCCTAAAAGAAATTTAACATTTAGCAATCTTACAATAACACCCCAACCTAGCTATTCTACAGTATCTCTGTAACCTTGTGGATTTCACTACATTACATATGACCTGATAGAATCAGTGAATGAACAAACTGCTTTCCCTGATCTGATGGTATTTGCCAGAGGAAGACTGGAATTCTTATCAAGTTTTTATCCATCAGTTTAATTCAGGCATAAATTCAGTTACCGCCTCCTGTAAAATATCTGTGATATTAGTCCAGGGTAATGTGATTACAGATCGATAAGCAGTTTAGCTCCACACAAATAACCCAATCCATTTTTAAATGTACTGAAAAGACATGTAAAAAGCTAGAAGAATAATAACTACCACATGTAATTAATTTCTACTCTAGCTTTACCCTTTTTAGTTGGTGGCCATGGAGTGCAGAACAAATTATAGAACTATATGGTCTATGTACTGTTCTAGAAAAAAGGTGAACCAGATTAAAATAAATCTTAAATATTATTCATAACAAGCATTAACATCTTTGTAAATCCCATTAAATAAATCAAGCAAAATAGTAACCCCAAGTACAGTCATCATAACACATACATTTCTAAAAACGGCAGCTTAATGAAAAGCTGTTAGGGGATATTAATTTTGAAAAGTGCCTTTTTATATAAAAATTCTCCCATCTTAACAGGTTCGCAAAAAGAAAAGAAAAACATTATTTTTATATTTGGAATTCTTTCTACATGAAGCATTGTTTTCCAATATATATAAATGGGGAAAGCTGATCTACAGTTGAAGGCTGGAAGATGAAACGCAGCTCTAAAAGTAGAATCACCAGCAGGAAGTAGCAAGTGAAATCTGAAGCTAAGGGAAGTCCACTGAAACAGGGATACATAGAAGCAGTGTTCAGTTAACACTGAAGCTTGTAATAAGCTGTTGTGTATCACTTGAAGTGAACACAGGATGGAAGGTGTTGATGAAGGTAGATAAAATAACTTGGGGGCAGAATGGGGAGACACCAAAATGATCTGGGAAAAGGAGAGACGTGAGAATAGAACTAGAATGATGAGGTCAAAGCAACTGGGAAAGCCACAGGCATAAATCTTCTTGATTGTTGCCTCTGCTGGGGGACAGATCATTGCTGAAGTCAGGCTTAAGTGAGACTGACAGGAAACAGGAAACAAATAGATGGTCAATAGTGCAGAGACTGTGAAAGTGGAGACTTTAAAAAGTGTGTAGAGATAATTGAGAGCTGGGGAAAATGCGATGAGAAACAAAGAAAATAAAAATTATGAGCACTAACAACAAGAAGAGATTTTAGAGTAGAGGAGAATGCAAAGTCACCCCTGTTTAGAAAGACTTAAGAAGTATTAACAAAGGCAGAACACATCACACAGCTTTATGGAAGGGATGGTTTGTTTCCTTTATGTACACAATAATTTCTTCTTGACATGTAAATCAATGGTACTGCCGCTAACAGTCATGATTTTATAGTATGTAACAGCATGATTTTGCTGTTCAATAGGATGTTTTTTTTCTGTTTAAGTTGCTGGGATAATGAACTTTGAAAAAATTGTTGGTTTTTTTTAAACTGTAAGTTTAGGAATCTGTTTTTTTGTCGGAAAAGTTCTGAAAATTGAATTTCAGACATTAAAAAAAAAGGAAAAGCACATCAACATATACAAAGTAAATTGTTACTAAGAAAAATGTTTTTCAAGAGTAGGCCTTAATTATGGAAGTAAATCCAGGTTTTTTAACCACTTCAAGTTGTCAGCATTAAGTACATCTGAAGGCACAGCATGACCTAAGAGTGCTGTGGGGCACCTTTCTCTTGCTGTGAAGAAGCAGCGAGCATTAGTAAGTGCTCCCTGCATACGAACAGAGAATATATTTAGGAACAGGTATTAGCATTACATTTTAACTGTTGTTTGTCATGTTTGGTTAGGGTAATAAGGCATGATGAGTGCCTCCTTGGATATGATTTTTTTCTTTCAAATGACTGTAAAGACAACTCAAACTAGCTCACGACAGACACAACATTTTCTCAAACCCTGACAAATGCTGGATTTCATCCAAGCTACCCTAAGTTGTCTTAGTCAGGCTATGTTGGGTGAATATCACCCTTTATAAGAGACCAGTCCAGTGTCCATTCAGATAAATTCCAGAGGAAAGAATGTAGAAAGAAACACACTGCATTTGCAAAAGCTGCCAACAGAGAAATTGTTTGCTATAGAAACACTTTTTTTTTAAAGTGCATAAACGCTGAAATCTGAAAAATATTCATCTGCTGTGAAACCTACACAAGTCCACCAGTCTTTTGACACAACACTCAAAACCATAAAATTTAGAAAGGAATTTGATGGATTAATAGGAACTACTGCTACCACTGAAAGGTCACTGTCTTATTAGGAAATTGGTAAATTTTATCTTTGGTAAACAACCACTCAATAAGCTTGCAAAAGTAGTGTTTGTCAGCTGTTTGCCAGCTGCAGCTCTTCAGCACATTCACCTATTGTAACTGGGACTTAGTCACATTTAAATCTGAATTCTACAAGGATGCAGGGGTTCACATAGATCAGCTTGCAATACTGGGATGACATCCTGTATTCTTTATATGACACTGGATAGGCAAGATATGAAACAAGATGGTTTATTCCTGGGGGACCTAGTGCACTTAATCTTTTACCTCTGATTCCGGCTCAGTTCTTTCATGCTTTTGTCAAAAAACAAAACAAAGCAATACAAAAAGCCTCATGGTTCTTGGCTGCAGCATAAAAAATATGCCATATGACAACTGATAGCCTAGTCACAAAGTCTTTTTAACACAAGGAATGAATAGCGATGTGTCATATGTATATATCTGTGAGCAAAGTGAAATGCTGCCTACCTACTTGCAGTCATTTTATTGTGTTATTTCCACAAATACAAATAGGTTTTAATCAACCACCTGGTTCTTTTCTGCTCTTTGTCTCATCAGAAGCTCGTTATATGTGGGTGAAGAAACACTGAATATATTCCATAACCTCTTTCTTTTATCAATAATTTCCTGTTATCATTACACAATGATTTGAATTTTGTGAGTATGGCCACAAAGGATCAATTCAATTAAACAGAAACTACAAAGGGAAAATCTCACTGCAAGCCTCTGAGCAACTGGTGAACCCAGTAATTATATATAGCCACCTATTGTGCTAGCATTATAACACGTGAAGAAGGTTTAGTTAGGCACATTTACACACATAAAAAGCAATATGGGCACAGAAAAAGCCATTTTTGCCAAAAGTATAGAACAGTCACACAGTAACAAATGAGAGCTGCATGAATCCTAGTTTACTTGGCTATAAATAAATCCAACATTTTCTTTCTCTCCATGATAAAATAAAATAGGAGCACAGAAGCATAACAGTCTCCTTTGAGCAACCAGCCTCTTTCTGTTCAATTATAGTCATCAATCTGTTCCACCTAAAATATTTTCCTCCTCGAAAAAACAAAGAAATCAGTATTAGGATCCAAAACATACTGTTGCAAAAATAATGTAAAAGAGGTGTTTCCTTTTGGTGAATGCATTTGTCCTGAATGACTGCCTTTTCTTTAACATGAATTCTGTAATTTGGGTGCCAAAAAATGCTGCATTAACATGGAACTTTTAATAAGAAAATCTTGAAGAGCTCGGTAAGGAAAGGTAAGGGTTACCTTCGTTTTACAAATGGTGAAAACTGCAACAAAGAGAGTTTAAAACATCTTCTTTCCCCCCCCCCCCCCCAATATGTTTCCTATATATATTCATTTTAGATCCCCAACTGGAAGCCTTTAAATCGTTACATTCAGAAGTGCTAAACAGACAAAGCTTCAGTTGTATGAGTACCCTCTCTCAACAGTGACAGTGTCAGATTCTGTAGCACTGGGAAACGCTTGCCTGAGCATAATCCCACAGCAAACTGGAGAGCAGGGAAGGAACAGTCAGGTCTCCTGCTTCCTCCTGCATGCTCTTACGAAACGTATCTAGGAAGACAGAGGTTTTTCCATTACTTGAAATCCCTAGGTAAAATCTAGACGATCTCTCTAGTACCTATGCAAGCAATAATTCCACTAACATCTCTAGTTTTGATGTGAGAATCATTCCATAAAATTATACAGCTTGCATCACAGGTAAGGTGAGATAACCATATTATATCTTCTGGCTGAAAAGCCCTATAAATTTATGACTATGAGAACACAAGAAAATAAACTGTAATGAATTATCTTTGGGGTAACAGAACAAACTTCTGATAAAGGCCTTTTCATTTCCTTGAGATGTGATACTAGCCACTAAATTGCACTGTCTCTTTCTTTACCCTCTGTGCCACTGAACCATCAAAGCACATAAAGTAAAGCCAATTTGATTTAGCTAAATGGGAAAAAGTCCAAACCCTCTTCCTCGTGTGGTAATACTGTACAGACATCTACAGAGAGCAGAACACTGTCCACCTGTGCACGTTTGAAGAATTACAGGGAATTATTTTAAAGATGAAAAATCAGAGTGCCAAAATAATATAATCTGTGGTGCAAAAATAGTTTAAGGGTAAGTCCTCTGTGCTCAAAATCTCATCATAAACCCCAAGAACCAAATGAGCACAGAGACCAATGCTTTCAGTCACAGGGATGGTTCCAAAATAATATAAAATGTGCATTTGGTATCCAGGAAAGCACTATGGGAAAATTAAATAACCCATAAATATTCCTGTCTAACTTTACCAACTGTATAAACCATCATAGGGTTTTGGGAGGGTTCTGTAATACATTTCTCTCTTTTTTTTTTTTTTTTTTTTAAGATGACCATCTTTAAACTGCAAAATAGCTACAGATTTTCTTTTCTGTTTGTTCATTGCTCCTGTACAGTGAGTTTGTCCTGAGTTCAAAGCATTACTGTCGGGGATCACTTCTACCACACTACAAAAGAATAGCTTGACCACAGTCATTAAAATTTTCTCCAAGATCTAAGTATGAAGTATCCTTTAAAACATTGGTCAGCTGTTCTTACAGCAAGCATCAGTTATTCATTTCATGGTTTCTTTTAAGGCATTTCTTTCAGAAGCCAGATCTTGCAATTAATGTTTGGTTTACTATCTTTTGTTAAATATATAAATGGTTAGTTTATACTATCCTCTCTTAAAGCCCACAGAGCACTTTGTAGATTCAGAGGCCTATTATTTTTTATGAACGAGCAGCTTCTCATTTCAGAAACCTAAATGAGAGATTTTATTTATTTATTTACTTATGTATTTTCCCTCAGCATGCAGACAACTAAGCCCTTTTTTCCCCTGGGGTGATATGCTAGTTTGATTTTATTTTCCCTGACATTTCACCTGTCAGATTATGATAAGTAGAAGAAACAAAGAATAACCATCACATTCTCCCTGAATCTCATAATCAAATATCTGGAAATATAAGATAAATTAGAAACATTATCCTGAGGAAAAACATTAACACTGAGAACACCATCAGATACTCAAATCATCTCCCAGTGACCCAGGACTCCCATACAGGTTTAAAAAATTCAGACAAGAAACCTGCACAGGACTGTTGCATCGGCTTTTTTAATCTTAAAATACTAGGGAACGACCTACAATGATGTAAAAAAATAAAAAAAGTTGCAGAGTTAAGAAGATCTTTTTAATAATAAAAATATATGTCTTCCTTAAGTCTTTCATGAATGCTTTCTGAAAGCAATCCTGAGACCAAGACACTGGAAAGGTTACCATGAAATAGTATAAGCTCAACTAGTTGGCGAGGTGAAGAGATTAATGAGGCAGAACACACCAAGCATGCTGCTGATTTACTGCATCTGTAGTTTGCATGTTCCCAATTTCTCTCAGTCCCACAGTCTTGAGATTCATAAGTGATGAAAACTTACCTGCTTGACCGGTGGTAATACTGACAGCTGCAAAAAGCCTCTGGGAACGACTCAAGTCAGAAACCCCATTCACAGCTTCAACTTCAAACGTGTAGTTAGCATGAGCTAGAAGGTCCATGACAGTGACATAGTTATCTACTAATCCAGTTTGCTGGGGCATATATCCAATGTTACTCCCACAGGGAACACATTCGCCCTGCTCCCAGCTGCACCTCTTGCACAAAATGCGGTAGGTCACATCATTTCTTCCCCCGTTGTCAGCAGGAGGACTCCACTCCAAACTCACGGTAGTCTGGTTGATATTGAAAATGAGGTTCTGTGGTGCAGATGGAGGTCCTAGGTAAGGCACAAAAAAGCCCAAGGTAATTGCAGAGAACCACAGGGGGACATGTAGCGAGCATTTTAATTACCAAGACAGAAAATAGTTGAAGCATTTTTCTTCACATAAACATTTCATTATTTTTAGTACAAGCTGCATAAAAGCTTCCTTGAACTCACTTGGCAAGAGCTTTATTTATTTTCCATTAAGGCATCAGAATAACAATTGTCTGTATATTTACTGCAACTGACTTTAGCTGTTTCTCTTCTGTGCAATTAAAAGGATTGGTTAATGTACCTTAAAGGTTGCCTTTTATAGTTTTCCCAAGTATGGCACTTGTTTGCTTGTTCTAAACGTCCTGCACAGACTGCATCTAGTCCTTCATTATCAGCTCTGATACGATTCACAGAGATATTTAGTGCTGCTTTGGATTTAGGAGACTTCCACTATTTGAACCACCAATTTGTGTAGGCTACTTTATTTGCAGTTAGAAAGTTAACCCAGATCCAATTACAGTTCAATCAAAGCTCAGATCCACAGAGGTTACTTTTCATTTTTTGGTTTATTCATTTTGGTATTATATCATGTAAAGTGTGCTGCCTGCAACAATTTTACATCCATGGGAAAACTGTGCCTGTATTCTATCTATTACAATGAGTTACACGCTTACCCAACATGCAGTGTTTTCCAATGTTATACCAAGCAAACATGAAAATTATATTTATGCTGATTCTATATTCAATGTCAATGTTTTTTCCCCTCTGCCTTTCAATTTCATTTACTGTTGTAAATGTACTTTTCAAATACAGGAAAAGCCAACCGAAACCACTAGCTACAAGTGGCTGCACCTGGTTGGTTAAGCAATGTCCTTTACTATTAAATTCATGACTGACTCACTTGTGCATGCGACATATGGTGGATCAGAAGGTGCTCTGTAATAGCTATCTTCACAGTCACATCTTGAAGATCCTTCCTTGTCAGAGAAGCTGTGAGTAGGGCAGCGGGAGCACTGCAGATCTTGTGAGGAGGATTTGTAGAACCCACGGCCACAAGCTAAGGTAGAACAAAACAAATTGAGCTTTAGATTTCCATGGACTGCTGTTTTTTTGTCTGCTGTGTGAGGTACACATTCCTGGTTTTTTTGTCTGCTGTGTGAGGTACACATTCCTGTAAACCTCTAAAGTACCCAATTCTGTTTTGTTGGTGCAAGCAAGATCCTATGCTCACAATTTTTTTTTCTTCAATTGATGCCGTTATGATTTTGTGACATTTTTATGTGTTCAAACATAAACTACAAATACCTCAGCAGTTGGCAGCACAGTATTTTAACACAGAGGGCGACAGAAATACAACAAGCATCTGTTTTTCACCAAAGAAGTGTACAATAATTGTGTTGAACAGCTGGATGTCTGCAGTAGGCCTAAACTAGGGGAAAAGAGTCTGGAGAAGCTCTGCTCTAAAGCCTCTGAAGTGTTTTTGGAATTCAAACTAGATGATTTCAAATTAATGGAGCAAAGTTTAGTCTTCCCTGATCTGAGAAACCCAAAGAAACTGTAACCCACCAGTGAGCCCTCATCCTGAGGAAAGAATGAGGCGTGAACCCTTGTTGAACAGATGATGCTGGTAGGAAGAAGCAGAAAGAGGAGGAGGGCAGACAACGTAAGCTGCATAATTGTTTTTTCCAGTTTCATGGAGAGAGACAGTTAGGCTGAAATGAATTTAATATAACTTTCAAGGGAAAGTTAAAAGGTAGATAATTGGAAATACTCATATAAAATCTTTTCATATTTTGGTTTGACTGCTGTGAACACATGGAAGTATAAACATATGCTGTGTTCCAAAACTGATATATAGAAATACTTTTTTCAGCTATTGCCACAGTCCCGAAGAGGAAACACCCATAAAACACACCTATAATGACAGAAGCAGAGAACTGCAACCTAGACAGCCAGCTTAAGAATGGATAAACTATGAGAGCTGTAGGGAATGAGGAAGAGGGGAACGGGTATCAGACTGTGCAGAAACTGGGAACAGATTAAAACTCCATTTCAGCACTGAGGTTATGGGCAAACTTACAAACACTGTCAACATGAAAAACAGAACACAAAAGTCCTCCAGAACTTTCTAATAAAGGAGAGGCTTTTTCAGCCACACTATTTTATTCTTTTTTTCCAACTCTAACAGTCTAACCTTCTTAAGCCACCACCTGTATGCAAAGAAAAGGGACGAGTGAAACTTAGTGTTAAAGCTAGTTAAATAGTCATTCTGAATTCAGAGAGGGAGAATTTACTTTGGTTATATTTGTATTTGCTTGGATATTTTCTCAGAACAGAAATGCAAAGTATCCAAAGACACTGATATTTAGAACAGTTATTTAAGTTGTCTGGTACCACAGTGATGGAAAGAGCATGAAAACAATGAGCTTTATCCAAATCTCACTGAAGTCAATGAGGACTGTCTTTGGCTATAATAGCCTTTGGACTGGACACACAGTGTAGATACAGCGACATGACTCTAACTAACCTGATAACTTTATACAACTGAAAGAAAGAAAATGCTGTTAAAACTTAAACCACCAGTAGATTAAAGTTGATGAATTAGGAGAATCAACAGTGGATCATAGCAGTATAAAATGACAGGAAATTCTGTCCCTCTATGTCTCTCTATCAATATACTAACTTCTAAAGGAAAATATGCCTAAAGGACAGAAATCACCATAACATTTAGAGTTTGTTATGCTGAAAAAAACAGTGGATGGAATCTAAATTACCTGGCAGAGAAAATTAGCATGCAAAGCATGTGTCCTTTGACTTTGACAAAGAGGCACGAGTTTGCATTAGAAGAAAATCTAGGACCTCTTGTAAAACACGCTATAGTTTAATTCTACTACAGTAGCTGTTATAGATGCTATTTAGAAAAGAAGACAGAAAGAATTTTGGAGAAATGCCTTGGATAAACATAACCTGTGAATTCATAGTTGTGCCAAATTTAACTCAGAGCTATCCTTTTACACCTTCATTCAAGATTGTTTCAGAATTTCCTGACCGAAGACAAAGAGCACAAAAGCTGAACTGATTTGTATGCGTGTACGTTAAGACATATATTTAAACTTTTGTCTGCTCTTTCAGTACTTGCAATTGAAATGTAGCTAAAATTACCAAATAATAGTTTCCTGCCTTTCTTAAATAGTCATGTTCCTCTCATACTGAGCAAAACACTGGACAAATACGCTGGGTCTTCCAGCTCACAGTCCTCTGCAAAGCAAAGAGCAACTTAAAAGGCAAAGATCCCTACTGTGTTTTCAGTCTGTCCTTCTCAGCAGGGAACATTACAAAGCAAAGACGCAGAGGGTAAAATAGAGATTTCAGACAGAAATAACAAAATGTAAACAGAAAACCCCTTTCCATTTTTTTTTTTTTCCTGATGACTTGATCAAGACATTTATATGCTTAGTCACTTACCATTTAAAGTAAGTGTGCATTTCTTATTAGAGTTGAAAGGATCTGAATGTCTGTGACTAGTTTACATGACTGAAAGCCATTTATTCTCCCGCACAGCATACCGCAGGCGGCAGGTTCAGGCACTCATACCATGCTACCATGCCATTAGCTTTTTTCCAATAAGAGGTTTGTGACGACATTTAGTAACTATCCCTTTAACTTATACACCCCATAAATATTAGGGGCAAGAGGATATTCCAGCATTTCAATTTTTAACAGTATGAAAAGAGTGGTTTTGAAAAGGTTGTTTGGTGCAGGTTTTTTTATAGTTTTTTAGAAAGGATGGTATGCAGGGCTACACATCATAATAAAAGTACTCATTGGAGTAATGCAATTAAATTAGTTTCCTATTTTTATTCATAAATTCAAATCTGTAAAAAAAAAAAAAAATCTGTTTGTTTTTTTTTAGCCAAGCAGTAGAATACTTCTACTGCTCAAAAATCTGGGAGCTACAAATCTTTATTTAACATATATCATTGTCCTTGCCAAGAAAGTTACAACTAAAGCCTCTACCAAGACAGGCTGTTGCAGGCACCACTTACCAAGGTGTGATGACTTGCCAGTGACCTATTACAGGTCACAGATGTGAAAGTACCATTCAAAGACATTTGACTCCCTCTTTTCCCTCTCTTGTCCCGTTTTACCAAATTTCCATGGTGATTTTTTTTTTTTTTTTTTTAAACATTAACAGTAAGTTTACCTATTTTGATTCAATTTAGATCTTTTAGTAATATTTTATGGTCACAGGAACAAGTGGTATAAAATCCCCACTGGCACTACCTACAGGAGCAACATTAAAAAAAATGCTAATTGCAAAAAACCCCACAATATTAGCCGAATTTTACTTGGAGCTTTGTGCATGAAAATCTAAAGGTGATAAATACAGGTACTGCTTCACAAAATGATCCCATGGCAAAGCTTGAGCCAATTGAAATTGCATTTGATCACATCCATTTTAATATTTCAATTCATTAGTGCAGGAGAGCACTCAGCAGCAGCACTTCTTCCCTATAAAGGGAGTCTATATTGTAAACCAAGGTACAGAACTCAAGCGATGATGGGAGATATGCAGGAGGGTGTAACTGGCAAGGCAACACTTTGATGTTACAGCCGTAATCCTTGTTATTGTTGATGTGAGTAAAATGTGACCTCATTCGATCTTACTCAAGCAAGTTAAGATCCAGGAGCAATTTTGGTCCTGAAGGGCTTCTGGGGTATGGGAAAAGATGGCAGGTGGGGGGAAAATGGAAGAAAGCCAGCAGAAAATAAATTTACTTCCATTCACTGTGGTGTGTCATTTACAGCTGCTAATTTAATAGAGCAGTTCTTCCCAGATGAAGCTCTTATTTTGTTCAAACAGCTGCTCCAAATCTTACACGTTCCAGGAAAGGGTTTCAAACCAAGAGCAGTGAACTTTACTGACAGCACAAAGACACAGAATAATACCTACCAGCCTAATCTAAACCGGTCCTCAAATAACACAAAAATTCTGCTAATTCTTTCCCCATATACTACAAAAATCAACAATAAACAAAGGAGAAAGCTGTGATTCAACCAAGACACATTTTTCTGCTAAATATCTTATCCTCACAACAGTTAAGAACCGAACACCAGTAACGCCCCAGCTGCCCAGCACCTTGGATTTATTTACTTGTCTGCAATACCCACGGCTGCTCCTCAGAGCAAATCTCCTCATCTCCTCAGCAAAGCAAAGATGCTTCTCTTTCAGGGAAGCTGATAGAGCTCTACTGCAAAAGACAAAGATGACATGAGCAGCCCTCAGATGAGAGAACCTCCTTATGCCATCGAGCTGCAGTTCAAAACTGAGCAGGGCATTGCAATTTTATGTTGAAACTTCCTTTCCTGGAAGCCCTAGATAAAGCAGTACACTATTCTGCCTGTATACGAGGCAAGACCCCAGTGAAGACGACAGTATCTTGGCTTGGACTAAGTTGCTTTCTTCCTGTAGATCCTGTAGCACTCAGCCATAACAAGGAGGTATTGTGACAGTAGGGTATGGTGCACAGCTGAGCAAGGTCAAAGAGTCAGTTCAGTGCATGGTACTCACTCAAATACACATTTACCATATGCCACTGTGGTCAGTGCAATCACAAACATTTTGAGCCAATGATTTTGGTATCTTTTAACACTGTAAATAATGGAATACTGCAAAGCTGCATGTAAATACTAAGGAATTAACACACACTGCTAAGAACTGTGATGCCACATCTGTGGCACAACAAGGCATTAGCTGTCTTAAGTAGAGGTGTTAACTGACTAGCTTATGTAGAAAAATTGCAGCTTCTCTGCTGTGAGGTCACCACATGCCTTAGTGGCCTGGTGGAGATCAAACAACGTATTTTTTTCTTTTCATATTTAGAAAAAAAATTAAAAATTCCAAGAAACCCTGGAAGGGGCCATGAAGGCAGATGTAGACAGCACAGAACAGCAGTCTGGAGTCACACTCGTGAGACAGGAAGAGGGGAAAAAAGCAACGTGTTAAGGACTGTTCATTTTTATGTAATCTTTTCACTATCAACACTGTAGAGATTCATTTTGCTTCTAGGAGAGCCAGGAAACTTGCACTGAGAGTGATGATAGAAGGACGGTAAGGGCTATGAGTGACATGTGTAACAACCAATCTTTATACAACCAAAGGAGAAAAAGCAAACAGTTGTAGGACAGTGACATAATAAACAAGAAAATTATCTGCTATTACAATATTACAAACAAATAAAATAAAATAAATATCTCTACTTTTAGAAGTGCAAAGCTTCCAGGTGGATATCAGCTTAATACTGAAAGGGCAGCCAATTGTTTCAGTATGCTAGGCACTTGATTGAAGATTACTTTTGATAATAATTTTTGGTTTATATGAAAATAATTAAACATAATGAGTTGCAAGGAGGTATCTGCACTAATTACTGTTTGATCCCATTATAAAAAGTAGACTGGTGTGAGGGGTGAAAAATAAAGATGACATACTGTGCTAGTGGAGCAAGAAAGCTTGTCTGTTTATTCTGGTTTGCTCACCATTACCCGAGTTTGCCACCATGAGCAAGTTTTAGTTGTGTAAATGCCATAATTTCATGCATACTGAAGAGGATGAAACTTACATTTAAAAACCAATACTTTGTCAAAGTCAGTTTCGAAGGATGGCAAAGGAGTAATCACAGAGTTTCAACAACAGCACATGACTTACAAACTTGAGGTAACAGCCTGGTCCTGCTGAGAACCAGGGCAAAATGACTGCTCACCTTGGTAGAGCTCAGGTTTTCCCCTGGGTTCCACTATGACTTTATGTTAGAGTGAACCTATACATTGTATTTTTTTCCTACAGGCAGTGGTGAGAATTTGTTTTATATCCTTGTGGACGTAAGCCTCCATTCTTGTGATTTGTTTAGTGTTATGTTAATCAACTCCCTACATTTCTACCCTCCCCAAGCCTGTGAACATTAAAGACAATTGAGCTAACCCCCTTTTCACAGAAATTATATATACAGAAGGAGTTTGTGCAGATGTTTCCTGGATGAAGTTATGCAGCTGCAAAGACTTTATTAATTATAAAATGCAAAATGGATTGTTTTGTAATTGAAACTCTCTGGGGCTCTGATACATTTCAAAATTAACATACATATATGTATGGTCAGGACATAGATGGATGCTGTTAGATTATTTATTACAGATGGATGTTTTAGCTAATGCAGAAAAAAGGCTGGTCTTTCTCCACTGGAGCTTTCAAATATTTGCTTCATATTAATATCTATGGTTCCATAACTCAGGACTGAAAGCACAGCTTGCAGAAACAGTACTCCCACTGCTAGTGTTGCTGACCTCATCTACGATGGACAGATCCAGAATCTTTATTTTAATCCTATTGACAGTGCCTCAGTGGGAGTAATTATAACACTCGGCCACAAATCCAGACCTCCTGTCACCGATATATTAGGGTTTTTCACAACGAAAATGAGCAGCAGACAAGGAGGATGAAAACAACATGGGGTAGTGATTATAGCAAGATTTGTCAACTCCCTTCTGTATTAACCTGCTACAAACATATGACAATTTGGCATGGGAGACACCAGAAATACAGAATGTTTAATCTTCCGTGATATTGAAAATAAAACTTTGAAAATAATTTGGGGGGCACTATTCTCTTACGAGATACTTGGCTGGTAGATCACAACATCAGCCACAGCTGATGTTCAGCCATCGTATCTGAAAAAGTTTAGATAAACTGAAAGCAGGCCATTATAAAATAATTCCCAAATGTGGATTTCAATGTGAAATACTAGACATAAGAAATCCAGAAACAAAAGGAGACTTTATAACCTCTGATCCCCTTTTCCAATAATTTGTGTACGTTCAAGTCATGACTATGTTTGAAACTGTAAATTACTTTTATAGTGAGAGATGGCATCTGTTACGCCTTCTCTGGCACCTAATATATATTGTTTTATAAGGAGCTTAGACTGTAGTATTTTATTTGTCTAACTACTATGCAATGATAAATGTCTAGCTGAAAAAGATGTTTATTTTAGCTTGATTTTTAAATTGCAATAGCATCTAAAGATTATTCATGTTTCAACCAAGGAATTATGTTGTATGGTTTAGCCAGAGTAAACTTAAGACTCTTAATGGTGCCTCAACTATAGTGTGAATGACATATCTAAATAAGGCTGTCCCATGGCTGCATACCATCATCCAGTGAATGTTTGCTGTTGCTTGTCAGGAATCTCTCAGACCTCGTATTCATTTCCCAAGCCTAATATGCCCTTGTTGTCCAAAGTCTTGCTAATGTCTTCTGAGAGATGTTCACATAATGCTGTTCACACAAATAAGAGACCTAGAAATAGCCTGCTTACTTAGTAATAGTAACTTCTTCAGTTTTTTCCACCGAATGAAGTAAAACCTTTGCCTCTCTACGAATCTGCTTTAGAAAAATTACTGGGTATGTCATCATGTGTGCTTTTTTATCAGAGGCACAACGAAATACTCTTCTGTTTATCTTGCTAATTCATACTCAAGGGCAAGGTAATCAGTTTGAAGAACATATCCCAGAAATCAAAGAATACCCAATACTGTAACTGCAAAATTGCTTTGAATCTAATGATTCTGAATAAGTACATAAAAGACTACGCTTAAATCGCAATTAAAGAAACTAGCATAGTCTGAGCACAATTAATTAACTGGATAATTTAAAAGATGTTCATTGAGGCTATGACATACTGTTTCTCTGCGGTTTCAAACGCTGCAAGGAATTGGGCATGTGCCCCTCATTCACTTTTTTGGGAGCCATAATACAAAGCTGCCATGAAAATCTGGGTGAAATGAACATGTGAGATACAAAGACATAAAGATGCAGACAGGTGCAACTACGTTACTGAACAGAGTTCAAAAGTGGCAAACGTAGTTTAGAGAAATGAAAGGAAAAAAGAGTCTCTGGCTTTCCTGTTATTTTCCTTTCTGGTTTTGTCTTTTTTTTTCCCTTTCCTTTCCTTTTCTTCCACCATGCCCTTCCCTCAAGATTAGGTTTGCAAGGTGGCTGAGTAGCTTTTGCGCAGAGTTGAGTGACAGCTCGCTTGATTAGCCAGATTGGAAGTAAGCACTCCACACTCTGCAGGACATGGCGTAGGTTTGTCACAAAAAATGAATCCAAGTCTGAAGTTTTATCAGAAGTGGAAATTTTATCTGACTTCCTCATTGGAGAATTAAGGGGAAAAATGCATTCAATTTGCTCACAGCTTCTGCATCTTTGGGTTTGGGGTTTTTGTTTCTTCCTCTTTATTGGCTTGATCATATTTAATTACAAACTTTTATGATTTACTAAAAGTTTTACTAAAAAATATCAGTGACTAAGAGTTCAGCAAGTCTAAGATCACTAAATAACTTGTGAAAGTTACGATGCTCTAATAGGAAAGTTGTACGATTATCTAACTGAGCTGAATAACACATCCCTTAGATGCATCAGCAGACAACAGACATTGCAGCAACAAAAATTAAATTTGCTTTACAAACTACAGTGTAAGTGGTGCTTCCATTTCTAAAAGGTGCACGAAAAAATTATGCTACAATGTCACATTGTTGTATTCATGTCCTCATCTTTTTCTTTTTTCTTTTTTTTTTAATTGGTAGAGAATTTAACTCATAGAGTCATGAGAAAAAAAATACTGGTCATTAAATTAATATAGTAAATTTTTTAATGAGCTTTTTCATTAAGTTTTTTCTCCCTTGATCTTGGGGTGTTGCTCAAATAATGAAGGACCAAAAAATTCCTTATAGTCTACAATGTAGCTAGCTTGCCTTACATAGTGTTGCTACTTAAATAATAAACTGAGCTTACTGAGTTCAGTAGGCACTTTGGCAATGGTGTGACTCCGTTCCTCTGACTTCACAGAGGTTCTGTACAGGCATACGTTGACTGTCCATATGCAAATAAACCCTTTGAGGTATTTAATGCCCATCTGGGTTTTGTGGTCGCCAACATGTCTCAGGGAAGGTTTCCTATTGTTTGCTAAAGAGAGCAACATACATTGAAAAAGCTACAAGCAGTAAAGAAAGTAATGTAATTAGGAAGGAGGGGTGTATGTGGTGTATTTTGGGTTTGTTTGTTTTCTAAATAAAAATGTAGTAACATATGATAATTGATAAATCATTTGGAAAAAAAAAAAAACAAACCAACGTAATTTTAAAAATAGCTTTGAATTCAGAACCAATGAGATTCCCATGGTCTTCCTACCTGACCTTCCAATACAGGAAAGCCTTTGGGTTTAATGAAAAAAATCTGTAACCTTGAGTACCATGCTCAGTTTTGGGCCCCTCACTACGAGAGAGACACTGAGGTGCTGGAGTGTGTCAAAAGAACAGCAGTGAAGCTGGTGAAGGGTCTAGAGAGCTGGGACTGTTCAGCTTGGAGAAGAGGAGGTGGAGGAGAGGTCTGATCGTGCTCTACAGCTCTCTGAAAGGAGCTTGTAGAGAGGTGGGAGTTGGCTTCTTCTCCATAGTGACTAACAATAGAACAAGAAGGAACAGCCTCAAGTTGTGCCAGGAGAGGTTTAGGTTGGATATTAGGAAAAATGTCTTCACCAAAAGGGTTATCAATCACTGGAACAGGCTGCCCAGGGCAATGGTTGAGTCACCATCCCTGGAGACATTTAAAAGACATGTAGATGTGGTGCTTGGGGATGTGATTTAGTGGTGGGCTTGGCAGTGCCGGCTTAGCAGTTGGCTGCAATGATCTTAATGGTCTTTTCCAACTTAAATGATTCTATGATCCTATGATATTCAAAGTAGAAAAGTACAGCAAAATTAATAGGTAAGGCCTGGGTTTTGTTTTTTTTTTTTCTCTTTTACTCATTAAGTAACTACATTATTTTAGAATCTTTTTGCCTCATTATGTCAAACAAACAAATGAAAAAAACCCAAAACTGTCTCACTTTAAATAGCAACCTTACTACACAGAGCCACTGCAACATGACAACTTTTTATACAGAGCAGTGGACATGTCCCCTCTAATGCCTATTAAGCCTTCCAAGGGCTCTCATCTCCCTTGCTAAATGAACAGACGTAGCTTCATCAGTTTGGCTCTTAAGAGTTCTCTGATCAGAAAGTCACTGTGTCTTCCACCAAACCCCACAAAAGCAGTTTTGAAATATTTGCAAAAAAACTCTCTATCTCTGGTTTCCCCTTTTCTCCCTTCCTGGGAGAAACATGAACTGGTGAATGGAAGACTAATTAGAACTTTTCTGGTAGAGTTGCTTCTAAACTGTCATCAGAGGGAGAATGGAAATACAGGTAAGTTTTGGTTATAGATATATCAGCCAGATCTACCAGCCAAAGAGATTTAGGGATGCACAAACTGCAATTTCCGATTTGCCTCTCACTGTTCATAGCTGTTCCTCAGCAGACAAATCCCATCACCCTGAGGGAGAGGTGGCTGACGTCGCCCCAATTAGAGTAGTTAGGCACTTCTCAGGCTGTGTATAGAGTGGATCTGCCCCTGTGACACTTTCCGTGAGATTCTGTATGTTGACCTGCCCGCCAGCCACCAACCACGGGCAGGTGTAGGTGGGAGAGTGTTGGCTTTAGCCAGCTGGTGAGACTTGGTAAAGATTTCTCATAAAGAGGCCATGAAGTTCACCTAACACTTGTCTCTGAAAGCCTGGACACTCAACCGGTCAGATTTGGCTTAAAGGCTCAACACTGATGTTGAAAATGCAATGTAGATGAACATATGCAGACAAAGGAGTTCCCCAACAGCAGCCTATTCTGCAAGACAAAAAATACTTTATTATACAGGCATGATCATTCACAAGTCACTAAAGCCTTATTTATGGAACCTTCTGACATACTATTGTAAAATTAACTTTGTGCTGTTAGTTTTAATGGTTCCTTAATCCAGTTCACTTTACAGTCACTAAATGGCTGTAAAGGCACAGTATAGGACCAGGGGGCTGAGAAATGGTGGATCCACTTCTTTCAGCAGCAATGTTTAATTGCTGCATTGATAAAATGTAAAGTTAGTAAAAATATAACCCGAGTAGCTTCTCTGTGGAAATAACAGTACCAAGTTTACTCGTTCTATCTTTATGTTGTAGATTCCCTCTTCACAGAGGGAATCTCCTTCCTGATGCCTCAACAACAATGCTTTATAATCATCCAGATACAATATAATGGGAGAGTTTCCTATGAAGGCCTCAGATAAGCTGAAATCTTTTCATAAAATTGTTTTTTACCCTGTGAAACAATGGAGGTCTTTTGGTGGAGTCTTAGATCATATGGTTCAATGATAAAGTTCTAAAGGAAGTGGTGCAAATAGAAATGTTGCTTCCTGAAGCTTTGAGACAATCAACTTGACGTGGATGTTTAATTTAATTTAACTGTAATGGTGCTTAATAATCAGCTGGCAAGAAATAAATCTGGAGGGCTTACTCATAAAATAGAACAGAAGTGGGCAACTCAATAAGCTTTCCAATTGAAATGAAATTAAAATAACTTAATAACACATTTTTGTTTCCTTTGGACAATGACCTACCATTACCATTCCAGGCCTCAGTCCAGAAGAAATTTTCACAGGTTTCTGTAACACATTCCTCAAGGCCATCATTATACATCCAAACAAAAGACCAGCCTCTAAGAATCCACAAGAGAGAAATTACTCTACTTTCTGCACAACGGTGCCGCAGAGTCTAAAAATAACCTTAGTTGCATATCCTGGTCTCAGATATTCCTACGTTTAATGTTGATTGTCCTACTTATTCAGAAAAATATGCTCATGCCTACCAATACCTTGTGGCGCTTTTAGAAAAACTTTAATACAAAAAAAACCCCCAAACAGAACAACGTTCTTGACAGTTACTTTTGGCTTGGAGTGGCGGAATGGGAAGAAATAGAAACATTTCTGTAAAAGAAATGAAAAATGCACTATAATTTCATTGAGAAGGGATTCCCTTCCAGGTTCACTGAAGCCAACAAAATTTTTATCAGTGCACAGACTAAAAAATTAAACTGTGTAAGTTTTTAACTATAATCTTTTGAAATAGAAATGGATTTTACCTTTTTAGCTGAAGATTAGAGTATCTGTTTATTAAAAGACTACAAACACACATCTCCCCTTTAATGATACAATAAAAATAAAAATATAAAGGAAAAGCATTACCATAGTAATTCACTGATACGAAACTGAACAGAAATAAAATACGAAGAAACTTTTTCTGGGTTTGCTTCAATAAGTCTGTGATAAGAGAAAAAGCATTGCTAACTCTGACAGATTTATCTGCTACAAGTTTTCATGAGAAAACTTCCCAGATTCACACAATGCTTTAATTCCAAATAGTATAGTATGAGTTGTGATACTGTGAAATGAAGTTGTCTTTACTAATTGCATACTCTGAGCAGAAGTGTGTTTTATAGCAGAAAGCGTATCAAATCTGCCTGGCTGATCCTTATGATTTGGAAATGTCACTTTCTACTAAGCACAGAGAAAATAGGGAGGGGCAATAAAGCCGCTCAAAGATAGCAGCCATCCAAAAAGATAAAGAACACGCTGAGGAAAAGCAGACAACAGATTGCAGAGACAGAACAATCACAGATGGAGGCCAGGTGGGTGGGTCAAACATTTTTTTTTAAAAAGGTTTATTTTCATATTTAAACAGTACCCCGTTGTGTAAATGTTCAGCAAAGAACTGATAAGAAAATGGATTTGTAAGTGCGTTTGAACAAACAACATGTCTTATAGTCAAGAGGGGCTTAGTCGTATATAATTAAGGGATAATGTGCATGGTTGAAAAGTGTATGATACAACAAGCATTTTCTGCAAGTGATTAAACACCACTGCAAAACAAAGGAGCTAGATACCCGAGGAAGCTTTAGGAGCCAGCATGGAGTAATCTTAAAACATGAACTTGCTTTTTGTTAGAGAAGACAAGAAGACATTCATCTAGCCATACAAAGACTTCTTTTCACTGAAAACGTTGTGAACTTCCACATGGCATCTGCCACCTAACCAAACTCTTTAAGATTATCACACTTGCAGTTTCAGTGTACGCTACCATTACATTTAATCCTTTAACCCCCCTAAGAGAACAGGTCTGTGCACACGCAATACTCAGCTTCACTGGAATTGTGTACAATCCTAGTTCTCTGCAAATTTCTAAAAATACAGTGGCATAACTCAGCTGAGCAATTACAGTCCTGAGGGCTTGATCCAAACCCACTGAAGTAATGGGTGTCTTGGACAATATATGCCCTAAATCATGTTATAACAACAAGGCAAATGAAGAAGATCAATGGTCCACCTAGACCACTGGCTTGTTTGTGGCCATGACTTATGCCAGATCCTTACAAAAGGAAAGAAGAGCAGGGCAGAGAGGACCTGAATCCAACAACCAGGTGCTAGCAATCATTTGCTATCAAACATCGCCATCTCTTTCCTTAATAATGCCTTTATTTCCATAAACTACTTGAGTTCATCCAAATTATTTACCTGAACGATAAAACATGTTTTATTTCCTGTAAGAAAATACACACAGTTCACTGTTCAGCACAATTCCTTACATGGCTGTAACTTGCACAGATACAGCCACACCAACACTGAATTTGGGTAATGCTGACTCTAATGTAACAGCAGCAAACCACACTTTCAAAAGCCCCAAAGGCTGTGTAAACAACATATTAGAAACACCAAGCATTACAGGGGCTATGTGCAGGTGTCACTGACTACATCAGTGAGTGTCACTGACTACATCTCCAACTTGGATATGTCATAGCAGAGACTGCAATACAGACAGACACATGAACAATCTCCATGGTATCTCACCAGCTACAAGTATAGTTCCAAGAATGCCAATATTCTGAGGCAAAACTTTTAATGATTTGGAAATGTAGAATTCCTATTTGTGTTTTGCATTATCGTTACTTGTGTCTTGGGTTTCAACTTTTCAAATGTTTTTCCGTTTTCAGCATGGAAAGGGAATAGGCAGTATGCTAATATAACACGAATGCATCCACATTAGCACTTTTGTTTGGAGTACACTCTTGAAGTAATTTCCTGGACATCCCTGCTTAGCATGCTTTTGTTCACATCAGAGTAATCTCAGAGCACATGATCTGGTTTTCTTTCAGAGGAAAATAACCAGGAGATATACTCCAAGAGTGAGACTAATGCACTTCAACCACATACCCCCAAAAAACCCAGAAATTTCTTACGTGTGCACATGAAGTCCACAGGACTAACTGTTTTGCTTCACAGATTCACTCTTACTGTTCTGTGCTCCTTGCTAGTAACACCATCATGAGTGGAAAACATGAATTCTTTATTTGGAGAAGCTTTAACTGTTGGCTTTGATTGACAAATCAGTACATAAATTATCTAGCACATGTAGAACTGACTCAGCGGCCTAATTGTGAACAATTTGTAACTCAAATGACTTTTTTTTTTGTGCAAGTAATTCTTCAAACAGCTCTGTGTAGCTTGTTAGAAAGACAAATTATTTTATAGATGTTGGTTCCTCAGTGCTCAAGAAACTGCAAAATTCTTTGAAACAAAGAGCAAGATACTGAAAGAGAAACAAGGCAGGAATCAGAAAACTAAAAAGAAAAGCATAAAAAATAAAAGCTGGTTTACAGAAGTGTGAGAAGAAAAAGTAAATTTCAATATATAGTTCAATAACAGGCAACAAGGACTAGTTTGTCCTTACATAACATACATGCAGCTCCCAGAAGAAATACTCCATGTAAGAGAAGTGTCGTCACAGCCCATGGCAGAATTTGGTTTTCCACTTAGGAAGGAATTTAAGGCTTCCAATTAGGCAGCTCTATTCAAAAATAATTCATTCATTCTCAAAAGGGTAGACTGCCAAAGAAGAAATAAAATATATCTCAGGAAGGCATGAAAGTCATGGCAGTGGCCCAGGGGACAGCAGGTATTGTCACTGATAGAAAGCATTCCCTGATATCTCCCTGGGCTCCAATACATTCCCATCTTCAGTTCTGCTACATTACCCAAAAGCACACTGGTCCTCCAGTACCTGTGTCCTTCTTCCCCATTCTTGCGATTTTATGTGTTACATATTAATATTTTTTTGAACGACAAAACCACAAGTATATTTAAACTTTAATTAAAGTTAATTTTATAAGAAAAAGGAAGATGGAAAAAATTCAAAGAGCAGAGTGGCTGTGGAGGACTACTAGGAGTCAAGTAAAGGGTCTGAGCAACAGGAAACAAACCAGGCATGCAGTCCTCACTCAGGGCTGAGTTCCTCCCCTTCTCTTCCCAGCTTTTCCTAATTGCTCAGCCAGATGAATTTCCACTACACAAACCAGCTCCTTATCACTAGCAAGCACACTAGTCTAACAGACCTACAGATCTCAGACGGGTCTCCTCTGAGACAGTGACAGGAAAGCTACACAAAGGAAAAAGGTTGGCCAACTCTGACACTGGATTTAAATTCAAAGTTAGATTGGGACCTGGGCGTCCTTAGTCTGCCTTGAAGACTTCAACAGGGAAAAAAAGGGACTGTTGGAGGAATATTTTTAGAGAAGTTGTCTAAATTAATCCCTTGATCTCCACTGCCTAGCTGACAACAGGGCACAGATTAAATATTCAGGATGTGATTTCTCCCAGGATTACAATACCTGAATTTCAGTGTCAGTATGTTAGTGCTTAGATATGTAATGAGTAGATCATCTCTCACTGGAGTCTATGGAGACCCAGGGCTCAATTCTGAGCTGCCTAAATGCAGTTGCCTAGTCCAGTCTGGAAAAGGACTATCCTGCCAGTTCCCCAGGTAATGCTCCAGAAGCGTACAAGTCTTCTGTGACCCCTTTATCGTCTCTGGCACACCAAACAGATGTCTTGCATATTATATCCACCATCTCAAACAAGACCAGACAAACAATGTTTATGAACCCAACCCCAGACTCTTGCAAATGGCCAGTGAATGGCTCTCCAGGCAACGACTTCAAAATAAATCCTCTCTCAGTTACTTGCCCAGGCATGCCAATTTATAAAGCATCTAGTCATAAGCATTACTAGTAATCCTCAAATGGCACCCAGCTGCATAGCCTCATAAAATATCTCCTGTTCTCATATGCAAGCAGTTTATCTAGCATCCTATGATAGGTGGGTAGTGATGAGAAATGAGAACAGTTGATTATCCACAATTCTCTATCAGATCTGCCTCTATCAAGTACCAAATAGATCCATACACATAGTGTTGTAGAGCTTTTTATAGCTTGTCACACAAAGTCTCGCTGACTGAATTGAAATGAGTAATGTATGCCTACAGGGAATGTGATATCAAGCTGAGGCTGGCATATCTGAGCCTTAGAGTAGAGAACTGGTGTACTGTAACTAGTTATCTAAATTAAAAATAAAATAGCAGTGAAGTTAATTTGTTTATGATTATCTTAGGCTACTACAACATTTATGTGGAAGATGATGAAAATTAGTTTGGTATGAACGCAAATGTTAGCTGGCAATTTGACCATATTTCAGCAGCAGTGAAGATAGATAGAGCACACATTTGAGGAATCTTAATTCCACATGAACAACGTGAGCGTGTCTGTGTTTGCGGGCATGCATGTGCACATGTGCATGCTTCATGAGCATTCACATGTCAATGATATAACCCTCTCTACTGATCTATTGTGCATCCAAAAATAAGAGGTAGGAGTGGTTTGGTTGAAGCCAAGAATAAGTAAACATTCTCCATTGTTAGTGACTGCAGAAAATTAATGACTTTATCAAGTACACATCAATTCTTGAAAGAAAAATACCAAACCTCTATTTGTCTTTCCATATATCATCTTTCTTCAAACTTTGGAACAAACTAACATGTGACATCACTGAAATAGCAGATGCAAAAGCCATATATTGGGCTTTCTGCCACTATATGCATGAAGCTACACAAGCATTAATTATGGACACTTCTGGGGGATCTGGGAATCCTTAATTAACATTCTACTTCCCACACTACAAAGGGTGCCAACCCGGTTGCTCAGCCACTAATTTTCATGTTGAACTAATACGGCACTTTTGTGCAATTTTGTGCCCTGTTAGTTTCCTTGTCCTATGAGGCCCAGAAGCGGTCAAAACTCTATTCTGCATTTAACCTGAAGCTTTTAAGACATTTGATAATTACTGATAACTTTTTCAAAATAAAAATAAATGCTGTGGAGAGCAAAGAGCTCTAAGACATAAAATGGGATGCAAAGCTCACCGGAATCTTCTTCAAATGAAGGAATAGGTTTTAGCTACATGTACCGACACATCTGACATCAATGACTTTCTTGTACGTTTTTGCAAGAATGAACCCAAAGGTTTATCACTGCCCCCACACTGGTTTTCAACCAGTAGTGTTCTCAACAAGAACCTCTGGAAAGACTTGAACCAATACATCCTCCCATCTGTCCCATGCACTTAACACTTTTTCGGTAGTACCAGAGGTTTCAACCATCCTGTACTTAGTGCCAGATTTTCACTCGTCCTCCTTCAGTCCCAAACATAGCACGTATTGTGGATTAGCAATCAAAAAAACTGTTTCATCAAAGCCTGAAAATGGAACCTAGTGGAAAAAGAAATGGAATTTAATGTGAAAATAGGTAATGCTAGGGTTGCTGTACTGATTGCTTTTTTTTCTTTCTTTTTTTTTTTAAACTGAATTAATTTACAGCCTCTGCTTTTTATTTGCAGTGAAGCTGCTATAAAACTTTCCGTCAGCTGTAGCTGGTTTGCAGAATTAAGGGCTACTGCTGTACAATTTAGAAATACAGATTCTTGACCTTTTCCATGATGATGTTTCTACAACATCCTTTGGCAGCAAAGCCTGTAGTCTAATTGATAGTACAGTAATTGTCCTAAAACTTAATATGAATTGTTCCTGACAGACCTTAAGCACATAGCATTTTATTTATCTCCACTGACATATGAACATAAAATACTCCTTTTCTCTTTGTAACACTTTGTAATAGGTTGGCAGACTTAAGATTTTGCATAGAAGCTTGTATTTTTTGCCCTGCTTAAAAAAACCCAACAAAACAACAAAAAATTCCCCAGACAACCACCAAAATCTCACAACCATAAGAATGAAGACAGCAAATTCCAAATTATGCTGGTAGATTAGTAGCTCCCACCATCATAAAAAGTGAAGCATCATTTCAGATGAGAAAATCAAAAGAGAACAGGGGACAAAGAAAAAACTCAGAATGCAAGAATATTAGGTAGGGTTTCTGTGGTTTGACTTGTAAATCAAATCCAATAACACAAAATTTGAGGAAGGGATTGACTTTTGGTATTATCTCAATCTATTTTGTTCAGCTAAAGATTCGACAGGTATATAGTCCATTTACATGCAGCTCTTTGCATATGCAGCAAAATTTATGTCTCCTGCTCAAGCTTTATACCTGTTCTGTTAAGCTTAAAAGATTAATTGCACTGCTACTCTCACGAAGGTCAAACAGGTGATGCAAACTTCTGCTGCTTTTAGTTCCTAAATTTCTGGAGAGTTACCTTAATGCTGTGGGGTTTAGGTTTACTTTATTTAGGCTGTAGCCATGCTTAAATACTTCAGTGGGATGGGAAAAGACAATTTTTCTGCCTTCTGAGAATAACATAACATTTGGCAATGCATACATCTGCATTATCTCCTCAGTTTTCTCTTTGCATCAAAACCAGATTAAAACTGCATTAATGTTCTTTATCTTCTATTTCTTTGAATAGAATTATTTTACATTTTCAATGAACTTGGGTAAATTTTCAATTGAAGCACCTATTCTTTGGACGAAGATGACCATAGTAACTTATCAGCATGATAATTCATCTTAATTCTTCTAGCTTCTCATATTTATATCAGAGAATCTGCATACTGTTTTTCCAGGCTTTCTAGCATCTTAACTGCCTTGTGTTCTTCAGCCTGACATCCTGGCACTGAGTACACCAAACCTGTCTGCCAATTTTAAATAACTATTCCCTTACTAGGGAACATCACATACTTTTTCACTGGGTCTGTCTTCATCATAGGCCCTTACTCTGAAGTGACTGAGTTGATGACAATGTATATACAATGCCTTTATGTGGCATCATGAAAAGTGTTTAAAAAGAGTTTAGTTCTTTTCAGACATTGTTCCAGCTGGTTGTGTATGTTTAAATATAAGAAAAACTTAAAATACTGTCTTTCCTTCAAAATTTATTTATTCAAACGGCTATAAGCCTATTGTCCATTTTTATACCCTTGACCTTGCAATGATAACCATCAAAGTAGAAGTAGGAAGAACTGCAGAAAGGTGGATATTCTGCTCTGTTTCAACTTTCATTAGTCGCTATGAGGTATCATACAGCCTCAAAATTTATTTTTTACAGTCTCTGTTCTAAGCAGAGGTATAAAGTAGAAGTGGAAGTGGACTAAATCCACACATGATTTTATTTCACGTTGATATTTCATTCTACTACTCTGCTAACTACAGTAGGCAGCTGGTCACTTTTACAGGCTAAGCAGTCTTCTTCACCAAAGAAGATTATTTAAAAGTAGCATTGCTCAGTAACAAGGGCACCAAGTCGAAATTTGTATTTCAGATTCACTCTCTGTATTGGCACTTAACAGCTTTGTGACCACAGACAACTCAATTTCTCCACCTTCTCCAGTTAAATAATGATCAAAGGGGGATACATTCCCATTCAGTTTACATACAGTAGCACACCGGATTCAACGGATTCCTCTTCTTGAGTCTGGTCAGAACATGTAGGCATTAACATACTAAACAGCAACAACAGTCTTCAGTAAAATCTGTGCAATTTCAGAAGAATTTAACCTGCTCAAAGGAAAATATCACTAGGGTAGAGAATAATTTCTAACAGCCAATAGAACTGAATGGAAGAACAGACTCTCTTCTCTACACCTCACCAAAACAAGCATGAAATGATAAAGTGGAAAAGAACCTTACTGTCAGCCGTGGGATACACCTAACAGACAGGCACATTGAAGATAAACGCTTTATTCCTTCATCTTTTTTCTTGTGCATTTTAGGAGATGGCTGTGGAGGTATGAGGGAAGATAGACAAGGGGCTTTTATTGATTTTGTGTGCTATATTTGCTCTTGCTACTTATTAAGAGCTGTGGAAATTGCCCATGGCTATCTTTTTCCATGTGTTTTTTCTGTCTGCAATACTGTCACTCCTGTCTTTGTTCATGTCCTGGAAAAGCAGTTCCTCCAAGGGCCACTGCTACAACAGCAGCAGACACCCAAGTCATATAAATAAAGATGGTAAGAGATATGTAAACACTTCACAAGATTCTGCATTCTATTAATCAACACCATAGTCACTGAACGAGGCAAAGACCTTCAATCCACAATGCCTACAGTTAAGACCATTCAAAAGCACATGATGGCAAGAGATCCCATAGGATCAGGCCTTGTTTTTACTGTGGGTCTTTTTTTCAACCAGAGTAAGACTCATTGAAACTTTTAAGAATTTGCAATGGTGTCGACAGCGGCAGTAGAGACAGCAGCTTTCCAAGCATCTGTTGTGTCAGTGCTAGGGCCATCAGTATAAACAGATTGTGCTAGAGACAGTTGTCCCATGTGAATCAGTAAGACTCAGCCAATTCTCTCTATCCTGCACTGATCACTGATGAAAAGGATTTTCTTTGAATTGAAGGATAAATGTTATAAATTCCTTGTACGAACAAAAAAGCCCTCAGCATGTTTTATGCCTTACTTTCCCTGAATTTCTTCTGATAAATGCACACTCCAATCTGATAAATATTCCCTGAGGAGCTTCATGCAGTCTGCTTGTCCAGACACACAGGGAGAAAAAAAAAAAAATTTAAAGCATCAACCTATGGATGACTAAATATTGATGAATATGGTGTGAATTCTGAGGCAGTTTCTCCCCTCCTCTGTCTTCCACTTTCTAATTTACAGAGTCTGCAGTATTTAGAGTCACAATGTCAACCAAAGTCAGAAGAAATAGAATTCTAGAAAGCATTACAACCATCATTAGCACTCTCTATCCCAACTACTTATCAGACGCATATAAATCTTGATGCCTATGTGACTCACTATGATGAAATTAAATGAGAGCAAACAGAGCAAATGCATGTCTACTGCTTTTATCTCTAACCTAGTCAGACAGTCATCAATATCTGTGAGCTACAGCAATATATTATGTAATATTTCAGAATATTGTTATCATTTTATTAAACCAAGTATCTTTAGTATTTATTCCTTGTATGCCTCCATCATTTCCTAACAGATAACCCCATTCCCGCAGGGACTGGATGACCTAACATTTCATAGAACAACCTCACATGCTTCCTTTTCTTAAAAACAAAAACAATAAAAAAAACCCCCAACCCCCCAAAAACCAGTCAAAAAATCTTTTCAAAAAAGAAAATTTAATTTATGCCTAACATAAATTCGCACAGCAAACTAAAATCAGAGTGCACAAAGGCAAGGAAGAAAAACAGAGCCGTTAATAAGAATGTTAAAGCATGGGGTATTCCTGTTCATAACTGCATGCATTGTAAAAGCACAGAAGCTGTATGTTCACACCAAATCAATCCTCCATTTACCCTCAGACATTTTAATCTGTTTCCTTAAAAAGACAGGTGCTGATGAAGATTTGAAACAGAGACCAAATTAAGAAAATGACAGGAAAAAAGAATCCCTGCTGCTACAAAACAGCTCTCTCACCAGGACTGCATTTCTTGAATATTCTCCTTCAAGGAGAGGAGAGTATCATTTTTTTATATTTAGCCAGGGAAGGTGACAGACTGAAAGCAGAGTTGCTAAAACCAAGGCAGGTAGTGTGAAATGTAAGGAAGTACAGGATAATTTAAAAAGAGGAAAGGGGTTAAAATTCTTTTTCATCTTTAGAAAATCAGCACATTATTCCAACTGAGCTAACATGCTCAACTGTACTGCAGGATTACAAGGAAGCTGAAGACAAAGGTTTCATTCACAAGTCTACCCTTTTACAAGAGATAACCTCCTGCACAGATGTAAAGTCGAGTCACGTCTGATTAACTTCACTTCTCCTGTGACAGTGGACAACACTTTTGGAATTGAAATAGAAAGAGAAACCTTGATCCTGTATCGGTCAGCATCCTGCACATTTTTCAGATCAAAACTTAGCATAGCAAAGTGGTGCATGCAGCTATTTATTACAATTATGCTAAAAATCATGAAGATGAAACTGATCATCTTCTTTTTCATTTTCACCACTACCTAACAGAAGTACCAACTCTTTCTAAGAGCAAGTCATGAAATACCTTTAAACATTACTGATTTTCCACTATTTATTTTCTTTTATTACAGGACATCTTCAAAATAATTCATTATCTATGTTGCTTAGAAATGTTCTTCCTTTTGATGTCTGTCTTAGAACAACACTTCTGCTTTGTGACATCACAATTAGCTGTTATGGAAATGAATATGAGATAATAAGCAGAATACTTTGGGTCAAATCCCAGTTGAATTGAACTAAGATTCATGCCATTCACTTCAGAAAGGCCAAATTTTTACCTTTTAAATTCCACCAACAAAAACCCAGTGGGAATAAATGAACAGAACATGGCATCCAGTTTTTATGCAACATTTGACAAATAAATTCAGCAGGAGGTTTGGCATTCATTTAATGGAAACATGGATGAGCCTATCTCATGCAAATAAGCTGCGGGGGCAGAAAAACATGCATGCATTGGAATATTTTGTATAAAGTGCTGTTTTCCACAGAAAACTTATGATCTTGGAAATTATTAGTTGTCCTAGTGGCCAGAATAGGAGTCAGTCTACAAATAGGTGGGAAAGTAATATTTTGCTTGTCCCTGAATTACTTATAATTTTGTTTTGATCTGGATTTCTAGCAATGTGCTGGAAGATTACATTAGTCCTTTATGCTTACTTGAGGCAGAAAGGAGGCCTATGAGACTTTTGATCATGTTATAATCATAGAATCACAGAATGGTTTGGGTTGGAAGGAACCTTAAAGACCATCTAGTTCTTACCCTCCTGCCATCAGCAGGGACACCCTCCACTAGATCAGGCTGCCCAGAGCCCCATCCAGCCTGGCCTTGAACACTGCCAGGGAGGGGGCAGCCACAGCTCTTCTGGGCAGCCTGTGCCAGGGCCGGACCAACCTTAGAGATCTAATCTAAATCTACTCTCTTTTAGTTTAAAAACACGACAAGCCCTTGATAATAGTCACTCTCCAGCTTTCCTGTAGGCCCCTTTAAACCCTTGAAGGCTGGAATAAAGTATCCCAGGAGCCATCTCCTTCTCCAGGCTGAACAAGCCTAACTCTCTTAGCCTGTCTTTGTAGGACAAATGTTCCAGCTCTCTGATCATCTTTGCAGCCCTCCTCTGGACTCACTCCAACAGGTCCATGTCTTCCTTATGTTGAGAGTCCCACAACTGGACACAGGACTTCAGGTGGGGTTAAGCAAGAACAGAGGGCAGAATCACATCCTTTGACCCTGCTAGTCATGCTTCTTTTGATGCAGACAGAATATGGTTGCCTTTCTGGGATGCTAGTGCACATTGCTGGCTCTTGTTGAGGCAATGTTATCTTTTCCTACATTACTTAATTTTGTAAGTTTGTGAAAATATGCTGTCATTATTTCAAACTGAAAATACTAATGTAAAATTATTATACCCATATGATACACTAATTAGTACCCGTCTCAGAACTGTAGCAAGAAGGGAAAAAAGTGAAAAGTAAGACGGAAAGCTGACGCTATAAATATTTTTAATGTGTTTCTGGCCTGATATGTTAATATTGGTCATTTATCACAGGAAAATAGCATGTGTGCTGACCTAGCACTGCAACTTTTTGCAAATACACAATAGCCAGCTACTAATGGCTTTGAATGCTATTAGTGCATTGTGGCAAGAATAAATGTATCAACGAGTTTTTAATGACTTTAAATGGGATGCCTCTGTGCAGCAGCAAGCACTGGCACAAATATAATACACTGTGTTTTATTAATAAAAGAGCAACCATTTTTTCCTCCATCAAGATGATCCCCTTCAGGTCTGAAGTGCACTGTGGTGATAGCTTTGCGACAAAAATAGAAAGACACTCTCTTGGTCCTACAAGAATACTCCCTAGAAGGCATTGCTTTCTTCCTCCGGAGCAAGCGGATTACATTGGGACTCTCACACAGACCTAAACAAATAGCTCACATCTGAAAAACACCTCTCAATAAAAAAACTTTAAAGTCACCTGCCTAATACTGAAAGGCATACTGAAAGGTTAACAACAGAGGTCAATCTCTACTTATTTGCACTGGAGACTTTAAAATAAAACAATTTCCATTTTCCCTTTTTTTTTATTATCACTTATTATCTTATTTTAGTATCCTTAACTACACAGCATTTGTCAAACATCAGAAGTGTTTGACAGCTTACCATTTAAAAATCCAAGAAAAGAAAACTGTAACATTTCTGCAGGAGCAGATACACTACAGCAGCAAGTAGGAATAAAGCTTGTGATAATGCTACAGGAGCTGGTAAGAGGCACTTTGAACAATGAGGCAAATTCAGACTTCTTTTATGGTCCAACATAACTTTACAGATTCCCTGCACTTAATTTTTTAGCACAGAATTAAAAAGTTACCCTGTTTATTTCTCCCCAATGTTGCAAAGGAATTAAGTGGCTATCACCAGGATAGGGCATTTTACAGCAGAGCAGGAGCTGATCATTCCAGGAAGGTTAGATTTCATAACAAAAATGATCATCAGCAGCAAGGCTGTAAAATTCTAGGGCTGTGTGTTACTAAAGTTGAGAGAAAAAAAAATTACATGCAAAGCAGAAAATGCAGTGGAATACAGTTCTGCAATAATGAGCTTGGTATTGCATATCCAACAACTTATTCCCATTTAGCAGTCAGTGGTAAAGAGACCAGACATAGCAATTCATAGCTAAACATCTGATTTGCAAGCTGAGGATCACAGCAAGTCTTCACATGCAGTTGTCCTGATTAAATCCATGAAAACAGAATACAACTTGCTCCTCTTTAGATCACTTTTAAACCGAGATTTCCCCTTGACATGTTTGTTCTACACCATCAATTCCCACTTTATCCTGCACTCTTCAGCATGGAGGAACAGGTGTGGCCGTACTAGAAACCTTGTGCTGCTCAGTGTAGGAGGATATGTCCTTCCTTTTAACCTAAATTTTGCCCATAAGGAAACGCCAACTACACAGGCATGGGAATGCAAGTCCTGTGCTCCCTGATGCGCTGCATGCAAGGAGCCAGACCTCATGTGCTCAAATGTCCTCTGCAGCCTGGCCATTGAGGGTATTTTACAGATGCAGGCTATAGCAAGATTTCACTCCAAAAGGGTCTGTACAAATGTTCATCTGGCAAAGAGTCAGCAGTCCATGCTTATGGTCCGTTTGGTGAATTATGCAGCAAATACGGTTAGCAAGGTGAAGGATATTTTTGCTATTCCCCATCCTTACAAACTCAGTATTTATTTACAGGCTTTCAAAGCTCCAAGGGACTCCCCTCTTTCCTATTCCTCATCAGTGGTAACGGTTTTTCCATATGTCAAATTATGTCCCTAGTTACACCTATGCAACAAATAACCATTCTTCCACACTTTGCATCCCTTTGCCTTTGATGGTTTTATACAGGTAAAAGCTATTTAAAAATCATTATGATTACACTATCATAACTTCCTAAAGCAGTTCTGCCACTGGTGGATGAGATTATCTAGGACCCTTGTTTTACTCTTTTGAGATACGCTGATTTGTCAGAACTAAAAGATGTTTAAAAAAACCAGGAAAAGAATCCCGAACTAATCTAATCAAATATGAAGAAAGAACTCTGCAACTGTTTTAACCATGAGCTTTAATGTGGCCTTAGGAACCAAAGTATGCTTAAGAAATTGTCAATTCCTTGCTTTTTAATTCTTAATCCTGAAGCAATTGATACTATATTTTAAATTCAAGTTCTAAGAATCACATGGTTTTGTTGTTAACATTGTTGTTTCTGAATGATCATCTAAATTCTAGCTTAAGGAAAAAAGCCCTTGTAGTTGTGGAAAATAGTGTGAAGAGATGAACCAACCACATTTCAGACACCGAACTAAAGCATACACAGAGATTAAAGAATTATGAAATTCCTGATTTTGTGGGAGCCCAAATAATTTCAGCTACATGACCTATGCATGCCTGTCTAAACATTAAGAAGTTAAAACAACCCATCCAGAAAAATCTCAGATTCTTTTAATGAACTAATTTTCTAATTTACAGGCATATAGAGATAATGCTGAGAAAGAAGACACATTTTAGCTTGCTCAATGAGAAGCATAAAGCTCTATCGCCTTAAATCATAAATTTAATGTCTTTTGTTTTTAAATAAAGTACTGGAATCCTAGAATGCTTTTGGTTGGAAGGGACCTTAAAGATCATCTAGTTCTAACCCCCCTGCCATGGGCAGGGACACCCTCCGGTAGGCCAGGTTGCCCAAAGCCTCATCCAACCTGGCCTTGAACACTGCCAGGGTGGGGGCAGCCACAGCTTCTCTGGGCAACCTGTGCCAGTGCCTCACCACCTTCACAGGGAAGAATTTCTTCCTAGTATCTAATCTAAATCTACCTTCTTCCAGTTTAAAGCTGTAACAGCAGAACCTTGTCACTACACTCCCTGATAAACAGCCCCTCTCCAGCTTTCCTTTAGGTACTGGAAGGCTACAATAAAGTATCCCATGGCCTTCTCCAGGCTGAACAAGCCCAACTCTCTAAGCCTGTCTTCACAGGAGAACATAAGTGGTATTACTCAGTTCTTGCTGCTCTTGTTGCATGGGAAAAAACACAGTGAGGCCTCTTCTATAGGTAATACAAAAACCTAACCTTTGTCACACCCTCTACCCTTCACATAGAGAATGAGGAGCAGCACACAGAAGGGAAGAGGAACACCACACAATATGGCCATACTTACAATTAAGCCATTTATTTATTTATTTATTTTCCATTAAATTTATTTCCACAACATTTACCGTTGCTGTTTAATCTATTTACAATGGTTATTGTTTTGTGTGTGAAAGCACTTTGAAAACTATTATGAAAGAAAACAAAACATAACAGAAGCAGGAAGTAGGCCCTAGCTCTTACGAAAGACAATCTCCCAGCCACTTCAAGGGGACAAGGTCAGGCCTCACCTTTATTCTCAAGCATTTGCATTATTGACTTTATGAAACAAAGGCAAAGCCCTGTGTAAAGAAATCACTGTGCAAACCAAGGATGCCTGTGTGATCCTGGCCCATTAGCAATGGCAGCTCCCAGCTGGCAGAGACACTGGCTATTTGCACAGCATTCCGATACCACTTTGCTGTGGTGTGCAAACCATTAAATGATAGGTCTACCACAGTGATGAAAACTGCTTTACACTTATATTCACTTGTTGACACTGCCTGGCACTCCAGAATACAGGCTAGAGGCTGAGAAATACCTCCACCCTCAAGCTCAGACCCTGACCAAAATTGTGCCATCAGATTGCATCTCCTCATCTTTCCCCCACCCCTCCATCAACATACCTTCCCCTTCCCTCTCCTAGAGGTTATATCCCCAGGCTGCAATTTGACAGCAGGTGCTTTAAGCAGTTTGATGCTTTGCGTAGGTGGAGTAAATTATATTACAAATTTAAAAAAAAAAAAAGCCAAATGGATAGCCTTGTTAGTATACAAAAGAATAAAGTGGTACATTTAAGTGAGATTTTTTTTCTCCATATGGCAAATTTTGTTTGTTGTGTAATCACATATTTTATTACTGGTAGGTTATTTACAGTATTTCTGATCAATCCAACAAAATGGTACATGGTTTAACTGTTCTCTTTGAGTTGATTCTTTATTAGTCATATAATCCATTTTTCTAGTGATTAGGGCAGATGACTCAGTAGTAAATATTCTGTCTCCTCATACAATTGATTTCTTGTGCTTTTTTTCTTCTAATATTATTTTCTCCAACACAGTTTTGCTGTCTAGTCTTTATTAGTATAAATCATCTGCAGATGTGCTAGAGATTTCACACTACAGCTTCAAAGACCTTTTCTAGAAACTCTGGAGAACAAAGCAATTTTTCATACCTTATTCCATTCTTCTCTTCCCCACTGATGTAACTGTCAAAGAAAATCACAGCTATGCTGACAACACAATACAGAATGAACTCAGATCCATAAAGACCATTTCTGCAGAGGCCCAGAGTCCAAAGGTGAAAATTATCTATTATTCTAAACTACAGAACTGGACAAAAAACCCTCAAAAACACAACAACAAAAAAAACCCTGTTGTTGAAGACCTTTCCCCTTATGGATGAGATTAACAAGGAGCAGTATCAACCTAGCTCCAAACAAGAACACCGTATTTCCAGTACCTGCTAGGATTCCTTCATTAGAACAGCCAGACACAGTGACAATGTCACCAACAAACTAGTTGTTGCTACTACCATTCTTATTCCTACCTTCAGAGAGAAAGAGGGACAACACCAGCCACCTTCCCATCACCCTGCAGATCACAGCTGTCTGTGTCACTACCCCCTTAATGAGTCTTCTGCTGACATTTAGTCCAAAGCATCCTTTGTTTTGTACAGTTTTGTTTAAAAGAAAAAAGAAAAAGCACAAACAAAAAACCCAACTCACAAACAGGAAACTACATTAAACCAAACACTTGCAATTTATCTTATTTTTGGATCAATTCCTCAGTAGCCTGCCCATGGAAAGCTAGCATTTTGCAAACTTTCAACTAAAATAGGAACAATATTCAATACCAACAGGATGAAATGAATCAATCTGCCCATGGCTTATATCACAAAGGCAAATTCTCTTTCAGTCTTGTCCCACAAATGGAAAATAAAACTTCTGTACTTTAGTATCCATTTCTGCTGGAGAAGAGGGCAGAATTGATCCAGTTTGGTAAGGTTTTTTTGTTATTCTACACTCGTCCTTGAATAAAGCCTAGCAAAGGGACAGACTATCAAAACTGAGTCAGAAACAAATCTATTTACAGCAATGTAGTAAAATAAAAATGTGACTTAATCTGTTATTACCCAACATAATTTTCAGAAGAAATGGGTCTTCGTAAAGTCTTAAAGAAATTAATCTGCTTGTTTAGCAGGTTTAGGGCTTGTGGAAGGCCTACTAAGGTGCCTCATTGCTTTCAATGCTCTTTGGCTCATTGCTCTTTCCACACCACTCAGTAGCTGGATGTAATTCTGTGTTTGAGAAATTTTCTTTTAACTTACAGTTATTTCAGAATGATTGCAAAATCAACTGAATACAGAATTTATGGGCAGGGAAAAAAAAATCTGAGTTAATCTATCTGGACAAATTAGTCCTATCATATACCCCAAGTAAAACCAGTCTAAACTAAAAGTAGCCTTTTAATAAACTGAGCTATGTGACTGAGCCATCATATGTCACAGCCAGCACACAAATAACTACAAGCTGATGAAATACGGTGCCATTCTTCAAACACAATCAATCACCGATTTCTTAAAATTTCATCCAGAAACCTAGTGCATTTCTTTTTTCTTTTTTTTTTTTAAATCACATCTGATGTGAGTTAATATCAAGCAAAGGCATACAGAGAAATCTCTAGCTGATGAATTGCTAAGTAAATCTGTTACTACAGGAAACATGTTCACATCTTTAACAGGTACAAACAAACATAACTGATGGGAACAACACAATCAATAAAATAGTTTCCAAAAATCCTAGGATCGTTTATCTTAAGATCAGATCTGAGTGATTTCAATTAGATGCAGATCTGTTCTTTTATTTCTCATCTTTGCCAGATTGTCAGATAATTGCCTCCCAAGCAACTTCCAGTCATCAGGCTTTCTCAGAGTTGAACCATGAACTCATTCTTTGACATATAAAACAAACCCAAAAAACAAACCACATCAAGTTCTTTTTTCAAAAGGACAGGTATGCATTGAGGCCTGAGAGGTGCTAACTCTACTGCAGTCATCATTCAAACATGTTTTTAAAACCAATGCTGTGGCATAATAGAGTCCTCTAGTTTTCTATTACCTGCTGCTGTGTTCTTTATACAGCGGGGGAAAAACATGGTTGTGCAAAGTTCATTGCTGGATGCAGCTGAAAATTTTGATTAATCATGACTAGTCATCCTGCATCTGCATTTTATTACCATAAGCTCTTATGCTCATCTCTCATAATGCAAGCACACACGAATTTCAGCTAATTTACAAGAAAAAAAAAATCCAAATCAAACTATTTTTCACCTCCCATGCTGGTGCAGATCTTACGTGCTTCCTCGAATCAGAACCACAAGCCACTGGGAAACCCCACTGTGCCTTAAAAAGAGCCATAGTGTGTCACCCCAGAGTTACAACAGATGTTTGCACTGGCTTTTGCACTAGAGGAATGCAGATGCATTCTGTTCCTAAAAGTCTGTGGCAGGTTTGGGGATCTATCTGGATCAAATGCACTGTATAAATACACACTTATCGTCAGTAATCTTCTGTCTTCGATAAAACTTCTGGCAAACTGGAACCTATGAAAACTCTTTAACTTTGGGTAATTAAAACAATATTAGAATAATCATGTTTCACCATGACAAAATATTACTGAAAACAAAGGAAGACCTTAACCATTGCATGTAACATGCCTTTCAAAATAAAAATCATACCCATGAAAGCGATGCGTTGATTTTTTTTACTTCTGTAATATATTTCCTTTCATGAAGGTATGTTGCAAAATAAATGCCATTTTTCATTGTCTTCTAAAAATGTCTGCTTTGAACTATTTAAACTATTTTAATTACTCTCTGTTTTATCAGTATAAATAAAATTTGCTCACTGACCCACTGACTTTCTTACCTAAGTGAACCGAGCTACTTCTCCCAGATCATTTAGTGTAGGTTCGCCAGGCTTTGTGAACAGCGTATAATGATATGCAAACTAAAACCATAACTATGTCAATTTAAGGTCAAAAAGGCCTATTTGTGGTTATTATGGAAATCAGTTTAAATGCGAGGTGGCTAAACAATGCGCCTTTGCGTACTGGCTCAGCAAAAAACCACAAACAACCTGCCAACATCTGCTTTTTGAAGTGTCAGATAACATTATTTCCAGGATGACATCAAGGGCCTTCATTGGCTATGCATAAGGTCAGTGAATATTAACTTCATTTACACTTGGCTGAGAATTGGCTGGTGCCAACAATAGAGGTTTAGATCCTCTGCTGAGCAGGGTTAAAAACTGACAGAAAGCTGCCATTGAGGAAGATGGATGATCGTACTAGCTGACCCTATTCCTCCCCAAGTGTCACAGCTTCGGCCTCTTTTCTATCTCTGCAACAAAAGACCCTCTCTGAGCTTCCCAGTGGCCTTCAGCTTTATTGGTGCTAACAGGCCCAGACATTTTCATCGATTGGATTCTCTACCTCTTAAACACAAGAGCTTGCCCTCCCTGGCTAGCCAAACCTTGGCACAGATGTCTTTTTTGTAATTGCTTCTCTGCTGTCTGTTGGGAAGGATGCAATCGGACAGGCGAACATCATGTCAACACAGAAAATGGTTCACCATTTATCTCAGTTTCCCAATGGCATTTTAAGGAAAGTGATATGCTTTTCGCCTGGGGGGATTTAACCCTTCAATGGCGCAAAGTGTCTATAAATGCAGAAAAAGAACTTGCTGTAACATCACTGTACTAAATTCTAGAGCATTCATCCTACACATAGTTCACAAATGATGAATCACTTTTTCTGATCAGACTATTCGAAATAAGAACAGAAATCAGGTTAGTGTTGTTTCTGTGTCTCCCTCTATGTCAGATCCTCAAGGGGCTTTTTAGTCAAGTTCAAAATACACATTTTATAAATCAGGCTTGAATAGTTAATAATGTAAGCATCTGTAGAATTGCCAGGGTATTTCAATCTGAGGCCATGAACTTAATAAAAATCACAAAAATACATTAGGAGCTTAAACAGATTAGAACATATCTATTATACAGAATAAAAACAATCAGACATCTCTTAAAATTTGAATGACACAAACACTGGAGAAAGGATATGAAGAAAATGTAAGAGAGTTGTATAGAATGCTTTCAGGTTGAAGAAAAACAAAACTGATGTTCTTTTTTTATATATTTTTAAAAGACATCTGCTACTGGACATTGCTGGCAAAAGAGTAATGGATTTGACAAGCCACTTGTTTGATCCAATACAGCAATTCCTGTCTTTCTGCATATACCACGGAAACACCCAGCCTCCTATCATAATTTATATATTTTCCCAGATTCCGGGCTGCGCTGCATGTGCTTTATGCCAGACTGATCGTGCAAAGCCACTCTTAAAGGCATTATAGATAGCCAGAGGACTGGTCTCCCACCGAGGTGCAATCAACAGGATTATAGCAACCTTTGCTCTGCCTGACATAGGCTTATAGCCAGAAGCGAACAAGCATGGATTAAACATCCCTATTAAAACCCATGGCTCAAGTTATCTAGCAGGGACTGGCACAACTCTCAGAACTAAAGATGATCTAAAAACCATGCACATAAAAACTGATGAAACAAAAAAAAAAATTTAAAAGGGGGGGGGAGGGGAGAAGGAGAGGGATGCACGCACCAAAACAGACTATGAGGTTTGTAGCAAATATTCTGAAGTAATTCTCTCAAACATTAAGGTAGATACGCCAAATACAGGAGAGGTCTCAACAGTGACAAAACAAAAGTAATCCAACCTGGCAGGCAACCTATGAAGGTGAATGGAAGTATCAGGCAGCAAATCTACCTCTCTGCCATGATGTAGTGTGGCAGGATGGATCTAGTTTTATCAGTTTTCCAATAACACTTTTAGTTATAATTGTGGGAGGGGGTTGGAGGGAGTGGGAGGTCATCAAGGAAAAAGGCAAACATTTTGTGCTAGGGGAAAGGGAAAAACGGCACCATTTTCAACCTAGACGCAATCAAAAAGGAAGTTTACCTCAGTCATAAAAACAGTAGAAAAGAAAACCCAGTCATAATTTACCCATAAAATGAAAGATGTACAATGAAAAAATATGTGTGAAAGTAGCTGAAGTGATTTTTGAAAATACAGCAATACATATATTTCTTGGAATTAGATGTTCACTGCAAACAGCCTACTGCAATATAAAATAACACAATTGCGCGATTGTACACCAAGACTCGTGATTATTTCTTTTTTCACACTACTGGCAGGGAATATTGCCACAGTAATGAGGAAAACACACATTTTTCATATTTGTAGTAACTCCTATTAAACAAACCACTTTTAGCAAGGGCTGCAAGACTGGGCCCTTGCTCTTTGTGTTAATAACAGATGGTTATGACATGGGGCCAATTCCTGTTTTTCTTACTGTCACAAGTAGTCCCAAGGGACTAATTATTTTTACTTTTTTTTTTTTTTAAATGAATAAAGCAAGCAGGATTTTACCCAAGGGAAAATAAGCAGTTTTGTAACAAAAAAAATATTTGTGGTCCCCCTTTCCACTGGCTAACAGTAGGGAGCTCTGCCTCTTTGGCACACCCTGTCAGCCCTGAAGGCAGCGTTAACTCCACTTTGCAGGTACTTGGAAGGAACAGGGAGAGGGAGAGCTGTCAAGTATGTATGAAATGACGACAGCTCTCAACAGATTTCCCCAATATGCTTCAGAAACCACTATCAGGGATGGAGATTGGCAAGGGATCCCCAGCAGCATGCTACTTCCATCTGGACTGGATGGAATTATAGTGCTTCCCAAAGCAGATAGCTATGGGAATTTTAAAGAGGACAAGACAGTTACAATTTCTAACCTACAGAGGCTTACAATACAGCACAGGAGGTTTTCCCCCATGGATATTCCCTGGAAAAAGGGCTCCAGTCAGAAGATACTCTCCTTTTCTATCACCTCAATGAACAAATCCACATCAACCATGATATATTTTAAGCATATTCTGAAAAATAAAATAAAGAAAAATTATGAGAAGTAAGTACCTATGAAGCAGGTGCTTATCATACGCTGAGGTGACCAGCCTGTTCACCTATACAGCAAACTATCATCTCTCCATATGGTTTACACCATCCATTAACCACCATACTGTGTTTCTTTAGCTCACTACTAACACGGTCGTACAATCTGCTGCCCACCATAAGAAGCAGGAGGAGCTGAGCCACTCTTCCCAAGGGGCAAACACTCCCCAGCCTAGGACAAGTGTAATTTCTATGTGACAAACAAAAGGTTTGTTATAATCTTCTTGAAAAGGAGGTGTGAAGGTGCCACAAGCTGGGTCTTCATTTCATTGGGTGTAAATACAATACTGACTCAGGGAACTGGAAACTAGTATGACTACATACATTAAAAATTCACTTCTGAAGTGATTGTAGAGATTGCAAGACTGAAAAATCTCTTCCATCTCTGCATTTCAATGTAATATAAATTAGGGATTTCCTTTCTTCTAAAGAAATTAAATTAGTACATATCCATTAGGTAAGTATGTGTAGTACTTCATAAAGTACCATCCAAAAGTATTGTTTCATCCTGAATGCTTAAACACCTCAGCCACTCACAGCTAGAAACAGCATGATGATGTTACCCATATTTACTAGACCAAACTATACTCTTCTCTGATGACCACAACACTAGAAAGCTAAGGTTTAACTTAACAAATCAATTAAATCTAGGAACATGGAAGGATATCCTCCCTTTAGAAAGAAGGACAGCCCAAACGAAAGATCTTTTATGTACGTGGATCTGATCTGTAATGTTTTATGTGTTCAGATGACCTGAGCAGCCTGTTTGTGCATAGTCCCAGAACACGTCCATCAATCAATGTCAACATTCTTCCAAGCTCCACTTTGACTGGCAACTGACAGTCAGTTATCTCCTGAATGTTAATTAATAATGAATACCCTTGTCACTGCTTAAATACACAGAATGTCTTTAAATGGTGGAATTTGAAAAATGGGGTTTGTTCATGAGAGCTAGCAATTGTATTTTCACTCAGTCCTTGTATTAAGTAGGGAAATGAAATTCCTCATTTAAAGATTGCACATCATTTCTACTATCAACATGTGCTTTATTTTCTGAAAAACACTCCTCTACTTGTGTCATGCGATTTTGAATCCTATGTTCCTGGATACACAATTTTTACAACAATAATACACAATACAGTGATTGTGTAGTTCTATATATGTGACATATCTTTAAGAAAGAAGATGAAAACTAGACATATCATTGTCTCCTTCTCTGTTGCATTCACCCAGGAAAAAGAAAAGGTGTGTTTTAAAAAGATGTTCTTTCCCTTGTTTACTGGAGTTATTCACTAGCAATTCCACTGATAAGACTATATATTTTCTTAAATAATAGGCCAAATAGAGACTTCTTTTAACTGACAAACTATAACAGACAGGCAAGCATATGCATTGTAAAACTAAAGAGTTGCCCCTTTTAATCAGGAAGTTAAATGATATGCAGCTAACGATAAGTGAAAGTGAGCAGAAAAGACAGTCACTGATCACAGATGGAATATTCTATTCAATCTGCATTGGGGGACATGATTTTCAATCCTGTTTATGATTTTAAGTACATGATATTTTCACATTTCCCAGCATCAGGGTACAGATTAAATCTGTCTGAGACTTCCATAGGTGAGATAATTAGGTGGCAATGTGGAGCCTTGGGATTTGGTAATAGTTACAACAATGTCTGTTTCTTTTAGGTATCATCTGAGGAGACTTTATCAGTAGTTTTGTTTGGTTGTTTTTTTTTTCCCCTTCTGGTTAGTGTCAATAAAACTATATTTTGAAATATTAGGCCCATATTTTGAAAGCTGTGCATTTGTCTGCATAAGTACATTGTTGTGTGCTGACTGTGTAAGGACAATGTTAGAATTATAAAATACTGATGAAAGAAAACAATGAATGTTAATTTTTACTGAAGAGCCACTGGTACAAAACTAAACTTTTCAAAAAGTTGGACAAATATGAAAATAGAGAGTTATCTAATTTATGTGTGCTGCAATTAAATTGATCAAGAAAAAAAAAAAGTTGACATTTTGAAACATGATAAGTCAAACATCCCAGATTCATTGCTTCATTTCATGTAAGGGACTGTATCATGGACCTGATCCAACACAATAAAATCAAATAAGAATATCCTCTCTTCAGTAGGATTCCAAAATTATCTCTATGCAGCAATTAAGAAATGCCAAAGATAATCTTAAAAAAAAAATCAGTTTCATGAAACTTTTTTTCTTTCTAATTACATTTTCTTATTTGATATTTTTGGACTTCAAACAAAACTTTACGGTCTAACAGCAACAAGAAAAAAGATCAATATGTCTCCATTTGTTTTGACACCGAAACAAATCACCCTTATAAACAAATGAAAAAATCAGTAGAACATTTTCTTTCTATCATTCACCTCAGAATATATATATAGTGCAAATAAATTGATAAACACACAAAAAAAGTTAGCATTGTGAAATACAAGAGCTTAAATATCCACGATTAAGTGTTTTATATTTTATATATGTGTATGTGTTTTATATATTATACATATATTTACACACACATATATATATACACACATGCATATATATATATATATATATATATATATATATATAAAAGAAAGCTCAGAAAATAAGAGACTGGAACCCATCACTTCATATGGATGTTTCTAACTACTGGACTATGGGAAGAGCAAGTTTTAGCAGGGGCTAATAAACTTTCTAGCAGTGACTGCATGTTGGTTAATAGGCATGCCCTATTTGAAGCAAGAGATCTGAGTTCAAATTCTCCTCAGCAAGAAAAATAATTGACCTAAGTCTGGAAAACTTGAGTGAGATCATGTAAATATGATCAGTGATCACAGCCACATGTTGCCCACTCAGAACGTGTTCCACAGACAAATTTTTGAGCATGTAATTTGTTCCAGCAACAACAAGGCTGAGCTGTTTGGCACACAAATTGCCAAACTTTCAGGAACACAATAAATTTTACTTATAGTATTTCAGTTCCAACATTCTTCACATAGGCATTTATGAAATGTATCCTTTGTTATCAAAATCCACCCACTGTTTTTTCAGTGTAAAAAAACAAAACCAGAAACAAAAAAACCCAACCAAACAAAAAGAAGCAAAACCAAAGATGGTACATTCAGGAACTTCAAAGAATACTGTTAGAGAATACTGTTACAGATAAGTGAACACTAGCAAGTAAACTGAGAAATGGGGGGATTTGGAAGGTTGGAGGCCATGGGCAGTACTAACTTTTCAGGTTGAACAGATCAGGTTATTGATCCAAGCTCCAGACAGCTTAGGAGTTTTTTTCCTGGGTAGCCCATCAGAAGTGGATGGAGATCTCTGACATCGCCCCCTCTCCTACACAGGGGGTTAGGCTTCTAGAAAAAAGCGCATCTGCACTATGTTATAAGATTAAAGCAATAGCATACACATTGGTCCTTTGAGAAAAATAAACTCTATCAAGCGTCTGGGGAAAATTGTAATTTAGTCACATCATGAGGACATATCCGGTAAGGTGAAGCCAACGTACAGCAGGTCCCAGGCATATGGTTACACGAGGCCTCCGTATTAGTCACCTGCCAGAAGACCTCCAAGGATCACATTGAAAGCCACCCTAGTTCAATCCACTGTGTTCAATCTGCTGGAAAAATGAACATCAGTCATCTAGGCTGGGTGATACTTCACTACATGTAAGGAAAGAATACTAACTAGTGATAGCCACTAATTATGATAGACAATATGTCTCATATACCATCAGTGGAATTTTTGAGTCCCGTTTACATTCACTTCTCTGTACACATTCATACCATCACTATACCCACAATTCAGAAAAACACCTCTAATCAAACATGCATTTAAATATGTTTCATTAATGTCAAAGTTTCAGGTTTATGTACATACTTACAGTTACTTAAAATTTTAGCACTTTCCTCAGTAGGAAAATATTACCCATGATCTTACTCTCATTGAGTTAACGGGATTCTTGACTTTATGTTCTAGGGTTGATGCCTCAGCCTGCAGTTTTCTGCATTAGGCATTACTTTCTTCAAATGGTTGTAACTACTGAAAAGTAGGAGCCCTGTTTTCAAACTTTCTACAGCATGATTATTTACAGTAACACATACTGTCAGAGCTCTAGACTTACACCAGCTTCTCGAAACAGAACCCTTATTTCACAATTACAGCAAGAAATAATCTTTGCACGTATGTATATTAAATACATTGCAAAGCAGTAACAGTAATTGTATTTCTGAATCATGTACTTCCTTTTTATCCATCAATCACACATATTTGAGGTATGTCAGGTGTCATAAAATGCTAATAACTGCAGTTAATTAGACTTTTATTAGAAAAATGCTTGATATTATTATTGCTGGAGAGGCATTTCTTGCCAAGAGTCAAATGTAACTAATCCAAACCATAAAAATTAAAAAGTATCAATTTACTTTGCATAAAGTCTCCTGATGTGTCTTACAGATGTGAGCAATTTTATCCTCCTTACAACAGGCAGCAGGGCCACCCAGCTAAATAAAGCTATGTAGGTAGATGCATTGAGGGGATCAAGACTCTAGAAGTATAATAATTGAGCCCAACTATTCTCTCACACAAGTTTTATACTTGGTAGCCTTTGATACTCTGAATTATTCTTATAAATTATCTAAATATTAATACAAAACCCTTAAAATGCATGTAGTTTCTAAGAGATGTCTTTTCCTAAAAGAAAAAAAAAATCTCTTCTTAATGGAGAAAACAGAAGTAAGGGAAAAAAATTAAATATTGAATAGTCACTCTCCAGCATGTTGGCATGTTGTGTTTATTAAGGGGACTTGAAGTCAGGAGCAGTCATTAATGTAAAAGTACACAAGAATACTCCTTCACCAGAGACACTGGACATATTGCAGATATGTCTGAGAACAAGAAATAAAATGAGATTCCCACAGAAAAGAAAGTCTCTGCTGTGAACTATTAAGTAGGATACTGTCCACTTTCACATATAAAATAAAATTTTCATTAATATTAGGGACCAGAGAAGTTACAGTGACAGATATAGGCAACAGAATGAATAGGAAGTGTGCAGGGATAAAAGCTTCTCTAAGTAGGGAGAATACTGTTTATAAAAATGTCATAGATATATTTGCTATTGCTGCTGTTTTCTCAATAACGCAAGGTTAGAGAGGATATTAAGATACATAATCCTGCAAAGAGAGGTTACTTTTTATGAAATTAAAGATGGGTGATACTGAATTAAACAGTGAATCTGCCTTTGTTTTTCCTTTCTTTTTTTCCCACTTGATGCCACAACATTGTCTGAAGACTTAGAGTAGGAAAATTTTACATCTTTTTTCCTGTCATGTGAACCATGACCGGCTTTTAATAAGCTTCCTGAACATACTTTGTTAGCTCTTTTAAGGAAACTCCTAAAAAATTATTTTATTCTTAACTTGGTTCAAGCCTTAAGGTTTAATTAACAACTTACAGTGTTTCGGAGATGGGGGGAGGGAAGAGAAAACCAAACATATATTCATGATGTAAATGGAGTGTATGTTTTGAGTTCACTTTGGAACATCTTTTTTGTCTCTGCAGATATTAATTTGAAAATGTTTTCTCATTTTCAATTTTAAAAGTGTTAATCCACAAGCTGTGTACAGCTTGTTGTTTTTAATAACTAAATTAGTATTGCAGACAGACCTTGCACAGTACAGAGAAAACACCAAGATTTAACACTGAGAAGTCAAGAAGGAGTAATTAATTTTTACACTGTAGTTCAGGTGGTAATAAGCATGACACTAACTGAAAACCCAAAAGTGTCCCAAGTAAAACCAGACAGATATCCTTAAATACATAATGCCACTTAATATGACCTGTAGGGGAGAGGGGGAACATATTTTCATGTTAACAGAGGAAGTTAGGGATGCAACGAAAGTCAAAAGCTAATCTAGTTAAGCAATCATTTTTTCATGTCATTTTTATTTTCTTTCAACTTCAGTACCAAAAATGGATCTCTCAGTATGTTTGTCTCACTTCTCGAATATGAACGTCCAATTCACTCCTTTGCTTAAGGCTTTTTTTGTTTTCAGAGAACAATTTCTACTTTGAACTGCACAGTTTGCTTCAATAACTTTGAACAGCATTTCACCATCCATATAATAGATGTCTTACAGATACATAAAGTAGATCAGTTACACAATTATTTACATGTTCTTCTGTTTTCTGTGATCAGTTTTTCCATTAAACAATCTCTGCTTTCAGTTTCTCAGTGACCTACTAACTCCCTCCCCTTTTTTTTTTTTCCTCTTCAGTTCCTGGAACCTTGTCTTCTGGTTGCCTTTTTTTTTCTTTTGTTTTTAAAAAGCTAACAGTCGTATTTAATGGAATGCATGTACACTTGAGATTCCCTTGACAAGGATTATTTGTGTCACTTCTCTCATTTGTGCTCATAAATGTAAGAATATTTAGATTTATTTTTAGTGGCTTAATTTTCAGAGGTTAACAGAAACCCTGGGAAAAATAAACAAACAAAAAAACCAAGACAGAATTTCCAAGCAAGCCAGTTGCTTTTTCATCTACGAATATCTTTCATACTCAGAAAATTATAACAAAACTGTTACGTGTCTATAGAACATTTCACAAAAGTTTTCTGGGTAGAAAGGTTTGTTTCAGAAGCAAGATGTATGGTTTTGGGCAACAGATGAGACGATGAGATTCCATTTCTACTAACCAACTAAAGCTTCACTTAAAGCAAACAGAAAATAGACTTTATGGCTAAGGAGTTAACAACCCAGCTGTTGAGCAACCATAGCTAATTCAGCAGTGGCATCCCAGACCCGTAAAAAGACAGCTTTAGTGCTTCCTCTGTAACTAAAGGAGAAATTACTAAGATTCTGTTAGATTTCACTGCCGGCTTTATTTTGTTTCCAAAATCTCTGCACAGCAATGACTCTGACAAAAAGGGGGAAAAAAGTGCAACAAATTTAGTTTAAGAAACTGATATTCAGCAAAACTCTAGCAAAATGTAAAACCAAAATTAAATCCTAGAGGCAACAGTGTATGAGAAGAGAAACAGAGCAAGGAAAGAAGAGAGGTTGGAGAAGGGAAAGAGCTTTGTTTTAAACTATTTTATCTATCAATAAATAAAAATTTGTAGTTGAGGGTCAGGAGGCAACCCAGATGAGACCTGGAACTAATGCCATGCAGCATGAAGACACTAGTTTCTTCAGATGATGACTAGCCTTGACCACTGAGGACACAAGCTATTTTGTATAATTTAACTTGGAAACCACTCTTCAAAAAGGATGCGTTTAGCAGTAGACTCAGTTCCTCTCTCCATCTCTTCTCTGTGTTGACACATCCAAAAGGCTGAAGGACATGAAAAAAGTAGATCAAAGAATCCAGAATGACTTAGGAAGACTGACAAATACATGAAAAATGTTCTCTTTATGAACACTAGGCTGTTCTGAAAGAAAAATATAGCAAGAAAATGTATCTTGCTATCATATCTCTCTAACAAGAAGGGCAGTCAGAATACTACAAGACTCTTAACTTTCTAGAAGCTCCAAGCAGGGCTGGAAGTGGAAACCACAGCTCTGCATTGCATAATAGAAACACCTTCAGTATTCTTTCACCATCTAGCTAGAAAGTCTTACTTTAACCTTAAAAGTATCTGCTTTATTTTTCTGAACCCTGCTAGGATCCTTTAGTAAGAGAATGACATGATTTTTTAAGTTTAAAAAAAAAATAAAAAATTAAGCAAGTAGTTCCTATGTAGCTGTATCTGGGTCTAGATACCAGATCACATTGACATTTCTTTAAGAAGAGAGAGAAAACCACTTAATATGCTAGAGGATAAAAAAAGGAAGGAGGTGGACACTCTGATGTTGAACTTCCACAGGCTTCAGAGACAATGGCAAGACTGACGGAGATCCTCATCCGATGATCTGGTTCGATTACTGAGAATAATTACATTCTCTCTCTTAGAGAAATTTTGGAGGCAAATGGAAGAAAGGAAACTCGCCTTCAAAAAAGTAAACATTTAGAATCTTGGTGATAAAAATACCACTGAGAAGGTTTTCTACCCTTTTGCCCCTTCTCCACAAAGCAAAACAATTACAAATGTAGAAATGTCAACACAGGTGACTCAAGTTGCGGGTCACCCACAGCTTTTGGGACATACTACCTGGGCTAAACTCTACATTTGATTTACAATATGAGTAGCTTGGGTTTTTTAGAAGCATGGTGACTTTTTTAATTATTATTATTGACAACTTATTTACATTCCACTCTTATTTCATTGCCTTATACTAGTAAACTTTCAGCACATCAGCTCCTAAGTGGAGTAATATTAAAGAACAAAACTAAAAATCGAAACAAAAAACACTACCACACATACTTTACCACAGATATGCCAAGCATAAGGCAAATTCTGTTTCTGGATCTGTTATCAACTAGTATTTCACAAAGTCAAGAGATAAAAGTTTGTCCCAGGAAGAAAAAAAAAGAAGGAGCAGATGCAGCTTGCAGTCTGGCACAGCGTACAGCACATGACCAAGTTTGGAAAGGAAAGCCTGTATCTCTTTTTTTACCTCACTAAGACAAAATGTAGAAAGAGCTATAATCCCCTCCCCATTTTGGGGTCAATATACCAACTGTTAATGCATATGGTATTATAAAATGTTTAATGGTAAAATGTACCCATTTGGCTTTCCCTAGAATTCTGAATTTTTGGACTTGGTGCCAAATCAACTACGGAATTTCTCAGTTCGGCCATATTAAGAGATGCTTCCTACCTTCTGAAATATCACTCTACTGTTCCATTGAATAAATCTGATTCTCTCCCTCTCCAACCCCAACTAACATGAAACAGATGGAAAATACACTAGAAGTTCCCCAAGAATTATTTTCTTCTTCAAATACCAATCACTGATTGCAGTGTGGTCCTTACATTCACAATATATCGACTGGACTCCACTGTGAGAAAAAAAAATATATCAAAGTTAGCTCTTTTGGGAGTCCCCTACAGCTAGTGAGAATATAATTGGGGTTTTACAGTTGAGTGTTGGGGGTTTTTTTGCCAGAATAGGTGCAACAAATTATGTTGGAATAATTATTTCTAAGTACCTTGCTAGGTACCTTTCAAGACAATCCTTTAAAATGCACAACTTCCACACCTAAGAGGAGTGCCGCATACCCTCAGACATAAGATCAACACTGAGGAGACAGCATCCTTGCACATAAGCAAAAGAATACGCAATTCAAAGTTCAGAGGATCAGCTAGTTTTCTCATGATTGTTCCACCCAGCTTTAGGATTTTTCTTTTAAATTGCAATTGTGAGCTCTCCAGATTTCGGCTTTCCTGCTATCACAACAGATCACTGAGGTGGCATGGGTTGTTTGGCACACCTATAGTGAGAAGTAATCAGTGTACATTTAAAAAAAAAAGAAAAAAATTAGCTTGGAAGATCGAGCAGTGAAGAAGGAACACATGGGACCTCATTTTCCAGGTTTCACTGCTCATGACTGTTTCTTCCTTATTCTTCCCAGCACTACCATTACATTCGTGCAACAACAACAAAAAACCCCAAACCAAACCAAACCAAACCAAACCCAAAAAACAACAACAAAAAGAAATCTTCCGGCAACACTTCCAGTACAGAGTTGTGTATAAATCAAATTCAATTGTTTTAGTATCTGAACTCAATAAATTTCACACGTGGGAGAGAAGCTGTATGCAAAAAGAACACATTCTTCAATCACAGCCAGCCAATCAAGCTAGCGTAACACAAATGAAAACCCCCACCGAGTTACAGGCTGAAGAGCTATTTGGAACTACAATGTGGCCATCTACTCCTACCTTTGCTACAACACAGCCAGATAAGGTATTATTCTGTATCTTTAAAAGACCTACCTATTGTGTTAAGTTAATTCAGCTAAGCTATAGCAAGTGAGAGAGAGCAATCACAGACTTCTGCCCATCCCGGCAGAGCACAATGCTTTCTGCCATGAGTAGCCCCAAAGAAGTCACGCAGCATGCCAGGTACAAAGTAGTTGCAGAAGTGAGCCCTCAGACAGGGCTATAAAAGCTCTGGGTTAAGGAAGCACAAGCCAACTTGCTTCTGCTTGATCTGTTACACAGTTTGACAGTAACAGATAGCCAGTTGCATTAGTGTCAATGTTCAGATAAGTTTCTCTCAATATCTGTCACAAAAAACAGACGTGATTATCGGTGTGCCAGCTGTATTATCGGTCACTACATAGTTGATCATACTTAATAACATCCTGGAGCACAGACACGGCTAACAAGTATCACAGACGGCAATTACTATTGTGCGCCACAGTCACCCGGACCGTTCTGACTCAGAGCTGCCAGCAGCACGCACTCGGCGAGCGCCTGCCTCCCACCTTTTCCCTCTCAAATACATTAACTCGCCTCAATATGGAGCCAGAGTTTGTTTTGAAACCCTTAACAGGATCACTGAAAGAAAAGAGGAAAAATACCATAAATGATCCTCTGGACTGTTTCCAGAGTATTCTCATAGCAATAGCTTTGGCAGCAAGCCAAAAATGGGAAGTGTTCTTGCAAATGAGCATGCTTCTATACTCAAGTACAAGTTATCATTTAATTCTTTTGTCAACATCAGTGTGGTCAGAAATTAAGAAGCCTGTTTAATAAACAGGTTACTTGAATTCTAGTTACCGAATACTAATTTATTTTGTATCCGTCCTCTACAAGCTTTACTCAGCTCCTGCACCCTATCCACTTCCCTCCAACACAGACAGTCTTCTTTTTTTGAATATCTTCTCTCCTTTATTGAAAGTCAAATAAAATAAGTGTACTAAGTACATCATCAACCACGGCAGCATCTGTAATCAAGAGCAAGTTAACTAAGAAAAGGAAAAAAGTCAGTTGCTCAAAAAAAAAGAAAAAATTGAAAACCTGAAAATAGGCTTCTATGGGACATAGAACTTAATTTTTTTAACAGAGCCTTAATACAGTCTACTGAATGCTTTCGTAGGGGCAGTTTATCACATTACAATTACACCTAATGAGATCACCCTCCGCAGTGTATAAGTCCTCATCCCTTCCCAACAGAACAATGAAAGATTTGTGTAAGGCTACAAAGGCCTCAGATCAACTCCACTCAATTCAGCTTGTACTAAATTTCTTCAGAAAATCTTGCCAAGAACACAATCATGTTTTTCCTAAGGACAAATTATTAATAAGGAGACTCATTTATTTTGGTTTAGGGCGTCCCTAATCCTCTACAGGATGTTGAAGTCCTCACGCAGACATCTCGGACTCAGTGACTGCTGCCAGCTTTATTTTTTCTTCTCTTCACAGATTTGTGGGGGGTTTTGTTCCCAGTTTTCGACTTAAAATTTTTCTCACCTATCTTAGAGTAAGAATGTGGTGATATATAACTCGTGTTACCTTATAATAAAAATTATACCCCTTGAGCTATACGTGCATAAAAAACCCCTGTCTTCAAACTGCCTACTCTCTTGATTTTACTGTAAGCAAAATACCCTTTTTCAAGTTAAGTAGAAATGTCTTATGCATGTAGCACCAGTGACAGCAATGCTAAGGTTAAGTATCATTCTAAGAACACGGATAACTGAATCAGTGTGAATTAGAAAGAACAACTCAGTAGTCATTGATTTGTTAGTATTCTGAACTGATCATCATGATTCCATGGCAAGCCAAAAGTTTAGTTAGTTTTATGCAGAAAAGATACTGTAGAAAGGAAAACGGACTTTATTCTGAAAACTGGATATTCTGTTTTAAAGATCTATCCTGTGTTAGAAATGCAGCATTCAAATGCTGGTTTCCATATCCAGAAGGGCCAAGTGCTTTAGATTAGCCAGTGTGACGTTTACAGTTTGAGGAACTGAAAAACTTTAAACACAGACTCATTAGCTGGCAGAACATGACCTATAATGTATATATTACAGCAAGTTGTACATTTACTTACGTTCACATGTGTCTCCTTTTTGCTGGTATCCTGCTTTGCAGATACATTTTCCAATAGGCACTAACCATTCTCCCTCTGCGCTACAGTGCATCTTCGGCGAGTTCTCTGCTTCTTCCTCCGCACTGCTGACGCAAGTTCCTCGTACTTCAACTAAAGAGGAAAACTCTGAGCCAGTCACTGTGTCAGGAAAAATAGCTAAGTTCTCAATGATGGACCAGCACTTCTTGTAGTAGACTTTGACAGAGACCAAAGCAATGCAGGCCCCTACATCCTGAAACGCAAGATAGAATCCTTTTTTGGACAAAGGTCCAATTTCTCTCACCTCTGTATTAAGTTTCATTTTTCTCTCCCCAAGATCACCCTGGGTAAAACTTTCATCTGCTGCAATAGTGTCTATTTTTACATACTGGTTTTCTCGGATATTCCTGCCAGTGTCGTAGTCTGTTTCATAATAATACAAGTTAAAAGTTTCTTTACAAGTCCCCAGAACTCCAGGAAGACTGTTACAATCCCTCAGAGTGAATTTCAGTTCTACAAAAATCCTTTGTGCATTGCTTTTTGCAATCCAGTTAGTCCGAAGCCAGTTGTTTTGGTTTGATTCCATCACCTGGCATACCTGGTATGTTCGTATAGGAGTGTAGTTTTCATCCAGTCCACTAATTTCTTCCCACTAAAACAATAACAAACAGTTAGTAATACAAAACAAGCACATGACCAGATGTAACTACTGTGCTTTTTAAAAGGCTTAACACAACTCAAGCCTCACACCTTTTTAGCAATACAGCTTCATAAAAAGTAGGCTATTGTTAAAATACTCTGAAGCACCCAAATAAATAAAATATATATTTTATATATATATGTATAAACACAGCTGCAGCCCATGTATAAACAACTTCTAAAAACAATTGCCATATCATGGGCACAGTTGTATACGGGAAGCTTCAGAGAAGGCTGTTCATCATACCAAGTTCGGATTACACACTGGGCTCTCCCACATTTCATTAAGGTCACGACAGTTTTGGGTAAGCAAAGACCAAAAGGAGGGAGGCAGCTTTGCTTCCAGAGGAACCTATAATCAGTGAAGTCGTAGAAACTGAAATTGCCTTAAGTTACAGTACATAAAACTTGTGCACATAAAACTTCCAGTGGAACTTTCAGTTGTGCAGAAAGCATAGGACCACATCCTGAAACTTGGCAGACTCCTATGCAACCAAAGCGTCAGAGAGAGGGCAAGAGAAAACACGATTAAAAATCTGAAAGCAAGAAAACACTTTGGTTGTCTTCTTTTTGCTCCATCCACCTGCTTTCCTACTTACAAACCGAAGAAGGAAAAGCGGGAGCTCCTCACCTCACATTTTGTTCAGTGGCTGCATCCATGTTTAAAGGGGCAAACTTCATTCAGTTGGGAGGCCAAGTGAACCATGAGATTGCATACATAATTAAGAGCAACTCACATGACCAAAAGTTCGAAGCCTGAGTTTTGTTGTTGTTCCCTCCTTAGGATAACAACTATGTTACGAACTGGTAAGCCTGTAACAGCCTGGTAGCCTCTGACAGGTTTTGGTGGCGTGGGAATTTGCACCTCCAGCAATGGCTAACCTTCCTCTGAAATCAACCTGGCGAATCTCCCCAGGTGTAACCAAAATAGCATCTGCCTCTCGCCCTTTTGTTTTTTTTAATTCCCCCCCATTTTTTGTAGCATTTAATTCACTGCAGAAATTAAAGCTGTAGTAACTGAAGGGCAGGGTGGGGGAGGCGAGCTGTCCTCACCCAATGATCTAGGCAGCCATGACTTTTCCATATGGCACTTAGCCCTCTGGCCCAGTGTCAATAATGCACTTAAGCTCACGCTTAAGATCAATGGCAGTACTTATGAGCTTACTGGTAAGCATGTGCTTAAGTGCGTTGTGGGACTAGGACACCTCTGCAGGATGAAGCAACCACTGACATTCCTCACACCAGTAACCAAGCATGGAAGGCACTGGTTTCTCAAATTAGGAGCCATGCAGTACGCTGCTTTGCAAAACTATTTGACACCAAATGAGAACATTTTAATGCTAGTGTACGGCTCCAAGAAAAAAGCAGATGTGGATGAATTGATGTTGGAAGTTACCACCGCAACATTTATCATGGCTGCAGATGCTGAAATGCACAGAAGTTGTAAATATCAAAGCACATTTCAAAGGCCTACAGTTAATATAGATGTGGTATGTATGGTATTATTATATGCATATGGTATTAAATGATTGAAATATATTATTAAATGCTCGTGGAATTAACTGAGCTGATTGCATGTGGAACTGTATTGTTCTCACAAGAGAAAAGAAGTCGCTAGCTTCATAACAGATTTACTAGATGTGAATGTGTAAGATATTCTCTCCTCCTGCCCACAGCCTCTATAAGAACTAGTACAAACAAGAAAAAGTAAAAAAAAAATGGGCCTGGACTAAGATTTTTGGCTCTGCCACATTGAAATAGAACAAAACACACACACAAAAAAACCCACCCCAAAACAAACACAAAACCCACAAAACACCCCCTGCAAAGAAACAGCCCAAAACAAACAAAAAAAAAAGAAAAAAAAAAAAACCCAAAAAATCCCCAACAAAATAAAACCACAAATGAGAAAAAAAAAAAGCATAAAATTTTACTGATTTTTATATTCTCCATTTAACATTAGGTGGGGTTGTGGCTTGGTTTTTGCTTTATTATTTTTTTCTTTTGAGCTAGTTCAGGGTTTTTTTTCTTTGTTTTATTTTCTGTCTTGTGTACGCAGTCCTCCCTCAAAACACCAAGCCAGATTCTGCAATGAGATATTCCACTTAGATGACGTATCGTTATCTTTGAAGTGAAAGCAACTCTAATGCACAGTACAACAGAATCTGACTCCTTGGGCTTTAATGCAGACTTGCTCCATCAAAACCAATCCCCATGCCCCAAAACCAGCAAACAAACAGAAAGCAAAGCAAGCAAACAAACAAAATATATTTTAAAAAAAATCAAACTTTTTTTTTTTTTTTTTTTTGTAATACAACACAAATGAGGCTTCTTGGAGTCAAGAGGCCACTACATGAGGCTGGCTAGAGAATCAGAGAGATTCTGATGCTACAGTCCAGGAAAACAATGCAAAACACTACATTCAGGTGAGGACTCCTACTTTACATTATCCTTGGCATTAAAACACTGAAGTCTATCTTTCTGCATTTTCCCCAAGCCATGGAGTATGATTTTCTTAATAGACTAAGGAAATACGACTTATGATTCAATTACGTGGTCACAGAGCTATGATTTCAAGTCCGTTGGAGGTGTACCTGCTTCTCTGCAGGGGAAAAAAAAAATATGCATCAGTACTTGGGGGTATGTTTTCACCTATGACATCTGAGGTCACATTTCATTTAGAGTCTTTTAAGCAATCAATTCCATGATAAGTTTTACCAGCCAGAAAATTCAACTTTTGTTTGTCCTGCTGCAACATATGGTGATACACATGTAATTCTATCTGAATGCGTCCTGTTCTATTGGTTCCCATGTATGGTACTTTAACTTCTTAGTTATCTTAACAATGTTTGAGATCATTGTTAGATGTAACATTTGCAGTTGAATGAGGCATTTAATGAGTGTCTGGCTGATATATCCCATACTGTGATGATGCAGGAGTTTCTCTCAACTAGATTTTCTGTGGTTATTCCCGGGAAGTCTTTATTGCATAGTAGAAAACCCAGTAATTAAAACTAGAAAAAAAAATTTTCCAAATTGTAATTATTAAAATACAACTTTTATGTTAATTTATAGGCAACTATTTCTGAACATTTTCACATGTTAGTTTTGCTTTGCTTTTAATTCCTGATTGAAATTGGCTTCTACCTCTCAAAGTCGCCTTTTACTGTTTGTTGAATTTGGCTCTACTTTCACCTTTCAGTATGCTGACATGTGTAACATGTGTTGACACATCTTTCTTTATCTGCAGGTTAGCCTGATATAATTGCCACCAAGCTAATCTTTCAAACACCTCTGGTAAAAGCTTCAATCAGTGCAAAACGCTAATGCCAAAGTTATTAGCCATCATACATGTTGAGCTCGCATTACATTGTTTCTGAAGTCCTTAGATTCGTTTCCAGTTTGTGCTTGTATTGATTTTATGATCTTGCTTTTAAAGAAAGACACTTTCAGATTTTCATTCTTCTTATTTAAAGGATTTGTTACACTTTTATATCCCCACTTACACTTCACGCTCCTCTGGCTCCAGATTTCTTAATACACTGAAGATTAAGGGCCTGATCCCCCCAAGTCCTTGTTCATGCGAAGAGTCACAATGGATATGGCAAGACTGTTTCCATGAGTAAGAACTGTCCATAGAATTTATGATTTGTCAGACTGAGTTAAGGTAGGACAACATACCTATCACATCTTTCTGAAAACATTCTTTCTCAAGGCTTAAGGCATAAAGGGTGCACTACCACCTTCCAGCATTTCTCGCCTTTACATATATAATAAATATGACAGTAACACTGATGTTTCTGAACTTCTAATTTTTTATAACGCTGTACTGTAAAATGGTACATTTCATGGAGCACCATGAGATTAATTTGTAAGCAAGCTGGAGGTGGCCTTAACCACATAATTCGTGCCTAGTTCCAGATATCAAGCTCCTCAAGACTTGGGGATGTTTCAAGTTTGGAATGTCATTTCAAACACATCTGCAGTATAAATGTTTTTATTTTAGAGCATTTCAATCTGTGCTATTCAATTACAAAGAAAACATCGTAAACAAATTTATGATCACCCATTATACAGAAAATTAAAAACATATTTTTAGAAAATTTCCACACAGAAGTATATCTGCTGTAGAATAAAGGAAGAATGAAAAAGTGATTTAAAATACCATGTTATAAATATACAGAGCTTTCTGGTACAGCAAAAAGGATTACACTACAAAATATAAAATTACTGAGAGCATTTAGGTGAGTTTCTAAAGACCCTCTTCCTTTTAATTAGCTTGTACATTTGTACACTGTAACCTGAGGTCCGGTTCTTTCTGTTTTAAAAATGAAAAAGCCAGAAACACTTGGTACGGTTACTGAGAGAAATATGAGGGGAGCTAGTTTAAAGCGTCTTTCAATTGCTTTGGTAAAATAACTACTCGTCTTCAGGAACATAATTTTTGCCTGGAGTACTTACCCCATTGGGAGGAGAGGAAATCCATTCCAATTCTGTCTGTTGTGCTTTAGAGTCCAGCAGTATTACTAAAAAAAGAGAGGAAAAAAGAAATTTTCACTGTTTGTTAAATATAGTAAGTGAGAATATAAAACCACAGAATAAAGTCTGAATTTTAAAAGTAATAAAAAGTATACATGCTTTGTACAAATCAATATTTTATCTTTATTTTTTTTTAATCTGCAACAACTATACATTTACTAGTAAATAGATGATTAAATGATTACGTACCATGTACATAAAAGCAGCTATCCATTTATCTTAACAATTTCATTGCTTAAATCAAAGTCTATTGGTTTTTTTTATTGTTCTAAAGTGTTACTAATCAGTGATTAAGATGCATGCTCCCTTCATCTCCTTTGTCATAAGAAGGACATTTCCCATATGGTGGTTATTACCATGAGCTTAAAACAAACAAATACACACCAACATTTCAATATTTTTCCAAACTGATTTAGACAGGACTAGGCTGTAACTTACCAGAACTTGCACTGCAAAAGCAATGGTCTTTTTGAGTTTGAAAGAAAAAAAATATGTCTCTTAAGGGACAAAGCAGTAATTCTATAAACAAATGACAACCAGGACTACAGAAAATAGAAGACTCTGCAATTACCTCACATTCTGCATACACAAAATACCACACACACAAAATCACACTAATTCACTTTGTGGTAATAGCTTACTAAAATCTTCATGCCATTATACCCCAGTGACACTTCTATACAAAAAGACATGGGTTCTAGTAGCATCATAGTTGTTTTCAGCTTAATGTGACCCTGTCTCCAAGAGTGGTTAATCACAGCCCAATAAGCCAACTCTTACACATTTTACAATGCATATTAGAGGTTATAGTATGTTCTGTTACCTCCAAACACACTTTTTTATATATACACACACATATATCTTTTTATTTTATATTTCAATTATAGCTATGTTTCTTTCTTAGCACATCAATATAAGTTTCTGTAATACCTTCAAATGGTAAATATGTTAATCTGACAGGTAAAAAAAGAAAAGTAATTTGCTGTAATGCATTCTTTCAAATGGTCAAAGCTTTAGAGTGATCAACCATATACCTGGGTTTGGTACACTTTGAAGATTCCTTCAAAGATGAACTCTTAACTTCCTACTTCCACTTGATTCAATAGAAAGAAACCTTCCTAATTTAAATCTACTTGAGGTATTTTTAGCTATACAGCTATTGTTAACTTTATACACAGCGTTTAAGTACTGATATTTCAATGCATGATTTCAGGCTGTAACTTGAAGCAACTTTTGTCGGGTCTTTTGAAATGGTTATAATCCTGGCTTCGGCCCTTTGTCCTAGTAGGATTTAACAGAAATTTTCAATGAATTACTAGAAAGATGACGTGACTTAAAAAACTATTAAGAGTAATATCTGCAAAGTCAGCTCAACACAAAATGGTAGCTTATAGGCCTGTATTTCAGTATTAAAGTGGAGCTACTCATTAAGGAAGTTTGATAGTCTCTCTCTCTCTCTAGAAAGATTATCTGCTTATTTCATTAAGCTTGGATTCAAGGGGCTTTACTTTGTAACACTTTCTATAGAAAAGCAGGTGGTGAATGTGGTGGTTTGTTAAACAAGAACATTTACAATGGTTCTGGGGGAAAAAAAAGGCACCACGAAAAAATTAACCATTTCAGCACCAGCACAACGCCCCATGGCTGCAATTCATTATATATATTTTTTTTTAATGATTATTATTAATGTTATTTGGCACCAATTCTCCATCACACAGCAGCGGGCGGCCACATCCCAGGAAGAAAAGACAGCAAACAAGCACAAAGCCCTGCTCCGCAAGCACCCCGGCAAAGGAAGCGCTGCGTTTCCGTGCGGAACCGAAAGTTGCTGGGGAAGAGCTTAGCCGGCGAGCGGCTGCTGCGCGGTTCCCAGCCCGGGCTGCGCAGCGCCGGGAAGCGATGCGGGGTGGCGGGCGCTGCGCTCCGCGCTCCCCGCCGACCGTCGCGCAGGGATGCGCAGCCCCCCGCGCGCAGACCCGCCGCGCCCCCGCGCAGGGTCCGCGGAGATGGGACGGGGGAGCGACGGGGGAGCGGAAGGAGGCGTAAGAGCGGCAGGCGAAGCGTGGGAGCGCAGCCGTCTGGAAAGGGCTCCGCGAGATGCCGCGCAGGCGGGGAGCAGCGGCCTCTCGCCTCCGCGGGGAGCCGCAGCCGCGCACCCACTCCGGGACATGCCCACAGGCGGCCGCCCCTCCGCGCCGAGCAGCGTTGGCATCGCAGACCGCCCCGCCACACCCCGCCCAGCTCGGCGGCCGCCGGCTTGGGGAGGCGGCGCCCGGGACAGCAGCCCCGAGACTGAGCCCCGAGGACTCTTAGCCGCGGGGCGGAGGGCTGGGACCTCCCAGCGGAGGGAGCGTTCGGCAGCGCCCCCGCGTCTACGCTCGCCGCAAAGGGACCCGGCCGCGGCGCTGGCAGAAGGCTCCGCAGGTAACCCCGTCACCCCCTCGCTCGGAGAGCCAGGCGGACCCTGCCCCGCTCCTCACCGCGGCTTTTTCCGAGCTACCGAAGGAAACTCAGAAAAACTTTCCAGCCTCTCACCTCGCCCCCATCTCTCTTCTGTACCGAGCGGTGTGAAACCACGCGGGGCTGCTGCCGCCACCGGCCCTTCGGCGAGGCCGAGGGTGAAGCTGAAAAGTTACTTTCTCTCCCCCACCCCCCTTAATTATTCCCTCGATCGCGCTTCCGCTGGAGTTTTCTACGCTTGCAGCAGGTAGCCGCTATCAATCCCCGTCTGCCGCTCGCCCCCTCCTGACCCTCCTCTGGCTAGCTGATTTTTCCCCAAACATACACGCATTATACGCACACACTTATATGTATAACTGCATATGTATATATACACACACGTATCACAGACGCAAACACGAGGCAGGCTACCGCCGGGAGGCACCGCCGCAGCCCCGATCGCGGCGCAATCTGCAGGGCAGAGCGGGACAGGCAGCCCGCACCCTCCCTGCCTGCTTCCCTGCCTGCTTCCCTGCCTGCTTCCCTGCCTGCCCGGCCCTGCTCCCCTCCCCACCCCACGGCCGCGCGCTAGTGCTCCCCGGGTGGGGGGTCTCTGTGCTTTACAGCCCCTCCAGATAAACTTTCCAAATGCTGCTAAGGAAAAGCCTGCTCCTCTAACCTCGCCATCGTCATCTTCTCTGAATGGCAGAGAACATTTTCATTGAGGGATTTTATCCTTTCTTTTAAAGCTCCAGTTACACTGTCGAAATGGCATTTTACTGCATGCCAAAGGTTTGGTGAAAAATACTGATGTGTAGAGATGGGGGGGGGAGGGGGGGGGCAGAGGGGGGAGAGACGACACCTCCAAACGCACACATATGTATAAATACCGAAAAAGCTCCTGAGTCCCCCTTCTCCGTCGCCCACCCTCTCCTATGCTTCCCCCCCCCCCCGCCCCAAGATGGAGATGGACCTTTGCCTTTGGCTGTCAAACGGGAGCACGGTGCTCCTTTAAATCATTTCGGATTTTCTCAGCGTGAGAAAAGAGATTCCCAAATGGACTTTGCGAATTGATTTCATACACCTCCATCAGTCTCAGAGAGAAAACTGCCTGTTTACTCCCTGTGCGCGGGGGAAACAAATGTCCGGGGTTCGCCTTACAGAGATACCAGTGTTGGATTGATGGGAATCGGGAAGCCCCGTTGCGATACAGAGATCGTGTAAAACATCCATCCCTAAATCTCTCCCTTTCCAGTGACGCCGGGGAAGACTACACATGTTGCAGAGACATGACGCCTGGATGTATGTACCCTCTAAATGCGTGGCCATCCTGCATGGCCGGGAGGTGCAAAACTGCACCCCGATGCTCCTTCCCACGGTCTGTGCACGGCCTCGCGGGGCCGGAGCGCTGCAGGCCCCCGACGGGCAGTGGTGCGGGGCTGCCCCGCAGCCTCAGCTCTGTGCCCGTGCCTTCACCGAAGCGTCCCAAGCCCTGAAACTCAGCCCCCAGTCCCTGCATCCCCCACCCAGGGAGCAGCGAGGTAACCCGCCCGCCCCGCACCTCGTCGGGAGGATTAAGGCAGCCACAGGAGTGATGCTCCCCGACATGGATCGCCGGGCCGGGGGCTGCCTCCCCAGCCCCATGCCTTTCCATCACGTGCAAATACCTCGCAAACCTCATTCCTGAGAGCAAAGGCAGTTGTCCCGATCTCTCTCACACACACACCCCTAAGTGGATGCCTCGCTCTTTTCTCCTTCCCACCTCAATTATATATTAAAAAAAAGACTTTGTTTTGTTTTGTTTTTTGCGGGGGGAGGGGGGAGGAGGGTTGTTTTTAAGGGTTGGGGACTGACAAGCAAGCAGCTCGCAGTGGCAGGCAGGTCCTCCGCTAAGCCACCACACAGACTTCGTGTGCAAAAGCAATAAATAAGCCCAAACTTTTTTGTTTGCCGCATCACCTTACCTTCTTTCGCAGCCTGTGCCTCCCCCGTGTGTGCAAAGCGGAACAGCCAGACGGAGCACAAAATAATCCAAGAAGGGAGCCTACTTTGGAAAACCATGGTGCAGGAGCGGGGCGATTTTATATATTTCTAGCTATATATTTCTAGACACTGCCGCTGCCGCCGCTTGGTGGGTGTTAGAGGACGGTGGAGAATTTACTCTGCTAGTCTCTGGCTTGGCACTCGGTCCCTCGCTCCCTCCCTCCCGGCTGCCTTCGCCTTTCTCTTTCTCCTCCTCTTTCTTTTTTCTTCTTCTTCTTGTTCTCCTCCTTCACGACCTCCTCCGCGCCGCTGCCCGGCTCCCGCACCGGGCCGGCCGCCCGCCAGCCCCGACTGCAACCCGGCCGCCCGCGCCGCGCTCCGATAATATCAATCAGGGCGAGGGGGCGGGACCGCAGCGGCAGGGCGGCCCGTCCCTCAACTTGACTGACGGCCACCGCTGACCAAACAGCAGCGACTCTCGGCGCCCAGCGGGCCGAGTCAGCTCCTGAGTCGTCGCGGCTGGGGGGGCGGGGTCGGCGGTGACACCCAATGAACGTGCGGCGGTGTCGGGTTGCCGCCGGTGTTGGGGAGCCGCGGGCTGTGCGCGGGGCGACGGCGACGGGACAGAGGGGTTGAGGCGGGAGCGGGTCTCTGAGCCCGGACGGCACCCGAAGGCTGTTCTGCATGCCTGGTAGGCGGCCGACCGCCTTATCTTCCGAGCGAGTGGGGCGGCCGGCCGACCCCCGGCGCTCCGACTGCTCGTTCAGTGCCGCGGCTGCTGGGGTAGGAGAGCGAGGGGGGTCCCTGCCGGGACCCGGCCCCAGCCCAAGCCTGAGGGGTCACCGCCGGCGGGTCCCGGCGCTGCCCCCGATGCTGTGCCCTCCCATGGCCAGGCCAGGAGCACACCTGGGCTGCTGCCACCGAAAGGGAAACTTCGGTAGGAGCTGCGGGATGGTGCCCGAGACAGCCCTCTGCCAGAAGTCACGTCCAGCCGGGATGACACCAGCTGGGCTCCCTCCTTCCCTTTGTCTTGCTCGGTCTTTCGTCCTCCGTCTCCGATTTTTGCCCAAATAGGTTAATGACGGTATAGATCTTGGTTTGGGGGCGGGGGGAGGGAGGAGAGGCGTTTGCTGCCCCCCATCCCCGTCGGGCGTAACCTCCTCACAAGGGAGAGGCGTAATCCTCTCACAACGACGCAATTTAAATAGGAGGGGGAGGGAGGAAAGAAGGAAAAAAAAAACCCCAAACCAACCCCAAAACCCGAAGGAGAGAGGAACTTGCCAAACGCCTTTTGGCAGCGCTCACCTTACGGGCTCGAAGTGCTGTTCCCGGGGATCCATTATTCATGATGCCCCCAACCCCTCCGTTCTCCCTTCCCCAAACCCACCTCTGCTCCTTCAGCAAGTGAAACAACAGAGCGACGCAAAAACTTACGTCCCTTCAGCGAAGCTGCAGAGCCGAGGCCGGTGCGACTGGCACGGTGTATCCGCCGGCCTCGGTGGGAGCGCTCCTCTCCCCGGTAGCGGCGGGGCAGGGACCGGGACCGCGCAGCCCCCGTGTCGGGAGGCGGCGGCCCCGGCTGCGCTCCCCACTCCCCGTCCCCTGCCCGGCTCCTACCTCTAACTCTTCCCAGCGCACCTTCCCGATGCTGTACGGCTTGGAAGGTGATTTGTACATCTCCGCTCCAAGTGCATCGCCGTGTCCTTTCGGGGGATACAGATGCGGTGTAAACGGAATAAGTGATTATTGCCTTGGAAGGAAGTGAAAACCGCGAAGCGCAGGGGCTGTAATTCCAATTCGGTGCCAAGGTGATGCAAGAATCTGAAACAATCCTTGCGCAAATGGGGACGCTGATAAAGGAAATTTAAATTGGGAGGGTAGGTTGTGTATAGGATCTCTAGGTAGACACAGACAAAGAAAATTAATAATAACAGCAACCATAATAATATCAGTATGTTCAGTGTTGTCGGATAAGCAGCCACCATACTCTGGGCTTTGAGACTTTCCCCATGGTCTCCTCATTACTTCTGAGAATGGTGTGAAGGTCGCCTCAGAAATGTAATACGAAAAGTGTATTTCTTTCACTTGCTAACCACTTAATACTCACGGCTCAGAACATGACACTTTGTGCGTTTCATTCATAATGCTCTTTTGGTCCTCTGGATACCGAGATGAGTGTAGGCAGAGTACGCGCTCTTGATTCCCTCGTCCTCTCTCATCTGTCATTCCCATCCTCATACGTGTGTACTTAGAAAGGGGAGCTGTACAGAACAGTGAGTTTGCTTATCTTTTTCTAAAAAGACCATTTTGTTTTAAATGCTTATATGCAAGTATTTTGTAACTTCCTTGCAAATTTACACAGGTAAAATTATTTTTCATGTGGCGTATGTTGTAACAGTGATTAAAACAGATGTAGGAAGTCCTTAAGCTAGTTAGTCCTCTATGGTTTCCTGGCACAATGTGCAGGTGTTCCACTAGAACTTAAGTAACCCAAGAAGATAATTTTTAACCTAGAGAATATGTTAAAAAAAAAAAAGAGTATTTTTATTGAGACTATGAATGACTATGTTCATAAAAAAGCAGGAACTTGCTAAATGAACAAACTGACAGGAGAGAAGCCCAAATGGTTATAAGGTATATCCATGTCCTGCATATAGTATTAGGCCAGACACTTATTTTCCTCATTACCTGTGTTTATACAGTCTATATTGTACTGTACTGTACAATCTCATATTGCATGTGTATAATATGTGTATAGGGTCTGTACACATATAAGGACACTTTAAATTATGTAAATATATATTTATGTGCACATGACTGAGTGTATAAAGACTTTAAATAAGAGAGAGGGCAAAAAAATGTGTATTTCTCTTCCCGATCAGCTTATTTTAAATGCCCCATCTTCCTGATAATGGTCAGTTGAGCTAAAGATGACATGTCTCGCTTCCTTAAGTGGATATATTCACAATTATACTAAAACAATCCATATTCACTCTATATTACAGCGTGTGGGGTTTTTTTTTAATTGTGCTTCTTACACTTTAAACCTTTGTGAAATTGCTTCAGAATTTGAAATCCTTTTTAGTGAATTTTATTTTTTTCCCTTTTCCTCTGCTTCTTTGTAATGTTTTCTAATACTTCATTGTATTCTTTAGGATGCGCAGCCTGTATTGTGCCTCATCCAGCTGAGTGTTGGATCTTCTGCGAACAAAAACAGAAAAGAGAAATATTACAACTGAACCAAAATAGTCAAGCTAAATGGACTGAAGCCCTCAGATTTTGGATGAAAATCTCTGAGGGAAGGGGAAGAAAAAAAAAAAAAAAAAAGAAAGAAAAGAAAAAGAAGCTACCGGGAACTTCATTCAACTCAATGTGTTACAATTCAGACACCATCAAAGTAAATGGTTAAGTGGAACAGAACTATGTAACAAAAGATATTAATGTTGCTTTTTTGCTTTATTCTGTTTTGTCCTTTTTTCTTACTAAAAATCTCTGGGTCAAATTCTGCCTTTTATTTAAACTAATGCAGAGTTAGAATGGCTTTCTTGATATTACCTAGCTTTTCTATGCTGATACTAGCTTGATACTAACTGAGATCCTCTATACTGAATTGCAATTGTCTGAGCAGACTTTGGAGAAATATTTAAAGAATTTTCTCATTAAAATTGGATAACTATCTTCACCACACAACTCATTCTGAAATTATGATACAAGAAATACTCGACAAATTCTAAACCTATATAAGTATATGCAAAGAAATGAGCGTGGTTTAAAAGTAGTTATAAAATATTTATAAATTACCTTTTTGCAGGATTGAAACATTCTTTCTTGGCTACTCTGTGCAGGGTCAAGCAAAATTTCAGTAGCTTCAAAAAGGCGTTGAAGGTTAGCCTCAGAAATAGTTTATGAAAATTATATCGAGTCTTTGTTCTGTCCACACAAGAATGATCCTTAAAACTGTTTTGGACCAACCCCTCCACCCTTGAACTGTGTTGTATAGTATTAAAAGTAGAAATTAGGCTTCAATAAGAGACGAAGATTTTTTAAACCCTGAATTTGGTCATTTGTGGTCATAATCTAAGTAATCCCTAAGCAGTCCTTTACCTGTGCACAAGTTTTTCTATTAAATATGCAGTACACATTTTTGTACTTTTTGGGGAATTTTTAGTATAAAAATCAGTGGGTTAATGAAATTTGACTTTTAAGTAATACACGCATAATAAATCATTATATTCAACTTTTCATTTAGTCTTCCAGATGTAACAGCATTTACATTCCAAATCTGGACCTGAGATGAATTTCCTGTACTGTGTCAATTTCAGATCTTCTGGCAGGTTTATAAGTCAGAGTAGCTCTATTATAATAAAGAAGGTAATGCGTTAAATAAATATTACTAGTTCATAAAGAAATTGTAGAGAATTGGGACTGCTTTGTTTGAAAAGCATGTTCATGTAAAAAGTCCTTTCTATAGTGGAATTTTCAGTTGTTTGAGGGTTTTTTAAACTACTTTAGTTAGCACAAATTGGAAATAGTGCTATAAAGCTTCACACTTTAAAGTCTTCACATACATCATAATAGTAATAACATAACAATTCACTGTAAAATTTTCTCTTGGGAGATTTAAAGTTACACACTGTGCTAAATAGATATTTAGATTCTGTTTTCCAAATCTATGAATTTTCAATACACTTGAAAAACCCTGTCCAGAAATAGAGGTGAGATGGTGTGCCACCTTGCCATTTAATGGAATTGAAATACATTCTGTAGAACAATACAAAATTAAATTCACGTTAAATGTATACTTGAACATGATATGCCTCTGCCTTTGCTGAGGAACAGTAGCAGAGAGTTGTACAGAGTCCAAAAATGTGCTGCATCTGGGTCCTGTAAGACTGCTTCCCTGATAAATCTGCATTTGAAAACTGTTTTGCTGAGGAACAAGAGCCTTTGGAGAATATACTGTCTCTGTGTCGATCACTCTTCAGAGTCTGCTAGTATATCTCATTGTGCTATGGACCTTCCTGTGGGAAGCCCGAGCTGGGCAAGCCATCACCATCATCATCCATGCAATATCATCTGGAGATATTCTGACATGAGATAATTTCCATTCCTCACCTATCTATTAGAGGAATGCCCTTGTGCCCTGGCGCAACAGGATGTAACTGCACACATAAGCACATTGTTGATTTCAGTAGTCTGTGAAATTCAAAATTTTGATTTTCCTTGTCATACTAAAAGTTGCATAGAGAAGAACCTGATGATAAGGGTAGCTAATCCTTATTTTAGTTAATTAGCTGTAAGTAGTAGATAAACTCTAGCAATATGCTCCAGTGAGGCTAGTATCTTCCTGTTCTTCCTCAGTACAAGTGACATCTGATCGCTTCCATCTGTGACAGTCCTAGATTCTTCTTTCAGCCCAGCTGAGGTGAAAAATCAGACCCAGTAATTTCCTGTTTCCATATATTACCTCCTCTTACAGTCAGTCTCAATCTCTCAGATTCCTTATGGTTCTGTGAAAGAGCACGGAAGTAAAAAAAAAATAATTAAAAAGTCTTTCCTCTCAATCCTTCTTCTGTGTTAGGAGGTAGGAGGGGGAGGGATAAAAGAACAGATGCAATAACCCTTATTTAGTTCTGAAAGATAAACTACAGATTGCAATGGCAGGAGTTCCAATGCTTTCACCTCTAGATCCAGGAAGCATAGTGATGTGGAGCATCACTAGTGACAGGAAAGCTGCCAACGTGTATGGGAGAAGGTGTTCTTTGAAGTAGAATAATTTAAGAATTGCATCCTTCAGGAGTAAAACCCTCTGCAGATTTCCCTCTCTGCCATCTTTCATATATTCTCATACTCCAAAGTTTCTGTGCACATATACTGCCACTTCCATCCTGGTCTGTAGATTTCACCTCACCCCAAAACTGATGTTTCATTATCCACTGCAGGTAAAACAGATTTCTGACAAGTGGTACACATACCAATTTGTGGAAGTTTGTTTTGTCATGAGATAGTTGATGCTTAGCAGATACGTTAAATCACAAGACCTTAGATACCTTCTCTCCTACATGGAAATTCATGTGATAGTTTCACGGGTAAGTAATGATTTATTTAGAACACTTTTGATTTTGGCTTGAATTTGCCAACTGGAGTCTCAGGATACAATTTCTTCAGTATTTACTTTAGAGTGAAAAATGTTAATTAATGGAAGTACCAAACAAATTGTCTTTATGTAGTCAACTCTGGTTTATCTAGAGCAATAGTCTTAAAATACAAATGTAGGGATGATGCAAATCCTCTGTAAAATTAAGCGACATGACTGCACAATGAGGATAGAAGATTTTGCAATAATCGACCGTAAAGGGCAAGCTAACACCTGTCTAGATCAGTAAATGCAGACTGAAAAATAAACCACAGTATTGCAGCACTGCCTCTAGACCCCCCTGTCCCTCATGCAACCAGATCTCTGTCCCCATGATAACAGGTACAAGGAAATGGATAATTTCACCCCAGTCAGCACTGAGTGGATTTTTTAAATTGCTATTATTTCATGTGCATTTACCAAGTAATTTCTTAGTTGTCTCATGTCTAAAGCCTCTGTTGAGATAATGTTTTTCTCTTGTAAGCGGTTCCATTGATCTAGGTGAGAGTTAGGTGCTACTCAAGCTGAATGAGAGTGACACTCTTAGGGAAACGCTAAGTATATTTAAGGCTCCTTCAGATGGAAAACACTTCATTTCAAGAAATCCTTTATTTGTCCTTTTGTACATGTGTTTCTCAAGGAGGTGATTTGAACTGTAAGCAGAGTTAACTGATGTGGTGGGAAGTGCTTTTTTGTACATCAGTCTTTTTCAAAACAATAACTTTTACTTTTTTTTTATTATTATTATTGGTGTAGGGCTTTCCTAGGGGTGCTTGTTTTTCTTGGTTTGTATTTTTTCCCCAATGATGGCACAATAAGCAGTTGTCACTGAGCTGTAGTGTTGCCAGTGATATCTAGGTCTTTCTCTTAAGTGGTTGCAATAAATTTAAAGCCCATCAATGTGATTGAATAGTTGTTTCTTTTTTTCTTCTTCTTTTCTTCTTTTGAGTGAATAACGTGGCATCTGTCTACAGTAATTCATCTGTCATCGCACTGCTCGGTGGCTTAGAAGTAGGGTTTCTAATCCACTTTTCTTAGTCCTGGCTAATTTGAATAACCTTTTGCCACATTGCTGTCTACAACTTCCACAATAGGTAATAAATATATTACATTCTGATACTCATAGTACGTATCTTGGAGCATCTTATCATTTGTTTGGATTTATGAGGAATCAACCATTTATTTGTTAGTAAACTTTGGGTTTCATCTCATAGCCAGGGTAATTCTTTACAGGTGTCTACCTCACACTCTGTAATTATTTAGGTCTTAACACTCATCTTCGGGGAGACTCAACAGACTATCTTGTAGCATTTTATTTGATCCCCCCCCCCCATAATATGATCCAAAACATTAAAATGAAAGGCAACTTTAATACACAAATTAACAACATTGTCTATTTCCCTTTGCTTTTTTATGTAGTCTTCATCCCATTTTCAAATATAACCAAATATTCAAATAATATTACTTGAAAGGAAATTAATTAGTACAGCTGAAAGACTGAACTTAAAAAAAAATAAATTTAGATTTAAGTTTTATGTGAGGTAATAAGATTTTGCATTTTTTTCACGTATTTTATTAGTACACAAACTACCAGGCAAATTTCTATAATTGCTTCATTACAGTAGTACGCCCCACAGTAAGAAATCAACTTACCTAATTGAAGTTCCAGTGTTAAGGAAAAAAAAAAGGTAATCTTCCAGACCAGAGCATCTGCCAAGGACATTTCAGCAGAAATCAGATTCCTGAATTCTAGGAAAAAACCCTCTGCACTACTTTTTCCTTCTTCGGTGTTAGCATACATCTTCTTAATCATCCCATATGGGTAGTGGGCGTTTGTTTTTTCCCCAAAATGGGCACAGAGTTCTCAATGAATGTTGCCACACACACACAACCCCAAAAAAACCTCAACCCCTCCAAAAACCCCAACAAAACCGTAGTGTGCCTCGTACAACTTACAGTCAAGGTGCATGATGGGCTGAGAAAGCATTCATGCCCTTAAGACTTGGGAAGCTGAAAATGTCCTCAGTGCATCCGAAAGTGCTCTGGAGGCCTGTAAAATTACATCACCCTCCTAAGGCTGCCTAGTGCACTGCAGAAAGAGTTTCAATCTGCCTTCTGCAGCCCTGACCCACCCCGCTCTTCCTTCCCCCAGCTTGCCCTGAGCTTTGCCCCTTGCCATCTTCTAGCATGCCTATGCAAAGGCTTTCCTCTCTGACAGAAACAGTGATTTGTAGGGCTTTAATACTATTCCAGCCTCTTTGTCCCTCCATATAATGTGCCTTGCATATAAACAGCTGTAGCATAATTAAGCTAGATTTTAGGTGCTTAATCAGGCTCAGCAAAATAACATAGTTGGTCGCATTCCTTCCAGCTGTACATAGCTTTAAGTCTGCACTGCCTCTACTGTACCTGTGAGTAACTGCTGTCAGCTGGCAAGAGCTTCATTGGAATTCGGATTCACTAGGAGATTAAGATACTTTTCTTTCAAAACAAGTACTGTACTGTAGCTGTTCAGACTGAGACTTTTCAGTACATTTATTTGTCAGATATGCATATGTATGTGTCTACAAGCATCATTTCTTCATAAATTAAATAGTCACAGATAAATGGAATGTAGAGATAATATAGTTTCATGCACGCAATAGTGTGTACAGAGGGCCAGTCCCTTATCTCCTGTGAATTGACATAATTGCAACAACATTATGCTAGTTGGGGATTTTTTGCAAGAATTCATGCCAGTTACATAATCCATTACAGCATATTCTAACCTACTGAAATCTATGCATATCTTTAAGCATAGATAGTACAGTCCTAGTGATTTCTGGCTGCAAATTCCCTTTAGACATGCTCTCAGATTCCCCCTGGATACACTCCTGTTATTGTGTCACTTTGAGAGCCACTGCTGCAGTTCTTCAATCTACACAGCTCTCATAGAAGTCAGCACAGGATTTAGATGCACATAGGTAATAGGGTGTTGGTCGAAGCACAGTACATTCTGAACTCTTCTAATAGTCCTCGGCACATGCTTCCAATTCACTAGCACTGTAAGCCTGAGCCTCAGCCAATGCGAGCACCTGGAGTTAATGTTTTTATGCACCTGATAAGATTTCTGCCTTATGATGAACTGTACCATTTAAATCTTTCAAATTCTCTGTATGTGTGTGTATATATATATAAACCCTATAATATAAAGTGTCTGGGTCATATTAGGTGGGGTTTTTTTGAACAAGAATTCTGCAGGGTTTTGTGTGAATAGAGAGTGCATGCTCTCTCTCTTGTCCTATTAACTTCCCCCACCAGTCTGATTTTGCTATGAGTCTGGGACTTGCTCCTGACAAAATCTGCTATGTAGTTGAGACAGTATTCTACAGTGAGATTGGAGATGTTAGCCGCCTTCTGCACATCCGCCTTGAGATACAGGGCTTCCTGTCCTTGTGAAGAGTCCTCTATCACCTGAGGGCACAGTAAATCTATGTAACGCCACTTGCTCACAGTTCTGGCTCTGTTCTAAGACTGTGCTGGAGAAACAAGATGAGTGAGAGAATACGAAGGGTACAGCTTGCCTCCACCTCCTCTTTCCATCTGCTGAATTGAGGAGAGGGACAGCTCGAGGAAGGAGAGTACCAGGAGTAGAGCCACAAACAGGGAAGGATGCTGTGCTGTGCAGAGGGGTGTACTAGGTATCGCTGTGGATACTGTGCCAGTCAACTAAACAGTTTTGTTACTGTTGGATTTAATTTCTGATGATGCCATCGAGTATGGTGTATTATCCATGCCTTACCATTTTTTCTTACCTTGCTGAATTCCTGGAGGAATCATCCAGATCTCAGAAAGGTGTAACTTTGGTCGCAAAAGGTATCTGCCTGTATCCAAATGATGGAAAGCCAGAAGAGTTCATAAGGAGGCTAAAATAACAAGATTATTTAAAAGAAAAACCAATTGCTTATGGTTTGAACTGTTGTGTCTCTCTAGCATGCGGATGTGTGTGATAACCCCACTTAGCTGACAGTTAGGTCACATTAATCAGGCTACTTCTGTAACTGCTTCTTTCTACCTGCCTGTCATTCTCCAAAGGAGTTCCATACAGTTATGGGCAGCTTAGAGACAGGGTGGATTCAGCAGTGCTTTGCTCAGCTGCATTAAGTTGTTTTGCTATATGGAAAGAATTTGATTAGTTCACATCAAAGTTGCACCAGGTAAAATTGGTGTGTAGCAGGATGAGCTGAATCGATGTGAACTGATACAAAAATCTGGAATCCTAGCTTTCAGTGGACTGCTTAATGCAGCTCACAAGAGCAAATCCCGACACAGTGTAGCACGCAAAGTGAAATAAATGAATGAAAACTGCATGATTAAATGTTTTCATCTGGAAATTTCATTGCAATATTCAGAAACTCTACAAATTCTTCTAATTCATCATACTCTTTGTTTATTACTAATAAATTAATGTGCTGATGGAAGGAATTCATTACCCTTTCTACACACTTCACTAGTTGCAGGTCATTTATTAATCTGTGTTATCTGGTAAGACTAAAACCAGCTGTAATTACATTGTTAAACATTGATTAATAAGCAGCCCACATCACTAATATACGCAGGAAGTAAGATAAAAAATCTTTTTAAAGATTTAGAGTAAAATTTTAACATTCCTTTGGGAATAATGAAATCTGGATCTTCATCAATATTCATTTTTGTAAGATTCCATTTGCTTGTAGAGCTGTATCTTGAAACACCTTTTGGAAACAGATTAACAAGCAAATTCAATTACACTAGAGTAAACGAACTACATTCACAAAGTCGTACTAATGCACTAAGTGAAACATTTAGAATGAAACATTTTTTTTTAAATAGTCTTCAGCTAACCATTCTTTTCTGTTTTGTATTCTTAGTTCAATCATGTAATTAAGCACACATCTATTTTAAATCCATTTTTATTTCTCAGATTTAAAAACAATATAGCAATTTGAAATACATTATTAAAAACACTGCGGATTTTTAGACTCTGCTTTGGAGGTTTTCAGTAAAATCAGTTTGATTGAAGTGACACACAGGAAATTATTACATGTCAGAAGCTTTGATTATCATTAAGGATAAATAAGCAGAATGTCTTTGGCACTTGACAAAAGTGGGGAACTTATTTTTATGATATGGCTCTATGGGAAATAAAGCAGATGGAAAGAAGATGCCTTTAGAAAATGTTAGATGTTTTAAGTCTGTCCTCAATTAATCACAAATGACAAATCTTATTATAGCAGCACTATTGCTAAGGATCTGTCAGTATTTCCATTATAAATCTATATTTCAAAGATTTATAAATGGACTGTAAATATTAAGCCTGGGATGATATTTGGTGTTCACACTGTCCACTGCAGGATCACATTTTCCTCACAAAACTTGAAGAAAATCTCTTTTACCTTTTTGAGTCATATGGCAGCAAAGGGACTAGAAGTGGGAAATTTGGCATGACTTGTTCCTTAAGAGAACTTTGAGGAGAATCAGAACAGTGTTTTGAGACCCATAAATACATATTCCCTACTCAAGGATGTTAGTCTTTGCTACCATTCCCTACCTGTGAGACAGGACTACCCATAACGTATGTCCTTTGATAGGACGAAGGGAATGGTTTTAAAATAAAAGAGGCTAGATACAAGGAAGAAAGATTTTACATCATGAGTGGTGAAACACTGGAATAGGTTGCCCAGAGAGGTGGTAGATGCCCCATTCCTGGAAACATTCAGGGTCATGTTAGACAAGGCTCTGAGCCACCTGGTCTAGTAGAAGATGTCCCTGTTTGTTGCCTAGGGGTTGAATTAGTTAACCTTTAAAGGTACCTCCAACCCAAACTATAGTATGATTCTACGAGATAGAGAACACAATAAGGAGATTCTAGATTTCTGTGATCTGTCAGGATTCTTAGCCAGTTTGGCCAAGTGTCTCTTGGTAATCCATGTCTGAGACCATTGTCTGGCACTGGTTGATAGAGGAGTTTCTGTAGCCCACTCCTCAGCTGGCTGAACCTCTAATTCAGGCTGCCCATGAGAAATTGTCCCTGTCCATGCCTGGGAATAATTTAAGAAAGTGCTAGTGGTCTTTCCAGATTATGCTCTAACAGCACACATAATAATTGTTTTGCAACATTCCCTAATGCGGTTTTATTTACAGGCATAGACTTTGGCACCATTCAATCTGATAGGACAGCTAGTGCTTGGTTTGGACTGAACTGAAACCGCAATCAGGGTGAAGTTTGGTGTTACCAAATGGAGCAATCCAGCTTCAGATGGCCAGACCTTCAAGTTGACAAAAATGATGTTACCTCTAGACCTGATAGCCTTGTATGACCAGTGCACAGACACACACTGATATCCGTGCAGCGTATATATAGCAAATTCCTAATCTACTAACAGGCAAAGACTCTGTTTCAGGAGACCCTCATTGTTTTTTCTGGCTTTCCTGGGTGTGCTTTCATAAGAAAATAAGCTACTCCTTTATCCACTACTGCTGAAGAATTGTGTTCTTTTTGCAGTAGTAGCCTTGGAATAGGCACATGCTAGAGATCACTGCCTACCACCTGGCAAATGAACCTGAAAATGAACCCATCAACTACTGTGAATGAACCCAACAGTCCTTTAAGTGACCAAGAGTCTGGGCCAAACAATTTATGTGCACAACAATATGGCACGTGCTTCCACTAAACAAAGAACTTGCTTACTCTTGCATGACAAGCTTGTCTGGCTGGTGAGAAATAGGAACCCTAGAGACAAAACTCAAGCTAGAAACTATATTTGAATAGGTAGTTTAAAAAAAAATGCTCACAGAGGGGAGCTATTAAAAGATAATAACAAAATTATTGATTTGTTGAAAATTACAGATGACGTAAAGAACAAAATGTATGATCAATTATTTTTACTTTATTTAAGAAGCAATATTTGTGAGAGCTAAAGATTTGGGTGATAACTTGGTTCATTTGGACAGTTGAGGCATAAGGTATTGTGAACAGAATAAAAAATAAAGCTTTCCATTCTGTTCAGGAGTAAGTTACTTAATATTGCAGCTTTTTTTTTGCAAGTGGGGAGCAATTATGTTGGGTTTTTTTCCTGTTTGCTGTTTGATTTTCTTTATACAACACTGGTCATGATGAGAACAGTAGAAACTAAAATACTCTATTATCATGTGAGAATATAAAAACTAGATTGAAAAGGGATGAAAGTGAATAAAATGGTAATATGGGGAAGTGACTCAAGTGAACAGACCAATAAGCATTTAATAGAGTTTTCTTCACCAAGTATTCTCTTATTTTCAAAACATTTAAAGAGTAGTATTTTATTATGAAAATAAAGTTACTCAAAAGCTGTAAAAATTAAAATTGGAGAACAGACCTGTGTGCAGCATGCAGTGGGTGTCTTCTGTGTTTTGGACAGTAACCAGAAGAAAAGTAGTTGAACATGTATTTTCATAAACACAAGTAAATGTATGCTAGCTTGTGATTGCTGATGATTTCTGAGACGGGAAGATGAGATAGGTGAAAAATGTGAAAGTTATTTGTGCAGATCTTTGCTGGTTAAAAAAGTTACATATATTTTAACACATATAAGTGCTCTTAAACAGAGCATTATTTCCTTTTATTCTGTTATTTCAACTGTGTCTGACATGGACTAGAATCAATACTGTGCGATTCAGGTGACCAGCCACTTACTGACAATATTGACTAATAGAAATAACTTCATAACACACATAACTTCATATCATACACATCACTTCTGTCCTGAAAATTATCGATCCATCCAAACTTTAACAAAAGCAGTCAGTGATTCATTAGTCAAAACATACCTAAATGTTTGCGGAGTGTTGTTAACCACCAGTCTAATCAGCAGAAATGAAGAGGAATTACTGAGCTGTATTCTTCCTAAGCAGAATGACTCACCCAAAAATGTTATCAAAAAGGTCATTTGGCTCATTCTTTCACAGCACAGTTCATTTGAATATATGGTGTTTGAGTTACTGTTTTTTGATTAGCCTAGGTTGACTGCAGCTTGATGTCACACAGCAGTAGCATGAGAGTTGTCAGGGCTAGCTCATTGCTCCATGGCTGCAGTAGTAAGTCTTTGGGGATGGAAACATAAGCATACCCAAAATATTGATGGAGAAATCACTTCTTTCTTATGGACTTAGAAAATTACAAGACCCTGGAGATTCAGCAGACTTGACCATGTTCAACATTGCTGTCCCCAGCCTGGTTGTATGAGTAGCTGCTGAGCTGTGTTTGAATCATTGCCTGTATTATTTCTCAGGCTTGCTGCCTCAAACAAAAAGCATCGATGACCATATGTTAAAGGATTTCTTGCCTATGAATAGGACTAAAGTTAGGAGTGAAACCGTAATGGAAACAGCCCTATTGTGTAGCTTGGGATGATAGGAAAGCATGATATCAGCTTGTGCGACTGTCGGCTTTCAGCTGGTTTTGATGCGTAACTAACAGGCTGTGCTTGATTTGTCGCTCTTCTGCTGTGTGCACACTTGTGCATCTCTGTGGATACGCTGCAAAAAGAAGAGAGGGGGAGAAGCTCTGATGTTGCCTTTAAAGAAAATACAGAAGATTCTCTGATTGTGCCTTCTGTTCCATGTTCTGACCAACAAAAAAAAATGTTTAAATCTCCACAGCTTTTCTGTGCATCCCACCAGCCAGGCGATGTACCTGAAAACGTTGCAGCATAAACTCTGCTGGTTTGATTACTTCATGGTGTCTGATTTTCTGCTACTCTCATAGCCTGGTATCTGCAACAGACCATGGGACCTAAACACAAACATAGCTTTTGTGTCTTATGGTGGTATATTGGTAGGGAATCGGGTGCTCTACAGGATTTTCCGTCTCCTTAAGGCACCTGGCTGATGGTTGTGCATAAAAATGAAGCTTTAGGTTGTGCTGAAAATTTCAGGTTTTGTTTTCAAATATGTTCTGTAAGAAAACTCAAAAGGTAAAAAATGAATATTTTTTTTTTATATTTGCAGTGTTTTGATGGGTGGGATTTTGTTTTCTTTCGAAGAAAAATGAGGAAAATAAGATCAGACTTTTTTCTCTCAGAGAAATGCCTTAAGAAGGAACTTTTTATCTTCTTATTTATTGATGTTTATGAAGAAGTTTTGGTTTGAAAAATCCCCTAACCCAATATATTTATATGCTGAGCATTATTATGGGGAAAATACTGCAAAATGAATGGCTAAATACAGAAAAATATTATTTAAAAAGTGAGGCAACATCACCAAACATGCGTGTAATTTCTAGGTATGGCAGAAAATAATCAAAAGCTATAGCCACACTAATCAGTAAAACTGGCCATGGTCTGTTCTTTGCTTCTGAAATCAAGTGACACAATATGGTTTGCATTTCTTCCCTCCTTAAAGAAGGTGTCCTTATAGGCTCCCGCTGACAGCCTTGGCCTGAGCTAGTGGTGGCCACCTGGGGCAGCCCCATCTCGGAGCCCACCCTGGCAATTACCAGTGTCGATGGGATGGAATGTAGATGATCACAGCCCCCTGCTTAAAGCCACATCCTGGCTCTGCTTGGTTCCTGAGAAAAGATGTAGCAAAGGGACTAGCTTTCTGCCACAATTTTGGTAGAAGCTTAATTTACCTGCTGGTCTTGATCCTCGGTGATTAGAGAGCTTTTCTCATGTTGGGAAGCCTCACTGCTAATGAGCAAAACACAGGAAAGAGCCTTTGGCCTGAAATGAGTGCTCTGTTTTGAATGATCATTTTTAAATGGCGTGTGAATCACCACTATGTCATCAAGAATATAGAAAAAACGCATGAGAAAATTCTGTCAATAGAATGCTATTTCCATGGACTATTTTGTATCATTACAAATTGCATTAGCTGTAATAAGTTACAAATGTAATTTATTATGAGTTAACATCAGGGCTGAGACAAGTCATTAAAAATGTATAATACACACAATTTTGTTTCCCCTGATAAATGTAAAGTTTGCGAGGCTCAACTCCCCTCATTAGTATGTGACAGTGCCAGGAGACACTTTGATCCAAAAAGCTAGATATACATGCTGTATGCCATAAATGCATTTTGGTTTTAATAACAATCCGAGATGTTCAGCATATTGCTTAATAAAAGATCAATGCTGTAATATGATTAACCACCCTGTGTTGCTTTCTTTCCGTTTGTGAGAAAAGATAGTTAAGGAGCTGCACGGCAGCGAATAGCAAAATGACTAATTGACAGGCAAAATGAAGGTTTCCCTGAGGGTTTTTTTTCTCCCCTCCCCGCCCTCGGGGTTTTCTTTGTTGGTAGAATGCTGTTAACTCTTTTGTTTAGGGTCTCTTACCTTTAAGCAGGCTTGTGGAGGAGCTTTTCATATTTTTTAGCAGTAGATTTACTTGCTGAGTAAATATAGCTGATGAAAGAAAAGCTGGTGATCCATAAAAGACCAGGCTGCAGGGATCCTCATTAATCTTCCAATAGTTTTTGCTGTCATTCCCCTTTAAAGTTCCATGCCTTGTAAAGTGTTTGTGGAAAAAGTAGGAACACTTTTGCCTTCCACTAAGCGATGATTTCCAGCCAGATCCCAACAAAAGCTTGTGCTCCCTTTCAACTAGTTTTAACTTCAGACGTGTCATTGGGCAGGGTTCTCAGCCATGAAAGGGAAAACGCCGTGTAACTGAGTTTTACAAAAGGACGACAAAGAAAAAGACGGAGAAAAATAGTTTTCTTGTTATCTGTTGACATAATGTGACTATGTCACTAAACTGATAAGCTAAGTGGGATACAATGATACAATAATAATAAAAAAATGAGAACATTCAACCTTAAATAAGAGACTGTCCTTTGGAAATCTCAACTTGTCTTAGAGAAATAGTGAAGCATATGGCATGAAATTGAGAAAGTTAATATAATTAGCTGTGATGGATTATGGCAGGATCATGAGAACATTAGGATTGAGACCTACAGTTTAGAAGGTTTAGAAGATTTTACAAATTTGGGGGTTCTGTGCTAATAGTCACCGAGCAGGGCTCGAAGCATGGAGTGCTTCTCCTGAGGATGATTAAATTTACTTGCGCTCAGATTGCACTTTCTATTAGTATTGTCCAGCATTTCAGTCCATCTATCAGATATGCCACCAGTTAGTCTTTTGTCCAAGGAAGAAGTCATAGGGAATAGAATCACAGAATCATCGAATCACAGAATAGTTTGTGTTGGAAAGGACCTTAAAGATCATCAAGTTCCAAACCCCCTGCCATGGTCAGGAACACCTTTCACTAGACCAGGCTGCTCAAGTACCCATCCAACCTTGAAAACTATCAGGGAGGAGGGGGCACAGACTCCCTGGGGAACCTGTTCCAGTGTCTCACCACCCTCATAGTGAAGAATTTCAATAGTTCAAGCTATTTCATGGACAAGAGACAAGGGAATCAAAGGGTTTTAAAAGCTCCTGTAGTTCAAAAGGTAAGAAAGGGTGCAAACCACCAAAATGCTACCAGTTTGCATCAGACTAAGGGGAAATAATTTTTGCAGAACAGAGATATAGTCTTAGATATTATCTCTACATTTTCACTTGGACAGTGTAAAGTCTCCAAGACAACATATTTTTGGTCCTCTTTCAGCTACATGCAGCACACATTTTCAGAGCTAGGTGAAAGTATTTTAGTGGATTGTTTTTACAAAATAAAACCTTAGGGCAATGGAAAACATTTGAATGTGGATTAAGTTTAACAAACAGTTTCCACTGAAGAAATTAAAAAAAAAAAAAAGAAAAAAAGAGGAAGAAGAAAAAGAGACATCATGATAGTCCAGTTCAGCATTCCTGGCATGCTTTTTTTTTTTTTTTTCATGAGCACCATTCAGAAAATCAAGAAAGTACTCTTAACCCAGATGTTGTGATACTTGCTTCTGGTAACCCTACTGCTGAAGTCCTCTCTGGGACCTGGGAGGCCATGGTTTTAATGTATTATCTCTCTGAATTGAAGCAGAACCACAAACTGTTGATATTGGGCATTCACTGTTGATCTCCCACATTACAGCTTTTCTGTTTTGTATACAGCATTGAAATGATAATCAAGGCACAAGTTAAAATTTAAGAAAAAGTTTTATGTGGCTCACTTTTAGACAGCTAAACAGTAGTAATTTTGTTTAAACCATCTCCTAGGATCCTTCTATAGTCAACGTCAGGTCATAAAAGCAGTCTTAGGACCTATCTAAGGATTAGTTTGAGTTGTGAATTTTTTCTCTGCTGGTGGTAAAGGAAGTTAAGATTGGTACCTAAACCTAGTCCTTATGGAAGTAGGGCAAGTTTGGGTGGTACAAATCTCAGCTGGGGTGTCTCCTCTTCTAGCAGATCCTAGAATTACTTTCATTTTCTTCTCTGTGGCCTAGTGGGTAGTGGATTATTTATAAAATAGGGAAAAATTAAAGAAAGAAAAAAAAAAAGCCATAGGAAAAATACAGCTCTAAGTGATTGGGGAGCTTACATTCTTCTAGGACAATGAAGGCGGTAAGAAGAAAAGAGTACTAAGTGCCTTAAAGGAAATATTTTTGCTTCTACAACAAACTAAGGGTGTATTTGTCTCTGAAGTGTGATTGTACTATCGCTGAACTAACTATCCACACTATCTAACATTATCCCCAATGTTATAAAATAAAGGTATATAATAAACAGAGAAACAGAATTACGTGTTCAAGAGTTGCTTAACAGATTTATCTGCCTTTGGCAACATATAAAATAATGATAGCCTTTCCTATTATTTGGCCTCAAAGTGATCATAGAATTATAGGGATTGGAAGGGACCTTGAGAAATCATCTGCCAAAGCAGGCTCCATAGCTCATATTGCACAGATAGGCGTCCAGACGGGTCTTGAATATCTCTAGAGAAGGAGATTCCACCACCTCCCTGGGCAGCCTGTCCCAGGGCTCTGTCACCCTCACTGTGTAAAAGTTCTTCCGCATGTTGGTGCGGAACTTCCTGTGCTCCAACTTGCAGCCATTGCCCCTTGTCCTGTCTCCACAGACCACTGAAAGCGTGTTTTCCCTTTCATAGCTGAAAACTAAAACTTAACTTTTCTTATGGAAAAGGAATCAGATGAGTCTGATGCAGCAATATATTTTGCATTGTACAAGCAAGCCCTCAGTGGCTACAGACATGGCTCTGTGGCATACTGACTTACTCAGTGTATAGGTCAACCTTACACAGATGGCGAGTCCCTGAGAAAGCCTTCAACACTGAGTTACAGGATTGCCTAGGGCAAGCTCTCTTCATGGAAATGAGCTCATCTCTTCCACCATTCCCAAACTCCTAATTCCTGGAAACACCTGTTCCTTAACCTGGGGCTACTTTGCTTGAGAGTTATTTCAGCTTGTTTCTTTGTAGCCTTGGCTTTGTATATATGTCTCTGCCTGTTGGTAAGAGATGGAGGGACCTCTCCATCAGGGAAGAAGGCCTTGGCTCGCTGTGGTGAGGTTTGGGGCTGTTTGAAAAAAACAAAACTCATAGGCTCTGATTATAATTACAAGTTGTTCCCACAATGCCAATAACATTCCTCCTGTAGCAGAATAAACAAACCAAGATGCTAGTGTTAACTGTGATTTGCAACTATTGTTATTGTGGAGAAGGACTGCCATGGTAAGGTACTGCAAGTTCATACATGAAAATCTGTGCATCTCATAGGCCTATAGTCTATAGTCTATAACCAACAAGAACAAATAATACCCACTGGAATAATTGTTTTAATTTTAAATGAATGAATGTGCTCAGAAAATCAAGTATTTTAACATAATCCAGTCACTAAGAAGCAGTTAATGTTTAGGAAAGACCTAATGCAGTCTTTATTTTTATTATGAAAGTCTCCAGTAGAATAAGGGCTTTAAACTACTTAAAGCTCTTTGAGCCAGAAAAAATCCACACCGAAACCAAACCTAACCAAACAAAAAACTCCCCAAAACCCCCAACCAACCAAAAAAAAAAAAAAAGATAATGGCCTTTTTCACTGTTCATTCTGAGGTATACTAAATAGGACCCACAGGAAATTCAGGCTGTGTTACACTTTGTGCACAAGACTAGTGTACTCTAGAGTAAGCTAGGTTTGGGCTGGGTGGATGTGAGACACCCTGCATGACTTGACTTGGAGCTCATGATTGCCCTCTGGGGTGTATACCTTTCAGCAAGTTAGATGTTGCCTCATTCTCTCATGGTGAAAAACATAGTACTACCTTTGCTGGTGAATTTTGACTTAGTCTGATAATTCCTGTTTCTCTGTTTTAAAAAGACAAAGTAAAAGATAATGGGACAGTAAAAGTTGGGTGTACTAGATCTTTTAGAGGTCTGTCTTCACAAAATGCTTTCATGAGGATGAGTCAGTTCTAGTATCACAGTTTCTGCTCCAGTTTCTTATTATCTGCTCCAGGATGTTGGATGACTGATCTGGCCAGGTCCATTTCCTTCACTGCTCTTGATGAGGCTAGGCTGAAACATCTGGGCTGTGCCACTGCTGTTGCCATTGTGATTGCTCTCAGGATTGTAAAGTAGAAGGGAAGAAAGAAAGGACAGGCAGCAATCAATAGAACCTGAGGAAAACAAAGAAATGTGCTTAAGGAATGAAAGAGGATGAATATCCCTTTTCTTCTGTGTTTGTAACTGTGTGGACCTCTGGTCAGGTGTCCTTAGTGTGGACATCCTGCTGATTGTGAATGCTAATGGAAGAGTCCTGATGACAACGATGCTAACAATAGCAATAACAACAACAGTAATAGCGGTTTGTGGGTTTTTTCCTGTCTCACTACTGAGTCCATTTGAGAGGAAAAGATTTGCTTTTCAAAGCTTGGAGAAATGAGGTTACAGACAGAATATACTATCCCAAACTATTTAATTCAATATTTAGACCCTTTTTTGGTGATATCTGTTTTGCTTTATTGATTTTTCAGCTTTTTTTTTTTTGTTTGTTTTTAATAAGCCAAATCTTCACACAGGTTCTAAAACTCCTTGTAATTTGAATATTTTCCCCCCACTTTCATGTTGCTTCCCTTAAACAGTGATTATACTGTTTTATGAATTTTTGAACACTTTGAACTACTGAATTTACCATTATGGAAAATATTTAAGCTTGGATTTTTACAATAGGAAAATAAGGAAACAATAAGGCATATTAGTCAGCATTGCAAGCAGTTGGCTCAGCAATAGCAGATGGACATTTGTAGTGTTTTGAAGGCATCAGGGAAAAGGAGAGTTTTGGAGAGATTTAAAGGAAGATAGTGAATTAGGATTACAGATGTTCACAGGGATACGGTTCTAAATGTGAGGTTAAAAAAAAAAAAAAAAAAAGAAGCCATAACACTGGATAGAAAAGTTAAACTACTGCATTTGGCAGAATTAAAATGGCTAAAGTAAGCCATGAAAGACCCTTCCTTGAATGTGAAAGCTGCTAGCCAGAGTTCAGTGCAAGAATGAAGGGAAAGCCAGGAGAAAGGGATGGGTGAGTTGGTCAAAGTGCCAAGCTATGAAAAAGATCTTTACAGAACCTTTTTGAAACTATTGAAAGAGAAAGATTACTTTTCTATGGCCTGGGAGAAGAATGTTATGCTAACTGAAATGCCAAATGACAAGAACCAGCTGAAATAGTAAAGATAGAGAAGGCTGAAACCAAGAGATTTTCAAAAAGTTTGGACAGTCTGGAAACAACAATCTAGAACAAAGTCTAAATGACTGCTCAGCTTTAATTGTCCATACTGATGTCTGTGATGACTGGGAGATAGATCTGATTGGCAGATACGTCTTTGGTTGCTTTTTCTGCACAGAAAGGAAAAAATGGAGGAAGTCTTTTAGGGGAAGAACAAGATCCCATTTTAGGTATATAAAGTCTGAGCTGACGACTAAATACATTCAAGAATATATAAGAGATCAAACAGCATTTGATTTGTACAAGAGATGACAGGTTTGGCCAAAGTAGAACTCTCATAGCAGAGAAAGAATAAAATCAGTTTGCTTCTGAAGGTAAAATTACCTATGGAGAGAGAATGAAAAAAAGAAAAATAAAAGGTAATCTAGAACACAGTGTGTAGATCCAGCACAATGAAGTTTCTTCTTTGACAAATATACTGAAAATACAGTTGTTAGAAGCAAGAGAGGATTCAGGAAATTGTGACAGAAGCTAAGTGAGATAAGACTTCAGGAACAGTCAGTAAAATCAAAAACAGCTGACAGATTTAGATAGAACAGGGTCTGGCAAAAAAGAGTAATTAGAAACGGGAGTAACAATTTTTAAGTCGCACATAAGAGAAAAAGCTGGAGAATAAGAGAGTTTGTGTTAGAGAAAAAAAAGATTTTGTAAACAATGATCAATTAATTCAAAAGCAGAAGAAAGTGAGATTGATTTTTTTTTAGTGGAAAGATTAATGTTTTTGTCATTAAGAAAAAGCAAAATGGAATTGTGATTAACAGGAAGGCATAAACATGAACAACAGGTCTTTGGTATTGGAGGGTACCTATGATTCAAAGGGTGAACAGAAGGCTTCTTTCGTTCACACAGAGATTACCTTAAAATATTCTTTTGGGTGTAACAATTTTCTTGTATGGTACTACGTAGTATTTTGGAGAAATTCTACAAAAAGAGAAAAAAACAAGTAAACCCACTAAACTGCATCCCATTCATACACAGCCAGGTAATTTTAAAAAAATAAAATTATTCATAGTAATGTGCTAAAACATTTTTTGGAGTGTTGTGGCTGCACTAAGAATGTGTGTTACTGACACAGAAGTAGCTAGAAATACTGACGTACATTTCTTGAAATCATCTTCTTAATTTCCATCTGTGATTTTATTGAGCTTAAATTTAAGTATTAGAAAAGAGTAGAGGCACAGCAATGGTTAAGGGGATTCTGCACAAACCAGGCTTTCCCCATGAGAATCCATCTGTACACCTATATTTCTGGGCTGCATTCTCAAACACTTTTGGAGCAAAGAAAGTATAGCAAAGTGCTCCTCTGGACTGGGAATGAATCCCGCCTCACCATCTGTTATTAATTCTGGAGCTGAAGACCCCATGCATTATTAAATCACTAAGTTAAAAAAGTTGTGTTAAGCTGGTGTTAACTTAACCCACTACTGTGAGGAATGTTAAAGTTCAGACTAGATTTGAGAGAGGGTGTTAGTGGTGAATAAAGACATTCCTAGCTTTATATATAGCCTGACTTAGATTTCTTTGGGCCAGAAAATGCTATATTTTATAAAGAATTGCCTCACACTGTTGTGATTGAGTGCTGGAGTGGTCTTGAATAGTAGTATACTGTATTCAGTCTTTGCTGTAATACCTTGGTACAGCAAAGCAGCTAACCAGTGAAATACTGGTTAGGGGTATGCTCTCATCTGTGTCTTATATACTGTGCTATCATCTGAGCTGTGTCCTTGCGATATGAGGTCTTTAAAAGGCCATCCATTGCTTTACACAGGTCAACTTTTTGGCCTTACACTACACTCTTCATCTTCTTGTAAGCACCTCAACAGGACTTCAGAGACAAGTACTGCAGGAGACAACATTTTTAACTTTATTTGGCAAAGTGCTCCATAGTACAGCAATGCTCCCGAGCATTGCTTGGGACCAAGTCCTTCTGAAGTTCTCTACCTTAGTATAAATGGAGGTATGCCTTCAGCCTGAGTAATTTACAGATTTATTTTCTTTCTTTGCAGGATTTCCTAGAAAAATTAATCCAGAAAGCACTGGGCTTGCTGCACCTGAGCTATACAGATGGCCTGCATATGTGTATAAAATCAGATGCATTGACCTGCCCATATGTAGATGATATGTCTGTGCTGCTCCTCCAACTGAGCTGCTAGGCATCTGGAATTCTCAAAAGAATTTCCAAAACGCTCAAAATTAAACCTGGGCACCATTTCCATGAGGAAAAAGAAGACAGGGAAAAACCTGGACATGTGGCAGCCCTAGTACCATCAGAGTAGTTAACTGTGAAAGCAGCTCATTAAAATAAATCCTGCATTTTTTATTATCTGTCTTGTACTGGAAAGATAACACACCTGTCAATGTGGTTTTAGGGTAATTCTTTATTGTTTATTTTATGTCTTTTATCATGGAAATTAACAAAAGACACAGGAACATTCTCTTAAAATGCAATGGGTTTGCAGGCTTCTTCAATGCTGCTATTTTGTATAGCTATATTTTTCATGCTCTTCCCAAGGGTCATTATCACATGTAGTATCAACGCGTATGCACAATAATTTAAAATAGCTATAGGGGATCTACATCTCCTACTGCAGTTACAAAGCCAGCTCGCTGAACACTTTTCCAACATCACTATCTTTTATGCTTTGTATATGTATATGGAAAGCAAACGCTGCGTCTGTTACTTTGCGGCATGAAGGTAATGGCTCCTTTGAACATGGACACGCTGCGCTGTAACACTCGTACAGATTGCATATTATGAACTCACGGTACTCAATGCAAAGTAAACATCCCAATGGCAAGTAGCTTCTGAGAATGCGCAGTAGTTGCTTTAAAACCACAGCATCTTGCCCAATTTAAATTACTTAAACTGATTATTCTACATTCCAGGCTAATTGCCTGCAAAATTTCATTATAAAAATCACAGCTGTTTGCATGTGTGCATGGGAGTTTGTTTGTTTGTTTGCTTGCTCGTTTGTTTGTTATTCATCTGAGAAAAGAGAAATATGTGTCTGAAACACAGAATTTTTCTTCAGGTTTCAGAGGTGCGCTTATTATAAAATGTTTAGCACAGAATCAGTTTAAGCCTATTAAACTTTACAGCCCAACCTTCCATCCATGTCACCTCTCCTTATAGACCTTTACCAACATATTGCTATGGAATATGCACCTGTACATCAATGCCTTAAAGACACATATGGCTTCAAAGCATACCGACTCATGCTGGGCATAATTTATCTAAAAAATGGACAATGTGTATCCTTATTTGCATATAAAGAGCAGAGACATCTTCAGATATGAATCAGGAAAATCCACGTAACATTAGTGGAAGTACATGCACTAAAACCAGCATATGGTCCACAGTTTGTGGAAAACAAGTGTTCTGCCCACGCTTTTCTTACACACACAAACACACACACACACACACACACAAGGTCTATGCTTTTTATTTCCACCAGCTGCAAAAATTAATAAATCTATTTAGCAAGTGCCTTTTTTATTTCTTTATTTTCATCTAGATCCCTGCTCAGAAAGATTTAGTTGAGTTTTAACTGAGCATTCAGAGAGAATAACTACTAACATTTTGCATAGAATAAACTGCTGACAAAGAACTAAATTTACCAGAGCAAAATATGACTGATGCCTTAAAAGTCCAGTTCTGTTTCCTGTATAGACAAGGGTAAAAGTTGCTGCTTACATGAGTGCCATTAGCTGCCATAGCAATAATGGTGATCATGGTATGTGAGCAAGATAAGTCTGGGAGTAGTGCCTTATATAGTAATTGCATCCAATCAATGAATCACTTATTTCTGTGCCATCTCTCCAACTGCAGGCAGTGTCAGCTCCCTCCATAAAAGGCTAAGAGTATTAACACTGTAACTGCAGTTACTACTCACCCAGCGACCAGAGAGGGTTTTCTGGTAGACACTATTTAGTGACTTTTCAAAAACACCTGCGTGACTCAGAAGTTTGAAAGTGGCTTAGACACTTTAGGAAAGTCAATAGAAATTATGCACCTCAGGGCCAGATTTTTAAAGGCTACTATCTTCCATTGATTACAGGAATTAGGAACCTAAATACCTTTACAAATCTGGCACAAGAGGCTAAATCACATTTGAAAGTCAATAGAAATTAGACTCCTAAGTGCCTAAATCAAATGAAAAAAAGACGTGTTTTAGGAGTGAGAATCTTTATAATTGTATTCCCGCTAGTGTAACTGCAAATTATGGGTTCAATTATTCCACTTAGGCACAGCTCAGAGGAAGAAAGTGGTATGAAGTTGCAATGCCCCAGAGGAAAGCAACCATTCCTAAACTCTTTCAGAAGATGCAGCATACTGCTTCATGAATTTTTGGCTTGTGAGAGAAAGAAATCAGTGTTTTCTTTTAAGCTGTTTTTTTTAGACTGTCAGGATAAGGACTAATGATTCTATTGGCTTTTATTCCTATTTATATAATGATGCAATTTAAAACAAAACAAAACAAAAGAACCTGTTTATTATTTCTCACACTTCTGACAACTGATTAAGTACTTCTTTAAAAAAAAAACAAGTAAGATTTTTTTTGAGTCCATGAACTTACAATGCAGGGAACAAATTGTATTATTTGAATACTCATGTGTGTGTTCCAATGAAATATAAATTAGTAGGATTGAGAAGTAACATTTTACTCAGTACAAGTGCTGTCTATGAGCACATATGTAAACTATGGCCGTAAATAAAAGGAAAAGAACTAGATAATGAAATAATAACAGAAAGAAGTGAATGGAAGAAGAAAAAATACCAACGAGAAGGTAAAAAAGATTTTTGGTAATGCCCTGAAAGACAAATGAATATATATCACTGGCACTAAATAATTTTGTTTATAATTTACCATAATTACATAGGAGAGTTAGCCCACCACTACCAATAGGACAGTGATTATATACAAAGGTCATCTCTCTTCACATTAATCAAGGAGTTAACAATGATTGAAATGATTCAGGGAAAGGCTAGAATAAGAAGGGTGTAATTATAGAGACATGGGAAGAAAATAAACAGGAAGCATCATGCTTTTCAAAAACATGAATAAGAAGACTCTTAAATGAACACCACATTATTTTCTAGCATTATCCCATCTGAAAAAAGAAAAAAAAGAAAGAAAGAAAGAAAGAAAAATGTTCCATCTGATCTGTCAATAATGTATGCAATAAACTAAATACTTTTTATTTCCTCATTTGGAAGACAAATTATGGGAACTGAGGATGGTATATAAAGGAATATTTGCAAAGGAGAACTATAAAATCCCACATGGTATAGGAAAAGCAAATCAGGAATTATTATTTACCACGACTCATAATGTAGAGTTAAGGACAATCCAATGAAATTGCCAAGTAGCAAGTATAGAGTAAAGGAAGATTGTTTTCCACACAAAAGATTGTAACATTGCATTAGTTTTTACTATGTAGATTTGTAGACCTGAAGTATGGAGTTGGTCAAAATGGTGTTAAGACAAGTTTATGGAGAAGTCAAGTGATTTTTTTAATCACGTTAACATAATTGTTAAAACTGGAAATTCCTAAAAGCACTCATTGCTCCTTGAAAGGAGCACATGGGTGCTGTCCACTGATGTGGTATATGGGACTGTGACGGGACAAGGAAACAGAAATAGAGTTGTCCTCTTTCTCTGTGTACCTTCCTTCTCCTGGTTCCAGGAATGGCCAGAGCCAGGAGGAAGGTGATGAGGAGGTACTGGGTATGGCAAGGCCTCAAACCTCAGAGGTATAAATAAAAGAAAAAAAAGAAAAATATAATATCAATAAGGGGTTCTTGAGGAGGTGGAAATGAGTTTGCAGCTGTATTGCATGGTGTACTTTTGCACCAAGAGGTCCTCTTGCTTCAGGGAACACATGGGATGCCAAGAATTGCTTCCTGTCCTTGAACATGTCTACATGTGGACAATTTTACATTTAATCACAGTGAAATGTGGAGTATGCTGCCCCACAGCAATGTCTTACCCTCACGATAGTTAACAGACCTATCAATTAATATCTAATGGAGCACAAAAGCAAGGAAACATAGTGAAAGAAATATGTATGTAAGGAAGCACTTTCACAGGGCAGAGACAGTGACAGAGCAGCTAGATGCCACGAGACCTGCTCATGTAGGCTTGTGGTGTGCTCACACTTTTTGGAAAGGTGTACAAGGGCAGAAGGCCAATAAGGAGACCTGTGTAGCCAAGAGTCATGTGTGCCTGGAGGCCACCCTTCTGAAAGGCTTGCCTGAGGGATGAAGGGATGAAGAGATTTGAGGTGTCCTTCACTTCTCTGGAGCAAAGGATGAGGGACACTGTGCTTCAGATGTCAGGCAGCATGGTCCCATGCAAAACCACTGACTGGTCCAGGGGGTTTCCAAGGTTACCAGCACCATTCTTCCATATGCCAAGGGGATCTCTGTCACCTACACATGTGGGTAAAGGTAATACAGCAGAAGCTCAGCAAGATTCCTCTCTTTGGTGGCAATTGGAAACAGTTACTCCAAATATTGCATAGGTCTTGTTGGCATATAATTTCGGGAATCATAATGTCAGTTAGATAAAGCTTCAAAGCCTGGCAGTCCTTCTATTTTTGCTCTAGGTCCTCTTATCCTACTTTTATAATATAAATCCAGACTCCCTTTATAGCCAGTGTAGGAAGAGGCATCTTGCAATAATTATTTTTGTTCTGGAAATGGCTGCTTTCTCTCTGAGTTAGCCTAGGCCCCTATGAGATGACTGTGTAGGAAGAAGCAGTTACTGGCATATCAAACATTGAAAGAAAGAAGTTCTTACTGCCTGACTTGGTACTGATCTGCTATAAGGGTGGCTTTCATAATGCAAGATCTAGCTGTCAGATTGTAGTCATAAAAATAAGTTTTCTTCTGTGTTTGGTATAAAGAAACATTTATAACCCTTTTCAGGTTCCTTTTTTTTTTTCAGGTAATGGAACATAAGACAATTTAAACACTATTTCTGTTGCTCAATTAATACAATAAAGCCACCCTCAGAGAATTTTCAGTATTGCAATACTTCCACTGCGAGTACTGCATTTCCCATACAAAATAAATCAGAAGTCATGTAATGCTGCAACAGAGTCCTGTCAATACCAGTTAAGAATACAGGAGGATTTATGAGGTGCTGGCCTTCTGATTCTGCAATACAAGGTAACTCAAATAACCCTGAGGTTTGATTTAGAAGCAGTGACCCTCAAAGTTTGCTGCTAAAATATTATAAAAACTTGCTGCTAATTATCAGGGCCATTACTGTCAACAAACCATGGCTTAGAAAACTGAACGTGAAACTGTCTACTATCCTGTTCATATATAGAAGATTTATAGTTGTAATTCACATACTGGCAAATCCTTTCATCTGTAAAATGACAGGTGTGATTTAACCATGTCACTTACTTATCTATTAAGCTCAGCAAAATTCCAGGGCTGAATTCCTTCATATTTCTTTTAACTAGAGAAAGACATTTCAAATAAATTCCTTTATTTATTTTTTTCCTAGTGTAATGAGCTATCCACATTAATTGAGAAAATATTGCATGTGGATTCCACAGTTGTAAATGAAAAAGTAATTAGTGTTTGAAAATCATATGGCTTCAGTCCTTGTAGTTTTAAATATTTAATTGAGTGTTGATCTTGCAAACATTTGTGTATTTGAGTACTGTGATTAAAGTTAACAATGCATCTACAGCTTGGTAGATTGGATCTTTTTGTGACATATCCAAGCATTTCCCTTTGTAGATTATGGGATACATACAAAAAAGTTAGTTTATAAGATCAATTGCTTTCAGAGCTGCTCATTAAGAGAGCTCAAGGTATAATCAGTCATGAAAGGACTTGCTTTCTTTCAGGAACTTGTAAGAGGAGATTTGCAAGTTTTATTCCTAAATCATGTAAGTATTTTTATGTATTCAAATTGCTCATGAAAAGTACCTTTAAGGATCTGAATTTGCCAGTTAATAAAGATACTTATGTTTTGGATTAATATTCAATTTCTAACTGTAACATCCCCCCCCCTAAAATATATGAAAAATATCTTTCTTTTGGGAATTTTAACATTTCCCTCCAAATAAGCATTCACATTCCACTGAATAACTAAATTGCTTCCTATCATTCACCACATACGTTGTTTACAATTATATTTTTCTTTCTATTATTATTTTGCTTTTCTATGTAGAGCAAAGAAGATTTCAAGTGGCATGGTATAATTAATCAATCCATTCTGTTAGTCTATGGTACACCAGACTGCCATTTTATTCTAGATACATTGATGTTTCTGTCAACTTGCTTTGTCGTCGTCTCCAGTATCATGACCTCTAAACAAATTATGTTTCTGCTTGCAAAAAGTAAGAATCCTAGAGATTTTAAGGGAGCGTAAGGATTTTTCAAGTACATGTTTATTTGCTTAGTAAATCAGATTTTTTTACCATGGCTTTTAAAAAGTGGATATAAAGAAATCATTCATCATTTGATGAGAAATGAAAAAATACAACCTGTTCTTGTGAGAAACTGAGTCCCATTCTTCTCATAGAATCATTGTTTAAGTACAGATTGTTAGATTAGGCACTAACCAAGAAGTAAAAATCTTTAACATTAAATGAAAACATGTCTTCCTTCTGTTCTTGAAATAGTTCATTTGTTTTAATAGAGGAGAAGTTCAGTAACCTTCCAGCTTTGCATTAAACATAGTTCCAAAAGTATGTGGTATTTATACATGTAATTCCCTTTAGTACTAATTAAAACATGTAATTATATGTGCAAGACTTTCCCATGTGCCACCTAGTGAAGTGTCTGTGATAGCAAGTTTCCAGTCTAGGGAGAATGATATGCAGAGGACAGCATGGAAAAAAAAAAAAAGAAAAAAAAAAGATAAAAAAACCTAATAGAAAAAGCCATGAATGGTCTTTCTGGTTAATGAGGAGAGAGCATGGTGGGGTATGCTGTGTTTTGGGGAAGCATTCAGAAAGTATTTAAAGGAAAAAACAGTAGCTTTTGCATAGCTTATGTTGGGCAGTTCCCTGGACTCTTGACAGCTCCACACCACTGACTGATCCATATCAATTTTTCTTCACTTCTCACTCAGCAATTGCACAAGCTGTGGTGTTCATCAGAGCCCTCTGGAGCCAGTCCATTGCAGAAAGTTTGCAGAAAACTATTCCAAATAAGAAAGACTGAAAGGTAGAAAGGAGGAAAGAAAAGATAGAGAGAAAAGCAGTAAAGAAGGGAGGAGGGAAAGAGAAAAATACAGTGAGACAGGGAAGGTCCTCTGAGAGAATATTTTCCTTTACTGATTAGAGGGGTACAAACAATTGACTAACAATAGATAACTAATTGGTAGAGAGCCAAAAAAAAATCAGTCTTGGTGGAATAGTGTGCAAAACAGATGCAAAACAAAAGAAGTGTGCTTACATCCCTTATTTTGCATAGCAATAGGCGACGTGATCATTTGTTCTGGAGCTCCTTGTTCTATGCAACGAGGTAAAAAGATTTGTACTTCCAATGGATGACATAGCCCTGCAGAAAGATATTACATGGACACACTGTTTCTATCCTTCCCCACATCCTGGCTCAGAAGTATCTTTGTCAAATGACATTGTGCTCAGCTTCCTTACGCAAATTTTTTTTTCCTCTGCTAGGGATCATTTCAACTCCTGCACTGTTACACTGTCTCTTTCCTTTTCCATATCCCCAAAATGCACTTCAGTGGAATTTCTCATAAGATTTGGTGTATTTTCTCTCAAACTGCCTCTTATCTCTGTTTATCATCTGCCCTTTCTTCTGATCCTACATGAAGCACTAATCTGTTTTTATATTGTGTATTAAATCTCATGACACCATTCTTTTTGTTTGGTTTTGTTTCATTTTTGTTTTTAATTTTCTTTCAGTCCTCTGGATTTCTCTGCCCCTGTTTCACCTTCTTCACTGGTGATGTAAACATTTTGTTTATGTGTTTTGGCTGGAAACCTCTTTCACTATACCAGTTAGTGTACATCCTCTGGGGACATTTCCAGTAGGAATAAGATTCATGGGTAATACAGTTTCTAGCCCTTCTGCTGGGAACGACTGTGTCTTCTTCACAAAAGACACATTTCTGACTGATAGTCCCAGCATTCCCAAGCCCACTAGAAAAGGAATTAATTTTCCCATTAACCCCACATAATGTGCCTCTTTTCATTGACTCAAATGGCAGTTGTTCTATGTGCCAACCAAAACTTTACAGAATATTTATGCTCAGATTTCTATCTTAATCCTTAAATTTAATCCTATGTTTATTTCTGGTTAATATGCAGAGACAGTTGAGCCACATAGTATTTACAGAATCAATTTATTTAACTTAAAATTTATTAAATCTGCATACATTACTGTTTTTTAAACTCTTCCACTTGAGACTTTCTTCCAAATTTGATTAAATTGTTGCTTAGGAAAACTGCTCCAATTTTTCTCCCTTTTTTTTTTCCCCTGCACTTTTTTGAGGAGTAACTGGAACTGAAAATAGTACTCTAAAGTGCACTGATGTACTGCTAAGCAATGCGGCATAATTGCCTAGCTTGTTTAACATGACACTCCTAATAATACAACCCAGATAGCATTTACGGTATTTGAAATATGTCATGTTGTTGACTCATTTAATTCATCATCTGCTGAAGTACCTAGATCCTTCTCTCTAACTGCGAAGTTACTGATTCTCATATTTTATATGTGTGCATCTGGTGGTTTCTTCTTCTCAGTAATGCTTTATGTAATCTCATTGAATACTGATTTTTTTTTCTTTCAGGAATTATTTCCTATTTATCATAACTATAATTATTTTTTATTATCTGTAGGACAGTTGGTCATGGTTATCAGGATTCTGCCATACCCTACACTGATGAGGTAGACACAGGCTCTGCCATTTACATCTGTCTTGCACCACTGTGATATTTTGATTGCTTTCAGCACTGTATTTATCTACAAATGAAATTAACATATTCCCAACTTTAGCCTCCAAATCATTAATGAAAATATTGAATGATATTGAAGCCAGAATAGATCCCTGAGAGACCCAGCTTAATATCCTCTGCCAAGCTGATGTTGAGTCATTAATACCAGAGTGGAAGAATAATTTGTACTGACTAATTTACTGGATGAACCTTATTTTTTCATGTTTACTGATTACTAGTGAGAAGATAATTTTTAAATGAATATTCCAGTTTTCATTAAACAAGCTACTGTAGAATTCCTTGATTACCACTTTTCTCTTGAAACATGAGAAACTGCATCTCAATGTTTGCTTTAAGTTGTGTACACTGACAGTGCTATTTAGGGCCTGTATGCACAGAAGAGTCACAGAGCAAGAATCAAGCATGGGAATAATATTTGTTCTTCATTAATTCCTACTATGGATGTACACAATGATTTCTTCATCTGGGACCAACTACTCACTATTCAAGATGGTGTAGCTACTACACACAACATTATTTGTAGTTCTCACTAATGCTGTGTTTATACTAGTGAATTATATGTGTATGAGAACACTTTTGGGCATTGAAGCCAACTGGCATGATGTTGCCCACGTCTCTGGTAGCAAACTTTCTGCTCCAGAACAGGACGTTGTGTAAAACTGTTTATTGAAAATGAGCTAGCCTGTACAAGCTCATGAATTGTCTCTGGGCATGCTCTGGACTGTGCTAGCTGGCATGAGCCAAATTAGTGCCAAGGAACATTGAAGCATTTACTCATATAGACAATTGTGTTCCAGCATCTGGAAACATTCCCAGGCATGGCTGAATTTAATCCTATAGATATAGTTGAAGGTCTACACTGAATGTTTTGTGTGGCATGCTGATGTGTTTTAAATTAACATCCTACTGTGCTGTTAATTATTTCTCTTAACTTCCCTAACTGTCTATGTCTAGGTACACATAGTGAAAACTTGGTTCTGTTCTCCAGAACAGTTTCCAGCATTAGTTTTACCTTAGAGCATAGTCCTTGAGGAAGATGAAGCAGTTTGGTGGCTGACAACTCACTTCCTGCTTTTCATCCCATTTAACTTCCTTTTCTATTGAGAACTTCATCTGGAGATGAAGATCAGCTGTTGCTGAAAGCATATGAAACCCAGTAAGTACCCAGTATTTTCTGTCAAACAAGTATGTCTTATTGCAACTGAAGAGATGGAGACTGCCCTTATCATTTCAAAGTGATCCATGGAAGAATCCTAAACCCGGAACAAATACCTTCAGTGTTCTTAAAACACTGAAAAGGCTGTCCCATTCTTAATCTTCATAAGAAAAACTTTCAATATTTTAACTTTGTCAACCTGACACTTTGATCCAGCAAACTGTGATAGAGTCAACCAGGTTAAAATTCTGTTTCAGTATGTTCATCATATGCATATATACATCTTGATCCTCATTCAGTTTGCATCTCTAATACTGTGTAATTTAATGCGTTAAGATCACAGGTTATTCAACAAATAGTGGAAGTAGCAAAGCTTTCTTTCCTTTGAATTTAGTACTGTGAATCTTCTCCTTCTTCTTGCCACTAACAGTATTTCCCTCCTCCTAGATTTCATTTAGGCAGTTTTTTTATTACTCACTATAGGTGGTTTGATGTCATGTTTGTGATGATTGCTTGCCAATGTACAGATGCTGAATGGCCAGATGTCTGATTCCTCTCAAAGAAGGTAATGGGGTAAGTTGTATTTGCTTTTCCCTCAAGAGAGGCATAATTTGGGGCTCTTTCCTCTATCCAGATTCCAATTATTCTATGAACTTTGAAAAGTTAAATTCTGTATTAAATGGTTGAAACTGGTGAATGACTTCAAAAGTTATTTGTAGGACAGACAGCATGGTAGCATAAGCCTTACAGCATCAAGAAAGCAGACTAAAATGGTACATCTGGAATAGATATCAGACCTTCTGCTTATATATTCATGTTATACTTTTTATAGATTTCAACAACATTCAGCTCATACAGTACAATAATTCCCAACTAATCAACCTTAAATTTCTCAGTTTTATGTGATCTGACATACAAATCTTGTTATATGATTCTTTTAATGTTTTTCAGGATGTTTTACATTATTAGATCTTGACGAAGAAATATTTATGTGAAGTGGCTCTAGGCCAATAATGTGCCTTTTGTTTAATAAAAATGCAGTGTGAACAGTTTAAGAGGTGTCTGTGTTTAATGGTGAATAAAACACTGACTGTTCCTTTCTACGGCCAAGTTGCTGTCTAGCTTGAGGTGCTAAATAGCAGAGAGTAAATTTTGTGGTCTCTGCTAAGCCTGAAAGTGGAAACACCAGAGAAATTGCAAGTGCAAGGGGTTTCAGGGCAGGACATAGAAAAAAATGCGTAGTGTGTAAATGAAATAGTAAGAGCAACAACTCCGAAGGATATTTGAGGTGATCAAGGATGTTGTTCCCAGGACGATTAAACTCAGGTAGCTGAAGTGTCTTGGAGCTCTTGAGGGTGCCTTACCCTTTTCCCTGTGGGTGCTGTCCCCAGACCTGGGAGACCAGGCTCCACATGAGACTGCTTCTGAATGGCATCATTTTACAGCTGGCTTTTTGCCTTACTATGCTAGTGGCAAACTGAGAAATAACATTAGAGTTGGACCAGATTTCCCAGCTGCGAGTGGTGATCTCTGCAAGAGGCAAAGTGAATAATAAGAGGAAATAGCTGCTTCAGCCAGACAAGTTTAATCTACTTGTGTTTATATGTCAATCCCAAAATGGTGTGAGGTGAGATTCAAGGTAGAATTTAAGGTGAGATGTTGACCAGTCTTCACTTAAACCTTTACCTTGCTTGAATTTTGGGATTGCAAAGCACTTATTTGTCACAGAGAAGTAATTTTTGAATCTTTCCTACTTACCTTTACCTTGGCAAAGTACAAGGTCCTGCTAGCCTTAGGGAGTAGCCCTTTCCTTTTCTCAGGAATTTGCTACCACAGAAGCAATTTTTGAGGCAGTGGGACTTCTTCAGCAAGCAGTGACTATTCACTTGCACAATCTTTTCTGAGATAAGATGGTTATATATCTGTATATATGTCTAGCAGAATTAGTGCAATCCAAGGAGTGATCTTCCACAACAATCTGAAGTGAATTAAGTAAACATAGAATTTCTGTTCTTGCAGCATGATCTAAATACCACTAAAATTCCTGACATGGTTTGATGAAATGATGACAGGTCTTGAATCAGATTCTTACTAAAAAAGTCACAATTTTTTGTGTGCCTCATGCTTCCCCCTCCAACCAGAAATCCCAGCTAAAGTTTTCAAGATAGTATTATGTTTTTCAAGATGTAAGATTCCAAACAGAAGAGGAAGTAAGATTCTAACTTGATTTATGCATTTTTCCTATGCATGCACTGTCTATACTTTCTATATTGTGCTGATACTTTTCTTAACATTCAGTCTTTGAAACAGGTTGGGGTTTGTTGTTTTGTTTTGGGTCTTTTTTTTTCCCCAATTAATATGAGCAAAATTAGTGTAGGATCACTTTCCTGATTTATTTTTATTTTTTCAAAATTTTTTTTAAAAAAAAAGTAACTATCTTTTTGTCTTATTATGGACAAACCGAAACCCTAAGCAACTGGTACTTTTCCATTTTCCCATATCAAACATGATATGTTTTGAAAACAAGATCAAATCAGATATGCAGTTTAAGGTTACAAAAATTGGAATGGTAGAGGTTTTGGTGAAATACAGGAAAAAAGTACCACTTAAACAACTGACCAGTGTTTTGTCAGCTGGGAACTGTCTGGGGGTGTGGGGCAGATGTTCAGCCATCAGGAGAAGGCAGGGGGTAAGAAGAATGAAACATACTTCATTCCTTCTTCTCTTCAAGCATGCTTCCTCTCCAAAGCCTGTTTTGGCTGGGGGCCAGGGAAAAATGCTGGGTGGTAATGGGGGGTGCAGCTGGGAAAACCATCTCTCTGTACCTTCCACTAGGTGAGAGGGGAAAGAAAGATATTTTGGACTGGGGCAAAAGAAATGAGAGACTTGCAGGGTCTCAGACATGAGATGAATGGGTGACTATTTTCAGACGAGGAAATACAGAGATATTAAAAGTGAGAAAGTTGATAGGACGGAAAGATGAAACTAAGGAGCACCTGTGCTTTAACCAAATCCAGAACTGACGGCAGCTCTTCCAGCATAGGTTCATGGTCCTCACTGCCTACCTCATGTTTTTCTGTTGGAATGTTTTCGCTACAGCATCCAAGTCTCCTTGGAGTTTTCTTTTCTTACCAGATTTCTTTGTAACTAATTGCAACTAAAGTATCCTGACAAGAGCCTGTTGTTTCTGTGGGGCTGGTGGCTTGGCCAGCTGTCCCCTATTTTGTGCTAGAGGAGAGAGAATTCATCTCCTCAAATCCTTCCAGCCTCCATTTCCAAAGCTGCAGTTGCACTATATGAAGAGGAACTGGAATGATGTCTGGTGCCCCTGGATATCTTTTCAGATGATATGTAAACCTGAAAAAACATTTTCTATTGAGAACTGGGATAAAGTAGATCTCAGGATCTGCATGCCTACAAACCCTCCGGTGTTATCTTTCTGAACACTTATTTATCACAGGAACAGTAGGGAGCTCTAGCTCAATGAAAGATTTTATAGCACTTGAAAGGACACTTAATCAGTGACTCATTTGTAATTTAATTTTATTATACTTAAAGATACTATAAATACAAATTTAGGGACTGAGACTGTAAGTCTTTACTCATGCAAATAGACCCATTGCACTCAGAAAGACTATTTCTGTGATTACAGAATGAGCTCTTAGATTATTGGGAAGTTACACATCTGTTAATCAGACAATATCATTTTCATAACAGTTATTTAAAAAAGGATCTATAACTGTATCACGAGGAAAAGGTAAAAGATTTGAACAGTAGGTATGTATGAGAAAAAATATAATAATAATAATATTTATTTTATTATAACATATAAACTGTGGCATAACTCAATTGTCCCTTTGCATACAAATCCATCTTAGAATTTATTTTCAAGAATCCATATGCAGATTCAAACATCTCTAAGAGAAACTTTCTTAATTTTACCTAAGATATAGAACATTATTTTTAGTGTTTGCTTGTCAGTAAAGCCAGGTTTATATTAAAGTGTTACTGTAGTACCAGTGTTGATCTTGGTAGCTTGCATGATTACACTGTCAGTCTTGGTAATTGGCATGATCACAGTGACAGAGGCCCTTCTGGTGTAGACATTACTCAGGTACATAGCTTTTGACTAAATGCTCTGTAACTGATGTCTTTAGCACTGTAGGTGAGTTGGTTAGTGAGGTTTCAATAATTCTTTTTCTTACATGCCAAAAAGTTGCTACTTCTACCATAAATCACTCTTTTAATATAGAACATATTCGGGACCAAAATATATATTAATTTGATTAATTTTTAGCTGTGTAGGAGTTAGATGCTTACATGTACTCAGGTTACACCTATACTGGTAAAACTGCTGGAATGCAATCAGTCATCCATAGTATCTAGCTGTAAGTACAGGTCCTGGAAGTTTGTTCCCATGCCAACTGCTGCTTTCCCGGGCAATACCCAGGTGTTGCTGGGGGAAAGCCTACTCCAGGTACCATACTAGCAGCAGCTTCAGTGCAGGCCCCAGGTTGTGTGTAATGGAATGGAGGACTCAAAACTGTGTCATACCGGTTGGGCTCAGGCCAGAAACCAGTCCATGCACTTTTTTTTTGGTTTTTTTTTTTACTGATGTACATGTAGTCTTAGCCTCCTCAATCCAGTCTCTTTCTTTTCTTATGAGAGACAGATGATAGGCATTGACAGTAGGTGGTTCAAGCTGACTTAATATCACCATCTTAATTAGAAAGATTGCATGACCCATTGACTTCAGAAGGATCTTTATTGATAAAGTTAGAGTAGATGTTACTTTAATCAAAGTTCAGTGAACTAATTCCTAGGCTGGGTCCCTGGTGGAGGCAGACCATGAAGGAAGAGGAGTATTTTCCAGCAGAAATCTCATTAGCAGAAGGCTAGGAGCTGCAGGGTAAAGATGAAGAAAGTGCCAAAGGAGACATTCATGCTGCTGCATGCTATAGAGAGACTGCAAAGTTTCGTGGGAAGCTGTGAGGCATTTGAAAGCTGAGAGGTAATTAATAGGCTTGGAGGAAATCAAAATAAGTAACTATATATGTCTAGATAATTGTATATTATTAGAACTCCCATTTATAGAGTGAGCAGGCATACTTAAAATACTATTTGGACATATTTTCATGAGGTTTTAACTGCAACTCGCTTGCACTGTCTTTAGACATGAATGAGATTATGCACTAGGTGAAGTATGGCTTTTCAAAAAGTAAAGTGTGACATGTCATTTCAGTGTCTTGTCACTTTGTGGTGTTAGAAATGGATTGCTATGTGGTTGTAAATTGTGGAAATGTTTGGGGTTTTTGTTTTGGTTTTTTGCTTCCAAAGGGATATTTGATTTACTTCTTAGTTTTAAAAGCCCAAAATATCAGACTACTGAGGCACTGAATCAGGCACATCACGTTTCATAGCACTACATTATCTCTAACATGAGCACCACTATATTATCTCTAACATGAACACCACAACCCCTCATATAGAGGAGTCACAGCATGTGAGATTCATGTTGTTTGTACACTCTCTCTAGGGCTATTCCCTTCTGTATTCATATTTCACATGTCAGACTTAAAGGAAAGACTCCTCAAATCACCTGACAACAGTGAATGACTGGTAAGTAAGCATATAGCTTGTAATTCATGCAAAAGCGTTTTTATGGTGACAGCAAATCTGTACGTGTCCTTTCTGAAGGAGCGTTGTTGACATGGAACCATCAAGATTTGTAGATGGCTCTGTGTGCAGTGATTGACAAAGTGCTTGTGGTGCTATTAGTAAATGTAGCTCCTCAATGTCTGCACAGGTATTACCAGAAATGCATTAATATTACGACATATTTCTGTCCACTCTTAAAGTGATGATGTGCCTAGCAATTGTAGGATAGCAACTGGCTTGTTTCCTCCCTAGCTAATATAGTTAAGAGTTGTTTCTCAGATGTCACTCAACCCCAGGCCAGGGATGGTAACAGGACATCTTAAACAATGTGGAAAGTGGTTGTAAAGGCTTGGATTCACCTTGGAACTAGCACACATTGGATAGGAGGGCAAAGATATGCAATGCTTGCTATGCATGTATTTAACTGAGCAATGGAGCCTCCAATGGTAGCGAAGGCTATGAACCCACAGTGCACACTGTTAATCCAGACAGTAATTTCTTCTGTAATATTCTTTTCTGAAGCAGTTTGTAGCAATCACAATTCTGTATCTTCACAGTAGCTGGAGAGAATCTCTTACAAATGTTTTATAGTAGGAGAAATTAATGAGATAAATGTGAGAGTTCTACACAAGCTACCCATGTACTCAGCAAAAATGAAGATGGCACATACTCAGTTGGAACACCTGTATTAACTCCTTTGAGATATAAGAACATGCTCATAGCTGATTGCTACATTTAACATAATGAGAAATCACTAGGGCTTTTTTTGTCTATGGTTAGAAGTTTAAATGATGTGCATTTACACTAGAAAAAGATACAGTTTTTTAACAGTGACAGCAGTAGAATAATCAATGGAGTAACTGACTAATGCATTAACTTTCTCAGTTTTACAGTAGATGTTGCATGACCAAATTTTCAAAACAAGGCTGTTTTTAAAGTGTGGTTCAGAAATTACTGAGCTTTTATAGCCAAGTAATAGGTTTCTTGTTTATTACAGTATGTTACTATACATAAATTAATTTTTTTGCAAATACTGTATATGGGCTGAGCATCATCTTTAAATGGCCTGATTTAGTCTTGTTGACCATTTCAGACTAGAGTTACTACCTTCTGTCTTAGTTCAAAAATTAATTCATGGAAGACTCATGCCTTAAGGCCAGACTTGATAATCCCAGTGGTTCTTTATTATGTTATAATCTGCGAATGTCTGTGTTGATGACAGAAAGGCTAGGGTAAAGTTCAAGAGTATAATTAAGGGGCAGTTGTCAAGCATCCCTCTTTCCAAGAAAACTCTGTCCTAATTAATGATCCCTTTGTGTAAATGTTAACAAAATTTTCTACCCCTGAGCTAATGGATTCGATCCACCTCAAAGATAGATGAAGACCTATGAAAGGGATGTCTGAACATACGGAATTATAAAAGGTTCTCTAGAGACTTGGAAAATAGATCAGTTGGAAAACAAATTAATTTGGACAAGTGAACAAAGGACCCTGATAGTTATCATGCACTGAAAAGTAGATGGAGACTCTGTAGGGCAAAACAGCTACTTTAATTCTTGAAGAGTCCCCATGCAGAATCAGTGCAAAGTAGGAATCATACTGTAAACAGGAATAAAGATGATCTGCTTTCTTTCAGTCTGCAACTCAAAAGAAATTTTACTCAGTTTACTTCCTAAGGAAATTTTTTAAAGATAAATACTTTTTTCTTTTTCTCGGGAATCTTGGTTTTCTGAAAAATGCTGTTGCAAGAATAATTTCATATAAAAATGCTCAAAAAATTCCGAGGCAAATAAATCATACAGAGAAATAATGAAATAAAACCCCATGTTGTTATTTTCATATTATTCTTGTCTTTAGGTCAGGGCTATAAGTAAAGGTGTGAATTACATCGTTGACAGGTGAGAACCTAAAAGACAAATGTGGGTGGTTAAAAGACCAAGCTCATGATGGTAAAAATAGTTTCATGACTAGTATCTTGAGAACTTGTACAATAGTGGGTGGACAGACACATACCATTTCAGATTCTCCATTGCAGCATTTGGATCAGTTAGCTGTGTTTTCCTTTGTTTGGGTTTGATATATAAGCATTTCTTACTGAAATACGAAGCCTTGTTCTAAAAATCTGTACATATGTTTATCAGCTTCGAGCTGAAGAGTCTAAATTCTGCCATCATTTGATGTTCTGAACACCCACTATAGTTTATATTTTTAAAAGTTTATTATATCTGATCTGGGTTTTTCAATATATTTTGTGCCAGGACTGCAAGAAAATATTCCTATACATAAAATTAAAGAAAATTCACTGAGATAATAACATGGAGTGAAATGCATATGAATGTTTAAATCATAATATCTCAAAGCACTTTGCAAACACCAGCTGAGCCTTGTATAATATATCAGAAACAAAAGTTTTATTGACTCATTTTACAGGGGTGGAAATGGGAAGTTTTGACTCATGAACTCCAGTGTATTTATTTACAGTAGTTCAGATATTCACTGGTGATTCATGTTAATAAATCGTGAATATGCACAGTCATTGCCAGTGGCCACTGGTTGTGTCTGCTTTTGCCTTGTGCCTAGGTGAAATGGTAGCAATGGAAACCATGGTACATAGGCAAGGAGTGGGGGAAGCTAGAGTAAAATCAAATATGGATAATGCAAAGCCTGTTCTGTAAACCATGGAAGACAGTCACCCCACTGAACAGTGTACCAGTGTGACAATATGAAGAATCCCTTTCTGCTAACTGAGGGTGAAGTCCAGGAGATTACAAATCCATTTTCCTCTTCCTCAATCTTAGCATCTTTCTGAAAACAACGCAAATTTCAGCAGATTTGATCTGGATTTGGACTGAGCTGAATTGCCACTCAAAACCTCAAGCCTCTCTTTTTCTAAAACATTCCACAACCAGAGTTGTGGTTTCAACGATATCAGATGCTTACCCTACCTTCCCACCAGCTGTGCTTGAACTCAGGTAGCTGGAGAAGCAGAAGGGATTTGAACGTGTCTCAAGTAAATAGTCAGAGGTCTCTCCTGTGAAATAATTTAATAGAATTATGTATAGGTTATAGAATAAATATACACATGACTTTCTATTGTAAATATCCAGTTCCTACGCATGAAGCCTTCAGAAGCATCATTAATTAGCAGAACTGAAAAAGTAGCATGTTTTATTAAAATCTTAGCTCAGATAAGACAGCTATGTCAACAACAATAAGGTACTCATATCACAAGGTTCATCATAACACTCAGCAGCAAATGCATCGTCCTACACTTGGAAACCATTGATTTTGTACTCTGCTACACTTTTTAACTACCTTTGTAGGGAATTGTGTGTCATGTATCTTTACAAGTGTGCATTCAAAAATGGTGGAAACATAGATATAATCTTTTGGTTTTTTCTGTTTCTTTGTTTCTGAAAAGCAAAATGTGTGTCTGAAGCGTTAAGGTTCTGTAAAGGTCATCCAGGCATGGCAAAATTTTTTACCGGTGGTATAGTATTAACATCTTCCCATATCTGCATGAGCCAGAAAGAGAGGTTTGCCTAAGCAGTTAATTTCTAACTTCTTTATTAGTGACATAGAGTGAGTAACTATGAAAATACAAGCATAGAAATAGAAATGCTTTTAAAAATGGTACCAAGTACTTGTGCATAGCTAGAACTGTTTAGCTGAAGAAGCAGCACAAGCCCCCCGCCAAAGAAAAAACAAAGTAGTTTTGTATTAAAAATCACAGATTACATTTTTCAGAACAGACTAGTTAAGCTTTAAATCATTATTGTGTTTTATTTTGGATCTTTCTAATTTTATTTCAGCCATAGAATCACAGAAACATTTAGACTGGAAAAGATCATCAAGATCGTTAAGATCATCAAATCCAATCATTAACATTGCCAAATCCACCACCAAATCATGTACCTAATCATCATGTCTACATATCTTTTACATGCAGGGATGGTGACTCAACCACCTCCCTAGGCAGCCTGTTCGAATCCTCAATAACCCTTTCAGTGAAGAAATTTTTCCTAATATCCAATCTAAACCTACAATGGCACAAATTAAGGCCCTTTTCTCTTGTCCTCCAGTCTGAACAATCCCAGTTCCCTCAGCTGCTCCTCATAAGATTTGTGCTCTCATTTTCTGATGATGTCTCCTAATTCTGCATTCTGTTTACATATCTAGTCAGATGCAAGACATTTCTTGTTCTAAAGTGCTGAGTATCATTGTTTTGTGATGGAGAACAGATGGGTTCTTCAGCCTTTATTTCCTTCTTAGAGATATTGTGACCCAAGTTAACTAATATTTGTAAGGCTGTTTAAGATAATTTAGAGACTTAAACAGCTAGTGCAGAAATAAAACACTGGATCTGGTTCCCTCACACTTGCTGAAGTTCAAAACTATGTTGTGGGTGTGATGAGCACAGTTTATGACTAGCAACAGTGATGAATATTTTCAAAGGACAATTTATCCTCCCTATGTCGGAAAACAAATTTAGGATGGGATGTGTCATAAGATCATCTCCTCGTCTCAGTCTACTTCTTATCATTTACTGTAGGAAGAACATATGGAACTATCTTACAGTAGCCTGACTTTCACAATAGCTAATATTAGGTGAGATGAATAAGAAGTTATGGACTAAATCTGCATCCTTTCACTGATTTTAATGGAGCAACAGAGAACTGTGGTATACAGGTTTTTTTTGTTGTCATTATTGTTTGTGGTTTTTTGTTTGTTTTGGTTTGGGTTTTTTTTTGGTTTTTTATCATGGTTCAAATCTAAAATGGAAATGCACTTGGAAATTGCAAGTTACAGCTTATTGAATTTTAAAGGATTGGAGCTTAGAATCAGTATCTCAACAGTAAGAGCAACTGGTCAATAAGCGAGTTGGAAAATTAATAAGAAAAAAAACCTCTGAGGACACAAGAAAGTGCCATTGTCTTATGTAATATTTTCTCTCTTATAATGTCTAACTGTGGTATATGACTAACAATACTTATCAATTTTATAAAGGTGAAAATCCACATTATTTTAGGAAAAATATAGGATAAGGTAATTTTACATAAACTAGAGTTCGGGTTGACTTTGCCTTTAGGGAATCAGGTGAAATAATTGCAGACTAGTTAATAGTCATCTTTGGGAAACGAAGAAGGACAACAGAAACTTCAGAACAGGAAAGATATGGTGCCTAACCTCAGGTGGTAAGATGGAATGTGTATACTGAATTTCAGGCTTAGGAATTAAAATCAAATAATCTATTTGTAAGCATTTAGAAGATGATAAGCCAGTAACTAAAAGCCAACATGTTAAGAACAATAATGTTAAATCAATACAATTTCCAACTATTCCTCGTGGAAGAGAGAAAAGTGAGATACGTAGTTTGTCTTGGCTGCTCTAAGGTTCCTAATACAGTTTAAGTTGACATCAAAATAAAAGTGGGTTAAATATGGCATGGATGAAACAATTGTAAAGTGAGTGGATGGACCACTAGAAAAGAAAGTATAGTTGTTCTTTGCTATCAAAGACTTGATGAAGCTGGATTAGGCAGGTGTCTGTTCTGGGTCTGATTCCGGTACTTTTTTGAACAATAATTTGGAGTACATTTATTTAATGATTACAGGCTGGAAAAGTTACAAGTACTTTGGAAAGCAAGCATATAATGCAAAATGATCATGACAAACTATACAAATGCTTGAAAAATAGGAAACAACTTAGTAAGAAATAAGGCAAGGTACTATGTTTAGTAAGAATAATCTGCACCTGCAAAATGTGGAAACATTGTCCAGATAGTTCTGCAGCATGCAATCTGGGAGATACAAGTGTTTTCACTAGATATTTCACTATATTTCACTAGATATTTCACTATATTTGACACACTAAAATATAACGTGTTTGGAGGAAATGCAAAATCTCTAGCTTCTGGGACATTGCAGGAGAGCACTCCAGGACATAAGAATGAGAGAACTTTAAAACTTCATAACAAAATAACTGTCTGAAATCCTATTCCACAAAGTAAATTGAAAACTATTATGTGATATTTTAGTCTCATCTTTCCATTTAAAGTAAATAAGAGCCCAAAACTCGATAGATTTCACTGGCTAGCAAATTTACACCTTAATGTTCCCTTGATTTATGAATATGAAAACTTCATAATACCTCAAATTTCCAGTATAATAAGGAAGGGTTTTTTTTTTGTATGTGATGAAATACCCTTTATCTTCTTGTCAAATAAGATATTAACCTCTAAAAACACTTGAAATGTGCATTATTTTCCTTGATAATAAAGTTTGTATTTTCTTATCCTTAAAAATTTTTCAACCAAAAAAAATCCAATGAGATATGCAAAAATGCTCATTCCTATTTACAGCCTCATTCTTTCTTGACAATGAAGCAAAATTTTAAAACTGTAAAATTCAAAATGCACAGCATTTTTTCTCTTTATATTTTCTTTTTCCAATTTGAAATCACATAAATATTGAAATTTGTTTGTAATGAATTAATAGTCTTTAGAATTTATAAACATTAGAAAATGTAGTAACCTTATATTTTTTTTAAATACTGAAATCTCTGTGGCATAATTTTTCTAAGAAGGCAGAGAACAAAAAAAGTATTTGATTTACGTATTTTTATTGCCAGTGAGTATATGATTTGAATCAATCTGAATCAGGAACAGTAAATATTTGAATTCATACAATATTCCCAACCTAAAGGAAAAATTACCATAACTGAAGTTTTAGTCCAAGACCACTTGATTGAGTTATTGTCCTTTTAAATTGAAAATATTTCAGAGGTCCTCTTTACATCTTTTGTATTAGCTCAACATGCAACACTTTAGGTGCCCCTCTTTTCACTGAAGTCTAGATTTTCCCCGTTTTAAAGATCTGTTTCATAAACTAAAGGTTTTTATTCTTAGAGGAAACATGGCAATAAATTCCTTGTTAATTTGCTTACAATTTGCTTTTCTGATTAAACCTCATTGAACAAACTGCAAGCATACTTTTAACATGGGCTGCTAAATCCGAATGCAAATGTTATCCATTTCCATACTCATTATCCTTGCTTGATACTTTTACCTCTTTCAGAAAAAACTTCAATTTATTTATTTTGTCTTTTTGTATGTTTGTCTTTTTATAATGATTATGCACTCTCTCCTAGTCACAACTAGTTGTAACACCTTGCCTAATTGAACTCAATTTATTTCATCTGTAGAAGAGGGGGCAATGAGGCAACGTTTGGCTTCTTGGTCCTTTGCTGGATCTAATGCCATATTAATGGTAATGATTAATAAAATAATATACTCTTTTGCATACAGAAGGCCTACAGAGTGCTCAAGCAGTCAGAGGGTTTAGACGAGTTTAAATGTAAATGTTATTGCTTTTTTTTATAGAAGTCCTTGGTCTCAGTTGGGTATATATCCATGTATGTTTGTGATGTTCAAATTGTGAATCATAGATTTACTCTTGTCTAAGTATGGAGTTATTAGACTGTGAGCTTCTCAAAAGGGGAAAAAGAATAAAGTTTATATAACACTCACACCTGAAATTAGATCTGTTCATCTAATGCATCCTTGAATAATTTATTTTGCAAAAAATGGTGAAATTAATGAGATGATAATCTGATCTGCAATGAATAACTCAATTAACTTGACATGACATAGCATTACATACAGTTCCAGTTGCTACAGTAAGACTACAAGGAGAAAAAAAAAAAAAAGCATAACCACCCACCTGCCAGTTCTTCAGGAAAGGAATGAATTGTGAAGTTGCCTGAAGGAAAGGTGGTTACATGTCTGGAACAATTGCTCTGTGCATCAGAGTAAAAAAGTTTTCAGATGATTTCATCCCATTTAACTTCTGCATACTACTGTGGTAAGGACAACTTCTCTGATGAGAAAACTGACACCTCTATCACTAGTGGGCGTCTAACTCAGCAGCAGAAACAGATGGAGTCAGGGAAATCGCAGCATCTGTCACATAGGCAGATATGAAATGCATAAACATTTTTGTGAAGGTGAAAATTGGCAGATCAGTCTTCTGATTGTAATACAAACCCATGAGATCTGGGCTACAAAAGTAGCTTCTGGATAAATCATTCCCACAGGTAAGATTCACCAGTTTTGCTTCCCCGCTTACAGGTACTTTCATCCTGTTCTAGATTGGGGCTCAGTATGAGACAGTTAATTAGCTGTGGCTAGAGTAAATGGCTGTTGGGGAGGTGGATGGATAGAGCTGGTAAATCTGAGGAACATCAGAGTGAGATGGTCTGGTGTTATGGAAGATGGACACTGTCCAGAAGGTACTTTTTTAGATATTACTAATACCAACGGCTGCTGATTGTGGTATTGATAATGTAATTCTTGGTCTTTTCCAGAAGAAAGAGATGCTGGGTATGGAACAGAGACTTCAGACTTTGTATCACAGTGGATCACATAGTACGGAAAAAATAATGCCTACATCTGGCTTGAAGTCCACAAACATTCTGCCAAAATCTGTGAATGTCAAACAAGATATGAGAGTTTGTTTGTAAAATTCTGGTACTGATGTATACTATTTTGGGAACTGACTCAACACATGATTTTCAGTGCTTTGCTACACCAGGATATAATGCTTTCTAATAGACATGAGAAGGTAGCAGTGGAAAAAAGTAGTTCAGAGAAAACAGGGTCAATGTAACTGTCCAAGTTAAGTAAAATAGATTTGAACAAAATTCTGAAAACAAAACCCCAAAACCCCACAAACCCCACAAAAGACACCCCCACCAACCCCCCCACCCCCCCCCCCCCCAAAGAAAATGAAATACACCATGAGAATGTTTGAATTCAGAACCATTGAGAACTGTGTCTGCACATATGACAAACAATGCAGGAACAAGTCCGTTTGGCTGAGATGAATTATTTAACTGCCAGGAATCAACACTAGTAAGCCAGATATAAAAATTAGGAAAATGGCTAGGGATTCAGCTGATAATAAGCAATTTTACTTAGGTAATGGGTAACCTGGTAACCTATTTGCTTTAGAAGTCAAATCAAACTGGGAAATCAATAATTAAAAAACTGTTGATTGTCAAATACTATATGTAAATGAAAAAGTAAAAATTACTTTATAATTTTAGATATTTGCACATCATTCACTGTCACTGAAAAAGTGTCCTTCTCATAGACAGCTAGTGTACAGAAACCAGAATATTTTTTTATCATGATAGAAAGCACAATGTCCATTTCTACGGATTACTGTCATGTAGTGAGGTGGTATCAATGTGGTATCATAAAAATCATAACTATTTAATTGTCCTTCACCGTTCCATATCACAATTAAAAAATGGCTTTCAGCTGTGTGTACTGCATCATAAAGCTGGGGCTCAAGTCAGTTTTTTAGCTATTTGGTACATTGCAAAAAAATTGAAAATAAGGCACTTCAAAAGGATAAGTCATGAAGAGTTTTGTGAGTTTCCTGTCCTCTCCTTTAAACTTTTGGAATGATTAAAAATGCAATTTTTAATTAATATTCAGTGTGGCAAAGTAAGAAAATCAGATGTCTGGCAGTTAGTTACTACAAAGCACCTCAGTTATTCTGCATGGAACTATCTGAGGCATTAGTTCCCTCTAAAAAGTGAAATTTGAAGTACTGAACTTCTCCTAGAATTTACATAATGACAAATATGTGGGATAATTGAGATTACACTTTACAATTTGTTGGCATCCAATCTTACTATCAACTGCTATTGGGTCTCTTACTTTAAGCAATATTTCTTACACTGTTATTTCTGCAAATTGAAACTGAGTGTAGGAATAACCAGTGAAGTAACCCAAAATAGGGAATCTCAAGACACAAGACTGAAGATAAAGGCCTCAGCATAACAGTGTGCAAATAAAGGACTATTCTGGGAAGACATTATCTTGCCTAAGGATTAAATTTCCTTGGGTTGGAAATGCAGTAAAGTTTCTATATTAGAGGGAGATTTACCTCAGTTCAGTAGTCTTTGTTATCCAGCCAGAACTGTTTCTTTAAATTAGCTGGGATTTCTCCATACTATCATCTTTACATGCTTATGTCCTTACTTTTCAAATCACAATTCTCACTTTCAAAATCCATCCTCTTATTTAATTAGTAATTTTGCATCCACTTCTAAAATGTCAGTCTGAAGTTACATAAAAGGTAATTCTCTGTATTTAGTATTTAACTGCTTCTTAAAAAAATACATCAATATTCATTGTGAATGTTGTTTTTTGCATTAATGACAGTGTGAATATCATATCTTTTTGCCTTTTGCAAATTAGCCTTTTATTCAAAATGCATATTTTCTCTTCATTTATTCTTCAATCTCAAACATAATGGGATACAAAAGTCAAGTCTATATTATATAAAATCAAGATTATATTTCCTTAGATAAACTTTCTAAAATAAAGGTCATTCAATTCAAGTACTTCTTGTTGTCCTTTACTGTATTTTGATAAGTAACAGTTGACAGGAAAATCATGCAAAATCTGAACTCTCTGCAAATATTGACTGTTGAAAGAGCTGGTACAGTTTTCTTGGAACTGAAGCATCCTCTGCTTGAAAGTCTGCCAGAACGTGAAATAATTAAGTAGAAATTTAGTGCCTTCACTAAAAGATAAATTATAATCAAATAAAGAACAGTTAGTAGATGCTGAAAATATTGATATAGGTTCACATTTAAACTTGATAATTCTTTCCCTGATATCTGAAAATTATGAAATCTGTAGAAAACTGCTAAGAGCCCTCACCCCATTTAAGAACAATTTATGGGCATTGTAGTCATCTTTCAGTAACTCTTACCCAATGGATTTTTTTTTGTTTGTCTGTTGGTTTTGTTGGGTTTTGGGTTTGGTTTTTTTTCTGTTATTGGGTTGTATGACCCATTTTTCTGATCCAGTGTGCCTTTTCTTACCTTCTGACTTGACACTTGAGTTCTGGAGTTCAATTAAGACACTTTCATTATCTAAAGAATCTGGTGCTTCCATATTTGTCTTTAAAATTTCTATATTGGTTGGTAGTTCTGTTGTTCATTTTGTAACATCATGGCATATTCAGGAGTATGGCAGAACATAGGAAGGAAGATGTCCAAACTAGAAAATCAAAGGATAAGTATCCAAATGTCTGAAATAGAATTTGACTCTATAAGTTATTTGACACATCAAAACCAACATAAACTTCTAAAAAAACCCCGACATCCTCAATTGTTACCCACAGAATTGTTGAATGAACTGTTGGAATGGACATCTGGAGGTTCTTGGAGGTCATCTCTTCTCCTGGGACAAAGAATCCTTTTCAAACCCCTTCAATTAGCTCCCTAAATGTGCAGTACCTCCCCATTTGATCTGAAATTTCTGTGACATCTGGTTTTATGAATAGACTGAATGCTTCATTCTTGTAGATACATGCTTATAACTGCCTATGCTTCAATGGGATCCAAAGAATAAAAAGTGTTGAAGATCATAGAATCATATAATCACAGAATGGTTAGGGTTGGAAGGGACCTCAAAGATCACCTAGTTCTAACCCCCTGCCATGGACATCAACTAGATCAGGTTGCCCAAAGCCTCATCCAACCTGGCTTTAAACACTTCCAGGTATAGGTCTTCCACAACCTGTGCCTCATCACCTTCATAGTAACATTTCTTTCTAAACCAACCCTCTTTTAGCTTGAAGCCATTACCCCTTGTCCTGTCACTGCACTCCCTGATGAACAGTTCCTCTCCAGCTTTCCTGTAGGACCCCTTAAGTATTGGTGTAATTAGGTGTCCCTGGAGCTTTCTCTTCTCCAGGCTGAACAAGCCCAACTGTCTCAGCCTGGCCCCATAAGAGAGGTGTTCCAGCCCCCGCTTGTATTTATGGCCCTCCTCTCAGAGCATATTTTACATGATCAGGATCCTTGGAACAACATTTGTTATTCTGAAGTGATTGACACCATTTGTATAATACACTAGAAATAGAATTGGAACATTTAAGATACATGTATGTGGTGCACTGCAACATAATAAAAATTTATTGTAGTTAAAATATTCAAATTAATAGCAACAAAATAAAAAATACTGGTAATCTCATGTTTTTATTTCCTTGGTAAGGCTTTATGTTGGAAATATCACTTCTCCCTATTTCTGTGTTCTATCCCAATTTGAGATTTTCTCAAAGTTTGAAGCCCTAGCTGGGTTGCACACATTTTCCCAGTTGAATGACAGGAGGTGGAGCACTGTGAATGACACTCTTCCATTTCATTGTCAATACGTCTGTTTTTGTCAGAATGATTTGAAAATGAAATAATTTCAAAAGATTACATTCTCCACATTTATTGAGGGAGAAAAAATATAAAACTTCTCTAATTAGCTAATTCTATATTCTGAAAACATGCTCCATTAAAAAAACAAAAGCAAAACCAAAAAGCCAACAAAACCCAACCAGGGACAATCTTGTCTTCTTATTGTTTTTAATTAAGACTTCTAGTTTTGTAATTGAACAAACAAAAGAGACTATAATTGTGTCTAGATGGAAGCTAAAATGCTATACCAGGAAATGGCCACTCTCAGGCTGGCTAATTCTCATACTCCTTCCCAGAACACCGATTACTGGACATTACTGAGACAGCTTTTTGAGTTATATACTCTTTTCATCTGACCAGCTTAGCAATTCTTGCATTCCTATTCATTTTCTCCTGGGAATATGATGTTTTGCACATACCTAGAATGCAATGCAACCTTCAGACTATTTGTTGAAGGAAATGTCACTTATTGCAGACGTCTTTAAGCTGATGATAAAATATTTTAAGCTGGTGATACTTTGCACATATAGCTTTTGCTAGCAGATTAGAAATTAACAGAAAGAAGCCAGTTTGTAAACCTCACCCTCATGCAAGTGAGCTATTACTCGCATGAATGATCACTGAGTTTTCACCCTGGCTGCATCAGAGAATTGCTTGTGAAAACTCATTATTTTGTAATCAGAAGACAGGGACACAGGGTAAACTTATGCTATAAGCATACCCTCAGTGTGAGGTTTGTCATATGGCAGTAGATGGAAATACTCTACTCATATAGCCTCACCTCAGAGCAGGTTTATTTTCGTATGGCATTCAGCCACAATGAACATCCTTTGCTTGACATAGTTGAGGTATTAAGGATCACATTCTAATTCCAGCTGACTGTTTCTGTGAATCTCTAAACATATGGCTTTGTGGTTGTGTTGGAAATTTTCAAGAAACGTGGAGGTGTATGTTTGAAGTTGGGCACAGACACATAACATGGTACCCATAGTACAGTAAAAGGTTTCTATTTTTTTTTTCCTTCCCATAACGGAACATGCAGATAAGCCATTTTATCTTTTGCACTGGTTAACTGATTACAAAATGTATTTCAGAATAACAATCTCAGCCAGATATCTGTTAACTCCTTCTTTAGATACTCTTTTAATGTCATTTGCAAAGATATTTGCGGAACATGAAGCGACACACATTTTAGTTTTCTGGGGGAAAATACAACATATTGCAATACATTTTTTTTCTTCTCTAAATACTCCTCAGGCAGTGTGATTTTACATGGCTCTGAAAGAGACATTTTGCAATGAGGTGGAGGTCAAAAGAAAAATGCAAGTGAGCAGGGGGAAATAAAGAGGGAGAGGTTATTTATGGATAAGCCTAGGGAGCAGGGCCTGCTACGCATAAGATCCATGAGAAATCAAGTTCCGATTGTAGGGTATCTGTGCTAGGAGTAGTTCCCATCCTTCCTTTACTTCTGGCAGCACAAACTCAAGAGCTTTGCTGCTAATGGCTTCTCTGGCATTTAACTTAAGTGACTATCCCTAGGCTCACTCCTTCTTCTAGCTGACAGCCTCTCAACCTGCTTAATACCAACCATGCTGCGTTCATGAGGAGACACTCCTGGGGCCTTGTAACCTGCTCTGTAAGCTCTGTTCCTATTCCTGCTGTTCTCGGGGCCTCAGTGTTTCCCTCTGTGTTCCTACATTTCCCTCCAAGCGATGCAGCACAAAGAGCTTTTGAGTAATTCCATTAAAGCTACTGAAATAACATAGAAAAATGCAAATAAATGTAGGTGAATCACAGTTAAGAGTGATTTTCTTTTCCTTAAAGGGAGTATGCTACCTTTATTAGTAGATTTACCATATTATTTCTAGAAAAAAATGATGATACATCATTAGAAAAAAGAGTACTTTTACCTAGATGCACAGTAAAGAGCAAGCATTTATTAACAAGCAGCCACCTGTTGGGTGCTTTAAATCAGCAGTTAGTCCAGTCTAACAGGAGGTTATCTTACAGTCACACAACAACTATGTTACTCTCTACTATGCCCTGAAAAGAGCTTACTACCCTTCATGTTCCTTCATTAAACCAGCTGTTCCCCTCCCACCCCATCCCCATATGCTAAACAGCTCTTCTTTTCTCCCTGGTATGCTAAAAAAAGGATCTTTTACTTCATGAATCATTCACACTACAGAGTAATAATTCATGTAAATCAGCTCATAATCTTCTGTGCATACAATAATTCAGGGAGGTATATTTAATTTTTCCTGGGACTTCTGCAATTTTGCTCTACCAGAGATTTCAATCTACAGCACTTCCTGCTCATTTGGACCTTCTCTGTGTTTCTTGATTTTTAACATTCAAATAGTTTCCCCCTATGATTTCCCCTTACCCTGCACCTTAGGAATGCCCAGCCTTTCAGTTCTAAGCTCACTTAACATGCTGATTATAGGTATTGTCTCAAATTTCTTTTTGTCACATTGATGTGGACTACTTCCAAACCAGTTTCCGTCATTTTCATGCACTGAAGCTGCTGTCTGAAATGCCTCTGACAATGCCTTGTAAGCCATGCTCCTTCTTTCCCCTTGTCCTCCCTGCTGTTTTTCAACATTCTTGCTCAGCCTTTCCTTAAAATGCATGTCCTTTTGTTATTTTTAACTCATTAGTCTTTTAGCTGACTGTCTACAAGCATTTCTTGATTGTTTGTTTCTCTAACTACTTCTTTCATTATGCATTATATTATCCAAGTATCCTACATAGTTCCAGCTTTTCTTTATCTCCCCCTTTTTTGGACAGTTGCGGGGGGGGGGTGGGGTGGAGTGAGGTGAGGTGCTGTGGACAGCATGTCTCAGCTAATGATAATGTTAAGAAAAGACCTCCCATTTTCACAGCAATAAGTTGGTCCATATTTTAGGCTTCTTGTGCCTCATCTGTTGTTCAAGACTGCATGGATTTAATCAGATGGATTTAATTTGTAAATCTGTGTTCTTATGCTTTAGCAGATTCCTGTTCTTATTGACATCAACACTATCACTCTGCAGCTGGTACCTACAACAGAAGAACCTTTCCGTCTCCTATCTCTTTCTTAACCATGATCCATGCTTGTAAGTTTTGCAAGCTGAACTATCTTAATTTAAAAATGTAGGAAAAAAAAATGCATACCTTGCAAAACTATACATAAAGACAAATACAATAGCCAAAAATGATTTTGCCCAAGTAATATATTTTATTCAGGAAGTGACTGTAATGATTTTTTTTTGAAGAAAAGTTCTGTTGCGTGTTGATTGGGAGTGCTTGCCAGAATAGGTCTAGAGCTAGAAGTTTACTAGCAAATTCAGTACCATCATGCATTTTGTGTTCATATCTCTAAATCTGATATTTTGCTTTTTGTTCCCCCAGTCCAAAATATTCTCATTACTCCTGTAGATCTCTGCTATGGGTCTTTGCAAAATTGTAATTTTCTATGGTGGATCTTTTTTTCAATTCTGTTTGTTTGAAATTTGCTTCTGTTGAACCAAATTCAGTGATGTCACAGAAAGCATTTACTTAGTGGACCGGTGTCACTGAAAGCAGTGATTGATAACATAATCCACTCAAACCAGCAACCTGAAGCAGCATTCCTACACCTTCATCCCCCCTGCTTTGTCTGATCTTTGTATCTCTGAAGATTTGTTTTCTTTGCCAACTGCTATGTATAAATTAGTCTGAGATGAAATACAAATTCAACATCACACCAAGACAAAATAAAACCACAGAAGTCTCACAAAAAAAAAAAAAAAGGGACAAATAAGGGACAAATGAGGTGAAAGAGATCTAGATGGCTTTACTGGTTCGTTAGCCAGCTTCCAGTTCAGAGGTCACTGGTTCTGCGGCCATCATCACAGGGATATTGGTCATCAAAGAAATGCTGTAGTAAGATCACCTTAGTGTAAGTATTGGTGAGCAATTTGAGGAAGAAAATTCAATCTGTTCAGTAAGTGGTGCATTCTTCTTTCAAAGTTAATTTTGAGGAGAGTTGTCATAAAAAACGCTAGATGTTCTTCAGAATTTGATCTTTGGGATTATTTTTCTTTTCTTCTATTATTCTTCTGTATTTCTTCTATATATGAACTAACACTAAACTGAAATAAAACCCAAGCTTGACATTAATTATTGTACACCAGATTTATTATATGTTGAAAACAACACCTGTCACAAAGCTGCACTCTGTTGTTTTATTTCTTAACCAGTTTCTACCAGGAGTTATACAAAGCATTCCCTACAGCACAAAAACCCATCCAATGAACCAACCAACCAACCAACCAAGCAACCAACCAACCAACCTCCCCTCTGTTTTTACTTTGTTTGATTTGTGAAAACAGAATACATATATTATGTAATAAACTCTCAGTGAAAAATGTGTAGTGAAAATTATATTTCACTCTACTATGTTGTCTAACATAAAAAAAACCCCAACCAACAAACAGGTTCAGAGAGGCTTTCACAAGCTGGGGAAGCATCTAAATTCATCTGATACTTCTGTACCTGCAATTCTATTTTCAGACCAGAAGTCTGATCTATGAACTAGGTATTTATATTGCTTTATAGGAGTACTTTTGAGATAAGGTAACCCAATACCTAATGCTTTGAACTGGGACACAAGAGCTATGATTACACCAATAAATTAACTGGCTCAGGCACTTCAGCACGATCCTGTGATCACTGTTTCTGCTTAAAAGTATGCCATGCTCCGTGGCTCACTTTCTGCTACGCACCAACAAGCACTGGTAATGCTCGAGCACTTTCCAGGGAATAGCATGGTCCATGGATCTTTCCCAAGAGGTCATATAGACTGGCTGGTAGACAACTTAGCTGTGAATATGCATTCTGTTCCATGCCACTTGCATCTAGGGACTGGTAATGGACCTTGGACATTTGATTAGCTAATATATTTGCAACTAAATTTCTGACTTTGATAGTCTATCTTGGCCTCTTAGGTGACTTTGCACAGAACAGTTCCCCTGTTAAATGCTCTTTTGTTTCCCTAAAATGGGCAAGTAATGCTGGCAGATTGGTGTCTGATTTTAATCACAGAGAAAATAATTAATTCATAGTTTATGAGAATAGAAAAATTTTTGCTTCATAACACCAAAGGAAAATTTGTCTTCTCTATTTACTTTCACTTTAAAATTGTATTTCTAAATTGTATTTAGAACTGAATCCTCTCCAAGTATAATTTTGTTTTAATGGGTGAGACATGACAGCTGTGGGTCGAGAGGAGTATTTAGTAAATAAAAATGAAAGCAGGAGATCAGCTTCTGGTTTCCATTATCCATTTTTGGTTTTTGAAGTTTTTGTTGTCAATATTTCCATGACTAAAGAAAAGCATTTCATAATAGTGAAAAAATTTGTGAGCATGTTTCCACTGTGATTTACATGTTAAAATTTTACAACTTCATCTGCTGGTGGTATTTGTGAGAAGAACCTTTGTCCCAAATAAATAGCAAAATGCTTTGCTTCTGGAGTGAGATCATCTCCTTAAGATCTACACAGCCACTGGGAATTCAAAGGAGTCACAGATGTAGCATTTAGGTGATGTAAAAGTTCCCTAATTAGAGAACCAAAAGCTAGATACATGCACCCAACAGCCTTCCCTTTGCTCTTTTCTGGAGAAGACATATAAAAGAAAATGCCTAATCTCTACTAACTCATGTGAATCAGTCCATGGAAAAAATGCAAACCCATGCTAAGCTTCACCGGATGACTGAGACACCAGACTACAGAGGGAAGACTAATATCTTCTTAATCAGTGCAAAGAATTGCATGAAAAACAATGTGGTATGTACAAATACCCTTCACTGAAAAGGTTCATTAAACTTGATATACACAAAAGCTGATGTATTCTATACTCATCCTTTAAATAAATATAAGTAATTGCAACCTAATTTTCTGTCTGAATTTCATGCTATTAACTATTTATATTACAGGAATAATGTGGGTAAAACATACAAATTTCTTAAATGGAAAGCTTGAGAGACCAGTATGTTTATAACTGACTTTCCCAATGGAAGACCACTTCAGGAACATGGTCCATTATGCATACATTTGTGCCTCTTTCCAGAAAGTTTTTACTGTAAAGTCTAGCTGTCAGTTGACTATTGTAACATCAATTATAATGTCAACTAAATTTGACAGAGGACTAGAGATCTCAAAATCATTAAATTTACAGCCAAAAGGAAGAGACAGAAAGGAGAAAAACTACATTGGGGCTGGAGTAAATGATGGAAGAACTCAGGGTTTAAGAAAAAACCCCACATAAAACCAAATAAAATTTGATTTTATTTGGACTGCTAGAATAGCAGATAACAACCAGAATTCTGCAGCTTTGTAAGTTGTGGTATGGGCTTTCCAATAGTTTGGGTCACCTGTCCTGGCTGTGTCCCCTTCGAGTTTCCTGGGTGTCCCCCACCTTCTCATTGGCAGGACAATATGAGAAGCTGAAAAGTCCTTGACCACTTGGCAACAAATAAGAATATCAGTGTGTTATCAATGTTATTCTCATCCTAAATCCAAAACACAGTACTGTACCAGCTACAAGGCAGAAAATTAACTTTATCCCTACTGACAGGACAACAGTCTATTTTGTTATTAATGACATGGGAATTTTTTTAGTAATACATCACTTAATTTTTTTCCTGCTGCAAGACTTTTGGTCCTTTTAAATTGTGGAGGCAGAAAACTGATTTTTCTTTTCTTTCCAGTAACCTGTGTCTGCATGCACATAAACAGTTATGCTTGTACATAAATATATATAACTGTACATAAATACACAGATATACTTTCCTCCTCTCTTCTTCCTTCAATTCTCAACCCTTGTCTCTCTTGTCTTAAGGTAACCCAAGTCATTCAATATTTGCTTTCAAGGTAGTTATGATTTTTAGACTTATGATTTTTTTACTTTGTTCTCCCTGGCCAAGGTTTTGCTTGAAAAGCAGGGCAAATACTCTGTTCAGCATTCCAGCAGGAGTCTTGCCAGCTTTGAACAGGGAGGAAGGACTGCTCTGTACTTTTACTTGCTCCTCATGTTCAGATACAATGTCTGCATTTTTGCAGCTGACTGATACTTTTGGCACATGTTCAGACTAGCATCCCCTATAGCGTCCTAACATTTTTTTCTTTTTTTTTTTCAGGTTATCTTTTTTCTAATGTAATCTCCTCACATTTGTTTTAGTCTGTATTAGTGTAGCTGAATATTGCTGCTGTATTTGCTGTTTATTGCACCTGTCCATATAGTTCCTCACTAATTCCTTCTTTTTTTTTTTCTTTCCTCTATTTATCATCAACATTTTAAATCCTAACCTTGCCTTTGAAAGCACTCTCAAGTTTCTATCACCTGAAAATATAATCAACTAATAAGGAAGCCAGTGATCAGCAGGACAAAAACTGCACAACCTCACTCAATATTATCTGCTGTTTCAAAGGTAATAGCTGCTCTTTGAGCAGGCTAACCTAAAAATTTTGGTACAAATTTTAATTTAATTTCATACATTTCACTGGTCACTGCTTTGCCAGTGAAACAACAACATGGTGAGTGGAAAATCAAAATGTCTACTGCTTCTCTCTTCTAATTCCTTGCAGCTCCTCAAGTTCTTCCAGTGCCCTATGCCAGTGGTCCCACAAAGTTGGAGAGGTCTCCTTTGTCTCAGAGGTCTCTAGTTTCCCTTTACTGTATCCTAGGTCATGATCCTACCCCCAGCTACTCAAATTGTCTTATCTGCCAGCTCATTGTTGACATTTTCTCATCAAACACCTCAGCCTATTAAGAGACATGTCTTGACCACTGCCAAAATTTGGGGGTTCTGGAAGCAGGAATCAACCAAACTAATGGGACAGCAGTAAATTGTACATGGCAAGGCTGAAAGTGATTAATTCTATGTCTTTCACTTTAGAAAAAGACTGGAAGATCTTAAAAATGTGTGTTTCTCAGACGAAATAACACATTCATACAGCCCAAGTGGTATAAGCAAGTTGTCAAGAATATTAGGAACCATTTAGAAAGCATTTTTAAATAGCAGTGGATGCAGCGATGCTTGCCTGAGTGTTCCTGCATCCTGAAACACTTAATCAGAAAACTCCCCTGTTTCTATAAATATATTTGATTTGATAGTTGATAGTTAATTTGAATATCAACTTTGAAGCCCAGTGATGTCATGTGGCTGTTGACACTTACTATTTAATCACTGTTAATGGAATGTGGGAAAAAGATGGGATTTAAACCACTAAGGGTTGGAAACTAAGGATTCAAAGTGTGGAAGAGAGCAGAGGAAATTATAAGAAGAGGGTAGAGGGAAAAAAAAAAGGTTAAGAATGAAAATAGAAGTGGGCAGAGGAGGGGCAGATTTTTTCAGAAAGTAACATATGTGACAAGAAAACATTTGGACAATTAAATAAAAGCTTGTCTGGGAGTTCTATGCCAACTTTCTACTGACGTCAGTGGGTGTTGTGTTCCCTGCACTGCAGACAGCATATAGTCCTGAATTTATACCTCCTGCTATAAATAATCAGATTTTGATGTAGCCAATAAGCTGTATTTATAAATATAGATTTATATGTGTAAATCCGATAAGCATGTGAAACCTGTAAGCCAGTAAGGTAACAGAACAAGTGAAACTGACTTTTAAATTAAGATGTTTAGAAACAAATAGACATTCTCCGTACCTGCTGTTTATAGAGACTGTGGGGTCAATCCGGGTGGTGTTGTCAGGCTGCGTTTAGCAGCCATATGGGGACCTGAGCGGGTTTTTTTGGCTGAAGGTAAAATTCCCGCACAGATACATGACTCCAGAAGGGGGAGCTTCAGCAAGCACAATCTCAGTAAAGTCAATTTGCAACGTAATATTTAAATAGTTGCTCTCTTACAAACAGATTTCACACTTTTGGTCATTGTAGAGGCAGAATTTGATCTTAGGTAATGCCCCAACTCTTCTTTGACACTGAAAACTATCATTTATGGTTTTTATTATTTTTTTAAATAACACCTGATGACAACTAAATATAATCTTAAATCTTCTTAAAACCAAATATATGTAAACTTAGACACACGTTTAAGTAAGTTAGGCATAAAACTGTAACTTTGAAAATTGCTGTAATAGGTTTTCATCTGTGTGCCTGAAAGTAAAGAACAAACTGGCTGCTTTCCATTCAGGCTAGGTAGGGAAAAAAATACATGCCTTTTCATTTATTGATAGCTTAAATAATGAATAGGGTCTCCAAGTTTAGATATTTCTAGGGCATTCTATTAATTTGAGTTTCTTGGGAGGACAATATAAGCGCACAGTTGTTCCGAACAAACTAACCTGCAGGTGTATTTATGTGCTTTTATGTGCACAAGTGCATTAAATCTGAAAGAAAACAGAAAGGAGCTTGAAAACAGAAGTGGGCAAAGATACACTTATAATTAAGCCCTTGGTGAAATCCAGTAATAGGTTTTCAGGGGCAAAGTGCTGATTAAAAATACAGGAGTTAAGAAAACAAATAGTGAATCACTTGTGACAAGATCAAAACATTTTGAGTTCCTGCATCTCTGCCTTGGGGTAAAGATTGTCCAATAGCTTTCAGGGTAAGGAGACAACAGAAACATACAGAGCACTACTCTTAGAGGTTTTGCACAAATTCTCTATCTTCCTTGGAGATCTTGAAAACCTGGCAATAGGTACCTGCAGAATAACATTATCTCTCAAGTGACAACAGCAATGCAGTATGTTCTGGATGTGTCCCCCTCTGATAAATATTGGAATAATTTAAATTTTTATTACCTAAGTCAAGAGAATTTTGAAAAATATATCCTAGAAACATTTAGAAGACAAAAAATCCAGACATTAATTTATCCCAATTTTTATCCTTCCTGGCCACTAGCTCATTACCATTTACTAACTAGTATTTCAGCTATCAAATATAGCTGAGCGTTTTCCAAGATTGACTGGTAAGGTTTATACCACCCCTCCCACCCCACCCCACCCCCAGATAAATAGAGGCAAAGAATATAAAAACTGTCTACAAAGTTTATTTAGAAGAAACTTATAGTATCAAACTGTGGCCTAGTTCAAGGTTTTCAGTCTATTAAAATTGTGATGGACTGTAATACTCAGAAAGTATTCACTTCCCAACTTGGGCACTGATACAATTTACTATATATGCAATGGTTTAATTTACAACTCTTTCAAGTAATTCAATTTTTACAGGTATTGAAAATTGGCAATATGTCAAAGAGTAACACTTTCCAAGGTATTCAAATCATATCAGATCAATTTTTGATATAGTATGAAAAATTATAAAATTACTAACCAAATAAAGTAGAACTAAACCAAGAAATCATGGCTTAAAGGACTTAAATATTTTCTAAATTACATAGGGTACAGTCACTTTCTCTGGAATAGACATTTCTAGTCAAAGGTAAGCATAAAATTGTTCTCTTTTTAGATCTCTATCTGTATTCTACCTATTCATTGTGTGTCCAACATAAAGCTCATTAAATCTGGTGTTATTCTTTCTGTTGGTTTGAATGAACTTTAGAGCACAGTCTCCTTTACACATCCAATGTATAACTACATCTGAATTTTATTTGCTGTTATGATATAAAACATATCCTCAGCTTTCTGCTACAGTTTCCAGATTCTTGATACTTTTTGCATAATAAATTTTAAGCTGCTGGGCAATAAACTTTTTTTCTTAGTTATTTTTTCGTGGACTACTTTGATATATTCTTTGTCCCTTAGGGTTCACAGTTTCACATTTTATATTCACCTGCATATTAAAAGGCCATTAATATTATCTATTTGCTCCAAGTGAAACTAGTATCTTATGTTTGGCTTTTGAAAAAAGCATCTATTCAAAGCCTTCAGAGAATGCAGAATCTGTAACTTCCCCTGCTAGTTTGTTCTCTTTGTGCAACATGGGCACTGTTAAAACATGCCGACCTTCCATACCTCTTGCTGTAAGTCCACAAAGTCACTAAACAGATACTTTACAGGTTTTAGGAAAAAAAAAAAAAAAAGTAGTAAATTTTAATAAAAGAGGATCAGGAATTGAATGAGTAATCAAAATACCAATGTAAGGAGTATGGCTCCGGCATGTGTCACAACTTCAGAGTTCTTCAGATTCTGCATAGTATATCCTTAGGTTTCGTTCAGTAACTCTACCAGTGCTTAAAGCAATGTAACCATACAAGAACTTTCTCAATGATCCCCTACAAAATCCATAAATTATGACAGAGTAATGTTAATCTTTAAAAGTGTGATAATTATGAAGCATTTTGTGTGTCTGAGCTAGTTCATGGAAATAGAGATTTAAAAGTATCATGTTGATTTAAGCGGTTAAAATCCACAAAGTTCAGTGTGATTTATAATCCAAAGTTACACACAAGTGTTTGTGGTTTTCCTAGTATTAAGATTATTACAAAATGTAGTTACAGATATTGGCAATGTCAAGCAAATCTGCATATTTTTAGGATTTTTAATGACTTAATTTAGAGAACCATCTATGAAAATAGTGAAAAGTATGAACGTCCCCTTCAATAACACTGTATTTTGCAGTCACTGATATATTTCAGCAACCATTGCAAGTTATGAAATTAAATATGAAGTAAAATAGAAAGGATGACATTTTGAAGGAGAAAGGCATTGTTGTTTATTATACTTTATTTATTTATTAGAATAAAATTTGACTGCCCATTAGGTCAAAAGAGTACTAAATTATTCTATTAACATATCAGAAATGTGTGATAGAGAGATATATAACTCTTAAAATAGTACCAAAAATCAGTAAGCATCAAATGTTCTTCAAAATTCATTTGCCAATATCAAAATGCTGATGTTTTGAGCATCTCACACATTTGCATACATTCACCTATGCATGCACACACACACACACACACAAAAGGTGTCTCTTTATTCCAGATTTTACTGTAATTTGCATTCCAGAACAGATTTTAGGTAACTTTTGTAATAACTACTGATGAAAACCAATGAAATAAAGAAAAGACATATTTTGACTCTAAACATTTTTTTTCATATGACTTTTTGCCTTCATTATTTTAGGTATTTCTGAAAAATGCAGGGAACGCAGCTTTTCCAAGAATCCATATTCCTGGAAAATTAATACAAATTACAAACTTATTGCCCCTTTCTGTCTTTGTCCACACTCTGACCTGTCGAACACTCAGAGGTTATAGTGATAAAACTTTGTTCAGCACATGAACAACTTAAACTGTGGTAAATTTGCTTTGTCAGCTGGTCTGAAGTCAGAGCTCTAGGAATAATCCTGTGTCCAGTTTTTGCCTTTGGCCATATGACATTGCCTGAAGGAAACAAGATTTTTAATGTAGACAGTTGTCCCACCTGTACTACTAGCTTTGGCCTGCACTAAGCGATAGCTTGTGCTCAAAGGCTAAATAGACTGAGCATACAACCAAAAAGCATGGACATGATGCCAGTTTTGTTCAAGGAAAAGGACTGATCCCCACTTCAAATGGAGGGGCACCTGTTGAAAGCATAAAAAAAGGGCGGCCTGGATGATTTAAAATTTTTGATGGTGACCAACAGGCAAGGAATGAATGTCTGCATCTGAGACCTTACCCCCATAATTCATCTGAAATACTTACCAAAAATTAACCTTAATATCCTGAAAAGTATAGCAGTAGCGTATCATGAGTGCTTAGACAACGACTCCACAAAAGATTGCAAAAAATCTGCTCAGTACCTGCAGAGAAATGCACCAGTACAAGTTTGCTAATGAACAGCTCCACATATTTCATATCTAGTCCTTTTTGTTGTCTACTTAAGATAATTTAGGTAACCCTCATTCAAAGCTTCTTGAACAACCTGTTTTACAGAAAATACGGTGAAATAAAAGCAACTCAAAATTTTCAAAATATGACATCATATTCCCTCCTACCATATCCTACCGTATCCTCTATCTTAAAACCTTGCATCAATTGCCTTAAATTGAACAAAAATATCTCTGATTCCTGAAAAGTGCTCATAAAGTCTTTGAAATTATGTTTTCTGGAAGAACAGCTTAGGTTAAAAGGCACAAAACGAGGTAATATATAACAGAAAGCAGAAAGCTGGATTAAGGTGGAATACCTGGAGTCTTAGAGTTACGTGAAGACAGTGGAAAATGGACATAAAATGGCCTATCATATGAACGTCAGCCTTTTACAGCCACTTTATAGTTTCTCTGCAGTGTTGCATGTAACTGATTTAGTACAGGACAACAGTGAGTTGAGCCTGAAAAGTGGTTGGACCTGATTCATGATTCCTAATTCTTTTTTTTTTTTTTTTAAATATGCCTAAATATTTAAAAGTTTTTTGTGAAGGATTTAACTTTAAGCAGTTTAGAAATATTTCAGTACAGACAATATACACTTTAATATTTTTTTTAAGCTTATACAATGTAAAAAACCCCACATTGCAAATAAAGGTTGATTTTTATAAAAATGAAACTTTCAATGAATCTGACACATTCAAATAATATAAAAGTATGGAGGAAGAGAAGGGAAGGGAAGGGAAGGGAAGGGAAGGGAAGGGAAGGGAAGGGAAGGGAAGGAAGGGAAGAGGTCTTGTTATAACATTACTGGGGATAGAACAGTTATAGCAATGCTACTCCATCCCATGAGAGACAATGTGGTTGATCAGTTTAATGTTTCCACAGCTGTAGGGTAATAAATGTTGACTGCACCCAATTTTGTGATCATCACACTGTATTTTACCATACACCAAGTCAAGTGGTAGATCTACTATTGGCAAAGAACCTCTCAGCTCTAGGCTGTTGAACCCATATAAGTACACATCCTCTTGCTTTCCTATCTGCTCACCAACTGTAAGTGCCTCTTATTGACTATTACTAATATATTTTAGACTTCTCTCTCTCACAGACACATAAACAGACAGACAGACACACAAGGTAATTTCCTGTTTGGAACTCTCACTAAGCTTTCCTTTTATAGTTTTTTTTTTTCTAAAGGTTCTTTCCTCTTTTCCTCTGAAACCTTTCGAATTTGATCAGCAGCAAGGGTAAAACAAAATGCTTAGGCAGAAATGCTGTGCTCTAAGTAGGCATTAATGAATAATGGAGAAAGTAATTGATGCACATTCTTAATCATTCTGTCTGACTGAGAAATTGCTGAAGAGTTACTCTGAGTTTTAGGTGTCTTTTTCCTTTATTAAAAACTGCCAGAAGGATCCAAAGCTACCCTTTCAGTTATTACCAACAATTCAGGTTGTTCATTTGATACCCAATTACTTTCGCACTCAGGAAACCCTATTCATTGTGGGCAGTTCAGTGTGAAAAACTGACAAGGAATGTAGAGAAAAGTTGGGATAGTTGTTACCCAGCTGTGTTCCAGACTTTGTAACACCATGTGAAAATGTTCGCAGCACTGGGATCAGAACAGAATGTCCCCAGCTTGCTTGCTTTCTCTGTTCCTGAACTGTATTGATGATGGAACATATAGTTGATTGCACACAGCTCACTTCGTTCAGTTAAATAATTTCCCAATATTTATGACTGTTCCCTTAAAGAATGTCCAGGAAACAGCACAGATAATAGTGGGGCACTTTTGTGACTTACTGCTAGTGTGCCACCAGATCAGTGGAAATACAGAGTAAATCGCCCTTATTGAAATATTATACAAAACTCATAGGGTACACGATTTCATTTACTCTTTGAAAACCTGAGACTTTTGCCACAGATTACATTTGTTTTCCACTTAATTGTCTGTTTCATTATCAACCATATGTTTTAATATGTAAAAAATTAAAAGGTGGTCTTTAAAACAGAAATAGAACAAGAGTTTCCAACAAAGAGAACCGCTGTGACACTTTTTATGTAAGTGTTCTCATTTGTGTTTTGTAGTCCTCATGGAAGGTATTTGTCTGAATGAAGAAACATGTTTTAGTATGAGAAAAGAATTGAAATGAGGGGCATCTGTATTTGCCAGTTTAAGGAATCTACATGAAGTTCATAAGTTCTTGGGGGAGTATTCACATCACAAAATCATCAGTGCATATAGAAGCTGCTGCAACTGTCAGCTTTGTGACACCTGTATTACAGATCAAGTGTGATAAAGAGCAGGTTATCATATACATCATCCAACTGCATGAACAATATTTGCACTAGGGAAGATGACCATTCTAGAAATATTTGCTGGCATAGAAGAAATTTTCAGGGGGAAAGATGTGCATAGAAGAATGTAGCTGAGTGAAAAGATGGCAAGTTTTTGTCAGAAATGAAGGGTCATAGGGCCATACTCTGCTAATGAAAAAAGAGGAGAGGAGAGGAGAGAGGAGAGGAGAGGAGAGGAGAGGAGAGGAGAGGAGAGGAGAGGAGAGGAGAGGAGAGGAGAGGAGATATAGGTATTTCAGTGGCATGAAGCTTTACAAAATTTCTCTTTTCAGTGCGCAGAATGGACTGTTCAGAAAGCTGCTTAATAAGATACCATGGGAGGCAGCCCTCGAGGGCAAAGGAGCCCGCTCAACAGGGTTGGATACTCCTCAAGAAGGAAATCTTGGTGGCACAAGAACAGGGTGTCTCAGTTGGCAGGGAAGGAAACCAGCTTGGTGGACTAGAGAGATCCAGGAAGATATTCAGAAAAAGAGGGAAAAACAGGAGCTTTGGAAGAAGGGGCAGGTGTCTTGGGATGACTATAGGAATGTAGTGAGATCATGTAGGGAGAAAGTCAGAAGGGCTAAAGCTGAACTGAAACTCAGACTGGCCAGTTCTGTAAAAGAGAATAAAAAGTCCTTCTACAGGTATATTAACAGTAAAAGGAGGGTCAAGGAGAATCTCCAGCCCTTATTGGATGTGGGGGGAACATTAGTGACAAGGGATGAGGACAAGGCTGAGGTACTTAATTCCTTCTTTACCCCAGTCTTTAATAGTAAAGTTGGATATTCCCTGAGTACTCATCCTCAGGAACTGGCTGACAGGGAGGGGAAGAATAACAAAGCTCCCATGATTCAGGTGGAAATGATTAGTGACCTACTTGGCCAGTTAGACACCTACAAATCAATGGGGCCAGATGGGATCCACCTGAGGGTACTGAGATAACTGTCAGATGTGCTAGCCAAACCTCTTTCCATGAGCTATCAGCAATCCTGGCAGACTGGGGAAGTTCCACTGGACTGGAGGCTGGCAGATGTTACACCCATATATAAGAAGGGCCGGAAGGAGGATCTGGGGAACTACAGGCCTGTCAGTCTGACCTCAGGCCCAGGGAAGATCATGGAGAGGGTCATCTTGGGAGCTATCATGCAGCACATGCGTGATGGCTGGGGGATCAGGCCCAGTCAACATGGGTTTACAAAAGGTAGATCCTGTCAAACTAACCTGATCACCTTCTATGACAAGGTGACCGGCTTAATGGACGAGGGGAAGGCTGTGGATGTGGTCTACCTGGACCTCAGTAAAACCTTTGACATGGTTTCTCACAGCATTCTAACTGAGAAACAGGCTGCCACTGGACTGGATATGTAGGCCCTCAGCTAGGTTAAAATCTGGCTGGATGGACAGGCCCAAAGGGTGATGGTAACAGGGAACAAATTCCAGCTGCAGGCCGGTCACGATTGGCATCCCCCAGGGCTCAGTCTTGGGTCCAGTTTTGTTCAATATCTTTATCAATGACCTAGATGAAGGGATTGAATGCTCCCTCAGCAAGTTTGCAGATGACACTAAACTAGGAGGAAGTGTTGATCTGCCTGAGGGTAGGGAGGCTCTTCAGAGAGATCTGAACAGACTGGATCCATGGGCTGAGACCAATGGGATGAAGTTTAACAAGGCCAAGTGTAGAGTGCTGCACATGGCACATAACAACCCCATGCAGCACTACAGGCTTGGGGGAGACTGGTTGGAGAACTGTCGGCTTCTAGAGAAGGACTTAGGAGTGTTGGTTGACTGCAGGCTGAATATGAGTCAGCAGTGTGGCCAGGTGGCCAGGAAGGCCAATGGCATCCTGGCTTATATCAAAAATAGTGTGGCCAGTAGGTCTAGGGAGGTTATTGTGCCCCTGTACTCAGCATTGGTGAGGCTGCACCTCAAGTACTATGTCCAGTTCTGGGCTCCTCACCATAAGAAGGGCATTGAGGTCCTAGAGCAAGTCCAGAGAAGGGCAACCAGGCTGGTGAAGGGGCTGGAGGGCAAATCATATGAGGAACAGCTGAGGGAGCTGGGGATGTCTAGCCTGGAGAAGAGGAGGCTGAGGGGAGACCTTATCACCACCTACAACTACATGAAGGGAGGTTGTAAAGAGGAGGGTGATTGGTCTCTTCAGCCAGGTGACAGGAGATAGGACAAGGGGAAATGGCACAAAGCTGTGCCAGGGCAGGTTCAGTTTAGAGTTGTTGGGGCCTGGAATAGGCTGCCCAGGGAGGTGGTTGAGTCACCTTCCCTGGATGTGTTTAAAAAAAGGGTAGATGAGGTACTTAGGGATATAGTTTAGCATAGGATGGGAACGGTTGGACTTGATGATCCTAAAGGTCTTTTCCAACCTAGTGATTCTGTGGCTCTGTAATGCCTACTGGAGGGGTTGTGGGGGTGGATCTCTGATCTGAATCTCTGGATAGTGCATAACAGACTCAATGGACTGGTGTCCTACATAACAAGTTTTATGTACTGGTATTCCCAGCTTCATTAATCAGGACTTCATAAACTTCATAAGTCAGGGCAACAAGATTTTCCTCAGGCAGTATTTAAGAAATAATGCTTCATGGTGTCCTTTGAATAACTGGAAATGATCCCCTCTGTTCCTGAATGAGGAAGATTTAATGGGGAGACCTATGCAACTTTGTAGGAGTCTCTATCAGTGAGTTGGATTCAGCTGCGCATGAAAGTTTATTTACACTCATTCAAAGACCATTGCAGAGCTAAGGTCAATTCTCAATAATATTGCCTGGGATTTCCCTAGGAAAAGAAGGGGAGAAGGGACCATGTGAATCAATGTGTATGTCTGCATGCTTGCTGAGGGAACAACCGTTCATTACTTAGTGCCACCCCCACCACTCAGTTTCCATCACTTACAGAGCTGGATAACCAGAATTGCCTCCAGCAGCCCTTCGGCCCAAGTCAAATATCATTCTTCTCATTCTGCCCACTAACTCCTCCAAGTAGGGAGTTTTGTAGCAGCTACAGCATTTTGGAGGGAAGGAAAATTTAACATTATGAACACAGGGCATTTCCTGACAGCTAACATCAACGCTAAAGAGTGTTACTAACCATGTCTAACTCACACATAAGACCACAGAAAATAAGGACCTTTCTTCAGTTATAAAGAGAACCCATGTCAGGTAATTTCTTCTATTAATGAACTTTAAATTTCTGCCATCTAAAAATTAACTGATTGTTTGACTCTTCAAGTTGTTCTAGGGTCCAGATGGGTTCCTGCGAGCACAGCTCATCTCTCATGTCCAGCTTACCTCATGTTGTTAGCTACTTTATACCAGAATTATTTTTTTTGCCAAAAGTTATTTTTCATGTAGTTTGCACTTTTCCTTCCATTGTTTTTATCTCATTTATTCTCAATGATACTGAAAATAAAATATTGTGATGTTTTGTAAAAATAAACTCACTTATTCTCTTATAGTGCTTATATAAGAACTTTTAACAAAACTGAATCCTGATTTTCGTATGTTTTGAAACTTCTGAAACTTCATGACTGAAATCCATCTGCCATCCATAGGAAAATAAAACTCACTAAATGTTATTATCAATGTCTGTTTTCTTTATACATTTCAGAGACAAATAAATGAAGCATGCACAGTAGCTTTACCTTTGTGAAAATAAATTTAAAAATGAAATACAATTTTTAGCTCACTGATAAATTCTAAAATTCTACAACATTTTTTTCAACACCATTTCAAAGGTGGCTTTCATCCACATACTCAGGTTCAATAGACATTATTTTGAAAACCATGCACAATTTTTTAATGAATTAGAACCTTTATTTGGATTACTATAACATACTGCACAGAAATTTTGTGCATTATGTATACACATAGCTTGTGTATACAGCTCTTGAGAATTTAATGGAAATGTTTTTCTGATATGGATTTCTATTAAGCAGTTGCAATATAGAAAGTTTCATAGTCTCTTTTCAATTCTGTAGGAATATTTTATAGGGATTGATTGTGTGAGTAGTGTATGTGCATAAATGAATTAAAGCTATTTATGTGTAGAAGTTTTATCTAAAATGTTTTTCTTGTTTTGATCAGTGTAACTGAGAGCAGAATTTATCCCATTAATAAACAGAAATTGATAAAAGTATGCCAGCATTTCATACTAAAATGTGAGTTCCGCATACTTCTCCTATCTTGCAATTATCACAGAAGATTAGGAATACTATGTTCTCAGCACGAGCTACATTTGCATATTGTATTGCACATAATTTTTACCCTGTTACATACTCTCTCTAAATGAGCATTTTTTATTTATTTATTTTTTTTAAACCCCAACAAAACTCCGTCAACCAATGAAACAAAGCCTGATTGACTGCTGGGGGATTTTTAAAATTGGCATTGTCTAGTGACTTGTGCTTCAGCTGTCTTTTCACAGCTGTCCCAAGAGGGAAAGAAAATAATACTGGCTTTTGCCACACTTGTAAAATTGTTATTCTGTTGGGAGGGATGATCAGAACAGAGCTGATCAAACCATTCCTTCTGGTTTCTCTAAGAAACTGCAGTGATGCTTATTTTAAAAATAGGCTTCTCATCCACTCCCTCTTACAAAATTTAGAGTATCTGAGCCCTCTAATGAAATGTGTTTTACATTAGATACACTATCTAAACAATTCCTGGAGCAGAGAGAGATCTCAGCACTTCCAGTCCTAATTAACCTGTGGGTTTCCTCTTGTGGTATGACTCTGGCCTATTAAATCTTGTATTTCTTTCTGCAAAGTGGCACAAGTTCAATGGGAGGCATGGAAAGTGTCTTTTCCTTTCAGAAAATTGTATACCGGCAGCTAGAGAAAGCTTCTGGGAGGTGGATGCAGTAGAATTGAATTCCCTCCAGCTGAAGCAAGAACTGAATCCTGTTCAATCTCTAAGCCCTTAAAGAAAATGGGTTTGTAGCACAACCGCTTCCTTTGGTGATCTTTTAGAAAAAAATGTGGATTTTCAGACACCCTGCCAATGTCTGAGAAGATTGCTTTCATAGAGAAATCCCTCATTTCTGGATTCCATTCCCCATTTCCCCCATCCAGAATCCCATTTCTGGATGGGGGTAGTAGAGATGGGCGGTATTGCACATTTCTACAATGTGGAATTACAGAGATTTAACAAGCTTAATGTTAGACATGCACATATGTCAAATTTATATGCTACCAGTTACAGGGATGTTTAGGACAAAAGGGATAAGTGGAACAGGAAAACATTTGTGAAATGGACTTGAAGTTAGATAACGTAAAATCCACTTGTTCCCTATTTTTAAATAATTATGAACCTTTTATTTATGCTAGGAGATTCACATCAGAGCACAGGCACTGGAAAAGCTGGTTATCCATATTGTTAAAATGCTAGTGCACTCTGGCACAACATCACTTAGTTCCAACTAGTACGCTTGAAAATAATTCTCAGGCATGAATTGGAAATTAGCACAGAGTGGGAATCATTCCCAACAGACAGTTTTAATGTTGTTAGCTTGGTTTTGATGGCAAGAGAGCTTAATAGTAAAGATGTGCCAGTTGGCTTCAGTGTCAAAGCAAGCCCTAGGCTCTGTTGAGTTTGCTAGTGTAGATACAGTCCTATTAGTTCTAACATCTAAATCTAACCTACATCTTACTGGATTTTGCAGAGAAGGTGGAGGTTGGTTTGGGGTGCTGGACCTTTTGATTTGGAAATGATCTTGCAAATTGCTGTTCATATAAATTGTACCTCAAACAGTTCCACTAGCTGCCTGCAAGGTCACAACAAACATTTATGAATGAGGTTTTGCAGAACCAGCACATGGTGGGACAGGTGAAAAATAGAAATGTAGAATCTGATTCCTGTGTGGTAGTGCATTATGCTACCAGGGAAACCAAAATCCTAAACACCAAAGCAATCTGTCCCACCTTTGGATTGTGTGTCCATCCATCAGCTCATCCTGTAGCCTTTCCCCAAATCAGTAGCCATATGGATTTCACTTTATTCATATCTCTTTATATAGGCATCTGGTGAAAAACTAGTGACCTTTGTAAGAATAAGTACATTATTCCTCAGTGTGCAGTAGTTGCATGAGTGGTATGGTTTCTCCTTTTCATCCTTTTATTTTTATTCATCCTGTGACTTTCTCACATTGTTGTCTATTTCCCTAACAAGTTTCTTCCTTGAATAAAAAGGAATATTATGTGCTATGTGTACTTGTCTTAAATATTAAAAGCTAAGAAACAAGGTACTAGTAATTATTTTGAATCAGAAATTAATGGCTGTTGTTGTTGTTGTTGTTGTTGTTGTTGTTGTTGTTGTTGTTGTTGTTGTTGTTATGATGATGATGATGATGATGATGCTGCTGCTGCTGCTAAATGTCAGTTATGGTTATTATGCTAACATCAAGAGCCCCAGTGAGGAAATGGAACATCAGGTTCCTAGGGTAGTTTGAACTGTACAGGTCTGAACCTCAGTTTGGAAAGAAACATGCAATAATAGTCAAATTAAAGAACTGAAGGGCCAAGAAATAAAATCAATTGGACAGTTCCCTCTTCTCCCATTCATACACAGTGACATCTACCACAACTCTCCATGCATCCTATGCTTTCCACACACTTCACCACCTCTACTCCTTACATAGCTGTATGGCCTGCTTTATACTTCTCTCCTTTTGTTATTACTGTTAGTATTTGTAACCTTTTTTTTATTACCAAAACAACCCTAAAAGAAATTGCAGCCATGTTCACACTTCATTTTTGACTACAAACTCTCACAGAGTCCCAATGATACCTCTGCCATCCATTTCTTGCATTCCCTTCTCATGAAACTAAAGTAATGGGGACTACATCCTTCCATTTGTGGAAATATTCAATCTTAGAAGTCTTGACAGGTAGAAGTCTCTGGATGTTGCCCAGCCCAGATTTTCCACATGCAGAGGGATTGTATCACCACTGTCAGGTGGCTTTCTTTTACGAAGTCCTAGAAAAATCCAAGGATGGGAAGTTCACCTTTATGTCTTGCTGGGTAATGTGTCCTAGTGCCGCACTACCTTACTGGAGAAGTTTTCCTCCTCTCTGATCTGAGTGTCTCCACTCACATTTTCTGGCCAGCTATGTCTTCTGCTGCTACCACAAAGGCTTTGGCTCTGTCATCTTTGCAACTGATTTTCAAGCTGTTGTAGACTGCTATTAGATTGCCCCTAGTCTGCCTTTTCACCTAACTGATGAAACATAGGTTTCCTCAGCCCACTCTAGAGGTGATGTGTGAGTAGGTTGGCAGTCTTCATATCTCTCATGAACTGGCAGATTCCAAACCAATGGTTGCAACTCCTCCATCCTCTCCCTTTGCTCTCTTTCTCCTCCTTTACACCTGCCTACAAATTTTTACAGTGGACTCCATGAGATTTTGTCACTTCTTTGTCTCCTTTCCTCTACACATAATTCCTAATGCTGTTCCCTTCTCTCTCATTAATAACAATAATACAAATTTCTTGTTAGTGATATTTGGTTCTCTGTTTGCAAGTTTGGTTTTGCACTTCATATGCAGAAAAAAATATCATCTTGGTGTTCATTTGGGACAGCTGTAATTTTTTTGTTGCTGATATCCTCTTTTATGACCATCATCTGTTTTTTACTGCAAGGATCTATTGCAGTGTTCTGTAGCTGAACTCTTCAGTGGCATTCTGTTGATGAGTGATTTCTTCTTGTTTGTGGTAACGGTTGATGAATTCTTCTTCTCCCAGGCTCTCTCAGCTCAGCAAAGTTTTTCCATCTGTCACTTCCATCCATACCAGCTTTTTTCCCTTGTTTCTCACTCTTCAGTGTAACACATGGCATGACTGTCTCATTCCTTTGCTCAGAGAATCTGTGTAGAATATTTGGTTTCATTAAAAGCTTGAGACCTGGCAGAAAGATCTGTTGTTTCCCTTGCCCTGGCTACTACGCTCGGGGTCAGATAAAATTGAGTTCAGTGGGAAGGGAGCAGATTGCCTGCTGGAGAAGAGACTTGTGCTCAGCTCGGGGAAGTTCTAGAGTATAAAGTGAAAGGAAAAAAAAAGTTACTAAAAACTGAGTAAACAGAGAAAATGCTACATGAGAAAGGACCAACTGACTTTTAAGAAAAACAAAAGAAAAAAATAAACAAAAAACCTGATACATAAAAACCAACCATACCGCTTTCTTTTGCATATTCACAGCCCATTAGATAGTTTGATGTATTCATTTGAGAAAAGTATGCGGCCAGGTGAACTCAGAATTCTGGATGATCCAACATCCTGCCCAGATGCCTTACTGGACTACTCACTACTCAGCCTGCAAAAAACATCAGCATCCAATTCCTACACTGGTGCTTTCAGGATGAAAGTTGCTAGAGGAAATTCTTGGAGAAAGCTTACTTCCTTACAAATTTGTTACATTCTTCAGTCAGTACTAACATTTTTCTTGCTAAAATAAATCAAATTCTCCAAATTAATAGATTTCCATATCTAAAATCACAGCTTCTATTTTCTTCAACTCATTCGTCACAACCTCCTTCTGCCCCCATTTTTCTCTCCTCAGAGGACCTTGCCAATTTATTTTGAAAGGAGATAAAATGTCTCTCCGTTCTCTTTCTTTGATTTTTTTTCCCCCATCTTTTCCCTTCTCACCCTCTCATGTTTCTCCTATGTTGAGAATGAAGAAGGTTTTCATTCTGTTCTCCTCTAACTCCATAAAGTGGTCTAGAGAGTCTCATTGCATGTTCTTACCTCAAATTATGACACTTATGACCTCTTTAACCTTTGTTTTTCAACTCATGTGACAAAAATTTTCTATATTTTTCTAATGTTAGAAAAAACAAACCAAAACAGAAACAAAACGTCTTGAACACACCCTTTATTTCTTTTCTTTTTTTTTTTTTTAGTGCAAAACTAATTTAATTTCTCATTTCCATCAAAAACCTGTTCAGGTGTGGCTACTGTGTGCTGCAGTCTATAAAAGTCTTATTACCTTTTTCATTTCCGATGGCAAATACCAGAACCAATGTTCCAATTTCATTCACTGCTCTGGCTGCCGTCAGCAGTCATCTATCTTTAACATTGCCATGCATTTTTTCTTGAAACAAAGTCCTCTTTTGCTATGGTGACTCTATCCTCTCTAAATCTCTGTTGTCATGTCCTATAGAGACTTCTCTTCATTTCTTCTTCTTCTATGTGGCTGTTCCATGTATCTCTGCTCTAAGAAGCTCTTCTAAACACAGGTAATCATATGCAAACGAATTCAACTGCAATTCACCCATCTGCCACTTCACAGTAAAGCAGTCTCTGTCTGTCTAAATCAAGATTTTGAACTGCTTCTCTACTATTTCCTCATGACTGGTCACTTCATCTAGCACAACACAGCTAAACAAGTATTTTAAAGAAGAATGAAAGAGCTTTTTCTCTTCCTTCCTAAATCTCCACGCAGAAAGATGCCTAAGTGTGTCATTGAAAGAGTATGACTCAGGTATCTTCTCTAGGTCCTCAGGTATAGGTTACATTTAAATAATGTGTCTTCCTTTTGTACAATACCTTAAAAAAAAAAGATTTTCAATTCATCCTATAATATAATCCCCCTGGATGGTCTGATTTCAAGGACCTGTATGGAGTATAGACATCTGCATCTGTGTTCTTTTTTTTTTTGATTCCTTTTTAGTCAGTGTAAAAAAATAGTTACTTACAGAGTGGAATTTTTACTAAAATAGACATCCAATCAAACATTTTAATTTTTTTCCTCAACAGTTCCTATATCTCTTGAAGGACTAGCTCATATTTAAATATTCATGCTGCAGATGTCTAAATTTCATCTAAATCATTTTTTTTTGTCTTTTCCATTTCTCTCTTTAACATTGTAGTTTCTTTCCTTTTGATGCTACTGAAGCAACTTTAGAGTTCACTTCAAAATAGTAACCCAGCTTCATTTCCCCAGGCTGTAACTTTGACTGTATCATCTGTTCTTATACAACCCTTCACTATCTATATCTTTCATTTGAAATCAAGTTTATGCTACTTGGTCACAGCCTTTCAGTATAGTTAAATACGGCTTTTTAGCAAAAATCAGATGAGTGTGTATAACATCAGATAGCTAAGGTACATATTACACTTTTTCTTTATATTCCCAGTGCATTAAATATTTTCTCTTTTAGTCTGTATCATGCATAATTCCATTCCTGATAGCTACTACTCAATAAAAAAGTTATACATGTGGTGTTACTGCCTTTATCATCAAGAGTCAGGAGAATATTTATCCTAACAGTATTTTCTTTTTTAACTTTATTTATGTAATCTCCAGACATATACATAAACAAAGAAACTTTTCTGTCAAGTTTATGTAACCTAGGATGCAGAAAGCTGTCACTTTATTTCATTAGGTTCAGATCCACCTCACAGAGCTGAGACATGAATTTACAGTGACTGAGTGCAACAGAAATAACATCACACTCCAGCTTAGAGAGCCAGTGCACATTTTTAATATGTATTTATTTCCATAAATGTAAGTGCTGAGCAGCTGATTTCATTAAAATTATGGCATATTACATTTAGGATCTCTATTTGCATATTTTCTGAAAGCTGAAGTATTAGTTTTTGAAGTGCAATTTTAGGCAATTTTTGCAGAGTGACAGATACAGATTTTCATTAGGATCACAGCAAGCTGTTGCCTAAGATTTGAACTCTAGAGAACAAGCCCCTCTAAAGATATGTTAAATTACTCTCAGGACTGTGTAGGCATGAACTACTTATGAAAAAAAAAAATTTAAAAAATCAAGGTTATGACCCCCTGACGTATAGTTCATTAAGAAACTAACAGTAATAAAAAAATAAATTACAAGCTTCCAAAAAAATCTGAAGTTGAATTATAATTAGATTACATGGGGAAAAGATCAGGAAACATTTTGTCTTGCTTTGATCTGATTACATGTCTATAGGAAAAAAAAAATCATCTTGGATGAAAAAAAAATAAAAATCACCTGAAATACTAAGGAGATTATGTTATGCTCTACTTTCTAAATTTGTAAACCCTTTTTTTTCTCTCAATGATATGACTTTTTATTCCTGGCTACATTCATACATTCTTATTAGTCTCATGATCCAGGTTCATAGTTCTGTCCCAAGGGAGACCTCCACTCATGTTTTCTCTGCCCTCTGTTTTCAAATGGGGAAATGAGCATAATTGATAGCTGTGCTTAGTTCCCTTTGAAGCTCTTGAGTACAGAACCTAGTGGAAAAAAAACACCCAGAAGTGGTTTGTTCATTTATGGGGGAAAGGAGACTGCAGAAGGACAAAGGAGGAAGGAAAGCTGGAAGATGAAGGAAAAATGGAAGAAAATCATGAGGGAACTGCAGCTGAAGATAAAATGCAATACAGTATCAGATTGCAAGAGCAGACAAAAGTATGAGTGAATTCCAAAAGTTGCTTCCTCCAGAGATTGTGTGTCACAGATGCTGCTGCTGCGGAAGAATAGGATTTAAACATCCATCAAAAGCCTGCTATTGTCCTGGTGGGAAAATAAATAGTTCAACATATTGCTCATCTAAACCAAAGTTGCCCTGTAAAGGCTTAGAAGGTTGGGAAACTTGGGACCCATGAAGGCTTCTTTCAATTTTCTCACTCACCCAGTTTTCTGGCTCTCTCCTTTTCCTCCCTCTCACTCTCTCTTTATATCTATAAATGTAGAGCACATGTATAATTAAAACCAACATTTACACTACATATAGTGTGCATATATGTATGTATGAATAGGTACAGGAAGGTATGAGTGTGTGTGTATATGTATATTTACACACACACATGTATGTAGGTATAAAATGTATATATATTCTTCTTTAGCCTGATTGAAATCAAGAAAAATATAATTTAGGAGCTGGCTGAATTCCAAAGTGAGACTGCATGCAGTAACTTCATGTATGTGTGTATGCATAAACACATTGAACATTCACAATTTCAATGTTCAAATGCAAAGTATTGATCAATGTTACAGTTTATTGAGGAAGTCTATCAGAACTGGAAACATGTCCAGAAAGAAAAACATATATCAAGTAACCTTGAGAAGTTTGGAATTCAAGCTGGTTGCATACCCAGTGTAACTAACCAGTACAGGTATTCAGTATCATTTTTTAAATGAGCTGGATGTGAAATCGAGTGGTTTTTTTCTCTTTTTCTAGGGGGAAACAAAAGGATTAGACAGGCTTTGGACAGAATTGCTTAAAAACACAGCAGATCTGAGGTTCTTTCATCTTCATCCCAGGAAATCTCTAGCCTGGACACAACTGAGAAGTGTAAAATTCTTCCTGCTTGTAAAACAGTTCTTGTAAATTTATCTGCTGAGCATGGCATGAAAAAATAAGAGTCAAAGCCCAGTTCACACTTTAACATTACTGCTGTTGGATTCTGTTGAAATAAATTAAAATCATTAGATTGCAGGCCAAGCCTTTATGTCAGTGTTGATTGGCACTTGGAAGAGCTGATTCTAAACTGGATACAGCTCATACAGAAAGTACCTTCTTTCTTACAGTGTTTAGTTGTGCATTAGAAGTCATGAATGTTCTTAACTTAGTTTCAGGATTTGTATAGCTGCTAAACCAGATGATATTCACCTCATTCTTCTTCCCTTCTACTTTATAACACCATAAAATTGTTATATGAGTTATTAATAAGGATCTAGACTTTTGACCTTTGATACTTGGCTGAGGATAAATTTATCAAAGTGGAGCTGTGGTAGAGCCAGTTGGAGTCTGTTGAGGTGTTAAGAATCTATATTCAGTGCTATTAAGGAAAAGTAATAAAAAAGTACTGCTGTTTGCGACTCTATTCTTAAAACGTGTTAAAAAATTGTCTGTGCTGGCCTGACAAAAGCTGATCATTAGTAGAGCTACTGTCATTGCTCCAATCTAGCTCAAAGAAGGTTCTGTAACATAACACAGAAAGGCACAGATGAAAGACTGCTTCACTTTTTATACTATTCTTTCAGTTTTCCCACAAAAACTGCAAGATACTTAGCTTAGACCCATAATTTTCCACAGACCCATAAACTAATCTCTATTTTATGAGCAGTGTGGACAAGAACCTCATGAAGTTCAACAAGGGGAAGTGCAAAGTCCTGCCACTGGGGAGAAATAACCCCATGCAGCACTACGTGCTGGCGGCCAACTGGCTGCAAAACAACTTTGCAGAAGAAAACCCAGGGTCCAGGTGGTCAGCAAGTTGAACATGAGCTATAACAATGTGTCATTGCAAGCAGGCAAACGACATCCTGGGATGCATAAAAAGCAGGTCAAGAGAGGTGATCCTCCCCTGCTAACTCTGTGGTGGTGAAGCAGTTGGAGTGCTGGGTCCAGTTCTGTGCTCCACAGTATAAGAGACACAGGCATATTTAAGCAGGTCCAAAAAAAGACTACAAGAAGGGATATGAAGAGACATACAAGGAAAGACACAGATATTTGGGACTGTTTGGCCTGGAAATGCAGAAGTTCAAGGAGTTCTTAGCGACGTGTGTAGTTACCTGACTGGTGGTAAGTAAAGAAAATGGACACAAAATTCTGGGTAACCAGCTTAGGCTGATCCTGTTCTGAGAAGAGGTTTTGGACTGGACAATCTCCAAAACTCATTTCCTCCTCAACTGGTCTGTGATCCTGTGTAGCTGTGAAATATGTGATCATATGTCTGGGAAACTCTCCATGAACCCCTCCTGTGGCCTGACTGTGCCATTACCATAGGTACTGGTCTCTTTGCTCCTGTCTTCCCCCTCCCAAAGCGGACAGGGCACTGCAGTGAATAGTGTGCTTACCAGTGATTTCCAGAAGCTAATGAAATGCTTGATAGCATAGCAAAAGGGTTGGTATCTTGTCACAGCCTTTTATTTAGGCCTCAGTAGTATCAGAGGCCAGCTGGCTTGAGGTGGAATCTGGCCATACCCAGAATACAATTGCTCCTAAAAAGTTAGGGGTAAGCCTCCCATCAGGCAGGTAGAGTGAGTCGCATCAGCCTCAGGACAATGTAGCCCTCCTAATTTTCTATATTGCTAGGTGAAGAGATGCATAGTGTTATGGAGGTACATATGTATTCCGATGTACATACGTGTATGCAAAAGTGAATATTACATTACACAGTAATGTATATTTTTATAATTTTGAGCCCTCTTCTGTCTTTGATTGAGGCAGGGTAATTTTAGCAGCCCATCACGACAGTTTGAGATGTTGAGTACCTTCTGTACTTTGAGAGTTTGGTACCTTCTAACACTCGACTAGTTTAATTTTTAGAAGAAACTATCCAAGGCTTTGGAACTGGGTTGCCTAGAAGTGACTTTTCTCTTGTCCTTATTAGGTAGCTGGAAGGAGATTACAGTATATAGTGTAAATTTAATGTCACCCTGGCAGGAGGTGGCAGGTTAGGAATCCTGTCAGTCACTGATTTACTGCTTAACAGTAGGGAAAGGCTTTAGAACAAACCCCGCAGGAGAATTATAAGCACTTTTTTATTGTCAAGATGTTAGAACACAACACAGGGTAGCCACTAAGCTTAAAAGTGATTTATGAAAAAAAGACCACCTGGAGATTATCTTATTTTTATCATTTTAAAAGGACATAAAAAGATCATTTTTTGTCATATCTTTTTCCTGGTCAGTACACAAACCCACAGAGGAGCAATCTACTCATAAAAAGGCCATTGATGTTATGAAATTGTTCTAATTTCTAATGCTGCATGTCATTTATTGCTGTTGTATAGCATGACCTGTGGTACATTTGCTAAGTTACTGTCTCTCCTTTTTCACCAAATTTTAATTTTTCACATTCAGAAAGATGAATTTTCCCAAAACATTTTAATATTGAGAGATGAAGACCTGTAAAGGAGTGTGTTGTTAAAAACTGTAGCATTTTATAGTAATTTTCCATCAGCAGTTATAGTTCCAGAAAACTATAATTTAAGAAATACTAAAATCCTAATACCAATCATACGAAATAATAGCACTTGCTATATAGAACCAACAATAAAAATAACCTTTGTAAAGAATAAAAGAAGAGGTAGAAGTTATAAATTGAAAACTTTGGTGTGACTGGATTAATAAAAAAAATCCTCAGGATTCCAACAAGCTATTTTTAATGTCAAGGTCGGGGCTCAAGAACAAAACCAACATAAACCAAAGTAGGGTATTATTTTTAGCAATAATCGTACCTTGTCCAGAGTTTCTCTTAGAGCTAGTAAAAATACAATATGGACTCCTTACCTGTTATCCCTCTTATGGTTGGTTTGGGTAGGAGGGTTTTGGGTTTTTTATTAGCTAAAAAGTGCAACTTGGTTTTGCAGCTACATTGTGCAACACTTCTACAAGATGGAACTTGCTTAGACTGGTCCATTCTGCAAATGGACCATTGTCAGTCCAACAGAATCTAAAATATTCAAGCTGAACCAAACACCATCTAAATTTATGATTTCCATGGAAAAATGTCCTTGGGTTGCATATGGTATAAAACAAGGCCTATCTCAAGCTTCTCAGCAGTACAGACAAAACAGAGTTTTACAAAGCCATGGAGAAAGGAGGAGGGGAGAGATCCTGCTGAGAGCCTGTTCACAGTTTGGGAACCGAAGTGTCAGGTTGTGAGCCAGGTACCTGAGTCCTGGGTGGGAAGGTCTCTGCAGTGTAAGGCTTGCTTTCATTCTGTGCCTGACAGGCTGAAAGAGATGGGGATTTAGCTGATGATCTCAAATGGGACAGCATTCCTCCTACTTCTTAAGCAGTGCTGATGCTACCTTGGCAGTTATGGAAGCTGAGTTGCCTAGGGTTGAGGCTCAGACAAAGTAAGTAATGCTCCTGAGAGTCTGCTGCTGCCTTCAGGGAAAAAAATAATGTTCTGTTAATTGAGCAAATATGCCAGCCTTTTCTTTTAAGAGTTGGGCAGAATGATTGGTTTTTGCACTTCCAGAAGAAATGTGATGTTTTTCTTTTGATAATAGATGGAGGGATTAGACCATTTATCTCCAATTCATGTGAATAAAACTCCTTCAAAATAGCAGAAATCATGGATAGATTGTTGTCAGGGCATTTTCTTCTCAGAAATGTAGAGTGCAGGAGTGAATAAATTTTAATATCCATACCAAACCTGAATTGAAATTAAGGTACAGAATTTTTCAGTTTTTTCTATTCCAAGGCCAAATTGTGCACTAGGAAATTTGCACTACTCTGTGGGGATCACAGGAGTGTGAACGGGGAAGGACTGTGGATGGTGCTGCCTGCCTTGGTCCACCTGGAGGGATGCTGCAATGGGAAACCAGCTGGGCAAGGAGAGGTGAGTGGGACTTATGGTCTCTGCCAAAGAACCTTGTAATAGAGTGTTACATTTTACTCTTAACTATTACTTTTAATGTCCAAGTAACAGGAATTAAAAACTTTCATATGAGTTTTTTTTTACTTTTTTTTTCACTCTGTTGTATAAAAACTTTTTTTCTTTCCCCCTTCGTTCTTATAACCAATATGCAGGCTTTTAAAAGTTTATGAAAGTAAGAGATTGTATTTTCTAGTGCAAGAAGTGATAAGCATAAGTCAGTCCACCTGATAGGCAGCTCTGTTGCTATTTCAAGCTGAAGACATACTAAGTAGGTAATATCACTTTTGGTAGCAAGGACAACTCTTTTGTCAACTGAGTCTATAGATACTTGGTGATCCTTGTGGGTCCCCTCCAGTTCAGAATATTCTATGACTTTATGATGCAAATGATCTTTTTGGAGTCAAGTGAACTATTTCTCAGGAACAAAGTGTTAGACAGAATAAGAAAATGTCCTGTACACTTAATTTTCCTTATCAATAAAAACTATAAATTTTCTAAGAGAATGTATACTGTCTCAGTTTCTCAGTTAAGTAATAGTATAACCTCTTTTTAGTTTATTTGTTCTTTTCAGAAAGCTGTCTCAAAGGCAGAGCTCTTTTTTTTTTGTCCTCTATATTTCTAGTCAAATATGATTGTACAGTTGATACAGGAGCAGAGGAATGTTTTGAGGTGAAAAGATAAAAACACACAAGTGTTTCTCAGTAGTATACCCTTCCTCATTTGATTAAAATTCTAAAAAAGCTGTTACTTTGCTTGCATTAGTCAATTTTTGAAGGAATATTTTGGCACCCAACGATATATTAAAGCAAAACCTAGAGGAAAAGTATTGACAATGCTTTAAGAGTGTTGGGGAAAAGAGGTTATCTACTGGTTATGGATTTGTGTCTGAAGAGGCATACAGCATATTTTTCCTTATGTTATTTGTACCACTGAATGACAGAGGCTTTCCATTTCTTTTAGACCTCTTGATCATGGCTAGAGACTATGGAAGTATTTCTCTCTGAAAGACAATGCACCATGTTCATAGGTGCCACTGTCAAGCAAAATTACTGCAATGCAGGCACACATAAAGATGGTTGGAATTGTCTCCTAAAGGCCGACCCAGTGAGAATTTGTAACACTCCAGTTCCAGCCTTTAGCTCATCTTGCTGCCTGCTTTGAATATGGATTTTGGTGTAATCCCTGAAGTTCTGAAACATCTTGACCTGGCAATATAAAATGAAGACATTTATCCTGTTTCAGAGACTAATATAAACTGATTTCTTACATGACAATTTTATTTATGGCTTGCAATAACCTATCTTCTGTTGAGAGATTTTTTTATAAGTTTTCCCTTGCTATTGTGTAACTTCTTAATTGGTTACCTGATAATCAACATATAGATTTTGGGGTTTTTTAACTATTCAGTAATAACTTTTAATGTGTCTCCTGATTTGTTCATTGATTTGCGTTGATTTTAAATTATGTTAGCTGTGCTATAAAGAGGTACGTTAGAAACAAGTACACAAAAAAATCCTGACTATCTTAATCAAATTCCTCTGTAGTTTCATGGCATGGGAAAATAGGAAAAAGAAAAAATATATTACTCAATTTTAAAGTGGTTTGGCAAATTGTAGAAAGAATTGATGTGGTATCTTGCATGGTTTCTTTTTGGAGTTGAGTGAAGACTAAATACATACTTAAATTTCCTGAAAAAGAAGGACATATTACTTGGACACATTATCAAAACAAACCTGAGTAGTCATAATTTGGGGCATGGCAGAACACTTATATTCACCGATATTCTCTAATGAGTTCAACAATATGGGTTTTTATATAAAGATAGTTTTCATTACAGCATGCAGATTTGACCTCTGTAACTTTTGATATCTAGTCTTTTCTCACCATCCAGCTACTTTTTCACTATGATCAAATTATCTTCTTATCATGTGTTGTCAGTTGTTTGTGAGCAAGAGATGGAACTCTTGAGTGTTTCACATTAGACCATTTTACAGTCCTCAGTCCACTCTATTTATTTTATACATAATGTGTGGTGTTTTAAGTAAGAATGCTTTGTAGAACTAGCATAAATGTCTTGCAGAAGGGTACATTATTTTTTCCATAAACAATGATTTTTTTTCTTAGCAATAAGTCATTATATGCTGTCTGACTAAACCTAAAACATGAAAATATACATTTGACTCCCACACTGTGATGACATTCTTATCCTTCTAGTGAAGACTGAATTTTTCTCATTACTTTTATTTTCTGTCTTATTTCAGCCCAAGAAATAGGAAAGTATTTTTAAGAAACTGTAATTAAGAAAGTATAAAGAGCTTATGTGTAAAATTGTTCCAAGTAAGTTCTCTAAATAAACTTTCTTAATATTTTGTAAGCTATTCATAAAGTATTGATAACACACTACTTATTTTGCTGAGCATAAATGTATCCTCTTCTATGCCATATAATTCTCTTTGCAATATAATTCTGTTGTAAGAGCAATTTACCGGCTCTTAAGATAACTATAAAACATAACAAGTATGAAATTAAAATAGAACATTAATGACATCAGCTGTCTTATTTTTCTCTGAGAAAAGTCAGGAAGTCACCAGCATAACTAAAAACTAATCAGTTCAACCACTCATATTATCATTAGGTTTATTACTCAAATCTCAGACATATTTATGAACACTGCTTTCATATTTTTAATAAAGGAAGTGAGTGAGATTGAAGAAGTAGGAAAAAACTGGAGAGGAAAATGGGGCATGAAGCATCTGAAATACTACAAGGAGGAAATAGTTCTCTGTCACAACTGATACAGAGATTCTGAGGTGGTACTGGAGACTGCAAAGTGTTTGTAACTCTACACCTGTCTGGCAATCCAGACAATCCTCCCCCCTTTTTTTTTTCTCCTTTTTTCAAAGACAGAAGCATTTATCGAGGAGATGCAAGAATCAAGGGTCAGAAATAGTTCAAATGATGCTCCTGTTCCTTGCAGCGTGCTTCAGGTCTTTACATCTGCTGTTGATGTTTTTGTGTTAAGGTGAAAGACCGAAGAGGAGAGAAGGGACACAAGGCAGTTCTAGGGAAGGCAGGGAAGACTTTGGAACAGGGAAGAGAAGGACTGACAGTGAGAATAAGACCAAGATTTTACTTGTACCACAGAAAAACAACAGGTGATGATTAGCTATGAGATGAGGCAGCTTTTCCCTCTTTCTTCTCTCAGCTACTGAGAATCAGCCTTGTCTATGCAGACCACTGTGTGTATGAGCTTAACAGGTAAATGATTCTTATTCCAGATAGGTTTCTCATTATTCCTCATTGAGAATATGGCACAAACTGAGCTTCAGAATCATCTTCTAGATATTTAGACAAAGAGGAAAAAGCAGCTTTCTTGAAGATTTTATTTAACTGTATAGCTGATTGCAGCCACTCACAAGTCTCCAAATGCATTTTCCAGAGTTATGTATTTATTTAAATAAAGGCATAATTGTAGAATAGTGTCCTGGCTAGTCCAGACGTATTTCACTTTGGCAGCTAAATAATTCCCGTTGTGTCTCATTTTTCAGGTGGAAGTCATTTGACATCACAGGTTAGCAAATGCCAAGAAGTATTCATTTTATCCTTGGGGAAGTGGAACACCGAGGCAAAAAAAGGTTCTGCTTAAAATACACAGCACATCTTTAGCACAGCTAAGCATTAAGCCCTTCCCAAAGTAATGTGTTATTACTGTGGGGGTGACTTCTCTATTTTACTTGATCTGAAAATCCAATTGGTAAGTTTCTTCTTGTATTGCAGCTACATTTCCAAATTAGGATCCCTAGGAAGGGTTAGTCTATTGTGACAGAGTCTGGTTAAAAAAAAAAAAAAAAAAAGAAAGTGGTGTTCTACATTTGTGACAACATATAAGTGCCAGACGAGAGGACAGCTGTACTTGTTGGGGGCATGAGGAGCATAAGGAAACTGTAAAATAAATACATAAATAAAGTGCTGTGTGGTAATCAGTTATCTCAGCCAACTACTGTAGCTATTCTAGGGGTTGTAATCCTTTAGGCAATAACTGCATTACATATTACCACATGTACTACTGAATTTTAAGGAAAACAACTCACAATATTTTGCCTTGCCAATATCTTTTCTTGAAGATGTTTAGCTGGGAGAGAAAGATCATTTAAAAAAATGTTGTTCTGGGATCATTAAATCTTTTAAAGCCAGAAAGGGAGAAAACAAAACCTCAGAGACTATTAATGCTTTGGGGCCTATTCAACAACATGTTCCATAATGAAATGCTAAATCGGTATAATTTTGTTTAATCTGCCTTGCTTTGTGGGCTTTCTCCCCCTCCCCCCCCCCCCCGATCTTTTCTCTATCATGCCAATAAACAAACTGGTTAAGTGTGGTGCTCATCTAAGAGTGCTGAATGACTTGGGAGGCAAATCTTATTTATAGATATGCTTTATCCAAGTGCTTCAAATTCAGAATAAAGTAGCACTTTAAATATTTGAGCAGGGGTTTGAGAGGTATGTAGGAAATATGAACACCCACTTGTACAAAAAGGGATTGCTGATGATTATACTCTTAGCATGCAAATCTCTTATGCAGATCTGAAAATGCCATTTTTGACTCTCTGCAACGTTGTAATCATATCTTTTCATCCTTCTGATCTTTTTAAAACTGTAAAGCACCATATAATTTTTGGAAAAAAATGACTATTACATGCAGCAGTCCAATAGTCCTTCAGAGCACCTGGAGGTATCCTTTCAGACATTATCTTTCTACTTTCACTTTGCTGTTTCTAATTGAGATTATCTGATTATGAACAAGCAGAACAAATGAAATGTTGGGGAGGGACTATGACAGCTATTAAAGGGGAGTTAAATGAAATGTTTCAGAAAATATTAATGATTTCTGATCTCCTAAAAGAACAACAGTGGTCTTTCAGAAAAATGTGGTTAACAAACTTTCTGGATAGCTTTTCTGTTATAGGAAGCTGGGGTGATCCAGGTATTTTCAAAATTTGTTGTTCTTCTCTATCACAACAAGTCTTAGAAATACTGTCTCCAATTTAATCTTTCCTTCTCCTGCTTCCTGATTTCCATGGTTTCGTTCCTGAGCATGCCCTACAGACTGATGCAGGCTTCCTCAACCATGCCTGCCCACTTCTGCTGCTGTTTCACCACTACACAGATACGCGACATGGTGGTGTGGCTGTCCCTTGGCAGACTCCCAGCTTTAGTGTGAGGCAGAGGCTAACGGGTCTTGCCGAGTTCAGGATTCAGAGAAACAGCTTGTTACTGCAAGAGGTAGTTGCTGCCAGTTGCTGCTGAGCTCAGGGGAGGAGAGGCTATGACATTCAGCTTCTCAGGGAGGAGAACTGCTGCTTCCCTCACTATCAATTTCTGGCAGCACTGACTGATTTCAGATCTCAGTGGGAGCTGTAAAGCAGAACTGTCTGCCTTTCAGAGTGCTGAGGTACTTCTCTGACTGGCCCCTGATAAAGCCTTCTACATGGATTTTCCCCTCCTTTTCTCTACTCACTGCACCCAGGTAAAGATATGGGTATCTTTGGGGGTGGAGGGTGGGGAGGTTGGGAGAGAGTTGGGGCAGTAGGTACCATGCTAGTATCTACTACTGAGAGCTGAGCAGTGGTCAGACCCCAAGCCAAAGCATAAAGGCAGTAACATATAAAAATAATTGTTTATAAAAATAATGTCAGAGATGAAACCTGCAACACACAAGCTACCACCCCTACAGCTAGATATAAGTGTAGCAGTGGTAATAAGAATCACCAGTGAAACACAGTGACTAGAAGATGACCATCAACATTAAACCAAGGTATATGTTTGATTTCGTCAACTATATCTTAATTGAATTTTGCTTTATAGAGAAGGCATATGCCTATGGTGGGTGGAGATGAAGTTTCCCTTACAAAAAAAGAAGTTCCTACCTACAGAAAGAATGTGTGTCTGATGACCAAGCATCAGCATGTGTTGATTTGGCAATTGCAGTAAGAGGAAAATATATTCAGAATATCCAAAAAACATACCTTGTAGCATGTTCTCTATGAATCCTCTGTGACTATGGCTCTGCTGTGAACAATCACCCATGGACATTGCTGTCAGCACTGAGCCTCAGAGGAATAACTAAACAAGTAAGAAATATGCAGAACCCCAGTTAACAAGGTAAATTCAAAGTAGCCAAAATGCTTTCAATGTTGTAAACAGAATCTTTGGGTGGAGTCATAAAAACATTACATGTTGCAAATGTCAGGAGATTAAAACTGGCTTTGGCAAATGCAAATGGAAAGGAGATGCATGGCACCTTGTAGGTAAGAACACACCTGGAAGGACTCCTTAGCTTAGCTTTTTATCCAGAGACCCTGTGCCAGGCTCTCTGGATAATCAGGGTTCAAGAGTGGAAGCCTGAGTGTGAAGAGCACATTAACAGCGTTCAGTTGAATGTGGCTGGATAAACATTGCTGTTTATTCACAAAAGTGTGATTTCTACCTATTCTTTCAGAGTGAAATGAACCAGAGAATAGTTGTGACTACAATTAACAAAGTGGCATTGGAAAAGACACAGTCCCAAAACACCATGCTATTCTTCTGTATGATGAATCTTTATATTATCAGGAATACTATTTCTTCTCAGGGTTTGCAGCATCAAATGTGTTATGTCAGTATACTTCTCAATTATCCTGTTACGGGCATTATATAAAATATAATTGCTACTGTAGCATTTGAAAGGCTAAATTTCTTTTTCTCATCACTCCTAATTTTCATATGTAGTTTTCATTACCAATTATTTTCAAGCACAGTAATTAGTGATCTGTTTCACTCATACCAACACCTCAAGAGGATAACAATGAGGCTGAACTTGACATTTCTCTATGAGCCTTGTAATGCTTAGACTCTTCCAATATTCAAGTATCTTTGGACAACTACTTGCAGGGGAGCAATTTTTTTTCCATTGATGAGGTACATCACCTCATAATAGAAGTAGTAACAAAAACATTTGGTTGTGCACAACATATGCACAGTTGGAAATGAAAACAGAGGTCAGAGAAAGAAGGAATCTGCCTCAAGGAGTGTTTTCACTACTTCCAACCAATGATTGAGATTTTCCACTTGCTTTGTTGCTAAACGTGCTTCTGGATGTCAAGAAGACAGACCCTCTGCCAGACACCTGCTCTGCCTTACAGGAAGATCCTGGCTGTGCCTCCTGTCATGCACACAGCAGCTGAGTGGCATAGAGTGATCCTTCAGATTTCCTATACTTGGTGGCTTCTTACCACTGGAGTCACCTGGTGGAATTTCATAGAAACATTGGAATTATTTTGTGTGAACTGCATAAGTATGTGCAGAAAGGAGCAATGTGGTTGACAGGCATGAGCAAATGTTGGACAAATATACATAAAAATTTCAAAAATTTCTAAGTGGAAAACATTGGGCTGTACTGGAGATAGCAATATTTTTACTGGTTGCAGCTGGTACATACCATCTTCCAGGCCTTGCATGCACTCATGTCTGAGGCTCCTGCATTTGTCATGGGGCTTGCTTGCCTTACTGTATAGTAAAGTCTAGTTCTTATTAGTGGCTGCTATTTTATTTTGCTGTTTGCAGTAGTGCTGTACTACTCATCATCACACTCTGCTATGCCTGGGAATATTTTAACAACAGCAAGATACATCGAAGCATCTGTGACTGTGAATAAGTCTATGCTGCAGCAAGTATGCCTTGAAGCATCAGTGGCTGAGCATGAGGTCATACTGGAGCAGCTCAAAGCATGTGGCCATGGATGAGCCCTTGACAGAGCAGGTATGCCCCTGGAGGCACTGTAGCCATGGACAAGTCCACGTTGGAGCAGGTTCACTCCTGAATGCATTGTAGCTGTGGGGAAGGCCACGCTCAAGCAAGTGTATCTCTGAAGGCATTGTGACCCATGGAGAAGGACCCACTGGAACAGGTGCACCTCGAAGTAACTATGACTGTTGATTACTCTATGCCACAGCAGTAATACTCCTGGAGAGACTCTGGCTCTTAGATAAAGATCCACTGTTAGCAGGTACACCCTTAAGGGACTGCAGTCTGTGGATAAGTCCAAGGTAGAACAGGGTTAGGGGCAGGAGTTCATTGCAATGTTAAACCTGATGGCCTGGTCCAGAGAGACTGGGGGTGGAAATTATATTGGATATATCTTTAAACTGTTTTAACCCATGATTTGAGTGGCATGCTATAGGAATTACTTCCCTATCCAAGGCATTCATGCCTTGAAGGATTGCAGGGATGGGGTATTTACCACCTCTCTGGGTAACCTGTTCCAGTGCCTCACCACCCTCACAGTAAAAAATGTCTTCCTAACATTTATTCTAAATCTACCCCTTTTAGTTTAAAACTATTACTCATTGTCTTATTGCAACAGGCCTTACTAAAATGTCTCTCCCCATCTTTCTTATAAGCCCCTTTTAGGTGCAATAAGGTCTCCCCAGAGCCTTCACCAGGGTGAACAAGCCGAACTCTCTCAGCCTGTCTTCTCAGGAGAGGTGCTCCAGCCCTCTGATCTTTTTTGTGGGTCTCCTCTGGACCTACTCCAACAGGTTCATGTCTTTCTGAACTGAGACATCCAGAACTGGCATTTGATAGAACCATCATCTAACCAGAGTGGAAAGGAAACACTTTTACCAGTATAAATTTTTTGTGGTATAGAGACTGAATTGCAGCGTCTAACTTTTTGTGCTCTTGAGCTCATTTGTTGTTGATGTTGAGTGCCCTCAAGGTAATTCAAGTAGAGATCAGATTGCCCCAAATTATTTAGGTGTGGGATGAAGGAATTTTTTTTTCCACATAATTATTTCCTTTCCAGATGCTAATTGCTCTAGCTAGCTGTAACATTTATTTTGCCACTGATCACTAATCATTATTTTCAAAGCTCGAAATTTATATTCTTATGTCTAATCCTTGCCAGTCAAACCTCTGTTGAATCTGAAACTTCTTTGTTTCTGTCAGTGTGTTTGTTATTTGCACTCATTTGCTGGAAGTAGAGCACTGAAAGCTTGGGAGAACCCACCTGACAAACATAATTTGCTAAGCTTCTATGCCTAAAGATAGCTTAATTGGGCAGAATGCTGCATTTGAAAGAAGGGAAAATTAGGGCAACAGAATGAACAATAATTACAAAAAAAAATAGTCTTTGAAAAGATTGCTTTGACAATTTGAAACCAATTCTGTTGATTAAAGAAAGAAAAAGAAATTTCTCAGAGAACAGAAAAATGGAAGTTTTTTCCTACATTTGAAATAAAATCATTAAGCTCATCAAGTTCTTTTTTTTTGGGTTTTTTTTGTGTTATTTTTTTGGGTTTTTATCTTTTGTTTTGTTTCCCCTGTCTCTGACTGGTTTGGGACTTAATTAATAAAACTAATAAGCATAATTCTGAAGCAAGCCTTTGTAAAATATAATTGTATAATCTACATCATGTAATAAAGTACTTTTGTGTCAAACTAGGAAGCATTACCAGGTAATGCTGTAACAACACCTGGCTGTTTATTGTGCAGGTATGTATATACTGCATATAAAACAACTTACCATTATGCGCTGCTACTTGTGTGCTGGTTTTAGCTGGTATAGAGTAGCTAGTGTGGGGGCTACATTTTGGATTTGTGCTGATAATATAGAGATGGTTTTGTTACTGATTTATTTGTTAGCAGAGCTTACATGGTCAAGGCTGCCTGATTCTCTCACCCATCGCACCAGAGAGAGTTTGTCTAGTGCTCAGCTGCCAGCTGAAGTTAAACCATGACAGTCCATTTTAGCACCTGATGTGGGGCTTGAATGGTTCAACATAATGACAGATTTGATTGGAATGTGCTAGATAAAATTTACAGCCGTTATTGTTATTTCGCTATTAGTTGGCAGGCTCCTGCACTTGTCACGGGGCTTGCTTGCCTTACTGTATAATAGAGTCTAGTGCTTGCTAGTGGCTGCTTTTTTATTTTGCTGCTTGCTGTAGTACTGTACTGCTCATCATCATACTCTGCTGTGCCTGGGAATATTTTAACAACAGCAGTGGTGATGTGCCTGGTCTGGTAGATGGCTAGAGCATCACTGTAGTTTTTGTGCTGTTGTATTGGACAGGCTGGAACTCCAGTGTGAACTCAAGTCAAAGGGACTGTGGATGAGTCCATACCCTGAAGTGTCTGAGGCCAAGGTTATGTCTGTGCCACAGCAGGTATTCATCTGAAGAGACTGTGTCTCATAGATAAGGATCCACTTGGAGCAGGTACACCCCTGAGGGACAGTAGTTTGTGGATAAGTCCAAGGGGAGGGAGTTCATTGCAGCTGATGGTTTGGCCCAAAAGGATAAGGGGTGGATATAGTAATGGACATATCTTTTAATTGTTCTTATCCTGGATTTGAGGAGTGTGTTACAGGAGTTACTATTGAAGAAAGTACCAGGAGAGATTCAAGGTCAACCCCTTGGGTTTTGGATTTCGAGATACAAAGGATCTGAAGCCTGCTATACTCCAAACGACAAAGAGGTTGTGGCAACAAATGAAGGGGTCTGAACTGCTTAGGAAGTGGTTGGTACTGAAACCCAGCTCCTCTTGTCACCTCAACTGCCAGTGCTGGGCTGGATGTGCAAAGACAGGGCTCCCTCTACACATCATCTGGTGCTACATGGAGTAAGTGGGTTATACTGATCACAGAGTGGGCTTGAATAGGAAACCCCAGTTGCCCAGCAGTTAGTTCTTGGAAGTGACAGTGGACTGACCAGAAGGCAAAGATCTTGGAATGTCACCAGAGGAGGCAGTGACATGTACTGAAGAGGCCCCACTGTATAATAAGCTATCAGAAAATAAGCAGTGACATTTCCTGTTCACTGGTGGGTTCTGTTGCACTGTGGGAAAGCATGAGAAATGGATGGCTGCTGTATGGACTTTTATATAATGAGTCAAAAAAGCTGCTAAAGGAGGTGAATTGACCCAGTTTGCAGAGCTGAAACCCATCAAACTAGCTTTAAACATTGATTTTGCATTCCATATGACATCATGCTTAGCATATAAAGCTGGGGTAAGAAGAAGGAAAGGAGAGGCATTTGGAGTGATGACCTTTGTCACATGATGGAACCCTGTTTTCTGGGGAATGGCTGAACACCTGCTGGTCCATGGGAAATGGGGAATGGATTCCTTGCTTTTCTTTCTTTGTGTGCATGTCTTTTGTTTCACCTATTAAACTGTCTTTATCTCAACCCCTGAGTTTTCTCTTTTATTCTCCGATTGTCTCCCTGATCCCACTGTGAGGGAGATTGAGTGAGTATCTGTGTTGAACTTAGTTGCAGGCTGGGGTCAAACCACGACAACTCATTACTGAAATTTGGTTTCTCCATTACAAGGATATAAGATCTTTGCTCCTTCCTTGGTCTCTTTATGCTGTATAAATGGACCAGAACTACCTAAAAGACCATTGCCTGTGTGAAGGAGGGTTAACCTAGTGAAAGCATGGTTAGGACCTGTTTAGTGCTCCATTCAATGGACCTTTTAGTGAAGAAGATAAGTGATGTAAAAATAGATGTATATTAAATTTAGACAGGCTTTTAAGGTTGACTAAACTGGATATCTATCATTCTACAGGAGCAGCCTGGAAAACAGAGATACCACAATGGTGTTCTTGACTCTCCTCCAAGGATGTGCTCAAAATTGCAGTCCAACCACTAAAAATATAGAATGACTGTTAAAAGAAATGAAGTGTCTATATTTGGTACATACATGTACATATTAAGCCTCCCACATACATGTTTGTATGTGAATAATTATCCATATATCTATGTATCTATATATTTGTATATTCCTATATCTAAAGCAGAATAGATCAGTGTAAAGAAGATATGTCAGCTAATACTCTTAAAAGAGTTTCAGTGATGTAGAAATATATATGCATATTTATCCCTACGTGTGTGTATTTGTAATATATTGTTGGGGTTTAGTGCTGGCCAGCGACTAATTGACACACAGCCACTCATTCATTTCCCCTGCCCCCCCCCAACAGGATGGGAAGAGAATTGGAAGAGTGAAAGTGAGAAAATTTGTGAGGTGTGATAAAAACAGGTTAATAGGATGCATACAAAAAAAGGAAAGTAGTAGTAATAGTAATAATAAACACAAAACAAGTCCTGAACAGCAAATTTTTGCACCACATGAAGTCAGTGCTGCACGAGACCTTCAGCTGCTCACTCCCATGGGCAGGCAGGTGTTCAGTCAACCCCAAGAAAGTAGGGTTCCGTTGTGCATAATAGTGACTTGGGAAGACAAATGCCATCACAACCCCACTGCTGTTATGCCCAGACCCCCCAGCTGCAACTCAAAGACCTCCATGGTGCCAGATATCTCAACCAATCCTCAGTTATAAATGGAACATGACATTTTATGTTGGGGAGCATCTCTTTGGGCCGACTGCCCTGGCTGTTCCTCTCCCAGCTTCTTGGGTACCTCCCTGCTCCACCTTCTTATTGGCAGGCCAGTATGCAAAGGTGGAAACTCTGACTACTTGGCCACAACTAAAACCAACAATGTATTGTCAATATTATTCTCATCCTAAATCCAAAACAGAACTACACCAGCTTCCAGAAAGAAAATTAACTCTATCTCTGCAGAAACCAGGGCCACATACACTTATATATATGTATATCTATATCTATATCTATAGACATGTATATATGCAATCTTTATTATTTGTCCATTTATGACTAATTGGAAAGATATTGCTCAAAAACCCAAACCAGATTTTATCTTTTCAGTTATTTTATTTTCTCCTTCCCTCCCTTCTGCACCCTTTATTTAAAAAAAAAACCAAACAAAAGATTGCTGAATACTTCTTTTGTTTCATATGAAAATATAAGAAAATGTGAAGGTTTTCAGTTATTTGTTGTTTTTTATTTGTTTATTTTTATTTTTTTTTAGTATTAAATGGGCATGTGTCCAGTTTTTAGCTGTGATAGAGTTAATTTTTTTTTATAGTAGATTGTATGGGTCTGTGTTTTTGATTTGTGCTGGAAGCAATGTTGATAATATAGAGATGTTTTTGTTACTGCTGTGCAGTGTTTACACAGAGCAAAGGCCTTTTCTGCTTCTTACACCACCCTCACGACAGTGGATGGCTGGAGATACCCAAGAGGCTCTGAGTTGACACAGACAGGACAGCTGACCCAAACTGGTCATCGTTACACATGATGTAGCCCTGCTTTCCTGGAGATGGCTGAACACCTGCCTGCCCATGGCAAGTGGGGAATGAATTCCTTGTCTTGCTTTGCTTGTGTATGCAGCTTTTTGCTTTACCTATAATCTGGCTTTATCTCAACCCACGAGCTTTCTTACTTTTACCCTTCCAGATCTCTCCCCCATCCCTCCCAGGTGGTGTGTGGCACTTAGTTGCTGGTTGGGGTCAAACCATGAAAGTATGGAATACTTGTATGGACAAAAATGCACTTTAAAGTGCTTTTGGAAATCTCAGGGTTTTCTCTTTTAATGTTTTTATTAATCTTTCTTATTTTGTCAACTTCACATTTTGTTTAAATCTCAGATCACATTTATCAAAATCATCCTAAAATAATTGTATTAAAACTGAGATAAAAATGAACAGATTATTCTGAAAATTGGCTTACACTTTCAGCAGTTCTGTTTTCCCCTGCATTTCAAAAATTGTAGAAGTTTTTTTTACAGGTCAGATGATACAAGTGAGAGTTCATACTTTCAATCCAATTTTACTCTATATATGCTGGTTAGATTCTTTATAGTGAAAGACATTATTCTGTATATTTTTGTCTTTTCATAAAATCATTGCAAATGTGTGCAGTCAAATGGCTCCAAACATCAGTAGATTGCCCAAGTTGAATGGGCTTCAGTTTTGCTTAGGGTAGTTTTTCCGAGCTTGTTTTTCTGTAGCTTTTCATATTGTTTTCTCTGTATTCATTCACATGTTTCAGTGATCCTTGATATAATATAACCCATCTAAGTTTGTGGTTGGTTGTTGATCTGTGGGAAGCTATTTAAGGTTGAAGGCATTTCTAGTTAATTTCTTTCTATCCATTGAATTTAGCAAGAAAGTGAGTTTGTGACAGTTTTTACAATAGCTCCTTATCTAGCAGACTGCGTGCAATGTAAAATAAAACTGTTGCAAAGCTTTTGGATAAAGATATTTTGAGATTCACAGGCATGACACAGAAATCATGTTCTTCATTTATGTCTTTTCTGTAAATAGTAGTTCCTACAGTTATATTTAATTGTCCGCTTATAAAGATATTTTGATTTTGTTTGGTTTAATTATGCTCTGCTTTTCAATAGCTAGTAAGTGTGCTGGAGATCCCATAGCAACCAAGAGTTTATTTTAAATTGTGTAACTGTGTTGTAATCACTTAGGGCCAAAAATTCAAAACTGTGCCACCTGGACAATATTTATTCTTCTCAGGAATCTTGTTCTGAGACAACGTAAGTTTGTACAGTAATATTTGTGTTGCATTGTTCCAAGCTCTTCTACGACATAACAGGTTAAAACTCACTAAAACATTTTGCCATTTGCACAGAAAACACAAACTGAGCTTGATATATATGAGACCTAAAGGCAATTGCTATGCGTCCAATACACAGGTGAGGATTTGCCTGTTCTTTACATGTCCACACCACCGTTAAGATACCACTCCTAAGTTGAGGAAACTGAAGATCTTGCAAATGTAGATGTCACTTTTTGAGAAGTGGCAGTGAAATTATTTGGTTTATTTTTAGTATTTTTTCATCTTCAGAATTTGCTCTCCTGAAAGAAAATGTGATTACAGATATATACAATATGCAATCCTTAATGAGTACTTCCTTCTGAAAGTAGTCAGACTGAAGCTGATGGGGATATTTTCCAGAAGTTAATCATATACATGAGTCTTTTGAAGGCTGCACTCTAAGAACAACTTAAGTTAGCTTTGTCTCAATATGCTTTTGTCAGAAAATAAATAGGGAAAAAAACCCATGTCGGGAAAATACTTTAGGTTATTAATTTTTAAATGCATTTCTGCAAGACCAAATAAAGACTAGTTTATGAAACAACATATCTAAAAATAAAATTTTTAAAATTTTAAAAAATAGATAAATAAAGGGGAATTTCAAAGCTTGCAAGATATTGAATAATGTGTTCTCTTCTCAGTTTAGACCACTGGAAGAGAAGAGTTTGAAAACTGTATATCTGGATTCTTTTGATACTTTAACAGATCTGCAGGTTTTGATACAAAGTCTATTGGGAATAACCTGCCATCATCAAGAAAGTAGTCTGTAGCATTGAAGTATCCAGCCTGATATTGTCTTAACTTACCAGATATTTTTGAATTAATGAAGACTGTTAATAATAAATGGCCACAGGTTCTGGTTCTCATAGGGAAATTCAACAACTTGAGTGCAAGGTTAACCAAACAGGGCACAAGCAATCCAGGGATTCGTGGAGTGATGGCAAGTTCCTGACACACATGACTGAAGAGCTGACAAAGAGGAGATGTATTACCAAGCCTAATCCTTGCAGACAAGTAAGGGCTGATCAAGGAGGTGGAAGCTGGAGTAAATTTTGAAAGCTTGGCTGCAATAACCATGAGATTGGTGGAGTTCAAGATCCTGATAAGAAAAAGACAAATAACAGAATCATAACCTTGCATTTCAGGCAAGCAGCCTTTGTCCTCTTCAGGCACCTGTTTGGAAGAATACCCTGGTCCTCAAGAGAAGAGGTGTCCAGGAGAACTTGCTCCAAATGCACACAAGCTAAAAAAGGTGTCATGAGCCCTGTACAGTTGAACAAGAAGCTCCTGAAAAGACTCAAAGAAGAAAAAAAGAAGAAAAAAGAGGTCTGTGCTCCAGGAAGGGTCTAGAGATGCAATCTGAGCATGGATGGATTGGGTTGGGAAAGCCAAAGCCAATCTGGAGTTGTATCTATCAGTGAACTTGAAGAGCTACAAGGAGGCCTTCTGTAAGTATTTCAACAGCAAAGGAAACTTAGGGTAAATATGGACCCACTGCTAAATGGGACAGAAGACCTGGTGACAAAGAACACGGAAAAGCCAAGGTACTCAATGTCTGCTTTGGCTTGGTTTTATTGGTAAGCTTTCCTTTCTCAGTCTCAAATTCTGGAGAACAAAGAATTACAATTGGAGGAGGAGAATCAGCTTAGGGAGTACTTAAACTGTAATTGCACAGTTACATTGGACCTGAAGGGATGCACCCTGCAATTCTAGGAATGGAAAACAAAAATAAATGATGCATAAAATTATCAAAAGGTGTTATTTCATACTGCTGGTGTAACCAGCAAAACCTTAAAAGCATGAGTCAGATTTAGGGCAAAAGTTTGCTTGTTTATGTAGCGAAATGTCTTCTTAAAACCTAGTGTATAAAGCTTTTCATATTTTTTATTGAGATGGAAAGATACATATCTGCAAGTGATTTAGGACATAATGTTTTGGGTTTTTTTACATAGATTTGCTCACTCCACGTTCACAAAGAATTCATAAAGGAATAATTTGCTATATGTCAAAATTACAGAAAATCTTTGGCATTTCTTGGATCACTGACCATGCAAAAAACTCTGTGGCAGTTCATTTTTCATGATTCCCTGAGCCTCTGGTTGAAGAAAATGGATTGGTGTTGACGATGGTCCTGGCTATGTCTTTTCCACCTAAGAAAGGGGTCCAGCAAAGCCTGGCCTTAGGAAAACACATCATAGGATTAAAATTGTGTAATATGAGTATCTGTGTCAGCCTGAAGCACAATTAAAGCTCTATAACGCATGAATAAATTTATTTGTCAGACTGTCACAGTCACTGATAGCTTCATGAGATGGGGGAATACAGATCTCCGATGGGATTTCTACATGCTCCAGTCTTCTATAGCAATTGAGGAGTCCTTGAGACCTTAAGGCTTCTGGGGTACCTATGTCATAGCTTCCGGATAACTAGAAGATTGAGGAATGGTAATGGAAGAATTCATATTCAGATACATCATGAACTGCTGTTATCACTAAGTTCTACTAGTAAGCCGAACTGTCTTTCTGAGAGGCAATACCTCTTTGGTGGAAACTTCATGGTCTCCTCTTGTTCCCCTGTTTAAGCAGAGATATGTTCAACACCCATACATCTGCCTCAAGTCTCATGTTGCTTTCCAGAAATATGTTGTCAGAAATTACATGCTTCGGAAAGGTTAGCAAGTGTTTTCTGTGCAAAAGTACAGTCCATGGCATTGTTGCGTACTTAAAGTGACACAGGCCTGAGTAATTTGATCATAAACCATTTTTCCAAATGACCTCTTCTGGTTCAGGGGGAAGAAGGGGCAGCACCTGGTTACTTATGAGCTTATAAAAATTTGGTTTTCTTCGTATGTGTCTACTTCCTCCAGATTATTCAAACAGCATTGTGGAAACAGGATTACTAAGAATTATGCTGGCTTTTTCTATGCTAATTGATCATAAGTACTTGATTTTTTCATTAAAAAAATATTTTTATCTACCTGTATTATTTTAATATTTACCCAATTTTCAAGGTTAAAAAAAAGAAACAAATGAAATCTAAAATAATAAACCAAACCAAACAAAAACCTGTTTGAAAATTAGCCAAGACTTGATCTAAACCACTTAGCTATATGCAATATTTACATGTTAAAAAAAAACAACAAAAAACCCCCAGAAATCTAGAAATAACCTCTAAATGGCTTCTATATTAGTACATTTCTCAATTTTGAAAATCAGACTGTTAAACAACCTAGAGAAAGAGGAAAACAGTGTTAATAATAACTGAAAGGTACCATTTGAGTGGCATCTATGGAAATGGGTTACTATGGAAAAATCAAAGCCATGGAAAAGCCAAATTCAGGGACAGAAATCAAATAACTTTTTCCTTATGGGACCACCTCTTTGCCTGACATTCCCTATAATATTGGCTACAATATTTCTGTAGTAAATAAAGAGAAACTCCTACAAAGAAAGCTAAATTAAAAAAAGGGATCAGTAAATTTTCTAATTCATGTTACAGGTCCTTAATGTTCATCCAGCTGCAACTAAATTGAATCCTAGAAGTTCTGTCTTGACTACAGCATAACCTACCATTTAAGTCATGAATTCCTGAAGGGCATTTTCTATTGGGCTGTTTTTCTTATTCTGTCTGAACACTGGCATCAGTTTCTCTAATATTAAAACACTTATTAAAATGTAATTTGTCATTCATCTCTCTTTCTCTCTCTCTTTTTTTTTTTTTTTTTTTAAGGCACTTGGATAGTTTCTCTAGTGCATCTGATTTAAAGATGTTTATTCCAAAGAGCCATTAGCATAAGTCTTGGTTACTAATGGGCTGGAAAGTACTTCATCATCTCATGTTTTACAAGAATATCAGCCAGCTTCTCTGTACCTGTTAGAAACATTTAATAGAAACTTTTTTTTTTTAATTGATAAATTGTGGGTTTTCTTAATAGTAGTAATCTTTAAAAATCTCTGGTTTTACTGGCAGCTCTCATAATTATGAAGAATTTTTTAGTTTTAACTTTGTATATCCATTTCCCATATTTCATAATATTTAAACTTTTTCAAAATAAATTGTTTATTGACTATTTTAGTTGGAAAAAAATATGCTTTCTACATGAATCATAATAGATTTAACCAAAGTTGTGTCTACTTAAACATGGAATTGTATTTTTTAAAAAGTTCTACCTAGTTCTTGGTAAAGATTTTTTTTTGGTTTTGTTTTCAGTCAAATTTTTTAGTCTCGTTTATTTTCTTCCCAATAGCTCTCCTCAGCACTGGGAAACTATTGTCTGAAACATAACATATATTATTGTTCCCTCTGTTTGCTTGCATATACTTCATGAAATATCAGTTTCAAACTTTATTAATCAAAATGAAATCCAAAGTATGCTTACTAACCCTTGGGTACAAAGTGCACAACAACTTTTATGTTTAAAAATATTAATTTATAATTTTTAGCTACTTGAATATTTTATTACTAACCTGTGTTGCACTTTCATATTGTCTGATAAATAATTCCCCCACAATACCTTATTTTGTTTTCTGCATCCGATACTCTGCTGTTCCAGATATAACCTTTATATTGTCTCATTTCATCTGTTGATCTATAACAAGCATTGATCAAAGACCCCTGCTGAATCTTGTGGTCCTTTTACCCCTTTCATCATTATGTTGTTCTTAAAAATGCTATAGAAGATTTCAAACTTCTAACTTTATAAAATATTCCACCGATTTTCAGTTACGGCAGCTGCAGCAATTTTCTTACCATTAATTGTTTCTGCTGCTTGTACCTTTCTTTGGCTGTAAGCACAAGTGAGAATTTCTATTAGGGTTAATTTTGTAACCTCCTTACTCTCCCTGTGTTATTTATTGTTGTAGCTAACCTCCAATTATGAACATTGACCTCAAGATATTTCTTGAGTGTGGTGCTCTCCTGTTCCGGAGGCCCATTTGCAACAAAACAGAAATCTTCAGCTTCCCAGCATTTACAGAATAGGGTGAAAGGATCTTTAGAGTGCAATTTGTCCCACCCTAAATGAGATGTATGAGACAAGGAGATAAATAACATTTTAGAATTGTCCATATTTCTATTAACTGTTAAGATATCGCAAGTCAAGAAGTATACATCAATATCTTCCTTCTAAGTGATTAAATTTAGACATCTTGAATTTCATTTTTGAAAGTGAAATTTGCTTCTTTCATTTTACTCTTGTGCATTTTGCCTGAACAGCAAAGGTATCAACATCCATGAGCTGCTGTGACTTTGCGAGTAAGAATTTCAGTATTTAGAAGCTAACCATTTTTTAATTTGAATTTTCAAGGATGATTGTTTATTTGAAATGGACAGAATTTTCCAGGAAAATACAGCAGAGATTAATTTTAAGTAGGCAAAATAATTAGATGATTTTATCTTTATCATATTTAATAACACTATTCTTTACTAGCAAACAATAGCAGTAATAAACCAGCAGCTATGATGAAAAGCTAGTTCTTCTGTAATTCTTAGCACAAGTACTTGCATAAATTCTATGTTGCAAATACAGTTTTTAGGTTAGTAACACAGAAACTATTGGAATTATACTATTTAAACCTATTTTCTAAACAGCTTTCTGAAAAATAAGAATGAAAAGTTAAGTTTAGATGTAGAAGACATGCCTCCAGGAATTTTTAACACCCTATCCCTACAATTTTAAGTTTTCAACATGAGATATGAGTATGTTTCAACACTCAAAGCATCACACTCTCATAAGAATTGGTATGCTCAGCTTCAGATTATTGGCTGGATACTTAAATATTTTTTTAAAACAACTATATGTTTTAAAATATTATGTTTAACCTGTTGATTACTGACAGCTTTGCTCAAAGTATTATGCCAAACATGAGCTTCTATAATTTAAAAATGTATCAAGCACAAAATATATAGAGATTACTTTTTCTTTTAGTTTTGGATTTTAAAAAAAAAGAGGTATTAAAAGTGTAGTGTTAAATTCAAAGGACTTATGAGGAAGTTCTTCTGGGAATTTGACACAAAGTGTTAATGAATCCAGCAGCAAGTGTCATAGTATCTAGCACTTAAGGGTTGGGGATATTATATTTCTATGCCATCCACATATTCTTTCAAGTATCAATTAACCTGGCTTCACAATAGCACATTTATATATACGGCATCATTTGATATGCATATTTTCAGTCAGTAATGCTAGGTTAATCAGTACCCAAACCTCCAACCTCCGTTCCTATTCATTGTTCATGCATTCAGACACTCCTTATATTCAGCTGCAGAGCAGTTTGTGTAGGTGTGCACTAGGATGGCAGAACTGATCCTGATGAAAAAAGTTACTTTTCTTTTGCTGGATTCCATTTTACAGACATCAGTTACCTATTTGGTTCAACATATGACCTCATAAATACTTAAGGCTAGTACAGAAACAGAAATGAGTGTTAGTGTACTATAGGAAATGGGTCATGAATTGCTGAAATTAGCTTCACCAGAGTTACTGTGGAACACCTAAAATGTCCAGAGTGGATTATCAGACTTATACAAAAGCAATCAGGATGTTGTGTTAGACAGATTATGAACAAAAGGGATCTGGAGAGAGATGCTTGAAGAATAAATGGGGAAAGAAAAGGAAAACTAATGCATGCAAATGATTGAATCTTAAATGAAATTAAAACACCAATCACGAGCCTGCATGTAACTTCTTAAGTATCTCATTTTCTCATTTTAAAAGTCTTTTGTATCTTGAGGTGGCTGAGATGTAGGGCCAGAGGATGTCAGTGTCCTTACAGTTATTCTCAGGAACAGACAATGGTTACAGAATGTGCCCTAAGAAACATTTCTGAATTTTCTCCAAGCTGTTCAATGTTGTCATGGTTTAGACCTGATTGGCAATGCAATTGGTACTCAACAAATGTTTTGCCTCAGTCCTCATCAGCAGCCTCTCTTCCCACATCTCCCGAGTGGATGGACTGCAAGACAGACACTCAGGAGAGCTTAGTCCCTGCCACTGTAAAATATCATGACCACTTGAGGAAACTGAACATACATAAGTCTATGGGACCTGATGAGATGCATTACAGAGTCCTGAGGGAATAGGCCGATGCAGTTGACAAGTCACTCTCCATGTTATCTGGAAAGTCCAAGCAGTCAGGTGGTATCTATCGTGACTGTAAACAGGTAAACATTTCACTTGTATTTAAAAAGGTTAAAAAGCAGAACCCTGGGAACGACCAACCTGTCAGCCTCACCTATGTATGTGAACAGATCCTCCTAGAAGCTATGCTAAGGTAAGATGGAGGACATGGAGGTGATTCAAGACAATCAGAGTGGCTTCACCAAGGTCAAGTCCTGCCTGATCAACCTAGTGGCCTATGGTAGAATGACTGCATCAGTGGACAAGTAAAGAGCTGCAGATGTTATCTATCTGTACTTCTATAAAGCCTTTTACATGGTCCCTCACAGCATCTTTCTCTCTTGATTTGAGATGGGCAGACTTGTATTTGATCAGCAGACTATTTGGTGGATGAGGAATTGGTTGGATGGTCACATCCAAAATGTAGTGGTCAATGGATCAAAGTCCAGATGGAGATTGATGACAAGTGGTGTCTCTCAGGGGTCCATATTTGAACCAGTACTATTCAGTATCTTTATCAGTGACATAAACAGCAGGATTGAGTGCATCCTCAGCAAGTTTGTTGATGACACCACCAAGCTGACTGGTGCACCTGAAACACTTGAAGAAAGGAATGCCATCCAGAGGCACCTGGACAAATTCAAGAAGTGGGCCCATGTGAACATCATCAGGTTCAATAAGGGTAAGTGCAAGGTCCTGCACCTGGGTCAGGGTGAGCTCTCATATTAATACAGGCTGGGAGATGAAGGGTTTGAGAGCAGCCCTGCAGAGAAGGATTTGGGTATACTAGTGGATGAAAAGCTCAACATGAGCTAGCAATGTACACTACCAGTCCAGAAGACCAACCACATCCTGGGCTGCATCAAAAGAAATGTGACCAGCAAGTCAAGGGAGGTGATTCTGCCCCTGTACTCCACCTAGAGTATTGAGCTCTGGACTGCTCAGCACAGCACGTGTTGGAGTAGGTCCAGAGGAGACCCACAAAAAAGATCAGAGGGATGGAGCACCTCTCTTGAGAAGACAGGCTGAGAGAGTTGGACTTGTTCACCCTGGAGAAGGCTCTGGGGAGACCTTATTGCAGCCTAATCTGGACTAAATGACCTTTAAAGGTCCCTTTGAACCCAAAGTATTCTGCAATCCTCAATGATGTTTTGCATAGCTGAAATATTTCATCATTATGTTCCCCCTCTTTCAAAAATTTGTGGATAGAGTAATCATTATTATATACCTAAAGCCTCCTGGATCAAAAGATAGATGGTCCCTGTGTGCAAACCCAATCTATTAGGCAGCATACAGGTGAGGAGTGGTAGCACTGTCCCCAGCTTTCCCAAGAAGACTTTAAAACAAAATTTTAAAAAATCCATTTTCTTTTACATCTTTATAAGATGTGTAATTTGTGAAGTCAAAATGAACTTCTGTCCAAAAAGCTTATAAGTAAAAAAAGAAAATATAAGTCTAAGAGTTTTGAAGCTAGAAATGTTTGCTAGTGTGTTTTGAAGAGTACAGTATGAATGTGTACATTTGTATGTGTTCATAGGAGATGAATATTTCCCTGTGTGTTAACAGATAAAGTATTACTAAGACTTTTTGTGGCTCATAACTCAGTGGTCAGAGTATACAATTTGTACATGAGATAATAATTTCATCCTTGCTCCTTGCATTTCATTTCCCGAGGCTTCAGTGAATGTAAAAACAAGAAAACTGCCAGGGGCTGTAATCATGTCTGTTTTATAAGCAAGGTTGGGGTTGTTCAGTGCTGGCTGGAAGAACGTCAGGGAGAAAAAGGGGCAGTAGAGCATGTTCATATATTGTAGCTAAATCTGCCAGTACTGTTTCATTTTGTAGATATTTCTGCCCTATCTCACATCTATAACTTTAATTTTATACCCAAAAGATATAATTCTACAGTCAATCAAGATTAAATCAAAGGATTTATTAATGTAAAACCCATAGTAAGATAAAGATTGCTTGCTTTCTTTCATATTCCTTAATGATTAAATAACATATGAAGCAGTACTATATGTATGTGTTTGAGATTCAACTTAAATTCTTAGTGCATATTTCAGCTTTGTAATATTTTATGTACAGCTACTATTTATAACCTCAGTATTAACTTTCTCTAATAGGATTTATTATTCCTTTTACATAAAGGCAAACCAAATTTGAGACAAGTGACTTAAAGTGGTCATTTGACTAGTGGTGGAAAATGGGAGTTAGATGCCTTGGAAACCCTTTTTCTGGATAAAAGAAGCATAGCCTTACAGCTCCCTGCCCTTTCAGATATATGTATGGCAGAAGCTTGTGTAGGGAAGTGCCTGGGATACTGCTTGCAGAATGGTGTGGCCATTTGCATGTTCAGAGACACAAATACATGAATATATTCTGGTCACTGCTCAGGATATCCAAGGCAATGCAAAATCCCACAGAAGGTAGACTGGGCATCACAGTATTTTAAATAATAGCAGGATTACAGTGCTAAGTAGGACTGTGAAGTCATGAATAAGGCTTAACACCTTCCTGTTACCAGTTCTATTTGACTCCATGGTGGTTCTATCCCCAAACAGTGGCTGGGTACCACACACTTCTTGCTTAGTCCTGGAGGAGAAAGAGACAGAGCCTCCGTGGGTTAGGATAAGAACAGTTTACTGAAAAAAAAGCACTGTGAAAGTAGAACAATAACAGCCAATTACACTCATACCCAGTGATAACACAGAGTACCTTACCAACCCAACAATTACAGACTACTGCCCTGACTGACCTCTGACTGTTCTAGAGGCACCCAGGAGTGCCCCTCCCCAACTAGCCCCTTTTATAGGGAAGTGATGTCAGGTGGTGTGGAAAACAGCCCAGGCTAACTCAGCTCACCTGTGCTAACTCAGCTCACCTGTGCTGGCTGCTTGGGGAGGTTGACTCTGGCCTGGTCATAACTAGGACAGATACCTACCAGGGATAGACTTTTGAGTAGGGCCTGTTGCAATAGGATAATAGTTTTAAACTAAAAGAGGATAGATTCAGACTAGATATAAGGAAGAAATTCTTTATGATAAGGGTGATGAAACACTGGAATGGGTTATCTAGAGATGTAATAGAAGCCTCCTCCCTGGAAATATTCAAGGTCAGTTTGCGCAGGGTTCTGAGCAACATGATATAGCAGAAGATGTTCTCACTCGTTGCAGGGGGTTTGGACTAGATGTCCTTTCAAGGTGCCTTCTAACCTAAACTACTGTACGATTCTTTGATGCTATCAGGAAGCTAAATGAGCTCTCATCCAACGTGTGCCAGGATTGGTTTCTCTGCTCGGACACCTGGACTCACTAGACAACACATGCCTCCAGCCTTTCTGAGGTAAACATCACAGAATTAATTGGAAAGGGTATGTAGTACATAACACAGCGTACAGAATACACAGTGATGTTGTATTCATAAAACAATGCAATTCTTTGGCAATGCGTGTCCTTGTTTCACCTACTAAATAGAGCTGCATGTAAGACAGTGTTGTATGGTATTGTAATGACAGATCCTTTGATAGTGAAATCATAGAAAACAAGAAGATATGGCTTAGCTCCACATACTTTTAATTTCACAATTCAATTGTATGTTACTTTAATACACTTTATATTTGTAGATTCAATTTTTAAAGGAGTCCATTGTGATAATATGACATATTGTCAGTTATGATTCAATCTCATATTAATGATTAATTTATCTGAAAGCAGATAAACTAAGTCCTGCTGCTTTAAAGTGTTGTTTGCTGGAGGTATGTATGTTTTGATTCATGCAGAAGCTTTGAGGAAAACAGGATAATTTTGGGGAAAAATAACCAAAAATTTAGCTGAAATAATAAAGAAGAAGAGCAACTGCCCAGCTGGACTAATCTGGAACTGTGCCAAAACATTGAAAAGTAAATGGTAAATTTCATTCAAACTACTAATGCTAATATTTAATGCAAATGTAATCTGTCACAGGATGCATTCGAAACCAGTGATATACCAGGCCATACATATCTCTGGCCCACTTCAGAGCCCATCTTTTCTCACTGGTTGTGTGAACAGAGTGACTATCTGTCTGTTTGATGTGAAGGACTTGGAAGAAACACTTGCAGGTCAGTACTCTGGGCAGACTTGGCAGAAACTCAACCTAACAAGCTTGGTGACCTTTCTAAGCTTGAACATATCAAAATAGATACTTATATGCCTCCAGAAGGTCATACCTGCCAGGGTGTAAGTCAAGTCTTGTGTCAAAAATGTCCCATTATACATGGATACTAAGAGAACAAGCAGGAACCAGAGTCTGTAGCCTAGGGAACAGATCACTCAACTGAAAATGTAGCAGTTCCTTTCTAGATCTTGCTCTAGAGTCCTATTAGTACTGGGTTTGGCATCTGACATGGAACTACTTTCATCACATTTTGTATTTGAAATTTTTAGCTAGTAAACTACTTGAATATCTTTTAGCAAAAAAGGCAAAATTGAATTCTACAAGATTTTTAAAGATGTTTGGGAATTTTGTTTCACAGCATGCCCAGGAAAACCTCATTGTCAGAGTATGCAGGTGATGCAAAAAGGAAGGCTAAGGCCCACTTGGAATTAAATCTGAGAAGTGATGTTAAGGGCAACAAGTAGAGCTTTGTAAAATACACCAGTGGCAAAAGGAAAACTAGGGAAAATGTGGGTCTGCTGATGTATGAGGTGGGTTCCCTAGTGATGGAATATCGGAGAAGGTGGAATTACCGAATGCCTTCCTTTGCTTCAGTCTTTACTGCTAAGACTGGCCCTTGGGAATCCCAGACCCTGAAAATAGGAGAGACATGTTGGAGGAAAAAAAAACTTTCCCTTGGTCAAGGAGGATCACATTAGAGATCATTTATGCAAACTTGACACCCACAAATCAACAGGCCCTGATGGGATGAAGCTGTGAGTGCTCAGGAATCTGGCAGACATTACTGGTAAACCACTCTCCATCATGTCTGAAAGGTCATGGAGAACAAGAGAGGTGCCTGAGATCTGGAGGAAAGCCAATGTCATTCCAGACTTCAAAAAGGGCAAGAAAGAAGACCCAGGAAACTACAGGCCAGTCAGCTCCATCTCCGTCTCTGGAAAGGTAATGGAACAACTCATTTTGGAGGTAATCTCTAAGCATGTGGAAGTAAAAACCCTCATCAGGAGCGGTCAATATGGATTCACCAAGGGAAAGTCATGACCAATCTGATAGCCTTCTATGATGGCATGACTGACTGGGAAGTGAGGGGAGAGCAGTGGATGTTGTCTACCTTGGCTCCAGCAAAACTTATAACATTTTCTCCCATAAAATCCTAATAGGTAAATTTAGGATGTATGGGTTATATGAATGGACAGTGAGGTGGATTAGGAACTGTCTGAATGACAGAACCCAGAGGGTTGTGATAAGCAGTACAGAGTCTTGGTGGTGGCCTGTAGCTTGTGCTGCTCCTCATTGGTCTGGACCATCTCTGGTCTTACTCAACATATTCATCAATGACCTGGATGAGGGAACAGGTTACACTGTCAGCAAGTTTGCTGATGACACAAAATTGGAAGCGGCTGATACACCAGAAGACCAGAAGGCTGCACTATCCAAGATGACAGGCTAGAGAGGAACAAAATGGAATAATACAAGGGTCCTGAACCTAGGGAAGAATAAATCCATGTGCCAGTACATGTTAAGGGTTGACCTGATGGGGAGAAGCTCTGTGGAGAAGGACCTGGGGGTCCTGATGAATAACAAGTCTCCATGAGCCAAAAATGTGCCCTTGTGGCCTAGAAGGCCAGTGGTATCCTGGGGTCCATTAAGAAAAGCATGGCCAGCAGATTGAGGGAGGTTACCTCTACTCAGTCTTGGTGAGGCCACATCTGGAGTGCTGTGTTGAGTTCTGGGCTCTCCAGTTCGAGAAAGGCAGGGAACTACTGGAGAGACTCAGTGCAGTGGAGGGCTACAAGGATGATGAGGGGACTGGAGCATCTCTCATATGAGGAAAGGCTGAGAGACCTGAGTCTGCTTATCCTGGAGAAGAAAAGACTGAGAGGGGATCTTATTAAACACTTAGAAATACCAAAATAATGAATGCCTAGAGAATGGAGCCAGATGCTTTTAAGTGGTGCCCAGCAACACGACAAGTGGCAGTGGGCACCAACTAGAACTCTCAAAGTTCCACCTGAAAGAAAAATGTCTTTACTTTGAGGTGACAGAGCACTTGCACAGGCTGCCCAGAGAGGCTGTGGTGGGGTCTCTTACATTTTCTATTTGCTTTTGTTTGTCAGGTTTTGTGCTACCCATCTGTTCAGAACAAGTAGCACAATGGTTTATGGAAAAATCTTCCGAGAGTGAGTGCCACATTCCATTACCCTAGTCCTTTAATATGCTATCCAATTACTTTGTCTATGGAGATTGACCAAAGAAGTGGGATCAACAACTGGTATAACTACAGCATCTCTCAAATTGCATGAGATCTTTTATTTTTTGTGGGGCTAGATACATTTAGCTAACGGGAGAGGATGTGTGAAATGCAATCTTGTTAGCATCAGAAAAGTCTCTGCCTGCCACAAATTACCAATTTAACAGACAAAGGAGCTCCTTTACACCTCAATATGAGACAGAAATCTTTGTTTCAACTTTCAGAAGTTATTGATCTTTGAAACAACAACAACAAAAAAAATCACAGCCTTAAAGATAGCCCCAAGGTAAAAGCAACACGGAAGACTTTTAGTAGGGTGAGTCTTCACTGATTGTTAAATACAGTCTTCTAAATTTTGGTTTTAATGTAAATCCATTTAGTTCGGTGGAATTGGAAATATCAGGGTTTGAGACTCCAGTTATCATGGTTACTGACAAATTTTCATTCATTTAGTTTTACATATACTTTCTTTATTGAAAAGAAATAAAAATTTTACACAGGCATCAATAAATATTTTTTTCCAACTGGAAATATCATATGGAAATGAGGTAATTAACTTCAGAATATCTTTATCAGGTAGGCAGAAAATGACCACTACTACTACTTGGTAGATGGAAAACTATAGGCTGAGATACACAGTTTGGTACAATCTGAGTATAAACTCTGAATCTCACCCCCAAACTTATGGTCATAAATCCCAGACCACATTTCTGTTTGGTTTGTTTGTTTGTGGCTTTTTTCTCTTTTTTTTGGTGGTTTTTTTTTTTTTTTTTTTAATGTTTCTCCCAAATTTCAAAGGTCTGTAAACCACATCATTTGAACATATATAAAATATCATTTTGAATGTGTAATGAGATCATACACATTTATTAGCATATGCTGGTGACTGAAAACTGAGTGATTTACACTACTGCTGCTTCCAGAATACCATGATAACACTTGGACATGTAATGTTGAACTTAGGTGAAATTAAAGCCTGCGTTTATACTAATTTTCACACGCATCAGGACAAGATTGTCTATATTAGAAAACTATTACTAATCAGGCAAGTAAATAAGTTCAAGATGTAAAAATGTTCTAGGGACTCTTCCTGATATGTGATTTGTAAGCAATCCACATGCTTTGAAGATCTGGGGAACATACTATGTTGATCTACACTGGACTATCCCTATTAGCCAAAAAACCTAGTGATGTTCATTGACACCTTTTAACCTCTTCTACGGACACAGATATTTGTCTAGATCCAAAACTGTAATCCACTCTAGAGGTTCCTATTCCAATGTGAATTTATTTCAGTCACTGAGGATATCTTGGGTTTCAGGGCATCTACTTCTAGTTAGAAATTGCTTTATTTGTGGTGTGCAGATGAGGCATACAGCTCTGAAGAGAGAAAAACATGTGAATTCTTTTTTTTTCTCTTTTGTCTTAAGTACCTTCAGAAGTTGAGATAATGGATAATGAGTTTGTTTTTCTTTTTTTCTCTTACATAAACCCAACCATTTTTTTTTGTTTTATTTTACTTTTAAGTGAAAAGAGTGTCTTGAATGCTTCCTAAAAGCCAGATTTGGAAACCAAATTATTGAGTGCTTACTTGCATAAGCACTCCCATGACAGGTCAAAGAAATCAGCCTAAGTTAGTTAGTCAAGTGCTGCATGTTAAGTGAGTGAAGGCAGACTTAAGTATATGATTAAATTGTTTCCTAATAAGCTTAATTTTCTTAAGGGAATGAGAGCTACGTATTAATGTTTAAAGGAGTGAGATCTAGTAGCTAATCTACCAGATGGAATAAGAAATAAGGTAGCATTTACCTTTCTCTGTAAAGAAAGTATACCAGAAATTAACTTTTCTGTAACAGCTGTTAAAATCATATATTGGGGAAAGAAGTAGGGGCTGGCTTTAAGTACAATTCTAATTAAAATGTCAGCATGCTTATTGGTTTTGGGTTTTTTAATGGCAAATTGAGTTGTTTTTGTTCTAACTGGCTTGGTAGTCACCAGGAATAAATATGTTTTGTGCCAGTTAAAATACTCATGTACTTCTTCAATCCTTTTGTCTTCAGAGAAAGTACCAGAGAAGGCAGAATTTTTGCCTGTTGAATCAAAGTGACAATTATGGTTAGGTGAAATGAGAACTGACTTTAATTTCTGACACCAGGAAGTTATCTGATAATGCAGAGGAATCAGATTTGTCAAGCAAAAAGACACCTTGTTGCACAGTAACTTGTCAGGTTATTTAGGTCTACTGAAAACAAATTGGCTGATGCAACATTTAAAAGCATACAGATGATTTCCAGCAATTTTTTCTGAAGTTTCCAGAGTATTAGTTGATAGGTTATGCTCTTAAAAATCTCAGTACTTATGTTAGCTCACGGGTTATGGAGATTATGTAGCATCCATCACTAGACTCTTTTTTTCCTGAACTAAATGAGCATGTATTATGGATGCACTAAAGACATTTGATCCTGCTTCTGCACAGGGAAAAGCACCACACGATTTCTTCAAGTTTCTCAAAATATAACATTTCTTTTAAGCTCTGTATTTCAGTGAACAAAACTTGGTATTACCATTGCTTCTCTTTAGCAAATTGGCAGTTCTAAAAGGTACCAAATAAATGTGCATCAATATCAATAAATAGTAACAAAAGCAATCAGGAAAATTGAAGGGGAATAAGGTCTTAAGACTTACTCAGCATCACAGAAACTAAACTTGGAAACGATAGTTTGCCTTTTCTTCCTAACTATTATGTACTAATCTGTCAGTTTTGCTCAGCAGAGTCCTGACATGGCGCTGTGCACAAATACATATTTCTAATTTTTTTGTGGCACCAGCATTGAAGTAAATTTAGCTGTTATTGTTTTGCATGTACAACTCTTCACAGAGCTCTGTGGGGAGCTATGTAGTCATAACCAGAGATGATTCATGATGCTGTAGGAAAATAAGAAATATTAGTAGAGCTAATAAATGAAACATTCTAAAGATGACTGTTTCACATCCTAGTTGTTTCTAGTGGCTACCCAGTGATTTTTTTTATGATATATTCACTGGGTATCCAGCCTAAGCTTTGACTAGAGACAGGCAGGATAGTTAAGAAAACAAGAGCATATCATTTTGGTATTTGCAACCACTGCTGTATAAGGATTTGCAGTATGTGTTTATCTGAAGTAATGTTTGCAAACTTGGGAAAAAAAAGTATGCAAAAAGACAGATTTTTGTTTAGCCTAAACAAAAATAGCCTACTGATACTTTATTTTTCTTGTTTGTATTCTTTTTGCCTTTTCTTCAAAAGAATGTACCTTAGCAACTAGAAGACATTTCATAGTATTTCAGCCAGAAAAAGGAACTAAAATCAACACCTTTAACAGACTGAGGCCAGCACTCATTTCCCACGTCTTAGAAAGCCAATTAGGCCCTGCAGTGGACCTCTTTTTCTCCAGCAGTGATACTTCAACTCAGATCATCACAGGTAACTGAAGTTTTATTTTCCAGTGTTACTGTTCTTTTCTTTGTTTGGCTTCATCTTGCTTTGTCGTAAGGATGCAGGGTCAGATTTCAGTAGTGACTACAGCATCAGTAACTGTCCATCTCATCTTATTTCTCCTAAAAGAACAGTTGAATAACATTCAAGAACTGTTAACAGAAAATATCCTTAGAAACAAAAAGGACACAGGGCCAAGAAACTACAGGCAAACTTCCTAACATTTTCCATTTCAAGAGCTTAAATTGCCTCACTTTTTAAAGTTTCTTTCCTTTTTCCCCTGTCTCTTTTAGAACTGAAATACTTTTTGATTATAATTGTTTTCCATAGGATCTAGACGTGAAATATCCCTCCCCTTCGATTGTCTTCTGTAGCACAATAACAAAATCATGTCAACAGCTCTGACTGAACTCCATCAGAATGGCCATCCTTCATACATATATTTTTCAGGTTTATAATTTTTTAAACTATTAAAAAAATTCTAAATATTGGAAAAGTTATATCATAAAGTAAATCTGAAGAGTTTATGGCATGTCTTTGAGGTCCTTCTCCTTGTCTTTGCCCCCACAAAAATATATTTCTATGTATACATGTATATGTGTAGCTGAAAAAAATGTGTAGTACTTTTTACAGGGTCTTGAGATTTAAGCAGGAGTGGCAGCTGTGCCTTCCTCTGGAGCTTAACCTACAGCAGGAGACACAGAATCTCTAATACTGTGTAATAATAGTCATATTCCCCTAGCTCAAGCTGCTGAGGCAAGTGCTCTTGGATAACAGGGTCATGCCGTCTGCTCTCAATGGCATCACTAGCGGTTTACAGAAATAAGTTTGTGTATGTTAGAAATGGCCATAAAGTGTTATAAACTGTTGGTGGTGTATTTTGACTCCAACGCAATCCCTAGTGGCATGATACTGGTAATATACAGCATTGTGTCCTCAAGGACTGAATAGTAACTGCAGAAATAGCAGAGAGAAAGTCAGTCAGGAAAGCCCTAATGAAAATTGATTGGAGAGGCTGGAGGATATAGATAGAGTATATCCGTTCAGCAGGAAACCTAGCTGCAGTCATTTCCCTTCCCCCTTTTTCATCTAACTTACAGGCTAGAAACAAAGATAAACCCAGATCTCTGGATCCAGAGGAAAACTAATACTGTATTTAGTGTGCCAAATTTTCTGCTGGTGTATCTGCTTGATACAGCTCAATTGACTTTAATGGAACTTGGCCATTTTTCACCAGCCAGGAATTTGGTCTATTGTAGTAAGAAATGTTCTCACTGAACTTGCTGCATGCTTTCAGTTATATTCATTTCTGTTATTGCAATTGACTTCCACCTTTATGAAAATTCATTAAAAGTTTTGAGGTTAAAGGCTAAAAATTCTCTGATTAGTCTTGTCAAAGAGAGACATTTCCTTTATAATTAAATTATTTGGATATTTTTTGGGGGGTTGGACTCCATGATCTCTGGAGGTCCTTTCCAACACCTACAATTCTGTGAATTTTAAAATCATGTTAAATTAAAATTACACATTGGCCAGTATTTTAAATGTTAAGTGATGTATTTCAAAATGCTCTTAAATTCTGGTTTTTTTTCCTTTTAAATCAGTGATAAAGTCTATTTATCTGTCTCAAATGGAAGTCTAACAATATATTTAATGTCTAGACACATTTCTTGTTATTGTCTAGGTGATGTGGAATGATGTTGCACATAATTTGTCTGTAATAAAACCACGTAATAATAAATCCCAGAGCAGATAAAAGGCAAAGAACTGAACAGTACACTGTGCCACTTTTTGATTATAGAATGTGTTGCTTTTGGTTGGGGCAGTGTTAATTTTCTTAATAGTGGCTGGTATGGGGCTGTGTTTTGGATTTATGCTGAAAACAGTGTTGATGCTATAGAGAAGTTTGGTTTTTTTTGTTTAGAGGTTCTATTTGTTATTGTTGAGCAGTGCATAATTAGTCAAGGAGGCTGGAAGTTCACAAGAACTTGGAAGGGGACACAGCTGTCACACCTGACCCAAACGGACTTAAAGAATATTGCCTACCATATGGCATCATGCTTGGTGAAGAAGGAGGGGGTGACATTTGAAATTACGGTGTTTGTCTTCCCAAGTCACTGTTACTCATGATGGAGCCCTGCCTTCGTGGCCATGGCTTAATACCTTCCTGCCCGTGGGAAGTGAGGAATGAATTCCTTGTTTTGCTTTGCTTGTATGTAAGGCTTCTTTTTTTACCCGTGTCTTTATCTCAACCCATGAGTTTTTTCACTTTTACCCTTTCAGTTCTCTTCCCCGCCCCTCAGGAGGAAAGTGAGTGACTGCATGGTGCTTAGCTGCTGACTTGGCTTAAACCATGATACAGAGGCATCCTTTAGAAAAAGACTCAACGTGTCTAAAGGTCCTGTGTAAACGTGTAAAAGTCATTGGTATGGGTGGGGTGTGTTGAATAGAATAAAATTATTATTAAGTTACGATTTTTTTTTTTCAGGATATAGTCTACTTTATTGACTTTCATATGTTTTAAACAGAAGAAATTCTGAACGTGTTTTTAGGTAGAACATATTCCCTTGTGGGCGGACAGTGCATGTGTAAGAGAGACCTCTAACTGTAGAATGCTGATAAGGAGCTAAATATACTCCTGTAGGTAGGGTGGGCTGAATCAATAGGTTGGAATGAAAGAAGTCAGTTGGAGTGTGTCCATCCAGAGTTTTGAAAAAAAAAAAAAAAAAAAATTATGCATTTTCAAATGGTGGTGGGGAGAAAAAGGTTATGTACATATTCACTAAAATCTAAAATTTGTGGTTTTGTTTATGGAGAGTAGATTGTGTCTGGTTCCTGATTTAGCTGACAAGGTGAACTTCCCCCTCCCCCCCGCCCCCCTATGTGCAGCATTGAGCTTTCACATAAGGTAGGAGTAGTTACAGAGTTGCTGACTTTTGTCAAGTCTGGAGTGCATTTTCTGCTTAAGCATGATGCAAAATATTTGAAGATTTTTAAAGCAAAAAAAATGAAAAACAAAGCTCATTAATGTATCTACACAGTTTAGGTGTTTCTCAAATAGTCAGCAGTTGAAAGTGAGGTTTTAGGATCATTGTTTTCAACATAAATGTCATGAAGGTCTTTTCCAGATTTTGGCTGGGAACAGTGGGGAACTGTTGTCTAAGTAGAAATGAAGTCCTTCTTGGTTGACTAGCTTTCCCCAGATGTTAAAATTTCTAAAAAAAAAAAAAAGAAAACACAGTTTCATCTTATTTGTAATCGGACATCAAAAATCTTAAAGTACATGCATCTTTAAAACTTAAAACAAAAAGTCAAGTCACACAAATAGCTGTAGAAGCATTCCACTTTCAGCAAAAGCAAGTAAAAGTTAAAGAAATTGGAGGGAACAGGAGTACAGATATTTCGTCATTCAGAAACTAGAAAAGGGTGATTACATTTTGCTGCTATATAGGAAAGTCAAGTTCACTGCAGAGGACAATAAAAGCAGTAGAAAAGGCTTTGAAGAAGTATAAGACAGAAGACAAGAAGGAGAATTTGTGATGACAGATGTGATCAAGGCTAAAATAATGACACCTCTGTAGCATAAAATTGTATGGTGGAAAAGAGGAAAAGTATCAGTGATTGAGCACTAAATTTTGTCTTACCAGAAAAAAATTACCAATGTGAAGGGAGAGATTAAAGATTGTTTACTGTCAGATTGTCTGGCATTTTTTCATGTAATACAGAGTCAACTTTAGCATCTGAATCAAACGACAAAAGAACTTATTTTTCAGAGTTAGATTTATTGAAGATATTCAGTACATTCAGGGATCTTTGGAAAGGTATGCAAGTATGGTTTCCTGTAGAGATGCTGAAATAACTAATGACAGCTAAACATGATGGTTACTGGCAAGTTAGAAAAATGGATTGCTGTAGGGATGAACAAATTATTATTTAAGAACAAGAATATTGACAGAATGCATCCATATTGATGTTCAAGCAGGAATATATATTTATAAGAGATTTTTCCTGATCCTCTTTTCTTCAAGGTCCATCTAATTTCTTCTGTTCTTTCTCCCTGGTTCACACTGTGGAATGGTCTCAGATCTCCTGAACTAGATTTCTCTTGGAGAGACTTAATTTGGAAGATGTACTTCAGAAACACATGTAATATTATCCAACTGATAATTGAGTGCCTATACTCCAGATCAGACTAAAGCCATGCCAAAGTAACTCCCCCTCATCATCAGCTGTTTCGTTCCACAGATTCACTATCTTTTGGCTGTACTACTTCTTAATATAGACCACACTCAACTATCAGCCTCATAATGTGCCATATGCTCTTTTTTCACTACCCAGAAATGGATTAGCATCATTTTTACACATCACAAGGAGAAGAAGAGAGTAAATCAGAATGAAGTCATTCAGTTATAAATATTTCATGATAATAAAAATATTTACGCCAAGTGAATACTTGTAATAATATAAAAACAAATTTAAACATGGTCTTTTATGTAGACACCATTTCCTCATGCAGCAGACACAGTTTTATACATCCCAGCAAATATATATAGGTATACACACACATAAGTTTATACAAAACACAGAAATTATTAAAGTTTCTGTAACATAGTACAAATTCCAAATTATAACAAAATTTTAAATTAATTAGATAGTTAGCAAAGTGCACTGAAGGATTTTTTCTCTTCAGTGCAGCAGAAATACCGGCTGCACAGTGCTGTGTATGATTTATTTATAGGCTGCTAATGAAGACATATCTAATCATCATAATTAATTGGTATTTTTGTGCTTTGGGGCCTAATCACAGAAACTTTCATATGTTGGCTCAAACTGATCTTAGCTTTAAGGCAAAAATTCACAAGAAAACTTGATCTTTCTTTGTTCAAGTTTGCTTTTCCGTTGAGCTTGACTACTGTGTGGTAACTATAACTTAACCTGCAAAAATACAGCATATGTTGGTTGCTGTGAAAATGAGCTAAGAGAGGAGGATTTGCAGAGACAGCATACCAACTATTACATACCAACTATTTAATATTTACTGTGTGAATTTGTTTAAATTTGGCCTAATTTTAACCCTGTTTAATCACACAATCACAAGGTTGGAAAAGACCTTTGAGACCATCAAGTCCAACTGTACCTGTCCTCTAGTAAACCATATACCTAAGAGCCCATCTCCCCATCTTTTAAATACATCCAGGGTTGGTGACTCAACCACCTCCCTGGGCAGCCTGTTCCAGTGCCCGATAACCATTTCAGTGAAGAACATTTTCCTAATGTCTAATCTGAACTTGAGCTCATTCCCCCTCATCCTAGATAAACATCAAATAATTAAACTAATCCAGTATTATTTGTAACAACCCACACAATTTCCTGATATTTCTTTTTGGTTTTTATTCTGAACTCATGTACAGGAACAAACATAAAATGTCATACAGTTCTTTAAATGTGTTGTTCACTTGTGGTTGTATGTTCAGGCAATCATCTACATTCCTCATCTCTGTACTGGTAGTTGATAGATATTAGAAGTTTGGTATAATTTTAATTGCTCAAACTACAGTGCCTTTTATTTTATGAGGAAAACTATCCACAAGTATTGTACAATTAAATTCTATTTTCTGTTTTAAATAAGCATGTATATTTATATATGTGTGTGTATATGTATACTCTTCGACTGCACAAATATAGCTCCTTATTCAATCTTTCAAGTATGACTTATGCATATACCATTTCATATCCATGAAATGAATCCTCCTTTCTTCATATCCACCTCCTTTTGTCATAAATGACTTGAGTATACTTCATTACAGCAGCAGCAGCGACACTTTCATTTTTGTCTAATATAGCTGTTCCAAAAAGTAGCTGCAATAATCACCTTCCTTCTTGCCAGATATTGGCTACTTGGCAAGGGTAACTGTACATTCAGTCTTTATGAGTGTACATTACAATAAAGTAATAGACAGGGGTTTTTTGTAGCTATTGTCTCCAAACTCCTATATCTTCTATTAAATGCACTAACCTGTACTGGTACTACAAGTTATACGTAACAAAATGATTCTACTAGATTTCTTTACCCCTCAACCTTTGTCAGTTTTTGTTTTATCTACGTTCTCTAAATAGAAATCTTATTTAACAATTTCTAAATATGTAACTCACAACTCTATTGAGTGTCATATATCTGAATTTTCAAGGATTTTAATTTTCCTGGGTCAGTAAATGCTATTTTCCCAAGTATTTGTGATTGGCATGAGCTATCTGTCTCCAAATGCTTGGAAACAATCTTGATAGCTGTAAAAGACACTTGGTTGTATTTTGAATGTTCATGAATTTATTATCAGAAGTGGCACATTGTGTAAGGAATCTGCTAGAAATTCCTGTGTAAGGAATCCTGGAAATTAAACTGAAGACCTTTGCATCCCAAAGTCTTGACTTTACCAAATGAATGAAAGAAGAATCTCCATTAGTTGTTAGTTCTAGCAGCAGCCATTGTTATAAAACATTTTTAAGCTTCCAGATGAGGAAAAGGCCATTAAATACTTCTTTTACTTTCAATAAAGTGCTTGAACTCAAATGAACCAATATAAAAATGTTCCAGTGCAGTGCTTAAATGGCATGCATACCATTCCAGCCAGTGCACTTTAAGGGTATCATATGAAGCTAATTAGGCACCCCTATAAGTAATCTATCTTTGCTCAGACTTAAACAACTGGTTTCCTATTATGAAAGAAATAACTTTATTTCTCCTGTTCAAGGAGAAACACTTTTAGCTATTTTTAAGTGTCCCATCAGAATTCCAAAAGAAAATTATTTGAACCATTAAGTAGCAATATTACTCCATTCTTCAAGAGGAGAAATGGGAAAAGACTGCATAATTTAGCTGAGCCTACTAGGAGGGAAAAAACCTACAAACCACACCAAAAACCAAACCAAACCAAAAAACCCACAACCAACACAACAACAGGGACACAGTTAAAAGTAGCAACACTTATATCATCCTTTCAGTTGCCAGACACGAGCTGGTAAGGCCATTAATACTACAGTTTATAACAGATGGTTGTTCTTGCTTGGACATACACATACATCATCAAATTTCCCTTTGAGTTTCACCCTCTTTAATTCTCACTGAAGTCAATAGGAGTTTCATCTGTGTAAAGGAGAGCGGAAATGAACCTGCAGGGATATTTTTCCTTTAAGTGATATATTTTTAAAAGTAGGGATTAACACAGAAAGGAAACTGTCACGGGGACCAACTAGCAAAGAATATTGTTTTAGTGCTTGGGAAATAGAAGTCTATTAATATTTAACTTTTTGAAGGCTAAAACCATAAAAGTTCTTGAATTAAACAGAGAAAATTGCCCACAGATGTTCTATATCCACATTCCTTTGCCTGATGTAATACTCCTTGAGAATAACCCCAAATGAATGTCCATTTTCTATTTTGCTGTTCTTCAGCATTCAAGAACAGTCAGAAAAGGTGTATCTGACAAGGAATCTGTAGAAATTCTGAATTTGGAGTCTGTGTTATTAAGTCATCTTCTTTGTTGCTTATTGCTATTAAAAACTAAAAAATAAAAAGCAAAATAACAGAAAACTCACCAAAACCCATGATCCACAGGTCTTTCACAATGTGAGTTACGATCTACACTTTAAGAAGATATAACCTCAGCTTTAGATGACCCCATAGAATGCTTTTAATTTTTAACTAGCATAGACACAGGAAGAAATCCATTATTTCACGCGTAGTTTACTTACCCACGTCATAAAGGCAGAAATATTCCCCTGTGGAGTTTGATATATGATGATCAGGTCTGTAAACCTATTCTGACTAATCATGTTTATTCTGATTGATTGAGCTAATTGAAAAACAACACAGATATTCCCTGTAGGTGCATTTTTCTCTTATTATATTTGTATGATAATAAAAAAGGGATGTTTTCAATTCTCAAAAAATAATTATCTTGGGTCTTCTTAGCCTGTCAGAACAGATTGCTTGTCTGACTGGTGTTAGTCTAACAGGTAAGCAATTTTTTTTTCCGAGCTTGACCATGCTAAATTTAACCATTAAATTTCTAAATAAATTTTTGGAACAAGGTCTTAAGTACTTCATCATTAATAAAATATATTTTTTTTTCCTCTCCGTGATGCTTTGACACTGTTGCATGACCACAAAAATAGTTCTTAACTTTCCCATTGGGACCACAACTCATCTTATATATTTAGTGATCTTACCTACTATATTTCCTTAGCTTTCAGAGTATACTACTTTTCAGAGTAGCCTGATGGAATTTTACACTTCACTTATCTTTGTTAAAACAAACCTTGTGCTTAGTGGCAGCTATGTATCTATGCCAGCCAAATGAGCCAAAAATCTTGAAATAACCTTTCATGAAGAATCAAAAAGTGGAGGCTGAAATATTATTCTTAACTCCCTAACCTGTGCAATGACTTCCTCAGAAATCACAAAGCATTGCCTTCTTATTTATGAGATCCTACAGCACTGAGTTCTATTCTCTTACAGAAAAAAAAAACAAAACCCAAACCTAACAAAAAAAAGTGCAGGTTAATTTTTCTGGGGTTATCTTTGGTGTCTAAGGCAGATCTGCCTGAACTTGACAGAAGGAACATCCAAAGTTCTGGGTGATTATCTAGCATGTATGTTTGCAGTTTAGATTTCGTGTTGAAAATATTTTATAAGTAAATTACCTCATGTAATTTCTATTGCTATTTCTCTTTATTTCAATAATATCTAAGTTATAAAAAAATGTTTAAAATATATTTAAAAAACCCACAAAACAACCTACTCAATATCTTAAATTTAGCATTCCAAAAATACGGTAACATTAGAGGAACATGAACTTCCATGACTCATGAAACTTAAGCTTGTAAACTAGATAGTGAAAGGTAAACTTTTGTTTTTCTCCGAAGAGTAACGAAGATGTGGAATATCTACTGTAAAATTCCTATATAATCATTTGAAGGAAGGAGCCTATACCCCCACATTGATAGAATTTCCATGACAATGTAACACTAAGTGCCTTAAATCTGTGGCATGCTCCGTGTGTTACCTTATAGATACCAGCTGGAGCCAAAAGAACAACCAAACTATAGAAAAGGTGTTTCTGAGATCAGCAGTTTCTTTATAGCCTTGCAGAATTCTTTATTCAGCAATTCTTATTTTTAATTGTAGTTCATCTGAACCCTTGAATTTCCTTTAAAATTTTGAATTGGTTCCAGTCAGGTACATGAAAAGTGAAATCCTACATTGGAATTTTCATTTAGCTGTGAATATTCTTAACAAATGTAAGAACAATTGCAGATATTTGCACTAAACAAGGAGAACAAACATACAACACAGATACATTGTTCTGAATTTTAATGAAAAAGAAAACAATTCTTTTCTAAATTATGTCCCATATAAGATTGTCACACGTGAAACTTTGCAAGGTTTTCCTGCAAAAGTTTCCCATAAATATCTCTGTGTGAAAGAACTTGTATCAGGAGTGTTCATGAATTGAACTTGAAAATTCTCGGGAAGATTTGGAATCATTCAAACATGGAGCAGGAAAAAAATTGTGTCATAAATCATCAGAAAAAGAGCATTAAGTATAGCAAACAGGTGAACATTTGTTAATAGGTTACAAGCTGTCCCATTTCACAAAAACAAAGAAATAGAATTCATAGAATTTTCAGTATGAAAAGCCATCACAGCCAAAGGTTTGGTACTATTCAGCATCAAAAAATATCATGATTGACAGAACCCTACTGTTCTGCAATCCCTAGAAATATTTTTCTTTATCTGTATGTATCACAAGGAGATTTGAACCAAATAGTGGGATATTTTGAACACTAAAGAGAAACAATTTCTATTGTTTGATGGAAAGAGCAATTTTAGAAGGATACCTAGTGACTCATCCTATCACTTCACTGCATGCACATCTAAAACACGATTGATTCCGACACATCAGTTACCAACTAGTTATTGGTAAAAGAATCCTATGAATAAAAATCAGAAGCTATTTGTTGGTAGGCACATCAAAACACTTCTCAAAGGAGTATCGTTTTGGCCCATGAAATAGTTTATTGACTTATTTCCTGATGATTATGAGATAATGGGCAAATATTGCTTCATCATAAACATATTATTTTGTACTGCTTGTTAAATAGAAATCACATTTGGTCATGACCACCGTTAGCTGGCATGTCTTATTAGTTATAATGAGGAGCTGTATTAAAGTATGTAATACAGTTATAGAGAATTTTGTTCTGACTGGAAGGATATGTAGTGCAAGAAAAGGTGTTTTTTGTTGTCTTTTTTCTTTTTATTTCTTTTTATCTGTTGGTGTGCTGTTGGTGATTTGGTCTAAAATGTGTACACTGCATTGTTTTTCTCATCTATAATGTAGTTATAAGGACAAAGCTAGTCACATCAGAGGATTTATCTGTCTTCCACTGTTCTTTATGTATTTCCTGCATCTTCTCTCATGTGCAGTCTTTCCAAAGATTAAAGACCTGGCTAAGCTGGCTCCATCTATTTTCTCTACATTACCACAGTATCTGGGTGGTGGTGGTTTTGTTTTCGGGGGTTTTGTTTTGGGGGGTGGGATGGGGGACGACGAAGACAGCCTTGTTTTGTTCTGTTTTTTCTCATACAAGAAAACATCTCTGAGGAAGATATTTGATGTGATTTGCCCAAATTACAGAAAGTGTACAAAAAGGTAAAGAAAACGTGTGTCTGTGAAACAAACTATATCATTATAAACACAAACTGACAGATGCTCATTTTGGGCCCCTCTTTACAAGAAAGACATTGAGGTGCTGGAACACATCCAAAAAGCTATGAAGATGGTGAATGGTCTGGAGAACAGATCTTGTGAGGAGTGACTGAGGGAATTGGGCTTTAAAAGGAAGATTAGGGGAGACCTGATCACTCTACAGTTACCTGAAATGAGGTTTTAGACGTGTGGGTGTTGGTCTCTTCTTCCAAATAACAAGACAAGAAGAAATTACCTCAAGTTATGCCAAGGAGGTTTAGATTGGATATTAGGGAAAATTTCTTCACTGAAAAAGTTATCAATTATTGAAAAAGGCTGCCCAGGGAAGTGATTGAATCACCATCACTGGATGTATTTAGAAGATGTGTAGATGGCATTCTTAGGGACATTATTTACTGCTGGACTTGGAAGTATTAGTTTTATGGCTGGACTTGATGACCTTAAAGGTTGTTTCCAACCTAAGTGATTCTATGATAATGTACAGCATTTCCAGAGAAAAATAACAGTGGTAAAATCAGTTCATTGTGCAATTTTTTATCTTGTCTGACACTTCCACCTCTATAGTTAGCAGCTTATTTTTGGTTATCGGCTCAAATTCAACTTGGTTCAACTATAAATGTCCTTCCTTTTCTTCCTCAAAGTATTCTTTTTTACACCATTTCTTGATCATGATGGACAAAGCCATCTCAGTTCTGCAATCTTGGTTTAAATTCAGTTCAGGTGCCACCATAGGTCTTCCTATTCAGGTGAATTTTAATTTCGTCCACTTAATGGATCAATCTATTAACTTTGGTCAAGCACAGTGCCTCTCTACTTTTCAGAACATTTTTGATCTATTCCTAGCCTACTGAAATGGATTCAAGTCTGATTCAGTTCTACCTCTGAATTTTAAATCTTTTGGACTATTTTTAAATAGTATAATCCACATTTTCTTCTGCCATATAATCCATGCTTGAGAGAATCTTTCCAAACAACAGTATTTTCTTCCTTCTGCTGCTTGAATAGTCTCACAATAGCTTGACTGCCTCTATCATGGTTTCTCTTTGCTTGTAACCCCTCATTTATGTGAATGCATCTACTTCCTCTTGTTTTACACTCAGGTTGGCAGCTATGTGAAATAAGAAACTTCTTTTTATTCTCTTGGTATGTTTTCACAATGCCTAATATAATAGGGTCCTCATCCTTAGGTTTGAAATTCTGATGGACAGTGAGCAAAAGGTAAGAGATGATGACTGGGTGGTGGAATTGCTATCAGAAACCTACTGATGGTCCAGAAACCTAAATGGTCCATATTTTGCATCACTGAAATCAGGCAGTAGTATACTATGTAGTTACAGGAAACACACCAGAGAACTAACATGCACTGTACATCAACAGAAGCATTTTTCTTTGGCAAAGGACATAAACCTCTGATAATATGGACTGTCATTTTAACAGAAGAGTGGGGTTTTAAATTTTTTTTTTGTTACTCCTCTGTAGGGTTTTTAGGAAATCCATTTGATTATGAGAAAGCTAAAGTTTCAGATATCGATTCTGTGACCTTCAAAGAGGGCATCTATCTCTCCTCTTGCACATGATCCACTATGATCAATTTTCAAAATCCTCTGAATGTTAAAAATATTTCAGGTTCTTTTTCCAGGGAAAGAGGCTGTGACAGAAGGTAAAAAGAAGCACCCTAGGAAGGTAATTCAGTTATGTGCAAAGAACCACTTTATCTTTCTGAAAAGCAGATAAGGTTCCTAGCAGGAGAGGACCACATACTCAACCAGCCTTATGGGCATATGCAAGATCTAATGCCACTAGAAAACGTCTTGATGAAGTGGAATGTGCTGTTTTGCTAATTAAACCAGCATAAAGTACGAATTCTCTCTATAATGTGCTTTTTTTTTTTTTCCCAATCCAACAGTTTCCCATATTTTGAACTGAAATTATAGTTAGTTATAGGTAGAATTTAAAAATGCAGGTCTGATGACTTGATTCTGGTCACATCAACTTTCATACAGAATCCTGTAGGATCTTCCTTCAAACTTCATGAACTTTTCCAAAGCAGGAAGTCTGAGAAGGCCTCTTTATGTGAAAATCTCTAGAGCATGGAACTTTTGTGTCACCTCTTTTATTTTGGTAAGTTTTTTTGTCTGAATATTTTTTCACAGAGCCACACTGGCTGTCAATCTATCAACAACTTCCTGAGATATAAGTCTTCTGCCTAAGTTTAGATTATACATACTTTACCTTGTATGCACAACTAAGATACCCAGGTGTCAGAGAAGAACTTTACAAACAACACAGTAACTCTTTTATGGTAAACTTCTAAAGACAAGCAAATATATTTCCATACCTTGGAAGTTTATAAGTCTGATTTGATGTAAGGTTCCTATGTCAGCACAAATACTTTTTTTCTAAGTTTGTTAATGCTTTAGGGAAAAGGAATGAAGGGTTTTCTTTTTTAAAGAAGCCAGTAGACACATTCAAGACATTGAACAAATGGCTTTTATCTAGACTGTACAAAGTAGATAAATAATATTTAAAAGTACATATTCAAATTAATTAGGAAGAACAATAGTATAGAAAGCCCTTTTCTCTAATGTATTAATACCCTTTTGTGTTTCATTCATATTGTTAGTGAACATTAATGACCGTCTGAATAAACATATTCAGTATTGTCCCCTGCACCCTATTCTTCTTTCTTACATACAAAAGAAAAAAAACCCAACAACAACAAAAAATACAAACCAAAAAACCCAACACCACAAAAAAATATCACCTTGTTTTTCCATAATCTTTTCCATGACTTCTAGTATATGCCTTTCTTATTTAGGTTCTCCAAGGTCAAGCAGAGTAGTGACCAACTTTTCTATAGAAAACACTCTTTTCAGTCATCTATTTTCTCAAAGCTTGTAGAATCTTGGTGTCTTTGAGATACCTACATCAGAATCATTGACACTGTCCAATAATTTCAAGAGCTGTTGTTGAAAAATTGTCCTATATATACTTGCACATGAATACAGATTCTATATTTGTTTACAGTAAGTCTGTATAGGAAAAAACCCCAAACCACCAGTTTCTTAAACAAAACCCTAAAAATTAATAGTAATAATTATTACTATTACTTGCTGCATTCTATAAGTACAAGTTTATGCATCTTCTAAAATACCTATACCATAAATATATAACTCTATTTGCATAATATAAATATATAATATAAATAAATTATAAAACATTAAAACATACATATAAATATATAATATTTTATAATTTTGCAAGAGTTATATTTGGTCACCAGAAAATTATTCATAAAAGCAAATAGAGAGAATAGAGCAGAAGGAAGTGCAAAGCAGTTCTCAATCCACAAATTAATAGAAAAAAGGAAATGACAATAGATCCACTTAAACACCACAGTGCCAATAAAACCCTTACCTCACACTGAAAAATATAATTAAGTGTAGAGGCAAAATCTAGATTGATAAATAACTATCTGTAGTTATACATGATTGGCATTACACAAAGAACAGGTGAGAACAGGAAGCAATGTTAGTATTACAGAACTGAGTTCCTAATTAATTCTTCATCCAACTAACTAAGCCTCATAATCTCTTCCTCTCTTGTTTCTCAAGTGTGGTCATTAAAACTATCTGACAACATCATGTGCAAAACATTTGTCTTCTGTCCTCCCTTAAGAACAATGTGAAGCTTAGGAAGGAGTAGAATGGTGACAGTGCATCTTCTCCTAGTTAAGGAAATCATCTGAACAGCATGAGAAGTGCCAAGTAGAATAGTGCAATCTTTTATTCTTAAAAGAATTCTGCATTTTTCTACATAAGGAGTCAATCAGTTCTTGTTTCTAATTCAACTTAAAGATGTGAATCTGAGAGTAGCAATATGAACATTTACAAATGGTAGACTAATGTGAAATATTCTTGATGGATGTAATAATAGAAGGAAAGAAAAAGTGTCTTTGCATTGATAAAGAATGATGTATTCCCCCAAGATTACTGGAGAAATTGTGAGATTGTGTTGCTGATGATCTCACAAATAATCTATTTGTCATTGTTTTGTTTTTTTTTAAAAACCTTCTTTAAGGTTACATACTACATGGCATTCCTGATACCATTTGAGCTCATTTTTAGATGCCCAAACCTTAGAATATCTAGATTAGAGATGCATAAAGGTGTACAACTTGCAAATGCAGAGGCAGGGCTGGATGTGAAATCTTTAGGGGTAAACATTAGCTTGAACAGCACCCTGATTCAGAACTATAATTTATTGTACCATATTTCATTAGTTTACTCAGATACCTATAAAATCAGATATTGATGATGCAGTATAGTTTTCAGTGGTTTATTCTGATGACTTGATCTACTTTAGATTTGGAAGCTGGATTACAGGGACTTTTCACTCTGTGTTTTGAGATTGAGTTCAGATCATGTTTTTGCTTGTCCCACTGTGTGCAGCTGATGCCACCATCTAACAGTGGTTTCTTTCACTTAACACAGGTACACACTTCTACTCAAAGTTTTGGTGGAGACATTAAGGCATGGTACATGATAACACCATACAATCCAAACCTGGATCTAATCTTTGAATAAGGGTTAAAGCAAATTGACAGGGCTGGATTAGGGATACCAAATTGTCTTCTATGTCTTTGGGCATAGCATGTTCTTCTGCATGTTTTGACATAAAACTTCAGTATCCAGCACTGTCAGTCCTTGCTTTTCATGTATTCAAAACCTTGACCAGAATAAGTCTCGAGGCTGAGTAATGCCTTTTCTATTTTAAAATACAAGAGGGGTTTAGAACTATGGCCTCTTGCAAATAAGGGTGTATTATGGAGGAAAAGGAGCTTAGTGCCAGGGAAGAGAGCAGTGACCAGTGAATGGTGCATTACTACCATCTACTTTAACCTGGGACATTAGATGTAGTCATCAAGGAGGCTGTAGAGACAATTAGGAAACCATAATGCCCTGTGTCAGGCTGCCTTTTTCCTCGCAATTCTGCTTTATTAAAGGATGAATTTGACTCATTAGAATTAAATCCTTAATGGACTAAAGTAACCCAGTGGTAAATTGGGCCACCTATACACAATTATATGAACACTGAGCCAAATTCATCACTGCAGTCCACCTGCTTTGCCAAAGATCAGAAATGTAAAGCAGACCAGTGTCTGACCCCAAAGCCAACTGACATAGTTTTACAGCATACTTCAACACAGGAATAGTTCACAGAAAACAAAATGTATCAATGAACCCAGTGTATTGCACACTGAGAGAATTTAATATAATGTGGAAATAATTTATAAAACTTGTTTCAAGAAAGCTAGAAAACAAAATAGCCCCTAATGTTAATATGTGTGTTTTAAACAATTTAATACAATTATTTGTTATCAACAAAGCAAGAATTTAGTACCTGTTCAGTCTGTGAGCAATCTTTTCAAAGTCTGCAATTTCCACATCTATGTATAGAAAATGCAACAATTGCCTACAACTTGCTTATAGGCATGTTCTTTCTATCCTTTAAATCAAAGGAATAACAGAATGAAATTATGCATTCTGTGCATGTATTAAATTCTATACTTTTTTTTTAAGATGAATGAGGGTGGCACCACCCTTTCCCTTCATTTACGTAAAATATTCTGAAATTAAAGTGGTTTGTTTGATATTCGGGTTGTTTGGGTTTTGTTTTTTTGGTGTGTTTTTGGGTGTTTTTTCTTTTATTTCTTGAAGTAGTTTACTGTAAACAAAACAAGAATGCATTTATTTTCACATCTCCTCCTGCCAAGGGACATGATGACGCATTGCTTTTGAGATGCATCAGTCATATTGAGCTACATAAAGTGACATGATACAATGTGACATGTTGATGAACAGTGTGACACAAGGTACATATTTCAATATATCATTCAAGGCAGAATTATAACAAGGGAAGTCCCCGATTTAAAAGGAATAGAGATCTCTAGATTCTAGTTTTATTTTCCTTTCTAGAAACCTTAGAGATTGCCTGGAAAAGATGTCCCTTAGTAGCAGTACTCTATTTGCTAATGTCTTGTTAATCACATAGGAAACATATTAGTTTTCGTGGTGTGAATTATTAGTTTGGCTACAAAAATACCCACCATAACATGTAGGCAGGAAAGGTGCTTTTAAAGGTTATTAAATTTTCTTCTGCTTCTATGTGATATCAGGTTGTGAATAATGTAGGCAGAAAGAAAACATAAATTTATTTCAAGAGAAAATTGCAAAGAATTTTAGCTGATGGCTGTTGCTTATGAGAATGAATTTTTGTACAGGAGCTATTGTACTGTGCTATTACTGGACTATGTTATACTTATGATGTATGTAGAACTTTGTATGCAGAAGGAGCATAAACTTGGTTACTTAAACAAAAAGGTTTATTCACTTCAAAATTACTTGAACCATGCTCATGTGCTGTAGACAAGGGCATAGGTGAATGAGTACTAGGAGTGAAAAGTTTTGTTGAAGAACAGAACTTTAAGAAGCAAAGTCTTTCTCATGCCTATTTATTTGTTTACTAAGTTTCATATTTAAGTAATACAGTTGCAGGACAGAAATTACAAAAAATCCAAAAGGGTTGCTAAAAGGATTTCAGAGAAAATATGGGGTGGGGGGAAAAGATGGAAAAATAAAAGGAATTGTTGCAGGAATTGCAAAAGAAAATGCTCTTGTCTTTGTGCTGATAAATTTTAGGAGAGGGGAAAAAAGCAGGGGGCAAATTAAAGCCTCTCCATATGTTTGTGTTGTATGTTTAGCCCCACATCTGAACCCACAAATCATTTCTTCATTTCTGTGTAACCAGCTTTCCTGGATAAGTTTCAGGCCTCTCCCAAATATATAATATGATAATGAGGGATGAAGAAGATCAGGTCACTGACAGCTCAGAGATGCTGAAATTTGACTGTCTGCAATTACACTTTATACTGAAGCCAAATTCAAGTTTTGCTGTAGTCCTGGAGGAACTAGAGGAACCTCACTACCTTCATTGGTTTTGAACTGAATTGTCTTCTGCTACTGGTCAGATCAGTAATGCAGACTTTCTTGAAAATAAATGAGAGCACACAGAAAGCTTTAAGATCCTTTTTAATGAGCACAAGTATGCGATCATCTCAAGCCTCTGTGATACAGATGATATGGAGGCATTGTAAATCACTGGTGCACAGCAATTACAAACAACAAAAAAGAAATAACTTATGGCTTTGTTTTATTTTCTTGCTCACCCATTATCTCTAAATATCATTTATGAAGCCTCTGGTGAAAGCATGATGCTGTTAACTGTACTCTCAAAGCCAACAACTTTAAAAAAGCACACCATTCTCGTATTTGTTCAAATTCAGTCCACAGCAGTGAAATTCCAGCCCTGTGGAATTTATTGACAAAACTTTTACTGATTATAATGAGGCCACGTTTTCATTTGTCATTTAAAATAATGTCAGTGGTTGCTTCAGACTACTTCACTGATTTAATGTCTTTTCACAACCCTAAATATTCACTCCATTTACTAACAATACATTCTGCTCTGTCCCTTTGCATAACCTTATTAAGCAAGGTACCTTTGTAAACTCTCAGGGTCAATTTAAATGCAGTTTCAGGTGATACAAGTCAGCACAGAATTTGACTCATTCTATAAATGGGAGTGAAATTAGTGAACACCGTATGAAATGGTGCTAGCTTTAAAGAATAGATTATTATCGATAATTATGGTGCTGGGATGAGTACTTTGACTTTTATGGTTCCCCGTAATTTACATGATTTAGATGTATAGAAGGGGAGGGTGGGGGGGGGGGAAGAGCTTCATCCTATTTGGGGAAATAAAAAAAGAGTGGAACCAAACCTCAATTTATCAAAAGAGCAACTAGGTATACTGTATTTTAGAGCCATCAACACTATCAACATTTAAAAGACGACAAGAAAGTGAGAGCAAAAATAACGTGATAAAACAATTCACAACTAATATCAGGAAAAATGAAATTTCAACATTGCTGTCACTCTGCTGACTGAGTTGATGAGCTGAGCTATGTAGGGCTTTTTTAAGCTGTGATTGTCCTGCCAGCATGGATTTGTGTTGTCATGCTGAGGGCCCCTTTAATAGCCCAGAGGTAGCAGGTGGCTGCTGACTTACAGAGGCTTGCATCTATTTTATTATTTGTTGGCTCTTTTATCCCTGACAGATTCAAACACAAATAAATTCAATCAAGAACCTCTGCCTTTCTATGATTCCATTTGGTACCTGTAGCTAGCTGCAACGCATTTCTGAAATAGCATAACAACAGCCCCAGTGACGTGGCTAGAAGTAAACAAGATGTTTTATATCCTGAGTGGTGATGGCTGGACACCTGAACCAAGGGAAAAAAAAAAAAAAAAAAAGAAATGTGAGTTTCTCATGGAGCTTGCTGTGGAGGAAAATAGAATACTTTAAGACAGAGGTGCTAGCTAAATTTTGCTTGGAAACCAAAAGGTGAAAAATAAAATATTGTTTTGAGTAAGAATTGAGCCAAGGTATTTTGAAAACTGTACCCAAAATAATTAAGTACAATGCATAAGAATATAACCACTTTGTACAACATGGTCATACTTTATATGTACTCCTCAGTTGCCATGTTCACCAAAACAAGCAGGCTGAAGGGGTTTTCAATGACTAACATTGCTAAGAGATCATCTGCCCCATCAGTTGTGAAAGGTGCTATCCAGAAGTATACTTTGCTATGTGATCTGAAGGAGTTGAAAAGTGCTACCATCTGCTACATCTGAGTAAGTCTCTCAATATCCATGCCTTGGGTATTTTGGTGAGTGCTGCACATCTGTGAGGCTCAGGTTTCTCTGTCACAGGTTGTTCCAAAAACTGAGGTCTGCTGAAAAGTACTGCTTTTTTAAAATTTGGGTGTGAAGATGGCCTGGTTTCATGCTACTTTAATCAGAGAATTACATTCTAGTTTGGGTTGGAAGGGATCTCAAAGATCACCTAGTTCCAAGCCACTGTAGTGGGCACGGACACCCTCCACTAGACCAGGTTCCCAAACGCCCATCCAACCTGTGAACACTGACACGGAGGGGGCAGCCACAGCTTCTTGGGGCAGCCTGTGCCAGGGCCTCATCACCCTCACAGTAAAGAATTTCATCCCCATGTCAAACCTAAATCTAGCTTCTTTCAGATCAAGGCCATTACTCCTTCTCCAAGCATTACTTGCCTTTGTAAACAGTCCCTCTCCAGCTTTCCTATAGCCCCTTCAGGTACTGGAAGGCTGCAATAAAGTCTCCCAGGAGACTTCTTCAGGCTGAACAAGCCTAACTCTTTCAGTTGTTCTTCATATGAGAGGTGCTCCAGCTCTCTGATCAGAGCAGACCAGAAGGTGAGAATAACCTCCCTTGACCTTCAGGTCATGTGAATATCAGCTTAACATTAGCAGCTCATTTTCATGATGTACCTCCAGAAGTGGTTGAATATGAAGGTCAGACTTTCCCAAATTCTGTATCACTTTTTCCCTATAGAATAAAATACCCCAAAATACTGAAAGCAAATATTGACTAGTAAATATAGCTATTGTCCCTTTGTAAGTTTTCTTTTACTTGTCCTCTTCAAAGAGCTTTTTGAGAAGTCAGATAGTAGCTGATGATTCCAACAAAAGTTAACCCTCATGCCATTTACATTTCACTTGAATTATAGGCTAATATATACATAAAGCAAAAGCACATCTTTCAAGAAGTGACTACTCAGTCTAAGTGAGGCAATCATTCCTCCACCATGTATTTGGGCTAAGAGGCTTTTAAGGCATTTTCGTGTTCTGGGAAGAGGCATTTCTAGTGAAATGGTCTTGCTAACTTTTATCTAGGGAGTGGTATTCTAAATTCCTATTCAGTTATTTAATCATACTGCTGAATTGCTCCTCTCTTCCTTCATTTGAAAGGAATAAGTAGATGGTACAAACCTAGAAATTTAACCTGAGCATCCCTAACCCCACCTCACTTGGTCCTGCCTCAGTCTGCCCTTTTCTCCCTTCATTCCTCTGCAAAGAGCACGAGTGATGTTAGGACATTCAGATAATTTCTGTAAACTCTCCTACAGCAGTAAATCTTCATGTTACTCTCAAAGCCAAGCTCAGCAGATCAGGATAGGTGGAAGCAGAGCAAACCTGCAGAAGTAAAAGCATGTGTCAAAAGGCGAATATACTGAGTTTTCTAGGTGAGCCAAAACACCAAACCTGGAAATGAAATATTTGCTGTTCAGCAATCCAGCCACTGGGATTCAACTGTAAAACTCTCAATTGTTATTTTTCTTTTTCTCAGAAATGTCCTCATACAAATGCCTATAGTATTTTAAAATTTAGCTGAAAGTTTCTTCTACTTCTTAGCTATTTCAAAGCACTTCTCATCGTTTATGAGTTTGCTGTAGTCAACGTATCTTTAAGACTTTGTGACTTGGATCTTTTGCCATATTATTTTTCTATAAATATCTTCCTTAATTTGTGATGAAAGCTGCCAAATTTTGTCTGCCTACAGTGATTCACACTGTGATGTGCTGCCATTCAGCTTATGAGTCCATTTCTCCATGCTATCAAAAGTTTCTGCATCAAAAAATTCCTATAATTATGAATAAAACACTAAAATTCCCTGGAAAAAAACTATTGTAATACCTGAAAATTACAAGTCTGAATACCTTTTTGTTTTTTGTGTTAGTGATCTGTAGTGATCTGACCTATCAGGTACAGTCACACTCACCCTTGGTCTACATTGAGTGGCAATTTAAACTCACAAGTAAATGCAAGTACACAATGGCACAAATACTCAAGTTCAGCCAGCTTAAACTCAATTTAGGCTCCAGGGACAGACTATAGAGGCTAAGCAGGTTAGTGCTTTTCTTTCTCTCAGATAATTTCCCTACTGACAAAGGCCTAGGAAAAGTACGGATCCACTGCCCATACCCTGTGTGTTTCTTCTTTATATAAATACATCCTGAACAGGGAGGAAAAACAATGGATAGCGAAAAAAAAAACCCTCAAGATTTTTTTTGTCACTTCTAGATATGGAAGTTCCTATTTAGCCTTTTTTGACTTGTTTCTCAAAAAATCACAAGCAAAAATAAAGCCAAAATCAAAGCCGAACTCAAAAAAATCCCACAAAATCCCCCCCACAACAACCAAAAAAATCAAAACTAACATATAAATTTAGTGATTCAGTGCAGATAGACTGTATGCAGTGAAAGGGTTATGACCTAGTCACAATTGCAGAGACTTGGTGGGACAACTCACATGACTGGAATGTGGCCATGTTTGGCTATGTCCTTTTTAGTAAAGACAGGCCAACAAGGAAAGGAGATGGACTTTTTTTTTTTTTTTATGTGAAAGAGCAACTAGAATGTATTGAGTTCTGTCCAGGGGTGGACAAGAAACATGTTGAGAGTTTGTGGGTGGGAATTAAAAGACAAGCTAGCATGAGCAATACTCTTGTGGGTGTCTATTATAGGCCTCTTGATCTTGATTTTGTCTACTGAACGTAGAAAAAGGGTGTTGGTCAATGGCTCTATGTCCAGGTGGAGGCCGGTGACAAGTGGGGTCCCCCAGGGGTCTGTCTTGGGACCGGTGCTCTTTAACATCTTTATCAATGACATCGATGATGGAATTGAGTGCACCCTCAGCAAGTTTGCAGATGACACAAAGCTGAGTGGTGTGGTTGACACCATAGAAGGAAAGGAAGTCATCCAGAGGGATCTTGACAGGCTGGAAAGGTGGGCCCGGGTGAACCTAATGAGATTCAACACTGCCAAGTGTAAGGTGTTGCACTTGGGCCAAAGGAATCCCAGACACGGCTACAGACTGGGAGAAGAACTCCTTGAGAGTAGCCCTGCTGAGAAGGACTTGGGGATTCTGGTAGATGAGAAACTTAACATGAGCCAGCAGTGTGCTCTCGCAGGTCGGAAGGCCAATGGTATCCTGGGCTCCATCAGGAGAGGGGTGGCCAGCAGGGACAGGGAGGTGATTGTCCCTCTCTACTCTGCCCTCATGAGGCCCCATCTGGAGTACTGTGTCCAGATCTGGGGACCCCAATACAAGAAAGATGTAGAACTGTTGGAGAGGGTTCAGAGGAGGACCATGAGGATGATTAGAGGGCTGGAACACCTCCCCTACGAGGAGAGGCTGAGGGAACTGGACTTGTTCAGCCTGGAGAAGAGAAGGCTGCTGGGGGACCTCATTGCAGCCTTTCAGTACCTGAAGGGATCATACAAACAGGAGGGGAATCAACTTTTTAAATGGGTAGAAAATGGCAGGACAAGGGGGAATGGACTAAAGCTAAAGGAAGGAAGGTTCAGATTAGATATTAGGGGGAAGTTTTTCACAGAGAGAGTAGTGAGGTGCTGGAACAGGCTCCCCAGAGAGGTGGTGGATGCCCCAGCAACCTTGTGCAGATCCAGCCTGAGGTTGGTGTCCCTGCCTGTGGCAGGGAGGTTGGAGCTCTATGATCCTTGAGGTCCCTTCCAACCCATGCCATTCTGTGATTCTGTGATTCTGTGATTCTGTGATTCTGTGATTCTGTGATTCTGTGAAGAGAAGGAAATTAATGAGGCCTTCTACAGGTAGCTGATGGCAGCCCTGGTTCTTATGGGAGATTTTAACTACCCAAATATTTACTGGAAGGCCTGCACAGCCAGCTGCTCACAGTCCAGGAGGTTCCTCCAGTGCATCAACGATAAATTCAGCAGGTCCAACTTTGCCCTCTTCAAGCAATTACTGGGGGAAATCCTAAGGGACAGGGCACTGAAAGGAAAAGGGGCCCAATGTAGTTGGTCAATATTCAAGGACTGCTTCTTCCAAGTTCAAGCAAATGTTACTCCAGTCTCCAACAAGGGCAAGAAGGAAGACTTGGGTAACTTCAGACTGGTCAGCCTCACTTCCATCCCTGGAAAGGTGATGGAATGGCTTCTCCTTGGTGCTGTCTCTAGGCACATGAAGGATAAGAGTGTTGTCAACATGTTTTTACCAAGGGGAAGCCATGTTTGGCTAATTTAATAGCCTTTTAGGAGGTGGGCAGATGATCATAGGGCAGTGGATGTGGTCTACCTTGACCTCGGTAAAGCATTTGACACTGTCTCTCACAGCATCCTCATGCCTAAACTGAGGATGTGTGGTCTGGAAGGTCAAGTAGTGAGGTGGATTGAGAGCTTGTTGAAGGGAAGAAGCCAGCAAGTTTTGATCAATGGGACAGTCTAGCTGGAGGCCTGTATATAGTGGAGTCCCTCAGGGGTCGGTACTGGGACCAGCACTATTCAATATATTCATTGATGTCCTGGATGAGGGAATAGAGTGTACAGAGTCTGCTGATGAGACAAAGCTGGGAGGGGTGGCTGACACACCAGAGGGCTGTGCTGCCACTCAGCAGGACTTAGACAGGCTGGAGAGTTGTGTGGGGAGAAGTTTAATGAGATTTAACCAGAGCAAGCGTAGGGTGTTGCATCTAGGGAAGAACAACCCCAGGTACCAGTATGGGTTGGGGACTGGCCTGTTGGAGAGCAGGGTAGGTGAGAGGGACCTGTGGGTCCTGGTGGACAGCAGGATGACCATGAGCCAGCAATGTGCCCTGGTGGCTAAGAAGGCCAGTGGCATCCTGGGGTGTATTAGAAGGGGTGTCTTTAGTAGGTCAAGAGAGGTCCTTCTTCCCTTCCACCCTGCCCTGGTGAGATCGCACCTGTAATATTGTGTTCAGTTCTGGGCCCCTCAGTTCGAGAAGGACATAGAACTCCTTGAAAGAATCCAGCGCAGAACCACCAAGATAATTAAGGAAAGAGAACACCTTCCTTGTGAGGAAAGGCTGAGGGAGCTGGGGCTCCTTATCTTGGTGAAGAGGAGACTGAGGGGTGACCTCATTAATATTTATAAATATGTTAAATGCAAGAGTCAGGAGGACAAAGACAGGCTCTTCTTAGTGATGGCCAGTGATAGGACAATGGGCATGAGTGCAAGCTGGAACATACGAATTTCCATGTGACTGTAAAGAGAAACTTTTTCACTGTGAGAGTGATGAAGCACTGGAACAGACTGCCCAAAGAGGTTGTGGAGTCTCCTCTGGAGACATTCGAAACGTGCCTGGATGCAGTCTTGTGTGATTTAGTCTAGGTGATCCTTCTCTGGCAGGGGGATTGGACTAGATGATCTTTTGAGGTCCCTTCCAACTCCTAAATTTCCGTGATTCTGTGACCTGAAAAAAGACTGTTTTGAAGAAACAAATAGCCTGTTCTACTTGTCCATGAGGAGGAAAGAAAAAAATCATACACATATATATGTATGTATGTATCAGGAAAAAAGGTTTAGTTTGGACAATAGTAGGAACAAAAGAAAAATAACAAGACAGAGTGTTGGTATAGAATACCTAAGAACAAATCAGACCAGATTTTTAGTCCAGAAAAGGATAAACTAGCAACTGTCCTTGTAAACATGGTTGTGCTATAATTTCCATTGTTCTATTTAGTCTTTCAATAACTTAGGTATTTTGTATCTACACGTTTAGCTAAAAAGTGCTGCTGAAGAGGACAGGGGAGAAGAGGTTGTTATTTCAACATATACTTGATTCAAGAAACTTGGATTCAAGTTCCTAAACTTGGATAACTTTGGTTCACTGACTTTGGGCTTCAGACTTGCATCAGCAAAAAAGGAGGTGGTAAATCTGTGTCTCACAGAAGTAGAATGCACATTAAATCTCCCCAGCATTTCATGAGTCTGCCTGATGCTAGCACAATAAATGTCTTGGAAGGCCTAGAAATAAAGTGTTTAAAGAATGAGTCACATCCTTGACTTCCGTAGTACTCAATCTGTTTATCTCAAGTAAGGAATCTAACCCAATTAATTTGTTTAATGTTTCCAAACACATATTGGAAAATTATATTTGCTTTCTGCTATAAAATGAATGCAGTTTGTGTATCAATCACTTCCAATAGGATAAATTCAGACAGATGTCCTCTATATATATCCATAGGGAAGCGTACTTAATGCCTGTGTGATGAGAGAGATTCTGAACCCTCACCCTGTAACAACTTCAAATGCAGTGTTCTTATATATATGTATTTTTGTATTTTTCAAGTAAAAACTTAGGGTTCCCACCACAAATATTTACACTACAATGAGCAGGAGAGATGAAATCTGTAGGTAGACAGTATAAGAAATGGTTCTAAGTACAATCATGTCTTTAGAGAGGCGTATTTTCTAGTTCTTTTATAACAGAAAAACTAATCAAACCAATGTTGTACCAGGAACTTTGACTGCTAAAGTACATTTTATTTGATCTAATAGAATAAATTATAACACTGTATGGAATTTCCAGCTTCCTGAGGAAAGGTAGCTTAGAAGATTGCAGGCCCAGGTAGACACATCCCTCAAACAAAATTCAATGTTGCCGGTCCATGCTAATTTAAAAGATCGTGAAGTATATAGACCATCATACATGCTGCACCTTTTTCTATACTGCTATATCTACAAAGAAGCTTTAGAAAAGATGCTTTATTTGCATGTGCAGAAGATGAAATGCCACTGCACCTGCAAAGACTCCATTAAGCCTGTTTGCATACAAACTTTAATGCTTGCCTAACCAAATAGTATTTTTGTATGTCTAGTGACTCTCTGACTTTTGAACTTCCCAAACAATCTGATATTATTAAATTTTAGAGTTGAAAAGGAAATTACACTTAAAAATCACTACTTGAGTGGAAAATACAGGTTTCAAGTTGTTCAGTAGAAAAGCCAGACACTATGAGTGTGCAATGCTTTAATTTCTCTAATAAGACAGCGTAATGGCCCATTATTGTTTTTACATGCCACCTTACTGTGCTCTTTGAACAAATTTTCTGTCAAATTGTCTTTTAGCCTCCATATATTACATTTGTATTGACCCTGGGCCCTTTCAAAACATTATGTTACAGAAATGTTGAAGTGTTTCACTAAAAGTGTTCAAAGCCATTTGCAGCCTTCCAGTAAACATGTAGTTATTCTTCTCTCCATTAGTGGTATTACATGGTAGTTTATACTATGGATATGAATATTTATACCTGTATTTATACATATATATATTTGTACTTTTATATGCATATATAAACTTATAGACACACTGGCATAGAAATAGAAATAATTATTATTAGAAAATTATTATTATATATTAACAAAGGCATATTAAAAAATTGTGGAAAAGTAGTTAGATCAATTTAATCAAAGTAAACTCTACAGCTGTGAGTCCTTAAACATTATAGAGTTTCTCTCTTGTTTAGAGTTTTCTGATCTATTTTCATTAATGGCTGCAACAAAGACCACATTCATCTTGAACATCCATAAAAATCAGGCACATATGAATGTGCTACTAGTTATGCACCCTGAGGAATTACAGAGGACCGTAAGTTAACACTGAAACAATTTCTGCCCATTTATTATGTAGGTTTATGGGATGTGGCAATTCTAATGTGGGGGATGGTCTGAACTCACAGGATTGATGGGAACCTTCAGGGTTGTGTTATTTAAACATCCCTACCATGGGCAAATGTGTCATTAAAGTCCTTTTATTAGCTCCATCTTAGAACTTCTGAAACCTGCTCCACTTCTCTCCTGTCAGTCTTCAAGGTCTTTTATTCTTCTGAGGTTAGGAAGTGCTTCCTAATTTTCATGCAAAATTTATGCATGAACACTTTGTACTTGTTTATTCTTATGCACATATTAGCTTTTAGCTCAAATAGCTCTTCACCTTTCCCTGGATGCTTTTATCCCGATGTGTTTATTGACTGAAGTCATATTCCCTTCCTGTCTTTGTTTTAGTAGTTTAAGAAAACCAGAAGTTTGTAGTCTCTTGTAAAGATGCATTGTACCTTCCTCTAGTCATAATAAATAGCTCTTTTCCAGATTTATTTCAGTTTGCATTCTGTTTGAATGTGCTTTGCTCCAGAATGCATGACCAGAATTGTGTGTAGTATATGAAGAGTCTTATGGTATATTGATACAAAACTTTGTCTGTTACTTTACTGGAAATTTTTGCCTTAGTTACATACAACCATAGTCACAGAATGGTTTGGGTTGGAAGGGATCTCAAAGATCATTTAGTTCCAATGCCCTGCTATGGGTATGGACACCCTCCACTAGACCAGGTTCCCAAAGGCCCATCCAACCTGGCCTTGAACACTGACAGGGCAGCCACAGCTTCTCGGGGCAGCCTGTGCCAGTGCCCCACCATCCTCACAAGGAAGAATGTCTTCCTCATATTAAACCTAAATCCAGCTGCCTTTAGATCAAGGCCATTACTCCTTCTCCTAGCACGACTTGTCCTTGTAAATACCCTCTTTATAAGTTCCTCTCTAGCTTTTCTGAAGGCTGCCTTCAGGTACTGGAAGGCTGCAATAAGGTCTCCCAGAAGCCTTCTCTTCTCCAGGCTGAACAAGCCCAACTCTCTCAGCCTGTCTTCATAGGAGAGGTGCTCCACCTGTGTGACCCTCCTCTAGACTCACTCCAACATCTCCATGTCTTTTTTGTAGTGGGGTCCCCAGAGCTGGATGCAGTAATCCAGGTCATGGGGATCTCATATGAGCAGAGTAGAGAAGCAGAATCCCCTCCCTTGACCTGCTGGTCATGCTGGTTTTGATGCATCCATGATATGGCTGGTTTTCTGGCCTACAAGCACACACTGACAGATTGTGTTGAGCTTTTCATTAGAGCTTCTTTAAAGTGAAGGGATGCTTTCCTAGTGCAAAGATTCCTTGCCTGTCCTGTCAAATAGTAATAAGCAATGATTTGTTACTTTGTATGTTCAACATACATTGCTTCAGACAGAAAATGAGCTCAAATGCTTTAAATAGTTATCAGTGATGTTTGTAATGGGAAAGAAGGAGAAACTATTGTGTGTTTTCTACAGTATATGCTAAAAAGTGTCTTGAGACATTCACGGCTGTGAAACAAAGGTGTGACATGAATTGCTGATTGTTAGTATGAACAATAAATGATGACTGGTAGAAATATATAACTAATTGCAGTGTGTACAGAGCTAGCAGTGGAATGGAGGAAAGAGATATGACAAGTTTGTGAACTTATATTAAATAATGGTTACACAATTAGGAGCTTTGAAATCCTTTCAAATCATTATGAATACAAATACAAATATATGAGTCAGGTGAACATTTTCTATTTAAATGCTTTTAATCAGAAAGGGGAAAAGTGCTGTTAATGTTTTGGAGGAAACTGATTCTTAATTTTCTGTTTTGCAAGAAAAAATGAAAACTAAGGGGGAGGGAATTTCTGCTGGTATTTCAGTTTCTGTTCTTCACATTTTCCCTGTTGGTACCTTTATTTCTCTTCCCACATTTTTTAGAAGAGACAAAGTAGAAAAAAAAAGGAGAAAATATATTTTTATATTGCTTCAACATTTTTTAGAAAATGAGCTTGTATTTTAATGAGACATTTTAATCTCTGTTCATCTAACACACACAGATGCCCAATGAAATAATTTATTCCCTTTTATTTTCTTGAACATCCCTCTTCTCAGATTTCCACACCTATACATCTCTAAATTCCATGGAGTACAAAGTCTGATACCATTTCCTGTTTCTCTAAAACCCAAACCACCCAAGCAAAACAAACAAACAGAAAACATAAAATGTTTCTAGACTCAGAATGAGATTTTTGACCTTCGGGTTAATCTTTGATTTGTTACTGATGAGCCACTGTGCAGGCCAGGTCCCATTTGTGCTATGAATTTTATAGGCACAAATACAAACCAAGAGTCCTGTTTGAGTATGTCAACTGTCTAACTGTAAGAAAAATGAAAAACTAGGCACCTGGAGGCTGGGAGAGGGGAGGAGGAGGGAAGCTGTGTTGGAAACAAAGAAAAGGTGAGACAATTCTGGTAAATTTGGAAGGAGAAGGCTGTTTCACTGCTGAGAAGACTTTCTGTAGGCAGCAAAAGGATTTAGTGAGGATGAAACTGCAGAAGCACAATCAAGTGATTTTTTTTAGGAAGCTCTAAGCAGCTAGGATTACCACAGAGAATTCTACAAATGTATTTTCCAGAATATGTAGGAATGGCAAGCAGAGATAGGATCTGACTTTTCAGTAGTAAACAAGAAAGACTGAGCAGATGTACACTCCAAAGAACCTTCGGAGTTAAAATAAGCAATCTCCATTTTGTATGAATGAAGAATTAATACAAAAATGCATATAGAGGATTGTCATTATCAAAGCAATGAACTATGAAAATGATATTTTGCTGAAGCACTTTGAATATGATGAGAACTTGAATGAAAGCTTTATTAGTCTAGCTGTACAGGAAAAGATACACCTTGTGATGGAAAGTAGAAGATGTACTGAAAGTTTGCTGTAACTTGAATATGACAATGCAAAAAGATGATGGAGTCAATTACATCATTCAGTTATGAATCTCACATGGTTAGGGCTTTCAGTGATGAGGGACAAGGTGATAATGTTCAGAGAAAATTGGAAAAGAGGAAGAGGAAAGAACTGGTTGGGAGAAAGAAAAAAAAAGTAAATTTAATTTTTTTGCTACCTTGAGCTTGTATTTTGCAAAATCATCTCACTAGTCAGGGGTTCAAGCAGGAGAGCACAAATCTTCAGAGAAAAGCTATGTCTACAAATAGCGATCTGCCTAAAGATGAAAGGCAAAATAGTGTTTGTGAACTGGTTTGCCCAGTGGCCTGGTATATATATCAAAAGAAGAAAATCAAGGTTTGATGTCTGGGGTACACCCTGAAGAAATGCTAGAGGAGAAATAAAAATAGATGCGTATGAAAAATCTGGATTATTTTTTTCTGAAATTCAACATAAAAATCCATCTGATGCTAGAATGATGCCAAAAGGTTAATCCTAAAAAATCTGGATCATGCAGTCAAAGAAGCTCATATATCTGGGCCTCGGTAAATGTTTTAGTTTAGACAAATGCCATTGCAAGAAAAGGTATGCACTCACACATAGAAAATGATATCTTGGAAAGCAGTGTTCTGAAAATACTTTTTCAAGGCACAGCGGAAAATTCAATGCATGCAAGGCCTTTGAGAGGAGTTGAGGCCAAAAATACTAATGACACTTTGTTAGGGACATAGCACTGATTAGACCTGTTCTACAGTTTTGTGAAGTTTTGGTATCTATATTTTTAAAAAATGTTGATAAAATAAAGCTGATACAATACATTCCTCCAAATGTCTTTGCAAAAAGAAGACAGAAAATTGCATTTCACAATGCTCTCTCCTGTTAAAAACAAAAAAAAATTAAAATTAATTTGATTTGATGCTGATTTTGTCACTTTCTTAAGTTGAGGATTGGATTAGATGACCTGATTCCTTTCCAACCTAACTCACTCTAAGAGCCTACTTTTATGGCATTTTCATAAAATAGTACAGAAAAGGACATAACAGCAGCTATTTGACACATTCAAACCAGAAATTATATGTTTTTCACATGAATAGTTCTATAACTAGGTATCAGAAAAAAACCCCCAAAGATTTAAAATGCTTGAAAGAGAAGTACTAGAGTCTCCTTGATTTGATTTCAAAGCTGTATGTCTTCTGTACAATGTGCTTTAGCTAAGTGCAAGTTTTCCTTCAGTCATACACAAGTGACTAGTCTTCGTATAACATTAAGGAGATGAAATGTGATGTCCTGTGGCTTGGACTGGATCAAGGTGTTTAAAGCTGTTGTTCCTTCTGGCCTTTCACTCTATGAATCTAGGAATCATATTAATCTTGTTCAGAGTCTATTTTTTGGTAAGTTGTTCCTTCCTCATAACAGTTTTGTTTTCTCCATCCTGATCTAAAACAATTCTCCATGTAGTAACACATTTCCCAAAGGAAATATCACAGTCTCATGGTTTTATTTCATGGCACTAACTTGGCCTTTAATTTTGGGACCAGAAGTAAGTTTAGAAGCAAGTGTAACACTGCCAATAGTACATGAAAAAAACATCTTTCTGATCTTAGATACCTTTAAAATTATTTCATAGTACATACCTTTAATTTTTTTCCTAATACATACTGAAGTCACACACTAGCTAATTACTTCTTTCTACAGGTAATTGAAGATGCAAAGTAAAGACTATAGAGATTACTAAATTTCTTTAATTATTATTTTCTTTCCTCTGGATTTTTTAAGAGTAAAAAGAAGATAAAAAATAAAATATTGATGTCTCAGATAGTTAATATTCAGATTTGGGGTTTCAAAGCTGTCTATGGGATTTGAACTCCTGTTTCCTATTAATTTTGAAGCAAATAGTCAGCTAAACTTCAGGTTTTAAGTCATCAAAATATCTTCTCTTCTGAACAACTTTATCAAATGTAACCACTATTTTTCTTGCTTTTTAATTTTATTTTATGTGTGTCACATAATGGCCTGCTAATGTGCTAAATACCTTCATCATTGCCTTAGCCTCCATGAGTCTAGATAGTAATTAACTGATAATACTTTCTAATCGGTATTTAAGTAATTTCAAAATGGTGACACTTAAAGGAATTTCTTTTTTGTGCATAATAACCAAAACCAGCTCTAGGTGCTAGCAAACTGCTCTTTAAAACCAGAATATTAGTGAATTCTAAATGTAAAACTATTAACTGGATGATCCTTGATCCCTGACATGAGCTGCCATCCACAGCCCAGTCATTGCCTGCTCATCTCCCTGCGGGAACCACAGTCTTAAGAAGATTACACTACACAAATAACAATCAGCTTGGATAGAGGACGAACCAGGAGAGAGTCCATTAAACCTTTCACATCATTACAAGCCTCATTGTTTTGCAGATGAGCAACATAAAGTAGAACATATGCATGAGGCCTCTTACTGACTCTCTGGATACCAGGGATTTCGACTATCTGAACCTAGTTGATTGCTGGTAAATGAATAAATAACCTTGAGATAATCCTTTCCTTTTGCCGGAAAGGTGCCCTGCTTAAATACCATATAATGAAAAAATGTCCAGATTTCCTGTATCATATTTTTGGTTCTCTGTTTTCTGTACTATCCTGTAATGGCTGGTCGCTGCTTTTTACCATCTGCTCACATTAGAAGGTGAAAGTGGCATTTTGGAGGGAATCTTATTAAGCCAGAGAGGGAGACGGAATACAAAAAAATTATTAAGTATTTTTTTTCTCAGTATCTGATTTAAGGTACAGGCTACCTCTGGAAAAAAAAATATTTTTCCTGGGGATCAAGAGTTCTAAAGTTATCAATTTCCATGGTTGTATGACACAAGAGGATAACAGGTGATTTATTTAAAATGTAACTGGCTGGTTTATCTTTTAGTATGCTCCTACAAAAGCTGTTTTTCATTTTCTGCACTGGGTGACTGTTGATCATATTTCATTTATGCGTATTTAATATTCACTTTCATGCAATTTTTCCCCTCAGTATTATTTTCCTCAAATGTCAAAACGCTGGCCTGTTTATTTGATTTTTGAGCTATTGCAATAATAACAGAGTGCTTTAATTTTAGATCAGAACACCAGAACACTGGACTTTAGGTATCTCATTTAATGATAAGGTGCATACATGCAACTAATAGCTTGCTTAGCCAATTCTATCTTAGCAGAATTCCTTCTTAAAGAGAAAGATAGAACAGCAGAATAATGAATATCAATCTATTTGGACCTCCAAGAATAACCTTTCAGTTCAGATTCCAATCTATGTTGATACTACCTGCTATGAAGAAAATCAACTCTATCTCAGCTAAAAGCAGGACATTAGCAAAGTATTTTACAGTATTTTTCCACTCTAGGGTGAACTGAGCAAGCAAAAATCAGTTTAGGAATCAAGCAGTTCATGATGCACTACAACTTGAAAGAATCTTGCATTTATATATCCCTCTTCTCTGAAGAATCCCAAGCTGTTGGATGGTTTGAATGAAGATGCTCTGGATTTGAATTTGCTGCTAACCAGTTTAGGTTCTCTTATTTTAGCTGAGATTAATAGGACTACAAAGAAGCCCTAGGAGCTCTACTGGTGACTCCCGATTGGGGATCTTCACTTCCCCGGAATTAAATGAGATGTGCATGAGGCTCCTTGTCTATGTATGTTTAACCAAAGGGGAAAGAAAATGTCTCACACTGAGTAAGGGTATGAAGCTATTCACAGTTGGGGGAGTTTTACATCCCTTCTGATTCTTCTACCTTACTTATTTACCCTAAATGCCAAGAGGTAGTGGTGGGTGAAACTGGAAAGGCTGACTAGTTTAGTTAAGATTTGCAAAGAATACAAGTGATGCTTAACCAAAGCAAACAAACCCAAGACCTGTGAAGCTGATTTTCAAAAGAAAATAACAATAAAAAAAAAATTCTCATATGACTTGTCTTTTCATCTCTGCTTAGACATAACTGTTGAAAGAAGAGTAATTTTTTTTTGTCATGATAATAAAATCAGATTATTATAGCACTTCTTTTTTTAATGTGAATCAAGACTAGGGAAAATTAAAACGAACTTTGGTAAAAAATAGCAGAAGCTAAAAACTACTTTTATGTGAACTTAGTTGCCTTTCAAAATGAATTATAGGGTTGATTATTCATCCCAGGACACATACCTACAACAGTGAGAGATCTGTTTTTCCTTGAAGTATGGGGCCCTGTAAAGCAAAGAAATAATAGCACTTACAGCATGAACTCATGTGTAGCTTGGATGTGTCTAGAGGAAAATATCTTAGGTAGGCAGATAGATAGATAGATAGAGAGAAAGTAGTTGGCTCAATTTATTTCTCCTCTGACATTTCTCATAAATCCATTTAATTCCCTCCCTGTACTCTGAAAGGAAGGTAGCGTCCTTCCATGGTTCTAATCAGAAACCTTTCTCTTCTTCTCATGGAACTATTCCATTATTTTCCATCAGTCCTTGTGGATCTATTCACTTTCTTCTACTACTTTCTTCTTGTACAATTCAGTGTGAGTGGGCAAACTGCTTATAAAAAGCCTGGGATTAGAAATGAAGGGCTGTTGAAGTTTATTGGTCAAAACCAAGCAGAATTACACTCTGAGGAATTAAAGGAAGCTTACTCGGAATCTGTCTGTATTTTTCTTGGATCCTTTGGGTCCCGTTAGTCCCTCACTTTCATTATCCTAAGCACCAATTCATTTCACTTACTCTCACCTTTCCCCATGGTCATATTACTTACAATACCATGATGCAATGATTTTATTGCTTTGTTTTTATCTATAAAACTTTATTGACACAATAAATAAAACACATTTTTCTGATATATTTGCAACAATAACTATGCCCTTACACATACAGATATCAATTTCATGCCCATCACACAAGTATTTTATATGAAGTCAAGTCCTAGATAATAAAATATATAATTTGAGGATATCACTAATGATTCCATAGCAAATACCTCTCCCACTATATATCATTCACATATTGGTTTAGTTAGGAATAATCACTTTTACTACTATAAGTATTCATATCTCATTAAATAGTTGAGAATCTATATTAGGTACAGTAGGTATCATGACGAATACTTCAGACAGTGATGTGGCTTTCCAGAAGTGCTTTTAATGCAGTCGTTAGGCTCAGGTAAAGTTACATTCATTATATATTATCTTGAGGTGTCTAAATACACTTGCATAACATCTCAGCATTATGCACTGTCTGTATAAGGGGCTTCCACCTGGCATCTCAAGTGCTTGTTTTACATTCTTTGGTTTTCACCAGAGAGGAACTGCATTTATTAACTGAATGTCTATTGTTACTCACATATTGGTTAAGAAGTGGTAATGCATGCACACATTATAGATGTAAGTTAATCGTGATGTTTTGGGGGAATTGGTAGTGTTTAGAGAAGAGAGGTTTGTTGGATGCTGATCAATTAGCAAGGAGCTAGAATGTCTCACTGCTCTTGGTGGGTGCATATTTGTAGGTCCTTTCTTTATGCACTTAATATCTGGTGATTAGTTTACCCATTCTGTGCATTTATTACTGTTTGCTAGATGGTCTCTGAATATCTTGGTATGAAAGCACACCATAGTCTTGTTTAAACTGGGTCTTTTAGGTAATAATTTGGTCCTCTCCGAAGTGAATGATTGTATGATTAACAATTTGTAAGGAAAAAATCCCAACAATCCAAAACCAAAATATCTTGTTTCTAATCTAAAGATGGGAATAAATATGGGGATGTTTCTCTTCCCACATAGGGTATTACTCTTCCCACACAGAGTTAAGTTCAAAACATATACAAGTTTATGCTGACAAGTACCATCCAAAGACTTCATGCAAATCAAATTCACAGAGTTTTGAAATTAAGAAACATGATGAAGGAAATGAACAATATGTGAAAATGGGAGAAGTACAGAGTTCATCATTGGTGGGAGTTGTCAGTTTGCCTACACAGTAGCCAAAAACATCTATTTTCCTTTTTTGTTACAATATATTCTACAGAGTTCTCTGTTGTTTAAAATTCAAGTTAAAAATTCCTCAAGTGGCCTAAACTAGTATTTGTCCAGGCAGCAAACTCATCTACAGAAGTACAACAATATCATCAAAAATAGGTTGCCCTGTGCTGAAACTGAAGTAGGAGACAGATGGCATGTAAAACCAGAGCTGTGTGATTTTTCTGTCTTGTGACAGATTTTGAAGGTGCTTTTTTTTTTTCCTGTTTGGGATATAAAATAAAAATGTAAGATATGTATATGAAGGATAACAGAGAAAAAATAAGTGAAATAAACAAGATTTTGATGTCTTAGTATTAAAAGATTTTATTTAAAAGATTATATTTTATTTTTTAGGTTTTATTATGAGTTTAAAAGAAAACTAAAGTCCATTGTGTATCAAAATGCAAAAGTTGTGGGGTTTTGTTTGGTGGGGTTTTTTGGTGTGTGGGATGTTGGGTTTGTTTTGGTTTTTTTGTTTAAAGATTTTAAAACCAATCCTGTAATGTCTGGAATCCTATTTTTAGGCTTTTGTTTTAGAGAAATGTTAAAACTGGACATTTTCCTGATACATCTTTGATTTTGTTAATATATACTTTTGTTATTGAAAAAAAATCTCCCAACTTACCCACTGTGGGTTTTTTTACAAAAAACATCCATAATTTTGTTCTATATCTGACTTTTTGGTTTAACAACCATCTCAGCTCACTTCATCATGAAACTTCAGAAGATCCAACTTTTAATGTTCTCTTCAGACTTGCATTTTCCTGCAGGTCCAGTGAATGTACTCTGCTGAATAGTAAAGGTTCACAACACCAGCTCATTGATGCTTATTTGTTGCTGTCATTCTGTAGTTTACCACTTTCTCTCTATTACATAATGTAGCTTTAAAGGCATATTCTTATCTGATAAAAAGATCTTACCTCTATAAATCTTATTAAAACTAATGGAAATTCCCTTTGCCTATAAGAAACACCAGACAAATCAGATAGATAAACCAAGTATTTAGGTAAACCTAAATCGTTAGTTTTGTTCCTATCATCTTTTGGAGACTGGCTGTCAGTATTCTTTACCATACTCTTTCTGGGCAAAGATATTAATAAGTGCAAACTTTAAGACTGGATACAAGTATACTTGAAGAATATTCAGATACGATTTTGAATTATATATCAAGGACATTAACACTTATTACCTACTGAACTTCTGACTTTTTGAACTCATACAGTGCTCTAAAATTGAACTTTATTTCATTAGTACATCCTATGTTTATATGAGCATTACAAAATGTTAGAACAAGGAAGTACAATATTCAAAGTCCTCCTTCTCCTTCAAAGAAATGGATTAATAATTTGCTAAAATCTTAACTTGAAATGTCATACAGCTTTGCCTAGGTAAAGTAAGAAAGAATCAAACCTGACTCCACTTTTCCATAATTCACATTCTCCCTTTAACCTGAAGTTTTAAGATATCCATTACAGTATCAGTATTATGATTTAGTACTTGCAGTATTATTGACTTTTCCAATAGCAACAACAAAACACCGCAAATCATCCTAATGACATTCTGGAGAAACCAATTAGGAAATTAGGACAGAACGTTAATCTACTCTAACACTGAAGCAGGACACAGTTATCAATCCTTATCAGCTTGGGCTCTGTCTAACAACAAGAGCAAATATTTGTCTAGATCACACTGGGTTGTAATTTCAAACAGGGCAACAACATAACTAACTTGCTATTCTCACAACTGATTTATAGTAATCTGATGTATAGGGTTTGGGTTGGGTTTTTTTGGAGGTTTTGGGTTTTTTTTTTACAATTTCACTATCTTGTTCTCTTTCTGATGACTATAAAGAAAGAGTGTATTAGAACTGACTGTACTAAACTACTTTGGAAAAAAATAGTCCTGAAGTAAAAACATCACTACTTCCCATAAAATATCCAATGGATAATATATGTGAAATGCCATGTACTGTGTTGATGTCCACATGGAAAAAAACCTGAAACATAAACTACTTCTGAGCTTGGGATGTGAACTAAGAAAATGCAGGCAAAGGGTTGTCAAAAAGAGCACAAATACACATGTCAATAACAGGATCCAGTACTTTTAGTATTGGATTTGTAAAATAAGGATCAGGTGCATTTGTACTAAACATCAATTAATAAAGACATATTCCTTGGTCTTTTAAGAATTATCTTAAGGGTTAATTCCACTGGGGGTTTCTTTGTTGAAAACCTGCTTGTTTTCAGGGTTCTTTTTGCTTCTTTTTATACCAGTTCCCTCTACTGTCCAGTATTTATGTTACACCAATTGAGTAAATAATGGATTTTTTTTGAACTTAAAAAAAATAAACAAAGTATCTCAGATTAAATAGATTATGCTTTTCTATCCAATGGTTCTCTACAGAATAAAATAAAAAGGTATATAGATTTCATGGATTTCTAGGAGTCTATACAAAAACTCTCCAAAAAGATTAGATCACTAAGAAAAATTGCTAGAATTCTTCTTATACATTTGTATGAGCCACTTAATACAGATTTATTGCTGCTTAACAGATGAAAATAGGAGGAATTGGTGAAGCCTTGACCCAACCATCTTCCCATACACTCATCTGGTGTAGGAGGGATGTAGACTCCTAATGATCCAGGCTAGTAACAGATTTGTAGGGGGTTTTTATCATGCAGGAATAGTGGTGTTAATGACTTTGCACTGCAGTAATTTTCACCTAACTTTAGTCATCTGACATAAATGTATAGTCTAACTGTTCGTCCAGGTTCCCTCCGTTGGTAGTGATGAGAGATGAACTTCCCTTACATCAAAGGCAGTTACTGAATATCCAAATCAGGTTAAACATCAACAAATGAGGTGCTAGCTGTAATATAGGTGTGGTATCAGTTTGCATATTGCTGGCTAGACATGACAAATTATTCTGAAAGTCCAAGTATATGTCCAGGAGGTCTGAAATCCTTGCAGACATAATCACACTGCTTCAAGTGTCTGGTCTGGGTAATTAAAGCTAACATGTCTTTTTCTGTATGTGAACCAGTGACTCCCGACCAGCCTCAGAAGAGAGCATTCAAGACACAAATCTTTCCAACACCTATTTGTGATTTTCTCCTACCTAGAGCTCCATCAAGCTCCATCTTATAAGAAATAGTTTTCAAGTTGGAGCATAGGAAGTTCTGCACCAATATGCAGAAGAACTTTTTCACAGTGAGTGTGACAGAGCACTGGGACAGGCTGCCCAGGTGGTTGTGGAGTCTCCTCTGGAAATATTTGAGACCCATCTGGATGCCTATCTGTGCAACCTGTCCTAAGGAACCTGCTTTGGCAGAGGGGTTGGACCTGATGATATCTTGAGGTCCCTTCCAACCCCTACAATTCTATGAAACAGTGGTTAAAACACAGAATGGACAGCTGTTGTTGCAAGCTTCTTTCTTGCTTTACTTTAGTGGGGAGGTCCAGGAAAAAAGGAAACAAATGAGAGACTTTTTTTTGTTTGTCCATTTGTGTGAATGATAAATGATTAAGATTAGGGCTACCTGTCAATGGTTGATTGAAACTCTTGATCCACTAGGTGTCCAGTCATATTGTTAGCTATCTAAATAAGTTTTAAAATAAATCTATGTTGGTTTAGAAGGCTAAATGATTCATAGACATTTAGATCATAGGGTGAAGGAAAGAAAAAGGGAAAAAAATAAAAAAGGAAGGACTTTGGCAACAAAAAGTTCACACCTGAAATGTATGACCTTTAGTTACCTTGCCTAACAGAGCCAGTGCTCTAAGCTAGATGCTAGTGCTGGATGCACAGAGAACTTAGGTGTTTAATTGCAGGATACATGAAAGCAAATGCTATGAACAAAGAACTAAACTAACAACCAGGAAATGTTAATCATCTAAGCTTATTTTAACATCCACCCACTAATGTTATGTGTATTAGCACAATATATTAATCAACATCAATCTTGGTTCTACCCATATTATCAGTTCAGTGAAAGCCATGGGTCTGAACCTGAAAAATTCTGAATCCTGTCAGATGATGTTTGTTGCTTCGCTTCTGGACAGTCCAGAGAAACAGAGAAGGCATCCAGCTGTGTGTTCAAATGCTCACTAGAACACTAGATGACTGTGACTGTCTTCAGGGTTGCATCTACCTCCATTTATAATTCACAGTCATGAGCTATTCCTGATACTAGATCCCTAAGCCAGAATTTTTTACAAGTAAAAATAGCAAAAAAGAAAAAGACGCACTTGGACTTTGCCATAATTATCTTTATATGAGGCTAAGAGAGCTTTTATCTTATGCATAAAGAAATTAAATACTCTGTCAGAGAAAGTTGGTGGGGCAAAAGCAGTGCTGTATGGCTTTGGGTAGCTGTCCAAATGAAGATTAGATTAACCTTTTTTTCAGGCTTTAGCTCAGTTTAGAGCATCAGGTATTCATTGTGCCTTAAAGTGGAGACTCAGATGCTTCCTCTCTGAGTTCAAGGGATGTATGCATAGTTTTACACCAAGTGGGACAACCTCAATGGGAAAGGCAATAAGGCATATTTACCAAAGATTATCTCTGGACACCCTTGCTCCTTAGACAAAATTCCTGGGAAGTGGGACGTATGGCAGGATGGTTTTCATATATTTGTCTTACACTTCTGACCCTATAAGAGAAGATCTGTCATTTTGTTGGTCAGAATGTCTATGGGTTATTGTGCACTGAGAAGCTAGACAGAAAGTGGCCTCGGAGAAGCCTATTAGAGACTTAATTATGAGGGCTCAACAACTGCCTTGTGCAGTTCTGGGGGCTGTGTATTCTGAGAGGCACATGAATGTTTAAGACCCTTGCAAAATAAACCAATCAAAATTTTGAAGAAGTGAAAAGCAAAGTATTTTCAGGATCATATTTTTTGGGTCTCAGCTTTTAAATTTTGTCTAAAATATGCCTTGGGCACCACAGACTTTGATGATCATAGACCTCTTGTATGATTATATGGAGGAATGCTGAAATGCTGATGTTGTTTTATATAATGCTGTTATTTATTTTCCCATTAGTACAAATAAAATCATACCAATATTCATATGCAGACTTTCCATTGGATATTTTTCTTGCCTCAGTTTGCTGATACAAGTGACACAGTGAATTCAGAAGGGAGAATTTTTTTTTCTGATAGAGTTAGATACATTTAAAAAAAAACCAAACAAAACCACCCCAAACAAAAACGCAACCAACACCTGTCAAAATCTAAGGAATTATCAGTGTCTTCCACAAGAAGAAACAGGCATAGTTTGTATACCAAATTGTTACTCTGAGTGATTGCAGTCACAGTTATGTTATTCCTGTGGAGTCATACATAAATGATTTTAGATTCATTCCCAATGTATCGAGGCACAGAGTTTAAAGACAATGAGAAAAAAATAAACCACAAATACTTCATGTAAGATAGAAAGGGGTTTGGCATACATGACTTCATCTTTGCACTGGAGACATCACTACTATGCAAGCATTCTGATATAACCAAATTTCCCTGTGCAACTTGATTCAATAATCTGAGTCAATGAGGAACACCCAAAACCATGAACAGGGGATGAAAAAAAAGCTCAGAAGAGAAATAAGCAAATTGCCATACAAGAAAAACAGAAGCCTAAGGTAGACAAAAATATTGAGGTATCTACATTAGAGAAAGAGTATCCATGAACACATAAAAACACACTCAAATTAATAATTACAACAAGGATTCAATATAACCATTATCCACATTCCAGCCTACATTAAATCATCGTTTTGAATCCCAAAATAGCTAGAAGCTTGCCCTTCTTCAGCCCATCTGCCATCTGACAAGCTCTATGTAGTCACTGGTATATCTTCCTGTCAGGTTGCTGCTCACTAAAGAAGGGTCAGCCTTGGTGAAGCAAATTTCCAAATCCCTGATATTTGTTCATAGATTCTGAGAACACTAACTAAATAGCAACATAGAATAATAAATGGAAGGAACAAAATAGACACTAAACTTCTTAGTTGGACAGGGGAGAAAAAACATAATTGGGCGGCTCAAGAGACAAACTCGTTAATGACGCGGGCAAAACAGACTCAACATAGAGAGCAGAAGAGAAAAGTTATCTAATTTATTACACCATGCTAAAGAGAAAACAGTGAAAAAGAACCAGAGTCAGGAGTGCAACCAACAATCTTGAAACCAGGCAAACCAGGCAAACACTTTTCCCCCCACCACTCCCTCCTTAGTAGGCTTTAGTTAGAAGCTTGCTCCCTTCTTCCCTCCTGGTCGCAGTCCAGGAGGGGCAGGGACTGGGGAAAATGGGGGTCTCGGTAACACCTTCCCCCCACCCCTCCATTCTAAAGCAGACTTCCCTTTCAGCCATGATTTTGCTCCCTTCTTCCCCTCTCCTACTCACAGCACAGGACGGGGGGCAGGGACTAGGAGATGGGGGCTTTAGTCAGTCCCTTGCAAGATGGTTTCCTTCTCGGCCGGGATGGGGGCATTCATTCCACACAGCCTCCCCCTGCTGCACCGTAGGATCTCACCCATAAGAGCCAGTCCTCCACGAACTTTCTCCAAGGCAAATCTCTTCCCACCGGGCTTCATCTCTGCTATGGCTGGCAGCAACAAATCACAGTGTCTCTCAGTCCCAGTCCTCCATGGGGCTATGATGCCTCCTCCAGCAAACCTGTTTGGCTCATCTCTGTAGGTCGCTTGTGCTGGCAGGGGCTCATCCCAACGTAAGTCACGGCATCTTCTCTATGTCTCCACCGGCTCCATCCGGCGTGGAGCCGAGCCTCTCCACTGGGCAGGTTGGGTCTCTGCCTCCTCTATGGCTCCTTTCCTCCGGCTACTCCATGTGCTTCTCCTCGGGCTGCAGGGGCAAACTCGCCTGGGTACCTGGGCACGCCTACTCCTCCCCCAGCCTTCCCGGCCTTTTGTGTCTGTCAACTGCTTACATTCACAAGCAAATATACATCACAATGCCCTTAATGGGCCAAACTTTGCGGTCTTCCTGGCACTCGGTGTTCTGGTGGAGTCTTTGTCTCCTATATTGATTCCCAGAGGCGCTATAAGCAGGCTTGCAGAAGATTCCAGCAGCCATTTTCTGCCGGACCTGGTCCTCTCTCAGTAGAACTGCAACAAGGGTCTATTGTCACATTCAACATACCAAAGACTCTTTCGCTCAGCTTGTATTATAAGCTTCTGCAAGTAGCACCTAGAAGAAAAACAGACTGTGTATCTATTTTTCACCCAGATTTTTACTGCAAGAAAATCTAGAGTTAAAGAAATGAAATGAGGAAATACACATAAGCCTAGTTTGCTGTAGAACATAAACATTTTGTCCATAAAGGTTTACTAACACTCAGCTTCAGATGTGTCAGATTTTTCTGTACCCATGAGAGGAGCTGACAAGCAGAAAGATTGTCCTTCCAGATCTCTGATGAAGATGCAGTAAGATAGACAAAATGTGATACCAGCAAGTTCATGAGTAATGTCAAATGCCTAGTGAAGAGAAATGGAAAATATCTAACAGTTCTCTTAAATAGAGTTCTGTAATATCTGAGATGATGACTCATCAAAAATGTAACATAAAACAATCTGTAGATAAAATAATAAGCTAACATAAATGACTCAAAAATAATGGGTTTGCATTGCAATTATGTCTTTGTACTGGATATATTTTAATTATCTGAAGATACAATAGGCTATTTGTCTTTCTCTAATTGTGGGCGATGTAGTGTGCTTTATTATTACCTCCCTACAAGCCTTTTAACATTGCACCTGACATTTGTTATGGGGGCAGTAAGTGTTCAGAAGCTGAAAAGACTTTTACTCAATCATGTCCACCCTGATGCTAAAAGGAACAATGCCAAAGAGGCTGGTGGTTATAAATGGTTGGAAAAAATTAACAGATGACTGTGAAAATCTTGGTCACAGAAATGAGTTTTAAGTGTATTAGAAGAAGACTATGACTATATGTACTGGTTTTGGCTTGGGTAGACTACCATGGGATTATGTTTTGAATTTGTGCTGACAACAGTGCTGGTAACACAGGGAAGTTTTTGTTACTGCTGAGCAGTGCTTATATAGAGCTAAGGCTGCCTGAATCTCTCCCCCATCCCACCACAGGTGAGTGAGTGAGCAGCTGTTTAATGCTCAGCTACCAGTTGAGGTTAAAGTGTGAAGGTCCTTTTTGGTACCCAAAGTGGGTCTTCAAAGGCTCAAGATAATGACAGATTTGATTGGAATGTACTAGATTAAATCTATAGCTGCTACTGATGTTTAGCTATTAAATGGCAGGCTCCATTGCTTGACAATGGGGCTGGGGAAAGAAGGAGGAAGGGGGGATGTTTAGGGTGATGTCTTCCGAAGTCACCGTTATGCGTGATGGAGCCCTGCTTTTTGGAGACGGCTGAACACCTGCTTGCCCATGGAAAGTGGGGAATGAATTCCTTGGTTTGCTTTGCTTTGCTTTACCTATTAAATCGTCTTTATCTCAAACCACATGTTTTGTCATTTTACTCTTCTGATTCACTTCTTCATCCTGGTGTAGGGGGAGTAAACGAATGGCTGTGTGGGACTTAGTTGCCATCTCAGGTTAAACAACATCAGTGCAAAATTTTGGCAAAGTTTTGGTGGGGCAGAGTTCAGATGACAGGGACCTGATGCTGAAAATATTCTGGCAGTAAATATGTTATGGGCTCCTGACATAGAATTCCTCTTGGAAAAGCAAGAGAGGCAGTCACTAAAACAACTGACTTCTAACAAGATGCTAATTATTAAATATTTGAGATATATTGGGCAGCCAGAAACATAGGGTAAATTATAAGGACTGTCATAAGGACACCATATTCAGGAAAAAGGAAGATACAATTTGCCCTAGCTTGCTCTGCTGGATAATATTTTAATGCAAGTCCTTTTTTAGTAATTGCAGAGGAATAGATTACATTGAGATTTTTTTCCAAATTAAGCAAGACTGCCCTTCAGAAACTCAGAACTGCAAAAGCTGTTTTTGTTACTATGCTGAGATTTCTCAAAAATTACTTTGCTATTTCTGATTTGCTCACTCTTTGAATAAAGAAACAAAACCGTATTGTCTGACCGTGTTCTCTCATGTCTTCTTATAACAAAATAGATACCAGCAAACTACTGCCACTCAAATATGCTTGTTACATCTAGTTGAATTTAAATTCCTATATCCAGAAATAAACCTGTGTGCTGTGTCACTGCCCCATTGAGCGACCTCTTGGTTTTAATTTGCATCTTCAGATTGCAGTTTTGTGTATGGTACATTTTCTGCTCTTAGAGAAGGATTCTTAGAGGGCTGTTTCTTTTCCAGAATTTATTTAGGAGACATCTACCTCCCACCATTCCAATAATACTCTCATCTGCTTTTAAAAGGCTAAATAATTTTCATAGGTGCTAGGAGCTGTATTTTTAGTGACAGCTTATGTCTACTTGGCACGTTCCTGGTACAGCAATGTTGGCAGATCTCATATTACAGAATCTCCTGGCCTGTCATGTATTAAAATGTTCCCTGGGTATCCAGGCACTTAAAATACTTGCTAGTGTCAGGCTTGCAAGTGGTCATATTCCTTTGGTTTAGATTTAAATGCCAAGAGAAGATAAAACATTGGAAAACACAGAGCTTTCAAAGGTAGTCATCCAGTTAGATGCATTAAAGACATGTACTAGACAAACTAAACAGCTTGCTGATTCTGATTTCAGGCAGTGGCAAATGTCTAAAAGGTATATTTAAATGGAAGTAATAAAACCTGGAATCTATTGACAGTTTTGATAACAATGATAAATGCCATGGTATTTAAAAAGATAGCCAGCTGAATCATAGAAGTGAAGGCTTATCTCACAATCACATTTAGCTAATAAAATTCTGACTATTTTTTGATTTAAATGTTTTGGATTATGTGATAACCTTACCTATATTGCTTAAATTGTAGTAACTGTTAGCAGTAGGTCAAGTATAATTCTTGTAGACGCATACATAGAAAAAGGAAAGATGTTCCAGTTATAAGAATGACAACATAGAGCTTGGAAGTTGTGAGGTATCTCAGCATTGACAAAAACTCCTTGTGCTGCAATGCTTCATGAGAATAAATACACAGGAGTTGTTAAAGCTCCTGGCCTCTAAAGTAATGAGGGCTGTGAAGGTAACACAGACTAATAGGCATTGCATTTCATTGTTTGTTTCATGGCATCCTAATGATTCAAACATAAAGGGAATAGACTCAAGGAGACTTGAGCTGAGATCTGCTAGCCTGGTAGGCATCTTTGACAAAATCAGTTAATTACCCTCATTTCTCTCTTATATAATCATGGCAAATAATCCCACTTTTCTTTGTAAATAAATTTTCTTATGAAATTTGTTATCTAAGGCTATTGTTACTGATAATAAAGTTGTATTTGTTTTATTTTTGGAAGAAAGGTGTATTGAAGGTGTAAGAAATCCTTGTTGTGAGCTTCTACTTACATTTAGAGGAAGGAAACATGCTTTGCTTAAGTGACATATTCTGGATTTTTTTTTCCCAAATCTTAATATGTTCTTACGGAATTAATGGAAAAATATGGGAGCCCTCCAGTGGTGAAAATAATGTATCAGTATTTCATAATATATCTAACCTAATGAAGTTCAACAAAAGCAAGTGTAAAGTCTTGCACCTGGGAAGGAACAACCATTTGTATCAGTACAGGCTGGGGGATGACCTGCTGGAGAAGAGCTCAGTGGAGAAGGACCTGGGGGTCCTGGTGGATGACAGGTTGGCCATGAGCCAGCACTGTGCCTCGGTGGCTAAGAGAGACAGTGGGATCCTGGGGTGCATCAGGAGGAGTGTGGCCAGCAGGTCAAAGGAGGTGATCCTCCCCCTCTACTCTGCCCTGGTGAGGCCCCACCTGGAGTATTGTGTCCACTTCTGGGCTCCCTGGTATAAAAAAGACAGGGATCTCCTGGAAAGAGTCCAAAGAAGGGTTACGAAGATGATTAAGGGCCTGAAACATCTCCCCTATGAGGAAAGGCTGAGTGAGCTGGGACTGTTCAGTTTTGAGAAGACTATGGGGGGACCTCATAAATGTTTATAAATATCTTACGCATGGGATGCAGGGGGAATTGGCTAGCCCCTTTTCAGTGGTCTGTGGAGACAGGACAAGGGGCAATGGCTGCAAGTTGGAGCACAGGAAGTTCCGCACCAACATGCAGAAGAACGTTTACACAGTGAGAGTGACAGAGCCCTGGGACAGGCTGCCCAGGGAGGTGGTGGAGTCTCCTTCTCTGGAGATATTCAAGACCCGTCTGGACGCCTATCTGAGTGATATGAGCTAGGGAGCTGCTTTGGCAGGGGGTGGACCCGATGATCTCTCAAGGTCCCTTCCAACCCCTACAATTCTATGATTCTATGATTCCCATGTGTATTGCCTGTTTGCAAGATAGTTGACATATTTTTCTGACACAAAGGGATGCTGATCCCATTTTGATTAACAGGACTTGGTATCATCCAACATTTGCCTGGATTTGTATATGTGAATGTATTACCAGATGACATTGTAAAAGCCAAGAAAACCAGTTTTACCTCTCAGTTACTTCCTTTTCTGTTAAGACAGTAAAATCCTCAGGGGCCCTTTGTTTTCATCCCACAAGAAACCATCTGGGTTAATCAAGTTCTCTCCTTCCACAGGCTTCTCTCCCTTAAGGGTCTCCTGGTTGAAAAGGGATTTACAATTGCAGTAATAGAGCTATTTGGCTGGCCTGATCCTCCCATTCTTTGGCTTCCTGGATTATCATGTTAATCCAGTCACCATTTGACTCCAGAACTTCACTAACCAATGTAAAGCTACAGGACATCCTTCTGGAAAGGCTCTGGACACCTGGCCTGTCACTGACTTGAAACTGTGGCCTTAGAGCACATTGTACTGATTCAGCAAATGAACTCACAATTTGGACTTCCATGTCCAATTTGCCGTAAAAAGGTGGGGTCATTATTTCCATGGAAAGGCCTTTCTGGTGCACTCCATTGGGGAAAGTGGAGATTATAATCTGTTTTCTAAAGAAATGTAACATTAATTTGCTCCATGTATGCCTGCACAGTCAGCTGGGACTGCATTCCTTCCCTAAACATGCTAATCTTTTAATAGGACAGATAAGTCCCTAACATAGAGTCCTGTGCCTTTAATTCAAGTCTGCAGGACTTTAAGATATTTTATAGTTAAACATGCCTGCACAACTCTCAGATGGAGTCTCCTACTGGAGTTTCGAATGTGGCATTACATGCAGCTTCCTTGTGAGTGAGGCACATATAAAAGACAAATGTCTGAAAAACAGCAGACTTTTCAGAGACTCTTTCTGCAGCACTCGAAACAGCAGGAAACTGACAAAACCCAAAGGGTTAGGTGTTTGCCTTCTTTTACTGAGGGTACCTTTTGTTTAAAACACATATTGATAAAGTGCATGGAGTTACCAAGAATATTTCTTTGAAGCCATCAGCATCTGATGTATTCATAAGCAGCCCATAGCAAAAGCAAAAGCTGTACAGGCAGAAGCCCACTGTAGTACCACTATCTGCAATACAGTTGTCACAGGTAGATTCAGCAAGGCACAGAAAACTGATTTTACTGACACAGATGTGAGTGTATGCTTGCACACACACATGTTGCTTTTCATAGGGTTTAGCACAAGGAATATTCCTGAGTACAGACAGAAGAGGAGAAAATGTTTTTCCTTCTGGGTTTGAAGGTTTGTGGGTTGTTTTTTTTTTATTTTGTTTTGGCTTTGTTTTGGGGCTTTTTGATTTTTTTAAAAAATTATATTTTATTTTTATTTATTTCATTTCATATGTAAAAGCAGGCCACTGGATTATACAGAACAGCAGAAATAAGATTTTAAAGAGACTGAATCTTCTTCACATCCTTTGCCTTTGGATTTCAGTGGTTTTTTATTGTATTTTATATAGCAGCTATAGGGTCCAGGCCTCTCATTGTCATTGATAAATACAGGCCTCATTTAACTGCTGGTGAAGCTGTAGAGTGCAGTACGTGTTTGTTAGTCTAAAACATCTGCTCTTTGTTTCAGCTACTAAAACTAGACACCACTGAATGTCCCCTGTCCCCTGCCACGCTGTGTGTGGAGGCAGCGGGTTGGACCTCTAACACTGCCATCCAACAAAGAGAAAAGGGGCAAAGAAAATATTTGTCTGCAGTGAGGGCTAAGCAACAGGAAAAGAGACGCTTTTAGCTGTGGCTGAGAGGTTATGTGATTTGCATGTGACGGCTGCTGGTCCCTTAGCCTCTGCTGGTCCCTTAGCCACTGCATGGATAAGGATGACTGTCAGGGAAGCTCTGAACTATGTAATCTGACAAAAACAGTGCTGAGAGGATGCTGATTTTAGTTATGGGGCCTGCTTTATGCACAGTTCACTTATCATCAGGAGTTACTCAAAATAGGCCGTGGATCAAGCAACAGCTACCCTGGGATGTGTGCTGCACTTCTTGTAACCTTGCCTACCTGGACCAGCTCCCTGGCTGGGTGGGGGCTACCCCTGCACCCCATCTTCCCCGACACTTTCTTCTGCTAGCACCCTGATTTCCCTCTCATGGCCTAACTGTTCCCATGCCACCGCTCTTTGCTGTCGCGCACTAACCCCTTGGAACACTAATAGCTTTCAGGTTGCAGCTGCCCAAACTGTAAGCCATCAGTTCGGACTGTCACGGCTGTGATCTAACTGTCCAAGAAGTTTTTGGTTTTGGAGGGTTTCTTGTTTGTTTGTTGTGTGGGTTTTTTGTTTGTGTGTGGGTTTTTGGTGGGGTTTTTTTTGCGTGTGTTTTTTTGTTTGGGTTTATTTTTTTGTTTGGTTGTTTTTTCCTGAGGGTGGGAAGGATGAGGAAAGTAAGAAAATAAAAATGAAAATGTGTAGATGATAAGTACATTTAAGACTTGACATGTTCATTTGTCTGTAAAAGTTTAAAAATAAGGAAAAAGAAAAAACAAAAAAATTCAGTTGTGTTTGTATAATGAGGGAATTTTGCAGTTTTGACATGCAAAGAGATTTTGTTAAGCTTGAAGCTGTCAGTTGATCAAAATAGAAATCAAATTGACTGATTTTGATGAAAGTTTACTTTAAATTTACACTTAGTTTCTTGCTTTTAGTGAGAAAGTAAAATTTTCTTTGCTTTGGCTGAGTGTTGGACTTGTCATACAACTTTATCTGTAAGTTAGATTTCTCAGCGAGTTGTCTCATGAAAGTCAATGGAGGCATACAATATTCCAGTGAATACTTGTATCGAGTAGTGTCATCACTGGAGGGTCTGTCCCTTTCCACTCATTGTGGAGCCAGGATAACTAGGTTAGATTTTGCTGAATGTTTAGATGGCAGAATCGCATAAATTCTATCTGACTTTCAAGGTGATAAAGTCTATATTTTCACAAGGATTTTTATTTCAATAGTTCTGTAGAACTTTTTTTGGACATGCATTTCACCAAAAATCTGATGCCTGTCTTTTATTGCAACACTATTGCATTTGCTTTTCAAATGCTGATTTATTTTTGCCTGAAATAATTCACTGGCTTCCTAGCAAAATCATGTAACACTTTTAAACATTTAAACATGATGAGTACTCTTGAAGGATTGATTGCCTTTATTCTACAGCTGTAATGTTACTGCCTTGTATCTAAAGACCAAGATTACCAGGACCCTGTAAAATGTCTACCAGTACTTTCACTCTTCTACTGATGCTTAACTCATGGAAAGAGTTCACTGAATATGGTCTTCACTTTTGTCTTAATTTCAATGGTATATATTTTTTTTCTTACTCTATACATAAGCATACCTACATCAAGAATGTCATTCAATAGATTTTACAGCTCTGTAAGAAAACAAAGTCACATAGCAACCATAATATCCTCAAACATGCTAGTATAATCTGTAAACAACCTTCTCCAATGACTCAGTTTCAACATTAAGATAAGATATTCCTCACTGAACAAACAGAAAGTGTATTTCCTTGACATTCTTGGAGTAATAGGTTTAACACCATTGTAATGCATTTTCACAAAGTAAGGGGAAGTAAAGAGCTGAAAAATAAAACATGTGGCATTGGTTACAGTTCTAAAACCTAAAAGTAAGAAAAAAGATGGGACAAGGAAAGTTTAACCTGTCCTTTATTCAAAAATTTTCAGAATCTGCTGATATTAGCAAGACCCCTGGACTTCAACTCTTTTCTTGCTTTCATTATTAGAAAAGACAAAGAAAAAAAACACCATTTCATCCACAATAAGAAAAAATTATTAACTTCAGTAGGAGTTTTGGCATATTCCAAAATTTGTGTATGATAATTTAAAGATTGTTAGGGTTTTTGACAAACAAATAACACACCAGCCCCACCCCCCACCCCACCCCCACCCCCACCCGCATTTTAGAGGCAAATTCTGAATCTTAAAAAATTTATATGACATATGACTGTTCCTTGAGTTGAATGATGTTTGTCTCAAACCAGAATCAAGTTTAACTCATAGAATGGGCATAATGCCTCATTAGTTTTAACATGTTTCACTGCAATAGACTTGCTTGCTTATATTTTCACTTTAAAGCAAAAGTCAATCTATATGCATTCCAATATAAGATACTTGGATGTTCAATATAATTGCACAATTTGCTAACAAGACATTTTAAAGAACTGCAATGAGAAGTTTAAATGCAGGTAATCCAGGGGCTTTAGGTAATATGACTTCATTTTAGCTCTCTGTAATAAAGCTAATCTCCATCCTCTCGTAGTGAGAAACAGGTTTTGATCTTGAAAATGAGTAGTTCAATTTCATTGAAATGTCTATGTGGTGAATTATTTCTGCTCTGTTTTGGCTTACCATAAGAACTGAAAATAAATAAAAAGTCCATAACAAGTCACTATGGAGTGGTTTATTGTGCAACATAGCATAACTGTAATTTAACATGGGCTAGTAAACTTATTTGCATAACATAAATTATAGCCTATTTTATAATGAATTGGCTGTGTGAGTACATTGACCCGCAATCGGCTACAATACTAGAGTTCAAGAAATGTGGTGACATAGTACATTTCCTTGGAGCAGCTCAGTGGAATTGCTAATATAATAGCCAAGAGCACGTTTTTCTGAAAGCATCTGGGAATACTATCACTATTGGAAATGATCTTTTAACGACATGATTTTTTTGCCGATCCTTTATTGTTGTCTTTCTATATTAATTTTTTTTTCTTCTATTTTCTATGTGGCTTTTTAGATAGCAAAATAAACAGCACAAGTGCATAAGTATTACTTGAGGTTGATAAGGCGCTGATGTTAAGGCTAATTAAGTTAGATTTCATACATATCCAGTATTAATATGCTTAAGGCATATATTAATAGGTATATTTCAGTTCTTCTTCACTATATATGAACAAGTGAATGTATGATTGAACCTCTACTACATGACAGAAAACAAAATACAGTTACCACAGCCTGTATGAAACAAGCCTTTAACTCTCTGACAACAGTTCCTGACATTTATAGCACAGCTCCTGAAGGTCTTAATGACCATCATGTCATGCTGAATCTACTATTAATATACCTCACTAGTAAGGAGTAAGTATTATGGTTTTATCCTGAGTGTGAAAGGTCCATATTTCATAAGGATCTTGAGTCTGTCTGAGTTATTAAAAGGTTTCCCATAAGGAAAGAAATAGAATAATTTTTTTTTTTTCTCCTTCCCTCCCCTAAACAGTTTCTGCCTGTTGAAACTTCCTTTTCTTAAAAGAAAGGAGAAAAAAAATTGATTGGCATTTACATTAAAATACAGTCTCAGATGTTGCCATCAAAGACTGTTGTTTTACAGTGTTATGCAGATGGCAAAGATTAGAACTGAGGGTAATCTTCATGTGGAATCACCAATCTACTTAACAGGACTTCCATATTTTAATTATTTAATTAAGCAAGATGTTATTATTATCATTATCATTGTTATTATTATTATCATCATCATCATAATTATTATTTTAAAAAAAACAACTTCTAAAGAGATCAAGACACAGAATGCCATTGTAAAGCAAGAAGGAATTAGAGAGAAAGGTTTCCAGAAGACACAGATCATTTTTAGACATTCAGCTTGGTGGACCCAGACCTGGGACATTAGAGAGAGTCATGAAATAGTTTTGTTTGGAAGTGCTCTCTGGGCTATGTTTGTTCCATCTCCCTGCTCAAGGAAGGGTCAAATGTCTTTCCTGGGACCTTGTCCTCTCAAGCTTTGGAAATTTGTTTTCAGGAAGCTAGGCAATGAGCTCATCTGGCAGGAAGCACTAAATCTCTTTGACAGTTAGCCTTGATCCAGTTCTTCTGACCAATCACCCAAAATAGGTGCATCCCAAATTATTTGTTTCTTTTATAGATCTTGTCTTGGATGGGTTTCTCCTGTGTGTATAAACAGGATAGGATTGATATGACCTACTATTGTGTCAGGCATCCTTTGCTACTTCTTTAATCAATGAATTGAAATTCAGCATTTCTTGGGCATGATTCATCTAAGTGTATAGTAGATTTCTAATACAGGCAAGATGAATAGTGCCCCAGGGTGTCTTTTCCTGCTGAATCCATTGCTAATAAAGGGATCTTGGAGAGATTAGCTCAGATGTAGACATGTACACTGCACACATCTGAAATTAGGTGAGATAAATCCTATCTATGGACTTTCTTCAAGTGGTAGCAAAAGAATTACCTGTCAAATTCAGTCTTACTTTGTTATGGTGGATGGGTTGTGTGTTACAGATTATTGGTGAACTCAATGTCCTTCAAAAAGGGTACTGTAGTTTTTCTAAATTGACATTATATTGGTAAATCCATTTTTTCCATTTCCGTGTATAATTTTTAAGAAGTGCTTCTATTAGTTCATTTCTCTATAAGGAATAACTGAGGAGACATATAGCATGTGACTGGAATTATTTTCACAATATTGAGTATGTAATATGTCAGTAATTCACGGTCTGTTGATAGAATGAATTTAAACAAATGAATTTGCCTCTTGTATCTTTTCCCGTTTCCATTGCAGGCTGCATAAATGAGAACTGAAATAGATGAGAAAAGAATCTTTTGAGCAGTGCATGCTAGTGAGGAAATATAAGCATTTTGTGTACAGAATAACGAACGTGACAGTGTTTCAAAAGCAGGAGACAAGTTCATATTAGTAAGTCAATCTATATCTATTTGTTTTTCCCTGTGACAAAACCAGAGGTTTGAGTAAGTTAAGGTCTGAGTGAAGTATGGTATACATGCTCTCTCCAGCTCTAGAAATACACACAAATTTTGGTTAAATTAAAACAGTGGAGTTAAGGCTTTTGTATGTGGCTTTTAACAGTAAATGAAATAAATGGTATTATGAGAAACCCACTGAAAGGAAATGGAGAATCTGAGAAGACTGTTTACTTATATAAACAGGAGATCATGACATTTCTAGTGCACAGTGACACCTGGTACTACCGGATGTAGCTAGCATGTATAATGCTCCACGCCACTTCATGGAAAAGCTGTACAGTTTGCATTGTCATGGGGCTACTACTCTCCCTGAGAAACTCTTCTTCATTCCTTAAAAACATCTCCCCTGTTTAAGAGAGACTCCACTATTAGCTGTTTTGGTACATGTTCCAGCCCATGAACTAGGATCTGTGAAGTTTAGTGGGCAGGAGTTAATGTTTATCTGAAAACCTCTATGAATCACATGAGGCATTTACCAATTTATTTCTATACCTGTATGATTGCCACAGAGATTGCCATAGTGCCATTTGCCTAGGAGGAAAAATAATGTACTAGCATTATATTATTAGTTGTATAAAGTAGGGCCTTTTCTTCCAAGCATAGATATGAAATTAAGGACCTACTTTTCCCATCAAAGGCTTTAACAGTCTGTCAGTAAGCCTTCCTGATTTTAACAGATTTCTGCTCAAATGTATCTGGTGATCTGGTGGACTATCAGAAAAGTACTCAACCGTGTCTTCAGTTTGAATTAAATTGAGGTGTTGTCGTAGTTTAACCCCAGCAGGATACTAAGCACCACATAATCAGTCAGTCAGTCAGTCAGTCAGTCAGTCAGTCAGTCAGTCAGTCAGTCACTCACTCACTCACTCACTCACTCACTCACTCACTACCCTCCCAGTGGGACGGAGGTGAGAAGCAGAAGATCAAAGATGAGAAAACTTGTGGGTTGAGATAAAGGCAGTTTAATAGGTAAAACAAAAGCCACATGCACAAGCAAAGCAAGACAAGGAATTCATTCACCACTTCCCATGGGCAGGCAGGTGTTCAGTGATCTCCAGGAAAAAACATGGCTCCATCATACACACTGGTTCCTTGGGAAGACAAACACCATTGCCCCAAACATCCACCCTCATGGATGTTCTTCACCCATCTTTATATGCTGAGCATAACATCATATGGTATGGAATATCCCTTTGGTTAGTTGGGGTCAGCTGTCCCAGCTGTGTCTCCTCCCAACTCCCTGTGCACCCCCAGCCTCCTCGCTGGTGGGGTGAGGAGCAGAAAAGGCCTCAGCTCTGTGTAAGCCCTGCTCAGCAGTAACTACACCATCCCTGTGTTACTGACACTGTTTCCAGCACAAAATCCAAAGCTCAGACCCATACCAGCTACTACAAAAAAAACCCCCAACTTTATTCCAGCCAAAACCAGCACAGATGTGTTTGTTGTTTTGTTTTGCTTTGTTTTGTTTAGTTTTGGTTTTGAGTTTTACTATCTCATGCCACTCTTCTGATACACAGAGCAACTCCTGTACCAGCCTTGGAAAGCAGGACCTAACTTTAAGTGGTTTATGTTGTTGTGAGTATTTGGCAGTTCAGGTACTATAACATGTCAAAAACTGATTCATTCTGTTGGTACAGGAAGAACTGAAGCAAGTAGTGAATCTCTCAGGATCTTCACATCTCTATTTCCTTCATAGTTAAGGGCAATGGTTGGTGACAGTTTTGTCAGCTCGTCACATAATGACATTGGAGATTCTACATAGCTGCCTGACAGTAAATTTTCCCTTCCATTTGTTAGAAGGTACTAGCCAACAGAGAGATAATTTTCTTATGTAAGTATGTAGTGAAAAATACGTAAATAGAAACAGACTTGCATGTTATTTTATTTATTTTAATACATTTTTAAACTATTGACTACATAGCAACCTTGAAGTGAAATTTTTCAACTAGAATCTGAACATAGAAGCAGAATTTATCTGTGAGCACAAAATTCCTATTGCATTGCTTTTAAAGCTTCACAGACAAAGCTGAAAATATTTCATTTTAAATTCCACACTCTCTCATGCTGTGATGTTTAGCTTGTTCTTATGGGCAGGTCATTGTACACATTTCCCACAGAATTCCCACAGAGGACCTTTGACATGTTCATGAAGTTACAAAAACATTTCGATGAGCCAGTCTACAAAAACGGATAAACATACTAAAACCTTACTGAGTAAAATAATATGAAAAAGCCACAAAAGGAAAGTTGATTACCTTTCTAAGACTATTTTCTCAATTTCCCCATTGTAGGTCTTTCTACAGTGCCCTGATGCTCACATATAACATCTCTGAATAGCAGTTCAAAAGTAAAAGTTGATATGTTAATGTATTATACACAAGAGCCAATAATAATAATATGTGAGACACTAGTGCATGTTTCTTCAAGATGGTTGGCTGGCTTAGTAACAACAGAATGAGACACCTAAGCTCAACAACAAGACAAAATTAAAGAAAAATCTTTAATGTCTGAAAGTGTGTCAGATGTGTGCCATGATACTCAGCTCCAAAAAATCCAAGAAAATAAAGTGTACTGTTTGAATATACCTTAGATGGACAGTCTTGAAGGTAACAAGAATAAATGGTAATGGGACAAGTTTAAGATCTTCAGCACAAGGATGCACAAAATATTCAAAACTGAGATTTTAAAAAAATTAGTATCTTAAGCAAAATAATAATGGTAGGATATTAACATGTTAACTTTGTAGAGCTTCTAACTCTGTAAGATTTTAAAAGATGCTTCAGGTATGATAAATGTATTTCTATATTCTATCTGCAAGGGTTGTATTATTGTCCTAATGTAGATCTGGGGAGAAATGTGTTCTCTTAGCCAACTTAACTTCTGCCTCAGACAGCACCAAGTATGATCCATTAACATGAATTGCTGCACAACAATCCAGTTTTTAACCTTTGACAAAAATAAGCTTTTTTTTTTTTTTTTACTACTATTCTTCTGTCAAGGATGCATTAGAATATAGTATTATTTTTTATAACAATTGACCTCTCAGGCTTGTTATTTCTAATTGGGCTTCAGTAGATCTAATTTGTTCTTGCTTTGTGTTGTTGTGTCTCTAGGTGAAACATGCTCTTCCATTATTGCTACCAGTTTTATATGTAGACACCCCAGATCTTTTGGTTAAAATCTACAAATCTTGAAAGTTTTAACTTCAAAAAGGAGGAAAGGATTTCTTCTGAGATATTAGTTTTAATATTTGCATTTTTTCCCTTTAATTTCCTCTTTTTGTAATCTCTTCTCCCAGGAACAGGAAAGAATGACTTGGCTGGTCTCGTGTGGAACAAGGAGTTGCACTTGATGATCCTTATAGGTCCCTTCCAACTCAGTATATTCTATAATTTTAGGAAAGAACGGTTTGTGGATTTTTTAAATTTTCCATTTAATCAGGAAAGAAAAAAACCAATCAGTTAGAGATCATTCTGCCATTTAGAAGAGGAAAAGTCCTATCATTTCTTCCTGCTTTGCAGACGCAAGATGTATGTCTTTGCAGAGCTTCTGATACCTATTACTAAAATCTTGGTTTCTTGAAGCTATGCCCAGATAGGATGGCATTTGCTCTTATTCCAACAGATTTAAGTTATTTCAATAAGGAACTTTCATTTCTCATCATATCTAACACTGTAGTCAGTACCTTGATTTGGAGAACCCTATAACATGATTTATTATTAATCTTTGCCTGATTTGTGTAATAAAAGAAATGCAATGGAATGAGATTACATGAAGATGTTGCTGTCACAGTCGTTTGAACCATTATGATTAGATAATCAGACTCTTGAAAAGAATATGTCACTAAGAAATTGCTGGGGACAAATTTCTTTTAGAATATTATTACTTTATTGCACTTGGATTGATTGAGAATTTTTTTTAGATTTCTGCAGATATAACTAAATCATGAAATTTACTATTGTGTTAGATCAGTTTTTTGAGGTCATTGAGAGATGATCAGCTGTATAAAGAAGGACCTCTTTTCAGGTTCCTAAATTCTCAGCGGAAGAGGTAGGTATCTGGGAAGAGGAAGAAAGGGTTGGACACACATTTAGAGTGATGATGGTTGTCTTCCCAAGTAACAGGTACATATAATGGAGCCCTGCTTTCCTGGCGACTGATCACCTGCCTCCCCATGGGAAGTGGCATGCAAATTCCTTTACTTTCTTTGTGTGTCCCTCTTTGCATACTAAACTGTCTTTATCTCAGCCCATACGTTTTGTCACTTTTGATCTTTTTCTGGCTCCCCCATCCTGTTGTTGGGGGAGCGAATGGCTGTAGGTTACTTAGTTGGGGGCTGGTGTTAAACCACAACAATTGACTATGAAGACCTTAAGTTAAATGGAATGATTCTTGTGGCCTTAGGTCAAGCCCCTGAAATTTTAGTCACGTACTGTGAAATTAGGCACCTTGATAAGATGGTTTAGTGTCGTCCTTAATTTGTGTGACATGTTGACTGCTTAAATATTTCACCCAAACTACAGTGATTCTGTGATGTGAAAGTATGTAAGAATAACTAATGGTGAAGTGAGAATATATGTGCTTGTATCTTTTGCTCCTGTCATTGTGTGTTGACATTGTGCATTTTTGTACGTTGGATTAATGTTCCTCTTTTTTCAAAGGGAGATGAGGTGCCATCTGTTTTTCATGTCCATGATCACTTATTCCAGAATTTTAAAGACCTGATATCTATGTCCCCTTCAGCCACTAGACAAGGGTCAGAGTGTTATTTTTCAGGTCCATTAAAGTCTTACTAGACTTTCTGACTAGGTGATGCACTATGAGGGGGTAGATATCAATTGTCTGGTCAATATTTGAATGGTATGCAAGAGTGGTGTGACTCTATTATCAATCAAGGCAGATATTCTCCTGTTGAGGAATTCTGGTGGTGCTTATGCATTCTACATTAAGGAGAATAAAATGCACAAGCACCCCTCAAGTTTCTGTTTAACTCTTAGTTGAAATGTGGAAACTCAACTATTTAGATGAAATATACTGTTTAGAAGTTATTTATTGCTATGTTTCATGGCAGCTGGCCTTTGATGTGAAAGAGCTTTACAATTTTTATTTTCAGATAATTCATTATGCAAATTAAATGTAAAATATTTTTCATTAAAGTTAACTTTATAAATAATTTGCCCTGATTGTTTAGTTTTTGATTTTTTTCATTCTTCTCTGTTAGTAAATTACACCTTTTAGGAGAAGAAAGGAAATTTGGGCCTTGGGTCATTCAGGTCCAGAAGAAAGTTGGCTGTATTCTTTTCTTTTGTTCAGTGCTATGCAGTTTTATGAATCATCATGTTTGGTTGTGCCACCTGGAAACTTAGAGGAAGTTTGATCTTCAAAATACTGGGACAAACTCTTAAGCAAAAAGCTGCTATAATTAAAGAAAATGATAACACAGCATCTGAAGTAGTCAACAGTTTCCTAACATTAAGGACTGGTTCCCATCATAAGTAGAGTTTACTATTTTTGTTGTGATTTTTTGTGGGGGTGAAATTTTATGTGCTGGTTTTTTTCCTCATCCATCTCTGACTTTATGTAGAGCATAAAGAAGCAATTGTAAGGATAAAATAGCTAACTTTTTCCTGGCCACTGAATATATATGAATTCTGATTTATTATTATGACATTTAAGCATACAAACATTCATCTATGCATACAAATAACAGAGCTTAGTGAAAAAAAGTCCATGATTATTTTTGCGGGATTAAAAAATATAACTTTTATTAAAAATGAATCATTCTGCTTGCCTTCTATGACATTGAATAATAAGGACATTTGATGGATTTATAGGGTGGGGTTTTTTTCTTTTCTTTTTGTTTGAAAAATGTAGCTTTCTTCTTTATTATTTTACCTTAGGCTCTGGTTTTCATCAATAAACTAGAGATCTTTGATCAAAGGAAATTGCTAAAGAGCCGTGGAAAATATTTTGATAAAAAATAAAATTGACCAGAGACTTCCTAAGATATGCATATTCAGATTTTTCTTTTGCAAAAGGCATTACCTTATAGCTACTTTTCCTGTACTATGCATATTTATTGGAGAGCTATTGTGTTTCACCCTGATTAGTATTGCACTAATCTGGTGCAGCAGAGAATGAATAATAAGAATCCAATAAAATTATGGAAAATCTGTTTATATAGAGTATGCCATTGACAGAAATTATCCTTTGCAATGTAGTGAATACCTCATTAGTAACTCTTTAGAAGATTATGGATCTCTTAATGCTTACTTTGTACATATTTTGCTTTTAATAGACGAGTGACTTGATTACTAATTGTTCCTTATCACTTATCATCTGGCATTCCAAACCCTGACTTCCTTCACAGTAAGCCCAGGAAAGCTTTTTAGGTAGATTTTCTGCAAGTGTATACTTAAGAACAGCCACTTACTTTTTCTTTTGTCTGTTTAATAATTGACAGAAAAGCTTTGCCATTTTCTCTTTTGCCGTCTTCAAGTGTCAGAGGCAGGTTTGAATAGTGTTTCTCCTGGGATTTATTAAAATAAGTGCATCTAACTACTTACCCTTTCCTGTGTCTTCTTTGATGGGTTTATCTCCCTGACTTCTTTTTCTCCCTCATAATTCTTTACTTTTCTACAATATGCGTCTTGATATTACCTCATGAGACCTCCTCCATATGGACCACCAAAACGGTGCATGACAAGCTTTTCATATACCAGGAGGCCTCTAGTACAACTAAAGTAAAATACAAATCCAGTGACTCTCAATGAAATTCAAAGCATTTTTACTAATACGTAGGTAATGAATGCACAAGAAAAATATGGAATATGTATAGTAATATTATCATCAGAAAATAAGAACAAAGAGTACTAGAACATTTATGGAATCTGGGGCAAGGAAGGCTCACTCCTGATAGAGGATGATGTTACCAAACTTTAAACAAGCTAGATGTATTTAAGTCCATGGGGCCCAATGGGAGTCAACTGTGAGAGCTGATGCTATTGTGAGGCCAGTCTTGGTTTATATTTAAAAATTTTATTGGTGAACCAGAGAGGTTCCTGAAAACTGGAAGAGAGAAAATGGCACTCATTTCTTCAGGAAGGGCAGGAAGGAAGATCTGAGGATTTGTAAGCAGTCAGCCTCATCTCAATCCACGTGTAGATAATGGAGCTACTAATCCTTGAAAACATTTTCAAAAGCATGAAGGACAGGAAGGTGATTGGGAATTGTCAGCACGGATTTATAAAGGGGAAGTCATGCTTGACCAACTTGATAACCTTTTATAATGAGGTGAGTAACAAGTCAGGAGTCACATCTTATCTTTTCCAGTTTTGAGGAACCTCTCTGGATCTCATGAATTTCAAGAAAGGTATATACACAATCTGTCTCTAGTGAGAAATAAACCCATGCATCAGTAAGTACAGGGGGCCTATTAGCTAGACGTAGGAGTGCTGGTGGACAACAACTTGAACCTGAGTCAGTAGTGTGTCCTTATGGCAAAAAAGACAAACTGTGTCCTGCATCCAAACAAAAAGGAAGTCAAGCTATAATACCTGGAGGTCCGCATGGATGAATAAAGAGCTACTGGGAAAACTCAAATGCAAAAAAGGAAGCCTGCAGATGGTGGAAGCAAGGGCAGGTAGCCTGGGAGGAATACAGAGAAACTGCCCCAGCAGCCCAGGGATCAAGTTAGAAAAGCTAAAGCCCTGGTTCAATTAAATCTTCCCAGGGGCATCAACTACAAAAAAAAAAAAAAAAGCTTCTATAGATATTCCAGTGATAAAAGAACAATGAAGGCAAATGTGGGCGTCCTTTGGAAGAAAATGGGAGACCTGGTTACCCAGGATATGGAGAAGGCTGAGGTACTCAACAAAATTTTTGTGTCAGTCTTCACCAGCAAGAAGTTGTATTTCTTGCATCGCAGAAGGCAAAAAGGCAGGGACTCGGTGAATGAAGAACCACCCACTGTAGGAGATTGGGTTTGTGTACTTCTAAGAAACTTGAAGGTGCACAAGTCCATGGGACCTGATAAGGTGCACCCACATGTTCCGAGGAAACTGGCAGGTGAAGTTGCCAAGCCTTTCTCCATCATACTTGAGCAGTTGTGGCAGTCTTTCAAAACTCCCACTCACTGGAAACATAACACCCATTTTAAAAAAGGAAAAAAGGAAGACCCAAGGAAATACAGGCTGGTTAGTCTCACATCTGTGCCTGGCAAGATCATGGAGCAGATCCTCCTAGAAGCTATGCTAAGACACATGGAAATTGACACATGGTGATTGGTGACAGCCAACATGGCTTCACAAAGAGTAAATCATGCCTAACAAATTTGATGGCATTCTACAACGTGGATTGGTCGATAAGGGAAGAAGAATGACAGACATCATATACCCAGACTTGTGCAAAGAACTTGACACTGTCTTGCATGACACCATTGTCTCTAAATTGGAGAGACATGGATTTGGTGGATGGACGGCTCAATGGATAAGGATTTGTCTATATAGTCTCACTCAAAGAGCTATGGTAAATGGATCAATATCCAAGTGGAGACCAGTGATAGAATCATAGAATCATAAAACGTCTAAGGTTGGAAGAGACCTTTAGAGGTCATCTAGTCCAACCCCCTTGCAGTAAGCAGGGACATCTTCACTAGATCAGGTCGCTCAGAGCCCCATCAAGTGCGAACTTGAATATCTCCAGGGGTGGGGCCTCCACCACCTCTCTGGGCAACCTGTCCCAGTGATCTACCATGCTCATATTGAAGAACTTTTTCCTGATATCCAACCTAAATCTCCTCTTTTCAAGTTTAAAACCATTTCCCCTCTTCTTACTGCTATGTGCCTTTGTGAACAGTTCTTCTCCAGATTTCCTATAGGCACCTTTCAGATACTGGAAGGCTGCTATAAGATTCCCGCCGGAGCCTTCTCTTCTCCAGCTGAACAACCCCAACTCAGCCTGTCTTCACAGGAGAGGTGCTCCGGTCTTTTGATCATTTTTGTGGCCCTACTCCTGACTTGCTACAACAGGTCCATGTCCTTCTTGTGTCGAGGGCTCCAAAGCTGGACACAGTACTGTGAAGTCTCACCAGAGCAGAGTAGAGGGCCAGAAATGCCTTTCTTGATCTGCTGGCCACACTTCTTTTGGTGCAGCCCAGGATGCAGTTGGATTTTTGGACTGCAGCTGCATATCAGTGGCTCATGTCCAGCTTCTCACCCATGAGTACTCCCAAGTCCTTTTCCTCAGGGCTGCTTTCAAGCATATCATCTCCTAAATTACATGGATAATGGGGATTGTCCTGACCCAGGTGCAGGACCCTGAATGGCATTCCTCAGAGTCAGTATTAGAACTGGCACTGTTTGACATCTTTGTCAGAGACGTGGACAGTGGAATTGAGTGCACCCTCAGCAAGTTTGTCAATGACACGTACCTGTGGTGTGCGGCTGACACACTGGAGAGAAGGCATGTCATCCAGAGGGACCATGACAGTCTGTAGAGGTGAGCCCCTGCAAACCGCATCAAGTACAACAAGGTCACGTGAAAGGTCCTGCACATTGGTTGGCATAATTCCAAACACAACTACAGACTTGTGTTAAGAGTAGCCCTGAAGAGAAAGACTTGGGGGTGTTGGTGAATGAAAAGCTCAACATGAGCTGTCAAGGTGTGCTTGCAACACAGAAAGCCAATCATGTCCTGGGCTGTGTCAAAACCAGTGTGGCCAGCAGGTCAAGGGAGGTGATTCTGCTCCTCTGCTCCACTCTCGCGAGACCCCACCTTAAGTACTGGGTCCAGCTCTGGGATTCCCAATACAAGAAATACATGGAGTGAATCTAGAGGAGGGCCACAAAGATGGTTGGAGTGCTGGAGCACCTCTCCTATGAAGACATGCTGAGACAGCTGGGCTTGTTCAACCTCAAGAAAAGCAGGCCCTGGGGAGAACTTATTGCAGCCTTCCAGTACCTAAAAGAGGCCTACAGGAAAGATGGAGGACTCTTTATCAGGGAGCGTAGTGACAGTGCAAGAGGTAATGGGTTTAAACTAAAAGAAGTTGGTGAGGAAAAAATTCTCCCCTGTGAGGGCGGTGAGACACTGGCACAGGCTGTCCAGAGAAGCTGTGGCTACCCCCTCCCTGGCAGTGTTCAAGGCCAGGTTGGATGGGATTTGGGGAAACCTGGTCTAATCGAGGGTTTCCCTGCCCATGGCAGGGGGTTGGAACTAAATGGTCAGGCTTTGATATCCCTTCCAACCCAAACTGTTGTAGGATTCTGTAGTTCTATGATCCTGGGCTGCATGAAGGGGAGCACTGCCAGCAGGTCAGGGGAGGTCAACCTTCCTCACTGCTCAGGACTGGTGAGACACACATCTGGAATGCTGGGTCCTGCCTCCTATTTAAAAACTGTAACATATTTTCCTATTAAAAAATAAAAATAATAATAATATCTATATCTCACTGCCAGATAGTATCTCATTTTTTTTTCTTCTAGTCTTCATCTTTTTCCTGTTTTATTTATTTATTTATTTACCCTTCTTATATTTTACTCCATTAATCATAAAATCCCACTTGCCCTTGAAATGTATACCCTTCAGCCATGTACAGATTTTGAGCACATTGAATTTCAGTGCTTACGGAGTAGAGCTACATAATACTAAGGATTACTTTTTTTTTTTGATGGTCTCTATTTCATACCACCAAATTGTTAATTCACTAGAACTGCTTAATTAGCTAAGTACCTGATTGTGGCCATATATCAGGTACATACAGAAGTAAATACTTCAATTATTTCATCAAATAAATTACAGGTAAGAGCTTTACTTGCAGGATTATCGAGAGAGATACAAAGGTCTACTAAGCTGTTGAGCTTGTAAAGTTATCTCATGCATCTGACAATACAGATAAAGATCCCCAGAAACCTTACACCTTGTGTACCGGTCAAGTAATAAATAACAGATGGTGCAAGAAAAACTGCACATTTTTTTCTCCTAATTTCAAGTTTAAAGTATGTCAAGTGTGAATAGAACATAGAATATCATGCACTGAACTATTTTCATTGAAGTCTGCAAACATGCAGACTCTGCACTCCAAAGTGGAGACTTCTAATACTTTTTCCTGGAATTAAGCTATATTTCCCTCCCATCTTTTTCCATTTGCAAATAATGACGTCAGCTTTGGACTATGCTGGTGTAAAAGAAAATCAAGAATAAAAATAATGCTTTAATTATAAGCTGCTGTCTTGAGAGACAGACTACTAAGGAGGGACAGTGGGAGCTGAACTTCAAGGGCTACAGATAAGCCTCAGACTGGACCTGTGAACGCCGGAGAAGCTACTGTCTCTAAGCATCTGTTACTGCTTGAAGCTTGATACCCAGACCCACTTGTAGTCAGGTTGTTTAATCAATTAAAACAAAATGTAGATTAACATCATGACATTCAGGGCCTGGCAATTGAGTAGCCATCCCATCCGGTTTATTCTGTGTTATCTTTGATGGCTCTGCTCTGCAGCATAAGTCAGAAAATACATGGGAAAGCAATCTAGGTGGATTTAAACATGAATATATGACTGCCCACCCAATGCAGCAGATAAACTTTAACCTTGATGAATTCACAGACCCTTGAATCATTTTCAGTCATTTTGATGCCTTAATTATTTTGTCTCTCTCATTTTTAGAAACAAAGGATGAAATCTCTATTCTTAGGGGAGTGATACCCCTGTCAGAAACATTTTGCTAAAGTAGGAAATCACAAGATACCTGGAACAGGTGTGATTTTGGGAAGGTGAACGTCACCATAAAGTTAATAAAAGGAGCTCAGAGTGCAAGAAAGAGTGCATGTGAAAGCGTATCTTTGAAAGGGACTGGTGTAAAAATGGGGAGGTTAGGGGCTACCCTGTTTTCCAGGCCTCCCTCTCTTTTTTTGCCCCTCAGTGCCTGAGGTGTGGTTTATTTGAGTTCCATAGGAGGCTGAAAGCTGGAGATGTCCGTCCCTATCTCAGATGTATCCCAGTGACTACAATCAAGCACTTGTTTCCCTGCTGCTTTCCCAAACTAATGAATTTTACATTCCTGGCTATACAGCAGCTCAGCCTCAAGAGAAGGAACAGTAAGTGCCTCGTTCATATTATTCATGATATAGTGGTTAGGTCACTCTCAAGGGTGATAGGAGAGGTGGATTCAGCCCCCTGTAAGACGATCAGGGCTGGGAATGTAAAGCTCTCATTTCCTTAGTGAGTGCTCAAACCACTAGACTATTAAGCATAAGACACTGTCACCTTTACCAGATATCTTTCTCAAAAGAGGGCTAAAACACTCTAGATCCTAAGTGGATGGAAGCACCTAACGTTTTCTATTAATTTTCTACACTCTCAGAGGAAAGACAATTAAAATAGGAGTGGATTGCCCTCTGCGTATCTTCAGAAACAGTCTCTCCACTATGGAAGACAGACTAACTCATCAGCCCCCTTCCATGGCCAAACATGTTTTTGTGCATCAATATCTAAATTAAGCACCTAAATTAAGTGTACGGGATTACATCCAGGGAAACGAAATCTCTCCAGACATGCCTACTATGCAGGGAGAACAGTATTGAACTTATTTTGCCAGAAAAATCTTTGGAGAGTCCTTTCCTGAGACATGTGGACAAGGCAGTTTCACTTTTGACCCTGACAAATACTGCACTGTTCAAATTTATTTTGCTTGGGTCTTGCTAGCTCTGGCATCCCTACACTATACCCCATTGAGTGAGGAGCCTGAGAATAGAATTTGCCAACCTGATACCAGGAACTAAGCATCTAAATCCATACTTAATGTACGAAGAAGTAATGAGTTATTCAGAGGCAAAGGGCAGGCAGAGCCCCTGTCAACTTAATGAATATTTGGGGTACAAATGACCTCTGAAAATCAGGCCATTTATTTTAGCACCTAAAAATAGATTCAGATGTTTAATTTTACATATTCAGGTTGGAAAATTTTGGCTAGAGAGTAAATTAATTGCCTAAGGTCACACAGCAAGTCAATGTATAATGAGAAAGTAATAATGAGTGAGGAAAAAAGGTATTTTTAATCTCTGTGGATTTATTGAATCCCAAAACTCTTTTCATAAAATGAAAAGTCTTCTTGAACATATGTGTCTTTTTTAAATTGTGGCTTAACATTCATATTTAAAATGTAGTTCTTTAAAGTGAAAACAATATTTTTCCCCATGTTTAATCCTGATTGGTAGTATCTTCTAGTTGCTATGAAAACAAAAGTTTCAGTCAAATCTTCAACAGCAGATATTTTGTTGCATAGGTAGTTAATGAATGAGATATTTGATTACAAAGGGATAAGTAACCTCTCTGTAGCCTGCAATTAACATTTAACTTGATATGGCCAATAAGCCAAATGAAGGGAGAGTAAACTGAATAAAAAGGATTTTTCTCTCATTAGAGGTTCATCACACACATGTGCCAGCAAAGCACACTGTTGTGATTGGTGATTTTGTTTGTACGTTTATATAAAGCTAAGCTTTCATCTGGTCAAAAAGAAATAAAAGAACCAACTTGCCCTCTGGAGAAAAACAGTATTTTAAACTATTCAGATTTCAAGTGTGTGAAGATAATTTATAACAGTCAAGTGCATTATTAGGCAATAATGATATCTCAGGAAGTTAGTCACTCAGTTCCTGTTAAAATCCTGTGAGACTGGAATGCCTAATTCCCTCACATGCTTTCTAGTTTTAATGAGTTCTTTCTTAGATGCAGAGAATAGTAGCTGCTATATCCTTTTCACACAAATACAAGCTAAACCTTTAGCAATTTACTCTGATTCAAAATATGGAATATATCTGTCTAAAGAAGTTATGCAACTCAAAGTCAGCTGCACTATGCCTTTTTCCTAGCTCACACAACTTCTCAAAGCTGTTTATCCTAAACAGTGAGCAGTCCCCATGTTAAGGTTTGAGGCATGGAAAATACAGGTTGAATTTCTTTCACTACTGCCAGCTGCCTGCATTACCTTGGTCACACAATTTATATCATGGCATTAAAGACCACACAGTTTCTTTAGTTGAAAGAATAATCTGAGTTTGCAAGATTAACCTTTTCTTGGTTTTAAAGTTGATTTTTCCTGCTGTGAACATAATTCCAGGACAAAATGAAAACAAACCAAAGCCTAAACTGCTGCTTTCACGAAACCCTAGCTGAAAATATTAGGCAAATGAAGAATAATATCTGTCATAATTTCTTATCTGTAAATATTTTTTTCTTGCCCATCTCCTTGTTCCTTTTGTCTACATTTCACTTGACTCAACCTTTTCAAAATTTCTTCTTTGTTGCAGGACTCCCTATGGGGTAGGTCTAATATTAGGAAGCCATTGGAGTCACACATGATAAGGGATCACTTTTATATACTAGGTCTTCTATGCAATGTGTATACAGTCAATGCCAATCATTTCCTTAAACACTGAAACATTTTATATAGTGAAAATAGAAGTACAAGAACTGCCATTTCTTTCTATCTTTCAGGTTTACCATGTATGGGCTTCTCATGAAGGCCATGACTTAGCAGAAGGAATGGAACACTTGGCTAACAGTCTCTAAATCAGTGAACAATCATGAAATCATTGACCACTGGCACCACTTCATTCTGGCAAAGTGAACAATGTGAAAAAGAGTATGTACTGTTCTTTTTTATAAACCATACTTGTCCTGGCTATCACTCCAAGACCTAAGTATCTGTTTGAACTCCTTCAACCTGTTTGCTTAAACAAAATCAACCCAACAGTAATGCTTTCAGGGAGTTTAATGAAATGGATTTTTTGCTCTAGTTAATAGACATGGTTTAAAATGAAAATCTGATGCCTTACAGCAGGACTGGCATTGGGTAATAATGCTTAGTTTGTGGGACTGCTGTGGGATTTCTTTGGACCTGCCGAAGGTATCCTGTGGTTTCTGAATTGAGGAAATAATTGACTCTTAATGATTCAGCAAGAGTGAGTATGGGGTACAAACCACTAGAATTATGGTTATGAACATTATTGCTTACTCACAGCTTCAAATGTGAGCCATCATTTGTTGAAAGGAGCACAGAAATCCTGTGCTTTTCTCTATTCCTATCTTCTATTTATTTTTATCCTTAACCATTGAAATAGTTTAAGTCTCATCTTTTGAAACCCATCTTTAACTTTGTGTTGTGTCTGCCAGTGGGGGACTAAGCACAAGGTTGGAAGTAAACCATTTAGAGAAATGTATGTCCAGTTCTGGCACTTGCTGCGAATACTGTCCCCAATCCTTTGTGGCACCCAAAAAAAGAATGAAAGGGCAAACTCCTTTGCCCAATTCAATAGCGATATGGAATTAGTCTGGTTTTTGTGGCACAAATTGTTGTGTCCCATAGGGAGACACAGATGTGAAAATTTATTCGTTTTACATAAAACAGAGAAAAAAATCCCAAAGAATATTTTTTTCTATATTCTTAAATCCAATACATTTTCAGAAAGAAATAGATTCATAATTTATTTATAGTAGTAGCTAGTATTAAGAGAATTTGTGATTACAGTATTTTACAATATAATTCTAATAATATGATACTACTTAAATTAAAAAAAAAAGAACAAGCATACACAGCAACCTATCAGAGTGCAAAGGTTCTTTTATGTCATTGTCAGTGAGAAATTCTACCTTTATTGCTGTTTAATTATGTTTATATAAAATTTGTGCTGTTAAACAAAAGAATAAAAAAGAGGGCTTTTTCTACTTGCTTCCACTGCAAACTAAATCTGAAACATGAAAGTGAAGCTACAAAGCTTTTTATTCTTGTTCATACCTTATCCCCGACAATAAATATTCTGAAGGGCAAAAGCTGTCTTAAATTACAGTATTGGCTTTCTTCTGTTTTATGAATTCTACTTTGGGTTTCTGGTGTAAGTCTATGCCTTCAATGGGGCTACACAGAAGTATGTATCTAGGAGCATAATTTGTACACTCAGACTGAAGAGTGAACCTGCCACAGGAATTTAATGCTGCGGATTGATGTGTTAAAAAAAAATAAAATCCCTTTCTCAGAGCTCTCTGCTTCTTTAGGACTGTCACCAGTAAAAAGTAAAAGCTAGTCTATGTCAGTAAATGGATATCATACTGAATAAACACAGGAAGAGTCAGTGTGCTGAGAAAAATAGGGGCATTTTCAGTTGGAGACTAAAATTTGCCGTTTAGGCTTTCAACTCTACATGGGCCAGTAGCAGTAATTAGTTCTATTCCATTACATTCTTATACTGGTTTGCTCACCATAATACCTGAGCGCATAATATAAGAACTCTGTGGTGGAATGCAATAAACATTGTGTTTTATTTCATTTTGCCATTATCTGTATGGGTTAAGAGTATGGCATGCAGTGAACATCCCATTGTTGTTTTTTTTCAACCATATTACTGTTATAGGAACATACAGACATGACAAGTCATGATGTAGTTTCAGTTAGACAAGACAGGGTGAAGAAGCACAATTTGTGAGGACATAGAAGAGATTTGTAATTGCCCTCAGTTTCTGTGAGGGTTCACAGTTTCAAGACAGCTTTCAAAAAACCTCCCCTTCAAATGAATTTTATCCTCCTCGGGTCTATGCCAGAAAGACACAGTTCTCCATTATTGTCTCCATACCAGACCTTAGTTAATCTTCTAGCCAGACTGGTTCCAGGTCATTGAGTGCCTGAGAGAGATATGGTCTGTGACACTGACCGTGATTGAAACCAGAGGCAGCTTTAGGCAGTGAGGCATCAGGGGTAGATGCAAGCAAACAGAGTTTGCCCACATTCATTATCAGCAATATAGACTACCCACTTCTTGCCGCCTTGCCTGAAAGAAAGAAAAAAAGGTGAGATTACCCTGTTTCACCACAGGCTTTAGTCTTGTTTTACTGGGGAAAAACCAGAGGCCTCAGTGGAAAACAAATGACAACTTCACTGATAAAATTACAAATGAGAAAATTACTGCTTTCTACACCCTGCAGCTCCCTTTTCCTCTTTCTTTTCTTTTCCTCTGCAATCAGCAGCAGCACTAAAGGCTAGCAACACACTGGTTTGCAAAGATCAGTGAGAGCTGACTGCCTCTCCAGCAAAGTGAAGTACGCTGCAGGCAGGCCAGGTCAGATGGTATGTGCTCTAAAATTTAGCAAGTTCACATCAAGGGGTATCAATGGCTTTGTTGTGTTTGGGGTGAGGAGGGAACTGGATGGAACTAAAATATTTCAGTTTACATAGGATTTCTTGTTATTTGGTCCAGGCAACACACCAAAACCCCTTATTGTCATGTCATTTTGAACTGAATTAAAAGTTTATTGTTTACGTAGGATTTTGATATTTGAAAATGTGGAGTGTTCTTCATTTGGGGCATTGTCAGTATCCCCATCACTACATGCTGTATGATATCCCCCTTTCAATCATGAAAAGATTGTCCTTACTCTTTTAAATAAGTCTCTGTAGGTTCTTCCTTTTTTGTTCCAATATTACTTCCCAGAGCTTCTATATTAATCCATAAAAAGAAACCAATGTTCTTCACTGTAATTGCAGACATCACAAAAATAATATGGCACCTATATGAAATCGTCCCACTCACATTTCTAAATAATGTGATTATTCTATATGTACATAACTGGAGACATAATTTGCCTTTGAATTTTTGTATCCAGAATTTGCTAAAAAAAACTTGCTTGCAAAGGCTGAAACAATATTTTGTCTCTTCCTTGTCTTTTTTTGTATGTGTGTACCACTACAACCTTGCTGAGCTATAATCTGACCACAAAGTTATTTCCTATAAATTTATTAAATAGCAACAGTACATTTAAAATTCACAAGTAAAACAGTTATTACCTCAAGGAGATTAAAATTTGTGAAATAAGTAATAAATAAGATAATAGTTCCTTAAAAAAATAAATTTCATAATGGCATAGAAAGGGCAATGCATGTCATGATTCAAGATTTACCACCTGTGAAAAAGAACTCAGTTGCCCATAAATATTTTAGAATGTAGGAGATAAAAGCATAAGTGCTAGTATGTTATTATAAAAGTACAAAACAGGTAAGAAAGAAGATGATTAAAGCCCCTGTAAGAGAGAAGACATGGAGGACCATGGCTGCAGTGAAATGGAATCAGGTTAATCTAAATTAGCCACTATACACTTCATGATTGCAGATTATGAAATGGAGGAATTTGATTGCTACTAGTGCTCATTTGAAAAAGAAATATGCCATTTCCTGGCTGTGTAATCGCATCTACTTCATTGCTATAAAATCTATAGTTTACAGATGATGTATATATACTGTGTTACTGAAAAATATACATTGAAACTAAACACTGGAGACTTAAAAAAAAATACATCCAAACAACCCACATGTAAAAAAAAATAGTGCAGAGTTTAAGTGGGTTGTGTTTCAACTGAGTACATTTTTCTTTTTTTCTCTCTATGTACTTAACCTCAGTCCTATTATTTTGTATCCCACTGTCACAAAGCAAGGAAGAAGCAAGGAGGCAAAGTCAGAGAGCCAGAGATTCAGACATGAGAACTCATGCCTGTTCAGGCAACTGTCTTTTCAGGCCTGTCTTTTTGGCTTCTCTAGAACTTCTGCCATCAACTCATCCAAAACAAGATGGCTCAGATACGGCTTTGCAAGGACAGTCAGCACTTGACAGAGAACTTTGTGAACCTCTAGGAGTCTATGATTCAAATACTTGCCCAGCTGGGTCCCACATGGGAGTTATGCGACAGCACGCTCTCCTATGTGAGTCCCCATGCTTTCTGGTTCAACCAGCTCAGAAAACAAACACTGAAATAGCTACTGGGAGAGCTTACTCATCGGTTTCTTTCAGTATATTTAGCCCATGTCTTCATGCTCCCCTATAGCTGATGCAGAAACATTTAAATGTTTTGAGGAATGAAAATAATAAACATTTCTTAGAAGTGTATAGATACGCATTCATCATTCCTAGCACCCATGAGCCTACTCAGGCTTGCTGCCATGCAGTAGAGAAGCATGCTGCTGCCATGGAATGGTAAAATGTACTTGACAGGCTGCATGTCAGTTAAGCACAAAATTTTAAACACTATATTCAAGTTCAATATTGCATCTTTCTTTTATCAAAGGTAAAAATCCTCCAGTATAAGCTTTTATATCACATGAACAATATAAATAAATCAAAAATAATGTGTCAGATACTGAGCAAAGTGTTTACAGTAAAATCATTAAAGGATATACTATTTTATATTATTTAATATTTACAATATATGATAACAGCTATTTCCTCCACAGGAAACATGGAGAGCAATGATAACAGCCATTGCATTACAGGCAAAGTCTTTCAGTACAGTTTAAATATCATATTGTGCTGTTCAGGGAGCCCTAAAGCTATTATATTGAAAGCCTATAATGCGTTAAGACCTTTTCAGTTCTATGCATTTAATGTTTCTCCTTGGTCTGTTTTGATGTAGAAAATAGGAAGCATAGACCTATATTTTTGAGCACTTCTAGAATGCAATTCTATTGTTAAAGATGCAATTTTATTGTTTTATTTGGAATACAGGACAAATAAGTTCAATGAAAACCAGTAAAGTAATGAAGAGACATTAAGCCATTGTGTGTGTGTTTTGGTAGAAGCACACCCAGTGTTTGAGAAATATGACTCTGTCTTGTTGTTTAGAGATGTCACGTTTCTTGTTTCCTGGATCCTTGTGTGTTTTATCCCAGCAAACAGAGATGAAAATAAAAGGAAGAGACAAACAAAAAACCCAAAACAACCCAAAAAACAAACTGAAGTCACTCACTACAGAGAAGAATAATGAAGAAAACCAGAACTAACAAAGAAAGTTTGCTTCATACTGAATTTGTGCTATTTTAAGTTTTAGTTTTTAACCCATAGTATTGGTCTCTTCAAAGGAGTGAAATACTTTATCTTCTTGACAGAACAAATTGAGTGGAAAATTACATAAACCCCTCAGCAGATGTTCTTTCCCACATTGTTTGGGAATTTATCCCCATTACATAGTGTTTCGAAGGCCCATGCCAAGCTGAATGGGGACATTAGCAAACTTGAAGATATGTTTAGGTGAGCAGTATGCAAATATTCTCTTACCACCTCCTCCACATTTTTCAGTGTACAGTCAACTTCACCATGGTCTTCTAATGTGTTCTATCGAGAATAACTCTGTAGGTGCTAGACATAGTGTATCTCCATTGCAAATCCAATAAATGAGAACCTGGGTTTTTTCACTGAAGCAAAAGCCAAAGTCCAGACCTCTATAAATTCAGTTTGCTATAATGAATGGGTCTTGGAGTCAAAGCTGTCAGGCAACAAACAACAGGAAAAAATAAACCAATTCCAGTTCCTACCGTCTGCAACATATCTATAGCTGTATAGCATACTAATCTCTGCAAATCAGATGGCATCTTCAAAATTATAATGCACACCAGTGAGTTAAGCATCTGTATAACAATAAGATTTGTCATCCATCATTCAGTGAACAGCATAAGGCAACTTACTGTCATCTAGTGCCAAGTGACATCTATCTAGATTGTTTGCCTGTCCATCTGACTCTAAACTCTGCTGCAGTCTTGGAGCCATTCCTTTTTAAAAAAAAATAATAAATATTTTTAACTTATTATTTTTTAATCTTCTGGTAAAGCATCCATGAAGCTTCTGAATGAAAACAATGACAAGTGCTATAACCAATGCACAATGAAAATCTATTCAATAAATATCCATTAGCCCTGTTTACTCACTAGCAAAGGTAGCCAATTTCAGCAATGAAAGTCCTGGCAGAATAGCAAGGGAGATTTACAGCCCAAGCCCAAGAAGATACATCTGCAGCTGAGAAGTGCATGAAGAGGTGCACAGGAATCTGGGGATAAATCAAAAATTCCATGCTCTGGGGCAAGTCTACAAAGAAATTACAGGCTACCTGCAGGGAAAAAATGTCTCAGCTGATCTCCCTGTACTTACTTCTTTACCCCTAAAAATACATCGTGAATTGGGATGGTGGAAAAAAGAGACTGAAGAATTCCAACAAGAGATGAAGGTAGTAGAAGTTTTCTCCGCAGGGATTAATTAGTCTTCCTTGGCCTGGGAAGAATGGCATAAAGCAGATTCATTGGATCTGAGAATTTGATGTTTTTAAACAGAAGTGGTAATTTACACAGGAGAATAGTAAGGAGAAACATGAATTCCTTCTACAACAGATAAATGTTGTTTGTGCCGTTTCCAGTAAGAAACCTAAAGGAGATAATTTTGGAAATGAAACTTCATAGCACTTAATGGTAGCTACTCCTAAGATTCCTAGGCTACGTTCTTGGAGATTACTGGCAGCATTTGTGCAAAAAAACCCCAGTAATACCATTATATAAAAAGGACATTTCAATAGTATCAGTATCAATCCATAGAAGAAATGAATTTCTATGTAATTAATTGTAAGTAAGAATTGTTATGGTTTTGATTTGATATTATTAGAGAGAAACACAAATATATAACCTATGTTAAAAGGGATAGCAAAAGCAAACATATAGTTCATTAAGCTCAGAGATCTCAGACCTCACTGTGGTTATTGGTCTAAGTTTTGCCAGCAGAACTCTATGGGTGATTATTCTCTAATTGAGCCAAGTTAGAGATAGCTGCATTAATAAAGGTCTGTCATATAAAAGGTATGAGTCTGATGTGTGGCTGAGGGAGGCCCTCCTGTTGAGTCAAGGGGTTCAGAAAGGAACTGTTGCTTTACAAACTCCTTCTCAGAGAGCAGCCTAGGTATGTCTAGGTCCTGTCTTAGTCTCAGACTTGGTCAGTTTTCTGTCTAAAGGATTGTATATAAAGCCACATGTCAGAATCAATGTTTTCCTGTCAGAGCTCCCAAAGAACTTTCACTGAGACAGTTTCACAAAGCTGAAACTAATACAAAGTTTATTGAAGCAGCAGAGTTTTGAATTGTTGTTGATAAATGCACTTACTTCAGTAGTGCTAATATGTGACTATGATTTTAATTATAACGCTAGAAAAATACTCTCCCAAGTATTCGCACCAAAAATGTGAAATTGCAATTGCTTACCAAGAAGGCATCCCAGACTTGGGTAGAGAAGGAGCATAGCCCATTAACTGTCTTTTTAGGGTCTTCAATTTCTTCTCTCCCCCTCACCCAGGGGTAACTTCCTCATTATCCTTTATATACCAGTCTTAGCTGTTCCCTCACAGGAGTGATATTTAACATGATTTGGGTAGAGAATCTGCTATAGCCATTAATGTTTAGTATGTACTCCTTTTTGCTCATTATCATCTTTAGGAGTATTGACTTTAAAATTCCTTTCACAGTTAATGAAGCAAAAGTTCTCACTCTGGGCACCATGGCCTTCAAAATACTGTGTGGAAACTGTCTATCTATTTATCTTGCAGCCTCTAACCAAAACAGGGCTGTCTTTCTGCTGTAAGACTTCTACCTTCAGCTTCTTCCCACACCAATATTGCAGATCTCCATTCACAACATTCATATGAGAGATAAGAAGATACCAGTGTTTTTAACTTCTTTGGTGTACTTCCTACACCACCCACCTTGTGACTATAGTCACTCAATTCAAGATCCAAATCATGTTTGAAAAAAGTCAGTCTTGGGGTTTATCTTGTATGTTTGGAATTCTTTCTCCTTACTTGGGCATAGCTCAAATTTGATCCACCCAGACACCATGCATGCTTGACAAATTAATACCTGTGTTAGCATGGAGTTGATGCAAGCCATCCTGATAGTGAGAATCTTAAACAATGTTAAAGTTTGTTCAACCATCCTACTTTCATGCTCCCTCTAAGGTCCCTACACACTTTACTACATGCTTCATGCAGTGTAATTGTTCATTTTGTGTTCCAACACTATGGTTGCGAAGAGTTAACCTACTAGTAGTGGATCTGATATAAGCGTTTTTCCATTTTAATTTCCTTTGGATATGATATAAGAGTTTTCCATTTTTGCTTCCCTCTCCCTTAGCTTCTCAGCCCCCAATGACCACAGGCCTCTGTTGCTCTGACTCAACCAGGTGGCCAGTTGCCTCCCTGGGAAAGACTGCTGTGGCTGACACAATCACTTATCAGTCACAGATGCAGCTAAAATGCGTCATTCCTTAAAAAGGGGAGCAAAGGCACAGGTGCTGATCTCCTCTCTTTACTGACCAGTGGTAGAACCCGAGGGAATGGAATGAAGCTGAGACAGGGGAGGTTTAGGTTGGATATTAGGAAGAGATTCTTTACTGAGAGGGTGGTCGGGCACTGAAACAGGCTCCCCAGGGAAGTGGTCACAGCACTGAACTTGACTGAGTTCAGGAAGTGTCTGGTCACATGCTCTGAGTTGTCTGGCCCTGTATGGAGCCAGGAGTTTCTGTGATTTTATGATTCTATGTGAATACAGTCAAATCCTTTTTAGCAGTCATATACCAAAAGCAATATCCCAAACCCTACCAATCTGGAGGTTGAAGATTGATATCAAACCAGCCAAAGACCACAAGGGTCTAAAAGAATAAGGTAGAAATGGTAAACCTTTGCTGTAATCTTCCTTACCCATATAGTTAAAGAAGCCAAAATCTTCTATTTGAAAAACTGTGGTAGACATTTACTGATTGCTCACATGCAACTTAATTAACAGAGCATCAACTGTTGATACATAAATGCAGATGACACAACTCTCTTTGTCAGCTGAAATTAATCAGTAAATATCTTCTTTTTATGGCACTTACACTGACTCTATTACAAGCCAAAAATACTCAAAATCAGCTAAGTCCTGAGTTAAAGTGACAGTCTCAGATATGCAAAAGGATTTATGATATTTCTTTGATTCCTATGTCAAAATCTAACCAACTTGATTGCCAAGTCCTTTCCCATTTGTGCATTTAAGTTAGAGCCACAAGATCTCTAACTTCTGCTTGTCTTCTTCAGCTTGTGCTGAAGAATATTGCTATTTTACTTTTCTAATACAGCTGTCTGTCTTCCTCACTCTAAGCTGGACAAGCAACTGAGTTTGATACTAAGGTCAGTATAAAACATTGAAACGCTTAGATTCTTGGGAGACTACAGAGAGCATGTCAAGAGATGCCTGCAGTGACAGTTAGGAGATGTCACATAAACTGCACATTGTACAACTTGGTACACTAAGGTGTGCAGAAGATAGCACAATTCTTCAGCTGGCTTTCATTGTTCAAAGACATTTCTGGAAATTTTCCAATGACAAATATAAGAAGATATGTTCCCTGACGACTCACTGACTTCTAGACCAGTGACCCAGCACTATATGGACATGCTGCAGTCTTTGTCCTATTGAGAAAATTTTCAGAAAGAATGGATTGTATTTCCAATGGTAATTTAAAGGCTATTGTTTAAGAATTTCAGATACCAATTTAAGAGTCTAAGTAGCAGATTAGGTTTGATTTCCACACTGAAATAATATTATAGACTTAAAATACCACAGAGAATTGTTTGAAGTATGGGATGTAAGTTTTGAAAGAAGAATTTCAATGTTTCCACCTGGTCTTACTGTAATTTTCAGTTTGGCCATGGAAAGAACGAGATAAACTCCAATAATCTTATGACAAAAAGAAATGGAGTATTTGACTTTGGCCTGAAACATTCATCCTTGCTGCAGCACAGAATTTCTGTTAGCAAAGGTAAAAAACAAATTAAAAAAAAAATCAGCCCAGACTGCACTAAGTAAAATGTGTACAGCTTAATTTTGACTAAAAATTATACATATCCTGAATGAAAAGTCATAAAAGTAATGAGTACCTATTTTCTATGTATCAGATTTTACTGTTTTCCAAAGAAGTGCCAGTTTTCACCACCTGAATCTGAATATTAGATGTCCTTTCTTTTTTTCCTTTTTTTTCTTTTTTTTCTTTTTTTTTTAAGCTAGGTTGTGGTCTAGCCAAAGCACAGAGGGAGCATTGATTATAATGTGGAAATAGTCATAGTGGATAAGGTTTTCCAACCATGTATGTCCCATTTTAAATACATTTATATCTCTACAGAGACTAAATCTGGAAAAGCCAAAATTCTTTGAAAATGGGCTCCAGGTCATATAAAGTTTTGTGAATTTTACTTACTCTACTCAATATATGTTTGCTACCTGTTCTGTAATAAGCAGTCTTTTTTTTTTTTTCCCCACTTTAATATTCAACATCCCTGAGGCTAGAAGATTATATGCAAACAATGTTAATAGCATAATTTCTCTCCATATTTCCCACATAGCCTGTCAATAAATCAGGTTTAAATAAATCCCACTCCTGTAAGATAAGACAATGTTTGTGATGTCTTCAGTTCCATTTTGGATATTTATTACAAAATGTGTGAAGCATGCAGCATTGAAAATTAGTTTTGGTAGATAAAAAGAAACAAAATTCTATCCCCTATATCCTGGGAAAAATTAATAGTTCAACAAACTTTAATATGTAGTTGGTAGAGATAAGAACTCAAACTCAGTAGTGTAATTTTTCAGATGTAGTCCAAAAGATGCACATGATCCCTGCATGGCTTCAGTTTTACATACAGTGAATATTACATGAACAATTTACACATTATTTACAAGGCTTTCCCCTTCCTCTCTACCTTATCTGCTTCTGTATAGTAGCACCCTTAAAAACATCCCTTGACAGCTAATTGTTTGAACCCATTCTAGGCCTCTGTAATAAAAAGCAATAGCATCCTGTGGGACATTTGGTTTATCAGCAGACCTTTAGCTAACACTCAGAATGAAATCCTCCACTGAACCTCAGTTCCAATTGTGATTTTTTTTTTCCAGGCACTGGTAGAGGAATAAAAAAATTCTGGTCAGTACACTGGTCTGCTGTCTAACAGCCCTACGGCTACTGCAACATGTATAATTTTGGAGCTCATGTTGAGGTCAGTGGTCAGCCACTTAGTTTAATCCCTCACCTGATAACCACATCTTTAAGTGTCGTAGCCCTCTGTAACCAAAGAGTGACCTCGGATTGTTCTTCTGAAACTGTCAAAGAGGAACCTACTTTTATAATCTGCATTCAGCTCCAAAATTACAAACCTGTGCTCACCATTAATTTCTTTTATGGTCTTCAGTAAAGCATTTAATTTTCCTGTCTTAGACAGCTGTCTCTTTGGGAGATATTTTTTAGCAACTGACCGGTTTCTTGCAGAAAGAGATATGTTTTATTATGTCAATCGACTTTGATGGCTGAGATGCTGCTAGGATAACTGCAATCCCATTGCTGTGTCCTGCACAGCAACAACTTTCACCACCACTTCTAGATTCAAAATTCACATTACAGAACTGCTGCTATAGCTCTACTAGTGCAGAATAGATACTGTTGGTGAGTATTGTTGGCTAGCACTGTGCAATAGATATTTCAGGACCCAGTTCATGATATTCTGAAGTAGGTGTCTGAAACAAGGAAGATAAATTACAACTCTATTGAGTCAGCAGGGAGTCCGGACTGATTAGTTTAAAAGTTGATGTCTCTATTGTAGCTTCATAGAGATAGCAGAGTGGTCACACTAACAGAATTCTTGTGCAGGAGTAGTTGTGCCATCCCAAATGTAATCCAAGCATGCAGAATTATCTTCTGTTTATACAGTTTTATCTACATCACGGATGCTAGCATAGACATTTTACCTGGAAACCTTATTTTCACACTCCACTTCTCATAACTATCCAAATAAACATTGCAGTGATTTTTTGCCTGGTTTCCTTGTGGGATGCAATCAAAATGGATATTTTGAAAATAAAGAGTAATACTTTTTGTGTAGTTTCAAAAATAACATATTCTTAAGGTCAGGGTAGACAAAGCTGTGTCAGTCTGCCAAAAAAAGGCCAAGTTTCTCAAGTCTACAAAGTTACCAATCACATGTTGAACTATAATTAAAAATAATATCTACAATATAAAAACCCCCAAAAGTCTGAAGGAATAAAATGAAATCAGTTCATACCTATTTACCAGTCAGATCATTCTAGGGTATAGTTAGTTGATATAGAAACACTCATATTGTTCATAGTCAGGCATGCCACTTTGCCCCAAAAGTACTTCAAGTATCTAGCCCTTTCTACTTCCACCTTTTTATAAGACTTTTCATCTCCTGTCTACAGGAGATAAATCCAAGCTAAGCATATGACATTTACATTCATATGTCATTAGTTGTAGTGGCTGGGTAGATTTATTCTACAGTTTAGGAGCATGCAGAACTAGAGAAGATTCTTACTAACTTCAGGTTTGTCCACATCAAAATGTTTCAAAATCAGTCACTGAGCTCTGGCTTTCATAGCAGGCTGAAAGCCCGAGTGAAATAATTTCCTAGGAAGGCTATTCCATTTCAGTTTTGTTAATAAAGTCATGGGAACTGCAGCACTGACTCAGATCAGTTGTTCCTCTAATCCAGGAACAGCTCTAACTGTGAGTAATGCCAGCTTCTTCAAAGAAAAGTTTCAAGAAACAATGTAGTGAGCCCCTATTTAATTATCTACCTGATGAATGGCTCCTTTTCTTTCCTCTTTAAATCTCTGTTTATGCCTGAAGCACAAAATATTTCAATGTTTTCTAAAAGAGTTGCTTTAGTTTTAACACTTTTCTCTACAGAGCTGTATGTTTATGTTGCCCATACACATATCTAAATCCTTTTAAGGATTCACCTGTGACAGTGAGTTCCACAGATTTTTTTTTTTTTTCTTTCAAAATACACATTTTGATCCATTCTCACTTTTCTACTGGCAGTCTCATTTATTACCATTTGTTCTTGGGTTCTGAGAAAAGGCAGAATGAATTTCACAAAACAGCTTTTAGTATGCCACAAAACTACACCAAAAACTACTTGTCCCAGTGCTGTTTAAGCTACATACTTGATCCTTCTTGTGTACATTTCCTATCCACTCTCAATTATAATCAGATCCAGAAGAACTTCCAGAAACTGCTATCAGCTTGGAAGATTTTGCCACTAAGTCAATGGAAAAATAGAAATACGGAATTTGAAGGAAAACACAAGTTATCTTTTATCAAATTCTGGATGTCTTGAGTAAAAAATAGGTAGAAATATAAGGGGGGGGGGGGGGGAATACCCGATAGTTAATAAAGGACAGGTTATACTGAAAGTTTACAGATATTGTGAACTCTATCCTTTCTGCCCCAAATGTCAGGTTCTGTTCTTCTCTTTTGACAAAGATGGAGCTGGGAAGAATCCTTAATCCAGGAAGTCAACATGGGAGATCTCTTTTGAGAGTGGTGATGGCAAGTAATGTGTCCTTGTACAGAGATTACAGAGAAAGCAGTAGGGTCTCTTTTCCCTTTACCTCTAGGACTATATGTCTGGATGGACTGATAGATGTTCCCCATCTTTTCCTTTTACCTCAAACAAAATGTTGGCTTTGATGTGTTTGGATAAGTGAAATAGATGGATAATATAGCTTCTATAGACTTTTTAGGAGCAGAAAAGTTTCCAGCCTTCCACAAACATAGATGCATTGTGCTTGTGTGGAAAGGTTTTCCTAGGGACATGGCTACAGGGACGGCATTTGTGAGAAGCTGCTGTCCAACATGGCCAATATCAGCCAACCCCAAGATAGACCAGTTGCTGGCCAAGGTTGAGCTTATCAGTGACAGTGGTACTGCCTCTGAGAAAACGGGAGAAAAAAGAAGGGGGAAAAATACTACAAAAGTTGGCATAATTGCAGCCAGAGAGATAGGAGTGAGAAAATGTGAGAACAACTCTGCAGACACCAAGGTCTGTGAAGAAGGAGGGGAGGAAGTGCTCCAGGTGCTGGAGGAGAGATTCCCCTGTGGTCAATGGAGAAGCACTAACATTTAAGAAGTTGATTGAGGACTTTCTTCCATGAGAGGGACCCCATGCTGGACCAGGGGAAGAGTGTGAGGAGTCCTCCCCATGAGGAGGAAGGAGTGACAGAGACAGTGCATGATTATTTGATCACAATCTCTCTTCTCTATCCCACTGTGCCTCTGGGGAGGAAGATAGAGAAAATTGGTAATAAAGTTAACCCCAGGAAGTAGGGAGGGGTGGGGAGAAGGTGTTAAGTTTTATTTTTATTTCTTTTTATCTTAGTCTGATGTAATAAACTAATTTCCCCACGTTGAGTCTGTTTTGCCCGTGACAGTAATTAGTGAGAGTTGTTAGTGAGAGTTGTCTCTCCCTGTCCTTACCTCGACCCACGAGCATTTTGTTGTATTTTCTCTCCCCTGCCCGGCTCAGATGGGGAGTGACAGAGTAGTTTTGATGGGGGTACCTGGCCTCCAGCCAGGGTCAACCCATGACAGTAAGCAAATACCTCATACTAGTTCACTAGAAATCTTCCATGTCTTGTTTGGTGAGGACAGTTGGATTTATTCTCACAGCCCTTCACAAAGAGGCATGCTCACATTGCTGCACAGTCAGCACCACCTCTCACATGATGTTTAGTGTAATAGTGCTTGAGCTCAGTGAGAGGTAGGAACCACTAACATAGGTTTATCATGAGTGCAACAGTATTATCTTTGGACTTGGAGCACAAGAAATCTGCATTTGTAAAATGTATTTTTCCAATATATTAATTTTCTCTTTTTTTTGGTTTTTTTTGAGGTAATCAGTAGGGGATTTGATTTTCTCCAGGTTTTTGTGACACTGGGCTGTGGGATTTTTCACCTTCAGGAGCATGTTTTCTAGTGCATAGAGACTTAAAACTTGTGATTAAAATGTTGTACTGCACTAAAGTACAGTCCTCAAAAGAATCCATTGCAAAAGAGAACACAGTGACTTGTGCTGCACTTTACATAAATAAGTCATTAATTAGAAATTAAACTTTTTTTGAGAAGATAGAAATTGAATAGGAGACTACTGAATGTAGTTAAATAATTTCATTTAGCTTTTCATAAGAGGAAACATTTGTCTTTTTGTTTTGCTTTATCCTTTCAGAAATGTAGGTATTTCAGAACATCCTTTTCAGAGAAAGTTCTTCATCAAAATTTTCTGGTTCTGTTTGATTCTATAGGATCCATATATTTTCCTTTGCTTTAGGCTTCACTAAAATAATTCAGCTTTGATAAAGCTCTTCTCAGGAAAGAAATGTAATTTAAAAAAACTTTCTTTTTTCCAACTGACTCAAAGCCCAGGACTATGAAAACAGTGATAATCTTGGCAGTTAATATTACTCTGTCAGTATGCTTCTAAAGGTATATGTCCATAACGTAGAGCCCTGACAGCACAACTATATACTGCAGTCACAGTAAAACCAAGGGCTGAAACAGCTCTGAAAGTAGAAATCTCTGCTTTTCCTAGAGCTCCTATGCGTATACCAGCAGCACAGCATGTGGTATGGTTTTATTCTACTTATACAAGGGCAGATTTGGCTGATACGGATGTATCCACACGAAAGTATTTTGCCAGTGTAGAACTGAAGTAAAGTATTGCTACTGTAGATGTAAGCTCAGATTGTGTGAGGTACATTCAAATGCAAAAAAATATCCTGTAGAAAGGACATTGCTACTTAATCGATCTCAAGCAGTGTTGTAGTTTTGCATGGCTGAGTTCTGGTGGAGAAGAGGGGCTGCAGGGGTGGCTTCTGCAAGAAGCAGCCAGAAGCTCTCTGCAGGCCTGAGAGAGCAAACACCAGCCAGCTCAAGGCTGGAACTGTTGACCAAGGCCGAGCCCATCAGAAATGGTCATAGTGCCTCTGGGAATCACATTTAAGAAGAAAAAAATGCAAGCAGATGGTTTTTGCCACCAGAGAAGGGAGTGAGAAGATGTAAGAATCTGTGCAGACACCAAGGTCATTGAAGGGGGTGGGGGGAGAGGGATGATATGCTCCAGGTGCTGGAGAGTGAGATGCCCCTGCAGCCCATGGAGAAGACCATGGTGAAGCAGGATGTCTCCCTGCAGCCCATGGATGATGATGGGGAGCAGAGATCCCATCTACAGCCCATGGAGGACCCAAGGCCAGAGCGGGTGGAGATACTTGAAGGATGCTGTGAGCCTATGGGAAGCCTGCATTGAAGCAACTCCTGGCAATAAAACTGGCAGCCTATGGTGAGACAAAACCATGTAGGACAACTTTTCTGAGGGAACCTGTGACTCTCGGGGGGGACCAGGCTGGAGCAGTCTGGGCCTGAAGGTTGGCAGCCCACGGAAGGGATCCACACTGAGGCAGTTGGTGAGGAGCTGAAGCCCCAACAGAAAGGACTCACATTGGAGAAGTTAATGGAGGACTGTCTCCTGTGGGTGGAACCCCATGCTGGAGCAGGGGAAGGGTGTGAGGAATGCCACCCCCCCAGCTAAGAAGAAAAATTAACTACTGAGGAACTGACCAAAACCCCCATTCCCTGCCTCTCCCTGTGCCACAATGGGGGGGAAGAAGGGAGCGAAATCATGACTAAAGTTAAGTCTGCTAAGAAGGGAGGGGTGGGGGAAGGTGCTTTAAGATCTGGTTGTGCTTTTCATTACCTGACTCTGGTTTCACTCTCTCTGTGTGCAGTGTAATTAATTAGAGAGTTTACTTTTCTTTATTCTGTGTGGAGTCTGTTTTGCCCATGACACTAATTGTGGAATGATCTCTCCCTATCCTTATCTCAGCTCCTAAGCCTCTCAATATATATATTTTCTCCCATGTCCAGCTGAAAAGGGGAGTGATAGATCAGCTTTGGGGGATGTCTGACAGCAAACTACAACAAGCTAGAGGCTTCTGTACTCACTGTCACATACACTATACATTTAGCCAGGCATGTAAAGCTATCTGACATTCATGGGAAATTTTTTGATAATTTTTACTTCAGAGCCATGGGATCCATAATATCCCATCCCCTGGTATGGGATGCAGCTGTAGTGGTATGTCCTCCTCTCTGCAGTGAAGTAGAGCTGCATCTACCTTTGACCTGACTGACTAAAAAAGTCTTTAAACCATCTCACAATCTCTGTTTCTCACACATATACTTTCTTGATGCATGCTGAGTGTCATCGAGACTTGGAGCTCCTCATTTTGAAAGGGTGCTGGAAGGGACATGTCTTTCACAAGGCTAGCTGAAGAAATAATAACATAGGAATTGTTGCAACTGTGTATAGCTGTCATATCTGTGAAACAGCTGGACCTTCTGGCATGCTGGTTCTCCTTTTCTGGACAGACAGACGGGGTACCAGAAGGTAAGAGGAGCTGTCAGATGCAGGGAAGCAGGACTAATCAGTAACAACTAAGCATTAGACCCTGTGTCCTTCATGCAGTGGCACTGAGTGGGCAAAGCAATGTTCTTTTTAGGGTGGGGTGGGGGGTGTGGGTGGTGGCTTCTGTGAATACTACAGACATCTGAAGTCTTCATCAAGATATGTTTTCTCATGTGGTAGTTAATAAAGTACACCTTGATTTCTAGCCTTCTTGATTTTGACTCACTTGGTAGAGGTGAAGGAGCAAGATACAGTAGTTAATGTCTTTGTTTCCTTTTACCAGGACTGATTAGGAGATGAGCTTCCCATTTGTTTTTTAACTGCCATTGCTTTATTCAGGAGCAATATAAACACCTAAGTGGAATGTCATGACTGAAGGAGAATTAAGCATACTAATCTGCTCTCCATTCCAGCCATTAATATACTATATATCCTGTCTTCACTTCACTTTCATATTCATTACTTCTTTAATGAAAAAAAAAGATATTTTAATGGTCAAAAAAATCTAAATGATTAATGGTACATCAGTTAATGACATTTTAAAAGTATTTCAGGCTGGAAATGTGACACTACAATCATTAAAAATCAGATTCAATTTCCAAAGGTCCTAATCTTAAACTTTATACTGCTGGCAGAAACATAAAATGATATCCCGTAAGCTCGAATGCTTCTGCATGATGGAAAAGCTCAGGAGTTTTGTGAGTGCTGCCAGAAAATAATGTGTTCTGAGAAATTCTGGAAGTTGAACAGGAAGATAACTGATGAGGATATGACAGAGCAAATGAACAAATTGTTCGGTATGGAGGAATTCTCAGTCCAGAGAGATCTTTTTCTTTGAGACATCGTTTTGGGTCCAAGAGTAGCATAATGGCTCCAAATGGATAAAAACAACAGTAAATCCCATTCTCATGCATTATGCATGAGCTCTCGCTATTGGAGTTTACACCACCATCTGGTGTTTAATTATTCCCGCTTTACACCACACGGTGGTGTGAATCTAATGAAATGAACATGTACATTATAATAATTAGGTGCATAGATTCTGGTTTGCTAAGTATTAGGTACCAGGCATCCTTTTTCTAAAGCTGCAAGTTGAAATGCTTTCTAGAAAATAACTTGTTTCTGTAGACTCTCACTGGCAAATACAACAAGAATTAATTGTTTTATTCTCTAAAGATCCATTATTCCTATATGGCTGGTTTTCTCTAACATCTGTACAACATAAATTAATTATACAGTAGTGTCAGAATTCCCATTCTCATACACTGTCAGCATTGTTAGAAAGGACCATTTTCTATAATGTTTGTAGATTTTATACATACATATATACCTATGTATGTATTGCAGTATCGAAGGACTCTTCTTGGCTCCCTTGCAGACACAGTGGCTGTCACTGTATGCACAGAGTTTTGTTATGTATCCAGGTTATTATTTTTTCACATTCTCACCTGTAGGCCATTAGATTTCAGTCTGTCATCAGTGTATCTGAAACCAATATACTCTGTTATTCAAATAGTTAGGATGGTAGATTCTACCTGGCAATAAGCCCTGCTGTGAAAAGTGAGACTGCTCAGCAAGTGCAGTGTTCCCTATGTTCCCAGAAAGGATGCTGAAAACAGTCTGTGTCCCCCATTAACAAATTATAGTGTCCACATGTTTTTCTGTGAACAAAAGTTTTTATGAGTTAAGATGTATGGATAACAAACAGGATTTTCATTAATAATCAAAAAAGAAACCTTGGAAGGGTTTAATAGTATGCTCAACAGTGACACTTTTCTACCAGAAGACGGTGGTTATCTTGTAAGATAACTCATCTAAAGGATATTCAGATAGCCACTGCATCCAGCAGTGTAATCCTTCCTCACATCTTAGAAATTCTAGCCTACATTTCTATATTTTTATATACTTGTGAGATCAGCATTTTGTGAACTTGTGAGCAAACTTGTAAAGATATGATGTTGAGCATGAAAAACATGTCTAAAAGTTTGAATTGTTTATATTTTAAGAGATAGTTGAGAAAATAAGACAAAACAGAGACTCTGACAGCTTAGAACAAAACCATTTTGATGTCATGGTTTGGGTTTTGGAAATTTCCTTCCTTCCTTCCTTCCTTCCTTCCTTCCTTCCTTCCTTCCTTCCTTCCTTCCTTCCTTCCTTCCAATCAATGCCTGTTAGAAAATGAAGAAAATATCATGTTTCAGAAGAACATTTTTCACTCTTTAAAAATTAATTTTAACATTTTCATTCTTTGCTATGCATATTTTAATCAAAAGCCTTTTCAAATTATTGTGTAGGTTTGAGTGGTGTGGAGGACCCTATACTTTATAGCAGACATAGCAGAAAGAGTTCATATTATAAAACAAAAAACATTATCTTGAAATGAATAGAGTTATCCATATCATGAAGGAAATTCTTTCACTAGATCAACTTACAATTGTTACAAATAGTTGACGTAATGCTTCTAAATTCAGTGATGTCACCAAATCTGAATAACAAAAATATCAGATGCAGTAATAACAACCAAGCAAGTATTCTATCATTTTCATTTTGTTGAAAAAAAAAATCATATGCCATTATATTTGCCACTTTTCAAATATCCATCATTTGAATATTACAAAAGCTAAACAAATTCAGACATAAGTCAAATTGCTATAGTACTTATGGGTGACAAAAAGTGCCATTCATAAAAATAATTTTCCAATACAGACTTTTACTTTTCAATTGTGAGGATGTGATAAAAAGCATTTGTATACAACAGTGATTGGCTTGGAGATAAGTCTTGGGTTTTTGGGGTTTTTTTAATTTGTTTGCTTGTTTGTTCTTTGGGTTCTGGGATTTTTTCTGTTTTGTTTTGGTTTTTTTTAATTATAAAAAAACTAGGAAATAATCAAAAAGTCTAAAAATATCCACCAGTTGCTTTTGCTGCAGAGTGTATTGCTTACAATGTCAGCACATAAGGGAGAAGAATTATTCCATATTCTTGGTCCTGGAGTAGAGTGGGGATGTTTTGAGGTTTGTCTCAGCTCTCAGGGCTAGTAGAGAACCTCAGGAAGTGCAGGTCATGTTTTTAGTACTCAAAGAAATTAGTAAAAGGACTGTGTGGGGTTAAATTTAGTATTATCTCATCAGCATTCAGCACCACTGCTATGCCATGAAGGAGAAAAAATAACAGAAACATGAGAAGAGGAATAGATAAAAGGCAAGCACTGAGAGGAAAAACATGTTGTTTCTTAATTAAGCTGGAAAGAAAGAAGAGGAGGAGGGGGAAGATGTTGCTTGCAGCTCTCTTTTGATGAGAAACCTTTCTGTGCCCATGACTATTTAGGTTAAAAATGTAGTGCTGCCTCTAACAGTCACATTGTAATTCATATATGGTAAATCAGTGGTGAAAATTCAGGAAGAAAACAAGAGGAGGAAAAAATATAATTCAGCAATGTGAACATTTGTAAGATGTACAGGGTCAATTCATCTGAATTAAGGCATCATTGTAACTCCTTTGAAGTCACTGCAGCTATGCAAGTTTACATCAGCTGACATTTTCACTTCTGTCTTCTTACTCCCAATGTCTCAGCTCCTTTCTCTCCACCATATCCCAAGTGTCTCTGACTCTAGTTCTATGCTGTACGGTAATTTATACTGTACACATAATGACAAAGGGGAGATGGAACACTACCAGTTTGCAAGGGTATTAGATTCAGTGTTAAGACATTGTCTCGTACTTGAATTTTATTTTTTTTCTGAACCATTTGAATTTCACATATTATTGATGTTTCAGGATATAATTTCATGATTTTTTCCCCCTATTTGCTTCTCAGACACCTGTATCCCTACCTGTTATCTGGGCTAGAATTAATCTCACAAGAGTGAATTCTGAAATGGAGTTTTTAATATATTCCATTTAGAGACCCAAAATAAACATGGCAAGAACTGCCACTTTAATGGCATTTTGGCACTTCTGTTTACAGGTGGCAGAGGAAAGTACAGAAATTATAAAAAAAAAAAACAAAACAACACACAAAACCAAACCCCTAACAAACAAACAAACATATAAACCAAATCTCCTTGAACTCGGGACAACGGTTCAGCTTGGGGCAGAGGTTTGACGTTGTTCTTATTGTAGCTAATCCTAATGCAGTGATTTCTAATTATACAATAAGCATCCTCTCTCGGATGGAGCTGCCTGTCAGCCCGCTCTACAGGAGAATTGGCCATATGGAGCACTCCGCAGACGGCTGGGCAGTGGCATGTGTACAGATGTGCAGGATGAGCACCCAGGTGTTTCAGCCTGCTTGTGACAGGCAGCGAGCAGGCAGTTCTGTGAGGGTGGGGAGGATACTCAGCAAGGGTGAAACAAACAAGCAAGATGGGGTTTGACAGGAAATAAGAATAATAATAAATAACGTTAATAAATAATACTAAAATGTTTGGGTTCTTTTTGCCAGATCATCTTTTCACATTCCATCATAAGGAGCAAAGTCTGTTCTCACTTAAGCTTTGATGATAGTCTAAGGTAGAAATATGAATGTAACACAAGTGTAGGCACACATGAGGTAGCTCAAAATCACGTTAAAAGAGCAATGAGGATGGATTTGTTTTCCCTGCCAGATGAATTAAATGAGCCTGAAGCAGACAGGTAGCACTACATTCTACCCCCAGATTTGCTCAGTTCTCATTCCCAGAGCCACTGCTATGTGATTCCAGTGGCTCAGCTGATACCTTCCGGAGTTGCAGTCCCACACTAAGTGTACTGCTTAGACCGCAGGGAACGAACAGTCACCTCACTGCCTGCATTTGAATTTCTTCTGACTTGTGCTGGTGAAACTGCTACAGAAACCCCAGCATCTTTCTGCCACAGCAAAAGCTGGAAAAGATACATTTTATGCTACCATCAGCTGAACCCTGCACACAGCTGCATCCAGATTCAGATATATCCATGCACACAAATAACAGTGCTGTGAAGCTGTGAGCATGAAGGAAAAACACATTGAAAAACCTATTATAAAGTGCCAGAGAGTGTTTTATATTATACAAAAAATACTTACAGTACGTATTTACATTGCTTACAAAGCTTTGGAGATGTTTTAAAGGATGCTCTGAAATTATACATGCATAGGATGAGGGTTTTCTTTCAAATAAAGAAATTTAATGTATATATTTTATACAAGGTGAAGTGAGTGTCTGTTTCAGCATTTCAGTTTCCGCTTCAGTGTTAAATGATTGATTTTTATCCATTTTTAATTTTTGTTTAATATTTCATTGCAATTATAGAAATAAGAAATTCCTATTTTTTTATTTTGGTAAATATATGCGGATTGATAGTTTGCTTTCAGCTGAAAATTTTTGAAGAGAATATTGAGAAAAATATATTTTAAAACCACAGTATTGTGAAAACTAATATAATAGGAAACAGATATCCATTTTTATTAAATATGAAAGAAAGACATTAATGAAAACTAGTGTCAGCTTCTTCACTTCCAAAAATCCCTTTGCATTATATGTGCTACTGACTGTATATATCATGAAGAAACACAGAAAATTAAGAATGTCAGCCTAAGCAGTTTCTTAACTTTTCACAGGTGTGGATTCTCCCTCCTCCTGCAGTTATCATCCTAAGCCTGGCAAACTTTTGAGTGAGTTAATACAATGTCCAGTGTGTCAGGAGTTTACACCAGTGGGAGTCTGGTCTGAGAAATGAAGTAGAAGCGTATAACATGTTCTTGAGTTTCTGTCATTACTCTTTAACAAATCAGAAAATATTCAACCTGTTAATCCCAAGAAGGATTGAGTGTCGCAGGAAGCCAAATGTAGGACTCATCTCACCTAAGGTTATCGTATAAAAAGTAGACTTTTCCTCACATTCCATAGAGACATAGAAATGAGAAAAAATTGCTTTCTGGATACACCTATCCTTCTCCATAGGTTACAAAAGGAGCCTGGAGGGCTGCTTAGGCTAGGCTAGCTTTTACTTAGCTGCACTAAGACGGATGAATCCCATCTGCAGGGTGAGATTTTCATGACTTAAGTATTCACTTTTCTTATGCTTTGCAGAAATCTGTGTTTCTAAGTTACTTATATTTAGAGTTTACTTTAATTGCTATCAAATGAGTAGACAGGCACTTTGCTGTGTGTGTTTTAAGCATAGTTTACAATTTGTCTATGTTTTTTAGCACATACTTGGGAAAGCAATGCAGAAGTATGCATCCTGATGGGGAAACTGGGTTCAGAAATATAACAGAAGAAACATAACAGGACCTTCATTAAAACTTCTAAGGGAAGAGAAAATAACCCCTAATGAACTTGCATTCACACACACACACACACACACACACACATTTCTTTCTATAACTAGTAATCTCTGATTGTTTTATAGTCTGAAGCATTACAGTATTTATACAAGCAAAAGAAAATTGCATGCTGCATTCAGAGTCACACCTGTCATCTCTGATTATTAAATCTAATTTGCCTAAAAAACAGGATGTAAAACTGTGTTCTACTGATTGTATTCCTGAGAGTAGGGAATCTCTCCAGATGGAGCTGTGATGCACGATAGAAAGGTTTCATACCTGACTGAGAAAGCACACCTTTGCTCTTGGCACCGTCCATCTCACAGCAGCAAGGTGCCTGAATCCCAGCTTGGTTAAGAAAAGAGATATTTCCAGAACTATTTTACCTGTGTGGATTCATAGTGTAGCCAGTCTGTAAGAAGGGCAAAGCTGCATATCTTTAAAGCAGCAATTCAATGGTTAGTGAGACGTGAGTGAGCTAAGCGTTGACTCTTGCTCTAGCTGAACCCATACCTGCCTGGGGCTGCCACTGATAAGGTGTTCCAGGATGGGAACAGCCTTTTCTGTCTCACTTTCCAGGAAATAACTGGATATCTACAGGACCAGAAATAGAGAATCAATAGAAGAAACAGAATAAACTCAGCAGCCTGATGATTAGAGCAATCACCTGGAATCTGGGATCACTACTTTCTCAAGGGAACTTGTAAAATTAATACAGAAAAGGTGGGGCAGCTTGACCATGTAGAAATGGAAGTATTTCACCCTCTTTAACCAGGTAGTTGCATTTTACATACTAGATGATGTTTTATACAACTTTGGGAAAGAGGGAAAGGGTGGAGCGAGTGAGAATTGAATATTCCTTGCCATATTGTGAGTGCTCCAAGTGGGATAAAGAACATAGAGCAACGTCTATTAAAAACAAAAAAAACACCAAACAAAAAACCTCACAAAAAACAAATAAACAAACAACCCACAAAAAAAAAAAAAAAAAAAAGAAAAAAAAGAAGGAAAACAACTCTAAATTTGTTTCTTGTAAAAACACTGATCTGAATACATAATCCAAAATCTGTGAATTTTCAGTTAGGCAACTCTCAGTACTAAAGTTTTAAAAATTAAATTTCTGAAAACTGAACAGCCGTTGACTGTACCAATATCTTTCTGGTGAAATAGACCTCTTCAACAGATCCATGATACTGCAAGCCCATAACTGTGAGCTCTGTTCCTCCTTTTTCTTCCCTACGGTCGGACATTGTTAAAATTTCCATTTGAAAGGCACACACAGTCATTGGACACTTTCCTGAACTGCCTCAACTTGGTGTATGTACAGAAAAGTGGTCCAATAAGTGACAGCTTGGTGCACTGCAGGACCTTAGTAAAGCCAATAGTGGAGCAATACCAGAGCTGGGGCAAGGAGTGGGCTCAAAATCCCACCCAACAGTAGAGAAAAAGAGAAGGCCAGCAATTACAGTAGCTCAGGATGCTACAGAGCTATTGCAAGCTATTTCTAGCTTTGCATCCGCTTTTAGGTATCTGATTTCCCCAGGCATATGAAAAGTATATATCTGCATCCACACTATACAGTTTGGAGTTATTAACCTTATTACACAGCCGTGTACCTGAAGACTATCATCCAGATCTCTCCAGTGAGTCTATCCCATTTTGCTTTTCAGAATCTCATGAGGCCGATTCCAAACTGGCATCAGAAAATATATTCCCCTGGGGCCATTCACCAAGACCTGTTAAGCAATTGATTCTAAGCATCTTCATAGCTTGGATGTAAAGAGAAGCTTTTGATTATTATTTTTTTAAGAGTATGGCATACAAAATTACTTCTCTATCATATCTGCTTTTACTTTTGTTATTTCCATACTGAGACTCTGACCTTGCAAACATTTAATTTTGAGCATGTGAGTAGTGCCATGGAGTTCAAGAAAAGTAACAGAAGTCACTGGAGACATCTGACCCCAATTTAAACCTTAATCCCATGAAGATTTTTGAATATGAAATCAATATGACTATTCACACAGTTAAAGAGAGGAATGTGAACTCTTTAAAGGGTTGGGACCTAACTAGAATAGGTCCTTTTAATTTCATTTGGTGCAGGAATTCCATGTTTCTGACAGTTTTGTTGATCTTCTTATAACCTTGCGTATTATTGTTTTGACATTTGGGAAAGAAAATTATCTCAGGGGTTTCAGCAGCACCAAATCTGTGGTGAGGTTTCCAATATCTGCCAATAATATCTTGTAAGAAGACAGAATTTCCACAGTTCTGAAAAATATAACTACGTGCTAATAAAATAATGCATTCAATTGCACCATTGAACCTTCACAGAACTCAGGCTTCTAATGGAGAATAGTCTCCTGCTGGCTTGTGTTGTGAAGTATTATCTCCACATGTATCATTAATTTCCTTTTCATAATTTTAGGCCTCATTAATCCATCTTTAGTTGCCTTGTATTTAAAAATAGAAGTTATTAAAGTAGATTGCTCTGAATTGCATAGTAAATAAATTATATAGGTTATTTGGCTCTTAAACTGATGCTATAAAATGTATTATTATTCTTAGATATAAGCACACAAGACACAAAATCTTATATTTGCCTTAACGAAACAGAAAATGAAGTTAAATTAAACCCCACTCTTTCTACAGCTAATAATGCCTTTTTACAGGGACTTTGCTAATATACAAGAAACAAACAGCTTGTCAACTTACTTTTAAAATCCATCCTTAGTATGCATCTTTGTAGTTATTTTGAAAATCCAAGGCAAGGAATTCAAGGTGACATACATTCTTCTTAAACCCTATCAAAGTCTCTAAAAGAAATCCAACACGTAGGTTCTTTTGGAAATAGTCTAATTCCTAAGGAATTTAAATTAGGTGGTTTCATTCTTAGATTAAAGCCCCCTGGGTGTTTAAATTTAATTGCCCAGATATGGGAACTGTTTTCACACTGGACAGTCCAAATAGGCACCTGAACTCAAAGTCTTTAGACTAGCTTCACAAACATGAACTGTAGGACTACAATCAGCATCCTCTGGCATGTCTAATGGGACTTGATTTATTTATTTTTTCCCTATAGAGAGTTCTTCTAGAGTAGTGCTAGAACTCTATTCTAGGTCCTAGGCTACTCACCAAGAGTGGATTGAATGATTACATGTTGGCAGAGTGCCCAAGCCACCAGGCACATGGAGTTTTTGTATACTAAACTTGTTTGCCATCAAGTGGTTAAGAGACACAGGGCAAGAGGAAAGAAAGAGATTTTTATCTGGTAAAATAGGAACTAGGTCACTTAGAAGAATGAAAATGAAATTGTTCTTACTCTGGCTCTTGTATCCTGCTTCATCCCCAAATGTTGCCCTAACTACTAAGTGTGGCCAGCAGTTTGGCTATGGCAGCTGTGAGCAGGATAGATCGCTAACAATGAAGACTGTTTTTTCTTTTTGTTCTTGAATTCTGACTTTGGAATAAGAAGAAATGGTAAGAAGAGTTAAAATCTAATTTCAGGATGACATAGAATATTGACAGTATTTAGAATACTGCTACTAAAAGCACTCTCTTCTGAAGCAGTATCTGAAATGAAACATGCAGTATATCCCTCACCAAGCCTCCAGTGGCATCTTCTCACACTCCTGACAGTACAGGGAATTTAGGCAACTGTGTGGCCTCCCCTTGCAAGGACCTGTTCTGTACATTTTTGGAAAGGAAGCACTTAATCACCTCTATTAGTTGGACTCCTCTTCAGTTTATTCTGAACTTATATTTTCCAGTGCTGGGCCCCTCAGTTCAAGGACATAGAACTCCTCAGAAGAGTCCAGCGCGGGGCCACCAAGATAGTTAAGGGAGTGGAACACCTTCCTTGTGAGGAAAGGCTGAGGGAGCTGGGTCTCTTTAGCTTGGAGGAGACTGAGATGTGACCTTATTAATGTTTATAAATATGTAAAAAACAAGAGTCGGGAGGATGGATCCAGGTCCTTCTCAGTGATGGCCAGTGATAGGACATAGGGCAACAGATGCAAGCTGGAACATAGGAAGTTCCATGCGAATAAGGAGAAACTTTTTCACTCTGAGGGTGACAGAGCACTGGAACAGGCTGACCAGAGAGGTTGTGGAATCTCCTTCTCTGGAGACATTCAAAACCCACCTGGATGCATTCCTGTGTGATTTAGTCTAGGTGATCCTGCTCTGGCAGGGGGTTGGACTAGATGATCTTCCAACTCCTAACGTTCTGTGGTTCTGTGAACCATCAATAGAGGGGAATAGTGTTTTGCATTGCTTTGATTTAACATTTTTGCTTTGTCTTAATTTTTTTCTCCACGAAATAATACATAGTAGAGATCCTAGTGTTTTTACACATTCATCTTTATCCTTAGAAATATTTACTAAGTTTAGTATATATTTTTTCTATCTTTATGATATAACTACCTGTAGATACTTAAGATACCTGAATGTTTTGTTGCACTATCCTCGTGAACCAAAAAAGTAAAAAAAAATCAGTTTACTTTCAGTAAATGAAATGATTAAACAGCTCTGTGAGTGATAGCCACGTAATGAGTTTAACCATGCCCTAATTTTGGAGCACTGTGATAAATAAAGTTAATGCCGTGTTTTAGTGTCTCCTGCATTGTGTCATTTCTTCATGGATTATTTCTGTCATTCTCAACTTCAGAGTAATTTCAAGCAATAACTGCCAGAGAATTGCTTCCTCCTTTCTCACAAACTTCCTTTCCAAATGCATTCTTCCTTTAAATGTAAGACAGACTGTAAGTTCAATATCTTGCAGCCCTGCAGGGTTAGAAACAGAAGCTTTATCCCATTAGAAACAGATGGTTCCTACCTTCCCGATGGGACATACACAGCTCTTACTAGAGTCCCTGGAAAGTTCTGAAACAGTATGTTGTGACAGACTCTTCACACCTGCAGTCTTGCCAGTTACTAACCTACCCTATAAACCCACCTTTTAAATATTGGAAGGTGAATGAAAATTACAGTAGCAAAACAGCACCAGCTTCAGACTCAGAAATCCTTTGTTTTGTAAAAATATATAAAATGAAAAATCAGAAATGTACTAAAAAAGACTTCCAATTTCACTGTTAAATGGATGCACTAAATATCATTCAATGGGAAGTTGTATACAGTGTATACCGCCATTCTGGTCTGAATGGCAGAATGACAAAAGGCTGAAATCTGTGATTTTTATTTACATTAGCTTGTGATAAGTCTACCTTACTGGTAAGTCAGCAAATACTTAGGATTTTAGGACTAAGAGGAAATTATATTTTTATGTAGTTCAGCTCCCGATGTTGTAAGTATATATACCTCACAATACTTTCAAGTAATTAAAGAAGTTCCACTTTAAAAAATAGGTCAGGTTTTTAATGTTTTTTTCTTCTCTCTTCCTGCAGATACATCACTGTTCCTATGACAGAAATCTTTTTCACCTTTTGTGTCTGAATTTATTCATGACCTGATTAGTGGTCTTTTTTAATCCTATGTCAATATTTTCACCTAAATCAAACAGTTTTGGGGTTTTTTTTCCTGATTAAGTCCTTATATATAATTTCAGTCCTTTTTGGCCTTCTCTCTGTCTAAACTACCTAAAGGGCTTTTTTGTTTCTTTTCTTAAGAAGGCCTTCTTGTGATCTTAGGTGCCTTTCTCCAACCTATTCTATCTTGAATGCATCTTTTCTTTATTGTAGGTAATCAGAATTATATACAGTATTTCTGATGACATTTTACTTTAGCCTTGTACAATGCCATTGATTTCTGCTTGTCTCCTCTGAAAATGCTTCAAACGATACTTTGTAGGATCACATTTGTCATTTTCATGGCCATAGTATCTTGATGGTATGTAGTTGCTTATGATGTGTAGAGAAAGATTTTCTTCCTTGGTCATTTCTAAATGATGAATTTCTGATTTACTGTGAGGGAGGAAAAAAAAACCCCAAAAACAAGTTGTTATCAATTTAATTCTATTCCTATTTTCCAGTACTTTGGGTCTTCCAGTTCTTTCTGCATGATATTCCAATTTTCCTAACAAGTTACATATTTCATTTAACTCAGTATCATACTTCTTTCAAGGTTATTACAGATAATATTAATGAAACCACTCAAGAGACCAGTCACTGAGGAACTGCAGTGGCAGCCTCCCTCTACCTAAATTCCTTCCTGTTCTTTACTTGGATTGTCACCCCTCCTTTAGTCCCTTCCCCACTTTATAATTCCCAGATTAATCCTTTTTTTCTCCTTTTCTTAACTAACAATTCCTGTGTGGTATCAGATTGATTAGATCTGTTCTTTTTTCCTGTCTAGAAAATCAATTATTTTTCAATGAATTCTATCAGGTTAGACTGGCAATATCTTATTCTTTCTTTCAAAGTGTCTTTCAGAAGAAGCCTTGCATATTATTATTTATCAGACTAATGGGTTGTCACTCTGCCCTCCTTTTCATATTTTATCTTCTGTTCTCCATTAATATGAAACAACCCAGGAAATAAAAAAATATTACAAAATCTCTCCGTGAAGTCTGAAATTCTATGGTCCAATTTGCTCCAAGTTCTGGAATAAAAACTATTTGGTTCCTATGATTTGAACACTTTAAGATCTTTATATTTTGCATCTACCTCAGTTTTGGTAATTTCCATTTCTGAACCTCTCTTCACACACTCATCACCTTACCTTTGTCTTCATGTTCAGCATCATAAGTTTCATAGAAAACTGAAGAAAATAATCATTTTAATAGATGTCTTTTTATTCGCAGTGCATATTGCTGCTGCTTCTTCTATTCTTAATCTTTTTTATTTATGTGATTGAAGCAACTTTTTACACTTGACTCACAAAAAATATATAGGAATTATAGAAGTATAAACCTTTCCAGTTTCTCTCTCTCTCTTTTTTTTTTTCTTTGGCCCTATATATTATTCTTTGTGTTTTTATTTGATCTCTTTTCTTTCCAGTATTTCTTTGATTCACTTACTCAGCTCAAGAGGACTGAAACATTCACCTACCTGCTCCTTTGAGTTATGGCATTCAGATGATTTTGCCCCTCTGGTTTAAATCCAGATCCCCATTCCATTCAAGTTCCTGAATGATATAGAGAAGTTGGTTTCACTATATTTGCTTCTTGTTTATCAGCAGTTGACCCTTCAAAAGAGACAACCTAAGGAACAAATTGACTCTTCATTTATCTTTATTTATAATGTGAATAGAACAACAGATAAGCAACAGTCTATCACTTTGTGTGCATGTGCGTGTGTGCGACATGACCAGTCTATATTATAATTACTTACTCAAAATCATCTAAAGAATCAGTGCTTCATGTTGATTTGGTGACTACCTGGTGAAGTGGGCACTTCTGTTTTCATAAAGAAGAGAGGGAGATAAGTCCAACAAATGGAAAAATTAAACTTTTTAGTAGGAAAAATAGCTTGTATTTAGTTCAAGCAGCAGACTAGCTTGACAGAACCTATACTAGGACTGTAAATTTAGTAAGGCCTTAATTTTAATTCCTCCTTACTTGAGATATTAAGAAGAAACAGTGTCCATGTAAAATAATTCATAGCATTTTTAAGACCATCATGATATTTTCTTGAGTGTCTGTTCTTTAAATATGGAACAAACTCACGCCTGGTTAACTTGTGAGTTTATCACCATAAATTGGTCTTCTTGAAGATGTTGTGCAGTTTCTCTAGTCAATGGCAGGAACAGAAATTTGAGAATCAGTACATATCTTCTTGAATATTGATTGTACAATATCTGTCTTTGTTCTTTCTGGAATTAGCTGGAATTAGCTGGTTGTCCATTACCAAACAGTTACTTTATCAGAAGTTAATGTTACAAAGCTATAAAAAGAGCAGCAGCACAGCAAACAGATTTAAATCAGCTCAATTCCAACAAAAACTCTTTCATCTTGAAACAATTTAAACTCTACCAAGGGTAAGTAAACAGAAAGAATATACTTTCTTTCACCTTCAACAGTCAGTAGTTGCTTTCACATTCCCTGTGTTCAGATATGAGGAAGGTTTTCATATCTTTCCTGGTAGAAGACTCTTAAGCTGTTAGCACAATTATTTTTCTTTAGCTTACATACTTGTCATTGTATTTACATGATATCCAATTGTGAAACTTTTCTAAACCAAGATTCCTCTCATAGATACAGAGCTATCAAAGTAGCTACAGCAGCAGGGTCAAGATTGTTTTTCTACAAATTTTCTTGATTATACAGAAATATAAAAGACACTTTAACAATGGGGTCTAATTTTATTTCTGTATCTATATCATCAGTCTAATCCTTTTCAATGTAGTTAGAGTCTTTATATGTGGTCATATATAAAAATAAAACCATTTAGATACATAAACACCAGAGAATAATAAGATCAAAAGAGTTCTGGGTTTTTTTAGATCATGCAGATTCTTTATGTTTCTTTCATTTTAAGCCTCTGTTCTCAACTAAGAAAAGCCACAGGCATATTGAAGAACTATCCTTATTGCTAAAGAGTACTATATTTGAGGTTCTTTAGAAAACACCAACAAATCTGGTTGGAAAAATTGTTCTTCAAAAGTGAAACTCTTCATATGAACTAGATGATTTCTGTTTAAAACAGATTAGGAAGTGCTCGTAAGATCTAGTCCAGTTGCTGAGCTTTAAGACTGTACTCTCCATCTGAGGCAAAGTAACATCTGTCCTTACAGCACTCCCCGTTCTGAGACAAAATGATGGAAAGAACTAATTTAAATTAATTTACAGTGATCCTTCTATTGTTCTCATGCTTAAAAGTTGCTTATTTTGATTCACATGATGGATCCTGGCTTCAGCTCTTTAAAAACAGAGACTGGTGGTACAACCTAGATAGCATCAATTCCAGTTACACTGGAAGTTACACAAGAAGAAGTACTTGGCTGTCCAGACACATTCTTCACAAGAACATTTAAACTTGTGTACTTAGGGAAATATCTTCAGGACTCGGAAACAACTTGCTCTGTTTTCATATGCTGTATTTTGATAAATATCACCCTTGAGGAAAAATGCAAAGTTAAGAGATGTTCTGTAGCTGTTATTGCAAAATACAGTCAGAAAGACGTTCCTCTCCACAGTTTGTTTTGTGACAATTTAGTAACTCATGCTGCCATTTCTTGTATAGCTCCCAAAGTACTTTTAGCTCTTTTTTCAGCTGCTGTAGATCTCCCCCCATTACAAAGAAAACTGATTGTCATGCACCAAGCATATCCATATTTGTTCCATCCTCTCAGCCTTTCACATTTGACATGTTAGCGAATTGGCAATTATCGACAGATGGTGCAAATTAGAATGTCATGATGTTACTTTAATTTTTCTCCAATGGAGGGTTATCTTTCTAATAAATCCAGGGGTTAAGAAAACACAAAGATAATATTTCCCTTCCTTTGACCCATTCACCTCTAATCTTGAAATAAGACCAAGAAACAAAGCTACTAAATCCATATATTTTGCTAACTCACTGATTTCATTGCCCAAGTAACTATTCCTTAATTTATCCCTCAATCCAAATGTTTCTCCTTTATTTTTATCCCTTAAACTGGAAGTTGCCAAGGATGAAATCTAATGTCTAATCATTCAGCAAAATTATTAGATATGAACCAGTCATGTAAAACACCTGAATGTGAACAAGAAATAGTGAACCAAGGACTGAAAAGGATAATGTACAATTGCATCAGTGACTCCTGACTGAAAATCTAAAGCAAGGGAATATTTAAGAGGAGGAAGGCACTTAAAAATGGAAGCTTCAAATTAGTTGTCAGTCAGTGATCACAGGTTACCAAACACAAGGATTAAAAGCTGGGCTAGTCTTTTTGAAGTACATTGCAGAAAAGAGGTGTAGATTCTTGTAACATTCTTATTAAGCAAGGATAATGTTTATCATTATTTAATTATTTTGAGATAAATCTAATAAAATTTGTTATTCCATTTGTTTCCTTGTGAACATGTTGTTGGGAACTAATGAACTTGCTATCAGATTCAAAATAAATAAATAGTAAAAGCAGAAAAAGATAAACATATATTATTTTATTTTCATAATTCATAGGGAAAAAATCTTACTCTCGAAATTTAAAAAAACCCCAATTTTCAGGTTCTCTTTCTTACTTAAACTACTAACTATATTTATTGGAGCTTTTCAGAGAATAATTTGGTGGTCCCTAGTTAATCAGACATTCATATCTGTTTCAATAACAACAGTTGGAAACAGAATGCTATTTCAGTTTCATTTCTTATCCTTTCCTGTCTGCTTAGGCTTATTTCTTAAGCCATTTATTTTTAACATTTTAACCATTGAAATCCATTTGGGATAACCTACAGGGAACCTACAAATGGTGATAAACCCACCCAAAGTTCATACAAGTTCTATTTAAAACTTTAAAAGTATCTTGTCCAAAGAATTGTTGAATATGAAGAATATGAAAAAGAAAAAAAAGCAAAATAAAGTTCAAAGTTTTTTACTTTGTATAAATTTTCTTGGCTTCCTTTTTCATCAGCTGTGAATCTGAGAATGTTGATTGGGCTACTTCATTTTTCTGAGCTTCTAGATTTCTAACGAAAAGTTTACATAAATAAATATTTTTTTAAAGCATGCCTACAAAGATGTGATCTTGCAAGGTTCTTCTCTTTGTGGCGTTTCATTTGGTATTAATTTATTGAACAATGTCCTTTTAAGTATCGCTGATGCTCTATCTGTTCTGGAAACAAATGCAATTACAGGTTTTCAGTCTTCACACACTTCTTCTGGACTTATACTTGGTATATTAATTTAATTATCTGTAATGGAATTGCTCTTGATTTACACTGCTTTACCTGAACTGCAAATACAGTTCATAAAATACTTGACCTGGCTCCCACAAGCATATACACTGAAATCTGCAGGATTTTACACACAGTAAAGAAATGCCCAAGTGCTATATAAGCATACAATTATTTTCACTTCTATACTATAAAAAATGGATAGTGTTTCTTGTGAAGTTTTGCATAGACCTATCTTGGGCTATGTAGTTATATAATACATCCTTGAGTTGTACAAACCAGTCCAGACAAACTCATACTGACCCCTCTTTAAAAGGAAGAATTTATGCCAAATTCAACGAGAGTTATCCCTTCCCTGGAAAACATCGTTTTTTTAAACATCTGGAGGGAAACAAAGAAGTTACTTTAAAACAAAGTCTATTCTAGCAGCTTAATATTTATTTAATTTTTTTAGATTCCTTTTCAAAAACAGTGAAAGAAGCGTGGGCAGTTGTACCAATGAGAGGACCCTTTGCCATCAAGGCTTCATCACAATGTCCTTGAAAGACCCTTTTTACAAATGCAAGGATTTGAAAAGGACAAACAGGGAAATAAACCTCAAAGGGGATGACAATAGGACATGGAGAGGAAGTGGGTGGGTTAATGCATCTGAGAAGCAAAGCTTCTTATAAAGGCATTGAAGAGGTTTAAGGTTCTATTTAGTGACAAAAGGAGTTATGGAACAGGGCATAATTTTCCCACAGTATTTTTGTCTTTTGATGTTTTCGAAACACAAATTATTTTTTTTAAAAAAAAAGATAGTTTGTAATTTGATAGGCTGAGCATGTCTATTTATAGAGGGGAAAATTAAGGTGACACCAATATGCTGATGTATGTCAAATCAACTGACACCAATGTTCTTTGAGAAAACTGTTAGAAAGTCTGAAAAATGCTGAGTACTATTTGAAATCACACTTTTTTTTCTTCTCCATTTAGTATGTGTGAACTCTCTTTGTACCTTATAGAGACCTAGTCTTGATGCAGTTTTAGGACTACACCCACCATTAGTAGTGCCATAGAGCTTTACAATGGAAAGGGAAACTGCAAAGTGAACTGCAGCACTGCTAAGTGCCTATAATTCTAACCTTGGTAAGGTGACACAAAAACCAGGACAGCCTCTGTACTCAGAGTGGGTATTGTCTACAAAAATGAAATAGCCTAGGACTTAGTGGTCCTCTCAGATGACATTTCCACAGTTAGGCGTCTTCTGGATTCCTTAAAACTGTATTTTTTCTGGGAAAAAAAAAACATAGAATGATTTACTATGTTTGTGAGAGGCAAAGAAAGGTGTGAAAGAAAATTCTTTTCTTGTAAACTATGAAATAAGTATTCTTAGTCTATGTGTCCTAAGTAGGTTGTTCATACTGAGAACCTTTTTCTTGAGTCAATGGTCTTTAACTATTGCAGTAAAACAAAAAATGTTTTATCCTCCTGAGATGTGAATTTCCTCTGATGGCTCAGATAGGCAGACCCATTTACAACAACATAAAACCATTGGTCACCAATCATCTCCTTCATATAACTTATGACATATATTTCCATATGCATACCTTCAAAATCATACAAATTTATCTTTATAGTTTCCTTCTAATTATCTAGACTAACCTACTCTGCCTATTGCACTGTATGGCAGCACAATGGAGGGACAGGACATGTGGTCCTAAATCCTGGCTTTAGAAAATATTGAAAAGCAGCTGAAATTCAACATCTTTTGGTTCAATCATTTTAAAGCTTATGGAGGACTTAGATGTGGATAGCAATGTGCTTAGCTTTCCAGTAGGATTATACTTATATTTTATACTACATGTTCAGTGGGGAAAAAAAAAACATGATTTGAACAAAGTATAGAACCAGCTATCCAAAAACATCAATGCAATTAGCCTTACATTATTTTTGCTTAGTAACTCTCTTTTTTTCTGCAGGCATGAAAAGGTTAACCATCATTGGGATTCTTTGAGGCTAGGTTCTCATTGTCCTGTGCAAGCTCTGTAGTTACATTATTCTGCACTTTTGCTAACAAGGCCAATGTCCTCTGGTGGTAGTGCACCTACACTGTTGCCTGTGGGATGGATGTGGCATAAACTGATAGTTCTAGCAACATCAAAGCTGAGGATTATATCACTTGTACCTTAACATTGATCCTAGCCATGTTACGGTTGCACACTCAAAAATGCAGGTAGAAGACAGTTGAAAAGCATTTCCTCAGATAAAGGCACATTTTTTTCCCAGAATTAAAATAGTTTGGTTTCAAAAGTGTGCCCAAGTCCATGCTTGTGGTTCAATACAGAAACACCATCATTGGTCTAGCCCTGAAGCATACCTGATAAATGATTTCAGGAAGAGGAAAGAAAAGTCAAAACATGTAGTAAGAGTTCTAAGTTCATTTGAAACAATGTCATGTTACTTTCTTGATTCAGTGGAAATTAAAAAACAATTGTAAATACATAGTAAAATACAGAGTACAAAATAAGTTTAAAACAAGGTAAAAAAATGTTGAGGGAGCAGAATGAGGAAGGGTGATGGAAAGACTGAGTGACAAGTGCTGGAAGTTGGAGAAAATGCTGATCACAACACAGCAGAAAAAATGCAGCTCATTCCAGAGGAAGTATTGTCAGGATCTATCTGCTGATAGCACTGCTCTGGCTCCTCTGCTAGCTTCACTCTTTGGGGGATTTGTTAAAAAAACAATAAAGAGGAAAACTCTAAATGTCATCCTGAATTCCACAGGTTATATTAAAACCTTAAATTGTGTGAATTTATCCCTAAGCTTTCTTTCACTGACAAAATATCATCATCTGATTTAGTACTTCATAGCAGAGGCTTTAATCTACCTGTTCCTTGTGATAGTTGAATCAGTACAGGGGAACAAAAACTTAAGCACCAAGCAGCTGCACAGCTGCACCTCCTTTACATCCACAGAGGGAAGCCCAAACTCTCTTGCATTTGTACAGTGAAAAAAAGGGCACAGGAGGAAACCTGCCCTAAAGGTGCTAATGCCTTCCATGTTGCTATTACTTCATCAGACTGCCCCCATTATTACCTAGAGGCCAGTTCAGCCACTCTGGAATATTTTATGAAGTCCTGCAGACTGAAAGCATGCCAGCCTTTTTACCAGTGCTTCTGATTTTGCATGAGTACAATCACATTAGAAGAAATGCACATGTGAGAATCAAATCCCGTAAATGAAATAGAAAATCCCTTTGGATGATTAGTTCAGACCAATGTTAAAAGAATATTTTGTGTGCATGTCAGGTTTTTTGCCAGTCTCAAAGTAGTCATTTGGATTCACTTCATTATAGGCACTGCAGTACCTTAGAAGAGAAAGAGAGAAATAGAGCGTGAGACAGAGTAATAATAGCCCTTGAACGATGAAGTCTTTCTCCCAGCACAACTTCAAATAACTCAGACAACTATCTTTTAATCAAATATACAAGCATCAGTGTAACTGAATTCAGCATAGCTAGCATCCATGAGGAGACAAAAAAAAAAAAAAAGCAGCACAGAGGAATGCAGAGGAGAAGGAGACACTAGATAAAATGAAGGGAGCACTACGTCATGGACTGAGACTTAAATAGAAGCATGAATACCAACTAGACAGCGGAATAAACAGACGCTGTAGAGATGGTCTGATCTTTTCCTTTTTAAGTCAATAGGAGTTTCTTCACTGACTTTAGTGGGAGAGAAAACAGGCTGCTATTCTCCAGCCCTGCTTATTTCTACCAGTCTGGTTCTTGTTCTCTACTTTTCCATGTTGACTTTATGGCCTGTGTTCTCCACCTTCACCCTGGGGGTTTTCATTCATGTTCCTTGTTACAATTTTTCCTCTTCTGGTAATGCTTTTTCATTTGCTCATTTTCTTACACTGATATTTTAAGTAACTGAAAGAATCATTATATTTCAGTTAGAGGTAACCAGGTCCTCTCAAAGAGGATCAAAGGACAGAGCAGGTTTAGAAAAAACAGGATGAAAAAATGAAAGAAAAATTTAATCAATATTTGTAGAAATCAAAGTCAAGGAAGTTGTTTTTGGGGTTTTCTTTTAATGGTTGATAGTTTGGGTTTTTTTAATTAAAAACAGATTTCAGTAGATATTTTAATAACTGTTTATACAAACATTGATTAACGTCTCATGAATGTTTTCAGGAAAATGAAAATGAGGCCAACTTGAACTTTGTTAAATAAAACCAATTTGAAACCTGCTGTCAATAACATTTCCTTTTCCTTTCCAATGTCTAAGGAACAATTCAATGACTTTGGTAGAGCTGTTCCCATTCTTGAATGTAGATGTGTACTTAAAAAACTTATTTAATGAAGGTGGTGTGTTTTCTTTTGTGCTGCATCTCAGTAGTAGAATGCATCTAGCATTATCTATTTCAAAGGTATATGTCTAGTTCAAGCTAGTAATCTAGTACTCTTCTGTGGTCAATGGAGAAAGATAGTTATCTTAAGAAGGTAATTCCTTCCATCCAGAGATAAGGGGTGAGATGAATTGCCCTCAGGAGACACTGCATTTGCTTTGACTGTACAGGAAAAAGAAACTGCCATTATGACTAGGTTCTTACAGGCTAGATAGCAGTGGTCTGGAGTAATGAGACCCTTGCAAGATATTAATGATTGATTAATTTCTGCAACTCTTTAGAATTTTGTTGGCTGCTCTTTCTGTAGTCAGAGAAGCATCCCACGGCATGAAATCAAAAAAGTAGATACTAAGCTGCATGTAATGGCTTATTACTTTTCATTCTTTTTTTATTAATTACCCTGCATTGATAATTCCAGAGGAGTTTTTCTCCTTCTCTCATCCTTCTTATCAACAACTATACTAGTTCTCTATTAAAGTAATTCAACCAAACTTATGAATGAACTTAATTTTGAACTTCTGTTTTATTCCTTTCATGCCTTATGTATCAGGGCAGGGTTTATGTTCCTGCATAGCACTGACTAGATCAGAAATGGTTTTCCTTTTATAAATATTCAAATATTTTTCATGAAAATATTAAAAATTAAAAACATAATTGTGCAAATATTTATATTTCCTCTTTTGGTATTTAACGTGTCATATTTTCCACTGTCTATCCTACATGTGGTGAGCCAATTTGCTCATTAGATGTTTTCATATTGCACCAATAGGTGGCACTAGAAATGTCTTTATTTTAGTATAAAAAGGACAGTGACAGTAGAACACTAAAAGAAAATAAGATCTTACAGGGCCTGGAGAGAAGCAAAATAGCAGTGCTGGAATGGCCTGCAGCTCTTTCTTACAACTATTTGATCTTTGAGATGTTAAGGTAATATTGCCTAATGAACTCCTAATTTCCTTTTTATTCTACATATCCTCACTTGCTGCAGAAATTTAGGTAACATTGGTACTTGGGCTGTATTTCCTGCTGGCATAAATGGGTCATATTTGAAAGAGAGTTTCTCTGCCTACTGAATAAGTGTTAGATCCTGTAATTAACATTATATTAAGCTGTATCATGAGGCATGTCTTGACGATAGGCAAATTCATTGTTATTTTTGGCAAATCTACTCTAGAGTTCTATAATAATTTTTTTCAGCTAAAGGTTTTTAAATTGGCTTCATAAAGTAAGCATGAAAATATTCATGGGATATTAATGATGGAATTTTTCATGGCATCCTTAGAGGAGATCTCCAAACATTTTTTTACACAACCTTTAATATGTTCAGTGAAGAAAAGTGAAAATTGGAATGACTAGGTAAGGTTCTTTAGACTTCTGTACTCTGTTAGGAATGCCTAAACATAGCCAAAACATTCCTGTATGCAGAAATCCAATTCCTTTATCCACTCATTTTATAGTCATTGTCTCAGAGGCTCAAAATATATGTAACTATTTTAATTCACTATCTAATAAATTCAGATGTTTTTTAAAGAAGTTGAATTTTCAGTCCTCCCTGAGCTTGGACTATGAAATTTATATTCCATATTGTGTGCCTTTTCTTAAAATAAGTTGTAAGAATACATATTGTTATATGACCCACAGGTGACATGCCTACTTCTCTCATAGTGATCTTCTTTAACAGCACTGAAGCACACACTTTATAGCAAGCATGTAGTAATTTTCGTAAAAAAGAATTCCTCCCTACCTCTGTGTCTTGTCTGTGATTAACTACTTCTTAGTACTTTCTCTTAGTTTAATATGAAGAATGTTATAGTTAAAGTACACAGAATGCAACAGCAAGAAATCCTTTTTGTAGTGCTCTGGTCACTGCCATAAGATTTCTCCAGTCTGATTTGTTAGGCCATTTGAAGGAAAGGTTATCAATAGTGAGAAGGAATCAAAGCTTTTGCAGCTGCTTGAATATACAAATGATACTGAGGGATTTGGGGAAAAATTCTTTCCATCCACAAAATTTTTCCCAACAGCATCCGTGCTATGGCTGGGGAGTTGAGGTATGTGAGATTCAGCTTGGTTAGCCAAACCACATTGGCGGGTGCAGAGATCACACAACCTAGGACTTAAAGGGACTTGAGAGCCATCTCTGTCCAGAAATAGGTGGACCTCCCATTTACAATGAGGAAAGATAGGTAAAAGAAAAGGAATCTCACTGTCCATATAGCCACAATTTTATCAAATGATGAGGGGATAGCTGTGCAGCTGCCTTCTGTTCTGTCCACTAGTACATTTCTTCTTGGAGACAAATTACCAGTCCTCTTCAGCCCTTTGGCTGTTGAAACAGGCCTTTCTGGTAAATTGAGATCTGTTACAGTTTCATCCCAGCTTTAAAACAAGGTAAACAAAACATATCAGCATTCATATCATGTACATACATATGTACCAATAAAAATCAGGAAAAATTGTTTAGAAAAAAAGTAAACATTCTCACATACTTACCATGGTTTTATATATCTTTACTTCCTTACATTGAAAATACTCCCATAGCTATAGGGAATCAGACAAACATATGCATCTCTTATTTATAACTTTATTTATTCCTGTGAAATATATACAGCTCTAACTCAAGCCAAATATAAAGATGAGTGATTAATCTTTTGAAGGCAATTCATAAATTTGCACTCAAAACCAGGGCACTGAATGGAAGCTAGTACCCAGCTACCTGGAAAAATTATCTAAGAATACATCAGATCAAAATGCAAAATACAGGGGGCTTAATCCAGTGAGACACTGAATAGCTTCAGCTTCCACTTACAGTCCTGGGAGTGAGCACAGGAAAGCTTGAGAGAGATAACTCAACACCTTTCAGGACTGAGCTCAAGATGAATTAGTGCAATATACGCAGTGTCATGTCTTATTGCTTAATTGACTACCTCTAGGTATAATGTAGTTGGCTTTATCACAGAAAAATCATTTTGATTTATTTGATGCATTGTATATCATAAGGAAACGTGCATGAGGTTATTAATGTCTTGCATAGCTGTGATATATTCCAAGGGCACAGATAATGCGCTTCATCATATGCAGTACTAACTTATTATGACTATTACCCTGAAATTTTCTCTTTTTTATGAATTTTATTTTTTATTGTATTTTTCCTCACATTACCTGCTCTGCGTGTTACAGAGTCAAGTAGGGCTTTTGGCATAAAGCACTAAACTGTAAATATTGCAGAACTATAGCTGGAACAGAGCAGTTGGAAATATTGACTATAATATAAATGCAGATTATAACAATTCAATTTGTAGCTAATTTATTATAGGCAATTGAGTTGTTAATTGCTCTTTTTGGGTCATATACCTCAAGGTCTGTCTATGAGAGGTCAAATGGCTGGGCCTTGATTTCTAAATAAATGTAGATCTGTCATATAAAAATAAATGTGTCTTGTGAATATCCTGTTTTTTTCCTACATCTTCTATAATTGTTAAAAGAATATGAGAGATTATTTAAAAGCACAAATTTTAAAATATAGTAAAGCAATAATGAGATTAACATATTTTGTCACAAAGTTCAGTTGGCATGTTGAGTACAGACATATTGATAGGGCAGTTAAAAGTATTGTTTGACTTTTCCAGCAAAGGGTTAGTAAATCTATTTAAACAGTGTGGATACTGTAAAGAAATTCAGACTTGAATTCCAAGTTCTGATTTTTGTCTTACCGGCTTTAGTGTTTGTGGGTTTTTTAAAAATAAAAGTTTCTGGTGAAATTCTACCTTTTAGGCAATTATTTTCTTGTGGAAACAACCTGCATTTTTTCATGCTCCACCAACATTAGTCATACCTTTAATGATTACACTCTCATGCCTTTTCACAACTATCCTCATGTACTGAGATGGTTAACTAAATTTCCCTCTACAGAGGGGAAAAGTTCCAAGTGGAAATTTGCTTGTTGCCATTCAAAACATACCAACGTATTGTATGTAACTCTTTGTTATATATATCATGTTCAAGTGCATGCAGCATCATTTAGGTTGTTTTGCTGTTGACTGTTTTAGGTAAGAGGAATCTGAAACCAGGCTGCTATCCTGCATGTGTTTCTCTCTGGCTCTAACTTCTGGTGAAGACATGGCTATATTATGCTTCTCACTGCTTTTTTATTCCAGTGCAGTCACATTTCATATCAGTGTGAAAGACAGAACTGGGTTACTGCCCATCTTATGTGGGCTTGTCATACTTTAGACATGACTAAATCTCTTTCAATTTATTTTTCTTTTGGCTTCAGGACCTCAATCTTGTACATTTAGAACACAGTACCAGTGCCCACTGCCTTTCTCCCACCTGAAGCCTTAGATTTAGCTGGGGGACATATGCAAGGCTTAGGCCCTGAAATTGCAGATGTTGAAGGACATCTTGAAGATATGTTAAAGTCTAAGAAATATTGTCACCTGAAGATATTTTTCATACTGGCCACCTACTATTTGACAGTGTACATGTCACATTACCTCAAATAAAAGGCATGCTAAGTCAAACACTTGATATGTTCATGTCATGATAACACATTAATCAAGTTTAGATCCCCGTATCTTCCTAATAACACAACAGAGGTTTTTTTTCCATGTAAGTATTTTGGTAATTTATGAGGTCTGCTTAGGAGAAGAGCTGCCTGCAGCTAATTCAAATATACCAAGAGAGCAGTATTGTACATAATGTTTTTACATTTACTAGAAGCCTGTAGTTTTACAGTCTGTCGATATATCAGTAATAATCTTTGAATAAGAGTAAAGGATGGACTGAACTACTGAAAAAACCCTTTCAAGATTAAGCTCGCAGTATTCCTCAGGAAAATCTGCCTTCTTCACGTGACCCCAGAAAGACTCTTGGAAGGCAGTGAAAAAATCATGAGGTTCAATTCTTTTTTATTTTTTAACTATAGAATATAAATAAATAAATAAACAAATAAATAAATAAATAAATAAATAATTCTAAAAGTAAATATATTAAAAAGCCGATCAATATAGAGAATTAAAAAAATGACAACACGTCACTTACAGGAAAAAAAAACAAACAACTAAACACAGTCTGTAATTATAGTTTCACTGATTTACAACTACTTGCCAAAGTTGTTATAACTTCACTTGTAGTGGGAGAACACTACACTGGCATGGAATGATAGTAATTTCTGGAAGAGAAGAATAGCTGTAGTAAAGTGAAATACTGAAAAAGGGTTATATACAATCCACAGACCATTTAAAACTCACTAAAACTCCACTGGAATATCAAGTCCTCAAGCTTAGGTTTAAAATTATTTCCTTGCTTTTAGCTGTATTTTTTTTAAGAAATAACAACTACAAATCTCCACCCCATCATTAGCCATTGCTAGAAATAATTAACATCCTCATTTAACTTCCATTTGTCATTTTTCTTTCAAGAAAATGGAAAGTAAAGGAAAATAGAGAAAACATAGAGATACAGCAGAGGTAGAAATAGGGATTGCCTTTGAGAAGAATTTGGATATATATTCCAGTTTGCTTGCAACAGCTCTTTAATTTCAGTATTTTTCTCTAAAGACACATCATCAAATGTTTGGAGAGAAGAGGGTAAGTGTCTCTGAATGCCTAAAAAATATCAAAGGGTAGTGGCTAGAATATCTGATCTAAATTTAGATCTAAATCTATAGAACTAAGTCTCAACACAAAAATGCAAGCCCAGATTGACTGAGCAATCTGCTGCACCACAGTGGATTTAGGGACAGACTTCCATTTCTAGGGAAACTGTAATGAAGGTTATCAAGCAGTTTGGTCAAAACAGTTCTTCCTTGATCTACCATTTTAAGAATGCATACAGTGCTGGCAGTCCCCCTGGTGTATGCTGAGCTGGTTGTGCATATTGATAACGTTGTGAGGACTTTAAGAGTAAATTCAGGTTTGTCCTGGGTTTTTTAATTGCTTCTTTTTGTCTTTTTTCTTTCTTTTTCTTCCCCTCCCCCCACCCTCCACCCCCCACCCCAGCATGCGAAAAAGGTGTTTAGCAGGGAAAAAAATCAGGTAGAATAGATTCAAATGCTTATTGCTCATCTGTTCTTCTTTCAGAAAGATTACAGCTTACTGGCATCATGTAATTGCTTAGGTATAAATCTGTGCTTTCTTGTCCCTATTCAAGATCTCTGCAACTAGAGCCACACAAAGAAAAGTATAGAGTTGCCAGTAAAAACTAGAGAAAATTGTTCTGCCAGAGTTTTGAGAACTGGGACTTATTTTCAAAAATACTAAAACCACATTATCTTTTATATATTCCCTAAGGCAAGTGTATTAAATACATCTAATTTATCAGACTTAGTAGGTCGCAGTTAACATAAAATTATTTGTCATATACAATGCATTATAACCACCAGAGAGCTGGGATGATTCAGATGCATGTAGAGAGCTCACATGAGAGTCTCCATATCTTAATAGCCCATGTTAGCTCTCTGATGAATTCCTTTTGGGAACCATAGAAGGGAATAAGGCAATCCCAAACAAAAAGACAGATTGGTGCTGTGTGCTATTTACATATGAAGCAGGCAAGATAGATTACTGAATCTGCTTGTTTTGGTTTTTTTTTTCCTTTCTCTTTTTATACTTCCTTTGTAATTTCTGTGCAGACATGACATTTTTCTTTCCTCCATAAGTATTAGTGGACCTCTTGTTTAATGAGTCCACAATGCTTTGTTGAAGCCTTCAGGTACTACCAATATAATAGCATCTATTCTAGTACAGTTAGCCTGAAATCTTCAGTCAAAGAAGTGATGGGCAGACCAGAATCTGTGCAAACCTTCCCACTGCTCATGACAATAAATTCTGTTACTTCCAAACCCCTGGACTCCCCAAGCACAAAATCAAACTACTCAAACTTCATGCAGAGAGGGATGGGGATGGGGATGGGAGGGAAAAATGTCTTTGACTCCCAGTCCAGCAGGAGTAATTATTTTTTTTTCTTTTTTTAAAATATTGCAGTGTCTTTTCATCCGTTATCATAATAGTCTGCTCGTCTCTACTTCAGAAAGAAAACACTTATGTCAATGGGATTTAATCCCTTAAGATATTAAGCCAGCTGGCTGCCTTTGAGACTTTGTCCAGACCAGCAGGCAACATATTTAAGCCAAAGTCAACAGAAGCAGGATTCTATGAAATAGGCATAACCTTAAGATTTTGTCCCTTTTTCCTCCTATTTTATCCAAAACTTTAAGTAGAAAGAAGACAGAATAGTGAAAAGTTGTATGCATTGAAACTATAATTTCTTACACATCAGTAATCACAAAAAGAAAATACTTTTAAATAATTCTAATTGCAGGTAGAAAACTTGAAATCTGAACCATGACATATTAATTTAACATCAGTACAATACTTTCTAGAGAGAACTCATTCTGAGGAAAACAACACATAGTGGGGATCTGTGGAAAAGACATATGTATTGTTACAAATTGAAGAACGAAGACATGACCTGGATACTGTTTTCAGTTTTTATCACATCATTACAGAAAGTCTGAAAACTGTGTGAATGTAAAAGATCTGTAGGAGAACAGCAATGACCAGGTAGTGGTGAGTGAGTGGTCTGTATATTCTCTGGAAGTAGAGATTAAGAAATCTGGAGAATTTAGACCAAGAAACAAAATAAAACAGAGATATAGTGAAAGTATGCCAGGTGTTCTAATATATTTATTTCTATAAAATTGATGCTGGAAGATAGCCTGACATTTAAAAATAACATTTTTAAAAAAACTTACTATGATTCTTGTAATAGATTATTAACCAAAGGAACTCACTCCAAGAATTCCAGTATAGGCCTAAAATCAGATTAAACTTGGAAGACTCAACAATGCATGGACTACAACAAATACTCTTGCAGAAGACATTAGCTGGTCACCAACTGGCAGGGCAAAAATTCTCATCCAAGGGAAAAGAAGAAGTGCTTTAATTTAGCTAAATATTCTGCTACCCTCTGAAAACTGAATAGGACAAAGTAGTGTTTTACTGTTCAGTATTTCTTAATGTCACACATTATTTTTGCATTACTTACTCTTTATAACCTTCAATCTATCAGCTCAGATGAGAACTGAATGTGAACACATATTCTTGTGAGATGTGCAGTTTTGCATTTTCAATGAATAATTAATCTTTTATCCAAATGCAAGATATTGGGAAGAGTAGCCAGTTTACACTGCAAGTCTAAGTACAGCTCATGAGCTTGTATTCAGAAGCATAGACTATCAGATTAGTGGCAAGGCTCCTTCCTGAAGCACATACAAGTTATTGCAGCAGATACTGCTTGATTCCTTGAAACTCAGCTGCAGGCCTGACATCGTGCAATGAAGAGATAAACCATAGCATTGCTATTTTCCTGCAAAAATTACTCCTTGAGATCCCCTTTTCAACTTACTTCCTGAAGATGTAACTTAAGTATTTAGTGGACGAAAGACTTGGATGTATTGCCCACGGGGCAGGAAAGATTTACAAACCCTGGTCATTATCTATGTGAACATAAAGTTACAAGTGACAATTACAATTCAACACATTTTCTAAAAGCCAGATTGATTGCTGTATAAAAAAAAAACAAACAACCCAACAAAAAACCAACAAGAAAAAAAGAGTTGTATTGTTCTCACTGATTTGAGGGAAAGACAAGATCACAATAGGCTTTATTTCAGTCAGTGTGAAGAGTGGGAAGAGAGTTACATACCATTGTTCCTTTTTTCTTGAAATTTAAGGAGGGAGAGAAAAGGAGTGTTGTAAAGATCTGAAAATTAATTTCCAAAGCATCTCTCTTTACAAGGAATATTAGGAGGCATTGAACCCATGTTCTACTTGTAGATGTAGAATTGTAAACATTTTAATTATCATTATTACTAGCATTATTTATGCGTTTGTGTTTTTCACATGGAGAGATATTTATCCGGTGTTAAGATGTAATGTAAAATATGGAGATTTTATTATTTAGTTTATTCAATATTTGCGGGTTTTCTTATTCAAGTGAAAAGCATAAACACGGAGCTGCATTTCCAGATTTGAGGGATAAAAATGAAATGAAGTATAGATCTGAGCACTCACCTTTCTAATGGACATTGAAAAACACACTCTGTTCCTGAGGGTCCCTAGGAAAGCAGTACTGTTTCAAGCTGCCAGACTATATACCTTTCTAACTGCAGAGAACTGATATACACTTCAGTTGCACAGGGAAGTCAGGCACTGAATTAATATTTTATCTATTCCTATGTTCTGGGAAAAGAAAAAGGTTTCTTCTGCCCTAGAGAAAACAGTAGAATTGAACCATGAATGAAGAGCAAAGAAAGAACTGGTTATTAGCATTAAGATTTCTGCATACTCAGTCAGACATCATACGTAAGGTAGGTCACAATGAGCCAGTGATAGAAACAGTCTTGCATGATTCAGACTCCAAGCTGCTGCTTCACACACTGCTGAAGCATGAAATTTTATCAACATTTCCTGTGTCCTTTGCTTTAACTACATTGGAATTTGCAGTTTTACACAGCAACACCTACCAAACTTCAAAGGTTATACAAAAGTACTTTTTCAGTTACATCAGTAAATAATCCACAATGAAGAGAAATGTAAGAACTCTCTAACATTTATGTGTTATTTAGGCTGTTATGACTAACCTTGTTAGACACAAAATATCACTGGCTTATTGCCACATCAGTTTCTCTCTTGAGTCCTGAGTGGTTAAAAAAAAGATATGGTTTCTGTCATACAAGAGGAAGTCAACAATCCCATATTAGTAAACCTCATGGATACCACTTTGTCGTAGTTTTGCATGGCTAGGTTCTGGTGGAGAAAAGAGTGGGGAGCTGCAGGGGTGGATCCTGCAAGAAGCAGCTAGAAGCTTTCTGCAGGTCTGAGAGAGTAAACACCAGCTGGCTCAAGGCTGGAGCTGCTGACCAAGGCCAAGCCCACCAGTGATGGTCACAGCACCTCTGGGAATCACATTTAAGAAGAAAAAAAATGCAAGCAGCTGCTTTTTGCCACCAGAGAAGGGATGTAAGAAACTGTGCAGAGACCAAGGTCAGTGAAGAGGGGTGAGGATGAGGCACTCCAGGTGCCAGAGAGAGAGAGATTCCCCTGCAGCCCATGGAGAAGACCATCGTGAAGCAGGATACTCCCTGCAGGCCATGGATAATGACATGGAACAGTGATACCATTTACAATCCATGAAGCACCCCATGCCAGAGCAAGTGGAGACACCTGAAGGATGCTGTGACCCTGTGGGAAACCTGTGTTGGAGCAAGCTCTTGGCAGCAAAACCTTCAGCCCATGGAAAGACCTACTCATGCCAGTGCAGATTTACTTGGGGAGTTGTGACTCTGTGGGGGACGAGGCTGGAGCAGTCTGGGCCTGAAGGTCAGCACCCCATGGAAGGGATCCACACTGAGGCAACTGGTGAGGGGCTGACACCCTGACAGAAAGGACTCACATTGGAGAAGTTGGTGGAAGACTGTCTCCTGTGTGTGGAACCCCACACTGGATCAGGGGAAGGGTGTGAGGAATGTGGAATCTTCCTCTCACCCCAAAAAAATAACTAGTGAGGAACTGACCAAACTCACATTCTCCCATTCCCTGCCCCTCCCTGTGCCACAATGGCGGCGGAAGAAGGAAGCAAAATCATGACTAAAGTTAAGTCTGCTAAGAAGGGAGGGGGAGGGGATGCTATGATCTGGTTGCACTTCTCATTATCCCACTCTGGTTTCACTGTGTGTGTAGTGTAGTATAATAAATTAGAGAGTTTGTAATAAATTATTGTAATGAATTAGATAGTTTTCTTTATTCTGTGTTAAGTCTCTTTTGCCCATGACTCTAATTGTGCAATGATCTCTCCCTGTCCTTATCTTGACTCCTAAGCATCTCAATATATATTTTCTCCCCTGTCCAGCTAAAATGGGGAGTAATAGAGCTACTTACATGGGCATCTGGCCTCCAGCCAGGGTCAGACCACCATACACTTATCTACAGGTATCATATACAATCACTGGTAGGAGACACATCAGAGGATGAAAAGAGTTCAGGTGTGACAGAAACAGTGCTTCACATGTGTTTTTAACAGCATTTCATTGTTAGTAACTACTGATGGTTTCTTACTTTTAAGCAGAAGTTAATAGCAGAATCTTAAAAGCAAAGCAATGATCCTTGGTCAGCTGTGACAGAGACAACCACTTTCTTTTTCCTCAGTGGAAGAAATTTTAGTTAAAATCATCCCCAAATCAGATTTCCTGTATTTTCTAGATTGCCCATGTAGGGACTTCAGTTCATGGCATGAATCTTTCTTTGGCTGCTGAGACTTCCTCTAGTTCCTCAGATTGCATTGTTTGAATTAATACACACAGATCTTATATCACTACTGTTGATGCATCTATAGAGAACACAGAATCACAACCTTGTGATTACCATTCACATCATAGTATTTTACTGTGAGGCATTTCTGCATTTTTAAAAGAGAATGTAATTAAAAACCTTGCTAGCCTTCAGAGAATAGGCATCCTTATTTCTTAACTTTTAGCAATAAGAGCAAGCTCTCTCTGCTGGTACATATACTTCTAGCACTGGAAAATACTGCTTATTCATGCCAGTGGGCTAAACAAATAACAAGGCAAGCACAGGAAAATGTCTTCAAACCTAAAAAGGCTCAAACTGAGATCAGCTCTCCAGACTACCAACAATATTAGATAGCTAAAAGAACATAGAGACTAATGATTTTGAGTCACCGCTATAAAAATATTTTTTAAACTAATAATGAGTTCACATACCCATAAAAGTGGTATTAATTCTCACAGAAATGCAGTTGCAAACATCCCTGGGTATAAAAGCCATAACAAGAGATGTGTAATGTATAAATTGTACATTTAGCCTCTGTTTAAGGTAACATTTAATTTTTTTCCCTAATGATTTTAACTGTGCAACTTATTAGTGCCAGTGGCACTGTAGAAAATTGGAAGTAGAATATCTTCAGGTGTAAAGGGTGGTTACTTCATTGCCCTACTTAGATGAGCAGTAAATTGAAAGCTTGTTGGTTAGGTAGAAACCTTTATTTGCCACATCCCTCTAGCTATTTTCTTGTTATTTAAAATTTAGTTGTATTTGACACCATTGACCTGGATTCAGCTTTCTGATATTCAAAGACAGTTTCCTTTATCACATGTTGCTAACTTGCTTTTCAAAATTTCCATTTCCATTTCCATCCACTGGGGAACTGGATTTAACCTGGTATTTTTATTCTTTTTAGCTTTAAGTCTTAGGAAACTTTGCAATGAACTCTTTGATGTCTGACCCTATTAGTGGGTCTGTACAAAGTGTCAAGGGTCTGTTAGCACCTCAGAATGGCCCCATGATGCTTCTCATCATGTAGTTACAAACAGTCACCTAGCTGATTATGGATGGAGATTCTTAAATTTATTTTACCCTGATTAGCTCTCCCAAAGAAACTTTCCCAACTATGCTCAAGATGCAACATAGTCATATGCTTGAAAGTGTTTCTAAGTTTTTAATTTTATTTCCCATTTTGTTTTCAACAAAGTTGTTTTAAAGCAACAAATGTTGAATGAAGTTACTTTTCTTTATACAGTAGGTCAGTCAATATAGCAGTCGTTCTGAGAATAGTAATCTGTATCCCTCTTCTACTGGAATAAATTCCACTTCATATCTCTCTTCTTACCAGAGAGTGGTATAGGAAGAGTTGAATGGAAGCTAGGGCAGGACATGCAAACTCTTCTTGATGTTTAGGTGCTGAATGGAATAGAATTCACAATTATTTGGGCCAAAACCCAGAGAACAGCAGTTTCTCTTAATTCCTGAGCAGGTCTTTGCTCTGAAAGTAAAGAGACTATAGTCCTTAGTTTTAGGAATGTCTCACTATTCTACACAGAATTATGTCTAGAAAATATATAGAAATGTCTGTGAGAGGATTAAGAGAAACTGTTGTCATTCTGTATGAAAAGTCTCATGTTTCCTACCTCTGTTCTTTCATGATCAATTTAATTTCTGTTTAGTGATATGGCATTAACAGAAGGAATTAAAAATAACCCTTCCAAAATATCTTCTTTATTAGAGTTTAGAAAATTCCTGCTCAGATATATGGTTTTGTATGCTCTTGATCTGAGGCAAGAGTTACTCATTTATTCTTGAAATAAAGGATTGTCCATTAGTATGTTCTGTCTTCAGATTAATCCCTTGGGGCATCATTCAAAGCATTTTGTATACAATCATATCAAGCTGCTTGGATAACAAAGAGAGAAGACTGTCTAGGTAAGTGGATCCAGACATAGATGCTCTATTTCTCATCTCTGACATAGCTGAATTCTACAAATAAACTACAAAGCTTTAGTGTACATTCTGTCAAATGGAAAAGAGTAGACAACTAATGAACTGTTGTGTTTAGGACTGTAACCTAGGATTCGGCTATCTAATTTTTAGCTACATGCTACATTAAAGATACATGTTCTTTTTTATTTGGAAGAGGGAGTTGTGCTTCTTACTTTAAGCACCCATCAGAGCCAACAGAAACCAGACTGAAACTTGCTCTGCTACTGCCAAGCATGATGCATCTTCTGTCGGCACAATTATGTATTGCTCATATTTCTTCTGAACTTAGGTTTTATTTTGTATTTTACTTTCTCTGATTTTCATTATTACCCTGATGTATCTGGTTCCCAAGAGTGAGAAATTTCTTGACACTTGTCTTTATAACATTAAAAAACTCAATGTAGCTTGTTTAACATGTAACATAAAGTAGGATTAAAAAAAAAAAATTAGGAGAATTAAAACAGTTTTTTAGGAAAATTTACAGAGCTTGGTTACAGTTTCACTGTTGACTACCTTCCAGATGGAATATAAAAGAACTTGACTGAACTAGGAATCTTTTTATCTTTGTGTCAGCTTCATTGTTCTTTGGGGATTGTCTCCTTAAGAATTCTAATATACGTTGGTACTTCAAGTAGTATTTTTTAGGAGGTTATTTTAGCAAGATAATAAAGTCAACAAAAAGACCTGTCCTCTTTTAAGTGCTGTAATCTCTAATACTTTAATCTGTCTGCACTTATTTTTGTTTGCTTATTTGTTTGTTGTGTTTTGGGTTTTGTTTTTTGTTTGGGCTTTGGTTTTAGCTTTTAGGCTTTTTTTTTTTCTTTTAAAATAAAAACTCATTAGAGTTACCAGCTTCATTTCAGATTTCTCATTAGCAGCCACAAAAGGGCACAGCAGCCTGTACCCTTTGCAACACTAGAGAAAGGGTCTTTGGAGTAATTTTCTTAGAAGCCCTAAACCTGCACATCTGCCCTACAAGAAACTGAAATGGAAGAGTGCAGTTACAATTCAAAAAAAAAAAGATATCTGGGACTGAAATTAAATGTCACCTGGAAAGGCTACTTATTTAGTGTTTTACCTTAATACTACATGCACTTTGACAAAAATATTTAGGGCATGCTCCTGCTCCTCCCCAGGCCAGCACTGGCACTGGAGCTGGTCAGAGGAACGATGGTATGAAGCCCTGATTGTTCCTTGGCCTCCTGTGGATTTGTTTCATATTCTGTCTAATGGGCCATACAGGGACAGAAAAGTGTAGATCTTCAAAAGACATTATCATCCAGTTTAGGTTGCTTAGGCAACCCATCAGCTTTTGTACAACATAATCTCTGTAGATGCTCAGATTCTTTAATTATTGTTTGCTTGTTTTTTCTCAGCAAAATTCCCTAAACCACAAAATATCCGCTTCAGGGAATGCTTCTTTAAAGGTATAAGCAGCTAACTGTTCTCTCTCACACATATTTTCTTATAGGCATTCTTTTGTTCATCTTTTCCAACTAAAGAATATACATATAGATAATGAAAATTTCAATTATTAGACTATGTCCTAGGGAGACACAGGAGATGAGCAGAGATGCATTTTCTTTTCTGTCTAATGGACATAAGAAGTTGCATTTACTTTTCTTTCTTTTTTTAAATTTTTTTTCTTTTTTTTTTTTCTTCCTTTTTTTTTTTTCGTTGTTTTGTTTTGCTTTTGTTTCCGTTCCAAAGAATGTTCCAAATAAAATATATCTACAGTGTAGGTCCATTTGTGGTATCTGTCTACACTGTCTCAGTTTTCTGAATATTCATTGGACAAAAAACAGTGTATGGCGATTAGGTTGAGTACCCAGATAGAATGGGTGAGACCTGGCTTTCTGTTATGGTTTCTTCCTCATATTCTGTTATTCTGCTATGTGAAGTTGAACAACGGTTTAGCCATTTTCTTTTCATGTAAAGATTAAAATATGCATTATGATGAATTAAGCAAATAAGCTTTCTATTTTCTATTTTCTATCTATCAAACTAGTGCGACACCACAGCTGAATTTGCTAGGCAGCCTGAAATATTTTTTACTTTTTCACTGCTTGCTTTGCTGTTTATAAGCAGCATTTTATATATACTTGTCCAAGCAGTATGAGAGATTATTAACAATAATTATGCTTATTCTCACTTGTTAAATATGCAGCATAGTACTAGATTGATGACAATAACCATATAATTAAATACAATGGTGTGGGTTGAGATGTATGTCCATAGTTATGTAGTGTATTTTTATATTTATATACATATAGTAAACACACATAAAATAAATAATGAAAGTAAATAGAAGAAAATTGCTGTCAAACAGTGTTCATCTCGGAAAATTTCTGTAAAATATGAATGTCTTGCACTAATTTTACAATGACATGATGCAAATCATGTGATAGTAAAAGTAGTATTCATTTGATTCCTTTCGCAAAACTGTACATCTGCCATAACACTGACGTAAGCTCCAATAAAAGGATAAAACAAATAACAGTTGATATGCACAGTGCTATACTGCAATAATCCAATTATTTCCCATAGTGCAGAAATGGCATACAATTTCCACACCTGTGTTTCCAGAGAGATGTTATTTGCACAGTTTGGATCTGAATGCCTAGTTAAATTTTGCTGTGGTGCCTTGGGTCAGATTTATGTTAAATTTCTCTCTTTATAAACTCCATGGTCACATATTATTTTCTGGTGTGCTGGTTACATACACTGCTCTCTTGCTTGGCAGGAAATCTGTCTCGATGATCAACTTCTGTATCCTTGTGTTTAGTAGCCATGCCATAAAGGCAACACCTGCAGTGAGAAGCACCAGCTCCACAGTGGGGGGAATGAGAAACATGGGGATTGTGTTTTCCTGATGGCATTTCATCTGTCTTTCATAATGTAGCTCTGCTAGTAACCTTAGGCAGGAGACCCTTCAGTTGTACAGTAAACCCACCAGTGGCCAGTGTCTGAGAGCTGGGATGCTATAATATCTTTCTCATCAGATGTTAATGCATTTACAACATAAAAGAAATAAAGTTGATATAGATCACAATCCTAATAAACAGTTGTTTTTAAAATGAAAAAATACCAGCTTTGTCTGATGCTTAGGGCCATACAAGCACTGAAAAATTGATTGTGGTGTAAAGGATTTCTATTGCCTTACAGAAGTCAGATTGATTTTTTCCTTTTTATTTGATCTAATGTTAGTTGATCGCATTTTACATGTTTTACATTTGCATTTACAACTATGTCAAACTTCCTGTCTAAATCCAAAATGTTATTGACTTCAGCTGTGCAAAGCACAGTCAGAATCATCCTTCCTATTTCTGTATTTCAATACACAGAGTTCTTCTGAGTCTGTACAAAGATGTAATCTCTATGTTAGAATGTATTCTGTTTGATTCTCCACTCTCTCTCTCTTTTTAAATTTTATTAAATTTTTAATTTAAACAAACAGTTCAGGATTCACTGAACTAATGGTTTATTGTTTATCTTCGGCAAATGTAAAACTTTCAGCTGTCTACATTGGATAAAGCTATAAGAGATCTTCTTTAAAATGCCATCTTCTCTGAGTTGGTGACAAAGTCCAACACCCATTGGAATTCTGAATCATTTCATAACTCACATTGTTGATGACCAGCTGTAGCCAAACAATGTACCATATGTACCCACACAGTATCACTGGACTAATGTAGTTCCAGGAAATAACAAAGTAATGGGACATCTTGCTTCCTACTAAAGACAGTTCTGTAGATAACAAGCAAACAAACTTTCCTAACATGTATGAAATTCATCCTGGTTCAAAACTGTGATTTTCTTTTTCTTCTGAAATTAATTTGACTGGAAACAGAATTCATCTGTTAGTAGGAAAAAACACCAATAAAACCTTTCTCAGGTTAGTACCCACCATCCATTTGCATACCTCACAGGTCTACTTTCATCCTTCCTAGCACATGTTTTTATTAACACCTTCTACCTTATTGAGCTTTACAAAGAGGTGCGTTTTCTAGATCACATGACTTCTGTCTTCAGTCAGGATTGCTTCTCCACAGACCTACCTCTGGATTGTCTTAATTGACTTAATGCTTATAATGTTCACTCTATCCTTCTGACTCATTTAGGGACTATTTTCTGCCAACAGCCAAGAATGATAAGTCACAAGATTTGAAATCTATGGCCAAGCATTCTTTTGAGTGCACAACACATACTTTTGACACAAAAACAACGACACTGTTTGACTGAGGAGACAACAGGGAGACTTCAGGGCTAATTGCTTGGAAAACCAAAGGCATTCCTTATTTATAATTCCTAGGTTGAAGATAGGAGTATCATCTGAAGTTTTTCTTGCCCTTTTAAATTTTTTTTTCATCTCCTCACTAATACTAAAAAGTATCCACATGTCATCATTTGCTTTCTGGTAGTACACTTCTATATCAAGTCATTTAAAGTTTGAAGATGTACCTTAAGGTATTTAATTTTTTTCATTCTGTTTTATATAAACACTTTAAAGTGTTGTCTAGGTGTTCTTAATGCCCTTATCTATTAAAACAAACCGTAACATGACAAGTGAAGCAGTACAATTTAATGCAATTCATCAACAGTGAGTCACACTATTTGAAAATTCAAGTCTCCCCTCCCCTTGGTAACCTAATTTTAAATGCATTTGGGAAAATGACATGTGCAATGTGTCCTCAATGTCTATAGATATGGCCTAATTCAGTACAGGTGGGGATTGGTTCTAAAAGCCCCCACAGAAAATTAGTGCCATCAGCCCTCTCTCACTTTTACTAATTCTCAATGCAACTGTGTCAGTACAGCAAAGAATGAGAGGTGGTTTTCAGTAGGTATGATTGATCCTCTTGGTCATTTTCATCTTAATCATCAGATTACATCACTTTGTATGTGTTATTTCCCACCTAGAAATGTAATACAAACATCTAGCAATGGAAAAACATTTGGTTATGCATGTGACCAATTTGATCATATTTTCATTAAAACAACCTTTATTGTAGTACGTGCAACTGCACTATACTCTGATCGTATTAAAACACTGACTGAAATACTTATTGTGAAGACAAAAGCTGAAGATGCAGGAGATACCACTAGTATGTCTGTATGGGTTGCTTTAGAAAGTCAGGTATGGTCTATGAATGAAGATAACATGTTTCACAATGATGTACCACTGAGTAATGTTCAAACCTGTACTCAAGTAAAGAAGGCATTATATTGTGTCTGCACACCAGTGCTACCAAGACAGCAAAGTTAAAATCAAGTTATTACTATAAACTGTGGTAAAGTTAGGTTAAGGTGGTTAGATTATAAGGTTAAGGTAGGCAACCTGCTTTTAAACCCAATTGTTATCTCCAACTAGTGTTGCAGTGACCTATGAGGATAAATCAATTTCAGTCATTATTGTTTAGAGATCTTTGGGCTAGTGTTTGATGGAGGTAAGTCAGATGCCTCTACATCAGGCTTCATTGAGCCCGAATGTTGTAAATATGCATTCATACAGTTTACTAAACTGAAATAACAATTTGCAAAAGGTAGGCAGAAAGAAAAGTATACAGTCATCTGCAGAGTCATTATTCCTTTGCAGAGAAAGGGTCCTTAATGAACCATGAACTGCTTTTAATGAAGACGATGAAGAAAAGCAAGTTTCTGCAGACTTTATTTACTAGTTTAGGTATCAAGGTTTTGGTAGTGATGGAGGGGTCAGAGGAGTGGCCTCTGTAAGAAGCTAGGGCTGCTCTGTACTAGACACAGCTGTTCCATCAATGGCTGCACTGCTGGCTGCAGCTGAGAACATTAGATAAGTGTGACAACCCTTTGAAAACATATTTAACAAAGTGCAGGAAATGCCAGGCAGAGGGGGAAAAAAATCCCACAAAACCCAAGAGCAAAGGAGTGAGAAACAGAGAAGGAAACACCAAGGTCAGAGAAGAACGAGGAAAGGGAGATTTTCCATGGTGGAGTAGATATATCCTGCAAACCTGTGTCAGGGACAAACTGGAGCAGAGACAAAGTGTGAAAGGGAAGGGGCATCAGAGGAACCACTGTGTAATGACCATAGCCCTCACACTCCTCCCGCACCTTTTGGAGGAGCAGTTAGAGGAGTCTGCACTGAAGGAGCGAAGTTAGGCACCACTGAAGAGAGAAGACAGGTGGTATTTTAATATTTGTCTTTTGGTTCAAATGATCCGAATCTATTTTAATTGGTAGTAAATTAATTTTGCTCCAGTCAAGTCTGTTTTGCCTGCAACAGTAATTGTTAAGCAATCTCCCTGTCACTACCCAAGGCCATCAGCTTTCTCATCCTCTTATCTCCCCCTGTCCTGCTGAGGAGGGGGAGTCATTATGTTGCTGGGTGGGCATTTGACTGTTAACTGATGCTAATGCACATATTGAAAGAGGTGCTAACTGTGCTAAGCACAAATTGAAAAAGGTACTTTCTGTATGATTTAAGTACTTATGAGAAATACTTCCAGCTTATTCTGTCAAAATTTAGCCATCTTTCATCCTTCAAAAATGTTAGGGCTCCATAGGCCTTGCTCTTTGTATCTAGTCTAGTGAATTTTCTCTGAGACAATCAGTTAATATGCTGCTGGAAAGATGCGGTTTGTTTTGCAAATAGTATTCGGGAATTGGCTGCATGGAAGCTTTGGTTCCTCTCTTACACTGTATGAGGTTACTTCACTTCTGCTGTACCCCTTCAGTTTGGCTTTTGGCCTGGTCAGTGATACTTTTCAGTTGTTCCTCTTCAGCTGTTTCTTGCTTCATATGCAGGGTACTTTTTCCTCATCTGCACTTATATTCGGTCAGTTCCTTTTTTCTCACCTGTGTTGCAGAATGACGGCATAACCCCCAAAATATCTAATTTGCCTTTAAAAATCAGTTTTGGCTCACCAAATAGTAATAAACAATAATTTGTGTCTTTTAATTTTAATCTGAACTCTGAATTACATAGACAAAAATGTTTTGTCCTGATGGGAGGATAATTATATTCCTTAAATCTTTTTCATTAAATTATAGATGCTTTCTTCTTAATCAAAGTTTTTACTCTGAATAATCATACTGTATTATATACACTTATATATAAATACTGTATAAAATTCACTCAATAAAGTCCTGTTATCTATCAAATAGAAAAGAAAAAAAAACCACTGACACCGTGTGTCAGTAAAAGTCTCTCACTTCTGTTTTAAGTCTACCAAAATTGATTCTTACCACCATATAAATTGGTAACTTTTTTTGAATTATTAGTCAGTATTTGATGAATTCACCACTATATATACATGTATAGAGATATATGTGTGTGTGTGTGTGTGTGAATATACAGACACTTACAACTGTATACCTAATTTATTACAAACCAGCCATAATACATTCATAGTAGCAAATCTGGTCAGTTAAACTGCGCAGGGACACTGGGATCTCCAAGGATCCTCTAATGAGATGGCATAGAGAACATAACTTGTTATTCATTGAAGAGATATTTTTCTCTTCTGAGTGAGAATTAGCCATGTACCTCACAGTTATACCTGAGGCCATTACTGCTAGAACCGTAGCTTTGTTTAGCTGATGATGGAATACTAAAAAGTATTTACTTGATACAGAATGCAAGCATCTTTGACAGTCATTGAGTTATATATATATTTCAAAACTGTTAAAGCACACCTCCTTATCACAGTGCAGTTCTCTCCATACATGTAAAAGATTTGCCACCAGAAAGGCTGATCAAATAATGTGTTTCTGAAAGTACCACTAGACATGCAGAAATGACATCTTGTGTAGCTGTTGTTGCTATGTCTGTATGTTCTGACAATTTCCATAAAGCTAACAAAGTTGATATTCATGTGGCAATCAAAATGAAACTTGACAATAAAGTCTTCATAATTAATTTTACCTTGATTTTCATTGGGAAATTTCATTCTTTATGGGCTTTAGTCTAAACAATTTCTGCTGTATGATGAGTTATAAACTAGAAGTGCCTGTGTCTTTCCATGGACCCAAAAAAGTTTGGATGTAAAATTTCTATATTGTACTAGCTCAGATTCAGAATTGTACATTGCATGTATCTAAGGATTAGGTGAGATTAATTTTATTCATAAAGCCTTTTGCAAGAAAAATGTACAGGATTGCATGCTTGAAAGAAACCAGTTTTCATACAGCAAAAAAACATGGCAGTAAACTTCTAAATAGATCCATGAAGATAACTGTCCATGCCTACTTGCTGATAGACTGATGTTCAATGGAACTATCAAAAGATGCAAAGATGCAAGAAAAAATGCAACTGTCATAATCATCTTGAAGAATGGTAAGACAGAGGGTTTTGAAGACCTTCTGGCAAGTCAGTCTCATTTCAGTCCCTGGAGAGGTTATGGGGCAAACCCCTCTGGAAGCCATTTTCAAGTGCACAAAAGGCAAGTAAATAGCAGAGCAAAAGTAGATAGATTTGCCAAGAACTGGTTGTGTCTTACCAGCCTGATTTCCTCATGTGATGAGAGAACAGGCTCAGTGGATAAAGGGAGACCAGTGGATGTTATACTTCTTGATTGCAGGAACACCTTCAACACAGTATTCTTACAGTCAAATTGGTGAGATATGGAGGACATTACAGTGGACTGTACAGTGCACTAGCAGACTCAAGGGTTATCATCAGTGGTACAAATCATGCTGGCTACTTGAGATGTGATTTATTAGCAATCTGGATGAGGGGATAGAGTCCTCCCTCAATATATTGGCCACCAATGCCAAGTTTGAATAGTCAGATAGTACATGGGAACACAGAGCTGCTATTCAGAGGGACTCTGACAGTCTGGAGAAATGGAAAGATAGGAACCTCAGGAAGAACATCAAAAACAACTGAAATAAAGCAGTACAAGATGGACACCAAAAGAACTGAAAGCAGCTTCACAAAAATGGAACTGAGATCGCAGGTGGTTAACAAGCTTATCGTGAGGCAACACTGATCTTGCAGAAGTGAAAATCAACTACATACTGACCAGTAGTATACAGAACAAGTCCAGGGAAACAAATTATCTTTGCCTAGTTTGTGTGACTTATGTGTGCAGTATTGAGATATTGGATGAGATTTGAGATTGAGATACTGGAGTGATTCCAGTGGACTACCAACATGGTGGACACATACTGAAGCATGTGACATACACTGAGAAGCAGAGAGAAATGTATTTTAGCCCAAAGATAGGAAGATTGAAGGGGTACCCATTTGTTGTTTTTATCTATTTCATGGGACAGTATAGATAAGACAGAGACAGACGGGTGTCAGGGTTTTATAGTGATGCACAGTGCAGAATAAGAGGCAATGGAGAGAAATTAGAACAGGGATATTCTGACCAGACATGAAAAACTTTTTTTTTTTTTGCTATGAAGGTAGTCAATCTCTAAATCAGATCACCCAGAGAGGTGGAATTTCTATCCATTGAGATTTTAAAACTCAATTAGATAGAGTCCTAAACAACATGCTGTAGTTTACCATTGCTTTCAGTTGAAGACTGGACTAGATGACCATAAAACGTCCTTTTCAAATTAAATCTAAATTAGTTTATGATTTTTTCAAGATCTATCTATCCACCTGAATGCTTAAAAAACACACATAAACTATTGACCATTTTTTTTTCCCAAAAATAAACACCTACTGAAAATTATATAGCATGCACACTATAATCAAAAAGACTCTTCATATTTGTATTCTGAGACATAATGTACATAGACAACAGCTGTACTGTAGGCTGTAGTTTATAGAGGTAAGCAGTGAATCCTTTAAATGTCTGCATAAAGCCTGCAGCATAAGCATAACAACTTCTGTTGGTTGTTGGAGTTTTGAACATTTCTGGTCTAACAACACTTTGCAAAGTATATCTAGATCCTCTGGGAGTGCTATAAATATAGGTGATTACTTATTGATTTTTAAAATGCTAATTTTAGTTTCAACATGAATTCAGTTTTTCAGATATATCTTGTTGATATGAATAGCATCCACTGTCCGAGCTAGTAAGTAATTGAGGCTCTGGGAGTTTGACTGCTCTTGTGCTAATTAAAATCTAATCACCATCGTGAGAACAGATACCTAGTGAGACTTTTTAACTATAACTCCTAAAGGATCTTCTCAAAGTTTGCATGCACAAACATTCTTTGTCAAGTGTGAAGGCTACTTAAGATGCCGAACACATCACAGCTGTAATACCACCGTTTCTTCCAGGCTTAGGCACGGGAATGATCTCACTCAGTTCTGTGATTAATCCTGTGCAACTTTTTGCTGTTTGCATGGACTGAGGACTGCTTTTCCTTTCCATCTCCCAACCAAATTCTACATGGCCACAATTAAGGAAGATGTAAAAATATTTTAATGATCATCTATAACTTGAAAAAAAAAATTAAAAAACCCCTTATTATAAAAGCAACCCAAGAACCACAGAGTGTTCCTGTCTTTTGCAAGAATGTAATCTAGGAAACAAATACGTTCACACACATATGGTTAATGTAGCACAAGCTTGATTTACACATCCAAGTAAAGATACTACTTTTGCTTAGAAACTGAAAATATGCCTTAAGAAATGTGCCTTTGGATATACTGAGACTGTAAATGCTCATGCTGGAATCAAACCACCTGTAATATATATACTGAGACTGTAAATGCTCATGCTAGAATCAAACCACCTGTTAATACACCATGAATTCTGTCCATTGGCACTGGTGTGACTTTGGAGCATTAAGCTCTTCCAGGCAACTAAAAAATAAACAGAAGCACATCATGAAAATTTCTAGGGAGCATAATAATCCTGGTAAAGATAAATAAAAATATTATTACATGGTTTATTCCATCAGTAGATTTTAAGAAAAAGCATATTGTGATAAGGGTTGGTTGGGGCATTTTTTGGGTGTGGTGGGTTCTTTGTTTTTTTAATACATTTTAGACAAAAAAAAATCAAGAAAGTTTAAACAGCGGACATTTTTTATTTCAGGTATAATGATGAAGATAATTGTAGGTCTTTGAATTGTGAATTCACAAGGAATATATCTTAGTGTAATACTTTTGGGAAGTCATCTTAAAAAACGCTTAATTTTAAGCTGCATTTGATATCCTTCTGCTGCATGTTGTCTGCACATGCCAGCAACAGCTAAGAAAAGGTAATTATAATCATGAGAGGGGTGATAATTATAAACAAGTTCCCAGTTGACCTCCCACCATAATTTTCTACTACTGAAAGTGTGTAAAAACCATCAAAAGCTAAAACTGAGAATAGATTCTACCCCTTTCCTCTGCAAACTCAGGAAAATTTTAATGAAATGAATAGGAGGATGCATAATCCCTCTGTGGAGATGATGTACAAAGGAAAAATTTGAACAGCTCTAAGATGCTACCTCTGAGTGAAGAGACATTTAGTTTACGCAGTTGAGAACTAAGTAGTATAAATCTCAGCCAAGTTTCTTCTGCTAGGTGCTTGAGTCACACTAGCAGATAAACTAAGCCAGTTTTAACTGGGCTATAAAGGCTAGTCAAAGTAATGGAACCAACTTCTATTAAACAAATGAAACAAAAAATGAGAGTAGCTTAGAGAAAACAGGTTTTTTGGGAATAGATTGTTATATTGAGTTTTGACACTGTTTTTTACATTACCTGATGACATGAAAGGGAGCAATGTAGGGCTTTGGTTTTGCACCATTTTATTGAGAAAAGAGCAGGAGTCACCCTGTTTGTCGGAAGCAGAAATAAAAGCTGTGGGTAGCTTTGGCCTCTGTGGGACAGCCTTCTGTCTTAAGAAAACGAAAATTTGACAGATAGACCAAATTCAAGCCAGCTAGTCATTTCCCATGGGTCAGTTTCCCTGGGGATCTACCAACATAAAGGAGGTTTTTTCTCTCCTCTCTACAAGAACACACATTTAGCTCATGAAAAGCAGAATGTGATGGAGAAAATATGAAAAACACAAACTTAGAGTGGCCACTGATATGGTTGGGCCGTGGAAAGAGCAACTTAAGCACAGCCTCTGAGAGGTTCAGCCAGAGCGCTGTAAGTAATTACAAGGGAAAACAAGATTATTATAGATCTCATGAGAAAGATGACTTATAATGGGGTGTTGCAAGTGGATTTCTATTTGTGTTGATCTGTATGGCCTGACATGTTTCTATTTTGTGCACGTTTATTTGTATCTTTGGAATACATGCTCAGCCCCACTACTGAGCTGGAAATGGGGAACAACAGCAGCAGCCACATCCAGCAAAGCTGCGAGGAAAAGTCTCCTGGGTTCATCTTCCTTTCACAGCTGAGATTTTTAATGTTACAGTTGTTCAGCTGCACTCAGAACTGTCAGGATCTTTTTTTCTTGCCACCTGTACCTCTGTACCTGACACCACTCATACTGAAGCAGGTCTGTGAGTATTTCTGCTGCGTTTTTCTGCAATGCCTTTCAAATTTCCTGGTGCTTTAAGCATTTCTTTTTTAATCTTGCTTCAAAGCACATGGCTCATCTCTGAAGCCCTGGAATCATTCAAATCTGAAGCACTCTGGGGTTTCTGAGTCACACTCTGTAATTTGAAGCATTTGAAGCACCTGGGAAGATCTGGGACATATTTATTAATTATCTTCTTATAGCACCAAAGATATACATAAAGATGTACAGCCAAAATTAAAGGCATGATTTTTTTTTCTCCCCCAGAAGCTTTATATGTAGGTGATTGATCTTGCATATAAAGTGCCAATAAGTGCGAGTGAACATCAGAGGACTACTGGGTACTCAAGCTCTCTGGACCAGGTTCTAACAGATAGAACATTTCCCCTTGAGGGAATTTTGAAGTCTTAAAAGATTAGATTCATGCCTGAATTTTGGATGCTTAGGTGAAGGAAACTTCTGCTTCTTTTAAATTCAGGCACCCCTACAGTTAAGGGGTATGAGTTCTTCATTCTTCTTTCCTCAGGAAAAAGAAATACAGCAATACCTGCCAGTGTGGCACAGGACAACTTGTCTACTTCAGAAAAGCAGGTGGATACTGTTTCTTGATGATTGTCTGTGTGCCAGTATTGTTATCTGAGACTGAAAGTAGCTTATTGCTAGAGAGGAAATCTGTGATTCAAGTCATACTTTTTAAGTGTAACTTGTTATATATGCGTAACAGCTGTGAAATAAGAGGTTTCCACAAAACCACATGAAGTACTTTCTCAGGACACCTGCTTGTCAGAGAGTAACTCTTCCTCCAAAGTGGATTTTAGTTAAATCAAAAGAAAGCAAGCTCTCGCTGCTTGTGCAGCTTACTCTAATATATCTATCTTCACAAAGTAGCATGCACAGCACTCTGTGACTGAAAACTTAAAAGCATTCTCTGTCACCCTGTGCCAACAGTGCGTGTGTGATCAACATCCTCCCTCTCTTGCCTTATTACTAGGACTTGAAGCTGGAAAATAATTGACTGAGGCCATCTGTTTGTTGGAGAAGAGTCCAAAGGAAAGTTTCAGTCCATGTTTGTGGGAGCTAGGATCTATCTATACAAAATCCATTTGTACTGTGTGTTTCAGTTCCCCCTCAAGCTCCTTCCTTCCGTTAGCTGTTCTGCTTCTGTATCTGATTTAGATAATGCCCATTGTCATTACTGGCAGTGAAGGAGAAAGTTCTCTCTATGTGTATGTTCATGCAGAAAAAATGATTAATGAAATTGCAACTCTTCTCTGGACTCCCCTCAATTTTCCTGCTCATGGATAGCTTTCTCCTTTCTCATCCACGTGGCTAGTCATGAGCTGATGTCCTATTTTTTGTGTCATTTCTCTAATTTCAGGCTCAGCTTTTCAAATATTCTATTTATGCAGGGAAAAAAAAAAAAAAAAAAAGGCAAAAGAAATCCTAGACTTGACAAGAGAATTGCAATTTTTTCCAGCTTCTTTGCAATTATCACTTATTTCAAGGTACTTAAATATATGGAGTAGTAGACCTGAACCAAGCTATAATAATTTCCCTCTTCTCTCAGAATCTACTCTTTATATTTAAATCACTTTAACTATAGGACATCAGAAGCCATCCATGATTAAGTGGAGGAACAAGTGCATGAAGTTACAACAGTACAATCACAAGAGATATTGTAACACGTTCTCCTTATTACTGCACAACTCTCTCTATAGATGCCCATTGGCATACTAGATACTGAACTGTGTAAGAACAGATGGGTTATCTTGACATGGGCTTTTTACTAAAAATACACAGGTCAATAGTTTGATTAGTACTCTGGATTCTGTGATAATGTATATAATTTGTTCCACAGACAGTTTAACACTATTAAAATTATTTTGTTCCTTTTGTGCCTGTAAAATCTTGCAACCAGCTAGAAAACACTGGCACTGTATGTGCTTTATTAATTATAAATGGGATTAAATAGCAAAGCTAATTTATTTTTTCAGTTGGTAAATCAGCAATTCAAGGGTTTATTCCCCTGGCAGTTAAGACATTTATAGTGCCACATACACAACATCATTTAGATTCTGATGGGTCAAATGTAAACTTTTCCAGGTTTATTTAGGGCTGAAGGATGTCTTAGATGACAAGAAAAACCTGTTGTTATAAATAGTCATATTTTAGTAGCACACTGAAGCCTGGCTTTGAAGAAGGTTTATGATCTGGCCTATCTTATTGTGCTGAAAATTAATTGTGGTTCCACATAATTGAGATATAATTCACTGACAGTACCAAACTGTGCCATAAAGCAAAGGAATCTGGCACTTAAAATATGGCCTGAAGGATTTTACTCATACTGCTGTTCAAGTTGATGGCAAAAACTCCTACTGATCTGAACACGAACTGAATTTTGTCCTAACTGTGCCTGTGAGAGAGACTACTTTTCTTTTAATGTAAATTGACATGTCTTAGTCTGACAAATTCTTTTCATTATGGGCACCAGGATTACTTTATGGCCTGAGGCATTCACAGCTCTAAACTGTTCTTGGCATTTAAAAAAACACAATAATTTTAAACCTATCCCCTCTCTTATTACATTTTTGGTCCTCAACTTCTCAGGCTTCTGCAAAATCAACCTCTGTAACATGAATCCTGAAAACATGAGCACTAGTATTGCACAGGGCAAGGGAGATGCACAGGAGCTGAATAATACACTACAGCGAATGCACTTTTTTTGCTGGTTCCTATCTGCAATGCCTGCAATGGAAATACCAAAGGGTAAGTTCAGGATTCCGTTTAGGCCAGTGCACTCACATTTTTTTTTGTTTAAGGATATAACAGAAGGCAGAATTGATTAAGTAAATAAAGTAAATATTTTCCAAGGGTATTTTTCTCCCCCATCTTCTAATTATGTATATATATATGTTTTTTAATCATGAACTCCTTTTACTTCTAAAGAGAAGGAAGAGAGGATGTTGCCAGACAGAATACCCTTCATATCTTTGCTATTATTTGTCAAGTACATGTATTGTGCAGTTTATGTTTCCAGTGTCTCTTTTAGAAGACATGACCTTCTATGATTTCCATGATATTCAGAAACTTACTCATGCCATGGCATAGATAGTAACAGTGAAATTGGTCATCTTGGTATAAAGCCGCCAATACAAGAAATATGACAGCTCAGACTAGAGTAAACTGTAAAAATTCCTTGACCACCTTTCCATCTACAAATGCAGGAAGCACTAATATTTAAGAATAGAGGAAATGGTAAAAGAGAACAGGGTTTTCCTGTTAAAAACTGTCATTAAAGCAAGAGGGAGGGAAAAAAGAACAGAACAGGCATCCTGATTTAGCATGTATTTGCAAGGAAGAATAATTTAGCCAATTCAATAAATAAATGCTTTGTCTTCTAATGAACTTCTCAGTACTGTTAAACCAACACTGAATAGAAGAAAAGGCTCAAGTATTTTCCTAGTAGAAAAAAAAGTTATTTTTAATATAAGTAAGGATATTTAGTACTGTACAGACAGACTGTTTGTGGGAGGCAATTATAAATATCTGTAGTATTTTAGTGGAAATTGTGGAACTTTTACTAAAAGTGGATTCTGCCCCAACAGCGAAGCTGGCTAGGTGGTATCACCTGAACAGTTTTATTCTTAAAACTGTAGCAGCAGAGAAATCAATTATAGATTCTCCCCCTCCGCCTCTCTCTTAGTCATATTTGAAGTTTTGATGCTGCGCTTTCCGTTTATTTGCTGCTGGCCTAATAATCCCCTGCATGCTGGGAAAACCTTTGTTCTCTGACAGAAGTAATAAAGCTGTCTGCACGATTCCCTCTTGTGAGACATGGAGCGCTCCCATTTTATTTAATTTGGTGGTGTGCAGCCTTTTCAAAGTAAATACTTCACAGGGACCAAATGTGGAATGACATCCCAGTGACCGGCTGGCGTGACCAAAAAAATTAAAAACTTGCCTATCATGAAAAAAAACCCCAATGACTCTCAATTTCATGTTCCCCTTCCCCCTCAAAGAAATCTGCATGAGAAACCTGGGTCAAATGGTTTTTAGCTCTCATTTCGGCTGGAGCATGTGTCTTCCTGTGGAAGTGCTTCTGCTCTCCCCTGCTCTTCATTCACTCATTCCCACTGAATGGCAGCATACAGAAAATGAAGAGATCTAAATGCCAGCAGGAGGCTGGCTGCTTTCTTCTAGGCATGTCCTGAGCCCAGTCACCCAGAACAACTTGTGATCCCTGGACAAAGACACTCACAGCAGGTGGCCATATCAAGAAATTTTCCTCCTGGAATTAGATATTATTCCAGGAATCACTACTGAGTCAAACATAATGCCCCATCCTGCTGGGTCAAGTAGGATTTCATTTCAATTTCTTTACACAACGATGCGTTTCATCTTGTCTGCGTACAATGACAGTGCTCAGGCATGAAATAAATTGAAGTGCTTGAAAGGCAGAATTATCCCTTGAACCTGCAGCATTCCCGACCCCAAAAACATACATTGTCAAGTGAGTTCCAGATAAGCAGGATCTTCACCGAGTGTTTGTGCTGCTTGGCTTCCTTTAATCATACTCCCTTTTGTAAAAGGGATTTTCGAGGGGAAAGATAAATCATTGCTGAGGAAAAAGGTCATTTTCAAAAGGCTTTAAGAGCTTCATTTTGTGTGGCTTTTCAAGGTGAAACAGGTAATTCAGTGCAGTGAAAACCTTTTGTATTCAACTTAATTCACAGTTCACACTACCAAGAAAAAAGTAACAAAATAAGCTTGAATAAAATTCATTAAAACTGTTCTGGTAGGTGTGTGAGCCACATTTTGTTGTTTGCTAATACATTGGCCTGAATATTGAAAAATAAATTTATGACTAATACTGAAGCTGTATATCCTGGCTTTAAATCATCTGTGCCTCCAATATTAGACCATTTTCTTGGTGTAGCACAAAAGGCATCAATCATTTCTTCTGGGAATCACTTTTGCAGCACATATACTGAATATACTGATACTGAGACATCCAGCCATATCATTGACATCCTGCCCACAACCAGACAGAGACTCATATTTTTTAGGATAGCAAATGTTTTGCAGTGTTTCATGGATAATGAGTCTGCCCCGGATACAGGGACTCTTTCTGTACCTCTTTCAGACTACCAGTGTAGACCTTCCAGATCTCTGGCCACAGGCCAGACATCTATCCTTGTTTGAGATATCTGTACTCTGTATTATAACCTCAAAATATGAGCTCAATGTAAGATTGACCAGATGAGCATACATAGCTTGGGTTAATAGACTAAGTCATGATCCTTTCAACTATAATGAATACACTTCTCTGTTCTTTCCATTTTTCCCACTGAACTGAGTATCCTCTAAAGCATGGCTGCATGCATTTCACTGGGAACAAGTGTGCAAAATGTTCATTAATATTGATTGATTCATCTACAGCTTTAAATAATAGCCTTTATCAAGAAAGTCCTCTCTCATAATGAGGACAAAACATTTTAAAAACATGCATCTGTATCAAAAAATAGGGAATACAGAAACTGATCTTGTTTGATTATTTGTTTGTCCCACACATAAAGTAATGTTGATCAAAATATGATCACCTTCAACACTGATCCTAAAACTACCGTAGAGACTAAAGATAGTAATATTTTAATAGAAAAAGGCAGAAATGCTGGTAAAAATGAAAGCTATTTTGTGAGATTTTTCCACTCTTTTATTTCCTCTTTTAGGGAAATAGCAACCCTAAGGAAATGCAACCAAGCTCTCAGAATATGCCTGATGAAAGATCTCATGAAGAATCATGCTCCCCAAGCTCATTGTCTTGTCCCTATCACATCTACTTTTTTAACCAAAGATATTACCCCTGCCTCCAAATACTTCTTTGTGGGATACCACGTGTTTATTAAGTACGTTACGGAGACTGTACATAGGACACAGGATGATTCATACTTATGGACTGCGGCAAAAAAATACTGAGAATCTAGTTTAAATTTTCATCATTCTGGGTGTCTTCAAGCCAAGAGCCACTGACCAAATGCCCTATTGATGCTCTTAATCCAGTTCAGAGGATATAAGTATAGTGCTGTTCATACAAAAAAAAAAAATAATCATTTTGCTCAATTATATTTATGATATTCTCGTGACTACAAGCAGTCATGGCAACCCTGGGGACAATTTTCCTTCATGATGATCATTTGAGTGGATAAACTGTTTCTGGAACATAGGATATAGTGAAGGTAGAAGAGAATAAATAGGGAAAAGGAAAAACATGGTTTCACTGAACTTACTATTAAGAGTAAAGCAGCTCGCGCAGTCATTGATGTCCTTTTTGACTACTCTAATGTAAGACTATTCTAAATTAATGTCAGATCTGTCTGTCCCTCCAGAAAGAAAAAATGTTGTCCTAGAAGTAACTTAAACACAAGGGCATTGCCCATTTTTATAAAACCTTTCTCTTCAAGGCCAATGGTAGATTTTTAACCTACAAAGCAAGGTATATGTTCTATTCCGTTGAAAATTTTGGGCCCAATCTACTAATTTTATAGCAAATGAGGGTCTCTCAGTTCATTCCAGTATCTTCAGAGAAAAGGTTACAGGGGAAATCCTAATTAATTTTCCTCAGTAGATAATTAGCCTATTAATGTGTCTGATTCATAAATATTCTTGAGTGGATTTACTTTATCAAAGTGGGATAGATCAGGAAAAAACCTTTTATACCAAAATTAAGTTTGTGACAAAATAAATGTATCAGTTTTCCGTGTTCCAGAGATTTTTGTTGTTGTTTGGTAGGGAAGGGAAGTTTAGATTTATTAACAAGCACTGTTTTTGTGGTAGTTTTTTTCAGTTATGAAATCCATCATTCTTTCTGCAAGGATAGTAGCAGCTTTTATAATAATCTAGTATTCTTCTGTATAATTATACACAATGCACTTACCACAACAGCTACAGTAGCAGAGATCAAACACATCTCTTAGACATCCCATCTTGTGTAAGGAAAGACACAGCATCTTTTTTCAGTAATCCTATCCATTGGCCATGGAACTTAGCAAACAGAAGATTAGAGATGAGATAAAATTTTGTGGTTATATTGTCTTGATCTAACACTTGCCAACACAAACAATTCTTGGTAATCAGAGTGCCAGAAAGCTAATGACCCTATGATTTCAGAAGACAGGAAAGAAATTGAGAGGACAATTTGTTTTCATTCTTAAAAAATTGCAAGCAGTTAGCAAACATGAAACAGCAAACAACACAGTTAATAGCACTGATAATTAAAACATATTGATATTTTTTGTCTCATTTCCTTAAGATAGTAAACTATTCCATTGAAAAAAATATAAGCCTAAACAAAATACCTCCCACACTGGGGTAGTGAAATCCCATAAATGTTTAGTTTATTCTAGAAAATGTTCCTCCCCCTTCTTCCCTTAGAGTGTTAATTCAATGTTTATTCTGAATTGCATCTGGAATACATAAAATGCTTCTTATTTCATGATTATGACTTGTCACAATTTTTCTACTTTATAAAAGAATACTTCCAGTTGACATTGTGTTGTTTCGCGGGTTTGTTTCATTTGTTGATTTCTATTGCATATTTTAATTTTTAAAATTAACATGAAATACTATTTCCATAAATGTGTGTTTATGCTGGGTCACCAAGAGAAATACAAGGAAAGTAATTTAAATCTCAATCACAAAAAATATTTTATGAAGAAAGTAGTCTTATTTTGATAAAATTCATTTTTTTCCAGCATCTGTTAATTAAAAGAAAGAAAACCACCTGTCACTTATTTTATATGTTAATTTTCTTGTCCTGCTGTATTGACATCAATAACTATATATTTCTAGGGAGGGAGTTTACAAGGCCTTTTTTCCTGTTTACATTAGTGATAAGCACATGCACACACAAACCCAATAGGTATAGTAATTTCTGTATTAATTCTTACCTGAAGAATAATTGGTAATTTGGTTGCTGACCCCATTTGGTGCTGAAGTGGTTCTAGGAATATCGGTTGAAAAGTTGTTATAGACTATGAGGAGCCTAGTCTTTATTTAAATGGAAAAACTGCATAAAAATAGTATCATTCTTGCAGAGTCTGGTTTTTTACTTCTTTTGTGTGCATATATAAAAATAGACAAGCATGAATTTGTGTAAGATATTCTTTATTTTCCAATTCTTTGATCTGTCAGGTGTAAGTTGGAAAGTTTCTTGAGTATATGTTCAGGAACATTCCCCTGCACCTTTTTTTTTCCATAGAGAATTTAGCTTTTCCTGCTGGACATACTAACCACCTCCAAGGGGAAGCTGTTCCATGTGGAATGAGGCATCCATCCTCACCAGGAACTTGTAAACCTGAGCCCTTGGGAATTCCAATTCCCACCTGTGAAGGCACCCAGCCTGGCTGCTCAGCACATCAGGACAGGGAGCATGAACTGGAACTGGAGTTATACTGCTCCCAAACACCAGCCCTCACTGGAGGGATACACCCAGCTAAGATGTGCAAAGGCAACCACTGCATCTACCTGGAATTCTGTAATTAGCCCTTTACAGAACTCATATGTTTTTCACTACCAACTCAGCATTACTGTGTACACCCATGAAACCCCTCAACTGAAGCAGTCTGCAAAACAAGCTGAATTTCTTCTATAGTACACAGCTGTAATGGCCACATTTTTTATATTTTGTTTTGTTTTGTTTTGTTTTGTTTTGTTTTGTTTCCTGTATTATGAGTTTATTGAAAAAAAAATCATGTCCCTGATTAAAAATGCTGCAATCTCTGCATTTTTGAATTAAGAGTGCAACGAACAAGAATCACCTATTTTTTCTATAGGCTCTGACTTGTAGGTACAGTTATGGTTTGATGAGTTGCGCGAAGTTCATCAAATCATTAGAGAGTTTGTTTTTCTCTTTTTAACTCAGTTCTCCTGTAGAACCTTATGATTTGGAATCACAGGAATATTGTTCAAGTGCTTATTTATTCAGTGTTCATGAAATGGAAATGAAAATTAAAGACATCTCCTCAGGTAGATTGCTGTAGATAGAGACATTATCATATTATCTTGAGCCAATCTTTCTATTCTCCCTCCGCTTTCTAAGCCTATATATGTGTCTGTGCAAAAGCTAAGAGTGGTTCTGTGTGATTTTTGGTGTTTTCATTCCCTGCTGTCAGTAAAGATTCACTTTATGTTCTTTTAGCAGGAAACTGCTTTGTTCAGCCATTAATACAAGACTATATTTTACTATGATTATTTCTGGTTTTATTGTTTACTCCTCTACAAGAGAATGAGATCTGACTCTGTTAGGCACTGTACACATACAAAAGAAAAAGACAGATCATGGCTCAAAGATTCTATGTCCTATAGATAATAAAAGCCTTAGTAGATAAAATACAAGGAGAAAAAAATGGAAGATTAATGATTAATGAGTGATACAATAAACAGTCATATCTACATGTCAGTGCCAAGACCATGCATTTAATGTACACACTTACACAAGGACCTGCAATGACTTTCATGTTTGTATATGTAAAATTCTCTCTCTTACCTAGAGAGATAGCAATGAATAAAAGATGTAAAAGTATATTCCTGGAACTCATGGTCAAAGAAGACATTTTACAGGAACCTCAAGAAAAGCTACCAATAAATACCACCCAGACATCAAAATAAACTAATTGAATTGAGTAGTATATTTCATAACAGAAAACAGTTTATGAAAAAAAAATATTAAGATGACATTCAAAAGCCAGTGAGAAAGAACGGTGTATGTCATTTGAAGTTCTTTATATATAAGGTTAATAATTCTTATATAAAGACAAAGAATTCCCATGTGACCACTTATAGGAAGTGTGTTTGAAAAACTTCATGATTTCTTAATTTTCCTAAATTCCATCCATAAGCATGGAGTGTTTGGATTCAAAAGTGTCACTTAGCTATGGAATAGAAGAGTTATATAACACCAAAAGAAATAAATGTACAACTTACTAACTTTAGGGACCCAGTCTTTCTCAATTTTAAAAAGTAAAGGAAGAAAGTCTTCACAAATAATAATGCTAGTTTATAATTATATTATTGCTATTGTTATACCAGTAATACTCCTAACCTACCAGACATGCACCACCAACTACTTTTAAGCTCTGAGTACAATATTGGAGACTGAAGTTTTGCTAGTTCTGTTAGAAGTGATCATAAGATTTTATTGAATTGATAGTAGCAAGCATTTTTAATTATAGTACACTTTTCTAATTGATCTGTAAAGACAGTTTTCACAGGTACAAAGGCATGACATCGATAAAAAGCCACTAGATGTTCCTGTACATTCGAGGGCGTTAAGGAGAATGATAATTCTCCAAAAGCTCTCACTGTTGTACAGCATTGGCACCAATATAACTTTATTTTCTATGATCTGCTAGTGAAGACTGTATATTATTTTTATGCCAGTGGAAGTCATGTTGGTTCTTCAAGATGAACTTACATTGGCAATTGCACTGTTAAGGAATTCCTTCAGATCTGAAATCTGTTGATAGGAAAAGCCAACTTACTAAGTGTACATCAGGAGTCACAGTTCTGATGGCAAAGTTGCTCTTCTTGAAAGATGAAGGATCAGGAAAATGGAGCAAAATCACTAGAAGAATTAGCTTGATCCTATTTCAGTCCTAGCAGTAAAATTTATGGTAATACACTACAACCATTTGGAATATAAGATATGTTTTGCAAAATATAGAGCTATGCTGTTAGATTTAACACAGAGATAATGCTATTGCCAATGAAGTAAACAAGGAAAAGAAAGTCAGGGGCCATGTATTGTAGTTCTGATTCTCTGTGAAATAAAACCCAAGGACATTGAAGAATGGTTGTTCTGCTTCTTTAATCCAACAGCTGTAAACATTGCAATACCCTTGTAATTGTAAAGGAGACAAGATAATGGGATTAAACTTTGAATGGTGACCAAAGTGCTTATCAATAATATGAAGTGTGACTATTGCTACTTGTCTGCAAAATATGAAACATTTTCTATCAGGCAGGAGATATGCTTAGTCAGCAGCAGATTAGACTAAATGATAGATTATTTTTTTGCTGGTTCTCCTACAGAAATGGAGAAAATTCCATTTTCACTAATTTTCAGTATATGCTTATTCCACATACATGAAATTTTTCCCTGCAAATGGATGAGTTGCTGAGATGTCTCACAGGCATAGGCATGTCTGTTAATAGCAAAGTGAGTGTGGGGTAGCAGTACCATTTCATATCAGGCATGACTGGAAAGCAGCAAAAATTGCAAGAAAAAAATAATCTTGTCATTAAAAAGATCAAAGATCACTTTCAGATACCTGCAGTTCACTTAGAAGAGAACTTTTGCAGCAGGCAGAACACATCATGATGCTGCGGCTGAGTGATACGGAATGTGTAAAAAGGCAAAAATATCAGATCAGTTCAAAGACTTAAAGCTATATTGGACTATGAGAAACCCATCCCTATGTCTTTGATTTGAAAAATTTGCTTGAGAAAACTCCTTTGTGTAGAGATAGACACTTGGACATTTAGGAGCTTGATGTAGGTATTCATTTTTTCATTAATGACAGAATTTTTTGTTCCTTGTGATCAGCAATGTGCTTTGCATCCTTACAAAAGTATATGGGATTCACTGCTGGCCTTCAGTGTATGTATTTTAAATTATACTGGTGAAAGAGAAAAAAGAAGAAATCCCTATTAAAACAAACAAAATATTGCCTGTTCACATTTGCTTTAAGACCACTGAAGATTATTAACAGTTTAGTCAAACATCTGTCAGGGATAGTTTAGTTATATTAGCTCTGCTATACGTACTAAATCGTCCAGTCATAGTGAATTTCAATTGGTTTATGCATAGAGCATTTAAAAAATCTAAAAATAAGAATGGTGTTTATAAACAAGAAGGAACTCTCAGAATTGCTAGCTGGGGTGCAGTAACTACCTGCAAATGTCAAAAGCACATAATGATTTAGATGTCCTTTTCTTTGGCTTTGATTTCAAGTAGTACATCACTACTTTGTGACCTACAATTAAGACCATGTCAAGACATAAATGACAACATATGAAAATATGCAGTTATAGAAATAGAGGAATAACAGTGAATTAATGGCAAGAACAAACAGATCAGCCTTAAATCCGTTGCCCCATTATTTTTTTTTTTACAGAACTATAACATACTTACATTCTATTCATTTTTGTATATATCTTAAATATAGCATTTTCATTGTGTGACAAGACATATTAAAACCGTATAATGGAATTTCAAGGGTAATAGATCAGTTTAAGAATGATGATTCTTTTGTTTGTTTTAAGCCTGTTGCCTCGTAATTTCATCAAATATTACCCTGACGATGTAGTGGGAAAAACAGGTTTCCCATTAAACTTCTTTTTAGAAATCATGATTTTGTAGGATTGCATCCTACCACACTTTGTAGCCTCTGTTCTAAACTAGTCTTTATGTATAAACACTTCCATATTTTTTACTTTTCTATGTAACTTTTCTAGTTCTCCTAGATCTTTCGAGAGGTGGGTTAAAAATTTCAAAGAACAAATCTTAGAAAGAAGTTTGATAACCTGAATGATTTCTTCTATTAAAAATAAGTTTTCTTTTAACCAGTTACACATGTAAAAATAGGTATGGTGGATTCCTAACATACATAGGTAAGGGATATATTAGGAGGTGAAGATTTTGACAGTGTAGGTAAGCCACAATATTGATGATACACCACCCCACTCTCCCGCTTTCCCACATAATGTATGTCTGTGGCAACAACGGGAATCCAAGTCACTCTATCGCTCTCATTACCACACATTAGATAGGCCAGGAATCACATAGCTGATGCTGACATGTAATGAAGGGCTAGAGACAAAATGTATACTGAGAGTACAGCTGCATCAGTACTAACTTTAAAACTTGCATATGCTGGTTGTCATTAGAATTACTGTAAAATATCTCAAGGCTTTCACTGAGTCTCTGATGCAGCAAGTTCTTAAATACATGCCTAAAATGAAGAACAGAGGGGAACATCAGCTATGATGGCCAAGGATTAGAAAAGGAAGCAATGTTTATAGGAAGTGAGTGATCTTTCACTAAGCTAACTGATAATTGAAGAGAGAAATGGATTTTGTGCCTGGAAGTTTGCCTTTCTTTCCCTAACTATATCATTTAGTTTATCCAAAGACATTTCTCCTCTCTGCAACACTTGCTGAACCTAGAAGTTTAAGGTGTCAGCAAATCTGATGAAGTCAGTAAAGATATTTATGTAGTTACATTTCAAATGCACCTAGTCACTTTACTGAATAGACACCTGAATTACGTCAGACTGTAAAACAGAAAGCCTGTGATGTGGACATCACCTCTCTTTGAGATTTATTTAAAAACGCTTTTGTTAACACCTGCATTCTGTGGCATAATTCCCACACTGTGGTTGCCAGTCAAGCAGGTTTATAAAGTCAATAGGCAGCAGGCGTGCCTTTATATAGTCCCTAATTACCACACAAATGTGGTCTTCTTTTTCATGGCCCCAACTTTTACTAAAAGCAGAAGACACCTTGTGAATCAAAATAGCATTTGCATCGCAGTGATGGAGCTTGACTCAGATACACTTCCTTGAGGAAGGCTTGAGTTGAGAAAATGTTACTAGCTCCTCACACTCACAAGTGCCAACGGGGAAAATAATTTAAAAGTTGTACATTTAAAAGTAGCATGCACCATTAAGCTGAGTCTGCTCTTGTGAGGAAGCATGAATTGACTGATTTATAAAATACACTGTTCTTAGTGCAGCAGTGTGGACCTGCACGTGGCTTGCGAGCCTAATAGGGAGGGGAGGAGAGCTATTTGTTTTGTGGTGTCAAACCATTCTGCTGTCTCTGAAAGGAAACTCATCTTGGGATAATGAAAGAGCAGGCATAGAAACTCAAACAATAGTAGCTGGATCTTAAAAAAAAAAAAAAAAGCCCACAAATAATTTATTTCCTTCCTTTTTCATAGACTTTCATGTATTAAAGTGTCCATAATATTATTAAACTGGTGTGTTCAGAATAATATGAAAGAAAATGAGATCATCATATTCAAGCTGACAGGCAGTTGTACTGAGAACAGCCAGTGTTTCTCCCCTTGGTCCAAAAGATGCTGTCTTATGGTTCCAATTTCTTCCTCATTTTAAGAAAAACATCAGTTCATTGTCTGTATTTACAAGAGCCTCATTGTATCTGTATTCTCTTTAGTGTTTTGTCATTTTAGAGCAGAGAATGAGAAATATTTTAGGTTTGCACTTGTAAGTTTGAGATGAGTTTTTCAGCATCGGTTTTATTTGACATGAGTACAGATTATTTGCACTCCTTGATCAATCCTTCATGTGGACTCTTTTCATGGCTTTCTAGTGCAGTTGCTCAAATGTAAGCCCTGAGTGCAAATAAGCTTCTTTTTCCTTGGCTATTCTGGCTGTTACTGAGACAGTTAAAGCCTAAACTATGTTAAAACTGCCAGATGATATAGGTAAAGATATTAAAAAATCTTTTCTACTTACTTGATTGTGAACCAAATGTATTTGTATCATACTATTTGCATGGAATTTGAATATATTGAAGCCACAGTTGCTACCCTTATACTATATGGAGAAATACCATTTTAAAACCCAATTGGCAGGAAAACACCAGAGAAATAGAATAGGGAAAGCACTTTGCACTGTAAGTATTATACTATCTTACCAAAGGATAATTAAACTGAAATGATCAACTCTTTATCATAATAAAAAGAACATTGAGTATTCTATGGAGCAAAGAGGTATTTTTGGCATCTGGCTGCAGCTTCTCTACAGACACACAATGTAACATGAGTACTAGTTCAGGAGTGCTTGCCAACAACATTGTGTTAGAATAATGTTGGAAATTCATTGTTGTTGCTATTGTTGTTAGTAATAATATTAGAATTATTATTTTTAAAAATATATTTTTAGTAATATATTGAGGATAAAATCAGGATGCACAAGTTGTATGATGGAGGTGGCTTCCTAAAGTTTGATGCTTACATTCAATTATACTTTTATTCTGAGCTTTCTTTTGTCAACAGTTTTAGGGAAATTGGAACTGGCTTATGGGAACCCTACAGTAAAAATAGAAAAGCTGCAATAGAAAGAATGTGGGCAACTGATAATGAGAACAGATTGTCTTGTTCTTTCCCCCTCTGCCTTTGGTTTCTTATTTTTTCCTTCTCACAATAGCTGACCAAATAGTATGGTGTCCAGGAGGAGAATGTCAACAATTACTGGAAATGAGAAAGTCCTTTCTCTTCATTGATTATTGTAATTAATCTTAACAGAGGGATGCAGTGAATCATATATTAAATGGCTCAGTAGGTTAGATAAAAACTGGACAGAATTAAAAAGAAGAAAAACAACAGTAAAAATGAGACTGGTGCAGATAAATAACAGAAAATTTTAAATGGGAGCCAGCACTTTCACTTGTCATTAAAAATACAATATAATATCAAATGGATGGCCACTTTCAACTTTGTTCCAGAAATGAACTGGATACTGTCTTCATTTTGGGCCAGCTGATCCAAATGTAAACCAACCGTATTGAAAAACTAAATACATAAAAGAGTATTTCACTCCCAGACGAAATGTACACCAAGGTTTAGGTGTCTTCCTTGTATGGAAAAATGATTGCAAATAGATATTGTGAAGTACTATTTGACACTGAGGTCATGCTGCTTGCATACATTCTACACAAGAAAGAGCTCTTTATGCTCACTCAGTAGCAAACGGTTGCTGTTACTATTTGAACTGATTAAGGTATAGTCTAAAAATGCACTTTTGCCTTTTGAGATGGTTTCATTAAGGCCAGAGTGACATAATACCACACGCCTGTAATTCAAATTTGTTGCTACTGAGGCAAGAAAAAGCAAGTGTGCTTTTTTTTTTTTTTTTTTTTTTTGTGCGTTAAGCAGATTTACTCTTTAACTGTGAAGCTTCAGTGGATGATTATGACATCAAAGTGTGACAGACAGTGATTATGTACTGCAGGGGGAAAAGACGGATAAAAACAGACATTTAATTCCCTTAGTTTAAAGAGATATTATCCCTGAGTAGTAGGAAAACTATGTATTCCATCTCTTTTATTTAGGAAAAACCAACTACTGATTTAACCAGCTTGCCTTATCTGAAAGTTTTTCTTGTAAAATCTTAATTGTAAACTCATTCCCTTTCTTGAAGTATTTTATCAATAATTCATTTGATTTTTGGTTTTTCTTGACTTTGAGATTTAATGCAGGCAGCCTGCTGTTCTCTTTACCAAAGACCTCATCCATAACTCTGCCTATGCATGACCTCTTTTCCCTTTCTTCCCTACTGTCCCAGAGAAGCCACAGGACTATGGAAACAATTTTAAAAATCCAACATACTGGATACAGAAACTGAAGAATCTAAGTAATTTAACAATGATTTAAGAATTTTTGTCTTCCTCTGAAACTGGGAAGTATTTTTTGAAATTTTTATCCTATTTTATCACATAATTGAAAAGAGAACATACAAAATATGATGCAAGGAACATAGGATTTGATACAGATCGCTCTGAAGTCACTGGAAAGATTTTTGTTGGATCAAGTCTTTGCTGCTGATACAAGTAACAGCTTCATCATTCTGTTTTACCTATATTAATGGAATGTTTGGATTCCATTTTAAGTGGCATGAAATATGCAGAACAACAAATTGCTGACAAACATTACAAGGAGACACAGACAGACAATGCCACCAACTAAATTCAAAACAAGTTTTGGCATTAGCTCAGAAGACTTTATCCCATTAAATGTAAGGAAGGAGAAAGATAGGGGCTGTCAGGGCGTTGTGGATTTAGTCACTGAGGGGAGAAAAAAAGAAGAAAACATCAGAAGAATCCTCTTGATCTAGAGCCAGTATATACTGTTTAAGTGCCAGGCTTCAATCACATGTTCTTTAATGAAGATTTTTTTTTAATTCTTCTTTGACAAAGCAAAAGGGATAGTTATGAAAGCAAAATAATAATAACACTAGATTATCTGCTTTTTAGTGCTGCTATTCCTTGTCAAATTCTCCACTTTTAAAAATATCTCTGATTTCTGCTTTCACAGATAGTATAACAAAGCAAATAGCTGCTGAGGGCCTTTTCTTTTGAGCATGCTATTGAATGCATTTTTGTGAAGAGAAAAGAGTTCATAAACAGTTTGTGGAGAGAGGAGGAACAGATGACACGAGGACAGAAGAGCAGGAGTGTGAAGTAGGAGACATAGCTGGAATTGTTATAAGCGGCCAGTTGTCTCTAATGTGCTGAGATTCATGTTGTGTTACAAAGGGAAAACAGAGGGGAAATTTCCAGTAATATGCTGAGGAAAAGCCAGAGGAAAAGCCTGCCTCCACACAAATCAGTGGCAAACATGTCTCAGCTGAAATGGAGCCTAGATGTCACCTAAGTTTTTGCCAGCTAACAATGGTGTGTCCAGCCCCAGTGTTAGACTTTGTATATAAACATTCAGCATAGCTTAAAACTCCTTCTTGACTATAAAGCCTCCTCTTTAGGTTCTGGAGAACACCTGCATAAAATTTTTAACCTCTCAGCCTTCAAAATGTGTTTGCTTTTGTAGTACCTGTAGATTCCTTCTCCATTTCTTTCTCTGCTACCTTTTATTATTTCCTCTCCTTTCTGAAATTTTGAGATCTTGTTCTCCAATGGCAAAAAATAAGAAAAAAAGGAAAATAATTCCAAATGAGCTTTTTCCAGTCCATACCACTTGATTTTACAACCCACTGTATCCTAAACCAAAACTGTACTTCCACGCAGCTGGAAATCCTGTGACGACTGAACACCAGATTTTTCTAGCATCTCTATGAGTATCAGTGTTACACACTTGGCTTTAACTCGGAGAGAACATCCAGTTAGGTGTGTTAGCCATCCTGCATCAGGAGCATTTAACTTAAGACACCTTCAGAAACATTTTAGCAGTACTTGCAACATACACTAAAATGGCTCTATTTTTAAACAAAGAGGATAGAAACTGCAGATTCTTAATTTGCTTTTAAACCTTAGGATACCTTGTAAGGCGGGAGGAGGGGGAAGGGGGAGGGGAAGATAAAAAAATAATCCTAGAACAGACAGTCTCCAATGTACAAAGTTAGAAGCACACCCTAAACCCTTGTACTGTCTGCAGTTTCTGGAATGATTGCAAGGGTTTCCTACACAACTCACATAACCATGAGGGAATTTTAAAGAAGAATTTATCCCCTATATATAGATACCTGGAAGGCATTTATAGAAAAGTGTCATAACATGCATCTGATCTCTTCCCAAATGCACTTTTGCAATCATTATATATTTAGGAGAAATTTTTAAGCTAATGATTTTAGACATGTAAACACGTCAGTAACTTTTCCTAGAGGATCAAGAGAGGAATAATAAATCAAAAAGCATTCAGATGGTAAGAGAGGAGATGCTATGTGTTATTGCAATGAACACTGAATGACATGCATGCATTAGGATGACACCTCAGAAAGATTAGAGCATTTCTCTCTGATTATTGTTAATGTAGCTCTTTATATTAAAAATTGGGTTTTTCAGAGGGCACAGAAAGCAGGCATTGTTGCCTGTGTAATGTGTTAAACCTGTCACATTTTTCATTCTTGATTTTCTGTCACTTTTATTATTTTATCGTCTAGCTTCTGAAACTGTTAAGAATTTTGGTAGACTTCATGGAATCCTGATTTTAAGAACACAAAACAGGAAGCTATTTTGAATGCTCCCACTTGATCCATCTTTGTGCTGGCAGCACAATGCCTGTAAAATCCACCTGCTGGAAGTCGGGTGGTTTATGCAAAGGGATGTCATGGTAATTTGGAAACTGCTGAATACAGAGTGAAGCCTTTTCCTGCCCCCAAACCTGCCACACCAGTTTTTCTAGCTCATTACATGCCAAAACTTTTGATTGATGTGCTCACTTCAGTCACGGGTAATTTTAACTCCTATATTAAGTAGCTGCAGCTTCCACTCCATTATATTTCCTCGTATGGGGCAAATCAGAGCTCAAGCTTGGCCTGTATTGGTCTGACCTAAAAGCCAGAGTAAGCCTTTGTTCATTTTTGCGTAGGCGGCAAGCCAATATTTCAAAACAACCTAGTCAATCACACTGCCTTTTCTTAATTGTCATGATCCCTTGAATTGGAGTGTTTGGGAACTACTACATAGCATTTTTTTGGAAGCCCTAAGAAGATAAGAAGGTTATTAAAGGATTTCTAGATACGAATGCAAACTTTTTCTTGAACTTTAAGTAGGCTGTTTAGTGCAGAACAGTGACTGCCTTGCATTGTGGCCAGTGGGATAGAACTCCTATTTTGCACAGGCTTGTTGCTTAATTTGTTTTGGGAACAAAGAGAAGCAGAAGAGAAACACTGGGTTTTCTCTCAGAAAAAAAAGTTCCACGTATAGTCCTATAGATACTAGGCTACATTTAAAGAGTGGAACAATTGCCTAAAATGGGTTTCAACTCTCCTATGGCTCTTTAAAAGGCACCTTATCTAAACCGATTGTTTAGATTCTCTGTCTTGCAAACAGGAAGATACCAGTTTATCATAAAATTAGTGTGTTAAAATAGGTAAGTCTTTAGTGGCTTTGAAGGGAAAGAGCTGATATGTGAAATGTTTCTCAGATCTGATTTCTACGCTCAGGTCTAGGGCTATAGATCATCCAGTCACCTAAAGATTAGAGATTAGACACATTTTAAATTCTTTAGGCAGCAAGAAGATCTCCTTCATTTAATCCTGTTTCAGATACCAGTACTGAAAGGAATGCTGTTAGGTTGAGATGCACATTTACAATAGGATAGTTCAGAGGAAATGGTATCCCTGAATGATTTGTGGGCCTCAATCTCTGGTTTAGATCTGTAACTAAAAATCTGTGTAAAGACATTTGATGGAACATTAAACATTCCATGTCCTACCAATGCTTCACTGATGAAGTTCAAATGAACATTTCAAATATAGCTGTACACATTTACTTAACTGGGTTGGTTAAAAGTAATATAGACACATATTATAAATGTGCATAGTCATGCCTGGCTTCATTTTATGTTCTTTATAGAGCACAGACTCTTAGCACCTTTGAAATGATCTGCTGGAAGGATTATTTAGGCCCTGTAAAAAGCCATAATGTTAAAACCAGAGCATAATTTAACATAAAGATTGTGATTCATTTAACTGAACAAACCCATCAGAAATGTTGCTATATCTATCTTTGAGCTAATTATGAAGCTTGAAGCAACTTTTTTTCATCATCAGACACAAGCAGGCTCTTACTGAGACTAGCACACCTCATGCTAAGATAGTCAACTAATATAGGCCAGGCTAATTACTTCCAAAAAGGCTCTGATTGTGTCTTCTGTTTGGAAGAAAGGGAGACCAAGGTATACAGATTGGATGTACATCTCTATACTAGTAGTGCCAAGAGTTAGATAAGATGAATCCTTTCCAAAGAGATGTAAAAATCTAGTAGCACAAACAAGAAGCTACCTATGGAACATGTCAGTTTTAGAAGAATTTCTGGGATACTTCATTTGTTCAAAAAAAATACTTTGCAATGTTCTATGGATCAGTTAAAAGTTCCTTGCTTGGTACTCCTGTTAATTTAAACATTCTTCCTCTATTCTCTTTCATCAATTCCAAAGTAATTTTGTGGGGGACAACATTGGTATGTCAAGAATATAGACGTTTCACTTATGAAAGTACCTACTGCTTTCACCTCTTTGTAAAGAAACAGGGAATAAACTGGGTCCTCCAATACAGGATTGTTATAAAAAGATTCTGCCAAAGCAGAAAAGCAAATGAAGAACCCATTCTGTGTTAAGATGACAACAATGAATTTCTTTATCAGGAAAGGGTTAGGAGAAGTTCTACATTATGCCCAATAAAAGGAAATTACATTGCACAAAAGGAAATAAACTTACATTTTAAAAAATATACCTACAGTGACTGATCTATTCTGTCTGCTGTAAGAAACTCCATGTCACTTATTGCATTATGAAAGTACACGTGCCACCTTTTACAAGGAATCAGATACACTTATCAACCTTTACAAGTTTACAAAATCAGTGGTAGGAATATTGATGCAAGGATTGATTATATCATTGCCAGTATCTAAGTGTCATTACCACTTCTAACTACCGTGGTATAGATGCTCAATATGTTAACTCATACAAAATACGGCTTTCTCATACAAAGATTGAATAAAAAACTAAAAATATTCAAACTGAATTAACTTACCACAAATTTATTCTATAACAGTGTCTAGAACGAGGCAAAAGTAGTCTGTCTTTTGCAGGAAAAAGGCCAACAACAGCATTTTTAAAAAAAAGAATAATTACATAAACATATGTAAGTTAATTAAAAGGCACTTAAGCAAGGATAAACAGGTGCCAGAGAGATTAAATTAGCCACATTAGAGGCTCTCTATATATGGCACAAATAAAGAAATAGACTCTAAAGGGAGATGCCATAAGCCATACTGTTAAAAACTCAGAAAAAAGGAGGTTATTGAAATAATAAAATCAGATAAAAATAGGGATGAAAGATGCCTCAGGCTGTCATTTAAAATGTCCCCTTGCACAGTCAGAATCAGCTGTGCCTATATAACGTCCAGTGCGTATATTTCTATGCTGTTCTGGAAGACCTCTATTACTGGAAGCAACCTTCATTTCTAACCTAATTCGTAGATTCATTATGATTGCACTAGGAAGCGTTTCTTTCCATGCTGCCTGAAATGTTCTTGCTGCTGTTGAAGGCTCTTGCTACTCATCCTAACCACTGTGGATGTGGAGTACAAAGTTCTTTTCTTCTTGCAGTAGACTCTTGTGTACTTGACAACTATTTTAAATGTCCCCATTCAGTGTTCTCAATGGACTTTTGAGTGTTGTTTTGGGGGTTTTTTTACAGCTCCCCCATCCATGCCCCCCCAACATCCTCCCCCCAGGCCCCGACACCCCCCCCCCCCCCGCTTTTGGCTCAGTCTCCTCAGTCTTACAAACATTCCTCCAGTAATTCTTTCTACTTTTGGACTCTATCTCCATGGTCAGCATGTCTCCTGAAGTGAAACATTCCATGTCTCCTGAAGTGAAACCGTCTCCTGCAAAAAGAAAAGGGAGAAAGTGGCTTCTAATCAAGGAGAATAAAAAGCTCTAGAAACATGAGCTATGGAAAGTTACTCATAAACCAGTAAGGCACGCCACAGAAATATGACAAAAGGTGACTTGCCAGGAGTATGCAGTATTTCCAAAAACTTCACAAGCAAGCAGCTGCTGAGCTAGTAATGATCAAGGTATGAAAGAAGCATGAAAGGAGAACATTATAGTGAGACTAACTCAAGTATTGCATTTATTTTCACTACAAATCAAGAGAAGCACCCACAAGGATTTTTATTTTGAAAATAATAAATATTTTAAAAATAAATTTCTCCTAATAAAAGGGAATGAGTTTGAAAACTGCTCTTAAAAACAAATAAATGCAAAAGTGATATTCATGAGCATTGTAAAGAAGCTTATCTGTGGAACTTCTGGATTACTAAATTTGTTGTTAACATTTATCTCAATAACAGAAAAATACATATGGTAAATTTCTTACAGTCTTTGACAAAACCTCCAGGTGAATTTTGGGAACTGTCAGCCTAGGAATTTAGGTTGTTGGTTCAAGTGTTACGGAAAATTGGAGTGAGATTGCTGAAGTAATTACTTCCCAGGATTTGTCCTACCCCACTCTGAAAATTTGTTGTCTCTGCAGTAGGGCAGCCGACATAAACTATTATAACAAATCAGCTTTTATTTCAATTCACAGAAATAATAATAATAATAATAATAATAATAATAATAATAATAATAATAATAGCTGAAGAATCAAGTCTCCCAAAATAGTTTCAACCACGATGCAAATCAACACCTCCTGCTCTGCACCAAAATGTGGTAATAAAGAAAAAGATAACATATGTATAGAAAACATTGGCACACCAGACAGTTAGCCAGGCTTTTGAGGAGCTGAGTTTCTTACTGGACTACCCCCCTTAGCTTCTCAACAACTTTATAGAAAAGACTGACTCAGCCAGTAAAATTAATTTAGTTGTTCACTAAAGACTCTTAAAACCATATAGTATGTCATTCCTCCCATGTAGTGACATGACAGGGAATGGCAGTTATTATAAAATTATTTTGGACAGTCAAATTTAAGGAGATGGAATTTAGAAAGAGGGCACCCAGGCTATCCTTGAAGAAAGGGAAAATTAAGAAATAATTAAAGGAATAGTTTTTTTCTTCTTTTATGCTTGAGGAATAGAATTCACAATCTCAAGAGCATATGGAGGTCACAAGATTTAACATGTTAAAATATGGAGCCGATTTTGACATGGATGCCTAGTTATTCACTAAACATCTTGATACAGGCTCCAAGGCTGTATGAGCCTCTAGGTTTTAGTACAGAACAAGAAAACTTTCACACATCTGCAGATTTTAAATAAAACCATAAATACTCAAGGAACATATTTTTTAGGGATAGCTGAAATATCATCAAGTTTCTAAAGTCCCTTTCTTCATAGAGATTTGAAGTTTAATGTAGATAAATCATTTCTGTAAAAGAAGAAGCTGATACAGTTATACAGATACTCTGGAAGACTTCAGCTGTGTTAACTTCAGGGATAGTCTGAGATTTTTGACAGCCTTGAATATGGCTTTCACTGTTATTTAACTCCAAAGAGAGGTTTAATACTTTTTTCTTTTGCTATCAGAAAATGTTTGCCTTGGGAAAATAGTATATATCACGATTAACAAACTCCTTTCATTTCACTATTGCACAAGGGTTGTTTATATGTGGAAAGCTGGGATGATGATCTTATTCTGTGTCTAAATCAGGTTTGGTTCAATTTAATAAGCAGAGGCATCTATACTAGAAACACTTTATCATTATAGAAATACCAATACAGTAAACCAGCAGAGTGCTCCTAATGGAGCCATTATCAAACTGAACCTTTGTATCAATGTAATACATTCACTGTCTTGAAGCAAATCAAGCTAAAGAACATCGTTGCTGGTAGAATAGAATCCGTAGTAGGGATTTATGCCAGCTCAGATGCAGAAGTTTAAGTTCACTCTCTGTACCTTGGCTATTTGAACTGTAAAAGAGTCTTTAAGGTAGACATGATCTAAGTCAATTGGGAACAAGCTCGGGGGAAATAATAAACCAGGGTGAAATTGAAATAAGTGTGTTTAATGAAATCATATGGGAATAAAAAGTGGATTAATTTCAGTGTAAATTTGGAGTAAATTTCTTGTATGTATATACAACCTTTGTGCAGTCTAAATCTCAGCTTTTTCCTTACTAATTCTCCCAGTTCTACCTTGAAATGTATTTTATTCAAGCTCAGATATCAGCTTTCCTTCAAGTATAGCCTTCACATATAAGCAAATGTATGTCAAGCAATTTAGGAATATGCCTGAAAGAAATATGATTTTCCCTCCTGAATCAATCAATCCTGTCTTCTTCCTATACTACCTATACAATTCTTATAAATGATACCTTCACGATTCTACTGGGAGGTTAAGTAAGTGAAATGTTAATGCAGTTCTCGTATGAGAGAAAATACATGTAGATTCCCAGTGCTCTGTAATCATAACGCTTCAACATCATATTCATATTCCTGAAATACTGACTGCCTAAGATATTGCAATGTATATTTCTTTTAGGAGATTAAAATAAATTTTAAAAAAAGAAAAAAAAAAAAAAAGAAACAGCTAGAATCAGTGTCATTTTGTGAGAACCAATTTCATTAATTCACTGCAATTGGAACCTTGCAAAGGATTTACAAACAAAGGGGTGGGAATTACGATTAACATGTTCCCTTGTCCCTGAGCAAGCCTCCCCTTTGATCTTTACAGATGACAGCAGATGTGTCTTAGGAATTAGAATGTAATGCAGGCATCAGCTTTGATTGATGGAGGGGTATCAGGGCTGAGCGAAAGGAAACTCTTCAGTCAAGCAGGCATGTGCCACTGTATTTATTGCACTGCCCCTCTTCCTACTTCTTTCCTGGAAGAAACCTTTACACCCAGGTTCAGCTTGTCATTAGCAATGGCACTACAGATGGGTGTTTTTCTTTTTTAGCTATGATCTCTGGAAGCTGTGTTCCATGTCAGGTGCTCCTTTCTTTTGACCTACTTTGGATTGCAGCTTTGCCTTTAATAAGAACACGGTACTTTTTTCACAGGTTGATAGTCACTAATGCAGATACAGCCTGGGAGGGGAAAATAAAAACAAAAAAACCCACCCCAAACCAGAGAAAATATTTAGGTTCCAATTTCTAATCTGAAACAAGGCAGAGTAGAAATAATTTTAGGTGTATAAATAAAATATTTCAGGTATGGAAAGTGATACAGCTGGCCTGTGCACAGGCTAATTTGCTCTGTTTCTCATTTATGAGTATTAGTACTAGTCCATGGAGTAGATAATAATCATAATAAAAAAATACTAGCAAAGTCTCTGTCAAAAAACCAATGTCTTTAGGAATAATTTTTCTGAGACTGTACAAAATGACATGGATCAAATGTCTTTAAAATAACTGCAGGTGCTTGCATCAGCTGAACCTCAGAATCATTATTTAGGCTTTGAAAAGTGCCCCGAATTAATTTGCTAATAATTTAAATTATGCTTAAAAAGTAATAAAGGTAGTGTGTTTCACGGCAATGGTTGTTGCCTTGTGACTGCTCAGCTGACAATCATTTACCTTCCAAAGTGTCTTCAGATTTATGGTATCGTACCACAATGGTCTTATGTCTTAAAATAAAAGGGGACTTTTACTGTTACTTGCATGTGTAATTCTTCTGTTCCAAATCCTGGGCGTGAAGCTGTCATATGTGGAAAAAAAGCTCCAATGGAATAGTATATAGAATAGAATTCTGGAAGGAAGGTGAGATGTTTGATGTGCTGATTTGCATGAAAAATTCTGTGATGATCTTATTTTAGAGTTTTATGTCATAAGAATGTTTGTGTAGGCTAGTTTAGTCATTCCTACAATAGGTGAGTCAACAGAAAACATAAGCATATGGCTAATTTTCATTATATACGTAACTCAATTCCTATTCAAGAAAGCAGGTTATGGTTTAAAATATATTATAAAGCATATCATATTATCAAAACAGGCTCTTTTCTTCAAGAATTTAAGTGGTTTGCCATTTGAGATTTGAGAGAAGAGCGAAATTAGTTTTGTTTTTCTGAGAGAGGAAGGAAAAGAAACCCTTCTGTTTTGCATAAAGATGTCTAGGCAATTTATGTAACACTTGTAAAACTCCTAAAAATCTAAAATAGCATTTCTTAAGTAACTGTGGCTGAACAGGAAATGTAGCAAGAAGCAGGAATCTATCGAACCAGTTAGAGCTTTTAAGAATGGCACGTGTCTGTACCGCAAAGGAAGAATTCCCATGTAACCAAAGTGACATTGTGGCATTAGTTCTTTCCGGGATTTAGCCTTCACTAACTAGTTTTTTATTAAACTCTACCAAACTTCAAGGAGATATCTCTCAGGTGGCGTATTACAACAGCATACAGCAGCCTTTTGTAGACTAAATATAATTAGTGTTAGCTGATTGCTAAGAGAATTAGAGGAAAAGCATCAGGAATAAAAAATTTCAAAAAAAGCCCTTGTATCTTAAAAGCTGTGTTCAAAGCTGCATGTGTGAGTATACATAAAAGTTTTAATAAGTATTCACTAAGGATAGCAGATATATACCATAACTAGTTAATTAAGCCATCATGCAAAGAATGCTGCAGTAAGCAGTCATTAGAGAGCCTCTCAACAGAGTCACCTCGCCTTTTCTCTCAATTTATTCTGTTAGCCTTTTCATTACAGCTGAGAAAAAGCAGGAAAAATAACGTGTGAAAACTACATCAGGAAATATGGTTGCCTCTGAGTGTAGCACACCTCAGAATTTGTTTCATTTAAAAAAAACCCAAAACCCCAAAGAAACTGCTTCATGGCCAAGAAATCAGCATCATTCATCTTCTGACTCCTCTGTAGCCTTTCAGATAAAGTTTTCTTCAGACTTCCCCTCTTTCTGGCTATTTAAAATGTTTGACAGGCAAAAACATTCCTCATGGGAAACTATTGTGGCTGATCCAAACACTTTATGTTGCCGAATAAATGCCCAGATTCCTCTCTCTGCATGTGTGTGTTATGTGTTCATGGTGTGTTTATGAATGAGATTTTTCATGGAAATTAGAATGATTAAAAGTGACTGCATTTGATGCCAGATAAGATTTAGATATTAAAAGACCTTTTTAAGGAAGAAAAAAAAATACACATGGGATGGACAATAGAGTCTACATATGCTTGACAAAAACCAACTTCAAGCTAGAATGATGTGGAGGAATAAATTTGCTCTTCTGTGAGCCTTTTGCAAGTCTGTGCTCCCAAACTGAGTGCCACTTAAGGATTTTCAAGGTTGAACGTGTATCTTCAGAAACAAAGCAACTTGTAATGAATATTCTTTTTTCTTCCAAACTCAGGCTGTAGACCACTGCTATCTCATCATCTGAATAGTCAGATGAAGCTTTTAGACCTGAGAGGGGTATCTTATAGGAAGGAATTTTTGTAATGAAATCAGGTATCTTAAATGCCATTTGTTCTTAGCGAATAAAAGCCTGTTTTCCTAGCACAGAAAAAAAAACCAAAAAACCCCACAAAAAAAAAAAAAAAAACAACAAAACAAAACAAACCACCAACACATAAAAAAACCCAAACCCAAAGCTTGGAGGTTTTTTTTTTTTTTGGAGGCTTTAAGCCAGTTCTATCCATCAAGTGGTTTCAATGAGATCTTCACAAGGCCATGATCCCAGTGCTTTTACAGTCTGCATCTCATTTTCATTTTTCCTTATTTTCTCAAGCTTCTTAATTTCAATGTTAAAAGGTGATGCTATTCTCCCTCTCCTTCTGTCATTGTTCCCCACCTCCAACTTTTTAATTTTTGATTTTTTATTTTTTTTTAAATGTTCTGGTGGTGTCTATATGGAGAGGCTGGTATGTGTTTTCTTCCAGCTGTCCAGATCTGGAGAGCTATGGTTGTACAGTATGGTTCAATTCGCAATCTGGGGATATGGTCGTCTTCTGTCATGCAGACATGCTGGTTGGGGTGGCAAGAGTAAAGTCAAGTGGCAGTGAAGTATTCCTGTGCTGCCTGTGGACACAGTTAACTGTATTTTCTAGACCAATGGACTTCTGGATTAATAAAGAAGAAAAAACTCCACCTACTGATGTTACAATTTTTTTCTTAAATCCCTTTTTGCTAGTAATAAGATCTACTTAGTTTTCCCTGATTTCAGTGCCTTCATACACATTTTTTTCATTATTTCTGTTGCAGATACAATGTTCCTTACAAAAGCTAAATAAGAAATCTATATCCATAAATTAAACAGGCCCAAGGACTGAATTGTCTATGTAAGCTATTAGAAAAGTCTTCATGACTTTTTCTTGGGTGAGCTATCCTCCAAACTATGTCCAGAAAACACGATGATTATCATAGCTGGGTCAACACTCTCCAGGCAGTTTGGATGCAGCTGCTATAATTCAGGTGATCAAAATGTTTAGCATCATACCAGGACAAATAGGACAAGGGGCAATGGCTGCAAGTTGGAGCATAGGAAGTTCCACACCAACATGTGGAAAAACTTTTACACAGTGAGGGTGACAGAGCCCTGGGACAGGCTGCCCAGGGAGGTGGTGGAGTCTCCTTCTCTGGAGATATTCAAGACCTGTCTGGATGCCTATCTGAGTGATATGTCCTAGGGAGCCTGCTTTGGCAGGGAGGTTGGACCCAATAATCTCTCGAGGTCCCTTCCAACCCCTACAATTCTAAGAAATGAGACAACAGCCATAGTCTTAACAATTATCCTACTCTAGCCCTAGTACATGCAAACCATCTCTAGAAAATGCAGAGAAAAAAACTTTGGAGGTGAGAGAACCAATGCATAAGTTTCAATTAGAGATTTTGTTATGCTTTTGTCTGGGGTGGAGGCCATTATTGTTTCAAGAATCTGATTAGATTTATTACTGATTTCTTCCTGAAAAGGCAGCCAACAAACCCACCAGTTATACATTCTTGAGTGCCATCTACTGGCACCTTCTCTATTACAGGCATGTGTACATATTTGCATGTATGTAGACATATTTATATCTGTACAGACACAGGAACATATGCATATATGAGGTATATGTGTGTATTGATATACAGATATCTGTGTATGCATATATAGTTATAACTGTATCTGTAAGTCAGGCTTGTAATAACCAATTTACAATGTGCATTCACCCATTTAAAAACTCTCACTTCATTTTTACTGTGCTTAGGTGTTAAGGCTAAGTTAAATTAGCAGAATTAATGAAGCCAGTTTTCCTATGAGACTGTATCCCATGTTCCTAACCAATTCTGTGTCCCCTCCCATACACACAGAACTCACAGCTCTGAACTCCTCATTCCCCACAGCATCATCCTATTGTCTCTAAATTGCACAGTATAATTATTCTTTCCTCAGAGGGACCAATAATTTTATGTGCTTTACTTTGTCTCCAGAGTTAGCAAAACTTTTTAAACATGCACTTATGTGAGCTACCTCTCCTTCTCCTCAGCCCTCACCGAAAGTGATCACTAAGGGCATAAAATTTGCCAGGTAGACAGCGCAAAGTACAGAGGTTGTAATCCCATCTATTGTTTCATTTTAATTGCATTCATTTTCATACAGGTCATGTTAATTAATTGCTTGCCCTAATAATCATTAAACATGGATTGACAGTTAAATAAATATATTGTTTCATCTTGAAGGAGATACAAAGATTTTTTTTTCTTTTTTTCTTTTTTTTTTCTTTTTTTTGGGGCTGGGAGGTGAATGTTCAGGTACTGAGAAATATACTGCTGCTATTGGTGATCATATAGAAATGAATAGGTGAAAATGAAAACAAAATTTTACTTACAGTAGTTCAGATATCTCACTAGATCCTTTACCATTGGAAGTAGCATTCTCAGAGGATAAGCACACAGTATTAGCTTCTGGCCTACAACCAATTCCTTTACAATGCAATGTTAAAAGAGGAGGTAATTTTCTGAAGTCTATATTCAGGATAAGTTGTCTTTGTTTATTTCTGTCCTACAGAAAATCCCTTGTCCTGCTTGTACCAGATAATGATAAATAAGTATGAAAAAAGACCTATGGTCTCCACGTATCAGGTAGAGGCTATACATCTGTGCTCTGTACACATGATGAAGTGTAGCAACATACATTTACCAGAAGCAACTGTTAATTATGAACTATCAAGCCAAGTAACAATCATTTGTGACTTTTCAGCATGGTCCTGTCCTACTCCATGGAGTTCACCCTTCCAACAGTAAAGGCCTGAGGTAAAACATCTCATGCAGCCAGTTCTCATTTTATGTTTGAGAGACAAATTTCAGTGCTGAGTTCAAGATACCATCAGTTATAAATAACTGTAGAAATAACATTCAGGAAGAGAAAATACTTCTTCCATGTTATAACTATTGCCTAAACTGAAAAGCAAAAATTTGGTATGGAATCACAAATCTATTAAAATGTGTCAAGATCCTAACTCAAAATGTGTTCTTCTCTTATTTTTTCGACAGGAAAATTGTTTGCTATATGAATAGAATGATTTTTTTGTCTGGAATTTTCTGAAGAAAGAATAAAGAAGCAACCATTTGGAAATAAATTATGATCCTTTTGAAAGATGTGCTTAACTTCATGCATACAAGGTATTCCAGCAAAATTCTGTGTGAAAAATAAACACTAAGAAAGACTACAAATCACATCTAATTTTAGGCTAACGCAGAACAAGGAAATTTAAGAAACAATAGAGAGAAGAAAAATGCAGTAAAAAGAAATCAGCTTAAGCACTTTTTTTTTCTTCTTTATCTTTCTCTGCTGGTTTTATTTCTATATTAAACCTCCATCTATTTCAAATTTTATGAAATCATTGCTTTACTAGCTTCAAATTGATTAGGTGTTTTAACTTTTGGCTATTTCTAATATTGTTCTTAGAAGTTTCATTTTCCTACAAGACATCTGTTTTATCTTCAGAAATATGTTAGGTTCTACACATTGCCTTTTAATTTTAAATTAGACCAAAATAGAATATTAACATAAACTAAAACCACTATGTGGTTTCCTGTTATCTACTTTCTTAGCTTCATGCCTTTCCTATAGTTGAAGTGCTCTTCTACCCTCATAGCCCAAACTATGAGCAAGCAGTTTGGAAACAGAGATACCGATGGTTCTCTGTAAAGCTACATTCATGTCACACATATGTCTATTCTGATTATCCTCCAAAATAGCTAGTATTAATCATACTAGAGGTCAATAGAAACACAGCTATTGATTTTGATGAGCTTTGGATTAAGATCAAAAGAAACTAGAACTTGTAACAGATCAGGGGTGTGAGGGGCAGGGATGGAAAATAAGATTTTCACCCACTGCTGAATCATAGAGAGTACTATAATGATTTAGTGGTTTAACCCTATATTGACTTGAAAACATCACAGATTTTGTTGGAAGTACATTTTAAAGTACAATATGTAAAAATCCCTATAGTAAAACAACCCACAACTGTTCCATACTTTACGATTTTGAAAATCTGAACACTGTGAAGAATTACTCACTAGGTAAATAAATTCTCATTCATTTGTCCCTCAGTACATTTAAACAATTTGCCTGTACTCTAGAATTGACTAAAGACAACAAAGATGATTTCTGCTTTTTATAACGGGAGCTGTAGCAACCTCTCAAGTTAAATGAATCATGGTTTTCATTATAGTCCATTACAGTCTCTCAGAAGTTTCTGAAACTTTCAACTTTCAGATTGAAATTTTGCAGGTTTGCTCTTTCTGAATATGATATTTATTGGTAATGTCATTATCCTTATTACTGGTTATTATTTTCTGTGTGAAGATTTATGCAGGATGTTTACTTAGTTTTGAAAGATAGCCAAGACAGGGGAGAGGAAGGATATGCTTTATTTAATACAAAAATTCCTAATTGATATGAGATTTGTTTTTTAACAGCCAGTAATGAAAATAAAATATTAATTTTCTCTTGCAATGTATTTATTGCAAATGTCTCTGAATGTTCACAGGAAAAAAAGGGGTGTATTTCCAAGGACAAATAATATAATATTAGACTGCGCTGTTTGAGAAATATTATCTGATCCTGTAATTAAAGACTACTGTAATGAACACATGCAGAGACAAAGTTGTACATTCCACAGAACCGACTGAATGCTTGGCACAGCTATTTATGAAACAGCACTATACAAAAAGAATGAATTATTTGACCAGCAATAGAACTGATACAAGGAAAAAAAAATAAGGGGTGTGTGTGGCAATTTTCACAATAAATGTACCTGTTATTAGTAGAATACATCATCTACCTAAAAATAAGACACCAGAAAGAATGTGTGCAATGTAACAACACTGAAACCTCATCCATGTTTTTACATAAGTTCATTAAAATGGAATAAAAATTCAGGGGGTACTTTATATTTATGGCCATCTTTAAAGCCTTCACTGTAGCATGGTATCAATAAATGTTTTTTTAAATATTCCCAAATGAAAAGCATTTAATTTTTACCTTCTTTCTGTTTCCTACACACACACACATGATTCAATTTGCACTTTATCTTTGAAGTTTACTCTCTGCCTTTAATTAGCTTTGATGGACTGGCAAGACTCCACAGAACAGTTCATAGACTTAACGCTGATATATCATAAATGAGAAATCTTCTGCTTGAAGCGCCATTTTAAAGCACCATTTTAAGCTGGGAGGACACGTCAAATTGACATACACTCAATAATAACATTTCACAGCTTTTGACTAAGCTGGTAAGCATACTTGTTCATGGGTGTTTTGGGGGGTTTTTTTTTTGGTTTTTTTTTTTTAATCTTAGCCTTCTCAGAAGCAGCTGCCCATTTCTGTTCATGTACTCCTTTTGCCAATACTCTGATGTCTTTATTTAGGGAATCATAAAGAATTGCTTGGAATCTTCTGCAGTTTCAAAAAACCCCAAAAAAACTAGCGACTGAAGGGGAGGAGGATAAAACCTATTCAGAAAACAGATGACAGCTTTTCATCTGGGGATCATACAGAAGGATGCTTCCTTCCATAAAAATAGATCCTGCAATATTGTTTGCTCCTCACATTTCACAAGGGCCAATCATTCTTAAAAAGAAAAAATACCTTTAAAACTATGAAGTCAGCTGAATCCTACAATCCACATTCAGCCAAACTGGTATTTTTATTTTTTTTTCAATTATTACTATTTTACACAGTAAGGCATATGGAGCTGGCTCCTAAAAGAAACAGATCATTCTCCCAGCCTCCCCTCCCATTCTTCAAGAAACAATTCCAGCCTGAGTCAAATCAGCTCGCACAAATTTTGTTTCATAAAGAGACAATTTGAATTGCATTTGTCTGCAGTATCTTTTTTTTTGTATCAGAATGCTGCTAAAGAGGGAAAAAAGCAACAGAAAAAAAAGGAACATTGTGATCATTATTAAATAAACTGTCACCCTATTTAACTGAATGAAGCGATTTAAATGTCACTATAATGAGCTGTTTGGAGTTTATTTTTTAAATTATAATCTGTTAATTAACGATTAATGTGTGCCTTTAAGACATAGCCCACTGCAGGAGGTACTGGCGAGGCATTTTGCCTCAGCAGGAGCGCTAGGCAGTAGTTAACACAGAATAAGCAACTGGGACGGATCCTCAGCTGGTTAGGATTTAACTTTGTATTTTTTGGAGTATAAAAGAAACTATACTTTCATATGGAAATAAGCTACAGAAGTGTCTTTCAGCAGGTGGGGAAAGGGTAGGGTTGGAACATGCCAGGGTACTGCTTAATTGTATTCCCTGGGGATGGAAAGGAAGTGTTAATGCTGGAGTTTTGTTAGCAATATATAAACCAGCCAGGATGAACCCCTTAACTGAACTGCTCCTAGAGATTATACAGAGTACTGAAGGACCAGTGATCATGTTGATTGTCCGAACAAGGGTCTCAAACATAAATAGAGAACAAAGAAACTAATGATTTACTTACAGGTTGTCAGTAGGACGGTTGTAAAGGTGATCATTCTTATGATCTTACTTCCAGGTCTTATGGAGGGCTGATGTCTGGCGGAAACAGTTCAGCCACTGAAACTTTCAGTTTCAACTGAACCAGTTGGTTATGCAGAATTGTGAAGTAAATATGATCCTATTTACCGAGTTAATATCAAAATGTTTTGTTAGTCTAGTTATCAGATTGCTGCTTTGTGCCATATGAACCAATGCCCTCTTACTAAATAATTAAATAAAGGAGAAGGTTCATGTCTATTTTAGGTATCAGCTTCCATGTTACATGAATACATGCCAACCATTTCATTTAGGTTCTGGGTGAAGAGTTGATTATGAAGGTCAGATTAATACACATGATTGCTGACCATGCACTTGTGAGGATGCCATTGGTCCCTAAAACACCAAAAGCCTTCCAATCATCTACAGAGAGAAACTGGAAATTTTAAAATAGATTTACTCCCCATTCCATATTTATACAAGATGATGATTCAGATTCAGTAATTTCCTTTAATTTCATTATACCAGAATGTGCTTGAGAATTGTTTTCTGAAGGTTATTTTTTTTAACTTCATGATTAAAACCAGTGGCTACGGGTTCCTCAGCTAATACCAGATCTTTGAGATTACACTTTACTGGTGTTTTGATTCATCTCACCTGGTTTATACAAGGAAGAAACCTCAAATTTATGTGTATTGCTTAGTTGTTTTGAAGAGTTAGAGGATAGCAGATATGGTTGTGGTATAAATGAAAACCTGTAGCTGGCATTTGCAGAAAAGTTTCCTCTGCATTTTGTTCAGGTTTGCACCCAGCTAAATGCTTCCCTTGTCCTTCCTACCTATATATTCATGGTCCCAGAATAGATCATTTGCATTTTTATTCTGTATTTTTACACTTCTTGCTGTATATTCAGGCTTCTTTCTTCCCTGATTATGGATTTCCTAGAATATTAAGTCACTGTCTAAAGTCCTCACTGTATTCTATGGGGTTTTTTTCCTGTTTGTCTACTTTGTCTAAAATATATTTTTGAAATAGAATTGTAAACAAATAATAATGGCATAAACAAAGGTGAGACTTACTGAAGAACTTCAATACAGAGAAACAGATAACTTTAAAAAAGGGAAATATTTAGCTGGGCTTAGAGGAAAAATAATGCAGAAAAAAGAGCAAAGGAAGAGGAAGAGCTATTTTTGCGGCTATTTGGAAGCATTGAGGCTTTAATTTAAACACAATCATCAGCTATGCTACCTGGCACAGGACAGTTTGTGTTCCTGCTACCAGAATCTCTAATTAATGAGAACTGCTGTGGCCCATGCTAGCTGCTGACCCTTCTCCAGGAAAACTATATGAGAGTCTTACATGGTTTCAGCCAGCTTGGCTCAAGGACTAATGAAGAAAAGCCATAGGTGAATGAATGTTTCTGAGACCATAACTATATGGTGTTTGCAAACAAAGTTTCTTCTGCGGAGCTGTGTTTTTTGTCCAATTTTTAAGCCTGCACTGCAGCTGCTACTACAGCTGTGAACCTTCTCTTAAAAGCACTCTCTCTCACCTGTGCAGCTTTCAGGTTGGAGGTGCTCGAGTTGAGCTCATATACGCCTTCAAAAGACTTAATAGATATCATCCTTGTTTTCTCTACTATTAGATTGAATATAAACATTATGTAAGTCTAGGCGCGTGGGATATCTCATATAGTCTCTATTCCCTTCTATGAATTTTTTTTTGAGAAGGGAAAAAATATACATTGAATCAGAAATAGCAATTACAATTCTTTATTCTACTAAAAACTATTATATCCATCACTCTCAGGCCAAAAAACTTTTTTTTTTTTCCTTTTCCTTACCAGAAAGTCTCATACTACAGTGAATTGCATATGATTATTTCCAGCACTTTGCTTATCACAATGCAGTCTTCAGATAAATAAAATAACAATTTTCCTCCATTCACTACAAAGGGTAAATTCAGAGATAACAGTGATCTGGGGATTTAGAAATTGTGCTAAATTCATATGGTAATGAACATCTGTGATGTTTTGGTGACTCACTTGCTCAAAAGGATACAATCCCCAGGTTTCATTATTGTCTTTGAAAACTTGCAGGAAGTCCCACACTGAAAACTGATGACAGACAACACAGGACAGTTTTAAGCAGTCTCCCAGGATGGTATAGGGCAATGCTAGGCTATATCCCAGTGTGATACAATGCCTAATGTCTAATACATGGAAAACTTCTCAACATTTTAGTTTTTTAATGACATACTCAAACATTAATGGCAATGTAACTTAATGAATCACCTTGAGTACTATTGTAATTTTTTGCTTGTTTGTTTCTTTTTCTCCATTTGCTGAGATGGCAAAAATTGAGCCACCTGCCAGGAAACTCTCTCCCGAATGGATTAATTCCTTTCTTTTGCCTCTCCTCCCACTCTTCCCTTGACAGATAAGACCTTTTTCAACTGTGTTCTGAGAATTTCGGAGCATATATTCTTTTTCAACCGTGTTAAGACACTCAGCTATTTACACTGGAGGATTTTCTTTTACAAAACAGGAATACCTCCCTCTCAAGTTATTCTGTCACTGGGCTTGCACCAGTGCAGTGTAATAAGCTCAATTAATTCAAAGTGAGAAAAAACCACCAAAAAGCAGTTTTTAAAGGGAAGACACACTATACTCGCTATTCAGAGAGTTGTGGAAAAGCCAAGAAAGGGTAGGATAATGCAGAAAATCCAAGTATGTGCTGCTATGCAGAATAGAAGACAGGGCTAGGAAAGGTACTGACATGTGAAAAGTATGTTGCAGGTGAAAGCAGCTGAACTGTTCTAGTCTGAAGCGTTATATCTCTGCCAAAAACATCTATATTCCTGGAATGCAGGGAAACCAACAATAGGCCACTGCAAAGGCAACGTGTGCTACATTAGGCCCATGGTAGCCTGTACTGACAGGGATATGAATGTAAGCTGTGCAGGTCGGGAAGGAGGTAGCCAGGCAGTGGCATCAGCCAACCAATGCCATGTTTATCCATCTTGTCCTTCCGTATGGTCTCGAACACCGTTAATCTTACCAAGCAGTCTGCAGCAGGTATTTTTGCATCACCAAAAGCTCCTTTTGTACAGGGTCACTTGTGTCTCTTAAGCCTTGTCAATAGGAAATAAAAACGTTTTCTTCCTAAGGGGAACATGAGCTCAACAGACACTGCTTTTGAATCCGTTTTTTCCCCCTTCAGATTCCTTAGCAAGATGCAAGCATTGTTACAGTAACTCACAGAACAGTTGAAATACTTGGGGTTTTTTTGTAGGCCTAATAATAATTTACCTAAAGACCCTTAAAAAGCAGTGTTCTGGTTATAGTGTAAAAGAAGTTTTGTACTTTTTTGTGCATGTATTGCATCTTTGCTGATTTTATCATACATTTAATTTTTTAACTTGTGCCCAGATATTCTGGTCTTCCTGGAAATCTTATAGTCCTCTGGAGACTGTAGTTTCTGAAGTAATAATCTTAACCAAAAAAAGCTGTATTTACAGATTGATATCAAGAGCACATGGGATTTTTATAATTAACAACAACTTATTCGAAGAGATCTTTACCTTCAGGCTTCAGGGTTTAAGCTTTCTCTGATATCAAAGATCAGGAAGAGACCTAACTATAAATGCAGATTTTTCTACACTATCTTGCTGTGAGATTTTTAGTCCTTTTTTTCCTGAAACTCTTTGAACTGGCCACAATACGAGACAGTCTATCAAACCTGACAGATTTAAAGTTTGGTCCATCATAGCAATTTCCTTTTTCCTAAGAATGCTTACAAATCTGTTTTAACTTTCAGGATGCTTGGCCAAGCCATAAATCTCCTTTCCAATCACTTAGCTCTCTTAAATCCTGGGTAATTTAAATTGTTCTAAACTTTGTTGGAGGGATTATTCTTTTAATTGCAATCATACAATGAGTATTTCATGATCTGTATTCATTGTACAATCATAGAAAAATTCTAATCCTAAATAAGATGTTGAATAATAATTAAAACTACTGAAGACTTGATTAAGAGTGTTCAGGGATTAGAAATGAGAATTAAAGATGGCTATTGGGCCCAGGGGAAAATTCAAGGACTTCAAACACCTTTTCAAAGAAAAAAAAAACCAAAACAACCCCACACATCGCAAACAAACCAAAATGAAACATGTTTTTCAATGAGATTAAGAAATTTATTGGACTAAGGACTTCCTCCAGGAAACAGTTTTTAAAAGCCACATAAAAACAATAGAAAGTATTTTCTGAGCTCCTCAGAGAGTTCATTGTGTACCATGGGGGACAAAATCACTGATTAGCTTCAGAGGGAGTGTTAAATGCCTGAACTGCTAGAGAGAAAAAAAAAAGTTATATCTAATAAAGAAATGGAATAAAAGAAAACTTTGGGGAGAAAGAACAAATCACGAAATGAAGGTTGAATTTTATTTCCCATCGTAAATGTTACATGTTTATAAAGTGGACAAGTATCCTTTGTATTATTTTTTTCTTTCTTTTGCACAAAAGTAGTTTCACCATAAAATGTGCTTAAAAAACCCACTCTCATTAGCTCAAATGGAAGACATTTTGCATAACATTACAGATACATTTGAAATGAGTGAAAATGTTTAGTCCTGACTAGCGCTGAGCCAAAATTCATCCTCTTAAACAGGGTAAGAATGTCTTATGTTGTCTAAGCAATAATATATACATATTTGTATGTAAAAAAATATATGTAAGTACATATACGTGTGTATGTATTTATATATATTACTTTTTACTGAAGCTCTTTGCTGTTGTTCATCACAGTACTGAGCCTTAGGATGATTGCATTATCCTTAATTTCCTGTAAATGAATAGAAGATGTCAGTGAAAGTGCAGAACAAATCACAAATATGTGAAGCTTGAGAAACATTTTCAAAAAATATAAGCACCGTTTAGGTTTTAAAATAACATTTTATGGGAAGATTCTGTTCTGGTACCAATTGATGTTACTCTGCTGGCTTCAGTAATGCTAAGCTGATTCCTGCAAGACAAAACTCAGTAAAATATCTAAGTTCTTACTTCAAATTAACATGATCATAGAAATGGTCACTACCAAAAAGAAATATGCCAGGACATGATTTCCCTAAGACAAGAAGCACCCCTCTGACATCCTTGAGGTAGTCAGACCCTTAGAGGCATCTATGTGGGAAATGTGGCAGACAGGGTCTCTTTCTGATTTCCTGTGTATAAATTTACCTGGGAGTCACAATATATAGGACTTGACTACTTTCTAATTGAACTTTGCTACTTGCACATTTTCTATATTTTTTGTACAAGCTATTCTGTGTTTCCTCATCAGTGTATATTAAAAGCCTCCTGGATATACAGCTGAAACTTTATATCAGTAAATGATGAAAATAACTCATAAAATCAATTAATTTACCTCTAGTAAGGCATCAATTTTACATATGAATAGAAACAGTAAATCTTTCTGAGCACTGCAATTTCCCTAACACCTTTCTTTTTTATTTTTTTTTAAATTCCAGACTGGAACAAAAATTGAAAAGGTTAACATTTTTGATTAGAAAACAATCAATTTTGATTTGATCAAAAAGTGTTGCTAGGGTAGAAATAATATGAATGTGATTTGGGCATATTGTATTTTCTGAGCTTCATACTGAAATATGATTTATTTTCAAAGAATAATTTTTAAATGAAAACATAAAAAGTCGATACAAAAGGCAACAATGGAATATTGTTACTCTAATAATAAGTTTTAATTTTTTCTAAAAGTCTGTCACAAGATAGTTCTTTTGATTTCAAAATAGAGGGCTTGTTTTATTCTTCTCAAAAATACCCTAACACAGCCAACATGGTTATAAGAAGCATATTTCAGAAAGGGTCTTTTAAAATACAAAACAAATTTGACTAACTGGTCATGATTTGATTTAACTGTATGAAATATGGCACAAGCTTTTAAAGTCATGTAAGCTTAACCTCCGCCTTGAGCATCTCTAACACAATTTACGTAGGCATGCAGCTAGTACTGTCTGGTAATTGCCTTTCCACATTATTCTGAGAAGGAATTAGCTTGTCAATCAAAAAGAAATTAATTGTTACTTTTCAGTGATCTCACAAACTGACATCGTAGATTCTTGACAGAGGAAGGAGAAACAGAACATATGGTCATTTCCTGAGTGTCACACTGATAGAAAAGCCTACACCCAAAGCCCAAAGATAATTCCTCTTTGCTTTTGCAGTCAACTGTAAAAGGAAAACAGTGCGCTATAAAGCAGAACAGTGCCAGACCAGAGGATACAGATTACTAAGCACTACTAATTATGCCTCATATGCATGAAGTGGGAATGACAGCCTCATTGTGAGTGACAGCAGACATTAAAACTCCCTGTGGAAAGACACAGTCTTAAATGATGTCCCACAGACAGATGCAGAAGTAACACAGGTCCCGTGGCTTGAAATTAAAATTCAGCAGAATTTTCCGTATCAAATGATAAGTTGAAGTTGCCTGAGACTGAAAACAGGGTGTATAAGACTCCATGACAGCACCTTTAGGCAGCACCCCAGGCCTGTATCCACTTTAAAACCTCTAACTTTTATGAATGATTTATTATTTGTCATTATTCTATCTAGTGCTACATGTGTTTTTAAATACTAGTCTTGTAATTATTTGTCCCTGTGCACTTTAACAGCTCAAAAAATTATATCTGTGCTCTTCAACATGTTGTGAAGCCAGCATTTATCGTGAAAGATTTCAAACAATTGATGATAGTTTTATAAAGTAATTATAATTAAATTATTATTTGTGTGAATGTATTACTGTCTTCTGCATGATGACTTAATTATGTCTGCATACGTATGTCCTTCTGCATCTCCTGTGGAATCAGTTATTATGCTTGTGCAGTAACAGGTACATGCAGATGGGAGATTACAAGTGTTTTGTAATTTGCTTTTATGTGTTCTTTGCTAATGTGTACATTTTTGAATTTGCAAATTCTTTGGGCTCAAGAATGAGGGTCATGCATATTTTCTGTGAACTTCATTCTGGTTTTTATGGCATAAACCAAAAAGTGTCTTTTGAATATGTCCAATGAAAGTTGTATACCTGATCTTAAGATATTAGAAAAAAAAAAAAAAAAAAAAAGACTTTGTCCAGAGGTGAAGTTGGTAAGTAAAGGAAAAAAACCACTGTATATTAAACCTCAAGGATGGCTGGGCTTTAATCTTGTTTAAGATAAATATTCCATAATTTGCAGGATTTTAAATCATTATTCAATGTCATATCCAAATTTATCTGAATTACTTGAAGCTCTGAAGTTTTCTCAAATTTCAGATGAACAGGATTTTTTATGAAGCATCCTGTCTGTATCATCAGAATTTAGTAGCAAAAATAAAAGTGAGTTTAGGTATTTTGCAGAAAAATACAATTAGGGCATTGTATTTTTTTTAATTGAACATCTGTCCATTAAAAAAAAAAGGCTTCAATAGAAGGGGTTTTTTTCCATATGATTTCAGAAAAAGATGATTTTCAGGTTTTATTTAAAATTAGATTCAGATTTGCAGCTCTATAACTTGGTGCAAGGCCAAGCAGATCTACATTAGATCTACTACAGGCAATATGTTAAGAAAATGAGAAAAGAATGTAAATTTATCTAAGTTTTGTAAAAGTTCATTTAAATCTTTTATTTTCCTTTTATTATAATGAATGCAATTCCCATATTTTTTTCTGAACTTAAAGCCACATTACTAAAATATTTAAAACAGTTTCTGGAGATTTCTATTAATACAAATTACTTACTTGCTAGAAAATATTTAATTTTATGTTATCTATTGCTTTGCTTATGGATGGAGAAATTTAAATGAAGTACTTTTTTGTTTTTTGGTTTTTTTATTTTTCAAAATTAACATGGCAGTAGCAAAAGGATAAACTGCTCCATATGCAGGAATATATCATACCCATAGGGGCACCTTTCTTCAAGTTCAAAGGGAGATTAATGCACTTGTTAGGATGTAAATTACACTTCTAGCACTGACATGAAAGAATTGCTGTAAATGATGTACTGTAAACATATATAACTTTGGCACCAGATAATACTTATGTGTAATTAATTTAGGATGTATATTTTCCTCTGTAAAGCCCTCCATCAGGATACAAACATTTTTTAACCTGTATATCTTCTTTGTTCCCTCCCCAAAGGATCCACTCTTTCTCAATTATATGGCAACTGAAATATAATTTAGAAACTCACATCTATCTGAATCTAGGAAACAAAAAAAGTTTACTCTCTGTATTGCAGTTTTTAATCTACTTTCACTTTGCGGTGTATAAACTTTTAGATATGTGAATGTTTGTGCTATTTGTTTGAGCAAGTTTAGTGCATTTTGATTTTCCACAGAGATAAAGCATGTATGATTTTCATTAAGGATTTTAAAAACATTTTTAAAAATAAAAAAAAATTAATGAAAATTCATGGTTCATTACATGTTGATGAATTTAAAACATATCCTTAGTTGGCACTTTTTTTTTCCCTTCTACTTTAAGTAGAATTAGCACTTTAAACTAGATAAGATATATCCCAGGGTATATGAGAGTTTCTCTAGAATATGACCCATATCTGGACTATTTAAACTGAAATTTTACATATCTGGTGTTCATTGTAAGGGAAAAAACTGAGATATGAATGGAAAAAAAGATGCCTGATTCTTTTGGAAAACCAGAAGTAGAATTGCTGGCTAAGCAACATGACTGAGGTTTGGAGAAAGATGAGGAATAGGAGTGGGAGCTATTCATCTCAACGGAGAGCCTATTAGACCTTCAGATGACTCTAAGACACAATGAATACGTCTTCAGCATGAGCAAGGAGGCTTCACAGACTGAGGAAAACATCAGGTAAAGGAAGGAGAAAGAAGGAAAAGGACATCTTGGATGATGAAGGCAGCGGTACACAGAGTACAGAATACCAGAGACACAGGAATAATTACTGACATTGTTGGCATGAGTAGTATTTTGGGGCTACACACTTGTGACTAGATCATCAACTAAACCCTGACCTGACGTTAAACAGCCAAAAAATATGTCTTCCTGATGTGTACAGATCTTTTAGCAGGAGCAGAACAATGGTTTTCTGGAATCCAGCATGATGCACCCATCATGTGCCACTGTTGCTATGGTACTGAATACATGTTTTGCACAAGAAGCAGTTTTAGAAATGAGTAAATACCTCTATGACCAGCCATACCTACCCTTTCAGAGCTGTATTTACAAAACTACTGACCTGAAAAGTAGCTCCCTGACAACCAACACGTTCAGAGGAAATTCAGCTTTGCCAAATTGACTTGGCCTATAAGTGTTACATTAAATATAACACAATACTGAAAAGGAGCCAAAAGTGGGTCAGGAAATGTTTGCTTTAGACACTGGCAGTGCAAACAGTTATGCTGAAAGTAACAGAGAGCTATTGCACTGTGTAAAGTTTTATTAGGTTTAATCTCCCATTAAAGTTAGTTCCTCTGCAGTTCAGGAGTGAAGAATTATTTTATAAGTATTGCAGATCAATATAAAATGGAAGCTTGGTTTCCAGATAATCTAGTTCTCATGAAACAAATGCATGTCCTAATAGGAAAAAGAAGAAACCCAGGATACTAATTCTAGTATTTATAAGTGACCAATGGTTTTACAGCTTCAGACAATAATGTGCTGCCTAAAAGAGTCTTTTTTAATATTGCCATGCCAAAGATTGTATCAGGGAGTACAATGGTAGAAAACAAAAATAACTCCAGTTTTACAAGAAGGTATTCACCAGGCTTGTTTTAAAAAAAACTGTATTACATGTGCAGAAAATTAATTTGACTAAGTCTGGCACAAGTAGCCATCTTCAGAATTTGATACCTGGCCCCGTGGAAGGCAATGGAACAGCATTCAATTCTTCAAGATGTTCCATGAAGAGAGGTTGTCATCTCTGAAGGCCCATGGAAGAGGATCCATCTCCTACAACCTATGTATTATCTTCATTTTCTCTGCCTGGGAAATGCAGAGACCCTCAGATGATGATCTAGCTTGCTAAAAAATAGATACTTATTATATATTCTTTTTTCCAGAGAGTAGTAAATTATCAGGAAATATGAGGTATCTCTCTTCACCTAGTATCCAGTTCCTTGTCTCCAACAACGAGGAAAGGTCATGTCTTTGTGGTTAATCTGGATGTGGGAAGAGAACAGGTCTGAGCTTCAGGTCCCTGCCCTGCAGTGGGGGTCTGCAATGACACCAGTTCCCTGAACAGCCATGCCCTGAGCAATGCGGCAGACACAAGGCCAGGTGAAAGGGATTCTGGTCTTAGAGTTTAGTGCATTCATTTACAGTCAGGAAAGATACAGGTCCCCTCTCCTGGCATTCTGCTTTTCTGTCCTCAGGGAGAACAGGTAGATTCCTCGTGTAGCTGGGTGGCTTCCACTGCTGCTGAAAAGCAGAGTGAGCTGCTTTAGGTGGAAGCTAAAAAGGTTTTCAGTTCTCTGCTCCCATTCGGATGAGCAGAATCTCGCCCAGTGCCTCATCAGAAGGAAATCCATGGAGCTTTTCAATTATCCCATCTGTTATGATAACTTCACTTCACCTTAATTCTAGTTTCTAATGAATTACCTGTTCTTTTCCTTTTTAAAATATTTCCTTTAACCCTGTTTCCTGGCAACTTACCGGGTTGCCAAATTGGTACAAAAGTCTTTAAAAAAATGTGCTCAAGGTTTCAGTTATAAGCTCCTTGATACTCTGTGATTTAAATATTAGATGGAGTCTGAGATATTTTCCTTATTTTGAAATAAGCCCAAAAGTGTATTCTAATCTTTGTATTATTTCAAGTTTGGCCTATTACACTGACTTGAAGTACTGATGCAGAAAAAGACAGTAGGATATAACCTCATCGTTCCTTTAAGTATGGTTTCCTCCTCCTCCCAAAAACTTTTAGTGTAAAAAATATTAATTATATTTTTATCATGATCCCTTTATTTTTAATTTTAAAATTATAGGAATATGGTTATACTAACTATAAATCTGTCCTGGTTTCAGTCAGGATAGAGTTAATTTCATTTGTAACAGCTGATGGAACGCTGTGTTTGGGAGTTAAAATGAAAGCAGTGCTGATAACACCCTGATGTTCTTAGTTGCAGTCAGAAAGTCAAGGACTTTCTCAGCTTCTTCTATTTCTCTATTCTTGAGAAAGGAGGGGCGAAGCCAGGACAGGTGACCCAGATGGGCCAAAGAGAGTATTCCATGCCAATTACGTCCTGCCTAGGAAAACGGGGGGCGGTTGGGAAGAAGAAGAGGGGCGGTTTCGGGACGCGTGCTTCCTCTCGGGACGCGTGCTTCTTGGGGGGACGGTCAGTTCCGGGACAGCTCTGGGTGGTACGGCCTGAGTTGTGTGGTTCGGTGAGAAACTGCATTGTGTATCAATAGTTTCATATTCTTTTGTTCTAAAGTCCTGTTAGCATTGTTATATTTTATCTTTCTGTTATCTTAGTAAACTATCCTTATCCCAACCCACGGGCCTCTTAGTTTCTTGGTTTTGGAGTTATTTGTCCCTTCCTTTTCCCTTCCCTTGTTTCCCTTTCCCTTTTTCCCTGTTCCCCTGCTCTTTTACTTTAAGAAGCAGGCAATTGCGTGGATCTCAGCCCACAGCCGGGGTGAAACCACGACAAATCATTATAAATATTCATAAAATATTATAGCTTTTTGTCTGCATATGATACAGCATATTAGTCAACTGAGGCATTAAATGCAATACTTATTTTTAAAATATCTCCTGTCAGAGAACAGATTTTATAACCTAAATGTTAAGTAAAACTTATCCTATACCCTACTTCAGGTAAAACTCTTAAATATTTTGTGAATAAGTTTATATACTAAAGAAGAGATAGCAAAAGACAATATTTGTTCTATTAAAATAGTAAGATTCTTAAAGTAATAGCTCAAAGGAACTTTGGTTAAACATTATTTTTTAATGCAATTATAATTTTTTTGTTTTTTAAATGAGACAACTTATTGAACTTGAAAGCATATATTTTCCAAGCTATATTGATACCTCAGAAAACGTAGTCTCACCGAACTCTTTAAGCTCTGTGGAAATGTTATAGGCATAACTAAACCTTAGAGGCTTAGGGAGACTAACATCATCAGGAGACACTAAAATGCAGAATACAACTGACTGGGAAAATAACAGTGCAACGGAATTCCCCACAGGTATAAGTGAAAGGACCTTGATTTCAGGATAAACCTTACGTTAACCCAGATGAATGTTTATTCCCATATGACAGCACTGAAAGTTGTAATGGCCTTCAGAACTTCACCTGGGACGGTAACACTGAGATGGGAATGTGACTGCTTTCTGTACACTGTAGGTAACTAAGGTAGCATGGCTATAGTTGTGATAGTTCAAGCTGTAGAGTTTGAAATTGTTAATCATTCATAGAAAGAGGACTTTCTTACTTTCAAGGCTCTGGGAAATTTCCTTTTGAGATTTACCTGACTACACCTAATGACCTTGAAACTGATTCCCAGCTGACAGTAAACTGCTGGTGATTTATACCAGCTGACATTCTGGTTGTCTTATATTTCTAATTTATTTTTTTTTTCTTTCAGATAAGATTTTTGATATCAACTGAAATGATACCAAAGTTCTAATCACTACAGAGTGATTTGAACTGTAATTTTATTTACATTTTCAGTTCCCTTTCCATAATTTAATTGAATGGACATGTCATTTTCATTCCTATTATTGTTATAATTATTTTTCTTGTTAATTTTTAAGTAAAACATGCTATGTAAATCTGAACTGAAAATATATTTCCACAGTTGCTTGTTAGCTGGCATGTTGTCATGCATGTCCAATAGCCAATAGCATGTACATATTTATTATTGAATTGGATCTTCTACCAAACTCAAGGTGCCTTGGTAATTTATACTCAGTCAACTACTAAACAAGATGAGCTAGAAAAGTTTGTGGAAATAATAGGGAAATGTTTCTTTTTTCTGTTCACATGGACAGCCAGAAATAATGGTATTGGAATTTAAATTTCAAACTTCCATTGCAAAATATTTTGACATCGATGCACTGAAGGTTTGGGTAATTTGGTATGGAGGAATGCTGTCTTGAATTTTGACAGCATTGTGTGTGTCAATGCATCTGATCAACGTGTTTGACATGAGACATTCTTTCTCTAGAATGCTTCCAGACATTTGTCAGAATGTATTTCCTCAAAAGGAGTCAAACCACTAAATCCATTTTGCCTTCTAACAAGAACCATCCACACTGCAGCAGCGAAACTAAAGCTCCTGTGTGGAAACAACAGCAGGAGATGTTCAATACAATTTTACACTCAGGTTATCACTGAACACAACTGTGAGTAGTGGTGACTCAAATTAGGTTGCCTTAGTACCAAAAATACTGTCGTTTCATGAAGCCATGTAAATGTACAGTGTACCTAGAGAGTGCAGGGGGTTTATTGTCTTGAAATAGTTTGGTAATTTCAATCAAGATATTAGCCATGCCACATGGGAAGTTTTATCTTCATGAATGCAATGAACTTGCATATTGTAGAAATACACATTTCCATTATTTTCATCATCTTATATTCACAGTGTATATTTGCAGACAGAAATATAGCTCTAGCTTGTCATGCTTTATATCATTCAGTACTTGAGTGACAGTAAATACAAAGCCATTATGATCACACTGCTTTGTCTTATCAGGGATAGATAGCTATTTTGTGATATCCAGTTGAGAAAAGCTTGTGTAGCTCAGCTGTCTTGCTGGAAGGAGAATTATCTCTCGGCTCATTTGACAGACTTAAGTGGTGGCCTTGTAGTAAGATGCCCGTGTTTTACAGAAGACCAAAGTACAGAGGCTTTGAGAGAAAAGGAAAGTCCCTTTGGTGCAAAAGTGGATTTACTAGCACTGTTCCAGGACTGCTGTAGTCATCTGGGTGTACTGTAGTGCCACCAGTTTCCTCTGATGGCTTTTCCATAGCCTAGATTGGCTGCTGAATTGTGAAAATGAGGCTGTGCTCCTGTAGGATACAACAGGTCTCACATAAAAGATTGAAACTTTTACCTGCTGTTGGCTGAACCCTTACTCAAACTTAACAGTTCATGTTTTCCTCTCTTCAGTCCATTAAATATCCATCTGCATTTCAGTAGAAATAATGAAATTATCTCCAACACTGAAGCTACTCTCCCCTCACCATGCATACACATCTCTCATGCTCTGTGGGCTAGACATAATTTAAGTTTCAGTTTCTGTACACCATGATAAATTATCAGAAAATGGAAAATATTATCCCTAATCTGGCCACTATTGGTAAACTATGAAATTGTAACTCGGTTACTAATTTCTGCTGAATATTTTATCTCAGAAGCAGTTCTATTGCTATGCATTACACTGGACTATGCAAAGTGATTCACATCACCAAGAGAAAAAAGACTGTGTGGAGATCTAAAAAGTAGAACTCTTTATATATATTTAAAAATATTAATCCTCTAGGCTTAAACTGGCATAAGCCACAAAAAAATAAAAGAGGCATAGAAGCAACTGTCCTAAGTTCTAAGGCATTTTTAACGAAATTAGATATTATTCTGGTATGCATGCTTACCACTACTATGACTAAAAAGATCATTTGAACAAATGACAATAATGCAGAACTACATTTTATCTTAAATTTTTGACCATAGACACCAGATTGCAAACATAGAAATTCTGTAAGTACACACGGAGACAGAATCTATGTAATTTCAAAACACCTCTCTAAATTCAATAAGCATAATTTCTGGTAAAGCTTTTCCTTTGGCATGAGTTTCTCTTTCTCCTACATGCACTATGCAGTCAAATTTATAATCACATCACTGAATCCTAATAATATATTTTGCAGTGTTTCCATACTAATCATTGCCTCTGTGCCTCACTGAATAAATACACACGCATATATATTTATATATATTTCAAATACTATTTATAATTTCTTGTCTATGAGCTTACATTAATTTTTTTTTTTCAGGGATCTAGGCCCTGGTTCTTAAAGTGAAAGACTGTTTTTACTCTAATGCTATGAGACAAGAGGTAGCAGCTAATGTTTATATTATTGATTTATCAGACACTGAAGGGATTAGGTTCTAAGATTGTTTAGCACACAAAAATCCATACTTATTGCATTAAAACAGATTTTGAGACCTTGTTTATTGGCTATATCCAGGGTCAGGCCTCTGGGATTTATACAATCTGAAATGTCTATATTATATATGAACATAAACCAATCTGTTAAGAGGAATATCTAACGTTGGCGACACAAAGGCATATAATTGTAGTATTTTGCAGGTCAGTAATTAAAAAAGACCATTTATTTACAAACACATGTAAATTTAAAAAACTGCCTAAACATTTTATATATTGAGTAAATAAAGATGAAATTTGGACTAGTACCCAATTTGGCAACCTTTTGCTTAATAGATTTTCTAATATGCATTCATTTTGTAATTTTCATGGATAAAAATTTTCATTGGCTTGGTCATAACTTCTACACTTCTACTCAAACAGAACAGTGTGTCTTACTGCTCTTTGGTGTATAATACACCTATACACCTGTATAATACAACCTATACTGACACCCTGGGTTGTTCTTCCCTAGACGCAAGACCCTACACTTGCTCTTGTTAAATCTCATTAAACTTCTCCCCACACAACTCTCCAGCCTGTCTAAGTCCTGCTGAGTGGCAGCACAGCCCTCTGGTGTGTCAGCCACCTCTCCCAGTTTTGTGTCATCAGCAAACTTGCTGACTGTACACTCTATTCCCTCATCCAGGACATCAATGAATATATTGAATAGTGCTGGTCCCAGTACCGACCCTCGAGGGGCTCCACTAGATACAGGCCTCCAGCTAGACTGTCCCATTGATCCAAACTTGCTGGCTTCTTCCCTTCAGCCAGCTCTCAGTCCCCCTCACTACTTCACCTTCCAGACCACACTTCCTCAGTTGACCGACGAGGATGCTGTGAGAGCTAGTGTCAAATGCTTTACCAAGGTCAAGGTAGACCACATCCACTGCCCTACCATCATCTATCCACCTGGTTATGTCCTCATAAAAGGCTATCAGATCAGTCAAACAGGGCTTCCCCTTGGTAAAACCATGTTGGCTGTTCCTAACGACCCTCTTATCCTTCATGTGCCTAGAGACAGCACCAAGGAGAAGTCATTCCATCACCTTTCCAAGGATGGAAGTGAGGCTGACCAGTCTGTAGTTACCTGAGTCCTCATTCTTGCCTTTTTTGAAGACCGGAGTAACATTTGCTTTCCTCCAGTCCTCAGGCACCTCTCCCATTTCCCAAGACCGAGTGAAGATGATGGATTGTGGCCTAGCAGTGACTTCTGCCAGCTCCCTTAGCATCCTTGGTTGCATCCCATCAGGACCCATCGATTTATGGATGTCCATATGGCTTAATTTATTCCTGACCCTGTCCTCATGAACAGAGGCAGACTCATTGTTTATCCTGACTTCCTCTGGGGCTAGAAAGAAAATACTTTGTTTTGAGGTTTATTCCATCTTTGGTGTAGTTTGATATGCCTTTTTGATTCTCAAAATAGCATGGTTTACACAACAAACTTTTTAGTTGCCGGCAAAAGGAGTCATGACAATTCCAAAAAGCTCAGAAATCATGCATAAAAAGTCAGTTTGCAATCTCTAATTGTTATAGTGGATGCGCTTGCTTGGATATAATCCTACTTTTTTCTGTAATTCTCCTCTGCTCAATTGATTCAGGGGGAAATTTATTTGGTGATACTTTTTCCTAGTATTGTTTCTGTTTGAAACTGTATATACTTAAATCTTACATAACTTCAATATTAAGTGATTGCTTCTCTACTTTTTCTTTTTGTCATTCTTCCTTTAATTGGTAATTAACTGCATGTAACAGCAGTTCTACTGTCCTGTGGCTTTCTATCCTTCATTGTATTTTAGATGTGAACAAGGAAAGAATCATAGAATCATAGAATGATAGAATGATAGTATCATAGAATCGTAGGGCTTGGAAGCCTGAGAGATCATGGGGTCCAACCCCCCTGCCAAAGCAGGGTCCCTATCTCATATTGCACAGATAGGTGTCCAGACAGGTCTTGAATATCTCCAGAGAAGGAGACTCCACCACCATCCTGGGCAGCCTGTTCCAGGGCTCTGTCACCCTCACGGTGTAAAAGTTCTTCCGCATCTTGGTGCAGAACTTCCTGAGCTCTAATTTGCAGCCATTGCCCCTTGTCCTAGAAAAAAATAGAACGTTTTTCTGTTCTCCAGAATGACAACATTTTGTCCATCATAAGCTTTTCCACCAGGCCTCTCTCTGAAGCTTTGCCTTTTTCAGTCTCCTTGGAATACGTAATATTATTGCTCAAATGTACATGCCTAGATTGAAGCTTTACCAAAGTGTAGGCGGTGTTGCTTTTGACAATCGTTTCAAGCTTCACACTGCTTGCTGATGTTGCTGATTCTGTCCTATTTCCCATCTGCAAGGACTTCATGAAACGGTCCATGCATGACTTCAAATAAGTAGGTGATTGTATGCAAGACACGTTTTCTTTCTACAACTGTTCTTGAAACTCTGTTTTTATTTCTATTAATTATTGTCAAGAAGAATCTTGATACACACAAAGTCATGGCTTGCCATTATAAGCTCAAAGTCCTTTAGTTCAAATGCCCTTTAGACTGAAGGGCTTTGTTCTAATTCCCAACCTTTAATGTGGGAACCCATCTTATGTTGCTGGACTTTGTGAACAGAAAATGTTTTATTCCTTGTACCAATATAGTTCTGAGGTCTTTAGAAAAGCATCCCCCATGATAACAATCTTATATAGAAATAAAATTGCTTCTTTAGCTTAAAACTCTTCCTGACTGGAAGTGGAATGATAAAAAATTTCCTTGTACAAGGTAAAATTTTCTGTAGGGAGCTAGGATTAGTATAAAAGAATTTTTGATTTCATTTGAGACCCAAGTTTCTACAGAAAATTCTTCTTTATGTAGGCAAGGTATAAACAATAAATATAAATTGGAATTTTTTTCAATGACAGAAATATTACAAATTAATCAACTTTTTTTTGTGCACATAAACAGACTATATAACTGCCTCTTTATGAGAATTATTTACTACCCCACCATGTATTTTTTTCTTTATGCAAGTAACTGTAGAGGCTATAAGGACCTCAAGCTCATCAAGACTGAACTTATGTTACTAATACTGGAGTCAAAAAAAGTAAATAAATTTGGAAAATTAAACATTTCACTGTAATCAACTCACATGATTCAGATAAAATATGAGCTGATAAAAAACGAAGCTTTACTACGTTATATGGTGTATACATTCTAAACATGTAACTCTTTATCTTTTTACCATTATCTATGTGGCAGTGTCAGATTCTGTTACACTACCTAGCTGATATGCAATGTACTTTCTTCTTCCAACACCTTTCTGCTTAATTCTAATAGAAATGTCACTAAAATTGATTTAATTTTGCTTGGTTTTCCAAGTTCCACACTTCAATTCAAATGGTAGTTAATGCCATTTTGTGAATCATTTTTTCAGTTTCATGTAACTGTTCTTTTCAGTAATAAAATAAGCATTTAACATATAAAAATGTAGTGAAGTATTTTGAAAGAGAATATAAAACATAAAAAACTCAGTAAAATACCCACTAGAAAGAGTATTAGCAAATCCTTGTATTTTATTCCCCCCTACATTTCTGTTGTAGCAGGAACTTAATCTGTAAAATCGTTTTCAAAGATTAAAGTAAGGAAAACTCCTTTTTTCATCCTGAATTCTTTGCATTCCTTTTATTTTTTATTTTTTTTTTAAAGATAAATTTGAACTCTTGCTATAAAAAATCTTCAAGTGATAACTTTTGATGTTTTAAACGTTTTGATGTCTTACATTTCAGGAACATTATATATTGCATTGTCCTCTACAAAGGGCACTTTTCCTACTGTGCTGTTATATTAACACTGATCTTGTGGTATGACCGAAGCCCTTCCCTCATACTCTTTCCACCTGACTGGTGCAGAAGGATTCACCCAGGACCTGGATCAGGGCTGTTACAGGGCATAGCTACTGCTCTCTGAATGAGTTCACTCTCCAGTAACTGGACAGAGAGAAGACAAACACGAAAGGAGAATCAGCAGAGCTTTTGTACCAGTACTGCCTTTATTCTCTGACCACAGTAGACTTTTCAAGGACTGCAGCAATTTACTTCCTTCTGCCTTTTCCCTCCCGTTTCCAACCCCCCCCCACACAGAGCAACAAAGAGAGCAAGCTGGACATGTTATCTCTCAGAGTCACCCATACAGAATATGGCCAGTTCTTCTGCTCCTGTCAAGCTGAGTTCAGATCAGCTTGTCTATAATGTTACAAAAGCTGAGTTGTTCTAGGCAAAATAATCACACCAGGGAAAAATTCAGCAGTCTTCCTCCCCAGCAAACAAACATACCAACCTTGCATTTCTTTCTCCTTGGAAGTTTGCACGTTCAGAAGGTGACACAGTGGGTTCAGTTCGTGTTCTAACAGATTATGAATGCCACATGTGACATTGCTTGAGAAGATGGAAAATGTTTATACAAACTGTCAGAGATGGCTATGCTAATTTGTGGCATGTGGCATGCATGTTTTTGAACCAAAAAGTTTGTCATACACCTACAGCTTGGCTGTAGAATGTATGAGAAGAGAGATCTTGCTGACACATTGCAGCTGTAGCTCAGTTCACTGTGAAATGCTTTGACTTAAACAAAATTCACAACATGTGCCAAAGAAGAAAAAAAAGGAGTGTTACAGTCTCCATCCTTCTTTTGATGTCTTTCCCCGAAGGTGAACTACTCTGATGTTGCATCTGCAGTGAATGGGGTGAGTGAGGCATCTCTGCTTTTTTTTTTGAATGCAGACTCCAAAAGGAGGTAAATATACATTGCTTTTTCACAGGAACAAGGAATAGAAGTCCGCCACAGCTGGAGGTAAGGAAAAGTTGGAGCAATTGGCAGGTATTATTGATGGTGAGGGATGCAGTTTAGAGACACATGCCTTAGGAATCAAAATACTTGGTATGTCTTTGCATGGTCTTTAACAGCATTGGCATGTAATATGCACTTGTTTTACTCCTTTATAGTCTCTCTCCTGGACATAAGACTTCCAAAACAGTGAATGTTCCCCGTCCTTAGTAGACAAAATGCACTTCTGTAGACAGAAGTGGCAAAGAGAAAAACTATAAAAGCGTAAGTTGAAAAAAGTCTTGCTCAGCTCAAAATGTAAGTCAAGTCCTGACCATATATCAGCCATTAAGTGAGAGGATGTTCTGCAATGTTATTGGTTTCCATTATTTCTCACTTCTCTACATCAGCATTCCCAGGAAGACAGTCCATAACTGGCACCAGATGTTATCTAGTAAATTACTTTTGTCCTGCAAACTCTGTATGCTTTTCTTATATGATGCCATTTGGGTCAGACTTGTTCTCCGTCTGTTACGTGTTTTTCTACTTTCTCATTTTGCTTCCATGAAACTGATGACTAAGTAAATAGTCAGTAAAGAGATTCAGAAGTTAAAGTATCATTTCCATTAATTTTAAATTAGGTACACAGAATCATTTGGGGAGCAAGAATACTTTTCAATTATTTTAAAATGTTGTCAACTTGTGTACAAATAGATATCTTACTGCGGTGTGTTCTACACTATTTTGTAATATGGGTCCATGTTTTTCCTGAATTTCTTTTAAAGGAAAAACTGGACATGACTGTATTGCAGTTTCCTGTGTCAAGCAGATATCTGATGGAAATTATATAGTGATTTCTATAATAATGAACTCTTATTATGACCACTCATCGTGAATTTTCCAACAGCCTGAAGTGATGTTTTTGCTGTAGTCAGGGATGTCTATGTTCTTAGAGTATTGGTTACTCCCCTTCAAACTGATTTTACTAATAAAAGGTTCTGACTCTATCCTGACCAAATGTCTAGCATCATAAGGTTTGATAATATGAATTGTTAACAAAAAATAGTTTCTTAGGAATCATTCAGAGTTAACTATTGCAATATTTGCAAAGCCAGTGATCCTTAAGAATCAAATCTATTCCAGAATGAAGAATCAATCAGAACATAAAAACATCTAGGAAAGTTCTGATTAAATTTACCAGCTTTGAATTTTTTACCATTATATTACAAAATACCTTTCAATGTTCTACTTCTTCAGGTACTGCTTGTGTGTTTTACATCCTCCAAAAATTTTCAGAGAAGGTTGGACATCAATCTTCTGTTGTAGTTCTGTAATGACCAGATGTCCTTGTTTCCCAGGATTGGACATATGCATTGCAAATAGACCATCTCATTCTCAAATTCCTTGTAATATGGAGAGGTCACCAGATGACCTTTCCAGAAAGAACTATAAAATATTTCCTGTCATTGACAAGTCCTTAAAAAACTCATCATATATTTTGGCCTTTGCATTCGTGACTTCATTACAGCCAGATGGGCCTAATACAACCTGTGAGACATTTACCTAAGGAGGAAAAACAATGAGTGGCGTTATCCTGGACTATCTGAGATGAGTAAGAGAAAAAATAAATGGACCCTAAAGTCCTCCATCAGTATGGAAAAGCATTGAGGAAGAGGATCTAAATGTGGAAGCAAGGTTTTGTTGTGATGTTTTTAGTTTTGGTTTTTTGGTGATTTTTTTTTCTCCTGGTAGTATAAAATTACCCTAAGACCTTGAATTGATGCACTTGTCTCAAACAACCTCTATAAACTGGTAAAGAAATCTGATTTTTGACTCATGCCCTGTAAATCAAGTATACAGTAAATGCTTAGGCAGTGAAAATAAGAAGAAAAACATACCGAGATCATGTTGCAAAAATTTCACCAAAGGCATATAAGAACCGAGGCTCTAAATCCTTAAAGATGCTGCTGGAGATGCTAACTGAATGCTAGTAAATATTGTGCATATTAACCAATTGCAGAAAATTAATAGTAAAGCCTAAAAAAAATACTATTATTGTAAGGTGGATTTTGTGGGATTTTTTAATTTAATTTAGCTTTTTTTGGCTTGTTTCTATTTATATCTTGAGGTTTGGTTGGGTTTTTTTTTAATGAGACCACACTAATGAGAGTTGAGCACAAACTGTGATCAAAGCTCAATCAGCATCAAGTTCCTCCAAGATGAAGGTAGAAACTTTTCTCTGTTTAAATATGTCTTGGCATTCCCTTCACTCCCTGAGTATTGTCAGAGCCAATACCAATAGCTAAAATTTTCTTACAAAGGAGGAAGGTCATCACCTTCTTACTGTCTATAGCAGTGTAGACTGCTTTCTTGTCTTGGAAACAGAAGATAATTTTATTGTCCCAGTAAAGGCCCGTTATTGGTTGTACAGTATCGTATCTTACTACTTTTCCATTAGAAACTACCCAAGAACACTTGAAATTTTTCTGTAAAGTGGTGGGAGAGAGAAAGTGTATCTTCATTGAAGAGCAGCCTGTAAGCAGTTAATTGGTATAGTCCTGGGAGGTGAAAACAAATTTTGTGGTGTTTAAATCTTCTCAGTTTAATGATGATGATGAATTTTGATCCTGCTTATGTGACAACTTCTGTAGGGCTATTACATGGCAATAATAGCAAAACACACACATACATGTAGATACACACATATATCATTACTACTAAAGAACAATGCCTGCATAACCCTTCTACCAGACTATTGTCAGCAGCAAGATCTGTTTGAGTTTAATAAAATCATTAGAAAAACAAATAGGAAAAAATGCAGAAAATGTACTGAACATTATGATGATCAGTGGGACAACTTTCTTCAGTTGCACACCCAAATCATATAGCTAATAAACTGTAGATTCTCTCTGAAGCGACGAGACCTATTAAGACAAGTTCAGAGAGTTGGGCTTGTTCAGTCTGGAGAAGGTTCCAGGGATTTCCTCAGTTCAGGAAGGACATAGAACTCCTTGAAAGAGTCCAGTACAGGGCCACCAAGATGATTAAGAGAGTGGAACACCTTCCTTGTGAGGAAAGGCTGAGGGAGCTGGGTCTCTTTAGCTTGGAGAATAGGAGACATTTATTAATGTTTATAAATATGTAAGGGGTGAGAGTCAGGAGGACAGAGACAGGCTCTTCTCAGTGATGACCAGTGATAGGACAAGGGGCAACGGGTGCAGGCTGGAACATAGGAAGTTCCATGTGAATGTTAGGATAAACTTTTTCACTGTGAGAGTGACAGAGCACTGGAACAGGCTTCCCAGAGAGGTTGTGGAATCTCCTTCTCTGGAGACATTCAAAACCCATGTGGACAAGTTCCTCTGTGATTTAATTGAGGTGATCCTGCTCTGGCAGGGGAAGTGGAGTAGATACATTCCAATGTATTTAGTGAGGTATTTGCAACAGAAATTATAATAAATTAGACAAAGAAAAAAATATAAAGAAAACACTCTTAAGGGAGAATTTCTTAATACATAAACTGAAGCAGACCCTGATCTGAGACTTCATGTAGTGGAACTCATAAAAACAGAGCCTGCTTAAAAAAGTTTCATAATTTAGAAAGACACTTGTCCTTAGAAAAAGAACTGAAAACATACGGAAAACAAATATCTAGGCAAATTGGTACAGCATGGGTCAAAATGAATATTACCTGATTTAGCAATAGCCATTCATTTTAACTGGGGCAGAATAGTATCTGTAAATCCTTATAGTTTAGGATGAGACACAAGTGAGGTCAGAAGGGCATCAGAATATATATTCTATGCTTCATAAAATCAAAGCAGACTGTGACATTGGGGGCTACTAGGCTGCAACATTTACTGGGATTCCTTCTCCATTCTTCCCATGGCAGTACTGCAATTGGATATAAAAAGTAATTCAAATTCCAAACTGAATTTGACTGGAAGGATCAAAGGGCTGTTAAACCTGAACTCATGCTGCTGTTCTCCTTGTGTAGGAAGAAGTTGCTGGGACCGTCAGGTTGTTTGGTACCCTGAGTGTCATATATTTTTTGCATACATCTGTGTGTGGAAAAGAGAGAAAGAAAAGCTAAGTCTATGAAGTGAGAAAAGAAGGTCTTTTAACAGTTGGTGCAAAACTGAAGGTATTATTTGTGCTGAGCAGCCCAAAAAGCTAAGGATTTTGATAATCTGCCCTGTTCTGGCTGTTTCTTCTGTAAGGGCAAGGGAAAAAAGTGGGCTGATTTATCTCTTGCTGGTCTGCTTGTCCTCTGGGGCAGGAACATTACACGTCACTGCTTCAAATACAGGCTGTCACAAAAGATGATAGAACAAAGGGAAGTGACTGAAAGTAAATAAAACTTGAATTCACACAGGTATAAAAGGACCTTTTTTCTATAAGCAGGCAGTTATAAACATCACTCTGAATGGTTTGTGAGGCAAAAATAATGGGCTTGTTTGAGAAGCAATTGAGGTGCTTTCTGAAAAAAATAGTATATTAGGAGATTAGTCTCCAAGGGGTGGATAACCTTTTCAGATTCTAAGTATTTCTTCTGTTCTCATGTGTGAGTTTACAATCTGTTAGTCTCAAAATATATCTGCAAACCCACAGGCCCACCTTCCTGACAGCTGCTCAAACAACAGAGCGGAGGAGCAGAGAAAAAACTCTGCACCGTCACCCGCCCAGCAATTCTGAAAAGCTTGGTAAGTTACTCATACAATCCAGAAATGCCAGTCAGGGAGGAAGGGAAGATGGAGGCAGTGAGGGAGAGAAGGGCCTTAAAGTGCAACATTTGCAGCACACGCTGGAAAACTAAAGGGGCCAATTAGTATAATAGGTTCGAAATCATTTCAGCACAGTCCTAAAGACAAAAGAAAAATTGTCCTTCAGAAATGGGGCTTATTGTTCAGACGAGTATAGAGATGAACAATGAATTCTATCGGTTTTGGAGGCAACATTCCTTCTCCTTCATACTGGACCATACATTATTAATGAGCACTATTTTCAAGTGTGAAAGAACTGTTTGAAAAGCATTAACGTAGTCTATTGGATGTGATTGACACTGTCATCCCTTTCATTTTGCTGTTGGCAAGAGGCATCCCTGTAGATTTATGTGCATCTGGACATTACTAATATTCTCGTTGTTATGCACTCTGGGCAGCTGTGATATGGAAATTTTTTAGCATGGTTTTCTTTGGGAGGGGGAATTTACTGTTGTTATCGGCACAGAAAAGGAATTTTTTTCTTTGAGATTTTATCAGCCAAAAATATTTAATGTCTGGTTCCTTTAATAACTCTATTCTGTTTTCAATATGTGCACCTTTAAAGGAATTTCATCAAGATTACATGGATTCTTCAGATATTTCCAGTGACTCTTTTCCAGGCAGACAGTTCCGTTTCTGAGATTTATGTCCACTTGTCCTGCTTTTATTTTAACTTCCAGATCTCCAACTTGATTGCATTTTTAATTCAGTTGGTGCATCAAGGACTGCAGCTAGTGTCTGCCTGCTGTGTAGAACCACAAAATCCCTTCTGATTTGCCTGTGTAATGGCCTTTAATCACAACAATTAAGACCAGCAAAGTTAAGAACAACTGAAACAAAGCATCTAAATGACATACAAAACAAAATTAACAGAGGTTATGTGTGCTTTTTTCAAGGTAATGCTATTTATATTTAGATTTAGAATTGTTTTAGTTTCTCAGGCCATATAAGAACATATGTAACCGTTTTATATACACAAATATTTTAATGTATAGCAGAGAAGAGAGGAAAAGCCTAAATAACTGAGTGAAGACTTATGCTAAAAATTAGGATTGTGTTGACATTGCATGAAGAAAAAAGTTACCAATATGGATATTTAGTTTGTAATCTAGATTTTTTTAGCGTTAGCTTTTATATATCTATATACAAGTATATAAAATGTATAGATACACACAGGGGTCTTGATTATCATTCTGGCTATCATTTTTTAACATCTTTAAAGAGGTACCTTTTGCTGCCCAGCCTTCTCATGAAAGGTCCTAACCAGAATACCTCTTAATGCTGAGGATCTGTTTAAAGTGTTGGGGAACAAAAGAATGTAGAGCCATTGGGGCAGAAGATAGTAACTCAAGGGTATATTACTTTAAAGTATCTAAAGATATTCTATACAATAGGAAAATTGTGAGGTTTTAACTCAATGCATAGCTATCTTTTCCTCCAGTGTTCTCCAAATATCCTACCTCTACACTCACAAAACACATTTCCTCATCACTGATTTGTTTACATATAGCTTTACGCAACTACCATTTTACATCCAGCTATTAGAGGTATATGAGTAGATGCTTTCTGCTCACAGTCAGTAGGTCTGCTCTTTGAGTGACATGTCCACCACCTTCCTTAGAGGTCAGGCTCAGCTTCTCCATGGCATATCCATTGTTGGCCATCCCAGGCTGTGAGAGTTCAGCACTGAGGTCCCTCCTGCTCGACAGCACAAGCAACTGCCACTGCTCCACTAGACAGCCTAATTACACCAATCAATCACATAAAATAGTTTACAAGGCTAGAAGTGGAAGGTTATAACTCATAAAGACACTTGCCAACTGAAGAGGTGGGGAAAGTTAATGTATAAATGAAAAAAAATATTGAAAAACAAACATGCTATCCAACAAAACATTCTTAAATTGTTCCTCTTAATCAGTTTTGTTTCTTTGGGCCAAAATCTGAATGGCATTTATAAGATATAGCCTTATAAGTCAATAATCAGCTACAAGGCTTAGTACCTTACGTTTTGATATTATTTGAGTTTCAGCAATTCCAGTTTAACATCAATGTAGATTTAATTAATTTAAGGACTACTTCCTACTTCATACTAAGATGACTTCATGACATTCTGTAAAGCATAAGATAGGCAGAATTATCAGCATAAATTCTTTAACAAGAATATTGATATTTTACATAGCTTCTTAATTATGTTTTCCCCAAGTCTTGCTTATGGTATTTCAAAATTTTGCTTAATATTCACAGCTATCTGCTACATAATACTGTTTTGTGATTAGTCTCAGAGGGACAGCATATAGAGGAAGATTCCTTCACCTTTCTCTGAGAAAGTTCTTGCTAATTCTCCTACTTACTGTGTAAAGCCTACTTTGCCTCCTTAGCAGATAAGTGTTTTTGTCAAAATTGTACTCTGTCAGGAGAGTCATTAGCATGTCTCACTGTGATGGATCAAGTGCTTTCCAGAAACAAGTCCTTGCATAGGTTCAGGACCCAGATCCATTCTTCGGTATTTCTGAATGTATGACTCCAAAAGATCTTTGCTGAGTGACTTACTTAACTATGAGTGGCAAAACATCTTCTCCTCAAGTGATTGTACAAACATTATTAACTTCCTATTTCACAAATATCACAATACTAGCTTTATAACCTTAGTACAATTATTACAAATAGAAAATATATGGATGAATACAATAGTTATTTTTTTTAATGAATGAACACCATTCTTTACAAGTATTTTGAAGTTTAAAGTGTAAAATAATATATTTTTATCACAATATTTCCCACTGTCCAAAATTTATCCTGCTTCCAGTCTGAAGTGGAGGCGCTTAAAAAACAAGAACAAAAGATTTCATGGTGGCTTGTGCTCATGTGAAAAGTTCAAATAGAACTAAAACTCTTTCATTAGAGGTTAGACTAAAACTCTCCATGAATCAGGAGAGATTTTTATAACAAAACTTCCCAGTGCCTCAGGTGCTAAAGGCACAGTTTATTAATTTTTTTAATTTATTTTTTCTTTTTGTGTTGGTAAAAATACAATGGTTTTGTCTTAGATGTAGCTGGATCTCTTTTAGGAAATAGCCAAGAATTCATAATAAAGAATTTAAATACTTGTGCTCCATTTAGTCAAAACAGGAAGAGGAATAAAGGTATGTATTGGGACCACAGACTTTAACCCTATTGCTTAGTATTTTCCCTGTGCAATGTCCCTGAATGATATGTATTCATGTCTAAATATCAGAAATTAATCTGATAACATAGTTTTGGTTCTGTTTTTCTTGAACCAAACTGAGGTATCCACACCCGGAGGTATAAACATACTGTAAAGTTTTGTGGATTGTAGCAGTTCTAATTCTGTTGCTAAGATTTGGGGTACACAAGAACTTGCTGATAAAATATGTTACTCACCCCTCAGAATGAAGAGTAATACTAGGTGAAGAGCACACTTAGGAAGTGTCCTAGCACCTGCCCAAGTTAAAACCAGAAAGTGTTTAACTGTTAAAAAAACTCTAATGGAAAGATATTATTTCATCTAACAGCGGAAAAATTAGAGAAATCATTAAAAACAAATGAAGATTTCAATAAACAGTATTAATTTTCCTACCATGCTTCATGTCTTCTGCTGGGATTTTTTTGGTTTTTTTTGTTTTTTGTTTCCATGAGTGTTGCATAAAAAGCATCCTTAAATCTCATGGGAATCATCTATACATCCTGTAGTGGATTTTCATCTTTCTGAACTCACTGATAGCAAAGCTGAAACAGACCAAGGCAAAGACTCCCAAATCTGGGGAGCTCAGGCAATGATCCGAAGTTTCTTCCTGCAGGGAAATGTGTTTATCCCTTTGCCAATTTGCCTCTTGCTACTTCCACTGCTATGACAACCTCTGTCTTGCAATCCATAATAGATTCTCCAGATATTTTCTTGATTTAAAATGAAAAATGAAAAAAGAACAAAAACCAAACCCACCTAAAAGCACAGATTCCATTAAAAACCACCTAAAATTCAGGTGTTGGCCATAAAGTTCATGAAGAAGCTAATGAATGGTTGTGGAAATATTGGTTTTGAAACTTTAGACTGGATTGGGTATAGTTTAAATGTAAAGTCCAAGGAATAAAGGTGAAGAAAGCCATATTCACATATGAATATTTAAAACCAATTAAAGCCTGTTCAGAGAATCTGGAAATTCTTTGTTTGATATGAAACCTTTCTAATTATTAACTAGATGATGCTGTGACAGCATGTTTTTTAACAGTAGAGATGATTAGACATTAACTAGAGATGTCCTACAGCATTCAATTAACAGTTCTTTTGAGTCAATCACAATTTTTCCCAAAGTTAGTTATAAAGACATAAAGTTAATAAATTCACTTTTTCTAGGTGTTGTGTACAAAAGCAGTCACATTTTTAAATGCACTGCTAAGTCAACCAGTAAATCACAATTTTTAAAAATTATTTTCAATTTTAAAGTGTTTATTTAGAGTGCTTTGATAGATTTTTACTAACTCTTTAATTTTTAATTTACTTTAAACATTTCCTTACTTTTCTGTGGGGAATCTTTCTTGCTGAAGAGTCTAAAGTAAATTATAGGACTTTCATCATAATATTTTAGTCTACTTCTCCTGAGAACTTTCTATGAAGCAGTAAATACTGTACACCAGCAGTTGCTGCTTAGTTAGGTTTATGGAGAGTTATATTTTTATGTCTGTAATCGATATGCCAAGGCTGATGATTTTGATTCAAGTAAAAAGATAAAAGAATATTTCCCTCAGGAATCTCTAGGGAGAGTAATCTTTGAATGTATATAAAGGATATAGAGTCATTGCAGATATATGCCTGAGGAAATTCAGGAATGGAGGATATTGTAGTAGGTATTACAATCACTGCAAAATAGTTTTAATCTGTTTGGTTTTTTTGTTTTTGGTTTTTTTAAAAGTTAAAATACCAAGCATATATAGCAAAGCATAGCTTGAATTACTGAGGTCTCTGTCCACTCAGACTTGTACTTCTGTTTTGTAAAGTGTATCATGTTTTCCCATTGCCCAGCTGCACAGAACAAAAACAACAGTTCAAACCACCATTCTACTATGTGTAGTTTAAGCAAACATTTGCATATTATATGACAAAGTAAACAAAAATTATGGTGTCAATTCCAAGCTATTTCATCATATCTTCACTCAATGAAGTTTCATATATGTGATCAAAGGTTGTGACTATACTATGAAAAAGCCTGGTTATTACTAATAGACCACATGGGCCATTAGGTCCTCCTGGTTCAGAAGGGTGCACAGAACACCCAGGTCACATCCTTACATCCCCAGAAAAAAATATTCACAAGATGTTTAGTAAATATAAATCTTGCAATAGAAAATTATGAACGTCCTAGGAAGAAATCCATAGCAATGTCTTTTTTACTGTGGAAAGGAATTAAATTGATCTTTGAGGAAGTAAGCATTGCTTCCTATGAAGAAGATGACTAATGTTTCCTCTGATTGCAAATCTGCTTTCTTATTTACTAACTGTAAAAGGTAGTTCTTTGGTTTACATCTGGTGACTTGTGGGAAAACAAACAATCAAAAACATCATCATAAATCACATTATAGCTTTGGTTATCTCCAGTGACTCTGAAGAAGTTCCTCCTCTCCCCTAGGTTCCATCTAAAGCTTTGCAGAATACAAAGGAGAGAAATAAAATGATCCTGGCTCTGGAAAGGGCCCAGCACGAACTTTGAACTAATTAGTTTTTATGTGATACAAGTATTCAGCATAAATATGGTGAAAATATTGTAGTGTAGTCTCTTTTCAAACTGCTGTGACAATACTAGGCATACATAACTCTTGGTGAAAGAAGGAACTCTAGGTCAATGTAGCCCTGTTCTACACTTTTGGGCATTTATTAGCAGTTTAAAAAGTCACTGCTTACACAAATCCAAGAAAGGGCTTCATTCCCATGAAGGAAGTAGCAAATTGTTTGACAAAGGAAATACCCAAAATATTGGACATGATCATATTTACCACCACCACCAATAAATTGCCCAGAAGCCCCCATTATATTTCTACCACTTTTTTTAAAAAAGAAATTAAACATTTTAATGTAAAAGCTGCTTCTTGACTACTGGCTGTCAATTTGTAATGGGAAAATGTAATGTAATGTAATGTAATCCAAGGTCCCTGATGGCATACACCCATGGGTTCTAGGAGATTATTTCTAGGCCCCTCTCAATCATCTTTGAAAGGTCATGAAAAATAGGAGGTGTGACTGAGAACTGGAGGAAAGTAAATAGTCACTCTGGTCTTCAAAAAGGGCAAGAAAGAGGACCCAGGTAACTACAGACCAGTCAGCACCACTTTCATCCCTGGAAAACTGATGTAACAGCTTATTCTGGGGGTCATGTCTAAGCATGTGGAGGAAAAGCTTATCAGAAGTGATCAACATGGATTCACCAAGGAGAAGTTATGCTTGACCAATATGATAGACTTTTATGATGACATGACTGTCTGGGTAGATGAAGGGAAAACAGTAGTTGTCTAATTCAGCAAGGTTTTTGACACCATCTCTCATAACATCCTTGTAAACAAGCATAGGAACTGTGGGCTGGATGAGTGGATGGTGAGATGTGTTGAGAACTTTTTTGAATGGAAAAGACAAGAGGGCTCTGCTAAGTGGTGGAGAATCTAGTTGGAGGTATCTAGCCAGAGGTGTGCCCCAAGGGCCAGTTCTTTATCTGGTCTTATTCAACATATTCATCAGTGACCTGGATGAGGAGACAATGTACCCTGAGCAAGTTTGCTGATAAAACAAAACTGGGGGGAGTGACTGACACACCAGAAGGCTGTGTTGCCATTCAGCAAGACCTGGACAGGATTGGTAGGCAGGTAGGCAGGCATGCAGAGAGGAAATTAATTAAATTCAATAAGGGCAAGTGTGGGGTCCTGCACCTAGTTGGAATAAATCCATGCACCAGTAGAAATTAAAGATTGACCTGCTGAGAAGGAGCCCTGTGGAGAAGACCTGTGAGTCCTGGTAGACAGCAAGATCTCCATGAGCCAGCAGTGTGCCCTTGCGGCCAAGAAGGCCAACATTATCCCAGTGTGCATTAAGAAGAGCATGGAGTCTCTTCTCCAGAGATATTCAAAACCCACCTGGACACAATCCTGTGCAATGTGCTCTAGGTGATCCTGCTTTAGCAGGGGGATTGGACTAGATGATCTCCAGAGGTCCCTTCCAGCCCTCACTGTTCTGTGATTCTGTGATTCTGTGATCATTGCAATGGGTGTTCATATTAGTAAAACAGATCTCAAAACACTTACCTCCAATATTTGCCTGCTCTACTTAGAAACAATTTAAAAATTCAATTAATTCTTCAGAAAACAAAACAGTTTATGATTTGGAACAACTGAATTTCTAAGGAAAAAAAAAACAAAGTAAGTATAGCAGAAACTCGTTTAGTGTGATTTCATGAAACTTCTCTTTCTTTTTTGCAATATATCCTCAAACCAATCTGATCAATAACATACACTTGAGCTTGTCCCTTGACCCACTAAAATTAATGGAAGTTTTACTACTCACTTTAATGGGAACATGATGAGGCCTAATTTATTGTATTCAGGAGGTTAGTCCTTCATGAAGACAAAGTGGAAAAAGTGAGAAAGGATATGAGGAATCGATGTAATTGAACTTTGCCCAGGGTCCCATGAGAACCTACTGTTCTTATTATTTTGGGTTTGCCCAACCATATTTTTTTCTTTTAAGTAATCTTCTCTTATCCTATTTTTTTCTGTTGCTCCATATCTTTTTTTTGTCATTATTATCATTTAGTTGTGATGGAATTCTCTTTTCCTTCTTTCTGGGTTAGCAAAACATAGATGTTTCAGTGTCTATGATTCTAAACTTTTAATCTGATAGTAATTTTAATTATAAATATACTTCAAAAGTGTAGATTATTTCCACCTAAAGAAAACCAAGGTCCTCAAAGATTAGTTAATATTAAGCAGACTCAGACTGATGCTAAATTAGAATATTTTCAACTACATGTCACTATGGTCAGCTATAATAGAATTAATAATGAGATTAGGACACTGGCACTGAATGTCTGTATGTAGACATCCACAAGCATGCAAATTATCTGGCCTTTCATTATATTTAGTGGAGATTTTGTCAATGCAATTAATGAAGGTTAGAAAGCAATTAATTTAATCTGAGCATAAACAACAAAGGTGGGATTTGCTTGCTCAAATATTGTTGTCCAGTGCCATTTCAAATGTTAGAGAGTACCAAAGATATGTGCATAAGGCTGCCATAAAATCACAGTGTTATAGATCTGTACCTTTCTGGACCAGTAGCTGGAGCCTGGGTTGGGTGCTGCTGTAAGGCAAGATACTTTGGAGTATCTGAAGTAATTCGCACATTTAACTGAATAATTCCTCACGATTTATAACATTTGTGGCTTAGTTCTCTATTGGCTATGATATAACTTCTGCCACCTAAATGAAGAACTATTTCTGTACTGTCCTGTCTATTCAGCATTCCCTAAGTTACTGATTAGTAAGCTAAATCAGTAATTTGAAACACAGACCAAAGATGCTGATTTTGTTGTTAGTGCTTTGGTTCTGAATAAAATAAACCCAAAATTGCTTGGGCAGCTCTGTATCTGATTCTCTGATCAGAATCTTGCTGCTGATTCAAGGATTTATACCCAAACTCCATGAAGGTTTTAGTATCTTTTACAAATATTGGTAAGAGTTAGGCAGTCTTTCTGAATCTATTTCCTTAATGATTACTTTAAATGTTTTATGGCATAGAATTTCTAAGCACATGTAATGAGAAGTGACTCTGAATAAAGGAGTGCAAAGTCTTCCCATGCAGTGCTCTGAGAGTCAGGTTACTTCTGAATACAGACTTCCATGAAGTCATATGAAATCAGTATACTTGTTGAGCAGATTAATGAAGCAGATTTTACCTCATGTGTCTGAACTTTGGAAAATTGTTATAATCACTGTGCTTTAATGACAGATTTTTTTATATAGATAGATTTATCATTTAGCTGATTGATATTTTATCTAAACAGTGGTCGAATTATTGTATTTGTAACATTTTATCTTGTGAAGTTTTTCCTTTTAGTTATGCTAAACTGTATTTTTTCTCTCCCATTGTTTTCCCCCAACATATTTGTTTTATTTTGTTTACAGTTCTGCTGTAATTCTAGAGTAATTTTCTAGCTTCAGTGGATTTTATCCAGATGTGTATTGATGATAAAACTGAAGGAAGATTTTGTCCATAAGTCTCTTCCTCCTTTGTATTTTTTTCAGTATTTTGAACTTTCCACTATCTTACATTAGTCCTTTAGCAAGAGCTTCTTAAGCCCTAGGACAGCCCTCAAAAGCAGTCTAATGTGGTTTAAACAAAAAAGAATGCTTGACCTACTCCATAATGGGAGCATGCTATTTGCAGATAAGGAAGCATGAGTTATAAATTTCCTGCTGGCAGCTCATGATGCATTTGAGAGTTACATATTCACATTCTCTAGCCAAAAAGTGCCTCCTTCATATAGTGCAGAAGGAAAACAAACATTTTGCTTCCCATTAGTGGGACATTTGAATGGGCTGCCACAGAACACTGTAAAAAGGTAATCTGACACTCTCTGATGATTCTCCCAGTGTAGGAACATACTATGGTTATTAATTGGTTCAGACATTTTTAAAATGAGTATTTAATAAGAAAATGTATAGGGGAAATCAGACTTCTTTTGAAAGTAGGAATGAGTAGGGTAGGGGATGTTCCCTGGAAGAAGCTGCTAGATGATATGTTTTAACGTGCAAAGGATTCAGCTTGAATGTACAGTAAATTATCAAGCTATACAAATGGCTTGTATGGCTCTTTTCAAAAATAAATTTCTCACTCCTTACACCTATTTAGCCAAATAGGTCGATTCAAAGGCAAACTCTACTTTTTGAAGGAAAGTAGCACACAAAATTTCATTTAGTGCTTCTTGGGTTCCTGTAAAATTAATACAGCATAATGTAGGAAAGCACAATTAACATTTTGTGTGTGTGTGTGTTATAGGAGAGTTTTACTTTTAAGGAAGAAGTTTAGGTATGTTCTGAGAAGTGCTACTATTTCCAGTTCTGGCTATGTATAGCTTGAAAGTCCTTGAGGGTTTGCACAGATGTGGTCACTCAAGAGGAGCAGTGTGGCATCACCACCTATGAAAACCAGGTGTCGAGTTATCTCAGACTGGGTTTGCAAAAAAGAATGCAAAGGTCCAGGCTGTGGCATCATTGGGCAGGAAAGGGTGCCATTTAATTACAATGTTTTGTAATTGTTCCAAAGACAAAGTTGTGTTTAGAAGTGAGTAACACCGTACTGTTTAATCCTTTTCCTTGGAGAAAAGCGAGATGGAGAATTTGAAATGGGATTCAAGCAAATTCTGTATGTTGCAAGTGAGACCATTCAAATATTTTTCCTTGAGATATCTCAGAAACCCAAATTATACATTAGTTTTCCTTTACACAGAAAGGTAAATCGAAGAGATCAATTATTTTTTTTTAATCATCTTTGCTGGTGAGGATAAAAGACAGGCTTTAGCAAAAGGCACTTAAAATGGATTTTGTTTTGATTTTCATATAAAAGTATATTCCAAGTTTGAAATTACTTAAAATTTATTAAGAGTAGGGATAAGCTCATTTCCTACATTATTCTATTCCTGTAGTAGTCAGATAGAAATATGTAAGTCATGATTTTCTAAGGCAGGTTGTGGTTTCAGAACATGATGCAGCTTGATAAAAGGCATCATTTTGAGTTCAGTTCCCATATGTGTTGAACAATAAATATTGATTCTTCTGAAGACTGGTACAAAAAGTTAAGTTGAATTGAAAATAGGTTGCTCAGGTCTTTTTACATTTGAATCAAAGAACTTAGTCAACTATTTCAACATTCCTTTTTCCCCTTCTTTTGTTACAATTACCATTGTATGCTTAATTTAAAAAACAAACAAACAAACAAAAAAACAAACAAAAAACCCTCCTGCTTTTTCTTGTTCTAATAAGGAAAAAGGGATTTTTTTTTTTATGAATGACATAATTTAATCTATACCTATAACCAAAAGACATTAAACTTTAGTTGTTCTGCTGAAAAAATATTATTAACATATTGATTAAAAAAAAAAAAAAAAAAAGAAAAAGAAAAGGAGTCTAGTACCTCTGGATGGTGGTATACTAAAGCATCCTAGAGCTCTTCCAACTTGAGATATGACTAAGGATTTGAACCAGTACCACTTGTAGCTTTGTGAACCATCAAAGCTTAAGATGGTATAACTGTTTTTACAAGAAAATCTTTAACTTTAAAGTTTCTACTATCCCAGAAATCCTAAAAATACAGAATATAAAATAAGAAACTAAACAGATAAGAACATATAATTAGTTCCATCAAATAAACAGTCTGTAGCTAAAAAGCACGTGGAATTTTTTTTCTGGGCAGTTCCATGTAAGGTAGTGCCTACAGATGTAATGATCACAGGTTTATTTGAAGGACGTGCATAATGACATGCATAGTAGACAAGGAATATGGTTTTGAGGAAGTTTGCACCATCTTCAGACTTCTTATACAGAACTTAATCCAAAATCTACTGAGTCAGCAAAGGTAGATCCTCATTTTTTGACAAGGCAAAAATTGAAACTAGATCTGGCCTAAATGCCACATAGTATTTTGTGCTGGAAACACATGGCTCAATTGCATTGCCAGCTCTGTCTGAACTGAAAATTGCTCAGCGCTAGATTTTATGTTCTGCCAAAACAGGCCACAGGTATTTGTGGCCTCCTGTGAGCATTCAAGAGACTAGAATGCCCCCAGCAAGTACCATAGTGAAGGTCAAACACTCTCTGCAGACAGTACTGCACAGAATCCTGAATGTCTCTCTGACATTCAGGGATTTAGCTTCAGCCTTGAATGTCACGAAACAAATGACATGCAACACTCAGGCTGGAGCATGCCTCCTGCATCAATTCATCTTGAAAAGCTTCTGGGAATTAGGCAGAGTTTGACATAATTTGTACAGAATCATTTATGACTACCACAGAACACTTCTATGAAAGAAATGTTATCACAAAACATTGCCTTAATAAAGAATCAGGTTGTTATTAATCATCCGCCTTCCTCAGTTAAAAATAAATATATTAAGACTTCTGCAGTAGTGCATAAATCATACTGGCTTCTGAATTGTTAAGCATCGTTGACCACACTACAAAGCTAAGAGCAAGGATGCAGAATCCAAATAGGTGTAGTTACACAGCAAGTGCATGTTATTCATTGTCTAGAATCCTTGGCTATGCCTGTGCTAATAAAGAAAATGCACGACAAACTCTTCTTCGGCCCTGCTGCCAGCTGCCTTGGCACAGCTTATTTCTGTACGGATAAATTCTCTTTTGTCCCAAACCATAGTAACTGCATCCAGATTGTTTGTGAGGAGGAGTCGCTGGCCCATGCTAAGCATCAAACTGTGCCTGGGCATAGTCTCTGAGATCACTGGTTTATAAGTCCAAAATTATTTCAGGGACCATGCTAAGAATTTAACAGTATGAATGTCCACATACTGGTGTGCAAGTCTGCACATTGACCCTATTTAGTTTGCCAGAACGTATGTATTCTGAGTTGTTTGGTATCTACCAAATATGTTATATGTGTCCACGTCAGGAATAATGGAAATAGAAAACATGACAGTATTGATATGAGGAAAAAGTGAATGGAATTGGCTTACTGTGAAACATGAGCTCTGCAAAACTTGTAACACTAGTGGAGAGTGAATTTTTTCTTCATTAACCTTCAGGTTAAATAGCCAGAAGATCCTTCTTGTGTATGTGAAATTACTTTTAATATGTTTACAGTTCAGTGCTGTCTAGCACCACATCTTTTAACCTTAGCATCCTGACATCATACTTATCCTGTATGTTGATGAATATAAAAACCATTTTGATACATCGAAGCAATCTATTATGTGTTCTGCTGCTGGGGAGGAAAAAAAAAGTATACAAAACAGGTATATATGATCTATGATTCTTTCTGAAGCCTTCAATACTATCAGCCTCCAACAAGCACTGAGGTCATTGAGCATTATATATGATGTTACACAGTGGATGGCACTTCAGGTTATTAGCACACAGTTGACAGCCAAACCTAATTGTGACATACAATATAAGTACTCCAGCCCTTCTACAGAATAGAACAATGCTCTCACCCTCTTGTGTATGAAACACATAGATGTATACACAGATGCTGGAGAGAGGATGTGTTTAAACGGGGGCAAAACTTCTTTGATGCAATTGTCAAAAGGAAATATATGTGAAAATATCTATATGTAAATATATGTATATATTCATTAGTATTTCATCAATCTTTGCTGCTTTTAGGGTGAGTAAATGATCTATATGGTAAGGTTCATTGCATTATGTATAAAAATTTATTAGGAAAAAGGAAAGAAGTCCAGAAGTTGAAATATTTAATATTCAAAAGAATGAATAATTGAGCAAAGCATACAGGACTCCAGTCTTATTAATGTTAATATCAATAACATTAAATGAAAAAAAAATGTTAGTACAATACTGTATAGGACTACAACGCACTTCTTTCTTAAATTCATTTCAGATCTGTACCATTGTACAGGCAAGAGTAAAGCTTCATCATTAATGTTCAACAATTTACACAAAGGAAATCTACAAGATTCTTGCAAGCGAAACTTTGGTAAAAATATTAATTCCCAATAAACCTTGCAAGAATTTGATTGGTCTTCCGGGGTTTGTTTAGGTTGGGTTTTTTTGTGAGTTTATTTTTTTGGGTTTTTTTTTTACTGTAACAAATCTTCAAGAAGAGAGGCAGATACACTGTTGGCCATAAGATTATGTATATTTTGTAAAGCAATTCTATCTGCTTCTCTGACCCACTGTGTTAATGCACCAATCAACATATCCTACCTCTGTTTCTAGGAACTGTCCATCTGGGACAATCCAGTGAACTCTCACACCTACAGGAATTCCAGACACTCATTTTCTTAGTATAGATCAGTTACTTAGATCAGAACTATGCACAGAACATTTTACACATTACAGAGTTCCTTCTAATTTATAATTTTGTAAACTAAGTCTAAGCAGATAATGTTGTAATTTAACTAAGTGTGGTGCTGCTGAAATGAGGGCCAACAGCACCTCCACCCCTCTCTCTAACCTCACAGGAGCACATAGAGAGCAAGTTCAGCTTCTGCTCTCACCCATGTCCTCATGGAGGTCTGCCAGGAAGCCAAACTGTGGCTGCTCATGTGTCCTCCCCAGCCGTGCATCCCCTTGCCCTTGCCAGACAAGTCACCTTTGTAGACAGGTTCCAGGGTACAGTACAAGTACAAACTTTGCATCCATTTCAAACCAAAGGCTTGTCCTCACAAATCTAGCATTTCCACTGTGGTGCCAGCTGCATGCTGCATTCTCCCGGCCCCTCCTGCAATACCAGGCAGAGCCGTGATGAATAGACAGACTGCTGCCCCAGTAGCCGTGTTTCACTGCACAGCCCACAGACAGCAGAGCAGCCACTCTCAGAGGGTTCATGACAGTTCACACTGCAAAGTAATATATGTTAAAATGCATTGCACAATAAATCTGTTGATGTTCCCCATTCAGACTCAGCTAAGTTGTTTCTGTTGCATGTGAACTCAGCTACATGCTACTTCCATATGTCTGCTCACACATTTTAATGCAAGTTCAGCCAATTTCAGCTTTGATAATGTGAGCATAATGTGTGACAGATTCCTCAGGACAGAAAGATCCTTAACAAATATTCCAGTTTTTTGAAAAATAGTCTGGGTCTCAATAACTAACAACTTTTCAGCCTGTAGATTAATAGTTGACTGTTAATATGATGACTCAGACTTTGCTATACTGGAAATCTGTACCCTATTCTCAGAATGGTATAGGATATTAGCACATCCCTCTATATTTTTTTCTGTAATACTTTACTATACAGAGCAACATCTGTTTTGCTCTTAGCTCATCCAAGGTGAGAAGATCTACAGCTTTGCCTCCATTGCTATTACATCTTAAACAAAAACATAGTCCCAGTGTGATGCCTGCAGTCTCCTGAAGGTTTTGCTGACAGCATTATATCTAAAAATGACAACTGCTTTGTCTTACTCCATGTCCAACTGCTCTGTCTTACTCCATTAAAGTGGACCAAACTACATTAATGAATTGGAGAAGACGGTAATAATTTTACTATATTTTTAATATTTCAGTCATAAATGAATTCAAGATAGAGGATTATCTCAAAGAATGAGGACAGGGTCAGGGGTAAATTAAGCCGTATGGACATCCATAAATCGATGGGTCCCGATGGGATGCAACCAAGGATGCTAAGGGAGCTGGCAGAAGTCACTGCTAGGCCACAATCCATCATCTTCACTCGGTCTTGGGAAATGGGAGAGGTGCCTGAGGACTGGAGGAAAGCAAATGTTACTCCGGTCTTCAAAAAAGGCAAGAATGAGGACTCAGGTAACTACAGACTGGTCAGCCTCACTTCCATCCTTGGAAAGGTGATGGAATGACTTCTCCTTGGTGCTGTCTCTAGGCACATGAAGGATAAGAGGGTCATTAGGAACAGCCAACATGGTTTTACCAAGGGGAAGCCCTGTTTGACTGATCTGATAGCCTTTTATGAGGACATAACCAGGTGGATAGATGATGGTAGGGCAGTGGATGTGGTCTACCTTGACCTTGGTAAAGCATTTGACACTAGCTCTCACAGCATCCTCGTCGGTCAACTGAGGAAGTGTGGTCTGGAAGGTGAAGTAGTGAGGGGGACTGAGAGCTGGCTGAAGGGAAGAAGCCAGCAAGTTTGGATCAATGGGACAGTCTAGCTGGAGGCCTGTATCTAGTGGAGCCCCTCGAGGGTCGGTACTGGAACCAGTACTATTCAATATATTCATTGATGTCCTGGATGAGGGAATAGAGTGTACAGTCAGCAAGTTTGCTGATGAGACAAAGCTGGGAGGGGTGGCTGACACACCAGAGGGCTGTGCTGCCACTCAGCAGGACTTAGACAGGCTGGAGAGTTGTGTGGGGAGAAGTTTAATGAGATTTAACAAGAGCAAGTGTAGGGTCTTGCGTCTAGGGAAGAACAACCCAGGGTGCCAGTATAGGTTGGGGACTTGCCTGTTGGAGAGCAGGGTAGGTGAGAGGGACCTGTGGGTCCTGGTGGACAGCAGGATGACCATGAGCCAGCAATGTGCCCTGGTGGCTAAGAAGGCCAATGGCATCCTGGGGTGTATTGGAAGGGGTGTGTTTAGTAGGTCAAGAGAGGTCCTTCTCCCCCTCCACTCTGCCCTGGTGAGACCACACCTGGAATATTGTGTTCAGTTCTGGGCCCCTCAGTTCGAGAAGGACATAGAACTCCTTGAAAGAATCCAACGCAGAGCCACCAAGATGATTAAGGGAGTGGAACACCTTCCTTGTGAGGAAAGGCTGAGGGAGTTGGGTCTCTTTAGCTTGGAGAATAGGAGACTGAGGGGTGACCTTATTAATATTTATAAATATGTAAAAAGAGGGAGACAGGAGGACAGAGCCAGGCTCTTCTCTGTGATGTCCAGCAGTAGGATAAGGGGCAACAGGTGCAGGCTGGAACATAGGAAGTTCCATGTGAATGTAAGGAGAAATTTTTTTTACTGTGAGAGTGACAGAGCACTGGAACAGGCTGCCCAGAGATGTTGTGGAATCTCCTTCTCTGGAGATATTCAAAACTTGCCTGGGCACATTCCTGTGTGATTTAGTCCAGGTGATCCTGCTCTGGCAGGGGAGTTGGACTAGATGGATTATCCCATTACATTTTCTTTAAGTCTTACAACTAAAAGGTTTACCATCTTTCCTTGAGGCTGACTAAGTTTACCATCTTTCTATAATGTTGTCTCAGTGTTAAGCAAGATGTGAATAACTGTCATCCACTTCCTTATAATCAAAACTTTCAACACAGATTTTGGAATTTTTGTTAAACCTGCCTGGTCATTATCATGCTGTAATTCTGCTTATTTCTGGAACTAAGCGAAGAAGTGAATTTCAGGATTTCTATCCCTGGCTTCTCTATCTTTTTTGGGAGATAGAATTAGTCCCTAGAATCTGAAACAAGCTTAAAAACTATGAAACTTAATCTAATTGTTAAACTGCTAAGTTGCTTTTTTAGTTAAAATATCCATTCCAATATTTTATTCTTATAGAAATTATTTAATGGTAATTCTATTTGTTATGTAATATGGAATTAGATCATCTTTGAGTCCAAAGCAGTTTGTAGTTGTTCTTCCCTGTCATTTATAGACATAGCAGAGGTGTGACTAATGTATCTACATACACCGTCATATTCCACAATTTCTCCTGTGCAAAAGTGCCTAAGGACTCTCAAAACCTAAGCTATTTCCCTCATAGTTTAATTAATCAATCCTTGACAGAGCCATTTAAAAAATACTAATTCTTGCAGTAAAGTAGAATTAATGAAAATTCTGAAGTTCATAGGAACTGTAGTCTTCCTATTGCATGCAGCATTTGATGTTTTGTATCTATCAGTTTACTTCCTGATGCATATGTTTCTTCCATTCCTTGTTCTTAACTGTCTGCTCTCCTTGAAAAACTCTGATGTCCAATCCAGAAACTAACCACACTGTGGTCTCCTAGCTGTCAGTGTGTAACATAATGGTTATCTGAGCATCTCTTCAGATGGGCCATTCTAATAGGTGTTGATGTTGATCCTTCTTCATTCAACAACTTCTTGTTTCCCTGGAAGCAGCTTACATCTGCTTGGGCAAATTCTGTCATCACTGCCATTTAATTTGCAAATGCCATCTGTCCTGGAACTCCCTCAGGAAACAATCTTTCTTATCTTACTCATGAGAGACATCCACATCATTTGCACTTTTCCAGCAATATTTTCTTGAAGTGCTACATGTCACATAAAAGAGTCACCTCAATGCTGCAAATTAACAGATATCATTAAGTTATCAACCTCAAAATTCTCTGTTTGTAATTCTGCACATCATCTGTCCCACAGATATTAAATGCCTTTTTAAGGTAGACGTAAAACCGCCAAACTTTCATTCAAAATTTCTCCATTGGTCTGTCCCTGGAAAGACTCTTCCTGAACCCTGAGACAGATTCAAGCAGAGTGTGGTAACTTTCCCTACGTGTTTCTAGCAGCATGGGCTAAAGCCTTAGGAAAAAGGTTATTAATTGTGTCCAAATATTAATATAAACAGATTGCTTATTGCCTTATTGTTGGTATGTACAAACAAGGCTGGAGGGGTTTTTATTTCCCTATCTTTGGTCAAAGATGATAGCTTTGGTCGAAGGCTGACAGAATCTCAAGTTCATTTAACTTCCAGGAAAAGTTCTTCTGTATTCTTGAAGAAAGTGTCACCAGCTGTGACAATGATGCTCACATATGATATCAGGACTTGGCTTTCTTCCAGGCCTGTATCTCAAAGACAGCACAAACCAATATCATATAAGTGAAGCTGGATTGTAAATATGGTTTCGGCAGTACTGTGCTGCTGATAATTGAAGTTCCTTGTTGCTTTGCAGACATTTCCATAGCTTCTGAGCAGAAACAGGAAAAAGTACATTCGGTCTCACTTAAACTCTGTGGCAGACAGCATTAAAATTGACACAGTTTACACCAGGTTTCTGTAGATAATGCCCTCCACTGTACCTTTGTAGCATGCAAGCAGAAATGAGCTGACAAACGTTGTACAAGTAAAAAAAGACAACTAAAATAATGTCTTTATTTCAGCTGCCTCAGATTAATCCATGATAGTACTTGCAAATGCAAAATAATCCTTCTTCAATCCCTGTTTAAAACTACTAATGAGCATCTTCTGGTAGGTACAGAGACTACTTTTTCCTTTTCAAATATTTAGGGACAAATACTAGTCTCCACAACAGCAGAGGCTTAAATGTCAGTCTTACTGCTGCAGATGAAAACTGTAACAGGTTGCTGATCTTCTGCTATACACAGGTAACCTCAACTCGTCCACATTTTTGATCTCGAACAGTCAGGAGTTTCTGTCCAGAGGAGGAGATGATTGATGGTCCTGAGATGAACGTGCAAGTTTTTGAAAACTCTTAAAAAAATTACGTTATTTGCTTTATCAGTAATGAAAGGTCACAGATTGGTTTGTAATACCCAGATAATAGATTTATGCATGTATGCTTTTGTAGTTTCTGTACTTATAGTAGCATCCTTTGTAAATGAAATCACCTATCTCTACTCTAAAATTTAACACTCAACATGAGTTAACAAAACATGTTAAATATATACTGTACTATAAATATTCTAACCAAAATGATGGGACACTGGCCTGAATACTATAGTTATGACAGTGAGCCCATGGGCTTACTTGCAATGGATTAATTTACTCATGTGTGTTTTCTAGATTCAGTCTTCATTACTGGAGTAGGAATGTACACTTAGTTTGGCTCTATACTTATTTACTGTTTATCCTATAATGTATATTAAATTTAAACAACAAAAAAGAGCATGAGCAATATTTAGTTCAAAATTTAAACTATTGAGTGTTTCCCACTTTCTACATAAGAAAAACAAATCCTAACAGTTATAGATAAGAATCTGACTTTTCTACAGGCACATCATCAAGCAAGGCACAAAATACACCAGTGACCCATGCACATATGTCAAAAGTCAGTGAGAGTTTCCAGTAGAAAAAGAAAATTCAAAAGGCAAATATTTGCCCTATATGCCTTTGTACTGATGGATGCATCCATAACAATGGAGGTCTCATTCTACTAGCAACACGACTCAAGTAATTAATTAAAATTTTATCTGTTCTCTTTGTTGTTTTTTTTTTAGGGTATTCACTGATTATTATTATGTTTTACCTAAAAGCATAGAAATTTTAAAAACATTACTGTGATAGTTTTACAAAACCAAGCTCATTATAGTAAATTTATCTATGTAATTTAGCATTGTCTGCTTAGCTCCATCATCAGAATACAACCCTGCAGACTCTCAAACAGGGATGATTTTAAAATGAAAATACTGAGCATTCAGTAAATACACAATCAATAGGAATGATTGTTTAGTAATGTAACTGAGTGAGAGCTTCAAAAGAGAACTGAGCTTTACAATAATGTTATCTATTTTTATATTTTTCTACAATATTTTTGAGGAAAGGTGTGTATTTACTCCACGTTACTCAGTATATGTAAACACTTTTTTTAACAATTTTTTTAAAATTTAAAATATTCTATTTGTGTGAACACAGTAATGATACAGCGTTTTTTCAAATCTTGCATACTTACACTATTAGAGGAAATGCTTGATTCTAGTTCAATTCGTAATAGACACATCTTTTCATAAGAAATTGTAAAAGTATTTTTCCATGTTTCCTTTGATTTTCAGCCTTGATCAGTTTTCATTTGAAAAGGTAAGTGTAAAGTCCCTGTAGTTTCAAAACCACCACTAATTATATATTCAAACACTCATTCAACCACAAAGTTTTATCAAGGACTGCTAATGATGTGAACATTTTTCTTTTTGTCTAAAAATATTTATTTTTCTAATTGCAAACTGTAGAAATTAAATAAAATCCCATTGTGGTTTTATTTTGGTTTTTTTCTTCTTCTTTGCTTTTTTCTTTCCTCTTCTGTTTTTTTTAATCATGAGTGTATGTAAAAAAAGTCCTACTGGGGAATAAACTAGTGTTATGATTTTCAGTATCATCAGAAATCGGGCATCATTCTGAGTAAAACACAGCCAAATACAATTTGGAAATTTCTAATCTGCTGAGAACAAAAAATGTTGGTTATTTTTTGTCTTCATTACTTAGCTGTGTTCAGCTTTGTTTTCTGGCTATGGGAACAGTCTTGTGTAGTCACAGCTGTTAGTCAAGATGGAGATCAAAGGATAGTCTCTAGACTTGGTGGTCCACTGGGCAATGAGGCTTAAAGAATCACCATTTCTGAAATCAGTAAGTGATAAGAAAACATCTTTGTATTTAAAGAGTTTCGATATTCCAAGCTGGAAAAGCAACTACATGCCTACTTCTAGGTCATCTGAGGGGATGGACTTTGGCACAAATTAGGCCAGAGATTCAAACCCACCCTTGCATATCTGGAATAAAATGCTTGAAATACATCAATGCCACATTCCTCTAAGCATTTGAATGACAAAGATTTTTGGTGATGGTTATTTGCTTGATTGTTAATGTTAGTGAAATTATAAATGCAAAATTGTCACATGAAGTAAAACAAGATGATTTTTTTTGTATGTTTACTTTTCGAGGTTATTAGGATGAACATTTATTGATGTGCAACATATTTCAGCACAGTAATGTATTTCCCTTTGTTATATTAATATTTAAATAATACTTATTTTTAAAATAAAAATTATTTATTCTTTTCTAACATTACATAAAAGACAATATTCACTCCATTGTTAAAAGTAACTCTAATATTGATCTTTAAGTGAAACTAATTTCTATATATAGCCAAGCAGAGTTCCTTGGAATACATACCAAAGATAATGAGTTAATCAGAAAAAAAATCCCACAAACAAAAAACCAAAAACTGAACACCAAAGAATGTTTGTCTGTCCACAGACTGGTCAGTAATTTTTCTCATTTCATCTATTTTCTGAAAGCTTTCTCTTTTCCTCATATGGGATAAAGTTGCACTCCACGAGATAAAGAAATCTCTACATATTTATACATTATTTTTCTTCTTTCTATGCCATAGAAAAAAATAGCCAATTCATGCCTGCTTTCTGTGAGAATACTGTAAAGATGCAGAACTGCAGGGAATCCCCTTCTGCCTGAAGTTCCTGTCTGCAGAAAATAGGACTGGATTGTGATGTTCCCAGTGGTCAAAGGCAGAGGAGGATGGATGTTGCTGGTAGTGAAGCAAGCATGGAAAAGGGCATGCCCCTAAGCAGGGTGCAGCATCCCCAGGAACCAACTCACCATTGTGGAGCTGTAACTGAGAAAACCTGTCTGTTCTTGTTGTGCAAAGTCACCAGCGTTATCCAGCATACCGTGTGCTGTACCCTTTGAATCTTTATTTGGTGTGCCCCAGAAATCCTGGAGAGAGGTTAGGTTCAGCTTGCCACTGCGCTGGTGCAAGCTCAAATACAGAGGCTCCAACCTGTCTCCAGCTCCCCTGAGGTGTATGTCCTAAACGGAAATAAGTGGCATTTTGGCTTTTTTCCTGTGTTTCTGTGTGCTCATAGGTGTACACATGCAGACCTCTACATGCCTCTAATGTTTATTTTGCACCTATGCATATGAACACACACAAGTAACATGGCATGCCAAAACATTGCATTATCATTAAAATGAACTTTTTTTCTATCCAACTTTCCTATGACAGGAATAATAATAATGAACCAAGCATGGTATTTTACTTGTCTTTAGAAAGAATTATCCAAACAAAACTTGTGATCAAGATTTGACTGTACTGGTACTCCTCCAACTACTTTGTGGTTATAGAAATTCAGATCATACTCCAAGAGGGAGAAAAAGGTCACTGATTTCACCACTTCAGGGTTTTGCCTCTAGTTTTGAAACACACAGTTAAACTGAACACTTTTTATTCTTTTGCTATGATAAATCTACCCTCAACTTTTTCACTGTAAGTGGAACATGAATGTTAATACTATTTCATGTGAAACTACTGATTTCCTCATATATCCATCCTTCACCTTTCATGTACACTTCAATAATCTTGGAACTAAGAGCTTCTTGTTTTCATGGTAGTTCACAGGATTTGCTTATCTCTCTCCTCGTTTATGTTACCCTAGATCTATAATTTTACTGTAGGATACTGTTAATACAAAATTTGCCATGCAATATCTGTAGTAGCACCTCATTTTTAATCTTACTTTAATAAGTTTAGTGTAATTCCAAGCTGCAATGATAGTGAAAAAATACTGTCTTCAAAGACAGATTTGCCTGAAGAAATGTTATCTGTGTCTTCAACAGGATTTACATTCAAAATTATATTTTGGATATATAATACTTAATTTTCTATGATTTGCATTTCTATTATTTAGACTTATATTTATACTTAGTACAGACCACCATCACTTTCGATATTCTCAGTTAATAGAAAACTGATTAAAGTAATGAATCAAAATAAGTACATATATTCTGAACCCCAATTTGGAAATTAAAATCAACTTTTATAGAAAATGGCATAAATAGTTCAATTTAATTCTTTATTCATACAATAATTTTAACAAAATATATTTTTAAGTATACTCGGTATCTGTAGTTTTCAAGTGACCATAGCACATTTTGTTCTAACATGTATTTTTTTCCCCTAGAGACTTCCCTATATGCTTGCACTTTTCCTATCCTGTAGGATGTCTTAAATGATGACACAAGTAACTATTTAACATATATTGTTGTCCTTTCTTTCTTTCTTTTTTCCTAAAATGCATTTATCTTTCTTGAGCAGAAGGAACAGAATGAATTTTGAATTCTTTCTGTGTTTTTAAGAATGCATATGTATGGTACTTAAAATTTTGCCCAGAATGTTCGAGGTGGAAGGCAACAACAATTTTCTTTCAAGCAAAATGTTGTGATTTGTCCCTTACCAATCCGAGATGATCTTGAGCAATTTAATCTAAATAGACTCTGCTATTTTCACACATGAGTGGGTAACAATTGCCTCTGAGGTGCAAATGTGATGAACCATTGACCGTGTCATTCAAAGGGAAAAGACGCCACAAAAGCCATAATATATGCAGTGAACATAAGGCTAAATTGTTATCCTTAGATAACAAGTTATTGAACTTTTTTAATGTAAACTTTACGTACAGTATGATCTTTTTTGTAAACTAGATAGCTAAAAAGACATAAAGGTAATTATTGGAAACCAATTGCAGTGAACTGCAGAACAAAAGTCATTCCTTATTATGATGATAATTGAGCAGAGCGCTAGGCTTAGGATAAAATGATTTCAAGCCTCTTTACATTGTGTTGATTAGCAGATTGAAAATGTGATGTCTTAATAAAGAGAAATATACAGTTCCCAAAAACACAGCTCCTTTCTGCATTATCTTAAATATAACTATTTTTTTTCTTTGTCTTTTGCATGGTAAGGGCCAAGTCCCATGTTTACAGATTACTTTCCATGGGACTCTAGTAATCGCCCCAGTAGGGCTTTGTTAACACAGTCCAGCAAACCAGCCCATGTACTCTCTGCCAAGCTGATATTTCAGTGACCCAAAGAGCAATAGCTACACTTTGTCCCCGCCTTCTATTCCCACTTCTGCTGAGGCTCATAACATATTTTAGGGGCTTAGAAACATCAATCACAAAATTAGTCTAGCATTCAGGAGGATGAATTGACATTTTCTGTGACTAAGTTCCATATGTAATTTTAGGCAAAGCATCTGAGACAAGAAAAAATGGAAGCCCCAAATAAACAATGTTTGGTGGAGGTGGTTCTTCTGTTCCCTAAAGTCATGGAGCATTTCAGATCACTGACATCAAGAAGAATGTCCTGTGAATGATGGTCTAAATCTCCGTCTACATTATCATCTCCTAATTCCCTTTCTCTATCTTATATATGGGTATTTCCTTAGAAAGAACACAAAAAACCTTATGTTTATTATATTATATTTAATTATCATGATGCAATGTGTATGATTGCCCCAAGATGAAAGATTTGTACATTTATAATTATTTTGAAAGCTTATCACTGTAGGTTTCCAACTGCTGATGTACCCAAGTGAAAGGAGATCAGGTTGGAAATACTTCTGAAGTCAGAAAACTATGTACATTTTGTTTCTGCTTTTGTTTTGGTTCTTATCTTTCTGATTGGATTTGGTTTGCCTATAGGCAACGATTTGGAAATCTGGTTACAGAGATTTTTCTGAACTGCCCCTAGGGGATTTCTGACACAGATCCCATTTCATCCTGCTTAAAAACTACTTGCATGTGAGATTTGGAACACCAGCATCACGCAGGACAGTTCTGCACAGATGTCGGCTGTTGATAATGGCACACTACAAAGCTTTTAGTAGTCACAGTTAAAATGAGAGCATTTTTTTTCTACAACAGACATGGCCTTCTGCTTTTTCACACATCTAGAAGTTTCTCCTTCCTTCCTTCCTTCCTTCCTTCCTTCCTTCCTTCCTTCCTTCCTTCCTTCCTTCCTTCCTTCCTTCCTTCCTTCCTTCCTTCCTTCCTTCCTTCCTTCCTTCCTTCCTTCCTTCCTTCCTTCCTTCCTTCCTTCCTTCCTTCCTTCCTTCCTTCCTTCCTCCCTTCCTTCCTCCCTTCCTTCCTCCCTCCCTCCCTCTCTCTCTCTTTCTTTCTTTCTTTCTTTCTTTCTTTCTTTCTTTCTTTCTTTCTTTCTTTCTTTCTTTCTTTCTTTCTTTCTTTCTTTCTTAGATAACATAATTTCTTGATTCACAATTTTTTTGCCTGGCAGGGTAAAAAAGATGCCATTCCCTCTCCCAATAAAATAGTGCATAACATTCAGTGGAAACATTGTGTTTCAGGTGAAAAAGGGGAAGGACACATGGCTGAATGGCATCCTTCATCCCTCTGTGTGACTTAGAAGCAAGGAACCTCAGACTTAATGCTATTTAGTAATATTCAGACAAAAGAGACACCAAGGAAAAATATTGATTTGTTAAAATTAACAAATTTAACATTTTATAAATGCATCAGGTTTTCCTTGGGAAATTTTCTTAAAATTTCATTAAAGAGTTTAGTCAAAAATGGGAAAGTGGCCTTGGGGTTAAGGAACTCACTTGAGATAAAAGACCTGAATTCATATCTATAATGACCCATAGGTGCAGTACTGCAAACCTCATCTAAATTTGGAACACAGTACCCTTACTCTCAGTTATTCTGTCAATGAAATCAGTTTTGAAAAGTCTTATCGTCATCCTGCTTATGAAGTCTTGTCAAATTATAAACATTTTCCAAGAAGCAAGGAAAATATGTGTTTTCCTGCTTGCTTTTTTTTTCTTCTATTTTTTTTTTCTTTTTTCTTTTTCCATGATAGGCTATGTTTATTGGGTTTTGTCCCAATTCTGTCATTGAATTTTCCCAGTATGTCTGTCATCTCATGCTGTAGTACCTGATCTTTCATTAAACAAACACAACCTCTAACCTTTCTAGTTGCAAAGATAACCTTCAAACTGTGAATTAAATGTATTTATTTTTATCAGCAATGTCTCATTTGGTCGGAAGCATGAAATGAATGCAAATTTTTTTTCATGTATCTCACTGTTGAATATTAATACTCATGCAATCCAATTTTTAGTGTCAAGAACTATTTCTATGCTGATCAAAGCCTTCAGGAAAAAAATGAGAGGTCCTAGTATATGCTTTGTGCCTCCTGCAAGTGCTCTTTGCCTCCAAAGTCTTGGGAAGTTAAAGAGAGAGAAAACAAAAGAGTTTGAGATGTAGTAGTCCTGCATATCTGTCTTAATAATAATTGAAGCCTTTGTTACAGATTAATAAAAAGTACACTTCTGAGGATATTGAAGGATCTGGAGGGGAAGCCTTATAAGGAGAGGCTGAAGTCCCTTGGTTTGTTCAGCCTGGAAAAATGAGACTAAGAGGAGACCTCATCACTGTTTATGGCTTACTGGCAAGGGGAGTGAAGGGGTAGGCACCGATCTCTGTTGATCAGTGATAGAACCAGAGGGAATGGCATGAAGCTGCAACAGAGGTAGGTTAGGTTGTATGTTAGGAAGAGGTTCTTTACTGAGAGGGTGGTCAGGCACTGGAACAGGCTCCCCAGGAAAGTGGTCACAGCACCCAGCTTGACTGAGTTTAAGAAACGCTTGAACGATGCACTCGGTCCCATGCTCTGACTTGGCTGGCCCTTTGCGGAACCAGGAATTGGACTTGATGATCCTTATGGGTCCCTTCCAGATCAGGATATTCTATGACTTTAAAAGTGTGAGGAATTTAGGGGAGGAATTGTTTGCTGGGGTTTTTTTGTTGTTGTTGTTGAATGGTGAAACCCAAGGGAAAGAAAACTTTAACTCAAATGAAACTTCTATTTAATCTGATTGCATGCCAAAATAAAATGCAGTGGGAATTTTTCTCTTTTGCACTGTAGTATAAAAAAAGGTTTGAAAACAACCACACCAGGTTTCCTCTGTGTGTGAAGGTTACCTGTAAATATTAGGATGAAGGAAGTGCAAGTATTTCCATTTAAACTTTTCATTTTCCATTCCATTTTATTCCCCTGTCTGTGTCATCCCATTCCACCTCCCAGTAATCAGTGTGGAACTGATGATTTATAATGCATTTTATTTTACACAAGCCTTTGATATACTCAAAGTACACAGCTGAAATTAAGTCCTAGAGCAATAATGTAAGTTGGTTTGGGGTGAGGGAATAGGAAGATAGTTGCCAAAACTATTAGCTCTACAAAATCCCTGAAATATTTTGTAAAATAAACTATTAATTTTCCTTCAGACTGTGTTTCGTTCCCTTTCACAAAGTTGTTTTTCTATTGTGATGTTGATGAACATTCATTTCTAGCATTCTATTAAAAAATCACTTTTTTCTGTGATATGAAATTACCTGCACTGTGGCATAAATCAAGAGATTTAGTGGAGACCACACAAGAAATCTGTAGCAGAAAATGTCACTGATTTTCCATTCTGATTAAACCAGTAATTACTGAATAATCCAATCTTTTTCCTACATAGAAGCTGCACAAGTATTTTTGAGCAGTTAAGCAAATAAAAATAAATAAATCAGCAAAATAATCAATATATAAAAATAGAGGATATGTAAATACTTTGTCCTAATTGTGTTTGGGATAACTGCATTTGTTTGGTTGACAACTTTAGCTATTTGAAATCAGAGTTGCTCTACAGAACTGAATAAAGCAATTCTAACTATGTTCCTAGGTAAGGATCTTATCTTTTTCCCCTCATTCTAGTATTAGTCCTGTTAGTGATGATTCCTTCAACTTTGTGTTTTAATGATGCTCTTGATTGACAAGATTATAATGGAACTATTCCTTTGATTCTATGCAACCATGCTATTTTTTTTTTTCAAGTTAGAACCTGGACTAATGCCTCCTGTGATGGGATATCAGGTTTCAGCTGCTTACCTCCAGAGCTATGCCATCTGGGCTTTCTAGTCCAATTTTAAAGGCTAAACAGCCCAAGTTCCTCCCTGAAATGAAAACAAGACAAGGAATTTGGGAGGATATGCCATTCAAGAAAGAACTAGTAACTTGGCATTTTCCATAAAGTCTATTTTTAATTAATAAAAAAAAATACACAAACCACAACCCCACACGCTAGATCTATGTAAGTAAAAGTCTGAAGAAACGTTTTATTGAGAAATTATGCTAATATATTCACAATGTGTGGAGGTTTCCAATCAACTGTCTTTCCTGGCCAAAAATGTCCAAATCAGCTAAAAAGTATGCAGAGGATTTCTTTCTTCCTTAATAAACCTGTAAAAGAAGTCTTATGAGCGACAACCACTTTTTCTTTGCTCTTGCTGGAACATTTGCATCTAATTCCTGAAAATATGCTGAATAGTTATCTTTTACATGCATTTTTATTAAAATAAAACAACAAAACCCTGAAAAACCAAAATCATAATTGACTTTGCTGTCCACCAGGAGCAATATTAAAAGCTAAGTATTCTCTCTAAAATATATGTCAATTAGTTTTAAGAATATGCCTTGTAATTCTTAAAAAAATACTGTCAGGGCACAGGAAAAAAACAACCTGAGATGCTCCCCAAGGGAAATGAACCAGGAACAGAGCAGGTTTGTGTAGAAGTCCTGGGTGAGGCTAGTGAGGGTGACTAAGGCTCATTGGTGCAATCTGGGAGCACACAGCACCTCTATGTTGCTTGGTGTTTTTCTGGAATGTTTGAGTGTGTAACCCTGATAATCAGCAGGTGGTGAAGCTTTCTCTAGGTGAGTTTAGAGCTCAATATTTGCTTTCTTGGGATGCTCACTGCTTGAGCCCCCCACTTCCCCCGAATATTTGTGGAGAGAAACTGTTATGGGAAAAGGTTTTGGTTTTGAGGCTCCAGGAGAATGATGTGAAAAAATGGGGTGGATCTTTAGGGACTATGGCAACTCTGGCAGGCAAGTAACCAGGTAAATGAGGTCTATTTTATAGCCATCTCTAATCTAATTGAGGTCAATTTTGCCTGTTTGCCATTCTGCGTTTCCCTTGGGCAAAAGCAGAAAGTGTTAATAGGAAGTAATTCCAAGTAATAATTACAATTAATAATTTTCCAGAAACACAAGATCTGCCAATGTCATATCTTGCAAATCCTCTATGAATACCTGCCCCCAGTGCCAGAAACAGTACTGCACGCACACAAATCACAGACTGCAGTCTGAAGTAGATCATTTCCCTGAAAGCGCTCTTGTGGATTTTCAGTTTCCCTAGGTAGAGCATATCTTTTACTGCTTTCTAAGGCTATATGAAAATGCTAACACTCTGGTTTCTTGCAAAGCAATCTGTAAGCAAGCTATTTGAAACGATGGCAGATTTAAGAATTGTCTTGTATGGTTGCCCATTTGCTTTTATCTAGACTACGATTTTAAAGCTTTATTTTAGCAATAGTATTTATTTGAGCAATATTTATCATAAATATAGCTGGCTTGGTTTCATTGTTTCTTTTTTGTCTGTTGGTAGTCGGTTTTGTCTTATGGGCCAGACTGGTGAGATCTATTTTATTGTATGGGCAAAGACTACATAATATAACAAGGTTCTGGGTTTTGACTGGGGTCTCTTTAGCACCACTTAAAGTATAATAACAATAATCTGATATACAAAATCTTATCACAGAAAAGACAACTGATAAACAAAAAGTCGTATTTCTTTTTAGTTTTAGTTCTTTTAAAAATGTTTTAGTTAAAAAAAGGGCAAAACCCATTATTTAGATTTTAATTGAAGAGTTTAATGAATGTCTTTACTTGACCAGACCAAGCCTGTCTCCAAGCAAAATGTGTCCCCAAAATGGGCATGTGAGGAAGAGTGTAAAAACACTGCAAGCATGTATTATACTTCCAGAATGGAATAGAAGCGTTAAGTAAATCCGTACTTCTTTACCACCTCTAAGCAGAAACAGAAATACCAGAATCTGGGATAAGCATATTTGAATGCTCTTCAGCTTCCAGTTAATAATGACCATATTAAAGAACTGTGTGCTTTGAATTAATTTCTGGAGGTTCTTTCTCATATTTGCTCTTCCTTATTCATGATGTGCTGGGACCAGTCATTCAGTAAGTAAAAGAATTCCAGCCCAGGCTTCCAATCATTTGTGCTGGAGATATGCTCATTCAGAAGTAGTTTTTGAAGTATTTATTAAGCCTCAGTAGACATGTCCCTTGTAGATTTGTCCAGAAGTTAACTTAGAACATTTATGTGTTACCTAGACTCTTCAGGGCCATCAAATCAGACTTCAGTTATGCTTCACACCCATTAATAAATAGGTTCACACCACATTTTATGTGTATTCTCCTAGTTCAATAATTTTGCTGGTTGTGAAACTCTCTGTGTACTGACAGTAGAGAAACATCTGCTGCATAAGCATCTTGCAGTTGCTCATAGCAATGTACACAAAATTTATTCTCATGGGCATTAACTAGACTGTGCAGCATAGAGATGCTAATGTACACTGCAGGTCCTGAATACCCAAATGACCAGATCTAGTGCTTTGACTACCTTTATAGCCTATGCTATATACATGTGCATTTTTCCCCTGCATAAAGATCAGAAGATGGAGTAAAGGATATGTTTATGTCTGTCCCTACAGAGCATGGGGCTCTACCTGGATGCCAGAGAGCAGAAGTAGGACTCTACATGGCAATTTGGATGTCGTATAGGTATCATTTCAGAAGTAAATGTATTATTTGTATAATGCACAAGTACATATTGTGAGATATATGTACAATGAAAATTTGTCTGAAGCTACCGGTTTGTTTTACATTTTCTCTTGACAAACAGTTATTCAGATGGGAGAAGAAAAAGTAAGTCTAACTCAGTTCTGTTGCTCTCAAACTCATCTTTCTTATGAAGTAGATTTGCACTTGGCACCACACATAGAGGACTAAAGTTACTAATGCTCCTCAAGGAGTCTTTGAAAGAATATTGTTTTGATGGACTCATCTAGCCTTCCTTGAAACACTGTAAGTGCAACAGTATTATATGTTAAAGTCAAAAATATTTAATCTTTTCAGAATTTGAGAGGTGTTGAATAAATGAAGGTGGAGTGGGCTTTTACTCAGAGCACGAATAAGTTTGCAAAGTTTTACACACTCCCACCTATCAACAGAGAAAGCAGATTACGATAGGCTCCAGAACAGAACTGAATGTGAAAAAAGACATTACAGTGATTCATTTTTGGACCAGATTTATTGTGTCTTAGTGATATCCAGATCAGCTTTCCAATGTAGGAAGTTAAACTGTAAGACTTGAGGGCTTACTGTGGATGCTGGACAGTGCATGAACTTCAGCAACATCTGACTCTGCAGGTCAGATTGTCCACACTCAGCCATAAATCTGCAACAGCTTTATCAACATCTCCAAAATATTACTTCTTTGATGGGCTTGCTGCGCAAAATAATGCATAATAGGACCACTAAGTAGTATTTGCATCTTCTTTTTTAGCCTCCAACTTTTGGTGCTGACATTAGGACGCCAATCTCCCCATACACCTCATGAGGTCAAGTGAAATAAACAACCTCTTCCACAAGTGAAGAGTTGGCTTCATCTTTAAGGCAAAGAAATCAGCCTCATAACTTAGCCACCCAGATGCCTAAATAGCCCAGATATCTTCTTCCATCTCAAACCTTTCCGATAGAGGGATAATCTCTCATTAACACTGTTATTTTCTATTGATGCTAAGTTTGACCTATCAAAAATCCTTTCTAGAACCAATTCTTCAACAGAAATTTCAGTCCAAGACACTCAATAAAGATGCTAAATAGTGACATCTGAACAGAATGTAGCATAAATGTTCCTACTTCTTAATGGAAACTTGATAGGTCTTTTCACCATAGAAAGCAAAGATAATTATACATGACTACTAAATATATGCACCAATTAAAATGAAATAAACAACAAAATCTCCACTCCTTTCCAATCAATATTCTCAATATTTTTTTTCAATAAAACTCTTGAAGCTGACCATCTTATGTCACTCATCTTAATGAAAGCGGAGAAGCCAGGAGAAATAAAATGAATGGTTTTATTATGACACCTCTGATCAAATGATTAGTAAAGAAGGAGCTTCTCAAACTTAATTTAGATATATCCCTTATTCTTCCTCTGATTAGAATAGCATCTCTGCTTTGGAAGCAGTAGCGTAACACTGCCACCCACTGCCCCACTTAAAGCTGTAAGGGTAGATGGTTTGAGAGTAATCAGGTCTTTCCAGGTGTGTTTGTGACATATTTATTAAGCTTTGAAAGCTCCTCAGGGTATGTTGGGCAGGGTTTACTTTGTTTCGAATCACATGGAGTGTGATCTTCACCTGCTGCAGTAAATTGGTTCTGAGAATTACAGTACCTTTATGTGTTGGGTTTTGCTTACCCACTTTCAGATGTCACCATCTTCCTCTATGGCTAAATACAGTAGTTCTTTGCTGCAGAGAAGCACATCCTCTGAGCTATCTCCACATAATAGGCAATCTCTGTGAAGAGCGCCCACCTTATCTAGCACATTTAGACCAGGGAAGCTGCTGTTAGAAAGTTATAATGCATGACATGACAAACAAAATTTCAGCAAAACTGAAATACTTACTGCTCCAAATTTTTCATTCTACCCTCTGAATCACTGCATTTGCATATTTTACATCTATTTGAGGGAAACTTTTGCATTTCTCTTACCAAAATGACATTGCTTTCACTTTGCTGATGCAGGAATCCTTAAAATTCTACTCATACAGGCTCATGGATGCTATTTGTTTTTAGTTATTCATTAGCTGGAAAAAAGACTAGAACCACTTTAAGCACCAAACTGTGATTTTTTTTTTTTTAATTGCTCTGTTTGTGTGTTGTTTTCACTTCTCTTTAAAATTGCATTCTGATTTGAAACTCACCGTCTCAAAAGCCAATTGCAAATCTCGCTGGTTATATTTTTCCCATTTCCAAAAACCTTCAATCACTACTGGCATTCAAAGTACATGAGGCATAGGACATTAGGTGCTGCAGTGTCAAGATATTAGAAATTACTGCAAGGTCTTCTCATTTGAGCCTATACCACCATGCCCACCACTGGACCTCTTGATATTTATAAATAATAAAGAGGAAAATTACTAGTTTTGCTCTCAAATACTCAGCAAATTACTAAGCACTGCTTTCACTCATGTAAAATTAATTCACAGGTTTGGTGCCTGGCAGTACTTTGCTGTAAGAAATTGCATTGTATCTCTCATGCATCGAATATAGGACTTAAGGAAAAAAAAAATCAATAAAAGAAATTAAATATAGCCAGCCTCCCTCAAACAATAAAAATCAATGCTATGTTATCAGATACCTAAGAAGCAGGTTTATTTTCAACATTAATCTGGGTAGTAGTTTCATGGTAATTGATTTTTTTATACTTAAGCTGTCAAAAACTATAACAAGCAATGATTACTTGTTATTTTCCAAATTCATAAAAGAATTGATTCTATAGGGATTGTGGGGGCTTTTTCCCCTTTCTTTCTCTGGTATGAATTAGTTTTGTTACTGAAACAATTACTAATCTTTCTTGTAGTGATGACAATATTGAAAAATAAATATTCACTAGACCTTAAAAGGAACAGCTTTACAGCTGTAGTGAATTTCTGTTTGTCCATAAAAATAGAGTGACCATATCTTCATTATTTTGACTAGTAAACAAGGTTGCAATTTTATCTATGGCTGCACTAAATGTTGATTAAATATTATGCTTTCATTAAGTGTTAACTTATTTTGGCCAAATATGGTTTATCTTGCAGGAAAGCAAAACATATTTACTATGTGTATTGTAGTAGCGCACTTTTTTCTGTATTATAATTTATTGAAGTTTTATATGAGAATTGTGAAATGCTGGGAATCCTTAATGTAAGGTGAAGTATGAATTTATTTTTTTTTTTCTCTAATTTAATTTCTTTAAGGATGAAGAAAGGAAGGTAGGACAAATCAACAATCTAGATAATGAAAATTTAAATATAAAATAGGATGCAAATTAATAGAAGTGTAGGATGAAAAGATGACATCCCATACTCTTTCAGTGATTAAGTGAGTTTTCAGCAGGTCAATGGAAGAAAAAAAAAAAAAAGGAAAAAAAAAGGGATATCTGTAGAAAATCTAAGACTGATTATTTTTGTGTTTATTTTATACAAACCTTCTCCCATTATACCATGTGTTACCATGTTACCTGGAGAGTAACTCACAAATTTAAAAAAAAATCCTTACATTATTTTGATTTATTCTGACAATCTAGATGTAAAATTTCTTCCAGTTCCCCAAGACAAATCAGAGCAGTAACAGTCACACTTATCCCAGGCAATTTGTAACTATGCGAGAGGTTTATTAACACAAACTTGCTTTCCATAAATAGTGGTGGCAGCTGGAGCAGCAGCCAAGTTTGAGCTGGCAAAATTAACATAACAGATAGAGACACCCCCTTCAGTAGCATCAGTATTGGCAACACCATGCACAGTATCCAATTGCATTTATCATCAGAGTGGCATGGCTGTAGACAACCTAGAAGATATGTCATTAATATTGATATGAAGCTCTGCCCCAGAAGAAAAAGGTGCAGACACAAAATTACCCAGTGTTACGTTTTGCTTGTTATGATCTGTAGAATGAAGTACAACTGAGGATGTTGTTTTATTGGAGAGGGCTAGCAGTTAGATGCAGAAGACAACAGTGAAAACACTCTTCAGTATGTTTAAATCATTTATTGTCCAGTCTTGTTTTAAATGGCTTAAGCTTTGTAATCTTCAAGGCTTGCCATGCAAAAATCTTCCAGATTCCAATACCAAACATTATCAAGATTTCATTCACTCCTACATTTTCGTCAGACATGCAGCTTAAATCTTTCTTTTTTTAAATGTCAACAGTAATTATTCATCCTTTCCCCTTTGTACTGATTACAGACTTATGCTAATAGCAGATTTTTCCCTGTTGCAGCTAGTACAGAATTTCTATGATGATCTTTCTCATTTAGGTGTAGGAGTCAATTTGTATTTTTTAATAAATTTCTGATTCCATCAGCTTTAAACATCCTTACACTACCATCTTCCTCATTTTTACTGAGGTACAGTATTTATTTTCCTACCAATGTATTTTAATATTTTCTGTTCCCTGATAATTTTTGACTTTTTTTTTTTTAACATTTGCAATAATTCATTGCTACCCTCTTGGCAAAAAGACACCGAATGACAGCAAGTCAAAAATATAGAGAAGATGATAAACCTTTTAAAATAATGTAGTCAAATAAACAATGCATAATAACATTACTGTATTAAAATAGAACACTATGCCATATTTATGCCAGCAAAATATTCCCACATAAGTAAAAAAGCACAGAACCTTCATTAACCATAAACTTAGCGGGGGGAGGGGTATGGTTTTTTTCCTCTGATGTGCAGACTGTATTATGATATCACAAATTAAAATCTACAGGATTCATCTTTGAACTGATTGCACTTCTTCAGTTGAGATAAAAATGTTTTACTTTTGACATTATGTCCTGTTTCTGTGTATTCCTCATTTTAGACATTCTCATTATTGCACTATATTCAGATATCTGCCCCGTGGAAAAAGTATCAAAACTTTTCTTTCGTGGTGACTTGCTATATGATATAATAAAATGCACTGGCAGGTAGATATTAATTTTAATGGTTTTCAAATAAAAAAAGGAAGAAAAAATATATTTTAAAAAAAGTGAATCACTCGTTAGATGAAACATCTTTCAAAAGCTGCTCCATTTATTAGTCAACATTCATCAGCATCCTAAAGCTCAGCCTTTCAAAAGACTAGCCTATGGCCTGTTATGAAGAGGGTGGGGGTATAAAAAGGCAGCACTTCAGGGGATTCTTCTGCATTTCTATTTTCATACGGTTATCTGGCACCATGGAATGTTAGGATGCTAAACGTTAGCAGAGCTTCATTGTGATAGGCACTTTATACATTTATGCAACAAGAGGCATTCCTAGTCTTGAAGAAACCTTACAATAAAGACTCATTGCAATGCCACCTTCAAAAGTGGGTAACATGTAGTTTTCATTTAATTCTTCCAAGGGATCAGAACACGGAAATAGAATTGTTTAGTGTTTAAGAGTAGCAGAACCTCTGTAAAAATCCAATGTCATCTCATTTGGTTTGACTTCCCATTCCTTAAAAGAACAGGAGCTCTTAGGGTAAACACGTAATATTTTCCCAATACAAGGAAATGAGTTATCAAATATACTGAATATTTTCTTTAAATACTTGCAAGTCTGAAAGGTTAAGTGACAAGGTTAAGTGTCTAGTTTTACACTCTTTTTGTTCTTAGTGTGCTCTGAGTTTTTCCTTAATGATAGGATTAAATATGATTTCCAGCTACAAACAGTTGCTTGTTCCCTCTAGGTTAGTCTCTATATTTCGTACTTATCACAAACAAAGAGGAAATAACTTTCTCAGTCTTTGTGAGTCTCTTAAAATGCACACACTTTGGGGAAATCATATTTTCTTGAAGGAAATGAGGCATGACCAATCACACAAAACGTGAGAAAATCCCTTGATAGGTGACCTTTGCCACGTGTAAAAGAAGCTGTTCAGTGGCTGAGGTTTCATGGATTTCATGCATGAAAATCAGATTTTCTGGCCACCAGTGCTGTTCAGTAAATAAATAATCCATCATTGTGTCAAACAGTAGAAACACGAAGATACCAGCATTGCTAACTGAATAGAGGTTTTTAGTTAGCAACTTATGCAAACCTTACGTTTTGTCTTCAGGAGCTGTGCGTGTCTCCTTTGCAGTGTTTAGTTTTCATTACTTGAACTTAGGTTATTCATGTTTAGGATAAGGGTGAGTGAAGTCTGTGGTAGGGACTATATCATCAGTTTGACTGTGTATATACCTAGATGCATATGTATCATGAAAGAATGACAAAGAATACTATTTTGTAGTACACTCTACAACTATGCTGTTTTAGAAGAATGTTAGATACTTTTCTGTAGTTTGTTAGAGGCAGAAAGAACCACATATTCAACACAAATTCATTTAGATATGTTTTACATCAGTGTGTGATATAAATTTGCATGAACTGACAAAATATTTTCTCATCTATATTTCATAATCTCTGATCAGAAGCTTTATTTATTAATCAAATATTTTTCTCACTTATGTTTATATGACACTTGTCCATGTTTTCTCTAGCCAAAACTTGCACTTTTTCTTTTCTCTTTTTTTTTTTTTTTAATACAAAGGAGTGAGAAACTTTATTTAGCATGAATGACTCCACAAATGGATTGTAAAAGTCATTTAACAGTAGTCTCTTCTTTAGGCAGGAAATTATCTACATTAGCTTTAATTTTCTTTATCTAAAAAGAATTTAATCAGCTGAAACATTTTATCATATCTAGAAATCTAATGATTTAGTTTATTACATACAGTTTTAATTACCACTATTATAAACCCAAGAAAAATTAATTATAATAAGGTAAAATTCTTAGCTCCTTAGAATTCATCATTGTAGGAAACACTTCACTTTTCTTCCCATTCACCTTCTGGTTTCTCCAGACAAAGAGGTGTCATGACCTCTTCAATCCACTACACAACTGACACTTACTGTTTGCTTTTCAGGTCCTCACCATTCCCACTGCTGCTATTAAATAAATAAATAAATATAAAAGCTTTTATAAAAGTACTTCTATATTCTCCTCATGACATGACAAACATCTTTCCTTTACTGTTTGTGTCCTTCTGGTTTTAGGAGCAAGACTTATTTATCCATTTCACAATCTTATTTAACCAGATTAGAGTTCCTTTCCACCTATCAAATGCAATTGCATATTGGTTACTGTAGTCATTCAGTCATTTTAATATGCTGCGGCATTGATTCGGTATGCTTTATCAAAAATATCAGGTGTGATCAGTTAAATTGAAATGCACTAATAATTTAAGTCTATGTAATTGTGAAAAATAAGTTAAAATAATACTGTTGAGCATTTTGTTGTAAAGCAACAAAATTATTTTTCTTCAGTATCACAAAGTTTTCTGTATCTTATTGAAAAGGTACATTACTTTAGCATTTGAGTGTGAAAATATTTATTAAGCTTCTCCTGGTCAGAAATTTACTGTTGTCTCCCACTATCAATCAATTAAACAAATTAATTTGATAGAAGAAATGTTAGTTAATTTGCTTTCTTAATTTTACACATCAAACTTTTAAAAGTTCTACCTATTCAAATATTTAGCATTCCTTTTTTTTTTTATTATTGCTAACTTATAATGAGGGATTGTATTATTTATTTATTTACAATAAATTTCTGCATTTGTGCATGTATTCATGAGCACACGATGTTTTATTGTGATTTTTCTATGGTAGTGTGAAGATGAAAGAAAACTGCTTCTGATACAGTTATTATAAGAGAAGTGTCTGTTCATGCATATATAAATTTAGTTGTTCTGGTTTATCTTAACTTGTCAGATCATTCATTTTAAAAAAAAAAAAGACATCTTAGAAATCATCTTAAAGAAAAACATCCCCATCTGCTTATAGGAAAAAGAAGAAATACATAAAGACATTTAGCAAAAGTCATATGATGATTATCTTTTTGTAGAAAAAACTTGAGTCTTGCACTCAGCAGCTTGCTTCCTTCCCTGAAAAAAAAAAATAAAAAATCCAGGGGGTCTGTGCTGATCACACTTACTAAATCAAGCCTTTCCAAATGCCCTAGGTTTAAAGTTTGATGTCCACAAGTTCTTCTAGGGTCATCTATATTTGCAAAGAGGACAATAATGTCGAACAAGTATCCCCTTAATCTGGCCTCTCCCTCAGCTACTATTGGATGTTTACTTTTTTCCAACTTTCTTCTGTGACAGTTCTGGAAGTCTTCTAGAAGCGCATGACTGAATGGCTGGTTTCACAGATATGACTGAGAATTCCCTAGGTGTTTCTTCGGTTTTAACGGAAACATCTTTTATTCTTTTTTCTTTCATTTGTAATAAAATTTTGAATGTTATTTCATCATTATTAGATGACTTGTTGATGAAGCTGATTTTTATTGTGACTGAAAGTTGTAGTGGGTGTATATTCTTTGAGTCTAAACTGACTTTTATAATTGTAATAAAGAATGCAAGCAAGTAAAATGAAACACACAATGAGAATCAGCTCTTGCTCAAAGGCAGGATGATTTCTTCAAAAGTTTTGATTGCTACAGTGTCGTGTTAATAAAATCTAATGCAATCATTGAAAAATTACTTTTCTGATATTTTCATCCAGCAGTGAGATTTGCACAATTTCCTCTATTCAAATGTTGGGTTCACTCTTTTTTTTAATCAGGAAGCAAAATAGCCTGTATTAGCCTGTTGTAAGTTATAGAAGAGAAAAAATATGGTGAACTTCAACAAAGTAACCATTATTTCCCCAAATTTTATCTTTACCTGAACACAATTTTATGTTTATCAGGTTTTTTGAGGTATAAAAATACTCTCAAATGATTATATGAGTGTAAATTTGGTGTGGAATTCATTTGACCTAAGTTTAAATGGCTCATATTTTAGTTAAGCCTAGGCCAGTCATGCTAGACATCTTTACGAACAGTGGAGAAAACCAGACTTCTAGAAAAAATGCATCTCTCTGTCCTGGTTTTGGCCAGGCCAGAGTCAACCTCCCCAGGCAGCCAGTACAGGTGAGCTGAGTTAGCCTGGGCTGTTTTCCACACCACCTGACATCACTTCCCTATAAAAGGGGCTGGTTGGGGAAAGGATATAGGCTGTCTGGTAGGTGGGTTGTCTGCTGTTGGTCTTGCAGCTAATCTTCAGGTTGGTAAGGTACTCTGTGTTATTACTGGGTGTGAGTGTAATTGACCACTATTGTTTTGTATTCATGGTGATTTTTGTCAGTAAACTGTCCTTAACTCAAACCATGGAGGCTCTTTCTCCTCTGGAAGTAAGTGTGCAGTGTGTGGTGCTTAACCATTGTTTGGGGCTAAACCACCATGTTCTCAAACTGTAGACAGCTATTTTTGGATGAGTGTTCCTGCCCCCTGGATATGCCTCTTCTGCTCATTGGAAAGAGAACACAAGTTTACCAGTTTAAAGTCAGTTAATTTTAGATATATAGATTAGTTTGAGATGAATTCCTCTACAGCCCATCCAAAGCAAAATCATGCATTGCATCTGTGCTGTAATTTTCTTTTTCTCATGTAGTAAATGATAGAAAATAATTTGGGATTTATTCTTCATGCATGGGTGGTTCATTTAGCTCTGTATTCAGAAACACTAAGCAAGGTTTTATCATCAAAAGTTATTCCTTATTACTTTATTTCCAGCAGGTATCTTAAGTTATGAAAAGAATGAAATAAGCTAAATCACAGGATGCAGCTCAGCTTTTGTCTCTGGGTTTGTAGTATTATTGGAAATATGCTTACAATCAAAGTATGCTGTATTTGCCAACAATTGATGAAAGATATACTGTTATATGGTCACTTGAAACCAAGGCTCAATCTGCAATATCATAATCATGATTAAAGATGTCTGGTTTTGGAGTACAGTTGTCCTATGCTGCCTTTAGAACTCAGTGAAACGGGCATCTCACAAAGAAGTAAAAAAACAAAAAAATTATTCTGGGGTGGGTGGACTCTTTCTTTGGAAACATTCTTTTTCATAGCTGAGAGTGAGAAAGATAACTACATTTGTAATTTAGGTAGTTAAAAAAGAATACTGATGTTGAATGAGATTAAGCTGGACTTTAGCCAAAGCTGGTGGTGAAGAGAGCTGTTTATACCCCTAACAGAGCCTCTTTCTCATCTAGCAGAGTCATAAAGTTCCTGTTACCCTTTCACCGGCAACACCATGGTACCTACCTTGACCCAATATTAACTGCTTCTCTTATCAGATACACTGGGCTGGGATGTTACTCTAAGTACTCAGGCATTCATGGTGAACTGATGATGTCTGTGTCTCCACTCCTTTTCACTGTCTCCAAAGGACTGGCAGCTTTTGGGAAGCTAGAATAAGCCCTGTGCATCCTTTGTGTCCTGCTGAACTTCACTCAGTAGCTGTTGGGAAGGTTACAATAGATGGGGCAGCTGAGATGGGCATTGAGAGGCTGCTGCTGACAGAAGCTCAGCAAGCTCTGAGACTGGAAGCTTTTCCTTCCCCTTTCCTTCATCTCCTCCAGATCATGGTGTTTAAGTAATAGCTCTCCATTCCTAACAGAAAGATTCAATCTGTTATCCCCATTTCCTTCTTTTTCTGGCCTATTAAAGGCAGCCAAACTTTGTAGTCAACTGCTTGCCTTTATTTTGCTTAAATAAAGTTCCTAACCTGATATTAAAGACATTAATGTACATGTGTAGTTTATCACATTTTTCTTTGGAAGCCAAACAAACCAGCAGCTCTTGATTTCCCTTCATTTCTGGCTGATTTTTTTTATTTTGGTTGTTGAAAATAATATTTAAAAATCCCTTTTTCCTGCAAAATGACTTTGTTGAAAACTCTTTATAATGAAAAACTATGGAAGGGGATTAAAAAGGAAAGGAATTGTATCACTTTCTTTAACTTAATTTATTTTAAAGAATCAGTTTGGACTTTTGTCAATTTCTTCTTTCTCCTTCTACACAAAAAATCCTTTCTCATGCCATGAGAAGTATAAAACTTAAATCTTTAAACAAAAGATACCTTGCCTTGTAAGTGTTAGGGGTGGTTACTCAACAAGGAATGTTTTTTAAGTTGTGCTTTGTCTTTTTTGTTTATTTCAACTTCGAATCCAGCAGTCACGGTAATATCAATTTTGGGATTCACAACTAAGCTTTTGAAAATTTTAAATGTAAAAAGGCATACAGTTCCTTATAGCAATAGTAGTATATAATTTGTTCAAATTATGCATCTATTTTTGTGACTTATTGTCACATGATACAGATAAACTAGAGGAATTCAATTTTTTTTGTCTGTCAGCTTGATAGGAAGACACATAAGCAGGATTTTTATTACAAGACATTCCAAGATGTCTTGCCTCTATTACTTTTAACTAGAAACTAATGCAGGGAGCGGAAGTAAAGCACTGATTAAGTTTTAATGTGATTTTTCAATGAAGACTATGATTTTCAAGATTCAGATTATATTTTATGCAGAAATCAGTTTTGATTACCTTTGTAATAAATAAAGCAGCCAATAAAACTAAACCTCTGGAGAAAAGAACAACTTTGCTAAGCAATTCTGAAAGATAAGAGATTTACCTTTTTACATATTCTTTGTGGTTCCAGTTTTGGGCCAATGAAAGTTGGCTTGAAGCATATTATAATATTAATACAAGTTCTTAGAGAGAGAAGAAAAGGTTAATATAGACATTCCTATATTTCTTTGGAGCCCAGCAGTATAGATGGAACATTGCAACATATGATATTTTGTGGACATTTCTACAGCAACTGAAATTTTATCTAAGTTGTTAAACATTCCCTTTCCATGAATATTAGGAGATGAACAATTAGACACATAACCATATTCAGATTCCTTAGAGCAAACACTGTAGTACTACACTAGAAGGCTGCCTTTAAATAAGTTTAGGAATTTCCTGTAGTTTCACTACATGGGAATGGCTTTGAAGAAGTTTTTTGGGCAGGAAATACCTCTTGTAAATGGCTAGATAAGAGTCAGAGAAACGCTAAAGAATTTTAGAGACTCTAGATTCCAAACTCAGTTCAATCATGTCAGCGTCAATGAGTATGGAATCAGAAAAAGCATTAGGTTGGAAGGGACCTTTAGAGGTCTTCTAGTCCAACCCCCCTGCAGTAAGCAGGGCCATCTTCATGAGATGCTCAGAGCCCCATCAAGACTGACCTTGAATATCTCCAGGGATAGGTGCCCCCCCCTCTCTCTGGGCAACCTGTTCCAGTGATCTACCACCCTCATATTGAGGAACTTTTTCCTAATATCCAACTTAAATCTACACTTTTGTAGCCCACATCCCATTGCTACATGATCCTGTGAACAGTTCTTCTCCAGTTTTCCTAGAAGGACCTTTTAGATATTGGAAAGCTTCTTTAAGGTCCCCCCAGAGCCTTCTCTTCTCCAAGCTGAAGAAGCCCAACTCTCTCAGCCTGTATTCATAGGAGAGGTGCATCAGCCCTTTAATCATTTTTGTGGCCCTCCTCTGGATGTGCTCCAACAGGTCTGTGTTGTGTGTTGTTGAGGGCTGCAAAGCTGGACACTAGCCCACGTGAGATCTCACCAGAGCAGAGTAAAAGGGCAGCATCACATCTGTCAGTCTGCTGACCACACTTTTTGATGCAGAATAGGATGCATTTGGCCTTCTGGGCTGCAGATGCACATTGGTGTCTCATGTCCAGCTTTTCATCCATGAGTACCTCCAAGTCCTTTTCTTCAGAGATGCTTTCCAACATATCATCTCCTAACCTGTTTGTGTAACAAGGATTATCCCAATCTGGGTGCAGGACCCTGCACTTGACTTTGTTGAACCTCATGATGTTTAGCTGGGCCCACTTCTCCAGCCTGTCCAGGTCCCTCTGGATGACATACCATTGTTCTGGTACGTTGACCTCATCACCCAATTGTGTGTTATCAGCAGACTTGCTGAGGTTGCCCTCAATCCCACTGTCAATATCATAAGAAAAGGTATTAAACATCAATAAAGATATTGAACAGCAAGTATCCTGAGAGCAGTATAGTATCTACAGGAAGTATCCTGATAGCAGGTCTGCCCTAATCAATACATTTTTAGGTCTGGGAAGTTGTGTTAATCTTACATTTCCCCTCATGTGCACTGTCTGATATCTTCATTTGATCATAATTTTAACTTCTCTTATTCCTTTCATCAGACAGCTGAGAAGGCAAACTCTGTGTTCCCACAAACCTGCAAAGAATTAATTCAAACCCTTAGTCAACAGCTGAATCCATAGGGTTCGGGAAAAAAGGAATGCCTTCTAATATATGCAGACATATTGCCTTGAAGTGTCCCTCATAATGAAAAACAGAAACTAAACCCTGCTTACCTCTTTCAGCCCACAGTAGTGGAGCACTGAACTCTATACTTCAGTAGACAGATATGGAGCTAGCAGTTATGGACCAGTTTTATGTTTTCCTTCTGTCCTTAAGAGTGAAGCAGGCATATAATTCCAAGTGGGATCTGATGTCATTTACTACATTACTGTTAATTTTATGCACATCCTACACAATTCAACATTTTAAGATCTTTCATAAGCCTATTTCTTCTATTTCACACAATACAAAGCATGTAGATTAAGACATTAGAATTTGAGGGAAGCTGGAATATTGTCCTCGACTATGAGGTGGTAGAACTTCTTTGGTTTGTTCATTTGTAGCTTTTGGAAGTATAATGCAGAAGATACCCATATTAATATATATTTGATGGTTTTGGTTGACTTATTTTAAAGAAAAAAAGAATAATTCCAATTTAAGATTTCAGCTAGCTCAGAAATTACCATAAACTCCAAGACACAAATTATATTATAGTACAGAGGAAAATACTTAAAATTAGTAGATATAAAACAGGTATGAACAACATTGTTATGTAGAATTTCACAAATATGACATTTCATATCAGAATACTTTCTGTGATCATAGTAGATGTCCAAACCCAAATTTTTCATTTCTGAAACTTAGTGCTGGCCCCCAAAAATGTATGATGATTGATTCTCAAGCCAAAAACTGTTTAACTACAGAAAAATTCTGAATGTACCCAGACCATATCATACCTTTTCATTCTTGGACCAAGGTAAATTTGAAAGAAAGTTGTTATGAGGGAAAAAGGTTGCCTGTGGTAAAGTATTTGCAAGCCATTTTTAAAGTACTGAGGAAGTTGTAAGGTAACATCAAGAGGTGAGAACAGGTGATGATACTCTATTTGTGTTGTTCTGTATGTCACTCATTTCTGATATGACACATGAATACATGAAGCTATGCATGTAATAGAGGTAGAACTCGTATTTGTGCAACTAGAGTTTTCAGCTTTTCTTACTGCAAATGCAGTTTAAAATTTAAGTGACACAAGAACTAATACATTCTTTCATGACAGCCATCAAGTCACAAGATGGCGTCTTTAAAAAGTGGTGACTCAAGTCCAACAGTTTCTCATAGCAGATAAGAAAAGTAATTTCTTAATGTAGGTAGGATTCCAAGTGAAAAGGTTGGTGGTTTTGATTGCATTTTGTTTTCCAAAACTCTTGTGTAATTTCATAATGCACCGAGCCAAGGAAACAATTCCACAATCAAAAAAAAAATTACAATACACATAGTTCTAGTACTCCTAAGATTTAGGGACAGTGGGTGATAGGCAAGAAGAAACGACTTTGAAATGAATCCAATGTCATGTCATTAAAAACTAGAATTGCAAAGATTAACTTTTTACTTTTTTCCTATACTTTTTCAGTCTGCAATGATTTACAAAGCTTCAAATGCCCACAAATATACTAAGCCAGGCCATTTAAAGAATCTTAATAAGCTTGCATGGTTTTAAGCTTTCTGACTTTGAATATTAGCTTTGAAGTCATGCCAAAAACTGACTGCAATCAGAGCTGCTTTAGAACTGAATTCCTGACACTAGAATTAGTGTTGGGTGTGTGGCATGCCTAATGATAATCTTGACCACGCTTGCTGCAGAGAGCCATCACACATGGTGCCTCTGAGTCAATAATTCTCCTAAGATAAGATGTGGAGCATCTTGGCTTTTTTCATTTTTACAGACTGGTGTTTTGGACACTGTCCATTCTGCAAAGACAGCTTGCCTCATGACATATGGCATTTTTCCACAGGACAGAAAGACCGCTCGCACATTCCTTCAGCGAGTTCCTGGTGGAAATGTATAGAAAAGGATTAAGAAAAAAAACAAAAGTTGAAATACCTTACATACAGACTGCAACCAAAATTCATTGTACTCTCAAGCTTCTTACATTTCTGAATTTGTTACAGCATCAGTGTTTATTTACAGGAACTCCTAATATTTATGTCAATACAAACATGGTCGTTGTGTAAAAGAAGTAAATTAGCATGCTACGTCTTCAACATAAAAGCACACACGTGCCATGTCATTTTTTTTGTCCTCTGTGCTGCAGTGGAGTATATGCTTCTGCTGCTGAAGGCTTTTGAAGTTACATAGTATGTCAGAGTCAAAAAGAAAATCATACACAAGTAGAGTTTTTTCTAAAACACATGCACATATGTCACTGTCTAACTAACAAAAGACTCCTATCCTGTGCTCAGAAAGGTAAACAACAGCATTTTCATTGAATTTAGTGGAGCTTAATCAAGCTCTAGGTTCCCAGAAAAGAAATTTATCATTCACTCAAACATTAGTCACTACGAAAGAACAGATAATTCATTTGAAATATTGAACTCTTAAAATGCATTCTTCTTCCTGGATATATGATTTCATTTAACTTTTATGACATGATTCGTCATCCTATTGTGATGCAGCACAATGTAACTGAGCGTATCAGACATTTCAGATAAAAGTTTCCTTGCAGATACAGATGTTGACAATGGTTTCAAAGCACATTCTGTTTTGAACAAAAGTAAATTACATAAGGCAGATTTCAATAAATGGTATAATTATTCTTTACATTCTGGACATTATGATTTTTTTCTGCATCTCCAATTATATTCCATTTCTACCTTTGGAAAGAACAGAGAGTAAAAAAAAATAAAAATCTTGAAACCTGTCACCAAAGCTCAGGTTTTGAAGACCTTTGGCAAATATATTTCTAAGTTTCCATATTTCTATTAAAATTGTATATGAAACTTTACCACTGATTTATAACTTGTTAACCTACTTCTGCTTTTTCAGAAAGAACAAAAAGTATGGCACATAAATTAAAAAAAACCAAACCTGTAACTTTCTGTTTTAACTATAAAGAGCCCTACCAAAATCAGGAAAACAAAATATAAATGTCTATTTAAAGTGAGAAAACTAAACATAAATAAGTAAGAAATTACTTATTGCTCAGAAGCCAGAAAAAATTTTGTTCCTTTCAAATTTTATTCTAATCTTCTGAAGTAAACCCAGAAATTCTGTTTTCGTTCATCTTAGAATGGTTCATGTGTGGAAAAACATGTTGAAAATTCTTAAGATTCTCCTTGAACAATAATTGTGAAATTTTTATATCATCTATTGAATATTTGTGAAATGATAATTTGATTTATAGCTTTCACCTCTAAAATATTTCTTTTTTATATTGTTTTAATTCTCTAAAATGTGCTGGTAGAAGATGTTACATGATTTACTTAAAACATTTAATTTTTTATTACACTTTAATGTGTTGAATATGATAGCTTTAGAAAAAATACATTTATTTAAAGAAATCATCCTCTCAGGTTTTTTTTGCTGATATAGAATTGAAACATAAAGAGGATCTTCTGTCCTATATTGCTAATTCTGTGAAGTGTAACACCATTATTCCCAAAACAATTATTTGTGGAATGAAAATTTTGGCTCTACTGTATTCGTAACTCCCACTCACTTCACTGCAATCAAGACATTACCACTGATTTATATCAGTGTGAGATGAAACTCGGGCTTCGAGATATTGTCTGAATTTTGACAAACCAAAACCAAACAGTTTTACTCAGGCCTAGCTGAAGACAGATCTGTTAATTCTTCTGAGTCTTACATGGAAATGCCAAATGTCAGCCGCTTCGTAGGCTGCCATTTAGAGAGGCTGGCATACCCTGCTTCAAAAATTGGCCTTCGGAGTGGAAGAAATGCATAAAGAATGCAGCCAACTTTTTTTCATGAGAGTAATATAACAAATTCATGTCATCTTCCTACATTTAACCTAAGCAAAAAGAACAATCAAATTAGAAGTTACCATAGATAAGAAATCTGCATGCATGAACTGACTCTTCAGAGCTCTTCCTCTGGTTGGGGATTAACCACCATGCAATAGGTGGAGATATAACTTTTTCATTGACCACAGAAAAAAAGAAATTCTGTATTTGACCCCAAATTTTCTTGACATAACAAGGCAGGCTTTTCCATCAGAACATACACAGTCAGTGAAATGTTTAATTTGTGTATTTAGATCATCATAAACGTTAAATTATGAGCATACATGTATGTAGATATATATATTTATAAACACACACTGCCAAATACAAGGAAAGTGTGCTAAGAAAACCAATATCTAAGAAGAAGCTATTTCTTAAGACTAATTTGGTTTATTTTGTGGAATCTTGGGACAGATTTTAATTTTTTTTTCCACCACAAATTATTTCAATTTCTGCTTATACAATAGCATTTGAGTTCCATTCTAACTGTGTAGAGGGCATGATTTCAGCATTCTACCTTTAACACTTGAAATACTTGGACTTCCTGAGGCCAAAATTTTGCATTTCAGGGGGAAAAAATTTTTAAAAAGTAAACTGAAATAATATACAATGCTGCAATTTATTCTTCTGAGACTATTATTTGAGGTACAGGAAATCTCTTAATGTTCATAATAGGATGATGTCCTGCTTTCTATACGTTACAGCATTATGATTTAAACTCCATTATTTAACTCAGAAAAGAATTTTAGACATTTTTGAAAGGGAGAAAGTAAATATATATGTAAATAAAACCTCATTATCTTTTCTGAGGGTGTTAAACTTTGTTTCAGCAGTCTATAGTTTAGTATTTTTTGGAATTTAAATTACTGTACAAATGATAAATATTTTCTTGGTCAATAACTAAGATGCAGAAAGTCCTCCAAATTACTTCTATGATATTGAGAACTGTTTTGTGTGCAAAATTAAAAATAACCCCTGCATTTTCTCACTTTTAAGCTTCTATCTAGTTAGATTACCTGAATCTCTTGCCTCTTAATATTTTCTACAGGCTTTGAAATGGCTGAAAGTAAATCAGACATCAAGCACTAACCTTTACCTTCCCAGAAATACAGACCTATGAAAAATTCAGTTTTGTTTGGGACCCAAGTGCCAAGTGTACTAGAAATTGCTCCCATCCTTGTATTATTAGTAAAAGCCATGGCTGTGGAGATAGACAAAAGATTTCTATCAAAGCCAACAAAAAGTAGCTAATCTGCTTTCAAGTTTTGAACTAAATCCCCCTGAGATCCTGTAGCTCTAGAAAGAGTAGTTGTTGGTTGGTTGGGGGTTTTTTTTGGTGTTTTTTTTTTAATGTATGTTTAAAACTAGGAAAAAAAATATATATTAGACAGCAAAGTGTGGAGCACTTTTCAGTTCTCTTTTATAGTGCTTGTTTAATTGATTTTTTTGTTGTTGTTGCAAATGGAGATTTCTCTCGACAACAGCTGCTGCGTTTTTTGTAGAGTCTGGTAAGCATCAGCCCTCCAAATGAGCCTGAGTCTCATGAGGAGGAAGCAGGGAATCAGAAAGATCATTGTGCCTCTTTTGTCACTATTCTGTTAGCAGCCTTAGTTAATGTATGCTTGCCTCTCAGGCAAAAAAAGCTTGACAACTTGTCCTTGTTTGAAACAATAATACACCACTGGCTCGATTTTGTTAAAATCAGTCTGCTCAGCTGTGGAAACAGACATGGTTTTTTTCTGTTGTGTGATATATGCAATGAGTTATCACCATACGCCCAGTACTTGGATGATGGGATTTTAAATGTCAGGAAATAAATGAAAATATCAACAGTTTGGCAATAGAAATATCTTTGTTTAATGTGAACCTGACTTTCTGAGAGTCTTTTTGTGAACATCTTTCTAAAACCTAATTTGTGAAGATTAATTTTAAATTTAAAAATGGCAGTAGAGTTGAGTTTACCTCTGTGTGGTGCATTTAATTGGGAAAGAACTAGAAAATTCTGAGTATCTTATTAGGGATACGAGTGGGATACTTCAGGAAAGATTAAATCTGTTTCTCACTTCTATTTGTAAGATTAGTAGATAATATTAATTTTCAGAGTATTTTTAATTAAGGAGTTATTTCATAATATTTAAGGAGATGTTATATAAAACTTTACTTAAATGTCTTGTTTACTCTGGTTTGTTTGGTTTACAGCCCTCAACATTCAGACATAGACCTACTCTTACTCTTAAACAAATACTCTGTTCCACCCTGTCCTAATTAACTGTGCTTATCCCAAAGTTTGTGCTGAAATGTCACTGCTCCTCATTTGCAGCACCATCTCCTGATTCCCTAACTTAATGCAACTTTTATGTGAACAGCAGTTTATTAAAAAATAAAAATAACCATGTAGGTAATACCCCTGTTTGCTGTGTGAAATCTGAGAAAAGATAATCATGAGAGATTTTAGAGCTTTGTGATGTCATTTGTAGGAAAAGGAGTAAAAAATGGGTAATAAGGGCATTTATAAATGAGTTTTTAACAAAGATTTAGAGAAGGTACAGGACAGGAGTAGTTTAGGTGAGTTATAGCTGTGAAGTGATGTAAAAAGCAATGCAAGGCTTTATATCTGGAAATTAATTTCCCTATAGAAATAATTTTGCTTCTGTTTCTGTTTCCATTACAGACAATATGAAATTTTGAAAATGTGTGTCACCTTCAGTGGAAATAAGGGAAGGACAATAAACAGCTTTCCATTCATGGGGGGAAAAAAATATTGCTAAAACTTTCATTTACCTAAGAAGTTATTTTCTTGCCTCAGAATTCTCTGTGGAAATGAAAGTATAGAAATCTAAATTCTCACTGTGTGTGTGTGCACATGTGTATATATATATCTGTGAATAAATGCATTCAAATATGCACATACCAGTCAGAAGTACAAGCCAGCAATGCTGAAACCGAATGCAACACAGACATTCCTACATTAATTGTTTATTCTGAGTTTGAAGCAAATCTATTGTAATATTCCCTTTAGCCGTCAGCACTCTTATTCCATTGTAATATAGAGCAGTGAAGGTCAGTGTTGATAGATTCTTAGTGTGTTTTGAAAAAGATTAATGCTTAGCAATGAACTCTCTATGAAAGTTTTCCTTTCAAACAACATCTTAGGTTCACTGATTCAGCGTAAAACATGAGCTTGTATCATAAAGGTCACAGTTAACACTGTACTTGACTGCTGGGTCCCTGGTTTAATATAAGCTGAATTAGATCTCATTTTTTCTCCATTACAGAAATTTAAGATTAACCACCACTGAAGCAAGAAGTTTTTTCACCTGTTACTTAGACATTGACAAGCATTAGATTCCTAAAGGGGGGTGGTCCTTCAGACATAAGTCACCTGATAAGGTATTTCATTATTTCATCTGTCAAATATGTTAAAAAGTGTTACATGGATAGAGTTCAACAAGTACTAAGTGTTTGGCTCCAAGGTAATGGGGTGAAAACCTCTCTCCATCTGGAATAAAGAGGCCTGAGCCCTCTCCTGGACTGTGGATATATAAAATAGTTCAAACTGGAGAAAAAGAAGGGGCTCTCCTCAAACAAAGCTTTCTGGTTCAAGATCTGTCTTCTATTCTGCAAGGAACTGAAGTCCAAATCCCTCTGCTGACAGGCTAGGGTTGAGTCCCAGTGTAAGTTTTTCTTGCCTATTTAGATATTTGAAAGTGAGACATTCACATCTGAACTAATCTATCTAGCTCCCCTTTGTAGTTAGTGACAAGAGGATGGGGGCTTCTGCTGATTATCCTGGACAGTTATTCTAGGCGGTATCTCTGGAAATGCCTATTTCTGTATGGACTGTAAAGTCAGTCTAAGGTGAGTACTTCAGTCTTGTAAGTAAAGCTTTTCGTTACCTGAGTTAGGACAGATGAATCCCTCCCCAAGTCTCTATCTAACCTTAATGATAAAGTACCTTAGTAGAGTTAGTCTTGGTTAAACTTGTTTCACTTTGAAAAGACAAAAAAAAAAAAGGCTATATTCACTAGAGGGGGAAAAAAAGAGCAAAGGAAAAATATCCTTACCAGCTGATTAAGTCATATAAAGCTGGAGTGTCAGCCCAGCACATGTTTTAATGAATATGTATATAAGGAAGAATAACACAAGCAGGACACAGTGACAAAGGCTCTCTTCGCAATATGTAAGAGCCCAGTATACTTAAGGCTGTGGCTGCCTACTAATCAAATACGGTACTGAAAGTGTAATTTTCTAACCACTGAATTTAGTAGTAAAAGGTACTTTTTCTCCCTATGCACAGATAGAATAGGCCTTAGAGGTGAAAGTCGTAACAAAATTTTTTTTTTTTCAGCTTTGCTGATTTTAAGATTTGAGTCAGACAGTGGCTGCAACACTGCACTGTCAAGAATTTAAAGCTTCTGCCAATGATCAGGGTTTATCCTTGAGACATTTATGCTGCTAAGAGATTTAGGAGCTATAGAAATTATGTTGTAGTTTTTAAAATCTAGAATTGGAAGGGAAGAATGTAATAAAACAGATGTACACCAAGAGGTCTAAGGACCACCTTCACTTGCAGCATTTCGGTGAATGATTCTCTTACACAGGAACAGCAAACATAGATTTAGCCAGATGAGAAAGACAAGAATAAATATGCATTTTTTCTCTCATGTTTGATAGGCAGAACTCTCCTAAAAGGTGAAAGTGCTGTCTCAATTATTAACACAAGCCTACACAATGGTTTCTTACAGTCACTGAGAAAACTATTAGTTCTTCCCCAGCTCTTACACTGCAGTCAGGTCTAAAAATCGTGCTGCCCAAGTGTGGTCCCCATGCATCAAGGGCTTAATCACAGCTTTTCAAACAGACATGCTCTGTAGTCAGTGGAGAGGGAGAGAGAAAGAGAGAGGTTCTTACAGGGAGGGGTTCATCTAGGTAGCAAACTACATATAGGTATCTCCAGATAGGTGTCTAAGTGAATTGGATAAATCGCCCTCTAGAGAGACTATTCTCTTACCACTAAACCACAGAGACAGCTTAGGTGATGTGCTAAGCCTACATGACTAGACCTTCCAGTGGCTTATGGGTAGATGAGGTGTAACCCACTCAACCTTTCTAGCATTCACGTAGTCTCTCTGTAAAGACAGGTCTTCATAATAACTAAATTTTTTGTTGATGATGTTTGAAAGAATGTTTTGTGTTGTGGTTGGGAGGAAGCGGGGGAATGAGGTGACAGGTTTTTTGTTTTCTAGAAAACATAGTACCTGCTTTAATAACATTTTTCCTTCCATTCAATATTTTTTGTGCACAAGAATAATCTTGAGTTATGCTAAGCTGCATCTTCTGATGTTAGATATGGTAACTGTCTGCTCTTGCACTATGTATATCCTCCATTTCAGGAAGGCTACATTTAGACTACAGAGTGCTTGACTGCTTCCACATTTCTATAAAATTGAAAAGTAGGTAATCTACTGAGACAATAGCCTCCTAGAGAAACCATAAAAAAATCGATGAGTCAGTTGCTGTGCTAAGAAATTCATAATAAAAATATATTCATGTCAAAACAGAAACTTTGAGTATGTCCACAATAATAAGATCTAAAAAAAAATTAAATTATGAATCTATGTCTAAGTGGCTTTTCCACTTACTGTTACAGAAAACATAAATTATACACTTTGTAACCATCTGTAATGTCAGTATCAGCAGCTGCTCCCCATAGTGTTATTTTATATATTATTTGCTTTGGAAATTACTTTCTAGAGCTACATCTTGACTGTTTGATTATTATTTTTCAAATGTAATCCAAAAATTCACAAAGCTATAGCTAGTTAGCAGGAATGACTTTACAGTAACATCATATTTGTAGTAATGATTTCCTTTTTTGCCATATTCCACCAATGTTGTTTTAATATGTTATGTACCCCTAAGAATGGTGTTTGAGTATGTGTATGTGTGAAAATTTTCATGCTGGCATATGCTGACATAGTTTACTTTCCAGATATTTGTGAAAACTGGTTGCTACTCACTTCTGTTAGTCTGACTTCACATCATTTAGAAATCTTAGGATAATTTCCTAATTATGGAAAAGAGAGTGCTGAAAAGAATAAAAATTCTGAAGAAAGCAGATGTAAACCCCATTGAGAAGATAATACTTCAGGGAAAGTTGAAGAAGAAATTACACTGAAAAAAAAAAAAAAAAAGAAAAAAAAGTTCCAGTGATTTCAATTGTAAACTTCCTTAAAGTTGAAAAAAATTTTAGGTATCAGTAATATACCCTCACACAGGGCTTCATGGAGATGGGCCAGGCTAATGAGGTTAGAAGTGTGTTCTACTGTGTTTCCTGGCTGCCACAAGCAAGGAAAACAAGCTTCTATGAAGAAAAAAAAAATAAAAGCCTAAAACACTTCTTACTGGAATAGCACGTTAGTCATATAGTGTGTGATGGATAATGAAAAATGGGCTTGAACTTTGAAATTTAGCCATTTTATTCCATTCTTGATCAAGGACTGTAGCATTAGGTTCTTGCTGTCTGACATAAAAATAACTAATGGACTGTACAAATATTCAGTGGTTTTCCTGGAAGATATCGAGAATGGTCATCAGAAATATGTTTCCATATGGTGTCAGCGTTATACCTTTGTGGTTCTGTGGATCATAGCTGTTCCAGGCTGATAAGTATCAGACCTTCACATTCTTTCACTTTGTATTCAGCAAGAAATGTTTTGCAAAATGATGCTGTAATAGATGAGAGCACCAAAAAAGGTCTATTTCATTGAACTTTTAGAAAATTCACAATTTAAATCACTGGAACTGTTATGTAGTGAAAAGATGTCTTCATTTTCTTTTATTTTCAGAAGGTAACTTCTGGATATTTGATCATCTATTTTCTTTCCCCCACCTTACTTCTCTCTCTTTCGTCTTTTTGGGGTTTTTTTGGTGGTTTTTTTTTTGGGGGGAGAGGGGAGTTTAATTTTTTTCTGAAGGCAACTGGTTTTTTGATATCAGCAATTTAATCTATGACTGGTTTTCAGGAGGAAAAGAGGTGCTTCTAACTTCATTCCTGTACATCTCTGTTTCATGTGTTATCCCTGTGAGTAAGGAAAATATAAAGAAAGAAAAGGAGACATAATAAACCTTAAAATTTTTATTTAGCAATTTTGTAGGTAACTTATATGGACGAAATAAACATTTCTTTGTTTTCATAGAATGGAAATGCATTCTAAAGGTGACAATAAACATCACAGCAATAAAAAATATTTTCTACTGTTGTTAAATATGTAAAGGAAAAGTGAAATACCAGAAATATTGGTATTCAAATATCAGTAGAGAAAAATAAAGTAAGATCAAATTAAATCATAAATTCATTTTTATAGTTATGAATATTAGCATGTTATGCCTCTCAGTGCACATACATCTGAAAAGTGCAAGTAGCTGGGACCAGGCTGAAGAGGTTCAGGTGTTCTAGCTGTTCCTCCTCTGCCTTAGCCTTTCCATGACCTTCAGCATGCCCTTCATACTCCCTATCAGTAAAACAGAGACAATGATATTTAGAGAATGAATCTGCAGCTACAGCACTTCCGCTGCCGATCTCACCCTAAGAAGGATTCCCAGGCTGCATGTGATTACAACTGCGGGAACACATTTCTGGTAATGACACAACTACAGAGAAAATTTAAGCTCATCTCCTGTTCTAAAGTTCTTGTCTGCATCCTTTTTTTTTTTGCAAGAGGTGTTAACAGCAGCGTCCTAGCTATGTTCTGTCTTTGTTTATTGCTCTCCAAAACCCACTTGGAGCCAGATACAGATTTTATTTCTACCTTAAGACCCCTGAGTGGGGGCAGAGTGTGATACTGAGCAGCCATTGCTCTTTTGCAGAAGTATGGCATTTGTATGGGATCTTGGTGGTTCCCCTCTGGGCATCTGTGTCTATGTATGCACATGTGTGTACATGAGTACAGTTTGATCCCTCGCTCCTTAACAGCTCACACAGTATAAAGCAAAAGGCAAAGGCAAAGTCAGGCTGGATTTAAGAAGCTTGTAAGAAGCTCTGTTTCACAGAGCTAGCCACTGCCTAAGTTAGGTATACAAATAGTGCACTTCACGCAAGTGTTGTGGTTTTGCTTTCAGAACATACTGTCTTTCTGAGCCTTTATACTGCCACAAGACTCCTGACTGCAAAACACTGCTGCCATTTTGTGTTCTAGCTGGTACCAGAAAGACTTATTCCGGGGTATCTGCAGGAGACTTGACTATCAGTTTTCTTCGTAGGTTTTATTAAAACTAATATAAAGCAAAGAAATAAAGAGGCATCTGTATGTGGATGAACTCTATTATCCCATTTACTAAAATGTAAAAAAGAAATGAAAAACTAAAGGACAAAAATAGAAAGTGTTAGCCTTTTAAATGTTTAATTTACTAGCTGCTGCTCCAAGATCTTTTACGTTGCATTTTGAAGCACTGTCTCCTAACAAATGCTGAAAAGAAGGGAAGAGCAAAACAAATGAGATACACATATAGTTATGAAAATTAATCATGAAGAAAATGCCAGTATTCTTGGTGACTGAGCTAATTAACAGAGGATGAAACAAAAGATGACAAGATGAAAAAAACTATACTAGAGACTTAGTGTCACAGTACATTGCTTAGCTAAGCAGAGCCCCTTTTCAATGGAACAGTAAACATTAGCAAGCCTTTTAAAAAAAATATTCTGAAGCACTCTAATTAATCATAGATGCCATTTATTTCAGTCTTCAAATGCTCTCTTCAAAAAAGTAAGTTTTTCAGACAAATGAAAGCATTAAATGCTCCGATACAGCACAAGAACATGTCAATTTGTAAGGAAAATAAATAAATAAATGGGAGCACTACAACACTGAGTTGCCACACAGGTTCCGCTGTTTCTATACAATGGCTTCATTAAGCTGAACTTGAACTGGTAACTTCTAGTAAAGAATGAAGATTATATACATTAATCTTTAATTTAGGTGTAATTGATTATTTTTTTCCCCAAAAAAAGTACTTCTTCAGCCTTTTCCCTTTGCATCTTAAAACTTAATCTGGAAAAGCCTCCATGTTTATTCTCCTATTCCCATGTAGCCACCCATGACATCCTTAAAATCCATTCTCTATCACCTAACTCTGTAAGTCGCTGTACAAACAAAGGTGCTGAAGGTGGATGCTGACAGGAGTTAATTAGTTGCTTAAAGCTCTTGTTCAAGTTAAGATTCCTGAGACTTTCAAACTCTTCCACGAAAAAAAGCTTTCTTATTACAAGACCATGATTCTTTATCTTCAGAGCATGCCCAGAAAAAACCTCCTGAAAAGTTACGTAGAAAGACAGACTTGGAAATACATAATGTATGAGTGCTTACCAGAATACGTAGTGTATTTCTGTTTCTCCTCCAATAAGTAAAACTTATTTATATATGATGGAGTAGCTTGAAAAGAAGATTTAGAGAGGTAGATTTGTATCATAGTAACCACAAACCATGGTGAGGACACTCAAATATAAAGTATCTCATATCAAGAAGTTCCTCCTTTTGCTTAATTCAGGTTCTTGAAGCATATAGAAAATCAATTTATAACACTTCTCTTCATGTAATACCACATTGGGTTTTCCTACGGCACTGGTGGTTAACCTAGCAAATAATTAAGTCTTCCCTTTCTCTTCATCTTTTTATTTATTTTGTGGTTTTGTTTTTTCTCAGAGCAAAGGGAGTTAAAATCATGCCTTGCCTTCAGGTGGAACTTTGAGCAGGAACTTGATTCCAGATTAATTTTCATAATTCAAGAACCCAGGAAAAGGAAGTTAGGTATAATTTCAGGGAGGCTTACTCATCTCTGGCTACTTTCATCAGCCCTTCCTTTGCACATCTGTCATAATTTGATCAAGTAGTACCTTGCTTAGCTAGTTTCTAAAGATTTGTTCCTCAGACATCGACATCTGATCAGCTAATCTAGAGTGAGCTGAAGATAAGACACGAGTTATTGCAGTCACTCATGTTTCATGGGGTCACTTAAATCATGAGCTCAAAAACCCCCAAACCCTCCACAAAGGCTCACCTAAATTCAAGAAAACAGGGAAGAAGGACAACATGGGGATGTACCCAGTGTGAACACCTCTGAATATTTATTTATGCAGTGCTGAGAGAAATTTAATCTACAGCTGGACTAATGAATGTAGGAGCATCAACTATTTTCTTGGCCCTATTTTTAACAGTACTGTAGTTTGGGAAATCTTTACTAGAATATCTCACTCTTCATCACTTGCAAATGCGTAATGGCTGTGCCAGATTACATGCTGCTTTGCTTCTGTTCAGAAATGAGGAGTTCACACTACAAGGACACATGATACAGTTTGACAGATAAGAGCATTACTTTAAATAGTCTATTTTTTCTTCACTGCCTACAAGCCCTGCAATAATAACCTGCAGCTGTGAGGCTCCTAGTGAAGCAGGTGGAGTCCTGATTTCATTGCACTGTACGAGTTCAGTGTTCTGTGGGAACAATACTAAACTGATTCTGCTTTTGAGAATTTAACTTATTTAGTACATTCCAAACTAGGATAAATATTTTCAAGTATTTTCTATTTGCAAACAAAATGTCTAACTGGAAAAAAAAAATTGCATTAAGAAAAGATGTTTTTAAGACAAGATGTTTTTAAAGCAAGTCAACTTGGTTTTTAGAGTTATTCAGATATGTATCAGAAACAAAAAAGAAAATGGAATTTTATAGTTTATAAAACACAAGCCATGTCAAAATATCTATAGGGTGAAAAGAATATTTTGTGAATTTCTTCAATGCAGTGTGCAAGAGATATTTATGAGGAGATGTGAGGAAATGTATTACATGATATTGAAATTAACTTTTCCCCCTAATGGTTGAGTCTCAGAAATGTACCAGCTGCTGAGGCTGGCAGACTTTTTAAATTCCACGTTTGCAATTCAGAAGTAATTTGGTTTTGGGAATAATCGAGAGTATGACAGTTTGTCTACAAATATGTCACTTTCTGTTTACTTCACCATGTGTCAATTGGATTAGTTCCTTATTCAGGGAGAAGAAGCTGAATCAGCCATTGCAGATTCTCTGCTGCCTGGTCTGCCTCTGCAGCCTGGAAAGGACCCCTCCTGCTACCAAGGAAATCAGGGAGTAAAACCCCAAATACGGTGCTCTTGACTTGGTTATGGAAGAAACAGGTTAGTGGTAAATTAAAGGGGCTTCTGTTAGCTGTATGCATCAAGTTGCCCATTTTCTGCACAATAGTTTGTGTAGGTGTTAGAAGAATCCCAATAGTTCAGCAATTATTAGAAAACTCATGGAGTCAAATGTTTGGCTGAATGATGGCTGGATATTTTTTAAGTTTGCCTTTCCCTCTGCAAACAGCTGATGCCTGCATTAAGCTAAGATCAAATGAAAAATGTATTCAGCATTTCAGAGATACCCAGAAGCAAAATAACAGTATCAGGAGCTAAGCTTTCTTATGCTTCCTTTGTACATGTCAACTTATATTATCCTGTGTGATGTATCATCCTTCCCAGTGTACTCAATATTATAATGAAAGAGGACCATTAATATGGAAAATCATGAGACTATTTCTTTCATATGTAAAATAAATTGCATGAAGCCACACCTCTGATCTGAACTTTTGAACCTAGAAAGTGTATTTTTTTCTTTTTTATACAGTCCTAATAGGACCTACTACTGGAGTTTTTGGTTTGTTATTTCCAATGAATGAAAAATATTTATGATCATAGTCTGCAACAGCTACACTAATGCTGTGAGAACTGTATCACTGAAGGTATATCTGGCCCCTTCCTAAAATGTTTATTCATATTTAATTTAGTATGAAGGTGCAGTAGAAAAGTGACAAATTCAAAGGACACATTCTCTAATATTCTAGGAGGGATAAATCTTACTCTTTTTTCCTCTCTAAGTCTCTCTAATGTACAAATCATTTAATTTCTCTAGCTGTGACTTCTGATTTGTCTGTTTTGTATTGATAACTCCATTTTGTTTTGTGTTTTTATTTTGTGCTGCCAAAAAAAAAAAAAAGAAAAAAAAAAGAAAGGTAATAATTTGGCACTGAGAACATCATGAAGACTCTGGGAATGTACTAGTTTCAAGGGAATAATTCTTCTTCCTTAAAAGCTAGTTAGTGTAATTAGCTATTTTCATTATGTCAGAGTTGGCATTTGCTTTTTGTTTGCTTAGTTATTGTAGTTTTGGGTTTGGGATACAGGTTGGTTTTGCTTAGGGTTGTTTTGGGTGGGTTTTTTTATTATTTAAATTCTAAATAAAGTACTCAGATTAGATTCAGGGGAAGAGCAGTTCCATTTTTTATCTGAGATATTTCACCTGATCCGTGCGAAGTAGACCACCTTCCAGCTGCTCTGTGACAGCCTTTTTAGAAAAGCATATTTTGCCTTAATATGGACTACAAATGTTTTAAAGAAAAACCCAAACAAATTATGAAATCCATTCCATAGGTCAAGGCAGCTTAAACTAAACATGTGTTAGGATGTGGCAACAATTTTTTTTTGGCAAGCAGATAAAAAATATCCAAAATCAACTATCAAAGTTTTTTATGAGAGAAAGAGAAAAAGACAGAAAGAGGAAGAGAGAGCAAAGATGAGAGAGGAAAAATGAAAGGAAAAAGATTCCAGAAGCACTCATAAATCACTTCCATCAAATCACTCAGAAGAGTCATCCTGCATATAAATCTCTGTCACTTAGCAGCTGAATACTTCAGTTTTCAGTCTAAACCCTTGACATGCTATCTCCTACAAAGACATTCAGAGTCTGTAAAGTCAGATCTGAGTATAGACGAGAATCTTTTTCACAGTTGTGAGAAGGTTTGGCTCTTCTAGGTGTAAAGTTCCCATCCCCCCATCAGGCAAGAGAGATATGCAGTCCAAAAGAAATACAGGACACTATATTAAAGCCTAAATTGAAATAAGTCTCTTACCAAACCCAGACAAAGTACATTGTATTGATGAGTTTAACAGCTTACAAATGTATACTCAAAGCAGAGGACCCTTGCTGGCTGTCTTAATATTTCCAGTATATGTGGTATCTCATATTAAGCCTAATGGTTAACCATATAATTGGATCATTAGTAAACCAGTGTTCATGTTCAGTTTCCACTTTCTATTGGTTTAGAGAAAGGATTTCAAATTTGCATTTAAATGAAATTGAGCAAAGACTGATAAAGGCTTCAATTAAAAGGACACCTGTTTTTGTTAATTCTTTTCTAATAGGAACAGTAAATATTTTCAGTTGATCCACTTTCTGCTGTGAGATCAGTATATTCTTCTCTTTATCTCCAGTGTCAGATGCCCCACATTAGAGGAATCGATCATTTTCTCTAAGTAAAAGAACCTGTCCCAAACTTTATGAATCTGTTCATACAAGACAAAAAACTAAATTAAACCAAATAATTATTTATAAAATAGAAGCATAACAAGCTAATAAGCAATCAAATTAAATTCTGCAAATTTCTGAAAAGCAATAAGTTTTTGTTGATTTTGAAGTTTTTTTGGGTTTTGGTTTTGTTGGTTTTGGGGGGGCATTGTTTGTGGGTATGGCTTTTTCATGTGGGGAGGAGGTTTTTTCAAAATAAAAGTCACATTCCTCCTTCATTTACACTTTTCTTGGAGCTTACTGACCTCAGACACTGGTATGAAACAATAGCACTCTTCTGTTTTACAATTATGTAATGCAAACAAACCATAAAGATTAAAAATATGTAAAACTCAAATCACGACAAGCAGTTTTCATAAAGCATAAACCCAGCTGGTGTTCATGGAGTATGAGCTTCTGCTGGCACCTGGAACCATTACGTCTTCCTATAAAATATCTTCCTTTAATTCTAAATCATTTGCTTTATAGCCTTGCTTTATGGGTTTACAGCTCTAGTTTTGTCCAGTTGCCATTAGTAACATAGTAGCTCATCTTGCTTTTCTAATACTTTTGAAATAATTTGTAGCCATAATTGCTTCTCTGATTTCCATTTGCTGTAACCATAACCACTAATTTGCTAACAACCGCTACACTTCTGTTAGAACCAAAGCTTAAAAATCCAAGTAATTTCCTCAAGAACAATTTGCACTGGACACCCTTCTCTTTAGGGATGCAATGTAAGCATTTAAATAAAGAACTGAAGCATTTAATTACTGTGTGCTGGCTTCCTGCTAGCAGGACATCACACCAGTGAGTAAATGGATTAAGTTTCTTGTAACACAAACCAGGAGACATCTTGACAGTTGTGTTTTTCATTCTCAGATGTCCAGTTAAGGGAGACACAGGGGTCCAATCCCACCTTTAAAAATTTTATCTTTGACTTAAATTATTATTGTTTTTAAATGCTGTGTGGTTTTCCCACAATAAACTTAGCAAAGGATTATGCTTTTCATTTCTGGTTGAATGAGGAAGGGAATTAACGGAAATGTAAATAGAAGATATTCACGGGAAAGTGCAGGTTAGGGGATTTACCCTTTATTTGTTACAAGTTAAACATTTGCAAAACAAAATAAATACTGCAGAGCTCTCTCCCTCCCCTCTTCCCCTCTCCCTCCTCCTCCCATCCCCACATGTATTCCTGATAGACATACCCATATAGTCTGTTTTGTTTTATATTTGCTGGATGAAGGAATGTATCAGGAGTTTTAAATAATTGATTTTTATTTGGCTCAGATTCTACTTCTTAACTGGTGGCTGCTGAACTTGTTTTCTTTTAATGCTTACAAAGCTGAACTAAAAATATCTCTGGAAGTTCAGCATGAGTACATGTTGGAAAAGGTTTGGACCTAATGCTCTGCCACTAAATAAATATATTTATCTTTTTCTTTAAAGTTAGAAGTCTAAAAAAACTGGAACAAAGCATATAAATAACTGATTTCAGTTCAGCTCAAAGGGTCAAAAGACTCTAGCTAGTTACTATGCCTATGAAGAGGGAACTGCTTAATGCTCTCCAACCCACTTCAAAGGACTCTGTGCTCTTTCACTCACTTCCCTGGCAAAGCTGTGTATGAGTAATTACTGCTGTAGCTGTTACAGATTAAACTCAAATGGGGAAAAAAGACTGTATGAAAATCAATGCAAAGTAGTGGGAAATTGCAGCCTCTCACTCAGTGGTCACCTTGCAGCTCTACAATACGAATGTCTAAATGTTGAACAGGCCACTGTAAAGGCCTCAGTGTTCTCTGACTTATTGACTGAAACGGCACGTGCTGAAGGATACAGACTCATCTAATTCCTATCAGTTTCAGCTGGACTTAAATATCTTCCAAATTCGGAAGCATACCTTACATTTATTGTTATATTAAAGTCTCTAAGTTCCTTTGTGTCCACTGAGATTCAGTCTGAAGCCTGGTTTTCTGCACTTTACCACCTACGTAAATGAAAAAAGTTCTCTCTTATAAAAGCATGCTTAAGAATGTCATCAAGTAGAAAACTTACTTTGGAAACCTGAATAAAGCAAAGCTACATTAAATAAGCAGTAATTATTTTGATTGATTTGCAGAATTAATTAATTAATTTTAAGAATTACTTAAAAAAAAAAGTGGATTTTGGCAATTTGACTTTTCAGTAAAAGCATAGAAGTTTTACTGAAAACTTCCTCCCCCAAATGCTTTAAAACCTGTTTTGACACACAACTCTATTTTCTCAAATAAATACCTAATTTTTACTAATACAAAAGGATCTGTATTTTTCAAAACAGCCTTCTTTCTACAGAGAGAAAGAAGCTTATGCTATCAAATTATACTTTTATTATATTTGGATAATTACACAATATTCCGTGTGAGGATAATGAACCATTTCTCAGAGGAAGAGAAAGACAAAACCAAAACACCACAAAAATAGTTGTCCCCTTCCCAAAAAGAAAATCACACAAAAACCCCACAACCAACCAATCAAAAAAAAATAACACTGACACACCGAAACTGGTGCTAAACAGAATTCACATACTTCTAATTGTGACACTTTCGGCCAATAGAGAAAAATATTTAAATATCTCATTTTACTGGATTGTGAACATAAATCTAAAGGATAACACATACCTGATAGTTTAAAACCTCACAGAATCTTCTCTTTCAAAGAAAACAAAAAAAATTTCAGAGTCCTGTTCTTTGATTATTGTTATCTTAATTTATTCTTTTTTTTGTTTAATCATTTGTTTGTGATTTGCTCGTTGATTACTGAGTTGTCTTTCTGGTGGATTACTAATGTTGGGCTGAGTGCATTTGCAGTACTGATTTCCTCTAATATCACGGTCATGGTCTCTGTGAGTCCCATTTGAATAATACAGTAGGATAGGAATTTTTCATGATAAGTTCATTGTATCTGGAGAACAGTTAATAAGAAACAGAGACATGGCAGATAAATTTACCGTTATGTGGCCCACCAACCGCTGTCAATCCTCTCCCATGGACATGATGAAGATAAATGTAGTGGGCATGTCACTGTCATTGGATTGAGTTGTACTATTCCTTTCAGCTGTTCTGTCTTGCTCTAAATCAGTAAAGCAGGATAAACCACACTTTACATTTAAACCGCCCTTTGGGCTTCTGTCCATCTCAGGAGCAATACAAGCCAGAGTTGCAAATTCAGCCTATCTATACTCTTTCTACTTCTGAAGTCTTTTTGAATTATTCTTTTTATGGAGGAGGTTTAAAACCTCCAAGGGTTTGGTTTAACATACCCTTATGAGTAATGGAGGGCAGGGGGTAGGACAGGAATTTTAATACCCTGTCAAGTAGAGGTTAATGATATTGTCTTCTGCTAACTATGTTCCCCTGGAAACGTGACTTTGTCCTGACATGTTTTTCTCAGTTAAGCTTAGTCCATTGCATAGGTACCGTTGAAACTCTTAAAATTGGTCCAAAACCCGGGTGACACCAATACCCATCTTTGAGCGTGCAGTGGGAATAACACACCGCAGAAGAGTTATAGTTCAGCTTAGTACTGAATTAATCAGAAAACTTTGCAAAGAAATCTCTTGCTCAGCTTTAATTAGGATTAACCAGTCAGAGGTCATCCTCTATTCTAGTTAATACCACTTGTACCACCTGAAAAATAAATGGATTATAAGATTCAGTCTAGTTTATGAATAAGCTAAAAACCGTATTAAATCTGTATATTATATAAAAATATAGATAAACATACATATATATTAAATCAAGGATTCATACAGTGGGGTTTTTTTAATAGTTTAGCTCCATTTTTTTTAGCAATCCAATTACATTCGTAAATTGTTTAGGAAGATTTTACCTCTTCGTATCCCTGATACACAACATGTATCGAGGATACCTCATGTATCCAGTGGGCTGTTTGATCAAAGACTCTCACTGTCACTTCCTTGCTGTGTTGCTCTCTCTCAAAAAAAGAAAAACTAAATCAAAATCATTTTTATTTCACTAATATGGAAAATAGGTATCACAAGATCTTGAAGGTCTGATAAACCTTTAGAAGTCATATAATATCAAAGAAAAGGTGGGTGTCAGTTAAACAAGCAATTTAACATTCATATGCAATTAGAAAACACTGTGCAATTTTTTAAAAAGTCATTGAATTTACACTTGATAATTATAAGTTCGAGGTATAGGGAGGAGAAGTAAATCAAAACCATGAAGTAAGGTGCAATAAAAATATTTAACCATCTAAGCAAGAGTATGAAAGGGGTTTGTATGTGTTTGTGAGACTGAATATATATGTACACATTAAATAATATGGTTTTACATTTATATGAAAAAATACATTATTGCCATATTTTATTCTCTTTCAGGTTTAATATAGCTGTGTGCATTGTCATGTTTTATATTCTTATAGTTCCATCATAGTTTCATAAATCTTTCTTGCATAAGATAGACATAAGATGTCCTAGTGTTTTAAGTTTAAAGTACCTTATATATACAGTGTGATACTTTTACCTATAAGGCATCAAATTCAGATCAGAACAGAAATTATTTTACTCTCATGATTAAAAGCACCATTTGAAAACAGTTTTCCTTCTGAGCTCAGTGAAAGCACAAAAATTCTGATGGAGAACTTGCCTATAGTATACTCTTCAATGTATTGCAAACAGTACATCTTTTCCCAGTTTCTGCTCTCAGTATGTCTCATGTATAGTACTGTTCAGATTTTGAACTGTCTATGTACAGGTATTTTTAATCAAATCCCCTTCTCTTCACCATTATGTGAGATTCCTTATGAAGTGGATATGTTTCTCTTTAAACATCTCTGACACTACAAGAGTTGGTCTTTACCTAATATGGAGCTCAGTTGGAACTGCTGAAATATTTACTCAGTTGAAGCAGTCCCACATAGAAACATTTTAATGATTTCTGAGCCTCACCAAATACTTTATTAATAGCAAACAGAGACATATATAATGTATTTTCCATCTAACATTTAATGCTAGAGAAACCACCCTTCCTCTACACCCCAAGCAATTGTGGTTAAGGTTTCTCTACATAAGATTCAATCTAAAATTACTTGCTACAGTTGAACATTTTTATCAGTGTAGGACCATACCCAGTACAGGACTAAGCCCAAAATAAATGGAGGTGGAGGGAAATGATATGATCCCATATGTATTACCTGCTTTGGGACTGCCCATTGTGTTGGATATTGTTAGTGGGATGGCAAAAAGCCTTCTTAATCTCCAAAATAAATCTTCAATTTTTGACAGTTCTTGTGATTGTCATTAATTTTAACATTTACTTGGAGTTTTCAAAATCTTAGAAGGAACTTAGGAGAAAGCATTCAAGAATCAAGTGAAATCCTGAAAAATTAAGAAAATAGATATTTATTCTCTTCAGAACCAGCAGTATCTGTCTATAATGACTGGAATGAGTAAAAACCAGTACTTTCCTTGGAACTTCACTGTGAATTTTAAATGCAAAGCCTTGATGGTAGTTATTAAGCTATCATACTGAACTAGATTTAAATTATATGAGGGGGTCTTTGTTTTATTTTTGATACCTTATGCAAATTATAGACTGCCTTCTGAAGGTCATTTCATATCTTACCTTTGTGCTTCACAATGACACTTGCACATTAGTGTTCTTGGTTCCCGATGAAATAAAAGTGGTTTTGATCCATATAAATTCTAATTAAAGCTAAATTACATATTTTCCTTGCTAAAACTATTTTCCTTTAATACTCTCCAATAAGTTTTATTTAAGAATATAATTCTTTAAAACAAAACAAAACAAAAAAACCCCACAGATAATATTTAGAAAATATTATACATGTGAAACTGAAAGCTTAGAAAACTGCATAGTCTCTGAAGTAAATAGGTTTAGGCTTCATCATCTTTCATTTCATGTCATAAAAAACAGGGAAATTAGATATCTTTTCAGGGTTGAGAAAAAACATCTTAGCATATGACATATTTTTTATTCACCTGCTTATTGTTGTTTTCCTTGCATGCATTATTATATTATTGTATGCTTCCAGTTATTGTTTTAAAAGGTAATTTTCAGGTTTTTTGTATTGCAACATTTTTAAACGAAATTATTTAATCATTTACATGTGAAATTAATTTGAAAGTCAGTCTTAACTGATCCATTAAAAAGAAGATGTCTATAATATGCCCAAATATTATATCCATGTATTATAGCAAAATACTATGTTCAGAAAACTATATTATGACAAAACCTGATTAATTTTTTTAGTCTGGTGAGCTTGGAAGTGGAGATATTTTTACCATACTTAAAGAGCTTAAAAATGGCAATTTCCTAGTGTATGGAACAAGTTCATGCAGAAAATATAGAATACTTCCAATCTGTGGGATGATTATCACTTTGGAGAGGTGCCTCTTTATTGAACACTGATAAAGTGAAATATTTCTCATGGTTCTGAAATTGCTTCAGTGGGTGAGACTAAAATAATTGAAAACTTTTGTTACACAGCTTCTACAGCTAAATGAGAACTTGTCTGTAGTATATTTTATTGTATTGTAGAATATATGAGGCAAGCAATTAACTTCAAGCAAATATTCATTTTCATTTCCCATTAACTCCGTAGTCAGAGGGATATCCTCCAAAATTAATCCTAAGGGTGCTGGATGCGAATGATGATATGTTGTCAAAGTTCAAACCATTTGATTGTAGTATAATTTTTCTTTCTTCAAAAACTCCTAATTCAGTTTCATTGATGTTCTGAAGATCGTCAGGACAACAGTAGATTTTTCTCCTTTCAAGTGTGCATCGCGGAACAATGATCACAGATGTTTTTGTATTTCTGCTTGATGTAGAGAAAAAAATACATCTTTGTTTTCAGCAAAGAATTGTCTGCTTTGTTTTCAAACTAGAAAAAATTTGATACATAGTTTTCAATACATGAATCTTTTGCTTTATCAAGATTTGTACTGTGAAATGATTGCATTTCACTTCTTTTGTAATGAAGTAAGCTATATGAAAGGTTACAAACCAATTTTATTGTTTCTGCATACTTTTTGTTATTAATTAAAAAAAATGTATTTTCTTTCTAGGACATAGGGTAGAATTATTTTCATATGGCACTAATGAAGCCATTTGCTTGCCTCCTTACCTATGTTACCTGGAAGACAGTATTCACCGTACTTTGCAATAAAACATATGAATAGCATACATAAAATAGTTTTTCTGTTTCTTATAGCTCCTAATAGACTTTTTACAAAGTAGGGATTTTGTTTTGTTATTTTTTTATTTTATTTTTTCTTGCATGATCCTTCAATGAATGTATAAAATAATCTGAGATATGTTTTAAAAGACAGAAATCTAAGTGACATAAACAGGTATCTGTATTTTTATTACAAATATGCAATTTTAGCACACTAGAAAAGGTGGGGGGTGGGTTGTTGTGTTGTGGTTTTTTAAATTGTTTTTTGAAGACTATACAATTGTTAAAGACTCAGTGTTTATATTAAAGCCTGCATTAAACACAAGGCATGGATTGCCAGCCACAGCACAAACCTGCTGTAGATTCACCCTGATGTTCAAGCACTCTAGGTATTTCATCAGACAACATGACCAAAGTTCTGCTTCTGAGACCAAATGCAGAAAATGGGGTAGTTTAGCCTGTGTCACAGTCAGCCACCTCAGACTCCTAAGGCTCCATGCCCACATGCACTGAGATGGAGAGAGAGAACCCTTTAGAACAAATTCATGATGTAACTTGTTTTTAAAACTTTGGGTCCAAATGAACAGCCCTCTCTAGTTCTTACGAGGCTGTACATGTGCTAGCAGATTTATCTAGGGAAAATCTGAATTTTAACAGCATATACGTTATTGCTATTATTATCTTTACGACTACGATCACTGCTGGTTATAGATACCTGACAGAAGTGGTGCTTTTGACAAAAGTAAATACTAGTTTGACTGGCAGTTGAGGATACTTGTGATATGTTATATAATACAGCAGAGGATCATGCATTTGGCAGCCTCTGTAAACTGTTCTTTTGTCATCCAATGTTGATTCCTCAAGCATTCTCATTTAAAATTTTGTAAACAGGAGGGAAAAATAAAAAAGAAAAAGGCCATATTTTATGGAAGGGGATTTATCTGCATTTTCATTGCATGAATAGCTGGAAAGACACCCTGAATCATTTAATTCAGAATGAATCCAATCACCTCTGTAAACTTGTATCTTCAAGAGTATTTCCTATAAAATTATGTTTACTGAGTGGAGAAGCTAGGGAAAAAGAAAAAAAAAAAGCTACTTTTCTTTTTCCCAAGATCCTTTACAGCAGAGTCAAAAAAGCTGATGTCCATATGGGGTCAGCTGCACCTGCTGTCTGTGTAGGAAAGAGGTGAGTAGTACAGTGTCCTTAAATTTATCAAAGGGCCAAGACTATTTGCTCTTGACACCAGGTACTTGCTGAGATATAGTTCTCTTCCTCATCCAGCAGTCATTACTCTTTCCCTGATCCCATGCAACAGAAGAGAACACAGTTCATACTGGTGAGGACTCAGTCACATACAAAGCACATATAAATTGCACCGGATAAGGCAAATTTCATCGTAATGATTTTGCAGCCTAGGATTTGTAGGTCCAGCAGGACATTAACATCTCCTATATGTTCAGAAGAGTCAATATAACATTGGAATTACTGGTAATCTTGCACATATAAACTGTGGGGTTTTTATGTCAATATGAGGGCAATGAAGACCAAAATAATAGTCATCTCTGACACAGCAACTAAACTTCTATCAGAACAATTATGGCTGTGATTTTTTTTATATTCAATATCTTGCCCTATTTTTTCTATAGTTTTAAAATTTATTCACTATGAATTGTAAGGATTTATTTTCTCACTTTACCAGAACTTTAGCACAACATTTAGGCTCCAGCTTGATCTCATTTAGCTCCACAGTACAAGCATTAAGAATATGAAGCTCACAAAAGTGTATTTTTACCCAGACATGAATTTTACACCACGGAATACTAAGAACAGAAGCTCATCCTCCACTTTTTTGAATTACCAAAAGCAGTACTTGGAATTACAGCAATGTTCTGCAAATTGTATGCATTTTTTTTTATCACAATCTATTTTAAGTTCTTTTTTTCTGATATATGTTTCCTCTTTCCCTAAAGTAAAATATTTTAAGAATTCTACCTAAGGAAAGTTGTATCTGTAGATCAGTACAATATAATATATTTTGCTTTGTCATTTATTTTTTAATGATTTTTTAACTTGAAGTACACATCTAAGATGTTCTCTATCCTTTAATAAACCCATCAAAATTATTCTCAATTCTACCCTTTTTTAAAGTTTGTGTGAAGAAATGTACTGCAAGCCAAACTTCAGAACTCATTTGAGTTTCTTACATGTATCTTACTCTATTTCCTGCATATGTATCTGTCTTTAGACTTCTACCATCCAGACCGCTCATCAGCCAAAACATTTAAGACCCAGTTTCCTTCCACTGATTTCATTCAAGATTGACAGGTCACTTCATTAAATGAAACAGATGGTTACAAATGATCACTGAATTCTACTTTGCTTCACTGCCATGTGTCCATTCTACATGTGAGGAGTCTTAATCACAAAACATAACAAGCTGCCTTCTAAATACAGCTGAAGAACTATAGTACAGGTCAAGAATTACTGAACTTGATGTAAAGTTTTCTCCTAAAAATGTCCCTGTAACAAGACAGGGCATACTCCCAAACAGAAATAGGTAAGAAGGAAAGGCAAGGGAGACCTTAAAAGAAAAAAACAAACAAAACAAAACAAAAAAAAAGCAACCCTCTGATATTATGTAGGCTGGATTTGCATGGAAAATTAACTCTAGCCCTCTGAATGGCTGACAGCTGTTTGTTACTATTTCTCAGTTAAAGCTGGATGTGGCTCTGATTGGGCATTTCCTGAGAAGATTCTCACCAGACAGTAAATACCAGGATAGTGCAGAACCAAATTTTGCTCTGAAATGCAAAAATATACTCAAACGTCTACAGCTTTAGACGCATCACATGGAATACTGATTTCTCCATGTAACCACCCAGCAAGAATGGAAGATTTCAGATGAGTTCCAAAAGGTCTGGATAAAACCATGGCTTACAGGAATTAGCCAGGTTTATCCCACAGCACCAGATGAACTCAGGAAAGTTTAGATTATCAAGCTGACTAGCAATATTTGTGCTAATAAAAAAGTTGGGTTTTTTAAAAAAAACCAACATTGTCCTCTTCAATAATCAGATCATAAATATTAATTTTTGAGAGAAGATTTATTAGAACATCTGCTTCAAATTAAAGGGACACTGATGGTTGAAAATATTCTAATTTTTATGTTTCTTTCCAGGACTGCCAAGGGAGTAAGATGGACAAAACATGCATCAGCATAAAATTTGCATTTTCTTGAGATACCACTCATATATCGCTCTGTTCCAACTCATTTCTAATAAAGTTTGGCATGTATAATATCTACAAATGATATTTACCAACATAAAAATGTATCTTGTGTTTTAAATATCATGAGTACTGTGCTATTAAAGTTTAATCATAGTGGGTGATAAGAGAGATACTGTTGATAAGATGCATTGGAAAGGTTTATATTTCTAAGAAGCATAAATACATTTATGTTAAACTCACAAGACTTCAAACTCTGGTAGCACAGGTTTGTCTTAAGCAATTTGTCAGCAAAATGTTTACATATAATATGTAAAGGAAAAGTGTAAGTCTGTCTTCTACATTCAGTAGCTAGACACTTATTGCCATTTTACCTGTTTACTCTGATTCTCTTTTATCTCTTTTAAGCCTTTTCATCTCGATTATAATTAGTAATATGAAATTCTTTCATCGCCTAATGTTTTTTTTAAAGAAAAGTCTTAGAGAAACAAACACCACATTTATTTTCCAGCTTGTGTTGTATACATAGCAACAAGGCTCTAAGCTGCTTTCATTTAAACTTTAGTCTACCCTTTTCTAACTAGAAGTATTCACATTAGATTGCCTGGAGCCTAGTCAGATCTGCTTAAAATCTGTGAAATATCCCAGAACTGCAGGGCCCTGATTTTAAGCATGAAATACAGAACATTCCTATCTTTCTTGAGAAGTTCCTAACAAACTGAAATATTCAGTGCTTTGCAAAATTACCATATTGGTGATTTACTCTTGAAGTATTTTGGTCTAATTGACAGTGACGGAGTGCAAGCTTTGTTGTCAATAACATATTGAAAACTGTGCTTTAAATCTAATTAGGGCAACTTACTGAATAGATAGAGGGTTATATGTATTTCATATGAAAAAATAGAAATAGGCAATAAGGAGTAAAACAGAACTGTGAAACACGCTCAGAGAAACAATTCTAAATTCTAACATGAATAATAAGAATAATATTTTATACCTAAATTAAACACAGATAAAGATAAAAAGTCAAAATAAACTACTCAGAAAAGAAACCCACAAAATAAACAAACAAACAAAATCCCACCAAAAAGCTACCAACCTCAGAAAAAGAATGAAACCTCTGTCAAATAAATATTCGTAGGTATTTGAGACCTTTGTGGTTGGTTAGCAAATATCAAGAAACCCTCTTAAAGGACATCAGATAATGTAATGAAGTTGATAATGAAGAAAACACAAATCATGTTTTCTGAGAGTGCAAAAGTAGGTTTTTTCCTATAAAAGAGTGAAAATTACAGGTAATATTTTTAAAGACATGAAAGTCAACATTATTTAGAGTTTCAGTACATGAAAGAAGAAAAGTAATTTAGAGTTTCAGTACATGAAAGAAGAAAAACACAATCTAAATGACTTTTCCATTTGGAATTTAGAAATAAATTTAGAAAGGAACATAATCCCTTCCAAATTAACAGAAATTTAACTGGGATGGTGTCTGGTACAAGAAACACCACCCTGTGTTAAGCTTCCACAGTTGTGCTGGGCAAAATAAATTATTTCAGAAAATAAGGTTCGAGAAGTCAGTAATTTGAGTGAGGCACAGCTTAGATGGACTAGGAAAGATGTGAAAATGTTTCTGAAATGCTACAGACAGATATTTCTTGAAACACTTTTCTGGTCAGTGCTTGCTGAGCACTATTACTATTTTTACTCCATCTCACATTAACTACTCTGAATGCTTCCTGAAAACGTGGTGTTTAACCTGTTTGTTGGGTTATTAAATCCAGCTTTTAAATGATAAGTGACAGGAGAAATTTGAAGATAAATTTTCTCCACCATGTGTAGGAATATTGCATTAAGAAATGAAAAGTTTGTTGTCACTGATTTTTGAATGGATCTTGCTGTAAGAGAGCTATGTTTTGACAATAATTCCTGGAATTTGAGAATGAGGAATTTAGGCGGGAGATGTGCATTTTCTGTGTCTCAGTCAAGGCTGGGCATAAAGTAGGGCCCATTATAATACACATTAAAATGTTTCTGAGCATACAGAGAAACTCCAGTCAGTTTTAATACTGAAACTGGGATATCAGTAGAGAAGTCGTTTCTTGTTAATTATGCAGAAGATGAGCACGATTTTTCAGGATAATCATTAAATGCAGTGAAAGATTCTAGAGATTAGAATAATTTTAGGAGGATTTCTCCTTTCTAGATAATTTAGCCAAAAATCTTACCCAATCAGCCATATCAACAAGCTGATAATCACCAATATCACTGTAAACTCTTTTAGAATTCCTTTCTTATTTCATAAAAGTTTTAAAGAAGTAAATCACTGGCATACATGTAACACACACCATGTTTCAGGAGAAAAAAAAAAAAAAAGAGAGAGAAATAGAGGACAGTAACATAGCAGAAAGATGTTTTCATACCACAGAGTGCTTAGAGGTTTTGTATGGTTCAGGATTCTGTTCAGTTTCTTTTAATTAAACTGCTGGAAATCCATAACTATTTTCACATAACTATTTTCTTGGCTTGATTTTTTGTAGGTACGGGCCTTGTGTTTGCTGTGCCATGCTTTGCATCTTCCCCCTTTTCTCAATTCATCTGGGACTGCTCCTGTTCCCTTTAGATCCACATTCTTCTTTTCCTTACTCTTTTGTTGCCTCTCTATGCCCCTTTGCCTCTTTTTTCTTATCTGTGTTTATCATCCCTTCTCCTTCATCCAGACAAATCCTGTGCTATTTGTACAACAGCTGACACTAAATGATATATAACACTTTGAAACCTCACTTGAGATTCAGCATTGAATATTTCTGATATGTGTTCTACTCAGACTGGTTCAGTGCTATTCATCCAGTGACAGGGAAGAACTGTAGAACAAAAGGAGATGGAAAGATGACAGAAATCATGCAGAAAGGCACGTGAGATATCCACTGTGAATGAGCACAGGTCAGTACGATGTATATTTCTCGAATTGACTTGGAGATAGGTACATAATCCTGTGTCTGACCAAATAGAACTCATAGCAAACAAGAAGATAGTTAAAAGGATGTTAAGGTTATAGAGCTCCAGTCATCCGTAGGCAGAAAAAATGTGCAGCATTTGTCAGAATATTATGTTTTATTTCAAAAAATATACTGATTCTCTAGAGATGAACATGTGTTACTAGAGTTCAAATGTTTCTGGGGGTGTCTCCCTTCATAAATTACCATTTCTGCTAACTTCATAGGTTTTCTTTAAAATAATTTCAAATGATTCATATGCATTGAATTCCTACTAAAATGTATGTAATATTTTCACATGAAAAATTAGATTCCCATACTGAGATTCTCCAACTTCACCTCGTTGCATGTATTGAATTTATAACTGCTTCTTTCTGACAAGCTTTTTCCCAATAATGTGTATTAAAATGATTACATAAAAATAAATTGCATTACACAGTATTGTAATGTTTTCAAAGATGACATTACATTAGTGTAACACAGGTCAATTTTCTCCAGTCCTCTAATAGCATGGATAATACCTTGCTTTGTGGGTGGTTTTGTTCTTGTTATTTCTGATTTTCCCTTTTTTCCTGGAAGAAATGTGCAACATTTCCCGGCACACATAAATAAGATCTGTTCTTACATTGTACTGCGGGCACTGTGTCTAGGTTTACTTCAGCCAGCTAAATCTAATAAACATCTACTGGGATAGTAATTTTTAAGTTCAAGTTCAATATCAAACATGTCAGCAGTGCACTTAGCAAGAAGCAAGACAGCAGTTTGAAGAAAATGCAGATCCAGTCACCAGTAATTTTTATCAAATTATAAACCCTTGTTAGAGTGCTGGGATTTCATCAGCTAGCAATACTCAAATAAAAGCAGTCCTTCTGCAGGAGGTGATTGTTTTCTTAGGCATAGGTAGATTAAACATAAATTCATTTACATACTTTTGACACATGGTCTGCTACTTATATCTTCATTACCCATATTTGTGAAACAGATAGTAGAATTTGCATGGTGTTATCAGGGGGTTTCATGCTGATCAGAAATGGACTGGCATTTATATTTATTGTCTTATACCTACTGATGTAATTTTTCTTTCAGGTAATTTTTTCTCTTTGTAAAATTATTGCTGGTGACCTAGAAAAAAAAAATCACCGTATTTAGAGGTGTGAAATGTTGTGGAAATGATACATAATTATTTTAGACAGATTAGTTATACAGTATGATACCAAAGGTCTGTGTATATTAAGCAGATAGATTAAAGATACCAGATATATTTTTTAAACAACAGAAATTCTTTTAGGACTGTGATTACAAAAAGGCATAGAGGATGACTTTAGGAAATTAAATCCCAAATTTAGGGTATTAAAATTTTTGTCTGGTGGCTACTGACAAATTCTAAAGTTACTTGTTCCACAAGTTCTGAGATAAGTAAATGGTTTCATGCCTAAATCTAAAGGGATTCTTAAAGTAGATATTCCACCCAACTTGGTCTAGATTCTGAAAGTGTTTTCAGCAGTCATTTTATGACTTGCATCTTCCAACAGGAGAACCCTTCAGGTCTGAGAGATCTGGAACTGCTTCTCCTGGAGAAGAGAAGGCTGAGGGGGATCTTAGTGTGCATTAAGACCTGATGGGAGGGAATGAAGATGAAGGATCCAGCCTCTTGTCAGCAGTGCCCACTGACAGGACAAGTTAAAAACCAGAAAAATTCATTCACACACAATAAAACTCTTTTTATGCTGAAGGTGGTCAAAAACTGGCACAGGCTGCACAGAGGTTGTGGAGTTTCCATCCCTGGAGATTTTTAGAACCCAATGGGATATGATCCTGGACTTGTAATTGAGAAGAATAGTTGGGCTGCATGATTTCAAGAGGTCCCTTCCATCATCAACCGTTCTGTGATTCTGCGATTCCATAACGCACACAAGGATACAGTATTTCCAGTCCCATATATCTAATTGGAATGTGAAAGACCTGTCTACAAACACCAATATTTGACTTGCCTGGAGTTCTGGACTTGTATCAGACAATTCTGATATTCTTCCTGTGGTATATATTAGTGCTCTGGTTACAGAATACACTAGACTGGATCTTCCAATTTTTTATGCCTACATTCTTCCCCCTAAACCACTTCTGTGTGTTTCAGGCACTATAATCTGCAGATCAAAAACTATGGAAAAATAACGGCTAACATTAATTTACTAATTTTTGTTGTGATCCCAAAGGAGAAAAAAGTTTAATATACTTTAGGACATAATCTTAAATCCCATGTATCTTCTCAGAATTTCCTCCTAAATTGCTTATTTTCCCATTGATGATATCAGTATATGATCATGTAAAAAAGATCTGTATGTTACTTAAACAATGGCAAATATAATATCTACAGCGGCAGTATCTACATCACCATCACTTTTATACTTTTGTGTACAAAATCCAAGATATGGCTCAGCACTGAGACTTTGAATTGCTTGTGAGATATATTTGCTTTTACTAGTCCAATATATTAATTTGACTTATCTATTGGGAATCAATTACTTCATTAAGAAAGGTTTGAGACATCTTGTCCTGTAATCTTCTCATCGTAGAAGTGACAGTTCAGCTTAGTGTCTTTTCTTACTTGTATTCTTGACAGTGCTAGAGACTGTGACATAGGTCATAATTTTCTTAGGAATCAAGAATAATCTCTGATTTTCTAACTCTGTCTTACTCTTCGAAATTTGTTGGCATTTATTCCACATCTCTGGCTAATTAGTTTTTATCCTGAAACAGAATTTGGGTATGCCTGCACACTCCAGTAAATGGACTGTAGGGGAAAGCAGTCATTAAAAAATAAGTAAATCACAGAAGCTAAGAAGAGTTGAAGTGGGAAAGGATCTCTGTGGAAATACTCTAGTTCCAATATTCCTTACTCAAGCAGGTTGGCCAAGACTTTAACTGGTTTGGTTTTGTATATTTCCAAGGACAAAAACTCTACAGCTTCTCCAGACCATCTGTTCCAGGGCTTCATTGTACTAAAAATGCTGCTTTCTATACAGAAATGTATAGATATATTTTATATATCTTTATACTACCAATTCTATCTCTCTTTACAGAAATACACAGCTACTGCATCTTCCCTACAGCCTGACTTTAAAATAAAATGTCATCACTGTCCAATAATGCTATTCTGCAAGCTGTACTAAACAAAATGGAGGACCAAGTTCTTTGTTCATGCTCAGAGTCCTGAAGCCACATCCAGCTTCTTACAAAATGAATGACATTTTCTGCTTCAAATCAAGTTTAATATGGTGATTAAGAAGTTCTAGAGTGTCTTCTGTGCTGTCCTTAAAACTTGCAAGTAACTTTGAGACTTGTCCTCCTTCTGATAAGAACTTGAGGACTGGTAAATATACGCAGCTTCTCGGGAGCTCGTGAGGTTGAGATGTGGGTAAACTGCATTGATTACAGTTTCAATAATCTGTCATAGTCCATTTCTGTCAGCTTCATAAGTCAAACTTCTCTTGCCTCTGATTTTCAAGGTTACAAGTCCATTATTTTAAAATCTAAAAATCCCAAAACAGACACAAAAAGAAAAAAGTACTCGTTTTTACTCTGTTGATCAGAGATTTTTCACAGGAATTTGGTTTTTAACTTCCTTTATGCTTTCCTGAAACTGATTTTTCCAGATTGCCTCTCTTCTAGTTCCTACAGTGTGATTCTCTTTGCTGATATGCAGAGGTGAACAATTTAGATTTCAGGTTCAGTTTTGTTTTTCAAAACTTAAAGGATAAGAATAATTTCCTCTAGTTGTAGATGTCTACATTAGGAGGAAATAAACTGTACACCAGATATGCTTAGGTCACAATAACCCTGGCATTTGGAACATTAAAACCAAGATAAGTATATTGATCATAGTATTTTTGACATAACGTCAACAACAAGGTTTGATCAACATATTTCCATTTCAGAAAATTGCAAAGTGTTTGCATAGATTTTACCTGGAAGTCTGAGCAAAAATCTTTTTTTAAAGAGTTTAAATCAGATATACATGTTCACGATGCACAGTAGGGAATCACATCCTTTCTGGGATTTTTGGGTGATATAGGAATTTTTTAAAACCTGCTGTAGTTTTCTTCAGTTCATGGTATTTCTGTCTCCCCTTTCTGTTCTGTTCAGGTCTAGAAGAAGATGGAATTTCAGGTTCCAAGTTAATCAGGTCAGACAATGCAATGTGATTTTTATTATGTTCTGAAATGTATGCTATCAGACTAGAAATGTAATGGTGCCAATTCGCCAATATAGAAATGATAAAGAACAGTCCATCCCGGAATGCTCAGTTTATTACAAGCTATTTATTTTACTGTACAATGTTTTCTTCCTAACCATGTATCACAAGATATATAATATAAAATAAGGAAAAAACCCCAGTTATTATAACAATAGTCTTCTGTAGTAAACTTAGCAAGTACAAATGACACAGAAGTGCCACTTATGCTATATCACAATAAATAGAAATAACAAATATAAATTTCTAAAGTTTAGATCAAAATAACAATTAGTAAAGGGGTGAAGATTACCTAGAAAAGAAACAGGAAAATACATTTATATAGCCTGATGAATTAATTTGGAACTAAATAGTAGTCTGCTAGGATTTATTTCTGGAAGAGGAAGCAGCGAAGTGTTTTTGACAGAGTAAAAATATTTCATTATCTTTAGTGGTTTCCTTCACATGACCCCTATAAGACATAGATGTAAATACGAACATAGATTGAAACCATCTGCAGAAAAAAAAAAATCTCAATGTTTTCAAAGGATTTAAAAGGACTTTTATGTTTGTAGTTAAATGTGTGCCTATGTGCTAAGCTGGAATAGGTAACGGAAGAAATCTTTATAAATTGCATAAAAAAAATATAAAAGACCTTCCTCAACATTATCTATTGAACAGTATATTGTATGAAACTTTTCCAACATTGTATTCTTGATTTCTGTTGCAGAAAGTAATCAGGAGGAACTAAACTGACAAACTTCCCTAACCAGCTGCACCTCACAGTCCAATTATGTACATATTCATTTTACAGATGAAATTTGGCTTTGATGAAAATCAGAGCACTGAAGCTGAAAATTAACATTTTGATTTTTTTTTTTTTTAATTATTTTGTTTCCTTTCATTAAATTAGCACACATACAAAGACACCCATCAGTAGCCCTGGGCACCCTCAGAGACATTGCAATGGAAGTCAAAAAGGGGTAAAAAGCATCAAATAAGACAGTACAACTGTTGTACAACCGACCAACACATAATTATAAAAAATAATGTATCTAAACAGTGATGTCCTTACTAAGTACAGTAACCAACAGACTGACTTTGCAATATATCTTGATTGTTAGACAATACACAATGTTTCAAATATAACGGCATACCCATTTTCAAAGCTGAGGGGCTGCTTTGAAAGGAGTTTAGTCAAATTCATTTAAAATAAGTTTATCACATGTTGACTGAGTTTTTATACTTCAGTAATATGATCAGGCAATGTTGCAAGGAAGGATGTTGTATGTCCTAAGTAATTTCAAACTTCAACATGTTGCTAATCTCTGTACTTAGAAAGATTTGATTTTATTTCTTGTAGATATTTAGGGACAAACTTCTGAGTTTAATCTCATCATATTTATATAGAAAGAAACAGGCAAACTGAGAAGGCATTGAAGTAAAGATTGTAATATTTGAGAATGGGGTTCATTTATAACCTCAAACATGTAGCAGAACTTTTCCTACTAGGTATGTTTTTCAGCCAACAGGGAGGGAGCACATTACCTCCAGAGAATGATTCGTCTTTAACAAACTACAAATTTATTTTAGAGAAACTTAAATTGCTCTCAGAGACCACCCTTTTTATTCCATAGAATGTGAAGTAGCTATTTTCTGCATTATTGAACAGATTCCCTATGTAAGAAAAAAAACAATCATCTAACTTTCAGGTGACAGAAACATGGAGAACTTAATTGATCAAACAGAAGCATCAGACTTTTATAGAGGCAGACTTCAAAAAGATTTCTCACTCTATTATAAAAAACTCTCATTTGAGTACAAACACACAAAACAGAATTTTTCCTGCAATTATTCAGAAAACACAGTTGTTATACTGCCTGCTCAGCAGTCCATATATTGTTTAATTTACAAGGAAACTCTTTGGAAGTAAAATGCCGGAGGAGATACAGAACTATTCATTTAATTTTTTTTTCATTCTTTTTAAGAGCACATCAAATTACTTATTTCAGATCTGTATGGTTTTACAATAGCTAGCTGTATATTATCAGGGGGAAAAAAAAGATAAAAAGATACAGGACACCTCTGACCTACACCCCTCCCCACCCCCCCCTAAAAAAAAAAAATTAAAAAGAGAGAAAAAAAAGCTCTTCTAGGTGATAAAAATCAAGTCATCCCCTTCTCACACCATTTTTAGTTCAGGACACTAAATAGGCATTTTTTTCCTTTTCCTATGTGATGTTATATCTCTGTCTTGAATACATTCTGCACTACTATATATTTTACTATTTTTTTCTCATGATTGTCATAAATTTTACTCTTGTCAAGTCTCAGGATAAATCTATACTAATTACATAGGTTAAAAAAAAATCAGAAATAACATTTCTATCCATATGTTTCCAACTTCTCAGCCTTTGGGTGAAATCTTGTCCCATTCTTTCATCTTTAAGGTCTGTGAGGCTAGAAGGTTCACTGAGTCTTGTCTGATACAAAACCTGCTATTTCAACCAGTCTGTTGCAAGTTTGCTTCCTATAAGATCATGGGGGAAATAGGATAGGAAACAAACCTAAATGTCAGATTTCTCCATCAGAGAATCCAGAAATGAAGGCAATTCATATCTAGGAATTAGCACTTCTCACTTTTACTTGATTTAAAGTAAGAAAAATTAATGTAAACATTGAATTAAGGAAAAGGCATTTTTAATAAACTTGAATATATTGAAGTTGTGAATTAAATATAATCATTGATTAAAAATATAAAATAGGTCAGGAAAAATAATTAACCAGAGAAGATAAATTCATGCTTAATATTTTTTCTTTGCGAGATGAGGTTTTATTTTAGTAAAATATATATTTTTAGGATATGATTTCCAAATAACAATAAATAATCCCGATTTTATTGTTTTATGCATCACAGAAGTAAAATATAATATACTGAGTATATTTTAATGTACGGAATAAAAATGTGTATTTTATATATGTTGTGGGTGGGGTTTTTTGTTTTGCTTTTTTTTTTGTAAATACATAATTCAGCACATCAGAATCCAAAATAAGTAGTCGTCACTATCTCTATGATAGGTCCTATTAACTCTTTAAGTTCAAATTCTTTCAATATTTGCTGTGTTTAGAAGTTCAAATTTGGATGTTAGTGCTTATTGAAAGCTAGATGCAACTTGGAGTATACACCACCTACATGCAAATAGGAAATAACCACATCCAGAGCAGATGATAGAATGGAATAAAGAAAATCTAACCCCTTTTCAGCTTCATGCCCCAGTCATCATGACACATGGGGTGTTATGTTATAAACTGGTGCAGGACAGCAGAGAATGGCTTTTCTAACCACCTGTGCTAAAGCAGGAAGAAGGATACATGTCAAAAGACTTTTGTAGGAATTAGAGAACCTTACTGCATTGCTTCCTCAAAGTCATCATCTTGTTCCTGAAATCTTCTGCCTGAAAGTTTTTATCTGTGCGGGTGTTTAATCCCACTCAGAATACCTACTTCTAAGAATTCCTTCTTTTGTGTTTTGTCTTTGATGTATCTAAATGGACTTTTAACCAAAGCAGAATATGATGTTACAGAACTTCACAACACTACATGGTAACTTTGGGTCAATATTGATTTTTTTTGCCATATTTATTTCCCAGCGCTGATCTGGAAAATTCAGTCTTTGTAAACATCTTTTATAGCAATATTACTTCTGCTTTGAAAAACAGGACAATTTTACATTCTGAAAATTATTTATTCTTTATGTATTTCCCAAGCTTTGTGTTAACATTTTGTTATTTAAACCCAAAACTAAACCATAGGAGGACTTTATATCAAATTCCTGATCCGAAGTTTACATAATGACTTTGTTACTTGCTCTAAAAGCAAAAAAAAAAATCCCCTATCACCTGCTACTTTAGATATCCAGGTCCAGAATTCTAATCTTTATAAGTCCTCGCAACATTTATATTGAGGTATAATTTACATTATAGATATTAATCAAGTGTGGGAGCATGGTCAACTACTACTATTTTATATGTTTGTGTATCTATAAATCCGTATGGGGCCATCAAATATGACATGAAACCTTAAGAAGATAGATGTCTTTCAAAAGGGGCAGCTAGAGGCCAGCAACAGTATCCTAGGACATCTAAAATTAGCCAGCTGTTTTTACGTAATTGAATTTGCCATTATAGGATTAATTATGAAGACTATCAAAGTCATGGAACAATAACTGACAAAATATCAACCAGTATTACAATGATGTCACAAGAGACACTTCACATTATTCTTCCTGAATTTTGCTTCACTATGCTACAAAGAAAAAAATAAATTATATTCTCCCTACTTAAGCAAAATTAGCCTTCACACTCCCAGATTTTTGTAGTCAAAAATAGCAGCTCTAAGGAACAGAGGCTTAATTTACAGTCCAAGATACACAAGAAACATGAGCTATTATGGTGCTGCTCCTCTCAAAAACACAAAATAAGTGTATTAATGATCTGACTGCAAATTACATTGCTTGATAATGTTCTGCAATATTTATTGATTCTTGAAAGAATCTACTCTTAAAGCACCATTCCTGTACTGCCAAGATTAAGTTTCTCATGAACTAATATTTTAGCTTGGTTGTTTAAATATTTTGCAAGTTTGAGTTTTATATTTTAACTTGTTCTATTTAGCTTTTTGAAAAAGCAACTAAATCTTGGTGATTTTGCTTACCTGAATGAGTTAGTTGCAGTTTTAGTAGGATTGTGTAAATTGACAGCCTTTCCTGTAAGCACTGTGCCTCTAGAATTTAGTGCATCTTAGCCATAGTAACACAAACATCATGAACAACTGGGGTATTATTATAATGAAGAAGAAAAGGTATGCAGAATATACTAGAAAATATGGATGCATGCTTTGGCTGCTGTAAATGAATGAATCCCATTTAAGTTAGTGGCTCCTTACCACTCTACATTAGCTAAATCCCTGGCCCTACATTTTGTTCTCATCAGGCCTGAACATTGTTTTTATTTTCTTATGAAATTCTATATTATAATAAAGTACTTAGGTATATTTAGTCAATCAATTTGCTGGGTAAATGGAATAGTCTTAATACTGTAATTGTGCAATTAGAGTCATTCGGTCTGTGTAGAACTAGCCACTCTTAGATTAGCAGATTGATAAGGATACAAAGAGAGGGCCAAAGCATTTTTTTTTTGAACTGAAACTTTATTTCATTATCATGTAATTGGGTTAGGTTTTATTTTGTTATTCCATATTTCAGTGGGTATGATAAATATGAGGTGCCCCAAGGGTGATGCTCAAGCAATGATTTGCCTCATACAGGGTTTATCTGGGAGAGTTACCATCCCAAGATTTAGTTTTGGAACACAGTACTTGGAATAGCCCAAATGTCTCAGTAACCATGGAATTAAATATGTTCATTTTACCTATATAGTTTTAGCACTTAAGCTTTTGTATAACACAAGTTCTGGTGCATTGTTAACTTCAGGAGAAAAAGGAAGTGGACTTAAGAATTGTGCTGTTAAATATCTTGCTCTCCTTTTGGTTGCTTTGCTGTTCTTAACAGAGCTTGATGCTAAATGTGAGAAAGCATGGGAAAGAATGTAGAAAAGATATGAGATTATCAGCAATTAGTTTTTATTTCTATTAACAGTTTCTCCTATGCAGTAGGATTGTACTAAAAATATAAATGCTCCGTTGTACATTAATGAAGAATGGAATTCACCTTCCTGCTATATTTATTGCTGCTGCCTTTTTAGTGGTTTATGTTTAGTGCAAGAAAGCTATGTCTATAGTAGGACATTAAACAATTCCTAGATAACGGCATCTAATTATCCCTCCCATTAAATTGTTTGAACTGTACATGGCAGGCCTTTGGCCTGAGCCAACTGGTATTTTGCAACACAGTTCCTGGACATTGTTTGGGATTTAACACCAACCAGGAACCTTTCTGAATAAACAATTTAGATTTGGCCATTCTCCTTTTAGGAGAAGAGAGTTTACAAGAACAGATCTATGCTGTTTTGTGCTGACTGGTACAAAATATCTGTGAATGGCTCCAGGTACCGTTTAATTTATTAGGCTAGATATGGTTAAAATGTGTCTTCCCTACATTGTTATACATTTTCCTTTTTTTCTTTTTCTTCTTTTTTCTTTGTTATAATAAAGGTCCTTTTGTACCAGTAGGTTATTTCTAACAGTGGAAGCAGCCGGTGTTTAAGAGGTAAGAGGTTATTTCTTGAGTATACCTTCTCAGCTTTCTGAAACCTGAAATCTGACTTCTGAAGCAAGAGATTTCACATGTACATTTTGTCTTTCATGCAGCTGTGCAGTTTCTTCCTGAATGCATCCTGTAGAACCCTGTGGTGGTGCATTGTATACCCACTGTATGTCTAGTTTGTTCTAGAGTGGTCCATTACAATTTCGTGGTGTTCATCTTTGTCTCTTAGGCCAAACTTTGTTCTATCCTTATTCACTTGCTCCAATTAATCTATTGTGCTATAGATTTCTCCTGTGTTCACCTTTAAATGATATATTTTCCAAATTGAAAAATCCCAATGTGTTTAACATCTGTTCATACCAGAGCCTGAAAGTTCTGTGTTTTTTTTTAGTTCTGTATCTGTGTGCATGAATGCAGACTTATATTCCAAAAAACATCACAGCATAAACTGTTGAGCTCCATATATATTTCCTTTATTAGTAGAAAAAGCAGAACACCAGCAGCGGAATAAATTAATATTTTAATTTATATTCCATATTTTAGTTTATATCTCTGTAAAAGAGAAAACAAGGTGAAAAATTAGATTCGGTGGCTTTAGGTAATTAGAGAAGGGTTAAAAAAACATTTTAAAACTAACTAAATCACAGTGATGTTGGCATAATAAATCTGGTTATTTTCTTCAATAAGATTGATTCTAGCATTAGAATTAAGAAAATGCTTCACCCCATGGAAAAAAAGAAAGTCTAATCAAGCTTAGAACAAGCAAACAAAACAGTATATGCCTGTTCAAAAATATCTGGTTATTAGCAGGGTGTTATGCCAAATTGCATGTTGTGAATGGTGTCTTGAACCAGAATTTCTGAAGAAAAACGAAGCTAACTTGGCATATTTCTAGCATCATTCCCTCTCTTCCCTCTCAGTATGGATTCAGCTACACAAGCAAAATTTCTGTTTGTTCTTTCATATAGGGGTTGTTACACTTTTCTATCTTGGACACTGCTATTTATCTTTGGCAACATAAGGGATGCTGTGCTATTTTACTGATTCCACACTGACCCAGAAAGCACTGTCAATGTAGAAACAATCTACTTCTTGATTTGATCAAGTGATTCAATACAATCCTCATGTTTAATAACTTGAGGGAGGCTAATTATGCTTCAAGCATATCAAGCATTTAAATTTTCTTCATTAAAAGAACTGGTTTTTGTAGCAGGAGTCTTTACAGTGTCCAGTTTGCAGTTAAATACAGAAATAGCGTGACTATTCCATTTAGGGTATGCATTCATAACAATAAAGGTTCAAGTGTAGAAGCTGTGCTATTAATACTAAGATAATTCTATTCTATAATGTATGCTCATATAATTTTATTGTATAATGTATTCTCATATAATTTCTCCCTCTCACTTAAGCTGTTTTAAAGAGCTACTCCTTCCTGATACAGCTGAATCCAGTCTTTTCCTTCTTGTCAAAATCTGTGAGATTCTATCAGGTTTTCTTGAAAAATCTGGGACTGTAGTAAATCCTAGGATTCAATTGTAGAAATCAAAAAAACACACTAAAAAAAAGCCCAAACAAACAAACAAAAAAATTAAAATCTTCTATCACACAGAATAAAAAGAGGCCACAGTTTTTTAAACTCCATTGCTCTTTACCTTTCAAGAAATAAAACAAATATAAAGCATAAAAGAGGAGGGTTAAAACAGTAGAACAGTAGCAGTAGATGGCATTTATTCAATGCCCAATAATTACACTAAAATTAGGATTTATATGACTTTAGGAAAAAACAGAGCAGAAGGTGTTTTTTGTTTTACTTTCCTTTTCCCTACAAATGGGGATTTACTTCACTCTGAACATCTTTGTATGTAAGTCAAAGCTATTATGATATCTTTATCTTACAGTAAATAATTTGATGCAGCAAATTCATTGTAGGGCTTGGGCAGGACATTGTTGCTATAAAAGCGTGAAGCTGACTTCTCTTTCCAATTCTGACAGCACAGAAAACAGAAAAGTGCTGTTATAATATATAATTGAGCATGGAGGATATAAATGCATGAATCTTTACATCTACTTCTGATTAGTGACAAAAAAAGAAATGTTTTGGTGTTGTTTTTTTTCTCTGTCTCTGCTATGGTTTACTATGCATGCAAACAGCCCAGGGTCTTTCTATGGAAAGCTTCAAGCAACTTGACAGTGGAAATAATTGATAGAAAGCTAAGGAAGAAATTTCTCCAAAATATCACCTGCAGACATTACCTGGCTGAGATTTAGCTACCATTGGCTAGACATTAGGAAAGGTAACTAATAATAATAATTGTGGGACATCTACCTCCAAAAAATAGGGTTACTAGCAGGCAATAATGGTATACAGAAATCCTCTGTTTTATCTGAAAGGAAGATGTGGGCATTGTCCTGGTCTTCTGCTGGCCTTAACAAAGTGTTGGAGATAATTCAGGCCATGATCACATTTAATGGTGACAGGCATATGGCTAGATCCCAATGTCTATGGACAAAGACTGTTAGAAACCAGCAGAACTGAACTCAGTTAAACTGAATGAAAATAACTGAATGAAAAGAACTGAAAATTCTTCTGTCAAGGTAGCATTTGGCCTAAAGTTTTTCTTTTCTTTTGTAGTAGCAAATCTGAAATCGTTGTTCATATTTCAACATGTTTACTCTGTGTCTCCTGGGCACATTATTGCATGGAAAACACTTGCTGTATCAGATTTTTCAAAGGTCAATAACTCCCAGTTTATTCTACCCTTGGGATTTGTGTGTATAGATTCTGTTTCTGAAAATTTTCATTGCATTGTCTCGCTTATAGTGCTGTAAGAGGTCTATTAGTTTATTTTTTTTCTTCAAAATTTCATATATTCTGAAGATAAATTACCGTGCTCAATAAAGAAAACTATTTAGAATCTTTAATTCAAGACCAGTTAATATTTTTTTTCCTTCTAATACTGTTAAGACCATTACATTTCTTTATTAGTTCTATTATTTATTATTTCAGTTATAGAGGTCATTTAGTTAAGAATATGGGTTTATGTTCAGTTGTAAATAAAATTATTTACTTGTTTTACAAAAGAAATAACTAAAAGACTATTATCAGTGATCTCCAGTTTCTAATGCTGATATGGTTAATCCTTAATCCCTGTGGAGTGAATTAATACCAGTATACATCTTGACTTAACTAGAGCACTGTGCTTGAAACACTAAATGGAGACCCTGAGCTGTGTCTGCCAGTCCCAAAATGCAGTTTGTTAACATTCAGGTGACAGGACCTGGCTTTCTAAAAGAAATCAACACAAAAACTTTCCTCATGCCTGTCTGGCAGAGAGAACCTTGCTGTTCCTTTCACCACTTACATTTTGAAATTGAGAGTATATAATCAGTCTTCATATCTCTGCTCACTTCCTTATAATCTAGACCTTCCCATACAACGCACCTTCTTTCCCCGAAGAGCCAGCCAGTCTTCAAACTTCACAGATTTTACTGTTCCCTTCTTCCACACTCCTTGAGCTGAACCTGAGTGAAAGGTAGTATGGGTAGGCCTTGAAATACAAGTGGAACTATAAGTTTCTCAGAAATAAGCAGCAAGTTCATTTGGATAAGGACATTTTTTGGAAAAAAAATAATCCTTTAGAGCAGAAATCAGACAATTATATGTTTTATTGACTGAAAATTAAGAGTCCTCTCTGCACATATCTGAAACGAAAAGGATACAGTCAATGCATTGTTTCTTTTCTTACCAAGTGCTCAAAAAATTTCTTCATTTGCTTTTTAGAACAGCTTATTTAGTCTCTGAATTTAAATCAAGCCTTTCTAGGAGCGAAAAAACATTTAGCTCCTTGAATTCTGATGGAAGCCAAATATCAGACTGGTGTAAGTATATAGAAAATCAACTCTAATTTTAAGTACATATTTTAATTTTTTTTTTTACAGTAAGTAGGTAAATAATTATTAAGTATGAAGAGATGAAGAATTTTACGTGTGTCAAAGAGAAAATTTAAAAGAACCCCAGTGTTTCCCACAGGAGTTTAGTGACACCTCAGAATTAGAATAAAAATAATAGAGTTTAAGATAGTTTATATGATGCAATATATATGAAAAAATAAGATGGAACACAGATGTAGATTCTTTAACTGCTCTGAGCTTGGAAGAATTCAGATCATGCTATCAGTACTTTTTGAACATAATTCATGTGTAACTACTTAAAGGCAGTGCAAAGTGGGATGTTGTTTGAAATCAACCCAAAAAATGGAAAAGAGAATATTTTTATTGAAAGAATTTCCAGTGCATATTTATATTGTTGTTATAGGGAATTATATTCTTTTCTTTAAATTTAATGATGGCTAAGTGCATAAGAGAATGAAAAATTTGTTGTGGAGGAGAGAACATAAAAAACAGTGTGCAACTCTACCAAAAAAAAGCTAAATAATTTTTGCCAAGAAACACAAGTCTTTCAAAATTCATTGCTACCATTAAAAGATAAGCAATAGAAGAAATACCAAATGATTGAAGCTGAGTCTGCTTTAGCAAGCTGTGCAGTGTATAGAGAATATCTGTAGTGAAATTCTGTAAAGAAACAGTGCTGAAGACCCAGTGTGCATTCTGTACATGTTTCAGGACGGGGTGGTTACTTGGAATTAGCTCTAGTCTCAATACCCATTAATGGTTGTAGGATTCTGCATGTGTTCCTGGCATGCGTCTTTTGATTCAGTTTTATCAGAAAGATATCCAGCTAATGCAGTCCAATATGTCTCTACAGTGACAGAAAAAGCATAGAAAATATTGGAACAACTAAGGGATTTGTTTCTCAGAAGAACACCTAAACCAAAGGCATTAATATAAACAATCCATGCAATAAATAGAGGGCAGCTCCTCCATAAGACAATATTGTCAGAGCTCAGACTTGATTCATTTTATCTTTAAGATGTTCAGAAGTGTCTGACTCCGTTGAATCTCTTTGGTGAAAACAGACAAGGACTTTAAGGCAAGGTTCTGACTCCCAGACTTGAGTGCAAAAGAAAGTATCAGACCTTTTTATATTCAGCGAATAAAGGAAAAAAGAGTCCGGGTTCTTGCAGGAAATCAGAAGAATATTTTTTTCTTTAAGTAAGTGCAGAAGAAAAAGGTCATTAGCATTAGTGTTGCTCTAAATACAATTTCCTAAGTGTAATTGAACAACTGATTCTACTTCTGGGAACAGATGAAATTAAAACAATCAATAGTTGAAATACAGAAGAAAAAAATCTGTATCTTTAAATTTTTTAAAACCTAATCCAAATAAATTGTAATTTAGTAACTATTTTTGTCCAAAAGACCACTGAAACAAAATGTTTAAATGGTGCTAATGTTGCTGGAAGTTATATATAGTTTTAGCTTTTAGACATAATCTTACAAAGTTGGCTGAACAAGAAAATTTACTTTAACACTCACTAGTTGGTATATAAACCAACAGTTGGAAGCTCTGTGATTTATATCCATATAACTGAATGGTTTAGAAATTTAAGACTGATACTGAGATTCTGTCTTGGCCCTACTCCTTACCTGTCCAATGTGATCCAATCCCTATTGACAGAAGAATCAGCACGTACTGAGGTCATTACAAGACAAGACACTATCTGTTCAGTCATTTATATAGCAGATTTCAGTTGATATCAGAACCCAAGGGATTAATCTCATCTCATTCAACCAGCAAGGTTCCAGTCTGAGGTAGTCCTCAAATAATCATTAGAGTGATTAGCCTTCTGGGAGTGCTATTTTAATTTGTTTTTCTGTAAAGGTAACATACAGAAATCAGCTTTGGCTTACAAATCAAATCTGATATGTAAAACACTGAGAAGAATAGTTCAGATTTTGGGTGTGCATCTTTGCTTTACTGCTGTTAGGCTGAATTTGTACACGAATAATCCCCAAACTTCATAGAAGTCCAGTTAATGATCACTGCTTTTGGATCTACTTTCTCCTTGAACAGCTCAGCTCTGCTTTCAGTAGTGAAGTGTGTATTCTTTGTTCTGTTTTTACCTGTTCTTCTCTTCCTTTCCTCACATTCTCTCTGTCTTTACGGGGGGAATGGGAGGGTGTTGGAGAAGAAAATCACATTCTAAAATTATGCTTTGTTTCTTTGAGCTATTGTTTGTATATGACTAGTTTAATCATGCACAACATTCACCCTTCATTACACTGAACGTTGTTAGTAGTAGATGCCTCTGAGCACAATAATGCCTAATTTGCATTAATCTTGCTTTGCTCAATTCTTTTATAGTGATACAAACATATGCCACAAATTACTCTCCATTTTTAAACCACAATAAATGTATGAGCTACACTCCCATATAAAACAGCACTTCATTTACAAACCTCTTCTAAAGTAACTAAAAATGTTACAGTGTTCTCATTTCTGCAAGAAAATAAAGAACCAGAATGTCTCAAAACAGGATGCAAAACAGTGTCTGCATAGTGATGCAAACAGGTAAGTAAGCAAAAGCAAAATACACCAAATCACAAATAAATAGATAATTTAAATGCAATCCTGGGCTTTAAAATTTTTACCTTCCCACTCCTCTATTTTTCTGCAGGTAACGTTTTTGCAGGTGCCAGCCCAGGCAGTTTAATTTATTTTGTTAGGGTCTCTAGAAGGCAGTTTTTAGCTAAATATAATTGTTATATAGCTACTACTGAAAGTGCTATCCATTCTGTTTCCCCTTTAAATTCTCCAATATATACCAGCTCTTTGTTATTCATTCCAATTGTTAAAGTTCTACCATAAGTTCTTGCTGGTATTGTTTGGAGAAGTCTTCATTTCTCCGCATTGTTTAAGAGATAATGATATTGTATGACTTCTGTGTATCAGTGCATAATACAGTAGCCATAGCAGGTGCAGAGATCCACCTCAGTGTCATTCTGTCTGAGGCAATATAAAACCTCTTTTGGAACTCCCAAATGGGGACTTACCAACACTGAATTTAATACTCAGACTAAGGAAACAGGGCACTCTTCAGCTTTCAGCCCCCCTAGATTCTCTCTCTTATCCAGTAATAATGGTATTCACTTCCTCCTGTGGTCTGAATAAAGTACTAAAACAGCCCTGATTAAAAAAAGATCAGCACAAAAGCTCTTATAGTATTATGGCCATTAGGCCCAATGGCTATGTTCTGCCTTAGTCTTACTCCTGTTTGGATCCAGCAGACGTAGAATTTCATTTTATGCGGTGGCATATCTTTAAAAACAAATAAACAAACAAAACAAAACAAAAGAAGAGGTTGAAAACATCCAGGGCATCTCAAAACCTCACGGATATGCTCCTTAAAACAGATACGGTTTTGTACAGTCCAGGCAAAGGAGCGAGCTGCACCTACATATTTTGCTCTTCAAGTTTCCTAATCACCAAGTAAAACAGGGTTGTCACTTAATTTTTATTTCTTTCAGCAACATTTTCAAATAAGACATTGTTCCCTGTTCAGTTGCAGGATAAGAAAAAATACATTGACGTGATCTCCTGGGGAAGGGTTGGAGCAGAAGGTTCCAAGGAGGATCATGTTTCTGCCTACAGCCTTATTTAAGACACCTGGGATGTGGACTAATTTAGGTTAACCCTATGTTATGCTTTTTTTTTTTTTTTTAATCTCTGAAGAGCCATGCACATGTTTAGTAACATGCCTACACTGTGCAATTATCTCTGAACTCATGCTGAGCCACCCGCCCTCTGACTTGAACGTAATATGGCCATGTCAATGCTGAACCAAGAGCTGGAACCCCAGCTCTTGATCTGCATGCGATTTCTTCCTGTCACAGCAGTAACTTAGCAAGTCAAAATATTACCTGGGATATGTACTCAGCCCCTTACATGCATCCCAAACATCCACCATGAACATCTGTATACATGAGTTTGAATCCTTCCAAACTCAATGATAACCGAATAGGAAAGCTGCAAATCACAGCAGAATTGCTGCTGGGGGGAAAATGTTAAAAAGTGAAGGGCATTATTCTGCATAATGCCTTCTCCCCATCCTATATTGCTTCTCAAGAAGAATTTTATCCATGAAAACTGTCAGAATTCCAAACTGGAACAGCTTTCAGAAGAGATTAACCTTCTCCATGGCACAGCAATTTTCCCTCCAGAGGAAAGCCATATTATTTCAGTCTAGAGAAGGTGTCTATTACTTTAGAATTTAAGAACCCACATGTTTCTTCTCAGAGAGAGAAGCAATTACTTTAACTGCTGTGCTCAGCATGAAAATGTTTGGGGAAAAAATGCCTCTCTTAATCATATTTTGACATCTATATTTAAAATGGGGGTAAGTATATGAAAAACTAAAATCTAAGTTTAAAAATGTACACCTATAATAACTGTCATGAAACCATAAAATACAATGTATACATTATTAATAATTTACTATGTGGAAGTACATTTTAATGTAGTATTTAGCATTAAACCTTTTGAGGGAATTTCCTCATTAAAAAACAGTTTTGATGAAAGATATTCTCATAAACAAAACCGTATTTTGGACATACAAGTATGGATCTTGATTCATTATTTATTAACACTTTTCCATTGTTACCTGAACAATTTGCAGTTACAAGAGGGAATTCCTCTGTTTTTTCCTTCAGCTGACAAACAGGATTTACTCTATAATCTTAATGTGCTACTGTGAATAACACTTTCTTTTATCAGGCAATATTTTTAATTTTTTCCCCTTTTATTTATTCTGCCAGCTAAAGTACATGCAAATACTGAAGAAAAACAGCACTTGAATTTCTTCTACATCTTCCCACCTCCTTTATAGAAAGGAAAGGTGTAACAAAATTGTATATCTTCAAAAATTTAGCTCACAGGATTTGCCTTTGCTGTGGCAACCAAAAGTTTTTAGTACAAAATGATACAGCACATATACTGGAACATGGCTCATACCTTCCTGTAAAGGGTCTCACTGCAACTTGAGGGGCTGGTGCAACACCAGAGAATCACCATCTCCCCAGACAGAGGGAATTGTCTACTTTAAGATTGTCAACCACCCTGCATAGCTACAACCCTGAGAAGAAAGCCCTGTGGAAAATGTGTTTAATATATCACAAAATATCTTAATGCTCAGTGTCAGGATCTGCAACCTAGACAGGGCTCCGTTTGGCAGAAGTTAAAACCCCCTTGCAGTCCAACTGATCTTCAGATAGCTCTGGGTGGTTGAGGGCAGCTGGGCTTAGCCCCCAAGTGGCATCCAATTGTTAGTTGCTTTATCCTGACCAGAACTTTGCAATTCTTGCAGAACAGAATTAAGACTCGAAATGGAGTCAAAGTTACAGTTGCTTTATTTGGCCCACAACAAATGTGCAGGGGAAGGGGGGAAGAAAGAGAAAAGGGTGGAAAAGAGAGATAGAGAGAGGGAGAGAGAGAGAGAGAGAGAGGAAAAGAGGAAGAGAGAGAAGGGGGTGGGGCTATATCTACCACCAGGGAGCTATGGCGTCCAGTCCAATGGCAGAGTATACTTCAGTGTCTCCGGGTCCAATGGAGGGGAGGACATTCCTTAATGTCTCCATGTCTTCCTTGGTTGTCTTGTTCCCCCATTGCTTGGTTCCTCTGGTTGCTTGGTTCTCAGTTGCTTTGTTCCCTTTTCCATAGCAGGATGCTCCCTTTTTGTAGTCATCCTTGGCATAGCCACAACCTTTCACCTGGCTGTGGGAATGCTTCAGGGTGGATGAGGGAAGGTCTAAGGTGTGAATGGGTCCTCATGTGTGAATGAGGACCCATTCTATCTATCTATCTAGCTATCTTTTGGGTGGCTCCTTGCATCCTGATAGTGGAATGGTCTCTTGATGTGTGAATGGCTCCTAATGTAAGCCACTTTAAGCTTGACAGGTGGTGGTGAGGTGGTGTGGTAGGAATGAGGTTTGGTAGGTGAGAGGAAAAAGGTTTGGTAATGAAGTTTTGTAGGTGAGAGGGAAAAAAGAGGGGTATGGTTCTGTTGGTTAAGGCATATTTCCAGTACTTTACACTCAGTCAGTTGTCAATGCCTGGCCTACCTGAGCATCATGAAAGCCTACTGCTTAGTCAGTTCATACACCTCCTGTCCTTCCTTCTCTCTCTCTTATCCCCTCATTTCCATGGAGGAAATTGATAGACACTAGCAGATACAGAATAGTCCTGAGCCATGTATAAAGTAATTTTCTGTGTCAGGACTGTAGTGTGTATCCCCCTCTCCCCGGCTTCATCCCGGTGGAGTTTCCCTTTCAGACAGTTCCCACTGTAGAGCTGCAAAAACACAGGATAACCTCGATCTGTATTACCTTCTGAGAGGAAACGCTTAATTAAAGAGGACGGAAAAGGGGGTGGGGGATTGTTAATGACTTGAATATTTTGTTCTACACTACAGCTTGCTGGAGACTGAGAGTGAATTAATATAACTCAGTCTCTAAGTGATTAACTCAGGAATTTTCATGAGCAGTAAATTCACTGCAAAAATTAGGCCAAGAGGTAAAAAATACATGCAGTCATTATCAAGTAGAAAAAAAATTGTTCATAATACAAAATTTATGGCCAAATAAACATTATAAAAATGAGCATTGAAAAACACATTAATTTGAGGGCACCTTCCCCCTTCCCTGTTCTATTCAAAGAGAGTAACAGGGAGATTAAATCAGTAGGAGAGATACACATGTCATACTTGCAATTTATTTTAGTGCTATTGAAAGAAGACATCTGAAAACAATCTACAGAGGCTTATCTGTATCAGTGATGAGGAAACAAGCCAAGCCATCTACAGAAAAATTTGCAAAACACTGTTGTTGGAGAAACCAGTAAAAATAGCTTTACTGGGGTTTCTAACAACTCTTTGAAGCTCTGCTCTACCCTCCCTATATTGTTTCCTTAGCCGTAAACCAAAGCTTGTATGACAACAAAGTAATTCAACAGCAAACTGTGCAGTGTGTGGCCATTTCTTTCTGTCTTATTTGGTATCAGCTTGGAAACAGCAGTGTGTGACCTACCTGTGGATAAAAACATCAAGTTACAGGGTTGTCGGCTTTTTTAAAAATGAGAATAGTGCCCATCCTCAAACCTTTAGGTGATTTAAAACACAGAGTAAACCTCCTTTCCTCCTTAATAATTGATGGCATATTAGTGACTTAAATTAAAAACCACATTCTCTGTCCCAGATCTTCCATAGATATTTAATCTAACAGAAATAGATTTCTTGTTGTGTTTGCAACTCATATCACAGAAGAAATTACACTTCTACTAAGGCAAGCTGGTTTTGTGATTTTCACAACATACATGGCACATTTCGATGAAATGTGGCTATATTTGAGTGGAAATGCTCCATATAGGGGCTGAATCTGCTGGCTGGTCAGATCACTTAAAGAGATTCTGTTGAATTATATCCCACTACTGAAATCAGATGTAGAAAGATGTGATTATAGGAACTTTGAAGTCTCTTCCTCTATTAAGCAGGACATATAAGAATAATTTTGACTTCAGTTTTGTTCTTAAAATATCCACCTAGGTTTTGGAAGCAAATATGAAGAGAGACTTCTTACTTGGCTAAGTCCTCACTACGTTTCATTCATTCCTTCTAATCCTGCACCTGCCTCTATCATTATTTCTGTCTTGTGCAACTCATCTGATTTCTGTATCTGTACAAGAAAAATAATACAGTCTAATCATTTACTGCAAAGGGAATTGTTTGGCATCTTTATTTAACATCACCACACTGTTCTGAAAATACAGTGAGCTATAAAACTGCTAAATAGTTTTATTATCATTGTGTTCCCACAAGTGGCTAAGCTCCCATAAACAATGATCATAGATGTTATATGAGTCAGAGAGGTGCCATCAGTGTTGTCTCTTACAAATCCAGGTTGCCAGTTTAGTTGCATTTTTATTTTGACCCATTTCTTGGCTGAAGATTAAAAATAGCAAGGCTCAATCTACCTATCAAACATAACACTTTTATTCAGGAATTTCTTCTAAGAAATAATTTTTAAAATCCAACCTGTATTTTCTTTTCAATATAATAATAATAAACAAAATCTAAAAAATAGTATTCAATGGGGATAAATTTACATCCTCACATAGCTAAGAAAAAGCTGAACCTTAGACACTCTTCCTTCACTGTGTTTTGTTTTCCTATATTAAAAAAGGAGAGAGGGTGTCATATTGACAGAGCTAAAGTAGTCTATTCACAGAAATTCAGAGTTAGGAAAAATTACTTTCGGTTACAATATTAATGAAACAAATCCAGAATTTCAAACCTCTCTGTCTGGCAGTCACTTTATTAAAAATTCAGCTGTTGGCTGAGTTCAGAAGTGATCTTGATTCTCCCAGGGCTCTTACCCTGAAGGTTAACAAGGCTGCAAACGCTAAGACCTGGTTCAGCAAAGCACTTCAGCAGTCTGCAGGGCAGTGGAGGTGATAGATCACACACAGTTCAAACATCCTGTAACCCCACTTGCTCAGAGTATATTGATAATAACATCAGTCTTACAAATTAGACATGGAAAAAAAAATCTATTGAATCATGCCAGCTATCTCCCCGGCAATTTGTGAGTTATCATATTGGGAGATTCATATTGTGCTATTCATTTTTTGGTTTGCATTTTTTAAGAGGTGGACATGTTCAACTGAATCCCATTTAACACAATCACCTATTGAACTGCTCAGCATTTTGGGGATTTTTTCCTTCAAATGTTTAACCTAGCTTGGCTTTTATAATTTATATTTTTTTTAATACTGCCCCTATAGACTTACATGAAGAAGCAAACCAAATCGGTCCTTCAAAATATTTTTAAACACACAGAAGGTAGCTGTAAGAAATATAATTTTTCAAACATCACAAGAAATGGATAATGAATCGGACATAAAGTAAAACATGCTCCTCTGGCAATGTATAACACTTAAATATAGAAGTATATAAAAATAATTGGGTGTAATATAAATAAAATTAATCACATTTATTAATATTTTTCTGCACATAACAAAAGGAAACTGTAGGAAAGGAAGAGGGTTTTAAAACTGTATTTTATATACTTCCTGTCTGGATATAAAAACTTTTAATGTTACTTAAATTGTACTTCTTTTATTGACTTATGTTTACTTATAGTTTATCTTAAATACTCTAGAATTTTATATATGTGTATATATAGCATGTATTTATAGCATCCTCTAATAAAGAGTGACTATATAAATGTGTAAAACCAGTATGAATAAATTGTATAATTCAAGAAAAATTACCATACAGCCACAATTAAACCTCCAGTCCCTTTCAAATATATATATATATTTTTTCTTTGAGCACTCTCCTGTCAGTCTGCCAATATCATCTTTGTAATGCTTTGCTCAGAATCATATGTAATTTTCTAAAGACAGTCATACTTCAATCATACACCAAAGTGCTTTTATCTTCCTGCCACAAGATATGATGCTTTTTTGCATGCATGCCTCAAAGATGAGTTGATTTCTTCATACCACATAGCTACAGAAAACACGTGTAAATTTCTCTCTTCTTGCAACAGTCGTTTTCAGAATTACTGCTGTCCAATTTGCCGTTTCTCTTGACTGCTTGTGATACTGTTTATTGCATTTTCACCTTTTTTTTTCTTTAATGCATGTTTTACACTTGTTCCTTTTTACAACAATTCCTTATTTTTTATGATATTACTTCTGAGGGGCTTCAGTCAAGATCAGTGACCTGCTGTGTCAGGCATTGTGCAAGTATACAGGTATTTTTCCGATCCCGGTTCTAAGATAATTAAGTCTCCTTGTTTTACTTCCTTGTCCTCCAAGTATCTCTTTAGTATTATCTCTGAATGTAATTAATGCTATTTACTTCTCTCCTGGGTTAGAGAAGATATTAATCCCTGACTTAATACAGATCCCTGCAGCACCATGCTACACACCTCTTCCCATCTGGATATATTGCTGACATTATCCTTTGTTTATGCTCTTTCATCCTCTTTCAATCTTTCAATAAGACAGTTTTTCTATCGAAGCCAATTTTAATTAATGTTGACAAAGATTTTAACATGTATTGCAAACTAAATATATTGCAGCTATTGTTTTTCATGTCCCCATTTTTCTTTGTAGTTCTAGCTAAAAAATAAATCATATTTATCTTCTACCCTTTGTCCTTTCTGCATCTATTCTGCCTCTTGCTGCGAGGTGCATTAGCCTATAGATATTCATGGTCTTTTCTCTTGCTATAAGCTTTACTATTTGAGGGAGAAAAAGGACAAAGCCAAGTAAAGCAGTGAGCAGGATGGCCCCAATCCAGCAAAGCAATGAAACACATGGCCATCTTTAAACGCAGACATAATCTCACTGGAGTCAATAGAAATACTTGCATGCTTGAAAGTAGTATCTACCAGCTCAAGGCTGCTGTGCTGAATATATAAAAGGATCGTGTGCTAATCGCCTCATATTTCCTTTTGTATTTAAAAATAGTTTCACACTAACCTTTCAAAGCCCCCTTCATCCTTTCTGATATCTGAAGCAGCGATACAATACATTTCTGAGGTAACATCCATCAACACAGTAGGATGCAAAATATTCAGATTTTCTGAACTGTATACTTTCATATTTCCTCCGTTATTCCCTAACCTGCTCCTCGTCAGAACAGGAAATATTTTAACATGATATTCATATCACATATTTATAAAGTTAGCTTATTAATATTATTTATTTATTCACTAAAAAAAATAAAATCAGTATAACAGTCACTTTTGAAACACCATTAATTTCACCCCTCCTCAGGACATACTTGATTCCTTCAGTAGCAAATGCAATTTTGCTTTGCACCCGGCAGCATAATGGTTCCTGTTGACAAATGTTAATTATTTGTGTGGGTTTTCTGTTAATTATTTGTGTGGGCTTTCTGTTCCCGACATTCTTGGCTCTGAACTTATAATCAAAGCAAAAAGCAGGGGGGAGGAGAGGGGAGGGAACTTTTCCCCAAATAGTGGAACAGCTTTATTTGTGAATGTCATGGGAAGCTAGAAGGAGAAAAGAAAGCAAGTAAGTAAATGCGTTAGCCCGAGGGAAAGGATTTCTAAGGATGTGCTCTTACATCCAGCTGGGATTGGTCTCTTCTTTAGTTCAATGGATAAAATAAAAAAAATAAAAGAGGAAAACTACCCCATGGCCCCACACCCCTAGAAGATACAATGGGATTTTAGCACTCGGAGGGAATCTCTCCCCACCACAATTGAAACACAGCTTAACTAGCCTTAAATCAGACTATCTAATCAACTGAAATCCAATGAAAAATAGCTTCTGTTATGCCTTAGAAGCAGAGTGTGGATGAGGAGATTAGCTGGGGTGAGATTAATCACTTTAGAAAAGAGAACTTTAACTACTTTTTAATAACACACAGTTCAATGTGGTTGAGAATATGGAAGCTCAGATAAAGCCTTTTAAAAAGTAAGAGCCATCAAAGCAGTTTGGAAATGTTTAGCTGCTCAGATACAGTAGTGGGCAGAACTCATTTTCATCTGTGCTTGTCTGAGGTGATTCCTTATTATCATTCTATAAGTTTCACACTAGGCAAAAAGAGAAAGACTCAATAGGTTTTTTCTCATTAATGGTTGTCATTTTGATTAAAAAAATAGAAGAAGAAACACTATAGTTTAATGGGTAAATGCAAATGACCTCAGCATTGTGGTTTTGTACTTCAAAGAGGAGTAAATTTGTTTTGAAGTTTATTTGGTAGATGAATTGCAGTCAGAGATAAGCAAAAAGTTTTGAACTCCCAAGGGCTCTGATAATGCTTCAGAAAGGAGAAAATTCAAGAATTACCACACTTATGATCAAACATAATAAAAATTAAGGGTAATAAACAGCTTTTCTAATGTCAATCTAAAAGGTGAGCCAAGGAGGATTGTGGAACATAACATCAGTTTGGAATTCACAAGGCTTGTTATCCTTGATTTTTTTTTTTTTAATCTTTTATTTTTGAATGAATTCTACTTACACCCCTAAATTAAAAATATTCTTCTTACACAATAACCCTCCCAGCTTTAGCTTTTACAATCAAACTCCTATATGTGAGTGAGATTAACAGTTACGTTAGAAAGCTTTTTTCCCCACAGTTCTCTTGATAGGCAGAAGTAGGGTAGTAACTCTCAAAAGATCATTTAAATAACAATTGAACCATTGTAGAGGAATGACATTTCATATAGACTGTTTGATTATTACATAGTATCCATGCTCCTAGGAGCTATAGGACAAAAACAGGAGACAAGATTATGCTGCTTTATGCTATAAAAGGTTTTTCCCAAAATGTCTCTGATTAAAGACATATAAAAGGTATGCTTTTACTTTTGAACTAACCAGACATCTCTTCAGTATTAAACACAGATACATGTACATTTTTTAAACTTTGCTTTGCCATTGGTGTTCTTTCAATGTCGTATTGTAATCAGGAAACACTGATGTCTAAGTAAATTTATGGCCATTTGCATCTCTTGTGGATCATTCCTGGTAGCAAAGTTGTAGCTGTTTATATCCTCCTCCCTCACATATATATGCTGTCCTGCAAAACTTTCAGACAACGCAGACTTGTCAGTACTCACTAGCAGCTCAGCAGTCAATGCCCATTCAAAGGGGCATACTTTGTCTGACTTTGCTTTTTAACATCAGACATATATAACAAGACACATCTCATTGTGTGTTTGCTTCAGATAGTGCGCCATGCTGTCAACATGACAAAATCAAGTACAAGACAAACCAGGACACTGTAAAAATCATTTACCCTCTACTGAATGTAAAGATAATTTAAAGCAAGGAATACGAGTTTTGACAGGCCATTTAAATACAACTAAATATTTTCTGAAATCAACCAAGTCAAACAGATTTCGTTCTAAGGTCCAAGCCAAAAAGGAGAAACTAGGACAGAGCCTGGCTTTCTCTGCATTCTTTCTTACACTGTCAGAGACGTGCAAAGGAACAGCAGCAAGACTGTGCAGTCAGCTCCCACTGCTGACCTCAGACTCAGCCCTCATTGACAGAGAACAGCAAAGCAGGAGCCTGTCTGGAGCATGCTAGAAACAAGTAAAGCAACTCTAGAACATCTCAAATTACTGCAGTTCTCACCAACTACTAAACAAGCTCATCACTTGAATCCTATGTAAATGTTTTTTAAATGTGAGATTTAGGTTCTCGATCTACCCTCTGTAACAAAAGTAGACAGCTCATCAGCTATGAATGCCACCTGAGGGAAATTATATAGATATATAAATTTAATACTGGGCAAGGTACACAACTGTATTTTATTCTTAGTTTTCTGTCACACGTATATGCTTCTTGTGAACTCAAAACAAGTCATACAGTATTTCAGTGTCTCATTTTTTATCTCTTAGAATTATTCAACACGATAAATTACTTCACCTCACTTCATTTGAAGCACTGAAGATACAGATGTTAGATGCTATAGGTTCCATTGATAGTTGACTGAGATATAGAGCTACAGAGCTGATGGAGAGAAATAGGCATTTCATTCTAATAATTCAGACCTCAGGTTGGCTGACCCTCTCTCTTCCCATTAACTACAAAAGAAGCCTTGAGGTTAGTTTTCCAACTTCGACAACTGAACTTGACATCTAAAATTGGACTAGATGAATCTAGGCCACGGTGTCTGCACTTGGGCTACATACTCTAAGTTGAAGGGCTTTTAGGTAGATATATCAATACATTCAAGGTGACTGGTGTGTCAGTGATGAATGTGTTAGGAAGTAAATAAAGCTTGGCTTATTTCCATTTGCCCTTCAGAATACGTTTTGAGCTCAAGCTACTGGTCTTTTTTTTTTTTTTCTGTAATACATATACTCTATCTTGCACAGTCTTTTTTTCAGTTAACTACCATTTTATATTGATTCTGCAATGCATGCAGAGTCATTCAAGTAGACCTTTGGTATTACTATCACACTTCAAGAGCTCAGAGGGGAAAGAGGTGACTTTCTACTGCTTCTGAGTAAATCTGTAGCATTATTAGCGAACTGAGGAAATATGTATGTCAAGACCCACACCTAAGTAAGTAAAGAAAAGGAGATATTAACTGGAGCCTGATGCATAGACATGTTTTAATAGGTTGTTCAGTCCTACACAGAGAGATGGACATGTCCTAGGTCTCTATGCATATGACCTCAATACCATTCAAGTTAATGGAAGTCGAGCATTCAGTTTCATTGGAAATGGGATCAGGCCTCATGCTGATTAGTTGTGAAGATACTTCCAGTTTTGGGTGAGGAAAGAAAGTAAAAGTTGATCATCTGGATATTATCAAGACTGAATCTGTCCTTAAGTCTATGGAGGTTCATACATGATTGATGGCTAGTGTTTTCAAATATTCTTTAAATTCACATCCATTGAGTAGTTTCCACTTTGAAAATTAAACTTTGCACTGGCTCATATCCATGATTGTTTGGTTGCTCTGTTTTGGATTTTTTTGGTCATAGAGTGCTTAGCTGTAACTCCTCAGGTGGGCAGTTACGGCACCCCAGCCTTGCAGGTGGTCTTCTCTCCCAGAAGTAACTGAAACTCTCATGCTTAGCATTCAAAACTGGGTTTATGCAACGCTAACTTCAGTTTTCAATAAAATGATGAACTTGGCAATAGCACATGGAAAAGTAATCACTGGAGTATGGTAACTATTCTTTACAAAGTACTCACAAAGCAGTCTAAAAATCTAGGTTTACTATTGTATTAGACAAAAAAATTTCAAACACTCTTTTGTGTCTTTGTAATGTCAGGTTGATTAATGTTGATTTCCTTGGAAGTTACTGTTGTTTTCATTAGCAAAGAGGACTCAGCAAACATTAGTTATTTTAAAACAAATTATGAATTAATCACAGAAAAAGTCCTTTTTCAGAAAAGAAAAACTATTATTCAAGTATACATCTCCCCGCTCCCTTTAGATCACCTTATAAATATCACAGCTGAAAAAGACTCTGGACTTAATGGTGGTTTGGTTTCTTTCAATGAGAGGCTGGGGCAATGTTAGTCATGTATGTGATATTTGTCTCCTTTTACTAGACCATTAGGAGACATCTCAGTGAAAGGTATCCATAGCTATGTAACTTCTACATTTATTTACCAATCATTTATTTGCTGACATTTGAAACCTTGTATTGCTTTTTACCGTGAGAGCGCAGACAGCTCCAGGTCTCAGCTCAGGTAATTACCCTTCCTCTTAAGCACATTTCTCTTTCAGTGTTTGTTAGAGTGAAATTTTTCTCTTTTCTTTGTCCTGTTCTTTTATATCGTGCTGTGCACAGTGGAACTGCTTCTATGTCTCATTTTACACCTTACTGAGCTGTAGTAGGAAAGTCACTGCCAGACCATCTCCTTTTGTCAAGTGGTTCTTAGAGCATTTCTTGTTTATATCAAGTCAGCACTTACACACAGGTCATTTTGCAACAGCTAACAGCACTTAGTATTTCTCCACAGGATACTGCAGAGTCTAAACCCTTTCTGGGCTTATCACAGGGATTTCAAAATTGTTTGTATAAACTACACCTATTCGGTAGAAATATTTGTTTCTCTGCAGTCTAGAAATGAAAGTTTGAGTTTCATCAATGCCAGTAGAGTTAGAAGCCTGGTTTCCATTGCTACCTTCCCGAGTTTTTGTAGACGGAGCATCTATAGCACAAACACTCTCCAGCTGAGAAAACTCCTTAAAAATGTCCCCAAAGATGGTACATTCTAACCTGAGCTGTCCATTAGGCACCCAAGTGAGATGACAATTCCCTGTCACAAGCTATTAATTGAATGAATTCCAAAAAGCATGGTCGCGTCATCTGTTTTCGGTACCGACATTGTCATGTGAACATTCCTGCAGTTCTTTTTTATCCTACGTTATCCACATTATCAGTATTTCCATTGCATTTTCATAGGAGGCTGAGAATTATTTAAATAATTTACATTCACTGAGAAGTCCTTCATTGTTTTCTATGGACCATCTGTGAATTTGCTAGTAAAGGCATTCATGCTAGAGCTGACGGGCCCTACTGATACTCTATAACTACAAGACCCAAGAAACGGTCTGATTGACATCACATAATCTGTATGCATATTATTAAAATCTGTTTGTCAAACTGCCTGTTGGCAAGGGTTTCTGCAACCTTGAAATTCTTTGATCTTTGCCAAGGAGTTCCTGAAAATGTAGCAGCTTGGACCAAAACACTTCTGGTGACCATTTTACTCTTTAGTCATGCCCATCATAAACTTCCAGCACATGGCAACATTCATTGCCACTGTCTAACTTGATAGTTTAGATGTAGAATAAGTTCTTTAGGTTTTTGCTAATTTTTCCAGACACCTAGAAAGTCTTAGCATGTCCCCTCCTCCCCCCCAAAAAAATCTCATTCTTAAAATGAGAAGATTGCATGTTTTCAGGTGACAAACATGGCAGAAATCTCCACAGGATTATCAAATGTGCAGAAGCTACATATGGTTTGTAGTAGAAGTCCCTGAGCTGAACATAGTTTGAGAACATTAAGAGGTAGTTTTGTGGTCAAATATTCAAGAATATTCATATATTCAAGAATATTCATATATTCTTCCATTTTCACCTACTTTGAATAAGTAAAATAAATACTTCTCTAAGTGCCTTTTTGGTGTCAGTAAGTACAGATGCTCATGTACACCTTCATACCTTTCCACTGCTTTGTGTGAAAAGTAAGAGGTGTAACATGTATGACATGGACCCCATCCCTTCATCATGGTATTGCTTTCACCCAGGCTATTGACATTTGGTTTATATTTCACTTCTTTCCCGATATAAAGGAGGGAGTTAGATGAACTTCCCCCACCCCCTCTCCCCCTATTTGATAGCTAAACTGATAAGAGCACTGCACATTATTTCTATGGAAAAGGTGGGGATAAGTATATGAATACTTGCTTTGATATAATTGTATCAAGTATTTGCCAAAGGCGGACTTACATAACTACCCATCAATTCTGTCACTCAAATCCATGTCACAGAAAAGGAATCTAAATATTTCTACTGAAGTTGTATCACCTTATAAAATGTACCTACATATTTTACTGCTTATATATATATGTGTGTGTGTGTGTGTGTGTGTGCACATATATTGATACCTGTATTATACGTGTCATTAAAGCAAAGCATGCCATTTAATTCTGAATCAGTCTCAGCCTGCCTAGATCTCTCTCAGGAGCCTGAAAATCGTCACACTGTAGTCATGTTCTCTTTTGTATTTAAAACAAAAAAAAATAACAAAAAGAAAAGAAGATTTAAAATACTGAGCAGAAAGGAAGGATGATAGCCTACTCCAAAATACTTTAAGGTCCAATAGTCACAATGCTTTTGGTGGTGATAGGTATAGATGCCTCCTCTAAAATAAGTAGAGAATGAAAAGGGGAGATAAACCAGAGTTTTCTGTATGTGAATGGGATATTGCACATAAACTTTCTTGTATTCTTCACTGTATTTTCAGGAATGGACTGTCTTGGGTTATGTGTGTCCTGAAATAAGAACAGGTTTTATGAACTTCATGCATATTACTTTCATTTTATTCTGGACTTAGAGGAATGACTCATCAACAGTTGGGACTTCAGTCTTCTTGACATACCAACTAAATCAGGTTCCTCAACACTATGTCCCAGATTATGGCACAAAATATATATATTTCTGTTGATAATTTAATGTCAAAATTCTCTGTTGTACCTTGTGTTTTTCTATTGATCCTACAATACAAAATTTAATTGAAAGCACAATTCAATTAAAATAAGATATTGCTCCTGCAAAGTAATAAACATTTGCATGAATCCTTAAAAAACATTTTAAAATATCTACAGTATCATTAACACTTGCATGTGAACTGTGGCATAATATACAATAGGTCACATCTTTGGAGGAATTTTAAAAGATCTTCCTGATATTACATGCTCATGTATCTTCATGGAAAAATGAAACCCATTCCTACAAAGTTTAGTCAGCCAGCTAGCCTCTTGAATTTGCTGCTGAAAAAGTCAAATGTGTAATATGATTATTGCAGTCAATCAGCGTCTGTGTAATGTGCAAACTTAAAAAATCATTTAGTACCTTAACAATCTTCTTGTCCTAGAGCCACACAATTCTATATAATTTATTTATCTATTTGTATATTTGTGTTTTCCCAGCTAGGGTGTACCACTGTGCATCAGTGTGCTATTAAAAGCTAAAAGATGTACACTATTGCCTTTGCAGAAAATAATCCTTCCATTACTTTATAAAAGGTATAACATGAAAACTGTCTTTCTCCACTTTGGTTTGCCCACCATCCTTAAACTCCAAGGTGTTAGAGCTATCAATAGGGTAAAGAAATTAACTGAATGTCTGAATGCCTTGCTAAGAAAGAAACATTGACTACATTGAAGCCTGAGAAAGGAAGTAAATATATTTACTTGTAAAAAAAAACCCAAATCTGAATCTAGTTTAGACTTTCATGATTAACGTCTAAATTTTGACATTTGCAGAGATATAAAACAAATATTGCCAACTGTACTCAAAGCCCTTCTAATCTGTTCATCATTTACAGTTCAGATTTAATTTACCATTTTCACAATAATTTAATAACATTTTCAGTAATTCTTGCTTTTGACACTAAAACAGCATGGGGTTGATTTACTGTGTTTTCAGACTTGTGCTTTTATGTAAACACATTAGTATTTTCACAGCATGCTTGGAACAAATGGAGCAAATTCTGATCCTTTTACACCTATGCAAAATCTCTGATTTTTTTGAAAAAAGAGAGAGAATTTGACTAAATTGCCGTCAAAGTAAAAGATTAAAAACTATTGCCTATCTGGAAGGTGAAACAGGCCAATTTCACAAAACACTGAAGAATGTGGAGGAAACCAGCAGTCAAGACAGGTTCCGTGTCTGACAGCTTTTATCTGTTACAGCTTTTATTACAGCTGGGTTTACCAGCTTTTATAGTTACAGAAAATAGATCCATATGTATAGATAGCACAAGATGCAAATGTGTTGCACATAACATCTTTCAAACAAACTGATCCCTAAATGTTCTCACAAAGATAAATAAAATAATTACAAAATGAAATAATAAAAACCAGAGGGAGGAGAAGGTAAGAAAGCATGATAGGTAAGGGAGAGGTGGTTTTTTTCAGGGAAGACTCAAGATTATAGCATCCCTATGAATTATAGCTTTCATTGGTAACAAACACTCCTGCTGTTGCTAAAGGATTTTATTCATCTGCGTAGCTTGACTCCTTTATGCCACTGAAAAAGGCAATAGAAACATCTTAAGGCTTTTTTAGCAAACAGGATGTTTAAGCCCTGAAAGGCGAAGATACTAGGATGTGTTTAGTGAGAAGCAACATGTTGAATCTAATTCTGTGTTCTATTAACTATGAAATGCCATTGAAGTCAACAGCACACAAATGTAACTGGCAGGAGATTTTGCCTTTTACTTCTGAAAATCTGATAATAGTGTCAGAGAGCAGAAACTGATCTGAAATCTGTTTAACTCCTCTCATCTTCTGTTCTTTTAGCTTTCCTCAAAATGTGTCAAACGGTTTTTTTTGTTTTCTGGGCTTTTTCTAGTTTCCACTGAAATCTGTGAAAAACACCTTTTTCTACCTGTGGTCTATGAATTGTAGTTCAGTCTGACAAACATAACTTTTACTAACATGTATTTTCTTGCTAAATCATAAGAACTTATATTTTAGGATGCCAGACCTGTAAATCTTATCCATTTCAATGGGATCAGCAGGACTACGCTTACAGACATGGAATGGTTCATTTTCAGTAATCCCCTTTCTCTAATTGTAAATTCCCTGCTACTGCTCTGTGGGTTCTCAATATCAAAATAATTGGCACATGAAATAAGTCTGAAGTTATACATAAAAGCTCAAATTCATATAAATATCCCTTCTCCAAAGAAAATTTGAGCATTCATTTTACCCCATAGAATTCAAGAACATATTTAAAGATCTGTGTATAAGAGTGGACACTGGAGTTTCCCTGCATCATCAGGAACTGCTGTATTTGGGTCTACTGACAGGTTAAATGAGTGCTCAATCAGCTACCTAAAGGCAATATTTCACTTCTAAGCAAGCCAATTTTTCACCATCTGTGAAGGAACAGGTAGCCATTTACAGGCAAATGTGAGATTTGTGTGTACAATTACTGAAATTATACATATGTATTGGGTTAATATGAATCACTGAATTTTGTATACATATGAATTTGGGATATGCAGACCCTCATGCTTTAGAATATGATGTAAATTACACAAAGTGTGGCTCAACCCACACCAAGTGAAAAATTCTAATTTGGGGTTTTCCCCAGTTGTGTACTTAATGTTATGCTATTTTTTTCCCATTAATAGCTAAAAAGATCCATTGCTTCTCTTTTCAATGGGCTTGTTGCTAATGAAAAAGATCTTTTGTTCCATAGCAAAACTGTACAGCTCAGGCAGAATGATAGCGTGCTGGTCCCTTACACTTTGGATACTAAAAACCCTCAGGCAAAATATTTTGCTGAAAAAGGCGAGCTTGGTTCCATTCATTTTATAAGTTCTGCCCCCTTACAGTAGCTGAGACTTTGTCTCTTTATTTAATGATTCACTGCATTGAGATATTTGCATAAAAGCATATTTATCTGTGTAGAACTAAACATTAGCCTTCTTTCTAAAGAGATCAGTTTTGAACAGTAAGAATATATTCTCTTGTCCTGGGGCAACCTTCCGGCAGAAATTGTTGAGGTGAAATAAATAAATCACAACACTATTCCAAAATGAAATCAACAGATACAAATTCTTATGTCTTCCTCTTTTTGAAAGGTGACTTTGAGCCAGAAAATTCTATGTTGTTTTATCCACTGAGCCAAGAAGGTTGGGAGACTATTGAGGAACTACTATTGATTTTAAGCAGCATTTAAACCAAAGAACAGATTTCAAGTGACCTTCCACTGTGATAACAATACATGTAAGCTTAAAAACCAGCTTTGTCTAAAGGAAGTCAAAGTCTCAGCTATGAAATACAATAAATAGCAATTTTAGTTTAGTTTAAACCAGTAACTACCAATAGTTTACCAGTGGATATATCAAAAAGACCTCTGCCTAATCAGTAATTTTAATCTTACTTTGATGTTTTGCTAAATTTTGAGTACTCATATGCAGTCAATACAATAATTCAAAATCTTGGCTTTGGTTTGGTTTCAAACATTTGTTATACTCCGTTTAGTATTTTCCCTTTTCTTTCATTTAAGACTTCCTTTATAGTGCAAATTAAGTTTATAGTGCATTTCAATTTGTTATCAATATAAAAAATATAAAATAAACAAAAGCTATACAATTACCTTCATCAACTTCAGTTCTGAAAATAAAAAGCTGTCATAGTAAAGCTACAGCTTCATTCTACATGAAATTAACCCAGAAAAATTGTATTTAAGTGTTAGTACACCTGCATTTGTTCCTAAATACTTTATGAAGAGAATTTTCTCCTGAGTTCACATGGACTTTGTGAACATCCCTTTCCACAGTAGGTGGTGACTTATTATCCACTAGGCTCCTAAATGTTGCTAGGGAATCCTGTCAGAGAGGTACAGAAATATAGCTTTCTTTCAGGATAAATATCAGTTGAGCAAGAGTAAGTTAGAAGGTTTATGGAAATTAATTTTATGTCAGCACCGTGACAAAATGACAGCATAGCTAAGCAAAAAATACAGCCACAAGTAACATTCATTCCATAGCGGAAAGTTTTCCCTAAACAAGACTAGAGTCTAGATTTGGGTCTGGGATTACCCATTTTACACTGAAGAGTTATTGGTTACCATGTCTTGGTAGAGAGAGTAAATCCCAGCCTCTCACATCACCTCATGTTCACCTTAAACTTGCAAATCCACATTCTTCTTTTAGTTGACCTTGATAACATTTACATATTTTATTGAATAAGATGAGCATCATATTCCTAGGTGAATACTCACTAATCTCTTACATATGAGGGAAAGAGGAATAGAAACAATTTTCTCTAGCTGTGAGTTGAAAGAAAAGAGTGACCTCTACTGAAGCATGTCACAGACCTCACATGGCAGGTGACAGCTCCATACGACTCAAAATTGCTGAAACTGAGAAGATGGCATTTTCAAGATGAGCTGGAGGGAAGAATTGTAAAGATGCTTCCCTTCCTTTAGTTTTTTTTGCACTGTCTACTGAGAGTGTCATCCTGAGGCAGAAAATTGTCTGCTGAAAATTTCTTTTCAAGCCACTCAAATCCCCTCAAAACTCTGTGTATGGAGCACTGGGCCAGATTCCACGTTGTGGATTCCCCTGTGTAAGGCAGCTGCTGAGCACTAAATTTCTGTACGATTTTGCGATGCTAGTTTTCAGCCTGCTGGCTCTGTATGCTTTTACAAAGGTACATAAAATTTTTCTATTATTTGTAGTTAAAATTGGTTCTGGTAAAATAAAAACAAATGTAGAGACCAAAAAAAAACCCCAAAATCCAAACCCCAAAACAATTTATTTAGTTTATTTCACCAGGGTGTAAAAGAAGCATCAGAGAAATATACATTAGTACTTAAAAGGAGGATGACAGGAGAGGTTCCAATACTATTATTTTCTGGCTTTAGAAGTTGTTAACAATTTTTTTCAGTCTCCATGACAACGGTGGGATTCTGCTTCTGTCACACGTTCTTAGTATATTACCCCTGTCTGTGTGGAAGCAGTGTTTCACCCACGCCTTTGTTTTAAATCATTATTTTGTGCTATACCTGTTTTTTTCTAGAGGCATGGATCCTCATTCTGAATTTGCTTCCACTAGTTTTACATAGGTGTCACCTTTACATAGGAGAGAAGTTGAGCCCGACTCACAGAAATGAAAACCAGATCAGAAATAAGATCATGCTGTAACTGACATCATGACAGACTTCTTATCACTCAAAATCTATTTCAGAGCTCTTCTCTAACAGTTTTCCTTCATGCACAGAGTTTTCAATGGAAAGAGAAAAAGGAAAGTAGCAGGCATCCTATACCCCATACCAGCAAAATATAGATAAAGCCACCCCTTTCACAGCAAGGTCTCCCTCCCCCTGAGATGGCAAGAGGAAATCTTAGCTACCAAGAGAAGGTTTTGTCACATTTTTCATGGACAATTTGCCCTTTCTTACACAATTTGCACATATAAGCATTTCCTTTAAACTCCAGTTGGTGAGAGAGGGAGACACAATATATTATTAAACATCCAAACAGTTCCTGTTTCATTTTGTTCTGACTGTCTTAAATCTGCCACATCGTCTTTGAAAAAGGAAGCAGTATCTGGTCTGAACAAAAACTCACAATCTACTTACAGACTGGATGTATTAATTCCTGTGCACACAGTTCTCAGAAATATTAATGAAATTAATTAATTTACATTGTTGTTCCATTTGTATCACCAAATATTTTCTACCAACTTTCCACCTTTTTCCAACTATCCAACAATATACTCAGCAGAAAAGATCATAACTAGGACCATTACCATAAAACTAATATTCCAATGATTTCAACAGTTACACATCTTGGAGTCTTTAAATGTGTAAATACACAGTGTATTACAAAAATAGGGTGACCTCAGTCCATGAAGACATTCCACTGAATGATTTAACTTTGGACGTGATAGTGAAAGCCCTACTGTCACTGGTCAGCATTGTGGTCATTGCAGCTTCAGAAGCTGGAAATCATCAAGCTGTGAGAGGACCGTGCAGTCCTCTCGGTGAGGAATTTTCCTGGGACAAAGGAACCTTGCAGTGTAAAAAGGAAATTAAGAAGTATGGAGACCTTATTCTCTCATGTATGAAACACTTAACATCTGCCCATTTATAACATTGGAAATAGGAGATGTTTACTTACCTTTCACAAGTTATATATCTTCCTCTTACTAAATGGTTCTGGTTTAATGGGAAGATTAAACAAAAAAAACCACGTATTTATTTTTTTTACAAAATAAATTTCAGGATATGAGCTGGTAAAGCACAAAGGCTAACAGCACTGTCTAAAACTGTCTTAAAATCTGTAACATAATTTTCTTCAAATACATAGAGACAAACTCAATGATTTCAGGTTTCTGCATTTTAGCATATTGTATGTTTTCTTTAAAGTTCTTTGCTAGTAGAATCTTTTTATTACCAAAGATCCCCAGTTTTCCTTTATGGAAAAACATATTCTTAGTCATTGTGGTTGTAATAAAATTATTTTGGGAGTATAATTCATGTTGTCCAGTAGTAGAAGGCATGGAGTAGATATACAGTATTTATTGTATATTAAAAATCACCCTTTTAAGTGACTATCAGGATCTTGATTTATGATTTTAATATTCATGGTACTGACATTTTTCCTCTAAGTCCATCAACGACATAATGGTTAAATCTTTTATTCATAACAGTCCTGATTTTATATGAACTGTTTCACTTCATAGGAGAAGACTATTGTAAGGAATGCAAACTTCTTGACACTGAGAGTGCTTCAGCAGATTAGTACTTAAGAAGCTTGGTGCTACGTCCCAATGGCAAAATTCCTCTTAGTTTCAATGAGATCACCTCAAAGTCATCCAAAATTTCTGTGAATGTAAAGGCTACTTATTTCTTTCAGCTACTTTTGGACACTAATAAGGTTGATTTTAATGGAACTTATTACATCCTTACTGGGAGCAGAATCTGCCCCCAGCTGAAAAGATTGCCCCTTTCTTTCACTTTGTTTTGAAAAAGAGCTACATTTTCATAATAGTGCCCGGGTGCGCGCACAAATCTCATTACCCAATAATAGGATTTGTCCACATACCTCCTGCTCAGTCTTTTGGAAACGTACATGTCCCTCAGCATGGGTTATTTTTTTTATCTCCTTGTTTCCATTTACATCTGTCCACATGAGTACAATAGAGTATATTCTATATAACAGTTTTAGTCAAGTAAAAGTTGCTAAGTATATAATCAAGGAGGAGGCGGAGATATTCTTAAAGGACAAAAACAACTTTGGAAGCTAAACTCTCTACTTTTGTTCCAATGATTGAGATATTTGAAAGTAAAAACATGCCATAGACGTGAAGCAAAATGACATGGTATGGCTATATAGCAGTAAAATGCTAAAGTAATTTTTAATTATAGTCTGCAGTCCAGATATCTTATGATTGGATTTATCTGCTACTATGGAGTTGTCTTATGGAAACTTGAGATACCAACATTTTAAATTGGGGACATGAATGACAGTTTAGGTTAATCCTTATTTTTCGTGAACTGGCTCTGCTCTGCATTTCTTTAAAAGCAGTAAAGGAAAATAATTGAAGATCACTTTAATCTTTACTGCCTTACTTCCAATCACAAGTTCTATAGTTTCTGACTAAATGTGTTACAGAAGATATGTTAAATTTTTTATTCAGAATATAGAACAGTAATTTTTTGGAAAAGACCTCATATAAAATTTTGCAGGGAGAAAAAAATCAACAAACAAAAATCCTGAAACATACTTCTTGCAAACAATTAGAACTGAAACATAGGAAGTAAAATGGAATAGAGAAGCAAAAAATGAACAGAAAAAATAAATCATGATAATTCCTACGCTCTGCAAAACTCTCTGGAAAGGCTCATCACTTGTAAGGTGCAGGAAAACAGCTAGAAATTTGGGCTACTTATACAAGTTTATCCTTTTTTTCTCCTCTGTTTGTATCAAATCACCAGTCTCTCACCTTATGTTTCTTTCTCTGTATAAAAAGTTGTTTGATTCATATAAAGAACCATTTAAGATACTTAATTAACTTACTGAAAAGTGAAGGCCCATCTATCTCGCTTGTTGAAAGGCATGAATAAGATGTGAGGTCATTATTTGGAAATGAGGTTTTGCTCTGTTTTCACGTCAAGTTCTTCAACTGGGTAAGAGTGTCTTTTCACAAGATGCTGAGAATGGATACAGCCAGGACAGCTGATCCAAAGTACCATATTACATCATGCTCAGTACCTAAGGTGGGTAACTGGCCAGAGAGGAGGGGTCACAGCTCGGAGATAGGCTGAACATTGAGTTTCAGGACATAAGCAAATTGCGTTGTGTATTACCCACTTTGCATATTGTTTTAGAAGCATTGCTGTTATTTTCCACTTCCTTTACTGTCCCAGTAAACTGTCCTTATCCCAAATCACAAGCCTGACATTTTTCTTCCACTTCTCCTCCTTATCCCACTGCAGGGGAAGGAGTGAGCGAGTAGCCAGCCGTGTGGTGCTTACTTGGCTGGCTGGGGCTAAACCATGACAGCATGTGTTATGCACTCAATGCAGAAGGTTACATTTCCACTTTTTTTTCCTGAATATAGGCAAGTGGCCTAAGTCTTGTTGCTATGCAGCTTAGCCATAGCAACAAACCAAAAATCCAATGTGTTATTTCTATTTTCCCTTCCAGACAGTTTGCCTAGTAAAGAAGACATGCCCGAAATAGCACTGTCAAAATAAGTGCAGTATTTCCTCTGAGAGATGTCAAACATTTCATCTTTCAAAAGACTATATTGTGCAAAAATGCTATGCAGAGAGTAGAAGAGGTTGCATTCAAGCTATCCACATCATTTTGATGCACAAATAAGGAAGGTAAAAAGTAATTATTGTAAAAGAAAAAGTCAATTTTTTGTTCTATATTTATTGAATATAAAGTGCACCATGATACTTTTTGTTCGTTGCCAAGATAATGGTACCTAATTATTTTAATACCCAAACAAAAGGTAAGGGGTGAACACCTAGTCTTCAACACTTAAGTTTGGCGATACCCATGTTGCTCTTTGCTTCACAGAAGGTTTTATCTTCCTTGTCGAGTGAATGATAGCTTACAATCAACGTTGCATTGAGCTTAAATATACCTACATGTGGGACAGTATCCCAGTGTGTTGCAAAGATACAAAAATTATTTTCTTGTGTCTGGATAGGGAGTGTGAGAAAAGACAAATAGTTTTTTCAACAGATTATTCCACAACCTCCCACGTGATTCCCAGCAAGTCATGAAAAGGTAATTTTAAATGTATAAAGAAAAGTTTGGCTTCCTGCCTTTTTCCCTCTTTAAATGGGACTTAGATGCCTGACTGTAGTTTATGTAATGGAAAATCTTAGTAATTGCATAGACAATCAGTTTTTCCCACTTCTAAAATCAGGAAATTATGAGAATAACTCATGTGCACTATGAATTTAAATTTCTTAGCATCCAAACATATCCTTTCAATTTTTGATACAGAAGGACAAGGAACTCTGTGGCTGTTTCAAGAATACTGATTTATTTAATTCTGCTAATTTACCTAAATAAATATTTCAGACATTTCCATGCATATGACTACTTTAGGATTTACCAAAGTCTACAACTTCATTTGTTTTTTTTAAAAAAAATATTTATTTCAAAAAAACTTAGGAAGAAACATCCATAATTTAAAAAAAATCATTATAAATTATAGTTGGAGTGCTTTACCTATGGTGAACTCCAGGCTCTATGTTTATCTTATGCTTTCAACCACTTAACGTAAGTTAACCAAAACATAAGAATTTTGCCTTTGATATGCCTGTGACAAAATTCCTGTTGCATCTGCAGGTATGTGGTATGTCAAACTGCAGCAAAGATAAGCTTTTCTGAAGTTCGGGGGAAAAATTTGAGTCTCCTAACTTCTAGTGTACTGTGTGCCCTCAATTTCAAATAACATTGATTGGAAGCCATCTTGTTTCAAGAACTGGGATCTCCATCATTTCTTTGTAATAGCTGTGGGAGATGCTAACAGTGACAGAACTAAGCTAAGCAACTCATCTCATTGTATAGAGAGTGGAAAGAAATACCACTACAGTGACAGAAGAGAAAAATAGCAATAATAACTTTATTTTTTCTTCCATCTTTTAATGCCACTTTACTTACTTGATCAAATTATAGAGTCTAGTTTTTATTGATTAATCCCAGGATTTCAAAATGTGATTGATCTCCAGTTGCCAATGTGGACACTACACAATTAATTTAAGGAATATAATTTATAGATATCCACAAGTGATGTATTGAAAACTTTTAGAAAAGAAAACTAGCTATAGGCTATTTGTTAGAGTCTCAATTAAAAAAAAAAAAACAAAAACAAAATCCACAATTTTTGGTTGTGCTACACCGCTACATGTAATGACATCTACATGAACCTCCACTCTCCACTCAAAAGACAGTTTAACTTTCAAATTCAATAAAGGAAATTATTCAGTTTGCCCTCTCGTCTGCAAATTGTGGGATCAAACTTAATTTCAAAACTTGTACATAACTCCTCCCTGGGTATCTTTATAATCTACGTCAGCATGACTCAGAGAGGCTTATCTTTTTACTTCCACCCAATAGTTATCTTTGCAAGTGATACCCTCTGTCTTTTGGAATAGTGTGTACTATAGGTAACTTTGAAGAATATGCTGAGGACATGCTATCAAAAATGTGCTGGTTGCCTTAATCTTGCTTGTTTCCTCCTCCAGGGTTACTTACCTCGAAGGAATGGACCTGCTTGAATTTATTTAAGAGCAGGAAGGATTTCAAATTTTGCTCTGTTTTAAGTCAACCTCTTTGGTACCATAGAAAACAGAGTACTTTTTTTGTTTCATTAATTTTGAGGCTTCATGCAGAGTTAGCATTGAACATATCCCAGTTTCAAAATGTGCTGCAATAAAAAACTGTATGTTCATGCTAGCAAAGAGTTATCGTGCTTTTCATGAGGTTTCAATGTACTTTAGATGTGGTATTGTTCTGAGTCCTTTCACCTCAGTTATGGGTCAAAGAATAAAGTATTTCTTAATGGGTTAGTCATCCAGTGGTTCCTTTATAATCAGTAAGGAGACCTAGGCATCTCCAGAGAGCAACTCATCTCATTGTAAGATATCTAGGATAAGTGATATGAATTCTCCCCTTAGAACTGTCTATATTTCTCTGTTGATAATAAAGGGGACTGAAGGTTCCAACAGAGCAGATTAAATTTCAATGTTTAAACTGAAATTATTTCTATTTAGACACCCACAGTTAGGTAAGACGAATACTGCTATTTTTTACTCCTTTCCTGTTGAGGTAGGGCTTCTTACAAAATAAGAGCTTGTTCTACCTGTGTTTATGCTGAAGCACCAGGGCTCCTGGAGCAGAAGCAAACATTGTGTCTGCTGCGCACTTCACTTATGCTTGGAAAGTAAGACAGGCTGTTGCCAGCCTCAAATGGAAGAAGGTGTTTGAACACCTGGGATGGAACACTGGGATGGAAAAGTTTTCTAAAGACTTGGTCTTCATTCCTAGTCCTCTTTTGGGAGCAAGCCTGGCTCTCTAAACTTTTGTTTTCCCATGTTTATTGCAATCGGCAACTTTTTCTTATTTTATTTTTTCCCCTCTTCTGTTTTATTTAGTGTTAAAAATCTAGATTTAATGAAACATCCTTCCAAATGAAAAATTACTGTGAAATACAAGTAAAATCATTTCCAGAATCACAGAATGTTAGGAGTTGGAAGGGACTTTGAAAGACCTCCATTCTCCTGACACTGACCCTTTACATATTTATAGGCACTGATGACATCATCTCTCAGTCTTCTCCAGGCTAAACAGATCCAGCTCCCTCAACCTATACTCATAAGGGAGATGTTCCACTCCCTTAATCATCTTAGTGGCCCTGTGCTGGACTCTTTCAAGGAGTTCTATGTCCTTCTTAAACTGAGGGACACAATATTCTAGGTATGGTATCACCAGGGCAGAGTAGAGGGGGAGGAGAACCTCTCTCAACCTACTAACCACACCCTTTCTAATACACCCCAGGATGCCATTGGCCCTCTTGGCCACAAGGGCACATTGCTGGCTCATGGTCATTCTGCTGTTCACCAGGAGCCCCAGGTCGCTTTCCCCTGTGCTGCTCTCCAACAGGCCAGTCCCCAACCTGTACTGGTACCTGGGGTTGTTCTTCCCTAGATACAAGACCCTAGACTTGCTTTTGTTATTTCATTGAATTTCTCCATGCCCAAATCTCCAGCCTGTCCAGATATCACTGGATGGCAGAACAGCCCTCTAGTGTGTCAGCCACACGTTCCAGCTTTGTGTCATCAGCAAACTTGCTGATTCAAGTCTTCTTCTGTGTCAGATTATGTTTTATTCAGGAAAAAGAATGGGTAATATCATAGAGAAAACTAAGAATTCTCAACTCTGCAGCTGCCTGGACCCTAATTTCTTGCACTACAGTGTGGAAACCTCTCTCTCTCACATATGAAATAGATGCCAATCGAAAATTGTCACAGGTTGTGTTTGTACTTGGTAACTAGTATCGAGTTGATAACAACCTTTTATTGCTGAGGCAATAAAAAGAAGATGGAAATTAAACTGAAAATCTGACTTCAGTGTACTTTTTACAAGGTAATGTGATGCTTCCAGTTTCTTTATTAATTTGTCTCTCTGTTATATATTTTATTCTTCTATTTATTCTGTAATTCTCTAGCTGTTTTCTACACCCTCTGACTCTGTGTTGTTTTCTCAATGCCCACTATCTCAGCAGTTCCTCTTCATATGACTCTTTTCTTCTACTACTTTCCATCTTTACCCTTTCTCAAGATTTCCTCACTGTATCTATATTTTACTTTTCCCAGTTCCCTGATGATTCATGTAGATCTTCATCCTTTTTATCTGAGTAATGTTGCTTCCATCTTTTCATTATAAATCAAAGTATATTTAACCCACTTTCCTTTTTTTTTTCTCTTGTTTAATTGTAGTGCCTCTGAAAGACGCAATGGAAAAACAGAAACTGCAGTAACAAAAGAAAGTTCTCAAGCTTTTTCCCTACACCTATTTATAAGAAATATAAATTTCTTCTAAAATCAAATGGAACACTTGAAATTTTTACTGTCTGTACAAAAGCAGAATAGAGAGAAGGGGGTGAAAACATAAAAGAGCTGTAACCAACCATTAAATGTCCTATCACAAACATCTACTTGCATCTGAAAATGCTTTAATACTATTAACTGTTTCTTACATGCAGCTAATTTATAGTTTCTCTTTTTTTTGAATACTAAAAATTTTTCCATGATGTGCAAGAAATTGTTAAAGAGAAGGATGTTTCTAAGAGGAAGGAAATGATGAGCCAGATAGATCAAGCAGAAAAGTCTCATTTGAGTCAGCACTCAGGTCCTTTTGATTAAAATGACTTTAAAGGTACCAATGCTCCCAAACCATAAGAATTTATTCAATTAGAACTGTCCTTGAAATTTATTTAAAAGTCTGTTTATGTACTCTAAAAAAAATATAAATTAAAAAATGGCCATTTAAAATAATCTGCAATCATATAACATTCAGCCTTACAAAAGCCCGCAGTTCTTATGGACTCATTTGGGATCCTCTACCTTCCAGCAAAGGTTTCTGTGTAAAATAACTGAAATTCTCCAAAAGCAAAGCATTACTTTTTGCTAGTTTAGTAGAATCTTGCTATTAAAAGCTGACATACAAATAAGAGTTTAAAATATAATCTTTTAAAAACCCTACCGTAATTGAACTAATTTCAGAACTGAAATATGAAATTTAAATCTACATCTCCATTGATAGAAAACATAAAATTGCTTTCTTTTTGGTAATTCGGGCTTTGTACCTTGGAATCCCTCAACAATCTTTGCCTCTTGCTACTTTAATTTTCTGCTTGATGTTAAGAAAACTCTCCTTGCACTCTAAAATCCAGCTTTTTAAAGGAAGGTAGAAATATGGCCAATCTTAACTATGTGATAGATTTAAGACTAGGTAAATCTCCATCACCCAGACAACAGCCTGGTAAACTCCCTCTTTCCACTTTTATCCATGAGCATACATAAGCAACTTCCTTATTGCCTTCCCTTTTTCATCAGCACTCAATTTATTATTATGAAGTCATTGAAGTTCCTTGTAGCAGTCTTTGAGCTAGTCACTTCACGCAGTAAGAAAAGACAAATACAAATAATATATTGGTAAAAAAAGCCCAACAAAATGTAAGCAGAACTATTATTTCCTTTTTCTTGCCAAGTCCCTTACCTAACATTTGCTTTAGCAATTGAAGTTGAAAGTTCTTAAGAAATTAAGATACCATGTCTAGTTACCCATAAACTAACTATGGAATTCTATTATATATAGGTATATGAAATTAAGCATGATACTATCCTGTATTCTGTTAAATAACAAGGGTTAAAAAAGGTCATCAGGCTCAAGAAAACATGAAGGTATCATGCCATCATTCATAACTTGAAAGATTTTGTACACCATATGCTAGTTTGTATATTTGTCTTCACTGTAAAAATAAGTATAAGACAAGATGAACAATATTCCTTAAATGCAGACATGTACACATTCTATAGCATCCATTTGGACATGTTTTTGACACTATCAAAAATCCAAAAGCTCCCTCCTTAGCCTTTGCAAGGACTGTGTTTGATACAAATAGTCTTTTGAAAGATTATCAGAATCTCCTGCTTGACACAAAACCTGGAGGCTATCTGTGGAAACATAACAAAACAAGGGAGATAGGGTAAAAAAAAGAAAAAAAAGAGAAATATTTTTGCCAAACAGATGGGATTGGCAGTTATCCTAAAAAAGCTGGGTTATGGCTCTGCCCAGTACTAAGGATTTAAAAATAACTGCCTAAGGCCTCAACCAAGGATGTTTTTTGTCTTTGTGGTTTTATTTTTTTTTAATTTGGGTTTGTTGGGTATTTTTTTTTCCATTTAGATATACAAAAAAGGTGCAAAAATTAGGAAAAAAGAGGAACAGTAAAAAATTCTTTCTATATATCTTATTTTATGTTCTCCTATGAAAGACTCTTCCTTTGAAATAATTGCAATCAGTTAAATACTCAAGTACATACATGGAGATTTACAGATCTACAAAGGAGTTTGAAGAAAGAATTAATTCTTGTATCCACACATAAAGTGCAGTTATTTTTCTTTGAAGAATAAACAAAATAGGTTCATAAAAAGACTTGAATACTTAAAACGGAATTTACGTACTGAAGTCCATGACTACGACCCCTATTTAGCTGCTTACCATCTTGAGTCTGTACACGTTTAACTCTCCAATGGTGAAGGTCTGTGGCTGCCTGACATTTTGCTTTTGGGCATGTCTAGAATTGCTGTCATCTTGACAGTACACACTACCTCTGCCCTCACCCTCTAGCTTAGATGCTCTTATTCTCAGCCCTGAAAGAATATTTTATGGATATATTTATATGATAGATCAATAGACAGATGGCAGTTAGATACAGATATAAAGAACAAATCCTACGCTGTCTATACTACCTGAAGCAGACACCAAATTATTTCATTCTAGTTAGTGAAAACTTCTGGAAAGAGATCTGTGTACTGATCCCTGTGCAAGGTAGTTAATTAATTCCACATTAAACAGTCATTGGTTAAAATATGTAAACGGGTTTTCCCCTTGTGGATCCATGCTCTTTTCTCTATAAAATGCAAAAACTTTCTTGAAGCAGGGCTCAGAAGTCTTGTGCAAGCTAAGGTTTAATGCTTTCTGGCCACTTGAGTGAGAAGTCTACTTCAAATTCAGTGTCCTCTGAAATTTGGGGTTTTTTTTCCAGAATTTAATCCAAGCAATATAAAGCATAATACAGATCCATTTCCTTTTGTCTCTATATCCCCATCCCTTCCTCCCCCCACCCTGCCCCATGCACTTGTAAGGTTTATTTTAGGTAATACAGATGCAATATTAATAGAGCAGAAAAGCTGTTTGTACATGTTAACAGTTAGCCTTGGTGACACTTTAATAAGAACTCTCATATCAATTTTTCTTGATGTTCCAAGATCTCCAAGCACTTTACAAACTGAAGTGGAATTCATTTAAATGTGAAATATTTTTGTATACAGCAATTTTGCTTAGGTTCAAATCCAAAGCTTATTAAAGTAAATAATAATGTTTCCATTGACTTTCTTGGGCTTTGACTCAAGCTTCATGAATAGTGTTTAATTATAAATGAATGTTTCGGCTCTTTTTCTATATTCAGCCAGTCTGGAAGATCATGGTGTCTACCACTTCTTAACTTGCTAGCCAGGAACTTAGCAGTCACCAACGAAATCCTACTTACCCTCCAAAAGATGAAGATACAGTGCCTCATGAAATTGGCGGCTACTGCTCTAGCGCCTAATTTCCTAACTCAGCCTTTCTTGAGAATGACAAAAAAGAAGGTGGGGGATGCGTGGGCAGAGTGGTGTTGGGAGAAAGGGCTTTGTAAGAAAGATGAAATCTCAGGCATATGGCAGTGTTTCTCTCTGTAAAGTACTGGTCAGAGTGATTCCTGATGACTTTGTTTTCTGTCTAGGAGGTTCAAAATCACTTCAACTTTGCTGTATGGACTGGAATGTTTGTAAATACCAAATGGTAGCATTTACTGTAATAATATTCACATGTATAATCAATGGACCTATGGTTCCAGGAAAACCCATGAAAAGACCTGTAAGGCCTCTGAGGTTGATTGAAATGTATGTATATATCAACACAGACTATATCAACATGTGACACAAGAAGACAGCTGTCCTCTTCTGGTTGCTCTGTTTTATTTTCTAGGAATCTACACTTCTCATGCAGGAAAATAAATGCCATTTCAGTGGCAACTCTTATGTGCATTTGAGTGCTGGGGAAAAAAAGACCTCATCTGAGGTCAGATTAGATGTTTTTGTTTTCAGAGCAAATTTAAGTATTCTAGCACTGCACCTACTAACTATTCAGACAAATTAAAATGAATTGTGCCCAAAGTATGAGGCAGAAATAGCAGAAAGGACTGATGTTTCCTCAAAAAGTTCTCTATGGACAACCAGGATAGACTGCTATTTTAGGAAATTCTTAGACTCAATGCAGCAAGACAAGGATAATTTTGCAGATAAATATATTGCAGTCTGTAATGATAATGGAAATCTTATAGATTTTTGCTCCTCAATGATACTTTCTTGAATATTTGAGATAATGATTCTTCATACATGTAGTGTTGTCTTTGATCCTTTATTTTTCTCAGTGATAACTTCTTCTAATGAACCTTCCTCTTCATTTCTTCTCCAGTTTATATGTGATAGTAAATTATGGTAATCTGATGGACAGAAGAGTCTGTGCCTCCAGCACAATCTTTCTACCTCTTCACTATATATGAATGCAGGTAGGCAGATAAACACATCCGAAAAAAAAATAGGTGGGGATACCTGTATGCATACAAAAAATCATCAGCCCATCCATATGAAATATATACAAAATAGGAGCATCCATCAAAAAATAGCAAAACAGCTAAGTGACAATAGATTTAAAGTTACTGCTTTAAATATCTGTCGCATGCAGGGCACACTTCATAAACTGCAGATAGACTTCCTGAATAAAATATGAGGACATGTAGCTCCATGACTATCTTGGTTAGTAAAACAAAATCTGAAGAAAATTTATAAATAGGCCATACACTTTCTCCAAAGGGATAAACAAAATAGCCAGCAGTGACAGTATTTGCTTTTCATGTGTGCAAATACAAGGCATAACAAATGTCAGCTTCTCATTTGCAAATTAAGATGTAAAGGAAATGTCTGTGACAGTACATGCAACAGTTCATATTTGAAGTTTGGCACAGTGAACTGACAGCCACAGAGGAACTGCAGTTGCCTAATCCTTTCTTTCTGCCTTCCAGCTACTGGCGAGGAGGGTGGAATTTAATAAATATGTGATGAGAAAGGACTGTGAAAGGCTGGCATATCTTCTCCTCTGCAAGAACTCATCTTCAGAGATAATTAACTAGGTGACAATATACAATGTGCCATTAACAAGAGCATTCAAATCATTTCTGGACTTAAGTACAATTTTAAGCCGCTTATCAGATTTTCATTTCTGAATCCATTCAGCTGTCAGGCTTACATCCTGGCTCTTTATTGAGGCTCACATGGGAATCCAAACCTTCTAATTTTCTATACAGATTCATTTCAGAATCAATTAGAGCTGGTGGCAGCCTTGTCCCTGTGTGCTAAGGGGATTAGCTGGGCACTTGCTCAGCTGAAGCTACCTTTGAATGTACATTCAACCCTCTATCAAGAAAGAGTTGTTTTCCTGAGGATTCTGAAACAAATGAAGCGCTGAAATCAACAGATGGCAGATAATCACTGGAACGGTCTCCAGTTTTCTTAGAAAGGGAAAATTTCAGAGTGCATGCTAGGTAAGGATCTTACAGTGTAGAAGGAATAGTACAAGAGAATTAAAGTAGAAGAAAGAAGAGAAGGAGAAAAAGAAAAAAAGGAGGTGGAGGCAGAGATGAGAGTGAAAGTGAAAGTGGAGAATAAGGATAAGGATAAGGATAAGGATAAGGATAAGGATAAGGAGAACAAGAACAAGAACAAGAACAAGAACAAGAACAAGAACAAGAACAAGAACAAGAACAAGTGGAGGAAGGAAAAGAAGGAGAAGGAGGAGAAGGAGAAGGAGAAGGAGGGAAAAGGAAAAAAAGGGACTCTTCTGACTGTCCTCAAGGTGCACAGAGGAACTGCCAAAAGTCCCAAGGACACTCCTTTCATTCTTTTTGTCTCAGTATGCAGTTGACAACTCGTTTTTTTCATCTGACCTTCGGCCATCTTTCCACCCACATGTTAATAACTTCAGTATTACTTGTCTTAGCAATTTTAGCTTGCTATCCCAAAACAAGTCTTTCAGTAAGCACTTCAGAACATAAACCCATGTGAAACAGTTTTCCACTTTTTTTTTGTTTCCAGGCAGTCTAGTCTTAAGTGACTAGTCACTTAAGTGACTCAAGTTGTTCAGAAGGCATTTTGGTATTTTGTATGCTAGGATCTTTTGGCATAAAGCAAGTTGTGAATTATTATTATTATTAGCATTGTTGTTATTATTACTAGTACTACTACTATTATTCACTGGAAAATTAGAAAGTTATGCTTAATCTATTATCAGAGCTTCATTATGTAAGGTTCTTGCTTATGAGAAGGTACCATGCTCAGCCACTTCAAAAAACATCTGCTAAAATTTGAATTCAGATTTCTGAGAGTACTTGCAAAAACTGACTACTTCACAAACAAATAAGCAGTATTTGGTTTCAAAGTAAAGGTTACAAACAAAGAATATGACCTTCCAAGTCCTAGAAGCTGTATCTACTAAAAGATATATATTCTGCAGATCAGGATCTCCAAGGGTCGTTAGAAAGCAAGAAATGGCCAACTGTGTCATGGTCATGTGAGGTATGGACTCTGACATGGGCTATACTGGTCTTGACAGGTTGGGTTTTTTTTTATTGTTCACTGCCTCACCACAGAATGTGTATCTAGCCTCCCTAAAGGAACATCCTGCAGAAGCTCTGGTCTAACTTTGGCAGTAAGTGCATTTCAATTTCTTGTACATCATCTGGGGGCAAAGAGCCCAGATCACTAACCAATGTTAAGGATGTTGAGGGTGGAACTTTAGAATATCAGAATCTTTGAAGACATAAATGTTTCCACTAGCTTGGTTTTAACTCCTTCATAATAAACAAGTCTTTAAGTTCTTCATCCACTCATTGTATTTTTAACCCAATAATATTGGTAATATGTTCACATTTCCCAAAAACATCTACATTCTATGAGGTACTTTGGAACTTCAGACAGGACTAGGTTATGTAACACAGGGACAGAACCAAATGCTCCTGCTCTCACTGGGAAGGGAACAGGCTCATAGAGAAATGCATCCTTCAAAACATGTTCAGAAAATTACAAATTTTTCACTCTAGCAATATATTTTCCATGTAAACATTGATTTAATTCTACTACTGAAAAAGTAAATCTCACCTTTTTTTTTTATTTTATTTTACTTGCTTGACATGAACAATGGTGAAATCACTATATTAAGGTAAAGGATTTTTTTTTCTAAAATTAAGAAGAAAGAAATTCACTACACAGTCCATTGACATATTTTAATGGAAGTTTTTGTTAACAATAAATCAGCTTAGATTCTGTATTTTCCTAACTCCTGGAAAAATAAGAGCCCTAGTGAACATGCCTATTTAGTAATGTTATTCCAAAGCTCCCTTCAGCTCTCAGCTGGAATCCATGGGCTCCACATGTTTACATAGCTGTCATATTTCCGAGCTAATAATATTTAATGTGTTCAGTCCAAATGAGAATGGATTTGGAGGTGTGATTTTATGATATTGTTTTCTGAATGACAAAGCACAAAGAAAATAAAGATCATGAATTATTCATACAATAGAAGATGAAACTTATTAATGCAATAAGGATAAATCACACACGCACTGCTATGACTATATATCTAGAGTAGCACTGAAATGGCTGTATTCCCAATGTAAAATTTTTGAATAACTTTGATATTTAGAGATTTAGACATACAGTTTTTTTGCAATGCTTTATATATAATAACAATTTTGGATACCACTTCTAACGCTTCATTCTTAACATATGATTGTATGACATTCATTTTAAAATAATATTACAGTATGATGAATTTAATACTGTAGAGAGCAGCATCTCCAGAATTCTGTCACAGAAATACAAAGTTACATGCAGTCACACATACACATGAGTAAACTTCAGCTTGTATAAATAGTCATGAGTCTCTTAATTTCGATAAAATCACTTGATGTTTGCCAAAGAACAGATCTATTAAGTTCATTAAAGGTGACAAAGTAACAACCCTTGAGGCTGAAGATATCTATTGTCAAGAACATCTAACGAAGTAGGACAATCCACAGAAAGCTAGCTCAGCAAACTGATAAAATAATGTATTCTGGCTGTGTAAGGTACATATCCCTGTAAAAGAAAAACCTGGTAAGTATTCTTCTATCAATAAAATTAAATGAATAAAACCATTCTTAAAACGTACTTATGTTAAAAACAAAGCAAACAAAAAAAGGTCCTGCAAGGTATTATCCTTAATTCAGTGATACAGCATATGGTAATGTTACTTCTGCTGCTGAAGTCAGTGGCAAATTTGAACTGGGATTTCAACTCAAGCAATTCAAGGAGAGTTCTTTATTTTCCACTCTTCATAAATTCTTACATTTACAATTACTTTAGAGAAATAGCACATTGAATCCTGACTGAAGAATACGTTTGAAATATTATTCACAAATTTCCATATATCAATTTGAGAAAGAAGCTGAAAACCCAGAAATCAGACCTATAATTTATATTAAAATTTAATAGGTAATAGCAAAGAAATTGCCAAGGAAATTTTCCAGTGATAGATTCAGAAGAGTTGCAAGCACCAACGAGGACTTGGATATTAGCAACATGGGCAGAAAAATCAGAGATTTGTAGTGAAATAATGCATCCTCAAGAATATGTGAAGAGATAACCCAAACCCTACAAATACTGAAAGGGAGGCAACCAGCTGGAAAGCATTAACTCTGGAAATACTGGACAGCAAATCAGATTGCAGTTTCCAATGTGAAATATTGTTCTAGTAAAGTAAAAAAAACTATTCCAAATTTTGTACAGAGTAAGCATTACCTTAGAAATCAAAAGCAATAAAACTTCTCTTTTTAAGCGCTGGTGTGATTTCACCTACATCAGTGTATTCAGTGCTGGGCATCAAATTTCCATAAAGTTACTGACAAATTCATAGGAGATCAGAGAGCTGCAGTAAATAAATAAACAAATAAACCCACCTTACAAATAAATAAATAAATGACCAGTGGGCTAAAGTGAATGAGTTATGATGAATTATTCAAAAAGCTAAATAGAAGCTTGGCCATGTAAAATGGCGTTTCCCCTGACATGAGAAAATACCACTGAATGACATTTGCCTTGCATGAAAATATAGTCTCTTCATGAAAACTCTCCTCTCACTATTGTGAGAGGAACAATCAAAAAAGTCAAAGTATGTATAACTGAGGAACTACTGATGTTAGAATAGCATATTAATTCAATAAAAGTAAGAAAAGAGATTCAGTAAAACGTGTGAAAGAAAATCTGTTTGAGGGGGACTGTGCTTTTACAAATAGCTTTTGGGGACAACTAAACAAAAGGTCATATAAAGTGTAGTTTAGGAGGACTAGAGTCCTAGGAATAGTTCCAGAGTATCACCTGTGTTTTCCTTCGCAATTTTGGGCTAGATGGGAGAAAAAAGTTGTAATATATTTCATGATTTATTAATTTTAGGCAAGAAAATCCTCTCACCAGTTTTTATCACTTTCATTACAGAATAACAGATTCCAATATTAAACATGTGCATGTAGATATATACAGATCACAGATAAATACAGAAAAACACTACAGAACTATTGATTTAAGGCAAATAGAATAGTGTTATGGATTTGCATGTCAAGGTTTTGGAAGCAGGGGAACTGTAGGGGTGGCTTCTCTGAGAAGCTGCTAGAAGCTTCCCCTTGGTTTGACAGAGCCAATACCAGTTGGCTCCAAGACTGACCTGCTGCTGGCCAAGGACAAGTCAATCAATGAGAGTGGCAGCACCTCTAGGGTAACATATTAAAGAAGGTTAAAAAAAAAGCCAATCTAGCAGCAGATTTTTGGCACCAGAGAAAAGAGTGAAATAATATGAGAAACATATTTGACACCAAGGTCAGTGGAGAAGAAGAGGGAGAAGCTGTTCCCAGCATCGGAGCAGAGATTACCCTTTAGCCTGTGAAGAAGACCATGGTGAAGCAGGCTGTCCCTCTGCAGCCCATGGAGTATGGTGGGGAGTAGAGATTCTACCTACAGCCCATGGAGGACCCCACACTGGAGTGGGAGGGATACTTGAAGAAGAATGTGACCTGGTGAGAACAAGGCTCCTGGCAGGACTGCAGCCTGTGGAGAGAGGAGACCATGCTGGATCGATCAGGTTTGCTGGCAGGACTTGTGACTCTGTGGGGGACCCACACTGGAGCACCCTGATCCTGAAAGTCTGCACCCTGTGGAAGATACCCATCCTGGGGCAGTTCATGAAGAACTTCAGCTCATGGGGGACTGTCTTCTGTGGCAGGGATCTTATGCTGAAGCAGGGGAAAAGTGGGAAGAGTCCTCCCTCTAAGGAGGAAAGATTTGGGTTTATTTCTCATTATCCTACTGTTTTGATTGGGTAATAAATTAGATGCATTTTTTCTAGGTCGTGCTAATTGCTGAATGATCTCTTACTGTCTTTCTCTTGGCTCACAAAAATTTTTTTCTATCTTCTCCCCTGTCCAGCTGAAAAGGAGGGTAAGTGATAGTGTAGCTTTGGTGGGTCTCCGGTCTCTAGCCAGGGTCAACCCACTGCAAATAGATACTAGCTTTTTCCACCCCTCATGGGTTCCTCCTTAGCTATTTATAATTTTAATTTTTTTATTTAGTACATTACTATCTTCAGATAGCATCATTAAGAATGTTACTTGAGATCTCCTAAAGCTAGGACATGTAATCCTGATTTGATTTACCCACACTATATATAATTTCACACTTTTCATGCCATTCAACGTACTCCTGTTTTCATCCATTTTTTCAGCAGATTTTAGATCTAGTATATAGGCAGTTCCATCATTTAATTCCGAATTTCCAGCCTCGGGACAAAGTTTTCTCCTTGTCACTTCTTTTCAGTCCTATTCCTAATACCATCTGTTACTGAAACAGGCAGTTCTTGCATTTCTTTAACAAAAGAAGTAATAAATACGTATGAAAGAGTGTTAGTTTTCTATTCTTGCGATGTGTCCCGTGGTAGTATAAGAAAAAGTAATTGCAAAACCTGTGCAGAGTTTGCATATCCTGTGATGTAACATCTTAACAAAGAAGGTATATTCTGGGGTTTTAGCTATTAAATAAACTTTACCACTACTTTTTTAGCAGGTCAGAACTGAGGTTTTTCTCACATCTAAGCTATTTTAAGAGGTAATGCAATTACACACCTGTGAACAGAATCTTGTAATTGGAAATATCAACTTAATTTGACTATGTGAGATATTAATAGCTTGCTTTCACATCTTTTTTATTATATGTTCTTTATTTGGAACTGATGGCTCATATCAGAAATAGAAGCATTTGGCAGTTAGTCACTTAACTCTTTTTAATTTTTCTTTTTTTTTCCTCTCACAATAGAAACCTTCCACTGTCATTGGAAGATATTTTCTTCAGGTGTTCTTTAATCATTTATTGCAAGGTATTTAGCTTCCCTAAATGTGTTGTCAGGAATATTAGCTTTCATTAGGATTCATCAATATATATCCTGTCCAATCATCTGCATCTTCATATTGAACATTTTTCTGACTAAGCAAATCTCATTTTAATGATTTTTTCATTTTAAAATTTAAATTAACACTTTACTGTTGCAGGGTTGGGTTTTTTGGGGTTTTTTTTTTTTTTTTTTAATCCCATAGTACTGATATAATTTTGTGTTACTTGTGTCACATAAGCATTTTCCAGGACAATGTTTTAAACAACCATCATTCAAACAATTTGAACTGCTCCATGCCCCCTATGGCATTCATTTCTTCAGTGTCCATAATTTTAAAATCACTTAAGAAGATTCCGCTTAAAAATGTTTTTAGAGATGACTTGCAAGTTCATTTGGACATATGGACATATGGACATTTGTATTGACAATCACTGGATTTTCAATAAAGGAATGCTACTTAGTTTTCTCACTTATTTTAATTACAATAGTAGTTGGGAGTGTTTTTCACTAATCTTTGAAAAAAGTTTTAAGAATTTTTCAATTATTATATGTTTAGTATAATATATCCTCTATTTTCAAATTCCCTCTGTAACTATTTCACTAGAGATGCTTATTGAGGTTTGTAATTTTATCCTATGTTCTTATTAAAATTATCATTACCAGTTTTATTAATTAAGATGACTTATAAAGCAAATAATCTTATTCCACATTTACATTACATTTACATTCTACTATCACTACTGAATGTTTTGGTCATTTTTATTGATTAAACAATATTTTCATATTGATATGATATCAAAAGCCCATAAGCAATCCATTAGAACCTTAAATTGTGAGGGCAAAATTTCACATTATGTTTATTGACTTCCATTTTGAAATAGTTCACAAATTTCATCCCATAATTCATATTTCTGCCACTTGTCTAACTGCAACACTTTTCCAGCAGTGGTTTTAACACAAGCATTTCAAACAATCCATCCTTTCCATACTTTGCTAATCACAAATATTGACACACAGTTGATAACTATGATCATTTTAAAAAAAATATGCCTCTTACTTACATGGATTACTTAAATATCAGTTCCTTACTGTTTGGACACATGAAGGTGCCATACAAACAGTTAACTTCATTCCCATTTATTTTTACTTTCTTTAAGTTAAATGGTTTATGGCAAAGAAAATAAAGCATTTCAGAGCTCTTTTTCAATTCTGCCAGTTAAGGATTTGTTTGAGTAGATTTTTTTTTCCCATTTTATTATTTCTGTTTCGTTTGCTGTCAACCAAGTATAACAAAAGAATATTGCACATCATGCTAATCCAAGAGGTTTCTATTCAGCTAATGTAGCAACATGTACCTGCTTATTAGGCAGTTGGATATACTTACAGAATTTTTCTTCTAATTAATCTGGATAATACAGCTTGTATGCTGTCTATCTGCATTTTTCCACTGTAAAAGATAAAATTCATTTTGCTACAGGGGCTTTTTCAGAATAGATTCATGGAGTTCTTTAAAACCTTCAGTATGAGTTTTATTTACAGCTTCCAAAACCATAACTTTCTAATCATGGGCTCTCTATCAACAAAAAATGCATTTAACTTGCTAATAAAGAAGCACTACAAGACCAGAAAATGCAAACTAGAAAACAATAATTGACGAAGTTATATATCCCATAAAACATATTTGTCCATTTCAAACAAGAAAACTAAAATTTTTAATTAACAGTTTTTTGTTATTATTACTTTTAGGGAGGGGGTGTTATTTCTATATTTTTGATTGTTAGCAGTTGCATTTCCATCAGGATTAGATAGCTAATACACTTTAAATAAGAACTGTCTGTGAAAAATTTGTTATTTATACTGTTTTACCATCGCCTGGATCTGTCATTTTTATACCTTAATTTAAAATGTTTTCTAGGACAGTTGCTTAGGATGGGGGAATTGTCTTGCTACCACTTGTGTCAACAACACTGACTGGCAAGTTAGATGGGGTGTGCTTTATCATTTAAAAAATGAGGAGAAATGTATGATGTTCTTTTACACCCACATATTAGTAGAGTTATATTAAGTTAGAAAGACATGGAAAATGTTTCTGTTGGAAGACTATACTTTAGGCTTCTTTTGTTTTTCTTCCTATAAACAATTACCATAAGAAATCCTAGATGCTTCTGTTTTTGAATATTTCAATATTATAAGTCAACTAGAAAAAAAATAATTCTAAGAGTAGCTCTGGAAAATAATTCTGCTTTACACCCATATGTTGGTTTTTTGTGAGGTTTTTGTCGTTGTTTCAAAGAAAGGATTGCTGTGGTTTAATCCTAGTAGGTAGTTAAGCACCACACAGCCACTTGCTCAGTACCTCCTTACTGGGATACAGAAGAGAATTGGAAGGGAAAAAACTAGAAAACTTGTGGGTTGAGATAAAGACAGTTTATAATATAAAAAAACAATAACAAAAAAACCCTCACCCCCAAAGGAACCCAAACCAAACCAAAACACCACCACAACTAAAAGAAAAAAACCTGCTGCTCAACCAGTTTCCATACAATAGTAGTCCTGGTCCTTCCCATATTTACTTGCTGAGCTTGACACCATTATTGTACAGGATAACCCTTTGATCAGCTGGGGTCAGGAGTCCTGGTTATGTTCTCTCCCAGCTTCTTGTCTACCTCCAGCCTACTTGCTGGTTCAGCTGTGTGAGAAGGAGAAAGTGCCCTGGTGTTTTGTAAGGACTACTCAGCAAGGGTATCACCACAGTTTTAATCACAACTTCAAAACATAGCATCATACAATCTACTCTGAAGAAAATGATCTCTATACCCAGCCAAAAGCAGGGTGGGTTTTTTTGCCTGTAATGTTTTTCTCCTTATTCAGAGGAACTTACAGGGTTTTTTTCACAGTGGTATCTAACCTTATTGTTATCTCATATATTCCACAGTTATCTCATATCCACATTGTTATCTCATATATTCACAGTTCTGGAAACCTAAGTTTCCAGAGAAAATATAAACAAGTCTTACATTTTAGAAAACTTGACTTACTGCAAACAAAACTTATAATTTGAACTCTTTCAGCTTTTGTTTATTTGTTGGTTGGTTTGGGGGGTGTGTGTTTTGTTTTGTCTTTTTGGTTGTTTGGTTGTGTGTTCATTTGTTTGTTTGTTTGTTTGTTTTTTTGGGTTTTTTTTGTTTTTATTTTAATCTTTAGGCTGGTTTTCCCAGACAAATAAATAAAGTTAATGTAAAACCAAAGTTTGAAGTAAGCCTCTTCAGTATTGGTGCATGAATTACTACCAGGAAGTTTTAGTTATTCTAAAGGAATAGAATTTCAAATAAGGAAAGCTAGAATTCAAACCAAGTAAAATAATGAAAGAAAAATTAAGGGAATAACATAACCCTAACTCTCAAAACTTCATACATCTTTAAGGAACAGATGAAAAGGTGTAGCTTGAAGAACTTTCTGGAAGCCATAGCTAAATAGAACGATTTAAAATTCACTTGGTTAAAGAAGGTTTGTGCTGATGTTGAGGACTCCAGCTGCTTGGGAAGGTCTTGTTGTCAGTAATTTGCTTAGCAATTAATTGCTAAAAGTCAGTGATAGTGAAGCCTCAGTAGAGCAGCACAGGTTATCTGCCTTGTTAACTTGCCAAACTCAGACTAAGACTGGACAGTCTTTCCTTTCGATTATGTAAACTTACATAGTTCAATTTTCTCAGCCTTGACTGTGATGTACAGCAAACATGAAAACTGTTGCAGTAGTCTGGTCTATACATGCTGTTGCTTTTCCCTTAGTATCTCCCAGCTACATTAGTCTTGTATAGCTAATAAAGATGTAAACTCCAGCCAGGCTGTAAGACACCCAGCCGTGATAACCTCTTTCATCTCTTGAAGCCAGACAATTCAGAGTGAAGACATCCATAGCACTTTGAGAAAGTTGTTCCTTAAACAGTCCTCCGTTGCTTCTATGAATACAAGGGAAGGGATTATGAATCTAAAAGTTTGGCTGTTGACTCCAGCTGTTGCAGAGGCTTTGAGATTGTTACTAAAGTCCTTTCATTATTAGGGTTATCTATCCTAACATGTTTCCAGTTCTCCTTTGCAAGTCTTCTATGGAGTTTCTTCTGAAATGTCTGCAATCAGAATTTACAGGAAAAGTAAGAACTCAGCTTCATGTAGGCTAAAGTTGCATGAAGAAGCCATAAAAATGAGGGAAAAGCCCCACATCAAATCTTTTATACCTTTTAGTAATGTATGTGGCATAACTGTCATTCCTCTCGATACACTTTGATACTCTTAATTTACTCATACTTAAATTCATCCAGACAGGTCCCAGAACTTCTCAAGGACAAAAATTCCAAATGCTAAAAGATAACCATGACTTTTCACAGTTGTTTTTGACTACTGCGTCAAATTTCAGACCACTTATAATAGCTGCTGAATAACATCATTGTTACTTAAATAAAAATGCTACCCACTGTTTTATCAGAATCACTTTTCATTTGAAATTTACAATTGCATCACTTATCACAGCAAGAAATCCATTTTACTAAAAATAATAGAAAGGGGCACACTGTATGCCAACTTTGTATAGCAGTTCATTTGAAACAAGTGAATTCAAAATGTCTATGAAGGAGTCTTGTACTAATTACACTTTCTGTTTTCCTATAATTCATTTTCTAGAAGTTAGAAAATATATCTAAGACTTAACTGACATTTCTGACAATTTCCAACTGTTTTCTCAGACTATTTCTAATGAATAAAAATAATGGATTCAAATATTTCAACATGAACTAAATTCTTAAAAAAACCTCTTAAACTTAAAAATAGACTAATGCATTACTTCAATATGTACATTTTTTAATCTTAGAGGTCATTGACATTTTTCTGCAGTCAGAATATTTCTTCTCAAGAAATACTCATATCAAGGAGTGAGGTTCCCTGAGACAGAAAACTGCTTTAATACAAGCTTCATTTTAAGGGTGTTACTACAAATGGAGTCAATTATTTCAATGCAGGTCTATTATTTTAATATTTCCTGTGCATATGTGTTTAATGATAAATTACATAGAAGTATAAATATTTTAAATGATATATAAATCTGAGTAGATTGTATATTTCATACTTTTCTTTGAAACCCTTGAGCCAAGTTACTTACCTAACTTTCTCATCAAAAGTAAGTGAATACTGGGGAAAAAAAAACCTCTCAGATTTCAAGTAGTCATCCCTTTGAATGCATGCACTATCTACAAATAATTGATAAAATCACTTTATATTTTAATTTAAAAATGTTGATTCATAATTCTGGTCTCCATAGAATCTAATTTTAGAAAATCAATTTAAATATGAGTAGATATGTAAAGGAACAGAAACTGGAATATGGCCAGGAATGGCCTAAACATGGGATTTGAAAAAGACCCCCTCAGATTGTTAATCTATGGAGTGAAAGGTTAATCTCTTTGGGTTAGTGCACTTGTTCATCTTGTACATCAACCAGTCACAAAAGAGAACAAAGCCACACATATAATTACTGTGGTTTATTTATTTTTATTTATTTTCTGTTATGTTGTTAAGGTTTAGAAAAGTTACAATAATTCAATCAATTTGGCAAAACATTATGTGAAATAAGCACACTTTTACACAGTATAAATAACCACCTAGAATAATATTCAGTAACCTAAATTACATGACCATCCTCCAAATTACTGACTAAACTGTAAATACATGCCACCTTCAGCATAAAATTGAGGTGAAAACTTAAAGTTTGCAGCCAAATTCAATACAAAAGCACATTTTGTTTTCAATAGAATGATTGAATGAACAGCATCCTGCAGAAAAAAGTCCAGAAGGACTTTATTATAATAGATGGACACATATGGGATCAAGGATAAATAAGATGTCCAACATCTCCAATTCGTTCTAACTTCTCAGTGTTAGGATACCAATAAAATAAAGTAAGACAAAACTAAAATAAATCAAATTAAAAACTGTTTGTATGACTTTGCATCTTCGTAGCCTGACCCACACAACTCTGTAGACACTGGTGTAATTCCTTCAACCCTTCCAATTGCTTGAAAGTTTTGTAGTATTTTATAACATGCCCAGCAAAAGATTCATAAAGTAAGTCATACATATAACTGAAGTGAAATGGTCTAATCTCCAAAAAAGCCTTGTTATTAGCTAGCTAATTCTGGAGGTTTGGGCTCAAATTTGTCACCTTACCACAGGCACTTGGTTGCAGTAATTAAGTCAGGAGCTAGAGCTTCATCTATTCCTAATGAAACAGATTATCTTAATGAGACAGAAATTCTCTTTAGAAGTGTCAGTATGCCTCTAGTATACATACATAAATAGATAATCTAAGGTGGTTAGTTTACTAACTTAGACATAGTAACATAAACTAAGTGGGATGACTTCAAAGATTGTACTTCAGAAGCTGAATGACACTAACGATTTCAGAAAACTGACATTCTACCACTTGTTTCCTAATGTGTCTGGTCTGGTACGTAAGCATTATAGAACAGACACCAAACAAAATGTAGAACAGGTACTTTAAAAGATAAGTGGATGAAAATGCAAAAAAAAAAAAAAAAAAAAAAAATCTCTGTTTGTGAGGTTGTCCTTCTGTCTTAATCTTCTGGCCTACTCTGGCACACACAATACCTGACATCCTGGACAACCTAATGCTTGGACAGTTGATGCTTCTTACTGAGCATACCCCCATTTGTAACCAAATAGTCTTGCTATCACCTATAGACTTTTATTAACATGGACATGTCCTGCCTAATTGATAAAGGACAGCTAAAGAGCTTTGTATTGCTTTATTATCTTACAGCTATGTTATTGTACCGTTGTGAAAATTTGCTTTACATATTATTTAAGAATAATTCTTTCATAGACCATTTACATATACTGTGGATCTACTGTGGATCTAGTATTGTTTTACTTCTTATCCCATCCTCATTTGCTGTCTTATGTGAAGTATTTAGGTACATGCTGCCCTAAAAACGAACTCCTTGGCTATTTTGAATTTTTATGCTGTTACTTAATGGTCAATTAATTTCAATTAAGGTCAAAGTTATGGGTTTTTTATTACTTGTGATGATGTTTTTGTTTGACATTTATATTAGTTTGTTATATCTCATAAAAGTGATTAATGAAAATCTAATTGTAGAATACAAGCTTTTTATTCTTGTCACTCCTGCTGCATAAAAATTTCCAAGTATTTGAAAGCATATTATACCAGATAAGTGAAATTTGCTCTACCCTGAGGTACATGACTTAAGACTAAGGGGAAAAAAAACAGATCTTGTCAGTGATAATGGACCAGAGTATTCTCCCAACCCTTAAAACAGTACTTAACTGAGGGAGAAGATTTCTCTCACTACCATTTAGTACATCAAGAAAGCATGTTTTTTTTTCCCTTGCTTATTCAGTCTACATTAAAGATTAAACTAAAATTTAAACCCTTGTATTATGCATTATGACTCTTGAACAAAATATATCCAAATGTACTTACTGAGGCCATACTCTTTAATCAGAAATATTTAATATCATGTTTAGTTACTACTTCAGTTCCTTTAAAGATGCCCTCTCCTTATCCTTTTCCTTGCATATACATACGTAAACTTAGCTTTCCAAGTCACACGTCCCACATTAGGTTTTTGTTGTGTTTTTTTTTTTTCATCGCTACTCTCTCCAATTATTACTACATTAACTGAAGGCAAAGTAGGTGAGAGGAAGAAATTGCATCAGGGATCCCTTAGTTAAAGGCAGGAATAATGGAAATAATGTTTTTTCCTGGCATGTCACAAGCCAAAGATATCAAAGATGAAAAGGAAAGAAAAGGAAAAAAAAAAAAAAAAAGGAAAGAAATTTGCAGGAGAGTCAGAAAGGGAAATTAAGTTTTGGCTACATTAAAGCTTTTCCTGGTGTAACTCGGGTGCTCAGAACTTTCACCAGACCAAGGAGCACTTCTGCAGTAGCCTGCTCTATTTAGAACTTTTTCAGTCTCATACTCTTAAACTTTTTCTCTGTTGGATATTTTCCAGTATAAAACAACAACCAGATCCCTGGAAGTGTTCATACACTTTGAGATACCTGATGCAAGAACTTCTACATATGACTGTGCAATGAAGCAATTCTGAAAGACTGTCTGTTCTGTGCTCGATTACTTGTGAGAATTGCAGAGCACCTGCCATCTGGCTACAGACATTCAATTATTCTGAAGAATTTAAGTTAGGGAAAAGATTGAGTATATCTACCAAAAAAAAAAAAAAAGTGTTTGCCCATCCTGTACACATGAAATTAGACAGAACAGAGCATTTATGAGTATGCCTAAGCCCATTAGGTTTAGGCATTGTCAGCCATGTTGTAAAATTTTCCTCTTTGAAAATTAAGACTGGCACCATGGCAATCAATATTCATTGTACAAAAATATATCAACAGCAGAAGGGGAGTCCCAATGAATCAGTTGTAATTTAAGGGAGCCACTAGAAAAAAAAAAAAAAAAATTCACAAAGCAAATTTTTAGTCTCAGTATTGTTTACATAAAACTAAACTGATAGGTGAGCCTTGTATAAGCATGACATATTTATCCTGCCGTTGTGCAGCTTGCATAAGTGACTCAGGAATGAAGTCAGATAAAAGAGGAACATGAATTAGTGCCCATCTTCATCAAATCATAAGAGTTTCAAAGAATTTTCAAATTTGAAAGTTTCAGAGAAGTTTGAAGAAGGTGTAAAGGAGGGAAGACAATGTAGAGTAGCAACATCCTACACCTACACTGGTGTCAGACAGGCATGAAGCTCTCCTAGAGCATCTCTAGTGCTGCAAATCATGTCCCAGAGCTTCAGAGCCCCTTCACAATACCTGCCAAGTATGATCTATTGCCTTTCTCAAGTAATACACATTCATAAGTAAGTATAAAAATGACAAAATAAGTCCATACAAGTGACATTTAGAGTTGACATTTTCAATCAAAATTGACTTTTAAAGTAATCTGAGCTTTCACCTTATTTAATTTTTTTTTTTAAATTGTATTCTCTTTCTCTTACAATACATCTCTTACAGCCAAACAATTGAACACTTGTGGTCAGAGAAGCTGGAGTACCTCTGGTTCTTTTGTTCTTCCAGCTCTCACTGCCTGTTATAACCAGCTATATTGAGAATGAATTCTATTACATGAATGCTAAATTTTGAAGAATCTCCTCATCAAGGCAGGAGACCATGAGACATCTTAAGAGAAGAAATCACTTGGCGAATGAATTCCAGCACTTGGAAAGAATAGGAACAGTAAATTAAATAGCAACTCATTGAAAACATGGCATATCAACTTCTTATTTTGCTTTCATTGAAGTATCATCTCTTCTAAGGACAAATTAATTCCTGTCAAAAATTTGTCAGGAAAAAACTTTTCTTAGGATAATCTTTCTATCAAACTAGCAATTGAACGCATTACCTTTGCTACGTTTGAAAAGAATCAAGCTGCTCTACTACTTCTTCCCACTCCTTCAGGAAATGCAAAACTCATCCATCTCTTTTGTTACTGTAATCTTTGTGGGTATGTCAGCATCAGGGAATAGGTAGGACATCGAACTATTTTATCCTTCACCTCTGGAACAATTTGTTTATTGGAATTGTGCATGAAAAACCTGTATTCCCTGGCCTGTCTTGATACTATATTCTGGCACATTGAGCAATAGAGAAATAGGAAATCAGGTTGATCTTTTCTGAAAAGGAGGGAAAAAAAAAAAGAAAAAAAAAGGAAAAAAAAAAAGAAAGAGTACCAACTTTGCCCTTTGCCATTCCAACAACTGTGGATAATAATACTCTCCTTTAGGAACAGTGATGAGGCTTGATATATTAGCCTCTCTTGCTTGCTCTAGTTGTCTATAGAAATATCTGTAGAAATATGACATAAAGCGCATTCCTCATTGTTGTGTTCCTCACTGTGAATGAATACAAGCCTGTGTATATCTGCTACCAGATTCAACAAACATGTTGGCCAGTATGAAAACCACCTCAACTAGTTAGTATCTTCAGGACAGACATCCTTCTGCATCTCAGATAAAAACCTGAAAGTTCAAGGCTGGTTTACCCTTACTGATTTTACTGTACATTTTACAGTGACTGAACACAAGAACAGGTTTCCTAGAGATTTTGAGGAGTCTCAACCTTTTGGTAATCAAAATGCTTTGACTCTTTTGATAGTCAAAACCTAACTGGATATAGCCATAGCAATCTGCTCTACATGATCCTGCTTTGAGTGAGGGCTTAGACTAGAAAATCTTCAACAGTTCCTTTCTCCTTCTCAGTTTCTCTGTGGTTCCATAGCTGCTTGAGGTATACTGATTTAGAAAAGTTCCCTTTTGCACATGGTTCATCCATTTTCCATATTAGAACTAAAACCAGTAACAGTTGCTACAATCTACATCCCTAAGACTAAAATAATAGCCATTTTCTCACTTACTGTATTTTCTGGTTTTATTTTGTTTTGTTTTATTTTTATTTCACAACCTTCACCCAATTTCCATTGTAACAAAATTCCCCAAGTTTGATTGACTATGCACTACTGGAAAAAAAAAAGTGTAAAGTACTGGAGATCCTACCACAGTACATCAGCTACATTTCAGTATTCAACCTTCAAAACTGTCTTCAGAGATTATTCCTCTTCCAGAGGAATAAAGATATTCTTCTGGGATATTTTCAGCTACTGAAAAAAGCTACCATGTTCACAGAAACAATCCTTTCTGGCTCATAGTCCTCAAAATAGACAGGCTTTCCCCAGGATAATTTGATGTGCCAAATATGTTAGATAACTTTATTATTAAGGACAGATAATTTTTCACTGGAAGTCATAATTGTAGAAAACAACTATGCTTTCTAATCTTAGTGAAGCTTGAATGGGTCTATTCCAAACAACTAATGACTTCAAGTTATTAGTAGAAAATGAGAATATATTATTTATTTGAATACTGCTCAAAATAAGTGAATACATAAAGTTTTGAAGTGTTTCTCTCTGCTGCCTTTAATGGTGTGTGTATCACTCCATCTGCCGCTCTGCACTATTACGCATTTGCAAATATCCTCTGCTTCAATGTCTGCCTAAGACTAGATGTCCTACCTGCTCCCGTTCTCTTGTCACTCAAACTCCTTCTAAGTCCCATATTTCCCATATCATGCAGAAGTATACCCTGTCCATCTGTCCTCGCTACTTGAAATTTAAAAAAAAAAAGGGGGATAACAAAGTGTATGTAACAGGCCCAACATGAATTATAGTTCTGTATGACATTTTATCTCAGTCACTGTCTTCTCCAGTAAAGCCTAGAGACATTTAACTAGACTAGCTACAATTTATGGTAAAGTTAATTTATTATTATCTGATTGGAACTTTGGATGATAAACTTTTCAAATGAGGAATTTTACTTACTTCCTATGTTCCAGACACTACAAAAAATTGTTCATCTGAAAAGTAATATAATAGTAAGTGGTAGTCATTTTCATTAGAAAACTGGAATCTGCCTTATAAATTTGCTGTAGAAATGGTCAAGACATCTCAAGGGTGAAAAAATAAGAGTTTAAATAGTGAGTTTTCTTCCTTTTTAGAAGAGTCTAGACTGATGACCAGAAATTATATAACTGTTAAAAATCTTGATAATTCTCTCTTCAGAACTGTGTAAAAACATGATGTTTTATCTGCAGAATAATGCACCTCACTATCTCACAAGCGCAGCAATCCTACTATGGCTATGGGTAGTAGAAAATAGTGATGGAAAATATATTTACAAAATTCCAGAAAATTATTTTTAAAAAAACATTTGTTGGGTTGGGTTTGGTTTGGTTTGGGTTTTTTTGTTTTTGTTTTTTTTTTTTAATTTCATAGGCAGTTTCAGTCATAACTAAAAAGTCTGACACCAGCACAATAGACTTGAATTCTATGGATGAAAGCAGAAATGGTTCCAAAAGGACTACTGAATGTAGTATTTCCTGCCACAGCCAGTGAGGACTGGAGATACTCAGGAGTTGTTTGAAGTATTCAGACTCTACAAGTAGAAAATCTTAGATAATAATAACTTTGGTTGTTCTTATCCTCTATTAGTCATGTTTCAAAATTCAGTTTCAATCAGACTTTTTTTTCTTGTGAGTGGAATCTGAAATATGAAAAGATTGACTTTAAGATCAACAGTTCATCTTAAATCTTCAGAAACATTTTAAGTAGTTTTCCTCTTTTTTAAGTGTTTTTCTCATGATTACTAATGATCTGTAATTATATATACTTTTCAACTTATGGGTTTGCATCTTTTAGTGTATCTTTTTCATCTTTCTCTTCACACACCACATCCATTTAGAAATACATTAAAAATCACACTTTGACTAGTACAGTCTTGCACCAGAACTCATAGCAATTTTTTTTTAATGTTTGGATTCTATTTCTATTAGCAAAGTAATTTTAGTTTCAAAAGAAAGTAAAGAATATTTTTTTTAATGCTAGTGCTGTGAATCTTTGTTTGGAGGCTATTCCTTGCTTAAAAGGTCTACAGAATGCAAGAAGAGGTAATTTATCCAAACAGTGTTATATGTCTTATAACCACGTGGGGGTAACATGGCAGTGAATCAGTGAATCAGTGACCTAGATGCTAGTAAGAGACATTGCGTCCTAGACTCCATTGCCTGTAATAACCAAGGACTGATCATAAGTGCAGCTTCAGAATGCTTCCTCTGTCATATCTGCCATTTTAGACAAGTATTTTAGATAAATGGAAGCAGATGTCTACAAGTGAGAAATAAAATTGATCTCTACATATTTGTTGAACATTATGGACACTTAAACATCCTGAATGTATGAGACCCTTGCATGTGGACTTTCAAAACTCAATTTTATTGCCATATGTGACAGTCTAGTACATTCAGGATGTCCCAAGTATCTGAAATATTCACTTCCTGGGATATATGTTTTGAACCTAAAGGATACCTAGTACCATTTCTTCAAGCATCAGCCTGCAGCCAGATAGACATAAGCATAGCACCAGACACATGTCTGGAAAACTGAAATGGTCCCATAAACTCAGGAGGAAAGAAAAATTGTAAAGGAGACTTTAATTTTGTCTAGCACTTTTACACAGGTACAAGGGTAATATCTAAAACAATTAAAGTCAAAACTCCATATAACAATTTAGATCCAAAAAGAACAATTAAAAAAACCCCAAAACTCTGAGTCTACTTCTTAGTTCTTTTTCATCTTCAGCTTCTTCATTCTTTTCTTTTTTCTAAGACTCTACAAGAAGAACAGATTTTAAACTTCAATGTTTTCTCAGGGCTTTCACTACAATTTACAGATATTTAGCTATGACAGAATGTCATCCACTTTGATCTCCCTTCTTTCTCCCCATTATGACTAAAGACATCTTAATTTAATAATTTCAGAGTTTTGTACAGAACAGACAGATACTGAAATCAAGGGAAGAACACATACACTGTATATGTGTTCATAGGAAAAAGAGTTCAGAGGAAAAAAACCCAACCAAACCAACAAAAAGCTAAAACTCTCCAAGCCCAATTGTTGCACAAGATGTCAAAACTAATTGTAAGAAATCATCCTGAAATATGTATTATTATGCATCTATAACACTACATATTGAATTAAATGTAGTCAGTATTTAGAAGACTAATAAAATGTCAGGTTCTATTTTCTTTATTTCTGAAGACTGAAGAAGAAAAACATGATTAACACTTTGGACTTGATCTCTTATCAGTGAATGCTTGTATAAACATCAGTTGAAAATTTGTGGTATTGTGTTGTTTAAGACTGAAGAACAGTCTTACATACCGAAACCTGAGAAATGCGCACCAAGTCAGCACACACTGCAACTGTCCACCAGATAACATCAAAACGGCCTGATTAGCTTGAGTAATTATAAAGATCAGAACTAGATGACACTCACAAAGCAGTGAATATTTCAAATCCCAAGGAAATCGCTGGGAACTAATAAGATTTAACACTTCACCAGATCTGATCTAACACTGTTTTACCATACTTAAGAAAGCATGTTTAAACTACCAGAGTTTAGAGATGGAACAGTTCTTGATGGAATCTTATTCTGCTGAATTCCAAAGAAGAAATAAAACAGGGACTAAACATACAAATTATAAAAGCCATATAGATGTAAGTATCCATACTATAATATCCAAAAACCTGAAGAGAATTCAAAATATAAAAGTAACACATTTCCAAGATCGTTCATTATTTTCAAATCAGTATAAAAATTGCATTCATCTTTAGATTTGCAGGTCTCATTCAAAAAAGAACCACATCACTGTCTTTTGATCAAGACCAACAGGTCAAGGGTATTAATAGAAAGGTTTCCATAAGCTTTCAGTAGGTTTGATAAACAACAGTTAAACAGACATCTAGTATACCACTTAAGAATTGTACAAAACTAAGTAATGTCTCCCTCCTGCTCCAGAAAAAAGAAAAATGACAAAATAAAATCAATGATTTAAATCCTTGGCGAACTCTTTGATAAATCTTGGGAAAATTATAGCAATCTCCTACCATTATCTCAAGACCTAGTCTTTGGGTTACAAAGAAATACCAGGTTTATTTCTACCTTTAATGCTAAGAAGGAATTAGTTCAATCGTGCTTTCCTCTGGACAGCAGGGCTGGATATAAGTATTCCATTGAATCAGGGCTCAAATGATTCATATCAATAAGACACTAATTAGTTCACTGAAGTCCATGAATGAGCTTGGTACCTATTTTCAAAATTTTATGTAACTTCTAAAATCCACCAGAATACAGTAGGCTGTCCAAACATATGAAAGTACTTAAACAGAATTGAATTAGCAGATGACTGTGGAACAGATTTATTGGTATATAAAAATGTAAGTCAACGTGATTGCATCATGTGTTTTTAAGCACATCACTGACATCATGTTATTTATGTCGAATCTTCACTTTACACTAAAATGCAGTCATTTCCTGCTTCACTTTGAAAAATTTAAGAACAAGTTTTGAAAGGAATGTATTAAAATTGCATATGTAAAAATAATTGCTTGCCTTACAAATGGATTGCAGAAGTAACCAGTTTTTGTAGCCCTGTGAATAAATTAAAATGGTCCTTATCTTATTAATATGAAAACCCCTTCTGTGCTCTGTCTATCTGGTAAATCGGTAATTAAGGATTTAGAGGCCCTTTGCCTGATTCTTCTTAGTGAGGCAGGTAAAATCACAGAGAGTCTGTGACTACCTTTGCAAATCCTCTAGATTATAGATATCAATGCCTGGTGTTTACTTATTTTGAAACTTCTGGAAATGTAAGCTTAGGTAAATTCAAAGGGATTGCCATTTTACAGTCCCCATTCATTGATAAATTAAAGCTGAAAAGGAATTTATTCTCTGATAACATATAGGAGTATGAGGAGACTTAAACTAAACACCTGATATATTATTCCCTGTAGTCATGTTTGAGAAGCTGGCAAGTGAGGTGCTGCTGTCTTTTTTTGACATATTGATAAGGATATGATAAAGGATTAAGAATTATGTTCACAAGGAGCATGCAACACCTAACTTTTAAGGGTCCAGGAGACTAAGTTGTCCAGGCTTTCCTACATGATACATCAAGATAATACACACCGCTTTTGGGAAAAACTAGCATGCTGAATATAAAGTCCTGAAACCACAGCCATCTAAAAGCTCTGTAGAAAATCCAGCAGCTGAGCTGGAGCCTCGAAGTCAAACTAAGGAGGCTGGAATCAGCTGGCACTAGAGCTTCAAGGTTCCTTATAGGTCTTGGTGCTTCTCAGTTAAGTTCAAATGGATTCATATACCATAAAATATGTGGGTGATTTTCTTATTTTAACTAGTAGATGTAACTACTGAATAATACTTTTGGATGGAATGGGCAGCTATCATTTAAATTCAGCATTCATGTTTTCTCCTCCTGTTTCCACTTTTACAGGATCAAGCTGGATATTTTTTTTTTTTAATATACTGCAATTCCTGGAGATTGTTCATTGATAGCTGATCCTCTATGTCCCAAGAGATTTTGAAATTCCAGGAAGTTTCACAAAGTTAAGGTTTTCTTTTCATTACCATTGTCTCTTTTGTAATAATTATATTCCTTAATGAAAAATAATATTCTTGGTTAATCAGCTGAAATGGTCTCTCTAGGTAAAACTGGCCCTATTTCATTGTTCCAGTGGCATGGAAGAACATGTTTGGAAAAAAAAATCTCTTCCCTCATCTCTCATGCTTCTGTTTTCCTCCTCTTTTCTTGCACTTGCCTAACTTGATTATGACCACAATTATTCTCTGATCCTGATTACTGCCTGGCTGGTTGATTAGTGTTGCTTAGCATTTTAATGAGTTTGTGACTTCATCTAAAGGCAATGTACTCATGGAAACAAGAAGAAATTGACATACAACAGTCTGTGAAAGTAGGATATTTAGAACGTGGTTGATATAACTTGCATGGTTTAGGGTCTGAATTTCCAAAGTACTGATAAAGTTGTAAGAGGCTATGACCGCCATTCAGCTTTTGTGAAGCCTGAAATGGTACAAGCCAGGAAAAATCAGTTTAACCTGAATTAAGCTGTTAATTTTTCATCAAATTCTTCTTAGAGAAGCACATTTGAACTAAGAATAACCTAATGTTTTTTTGGCACATTCATGTTTTGCAAATTTATATAATAATCAGCTGATTACTGCAATTACTTAACAATATTTTAAAAAAAATCTGTATGATGTATAAAAAGGGATAGACAGGACTTCTGCATTATGTTACTTCCACACACTTTCATTTTTTTATATTTTTCTACTTTACAAAAGAAACTCATGGAATTATTTTTTTTCTGAGGTGTTATGGGAAGTTTATTTGAGGACAATAAATATTTGATTCTTCAGATTCTGCTCTGATATAGATCAATCTTCAGGCTGCAAATACATTATCAGTCCTGAGAGAACATTGCAGGAGTAAATAAATTATAACAAGTTAATAAATATCATAAGCATGTTAGGCTTAAGTACCATGTATTACAGATAATTATAAGCTTATAAGTAGAAGGTTTTACATTTAACCTATTGATCCACTGAACTCTACAACAATTTACGTTAACTGGCTGACCACTCAAGTCATATATAATCCTTGATTATTCTTTATATATGAATATAAATAAAAAATATTTTAAAATAAAATATGATTCAAATGCATATTTAAAACTACTTCTCATAAAAAGCCAGGTTTAATTAGTGACTACAGTCACTGGTTTTTTTGTGAGCCCTGATTTATCAGCTTGGATAGCTCTGGGCACTCCTGCCCCTTGCTTCCTTCTTTACCCTTCTCTCAGGTAGTCTTCTTTTAATGAAGGAAAACCTAATATTTATCTGAATAGCTACTTAAAAATCATTGGTGCAACTCATGTACTATGCAAAATTTTAGCCCTGTACAGCTACTGTATTAGGCTTTCTTTAATACAGCAGGCAAAACAATTCAAAATAATAAAAAACCAATGTACAAATCACAAGAGTTGTCCATGAAACAGGGTGAGACATTGGGAAAATAGTGTAATTCTATCTCATTAAACTGAATTGACTCAAGAGGTACTGACAACTGACAAACACAGTAGAGCTCCCACTACACACACACACACACACACACACACACACACACACACACACACACACTTAAAACTGCAGTGTGACAGAAGCCAGCAGTCAGTCACTGCAGGGAGCCGCTCCAGCCCAGCCCACAGCCCAGCAGCACACCTTGGTGCACAGGATTTTTTCTGAGGCAAGAAAACTTCAGGGGAGTGGAGATACCCTCCAGGAGCTGGCAGCTCTTGCAGGAGACATTGAGGTGACTGGCTTGGGCATTGCTGGACTCTCAGCGGCCACCCCCAAGCCTACACAAGGCAGCCACTGTGACTAGACAGGGAAAACAGAGCAAGGAACATCAGCCAGAACTTGGTGCAGCAGTTTGTGTGGAGGGGTTGCAGGGAAGGCACCTCTTCAGAGGAGGGACATTCCATTGGCCGAGTGGGAGACTTGAAATACACACTGGTCACTGTTTTGTGACCATCTGCACAGGTAAAGGGCACCCATTCCACTGCCCAGAGAGAGTTGTGGAGTCTCCTTCTCTGGAGATATTCAAGACCTCTCTGGATGCCTACCTGTGCCATCTGCTATAGGGAAACTGCTCTGGCAGGGGGTTGGACTCAATGATCTCCGGAGGTCCCTTCCAACCCCTTCGATTCTGTGATTCTGATGCCAAAAGCAGAATGGTGGGTACTCATCTGAGAGCAAAGGCTGCAGCTCCAGCTGGGGGATCTGCACCATCTATCACCAGCGATGTCAGATGCCTCCACCTAGATGGAGCAGATGAAGGAGGAGGCTGCAATGCAGACTTCAGTTTGAAGGAAGTGTCCAGACCTTTATTCCAGGCCAGGGAGAGGCATCAGACTCCCTGCACAAGGTGTGCCACGGTAGAGGACCTCAACATGTCACTGAGCTACAGGAGGTGGTGAGAAGGCTGTGTAACATCAGAGTGGATGAGAAGAAATAAGGTAGTTGTCTATTAGATAGCAGTTAGTTAGACTACACAGTCTGCAGTAGATCCACAAAAAACCAGCCAAAATCTTCCCTACTGGCCACAGAGAAGGGAGGGTCCAATAATTCGGAAGAATGGAAACATATGATGGCAAGGAGCAGCAGGAGGAAAACACTTCCCCTAAAGTCTGAGGTGCCTTGCAGGACGAACTCACTGCTCTGCAGACTGAAGAGGAAAGACCCATCACATCAGGAGAGACACTGGAGTTGAGTAAGGCAGCCTGGCCTACTCCAGATGTAGAGAGGTAGCAGGTGACTCTCTTCTGAGAGTTACAGAGGCACTTATTTGCCAAACTGATGCACTCTCCAGAGAGGTGTGCTGCTTAATGGGGGCTCAGAGCAGGGATGTCACCAAGAGACTACCAAGACTTATATGGTCCACAGACTATATATATATATCCACTGACTATTAACTACTGCTCTTTTCTTCCTGTGGGCAGCAGTGATACAACCAGGAACAGACTAAGGATTATCAAGAAGGGATATTACACAGCACGGGGAGCAGCAGTAAGGGACTCTAGATTGCAGAAATTTCTTTCATCAATCCTCCCAGTCAAAGGGCAGGGGGTTGAAACAGCCAGTCAAATCTGGAGAGTCAGAACGAACATGGTTACGTGGCTGGTGCCACAGACAGGGGTTTGGCTACTTAGACCATGGGACTCACTTTGAGAAACCTTGTCTCCTGGGAGCTGATGAGGTCCATCTCAGAGAAAGGGAAGAACATCTTTGGTCATAGGCTTGCCAAGCTGGTCAAGACAGCTCTACACTAAATTTGCTGGCAGAGGGGAACCTCAGTCCATCCCACTCCTACTAGTTTGATGCCAGTCCCAGCAATAGATGCCCAGGGCAGGGAAAAGGATCAGAGATGGATGAGCAGAAGAGGATCTGAAGTGCAGAACAAAGAAATTCCATCTGCTCCAGCCAGTAAGCCAGATTCATCAGTGGCCCAACCTTAATGTCCCTATGAAAATGCACGTAGCATGGGGAACAAACAAGAGGAGTTAGAAACGTGCATGTGGCTTCAAGGCTATGATCTTATTGGCATGAGAGAGATGTGATGGGATGGCTGTTGTGACTGGAATGTTGCAATGAAAGGATACAGGCTCTTCAGGAAGGACAGGCAGGGGAGACAAGAAGGGGATGTCACACTCTACTGATTAGCTGGAGTGTGTGGAGTTCTGAGGATGGATGAGGAGATAACCAAGAGTTTATGAGTCAGAATTAAACAGATCACAAGGACAAGGGACATTATAGTGGGGGTCTGCTACAGGAGGGGCTAGCAGGGAATGCAAAGCCTTGGCTGTGGTGACCATGAAATGGTAGAGTTGAGGATTCTTAGGGCAACAAGAAGGGTACACATCAAGCTTCCTACTTGGACTTTGGGAGAGCATACTTTAGCTTCTTCTTTGGATCTTCTTGGTAGAATACCAAGGGACAATGACCTGAAGGGAAGAGGAGCCCAAGATAGCTGGCTAGTATTCCAAGGGGATGAACAGTGATAAGTGGTGTCCTTTAGGGGTCAGTACTGGGACCAGGGCCGTTCAACATCTTTGTCAGCAACATGGACAGTGGGATTGAGTGCACCCTTAGCAAGTTTGCCCATGACACCAATTTGTGTGGTACTGCCAACATGTTGGAGAGAAGGGATGCTATGCATAGGGATCTTCACAGTCTTGAGATGTGGGCCCATGTGAACATCAAGGCCAAATGCAAGGTCCTGCACACGAGTTAGCATGATCTCAAGCATAAATACAGGTGAGGCAGAGATCGGATTGAGAGAAACCCTAAGGAGAAGCACTTGGGTTTGGGTGGATGAGAAGCTCAACATGACCCAAAAATGTGCACCTGCAGCCCAGAAAGCCAAACATATCCTGGGCTGCATTAAAAGAAGTGTGATCAGCAGGTCAAGGGAGGGGATTCTGACCCTCTGATCTCATGACACCTCAACTGAACTATTGCATCCAGTTCGGGGGCCTCAGATATAAGAAGGAAAGGGAGCTATTGGGGTGAGTCCAGAGGAGGGCCGTGAAGATGATCAGGGGGCTGGAGCCCCTCTCCTATGAAGACAGGCTGAGAGAGTTGGGCTTGTTTAGCCTGGAGAAGAGAAGGCTCTGGAGAGACCTTATTGCAGCCTTCCAGTACCTAAAGGGGGCCTACAGGAAAGATGGAGAGGGACTGTTTACAAGGGTGTGCAGTGACAGGACAAGGGATAATGGCCTTAATTTAAAAAAGAGTAGATTTAGATTAGATATCAGGAAGAAATTCTTCCCTGTGAGGGCGGTGAGGCCCTGGCACAGGCTGCCCAGAGAAGCTGTGGCTGCCCCCTCCCTGGCAGTGTCCAAGGCCAGGTTGGATGGGGCTTTGAGCAACCTGGTCTAGTGGAGGGTGTCCCTGCCCATGGCAGGGGGTTGCAACTAGATGATCTTTAAGGTCCCTTCCAAACCAAACCATTCTGTGATTCTATGATTCTGTGATTCATTTGTGTGAATGGTAAATTTACAAATATTTTTCTGCTCTGGAGCCTATGAAACTGCATAGCAACACTGTGTATGAAAGCTGGCTTTGTAACCCCTAACAGTACTCTAAGTGCTTAACTATAATTTCTAATGATGTCTGTTGGACTTTACTCTAGGGATCACATATCTATTTAAAAATTTATTTCATATATGCTAAGTTTTTTAGTCTAAAGAAATTGCAGATTCACATTCATTGTGCATATTTGACCTCTGCCCTTCCATTCTCAATCAGAAAGGGCATGAAGCTGTTGTCTTTTTCTGTCAAAGTGAGTAAAACTGCCATTCGCTCCATTAATGAGAAATTCAGCTATTGATCTGATCTTTGCTCCACTGCCATTGATTTCTGCTCTTTGTTTTGTCATTTGGACCTAGAACTGTCAATAAATTATTGACTGAAGAATAGAAAGTCGATCATTTGTATTCTCCTTAGAGCTTGTGAAAATTGAATTTATCTTCATATTCATTGACATTTTGCTGTGAAATTCTGAGCCTGTAATAAAGCTGTTTCCACTTATTCTGGACTTGAGAAGTTTGTGATTTTGAAAGATAATGTCTGATGCAATTAATTTATAGATTAATAGTTTCTACATGGCAATAGAGAAAACAGCATTAAATATGCTTAATGTAAATAGCTTCTTATTCTAATACACTTCATTTTCTAGAATATCTTCTGATAGTTCTAGAGCACATAATGAAACATTCAGAAAAGATATAGTACAAATATATGTTAGTTTCTATTGACACTTCAGTGGCCTCTGTTTCAGAAGAAGTATACCATAGTGAGGAGGAGATGCTTGTCTTTATCACAATTCGCCTTTATACAAAACACTCAGTATTCAATTTACTTAGTAACTTGTTTTTAAGGATTTCTTTTAGCTTACCTAGTATATCTTTTACAATAGATTAAAGTCATAGCTCCTCTGAAAGTAGCATTTTACATCCCTGCATCAGTACCTGAATTGTTAGTACTTTTTATTCTGAGTTCTTTTAATACAAGGAAAAAGTAAACAAAACAAGAGAAGAATATAGAGAACAGTCACAGAAAACACTATCAACTGCAGATTTCACTATTGTATAGAAGAAAGCACTTGAAGCTGTAAAGATTACTTCAGAGACCTTTTTTACATACAGATTTATGAAGGAATCATTACTAGATTTAATTTTCTGTTTGAATCACTAGTTACATATCCACTTTGAGGAAGTTTGAATTCTGTGTTGGATAGGCTCAGATTTAAAGGCATACTTATGTTATTAGTTTTTCAAGTAACATTTTTTCAAGTCACTAGATTATCCATGAGTCATTTTTTATGATATATTTTATCATGGTCTTTCTATTGAGTCCACTGGGTAAACTAACAGAAAAGAGTAAAGGCCAAAAAAATGTAGGCATCTGTATAAGCCATTGCCAAAGAACATTAAGTACCCTTTCATTTGACCAGTTATCCTATATCAAATACATATGTTATTGGAAGATAGCCTGCTAAAGGTATACGGCAGGAAACAAACTGTCTCCAGCATTCTAGGGAGTTGCTCACTTGCCATTTAGAGACACAAGGAAAACAACAGAAATAAGTAGCAGTCTGTGTTGGAAAATACCACTTCTAAAGGAATATGTATCAAGAATCATGACACAGATAAACTTTACTAGTGGTTTGTAAAAGCTTTGGAATAAGACTCCAAATGTTAATGAAATGACCAGGAGTAGAGTAAACAGTGCATGGTAGAATTGCAGGAGAAAAAAATATCACTATTCAAGACTTATTGAAGTCAATCACAGTATTTCCATCAGTTTTCAGGAATATTTGGCTGTTGCCGATGATGCTTTGGACTCACTATCCATTCTTTTTATAAAAAGGATTAACTCTTATTTCCTTGATTAAGGATAAATGAATGCTGCCATTATATGAATGTGTCTGAAATGGACAGGAAGGATATTTTTTTCATTTTGATATATTCAGATAAAAATTAAAATTTGTAATTTTTGATTATATAGAGAAGGAAAATCAGCTTCATGTTTTGTTTTAGTGATAATTTGGAATCAATGCAAAAAGGAAGGAATGCTGAAATTTGACAAATTTTCATTGCAGAGAAGTCCTTGAAAAGGACTGCACTATTATTAAGGACTGTCCTATTATTAAGGGTGTGATACACCCTTATATTCACATATGAAAATATATATGAGACTGTGCAGAATTAAAGAATTCAGAAGTATGGAATTTTCTGTGGCTGTAGAGTTTTATGCAAAAAAAAAGTGCTATAGTGTGATACAGCTGAGAATTCTGGTGGAATCTAGCAGGATGATACTGGTATATATACTTGTTTGGGTGATGATAGCTTAACATACTAAACCCCACAGACTAATCACAGTATGGCTACTTGGGTTAACTATATTTTTCAGACATTGAAATTACCTGATGTTAGTAGAGAACATCTTCATATTTACTATAATAAATCGCTACTTACTTATGACTTTTTTTTTTAAGGATCTGATTAAATACATAATTTCTACTCAAAAGGCAAGGCAATAGTAAGATCTCCATTTATTTTAAAGAATTTTTTTGTTTATCTTTTTAACTAAGTTCTAGAAGTTTAATCACAGTATATATCATGGACTCATTTTCTGGAACATAATTCTATATACAACGAATTCTCGAACACTTAACTTTTTCCTATGTGAGAGGTGGCAGCCTGCCTTCCTTTCCACAGAAGTGCCACATCATGACACACTGACATCCAACACTTCTTAAAATTTATCTGAAACAGGGTAGTTTTGAAATCCAAGGTAATTCTATGGTTACCTGAATGAGGAAACAGTCAGCAGAACACTTCATATTAATTTATTTTATGCTCATTATAATCTACAATTGCATATTAAAAGCATGGGAACTGTACATTGAAAAGTGAAAATCCTTGGTGCTAAGTTAAGAGGGAAAAGGCAGATGATGTCTTTGAATTTGAGTAACAAAGACAATTACTGCAGGTCTGTGGAAATTATGGCTACCTGTTCTGCATATAATAATGAATTGGGTACATCATTTGGACAAATGAAGAAATAAGTTCTGTGCTAGTAGCAAACATGATCTTTTAGAGATTTCTTATAGACTTTAAGTATATTGTGATTTTATATTTTTGGGTCCAAAAGCTAAGAATAAAACAGCTATTATGTTTTTCACAGTTCATTTCTGTTTTTTGCCCTGCAGACCTTGTATAACAGGAAAATGTGATCCCAAGTCTGCAAAGTCATTGCTTCTCAGGGACTCACAGCCAGTTGTGTTTAATGACCTGTATTGGCCTGCTCAACAGGAACTGCTCTGCTGTCCTAAAACAGATGGGCTATACTTTAGAAATATGTAGTTTTACATTATTTTTAATATTAGATATATTAGTTTTGCACTCCAGTCTACTAGAATAGACTTGAAAGAGAACTGATCACCAGGGGGAGGAAAAAGAAAAAAGGAAAAAAAACCCACAAACCCCACAACAACAACAAAACACAAGGAGGGCAGACTGTAAATTTCTTACCCAGCAGGGAAAGCTTATTTTTGCTTCATTAAACTAAATCAGTTCTTTCACCTAGAAAACCAAGGTATATACTGTATAAACTTTTTTATTTATCAAAACAGCTTTAGTAACCCATTACAAATAAAACAATTCCACGCTTTCACAGATTTGCTTTCTCTGTATTTCATCACTCCTTTCTAGTCTCTGCCATGTAAGAGCAGAAATACAGTATTACAACAGAATCACTGAGATAAATCTGTGTAATCTATGTATTGAATGATCTTGCTGGCTTTCAGTTTTTCAGCAGAATGCTTAAATTCTTTGCAAATAACTATAGTTAAAGCTTTTCTTTAAGAATTGAGATGTTCGTGAAGTGAAACTCAGAAAAGAGAATGAATTTATTACAAACTTTTGTCTGTGCTTAAACATAAAGAGATTAGTAATTAAAAAAAAATAATCTTGTCCTATTTCACTTATATAGGAATTCATAAATTTGAGGTACCCACAATAAAAAGATACAATTAAAATGAAGTTCATAAGAAACTTCAATAAAACATTGAGAAAGACTGAATATAAGTCTTTTAACATAGGAAAAGTTCATTCTTAATGGCAGTTAACCTCTGGAGAAGTTTTGGCACTGATCTCTGTTTTGAACCAGGGCATATTCTTGTGACAAGAACGATTTTGTTGAAATTAATGAATTTCCAAAGTAAAAATGTTAGTTTATTTCATATCAAAAATCCCAGAACAGCAAGGAATGCAGAAAATGTTACCTTGCAAAATATTTACACTTTCAGGCTTTTCACTTGCTTCAAACTCTGCTAGTTTTGTCATCTAAAAAAGATATTATATTGAATTAATCTAAAGACACTGAATCCATTAAACCATTCTATCAAATATAAAGATGAAGTGAGTGCAAAACTATAAGCAACATTTAATCAGTTTCATTGTTTAACTATTATGCATGGCTGTCAAAACAGAATCAGAAAAAAACACCAGCTTTTTCAGTCACTGCATAAACTGATTGACACAGAATGCTATGTGAAATTGATTGTTTTATATATTCATATATATATAAAGATATATACACAATACTTGAGAGATCATCCAGGTTTTAATGCTTCTGGTTCTTAATTAAAATATGTATCATTGTAATAATTTTCTCAAAGAGCAAGAGAATGTTGTAAGACCTTTAGGGCGTTGGCTAAAAGTGGGGTTTTGCCACATTTGCTAGTTGAATTGAATCAGATTAAAATGAATGAAAAGCATGGGTGGGGAGCTGAAATGTGAATAACCTGAATCTTGATGGTTTAATTATAACATATCCTTTTAGCCCCAGCTGCTAGGTCTGGGAATCATCAAGCATGCTCCCAAGAGAAAGGGATCAGCACCACTTCTATTATGTAACACAATACATACTTTCAAACTGCTTGTAAACTCTTCACAAAATGAATTAAATCTTGAAGTACTCAAAACACTACTTTGTGGGTTTTAAAGTCATTTTAAATAGATCTTATTTCCTGATCAATATTCTCCTAATTGTTGGCATACCCATGTGTCCTGCTGAAGATATGGATATTTTCCTCTTATCCTCTCTCCCTGATTTGCAGCATGATGCGTGAAACAGATAAAGTGGGATGAGATCACCCTGCGTTTGCTATTGTAAGTTCATGAAATTGTATTTCAGTTAAATAGATTTGGCATCATTTCTTAGGAAAGCTATTAATCATTCTGTGCCAGGAAAAAAAAAAGATTTCAGAGAGAAATTTCCCTTAAGTGAAGTCAGTGGGAGTGCTGTTATCAAAAATTTCTCAGCAATCTTCCAAAAATTATGATTTTGCATAGCAACTCTTTCAGAAAAAAATGCCCTACTGAAAACTAATCTGTCACTTTGAGGTAAAAAAGATGTTGTTATTAATTAGCTGAAATTTTCTATTTAATTTAAGGTGTGTAGTCATATTACATATATGTTTCATTTAAAATTTAAAGTGTTAAAACCCATTGTTATTGTCTGGTTTACATTTTTTTTTCTCCATGGATAATTATTGGTCTGTACTATCCAGATTTCTTGTATTCTTTAAGACTCTATAGACCATGTCATTCTTGGATCATTCTCATAATTCCTCACTGTTACCACTGCTTGCTAATGGCACTCTTTGTATTTTTTAAAATCTCTCTTTGAAAAATTAAGTACTGCTTTTATTGTTTTATGAGGAATACAGCTTTATTTTTCCCTCTGTCTTTTATTGAAATCAAAATCAGAACAGGCATGGCTGTCCAAAAGACAAAATTTTGCGAAGGAGCCACTGCTGGCTGTTCTTTGAGGGTAGATGGGCCAGGAATCAAGGTGACAAGTGACTGCACCAATTGACCAGGGATCCTCTGTGGCTGAATGGGGCCGAGGTGCTGGCAGTGACAGGCTCTGTCAGTTATCTGCAGGTGATCATCAGAGAGGATGTTAACAAGTGGGGTCCAGGGTCTAGCCAGGATGTCCTGCCAGCACATCAGGCTTGCAGGAGACAGGGCTATTTGTAAAAGAGCACTGAAGTCCTTCAGGAGACATGACTGGAGACCAACACTCCTGAAGAGTTGGGCACTGACACCCCTGTGCTGACCTGAAATGGGCCATCCCCAGAGGATGCTGGGGACAAAGACTAAGGTCTGTTAGTGTCTTCACTTGTTTCCTGTACACTGTCTTTGCTAGAGTTTTCCTATGCTCAGAATAGCTGGTCCTTGACAAACTTCATACTGATCTTAAAAATACTTTTTCTTCCATGCATCACATCACCTCAAATTCTATTCTGAATTGTAGTTCAATATTTCTGTCGAAGGTTTTGAGTTGACCGTTGTCCTTCCTAGCAGTTGTCTAGGTCTCATATCTATACACGTTAACAAGACATAAATTATTTGTCGAGAAATGTAACAGAAATTTCTGCTTTACAGGGACGATTTAATTTCCTCTCTTACTAAATGACTGTTAATAGCCAATTTTCTGAGAAACTTGGGTTTTCCAGTTTGCTGTAGGCATTGTTGTCAGCAAGAAGATTATCTTGTCAATGAACTTGTCATCAGAATGCAAACGAGTTTTAGTTTTATCTTTACTGACCTTAAGCATTATTGTCCTTTTCACTTTCTTCATGTTTTTATCATATTTATCTTATCTGCTCTAATAGCAAAAATACCCTACCCTAAAATGCAGTTGGGGAGACAGCGCATTTGTTTTATTTCAGACTATGCAACAGTTTTGCCAAATGTCAAACACCAGTGAGCACTTTTTCTCCACAATCGAAAACCACCATGTAAAACCAAGCCTGCCATCTCCTAGTGGTTCAACTTTTTCCATTCATTTGCAATCATCTCTACAGTTACTTCCAACGCATAAAAGAAAGATGACATTTTAACAAAACATCTTATCTTAAAACATCTTGTCTTTAAGCATCTTATCTTAAAGCACTCACACTTGCTTTGTTAGAACATTTCTGTATTCTACCTCATGTACACAATATACACCTCAACCTCAGCATCAGGACAACTCCCAAATATCCAGAAGTTCAATTCCTCTCTAATCAGCATCTGTAAGTTCTAATACATATTATACTTACATAATAAGTATATATGCACAGTTCAAAATTCTCAATTTTTAATCCTTTTTCATGTATCTTATGAAGAAGCATCTAAAAATCAACTTCTGCTTTGGACATGATTCATCATAAATGTAAAAATTACTCAGTTTTTCATATTACAAAAGTCCATGCAAATCAAGGACAATTTTCTGCAGAAATATTTCAGTGCGCTAGTGATACTGATTCTCACCATTTTCATATACTCAGCAGCAACATGAAATGCTGACAGGGCAAAATGAATTTTAAAATAATCTCCAAAATATTTTTTAATGTATTCATACAGAAATAGATGCTTAGTGATGCATAAAAGGACTACATTCATTTGCATGTATTATGAAAAGACTGCTATGATGCACCCTGGAGAGCCAACCAGTCTCAGAAAAAGGTTCCTGATGTCAGTAAGACAATTTTTACACTGAGAACATTTAAGGCTGCAGTTTGCAGTGACTGATCAGCTATCAACAAGGTGCTTGGAACAGTGTTTTTATAGGAAATGGTGTGAAAGTCGAGGGATAGCACCCCACAAGCATGTGACTGAGGGAGACTCTTTACAGACTCACAGAATCACAAGGTTGGAAAAAGACCTTTAAGATCCTGACTTGGGAAGGTAGCACAAAACCAGGGACCTGTTTAAGAAAAAGATTCTACCTTGAAGTTATGAGTGTGTGCTTGAGCCCAGCATAAACAGGGAGACCAGGTGCTGTTCAGATCTAACGTAAGTGGATACCCCAGGAGCAGTATCTACCTTTACAACACACAAATGAGAACATTAAATGATTGGAGAGCTAGTTAGCAGCATTTGTCATTTTTTCTTCTCTTAATTTTATTTTAAAGTGCCAGACTTCTAATTAAATTTAACACCTGTTTCCATAGCGGCATGGTTTGACAAGGCAAAGGTTTTTGTAAATCCTTGATAACAAGGTACAAAACTGAAAATCTCTCTTCCAAGTTATACCATACAGTCTGATTGGAAGATTGGGGGTCAGTTACTTGCCATCTTCAAGACCCCAAGTAAAAAGAGCCAAAGTTCATTCTCTGGAGCTGAGAGATCCTGGCACAGCACGGCTGTGTCACATGGCTGAATTTGTGTCTATTCCCAAAAATGGGAGCACATGCTGGCCAAAGGGAATACTAGCCCATGCCAAAATCACACCCATGCCAAAATCATGCTAAATATTACTTTTAAATGATGTAAGTGACATTGCCTTTACACACATATAGCAGATGTATGTTAGCCACAGGTGTGGCTAATACAGATGAAGCAGAGGGTGAAAACAGTTAAAACTGCTGTTTTCCTAATGAATCTATGAAAGTTTCAGCAGTAGTGCGTTTACTATAGTTTCATTTCTCCAGCATAGCCTCAGGCCTTGTTTCTCACACTGCTCCTCTCAATTTTTAAAATTTCTATAACCTTTTTTTTTTTATTTTATTTTTTTGAGAATTTCCTTTCCTTCTCGCTGGCTTACTGGGGAAAATAGAAGAGTTCAAAGGAAGAGAGGAACTGTTGAGGTTATTAATAAAAAAATGTCATCATGAAAGGAGCAGTTCTCCAGCTCTGCTATTTAAGCCTTGCAAGACAGGTTGCAGTAATGCAATCTCTTTTTCACATTTAGAGTCTACTTCTTTCTCACAGGCCTCATTTTTTTCTCTGTGAGGCATTTAATCTCTTCCATCTTTTTCCTCATTCATGACCTGGTATCCAATTACAGTAACTATTCTTGCTTCCTCATGTCAGCAATATCTTTTCAGTATTTATCATTTTCAAATAGTATCTCTTACCACAGACTTTCTTCATATTTTTAGCCTTAAAAAGCCAATTAAAATTCACAGGAGCTGATAAGTCTAACGTTTTCCACTGTTTTTAGCGATTTTCATCACAGTCGATTTTTATATGCAAATACAGTCTTCAGCTTGATATTTCAGAGTTAGGCAAAAAACACGGCCATTAGCAGCTTATGATTCCTACTGAAATTTGCCCCAGGTAAAATGTTTGATTCGCTGTAGCTGAAGATCAGAATGACTGCTATACTGAGTTTAAATAGCTATTTTTAATGCTTCGTTTGACATCTTAAAACCTGCAAGCCTGTCCATTTTTAACAGAGCTGGCAATTCTGACACGGGTAGCTGTCACAAGACACTGTTTTTTATTGTATTTTAAGCAGTTACTAATTGCCACCTTGAAGCTAGATGAACTTGAACAAACCAATAATATGCTTTAATTTAATTTATGTATAATAATTGCTTTAAATAAGGATAATTTATTCATTTTTTAAAAAGGTGTTCTGGGCTTCAGGTACTCATTGAGCAAAGTACATTTAAACTAGTTCAGTATTTTCTGGATCTCCCTATACTGCTGCATTTTTCAAGAAATTTGGGATGCCAATGAATATGGAGGCTAATGTATTCTTCATGTGCTAAAATTATAGTCATCAATTTATTTTTCCAGCCCCATTTCAGGAAATATACAACGTGTTATAACCTGCAAGAAAGTTACCAACTGTTCTGACTTAAAACTCGGGAAAAAAATATTTTTTGGGATTCTTTTCTAAATAATCTGAGAATAGAAACAACAAGCCTAGATACTGTAGTGAAAAGTCTTTGATTACATACTTGGGGATGGGTTTTTTAATACATTTCTTTAGTCACTGACATATGTCTTACCTGTTAGATTTTATGCCCAATAATACAATGTATAAAAATAAAAAGCGTGCAAAAGCAAATATCTAAAAACGGTTATCTGAAACAGTGAGTTTAGTATTCTAATTTATCTTCCAGTAAGTACTGTATTTTAAAACACAAACAGAAAAAGAAACAAAATACAAGAGCATCAAATTACTCATACTATTGGAGATAGTGATGGGAAATAGAGACAGTGTTGACATAGAAAGAGGAAATTGGATTTTTCATACGGGAAAAATGTAAAGTGATAATTTTTCAGAGGCCTCTTGGTATTATAAAGAATTCTTGCTGTTGGCAGCAGTTAGACTGTAATAGAGAAAAAAATACCAACATTTATTTTTTTTAAAAAGTCATATATATATTTGATCTGCATGGATTTTTAATTTATTTCAGAAATGGTAATTTGACAACTCAACACTAATTGAAATGTATCTAAGTTGCTAATTCAAGAAAGAAAAGCAAAATATTTAATTAACTCGCGGACTATGGAAGGCTTAAACACAGGTTTTTTTGTTATGTTTTCCTGATGTCTCTGAAAAATTGCTTTCACAGTTACTTATTTTTTCCTGAAAATACAGGTGATAAGGGCTTCAGTTGTCCCTTCATTGAGTCATTCTCTATCTTATCTTGGTTGCTAAAAATAAATTTGGAAAAAAATAACTGAGGATGAATTAAAATTGGTTTTATATTCTTTCATTGAATGTGATGTTGAATTATATTTAATCCAATTAAAAAGGGGGTTTATTTTATTTGAAATATATATATAAATTTTAATGCTTAACCAAAAAAAAAGGAAAAAAGAAAAAAAAAGAAAAAAGAGGCTTTTATTCAGAAATTTGCAAGTAAGGTAGCTGAAAATCATAATAATTTGCTCAGGAATTAAAACTCAGTTGTGAAGATGATGCATGGTATTATGCTCAACCCCATACCTCAGGAAAACATCCTTACTATACATGTAGCATTAAGGAAAGAGGTCTGATTCTTAATTCTTCCTGGCAATAACTACTTAGTTCCCTGAATAGACAATAAAAAATTTGAACTTTAATTTTCCCAAGAATTCTTTTTACAGTGCAGAGAGATGGCATTCAGATGGGGATTCCTTACCTCTTGGGGAGGGTGTAGCTAAAGACACATCTGTGGCATAGAATAAGTAGAAGAGCCTCATTTGTGTCATAAACATCTGAATCACACCTCATGTACTAACAGATCACATTTCCAAGATCAAACATGCCCAGAGAAGCATCTCATAACAACCTTCAGGGATCACTCACTCTGCCTGAGGTCCCCAATTTTTCGGCTCCTACAAGAAAGGAATGACATAATCATTTGTAAATATACTAGCCCCAAAGTGGAAATGTATTTTTGCCCCAAAAGCTCTGTTTCAATATTTTTAAAGTAAACCATTTAATCTAAACTCATAAATTGTTTCAGGAATGTCAAAATGACAATCTTTTGATACCCCTCCAGTGCAATTCCACATATTTAATCAAGACTTTTCAGGGAGTATTTAGTGCTTATATAGACCTTTTCAGACAGATAAGGAAGGCCTCTTCTATGAAGATTTCAATATTTTCCACTATTCCCATTTATTTTTTCAGCACTGAAACACCTCTCATATTGTTCATTCTTAAAACCTGACTTTAACTTCCAGTTATATATGGTAGAAATTAGAATTACTAATAAGATAATATGTTTAGAATGAACACTAGGTAAATCTGAGTTTTAAAATCAGCAATTTCAATACAACATACCGCAGCTCAAAATTATAATTCAATTACAACAGAGTAGGCTGAAAAAATGTGTATTTTATATCATACAAAATCAAAAGGTCTTTATTTGGAAATAAGAAATCAAGTAATTAGTATCTGAGAAATTGTTGAATGTTTGAGTAACTTACAGGACTTTGAACTTTAAAAAGCACTGTCTGCTAGAAGCAGTCCTCCAGCTATTTTTAAACAGTAATGAATACCTTCATGATGCAGTTAGATGACTATGTGAGCCACTTTCTTATTGTATTACCAGAATGCATCTGTGTATAGTATAGGTCATACATCAGGAGATGTTAATGGTAGGATGACAGATGAAAACTCATCCTCCAGTAAATCCGGTGTTATGTCTAAAAAATAATTTGGCATATTTTGTAATATTGTGCTGCTTTTTTTTTTTAAAGTTGCAGTTTTTCCTTAACCTCCTTCATTAGTCACTGCCGTTTCCCAATATGAGATTGCAAAAACATTAAAAAATACTTAAGATTCAATACTGTGGTCAATCACATCCTTCCTTAATATAAAAAGTTTTCTACAAAACTTCAGGTGATGACTTGAGAGTCTTTTCCAGCTCAGCATCTTGGATGCGATTGTTCAAATGTTTTCAAAAATATTTAAATTATTGAAACATCCCTGTGTATATTTATAATCATACAACCATTTACACTGGCAAGACCAGGAAAAATCATGTGGCCTGTCACAGTGCTTAGAACAGAGACAACTTTTATGTTAGAAATGTGGAAAATAAATTTCTATATTTAGTATTTGTCTTGAATTAACTTCTTTTTGAAAGTTAGTTCATGGCTATAGCTGAAGAGATAGAGTTCAGAATCATGATTGTTTGAAAAACAGAACTTTAAAATAAAGTTTATTTAAATCTTTGACTTTTCTGTCATAAATATTTGACTTTCCTCTAATTACTGTATTCTAAGAAAATATTATCAAATATATTTTTCTTTTCAGCTTTGATTTGCTTTTAAAATACTCTTGATGTGAAAACAGACTACAAAAGGAATCTCCTCCATTCAATCTTATTTTTAACTCTGGATAATACAATGTATATATGCTCATATTAACATTCAGGCTGTGTGATTCATTTGACCATGTTGCAGTAATTACTACGTTTTCACACTTGTCCTCCAGCATTATTGATTCAAATTCATCCCGTTTAGTAGTCATGCTCTTGGACAATAAGTAAAGAAAATCTGCTGCCTCAAAAGGATTTAGAGGCTAGGAATGGAGTTCCTGCAGCTTTTGCTGTAACTTCCAGAATTCAAGTTTTTATTAAAAAAGAAAGTTCCCAGAACATAAAATTTTAGGAAAAGACTTCACTGTGTACAATGTGTTAGGGAGTGTTCAGAAGAAAACATTGTTTCCAACAGAAGAGTAAATTCCTCACATTCATTTTACTGCATTGTTAAATATGAGTGTAATTACCTATACAAAGAGCCTATGATTGTCATAGCAGAACCAATAGACTATGGCACTTATCCACTGTGACTAACTGAATCTGCCACCTCTGAGACCCCATTCATTTGAAAATGTTTCTTAAACATAATAGAAACTTTGACTACACAGGGTTACAACACTTTATTTCTAAAGGTTTGCCTTTTTCTTAAGGGAAAAATAACAAGAGAAGAATTCCAAGTTTAGTCAACCGAAAACTGTTAGAATCTCCTTGAAAGTTGTCCGGCAGTGAAGATTTTTCAGCTTAGTGTATTTTGACTATCTAGCTTGCGTCTTAATAGAATCTTAGCACAAAGAAATCTGGAAAAAATGTGCATGAAATTTCCACAGAATTTCTAAAATGCTAAAGGAAAAAGATTTACTTATTTTCCCAATATGCACTTAGTCACCTGACATTTCCAAGGAACTGCTAAAGGAACTTCTCTATAAGTTATGTAATATTTTTCATTAACTCTTTACTTTTCTTGGCATTTAAAACTGCTTATGTTGCGACAAATATTATTTTGGGTCAGGAGCAGTGAACAGACACAGAGCAGAGAGCAGGAAGAAAATGAATTCCAGACCTTTCCATACTTGTCTCTCCCTACTTGGGTTTGACTCACAATTTGAGCTGTAATCAGAGTTTGAAAGCTCAGTCTTTGGCAATGTCAATTAGGTGGAAATGCACAGGGAAGAAAAGGAGACAGTATTACAGCGAGGGTTATGTACTAAGTGCAGGGGCAGGAGGGAGTTGAGGTGAAGTGAGATGTTACAGGCTGGGTCTTGCCCTGTGCATCAGCAGGGGAATCTGGGACAATTCTTCCCATTTCAGATGAGAGATCCAGAGGATGATCAACACTATAAGTTCTTGACTGTTTTGCTTGTCTGATGCACAACTTAGAATGAAAGGAAATGAAGCAGCACTAAACATAACTTCTTGCCACAGTTGCTTTTTCAATACAAGTCCCATCTTATTGAAAACCCTGTTCTGTCTTCCCATTTACACTTCTCAAAGCAAAAGGCTTCTAGTGGAGAATCCCCTTCAAATAGACAATACAACAATGCACCATTCCACAGGATCACTGATAACTGATACGATTCTTCATATTTATTCTCTGTAGGCCACTTAATTTTATGTACTTTCTAATGGGTGCTCTTCTAACCAAAAGCACCTTGATTCAATGCAAAATTCTTAAGAGTGGAAAACTCTGATTTTACTATTACTAAGAAAAAGTATATATATTTCAACTGCCCAAAGTTTGGAAATGAGTAGAATTTATAATCAGGGAGGAAAAATAATGGCTGGTTAATTTTTACCTAATTTTCCTATGATCTGCTTCAGAAATTTCCATGCAATATAGTCATGATTATTGGTATCATAATTGGGAAACATATTCCGTTAAAAATATATTTAAAACCAGTTGAAGTGCATCAAAACCAAAGAATTTAAAAAAAAATTATTTTGTGAGTGATTGCTTACAGTGATATATTATCTCTGTCCACAAAGTGTAGAGTTACATTTTAGAAAAAAATATAAAACCCCAAAAGCATTAGCACAGTGGGACACCAAGACCCTTGCCCAGGGTTCTACAGTAGCAGATATGTAATAAGTTATGAGGTCTACTTGTACTCTATGACCTTTATGCATCCATGCTTCCGAATTTTTTACTCTCAAAAATGATGTAGCAGCAAACAAGTTTTTTGGGTTTCATCCCTGGCCCATGTTAATTTCACAGCTGCACTCAGCAATTTTTCAGGTAGTACTGCTTGATATAAATCAAAATCATGTCAGGGATTATGGAAGAAATGTAACAGTGTAGCAAGTGAAGTACCACTGCATGGGAATTTTGCCTGGCACTGTACAATTTTCCAGTATAAAAGCAGCCCATATGTCTCTTTCCTTAATCTGTTTAGGCCACTTTAAAATCTTGTGATTTTTAATGGATGTACATACAACTAGAAGTTTTTACCTAGGAGATGTTCATCCATCACTTTTACATTAATTGCTGCTAGGCAATGTAACACTGTATACAGCTAAGTGGCAAAAGACAGGCCTCCTGGTGAAACACTCAAATCATCCAAGTCTATTTCTAGCTAGTTAAATATCTAGCAGTTCACAGAATAGATCCAGCTCACCAGTATAATATCCCCACAGCCTTTATATCTTCTGCTTACAAATTAATAAAACAAGACTCTAGCATATTATATAAAAATGTAAGTTTGCAGTTAGAATTCTACCTCTGGTGAATGTTTATCCTGTTAGCTTCAGACCTACACAAGTTTTATTTTAAATAAAGTTGAAATATAAAAAAAAACCCAAACCCCAAAACAATTGAACTGTAGGAAAAATCTAGCCAATGAAGTACTGCAATCCCACTTAAAATGTCCCTGTTGCTAAATCTTCCACTACATTTTCAGTTTACATCATCATGCAGTGACAAGTGGCATAAACCCCAGTATTTTTTCTTAATTTTTCTGCTGTATAGAAAGAGTCATTTTCATGCATACAATATTATAGTAACCATAATATAACATAGGATTCCTTCTTGATCAGAGTTTTCTTCAGAGGAGACTAATATTCATGTTAACTTCTGGTGAAAATCAAATAAGAGATTTCTAAGTGGTGCTTCTAATTAAGAGCAAACATAGAGTGGTAAAAGTAACTCTGTGGGAAGAATAGGAATTACCCTGTTTTTTGTTTTCTTGCAAAAGAAAATTTCATACTTTGAGGACCAAAAAAATAGACACGGACCTCTGCCACTGACAAGATTACTATGTTTAGGTAATACAGACAGACTCCAAGATAGGGCACAGTCTCTGCTGATTGCCTCAGCACTTTTCCATCACAATGACATATTCCTATACAAAGTAGGATATGTCTTGGAATATGTTTCATCCCCTCCCTGTGCCTTCCTCACCTTCTGTTTGTCTACACAAAAGGAAAGCAGTGACAGAACCTAAAAATGCCAGCTGTCAATCATATGTAGTAGGGATGCATACATATTTTATTTGTTTCTGTTAGGTTTAGTTAGATGTGATAAAGTTATTTATTTGCATTAATTTATTTTCCCTTCAGATTATAGATAGTTTATTTGCATTTACAAATATTCATACTTTTTTCTTCTTTTGTACCCTCTATTGGAGTCTTCATTTCATATGTTCTCAAATTATTTAATTCTTAAAAATGGTAACATGAATGTAAATAATTAATATATTTTTTACAGCTATAGTTTATACTAACCACCTGGTTTACAAAATTTTAAAAAAACCCAACCCAACAAACCACCAACAGAAAACCCCAACCAACCCACAAAAGAAGACAACTACAGTAAAAATTAATTGCCCAAGGCAGCTCAAGTATACATACTGAATTACTGCTTATAAGCACTATGGTATAGCAAAATCAATAAATTAAGCTCTCACAGTACTATTTTATGTTGGTTCATGGGGGGTTTTTTTAGCATTATTTAATTATTTTCAAAGAACCTTTCCATGTTAGGAAGAAATAAATAAAAGTATTCAATCAATAATATGTTTCTCTTTGATGTTATCATAGCTCCTTTACTTTTATCAGGGTATGAAATGTTTATGGTTAAACAAAGCTTGCTGAATGTTTATATGATTTATCAGCTTTAGGCAGGTGGTTTCTTTTCTGAAAGTAAACTGAAGACTTGGGCTCTGATCCAGGCTAGCCTGCAAGAACATACTTAATTTTAAGCACAGAAGCAATGTCCTTAAAGCTATGAAGTTATGTGCAAAAAACTTTTTTGTTTTTTCTCTTGTCTGGATCAACACTTTAATTGGTAAGAGATGCCAGTCCAGTTCTGTCTCTTTTGGCCTTTCCATCCTTTTTTTTTTTTCCCCTCTATTACTCGGGAAAACAAAATTGTCTTAATTGTGATATAGTGTTAAATCCTATAGAGGAATGTAAAAGCTTTGCCAGTTCATACTGCAAACTGGGCAGACACCTGGAAACTTTATCTTTAGTTCTCTACACATCAGCTTGTCACCATTTTTCAACGGTAATGAAACTGTAAGTGGGAGCCTAACTCACCATAATCAACATACACCTGCTTTCTGTTGGGAAAAATGCAGCACTTGATGTGGTGGCTTTTTAACCTGCAAGATGGTGATAAACTTGGATGCTGTAAACATTTGAATTTTGCAAACTCTCCCTCACTGTTCGTAAATTGAACATGAGCAGCAGGCCACTGGCACACACATCTCTTTCAGTGATGATAGTCTGGAGTGTCACTGGTAAAAAAAATATAGTCCAGGCCAGTAAGGATACAGAAATCTTACTAATTCTTTCATACAGAAAACATTACTTATGATTCTAATGTGAATATTCATGTGTTTCCACACTGTAAGTACATGTGAGATCATCAAAAACATATATTGGACAAGTCCAGACAACTACATAAGTCTATCACGGTCTTTAGAAGAACAATGTCCTCATGGCCCCCAAGCCCATGCACAAAGCACAGCACATCATGCAGACTGAAGTCTTGAGGTAAAAACCAAACAAACAAAAAAAACCCAAACCAAACAAAAAAAGACATAGAGGAACAACTAACTATGAGAAAAATAAAGTTATTGTCATTGCTTAGATACACATTAAGTCAGAGAATACATTAATTGAATCATTCCTAATTAATTCTAGGAATTAGACTACATTCACCTGAAACGGGATGATAAAAGAAATTCCAAAATTTGTCTATGGGAAATACCTTCTTGACAACAAATTCAGCACTGGGGATTTAAGGATCAAGCTCCAGCTGGGTTTTCATTGCCTATAGGAACATGACTAACATCTTGTCGCTACTTGTGAGCAACCTCTGACCCTTTATGCTATCTTATCGTCCCATGCTACAAAGTGAAGACAGGTATCAAAAGGTAAATAAAATATTCTTGGACACAGTAGCTGTCTACCCAAAGAAGTAAAGCTTTAGATTAATATGTTCCCAGACATATCACATCCAACACAATCAACAAAGAGAGATGACTCTTCTAACCCCTCTTGTGTGGGAGGCATCCACATATTCATGTGCTTTAGTCTCTGACATTACCATGATCCTCTACACACCCTACTGTTGTTTATATGAGTTATATTCTCCACTGAAAAAAAAAAAAAATTGTTTCTTTTCCATAGCAATCGTGTGGACTGAGCATAAAGATTTCTTTCTCTAATGTTTGATATCTTCCTATAACCAGAATATCTGAGTTCAAAAGTGATCAGCTAGTATTTGAGATCTTAAAAGTCTGCTTTTCTGAAGGGACTAAAACCCACTAACTGTTGCTAGTTTTAAACTGCTTTATTTTTGGTTTGATATGTATTTCTTAAAGGAGTGGGAGAGGAGCAGTTCATTTCCCAGAACGTTGTTTAAAAACCCATAAGATTTCTAGTGTTGACTTGCTATTAATCCATGACCCGTTGCAGCCCCTAGGAGTTGTGACCATTTCTGCCTTTTTTGGTTTTGGGAGTTTTTTTTGGTGCACTCAAATATGATGCAAGTATTCATTGTTCCAAATGTATCCTAGACACTCTCTGAGTAACTCAACTGCTGAGGCCCTGCTAATCTGATCAGGACTCTGGACATCATCTTGCATTATGTCAATAACAGTAAACTAGCAAGCATTCAAATGTTCCCTCCTTTAGCTAGCCTAAATATGGAATGTGTGCAGTAACACTTGATAACAATAATATTATGCACAATGATGTTATGCACTAAAGAATTCGTAACATATCTTCCAAGCTATAAGGTCAAATGCAAAAAAAAAACCCAAAAACAAACCAACTAAATGCATTTAAATATATTTCCAAATGTAAGTTTGCTAGTGCTTTTCTTTGTCCTACATTCTAATACCGTTTTTCCATGGTCCACTGCCACTTTCAGCACACTGTTAAATAGACTAACTCAGGTATTATTTTACCTGTCTTGCTCATCGTGTGGCCTTCTGGCTAATATGCGTCACACCATTAAAAAAATATAATGATTAAATATCTCTTTAGTTTTTCTATGGCAGCGATCACTACAGTGTCTGAATGTTTCATAAATATTAATGGGACTCTTCATAGCATCTTAGTAAGAGGAAGGGGTGGCAATCTTGTTAAATAAAACTGAGGGGAATTACAAAGAAGCACAATTTGAAATCAAACTTATTAACACAGTTAACATTAATGCATGTTCTATTTTCAGAGCAGTTCTTGCAGACAGCAACTGCAGCTGTGAGCTCTCAGCAGTTCTGAAGATAACGTTCCCCAAGTTAAGCCTGCAGAAAATGTGGGAGGCATCATTAATGACCAGTCTTTTAAAACTTTAGCTGTCAATGACTTAAAATATTGCCACAGATTTTTTTTAGTAGAGGTTGAAACAGGGTTAATTCATCAGGACACTATTTATTCCAGTTAACCATACTCTGCCTCCTCATTCAGTATACAGTACCTTGTTTTGGAGGAAAAAAGGCTGATACGGGTGACATTCATTCTCTAGTACTGATTCAGCCTGACAGCTTGCCATTCTCTCATTGCAGGGAGTGTGACATTGTTATCATATCACACATATTTCAATAAAGGCTCTGTTCGGAACTACCAGTCTGTCCTGAACTTCTTGCTACTCATCTCAGTTTCATTTTCCTCATACAGGAAATCTTGAATTTTCTCTTCTCAGACTCCTCATTTCAGAGCAAGGGTCCTTGCTCAGGCTACACTAACAGTGTGGCAATCTCTAATCACATGTTTTTTCTCTGAGCATCTCCCTCTCAGATGTCTGCTTTCTGCTAAAGGCTCTTCCTCTTCCTTGCTGTAAGAGTGAGATCTGAGCAGAGGGAAGACAGGGCAGCACCCCAAAACATGGAGTGGCAAAGAAAACCTTGGGCCTCAGGTTGACTAAATGTATATTTTCAAAATACATCACAAAATGGGGATTAATTTTAATAGAGAAAGCACAGTTCTAGTACAAATTCCACCTTACACACTGAACTGGGTACTGGAAACGTTTCTGGAATTTATGTTGTGAAAGTCAATATAAATATCTCCATGTTCATGGAGGAATATTTTATTTAATTTTTTTATTGAAAGAATAGCGAAAAAAGAAGACAAAAAAATTCCAACTGAACTATCTCAGATTTGGTTCAATAAAGTTTAGAATAACAATATTTAAAATGATTGAAAACAAGGTCAGATAGCTTTAACGAGAGAATCTTTACTAGCATCAACCCTAATACTTCTAAAGAAATATTTTAATACTTTCTCCACTAGTACAGATGTTGCTAGACCCATGTTAAAGATTCATATGATCCAGGAGAAAGGACCAAAAAAAAAGACATCTGAGACATCTGTGAAGGTTCTTTGTCACAAAGAACAACTAGTCTGAAGTACCTGAATGTCAATTTAAAACAAACAAACCGACCAAACCAAAACAAAAAACCCAAACAAACCAACCTTAATGTAACTCTGAGTCATCAAATACTCTTGTTATCTAAACCATGTTTATGTCAACAGACCTGTTTCCCTCTAACCTTGCCAAGTCAGAGAAAACTCACTCTCACGTATGCAATGTGCTGGCCATTCACCAGACCTTCTTCTGAGTGTCCCTGCAAAACCAAGGCTTACACAGCTTCTTCTAGGAACTCAAATTTGTACCAAAAGCATTGCTTCTCATTTTCCAGTGGAGCTCAGGAAATAGATCTGCATCTCAGTTTGAAACAGCGATAAACCACTTTTGGCAAAAGGAAAAAAGGTATCACCGAATATAAATGAACAGAGTATATTTAAGCTGTAAGTGCATGTTTCCTATTCAGTAACTTTTGTGAATCAATGAACAGCATTCTGGATTTTTCAGGAAGACCTAATTCTTCCTGTGCTTTTATCAGCCTTTCAACACCTAGGTCTTCTTGTGACTGTGGTTCTTAGTCACTCCTGTATGCATTGTCTTACAGCCTTTTTTTCTTTCTTCCCCATGACAATCACTTGATTTTTTTAAATAACATGGCAGCAGATATCTCACCAGATAGTGACTTAAAGACATTCTTAAAAATGTATATAACCTTTGACTAGATTTAATGTATCCAAGACATTTCTACATTTCTGATAACTTCCCTAAAACTAAAACAATATTCTCCTAATACTAAAGCTCCAGCTTTTCAGAAAATGAATAACTCATCTGCTAGTTTAAAATGTACTATCTTAATATTCATTTACTCAGGCCAACAGACCTTAAATTATTCCTGATTTTGTATTCAAAAAAACATTTCAAGAGGTATTTTCACGATTACCAAATTACATTAGCTCTGCTTTTTGGCTTCTGCAATTAATAACTATAGTAGTTAATAAAAGATCCATGCAAAGTGTGGGAGAACAGAATGGATTAATCAAAGGCATAAGATATTATATATTTTCCTAGCATTTTCCTAAATTTAATGAATAATTAGCATTTCTATTAATTATTTACCTCATATTCTACTGGCTCTAAGGATAATTTCCCAAAGTCTGTATTTATAGGAAATTGGCATTTCATGCAGTAGCTATCAAATGGTGCCATATGTGCTGCCTTTTGTAAGAGAAATAATCATCTATCTTTGGAAACATTTGTTAAAATGTAAGATAAATACAATTTAATAAAGAGTTCAACTAAAACCGAATTTAATGTTCCCTTTTTAATTCTATTCCATTCAAGCTTTTATGCCAGCTTCATCACCATTAGACTATATGAATGCCTACCAATTTTGCATTATTAGTGCACTGGATTCATCCCAATTACCTTAAAGCATCTGAAACATAGGTATATAGCTACTCGAGTATCATCTGACCATGCAGTCATAACTAGTCACCATCTAGTCATTAAAGCACCCCCAGAGATTGATTCACCCCACCCTCAGTTTGCTACCTCAAATAGAAAGGATGAATTGTTCTATGAAGGTTCCTACTCACAGTAAGCTAAAACATTTGCAAACGTTTTTGTTTCCATCATGCTTCAGCATTGTGACTTCCTCAGGTGGTCAGAGAAAGCACATGCACATAGTATTTTCCCCTCTTTCCCGCTGGACCCAGGACCATGTATCATGTAAAGTGTACGAGTCTGATGTGTGGCTGAGGGGGGCCCTCCCGTTGAGTCAAGAGGTTCAGAAAGGAACCCTTGCTTTCTAAACTCCTTCTCAGAAAAGAGCCTCTCAGAGAGGACCTAGGTGAAGTTAGGTCCTGTCTTAGTCCCCGACTTGGCCAAATGGCTTATGCCTAAAGGACTATGTATGTAACCACATACCAGAGTCAATGTTTTCCTGTTAGAGCCCTGGAAAGACTTTCACTGAGACAGTTTCACAAAGCTGAAGCTAATAGAAAGTTTATTAAAACGACAGATATAAAGACTTAGGAAGTTCTGTTGATAAATGCACTTACTGCAGTAGTGCTAATATGTGACTCTGATTATAATTACAATGCTAGCAAAATGCTAGAAAAAAATATTCTCAAAAATATATTCTCAAAAAAGGGGTGAAATTGTAATTTCTTACCAAGAAGGCGTCCTTGTCTTGTGTGGAGGACAAGGAGCACAGTCCATTGATGGAGTTTGGGTCTTCAAATTCTTTCCCTCCAGGGGTAACTTGCTCAATATCCTTTCTATCCCAGTCTTAGCTGTTTCCTCCCAGGGGTGCTGTTTAACATGATTTTGATGGAGATTGAGTACTGTACTCATACATGTTTAGCATATACTCCTTTTATCTCATTAGAATATGTAGGGATGTCAACTTTAATACAAATTTCTAAAGTGATTATTAGAGTTTAATTCTAAACTTGGTGCAGAAACCATCTATCCATTTATTCTGCAGTATCTAGCTGCAACAGGGCCATCCTGCTGCTGTAAGACTCTCTCTTTCAACTGCTCACACCAACCTTGCAGATCTGCATCCACAACGTTCTTATAAGAGGTAAATGGAGACCAGTGTTTTTAACCTCTAAGGTGCAATTCCCACAGCATGTCACCAAGAACCTTGAATACAACAGTACCTCTGTAACTAGTGCCATATTCTGCTGTGAGACCTATTATATTTTTTCTCTGTAATGTTTTATTATTTTAAAGCATTTCATATCTTTTCAATTTCTTCTGTGTTTTAAAGTGGACATAGGTAAGGGCTGGAGGTGAACTGATAACAGCATATAATGACCCATCTCAATCAGATTGATGTGTGATGAGACTTGGAGTCAGAGAAATTAAATATATGGTATATGGTTTATGATTTCACAGAGACTAGAATTAAAGGTTTGGTGCTCAAAAGCATGGCTGTACAGACATGGCAATGTCACACTTCTGGATAGTCTTTAACTATTTATGAAATTCTGGTTTGGAATTTGAATGTAATGGACCTAGAGACTGTATCTAATTTTCACCTTGTCATAATGGAAAGTAAACTCAAGGTCGCAGGAATGCAAGTAAGCCAAACACATAGAGAGGTAAAAAGAGAGTTAGATACAGAAAAATCACCCCCACTCAGCAATCTGAGCCTGCAAGGCTATGAGAACCTCAGTGAATTACAGTTATGAGAATCACAGGAGAGAAGATCACTCCTGACAGTCCATGGTAAAAGAAAAAGGGACAATTTAATTAATTTGAGACAGTATTAAAAACATGAACAAAATGCTTACCACTTGACCTTAGTATTCATATACCCCAACAAAATTTCATAGGTACTATTTATCAACATGAAGTCAGCAGTATTACAGAATAAAAATTTTAAAGGCCTGAATTACTTTACAATTTTAAAATGATTCTTTTAATCTTTGTCCTTATAGGCCACTCTGTGTTAATAGAGATGACTTAAGTTAATATGTATAAAAAATCCAAACTCAAAGGTAAAATTGTACAAAATACAGTCCTTGTATATGCAAGCTGGATAGATGTAGCAATTAAATATTAAACTTTTTTTGTGTGTGTATAGTAAAGATGTCTGATGACCATTTGAAGGACTGATGAGGACTGATGAGGATCAATATTCTGAGAAGTTTGTCTAATTTAGCTTGTGCTACATTAGCACAACTGTTTGTTGCCACTCCACAGTGCTCTGCACAGAAGACAGTGTATTTTGACGCTTTTTATAGGTTACACTATTCAAATTTCGAAGTGCTCAGAAGTTTCAGTGACTTTTCTCTCACCTAGACTTTCCAATAGCTTTCTGATTTCACCCCTTTCCATGAGACATTTTAAACTTCTTCCTCTATATTCATATCCCAGAACATCCTAAATTTCTTCATGGTCTTCCCACTATCCTCAGTGAAACGTTCTTCTACTTCTTTGCCAAACTTTCTACTAATCCCCAAGTTCCTACATGAAAAAGACAACTCTCTAACCAGCTCTGAATTGAATTTTCTCAGCTTACAAATCTCGTTTCTATTTAATGTCCTTTTGTAGTAGCTATTGAGTTAAATTTTTTATTCTCTGGATCTATCATCTGCTTTTCTTTGATTTCATTAAAGAGCATAACCTGAATTGAGGAACAGCTGAGGCTCATCACAATGTGTCAGGGCTATTGTTCTTAACTGACAAGGAAAAAAGAAGAAGACACAGAAGAAAACAGGATATGAAAGTCAGTGGAAGGAAGGGGATTGGAGACCAAGTAAAAACTTACATAGAAGCATTCTCTGTGGGATTAATATCCAGCACAGGAAAATCAACTATGATAATTCTGAACTTGAAAAGGTAAAGGGGGTACCAGAGAGGATGTCAAAGGAATTGAGAAGATTTGTTTTTTCCATCTCTAAAGCTTTGTCTTTGCTACACGGGGACATGGGGGAGAAGCAGACGTGTCTAATCTTAGGCGTTGCAGTTATACCACAAGGCTTCTGCTCTGCCTTTAAAAAACTAGCTTATTTCAGCAATAAATCTATCATAGGAGCTGCAATCCTAAAAGTGCTGCTGCAGAAAACAAAACCAAAAAAAGAATAACACTTACTTTATGCCTTTCTGGGTTATTTTTTATTTGGAGGGGGTTTGGTTTGGCTTTGATTTGGGTTTTATACATGCAGCTTAGCAAGCTATAAAAAATCACTGAGTAAATATATTTATGCTTTTCTAGAATTTCTCTCTTAAATAAGCATAAATCTCTTTTTTTTTCCACTATAGTTCCATTAATTATATTTTATTTGTTATTTAGAAGCAAATAGCATCCATGTTTCAGTCAATGTCATGATCATTTGCCCAGTTATACACTGGATTCAGAAATGACCAGTGACTTATACAAAAGCTGAATCATTGTTTTAGCAAAAAAAGAATGTAAAAACATATTGCTAAACTGAACCAATGATGTAACATTCCACGTGAGCTTCATCTTTGTTGTAACAAACTGATTCACAAAAATCCCTAACTATTTGATTGCTTAGAGTCTGTCAGATTTTATATTTCTTACTACTGAATCTACACTCATTTAAATATTAACCACTAGATCAGGTCTACTATCTGCTCAAAGGAGACCTATTCATCTCACTGCTAATTTGATGTCTAAACTCATTTGTTAATGGTCATCTGAGGAGTATTGCTGTGTCCCTTTTTCATAAATCAAGCTAGCCATCCTTATTTAAGGAAGGTAAAAAGCATCTAATTCTAGGAGATACTAGTTTCCGAATCACTCCATTTCATAAGCACCTAGCTGAGGGATGTCTGCACAGGTTCAAGAACTCAATCCCAGGAAGAAGAACTAATGAGAATTCATCTCTTCAGTTTTTCCAAAATTCTTCTGTAAGTTCACTAAAAAATGCTTGATTAAAATGATTCAAAATTTCTTTGTAGATCTGAGCTCAGTCTGCAGAATGAAATCCAGAAACCTGGATGAGGTAGTATTACAGGTTTTTTAAAGAGTGCCTCTCTTCAGAATAGGATCAAGATCAACCAGAATGATACCAGATCTGCCTATAATGACATCTTCAAGAAACTACAGGATGACTTTGCAGGTTAGCAGCTAGAGCAAAGACATGGAAAGAGTGGTGTTTAGCCCCTGCTTCCATGACTGTCAATATAATTTAGGTAATAATTCTGAAATATTCTTAAAGGAGTGAGCTATCTCTCTACTCAGCTGCTGCAGAAAATATGAAGAAGGAGAAACATGAAATGACTTTTTGAATTAAAATAGGTGCAAAACCAGTGTTTTGAGGAAAATCTACAGGTATGTGTTTGATCAAGTCACTCTCTAGTTATTTTTTCCAGAAAGACGCCTACTCAGCGTTTTGAAGATCGAAGTATATTTAAAAAAAAAGAAAAGAAAGAATAAAGCATATCTGAATGGTTTTGTTTCAAAGCTAGCACTGTGCCATTCATCCCCAAATGTGCTCATACTGCTACTGTGTTGTCTACCTGAACACTAAGGCACAGCACCCTGGTAAGTTCATTCATTAATATACTAAAGTCTCAATATCTCAGTATATATAGAATCATAGAATCACAGAATTGTAGGGGTTGGAAGGGACCTTGAGAGATCATCGGGTCCAACCCCCTGCCAAAGCAGGCTCCCTAGGACATTTCACTCAGATAGGCGTCCAGACGGGTCTTGAATATCTCCAGAGAAGGAGACTCCACCACCTCCCTGGGCAGCCTGTCCCAGGGCTCTGTCACCCTCACTGTGTAAAAGTTCTTCCACATGTTGGTGCGGAACTTCCTGTGCTCCAACTTGCAGCCATTGCCCCTTGTCCTGTCTCCACAGACCACTGAAAAGGGGCTGGCTGATTCCCCCTGCATCCCCTGCTTAAGATAATTGTAAACATTAATTAGGTCCCCCCTTAGTCTTCTCTTCTCAAGGCTGAACAGTCCCAATTTTCTCAGCCTTTCCTCATAGGGGAGATGCTCCAGGCCCTTAATCATCTTTGTAGCCCTTCTTTGGACTCTCTCCAGGAGATCCCTGTCCTTTTTATAACAGGGAGTCCAGAACTGGACACAATACTCCAGGTGGGGCCTGACCAGGGCAGAGTAGAGGGGGAGGATCACCTCCCTCTGGTTGAGGTAGGGGAGGTCCAGGAGCGGCTCAAAGGGATAAACGCACACAAATCCATGGGACCGGATGGGATACATCCACGTGTGCTAAGGGAGCTGGCGGAGGTGATTGCTGAGCCGCTCTCTATCATCTTCAACAGGTCCTGGAGAACAGGAGAAGTGCCTGAGGACTGGAGGATAGCCAATGTCACTCCAGTCTTTAAAAAGGGCAAGAAGGAGGATCCCAGCAACTATAGGCCAGTCAGCCTCACCTCTGTCCCCGGAAAGGTAATGGAACAGCTTGCTCTGGATGCCATCTCCAAGCAATTGGAAGAGAAGAAGGTCATGAGGAGTAGTCAGCATGGATTCACCAAGGGGAAATCGTGCTCGACCAATCTCATAGCCTTCTCCGATCTCATCACCGGCTGGGTAGATGGAGGGAGAGCAGTAGATGTCATCTACCTTGACTTCAGCAAGGCTTTTGATACTGTCTCCCATGACATCCTGATAGCAAAGCTGAGAAAGCATGGGATTGATGAGTGGACAGTGAGGTGGGTTGAGAATTGGCTGTCGGACCGAGCCCAGAGGGTCGTGATTCGTGGAGTGGAATCTGACTGGAGGCCTGTGACTAGCGGTGTTCCCCAGGGCTCGGTGTTGGGTCCAGTCCTGTTTAACATCTTCATTGACGACCTTGATGAGGGAATAGCCTCGACCCTCAGCAAGTACGCCGATGACACAAAGCTGGGAGGAGTGGCTGACACGCAGGAACACTGCGCTGCCATCCAGAGAGACCTGGACAGGCTGGAGAGCTGGGCAGTAAGAAACCAGATGAGGTTCAACAAAAGCAAGTGTAAAGTCTTGCACCTGGGAAGGAACAACCGTTTCTATCAGTACAGGCTGGGGGATGACCTGCTGGAGAAGAGCTCAGTGGAGAAGGACCTGGGGGTCCTGGTGGATGACAGGTTGGCCATGAGCCAGCAGTGTGCCTCGGTGGCTAAGAGAGCCAATGGGATCCTGGGGTGCATCCGGAGGAGTGTAGCCAGCAGGTCAAGGGAGGTGATCCTCCCCCTCTACTCTGCCCTGGTCAGGCCCCACCTGGAGTATTGTGTCCAGTTCTGGGCTCCCTGGTATAAAAAGGACAGGGATCTCCTGGAGAGAGTCCAGAGAAGGGCTACGAAGATGATAAAGGGCCTGGAGCATCTCCCCTATGAGGAAAGGCTGAGAAGATTGGGACTGTTCAGCCTTGAGAAGAGAAGACTAAGGGGGGACCTAATTAATGTTTACAATTATCTTAAGCAAGGGATGCAGGGGGAATCAGCCAGCCCCTTTTCAGTGGTCTGTGGAGACAGGACAAGGGGCAATGGCTGCAAGTTGGAGCATAGGAAGTTCCGCACCAACATGCGGAGAAACTTTTTCACAGTGAGGGTGACAGAGCACTGGAATAGGCTGCCCAGGGGGGTGGTGGAGTCTCCTTCTCTGGAGATATTCAAGACCCGTCTGGATGCCTATCTCAGTGAAATGTCCTAGGGAGCCTGCTTCGGCAGGGGGTTGGACCCGATGATCTCTCGAGGTCCCTTCCAACCCCTACAATTCTATGATTCTATGATTCCTTTGACCTGCTGGCCACACTCCTCCTGATGCACTCCAGGATCCCATTGGCTCTCTTAGCCACCAAGGCACACTGCTGGCTCATGGCCAACCTGTCATCCACCAGGACCCCCAGGTCCTTCTCCACTGAGCTCTTCTCCAGCAGGTCATCCCCCAGCCTGTACTGATAGGAACAGTTGTTCCTTCCCAGGTGCAAGACTTTACACTTGCTTTTGTTGAACCTCATCTGGTTTCTCCCTGCCCAGCTCTCCAGCCTGTCCAGGTCTCGCTGGATGGCAGCGCAGTGTTCCTGTGTGTCAGCCACTCCTCCCAGCTTTGTATCATCGGCACTTGCTGAGGGTGGATGCTATTCCCTCATCAAGGTCATCAATGAAGATGTTAAACAGGACTGGACCCAACACCGAGCCCTGGGGAACACCGCTAGTCACAGGCCTCCAGTCAGATTCCACTCCACGAATCACGACCCTCTGGGCTCGGTCCGACAGCCAATTCTCAACCCACCTCACTGTCCACTCATCTCTCCCATGCTTTCTCAGCTTTGCTATCAGGATGTCATGGGAGACAGTATCAAAAGCCTTGCTGAAGTCAAGGTAGATGACATCCACTGCTCTCCCTCCATCTACCCAGCCTGTCATGATATCGTAGAAGGCTATGAGATTGGTCGAGCACGATTTCCCCTTGGTGAATCCATGCTGACTACTCCTCATGACCTTCTTCTCTTCTAATTGCTTGGAGATGGCATCCAGAACAAGCTGTTCCATTAATTAATTGGTCATTTTAAATAAAACAGCTGCACAGTAGTATTTGTATTATTATGTAGCAGCCCCATACAAGTAGCAATGAGAAGTTTCATGCCTGTATTTCAGATTCTGTCCTCCAACATTTAGTGAGTCTAAATAATAGATTTCTGTACCCAAAATTATATCGACTTTATATAACTTGGTAGGTCCACCAAATCAGTTCTAGCAACCTCTAAAATTCTCCCTGTTTCATCTTGCAAAGAAGCTTTTGTTCTTATATAGAAAAGACCAGAAACTCTCATTCAGGACTATCAAAGAAAGATTTAGCTCCAGGGTACTTGGACAATCAATTACTGCTTAATTAGGTTTATAATTACTAGTGACTCTCTTGTTATAAAAAGCTGCTGGTATTGATGCGATGCTTGAACTTATCCCTGTATCATGAGTATGTGGTAGTAAACATCAGCAATACAAGTTGCACATCAGTGCTAATGTTTACTTAGATCTAGAAAGGAATTAAAACACTAGTATTGAAGTGGCAGAACAGGACAAACTTTGTCTTGTTCTAGGAAATAGCATTCTGGATTTTTATTTTGGTAACCTTCTACTGGGTTCCCAGGGAGCTTGATGCAGTCCAGCCAACACCCAATATACAACTGGAGTTCCTACAGGAGCACTTAAAAGGACTTCAGGGAGTAACACCCAGAACAGCGGTCAAATGTAGACATAGCTGAGAAAGCAACACAGTGCCTGGCTCAGGCACCAGCTCTTTCAGATACAGCAGATAAACATGGGATAACTAAAATTAGACTGAGCTAATCACCACATGTCCATTTAAAAGTCATATGAGAGACACTGATGTCCCTGAAAAGGATTCACCTCATCCAAGAGGCATCTGAAATATGTGGGACTAAATGGTTCAGAAAGTGCCTACTTTTCTCCTTTGAACAGGTTGGAGTGGTTAGTTCAGATTCTGATGTCTTTCTTTTATGTGCCTAAAAGTGCATGAGATTAATTCCATTCTAAATGTTCCTTGCCTATATTCCTGGAGGGGTCTGATTGGACATTCCTTTTCAGAGCATGCCTAATCAGTATTGACAGTTTTAAGCCGAGTATAACTGGGAATGACTCATGTTTTATCTAATGTCTTAATGACTAAAACAAAATATCATGCCTGTGCCAACTCACTCATCATCCTAAAATTTTCCACTTTGGAGGAAATAATTTGGATCATATTGCTGTGGGCTATTTAGGCATTAAAAACTCATGTCAGAAGTGAACCTCTTATGTTAGGGCAACTCCTCCTTGAGTTTGCAATTTAACATAATAGTCATCTGAATAGAGGGTGAAAATGTATATAAAATATGGTGTAACATGAAGAACTGGGGAGAAAAAGGAGGAGCCAAATGTGGATTCCATTCCTCACTAAATTTAACATTTATGTGGTGTATAGGGGGAAAGAAAATAGAATAATCTGAGTAGAAGCAGAAAAGATAGATTAGCTGGAGGGAAAGCTTTATTTTCTCTTCCCATTCAAAAAGAAGGATATTAATAATGTGGAATCTGTGTGGAGGTAAACAAATAATGAGCCATTGTTTAAAGAGAGGTACATGAATGGAAGAAAACTTATCTTACTTTACTGTGAGGTGACTAAATAAATATTCTTTAGTTTCTATATGGTTTTGGCCAGCTAGTAGTTGTGATTTCCCAAAACAGAAAATCTGTAATCAAACACAGAAACTGTTTGTAATGACTGCTAAGCACTCTTGGGCCTCAGGCTATAATTTACTGCATAGTTTTAATTTTATTTTGTCTGCATTTTCTTAGGGGTCCACCAAGCAAGGGAGTTCCAAACAATTGGTTAAAACAGATGCTGCTTTCAATACATTTTTCACAGTAAGGGGGCAAGGATCTGACTCAACAAATGTTGTACTATCTGTAAGTACATTACAGTTATGGTCATGAATAAAAAGCTATCTGGAATTGCATAGACTTCTTTCGGGCAGCTCAAAGTGCTCTAAGATATTCTTGTTTGCAAAGTCCTAAATAAAAAAATTAACAGAATTTGATAGAAAATGTAGGCTTCTTGGTAAAAACCTATTTTCAAACACAGGGAAAAGCAAGAAAGACATTTTATAACATAGATTGTTTTGAATCCCAGAATCTTTCAAAATTTTTATGTCCAAAGACAGGATAACATTCTTAGAACATGTGTACTTGCCTGTACACAGACATTTAGAATTTCATATGCCAAAGATCCATGTTTATTAGTCTTTTAAAATTATTTTAATTAATATTTTTTAAGCTATTATTCACTATGGGGAAAAATAACTTGTGCTAACCGAAAAAAGCCATCTTCATCTACTAGATGATTTATTAGGAAAATTAATTCCTTCATCAAGATTGCTGATTCATTAGGAAAAGATTCTTTTAGAATCTGGGTACATTTCTAGAAGACATGAGGCAAAACCTCATTGTGCTCAGGAATTTGGGTTCAGCAATGGATACTTGAATGATGTAGAAATAATGTGTGATAAACAGGATATAAAATTAAAGTATTTATTTGCCTTTTGTGGTAATAAGCCTTTCTTGTACAGGGGTGATATAGCAGAAGCTCGGTCACTTGTTCCAGTTTTGAAGTATTATTGCTGAGGTTATTGTCCTAGCTTGTACATATGAAATAAGGAGGTCTTGTCAAAGTCATGGTTTTGCATGGAGCTACAAGACACTGACTTCCTTCAGGATCAGTCTGAGACTGGAAGTGAGTGCAGAAGAGTTTGTGAAAGATAGATTTATGTATTTTATTTTTTTTAAAACTCTTAAGTCATTTTGGCACTAGGAACTTACCTGAGGAAGTCAGTAGAAATGAAACAATACTGGATTATTAACCTTTGTAATAAACACAAAGAATGGAAGTCACTATACCTTTCTTTTCAACTATCAACCATTGAGAGTGCATGTATTTAGTTTTATTTGAATGATAGCAACATAAAGTCTGCAAAACGTTTTAAACCAATAAAATTTTCAAATGACCTAAATAGCACCTAGGAAAACCAGGAAATTTTGAATAAAAAACATCACATTTGAATATTTTATAATACAACACACACAAAAAAAATTCCTCTCACTACCTTTTAGATGATCAGATATACTGCCTTAATGTAGAAAAAATGTATATTTTTTTTGTAAATTTTCAAATAATTTAACTTACTTGATTTCTAGGACAATGTAACTTAGTTACTGCTTCTAAGCAGTAACTTAGAAGCAGTTAATTACATCTGTAAGCATTCTTCAGTCCTCTCAGATTGTTGAATAATTGTGTGGCCAATTGTATAGTCAGTTTTGGGTTTTTTTTAATGTGTGCATAGAGAGCCAATAGACTCAGGTAGGCTCGCTGGAGAAGTCTAAACTCTTTTAGTTTACTCCATAAAGCATTATGCTTATAGATGCTTAGAGCTTTATGCTTAGAAAGCCAATTAAATTCAGAAAAAAAAAATTAAATGGTTTAGCATTCTCCTTCCTAAATTTTCTCATGGAAAAGGAAGGAAAATAAACAGGGATGAGGTAATGGGGAAAAAAAGAAATAAATTATTTAGTAGTTGCAATCAAATAGGCTTGTTTGATTGTGGTTTTGTTGGGTTTTTTTCTTTTTAGGAGAGAGAAGGTTTATAAGGAACGTAAAATCAAGAAATATGGAAGATGAATTGAAAGTCTGCTTCACTGGATAAGGCAAAATTACCAAACCAATGAGGTCACTGGAATCTGAAGTATTGTTATTTTGATATTTCACCACACCCAACAATGTGATTTTTCCTGCTGTCCTCTTGGAAAAACTATATGAGTTTGACTGGTTCATCGGCTTTTTATAAACTAATATCTAGATTCCCAGGGAACAGCTACTTCAGTTTCCAGCCTTGGCCATGATGTTCATGGCTACTCAGGGCAGTCAAGCTGAAACTTTCTTCTGTGAATGAAAATTTATCCCCGTATCATTTCATAAAGTACCTCTGCATTTCGGTCATATACCCCAAGTTTGGAATGGAAAAAAAGAGACATATGGAATCTGAAGAACATTTGAGCATATGACAGAAGTTTTGTCAAATCTTGCAAGTGTTTTTCAGGTTCACTTTGTTGGAGGAATTGCCTTCTCACTGATTTCTGTTTGCCCCATATTGGGAAGGTAGTACCAGCTGCCTCATGTAAAAGAGGAATGATGACCTTTGTTGTCAAACGTATAAAATAAAATCTGTGGATTTTTAACATCCATAAATCAATGCACACATAAATGTACAATTGAAAATGCACTAGTATATCCATCAATCCAAAGGACTGCTTTAGTTTTCTTTGTTCACATTTAGTAAGTCCCAGAAGCTACTTGAGAGTGATGTATTTCTCAGAATAAGTAAGGTTTATTGAATTTGAATATAGCCTTAAAGAAACACCCCCACAGATGCTCTTTACAATGTCACTTTTAAAATAAAAGAATATGTTCCTTTGCGCTGGAACCAGCTGACTTCACCAAATAGTGTATAATTTTAAATGATAAAGCCCTTTTTCTAGCTCTTGCATTTAGAGGTGTAATTTGAATACCCAGGAATCAATATCTGCTTTGCTACATGATTACAACAAAATAATTGAAATATCAGAAGGGCAGTGAGCCATAGAGCCTTTGTGCTGAAGGAATAAGACATTCTAATGACAATGCTTTCAGTATGAATGCAGTTCTTAATGTAATTGTATGCAACTTTTGAAAGTACTCTTTTTAGCACTCTGCAAAGAATACAGGTGTGTACATCTGAGCACCTGAAAACACCGGTGGCACATCTATGTCATCAGTTTTTAAACAGAGCTCCCCATTGCTCCCTACAGTTCTGCTGCAGACAAGCCACAGACTCTCCTCTCAGGGAGGAACATTATGCAAATTCAAGCCAATGTGACAAGATTGATTTTGGACAAGTCTTAAGGCTGAAAAAAAAGCTGCTATTTCTTGCAAGCTATGAACAGTGGTTTATGAACCCTGGTTCCTCTGAAAAAAAAAAAAAAGAAAAAAAAAAGAAAGAATCTGTATAAGGGAAATACTTAATTCATGTTTTCACTTGTAAAGAGAAAAGGGTTCTCCCTTATGATATAAAACCAGGAGAATCTGTAGGTGAAGAACAAGTCAAGGTTAATATAAATTATGTATCTGCTACTTAGTTGCAAGGCAGAGCAAAGGAAAAAAAAACAGGTTTTCTTATCAAAGAATGACTGCAATATTATTTCAAAGGTATTCACTATGATTGTAGGATAATAGTTTTAAAACTGGAGTAAGCACGAAGGTTGAGCAGCTTACTTAATGAAGTGCTAGCCTTTCATCCTTAGCAGTATAATTTAAATCCATCTTTCAGTCCTAAGTAAAATAAGTGGCTTCATCTTTGTCCCTCACGGACAGTAATATACATTAGATAACTACTGAGTGTAATTTGACACAATTTAGTACAACCAATAGCCATTTTGGCAGTAGAACACCAAGCTTCAGATACCACAAAGGCTGAAAACTCTCTTTTTCTTTTTTTTCTCTTTTTTTCTTTTTTTCCAATAAAGCAACTTTCAAAAGCATTCTTTTGTTTTAACTGAAGAATCTATTTTCCCACTGTGGTCCTCATCCCAGGTGTGATTCCTTATCTCCAGCTTCTGTATCAATCCCTCTAAGATAGAGATTTTAACAATGAACTTTATGTTACATCTTAATTTTTCTCTGTAAGTTTCCACAGAATTTTGCTTTTAGATCTGAAATTCCAGTCATCTTATATATGACAACATCAGTGTCTGCTTAAGTGGACACCTGAAACAAGGAGATGTTGGCTGAATGTGAAATTTTGCAGAAAAAAAAAGGAAAAAAACCTGGTTTTCAGTTATGTAATCTCTGTGTATTCATAACTTAAACATGGATGAATCTGAAGGTGTTTGTAGATCTCAATCTAATAATGTATTTTCAATATATTAGTAGTACGTAGTAAAGATGTAACTATTTACTACATGTGTGCAGCTTTCCAATTAGTCACTCAAAAACAGTGCTATTTACAGACCCCATAACCAAACCTACCAGATTTAGAGGATTTGCACTGTGCTATCATCTAGTAACCTAGTGAGCTATAGGGAGTAAGACCAAAGTGCCAACTGTCAGAGTATATGGTGGCCACCTTTGCTTACATCAGTATTTTTTCTTAATATTTCACCTACCACATAAATATCTTATAAACTTGTTATCCTTTAAGAATTCTAATTGATTATCATTGTGTGTAGCTATCAGAGAGCTTCAGTTTGTGTCAGGAGCTTTTTTGCTGCTTATATTTGTGTATAAGGTCCAAATTTCAGTCACGTTCAGCCTCACTGACTTGGATTAAGATAAGTAATATACGAAGTATGGCTTCAAGAACCTCAGTTTCTGAATTTCTTCACATGTGTGTACTTAATGGAAAATATTCTATTCAGTGATTGCATCAGTAGTTTCTTCCACATTTTGTGCAGCCTCTACGTTCTTTTAAGTTTTCTGAGCTCTATCAGATGCTCTTGTTCCTTTCTGAGTAGTGAATGCTGAAATCCTACCTATATTTGTGAAGTTTTAGTAAGAACAGCAATCCTAGTAAAGAAAATCCTACCTCATCAAAGGCAGCTACAAAAGCATTGAGATTGACTCTTCGATTAATAACGTTTGTTTTAAATATGTCTTTTTTATAAAACCTGATTTACAGTAATAAATTCACAGGTTAGCCAAATCTGACTAATTTTAATAAGCATTATACTGATACAGTCACTAGACCTTTTAAAAAAAATTATTTGGAACATTATCTTCCCTCTGTTGCTTAGATGCAATAGAAAAAAAATCAAACCAAAAAAACCATACAGCTACATCCTGAGTGGGTCACATTCTTTTTGATTTGAAGGCAAAACCTAAAAGCAATCTTAAAGATTCATGATAGATAATTAATTTAGTATTGAAAACATGATAGTGTTTTTATCTAATGCATATGTGATTTAAAATTAAACTACCTCACTAACGTAAATTATTGTATATTGTAAATTAATATATGATAACCCAGATAATTGTTGTAGTGCATCAAGATGCATTCTATTTTTAAAATAATGACTGAAAAAGCTTGTTGTGTGTGAGAATGCTGGTTTCCTGCACTCAGGACTATTATGAAAATACAGAAATAATGTTTACAACTACCTGGAAGCTGATTAATTCTCTGAAAAATAGACATGTGCATTTAGACTAGTATTTTAATTCATTTCTCTTCACAAAAGCTTTTCTTTACAAAAAATAATACAAAACCCCATTAATCAACAGTACTTAAATAATAGCAAAGTGTGAGCGTTTTATTCTTGGGGCAGGGAGGGAATGACTTAAGGGAAAAAAAGAGAACCTAAGAACTGGATTATGACTTGACGTGGTACTTAAATTCACCCTTCTAATAAGCCTAAAATACCGCATCAAGGAGAATTTCAAAGACTGCCTTTTTATAAAGTCTGTACAGAAGTCTCTTTTTCTCAGTCTCAGAAGCTTTCAAAGGCAGAAAGGCCAAGACATGAAGACTGTCTTGTCTGCAGAATTCCCATCAAACATAACATTTAAGAACAGCGTTTACTATTCCATGTTTTATGAGAGAGATTCAGGCAGTTACTGGTTTAGATTTCATTTAATTATTGAAGAATTTATTCAATCTTGAATATTTATTATGAAATCCTAATGAAAGAAGGAAAACCCATTCAAGTACACTGATTATCAGTTTAATATTTGTGTACTGTGAAAAATTGCTACACTTCTTTATTACTATGCAGTCATGATTTTTCAAAAAAGATGCATTGCTTTGTTAACTTGAAGGAAGAGGCTGCATAGTTGACACCAGTCGTTACCTACAGGCCTGGCGTGTACTGATCTGTAAAGATATTACCAAAGAAAAATCTATACGATACTATTAAATTAAAACTGACATCTACCTCATCATCATCGTGAAAGGAAAACAGAAAAGGCCATGGAAGCAAATATCTCATTATCAAGTGTGACAAAGATTTAATTAGGGTAATTTTTCAAGAATGTTTGCTTACTGGGCTGAGGCTGATTCTTCAAATATTTAAAGCCAGTGTTGCTCATTTCCTATTGACAAGGCATCTCTACAGTAAACGAGGAATAAATTCAGCAATGTCTTCATGCAGCTTTTTTCCTTTTTTTCCCCTGACATGAAGGTGGGAATGTTGTGTGCTCAAGCTCACTGGAGTTGAATCCATGTTTTGTTCTGTTCAAGGAGGAGCTGTGGCAGGAATAGAGCTGAGAGCTATAATCCAACCACATTTTAATGATAAACTTCAATGAAAAGAAGAAGCAGGTCTTGGAATTCTGGACCTTTATTTCTCTTTAGAAGCAGTTCTTTTGATTCACCGATTCATTAATTTATTTATTTGGTTGGTTGGTTTGTTTTATGTAAAGGGACTATGAAAAAACTGTTCTCTTTTCGACTGAGCTGGGAGGAGTTGTGGAGACATGTATTCTAGCAAGAAACATCACGTCCATATATTGTCAAGATGGACTGCATTTTTTAGTTCTGTTTATTAAAGCAATTCTTAGGTTTGGGGGGTTAAGCAATTCTTAGGTTTGGGGGTATGAGAATGTCAATTTTATCAGACAATTTTAACTGTACATATGTCATATTTTTATAAACCGTTACAAGATTTATTATTATACCTATGATATAGATATCTGTAACTGCATATAGCTATAATTTTTTATTTGTTCTCTGTGCCTAGGCCTCTCGAGAAAAAAGTGTGTATGAGAGAAAGAGAAAGAGCATACACTTGTGACTTAATGTTTGTTTTTCTGTCTGTGAAAGTTAAAATAAAAATCGAGGCATAATGCTTTGGATAGATGAAAACAATTCAATTTGGTGATTCTGAAACTTGCTCGAATTTTAGTATCTAAAAATATGGTCCCACTCATTCAAATAATCAAATACCTAAATTAAAAAAAAAAAAGTTTCAATATTTCAGAGGTTTTTAAACCATAAAGGAGTAAGATCAGAGGAAAGTTCAATCAGAAATTCCATGACTGAAAAGTTTTTGCAAACATTTTTCCATATTCTTTGGAAGAATGTTTAGAATTTATCAGCGTGTCATCAAACAGAGAAATAGTATCTTGAACTAAGAATCCCTACAGCTAACTCACACTTAGGAATAGGTATGTAAACCAGAAAATTGTATTGGCTAGATAATATTTCAAGGACTGGAGAAATTTCAATGTTACTTTCATTGGGGTTTTTTCATATTAAAAAACAATGCACATATCTGTAAAAATTATTTTAAAAATAAATGTATAAAAATAGAATATCTCATATCTTTCCTTCCTTTCACTTTTTTTAATTTACTTTTTTCTTTTATCTTCTTTTTTCCTCCAAATTATCTGGCCACATACATGCCTGAGTGCGCTTTCACTTTATTTTGTAAAATTTATTTTTCACTGCTTGTTAATAAAATCACTAGTCTTTCATTAATAGTATTAGGTTCACAACCCTTCTTCTACAAGAAAAAGAAAAGCAATTTATTTATTTGTCCTTGTATGTTTACTATAATTCTGATATATACATCTTTTCTTGGTCATTTTCATCAAATAATGTCTTCAGACATACTGCAAGCTGAGCCTTTGTGGCAAATATCAGCCCCATATGCTTTGGGGTTTTTTGGTTTTGTTCTGTTCAGACACTTAATTTGAAAGCATACCTTCAATTATTGTGAAGCACAGAGTAAATATTTCCATAAGGTACAGCTGATTTTATTTTACCACACATTACAGTTAAAATAGATGGTCAGCTAAGTTGTATCTTCATGTGCTATTTCAGTGACCATAAAGAGAGTTAAAAATGCCACAAGAAAAGGTGATAAGGAAATGCTGAATCCTCAATATGTTACATAGGCAGAAGGCTTATCTAAAGCCCCAAAGTGGACTGCCTAGAGGAACACTACTTGAATTGTCCCTGGGGTCTATGGGGTGTAAGTCCTCTCTTTCTTTGGGGTGAGGTCTAGAAAATGAGCTGACTCCAGTGAAGAATGTCAAACATGTTGGAGGTTACTTTGCTTTACAAGGCAATTGGATAATAGGAGAGTTAATTCTCAGTTCCTCAGAAGTCATCTATACTGAGTTTCTGGAATATAAGCTTCATGTGGCCAAAGGCTAATGATAAAGTTAAGACATTTCCCAAATTAAAAGTAAATGACAAAGACCATGTGCCAATAACACAGAAAAAGACTGAAAAACAAATGAGGGAGAGCTATTTGTTTAGAGACTATATAGTCTTCTTTTAGGGACTTGCATCAAAAGAATTAAGCAAAGTATTGTTTTGACACTGTTGCTAGATGTTAGAGAAATGCATGATTTTTTTTTTTTTACACAAAAAATTAAGAATGGTTGTCTTTTTGTCAGGATAATTTGACAGGCTATGGTGCTTTAGAATATGTTATGAATCAGAAAATGATCAATAGTAACAGCAATGCTGAATCTCATCATTATGTCTTAGGATATAAATCAGTCTCCATATAGGAGAAAGAGCTGTCAAGAAAATTCTCCTCTCTAGCAGTGGAATAAATATATAAATAAGATAAAAGCATTGTAAAAAAATAAATTCAGTCCAACAACCATGCAATTGATTATTAAAGTACTACAGTGATGTAGAATTTGGAAAATTGAAAAGCTAACTGGCTCCCATAAGCTGCAATAGAAATAGCTTTAATCATATAGCTGTCTGCAAAGTTGGGAGAAGATATTTCTTCATGGCCAGTTAAAATAATATATATGTGTGTATATATATATATATATAATTTCTAAAGTGATAAACTCATACTATGAGTTAATTATGTTGATTCTCAAGAACCCAAGGAAAGCAAGTGAACAAACTAGAATGTGAGAAAGCGACTGGCCACATATCATTCTCAGAAGCTGATAAACTAAATTAAATTACTATAAAGCAGGTTATGATATTGAATGCTATTGCTTTATATCACTATATCTTTATATCACTACAGTGATAAATAAAGATGCCGGTTCATATTCTGCAAGTATGGACAGCGTCTTTTATGTGTTTATATTTCTTTCCTGGCAAAGTCTAACCTTGGGCAACACACTCATCATGTCAGGCTCTGGGAAATCTTACCATAGAGCAGACCTCTTGGATGTGCTTCTACATGAAATGTTGACCTTGGGTAATTTTGAAAACTGTCAACAGATACACAGGATTGTTCTTTGCTGACTGATAGAAATACTTACTCATCCTTAAAGTGTGCACATCATGAAGTTACACATGGTATTGTTTGGATGCTTGTGCAGAGTCATGCACTCATCTCAGTTGAATGCCGTGGGCAGCGTAAGCCACCCCAGAGAGCAGGCCCCCACCATGCAGCCTCTCCTCACTTGAGCCTCAGGTGTCATTGACTGATTGATTATACCTTGAGTATAGTTAAGGAGAAGTAGCCACAGAGTCACAGTTTTCCTCCTATGAGCCCAAAGCTTCCCTGAGCTGGTCCTCTTAAGAAAGTGTCTGCTGCCTATGGACCAAGCTGCTTGCCTGACGGTCTCCAGACGAGGATATAGTAAGAGCAGATTAGGAGTTCACTGAGGTCATGAGACCAGACACAAAAAACAGACATAGCCAAATAAGAGCATTCTATGTTCAACAGGGGAGGTAATTATTTAAATTATCCTGATCAGTTTAGCACTGATGAGGCCTCAGAAGGATTCTTATGCAGAGCTCTACACACCAAAGTTCAAGTAAATTGTAGGAATAGTGTAACAAAACGAAAGAGGAAAATAAAGATGAGGGGTTTAGGATGAATAACCTGTGAAGAAAGGCTGAAAGCACTGATTTGTTTAGTTTAGAAGAGAAGATAAGACTAAGGAGAAACATTAAAATAGTCTTCAAATATGTAAAATATTTTTAGAAAGACAATTCACGATCTCCACTTTACCCGAGGACAGAACAAATCATATAGTTGACTCAGCTTGCAGGAAAGAAGATTCAAATTATATCTGAAAAAAAAAATTATGAAAAAATATTTTTTAAAATATATGGATAGTTAAGTGCTAGAATGGATAACCAAGGGTGAGTATGGAATTTCTCTTAGATCTTCTTAATAAATATCTATCTTTAAGTTCATCTTAAAAAACATCTACCAGCTACCACCATTTTTGTGAATAGGAAGGATTGCTACATTCCTAAAAATGATATTATTTTATTTCTTGAATATCTATACCTACATTCATGGCTTGAGATAATATTTTAACTGTGGGTTGTTTTTCTTTGTGTGTGTGTGGCTTTTTTTTCTTTGGTTTTTTTTTGGGTTGTGGTGGTTTTTTTCCCCCAAGGGAAATGAAAATATTGTGAAAAAAAGACATTCATTAATACTAAATTCGGAAAGTAGATCATGGGAGTATTGAGCCTAAAAAGTGATTTTCAACAACACATGCTGGGGTTGGGTGGTTCCAATTGTTTTTTAAAGGATTCAAGGCCTCAACTATAAAAGCATTTTTTAAAAAAGAAAATGATACCTCTATATCATCTGGAGTTATATGACTTTGCATATATCAAAGATGATCTCCTGTGTTATTTTTTGTATTTTGTAAAGTGAGTCTGTAGGATTTTAATTTCTTGCTGATAGTACCACATGTAATTATTACTTGTGTTTTGTTTGTTTGCTTTTTAATTGAGGACCTTTGAGGTTTTGTTACATTTTTTTACATTACTCCTTAGAATATTTATTAATAATGTGTCAAAAACACCAGCCAGTCTCAAAAAATCTTCAAGGACAGCTATTGATATAAGTGAACTAGAAAAGCACAGCTCACACGCATGATAATTTACTGGAGAGGAAAAAAAATGTGTTTTGTATCAATTAGGCTTATCAGTCCAGATGTGGTATGCAAGATAAACACACCTTTGTGCTATCTTGGCACAAAGCAATAATTCATCGATTGTGTTAATTATTGGTATGCTGCACAACATCTCTCTGGGTCAGATAACCAACTGTACCATGCAAAATCTCCCCAAGTATTCCAGGTCAGGTAACAAGTTGAAGCTACTCTTGTTTTGATAATATTTCATAGCTGTAAAACTGGTGGAAGCACTATCAGCAAAGTTTGAAAACTCTTATGCAGTCTTCTTGGGAAAGTAGGGAAGTTGAATCTCCTCACAGGGCTTGTGTCATCCTTGGCTTCCTGATAATGGAAACTGCTTGAGCATGGGCAGAACAGAGAAATGACTTTGGAAAAAGGGACCATCTAGTGCATTGGGGTAGCTTTAAATGCTGCAAAAGTATAACCTGTGGGAGAACAAGGGTAAAAGACAGAAAAAATGTCCAAGCTCATGTTGTCTTTCCTGAGTTCTATGAAAGAGAATGGACATAAACAGGTTGTCCTGTATTCTGTACAGTGCAGCATTGCAGATACATTTGGGTGAGTCCTGTGAAAAACACCAGTTATTTTTACAAAGAAATCCAGCATTTTTAACCTTTGTCATTGTTAAAAAAAATTTACCCTGCTTGTAAAGGTTTTTTAGGGGTTTTTTTTAATACAATAGCTTCACTATTTTGTGGTTTTCTTTTCCTTTTTTTCTTTCCCTCTCATCTTACTGTTTGGTTGCTGGATGCCTTGTTGGGATTTTTGTACCCCCATGTCTGCAGTGAATTGTGTCAGTCAACAGGTACTGGAATACAATTTATATTCATGTTGCCTTTATGGAGATTGCTAAATTCAGAGCAACAGCATTAATGGAAAACATATGTGTAAATCTGCTGTGTATACAGCAAACACTCACGTATAACACAAGCTGCATGAGTATCTCAATCAAATTCTTTCAGTATAGAATCCTGAAAAAACAATAGCTTTTACATGGAACAAAGAGAATAATGGGGGAGGGGGAGGTGGGGGGAGAGAAACAAAGAAAAGAAGAAGAAAAAAGGTAATTGAAAACCAGGATGGTTTAAGGGCCAGATTTAACAAGTCTGATTAGATCTGGAGTTCTTTTGTCTGATTGTTTTCCCCTCTCTTGGTGAATGCTGTCCATTGAATTTTGTTTAACTTGGTTGAAGAAAATCTTAGATATTTTGCCACAAAGAAATCTATTTCAAGGAGCTTGGAAGTTCTCATTTTCTCTGTAGACTAGCTGGCTTAGAACAAATCTTGCTTTATAACCTACAACAGTGTTTCTGTTGTGTAAATGCTGATTGCATGTCAAAATTCCTATTCTGATATTCATTCTGATCTGTTTTGGGTTTTTTTTTTTTTTTAGGAAGATATTTTTCTTAACCAAATGAAATTTATTGCTTTTGATATTACCCAACAAACATAAAAATATCTAGAGCTATATGAATCCACGTGAGTCTGACTTTCTAAAAGTATCACCAAAGAAGATAAAGCTTTTATCTTTTCACATAGATTTGATATAAGTAGGGAAAAATATGTACTCTACTTAATGAAATACATGTCAAACTACCAAGTTGAAGGTAGGCATCATGGTTGCTATCTTCAAAAGAGGACTAAACTACCCAGTTTCAGACCCTTAACAAGGAACTAGGTAAAATCTTGTTCTTTACAAATTTTTAGAATTCTTATTGGTTTGATATTAATTTGTGCCAGCAGTATCTCTGTGGTTGGTAAAGGCATTAACAGTCTGATTGAAGTGATTTAGAGTGAGATGAAGCTCAATCCAATTGATACTAACCCAATATTTAGGCCTTCAACTTTGAAGGATTCAAAATTAATCCAAGGTAAAAAATACATTCTTTTACCTTTTCAAATAATTCAAAATTGGGCACTAAATGAAATTAAAGCTATTAATTTAAAATTTCCTGAAAGTCAACTTTTATTTTTGCCTTTGACGAGAGTGGGGTGGCTATGAAAGTAAGCTTGTGTTTGGAGATTTCAGGCTGCTGTGGAGTACAGAAAACAGATGGACTGTATTATCATCTCAAAAGTTATATATAAAAATCTCTTCATGCAACAGCTTCACACTTTTACACCTGGGAAATAAATATGGTTCATATAGCCCATTGGAGCAAAATGAAAATGCACTGCATCACAATGCTTAATAATTAAGGCAAGTCAACCCTGTATACTCAACAGAATAGGTTGGGTAAGAAGAAAACAAAACCCAAGTACTAGGAGCTAGTGGTTTATTTTTACACTGATCTTCTAAGCATGGTCATTTATTAAGAAATAAAACTATTGCTCTTAGTGTGTATCTGTGTTTAGCTTGGTGTCTCATATTCAGAAGAATCATAGACAAAATTAATCTCTAACAAGGGTATTTGCCAAATGTTCAGATTAAATCTGAAGTTTTAATGAAGGTTTATCAGTTTGAAAGTGCTCTCCTTGTGTGGTCTTGTAATGGTAATTATATTTATCTTCCACATGAGACGATGAAAAAGAAAAAGAAAACAAAATATTTTCCAGCAAAAAAAGGCTCCAGATTCTCATAGAAAGGAATCATCACTTATATTGTAACTATCTACACCATGCAAAAAAACTAATGCCACTAATCTGCCCTAGATTTTCTGCCTGAATTTTTAAGCTTTCTGCAGACATACAAGAAATATCTTAGTTGAACTAAATTCTGTTAGACAGTGCTGAGAAAAACATGCTCTGCAAAAGCTACTTATCTCACCAAATTGATCACTTGAGGAGAAAAAACCTGCACCTTGGCTTTTGACATTTTTTTATGGATGTTTTAAATGTGCATGGATTGATTCCATCATACCAAAACATGTGCCTGCCTGTCAGGACAAAGTGCAAGCACATACCATTCCCTTGTTTTCCTTCTGTGTCCTACTCACACTGGAAGAAAACCCAGCACATTATCAAATCAAATCAAAGCAGATGAGCACAGATGGAGCAACAATTAACTTCCAACAGATCCCTTAGTTTGAACTACTGGTCCAATAAGTATATTTATGAATTTTTTCCCCTCCCAATACACAGGGTTTTTTTGGATTTTTTTTTCTTGACTATGGTTTTCTTCTTCTCAGTTCCCAATGTCAGTGAAATCCAGAATTGATATCTAAATCTATTGTCTGTGAGGCTGAATGAGAAATCTGTCATTAAATCTTAAACTATGGAACAACATAATGAAACAGCTGTAGTAGAGCAGGGATTGGTGACTGTGTGTCAAAAGCCTTTTGCTAGGGTTCTTGGATACATGGCAATGAAAGAGGTTGCCTTAAGGCAACAAGGTTGAAAGTAATACAAAAGTTGTTTGAGAGAGTCATTGGGTCGTTTTGACTAGAGTCAAATCTTAGGCACATCACTTCTAGAGGACTGGGGTTTTAGGGGACCAAGAGTTTCCATCCAGAAAGAAAGAAGTGGTAGAAGAAAAGGATGGACAGCAAAAATGTAAATTCAAGGGGAAAGTAAGTCAGAGGACAAAAGCAGGTAATGAGAAAGAGATCAAAGGATATTACACAGGAGAAGGGGAAACAGTAATTAGTAAGTAAAAAACATGGTCTGGACTAATTCTGATAACATGTTTCAGTGTGGAAAAATAATGGACCAGAATCCACTATGGGTACAGAAACTGCTGAAAGAAGGAGCATAAAACGAAAAATGAACAGAAGACTAATTTTGCCTGAGAGATGATACCAAGGAGAGAAGACTTCTAGTCTCTTGGCTTGTCTGTAAGGAATAGACTTTGAAAAAAACAGACCAGAAAGCCTTCAATGGAAAATGCAGAAGCTAATGGAGCCTTTTCTGTGATAGGAAGAACTTCCTCTGGGAAGATGAGATAAAAGTTAGGATGGAAGACATTCTTGAAGTTGACTCCAAATATTAGCAATGTGTCCCAAGAAGGGCAACACTGAGGGAGACGGAGGATGAATCTGAGGAAAGCAGCATTGATTAAAATGTAGTAAGTCAAGTAGCAGTGACAGTTTGCAGTGTACTGCAATTTATTTTTTTCCCCTCAGGTAAACCCATGAAACACAATTTGCTCTTGTAATCAGACAAGCAACAGCAGGAACAACTCACAAAGTTAATAATGGAATCAATTTCATTAAGTCTATAATGGGGCACAATAATGATGATAAACATCCTTGGTCTTCACTTTTTCTCTCACCATGTCCATTTATGCAAATGCTTATGTATATGTAAAAATCTGGGTGTCATGGAAACCCACTTTCTGCCTTAGTTCAATCCATTCCTGCCTGGCATTTTATCAAACTGGTAAGTTTATAGAGCAAAGACATTTGCCTGCACCTCAGGGAGGGTAAAATTACTCTGACACAGTTCTCATCTAAAAATATGTAATCTATTATACACTAATAAAATATTGTTTTTACAAATGGAACTGATTATTTAAGTATGCAACACATTTAAAAATTCCTTTTATGGAAAAAAGCTATTATAATAAAATGTTCTGCTGTAACTCACTGTTTTCAGAAACAAGTCAGACAGTCCAAAAATGAACAAATGAACAAATTTATGAAAATCAAACTCTCTTCACAAACAATTGGGAAACAGAAAAAAAAATATTGAAAAATTCATCAAATAGATTGTTTGCAATGAATAGATAGAAGTATCTCTATTCATAGAAAATTATAATCTATTCATTAAAGCCTACTTCTTTTCTTATTATTTTATCAAAATTCAGAATATAATTCTGAAAAGGCAGTTTGGCTCTTCCGATACTCAAATAACAGTTTTATTACATTTTAACTTGTTGAAACAATTAGAAAACAATAATGTTACAGAAGTGACAAAGGAATTAGCAGAAGATATATATCACCTCAAAAAATCTGTGGACTTCATTTATTGCTATATTCCCCCAAACAGAATTTAACCAAAATAAAATAACTGTGTTTCATATATTTTCTTCCTAAATCTTGCCACAGTCAGGTTAAATCCCTTTCTTTTCTCAGTTTTTATCCTTAATATTTAAATTTTGATTCTGAGTTTTAATTCTAAGAACACCTCTCTTAAAGAGATAAACTCTTTTGAAGGAAATTTTTCAACATGTTAGATTCCAGTCAGACATATTACTTCTCCTGGGAACTGACCACTTTGCATTACACCTCATTGCTATGCAAGTTATTCCCAACAACAGTATTAAATAAATTCTATTACATGCTCTTAAGTATAGTTTTTTTCTTGTAAAAGATGACAGCTGTGCAGATATCATATTTAAAAACCATATTATTTACAGAGACCTTCCTGATCATCAAAACTGCCCCCTTGGTACTGCAGGGCCAGCACAGAATGAGTGATGGAGCTCTCCTGTATAGCGCTTAAGTCTTGCCCATTGCTCCCACTGGAAGGTCTGGTTTTTGTTCTCTGATACCAAAAAAGATTCCGATGAGCCAACAGCAACTGACATTTAGTTGTCTGAAGTTAAATATCTGGGCTAGTTGCCTGTGTTCCTACTTGGGTTGAAAATGAGAGGAAGACACATCCTGATGGGTAGGAGAGGTGGAATACCCTTTCCTCTGGCTTGCTCTATTTACTTCAGTAGGAGCTAAGAATGACAACTGAAACTCGTACTGTGATATAAGTTAGTGCAGATAAATTACACTACCAGAAGACTAGATTTCGCTGGGTGGACTTCTCATCCAGTTCTAGATGCTTTATGATTTCTACAGCTATATCATCATAAGAGCCAGTGGAAAAAAAATGTATTCTTGAGGGAAAGAAGAGCTTTGTGAATTTTGTTTTACACAAACATGTATCCAAGTTTGGGGAGACTGAAGAGTGTTTTGTGCCTTGTTTGGACTAGCAAAGAATTTATATTTCCATCCTTCCACATGCTTGATATGTCAAATGTAATTTTTCTTAAGGTTGCACATGTAAATGCAGAAATATCAGGTTTAACAATTCTTAATAGTTTTTTGAGTGGAAAAATACGGAAAGATAACAGTTAATCAAAGAGTCTGAATCTATTTAACACATTTTAAAATGTTTATTACCTTAATAAATGTATGGTCAATTGTAAATTCTGTTTGTTATTCTGGTTCAGTCCATCCATGATTTTAAAAAAAAATAGAAATAAAACCCACTAAAAAAAGCAACTTAAGTGATAGCTTTATAAAATAATTACAGGTCTGTGGCCTCTGGTGACTATTATAGGCTATTTAAAAATAAATAATGTAGATGAATCTGAAATTATAGGCCAAGTGTCTACTTTTGGGGAATACTGCCAACATATCTGACATATATCTCCTAGACTCATTAACAGATTAGAGTCTGGCTCTAATTTTTAGACAAAAAAATTTCTATAATTAATTAGCTTTCAAGAAATTTTGTGAAGATGGAGTCATTGTTTGGAGATTCAGTGTTTAGTAATAGAAGTTAGGAAGCATAATGCTGATGTAGTTTGGAAAACATAGAGGTATGTGAATGAACTTAGGGCATTGCACGAGAAGTCTGTTATTCACAGATTCTTTTTTTGTTGTTAACACTGAATTTTTTTATTGCTTGTCACACAGTATTTGCACACATTTTGATGGTTCTGTGACTATAATTGTTCACTCACCAGTATCACCTTTTCAGAAAAGATTTGAACACACCTTCAAGGAAAAGAATATCAGAGGTATTTATGACAGAATTGAGAAAAATGTGCATGTAAAGCAAAATAAAGACTGCCTGAATGTTGTTGTGCTCAAAGTGACAAACTGTAAATCTGAATGCTATCCATGTATTGTAAGTACAACTAGTAGCAGCTTTCAGACAACACCTGTTTTGCACATCAGTTTTTCTGTATATAGGGGCTGTTTATGCAAGACTCGCTGAAGTTAAAAAGCAGTGATAGTAAAGATCTCTAAAATCCACATGTAGACTCTAATTTTAGTTTAGCATCTGCATGAAGAAAATTAGCATTCAACAGAAGGAAGATAAAGAAAGTTATGAAATGGGCAGTGTAATGTTCCTCAGCCTGAAGTTGAAGTACTTCACATCTTCATCTCCTGTTTTTCAGTTTTTACACAGCTAAGCTTTTATGGCAGGCACAAAGCTAGGATGCCATCAATATACAGCAGCTTTTCAGACAGAAAGAACAGAGGTTCTGTGGACTTGTACAGTAGAAAAAAACAGAACAAATAGTACAAAGTGGAAAAATCACACCTTGCAAGAGGCCATTTCCTAATGGTGGGGAGACTGACTGAAGCAGCCATCCAGCCTTCCCTCTTTCTTACAGTGAAAGGAGAGAAAAATGCAATTCACCCTTCTTATTTGGGACACTTCATTTACAGCAGGGTGTATTAATTTTCTCATGAAATACAGGGACTCTACAAGCTGATCAGTTTAGACTTGATGCTGTAATTTTCATATGCATACATGAAATGAATACCTTCACAAGGGTAAATGTCCCATTTCACTTACGTAGTAAAGCCAATCAGCCAAATAACAGCTATTGTTTCCAGAGTTCAGAGGGCATATTAAAAATAAAATATGCACTCACTAGAAAATAAAGTCAAGTATACTTTCAATTACTTACCTTCAAATACATTGGGATGCCATCCTAACAAATATATTAATGGGGTGGAAATTTGTGCCAGATTAGTTTGAATGGTTGGGTCAGACATTGAAATGTACTTGAAGGGAACTTTATAACTATTTTACTTACCTGATAATGATGAATTCATACCCTAGTATAAATGGATATTATTTCTAGTTTACTGTCATGATGTCTAAAATAATAACACATTTTTCTCTTTGGTTGGTTTGGTTTGGTTGGTTTGGAGGGTTTTTTTGTTTGTTTTGGGTTTGTTGGTTTGGTTTTGGTGGAATTTTTTTTTTTATTATTTGGTCATTTAAAATATTTGAATAACAAATACTTCAAATTAGAACAAAACCCAAATTAATTTCAAGTCCAGAAGGACTTTTTAAAACCTCATAATGCTATCAAATTATTTAAATCGGTGGACAGTGGTATCAGTTGCATTACATATCTGTGTTACAAGACTGTTTTGGATGTGATTTTACAAAGAATAAAAGTTTATGTGTTCTTCATAAATGTTTGATAGTGTTCAGGGCTCATTAATCTCTACTGTATAAAATGTTGAGCCAAATTCCAATAAAATCAAATGCCTGAATGTTCATAACTTAGAATCTGAGAACTCAGGAATATTTTTCCTAGGCGACTTCACATCGTATTAATTTCTGTGTGCACGCATGTTTTTCTCAGCAATAACTGGTGTAAACAGATTACATCAAGTCATTTTATTCAGTTCCCTTGCATGAAATTTCAGGGATCAAAGACACCACAGCCTCAAAATCTCTTGTAGAAAGCTGTTCATGGAGCTATTGCTGGAGAGAAGAGTATAGTGGGTCTGTGGAGGTTCTGTCATGACCCATATTCGGGGTGGCCCCAATAGCACCAGCTCTTAGGTGTCTTAGGCCTGTGTCTGCGTGTGTGCATGTGTGGGGGGAAATGTGTTCACTGTGGACCCAGGACCAGAAAAAGAAATACAGAGGGATCAAGCCTGAAAAGAGGCATGAAGTTAGCTCCTTGCCCCATTTCCCTTGCCCTCCCCAAGCTGGGCAGTGCAGCCCCACAGACGCCTGCAGCAGAAAGGAGAGAGCACTTCCTGGGAGCTGGGGGTGCAGGGGGAAGAGGTGGGGTGTGCTCATGGGGACTAGTTATGAGGACCAGGAAATTTGTAGCTTTTTAACACTCAGTAACTGTCAAATATCATGATTTATGGCTTGTGTTGTCATTGATCTTTGTTCGCATGTTGTTAATAAATCAATGAAAAGCTTCGATCCTAATGTGGTTTGAACCACGTGAACTCACTTGTTTTCCCCTGTAACGGAATCAAGCCTAACACAGTTTTGTTTTGCCCAAGGTCAGAAGTGTGTGGTTCTTTTGCCTAGGCTCTAGGTCTCAGACCCCTTTCCCTTCTTTCAGCATTCTGGCTTTAGGGGAAGGGGCAAGTAAGGAGAGACGACAATCCAGAATTACTTGTTCAAGCAGGGACCAAACACTAATGAAAATATCAAAACTCTTGTATCTTTCTGAGTATCCTACTCCCAGCTAGCTAATTTGTCTGCTATTCCATTTCTCAGCCTTCAGTTTCTCACTTCACCTACCTTTGCTTATTTATTTAACAATTTCATTTTTTTTTCCTAGCAAAATGACAAAGTAAAGAAGTACCTAAAATATCACTTAAAAGGCGATATAATTTCATCGTCATTGAACTTTGGCAGGAGTCACTTATATGTTCTATCCTTTAACTTCACTTCTCTACTGTGCTGACCTTGTCTGTGCAGATGACAATCTCCTTTAAACTGGAGAAATGTTCTAATTGTACTTTTTAATGGTAGAAACACTGTCATTTAACTGAACCATCAATATTACCATAGCAACAGGTGTAAGAATGTTCTCACCATAATAATTTACAGGGCAGATTTGGTGAAGCTTTATCCTGTAAAATGGAGAATCTGGATATGAAAATCCTTAGTTTGACAGAGAATTAAGCTTCATGTCTCACTTCAAAGGCAAATTAGCCTAATATATAAAACACCATAACTTCCTTTTTCTTGTTTTAAAACAAAGAACATTTAAACTTCTACAAACAAATCTCTCAATGCCTTGAATTTTTGCAGCTGTTCATATCCTTCTATGTATTTATGAGTTGAATGCAAACTGTTTAGTTAAGGTGTTTGATTGTTGAAAAATCTAAATTGAATGTGATATGAAAAAGATTAAAACAGTATTATAATTTTACCCCTCTTTCCCAAATAGATGGATAAACAAGGAGAAGGATGGAGGAAGAAGTACCCAGATGACATGCACTCATAAAGCACATCAGCAATTTAAAATCAAACAGATACTTAAGTGCTTTGCTTAATCAGAATCCAAATATCTTAGAAGGAACTAACAATTTGGAGCAGGTAAGATATCACATTAGGATAGTAGATAAATAAGATTGTGAATTTATTCCTTCATAGGCCACCCAGAGCTTGCTTCAGGCTCCTTTCTTTGAAAAATTGTTCATCTGAAAGATTTATTAGCTATTTGCTGAGTTTAAATTTTTAAGTTCTTCTGTCACTTTCTTGATAAGTAATTGCATGTGCAGTAATTGTTATGAGCTGGATGGCTTTTTCAATGCCTCCATGGTAAAATTTTGCTGAGGGATTAAGTCATATGCTTTGATAGTGTCCTGTGGTATATAAAATCTCGATGAAGAATTAGACTGGATGCTTAAAATTTGCATTTGTACGTCAAAGTAGCGTCAAGACTGAAACTTAAAGGACCACAAGCACAGGCAAAATAATAAATTCATGTATATAGGCAAGTGTTCTATGTGTGTTCAACAAATATTTATCTCTATAAAATTACAGTCCTTTTTTTTTAAAAAAAAAAAAAAGTTTCTTTGCTTTCATTTTGTTTTCCTTTGCATTCAGGCATTGTCCGGGTTTTGTAGAGTTACACATTTTGGATCAATAACTGGCTAGTAAAGGCAGTGACTGTGAATGAAGGTTGTATCTAGAAGATATCAATAATCCCTTTACGGTCATATTAAAAAATGATAAGTGATATTTTTATGAGTTAGAAAAATCGAAGTAAATCTGTTTTTAGATTGTGGTATGGACAATGTATTCTTGATTCAAAAACACATGCAAGTTCAAAACCAAATACATGCAAGCCAAAACCAGAAATTTCTGTATTGCTTTCTCCCTTCTGATGTGGAACAGTTAGATGCTGTGCCTGGTTGCTGAAGATCCAAAGTCCTCATTTTTTATGTCTGCAACACGTTGGCAATACTTTCCACAAACACAGGAATGACCTCACTCAGATGTCTCACAAAAAGATTTTATGTGGCTTACAAGTTCCTGGTAGAGGTACAGACATAGTTTTCCATTGATAGCTAATACAGGAACACTAAACAGAATGTCTACTAAGCATTAGCACCCCTGTTGATCCCATGGGTATTACACTTTCTATGCAATTAGGGACAATGTTTCCATATCATACAGAATTGTGAGGAGCTTAAAATAATATATTTACTAACTGTGCCCTTTTTTTTCCTCGTAAATATTGAACAGTTGAAGTTACAGGAGTGGCTCATATTTTAGACTGAAATTTTGAATGATTTATTGTCAAGAAAGAATTGTCTTTGCTCTAAGACAGTACTGTGGCCCAACAGATGTCCCTCACATGCTTATATCTGAGGAGTCTGGAGATGATGGATCTTTCACTGCTTTATCATGACTACATTGGCATAACTCAGTTGAGCAAGCTGTAGATTGAGGCTCAGAAATTCTCCTTTTGGCACTAAGGAGCAAAACCTTATATACGTAAGCCAAAAAATGGTTGATCTGTCCCTTGTTTGTCTACTTACAAGATGAGCATAACCTTGAACATGTTTTCAAGGATGTTCCAACCATTCACCAAGCAGTTCTCTCAAATTCTGCTACTATTCCATAGATCTGGATATTTTACTGAATGTAGGGACCACACAGCCATCCCACACATAATGGTAGCTATCTCATGTTCCCAGAAAAGAACACATATATACAAAAATTGTCCTAATAAGACTCATCCAGATTGCATAAACCAGGAATACAGTGAAAATCTTTTAATAGCTAAACAAATACTACCCTAACTTTCCCAATAATGAGCAATTGAATGAAGCCCTAGGTCCTCATTGGAAAGATCCAGTTAAAAGTGTACTGATTTGGTGTTGCATTTGGAGAGGGCTAAGCAATGGAACAGCACATTGTCGTAGCATTCAGTTTAAGAGTAGAGAGGTCTCTGCCAAGCTTAGAAAGACAGACAAACATTCTATCATTCTCTGTTTATGTGACACTTGGATTGGATTTAATAATAAGCCTTTTTCAGTCATACTATTTCAACAAATTTTTCAGGTCAATATTTTTGCTCCTTTGTTACATGAAAAAGTCCAGTGTAAAAGTCCATTTGCACTAGATCTGGATATTGTTTACTTAGGAGCCAACAAGATAAAAGCTTTATTTACTCACTTGCTTCCATCTTGATAATAATGCATTATGCTTTGACACCCCTGTAACCATCAGGGATGTCACTGCTGGTTTTGAATGTTTTCACAGAAAGCCATGTGAGCTCCTGTCATACCACTACTTACAGCCCATCTCAGATGTCACTGGCCAAGGTCCCTGGTCATGTCCTGGCAATTTGTGTCCATGCATCTCTCACCCACAGGATCTTCCTTCACCTGTAGAATCTTCCTTTCAGCTGCAATCTTTACCTTCTTTCCAGGCTCCTTTCCTCTTTCTGAGACTAATTTCTTTCAATTTCTCTTCCCAGCACCAAACAACTCTGTTTTCCTAACCATGTAAGTCCACATACAGAAGTACAAATTGCAATCAACCTCCTCATTGGTGATTCTGTATCAGGTCTCTTTATTAATTGAAGGGTTCATGATGTGTCACTTTTTGCAGTCTAGGTGATATAAAATTTTACAACTGCCTGCACTGGATGTTGCTAGCAAGTATGAAGCTTGTGCTTGAGAGTTCAGTAGTTAATTTTTGTACATTAACACACGCACATACACAAAATTATCTACCACTTCTCATTGTTCATAATTGCAGTGATTTTTTTTCTATGATGATTTTTGCCCATACCCTTCAAAAAGAGCTACTTTGTCTCTCCTGTCTATACAATTCTGCAGTGCAATCACAAGTCACTGTCATCACAACAAAGGAGATCTTTTCAGTAGGACCAGTGGGACCCTTGTACAGGGAGATATCCTTGGAGACCTGAGCCTTTTGGGCCTGAGCAGTAACCAGAATCACTTTTCCCTATGTTTATCAGCATATACCAAGGTCCCCAACAAGGCCATAAGTTTAGAAAATATATTAAAAAAAAATAATAATGAACTATAATGGGAGCTGCTGACATGTCTAGAAACAAGTTCAACACACTTCATTTGTTGAGATCAGCTTTACATGAATTGTTAAAAGACTTTCATAATTTTTCATTTCATCATTTGTCTTTTCTTACATGCTAAGTCTTTTATCTAACAGTGGCTTTATTTATTTATTTATTTATTTATTTTCTGGGTCAGAGGATGATCTTCCACAAATACTGAAAGACTGAACAGGGAGAAGAAGGTGCTACAACTTTTCAGGTGCTAGGATACTCAGGGATGTCTATTGACATATTTGCAGATAGAGTTGTTTGCTATGAAAGCTCACTTCCTTGGAGAAGCCTGCCAAGTGTGTACATGCACACACAATATGGCGAAAAAAAAACCCCGAATCTTTTCCTGGCATAAGTTCTAACAGAAACAGTTTTACTTGCACATTCAGCTCTACAGAATCAATTTCTCTTCTGAAAACTAGGTGCAAATATTGGCTTTTGTGTGATGAGGGCTTATGTACTTCATTAAGATGCTGAGCACTGTCCCTGAGTGCCAAACACCTCCTGTGAGTGATTCTGTGGCCACAATCTCACAGGATTTAGCACTACAGGCTTTACATTAACATTTGTCCCAATCCTATGGGTCTTAATCTGCTGAAATTACTTTCAAAATCTCATGTTGACTTGACTGAGAAAGTAACAGAGCCTGAATGTAAAGAAGCAGAAGACTAGAGGAGCATAGCTGGTTAATTGAACAGTCATCTGAATTTTCAGGAAAAATATGCTTAGACTCTTAGTCCAGAACTGGATCTGAGTGTCTGTTTCACACGTTCTGTATCTCATAGGCTGAAGAACACTACACTCTCTAAGAAACTTGAGACCTATATTAAAAGACCGAAAATGAGAGATGATGTTTTGCCGCATCTAAAAAATCTCTAGAGACTGAGGGTCTTGCTCTGATTGTGAAAGTTGTGGGTGGGAGAAATGGGAAGGGGGAAGAAGAAATTAAAAAAAACCCAAAAACTAAGCAACAGTGGTTTGAACATATGTGGAAAAGAACCATACAGATACCTAAATGATTTTTAATGTACTAGAAAAATAGGTGAAGAGCTGTGACCAGGCTAGTGGTTGGTCATGTAGAGTTTATTTTATGATCAAAGCTGCTATAGAGAAAGGGAAACAAAAGCTGAAAGCCATACTGGAAAGCCCTAGAAGATGGGTTTAGTATAATAAAACAAATGTGCAACATACTCAACAAGGAGACATCAACTTCCCATACATGATCTAAAGGTTAATGAAGAACGATGTATCTAAAAAAAATGTATCTCAAGCTTTAGTTCCTACCGTCAAAATAATATTTTTAATGTGCAATCATTTCCACTAGACCCTTTGAAGTGTTCCCTGAATAAAACCAAATTTTATCAATTCTCATGAAATGAAATTATAGGGGAATGAAATTATAATTTTGAATTAAATCTCACAGAAACAATTTGCATGAAGAAAAATAGCAAAAAAAATCTATAATCTGTATATTTTGCAAACTTTTTTTTTTTTTAAAGTAAATTCTAATCTCAAGAGAACACCACTGCATCTCTCTTTGGCAATAACCCACAGAAAACACAGAGATAGTATGTTTGCATGAAATTACTAGTTTTAAAAAATACTGATTCATATTAGGAACTACATAGACATATCAGCCAATATGCTGGAATTAGACCTTTCACTTTTAGATGCTTGAAATTGAAATGGGTCTTGCACCAAATGAAAAATCTGGAGATGAGCCATGAAGGTGTCCGGCAAGCATCATGGCAAACCTAGCATTTGATGAGAAATTACAAAGCCTAACATTATTTAATGCTGAACTGAACTGAGTTAGAAGGGACTTAGCCAAGGCACTAAAAATTCCGAACTGAAAAGTCCCTCCTCATTATCCTGTGGCAGAGTAGCAGTGACATAATGCATAATGATCCCATAACACAGGGAGTCTTTCAATGTAATTAAAAGTCAGTAGAATGGAACACAATTATAAGAATTTAATTTTTTTTAAGTCAATGTGTGGTCAGCCAGGGAAATTCACTGTCACAGAAAATCATTGAGACGTCATCTATGCCAAAAACTGGAAAAGACTATGATAATTTTTTAATCAGTTATAATATCTGTGGGTATCCACTGTAGAAAGAAAAGAAGCCGTGCTGGGCATTATACCACTATGTGTACATTTATCTAACCAATGTAGATTATCACACGTGTTAGGCACTCCTGCCCAACAAGCCACTTGCCCACAGGCATAAGTGCTGCCAAGCAAGACATTCACATACCAGGGTATTCACTTCTCCTGTATTTAAACACCTATAAAATGTTTGCACAAGGTAGTCAAAGCGAGTGTTTATGCAAAGCAGAGAAAACAGCATTTCCAGAAGTCATTTCACCTCACAAACAAAATCCCTTAGGCTGGATACCTTTATTTCTTTATTTATACAGAGACTATGGAGTAATTATCTTGAATCTAATCAACTAACTTTTTACAGAATAATAAACATTAGATTAATCCCATCCTCAGCGTCTATGTTCTGTCTACAGAAGGAGAGAGACATCTCCAGAAGCAATTTATCCCATTAAAAAAATAGATGGCTAAAGCAGATGACAGGATTTACCCTCTCAGAAGTCTTAGTTCTCTCCATTAAGCACAGGAATAGTCAAAATGCCCAGCCATCATTTTGATTAAACTCTTAGAATACAAAACTCGGTAGAAAAGAGCCTCACTCTTAGATAAATTGTTGAAATAAGAATCATTTACTGACCTAGCATACAAATGAACTGTGCAGGGGGAAATCAGTTAATGATTTTTTGACAATGCGACATGAGACCCTATCATAGGCTGGAATGTGTGAGGTGATAACTGCTAGGCTCATGAATAAAGCCCCTGAATGTTAGCATGCTCTGTACCTCCTCTCAGGCAGCTCTGCTGTGAGGTTAAGCCTCTCTGGAAGCACCCTCAGACATGAGAGTAAAAAGGGGAATGGGGCAATGACAAAATCAATTCACTTGGCATTAATAAGGAGCACAAATGTATATCTAGAGGACAGGCTCCAGTTTCTGTGAGAATAATATTAAACTTTTTATTTATTTTCCCCTGCCCAGTGAAGAAATGCAGGGAATGTCAATGATCTCTGCAGTGCACAGACCTGTGTATCAAAGTATGATGTCTCACTATGATGAGAGTGTTTTTCATGTATCTAACAAGAACATGTTAGATGTACCTTAAAATACTGATAGAATGCCAGTCAATAACAACAACAAATAAAAATATAAGTCAATTATTAGAGAATAGACCTGAAGATTGCAAAATGCAAATTTGAATCTATATAACAGTGAGAACATCTAAAACAGCCATATGGAATTAAAATGACAATATAATTGTTTCCGCAGTTTTGAGAGTGGATATAAAATATACGGCTATCTTCACAGGAATCACTATCCCAGATTGAGCTGGCTTAAATTAACAAGGATGGGTACACTAGTGAATTAAAAATATATCATGAGCTCAGGCAAAGAAGACTTTTCTTTAGGTACTTTAATTTACATAATCAAAAAGTGGACGTCCTTCCAAACAAAGGAATTAGAACACAAGGATGCAACTGGCATAATTTCTATTACACATACACATATAACACTTCAGTGTCTAAAAACTAAAGGCTCAGTCACTATTTCTATTTTGCAATAAATAGATGAAATAATTGCTTTCACTCCAAAATACTGCTGTGAATTATGCTCCATAAAAGCTATCCTACAGAAGGAGTGCAGAGCTTGTAGGTGTGCTCATGAGGTCTCTTGTGGAAAAACAAACCGCTGTTACATGCAGTGCCCTCTGGAGACTATGGCCTTGTTTCTTCCCTCTTAGGAACAGACATTCCTTCGTAGCTTTTATTTGCCCTAATTTCAGTGTTGAAGCATGCAGACACAATTTTATGCCTGTATCCCTTGGAACAGCGTGGTTCCTAAAAATCTATCCCAGCATTGAAAAACAAGCTTTAGCTTAAATCATCAAATTGTCTTACCATTCACATATTTAAAAAAGCTTTTCTAACACAAGCATAATTACCCTCTTTCTATTGATGCACAAAGTCAAGTGTAGAAGAGGGACTGTTGTAGGGGGTCAGTCATGGAGTAGTGACTAGAGCCTTGGTTATCAACTTACTTCTACTGAAGAAATAGTATTGTTCAAGGACAGCAAAAACAAACCTATAATTATTGAGTAAAGAACGTAACTCACACTAAGAATCAGTACATTTGGGGAAAATCATACAAACTAACAACTGTTTCAGTTTGGTTTTTTTATTGTGACAGAAAAAATACAAGTCAGAAATTTACACAGTATTGTCACTGGCAAAGTAAAGCAGATAATGATTTCTTAGATCCTTTTAAGATGCATTTCAGAAAAAAATATAACATTCGGGACAGAGGATGAAAAGATCTAAGATGTTTATAATACTAAACCAAATATGTCAGGCATAGGGCTGTGGTGGGCTGACCCTGGATGGATGGCAGATGCCCATCAAAGTTCTCTGTCACTTCCCTTCTCAACAGGATGGGGAGAGAAAACATAATGAAAGGCTTGTGGGTTGTGATACTGGCAGGGGGAATCACTCACCAATTACCATCACAGGCAAAATGGAGTCAACTTGGGAAACTTAATTTAATTTATTACCAAGCAAATCTGAGTAAGAAAATGCTGCTCCCTCCTCCTCAGGGAGAGGACTTCTAACACTTTTCTCCAACTCCAGTGTGGGGTACTTCTCACAGGAGACAGTCCTCCATGAACTTTTTCAATGTGAGTCTTTCCCACGTGCTGCAGCTCTTCACAAACTGCTCCAGCATGAGCCCCTTCCACTGGCTGCAAGTGGATGTTTGCTCCATCATCAACTTCCATGTGTTGCAGGGGGACAGCCTGCCTCACCATGGTCTTCACAGTCTGTCAGGGAATATCTGCTCCAGTGCCTGGAGCACCCTGTCCTTCACTGACCTTGGTGTCTGCAGAGTTGTTCATCTTGCACATTTTCATTCATCCCTCTGGCTGCAATTGCTGCTGGATGTTTCTTTCCTGTTCTTAACTGCATTATCCCAGGGGTGCAATCTCAGTTGCTGACAGACTTGGCCTTGGCCAATAGCAGGTGCAGCTTGGAGCCAGCTGGCATTGACTTTATTAGGTATGGGGAAGCTTCTGGCAGCTTCTCACAGAAGCCACCCCTGTAGCACACCCCACCACCCCCACCTACAAAAAAAAAACCAAAAAAAATGCCCCTTGCCTTGCAAACACAATATATGGTCTAAGATTAGACCGGGGGGAGGGGGTGTAATTTTTTTTAAAAAATCATGAAGAGAAAATTGCTATTCCAGTCAAATTCCTTGAGGAAATAATATAAAAGCCAATGAAATTAAATATATTGTTATCATAGGGACTTATAAGAATTGTCATACAGTCTGGCTATTTGGAGTTCTATATAGGCTTTTATTATATTTGTTTTCATTATATTGTCCTTATCTGTAATATAGACATTTGTTAAGGTTTACAGTACTTAGAAATTTAGTATATAACATTTTCTTCACATTTTTACTTAAACATAAAAAATCCTCCCCAAAACAGTAAAGTCAAATAGCGTGTTACTCTGAAGTTATTGTGATGAAGAAGGAGTTTATTAATGGTATTCAGAAAGGTCACTGTGACACTCCTAAGAAGAAAATATGGATATAGAATATTGAAGATGGGTTGATTCATTTCACAGAGGTAAATACTCAGTGCTGCATAACTGTCTCCTTTTAATTAGCTTGTCAAAAGATTTTGACAAAGACCTCCAGTGGGTTACTGAGTAAACCTGAACTACAGATTTATTGTCTTTCAGAGATTTTAATACAATTGATCTAATCAAGCCAGTTCTATTTTCTTATCAATTTTCTGCTTCTCTTTTGTTTGCATTAGTTACTACATGGTTTTCCAGCAACTTTTTTTTTTTTTTTTCCTTCTTGATATATGAAGACTGTGTTTGAACATGCTTTAGATCTTCCTTGATATCTTTATTTAGACTTCTGTAACTATCAGTTTATCAGAGAATGTAATGTTCTTAGGCTTTTTCTTTCTTTTTCACTGGCTGTAAATGTATCTTTATGTGAATGGATGACATCTTCAGTTTAACGTTACTACGTTAACACAAGTTGCTCTTGGAACTAGATATGCTTTTACAAATGAAGCTAAACAACATTTACTGTCTTCCTCAGCTCCCTGCTGTGTTTTACTTTATATTAGCACTTCTTCAAGCACAATTTCATGCCAAAAAAGTGAATTGCAAGAACTGTATTAATGGCATACAAACATACATTTTAATTAGTTAGAATTCGACAGATTTGGGAATACGAATCAGAAAAATAGGGTTATCAACTATTTTCTGGCTTAGAATTCAAATGGCTGGAGGGAAGGGGGAAAAAGACTGATCGTCTTTCCCATTAAGCATTTCCTACTGCCTACTTCATGAAGTGATTTAGTGAAAGTAAAAAGAATTTTCTTACCAACCTTTAGTGGTGGGTGGGTAAAGCGATAAAGGTGACAGTGAAGATTTGGATGGTAATAGGCACTACAAGGACCTGACAGAATGTGGGTGCAGCCATTTACCAGTACTTTTCTCAACCTAGACTGTGGTCAGAGGACAGTGTGTCCATTGCCTCTTTCTACTGTCATGTCTAGCTGCTGGTTTTGTAAGAATCTGAAAAGAGGTTAGCACTGGAAAAATAACTGATGTTATAGTAAGGACTGATAACTGTGTCAGCTGCTGCATTGAACCATTGTCAACTTTGATGTGTTTTGGTATGACAGTACCTACAATGTACTTCTATCCAGATCAGCCAAAGCAACCTCTGAACTTAACAATTTGGAAATGTTAAGCAATGTAAATCAGCCTCACCTCCAGCAATGTAATAATGCTTTGCCATGTCAGGCGTAAGAAAAAAAGCTTATGCTGTTGTAGCCTGTTGTCTTAAATCTTGAATTAAATTAATGGTTCGGGTTTGATAATTAATTTATTCATTAAAAATACATTTTAAACTAAACCAAAATTATTAATTATTTATGTTAGATCCTCCAATTTCACCTGAAATCTTTGGAGAGATGGGAGATTCACAAAATCAGTATTTTCTTTCATTAGTCTTTATCTCATGACATTATTCATGTTGGGAGACTACAATTCTCCTGCACTGAGATGATTTGAATCCATAAGCTCTGTCAAATGTTATGGGCTGTCCAGGGGAGTGGTGATGGGGGAGGCTTATTCCCATCGTAGGGGTTATTACAGTCACTGGGCAAATGTACCAAGACACCAAATGACATGTGGTCAGCACACACATCGCTAACTTTTAGACAGTGGAAGTGTAGAGTATTGAGGGGGTGCAACAATACAAAGAGAGGAAAATGAGTGAGTGTGCTTCTTTTTCCCTGTTTGTACTTTTTTGTCGGACATTTAGAACAGTTTCTCCCCCTGGGTGAACTGGATTCAAATTTCATTAGGGAGAAGGAATTTAATTCAGTTTCCTGCTGTCTGAATTCTAGGTTATTCAGTAAAAGAAGGGCATTGTTCTCCCCACATAGACAGTATATAAGTTTAGCCCTTCCTTTCCCTTCCTTACTTTCGTTAGAGATACCTTTTAACATAATATAAAGAAAATGTTTCCCTGGAAGCATTTTCACTCTGAATGAAATGCATGTACACAAATATGTGTGTATATATACGTATACAGATAAAATTTTTGTGTTTATTTGTGTGTATACAGAGTTTTATTGGTCCAGTGGTAACAAAGGGGTTTTGTTTATTTTACTTTTTAAATTAGCAAGGAAAGAAAAACATCACTTATACAGCACCACTCTTGTATATCCATAATGAACACCATCCTAATGTTTCCACTTGCCTAAAGAGTTTTGCATTTTTTATAAAAGTATATGTTGCATAGCAAAAATTACACACAAGTGTTGCAGTGTCCAAAACCCCTACAGGATTTTAAAATGAATCTTTAATTTGAAATATTTATTTAAAAAAACCGTTGAAAGAAAAGCTTTCTTGCATATTTTAAGGTAGATAAAGAAACCTCTTAGAGGAAATAATATATCTGATAAAGTGTGTGTATTTGGGAAAATATGTTCAGTGCGGCACTACAGTCCAAAATAGATGCTGTATGCAGCACATAAACATATTAATTTGTCAGCAGTTTCTCAGTGCCAAAATACTTGACAAAGTTTTAAAAGAGCTATACTGCAGTCTGAGTGGTATGCTGGCTGGATGCCTGCACTTGTTCTACCACTTCAGTATAGTTTTACTTACCTCATAAGGATATAAACATGATTACTTTTTCAGTTCTTGTAATGTCCATTTTGTCCTTCTCAAAAATGTCTATACTTTGTCTTCCAAACATCTAGCTATTTTATCAGCAGGTTAAACTAAAAAAAAAAAAAAAGAGAGAGAGAGAAAAAGAAAAAAAAAAAAAGAAAAAAAGGATGTCATCACCCAACCCACATTCAGAACAAAGCAATTAATTTGATGGGTTGACAGTTAAAAAAGGTAGCTTCTGACAGACATCCAGTGTGATGCCAGCCGGAATGATGTACTGTATAACACTTTCCTTAAAAGGGAAAGTAAATCAGGCATCCCAAAGGCAAGTCCTTTGTATTCCATTGAAGCTTTTAGGTATTAGTGCATCTTTGTTGTGTATTCCTGACAAGTTGTAAAGAATTCTACTGTACTTAAAATATATTTGAGAAGAATTCACAAAGGGCTGTATGCAAATCCCACAAAGGAGAGCAGAAGAGCCAAGCAGAGGGCAAAGCAGGCAGCAGAGTATAGCTCAGTCACAGTACAGCTGCTGTGCGGACTTCTGTAGCTGTCAAGGGCAGTGGGGACAGGGAGCAGGTTAGCAGAACAGTATTCGGCCCATTATGCTCCCTTCAAAATCCATTAGCTATTACAGTAGCTAAAGTATCATAAGTTTCTGCTATCTTTCTACTTTGTACAAATGCTCGTGCATGAAAGGAAAATGAGCAGAGAGTGCAATCTTTTGTGATTTTTGATTGAAGCCATTGAAATCATACAGGTTAGGAAAAAAACTCATTAGATCTTTAGTATTTGCATCTTGGGAACATAACATATCCACTTCATTGGATCCAGTTGTCAGGAGAGAGGATAGAGAAGTATGAAGAGCCACCTCAAAGACCTGTTTTCTGTGAAACTCCTGTGAAATTTATATGTTTTTAAATTGAGGAAGAAACATTAGCCAGTAGTAAGTGCAAATGCTTTATATAGACATTGTCTGAGATTTTTAAAAAAATAAAATAAAACTAAAATCAGCCAAGTGCTCAACATATCTTTGCTAAAAGATGAAATGCTTAAAGCTGATTCTGAAACTAATGTGTTCTGTGGAAGAGTTATTTTGGAACAGCATAAGGTGTCACAGCCTGTAAGTGTCTCTGTGTCTCTTGTATTACCCAGCTTGAGAGATAGTTGTATTGCCCAGTGAGGAAACAAACAGGACAGTAGTCACATAACGCAGAATCTACCTAGCCTTAGTTTGTTGGACACTGTGTTCTATCACTTCTTGGAGTAACAGCAAGACCATTCATTGATTTCTCTTTTAAGGAATCATCCAAAAATATAGTATGTTTCCCTTCCAGGACGGGGGTAAAAGACTATGCAGAAAATGGAATTTTAATTATACCATCAATGTCAAACTGCATTTTCAACCTATAACCAGGAACAAATCTATCAACTAAACTCTTTAGATGTTATGTCCAAATGACAAACAACTGCACTAAAATACTAATTAACTTTAAGATTTGTGTCTTATTGCAACTATGTTTCAGTTTACAGTATTCATTAGGAAGATTTAGCAAGATAGAGTCTTTAGATTGATTTTTGCTAGTGTAGTTGTTCCTAGCTGCCAAACAACTAAAGTTCATTAGAGTAATAGTGGATGTACATGTAAATTGTGCAGTAAATTTTCAGGAAGTTACAGCTACAACCCCCTCTTTACAAATAGCGTGGCTTTCATCTGCACTTCGATTAATGTTCTTACACTCATAAACCTTGTGATGTTGAAAATGTTTGCATTGAAGTTTTTCAAAATTTACTGTACTTTGCCTTCCTGATGTCTGGGCCAAACCCTCCTCTCAGGATTGGTTTCCAGATCCATTAGCTCAACAGACCTTGGGTTATCCTGGAATTAAAGGTACTGGGATTTGGTCCAATGCATTTAAAAAAACTCTATTGAATTAAACTAAATATTTGAGTTCTAATTCCTTGGGATATTGTACAGCGTTTCAAAACAATAGCCTCATACAAACATTAGTAAGACAAAACTTCAAATATGTTTCCATTGGAATTCTGATTAGTGATTGTATGCACTGATGGTCCTCATTTAGCAAATCACTTATGCTTATGCTTAACCTTGAGAACATAAACCCTAGAAAATATTGTGAAAGGCATGTGTTTATGTGTGTTTGTACACATGCACATGCATGTATAGACATATAGTTTAAGGTCTTTTTTGTGTTTGGGTCTCTATAATTCCATCTACAAATCTCAACACTGAAAAAGATTTAGCAAAAGGTTTTCCAGGAAGTGAATTTCTCAAGTCCACATAAGTAAGTTACCTACTCAACCATTTTGAAAGTAAGAAAATTGATATTAAAGACATCATACATCTCACACAACCCACATAATAAACAATTGCATTCCTCTCATTCAGGAAAAAAGAATGGCTGATTGGCAACCATCAACCTTACCTCCTGTATTCCTCCGTTTTTAACAAATCTTGACTTTGCAGCAAAACATTTTTTCTAAACAAGAATATTACAGTGGCTAATATAATCACTGAATAAGTGAACTAACTGATTCATTTTGGTACAAATATCACTGCTCTTTTACTGGAAAATTTTTGTCTAATCTAAAGGAAGACTTTTTTTTTAAAATAACATACAGGAATAAACTAAGCTGAAGCTTAGCAGTATCCTAACACTTATATATCATGATCTCTTTCCTTCTTATCCAGGGGTTGTTTGTACTGGTTTAACCCTGAAGTTGTTAGAATGTACACATCTATTTTCAGTTAGTATTCTATTTGATATATCATCTCCATAACATAGATAATTTAAAGTTTTTATTAATGATATCAGGTAAGCCAACACATCTTTCTACAATTCTCAAATAATGCACTCCATGGAAAAATGGTTTCACCTATATGCAGTTGCTGCTATATAAACTCTTTGGTCCATGATGTGCAGTGTTTTAGATCAAGTGAGTAGTTCGTTCTTCAATGCAGTGCACCAGAAGGTGTGTAATGTTACTTATATCCTTATATCTTCCTTCTGACCCTACTATATTCCTCCTATCTTGTGACAAATCACCAGTTTATGGACTTCCTGAGCTCGATGTTTTATCCTCAGTATTCTGATTAGAAGACTTAAGTTAACTTTTCTTCCGTGAATTTGCTTATTCATTTTTCAAACACATTTATAGTTTGGTATCCAAACATCCTTTGGCAATGTGCATCACATTTTAATTATGTGCTGTGTGAAACAAGCTTCTTTTTTTTTTGTTTTAAAGCTTCCACCTGATAATTTCCTTTTTGTGCCCCTTGGGTTTTCTGCTATTAAAAATTGCAGATAATGGTTGTAATTCATCAACATTAGCCATTCCCTTCTCTATGTGTTCCTCCTTCCTTGGCTGTCTTCCTCCCAAGCTTAGGAATATCATATTGATGACTTTGTCTTTGTAATGAAACTGTTCCTCAACTCTGATAAAATTCTGTGTCTTTATCTTTCTCAAGTTCTTTCTATCAGTTTTGTAATACTGTGACCTGAATTCATGTGGGTTTTTGGACTACAAGCGCATTAATCACAATTAGTAATTTGGGATTTCTTTTTCTTGTGACTTTCCAGTTAGTTTTAGTTCCTTTCCCAGTACTTCCTAACACTGCGTTTGTCCCTGAGCATTGAGCTAATGGTCATAAAAATGTACATATCCATAATGAAACCATAGCCTATCCGCAGGTGATACCTGATGTTGGGGTTCTTCTAGTGTAGGCAAAGCTCCTGTGGGTTTCCCTTAAATTTATAATTTTGAGTATTTCGACATTGGAGATTTTGGGTTTGGGGTTTTTTTTAGATCAATTTGATTCTTTTGACACAACTTTGATGTAGAGTCACTTTCTCCAGAAAAAATCCTCAAAGGCATTTTGGCTCAGACTGTGACTACATTATGTCTTGTTCATCTCTGCTTATGAACTGTGCTGGTTTGATGCTTGAGCTGGACTAGCACTGCCTATCTCTCAGAAAGATTATTAGATTATGCTGACACTTTTTATGTGGGGTTTTTTCTGTTTATAGTAGCATACCTACCATTTCAACAGTGTTGTCAGAACAAGCAGCAGTAAATAGCGATTGTTAAGGTCACACTTATCTTTCCTCTCCTCTCTCTCCAGCCATTAACTCTGGAGACTAATGTAGCAGGAATATAACCTTGCCTGTGCTGTGGATTACTGATGCAGTGAAGAAGGAGTAAGAAGAGTAGCCTCATCCTAATGCAGTTATGTTGGTGGCTAGATAGTCTGTGTGACAACCTAGCTTTTAAATTTCCCTCAAAGATCTGATCTGGGTGATGCAATACTATCCAGTGCAGGGCTGCACGCTCACTTTTAAGTTACATTGTTTATATTAGTAAGGCTGTGTTTGCCCTAACTGCTGATGGGACCTTTTGGATGCTCATATGAATGAAAAATTTGTTGGTTTGAACTGGTTGGTTTTCAACTCAGCTTGTTACTAATAATTACATATTTATTAAAGAGTTCTTCTTTTCTACTTTCTGCATTGGAAGGTACTTGGAAATTTTTCCTCAGCATAAATAATTGTTTCAATGGGGTCGTGGCCTTCAGAGTTCGGCTGGCTGTCAGCGTTCCAGCCGAATGGCATCTGCACTTACATCCTGCTTTGAGGGGAAATGCAAACAATCATGCTGCTTCAGGAAGAAAAATCTCAATATTTATGTTAAATTCACTTTTGATTAAAAGCCAATTACGCTGAAGATGATGCAAATCTGTCCTGCTTTTGTTTGGGCAAATCCAGAGATAAAAGTCCTGGATCTATAAACCCACTATTCTGCTCGCCATTGAACTGTCTGTGGTTTTGAAATTATAGCTGCTCTGTAACCCTAATCAGACACAACAGGATGCCAGAATATATGACTATATCAAGGAAGAATGCAAAGGCAGTGCTGTTACCTACCTCTAAATTGCCGTCTTCCATAAAGACTGTCTTGGGCAGTTTTAGGGGGTAGCTTGTTGATTGTGTACTCAATTTGATCTCCTGTAAAATTTTGCAGAGTACAATCAAAAAAATCTTCAAATTATTTGATTTTGCAGGAGCACTCATTTCCAAGGTTTTTGAACTCTCTCTTGCCGCTCTCTGGAGAACCTGGAAATAAAATTTTCAACAGCTCTATAAAACACTCATACTACTATGTGATACAGCCTAAGAAGCAGAGGCAAAAAAAACCAACCCCAAAACACAAAAACAATAGTTTGGGATGGCATATCCATTAAATTTTGTAGGTGGATCTATTTAGCTGAATAATAAGTAGCATTCAAATGGTATAGGGGATTTATAGGTTGGTGCTTTCTTGACTTATTAATGTTGAAACTTAGACACAGGACCTCCTTATGCATATGCTGAAGCTGTATATAATCATACTGTAAGGAATATCTAATAATAGGGTGAGGCCAATATACCAGCATCAGTATCTGTAGTACATAGTCTATAAACTATACTGACTTAAATACTGAAAAGAAATAATTAATAGAATTCTCGTATCTATAAAGCAAAACATTTGAGTACATAATTAACTTATTGGAATGCTTAAGTCCCTTTAAGTAAACTATTGTGAACAGGAATGGACTTAAGCACAGATTGAGACTCAATCTAAAACAATATAATCCTTAATGCCCAGGAAATGTGTTTCACTGTTCATGAATAAACATAACATGCACAGTATGATACCACAGAAAGTTCCTCCTGCGAAATAAATGCCCTGTAATGTAAAATAAACACAAGACAGCAAATGGAAGAAATGAAAAATAAGCAAAGTACAAGGCTATTGCCTCACTGAATCAAGCAGACACATAAAGCATTCTATTCTGTTTACACTTTCAGGAGTTGATATTAATCAAGCTATCTACGTAACCGTTACAGTCTTTTTATTATTTTTTTTCAAGTTAGATCAGAAATGAAAGCTGCTTTTTTTGCTTTTTTTTCTTTTTTTTTTTTTTAAATCTGATTGAAATTCCTATATAGGTCATCTCTGTTTGCCATAGGACATTGTCTGTAGGTTAAAAGAGTAAAATGGTAAAGGAGACTAATCAATCTTTTATTTCTCTGATTACTTGCTTCGTATGCATATTCTAGTGAGACAATTTTAAATTCTTAATATATCACATTCAGTAACCTGGAAAAAAGTTCACTGAGAGCAAGAGTGAGCAAGGGAAGGATGAGACAGAACCCTTTGCAAAAAGTCTTTTTGTAGGTAGTTCATACACATACTAATTTCTATTGTACCATTCCTGATTCTCAGAGGCAGATCAAACTTGAAAGAAGATCGAATTCAAGTACTATTTTTGCTTCTTGAACTGAGCACATTGCATGGCTCTTATCATCTTCAAAGGTTGCCTCCTACTTTGTGAATAATGAGTCCTTAAAGTAATGTTGTCAAAATAAAAAAGCAAGTAAGTCACTGCTATGCACAATTATAATTGTTGAATGAAGGTACTAGTAGTAAAGGGCAAAGGTGTTTTTTTAAAAAAGAAATTCCCAAACTGAATGGATAAGCCTTGGTCCAAGAAACAATTAGAAACAGAAATTTTAGTCTAATTATGCCAATCATACAAACCCTTTCTAATTAGAATTGAACATAAATTGAAAAGTTAAAATTAAATATATTCAACTTCAAAGTACACAAAGGTTACTTGAATATCAATTCAAAGTTAGACATCTCAGGACCTTCTCTGACAATATTATGAGCATTTTGTGCCATATAGGTAAACAAGCTCTTGTTTTCTTCTTATTTCTTTTTTTGCAACATTTCAACTCAGTTCTAGATATTAATGCATGCAATATTTGTGTTGTCTAGTAATGCATATAGCTCTGGGCAACAACAGTCAAATATATTTTTTCTGGAATTTTCCTCTAATTATTTTCTCTTTTCAACTGAAAAAAGTTTTTCTTAAAAGTTGAAGGTTTTATAAAATCAGTATATCTGCCACTCTGTGAGGCAGTAAAAACAATAACTGCATTTAAAGGCACATATGTAGGAACCTAGTTTTCCATTCAACTTCAGTGAGAATTGGGATCGTGAAGTCCTTTATAGGTCTTGGCCAGAACTCTTATTCCTATACACAAATTTAGAATGAAGAATCAATCACTTATAAAGAGCTATTTCATGTTTCTCTGCTCTGTCCAGATATCCAGGGCTTCTGAACTAAAACTTATAAAGCTGTTAAACATTGAGGTGCTTTGTTTTACACTTCTATGAAAAAACAGAATTTCTAAACTCTCCTTCACATCAGTGTGCATTTACTCTCAATTAACCTATTTACTATAACACCAGTAAACCACCAGTTCTTGTAATTAATTTTGCCTTAAAGATAATTTTCCTGCTCTAAATTTATCCCAGATTTCAGTTGTATTAAATTTAAAATTAACCGCCTGATCTTAGAAAAAGTTGATTGTTTTTTCTCTTCAAGAGATTTAGAAAAGACATTCCATAAGAATTAGAAAGAAAAAATTAGATAAACTAATGACACGTGTTAAAACTGAACATACAGAATACACAGTAGTTTTCCTATTGTTAAATTAAAAATAAGTTGATATGTACAAAATTGTATTCGATGTTCTTAGAATTTATTAGAATTCAGCAGAAGAAAAGTGCTTATCTGTAACATAGAGTAAAATGACTCTAGATTAAACCCTATCACATTTTTTCTTGATCTGTTCAATCGTTGGTGAAGCACTGTGCTGACTTTCAAGATATTGGACCTAGCATCTATATGGATGATATTACTACGTTCCAATGGGAGGTCCCTTTGTCCAGCTTCATGCCTGCTGTTGTGACTAATTAAAAATGGCATGGCCTATTCAAATTAGAGCTACCTTTTAAGAATGGCACACATTTGTTGAATTATGGATCCCTTTACATGTACTCCTCCAAATTGTTATGGTAGTCCATGGAGGGGTAGAGAGGAAAAAGTGAAAATGTGTTTGAGCAGCACCATATGGACTTTATTCACATTCCCAGCAAATAGTATATTCACCTTAGTTACTTCAAATGCTTGCAATAACCTGAGGCATCTTCTGGATAACCCTGAGTCTGAGATGGGATGTGAAACTGTTAAACTTGCCTAGGCAGCCAAACTGTTTATATCACGGGGCATAAATAAAAAAATAAAAATTAAAAAAAAAAAAAAAATCATCTAAGTCCTGCCTAGATAGCCGTGGCCCAGCAGATCTTTAATAACACTCTGCTCAGCTCCTCTCCAGTACATTAGACACATCAGAGCCAAGTCAGACTATCCGTGAAACCCTGGAAAGTGTTAATTGACAGGAGCCTGGCATGGTGAAATCTTTAAGGTCACAAAGGATAACAGGTAGCCTATCACTACAATGAAGTTAAAGTAACATAACACTAAGTGTTTGTGTTAGGTCCATCAGATGACTCCACAATAGACTGTAAAACACAATAAAGCAATATGGAACCATATGATAGCTTCTTTGTTAGTCTCCATTTACACTTAGTCCAAGGAAAAAAGTTTTCACAATTAAATGGTCGTATATGCTTCCTGACTACTTTAAAGAAATGGACAGTATAAAATGATAGGCATGGCAATTTTTTTTTTTAAATTATTTTCCTAATTCCAAATTGTATTGCCATTTTCAGCATTGTGATAGGTTGAATTTTAATTTTATGATTTTTATGTGATCCTGACAGAACAGCTCAAATATTTAAGGTTCTTTTCTGTGAGGCCTTAATAGAGAATAGCAAGACATTACTAGTTGACCATATGGATTAACATCAATTAATTAAAAAGTCAAATAATAAAAGTTCAGAAATACTTTTCACAGAGTTCTTGGACTTTCTGTCAAGCTTTACTGGTTTTCATTTTATTTTTTTTTAAATAGTCTCCTGAATTTTGAAGGTAGTATTAACACTTTCTACTTCACTAAGCATTTAGGATAATAATAATTTTCATTAAATAATAATAATAATTAATAATAATAATAATAACAGTGGTATTTAAGAAGAGTAAAAAGATTACTGCTTAAGAAGATAGTCAGAAGGAGTAATGAGCACTTAGCTTTTTGTACCTTATTAGCCACATAGCCTGTATTTTTGGAGGAAACAAATTGACAAGATGAAAGTAAAAAACCCTGTAATAAATACTTAGTTTGCTTTAAAAGTTTGTGTGTAACTAAAAGTAATTTTCTATAAACTTGTGTGTTTCAAACATTATAAATGGATTGGCATGAAGAACTGTGTGTCCTGTCTGTCAGAAGACACCGAAAATGGTAATAATAGCACCTTGCAAATGCATCTCAGCCTGGGTTAGATGAAATTGGTTTTGACAGTGAGCAGGTACTCTTCTGATAGAGCTGTAAAGAATCAGGCTATACCCAGAACAAGGCAAAAAACCTAAAAATGTGAGTAGCAAAAAGGATTTTTTTCCTATGATTCCCTGGGTAAAACAGGTGGGCATGGCTCCTGCACCAAGCTGTGGGCTGCCAGGAGACAGTCAAACCAAAGCAGGGTTTATATAGGACGTGGGAACAACTTTTACACAGAAGCTGTGGTAATTATTATCCCAGTTCTTGGTTTGAAAACAGGCAGAAGCACAGTGAAATCAGGAATCTCATCAAGACCTTTATTTCAGGTACTTTTGCCCAATGCTATAATGCAGATATCTCTATAGTTATTTTCGGTGTGGTTTAGGGAAAAAATAAAAGAGAAGGAGGGAAGGGAAGGGAAGGGAAGGGAAGGGAAGGGAAGGGAAGGGAAGGGAAGGGAAGGGAAGGGAAGGGAAGGGAAGGGAAGGGAAGGGAAGGGAAGGGAAGGGAAGGGAAGGGAAGGGAAGGGAAGGGAAGGGAAGGGAAGGGAAGGGAAGAATCTTACATTTAGTATTCAGAAAAACCTTATAATTGTTATAAATATGCAAGATATAAGTGGCTAAATATAAGGAAAAAAAAAACCCCTGACTATTGAATAACTTGGATGAAGGGATTAGCTATGATTTACCTTCTGTGATTTTGATTTTGATTATATAAAAAGAAAAATGAACCCCAGAACTAGGATCATGGCCTTTTCATTACATACATATGGATTATCTATTGATGCATAGACCGTATCTATATGTACATATAGATTATCTGCTGGGGAGTAGACAATCCTGGTCAACATCGTTTGCTCCAAGACCCTGGTCCCAGGATTTAGGGCTTTCAGAGTTCTTCATCAGATCAATGGCACAGATTACATTTGTATATAAAATGGGGTTCAGGGAACAGCCTGGGAAATGAAGAGCTGGTTCCATGATGTGTCAGCATTTGCTTAGTCTTTATATAGCATAACATATGGCAAATTCTGTTTTCTTCCCCTCCCATTCTCGGTATTGAAATTATTTTCCACAAAATGATGAAAGGCATAAATAAAATGTTCTTGGCTGTGGGCCTTCTCCATTGAAATCAGTGTGTGAGGGGGAGGGGACTGAAGAGGAGTTCAATGTGTGTAAAATGAAGACATTATTTTCAAATTATCTTTTCATGCACTTAGAGTACAAAATGTGAAGATTATTCCTGATGTCCTATTTTGATAATTATTCTCTTTGTTCACACTGCTGTAATACAGCAGCAATTGCATTGTACCTCTTTCCTGATGTAAGCCTATATTTTATGCAAACTAATAACCTTGAAGTAGAGTGCAGGTTGTTCAAATCACTTTTATTATACAGAGCGTATTCAATATAGCATAGAAATATTTGCCTACTAAAGTCTCTTTTATAACGGACTGTATTGACTTTGCTGTTTTTAAACTAAATATCAACCATAAGGTAAGAGTGGGATGGAACAGATGGAGAGTTCATTTCTCAAAATGTATTGGAATCAAAATACATTCTTTAAAATTCATATCCAAATGTGGCTCTGGGAAATTATAAATGATAACTCCACACTTTTTATAGTGATGTATCTGATACAGTATTAATATAATGATTGTATAACAATGACAATAAAGAAATAATTCCTATGTAGTAATAGGGCTACTGTTGAAAATGTAGCTGCTGTTTTTAGGAAAGGAAAGGGAATGGATTTGAAATAGAAACCAATGGTCATGCCGTTTTTAAAATAGTAAACACAACAGTTTCAAAGAGCCAGTGAAATATTCCATTATCAATGTGATAGGTAATATTAGATGTTGTTAATCATGTTCCCATAGCAGTGTACCTGTGCATGTGTATTATATTGTCCACAACTTAAATATTAACTTTCAGAATAAAATCTTATCAAACATATTTATTAGAACATCTTTCACCTCATTTTTTTTCCTCAGGTATCTACAACTCACAGTCTGAAACTCATTTTTTATTGCCTGAGGCCCTTTTTGTAAAGGACAGAAATAGGCATACATATATTATGATTTATTTATATGTGTAAACTTTAGGATAACTTCAGTTGCATGTATAGTGACAATTGCAGCACATTGACTCTGAAGGGAGACTTAATGGCAAGCTCAAATACAAACATTTACAAAGCAGATGTCTACGTTAGACCAGATGAGTCTGGAATTCTGTATCAGTATAGAAAGCCTTTGATAAGAAAGTGGAGGAATGTGTGAGCCTTCTCTAAAAAAGAGGCAGTCTTCAATGGTACATAAAAGAAGTTTTATTTCTCCTGTAAAAGGCTTCCTGCTTTTGGAAACATTTAACTTACAGAAACTGATCTATAAAGTGTGGGAATTAAGAGGCACAAATTTATGCAGGGAATGATGCATTTATCACAGAAATGGAGCAAATAGATTTTAGCATTATGTTGCTGAGTTGAGGGACACTGATTTTTTATTTCATTGTTTTCCAACAAAAGTCTGAATGGAAAACATTTCTGTTAGTAAAGTTAAAGGCAGAGATCACTGATGTGGTTCTCCAAGCACTGGAAATAATAACCTGCATTTAGTATTCCATCAACAGATTTCTTCTGACAAATTATGCATTCAGTCAGTGTCCAGTGATATCTTACAGTAATCTTAAGCATGAAAAATACACTGAATTAAAATATTGGTGGTTAAGTAACAAAGCAACATGTGGCATTTAGTCTATATTTCATGAAACTCTGGCTATATATATGTTTGCTAAAAAAAACCAGATACTTGACTGTGCAATTTTTTTTCCTTTCTTCTTTAACATGAAAATTTTGTGATTTATCATTTTGAAATCCTTTTTTAAGTGGGACTGAAAGCAAGGGTGCTTACAGAGAAGTCAGAGTAGTTTAATACATGTTAAAAAATAACTGAAAACCGGTTCCTATTCCTCCCCTGCAGTTCAGGGGAAGGTGCCATGTAGAAACTTCCAAGATACTGTGAAATGGAAATATTATACCCGCACAGTTCAGCTGAAGTCAGATATACTGCCTTGGCTCCAAAAAGTCTGTCAGAAGTCAAGCATGACTACGCTGCCTTCTAGCTGGTGCACAGCAGAGCATTTATTCTGCTATGCATTGGGAAAGGCTGTCACGAGTCCTCACGATTGGCACACTCTCTTGATGTAGGAAATTCAGGTTCCTCTCATGGCCCTGTAAAATGCAGCTGTCTGTATTGAAAAGTGAGGGGTCTGACCACTGAAATGTTCAAGTCTCTTGTGCTCCAGTTATTATCAGAAAACCCAGCAAGTCTAGAGATACATTTTCTAATTAAAGTTTTATGAAACAGATCCATTTCCCAGAAATCATTCATTCCTGTGATCAAGATTCTCAACTAAAGAATCACCTCAGCAAATTCCTGACGAGCTTTACTAGGCAACAGGCCTTGTCTGAACATTATAGTGATAACCTTGTAAATTAATTTTTCATTTTCATTTACAATATGTTTTTATTTTATGCAAGGACAAAAGATGAGGTCTCCTGTAGTTAGTTTAGCACCTGTACTTTCTCAGAAATTGTAATGAAACACTGCACAATTCAGCCTTTATAGAGCAGTGACTTCTAATCCTGCTAGGGTGGTTCTTTAATTAAAATGTCTATTAACTTTTCTGCAGTTAATGAAATTATGGATTTATTACTTCTTGCCATTCTAGGAAAATTTTTATGATCCAATAATATTTAATTTATAAAATCCTACCTTAGGAAAAGAATAGCTCAACTGAGCAACATAAAACTATCCACTTGCAGAAATGAAGTATCTGTTTCAAAGTTCTGAATAAACAACCTACAATTAAAGGACCTTGGCCTTAAATCCTGGAATTACAATCTGCCTTAATATTATAATTTATTTTTTCATCATTGCATATCTTTTATCACACTTCCTATTAATCTACGATACTTCTAGGATGTGTTCCTTTACATAGTGTATTCTATCAGTTCAATATTTGACTGTTTATAGAACTTTTATATGTATGATTCTCTTCTTTTGATATGTGGAATACACCAACACTACCAAAAAGAATTATGGTTAATCTCAAATATTATTTCTTGTTTCTTTACCCTATGAAATCTTTAAAATTTTCTTTTTGTCCATATATACTCATCTGGTCAGAAAAGATGACACCAACTGAATGTGCTACTCCCTTTCAGGCTGGGGAGGCATCAGTAACATGGCAAGCATCAAACAGACGTGTGGCTGAGATCTTATGCTGAGTGTACAATATGACCTGGTAATCCCCTTATGTCCCGCTGTTTACTGCTGACACTTTATACAGTATCAGTTGAGTTGGAAATTCTTGTATTAAACTATTGGTTTTCAGGATTTTTATAGCTCCCCACTTGCAGTTAATGCATTTTGTATTAGCCCTCAGTGTGAGGAAATCATAACTCCATACATGAAAGGATAAACTTCAACTTAAATTACCAGAAAACAGTGTCTGGAGACTTGGATATATGTACTGAGATGTCTGTTCTATTGCTTTTCCCCTGGAAAACTGACTTTTCATCGTATTGATACCCAGATTTGAAAGACTGTGTTTATCCTTTAAAGTGTGATTTGGGACAAAAAGGTAGGTAAGTATAGTTCTCAAACACATCAAGGGTTTGATCCATTAGAATAGTGAAGACAGCAAATTATTTCACATAAGGTTTTTTTATAAATGTCCTGAGAGTTAATCGCACAGTTTTATGAGCACAACTTTGTCCTATTACAAGTTTTAGCATAATATAAATACCAAGTTGTGCAATGCAATGTACATGTAGTGGCTATGCAGCTAGTCAGAACCATAAGGCTGCACAGCCATACGGAAGCATTGCCAAACAATACAAAAATTGGAGTTTACTCATGTTACCAGAACTGCTGTTGGGTAGATGCTTAAATAGCTCTAACTCACTCCAGGAAAGGGAGTTTCTCATCTGACATGTATACAGGGGGAAGGTGTGGAGTTGGAAAGACAGATATGAAGTTGTATTTTATGACTGTAAATAGTAGTTCTTTCCCTTTCTTAAAATGATTCAGAATTTAGCAGTCACAATACGCTGTATTATGTGGTTGTAGACAAATTGAACAGAAAGCTATTTTTTAAGGACACTTTGAGTTTTGGCCACTTCAGGAATTGCACTTTTTAAAGAGATGTATATTAATTGGAAAACAGTTTTTTGAATACTTAGGAAAAGTAAAGTGTCATCTCAATCTTTACAAAATGCCACACTTTGGCTGCAGAGAGTAAATTATTTATTGTTCCTTTCTTTTCTTGTTTTTATAAAGGCTGAAATGGCAGAAAGTTTTGCTCAGAAAAAAAAAGCAAAATCAAAAAAGGTAAGTCTCTGAAAAACAGAGTTTTTAACAATTGTAAAAAAAAAGTCAAATTTTGGGTTTTATCTCAAGAAGAGAACTAAAATCTGCTTTAGGATTCTGGAAATAGGATTACCTGAAATGGAACTTTCTCAGGGCATTTCATACCGGAGGGGTTACAGAAAACGATGCAGAATTGTCCTGCACTTTGTAGTCAAGAAAAGGTCTTGAAGACTACCCCTTGACAGCAGGCAGGGGAATACTGGCTCATTTCAAGCCTATTGGTATCTTTGAATGATAAGGTGTAGCTGGAACAGGTAAGGGAGTGGTAACAATTTTTTCTGGATGCAGAGATGTTGCAGATGACATAGGAAGAATCTTAACAGCATGTGTTTGTAAGAGCTACTTGGCCGTGAACTGTATTTTGCAATAATTCAAGTTCACATGATATACATCAGGACTTTTTACAGTGTAGTAACATCCACAACAGAATCTTAAATATAATTCAATAATCTCACATTCCATGTAAGATGAAAGAATGAAATTGCTGTTTACCACTACTTATACTGCATACCACTTAAGGAAACTCTGCCTTTTCCAAACACCTCTCATACAAAGATGTTTATCATTTCAACGTACTCTATAGTAGCTTAGGATGTTGATGTCCATAAAAACAGGCAGATAGGAAATAAAAACTCAATTAAACTGAGCAGAAAATGTAGCTTAAAGTTGAATGGGTTGCAGTAGGTAACTACAGTGATCCCATTCTTCTGTTTATCTTTGTGTGAAGCTGTCACTAAGTCAAAATAAGAAGAAAACTTTTTTTTTTCTTTTTTAAAATAAAAATATTCTAATCTTTCTATTAGCTTCAGATAGGCATTGACTGCTGCCTTTTCTAGTGAGTTAGGAGGAAGGCTGGAAAGAAAAACTACTTTTGTTTCAACTCTGAAAGATAGTTGACCCTAGCTACTTTTTTCTGTGCAAACGATCTACAGAAAGACCCTACCGACTCTTCTCTGTGTAAATGATCTACAGCAGGAAACATGGTAGAGTAGGAAGAAAGTGAAGATAGTTGCATGTGCAACTTCCCTCTAACTTTTTCTTTCCTCTAACTTTGTTTTACTGATAAGGGTAGAAAATAAGAACCAAAGAGCTCAGACATAATACTTGGAAAATATCCAACAAAAATTGCTAGTGCAGACCTTTTCTAATATTACATGTTTGCCATTTCTGACTGTGGCAGATATACAGATAATGTATTGGTAAGTGGTCAAAGGTCTTATGCCCATTCTTCTCAGTTTAGAGTACTGTGGTGGTTTGGCCCTGGCTAAAGGCCAAATGCCCACCAAAGCTGCTCGCTCACTCCCCTTTTCAGCCAAAAAAGGGAGAAAACATATATTGAGAGGCTTAGGATTCGAGATAAGGACAGGGGAATCAGTCTCCAATTAGTACAATGGGCAAAACAGACTCAACACAGAATAAAAGAAAACTAATTTATTACTACTACAACTACACACCCAGTGAACCAGAGTCGGGTAATGAGAAGTGCAGCCAGGTCTTAAAGCACCTTCCCCCTACCCCTCCCTTCTTAGCAGACTGAAACTTCATCACGATTTTACTCCCTTCTTCCCTCCCCAACATGGCGTGGGGAGGGGCAGGGAATGGGGAGTGGGTTCTGGTCAGTTCATCATAAGCTGTTTTCCTCCTCCAGATCTTAACACTTCCACTTCCCCCCACCCCTCCCTCTTTGCAGACTTTAATCATAAATTCACTCCCTTCTTCCCCTCCATCACGGTGCAGAAAGGGGTAGGGAATGGGGGTTTTCAGTCCATTCCTCCTGATTTGTTTTCCTTCCACACACACACCCTTCCCCTGCAGTGCCATGGGGTCCCACCCACAGGACACAGTCCTCCATGAACTTCTCCAGTGTGAGTCCTCTCTATCGGAGAGTCATCTCCTACACACAGGCCTCAGCACGGCTCCCTTTCACGGGGTGCTGACCTTCGGGACCAGACTGCTCCGGCCTTGATCCCCACAGAGTCACAAGTCCCACAGCAAACCTGCTGAGGCGTGGATCAATCTCTTCACAGGCTGTAGATGTCTCTGCTCCCCATCCTCATCCACGGGCTGCAAGGGAACCCCCTCTCCACCATGGTCTTCTCCATGGGCTGCAGGAGAATCTCTCTTTCCAGCACCCGGAGTGCCTCATTTGCCCCCTCCCTCCATCAGGCCTGGGCTTGGTGTCCACGCGGCTCTCACTTCTCACATCTTCTCACTTCTTTCATCACTCACATCTTCTCATTGCCTTCTCTGGTGGCAAAATGCATCTGCCTGCAGGTTTTTTTCTCCTATATGTGACTCACAGAGGCACCGTGACCATCTCTGATTTGCTCGGCCCTGGTCAGCAGCAACTTTGGCCTTGAATTGGCTGATGTTTACTTTCTGGGGCCTGCAGAGAGCTTCTAGCTGCTTCTTGCAGAAGCCGTCTTGGCAGCACAGCTACACAAAACTGCAATGAGTACTCGTAGTGATTTGTGGTATTATCAGTTAGGCAATCTAATAAACCTTTCTATCACTAGTTTCTTAGATCTGCTTTTATATGGTCCAACAGAATTAAAAAATAATATATATGGGGCAAACAAAGGTGTACAGCCAAATCTAGTCTCCCAACAGTAATTCATACTTAAAATTAGAAGCTAGTGCCAACATACATTACACAGGATTACAATATGGAATTAAAGTTCAATTCCTCTTTCTGTGAATGTTTCAGCCCTAATGCTTTAAAATATGCAAAATTTCCATTTAATTTAACTGAATCAAGAAAAAACAAAGAAAATGGAAAAAAACCCCAAACAACCCAAAACAAAAAAACCAACAACCTCAAGCAAAAGACATGCAGCCTTCAAGCAACAAAATACTTACCCTGAGGAAATGAGGACCAAAAAAGCCCAACCCAACTATATTAATATACTCTATGCAAAAAGGAAGAACATTACCTACATCATACATTCTTAATGATCAGATAATTCTTTCACTGGTGTGTGAGCTAGGTAATGTTTTTGAAGACTGAATCTTTTTTTTTTTTTTTTTTTTTATTGCCATAGATAGGACTGGTCAGAAAACTTAGTTACTTTGCTTAAAAAAATCAACAGGAATTTCCTGTAAAACTTTACTTCTGCGGCTCAAAAGTAAAAGTAACAGGAAGTATGTAAAGAATCCATTTGGTCTAAATTTTACTTGTTTTAGTAACACACATGCTTTTCACATGTTTGCTGAAAGTAGTTCACTTTAATCTTTCTTTAATTTCTTCTTTATAAAAAAAAAAGAGCTTAAAAGATCTGTGTCTTACAGACCAAACAACTTGTTTACCTTCATTTTCCAGAGGACTTTGGATTTTTGGTTTTGGGGTTTTTTTCTGAAAATGCTTCAGAAGCTTTAGTTATACCACTTCCATGGTGATTATTTCAGCTACAAGTCTGGCTGATAATGTGAATTTAAAAGCTCTTCTAGCACAGTCAGTGAGACCTCAGTGAAGATTTCTCCCCAGGTTTTGTGGAGAACATTTACTTCTCAGGCTAGGATAGCACAACTTCCTAAGTTACCGATTAGAATTTACATTTTGTTCCTATTTCATTATAATTTTGTGGTTTTGTCCTGCAGACCATAGGTTGTGCATTCTAAAAAGACCAACTTCTCCAGGGACTGCTGTTCTGCAGATTTCCACAATTTCATTTCTTATCTCTAATAATTGCTCTCATGCTATGTAATATGTGACATCTCTTTTAATTTTTTGAGAACTTTATTTTTGCTTCAATTGCTCAACAAAAGTTACTGCCACTTTTCTCTTGCTTGCGCTGTTTCTGAGGAAAGGAGGAAACAGACAGAAAGTACGTCCACTTTGTTTTTTCTTGTTAGTGGTATTATTAAGTTACTACATGACTTACCTAAACGTTTATGTCTAAATGTTAATAATTTAAATATAAGTTGGGTGTTTTAGTCTCCTTTTACACTCAGTTAAATGAAACTGCTACTGCTGAATGTCATCTCTCAAGCAACTAATTTAGCTGAATCATCCTGGGGAGGTGCCTATTCCTCCCCATTAACTGTAAAAGGAATGTAGGTTGATTAGCTTAGACATATGTGATTAAAAGTTCAGTTGGGTAAGATTAAGACAGCTCAGACTACACACATTTAATCTTAAGGGCTCCATTTTCTGTGGCATACTTAGGTATAATCTTGCTTCAGATATATACATATTTAATAAAATTTATCACTAGAGGGAGAAAAGACAGATAATTAAATTATGCCGTGCATGAATATTCTGAATTGGTCAGTCATGACACCCATTGCTGCAAAATGGAAAAACTCACAAAGGAGGGGGGAAAAAGTCTAAATCAGATTGCCATAAAAGGAACAACTATAAAAATGTGCCTGTTTGTCAAAATAATAAAAGTTTGAAGCAGAACTGATCAAATACAGAAAGATTTTTCCTAAGTGCTGAAACAGTTGGAAAAGTATTTTTTCCTCCCAAGTCCTACTTTTAACTTCCTTTGATACAAGGTGGCACAAAGTCAAGAAAGAACTTGAAACAAGCTTCACATTAATATTTGAAAAAGGGCACCCAACGTGTTTGATGTGGCGCCCTTCATGCAAATCATGTAGTCTGAGAGAAATCCCAATAGGAAATACGATCCTTTCTTCTTAGCACTCGCTTTTTTTTCTGGTTGATAATAATGAACTTTTCACACTCCCCTTGCAACCCCCCTGAGCTATACAGAAATGAAGTTATTACTCACTAGGTGCTGCCTATTTGGGTAGGATTTTTTGTTGCTTTTTTAAAGAATTTTTTTTTGGTTGTTGTTGTAAGTACAATCTCAGTTTAACACATATTTTGAGCGTATTTTCCTCAGAATTCTGAATGATAAAACCCAGATGCTTTATCAAAACAATAAAATACCTGCTCTCTCCTAGGACTTTTAAATGTGAGGGTATGTATACATAGTCAAAAACATCATGATTATATAACATCAGGTATTGATTTGACCAAGGCAGTGTCTAGATATAGCTGAGAGCATAGAATAGGATAGAATAAAAAGTAGATCTTAATAGTTGTTGTATTGGTGGGGTTTTATTTTTTGGTTGTTTTTTTTTATAATTTGTAGTTGATTATGCTAATAATAGCAAGTTACACCTTCCAGAATTCTCCAGACACTACCATTTAAAGTATGGAGGTCAAATTGATTACAAACTATCCAAAATCCAGAACGCTGTGGGTAGCAGCATTGATCACATTCCCTCCTTTTGTTCTTGTTATGCATACTTCATTCCTATGTATAGCAACTAATGTATCTCCCACATTACACCACCCACACACTTTCTGAAGGCACAGAAACCTTTCCCTACGATTGCTTTCCAGATTTCATTATGAAAAATGTCACAGATTGATTCTGGAAATTGTTGAAAGCAGACCTAAAAAAGGGTCAGCTCCTCCAATAGACCCTAAAGAAAAAAGAAGCTCTCAGGATCCCCCCAGTGCAAGCTTCACACTGAAAAATAAATCTGAGTAGGAAAAAACCCATATATTTAACGATAATATTTTTATTACAGATACAATTATTGTAAAATGAGATATTGACATTTAGAACAAACTATTAAGATTGTCTGGGAGATAGATGCATTCTGAAGGTGGTGCAGGTTTGGTTTGGGTTTGGTTATTTTTCTTTGCTGTCAGAAGACTTTTCCTATGCTTTTGCAACTGAATCTGCACAATTACAGGCCTTGATCCTCATGGGGAAATTCAGCTACCATGGTATCTGCTGAAGGGACAACTCAGCAGCAATCCCGAAGATTTCTAGAGTGCATTGCTGCATTTCATTACAAAAAGCGAAGGACTGGTTGGGGGGTGGGAATTTTGGGGCAGCCTTGAGTGCAGTGACCATGAGATGATGGAGTTCAAGATCCTGAGAAGAGGGATCACATCCCTGGGCATCAGGAGATAAATCTTTGGCCTATTTAGGGGTTTGCTTGGAAGAATGACATTAGTGATTGTCCTGGAGAAGAGAGGTCCAAGGAGAGCTGGACCTCCATCTGGTTCACCTCCTCCATGCTCAAGTACATCCTAATACAGAACAAGTCAAGCAAAAACAGCAGAAGACCTGCATGGACAATCAAGTTCCTCTTGAGTGAAAAAGAAACATGCAAGAGATGAAAGGAGGGAAAGTTGATCCAGAAGGAATGAAGAGCTGTTTTCTGATCATGCAGGGATAGGATTAAGAAAACGAAGGCCACTCTGGAGATTAATCTGGCAAGGTATAAGAAAAGTAATAAGATGGACTGCTGCAGTTCCATAAGCAACAAAAGAAAGACTGAAGATAATTTGGGCCTACTACTGAATGGGCCATGAAAAAAAGACATGGAAGAGCCTGAGATTCTCTATGTTTCCTTCACTTCAGACTTTATTGCTAAGATTTGTCTTCAGGAATCTTGGGCCCCTAAGGCCAGTGGGAAAGTCTGGAGCAAGGAAGATTTATCCTTGATTTCAGGTTGGGATATCTTGGTTTCAGGTTAGGATAGATTTAAGATAACAGGATATACTAAACATATAAAGAACAGGAAGGTCATTAGGAGTAATCAGTGTGGATTTATTAAAGAGAATTCATGCTTGACCAAACTGATAGACTTCTACAATGAAATGACAGATTTAGTAGGTAAGGGGAGAACTGTGAATACTGTTGATCTTGATTTTTGAATAAGGGTTTTGATATTTTTTCCTATAATACCCTTATAGACATAGACCAATGAAGTACATGATAGATGAAAGGGCAGTGAGGTAAATTGAAAATCATCTGTAATGTTGGTCTTAAATGGTTGTGACTTGTGGCACAAAGTCCAGCTGGGGGGCAGTGGCTGGGGGCCAGTATGCCCCAAAGTTTGATATTGAGATCATTACTGTTTAACATATTAATTATCTGGGTCATGTACAAAGTGCACTCTCAGCAAGTTTGCTGATGGCAGAAAACTGAGAGGACTGATTGATAGGTCAGATGGTTATACTCGGGGATCTCAACCTTGAGAAGTGGGCAGAGAGAAATCTCATAACTTTAGTAAGGTGAAAAGCACTAAACTTGGGGAGAAACAACACCATGCATCACTGCATGCTGGGAATGACTGGCTGCAAAGATGTTTGGTAAAGAAAGACCTGATGATCCTGGTAAACAATAAATTGACCATGAGCCATCAATGCACCCTTGCAGCAAAAAAACCCTAGAGTATTCTTGGCTGCACAAGGAACACTTTTGCCAGTAGGTTGAGGGAGTTGATCCTTCCTCTGCTCAGTCCTAGCAAAGCACATCTGAAGTCCTGGGTCCAAGTCTGGAACCCGAATACCAGGACATGGACAAAATGGAGCAAGTCCAGCAAACAGCCATAAAGATGATTAAGGAACTAGTGTTACCTGACATATATAGAGAGAGGCTGAGAAAGCTGTGACCATTCAGATGAGGGGGATTTGATCAATGTGTGTAAATACTTACAGGATGGGAGTAGAGAAGACAGATCCAGGCTCTTCTCATTGCTGTCCAGTGGCAGGACAAGAGAGATGGAACAAACCAAAAGACGTGAATTTCCATTCAAACATTAAAAAGAAAAGTTTTTGTTTTCCTTACAGTGGTGGTCAGACTCTGGAACAGGTTTCTGAAAGACATTGTAGAGAATCTTAGAGACATTGAAAAGTCTTATGGACAAAGTCCTGGTTGAATGATCTTGCTTGGACCAGGGGCTTGGACCAGGTTATCTGTAGAAATCCCCTCATATATCAATGATAACATGATTTGGCAATTCTGTAATAATATCCATAGCATTCTCAGCCTGAGGTTAATATTAGATTTGATCATCCATTTGGTCCTGCCTTGGCCTGACAATATCCACAGATGATCTTTGTTCTGTATTTTTTTCTCTAAAAAAGAAAAGCAATCTGACTCATTTCACAAAGCATTTGTTCCCACTTGCTTGATTTGCAACAGACAACAGCCACAAAATTTTACATCCCTACCCTCCCTCTTCTCTAATTTTTTTTTTGGGGGGGGGAGGAATGGGGGATGTCTCTATTAAGAAAAAAAAAAAAATCCTTCATCTCTTTCTCCTTCAGTCTGATGAGTGATTAGAATAAGTTTGGCTGTGCAAGTTCCCTGTTTGGATACAATGGATGAAAGCAAATCATAGCCAAATTCAGAGGAGGTTAATATGGGAGAAAAAGTAAATGTTTGAGCAGACCAGGGAAGGAGAGTAATTAAAAAGGAAAAAAAAAAGATGGTGAAAAAGGAAGAGAAAACCACACTCGTGATTGAGGAAAGAAGACACAATATGGAAAGGGTGAAAGGAATCACAGAATCATAGAACCATAGAATCATAGGGGTTGGAAGGGACCTCGAGAGATCATCGGGTCCAACCCCCCTGCCAAAGCAGCTCCCTAGGACATTTCACTCAGATAGGCGTCCAGACGGGTCTTGAATATCTCCAGAGAAGGAGACTCCACCACCTCCCTGGGCAGCCTGTCCCAGGGCTCTGTCACCCTCACTGTGAAAAAGTTTTTCCTCATGTTGGTGCGGAACTTCCTGTGCTCCAACTTGCAGCCATTGCCCCTTGTCCTGTCTCCACAGACCACTGAAAAGGGGCTGGCTGATTCCCCTGCATCCCCTGCTTAAGATAATTATAAACATTAATTAGGTCCCCCCTTAGTCTTCTCAAGACTGAACAGTCCCAATCTTCTCAGCCTTTCCTCATAGGGGAGATGCTCCAGGCCCTTAATCATCTTCGTAGCCCTTCTTTGGACTCTGTCCATTTTATACCAGGGAGCCCAGAACTGGACAGAGTACTCCAGGTGGGGCCTGACCAGGGCAGAGAAGAGGGGGAGGATCACCTCCTTTGACCTGCTGGCCACACTCCTCCTGATGCACCCCAGGGTCCCATTGGAAGGATGTGAAAGGAAAGAAACCATCGCAATAACTGATTTCTGAGTTTAGAATACATTAACAATCACAAAATGTTAACTGCAATATATAGAATAAATGTTTCTGATATGTATTTATTTTCAGTTCATTAAACCAGATTATCACTTCTTGATAAAACCTGAACTTTATATTAATTTTATATTTGTAGATACTAATTTAGTCTGTTTTCTTTTGTTCTCTCATATATGAGCATAATATTGATTTATCAGATCAATAAAACAATACATGAAAAATCACTATGAAATACTGCTGCACAAACACAATTACTCCTTGCTCTCACACCTACTAGGAGTATTTCTTTACAGAGGAAAAGGATTTGGGGTGTTGGTTGACACTCCTCTGAACATGAGCCAGCAGTGTTCCCAGGTGGCCAAGAAGGCCAACAGCATCCTGGCCTGCATCAGGAATAGCGTAGTCAGCAGGACCAGGGAGGTGAACATCCCCCTGTACTCAGCTCTGGTGAGGCTAAAACTCAAATACAAGGTTCAATTTTGGGCCCCTTACTACAAGAAAGACATTGAGGTCCCAGAGAAGGGCATCAAAGATGGTTGAATGGTCCGGAACACAAGTCTTATGAGGAGTGACTGAGGAGTGGGACTCAAGCCTGGAGAAAAGGAGGCTAAGGGGAGACCTTATTGCTCTCTACAACTACATGAAAGGAGGTTGCGATGAGCTCAGGGTCAGCCCCTTCTTGCAGGTAAGTAGCAATAGGCAAGGGAGAATGACTGCAAGTTGCACCAGGAGATGTTCAGGTTAGAAATTAGAAAAAAATTCTTCTCTAAAAGAGTGGTTAGGCATTGGAATGGGTTGCCCAGGGAGGTGGTGGAATCACCGTCCCTCAGGGTGTTCAAGGAAAGATTGAGCGAGGTACTTAGGGACATGGTTTAGTTAATAATATGGGGATGGTTGGACTAGATGATCTTGGAGGTCTTTTCCAACCTTAATGATTCTGTGATTCAGTGATTTATATCGTAGTATAAAAGTTGAAGAATCCATAATATATTATGACAAACCTTACCCTGAACCCCATTTCAATGTTAGCAGGAATTAGGAACTGAAATTTAATTCTCTGATGATGAAAACTTTTGTGCAAATAAGCATGAAAATGTTATTAAAAATAAAAATAAGAATTTAGTCCCATGAATCATTATTATTTTACTTCAAAAAGGGGAATTATTTTTAAATGTCTGATATACTTTAGGTAGGTAATTCTTTTGAATCACCTTGCATTTTGAAACACCAAGGGACTCTTGGCTTTTATGACTGAAGCACAGATGTGGACACACATCAATTGCCTAGAAGAGACTTGGATATCAGGAACTGAATTTTGCCTTAATAAATTAAGTACTCAAGGGGAATTCTGCAAAGGAGGGAAACTTACTGGGTTGTGGGGGTTTTGTTGAGGAACATTGTTCACTTCTTCCTCATTCACCAACTTCCTTCCTTCCTTTCTTCCTTCCTTCCTTCCTTCCTTCCTGCCTTCATGGCTCCTTTGGACACTAGATTGGAGCATTGAACTGCAAAGAGCTTGCCACAAGCTGAAATAACACACTTTTAAATGCAGCTTCATTTAAACATCTTTGAACTAAAGAAAACTAAATCCTGTAGTTCAGAAAACCACTGGCTTTAGCTTCCATTTTCCAAAGGAAAGCTTAATTCAAATAGAAATTTCTTGAGGACAGTTCCACTCATGTAATATTTTCTGTATTATAAAAAAAAAAAATAAAAGAGAAACTAAGTATTTCAAGATCAAAAAAATGGCATAAACTTTTAAAACCTTTTTATTTTAGAAATGCAGAAGTATGTAAAAAGACCATGCTTAGTGAATGTTCACAGTTCCTAATTTGCACACAGATACATTTCTAGGCTTCTACTATATTTTTTCTTTGCCTCTGTTAACACATCTAATTAACCAAAGCAGCATGAACTGAGTATTACAATTAAATAGACAATTTTTAAATTGCTTTTGACAAACTGGAGATTAACATGTCCTTTTCTTGATTATTTGCACTAATGAAGATTGAGCACCTGAATGTTCACACACAGTGAAAACAAGAAAGTCACAGTGATATCAGGGATGAGACTGAACAAAATATTCCTATGAAATCTTTGTCTAGAGAGAAGATGGGAAAAGAAGTAAAAAGATGATACTGTCATATGCTCAGCTGTAGAAATATAATCACTGTCAAAAATACATACATAGGCTAAAGGATGTGCAGCAAATTTTACCTTTGATCTGAGTTGAACAGGCTGCTCTTTGCGTAAGATTGGCATTGAAACAGGAGCACAAGGATGTGAATTCTCCTTGTTTTACACAGTATAAACAAGTAATAAAATCACACAAGGGAGTGAGGGTTTTTAATGAAACAGAAGGAATAGTAGTAGAAATCTCATTTTGAACAAAGTTTCCAAGCAACTTCTTCTTGAATTAAATTTATCTAAACATTGCCAAATACTCAAGTTTTCAAGAATGTTACTAACTTTTGGATATTTTCTCGTTTAAAAAGTTATGTACATGTTTGACTTACTTTTTATTTCTCCTTTTTTGTCTCCTCTGACTCCTATGAGCTGCAGAGGAGGGGATGGAAGCAATTGTCTCCATGGGGTCTGGAATGAAGCGTGTGTTTTCAAAGAAAGACAAATTAGATCACTGGGGGAAGTCTCAGGAGTAAAAATCTTTAGGCCAAAAGCTCTTAGTTATTTATTTTAAAAATACATGCTTGGAATTAAAAATGATATGTGAGTAAGTGGCCTGTGCTTTCAGAAAGGAAAAAGGAAGAAGTATGGATAGATAGATTAAATTAATTTTAATTTCTTGAAAATATGAAAAGGGATCTTTAAGCAGTTATACATACTCACATTTTTGACATATCAGCTGAAATCACCTGCTTTCATTTTTGTGGGAAAGTTGTGGAGAAAATATATTTATGGTACATCTGTTGTAAATATTAGTCAGGAATCAGGAAAAAAGATATGCCTAGCTAGAGAAGATTTCTAATTTTGAGTCCAAGAGGATAAACAGAATATTCTACTTTGATTTCTTCTTTCAAGACTGTATATTTGTGTGGAGGTTTTTGGTTTTTTTCTTTGTTTCCCTTGAGCCTTGTAACGTCATTACATCCAAAGGAAAAAAAGTGCTTAAGACAATGTCCCTGGTTGCCTTACTGTCAGTAAAGTCCAGGTGTGTTAAAAAAGGTATATATGGCTACAAACCACATACTGCAATAAACATGGCTTAGCTACTCTTCTTACCAGTTTTTCCTTCACTGGCTTAAAACCAAAGATAAACATTTAGATATCCATTTCCCAGAGGACCACCCTAAAAAGTACAGTATGAGCTAAGCCACTATGTAGCTCTCTCTCCTCTCTCTCCATGTTTTCATCTGTATTTGGGCCTTAACAAAATTAGAATGCAATATTCATGCTTCAGAAGAAAAGCATGCAGACATTCATTGTGTACTTGTGGACTTGCTTGGAGAAAAGTGAGGATGCTGTACACATCTTGGATTAATGTAATTGAATATAAAGAGAGAATAGCCTTAAAAAAGAGAATAGAACTTACAAAGGCCACAACAATGTTCCACTGAACTGTAATAAAAACCATATAGAGTAGCTACTGTCTGAAAAAATCCCATGTCTACAAATTATTTCCTATATCAGCTCTGAGGATTAATCGCCTCTGTCTGAGCGTGCGTGTGCACGTTTGTGTGACAGACCTTTCTGAATAAGAAAAGCTGTTTCTGAAAGATCCACCCTTCTTTCCCTTTTGGGAGACTGAGTTCTGTACTTGTCTTTTTCCCTACTCCTTCACACCGCCTCCATATTTTGCAGCAAAAAGAAGCATCTGGCCCAGAGTAGCTAAATCGTATGGGATGTCAGGGAGTTCTGCCAACCTTGGCAGAAGGAGCCACACAGCTCCAGCTGGTTGCAATGGCTTTCCTTGTCCAAGAGATATTTAATAGATAAAAAGAGAAGGTCTGATTGCAAACCCCAAATAAACTTAAATAACAGTTACAAAATGTAATGACCATGAAACAAGTTTTCAGCAAAACATTTCTGCTTTTCATCTGCCCTAAAAAAACCCAAAAACAACAAAAAAAAACCCCATCCAAATACCACCCCCCCTAACTCACACACAAAAAGAAAAAAAAAACACAGAGTGATGGTTTTGAAGCCTCCTTTATGAGGCAGAATATCAGAGACTTTTAAGAACATACACATTCTTCATCCCAGAGGATGCTCTCAGCATTTTAAGAGTCTTTAGTCTCTGAAGCTGATTAACTGGGGAACTCTGGGATGAAGTACTCTGGGAGGAGTGCATACTGACATGTACATTTATTTTTCTCTATTTTATCACTTTTAAAAACTAGTTTTAAAATGAGATAAACAATATATTACCTCAACCCTGGCTTGAAGTAAAGGAATGCACAGAATAGCATCCTGACATAAGATGTCTTATAAACAAACAGAAAGGACAATACCACCCCTTTCTCTGAACCAAGCCCCAAAGACAACACCCTCCATCTCATTTGTGTCTGTGTTGATCAAAGTTAAGATGGTTGTCCACTTCTTTTCATTGATGGGGATTGAGATAATTGCAAAAAACTATTCTTTTCTCTTACATCAGAACTAGTGAAAAAGAATCATAGAATCATAGAATTGTAGGGGTTGGAAGGAACCTCGAGAGATCATCGGGTCCAACCCCCTGCTAAAGCTTTTATTGAACTTCATTAGGTTAAGAGATATGTTCGATACACAAGACCATTTATACTTTTAAATGTTATTTTTCTTCAAAATCCTTTATTTTTCCTAAACAGATGTAGCCAAAAATATCTGACTTGATTCTTTCAACATCCACTGTAAACCAATAAAGCCACCTCTGAATAAACACTGCAAACTACACTTTAATTTATTTTGTGTTTACAAACCAGGGCCAAGTACCAAGAGACTGTATTCTGGCACTCAAGTATGGAAAGTACGAGCTCCTGTAAGATCCAAAGCAAAAGCACAACAGCCTCATGTATGATCTACTGATAGGACAGATGCTGTGCTCCAGTAGCAATGCCTAGGTCTGGCAAGGGCAGTGGGATGTGCCCTGGCTGGTGGCCCCTCAGTAGACCTTGGCCCCTGATGCGCCCTGACAGTGGCCAACTGAAAGGGGAATTTATGATTTATGCAGATTTAAATATTCTAAAGAGTTTTCCATAGCAACATTTAAAAAATATTATTTTGGCACGTATCTGATGAAAAGACCGTAGCAATGTGAGTACCTGAGGCTTAACTTTGTACTAAAGCCATCTATATCTAGGAATAACAAGCTCACATTTTTTGAAGAATTACATGAATGTATTACTTTATAGTATGAAAATCTCAAAAGGTGCATCTTATTTACTATGTATTCCTGTACAGATAAGATTAGTTCTTGTATAAGCTAAAGGTAGTCTCTGAAGTGAAAGATTGTTTTTTTCCTTTGTGTGTGGCTTCAAGGTACATAAAGTCTGCTCTCTACCATCATTGTCAGCAACTTTCTTCCTCTCAGGCAGTAAAAGGTCGTTAATAGTGGAATAATGTAGTCTAAAAGGAAAGGATATCTTGGTGCAAAAGTATCCAAAGCATCCATATGGCAGGGTCTTTATCTGAGCAGGAAAGCCTGAAAAATAGGACATAATGGCTACAACAAAAGAGAATCATTAAGGCATCATGAAATGTCCTGACTCTGTGATGGGCTGAAATGAACTCTGATCTCTTCAATTCTTGCCACACCAGTTGAAAAGGATGTGATGGACCTTCCTAGGGGCATCTTAGTTTCAAGAAGTTGTATGGCAGGTTTTAAAAACAACAAAAAATCCAAATCAGATTTGTAAAGTTGTCTAGCACTGAAGTTCTCCTTGATGAACTTAGCATAGCCAATCCAAGCTCACTGATATAAAAAATAAATAAATAAAGTTCACTACATTTAGACTTAAACAGAATTTTTATGGATTATTTCTGGGTAAGGTGATTTTAGAAAGGGCTTGGGTATCACACTGAATATCGAAACATGCATTGTTTTCCACACTGGTGTACTAAGTAAAGGAGCAAATCAAATCAAAATGAAAGATGTATTGAAAGTTTAAATGAGATTATTAACTGGCAAGACTTAATTGGGCACCACACTCAGATGTGTTGCCTACAGGTTGAAAAGTATGTTCATGGTTTGAAAAGGATTCTAAGCATATATAAAATTATTCTGTTAGCCCAGAGTCTTTTTTTATTTTAATCCCAAAAGAGAAAATATCTTGATCACTATCCTTTAATTCTTTCAGGAGGCATAGAAATCAGATAAAGGTGCTATTTAAAGTAGCAAACAAAGGCATAATAAACTCTAATGACTGGAAGCCAATACCACCCACATTCATATTTTAAAGTCTGAGAGCAATTAAGAGGTGCTAATCATTTTATTGAGACAGAGTGCCTTTCTGAGAGCTATGTTCTAAGACAGAAAGAAGTAGGGAGCTTAGTTCCAGTTGGTAAAATTACCAGTTGATAAAATTATGGGAACTGTGGTGTATATACAGTCAATCTGACCATGATAACACCTTTTGGCCTTAGTATTAAGAAATCTCTTAGCTACACCGAAGTTGAAGACTTGCGTTGGTGAAAATTTGTGTAAATATCACTTCCAATCTGTAACTGCAGAAATAACTAGTAAGAGTCAGAAATCCAGGGTGTGGAGCTATTTAAGCAATGCTTTAATAATATTGAAGTCCTATCAACTTGATTTACTATGAAACTTCAGGGTCCTAAATTAAACACTTGCTCAGTAGTAAAAATCTCTTAAAATAATTCTGCTGTATCTGAATAAAACACCTCTTCAGTATAAACATGCTACCTTCATTCATGGTTGAAGGTTGCTGAGGAATTTTTATATCTGAACAGCGTTAATGAAACTAGTTTTATTGGATTCACCGATGCTGGAAGCATCATTCGAAATTTTAATTTTAATACTTGATTATGCCAGTTTAGAACATGACTAGAAATGTAGAGGAAAAAAAAATGTATAAATGTAGAGGAAAAAAAATTCATGTTATCCTGAACTTGAAACTTGTTCCGTCTGTTTCATTACTGGATGAACATTCAGTCTGCTATTTTTTTTATCCGTAATAATTTGGTCAATCTTAGTTATAAACATAATAGCAGTTTATTATCTTTTAATACTGAGTTGATGAGTCCTCCTCAGGTGATAATTTACTTCAAATATGTCCCTAAAATATTCCTAAATTTCAGCCACAAAACCTGATTACAGTGTAATCAGGCAGGATAAAATTCACTTCAGGTAAAGGTGCACAGCGTTGCATGGGAATGACTGAGCTTTTTGCAAGGCCGTGCTATTCTGCACGTCATTTCTGGGCAGGAACCTGTTATTTGTTTGGAACAGATCTCTCAGTGTGTGACACTGAGAACAGAACACTTACAGTAAACTATGAAATAAATCAATAATAAGGTAATCATGCTATTTAGAGGGCAATTTTTGTGTTTGAGGGTTTCCTTAGGAAATGGCAATAAGTATAACAGTGTGAAAGATCACAGAAACAACAACGTCAGTCTGAGGAAAACAAGACATAAATGACACTGCACCAATGTGGCAAGGGCTAAGTTCATCCAAATTAAAGCACAATCAGGAGATGAGGAGAAAATATTACAACATATGTCATGTGACAAGGAATTAAACTGATTTGTGACACAACAGATTATTTAAAAGCCACCACTTTGCCTTTTATTTGGTAGAGAAGTTTTCTTGGCATCTTCCATCATATTTTGGAGGTAAAAATGTATTTATTTGTGGACTTATATGTGCTTATTTAAAAATTAGGGACTAAGTAGTTTCATTGCACTAATTCCATGGCTGCATCAACAAACCAAGACCAACAAACAGGGCCATGTATTTTGTTCTCTCATTGTCGTGCAAATGATTTCCCTATTTTTCATGTTCCTGACCTGTATTCTCAAAGCACTAGCAGTAAATATGCTCTGAATGACATTTATATCAGAGGTAAAAGTGAGGTTGATAAATCAAGTATAAGATGCAGTTTCCAAGAAGGTACTTTAGGTAGCTGGCAGTAGGGTAAATGGTTAATCAATTTACATGCAGACACAAACACTAGGAGACAGCAAGGGATCTCCTGTTCTTGCAACAGTTGAATCTGGGGGGGGCGGGAGGGGGAGCAGGGGAAAGAAGGCCTTTAAGTGGAAACCTAATAGTTAAAATAGCAAGAGGTTTCCAAATTCTTTCAGGTACAGGCAGCAAATGATGTATTGATTTTGCTGTTAAACTGCACAGCTGTAACCAACACATTAGACATGGAAGATAAAAGCAATGACTAAAAGCACCTTATTTCATCTGTCACACCTGAGGCTCTGCCTTCTTCAGACCTTTAGTGTATTAGCACAGAAAATCAATTAGGTAAAGAGCTAAACAAATGAAGGGAAAATAAAAAAAGGCCTCATTCACAAAGAGTCAGGAATGTCGGCGAGCCCTGGAGACTTCAGCGAAGTGTGAGATATCTCCAAATAAACCACAGCAACTTTTCTGAACTTTAAGGAAAGTGATTAAGTACTGCCTGGATACTCCAATGAGCATCTGTTAGTGCAGGTCTAGTAGGTGACCAGTATTCACAAACACAAGATTTCACTGAAAAGAAAATGTGAAAGTTTATTTCTCAGTCTGTGCTACTTTGAATGTCTAACTAAGGTCTAACTATATGGTTCTTGTGACCTTTTTCAGTGTTGAATGATGGCTCAGTTTCACCCAGAAATCAAGTTTTTTTCTGAGAAATGCCATACCGCAGAGTATTGACACCCAGTACTTCATCAGGGTCAGGGATGTATTATTGAATCATAATGCCATGATACACAACTGCTTGTTCCTGCTTTAATGAAGCAAAGTAAGCCATCTCTAAGCCAAAGCTTTTGTAAGCTTTTCAATTGTCACCATATATTTTTCATTGAGAGGGCAGGGCAGATCACAAATGATTCATTAATTAATTTGTAGTGAATGATCGTTCACAATGACACATTGGAGATACTGGGCTAAGAATTATCAGTGAAGCGGACCTCAGAAGATTTGGATTCACATGTGAAAACATGACAAAATATGCACTTTCCTTCAGTTTCTCATCTACACTGAGGTTGCAAGCTTGATGAAGAAACAGGATTTATTTCATGCCAGTAACTGGAAAGACAGATTTGTGATTTCAAGTGGAGGTCAACAGGCCTTAAATAAACAGCTATTAAAAAGGATTTAACTAAATAAACCTCAAATCTAAAATTTAGTAAAAATCCCTTTATTTTATCCTCTAAAATATTTTTCCCTATACATGTCTGCACATCTCAAGGTAACCTCTGCAGAGATGTATGTCTCTTTTTATCTGTGACATCTGAAGCAAACACACCTTTGTGTGTGTGTGTGAAATGTTCTTTTTGCAGAGAATTCTTAAAAAAAAAAAATCGAATACGAAACCGTGCCGGGCAGTGAAATGTGACACATTTCAGCAGTGCCACCTAGCGAGAGCATCCCCCACCCACCCCGAAATGAAACTGTCCTTTTGCCTAACCCTTACTCATACAGGTAAGGCTTCAGCTTCTGCACCGGACAGCAGCTTTAAAAGGTATCTTTGAATCCCCAAAGTGCTTGTTGTTATAATTCTCCAAACAGCTAACAGCTACTGGATGAAATAAAAAAAGAAAAAAGAAAAAAAAAAAGAAAAAAAAAAAAAGTACCAGCTCAGCCTTCTCCACCTGGAGTCTTGAAGAACTCTGTTCTTTAAAAAAAGACTAAATTATTTTCCATACTTGTTCTGTCTTTTCAAAAGAGACAAGAGAAATTTTTCACGTTTCACGAGCCCAAAACATGTAAATTCGGGATGAAATGACAAGCCAGGCAGGTACAGAACTCTAGGAAGATTTGGAAACATGTTGCCAAGAAACAATTACAATACCTGTAATTTTCTTTCATTCATTCTTTGAGAGAGGGGGAAAAAAAAGTTCTTTCCCTTAAGAAAAGAACAGGCAAGGTGGAACTAATGTTGAAATTAAGTACCATTCACAGATTTTGCATCTAGATTTCATGTTTTGGGGTTTTTTTAATTACATGTCAGGTCAATAATGCAGTTTTTTCCATCTGTGAAGGCCAGATTCAGTACATTACTGTGAGACTGTGGCACTTAAACAGGCACATAGGTCTCAGTTTTAACCCACCAGCAGAGAAAATCTCTAGCACTCTTTGAATTGCATGACACACGGACACTGTAACTGTGTAGATGCATATATAGTTGTAAAAAACATTCTCTGAAAACTGATTGAAATTTATATTGCACCCTTCTGAACAGCCACCTTAGGAACAGAACAGCTGAAGAGACATTGTTGAAAAATACTATGGTGTGGCCTAAGAGGCGGCACGTAGTGCTTAGAGACTGAAGTGCAGTAGTTTTGTGCTTCACAGCAGAGTCTGAAAGAGCATCATAAAAAGGAAAGAATGAATCATGAGCTTGGGTGTATCAGAAATGATGTTCTAATGGGTGTCGGCTGTATAGCACATTCCTGTCATTCAAACACTTCAAGTTAGTTCCCTATCACCACTCTCCTCTAAGTTGAACTCCAAATTGTTATTCCTATACAAAATTCTGCAATTCTTCTGCTAAAAAAATAGTTCTTTTATCCATGCAAACAAATATGGACACATATGCACACAAAACTAAGGTGGACTTCTGACCACAGAAGACCACAGAATTTTGGTATTGGTTCCAGCAGAGACACGATCCCACCCCAGGAACCTCTGAAAGGTTTTTCTTGCTGTTTCAGGGCTAACTCTATTTCCTGGGCCAGGCATTGCACACAAACACAATCAAATAACAGACGATGGAAATCTCTAGGTAGGCACATGAATAAAACAATGAAGCCAAGTAGCTCAGTGTGATTAGAAGTAGGAAGGGCATCTCCTTCTGCACTGTTGAATTGGCCATTAGTGTCAGAGTGGCTTTTAAATTTAGAGTAATTCTTCCCGTCTTTGCACTACTTGAGGTGTTCACCCAATGTTTGCCTGTATTATTAAAGGATTGAACTCTGTCAGAGGGCAAAAGCAAATTACCTGCAGGGAGCCAGGGGCCAGATGAGATGTACCTTCACTGTGCTCTTTCCTTTAGTACCCAGTGGTAAAAGACTACAAGGCTGCTTTTATGTAGATGTCACATCATTCACTGACTGGAACACCCAGCTGTGATAATAGCATAGGAATGGGGGGTGGGCAACCATTACTAATTCCTCCCTTATCCAACCTTGCTATTTGAATTATTAGCTAAATTGCCATCGTCAGATCTTAATTTTTTCTGGCCCGCAGGTTCAAGAAGTTTATTTTACAGCTCTTTGTTTAATTGTATATGTAATTACCTAATGTTATCCGTGAGTGCCTGTTTTGCCTCAGAAACATTTTTTTTCCTATGTTTCGTTAAGTGTAAGTATTTTGCAATGCTTCATAGTCAATATAACATATCCACAGGGTAAGCAACAATGAAAACACTATTTACGGATTTATTTTTTTTTGGAAAAAGAGATAATTCACATTTTTCCTACAAAAATAATGAGACAAAGCCTGAAACCTCATTCTAATGAATGATTACAGCATCTGGAGGAAAAAAAAAACAAAAAAAACAAACCCACAAATCAAATATACATGAAAAAATATGAAGAATTTACTGGGTATGGACAAGACATGGAGGTTTGCGTTGATTCAAAACATTTTTGCTAATTTGCCCCAAGTAGTTTGAGTATGATTCTGTTAAATGAAAATCTTGTACTTTTTAAAAAGAAGTTATATCTTTATTGTGGGAAGTATTGCACTGATTACTGATTAATTCACATTAATTTTAGTATTGAAAATGCAAATGTATTTTAAAGGAAGTAAGTTATAAACTATTTAAAAATAACAAAAAAACCCTTTTTTTTTATTATTTATACCATTTTGTAGCTTCAAATGCACCTTAAAACACTCTATTTCAACTGGTTCTACATGCTATTAAGTATGGAGTTCCTGTGTGCAGGAGAGAGGGATAATTGGGCTTTGATTCTCCATAGGCCCTGCCTAGATATTCCAGCACATCTTGGTTGCACATAGTGTTCACTTAGACTAGAGCTGCATTGCCTCTGACAATGTGGATGTATAGCATAACATCACAGAACAATTTCAGTTGCTTATAACTGATTTTCATGTTTGTAGCTTATTAAAAGTCAGCTATTTAAAGCCAAACCAAAAAAGACAATATTCCCATTTTTCTGAAATACATTATCCCTCTATATCCCCATGCATCTGAGATCTCCTAACCCCTTTCCTCTCCTCCATGGTATCTCCAGCATCTTCATTTCACAGGTTATCAGCCTTTACATCTTCCAGTTTTACTTCCAATTTCACTTTCAACCACCTCTGATTCTGCACTGGTTAGCTGAGAATTAAAGCTATCCAAACAGTTACTTTCAAATAGGAAACTAAGTTTCAGTGCGATTTATGATTATCCAAATATTTCCCAGTCTATCTTTGTACTAGGTTGCATCAGGAATATTTTGTATTATTTAAGGGAACCTTAGAAACTCTTGATCTTCACTTGCTCTTGGTAGCAGGTTTACATTCACATTTCTATAGTGTTACCTGAGGAAAAGGTTTTTCTTAGTAACAAGAGGATACTTGAAGTACTCAGTCCTCTTCACTAGAGAACACCTAAACTGAGTTGTTCCAGTAGGAAGCAATTCTAATTTCGGAAGCTACCTCTGAACCATAAATGGTTTTCGTAAATGGGGTGATGTCAGCACTTCTAAATTAATGCATGCTATATTTTTTTGCATTTGAACCAGTGAATTTACTTTTCAATTTTCTCTCTTACTTCTGTCACTGATCATATTCCCTTTTATAGGTCATGCCTATCCCCTCATGATGATATAAAGGCTGCTGGACGATGTTTTTCAATGTCATTTTCATGTTTTCTGATATTATTCCACAGAAAAAGTGGGGTTTTTTCTGACTGATTAGCACTTGGGAGGTGGAAATAATGCATTTTCTTCACCCCATGCTTGCATACTGTAGTACTCACAAATGGCAAGAGAACATCTGCCTCAGCCAGATGTCAGCATGTATAGATTGTTTACCTTTGCTGTTGATGTATCCAGAATGCTCTTAGGAATATCACCCTGGGCAAGGAACAGGCTTCCTTTGGGACTCTTAGAGACAGTAAAGTCTCATCTGGCCTTTACAAAGAGCTAAATTGCTTCTAGCAGGCCTAGTATATGCTATTACAGTAAAACCACCATGCACTGGCACCAGAAAAAATTTACCAGAGCTTAATTTTTCCCAATATGTCCCTTTTTTGTTCACTTTCATGTTACAGAATGGTGAATCTTGGGGGACCTCAAGCTTCTTTCACAGGTGACTATGGGGAAATAACTCAGCCTGAGCTCTCATTGCACCCCAGGGAGGTCTATCAAATTCTCTCAAGGTAAACTGAAGAATAGGTATAAGGGTGTAATTTTCCTTTTACAGAAATCACTGATGAATAAGGTGTTCAGGCTATTGTGCCACTTAATTGTGATGAACAGTCATTCTGGGATAAGAAAAATCTCTACTGAGATTGGTATCTTTCATTAGGTTGAAATTTTATGATACTGAACACTATGTTCAGCTCTTGCTATTGCCCTAGTTAATCTTGAAAATAGATTAGTAGCTCTTATCTTTTGATAATTTTTACCTGGGCTTTATGCACAAGTGGGAGAAAAAATCAAACAGAAACAGGGGTAGCCATTTAGTGTGCCTAGACTGAAGCTGAAGCCAGGTTTACTCTACAGAAGTATTTTTGTAGTCCAAACACTTATAATTAAGCTAACTTTGGAGTAGAGAGTATCATAATGAAAACAGTACTGAATAGTTCTTACGGAAATAGGGAGGCATAAGAAACTAATCCCTTTCTAATGTCAGTCAGGTATTCTATAAGACCAGTCAGAGAGAGCTTTCAGCTGAGGTCATGGTTTATACCAAAACTAATGTTTCATTATAGTCTATTTCAAAAGTGTTTTCTATTCCTGTCACATAAAGTTAAATTGCTTTACTCAAAAATGATCATTGGTGATAGTGATTCAGAACTATAAGAATATCTATAGTAAACCATAACAAAAGGAAAAATTCAAACACACAATACCTATAGTTTGGACTGATCAAATCTTACAATGAGATATCAAAAATGAGTGGATATTTGATCAAATCTTTGAAAGCAGAAGCTCATCTTATCATATGATTTGATTTAAATTTATTGTAAGCTATTTCTTTCAACTTGGATCAACCTCAACTATATGCATAAAAGGAGACTTAATTGAATTGCATCAATAATACCTTGGGAGGAAGTCAGAGGTATCAGCACAACTGTTATTATAAAAATACTACTGTAGAGACACCTAGAACAGTGACCAATGCAGAAACATTTTATAATAATATTAAGGTAAGTTAGTTTGTCACCATTATCCTTGGTTATTCCAGAAACCGGGTGTGACTATGAAACCCATTTGAACCACTAACATGAATCAGTCAAACCTGACTCTGTCACCCAGTTTTTCTGCTCATACTCTACCACATCACACCTCAGTTTATAGAAGTTGTTGAAATCTTAGTAGGTTTTCTGTAGTAGGACTTGTCTTTTTATAAAGTGCCTATAATCTACTTACCAAAACGCAATTTTCTTCTCTGAGTTCACAAGTTGGTTATGCTGGTTATGGAGATGATTTTATGTAGCAGTCAGTTTAAATCTACTTCACTTCTGTAGCTATTCAGACTGCTGTTACAATGGTGTGATCCCCTCACCTTTCAGAAGACCTATATTCTTGTTTTAGTTTCCGACCCATTGCTAGATACAATTCTCCAAATTGTTCTCAGAAAACCTCCTGATACCCTCATATTTTTGACTGCTCAGAATTTTCCTCTCATCTTTCATGACTAAATTGTTCCTGATGTTTTTAAAATATACATTTATAAATATATATGTACTTGTGTGTGAGTTTGCAAAAATCATTTCTATTTTGAACTCTGCAGACTTCGCAATTTTCTTCAGTAAAAATATAATTTATGAAAACCATCTGAGAAAATCTGGCTTGTAAAAAAAGAATGAAAGAACACAAGGCTAAAACACTCATTTCCCCTGCTCATTCATACTTTTAGCATACACCGATAGTCAAAGGTCAGATATGGAGATGATTGACTTAAAGAATATTTGCATTCTCTTACAACCTCACAAGTGCTATACATTGCCTCCCTCAAACAACCAGGGAGAGCTGCACCTTTAAGCTAGGATTTGGGAGAAAATTAAGAGGGCAAGGAAATTAGATGGATGGCCTGTTGATCACTCTGTTTACTTGTTTTTAAATAATCCCTGCAAAGCAAAAGTAAATGTAACTGCTAGCTTGTATGTCACATGCTGGGGGGTATTCTTTGTGTTTAATTTAGGTTTTTGAGTCAATCCCAATTATCTCTGACCCGCTTTTCCTACATACTATCATTTAAACTTCTTTTGTAGTGTGCAAACTAAACTCTGCACATTGCACAATCATGAACTTAAGTTCACAGAATTTTAAGCCAGAAATTTATGAGATTTTTATCTCATATAATAAAAAAATGACATTTTTTAAGTTGCCAGACATTATACTTTACTAAGTTGCATACTTCCAGCTGTTTTCATTTGCTTAACATTGTAACTGAAATTTCTTTAAGGCAAAAAAGAAAGCCAAAAACAAAACCTTTCTGTTCTTTTCTGTCACTAGGATTCCTAGACACCACTCGAAAACAAATAATAAATAACTACTTCTAAATGCAGAAACAAACCTCTGTGTCCCATTGCTGTTATTTCTCTTTTTCTTTACCTTCCTAGCCATTGGTTCTTGTCATGCCTTTCTCCATCAATTTAAAGAGTGCTCCTGCATTCCGTACCCACACCCACCATAATGTCACTTACTCTTATTCAACTCATTTCAGAAAACCAAAATATATTGAGCTCTCTAAACCAGATATTTTTTTCCCTAGATCTTGAGTTATTTCTGCATTTGTTTTTTGTTTTTATTTTTTTCCTTGCTCCACTTTCCAAGTTCAGTGTACAGAGCAGCATTCAGCACCTTGATATCAATGTCCTTAGTGCCGTGCAAAGGTGCACTTGACTTTGTTTTATACATCTGAGGATGGCACTAAACCAATTTTTACTGCATTTGAACAGCAGCTAATATTGAATTGGTTTTCTAAAAGTTGGCTTCTGTAGGCAGGTGCTGTTGTTATCTTACATTTAGCTGTATGAAAATATTTTGAATGTAGGCCCAGCTTGCAAAGAAAACACATTTTTAATTTCTATGACTGCTTAGATTTCATTGTTTTCTGCATTGATGATTTTTAAACTGCAAGTATTTTGTGCTTCTAGAGAATCACACCAACGCCTCAGAACTCCAGTACCTCTGTAATGCCCTTATTGCATGGGAGCATCCTATTGTACTTTTTTTCCCCCTTTATTTTTTTATTTATTTCCCATAGAATCCTAGAATGGTTTGGGTTGGAAAGGATCTCAAAGATCATCTAGTTCCAACCTGCCATGAGCATGGACACCTTCTACTAGACCAGGTTGCCCAAAGCCCCATCTAACCTGGCCTTGAACACTGACAGGGAGGGGGAAGCCATAGCTTCTCTGGGCAGCCTGTGCCAGGGCCTCACTGCCCTCATAGGGAAGAATTTTTTTCTTATATTTAATCTAATCCTATCCTCCTTCAGTTTATGGCCATTACCCCTTGTTCTATCACTCCATGCCCTTGTAAACAGTCCCTGTCCAGCTTTTCTGTAGGTTCCTTTAGGTACTGGAAAGCTGCTATCAGGATGGACCTCACAGAACCTTCTCTTCTTCAAGCTGAACCACTCCAACTTTCTTAGCCTGTCCTTGTAGGAGAGCTGTTCCAACCCTCTGATCATCTTTGTGTACCTGACAGGAATTTTGTGCAAAAGCTGAGGCTGTGGTCCTAATCCAGTTAATAAATACTTTTCGTTGGATACTGTCTAGAACTCTTTTTGTCTGAATTTTGTATTTTAGTAAACAAAATGTTTCACAACATTTTCAAAATTATACATGTTCACCTGCTTATAATCTTCAAATCATTTCATTTCATGAAAGAGAGAAATGGTAGTCTTAAGACTACATCCACTTTTTTCCTCCGATTTTTTTTAAGGAATATGTTGGAAGGGTGCAGTGATGTAAGACATGTATTGACAATTTTTGTCTATTTCAAGTAGATAAGTCTTGGGTATAGTTTATAGAAACTGCTAAAAGGAGCACTCTGAAAGAAAGTGTATAGACCTAAATGCCTTCCTTGTACAGTATGTAATCCAAAGCCTAGACAAGATGGAAGTGGAGAAATTCAGTCCTAACAGTGAGGAGGGAAACTGCTATTCTGTAATGTTAAGTCACTGGAAGTCAGCCCACTTTTGGGTCCCAGCTGACAATGTTAGTCTTGGAAATTAATTTGTAAAGCTAAGAGTTTATTCCCATGACTGGAGGCATGAATTCTGGAAATCTGATTTCTTATTTTGTTCTTCTTCTATAAACATAAAGAAGTGCATGCAGTTGTTTACTGGTGATAAAAATAATATGCTAATAGACCAGTCATTTAAAGAAAAATCTTTTAAAATAAATTATTTAAGTAGAATTATAAAAATATTTTTTACATAAAGGAATAGAAAAATTGAAGGGTTTTTATTTTTCCACCTACAGTACACAAACCAGAAAGTATATATTTTTCTCAGTGGGAATACAAAAAGTAATTTGTTCTTACTTTAATATACAGACTGAATTAAGAGTGCTCTCCATTGCTTGTGAAGTCAGTCATTTAGCAGTGTGTGGCCACTGAAATCAGAACAATGCTTTCAAGGAGTTGAAAGAGACTTAGTGCTACTGCCACACTGTTAGTCAGAAATCTATTTTTAAGTGAACGTGACATTTTCAAAGTCACTGTATATAAATGCAAGCAATCACTTCATTTTCAGCTTCTAGTTACACAAATCACCAGTGAAAATTTCTTGCCAGTACTGAAAGTCGTTATATACCCGGCTGACATTGTGTTCAAACAACTACAAGCTTCATGTCTCTTGCTAAGAAGTTTACCTTATTTCTGTATATCCTGGACTGTATTCACCATCACACACTCATCACGCCTTTTCAAAACAACACTCAGAGAGAAGAAGGAATGACATTGCATTTCTGACAAAGTTGCCAAATAGTTTAGACATATTCAGGCTCCACTGACAAATAATTTGTAGAGCACTTTTATGTTCATTATGTCTTTATGTATGTATTTTTATTGACTATACTCATATCCTCATGTGAGAATATGACTGCTCTCTGAGCTTTTTTTATTATTATTTTTTTTAGTGGGAGGGATTAATTTTCATTGTTTACAAGCCATGCAAAGCTACATTTAACTTTTTTTATTCACCAGGTAAGCTACAGTTTTCACTTAAATAAGTTAAGCTACAGACATGGGCTTAAACATAATTGGTTTTAGGAAGAGGACAGAAAACATGTTTGGAAAAGCTATCCATATTTAAATGGAGAAATAGGTTAATATGCATTTTTCTTATAAATGCTGGGAATGAGAATGATAGATGAAAATCATTGTTTTATATGCTAGATTAGAGACTTCTTTTTAAAAAAAAGTAATTAAAATTTGTTTCATTCTTTAACATATTTGAGAAGGTATTTGGGAAGGATGGGTCCATCTGCAGACTAACCAGAACCCTCATGTTCACTGGAAAAAAGAAAAGGAGGGTAACACTGTATATTCCTGAACAGAAGGATAAAGACATACATTACATAATGTACTTGAATTCCAAAGCATGTCCTTAAAGTTATTTTATATATGCATTATAGTTTCTCTGTGTCTCCCTTGCTGCCTGGATTTCTTCTCATTAGAGGTCTGGTCAGGATACAAAAGAGATTGTGAAGTTCGGAACAAATGACACCATCACTGTTATATGGGAAATTATGCTTTATGCATCTGTCCATATCATAATTAGGAGTTATAGCTTTTGACTTGCATTATGGCCAGACTCTGAATTTCAAGATGTATTATAACACTGTGATCTCTAATTTTATTTTCATGTCATTATATTACTTGTGCATATAAGTTTGAATAAGATGTTTGGTGAAGAACAGAGTATTTCTTACTGCATAAAGAATAAGATTCATTTGTCTCAATATAAAATCGATAATGATTTCTTTTGAAATACACATTTTGAATAACGTTAAACAGTCCTGAATGGAAAGGAGATCTTGAGTAATTAAACAAGATGTATTTTCTCCTGTGAAACTTTCACTGTAACCACATTTATTGTGTATGTGCCTTAATAGTTTTTTTGGATAACAAAATCCATTAGACCTTTGCTCTTTTTTAAACTTATATTTGCAACTACTTGTTCATATAATTGAAGTTTAAGTTAAATAGCCTTATAACATCTATTGTCCCAAATTTCTTCAGATTCTTCTACATAGAAGATATCACATTTAACTTTTTCTTTTTGTCTGAAGAGAGACCTGGTTCAAGTTAAGTTTTCATATTTCTCTGGCTTCATCTATTCTCTCTGCCCTCCCCTCTGCCCTTTATCCTCTTGTCATACATTTATTATAATAAAATGAGTAAGACTGCCCTACACCACATTCCAGATGTAGACTTAATATAAAAGCACCAGAAACAATGTTTCCAGAATAGAAGAGACTACAGGGACCTGAAGAAATTTGCCCAGTTTTATGAGTCATTCAGCAGTTATATCCTAAATTTTGTACTAGGTGGTAATTCATGTACTTTAAGTTTGCAGAATTCAGACTTATTTTTTTATTTTATTCAATAATTTTTATTTCAGATTCAATGTCATTAATAAAAATTTTAGCCATTTGCTATCTACCTGTAAATAGAATGACAAGAAAATCTCTTTGTAATTTATATGTATAAATTTATATATACACATAGAATTAGATCTACATTTTTATAAATTGGCCTTGCAATAGGGTGTATTGGAAGAGATTGAGACTGAACAACTCAAGAGATCATTACCCACAGAAAAAAAGGAATGTGTAAACTTTCAGCGAACATAAGTAAAGGGCTTGGGTTCATGGAGGAAGGCAAGGGACCAAGAGAATAGGTAAATTGAGTGAAATTTGTCGTAGGACAGTGCTACACAAACTTCTAGAGAAATAAAACAGTAACAGGAGAGGAAGGAACAATTCAGAAGCAAAGGCAGCTCACCCGAACCAAAATGAGAGGGGAACATTGCAGTTAGGGGCTAAGGCTTCAAGATGCAACAAGAGGAGAAAGTTTATTTGGGACATGATTGGAAAAAAAGTTGAAGAAATTATATCTTCCAGGGAAGGTAGTGCTTGATGACTACAGTGCAATGGGACAGCCCTAAGAAGCTGACATGCTATAAGATCTTTCCAGTCAGTCCTCCCAACAAAAGTAACATCTTGCTGAAATTAGAACTCACTTATTACCCTGTCTTTTCTCTTGACATGTTCACTCTATACATTTTAAGGGTGTCAGCTTTAATGAGTAATCATGAATAAAAACTGAATTTAATTACTTCATATTCCTGTGATGTACAACACATATGTAGATAGATACTGGGGTGGGTTGAGGAGTTAGATAGTAGATAGTTAATATATAAAAAAATTAACTTTTGCGAATAACTTTTTTGGTATTAATATCTTCATTTGAACTATATCTAATGATTGGAGTAAATACCTTTTTTGCATTTTGGTAATACTGCTCAAGTATTAATTAGACGAACAATAAAAACTTAGTTCTACAAAAGATGGATGCTCCCTGTTGGCACTAGAAGGTTTTTGAATGTAACACGAGCAGAATGAACAGGGTTGAAGGATGGGCTACCTGCTATGATCATAGAGAGGTTGCCTGAGTACACAGGAATGAAGTTAGAAAAGCCAAGTTGAGGTGGAGCTACAACTACTGAGAGATTGGAAAAGCCACAAGAAAGGTACTTTGGCAGTAGAAAGATGAAACCGCCATTCTACTGCTGCTCAGTGAGCTATGTGACCTCGTGACAAAAGATGTGGGAAAGCCTGAGGTGCTCAATTGTTTCTCTATATTAGTTTCTGGTAAGGTCTATCTTCAGGTTCTCTGAACCTAGTAGCACAGTGTGTGTGTGTTTGGGGAAAATATTTCAGAAATTAGGGACCACTTCATAAAATTGTGTATTCGTAAGTCCAAGGAACCAGATGGAATGCATCTAGAAGTGCAGAGGGTCCTGACTTGTGTAAGTGGGAGGCCACTGCCTATCATCTTCAAAATGTCATGGCAATTGGCAGAGGATCCTGACAACTGGAAGAGGGCAGTTCTCATACTGACCTTCAAGAAAGGAAAGTGTCTGACTAACTTCAAGCTTATCAGGCTAACACTAGTCCTGAGGAAAATCACAGAGAAAATATTAATTGAAGCCATGTGCAATTTCAAGAACAAAAAAGTGACCAGGAACTACTAGCATGGATTTAGAATAAGCAAATCATGCCAGATTAATTTGTTTCATTTCCTAGGATGAGATAACTGGCCCCTTGATCCTTCAGCACGGGTCTCCCATAATATTCCTACAGCCAAATTTGTGAGATAAGATTTCAACAGTTCATCTACAAATTAGGTGAAAAATTGTGTGGAACACTTGGCTCAAAGGACACAGAATGAATTCCAACTGGCAGCTAGTAGCATTCCTCAGAGACTGAAACTAGGGACAATACTGTATAAATCTTTATTTCTGGCCTGATATTAGGGTCAAATGCACCTTCAACAGGTTTGTGAACAATACTGAGTAAAGGACACTGGCTCATACACTCAGGCTTGTCTACACATTGCTATTTAGGGCAACCTTAGTAGGTTGGAAAAATAGGCCAACAGAAACATCAAAACCTTCAAAAACGCAAATGAAAAGTCCTGTATGTGGGATGGAATAATGCTTTTCAAAAGTACTAAATGGTGTTGGGCTAGAAAACAGTTTTGTGGGGCCTGGTGGATAGTAGCCTGAATATGTCACTATGGTGCTCTTGTGGGGAAGAAAAACAGTTGTATGCCAGGCTGTATCAGGACTGTAGCTAACAGGCTGAAGGACATTATTATTCCTTTCGACTCAGTGCTTGCAAGGCAGGTTCTGAATTAATACGAGTGGTGGAGGTAGTGGTACACTAAAAATCTGAACATACCGGAGAAAGTCCAGTGAAGAGCCAGAAAGGTAGTGAGCAGCTGAATTATATGAAAAGAGACCAAGAGAAAGAGACCAAGAGACCAAGAGACCAAAAGAAGTAGGTTTGTTCAAGTAGAAGGGAAAAAAAAAGTTGTTTTCTTCAACTACCTATTGGCTTGGTGTAGAGGAGACAGTTAGACTCCTCTCAAAGATATCCAGAGATAAGACAAAAGGCAGTGACCAGAAATTCTAATAGAAAAGTTGATCAAGTGTTGTAGCAGGTGTCCAAAGATACTGTGGAGACACCCACCTTGGAGCTATTCAGCACTTCAGCAGTCACAGTCTTGAGTAACCATGTGATGTGACCCCACTTTGATGAAGTGGCTGGACCGAGAATTGTTTCCGAGAATTCTTTCAACCCAAATTATTCAATTATTCTGTGATTTTAATAATAAAAAGACACAATAGCTAGGCTCTAGGTCAGCTTCATATCTGATGTATTAAGAAATTAGGAAGCTTATTTATGCTACTCTTTTAAATTACTAATCTACAGCTAACTAATGCATCAAGATCCAATGATTACGGAATAATTTAGATGATGAATCTGGACAAAAGCTTAATTTATACCTTAAGTGTGAGAAATTGAATCCTGCTTCCCCTAACAACATTCTTGTCACAACCTTTTCACCAGCTTGGGTGTATTACTGAACTTTTACTTCTAACAGTGTCTTAATTCCAGAGCTTTCCCAGATTGGGTCAGCACAAAACTACTCTCTTTTTTTGATTGATTCATGTTTATACCATTTTTATTAGAAAAGATCTATCTGGTTTTATATCTCAAATTCAAAAATATCATTACGAGTTCTGCTATCAGCTGATCCTCCTACTGATGCTGAGTTATATTTGACCTTCTCTTCCAGCCAGAGGGTTGATTGTATCACTGACAGCCAAAAAAGAATCCACATACAAGTGATCAATTCTCAGGCATTTGGTCTATCCAGATTATATTTCTGTCCATGCAATGACTGAATACTAATGTCTGAAAATCAAAGCAACAAGTCTAAAATTTATCCTTCTCTTGTCAGGTTTTTTTTTCCTCCAATGGAGAGTATTTATACTTTTCTCTAAACACAAACGTTGCAAGTGTGACAGCTTTTTTTCCCCATATTCTTAAAATTCCTGACAAACACTTGGGTTTAGCAATAAGATCTTAACTCTTATTTTACAGGGGTTTATTTTAAAAGGATTTTTAAAAAAATGTGTTGGTAAAAAAAAATTTTAATATTACATGGACACGTGTCATGATCCACATCCTGCCAACTACGCCATTTTAATGTCATGATCCACAGCCTGGAAGAGACTTTTTGCACGGATTAAACCTCCTTGTTGTTCTAAAGGAACCTCAGATCGTTCGCTGGGCTTAACCCCTGCGTGATGTCCGACTGTCAGGTGTTTTATCGTGATAAGTTCTCAATTCAATTCTCCAAGAACAGAATTAAGACTCGAAACAGAGTCAAGGTTAAGGTTGCTTTATTTGGAACAAACGTGCAGGAAAAAGGGGAGAAAAAGGGAAAAGGGTGGAAAAGAGAGAGAGAGTGGGAAAGAGGAAGAGAGAAACTGGGAAAGGGGTTGGGGGGCGCTGCTATATCTACCACCACAAGGCTACAGCATTCCGTCTGCTGGCAGAGCCTTCTTCAGTGTCTCTGGGTCTGATGGAAGGGAAGAGCATTCCCTCGTTGTCTCTGTGTGCCTCGATGATATTGCTTGCTTCCTTCTATTTCTTGCCTCTCATGTTGCTTGCTACATGGCCGCTTGCCTCTTTTCATGGACAAATGCTCTCTTTTTGTAGTCACCCTTTGTATGGCCACAAGCTTCCACCTGGCTTGTGGGCCTCAGGGTGGATTACTGAATGTCAAATGTGTCAATGGCTCCTGATGTTTCTCCTGATAGTGGAATGCTCTCCTGATGTGTGTCTGATGTTTCTCTTCTGATAGTGGTCTCCTGGTGTGTGAATGGCTCCTGATGTCTACCTTTTGGATGACTCATTGAATAGTCATTAGGTCTTTGGAAGCCTTAGCCAGTGCTGGTGATGTAATGAGGTTTCCTTGGGTGAGAGGGAAAAAAAGGGGGGTGTGTGGAATACAGGATGGTTCTGTTGGCAATTATTAAGGCATATTTCCAGTCCCTTACAACACCTTTATGAAGTATATTAAAACTTGAGCAGTTCCAGTGAGATCAAATACTGGAAAAAAGATGGCTCTTGAAATTTCTGGATTCTGATTATCTTCAAAAGCTGGGAGCAGATGGGAGGGTTGTTTTTTATAACGTGTAGGAATACAGAACTGACAGAGATCAAGGTATATTGTTGCAGTACTATCCATTCAGCTACACTTTATGCATTATCTGAAAAATTTAATTATTCCAGATTGCTTTGGCCCATTAGTAGTTCATTCATCTGACCGCTGTGGTAGGCTTTCTGCATTTTTGTTGATAAGCATGAAATGGTTCCTGGAATAAATCTGAGGATTTTTTTGCTACTGCTATTTAACATTCTCCAGGATGAATTCCAGCATTCACTGTGTTTTTCTGCTTTTCCTGGTATTCAAGTATTTCAGTATGTGCCTTGTTTGACATGAACACCATGACTGTGATGCTATTACTCATACGCTTTGTTTGATCCCTGCAAAATGGAGCAATATGCCTTACCATCTCTAAGCATGGTGGAAAGGGTTAGATAAACTGGTGATACTCATTTCATGCTTTCTAGATGACTAAGTTTTCCAGTGTTGTTAGTGCTGATACACTTAAAATTTCTTTCAAATATATTCCAATCTTTTTTCAAAAGACTTCTCCATTTGGACCAGTGCATAGTCCTGGCAGCAGTGAATTGGTGATCAGTTAGCAGCAAGTCTTTTGCTTCATTCCAAGGGAAAAGGGAACATTTGCCAGAACTCATACTTGTCTTTCTGACTTGCAAATCCACAGGAAAGATAAATCCATATAGTGAAGAGGATTCCTTTGATTTGCCTCCCAATTTTCTGCCAAAATAATAGTTGACATTTTCTTACTCTTCAAAACAACTTGAAGTTTATTTAAGCCATTAGAGATAGGCAGCCTTCCTTAGCACATAAGGTGAATTTTAACCTTGGCATAAATCTGTTTTTTTAACACAATACATAAGTCAAAAAACATTACTAAATTAAAATCTTTCCTTTGCATTGTAACCATTGTTTCATAACATGAGCCACACCATATATTTATGGTATGTTTATATATATATGTGTGTGGGAACATATATTTGTATACATATGGATTCTATCTGAGACAGTTAAGAATAAGTAGATTGTGGCACCTTGGAGAGACTATAGCTAAAGGTCAGCATTCATAGCTTTCTTCCATTTGCCCACTGTTGAAAGTAAGGGCAATATATAAAAAACGTATTTGGAATTTCCTAAATATCTGATTAAGGATATTGCTCAAAATTTCACAAAAAGTATCTACTTTTTTTTTTATTATGTTTTATTTTAAATCAATATTGCAGGTTTTAGAGAAATTTTCAATTGTAAATATTTAGCACAGAATTTCCCAACAATTCACAGCCTAATAATACACACATTCATTGATGAATATGACCATTTTCTGGCAAAAAGAAGTACCACTCAGAAAAAAAATATCTGAAGAGTTTACTAAATTGAGCCCATCACATCAGTCAATGACCAAGCACTTAATATGCCAATATTCTGAGCATACAAGTTAAGATAACAGAAGATTTTCAGCCTAACACTTACTATGACAGAATGTTTACAAGATTCTTCCTAACAGGTCATTAAGGATGCTATGAAAACCTCTGATGGCAAAGCCAGTCAATGTAGCCAGAGAGGTTATAAACACTAGTGCTTTTCCAGGGTGACAAGGACCTGGAAAAGAGAAAGATTATGAGATGGAAAAATACAAAGTACAGAGACTGAAATGATGACAGTTACAAACATTGTAAATCGTACTTTGAGAAAGGCCATAGTGCGTGCCAGCTAACAGAATTGCTGGCTATCAAAAGCTTGGAGGGGGAGGAGAGACGGAAGGGAAGAAGAAAGAGGTATATAGTTATAAACTGCCTAATGGGAACTTTTCTCATACTTTGCTGGCCTGACAGAAATGTTTGGGCTGCCTAATGGCAGCTCTTTTCACAGCTCAACTAGCACCAGGTTTTTCATCATGTATGAATTTTTCTAGTCTTCACTGTGACGTTTGGAAGTGACAAGAAGAAAAATAAAGCTGGTTTGGACACATCTGCTCCTCCATAAGCCAGTCAATGAACATTTGTTGGGTGGTTTGTTGATAGTCAGGAGCTATGGAAAAACAGATTTGTTCTGTACTTGCCACTGTTATTGGTGGGACTTAGAGGTGAAATGGATATAAGAAGAGAGCTATGAATAACTCCGCTCTCCATCTTCTTTTAGTATGATACTGTGGTAAGAAGGAAAATGTGCTGGAAAACAAATAACTAGAGAAGTTCAGGGGACAATAACAGGGAAGAAGAAAGACGTAATAATCACTCCACTTCTACTCCTGTAATACTTTTGGTTTGGACAATAAATTATAGGCTTACATAAAATAAAGCTAATAACAGTATGATAAAATTGCTTGTCAATTTATCAAACTGTTAGTGTTAGCTGTTCCACTCATATTTGTACATCTGCTGTATTTTCTTCAAGTGCCGTTCATTAGACACTCTAATTTCACAAGTGTGGTAAGTTTCCATATGAAAATGAAGTCCTTTTTCTCTACAAAAACAGCAGAAGTCTCGCTATCTCTGACACAAACAAATATACCATTATTGTGCTGTTTAAAAATGGTGATAATGTATTAAACTTAATAAGTAATAAATACAGTATATCTTGTGGAATAAATCATTGTCTTCCTTCCATAGATATATAGAAAAGGACAATGATGGACAAAATTTTAGTAGCTTCTGATTCATAAAGATCATTAATGGTAACTTTTTAAACTAAACCCAAGACCTGCTGGCTGACAAAATCTTGAAGGAAATATTCCGGATGAAGTGGTCAAAAAAGCAATCTCATTGTTGGACTGTTTTAAAGATGTATTAGGACTTTTTCGTGTTTGTTTTAATTCAATCTTCATCCTCAAAAGAACCCCAAACAAACAAAATACCAACAACACCACACACACACAAAAAAACCCCACTGAAAACCCTTGACCACAATATGCATTATACAAGACTTCATGGAAAAGAGTAATTTCAAGTATATGTCTGAAATCAGTTTGTTTCTGGTAGGGGATAATAAGAAAGAAAGTGCTAGCAGAGGTGCGAGGAGGAAGAAATGATGAGTGAGTGTTGAAATCTTATTTATTTACTCTCACAGCTTATGAAAATATAATAATTAATATGACAAACAGAGAAGAATTGCTTAACTAAAAATACTTGATTGATCAAACCTCAGTCTGTAATCTGATATTTAACTGTCCAACATGTGTCAAAGTTTAAATATGGCAAAAAATTGACCAGAAAAAAAGACAATGATCCCCAGTTGTTAAAAAAAACCAAACAAAAATACCAAAGAAAAAAATCTGAAACAGCTATACACAGAAATATATAGGACATTTGATCTCTTGAGATGATAAATGCAATCAATATTAATGGACCATGTAAATTTACAGCAGCTGAAGATCTGACCCCAGCTTTGGTCAATGAATTACTTTTCTTTTTTCCTTATTGCTATGACTATATTTATGCCTGTATTTTGAAGAGAAAATAACTGATAATTCTCCCATTAAAGAATGCATTTTGGTTTGGCTGACTTCTCTGACAGTGACACATCGAGGACATTAGTCTAGGATTGGTTTTGTATGTTTTTTCTTCGTCCCCATGATAAGCAACAGCAGGTTTGCTGCTAAATGTCCTAATGGTGAGCAATACAAGTCCACTTATAAAGGCTCAAAACAAGTAAATGGACCAGCTATAATTCAATATAGCAAGTAAACACAGTACTATCCTAAAAGTGGCATAGCTGACATACCTCTGTTCATTATATTGAACTGCTGAAAGTATACAAAAATTATTGAATTATATAAATAGGTCCCTTCTAACCCAAAGCATTCTGTGATTCCGTGAAATTATTATAAAAAGAATTTCATAAAAACATTGAAGCAACCACAGGCACAATTGAAATAAAGAGTTTATTGATCCACAGATCCTTCAAAGTGAACAGCAATTCAAGAATGAAATATTTAATAATTGAACAGCGAGTCATAGTGTGTTAAACAGCATATATGTTTTTTTAATTTTACATTGTAATGTGAAATTTTTTTCACCTTAACAATTAAAGACAGAACATCTGCTGTCTTCAATAGTGCCGTTATTTCCTATGTTATATTTGTAAAGTATAGATCATGTCTTTCAAATGTGTGCAATGTGGAAAACAACTGAAGTGAAAACTTTAAAGGAAAGTTCTATGACATTTCTAATAAATTTTAGTACAAATACTGCATCTCAAAATATAATCAGCAGACTATCTTTCCCTCTTCCAGGGTATAATACATTGTTGAGCTTTAAAATCAATCAAAATATTGCCAGAAACTTTTCTGAATCAAAAGTCTGAAAGCTGTAGTAATATCAGGAGTAGCAAGAGAAAATTACCCTGCAAAGATAAAGATTTTAAAAAAAATTCTTTTCTGACAAATATTAATTTAAATTAAGTGAAATTTTTATTTGCTGATTTCCTAGAGGTAGTGGCATTGCACAACTCTCAATACAAACCATTTTACATCCATGTAATTATTAGTGTTTGCACAATTTTGGGGGGCTTATTGCTTGTGTGAATGGGACTTTTTCTGATCATGGTCTTAGAGGACTGTCTACTTGCATTTATTTACTATTGTTGGGATGCCTTGGTAATAGAATTGACTCTCAGGTTTTTTCAGTGGGAAGTTATCAGAACAATGATTCTGATTCATGCAATCCTCCATGTGTTCTGTCTGCGTAAAATAAATTTATAATATTAATTGCCTTCACAAATTTCTGGAAGATATATAGCAGTTAGCTATTATTATCACTCATACAAGGTTATAGGGAATGCATACCAAGAATGAGAAGCAGTTGTGCCCTATGGTCTGCAATTCCCAAATTATCTGTTGTAGGTTGGCACTTGTTGCTTCCTTTTTGCTCCACTGATTGATTCCAGACAATTGTATCAAGTGCAGTATGATTTATATGATCTACAGCTCTGCAATGTAATGATTTATTTTATTCTTTGCATTGTGAATGTATTTATGATGCTATAAATAATGCATAAATAGTAATTTTTACTATATGTTTTTTTAGTTATTTTTACTAAGGTAAATATTTCAAGATAAATTGATTTCAGAAATTAGTTTTTGTAATGTATTTTGTGCCAAAAGTTTTCTCTAACATAAAGTTTTTAAAAGTTTATCTGAGATTTTGAAATGGGGAAAAAAAGAAGCAACAAATGAACTATAATTTTATTTTCTGTATGAGAAAGTCTTGGTATATAATCTCCACATTCATATCAATGGTGGGAAAAAAATAATACCATTTTTCCAGTTTTAAAGATCATGACATAAACGCATTATGATCTATGAAAAATGATGTTTATACTGGTACTTTTGTTCAAAAATCTTCAAAAATACTCAAAAATTAACACCAAGTGGTCCCCGGAATACCAAAGCAGCATATAAAATAACATAAAATGCTATGTATATAAGAAATGTATAATCTTTGAATTTTATCTGGTAACCCTAATTGTAAGTTTAATTATGTAATCTAAGTTGGAATGCGCCACTCTAGAGACATCTGCACACATATAATTGCAGTACAGATGTTTCAGTACATAGGCTATTCTTTATTCCCATAGTAACTTTATATTGTGACTTTGCATGAGCAACCAGGAGGAAAACATAATACAAGTGTTGCAGGCTGTGAACATCATTTGGTAAAGTGCAACAGCAAGTTGAGTAACTATTTCAAAAGGGTACTGTAAGTTTTCTGAGTACGTTATTTCTAGAGCTGTGTTCACCTGGTAATTCAAAGTGATGAAGAGTTCAATACGCCCTTGTCCCAGCTGATATTTATCTATCATGCAGTGTGTGACTAGATCCCAGTGGAGCATATATAATAATTAGACCTACACTTTCCTAACTGTCTACTCTTGATTCACTTGTAGGTTAAAGGGCACAATCTGAAGCCCTGTTCTGTTAAAAACATATTAAATATTATATTAGTGGTCTAAAGCTATACACTTCCCTGGAGACTCCCACTTTTAATAACCTCCAGGATAATAGATAAAGCAGAGGGCAGTAATCATTACTGAAATGGATTTTCTGGCAGAATTAGACATCACCTCCAGGAATCAATAATCATTTTAAGCTAACGGGGTGATTAAATGACCTTCTTTTTATTTTCCTTCATGTTGAGTTGCTTTTTATCTTGATTTAGAGCCACACAGCCAGAAAAAAGATAAACAGAGGACTGGCAGCATTACAGAATCACAGCGAGGCCTATCCCTTATATAAGTAAAACCATTTTACTTTAATCAATGCATTTTCTGCTCAATCTGTGACTTCTGAAGAATTAAACTAAAAATTCTAGATGCAGAATGTATTAATGGATTATACCCCAGGCTAGTTCTTGTTTTCAAAAGATTTGCACCATTAGCTTTGCTGCAGCAGGTGCTATATTTTTATATTTAATAATTTATTGCTCTAGAGCTTGCTTGAGGATATCTGTGTTGAATGATAATACTTTCATTAATCCTTTCAGACCATATGGTCTTCTTCCACATCCTCCTGCTTTCTGTGAAGGAGTATTGGATGACTACATTTCTTTTTTCCTCCCGAAGGAGACAGATTTAGGAGCAGTCAACTTCAGTGTGTTATAGTGCCGATGAGCTACAGCTAACCAGATAAGACTGTTGAAAAGTTAACTTTAAATTCTTATGAGATTTCGCTTCACTTCTTGAAATCCAGAAATCCGTGGTTTTTTTTCATGTCTTCTGAAACAGATACTGGACTTTTGTGGATTTTTGTGTTTTGTTTCGGACATAGGATGCAAGGAGGGGTTAATTCCAACCAATATATTAGCAAGCTGCATGACAAATGTCTAGAAAATAATGTACAGAACAGAAAAACCTAGAAGGAGGTCTATCTCACAGAAAGCCTCACCAAAAAAATTGTGTCGTCTGTATCAGTTTGGAAGATATGCTAATATGATGTAATATAGTGCATAATCTATAAGGACAGTGGTGTTTGTAGAGTACATTGCACTCTCCATTAAAAGAACTGTTTGAGAATGACTTTTTAGCAGCTGTTAAATCTTCATTGTTGACTTTTTTTGCAAAAGCTTATCTGTAGAGCTAGAAAAAGTAAACGCTTTTCTCCTACGAAATTAAGTTCAGGTTTCACTGAAAGATCAAAGGTAACCATTTTAAATATGATTTTAATCTCTAGCTTATTTAAAAATAAATTGTGGACATATTTCAAATATGTATTGTAGGATGCTGGAGGCCTGATCTAACACCAAACACCAAAGCATCATGTCTTTTGAGGGGACAGCTTGATACTAGTGAGGCAACTGGAGCAGAAAGAAAACACGGTCAAGTGCCACTGCTCTCCTCTTTCACTCCCGTTTATTCTCACAAACACTAGCAAGCCAGTCAGTTCCTGACTTCACTGCTTTTCTCCTCTGTGTCAGATGTCATAAGAGCTCTTTAAACTCCAGATAATGCTCTGAGGTAGAGGATTAAGACACGACAGACTTTTCATGTCACCCAAAGGTAGGAATTGGCAGCTTATCTTTGCCAGTAGGAACTTCCCCTGGGACAGTCTGATTAAATTACTCCTCCTGCCAGATGAGAAACTGTCTGCATTACAGTGTTGGAGGGCTTTAGACTCTGATGTACAGTAGATATCTGTGATGGCAGCAGCATAATGGCTGCTTCCTTCCCTTTTTTCTTTCACATTAAAGCAGTCTGAAGAACTAAGTATAACTAGCTCTATTACACGTCAAGACTCATGAACCAGAAACCCCAGGATTACTAAAAATGCAGCTAATGTCAAAGCCACTCCCTTCCTTGCATGTTTTAAATATTCTTTTAAAGTTAATTCATATCAAGACTGTATTCTGATGAAATAGTGATGAACTTAATAATTTCATTATTATGAAGTAATAATTGCATGTCTTTATATTGCCTAATTTCCGACATCGTAACTGACCACTGAAGCTATTCTCATAATCAATAAAGAAAACCAGGGCCCTCGTTAGGGTGGAAGAATTAATGTATTGACCACGGAGTCAGTCTGGATTTAAAGTGTAAACTAGATACCAAAGTTTTAGAGATCCAAAACTGTGTGAGAAGAATTCTCCTTTGAGGATGTCTATATAGTCCATTCAGGAACTTTTGCGTGCACGTCAGGAACAAGAATCCTGAAAGCTTCCTTTCAAATCCATACTTCATATCTAAATAACTGTCATGTCCCAGCTCAAAAGGAAGGACAAGTGACTCAGGTTTGCTGATTCCCTTTGTTAGAAGTGAAATGAGGCAACTTCTAAAGCCTGTACCCAATTGTTAACTTTGATAGAAACAGGAGAACAAATGTATTGTCAATGTTAGCACTGTCAATGTAATCACCATCACAATTAGATCTATTTGAGCTATGGGGCTTTATAGGTATGCTTTGCATTACTTGGAAGCTTTGAGAGAAAGAAGCAAGGGAGATCACCAGTCCTGGATGCAGTGCTGGTCCTACCAATGGGGGTGTTTGGTGTGAAGTGCTCCTCCACAAGTCCATGCCTTGTTCCTTTAAGCCCATCATTCCTTTCTTCATCTGCACAAACTCAGACTTCTATGTAAATTACCACACATGCTCAAAAAAGGGAAGTTCTCAAGTCAGTGGTCCATTGAGCAGTGGTCTTACCTTCCCCCCATGCTTTTACCTTTAACTCATTTATCATCGGTTTTGCTGGGTTGCTGTATTGAAAATTGCTTTTCTTGTGGTTTGCAAATGTTTGAGACATATTTAATTCACTTTGGGGACATTTGTCTCCAAAGTGCAACGAAGTTCCTCTTTTAGCTTCTGAATGCTCCAAACAACTCTTGTGAGGGTTGTTAAAAGGATAAAAGGGAAATGACAGGTCCAAATTACCTTAAAGCTCTAGTCAGTTTCCTATAATAGCCAAACAAAAATTTATTATAGAGCAGTAAACGTTTTTAAGGTCAAGGAATTGAAGTGGAATGTTGTAAGAGCCACACCTCTAAAATATTTATTATAAATATACCATCATTATCCAAAAGATTTCAAAAGGCAAGGATTCTTGTGGTTCCAAAGAAACAAGTCTGCCCAATAAATTATACAGATAGCTTAAATTGCTAACCCTGTTAGCAGTAGCTAGGGATTAAGTGAAATTTTTTATTATAATGACATAAAGAAAGGAATGATGAAACTTTTTATATTTGACTCCCCTCATACAAATATTTCATAAAAATATTATACAGAGATCAGTAGTCATTACTCTGTTAAATACATGAGTTGCCACAATATCAAATTAATGTCATTTTCCATGTATTATATCAACATTTAATGACACTTCTGTCACTGCCTCATCCATACAGACATGCATGAAACTTCTTAAAATATATTAGATGAAGGAAATTTGCTTTATTTAACAATATCTACTGTTTCTTCAACCAAGTTCAGGCAGTTCACTTCTGATCTCCATTATTACTCCTAAATTAGTTATGCTTAACAGGTAACAACTTTCTCCATGTATGAAGTGGACAACTAGAGAACCAAAGAAGGTCTTCTGGCTGTGAACCAAGAGTATCAATCCAGCAACAGAAAAAGCCTTGAAGACCTTCCTACAACAAAAAAAATATGTTTAAAGTCCAATAAAGTTGTTTGCTTTGATCTTCTGATTAGTTCAGTAGGAATGTAAAGTCTGTGAAATGAAGAAGAATCATAGCATGTTATAAAATCTACCCTATCTGTGAATATGCATGAACGCTTGAAGCAGGCAAACCAGCTGATTAGGACTGCGAACTAAACATTGTCTCATAGATTGTGTATTATAGATTATAAACTACGGAGACTGGCCTATAACAGTGGGTGGAGGGACAGCAATCGAAATAATGAACCCTGAATTTCTCCAGTGAGAGCTCACCTCTTCATAACAGTTGCCAGCGATGTTCAAGGAAGAGAAAACATCATACCAAGAAACCATACATTGTGAATTACCATTACCAGCTGTTTACTATAATATATAGTATGTTTATTATTTTTGCCCGCTTTTGGGGGACTTTTAGATTACCTGTTTTATGTGAAAACTTGAGACAAAATTCTAATAACCAGGAAAAAAAGGTAAGAAATATTCAGTGTTAACATTTAAAACATTGATAAACAAAATATAATAAAGCTTACACATATGGAAATCACTGAATTAAAGCAATAAAACCTATCACAGTGAACCTCACCATGGAATAATTAACTCTGAAGAGAGTTCTATATTCCAATAAGGGAAAGGGAAAGGGAAAGAATTAATCTTGGTAAGTGAATATTCCAGCTAACACATAGTATGATTTCATGCCTGATGGAAATAGGCTGATTAGTAAATTAATTGCAAGTGTTTTGATGCAAATAAATCACAAACTGAACTGATTATCATTTATTTTTATTTGTTATTATTTATATTATTTTTCTTTTCTATTTTTTTAATTGTTTCCACAGGTATAGTATAGATAACTGTACTGGATGGAATTAACAGGAGATGTGAAAATTACACATCTGTTGCCTATTTTCAATAATTAATTTATTGTTTCATTGTTGTTAATGAAACAAAACTGGAATCTGCCTAACTTCAACAAATAGATTTAAATACCCTTGGAACCTGAAGGAAACTGCATTTATGGAGATGAGGTCTAATTTATAACTATTTATTTTTCCCTAAGGAAACAAAATTGGTATTTAAAATTACCTTTATAACAATCACTTTTCTGATAAGTGTGGAAGTGAAGACCGTATTCTGCGCTGTTTATAATATTGACAATAAGTAGTATGGCAGCCCAGGAACTTAAAATTGTAACATAGTACATGAAAGAATTAAGTAGTCTAAAGAGCCAGTCAAGTTTTTGTTCACAAACAAAACAAAAAAAACCAAATCCATGGTACATTCTCAGTCCAAAATGTAATTAGGAATCCATAAAAGAAATAAAGAACAAGGTCCGTCTTGATGAGGCTCTGAGCAACCTGATCTAGTGGAGATGTCCCTGCTTACTGCAGGGGGTTGGACTGGAGGACCTTCAAAGGTCACTTCCAACCTAAAATATTCTACAATTGCATGATTCTAACATTTCATAGATATATCAGTTTATTGCACCTTTAAGAAAAAAAACATGAGAAGTAGGCATTGCTAATAACAAAATCAAGCATGTTTAGATCATTAGCACTTTATATGTCTCAATATTATTAAAAGAAAAAGGAAAAACAAAGAGTTAGCCTGGGCTTTTATTCTCATATAAAACCTACCATGCAGCTGTCTTAATGCTATTTTGTTACAAATCGCAATAATTGTCACTGAATTAAGAAAATCAGAGATTTAATAGAATCTATAGTATTTACTTAAATACAACTGATGAATATAATTAATATATTTTCATCCCTAATTAATAAGGAATAAAATAATTGTACTGAATCTTATCTCTGTGAGTGGCGTATGTATTACAAGTGTGATTTTATTTAAATGTATGAGTTATGTTTTTCAGAATGCTTTTATGTTTAAATGTAAAAGTTTTTTTCTTATATTCCTTTTTTAAAAATATATGGTTTCTGTTTTCTGTCATTGCTCAGAGCACAAATTCTGAGTATTAAACAGACATTACACAGTATCTATTCAAAATACTATAGTCACTTAATATTTAAAGTAGTTGAGTGTGTGGATTTTATGGAATATATGCAAACACGGTGGTATAAATCAAGAGAGAAGCTCTGTATAAGTATGTTATACATTATTTGGATAACTGTGATTTCAGCTAAAGTACAGCAGAGATCCTATCTTCAGGTGTGTGCTGTAAACACAATCCCAAAAGGAAGGAAGAAATGTGTCTGGCAACTAGACAGCAGTTCTATTAGGCACTTCTCCAAAGCTTCTCAGCCTCCAAGAAAAAAGATAGACTTTAGTAACTGAAACATTATTCATGGTCACTGCCCTGTTCTAGATTTCTGAATTTAAACACTCGAGGGCCTAAATTCCAAAGCACAATTCAGTAAAAACTGTAAAGCTTAGCTGTGTGTTTTGTTCCTTATTCTGCCACAATATAATGAATATAGAGAGCAAACCCACATTTTTGCTATCCTGGAACTCGTCACAGTTCCAGGAGAAAGGATTGTTCTGAAGAGAAATTCAGTGGTGGAGGAAGCTGGGCTAAGTCTTCCACAAAAATGGAAGCTAGCACTTAAGCTTTTTTGAGTATGCATAGACTGCTTCATTGAAAAACTGAATGAAACAAAAAGGCATAAGTCTCTAAGGAAGTTCACTCCAAACTTGATGATTACTTTTTTGCTTCTAAAATTGATAGACATAAAACCTACCTTCTAAAAAATCTTAAATTTGCTGAAAATTTAAGACAATTCTACTTTCAATGTTTAATACTTTATTTTATTTTACTCTATTTGAATGTATCCTAACCAAACCACTCAAAAAGTATATGTCATTACTATAGTAAAAGTCCAGTTTTATTAATCCTAAAATAAGAAGTAGCATTTATAATTTAGATCAGCATTATCAATTTATGTTCATTTCAGTTGCAGTATGTCAACTTTATTTTCTCTTTTAATCTAATAGAAATTAATTAAACATATACCTGGATACAATGATTTTATTATGGTAGTGGCACAGGATATTCCATACCATATGATGTCATGCTCAGCACTGAAAGGGTGGTCAATCATTAGAACATGCTGCCCAGGGAAGTGCTTGAGTCACCATCCCTGGAAGTATTTAAAAGATGCATAGATATGTTGCTTAGGGGCATGGATTAGTGGTAGACTGTCAGTGCAAAGTTGACAGTTGGACTTGATGAATTTAAAGGCCTTTTCCAATCTAAACAATTCTATGATTCTATAATAATTAAATTTCTCACAACCAAATTCTTAATAGCACTAGAAACTGCTGATGTACAGAGACTGGCAGATCTGTAACCAACTCTTTTCTTTCCAGAATGCTTTAGACCCTCCTTCTCCACTGCACACCTCTACAACACCTGTTGCAAAAACAACATAAACAGTCTCCTAGTAGCCTTCAAAGAACCGCAGGTCTCCCTGACTCTCATCCATCCCATTCACATGACAGTCTCCCACCGCCAAATTGCCCTCATAAGCTGTTTGCACAAATAAGTTAGATAGAAATGTGAAGCAGAAGGTGGGCAGGGCAAACATTTGCAGGAAAATAATCCTGTCAGCTGCCTCTACAAGATTCAATAGAGCTTTTTTTCCTGAGAGCAATAGAGACTTGAAAATGAATTCTATTCTCTGCTGTCAGTTGGAAACAGTGCCTTCAAATCTTTTGTTACGGCGGTGACAATTTCTGAGTTGCCTGTGTTGACACAATCTTCACGCAGTCCTTGGCTAGGTGAGTCTGGCTCTCAGCTCTTATGAAAGGAAATGAAGTTCCAAACCATTTATTTCTCATTCCACAAATGACAAAAAGCTGCAGCCTGCTTAAGACCAGTGATGGGCTTTGTAAAGTCAGAAATTATTTTACTGTCAAACTATGAGTGAGATATAAAATGTATCTGTGTTCAATATTAAAATAGATAAGATAAAGTTATGATAACCCCTAAGAAATGTTATCTAAATGTTGTTTGGTTGGGGGTTATGGGGGGGTTGTTTTTTCTTATAGATAGATGAACACTCAACTAGATTTTTTTAACATGAACATACCAGTTCTGCTGAAATTTTTGTAAAGAAAAGTTTTCCTAAGCCAGCTGGTTAGTGGGTGTGAGTCATGGACAACATGTAGAGAGAAATAGTATCATGTGATGATGATACTCTGTTGAAATGTAAGTGTAAGAAGTTCAAGTTTCCACTTTGTTTTTCCTCTCAGTGGCAGGTGACTGTTTAACCCCCAAGCCATTGCAATGTGGGTATCATGTTGGACCTATTAATTTTGTGTAAGTAAATAAACATTCAACTGCAGAGAGTCATCAACAACAATCTTCAGATGAATGCTTTTGCTGTCACTTTCTAGTCAGTACCAAGACCCTAACTTTATCTATTGAAACTTCTACAAATGATCTGTGTTTCACTTCAGGATGGAATGACAAAAAAAAAATTAAAAAATCCAAAAGATTTGCAAGCTATCCCCATCAGCCACATTTAAGAATGTATGTTTCTGCAGCATAGTGATGCTCAAAGCTTCACATGAATTTACTGTGAATATTTAGTGTGAGCACTGTATATGAACTTCCTTGTAGCATTTGGCTGATTAAGAGTATAGAGAATTCTAAAAAACTACTGTAGGGGGAAAAAAGTAAAAATATGTCAGCAGCCTTAATTAACACTTACTGCACAAGATCTGCCAACCTGCTGCACATAGTCAGTAAATAAAGAAAGGCAGGAAACCAAAGGAATAGTCCATGCTCACTTATCCATCTAAGCTGAGCCAAACTAAGAGTAGCTGGCGTTGGGCTTTAACAGAATAGCATCTTAATTGCTTATCAGAATAAGAAAGGTGAGTGGCTAACCATTGCCAGTGAGAATGCAGTCTGTTCCCTCAGGAATCTGCCTGTTTTCCTTGGCTGCATTTTTTATTTTTACCATCATTGATATATTTTTATAAGGTTAGCAGGTTGCAGTTAGCAAACTGTTGAATTCAATTTATTTTTGTTTTCATGATAAAACTTTATCCTCTGAGAATTCTTTTCACAGGATTTCTCCTCTTCTTTTTACAGTGACTGGCAGCAGGGACACTTTGTTGAATGACCTTTTCTATTTAGCTGGGCTGGGAGTATATACATATACTAGAGAGAGGTTTTGTTTCGTTTTTCTTGCTATAGCTCTACTGAAAAGTTAAAATTCAATAGACGAATTAATCTTTGTTTTGAGATTTTAATTATGTTTGCTGTAGCAATCTGCCTCCTCACCTTGGTAGGGCTAGATATATACAGAGTCTACAGCTTCTTACTCAGCCAAAATACTTTCTGAAATCAGTCAGTTTTGCTTGAATGAGCAACACTAAGAAAAGTGGTTTAAGCTTTAAGTGTAGTCAGCACATTCTAAAGATTGGAGTTACGACACTTTTTATAAACCAGTGTATTTGCTACACTTTTAGACAAATGTTTCAAGTGTAATCAGAGCAGTTTCATTACACCATGATCACTGTTATTTCAAATCACACCTTCATATACCGGTGTCATCATGTGCAAGTCGGCAATCTTTCATGTAGAACTTAAAGCACCTGGATCTTTTGAAGGTCAGGGAGTTGTTACTGGTGTGGAATATCTCTTCAGAATAACACCCCTTCGCAGGTTTTGAGAAAATATTCTGCTTCTTTGATGGAAATACTCAAGAAGTGGATACTCTTGATCAGAGCTGCTTAGCATCTAGTGTAACTTGGTAGTTTCAACAGTTAGCCAGATAAAATACCTTAGGTTGCCTAAAATTGCACAGGACAGCTATGTTTGGACACATAAATTTTTCACATGGCATCTCTGTGCGGTGGTTCAGCCCCAACCAGTGGCTGAGTGCCACATGCCACTCACTCACAGAGGAGGAAGAACCAAAGCCTCTATGAGCTTTATCTTGAGATAAAGACAGCTTACTAACAAAAGCACTGTGAAAGTAGAGCAGTAACAGCCTAATGACAACCCAGGGTACCTTACCAACCTGACAAATAAAGAGTTCTGCACAACACAATGACTAGCCCAACATCCCAGCCACACTCAGACTGCTCTGGAGGCACCCAGACAGTGCCCTAGCCCAACCAGCGCCTTTTATGGGGAAGTGATGTCAAGTGGTGTGGAAAACAGCACAGGCTAACTCAGCTCACCTGTGCTGACTGCTTGGAGAGGCTGACTCTGTCCTAGCCAGAACCAGGACACTCTGACATGGATTCTTTTGGGTTTTTAATCAGTAGAGTAGTTTAATAATCTAGGTGGTCACTAGGTGAAAATTTCTAGTAATTTCTAGTAATGTTTATTACTTTCATACCTGTGTTCCCACCACCTTGCACTAATATAGAGGCAGTATTAGCCATATAGGTCCCAGCAAAGGCTTGTGTTTGCTTCCCCAAAATATCATACTGAATTTGCCAGCATAACTCAGAAACATAATCTCGCTATATATATATACTGCATCTCTCTATGTTGTTTCAAAACATGATGTGCTAGTGAATTTGAGCGAAGAGCCTGGCTTTGTGAAATCTATAACAAATGAACAGTTTTAAATAGTCTGTTCTGGATCATTTAGCAAAATACTCATCAGCTTCCTAACACTTCTGCCCATCTAAGAGGGTTTTGCCTGTCATCCCTAAAGCTGATCTTCAGTTGGTATAATCTATGAACTAAAACTCTACACGTACTGATCGCCTGTTGTCATCTTTAGTGCTGTCAGTTTTTCCCTGAGCCCAGTTTTATGATAAAGCTGAAAAGGCACAGTTCTGCCAAATAAGGAAGTATCCACTTAAATGTCGTGAACTGGCTGATGCTGCTTTTTCTTATTTCTGATATTGTTTTCATACTGGTGTTACCAATAGAGAAACACACTAAAATTCTGTGTCTTTAATACTATTCCCATGAATTCCTAAAATCTTGGAAAAGGTGGTTTGAAAAAAAAAGTCTTCACAGATCAAGCTGTTATTTGATTAATTTTACATCATGGTTCCATACAAAGTTCAAAACACACTTATAGGCTTTATATTTTATAAGATATATATTCAGAAAATGCTTTCTATTATATATGCCACTGTATCATGAAAGTGTTACTGATAGAAAGGCATGTAAGCTAGAAGGTGTAGCCAAGTTAAAAAAAAAATCACAATGCCTATGAAACATGGAAAGTGTACTGAACTGCAGTTCAGCGCGACCACAGTTTGATCAATGTTAAAACTAAAATGACAGAGAGAAACATCTTAAACACAGAGTGAAAATGTAGTTCAGAAAACTAGCATTAGCAATGGAGAGAAAGGGCATAGGCTTACTGGTCGCTGAAGTAATTTTGAGGTCCTATTCTGAATGCTGGCATCCAGAAGATGGATGAAAGCTCAGCTGAACTGTGCCTGTCCATATATATCTCAAGGAGCTTAAATGGCAGATTGCTTTGAGGCCAGCAAGGTAATAAGGAACACATTTTACTCTTTAAATTTACTGATTTAGTGACATTATTTCTGGCTTCATAATCAAGCTTTTTTGTATCTCTAGATTAAACTTGCATTCTTTTTACATTAAATATTTGCTTTTTTTTAAGAGTGAAGTTGGGGAGTCTGAGAAATAGGGGACACTTGCTTTCTGCAGAAACAAAGGATGTATATGCAATGAGATGCACACATTCCTCCCACGAAGTCTCAGAAGCTTGCAAGCTGAAATGAACCTAGGTATATCAAGATTTATAAGTATGCTTCTTGTTTTGCTCCAGGGGTCAGTTGAAGGACAAAGTGGCAAGTTAAAAGGCAATGTGTCCCCAGAAACACATTGCCTAACCTAGTGAAGAAGAAAAAACACAACATCCTGCAGCTCTGGTAAAAAATACACAGCCAGGTACAAAACTGCAACAGCCCTGGTGACTGCTGAACCAAATCTTTTCCTGGGGTCTATTAAAAGTCCCTCCCAGCTATAATTTCTTGGCTTGGACTGAATAATCTTTGAAATCAGAAGTCAATCAGAAGTAGAGCTTTCATGTCTCTTGCTTTTCATTTGTCTGCATTTTGATCCTATGTTAGATGTCAAGCAGAGTTCAAAATCTGACATTATAAAGCAAATCTTAGCAGTTTCTAAGGAGTGAAAAAGAAGGGAGACATATAAATGATTAGTTGTTAGGAATCACTTGATCATTTTTGTTTTTCATTGCTTGTGCTCTTCTGCTGTGTGTCATCCTTTCAATGATTTTTCTTTTTATGCATAGAAACAGTGGCTGTAGCAGAGCAAAGCAGTTAATCTAAAACCATGGATGACATCTGGTCCTTGTGCTTTCCAGTTCTTTGATTTTAAAGGTTGTCTTAGTCATTTTTGTTATTTGTGTTTACATTTTCCTGTTATTGAATCTCCACTTGAATTCATTTGAAGTTGTGCAGTTCAGCTGAATTGTCCTACATGTTTCTCCAGATCTTGATAATGTATTCTGGGTCTGTGAGCTGAGGTTTTCCGTGACTGATCTTCTAGAGATTTCTTGAAATAATCCTTTTTTACTAACACTGCCAAGAGTGTTATTTTAATTCTTTTAACCTGCCTTCTATTTTTTCTGAGACAGTAATATATGGTTTTAGTTCTTCTATGAATGTTTTGTTGTCTGACTCCCATATTCATTTTGAGCATTTCCTCCCTGTTTCTGATTTTATCGTCTTTAAAAATAGTTTTATGTTGATTTAATGTCTTTCCCCCCGCCCTTCCAAAAGAGTTTTGCTTCAAGATTTTTTTTCTTTCTCTGTTGAGGTTACTGTTTTTTCTCAAGGGAAGAGTGAAGCTAATGAGTTCCCCACTGTTTCAGAGAGCTCTTGAGCAGTTTCAGCAATGCCAGACTCCTCATGTCAGACAATGACCTTGACTTAAGTTGGGGATTTCTGGTTTTCCATTTTGCAGGGCTGGTTTCAGACTCCTCAGCAAGACAAGTCAGACAGAGATTGTCCCATGCACTGTCCTCAGCAAATAGCTTTACTGCTCATCTGCCTGTTCCTCTATGGGGTCCATGCCCACTCTAGTCCTGTGTGAACAGCCTGCCTGACCCCTCTTGAAAAGGAGCACTTGTTGCCAGTTTGGGCAAGACAAAATTGAGACAGAGTATGGACAGCTGACAGTGTATTCCTTCTGCTCAAATAAGCTCATGTCTACACCACGTATCCCCTCCACACCTAGCAGAAGCAGCTAATGGAGTCAGAGAATCCCCAGGCATAGACTCATGAGTGGACATCTTCTGGAGTTAGGGAGCCTGCAGCACCCCAAGGCACTCAGGAACCAGCTCTGTTCCCTGAACTCCTGCAGAGCCCAACCTAAGAAGGCTCACTCCTATTTCTTTCTCAAAACCATGATTTTGCTGTGCTCTCATCACCCTGCTGCCCTAGGCAGCAGCTCATACACCTGCACCACACCCGTCTCTGCCCCTTACTAGTTCTGATTTTTTTTTTTTTTGGTAACATGTTAACCAGCAGCACAGGAACAACTTTGCTATAGGTGCTGTGCAAACCACAAGTAAGCAGCAAAAATTCACTGGAGAATTTATAACAGTATAGGATGCTGGTGACTTGAAAGTAGATACAAATATATAGCACAGCCTTAGAGAACAGTAGTCATCTTCATAGGCAGCCCTCTGCCTACCAGGAAGCTAAGTGTAGCTATGTTTACAATTATAATACATGTTTGGTTTTACCCCTTGTAAACCATGTGGCAAATGGGCAAGTGTGCTGATCTCCCTACCAGAACTTGGCTCTCTCTATCCTAACTGTTTCTCCTGCCCTGGTGTAAGGTGGTATTGCATGGCACTGATCTGCATTTGTCCCTGACAAATATGAGTCAGTGTTTTCTTGGGAAAAAAAAAAAAAAGCTTGTCTTCACTGTAACTCTCCATATGAGCAGTTTTATATCAGCAAAAAAATGAACTACTGCATTCCCAAGAAGAAAAAAATCTCAACAATCCAATTTTCCCTACTATGTTTTTCCTATGGCGAGCTTCTCACACAACCAAATACCATATCCAGTACAAAGCAGAGACAAACAGGATCCTGCTAGCAACTGTAGGGCTCTGTTCAAGAAGTAAAACACTTTACCTATTAACTTGGAATTATTATGATTAAAGCCACTTGCTTTCAGAAAAAGGTAGAAGCATTTTTTTTTTGAAGTAGATCAAAGGTAAAATAACATTAAAAAGCACAATGACTTAGTTCAGTTCTACCATAGTCTTTTGTAACCAAGTTAAATGAAAAAAAAGTGAATTAAATATGGAATTAAGTACTCAGGTAGAATTTATGTGTCATTAACCCCAGATTAAATTCTATTACCAAGAAAATAAAGCTTCCAGGGAACTCAGTACATTTTTAAAGGGGAAATGGAGGGCAAATAATATTTCCATAATTAAAGTCTTAAATCAAGTTAGAGAGACTGATCCAAATAAAATTACCTACACATTGCAATGTGAATCAGAAGTTGTAGAAAACACCATTCAATTTAGTTACTAATTGTAAGTGATTATTGCTTGAGTGATGGTGTTAAATTCTAAAGTTAGAATAGAGGTAGAATATTTTAGGCTTAATGTTATGGCTGGCTGACAGATTTTCTCTTGCTGCATGTGACAGCACCAATATAAGGGTTTGAACTTGTGTCTGCTGATTTTAAAAGCAGTTAGTAGCAGAAACAAGGAATTTTCTGTGAGTGATCCTTCCACAGAAAGCCATTCTCTACTCGCTCTCCCACAATTCACTGAAAGCAGACTTACTAACATTTTTTAGAGTGTATTAAGGAGCTGCTCTTATTTCTCTGACTTATGATGAAGTAAGTAGGAAGAAATATCTGTTGGTTGCATATAAACTATTCTTATTGCTCATCACTAATATTCCATTCATCTAGACTAAATAGATTTTATTCTTCACTTGTGCATATTTCAGTGGAATCATGAAGCAATGGCACCATCAAAGAAATTTGGATAAACTTAAAGAGACATTAATTTATTATCTTTTTTAGACTAGTAGCCTAAACATCTATTAGTAGCTATTCCATTTGCAAATTAGGATATGAAAGTAAAACTACATTTACAAAGAGAAACCTAAGTACCTCCTCAGCAGGAAGAATACATGGACTTCTTATGAACATTTCCACTGCTTTGAAAGGCTTTTGTATGAATGATGGGGAAAAAAAAATATATAAATAGATAGCTGTGAATAGATACATACACACAGAGAATCTCAAATATACAAATAACACAGTTCCTGCCTTATGTTTTCAAATTCTGAAAAAGTATCCTGTGTCTTGTGATATGTCTCCAAAATTTTAGTCTAGGATAAGGTCAGTACACCAGAAAATTGATTTCTAACAATAGTAGGTAACCAAACTAGCTACTATTTGTAATTTCAGCACTAATAAAAAAAAAAATTAAAAAATCAAATTATTAAAACAATGCAAAAAGGGAAAAATTATCTCTTGAGTTTTGGCCCAGTCTCTTAAGCAGGACCAGAAGGCTGTTGTAACAAATAATGTAATCATTGTAACTCTCATTTAATACACATAGAAGTTGTTTATTAGCAACATTCATTGTATACTGTATAATACTATGCATACATATACATTGAGATATACTGACAATAGGAGCCTCATAAACACTTTTCTGTTTTTTAGATTAAGGTTTTTACTTTTTTTTCCTTGATCAAGAAGTTGAAAAATTTAAGTACTTTTTTTTTTTTAAATTTTAAAATAAAACTGAGTCTAAATTTCTTATACACAGGAAATTCCTAACCCCTTCTCCAACAATAGAAAATAAACTCCTTTGTTGAGGGAAAACCTCTTTAGGAATTTTGGTCAAACCAAAGTCTAGCACAACATATGAGTGGAAAATATAAATAATGGAGCACTTTAGAATTAATAAAAAAAACCCCATACAATTGTGGTTTAATTTTTCATTTTGAAATTACATTTTTATTAGTAAATTTATTTATTTTGCCTAAATTTTTTTCCAGTCTCACATTACATCATATTACATTTTTAGGCATATTTCTTGACAGAAATTGAGCAAAATACATGGAAAAATGCAATTGTTGCAAAGTTGAATAGTTCTCATCCCAAAAATTATCTCCTTGACAGCTCCAAAAGGGAAAAAACAAGAGAAAATGCTATGTTTCATAGGAACTTGATGTCAGTGCATTACTAATAATTTTGAACTTATTTTCTATTTTACAAATGGATAAATGTTAAGTGGCTGGGTTGAATTTTCCAAATATTATTTCTGAAAACACATTCATAGATGTCTTTTTTTCTACTGGGGGAAGACACAAAAAGCAAAAGCTTTAGATTTAATCTCACTTAAATATTTTATTTTGAATTAACCATATGACTGTTTTCTTAATGTCCTAGGGAGCCTGCTCTGGCAGGGGGGTTGGACCCGATGATCTCTCAAGGTCCCTTCCAACACCTACAATTCTATGATTCTATGATTCTTGTCTGCATTTAAAGCCCTACAAAGACTGACTTTCCTCTACATTTTTTTTTCCAAGTAGCAATAGCAAGCTTCTATTCAATATCTTAACTTAGGGAAGGAAAGGTTAACTATCATACAAGAGTAGAATTATAAGTACAAAACTTTAGTATTACTCTTGAAATTTTCATTTTAAAATTAGATAATAATTTGGATTCAGCATTAAACATTCAAATTATTGTATTGATTGACTTGACCAAATTACCTAATTATAAATTATATCCAAGTAGATAGCAATCTTCTTAAAATTTATGAAGATGAATTATTTTTTATAATTAATCTGATGTTTTAATTTTAATTCTGTATTGAGTCCACCTTGATTAATTAAATTTTGATATGATTTTGTTCTGACAGTCCTGGTGAAGCTTAGCTTTATGGAGTTACTTTTGAAAGAAAGAAATGGGAAGGGAAGGGAACAGAAGGGAAAGGAAAGGAAAGAAAAGAAAAGAAAAGAACCCCCCCACACAAAAATTTTTACAATGAACAGCATGTGTCCGTAGCTGTGCAGGAACTGGGTGGATACCAGGTGGCCAACTTAAAAGGCTAATCTGTTTTCTCTAATTAGTCTACAAATCTACCTCCTGTAATGCAACAGGGTGCAGCAGAATCATCTGAAGAACATGTTGTAGCAGAATTAGTTTCTGTCACTTGCTCCCTCCTCTTAGACATGTCAACAATTCACTTCTTGTTCACTGGTCTCTGTTCATCTACTGAGGCATCCTGAAGGCAGCTGCTGAATCTCTCTAATCTGTATTTTAAATCATTCTTAAATTGCCCTTTGGAAAGCAAACCTCCCACAGGGGGACTTTTTTGTTGTTGGTGGTGTTTTTTTACCTGTATTGAAGAGTCTGGTGAGAGCAAGACAACAAAAGTCCTCACTAAAAAGCACAATGGATGTCCTCAAGACTATTCACAGGGCCATCATTGTGTCCCATAGCTATAAATTTCCTATACAACCAAATCCCAGAATTTCTTTGTAATCCAAGCAGATTGATATGCTTAGCATGCTATTGTTCAGACCTGACTTTAACTCTAGATTTCCTTTCTAAAGTGTCGCTTTTAAATCTTGAAGGCATCTGTCCTGAACTGTTTTGACCTTTGAGACATTTTAAGGCTTTAGATTTAATACAGGTTACAAACCACCTGAGGAAGTCGAGACTGTGGGAAGCTTAATCAGCCCCTTGATAGTCCTGCAACAGGAACAACTTCCCCAGCACCTCTCTTTCTGGCACTTCCCCAGCCTTAACATTTAGACCTTTCATGAGCTCTCAATCCACTTTTAACTCCTTGAGTGTTGAACTATGAAGTGAATTTTTTTTTATAAGGTGCATTGATTTAACCTTTTGGCAGCCCACTCTTTAACTGCATGTGGAGGATTTCACTAACTCCAAGTTTTCATTCAAACTGACGTCTTCCTTGACATCTGACATGACTGCTAGGACTTCATACATTTAATTGCCCAAATTCTCAGCAGGGATGAACAGGAAAAACCCCTCAAATTTCAGCGGAGCAGTATGAATTTAGACCAGCTGACAAAGCTAGAAGCATATGGGCATTTTGAAAGGTTTCATTTTATCTGCCTCATATGTTACTTTTTGGACAAGCCCATTCTACATGCATTCTTACCAAATGTACATATATCATTTTTAGTTCAGCAAAGTCCTAATAAATAACAAAATGGAAACATTTTTTTCCTTCAGTCAGCACCAGTATTTACAGTTTTGGATGACCTCAAAAAGCAATTCTGTCCTCTCTTTTGCACATAACACCCCCATGGCCTCATCATTTGATGTAGGGCAGCCAAAGGATTTCAGTGAGATGATACACTGGGATGTTCTCCAATTTTGACTGATTCTCAGTGGAATTTTTTCAAGGGCACAGTCAACTCTCATGTCCTCAGCTCCCAAAGGAAATCAAAGAGATTTTGCTATCTAACTTCCTTTTTAGTCTTTGAAACTTTTCTTTTGAAATAAGGTTTTAAAAAAGAAATTATGTTTCTAAGCTTTTACCTTGACCAATAATATCTGCATAGGCTTCAAATCAAAGTTTCTTGTAAAAGACAGACGAGTTTTTATGACTTTATAAAGTAGCGAAGATGAGAAATCGAGACACTTTTAGATAAGAAATTAAAACACTTTTTTGACACTTTTGAAAACTTTGGTTTCATCAGATGAATCCTGAGCAAGGCTCTAATCATTATAGAAGTACAAACAGTGCTTAGCATGTGAGATGTTAAAGAGTAGTTTCCTACTTGCCTGAATTATATGCTCAATGATTTCAAATCCTCTGTTGAATAGTGTTGATTTTCACTCAACTTACTTTATTTTCATGTCTGTCAAATACTTAGTTGCCTGAGACTGAATTGAAGCTTTCTTTCCTCTTCTTTTCCCTTAGCCATGCTACTAATTAATTTTGTTAATGAAGGTGTGATCTGGATGTAGAGATAGAATTTTATGTGTTTATTGATGGATTTTTGAACCTGTGATAATGAAGTTCTACCAGAAATTTGGGATTCATGGTAAAGTGACAAGAATGATGTTGGAAGGTCTAATTATGGTAATTCCTAGACTGGGAAATATAATTAGAATGTATGAGTCATCATCTCATATCACTCATTAGAAATGACAAAAAAATTTACAATAAAACTTTTCATACAAGCTGAAAAATTGAACATTGTAATTATGAAAACCTTTTATTTCAGACATAGCGGGTTTCATAAAATGTAGAGAGATCAACCAAAATGACCAAAAGAAACTATTAGAGGCCTCCTCTGGTGAACTTTAAAAGCTTGTGACAATTCTTGATGAACTTCCACAAAACTGAACATAGAGACTTACCCTAGAGTAGCCTGAAATGCCACGTGCACCACATACTGCAGTAAGGCTGAGTGGTCTTTCATGCAGCACCTATGGCAGCCAGAATAAATATGGTCCAAGGATTTTTAAATGATAGCATCTTCCTCCTGTCACAGCATAAACTTTATAAACTCTCCAGGAATCTCCTGTAGGCTGTATAGACTCCACTCATTAAACCCACATCTAGACATGATGAATCTCCATTTTGTTTAGCTAGTGCCTTGTTGAGAGTAAGAACTGGTGTGATGAAAATGTTTGAAATTCTAAAAACATCCTGGGTTTGCCCCATCTCATGTATAGTTTTCTCTGGGGTTTTTTTGTTTCCGTTCTTGAAACAACAGTAACAGTATTTCTAATTTGTTGTGAAGTACATGTGATAACATTGACCAGGACAGGCTCATCCCTACAGGCCTAACAGTACAGTTTAAAAGTGATTGTTTTTCCTGACAGTCTTTCTTAAACCTCTACACCTAAAAAGCTATATCCTCAAGGCCATATATGTTTGTTCCTTGGATGTGCTACCAGCCTTTGGAGTTCAGCCTTCCTCCGAGAGAGGTGCCACTGAGGAGACCTGTAACAGGAACATTAAGATCAGTATGAACTATGAACGGAAACGTATACATGTAAACATCAGAAGAATTCTCAAAACAAGGGTTAAGAAACTGGCATTGGCTGTTAAAAAAGAAAACAACAAACCAACACAAAAACAGTGTTCACAGCTATAAAATTGAAAAATGTGGTTTTTCCTATTTCCAGACTGGAAGGCCTGCAGTTTGTAAGACCTCAGCTCAGACAACTTGTTGGCAGCAGTCACTGCACTGTGATAACAGGAGAATGAAAACAGTTACAGCACAGCACACATGCCATTGCTTCTTCTGTTTCTCCAAAACATAGACAGGCTGTAACCATAAAGATTTTTGTATTCAATAAAGACAAAGAGACAATGACTTGAAACCTCACCTAATATTTAAGGAGGCTTAGATAAGCTAAATCCTTATGAAAAAAAAAAAATCACATAAGTAACTGTGGGCATCTAAAGGGTATAAAAAGACTAATAGAAAAACTAGTTTGTCATCACTAATCAAAAATACCACAAGAGATGTGATGAGAACTCAGGAGCTGGCTTACCAATGGTTTTGGCCAGATTGTCTAAATCCCCAGCTTGTGAAGACAGGAGTGTGAGAATATGAGTAAGTGAAATCACTTAAAAATTTGGAAAACAAGCATTATCACTTCCTTCAATAAATTCTTACACCACAGACTCCCAGAAAATGGAAAACTTCTGAAGGGCAGGGAAAGGGGGACCATTTAAATGGTCCAGGCATATTGAGGATGAAAACTTGTTGGACTGTAATTAAAAGTTGCTCTGTGTGTCTGACACCACAGTTAAAAGAATGCCCAACTCTGTCCGTGATCCTTGTCCCTAAATCTTCTAGAATTAAGCATCCAAAATTGCTTAGCTTTTGCTTACTTCCATATGAGCAGAGCAAGAATTTCTCTTCTAACATGAATAATTGGGCTTCTCCTCTACCTTGTTTGGGTTGAACATGACTGGATGCTTTTTGTCCAAGGTCAACTCCAGAAAATAAGCCAGAAGAATTTCTACGAGATAAGTCAAGCATTCTCCACTGGTATGGTAGACATCTGTTTTAATGACATGGCACTACAATGCCACATACTACTAAAACCAAAGTTCCAAAGGATTTTAGGTATCTGAAAGGTTAGGCAGATAATGGCAACATTTCTGAGGATCTCAAGTGGCACATAAATTGCCACATATTCCATTCTTCATTTCAAATAAGATCTGAATTTCTTGCTAAGCTCTACCCTGGTCAGGCTCCACCTGGAGTATTGTGTCCAGTTCTGGGCTCCCTGTTATAAAAAGGATAGGGATCTCCTGGAAAGAGTCCAAAGAAGGGCTACAAAGATGATAAAGGGCCTGGAACATCTCCCCTATGAGGAAAGGCTGAGAAAATTGGGACTGTTCAGCCTTGAGAAGAGAAGACTAAGGGGAGACCTAATTAATGTTTATAATTATCTTAAGCAGGGGATGCAGGGGGAATCAGCCAGCCCCTTTTCAGTGGTCTGTGGAGACAGGACAAGGGGCAATGGCTGCAAGTTGGAGCACAGGAAGTTCCGCACCAACATGCGGAGAAACTTTTTCACAGTGAGGGTGACAGAGCCCCGGAATAGGCTGCCCAGGGAAGTGGTGGAGTCTCCTTTTCTGGAGATATTCAAGACCCGTCTGGATGCCTATCTCAGTGAAATGTCCTAGGGAGCCTGCTTTGGCAGGGGGTTGGACCCGATGATCTCTCGAGGTCCCTTCCAACCCCTACAATTCTATGATTCTATGATTTCTTAATTTATGGGGGGGATGTGTGTGTGTGGGGGGGGTGTTTCAATATTTGCATATGGTTTAAACCCATTGTCAAATTTCATAACAGATAGCAAAGAAGCAATCTTAAAGATAAATATATTTCTGTGAGCTCTGTAAAGTAAATGGTAAATTAGAAGCGTTAGTTAACCTTTGACAGTATAAACTTCCATCTTTATATATCTTCAACCTGAAACATTCACTGTCCTTCCTAAATTTCAAGGAACAATAATTGGCTCATTTTATAGAAACTTACTGTTTTTGTTTAAAATATGAAAAATTTACAAAACTTTCCAGACATTATTTTTTTGTTTCAGTGACACATCTCTCTCTCACAACATCAATCTGAAATGATCCCATATACTTCTGCTATTATGCTTGAAATCACTAAACCAAAAATCAGAATCTGGTCTGTGGTCTTAACAGCAATAGTTGAAAACTACATTTTGCACAAGATTCTGTACTATATAGAAGAAATTACTGGTATTGTCTCTAAGTTTTTGCATTCAGTTTTGAGATTTATGTGTACTTAATCAGTAAGTGACTTTTAGGGTCCCTCATTTATTATAGTTGTTTTGGTTTTTTTATTTTGCATAAAGTAGAAAGTATTAAATGCAAAATATTAAAGTAAAACCTTAGCAGGAAATTAGAAGCCCTATCAATTCCACTTTTTAAAAAAAATTGGCAAAAAACAGTGTGCAATTTCAGATAATTACATGTAATCCTTAGTAATCCTCCGCAGACAGCGTGAACTGGCAGTCATTAGTATGCTTTGAGCCTTTTATTTTGCATACACACCAGGATATGCAGAACGTTAGTGTCCTTGCTGACTTTCAGACTAAAACATGGAAAATAAAGTAAGAGAAAATCAAATCAAATAACTGTTCAACTTCAGCTGAGAAATGGAAGGAAAAAAACCTGAGCAACACGAAGCAATATTTTTTTTCCTCTCAAAGACTTCTGTAAAAATAAAATGCAAAAGTCTGTTTTGGGGGTTTTTCTTCTCCATTTCAGGTCCAATGGATAATAGAGTGCTTGCTGTTCTGACAGTTCTGAAAGAAATAAATTCAGCCTGATATACTTGATTCAGTTTAAGGGTTCAGTTTTTTAACATTGCTTTGAAATGAGGGAAATTGTCAAATCAAGAGAATGTTATTGTCCCAAGTGCACAGATTTTAAAATGAAATTTTAAAATTAATCAATATACTTCCCAGCATTCCTTTTTTCATGCCACCTATCACAAACCCTGTGATTCAAGCACTCAGCTGGGAAGAAGATTAGGTGTCTACAAGGTTCTAAATTAATAAACATTCACTTTATACAAATTAGAACAGCTTCACACTGCAAGCTAAGGCATTTTGCTGAGAGGGAAAATTTATTGTGAGATTTCTATTCTGAGCTAAGAAGAGACGGAACTTGACAGTAGCTTGTCCCGTTCAATAAATTTCCACCTGCCTGCTTTGTAATTCTGCCCTGAACTTGTGGAATTACACCTCGATCCCAATATGCCTCCCTGCAGACCAAAATCAGAACATGCCACCTGGGAAGAAGTGAAATTTTCTTCTCTGATCATTTTGAATGTTGTATTCAAATATTCAAATTATGTATTCAATCTGAATTTGTGAGTAGATTCAGTCACTAGACAATGTTAGGTGAAGTTCTTTTCAAACAAAAATATCTCAACCAAAACCCAATTTATTACAATTTGCTTTATTTCAATTTTCTGTGTAGTGAAAGGAGTCAAAAATTCCTAATGCAAAACTAAAACTATTTTCAATTGCTAAAATACTTGCAAATGCAAAGAATAAATACTGAAAAAGTCTTTTCCAGTCCATGCATTTTCACCCAATGCACATCACTCTTAAAAGCATTGTGACTATTCTATTTTAACATATTAAACTCTGCCAAATCCTTCCTTATCCTGTTATGTAGTCCTTTAGCATGATTTTGGCTTAATCAAACCAGCATCATCCCAGACACTTTCTGGACATATTTTGAAATGAGTATGAAGGCCAAGAGAATTTCCAGTTTCTATTTGGAATGCAGATGCCATATTCTGAAGGGTAAGAAATGGCTAATTATATATGGTTTACTTGTGTCAGAGAGCAGATCTTGACACTGTTTAATTCACTGTTACTGATATCGTTACGTGTCCTGGTTTCTCTGAACATGCCTTTTTTGTTTAGGGTTTTTTTTCCAAAAAAAAAATTTTTTCTGCCTGGAGGAAAAGGAATTTATCTAGGTGGAAAAGGATGAATTTGGCCATTTATATTGGATTCCCAGACGTACAGTTGCTCCACCAGAGCAAGAGCAATTAAAATAAATTAAAACAAAAACCAATTAAAACTCTCTGCAGTTGGATAGAGTTGAAATAATCAGGAATGCACTGGATTGTTCAGAGGGTGTAGCAGTAAGTGCTCAGCACACCTGACACATTTACAGCATGCCAAACTAGCTGCACGTGTATTCAGTGTCCACACGGTCTGTGTAGTTCAATAACCAAAACGTTGCACACCATGTTCACCCATATTTTTGCTTGGGATTTTGAAGAGATCAGGAAAAGAAAAAAAAATAGAGAAAAGAAAAAGAAAAAAAAACCCAAACAAAAAAAAGAGGTTAAGTCGTTTCATGTTTGCAAACTGACCTGAATAATTGGATTACAATTTAAAAGCTTGATACTGGAATCCAGCTCATGCTACAAAAGCTGTCATTGACTTTAGTGAGATGCAGATTCCTCTCTTTCTAGTACTGCAACTGTTACTGGATAATTATGCTGAAGTGAGCAATGTGCCTTAACTACAATAGGTTTTGGATTATGCTGACAATGGAAAAATGAGATTGTGGAAAACTCAGATTAGAAAGGTGTTGAGGCTATGCTACTGGACAACTGGTGGTGTCAGGTGTAGGAAAAGGTATGCATAGTGGATGTAAGATGTTTCATTGTTCAGTAGCTTTAAAATAGCTTGCTGTGGCACAAAGAAGGTGAAAGACAATTACGGTCACTGGCATATATGTTTACTTTAAGGGGTTCTTGAATAGATTGCATAAAACACAGCATGACATACAAAATTGTCTTCCAACCTGCATGCAATCAGTTAAGAAAAAGTATGTAATGATAACCAAGCTGATACTCTAAAAAGTGGTAAATATTCATAAAGCATATGCATATGTATCACTACACCACACGGAACTACTTCAGTATATGAAAGTGTTTCTTACATCATATTAAGTAACCCATCAGTAAATTGTGTCTTAAAATGAAAACAATCAGGTGATTTGACAGTAATGCAAACATATGATGCACTTGACACTTTGGAACATTTTAGATTGATTCTCACAAGTTGAATTTTATGACTCTCTAAAAGCTTTTTAAAACTTTGTTAAACCAATCTAAGTATGAGGTATTATTTAATATGATATGGCTATTTCTTAAAGTACTTCAATACGCATTTATATATAATCTAAATCACTGAAAATATCTAATTAAGGCATATTTGAAGCATATAATATTAATTTCTTAAAATACTTTAACCTGGAAAAAAAGAGGCTGAGGGGAGACCTTATCATTCTCTGCAACTATCTGAAAGGAGGTTGTGACCAGGTGGGTGATTGTCTCTTCTCCAAAGTGATAAGTGTTAGGACAAGAGGAAATGGCCTCAAGTTGTGCCAGAGGAGGTTTAGGTTGGATACAATGAAAAATTTCTACACCGAAAGGGTTGTTTTTCAAACATTGGAACAGGCTGCCCAGGGAAGTGATTGACTCAAACATCCCTTGAGGTATTTAAGAGACACATAGATGGGGTGCTTAGGAAAATGGTGTAGTGGTGGACTGATGATCTTAAAGGTATCTATTCAGAAGTATTATATCTTATTTCAAAGCATATCCACTGGCTTTGTCAACATTTTCTTGTATCATTAAATGGTCTAGTGAAAAAAAGATTACCACTGATAGGTAAGTGTTTTTTCTGCAACTGCTAGATAGAAGCACTTCCAAATTTGAGTTTGACATCTTTTCACGGACAAAAAAAATACCTCTGTGTGCCATGTTCAATTGTGGGAAAATATTAACATGCAGAAGTAAGTTTAACATTTATGCAATGAGAATTTTGCCCCTAGCACATTTATTCCAAGTTTGGCAAAATGATGCAACTGGAATGTGGTAGTGAAATAAAAAACCTTTCTCTATTAGTTCAAATGAGAAAAAAACCTTCTGGAAATAGACAATTATAGCTTAAGACAAAGGAAAGGTGACAGAGATCGAAACAAAAGATGGAACACATTTTTACTTTGTGGAAGGAAAGTGACAAAATTCATTAGAAAAGAGTGTCTAAAAAAATCAGTTATTACAGCACACAAATAATTTGAGCTATCATAATTTTACATAAATTCATTTTTACTTTGATCTGGAAGTGCTGGAAATTGAACTTTAATTGTCTGTTCTCAAATAACATATTGACTTTGTCTAATTAAGCAAAATTGAATGTGCTCATAAAATCATAAGCTTCTTGTCTCAAATCACAGTATGTGTTACAACAATTAGGAAACGTGTAGCAGTAAAGATGTTACTTAAAAGGAAGAAAACAGTCGATTAATTTATTAATGTTTGATTCCAGGTAGCACACTTTTTATATGCTAGCTGAAATCACAAAAGACATTAATTTGACAATATCCTCCTATTTCCCACTAACCTGCTTTATGAAAGCCTCTAGAATTTGCAACAGCTGGCATTTCCTGCCAGCTAGGCTCCCAGAATACTTTAGGTATATTATTTTAATATATTTTACTTTCCAATCTCCAGAAAAAGCAGTCATTTATTGTGATACACGTATCCGGTTTTGTTTGTGCAATTCCACGTTGTTTCAGCTTAGGAATTGAAGACAGTCAGCCTTCACTTTGACTTGTCTTGCAATTTTCACTAAGAAATAGAGGCTTACGTGGAACATGTCAGGTGCACATACAATATTTGTGTCTTGTGAACTTGCTAGTGAAATCATACCTCTATTGACTTGTGGTGCCTCGCTGTGTTCTCACAAAGTAAGTCACTTTGCCATTGTTCCTATAGATAACTTTTAAATTTCACACAATTCTGTATCTACGTATTGTGGACTATCTACTGTAAGCAACTCTGTCTGATGCTCAATTAGAAGTTTTAAATAATCAGTCCCCGGTAGTTTGCACGTGCTGTTATACCCATGTGATATTTCAGTAATTCACCCACTTATTTTATTTTCCATTAATACACATGTTCTGTATTCCTATAGGAATGACCTGACTTGTAATACTGCAAGTTAAACACTGTAGTTCTCCATCAACTCACATTAAAATTAATTGCCTGTGACCTCAGTTCATTATTATCTTTAATGTCTGAGAGTTAACAAACAATAATTCTCGTTTTATCGTAGTGAAAAACCAAACCAAAACAAACAACAACAACAACAAAAAAAACCCAAAACAAAACCCAAAAAATCTAACTTTAATGTGGTTTTTATACCATCTTCGACTAAATTCTCCTTTTCCAGAAATACCGTTGTTTGAATAAGGTTCCTACCCCCACCTAGTGGGCAACCTACTTAACGAACCAGTGAAAGAGCACAGCAAAACTCTGAAGCAGCACTTGTTCCTAGGATAATTAAATAATGAATACAGCTTAAAACATCTGCGTGGATTAAATAATTGAGGCTCATGGGTTCTGTTGATAGCTGTGATTTAAAGTGGACTTTAAATGGTCTTAGCCAGCTTTATTGCACATTGTAGGTGTTGTTTCAGCTTTGTGGAAGTAATTGCCTAAAAAAACCTGACAGGCTTTCTCCAAAGAGTTATCTCACCTCTACAGTCAGCAAATACCTAAAAATACTTTTCAAAAGATTTGTAATTAAAGGAGGATGGGAAAATAGTAATCTATCAATAATACTCTTCAAGAATTATTTACATTTTTCTATTATTGAAATTCTGACCAGAACATTGGAATCTGCCTTATCTCAGTGACTGCCTTTCATCTGGTCTGGTGAATGGAGTGTAAAGTCTGCAGTACAAATGAGCTATGGTTTAGGAGGAGCCTTGCCTGTTAAAGTGGATGAAATCTGCATTGTAAGATTACTTGATCAGGAAGCTGGAGATATGGGCATCTTTGAATTCTTATCCTTCTGTCTCCTCAAGCTGAAGGTGATTTCATCTCGTTTGAATCCATGGCATGAAAACATGCTTTCAGGGAAATGAGTAGTTCTTATTCTCTTTGAAATAATGAGGGAAATGGAAGTGATGTCTGCTTATTTTACATTGCATTTAGAACACTTGTCAAGCAAGTAAGATTCCCAGATTCAGTTTTCTCTCTGTTTACAGTGTTTTAAACTCCACTGAAAAGGTCATCTGTCTTTCACTTGGTCTCTTTCTGGGCTTCTGAATCATGTATTCCTACCTGCAGAGTGGCACAGCTTCAAAAAGAGGAATGATGAGGACTTGGAGCACCCCATAACCGGTGATCATGGTGCCCATTGACTATGTCTATTCTATTAATTTAAGCAGGTGCAGGACATATAGTCTAATAAGGCCATTTTCTCATTCATGTTGTTCTATCATCAGCATGCTTTCAGCATGGTTTTGGCCCATACCATACTAGCATTCTCCCAGGCACAATTCCAGACACAGCCATACCAGGGTTTGGTCCAGTTAAACACTATGAATATCAAGGTTCTCAAAGTCTTTTTTTAAAAAAAATATGTTTAGATGGTTCATACCTACTTGCAATAATATGTGCCTAAGGACTTAACATAGTCAATGTGTATTCACATTGGTAATAAGCCAATGTTAATTTCCAATATAGGAAATATATTTAAAAGATCAGGAAAATGTTGAAGACGTTTTATTTTCTTTTTTTCCCGATTTTTATTTAAAATTTTTATTCATATAATTCTTTAAAACATACTAGAAATCTGAAAGAAGATGGGGTTAAGCAGTCCAGGGTAATGGGAGTCCAAGATGATGAACAGCAATAGTTAACATAAAGAGAATATGTAGGTAAGAGAAGGGACACAAATCTTATGCTCAGAGTGAACATCATTTGTATTTAATATCTTTTCCTTATGCCTTTATGTGTAATAGGTTCATATAGAAAAATAAATCCTAATATTTAGATTTGCTGTTGTAACAGAAGCTGGCAATAGTCACATGACAAGACACAGGTTTTCTTCTATATTTCTCTTGCTTTTACACTTTCATGGATTTAAAGAGTTCATTCTGTCCAAGTGTGCCAGGATTTTGCCCTGGAATTCTGCCTATCTGTTAAGACAGAAAAATACAGCCTTAGGGTTGGTCTGTATCTGAAACGTGCCTTTGATATAAATATGAATAGGCTTTGGGTGTTTGTTTTTTTTTTAGCCACTATATAAAAAAATCCTAAAAGTAAAGATAGCTTCTAAGAATTTTACAGCTGTAAAAATGCTGTATCCCCATTCAGCTTACAGGATGCATATCCCCAGGAGATAACAAAAAAACGTTCCTCAGAGGAAGGAGAGCATAAGATCCCTAGGTAAAATTTTCACTAAATACCTTTTCTGATGTTTGGTTTAAGGAACCAGAACTCCCAAATGCCTAATAATACTCTAGATACAATCTATGACCTTTTATAATTGCAATTCACTTAACACTTGCGGTTTAACCTAGTGGTCATTAGTAGATGTCATACATAATTCTAACACATATAATGTGTGGCATGAAATTTGTTGAGACTTTGGGTGTAAACTCAATACAAAGAAGTTGAATGTATTAAAGAAAAGCACCTTCAAAAACTATTTAGGAATTTATTTTAAAATAACAAAATCTGATATATAATTTGTCAAAGTAATCTGACACAGTGACTAAGCAGCAACAGTCCCTTTTAATATAGTGTCTGCAAATATTGGATGTCAGGCTACAAAATATTGAGGTTTTTTTCATGTTATCTTCCTTGTCAAATGGCAGACCATTGTTTAGAAGCCACGAGATGATTTCATCAAGAAATTCTGAGTGTCCCTTCTTTTCAAGGGGGAAGGGAAATTTGCCAAGTAAAAGAAATCTACATTTAATAATAAGAAGAAATGTCTTTCTACCTAGACTGATTCAAACATCCTGCAGTAGGTAATGAATTAGAAGTTCAGCATTCCATTTTGTCTTTTTTGTCATACACCAGTATACATTTCAAGAAATTTAATTTTTTTTACAATATGGTTTGTAAGGAAAGAGGGCTTTTGTTTAAAAAAAAAAAACCAGAATGTGAAAACTATTGACTGCTTTAATTACTTATTGTCCTAATAGTCATTGTTAGAGGCAAGGGCAAACACTTGTAAAGTAGCATTCAGTATAATATGTAGGATCATGAGATCAAAGATTAGATGATTTTACCTGCATAAAGGCTAATGCTAAATTACATTAAATAAGAACTTGGGGATTTGAAGCATGGCCATGTAATTTAGACATTATTAAACTTTACTTACTGAAAGTTCTATCTTATTATAGGTATACTAAGAAAGAAACAATATAACTCTTAAAATCCATGAAGAACACTCTGGATTGAAAGTGCTTAACTGTCATATGAAACAGCAGAAATAACATCTGCTTTGCCAATTAGTAAAACAGAAAATAAGAGTTAAGAAATTCTCCATATTCATTTTATTATGTATATTTATTATGGTATTTATAGGAATTTATTATTATTGTATTATGGGAATTTAATGTGCACAGTTATTCTCCTGCTCCTCTGGACCCCTACATCACTGAAACACTGTTCCAACAATCAGCAGCAGGTCCTCTTCTTTTTTGGGAGAGAAAGACTAGTCTGATTTCCTATCTCATAAAAACAAATACTGAAAGTCTTAGCATAACAAAAAGTATAAAAAGAAAAATTGTATCACCACTGCCAATTAGAGAGAATTATTTTTTCTTCTACCAGTGTGTTAACTTGCTATTATGTCTGTTCTGCAGAAGTAAGCAGCATATTGAAATAAAAGCACATTCAATATAAAGAAGAAAGGCAGGGTGCCAAGTTATAAGGAATAACATTAGTAACAGTTTTTGTAAATATGACCAATTAGATTCCTCGTACTGCATTTACTGACTAGCAGAGCCATAGTAACCTGAGGCAAAGATAGAGCTTTCTTCCATGTACCTCTAAAGAGAAGCCAGTAGAGAGAAAATTGGCTTTGACCTAGATGGCTGACACATGAAGAACCTGAAGCAATGGGCTGTGTGGAACTCTTTAGGGAACAAAATGTCAAGAGGAAACTGAAGTGACTAAGAGTTCCCTAAAGCAGGTGACTGGGGAAATGGAGGACACAGATTTGTTGCTTCAGTTATCAGGTTCTCTATCTTCCCAGCTGATAACTAAATAGCAAAGAAATTTGGGTAACATTGAATTATATTAAAATAAATATGGATCATCTTGTGGGTAAAGAGCACATTTTCAGACCTGAAACTTTTTTCCTGTCAATAAACACTGTTCTCCTCGCTGGCAAATCTAATTTCTGTAAGTCAAGACACAGAGAATCTGCTGCACCAGTGGTGCGGATAACAGCTGGGGAGGGTGGAAATAAGGGAGAGTAATACTTACTAGATTTATCTTTGATGTAGGCAGTAATATTGCATCAGAGTAACTTGAAGCCTGGATTTTCTGTTTGAACAGATATGAGACAACTTCAAAAGACAATTTTCAGTGGGTACTCTGACACCCACTCTGACTACAGCTCCACACTTAATCAGCCTGTATGGTATATACCCTTAAAGACTCCACTTAAACGCTGAGGGATTTCAGTCTGGAGCTGGCAATGGCAATGCAACTTTGTCCATCATTAGTATCTTACTTTGAATTTGTCAAGTACTGTTTCACTTCCCCCATCATCCCTGCCTTACTTTTTTATCTGGATCTTTATATGACTTAATGAATTTTAGTTCTTATTAATGGCCAACAATGAAATAACTCACTGATATTTTATATGCCCTATCCACCAATGTGTTCTGGAAAATCAAATTAAGGTTTTTAGGAGCTAGCTCTGTTGATATTGGTTTTGTGTGTGTGTCTCATGTCTTTTAAACTGCACATGTTAATTTTAGGCTATATTAAAGCCAAAATAAGGATCCATTGGTATAAGGGTAGCTTGTTTCCACACTGCTGCTTGGAAGCTGGAACCTAATTCTCACTGCCCAGTAAATTACCTTTATCCACATATATTTGGAATCTCATCTCAGGAAATAATTCTGCAGATTAAAAAAAAATCATAATCTAAAAGGTTGTTGTACAACTAAGTGGTTATTTCCCTATTCATTAAGGAAGGAAAGCATCTTGAGTACTGGGTGTTTTGCACTTCAGAAATAGAGCTAAAGCATTCTTTTTTTTTTTAAAGTTTGATGAATCTGCTCATTCACACACACCTTCTCAGTCGATTTTCGTGTTGCACTATCCTATTGACTTTCATCCATTTATACCCCTCCACATAACCCCTTATTTAAGTCACCCGTTAATCCTGTCACGAAGGATTATATATGTAGAATCACAATTAATATGTATTAGAATCACTCATGAAGCCAGATTTTCTTAGGATATCTCAAGCAGATTAAGTCATTTTAAAACCATGTTGCTGCAGCTAAAGATAGACCACCCTCACCCCGCATTTTCCCTCCACCATGCCTTCCTCCCACTCCTTGCATGTGAAAGAAAAATTTTAAATTGTCAGCATAAGGAAAGCAACAGAAACATGCAGTCAGGGTACAAAATACAGACTGTGAAACAGTTGGATGGACAGTGTCACCCCACTCTGGAGGGGCAGGATTATTGTAGCTCAAAGAGATTGTTACAATTCTTTGTTCAAAGACATAGGTATTTAATGAGGACACTTTAAGATAACTATTTTGTAGGTGGAAATTTAATATTTTTGTCTGTCTTGGAAAATGGACAGCATTTCCCTTTCCATTAAATTTCTTTTAGTTTTCTGCTCACTGCCAGGGTTAGGATCTCCTACCTGAGGATACCAGTCAGCTCCCATTCCATGGGGGAAAGAAGCTGAGGAACATCAAGCTCAGCAGGTGAAGGGCAGTGAGCATCTTACTGAGGATAGAGACAGGCCAAGGTCAGGCTCGGATCTGGGCTCACAGGCAGTCCTGTCTCAGAGGGCCCATGGCCAGGTGGGGCAGAGCTGGAGGGAACGGGAGATGGGTCCTCCTGGGGCTTCACTGGGGCAGAGGCTGGTGGACAGGGGAGTCAAAGATGGTGTCCTGGGGCTGGGTAGCCCTGGGCTGTGGATGGGGACAGCAGAGGCACACTTGGGGCCCTCATAATTAGAAGTTTTATCTACAGTAATTTTTCAGAAATTGCTGGCTATGTTTCAGAAGAGGGTGAAGCAGAGAAGCAGGAGCAGGTAGGAGCAGAAACATGTTGTGGGTCTCCTCACATGTGAGCTGAATTCAGGTTTCCAGCAGTGTGGGTTTTATGAGGAAATGCATTCACACAATCTTTCTTGCCAGAAGGAATTCTGAAATTGTTAAAATATTTTTAAAAACTCAACAGTACCCTTTTTGGCTTGTCTCCTTTTGTGTTAGGTATAACAGAGTTAAAGTTTTCACAGACCTTGGTGCTTGTGGAAAGCTTCTGAAAGGCTACTCATCCTTGGGCTAAGTCCAGGTGTTTATAGACAGATACATGGGCAAAAGCCTTACACCAGTGCTTGTGAACTGCCCTCATTAAGACTACCTCTGCTGACAAGACTACAAACAAGTTGCACTTGAAGCATTTGGGCTCTGACTGGTGAACCAAGGTAAGTAATCTGGTGTAGGATAACATGACTGACCACGTACCTCCTCATCCATCCTGCCCCTTCAGCCCCTCCACATGACTCAGGCCATCCATGTTCCTCTTCCTTCTCTTCCACAATGGAAGGTAATTTTTCCTTCCTGGTAGCAGAGTGCCACTGTGCTTGGTGAAGCTGCCTGCTCAGGGCTGAGCTGCCATCACCCATTGCACAGAGTTTACTGAATAGATTGATTTTAAAGTAAATGTATGCATTTGTTTGGGTGGAGGGAATGTTAGACAGTTTTATTATAAATGTTAAAGGAGTGGGAGGAATGTAGAGACAGAGTTGTGCTGTTGTTGGGCAAGTTTTATTCTCTTCTTTTTTATCCCTATTTGGAAAGGAATGGAAAATAGAAAACCACAAGATAAAAGATGGAGACCCTTTACATGCCCACACAGAGGGAAGATACAAAAGACAAAGCAAAGAGCAAGTAAAGTATTAGGCCACGAGTTTCTTCTCTGCTTTTTCTCACAGACAGGGAGCCAAATGAGGTAATGTGAAAAGCAGCAGCACCAACTAACCATAAAAGAAAAAGGGCTGGCTGTAGTTTGACCTGAAAATAATAATAGGTGATGTAGACAGAGTTTAAGGCACAGTAACAGCAACATCCTGGAGGTCTAATGTGAATTACCACCAAGGGGGAATGACATTGGAGAGCATATACAAATAAAGAGAATCAAGATTCTGTGGTTATGACAACTTTCTTGGAGCATGTCCAGCAGCCTTCTTAGGGCTCCGTAAGTTCAAATTATAAACCTTTCTGTGACTGGATAGGCCAAGCAGACTCCCAGGGGTTCCTTGAATGCATAAGACATAGAAGAAAAACAGAAGCAATGGACAGCTCATATAAAATCACAGTCACTGTCAAAACAAAATAACAGCATCTCTTCTCTAGATATATTACTTTTATGACATAGCAGTGGGCCAGTATCCCAGTGCAGTTAACATATTCAACTGGAGGGTAGAAAATGCAAGTTTAGATCCCTTTTCTGAATCAGACAAAGACAGATGTAGTGCCAGAGTTGGTCTAACTATCAGCATGAAGGCTAAACACCTGCTTGTTGAGTAATGCAATGGCTCTTTCCTGCTAGAAAAGGTTCACTCTGTAAAGACTGTTTAAATACTCCGAGTCAGAGACTCATGCACTAGAATGATCTTTTGGGTTTTATCCAATACATTGACTAGAAAAAGCCAGTGATACCAGTTAGGAGGGTTTTTTTCAGTGGCTGTCCAATTACTTACACAACATAAACTGGTTTTCTTCCTCCACCTCACCATTCTTTAGCCTTAACATAGAATTACAGGTAGCATTACAGGTGTCAGTATGGCTTCCGATCTCTTCAAACAAAGTAGGGAACTGAATCTATTTCTGGCTGTCTTAGGAAAATGCTAATTCCCAATCTACTGGATAAAATATGTATTCAATGAATCAACTTTTCTTTACATTTATTACAAGAGCCCTATACCAAACGTTTTACTTTCAGTTCAGATGAAACAATGCGCTGAATTCAAAATTAAACAAAATTGTACATCTCTGCATGATTCTGCATGATAAACATTACTTTTTGCTATGTTCAAGAAAAAAAAAGCAACAACTGAGTTTTAAATAACAAATTGTAGGTGTTTAAAAATAGCACACTGGATCTGAACAGCATGTTTGTTTTTTTACAGCATCTAGAAGATACAGTGGGGTGTGTTGTTTTGAATGTGTGCAGGTGTGAATAATTAAAAAAACACATTTATGTGTCTTTGATTACACGATCGTTCTCATAGCTACAAGTGATTCTAATCAGCTACACTGAGAGGACCTTTATAAATAGCATATACAGTAAGTTTGTGTAACCTCTATGTAGTTTGCATCTCTTTCTTAGCATGCACGTTGCTGAACAATAATAAACATATAACAATAGACTTCACACAGTTTCAGAACTTCTTTTCCACTCATTGTAATGCAGCCTTCAAAATAACTACCCATTCAGTGTTAAATAGTTGTGAAATAACAATTTTCTTCCTCCAAACTGATCTGAAACATACACTGACATTCTAAATAACTTAATGTCAATTTAATTATAACATGCCAGCAGGTATCTATTATTTTGATAAGGAAAAAAAAAAAGAAAAAAAGAAAAACCAACAAAATCCAACCCACACTGAAATACAAAATACAGTTTTGTGTTTCTTTACCTTGTCCGATTCAAAGAATGATGACTCACAAGCCAAAGCCTCTTCATGAACAATACATTTGGGAACATACTATTGCACTCATATAATCAATATTTTGACAGCTCTTGAGCATTAGTCTTTGCTTCCCCTAAGTCCACCTTATCTTGGTTCTACTACTTTAGTGAAGTAGTGACATGCTGATCCACAAACCTTTAGTGCTTCCAATGTATCTACACTTCCTATTTCTGTAGGTGACCATATCTCCTCACCCACTACTTCACCGGTTTTGTTAATGCACCCAGTACCTAGAGGGTCTCAAGGAAATAAGGCATGCAATGTCCCAATCATTTAATAAGTTTCCCATGCCTCAATGAATTAAATTATCTCAACACATACAAGAGAAATAGCAGAAACTACAAAGGTAGAAGGAGAAATTACCAAATTAATTTAAGATCATTTAGGAATCAACAGAAAAAGATTTTGGATCTGAGACACCTATCCAATGCCTAGTCCCATCAGTAAAGTGTTACAGGATAAGCTATCTGCCTACATTCAACTCATCAATCATAGGTCTTATAGGTCGGTTAGGTTTTCTGTTATAGTCTTATCAGTGGGAATTTGTAAAACAGGAAGTGATCAACAGGTAAAATAAGTTACCTCCTTGCAGAACTCAGGAGTTAATCTGGTCCTTTTTTGCATCTTAATTCTTCCAGGCTCACTTGCCATTCCTGGACAAGATGTTTTTCCTAAAGTGGCAAGAGTTCTGATAAACTTTTTAAAAAAGACAGGGCATTTGTATGGGAAAAACAATGGTATCCATAAGACTTGTAGCCACCTTTCCCAACCCCTTTGGTAGAGAGAGGTCAGATTGACAAAAGCTGGGAGGTTTATATTAATTGTCTCAGTCTACAGCATGTCTCACTTAAGAGTGTTCAAAACACAAGCCTACCCTAAATATGAATATTGATTTTGCTTAAATACACACTAGAAAAGTGAAAGGCTCTAAGTCTGGGATAAAGTTGGTATTGAATCTGTCAGCAAATTAATTTAATTTGTTACCAAAAGTATTTTGAATTTTTTTTTTTATTACTCATTAGATAACATATTAACAATCTGTGTTATACTGCTGCAACAGTGAGACAGCTGCTTTCCTCATTCCCCAATACTATGTAACTGTTATAAATAACATAAAGATCTGACTGTTCATCTGTGAGTTGTGAAAATAATTCTTGAGTCCCATTTGCATTAGCTCCAACCCCACACAAGCACAAAAAAAAAATGAAAAGGACTTAAATAAAATATTCAATTATGTCCAAAGCATTACCCTGTCATGTCTGTAAAAGCTCTTGGATGGTAAAGGAAGGAAAGCAGATGATGAAGAAAACTTTTAAAGCCTACAATAACACATTTTATCCCAGAATTACAGATCTTCTCTGGAGACATTCAAAACCCCCCTGGACATGTTCTTGTGTGGCCTACTCTACATGATCCTGCTCTGGTAGGAGGGAGGTGGACTAGATGATCTTTTGAGGTCCCTTCCAAAGCCTAACTTTCTATGATTCTGTGATTTTTTCATCTACGACATATAAGAATTTGGGACATAGCTGTATGTTATGAGTACACAGTCCCTGAGTGTTGTGTGACAGTAACTTACTTTCCTGAGTGGTGATGCAGAACTTTTCCCAATATACTCCCCCATCTCATTTCCTGCCTTCCTCACCCCTTGGGGAAATAATTATTTAGAGGCCACAGGTGAAATACTGAACCCTAAAATTCTTACTTTACCTGACAATTATCAGCTATATACAAATTCACTTTTTTCATTTAAATGTATTTGTTTGGGTTTTTTTAACTTACAGTAATGATTCCTACTTTTCATTCTTAGAGCATGAGAAATTTTTCTACAATGGATCCCAGGGGAACTTACAGATTCCCTATAAATCAGAATTGAGACAGAAAAAGCACTGTCATTTCCTTTGAAGCAGTGTTCAGGACTTCTAAATTGTCAACAGTGAACTCTAAGCCTCCTTCTTTAATGTTGAAGAAAATGACAAAAATAACAATAGCATGGGTATTCATTAGAAAAATATTTTTCTCTTATTTCCCTTTTTAGATTGATAAGAAAACAAGATATTAATGATATGTCTATTTCAAAATATTTTAAAATTAATACAAATCCCAAGAGTGATGTTCATCAAAGTCTTGATAGAAAATAAAATAGAGGAGATATATATATAGTGATGATAGATAGATAGATAGATAGATAGACAGACAGTCAGTCAGTCAGTAGTGGCAAGAAGTTCTATTTTATATAAGAATGATCATTTTACAGAAACATGAGAAATAAGGTTTGTATATGTTTATATGTACTTCAGTACTGTTTAAGTTAAGCTTTTCTTAAGTTTTAAGTTCTTTTTCCTTACATGACTTCTAGAAAATATGGAACATTCCTTATTAATTCTATGAAAGTACATAGAAAAGATGGAAGTTATTTTTTCAACTGGTCCCTTAATTTTCAAGTACCTGGTATAAAAATTATTTATGAAATACCCAAATGTACAAAACTAAGTGTTAAAGAACATAATAATTCTATAAATTAGAGTCACATCATGGGATTTTACCTAGATGAAATTTTCCAATAAACATATACCTTGAAGAAATACCTTTTTTTGTCTAAAGTTCTTAAAATACATTTTTCTTTGAAATTTTACTTTATTTTATAATTCATGCTTTACCAAAGAGATTTGAAACACCAACCATATTTCTATTGGAGAAGCAGGAAGAATTATTCTTGAGAAGGTAAGTAGAGAAAACAAAGAGTGGTGGGGTTGGAATCTTAAAAATAAAGGTAGCTGTATTGTTTTCTTTTTTTTACTTTGCAAAAAGAAAAGTATCACAACTATTTTTCTTTATATCATCTGGTGTTTTGGGGGGTTTATTGCTTTAATATGTGAAAAATAGTTTACGATTATCAAGCTGTTCTATTCTCAGTCTGTGTTGATTTTATCCGTGTAGATGAGGAAACATTAGTCTAAGGAAAATGTTATGATAACCTGGCTATATTTAGTCACTATTTCGTGTATGGTTGCCCACAAGGCTTGCCCCTCTGCCCCTTGAAGTCTGATTCAGATACAAAATCAGGTCAAACAGCATCTTCACAATCCTCATTTCAGAATTCAAATCCTAGAGCCTTTTTTATGTTATGGTTGCTCATACTTTGAAGAATTATAAGAATAAATTGCACACGGTCCTTTACTTCTGTCACCAAGCACACACAGATATTATCCCAACTCCTGTAGATTCCATAATCACAGCTAGTGAGCAGAACCCTACAGAGAATTAGAAAATGTTGGAGCAAAAGTGTTGAGTTGTCTAAACAAATATCCTCCAGCTGCCACCCCAGAAGGATGTGGGTCTCTCACAGAGCCTGTAAGAGCTGTAAATTCCAAGCAGATGTCTTTAATGCCCCAGAGTGTGTAAAATAGTCCATGTTTAGTCAACTCAATCTGTCCTCACCGGTCTGAGAAAGACACACCAACTGTATCAGAAAGAAAACACCAGGACAGTATGTTTTGACCAGCCCTCTTTTATACAGGAGCCTTTGTCTGGCTTTTGCTGTCTGGTGAAGACATATACTAACACGTCCCACAGAAAATAGCCCTTTCACCAAGAAATAAGCCTGCGGCTGCAAAGGTTCTCTCTATTCCTTCTATGGAAGCTCCATTCTATTTCTGTGAATTAATTAAATATTCACTGGGCCGAACAAGGAGAAAAGGTAGAGATCATCCAGGTAACCCTTCTATCACTCTATATACGAGCTGCTATTTCAGTAGCTTTGCAATGCACAGTGACTCAGCAGAGTCTGAAGTCAATCAGAGATCCTGGAATGAGTTTAAGCTGAGTCCAAGTTCTTTTCCCAATCTGAAAAGAGGTTCCCTCAGGAAAAATCAAGCCAAAAGTGAGATGTTTAGCAGAAAGAAATTTGGGGAAAATAGGGACCCAGAATAATCCTTTTCTGGGACTGACTTTTGTCCAGAAAGTTGCAGGCTTATCTCCCACGGAAGAGTAGTGGAGATTATACATTCCAATAGGAATTCTCATATAGCAAAAATTAATTACCCCTATTTATCAATGCTAATCTTTGGATGAAGATGTCAGTACTAGATATACCTTGTCAAATATAATTGTATATAAACCAAGGTTTAGGTAACTCATTAATAATGCCTTTTTTTTCCTCTGCTTACCTTCTATGATACAGTGATTTGTGAAGCACATAGCTTTGAGTTAGTCACAAAAGCACAAAGATGAAAGAAAAGGTCAACATACTGTCAACGACCTACCATCATTATCTTCTGTTATTTTTGATACACTGTAAAGTAAATGCAAACACATGATATCCTTTACAGCCATGGAAGTGGATTATCTACATCAGCTACTTTACTTTTATCTATGCTTGGTATCACTCATCACAGGCAATCCCTGTGTAAGCGAGACAGTGTTTAATAGCTCATCTTTAACAGGAAAGCATGCTGGTACCACAATAAATTCTCCCTTATTGCATCTTGGTAATGAACTAACATGTATACTCTTCATACAGCCTTGCACTGTGCAGAAAGCAAATTAAGCAGAGCTTGCAGCTCTTTTCATCTTTAACAAAAGACACAAACTATCATTAAGAGAAAAGAACAGTAAATAAAATCCAAATATATTTTAATGGGGTTTTTTATGTTACTGTTTTTAAAAATGTAAAAAAGAAAGCAAAAGCAAAAGCAAAAGCAAAAGCAAAAGCAAAAGGAAAAGGAAAAGCAAAAGCAAAAGGAAAAGGAAAAGCAAAAAGAAAGAGAAAAAGAAAAAGAAAAATAAAAAGAAAAAGCAAAAGCAAAAGAGAAATAAAAAGAAAAAGAAAAAGAAAAAGAGAAAAATTCTCCTGATTTCTGACCTGAACCTCCCCTGGTGCAACTTGCAGCCATTCTTTTATTGCTACTTATGTGCAAGAAGAGGCTGACCCTCAACACACCACAACCTCCTTTCAGGTAGCTATATATATGTATGTCTTTCTTGTAGTGAGTGGCCCAAAACTATACCCAGTATTTGAGGTGAGTCCTCATCAGAGCTGAGTACATGGGGATGTTCACCTCCCTGGTCCTGCTGGCTATGCTATTCCTGATGCAAGCCAGGACACTTTGACATCCTTAGACTCATCCTAAAGCTACTCTGACTCTCAGCAAAAGCCTTTCTCCTATTTACATGCATGCAAAGTTGCAACACTTATGGCTCTGCCCTCGTAACATTGCTATGAAAGAGCAAAAAACAAGTGACTTCATGAGTACTTCTCACAGACCCTTTTATGTAAAGGGACAGTCTGGACTGTTGAATCCTGTCCAATGCAGGCAATTGCATCACAGATTACTTGTTAATTAATAAAATACTATTTATGAATTACTTTTTGTCCTCCATATTCTCAGCAGAAGGTTGTTAGAATCATAGAATCATAGAATTGTAGGGGTTAGAAGGGACCTCGAGAGATCATCGGGTCCAACCCCCTGCCAAAGCAGGCTCCCTAGGACATTTCACTCAGATAGGCATCCAGACGGGTCTTGAATATCTCCAGACAAGGAGACTCCACCACTTCCCTGGGCAGCCTGTCCCAGGGCTCTGTCACCCTCACTGGGAAAAGTTTTTCCGCATGTTGGTGCAGAACTTCCTATGCTCCAACTTGCAGCCATTGCCCCTTGTCCTGTCTCCACAGACCACTGAAAAGGGGCTGGCTGATTCCCCCCTGCATCCCCTGCTTAAGATAATAATAAACATTAATTAGGTCCCCCCTTAGTCTTCTCTTCTCAAGGCTGAACAGTCCCAATCTTCTCAGCCTTTCCTCATAGTGGAGATGCTCCAGGCCCTTTATCATCTTTGTAGCCCTTCTCTGGACTCTTTCCAGGAGATCCCTGTCCTTTTTATACCAGAGAGCCCAGAACTGGACACAATACTCCAGGTGGGGCCTGACCAGGGCAGAGTAGATGGGGAGGATCACCTCCTTTGACCTGCTGGCCACACTCCTCCAGATGCACCCCAGGATCCCATTGGCTCTCTTAGCCACCGAGGCACACTGCTGGCTCATGGCCAACCTGTTACCAAGACTCTTGTTTGGTACAGGATAACTTAAGAATTTAATACCATCATAGAACACTGATGAAAACAGCTATGCTTCTGGTTCCTTCAATATCAGTCTTCCCCCACACCCCTGCCTGTACCAACTGACCTACCATGTCACCTTTCCTTTTTCTAAACCTTTGCTAAACATATTTACCTTTTGTACACCATGCTTAAACACTTGATTTCCAGGTACTCCAGATCATCGTAGCAGTTCTTGTTTGCATTTATTGCAGTTACATTTATCCTTCTTCAACATGGGTGACTTTTGTAACAGATCTGCTCACAGTACCTGTTAAATGGCAGGCTCTCTAGTTTGTTAATATTTTCCAAACCTGACTGGAAATATTTAGACTGACATTATCTAGGATCACATTTCCATTTTCACAGCCATATGATACATGTTGCTCATAGTCAACCTGTAATCAATTGAAGTGAAAAGTTCTTTTCTCCCTCAATAAATTCTAACTGCTGACATTTCCAGAGTAACGCTTAGATTGTTATTATTAGTTACTAGGAGCCTTCTGAAATCCTTACTATTAAATTTCATTCATATTCATTAGACAAGTTCTCAAGATCATGTAATTTCTCTTGACACTCCAGGAAGCTTTCATCTTAGCAGTATCTCTGAAGTTTAGGATATCAGCAAATTTAAACAACACATTGCTTCACTGATTTTAACATTTATCCTATTTTGATCCTGGATTTCTGACAGTAATGTAATGATCCTGACATCACTATCTATTGTAATTTTCCTTTTAGCTAGCTCTTTCTTATGCATGTCTCTGGTTTAATTAACAATTTTCTGTGTCTCTCCTATGGAACTGATACTTGACTAAGACTTGAGAAACATGGTATCTACTCCGTTTCTTTCATTCAGAAAGTAAGTTTGTTAGTGAAAGTGACCAGGTTAGTTTGTCAGCCACTATGTCTGCTAAAATGATGTTGCATCTTTTTCATCTGACTGAGCTGATGAATCATCATCTTCATCATAATACTCACAGTAGAAATGATAATCAATACTTGCTTAGTACTGTGAATGCTTTAAAAGCAATGCAATAGATATTTTGCCAGAGAAAAATGATTTTTAGAAATGGTGGACCTAGAGACAAGAGGAAAATTACCAAAAGCTGATTTCAGCACTAGGACTGAAACTCAGTTGTTTTGAAGGCCAGGCTGATGTCCAGTCTTTCATCTCACACAGTATACTATACACTACATTTAGTAACACTCTTGAATTTTATAAACTTCATGGTAGTTTATGGAGTCATCGGAGATCAGCATAAATTGAAAAGGTGACCAGACATTTTTTTGGTATGTTGAACCCATGTGCTTTTATGGTGTAAGGATGAAGAGGGAAATAAATAGAACAGAAATTTGCAGAATTCATTTGGCTTCATGAATACTTGCTAGTTGGTCTGAAAGCACAGGATCCATCAACATTTTTGTTTTCCATATTTTTTCTATCAGGGCTTCTAACCGAACACAGATTTTTTTTCAATCAGTACCATAAAATTCTAATGTAATCCTCTTCCTATGACTATGAAGATTATCAGGGTGAACTGATATGAATAATTATACCATGTGAAAAACTGAAGCTTTATTCCGCTTAGGATTTTACAAAAACATACAGATACAACTGCAGGTTCACTATATTCTGCTCAGCTATTCCAGCATTGTTTCCTTCTATGCATGTTAACTGGAGCTTTTAATAGGTAAGGTTTTAAGAATTCACCCTCTACATTTCAATCCCACAAGGCATTTTGTGATCTCATGCTACAACTAATCATTGATTTGTAGCATATGGACAAAAATTTGGGAAAAATTGTTTCACATATGCATCTTTCAACTTTGAAGCTTTTTGGGATGTTTCCCCCTCCCTCCCTTTTTCCTTAGTATCTAGTACTCTGAGAGTTTATCCAGAGTATTTACTGGCTTCAGACACAGGGATCTTAGATGTCTGTGCTCTGTACTATTCATACTCTGCAATAATTAAGCTTCACCCAACATACAGGAATACAAACCTGTTGAGGAGCTTTCTCATTCTTATATCTACCACTTTGGCTTTTAAAATATTCAGGGACCAAAAATGTTAATTAGTTTTGTCTCTGTAAACTTCACAATGTCGTTAAACAAAGATTAAAAGAACTGGTAAAAAGCTTTTCACCAATGACTTGCGAATCTTTCTGGATGCAGTCCTGAACAACATGACAGTGCATGTACATACATACATGCACACACATCATTGCTCTTTATTAAAAAAAATAAATAAATCTGTTTTATCTTTTTACCAAGATTCTATTAGTCTCAGATCTCATTTCTCTTTGCCAGAAAAAAATAAAACAAAATGCACTAACACAGCAGCATAAACACCCATGTTCCTCTTTGCAGAGAATGGAAACTCAGAGTTACTCAGAGTATTTGAGAAGGGAGGGGTCTGCAAAAGACCTTTACAAGAATTCTGTGTGTATTTAGGCACATGAATGCTACATCCAGCATGCTAGATAGATAGAAGCACCAAAATGCATGAAATTGAAGATGTCCCAGATGATTGACAGGCATATAACCACACCATTTATAGCCTCGATCCCTAAGGAAACTACATTTACATGATCACACTGGGTATGTGTGTCTAAGACTTTTGAACCACTGGCCAACTTCAACAGGTTCTCAAAGAAGGATAAAGGTCTTTAAGCTATAAGATTCTTACAGGTTTTATGAAAACCAGCTGTCTTGTTTAAGAACAGTACTGTTCACGACCTTATTTGGATAAAGACTATAAGGTCAGTTTAGCCTTATTATGCTCAAGAGAATCCAAACATAATGCAAAAACCTATAGAGAACAGGCTTTTGCTGCTCACAGGATTAGGTTAACATTATGTTATGTAAAGGAAATTAGAGCTCAGTTTACAATTAAATTGAAAACTTCCTGTATAGAATCAGATGGTAATTTAGGTTGGAGAGGACCTCTGGAGATCAGCTACTCCTGGTCAGGCTGCTCAGTTGCACACAGTTTCTGTTCAATATATTCCAGACCTTAACAGCTCTTTGTGAAATTTCTCTTTTCCTGAAACCCACTCAGATTTTTCCTTAATTCCAGTTCTATTTTCTTTTTCTTTTGCAGCACACCTTCAAAAATAGTCTCCACTTTACTCTGCCATTAAAGTGCTAAAGATAAAGTCTAGGATCATTATTTAGCTTAACAATAAATATTACTATCCCACCTTATAGATCTCATATATATAAGGATCTACAAATCAGTGAAATGGCAAAGCATCCTTTTTCTAACATTAATTTGTCTTACGTATTCTTATTTCTCTTCAATGACTAAATAAGTGAATAAAACCCATCAGATATCAAGATGCTTAATTATAAAATTTTGTGAGAAATGTAAGGAAAGTTGGGTTGTGTGGAAAAAAATATAATCTAATTAAATTTAAAGGTGGTAATAAATCTTTTTAGTTGTTCTTTTGTGATAATGAAGTAGTTTATTGGCTATATCTGCAGTTTTTCTTTTTAATTGCAGTATGACATATTATAGGATCCCTACTTAACAATGAGCAATGAATTTTACACACCTCTAATAATCAGTCCCCTCAACTCAAGTGTGGCCAACTGAGGCGCCTATCTTCATTCACATCCCACACCATGTGAAATTCAGATTGAAAATGTAGGCAATGTCATTTTTTTAAACCCTTCTTTGAAGTTTTCCAGAAAAAAGAACCCAGCAAACCTTTCACACTTCATCAGAGTAATAATGAAATGCATTAACACTAATGTTCATTTCTCTTTTGTGCTTTGAAGCAGAAGAGGAGCCCAATGAAATGAAGATTCATAACACTTAGTGACTCCATGAAAAATGCAAAACTGATACAGCTTAAACTGTGCTGGATGGGACCCAGTATTTATACTATAGTAAGGCAATTTTATTCTAATGTAAAAATCACAATCCTTTACACAGAAGCTATGAAACCTAAGAATTGGCAACTGTCTTAAATATGTCAGATGTGTCATTTTTTAATTGTATAAAATCAAATAGTTGGAGAAAACAATGACAAGAAGTCAGCAGCAGACAGTAGTGGACCCAAAGGTAAAAGCATATGTATCAAGCAACTCTAGTTGAACTCACTGTTCAAAAATATGTGTGTAACAGAATGTGCTTCACACTCAATTGGAGTCAGTTAGGTCACATCATAGTGAACATAACACCATAAGAAGAGTTAAGCATCAAGATATTTTCAAGCAAATATCCATTTTTAGAGAAGGAGGTAGGGATGAGCTGAACAAAGTAGATGCCCATTAGTGTGAAAAATATTTTTTTCCTAAAAACCATAGATTAGGAAGAACACAGACTCTGATGACAAGCCAATTTTTAAAAATATTTCACTATCCTCCTCCCATTTCTTCTATGTGCATGCTTATCACCTACTTTAATATTTTAAAATTTTGTGCTATTATGATATTTTAAGCTATCGTTTAAGACTCTGATCTACCAAGAAATTTAACAGGCATTTTATGTAGTAGACAGTACATACAATCATAAAAAAAAATACTATCTTGCTGTGGTAACTCACCTAGGGTACAGGCTGTGCTCTGGATTAATTTTGGGTTTAATTTTTAGTTGACACTCTGTTACACAAATTGCAGTATGATGATTTGGAAGACACAAATATGTCTCAGGGTGGGTAGAACTTTGCTTGAGAGGTAAGGGCAAATAGTCCAACAAAGGTGCACACAAAATTAATGATAACTCTACAAAAGATTAGCTATATAAATCAGTAGAGAAGAACACTCAGAGTGACAGTCTTCCTCTCTTGCAGGCATATTTTGGATGCCTCACATCTACTCCTAAAGTAGTATATATATTAGGTAACAAGAATTTCTTTATAGTGTTCTAGAATATCCAGTTCACCTAAGCTTAAGCACCCAAAAGACATGGTCACAGCAGGCTGACAAGAAAAACACATAAATTTATGGCTATTTATCTGCTACTATTAAAAAAAAAATTAAAAATGTACATACACACACACATATAACTATATATATAAAACCAGGCCAGGGACTCATTTCTGTAACAGAGGAAGAACTGCATAGTAAAACTTATGTCTACAAAAGTAAATTCTCTTCCTTTCCAATAAGTATGGGTTTGTCCTTCCTGATTGCTAATTAGGAGAGCCTCTATTCTGTATTTAAATGCTAATTAATTGTTAATACAGATAATCAAGAGGTGGTACTTGAATCAGTTTGCTAAAACAGGTAAAGGCTGGGTGAGATTTGACTTTTTAGACTACAGATTGACCACCTGGTGTGCCCAACTTGAACCTGAGTCTTTTTTGCTAGTGGTCTGTTTTCTTACACCCCTAGATCTTAGATGTTTCACCTTCTCTTGCCATGTCTGCAGTCAGGGTACCAAAGGCAGTGAGTTAGAAATGGTTGAACAACCTCAGCTCGTTTCTGTGCAAGCCATTTCCAAAAGTAGTTCATTCTCACCAGTTTTGATTTTGTAGTGAAGTGGACAAGGTATTCTTATGTGGTTAGTGACCAGTAGTTGCCATCAGTATTTCATTTTGGATAAAGTAGTTAGCTACTTCACAAACTGTCTCTAAGCTTCAAATGAGGCTGTAGGACAGCTGTCTTCCTTTGATCCAGCTGGCTCAATATCTGATGTTGCTTCTCAACATTTTCATGAAGCATGTGAGTATTTTGCAAATGTACTGTCATTGCAGCTCCATTATACTTGACCAAACATCTGATGTTTAAGTCTTCTAACAAATTAGGCGTTATTCATACAAATTATACCACTGGCAGATCAATGAAGGACAGAAATTTCTAGGAAAGATGACAAGCAGCTAAAGAACATAACCTTTTCTTCTGCCATAGAGTGATCCAGAGCAAGATACCTTCTTTGGAATTGATTACATGAACTTTATGTGCCCTTTTCAATACAGATATTTGTCCTCTAAAACCTGCTTCAATACTGGTTTGAACTAACCTGTTAGGTTTCTAATTGGAGAATTAAAATAAGAGCAGGTCATATTTAGATCATGCATCAGCTGGGAGACAGTAAGCTCAGTAATTCCCTTGTAACTGCACTTCCCCAATATGTTATGCAGAAACTTCTAGGATACGGGTTTGCTAAAAGTTGCTGTTATCAGTGTTATAAGCTTCAGCTATTCCCTGAATTTTATTTCTTGAACATTTCAGATGTTCATGTGGAAATCCACAAGTATTTACTGGAATGCAAAGGTGCCAGATCAAGAAATTAGTTATAATCATGCCCTGGACGAATGGTGTAATGTGTATGTGCAGCAATTTCTGTTAAGCCCAGAAGATAGTTTGTATTACTTTTACAAAGGTTTCCATTTGGTCAAAAGTCCATTCATCATGTGAAACTAGATATAGAGTTCTGTTTTCCATCAGACTTCCTTTTCACAATGTTTTCAGAGGAAGATAAAATAAATGCATAGGAAACCTCCTTTAGGCAAGTTATTTGGCCTAGTTCTGATGATATTCTATGACCTGTCATGTAAAACCCCAAATCAGCAGGTCTAAGATCTCTTCTGGCTTTAAAAATCTATTTTCAGAAGTCCATTAGGTTTATGAAGGAGAACTATCTAAATATGATAGAAGGCTTTGCTTATGTTTACCATAAAAATTTTGTATTTTGCATTCTGGCAGAAAAACCTTTGCAGTCAGTTTTTAATAGCTGTACGGACAGATATTTTTCTGAGATTTCTAAATGTAATAAAGTGGAAGAGAGATGTCTGTCTTGAAAAATAGAGCTCAACAAGGCAGTTCTTCCCTAATCTCCCCTTATAATGGAGAATTTTAAACCCAAGAATGCTATAAAATTATTCTGGGAATTAAGTGAGCACAGTCATCTCCAAAACAAACAATGCACTTTTGGAGAGATAACATGGGTTTAAATTATAATTTCTAGAGGAAATGATGGAATCTTTAAGATCTCATATGCTGCGTATTTGGGAATTGTTTTCCTACTTAACAGTGTATATGAAAATTGCCTATTTTAAAGCATCTTATTTCTTGTTAGGTGCTAATTTCTTGTTCAATTTAAGAGATGTTTTTTAGATTGCCAAATACAGTTTAGGAAAAAAAGTAGTTTGTAAAAAGAAGATCAAGAAAGGAAGGAGGAAAGAAATAAAAATCAGGGAAGTGAAAGAAGACAGAAGTCTGAGGAAAGATCTTGTTTGACTTGCATAGAGAGCACAGCGTATGTTTAAAGAACGTGTGCTTTTGACAGTGATAGTACCAGATACTCAAAGGACTGCAAAGATTCAAGGCTGCTGGCTAAAATTCAGGAGCTACAATGTATAAAAACCAAAACAGAGCAACAACAAAAAAGCGATTATAATGATAGTATTATGGTGGGTATCCAAGGGAAACACAGAGAGAAAAGCAAGCTACTTTTTCTTTAGTACCTGGAAATACAGATTTTTCTTAAATATTTTTTCTTCTAATTACTTATATCAGAATTCAACCAATTCTTTAAACCACGAAAGTACTTTGTTCCTCGATATTGTGATATGTCTCATTTACTTTTAGCTATCCATAAATTTAGTATCCAATCTAAGCTACTTCTCCCAATTCCCTTTAAGGCAATGGAGAGAGGCAGTCACTTTCTCTGCTGATTTATCTCCTCTGTTTTAAACACCTGTTTTAGAATAGGATGAAATGGCCTCCAGAGATGCCTCTCTCTCTAATTACCTAGTTATACTCAAGAAACAGTGTCTCCAACTTACACACATGAATTGAGCAGCAGAGAAACCAAGGTCACACACGAAACCTGCACCTGAGCAGGATTCAGTACAATGCTCTTGAGAGCTGCTGACATGCTCCGTATACTAGATCAACAAAATACAAAACTCGTTCCTCAATTTCACCGTTTCTTTTGCATGATTACCCTAATTTTATGAAATATCTTTCTTCATATGAAGAAAGGTTCTTTGTTTAGTTACCTGCGTTTGAATCTAAGAGAAGGGGACAATTCATAAAAGCAATTTCTTAGCACTAAAGGAAGCTAACTGTCTAATGACCTATGCATAAAGATAAGGGGAAAAAGAAATAAAAGAATAATGGAACAACAAAAGCCACATCCAAAGGTGTCTTGGTTGAGAAGTACATATCTAAAAACATGACATATTCTAACTTTTTATATAGACAGATAGAATACCCAAAAGGTACACACAATGTATTTCTTTTCTAGTACAAAATTTAGCTCATCTGTCAGATCTCTAATCCATCTGTCACTGAAGAAACAACTAGAAAACTTCAGCCAAAATTATTCAGACGTTTCTAAGAACAAGTGAAATAAAAATATTTTCTTTGCCTATGTTAAAAATACTCTGGCAGACTTTTCTTGAGAACATTTAGCAATTCTTATTTTTGGGTGACAATGTACATGCTGCTAACTGATGGAGATGATCTTTGTGTCTGGGATGTGATTTTACTGTGGATGAAAATCCATCAGTGTGAAGCCAGACTGCTGTGGGTTTAGGGAAAAATGTGGAATAATTACTGGAAGCAAATTACTGACTAGAGGGACACCTCCAAGGTAGAATGCATTTGATATGCAAGGAGTCTGTTCCATAAACAACATAACCTGCAACCTTAGATGTTAGCAAAACCAGTGGAGCTTGGTTTCTCTGAGAGAAACAGCATGAAGGATGGAGCAGAGTAGAGACACCATGGTCAAGCTCTGTAACAACAGCACAGGAATAAAAACATGATGGTGCTGATGGTAGTGTGGAACAGATAAACTGCATAGTTCTTACTCTGAGTGAGCATTTTCCCCTTTTTTTTGGTAGAAATCATGTCCTTTGGTTGAACCTTGCTCATTATAATCTCATAATACCAAAACACAATTCCATCCCAAAAGTTATCTGCCCCTGAAGTATGACCACCCTTTGCTGAGCACATACTCTGAATTTCTTTAAGCCTGTACCTTTAGAAGCAAAGCAAGAAAATCTTACAGCAACCACATCAAAGATATGTATGACTAAAGTCACTCAAGAAGCAGTTTCCTTGGCCAGAATCTATAGCACATCAGAAGACAGTCCTGAACCAATTTCAGGCAGAGCAAATAGAAGGAAAGGAATAAAAGAATTATTTAAATGTAGAAACAGCCTTCAGAGACAGTGTTTTATTCAGTAGAGATCCATTAGCAGGAAAGTTCAGGGAAGGCCTTGCATTCAGTTGCAAGGTTGGTTTATGCTTGACAAAAGCTGTGCCTATCATATTTTCATTAAACATACTGAGATGACATTACCAATTAGAGAAGAAATCATAGAATCCTAGAATCATTTGGGGTGGGAGAGACCTTAAAGACAGACTAGTTCCAATGCCTTGCCATGACACCCTCCACTCAACCAGGATACCCAAAACCTCATCCAGACTCCCTCCTTCCAGGGAGGGATCAGCCACAACTTCTCTGGGCAACCTGTTCCAGTGCTTCACCACCCTCACAGTGAAGAATTTCTTCCTAATATCAAACCTAAACATACCTTCTTTTTGTTTAAGGCCATTACCCCTTATCCTATCACTGCCCTTGTAAATTGTCCCTCTGCAGCTTTCCTGTAGGCCCCTTTAGGTATGACTAAGCCGTCTGCTCCATTTACTGGTATCTGATTGAATTTTTTTTTCCTTTTCCTTTTTTTTTTTTTTTTTTTTTGGGTTGTTTTTTTTTGTCTTCCCAGTATTGGCTAATGAAAGGACAGTGAAATAATTGCTGGCAAATCCTGGCATCACAAGGTTTTCTTTAGAAAGGACCAGAAGGAGATCAATAGCCAAAAATCTGTTACCATGTCAAAAGCATTGCATGTCCTGACATACTTGATTAGCCCCATTGTTGTCCATTTATTCTGGGATCTGAAATGCTTTTATTCTAGAATATCATCATTGCCTCAAGGCTAAACTCACTTGTTCAGATCAAAACTGTACCCACCACTCTTCAGGTTGGTGCACAGAACAGGTTCAAATGAGTATGAACAGTAGATTCATATATATGTACTGGTCTCATGTGCCCCACATTAGTTGAATTGAGATACAAATAAAATTTATTTCTTTATTCTGATCAACATAATCCTGAATAATTTTGGTGGTTTTGTTTTATCAGTGGTCGCTTATTACTAAAACACATTATTGAGTTTCCAGTACTGTTCTTTGAGTATGCTCTTCACACTTTTTTTCTCCTATTACATTTATCCTGTTGGTTATTGTTCCTTTTGAGCATAATAAAAGCTCCGTTATTTACAGTCCTGGACTATTTAAGACAGTCCATTCAGACAATCTACTCTAGGCAAAGATATCTGCTTCTTATTATCCAGAATATATCTTTAATATGTCTGGTTTTCAGTATTTTATTTTAAAATTTAAAAGTAGTCATAAGACAAAGGATCGCTAGGAAGATGCTGTATTCCTACAGTCCTAATAAAAACTGGTTTTGTAGAAGTGTAGACTGATTAAGTTGTTGCATTTTCTTTTGTTTTATTGCTAAGACAAACACAGTCTTTTAAGTGCACATCTCTAAATATGTTAGGCTACGAAGCTTTATCTTGTTTATAAATTATATTATTGCATTATAATGAAAAAAAGAAAGAAAATGAGGAGGAGAGATATCATTAAAGATAATTGTTTTATCTGCAGCTTAATCCCTTGAATATCAGGCTACAATTTCCCTTCAGGAGATGAAATACTTTGAAATGGCACAGCTAATTTGAGTGGAATATCAGGACATTCATCAAACTTCCGTAATACTACTTTACTGGGTAGGCATGACAAGTCTTTAAGGAATTGAGCTGGCAACCTGAACATCTAAGGCAACTGGAAATACAAATAATCCAGTGGATAGTTGTAAATCTACATGAACTGAGGTGTGGGCCCATCACATTTACATGCATATTCAATTCCAAGGTTAAATGAGTTGTGGAGGAATAAAGTAGTTTTGTTACTGTTATTATGCTAAAAACAATATGCTTGAAACCTACTCTAGCCCTATTCTCTATATTTTAATTCAGTTGTCAAAATAGAACTGCCCTCAGCATGTATAAAGTAACTCACTAAAAGGTCATCCTTGAATCTATTTTCATATTGCAGGTAATCAAAACAGAGTATAGAAGAATTCGTTGGTAACTGATGGCAGAGCAGATATGAAACAGGATCACTGGGATGTGGTGATGTGAGTAGTCCTAATGAAACACCACTAAAGCTACTAACCATTTAGACTGGAAACTAGACTCATGTGGGATCTAATGTTTCACTCATGGCAAAGCTTGATTTTCTGGCTCAGTACCTACCAGCCACATGGGTGGTGTTGCACCTACCTGATACAGTGACTGAAACACATCATTTCACTCTGTTCTTCCTCTCCGTTCCTTTTGAATTGTCAGGGTTATAAAGGCAGCTGTTTCATGCTGCATAATTCACAGTATGTGCTTTTCTATAAATGCAACATTACATTTACATTTCCAGATTAACATCTGTGGTTTTGAGATGACAATAATATTTTTTAAAGTACTTTTTATCCTGGCATATTTTTGGATACTCAACTTCAGATTAATTACACATTTTTGCCTGTAAAAAACCTGTGAGGGAATGAAAATGCTGAATATAAATGGCTGCCTGATTCATATGAACCCATGCAGTCTCAAAAGACTGGGGATCAGGGGTCTGATGTCACACATCAAGAAGCAAGCATATTAGGAAAAATATCACAATCGTTACATTCATCAAGTTGGTTTTTTTTTCTGGGGTATTATATAATCACGTAATGTCTGAGTTTGAAAGGAACCTCCAGAGATGACCTAGTCCATCCCTTCTGCTCAGATAAGGGTCAACAAGAGCAGGTTGCTCAGCAATATATCCAAATGGGTTTTAGTATTTCAAAGGATGGAGAATCCACACCTCTGAACAACCTATTAATTATTATTATCAATCTGTAGTGTTATCATGTTTGTCAATCAGTAGGAGTTTGGTCAGTTCAAGAAAGCAGTATTTATCCTCTGTAAAAGACAGAAGTGAATTCACTCAAACACATCTGCAAAATCCCCACATGTAAATTTAAAGCTTGGAAAAGGTTGGATTTTTTTTTTTTTTTTTTTTTTTCTTTTAATCGTTGTAATCCATTTCACAGTTTATGGTAGAATCAGGAACAAAAACCATCAACCTCCACCATCCTGGCCAAGAAATGAAATACCAAAAGCAAAGAATTTCCTGAACATTACTGGGACACTTACCAATTAATTTCAGAATTCCAGTTGGAATTACTAAACAGGACAGCTCAGATTTAGTTCAAATTTACATTCAATAACTGAGATATATATTTATCTGAGTGGAAAAAAATTCAAGTTGTGTTCACCATTTGTTTGTGTCAGTTGATGATTTTTTTGTTTGGTATTTACCCTTTGAACAACACAAGTTTTCTTCATTATTAGTTACTTTAACAATATTTACACCAAATTGTCAGGAAGCTATTTGCAGCATCTTCAAAATAAATCATATTATCTTGTACATATCTACTTTCAATAACAAGAAGGAATGGACAGCGCTAGCTGTTGAATGAATTAGAGTTTATTTCTGGAAAAGATTAAAAAGACCCGAGTTTTTAATGAAAAATAGCACCTGTAACTTAATGGTTACAATACTTATTATCCTACAAGATCAAATAGACGAATTCTCTCAAACAAAAAATAAATTAGCAAGAAATGTTCTTGGAATTTACAGAATTACACTTACTTCAGTGAACTTTTGATCTGTTTGCCATTTCTTAAGAAGAGCTTATAAGCTCCAAACTAGAGCTTCTAAGCTAAAGCTTCTAAGCTTCCCATCTGTAGTTCTCAGAGTCAGGCCAGCATGAATCACAAGGAGCCAATTACTGCAAAGTGTTGCCATGCCAGCAGTGGCATTCACATTTCTTTAATATTTTCACTAACCTTATTTCCCCTGTGAGCAAAATAGCTGCTGCTGTTTGTTCAGACTTGGCGGCCATGGTAGAACTAGCTGTCAGACAGCCTGAGTTCTTCTTGCTAATTTCAAGCTCTGTTGAGCAGTACTGTGGTGGCAAGACTATCACTCAGCGTTTAGAAACAACCCCAGCAAGGGGTGAAAAAAACAAAAAAACAAACCACAACTTAAGGAAATCTATAGATTTTGCTTATCAGGGAAAAAAAATTCGGAGTATTTTATGTAAGAACTCGCTGTTACTTCTTTAAGCAAAAGTGGCTAGAAGGAATCATAAGACTCTGGACAGCACCAGCTGCCAAGATATGTTAATACATGGTAGAGTTTCTCTTAGGATAATTAGAAATTAGAATATTTGAATGAGAATCATTTAGATTACTGAAAACGTTCTCTATCAGGGCCAAGAAGGCACATACCTGATCAGCATAGGTACAGAAAGACAAAGGTAAATGGTAAATTTAGAAATAAAGAGACAGGCATAGTGATGTAGAATATACCTACCACCGACTGATAGGTCAAATCTTCGTTGTTGTCCCTTTTTATTCCTTTTATATTTTATTTTTATAAGTGACATATCAAATGTGACACTATTAACCACAGAGAAAGTACACAGACATCCTAAGCAAGCCCACTTCCAGGCTACTGGGGCAAACCATTTCCTGGCGGAAGAATATTGAGTTCAACAAAGGGAAATGCAAAGCCATGGCCCTGGAGATGAATAAGGCACATGCTGAGGGACCGTGTAGCTGAAAGGCAGCTTTGCAGGAAAGGACCTTGAAGTCCAGTCAGACACCAGGTTGAACATGAGCCTGTGATGTGCCTTTGCAGCAAAATATGCCTGAAGCATCTGTAGCTCCTTTAGGGGAAAAGCATTACCACCAGCAGGTTGAGGAAGGTGATCTTTTTATTCTACTCAGAAATGGTGAGTCACATCTGGAGTGCTGGGTTCAGATCTCAGCTTCCCAATTCATGAGAGACATGGGCAAACTAGACTGAGTCCAGCAGAGGACCATGAAGCTGATGAACAGACCAACACTGCTGACATGCAATTAAAGGCTGAGAGAAATTGGCGTTGTTCAGCCTGGAGAAGAGAAGGGGACTCAAAGGGATCTGATGAATGTATATATAAACACCTGATGAGCATGAGGTAAAGAAGACTGAGCAAGACTGCCCAACGACAGGACAACACAGAAATTTCTATGTGAACAAACCAGCTTTTTTTTACTGTGAGGGTGACCAAGCACTGGAGCAGGTTGCCCACAGACATTGTGGAGTTTCAATCCTTGGAGATACTCAAATCCTGACTGGACACAGTACTGGGCAACATCTAGGTTGACTCTCCTGTAAGCAGTGGGGTGAGCTTCAGATTTCCAGAGGATCTCCAGAGGTCCCTTCCAACCTCAACTGCTCTAGAATTCTGTGATTCTTTAAAACACTGAAAATATTCAGCAGACAAGATCTGACTAGGTAGAGAGGAATATCCTGAACGTCCTCCAGAACAAGATGAAGTAAAGAAGTGAGCAATAATAGGAGATAAATCAGCTGTGTTTGTGATTACAATGAGAGTCTGCTGACTTCATACAGTGAAGAACCTCACAGCCTAGACACTGCTAACATGGAAGCAATTGTCAAGGCATGACATGAGACAGAAGAATAGAGATTCTGGAGCCAAAATTAAATACATTGGCGAGAAGTGAAAGACCAAGATTACCACCAGTAATGACACCAGTCCAGACAGATTAAGTTTCTGTTCATATATGATATTTGTGTGGGAAAAATCAGTCATTAGAAACTGGAAAAATCATATTAAAAAGTTAGAATGTCTGTTTTATGAAACTGTTAGTTTCTATGAGTTTCATCTAGATTAAAATAGAATGATGCTGAAATTTAAAAGTTTATAAGGAATTTTTACACTAAACACAATGTGAAAGTCCTGATCTGCAAAAGAGCACACAGATGACATTGAAATAAATGAGGAGGAATGAGTATCTTCTTATAAAACAATTAGGAATTAAAAAGCCAAATTCATTTTCAACAAATGAAAATTCTTTTAAGAATATATATAAGAAGATAACCATTCCAAGAAGAAATAGACCCATTCATCTATTTAATTGTTTGAAGTGCAAAGCATAAAATATGTGGACTAGATTGACTGATTTTTAATGACAATAACTTTACACACTTATGAACCTTGGGGAAGGAAGCCAACCTTTCAAATATTTAATACCAGGTTAAAAATTACTCAAGCAGGCTATACAAAGGTTTTGGCTATAGCAAATAAAGTAGTGAGCTACACGGCTACAAATAAAATTTTAAAAATTACAATATTTAAATAAACAGGATGTGAATTATATTATATTTTTATATCAATATTTTGGATACTCACTGTGAATAAGTGAGACCAGAAAAGCTACAAGAGCAATGAACACAGTAATGATGGGAAACTGTAGTTATTGCTTGGAAGATTTAGGTAAATATCTGAAGAAACTTCAGATAATGGAAGCTAATTTGTTAGACTTCCTCTTCCTAAAACAACTGCTCAGAAGACCTACCCTTGTAAGTTAAAATTTCTTGTGAGATGTACATTGGAATTGTTTCAAAATGTCTATGAAAAAGCCTTCCTAAATGTGATACCCTTAAGTTCAAAACTACAGCAGGAGTGAAACAGACACACACACACGCATATAAAATAAAACACTGCAGAGATGTTCACTTTTAGAAGGGAAATTATGTAAAACCAGGAAACTTGCTAAAAGTGAACCAAAAGAACCAGCCAAAGAAGTTTGGAGATTCCTTCAATACACCTTATTAGAGGGACAAAGTAACTATAAAATCAATCTGGTTAAAGAATAGAAACAGTAGATGATAACAATGGTTGAACAGTAAAATAAAATGGATAGCAGAAATAAAGAATTATCGTTCATAGAAGGAGTATTGTTTCCAGATAAGTTGGATGGAAAAGAACATAAGGTCTGTCAAATTCAATCTGAAAGTCTAATAAGCAAAAAAAAAAAAAGAGGGAAAAAAAAAAAGCTTTGAAGACCAATTTACTAAAGGAATGAAGTTATTACTAAGATGTTTTCAATCATGCTAGAGTGAAAATACTTGCAAGAAAGTTTGTAGGGTCAACAGATACTTAATAAAGGAAAGGAATAAGACCGTGGTAAAAAAACTGAAGTAGTGATTGGCATCATTTTTCACTACCAAAAAAACTTAGGAATAGCCCCATGTGTGAGAGTTTCCTCACAGGATATGACTAGGAGGAACTGTTTCAAATTACTCTATTGGATGAAAGTAAGAACAAACCAGTAAAATAAGTAACAACTCCTTCCTAAGTCTAGGTAGTATTTAATTCTAAGCATTAAAGTAACTCTGAATTAAAAATTCTTTAACTAGTAATTGCGTTATTTAGGCTAACATTTAAATTGGCTGGAGAATTGGAGGAATGAAAGGCTAAAATTACAGCAACTTTGGAAAAAATGCTTCAGGGACAGTCAAGCTATTACAGACTAATGTTTGATTTCAGAAATATGTTAATTGTTTAAAATTCTAATGAAGAACAGTGTAAGTAAATATTCAGTTAAGTAAGCTAACATGTAAAAAAGAATCAACACAGGTTTTGTAGAGGGGAATCTATGTTTTACAAACCTATCAGAATTCTGTAAATCAGTCTGCAGGCTTGCAGGATGATGACCTGTTGTTAAACACACTAGACTTCCAAAAGCTTTTGATAAGAAAGTATCAGCAGAAAAAATGTTTGCTGATTATGCATAATTATACAGCATGGCAAAAATTAAATTTGATTGCAGAGAGATGCAGAGACATCTCACAGTGTGGGGAGACTGGGTAATAAAATGACAAATTATTATAATGCTAAAAGCCCATGGGTAAAACAATATTAGATATTGATGTACAATCATGGGTTCCAAGATAGCTATTAGTACCACTCTGAAGGGAGAGCTTGGAGTCACTGTGGATAGATTTATAAAGTTATCAGCTCAGTGCTCAATAACTAATTGCACTGAAGACATACTGCATTTTGAAAATTATTAGAAAAGGATAAAGGAACAAAATAGAAAATATCATTTTGTGGCTGCATAAATCTCTAGAGAGGTTTGAAGACTGTATGGAAATCTCAAAAAGAGTAAGCCTTGAAGGTCTAAAAAAAGAAAAGGGTAGAAAAGACCAACAAGAGAAAGGTGGGTTTCATGTTTAATTGTCAAAATAATGTTGCATAAAAAACAAATGTAACTTTTTCTTGAAAATATATGAAGGATACAAAGTTCATAACCTTTACAGGTTCATGACCTCAGATTTTTCTAGAAAGAAAGACAAAAGCAAACAATAAAATGGAATTTTTTTTCTCTAGGACCAGGGCTGGCACTTGGCCAAAGCTTAAAATTTCTAGCCCATCTAGCCAGGAAATATATAGCTTGCCATAAGCAAGATATAGGATGTCTGTCACTAGAGTTTATGCATTAATAGTCTGCAATCCAATTCATATGTTATTGTTAATGTTTAAACAATAGAAATTTAGGAAAGTAATATCTCTAAGTAATAATAATAAAAAATGTTTTGGAAAACATCAGAATATTCAGAGCAATGTACAGAAACTAGCAGGAGACAATTTATATCCTATAGAGTATTAATTAGAAGAAGAAGGAGCAGTATGAAAAGTAATTAGTAAAGTGTCTTCAGTATTATGACCCATTTGACAGAGAAGGATAGACTCAATGACTATTCAAATTACTGACTACTCCATGGACTGGAATTCAGCTGAGCATCTTCCATCTCCTGGATCATTTTCTATATTTGTCACTATCAAATGTGAAAATATCCAGCAAGCAGTATAAAATCATCTAATGATTTTTGTAGAAGGTCCAAAATAGGATGGGTTAACTTTCAATCTTTTATGAGTAAAACACCTGTATGAAATACTATGACGGGTATAGCCAGGGATAAGCAACTGCTCTTCCTTCAAAGAATATGTCCATTAGTGAACAGTTTCTTAACTGTTTGAAATCAAGCTCATGGAGCAAAAAAAATCCAACCCAAAAAACCCTTGTTTTGGACTATTCATATGCAAGAGAGAAAGTTTTTAAGATCACATGCTTTTGAATTACCCTAAGAACTGAATTCTTGAATGGGATTCATGCATTCCAGTGTAGGCATTTCAAACTTAGCCAGATGAATTTCAGGTAATCTTACAAGATTTTCCTTCTAATTAAAGGGGGGAAATAGGCAACTCAAGAGTACAATTCAGCTTCCCACTTTACTTTGTATTAAAATCTTGGTTTGGAATGAAATGAATAGGTCTCTGGGGTGTCCATTTCTCTCCACTGAGAGAGACTCTGAAATTATTAGATTGATGTGGCTAGCTTTTAGATATCTAAATTAGGGGAGAATAATCTCATTTTTATTAAGCGCTTTTTTTTTTCCTTAGGAAATATTTTTTGCTGTTGTGCATCATTACAATGAGGCTAATTACTTCCTATTAACTTTTAAATATAAAGTGCATTTCTTCAGCCAAAAAAGTTTTAGTTTAAAGTCAGTCTTATCCAGGAAGTTATGTCCAGATGGAAATAAGAATTTATTACTGAAGGAAATTTTGCAACCTTAACTTACAGAGTTTGACTATAATACACATGTAAAAAAAAATAAATTAAAAATTGTGTTTTGTTGCTAAGGCAACAAAAGTAAAAATCCAGGAAACTAATGGAAGCAATTTACAGCTCTGTGGGACAGCCAGAGACACAATAACATACTGCATTTCTTAGAGAAGAAAACAATACGATCTATCAAAGTTCTTATTTTATTGCAAGAAAAGACACAGCACATGACAATAAAAGAAAAATCAGATTTCCAATAACCTAAAGTAAGGTTTATCTAATATTCCATCAGGTGAGTATGAGGAAACATACATATTTCAATCTAAGAATTGCACCTCACTCACCCCTAACGCATCCCTTCCCATACCAGGGGGACAAATATACTCAGTTTTGTTGATTGTTATTATTGTCGTTATTTCCATGGGATCCCTGTTCCTTTATTCTTTCTTCTTTCAAACAGTTTAATATAATTTTTGGAAACATTTAAAAATTGTAACAAGGACACTGTGATCCAACATTTTTATTGCAAAGCTTCTCAGCAGAAGACTATATAGCCTATAGGCCTAGGACACAATATAAAACAAAAGGATGTCTGTCTCTGAGGAAAGATTAAACATGTTTCTTAAAAACCTATGGCCAAATTTTGGCCTCTGATATTAGAACAAATTTACTATTAAATTTAGAAATAATTAGAGGTTCAGTGGGGGATTCTGTCTTCGAATAGTTTTCATAGTCACAATCACATTAAAAAAGAACCACAAAAGTGGCAAACGTAGTTTGAAAATTTTCTTTTACAATGTTTCAACAGCATCACAAAATTTTACCTTGAATAAACTGATGGTGCCTGAGTCATAAGGCACCACCAAGAATAATGTAATACAATCTATCCTTGAAAATTATGGCATTTTCTGCCATTAGCTTCCTCAAATAAACATATCAAAACTAACAGCAATTAAAAAAATGCATTTCCTCAGAGCTGACAACATGTTTACTTGATCATGTGAAAAAAGGAAGTAAGTGAAGTAAATTTAAAGATACTATGTGACTATATACTGGTAACAAGATGGATCTCAGATATTTGTGGGTTTTTGGAAAGACTGGGTTTATTTATTTATTTATTTATTTTAATCTCTGGTGACTTAGATATTGCCATTTTGTGACTGAAAACTAAGTCACAAGTAAGCCCATATGAAGATGATGTCTACAGTTCACTTATAAAATCTCTGAACATTAGGTCAGCTGAACTAAATCTGTTTAAAGCTCGGAAGTAATACGATAGCAAAGATATAGAAAATTCAAATGCTGTTTCCATCCCATGGAGTTCGGAATTACATTACACACAGAATATAATTAACTCTACTGTATTCTATTCTAAATAGCAGGTTCAGAGAGTAGAATTCATCTATTTGCATAAACAGAATTAGAGCAATGACATGTGCTGTGGTAACTATAAAACATCAGCAAAATTGTGTTACAGGGGAAAAAGAGGATGTAGGCAAAATGCATAGTCTTATATCTAGGGAGTGATTTGAACTATAATTAAAATCACAAACTAGAAATTAATACAGGAGTCTGGAAGATGATGGAGATTTTCAAATCACTGATTAATATAAAAAGCAGCAGGAGGAGCAGAGAATGGAAAACTGTCTCTCTGTAAAGAATAGTATGTCACTGGGACTATGCAATTCCCAGGCCTTGAAAAGCAAGAGATCAAAAGAACAGGATGAGAATGTGACATCCTGATGGTGGGATTCATCTCAGTTAACTTAGTCATTGAAAATCTATGCTGCTCTAATAAGCTAATTATCAGGGCTCTTGCTACTGTTCACTGAAAAGGTGGGCTACTCAGAGGGATGATCACCCTCTATTATTATACTAGGGTGAATTGCCCAGATTTAGTTTATCTTTCTTTCTAACTGCATATGGAGGGAGCCTGGACAGCCCTGGAAACTATAGTTTTGCCTTTTAAATAGCTAATATTAATGTCAGTTAATCCCAAACAAAGTCAAAAAGCTTTTCTGTAATGATGACTCTACTTTTAAATATTCGGTCTTAATCTGTGCGCAAAATAGTCCTCAGCAGTTTAGTATCTGAGACCCTTCAGTGAAGTGAATCCATACCAAAACTTTTAATTAATTCTGCAGTGAAACTGAAAGGAGCATATTTGCCAAAACAATTAAATATCTTGTCTCTCAGTAAAAATGTGAAGGGATATTTTGATAAATAGACACTGTAATAACAAAGACAGTATGTAACCAACAAATAATGACAGTCAGAAGGACTGGCTATTTAAACTTCTTATGCTATTACTGCTGAGCAATAGAGTGATGGAAAGGCTGTATTTATACTATCTACCATAATCATGTTATTGAGAGCAAAGTGAAAACATTTCCCGGAAAGATTCTCACTCATTTATACAAATTCAAAATCACAGATTTGTGTTTGTTGTTCAAGGTCTGTAAATCCAAAACATTCAGCCCTAATATGCTTGCAGAAAGGGCAATATAACTTTCTTGTATCTTCTGTGGTTTTTGCATGAAAGCAATGCTTTGAAAGTGTAAATTATTTTATTTGGGGAATAAAACCCACAGCAGCTCCTGCAAAGTGCAGTTAAGCCCTTCCATTTTGCGCTATTTAGCCTAGTCCTGAAATTACCTTTGCCCTCTGTTAGAATACCATTTCTCCCTAAGAGAGGTTCTGAGAACTAACTTCTGTCATGTGATAATTCTTCTCCCTTTGTGAATAGAATTGCTGGCAAACTCTAAGGTGTTTCAAATTCCACGTAGCATCACCACCAAAATGGCCTGCTGTGAACATCATCTTAACCGTGTGTAGTGTGGCATTAACCAAAGAAAAATGGCCTGCTCTGAACAACATCACCTTAGCCATGTGTAGTGTGGCATTAACCAAGGTCTGCACCTTTCATTCATACAGGGCTGGAGGTTGTACAAATGCCTGGGTGCTTCTGTGAGTGGTAGTGTTAACTGGCTCACACCTCAGAAGTCTGAGCAGTGGAAAAATGTTTCCTGATGTAAAGTTGTTTCCACAGAGCAGGAAGTATAACCTGAAAACTTACTTGGTCTTCTTTCTTTCATAAACATGGTTGTTTGAAACTACTGTCAAAGAAGGGGCAGGCAGAGACTATGATTAAAGTGGGTTTATTTTCAAATACAAATAATTAACAGCATCCACTCTTCCATAAAAATTCACTTTTTCAATATAGAGGACCTCTCCATATGCTGCATCCTGCCAGACTGTGAACAAACATATGATGAGGTAGCCCCCATCCTAGGGAACCTCGTCACAGCTGAATAAGTGCTACACCATATTGCCAGTCATAAAATACGGGATTTAAAATCACCAGATGTAAGTGCGGTGTTTCAGTCTCAATATTGCATGTCTACTCTATTCTCAGATGTAAGGCTTCAGTCAAAAACTTATTACAGTCATTAAGAATCTTTCATTTGAATTCAGCGAGCCCTGAACCAGACTTCCAAAAGCAAAGATGTTGCTTTTTGATACCATCTTCTTGTTTTTACAGTAGCCAAATACAACCAGAGCTTACTCATCTTCACCATACTCTACAGCCAAATCATGCAGTGTTTACTCAAATTAAAATCCCACCGAAAACTGGATTTTTTTTCCGCCTCTCAAGTGTATGATAACAGGTCAGAGAGAAGCCAGCAAAATTCAGCAATTCTCAAGTAAGGTTATTAAAAAATAGAATGTCCTAATTAAGGCTGGAATAAGCGTCTCTCTGAAATATACTGGAACAATGAAAAGGACAATAATACAAGAATGTCTTTTCACAGTTAGGCTCGATCTGTGACATACAGTAACTGACTAATGATCTAGTTTCTTTTTATGGTGTAGACCAGAAATTCAGCTAAGGATCTACCTCCTTTTCTTCAGCAAAACTCTATCTACTTATATTGATTGGAATCTGAACCATTATTTTGTGATGTCTCCAGTGCCCACATGTTCCTAATTTGTCTAATAAGCCACACAGCTTTGCTCAGTCAGTAAAATATTAAATCCCTCTGCTCTTTTGCCACCGCTTCTCTAAACAAACACAGTGTCAGCAAGTAAAAGTGTGCTGGTGCTGATTTTTTATTTTCTTTTTTTTTCTATATGCATGAACTATAAAAGAAACAAGCAAAATATAGAAAATAATCATGTACTCTTTTTCTAAGAGTAAAAGATTAGAAATCACATTAAGTGCTGACTATAGAGAAATCTGAAATTATTAGCTTCTGCAGAGATGAGGTTTTGGGTTTTTTTCGTGGTTGTTTGCTTCCATTTTTTTCCTTCTGGTTTCTTTCCCTTGGTCTACCTTAGTGGAGATATAAAACAAAATGCTTAAATGAATACATGTATCTAAACAGAACAAGGCAGTACACTGACTAATGAGCATCTCACTAAGTACATCTATATGAAAGAATAATTTTGAAACTCTTCATTCTCTAAACATGTTCATTATATTTACTTAGACCATGTAATTGTATGGCAAATTGAATCACACTAGTGAGCTGAAGGCAACTTAGGAAAGATCATTATTGTTTTATTATTCTTGTTACAGAATTAAACTTAATTTGAAATCTACATTATTGTCCTGACAGTGAAAGACACAGAAATCTTATTCTGGGTACATTATATACCATTTGATACTCATATCTAAGTGTGTCCATAACAATCATTTTATTCATCCAACTACATACACTTAGATACTGGGAGTTTTTTAGTGGTGTTCTCTTTTGTTCTGCCTGGACATGAGAGTCTAATATTTAATTGCATTTTCACTGTCTTTAGTAAAAATCCTTTTCTGTAAAACTCTGTAAAACAAATTTGATGAATTTTATGACAGTAAAGGAATATTTTTACATTCCCAAGTATGTAAACCAGATGTACAAAGTATCTCACAATAAATTGATGATACTCTCAAATTTAGAAGCATTTTTTTCCTCTAAAAAGAACTGTTCATTATTTCCCTATATAAAGTTTACCCAATATGGTGAATTAATATGATTTTGAAACTCGTTTACGGTGGCGTATACCAGAGGCAGACACACAAAAATGTGCAGCACTAACCTGTTGTAAAATTGTATGTAAATCAAGCTTATAATCTCAAGACTATCACATTAAGGAATGCATCAAACCTACTCTCCACTTTTGTCAAATGGTTAGTGCTTCAGAGAAAGGCAGATCTGCTCTAGAGTCCAAACAACCTGGCTAAACAGGCTGAGGGATGAGCAAAATAGGAGGGGACACTCAGGCCCCTATTCCTTACACTATGCAGAAGGAAGAAAAAGAAGAGAGAGGTGTCCCACAATAAAACCATGTCTATTCACAGCCTGAGAGTACTCTGCTGCTACCCTCTGTGCCCTCTGAAAGACAAAAAAATATTTTAGAATAAGAAAATACCGTCAACATACTTTTAATTTTTTTCTTGTAATAATTGTCTTTACACATAGCAAACTGAACTGAAGAGATTTTTTCAAGAATCTTATTTTGCTCTCAGATCCTTGGTTGGAGAGACATGCTAAAAAAAAATTATGAACTGTTGTCTTTATATCAAAAGAAAAGGGAAGTAAATGATAGGTTTAAGAACAGTTGTGCATTACCCTGCTTGTATTTTACCAGACAGCTCTGCTGTGTAGTCCCTGAATGTTAGTGCCCTGTGAAGGATGTGTCCTTGAATTTTCTTTGAAAGACTTGATTATTATATATACTGGTAGAGGACACAGAAGCAAAAATCTATTTTATACATTGTTTAAAAGCTATTTCTCAAAAAGCCGTATTAGAGTGTCTTTCCTTTTGTACTGTTTAAAAGATGCTGCTTTCCAAAATTGTGCAAATGGATACCCTCTGATATAGCACACTCACTATGATAGAAGATTTCATTATTAAAACAAGGCATAAGAAGAACAAAATAAGATTTTAATTTAAAATTTGTCTTGAAGGATTTGAAGGTCTGAGAAAAAGGGATTTTTCTCCTTTTTTTCAGTTGGAAAAAAAAAATTCTCATCTGTTTCCTGTGATAGAGTTTACCAAAACAGATTGAATATATGGCAGAGCATCTGTCACTGCTCTTTAATATAAACAGAAAAATGCAGTTAGTCACTTACTGCTAAGCTGTTTTTAATTTCAATAATGTTCATACGTTTTTTCACAAGCATGTTTGTTTGTTTGTATTTTGCTGCAAAAATATAGTGAGCTGTTTTCTAAATTAAACCCAGACATTTTAATACCATATTTAATTGTTAGGTATTATGACTTCCTCCTCTGTGCATGCGTGTGTGTGTGTGTGTTTCTAAGTAGGATTCATCTCATTTACTGTCAGTCAAACTTAGTCCAAGCAAGACACTCTATCTCTTTCCCTTTCTCTCTCTCGTTAAAGTATAAGAACAAAAGCATTCGGAAAATGTGTCAGGCACCTCCATTAAATGTCTTTTAAATGTCATTGTAAGATGGAACTTAATTGTAGAAAGATATTAGATAACATTTCCTACAAGAGAAGCCAAGTCTTTTCCCTAATTAAGTCAACTGAAAGCATGGATTTGATTTCTATATCTTTCACTATTGAACTGCAGTGTCTTCTCATATCAGGAGCAGCTTCCAAAGTTACTTGATCAAAGTCACTTCCGTAACCATGGCCAGCAGGACTGAGGAAGTGATTGTCCTTCTGTACTCGGCACTGGTGAGGCCCTGTGTTGAGTACTGTGTCCAGGTTTGGGCCCCCCTAGAAGAAAAAGACATTGAGGTGCTGAAGCGTGCCCAAGGAAAGGCAACAAAACTGGTGAAGGGTCTAGAGCACAAGTTTTATGAGGAGCAGCTGAGGGAACTGGGCTTGTTTAGCCTGGATAAAAGGAGGCTGAAAGGAGACCTGATCACTTTCTGCAACCACCTGAAAGAAGGCTGTAGCTGGGTGGGTGTTGGTCTCCTCTCCCAAGTAACAAGAGGAAATGGCCTCATGTTGCATCAGGGGAGGTTTAAAGTTGACATTAGGAAAATAAATGCACCAAAAGGGTGGTGAATCATTGGAGCAGGCTGATCAGGGAAGTGGCTTAGTCACCGCTCCTGGAGGTTCTTAAAGGGCATGTGGATGTGGTGCTTAGTGACCTGGTTTAGTGTTCGGATTCAGAATTGTTAACAGTTAATGGTTGGCCTTCATGAACTTAGAAGGTGTTTTCCAACAAAAACAACCCTATGATTCTATAAGACTTCGGTACAGGAAAAGGATAGTAGAATAGTTAATAGAATGAGGACAGATGACCTACACTGGATTGGGAATTATTAATTTACATTTGGCTGACATGTCATGCCATTTGGAAATATACATTAGATTCTAAACCACTCTGAAAATCCAGATTTATTTTAGAAAAAATCAGGAGTGATGTCTGCAAAATTGAGAAGCATTTGGCCAGAGCAGATCATCAAAATTTAATAAATTTATTTAGTAACAAAACTCTGAAAAACTGTATACATTCTACACCCGATAACTCAGGAATTCAAATGACATTACAAGAATGATAATTAGGCTTTGCAATCCTTTTACACATATTTCCTGCAGTTACAAATTTATATTATTAGGCAAACATGTTCCTTAGAATCTGATATGCTCAGCTAAACAGAGTATCAGAGTGTTGGCTGCTGTCAAGTCATTCATTTTAATTTCAAATTCCACAGTGCTTATTGCATTTAATAAGTGATAAGCAAGGTAACAGCAAAATCTAAAGTTTACAAAATTATTTTAATTAATCCAAACCAGAGGATTAAGTAAAATGTTAGAGAGAACTAAACAAATGAATGATATTCGGAATAACTAAGTGCAAAGCAATTTATACATTAAGAAAATCTTAAGCTTCTTGCTTACCTCTGTCTCAAGAAAGGAACCATTAGTCATTGCAGTAATTCAGAGATATTTGCTTAATTTACAACTGCAGTCAGAGAGCAAACAAAACATTAGGCAGAATGATGAATAGCACAGAGTTTCAAAGTTCTTTTGTATAAATCAATAGTTTGGCATCATCTGGAACACTGTGTGTACTACAGCATGGTGCTGGGAGATAGATTAGACACACGATCCCTGCTTTTATGTATTATTCCAGCTTCTACCAGATTTTACAAGATCAAGAAAGAATCTGTGCCTACCGGAAGGCAATGTGTTGCCAGCACTAAGACAAATCAGGATGAAGGTGAACATTACCTAAATCTCCTGTTTCCTGTTCCAAGAAGATCCATATTTTTAATTGGTTACTTACCTCAAAACACTACATGGGGAAGAAAAGCCTGGAAGGTTCCTTGACCAAGATCAAGGAAAAAAGTCATTTGAAAAGAGTTTGAAAAGATTGAGGGATTTTTTTTTTTTTACAAAGAGCATTCACAGAATGAGCTATGATGACTGCATATCAAATAATGAATAGCCTACAGAAAATAAATGTCTGTTCTTCTGGACTTATACCACAATTAGCAAGACAGCACAATGATAATAAAAGAACCAGGGATTTTAAAAAACGGTAGGAGAAAATACTTCTTAACATGGTGTGTAATTAGACCGTGGGATTCATTTCCAATAACTTAAGAATACTAATACGGAAATTATGAAAGACTGCTCAGTCCTTTGCCTCAAAACGTAAACTCGACACTTACTATGAGAGGTCATTTTAGCAGAACGATATCTGATTTATGAGGATATCTTGTTACTGTATATACAGTGTAAGAGTGTAGTATGAGATACAGTAAAAGGAAAACAAATAACAACCAAAACCACCCAGATATATGACCCCTGAAGTACAGGAGATAAGAGACCAGACTTCTAGGTTCCTGACTGATGGCCCGTTGAAGGAATTACCCAAAACCTTGAGGAAATTCAAACTGAATTTTCCAACTGATAAAAGGCGGAAACAAGATTATCGTCAGCTTCAGGGAAAAAAAAGCAGATTTATTGGGGGATGGTTGAGGTGTCATGGGATTACATAACACTTACTATGGGACATTTAAAAGAAGAATGAAATTAATTAAAAGGAAGAGATCCAGGTGAAGTGGAGAACAAATGTGGGAAAATGGAAACAGGGATAAAAGAACTTCCCAACTATTAGCAAGCTGTCACTATTCTTATATGGACAAGCCTGCACCTGACTGCTGTCAGGTATCTTCTCAGTAAGCTTTATTCCTGACTGCTATGTGAGCGGGTTCTCCTCTGTGTTTGTGTGTGGTGTATGCATGCAGTCATTAGCAAACTTCAAGCCAGACCATGTGACAAGAGCCCTGGGTGGCAACAACTGGAGAAGGTGTTATGGGCCACAGAAGCCTGTTCTTTGGGGGACCAGCAACTGTAATAACTAGGATCTGGGGGCCAGCCTTGGATGAAAAATGTGACCAGGGTGAACTACTGGGCAAATCTCAGGGGTGAGGAGGCAGAGCATGTTGTGTTTCTGTGTGTGTGACACATTAGCAAAACCCTATCCTGATGCTGTCCGTGTTTATGTAAGTGTTGGAGGTGTCTCTGTGGGATGTGTTGAGCTGTGTGATGGTTGTGGTGTTGTGCATGCATCTGCATGTTGGGAGCTCTTTTTTTCCAGGTCAGACCTGCAAATACAAGGAGCTGCAGCCACATTTATCTGACTGGGACAGGAGAAACCTGAAGGTCCAGAAGCCCAACAGATCTGGAAACTTTTAACGTTCAGAGCACAATATGGCAAAAACTCTAGCCAGTTCTGCTCATGCTGAAGAACTTGTATTTCTTTAGAAGGCTCTGGTACTGGTTAACTGTCCAAGTCAGGCACAGGACTACATGACCCTCAGGCCTGACAATAAATACCGATTTCTTTCTGAAGACTTCCTGTGTGGAAAAAAAAAACCAAAACAGAAAACAAACCTCCTCTTAGCTACCAAAAGAAAACACATAGCATTGTGTAAGAAATATTCACACTAAAAAAGAAATTATATTGACTTAATTTCACTTTTTGCAATAAATAAAAAGAATGCAAGAACAGTTTGTGCTTAGTATTTGTACCATCCTTACCTATAAACTTCCCAGTTCCATTTCATTCTGACAAGCAGCCTGTAACAAAGAGATTATATTTACTGAGGTAAGTACCATGCATAAGGATCATATTTCATGCAAGTTATTTTTCAAACTTAATGTTATGTAGGTAGAAATTTTCATGGTCATAAAATTGAGTTAACTTAAGAGAGACCTATAAAAATTAGACTCTCTATATCAAATACAGTGGTGAAATGTCACACCAAAATCCATTGCAGTAGCCTGTGTAACTGTGTATATTCAGAGCATTGGTTCAACTCACTCTGGAATAAATACTGGTGAAAAAAATCATTCAGTGGTGATTTGACAGGTATAAAAAATGAAAATTTGTTGTAGTGTATTACATGTTACTACAATACCATGTTCCAGTTCAGCTAACCACTTAGGGAAATCAACATTTATGTCCACATTTTCGAAGCACATACTTAGATGAGGGACCATCAAACAGTGGAGCACTGTCTGGGATCATATAAACTATTTTTTATAAACAGGCAGAATTCTGTTGTCAGAGAAATATTTTCATATGAACATAACAGGTGCAAAAGTAGTATCTGTGTCAGGGAAATCCAATAACATATTTGCACCATTCTTTGCTCTGGTACCATCAGTAGTATCTCCCATGATACGACAGAACCTTTCAACATGCTTTAATTGCCTGATCTACATTTTCAGTGAAGAAGAAAGCTCTTTCCATAACGTATGAAAAGCTACTGTAATAAAAACCCGTAAGCCATTACTGACGACAACAGTCCAATACTAAGAGATTACAAGTCGAGGGGTAGGGTTTTTTGGTTGTTTTGTTTTTTGGGGTTGTGGGGGAAGCAGTGTGTCCCAAAACATTTTAGTCCCTATTGAAAGACTGTATACTGGAATGTGCAATTAGATAAAAGTGATGAATGACCACTTTTGGCTTCCATCCAGCTGCCAAATGACCACAGGCAGAAATACAGACATAATTTTCTCTAAGATTTTTTGCAATCTTGGTTTCTTTGTTAGTATTGCTTAAATAATACTATTTGTGATGATCTAATATGGGCATTTTTGCGTTTGTGTTAATCTGGGAACAAAATAAAGCATCTTAGAAGACTGCAACTGTAAAATAGCCAGCGAATCTTAAAATACAGAACTACTGGTTGCAGTGATACATACAGAGTCTTAGACCTCTAGATACACACAGCCCAGCCTATCTGTCTCTTTCTCTCTTTTTAAATATATAGCCATCTTAAAACTGTAAAATAGCTGCCACTAACTGCTATAAAATAGTTGATCATAAACTAAGCCACATTCAAACATCCAAATGAGATGTGAAATGCTTTGTAGTCTATTACTCAACCCATCAATTATACCAGTTCTCAGTATCTCCTGCTTTTGAAAGGCTAACTGCAAACTGTAAACTTCACCCACTTTATCTTTTGTCATCCTCAAAGAGAGTAGTGCTTCTTCAGATAGACCACATTTAATCTAAAACATTAGAAAGCTACATTTTTTTATATACTGATAGCTAAGACATCAATTTTCTGTCGAGTAGTTAAGTTTTACTAATTGCTGGTTATCTCTTCCATGCCTCTCACTTTTCCAGTCATCGCTCTTTCAATGTATACAAAGGTTTAATGGGAACCAAGACTTCTAAATATTTGAGGAGTGTCTACCCCAGACTTTTTTTTTTTTAATCAAAGATTAAAAGCTTATAAAAAAAAAAGATTAAAAGCTTATAAAATTATAAAAAACACACTTTTTTGTATAAAAATTTCAAACTCCATGTGATGTGTTAATCTTGGCTATAGGCCAAAAGCCCTCCCAACTGCTCTCATACCCCTCCCTGCCCCTCAAGAGGAAAGGGGAGAAAATAGCACAAGAAAACTCATAGGTGGAGGTAAAGACAGGGAGATCATTTACTGATTACTATCACAGGCAAAAACAGACTCAGCTGGAGGAAATTTAAATTATTGCCAAGTAAAACAGATTTGGGTGGAGAGAAATAGAAGTGAACGTTGTCTGCCAGATACTTGCTACCTTTTTGAAATATGCTTTCCCAGAGGTGCCACCACCTTGGCTGCAGGGCTCAGCTGTGCTCTGCAGTGAGTCTGATGGACCTGGCTGGATCTATCTGTGTCCAGCATGAGGCAGCCCTGGCCTCTCCTCACAGAGGTTGCCCTTCAGATCCCCTCGGCTACTGAATCCTTGACACGACCCAGTACAAGCTTGGGGAACAGGATATAGTCTGTATTTTCTCAAAATCTGAAAGGTTATCCCTAAAATTCTCAATGAGGAGAAACAGAAATATATGCTGGTACTATCAGGAGCTGACTGACTGCTAGTCAGGAATCCACACCCAAGAAACTGCAGTGGTCTCTTTCTACCTCCAAAATCTCCCTGTATCTAAAAATTACTCTCCTGCAAATTACTGAGACTTTCCTTTTAGCTATAAAAGATACAAAAAGATTGTTTGTTATATGTTGTGTTTCCTCACCATCTTCAAAGCACTTCCAAGTTGTATAGTATATAGACATAGCACTTTCATCCATGACAAAGAGCTGTCTCATTCTTGTTCCTACAGTAAATGTGAAGCTGTTAGGCATTCAATAAAGGAATTCAAAGATGAAAATTTGGGAAATCTGCAAGCAGAATCTATGAGAATCACATGCACTTTGTTTGCAATTTGCAGTACCCTGCATATGTTTAGTAATTTATTTGTGTGAATTTTCTTATAATGGCAAGAAACTTCAAAGGGAATGATTAGTCTCAAATATCAAAGAAGAATCACTGATATTAAAAAGATTTTATATTATTAGAGCAAATAATTTATTGTTTTGCAGGAAAAGTAAAAACATAGATTTTAGTCTTATCAACTGCAATTTTTTAAAATTAGTAATCTTCAAAATCTAAATTTAATCTGTGGTTATTAGCGAGTCTATAAATATTTTTATTTAGGACTGAGTACATTTTTCTCTTTCTCCCTGCTGTCCCACAGCAAGGACATTTCCCTTGTATCACTTTTATTACTATTTACTCGTGTTTTAAACAGCCAAAGACATTTCTTTAGGACCTGGATGCATGGTAAGAAAGTCAATGATATTCCTCAAATCATCAGGAAACAAGGTCATGGAAGGTACAAATGTACTGAACATATTGTCTGTTGAAAATAGGCTTTAAAATCAGCAAGCACATGGAATTGTAGATGCTAATATTCAAAAATAAATTATTACAATCAGTCCTCATTTATGAATTTTTTGCATGCAAGATCAGAAACAGCCATTCTTTAGGATTAAATACCCATCCACAGCAATCATTGCTCTGACAGCTAAATGAAGTTATACGTAAATTACTCTGCTGAAACTTAACATTTATATTAACAGGAGTAGTCCTTAAATTCATGAAAATTTGAAAATGTCCTTGAACTCTTTTTTCCCCCTCTGTTTTTTCACTTTGTACCTTAACACTCTGTAGCATATGCCAGAAAGATTTCCCCTATTCATTCAAATATCAAAATGGGTGGAGCTTTTATAAATCAAAACAAAAACTCTATTTAAATCCTCAAAGAAATCTCTATACATTAATGAGATTTTTAAATTAAAAGCTGGAATACTAGTCTAGACTAGAAATAATTATCTTGTTACCAAATAATGATGACTGCTGGAGAAATAAAAGCAAAACTGTTGCTTTCTTTTATCCCATTTCCCTTTCAGAGGCAGTTTAAAATTTTCCGTTCCAAAACACTTGAAATTAAAGCACCAGGCAGCATGAAAACATTTTTGGTCTCATTAATATGCCTTCCTATTCCCTCCTTCCAATTCAGGTCTTTTTCTGCCACCTTGCAGGTGGCTTCCAAATGTCACTAAGACTTTTTATCATTTCCTGTTTCCTACTTTTCTAGTTTCAGTGCCAATAGTGTAACTTTTCTTTCAACTCAGAAAGAGTTTAAGTCTTCATAAGCATTTCAGAATGTAGACAAACTTGTTTCATTAAAAAAAAATACTTTGATAACCTGTGAGAGAAAGAAAGTGTTCTTGGAAAACAGTATATTTAGAGGTGTCTGGAAATAATACAGTGCAAAAATCTGAAAGGACTCCCAGGCCACTAATTTCACACAGCACTATGCCATACCATTTGTATGTACCAGGTCAGGCAAAGAGTGAATCCAAGTTAAAAATCATAGAATCACAGAATAATTTAGGTTAAAAAGACCTTTTAGGATCATCAGGTCCAACCATTAAGCTAAGACTGCAAAGTCTATGACTAACCCACATCCCTAAGCATAACATCTATATGTCTTTTGAGTAACTCCAGGGATGGTGACTCAAACACTTCCCTGGGCAGCCTATTCCAATGATTGATAACCCTTTCAGTGAAGAATGTTTTCCTAATATCCAACTGAGACCTCCTATGGTGCAACTTGAGGCTCTTTCCTCTTGTCTTACCACTTTTTACATGGGAGAAAAGACTGTCATCCACCATGTAATTTAATTGTTAAGTATGCCAAACATGATTTCACTGTATAGAAGTACTCAGACAGTTTTGATAGCCCCCACAAATATAAGTGAATATCCTTGAAGTCCACAAAGAACATGGTGATTATAGGATAGCAGGATTTCTGAAGTGGCAAACAGAACAATGGATTCAGATGCAGAAGACTAACATTATTGACATCAACCCACCAGCCACCTATTGTTCACTCTAAAAACCATGAATTCATACTCAAATAGGTTCACTATTGGTGAAAGGATAGATTTTTCCTTTATATGGGACAGCAGAGACATAAAATGTAGTTTTTTGCTTAACTACTCTATCAGTCTTGCAAAGATATTTTGGGTGTAATAATAGAAAATAGGAAATTATCATATGACAACTACAACATTGTGGTGGTTTTGGCCCTGGCCAGAGGCCAAATGCCCACCAAGCCGCTCGCTCACTCCCCCTTCAGCCGAAAAGGGGAGAAAATATGTTTTCGGGGGCTCAGGCCCTGAGATAAGGACAGAGGGATCACTCTCCAATTATTGCAATGGGCAAAACAGGTCCAGCCCAGAATAAAGGAAAGAAAAGTGATTTATTACAACTACAACTAATACACCCAGTGAACCAGAACGAGATAAGTGTAAGACGCGTCCAGGTCTTAAAGCACCTTCCCCCCATCCCTCCCTTCTTAGCAAACCTAAACTTCAGCATGGTCTTACTCCCTTATTCCCTCCCCAAGATGGTGCAGGGAGGGGCAGGGAATGGGGAGTGGGGTTCCAGCGGTACCAGTTGCTTTCCTTCCCCAGATCTTAACACTTCTACTTCCCCCCACCCCTCGCCTCTTAGCACCCTTAGCTTTAATCATCAATTTCGCTCCCTTCTTCCCTCCCATTGCAGCACCAGGAGGGGCAGGGAATGGGGAGTGGGGGGTTTCAGTCCATTCTGCCTGAGCTGTCTTCTGTCTCAGCTGGGGGGAGGGGATGGGGGGATGGGACGGGACATTCCACACACACGTACACTCTTCCCTTATGGTGCCATGGGGTCCCACCCACGCAAGAGTTGTACCCATGAACTTCTGCAGCGTGAGTCCTTTCCATCGGGGAGTCATCTCCTCACCACAGGCCTCTCAGCAGGACTCCCTTCCATAGGGTTCTGACATTTGGGCCCGGGCTCCCCCAGCCTGGCTCCCCGCAAAAGTCACAAGTCCCCCGGCAAGCCTGCTGAGGCATGGATCAATCTCTTCACAGGGTGTAGATGTCTCTGCTCCCTGTCCTCATCCATGGGCTGCGAGGGGACATCCCGCTTCACCATGGTCTTCTCCATGAGCTGCAAGGGAAACTTTCTTTCCACATTCCTTTCCCCCCTCCTCCTCCTGGGCCTGGCCTTGGCTATTGGTGCAGCTGGTCACATCTTCCCACCCTGCATTCTGATGGCAAAATGCACCAGCCAGGAGTTTTTTTTCCTCGAATATGTGATTCACAGAGGTGCTATGAATCCTTCTATGATTGGTCAAAAGTAACTTTGGCCTTGAATTAGCTCTTGTTTACTGTTGGGAACTCACAACAAACTGTAACTGCTGCTTTGCAAAAGCCATCTAAGCAGCACAGCTACAGCAAACTGCAACATACATTTAGAGGAACATTATAGCAAACCTTTATTTTTATCTCAAGTCAATTTATTCATTGGAAACCAGAGCACTGACATTATTATAGGATTGTAAATAACCTCTTGCATCATCAGATGGAGTTTCCTACATTTGTCATTAGCTTTTTCAATTCCATCCAGAAACACATTTATTTTTCTACCACTACTGTCCTTTGGAAAGATGGTCCTGATTGTTTCATAACCTAGGAAATTCCTCTGACATTTAGTTTAAGTTTACCCATGGCCAGCACACACTTTTAATCTAACACCTGATTTGTGATGTTCAAAAATAACCATTGCTTTTCTATGGTCATACTGCATGTGTAATTATTAAACTTCAGGTTTCATCATATTGATTCTTAGGGATGTCCTTTGACTCATCAAAATGAACAGATCTTTTCTTCCTCTCTCATTTTCATCTACTCTGCTCAAGTTTATTTTGGATTTTCCTATTTATTCCTGAGTAAGTGGCCTTGAACTTTATTATTATATTACATCCAATTTCTGTTTCTTAAAGCTTCAAAGTAGCTGTTGAAATATCTTTATATCTGTACAAGATTTCACTAGCTCATTACAACTTCCATCAAGGTCATTTAGTAACATTGTTCAAAGGTCAAGATTTAGATACTTGCTGAGTTTAACAAATGCATGCTGTTGAGAAGGTTTTAGGCCTCAGCCAGCCCTCTTTGTATAAATCATAACAGAAGTAAAAAAACAAAACCCACCACCTCCTAAGATTCAACATTTTCTAGAAAAATCTAACAGCTTCATAATAAAAAATCAATAATGTTTTTCAGAAATGTGAAACAACTCTCATGTTTGAAATCTAACCCTAATTTTAGTATAGATCCAGTACTGTGAGCATAATTTGTCACAAGTACTGTATGTAGTTGAAATAATTCCTTTAGTTTATTCTCTTAATCACATTTGACTCATTCAATGTGTGAGAGGAACAGGATGGTTGGTAATTCTAATTTATAACTACCTAAGCCCTTTCAAAAGTATTCAAAAATATGCTAAATGCAAGTATGAGTATAGTTATCAAAGGCTTCTCTAGAAATGATGTAATTGTGGAAAGTCTCTAGTATCTCACTGTTATTTCCAAAGATGTGAGCCTGAGTTCCCCTCCGGAACCATGCTGAGAGCTGATCCCAGTTAAAACATGTATAAATATGTTTCAGTCATATTGTCTGGAGAATCAGACTACTACGTACAACATTAATTATCTAATTTCATTCCACACATTGGCTATAGAACGTAGCATTCCTTAATCATACTAGCCCAGTTACTATTTTTGACTTGCATACTCTGCTGAACCAGGACTGTTGTCTCAGCAGGTCTATTAGGATATTTTTTATTCTTCTGGTATCCCATACAAAAAATAATCAGTACTGGAATTCTCCAGTCAGCACAAGTGGCTTAAACAAATATAAAAACATGTTTAATACTGTGGAAATGTATTATACAGTACATATTACAAATTTACTCCAAAGCTTCATTTTTTCTTTCAGCAAATAGACTATAAAGCAACTTGTACTCAGAGCCCTGTGGCAGTTCAATTTTTATGGCCATAAAATTGTTTTGTTATTTTATTACCTTACTAGATGTGAGGAAGAATTTCTGATTGATGAGATTTTCTGATGTTCAATTAATTACATACAAAGATAGTGACAAGTTTGTTAGCTAGAGAATGGTAATGTCAAAAATTCAGGAGTAAAGCAGTAAGTGCAACAGAAAATCTGTGATATAAAGTTTATTGTGACCTTTCTCACCATATTGTGTTTATAGAAGAAATCAAAATTTGGGGGGCAAATTACTAGTTTTCTAGTGCAGAAAGCATGAATCTCAGTAAGCTTCTGTGTGAGCACTTCCCTTCCCTTCCTTCCCTTTCCCTTCTCCTCTCTCCTCCTTTCTTCTCTCCTTCTACATTATGAAAAGAAGGAATTTCCAGTCTTCATGAAAGGAATGGCAAAAATGTCCAAGTAAGAAACTTCTGAGATTTAATCAAGTACAATTCCAAGTATATATCAGTCAGCCTGGTAACTCAATGACTGCATTTACAATAGAAAATGTTGTCATTTACCAAGATCAGCTTGCATGAAACTGACCTGTATTGCTCTAAGTAACTCTTTATTTTCTCCAGAACATGGAGGATGCATGAAAACTGCTTAGTGAAAGTTATTCCAGGGGTGCTCTGATTTTTAAAGAACTGTTCAGAAGAAATTTGAGATGATCCATTTGAACAGCTTATTAATATCAATAATCACATCAGAGTGTAGTTGAACATTTCAAGGTACTGTCTGATTTAACAGACATAGACTTAGAATACAAATACATCTTCTAGGTCAATCAAGGCTAGTGACCAATACTGTAGAAAGTGACAGAGAAAATGAAAAGAGTAGAACAAATAGGTGAGGATTTTTCTGCAGATTTACTCCCACTCATTAGGGAAGTGTTGCTAGAAGAGCTGAAGGATAATTTGTGAGTGATCTTCAAAATCTGCTATGATTCTTGAAGAAAGTTTCAACAAGTTTATTGTCAATACATTCATCAAATTCATAAGAGACACTGCTTGTGCACCAAATCAAAGGGAGAAAAAGTGTCAGGAGGAACAGGCATTTTCTTAAAGAAATTACATTTAAGGCACTCATATAATCTATGACAGCTAAAAGAGGTAGCAAGTGACCTACTTCAATAAATCTGTTGCTCCTCATTGATTCAAAAGCAAGGGGAAAGCATGCAAAGAGTGAATGGAAAACAAAACCAACCAACCTCCTCTAAAATAATTGGAAGTTTATTTCATAGACATGAAATGAGAAGAAAAGGTTCTGGAAGAAGTGTAAGATCCTCCTTAGGCAGGATGCACTAATACAGGGGTGAGAGAACCATCATATATAATTTATATAAAAGATGAACTGTTGCTTATCCTAAGAAAAAGAAGGAAGGGCAACACTATTCAAGACAAATATAAGCTTTACAGCTAAAGAAGCCAATTTTTTCCTTTTTTGCCTGGTGGATATGAGAAGGAGAATACTGCAGCAAGAAAGATTCAGGGAAACTCTTTGGAAAAAATGTCAGTGCTTTGGAATACAAAGTCACACACGTAGACAGGAGAGACAGAGCAGGCAGGGCCATCACTGCCTTCGAAGGGCTTTACAAGCAGACAGGTAAAAGTCCGTCAGAAATGGCATAGTTAATACTGTGCCTTTGAGTGAGGAGCTAGCCAAGATTAAGTTTAGCACTATCCAATTTTCCTGTAACTCCCTCACCAGTGTCTGCTGTTCACACCGTACAAGCTTTCATGATCTTTGGTGGGTACGGTAGGTTGAGTTTTGAGTATCTTTAGAATAGACAATATAGCAGCCTCAAAGATATGATAAATTAGGAATCTGATATAGATGTGCTGCCTCCTTTATGCTTAACCTCAGCGCTACCTGGCATTAAGTTGCAAACTGTGAGATGTTTGTGTGTTTGCAGGGAATATCTGACTGAGACAGTCATAAACCATTGAAAATAAACCAGAACTGGTTTGTGAAGCAGAAAGCCTCATTTCAGGCTGTGGAAATCCCTTGTTTACTTTACCCTGCTTGTAAAATACAGGTGGTTATTTTTTTTTAATTTCTTGGGCATTTGTGTTGGGCATAGTGACCTTATTTCAGCAAAGTAGCATGGCAAAAGGATTTGATTTAAAAGCAAACCTTAAGGAAAAACTCTGAAGTACAAAAGATGCAAAGATAATATTTCTGACTCTTTTTCATCATTACTGGTTTTGTCTTTTTATGTTAAAAAATGAAAAAAATTAATAAAAATCATAACATTTGCAGCGGCTTAAAAATTTAATTCCATTAAGCTTTGGAAACTTAGAAAAATTTCTGGATACTTTTAAGCATTTATAAAAAGGCAAACCAACTTGACATTTGACTTTGCAAATCGTGCTAAAATGAATAAAAGTGCCTTGGGTGACAGAAGATCAGAAAATAAAAAATACTAAATGCAATTCTTTGAATTGCAGGTGGTGTTCTCTCTTGACTTATGTTGAGATCATACAGTCAGGTGGGCTTAGAAACCTAGAGAATTCATCCATCATTGCCTGGACCACCTGTGGCTTCCTGCTAGTTGGACTGTCACCCAGTCTTTCCATTAGTTAGGCTGAGTGCGCATACCTGGTAAGTAGTTTATGTTATCTACAATATATATGTATATATACAGGTCTGACCACAGATCACAGACACAGAGAACACTCACATGAACACCAACAGCCCCAATGGTCTCATCCTCCTACTCTCTCTGACTGATCAGGATGGAGTTCTGATGGTATAAAAATACATGTATGCCTTGTGAGCCCATCCAGCTTCTGCACCCCGATGCTTAGTTGACTCAGTAGCTGCCCCTTGATCCCAGTCTTCCCTGTTGCTGGCATCTGGACATATGAGCCCCCAAGGCCTCAGCCCTGCTGCAGTGTCTGGTACAGATCCCCTTACACTCACCCTCACTCACCCACATGAATCCACTACCTGTGCTTTTACCCTTAGAGACACAGATATTTTCACACCCAGAGGTGGTCCTTAGAGGCTCACTCATCTCCTGGCTCCCAGGAAACTTCCCCTACTTGATAGCTAATCCAGTTTGAGGTTTGCTAGAGGTCACACACTCACTTGCACATCTGCATTGGCCCCCATATACACACAGACCAAAGACCCCCTTATCAGTAAAGAATTGCAGTTTTATAAGGACATGGGACAAATTGAGGTGATCAGGCACAAGGCATGGACTGAAAAATGTATCCACAAACTAGTTATATGAAAATATACCCATTTATTTCCTTATCCCTCCATTTCCCAAACATGTTCCTATGCACATCAACAAAATCCCTGCCTTTTTCTGCCTCTGGTTCCTCCCCTAAACATCATATAATAAGCTCTCTGCATCCTAAAAATGCTCTTTCCTTGCATCATATAACATAACCCACATTCCCTGGCAGTAACCGGTCCTTATTCTGAAAGGTGATTCAGAGCTTCTCCCAATGGGTTTTTGTGACAGGTCTTATGAGCGGACAACAGAGCTGATAGCTCTACTGAGAAACCCCCAGGAGGGGCCCAAGCAAGGTGTATACTCCTTTAGAGCCCTGGATTTCTGTCATGCCTGTCATTGTGCCCCTATGCTCCTCTGGTTTTGTCAAGATGGTGGCTCTTTTGTTCCTGATGGTATGGAAGCAGCCAGGGCAGGTTATTGAGTTTCCATTGTTTTTCTGTTCTTGCTTTGTTTGTGCAGATAAACTTACCACTTAACAATCATTAAGTTATTCATTGGCTCAAAATTACCTAAGGATCAAATACAACTTTCAGGGAAGGAAAGATTTATGGATATATTCTAGTGTAGTCCTCTCTGCTTTTATGAAAGGTAACAGTACTAATGTTTTCCTAAATTACTTTGATTTTCATCTAAGCAAAAGGCTTTACCTGTAAATATGTATAGGCCTATCAGATGCTGAATTTCCATATAATAAAATGGAATTTTTTTTATTTTATTGAAGATAGGATGACCTAGGAAAAAAAGGTAGAATTAAATAGGCATTTCAAAACTGTTTTCACTCTCTTAATCTCCATTCCACTTTAAAGAGTTTTCAGAAATCATCTGCAGTTCATTAAAAACACACATCAGTCTCCTTTTCTCTTTGCTAGCAGCAATATTCCCAGGGAAACATGATGTAAATAGCTCCTTGCCCCTACTGGCATACTTGCTAACTCTGCCAAGATTTCCTGGAGTGCAGAGCATGAGTTATTTTTAATCTAATATCTTTCATTTATGCTGGATTTCATAGCAGAAAATTCACCTTAGTTCATCTGAGGAAAGCATACCTTGTTTAGCATCTGGTACTTATCATCTACACTTCTAAATCGAGATTGTCCCTGTGATATCTAAGAGAATCACAAATGTATTAAACTAACAGAAGGAGATCTCTTTATCTTTCCCTCCTCGCCTTCTGCATTTCTCTTGTAAAGGTTACTTTTTTTTAAAAAGGAAAAGTTCTGCTTTGGTTTATTACTTGGTACATTAACTCAAGAGATTTTTCTGTTGTTGCTTGGAAACAGTTGGAATGACGGGGTCGGGGGGGAGGGCGGATTTCAGACTGTGCAAGCAGGTTTAGATATGTTATCTCTGATTCTGCCTACCTTTCCCTGTCACCTGATCCTAATGCCAAGACAAAATCCTCAGGTATACAAGAAACTGTCCCATTTGCTATGCTTCCTTTTCCATGCGCTAAGGTACACCTCACATTTTTCTTTTTTCCTTTCACTGAAGAGAGGAAATAAGAACACCAAATTCACTGTGGAAGAAACTAGTGGAAACTGTGCCATTACAGTGATCACAGTCCTGGTCATTTATGTATGGATAATTATAAATGTTTATAACACATTAATAGGCAATGCAAGCACTGTGCACAGTGACATTAAATAAGAGGTTATTCATAATTTCAGTGCTATAGTTTCTTCAATACCTGTGATTGGTGTTCTTGAACTTCATTCACTATATGATTATTCAACTCGTCCATATGCATGACAAATGTATTACAAAAAAACAAGATACTGGCTAAAGTGTAACATTTATTGCATGGAGAAACTCCTTTTAATGCATATAACTGTTTCTGTTCTATGCTTACTGGAAAAAATTACATGGTTTAGCAAAGCTGGTTTTGATCTCAATGTGAAAAGAATTTCAGCAGCTCCATTCCCTTAATCGGATTTGCTATGCATTGTAAACCAAGCAGTGCCTTTCACTCAGCTGCAAAAATAAGTCAAGCTTTAAAAATGGTGCAGCAGCATATATTTGCAACATGCACTGAAAGTCAGCAGCAGGCCTGTGCAGGGTTGGGTGCTACAAAGTACCAAACATCCAGAGATGCACCTGCACGATTCTAAATATGTTCTTACTCCCACCTGGATGTGAATTGCCATATAAACTGAGTTATATGTGTAAGTGCTCTGCTGAGTGACTGTAAAGGTTTCAAGTCTTCATGAGATCAAGTCCTAGGAAAGAAGTAGTAACTTCTTCCAATTCCTTTTTCAACTAAGTGTAACAGCATGCAAACTTTAACATCATATAGAAGATAGATGTTGTATTTGAAGGACTTTGTGTATACATGAAAATGTATATCTACTATTGAAATATGAGTCTTATTTCATATTTTATGAAGTGTTTATTTAGAAGTGTTTATTCTAGCATAATACACTACAGCATCTTGCCTCTGAGAGAGCTAGGACACTTTAAAACAAACAAAATTGTGTGGGCACATCGGTCAATCACCACTGTGACCAAAATATTTGCTTTAGCAAATAGTGCTCTATTAAATTTCAAAGTGAAATCTTCAAATTTGAAATTTTAGAAGAAACCTGTCCTTCTTTCTTCCAAGCCTATTTGGTTTAAAAATAAAAAGCTGACGATGGCTTTGAAGTCCAGAATTAGATGCATGAATTCTTGTGCTTGCTCTAGATTTAGGCAACACTGAGAACATATTTGCTACTTACTATTACTTATTCAGACCGATAGTTCCTTTCACCTTTGACTAATTCTATTTTAGCTAGCGTAAAATCATTCCTCTCCCTTTGCAGAGTCCACAGTCTGTCACCTAAAAGGCCTGACAGTTTTTACACATTTGCATGCAAATATTCACGCTATCTCATTGCAAGATATATTTGTTTTCTCAAATTGTGCTTAAGCAGCTCTTGATGCTGCTTTTCCCTGAGATTTTTCCAGTTGTAGTTTTTGTAATAGCAAGGGTAAAGTAAATTCCTATTTCTAGTATAGATATTTGCTTAATGAATATTAACTTTGGTAAATGAGTGCTTGCTTAATTGAGTAACACAAAGGCCAGATATAATTAAGCGTAACAATAAGATATGTCACCTGCTTAAAAATAAGAGCCATTAGTTCAATGTTTAGTTTCTTGAAGTATGTTCTCAACATTGGATGATTATACTGCTGCTTCTATACTGTGGGCATCTCAAGATTCAGTTAATTTATAAAGCCTAGAATACTATTTCATAATAGACAGTTTATGGAGAGAACAAAGCAATTCTTTTTAATAAGGAGATGAAGTAGTTCCTTTCAATAAAGAAGAAACTTCAGTCTGGATTCTGCCTTGGGCTATATGTAATCTCCTGCTAATTCCATCATATTTAAGTGTTCATGGATATGACTGCAGTATGCATAAGTGCTACCTGTAAGAATCTTCAAGAACTTCTGTAGGAGGAAAGAAAGGTTACAGCATTAGCAAAAGACTTCTGGCACTTGTGTTGGCTTCATCACTGACTTAAAAGTTGAGCTGCTACGAGTTATGTAAAGACTAAGCCAAAACAAAGATCTTTGCTCTCAAAAAAGCATTGTGCAGACTAAGCAAACTTCTGTGGTCCAGAGGACCTCAGGCTAACACCACCACAAGGTCAAATTATATAACCTAGTGAGCAGTACCCAACAGTCCCTGAAACATCTGTAGTTCTTCACAGTGTGTACAGCTTGAAACATTTTAACCTCTGTTCAAGTCCCATCCAAACTCCATTAGGACTCAGAATATAAGCAGACTAATATGTAAACCCGCTGACCTGGTCAGCACCAGCAGAGCAGCACTAATACCCTCAAGAATAACCACACTTTTCAGGAAGTGTGGCTGAAGCAAGTCAGGAGACAGAGTAGTAGTGGAGATACGAGAACTCGAGTGAGGTCCCACTTCCATTCTGTTTGAATTTATCAGCAAATCATGCTTTTGTATATGTGTGCAATAACAGCACAGACGTATAGGATTGATTTATCCAGACTATCTTCTACTGGGTACTCTCCTGTGAGATGATCATTTGAATCCCCTCAGGCTGAGGAAAATACTAGATCTGGCCTTTCCAATTCACAAAGTGCAAAATCTTTCTTTTATTGATTAGCTAACATTTTAATTTTTAAAAGAAGCACTTTTTTTAAGATGACACATTTAATAAAAGATTTTTCAACTTGTGCTATAGCTGAGGTTTAGAGCGCATAACATTTCGGATTATGATTATTCAGAATATAAGCTTTCAGATCACTTTTCTGAGGTCCTTAGGATTTTGGATTCCAGTATTAGAAGACTCAGTTTTCAGACATCAGGGTATTTTCTTTGTCTAATACCTACTAAATATTAATATCTATTAACTGATTATGTCATGTTCATATATCACAGCATAAGAACTTCCCTTTATTGTCTACAAGCCCCTTTTTTTCCTTTGCCCTGAATTAAAATCTGTGCTTTATTTGTAACTTTGATTGCACAGGAAAGTGAACTTAGGCTTTGGTTATTGATGCAAGATGTTATAAGAAAAGTTATTTTATTATATAAAAGATGGAAAAGCTTTGCTTTTTCTCCAATACATAAAGGTAAACAAAAATGAAATATTTTGTATCATCTGAACATAAACATTTTGTCCATCATTAGAATTAAATTTATCTTATCTTAAAATTAAAGACACTAAACTTTTAAAAAAAACATAGAATAATGAAAAGAGGAAACAGTTTTGAACATTGTAAACACACCATTTTGTTCAATGTAAGAATTGAAGAGAGCAGGAACTGACGTCAAATTACTTGCAATACTCAAAGTGAATTTGTAAATATTTCTCCTTGCCTCAATATCTTTTGACAGTGGGAGGGGAACTGTTTACAAGGGCATGTAGAGACAGGACAAGAGGTAATGGCCATAAATGGAAGGAGGATAGAATTAGAATAAAAACATTCTTCCCTATGAGGGCAGTGAGGTCCTGGCACAGGCTGCCCAGAGAAGCTGTGGTTGCCCCTTCCCTGGCAGTGTCCAAGGCCAGGTTGGATGGGGCTGTGGGCAACCTGGTCTAGTGGGAGTGTGTCTTCCCATGGCAGGAGGGCTGGAACTAGATGATCTTTAAGGTGCCTTCCAACCCAAACCAGTCCATGATTCTATGATTCTTCTATAAAAAAAAAAAAGAAAAAAAGAAAAAATATCTGCATGGTGCCCATCACAATTCATTGAATGAAGAAAGGCAGGTTGATCTGAACAGCAGATAGAGCTAGTACTTACATGGCTCAGTACTTATTTATGGTTGAACTGTAAGACAGAACAAAGTGTCTTGCAGTCACAAGAATAATCATTTTTTTTTTTCAGAAAGCCAGTAAAATAAATTTGTATCAGCCAGGGCTGCTTATATATGCAGTACAGTTATATTTTTATTTAAAGAACCCAAAATAAATTAACAAAACCCAACAACTAAAACCCCAGAGTTCAGTAGTGAGTGCAGTTCAGAGAAGTGCTTATTTGCATTTTCTTCCCTTTCCACTCTCTGGTGCTAAGGATCATTCTTCATGGTTCAGGAGCCATGAAGGAACTCCAGGGCTAGATGGTTTCAGTAGTGCTCAAGGCATTTGCCTGGAGAATGAAAGCTGGAGATTTGGATGAAACCTCTTGAATTCAAGCCTCTCTCTTTCTAGGCAAATTCTACTTGTACATTACACTAAGGATGGCCACTATCCCTCCCATGATCTTCATGATCTTTAACAGAAAACAACTGACATAAATCTATACTAATATTTTTTACTCATTCAGGGGTACCAGGGAGGAGTTTCTGGTTAACTAACCTTATTTCATGTGGTCATTTATGTCAGTATTGAATGCCTGTTTTGTATACACTTGAAAATCCCTGAAATGTATCAACATTTTGCAATCCCAAACAGCATGAAGTTTAACAAGGGCAAGTGCTGGATTCTGCCCTGGGAAGGGGCAACCCTGGCTGCACATGCAGACACTGGAGGCCAGACATGCTGAAAGCAATTTGGGGGTCTTGGTCAACAGCAAGTTAACCATGAGCCAGCAGTGTGACCAGGTGTCTGGTCCAGGCAGCCAGGAGGGCCAACCGTATCCTGGGGTGCATCAAGCACAGCACTGCCAGTGGTCTGGGGAGGTGATTGCCCCTCTCTACACTGCACTGGTGTGGCCTCACCTCAAGTACTGTGTGCAGTTTTGGGCATCACAGTACAAGAGGGACACAAAAATATTAGGGAGTGTTCAGAGGAGGGCAACGAGGATGGTGAAAGGTCTGGAGGGGAAGTCTTATGTGGAGAGGCTGAAGTCCCTTGGTTTGTACAGCTTGGAGAAGAGGAGGCTTAAGGGAGACCTCATCATGATCTATGGCTTCCTGATGAGCAGGAGCGAAGGGGTAGGCACCAGTCTCCTCTTTCTGGCCACCACTGATAGAACCCGAGGGAACACTATGAAGCTGAGGCAGGGGAGGTTTAGACTGGATATTAGGAAGAGGTTCTTTCCTGAGAGGGTGGTCAGGCTCCGCAGGGAAGTGGTCACAGCACCCAGCCTGGCTGAGTTCAAGAAGCATCTGGACAATGCACTCTGGCTCATGCTCTGACTTGTGGCTGGCCCTGTGTGGAGCCAGGAGTAGGACTTGATGATCCTTATGGGTCCCTTCCATCTCAGGATATTCTATGATTCTATGATCATACAATTATTTTCTCCTGCGTATAAATCCTGGTGACTTTAAGTTAATTCTTAATGATTGAACTACAAACAGTTTTTAAAATCATTTTTTTAGGAGGTTGCCATAAAGTAGAATAAAATTCTTTAACCCTTTCCTGACTCTCAAAACCCATAATGATACCTAGCTTCATTCTCATGTTTAAATGAAAGTTATTTATAATACCTAAAATGTTCTAATGATTACTGTAATCATGATAAAAATTACCAAAGCTGCAAACTTAGATCTAATTCAAAGCCCATTGAAATCCCTGAATGAATTTCATTCTCTTCATTGATATTTGGATCAGACCTCCTGATATGAGGAATAATCACAAATAATCAGCAAGAGAACAAAAATAAACCTGCATCTCATGAATACAGGGTGAAAGCTACCGTGCATAATGTGAAAATGCAAGTAGGAAAAAAAAAACCCACAAATGGGAAATCCTGAACCGCATGCTCAATCAGATCATTTCAATGATATACTTGCTGGTGACCTTCCACTAGGTGATAAGCATAATTGGAAAATGAAATGCATTATGCATTCTAGTGTATAGTCCAAAAGCTAAAATTTCCCCTTTGTCCATCAATCATTTGTTCACTTGGGGAAAAGAGCAATATTTGATAGTTAATGTGCTAGTATGTGATTCCATACGTACCTAAGATCTGTGAATTTTACCTTAAAATATATAAACATGGTCCAAATAACGTCTTCAATAATTTTTAAATCTATTATTTGCCCTCTTCACTCTAAATGTGTACAATATTCAGTGGAAAATTCAATTGTGCTTCTGTCCTGATAAAGACAAAAGCTCTTCCATTACCTCAAATTCTTCCCTTAGGACTCAGAAGCTGTCAGATTCGTGGTTTTGTCTAGATTTCATCGTCATCTAGAGACAACTTTATCAATGCCAGTAAGGTAATTTTCCCTGTAACCAGTGCTATCCCTACTGCTACATTTTTATGTAAGATATGTAAGTATATTTTAGTATATATTTCTCTTTCAATCATTATTTCTTTTTCATTTAGATTTCTACGCCTTTCATTGAATAGAGATTTACTAGTTCCTCTTAAATTAATCTGACTTTAGTCATCTAGTTAGTCATCGAGCTTTATGACTTAGGTTTATTGACCTTTACTCACTAGATAATTATACCTTTTATCATAATTTTGGACATTCTGTACTGCTCTTTAAATAGATATTCCCATTTAGATAACTTACATAAAAAGGAATGAAAAATTCAGTCTGAAAGAGAGGATTAGAAAAGAGAGATATGTCACAAAAGGCAAATTTTACCATGTTTGCATTAAGTTTCTCAAATTAGTACTTCGTTAGAAAAGTCCACTGCTTGCTAATTTATAGCTGAACTGAAAGACTAATGTATGATAGGCAGTATCAAAGCCCAGAAGGAGTTATTCCTATCTTGGAGGTTATTTATATAGTTTCAGACAGATTCTAGATCTGTGTAGTGAAAACCTTTACAGAGGATTTCCTAGGTGTGCTGTTATTCAAATTTTACTGTTTTTTTAATCCCAAATGACCTTAATGTTCAAAATTGTTCAACAAGGACAATGATTATGCTATCAACTACAAATATTGAGAAATATCAGTCATTCCATAAGAAGGGAGAAAGATGTGTATCACACCAGGTTTTTTTTATTAGAACATATATAAATTTTAAAGTTCTGTTTTCTTCATCATTATCCTGCAAGATGAGAATCACTTGCCTCCTATTTTAATATAAACCCCTAGTTATTTATGAGGATTAATGATTTAAATATTCATTATACAGCTTATGACAGTAGCTACTGATCTTGAGGTGCTTATTTTTTTATGTTTACTGATTATTGTGTGATTTTGTTATCTACACAGATAAACTATGTATCACTAAGGCTATTTTGACAAAAGATTAGAAATAAACTGTGCACATGTATATACAAAAAGTAGGTTCTGGAAGTAGGTGCTAAGGATCACAAAAGTGATAGACTGCAATCAAATATAATGATTTTGTGGCAATGTACAACTATGTACAAAATAAGTTTATGTAACTGCAGGGACAGGACAATAAAACTTTTACCTGAGCTACATTTCAACAGAAAGCACAAATGCAAAACTTCTATTGATTTCAGTAGTATATTTTAGCAATCTACTCAATACAAAGTATTTTAGTCCCAGAAGATACTATCTGGGATGCTTAAGATTTAATTTAGTAATATGGTGGAGGTGTTTGTCGTCTTGTTTTCTGATTATGTAAGAAGGATCTGTTGGCAAGATGAGCAAACTATTTTGGCATTATGTATAGAAATTAAAGTCTGCAGCTCAGTAAAGACAGCCATGAATGTCTTTTATGTAAGTGATCCCATCAGTTTCTGTGAAACTGTGCATATGCACAGTTTGACTATAAAGTAGTCCTGATCTCAGGATCATGAATCTTTTTGATTCATGTATTTTGAAAAATCTGTGCTAATAAAAACAATATAACGACGTTAGTCTATTTTAATAGTTTCTTTTGGTTCATTTAGACTGGTATTTAATTAATGCACAGTCTAAGGTACCTTGAATTCTGTCACAAAATTTGAGCTTTCAGGAAGGCCATGTTCTTCGTATGGACCTCATACAAAGGACTGACCCTGTATGGTAGCAAATGTCTTCTGCTACCTGCTTTCAGCACCTGGCTGCATGGTGATCCTTGCCAAAAAATACAAAATAAATAAATAAATATGTATTATATTTATTTCATATATATATATATGAAATATATATATATATATATTTCATATATATATGAAAGAAAACAATGTAAATCAGCAGAAATCTCAGAAAATGAGTTTCACAATCCACGTTGGTTCCAATGAGTACTAGGGAGAGGGAAGAATTTGGCAAGGCTATAGTGCTGCAAGGGTGCAAATCACATATTTGTCATGGCAGTTTGCTTTTTTGCCTTTTGATGTGTCACATTTCTAATTTTTCATTAAAAAATAAATGCTCTGTCATTATTTGACAGTGAGAAAAATTGAAATAAAGGCCAAAAGCATAATAGGTCACAGAAATTAATACCAATTTAAGACTTCAAGAGCTTCAAATGTTTCAATATTGTTCATTCACCTATGGTACAGAGAAAAGAATCACTCTTCAAGAAGTTTCCCGTACCTTAGTTCCACAATAAAGAGTAGGTTAATTTTACTGTAAGAGAGTGAACTTGCATGCAACAACTCAAATTCAACCTTATGTACAAGGCTTATGTCTGTTATTGCTTTAAAACTGCTTATTGGAATGTATGTGCACATATGAACGTGCATATGTATGTACATCTTATTTAACAGCATAGCAATTAAAAAGAATTGGAAATAGAGAAGTTTGCTTAGAAGGACTACGCTCATGTAGGGGACCTAGTACTGCTTTCTGCATGTTCATATCAACACATTATTTTCAGTTTTAAAAAGAAACAGCACCACCTTGTATCCTGAAATAAAGCTACAGCTATTCAGTGTCTTAGTGGCTATGCACTATATACACATCCGTAGAAACATGATTATTCACAAAAAAAGTATGTTTTTGTATTAGAAATTTCAAAATACAACATGAAGCCTTAAAAGATCAGTTCAAGACATGTCTATTTTTAGAAGAATATAATTAGAGGGAGTTGTATGACTATTTGAACTAAAGCATGTTTCTTCTCATTACCAAAGGCCCTTGAATTTTTTTGTTTGTGAAAGAAAAGATTAGGTTCAATTTGCATTATCCACAGGATCATACTACTTAGTTTTGTTATCTAAACAGTGATAGATGTTGATGAAAATGCTTCCAAAAAGGTCTGTATAAATTATTCATCAACTATATTCATTAGCTAATACTTGCTCTGCTGCATTTTAAATATTTCTCATTGAAAGCAAAGATAGTATAAAATGATGTAGGTAACCAGCTGTTCAGTACTGAGCAAGAAAAACAAATTTTTATGTAGTCCACCATTGAAAAATTACTTGTACAAATTATATAATGAAAAATTGTTGATGTAAATAAATTACAATCAATTCATAAATGATAATTTTAAGAAAAAATAATTATATTTGTAATGAGAAGGGTTTGCAACTAATTTTTCAAAGTAGTTCTTAGAGAGAACTGTTTCCTCACTCATCAGTAGTGGGTCATGGTTGCTAAGACAAGGATAGTTGGAAAACTGCCCTTCAATTAGATACACTTTCTAAAGTATTGCATTAGTCAACCAAACTAAAAATCCCTTACAGAAGTGGAACTCATTAAAATTGCAGTCAAGTACCGTGTCATGTCTTGTTTTGTTTCCTCTCCATTGCTTACAACATCCTGCAGAAGGCAGGAGAGAAATTTTCTTTCACTACCGATTTTGACTTTTCTATTTCTAAATACTGATTTTTCCCATGTCACTCATCTTCCAAGCTTTAAGGGCAGGATTTGATTGCCATTAGAGGTGACTGAACTACTGAAACAAAATGTAATCATTTCTAACTCTCAGAAAAGAATGCAGGTCTGACCTCTACTGTCCCTAATACTAAGATTTTAAAATCTCAGTATTTACATAAAAATATAGATAATATGATGCTTATAAATGCAGTTGGACACACACTTAATGTACAGGGTTTTCCGAAGCATCATTTACATGGGAATCCATGTAATATGTAAGTTTGAACTTGAAGGAAGGACAACGCAGCTGGAATCATGATATCAACATAACTGCAAATGCTGGCATTTTATTTTCAGAAGGCAAGAAGTGGTCAAAATTAATTGAATAGGAATATTGCTGTGTTAGAGACCCATTCAATTCACTAGGGGAAAAAAAAAAGTATTTTGATTTCCCAGCTTGCAGAAATTAAAAGAAAACTGATGTGGGATATATGCAATCAGCTCAATTGAACACAGAAGACTCCTGGAGAACTTGGCATCATTTATAAATCATGCAATTTGAGAGATTAATGGGAAAGCAGTAGACAACATGAAAAGAAATATTAAAGCAATGAAGGAGGCTAAACACTGTGAGAGAGTTGCCTGGAGGAAAAAAAAAAGGAAGATATATAAAATTAACATTTTTATAAAAAATCAGAAGAGCAAGAGTTGTCTAAACCAGAGAATAATTTCAGATCCTTCCAATGTTAGTTGGAACTACAGCTACATAGGTCTTCCCTATTGTTTTCTCTATTTTCTCTTCACATGATTGGGACAGAATTTTATTTGGTTTTAAACTTTCAAGCATTTTAAGAAGGCTTAAGCTGCCTTTGAGACAGCTGTTGTCACTCGATGTGCTTGAATTCATGCTGCCCCTCACTGCTTTGCCTCAGGACCCAGACATGAGCTTCCTCTCATGTAGAACAACTTTTTATGAGCTGCTCCACTTCCTTTTCCAATGGAAATAGATGTGTTATCCCAAAACAATGCAAAACTCTCTATAGTCTCCATAGAATCCATAGCTGTTGTCAGAGAAATCCTAAAACATGCCAAGAAGATAAAAAACTTTTACCAAATATAATAACAATGACTAATGAAACACAGAAAGAAAAACCCTGCCATGTGGGATTTTCTCTCCTTTTTGTGTGAAAGACAGGGAGCTAATGCATTCAACTATGAGAAGATGGCTATCTTTCTGATTCCAGGACTTTTCACACAGTGATTCCAATAGGTGTTGAACAATATTTAAAGGAGACGTATTTCCTTTAGAAATATGAGAAGGTTGCTACTAATAAAGCAGATAGTTGCCATCATGATGGCAAAGTGTCTTTCCTATCATGCTTTTTCATCATATTTTTATCTACTCCTTTTTTCTTTTTTTTTTTTTTTCCTCCCCATGTGGTAATATTTTTCTGTTTCTTGAAACATATAAAATATGCATTTGTAAATGCATCCCTAGAAGCAACTGATGAAGATACTGAACAGTAATTGACTGTGCCCATTTCATAACATTTTTATAAAGTAAAAAATAAAATGCAGTTGGACACATTTAACCACATTTTTGATTTAAACATACCATGGTAATTCTACAATTCAAACTCAGCAGCAACTCAGCTTCATAAAGAGACTGTTGCAGTTTGCTGTAGCTGTGCTGCTTAGATGGCTTTTGCAAAGCAGCAGTTACAGTATGTTGTGAATTCCCAACAGTAAACAAGAGCCAATTCAAGGCCAAAGTTACTTTTGACCAATCATAGAAGGATTCATAGCACCTCTGTGAATCACATATTCGAGGAAAAAAACCTCCTGGCTGGCGCACTTTGCCACCGGAACGCAGAGTGAGAAGATGTGACCAGCTGCACCAATAGCCAAGGCCAGGCCCTGAAGGAGAGGGGGGGAGGAATGTGGAAAGAAAGCTTCCCCTGCAGCTCATGGAGAAGACCATGGTGAAGCGGGATGTCCCCTCACAGCCCATGGATGAGGACAGGAAGCAGAGACATCTACACCCTGTGAAGAGATTGATCCACGCCTCAGCAGGTTTGCTGGTGGACTTGTGATTTTGCAGGAACCAGGCCGGGGGAGTCCGGGCCCAAATGTCAGAACCCTATGGAAGGGAGTCCTGCTGAGAGGCCTGTGGTGAGGAGATGACTCCCCGATGGAAAGGACTCACGCTGCAGAAGTTCATGGATACGACTCTGGCATGGGTGGGACCCCACGGTGCTGTAAGGGAAGAGTGTGTGCATGTGTGGAATGCCCCCCCCCAGCTGAGACAGAAGACAGCTTGGGCGGAATGGACTGAAACCCCCCACTCCCCATTCCCTGCCCCTCCTGGTGTTGCGACGGGAGGGAAGAAGGGAGCGAAATTGATGATTAAAGTTAAAGGTGCTAAGAGGCGAGGGGTGGGGGGAAGTAGAAGTGTTAAGATCTGGGGAAGGAAAGCAACTGGTACCACCGGAACCTCACTCCCCATTCCCTGCCCCTCCCCACACCATGTTGGGGGGGAAGAAGGGAGTAAAATTGTGATGAAGTTTGAGTTTGCTAAGAAGGGGAGGGGTGGGGGGAAGGCACTTTAAGACCTGGACGCTTCTTACTCTTATCTCATTCCAGTTCACTGGGTTTATTAGTCGTAGTTGTAATAAATCACTTTTCTTTCCTTTATTCTGGGCTGGACCTGTTTTGCCCATTGCAATAATTGGAGAGTGATCCCTCTGTCCTTATCTCAGGGCCTGAGCCCCCGAAAACATATTTTCTCCCCTTTTCAGCTGAAGGGGGAAGTGAGCGAGCGGCTTGGTGGGCATTTGGATTTTAGCCAGGGCCAAAACCACCACAGTGACCCACTCTACCTATTTCAGTTAAAAAAAATAAGGTACCGGGGTATAATAAATACCTTTTCTGTGTATTTTTTCACAATTCTTAATTACTTCTTCCATGTATCCAAAAGAATATATAGAGAGAATTACATTTACAGCATCATTAATATCTAGCCATGTTTCTGAGACTAGAAATAAGCATTTCCAGTTTATATATTTTGGAAAATGAAACAATTTCTAGAACATTCCATGATATGTAGGTGTGGTGGTTGAGCCCTGGCTAAAGGCCAGACACCCACCAAAATCAGGGGAGAAAAAATATAACTGGGCCACTCAAGAGAGAAACTCATTAATGGCGCGGGCAAAACAGACTGAACACAGAGTGCAGAAGAGAAAGGTATCTAATTTATTACACCACGCTTAAGAGAAACAGTGAAAAAACCAGAGTCAGGAGTGCAACAAACAATCTTGAAACAAATGCAACCAGGCAAACATATTCCCCCCCCCCACTCCTTCCTTAGCAGACTTTAGTCAGAAATTTGCTCCCTTCTTCCCTCCCGGTCGCAGCCCAGGAGGGGCAGGGACTGGGGAAAATGGGGGTCTCGGTAACACCTTCCCCCCACCCCTCCATTCTAAAGCAGACTTCCCTTTTAGTCATGATTTTGCTCCCTTCTTCCCCACTCCTGCTCGCAGCACAGGATGGGGGGCAGGGACTAGGAGATGGGGGTTTCGGTCAGTCCCTTGCAAGTTGGTTTCCTTCTCGGCCGGGATGGGGACATCCATTCCACACAACCTCCCACTGCTGCACCGTAGGATCTCACCCACAAGAGCCAGTCCTCCACGAACTTTCTCCAAGGCAAATCTCTTCCCACCGGGCTTCATCTCTGCTCTGGCAGGCAGCAATAAATCACAGTGTCTCTCAGTCCCAGTCCTCCACAGGGCTATAGGCCTCCTCCAGCAAACCTGTTTTGCTCATCTCTGTAGGTTGCTTGTGCTGGCAGGGGCTCATCTCAACGTAAGTCACGGCATCTTCTCTATGTCTCCATCTGCTCCATCCCGCGTGAAGCCTCCCACTGGCTGCAGGTCGCGTCTCTGCCTCTTTCATGGGTTCTCTCCACTGGCTACTCCCCAGGCTGCAGGGGCATCTCTCTCTCTCAGGCACCTGGGGCGCCTCCTCATCCAGCCTTCCAGGCCTTTTGTGTCTGCCAACTGCTTACATTTATTATGCAAATATATATCACAATGCCCTTAACAGGCCAAAGTTGAGGTCTTGTTGGCACTCCATTCTCTGGTGGCAAAAAGCAGCTACTTCCGAGTCTTTTTCTCCTATATGTGATTCTCAGAGGTGCTATCAGCAGGCTGGCAAAAGATTCCAGCAGCCATTTTCTGCAGCCCCTGGCTCTCTCTCTCTCAGCACCCAACTACGCACAACTGTGACAATAGAGTTTGGGGGGGTTGGTTATTTTTCCAATTACTGACATATTTTTAAGGTTGGATTTTTTTAAAAACCCGCAAATTAGCTTTTATGATGTTTTTTTCCAATTATTCATAAATATTTCTCTTTCTTAATTATCTTCATTAAATAACCAAGATAACTTTGGGTTAGTAAAACACTAAATTTAAGTAAATCTAACCACTGTTTTCTAACAGACTGAACTGAAACACTGAAGTTGTGACAGACATCTATTTATCTGTAGGGGGTTTTTTTTAAAATCATTTATGAAAATGGATACATTAGAGTTTGCAGTGGAAAAGGAATACAAATGTTCTAAGGATGAACCAGTTATACAATACAAGATTGTATTGTGGTGTTTGAACAAGTTACAAGTTGACTTGTGTTCACTGTTTACGTCGTTTACCAGTCTACAGACTTAGATACTATTTGTTTTGATTCTATGAAGCACATTTTATTAACAGCAAAAAATACAGTGCTTGTTCGGGGTTTTTTTAAAAATCAGGCCCTGAAGAATGCAACATATGCTTTTGTTGATGTGTACATATACAAAGAGAATCTATCTCAGCTGTCGGCGATGGAATGTTCTACCTCTTCTACTGAAGTTGAGAGCAGGAATATTCCGTAGTGGAGGGAAGATGAAAGAAATGTATTTTATATAGTCCTTCCCTGGTGATTCTAAATGAGTAGAGAACAGCAGCGGCTCCAGATGCCCATCGTGACATAAGGGACCGATTAGGAAATGTGCAGGCCTTGTGAAAGCAGTAGCCTGAAGGAGTTTCATGCGAGTGAAGGTAAACATTCCGCATGCCTTCTCAGTATCTCCTCCTTGGCCAGGAGAACTCCATTTTACAGCTACTCCTGCCCATGGCTTCTGTTTCCTCTCTGCCTGAGGTTCATTCCAACTTGAGCACTTCATGCAAGTGATAGCTGCTTTTCTGTGCTTTTCTTTACAGTGAAAGACATATAAAATAAAAGGAGTATAGGAGGAATAATTAGAGATCGACGCAACAATAATTGTCCTTGGTAGAGATGTTCCTCTTTCTCACTTCTTACAAAGTTATTATATTATTAGTGTGATTACTATATGAAATCCAATCACTGTGTGTGAGAAGTAAAAATAAATACAAATTTGAAATTGGAACAAGCAGCTTAACAGCTTTCAGAGGTGTTTTGTGTGCTTTTGGTATTTTTCTCACATCAGGCTCTGGCAAGAAGCCCAAGGCCTGAATGGCTTTGTACATTTTATTTATTAAAATACTCTGGAAACAGATTAACTTCCTTTGTGCATTATTTATTATTGTTTCACCTGCCATCGAGAGGAATAGCATGCACACTGATGAATATACTGAAGGTGGCCTACTTCCAGTGTAATGAAACCATAGATGCCTGTCATTCAACTTTTGCAATGCTGCTTCACAAAAGACATATTTTTTAACTTGTAAAGAAAAAATGCAGTAGGGAGATGTTTCCATGAAGAATCAAAGAGCTATTATCCCATCTTCTCAGTGAAGTTCATCTTTTTCGTGTGGATTGATAGTTGGTGCTGCTCTTGGACCGAAGACTTACTTATTTTGAGTGAGGTCTACAATATAAATACCAAACTACAAAATAAGTTCAATTTAAGTTATAAACCAATCCACAGATGACACAGTGTTAGTATTTCTATTGGAAAGGTTTTCTATGTATTTCCCTTTTTAGACTTGTTCATTAAGGATACAGATCTTTCTTCCAAGAAAATAACTTCTACCTAGTTCTCTGACTTTATGCATGAGGTAAATGAGGACCAGTTACAAGGAGCAATTGCTTATTGGTGGAAAGTCTCCACTTGCCACAGGGATTCTGCCCTCATCAATACTTAGCAGTACTTGCAGTGTAAATTCCAAAAATATAACATACACCACTGTGTTTGGAGTTATTCCAGAAGTCAAGTCACTGCCCAGCATTTGTTTTAGCAGTAGGTTTAACTTTTGTCCTTTTTAGATCACAGATAGATATATGGTATTTTACTTAGTGAAAGCAAAATTAATAACCCAAGGTAAATAAAACTTTCTAGTTTACAAGCAAAACAAAACAATGAACAGGGAATGTGACCCCCAAAAGTGATGAAGTTGCATCCCAGTAGTAACAAGTTTGCTCCTGACTTAGAATATGTGTGTCAAGGTTTTTGATACCTCTCCACAGTATAGATGTTGCTCAGTTTATATACTTGCAATGCATAAGCTTCTCCTTTATACACGACTACTACCATGCTATTTTTTTTAGGTATTTGCCTCAACCTTTGTCTCTCTATTCCTGGATCTTTAGAATCATTGTCATCTAAATACTTTGCATTATGTCCTTTTTTAAATTTTCCTGATAATTATTTGTGTTTGTGGAATTTACACATTTTAAATATCATATCAAGTCATACATATTTGTGCCTGCTTTATGTATGCAGTGGACTTTGATTAAACTGCTTTTTCTTTCATTTTCAGAAATCAATCCTGCCTGGATTGCAGTCATTTTTGGACTTTCATCTCTGAACTGTCTACCTAGAAAGTATCTCAGAGCTGTCCCTGCATTTCAAGTGTTGAGATGCCTAGAACTTAGCACAGAATTCCTGACAAGACCTTGTGAGAGCTATGCAGAGATTAATACTTAATTTCTGCATGACTGCATGCTTTAGTGCAAGAAGTCAAAACCTCCCACTTGCCATTATTCCCTGAGATGCATTGAATGAGTTCATATGCAATTTACTGTCCAATTTACTACAGCACACTTGTCCACCAGGACCCTTAGGTCCCTTTCCACAGAGCTGCTCTCCAGCCAGGTGGATCCCAGTGTGTCCTGCATTCATAGATTAAGTTTTCCCAGGTCTAAAAACTTGCACTTGTCCTTGTTGAACTTCATAAGGTTCATATTAGCCCTCTGACAGTGTGGCCATGCTTGCATTGACCTGGATTTTTGCTCCTGAGGCCCAGCAGCGCTGGTGAACGCAATGCTGAATGAAGTGTTGAGAATCTCTGCCTTTTCAGTATTGTTGATGACTAATTCACCTCTGGTTTAACAGTGAGCCAATATTATCCTTCTGCTTCTGTTTATTGCATACGTACTTGAAGAACCCTTTTGACATCTCTGGCCAATTTCAATTTAAGCAAATCTTTTACTTTTCTAACTGCTTCTCTGCATGTCCTGGCTATGCCGTTTTAGTACTCTTTTAGATATTCATCTGCTTTTCCATTTCTGGTACACTTCCCTTTTGGTTTTGAGGAGACTCAGAAGCTCGCAGTTAAGCCAAGAGGATCTCTTGCTCTGCTTATATCCCTTACCTCTAAAGGGGACAAATTGTTTCTGCTTTCAGAAGAGAGTTTTTAAAAACTCCCAGCAGTTACTAATTTCTTTATCCTCCGTGGAAGCTTCCTACAGAATCCCTCCCAGCTGAGCTCTGAGTTAGCTGAAGTCTGATGTTCTAAAATCTAAAACTTTTGTCTTAGTACTAATCTTCAGTGTACTCAGCCAGATCCCAAATTCCACAATACTGTGATATTACAAACCAGGTTTTCTTGGTTTGTGGGTAGTAACCTAGCAGTGCCTCATTCCTGGTTGGCACATGTAACATTTGTATGAAGAAGCTGTCGTCTATAAATTCCAAGAACTTAATGGAATGTGAGCTGCTGTATTGTTCTTCCAACAAAAGTCTGGGTAGTAGAAGTCACCCATAAGAACTAGGATCTGTTGACCCTAAGCTTATTTAGTTGATCCAAATATTGCTTCATCAGTCAATGTCTTGATTTGGAGGTCAGTAACAGGTGCCTATTATAAGTTCCCCTTTGGGAATGACCCCTCTGATCTTGACCCAGAAGCAAAAAATAGACATTCCACATTTGCCATAACTGACTTTTATATATTCAAGGTTTTCCTTAACATAGAGGGCAACTCCTTGACTCTTTCTTCCCTGCCTATCTTTATAAAATAGCCAGTAACTATCAATCAGATTCAGATTAATTCTTTATTATATGAAGGTACTGAATTTTCTGGAAAGCCATATTTTTCATCCAATTTAACTATGGTTTTAATAATACTTATTTCTCTTTATTTTTGTGTAAGTACTGTGATTCCATAATGTCCCTTAACCCCACAAAATGTCACATGCATGTGATAAGTATCATCCTAAAACTGCACCCATTGTGGAAACTGGTACAAACACAAATTAGAGAATAATTTCCCCTTTACCTGCACTCCTCACATAAGATAGGCTAAAAGAGTTAAGAATCAAGCTAAGTATAGCAGGTTGAATTTGGAGGGCTGCTAGACTCCCATCTGTCCACTCCCTGTCCTCAATGGAGCAGGATCATAGGTGAAGATAAAGACTTGGACATTGCTTGTCAATCACTGTCATTGACAAAACAGACTCAGCTTCTTAAAAAATTATTTAAGTGATTACAAAGTGAAATAGATTTGGATGGTGAGAAACAAAAATTAAAACAACTCCTTCCACTAACCCTATTTTACCCAGGTTCAACTTCCCTCCTTCATTTCTAACTGTTCTACCTCTCTCCATTCCAGGCAAAGCAGGGGGATGGAGAATAGGGTAGAATTCAGCCCATAACTGCACCTGTCTGCTGCTTCTTCCTCCTTGCACTCTCCACCTGGTCCCACATGGGTCCTCTCCATGGATTGCAGCTCCTTCAGGAGATACCCACCTGCTTGACACGTGGTCCTCCATGGGCTGCAGGAGAATCTCTGCTCCAGTTCCTGAACCACCTCCTCCCCCTCTTTCTGCTCTCAACTTGATTTTAGGATTATTTCTCACACTTTTTTTTTTTCCTTAATTCTCACTATCATGCAGTGTTTTGCCCTTTCTTAAGTGTCTTAGCTGCTGGGCTCAGCTGTGTCCTGTGGTGGATGGGCTGGAGCCTAACAGACCCTGCCGTTTCTGGCACAGTGCAGCCCCAGCCACTCCTCAGAGGTCTCCCTGCAGCCACCGCTGCCAGTGCCTGGGCACCGACACTCAATGCACTTGGAGCCAGAGGCAGGATAAAAATATTAACATCATGATGACAATTAGTAAAATACTAATATTTAGAGATTTTCAGGGGGAGGTTTTTAGTCTCAAGATTCAACAAAGACTGGAAACAGGAAGAAGAGTCAAAGAAAGATGGCAAGGGAGAAAAGTTTTAAAAAGCATAAAGAAGAAAGATGACTTAACGGAGAGCTCGTGAAGGTCTGAGTAGACAGGATTTGGACCAAAATGTTAATCCTTAACAGAAGAAGGCTGATACATCCACCTCCTTTCAGAAAAGACAGTAGAAAACTTCATCCCCAGATATGAGTGTTAGCAAAAAAAGGCAGTGGGAAAGAAAAGTGGTGTGCATTCTTAAATAGGGCAGCTATGAACAAGTGCTTGCTATAATAAATAGAATAAATAACCTCCATTACAGCAATATATGCTTTCCCTGCTGCTCTCCGTCACTGTTGATAGCTGCTCCCTTTAGATTTTCAAGTCTTTTTAGCCTACACATAAAAACAGGCATTTTATTAAATTTCACCTGTTTATTCCCTTTTAAAGATAAAAGTAAATGTATTTTGCTAGTATCATTCATGTTAGTATGGCCATGTGCTCGTGAACGAGCCAGGTATTCCATACAAATAAGACAAATGCATCTCTAAGGGGTGTTCTCCAGATAACTTATGTGTAAACTATATAGAAAACTGTATTACAACGTCTTCCAGGCATGATACTCCCACTCTCCATACGCATTATCAACAATTTGGGGTTTTTTTAAATTTATTCTTACTTCCTAGCTCTGCATTTCCTTCTGCTCTGCTTTCTACCCTTCATTTGAGTAAGACTTTCTCTGACACCTTTCCACTCCTTGGTTCTTTGTGTAGGCAACCTGAAAGAGGATTAACAGATGTTCCAGCCTTAGATGTTTTTCAGGGCTGCTTGATCTTCCCACCTCCTCAGAGGTAGGTGTTTCTTGGATAGAGAATCATGTAAGAGTATGAAGGTAGTGAGAACAATATCATAGAACTGGTTTATGTCATCAGGCAAGACTACCCATGCAAACTCTCAATTTGAGAGATGAAATGCCTTACAGATGGAAATTGACTGGAAAGTCTTGAGCATTGCTCTTACTTCTGATCCTAGATTTGTAAAAGGTATTTTGGATTGTTTAATAGAGTTCTGACTACTAAAGACAGCAGTACCCTATTTAGACATAGATTGATTAGATTGCTTAGACTGTAGAGATAATACTGACTTAATTGAACTATTTTTTCACCTTTCACTACTTTAAGGAGCAGAAATCACCTATGACTTTAATTATCATCCATATTTGTTATGAGCTAACATAGTACATATAACACTTCTGTTATAGTGGGGAATCTTATAGTAATGAAAAATTAATTTTTATTATCCTATTCTACTGGTGAAATAACTGAGGTATACAGCATGGAAAGAATGCACATTTATAAGCATATAATGCTATATTGTTATTATACCTAAGCACATTTATAAGCAAATAATGAGACAGGTCTATTCATTCCTCCTGTCACCTGGTAGAAATCCAAAAAAAAAAAAAGAAAAAACACTACTGCTATTACATGATGCATTGTCAGTTTTATTACTCTTTGTCTATATTTTCAAGAACTGAGATCACATCAACAAACTACGTTTTTCTGGGGGACTAAAATGCACAAGTCCAGGAACTGGTAATGCGTACCACAGTGCTGCAGGCTATGTATGTAGTTCTTTTACGTCATGGAGGATTAATGGCATTATTATTTATATTCACTGTAATAGTAACTGTACATCAATATAATGGTGGATAAGTAGCCATTGGCTTCTTCATCTTAAGCATTAAGGATGTTGTTTACCATCTCTCATTTTCTCAGAGTCTTGCTCCGTAAAACAAACAGTGTAGGCAAAAAAAGACATCTTGAAACATATATGTGAATTTTCCAAGTACAACAGGGAGAGGGAAGGTCACTGAACAATGTAATTGATGGCAGTAGCAAAATGTTTCCTAACCTGCAATGTTGCTAGACTACGTTGATCACAAATGCCAAATCAGATCAAAGTATAGAAATGCAAGGTAACACCCTCTATTGTTCACATTGATTGCATCAAAGGAAATAGGATGTAAATTAGGAAAGCTTTGATGAATGGATAGGCAGCCAAAAGTAGTACAATAAAGTGTTGGGTTTCTCCTTCCTAGCAGGAGCACACACTGCATTACCCAGCTAATCAAAATGCACAGTGCATATTTCAGCAGATTGAAATCAATTGTAACATGAGATAGGCTTTTATTTTATTCATCTTGACTCTACTGAGTGATTACTTTACCTTCTGCTGTTCAGCAACTTTCAGAATAATGCACAACTCAGTGGACTTACTTAATGCTTGTGTGTTGAATCTTTACTTTGTTTAATGTATTTACCAGAGGCTGCTGGTGCAGAAGACTGCAGCCTCATATGCTTCCTTGAAGGATATGTGGGTCACAGCTTCACCAGAAGAAATTTTGATTTCTGTGTCTGATATAAATTTTGCACATTGATGGAATCACATTTTTTATCCTTACAGTAGAAAACGATGTCTGTACCATTTTAGCATTGCTGCCAGCCAATTAGTGGAACACCATTGATCATGTAGTTTCACAAAAGGCCAACAGGCTTCCCACATTGTAAAACAAGAATAAATTCTGTAAAATTTATGGCCAAATTACTGGCAGCTGAGGTGCACAGTGAAATATAGTCAATTAACGTGATCACTGTAAATCATGGTTGCAGCTTGCTGTGTAAATAACAGTGTATAACCAACATAAATAACAACACAAGTGACTCGGTTTAGCGGTGGCACAAACTGTTGTTGATGGTTCACATACCGAAGTGTGGAAATGAAAACAAGGTAAATATACTGCAGAAAAAAATTGTTTAACCACTAAGGCAACGTTCTAAGTGACATACAAACAAATGACAAGGTACAAAGTGGCAAGTTGACAGAACATAACTGACCAAAGAAACCCAATGACAGAGAAAAAAAGAAGTCCAAAGATGTACAGGGATTAATGAACTGAGATACATTTCTAAACAAATTTCTAAACAAATATCTACCACCAGTCTCTTGAGTCATACTCATGGCTCTCATAGCTTCTTAAATTTACAAGTCTTTTTATCACAGTAACACCTTATAACTCAGTAATTGTGGTCTACTTTTTTCATTCCCACTGCATACGACCCAATGAAGTCAGCTATAAAAATTCAGAGCTTTGAATTAAAATTCGATTTTGCTCTAATGAATGAACGACATTTCCTTAGAAAACTGTGTCCCTATTTTTTAAAAGAATAGAAAAAATGAGATACAAATCTCTCTATGAAATCAATGTATTTTCTTGGACAAACATTACTCTTCACATACATTTCATTGAGGGAAGTGTAATAATGCCTTTTTAATAAAAACACCTCAGGTGTATCTATTTAAATAAAAATCATGAATCTTACAAATATTCGTGGTCAGCAGTTCTTCAACTTCTCAATGTTATGCTTCTCCAAGTTTGTTTGCTTTTAACTCAATCCAGAGTTGGTTTTAATTCCAGTGTAGAGTGGAAAAGTTTTGAACGCATGGGTTGTATTTCAGAATGCAAAAGTTCAGGGTTGTTCAAAGCCAGACTGTGACCCCCCTTGAAAGTTGACATGTCTACCTGGCCTCAGCCCATTCTCAGAGCTCTGCCTGGCCATCCTGGGACTGTGTCTGACCTTGGTTTCCTTCACCAGATATCATCCTGACCCTTATCTTTGATCCAGTGCCCCAGCCCAGTCTCCATCTGTCCCAAGGAGGTGTGTGATGCCTTGGGCTAGAGCTGCTCCTGGTGCCCTTTGGTTGTCCTTCCTGGGGTGGTGGGACTGGTGCTGGCTACCAGGTGCTGCCCTGATGGACCACTGGGAGGCCCTGGTTCCCTGTCAGCAGGGAAATCCTGGCCGATGAGGTACCCTAACAATTAGATAGGAGAGAAAATTCCTCAGCAAGTAGGTATTTGAACATCATGAGAAAGTTTCCTGTCATGCAGAACCACCAGAGAGGTTGTTGAATCCCATCTTCAGAAAAGTTTCAGAGCTCAGATGGACAAAGTTCTGAGTCAAGGTCAATGCAGTGCTGCTATCTGGAAGCTGACCTTGATGTGAGTGGGGTTTTGGAGAAGATGACTTCCAACCACACTGAGACAAATAATTTTATGTGTGTAAATAAAGAGGAAAATCAAGGCATCCTTCTTTCATGAATTTTAGCATCTAGTTTCAAAATTTTTAGCATCTAGTTTCAAAAGGAACAGACAAGTCAGCTGATAATATCCTTACACCCAGGAATCAGCACAGTTCTCTCTTCAGTGGAACTGTAGTGCTTTAAGCACTGTATTGTAGGGATGACTCAGTATTTAAGTACAGATAGCTAGACCACAGGATAACAGAATCACAGAATTTAAGTACAGATAGCTAGATAGTTCCATTGTGGTTTTAGGTTGCAAACCCAGAGCAGGTTACTTGAAAACTATCCTTTGCTATACCTGTCTTTTTTCAGATCCGAATCTTAATTACTACTGACATCCTAAAATAAAGTATAATTAGTAACACCAAATCTAAACATGGGGTCCAGAAGGAAAATTTATTCAGTTTAAAATCATTTGCCATTCTTTTTGTTTTAAATAGAAGATGTATGAATTAAAGACCTAGGAACTGAGGAAAAGAGAACTTGAAAAGCCTGAGTTGATAGCAGGCATCAAGCCCTGCTATCACAGCCACCACATTTTGTAATCTTCAGTTTTAAAACAGCTGAATTTTTTCATCCTAGTACTCTCGGAGAGCAGATCCAAAATCTGAGTGCTCCATTGGTCAGCAACATTAATCTAATTTTCAGCCTGGATTTATTCATAACTAGTTTATACCCATAATTTCTGGTGCCAAAATGATTCTTTAGTTTAAACAACATTTCTTCTTTCTTTGGATATTTGTAAACAAGCTCATACCACTTCATAATTTTGCTTATCAATCATAATTTTGTTTATCAATCTCGGCTTTTCTATTAAAAGGTAGGGTCTCCTAACCAAATTAGCAGCCCTTCTCCTCTCCTGTTCCAGCCTCAGTTTATCTTCCTGGAATATGTCTGATCAGGATTTTGCACATAAGAGGCCTTACCAGGGCTTAATACAGCAGTGTTACCACTTCCCATTTTTGCCAGCTCTTTTGGTTTCATTCAGAACCAAATTTTGCATTTTTAGTACCTAATTCCCTTGGCACCTCTAGCTCAGCCTGTATATCAGGTACAACGCCTCAATAGACCCTATTTGCCATATACAAGTGATGAACACTGAGCTTAAAATGAAATTTCTTACTATGGGTCATCAAGGGCCTGACTTGGCATTTTGTGCTTTTCCTATTATTTCAGTTTTGAAATTTACTTTTGTGGTTTTTTGTTTGATTTGTTTAGGGTTTTTTTTAATTTATTTTATGAAGTCCACAATCTTCAGCTTTGATAACAGCTTCCAACATTTGTGTTAGCATTCCATCAGCACAATATTGTGTCACAAAAATAAATCATCAATATCAGATCTGAATGGTACTCTCCTTTGAGCTACCTCCAGCTTTCCTAGGTTTCAAAGCTTTCCTTATCCCAGAAAGACTATTTCAGCATTCCTAGTTCTATTAGTTATTTGAATAGATAATAATTTTAATCAAGTTTTCTATGGGTTACTTTGACATGCCAATCAAACATTGCTAATCCATACATGAGTTGTGCCAGGAGAGGTTTTGTTTGGGTATTAGGAAAACATTCTTCACCATAAGGGTTGTCAAGCATTGAAACAGGCTGCCCAGGAATGTGGCCAAGTCACCATCCCTGGAGGTATTTAAAAAAGATGTGGATGTGGTGCTTAGGTACCTGGTTTGGTGGTGGACTTCGCAGAACTAGGTGAATGGATAGACTTAATGACCTTAAAGGTCTTTTCCAACCAAAACGATTCTATGATTCTATTTTTACCTTTGCCATCAGGACTTCAGTTTTTATTTTCCTTTTTTATTTTCCATAAGAAAATGCAATTCAGTTTAGAGTTCAACAATTATCCTTTTATCCCCTTCCTTTCTGCTCCCAAGACAGATTCTTGCTGATTTGGTCTTTCCAAAGATATATTCCAAAGTTATATTCTAAAGATCTTTAGTATTTTCCTTCTTAAATATATATATATATATCATTGGTTGGCTGCCTTCAGTGGGCTCAGGAATCCTACTGTACTTGAAATTTTTACAATTTTGTTAAACCAATTGAGAATAAAGCATTGCTGTGCTCATATTTTTATGAAGTAAGATCTCTTCTATGACCTGAAGTATATCTGCACTTTCACAGGATGTTCTACCAAATTCTGTAAGCAATATTGTGTTTTAATTGAGAAAAATAGGACTCTTATTTTTAATATTACCTAGTTATGAATCATGACTACAGGCACAAAATGTTGTCGTGGTTTCCCCCCGGCTGTGGGCCGAGATCCACGCAGTTGCCTGCTCCTTAAAGTAAAAGAGCAGGGGAAAAGGGAAAAAGGGAAAGGGAAACAAGGGAAGGGAAAAGGAAGGGGCAAATAACTCCAAAACCAAGAAACTAAGAGGCCCGTGGGTTGGGATAAGGATAGTTTACTAAGATAACAGAAAGATAAAATATAACAATGCTAACAGGACTTTAGAGCAAAAGAATATGAAACTATTGATACACAATGCAGTTTCTCACCGAACCACACGACTCAGGCCGTACCACCCAGAGCTGTCCCGGAACCCGACCGTCCCCCCAAGAAGCACGCGTCCCGAGAGGAAGCACGCGTCCCGAAACCGCCCCTCTTCCTTCTTCCCAACAGCCCCCCGTTTTCCTAGGCAGGACGTAATTGGCATGGAATATTCTCTTTGGCCCATCTGGGTCACCTGTCCTGGCTTCGCCCCTCCTTTCTCAAGAATAGAGAAATAGAAGAAGCTAAGAAAGTCCTTGACTGTCTGACTGCAGCTAAGAACATCAGGGTGTTATCAGCACTGCTTTCATTTTAACTCCCAAACACAGCGTTCCATCAGCTGCTACAAATGGAGTTAACTCTATCCTGACTGAAACCAGGACATTCCACCCCTTATTCCATACCATTTACGTCATGACCAGGTCCAACCATTTCTTTTGGGTACAACCAATGTTTCAGACACACATATATGTATTATTCCCTTAGTCTATGGACCATTCATCTGAGTTTTGTTGAGTAAATGATCTAGTCCATGATTTTCAGGCTTCATTCGTTGTAACAGTCTCTCATGGTGTCAGTATGCGTCATTGGTTCGTTGCATGCTGCATCTCGGATTCTCGACCGATGCATCTGACATGGTCCATGGTCAAAGTCTGTGAATCAAAAGTGTTCATTTTCAAAGGGGAAGAGGAAAAAGTTCTTGTGATGGCAGGTCTTGGTCCCATCATCGTGGCAGTCTTCCTTCATTGTCGTGTATGATTCCAGCTGTAACTCCATTGGTAAAACAAACAACAACATACAGCAATTATAGTAATAATGAATATACAGTAATGGGTTATTTAGTACTTATTATAATACAATTTCTACCTTACTAATTACATTGGCTATTCTCACCTAAAATCAAATCCCTTTGAGGTACACATCGAACTTCTCCATCCTTCTGCATTACCCACCAAGTACAACCAGGTCCTTGAGCAAAAACAATTCCCAACATAGGTTTACCTTTACCTGAAGCAGGGATGACCCAAACCGTCTTCCCTAATATACCCTTCATATGCACCACTGGGACTCTGTCTCCTTCTACAGTACGTGGAAATTTTGACTGGGCAGGGCCAGCCCGATTGGTAGAACCCCTAGAGTTAACTAACCACGTGGCTTTGGCCAAATGTGTATCCCAGTGTTTGAATGTTCCACCACCCATTGCTTTTAGGGTAGTCTTTAAGAGTCCATTATATCGTTCAATTTTCCCAGAGGCTGGTGCATGATAAGGAATGTGGTACACCCATTCAATGCCATGCTCTTTGGCCCAGTTGTCTATGAGAGCATTTCGGAAATGAGTCCCATTGTCTGACTCAATTCTTTCTGGGGTGCCGTGTCGCCATAGGACTTGTGTTTCAAGGCCCAGGATTGTATTCCGGGCAGTAGCATGGGATACAGGATATGTTTCTAGCCAGCCGGTGGTTGCCTCCACCATGGTAAGCACGTAGCGTTTGCCATGGCGGGTTTGTGGGAGAGTGATGTAATCGACCTGCCAGGCCTCCCCATATTTATATTTCATCCACCGTCCTCCATACCAAAGCGGCTTCAACCGCTTCGCTTGCTTAATTGCGGCACACGTCTCACATTCATGGATAACTTGTGCAATAGCATCCATGGTTAAGTCCACCCCTCGATCTCGAGCCCATCTATATGTTGCATCTCTCCCTTGATGACCTGAGGAATCATGAGCCCATCGAGCTAGGAATAATTCACCTTTATGTTGCCAGTCTAGATCTACCTGAGCCACTTCAATCCTAGCAGCCTTATCTACCTGATGGTTGTTTTGATGTTCCTCCATGGCTCGACTCTTAGGTACATGGGCATCAACATGACGTACCTTTACAACAAGCTTCTCTAATCGGGCAGCAATGTCTTGCCATAAGTCCGCAGCCCATATGGGTTTGCCTCTACGCTGCCAGTTGTTCTTTTTCCACTGTTGCAACCAACCCCACAGGGCATTAGCTACCATCCATGAATCAGTATAAAGGTAGAGCATTGGCCACTTTTCTCTCTCAGCAATGTCCAAAGCTAACTGGATGGCCTTTACCTCAGCAAATTGGCTTGATTCACCTTTTCCTTCAGTGGCTTCTGCTACTTGTCTTGTAGGACTCCATACAGCAGCTTTCCATCTTCGGTGCCTTCCCACAATGCGACAGGAGCCATCGGTGAACAGGGCATATCGCTTCTCATTCTCTGGCAGTTTGTTGTAAGGTGGGGCTTCTTCAGCGCGTGTCACCTCCTCATCCTCTGGTGACATCCCAAAATCTTTGCCTTCTGGCCAGTCTGTGATCACTTCCACGATTCCTGGGCGATTAGGGTTTCCTATTCGAGCCCGCTGAGTAATTAGTGCAACCCACTTGCTCCACGTAGCATCAGTGGCATGATGTGTAGAAGGGACCTTCCCTTTGAACATCCAGCCCAGCACCGGCAGTCGGGGTGCCAGGAGGAGCTGGGCTTCAGTCCCAATCACTTCTGAAGCGGCTCGAACCCCTTCATAGGCGGCCAGTATTTCCTTTTCTGTTGGAGTATAATTGGCCTCAGATCCTTTGTAGGCCCGACTCCAAAACCCCAGCGGTCGACCTCTAGTCTCCCCTTGTGCTTTCTGCCAGAGACTCCAGGTAGGTCCATTCTCCCCGGCTGCAGTGTAAAGCACATTTTTAACATCTGTCCCTGTCCGGACAGGCCCAAGGGCCACTGCATGGACTATCTCGCGTTTGATCTGCTCAAAGGCTTGCTGCTGCTCAGGGCCCCATTGGAAATCATTCTTCTTCCGAGTTACGTGGTAGAGTGGGCTCACAATGAGACTGTAGTTTGGGACATGCATTCGCCAAAAACCTATAACACCTAAGAAAGCTTGTGTTTCCTTTTTGTTGCTTGGTGGAGACATAGCTGCTATTTTATTGATAATGTCCATTGGGATCTGACGACGCCCATCCTGCCATTTTATTCCTAAAAACTGGATTTCTCGTGTAGGCCCCTTGACTTTACTTTGCTTTATAGCAAAACCAGCTTCCAAAAGGATTTGAATTATCCTTTTTCCTTTCTCAAATACTTCCTCTGCTGTATTGCCCCATACAATGATGTCATCAATGTACTGCAGGTGCTCTGGGGCTCTACCCTTTTCCAGTGTGGTCTGGATTAGTCCATGGCAAATGGTGGGGCTGTGTTTCCACCCCTGGGGCAGACGATTCCACGTGTATTGGATGCCCCTCCAAGTGAAAGCAAACTGTGGCCTGCACTCTGGCGCCAGTGGTATTGAAAAGAAAGCATTTGCAATGTCAATTGTGGCATACCACCTGGCTGCCTTTGACTCCAATTCATACTGGAGTTCCAGCATGTCTGGTACAGCAGCACTTATACCTGGAGTGACTTCGTTTAGGCCACGATAATCTACTGTCAGCCTCCACTCTCCATCGGACTTCCGCACTGGCCATATGGGACTGTTAAAGGGTGAGCGGGTTCGGCTGATCACCCCTTGGCTCTCCAGTTGACGAATCAGCTTATGGATGGGGATCAGGGAATCCCGGTTAGTACGGTACTGTTTTCTGTGCACCGTCGTTGTAGCAATTGGCACTTGCTGTTCCTCAACCTTCAACAACCCCACAACAGAAGGATCATCTGAGAGTCCAGGCAAGGCACGCAATTGCTCAATGCCTTCTGTCTCCAAAGCAGCTATTCCAAAAGCCCACCGGTACCCTTTCGGGTCTTTAAAATAACCTCTACGGAGGTAATCTATACCTAGAATGCATGGAGCTTCTGGGCCAGTCACAATTGGGTGTTTCTCCCAGTCCTTCCCAGTTAAGCTCACTTCAGCCTCTAACACAGTCAATTGCTGTGAGCCCCCTGTCACTCCAGAAATGCTGACAGGTTCTGTCCCTACATGATTCGATGGCATTAGAGTACACTGGGCACCAGTATCCACCAGAGCCTTGTACTCCTGTGGGTCTGACGTACCAGGCCATCGGATCCACACAGTCCAATAAGCACGGTTATCCCTCTCCTCCACCTGGCTGGAGGCAGGGCTCCTCTATTGTTGCTGATCATATTGGCTGCTCACTGGTGCAGCCTTCTTCCTGGCAAAATCGCGTTGTGGGATTCTTTTACCTCGCAGCTCATTTACTCGTGCCTGGAGGGCTGAGGTGGGCTGCCTATGCCACTTCCTCATGTCCTCACCATGGTCACACAGTTCAAACCACAGCTGCTGTCGCAGCGTGTCTCGTGGTGTGCACCTTCTGCATCCTCCCTTCTGGGATGATGGACGCTTTCTCCCAGTAGCTGCAACCTCACACAACGATACGGGTTGGGAGTTGCACAAATTTTTGTCAAGTCGTTCGACCAGTTTCTCTACCGCTGCGATCACAGATTGGGAAACATTGTCCTGATATTTCCGGAGTCGGCAGGACACTTCACTTACAGTTGGTGGATACATATTATCCCAGTCTATTGATGCTAATGAATTGGTGTGCCCTGCTGGTGCACTTCGTACAACCTTACGCCACATATCTGCGGTGCATACAACTTCATCAGGGTCAGACTGCCATTTGCCCAGATCATAATAAATGATCTCCCGTACAGCTAATTCTCTCAGGTACTGGATAACTGCCTCTATGTTGTTACACTTGGGTGACTGACATGTAATATAGTCCTTTATGGGATACCTTTCCTCCACACTTGACAGTAGTCGCCTCCAGAGGCTGAGGGTTTCTGGCTTTTTCCCAATTTCCTTGTCAATGCCTCCTTCTCTAGCTAGGGATCCCAACTGCTTGGCCTCTCTGCCATCTAATTCCAGACTATCGGCCCCTTGATCCCAGCATCGGAGCAACCAAGTGATGATGTGCTCACCTGGGCGGCGGCTGAAATCTTTTCGAACCTCACGCAGCTCACTCAGGGTCAGGGATCGTGTGACAACCTCTGATTCTGCCTCATCCTGAAATGCCTGAGATGGCCTTGCTCTATCCTGAGGGGCTTGAGATGGCCCTGCTCCATCCTGAGGTGCTTGAGATGGCCCTGCTCCATCCTGAGATGCTTGAGATGACCCTGAGTCATCCTGACATGCTCCAGATGGCCCTGATTCATCCTCATCCTTCACTACACGAACTGATTTCCTTTGTTTCCTCTTTTGTACAGGAGCAACAGACACTGGCGGGGGTTGGTTTTTTGTTTTATCATCAGTATCTGCTGTAGGGGTTGCAGTAGCTGCAGCATCAGTTGGACAAATTGCAGTAGCCACAGTGCTAGTCATAGTGGCCTTAGTGCTAGTCACAGTGGTTACAGTAGCTGCAGTGCCAGTCGTTGGGGTTGCAGCAGCTGCAGTCTTTGCTGGTCTGTTTTCATTCTTTTCCTTCTGACAGTGCTGACAGTACTGACAGTGCTGCCTGTTATCAAGCAATGTTTTGTAAATAGTGGCCAGGGCCCAGCACAGTGCAGTAAGGTGTGTATCTCTGGCAAGCTTAGAGCAATTTCTTTTCAGATATGCAGTCACTTTTTCAGGGTCTTGTAACTGCTCAGGAGTGAAACTCCAAACCACCGGAGTTAAGAAAGTGCCTAGGTACTTGCCCATGCTCTGCCACTTGCCCTGCCACTCACGATTATCTGGCCTCACAGAAAAATCTTGAGTGGTATTCATAAACCTCTGCTTAATATTTGACAACAACTGAACCGTCTGCACCAAACTGAAAAACAGCAAAATGCTAGTTGGAATATCCCAGGGATATTGAAAGTTTTTAAAGACTGCTAGCAGAGCTGTTGTATTTAGCCCAAAGGAAAAGAAAGCAGAACTCCCACCATGCCAGCTGCCGTTACTAAACCCTCCCTGTCCAAGGAATGGACAGGGCAGCAAGCTCTCATACCAGTACCAGCACAAGTTCACGATCCTCGATATTATTGTATCATCGACTGTTATCATAAAAGACAAGAACAGGACCAGGAAACGCAGCCTCGACATGGTAAAAAATCCTGCCAGGATTGCATACAGCGTACGGTACTTTCGCGGCCACAGATGTGACCACAGCCATGTGAATAAATACCACAGCATCGCGATCGGAGACTGCTTAAACAACAGTACTTATCACAACTTTGTCTTAATTACAATAGGGTCAGAGCTACCGTTATCCCAACCTTTCGTGTCCCTGTTCGGGCGCCAAAAAGACTGTCGTGGTTTCCCCCCGGCTGTGGGCCGAGATCCACGCAGTTGCCTGCTCCTTAAAGTAAAAGAGCAGGGGAAAAGGGAAAAAGGGAAAGGGAAACAAGGGAAGGGAAAAGGAAGGGGCAAATAACTCCAAAACCAAGAAACTAAGAGGCCCGTGGGTTGGGATAAGGATAGTTTACTAAGATAACAGAAAGATAAAATATAACAATGCTAACAGGACTATAGAGCAAAAGAATATGAAACTATTGATACACAATGCAGTTTCTCACCGAACCACACGACTCAGGCCGTACCACCCAGAGCTGTCCCGGAACCCGACCGTCCCCCCAAGAAGCACGCGTCCCGAGAGGAAGCACGCGTCCCGAAACCGCCCCTCTTCCTTCTTCCCAACAGCCCCCCGTTTTCCTAGGCAGGACGTAATTGGCATGGAATATTCTCTTTGGCCCATCTGGGTCACCTGTCCTGGCTTCGCCCCTCCTTTCTCAAGAATAGAGAAATAGAAGAAGCTAAGAAAGTCCTTGACTGTCTGACTGCAGCTAAGAACATCAGGGTGTTATCAGCACTGCTTTCATTTTAACTCCCAAACACAGCGTTCCATCAGCTGCTACAAATGGAGTTAACTCTATCCTGACTGAAACCAGGACATTTTTGTGCATGGTAAATGGAAAAAAAAAATTATGTTTTCCCAAGAAAATGTAAAAATGTGCCCTCTGTATTAACAGCATGCTTATCATTACCTAGTTTGCCTAATGTCAGGAAAAAAAAATCTAACACAAATCTATCATTATTACCTGTAGAGTTTTACAGCTTAGGTCATGTGCACCACATGTGGTTATTATGCACCAAAGGTCAGATCTATAGCAAGAAAACAGAAAGTTTTTCTTTTCATTGTATTTTTTACTATTTGAGTTGCTCAAGTCCAAAGTGTTTAATGGGGACATTTGCTATTTAATTATTCATGATAGAGAATATACTTTTTAAAAGTTTACTGAAGGTAATATACAAAGGATAATCAAAATCAAACTCAAGAGGGTAGTCAGTAAAAAGTTATTCTCTTCATGTTCATATGATGTGAGGGTATTGCCCTTTAATGTTTAAAGGGAAGAGGAGATATTTCAAGAGGCTAGAAATAGACAAACCTCTGTAAAAATACGCAGGTAGTGAATAGTGGCTTCCAAGTTATTCCAAGCTGAGAAGAGTTCACTTCTGCACTATGACCAAGGGCAGTTAACCATTAACCATATAAATTCCTGCAGGCAACCACTCAGGTGGCAAATCGAGATATTTGCACACTTTGACAGATTAGTCAGCTGTTTATGCAGTTGCTTGTTGCCTATGGGACTCCAGAGGATTAATTACACCATGGCAGCAGGTCTTTTTGTTACTTAGTTTTGTCTGTACAAGTAATTGAGTGTGCTGCTATGAACAGTGCAAGCTGCTGCGACCATAATAAAGACAGACAGAAAGAGACAGGCATGCCATGACAACATAGCCTACAGTCCACAGTGCCATCCCAGGAAGGGGAACTGGGAGGCAAATCACATCTTTTCCCTGAGTATAAGGTTCAGTCCTGTTGCCCCAAGAGAAGTAGCTCTGGTTAATTGAAAGCAACTTAAGTAAATGGAATAATAAAGAATACTAGATGGTCCCAGAATCATTATTGTTTTCATCCAAAGTAGAGCACCGCAGGCCAGATCGTCAGCTGCAATAAATTAGCATAGTGCAGCTACATCGACAGCTATATGAACTTACACTAAATGAGAATCTAAGGAGCTGAGTTTAGAAGCTATGACTGGTTGAATGAAGCCTGGAGTATTTTAAATTTTACTTAACTCTTTAATGAATACTTTTCACAAGGTTGTTGGTAAGCTTCTCTGCACATATCCCTTTATCTGCATAATCCCTTTATCATAAAAGGATAAGGTTTTTAAAAATATTATTATTAGTAATAGAATTTTAAACGTCTTTAAATAATATGAAAATAGGCCCACAGGGTCCAACCTATTATATGGTACTTACTAAGTACATAGGATGGACTGAACTTTCTGGTGAATTTTAACATACTGATAGTATAGGATGACACATCCCTTCTGAAGCTGCTTCTTCTCCATTGCTCTTTGGATTGATTTCTGGCTCCCCCACCAAAAAGATCACTGACTGTTTCTAATCTGCTTCCTTAATTACAGGACCTCTACATTCTTCATCTAAGCACGAAATATTTTTTTTTTTAGTCTCCACTTTATTTAGTACATTCACCAATGACATGTTAGAAGCCATTTCCAAATTTCCTATCTGATAGAATAGCATTGAAATGGTTTTAAAGAACTGCTCTTCCAAAATCATGAAAAGCATCTGAACATAACGTGACTGCCACAGATGACTATGACAAGAAATCTGTGTGAAAAACAAACACCACACCAACCACGTCAAAATGGTCAAAATATTTCTAGCAATTGCCTGCTTAAATTTGAACTGCTCTAAGAATAACTTTTAAAAGTCAAAGCTTAAATTAGTCCAACTAAGGAACAACCTAGATAAAAATTTCATGTAAACAAAAACTAAAATTCTACTTTTTAACTCTTGAACTAGTCGCTGAATAACCAGGAAGGATTAGTGGAGATCTAGGGTGGAAACAAGGCAAGCTGGCCCTCTTTTGCTGCTATTTTGTTATTTTGTTGGCAAATGCACTCAGATAAACCTCGTCCAAATCAGATGAAAAATCATAATTTAATCATACCGAGGTTGTTATTATAAGCACATTCAAAGTACTGTAATTAATATTGCCAATTTCCAAGGCAATCTTTTTTCGTAAAATTCACTACATGAATCAATTAAAGAATCACATGATACAACAAATATCTCATTTTCTGCTAGTCAGAGATATTAGAGTTTACTCCATTAACAGGAAATGAAAATAGAAGTGCTTCAAGTTTCAGGTTTAGCCTTTTCACACTTCAGGTTCTCATACTGCCTTTGGAGCAACTCAAAAAATTCAGCATAGCGTTATGCAAGTTGCTAGAATTAGTCATCTTCAGGATATCTGTGTCTCATGTAATGTGGTAGAGATTGCTGCAAAGACAATGAAGAGACCTCCAGGGAGGTTTTCTTGTGTTGAGTACCACACTCAGAGGACACTGTCTGACTCAAGAATATTTACATGCGTTTCTGTATTTCCCACTGATAGGTTTGCCTGTATGAAATAAAATGTATTTTCCTCTGACATTATTGGACAAGTCTGGCCATGAATACTCCAATAGGTACCACAATCATACTTCATGATGCACAATATTAGGTAGCACTAAGAAGAAGTGAGAGGATGGGAAAGAGATCCTGACTGATCCCTTGCAGTATAAACTCTTTGTCACGGTAAACCTCCATTTACATCTGCAATGTTGATTTCTGTATAGCTTCAGCTCATGTCACTGCATGGGCTTGCTGTGCTGTTTCAGTGTGTTGTTCTTCCTTAATGGACTGTATCTTTCTGAAGTCACACATTGAACAAATGCAATGGCCATTTCAAGTACTCTCCTCTTTCTAAGGAAAAACTGAATAACTGCCATGTAGAATGTTGAACTCATTCTTGAGGTGCTAGTGTCATAGACTGGACAATCACATCATTTTTTTCTTCTCTCATAAATTAAATGGCTCAACATTTTCTCCACAGAACCTCCTAAGCTATAACCTCTCTGTACACAGTATTTCTGAACCCCTGAAAAGCATGCAGTTCACAAAACCTTGTTTCAAACTCAAAATCTTTCACAGGAATAGATTTCCAGTATGACTGGGCCAGCTGCAAATTTTCTTCCTCTTTAATGCCTCTTCTGTAAAGTTTGTGAGAAGTGAATGTGATAAAGTCTATCCTTCAGAGGCTAAGAAAAGCAGTCCATGCTAGTTGACAGTATGTTATCAAGCATCGCAGAAATCTCTATTTATAAACAAACTATCCATACACTAAAAATGGTTTATTTGCATGCTGAGTTCCTTAAACTTTGGGCTGTTTTGCAGTAGGGTTTTGGGTTTTTTTTCCATCTTTGTCCCAGTGTTTTACTTCTTTTGTAGTCAAATTCACTAGAGGATGTAGACAAAGAATTGTCACATGAAATCTAGCAGCTTAAAATGAAAAGCATCTCACTGCAAGAAATTTCATGTATTTTATAGGCCAGGCATAAAATGATATTATAACAGGAAAGAGATGGTATCTAATGTACTGTGAAAAATAATGTCAGAAAGACAGTTAAAAACTATTCAGATCCCTTTTCTCGAAAGAGACTTTTACTGTTTTAAAGACATGCTTTTTCAGATAATACTTTGAATGCTGTTGCAAGACTGAAATGCAAGTATGAAGAAATCTTGTATCAGAGTTAAATTATTTTTACATGAAAACTTTTTTCAAAATTAGCAATCCACATTTTAAAGAGAGTTATATGGTGTTTTAATGGTCTAATAACAATATCCAACCTACCATTTCACCTGGAAATGATACATTTTTATTTTGCCCACTTTTTACAGCTACTAAAATATTATTCTGAAATGCTACTTTAGTTCAGTAACTTCACAAGCTGTACCTGCTTGAGTATTGACCCTTACAGAAATATTTCATGTGTCTTAATTCTCTCAGTTGACAAAATTACAGTACCAGCTGGAATTTTCATAAACTGGAAGCAAAAAAATGTAGTAGTGCCCCTCTTCAGTTTTTGATTACTGCAGCTGTTCTAAAAGCTGCAACAGAGTGAATCACCAAAGCAGCAAAGCTACACAGAGACTGATGAGAACTACTACAACAAAGAAATCTAGATTAAATCAGTAGATAATGAATTTCATCTAGCTCTGTAGGTCTTAGCTTATAACATATGGCATCAAGTTTAGGAGCTTATGGTGAGGAAGCATGATAATAATTAGACTACTTGCAAAAGTAAATGGGTTCAGTAAGATAAATACAAGGGTTTCGGGCAGAAGATCTGAAGGAAAGTAGTTTTTGTTATCATCCCCTCTTCTCTCCTTTAGAAGTGCAAGGCTTTGATCAGTTTTTTAGAGGTGTGAGGTTAAAGAATTTGCATATTAAGAGATTTCACAACATTGCAGATTCTTTTTTTTTCTTTATTGCAAGCCTGCAGTTCCATACATATGTTATCTTCTAGTGTTGCTCTCTTAAATAAGTATTACAGAAACACACACATGCACACATACACAAGACGACTTATTTTTACAGTGTGGTCTCTGTGATCATTTCTAAAGATGTTCAAGGGAGCATTTGTTTTCCACAGGTCCTTGTGAAGGGTCTGATGGCTAGAAACTCCCAAGTCTGGAAGACTGGCCTATTCATGATCTTGAAGAATCTGTCCTATGCCATTCCATAAATAAATAGCTCAATAATTCACTAATTGAACTCAACAGACTTCCACTCCAGACTACCATTTTGCAGAGACTAGAGTCCTGGAATGACTTGAAACTAAGTCTCTCATACCAAGGAAAAAATGCTTCATTGTTTGGGGTATGGAATCAAACAGACGGTGTTTGCTTCTTTACATACAAAGTACTTTATTTTCCACATCTACCAATGTCTCACACCTACAAATTTTCTTCAGTCTAAAATAATTCTTAATCCACATTGTTTTCTTTAGGGAAAAAAATTCTTCACTCTTAATAATACTTTTTAAATTAGCTCAGTGAAGAAATTAAATTACCTGGCTTCTGCTGGAGAAAGCTCAGTTGTGTTGTGGTAAATGAAAGTGAGCAATTTCACATATTTAATGTACGTAAACTCCAGACTAAATGATTTCTGCTTATTTCAGCTCTTTTACTAAATGGTTCCATTGAGCATTAAAATAGATAAATAAGATCCCTTAAATTAGTACTGTCGGTCAGGGTAACAGTGAATCATACTCTTCATATATGTCTGAATATGTTCCTACACCAGCTGAAGTGTTGCAATGTACTGTACTTTGTCTTTATTATTGACAAATAGTTTGAAAATACTGAGCACTGAAACCCCTGAGAGCAGGAGAATATCAATAGCCAGAGAAGGATAACCTGCATGTTTGCAATACAAAAGAAGGATATATTGATTTGTGGGGAGTTCACACAAATTAATTGTGCCAGCCAATAAGAAGACACCATCAATTTTTTGTTTAGCTTGAAAAACATCAGTCTTACGACAAACAGACTTCTCCAAACAGAGTAAAAGGAAAAGCACACATGTGGAAGAAAACTGCACAGTCAAGCATAAATAACTGTGAAGTATTGCAGCTATGTAATTGCTTAAAACAATTTTATTTTAGTAAAACTGGATAAAAAAGGAGGAAGAAAGGAAATTAATTAAACAACAGGGAATCTAGTAGTAAGGGGAAAAAAGTGTGTAGATTAGAAATTTATGTGTAATACACAGCAAGATGAAAAAACTGAATCAGAATATCTAACTGATAAGTGTTTTCACATCCCTCAGAAATTAAAAGAAGGTTTGATGATGACTGAAAATGGTGAAGAACAAAGGCCTGAAAGAAGCAGAGCTCTCCATTTCTATGTACGGTAGAAACAAGAGCATCTTTTTTGCCAAAATCTACCATACACACAGCCAAAGGAGGCACTAAAGGCATTTTCTGCCTTAGAGCAAATGAGAAAAAGTAGAGATCACTTATGAGGCAATCATCCAGAGATTACAATTCAAGTTCCAGCTTTCCATGAAGCAAGAATTGGACTGGAGTAAACCCATGCCATCATAAATGGGGTCTGGAAATCCTATGTAACTGACAATGGAATAAAGACCAATACAGACAGTCATCATATCCACTGCCAACTTCAGCTAGTGTTTGTACACATTGATTTACCAATCTCACCTTTACCAGAAGTGCTGTTACTGCACTCAATCCCCAAAAATTGTAAATTCTGTAAAAAAAATTGAGGGACAAGAAGAAAAGTGGCTTCAGCCACCAGTTCAAATGCTGATTTAATAGAGAGAATGTTTAATATAAGTGTAATTTATCCATGCTTTATTGCTCTTGAAAGCAAAATGAAAACCACTTGCAGGTAACATACAGAGGAAGCCAAACTAACAGCTAGATATAGTTAATTATTTCCTGGTTACTAATTTAACTGGGATTCTATATATAAAGATTTGGATTCAGTGCACATTGCACTACAATTCCAGTACATCAATCTGTTTAATAATACCATACCTCAGCATAAGCCTTGGATTTGGTGTGCCGTCTGAAAATAAAATTAAGGAATTTGATTTTCAAGCAGCTCAGTAGCAGCCCACCAACAGGAAATTAAGTTTCTCAAAAGTTATTCCTTTTAAAAAAACATCCCTAAAAGTGAGAAGTTTCTCATTTCTGTCATTGCATTTTCATTTGTTAGCATTGTGGATAGTTCTGCAAAAGAAAATGTAATCTAGTTTAATATTCTATGGCATAAAGTATTCATTCATCTAAAAGAAGACAAAACCATTCTATTACCTTATGTTATACTGCAAATAATGCCAAAGGCAGAAAGATATAAAATATAAATGTAACATTTTTAAAATAATACTTTTCATCATATAACTTTCATGAAAACAGCAAAAAAAAGAGTATTTCAACTGAGCTTTCTCCATCTTAGCATTTGACCTAAATTATCTTGATGAGAAATTCAATCATATTTTGAAACATCTGCTTCAGAAAGATCAGAAGGATTTGCAGTTCTTAAAATACCTCTGGTAAGTCAAAATATGCATCAACTTTGCATTGGCAAATGAAGAGTCTTAGAAAAAAGTATGGGGTACTGTCTGAAACATATACCAATCCAACTGCAACACAGTTTTATATATGGCACAAACAGAATATCTGGATTTTAGTCACTCAAATCAAGTATAGATATAACTGTAAATCGGTGAAATAACAATGTAATGCTAAGTAAGTCAAAATATGCATCAACTTTGCATTGGCAAATGAAGAGTCTTAGAAAAAAGTATGGGGTACTGTCTGAAACATATACCAATCCAACTGCAACACAGTTTTATATATGGCACAAACAGAATTTCTGGATTTTAGTCACTCAAATCAAGTATAGATATAACTGTAAATCGGTGAAATAACAATGTAATGCTAACACCCACAGGTAACTACAGTAAATTTCAAAAACTCCATTGTTTGCTTTAACAAGACCATTACTAATGGCAGGAAATAAATGTGTAGTCCTCCAGCACATAAAATCCACAACATGTGATCTTACAGTTTATGAGACAAGCCATATACCTTGACAGATCTTTCTACTCTATAATACAGCATGGGTAATGCAATATAGTTCATTTCCACCTAAGTATATCTTGCTATGTCTCTGCAGGCATCCTTTTTGTGGAAGATTTACATGAGGAGAAAACAATAAATCTGAGAATAGGTTTGGAAAAAAAAATCATTCCTTATTAAGAAAAATAAGCTGAAACAGAAGTGAGAGCAGGCATCAAATTTACAGGCATCAAAACTGACAAAGGCAAGAGGGCACAAGATACGATCTGAAAGTACAGAATGTTCAACCAAGGTGGTAACATAGACCTAGAATTTAAGAAAAGCTGGGTCAAACCTATGGTATATCGATCTGGTCCTGCAATTTTTCTCTAACAGTGGCAACAGAAGAGATCTTTTTAAAAGATTTAGGTTTGACCAAGTAAACGTGTCCAAGGAGGAAAATAAATAAAAGAAAAAAAGCTAAAATATCTTTATATTCTAAACATTAGTGGGAAAAAGGATTCAGAAAATATTTTGCAGCTCTTTTTATATTTGAATGATTCTAGATACTCCTGGATAAATGTAAAAATTATTGTAAAACTATGGTAAATAACCTATATCCTTACAGCTGCAGTACTGCTATTTCTAAGTTGAGCTTTCCCAAACGCTCTTCTGTGATCACCCAGAAGTCAGATCATATCTGTAATATGTCATCATTGAAAAATAAGATCCTACTTTAGAAATCAGTCCAACAACTACATCTTTCAAGGTCAGTGGAAAATGAGATTATTTTTTTATTTGGTCTTCAACCCAAATAGAATAACTACTTTTGAAACTAAAACACAGCAAATCCAAAATTATCAAGGTAGTGATGGAAATGCAGTTATTAGCTCCATTTGGAGGACTGGAAATCTTAATGGACTAGGGAAGGAAAAAAGAAGTGTTGCTTGTCTTCTCTAAGCTTCTAACAACTCACAGTCGCACATGACCACACATACAGCTACAGTCATGGCTTCATCCTGAACAGAGCACATTATCAAGGTAGTGTAATAAGCGTATAATGGTCTTATGTGAAATGGGAGTAAGCATAATTTCACATGAAGAATCACATTCAAGGGAGCATTTAGTGTATCAGTGATTACTTTTTCTTTAGAAATGAGCATTTTATGTCATTTAATGTGATGGACAATAGATATGGGTCATACACCAAAAGACAAAAATATGTTCTGAGTGCCTATTTAAAAGTGGATAAAAGGTTTATGCTTGGCAAGATGAAGAACTGTTTAGGGGTTATTAAAGCACTGAGAACCAACATGCCTTTTTTCCTCATTCAACGGTGTATCTGATAAGCCTGCATGTTTCCAAATTCAAGCTTAATTTTCCTTCTTCACATAAAAATCACATATCATTTAATTAAATGTATTCAAGCTTGCTAATAATTTTTGCATACTGGGTAACATAGTAAATATTTTATAACGATTTACTTTAACCTTTATGCTTAGATATGTGTGTCGTGGTTTCACCCTGGCTGTGGGCCGAGATCCACGCAGCTGCCTGCTTCTTAAAGTAAAAGAGCAGGGGAAGAGGGAAAAGGGGGAAACAAGGGAAGGGAAAAGGAAGGGGCAAATAACTCCAAAACCAAGAAACTAAGAGGCCCGTGGGTTGGGATAAGGATAGTTTACTAAGATAACAGAAAGATAAAATATAACAATGCTAACAGGACTTTAGAGCAAAAGAATATGAAACTATTGATACACAATGCAGTTTCTCACCAAACCACACAACTCAGGCCCTACCACCCAGAGCTGTCCCAGAACCCCACCGTCCCCCCAAGAAGCACGTGTCCTGCCACCGCCCCTCTTCTTCCTCCCAACAGCCCCCCGTTATCCTGGGCAGGACGTAATTGGCATGGAATATTCTCTTTGGCCCATCTGGGTCACCTGTCCTGGCTTCACCCCTCCTTTCTCATGAATAGAGACATACGAAGAAGCTGAGAAAGTCCTTGACTGTCTGACTGCAACTAAGAACATCAGGGTGTTATCAGCACTGCTTTCATTTTAACTCCCAAACACAGCATTCCATCAGCTGCTACAAATGAAGTTAACTCTATCCTGACTGAAACCAGAACAATGTGTAAGTCTTAGATTTAGAAAAGAAAGGAAAACAGCTTACTTTACACTCTCAGTTATTTGTAAGGGACCTCTGGACATTGCCCAGGACAAATGTGCAAAGCAGGGTCAACTAGAGCAGGTTGCTTGGGCATGTGTTCCATTGGGTTTTGACTGCCTCCAAGGATGGAGACTCCATAGCCTCTCTGGGAAATCTGGTCCAGCATTCAATCGTTGTCACAAGAATTAAAAATTAAAAAAAAAAAAAAGAAAAAAGTAAAGGTGTTTGTGTGTCATATTCAGATAGAATTTCCTGTGTTCCAATTTGTACCATTTACCTGTGGTTCTGTGACTAAATACCACTGGGAAGAGGACATTAATAACAAGTAAGAATTTTCTCAGTGGGGACAAGAAGATAGAAAGTACGTTTCTTAGACTGAATGGGAATGAAAAAGGTAACCTTTGCAGAGAATGAGAATAAAACAACTGTGATAAATGGAATCAGCCCAAGAATAGAGCTGAGCTTAACTAGTCTGCTTCACAGTCTAGAAAACATTCTGCTTTGTCTAGCACTTGTAAGGCCACGGTTCCAGCCTTGTCTGTAATTCCAGGCACCATAATTCAAGGAAGTCCCTAACAGTTGTAAGAGAAAAAAAAGAATGATGAGATGTATTAGTAAGCCCTCTCAGGAACAACTGAATGACTAAGGTTACTTAGGTAGAGAAGACTACAGGCAAAAGACACAGCTGCAAGATGATATTCACAATCTACACAGTGCATAAATACATATTATTTTCCTAAAGAGCTGTTCTTCATGCCTGTGGCAGACAGAAATAGGGATAACACTTCTGCATATTAGAAAAAAAAAATCTTTTGTGAAGGTAGTGGAACACCAAATTAGATTGCTCTGGAAAGTGTCAGTCTCCAAAACTGGAAATATATGGAAGCATATATTAGCAGTGACATAAGTATGGATCCCTGGTTGATCATAGGCTAACGTCATGCACTCCTATGAGCTCATATAATAATAGAACAAACAGGAACTTATTAATTATGCACACATTTATATGAAGTTATTCTGTACTGATTTTAAATTGTTTAGAAAATTGATTTAAAATAAGAAACATCAAATTATCTCTTGACTAGAATGGAATTAAACACATTGTTTAACAAGAGGAAGGACTAAAATGAATATGGATCCATAAGAGTAAGAACCAAAACTGAATACAATTCTAGAATTATAACTTATGTTTTTCTTAACAGCGGAACTAAAATTAAATTACTCCCTGAGGAACAGAATAATAACTGGAATCGGTTCTTTCTTACACAATTAAAGCAACACTGCTGTGCTGCTGATGCTGACCCAGTATTTTGGGCTTCCTTAATCTATTTCTTCCTAGATCTATGATTTATGACATCCGAGGACTGACCTTTAAATTTTTGCCCTAACAAGCAGGTTTATTTGCACTCCTTGGTAATAAAAAATAAAGACCTTCAGGCTAGTAAGTATTAACTTCTTTAAGCATACCACATTGTCTCACACATAACCTGCTAGAATTTGTGACAAGTAACACTATTTGAGGTCTAACTAGTTTCTGGTCTTCTAAAACAAATGTAATTTATGCTGTCTAAAGTACCTCATTTTGTGATCTAACAGCTGTTTCTAAAGGCAACATGAAACTACCCTGCTAAATCAAGCTGGCTTCTGAAATTCAATGCTGCAAAGAAAAACATAGAATTCTTTTTCTAACATTGCTATGAAATAAGGGTTTCTATTAATCTTATTTGTCAAACACCACACATATCAATTGTCTTCCTATCTCTAAACTTAAAATGTCAGCTTTTCTCTTGTTATCTCCTAAGAAATGTGACATCAAACTTAATGAAAACATTTATTTAGACAAAATATTTTATAAATACTGGGCTTCCTCAAGACAAGTATATATATTGGGTTTGGGCTATGGTAGCTTGAAATCTATGTGGATAAAATATGTCTACATGTAGATTTTTACAATGAGTATGACTTCTTTTTTCTCTTTAGACATATCAAATTATATTAATGTTTGAAGATGTTGAACACAGGCACTTGATTAGATGTCTTTCTTTAAATTATTCTGAAAGTCTACATTGTTTTATGTCAGTTACTGGGGTAGAAGCACTTCTGAGAGAAATCTCAGTTATGTCATTAGGTTATTCCCAAATCTTAACTTCTGCTTAAAGAGGAAAGAACTTGGGCCACCAAGCTATAGCTCAAAACAATGGACAATGCCAAGTCATGGAATGATGAAATCTCCAAAAGCACCATAGTTTGTAGGGGGAATTTACCTGCCATTAGGATGATTGGTAGCCTTTTTAAATGAAGATTTTCTGAGAAATGCCAAAACAGTAGGCACCATTTTAGCTAGAATAACAGATTTTGAGCGAACAGCTGCAACAGATTCTCATCTATGTCAATAAAACACTGATTACTGAGTTATACGATTTTACAGGCAGTAGCCTACTCCCCCTGTTTAGCAACACTGATTGTGTAGCCAGTGGGTAACAGATGACTGACAGTGGGGAGAAGACCCCTCATTTCTCTTTGCCTAAGCCAAGAGGAGGCTAGTTAACACTTCTATATCTAGACTTAGCACTTCAGTCCAGGAAAAGCCAAAGCTGCAACACTGGCCTGGTTCACAGTAAATTTGACTGACATTGTTACCCTAACAAGATGTTAAATTCATTGAGGTATATTAAATAAGGTATGTATGAGGACTAGTATTATGCACAATAAGCCAATACCACTTGACACAAATGTTCAAGTGCTCAAAATTGTAAAAATTAATTTCACTAACAGAGTTTTACACTGGCAAAACAACACACTTTTCATTAGTTTCATAAAGGGCTAAGGTGACTTGGTGAAGTGAAATAAAAATTACATAGGAACAAAAGAATGCAAAGAAACAAAACTTAATTTTCCCAATACACTACCTATAGAACCCTAGGCAAAATGTAATAATTGGAATGGACATTCACCATTCTGGTCTCAATATAGCAGAAAACTGTTGGAGGACTTATTAAGTGAGATTATCGAACTCTTCAAGACATGTACATACACTCATGCATTTACTGTGCCAAATTAAGACAATTTTCAAGAATATACACTGAAATATGAGTTAATGTCTTTTCTTACTGAACCAATGTGTTATGGAAATAAAAAGAAAGATAACTAGCACCTTCCATTACACTTGACCAAAGAAAGACTGTAGTAGGAGAAAAAGGTTTCAGATATTTAGGTCATAAATGCCAAAAATAGATAATTTAGGCTTATAAACATGTGCGCACTAGATTTGAAAGTGACATACAAACACAGACCTAAAAAGATTTGACAAGGTGAAATTACTTTCAGGCTCCCACAAGCTCAGACAAACATGTAATTCATGTTTATTCCAGCAGGACCTTTGAAAAAGTAATTGTTCGACTCATCAGTCAAAAATTGCGTTCCTGAAAACTTTAAAGTTACTAAAAAATATTAGAGAATTTAAAGGAAAAGAAGAGTCTCATCCAATGACTAATTAAAATGACAGAGGCATTAATCTGACTCATTGGTTAGTCACAGTAATCTAAGCAGTAAAAATAGTGTCTCATTAGTCTTTTAAACATGTATTCCTTATTCTACATGAAATTGATACTTAATCACTTTTCTAGTGTACAGCAGGCACTAAGTACACAGGGAAAACTTGGAGAATGGAAAGTTTATAAAATCTCTGTCAATCTCTCCTACACGATAGGAATGATTCATTATTATGGGCCATGTGCGGCAGGGTGACTCTGAATGGAAGCCTGTAATTAACTTTGCTTCATGTTTTATTGATAGCATTTGCTGTTTTCTGAGATCTGATCGTACATCTTGAGCAATGTGGAAACCTCTGGATCATGCTGTGCTTAGATACCCTGGCACTGGGGGACATATGTGAGAATCTAAATAGATTAGATGGAAAAAGTACCACATCCCTTGTGATCTGTATACACTCTTAGATTCTCCCTTTTCTGCTGCCTGTTTGATGTTGACTTTTAGTATGGAACATGGAAGTCAAAGTTCCTTTTGTACCATCTTTGTCCACTATTTAGTTGCATGAGTCATGGACATGCTGATACAGGATAGGAAAAAATGCATAGTCTCCCTTACAAACATATCTGTACTTAGAAGTGCTATGGATCTTACACTCCAGAGCAAATATGAAGTTGTGGACAATTTGCATTTACAACTTGAGGAGAGATTAATGGATGTGGACGAGCCTTCTGTTATTCTGGCAACAAGTCACCCACAAATTGGGAAAAATATGTGGGGTTTTTGTAATATGGGTAATTTGGCAAAGCTGAAAACAAATTTACAAAATCCTTAAAAGACCATGGATTCTTTAGGAACAGATGGAATGAAAGTCATTTGAAATCCCTCCTGTAAACTGTGTTCTACTTCATATAAACAATATAAGCAGAAGCTCACAGACCAGGATCTTCCTCCAAACAGTTTTGACCCTAGACTTCACATCTGATATCTCATTCCTGATTCCTTAGTTTTATTTTCAGAAGGAAACAATGTCAGTAGGATTATCTATCAGAAGACCTTTTTGTCACATGATTTGGATAGTGGGAGATTTTAAAAGTGGCTTAAATCTCTCACCATCTGCAAAGAAATGTTCTTTGGAAAATCTGGAAACTCTAGTTCTGGCTGTGTCTATTTTTTCACAATTGAAAGGATTTGCTATGATTTTTTTGAATAATTTTAAAATTATCATAATAGTTTTTGCTGTGAATTGCTACTTCCCAATTTTTCTCATTACTTCTACAACACATACCTAGAGCGCTTTTAACAAGATAACTTTATAATCGCAGGTTTCAATGAAAAAATTGCATTTTTTTGTCTTTTGTCTTTCTTTTCTGTGCTCCTATGGTACATGCACTTCAGGTTGCTAAAATTCAATACCTTCCTTACCTATCAAGCCTCAGTCTGAAGACATCCCTTTACTGTGATGAATGAAGCAAATATTATTTGCTCTGGTTAAAAAGAACAACATAGTGTAATCACATAATTAAAGACTTCATTATAGGCAAGAGAGAAATTAGAATTGAAGAAGCACAAGTATTTCTGAATTTCCTAACTATTGAGTTGTCAAGCTAGAAAACATAATGCTATTCCTTCAACACCATTTTTCCGCCTGTGCACTTATTAAAATTCAGACTTGACTAATGATGGAAGAAGTGGAAGCAAATTGACAGGCAGCACTATGTCATGGACAAATCTCAAATGCTGGCTATATGGAATATCCTCTTAACTAAAACCAAACTTCAAAAATAACTAATGGATAATGGGAAACCTTTTATTCAGAAACACAGGCTTTGGTTTCACTGACAAACCTGGTATATGAAAATATGGACTGAAACAAAATTCTGTATACTGGCAGCCACAGGCACTCAAAAAAAAAGCTTGACTCATGTTTTAAAAACTCATAGACTGATTTAACAATCATGAAGTTTACAGAAAATTTTACATATTTTCCCCTTGTATACTAGTTCTTCAGCTTTAATAGCACATTCAATTTGCATTTCTGAGCATTCTTCTGCAAATATGACAGGTAGATTCTCATATGAGCTCTTGATTCCATGAGTTAAGTGTTTGTGACAATGCACTGAAAAATAAGAGCCTTGCAATGAAATCCCAAGATGGAAGGCATTGCTGCAGTCTCATACTGATTCCAAATCATTTTTCTTGATGTAGCACAATCATCAGGGAATTTTTGCTCTACTCTTTTCAATAAACAGTTCCCTAGTTTGACAATCTAAGCTGTTTACAGTGACTTTTAATAGCTATCTATCAATAGCTCATCTTTTCAAGCAATTTAAAAGTCACACAGGCATATATGTCACTCAACTTCTATTACAATCATCCACTGTGAGTTATAAGGCACCGAAATTTTCCTATGAGACTAACACAGTAAAGGCCTAAACTAGTTTGACTAACCTATCAACTTCATGTAATGACTCATTAAGTCATGGCAAGAGTTAGCTTGTAGCCTGGAAGAGTAAGCCCAGGTTTGTAAACCAAAGAATTCTGCATCCAAAATTCTGCCCGTACCATAACTTTGATCAGTATCTCTAAAATTACTTTTAAAAACAAGCAAAACAAACAAGCAAAACCCTTTTAGTAGATACTTATTTATTTTTATATTTAAGGAGAGTTAACAGCTAATAAGTAAGCACTTCCCTCACATAGGCAATACTAAGCCAGATACTGACACATAACAAACTCTCTTCAGCTTAAGTAAGTGAACCCTGCAGTTATTTTACATAAAGATGATAAAATAAGATTTTTTTTCCTGTGAGGCTCTAATCTTGGTGTCGCTTTCTCACATGAAGAATGTTTATTTTTTTTAGCTAAGTGTCAAGAGAACAGAGATATGACACACTCTGGTCTGTAGTTGGAACTCAAAAAAAAATGCTAGGAGGTACCTTTTCACTAAAAATTTAGAAAGCTGCTTTCATAAAATTTTCTTAGCTGCGAACAAGCAAGCAAACAAAAACCAAAACAACAACAACAAAACAAAACAAAAAAAAAAACCAAAAAAACCCAACAAAAAAAACCCCAAATCTCTCCAAATTGGTTTCTGTGAATAAAAAGCAGATCAAAATTAATTCCCATTTGGGCAGTGAGGATTTTTTTTTTTTTTTGGTTAAAGAGATGTTACTTGCATTGATCTCTCATGTGCATCCACTAAAATGCAAATAACCTTTCAATGTATAGTTAGTTCTCTACACAACTTTTCCAACCTTCTGATAACCTTTCAGGACTGCTTTGAAACCAGTCTTGTAGCTTCTTCTATCCTTTCTCCAGTGCACAGCCTTTTTCTTTTCTACACAGAAGAAATTGGGGAGGTGTTAGAATCCATTCCAGTGCTACCCAGTTGATGCATTTGCCAGTTAGTGTATAAACCATCCTCTGAGAGCAATACTTAATTACTGCAGATGTTTAGATGATATCATGAGATCCCCTACAAGCCTCAAATATTTTTAAAATTATCTAGGTAACAGAGTTTTTTCTTAATTATTAATCCACCCCCTCTGCAAAGCAAAGTCTCTAAATTAAAGAAATGTGGTGGATGAAGTGTTATTTTTTGCCACCATCAGCAAAAAGATTTTCCTCTATGAGGTTGTGTCAAATAAAAAGCTTAGTAGGCCACTAATGGCCATGACCTGGGACAGCCTTGTTGTACTGTGTAACTGAATTATTTCCTTTTCTAAGTCTCCAAGCGTGCCACTGAGAACGCCAGGTCAGCATATATAGTAAACAAATCACCAATCACCCAACAACTACTGTACTGTCTGCCTCCAGAATGAAAGATCTCTTCTCTAGCTTGAACTTTTGGACCTTGAATTTGACCCTGTGTGAGCTTTTGTTAAGTTAACAAATGATTTTGATGGTAAAATTGTGAATCTACATATAGGACTGGTGAGGGAAACACATCAATAAGGAATTACTTTAAGTAATTCAGGTTGCTTGACCCAAGCACAAGCCCTCTAAATTTACTTCCTTCTCACCCTTCTGTTTTGTGTCTGTAGCTTTAATTTCTCCTTTCCCCTCCATGAATCCATTTATACTGATCGCATCAGTGCTCTTGGCAATTTATTCCATATTTCTAGTATTCTTTGCATGAAATAGCTCTGCTGGAATTCCTGTTTACTTCTAATTTCAGTTTATTTCCCCTGTTTTTTTCAAACAGCAGGTTACAATTAATTAAAATAAATCTGAAAAGAGATACATTTAGTACAGAAAATGTTTGTAAATTGATACTTTTTTTTTCTTTAGCAATTTTTTGAAACTGTATGCTATTAATAAAGTTGCACAAATAATTACCCTAAATCTCATATTCAGGTAATTACAAAAATAAAATGAACATCTGTTATTACAAATGCATAATGCCAAGTCATAATGTGCAGGTTAGGGGCTAACACAAGCAAATTGGACACGGTATATAAACACAAAATAAATTATTGCATGGTGGTGTAATTACATTCCAACCATTATGTTAATTGTAATTTATATCAATTCAATAATTAAAGAAAACAAGCTCTTCCTTTGGTTTCCTATTCAGATTATTCTGTGTACTAAATTATTCTATGTCATCTAGGATGGCACTGGACCATAAATCTGACAGCAGTACACGGTGACAGTATCTTTAATATGTAAGAGAAAGCTTTCTATATGCTAGATTTGAAAGAAATGTTTTGTTAATTAAATTCTGTCAAAAGTAAACAATATAGAGTTAAACAGGGCATAGAAAGTCCACTTTTTGATTGTCCCAAGAATGTATTTCTTTGTAGATACTGATCTAAAGTGTTACTTTAAAATGTCTTTGTTGCAGAATTACATTAGAATGGGATAGATTCTCTAAGGACAATCCCAGCAAAAAAGATAAAATCCAATTATATAAATATATGGCTGAAAAGAACTTTTAGAGAATTTTTATGCATTTCCTTTCAGTAAAATACATTATCCATATGTTCTTTATATAGGAATTCTTAAGAACAGTTTAGATATTGACATATATGAAGATATACTCTGACATGTGCTGAGCATGAAGATGTTTTACCCCAACATCACCTGAGTAGTCTTCTCTACCCTCATAGTTCGGTGGTTAACCCTAATATGTAATATGTAACCTGTCTTAATTTTACAGGTAAGTAAACCACACTGTTTTCTGTAAGAAGAATGGAAGAACTGATAATGTCCTCATTATAACGCTCCTTTTACAAGGATTTTAAAGAGGTAAGAGGGGCAAAGTTTGTCTGGAGAGGTAATCTCTTTTTAGAGTGGTAAAGTGGAAAAAAAGAACATGAACTTTGGGGCACTGAGTTTCTTTATGAGGTCTGAAGAAAAAATATGGTTTTGTTTCTTCCTTCAGTAATTTCTGTTTTATCTAGAATTTCCTTTAAATGTGAAAGAAAAATGTGTATGGAGTACTTTGATCCAGTTGCATCAACACTGAGGAAAGCTGAATGAGCAGCAATTATCTGCCATATCTTTGCATTTGTCTCCATTATTAACATGTTCTGACCCAATACCTTTACAACTTTCATTTAGTATTTCTCTCTGTATTGTTTTCACCTGCTCAGATACTCACAGTTTCACTTTTAATTTCTTGTCTGGAAGTCTGAATTCATCTTGACTGTTATATTTTCCAAATAACCTAAGTCACTCAAGAGTTGAGATCCTATTCTTCAACACACTCAGAGATTTTCCCAGCTTCCTAATACACACAGGTTTTATAAGCATGCAGGAATGCATGCTGCATCTTTTATAGCTGCAACTAAAAACATTGGCCAGAATGAAATCAACAACATGGACCTACCTGATATATTTTGTACAATCACTTGTATATAGAGAGTGGGTTTTTTATGGTGATCTCATCAATTCACAACAAGAAGATCTTGTAAGTAATACATACAATTTCCAGAGTGTTTTTTGTTTGTTTGATTTTTTCCCAAGTGTTTTCCATTACATCATGAGAACAGTGTTTAGTAATCTCTGAAATCTTTTCTTGGATATTAAAGGTCCACAGAGAGAAAAATTTGTCCGTCACTGATCAAAGCCACCAGTGGCCAATGTGGGATTCATATACAAGATAAATTGTGATATAGGTCTTCTCAGAGTCCTTTCTCATTAATTCCTTTTTAAGGGACACAGACAAATGCCCTTGGCTTGAGATTAATCTAACTGAACAGATCAGGAGAATCCACTGAACATGACATAAATAACTGCTGAATATAACAAATAACAAAGCAAGAAGTTGGCAAAAGTTGCAGAGCCACAAGGAATCTAATTACATAAATGGTGAGGGGAAGGGGGTGGAGATGCACAGGTAACTGAAGGGCAGTATGGGGAGTATTTCAGGTATGGAGTCTTGCAAGGCCAGAATTATCTAAGTAGCCTTAACCTTGAGGAAACTCACAACATATTCCTGCAGTACACGGCTGCAAATAAACTAGAGAGTCTGCTGACAAAAAGAACAGGACTTGTGCCTCACCGATGCCATCAATTTCAGTCATCTGCATATTACAGTAATTTTGCTGTAGACAAATAGTCATTTAAGAGCAGGACCAGGATTGAATGGGTCAAAGTGTGGCAAAATTGAACTGCAGCACTTAGGGGTTGTCCTTGCTCAAAATATGACCTCCAGAGGCAAATAGGGAAAGAGATGTTCTGCCATGAAAATGGTACTAGGCAGTAATGACTAAAGTGTAGCGTGGGAAAGTGATGTTCTGGTTTCAGCTATCTTCAGACAGTGTTAATGGAACTGCAGCATGCAGAGGACAAACACCTGAGCTCATTTTCTATGCATGATTTGTTTCAACTTGATTGTATTCCCATATTGCAATGATGCACATTAAGGGATTTTTCAATTTTACGGCAAAATCCTATAGCAGTATAGAAAGTTACGCTACTTACCTGCCTGCTACAGCAAGCTATACAAATAAAAAAAGGAATGATCTTGAATTTAATCTTATTTTAATTATTCATAAGCTCTTTGACTTAATTATTAAGACTACAAGAAGCATAAAACTTGAATTTTGTAAGTACTCTACATTTACTTTGTATATAGATAGATAACTTGTAGACTGCAGCTCATTTGTTTTGCTGTTTTGGGTGGGTTTTGGGGGATTTTCAGGGGGTGGTTGTTAGGCTTTTTTTAACAAGAAAAAAAGTCTGGAGTAAGAAACATGTGCCCTTGGTGGAAGAGGATCAGATCAGGTAATATTTAAGCAAACTTCCATAGATGTTCTATATACTCAGATATAGACTCATATATCCTAATGCTTCTCAAATGGGACGAGTTTGTATTTAGCCCACTGAATCATGCCCCAACCATAACTTCCATTATTTTGCAGAATTACAAAATTTTGGACAAACTGGACACTGTGCTTAAGGCCAAAAAAGTCTGATCATTTCTATTTGAGAATGTCTCATCACGAGTTATAGTTCTTATTTCAAGATATTTCCCAGGCAGAATTCAATCTCTCCTCCAGGAAATTAAGCCTCTTTATGAGTAACTTTGAATCAGAATTCAGGATTGCACTTCAACAAAAGTAGTTCAAAGAAGTGGCATTTTATTTCTTCCTTTAAAAAAGTTTTGTGGGTTTGTTTTCTTTTAGTTTGCTTAGCTGAATGCAATTGTGGTACAAGTCCTCATATGACAACAAAACACATACTACTCTGTAGTTCCATTACAAACATACTATTTTCTTCTTGTCCGTTATACCAAAAACTCAGGACAAATGTCATCAGAGTTCTGCCTGATCCTATGAAAAAAATTCACCGCTTTGTGGCAACTTGAAGATTGTTGGTACTTTCTGGACTTATATAAAACACTTTTCCAATTTAGTTATCTAAAATATATGAAAACATCTTCTCTTAACCATCTTATATTTCAGTTTGTACAAAAAGGCTGTAAATTGGGAAAGTATGTTTTCACTGCCAATAATGAAGCCATTATAAAAATGAAACCAAGTGCGACAAGAGAACAACCTGTTTCACAGACTTTAAAATGTCATTCCTGAGTAGCCTCAAAAGTACTAATATTAAAGGAAGACATATTTCAGTTTCTGTTCAAGAAAATGTAACAGAAAATTGAGTAATACAAGGAAAGATAATTCCTTATATTGGAAAGTTGCTATAATATGGTGGGGTTTTTTTCTGAATTGACTATACTTTCATTTCAACACTTTAATAGACAGTCATATTTATATTTTATATTATATATTTTATCACTGCTTTCTGAAGAGGAAAGGCACAAGATTACACAAGCAACAAGCCCCCAGATAAACACAGAAATCCAGGGAAAATCAGGCTGGATTTTTTTTTTTTTTTTTTTTTACATTGTCACTAGTATTAGTGTCCAACAAGGATATAGGCTTGTATCCTTTAACAGTGTTTATATTTTACATGCCAGCTGAATAAAGCCCTCCTAACTTACCTTTGTTCTTTGTATAAGTACCTTCCAATCTTGTAGGCCAGGTGGCTTTTGCTGGTCTTTGAAGTTTAAACTGTCAATATAGGAAATTCATGTACCTATTTTAAGGGCCACAACTTACTTAGACTTAGTTCCAGGTCAAGTTTTCTGTTAGAGAAATTCAAAATGTGGCAGAGAGAAAAAACTTTTGATTTTGCTTGAAAATTGTTGCTTTTTCAATTTACTTATGCAACATTCCTGAGTTCTTTTCTTCCTGTAGAGACTCGGACAGGAAAAGGCCATGAATCAAAAAGCAGATGTCCACTGATCTCCATTATAGTAGCATAGATGTGCCAATTACTTCTAAGTCCTCTCTTAGTTATTAAACACAGAAGATACCCAAAGGACAATGAGGCAGAAGAGGCACTCTGGGTCCCAAAGCTGGAAAACTCTATGTCTCTTAGGCTGGAGTGTAGGGGCGAGGTGACAGAGGACTCACTGCTGCAAGAACATGCCAACAGAGATAGCACTGAGCAGATGTGATTGTCCTTTCTGCTTCATAATTCCCATCTATACTATCAGACCAAATGAAGTTCTTTGATGAATATCCCCTGGCAAATGCATTGCCAAAGACTGCAGCCAGAAGGGAGATACCAAAGCAATATTACACCCAGATTGTAAGCTCCTCTCCTTTTGTACCTCGCTATTTACTGGAATTTAGTCTTGAGCTCTTTCCCAAGGCAGCAGTACAGGAAAGCACTGTCCAGTGGAAACTGTGGGGCTTTATATGAGGAAATTATCTCACAAAATAGATGTTAAAGAAGACTACAATTGGTCCCAGCTGATTTAAAAAAAATAAAAAGAATTGTGTGCAGCTTCACAGCTAAAAAAGGGGGGGAACATAATAATAATAAAATAATAAATAAAAATAATTTAGACATGATGAATTGCTTTCAAGGAAAAGTAAAGCTTATGTGATAAAGCAAATTGACTTTGGTCGTAATTTTTATTGCTAACCTGGATCAAATCAACATCACCATGTAACAAGTTGGATTAGTATAACTAAAGTGCTGAAAAATGAGCAGTCCATGTTTGACCATCATGTCCTAAGTAGATGTCATGGTGCAACTTATGATTGACATAGTTATGATGGAATCAACAGATATTCTTACATAAATATTGCTTTTGGTTTGTTAGTAGATCTGTGCGACAAGAATATTACAATATACTGTCCTGTATTTTAGCAGACAAATGTAAATATCTTCCCCTGAGATTTTCCTTCAGAAATAACTTCACAAACTGTGGAACAGATCATATATGTATGATATGGATTCCCCACTGGTATGGGGATAATATTTATTATTGGCATTCCTAGTTCTTGCCTCAACATAATCCTGAATTTATCTGTCACTGTAATCCCTACTAATCCCTGTAGTTACTAACAGACCAGCTTTTGGAGGTAATAGCTGGTTAGCCATTGGTTGTTATTTTGAATGGATATGTGTGCAGTCCAGTACCAATAAGTAGCTGTGGCAGCTACTTTACTGGTTGCCTTCCAGTCTTTTACCAAGTGCACCACAGCATTTAAATACTTGATTAAAGTACACTCTTTTTTAAATTTATATTAACATATGTATTTAAAAATTGAGTGAACATAACGTACAAATACTGACACTAAATAAAATACCAACTTTCAGAGAAAGGACATTAAATAATAACTATACACTGAATGTCTTGGGAAAAAAATTGCATTGTTTATATTACTATGCAGTTGCATAAAGATGGAACTAAAATACAGATCTTCATGTCTTTGGGCCAACACAACTGCTGTAACATAAGGTACATTGGCTACATTATTCTGCAGCAATAGACTTTTATTTTTTGTATATGAACTCTCAGCGTTGCAATGATTCCACTTCAGTCCATCAGTCAATACGCTACGAGAAACACAATTTAAATTTTAGTGCTGAATGCCCTGGTAATTTCTTGTTTCATCATTCACATATTGCAGAACTGTGAGAATCAAGGCTTATAGGACTTGAAATTATTTTGATGGGATTTTAAACTCCACACTCATACAAAAAGAATGAAAAATAACCTTTCTGAAAATGAAACAAACTTATGAAGAAGAATAACAGTAACACGCATTAAAAGGTATCCATGCATTTCCTTTGATTTGTGGAGTGCAATATTAACCAGAGTGACCCCTTTCATGTGTTACTTCATCATTAATAGCTGAATTAAAATTTACCTTATTCATTTTGCTCCTTGAGGAACACAGTGAGTGTAACTAATTTGTGACGTTTTTCACTAGAGCATTTATTGCTTGATGAAATGATGTGTTAACCCATCATAAGAAGTGGTTTATATAATATATTAAGTCTGACAGGATTAGCCAATGACGAATAGTTTCATTAGTTACTTTGGTTTAATTGTACACAAGTGAAATCATTCCTTGCAGAAGTACATTGGCATAAGAAACATGTTTTTCATTTTTCACCGAAGGCAAAATCATTTCTATTGGTGGATGGATGCACAAGAGAGAAAGAGGGGAAGCAGAGGACATGGGAGGCCTGTCTGGGAACCTGAGTTTGATGTATTGTCTGTGTCCAAACTAAGAAATAGATATGTTCATGTTTCACAGTTCTTACCCCCCACATGCTGGGCAGAATCTCTCTCGGAGTGCATTGCAGATCTGTTCCTACACACATTTCCTTTCAGAAGAAAGAGAGTTCATAGGCAAGGGTGGAGCATATCAAGACCTGAGAGCTGGAAATTGCTCTCTGATCATCCGTTTCAGACATTCCTAGTCGAATGCATAGGGCTGGTCAAAATTCCAGTGAAATTGTTTCTCCTCAGAACATGCTGATAAGATGAGCCTTAAACCAATTTGTTTTGCATACTTTGTGGGGGAAAAAAATAGGCTCTAGAGCTGGATGGATGAAAAGTGAAAATTTGATTCCTTCTCTGAATCACCAGCTAGTGGATCAATTTTGAAAGGATTTAGCTCATAGTCTATATCTGGATACTCAAATCTGCTTCCTGCAGCAGGGTCTTTCTCATCACTGACTAGAGGAAGCCTAAAGGTACTCAGTTCCCCTGACTAAAGTGAGCTTTGTGAATACCGAGCCCTGTCATTCTCTTACTGATATTTAACTAGAATTTCAGTGTAAAGGTAAAATTTTAACGCTGAATGATCCATACTGTGCTCTACTTTAGGCAATGGAAATTCGTTGTCAAGGAATCAAGTTGCTGGGTGGAGGTGGGGGGGTAGGGAACATGAATGACAAATTCTTTCTAAAACAAATAAAGAGCACCATAAAGGAGTTTCCTGGTTTATTACTTTCTGCATGCTTAATACCTAGGATTTTGAGATTCTGCCTAGTCTTCGAGGACATATTCACCTAATTCTGATAGGTCTTCACGATGCAAACAAAACTGACAGTATAAAACCAAATTGTTCATATTCTTTATGTGAGAATGCATTGTCTTTACTGGGCATGATGTACACCTGCTTTATTCTTTCCCTGCAAACTATTTTACCTCATATTCTATCAGAACAGATATGTCATGTTTATTTTGCCTTAGGATCCCCATTGCAGATATAAGCATCTGCTGTTGGGGAGGGCATTGGGAAGGAGGAGACTGAGGGGGTTTCTGTTAATATGCTTTCCTCCAGTATTACCACTATGATGCTTTTATAAGTTGCTAATGTTATGAGAGACACCATTATAAAATAGAGCAATGTGTGATGGTAAGTGTGCCATTAAGGTCTCTAGTGGAACATTAATTATTGATCTTTGCTTCAAAAGGATCAGAATGTTGTATTAGAGCTGCAGTGAACTGTTCACCTTACAAGCATTCAACTGAACTATGCCATTCAAAGGTGGCAAGGTTTAGCTCTGCTGCTATATTCAGGGCACTCTGAACACTGCAAGAGAATTGCAAACACAGACAAACCTGCCTAACAGAAACAGGGTATCTGACACAAATAACCTCTCTTTTTGGATGGGACATTTTTAACTCATTCTCAGTTTCTTATTCCCTTTATTCCCTGTTCTTCTTCTGAGCTCCCTTGCAGTAAGCAAGCTATGTTTGCAGTGATAAGGGTCTGGCAGAGGCTTTATCACTCTTCTTAAGTGAGTGGCACTGCAGTTAGTTCTGTTGATATCATTCAGGGATGAAAGACCCTTGCAGGTAAACTTTCAGATTTACAAGCCAGAAGGCCTCCCCAGTAGGTGTTTTACCACAAGTAAATAGTGGTACAGCACTCTCCCTGCTGTGATATGGGCTAAGATAAGTACACATGTGGCAGAAAACTTCTCAAAATCAATCACTGCAAGAAGGTAAGGACTCTTCCTGCTGCAGTGCCACCTGCAGAGCCTCTCTCCTTGGTTTTGCAGGAACTTGAAGTGTCCTTCATTAATTTGAGCTACTGAAGAGTTACGGCCCTACTGATAGAGAAACTGTCTGGTGTGTTGTTTTATCATGTGGTGTCACGTAGCACAGCCATCCTCCTCTAGTCCATGCTATTCCTAAGCACATGCCTTACTTTTAGTGTTAGTGACTGACAGGAAAGGACTGACAATTCTTTATAGGACTAGAAAAGTACTATTCACCTCATTTTACTTAACCAAATTTCCTCTGTCTCCCTCATTTCTGTCTTGTACAGAAACCACAGAATATTAATTTCTGTCTCCTATTAAGTTTGTGCTGACTTTGAGAGAGCATCTTTCTACTTCTGGCCATTCATAAACCTAAAAGACTACAGACTGTATTTCTCACATTCACAGAAGTATAACGTAGAAAGGTCATTTTTCAAACACTTTTCGTACTATAATTGCTTCTTGTCTGTCATTTTTCCCCTTGCTGATGGCCATTAAAAGAGGACTGACTGACTGATGTGGTGATGTTGGTCAAAACTGGCCCTTACAGATGACAGCTTGAGCCTCAGCAGGTGAGGAATCAGTCCATAGGGCTTGCAGATTAATTCTCTTAACGTTAGCATCCTCAAATTACAACTGCTCTGTCTTGAGACACTTCTGTTGCTGCAGAGTGTGGCAGGTTTTCAGACAAACCACAGCAACCCACCCACTGTAGTAGAGAATCTAGTTCTGATAATTTACTAGGATGAAAATATCTAGACTAGATTGAGACATGAAATTAAATCAAAGATATATTAATCTATAAAAAGATAATCCTTGTCCCTAAAAGGAACTTTCAGCTCTATGTCACCTATACAAAGCAGGTTAGATGTAGATTCTGGTGTGTTGTGGGTTTGTGAGTTGTTATTTTGGCTTTTTTTATCTTTCAGCATCACCATGATTGTTGAGTAAGGACAGTAAATCTTTGTTCCAGAGGCCCTCCAAGAGAGCAAGAAATGAACACAGGAAAGGAATTCAAGATTCTTAGATCCTGAACTATGTGGATAAACTATATGAAGTATGACCTATAGATCACAAGCTATCTATCTGAACCAACCGCACCATGGCAGATCACTTAAGTGAGACTACAGAGTCCTACCAATGTAGCAACATTACAAAAAAAAGTCCACAGACACAATGTTGCACTGCCTGGCTGATAACACTTGCCCAAATCTATAGGATGGATATAGCTATGCCAGGGAACAAGTTTTTCTATGACCTGAGAAAGGTAGCGCGGCTTTATGAGCAGAGATTTTCATGTGCACCATATAAAGTATCTCAGCTAGGGTTCTCTGCCAACATGGGTAATCACAGTATATAGAGAGCAGAATCTAAGATGTAGTTACGGGTGGGTTAAACAGCTTACTAACAACTGCATAGAGGGCATACAGGGTGAGAATGGAAAAAAAATACAGAATTCATAAGACACTGTAAAGGAAACATAAAAGGCTAAAAGTGACCTTCCAGCTACCCTAAGACTTGTCCCATATTTAATTTCATGATCTCTGGTATCATCCACAGCACATATAATTGTACAGTAAAAGAAAGCAAGATAAGGTTGCTATTACTTTCTTTCTAGATTCTATTTCGACTCTGTGAAATAACAAAACTAGAATGCAGAGAGTTTCACTGAAGTTATTTCAAAATTAAAGGTATTTCACTAGTTACCACACAGAAATGATATCAGAATTCATTTGCAAGGATTTAAATCTCCCGTCTGTAAATTGACAGTTAAAACCAGCTCAAGCTGAAAGCAGCCAACAGCCATCTGATGACTGTTCAATGCACTGTGTAAAATTACTTTAATTCACTGTTGGACAATACCCAAATAAAAATATGCATCTTCCCCATCTCAGTGAGTGACACATTTACTGATGGTATCACCATTAAATCTTGTGTCCCCTTAGGCAGCTCCTCCAGCAATTGGCCTTTTGCCTAGTGAAACTGATAGGCATCAAAGTTATAACAATTCAACTATGTCCCCATTACTCTCTGCAGTTGCAGCCGTGCTGAGCATCACTGCCTTTATTAGACCTCTGTGCAAATTTAAGCCTTGCCCACATACAGCATGTTAAGTGGACAAGCATCATTTTGTATTTTAGGCCCAGACTAACACACCCAGTTCCCAGCCAAATTCCAAGGGAAACAATTATTCAAATGAGGATGATGCATTAAGGAGAAAAATAAAGAGGCAAAAAAAAATGTAGACAAGTGTACTTAATTACTGGGCAGTCTGCTGTAAAGTGAACAAATTTCCACTCCTGTACTTGCTCCCCTCTGCTAGTTGTGTTCAGAAACTGGGACCTGTAATATCAAACTACTGTAACCAATGGAAAGTAAGCAAATCATGTGTGTCTACCAGTCTAGAAAAATCCCTGAGACTTCCTTAATTTTATCAGTGTTTAGTGCTTAGAATAAATAAAAAATATCATTTCTGTTTCCATATGTCAAAAACAAGGCCTAAATAACATCTCAGAGTCAACTTGAACATCTATCTACATACACATTTAGTAGCATCACATGTATCATTATTACATCACATGTAATAATGATACCTTGTTCCTTTGCAAAATCTGGCAAAAATAAAATAATAAAATAAAATGTAAAATAAAGCAAAACAAAATAAAATTACTTTTTAAAAAACACTCATATCCACTAGTGAGATCTTAACTCATATCAACTAAAATAAATTTCAAAAGTACTTTTTTGCAATAAGTAGAAACAATGGTGCCAACTTCTCTGCCAGTAGTGTCTTGTATATTTTCCAAAATATGACTTAGAGGCTCATAAATAATTTCCCTGTTTTTAAAAAAAAGTACATTCTAATCTAAATGTCTAAAAAATAAAGGTCCCAAATACCTCTAAAATGAAAAGGTTTCTTACATTAATGCTTTAACCATCCTAAATAATATTTTCTAAATTTCTATTCTAGTAAACATGAGCAATCTTATTCCCACTGGATTTAATCTACTTTCAAGCAAGTAGTATTTACTATCATCAAGACATATTTATTTAATGTTTTACTAGAATTTAAAAGGTAAACATTACCTGAAAAATACTACTGTTGTTTTTGTTCTCTAGCAAATACTAATTTACAGGCTGCTTTGGATTTTGAATTCTGGAGCCATAGTGGCCTCTATTGTTATCATAATAGAATAGCATGTATTGCAAATAAACTAGCTCTTGACATTTTTTTCTTCTTTGAAATTACATGACAATATTCTTGCAAACTGACACACCACCGTGGCTCAAATTTACAGACAAACTTTAAAAGACAGTCCAGTGACAGACATGATAAGCTTTGTTTCCAAGTGAAATGGGTTCTGCTTTGAAAATTACAGGGGATACAAGACCCATAGAATTTTCTCAATGCTCTGAGAATATCATGAAAGTCACAGAAACTAAAAGCAGGGTTTTTTTCTTCTCACTAATCAAAATATTTATGTAAAGATGAAAAATGGAATTGCATGTAAGTTTAGCTATCAAGAAATGTTTGTTAGAACTTAGATTTTACTCTAGGCTTTTCCAGTGCTATCAGAATCTTAACTAATAGGAAAATGGATATTTTTTTCCAAATACAGTTTAACCAAATTTAGAATAGACATTATAAATTTGCTTTTGAGACTCCAACTCTCTCTCTTCACTGACTGTTCAAGAATCCCAGACAGTTCCTTTAGATTATATATCTAGTTTTTAGATTAGTAAAGTTAGACAAGATGAATTTCACCCTAACAGGTTAAATATGAGGCCAGTTTACAGAAAAACAACATAGTAATGACTCTATAAAAATGCCCACATGGAATTTATGTCAATACTTTATATTCCAGAATGAGTTTTTCATCGTGGAAAAGTTGAGTAGTATCTAATTAAAATCACGGTTTTCCGAACACTATCAGGAGAGGAATAAAATGACGCACTAAATTGCTGTTCCATTGAAGTGTAGAAGTCTTCTATTAAATATTCAATGGAGAATAGAGTAAAACTCAAATCCCTTGTTCTCTTTCCCCTCAAGAAGTATGACTGATCTTCCTAATTCTCACTACTAGAAAGTGATTTATATTCCTTAGGATTAGAATCATATGACAAAATTGTTTCCTTTCTCAATTTTTGAGCCAAAAATAATCCCCATTACTATACTGATGAACCTATGAAAAAAGCAGCAGTCTTTGGCACAGAAGAATTAAGATTTCATATTTTATAGCAGCATCAAATGTTAATAATATGAATAAGAAATAATAAAGATCTTAGTAATTACATCATATCCACAGTAAAATATGCTTATATTTTTTAATTAACTTTTGAGAAAAAAAATAAAATAAGATAATATCTGTTGATAGTGCAAGCTTTAAAAATTAATAAAATGGGCTTTTTTAATCAGTTAGCCAAGGTATGATGAATGAACATTGGGCAGCATGAGCATACAACTTAGAAAGGAGACAAGCCTAGCACAAAGTTACCAAAGATGTTGAGATATCTCTGTTCTCATATATCAGTGCCTTTGGAGCAAATGGATATGGTACATGCACTGTAAATGGGCAAGTTGATTCATGATCTGAGCAAATCACTCTGTCAAAATCATATTTTATGTGGCTGCAAAGATGACAATTTTATGTTAAATTCAGACTGTGGACTTTTCCAGTTGTTACTTCCTTGACATCTCTTCATCAGCAAAAATGGTAACAATCAGCCAGGAGGTAGAAAGAGAACAAAAAGGAGATATATATATATAGAGAGAGAGAGAGAGAGAGAAAGGTACATAGAGATATAAATGAGGTACTTCCTTTTAATAGATGTTTGTTCCCTTCCAAGTAGCTTCTAATGGTATCACTAACTAGAAGAGCGAGTTGGCAGTAGTGCTCTGTATATATGTGTCAGAGTATATGTTTGCCTCATGTCAGCACCTTGCTACTTAACTTGCTGATTAGGCAGGTAGTTAGATAGAAATATTTATGTTATTAAACAATTAGCATTACTGAAATAAGGACTGGGGCTGTCTCCTAAAAAGCTACTTTTTCCTTACCCTTCCAAGAATAGATTTAGTAGATGTGATAGATTCATAGGCCAGCCCAGGCTGAAAGGGACGTGAAAAGATCATCTGGTCCAACTGTCTGTGGAGAAGAGAACCTAGATGAGATTATCTAGTTGCACCATGTTCAATTGTATCTTTGGTTGTTCCATTGAATGACTGTTGCCACTATCTTGCTTATATTGTCATGAAACTAAATTTGTATCCATTCCTCCATGTTTCTCCATGTGGCTCCTTGTGAAAAAAGAATCTCTATCCTTTTTGTAGTTACTCTTTAATTACTGGATTACTCAGATGATGTCTTCCCTAAGTCTTGTCTTCTCCAGAGAAAAAAAGCTATTTCATTCAGTCTTTCCTCACAGAGCAGGTTCTTCATCCCTTTGATGAAGGTTCTTCATCTTTATGGCCCTCCTTTGGATCCTCAACAGTCTTTCTGTGTCTTTCTTGAATTCTGAGGACAAGAACTGGACACAGGACAACATTTGCAACCTGAGAAGAGCTAAATAGATTGGGATGATTCTGTCTCTATCTTTGCTAGTAATGCCTCTGCAGATGTAGCCCAGGATCCAACTTGTCTTCGTTGCAATGCACTGCTGACTCATGATCAACTTCTTGTCCACCTGGACCCCCAGATCCCTTTCAGAAGGCAGCTCCCCAACCACACAGATCCTAGCCTGGACTGGGCCCTTTGGTTGTGTTATACCTAAATGCAGGACTTAGCACTTACCTTTGTTAAACTTCATACTTCAAGACAGGTCTTTCTGTAATATGGCTCTCCCTTCTGGCATTTCCAACCCATCAACCAGTCTAGTCATCAGGAAACTTGGGGAGGATGGTCTCAATTCCATCATCCAGATTATTTATAGAATAAATAGGTTAGGTTGGAAGGGACCGTTAAAGGTCACCCAGTCCAACCCCCCTGCAGTAAGCATGGACATCTTCACTAGATCAGGTTGCTTAGAGCCCCATCAAGCCTGACCTTGTAAGGATGGGGTCTCCACTCTGTCTCTGGGCAATGTGTTCCACTGATCTACGACCCTCATATTGAAGAACATTTTCCTAATATCCAACCAAAATCTCCCCTTTTCTAGTTTAAAACCACTAGCCTTTGTCGTACCGCTATATACCCTCGTGAACAGTTCTTCCTCAGTATGCATACAGGCACCTTTCAGGTATTGGAAGGCCACTATAAACACCACCCCACACACACCCCCGAGTATTCTCTTCTCCAAGCTGAACAAGCCCAACTCTCTTAGCCTATCTTCATAGGAGAGGTGCTCCAGCCCGCTGATCATCTTTGTGTCCCTCCTCTGGACACACTCCAACAGCTCCATGCCCTTCTTGTGTTGAGGGCTCCAAAGCTGGACACAGTACTCCAGGTGAGGTCTCATCAGAGCAGAGTAGAGGGGCAGAATCACCTCTCTCAATCTGCTGTCCACACTTCTTTTGATGCAGCCCAGGATGCAGATGGCCTTCTGGGCTGCAGATGCACATTGGTGGCTCTTGTCCAGATTTTCATCCACAAGTATTTCCATGGTCTTTTCCTCAGGGCTGCTTTCAAGCACATCATCTCCTAACTTGTCACAGGGGTCGTTCCTACCCAGGTTCAGAACCCTGCACTTGGCTTTATTGAACTTCACGAGGTTCACCTTAGCCCACTTCTCCAGCCTGTCCAAGTTCCTCTGTATGGCATCCCATCCCTTCAGCACATTAACCTCACCACCCAAGTTGATGTCATCGGCAAATTTGCTGAGGGTGCACTCAATCCCACCACCAATATCATTAATAAAGATATTAAACAACACTGGTTGAAGTACAGACCTTTGAGGGACTCTGCTTGTCACTGTCTTCCATCTGGACTTGGAGTCATTGACCACCACCCTCTGGATGTGACCATCCAGCCAGTTCCTTATCCACTGACCAGTTCATCCATCAAATCCATATTGCTCCAACTTAGAGAGAAGTGTGGGGGACCATGTCAAAGGCCTTGCAGAAATCCAGATAGAAGATTATGAAAAAGATGTTGAAAAGTGTGGGGCCCAGTATTGACACCAGGGGTCCACATTTGTGACGTTACTAGCTGAAGTAAAAACTGCTGATCACCATGAAATCACCAAGAAATATTACCTTATTACAAACTGAAAATCTGTAGCAAGTGATGGGGAAAGTATAAATCTGTAGGCTGGATAGCACATTACAAGAAAGGTTAATTAACAGGAACCTCCATCTTTAAAATGTCTGTCGGGTATGTTGAGCAAATAATATTTTTTTCTAAAGATACAGCACTTTTTCCTCACTGCAGCACTAAGAAGTGCTACAGCAGCAATAGAGTGGTGCCCTGATTTAAGATACATAAGGCACTTTTTAAAAATTTGATTGAAACAGAACTTTCGAAGACAGTATTCAGTAGAACTGTTTGTTGGGTTTTTGTTTGGTTGTTTTTTTCCTGAAATTAGCCAAATTCAGAAGCCTCGTCATGTAAATTTCATTTACAAGTTAAGTAAACATTTTTTTTCTTTTTATTCCATCTTCAGACTTCTTATAATTCTGTGCTATTCAACATAAAGCATCTGCACAGCTCCCCTTTCCCCCAGTTCCCCCAGGTCTTCATTTGGAGCAGGAAGGCAGAGCTAAATTCAAATGGAACTATGTGCTTTCGATGTTCAGAGGCTGCTAGAGGTTGCCCATCTTTCTCAGAAACTCACAGCATCCTTGGGGTTCTGTTTGCCATTCTAATAGCAGAATTAAGAGAAGACAGATGGTAAGAGAAAGAATTAGAACTGGAAGCAGCTGTTATGAAATCTGCTTCAAGAATAAAATTGCTTATATAGACTTATTCAGACAAAGCCAAAAAAGGAAAACATATTTTTCACCATGGCACACCAGCTGGTGTCGCTGGTAAAGTCAATGTAACTTTACTGCTCGGAACAACACACATTAGAAATTTCGTCATCGTTGAGAGCATTAAAGAGGACGGAAATACAAATTGATATAAAAGTCTTACTCATGCTGCCATAAATCTTGAGGCAACCGGGTTTATGTAAATGAAACATAATATGGTTATAGAAAAAGTTTTTAGCTTTGAGAATGTTTAGCCCTTGAGCATTGTCATTGGTATGCTATTTTACAGTGTTGCTGGGGATAGGTGATGAGGGCACCAATTAATCCAGGACATAAAGAAGCAGTATTGTCTATATCAGATAAAGCTATATTTCCAAACCACTTTCCAGCTTCTTTTCTACGTTACATATCAGCATGAACCACAGAGCTGTTCCCACATGTAGCAGTGCGGTTAGTGACATACCATGCAGGCAAGCACTTTGGCGTGCAGAGTTGTGATAGAAATTATATATACAGTCATAGAACTGTGTCCATAGGTAAGATTTGATTTGTGAACCTTTGGCTGGGCCACTCTGATTTACCCGGGCATTACCAACGTGTCCTGACCTAAACATTAACCTGATCAGCAGGGTAACATTTTACAGTCATCTACAACACAGACATGACTAGAAGTAGACACATAAGGGTGAGATTCAGTTGTCAAAACAGCACAACATCATCTGTAATGTTCCTATACATCCTGCATGGGTTCCTACTGCTGCCGCAGACAAAAGCAAGTCTTCCACCGGTCATGTGTTATATCCACGAACACCATGTCGTTGGCTCAGATGGCTGAGAGCAACTAAAATAAGAGCAAATTACTGTTTTTCAGGGAACTGTGTGCTAAATAACTCTCCCTTAACTAATCTTGAGTGTCAAGAGCTACTAGAAAATCTGTAAGTTTAGCTCAAGTAAATTAAATTTGGCCGGGAAGAGTCCCGGTTATGAATACTAAAAGGCATTGAATGATCTGCATCCGTACTGGTATCTAACTAGCCTGGCACTCAAAACTAGGGTTGTCACAGTTAAACCACTTATTAGCTTTGTCCCAGTGCTCTTGTCATGTGACTAGCTAAAAGCATGCAAGGAGCATTCAGCGCATTTGATAATGTAGGTGATCATATTCCACTGGCCAGGACTAACATTTATTGTGTACCTCTTTGTGAGCCACCAATTTACTAAAGCAGGGAGATGGGGAGAGTTAAATATCTCTAATGAGATTTTCCTTAGGTGCCCATGGAAATTCTAGTATTTTACTCTCTTGTGACCAGAAAAAGACTCCCAAATCCATAAATGTTATAAAGATGATTATAGGATGACCATCAGAGATTCCAGGCATTCAAATATCTGACTGAGATAAGCCCAAGTGTAAGGGTTAGTAGCAAGTGATTGTCCACTCCATTATGGTTATCTGAAAGGATTATTTGAATGCAAAAAGGGATAATAAATAAAGGGTCAGGCACTAAACCAGAACTCACAGAAATGCAAAATCCAGCTGACAAAGGATAACAGAAAATACCTAAGACCAAAAATCTCCATTCTCTAACTGATGGGCTGTTAAGAAACTATGGGCATCGCTTTGGCTAGGACTGGCTTGGAATTTGTAACTGACAAGAGGCTGGAAACAAGATGAGCCTGTGGATTTGAGATATTTGAGTGGGTTCTGTGGAACTTTGGAAAACTTACAAAAGAAAGTGCAGGAGCAGGAGATCAGGGTGGAACAAAGCAGGGAATAGACAGGGGGTTATAAAAGGAGTTGGTCACCTGTAAGCTGCAGACCATCGGCGCTCCTGTCTGACCTAGTCCTGTGCCTGATCACTACAGTCTGTCTTGTCTTCTTCCTAAATGTCACCTGTCTTTCTGTGTGTCCTTATTTTAGCTGGGATAGAGTTCATTTCCTTACTAGCATCTGTTATAGCACTGCATTTCAGAGTTAGGATGAGAGCAATATTGACACACAGATGGTTTTAGTTGTTGCCACACAGTCAGTAAGTTTCCAGCTTCTCATACTGCCCTCATTAGGTGCAGGTGGCACCTAAGAAGCTGGGAGGGGAAGCAGCCAGGACAGGTGACCCAAACTGGCCAAAGGGATATACCGGGATATTCTGACATCACCCTCAGAATATAACCAGGGGTTTGGCAGAGAGGAAGCACAGCCCAGGAACTAGCTGAGCATCAGTTCCAAGTGGCGAGAAATTGTTCTGTATTCCACTTGTTTTGCATACATTATTATTACATCTTTCTTTTTGGTGCTATTACATTGTCTTTATCTCAACCCATGAGTATTACCATTTCCTTTTTGATTGTCTCTCCCAGCCCACTGAACAGGGGAAGTGAGCGAACGGCTGCATGACTGTTTTACCTGCCTGCTGGGTTAAACCACAACACTGTGTCATCTTACTCACTATCCCACATGGATATGGTGGCTGTAAGGACTAAGGGCTGGTGACCGAAGGGACCAGTCTGACTGGATTCAGGGCCAGCAATTAGTCAGACTCGGGGTGCGGACACCCCTATGCCCATGGTGCCACCAAGTGGAATAACTGTTGATTTCGGCTGCCAGTCACTGGGGCAGGAATGGTGCATGTCCTTGGAAAACACCTACTCAGGATTGGGCACGAGTGAGGCAAGTGAAGGACTCCATGCTGGTGGCTGGAGGGGATCACAGTTCCACACATGTGCCTGGTGCTGGCTGCTGAAGGTGCGAGCATCTTCTCCGAACTGGGTGTGGGGGGTTGTGCTTGTGCATTCTCTAGCACATACCAGGTTGGATCAGCTGGGTGAACAGGCCACAGTCGGCCCATATTCATTGGGCAGAGGATCTGTGCATGTATTCAGGGGAATGTGTGGTGTGCCTGTGAGAGCTGCCTGTTTGCAGCCAGCACCAGCTTGGGCTGGCTGGTGAGGGCCTCATGGGATGGGTAAGAGTGTTCCAGGAAGGGGTGCCAGGTGGGCAGAAGGACTGTGCTGTCATTTGGGGTATCTCCAAATGTGCCTGTGCTTGTGAGCCTAATGTGCATTGCATGCATGCACACTGTCCTTAGCAAGCTACTGGACTGGTGAGCTCTACATGGTAGGCGTTGTTTAAGGCAGCGCTTTGTCTGCGGGGGTCAGTGCAACCAGACTTGTCAGAGTCCCATTTGCATCTCTGTGCCTGTACCTCTGGGATATGCATTTATCTCCTCTACTGGTTGAACTGGATAACAGTAAAGCAGCAGGCTGGGATTGAGCCCCTGGGTCTCTTGAGTCCACAGGCTGGGCTCCAATGACCGAGCAGGAGGAAACCCTGGGGTTATCGATGCTGGAGGCAGCAGACACTTGTATCATTAGCACACAGAGTCCCAGAAACCTCTTATGTGATCTGAAAGAGTATCTAACTTGCAATGTTGGCTCCCATACCATAAGCTGAGCAAGAACGAGCTACACAGCCTGTTACTGAGTTGCAAAAAGTTTTGGAAACAAACAGCAGAGGGAGTGAGGTGGTTAATTCAGTAAATCTCTTTCTCAGTAAGTCTCATTAAAAAATGAGAGTTCTTGGCAATTTAAAGCTTCAGATCTTTTTTCACTTGGTTAGCTAATGAAATAGAGGTTGAAGCCAGAGTTTGACAGGTCATCCAAAATACAATCCCTTCCATACTGTGAACTAGCTGCAAATTTCCTGCTGTCAAGGAAGCACAGATTCAAGCCTAATTCATATAGAATGTATATGCATTCATTTTGATGGATATATTACTCTTTGTTCTGGTTTTTTTTTTTTCTGGGATAGAGTTATTTTAACAAGAAGCTGAGAGGGGACACAGCCAGGACAGGCTGGGCATCAGGCTCCAAGTTGTGACCAAATTGCACTTTGTGTGTTCTTTTTTAAGTATTGTTTTTATTTTTCTCTCCCCTTTGCTGTCCCAATAAACTATCCTTATCCCAACCCACAAGTTTTACCTTTTTCTTCCAATTCTCCTCCCCATCCCACCAGGGAGGGGAGGAGTGACCAAGCAGTGCATGGTGCTCAGCTGCCAGCTGGGGCTAGACCACATCCTTAATTCAACAGATTCTTCTCTGACCTTTTGCCATACTATTCCAAGATATTTACAGACAACATAAGTATTCTATATCAGCTTAATTATGCTGATATAGAAAATATCTATGAAATAGATATATGAATTCATTTTTTCTACTCCCCTTTCATAGGTTGTCTAATCTCCTGGGAGATTTGTTAGTCCTGTCTTGAACTCAGAGGTTTAATTTATCTTTCTTGAATGTAACTGACTAGACAATGTCATAACAGTATAGTGCCTTCTTCCTTCTTTACTGTAAATATCTCTCCTGAGACAATTTAGATTTTAATTGGCCATTTGCGTGGTTGAATCACAGCATATACTCTCAGTTACTAATCTACAAATTTAGGCTATACTTTATACTCACTTTTATTTTCCATTGAGGACCTTGCTGCATAAATGTTGCTATTTGTGCTGAAGTACATCACCTTGCACTCTGTAGTACAACTTTTCATCTCACATCCTTCAAATGGGTTTTAAAGTTAACGTTCAAAATTGTGTGTAGCACAGGGTCTGAGTCTTTTGTGGCTGAAGACATTTGATGAGATTTTCAACTCCCTGGAAAAACTCTCTAATTATCTCCTAACCATTAATGAGAAAGAAAATCCACAACATCAACTACTTCTGAGGTCCCACCTTTGGTACCTCAGCTTGAGTAGATGAAGCTATGTGTCTGAGGATTTGGGTCAGGTACATAAGCTCCAGAGGGGAATAATGTCAAATACTCGACACACCCCACTCTTAGACCTAGGATTTAGGTTCTCTCTGGAGGCCAGATAATGTGAGCTAAGCCTTGCTGAGTATCAGTTGCAGGTAATCTTTATTGAATCTAAAATCTCTGAGAATGATTGTAGCCAGAACTATGGTGTCTTGATATCTTAAGTAGACATGAAACCTCTGAGAAGGGGGAGATGGTGGTTCCAGCATCACAGAAGTACAAAAGTATTACATAGTCCTGAAAAGGACTTGAAGGCTCACAAAATGGGAAAACAACTCTTACTTTATATAGCTAGTTTAATAAATTAAAACTTTTGAAGACACTATTTTTGCTGTCAGCCTTAGGCTGACATTAGAAGGATGTCAGAACTGGAACCATGGAATGTCATGTAATAGCTGCAGGTAAAATGAAGGGAAAAGGTTTTCTTCAGAAATAACTGCACTGTGGTTCTAAAAACATTTTAGGTTGGCTGAAATTCCTACCACGATGCAAGAATATCTCTAGGGGATCCCATTTTTCCTAACACCACTGACACTATAGTAAAAATGCTAGCATAGCAAACTGAAACAAAACTCTCCCTAAACATGATGGATTGATGTTTTCAGGCTATTTTTCAGAAGCTGTTTATCTTCTATCTAGTTATTCATATGACATGGAAATAAAATTTTGAAATATAATTTTAGTCTTTATTAACCTACAGTAAATGTTCCCCAGGGGATATTTTAATGCTCTAGTATAATTTATGAGAGAAAGATAAACTAAAATAAAATCAAGTTTAATCTGTTCTTCTATTTACAACGCTTGCTTTGGCTGGGATAATTTAATTATTTTTAATTGCAGCTTAAATTGCCATAATAATATAATTTTCAATATTCAATACATGCTTTAGACTATTTGCAATAGAATTTTTGAACATTAACACCAGCTGATTAATCTATTTAACAATCACCAACTGCTGAGCATATTACAGCATATGATAGCATTTCATAAGATTTATGGATCTCCTTCTGAAGAACAAACCAGACATATAATTTTCATTTTTGATTCAATGTTAGTTTTTCTAATAAAAAGGGAAAACATGACACTATTTTGTGCTGTTAAAATATGCACAAAGAACGCAACATATTATTATGCTAGAATTACAAGTAGGAACGAGGGATAAGGGAACCAGTTTTGGGGAAAAATAAAACAAAATCAAAAATCCTCACCACAGTTTCTCTCCTGTAAATTTTAGGGGAAAAAAATGCTTTGATTCAAAAAAGCCTGGTTACATTTTTCAGCTCTAAGCCAGCCCATACAAAATAAACTTCTCTTGATATTACCTTTGACTTCCGTGCAGCATTAACAGAGACCTTGCAGATCTCTGGGTCACTGAAGTTTCTTCTGGTCCAGCTTTGGAGACTCGGATCCCTGACTCCAGGGAGAGCAAGCAATAATACTGATGAGATAAATGCCCCTGCTCTTGCGGAGTGCTTCTAAAGTAATAATTCATCTCACAGCCACCACAATTTAACATCCTCTCCTATTAGCATATTTAAATATTAACATATATTAAGTGGTAATATATAAGAAGGGATTCTTAAATGAGTGACGTGAGGTGCTGGGGCACAGAGCTATCTCACTCAGTCCTTGCTCCAGGGGCAGAAGCCTTCCACAGGAAAGCAGAGCAGGCAGCTCTGGGAAATAGCAGCTACTCTGGACCCTCCAAGTCTGCTTACAGCTCCAGACAGAGCCCTCGGTCCTGCCAGACGCGTGACATTTTGTAACTGCAGGGTTCCAAAGTGGCCTTGCATCTGTACAAAAAGCAACAACTCTCTGCCCTCCCCCTTCCATTTCCCTAAATGAAACAGAGCAAAACAACCACAGGAAATCAGAGAACTGGCTACAGAGAAAAGAAAATGAAGTAATTAAGAGACCAATACATTATTTCCTCTTTAACACTGACACACGCCCTTTTTATCCTTACTCTTCTACCATACTTATTTTACAATTTCTGCTAATGTTTAGGAAGTTTTAGTACTAAAAATAAAAATACTTCTTTAAATAAGCTATAGAGACTTTCTCTGAGGTTAATACAATTCTCCTACCTTCCTAAGCAGATTCCCCTCAAAACAGAAATTCTTAACCCAACTTTCTCCCAAGTCATTCCATAGTTGTCAGACCCACAGCCTTTATTCTTCAAGACTTCAGAAGCTAAAAGCCTCAGAACATTTTCCCTTACTTGGTGGTCCTTCTGTCCTGTGTTTGTAGACTGGTGCTCTAAATCACACAGTGAAAAGACCTCTCTAATATTTTTTTCTTCGAAATTTTCATTATTCTCATATAATCAGGATTTCCTATGAAAATACTAATATTTCAAAAAGTAGGAGTGTTTTGGGTGTCTTCTGCATTTTAGAGTAGAGGAAAAGGCTTTAATAAATAAGTATTTACAGAGAAATATTTTGCAAGTAAAAACAAATCACTGGAAATAAGAGTCTGACATTTTCATTTACTGCAGTTTCAAGATCAAAAATAAAAAAATTCTCAATGGAAATTTGTCTGGTTCTGATGTAAGGAAAAATTTGGTTGCAGTTTAGTTACACTTGTTGGTCTCAAGCATCACCTAAATCATGCTAATTCTAATCCATTGGGTATCATCATTCCTTCTGTGGTTCTTTTCAGGGATTAGTTAAAATAAACATTTTGGTATACATGTAGCAGGGAACTAGAAAAGCATTAATCTATTAACCTCTCTTACACCAATCAGGAAATACTTGAATTCACAGGTGCAATGAAACTTTATACTGAAGTTGACTTTTTTGTAATATCTCCTAAATGTTTATTTTTAGCTTAGCTTGGATAGAACTATCCCAAGTAGCATATATATATTTAATCTCAATTGGTGCTGCACCAAGCACGTTAATTATAGCTCTTGGTTATCTTTCCGGAGAATACTACATAATTTATGCAATATTGTTCATCCTCTGCACAGGTCCAAATAAATTGAGGGTGCCAAAATGCCATTCACTTCAGAAGAACTTCATATAATAATGCATGGAGTCCTAAGAATTAAAATATAAATGGTACCACTTCATCTGATACTCCCAGAGCACCAAAACACGTGGTGGTGGCTCTTAGAATAAACCTGAAATGACTCTCTTTATGCTTAACATAAGGCCCAAATGAGCATAATTTGATCATTGTTACAAAATCAAAGACAATTTTGCAGCAGAAATATATGCTGCCCTATCAAGCACATTACAGCTCTGGCTATTATACAGTCATCTTTGTTTTGTTTGATAAAGCAGGAAACAACGTTATTCATAATGCCCATAAAGTGTCCCTGTTTTGAAGTAAAGATGCACATCAAAGCAAAACCTTTGCAGACTAATTTCCCTGATGCTTCTTTCAAATTGAAATTCAGTGACTTTTAACTTCCTATCAGCAACTTGTGTGAGTAAAATATACCCCAGACTCAAGGACACTGTGGCTGAAGTTGGAGTATTAAAGGTGTGTCACTGGATGCAGACACAAAAGAAAAACAATCTCATAATTTTAAAAATAATCTTAAAATTAATTGGTTTGTTTTTCTGGCTTTTTTAGCTTCACGCCATATCTAATTGCAGTCTGATGAATTTGGGTGCACAGTTTAAAAATGAAAATCAACACACCCTTCCCAAGTATTCCCAGGTAAAGAAATAGGTTTTTCCAGAACATTTCGTTCCCAAGAGAAACCACTAGAGGGCAAAACGTCCATTGCTAAAAGCATAAATAAGTCCCGCATCTCTAGATGAAGGAGAAAAGTAATAGAAGGGTGAAAACACTCCAGAATGGGGGGGGGGGGTTCCACCTTTACCGCACCCCCTTGAATTAAACAGACGCTTGCAATCAAAATATCAATGATCATTGTCCCTCTGTGTCTGAAAGGAGATCATTAGGTGGCACTCCTCATGAGGTCAATTCTATGCTGTTATTTCCTTTTTGTTTCTACAAATAGATACTTTCTGCAACATCCAGGCATTCTCAACAGTAAAGCTTTTGGTTTAGGATATCTGGTAATAACAGAATCTTGAACTTGCTTAGGTATTTGTATTTACCAAAATGGAGGAGGGGGAGATAACTAGAAAGACACAGGCATGACACCTTTACTTTGCACAAACTTTCATTTGGCAAGCTGTAAGAGTAAACATGCATTCCACTTCTGTTTAAGACCCAGCTGTATAGCTATGTTACATTTATGCTCTTTATTGCTGTAGTAATAGAGCCTTTCACAGTCATCGGTGTGCTTATGCACAAAATACATATCCCAAATGAGTTCCAAATGACATTAAAATATTAGACTAAAATCATACAGAAACAGAGCTATTAAAGCTACCACAAAAGTCAAGTTGTAGGTGTCTTTCTCTCCAGCTGAATTACAGCCATGAGCTGGAAGGCCAGGAGTGACACAGAATACATGGGGAAGGTAGAACCTTGCACCAGCACACGCTGGGGGCTGCCTGGCTACAAAGCAGTGTCACAGAAAAGGACCTGGGGGTCCTGGTGGATGCAGTTAGAAATGTTCCCTTGTCACAAAGAAGGTGAATGTTGTCCTGGGCTGCAACAGGTAGAGCACTGCCAGGAGATTGAGGGAGATGAATCTTCCCTTCTACTCAGTATTGGTGAGGCCACACCTGAAGAACTGTGTGGTCAGGTCTCAGTTCTGCAGCACAAGAAAGGTAGACTTACTGGATTGAGTCCAGAGAAGGGCCAGTGTAAAGATTAAGTGGCTAAAGCATCTGTGCTGTGAGGAAAGTCTGAGACAGCTGGGACTGTTCAGCCTGGAGAAGGGAAAGCTCAGGGAGACCTCATCAAGTTATGTAAACACTGCAGGGACAGCACAAAGCAGATAGAGCCAGGCTCTTTTCAGTGGTGCCTAGCAACAGGAACAGAGAGAATGGGCACAACTGAAACATAGGAGGTTCTTCCTGAACATAAGGACACTGGTACATGTTGGCCAGAGAGGTTGTAGATTCTTCACCTTTTGAGATATTCTAAAGCTGCCTGAACATGACCCTGGACAACCAGCTCTAGGTACTCCTGCTTGAGAAGGGGAGCTGGACCTCCAGAGGTCCTTTCGAGCCTCAAGCAGCCAATGATTCTGTGAGTAATACCAAGAGGCACGGATGCATATGGAGACAGTGTTCTCAGCTGAGTAGCCACAAATGACCTTGGGTTGTGAAGATACACATAACCTTATTTTTAAGAGATCTAGAAGAAGGCATAAAGTGCAAATTATGAGGTAGAGACTAATTATCATGAATGGCTTCATAACTACATAGGTGTTTTCTTCAGTTTTTAACAGAGCATGACATTGACTTTGCAGATGCAGGAAGGCAAATAAAAGGGCGTGTATGAAGAAGCTAAAAATACTGTAACAGAAGTGAAAGCAGCTCTTGAGGAATTAAACATTTTCAAGCCATAAGCATCAGGTAAACTCCATCCCAGGATTGTGGGAGGACTGAAAAATGAAGTTGCAGGCCAGATTGGACATATTTTAGGATAGTTCCCATAAGGGGAGAGAACAAATCTTAAGAACAGCAAAACATATTACTTGTACTCAAGAGAAAACATTAGTCCAATAAATATATACTTTTTCATAGGACCCAAGTAACACACAAGGCTCTTGGACACATTTTTCCATCAATTTTTTTTTTTTTAATAAAAAAGGAAAAAGTAACATGAGCTCTTAAAAAATGAAAATATTTCCCACAATGGGATAATGAAGTAAGAGCTCATCCATTTGGGCTCTGACACACTGAAATCGCATCGTTTAGCTAAAGAAGATAAAGATTAATAGAAGTCTAACCTGAGCAAGGAATTGGCCTAACAGGAAGCAACACCAGACAGGATTAAACAGGAAACTCCTGGGCAGGAGTGATTGATTGAGAAAGCAAAAATTGCCTTTGGGCCTGATCTCTACAAATTTCCATTGCTAGAAAAGAAGCTCTTATCACAAAGACAGGAGACACTGTTAACAAAACACAGGGTCAAATGACTTGAAGGACTCTGTTAGTGGATATGGCCATGCAGTAATAACTAAAAGTATTTAAACTAAAACTTATTTTTAATTTCAAATTTATTTTTATAGCATGAAAACAGAAGGAGCTGATAATATTTATTGATCATACATTCACTAATGTGATATTAATGGGATACAACTATCTAAAAGGCAAATGTGATACTAGCACATAATCACCAAGAATCTAATGCCTATTGAGCTTAAGACGTGTTAAATAAAAAGGAAGAGAACTAGGGAAAAGCTATTAAGATAAGGACAATGAAAAGCTGATCATAGGAGAGAGGACTAAAAGAGCTCTGATTTTTAATCTACCAAAATGAAGGCTAGGATACAGTGTAACTCTTCTTTCTAAAATACTTCAGGAATACTAGACACACTAGGGAGGAAGAAGATCCACTTCAACTAAGGAACAGTGCTGGCACAAATAAGGCTATGAGTAAATTATCAAAAGAAAGTTAGTAGAAGCTCTCAAGAAGCTTTCCAATGGGAGCTGGGGCAGAATTCTAGGGCAAAGAACATGCAAAAAACCTACTATTGATATCAGCTTTGAATGAAAATAGAGTCCAGCTCTCTGCTATTACAGGCACAAGAATTCCCTTCTAGTCCTGGTCTTTTCTCGTGAGCTTGATCTGAGAGCACAAGAATTAAAATTTTACTCAGAGAGGTGAGCTACCACCCTGGTACATACCCCTGCTTTTACAGTCTTCATGAACATTTGAAGAGTTAGGCAATACCTGCACCAGTACGCTGTGGAAATTTAGACATTTTAAGTAAGGCAGCAACTGAGAGATCTGAAGATCTCAAGTGATGCATAAATTTCCCTCATTGGCCCGTCAGGGGCTCTAGCCCACAGTGAACTATGCATATGCACAATAAACTATGTGGCACTATACAGCTCCATCACGATAAATCATTTAAATTGCTTTTCTGTTCCACTAGCCAAGCTAGCTAGAGCTCCCTATATTGAAGTCTGCACCATACACACACCAAAAATATCTTGCCTGTAATGAGAAAGGAATCTGCAGCAGTAGACAGCTATAGTAATTTTTGAATATAATTATAAAGTAGTAAACAAAGAAAGCCACATCTCTCTCAGAGTGATCTTTCTAAAATACTAGCTCCTTGAGAAGGGATCAATAAAACTAAATGAAAAACACACCAAAAAAACCCCACAAACCCAAATAGGTTGAAGAGGTTGTGGGTTTAGGAAGCTTTGGGAAAGAAAGGTCAGTCAGGCACACCTACTGGACCAAGCAAATGACTGCCCCTTATACTGTGCTCATCCATTTAGTAATCAGGCTTAGGAGACACAAGAACTACACCTTTGAGTAGTGGCATTTAAAAAGTAACTAGGACAGAAAACAAGCCTATGAACACAATGAAAATATTCCACTTTAATAGAAGAACCAAGCAACTTCTAGGGATTTGGAATAGAATTTGAGTGAGAATCAAGAGGGTTGAAAATGAAACATCAAGTTATTGCATCTGTGACATGAAATCAAGTGGAAGTAAAACCAAAAAGATTTAAGAAATTATTATAAGTAAAATTCCTATATTGATATCTGCTCAATAGAACTGTAAAAGAAACAAAGGACGTGAATTGGGGGGGGGGGAACATCTATATACCAAAATCTCCCATTGGGCAATGGTTCTTCATTACCAGGACACAGAAGCACATATTAAAAGACAACAGCAGGGTGAAGTAGGAAGCAGCTGCAACAAGGAAAAGATTTAATTCAATGAACAAAATTAATTTATATTGAATTAAATTAATCTATTCCATTAATTTCATACAGATTAAGAGAAGCTACAACAAAATATCTGGCATTTTGTGATTTTTTTTTATGAAAGCTGAAACACGTGTAACTTCATGCATCAGCCTAATAGATAGAAAGTGATACAGAAGCACTTAAACTGATCTGGTTATACATTACAAATAAGGTCTCTTTCAATGTATCTCCATTTTGGAACTCTGTTTTATTTTATCTGTAACAGAAAGAAATGATGAATGCTAAATAAGTAGTGTTTAATGGGTTGTTACTTTGCATTGGATATAAAATACAATACTGCCATAGTGAAAAAGGAAAGTGCTTTTTAAGTCCTGTGACTGGTAAAAGAGGGAGGGGGTACAAGAAGGAAACTGTGCCCTGTACAAAAAAAAAAATAAAAAGTTAGCTGTGGCTTTATTCTGAAATGCTGAATTTGTGGTCTGGGGAATACTTAGATCCAAAAGAGAGATTGGGATTTCTCTCTCCTATGCTGGAAGATATTTGCTTTCACTTTTGGACCATGGAAATAAAAATGAAGCCCAATGGCTGTTTCACATTGCTTTCTTCTTTTCAGCAAAACTTTGGTGTTCATGCAAAAGTCTTATTTTCTGGGGAAAAAAAACCCCACATTTGAATACTCTTCTGCACTTCCACACAAATCTTTATTTTGAGAAAGCAAGGATGTTAAATTGAATGGCCATCCTTATAAAGCAACAAAAAATGATCAGGTGCAGTCATATGATTACAAGTATTCATGTTACAGGGCTTAGCAGATAATGTTTCATGAGCAGAGCTGTAGTCTGTTGTAATGGAAAGTAAAATGTTTTAGCAATTTATTGTGAAAGTAAGGTAAAATAAAATTTATAGGAAATACTTTTTTAAAACAAATGTCCTTTTTAACATACTCAATATTTATAAATAAGAGAACTTTCATTTACTCAATATAATTTATTCACGTACTCATGCTAGAGGTTTTAGAACATATTCCTCTAAGTTCTTCTGGTGGGTTTTAGTTGTTTGGGATTTTTGGGGTTTTTTTTTTAAAGAATGCACTCACTGAGTCACTGCTCCTTTTCTTTAGGGAGATATTTGACACAGTAATCTCCAGGCCCACTTAAAATAAATTTGTAATTATCCTTGACAAGGGTCTTACAGAAAAGTCAAACTGTGAATGACCTTCAGGAGATCTGGATGGCAGATTGGAAGTCATTCATTTGAAATCAATACTCCCAGTAAAGTAAAATATTTTTGCAATGCCTTGGGAACAATATTAAATTTCATCACTGGCATAATTGCAACATAGTACTATGTCTCCCTGAGAAAAATATATATTCAGAAATCCTTTGAATCTCTATCCCTCCCTACTTCTTAACTTCTTTTATTTCTTCCTAGTTTCAACCACTCCAGGTGGAACCTTTTGCCCACGCATTGTCTAATTCCCCACTCCTCCACCTCCATTGCTAACATGCCTTTACGAAATTATTTTCCACCTGAAGATTTTAGACTCTTTTATCTATTTATCTGAAGATTTTAGACTCTTATTGTTTGCCAAGCTTCCATTAGCCACTGAAATCATCTCGCTCAGCAGAATAAACCAGCCCAGGTGGACTGCTTTTACATTATAGCATCACAAAATTCTGCAAGAAATAAGTAAAAAAAATAATTTGTTTATTGCAGTATTACATTTCAGAAGTTGTAGCAAAAATTTGCCCTTTTTTTTTGTATTAGAAGAAAATTGTAGTTATTAAATCAGCTGCAATTATTTTTTATTACAATTGGACGTACAGGTAAGTTTGAAAAGTATATTATTTTGCATCAAAGTGGTTTAAAAAGGCTAAAGTTTAAGATTTAACAGTAAAGGCTAATATTCTTAATATTAATGTTATTAATATTAATGAAAACCTAATTTGATAGTTTGCACTTCTCTCTTTATTCTCTGCAACACTTCTCCCTTCCTTTTTCTATCACCCAAAAGCTAGCAAAGATGGGTGGGTCCCAAAAAGCTATGCTTGTGCCATGCTGCTGTGCACATAAAATCAGAAACAGAAGAGCCAAAGCTAGCTGCGAGGTAGCCTTTATACCCTGAGCAGATTTAAACTTTAATTTCATAGAGTTTTAGTTGAAATTTCTATAGCAAACCTGTGAGTAACTGAGATTCCTTGTTCTTGAATGTGAATGTTAAACTGATGCAGCAAGAGTATATATGATCTAAGCAGCTGAAGTGAACCATCAAATCATTAAAAAAACATGAGAAAGAAGGGTCTAATTCTGTCAAGAGAATCCCTAAGGTTGGAGCAATGATGGACAGTGGTAGTCCATTCAAAAAATATAAGCTTTCACTGAATGCTCAATTAGAACACATGCCTCTTAATCTGATGATCTAGCGTTGCATAAGGAACCTTTCTAAAGTTTAAAGAAAAAACATTTTTCCAAACCTGTTTTCCTTCAAAGGCTTTTCTCCATCTCACTCTTTTAGAGCTCTGTCTGAAGGTGTACTTAAATATTGACAACTGGGGGTAGGTTACCTAATGTCCTCTTTCAGATGCTTCTGGATTCCACTGTGATCATCACCACCTGTAAAGTGGAAACAAGAGCCTAATAAACTTCCAGTTACCAGGAACCTTCATGAGTTCATGCTGTGGTGCACTATTAGAGAAGTACAGTGGAAAAGAGGCTGATGAATTCTGCAAGAACAATAGATGGGAAATTAATGTGGGGTGTTTTTTTTCATAAACACTGCTTCAGATAAGCATCACCAGCTTCAATTTGAAAATCTGGATATCTCCATTTCTATCGGAACTGATCTGTATCCCTTCAAATCCCCTCCAGACAGATAAAAAAATAAAAAAAAAGAAGACAAACCCAAAAATTCCAGTACTCTTCAGCCATACTGAGCTCCTTTTGTTTAAGCAATTTCCACTAACAACGTAGAGCTGCCACAGAACTGCACTCTGAGCAGTGGTTACATTAAATGACCTTCAAAGGTACTTTCCAACCTGAATTATTCCATAATTCTTTATTAGCCTCTTTTTTTTTTTTCTTCATGAAAATAGCATGAAACTACTAAATTTGCTGTTCTCAACTTCATGTCTAAGACAAAGTGTCTAATAATAACCTATAGTTTCTTGAAGACACATAAGCTTGAAATCTCTTTGGTGTTTCAACACACATCCAAGCCCTCTCAGGACAATAAAAATAGGTGGCAAGAGCAGAAAGAGATGTTGCTGAAGTTTGCTTTAAAAATAAACTTCAATTATATATGAGTTCTCAGTCTGAGGGCATTTAATTTCACAATAAACAAGCAGCAATTTTTTTGACATCTAAATGCCAAGCATCATATTTTCAGCAATTCAAGGCACTTACATGCATTGTTTTCATCCCCCCTGCTTCCAGCTGGCAGTCCCACATGGATTTCTAGCACAAAATTAACTATGACTGGCACAAAGCATATGCCTGTAGGCAAGGAGATTGGAAGAGGCATATATATTTTGCCTCGCCTGAAGCTTGTATTGGTTGGTAACTTCAGTTTCCTTCCAAGCTGGCCTTCCACAGAATGTATTGGTTTATATTGGAAATCTGACCCTTGAGTTTTAAATAAATTAGTGTAATGTTTTTTTAATTATCTTTCTGCCTCTTTTGTCTAGCTGCATCAAGTGCTGTGTATTTTGTCAGCATTATTCTTTTTAATCAAATTCATGTTTCACAGAATTATATATATTTTACAGTAGCTTTTATTGTTTGTATTGTTATAAACTAAATCAACTGTTTCATTTTACATATAGAGCAGGAAGTTTATGGTCTTATTAAAAATCCAATAACAGCCTGCTCAATTTATTCCTGGGCATAAAAAGGAGTGTATCTTAAAAAGGAAAGAATCTAATGATTTGGGGGTTTCCTCCGTGAATTTCAGCCCAATAGTCTCCATCTTCATGTCTACTGAAATATTAATGGTAAAGGCTGAAGGACATGAGGATAAGTAATAACTGAACCAACTTTGAATTCTCCCATAATTGCTCAATTGCTGAATTCCCATATGGGACTAGGTATATTTAAGGATATTACAGTCCTTGTACATAGAAACATACCGCTAACTGCTCTAAGAAATCAGACCTCATATAAACTAACCTGCTGGTAATTCACTTCACACCCTATTTCTCCTTACTTTCCATTTCCTTTTTCTTGAACCGATGCCCTCAGAAAGACACCTGGTCCTTTGCAAGAGTACATTCCCCCACAAGTGGAACTGGCACGGGTCCTCTCTCTGCTCTAGGCTTGTGGGACAACAAATTTATGTGTTGGAAGAAAGGAAGCTGAATTCCTGCTACCAATTCTCTGTGCTGTCCCTATTTGTCACTGCTTTTTGTCATGGAGCATTGAGCACTAGCACTCCCTACTGGCTGAAACAGTCTATTAAACCGAAATGCACATACATACAAAGAATTATAAACACAGAGGTCTGAAGAAGAAGAAATCTGTCAGACTTTTTGGTATCAAGTAAATGTGAAGGTGCTTCCACCACTTGAAAAATGAATATTGCTGTGACCCTCTCTACAACCATCCCTCAAAGCAGTGCAGCCTATGAGAAATCTCACTAACATGTGGCATGCTCCCTATCTGATTCTGTCTACCCAGACTTGTTCTGCCCATACTGCCATAGAGACAAAGCCACAACCTTGTCCCCCATGGTCAAATCATTGCAGTATCAGTCTGATCTTGCAATATATATTGCTAAGAACTCTGTAGAAAGGATTCAGTTGACTTATCTGTTGTGGGACACGTAATGGCAGATGTAGCCTGTTTAAAATGGTTTCCTTCAAGTAAGTTGAGAGATATCTATACTGAAAACAATAACTTGATGAATCATACGTCATCCAAATTACTTCCCTTACTTACAACTAAAATTTTCCTTTCTTTTATTCTTCACCCTTTATAAAGTTTTTTTAAAAAAATCACAACTATTCTTTGAGTGGATTCTGTAGTTCATGGGGGCATGCCAAAGTTTTCTCTTATGCTATAGATAATGCAGAGCACTTTCTGAAGTGTAAATACTTTTGTCAACCTGCTTGCCTCCACTCCATCACAAAACAAAGAACATTTCATTAGAAGGTTTGAAGCTGATGATAAAGCCAACAAAACAGACAAATCTGTTTCTACAGGTTCTGGGAACTTCTCAGGTAAGTGCTCAATATCTCACAGCATTGAGGACAAGACTACTGACATCCACTTTCCCCATAACTCCCACACTACCTACCTCCTGCTTATGCTTTCAGCCCAAAGCCATCTAAGCTGCATGAATTTTTTTCATAGCTACTGAACAGCCACATCTTTCTTAGATGTGCAGAATTTCCAGAGTGGCAGATCATTCAACCTGCACCTTTTGTTCCACATCCCCCTCCTCCACCCCTCCATTGGCTATGTCATAAGATTCCAAAAAAATCAAAATTTAGACTACAACTGCTAACAGTCCCTCACCTACAGTACTTGGCATGACGACACAGCAATACAGTATGAGAGCTTAACATTTCAAGTTTAGTACTGTTGATGACTCCATAAATTTCTGAATTAAGCCTGAAAGTTCTTGGCCTACATTTTAAATGTAGTTGGTTCTGAATGTGCACCTTAGAAGGAGGAATCAGTAAGTTACACTAGCACACGAACACAAAATGTTTTGCAAGACAAAGCTATAATATTAGTTTCATTATGTTCTTAGATCACCAGAAATACAGGGGAAACTGTAGTACCTGTTATTAAACCAGATGATATATATACTCTGAGGGATAACTAAAGCAAAAATACCTAAAAGCCATGATCATAAATAATTTTACTTGATGTGTAAATCAATTCTCTCAATATAAATCAAGAAATTGTATTTAATCGCTGGAAAAAAGAGTGACTGAAGAGAGTTGGTTTTGTAGGTTTCCCCCCACACTCCCATTAGTCATGTTTGGGAAAAGCCACCAATTCCATCATTCAAGCTTCAGTATTCTGCTTCACTTTTTCCCCCTACAAAAGATCAAAATGAGCATGGGATGTCAGGCACTTAGCACTGTACATTGCAAAGAATTGAGGTCTTTAGACAGAGTATTACAAGTTTGTATCAGTACCACCATATGCTATGAGACAGAACACACATAAACCTGTCAACACTCATAATTCTTGTTTTCCGATTAAAGAAAACCCTGCAGATAAACCACACACACTTGTTTCCTCCAGCGCTATGATCCTGTTTAAAGGTATAAGAATGAGATTAATCTGCCAGAGAAAATAACAAACCAAACAGGGAGGTATCTGAAGCAGGGAGGACTTAATTTGCTCATGAATTATTTCAAGTCACTTTTCTTTTTGTAATTGCAGTGTCAGACTTGTGGAAATGCTTCTACCCAAACATACATAAGTTGTCACAGTAATAGAATAGCAAAGAAATAAAAATTTCTAGTTTTGTATATTTCCAGTTACTTTTTTTTTTTTTTTGGTCTGTGATTATGTGAGTAAAATCTTTCTGGGTTTTTCAGCACTAGTGTTTGCCAACAGAAATCTTCCAAAGAAAAGAAACCCTGTTTGTTGTATGTAACAAAAAAATGTACATTTCCCAAGTAGCTTACAGTTTGTGTTTGGGAAAAAAGAAAACAAAAAAAAACAGCCTTTGTGTACATCATTTAAAAAATATATTAATTTCACTTTCTTTGAGGGGGGTAGGTGTATAAACTGGAAGTGGTAAATATAATAAAAATTTTTCATATGACAAAGTCGTTGTTGTCATTGTAGTTTGATGTTCTGTGAATATTAAGAAAAGGTAATATGCTATGTGCAAAACAATGATCTTAAAAATGGTGCAGAGTGACACTGGAGCCCTTAAGGCTATAAGCAGCTCACTGTCATCAGTCAAGGAAATGTAGTCTTTGGACTTTGGCAAAACCTGTTGTAGGAGTAACAAGAAAAACCTCCAAACAAACCCCATGTAATTTATACCAGTAAAGGTTACTATATGTTGCAAATTGAGATGTAACATAGAGTTGCAGACCAACTGCAACTGCAAAAAACAAGAAGAGGAAAACAGAATAACAAAAGGGGAGGGGGATGTGGAAAAAGGGGGGGGGGGGGAGGGATGGTTGGAAAAACAAACAAAAAAAAAAAAACCGCTTTCAGAGGAAGAAATTTCATCACCAGATTCACACTGCCATGCCAGGAATTCAGGATCCTGACAACTTATTGCAACTCCATTCTGACTCCTCTAGGGCAAGATGGGCAGGAAAATTATGAGTCTACATACTCTACACCAAGAAAAAACTAAAGGTATACTAGGAAGTTTTGGTATAATAATTTAAATCATAGCATTAATGAGATGTATTTGGTATATGTATTTGGTATTAATTTGGACTATATCTGCCAGTATAATTTTAACTGGACTAATCACTATAGCTTTATTTTATTTTAATAAAGTATTTTAGGATTTTAACCCAACTAACAATATATTTTTTCGTTTCACTTCTAAGGTACAATATGCACAAAAATGGTTTGAGTACAACCACTAGAGCAGGTATGTTAAACATTGAAACTTATTTTTCTAATAGTAGAGCTACAACTTGGAAAACAATACACAAAATTGAAATACAGAAAAGATACAAATGTCCAGGCCTAGAGACAACATAGTGGTTTACCAGTCATGACTTAATCAACAGCAATGCAAAACCACTCTGTAGCTCCGCTTCCTAAATTAGTTTGGATAGTTATCATGGTAAGTTGCTAAATGCAATGGATGTTGATAAATACAGATATTTATGTTTTGCATACTTGTTATGCATATATTTTGCCTGGGGGAATATTTGCACATTCAAGAGGAAACAGCTTCTGACCTGGTAGGTACACATTCTAGCAACAAGCAAAATCAGGCATGAGATTAATTAGGTGTTAGTGAAGCAATTAAAAAAAAAAAAAAAGACTATATTAATTGAACAAGATTGCATACAGGCAGCATGACAAAGGATCTTTGAAGTGACAAGACACTTTTCAAAGAGATATTGTGTTTGACAACAGAACCCTAAATTATTATGCAAATAATGTGTGCATGCACAGTGCTTGCCAAATGTTCCTTTGACCTGTATTTCCCTTCCTCACCACCTTAAGGACAAATTAACATATTCAAACTTTCTGCTTTTGGCACTCCCTGTACTAACATCTGTTCCACCATTAATAAATCGAGTTCTTACAGATCAAGTATGCTTAAAGCTATCTTTTCTACACTACTAATAATAAAGATGGGAGTTGTAGTAGCTGACAACAGAATCACAGAATGACTAGGTTGGAAAAGACCTTTAAGATCATCAAGTCCAACCAATCCCATCCTAAGCTAAACCATATCCCAAAGTACCTCATCTACCCTTTTTTTAAACACATCCAGGGAAGGTAACTCAACCACCTCCCTGGGCAGCCTGTTCCATATCCACATTCTTTCAGGAAAGAATTATTTCCTAATATCTAATCTGAACCTGTCCTGGTACAGTTTAAGGCCATTTCCCCTTGTCCTATCACCTGTCACTTGGCTGAAGAGACCATCTCCCACCTCTCTACAACCTCCTGTCAGGTAATAGTAGGTGGTGATAAGGTCTCCCCTCAGCCTTCTCTTCTGACTAAACAACCCCAGGTCCCTCAGCTGCTCCTCATAAGATTTGCAAACAAGGAAAAAGATGGACAAACCATCAAGTTCCAGACCAGCATTTACAAGAGGAAGTTGCTCATTGTCCCAGGAATTTAAGAAGTTACACCTTCAGCCATTTGCACTATAATGCAAGATAAAAGAGCAACAAATGGTCTTGCCTGCAGCATGCTATCACTGGTGTAAGTGGTTCAGTGGCAACCTGCTCACACAATCTCAATACCAGATCTACTGCAGTAAGTTACTTTCAAGGTCGTCTTCTTTAAATTGCTCATTGATTACTCACCAGATTTTACAGTGGGAACCTCTGAGTTTAATTGGAATCAATGCTGATAAATGGCATATGGTCTCAAACCCTTACTAGTGACTTAATTGGAGAGATATAGGCTTCCAGTTTTAATTGTAAGTATGAAATGTTACCTCATCTGTTTTGCTGTCCTGCTTTACAGCAACACCCCCAGGTCCTTTATTGTTTTGTCTGATGTTTGGCATTTCACAACGCTTCACTTCAAAACGGTTTGTTTACTTGCTCTTTAATAGCATTCTCATTCAATAGCAATATCATTCAGAACTCACCTGCACCTCCTACCTGAGAAGGTCCTTATCCCACCTTTCACCTGCACTTCTTGGTTTCAGTATCTCAGCTAACTAGCAGCTATTTTCAGTGTTCAGCAAAAGCAGTGGGCCTCATCTACACCAGGTTTCCATCATGCATATCCATATTACTGTCTAGCCTAGGAAAGGTTAATATAAAATGTACTGTAGTTTGAGCTGCAGGATATCCAATTATGAGGAAAGAGCAGATTGTTATACTAGATAGATCCATGCACATCACTAAAGGCAAATGCATTTTTAGACAGGTGTGCACTGAAGGAATCATATTCTAATTATATACCCTGCAATTTTTTTTCCATGCTTAATTTAACACATGATGTAATCTATTACAAAGGAATACAGTTATTAGAATTTTAGTGCTGGGCTACTTACTACTATGAAATAAGTGGTTTTGTAGCTGATCTATACATGATTTTAAGGTTATTTTTACAGTCATCTAGGAAAAGTAAGAGAGAACTCCTGGAAGGGTCAATTGAGTGAAACAAAATAATACCAGTTAAAGTAACCAGGATCCCAAATTATGTCAGAAAATTAAAATCTACCTTTTAAAATTATAATAAACAATACGTTTAAGAGTTTAAGCTATATGTGATATGCGTCTCCTTGGAAAATAATGCCAAATGAAACAAACGTAATTGATACAAACCAGAGAGCTCAGATACAGCAGTGTCTTAATTTAATAAACATAATGACTTTGAAAGACCCTTCTTAGTTTAAGAGTTCCCTTAGATTGATTATGCTGAGATTTTCTTTTTAGACACTCTAATTCAGATGGTAAATATAACATTTTGGCTGTTTACTGCTTTGAATTATTCAGGAAAGGGGGTACAAGGGCAAACAGATGGGAACTTCTTATTCTTGCTAGAAGTACATCGTCTTCCCATCCCTGCTTGCTTTCTTCCTCTTTAGTTCTCATTTTGTTGCTTTTTAATTGATCATAGAATATGTTAGGTTGGAAGGGACCTCTAAAGGTCATCTAGTCCAACCCCCCCGCAGTAAGCAAAGACATCTTCATTACATCAGGTTGTTCGGAACCCCATCAAGCCTGACCTTGAATATCTCCAGGAATGGGGCCTCCATCACCTCTCTGGGCAACCTGTTCTAGTGATCTACCACTGTCATATTGAAGAACTTTTTCCTAATATACAATCTAAATCTCCCCTTTTCTAGTTTAAAACCATTACCTCTCGTCCTATTGCAACATGCCCTGGTGAACAGTGATCATTGTCTGATTTCAATATTTAGTACATTTTTCTGAATTAGAGAAAGAAGAGCATATATGTAAGTGACAAATGCAGGACACAATAAGAGATCTTGGAATTTCTGATCTAGGAAATTGAATTTAAGGCAAGAATTTACCTTCCTTAGTCAAAATGAGGGTTGGATCTTTATAATGTAGCATCTTGCAGCTAAGAAAGCTGCAGGTTTGTAATATTGTTACATAGGATAGAATGTATCAGAAAAATAGTACAGGTACTTCTAAAATAGCATTATCATAGTGTACTTTAGTAGTGAATTCTAGATTTTATTTAGGGTGACAAGTTTATGCACAGTACAAATGCAGATATTTGTCTTCTCTGCTGACTATTGTGCATTGGAAAAAACTTCCAATAGTAATAATGAATATGTTTAAGACTCTGAATTGTCCTTTTAAGAGATTTTTTTGAACATGTCTACATCGTGGTACCTACAAGTGGCAGCCAGAGTCTATATATACACAAGACAAACAAAAATCTTCCTCAATACTCTATTTGCTCTGATAATGAAGTCAAAAGGTCTACACTCACCATGTTAACCCTGGCTTAATACTGCACAAGGCTGAAGGCCTGCTGCAGCAATAAGAGTTTTTACTTCCATGTTTAGACTATCCTTGATTGAATAAAGCTTATTCCCATTTCACCTTGTGAAAATGCCATCCTCTCTTCCATGCATCTTCTCATGAGACATATGGGCTACTTAGGGTCTACTTCAGAAGAATGTTAGGGAATGTAAAACCAGAATAAAACACAGCCTATGTTCCCTCCATTTCACTTCAGCCACTTAACAGGAAGAATATGCTGTTCTTACCATATGTCATCTTATTACATTCCCGGCTTGTGCCTCATTCTATGTTTTGACAAGCTATTCAACTGAGTGATTGTCTTTTATTATATACACACACAGGTCACCTCTGTGAGGAATTTCAGAAGTCCCAAATTCTTTTATGTGATCCTGCATCAACAGTAAAAGCTACTACAGTATCAGTTTCTCAGTGCAGGCTGTTGAAATTATCAGCTAACATTTGTTAATTAAAACTTGTGATATAACTAAGTTGTTTGGTTTGGGGTTTTTTTCTGTAAGCATTTTTAGACACAGATTATTAGCCTAATTGCTGATGTAATTTCTAATTAGGGAATTTTCTCATTCTGAATAATTCTCAGTTTCAAATGACATTTAAACATTGAATTTTGCAGGTTGGTATTTTGAGATCTACTGCATACATCAGGACATGTGCAGGGAATGGCGACCGGAAGATCACGAGCTGTACGGGAAGCGAATAGGGAAGAGGGGTCCTCACTATGCTGCTAGAGATAAGGCTTCTGCACAGGAGAGGATGATACGGGCAGTGACACAGGTCAAGGGGTGGTAACGAGGCATGGGGCATATATAAGTTGTTGTTAAACCATAAATAAACGCCATTTACAGCATCCTCATATTGGTGTCAGTGCTGGCGGGCCCGGGGGCGGGAGAGTGCCTCCGTGCCACCTCAACCGTAGGAGGTCGATTGCCGGACGGAAGGCAACAGACATGTTAGTGTAGCTAGTCAGTTGAGTATGGGGCTAGGGGGGTCTCGAAATTTGACTTCTAATCATCTTGTACTAGAAAAAGCTATGTAGCACAACAGGGATTTGTAGGAACAGTGATTTATGGGAATTATATTAAACCTCATGGAACTCAATAGTAAGTCACATACTTACAGTAGTCTTTGAATGTTGAACTGTAGGGTAGCCTCATTATCTTCAAAGACATGTAGAAGCTCAGACAAGTCACTGGGTCCACAAAGGAAGATGGGGATTGTGATGGTGAGTCTTGTAGCACTTTTATTTCCCTACCCTACCAAGAGTCCCTGCTTCTGTGGCAGAAACACAACACCAAATTAGACACCTTTCATAAAACTCAGAGTGCCTGAATTCCATGCAGGCTTTTGTACTTTTTCTTACAAGCTAGGCTTAACTCACCGTTCTTCCATACAGAAAACACTAAGCAAGCGGAGCAGGTTGAGTTTGGTCCATCCAAATCTGTAATTCAGATTATTTTTTCTTCATCATTCCTTAGAGAGACACTTCAGTGGTGATCCATAGCAGCCTGGAGAGCATCCAGGGCGAGGAAGTGAGAGCCTACTTTGGTTTACTAAAGAGAATTGAAATTACATTCTCAGAACTCCTTTTAATTTCAGTATCCAGTTAGTACAATGAGGTCCTAATTCAAGAATGGGAAAAATAAATCAATATTGTTATACACAAAACTTCTCCTATGGAAGCAAAAAGTGATCAAAACCCCTATATAATTAGATTTAAAGGTAACTTCTAGTCTATATGTGTAAAGATGCATTTTTCTATGATAGTGCAGAACTCTATCAAATCCAAAGGAATCTTCAGCAGTATTTATTGATGTTTATATTTAAACACATCCAACAATTAACCATTCCCTTCACCATCCAGCTAAAAAAAAAAAATCGTAAGTGAACATCAATACTGAATCATACCTTCCTGCTGGAACAATGGCTGTCTTCCTAACAGAATCATCAATGAAAAGGGAAATAAAAAGTTATAGAGTTTTGGTTTTTTGGTTTTTGGTTTTTTTTTTTACTGATTTCTTTTTTGTTTGTTTGTTTAAGAGAGAGAAAGCCGTTATATGGCAGTGATATATGAGAACTTGAAAGAAAAGGTATCTTTTCTCAGAAAAGTTTCTATTAATTTGGCCAACCATTTACAATACTACAAAAAAGATTAGAACCTGCCAGTGTGTCGGCAACGCCAACGTTCTTAGTTCTCTGCAAACAGGCTGATTACACTCTGCGACAGGTTGGAATCTGGGCAAAACAGTCAAATTGACACCTCCTCCATCCCTGCTAAAAAGGAATGAATCTGTTAAAAATCACTTCAAAAACCCATCATTCCTATGTTTCACAGTTTACACTATTAATGGCATTCAGGCAAGAGATTAAAAAAATTAATAAGGATATTGGTTTACACCTATTTTGGACTTGACTACTCTAGCCATGAACAAAATGTGTAAATTAAGCGAGGGCCCCAAGTCAGAATTGAGGCATCTGTATTTTCACATAGCAACTTATTAAGATTGAAAGTTTTGTACCTAATTTAGAAATTTCTTTTAAAATTACTACAGGCACTCAAGTGATTCTAGAACTGGACATAAACAAGCAAGGTATCAACCCTCCAAGTGCTATGCAAATGTTTGTTTTCATCTTCCTGAATTCTGTCACACTCATAACTCTTTCCACAGTCTTGATCTGCATTGCTGGCTGAGGTTAAAACAATTGTCATCAGTCAACACCACAAAGTCAGCACTAACTATCTGTTAACCTAAATAAATTTTCTGACCCCATTGTGTGTAATAGCCACAGGAGCAAGACACAGTCATTTGAAACCAGTGACGTTATCTAACAGCACACAGAGAACATCTATCAAAATTCACTATATTATATCATTTCATTTAACAACTGAGACTTCTTTAACATAAATTATTTAAATTCTCCATCCCCAGATCCCCTTCTGCAGAACACTATGTTTTCAGAAGTGGTCAACCAAAAAGTGATTTAGTTAGCAACACTTCTATTCAGAGATTTGAAAACTGAGATTAGCTTCACACAAAAACCCAAAACAAAAATAGAAAACCAACAAATCATATTACATTGAGTTCAAACAGAATACTGGGGATCCGTAAGTTAAAGGTGATATTTTTATGAATAACAGTGGCACTGAAACTTAATCATAGAATCATAGAATTGTAGGGGTTGGAAGGGACCTCGAGAGATCATCGGGTCCAACCCCCTGCCGAAGCAGGCTCCCTAGGACATTTCACTGAGATAGGCATCCAGACGGGTCTTGAATATCTCCAGAGAAGGAGACTCCACCACCTCCCTGGGCAGCCTATTCCAGTGCTCTGTCACCCTCACTGGGAAAAAGTTTCTCAGCATGTTGGTGCGGAACTTCCTATGCTCCAACTTGCAGCCATTGCCCCTTGTCCTGTCTCCACAGACCACTGAAAAGGGGCTGGCTGATTCCCCCTGCATCCCTTGCTTAAGATAATTGTAAACATTAATTAGGTCCCCCCTTAGTCTTCTCTTCTCAAGGCTGAACAGTCCCAATCTTCTCAGCCTTTCCTCATAGGGGAGATGCTCCAGGCCTTTAATCATCTTCGTAGCCCTTCTCTGGACTCTCTCCAGGAGATCCCTGTCCTTTTTATAACAGGGAGCCCAGAACTGGACACAGTACTCCAGGTGGGGCCTGACCAGGGCAGAGTAGAGCGGGAGGATCACCTCCCTTGACCTGCTGGCTACACTCCTCCAGATGCACCCCAGGATCCCATTAGCTCTCTTAGCCACCGAGGCACACTGCTGGCTCATGGCCAACCTGTCATCCACCAGGACCCCCAGGTCCTTCTCCACTGAGCTCTTCTCCAGCAGGTCATCCCCCAGCCTGTACTGATAGAAACGGTTGTTCCTTCCCAGGTGCAAGACTTTACACTTGCTTTTGTTGAACCTCATCTGGTTTCTTACTGCCCAGCTCTCCAGCCTGTCCAGGTCTCGCTGGATGGCAGCGCAGTGTTCCTGCGTGTCAGCCACTCCTCCCAGCTTTGTGTCATCGGCATACTTGCTGAGGGTCGAGGCTATTCCCTCATCAAGGTCGTCAATGAAGATGTTAAACAGGACTGGACCCAACACCGAGCCCTGGGGAACACCGCTAGTCACAGGCCTCCAGTCAGATTCCACTCCACGAATCACGACCCTCTGGGCTCGGTCCGACAGCCAATTCTCAACCCACCTCACTGTCCACTCATCAATCCCATGCTTTCTCAGCTTTGCTATCAGGATGTCATGGGAGACAGTATCAAAAGCCTTGCTGAAGTCAAGGTAGATGACATCTACTGCTCTCCCTCCATCTACCCAGCCGGTGATGAGATCGTAGAAGGCTATGAGATTGGTCGAGCACGATTTCCCCTTGGTGAATCCATGCTGACTACTCCTCATGACCTTCTTCTCTTCCAATTGCTTGGAGATGGCATCCAGAGCAAGCTGTTCCATTACCTTTCCGGGGACAGAGGTGAGGCTGACTGGCCTATAGTTGCTGGGATCCTCCTTCATGAATTTTGTAAACAGATCAGGCATGATAGCCCTTATATAAAATCTCAGTAAGGCAGCATGAACACAACAGGAGGCACTGATGTGTTTAGACAACCTTGGGTCTAGCCTACCCAAGTCCCAAAGAAACCTAGCATTTTCTATCAAACTGAATATTTAGACTGCATAGTAATCCCAGGATGACAGGCTTGTTTTCTCCTATACTTTTTTATAATTTACCCACTAAACATTGATAATAAGAAAACATATACTTTATCCTATTGAATGCATTCATTTTAACTTATCCTTCCATATGCTTCCCTGTTGGTAGCAACGGCTCAGCAATTATAAGTATGTTTATTATTTTGTTGCTTGAAAGGAACAGTTTTTAAAGGTCCATTACCTCTAGCATTAAACCTTTTAAAAAATAATCAAACTAACAGATGCAAAAGAGTGGATACAGAGAGATAAGAAACATACAGCTGGAAGAATGAAAAAGGTAACCAAGTGTAGCATGAAGAGGTTTAATAATTTCAGAAGGTGGATTTTACTTCAAAGACTAATTGGACGGTGGCAGCATAGGAAAGTAAAATTAAACAATTTTAGGCACCAGATATTCTTTCACAGAAGAACAGGTTCTTAAATGATATGCTATATAGATTGGTGACGAAGAACAAAACTAAGTCCCTACAGATTTTTTTAATGCATATTATCCCCAAAGGTAGAATTATACATGCAAATTTGAACTCTAAAGTTGTTACATGTGGAGATATGGAAACATGAGGTGGAAAAAGAGGAGGAACAAAAAGCTTAAATTCTTTACAACAGACATTGGGGACTGTTTAGTTGAAGCAGTCACTGAACTGGAGCATATGTGAAAGGGACTGGAGTCAAACTACTGGTAAATAAAGGGAATGTGCTAAAAGGATATAGTAAGAAAGAACCAGTGAGGCAGGGGAGAAAACAAGAATGACAAAGCAAGTATGCTGAGATCACCAATCTGAGATGCTTGTTAAATCTATGGTTTATTCTATTATATACATTTATTATAACAGAAAGACAGATCTTTCAACAAGGATAAAAGAGCAGAGCAATCCATAGTTAAATACGAATCCAGTGACAGACTTTCTTTCTTACTGAGTACAAGGTAATACTCCACAACCAAGGACATTTTAAGCTTATTTTGGTAACTAATAGATTCTCTACTTTTCTACAAGGCCCAAATATAGCAAGAAGATAACATCATCACTTTCAACTCAGGCAACAAATGTTCTTACTATCAGACACTAAATTATTCAAGATTATCACAAATCTCAGGTGTTACAACTTAAGTCAGTCAATAGAACATTTTCAGAAACATTGAACACCCATCATACCCACAAAAAAAAGAGTTAAGTATAAAAGCAAGTTCAAGACATCAACTTGCACAAACTAGTTATTTCCAAAGCAAAGGTCTGTGATACAGGAGGGGTAACTCACATTTATGTCATTTGTCTTAGAAAGCACTACTCTTCCTGTTTCTTCATACACTTAATGACCAAAAAAGCTCAAGATACTTTAACCTTGAACAAAGCTTCTAATTTGAAAAAAAGGATTGTATTGCATGCATTATGATTTAAACAATAAAGAATAGAAACTGAGATGAACATCAGAGAATTATGACAGAAAGGTCATCCTCCTGATATGTTACATATAAAGTTCAAAAGACAGAATGCAGAAAACAAACATAACATTCAAGGAGACAATAAAAGGCACAGCAGTAACACTAATTGAATCACATTTTAAATGTACTTTAAAAAAAATAATCTCATCACCATATAGCTATTCAAATTTGGAAAAATAATCTCCTATCCCTCTTTCTCTCATTTATCAAGCGCTTCAGGTATTTTCATTGACAAGAAACATGGTCCATCTACATGGTCTGATATGACATTTATAGAATATCATGAACAGCACCTTCAAAGCTATATCACTAAATTACTTTCTGAGAACACAAAATTGAACACACTACAAAGGCAATTATATATATATGTAAAATTAAAAAAAAAAATCAGTTCATGGTAAGAAAGTCTTCCTTTTACAAGAAATATAGCTTCAGGCTAATGATGTTTTCTACCATTAGGAACCAAAAAAGGCAAATCAGGCTAATTGTCCTCTGTGATAAGCTGGCTATTATCCAACTGCTTTAGTGATTCTAATGGAATCTTGTTAAATCAGAAAACCTGAGGCTGATCAGGCAGGTTTGACTTTCCCTGCTGAAAAGGAATGAATCAGTAAAGCTATATGTTTTATAATACGTCATTCCCTTGTTTATATTATTGCTTACATTTAGAAAAAAGGGATCTAAAGTACTATTAATGAGGATATTGTTTTGCCTCTCTTTTGGTTTCTCACTCCTTACTGCATAAACAAGGCAACGTTGCGAACTCAAGCTTCTTGTTGTGTAATTCAGGACCCAGCTAGGACTCTGAGGCAAATTGTACACCTGGTTGAATAATTTAGAAGTTCAGCCCCCGGGGAGCATTCTGTCTGCAGTTTTAATTTGCCCTCTCTCATCTGCAAAGTATTTTCCCTCCAAAACACATGGACATCAGATATTGAAGACATCTCTGAGATGTCTTGAGGGACCTGAAAGACTGCTCCTCTACAGTGGCTCCAAATCCTTTATGGCTGTTCCCTCACATAGTTCAGCAAATAGTCATAAGTAGTGATTCACAACACTCAAATCTCAAAGAAAAGAATAGTAAACATTTAGAAAAAAAGTAACCTAATTATCTTGTTTATAGAAACTGTGTTACAGTGAAATGGATAAAAAATTTGAAACTTTCTAGCCTTGAATTTGGCCTTGCCTTCTACTGTATGTTGCGCACTGTCCCTATGTCTTTTCAGAACAGGATAGTATAGGTTATAACCAAACTTCCTTCCAAAAAAAAACTTCCCTGCAAAAAAGCAGATTATTGTTAAAAAGTGTAAAAAGATTCAATGTTAGGTGGTAATTTATTTATAAATTCATTTGAATCAGCCACATTTTTAATGTCTCATGTTTATGTCCCAGGAAGCAACTAATCCCCACATAGCCACATGCTCATTCTCGACCCCATAACAGGATGGGGGAGACAATTGAAGGGGTAAAAGTGAGAAACTTCATGGGTTAAAGATAAAGACAGGTAACAGTCAAAACAAAAGCAGCACACACAAGCAAAGCAAAACAAGGAATTAATTCCCCACTTCCCATGGGGAGCCAGATGTTCAGCCATCCCCAGAAAAGCAGGGCTCCATCAGACATAAAAGTTGATTGGAAAGACTATGCCAGCACTCCAAAGGTCCCCATTTTCCTTCTTGTCTTACCTTTATGTGCTGAGTATGACCTCATATGGTATAGAATGTTCATCTTGTCAGTTGGAGTGAGCTGTCCCAGATGTGTCCCCTCCCAAGTCTTTGTGCACCCCCAGCCTTCTGAGGAGCAGAGAAGGCCTTGGCTCTGTGTAAGCACTGTTCAGCAGTAACTGCATCATCCCTGTGTTAGCAACACTTTCCAGCACAAATACAATCACAGCCCCTTACCAGCTACCATGAAGAAAATTAACTCTATCCCAGCCAAAACCAGCACATAATGGAAAAAATAAATTAGAAACAATATTATTATTACTAATAATAATAATAATAATAATAATACAAGTGCAGCAGTTTAAACTTCAGTATATAAAAAGTAACTTTACCATACAGCATAATCACTGACAGTAATTTGTGAATAAAACTGGTTTTGAAGTTTAGGAGCTAAACTGAAAGGTATCCAATGGAAGTGTAATTTCCAGTTTACCTTTTGGAATCTCCGTATTCAATTATTGGTAATCAAAATAATGATTAAGATACTTTCAAAACTAATTATTCTTAAATTATCAGTTGGCTGTTCCAACTGTGTTAATTAAAGTAAACAGTAAGCAGCTGTTCTTCCACTATCACTACCTGCTTCTTGTAACTGAAGGCCTTTTATATTTGATCTTGATAGAAATTAAAATGTACTTTTGCTAATTCAGTCCAATTATTTTTTATCCTCTAAAATAGATTTCCATTAAATTTCAAATAGCTTCAAAGGCAAGTGAGGGTGTAAACAAAGAGGATATGCATTAATAAATTCCTAAAATCTGAAATTAAATGGACAGGATCAGAGTATTTAGTAAGAAGAAATCATTAAAAATATTTAAAATTTCATTGTTTCCATTAGGTTTAAAAAAAAAAAAAAGATAGCCCTCTAAATTAATCTTATCTGCTGCCTAGCTTTCTGAACCAAGTTTTCATTCTTATTTCCTTAGGGAATTCACTGTGGTAATAGAATGAGGAGCAAGAAAGAAAATTCTTATGACCCTTTGAGTCTTTGAGAAGCTCCCATAGGGAAAGGTATGATGTATTTTTAATAAAGTTTGTGAATTTTAATGAGAGGAGTTAAAGCATTGAAGTAATAACTCATTGAAATAAAAATGTGGTGAGAAATTCTGCCCATCCTAAATGGTAGATGAGATTTTTTTTCTTGTCTTAAAATCACCTCCTGAGATTTAATTTCTTTTTCAGTTATGCTGTTCAAAAACTTCAAAGAAGATGCATGTGCCTTTTTGATTTTAATTTAGAAATTACTCTTGTTATTTGAGACTGTTTCAGCTTTTTTCACTGAGCATTGTAAACACTATGCTGTCCAGAGGTTTTGCTGATTTTTTAAGGTGGTAGGTGCAGAAGGGTGACTGCTACAGCAGGAGAAATACTTATACACACAGACAGAATTTGTAGAGAGTCCAAAAGAATTCAACTGATAGTCTGGATCTGTCTGTCACTTCCTCAGTTCTTAGAAAAATATATGCTGTCAGAAGCCATCCTGTATTCATTTAAAATGTCGCCGACAAGATTTCTACTGTAGCGACAATTATTTCTTGAAAATTCAGAGAATGTGGAGAAAAAACCCTGTTGCCTGAAAGTGGCTTTTGCTGGTGTCATTAGAATGAATCTTTATGTGTGCAGAGTATTGTATTCAGAAAGAAAACCTTCATGTCAGAAGTTACCTCAGGAAAAAATATGTTGCATAGCCAGAATATACACAGCATTGAACTTGTTTCTTCCTTATATCCTATGACTACAAATTTTTCATCCCCAGCATACACATACCTATACTGTAAAGCACTAAGCATCACCATTACTCTTTGTGCTAAGAAGGACAGAATTTAGGGCAAGGAGGCATTCCCCACTCTGAAACAGGCATCTGGGGTAATTTTATACATCTAAGGAAATTTGAATTATTTCTTCACCCACCCTCTCCCCCTCCCTCCCAATCAAGTTTAATTCGCCAGGCTCCCCTTGGTGGCACTGATGATGTCTTGGGAAGCATGCTAGCAAGCACCTTTAGGTGAAGTGATAAAGGCTGGATAGTGCCCCTCCTACTGAAGTCCCCGTGCTTTTATAATGATAGTCAGTCATATCTAAGTTATAACCGAGTATCTAACATATTTGGTTACATCTATATCACATATTTAAACTTGGTTTGACCCTCAGTTTGTACCTAACTTTCTTCATCTCCACACTGTTAAACAGGTCTGAATATTCTAATGGATCTTGCATCTCATGCATACCTATCCACCATGCCAATCTGATACCTGAGCAAGACAACATTTCAAAGCAAGTGGGGAAAGGTACCTTACAGCTGTTAACTCCTGTCTCCTAAAATCATGAGAATGGAGAATGACTTGCATCAGCTGGGGACAGACTAAGGAAAGAAGCAACAGCCAGATACCCCAGCTGCACAGATGACACTCGTTTCTCCTCCCAAGAGGATGCAAGCGCAGGGTTTGGTGAAGGGCTGTTATTTCCCACCTCTCCAACAAGGTCAAAGCACAGATGCAGTGGTACTGCCCTCCCCTGCTCATGAAAGGAACAGCGGGTTCCAGTGAAAGCAAAAAAGGATGATTTCCATATCTTGCCTCCCAAAAGACCCGTTCCCTGCGGTCCAGCCTCATTGCTTCAGTCATAAACCCAAAAGAAAAATAATTTGCACATGGGGAAGTACAGGTCTGTAGAAAGAAGTATGTCTGATGCTAGTGGTCTCTCAGTTCAGACCTCTGCCCAGTGTGGGTCAGCAGGTAGACTCACAGTGCTCAAACCAAGATAATACGCATCATGCAGCTGTTATTCAATTTCTGAGGAGGCTTGGTAGCCACAGTAGGGAAAAAAGAAGAACCACTGATTTCACCTGTTCTTTTGCAACATTGTTACTTTCACATTTTGGGATTTTGTATCAGACAGGGAAGTATTTTAGTTATGGTCATATGCAGGATATGATGCTTTATGTATCAGTCTAAAGGTCCCAGCTGTCTTTCTGCTCTCCTCTTCCTTAGAAAATTCTCAAACATAGTAAGCAGCATGATAAAACACTAAAAAATTGGCATTGTGTACTTAGAGAATTCTGGAATATATATATTCCAGAATATCTAGTATTACATAATACATAATTGATGTAAAATATATTTTAAAATATATATTCATATTATATATTGATACAATGTGTAAACTTTACAATGAACAGAAGCCTGGCCTTTCTCAGATTATAAACATTCCTGCTTTAGCCTCCTCCTTCATCACTTTTTCAGCTTCTTATTTTTCTTTTTGTTGTGTAAAATAATGACAGAGCTTTATCTTTAGCACATAATATTTGTGTCATAAGCCTGAGAGGCAAGTCACAACTTGTAAGTCTGAACCCTTCCAGGGCAATGCCTTCATGAAGTCTGAATATACATCAGAAGTCAAGCTTTGTAGTTACAATTTAAGCTTTCAAATCCATTAATGCAAGTGAGCATTAAATTCTAAATTCTGAGTTTTCTGACAGGTAAAAAAGGTGAAGAGGTTGTGAAACTGGCTGTGACCTTATCACTGCTCCATTAAAATTATATATCAAACATTTTTCTCTTTTGTTGTTTGAAGGGGAAAATAAACCAGTTCTTCTCTACTTTCACTACTACCATATCAGACAAAATCTATGGACATCAGAAAGTGACAACAAATTCCACCCTCACAAAGGCTCAAGGAATACCATGAAGAGCACAATACGAGAAACTCCTAATGCACCTAAATTATTTCCCATGAGGAAAGAGCAAGGATAAAAGGCTGTGGTCCAATGAACAGGACACTGATCAAGGAATAGAAGAATTTTTATTCCCTTCCTAACTTCACTGCAAATCTAGTCTGCAGTCATACTCAAGTCACCGTAATACCTTATGACTCAGATTTCCCACGTGAGCCATAAATGCACTAGCCCTTTGCAAATAGCTTTTATATGTGTGTATCACTGTTGCCTCAGACTTGAAATCCAAAATTTTTAATCCTGTTCTTTAAAGGTAGGATTTCTCTTTAGATTAAAGCTGATCGCAATTAATAAGAAAAAAACACTCTCAACTTTTACTGGGTTTTACAGGAGTAAAATGTCAGTCTCCACGAAGAATCGTGTGTCCCTCAACCCAAAAAATGCAAATATAGGAAGAAAGGATTACCTGCCCAGATATGAAGATTTCATTTCAAACCCTTTCTTCTTAAACTATCAAACTGTAGGGATTTTTCCCCCCATTTTTCTTTATACTTGTTAAATAATGGTATTCCAACTTCGGATTCAGTGAAAACAGTTAATCCTCTAGTTTGTATCAGTGAGGCTCAACAGGGCTCTTGAAATTTTTTACTGAACTTACAACATCATTAACATCATTACTAAATTTACAACAAGTGTAGTGAAACATCTATTTTTATATATCCTTGAATGGAATGGTTCCGTTTTCTCTGTACTGGAACCATTAGTTCAGTTAAACACAAAAAATCATATAACAGCAGAGTTTAACTGCCCAAATTAAATGTTTGTGGGTATGGGGTTTTTTAATGTACAAATCCCTTGGAATGCATCCATGTTCACTTCATTGTTCTCATTTGCAATGGCAATATGAATTAACTCTGCTGTTTTGTCCTCTCTAAACATTTAGAGAAATTATAGCAAATGCATTAGCAACCAACACATAGCTGTTCAAAAGCTTTAAGAAATGTCTTTGCTTTTAACATGTTCCACATTCGTTAATGAAGCATAATTCAGATAAGTGCACGTCTACTACAAACCATGACAGCAATGGTTTTTCCAAAGATGGAATCATTTAATTTTTAATTTGTGCTAAAACATATGTGCTGATTTCTAGTGCTTGAAAAACTTATGTAAGGGACACAAAAGACCTGTATTTTGCTATGAAAATTATTGTGGAGGCCCTATTCCTTTTGAAGATGCCTGTCATCTTGCAGGTACCATTTCTAATCATATCAATAATAAAAACATCTATGCATATACAGAAAAATACAAATGCATGCAGAAAAAAAAAAAACCAAACCCAAAAAACTCCCCAGAATACTAGAATGTTTTGGGTTGGAAGGGACCTTAAAGATCATTTAGTTCCAACCCCCTGCAGCCCCCTCCAACCTGATCTTCAATGTTTCCATGGAAGGGGCATCCACAAATTTTCTGGACAATCTGTTCCAATGCCTCACAATAAAGTATTTTTTCCTTATATCTAATTTCAATCTGCTCTCTTGTAGTTTAATGCCATTACCCCTTGTACTGTCACTACAGTCCCTCATTAAGAGTCCCTTCCCATCTTCTCTGTAGGCCCCTTTTAGGTACTGGAAGGTTGCAGTAAGGTCTCCTTGGAGCCTTCTCTTCTCTAAGCTGAATGATCTCAGTTCTCTCAGCCTGCCTTCATAAAAGAGGTCCTCCAGCTCTCTGAACATCTTTGTGGCCCTCCTCTAGACTCACTCGAATAGGTCCATTTGGTCCATTTCCTTCGTATTTCTGGAGCCCCAGAGCTGGATGCAAAACTTCAGGTGGGGTCTCATGAGAGCAGAGTAGAGGGGAAGAATCACTTCCCCTGGATCTGCTGGGGGGTTATAATTTCCCATCTCTTCCATGCATGATTCTAAATTGATCATACATAGATACTTTAAACCACCATTTACAATATTTATAATATTTATTAAAAACTGTAGAAGTAAGCATCTAATAAAAGTTAATTTGCTGATGCCTATACCTGCACAGATAATGCAAGTCTGGCCATTAAATGGGTGAATGAATGTAACTTATAGTAAATCTATACCAACAGAGTGAAACATAGGACTAATGGCCTTGTGCATGAAAGCTCTGGCTTAATGGACAAGAAACAAAAAGTATCCATCTTACTCTTCTCTCAGCTCAATCTGGCTTCTCACAGGGCAAGTATCATTATTTAAATAACTTCATCTGGATGATGAAATAGCTGATTTTATTCCAGTCTAAGTTACTTTGGAGACTTACAGTAAGCAGTTAATTCTGCTTACTGTCAGTATACTGCTCCCCAGAATATGAAGGAGATCAAGAAACATCATTACCTAAGCCAGGGATGGAAATCATGTCTTCTACAGTGAAATGTCTAATGTTTCAATGTGCTGCTACTGCTAGCGAAGATTAATAAGCGTCATCACAGAGTACTTGCAGCTTCCAGCCTAAAGGATTTTGTTTTATGTATAGATCAAATGTATAGGCTGAGCCGTCAGTAACTCTTTCTGAAAGTAGGTACAGCAAAGGCCCCATGAATTTTTAATGCCTAGATTTTATTAGAATACAAATTAGAATTAAGGTATCTTCTAAATGGAGAAAACGTGACTTTCCTAGTCGAGGCCAACAAAAGGTTTGCTAACAAACTTTTGCAGGCCTCCCTGAAAGTTTGAAGTCAATTCTTATCCTAGGAACTTCCAATGGCTTTGAAGGATGTATTAAACTCTGTCTGCCCAGTTGCCTTCTATGACTTCAGAAGATTTTACTTTCAAGCATCTGAGACCCAACTATGTCCACTTCCTGTTCAACTCAATATTCTCCTCTTCAACCAAGCTACAAAAATCTCCATTTTCCATCTCACCAAACTGTGTTTCAGTAGGTTCTTTGACATAAGTATGTTCAATTGCTCTCAACAAAGGCACAGTCCTCTCTCTGTCCATGAATTTACAGGTGATGTTAGAGCGGGAGCCATGCTAATCTCTTCTGTATCATTCCATTGTTTCTTTGCTGGGTTTTTTGGTTTGGGTAATTTTTTAAATTTTATTTTATTTTTTTTATATGCGCTACTTAGTTCTGGATACTATGAGTTCCTTGGCTTATCTCAGTCTTCAGAAGAGCTGTAGATTTTCATGAAGGACAGAAGGATTCAGCACTTAAAAAAATAGATTTACATGTGGGTGCAGAAAGAAGTGACAGCTGAAGGTTCTTCATATGCTTACCTTATTGCACCCATACACACTTGCAAAGTGTGCTAGATATTACTCTACTGATTAAATAAAGCTTATATTTTCACTGCAACAATGATATTTCAATTTACACTTTGTAAACCTTCAAAGGTAGTCTTTTTTTTTCTTTAATTATTACTTCAGTGGGCAAAAATCTCTTTACATAAATGCCCGTGTAGTCATTCAGACTAACTTCCAAACACAATTAGATTGCTAGGACAAATTCCTTAAACAGTTTCTTTCCTTCATTGGGATTTCAAGATTTAGAGGAGTTTACCAAATACTTATCTTCCTATTCCTAGCTTCAGATTTGCAGATCCAGAATATGGCCATGAAACTGCTAAACTTCCAGCAAGCAGTACTTAGTTGGTAAAATGTGAGGTAGAGGGACATGACTAAAATTGTAAACTATTTTTTTGCTTCTTTTTATTCAATATATTATCTTGTAACTATGCAGTTATTTCTTAATTCTTTGGGTCATGGTTGCATTTGCATAAACAGTCTTTGGGATACTAACAAGTGTCAGTGATAGAAGAGATTTCATCTAGGCTTCATAAAAAAATAATTAAAAATCCATTTGACCTGAGGAGATGCTATTTTCCCTTGGACAGATTCAGTAAAAACAAGTTCTTCTCAATAGCGCACATTCCCAAGCTGTGTTGAATATTTATCTTTTTGCTTTTGAAAGGAACAAATGATTTTGTCATCTAAAAGTTAAAATGCAAAAAAATATCTGAAGCTATCTCTAAGTGCACAAGAAACAAGCTTATACAGTTGTCAGATATTTGTTTGCATTATTAGAATATCTTCTAGTCATGCAATTAAACCAGTTTAATAATACATACATTCACCTCAGAGGGACTTAGTGAGATACGTGAGTCAATGTAAAGGCCCAATGTTATTGTTATAGCTGACAGCTACTGCTCAGGGTCTTGTAAGTCTCAGAGGACAGACATTGCTTATTAAATGACCCTTTGAAGAAATATTTTAAGTCCAATCTCCACTTCTATGGTTTTCTGAGTGATTTTTGCTTTGAGGGACTAACCAGTTTTATATAACACTAGTAGATGTGTTAAATTTGGTCAGTTTACTCAATCACAGAGGTTATTTTCATGTCTGACTGTTTTTACTTTGTCTGAACTATTCCTCAGTTAAAACATGCAATAAATGAAAAATAGGCTGCAGTGATCAAATCAGTTTTCAAAGATGTTAGAAGTCAGTTTATTCAGACTGATGCTCATGTACATTATGAATTTACCATTTAGACATTTTAAGATCTTATATAACAATATTTTAAGTTTGTATTTATTATGCATACCATAAATTTACTAGAAGGTGACAATGAATGTGATGTTTAGGTATAATTTATAGACAGACCATAGACAGGTTAGACCAGTAGAATAAAGGAGCTACACATTGAAACAGGTTAACAATGAATCATCCTTATCAACAAGGAACACAGAAACTAAACAGTATAGATAAATATGTAGGTTTATTGTATTGTCTAAACACTGAGGATAGTATCAATGACAGTCATTTGCTATTAAGTGAGAAACAATATTAATGAAAGATTTAGTTGGTATATGTAGAGGGCATAACAGTTCTGTCAATTGGCCATGTGACATTTATGTCTCATAACAATGACTCCCTGAAGTGATTAGCGAGAGAACACACAAAAACGAAGACTAGTACTACATGAGATCTGGTAGAGAATGCTACACCCAAATATCATAATATGCTCAAATTCAATATAATCTAAGAAAATAAAAAAGTTATAGAAATGCACTGTATTAACATTTTAATTTTTTAAAAGTACTATAAAATATTTTTAATTGTAAACATTTGAAAGGAAAAAAATGTGGGTGATCTAGAGATTGTTTAATGCACATTTAAGTGAATATAGTATCAATACAGCCTTTAAAGGTTAAGATTACCAACCTTATTTCAGCAGTTTGGTTAAATAGCAAAGTGTATTAGAATTCAAAAGGCATACTTTACAAATTAGTAATATTTATCACATAACTGTGAGTATGCGAGATACAGCACAGCATAAATTCTGACAAATTAAAAGAAAGCTACAATAGACATGACGAAAAGTAATTTTAGTAACAGTTTGCTAAGGTGACAAAATGTTCAAATGCACCAGAAATTGAATATCTAGAGCATGTTTATAGTGAAAAAGACATTAGAAAACAGATTATGAGCGAATGGTACAGTATACCTGAATTTCTAGAAGGTTTTGCTCAAGTTCCACACCAGTAGTTTTTAAAGAAACCATGCCAGGGATAACCTATGAGGCTTCTCCTTGATTACTAACCAGTTACAAGATTAGAAGTGAAACGTGAAAACAATTGTGCATGTGCCACAATGGAAGAGGAACAGATTACTAAAAGAAAAGCTTACCAGAAAGAGTTGGGGGTTGGAACTCGATGATCTTTAAGGTCCCTTCCAACCCTAACCATTCTGTGATTCTGTGATTCTAATTGACTATGGTAACAGCTGATTATGACGGATGAAAGTCTCTATCAGTAAATGTGTAATGAAACAACAGAAAAGAAATTCTGAAAATGGAATTTAAAAAGCATAAAACAAAAAAACCCCAACTATACATACCTGGTATGCTTAGTAGCTATTTAATGCTAGGGAAAGAGGCAGCAGAGACAACATTATGAAAAAAATTAACTTGTTGGTCAAGCAAGGTCAGCAAGTCAAACAAAATGCTAGGAAAAAAGATAGAGATCAAAAGACAAAACCAGTATTGTGACATGGTGTAAACTCATGATGAGTACCTACGTGTGGTTGTCTTGATCTCCCCATCTCAGAAAAGCTACAGTAGAAATATAAAAAGTATATTGGTGACAGTTAATTGTAATTAACTGTCTTTAATTAAGAAATTAAATTGCTTCTTTACAAGGAGGATTCAATTGATCATAACTCCTATTGGAAGAGAGATGCCTGGTGGCAAGTTGTTATAAAATCATGAATGGCATATAAAAGAAATAGGTACTCTCTATTTTCTCACAACACAAGAATGAAAAAAAAAAGATTCCTGAATTAGCAGGCAACAGTTAAAAAAAAAAAAAAGATTTTCTTCTGTCCAACATGCAGTTAAAGTGTAGAACCATATAACCATAGAAGCTCGTAGAAGTCAATGGTATAAAAACTATGAAAGAGTTCAAGACATAAGTAGACAAATTAATGGTGGGCAAGCTGTGAATACAGCCTCTGGTTCACACCTGACTGCTGGATGCAAGCAGGATGCTCAGCATAGGCTTGGTCAATTCAGGTACTTAACTGGTTACTGACAGAAGAGAATATGGGTTAAATAAGACCTTTTGTCTGTCCCAGTTAAAAAAAAAAAAAGAAAAAAAAAAGAAAAAAATACCAAATGTTTTCATGGGCTTGATCCTTGAAGAGATCCTCAGACTCTACTGAAGTTCTGGAGAAAGGACTGATATCAACAGTTTGCTGTCTTTCCACATGGAGGTCGTATGTGTTCACAAAACTGACAACTCAGATCTGCAAAAATTAATTTTCCCCAGCAGCTAAAATCATTGCCAAATTTGGCAGCAATACAAGCACCTTCTTCTGACCTTATTTTTTCCCAAATTAGTACAAAGTGATATTGCACTGAACAGTAGCACAGCTGCAATATCAACAGCAAGAAATCTGCCTCCTGCCATACACTTTTTCTTCTAATAAAAAAAAAGGTGAATCAAGCAGCATATGATATTGTTCACAAGTTCAGTGAAACACTGGATGATAGATGTTACAGTGATAAATATAGAATAACCTCTTACATAAAACAGAATCAACTTATAGAATACCTTATTTGCTTCTACTTTATATCACAATCCATTATGTGAAACTAAAGGAAAATGTAAAGCCTTTCTTTACTCAAGTCAATGGCCTAGAAAATCTTTCTGAAGCTACTATAGATTTTCTGCTGTTGGGTATTGAAGCTTCTCAGGGGACTATGACTTCGTTAAACTCTTTGACTACTTATGTCTTATGAAATAACAGTAATTATAGATTTGAATTATATTTTTCTTAGCAAAAGACAGTTATAATTTCAACAGAGATGTTCAGGTTTATTTTTCAGGAAATTATAGACAATGTAATACTGTACTTTTCACCTTTCAAGCTGTCAGAGTAAATATCATGTTAAAGAAATTTAAATACTACACTGAGCAAACATGTAAATTATTTGCTTATATGATCTATTTATTATTCTATTATTCACACAGTTTTATGCCATGTTATGGGTTTACATAGGTTTGGAGGAATTTGTAATGGTTTAAGTTACTATTCATTAGGACAACCAGTTGTAACAGAGGCAACACAGAATGTTTGAAGACTATCAAAACTGTTTATTAATTAAACACAGGATTATTTGAAGATAATGAACAAAAAATAGTTCAGTTCCTATTTCCCTCTTTTCCTGCTATAATATTCTTTTTCTGTTTCCATATTATCTCGTTTTAGAAATCCTAACTAACAGATTCTGCTCCTTGAATTCATTGTTCAGATTCTAATCCGTTTTACTCTCACTTCATATTCATTATTCTTACACTGCTTCTCAACAAGTCATCCTCCTATAGTAATTATTTCCATGTTTTGTCTCACTTTTTAGCTGGCTTAGTGTGTCATATGCTTTCAAGAAACCCAGTTGTCTTGTGACATCTAAGCGGTACTGTCACACAGCAACAGTACTTCTCCACTTGAAGCTCTTTTACCCAATAATCACCATCTGTCTGCCTCAGAACATCAGTATCCCAGCTGAGAATTCAAATAACCCACTTCTTGATGTTCCTCCAAGTCCTTTGCTCTAGTTTGCATCAGCAAATAGCCTCCAGTATCCACCTGTCTTTGCAGGTGTCCAAACCTTTCTCTCACCTAGCAGAACCAAATCTTTTCTCCTACTCAGAAGATTTAAGAAACCTAGACACAATCAGTACTTTCCAAAATTCTGCCCAAAAGGCCATAAGAAAAAGAAGTGAAAGTTTCCCAAAGAAATAATGATGCCTATTTTCTTTATCTATTTATTTATTTGAAACTTGTTTACTGTACATATTATAAATAATTTTAAAAGTTGCTGATAAAAAAAAAAAAGAGGGCAGCCTGTCTGTTTTGCTGTGAGTGATTATGTCCCTTTGGGAGTACCATCTGGAGTTCAGAGAAAGGCAATAGAGATACCTAAACATATCCAAAAGCACATATATCCAAAACATAGACAACCTGGAACACAAGTGAAAAAAAGTGCTACCATTAATGCAGACAGGAAGCAGTCACTGCCAAGTCATGTGAGCGATGAAAAGAGAGAGGCTTATCCAAAAGTTTGAAAGTGGACTGCTAAGGGTTTGTTGTAACACAGAGAACAAAGTCACTTTACCAGTAGCAAGCTGGAAGGAAGATGGAAGAACTTGTTCTGAAAAGTAGTATGTGGCATCCAAACGTGGTTTTTTTTTGTAAATTCACTTTTTAAAGTCTAACAGTGAGTTTTCAAGATATCTTTGTCTAGCTTGTATTAAAAAAACCCCAACAACTTAGAAATGCAACCCTCTCTCCCATTTTAAATGTAAATAATCTCAGGAAAAACAAGTGGTCCTATCTTGAAGATTTAACTTGAAATTTTTTGAAGTCCATTATTATTAAGTTAAATTCAGAATTTACAGGAAGAAGTCTGTATCCTTTGATCATTAGACACAGGAAGAAATGCACAAAAGAAATACACACCAGTCCTCTTTCTCAGTCTTGTGCAAAAGAGGTGCGGATTCTACAGTGCTGAGCTACTGTATGAAACTACTCATAGCTGGCATAGTCTTTTACAAATAAGAAAATGTTGCGGTTGTGCACAGTTGGGTGCTGAGAGAGGGGGGCCAGAGGCTGCAGAAAATGGCTGCTAGAATCTTCTGCAAGCCTGCTGATAGCGCCTCTGAGAATCACATATAGGAGAGAAAGACTCCACCAGAACACGGAGTGCCAAGAAGACCGCAAGGTTAAGGGTTAATCATTAAATCATGGCTGAAAGGGAAGTCTGCTTTAGAATGGAGGGGTGGGGGGAAGGTGTTACCGAGACCCCAATTTTCCCCAGTCCCTGCCCCTCCTGGGCTGCCACCGGGAGGGAAGAAGGGAGCAAACTTCTAACTAAAGTCTGCTAAGGAGGGAGTGGTGGGGGGAAAAGTGTTTGCCTGGTTGCATTTGTTTCAAGATTGTTGGTTGCACTCCTGACTCTGGTTTTTGACTGATTTCCCTTAAGCGTAGTGTAATAAATTAGATAACTTTCTCTTCTGCTCTCTGTGTTGAGTCTGTTTTGCCCGCATCATTAATGAGTTTGTCTCTTGAGCCGCCCAATTACATTTTTTTCTCCCCTGTCCAGCTAAGAAGGGGAGTAATAGACTGATTTTGGTGGGTATCTGGCCTTTAGCCAGGGCTCAACCACCACAGAAAACCAAAACATGAATTTACTTTTCTCATATTTATCATGACAGAAAAGGATAACATGATACATTTCCTGTTTTTTAGAAATTAAAGTAGATTTACTATACAGTAAAAGTGATTTAAGGTCTTTCTGGATTAAATGAACCATGCAAAACACATTTAAAAAGACAAAAAATAAAAGTTGAATTTTCCTATTTTGGGAGAAGATATTTGTCAGTGTGGAAAACAGATTATTTGAACTAATTTTATACATTTTCTACTTCTTATTGTGCTTTTAGGAATATTCTTGATCGATCATTTTGGATAGTCTTCCATCTGACCGTACATAACACATACTAATCCTCCAAGAGCAACCTGCCTCTGTGGGACTACACACTGAATGAGGACTACCAAATTTGGACCAGTATGAGAAACAGGGAAACACAATCCTACTTGTGGAAAATGAAGGAAGGGAATTGCTGTCTCCTCCCTTGTTACAGTAGGAAATAATTCTAAGCATGTCACAGTCCTCGACATTATAGTCCTTGACATAGTCCCGGTGCAGAACAAGAGTTACAAATCCCTGATTTGCCTTTCACATGAAAAGATGAAAGCTGAGTGCTCTGACCCAAGATGTGAAAATGCTGCAGTGCTCTGCTGCAGCAGGAACTGTTAGAGAGCAGCTCTTTCAGGAGAGCTAACCCAAGGAGAGCTCAAATGAAATAGAAATGGATTGCCTTAGACTGAATCAATACATTATGATTCTTCCACAAAGACCTGCCAGTACATTTGATCAGCATCATGGTCCTACAGTTACTCTCGTGTTAAAAGAGGATCACGCTCCCAAGCATGAAATGGTTTGTTTGGTTTATGGTTGTTTGTTTTTTTTTCCTAACTTTTATGATTCCTTTTTTTCCCCCCACAGATCACCAGAGAAGATATGAACTGGAAAAGATAGGAGATGTAGGGTTGGTTTTCTATAGACATACTAGAAGCTGCTTAGACTACACAGGTCAATAAAAGAAGCTGGAGAGAGAATATGCTTGACTTCCTCCTGGAATTCTAGTGAATAGGAAAAATAACTGCATTAAACATACAGGAGGAGTGCTTTGTAGGAAAATATTCCTTCTCTGTCACGTGAGTTAGCAAGTTGCTCACTTAAGTAATTCTAAATTCCATTGTAAAGAAAGCAGTATATGTCCCAGCTCACTCTGACCTTTGTTATTTGATACCTCAAATAGTTTTCAAGACTAGAAAATATGCTAAAATTATTGCTAGTAAAATCTGTTCTGCTTTCAACAACCATTTACACAGAGCAGTAGATTGTTTTTGTTGGAAAACAAAATTAAATGGGATGTAACGGTTCTTGCAGAACTCTTGGAGGAATAGGAACAAGTGGAATATAATGATAATATTTAGAAAATATAAGAGATTTCAAAAAGCACCTGAAGTGGCTCATGCATTTTTAGATAATAGTATGAAGGAAGAAGCTCCAAGATAAAATCTTAGCCCTAAATCAAGTCAGAGAATATTATTATCCTTAACTTCAACAAGAGAAGTTCACTCGATATGACAAGAGGAGATCAGATAACAATGTTCCATCTAGTTTAGACAATGTAGCATATGAAAACTTGTAGGGAAATAAATATGCTTGATACAAATCAATTTTGTTACAGTTGCAATAACAATTATCAATGATGATCCTTCCTTGAAGGAAATAAAATGCTGTGGTTCATCTCACCAATAAAAAAAATCCAGTACACACATCATCTCCTGCCTTGAGCCATCTCTCCTCCAGGCTAAATAATTCCACCTCTCTCAGCATCCCCTTATATCATCTTTGTGGCCCTTCACTGGGCTTACTTTAGTCAGTCTTTATCATTCTTGTTGTGGGGAGCCCAGAACTGGTCATAGTGCTCCATGTGTGGTCTGAGCAGTGCTGAGAAGAAGGGAAGGATCACCTCCCTTAACCTGCCTGCAATGCTCTGCCTAAATCAGCACATGATGATGTTTCCTTAGGATCCTGCATTCCACCATCTCATCATCACTGAAGCCAAGACTGCATCTAACTTTCACATCTGTGATGAGTTCTTTCTTGTGTGTAAGTACTGGTAGATCAATTTTGCTTGTTGGCTCACGATTTACACAGGCAAGAAAATTATCATTGCTGTGAACAAGTAATTTATTCAATTGCTTGAGTCCTGCTATATTGTCCTTCCAGCAGATATCAGGTTGGTTCAAGTTTCCCATGAAGACCAGTGCTTGTGAACATGAGGCTTCTTCCAGTTGCCTGGAGAAGACCTCACCAACTTTTTCCTGATCAGATGGTCTACCGCAGATACACATGAAACTGGCCACCACATTGGTGTGCCTTGTAATCCTCACCCACAAGCTCTTGACTGACTCCAGAGGTGTCACAAGGCTGAATTCCAGGCATTCCAGCTGCTATCTCATATAAATGGCAACTCCCCATCTTCACCTCCCCAGATGGTGCTTCCTAAGGAGCCTGTGAGCTTCTCTCCATGGCATCACTCCAGTTGTGACCTATTCCATCACACCCCCACGATCCCAGTGAGGCATAGCCCTGTAACTGCACACAGACTACTAACTCCTCCTGCTTATTCCCCACGCTGCATGCATTAGTGCAGAGGCATTTCAGAGATGCATTTCAGAAGACGAAGGCTTAAACTGTTGAGAAGAAGAAAGCATGGATTTGTGTTTATTCTTTAGGTTTCTGTGCCTAGGCAATACAGCTTATCCTAAAGCAAAGTACCAGAAAGCTTTCAATGTCAGAGTCAAAACTAGAATCTATGATTAAAATAACAAATTCACTTAAATAAAAGCACCTTTTCAAGCTTTTCATTACATAAAACATATATTTATTATGGAATTTACAGAAAAAATTCTTAGACTTCATTTAGATAACAGGAAATTTTATTTCTTCCTACAGAATTTCTGGTACTTACCAGTACATTTGGAATACCAGACTAGACAGACATTAGTGTAATCATCTGTGATAACTACTTGTATTATTAAAACCTCCTCACATGCTGATGAATAAAACAGAACCCACATCCCAGACAGAACTCACCCCCTAGCTTCCACAGTCTGATAAAGCCTTACTGTAATGACATCATAAATCTATCAAAGTAGCAGCAAACTAAAAGAATTAAAAATAATAAAAGATTATGCATTTAGCACAAAATTAAGATGTCATGTAAAAAAACTAATCAAGTTACTAGTTACCACTGAGAGAAAATATTTTCCAACTACTTAGATACCAGCTGTGCAAGTTCAAGTAATTAAGGGAGATTATTAAGGGACCATTTTTCAACCAATGTCTTTTTTGAGTGGAAAATGCAATTTTTTATTTTTTTTTAAAACAGATAACATTTTGTTGAAACTGTGATTTCTTTTCACAATTCATTTCAGGAAGAAACAAAAATACATGATGCATTTACCTTAGTATCAGAACATTTTGGGCTTTCCAAGAAAAAAAAAAAGTTACTATATAAAACATATGATTTTCCAAATTTGGCTTGAAACAACTTTTGGGGTTTTTTTGTTTTCATTGGAAGGAAAGGCCAACAGAATTTTAAAATACTAATGATTATAAATTAAAGAACAATATATAGTATTGCTAATCTGATTTTTGAAAAATACCTTGTCATACTAGTTTTACAAATTTATAAAGACATTACTTGCTTAGATGCTAAATCACAGAGCTTGTATTAACATGGCACTCGACTTGTGATATTGATATTTTAAATCTGGACTCAAAAATATTGCTAAATGCTACATTACAAAAAGCAATTGCACCAAATACATTCGCATTAGATCTATTGAGAAAATTTCCTAGGGAGCTCTAGAAACAATATGCATTTGAACCTACAGTTTTCTGCTTCAAAATAAACAGATAAGGACCTAAACAAACTGTCAACACTGTTAGCCTGCTGGTGGACAAGGTATTTTCCAGTCTGATCACCAGTAAAGTAGTAGGTGGTTTCATGTTAGATAACAAAAAGTAATGCAACCTCAACTATTTGCAAAAGAATGCAAGACTAGACTGGATAGCCATCAGTACTGAAGAAAGGGATTTAATGTTACACTAAACAGAGATTAACAATGTAATTTTGTTGTGGTAAAGATCAAATGTAATTCCAGGATTTGTATCCAAGAGTGCTGCACTAAAAACATTCAGAAGACCTTTTTTTAGTCATTGTTTTGCTACTTTTAAAGTATCTGCTGACATATTTTGCGTTTTTAAGGACTGTGGCTCAGGAACGATATGGAATAATTCAAAACAGTGCAAAAGAGGCAAAGAAAAATGATCATGGGTTTGACCTACAACATATATGATCAGTCTTTAAGAATGTAAGAGGAGGCTTTAAAGATAATTCATCCATCTTTATGTGGTCCGAATACAAAATAAAAAGCAATGAGCTAAAATTCCAGAAGACTATATTTAAGTTAGAAATCATGAAAATACATTTAAGAGTGAGGACAGTGAAACATTATAACAGGTTGCTTAGGAACTCTGTGCAATCTTTTAAAGGAAATTTTTTTACAACCTTCCCTTAAGAACAGGATTATAATATATACTGTCTTCATGCAAGAAACGTATCCAAGGACTAGATAACCTCTTGCAGTACTATTTATGACTCCAATGATCAAAGATACCTGTAAATATATCCTTATAGGATGTAAGTCTTTTCCCTGGAAAGAAATGCCACTGGAAAAAATGTTTTAAGTTGCCACAGTGTATCTAGTTCTTACGCCTTGAGTTCACACAAGACATAAACAGAGAAGATTTGAGAAAGATTCGTGAGAATGATCAAAGCCTCATGGAGCAAATCTTCTAGAGGTATGAATTAAACTGAACCTATCAAATGAAAGAACAAAGAGTGACTTAGTCTCTCTACCTCCATAAGAGCAGAGATGTAAAAAATAAGGGGATCTTCAAAGCAGCAGACTAGGATATAAGGCAGTATAACAGCTAATGAATATCGAACACAATTAACCATCAAAGCAATTCACCAAGGACTATGATAGGACATATACATTTATAGAAAAAATTTAAAAGTGATGCTCCAGTTTAACTATGGAACAAGAATTTTTCACTGACCCACTGAAAGCTAAACTTTCATTCTATGCCACAGGTGCAACAGCAGCAGGCAGGACCTGAGGTGCTGAATTATTCAAAGAACCTGGTGAACTCAGGTTCAGGAAGAAACATGCCATAATATAGAGCTATCTTTGGTTTATCCAGAGTGTGAAGCTGCATTTTTAGGATTACATAAAAATCTACATCACCCTTGAAAGGGGAACTGCAGCCCTGGAGTTCTATGTAGAAGGTAGAAAGCACTAGGGAGCCAATGGATGTGGAATTTGGTGGTCTAAACATGAACATCTATTGGGTTTTTTACGTTACTGAAGACATCTCCTCTAAAAGCTGTACCAGAAGGGCAAAAGTCTCCTGTAGGTCTGTGAAAATTTCCAGTGCCAAATGGATGGGTTTTTTTAATGATAGTTTAGTGAATCTTATACAGCACTAGGTATTATCATTTGAGTAACTAAAGCTTGAGAATTCAGTCACCTCACAGAATCGCACAGAATCACAGAATGGCATGGGTTGGAAGGGACCCCAAGGATCATAGAGCTCCAACCCCCTGCCACAGGCAGGGACACCAACCTCAGGCCGGATCTACACAAGGTTGCCCAGGGCCCCATCCAACCTGGCCTTGAACACTCCAGGGATGGGGCATCCACCACCTCTCTGGGCAGCCTGTTCCAGCACCTCACCATTCTCTCTGTGAAAAACTTCCCCCTAATATCTAATCTGAACCTTCCTTCCTTAAAGGCCTCACAAGGCAGTAAATTCATAATTGTTATTTTCTTTTATTCGTTCTTCAGAAAGGATTGTTCACGTTTTAGTCCACCACACTGCATTCTTACTGTCTCCTTCTGGTAAAACATCACTGTCTCAAGACTGAAAGTACTGAACAAAAAGACATCACAAGGCTATGTGGTAATAAATTACTTTAAAAAAATCTTTCTGTGATTTTTTTATTATAGATTCAGTGTCATTTAGATTGGGAAGGACCTTTAAGAACATTAAGTACAACCATTAATGCCCAACCTGTCATAGATGGGATGTAAAGTAATCCAGTAAAGGTAAAATACTTTCTGAAAACTGAATGACTTTGGTCTTGAAAGCAGTATTTTTTGCCTCAGCCTCAAAACAGGAGTAATGAAGGGAAATACTGTAAGAAAAAACATGCTTGTACAGCACGCCGTTTTAATTTCAGTAGTCTCTACAAGTTATAATCAAGATTAAACCCTACTTATTCTACGTAGTTTGGTTGTGCAGAACAAAAATAACTTCTACTCCCTAAAATTTTAATACATACAGGCTATCGGGCTTCTCTGATAAATAATGTATCACAAGTTAAAAAAATGGAAGGCCCTTTTTGCTGGGCTATTTTTTAATGCACTGTTATGTAACTTAGTTGCCAGCATGTTGTTAATGACTCCTAAAGAAGATGGTCAAAATGTGCATTTGACCTCTGATTCAAATAGGTACATGAACCACCATTTATAAAATACATCATGTTTCATATATAAACTTTTTAACATTATTTTTTCTTCTTTCAGAATCAACATGAAATCAGGTCACTTCAAACCCCACTAAGGAAAAGCAAATATGGTAAGTCATCACTTGCCTTTATTTTCCTCCTCCATTTTTTCCACAAGTCTTAGGCACACAATTATTTCCAGGCATATGTTGCTTTTACTGACAAACTAGTAAGTCTACAAGGCCATAAAAATCTCAAAGTTAACTTTCAGAAAGTCACAACTGAAGTGTATCAGTTCAGAACATTATATTGTTCCTTTTATCTCCCCTTCGTTCCCCATTGTTTCTGTTTTGCATGGTACCATTCTGCAAGATAGATCATAAATTATCATCTTTTATTCAATAATTTTTGTGCAAATTAAATTAGTCTGTTTGGGTTTTGAAAGCATATTCTAAAACATCCCTGGAAAGGAAACAAACAATTCCATATGCATATTATGATGCCCATCCATGGCTCTGTTTCACAAGTAGTATACTCCTTAATATACCTTCTAAGTAGCAGAAGTCATCAAGTGTGCAGATCTACAAGCTTATGTAAAGCAATGCCCTTGAACCAAGAGCAGAGGTTGAAATACATCTAAAGCTTATTTGAACACAGTTGTGTTAGCTTTTCATAAAATATCTGACCCTCTGCTGACTCTTGTGGATAAAATGCCTTTCATAATGGTTTCTGCCTTAGCAAGACAGAAGGAGTAATTTCTCACGATCTTCTACTTATTTGCAGGAAAATTGCAAAAGTTATGAAATGTACTGAATTGTTTTTAATAAAGAGGTATGTTTATTGCCTAGGATGTGTTTGCTGTGTCCTCAGTGACTTCCTGGAAAGAATTGAGCCCTACAGCAGTTGCCAATCAACCTCCATATTGCCTGCAGCGTAATACTGTATCATTTGGCAGGACTAACTACTTTTACAATAGAAAATCAGTAACTATAAAATGATTTTCAAGTTCACATCATCTATGCTGTGAAACATACATTGATTAAGTTCCTGGCTCATGTAAGCTGATTTTTAAGAAGTAGGTGGAAAGTGAGTCATACAGTAACTATTAAGAATGAACAGTCTGGAAACAGATATTGGAGAAATGTATTCTTCCCCCAAGAAGGACACTCCATTCCTAGAAAAAAAAACAAGTCATCTAAATACTTCCAAGTGAAAACCAACTGGAATATCACCTCTTGGCAGTATAGCTCTTTGAGAGTAAACTAGAAATAACTACATACCTAACTACTGCATTCGTTTTAGTAGAACAAAAATTTGGGCAGAGTTTCTTACTTGGCATTTTGCTACCAGCTTCACACTCACACATGGAGTTGTCTACACTTTCCAATATTCTACATATGTTTTCTCTGGAGCTGATCTGCAGTGCCACTAAGGTCCACACTCAGACCAATTTATTTTACAGGTCCTACAAGAAGCCAACCAATTAAAACTTGGTGTTTATTGCATCTTTTTGTAATACTAATTGTAAAATGACAGTTAAGACAAGATACATCCATTAATAGCCTACAACTAAGCCTCAATTCTAACACCACACTGAATCATGCTTGAGAAGTTTCTAAATCCTCAGAATAAGAAGTATCTCTTTTCATCTATTTTGAGAAGCACTTTCATCCAATTAGGTGCTACAGGAGACAAATTATTATTGTTATTATAGAGGTACTGGCCAATGGACAATCACGCTCTGTCAATAACCTAATGTCAAAAATTGTTAGTGAATGTAATAATGAAAGCTGCAGTGCTTGATTATTTGATAGCTCAAGTGAGGTTTCCTTTTCTCTTTGTGATAAATCAGCTGCCAGGTTTGCCTACAGTCTTGAGCGCAAGAGTAACTGCCTGGAGTTCATCCCTCTCCCATCACATAAAACAATAAGATTTTAAAATTAATCAGATGCCTTCACGATGCTGAGAGTTTTAACTGTATAATTAGGGAAATTACTGCACTCACTTGGCAACTTTCCAGGCCCTAATATTTGTCTATATAGTAGTACAAACAGATATTTTTGTCAGCTGATGTAACTTCTTTGTGAATTCTGGTCTCCATGATTTTTCTTGGCTACTCCAAATTCTAATAATGTTCCAAAATGAGAGCCCCAATGAAAGAAAAGTTTCTTCTAAGTTGAATAACTCTTCAGGTGCAGTTTGTGTACAGAACAGCAAAAATAATGATACAGATTTTATGTCAGTAGCAGGCACCTAAGTTTTATGTATCTCAATTACATCCACACAGATACACAGATGGAAACAATGTTGTTTTATAAAGAACGCTGTAATAAAAATAGTAAAACAGTTCCCCAGTCTAATTTATGAACTCAAACTAACTGGAATGGAAGGCAGGAATCTTTTTAACACATCTTTTTTTCTTTTTCCTTTTTTTTTTTTATGAGGCAAATCTGTGCTACATAGTGCTTCCACTATTCTTTCTCATTCCATTGTGACTCCTTCACTGCCAGTGTTTTCAGAGTGCAGCCTGATTAAGCTGTTGCCTTTTGTAATCGCAGTTCCACTACTATTATCAAGCCACCCAATAATTTCTGGTGGTGTAAGATACTGCATTCGACTTACTTTAAGCCAATATTTATGACTCACGTATGACTACATATTTTTAAATTATGCTTTACTGTGAAACAAGAAAAATTATTTATTTTGACTAGCAACCCTTTAAAAAAAATTACAAATTGTACCTTTTTTATTATTCATTCACCTCTACAGTTCCCAGGTACCTAGAGGTCAAAAAGAAAACATAGTAGCCTTTGTGTGGCAGTGACACCTCTTGATGCAAAATGTACTACTGCTTAATTTATTCCTATAATAGAAGCTAGCAAAAAGTTGGAATTGCAAAAATAGTACATTGTTTGACACTCACACATCCTCATCACTGAAGAACCACCAAAAAAAGTCAGACTACTAATGATGACACTCATGTATACAGGCAGAACCTCAGAGTTTTCAACACTGCTGGTAGTTTATTTAACTCTGCAGTGGGTTATGCAATCTCAATCTTTGCTGGGACCCTTACAAGACTAGAAGAACTAGTAAGAACTGCACAGCTATCCTGACCCCAAAACAAAAATCACTAGTTGTTGAGAAACTTAATGGACACTCGAAAATGGAGCCTCTTAAAACTGCAAGACTAAACTGCCTGTCTGAACATGCAATAAGGGAAATCTATGCATGTGTGTTTGTATTTTATACATAAATTTTTTTGTATGACAGTAAGAACAGTACTTTTTTCTTCTGAAAGTTTGTATGCATTAGACTAGCAACTGAAACGCTTTATTACTCTTAGAGGTGTGATGAAATACTCTTCAGCTAATTTATCTCCTCTATTAATACTAACCCAACTTTGGATGCTTAAATGGCATTAGAACACTGTGATTCCAAACAGCTATGTGTTTTAAAGAGTATCTGCAGGCCAAATGTCTCACACTTTTTTTTCTAAACCCTCCCTTCCTTTGGCTCCTTTTCTTGACATTATCATTTAACTCAGATATTTTAAAGCATGTATCACCCTGTCACATAAGCATTCATCTTCCTCTGAAGAACTTTCCTCTGCTGCAATTGCTGAAACAAAAGGAAAAAAAAACCCAAAAAAACAAAAAAAAAACAACCAAAAAAACCCAGTGCATAAGACTACCTAGCCTGAATTACATTTTCTGCCGGGAGAAAACAACATCACTGTCTCATCACAGTTCATTTAATCTGAGAGGAAGCACAAATGAGGCTTCTAATTTCTGAAGGAGATGAGACTCCAAATCAAATATATCTGTAGATTGATAAGTACTCCAGGGAAAATCTTGAAAACAATATGTAAATTCTTTCTGTAACATTTTCTTTATGGGCAGAGAGAAGCAATTGTTTCCTCTCACCACTTGAAATATTATGTAACTTTACACTGAACAAAAGAGTATCAGAAAGAGTTATGTTTTATCTGGCTATACCTTTCCAGAAAAGCTCTTAAAAAGAAAGAAATGAAAGAAAGAAAGGAAAAGCACATCCAAACACATACTAACATAAGTGGTATGCTGAATATATTCTGTATTCATTGCCCAGTGATTAACCGTCAGACAAATCCAGTACATACACCACTACACAGAACAATAAACTTGTTAGACACTCCTATATCAACAAGGTAGACAACATTTTGCTCTCATAAAATTATTAGATTATTTCTCTCTGTAAGTAAAGGACATTTCTACTTGCATAAATGGCCTAAACATACGAAAAGTAAATGGAGCTTTCTGTGGTGAGTACATGCCATCGGCCATAGTCTCATCCTTTTTTTCTAGCTTATCCTGTGTTTTATTTTTAACTTTAGAACAGAAATAAAATATTTTTTTTAAAAAAAGGCAAGACAGTTTTCAAAAGAAAAACACCAGGCTGAAGAAATCTCTTAATACTCTCAACAGTTTAGTGAGCCATTCAATAAATACAGGGATTAGTTTCATACCAGAAAAATAGTATGAGCTTTAATAAGGCTTGTTTATATTCACAGCTTGAGGTTCCACAGTTGTCCATGGCCTGTAGTCAAGTAATCTGGCAGAGAACTAACAGAAGTCTTCAGCATCAAAACTTTCATTGCCTCAAATAGACTACACAATCTCTTTTAACTGTTTCAAAATTACCTTTCCAAACTTGTAAGAAGCAGGTGTATAGCTATCCAAATCCCACCAAATATTACAGTATCTCTGCTGTTCTTGAAGACTCTAGATGAAAAATGGAGCAGCACTTTATCACTTTTTGTGGCATAAAAGCAAGGCTGTCTTCAGTTTCTGCCCAGGAAAATGTGGGATGCAGAAGCTCTGAGAAGGATTCCAAGAGGGGGTTATGCATCAGATAAAGGGGCAAAGATTCACAAAACTTCAAATATGAACCTCTAGAGTAAAAATGACTGCCACAAGGAAAACATTTCTTCACTCTCTCTCTCAGTGTCCAGAGAGATAGGATTATATCAAACATTTAGCGGGATTAAAAATGAAGCATCAGCATTAGAGTACTGATGCCACATTTTCAGTACTAAGAGTACAAGAAGTACAAAGAAGAGGGATATATGCTCCACATTCAAGGCAGTATTATCTGATTACCTGTATTCTGACTCTGTAGGAGAGAATATAGCTCAGAATTCAATTTCAAGATTAGGTTTTCTTCAATTCCTGAAATTAAAAACCTCATTTGTGTTTTCATTATATACATTGTGATGGAACAATGAGGTTTCCAGCTTGTGATTTCTAACATAGCTTAGTCTCAAAGGAATTTCTTTTTCATACTTACCTCTGAGAATTGTCTGGTAAACATACTATGAGAAAAATTGATTATAGTAAGGATTTGAAGAAGTAAGGAATCACGGAATGTTAGGAGTTGGAAGAGACCTTGAAAGACCATCTAGTCCAACCCCTCTGCCAGAGCAGGATCACCTAGGCTAAATTACATAGGAATGCATCCAGGCAGGTTTTGAATGTCTCCAGAGAAGGAGACTCCACAACCTCTCTGGGCAGCCTGTGCCAGTGCTCTGTCACCCTCAGAGTGTAGAAGTTCCTCTTTGTATTCACATGGAACTTCCTATGCTCCAGCTTGCAGCCATTGCCCCTTGTCCTATTGCTGGCCATTACTGAGAACAGCCTGGGGCTCTGTCCTCCTGATTCTCACACTTCACATATTTATAAACATTAATAAGGTCACCCTTCAGTCTCCTCTTCTCCAAGCTAAAGAAGTCCAGCTCCCTCAGCCTGTCCTCATAAGGTATTCTACTCCCTTAATCATCTTGGTGGCCCTGCACTGGACTCTTTCAAGGAGTTCTATGTCCTTCATGAACTGAGGGGCCCAGAACTAGACATAAACAAAAGGAAGTGTTAAAAAAAAAAAAAAAGAAGGAAAAAAGTGTACGAAAGAGAGATATTCATGATTTTGAGAGAGATAGGACCATTCAGAATAAAGAGAAAGGCTATAAGTACAGGTTATTCCCTCTTCTGTGTTTGTTCTGATGCCCACCATATTACAGCAATTATATCCATAAATAAAGAGCAAGACAAGATACAGGACATCATAGAATCCCAGAATGGTTTGGGTTGGAAGGGACCTCAAAGCCTGTCTAGTTCCAACCTCCCCTGCCCATGGGCAGGAACACCCTCCGCTAGACTAGGTTGCCCAAAACCCCATCTAATCTGGCCTTGAACAATGCCAGGGAGGGGGCAGCCACAACCTCTCTGGACAACCTGTGCCAGTGCCTCACCACCCTCAGAGTAAAGAATTTTTCCCTTTTATCTAATCTAAACGTGTCCTCCCTGAGCTCAAGGCCATTACCCCTTGTCCTATCATTCCATGCCCTTGCAACCAGTCCCTCTCCAGACTTCCTGTAGGCTCTCTTCAGGTACTGGATGGCCCCTTGGATCCTTTCTCTTCTCCAGGTTGAACAAATTCTCTCAGCCTGTCTTTATAGGGGAGTTACTCCAGAGTAGCTGAGCAGAGACAGGCTGAGAGATCATGTTGGATTTACTCCAACAGCTACACGTCTTTCTTGTACTGGGGCCCCAGAGCTGGTCACAATACTCTATGTGGGGTCTCATGAAAGCAGAGGAGCAGAATCACCTCTCTTGACCTGCTGGCCATGCTTCTTTTGATGCAGCCCAGGACACGGTTGGCTTTCTGGGCTGCAAGTGCACACTGCTGGTTCATGTTGAGCTTTTCATCAACCAACACCCCAAGTCCTTCTCCTCAGGGCTGTTCTCAATCCATTCTCTGCCCAGCCTGTAGTTGTGCTTGGGATTGCACCAAACCACGTGCAGGACCTTGCACCCGGCTTTGTTGAACTTCATGTGGTTTGCATGGGCCCAACTCTCCAGTCTGTCAAGGTCCCTCTGGACGGCATCCCTTCCCTCCAGCATATCTACCGTACCAAACAGCTCGGGGCCATCAGCAAACTTGCTAAGGGTACACTCAATACCACTGTCCATGTTGCTGACAAACAGTGTTAGTCCCCATTTTGACCCCTGAAGAGCACCACTCATCACTGGTTTTCATTTGGTGATCAAGCTGTTCACTGCATCACTTTGAGTGTGATTCCTTATCCACCAAGTGGTTCACCCATCTAATACCTCTCTCTCCAGTTCCTAGGGGTTTTGGGAGTTGTGGCATGTGGCAAAGAGAATGTGAAAATTAAAGTTATGTCCTCCATAAAATAGAACTGAAGAGCACCCTTATGCTATCTTTTCTTTTGAAAGACAGAAGAAGGAAAGAAGAAGAAAGAAAATAAGGAAAAAGCAAGAAAGAAGACAATGAAAGATAGAAAATTCAGCAAAGGAAAAATTTTGTAAGACTGTGAGGAAATGATATGGATATCAAGTTTTCAAGTTACAGTCTCCAGTCTCCTCATCTGCCAAACACATGACATATCTGAATCACAACACATTCCCTGTTAATGAAATTATTCAGATACTCACAAGAAATAGTATTAGAAATACAAATTACTGTAAATATATTTCCCACATAAGCACTCAGACAGCATAGAGAAAACTTTCTACAATTGTGCCTGTCAATTTTCTCAGAACTCAAGGAGAACTACGAGAACTGTTGAATTTACTTGTTTATATCTGCAGTGTGAGATACTCATTCCCAGCCTTTTCATCCACATACAAGGTGAAATACTGCCTCTGTTGAAATCGATGAGAGTTTTGCTATTGATTTCAATGAAACCACAATTCTGGACACTGTTTGTCTCTCTCAGGGCTTAGAGTGGTTCTTCAAAAAAAAAAAAAAAAACAAAAAACAAAAATCCAACAGGGAAACTACACCACAGAAATCCAACTCGCTATAGTCACTTTCAAAAGGCAAAGGGAAGAAGTGTTTTCATTCTCTGGGAAAACCATGCTGTTTACCTAGTGCAACAATTTGTATCAAGACAACCTGAAGTGCTCCTGTAAGAGAGAGCAGCCCTGAGGAAAAGGACTTAGGAGTGTTAATTGATGAAGAGCTCAGCCTTACTTAAGTCTTCCAGTACCTGAAGGGGCCTACAGGAAATAAGGAAAGGTATTGGTTACACGGGCATGGAGATGACAGGACAAGGGGTGATGGCCTTGAACTAAAAGGTAGGTTTAAAATAAAGGGGAAAAAAATTCCCTGTGAGGGAGGTGAGGGTTGCCCCAGAGAAGCTTTAATTTTTGACAAGACTTCTGACGTTAAGATTGAAAACGAGTATATAATTGATTTAGTTACTAATCTCAGTATGGCAACTATTGACAGCCCGTTTTCACTATTTTGCAGAAAAGAGTAGGGCAGGCCTGAAATGTTAGCATACAAAACATCAGCAAAACCATTTCCACGTTATTGCAATTACAAAACAACTGTATAACAGCAGTATTTATCAAACTTCCATCCACGTATTTTCTTCCTGAGTTACTCCCACCTCATATAGCATAAATGTTGGGCAATTACCCTAACACACCTACATTCCCAGTGCATCACCACCTTTACACACCTCACTCTGATGTGGTGTAAACTACCACCCATAAAAAATGCACAACACTGCTCCTGTATACAGAAACACCCATTGCCCACAGATTTCAGCCATGCGCTTAATCCAAGCGGTAACACTGAGCAAGCTCACCTCCAACTGAAGAGCAAGCAACAACTCAAAAAAAGGACTTAAAAGAACTTTGGTTTCTAGACCCTTAAAAGTAAGAAAGGGTGTTTCAAAACCCAAGGGGACCAAACACGCTACTGCTCACGTCATTTCCTCACAGAGACAGGAGGCGGGGAGCACCAGCGAGCACCCGTGCGTAGGCAAGCTGCCGAGCTCAGAGACCCTCCCGCAAACCTGCAAGAATGAGCTCTGCTGCCTTGCTAAGCGGGTTAAAGCTGCACCCGCCGCCATACTGCCCACAGAGCCGCTTCCCCGGCTCCGCGCTTGCGCGATTTCCGGCGCATGCGCATACGCGCCCCCCGCCCCGGCAAAGCGGTGCGGGGCAGCCTCAGAGGTCTTCTCGGGCCTGCCGGGCCGCTGCTGCCGCGCCCGGGTCGTTTACGAGCGTGTCCCTCTTCCTGCCCGCTTGCTGATCGCTGGGCAGCGCCGCTACTTCACGTTGGTGAGTAATGGCAGCGGCCTGTGGAGCACCTGTTCTGTCGCCTGCCCCGGGGGCTGGGGAAGGGGTAGGCAAGGAGACGGCCGAGCCGGGCTGGGCGCCGCGGCGTGTGGGTCAGACCAGTGCTGGTCGGAGTCAGGGAGGACTAGGAGAGGCCGGGGGAGGAAAGGAACGCTGGCGGAGGGGCTGTGGGCGCCCCTCGGGTGATGCCCTCCATCCTCGCTCCTGCCCAGGCCCCTTGTCGCGCCTCCCGCCTGCAGCAGGTGCTCAGCCTCTGGCCGTGGGCAGTTGCTTGGCTGAACGCTCCGGCACTTGTCTCCTCAGCGTTAGTAGGAAGGTGGCTTGCTCAGGGAAGGGGTGTAAGGCGGAAAACTGGGTTTGCTCCCCTTTCTTATTTCCATCTCCTGTCAAAGAGCCCTGCTGCCCAGCTGCCCGTGTTGTGAAGTGTCCCGGGAGGGAAGGCGGCTCGCAGGCACCTCCCGGCGAGGGAGCATGCTGAATGAAGGCCGCTTGCTTTTTGCGGTCGGTCTGCAGCAGCTCAAAGTTCTGTGTGTGTTCCGATACCCTGTTAAAGCAGGAGAATGATGGCATGTTGAAATAAAATACTTTCATATCTTAAAGATAATTGAATGCTGGAGACTGTCTTGTCACTTTCAGAAAAAAAAAAAGAAAGCAGTAGAATTGATTTTTTTGTTGTTGTTCTTGATTCTGGCTTCCTTAAATTCTCATCTGTTTAGCAGAAAAATTTCACGTTCCCTGTTTAGTGAATCAGAGTGGTTTCAGTTGGAAAACACCTTCAAGATCGAGTCCAGCCATCTATCCAGCCCTACTAGGTCCAACACTAGACCATATCACCAAGTATGACATCTACTCTTCTTTTAAACACTTCCAGGGATGGTGACTCAACCTGCTCCCTGGGCAGCCTGTGCCAATATCTGACAACCCTTTCAGTGAAGAAATTTTTCTTAATTGATATAGTTACCCATATTAGAATTTTGTATTTTAAATGCCTCTTTATGAACTGGGTGGACTAAAAGGAAAGTTTATGTTATTGGAATTGCTTACAAAATATTTATATTTAGTAAATAAGCACAGCTATAAATCGTATGTCATGTATAATGTCTTGCTTCACTTTGAATGATTTTCAAGGACTTTATAAAAAGTTTTTAGAACAAGGATTTTTACTATGCAGATTTTTTTTGAGAAATTTCCCTTTTTTTTTTTGCTTTCTTTAATATTAGAAAGACTCCCAAGGCTGTCACACAGATGTTGTCAACCTCTGTTGCTTCTTTTTGTTACCTGTGTCAGACCAGAATGTGCTATGTAAATGCTGTGGTTTGGGCAGATTCTTATCAGCCCTTGGGGAATTTTACTAATTCACACATGACCAGTCTTTTGGTAACCTAAGTACTGTTTCTAGGTGCACATCTGCACTGTAGCTCCAGAATAGAGAGCTTTGAAGACCTAGAAGTTTCAGTTCTGTCTAGACCTGATCTGTCACTTCAGAGTTTTCAGGTTCTTTGAGCTGGGGAATCTTAACAGAAGCTAAGTTGAGAAAACTTAGCTGAGAAGCCTTAATACCAGCCATGAGATACCAACATCTGACTTTTCAATGACATTACCTTTGCATTAAAAAAATCAAATTTTCTGAGCTCTCTTCTATATTGCACTTTCATTTGTTACATTTAAACAACATCAGAACAAATAAATTGTAGTACTCATTCTTACTAAAATAGATGCATCTGCTTTATCTGAACATACTTTTTTTGCCTTGTGGATTTCTCTTTTGTAATCAGTAAAACTGTAAAATATATCTCATAGAGGAGGGTACTGAAACTTGAGTTATCACGTAGCCAAAATGTCCTAGAGTAATTAACCTCTTTCTGCTCCCTTCTCCCCACACCCCCCTCCCCCCCCAATCCCCAAACTATCATCTTTATTTTGGGAAACATCAAGTGGAACAACAAGCTCTTTCATCTGTCTGTCTGTACCTTTTTTTCTTCATGTAGTAGAAAGGATAAGCAAGAAGTTTACCTGCAGGATATCTTAGGGCTATAAAAAACAGCAGGGAGGGAGGAGAAACCGCATCACTGTCAAGTGTGAGTTTGGTTGGGAGAGGTTACCCTTGAGACAGGCTTGCTACTAGCTTTGGGGAACAGTTTAGAAAATATGTCAACTTTTTTCACAATTTTTTTTTTTCCATGGAGGTATTAGCTGGTTTAGGAAGAATAGGTGGAGGGGTTTTTTTACTACTGTGAGAAGTTTCATACTATTTATTCCCATATAAGAAACTAATTTTGAACAGATACAGCCTTAAAGTGATAAATACACTTGCATTTACGTTGTGCTTTTAAGTCTGTGTATAGCAGCTTACAAACTCAAATTACTCTGTAATACAGTTTTGTGGGTTTTTTTTGAGAAGAGTAGCCAATGTTATGGCAGTATAGGTTCTTTCATGGGTGGGAAGTGTAGTATCTGTAATCATAAAAGGAGAGACTGAACAACATAATTTGATTTCTGCACTTTCAGTCCAGATATGAAGGTAACTGTTCATAATTAGCAAGAGCCCATGTGTGTGCTAGTGAAGAGTTCATTGACAGAGTTAACTGAAGATACTGACTTCTGCAGACACCTTTCAGTGGAAAATTTGCCACAGAACTTTCCACTATGGAATGACTTGGTGATTAAAAACTAAAAAATGAAAAATATATAGTGTAATGCACAAAGTGAAAAAAAATAATTTCACAAATTACCTCTAAGCTCATTTTTACCACTAGATTTAGGCATGATAATAATTATGTAGTCAGGTAGCATGCATTAGGTGTGAACTGAATTGATAGAAAGCAGAAGTTTTCGGTAGGGAATAAGTGGTTTTTTTAAAAAAAGACTAGGAAAATAAAGGGGGTTTGTTCTTTGGTTGTTTTTTGGGTTTGGGTTGTTGGGGATTTTTGTCCAGGATACATGTTAAAAATCACATTGTGTTCAAATATGTTCCTTTAATTTCAGAAGGGAAGCATTTAGTGTTGAAACAGTGCAGAAAAGAAACATTTAAAGTTTTAAATGCATCCAGTGACACGGTTACAATATACAGAATAGAAATTTCTCTAAAGGAAAACCTGATAGAATCAAATTATTAGTGAAGTAGGAAATGTAAACAGTAATTGCAAACAAGTGTTTCCTTACTCTCCTTCTAATTTGAGAACTAGGGGCATCAAATTAAACTAGCAGGTGGGTTTCTAAAGGAGAAGTGTTTTTTCATTTTCTACCAAGAAATAACCTTTTGTTCACGAAGTCACTCATCCACAAATAGCTGTAGATGCAGAACTATTCTGGTGGTACATTGCTACATTCACCTGTAGACAGAGACTAGTGATCTAAATTAATTTGTTCATGCTTTTGACCTGTAACAGATGGATTTTTTTTTTGTTCTTTTAGAATTAATTCACCAGGCAGGAGAAGGGGCTTGAACTATTTACACTTTCAACTAGTGCACCAACATGGGTCAACGAATTCGGGGTTATAATCCAAGAGTTGCTAACAAGTCATCATACAAGTCAGGGCAACTGTCTGCTTGTGAGATTTTAATCTGCACAAAGCTGAAGATACTCAGGCTGGTTTTTTCCTGCTGAGAAGGGGAATTGCTATTAGATCCAGATGCACCAAATGTGCTGTGTGCCTCAGTAAACTGAAGTCAGATTTGGAAATTTGGATGTCTGTGACAGAAAGACAGGATCACAGCTATGCTAACTCTAATGGCTGAGGAATCAGGAATGTATTATAATATTTTTTTGCATTTCCAAGGACAGGCATAAGTTCAGGTAGGTGTTTAATACGTTTCCTCAGTCTGTTCCCCAGGTGTTACTGTCCCATTGTGGCACTAGTGTTGATGAGCACAATTTAACTGTTACTTGTTCAGAGTACCGCTGAACAAGATTAAATGATATAATGCAAGCATTGCCAACATGTAGCTCCTCAATGCAGCCTTTAAAATAGAGGTGTCTGTACCATGGCTGAATTATGTCATCATTAAGACTGATGCCTCCCTAAAACACAGACCTTTACCATAGGTATTGCTTACTTCTTTTAGAAATTTTGCACTGTAATGTCGAACCTTTATATAAGCAAACTGGAGATTCCTAATATGCTACAGTAGACCAGGGTCTGCCCTGATGCTAGTCAAATTTTAGTAAGCATGCTGCTCATTTCTAATATATTTGAATGATAAATATTCCATTGAAAAATATATTCATTTAAAGAAGAAGATGGAGCACTAAGATGAATTCCTGACATTTCAGAAAAAGCACTGTACTATAGTGAAATCTTGATGCAATAGAGGAGGAATTTAGTTGCAGATATGTCAAAGAATAAAAAGAAACAATTTCTTCAATGTGGAATAGGAAAGCCCCAATGAAAGACTGTATGAACATTCTAATTGTAGACATCAGAGTCATTCTTTTTTACAGAAGAGATAATAATTGCCAAAGTAATTTATCATTGGCAGCCTTGCATGTTGTTTGAAGATCAATAGTGTCTGGGTTAAATTAAAGAAACTGAATATAATAAATTAGGTGAATAATACCATTGCCTTTAAAAAAAAATGTAGAAAACTTCAGTTTGTCTGATCCCAAAATTTAGTTAAACTCACAGGAAGGGGTAGCATGGTAGAATGGAAAGAAGTCTGAAAAGGTCAGGAAAAATAGAAGTAGTGGTTTGAATGTATTTAAAGTTCATTTCTTAGAAGAAGAAAAATGTTCAGCACTCCAAATAATCTCTCAGACAAACTTCTAAGCTCTTGGGATGGACTGTGAGTTGTAGAAAAACACTGTTTTATGTAAAGTGATGTGAAATCTCTTAATGAAAAATGTTTTAGAAATATTGTAAGCATATATGTCGTAAAACGATTTTTCCCTGCCAGAAGTCAAAGGTATGGTTTCACAATCCAGTTGGGCCAAATGAGCAGCCTCATTTTCATTCTCTTCCCTTACCCAATCTGTGCTATTAACTAATTTGCTGTTATTAGTGCTGTGGTACATGTTCAGCTGAGTCAGCTCTCTAGCAAGGTAAAAGTGCATAGGGTTGTTTCCTTGTTCGTTTTTGAGATGTTAACAGGGATTTGTTGTCCAAGTGACCTTACTGTGAAAACCAGATGAATCCAAGAGGTAAAGGCAGACAGAAGGGTGAATGGATTAAGGTTGGAAGTGGAAGCAGAACTTGCCTTTTTGGCAGTGTCATACTGCTAATCCATTTCAGGCTGTATTGTTAAAAAGCATATTCTAAAATTCCTTATCTAAAATTATCACAGCAGTAACAAATAGTGTTGTGGTAGCTGAGCTATATGTTAATGCACTTTAGCAGTAGTAAAGAACGTTGGTAGGAAACTAAGGTGAGTTACTTAATTTTAAAGTAACATTCTGAAATTTGGAGGTCAGTGACAAATACAAAATCGCAGCTATGCTATGTCTAATAGCTGTTGAATCAGAACTTTATGCTAATGTTTCCCAGTTTAGTGTTGTCAGCTTTATGCGTAATTTCATTCCATATAATTCTGTGGTAACCTGAATTTTGTTAATCTTTTTTCTGTCTCTCCTATCTTCAATGTTGAACAGATATTAAAGTTATATATAAGTCGTCAGGCATTCTGATTTTCATCCAGGGCTCAAATCCTACTGTGTGTAGTTGGTCTTTGATTTGTTGTTTGTTTTTTTTTTAACTTGGTCCTGAAATTCTACATGAAGTGTCACACAGCTGTGACATTGCACTAGGAGGCTGCCAGCAGCTAACTTTCTTTCTGATTTCTTGTTTACATAATTCAGGAAACAAGTTTTAGATCTGTAAAGTTGCAAAGTGATGCTGTGTTGAGTTTTATTTGCCTAAGTGTTTAGGCAATGTGTTAGTTAACTAAATGTAAAGTAGTTACACTGAAGACACTAAATAGGTTAGTAAATGAAATCTGCATTCTGAACATAAACTGGATTTCAGGTGCATTCTTTTTTGTCCTTTACTCTTGTTCAGCCTTATTACTGTCCTTTCATGGCTTCTACTTTTTTTCCTGTTCTTTGCTATTTCTGTCAGACTTGTCAAAACATGATAGAACTGAAATAATGTAACTAGAATTTCCTTTTAATGGGATTTATTTGGGTTAGGGAAACAATGAAGTTCAAAGGTAAGATGATTTATAAAATATGTGATACCTTGGTGATAGAACCTCAGAGCCTGACGCGCATTCTCAAATGAAGAAATGTTTCTTTATTGTTGTTTTTTTTTCTTCTCCCCCCTCAGAAAGGGTTGTTAGGTATACAGCCAGTGTATGTATCGCATTTGTCTCCATGCTATTTCTATTATTTAGAAACTTTATGAAGCATGTCATATTGTTGAATTAGGTAGTAAGAATTCTGACTGTAAAATATTTGTCTTTTGATCAGTTGCGGCCCAAATCCTTCTGTTTGGATTCTGAACTATGACATCATGGCAAGATTTCGCAGAAGAACATGCATCATTTTGTTGCTTTTTATTTTGTTTATTTGCTCCATAATGATGGCTTTGAAGACACTGAGACCTGACAGAGCTGGCTTTGGGGATCCATTTGGACTTGGTTTGCTGCCTGAGCTTCAACAACGGACAGTGATTTTAGACAATAACAAGAATTCACTAAATAGGGTTCAAGAAGATACTGTAACACGTGTCAGTAATTTGCATAGTATTGCAGTCAATACTATGAAAGCATCTATGCCTCCTGTAAACAAGCTGGAAGAGCTGTCTTCTCCTAATTATAACTTTCATATATTCTACTATAGTTGGTTTGGGAATCCACAGTTTGACGGTAAATATATTCACTGGAACCATCCGTTGTTGCCACATTGGGATCCCAAAATTGCCAACAACTATCCAAAGGGAAGGCATAATCCTCCTGAGGACATTGGGGCCAACTTTTATCCTGAACTAGGATCTTACAGTTCCAAAGACCCTTCTGTCATAGAAGCCCACATGAAACAAATGCGTTCAGCTGCAACTGGTAATGAATGCTAACGTTTCAGCATGTTGTTCATTTATCCAGCCGTACGTATGTGAATGAACACAACTGACCAGTTCATTTTTCCATCTAATTCTGAAAGTGTCTGAAACCTATTAAATGTCTTTGTATTTCTGAGTGTTAATCCTCAACTGAAACCTACATCTTAAAAGCTCTGTCTGATGAGTGTAACAGCAGACAAACTTATGTGTTTATAATCCTGCAGGTGCATGTGTTTCATGACTTACTGTTAAGCACTGATAACATACAGAAAATACAGAAAACATTACTAGAATATATTGTCTGTGTACTTTTATTTTTGGAGGTGAATCCTTGAGTTTTAAGAACAGGTTTCAGTAAATCATGTCAATATGGTTGTAAAGCAGTCCATTCAAATAGGAGCATAATATTGGTTTTTTTCCCCAGTACAAATTGTTGTATCCTTTCTTAAAAAAGATGGACTCTATATACATAAGAAGGTATTTGTGGTGTCATTTTTGTTGGACTTTACAGTCCTTTTTATGTTCTTTTTTTAAAATAAGTAATCATATAGCTTAATAGTAAAGTCTGAACAGCATCTCTAAGTATAGCGGGAAGAATGTGACCAGATCTCATAGCATTACTTGGAACACTGGTTACCTTGGATTTAATCTTTCATTAAAGTTTGATGTTATATTCCCATTAGTAGCATTTACTTGTATAATGTTTACTTCTTGGTTATTGTTTTCTCTGTGTTTTTTTTTTTAAGCCTACCCTGTGTTTTGTGCAAAGGCTAATACAAACATAGGAAATTTCTCACCCTTTTCAGTTATGATAACTGCATTAACAGGAATGCCAGCAACAGTGGGAAATGGTTTGCACAGAAATCACAGGTATTACTTGCAAGAAAGGACTTTTTTATTCTTATCTAAAGCAAAATATTGCACCATAGTGTGATGAAGACAGAGAGGGATGTTTCTCGTCTTAGTACAAATGTCTAATAAAGCTGAACTGCTGGGAGAAAAGGTGCAAAATACTAGGAAAAACAGCTTGCAAAATAAAGGCTTTTTAGTAATTTATCTTGGTTTTCCTCTTAAAAATCAGCAATGTCAAGGTTCATGCTTCCTGCAACAGATACTTTGTAACATTACTCTGATATTTGTGAAAAGTAATTATTTTTTTTTCTGCTGCTGCTGTGTGGATTTAAGTACACTTGAATTTCTTTTCTTCCACCCAGATTTGACCAACACAAATCGTCAACTTTTTTCTGTAGGTTTTTACTTCAAATATTGCATCTTTTTAAATAAGAGTTACACTTTTTTCATGTTTTGGTGTACTGAGAGGTTGACTATTTACAGTTTCTTCTTTTTGTCTCTTAGCCACTGTCTAATCCATGACTGTATTTTATATTTTATCAAATAATACTTTTTCTTCTAGCCTTTTTTGAGTCTTTTTCAAGGATCTTAGAAAAGGAGAAAAATCTAAGTAGTTTCATTCAGCCAATGTTGTGTAATGATCAAAGGCATGTAAGAGATTCGAGCAGCAGGAATCTTAGTGCTTCCTTGTATTCTTATATTTTGCAATTTTTTCCTTATTTATTAATTTCCTGACTTTTAGCAGATTAATGTGATAATCTTATTCCTCTGCTTACTGAATCATATTTACTAGTACCAGGCTGCCATTGAACTAGTCCAATTTGAAGTCCTCCATTTGTCTTGAATGACTCTACTCTGATTTAAGACATAATTATGCTACTGGTTTTAGCATCAAGCCCATCCTCTAGTGATATATAACTTCTTTTGTAATCACAGGGGAAGCAAATACTAAGTAGCCGTTCTCAGAGAATGACACATGCAAATGTGAATTTAGGTTCTTTGAACCTCATGAAGTTTTCCTCATTTCCTAATTGTATAGAAGAGGGTATTGACAAATGTTGTGTACAAGAAACATTGAGTGTTTGTTGGTGTTCCATTTGCCAGCTTACTCATTTGAGTTTTGTCCTTTTCTTTTGTATGAAATAAGAGATGGGGTGATAAAACGCAGTAAAATACTGCATTTTTTTCTTGTCCTTGAGCAGACTGTCTCTTATGACAGTCTATTAGTTGTGATTCTCTTTTTAATTAAATGTGGAGAGAGTATGTTGAGGGTAGTTGAACTAAATTCTGTGTATAATGAGCTCCAGTCTCCGGTTTTGATGTTAGACTAAAGTGAATACACATCTTCTATGTTCTCTTTTTCATTATTTTGGACCTGTTTGGAAATTGTTAGTCAGAAATGTTATAACTGTAGTAAAAAATTGATGGTATTTAGAGTGTATACTTCTCTGTCTTGGTGACCTGTATTGTGTACGTAAGTCTCCACTTAGTGTCACACTGCCTAATTCTTCCATATGTTCTAAACATATGGAAACTGTTAGGAAAAGATTCCTACATCAGACTTTGTGTATTTGTGCGTTTCTTTCTGTCTTGGGCTCTTTCTGGTATTAGTTCCAGCTACACGCATAAAAGGTTTGACTTATCTGACAGTGTTTTATTTTAGGAGGAAAGGGTTTAGCCTTTCTAAAGAGGTATGTGTTCTGTTGCTTTTGTGGAGAGCATCAGGGATGCTTTACAGTACAGGGATGTCGTGGTTTTGCCCAACCTGAGAGCTGAGCACCACGCAGCCACTTGTTCTTTAAGGGTGGGCGGAGGGCAAGGGGGAACGACAACGTGGAATTGAGGGAGGGAGAAGAAAACCCAAGAAACCAAAACCTCATGGGTTAGAGTAAGGATAGTTTACTGGGATAGCAGAAAGATAGATATAATAACAATAAACAAGATTTTGTATCAACATATATGAAAGTGATGATACACGATGCAGTTTCTCACTGAACCACACAGCTCAGGCCATACAGCTCAGAGCCATCCCCAAACTCTACTGTCCCCAAAACCACATGTCCTGGAGCTGCCTGCTCCTCCCCCTACCAGCCCCCTTTATGCTGAACATAATGTAATTGGCATGGAATACCCCATTTGGTCACTTCAGGTCACCTGTCCTGGCTGTGTCCTCTCCCTTCTCCTTAGCAGGGAAATAAGAACAACTGAAAAGTCCTTGATTGCTTGGCAACAAGAAGAAACATCAGTGTTTTATCAGCACCGCTCTCATCCCAAACACAGCATTCCATCCACTGTTAGACAGAAATTAACTCTATCCTAGCCAAAACCTAGCTCAAAAAGCACTAAAATACAAGAATAGTGAAGTCCTCAAATTATTTAGACTTTCTGAAGCATTTCTTGAGTTAATAAATGTAAAACCTAACTTAAAGTGGTTGAAATGTAGACTACAGCATGATAACTATTTTCAGCAAGAAGGAAGGTTGTGGGATTAAAGTCACTGCTTCTAGTATGAAATAGTTGTTTTATATTAGAGGTAGACGCACAATGCAGAAATACAGTAGGGAATGAAGCTTCATAAAAATAAGAATCTCTTTGATCACATGCATAGCCCTCATCTCTAGTGTTCTCTAGCCCTATGTGTCTTGAATGTACTTTGGTGTAGCTATAATGCCTTGGTTGGCAGTGTTCTCTTGGTACAACCTGGAAGCTAGGATGCTGGGCTGAATAGTGTTAAGCTTGGGATGCTGAGCACAGATCTGTTCTCTTGGCAAATGATCTTACCACTGTTTTTGTTATAAACAATGAGAAAAGTTAAAATCATGGTAAGAATACCAAGCTTTTGTTACTGGTTAGAAAGTAATTTGAACTCCTCATTTATATTACCATTTCACAACAAACTAGAATTTTAACTCATGACAATGTTACAACATAAATGTTTTTTGTACATTTTTTAAAACTTAAGTTTTGTGTTTCCAGGTGTAATAGTGCTTTCGTGGTACCCACCGGGTATGGCTGATGAAAATGGAGAACCAACTGATGACTTGGTGCCTGTTATTTTGGATTACGCACACAAATATAATCTAAAGGTAAAGTATTTCCAAGATGAATAAAATAGGCCTACTTAGGAAAGTAAACCTTGGTAAGAGTTTGTTGTGTTGGATTCATGGTATATAGAGCAGGGAGGCTTATCATGTAATGGTGGCTTCTGTTTCTGTCTCCTATTACACTACACTTTTGGGTCATAGAAGTTGGTATAAGTGCCCTTTGAATTACACTGAATTTTGAGACTACCTAACGAATATTGCCTTATAACTTGAATGTCATAATCTGCCTTCTTTCTGTTTTGGTTCACATCTAAAGCTTACAGAATCTAAGGTATGGTGTTGTGGATGTTTGGTTTTTTCCCTTTTAAGAAACTGTTTTTAAAATTAGTCTGTTGTTGTCAAATGTGTCTTAGGAGTTGAGAGGAGTATCATGTATTTCAAAATACTATGGATTACAATGATCTATAAACTAAAGAACTTGGAGAAAAAGAAAGACTAACCTCATTCTTTGGAATACTGCATAACTTACTGGATCATAGAGGTCAGCAGCAAGCATCTATTAGTAATTCAGAATGATTTAGAAATTCTAGTTTGAAAGAATAGCTTTATTGTAGAAGGTATCAGGAACACTTACCTTGGACGGTGAGGTGCTGCTCTGACTTTATGTAACTCCATGGCATGACAGGTTAAAAGTGCTAAATTACCAGCTTTCTGAAATAGATGAATTATCAAATCGGTTAAAGATTATATGGATTGAACAGTAGAATCTCAAATTGTCATCTAATTTTATTTATTTTTTGAGTAAAACTTTATTCCTCGGAATAAAGAAAATATGCGTTGCCTTTTAGTCTTAGAGTAATAGATTTGAGTTTTTAAATTATCTAAGTAGTGTTATATGTTTAATCTCTTGAGGCTGTTGTCTATACTGGGGACTAAAAATAGAGCCTGTTCATCTGCTCTGGTTTTAGTTGGTTGTGCAAGTTACAGATTCTCAGAGAAACCTCCTGTCGCTAGTAGGAACTGTAGTTTCTTTGATAAGCAGGAGGAAAGCTGGATGTAAGTCAGATATGGAATTAATTTTGAAACGATTATAAATGTTGTGTGAGTTCTATAATGTGATGTCAGTTGCACATATGTACTAGTAAATTATTAAAAAGGAGAAGTATTATTCTTTCCCCAAATTTTTAGATCATCTGGTGGAGCTTACACTCGTTTAAAAGAACTTGTTGACATTCAAGTCTCTTAGAGGAGCCAAGGCAAAATAAAATAAGCTACCAAGGAAATTGCATGTAATAGTATGGTAATCACTGGAATATGGGTGGTACTTCTAATTTCTTTGAATTCTTACTGGAATACAGGTACTAAGTATGGTTGCTACTAGGGAATTCTGTCTTCACTGTAATGTTTTTAAACATTCTTGCGTTAGTAAGTTACTGCAGTTAAGCATAGACCAAAGCCAGCATATTCTAAATAGAAGTTTTCTGAAAGATACGTCCTTTTCATTTGCCTGGTTTTGATAGTTGGAAATGAAATACAAAATTATAGTGCTCTTCAACATACCCTGTTAGTCTACCACTATATTTTTCTATAGTTTGTACCTAATAGAGATAGATATTGGCTCTGCAATGGAAATTTGCTACTCTAGCAGAGTTGTTGAAAATGTAATTAAATGCATTCTGCTCTAAAATTGCTTTTGAAAAACTATTTGCTTTGATTAATGTAATATAATCTTCCATTTACATGTATATTTGAAAACAATGGGATTTTTACATTCAAATGACTTCACGTACATAGGTTAAATAATTCCATTAGCTCCAAGCTTGAAATTTAGAGCAGTACGAATACATTATATTAGATTTAGTTGAGAGAGTTTATTGTTGTTGATAAATCTATAAAAATTTAAATTAAAGTTTTCATATCCCATATCTTAAAATCTATTTTGACACTGAAAGCTCTCATTGAAGAATTATCTATAGCAAGTTTAATACATTCTTTATTAATATACTAAAAATGTTTCATTGGTTAATCAGTTCTCTGATGTTCAAATGGATGTTTTTATTTCAATTATTAGTTTCTCTTGTAGATGTATAAGTCTTCTGAAGCTTGTTTACTACTCACTAGCCAGGGGGAAACAGAGGGAATGCAGTGTTTTGTTTTAATGTAAAAACTCTAAATATTTACTCTTACTGAACTTAGATGGATCTGAAGCCTCTAATTTTAGCAGTGCAGGAGTTTAATTAGGATTGGATTATTTTTAAAATAGGCTTACAAAAATGTACCTTTTGTAAGGAAGAATTATTTTTAATGTGACTGGTACTTGCTTCATATAATATGTGGTGCCTGTGTACTCAATTGTATGTTACATTTGTGTAACTCTTACTATGCTTTCTTCTTCCAGGTCACTTTTCATATTGAACCCTACAAAGATAGAGATGATCGCAGTATGTACCACAATGTCAAATACATCATTGACAAGTGAGTGCTTTCAGAGTGGTGTTCTTTGGGGTTTCTTACATGCTGGTATGCGGGACTTCTGTATGTTACCTAAATCTTGGAAGAAGATTTTATCTTTGATAAAAACATGCACTGAGACTGAAGAAAACTATAATTATCTTTGATTTTGGTGCTACAAAAATCAAAGACTTTTTAAAGTATCATAGCATGAATTGTACATAGATATTCAAATGTAAATTGCCTTCAGCATTCATTAGTATCACAAGTCGTGATTAAAGCATGCTTCAGATTAAACTAGTTAAAGTACTAGCGACATGATACTTAAATTAAGCATACATTTTTGTAGTGAAAAACTAGCAGCTAAGATTTTAATGTGTTGACCTCTAATATCAGCCTGACAAAGTCTGTATAGCTACTAGTTGTTTTGTTTATCAGTGCTGCTCAGATTGTGTTACTTCATGCTGAATTAGAGAATTGCCTTCACAATGAATTGTAGACAAAACTAATACCTATAGTAGAGCTTGATACTAAGTTACTATTTTGTAGTGATGTAAAGGTTCTTTGCAGATTCAGGATTTAATACTTCACCAAACACTATATTGAGAATGGATATGAATTGCTATGTTTTTAAGTGCATGCACTGTCTTTTTAAAATCAGTTTTTAGGAAAAGACTTCAGCTCAGATTGTAAAACAGTATTTCCCAAATCAGAAATTTTATCTTAATGATACTTGTTTGCTTTATAGATATGGAGGCCATCCAGCTTTTTACAGGCATAAGACCAGCACAGGCAGATTTCTTCCCATGTTTTATGTTTATGATTCTTACGTGACAATTCCTGAAATATGGGCAAATCTGTTAACTACTTCTGGATCACAGACTATTCGAAATACTCCATATGATGCATTATTCATTGCACTTCTTGTAGAAGAAAGACATAAGCATGACATTCACCGAAGTGGCTTTGATGGAATGTACACATACTTTGCCACCAATGGCTTCTCCTATGGCTCATCTCATCATAACTGGGCAAGTTTAAAAGCCTTTTGTGATAGTAACAACTTAATGTTTATTCCAAGTGTGGGACCAGGGTATATTGATACCAGTATCCGACCATGGAACAACCACAACACCCGTAATCGTGTCAATGGGAAGTACTATGAGACTGCCTTCAGCGCAGCCCTGTTGGTGCGACCAGAAATTATTTCTATCACATCTTTCAATGAATGGCATGAGGGTACTCAGATTGAAAAAGCTGTCCCCAAACGGACTGGACAAGTGGTTTACCTTGATTATAAGCCCCATAAACCAAATGTTTACCTAGAGCTTACTCAGAAGTGGTCTGAGAAGTACAGAAAAGAACAAGAACAGTGGCTTATGTAAGCTATTGCTGCTGCAGTTATTTCCTAATGCATTGAATACATTGAGAAAGAAGTTGAGAGCTGAAAAAGCTGTTATTAAATGTCTGTATTATAGATATGTTCAAGTTATTATCTCTCGGAATGTATATGCACTACTACTGAACTTTAATTTCACAAAGGAAAAAGATGATGAAAATGTTGGCATTTCTGTCTTACTGGCTATTGTACTTCAAGTACATTCAGGGAAAATGCTGTTATGTTTGGTTGGTTGTGGGTTGTGTTTTTTTTTTTAAAACTTTGTAGGTTGCATGCTAACCTTCTGAAACATCTGCATGATAACTACATGACCAAACAGAGCATCACTATGCTTACATCTTTTCTTCCGGTGGTTGTGTTTCTAATCAAAGTGATGCTGTAATCTCAAATTTTTCTCCTGATAGCTTCTTGCAGGATACATGTCTGTAGTGGGTGGAATAATCTACATCTACTGTTTTTAATGCTTTGCACACAGGGAGTTTTTGATGTATGGACTAGCTTATGATAGACACTGAAGGGGTATGTATGGTGTAAAACTCATGGGTTTTGGGTTATTTTTAAAAAAAAAGCATTTGAAAGATCAAATTCCAAAGATCAGTGGAAGATTTCCAGTCTGCTTACATTTATTCTGTTTGGTACATAGTGCAAATTTTTCAGATCACTGGATACTAATCAGTAACCTATGTTTTTTTTCTATGTTACTTGCAATTAAAAAAATACAACTTTGAAATGGAGAATGGAAAAGATTAATTTTTTTTAAGGGTGAAAGCCCCCAAAATATGCAAAAAGTATACTAAAACTTCCATTGTTACATGTTTTCTGCTAATTGTCTGCAGGGACAGCTCTAGTGTGGGTTTTTTTAAAAATGTTTTTAAAGCTAATATCTTACTTATTCTACAATACCCATTAATTTACTTTGAAATCCAAGATTTCTGGTTTTCATTTAGTTCATCTGGCTGTTCCAGGATTCAAGATAGTAGATACTAAAATCTTGTTACCATTCAGATAAGCTCCCTACTAGCAACTGCTTTTAATGCTGTGGTGTGACCAGAAATGATTACTTTGAGACCCAAGAATCTCACCTTTCAAATGTTGTGATTATTAACCTTTTTTCCTTTTTTCTTACTGAAGCTTGAAGGGATCAAGTCATGTAGATGTGTCTTAGCAACCTTTTTTTTTTCTGTCATTTTCATACAACGTCTTGAAAGAGCCCTGAATTTTTTTAAAGTAGAAATTGCAGTATTTTATTTATTTGCAGTAAGTGTTTAATCTGTAGCAAAGTCACTTTTTTAAGTTTCTGGGGTTTTTTTGTTTGGTTTTCTTATTTATGTACAAGGTGCTGATCCTGTGGTTTAATTCATACGCTGGAACTGTTGTGACCACTAGAATTCCATTGATTTCAGCAGAACCCATGGAAGTTACGCTTTGTTCTCAAAGTAATCTGTCTATAAGGTTGTAAGGTGAATGTTAGGATGCTTGGTTCAAAAAAGAAAACAAACCAAAAAAAGCAGGAAGTTTTGTTGGGTGGTGTTTTTTTTTTCCAGAAACCTTTGTCATTCCAAATAAACCAGTTACTACTACTACTGTTTTCCAAAATCTTTCTGGTATTAAAAAGGTCTTTTTATGTATCTTTCACTCATTTACAGTTAAATTCTCTTGTCATTTCTCTGCAGTTTTTCAAGAGATGAGGTGTCATATAATGCCCTTCAGCTACTTGAAAAGAATGCAGAAATTAGGTTACAGAGATACAGACCGGCATGTTGAAGTGTGCCTCTAGAGTTACTGGAGTCTTAGTAATAGCTGTTCATAATTGTTTGTGTTTTCCTACTGCATTTCTGCAAATTCCAAAGTGTTTCTGAAACAAATGTTTACTAACACTTATTTTGTTTTACTTTTGCTCAAGTGGATAAACTGAAGTAGATGTAGGTATGACCACAGTCACAAAATCGTGTCTTAGACATTTGACGCACTTGCTAGAGGTTTACCACTTCCAAATTAACCACTCACTCCCTTTACTAAGGAATCTGTAAGTCCCTTAAATGATTACATATAACTTGCTTTTATGATTTGTTGTATGTTTATGCTTTTACAGCCCAAAGAGTCTGTATACTTACTTTAAGGGTGAGGGAATGATAAAATTTTTGCGTGTCCGTATTACATATGTTCTTAAGAACTCCTCTGAAATCAAATCTTTTGAAAGGACAAGGCTTTGTTTACCCCTTGCTTAAACAGTTGTCATACACTGGTCTTTTGTTGCTGTAGTTGTCTAAGCTGTTTACTAGTGTTGACAACCTTGCACAGGGCTTTCAGCTCCCCACTTTCTCCCAGGGGCAGTTTATTTTCTCCATGCCTGTAAAAGTTGCTACATTTTTTGCTATTCATAGAAACATTTGAAAGCTGCTGTAAGGCACTGTACAGCTGAGGTGATCTATCTTTGTTTAAAACATAATTTATAGTAACAGTGTAATGGATCTTCATTACTCGGAAATAATTCTGTAGTTGCGGTAAAGGTATCATTTAGCTCTTGCCATGAAGTGGTATGGGTCATGACACACTGGTGTCTAATGGGATCTTCAGAAGAATGTACAGAATTCCTGTAGAAAGGAATGAAAACTAAGTGCCTAGAAATTCATTGCCCCTGAGCGCTACTTGTATCATTGTGTGTTTGTTGTGTTTTAAAATGTAAATATGCAACCCAGTAAAAAATACTTCAGAGTTTTTAGAGTTTTATTTGATAATCCTAAGGACAGTTGATGGAATAGCAGCTAATTCCCTGCCTAGTACTGTCTCTGTACTTAAAGCAAGCATTAGTGTTTCTTTCTGCTATAAGTGAATGGATAGCTTTGCTGATGGTCCACTGCTGCAGTCATAGTAGCTTCAGGAAATTTGAGTAAAAATAGGTCTGTGGAAAAGAATTTGTACAGCTGCAAAGAAATGATTGCTACAAGTGCACAGTTACTGGGGTGAGAGATGGAGAAGGTGAATATATTTAGAAGGTGATTGCTCCAAGCTTTACAGTTACATTAAAAAAAAAAACCCAGACCTCCCATGTGTGACCAAAATTGGGATGGAGGGAAGAGTATTTATTAAAAATTTCACATCAGACATAAAATTTAAGGAGTATCCAAAATGCTATTTCACTTTGGCCTCACACTGCTATTATTTCTTGATTATTTGGAAAAGTAGATTGAAAATATTACTTTTAATATTTTTTACACTAATTAGTTGCATTTGACTCATCTTCTTGTAGTATGTTACAGGACTTAGTGGTATACTACACTTGCATAGATTAGGCAAGAAAAAGTATGGGAAGTTTTAGTAGAGATCATGCCATGTTAGGCCTCTACAAATACAGAAATACCTGAAATTATTGGTCACACGCTACTGCCTGAGTATCACCAGACAGGATATGGTTTCTGAGACTAGTAGCAAGTCTTCGTGGTAGAAGAGAACTACTGCTTAAAAAGAAAAATCTACAGGTTCATTTCTGCTTCTGTCAGCTGTGGTCACGTAAATTGTTTTAGTTCTGTAAGCTGTCTCAGAACTGAAGCTTAATATGTCTTCTCTGAAATAACAATTTGTATAGTAGCGCATGGTTCTCAGATCTATAAACTTGTACTGAACTTTGAGGGAAAGAACGCTTGCAGATGCTGTCACTTTTTCAGAAGCAAACTGTAGATTACTGTGTGCGCAGTTTCTGTTCTGATGTTCATCATGTTTGTCTTATGCCTTTCTTTTGAGGTGCCAATGATTTGTTTCCTACGAGGTTGCTGAAGCAGAAGGTGAACTCGTTTCTATTATGAAACTTGATAAGTGTATACTCTGCATAGTTTGAATTAACACAATTAACACAGAACTCTTGGGTTTTCCAGAAAACCTTTCTTGGGAGTGTTTCCAGAATTGTTGGTAGTGGGAGAATGTATCTGGGCGCGTGGAGAATGATGTACTGTAATTTAGGGCACTTTTTTTTCCTGTGAATCTTGTGGACTTAAAAAGAGGAAATAAACTGTTTACAAATTATTTGCCACTTATTGTCAGCTGAAAATCTTTCTCCCAGTCTTAAGGTATTTTACAGGTATCGCTCCTCATCCTTCTTCTTGCTTAACATAGTATCAGTATTTCATTTCTTATACTTTTGACTGACATGTTAAACATTGCATGAGCTTCTAAAGTGATCATATTTCTAAGACTTAATAGTTGTAATACTCAATAAAGAGAATCTACAAGATTATTTGCACTCCAGAAAAGCCTGATATGAATTTCATATGTTATAGGTATGGTTTTGTTGTGAATGGATAGTGTTATCTTTGTTGTGTATTGAACATCAATTAAAATAAAATACATTTCTTTCTTTTAATACCCTACCTGGCTGTGGCAGAGGTGCACTTGCTTAGAGGCATATATAAAAACAAGTATGTGTGTGTCGTCTATTTATATATATTATATATGTGCATATAACTGAAGTCATTATTTTTAAAGTACTACATTGTATTAAAATCATGGGCTGGATTCTGCTACTTTTCAGTAAGCAATGTTTTTAATTCCTTTTGATGTTTACAGAAACCCTAGTTGCTTATGTATGAATACTTTAATGAACAATAAATATATGCCCAAAAAGTGTGATTTAAATGAACCGTGTGATCTTTTTTAACCATATGAGCTTAGAAGGTGAATTTTTACTCTCCTATTATGATGTGTGTGTAGACTTTAATTAGAAAGTATTGGAAAGTATTTTTAAACAATACTCCTGTAGTTTTTAGACTTGTTTGTATTACATATTATTAACACACTCAGTGAGCTCATTAGCGCATAGCATTTCAGGTGTCTGAGTCCTGCGTTGCTGCTGTATTTTCACAAAGTGAAAACGAATTCACTGTTTATACAAAGGTTTTGGAGGGATGGGTGGGCGAATAATTTGCATCGCAACAGAATGGCTTACAACTGAGTACTACAAAGGGCCCAAAGAAGTAGTTGTTACATTCTGGTAGTGCATTGTCCTGTTCAGGTTTGCAAACTATAGAAGTTGAGGGTTGGCATTTTACTTCAGTTTCATGAAAATGTGAAAATACTTATTTTGATATCTGAAAAATGTTTTGTTATTCCCAGCAAACTAGCAACATTGGAAAGAAAGCAACTGAACCTTGTTTCACAGGCATAGTTAGTATTTTGTATTTCTGTACATGAACCAAAATGCTGAATCATTTGATCATTTCAAATTTTCTTTGTGTATCACATTGCGAGTGACTCTTCCCTGTAGTTAAGGTAGAGTATTTTGCTCCAATCTGCAAATGATTTCCTGAAAGTTTCCTGTCTCAGGAAATAGAAAAGGTAATCAGCACAAAGTGTACTTAAAATTTGAGTTTATATAGATATCTGTAATTAACACTTCTGTAGGGCACTGTGAAGTACTTCAGCAATCTAGTAGGTACAGTATCTCCTAGGGAATTTGATGTCACTTCATGTGAATTTAGTAGAAAGAAGAAAGAGATAAATAACAATGGAACAGTATTTATTGCCTTTTTTTTAATCTAGTCTGTTCATTTTCTGTACAGTATGTGGAATGTATATTCAGTAACTTCTTTTTGTGAAAGATAAGGAAGAAAGTCTGTTACGTTTGTTCAGCTGGGCAGTGTAGATAGAGGGAACAGTAATACAACAAAAAGCACCTATATTTTTCATTTTTAAAGTTTTAGTTAGGTCATGCAAAAAAAAAAATACTGTGACAATAAGGGAATATCCAGAATTTTAATACAATAAAAATAAAATTGAAATTTAAGTCCCTTACCCAGTTTACTGATAGTTTTGGAGTAAAAAGTAGTTTGAGCCTATCGTAGTGTTTTCCATATTTACAAACAGAAAGATGCAGGCTGTTAAGGAGGAGTCAAGAAAAGAAGATACTTCCATTATCATATACAGTGTGTTGATCTTATTGAATATGATGAGATTCTATATATTCCATTATTTCTGCTGTTTAAGGCTGGCTTAGCACATTGAAAAATGGGGACTTTGAAAAAACGAATTCTGATGTTAGAATACATATATGCAAACATATGCATACACGATTGTGTGAAAAAAATATAACTGCCCTTGTGTGATAGAGGAAATCTAGTGGCATTTGAAGTAGTTCCCAGATCTGTGCCTGTCAGCATCTGCGGACTGATCCAGAATGGCACGCTCCTTGATCCTAGCAGTTAAGCAGTGTGGATAGTCAAAAGTAATCAGTATTCACGGTCACTTCCTACAATATTTTATCTAAAAGTAAGGGCACAAATTTGCTGAACTCTTCATAATTAGAGAATTTTTACACTGATTAAATGGAACTTCTTTCAACATTGATTATAATGTAGCAGAAGTGTACATTGCCTAAAAAAATCCATATTGGAGAAAGCTATTTTATTAGATAATGTTGGTATCAGCTATTGCATTCAGAGTTGATTTGTCACTTTCAGAAGTTTTTGGTTTTAAATTGCATCACATCTCTACTTAGAATATATGAAAGACATTTTTATTTAGTTAGATGTTTTTAAAAACTTTGTGGAGGTGTATAGAACTAGCACAGTAATATATGGTGTGTTTTGGGTTCTCTTTTTTTCTAATACATTGAAATGAGGACTATGAATTTGAGAGCAGGACCTGGCCTTCAGATTTGGTTTTATAACTTGAAGTCATTGCTATGGAAACACAGCATGATCTCTCAAGACTGATTTCTCAAACCACACTGTTATTCAACAAATAAAGAACAAACCAGAACTCCATTGGGTTTTCAAATACAAGTGAAAAATTAGGCTGGCACTTTGTGGTGATTTTAATGGCAGTTTCTTGGAAAATTCTTGTGTACTGTGGTAGAGAATAATCTTGTCATAAAGCTAAGATTGCCTGCACATTAAGATCTAGTAGCCATTTAAAGTTTAAGTATGAATTTATGTACTTTGCAGCAATATATTTCATGTCACTACCACTAATCAAAATAATGTGATAACAGTATGTATTTTTAAGACAAACACATTGGCTCAAAAGAAGTCAGTAACCTCAGAAAGCAGTGTTAATCCATTAGCAACAATACTGAGTTTTTTTCAAGGGAGAAAGTAGTGGGCCATTCTGTGAGAAGCTCAGCAGTCCTTACATTGCCTCATCTATAATTCTTGATGAGTACACAAATCTTATTCCAGATGACTGAGTGAAGGATCTACTTTCAAAAAATGCATTCTGAAAGCACAAATGGAAATGAGCATTAGTCATACTGTTAGCATACGAAAAGTACATCTGCTTTGGTATCTAGGTCCAGCCTTTGGCAAGCTTCCTGATCTACTCCTCACGCTCAGAATTTGTTGCATATATTGTACACTTTAAAAATTACAACGTTACAGAACAAGCACAAAGGAAAAAATCTTAAATTCCTTTACAGTTGCACGATACTGAAAGTGATAAGGTGCAGAGAAGTGAGGAGAACAGTTAAGAGATGTCAAAGTGATAAAATTTCTAGAGGTTATATACAGACAGCATAACATATTCAGGTTATTACACCAATCTGAAAAGATTTTTAAGAGGACTGGCAGAAACAGAATAAGTAAATGTTAAAAACAAGGTATCTTTCAAATGAAAATTCTGCATAAATAATGAAAACGGTAAAGAGCCTAAGTTATGGCATTAATGAAGGCAGGCTAAAAAAATTGTACCAAATGTGAAGGAAAATAATAATTAACCTTTTCCTCTCCCCAGTGCAAGTACAGCAAATTAGGGCAGGGAAGATATAATACAACATTAAGATTAAAATGAAATACTTAGAAGATGGATACACTGCAGGTGTCATGAATGCATATTTCTAAAACCAGCAAACAAAGCTGGTAGATCTGAGAGATAACAGCAACAGAAGGAGCTTTCAAAGAAGATAAGGGTGTAGCAGAGAGCTTAAAAGTGTGTTTTGTAGCCATGGTTATTGTAAAAGAGGTTAGAGTGATTTTTGTGCTGGATCCAGATCTCATTGGTGATTAGTCTAAAGAAATATCCTAAACTGAGATATCATACAAGTTGCTCTCTCTTTGAATTAGTTGATAAATTCAACAGCAATAAATCACCTAGTCTCAGTAGCACTCACTCAGGAATCCTAAAACAACTAAAATATGAAATTGTTATTCTGCTAAAAGTAATTATATTCTGTTACTTAAGTTAGAGGTAGTCACACAAATGAAACATGGTGAATGTGGTATAAATTTTAAAAAGACTTCTAGGACAGATGCTGGAACCATAGACAAGTTGGAAGTCCATGCATGCTGTAAAAAAAAAAACCCAACAAAAAACCAGCAATAATAGACCTTAAAGGGAGATGTATTGTCAATATGACTTTTCTAAAGCAAAGTCACACACCACAAATCCACGATGTTCTTGGAAGTGTAGTTGAAAATATGGGCAAGGACAAGAAAGTTTTCAAAAGATACCAGATTAAGTAAGCAGAAGGAAGATTCTTTGATAGATTAGCATTGGCAAGAGTTAAGAAAGCAGATGATAATGATTAGCTTTCATAGCAGCAGGCAGGTACCAGTCAGGTCCCAAGGAAACCTACATTGGCATTTGTGCTACTCAAAGTCATTTTACAAACATACATATATTTGCTAGTAATACACATTTTTTGAAGATAGTAAGAATTTCAAACCTAATTATGTAATACAAATTGGGTGATAAAATGTCAGCTGGAAAAACTGCATTGATGGATGTGTACCAGTGAATACTTGCACAAAGATGTACTGGGTGATAGTGGTCTCTTAAAATAGAGATTTGGCTGTCCTTTTGTCTACATCTGGAAAAAGTTAAGCTAAGTGACAGCAAATAGAAAATACATCAGGAAAGAATTACCATTACACAAATCTGCATTGTGCTTGTGTCTGGAATACTGGGTATCCCTTTTTGGGGGGAGGTGGGAAATAATGGAAAAGATACATGGAAGGATTACAAAAAGAGTTTCCAACTGAGGAAGAAGTACATTGAATCTTCAAGGAAAATAATTCTTCAGAATACAGAGATGGACTAGAATCCTTGAATGCAATGAAGAAAGTGAATAAAGAATAATTTTCTGTTCCTTATAACAGAAGAGGGTTATGTAATGAAATTTTCAGATAGACCATTTAAACATAAGTATCTTTGTCATTCAACATTCTTAACTTACCAAAGTGACTGCTACAAGATATAGTAAAAGTCAAAAATTTAGTAGGTGCAAATTCTCATAACATTGATCAGACATTTATGTGGTCTGGGTGTAACTCTTGCCTCAAGAAGTCTCTAAACAGCTGATTGTCAGAAGGCACGAGAAAGCATTTAGGGAAGGAAATATGAGTTCTGTTTCATACACTGCTTTAGGTATTTTTTGGTAGATATTGTCTCTATTGATTTCTGTATGGAAAGAAAAGTTGCCCTAAGGTGGTTCTGAAATTAAGATGGTTATTCAAATTGGAAGTAGAAAAGAGAGGAGGCAGCAAGAAACTTTATGATTTGGCGGCAACTACTTGTTTTGTTTGTGTGAGGTTGAATGTTGCTGCCTTGAAACTGGAACATTGTAAGAACATCACACGTGCTATGCTGAACCAGAGCCATGTGATCTAGGCAATATCAAAGGACTGTGGTGTTTCGATTTGTCTTCTGGGAAAAATAAGCCCTAGAGTGGTTAGAAATAGACCCTCTGTATTGTAGGAAAATTCAGCCTATCCCTCCGTAGCTTCTTCAGCCTGGTGATGTAGATGTTCAGTTTGATTGCAGCAAGTGTAAGAGCTTAGCAATGAGACTCTGTGGCATTAGGGGGCTATTGAATATGCATTATACAGGTAAAGAGGACAACCAGAGCATTAACCATAAGACCTCCAGGTCTTATGTATAAACTCTCAAACTTCTCTTCTGATCAGCAGTGGGGAGCTTTGTACAAGTTAACGATTGTTTTTCCCTTGTGTACCCATTTATGTTTATACATTGAATTTCATCTGCAATTTTACTTCCTTATAAAGTTAAGTCTCATGAAGTCTTTTTGCAGAATTCGTGCAGTTCTGCAAATTGGCCTGCAACTGAAGAATAAAACTCTTCAGAAATCTTTGAACTGCTGACTGCTAAGTTACCACTTGTGACAAAGCTCGGTAAGTGACTATGGAATCACTTCTAGGGTATTTTCCTGTAAAATAAACCATACGGCTCAAACCATCTTCAGCTGCATCTGAGGTGAGAAAATGGATTAAATTAGTTCAGTGGGGGTGGAAGTATGATGGGTCTCCATACAAACACAGCTTTACAGGAGTGATGTGAGACTGCTCACATGACATGAAGTAGCAAATTCTAAATGTGAGATGTGTTCAACCATATTTATTACTCATCTGAAGACTTTTTGGACAAAAACTAATGATTAGGCTTTGAAATTTATCAACTGTAGCTCAGATTTTGAAACAGTTTTCCTATGAAACTCTGAAAATAGGAAACATTAAAAGCTGGCTAGTTATACGAACGGCAATACTATAGCTGGTATGTAAAATTCATGTAAATTAGCTACTATAATGTAAAACACTGAAGTTTAATGGGGAAATTCTCAGATGTCACAGAGGGGAAAAATGAGATTGCTTCTAAAAGTTTCCTTTAATAATCTCTAAAAATTCCACTCAGTGCTATCCTAACACTTTCTGAAACTCAGGGAGGGATATTTGCATAGTTCTCTGTAACAGAACTGTGTGCTTATTAAGGATCTCGAAAATGACATAGTTAATTTTCACTACAGCTTATCTGTTAAATGTTTCTCTGTGGTGAAGCAATTCCTTGTTTGGTTTTGTTCTTTTCTCCTTTCTCATTTGAGACTGATTCATGTAGAAAATATCCATATTCCTGATTTTATGTACACAGTTGATTATTCCCAGCCTCTAATGTTCTCTCCTAAGTCAAAGCGTACTACTGTGTTCATTATAGAGATCTATATGGGTTTCATTTTGTTTGTATCGGGAAGGAGAGAGGGATTGCACATCCCAAAGATGCAGCTTGAATATCTGTAATCAATGGGGGGGCGGAGGGGTGGGGGTGAAGTGGGTGTTCATTTTACACAGATCAATTAATACTTTTATCTCTCTGAAAATGTAATGGTTAGATAACTTTTCACTGGAACAATATGCTATTAAACATGGTACAACCACATCTATTTGGTAACTATGTAAATGATGATGATACTAAAGAAACGTGCTTTTCTACTGATACTCATATTGTCCTCTGCATTCTTTGCCAAATGGTTTAATACATCTTCACAGGCAATTAGATCTCTTTTTCTAATTAGGAATCTAAAGTATTTTTCTGTACCAAGTCTGTATTGATCAAAAAATAGGTAAGAATTTTAAACTGACTAATTGAAATATATAAAACCCTTAGAGGTAGCTTGCAACCTGTTCATACTTGGTATGTTTATAAAAGCTTTTTCCTCTGCTAGTACTCAGCCTTTACTTAAGAAATGAGCAAGCAGAGAATGGGGAATTTTATTCCTCTCTCTTTTTTTTCTGCCAGTACTTGAAACCTGCAACGTAAGACTGTCATATGATACAGAACTTGTGTGCTTAACCCTGTGTACCCAATCACTCTTTTAGTTGAGAGTTTGTAAAATGTTAACCTCTGGCACGCACAGAGCATTAGAATACAAGGGTCTAACTCTGATTTTTTGAGCTTTGGTTTAGGTCCTGAACAGATTTTGTGAAATCATACACAAGACACAGAAGCCAGCATATATGTCTGGGTGGTGTGAATACTTAACGTGCTGTGTACATAGAAGTATGGCAGCAATGGCCAAAAAACTATTGTTAATCAAAACAAAGAAAAATTAATTGAAAAAAAAGCTTATTTTGCTTCCTTAAACTGTGTTTTTAATACCAGTGCTTGTCAGTGACCAAAAAGCTAGAGGTGGCTGGATGCCAGTGTTTTTATCCCCGTGTGTTTTTAAAGAATGGTAAAATCTGAAATCCTAAAATCTCACATTTTTAAGCCTTTATTCCGCTTACTGACAGCATGCTCAGCTTTTGTGCCTTTACCTCTTGCTGATGGCACTGTTATTAGGCAAAGCTGTGAGGAGGTATGAGTGAAGACAGACCTGGCAGAAGTAACAGGTTCAAAGGCATCAGTCCACAGATCCACATGACAAAGTAACAATGAAGTTCCTGCCTTACCTGAGCCAGAACCATTATAAGAGCAGCCCCAATAAGGAACTAACATCCAGGTTAGAGACAGCATAGAGTACGCTCAGTGTTTTGAAATCTGAGTTATAAATCAGTTATAAATCATGTTACAATGTCATCATCTGTCTGCAGGCACTAAGGCTCTACTAAAACAAAACCAGCACCTAACTGTACCTAACTTCTTGTGCAAGCTACAGAATATTGGATGGAAAGAGGTAGCCTGTGCTGAACAGCCCTGTTAAATCAGCTTGTAGCTCGCTTCCATAAGAAACTGGAGGAAGAATCAAATGTATTTGGGGCACGTACACTGGAAGCCAGCTCACACACCCACGTCAAGTTTTTCATATGGAAAACAGCTGAGGTGGGGAGACAGCACTTCTCAGGAGGGAACTGGGAAAGCACTGTTAACAAGGAGGACAGAGCAGCTGATTTTGAGTGACCTGTAGAGCAGATGGAAATAGAAGCCATTGAGGGAGGGAAATGAAAGATGGGGTTCTGTACTCTCTGGCAGAACTGATGAGGATGTAGTATAATGTCAGTACGTAATGGGAATCGAATGCTCGCAGAGATTTGTTTGTTTAAGGTACACGTAAGCTTCTGAGCTTAGTTCTGAAATGCTGTGTTTTCCATGATTAACCCAAATTCATGAAATTATAGAGATGTTATGCTATTCATAAATGTTTCCCATAAGGCTTTCCCTCTCTTTCAAAATCTTTACCTTTGCTTATTTTATTGCACCACAGATGCAGAAAAATAACTATATAATGTCTCTTGGTGAGATTCTTAGAGAAAGGATGATTTTTAAATTTTTGGGGGTTTTTTTTTGGTTTTTTTTTAGGATAGGTCTCAAGATACAAGATTCAGTTCCCTGCTCTGTTACAAAAACTTGCTGGTGTCAGACAATTCCCTTAGTACCCCATGTGTATAACAGAAGTAATATTCCTTATCTATTATGATCCATCTGTCTGGTTTACTCAGTTGTCAAAAGTATTTTTTTCAGGCAAAGTCTGTTGCTTATGATGATCTGTATGCAGAGCGCAAGGGTTAGCCTGCCACTGTCACATGCAGATCTCTATGCTGCTAATCTGAGTTTGAAGGGACCCCAAGGATCAGGCAGGGCCACCAGCCACCAGGCCTGGATCTAGACAAGGTTGCCCAGGGCCCCATCCAACCTGGCCTTGAACATCCCCAGGTGTTCCAGCACCTTACCACTCAGTAAAGAACCTTCCCCTAATATCTAAGCTAAACATCCTCTCCTTTAGCTTGAATCCATTCCCCTTGTCCTGCCATTATCTACCCTTTTTAAAAGTTGATTCCCCTCCTATTTATATGCTCCCTTCAGACAGAGATTTTGTCTGGAGGTGCCAGATGTTTCTGCTTTGTGTTTAGAGCACTTAAAACTCAGGTTTAGATGCAGGTCCACAATTTATTTTTTTTTTCCCAAAACTAGAAAGAGATACCAGCAGAATTCTTTCATCAGCAGATACTACAGTTGTACCAGCTGGGCTGTTGAGAGGAATGACAAGTAAATAGTGGAGTACCCTGAGGCCAGAGAGAAATGAGGAGCCCAGAGGGCCTCAGCAAAGGCTGCAAATTGCATGTGCTGATCGTGCAAGAAAAGGATTGTTTTGGAATTGCCTCTGCCTGATCTGCAGGTGCTATTTGAGGTGACAGCAGGTTTTTCTTACATTCCTGCTTCACGCCCTGCTCCTATAGCCCATAGAGGTGAGGGTTTACAGCATCTCTCCTTTCCACACTTCCCGTCCCTATCTCTCCCACCCTTGCTGCCTCCTGTACTTTAGATTTTCTTAACCTGCCAGTAAGAGAAAAATTCTGAGCGTGAGGCCTTCCCACATCCACAGGCAGCATTTAATGCGTGAACAAGACTCGCTCACAAGACAGTGAATCAGATAAATACATTATGGACAAGAAATTGTGCAGTGAAATTCGGAAATTCTGTCAAGAGTATGGGTGGGGAGGATCTAAGGAAGCAGATTAAAGCGAGTAGGATAAGGTTGAGATGTGAACTGTCAGAAAAATGGAAGAACTGCAAGTATGATGAGAAGTACCTCTGCGCTCTAGGCAGCATTCCCTTTGTGGAAACATGGTTGGGCAATTTATTGAGTGCACGCGCTCAGGGATTCAGTTAGCTGGGTTCAGCCAAGGCTTGTGTAATGAAGAGAGAGGCAGCAATCACAGACCAAGACCGTATTAGAAAGTGAGAGAGAACTGATTTTTTGGCTTAGACTAAGTGTGAGAAAAACTGGGAAAAGCTCCTTAGAAGTTTGCAGTTGGAGAAGTTTGGGAAGAAGATGACTTCATGTGCCTGCTCCCATTTCCTTTTGTGCTTGCTTTGCTCAGACCGCTAAATGGATCATAGAATCATAGAATTGTAGAATCATAGAATTGTAGGGGTTGGAAGGGACCTCGAGAGATCATCGGGTCCAACCCCCAGATGGTTCACTGTGGATTGCTTGTTGCTGTCAGAACTATTGCATAAGAACATGAGCAGTTTGTATGAAATGGTGAGCTTTTTTGTATTTCCAAATACGTTTCCTCCTTCCTAGTAAAGGTTATGATGAACTGAATGGGTTGGTACTTGTCCTGGTTTCAGTCAGGATAGAGTTAATTTCATTTGTAGTAGCTGATGGGATGCTGTGTTTGGGAGTTAAAATGAAAGCAGTGCTGATAACACCCTGATGTTCTTAGTTGCAGTCAGACAGTCAAGGACTTTCTTAGCTTCTTCTATTTCTCTATTCTTGAGAAAGGAGGGGCGAAGCCAGGACAGGTGACCCAGATGGGCCAAAGAGAGTATTCCATGCCAATTACGTCCTGCCCAGGAAAACGGGGGGCTGTTGGGAAGAAGGAGAGGGGCGGTTTCGGGACGCGTGCTTCCTCTCGGGACGCGTGCTTCTTGGGGGGACGGTCGGGTTCCGGGACAGCTCTGGGTGGTACGGCCTGAGTTGTGTGGTTCGGTGAGAAACTGCATTGTGTATCAATAGTTTCATATTCTTTTGCTCTAAAGTCCTGTTAGCATTGTTTTATTTTATCTTTCTGTTATCTTAGTAAACTATCCTTATCCCAACCCACGGGCCTCCTAGTTTCTTGGTTCTGGAGTTATTTGCCCTTTCCTTTTCCCTTCCCTTGTTTCCCTTTCCCCTTTTTCCCTTTTCCCCTGCTCTTTTACTTTAAGAAGCAGGCAGCTGCGTGGATCTCAGCCCACAGCCGGGGTGAAACCACGACAGTCTTTTTGGCGCCCAACGTGGGGCCCGAAAGGTTGGGATAACGGTAGATCTGACCCTGACCCGATAGTAATTAAGACAAAGTTGTGATAAGTACTGTTGTTTAAGCAGTCTCCGATCACGATGCTGTGGTATTTATTCACATGGCTGTGGTCACATCTGTGGCCGCGAAACTACCGTACGCTGTATGCAATCCTGGCAGGATTTTTTACCATGTCGAGGCTGCGTTTCCTAGTCTGGTTCTTGTCTTTTGTGATTACAATCTATGATACAGTAATATTGAGGATCGTGAACTTGTGTTGGTATTTGTATGAGAGCTTGCTGCCCTGTCCATTCCTTGGACAGGGAGAGTTTAGTAACGGCAGCTGGCATGGTGGGAGTTCTGCTTTCTTTTCCTTTGGGCTAAATACAACAGCTCTGCTAGCAGTCTTTAAAAACTTTCAATATCCCTGGGATATTCAAACTAGCATTTTGCTGTTTTTCAGTTTGGTGCAGACGGTTCAGTTGTTGTCAAATATTAAGCAGAGGTTTATGAATACCACTCAAGATTTTTCTGTGAGGCCAGATAATCGTGAGTGGCAGGGCAAGTGGCAGAGCATGGGCAAGTACCTAGGCACTTTCTTAACTCCGGTGGTTTGGAGTTTCACTCCTGAGCAGTTACAAGACCCTGAAAAAGTGACTGCATATCTGAAAAGAAATTGCTCTAAGCTTGCCAGAGATACACACCTTACTGCACTGTGCTGGGCCCTGGCCACTATTTACAAAACACTGCTTGATAACAGGCAGCACTGTCAGTACTGTCAGCACTGTCAGAAGGAAAAGAATGAAAACAGACCAGCAAAGACTGCAGCTGCTGCAACCCCAACTACTGGCACTGCAGCTACTGTAACCACTGTGACTAGCACTAAGGCCACTATGACTAGCACTGTGGCTACTGCAACTTGTCCAACCGATGCTGCAGCTACTGCAACCCCTGCAGCAGATACTGATGATAAAACAAAAAACCAACCCCCTCCAGTGTCCATTGCTCCTGTACAAAAGAGGAAACAAAAGAAATCAATTCGTGTAGTGAAGGATGAGGATGAATCAGGGCCATCTGGAGCATGTCAGGATGACTCAGGGTCATCTCAAGCATCTCAGGATGGAGCAGGGCCATCTCAAGCCCCTCAGGATAAAGCAGGGCCATCTCAAGCCCCTCAGGATAGAGCAAGGCCATCTCAGGCATTTCAGGATGAGGCAGAATCAGAGGTTGTCACACGATCCCTGACCCTGAGTGAGCTGCGTGAGGTTCGAAAAGATTTCAGCCGCCGCCCAGGTGAGCACATTATCACTTGGTTGCTCCGATGCTGGGATCAAGGGGCCGATAGTCTGGAATTAGATGGCAGGGAGGCCAAGCAGTTGGGATCCCTAGCTAGAGAAGGAGGCATTGACAAGGAAATTGGGAAAAAGCCAGAAACCCTCAGCCTCTGGAGGCGACTACTGTCAAGTGTGGAGGAAAGGTATCCCATAAAGGACTATATTACATGTCAGTCACCCAAGTGTAACAACATAGAGGCAGTTATCCAGTACCTGAGAGAATTAGCTGTACGGGAGATCATTTATTATGATCTGGGCAAATGGCAGTCTGACCCTGATGAAGTTGTATGCACCGCAGATATGTGGCGTAAGGTTGTACGAAGTGCACCAGCAGGGCACACCAATTCATTAGCATCAATAGACTGGGATAATATGTATCCACCAACTGTAAGTGAAGTGTCCTGCCGACTCCGGAAATATCAGGACAATGTTTCCCAATCTGTGATCGCAGCGGTAGAGAAACTGGTCGAACGACTTGACAAAAATTTGTGCAACTCCCAACCCGTATCGTTGTGTGAGGTTGCAGCTACTGGGAGAAAGCGTCCATCATCCCAGAAGGGAGGATGCAGAAGGTGCACACCACGAGACACGCTGCGACAGCAGCTGTGGTTTGAACTGTGTGACCATGGTGAGGACATGAGGAAGTGGCATAGGCAGCCCACCTCAGCCCTCCAGGCACGAGTAAATGAGCTGCGAGGTAAAAGACAACGCGATTTTGCCAGGAAGAAGGCTGCACCAGTGAGCAGCCAATATGATCAGCAACAATAGAGGAGCCCTGCCTCCAGCCAGGTGGAGGAGAGGGATAACCGTGCTTATTGGACTGTGTGGATCCGATGGCCTGGTACGTCAGACCCACAGGAGTACAAGGCTCTGGTGGATACTGGTGCCCAGTGTACTCTAATGCCATCGAATCATGTAGGGACAGAACCTGTCAGCATTTCTGGAGTGACAGGGGGGTCACAACAATTGACTGTGTTAGAAGCTGAAGTGAGCTTAACTGGGAAGGACTGGGAGAAACACCCAATTGTGACTGGCCCAGAAGCTCCATGCATTCTAGGTATAGATTACCTCCGTAGAGGTTATTTTAAAGACCCGAAAGGGTACCGGTGGGCTTTTGGAATAGCTGCTTTGGAGACAGAAGACATTGAGCAATTGCGTACCTTGCCTGGACTCTCAGATGACCCTTCTGTTTTGGGGTTGTTGAAGGTTGAAGAACAGCAAGTGCCAATTGCTATAATGACAGTGCACAGGAAACAATACCGCACTAACCGGGATTCCCTGATCCCCATCCATAAGCTGATTCGTCAACTGGAGAATCAAGGGGTGATCAGCCGAACCCGCTCACCCTTTAACAGTCCCATATGGCCAGTGCGGAAGTCCGATGGAGAGTGGAGGCTGACAGTGGATTATCGTGGCCTAAACGAAGTCACTCCAGGTATGAGTGCTGCTGTACCAGACATGTTGGAACTCCAGTATGAATTGGAGTCAAAGGCAGCCAGGTGGTATGCCACAATAGACATTGCAAATGCTTTCTTCTCAATACCACTGGCGCCAGAGTGCAGGCCACAGTTTGCTTTCACTTGGAGGGGCATCCAATACACGTGGAATCGTCTGCCCCAGGGGTGGAAACACAGCCCTACCATTTGCCATGGACTAATCCAGACCACACTGGAAAAGGGTGGAGCCCCAGAGCACCTGCAGTACATTGATGACATCATTGTATGGGGCAATACAGCAGAGGAAGTATTTGAGAAAGGAAAAAGGATAATTCAAATCCTTTTGGAAGCTGGTTTTGCTATAAAGCAAAGTAAAGTCAAGGGGCCTACACGAGAAATCCAGTTTTTAGGAATAAAATGGCAGGATGGGCGTCGTCAGATCCCAATGGACATTATCAATAAAATAGCAGCTATGTCTCCACCAAGCAACAAAAAGGAAACACAAGCTTTCTTAGGTGTTATAGGTTTTTGGCGAATGCATGTCCCAAACTACAGTCTCATTGTGAGCCCACTCTACCACGTAACTCGGAAGAAGAATGATTTCCAATGGGGCCCTGAGCAGCAGCAAGCCTTTGAGCAGATCAAACGTGAGATAGTCCATGCAGTGGCCCTTGGGCCTGTCCGGACAGGGACAGATGTTAAAAATGTGCTTTACACTGCAGCCGGGGAGAATGGACCTACCTGGAGTCTCTGGCAGAAAGCACAAGGGGAGACTAGAGGTCGACCGCTGGGGTTTTGGAGTCGGGCCTACAAAGGATCTGAGGCCAATTATACTCCAACAGAAAAGGAAATACTGGCCGCCTATGAAGGGGTTCGAGCCGCTTCAGAAGTGATTGGGACTGAAGCCCAGCTCCTCCTGGCACCCCGATTGCCGGTGCTGGGCTGGATGTTCAAAGGGAAGGTCCCTTCTACACATCATGCCACTGATGCTACGTGGAGCAAGTGGGTTGCATTAATTACACAGCGGGCTCGAATAGGAAACCCTAATCGCCCAGGAATTGTGGAAGTGATCACAGACTGGCCAGAAGGCAAAGATTTTGGAATGTCACCAGAGGATGAGGAGGTGACACGCGCTGAAGAAGCCCCACCTTACAACAAACTGCCAGAGAATGAGAAGCGATATGCCCTGTTCACCGATGGCTCCTGTCGCATTGTGGGAAGGCACCGAAGATGGAAAGCTGCTGTATGGAGTCCTACAAGGCAAGTAGCAGAAGCCACTGAAGGAAAAGGTGAATCAAGCCAATTTGCTGAGCTGAAGGCCATCCAGTTAGCTTTGGACATTGCTGAGAGAGAAAAGTGGCCAATGCTCTACCTTTATACTGATTCATGGATGGTAGCTAATGCCCTGTGGGGCTGGTTGCAACAGTGGAAAAAGAACAACTGGCAGCGTAGAGGCAAACCCATATGGGCTGCTGACTTATGGCAAGACATTGCTACCCGATTAGAGAAGCTTGTTGTAAAGGTACGTCATGTTGATGCCCATGTACCTAAGAGTCGAGCCATGGAGGAACATCAAAACAACCATCAGGTAGATAAGGCTGCTAGGATGGAAGTGGCTCAGGTAGATCTAGACTGGCAACATAAAGGTGAATTATTCCTAGCTCGATGGGCTCATGATTCCTCAGGTCATCAAGGGAGAGATGCAACATATAGATGGGCTCGAGATCGAGGGGTGGACTTAACCATGGATGCTATTGCACAAGTTATCCATGAGTGTGAGACGTGTGCCGCAATTAAGCAAGCGAAGCGGTTGAAGCCGCTTTGGTATGGAGGACGGTGGATGAAATATAAATATGGGGAGGCCTGGCAGGTCGATTACATCACCCTCCCACAAACCCGCCATGGCAAACGCTACGTGCTTACCATGGTGGAGGCAACCACCGGCTGGCTAGAAACATATCCTGTATCCCATGCTACTGCCCGGAACACAATCCTGGGCCTTGAAACACAAGTCCTATGGCGACACGGTACCCCAGAAAGAATTGAGTCAGACAACGGGACTCATTTCCGAAATGCTCTCATAGACAACTGGGCCAAAGAGCATGGCATTGAATGGGTGTACCACATTCCTTATCATGCACCAGCCTCTGGGAAAATTGAACGATATAATGGACTCCTAAAGACTACCCTAAAAGCAATGGGTGGTGGAACATTCAAACACTGGGATACACATTTGGCCAAAGCCACATGGTTAGTTAACTCTAGGGGTTCTACCAATCGGGCTGGCCCTGCCCAGTCAAAATTTCCACGTACTGTAGAAGGAGACAGAGTCCCAGTGGTGCATATGAAGAGTATATTAGGGAAGACAGTTTGGGTCATCCCTGCTTCAGGTAAAGGTAAACCTATGTCGGGAATTGTTTTTGCTCAAGGACCTGGTTGTACTTGGTGGGTAATGCAGAAGGATGGAGAAGTTCGATGTGTACCTCAAAGGGATTTGATTTTAGGTGAGAATAGCCAATATAATTAGTAAGGTAGAAATTGTATTATAATAAGTACTAAATAACCCATTACTGTATATTCATTATTACTATAATTGCTGTATGTTGTTGTTTGTTTTACCAATGGAGTTACAGCTGGAATCATACACAACAATGAAGGAAGACTGCCACGATGATGGGACCAAGACCTGCCATCACAAGAACTTTTTCCTCTTCCCCTTTGAAAATGAACACTTTTGATTCACAGACTATGACCATGGACCATGTCAGATGCATCGATCGAGAGTCCGAGATGCAGCATGCAACGATCCAGTGGCGCATACTGACACCATGAGAGACTGTTACAACGAATGGAGCCTGAAAATCATGGACTAAATCATTTACTCAACAAAACTCAGATGAATGGTCCATAGACTAAGGGAATAACACATATATGTGTGTCTGAAACATTGGTTGTACCCAAAAGAAATGGTTGGACCTGGTCATGACGTAAATGGTATGGAATAAGGGGTGGAATGTCCTGGTTTCAGTCAGGATAGAGTTAATTTCATTTGTAGTAGCTGATGGGATGCTGTGTTTGGGAGTTAAAATGAAAGCAGTGCTGATAACACCCTGATGTTCTTAGTTGCAGTCAGACAGTCAAGGACTTTCTTAGCTTCTTCTATTTCTCTATTCTTGAGAAAGGAGGGGCGAAGCCAGGACAGGTGACCCAGATGGGCCAAAGAGAGTATTCCATGCCAATTACGTCCTGCCCAGGAAAACGGGGGGCTGTTGGGAAGAAGGAGAGGGGCGGTTTCGGGACGCGTGCTTCTTGGGGGGACGGTCGGGTTCCGGGACAGCTCTGGGTGGTACGGCCTGAGTTGTGTGGTTCGGTGAGAAACTGCATTGTGTATCAATAGTTTCATATTCTTTTGCTCTAAAGTCCTGTTAGCATTGTTTTATTTTATCTTTCTGTTATCTTAGTAAACTATCCTTATCCCAACCCACGGGCCTCCTAGTTTCTTGGTTCTGGAGTTATTTGCCCTTTCCTTTTCCCTTCCCTTGTTTCCCTTTCCCCTTTTTCCCTTTTCCCCTGCTCTTTTACTTTAAGAAGCAGGCAGCTGCGTGGATCTCAGCCCACAGCCGGGGTGAAACCACGACAGTACTGTATTTTTGTATGTCTTTAGCATAGTTACATACAGTACCATAAGAAGACAATTCCTGACTGCATGGGGTAATAATAATCAATACTGTTCATTTTTTTTTTAATGAATGATTTTCTTAAGATGCAAATACAAAATAACTTAATGCACACATAGATACTCATTCACATATATTTTTAATATCAATTCATTCAATTCCTTGTATCTCTTATACCCTTTTATGTAGCTCCTAATTATAGCCAGGTGCTTCAGCTTACTTTCTCTTGTTTTAAATGTGTTTAAATAATTCTGATGGCTCTACAAGGTCTGTAGATTTTGTTACTGAGTCCAGATGAAGCTTAGCCTGCAGTTGTAGCTCGTTTTGTAACTGAAGTATTGAAGTTGTTACTGCCAACTCATTGCTGTTTATCATTATTAGTAATCATGGTGTTTTAGGACTCTAGTGCCTGAGGATAAGGAGTGAAATTTCTGCAATTTTCTGTTCCAGAAACATTACTAGGTTTATTGCCTCCTATTCTCACAGAGGAGTGAGCTGCATGCCGCAGCTCATCCTGTCCTCTATGATAAGGCTACTGCACATGCAGAGAGCAGCTGTGGCTTCACAGAAAGCCACATGTCAGTGTGAGTGGCACATGCATAAAACGGTGAACTGGTATAAGAGCAGTAGTTTGGCTACCTATTGGAAGCATTGGGCTTACAGCACATACACAGGGTAGCCATTAGATGGAAGAGGAAGAAGACAAAGCGTTTACCGTGGAAGCACCAAATGCAATGCATGTGTGCAGGGCTGAAGTTTTGCCTGTGCCCAGGGTGGCACTCAGGGGAACAGCCATGCTCGGGCATGACAAAGCAAACTGACTTGCACATGTTCAAGTCTGGAGCTCCCAGGGCACAGCAGTTCTTCCCTCATCGAAGGGTACAAAAGGACCTGAGAACTCCCTGAGCGGGCAGCTAAGAGGTGTCTTCTTCTACACCCTCTTTCAGATTTCCTATATCCTGTGGGTGCCCTCAGGTGAAAGGAGGCCACCACAGCTGATGGTTATAGAACTAGTATAGGCCAGGTCAACACAGAAACTGGAATGGAAACCAGTGCAATATACGAGTATATGCAAAGTATAAGGCAATTGGGATCAAGAACAAATGCTCTTCACCAGCATTCCTAGGCTGATTGCAATAACATTTTTGTTATTTTTTTTCCGCTGACAATCAATTAATGTCTCAAACTATAGCCTCTACAAATCTTAGCAATCTATTGAGCAGTTAACACAGATACATTGTATTAAATTGCTATGGTTAAATGGAATGTCAGCAGCATTTATTACAAAATTATGCAGTACCTAGAGCGTTTTACATAATGTTTTCCTAAGATTCCATTAAATTATTATATATTTTTGTATCATAATTTAGAACCTATTTGGTGAGTGATTTAAAATCCTTTTTTCCCCCTTAATTTATATTTGTAAGAAAAAAAAGCATGACTAGTTTATAATGTTTCATCCAAATAAGCACGGGTATCAACAGCATAAATAACAGGAGCTATTTAGTAGTCCAGACAGCACTTGGGCCATTAAAAATATTTGGGCAGCTGAGTTAATGCAATTCCACTTGCAAAACATACTGATTTTTTCTCAAAGAAAATGTTTCAAGAGCTCAATTTTTTTTTCTTTAATTGAACACAGAAAAAGGGAATTACTGACTTTAGCAGGACTTTGTAAATGAATGCATCTTTGCACATGATTAAAACTTGAAAATTAGAAAAAAGGCAAATAAACATTCAAAGCACAAGTACGGTCCATTACTGAAATAAATTATATTTATTTCTGTTTAAGTGCATCATCAGCAATGTTGAATTGAATTGGCCAGGACAATCAAACACAGAACTGCACAGATAGTGTTGCACACCTATACCTTTACTCCTTAAGTAAAATAGTTCATGTGGCGAGTGAGTAGAGGGTGGTGTTTCACGGGAATTCTTTGCTTAATCCCTGCACATAGTATGTAGTATTTCCTACCTATGCTGTGAAATTCCAAATTGCTCAGCTGTATCCTATGTGTTCAGAATGTTAAGGTATTTCCTGGGTTTTCATCTCCTTTCAGCTACAATACTCAAAATATCAGGGAAAGAGAGGAAGTATGTTATGATAGATAACACACACATACACATATATGTATATGTGTTCTTGGCCACATCCTTCAAAATACTTAGATGCATTTGAGAAAGCAAAACTCATATTGAGCTCCTTTAAGCCTTTCTACTAAGCAAGGCAGCTACGATACTGCTTTGCTAGGATACAATACATGAGAAATTACCCCGACGATGTAGAGTCAAGTACCTTGTTTCTGACCCTGACACAGGTCTGCTCCATGGCTTTTGGAAAGCCATTTTCCCACTGCCTGCCTCAGGCTTTTTGCCTGGCATTTGAGGCTAATAATACTTATTCTCCTTTATACAACACTGCAAGCTCTAAGCATGACCAATGCTTTGCAAAACAGTGTTCTTTTGTTGGCAGTATTTCATCTTATTTGGAAATCCTAGCCTTTATGTCCCGACTCAGCTGATAAATAATGAAAGTAGTCACATCATTTTCATTTTACATATCTAAAAATAGCGTTGCGAAAAAGCTAAAAAATCCTGTTGCCTGGATTCTCTGCACAGCTACTGGTGAAAGCAGACAGCTTGAGGAGAAGGTTCAGAACAAGGTAAATTACATGAATATCCCTGGGCCAGAAAGGGCTCAGCTGAAGTTGAGGAGTAGAGAAATGTGAATGGAATAAAGAGAGGGAAAGTGAGAGAAATACAGAAAATGTAAAGAAAATAGGATGAGAAAAAAGAAGAAAAAAAAATTAGCATTTAAACTAAGTTTTACTTTTTTCCTTCCTAATCTGATGACTCATTTTTTACAAGTCTTTTTAATATGACATTTGCAATTGAATATTTAATGAAAATTTCATCCTAATAATAGGTTGAGGTTGCGTCTTGATAATTTAGCAGTAATAATCCTATCCTGCTTTAATAAACTGTGAGGCTTTCGGCCTCAGAGATTAACCTGAATATGATTATTATCTAATAAATAGGGAACTTCCTCAAGCTTTCAATATAAATGTTCCAACTACACTAATAACTGGCCTGTTTTACTTTGTTAAGGGAACAAAAATGAGACCTTGCTGTGTAGATCACTCTCTGTTGAGTCAGAAGTAGAGAGAAATTACTGGGGGAATCTTTGGTGAATTTTGGTTTATAAGCAGAGCACAAAGGGTGAAAGTACATGAAGTATCCTGTAAAACAGAGACTGAATATGCGAATTATGAATATGGCGAATATCACCATGCATTGCTGTTCTTAATGAGATAAGGCAAGATAGAAAGGGAAGGAAAAAGGATACTTGCCTGGTTCATTTTGTCTTCTTTTACTTGAGGCAGCCATGTACATGTTACAGGCTGACTGAAATGTTGCAGAAGCCAAAATAAAAGCATATCAATAGGCTTGCATGTAATGCTGTTCACAGGCCTCAGGAATATATGGCTGGCCACAGAAAAACATTTCAAAGCTTTGAAAAAAATGCATCAAGAACTACCCTCCCTATTTAAAAGCCCTTATTTTTTCTCCCCCTCTGTGTTTGTGTTCTGCAGTTGAAGTATTACTTTATTACATTAGGAATTTACTGCAGTCTCAATAGGTCTGTGTTGCTGCTGAAGGACCAGAGCGATTCCCAGCTTTTGGGTGTGAGTACATACTTCATCTGCATCTGTCTGTGTTGTATGGAGACCTCGCTCTTCATGGATTTTCACACAAGAAACACCCAAACATCACACAGGAGCTGCAATAATTCCAGCACTGGACTGAAGACCAGATCACATAGCAAGAGATAGACAACCATAGTTCTTATCTTCAGTCTTTTATATTGTCTTTGTACCAAAGCTAATTTTTTAACTGTTCTGTGGTGAGCGCTGTATTATAATGGAATTGTGACTTGCAATATCAGAGGTCTGTGTTCAGCTAACTATAAATGAACTGATAACCATCCACAGCTCGAGCAGTGGCATGTGGTCATCATGCAGCTTGTCACAGTTTTGATCCATGCCGCCTAACATCCTTTTGGACAATATTTAAGCATGGTTTGGGGAGGCAACAAGCAGAAAATTCCTCACATTAGCCAATATGAATGAGGCCACGTTTTTTGGGGGGGAGGGTGTAGAAAGAGAGTTTAGTTAGATGGATGCCATTTGTGTCATACAAACATGGGGAAAAAAACCTAAATTATTACCAAAAAAAAAAAAAATAGAGAAAAGGAAGGCAGGCATATTCTTGTACTTTGAGGTCAATAGCCCCTCTTGCTCTGGTTGATTTTTTACTACGTGCTTCCTGTATAGCTGTTACCTGTCTGTATGAGGGAGCAGCCTCAAACTACTAGCTTTCTCTGCACGAATTATCTACAAAGCTGAGCTGTGGCTAAGCTCAGGTTAGTCTAAGGAATCCCTGCTGCTAAGTAAACAATGGTCCAAGCTTACAGGAATTAATAAATAAAAACCTGGAGGCACAAGCTAACACGATTCACTAGTGGTGGATAAGGGTGGAAAGGGAAAAACATTTTAATAATGGATTCTTTCTCATCATATTTACTGAAGTACAACTGTGATTTTCTAAAATCAAAATAAAATTCAGTCAACTCTTTATTTCTTTGGCTGTTTTAATTTAAATTGTTATTGATTTAAAATGCAAAGTGAGCTAGTAAATGCCTATTATTTAAATTCTGAACTAGAGCTTTAGCTAACTCCAAACATTTTACAGTATGGCTATTACTGATTGATGTTTTTAATTAAGAGTTTTTAATATTATTTTTAGTAGTGTTATTGTTTTCATTATAATAAATTACATTTCCCTGTTGATTTTTCAAGTGTGAGTGTATTTAAAAACAAACTTTAGCCACAGGTAATTCTCGTAGTTGACTTTGTCTGAAACTTTTGTTCTTCTAAGATTGGGTTGTTTGGGTTTTTTTTATTTCCAGTAAACCTTATATCACAGTTACATGTGCAGCCCCTAATAATAATGTGTTCTGTTTTCCCTGACTTCAGATTCAAAGGTCATTCACACTATTATTAACATAATGATCAAAACTTACAACATCAGCTATGTATTTGTTTCTCCCACACCTGATCATTCTGATAGATGTGGATGTCAAGACAAGGTGTCTAATTTTCTCCTAATGGGTTGCATTTGCTTCTGTAGAATCTTTAAAAGATGTTTCTACAATAGAAGTTTCAAAATGTCACGGGCCTTGCTTTGTGTTCAATTCACACCCATGATGGTCCTTTAGGACATAGTCCTGTAAGGTGCTGAGTGTGCCCAGAGATACTGAGCAATGTCAATTCTCATAGAAACCAGTGAAGTTAGAGGCAGTTTGCTACCCAAGGAGACCTTTAGTATTTCAGAGTTAGTTAATCCATTTGTCTAGTAAAATAAAAGGATAAGACTGTTGAGGAAAGCATCCTACCTGCGTCTCCCCTGAGGCATGTCGGTGCTGTGGTCACAGGACTGGAGGCTGGCTGCTTTGGCAGGAAGCTCTGCATGGGCCACAAAATCTGTCTCAAGGAGAGAGCAGCACCTGCCAGCAGTGTTGACATGTTGGGCATGCGACAGAGTTTTCAGAAAACATCTGCCAAATCCAATCACTGGTCGAAGACAGTCTCTGGATCTGACAAAGCACAGTCATGAACTGAACCCGAGTGTGCAGTGTGCTTGGGCCTGTCAAGACTTGGGCCACTCTTAAATATATGTAGAAGTGAAAAATCTGCAGCCTAAATCAGCAATCTAAGTATTTAATCTCAAAATCACCCATGTGTTCTGTAATGCTTTAATCGTCTGCCCCCCATTCCAAACAAGCAGCCAAGCCTGGATTCATAATTTTTTCATTGGAGGAACTTCACTAAGCCTCATTTCCCTGAACTCTCTCTAGGGGATGGAGAGAAATTGAAATCTCCCCTTTACAAATTGCACTTGGAGGCTGTGCTATAAAGCAGACTATGTTAAGAAGTATTTCTAGGTGCTGCAGCTTGGTCACCTATGCTGTTAATGTCTTAGGATGGGCCTGGCACAGTTCTGGCCAGTGCTAATTTCTGTCTCCTACTCCCTACCCCGTCCACATCCTCAACAGCTTCTGGGCATAGTTTGAACATCGACACAAACTGTAGATCATTTCCTAAGGATAGGTCGGATTTCACCCTAGTGTGAGAGCATTTAGCAGTGTGGCTGCAGGCCATTCTCTCAGACAGCTGCAGTAACAGGATTGCAAGTGTATATTATTTACTGGTGCAGACAGCTTTTCATTCTAACACAAAGCCCAGGTGAAAGAAGTGACAACTTTTAGTTACAGGTGTTGTAATTACAGCATTCATACAAGAGCCCTGGCATCTCTTTTCTTCTCAGCATTTGGTTTCCAAACCCATTCTCGTATTTCCTTGGAGGCACTTCTGATTGCCAGACTATTGACATAGCTTGGTTTAAGAGCAAAGCTGTTTGTCACTTAAGTTAAAACCATGTCACACCAAATTCAAGCAGTGGGGATAGTAGCTAGTGGTATCCTGGTGTTCTGGTCCTGAACTGCAGAGGTTACATTTGGATGGCATAGATCCAAGGAAGTCTTCATTTTTCAAATCAGAGAATCAACTTTCATTGAGAACTAGGAGGTTGAACTCAGTCTAGCAAAAGCCAAATTCCCTACAAATGTCCATTGACTACTGAACTTCACAGCCAAATGTTGCCACAAATACTTGCTATTTCAGGTGCTGTCAAGGAACCTAAACCACCTGAATCATAATTAGATGGCAGTAGTGAATGTGTGCAATTGGGTCAGATACCAATGTCCAGCATTTCCCAAGCTTGTGCAATGTTGCAGTGTTGCAGAATTTTTTCACGTAAACCTTTGTTCTCGACAGTAACCATTATCTTTGTAAAAGTATTCATCTCCAGAGATAAAATAATTTTAAAATATTCAGATAGCATTTTGAATCTTGCTAAGCTCTTTTGCATCAAAGAAGGTTAACTCTTCTGCATAAGACCTCATTAGTTTTGTCAGCTTTAAGTATATGCCCAGCCTTGTTCTTGGCTTTGGAAAAAGCTGAGCAACATTTGCAGAATCATATTTAATGAAGTTTTGGCATTTAAGGGTACAACAAATGCAAATATCATAGCATGAAAGTGATATTTGCATGTTACAGGAGGAAAATCCTGAAATAAATTTAAATATAATAGTATGACACAGGAGGCATTCCTTGAAGTTTACCAATATCTGTTAAATGTCAAAGAGGAAGGGAAGGGAAGGGAAGGGAAGGGAAGGGAAGGGAAGGGAAGGGAAGGGAAGGGAAGGGCAAGACCATTATAAAACACAGGAATGTAATTTTGAACATTTGAATGAAAATGGTGTATTTTTGCACCTGAAGTGCAGAACTTAGTCTGGGTATTCACTTTTTGCTATTGTTTTTTACTTTGTAAAAAAAATCTTGTATACAACAGAAATGAGGAATAAATGTGGGAAAAGGCAAACAAATTCATGTGAATAGCCTGTCCTAGATGCTGGGGATACATATATAGCTTCCTCATAATGCAATAGGAAGTATTTGTAATTACAGTGTAATGAATACTTAAAGTATAATAATATCAGTTGACAATGTTACAGGACAGATTCTTTTTGAACCCAAGCTATTAGTAAGTGAGATATAAAGCATAAAGTAGCGTAACAATTTGAATTCACCAGATATTTTAAGCAGGTTCCTGGGTTATTTCATGTTGGTTTTTATTTTTATTCTTACAGTAGCATTTGAAGTCCTGTTGTACTCTGCTTCAAAGTCAAATTAGAGCTGCTGTATATAAGCACATTCCTTTCACCACTTCTGAACATGGGGTCAGTCAGTTTGGTTGAGGGCAAGGCTCTGAGGAAGGATAAGCAGGAGTGCTCAGATGACCTTCTCTATACATTTATACATTGTCTAGAGTATGTCACTTCTTATTTGTCTCCGTCACATTGCTCAGATGCAGTATCTTCTCCTTCCACTGTAATACAAGAGAATACAGATGTCAGGACTGCCGGCCATGATCACTATTCCAGTCACGGAAATTCACAGTTTGCACACGTGCTTGATCACCTTCAGGATTTGGAGTGATCTGGCAGTTTTCTACTCCCTGCTGTGATTTATTTTCACGTTCACTGGCAAAGCATGTGTATGTGTATGCTTGTGCATGTGTGTGCATGTGTCTGTCCATGATGGCGGGATATCTAATGCACTGGTGTTTTGGAATGACTCTCAGGCTTAGCTTGCACAGCCATCCTAGCTAAAGATAACATTTAGTTCTCATACAGCCTGCACGTCCCACATACATTTTCAAAGTGTCAGGCTCAATTTCTGTCTTTCTCTCTGCCCTTCCTACTCTCTGGTGCATACAGCTGACACCATGAAATGGATTTTTTTCCATTTGAATTTCACTGATTTCTTAAATCCTGTTTGCCTGGAGGGAGAATGACAGCATGAATTCCTGCCATTTCCACTTGGCTCTTAGATGTAGTGCTCAGGACAACACTGTACGTTAAGCATTTAGGCATGACCAGAAGTACTCCACATTACAGCCTGCTCTTCTCTTCATCTTATATTCCTCCGATATTTTTATAAGAACTTTCCTACTGTTTCTCCCGCCCATTCAATACCCGCGGCTTTGTGTCCTGAGCCACTGCTGGATCGTTTTGCTTATTGAGACCACAGAGGGAGGCCGTGACATGGAGCTTTTGCCAACCCAGCTATATTGATTGAGAATATAAAAAGTTCACCCTACCAAACCGATATCATGCTGTTCCCAAAGGTCCTGTGAACTTCTGGTTGTTTTTGCAGTTTATGTCAGAGTTATAAAAAGGCAGAAAAGCTTCTGCTGGCCTTGGATCAGTGCTGGGGATGGAGCGTGGATACAATTGTGGTTGCAGAGCCTTTGTAGCTGAATCTCTGTCTTGTGGACAGAGCTTTTGAATAAAATCCAGAGACAGGACAAATGCTCTTAACGGCAGAGGTAAGTCCAGATTCAAACTGTAACTCAAACTCCTCTCCCCTTCCTGCACCCAAATGTCAGCTGCTTTAAACACAAATTTTCTTTCATTTTTTAACTCCGAGTCTCTCTAGTAGCTAGAGTTCCCCTTTTCATGTTACCAGACTCTACTAACAACAACAATCAGGAAACATCTTCTCAGATCATACCTTAGACACAGCAGAGGGATTTATTTACTTTAAAAACACAATTATGACAACTGCTTTCTTTTGGCTAGAGAGAAAACGTCTCTCTCTTTCAGAAACTAGCCTACTAAACATTCACCAAGGAAGTGGGAGAACTAGCTCTTCTGGGGATGCTCTGTATCCTACATCATTCTTGAAAGATATCCTTAGTACAGTGCTACAAGTCATTTAAATTAACAAAGGACATTTTCTATTTTCTTTCTTAATGTGATGCCATGCTGCAAAATGACATCAAGATTCATTAGGCAAAAGATATAATGGGAAAGAACGTTCACAAGGGAGCAGCATAGCCAGGCCATTTACTGGTCCTTGCTTCAATAACTGGCTGTTTTGTTGAAGACATCATGGACATCTTGGAGGGAAGATGTTACAGACCATTTGATCAAGCTTTTGTGCAGAGGATTGAACTTTAAAATTCAGTTAATACAATGTCAGAGGCCTATTGAATACTGCCAGGTACAAAGCAGCCTTTTAAGGAAGGTAATTTTGGCCTTTGGTAGCGATCTTCAACCTAAATCCCACTAAATGGATCAATTTCCCAATTATATTTTTTTACATTTTTTTTAACTCTAGTTCTCATCCTGAGGCAGCTGAAGAAGATATATGGAGCAGCTGGATTTCTTTCAAAAGTACTTTGACAGTAACATAAAGAGTATTTTTTCTGTGATTATTTTGGGGCTGTATGGATTATCAATGCTACCTTTATGCTGAGCCAAAGTCTGTTTTTAAGAGGCCTTCAAGCCATTTAGGGCTTCAGGGCCTTCTGTTGCAGGTAGTAATTTTAAGTGAGCCCTTTCTCTAAATATAGCTCAGCCATACAGCAGTTCTCTCCGCTCTATATTAAACATTGTGTAAAATCTTGGTTGCCTTTGTAGGAACACAGCTAAGAGAAAACTCAGGGGACAGCTATGTCAGACCTGTGAACATTTCAAAAATTGGAAAACAACGTGCTCCAAGGAACCTGCAGAAAATCTTGCCCTTGGCTTCAGATGACATTACCATGTCAGCATGAATCACACAAGGAGGAGGGAATAGCAATGCTATTCTATTTCTAAACACTCTCCTTTGCATTTGTTTAGGCAGCATAGTTACATTTCAATCTATTCAGTGTTACACTGTTGGCATGTTACTTTCACTATTCACTTAAAAATAGAGGATGTAAAACAGGGAATGTAAACTGCAGCAAGGGTGACAAATGAAAATTTTCCTCTTACGTAAAAAATGCAAATTAATGAATGTGGATGCAATTGGTTTTTTACTGTGTGGAAATACAGTGACTAGGTTTGTGTTCCTCTGTCATAGCCCCTGTAATTCTACAATCTCACAGAGATTCTCATATAAATAAAATGGTGCAGAAGAATCCAATTTCTCCTCATTACGAATGAGATGCCCCTTCTGGCAGGGAGTAAACAAACAAAAAAAAAAAATCCATAGAAGTTTAATTTGAAATATACTGTGTCCAGTTCTGGGCTCCTCACCATAAGAAGGGCATTGAGGTCCTCAAGGGAGTCCAGAGAAGGGCAACTAGACTAGTGAAGGGGCTGGAGGGCAAATCCTATGAGGAGTGGCTGAGGGAGCTGGGGATGTTTAGCCTGGACAAGAGGATGCTGAGGGGAGACCTTATCACCACCTACAACTACCTGACAGGAGGTTGTAGAGAGGTGGGTGATGGTCTCTTCAGCCAGGTGACAGGAGATAAGACAAGGGGAAATGACATGAAACTGTGCCAGGGCAGGATCACATTAGATGTGAGGAAAAAAATTTTCACTGAAAGAGTTGTCAGGGCCTGGAACAGGCTGCCCAGGGAGGGGGTTGAGTCACCATTGATGGATGTGTTTAAAAAAAGGGTAGATGAGGTACTTAGGGATATGGTTCAGCATAGGGCAGGAACGGTTGGACTTGATGATCTTAAAGGTCTTTTCCAACCCTGTGATTCTGTGATTAATATCTTATAGACCAAAACAAAAAGAATGCCATAATGAAGAGAAGTAGTCTAGGAGAGAAAAACAGGGCGTTTTGAGCAAACCATCTCTTCTACCTGCTGTCAGTTCTCCTGCAGCTGTGATCATCTGGAGAGCTGAAGGACTTGTGTTAAGCCTGTGCCCACTTCTCTTTATTTCTGCTTTCTGTATTAATTTATATAACCTGTGAAAGAAAATGTAAAAATCATCTAGCTAATCATACGAACCAACTGTAAGGTTCACACTCTGAAGTATTTGACCAGGAAATTAGGGTCCTATGTTGTAAACAGCTGACAGAAATGACATGCAACAAAGTGTTTGATCAAGCAGTTGGAACAGTCATATACAGTGAAAAGTTCAGTAAATAGATCTTTGAGGAAAATATATGTTGTCAGAACAAAGCCTTCAAGCCAGGGCATATCTTTGAATACCCCTGAGGCACCACTGTACTTCCCACCTATTCAAAATGAGGATATGCAGAAGTGAATCTTCATTTCAATCTAGTGAGGCAAGCATAGATCTATCTGTTACTTTTGGATGATTTGAACATAAAGGATTTTTTTGTCCCTATAAAAATATCTTCAGAAAGTGTCAATTCCTAAACCATTGATCCAAGCAAAATTCATTAACTGAGTAAGCAGTAGTTCATGTTATATGCCCTGTAATACCTAAGCATGGTTTAGGAGTGCGGCTGGAAAAACTGAACTCCAAATGCTTGTGGGCTGAATTCTTCCCCTATGTCTGCATTGCACTGCTGTGAACCCACAAACTGAATGCCCAACAGGATGCTTGAAAACACATGTAACATGTTCACAAAATTACAAGGTTCTTATGCAAAATTTAAATCTTGAGACTGACTAGATGTGGGATAGTTTTCCTTAAATTTTCCACTCTCTGGGCAGTTTGTCTTTGCCAGGTTGCTGTATGCATCTATTTATATTAGTACCTACTGTTTATTATTTGGTCAAGTCATAATTGCTATGTAAATACATCCTTTCAGTCACTATAATATAGGGCTATTGTTTTGAAAATTTGTGCTGTTTAATTTACAAATCCAAGATGATTTAATTTACTATCTTCTCCAGTGACACAATGGACTTTTCCAATCATCATACTAAATTTGCTTAGGAGATAGGAGCTAATATGAGCTCGTTCAGCTTTGCCATCTATCACACAGTAGCTATGACTATCCTGTTTGGTATGCAACATAATTAAATGTTGTCCTTGAGGAGTTTACATATTGCTTATTTGCATTCTCCTATTACAATAGGAACATTACTGCACCTTGTAGGCTCGATTTCCTCAGTCCTGTATCAAAAATGCATTTATTTACAGCATTTTCAAATAGAAGAGATACATTTCAGAAGAGAAAGACCTCATAAATATGTTTGCTTTTAGCCAAATGAAATAGGTGGTATCATAAAAAATACCTGAAGGTCCTAATGTTGGGAGTCCTCTGTGGGTCAGACCTCTCCAGAGAGCCAGCACTGCTCAGCCCTGTTCCTTCTCAGCAGCCACAGCTTACCCGCAGGAGGGCTGCGGCAGGGTAGTCCTGGAAAAAGACCTAAGCCCTGGCAAAACAACATTGAAAGGGCAAATACCACCAGGAGGCAGTAGGACTGGTCTGCTCCTCAGGAAAGGTGAGCTGGGAGCCAAAGCTGTGAGCAAGGCTGGTGGGACAGTACCCTCACTCGCAGCAATGAGCGAGTCGGGTGGCAGCCCAGAGCCCAGTGGTCACCAGAGAGGTGGTGAGGCAGCTCTGAGGTCAAGTCAAGAAATCAAGTGTCAGCAAGGTCCATCACCAGGCATGGATGTATCCATAACACAGCTCAAGGCACAGATGTCCCAGGTGAAGGGAGATCATGGCTTGTTGCAGCTCTTTCTCCTATGGCCCAGTGAATGTCTCAGAGCTGGCCTGAACTCCAGCCAGACCCCCAGGAGTGGCAGAGAGGCTGCAAATTTCTCCTGACAAATAGGAGACACAGAGACTGCTGAGCCTGCCGCAAAGCGCCAGCGTTGCCTCATATTTTGGAGTATGTCCTGGGCTCAGCTAGAACAGAGTTAATTTTCTTTTTAGTAGTTGGTGTAGTGCTGTGCACAAGAGTGTCCCAAAATGATTCCCACAATATTTCCATAGCAAAGTAGTGTGGATGCTAAAGACGTCTCATGCTTTTCAGCTCTGTGGTGCCATCCTTGTCAGGGTTGTGGAATCTCCTTCTCTGGAGATACTCAAGACCCATCTGGATGCCTACCTGTGCAAGCTGTCCTAGGGAACCTGCTTTGGCAGGGGGCTGGACTCGATGACCTCTGGAGGTCCCTTCCAACCCCCTTCAATTCAGTGATTCTGTAAAGCTGTAAAGCCAGTGTCAGCATGGGTCTCTACCTGTGCATAGAGCTAAGGGTGTCTATGATAATTCACAGCCCCAAATTTATTTGTTGTTTTTAAATGTCATTGACTATTTCAGTCACTTTCCTTTTAGAAAATCTGAAGTTAAACTTACATTGTCCTTTGTTGTTTTTGCAAGCACAGCCCATATGTCACCAACACAGTATGCAAATACCAGTTACTCAAAGCATGACTTTAAAGCATTCCTTACAATTTGTCAGCATGGAGGTCTATACATATTTCACACACAGGCAGATTTATAGATTTATATAATTCACTTTATTTTCATACAACATTAAATTGCTGATTAAAATCAGGTGGAAAAGAACAGAGAATTGCACACTTGTTAGTTTACCAAATACTTTAAGAAAAATTACTATTACAATAAATAATGTGGAAATAGTGGAAAATGTTCAAATCCACAGGAAAAAGAAAGAACCTGAAAAGCAGCAAGAAAATTAATATGAACACTTGAATTACTTCTGCTCTCTGGTCCGAAGAACTAGAAAAGCCTCAGAGAAAACTCCACACAGGTAGAGATTTATTTTTCAGATGTTTAGCAGGCGAAGATAGAATCATCACTGCACTTCACACAGACCAGGACAAGAGAAGAATACCTGTTTCCTTCATGTGCTTCCTGCTTGCTCTTCATCAAAAATGTCCCTAAATCCAGAATATCTGAAGCTATTTGACCCATATCCCTTTCTGTGAATACGCAAGACAGGAGTGTCATGAAGAGGTCTGCTCTTCCTCATGGGTGTGCTGGCCATGAAGGAAGATAATGAGGCTGCTGCACTGCAAGAACTGAACAAAGAACTATAGAATCATTGGGTTGGAAGGGACCTTTAAAGGTCATCTAGTCCTGCCCCATTGCAGTAAGCAGGACCATATTTACTACATCAAGCTGCTCAGATGTTTGTTTCCTCCTCCACTTTCTCAAACAAAATAAAAGCAGGGGTACAATTAATTAACAATAATTTGGTTTTTGGCTTTCCAAAACAGTGCAGATGTGCAGTGGGTTGTTTGCTTTATAAAATTGAAATCTAACCTTAAACATTCAGGAATGCCCAGAATCAAAGCTCATATGTCACCTCTGTTACCAACTTTTTTTCTTACGTGAATAATTGCTTACAGTGCCTGCTTACCCCAGCCACCCATAGCTGTAGGTAGTGGCTCAGATTTTCTCACAAGTTTAGAATCACAAAATTTGCTGAATTTTATATGATAGACGTTAGCTTTTAGGCAAAAAATCCCCAGAAGCCGAACAAAAAATAACATGCACAGCACATACTTTAAACCTGCTGATTGATATTTTTTCCCATTTGTGTCTACAAGACATCAACACAGAGCTGCCATCCCTCAGAAGGGTGTACTTTACTTTTAGGTAACTATTCTGTAATTGCTAAACCGAGCCCTGAACCTGTGTCAACGTCTAGCAATGGTTTATATTATATGTCCTTTTTCATGCCCCCAAAATATCACCTTGTTTTTAAAGTGATGTGTTTACAATGTAGACAGAGGAGAATGTTCTTTCAAAATGTTAAGAAAATTTGGTATAATGTTTCTGAGTTAAATGCTGCAGACTTGCTGTGATCTGAAATCCTAACATTTGCATCTTTTTTTTTCCCTTTTTTTTTTTTTCCCCTCTTTATTGACTCAATTCCTTCTTGCTAACAACTTTGCACAAAAGTAAAATCTCCTGAGGCCCTTAGACACTAGCCATGTTTTTGACACAAATTCCTTGCTTTGATAATTTCTTACAGTAAATTGTTTTAGTTCCAAATTCTGAGAAAACTAATAATGGTAATTTCACTTTTTTAAAGAGTTTAATGGAGGGTTGCCAGCAATTTTGCTGTAAGCAGTATCAGTCTCACTACAATAAGATTGTTTTGCAGATTTATTTCATGGGCAAAATGAAACTTCATGCAGCATACATAGATTCTGAAAGACTTCTTAAAAAAAAAAAAAAAGAAAAAAATCCCACAAACTAAATCTTACTTTTCACCTCCCAAGAATAAAACTAGTGAGATCTTAAGCCAGGAATAGTTAATTTTCTTTCTCTAGAATTACAGATATTCACCATGGACCAGCATCACATTTGGCAACTGTAACTTCCTAGTTCTTTAGATATCTGTTTTTTCAGGTGTACTGGCAGCACAGAGAAACAGATGGAAGAGTCTAGATGAGACAGGAAATGTCGCCTCAAACTGGGGCCCTCATTGCCTCATGGCAATTTTTGTGTTACTAAGATCTTTTTTCTCCTGCCACACAAAATAAAGTCATTGTTAACTTCTTCATTTGAAAGGGAATATTGTTATTACTCAATAGTGTCTGTAGACCATTTTAAAGAATAATGAGCTTTATTTTTGATCATCCAAATGCTGATTTCTGGCTTTATATCTGTATATGTATCCATACTGGTAGACCAAACAAATTCATAAAGGCTCATTACATTGGAGGGTCTATACTTTATCCAGTTTTACAAGGCCAAAGGATAAATCTCAAATCTATAAAGCAAACTAGAAACTATAATAACAAGTGAATTTATAAAACTGTCAAGATGTATTGATCATTAGTGGTATTTTTCCTAAAATACAAGCACTATCTGAATGTAATTCATAGACAATATGTCATATAAAAAGGTATATTAATGCAATTAAAATCTAATTAATTCCAAATCAGATTCTTTAAAATCTAATTACTCATCTAGATTTATGTAACTGGGACCTGAAATTAATGATGGAGGTTTGTTTCTGTCATGTAATTGCTACCCTCAGTCAGGGCTACTTCAGTCACAACAGCTAAGCAGCCAGGATTTAAAGTTTTTCAAAAGATTCAGCTGCCTCTGAGTCCATGAAAATTATGGCTATACCTTCCTTCCCTTTATAGTGTTATTTCCTAGGCTTGATTTCTGGCTTGCAGTGTGGTTGACATAATCTTGTTAGCAGTCAGAGCTCCTGTGCATCAAGCACGATGTAGTCAGCTGGTCAAAGGAAATGATTGTCCCACTCTACACTGCACTGGTGAAGCCCCACCTCAAGTACTGTGTGCAGTTCTGGGTGGCACAATCCAAGAAGGATACCAAATTCCTAGAGTGTGTCCAAAGGAGTGAGACCAAGATGCTGAGAGGTTTCAAAGCCAAGGCTTAAGAGGAGTGGCTGAGGTCACTTAGCTTGTTCAGATTGGAGAAGAGAAGGCTGAGGGGTGACCTCATCATAGTAAAACTTCCCCAAGGGGAATAACAGAAGGGAATTTCACAAATCTCTCTCTGGTGCCCAAAGATAAGACACAAGGAAATAGAATGAAGCTGTGTCAGGGGAAGTTCGGATTGGGCATTAGGAAAAAGTTCTTTAGTAAGAGGGTGGTCAGCCAATGGAAACAGGCCTCTAGGTAGCGGTCATGACACCAGACCTGTCAGTGTTCAAGGAGTGTCTGGATGATGTTCCTAGTCACTGTGGTGGTTTCACCCTGGCTAGATGCCAAATGCCCACCAAGCCGCTTGCTCACTCCAGAGGAGAAACAGGCAGAGCCTCCGTGGGTTGGGATAAGCACAATTTACTGCCAAATATCAAAGTGAATACAGAACAATAATGGGTAGTTACACTTACACCCAGTGCTAACACAGAGTACCTTATTGACTCGACAATTACAGAGGGCTGCCCAATGGTAAGGACTGACCAACCTGACATCCCAGCCACACTCTGACCATCCTAGAGGCAAAACAGTTCCTACCCTTCCCCAACCTGCTGCTTTTATGGGGAAGTGGTGTCAAGTGGTGTGGAAAACAGTCCCGGTTAACTCAGTGCACCTGGGCTGACACAGCTCACCTGTGTTGGCTGATTGGGGAGGTTAACCCTGGCCTGGCCAGAACCAGGACAGTCACATGGCTTAGTTTTAGATTGTCCTGCGAGGAGCTGGGAGTTGAATTGGATGATCTTTATGGGTCCCTTCCAACTTGAGATATTCTATGATTCTATGATACTTCAGTTCTTTCCCCTTCCCTTATGCCACCTGTGTTTCCATGAATCTTTCTGAAGTTATGAATAGACTTTTGGAAGTGCTTAGGCAGTAGCAGCTCTTGTAGGAATGCTGTCAGAGCTGTTGGATACTGAACACTTCCAAGCTATTTTATCTAGATGCTTAACAAGAAAGTGAAGCTCCCCAGAAAGATTCATCAGAAGCTGTGATACTTCGGTTCTTTCACAGTCTGGCCAGTGACAATAATGTTCTACTCCCAGAAATGGGGGAACAGTCCATCTTCTATTACTAGGTGTTTGTATTTAACATCTGCTATTCTTTTCTGAAAAAGAATCTTAGTTTCCTTCATCGCAACAGAAATATAAACAAACAAATAAAAAAAAACAAACAAAAAAAAAAAAGAAAATCTCTTTGAACATTTCTCCCATTTTTACTAAATTCTATTCATGTAGAGAAATGCTCATAGAGAAGGTTATAGGTGTTTCCCAGTCCAACAAGTACTAAATTGTTCCTCATTAAACAACTGTCTGGGTTGGTTTAGTCATTTCTTTAATCTCAGATACATATTTTCCAATGGCATAGGACTCCCCAGAAGATATCTGATCAATATTAGCAACTCTGCTTTGAGTTGCCTTTGGGTGAAGAGATGATCTTGTTGAGCTGAGATCCTTTTAGTTTCACGGTTTAGTCCATAATCCCTATGTTATCGCATGCAAGCACAGTGAGTTTTTGAAGATAGATAAAACCAGTGTACTGAGGTTCTGTTGTTTCTCCACCTCCACACTGAGGAACATCCACAAACAGCCACTCTTATCAGCAGTGTAAGTGTGCCCTAGCTGTTATCCTTCCTTTTTCATGCTTAGGCACAAGAGCCAGACTACATATTCAAACAGTCTTTTCCAACTCTATTATTGTTTAAAAAGATTATACTTGAAATTATTTGTTAAGAACCCAGTACCTTACCTTGCCTTGCTAGTTTTATATTCCTTATGCCTACACAGTGTAGCTAGTACAGATTAAGTTATGATGTGTATTTAAAACAAGAGAAGGCATCATCTCTTAATACACTACCAGTGCAGACTTCAAAATATAGTTTTAGCATGGAAGGAGAGTATCAAAAGCATAGAACTGACCTAAGCATCATTAGCTTAAAAGCAGGACAGCTTCACTTAACTAGGGTGCTAATGAAAAGCTGTGTGTTGTATAATTTGCTCTTGAGCTCATTATTCATTTTCCTGGGCCTCATACATGCCAAGGGATACTGCTTTTCTCTCAAGCTTCCTCATGGCAGTTTTCCATAAAAGAGAAAGTGCTGTCATATAACACAAGTGCACTTCACCTTTTAAAGAATTAGTATCCACACTGCTAAACAAAAAAAAAACCCTAACAACCCACAATATTACTTGCCATTCTTCTTGGAGATCTCCAGAGGAAGACAAATAATATGAGCAATTGTTGGTTTTTGCAAGTGGAAAACACAAAAATGGTCCTTGAATCGTACATATTAGGTAGATATTGCACCCTTCTGGCACCTCGTCCTCTTGTACAATGTTACGTGTCATGTTCCATTTCATCACTTTCTGGTTTTCTATATGATATCCTCATGCTAGATGACATCCAGTGATAAAAAAGATTATTTAATTCAAGTTTCAGCAAAGAAAAAGACACAGTACCATCCCAAATAAATATTTTATGTAATAGACATATTCTTCTTTTGGAGAATTCTTCTTCATAGTCCATCCCTGGTGTTGCACTGGCTAGGTCTCCAGTTCCTTTGAGCCACCTACATTTTTAATGCACCTACAACATAACATAGAAACATTCAAAAGAGAGAGTCTGATTAAATAATTCCTCCTACTCTGAAAAGCTGAGAGAAGAACCTCTGATCAGTTCTCCAGGATGCATGAGAGAGGGCTTGGAAAACAAAGGAGTCAAGCTGACATTCATTGTCCTTACTTTTAACAAATCAAAAACACCACTGCAGAAAAATCACAGAATCACAGAAAGGTAGAGATTGGAAGGAACCTCTGAAGGCTTTCTCTCTTACCTCTCAGATGTGGGATTCCTGAGGACCGGCCTTAGCAGCAAAGACTGAAGCAAAGAAGGCATTCAGTAACTCTGTCTTGTCTGTATCCTCTGTTACCCTGACATCCACCTCATTCAGCAGCAGGCCCACATTTTCCCTAGTCTTCCTTTTGCTACTAATGTACTTGAATCCTTAACTAGTGAGTGAATAGAGCTAATATGGAAACATAATGTTTAAAAAAATCTTTTAATTGAAATTTCTTGGGGGTTTAATTATAGTTAAACGCTGAGTTAAATAAATGTAATTCCTTTATTGTTATTGATATTGAAAGTTTAATTATCTTGGTAGATAAAATTAAAATATCCTTTTTCTTAAATCCCTTTTTCCTAACAGTCATTATAACCAACTGAGCTTACAAATGGAGGAAAACAATCAACCTTTATATGGGGTGAATTGACAACTGTCAGTGAGTCAATTACTGAGAGAGAATTACAGAGTTCTCAGGAATGGAGGCATGTGCTTTCCATCCCAGTGAAAGGGATGTTTTGGGGAGTGGTGACACTGAATGCCATCTCACAAGAGAATAATCTCTTCTGGCAGACAATAATCAAAACCCTTTGGCAAGCAGCAAGAAGGATGTTTAAATGACTCCTGACTTGGAGAATAAAGCTGCTCACAACTAATCCATTTCCAGAGAAAAAGTGACATGGGGACTCGAAAGCAAACACCCCACAAATCCTCTGTGTGATTTTCAGGTAGAAACAGAGTTCTGACAAGTCTTTGAAACTACCATATAGGCAGATTCAGGAGCATTTTAAGATAAGAAAATACAGGGGGTTAGCAATGGAGTTATTCAGTCAAGGTAAGAAATTTTGCATTATCCTTATCCTACATCTTGACGTAACATTCTTTGCATTTCACACTTCAGAGTGAGTTATATAACGGTTACCATCATTTCAAGGATGCTCAGAAAGCCCTAATATATGAGAGATTTAGTAGAAAGGCCTGCCATTCTTACGTGCATACAGAAAGAACCAACTTGCAGCACAGTTTCTGCATGAAAATCCTCTTGATTAAATGTGTAGTCATAATTGCATATAGATCAAAGTGCTAATCATCTTGGCTGACAGCACCAGTGATGCAAAGCACTAATATTCTATCCACTATTCCCTTTGAAAAATGCCCTCTCTGTGAAATACAGACATGCTTTGCATTCACCGTTTTAATGTGTTTGGAGGTTCATAATGCTGGGCTTCTATCTTACAAGCTTTTCTTGGCAGACGTCTATCAATCAGCATCTTTTCATTAAGCTGGCAGCCACTGTAAGAACCATTTAATCTCTAAGCAGTTCTGTCCTGGGGAAGCTCTGCTTCAGTACAGGTCCTTGTAGAGGTTCTGTACCAAAAGGTCCTTGTAAAAGAGCTCACAGCCCAAAGCTTTCATTCTGTAATGATCTCTCTGTTCAAAGATCCCTGAAACAGTAAGAATTTATTATGTTGGCCTCTCCCCATGAGGAGATTTCAGGCAAATGGGAGCCAGTGATAAACTAAGCAGAGATGCAGAGCAACAGTCAGCGAAGGAAAAAATAGGAACATATTTTTACACATTTGGAGTGAAAAAAGGGGGACTAACTGCTCTTAGATATGTTCATGTAAGTAATGATAAACTGCCAGGCATACTGGCAGAGTACTGTATTTCTCAGTACTCTATTCTTTCAAGGATTGGGTTTCTAAGCAAGTTTAAAAAACATAGCACTAAATCAGACATCAGCAAAGCTCTGAGCTTCTTGAACTCACTGCCATGGCCAGACCTGTAGGCTTTGTTAGCTTTCATTCTTGTTACATGCATTTCATGACAAAAAGTTGACAGATGTCTACAGAGCAAGGAACAAACCAGAAGAAAATAAAAACATTTAAAGATTAGAAGATTCTGAAGGTGATCGCTATATGTTCCTATTATCAGGATAATGAATGGCTGTGTCGGGTCATGGTGTTATTTAGTGCATATGAATATTGTTATGATTTAATAATAGGCAATGAAGTAGCAAATAGTACTGCTACAGCCACATCTGTCCAAAGATATGAGTCAGACTAGTTTGTATTAAAGAAATAATTTTTATTAAATTAGCTAGTAGTATACTAGCTACTAGCAAAGCTAGTAAAAATGTAGTCTATTCTCTAGATTGGAAGCAGGAAGAAAAAATTTGCACATTGGATGCTGGGTAAGAACAAGTGGCTTCTGATAAATATCTGCTAAACTTCTCCTATGTTAGTTCTGATAAGCACAGAGCAGGCAGTTTGCAAGAGAATGGTGTTGGGATCTTTAGGCCTTTAGTGTTGGAGAAGAGGAAGAAATATTGCCTAAATCATGTGAAACAATAAGGGGTTACCTCAGGATGAGAAGAAAGAATTTTTATCTATTGCACTGACAAACCAATGTCTCTTTGGGTGTGTTGGGTCTATGACTTCAATCATTTCCTAGTTAAAAGTTCTAGTTCTCAGGTTTGTGTTTTGAAAGTGTTTTATAAATCACTGGGTGTCGGGACTGAATTGTCAAAGATGAAGTAGCTGCTCTGTGAAAAACTTTTTCCCAGTGGTAGCTGTATATTTATGTCCTGCATTGATTGCATGTGTGAATTCATTTTAGTACACAGTGGGTGTGTTTTATCCAAATAATTTCAAGGATGTCATTTTGTGCACTAGATGAAATTCTGGAATGCACATGTTTAGATGTTCATTGTGAGCAGGAACACTTTGATCTATGTTGCTATGCATTATCAAATAGGATAGCCAAAGATCAGCATGCTTGCCTCTAGAAAATCACCAGAAAAGGTTATTTATCTAAGGAAATAAATCATGTGAACACTGTTGTGACTTACTACAGTACAAAATAAACAAAATGCAAGAACAGTAAGCACTGCCCATACACTTCTGTGTACACCAAACATTTTTCTAAACAAAGTTCAATGTACATTGAGTTTTAAAATTAAAATACTCACTAGTCTTGAGCTTGTCTAATGCTGCAAACTATATAATCAAATAATTAAATATGTACAACTTACCCTGAAAGACAGCACACTCAGAACCCTCTCTGCCTCTTTCACCCTCCCTGCTTTCCTATGCTTTCAAGTACTCCTCCATAGCTTATCAAAGTTCTCATCAAAAGCAAGCTTTCCATAAGCCAGCAGGCATCATATAAATGAAAAGGCTGACAGCAGAAATCCACAGGCACTGCAATAAATGTTTCATTGGACCCAAGATAGGTCCCTCTACTTGACTCCAAGTTCTTCTCCTTTTCCATACAGTTCTTCATCCAAAGAATACACCCAAGTTTACCCTTTCCCCAAAAGGCCCTGATTTTATTTCTTCTTATTTGGTATACATGATCATTCTCAAAATTCCTTCCTACCTCTGGCAGCAGTCCCATCAAACTATCATCGTCCTTGTGCTCTCTATTAGCCTCATGTTACTGTCTTGTTTGCAGCATCCCATGAAAAAACATAGAAGCAAGAGGCTTAGTAGATCAGTGATGCTGAGGTGAGATAAATTGAGCTTTATAGGATTTTTATGTAATACATAGTCACTGGAAAACAAAGTCGTGGGTGACCTAATATACTTTTGATCCAGTGTTTCAGTGATCTTTTAACATGTTTGGTTTACCTTTATTCCCCCACAACACTTGATATCTCATAGCTCCTTTAGTACAAATCTTTTCCAGTGTAACCATTTCACAACGAATGCTGCTGAGCACATTTTGCCACATAATGAAATACGGTGAGGGAAATTCTATTTTTGAGTTTCAATTCCATGAGAAGTATTAAAAGGATTATGAAAAGGGTTCTTATTACAGCATCAACATGAAGATAAAAATATAGCAGGGGTTTACTGAAATTGCAAATAAACTGAAATCAGATGTGATTTAGGAGATCAAAAACTGGGGAAGAAGACTATTCAAAACACAGGAGCAACAAGGAGGGACATTGCCCTAGGTGTTAATGAAATTCACAGAAGACATTGAACAGATAGCTTACCTAGGAGCAACTTTATTATAGACAACACAGACTAGAATGTTCTGACTGGAAGTGTCCATTGCAAATCACTTTCCTGCTGCTGTATCATCTATCTTGTATTACATGATGTCCAAAGAAGAGCATCTAAGCTGATGAAAGTCCTGGAGACCAAGTAATTGGTATTGCTTCCTCCAGAGAAAAGGGAAAATCAGGTGATTCCTCCTTGGTCTCTACAGCTACCTGAAAGGAGGTTTTAACGAGGTGGATGTCAGCTTCCTCTTCCTTGTAACAAGTGATAGCATGTGACAAAGCAGCCTCAAGTTGTGCCAGGGGACATTCAGATTGGATATTAGGAAAAATTTCTTAATCAGAAGGGTTATCAGGTGCTGGAACAGGCTGCCCAGGGAAGGGGTTGAGTCACCATCCCTGGAGGTATTCAAAAGATGCAGTGGATAGGGACATGCTTTAGTGGTTGGACTTGGCAATGTTAGGTTAATGGTTGGGCCTGTTAATCCTAAAGGTCTTTTGAAGCCTAAATTATTTTATGATCTTATGATTCTGTGTTCTACTTGATATCAATACCTCAGTACCTAACATCCTACCATCACACAGGACAAATTAAAAAATATCTTTTTATTACACTAGATGCAATAACCCACTTCCTGAATATTGGCTTTTGCAAATGCTTACTTTTGCAGGCTAGGAGCTTATAGCCAATTTTCTTGCTCAGGAAGAGTGGTCCTCTTTCCCATATTCAGGTGGACATAGTACACCCTGAACTTTAGTAGTAAATGCAATAAAAGGAAGAGGAACAGGAGTCAAACCTTACAAAAATGAAATATTTTCCTTCTCCTGTTATTCTATGCAATTATTCCCTATTTCTGAGGTTCATCTTGGGCAAAATTACGTACAATGCGGTGAAGTCCAATTCAGATGTTGCTGCAATTTATAGTTGAGGCCAGTAGAAATGTGAGCTTTCTGGAAGTTAGTGACATTTGGTTGTTCAGCAGCACAATTTGTTTCTCCATAGGCATAAAAAGTATATAGTAAGTGTACTGGAATTGTTGTGCCTTTACATACACACTTGTAGAAGGTGTGATATCTCTATATTAAGAGTATATAAAGGTATATTAAGCCTTTAGAGAGAGAGCTGGAAACTGTTTGTTCAGAGTGATGAACTCCTCACTATCTTCCCCCTGATAAAAAAGGAAGAATGATGTATTGTGGAAAACTGTTGACTCAAAGTATTTTTAAGTGGATACTTACAATAACTGCCACAAAACTACCAAGTATTATTTTCTGTGTTGCGATATGTTTTCCTTCTACAACTCTCTGTTTTGCTAGATTGGAAATTCAAGACTCACAACCTCAGCTTGCATTCCAGTTACAAAGACCAGAAGAATTATAGTATGAATTTATTTTTCTCATTCCACTGCTTCTGGGAGTTTAAATCATGATGGTTCTTTGCTTGCACATGTCTATCAGAAGTCATAAAAATAAATTCAATGTGACTGAGACCTTCATAATTTCTGACTATTATAGATTTGCATTAAAAATAATCCAGCATATCACATACCTGAAATAACTAGGGAGAGAATTTAGTTTTTCTATCAGAAGTCATAAAAATAAATTCAATGTGACTGAGACCTTCATAATTTCTGACTATTATAGATTTGCATTAAAAATAATCCAGCATATGACATACCTGAAATAACTAGGGAGAGAATTTAGTTTTTCTGCCAGTCCTTTTTAGTCAAATGAAAATACTGATGTCAGGGAAGCATGTTGGCAACAATCATTTTGTTGCAACTTGATAGAGGACCTGTCAGTACTGAAAATGAGATCAAGTAGAATCTACCTATCTAGTTATCACAATAAATGTAGGGCAATTAATTGTATTATTTCTACTGAAAGGCAATTCCAGAATCTCACCACTCTAGTGGCTCAGTGAGGGGAAAAAAAAAATCTAAGTATATGATTTATGCATATCTTGGTTTTGCACCAATAGTGGTCTTGGCTTGTATAACCATTGCTCCTTCAGTCATGATAACCTCCTGATATGTCTAGTCAAAGCAAAAAATCTTATATAGATTTGCCATATTTCTAGACTTCAAGGATTTATCAGATGAGGTTTCCCACCACCGTCCATTAATTATACTCTCTTCTCCTTCTTTATATTAAAAGTCACTCTCAGGACAAATATGATGTTGAAGCCTGAAATTAATTTTCTGTGAACTTTTCCAATAATTAATCTTCACTTAGTTACATGTTCAATGGTAGAAGAGTAAAGTGTTCTTAACTGGCAAACACAATCACAAATTTCCTTTAGAAAAGAAAAAAGTTCTGCACTGCAACCACAGAGGCTTACCAAATGTCTATCTTTCACCAGTTCTGGCCTCACCAAAGCTCTTTCAGCACAAATTCATTTCTGTATCCATTCACATGTAATACTGGATTCTGACGTGGTAAAACATGAAGTAAATCCTGGACACTGGACCAATGCCTCATTGACAGATTTAGAAATTCTGGGGGACTTTTGAAAACTTTGACCTTTTGTTGGAAACCACTGTTTCCAAGGGATAAAGAAACATGACCAAATGATTGTATATTGGATTACATTTGGGTTTATTCTGCTAAAAGAATTAATATTCTACATGGAGTCAAGCCTTGTCTTTTTCGATCATCAAGATCAAAGGATTTGTTTTTTATTATGTTAATTTCCTGATTACAAGTTTGATCTCACTATGTCACCAGACTTCAATTTCTACATCATTTTGGATTTCTAACATACAAAATCAGAATTGAAGTAATAAGAAATTGAAATGAAGAGCAATAGCTATCTGTATGAAATCTCAGTCTGTATTTCTAATATACCAGTAAGTTTTATGAATTGGACTTTTAAATGAAAGTTGCTTAAGTGAGAACTAATAGAAAAAAAAAATTCTTCCCATCCTTGATGTAGAAGTGATGGCCCACTAATAGTACATTATAAGCCATTGTAAATAGTTTTTGACATTTCAGTTCATATACACATTCTTCCCTCCTTCACAATCGGTTGTTTCTATTGACTTTTAACTGATAGAAAGGTAATTTTGTCTACAAGGTGAGGCATTAAATGGTACCATTAGAGGTAGCAGAATTTGCAGCAGACCAGTTTATCTGTATATCTACTACATGTTTTATGCAATGGCCTTTCCAAGCAACTAGTTTTAAAAAGGCATTCTCCAAAATGAAAATGGGATCCTACAGTGTAATTTTCATCTGCATATCTGCTACCACTGCTCTTATACACATGATGCTGGTGAATTTTTAATGGGGTTTTTTTTTGTCTGCTTTAAAATACCTGTATTTTTTATTTCCAGCATGAAGTATAAATATCACATTCATATGACTAAACAATATATATGCAGGTAGTTTATATCTGGCCTGATGATCATGATTGAAGGTGTGTGTTATTCATAAAACTTCAGTAAATTCAACGGTCACCATAGGATCTAAGAGCTTCCCAGAAGCACAGCCTTGTTCCAGTTCGGAACACCGCAAAAAAAAAAAACAGCAAACCATAACAAACAAATGAAGGTGGGATCTTATAGATCTAGTAAAGCTGGAAAAGTTACAGAATGTTTGTAATAGAAAGAAGCAGCTGTTGGATGCTTTTATGTCAAAGATGCAAAACAACAATGACACTGACAAAAGAAAAACTTTTAGAAAGTCAGTGAGAGTTTCCAAGTAGATCAGTATAAAATGAGGCAGAAAGTGTCATCAGTCAGAAGGAAAACAAGTACTTGAAAGGACAAGGGTCTCGTAAAGTGCTGATTAAATGTAACGTGCTACGTGAGGATGCACAAATGTGAAATGCTTCAATGAAGAATGGTCCTCCATCATATCAGAAAAACATTAGTCTTGCTAAGGTATATTCTCATTAAAGTTGTTAGCATTTGTATAACAAAAAATTAACAAGAAAGCATAAGCATGGAACACTATGAGGGGACGATCCAGATTCCAAATGTTCTAAAAGACTAAAAGCTCTGAATTACTTGCATTCACTAAAAATAATCTCTTCGCTAATCCCACTTACTAATAAGTCACAGCAAAACTAGTTCTATCTCTGAAGTAACATGGAGGCTGCTAAATAAAAGGTTCAGCCATGAACTGCTTCCATCACACTGAAGGTCAATTTTGAAGGAGTCCTTCATATTATCCCTACTGACGAAAGGAAATTTATTTTATATCCAGGATAAATTTGCCATAGATTATCTACTGCTAAAAAGAAATCTTATAAAGCAGACAAACCAAAGGCAATAAATATCCACACATTTTTGAGAACTATTTGACAGACAGGAAGCGACATTAAAATAAAAAGTACAGATAAGTTCTGGTACTCTCTGCCTTCCGTTCTGAATCAGTGCTCAATAAATTTTCATGCCAAAGGATTAATTACATTCATCAGCTATGACTGAAAAGATAATATTATTTTGTCAAGACTTAATTTCTACAGTCACTTGTGGAAAAGAGTAATTCAGAAAAGCATCTGACATTTGTTCAGAAGTTAATAGCAATCAGTGTGAAGTTCTTAGCAATACTAAAAGAGATGGGATAAAAACTGCAGTTTATTCACTAACTGGAGAGATTGATAGAGCCCCATGCTTCCAAAAGCAAGACTCGTGCATCATTCACTCCTATGTACATATGGTCCTGTCTTAGGACAATGTGAGACATTAAGTGCAGGGGAAGCATTCCACCATGTAAATGAAACCCAGTGGTCAGATTGTGTTCACTGGACTGCAGCCTGAAACACTATTATTTAATTATATGATGATTAAACAGAGAGCAGTAAGCATCATAGTGTTGTCTTTGCCAAACCAGTGTATGGTGTCACAGAAATCCTGTAATGCTTATAACAGATGAGGAAAGATAGAGAATCACACAATTACAGAATATCTCAAGCTAGGAAGCATTCATAACAATCATTTAATTCAACTCCCAGCTCCTAGCAGGATAACCTAAAACTAAGCCATATGACCAGGAACATCCTCCAGACACTCCTTGAATTCTGCAGGTTTGGTGTGTGGTTTTGCCGAGGTGAGAGCCAAGCACCACACAGCCACTCTCTCTAAGAGGGTGTGTGTGGGGAATTAGAAGGGGGAGGGGGAAGGGGAGAGGAGGAAAAAGAAACTCATAGAAACCCCCACATCTCACAAGGTGGGATAAGGATAGTTTACAGGGACAGCAGAGAAAGAGTGATACAAAAAGAATGAGACTTTATAGCAAAATATACACAACTAGTGACACACAATGCAGCTTCTCAATGAACCACACAACTTAGGCCATACAGCTCAGAGCCACCCTGAAGCTGGACTGTCCCAAAGCCATGTGTCCTGGAACCGTGCACTTTTTCCCCCACCAGCCCCCTTTATGGTGAGTTATGACATAATTTCGATGGAATACCCTCTTTGCCCAGTTTGGGTCACCTGTTCTGGCTGCATCCCCTCCCAGCTTTCTTGGGCGCCCCTTACTTTCTTATTAGTAGGGCAATATGAACAATTGAAAAGTCCTTGACTGCTTGGCAACAACTAAAAACCTCAGTTTGTTATCAGCACTGCTCTCATCCCAACTCCCAAACACAGCATTCCACTAGCTGTTCGAAAGAAAATTCACTCCATCCTAGTTGAAATGAGGACACTTGGGAAGCCTTTTTCACTGACTGACTCTTACTAAAGAACTTTTCCTAATGTCCAATCCGAACTTCCCCTGACACAGCTTCATTCTATTTCCTTGTGTCTTATCTTTGGGCACCAGAGAGAGATTTGTGAAATTCCCTTCTGCTATTCCCCTTGGGGAAGTTGTAGACTGTGGATGAGGCCACCCCTCAGCCTTCTCTTCTCCAATCTGAACAAGCTAAGTGATCTCAGCCACTCCTTTTAAGTCTTGGCCTTGAAACCTTTCGGCAACTTGGTCACGCTCCTTTGGACACACTCTAAGAATTTGATATGCTTCTTGTATTGTGACACTTAGAATGACACACAATACCTGAGGTGGGGCTCCACCAGTGCGGTATAGACTGAGAAGAAAGGGTGGAAGATGATGCTATAACCATGGTTCATGTATCAAAGAAGTAGAATCTGTTGCAGATCCTTACTTTCTCCCATAAAATGGGGGTGTGGGGTGGGTGTGATAATATTATTAACAGGAGAGTAAACAAACAGGGTCTCAATGGAGTTGTGATTTTTGTTTTTATTTTACAAATTCCCAAATCTTGTTAAGGTTTATGATGCCACCTGAAAATATTTTCTACCCTTTTCTTATTTTAATTTATTTTAATTTCAAAGTTTAAACTTTTAAGATACTTTTATCAGTAACAACTTATGTGGGTTAGATATCACTGCTCTGTTGCTTTTTTTTATTTTTAATAAAATGCTTCCATCAATAGATCTGCATGCATCTTCAATAAGATTTTTTTAATAAATCTAATAGAATTTTACTTTTTGCTGAAGTCTTTGTTTCATATAGAATGCAAACTTTTGATCTGAGTATGCCTGACAAAATCAATAGCAGGATTCTGCAAGACAAGGCATTCCTTCAAAGCATTTCTTTTGCTATGTCTGGATGATGATACAATGCAGAACAACTGGCTTACCAGCCTTTGGGTTCCATGGCTTTAATAACGCCATCCAGCTAACAAGAAGGATTTATTAAATTGTTCATGCATCAGGAGAAAGCACATAGCTTGATAAATAAATAAAGTTTCAGGTTGTTGTTTTCCTTGATGTGTAAAGTTCACAGACGTTCATTTCTCCAATGGAGGACTGGCATCAGGATTAAAGCTCAATGTATGCTATATTATTCAGCTAGAGGTAGAAATGCAGGTGAGTGGTATCACGCAGAAACAAATATTGAACAAGTAAGTTAGCTCTGAGTTATTTAGAAGGCTTATGTTATGTGCATATTGGGGATTTTTGAAAGAAATATGAGTTGGAAAAAAACATTTGTTGATGCTCTCAATCTGCTCCCTGGCTGACACACAAAATGTAGTGAAAGATCACTTTTGGAAATAGTTCCTACAGGTACATAATACTGCAAATACTTTGTGGTCTATGAACTTGAAGGAGACATTAAGGATCTTATTTTATCACAGCAAATTAAGGGAAGAACTTAGATTTTTCTCTTCCAAAGGCTCTAATAAGAATCCCTCAGATGCCAGTGTCTCACAAGAGGGATGAATTTCAGAGACAGAGATTGTTATATGATGAGTTTTGACTGTGAGGCCAGAAAGGAGTATTGAGTGGATATTAAAGTGTTCTGAGATATTTTCATTTTGAACAAGTATAATTTTTTAGAGAATTTAATTGCTGGCCACAGTAGATGCATATATTTTCCCAAAACCAGAACACTGTCTAGAGATCAAAGCAAAGTATGCAAAGAACACACAAGAAAACCAGCTTTATTAGCTAACAAGGGTCTTAAAAGGCTTCTGAGAGACTCATCTGTAGGTAAATGACAATGGCAGGGATTACTCTTCCCTCCAAGATAAAAAGAAAGTTGAATTAAAGATGCATAAATGTATTATGAGGTACCTATGTTTGCCTGAACTTGATTCCATAGCCACATATTCACCACCTGGAGGGAGCTGTTGCAATAAGATCGTGATACTTTACAGAACCAATGTATCAGTTTTACTGGTAATATAATATCTGCAGTGCTGACTACCTAAGTTTTGTAGCCCTACCTTTGATCAGTAAGATAAGGTATCAGTGCTACAAAGAAGCATATGTATCGCCTGTTTTTGAAACTGTATCTTATGTTACCCAAATCATCTAATCTGCAGCCAAGGCTCAGATGCTCACAGATGCTCAGGCACATAAGGTAGTAGTGAATCTCCCTGAATCTTGAGTCCCTGTCAGATACCTGTAAGACTATCCCTTTTCCTCTTGTGTATCATGTGGGTCACCCTCTGATGAACCCAGTTCTCCCAAGGTACTGTCTAGAGAGGTTAGCAGGGCTGGGGCTTTGAAGGTTCCTCTAACCAACTGGCTCGTAAGTTATTTACTGAATCAACATGTTTAAACCTGAAAACCATCAGTGGCACTTCTGCTCTGGCATCCTTCCAGCTTTTTTTTTGAATCCTATCATATTAATGGGCTTTTCAAATACAAAAATCAAATCTCAAGACAGTTTGTTAATAATTTCATATTGTCTGGGGCTGGCTCTTATTCTATTTGACAATCCAGGAGAAAATGTTTTTCATATAATACAAGAATAAAAGACTCCTTTTAGAAATCACTGATTTATAAACTGTAATTGTTTATTGTATTATTGGTTTTGCTCCTTCTACTGTAGAATTTATTTCTCAATGTCCTTATGCAGTCAGGCTTCCTATGCCTTTTTGATCTTCGGCAATAAATGCAAGATTTACCTGTGATATCAAAATTCTGGTAAATTCATATGGAATTAAGATGGCTGTGGTGTTTTCGTACAGAATCTGGTCAATTCTTTTTGAGAAGAAGTAGAAACATCACACATGACAATCTGAGCACTTTGGCAGACACTCTCTAACTCGAACTCTGACAACGCATGAAAACTGTCAAAGTATTGTCTCTGTTTACTTTTAAACTAGAAGTGACTTAAAATACAGTTTCATCCTTAGAACCAGTTATCTGGTTGGCAGCTCAGAACGTTCTTTGAGAATTGGTATATTTATTAAGATCAGGCCCTTTTGAATCTCTGTACTTCTGCCATATCAGTCAAGACTTAGATGGCCCATATTTACAGCTCTCTTTGAGATGCAGCATAGAAAGCTTTAACATCCTGCTGCTGGTTTTCCATTAAAGCACAAAGCACTATAGCTCTTGGCCGCCTTTCTGATGTTAGTTTGCTTGCAGGGTTGTCTTGCATCCACCTGGCTGATCTTTTCAGAACTCTCCTTCCGTCAGAGTGAATGGAAGTAATATTTTCTATAATTGGCTTTTCTTGGAAAAGAGGGGCCCATTTCTCAGTGATAATAAATGATGTTAATCTTCTGAGTCCTCCCATAATACACAGCACCTTCTTTTAAGAAAAGCAAAAAATAATAATTCAGGAAAAATAATTAGATGTGAAATTGCTTCTCAGCATTTCTGTTTCCACGAAAACCTCTCACCCTTAGTTTTTCTATGGGACATATCTAATTTAATCATCAGCTGTCACTAAGTAATTGAATACCCTTGAGTTTGAACTGCTACAGAGCCAATGATACATGTCTGTTCCTGTTATTTTTGGCTTCAGAAAGAGATGGCTTATGTGTAATTGCTCTAGGTCATTCAGCATTCAAACTCACTTTGTTTGCCAGCTATATGTGTGCCCATAGCTGCATATACGTATACACATACACATAAGCATACATTAACATGGTGAAATCAATGATACTGGACCATAGTGTGATATTTTCTATTCTGGTTAGACATTCACTGAATAACTCATTTATATCAGAAAGCAAAAAACTCTAAAGTCTGATATGTCTGAAGGCCACTTTATCATTACTTTCTTTGCCTTCCTTATGCTTCATTGCTTATCACTATTCAGAGTTTAGATGTCAAAACCCTTATTAAGCTTGCAACCTTGTTGGAGTCTTCAAAACATTTCTCTACTGATTTCCAGCTGTCTCCATAATCATGTACCTGTTCTTTTGTTATGGCATCCATAGTTTATTTCAAATTTCTTTTTCCTCTTCTGATATTTCTTGGAATGACCTTCAGATTTAGTATCACAGAACTGAAAGGGACCTCCTATTCCATAAGTAGTCTCTGGCCTTGCAGGTGATAAGATCAGATGAACACTGGTTGAGATTCACTCCTCCTTCTTTTCAAGAAGTCTTTTAGTAGAAATAGGTCCTCCTCTACAGTATGTTCAAGTCCCTTAGCACAGTTTCCTTGAAAAGAAACAGGCATGTAAAAAAAAAATAAATATATATACATATATATATATATAAAATGCACACATGAGCATGCATGCAAGGCAGTTCAAGAAATAAATACATATAATAGCACTCAAAATACATTGCATCATACTGAGAAATGGCTACAGATTCCTCCTGACACTCTTACTTCAGCTCACATTTGGACGTGAAATCTAGTGCTATGTCTGAAGCTTGAAGAGGTTAGAGATTTCAAGTTTTCTGGGAGGAAATAGACCCCTACATTTCATGACTGACAGAAACAAGAGTGTCTTCTGGCTTGAGGACCAGCAGGAGATTTCCAGCTCCTAATTTCCTCACAATTTTTGCTGCTCTCCCACCCTGCTGCTACTCATATTTTGCCCATTTATTCATAGTATTTCAGGAGATACTTCTAAGTATTAAATACATGACAATGTAGAACAGAACTTCTGCAAGCCTCTTAATCTGTTTTTCGGTTTGGGTTTTTTTTGTTGTTTCTTTTTAACAGTTGTATTATGTTCCTTTCCTATAATTTTCCGAAATGTACATTTCATTCCCAGGTGAGCATACCTTAGTGTTGAAAGAGAAGGGATGAAATTGCCCTCAAGGTTTTTCTTTCATCCACAGAGGCATAAGGGAGTATCAGAACCCACCCCTTTAATCCCCAAATCCTTCTACATTGAGAGTAACTAGCTGAAGCCCCCTCACAGGAAAGGAGAATTACAATAAGACAGGCCTTGTTACCTGTGCTGAAGACTTAAGCTTATATTGCTTTTACTGTTGAGCAACTGTGTATGAATCTGCAAAATACTTATTACAGGCAATTTTATGTACTTGACAGAACTGTATAAAAGCAATCAAATGTAGTTTTTAATAAATATTCACTCTCCAATGGTGACAGCTTTAGTTAATAATAATGCTAAATTTCTTTCTTCATACTATGGAAGAATCAATTACAAATACATATTATGTTCCTTGATTGCATCTAAAACTGTAATCAACAGTAATCAACAGTACTAAAGTGTGTACAAATAAAAAGACAGAACTGTTTTAAGAAAAGAAAAAAACCACCAAAGCCAAGTTTTAGTTACAGCTCCACAATAAGTTTTCACATATTAATTCAAAATACTATAGTACACATTTGTACTGGGAGTTTAAAATTATGCTGCTAACTGTTGTGATGCTTTTACTTAGATCTGGACTACAGCAGAAGATAAATATGGAGCTGAGGAATAGAGTGACATAACAGAAGTGATACCAGGTGAAAGGCCTGAATAAAAATTCTGGGACAGAATCTGACCTTGACCTTGATGGTTTTGACCATCCTCAGGTGAATCAGCATTGCTCAATGATTTCCAGTTGTGTAATGTCTTTTGATTCTGTCTGAATCTTTCAAAAAGCCTTGCCTATCAAGGAGTTAATTGAAAAAGCTGAAGTTACAGTGCAAAGATTTAATGTTCTAATGAAGTAAGTCATCAGCTGATACCCTAACTGTCTGAAGTATTCATCTACCTGAACGCTATGAAAAAGTTCTATTCATTCCCACAATTGTTCATTTTTTCCAAATCTTAGCCACAGTAATAATTCATTTGGAAGAACCCTGAGACAAACATTATTAAAATCACTTGATCCATTTACTATGCTGTTGAAAAATCAACAGGAGCATTGTTTGAGGTAACATTTTCTTTTCAGTAGCATGAGTTAGGTTAGGGAATTTTTATAGAAGCCTGACTACATAAGGACATTGAGAAATAAATTCTACAGTAGAAGGAGCAAAAACAATAATAACTGTGGTCTGTGTGAATAATTATTTTTTCTGGTGAGTTGTCTGAAAGAAAAATCTGATCAGATAAGACAAAATTATTTTTCCTCTTCAAATAAATACTAAAAAGAAAAAAAGACCACGACCACTGCATAAAAATTAAAAGCTGATACATGTATTTGAGTGATTCTAAACCTGAACATTCCCATTTCATTTCACATAACTTTGGCAAAGCGAAGAAATGGAAATGAAAAGATAGACTTAGCAAACACCCACTAAACTAGGCAGGGGAAGAAACTGCCCCTCAGTTTTTACTCAAGGACACTCAGCTACGGCGTGCATAGCTCAAGTTTAATTTTCTCCTTTGCCTCAGGAGGTATAACTTTCCAGGCAGTACACCTCAGCTGCAAAAGAACTTGCTGAGCTGAGAAGCTACTCTCCATCTTTCACTGTTAGGCAGGTCAATGTGGTCTAAAATATTTACAAGTTGTTTTGATCAGTGACTGGAAGCTAACAAAGTGTTATCCCTTGCTATCTCTTCACTTAAATCCCTTGAGTGACATCCAGCATAGATCTTCTGATTCTCTTTCTCTCTCTAACTGAATTAGACTTCAATTATTCCATGCAAGGTGGAAAAATTCAAGAATAAGGAGTGAATCAGGCATGGCTTCATAGCTCAGTCACTACTAGTATGTGAGAATTTAATTCAAATGTCTCTCAGCTTTAAGCAGAGAAGGGCTTCAGCTAGAGGGCAGTCAGTTTTTATGAGAGCCTTCTAGTTCTGGCTTAGAAGACATCCAAAGGAGAGACTCCCTCAGTCTCTCCTGGTGGATGCCCTATAAGATGAAAGAGACAGGTTCATATTCATTTTGGCAAAAGAAAAATGTGAAATGGGATTTCTCTTGAGTATTCAAAAGATTCAACAGTCAGAGAGGGTGGGAGGGCCTACACACTTCATGTTGGTCATATAAATGCAATCTTGATAAAAGGAAACTATATAAATAGTGAGCATGCACATAGAATGAGGAGGCCAGGCCAAACAACATTAACTTTCAAGAAAACCTCTGCAACAGAGACTTGAAATAATAGAGCTTATTTCAGCCTGTATCTTCCTCAGTATTTAGCATTACATTCTTGTCCTATTCTTTGTTTTTCCTCAAGGTCAGTATTCTGTTTTGTATAAACACCTGAGTTATGACCATTTCTCATAGAGAAATCTCAAATGGGTATTTTGAAAATGAAACGCTTGTCGGACACACCTTTTGAGACAGTGGCTCCCAACCAAGCAACACACAATCAAAGGGAATCTTCCATAAAATTGAGAAGATTTTTGAATGAGGTCATATTCATTTTATGGTAAGGGAACTCATGAAAATCACTACAACAGTGTCTTGTATTATAAATAGCTTCCATACTTATATGTAATATAAATATATACAGATGCTTACAAATTATTTAATTTAAACTATTCTTGCAGATGTAGAAGCTCAATAAATCAAGAAAACAAGCATATATCACCAAAGTGACAAAGGCAGAAAGTAAACTCTCAACATTACATAATTAAAGAGCCTTCACTCAGAAAAAGGTGGATGTTGTGTGTGTGTGTGTGTACACTACCTCTAATGCTGGCTAAACACTATATTTCTTTAAAAACTGTTCCATGAAAACTGATATTAATGTCTATTAATCTGAACCAGTACAGCTAGGCTTTATTCCCTACAGACTTGCCCTAGAATAAAAATAATTGAATTAACTTCCTGGAAAGTTTCAATAGTAGCTTCATACCTATTTTAGTCCCTATTGTTTATATCCATCTGTTCTCACAGTGAATCAATATTTAATTTTCAATTTACTAAATTCAGACTTCAAAAACCTATATATTTTTCATCAGGAACACTGCAGAAAGTCTGAACCCCTCCTCCTAAAAACAAACAAAAAATAAGGATTGGGAAATGCTTGATCAGAAAATGTTATTCCCATTAAAAGAGAAACATAAAAAATGCCCCTGCTTCATATAACAGGACACTAGCAAATTACAATATTTCCAGCTTGCTAGAGCTAGACTTATAGTTGCAAGATAATTTCACACTGGATTCTTAATTTGGCATTTTTTCCCTAAAGGGTTTATAACTGTCTTGTTCTTTAAAGCATACCAAAAAGACAGATTTTATAAAGCTGTCAATAGAAGGAAGGATCAACAGATGCAGATGGAAGATGGATTTTTCTTTCTGGATTGCAAACTTTTATGATTTATGTGAAAAAAAGTGGGGCCAATGCCATTTTCCACATAGAGATACATATCTATATTTGTACATTTCTGCGTTTTTACTTTTATGTTCCTTGTTTGTTTTTATATACCTGGAAAAACATCATATCAGATTCAGTGAAAGGGCAATCCGTCTAAAATGTAATTTTCCTATTTAAAGCAGAGCCACCTCTTGACATTATTTACAATAATATGATGTCGGTTTAAGGAAATGACAGCTGTAGCAGCCAGGGCTTGTCTCTCTCTTTCATTATGAGTAGGGCAACCAGAACATCTCTCATCGTGGTACATTTGTTCATACATGCCTCTGAATAATTGAGTGAATTTTCCTTTGACTCTTGGTGACACTGTATTAAGTCCTCCTAATAATTCTTCCACCTCTAAGGCAACTTGTCCTGATTTTCTGAAAATTTAGGACAAAAAGATAGACTGTAAACAGCTGAGTCTAAGTTGAAATGTCATTTTGTCACACACATCGTAAAAGATCCTGTTTGAAGAAATTGTGCTACAGAAAAGCAACATCTCTAAGCCAGCAATAAAACACAAAACTGCTGTTTCTACATATATTTAGTATATATCACATATATACTGCAAGCATAGGGATTTGATTTTTTTTGTGGGTGAACTTGTTGAAGAGTATGGAGCTCAGTTAGATAGATCTCTAACACCAATAAAATTACTTGCCCCAAGTTAGCAATTTCAGCCTGAAATGAGTCAGCTCATTTGAAAAAGAAAAAGAAAATTAAAGGCCTGCATCTCTCTTGCCTAGGCGTTCAGCACACACCCCTGAAAAACTCTCTGTAGTCAAAAATGAGGCCTTCAGCACAATAAGCTTTCCCTTTTCTTCATTTGTAACTTTTGCTTGCACTGCCAGAACAGTTCCTTTCTCTCTCTTCCAAGGCAGTCACAAGGGCAGATTAATTATTCTGGCTCCAGGTTTCAGATTTTTAACATTCAATAGTGCAGCATAATTAACGCAGGTGGTATTTACACATCATTAGATTTTATAAAGGTTTTACCTCTCTCCTCAAGCTACCATCCAGCTTATTTATATGAATGATATCCCTTGCTGCCCCTCTTTGGTTCTGGGTGTCCTGAATCTGTTTAGCTTTGTAAAACCCCTCTCTGCAAAGCACTCACTGTCATTTATTAACACCCATTTTCAGTCTTTCTTCCCCACCTGGAGTTTGACTTTGAGATCCCATACAGGTCTTGGTGGTCTCCTCTCACCTTGTTCCTTGTGCTTTCATATTCCATCACTACACATATTTTCCAAAGAAACTCTGAGTCACGAGATGTGCAGGGATCTCAAGAGATCACTGGGTCCGTGTCCTTTCCTCAAGTTCAGCAACACCCAGACAGCCTCAGCTGGGTGCTTTTTGTAGAAACAAAGTGATTTTCCTGATTTTTTTTTGTTAGGATTTATTCCAGGTATCTTGAGCTTTGGTAGGAGAAAGTGGTAGCAAAATGGATCTAAATAGGTCCAAATTCACCACAAGGACTGAAAACACTGGCAAAGAACACTCTCTGTTAAAAAAGAACAATAAAATAAGCTGTCTCCCAGAAGATGACCAGAAGGAACAGTTCCTTTCCTGTGATGTTTAGCCTTCTGACAGGCAAGTTTTTTTCCCAGTCCACCACACCAACTTTGTCACTTCTCTTGAAAACATCATTCTTTTTCTGTTTTTTTTTCTTTGACTGAAGATAAGCTGAACATCCTCGCCATCAAGGTCCTTTGCGGATATCTCCGCATTACCTATAGGACCTTTGATTCTTGCTGGATGATAAACTCTTACTTCCAGTCAGCCTGAGAAGTTAACTTCTCTCTACCATTTGTTAAACTGGAAAAAAAAAAAACCCAAACAAAAACAAAACCATTTTGATCCTTTTATACAAACTTATACTGCAGATTAATTTATCTTAACATCTGCAAAGCTGTTTAGTAGCCTCTTGCCACAGCAACAATATTTAAATTACAAGTATCTTGGTACAGATACTGGCCTTAACTCTGAGAGCAAGGCTTGTATCATGAGCAATTGTTTAACTCCTCTTGCCTGGTTCATCTGTGGCCTGGAAAAAACTTTGAGGGTAGAGATTGTACCTTTTTGTTCTACAATACCTAGACACAATAAAAGTCATGAACCATTATTACTTCTAGTTTACCAAGCTCTCATAAAGTCTAGAGAAGAATCTATTTATAACCATCAGATATATGTTTATATGTGTCTATTCCCATGTCTAACTAGTCTATGTTAATATCGATATTTAAAATTAATATGAAAGACAAGCAAGGTGGTAGAGATTTCAAATTCTACAGGAAATCTGAATCTGAGCTGAGGTCATTTAATCAGTATGATCAGGTTTAATATTGAAGAAAAATTCAGATGTGTTATTTTCTTAGTATGTGTCATTTTCTTAATATTTCAAATAGAGCAATGAAAGTCCAACCTAAAAAGAAAAAATTAATCCTCACATTGATTTTTTGATAAACTCAAAGTTTATTTTCTTAACACAAACATCAAAGGGTGGAAACTTCTGCAGTAGAAAAAAGTTCTCCGATTTTTTCTATTTAGCATAAAACCAACTAACTGAATACTTTGAAATCTACACTTCAATATATTTTCAGTGCTTTTACAGTGCTGCTTTTGCAAGGGTTCTAAAATACCCTAAGGTATCTACTGGACTGGGCAGCTTATCCAATCTTATGTGTGTCTGAGGCAATCAAATGAAATAGCTACTGGGAAATATTGATAGACTGGATGGATATTCTTGAGGTTGAAAGCCAGCAGTCCTAACTCTGCTTAGTCAAAGTGGAACATAAAACTTTTCAAGAAAAAACATAACATTGTCTTGGGTCTTGGTGCACAAGATCAGAAATAGGGAAATTATTACAGCTTATCCAATATTTGCTTCGAACCTTAAGAGTGGAAAGAAAAAGGGTAACTCTGTGACTGACCTGTGTCATTGAAAAAAGAGTTATATAAGCCAATAAATTGATGCATACTTTTTCCCTTAAGGCAGAAAAAGTAACCATGTCCTAGAAGATACCATGAAGTCACAGCTCCCGTAAGTCAATAACCTGAAAGGGTAACTGAGCCTGGAAGTGCAGGCTAGCACTGAGCAATGACTATTTGTGACAGACAAGGGATCTATATACATTGTTCCTTTTCAGATATCAGTACAGTTATTGTACACTATATATTTTGTTCAAAATATTGTGAGAACAAGGAGCCGAGGGGAAGACTGTATTTATACCACGGTCCTAGCCTCTGAGTCACACCATTCAGCCTTTTCAACTGAAACAGCCTAGCTTGCAAAGAAATCTTGTGAAGGGTCTGTTTGGTTATGAGCTTTTTTCTTTAATCTGACTCAATACAGTGGTTGCAAACTCTTTCCCTGCATGACAGACTTTTTCTGTCCCAGCCTATTGCTTTGTGTTTTAATAAAATATAGCATGGGAGATTGAAAGCCTTTGGGTTTTTAGATAGTACCTCTAACAAGAAAAAAAATTTAAAATTTAAGTCCTTTCATACAGATACATTTTTAAAAAGACGAGAAATTAGAAAGTATCTCTCATGCAAAATATTTATTAGTTACATATGGCCATGATGTACAATCAATATGAAGGAGCAATCCCTACTGAAGTCACTGTAAAGTTCAGCTGAAAAAAAATAATCAATCAGATGTGATTGCGTTAAAATATTAATGCATAACCAAAGTTTTCTTTTAATCTAAAAAGATCTTTGATTCTTAGATGAAGAAGAAAAAATACTAATGGAAATGAAGTATTGATTAACAAAAATACTCAATGAATACTTTATATACCACTTTTCATTCATAGATCCACCATCATTTTACAAGCAAAGCAATTAGCACAAAACATGATTTTGCAGGCAAACTCCTCCTCCTGAACCTTGCAAGGAAGGCTCAGGGCTTCATCAAAGCCTGCTCTCCATCCAGAGCCTGGCTTCACAGCCATAAATGTGCACTGTTGGCAGTGGCAGCAGCGTAACCCTATTCATCTGTCTCTCCTGGGTGCAACTGAGCATCAGCACAAATCAATCTTCTTTGCGGTTTTTCCTGCAGAGCCAGGCACTGACATAGCTGAAGCATTGGCATAGTTTGTGATAGGCTTTGTTACAGGGTTGGAGACAGACAGCTGAGGCTGGTGACTTCTTAAATCACCCTATCAAAATTCAGTAGAAGTCATTTGCCTGAGCCCTGAAACACTGAAGTGAAATATTTTGGCCAGCATCCCATTACAGATCATTTGAGGAGCTGAGAAGAAAATTATGATCTCCTCACCCCCAAACTTACATTCTGCAGCACAAAATATCCTCTATAAACTGAATGCTTCTTTCATTAGACTCAGCTGAGAAAATCCACACACTGCAGCCTCCATCAATTAAACTAATTGAAGCAGTAGGTTTAGCCTAGTTCCTCATTCATGACTGCTGAGCAATTGTTGGAAAAAATCAGCCCTCCAGCTTGAAAAACCTTACTTAATGTTTTAAAAAAAGGGTAGAGGGGGCTGTTAAAGAAAGCCTTTAGAGACATCTGAAGGTAAATGTCTGAAAAGAATAGAATAGGCTATAGTTGCAGAGTCACCGTGCTGTCAGGCAGACTAAATAATGTGCTGGAAGAAGCTTACAGGAGGTTCAGGACTCCATTGTGATAAATTCTGTCACCTAATTGATGAGAGATTTGGGGTGGTTTTCTTGCCTTTGAAGGAATTCAGCCAAAACTGTTTATTATTACATCTTCTCTGCCTGAGAGGGCTGATCCTCAAGTTGAAGAGTAGTTCTAGAAGGGGTATTGTTTAGAGTTATTTTCCCGCTTGAAGCAAAGCATATCATGTCAGGTGACAGGGGTGCAGGTTCCTAGGTGAAGTATGTGTATAACCACTTAAAACATGTGCATTACTTCTGTGCTATACTAGTATTACCTAAATTTAAAAATAATCAGATTATTTTTTCTGAAACTGTGACGTATGTCACGTGACTGCACAGTTCTTCACTCTGTTTGGATTAATGTTGAGGAAAGTCTGTTTTTCTCAAGGATACAATGAATTAATGCATCTTTTTGTCTTTTCTATTCTCAGATCTGGGTGTTGATATGTGGAGCTTTTAGGAGCTCTTTGTAAAATAATCAGAAGAGATTTCAAGCCAGGTCCCCAAAGCAGAGAAACAACTGTATTGCTTTGGCACACACGTCTGTTTTTTCTGATGCAGCAAACATATGAATTGATTTGTCTTTCAGATTTATTAAATGATTTGATAACCCATCCTACCAAATTAAACAGTCTTTTTCATTTTAGTACAAGTTCATTTGATCGTTTCAGCAGAGTACAAAATTGTGCCTTTAGGCACAGCCTGTTGCAAGAAGCCATGCGAAGATGCATTGCCTTGTGGGGCTGAAAAAGATGCTTCCTTCCTTGCTGTGTTATCTCCCCAAGCAGCCTGGTTGCACTTAGAGGAAAATAATTGATACATATTTTTAGATGACTGCAGTATATTCAGATTTCACTACTAAGACAATTTACTGGAAATTGAGGGGTATAGATATAGGTTTGTTTCTGAGCCTTAATTGGCAGGATTCTTACAGGATGGTAATCAACAGTTCTCTCCCAAGAGCAAGGTTTTCTGCTCTGCTTGGCCCTGATATGAACTGTGTGAAGTTGCCAAGTCTTTACTTGCAGATGTATCACTGAGTCCTTACAGGAGAACTGGAAGAGTGAAAATAAGAAAATTCATGGGTTGGGATAGGCAGGCAGGCAGGCGTTCAGCCATGCTCAGGAAAGCAGGGCAGCATCACATGAAACAGCACTTGGGAAGACAAATTTCATAATTTCAAATGTCGTCCCCTTCTTTCTTCTCCTTCAGCTCTATATGCAGAGCATGACATCATATGGTCTGGAATACCCCTTTGGTCAGTTGGGGTCAGCTGCCTTGGCTGTGTCTGTTCTCAACCTCTTACCCACCCTCAGCCTTCTTGCTGGTGGGGGGCTGTGACAAGCAGAAAAGGCCTTGGCTCTGTGTGAGCCCTGCTCAACAATAACTACACCATCTGGTCTTTACCAATGCTGTTTCCAGCACAAATCCAAAACACAGCCCCATAATAGCTACCATGAAGAATATTAACTCTATCCCAGTCAAACCCACGGAAGAGTAAAAGATAAATTCACATCAACATTTAGGATCTTAAACAGAGAATTAATTTACTTTAGGCTTTGCTTGAACAACCCAGATTAGCTGCTCATTCAGATTTTACCTTTAAGAAACCTCATATGATTCCTGAAAAAGTTTTCCCTCTGTCAAGATCATGTTATTTTGAGCTCACTTAAGAGGACAGTTTTGAGTTCTGCAGCTTGCTATCATTAAAAGGAGGATTAGACACCCTATTTTTGATCATGGTCAAAAATCAACCAACAACCACCTTTGCGTGATGTTCCAGGAGTTTTCCTCTCCAGCAAGTTACAGCAAAAAAAGCTCTTTCTCTTTGCCATCACTTTCCCTCTTCCTGCTTTCCTCTTTCTTCTTCCTCCACTGGACTGTCTACAATCTCTGTATCAAATATTTTACTTTTTTTATATGACAGTCACCCATCTTGCTGTTAACAACAATAACAACAGCTATTCTCATTATGACATGAAAACTTTTTTTGGTAGTGAATATTTAGTATTTCATATGCTGGATAAATTCAGTGCAAAAACTTAATGGAAAATCAAAACAAAGATTTATAAAGGATCCAAAATTGTTATTCACAGAGGTAAAATGTCTCCTATGGCCCTACAAAGGTCACCTTGAAACTCAGAGAAGCAGTTGCATGGCCACGTGAAATTGGCAGTTAGAAAATTAATTCCACAGTCAAGATACAAGACTAAATTAATATGTTATTGAAGATATATTTAAGATTTCATTTACTACTCTGAGAAATAATTTGTCATTCCTATTGGTAACCACCACACAGGGCTTATTCCTGATGTAACAAAACTCCTTCTGCTCCTCACCCGCAACATTACCAGTAACAGCCCTGCTTCCACCAAGCCTTTACCACAACGGTACCTCATTTTCAGATCATTCTTAAATAAGAACGTACCAGATCTTGCTCATTTATCTTGCTCAGTAACATAAATGTAGCTTTATAGATTTTGATGGAGCTACTTGCCTTTAAGGTGCTTTGTTAAATGTTTCTCAAGTCTAGTCCAGTTGGGCTGTACATACTTCCCTTAGGTACAACAGAAAATAATATATAAGGGCTGAAAGGTTAAAATCATATCTGTTTCTGTTTTAATTACCTATTGTAGTCATAATATACAAGCTGGAAATGATAAAATTTAACTTAATTTGCAGATAGATAGCCTGCCCTGCTGAAGGAATTACTTGAATCACATTGAGTTTTGGGGGAAAGAGATGCAAATTCTGCAAACTCTGAAGTTACAATAATTTAAAAAATTTGTCATCCACTTCAGTGAGAGCAAGCAGGACATAACTGCAAAACTGTAGGCACTTTCTGGATGTTTTCTAGTCTAGTCTAACAGAGAAGATGACATATTGTTTCTGGCCTGTTTAGGGTTTGTTGGGGTTTTTTTGATTGTATATGCTGTATATTGTGGTCTTATGTTCCTAAATGTATTTTTCCCAAATTCTAACTCTGTTCAAAGATGTCATTTATAAGTAAATGCTTTATGTGAAAAACATATTGTCTAAGTGTACGCACATACTGACCAGCAGTTGTGCAAGGTGGCACTGAAGCAAGCCTGAGATTTCTGGTTACTTGGTTCCTTTCCTGGCTCGCACACATTGTGTAAAGAACAACTTTTCAGAAGTAGCTACTTGGCTTAGGAGTTTAAGTTCCATTTTCAAAAACTACTTATGCACTTAAGAACTCTTAGTCTCAGTGACTTATAATGTCACTTGGGCTCTAAGTCCATTTGGAAAAATGCATCTGAGTGCTTTTGAAAATCGCAGCTAAAGCCACTTATCTCAGCAAAAGCTGCAATTGAGGCTGGGAGGAAAAAAATCAGGTATTCTAGGAAGAGATGAATGAGAATATCACACAAGATAAAAGAAAGCATATGAGCCAAAAATTAGGTATAAAAAGCATCTCAATCAATTAGAGGAACTAAACGCAGAGTAACTGAAAGGAGGAAAAGATGTTGTGTTGCCGCTACTGATTGGAACTGGCACTGTATTTTTTCAGATGCTTTTCTTTTTTAATTTTCAAATCCTAATTTTCTCTTCACGCTGACAAATTGAACTTGGATATACTGTGCCAGCCAGCTGTTCCATAACTGCAAGCATGGTAAATAGTCCTCTTTAGAAATACAGTATGTTCATTTCTCTCACTTGCTAGACCAGTGCAGTTTCAAGAGAGAAGCTGGGCTAGATGACCTCCAGAGGTCCCTTGAAATCAAAATTTCTATGACTGTAAAACCATCCTTGTCTTGCTGTTAAGTAGGTGTGGAGTATTGGGACATTCTTAGTACTCCATCTCTGATAATGTACCTTAATTTCTCAAAGATTTTGGGAGGGAAAGTATAATAGATTGTATTGTGTGTATCTGCAAAAAACAATGAAGTTATATGCATTTAAAAATGTACTGATTCCTTTTCTTATTAAAAAGAAGAATAGCAACTACACAAATGCTGCTGGAGGTGTTTGGTCTAGAGAAGTTATATCCTCTTTACAGTTAAAAAACACAAACAAACAGACACACACACACACACACAAAAAAAAGTCAAGAATCTTAAATGGCAATAGGAAAGAACTTGATGGAATGATGGAAAATATGTCTTGCACAGCACCGAAGAGGAGGGGAAGCAGCACCTCTGTCACTCAGAGCTGAAAGAGCAGGAAAAGAAATGGTTTCCTTTCCATCCAGAACCACACTGAGCTTCTGAAATGTGTAATACTACCTATGGACTTTTCTGTGGAATTTTTGGTTGGCTTTGTAGCATGGTACTTGCTAGGAAAGGTCAACAAGGTGAAAAAGACAATATGTGTGAATTGATGAAAGAGAAATGACTACAATTTGCATGTAGAAAATGCAGAAAATCAATTGGACATGTGTGTCTGGTCATGAAATTAAGACAACTATATGCAGAATCAGAGACATCTCTGTTGTATTCCTATGAAAGCATTACCAGATATTACACTAGGGATTGGCATGGTTACAAGTTTCTTAAACTGATCCAGAAAAAAAAATTTTTACTCGAGCCACATCCATTTGCTGAATTCAGCTCATACTTTGTACATCTGAAAGCTCTTAGGTCTTAAATTTAAAATGAACTCTGTACAAATGGAGAATCAGGCTGGAGTTTGTGGATTTTTTTTCCCCTGGTTAATGTGAAAAAATATTTATGTCTTAATGGCCTATTATTCTTCAGGTGTTATAAAGTCTTACATTTAACTGATTTCTGGTGACCCATAAGTGAGCCATCAAACACTGAGAGCATGTGTCAAAAGTTGTCCTGTTTGAATGATGATACTTGGTACCTCCTAGTGCCTTCACAGAAAAACAGGTGAGTTCTGTGTTAAGTGTTGGTTTTCATAGAGTTAATTGGTGATGACTACTCACCGATGACACTTTTCTTTTTCCCTCCCTCTTCCTCCCCCTCCATATTTTTTTTCCTCAGAATCCCATCCAGTAAAATTGATTTTATCCTTTTAATAGCTTCATTTTTCTTTCATTTCTGTAGAGCAACGCAACTATAAAAGCTGATTGGTTCCCAGTTAGTGTAGCCTCTAAGTTAGCGAGGAGATAACAATCCTTCCTATCTTTGTAGGTTTGGCAGAAACAGGAAATTTTCATTTAAAAAGAAAATGCACTTCAGATAAAAAGACTGAAATGTTTTAAGGGTTATTAACTGTGTTTACTTCCCTGTCAGTCGCACTGCAAGTGATAAAAACTCTTTCTGTTCCACAAGCCAGGAGAATAATTCAGCCACAAGACTGTGTGTGTACTGGGGTGGGTATATAAGTGTGTATGTTTATACTGATGTGGGTTTTTTCCCCCACAGGTTAGACTGTACCTTTGCGGGTGCCTGCATGCTTCCCTGCTTGGCAGCCAGTAAGGAGGGACCAGCCCCCACCCTGACAGGATCTGGGCCCTGCAGAGACATGGGGACCCATGCCAGAGGGGATGTGCTTGTGGCCCACAGGCTGGGAGCAGAGGGGGTACTACTTCGGAGCTGGGCAATGGGGGATTTGGGGGATGTTGTGTGCTTCTGGGGATCACTTACAGGGGCTGGGAAGCATGTAGCTGTTTATTAATGCTCTGTAAGCATCTGTTATTATCATTTAACTGCTGTATTGCCAATATTGACCCCGAATATACAGTACACTGATTGCTGGTTAATTATGTGTCATTAATAAGTCAATAAACTTTGATCGTTATTTAAATTAAACAAGATGAACTGGGATGTTTTCCTCCCTGCAGCAGTAGCCACTGCAGAGGAGCCTTGCCGAGGCAGCAGCTGCAGACAAAAACCCAGCTCAGAGCTCAGTGTGTCACAGGCAGGAGCTGGTGGCCCTGCTCCGCTCTGATATTATGCAGAAGCCAGAACAAGCACTGCCTGGCCCATTGGGACAGCAGCAGCCCAGCCTCTGAAGGAATGCAGCTTCTCCCAAAACCCCAAATTACCCTTTTCCCCCATGTTTGCTTCCCAGTCCCCTTGTGCCAGCATCTTTCTGCATGAGTTGCTGAGAGGTGGGCACATTTCCTATTTCTGGGATCCTGGGGTGCATCTGGAGGAGTGTGGCCAGCAGGTCAAAGGAGGTGATCCTCCCCCTCTACTCTGCCCTGGTCAGGCCCCACCTGGAGTATTGTGTCCAGTTCTGGGCTCCCTGGTATAAAAAGGACAGGGATCTCCTGGAAAGAGTCCAGAGAAGGGCTACAAAGATGATTAGGGGCCTGGAGCATCTCCCCTATGAGGAAAGGCTGAGAAAATTGGGACTGTTCAGCCTTGAGAAGAGAAGACAAAGGGGGGACCTAATTAATGTTTATAATTATCTTAAGCATGGGATGCAGGGAGAATCAGCCAGCCCCTTTTCAGTGGTCTGTGGAGATAAGACAAGGGGCAATGGCTGCAAGTTGGAGCATAGGAAGTTCCACACCAACATGCGGAAAAACTTTTTCACAGTGAGGGTGACAGAGCCCTGGGACAGGCTGCCCAGGGGGGTGGTGGAGTCTCCTTCTCTGGAGATATTCAAGACCCGTCTGGACGCCAATCTGAGTGAAATGTCCTAGGGAGCTGCTTTGGCAGGGGGTTGGACCCAATGATCTCTCGAGGTCCCTTCCAACCCCTACAATTCTATGATTCTATGATTCTATGATTCCTCTCAGTGAGCTAATTTGCATGTCTGAAGTGGAGTTCTAAGCCCCGTCCCCCAAGTTTTTTGATGTGTGACTTGGCTAGGAGAAGATTGCAGTAGCCAATTATAATTCTATTAGTTTACCAAATCTGACTTTTGAGAGGCGTGCAGCAGTGTGTAGGTCCTAGGAAACCTAAGAGCAACTTCTGTTCAACCAAGGTTTGGGCTTAGGTCTGTCTGAGTCCTTTGAAGAATCTCTAAGTCTATGAAGATTTTTGAGGCTAGAAAAGGATTTTCGGCTTGTAAGGACATTATATATCCATTTTTACTTTAATCACAGGTCTACCAAAACAGGTTTGTTGCTGCAATTAAACTTATGGCCTTTTATCCACCTTGACTAGAAGCTGTAGGTAGTGTCAAGACAGCTGTTCTATAAATCATGGATATTCTTTACTAAGCCCAGCTCTTATTTAACTAAACTTTGAGCCCTTGTCTTTGTGAGAAATGGTGTTAAATCCTATCTGATACTTTGATCCCAAAGAAATCCAAATCCATGTTGACTACCCTCTGCCCCTGAAAGTAATATAACAGATCCCCAGCACATGGGGATACATATTTACACCAGAACATGGTGTAACTACTACATTAAATGTATAGACATAGTCAAAAAACAAGATAATAGACTTTCTTAAATGGAAAATTAAAAGAATGGAAGGAAGAAAGAAGTCCTCCTTTTCTCCCACTGCTTTTAAATTGAGCAATGGTTACAGAAATCTCTTTTTAAAAAATGATGGTATTTACTTCTGCATTTTCCAATAGGTGACCTTCTGTTTCTCAGAGACAGCTCAGTGCCTTTCAGCCTGTTCAGGACTGTCTTCCCATGAATGTGAGATGGGCTTGCTATTATCTTAATTGATTCAGTCCCTAAAAAAGTGTCAGTAAGTTTAATATTAATGTAAAGGCATGGCATTGTATGCAGCAGCTATAATTGTTGTATCACTTAACCCCCCATACAGAAAAATCTAAATGAGATGGGTCAGAATTCTAGTAGTCTTAAAATACATTGGCAGTTTCAAGTAAAGTAAACTGATAACAGTAATCCCAAGAGCTCTGTGCTCTTTAATATCTTTATCAATGACCTGGACAAGGGGATTGAGTGCACCCTCAGTAAGTGCACAGATGAGACTAAGTTAGGTGTTGATCTACTGGAGGGTAGGAAGGCCCTACAGAGGGATCTGGACAGACTGGATCAATGAGCCAAGGTCAATGCTATGAGGTTCAACAAGGTCCTGCACTTGAGTCACAACAATCCCCAGCAGCACTACAGGCTTGGGACAGAGTGGCAGGAAAGCTGTCCAGTAGAGAGAGACCTTGGGGATTGATTGACACCCAGCTGAACACGGGCCAGCAGTGTGCCCAGTTGGCCAAGAAGGCCAACAGCATCCTGGCCTGTGTCAAGAACAGGGTAGTAAGCAGGACTAGGGAAGAGATCATCCCCCTCTGCTCAGCTCTAGTGCGGCCTCACCTTGAGTGCTGTGCTCAGTTTGGGGCTCCTCACTGCAGGAAAGACATTGAGGTGCTGGAGTATGTCCAGAGAAGGACGATGAGGCTGGTGAAGGGACTGGAGGACAAATGTTATGAGGAACAGCTGAGGGAACAAGGGCTGTTTAGTCTGGAAAACAGGAGGCTCAGGGCAGGCCAAATCACTCTCTCAGGCTACCTGAAGGGAGGTTATTGAGAGGTGTGGGCTGACCTCTTCTCCCTAGTGACAAGTGATGGGACAAGAGGAAATGGCCTCAAGTTGTGCCAAGATAGGTTTAAATGGGATGTTAGGAAACTTTTCTTCATAGAGATGGTTGTTAGGCATTGGAACGGGCTGCCCAGGGAGGCGGTGGAGTCACCATCCTTGGAGGTATTTAAAAGACAGGTAGATGCAGTGCTTAGGGACATGTTTTAGTGGTGGTTTTGGCAGGTTCTGTCGATTAGAATTGATGATCTAAAAGGTTCCTTCCAACCAAGACAATTCTATGATTCTAATCTATACAACAGTTGATCATGATGGTAAAGACTTGCTTTTGAAGCATGCTGTTCCAATTACTTTTACTACTACAATCTGCTGTTCATAAATATTTGACTGATCACACGAGCAGTAAAGGCTTAGAAGTAAATAACAGCACAGAATTATATCAGAAGATATTGTTCCAAATTTTTCCTTTAAAAGAGGTCAGTCACTTCTTCAGGGACTGGAAAGGGAGCTATGTACTAATCTCTAAACTTGAATATGGAATATTAGCAGAGGATAATTTTTAAGATGCTTTAAGAATATCAACAGATCACTAGGGGTAATGTGAAAGTATGCAATATTTCCCAATTCTACAATAGTAGGACAACCAATGAAAGAGGACATTTAAAGTCAAATTGTCAGTTTTCAGCCAATACTTTTATTAGTATTGCAATGCTTTATGACTGCCTTGCTGCTGTTCCTGCTTGTTCCATATTCGTTTCCAGCTCTTTCATTTCCTCCCATGAAATCACTCCGAAAAAAAACTTCACCGAAAGACATAAATCAAGTTCACTATCTTCCAGTGAAGAATTAGCACATCATAAAACCTCAGACTGCTTCAAACCCAGCAGTCTGGTTTGCATACTCTTCCTTAAAAAATAAAAATTACTATTAACCTCATGCCACACAAGAGTAATGAGCATTTTTAGCATAAATTTTAGTTATAGAAAATCCCGTTTCATTTGAATCTCTGTGTTGTAATAACCTTTTAGCAATGATGCTTGTAAATTTATCTTCCTTCCAATCTATGATTCCTTACAGTATTTCTTATAAATAGGTTTTATAGACTGGAGGAGATGGATATAAGCTCTGTAGTTGTATAACAGTTCTCAACAGTTTGTCAGGAAAAAATGCAAGTATGACAGAAAATGCATACTTAAAAACATAACAATGTTTGGAGATACTTAAATATGACTCAGCAGATAAAGGAAAATTTTTAAGTTCCAGTATGAATTGACCTTTCCTATTGAGAGTGTCATTAGTTCAAAATTGTCATTAACAGTGCTTAAAGAATTGCCTATTACATCCAATTTATTCATCACTGCTTAAAGGAAGAGCTTGCAGACAGAACTAATATAGGAATGTGTACAGCTAATATAGGAAAGACACAGATAGTATAGGAAAGGAATGCCATGGAAGATTTCAGGGACTGCAACTTCTTCCTCCTCAAGGAAGGAGCCCTGAGGTCCTTAGCAATCTTGCTACACACAGTATCTCCACACCACTGTGTGGTCAGAGAAGCGGATATGCCACGTACAGTCATAAGGAGCTACCAAGCACAGTGAAGATAGAGACAACACACTGTGTGCTTGGGTATGGAATTTCTTCTTTTCCTTCTTGAACGCAGCTTTTAAGATGTAGGCAGTTGCATTTGACAGAGCTAAGGCCTTAAACTCACCCATGCTCAGAAATTCATTGCCTGATATAGGAGGGGTGAACTTGGATAGGATGATACATAAAGCATAAATTCTTACTCGTGGCACAGATGAACAGTACTGAATGTGTTGCTTTCATCAGACCAGAGACGAGTACATGGGAGCTTGGAGGCCTCTGTTACTCACCTGTGTACCCAGGTCAAAGCTCAGTAACACTTCAGTAAGCCAGAGTTAGGAAGATCGAGAGCTGTCCTTGGAAAATGACAGCTCCTAGAAAGTTTAAACCAAGTAATATAGCAGTTCAAAAGTGTCATGCTTTTGTCAAGCCTTACTGACAAAGCAAGGTGAAATCTTAGCTGTAACTTTCAACACCATGGAGAAGAGGAAAATTCACTCTGTGGGGTAGAGAAAAATGAAATTGTTGATATAACAAACAAAACCTGAAACTTCTTCACTTTCTTTTAGTGTATAATATACCGTGTGCATTTATACACTCTGTTCTCACTGGGGTTATTACTGGATGAATCACAAGGGGAAACTCAGTAACTTTTTATATTCTTGATATCTCATTTTTCTGATCCTTCTGTTGTATCAACATTTCAGCCGTTATCGTCTTTGTGGATAACGATTTCAAGAGCGATAGCAATTCACAGTGGGATGGATTTTTTTCCCCTTCACTGAAAAATCAAAACAAACCCAGTGTGATCCTAACATTTCCTTCTTCATTGCTCTGGGAGTCAGCCAGACCTTGCCTACAGATGTTATTGATGAGATTCAGATATTGTAATCAAAAAGGGGAAAAAAATCTCACTGTTCTTAGCAAGACATTGTAAAATACCAGGATAAATTTAAAAAAAAACAAAAAACAAACCAGAAACCAGACCAAAACCCAACAAATTAAAAGACCTATAAAATAATTTGTACAACTGATATAAAACAAAGACCATTTAACCTTCCTCTGACACAGAAAGCTGTTCTGTTTCTTCTGTTTGGCAGAAGGTTACAATGGGTAACAAACTACTCAAAATGCCAGTTTAGCTGCTCAAAATGCAATTTTATCATAGTATCAATAGTAGAAACTTTACATTCCTTTCAGGTACAAGTTTATCCCAGGTGAAGGATATAGGCTAAATGCAAATAAGGGCAGAGGACTTCTGAGTAGTGCAGGCACTTGAATCCAAAACTATAGACTTTTTCTCCATTCCTTTTCCTCCATTACCTGACTGACCTGAAAATTCCTGGTTTATGTCTCAAGTTTCTACAGCTGCTCCTTTTGCTACCTATACTTCATGGCTAGGAATAGGCATTACATTAGGTGAGTCAGTGAGCCAAAGCCATTGTACGTACTGTCACTTTTTAGGAAGAATTTCTACTCCTTAGAAATAAGACATAATATGTATAAAGCAAGTTATTACCACAGCTGATGATGTTCTGTGCCTTCCGCAGCCTCAAGGGTACTTATACAATACATATGTGTGCCTTCAAACACAAAGTTAGTTAGGAGACGCAGATCCCATGCTACGTGTCTCTCCTGTTTTTTAATAGCACAGAGGTAACAGCACCTCCACGCAACAAGCAGTGCATGGAGAGGCTCTGTTTGAGGTTAAGATTCTTAGTTTTAGGTGTCCATGTATAGATGTCCATATACTCCAGGTGCTTACATTTCCTCTACTGTCGGTGGAGTTTGAGAACAGTTGCACTGGCCTGTCTCTAAGTGCTTACTTCAGGGTGAGCTTAACTTCTACAGGTTTGCTTAGCTGTTGGGAGCAGATCTGACTGCACAGGAAGTTTGGTACCTTGGTCACCAGAGGAAAAGACCTGAATATGCTCATGGTTCAAATATTTGGCTGAGAAGGTGGAATACCCACTCCTTTGAATTTTATGGTTTTGTAGGAAGGCTGTTCAATGTGAGAAACAGGGATGTCTGTACTTAGAGGGATGCTCTCATATGAGAGAAGCCAGGGTTTGTTTTTTTGGTCTTCTTTCATGCCAGTTTTCTCTGCTATTGTATTCAATCACTTACTAGGCAGTTATTAACTGATATAACTAGGGCTCATCTTACATGGTGCTTTTATTCAGCATTTCTTCCCTGGAATAGATTTATAGGCACTCCAATGTCTCCTATTTGGTAAAAACAAAACACTTTTTCCTTTAAGTGAAAGGTGCAGACAATTATGAACAGGTCATGGTCTCTAAATCAATTAATTTCAGTACTGGAACAGACCCTGAGAAACCTCTGTCTCTTGCAGACACAACTGTAACTTCATACTGGTTACTCCATTGTGAAAACAGAGTTTTCCAGGGTGAAACTGTTGAATTCAGTCTTTGTTTCAGAGCACAAGTATCCTATTTCATGCATTAAGTGCCAAGGAGCTCAATTATTTATTACTTTATAGTTTAAATTGGAAAATTTCCCAGATTACTTATCTATTCTCAAATGCTTGAACAAAGGAGAAAACAAGAGAAGTTTTTCAGAATGAGTAAATAGCCAGTGAATGGAGAGTTCACCTTCCAAAAGAAAAGTGTGGTCAATATGCTAGACCACTCTGATACCTTGGCTAATACATATTATACCTAACACACTCATGTCAGCTAGAAATATGGCAAAGATTCTTCTTTCTTTGCTATTGTGTAGCTTACTGCTGTACTCCTGTTAATTTAGACTGAGAGGGGAAAGAACACAAAACCAGAGAGACTTGGCAAGAAAAAAATAAAAGTTTTCAGCTAGTATTGTTAATTTGAATATTTGTTAGTTTTAGAACAGTGACTGCAAATTCAGTTCATGCTATAGTTTAATCTTGTCACCCCTTGGAAAACGGAACAGTTTTGCAGTCATTATCTACTTTTGCATAATGACAATTGTTTGTGTGTTCTTTTTTCTTTGCCAAGACTGTTGATAAAAAGGAAAGGCTTCTCTGCAGAAACAGTAATACTAGCTTGCATTAAGGGAATCGTCTTTAAAAACCCCTCTCATTCAAATTACGGAAATAAAGACATGGTTTGTGTTAGCTAACACAAAAAGATGTAAAATATAGCTCCTGTTGTGGTAGTATCAGCTTCTTTTGGTACAGGATTCATATGATAAGCTATTTTAATTCATAATGCATGTCTAAAGAAATCTGGCTGTCAGTACAGTGCTGACTCATTGTACATAGCTTATGGCCAATTTGGGCATACACATCTGCTTTCTGAGGAGCACAAATGTCAAGTTTAACAGAAACTGGGGTTGTTTCAAACCAGCACCAACTCTTATTATCAGTACGTTTTTTTCTTTGCCTTTCATCCAGGAGGATTTCACTGTCTGGAAGCCTACAACTAACTGTCTCTAGGCATTCTCCATTGAGATGCTCCTCTGTTCTAGCTGCTTCTTCTGATTATAAAATAACAATGTTTCAGACTTTATCCAGAGACCCAAATGGAAGCTCATATTGAGTCTAGACGTACCAAATCTTTATAGACCAAAGTAGTTCCTTCTTTCACAGAAAGACACCACATATTAGGTGATGTTAGTAGACTAAATCTCTTTGGCCTGTCTTTTGGAAAGCTTTCAGCTGTTAGAAAGCCTAGCTACAATGGTAAATGTCTGCATGTACTTTTTTTTATGTGATTTTTTTATACTAAAACACAAGAACTAAGAGCTAATGATTCAGGAAATGACCAGCATGCTTTCAGGAATTATAATAATTGCTAGTAAAGAGACTGATAGATTTACCATGAAGAATGGATTAGCCTTTCATTTATGGCAGAAATACCAATGGTAACTACTGTATAGAAGAGAAAGATTAGACAAAAAGTTACTGCTTTGGAGGACTTCAAAGAAACCCTTTATTCTCTGTTCACTAACTGTTCACTGAGAACGATATTAGGGTCATACTGATAGTCCATGGACAGTCCACACACTTACCTTTGAAGAACCGAGTCCTTGGAGGATTTGATTCCCAAAAAGTGTGAGAACATTTGTGTGTGATTGAATAAAAGCAGCGTTGCCTATTTTATAAAGATTATTTCCCACAGAAAGAACACAATAGTTAGGCAGTTGACAAGGATTTACAAAGCTATTAGTAACAGCCCAAGGTCCCTCTGACCTACAGATGGTCATGCAATTTAGTTTTTACTGACATGCTAAGAGTATAAATTGTTACCAACACCTGCAAAGCTGACACAGCTTGTACACATTCCCCTTCCTGGTATTTCAATGGACTCCCTCTCAATCTTGCATTTCATTTCCCCATCAGCCCCAAGATTTTTTTTTTTATTTTAATTGTTTGACTTCTTTCTAAATTATGACACGATCTTTTATGTCATATCTTGATCCAAATTTTCTTTTCCACTTGATTTCAGAAAGCACAGAAAGACAAATTCCCTTATGTCAGGTTTTGTTGCCTTGTTATGTGACCTAGTGTTTTGTGGAGAGCAGTACCTCGGGAGCTTAAGGACACCGAGTCAGGATACAACAGAGTTCATCTAGCTGAAAGCTGCTGTCAGAGGTGCAGACAGGTCTGCCTGTCCTTCTCCTTGGCTTTTAGCTCCCACCACTTCTTTCCCCAGAAAAAGATCTTTTTTTCTGACTCCACCATTAGCTGAATCACCAGCAAATTGGAAAACAGTCTAATGAAAATACCGAATATTTTATCTGCAGCTTAGTACTATAAACCAGCTCATTATGAGGTTGCACAAAAGTTGAGAAAAAAAGATGGTGGGAATCTGATGAGAGGGACGGCCCAAGGGTGGGAGCACTTCAGCCAACTTTACACTTGGAACACAATGCCCAATTCCTTTGGCCTTAGAATAATAAACCCTCACATATTAATAAAGTATGTAGTAGCATGGATTTCACAAGGGGTTTGACAAGTGATTAAATTATTTCAATGAACTATTGCATTAAGCTATTTTACAATGCTCAGTTTTCATTTCATTTCATTTCATTTGAAACTACGGCATCTAGTTATATCTTATACACTGCATCTGAAAGATAACTTTCATAGGCATTTATATGAGTTGCTAGATTTTATCTCAAAAATCAGTGCCTCACGCAGATACTCAGGAGTCCCCTGGATCAGCTTCATAATGCTCATTTATTAACCAAGAGTGTGGAAAACACCATCCACTTTCAAGTACAAATCATATCTTCTCCCCATTGCAAAATATTGAATTCTCAAAATGGAAAAAGCATGTCAAGCACAAAATTAAATTTTGATATACATATTTTTCAAGGACCATCAGTCTTCATTAATGAAAAACAATATGGCTAAATCCTCCTTCCTTTTTCTCATATGAGTAATTGTACTATGGACTTGCTCTAACATACCTGGAAAGATTTGCCATGATTTCCAAAGTCCCTGAATCAGTCTCAAAATTATTTCTTATTTTCTTCAGAGAAGATCTGCAAGATCTTTTGGATCAAGCACATAGTTAGAGCTTTCAGTCATAAAGAATAAGGGAGATCATATATTTTTAATCTGTTGATCACATGCTATTTATCCCTAAACTAAAGCAACCCTCATCTCAACCTTAAGGAACAGACCAGAGAACACTACTGAGCATTTGGCAATCTATAATGTTTTACTGTATAAAAAATATTCATGTTCCTTTCCAAGTTTCTTGAGTATGCAAAATGCAATGGCAGAGTGTACATTTCCTATGAAATTTCCGGTGTTTCTGCTCCTAGGCTGGTCAGGAATTGAAAGAGAGACCTTTACATTCACAAGGTTTCCAAACAACAACTCGAGACTTTAGGTCTGTTCTCACTACAGTTATTCATATTTACCCTTGATTTCTACATGTTCCAAAGCCAACTTTGTCTTACTGATTTCAGAAAGCATGTTTGTGACTAAGAGACAAACAAATGCAAACAATTTTGTTGTCTTTTACTCTTCTTGCTTTGCAGTCTATACTTTTTCTTTCTTCTTGCATACAGAAGTCTAGAGATCTGTTTGAAGACAGAAAATATTTCCAGACAGGTCTGAGGCAGAGAAGGAAATAATAAACATCAAAAACTATACAATGTCAGTATGATCATTTCATACCATCACTCCAGACTTCACTGCACTGTCAGACACTTTTACAACTGTGCCGACTGACAGCATTTCAGCACAGTTACAGATTGTTTATTGGACCTCCAGCTGTTCTGTCAGAGACTAAATAGGAAGGAAATGATAAAATTGTATCCAATTCTTTATGTATTAAATATTAATTCCTGTTTGCAGCTAGTATTCTTTTAGGATCTAATCTCACCAACAGAGAAGTTATTTTATTTCCAAGGGAGACACTGTACACAGACTGCAACTATTGAAACACTTCTGTCCTTTAAGTCCTAGAGTGGATGTGCTTATGCACTTTGCTGCACATATGTGACCATGTAGAAGATTTGGTAGTAATTCTTCCTAAAACACAAGTCATGCACTTCTACATTTTGTTGAGTTGTTATGCCCTTAAGGAGGCAGTGGCAGCTACACAGGTTGTAGGCATGGATCTAAAGGTCACAGATGACAGCTGGATACTTACTACTTTCATCCTCAATTGCAAATTTTTGCTTAACTGCCATTTTTGCCTTTGAAAATGTTCCCCTTAAGTGTTTTGTGGACTCAGAGCCTATGTGTGGTCTAGCTCATTTCATGCTGTACAGGGTGAAGGGTATAGCTAAAGGTTTTGCAGGATTAAGAAAACAACTATTTCCTGATACACCAGCTCTTTTTCTTTGCTATCAGTAGTGTCAGTGAAGATTCAAAAATTCTCTATTCCAAGAGATAACAGAGACAATAAATGGTATCATAATGGACAGGGGAGGTTTAGGTTGGATATTGAGAAGATGTTCTTTACTGAGAGGGTGGTCGTGCACTGGAACAGACTTCCCAGGGACACAGTCACAGCCCTGAGCTTGATTGAGTTCAAGAAGTGTCTGGACAAAGCACTCAGTCCCATTCTCTGACTTGGCTGGCCCTGTGTGGAGCCAGGAGTTGGACTTGATGATCCTTATGGGTCCCTTCCAACTCAGGATATTCCATGATTTTATGATAAGAACCACCTTACAGAACAGTGCAGATCACACTGCAGATGGGGAACCTCAGGAAACAGAAGTAGTTTGCCAGAACAAAAGGAGGGTTTTTTATAGTCTTGTTAGGAAAAGAAAATAGAGGTCATATTAGTGAGTTGCAGTGATGGATCTTTGTCAATTGCAAAAATGACAAGAGGTGAAACACCACTGCAATAAGCAACAGCTTAGGTTGTGACATTCCTATAGCCCATGTTCGTTAGCTCTACCTTATCAGCTCCTGAACCTGGTGGCTTGAAACCTTGGGGACCTCTGACCAGTTTCAAAATTCAGGTATTGTACAGATGTAAATAGAATATCTGAACAATTCATTCACATATAAAGACCTGGGAACAATATTTGTAATGGGGAAATATATTTGGTGGGGTAAGGACAAGATTGAAAAACTATTTCTGTAGCAATAAACAAGAATGCTCCCTGCTTTTGAAGATGCCTTGTCGCTGTGCTTTCCCCAGTACTGAATTCTTCTTCACTGATGCCTATTAACATTGTTGCCATTATTCTTTTCCTGATCATATGCTGACAATCTCATCTCCTTCTCTTTCCCCATGTCCTACTGAGAGGATCATTTGGCATTTTAGAATCCTTGTAGATGTCAAAGTCATCAAATAGTCACAAATGGCTTGTCTCTGTTTCATATTAATTATTTAGCAAGCACAAACATCATCCCATACTTGAGATTTCCTTAATCTGTAGAGGGTGTTCATATAAGCAGAGCAAACTGCATCTTGCTTTTATGAATTGCAGATCCAGAGTTGAATATGAGGTGATTTTTTTCTTTCTTCCCTACCCCCAAAAATGCTAATGTTCACTGTTTTTTTTTTATATTGAGACAAGCAGTTTTGATCTCTCAACTTTGGTTACTCAGCTCCAGTTAAGAGTGTTTCTGCTTCCTGGGTCCAGCAGACGATTTACTTCTTGCAGTTGGCCACACTATTGTTCTTTCATCACTCATTTAAATTTACCTAATCTTATTAACATACTAAAATAATTGCCTGCATAGTAAATGTTCAAAGCAGCAAAATATCAGCAGTGTTTTCTCCTCCTCATTACTTTACTGGCAACAACAATAATACAAAATATTATTATAGTTGTCAGTTTTGTGGATGTTCCCAGCAGAAATGTAAGACAATATCTACTAACAAGTTTATTTTTTTAATATGAACACAAAGTGGTATGTAGTATAAATACATTATAAAAATATACTATTTTAAAATTAATTATTATAATGCTGAATATGTAATGACAAATAGTAAAAGGGATGAAACCATCATGTACTCATTAATACTGACTGCCTCGAGAGAGAAATCTCATGATTATATTTTTTTCTTATATTGTTTTTCAGAGCATCCTATAACCCTGGAATCAGTGTTTTAAGGCAAGGAGTCTAAACCTAAATCTTCTCTGCCTTATTCCAGGCCAAGTACTACTTAGAGCAGTAAAAAATTAGTGGTCACAAAATGCAACGAGGTCAATGTAACATTTTGGACCCCAGTTTTGCAGAAGATGGAGTGGTTCGTAGTTCGAAGAATTGCAGAAAATCATTCTCCTTTCCTGTTGTGGTTTAACTTCAAGCACCACACAGCTGCTTCCTCCCACCTCCCCAAAAGGGGATGGGGAGGAGAATGAAAAAAAAAACCCAGCTAGTGGGCTGAGATAAAGGCAGTTTAATAGGATAACAAAGGAAGATAATAATAATTATAATATATTATAATAATAATAATAGTAGTAACAATAATAATAATAGTAATATGTGAAACAAGTGATGAACAAAAGCAAGCACTCCTCACATGCAGGACAAAAAAAAAAATCCAACACCCAGTCTGATTCCAAGCAGTAGTCCTGCCTCCTGGCAGCTTCCACTGTTATATCCAGAGCACGATGCTATATGGTAGAGGGTGTCCCTTTTGCCAGTCTCGGTCAGCTGCTCTGGCTGTGCTCTCCCAGCTTCTTGTGAACTTGTCAGGGCCTGAGAATCTGAAAAGTCCCTGACCTAGTGTAGACAGTACAACTACCTAGCAACAACTAAAAACATCATTGTGTTATCAATATTCTCACACTAAACCCAAAACAAAGCACTATACCAGCTACTAGAAAGAAAATTAATTCACTCAGCTGAAACCTGGACATTTCCATATACCTCAAAAACCTAAGGACAGTTATGGTAATCAAAATCAATTACATAGCAAATATCTTCTAAAGGTAACATATTCTTTTTCTTCACTTCAAACAATGTTATCAGCTTGCCCAATAGTTTTCCTAATGGAGATTTTTGGTATCCATTTATTGTTGGTCCTTTCCAGATCATACATCAGCAAAGGGCTCATCTGTTGAAAAAAGAGAGGTACTGCAATTCTTTTCCAGGCAAACAAGCTATGGCAACACCACCTCACATGTCCTCCTCATGCTGAAGACCTTCCTTTTGCAAGTACATCCATGTTCACAGAGCACAACCAGCTGCCATCAGAGATCAGGTGAACCAGATGCCTGTTTCAGCGAGTGAGCATCCAGGTAAACATGCCCATTTTGTAAATTTTTTATGGGAATTATGCACAGGGATAACATCAGTATTACATTCTTCTGCATTATTAAGTATGCCTAAGGACACAACAGTAAGCCAAACTCTAAATAAGCAGGAAATTTTAGGTAAAAAAATAAGGATTGTTTCAGGCCAAACACCTTTTGGATAGAGCACTGCTACACTAAAGTGTGAATTTTCTACGTGTTGGATCTAGGCATACACTGTCGTCCTGCTTTCTATGTAGCAAAGTCTGCTGCAGAGTTGCTTCTTTGTCCCTTTTGAAGCCTTAATACAGAAAAATATTCTCTTTACAATTAATCCAGTACTTGAAGCAGCAAAATTTGTCCTCTCTATACAGCTTTAAAGAAGGACAGAAAAGTCCATACCTCACTTTCCATTTTTTTCACAGCCTGAACTTGTGGCCTTAGTGTTTAAACATCTGTGTGGAGTGGTCTATGGGTTTGTCAAGCAGTGATCTGAATCTCAGATATCTTATTTGTAGACAAGGATCTAAACTACTGTTAGGAATTCAGACAGACTCCTGTGCTATAATTTCCTATTGTTTATCACTAATATTGTTGAACTTAATACTTCACAGCTTTTAATCTGGTTAGTATTACAGTATCCTTGACTGGTCTGCAGAGACGTTAAGCCTTTCAGGAAAATGCCTGCACATTTTAGTCCTTATTTTATTCAAACTGGAGCATATAGGTTGGAAAGAATGAATAGCCAACAGCTGAACAGCATTTCCCCTGTTTATGCCTTTTTTTGTATTTCAAAGAATTTGTAATTATGTCTTTTCAAACTCAAGAAGGCTGTCGAGGAGGCAATAGGAAACTGTACCACTGCATTTCCTCCTTCTACAAGAATCAGGGACATAAAAAGATCAAGTAATTGCCCCAAAATGTTTGTCTCATCAATGCCTCAAATATTAAAAGTTTCAGTTAAAGTGATGAAAATAACACAAAATTATGCACATAAGGAGGTAATGGCATGTAGCAGAGAAAGAAGTTCTCTGTCACAACCATAACTACAGCAGCATCTTGCAGCAAAATTGCTATTTCATAGGTATGATATTATTCAGTAAAAAAAAAAATAATAACAAACTACTTCTAAATGTCATTCAACATTTCACTGTACTGAAAGCCACAGTATAAAAAGCCAAGAATGTTCTTCCCCAGCATGAACCTAAGTGCCAAGAGGAGATTCAGCCTCAGATAAAGACACTGTCACCAAGGTATCTTTACATGAGTATTTGCATATGAGCTAATGTTTGACACCGCCCCTGCTGAGATCTAGTCAAAGGAACCACTACTCAACTAATGCCTCAATACCCATCAGTATTTGCCTCACCTCAGCTGTTATTGACAAAGAACTAAACTAGGTTATCTAATCATAATTATCTCATACCACCTTGGGTTCACTACAGCATCCTGGCTTCTGCTTACCCCTCCAAAGGACACAAGTCTTTGCTCATCCTGTGCAGAAAACTTAGGATCTTTCCAATGGCACATGGTGCCCATATTTAGACAACTGCAGTTTAATGTTTGTGCTTCAGTTCATTGACACAGACATTTCTCCATACATGAGGAACTTTGGACATTAGTTTTTTCCTTAAGCATCAAATAATCAGGCGTAAGTACCTTCTCTATGAATAAAGGAACAAATGATAAAATGATAAAAGTGTGTCCACCAGGTCTTATAAGGGTTTATCTTAATACAATGAACATTAAGATAAAATAAGTGTCATTTATTTTATACTGTTTCTTGCTAATACAAGTACATGAATACATAATGGATATAAGACCAATGGAGACATGTTATGAAATCCTTATTTCATATTGGAAGAACTAAAAATAATGAATCATGCAGCAGAACTACATTATGACTACTCTGAAGGGTATGGACATTACATTCATTGTACTCATTCTCTTCCTCTCCTTTGTTTTATTCATCACACCTTTTAGTCAGAGGCAAATTACAAATGATACTGAATCAGTGCTGACATTTGGCTGTTAAGGGGTCTGCATCAGTAATACAGGATAAAATCTCATCTGGGATAACTCCATGAATGTCTAGCAGAAATGATATGCTGAACTTTATTTTAAATTCCAGTATTAGTGACAGGTGTATACAGTTCAGAACTTGATTCTTCCAAATCTGAGCATGCAGCCAAGGCCTCTTCAGGACTCGGGCTCACTTTCATAGTACAGTTCCTGCTTACAAAACAAGCTGGGCAGATTTAGAAACCAGCTGGAATAACATTGGTACTGTAACTTATTTTCCTTGCGGAGCCCTGAACCCAAGGACTCACCACACTGATAATTACAGTACTCCTGGAGTTGTCTTGCGCTACTCATGTGAGCTGCTCCTCCTTACTGTGTCATACCCTGAGACCTGCGTACAGGCCAGGCACCTTGAGTTTCTTAATTATTAAGCAGGAACTTGTTAGGAGTACACCAGTCTACTGGTTGCCATCCTTTCTGAGCTGTTTGTAGGGGCCAGATTGGAAGATGTGTTGGAGAAGGGCTAAAAAAACTATGGGACAGCTGTCACTTGGCAGTTGCACAACTTAATATATTTAATATAACAGCTCTACTGCTGGGCTGTTAGATACTGTAAGGCATCTATTACATTTCTTTGGATACTCAGGCATCAAAAACTATGTGTGCCTTTTTTTTTCAGATTCTCTGTGCACTCTAATAGAATATTGCAGTGTAATTGCATCTCTGTTATCAGTTATAGAATTAACCTTGGCCAAGGAAATACTTTAAAAAAATACTTTCATGTTTCTGATACCTTTCTGCTATATTCTAAGTAGACAAATAAAATTGCAGTTGTGAAATCTCTGACAAGGCTATAACAAAACCACAACATATTATGGAGATGATTCTTCTCCTCTGAAAATAGTCCATAACAAACTTCCGCCATTTTTCAGGAGTCTTTCAGACCCTTTGATAAGAAATATTCCTACAATGATTCTCTCCTTTATTACATTTCCATTTTATCACCAAATAGTCTATCTTCCCCCTTTTCATAATTATCTTAACAACGCTGTTAGAAAAACTGTGATTGCATGTATAAGAAAGTGACATTAGAAAAGTGATTTGTGTGTTTCTAGAATATTTCAAGGAAATTAATCTGTTGGAAAGAAGAAAACTGAGCTATGAAATGCTTGTGTCAAGCACTGGTAGGATTTGACTGCTCTGACCAATTGTGCACTCGGTAAACAATACTGATTCATGTCTTGCTTTTTTTGATATTTAGGAATTTATGGATTATAATGGTAACATATATAAATATGCACTTTTTTTTTTTTTAAGACTAAATAATAGTCATCTCCCTTGAAATATTTTCTGTTAGGTCTGGCACCACAGTAAATTCTTCGTGATACCCTCCCTAATCCTGATTTTGTACTCCTTCTAATAAGGAAAATTATTCTGCCCTATTTCATGTTGTCTATCATTTCTCCATTACACAGTACCAGTTACACAGTAGCAGTTGTTCATGTCAATATATTTTTCAGATGCAAGATTACAGATGAGAAGCAGAAAGGATGCCTTTTGTGAAATGTACAAACTTCTCACTGCCTTTTCTTTTCATCTAAGGTATTAGTCTTCTAATTAGCTTGAGTGACAATTTCATTGCATCATACTCATCTCTATTCTTTCACGTTTCTTTTTTTGTTGTTGTTTTTATTTCACTTCAACTCACTTGACACTTGTACGATCTAAGGGTTTTTTCTCAAGTTTAATGCATATGCTACTCTTTCTGGGTTTTTGTTTGGGGTTTTTTTGTTGGTTTTGTTGTGGTTTGTTGGAGTTTTTTTGAAGCTTTTACAATCCATGATAACTGTTTTACAAGCAAAAGAGACAAAAGATGCTGACATTAGATGAGTTCACAATGCCTATGTATTTGCCAGATACTCCACATGAGAGTTTTCCAGATTTCTCTGTGTATATGAATGGTGAATTCCTTACTTTAAAAGCACATGTGGTATTTCTTTTCTCATCTAGAAATGTAGAGCTTCTCTGAGGCAACTCTACCAATTGTAGAGATAGAAAACAGAATCTGGATAGTATACTATGTTTTCAATCTCTTTTACTTCAGTTCAGCAGAAAAAATTAAGGAGGAGCCAATATTTTATGTTCTCATAGTTGTAGCACTACTTCCCTATGCTGCATATTGGCTATATTCAAGCCTAGTTGATGGTATAAATAGCAAATATTTGTCTGAAAATGAAAAGAGATGACATAATTCAGTCATGTCTATTTGTCTTGCTTCATACACGTTCAAGAGTTCTTATCCTGTATTGATCACTGTATTATTCTGATCCCAATCCTTGAGACTATGTATGTGTCACTTGGTGTTCAGTCAGAAGTCTAGACCAGGATTAGGTGCCCTACCTGATCAGCTTTTCTGCAGGAAAATCTTAACATATATTTTAGATAATGAGAGGTCCAAAAAATGTTATGCACTTATAATGGAGTATGATCATGTTTGAAATCCTGTTAGTTCTCAGGTGAGATTGTTAATTTGTGATGAGTTTGTGTGACAATCTGTGGACAGGAACATTATGTTCTACAGGATTTATGTTGTATCTTTTGCTGCACAGAAGAAATGACGGAATTCGGGAATATCTCTCCATCCCAGTTTTGTCACATATTTTCCATCTTAGGAGACAGCAAATAGTGCTATCTGCTCTATTGATAACGTAAAAAAAATCTTGATGATGTGTGTTAAAAGTTTCTCATGGTCTCCTATAGCAATATTCTGAAGTTTTCAAAAGACTTCCCATTTCCCTCAAAATTTAGCAGAATGAAGCCTAATTGACTACAATTGGTATCCTTTGTGTTTACTGGTGCCGAAGAGAATGACAGACAGTAGATAAAGAAAATTAAGTAATAGTGCTAGAAATACAACCAGTGTCATGTCCATACCCTTCAGAGGAGTCATAATGTAGCCCTGCTGCATGATCATTATTTTTGGTTCTTCCCCACTCTTCTCTGTCTTTCCAGACACTCTCTGCACCATCTTTTATCTCAAAGTCTTCCCCTTAGCTTGTACCTTGAATGACCTTGAATCACCTAATACAAGTGCATGAATACATAATGGATATAAGACCAATGGAGAGTGTTAGGACAAATCTCAAAGCAGTGCAGGAAGTGTCGATGTTGTTGAGCATACAATTAAATTGACCATGCCCCGTTCACTATGCATGCAATGTAATCAAAAGCAATGGTTCAAAACAAAATTAATAGGAACATCCTCAGTAATTACACTTTGACAGCTAACATAAGCCACAGTTGTATAACCAAAGGAGCTGGGATAGGAGTAGACAGAATCAAGGCAAAATCTGAAAAATATGTAATCTAAACAGATGTAAAAAGAGCATCGCACAAGTCCATGGGTCCTGATGCACATACGGGTTCTGAGGAAACTGACAGATGAAGTGACTAAGCCACTCTCCAACATACTTGAATAGTCATGCCAATCCAGTGAAATTCCCACTGACTGGAAAAGCAGAAACACAACCCTGGTTTTTAAAAAGAGAAAAAAGGAAGACCTAGGGAAATATAGGGTGGTCAGGCTCACTCGCTGTGCCTGGCAAGATCATGGAGCAGATCTTCCTGGAAACTGTGCTCAGGCACATGGAAAATAAGATGATTGGTGATAGTCAATATGGCTTCACTAACATCAAATCATGCCTGACAAATTCGGTGGCATTATATGATGGGGTTACAACACTGGTGGATAAGGGAAGAGTGACTGACATCACCTACCTGGACTTGTGTGAAGCATTTGACGCTGTCCTGAATGACAAAATTCTCTGAATTGGAGAGACTTGCATTCAATAGATGAACCACTTAGTGGGTAAAGAGTTGACTGGACGGTTGCTCTCAGAGACTTGCAGTCAGTGGCTCAACATCCAAGTGGAGATCGGTGATTAGTGGCATTCCAAAGGTGTTGATACTGGGACTGGCACAGTTTAATATATTTGTTAGAGAGATTGTGTCCACCCTCTGCTCATGGCACCAAGCTGTGTGCTATGCTTAACAAGCTGGAGGGAAGCGATGCCATCCAGAGAAACCTTGAGAGGGTGGAGTGGTAGGCCCATGTGAAAACCTCATGAAGTTCAACAAGGCCAAGTGCAAGGTCCTGTACATGGGTTGTTATTATAACAAGTTCCGAGTTTCATATTTTAAATCAGAAAATTTAGAGTCAAAGAGTAATGGTCTAGCTTGACCAATATAATTAACAGTCTTTCTCCGTTAGCTGTTACATTTTCCATGTAGCCTTTTTTAGAAAGCTGAGTAACATTTTCATCCCAGCTTTCATTGGTGACCCATGTAATTGCCTTTAGTCTTTTATGTTACATGAAAATCCATCTTCTGAACTGTGTGATGACAGAAAGGCAGCTTTGTTTCCCATCATTTCAAACAACCTTTACCAGAAAGAATTCACTAACAGGTATTCTTCAGATTACTGATTTACTCAGCCAAAATAGAAATGAGAAACAACAACTTTAAACTGCCTCTTTTCCCATAAAACAACTTTATTATCAGCTCTGAAATGGATGTGTCTGCACTCATAATAAAGTTTGATAAAATACAGTCTTATTGACCTGAACAAAGCTTTTGTTGTTATTCCTGTTCATCATTCATAGTGATATCTGTTGGGAGCATAAGGCTTTTTATATTTTTAAATGAAAGCTCTCTCTACAGATAACCTATCAGCACTCCAGCTATCTGCATGACTCGCCCATGTAGTCACATTATTTTAATATATTCCAACTATTTGCATATTGACTTATTTGCTATAAAAATTGGGATCTTTAATCATTTGCTCTGAACAATCTCTTCTGCTCTTTTCACATAGGAAAATATCCATGAAGAAAAGAGTTTGTAGAGACAGGCAACAACATTAATTCAGTGCATTGTGGTCCTTGGACAAGTATCCTGGAACTACATTGCCTATCTGTTTTCTGAGGATTCACTAGATACCAGGAGAGCTGTTATATTTAGTTGCTTATCTGTTTTTGTCTGCAGTGCAGGACTTGCAAAGATGTCTTTCATTCTGAGGCTTAACACATTAAATATCACCTGATCTGAAGATGTTTGACTGTGTAGAGCCTCTTGCTTAGAATAAATGTCTTATCTAAAAATAGTATTACATTTCTACATAGTCCTTCATTTTGTGTTGCTCTACTTTGTACATAAATTAAGGCACACAGAAAAGCTAAAGGTCTGTCTTCACAGTGACAAAGGGAAGAAAACTCAAAGCTTAAAAAGAAAATCTTCTGACGTTCCTACTCAAAATCACCCCAGTATGTCCAAATATTGCATTGAATAGAAGGTAGCAGAAGGTGTCCTTCAAAGACTTAGATGGAAAACAGAAAAAAACGAAAGCTGGAATGTCATGCTGAATAACAGATAGAACAGCGTAGATTAAAGCTGCAGTATAGCATTGAATATTCACTTTCATATTGTGGGTTTTTTAATAAGGTCTTTAACCCAAGATTCCTCTGTGATTAAATCTCCTTTTATTGTATATTCACTGAATCTCTTAAATTACTACTCCCTAACATTTTAGGAAACTAATGGATTGCTAAGGTAAAAATCTTAGTCTAGTAAATTAAAGAAGAATGATATTGGAACCAAGTACCACCATGGGCTGGACTGGATGCCACCATGGATTAGCAATGCCAAAGCACTGGATAGCAACAGCCTGCTTGCCTGCATTATATACATCTCTCGAAAATAAGGAAGTGTGTCATTTACATCTCTATATTCACTGAAGTCCTTTTCAAGTTGTAAAAGCTGAGTTAACCATATATAGAAATTATCACCAATGACATATGCTCTAAACACCAAGCATGTGAACTGGTTCCTCACACATAAACAAAATCTAATACTCTACTACGGAGTCATCATCCACAAATTTTTTGTAGGTACCATTCCTGTTCTCCTAAGACATGCTGTATGTAAGGAGCCTTTTCCCCACATACCTGCTTTCTTTATATTCTTAGTGATACTTATTTCCATTTCATTTACAGCTAGATTAATATCTTGAAGTTGTGGCTATTCAACAGAGGACAATAAGAACATGCATCAAGGCCATAAAGCTGTAGAATGGACATCTAACTGGCTTGCTGAAGTAGACTGGGAAATTTTCTGGGCTTTCAAAGCAATGCATAAGCTTAGGGTTTAGTTGAAATACTTTTCCTTAAGATGTAACGCTGATGTCTTGCCGTCTCTAAAGAAATCTGATGTCTTGCCACTGTTAAGGATATGAGGATATATTTCTTTTCCAGTCTTTTTTTTTTTTTTTTTTTTTATAGAACTGGAGCTAGGAATATAAGATACAGCATTACAATATTTTGGAATAAAAATAATCCTATGATTTCAATCATTTGCTCAATTGAGGGAGAAAAGGAGAAAGGGAAAGGGAAAGAGGGAAATTTCTGTGCTCTCAAGGAATTGTAGAAAAGGCAATTACTTCTTCCAGATGCTTTTTATAATGGTGCTGCTTATAACATTTGGGACAAAACAATACAGCAAAATCTTACATACAGAACAATCTTGCAACTTCGGGATGTGTGGTTTCTCCAACCAAATACCTTAGTGAATCACAAATTAGTTGAAAAGATGAAACTAGCAATGTATTCCCAAAGTTATAGTTATATTTCAGACATCCCCAACCTGAGAGAAAGAAGGTAATTTAATAAGTTGTCATTACCCTACCCACTTTCTCTTTCAATATTACAGTTTGCAGTAATGGGTAGGATTAATGTATAGTTTGTTTTTTTAATCACCTTTTTATTTTTTTTCCAAATTTGTGACATCTGTGTACTTGGCCCCTTCATAATGAAAACCACGAACATTTCCCTCTCCAGCATGTTGATTTCTCATTAATTTGTGGAATCAGAATGTATACCTCAAGATATGTTTCTCATAATGGAATTAGTAACATGATGGTGGGGAGGGGGAGAAACAGGCTTTCTATTTGGCTTTTTATTTTCTTGAAAATCAGATCTAATTTCTTCCAGATGTTTTTTACACTAATGAAGAAAAGGAAAAGTTCAGTAAAAGAAAATAAAACTAATTTAAATTTTACCTGTCATTGCTTAAAACCAATTTCAACAACTGCTGTGGTCTTTATGAGGGCTGTAAATTCCATTTTAGCATTTTTACAATCGCATAAACCACAGGCAAAGTGTATGCAAAAATGTAATGAAATTATGCTTTGAAACAATCTGACAGGACTGCAAAGATACCTTGACCACTCTACTGCTACTTCTCCAGAATTTCTATCCCCTTTTCCATCCACCATCTATCTCAACAGGTAAACTATGCTACCAACACTGGCTAAAATTTTCAAGAATGAAGTATAAAATGAAAGATTTTTTCCAAACGAAAATATAAAAATTACCTTTAATAAGCCTAAAGTGAACATGTAATTCAACTGCTATTTTGTAATATGATGGAAAATGCATTTATGTGTACAGTTTGCAATAAAACACAGAAAACATTTTATAGGGACAGACTAATTTTTTTATTAACCATTGCATACTGATTAATCAGTTCTCCCTTCTTATGATAGTGTCAAAACTATACCATTGATTTGAATGGTGCTACTCATAATTGGCAGGGAAGTGTATAAACAGAACAACATCCAGCAATACCTAATCTTCATGTTGCATTGAACTGTTTCAGTGTCTATGAGCCTTTACAACTCTAGGGACTTATTGTATTATTTTTTAATGTAAAATGCTTGAACAGGTCCAGTTGGGTGCCCATATACAGTGCTTTCACATTTTCTACAGGATCCTAAATCTGGCCAGTATTTCACATCTATTATAGCCATCAATCTATCTAATTAGGAAGCAAAGAAATCACATCTGTAGTATGCAATGCTAAGTGTCTTTATAGACAAAAAGCTTTTAAGAATTAGAACAATAATGAGAGGAATGTCCTCACATTAAAACTTAGGGGACCTCAGGGCAAGTGAAACATGCTAAGTAGGTACTTAAGGCAATTACCTTTAAAATAAACTTTTTATATAAATCAGCAGTGGTCTTTCAGATCATTCTCTTTGATGAGCATTTGTGATGACTAGAATGATGCCTCTAGAGTCTGTTGCAAATCATAATGCCAAGCATTGCAAAGCTACAATTAACCAGCAGTGACAAAAAGAAGGTTTTTTTCTGTCAATAATTTGATGATGTAAGGGGTATTACAGATATCCACGTTTCACAGAACAAATGTTTATTTGCTGTTTTATGTTTATTTCCTGTGCTTACTGGTTAGACTTTTTTAACTGCAAGCAATTTTACAGAACTCTGCAAGAAAAGCAATAGGTAGGACTGTAAGACATCAGCATGTGCTTGAGCAGAATCAGCAGCTATTGTCTTGCAAAACAAAATGAAAATACATGTAGATGCTAACCATGAAAAGACGAACCTATAATAAAAACACTAGAAATTACTACTCCTAAGATTTCCAGGGGTTTGGATTCTGGATGGTAATTTGCTGTGTTTTGTTATGTAAGTTACCCCACACAGTGGAGCACATACAAAAGCATAAGAAAATCTTCCCTGGATATGTTAAAACTACTTCGAATAAAGCTATCTCCCAAAACCTCATCTAAAACTAGGAACTAGAGGTGAACAAATGTGAACTAATAATGCTACACACTTAATGATACCAGCTTTTCCTGATGGATCAGCCAGGCTCTGGTTACCTTTTTGATCCACCCGTATGAGACCTTTTTGTGAGATGGAACCATTTTAGAGGAGTAACTAGTCATTCCAGTGAGAAAAGGAGAACAGAAAGAATTTTTCCAAGACTACCAAGATTCCAACTCATGCCCTGAGGTAAGAAACTAGGTTTCATACTAGAATACTAAAAATCAGCATTTCTGAGACACCCAAAGCCCATCTGGAGTAAACTAATATATTAATCTAAGAGGTACAATAGGGGAGCCATAGTTCTGTAACCCAAGCAAAGATATTTGAAAATTGCCCTTCCCTATTGGACTCTTCAACTTCAGCTGAAAGTTTGACATTTCGTGTCATTCCTGTCATTCTGTAAAGTGCAATATCATTTCCTGTGCAAAGGTGCTTAGAAATGCATCTAAAAGTAACCTGAGGGTGACTGTTCTCCTGTGTTGGCAGTGGTTTTGAATACCTGATAGGGGTGCTCATTTTCAGTGGAAAAAAAGGCTAGTGGATTTCTTTAAAATCAAACCCAATTTTTTATTAGGATAGTAGCAGGAAGTATTTTACCAAACAATAACAATAGTGTATTTTAATGAACATATTCAGCCTTCTGCATAATTTCAGCCTAATTAAAAAATGCAGCAAACAAAAATACAGATGTTTTTATGTGACTTGGTACCACAAACTTCTTATACTCAAAAATAAAAATTAAAATGTGCAGGGAAAGGTTAGTTCTTAATACTGTTTTGCTTCTGCAGAACTGGCCAAAAGCCAAATTTGAATGGATATGCTTTATATGTAAAACTTACCATGCAGTTCTAATTAAAATCTACTGAAGCTTTCAGCTTCATTTAGAAGAGTTAATCTTCTGAATACTCTCCATTTTCTTTTGGTTACATTATACTTAAGGAGAAACGATCATACTTTCTTAAATTAAATAAGATGGAATGAGTTTTAAAACATCAGGAAATAAACCCCAAAATTTGGTTTCTTATGGACATAAATCTATGCATTCCTGACAGGAGATTTTAGTGACAGATGCTTTGCCTTCTGTAAATCTAAGTGTGGAAAAACAAACAAAATGCTTCTCAAAAACCCTCAATTTTTAATTCTTTCTTCTCATTGATAGTTTTCATGTATTTTTACATTAAGTACATCTCACTGGGACCAATAGAAGTTAACTAATTTGACCAGCTATGTAAAGTATCTGTCTGTTTCTGTCTTTTACTTTATTAATTTAAAATGCTATTAAGTGTGTGACACTGATAAAGTGGTTAAATTCAGACATGCTTTATAATAAATATATTAATTTCCTCATTCTACTAGATGAAAAATAGCTGCAAAGAGAGAAGAAAGTTAGAGTTTTAGACCATTCTTATTACGTCTTCTATCTGTATTATATATAGCTAACATATACATTTATTATTGTGTATAAATTATATTAAGATAATGAATGGCTAATAATACAACAATAAAATAATGCAATGAAAAATGGAGTGAGAAAATTCGTAATATGATGGTTATAACAATGAAGATAGATACAGTTATAGATAGATTACATATAAAGATATAGATAGTATAAAACAGTATTTTTCTGGGTGCAATATGGAAATAGTAAGTGAATGGGTCAGACAATACAGACTGAACTACCATAAAAAGTGCCAATAATGCCTAGCTCTACCCCTCCTTTGCCACACCCTGGCCCATGGTGTTGCCAGACTGACAGATAATATCCGGCTCAGAGTCCCAGGCAAACAATGGGGTCGAGGGCACCCCCTGAAGATTTCATAGTTAAGATTACTTCTGTTTTGTGATCTAGTGCAGTGTACAAAAATTTTAGAATTTACTGTGTGAAGAGAATGCCCCAAAGCTTTCTTTCACCTGCAGTTGACTAGGACACCTGATGTATCTTGATGTCAAGTGGTCAGGATAGAGCGGCATTATGTATTCAAGCTGGAAACTCTCAAGCTATACTAATGCAAAATCCTGTATGTGGCAACTGCAGCACTTACAAACTCTGAGTACCACTGCATCCTATAGTGCATCAGGAATACAAAGCCCAGCATGCAAAATATTCACTGTACTGGATTTCTGGGAGGTTCCAAAATAAATATAAGAGAAAAGGCTTGACCTACACGGCATTTCATGTCCTGAAAGAGCCGTTCCACTGCCTGGGAAAGTAAAGAGATTGTAAGATGTCTAAGCAATGAGCTAAAGTAGTCATGGCATTGGTAGTGTCAAAAGAGGTTATACCAGCCTGATTCTTAGTGGAACTCTTCCTTGAAGTTGATCTTGTTTAAATGTGTATTAATGATGCAATTAGATTTTAATGGTGTTAAGTAGGAGTAGGCTGTGAAGTTTGCTGATGATAAAAGATTGAGAGTGCTCACTAATAAAAGAAAATTTCGGGATACCATGCAGAAAGAACTGGGTGATCTTGCAGAATGGAGAAATAGGAAAGGGAATAAATGTAGGAACTGATAATAAGCACTTGTGCTATATGTTAAGAATTGGAAATGACTGAAGAGTCATGACTGTTGAAGTATTAATATAGTATAGCACTAAAATATGCAAATATGATCTTTGAATGCATCAGGAAGACCTTTCTAGGAGATATGAAGCACAGGTTTGACCCCTTCTCCTTCCCCTCCCTCCCACCCCTGAATATAGAGCAGATCTGCTGAATAGGAAGGTGCATTTTTACATAATACCTTTTCAGAACCAAATAAAGGTCAAAATCTGTTTGACTTACATTGCATGAAATTAATTCAAAGGAGATCATTTAGGACAGAATTCAGCCCCAAGCTTCTGTAAGACTACAACTGCAGATGACTTTTTCAGAAACAAAAGATCACACTACAATGTCCTTTACACACATCTTATAAAACCGTTTCAAACTGAACCCAAATGTAATTAATGTTAGATATTAAATAGTTATTGCAGATGAATCACAAAATCATAATGCCATCATAATGGGGCTAAAATAAATTAACTTGAAATTAGTTTGAAAGTTACACATACAGCTGGGTACATTTCATGGGCTCCTCCCAACTACAGACAGCTTCGTGAGTACAGTCAGTGAGGCATTGTATAGAAATCATATTGAAGAAATATGATGGTCAACAAATATCTAGCATAAACCTCATTTTCTCATTTGAACTGATTGGTTTTGGGCCAAATGGACCATTCTGAAACCTGCTGATTACTGAGACGTAAAGGACTGGTATGCTCCTCATTTCCTAGGAGCACTCTCTGCTGCCAGCACACACACACGAGAACACTCATATCACGGTGGCTTGAATCCAAGCTGTGAATGATGTATAACAGAAGGAGCAATCAAATTCCTCTAAAACCATTAAAGTCACATTTTCATTGTTAGTTTGCAGCACAATACCCTGATGACCAGTAATTTTGACTGCCATGAACACATAACAGTAATACAGTGAGATTGGTTCAAAATTAATTTATACTGAGCTACTTCAATTAGTAGAGTGCAACGCTATAGCTAACAGATGTTCCATACTGTAATGTACTATTACAGAACAAGAGTATGACATAGCTACATTGATTTTATCTTCACACCCTTTTGCATGTAGCACCAGACTATGTGCACTTATAAGACCAAATGCAATCATGAGTCTTTAGAGTTAGCAGCTGGACATGGAAGAAAGTATTGGTAAGCTCTCTTGCCCTTAGGAGACCATTGTGTTGAAGAAAATCCTTTATTATAAAGTTTTGGATGGTTTCCCAGGTACACTCCAAAAATTGATAAACACTTAAGAATTTTTCATCCAAAAGAGGACAGGTGTCAGAGGAAAGAGGAGATCTATTATGGCACCTATATTTTATAGCAGTTCATCATCATAGCAGTGGCTTAACCCAAAAACATAGCGTTATTCAATGTCCACCTCTATATATAAACTCATTTATTCCAAGGTCAGGAGCAACCTCTGCAAACAGACGGTCTGACCCTTGTTGAATAAAAGCTGTGGGATGTCCTCGATGCAATCTGATCTATTCAATAATTCCAGTTGCAAGGAATCCAATATTAACCTTTGCAAATTTTTTCTGCTTGGAAATCATCCATAGTTTGCTTCAGATCTGAGTTTATCTCATTTTAACATCTTGCCCACAGACCTTGCCAATAATTATGCTTTGGTTTAAAACTTCTGCTTTCCATGTAAGTGCCTTTAGATTGCAAACAAGTCACCTTTTAATCTTGATAAGCAGTTAATTTTCTGATAAATTTAACCAGATTAAATGAGATTAAACTACTGGAGTTTATTCCCCAATAGGATAATCCTGAGGATTATCATGTAATGTCTCCAAACTATTCACGTCTGTAGAATCTAATCTAAGCATGGTACTCTAAAAGAATAATGTTCAAAGATGATATAACTTCTTTATTTCTATACAAAAACTCCAAGCAATAACAGTGCAGTTCATGCTCACCTGAGCTTTATAGTCAAGGCTTCTCTGAATTGAAAATTTTTCTTCTTTTGCTGGAAATAACATCCTTTCATGCTAGGCCTATGGCTTTATGCTTGGCCATAAGTAAATTCAGCTGTTTGCTTGCATATACCTTGTCAGACAGTCTTGATCACCTTGCATCAAAGACTTCCCTTTTTATTATGCACTACACTCACAACATTTTTCATCTGCAACTTTATCAGTATCATTGTGTATTTTCTTCCAAGCATTGAAAAAGAATATTAAATATAATAGAGTCAAATACTGATCCCCGCAGAGCTCATAGACAAACATCTGAAGAATGATGATTCTTCATTTACAGTAATATTTTAAGACCTTTCAGTTGCCCAGGTTTTAATCAATTCAGTATGTGCCATGTTGATTTTATTTCTTAATCAACATGTCATGTGCTACCAAATGAAATGCCTTATAGAAGACTAAGTGCGTTCCATCAATTTTATTACCTTTATAAGCAAACCAGGATTGCTGTATCATCTGTTTCATTATTCTGCCTGAGATCATTATCAGGCTGACAAATCTATAATTACAGGTTTTTTTCTTGTTTGTATTGGTACAGAATTGGATCTTCTGTTTACTTTTGGGTCTACCAAAATGCTTCGAGTGTGAAAAATCAGCATAGAAAATCAAGTCTAACAATTCAAAGGCATCATCAGCCAGTTCTATTAAAAGTCTTGGATGCAAATTACCAGGACTTGCTTGTTTTGAAATGTTTGTGTTTATTAGCCTTTAACATATACCTACGTATTTTAAACTGAAATTTTTTATCATTATACCTTGATCGTAAATTCAAGGATACAAACAGCTGCAGTATTGATAGGAGACTGTAAGGCAGTGCAGCCTCTTCCTTATCACAGTATACAGAACACATCCCACATGTGGTCCCAAAGGGCAAATATCGCTTCTCACAGCCATCGGTGTACTCTGATGCCAGTATTATCCCCCTCCTTCTTAAAGCAGCAACTGTAGTTGTTATAAACGTTCTGCCTCTGTTACATTATTCTTGAAAAGTTCCTATTTCCATCTAACTTTAGATGACTACTAGATCAGAAATCTCTTTTCATATCTATATCAAAACACCTTTCTTACTGTACTAACATTTCCCACCCTCCTTTGGTCTTTAAGCTGCCCCCACTCATCCTCTATATCTCATTGTTCTCTTTGTATGGTATGAACTGACCCAACCCATCTTCTTAAAATACATCTTTGAATGACAGTGATGAGTGGGGTGTGCTTCCTGTTCAGTTTGGTCAAATCTAAAAATCATGAGAAAATATATTTGAGACGGAAGTTGTTTGTTCCCACTAAAACAACTGTATAATCTCTAATCTACACCTGCATTAACTGTCGGTACCACATAATAATAAGCCATCAATATGGAAAACATTATTTTTTCTTTAAAATATCAGGAAGTTAGTATATTAATACAATACTTAAAATTACTTTCACTTTTAAATGCAATGACATTTTTCAATTTTGTCTTCCAAAAATTATTTTTATATGGAAATTAAAAATTTAAAAGAAAACAATATGGTCAAAACCTTTTAATTATGTTGCCAAAAATACCTTTATACCATAAAAATAATATTTGGAAATATTTGGGGGTTTTTTTAACCTAAAATATGGTCACACAAACAAGTTCAAGCATATATTCTTTGAAAAATATTAGCCTTAAATCCAGACCTTGCAGCAAATTGGAAGACTTTGATTCTTGTGACTCTGCTCAAAATAGATGGACTCTGTAGGAATGGGAGTTCTCTCTGCCAGTTTAGAATTTACTACAGAATCGAAACCGTCATTTGCAATTTTAAATCTTTCTCATTTCATCCTCATTACTGCAGTAATTTTCTTCATTCTTTCTTTATAAAGAGAGTACAGTGCTTTGTACAATTCTTTAACAGTGCTGTTTGTCAAAAGCCCTGAGGCATCAAGAAGTTTCTTCAAATGGAGGTTTAAAAACTCATGATTACTTAGATTTTGTAAAATAATCTAATATGTTCAATATTACTATTTATTTTGTGCAGTTTGTAGTCTTTTTGTCGCCTGTTCTCTGAATACCCACTGTGAACCACACATGAAACTGGATATTGTTTACATTGTAAGCTGGCTATCAGCCAGATTTGCATCCATTTTCTTTAAATACAAATTTTGCTCCATATCCTAATATGTTAAGATCAAAGGGGTTGGTGGTGGAGGTAGGAACAGGGAGAAAGGAGGATAGTGGCCTCTTGCTTCACTACTTCTCTTACACTTCACCTCACTCTTCAGGTCTGCGTAGCTGTTCAACGTATTTGATTTATAATAGGAAACAATGTTTATTTTTTAAGTCACCTAGGAACAGATGTGGTAGGACACAGTTAAAAGAGAATAATAGAAATAATACTGCAGAGTTCCTTTCAACTGACTAAACAGGCCATATATATGAAATAACAATCTTTCTTCATTTGAATGAAAAATGAATGAACCTGTGTTAGGTTCCTATGAGCAAAATGCAGTAGAGGAGGCCTCACTAACCTGGGTAAGGCAGCACTCTGCCAACTGTAATCTTAAAACCCTAAAGCTGATATTCCTCATTCATGGTGTATTTATTGGTATAAATAAGAGTGGAAAATTTCAACTCTATCTATGCTCACTGAGACCATACCAGCTACCTAGAGTCTTCACCAAAACATTGTGAACACGGTGTTAAGTTGAAGAAGGGGATTGGGTTTTTGTTTCTTTGTTCAATGCAGTTCTGTGTATTTTCTTCATGGAATGTGTAATGTTTTCAAACATGCAGTAGGAATGCTGCGGTTTGAACCCATGGTGCATCCCACCACCCCTGGTAGAGAACTGTAGCTCCATCTGTGTGTAGGTTTATTGTAGCTGCGGACAGTACCACTGAAATCCCACAAAACTGCACCTCATTCATCCCAAGCAGTTGCTGTAGGACCAGGTCATTGCTTTTGGCACAGCTGTGAATAAGGTCCCTGCCACATTAGCGTCCTTCTCCTAACTTCCTGATAAGAAACTGCTCTGGGAGAAGCTGCCACTCCGAGCAGCATTGTTCCCACTCATTCCAGCTGACCACACTAGCTTGCTGACTCTGGGAGGGTGGAAGGTGGTTTACCCCTGTTTTGGCAGAACTGTCAAAAACTCCCCTCTGTTCCCTGCTGGATTTCCCAGGCCCTCACAAATCCAGAAGAGAAATGACAGGGAGGAATTAATGTAACTGAGTTATACCCAAGACCTGCTCCTTCCTGTCTATTCTTGCTCATAAGTGAAAAGGATAGCATCATGGCTGCCACTGACGCTGGGATGTCACATTATACTTAGCTTTCTTTTTTTCCTTCATTAGCTGACTATACCTGTTACAGAATGCAAAAGAAGTTCCCTGGAAATGTGTAAATAATCCTTGCTGAGGACTCAGTAATCATAAATGCAGCCCAAGCAATACAGACATTACCAATTACCATGATCAATATGACACATATAGCAGCACAAAACAATAGAAGAGCGAACACTGAGCTCCTGCGAAAGTTCAATAGAAAAATGAACAAAATTATAACCAAACCTCTGTTAGATCTCTGTTTTAGAACAGCATTAAAGAAACTGAAGGCATGTCACGAATTTCCAGCTTGTGGTTACCTAGTTGTCATAAAAGTGGAGAGAGTTATGTTTTAAATCTGATATACCAGAGTGTTCCAAAATACTCTTCAGATTCCTTTATTAAAAATGTATGTTTAATACATACACTTTGCATCACACCTGCATGCATGCATATTTATTGATTTATGTGACGTCATGGATAAAACTTCTTTAATCTAAAGAAGAAAACAGAAGATATTTGTTTTCTTTAAACAGTGACTGCAGATAAAAACACTAAATCATCATGCAGAGCTGGGTTGCAATCTGTACTGTTAAATATTTGTACTTATTTTGATTTGTCTTAACTCATTCAGAGCTCTGTAAAACTGATATCTTTCAAACATATAATAATTTTGCCTGGGTTTTGTTTGGCTTCTTTCTTTCCCATAGTGTTTTCACTGTGTAATTCTGAACAGAAATAACATGAATTTTTAAATAAAAACTATTTTTTCTTATAATAATTTTTGCCATTTTGAAAAACACTTCTTCTGGACACAAAACCAAATTGACTTAAAATTCAAAATTAGCTGGAAACATCCTCAGTCTGTAATAGTCTACCTCTCTTCTCTGAAGTAATTGGTTTTGCCTAGGTGGGGCTATTTGTACTTGAAAGTTTCATAGCAAGCAGGATCTTTTAAAACATTACTTACATTTGTATACCAAAGGAAAAATTGCAGCAACAGGAGCACGTACAAAGTGGTTTTTCTGAGAGTCACTATTGTAAAAGAATAAAATTTGTGTATTGTGAGTTATTTGTTCATTAATTATTCCATTACTTCTGCCATCCTTTTTTAAAGTATATATTATGATACCCTTATTCATTCTGAGCACTATATTTTCGTGTAGTAATCGATATAAGTTGAAAACTGTAAAATATGACCACACTTGCAAGTCACCCCTGTAGCTGACTACCAATAGTGCCGTGCCTCTCCCTCATTAACTACTATCCTGGGATGTCTGATGGACAAGTTAAATGGGACAGCAGATTATCACAAGTTTGTCTTAATTCTACCCCAAAGATCCACAAGTCCTCAGCTGGCTAATCACATCATTTTTAAATGGGAAGATAGAAACCTGAGGTTTTGTTACTGAAAGCGTTTTGAAGGAAGTTTTCAGAGAAGTTAAAGGAAGAAATATCCCTCTGCCCACTTCAGGATGGAAAACTGAAATAATTAACTTCAAAGATCATAATGGAATTAAGCAAGAGTTTTTCCCTAAGTGTCCTTTCATCTTTCAATCTACCCACACCACCTTCCTTTTTCTGGGTCCACAAGCACGCTCAACAATTCACCCAGCCACCTCATTGACCATCCGACTCCGTCACTCCAGCATTTCACCCTTGCAATTTAACTTTTCACCCTTTTATCTCACATTTTATTCTTCCTCATCTATTAGGGTGAAAAGCAATTGTTCCAGAATGGAAAAAGCCCCTTCATGTCTGTTGCGTTAGAGATCACAGCCATCCCACTAAAAATCTGAATCTCTCCTGGCTAAGAGAGAGAGAATTAGAACAAAAGCACCTTCTCTTCTACAACCCTATTTATCTCTATAGCCTTAAAATCGCCTTTCCCTCCTACTCAGCACTCAGAACTCCGTGTTTTGTCTGGGATCATGGACAGGTGCAATTGTAACAGACTTTTCCTACCATGGTGTATTTTTCGTTACCCTTTCACCTTTGAGGACAGGTCTTTTTTAGACTTCAAGAACAGCTTAGGAGATATGGGTCATAGAGTCATAGGCACAGGAAAAAGAGCGAAAGGAAGAATGGAGTTAAGAGTCTATTATATATCAAAAGCAAGAGATTTCACACTCCCATTAATTTAACTTTTAAAACTCTGGTGGGAAGGTCATATGAGACAGTACTCCCTTCATAAAATCATTCTCAAAGGACAAGACAGCTTATGACTGAAATCCTTGAGCAGAGCTCTAAGTAGTATTTTAAATCCCACCCTCAGATCAGATCCGTAAGAGCTGGGAATGGTTGCCCCCAGTCCATGGATGACTCCTGGAACCTTTTCTAGGCTTCTAAGCTCTAGCCACATGATGCAAGAGTACCTACAGGCATGTGACAACTACAGGGAAGATTCTGACCACTGTCAGCCACTCCTGCCTTCTGTATGCTACTCCAACTGGACTGACCCTTTTCTTGCCTCTCCTCCAGGTTCTTAAGCCACGGGAGTCTTTTGGGGCAAGGAGAGTGACTTCAGTGTCTTTGGAAAAGTTTCTATGTTGCCTGAATTAAATAATCATCACCTAAAAGATTTGGGCACCTGTGGGGGAAGGTAGGGTGTGGACAGGCGTGTTTCAGGCTGAATTTCTTAAATACTTCAGCATTTACATATAAACATCCAGTGAAAGAGGTTCATTTCTTCCTAGCACATTAAAACTGAAGCAGATTCAACAAGAGGGACAGTGAACATCCTGGCTACCACCAGTCAGGTTATCCTCTTTCAATTAGAGTTTTGTTTGGAGGTCATTGAGAGAAGACAAAGAAATGAAGAGGATGACACAGGCTCAAGTAGCTGACTTGTTGGACAGAAAAGAGTTAGCACATCTACCCCTTCTGCCACTATTTTTTTGTCATATTATTTAAACTGGGTATATACAGTACATATACTGCCACAACTGCCAAACACGGAGTGAGAGCACTTTCTGAAGGCAATCTTGTCAGTGGGAGACTGTTAAGTCCAGTGCTGTCAAAACTAAGGACTTTGAGCATGACTAGAAGCCCAACTCAAGCATCAAGGTATTTTACATAAAGTATCCTGGCAGATTTTATGTCCATTCTCTATAGGCAGCAGCTTGTGTGAGGCATTTGAGAAACAGTTTTCAATTCAGATATTTTGAATTACAAATTTCTTAGTGTTGGTCACCTAATACTTGCACGTCTCTAATTCACCTCAAACAAACCGTCAGTGCTTTACAGGTTCAGTATCCACAACAAGTTGCAGTTACCAACAGCCTTTCCCACTTCTTCATGAATCTAGTAAAAGACTTGCAAAAATTTGAGGTCAAAAAATTTAATTTTTTATGAATGTTTATTTCTCTGAGAGTAGGAGATTACACTACAATCAACCAGCACTGAAGATGAAAAAGGAAGCAGTCTGTTCAAAAACAAACTTCAATGCGGTGCCTTGCCAAACTTCATGCCTAACACCAGAGGGAGCTGAGCAAAGGTATAAATTCTGATGATGAAGGGTTTGAGAATCCCGGACTTTGCTGGCCAAATTAGCCTCAGCAGGTAATACTGCTGTCTACATGGATTCAGTAAAAAAAGGAAAAAATAAATGTTATAAAAATTGCCATAAGGTGATTATCAAATGCCTCTTTTTTTGATGAGTGAAAAAATATGTCCACAGCATATGATCAAAAGTTTTCTTACTATTTATCCTCTCTCTGAGAATATAATAAAATTCAACATAACTTTTTAATGTGGCATCCCTATTTAAAATAAACCCTACAGCTTACATACATCTATTTCTTTGTTAGCATTAGTTTTCTGTAACTTATATCTATTTCATATACTCCTATTTTGCTCTATCTAAATTGCCACTCATAAAGAACAAACTTTTACTTTTTCAGCTAATCACAATTTTGTTCTATGGAGATCTTTAGATGTTTAATATCAACAAATATTTGAGGTCTTCAGCAGTAAATGGGGTTTGAGGGATTTCTTTGTTTGTGTTTTTTTTTCCTTTTTTCCTCTCATAATTTTAAAGGTATACATCAATATAAAAAAAAAACAAAACCAAAAGAACCCTTCCTGATGAGTATTGTAGACAAAGCTCTACAATTAAAAATTTCTTAAAATAAAATAAAACAAAACCCACTTGTCCTTAGTATAGCATTATCTTAAGTTTTGCTTTAATTCTTAAATAAAAACAAAATACCCACTGATGTATCAAGCTTGCTCATAAACAGTCTGTAATTATTTCTGTGTTTCTCACCAGCATAAATGCTGCCACTGGGTATCTCTGCCAGCTGATGACAAGACTCAACCCTTCACAGACATCTAAGAACTGACTGCAAAAAGAGTAGAGCCTCCCACTCTATGCAGAACATGTTCAACACACATTATTTGAGCCAGTAGATGGGTACTAGTCTTCAAATTCAAGAGAATTCTAACATATGTTAATTTGATATGGATTTTTATTCAGAACTCATTTTTTGTGTTTTGATTTTTCTTACTGATCTGAGCATTCTGACATTTTTCACTGCATCACTGGCCTGATGGATAGAAGACTTGCCAGGTTTGGCTTCACTTGTGGTTGCTGTGCTGCAATAACTTTCCTAATGCTTTTACCTTTTGTTTTCCTGTCTGACATTTACTTGCATTGCCCTTCATTTGCTAACCAGGAGTCCAATTAATTTTTAGAAGTCCAGTTTGGTTTTTTTTCATCTGTTTCTTATCATTTCTGTGCGATAAATTCAGGTCTGTATGAAATACCACGTCCTTCATTTTAAACAAGTTAAGCATGCAGTTATAATTACTGATGTGCACGCTGGGTTTCTGAATGTGAAAATGATCATCATCCATTTGCATGTGCAATTATCCATTCTGCATATACCATCTGCAGGTGAAGGTTTCACAGGCCACAGTGGTGATTTCACATGCAAATTAGACATTTGACTACACTTGCATGTTTCACATGCAATTACTTGCCTAAGACACCTAAAAATCGAGACCTAAAATAACTATTTGTAGTAAAGGTGACAATCAAATCCATCAATCTGAGGAAATTCTACTAATGTTGTAACGCTGGGAAATCTGATGGCATATTATTACTGCATTTAGCGGCTATGCTATAGCTGCTGCTGTGCAAGCAAAACTTTGTAGTAAGTCTGCAGATGGATTAGCACATTTAGAGATATAGTAGCTGATAAATGGAAGGCTTTGAAGCAAAGTTTGACTTTGTTCACTTTTAGGGGAAGGAGCTTTAACCTGTTGCTGAATTGTGGAAGAGCTTGTGTTCAATCCTCTGCAGAAGGTGTTGACTGGCCTTAGGTTAGGCTAAAATCTAGGTCTGTCGTGTCACTGAATCTTCACTGTTTAAGGTGCCTATATAGGAAGTTGCACACAAGGATTGGTAATATAATGCTAAATTCACAAGTGAGTGAGGTGAAATAATGGGTTTCATTCTCACTCAAAAGAATTACTTGAATTTCTATTCAGAAAATAACATCTTCATCAGGACTGGTGAAAGTAGCAAGTGTGAAGGGAAAGGATTAACTGAGGTGTCTTTGTGCTGTGCAGAAGGAATGGAAGTTCCTCCCAGGTGAACCCAGCAGAGAACTCAGTTTCTTCCATTAAAACTGTGGACTAATTTGGAATACATTCTGTTCAATTGAAATGACCTGACCAAATTGTTATCCCATTTGTGAGTGTGAGAATTTCTGCCCAACAGTTAAGTCTAAGTATTAATATTGAGCATTTTTATCAAATTCTAATGTGCATTTCAACATGCTCTTTTCTGTAACAGTAATCATTGACTTTCCAGAATTTTGTGACTCTTCTTTTGTTAGAGGACTGTATGTTATATGTGTTTCTCCTGAAACCAAATAAATACTTGTCAGAGGGGTTTTTTTCATTTTTTTTCCCATTTTGGGGATATTCTTGGGGTTTTATTTACTATGCAAAGAAATAAAATTGTTTAAAGGATAAGGTATGCAAAAGGTATCTACTTCCAGTGACATTGTATTAAAAGCTTAGAAACCCATAACTTGCATAAAGTTCAGCAGTACAAGGGAATGTGTCAAGGCATTAGAAATTAATCCTCTATACTGTTCAGTTATTAAAATAGTCCCCGGCAGAGTTTTGGCTCAAACCAACTGTAATAGTCCTAAGCAACCCTTAGATATAACTTGGAGTAAGCAGAGTCCAGAGACCATTTGCTTTGTTTTGGTAGAGAGGGTGCTAACTACCCACAGATACCCTCTGAGCCTCACTAGCAAAGGCATGTAACTCAAGTCTTTGGAACTCCTGACATTTGAATTATGCTCTTGAGTTACTGAGTAGTAATGCTTTTATAGCAGTAATAGTCTAAGGGTATGAGTGAGACAAGGGTTATGAGGAGAGGCAGTATTTTCTAGGAGCAGTGGTATTTTCTATCAGACCAATTCATGCAGTGGTGAAAAAAGAGGGGGATACATTTTAGGATCAGAATGCCTTAAAACAGGCTTTTCTGAAAATATATTGACTGACCAGTAACAAAAAGAAAAAAAAAAACAACCCAGACAACAAAAACAATAGGAACGCTTAAGAAGAAATAAGAGGGGGAAGGGGGGTATCTATTGATAGTCCGTCCTTTTCTATTCACCTGCCTTAAGCTGTACTCATCTTTGTGATGTATGAGAGCCTGGTTTTAGTTTGTCAAGAAATATCATTACAGCATAGAGGCATAGAAGTAGATCAGACCAGGTCACCAAGTCCAGTCATCATTTTGTCAGGTAATACCTTCCTTAAATGTATCCCTTTAAAAAATTATTATGCTTCTTGCTTCCCCTTTTCTATCATAAAAGGGTGCTTCAGAAACTCACTGCTCTGAAGCTTAGAAACTTGTTCCTAAATTCTACTGCAAATTGATTGATTGACTATTTTTGACACATTTGTCTTCTGGTGGCACAGCCTAAAATGCTTTTACCTTCCTCAAGCTGGTGGCTGACCTTCTTATACATCTGTAGAGAGCAATTGTATCTGGTAGTATTTTGATCACCTAAATAATCCAGATTTTTATAATTTTCCTTCTTGCAAGAAATAAATCAAGTTCCCTAATTAATCTCACAGCCTATTGTTGTGAGAATTGTATATGTTGTGTCCAAGGAGGTCCTTTTGCTGTCTCTATTGGTGTCTTAACCGTCTCTCCTGGAACTACCTCACCTGTTACATCTTGCTACTTTTAATACTTCTTTTTTTCATGACCACATCACATCAGTGACTCATAGTCATTTTGTGATTACTAATACACTCAGTGTATTATACATCTGTCATGTGGTGTTTGTTCATTCTCTGAGTCTTTTCCCAGAAGGAGAAGCATGTCTAGACCATGTGTCAGGTTTTAGTGGCTTTTTCCACTTTTGTTTCTCTATTCGTTCGCTGGTGCATATTTTTGTAATTGCCATCTTAATTTTTCCATTTGGATTAAAACATGACGTCAGTGATCGTTGGTAGTTCCTGAGCAGTTAAATCCAAAGTCTCAGACCAACCACTAATGTTTGTACTTCAGATAGAAAAAGATTGTGCCTAGTACGATGTGTTGAAGATGTACCGTGGTCTTATCCCAGTATTCTGTCATGGCCATTTGTGTACTTTGGGTCTGAAAGAAGAATTTTGCATCAAATTCTTGAAGATACAGACAGAGATATAGCATCACATAAATACCATATGGCCCACACAACAGATACGTGCTGCTTGGAGAAGCTTTTATTAGTAAGAAAAATTAATCTGCAGCATTTTATGTCTCCTATGATTAACACTGAAGACTTCATACCTAGTACTCCAATACACCTATACCGCCTTGATACAGTCAAGAGGAGAGGAATGCATAATTAAGTACAGTTAAATCATTCTGAAACAGATCTTCAGTCTCTTCAGTGAGAGCTGACACGGTTGGTCATGCTTAAACAGGTATTTTATTGATTTCAGCAAGAGTGAGGGTTACAGAAAGAAGACCCTGTTATCCAGAGTCAAGAAGGATGCCGGTTCCTGTCTTAGCAGACAGAAGAGTGAAATACTCTGAGCTCCCAGAACTTTAACTAAAAAGGCAAGAAAAGGTCAGTTTGACTTTTTTTTTTTAACAGAAACATCACTTTTCAAGAAATATAAACGAAAGTCAGATTTTCAGATTGCCATCAATTTGGGGAATAAACCATGAACTTTGATATTTGTAATGACGGTATCTAAGCACAGAGTTTGAATGTATTTTCAGCTGATGATTTTGAAATTGTTTCTTCCCAGAAAGAAGAAATTTACTCAGAAATTCAAAACAAGTTAAAAATATGTAAAATAGAAAAAAATACATTGATATGCAAACATGAGAAGAGATTATTTTTAAAATAATAAGTAAGGAAAAAACCCCTATGTAAAATACCTTGATGGGTTTATTTTAAATATTCGGTGAATTATGCAGCCTGTTTTCTTGTTTTGTTAATGAAGCATCAGGACCTAAAATATATTTAGTGTTTCATGAATATTCAATGAAATGTTAAAGATTTGCAACGAGGGTTGGCAGTGTGAACTTTCCTGAAACCTTACCAACCTGAACACTTATAAACACTTTAAATACACCAAGAAGTCAAACATAGGTGCTGATCAGCTGCTCTCTCTGCCTCGAGACAGGATTTCTAGGGGCTTTTGTTCTTTTGGTCAGGCAATGCAGAAGTGCAGCCACTATAGATGAAAGAGTTCATGACCTCGGTCAAATAATGTATTAACCAAATAACAGATAGAGGCATTCAAAGATTCCCCAAATAGGCTGATAAACTGGTAGAGCAGAATTGAAGTAATTATTATTATAAAACACAATTGCTTGTTTTTCAGCTACCACCCAAAACAGGGCCTTTATTAATTAGTGAGTTTGAAAGCATTTTTCAGCTCTGACAAACACCAATTTATTTTTAAAAGATCAGCCATGAGTAGAATTAGACTAACTGTAAAACACTGTAAAACGGAAGCAGTTTTGCCAGGCAGGAAGAAAAAAAAATAAATGAATGCATCAACCTTCTTCATCATCTTGGAGCTCTTCCTTTACTTGGAAATACAATCAACCCAAGAATGGGCATAGGAGCTGCTTTTTGTCCCCATCACTGGGTTAACTCAATGAAGCACTGGATCCCTCCCTCGCTTGTTTTCAAGAATGGTCAGAAAAGGGTCTGGCCTCACCCTCTCTCGTTAGTTAAACTGTAATCAAACCCTTTTGACAGTAAATATTTTTAAGTCATAGCAACTATATTATGAACTGCTGCTGGTAGCAATGTTTTAATTAGGGCTCTGACACATATCAAGGTTCTGTGAGACCCCACTCCTGGAAAGATGGGGGCAGAGCTGCACAGGGTGCTCTTCAGCTGCTGCTGAAGTCTGCAGGCTCCCTCCTTATTCCACAATCCTGTCAATTGCTATTCACACTAAAATCATAGGCTGCAAATTGCAAGACTTAGTCACCGCTGCTGGAAAGGAGGCACAGCCTTTTAAAGAGAGCTGGAGTGGGGAGTAGTAATCTCTCACCCAAATTCCTGTGGGTACACACATCAGGGCTGGAGATGAGATGCTACACATGACAAAAGCAACTACTTAGATAACTTGGTTACAGGTAGAACACTGCCAGAAGAAGCTGCTCAAATGGCTTCAGACTATACACCCCAGCTTTATGTCCACTGCCCACCATTTGACTAGCTGCATCATGCCCTGTATTTCTTGTTTGTGCTGCCAAGTTTTTCATCTGACTTGAGAAGATCTCAGGGGTCAAGTTAAAAAGAGCAAATTTCATGGGATTTTGCAATTATTCTTGTTTTTAAATTTCGGATTTTAAGATTCGCCAGTTCAGTAAAAACAGAGATACAAAGAATAAACAAAACAATGGAGGCAGCATGTCTAAACTCCAGTCTGTAAAAACATACACTTGTACATGTCATGTCCAAAATAAAAAAGGACTTACAACTTAAAAAAATAAACCAGCTTGAAGCCACAGTTACCCACTCTATCACAAGCCTAACTAATGTTTCCAAGGACATGTATGGAGTCTGCAGTCTGAGATGAATACCAAGCATATCCAGGGGATTAATGCAAAACCTCCTGAATGTCACAGTTCAGGCCTGAACCTGATCTTTGGTAGCCCACTGAGATATGTAATGCTAAGGTAGACCAGGTTTCATAGCGAATGGCAAACAGATGGGGAAATGTGACTAGCAAAGATAATTTCTAAAGTTCCGTGTCACCAGTTTAACTTTTTTTTTTTATTTTTAAATGTCCTGCGGTAACTCTAGAGCTCTCAGGTATTAGGAAAACTCTGTATAACCAGCTGCACAACCTATAATCAAAGGACGTTCTTTGATGTATAGAGAAAATACACACAACAAGCTGACTGAATAGCAGCAAGAAAATGATGATGGCATAATAAGCTGTGGTTGCATCTTCTTGCAAATTGTGTTACATCTTATCAGACAAGCATCATTTCTAATAGCAAAAGATGTATCATCTCATCTGAATCCCATTAGATGATAGATGAAAAATAGCTGTTTTTTCTTGCATTCAAAGAGAATTTCAGTTTGTGTTTTTGAAAGTTAGGTTTCTTGACAAATATGAAATCCTGGCAGAAGCCAATATTAAAGGTATTTCAGTGAACCCTTTGGTGTGGTTTCTTTCTGAAGAGCCAGGACAAATGGTCCTCTTTGTATTTCTTGAAACCATTTTAACTGAATTTAGAGCCAACTCAAGTGTCCTGAATTCAAATTCCGAAGATCCAGTGAAGGAGAAAATACCAAACAGCACTTGTAGATTGAATGAATTATCAGAGAAGAACCTGACCCTCTTCTATGTTCAGTGACTCCGATTCCTTTTTAAATCACAATAAGCTGTGATTGTCCAGTGTAATTGGCCCCAGGTGTCTGAAGCACAATATTGCTCTTTAGCATGTAATACTCCCATCCTTGTGATCACCAGTGCAGTGCTAAAAGCCACAACAGCTTGACTTCATGTACAACAGGAAGATGATAATGTTAAATCCTGGAAATTTATAGAGATTCAGGAATTGTGGAAGTGGCTTTGGAAAAGAGCACATTTCAGATTGATACTGTTTGCAGGAAGTATCTATTTTGATTCTTCTTTCTTTAGGCCAGTCTACCAGCATAAATTTATATGTCACTAGGTTCATCCAGTTTATAAAACAGTCACCTACAGGAATTAGGAAAGATTGTGCTTGCTATCCCCAAAGCTGTGAGCAAGCAGGAAATATTAGACCTCTGGTTTTAACAGAATAAAAAATATTCTTCAAATTCTGAAATGCCTTACATAACTTTAAAATATTCTCCTGTGTTTATATGAATCCATAAACACTATAAACATTTCAATTAGCATTCCAAGTGTAAAACAAAACATGATTTCCTCCGGCTAGTAGTGTTTATTTATAAGTCTAAGGGTCAGTGGTTGATGGGCAGAGTATCAAAGGATTTACTGGAAAAATGACATGTCATTATATGCAGATTTCCCTGAATAATAGGAATAAAAGCAGTAACTTAACCAAATCACTGGAACACTCCCTTCTCATTTTCAAATATGTCATAAATCTTGCTATTGTACAGAAGATCATTAAGAAGAAAAAAACCCGCAAACAACCTCCCTCCACAAGCATAGCCACTGCACCTTGAATATATGAGTTCAGATGTGATCAACAGTAAAAGGAATAGTCTTTCCTTAGGAAGAATGATAAGCTAAAATAAGCAAAAGAACAGCAGGGTGGTATGAAGATGGCATGCTTGTAAGATGTTGTTTGTACCAATCACACCTGAGATTTAATTGCTTCCATTTAAAGATATGAGGAATCTCACTGTCACTAAGGATGAAAAACATCGTAATCACCAACTGACGGCAGATCCTCAGCAGACATCTGCTGTCATAGCACTGCAGCTCTCACTGGGGCATGTATTCAGCTGGAAAATCTTCCCTTTGTTGTTCTGTTTCACTGTTTCTGATTATGCTTTCCCTTAAACCATGTTCTGGGATAAAGCAGATACTAAAAGCAATACAGCTTGACTAGATGGTTCTGTCTGGGCTCAGTGGATCCTAGTCTTCAGTACTGCTAGCACGACTGTGCAAGTCCAGTCTCTGAGGCAGCCTATTTGAAGCAACTGCCCAATGTGTCAGACTCCACCGTGCCATACTGGCAGAGCTTCCCCTTACAGCTGAGATACAATGCTGAGGACTGGGATAATAGTTTTGGAAGATGCTCATATGTCAAACTTGCATGTGAATTGAGATTCTTTGAACTAACTATGAACCTCTGCATTTTTTCCAGGTTCCTGGTGTATCCTAGTACTCTTTGTCAAGTTTCCCTTTGTCCTTCCACAATGGAGTCTAAATTTTTCTACAGTAATGTAAGTTAGCTCAGGACGTCATCTACACAAAAATGATTTCTCCTTGTAGTGTGGTATATTATAGTATATAGCATGGAAGCTAATTATATTGTAACATGCAGGGACTATTAGGAAAGACATATGTCCCTCTCGTATCTAATTCAATGCTTTGCTTTCCAAAAGGTGCCAAAAGCCTGCTTCATATAGGGAAATTTTAAGAACTATGACTTTCAAGGGGAAGAAAAAGAAAAGAAAAACAAAAAAGAAAGGAGCAGGAAAAAATAAATAAATTCAGGGGAAAACAGAAAACCGAGTGAAACATGAAGGGGAAATCGTACACTAGGTTTGCCACACAGTCTAAGCAAGGAAAATACACATAATGGATTATCGTGGTTCATTAAAAGCATCTTAGAAGAATGACGTGCATAAACAAAGCAAGCAAAATGCATACAAACATGCCTAAAAACAAAACTGCTAGACTGATTGAATCAGTGAGGAAGAAAAAGTCAAAATAATGGGCAAATATGTCAATTGGATCTGAAGATGATACAGTGTATTTCGTCAAGCATAAAGAATGCATCTGAAAAAAGGTGGAGGCCAGTAAGCTTTCTCTCCAATCAGGAAAGATTGCCTGAGCATTAGCAGGATAGAACTACATGAAATACATGTAATTAGTTAACATTATCAGTCAAAAATCAAAGCAATAGAAAGGGGGGACTCCCAGCCAGTGACAGTGAAATTAAGGTACTGTGTTTCACCTGAGCATCTTTCTGATTGGTAGACTCTAGAAAGTCCCTGTCCAAGACATCAAGGAATGACAGAAAAAAATGGGACCTGACAGAAGAATATGGGACCAAACAGAAAAAAACCAAGCGTCATAAAATGCTGCCACCCAACACTGGCTAAAATGAAAGGGCCTCTTCTCTCAGATATAATGAGGAAGGAAATGGTGCAACATTACAGAAACTTGGCTGTATCATCGTCGCTTCAGAAGTCATACCTCCTGTTCTGCTGCCTGAAACTGCTGAGAACTTGAGGGGTTTTTCTCTGGTTACTCCATTTAATCTACAGTTCTTGAAAGGCTTGGAGACTCAGACTAATATCCACCCTTTATATTTTCAAAATCATAGGCAAAATATCTTTAACACGACTGCTGACAAAGCCTCTTTAACACGGTTAGTGTGAGATATATGGTGCAGTCCTGTGAAAGCACAGCGTGATAGATGGATGCTGCACAGGCTTACAAGCCATCCTGATTTGTATGCAACGATTCTGCCCTCATTCTGAAACTCCTGCATTATGCCAGGGATTATGATTGTTCTGAGACTCCTGATCCCTAGGAGAGGCATGCAGAAAAATATCTAAAAGTGCTACAGTGAGGCAAAGTTGTAAAGGAACAGCTGGAGGGACCAGACATCAACAACAAAACAGGGAAAAGACAATCCCATAGGCCTTAGATGGATAATTGAATGACATCCTCTGTCCCTAGAATTCTTGATACTCTACCATTCTTTCTTCCTTGTCTATTACTATGTCACTGCAAATAATAATCCTCTCTTTAATAATACAGAAGAGATGCCTGCTTGACTATTAGAATATTTCTAAATCACTCTACCTTCAACAATTGTCTACTGCATTCTTGAAATTATACTGCATACTGAAAAATCCTGTTAGCTGACATGATCTGTTGTAAAGAAACCTTGGGTTTTTTTTCCCTTTGTGTTTGTTTAGATTTTAAAGTATTTGTTTTAAAAAGTGATCTGCATGTCCTGTAAATGAAATTGTTTATATTTCAAAAGCAATTTACAAATTACTGTTCTGTACTGTATCAGTTCATAAATAATGGATTTCCATGTGATGCCTCCTTATTGTTTTTTTAATAGAAGAAATTTAGCCAGTTGCTTTTCTACTTGTGACTCGATTATATTCCAGTTTTTACAATAGACTTTCCTAAGCTGAAATTAAACACAATTATCTCCCTTCAGTGTCAGATCCCCTGGAAAATGTGTATCTAGCAGGTATGGCAGGACTCCTGCTTGTGCATTCACGCAAGAAACTGAAAGCAACCCAGTGGAGAAATTATTAATTTAGGGGGCTATGTTTATTAGAACTGAATGCTATAGAAAGTAACCAGGCATACTGGCAAAGGATAGTAATATTTCAATCCCAAAATGCATCAGAATTATTGTAATTGACAGAAGAGTCTAAAATTAATGTTATGAAAAAAATAGCTAAGGCTAATTTCAGAGAGAATGCAGGTATTTGCACAGATATATCCTGACCAAAATTCTGATTAAAAATACATTAATATATAAATATTAAAATTTGAAATCAGAGTTTCTCAAAAAGCTAAATCATGACAAAAATAAGGTTTCCTGTGGAGGTCTGTGTATATATTATTGAAACGGTATTCCTGAAGGACTGTGCCTCGTGAGCTCCCCCCTTCACAGGATCAAGCAGAGATGCAGATATGCAGCACAGTACACTCTAGTGCTTAAAAGATTTGGCAGAGCTGCAGAAGGTTGTTCTCTTCTGTCTGGGTCACATACAGAGAGGGACAGACACATGCAGTTGGCAGCATGTCTGCAATTATTTACATGGCAAAGGAATATCCAGTGGTGTGATCAAAAAACAGCTCACCCTCTGAAGGAGAGCTGTTTTGAGCTACTATCAAATTGCCTTCTCCCTAGTTTGTCCTTATTCCCCTCTACTGGTTTTTCTGTCTTGTCCTTTCCTGCCCCTTTTCTAATATTCTCCTTTCTCTTTTTATTAATCTCTCCTATCCCTTCTCTCCTTCCCTGTGTCCAGTCAGTTAAACCTGTTTTTTACATTTCTACTCTGATACAATCATAACCTGGGAACTTTTATTTTTCATAAAACCAGCAAAAAATCCAATATTATTATTACCTCAGATATCACTGTGACTTTTTAAATGTGTGAAATAGTATTACTCATGTCCTCTGAAAATTTCCAAATTATTTCGGCCGAAACTACCCTAAATAAAGAAACATACAAACCCACCTACTTATAATATAAACACAAATGTTTAAAGTTTGGCGACATTTTCAGCAACTAAGAAGGAGTCCTAGCCCAGAAATTGCTGGGAAATTTTACTCATTAGCAGGTATGTAATCTTGCCAATAATGCTGAAGGGGGAAACGACACATTACTAAAACTGACAAATGCAAAAATTGCAGGAGAGCTATCTATGCCTAATATGTACCTTTAGAAGTACAAAATAGCAAAGCTGTTTTTAAATAGTGATTGATAAGGACCATTCTGTTATTGTTAGCAAATTGCTGATGCCCAAGCTCCAGCACAAAAATTTATAGTTGGACTTTGTATGTCCAAATGACCCCCAAAAAATAACAAGTCATAAAATATCAATGTATCATTAAATTGTGTAGAACATTTGCAGACAACACTCTAGTTTTTTGATAAGTATCAAAAGGATTTTTTTTTCAGTTTTCCCTCATAACAAGAAAGATATGAATATTACTTGACATAGTAAAAATACACTTTGGTTCACCCAAGCCGTTGGATCACCCCAGCAGAGGTTGGTAACACACACATCACAGATTTGATTGGCTGTGGGCTCATAGCTCTGATCAATAAACTAATTAAGCTGTGTCAAATTAGTCTTCTGGGCTCTTACTCCTATTAGAAACAATTCATACTCATATTTGGAATAAATATGGAGAGAAAATAGGCAGGGTGATGTCTCCTTTGTGAATAGGCTAGATATAGCACACAGCATCTCTCTCATCTCACCTCATGGCTCATTCTGGAAGGATAAAGGCATTTTCTTTTCACGGTTTTCACTACCCTGATGTTTCTTAAACTCTTACCTGACCATAGAGAAAAGACTAAGAGGGGACCTAATTAATGTTTATAAATATCTTAAGTATAGGAGACAGAGGGAAATAGCCAGCCTCTTTTCAGTTGTCTGTGGAGACAGGACAAGGGGCTATGGCCTCAAGTTGAAGCACAGGAAGTTCTGCACCAACATGTGGAAGAACTTTTTCACAGTGAGGGTGACAGAGCACAGGAATAGGCTGCCCAGGGAGGGTGTGGAGTCTCCTTCTCTGGAGATATTCAAGACCTGTATGGATGCCTACCTGTGTGACCTGTTCTAGCAAGTCTGCTTTGGCAGGGGAGTTGGGCTCAATGAACTCTGGAGGTCCCTTCCAACACCTACAATTCTGTGATAGACCAACTTTTTTACACAGCAGCAATTCTACACATTACATTGCTCAACTGGTATTCCTTGCCAATTGTTCTGTGCTGAATCTTCCACTGCTTTCCTGAAGATTTTTCTTCAGGCCCATATTTTTCACTTCCATTTATGAGGCCTTTCAAAACCTTAGTTCTGCATTGATTTCACTGTACAATATTGTTGCTATACTGCGCACATGAAATTCTAATGTGAGGATCAATAAAGAGGACTAGGGGAGATAATCATGTACAAGACTTTTTCTTTTATTTTTAATTCTATTTTTCTGGTGGCTTTCAATGTCATTGGGAGAACCCTGAACTGTATTTAAGAGACTTTACAGGAGTTTCTGCTCCAGTACTAATGGGACTTTTTCATTTCAGCTTCACTGTTTACATAACAGTGTCTCCAGAGCTTTATTTCAAAACAAATTCCAGCAGGCACAAACAGATTGTCAACTTCCAGTAACATTAAAAGTAAATGCAACAACTTTAAATGTGGATTTCAAGGAAGGAATTCCAGTATACAGGTCCTACTTTCATTTACTTCAGCATCTGTCTAGCCCCCATGTAAAGGTCCTGCTCACATTATGACCATGCAGAGTAAGTTTCTCTGGAGATATGCAATCCTTCACATACTACTGAGGAGATCCCTTCAGAGCTCCATTACGCACAAATGTCAATATCTTTGGTCTTATTCTCTTTTCTCTCCTTAGTTTCTTGTTGGGGGACTCTTCTGTTTCACACCATACATACACAGTAGGATGTCATTGTACTGTAGCACAGATATGGGCAGATCCTCCTTAAATAACCAAAATAATGTCAAGATGAAACTAAATTTTAGGAAGCATTCCAATATCATTTAATCTATCAACATCAAGAGGTTTTGTCCTTATCCTCAGCTAAGGCTTTAAAATATGTTAATTTTAATAATTGTGTAGCAACACTGAACTTTTTATGCTGTCATAGTTAAAGGAGGTATATGTCGTACTGCTGCCAGTTGTACAAACATATCAGAGCTCAGTTATTAGAGCTACTGGCTTTAAGAAAAGCAATTTTATTTGTGTTTGCAAAGATTCACCAGGATTTGCTGGATGAAACAATTGTGGAAAACTGTGACTTACCTAGTAGCAAGAACAGTAGTTCAAATTGTAACTTTTTTCGGAGAAGGGACAGCATTTTTTTGTGCTTTGCAGATTTATCACAGAATCCTAGAATGGTTTGGGTTGGAAGGGAACTTAAAGATCATACATTTCCAAACCTCCATTAGACCAGGTATCAGTATTTACCCTTCTAAACAGTTCCTCTCCAGATTTCTTGTAGGCCCCCTTTAGTCACTGGAATGTTGCTATAAGGTCTTCCAGGAGCCTTCTGCAGGCTGAAGAAGCCCAACTCTCTCAGTCTGTCTTCATAGAAGAGGTTTTCCACCTCTCTGGTCATCTCCACAGCCTTCCTCTGGACTTGCTCCAACAGCTCCATGTCTTTCTTGTACTGGGGAACCCAGAGCTGGACACAGTACTCCAGGTGGGATATTGTGAGAGCAGAGTAGAGGGACAGAATCACCTCCCTTTTCCTGCTGGTAACACCTCTTTCAATTGTTTGTCCACCTGTCAAGGTCCCTCTGGATATCATCTCTTCCCTCCAGATTGTTGACCACAGCACATAGCTTTGTGTCATCAGCAACCTTGCTGAGAATGCACTCAATCCCACTGTCCATGTCTCTGACACAGACATTAAATGGTACCAGTGCCAGTACTGACCCTGAGGAATGCCACTCATCACTGATATCCACCTAGACATCGAGCCATTCACCACAACTCCTTGAGAGTGACCATCCAGACAATTCCTTATCCACTGAACAGTCCATCTGTCAAAACCATGCCTCTCCTATACAGAGATAAGGATTTTGTTTTGGAGAGACCTTGTCGAATGCTTTGCATGAGTCCAAGTAGATGACATAAGCAGCTGTTCCCTTATCCACCAACACTTTAACCCCATCATAGCATGCCACCAAATGTCAGGCATGATTTGCTATTGGCGAAGCCATGCTGACTATCACCCATCACCTCCTTATTTTCCATATGCCTGAGCATAGATTCCAGGAGAATCTGTACCATGATCTTGCCAGGCACAGAGGTGATGAATTTACTAGAAGTTTCTTTTAAGATCACAGGTGGAAGTAGAACTACTTTAATGACCGCTTTTCTTTTTGCTCTCAGCTGCATTTTTCAGGTGAGTTAAATGCACCATTTAGCAAATGCACCATGACATTTACTGTCATGCCCATGCTTAGTGATTCCTTCACTAAAGGGTCAACTGCAGCTTTTTCCCCTCAGTACTACTACTACACTTCCTATCAACAAATAATAATCTTTAATCTGCTTTTAGAAGTGATTTAAACCTGTGCTAACTGAAATTGTGACTAGCTAGAAAGACTGTGATGAGAAGGCCCCTGAGTTATGCTCTGACAGAAGCACATTTACTGTGAACTGAGGATATGGGAAAAATCAATTAGTTGCCACTATTTCTTGAGAAACATCCCATAAGTCTTACAAAGAATGGATGAGTTGTCTTGTAATTGACCCGATTGATGGGAAAGGGTTATAGGGCATTTTACACAAGAAACATTGCAACTGACCATCAAGGCATAGAAGCAGAAGCAATGAGAACATGGAAATAATTTGCTGAGGAAATGCTTAAACCTGTGGTAAACTAAACCAGGTAAGTGACACTCATTCAGTTTTCTCTACATAAAAGACTGCTTATTGGACTGCCTATCTGAGCTACTCTTTTTAACATGTGAGTATTTGCCAACATTTATCAGACTTTTCTCTTTCAGCATCTGGCAGCAGCTGATTAAAATGACTGATGACCAGCATCTGAAAGTCAAAGTAGCATGTAATTGCCAAATAGGACATAAGATTTAGGAGTATATTAACAGAACAAAGAGACCTGATGCATCTTTTTCTATAAGAGCTCAGAGGGCCTTTCTATTGCTCTACTATGGTCCAGCCTGTTTCTTTCCCTGGGTTGGGAGAGCTAGGGAGCTTGCTGTAGTTAGCAGCCAGGTAGGTTTGAGTTGTGAGGGTTCAGTTATATATTAAACACTGAAATCAACTAACAAATAATACAGCAATGTACATCTGAGTAGTAAAATATATAGAGGATAATTCTTGAGAGGGCAAATACTTTTGGAGAAAGTAAATAACATTAAGGCAAAAACATTTAGGTTTCCAAATATTTTGTATCTAACACACTATGCTATATTTTCCTAAAGAACATGGTGTTTCAACATCAATATAGGTGGTAATTTCTCCCATAAGTTCGGGATTTAGACCAGACTCCATTCTTGCGCTCAATAAGTCTGTAATCAAAACCAGTATAATGCCCAACATTAGTCGATCCATACTTCTATCCTTTCTACACATGTTCTTTATTAATGCATCGAAACTCTTGCCCTAAAAACCTTTAAAAGACCAATAATGAACAAACTATTCAAATAAACCATGCTGCAGAGTTCCATGTTAACGGTAATAATCAATACCTGAATTTCCCTGAGGAAGAAATTCAGTCTATAAAGTTATTTGCTTTGGGAAGGATTCGGGCAACAGGCATTCTTCTTGTTTCAAACCAACGGCGGGGAGTCTGAAGCATACTGTTAACACCCTTTTGAGTAGATGTGACTACAGTTTCAATCTATTGAAATTCCCGCTGTGTTACTTTGTATTTAATCACAATCTTTATTGGCATTTATTCCTTGTAACTGTACTTTATTCATTTATTCACTTAAATGTTTATACAAAATTGAATATATTTAGCTGTGGCAACATCTTTTATGAGCAACAAATAAAAATTAAGCCCGCTTTCGTTGCATGTGCATATCTATTGAACAGATGCCCTGTTATTGTTTGATGGATGTCTGTGCCAGAAAAAGAGCTAGAAGCATATTCTGTTTAGTTTAGAAATAATTGGTCCTTAAAAGATTTTCAGTTTTCTATTCATCAGATACACGCACACATGTATATGCATACACCAATTATATAGTAAACATGTCATTTGTATTTGCCACAGTCAGAATTCTGATTAAAAGAAAGCACAACAGGTCAGAGTCTCCACTGCTAAAAGTCAGAGTATTTTCACTGCTGCCAGTCATAGCAACAAAGTAGTGACAGCATGCATTGACAGAGTATAGCCAATGTTTCTCATAATTCTTTCAAAGAAAGAGTAAGTTCTTAACTTTTACCTTGGTTTTTTCCTTATGTTTTCTTCCATGTAAGTTTAGGATATAGATTTCCATTTTCTGCCAGGGAATCGAAACAGAGAAGTTTTCATGTTCACCCTTTTTATTATTCTATTGTACTAAATTCTGCAGTAAAGTTCCTGGCATTGGTGCCAGCAAGATGGGAATAAGCCACCAAATTCTACCTGATGTCCCAGAGTCTGTTTTCCCCTGTGTGTCTTCTTAAGGAACTGGAGGTCACAGATACACCATTCCATTTTGAGAAAAAAAAAATGTATGTATAAGCAGTCAGAATTATATTAGTTATGTATGAGAGGGATGTGGCACTCTACTAGCATCACTAAAAATTCCCAAAAGTCATGTTTGGTTGCACCAACTTCAGGATGCCTTTTATTCTGCCAGCCAATGTTTGAAACTGAGCATTGGAGATATCTCCAATAATGAGAGCCACGAATCATTTATTTGCATGCAACTCCGGGGCTGTTTCTCTTACTTCTGCTCTCTGGAAGGATGTTTCTAGAGCAATGCCTCTTTGTACCTGCTGTACTCTGGTGGCCCATCAAAGCAGAGATGGTATGGGTACAACATTTATCTCAGGTTTTAAATGCTGAGCTTAAAAAAGAATTTCCTGGGGAAAACAAACAAACAAACAAACAAAAAATACAGAAATAAGATGTGGTGGTTTTGGCCCTGGCTAGAGGCCAAATGCCCACCAAGCCACTCGCTCACTCCTCCCTTCAGCCAAAAAGGGGAGAAAATATATTTTTGGAGGCTCAGGCCCTGAGATAAGGACAGAGGGATCACTCTCCAATTAGTACAATGGGCAAAACATACCCAGCACAGAATAAAGGAAAGAAAAGTGATTTATTCCAACTACAACTAATACACCCAGTGAACCAGAACAAGATAAGAGTAAGAAGCAGCCAGGTCTTAAAGTGCCTTCCCCCCACCCCTCCCCTTCTTAACAAACTTAAACTTCATCACGATTTTACTCCCTTCTTCCCCCTGCAACATGGCGCGGGGAGGGGCAGGGAATGGGGAGTGAGGTTCCGGCGGTACCAGTTGCTTTCCTTCCCCAGATCTTAACACTTCTACTTCCCTCCACCCCTCACCTCTTAGCACCCTTAACTTTAATCATCAATTTCGCTCCCTTCTTCCCTCCCATCACAGCACCAGGAGGGGCAAGGAATGGGGAATGAGGGGTTTTCAGTCCGTTCTGCCTGAGCTGTCTTCTGTCTCAGCTGGGAGGGGGCATTCCACACACACACACACACACACTTCCCTTACGGCGCCGTGGGGTCCCACCCACGCGAGAGTCGTATCCACGAACTTCTGCAGCGTGAGTCCTTTCCATCGGGGAGTCAGCTCCTCACCACAGGCCTCTCAGCAGGACTTCCTTCCATAGGGTTCTGACATTTGGGCCCGGGCTTTCCCAGCCGGGCTTCCTGCAAAAGTCACAAGTCTCTCAGCAAACCTGCTGAGGCATGGATCAATCTCTTCACAGGGTGTAGATGTCTTTGCTCCCCATCCTCACTCATGGGCTGTGAGGGGACATCCTGCTTCACCATGGTCTTCTCCATGAGCTGCAGGGGAAGCTTTCTTTCCACATTCCTTACCCACCTCCTCCTTCTGGGCCTGGCCTTGGCTATCAGTGCAGCTGGTCACATCTTCCCACTCTCCATTCTGGTGGCAAAGTATATGTGATTCACAGAGGCACGATGAATCCATCTCTGATTGGTAGGAGGTAACTTTGGCCTTGAATTGGCCAAAGTTTACTGTCTGGAACTTGCAGAAAACTGTAACCACTTCTTTGGAAAAGCCATCTCAGCAGCACAGCTACAGCAAACTGCAACATAAGACTTGGTCAAACAGATGCCCCTTCAGGCATTTCATTTCAAAGCTGCTTCATGGGAGTAACTTAAAGAACTTCCTTTCTGTCAGGAAAATCCCTATGGCTCCTAATTGCTTAATGCTTGGCCACAGCAAACAGTTCTGCGTCTCCTTTGTCCCTGAGCTGCAGTGATACACACTTTACTTTTCCTTAGCTGTGGCGTTTTAATCTAGGGCATAAGTTCTAACCGCATGGTGTAAGCCCACAGGAGGAGATATCACTGACCACTCAAGAGTCAACACATCTACTGACCTTGGGCCAGAGACAGTACACATGAATTACTAGACCGTAAATTTGATCACTGGCTTGGAATAAATCCTTAAAGTATTTATATATATAAGAATGACATAATCACCAGAGACTAATATTAGTATGTCACGCCATGTTCTACAGCTTGATAGAAAAGATGGGATAGTAAATGGGGAACTGAAACTTCCACCTGCTCTATGAGTACCTTTACAAAAAAAATGATCTTATCAGCATCTAAAACCATGAAAGATTTAATGAGTGCATGAAGGTTGGATTTAGACAGATTTAGACATATCTGTCTGTCAAAGGCAGTATCTTTAAGCCAAGTTCTTCACTTCAGCAACTCCTCCTAATTACCTGAGCAGCCTTACAGACTATTTTATGAATCCTGTTCTGGGGTACTTTCCTGGTCATTAATGGTATTTCTGTAATCATTTTGCAGAAAGTGTGTTTAGCTAACTTGTGGCTGGGGATGCTGCTAAGCAGACCTGAAGAGGTAGTTTGGCTCACTGCTGCACTGAGCCAAAATTCCCAGTGTCCAGACCTCTGAGGTTATCATTAGGTGGGGAAAAAAAACCCACTTTAAAAACAGTGTTTCGTGGAGTAATTTCAGACTGATGAAACTAATTTTGAAAATTATAAATCACTTGAAGTAATGGACTTAAGTGGCAACTAGAAGAAAGCTACAGACTTGTATTTTAGTGCCACTAGGGAACACTAAACTCATCTAGTCTGACCTGCTGCCTAGTGCAGGCCAAAAAATTTCATCTAATAGTTCTTACAATGAACAGAAATATTTATTTTTCCCTACAGTGCAAGTTAGCATTACTCAGTACTTTAGCTAGTAGCTGAGCAAGTATGTAACCCTTAAGAAGACATCCAATTTTGATTTAAACACTTCAAGCTTGAATAAAACATCTTCCAATAAAAAGAAAAAAAAAATCAAAGAAAATATAAAGAAAACCAAGTCTCCACACTGTTTGGCCTTGCAAGGTAAAGAAACTGTAAGGACAGTGGTTTTCTGAATTTCAATATTGTGAGCTGCACCAGAAGCTGTATGATTCCACTGTCAGCCAAAGAGGTATTTCTTTGTTTATTTCCTTTATTCTTCTATATATCACTGAGGTTTTTAAGTAGGTCAATTCTGGAGGCTGAAAGGGTTTTCCTAGTGATTCTAGTCAATATAGCCTTGGACATATTCCAAAACCACTGAAACTAATAGAAATCTTTCATTGTCCTAGACATGCTTTGAAGAGCCAACTCAATGTCTAAAACATGCTCTAAGGTATTGACCTCCACAATGGGCTATAAGACAAACCCTTTATGACTAATTTTATGCTTCCAATAACCAAATATTAAATCTAAGTGGCATTTAGAAGCTCAGTATACATATACTACAAAAAATAGAGGAGAAAACCTTAATGTTAGTACATGGTACCTAGCTTTGCAAAAAAGAGATTCATTCTGCTGGCATTTATACTGAAAGAAATAAATAAAAAAAAGAAAATGCTAAGATAATTAAAGACTGATCATAAGCTATATCTAAACCATATTGCAAATATATATGTATGGAATATATATAGTGACTGAATCGGAACTAATAATGGAGTACATTTCCTGTAAGCACTTCAATGTCTTTCAGAAGATACAGTGGATACGCCTTTGTGACAAAGACACAGTCCTGAGACTGTTTCAGAGGAGAATTTGGTATATTGAACTGATGTGATGTGAGGTTACATGACCAAAGGATCAAAAATAACTGTCAGAGAAAATTGCTGAGGTCATTTGACTCCCTCCTGGAATTTGTTCCAATGAGCTGAGAATAAATGGAGTATCAAAAGCTTGGAGATAGCTTAATAAAATCTAAGTACATTCAAGAAACTGTTGACCTCTTTTTTACCAAAGCTTAAGGTTCAATTTTCAGCTACCACATTCCATCCCTGTGCAACTTTCCTCAGCAACGGTCTGTAGAAAGATAGAGGGAAACTTCTACTGAGTGACTCTGTCATTATAGATTCAATCAGCATAGAAGGAAAAATAATTCATATTGAGCACTGGGCCATCTATCTCCATGGAGTGGTTTAGGAACCAAATTGCAAATGTTCCAGATTCAAAAAAACAAATCTTTGTTTTCCCTGATCAGAAAAAAATTCCACCATCCTCCATCACCATCCTTGGCTTTTGATATGTCATAATTGGTAATGGTAGCTCAAAAGCTGTGATGGAGTATATTTATGATCATTTCAAACCAAGCAAAAAGTCATTTTCATGGCTATATCCTGAATTGGGAGGCACACAACCAGCTCTTAGGAAATACTAAGGAGAGAGCAATGAAACTTTAGATAAGCTTGAAAAGATTTAAGCCTGATGACATTTTTTATCAGAAATGCCTCATGGTTTGGCTGTTAAGCAGAGTAGAGCAGACCTAAATTGTTTCAGTGTAGAGCAATGTAGTTCTGAGTAAAAAGTGAACCTTCATTTAGTGCATCATTGTTCTGTGGTAAAATGATGGTCTTCTGTTGAGTAAAGGGATTTGATTGGTAACAGAAAACAGTACAATGAGCAGAAGATCCAGAGGAGAGCTCACAAAGAACAGATAATGTTAGATGAATGTAGATAACAGCCTTCTTTCTTTGACAAAAACACATTTGCATTTTTCAAATGTGCCAGAAAGCATTCTTTCACTATCATCAGCCAGGAACCTAGGCTATTTTCATTAAGGCTTCATTTGTGGTATGAATATTTTTTGTTAAAATATGTTAAATGAAGAGAAGAAAATGTTATCTTCCATCCTCAAAAAACCCCAAGAAATTCTAAAGATGAGGCTCCAGCTCCTCCTATGAACAGATTACAGAGATGTGCACTGAATGGCTGTCTCAGACTTCCAAATCTTCTGTACTTAGTTCAGCAACCCATTCTTAAGGAATTAAAATGAAATATTTTCTTAATAATCACTGATTACTTGATATCATGTTTTATTGCTACCTTGTATACCAAAAATATCATTTTACAGTTGTGTGTCTTTGAAAGCGACCTTCTGTTATTCATGTGGAAAGTGTAAAAAATAAGTACTTTTCAACATTCCTGTGTGCTTCCCTTAGTTCATTACTCAAGAGCAGTACATGTTACATGAATCATATGCTGTTACAGCCTAAGATGGCTTACAGTCAATGCCATCAGCTGGAAAGTGTTTGATCCCAGCTCAGTGGTTTGCTAGGGATTGTGTGATCCTCAGGGGTTTTGCAGTCTTGCAAGATTTGAAATACATAGACATTTTACAGAGTGCTTTGTGGTGCCTGCTGAGAAGTTTCCCGCAGGTTGCATCAATTCACTACACTAATCAACTGATGGCAATAAATAAAAGTCATTTAATTACTATTAAAGACCACTTTCTGCCTCTGGATATAGATAGGTAACTGCCAGCGACTTTAAAAGGAGGCGCTGGTGTGAGCCTGAGCCTAGAATCTAATTCTATGCAGTTTTGTTTTACTCTCTTGCTTAATGGTTTCCCTGGAAGTCCAAAAACCTGGATTGTGTCTTTCCCTGGCTGCAGCAAAGCTGTTTTATCAAATGCTTCATCAGCATCCTCATGGCCTCGTCTCCCAAGTGCAGACATTTTCTGGTACTGGAGTACCTTCAGGATACTGAAGGTGAACATCAAAAAAGGAAACTTACTCCCTTCCACACATGGCCTTGGCAAGGCTACACCTAGAAACACTGATGCCAGATACACCAAATCACAGCCTGTAAGGTAGAGACAACATCTCAAATCACATGTTGCTTGGTTTCCCTCTTCTAAAAGTTTGCATTGCTGGTTGAGTTTACCATTACTGTTTTACAGCATTACCATGTAATGCAGGTAGCTAGTGTGTCCCTGTAACAGGCAAATGTGGAAAGAGTCTGCCCACACCATGCCAAACAGGGAACCACCCAGATGTACCTGCATGGCTTACATTCCTCCCTGCAAGTTGCCTAGCAGACACCATCCTCCTCTCAGCCTCATGGCCCAACTTGCATTTATGTATTCATTTGTAGCAGAGCCATCTTTAGCCAACCAAGAGAGTAATTTCTTTGAGTGAATTTAGACAAAGACTAAAAATAAAAAAAAATCAGTCTCATTGATGAGAGATATCAATTTGTACAGCAATAATTTAACTTTTGGAAATGTTATTTGACACTAAAAATGAAAATGTTGGAAAGCTCACTATTCCTTTAGGATTTCAACCCATGTTGGATTTGGTGACTGGCACAACCCAAAGAGTGCTGAAGCTGTATATTTACCGTCATTAGAACAACAGGCTGAGGAACACACCTTTTTGCTCCTCGCTGCTATCAGTAGCCTGGTTGTAGCCTGATCTCCAAAGCCTTGATTCACCTCATCTAATTTTAGACTCCCAGATGAGGTAGCTAGTGTGTTCCTGTAACCAAGTAAACGCAGTATCACCTTGGCTAGTAACACTCTACAGGCATTTTGATAACTGCAAGGACTTGTGATGGGTCTTTTCATACTCTCCTTGTCTGGGCTTGCAAGCTTTGTTTCAGCTTGCTTAGTTGAAATTGAAATTGCCTAATGGCCAGGTGGACATTACCTATTTTATTTTAGCCTTGCTGATAGCTTTGTATAATTCTGTGCTGCAGCACCTCTCGGTGTTGTAATGTTGATATATTTCCTGTAATAGATGCTGGTTACACGTAGCTATTCTGGTAGTTAATCCATGTCGTATGAATTATGTATGGCTCCTGAATAACAATATGGCATAGTGCAACACAAGTGCAGGATGGTAGCAGGAGCTGTAGAAGCATGGGCCCAAGCCAGAGACTTCAGGGCTATACACAACTTGCACATTATCATCTACAGAGCAGTAAAGGAATTCGGCTCCTGGAGCCAGTTGAAACGGATTTTAGGAGTCAGCAAGAGAACAAGGGAACAAGTATCTGACACATGTAATACACACCACACAGAATAAATTCAGAAGTAATTTGAAATTGCATGCCAATGAAGAAAAGGCTTGGTGTGGACTTTGTTATAAAGCCAAAATAGCCCCAAATGTACTTTCAGGTGAGAAGGAAGAAGAAGCCATCATCACTTTCTTCTTGTCAAAGGTCTTGAGGTGCTGAGTATTGCAATAATCAAAGTACTGAGGTAAAGGGGAAAAGTAAAGAATGGTGTACAGTGACTGAAGAAAAAGATGAGTTAATAAGCAAAAGGTAAGAAGAAAGAAGTGCTGGAAATACTCACCCCAAAATTTATAAAAGTGTTGAGCGCTCAAATATATAAGTGAGGTGTGCTTGAGCTTTGTTCTAGGTATTCAAAGTGCTATAGCAATCCTAAGTACTCTGAAAATAAGGCCTTCTGGGATCATGTTTTAAGTTAAATGTAGGCATCTAAAATGACAAAAAAAATGTCTACAGGGATTTTCCAAGGGACCTGAGATGTTAGGTGCTTAACACCTTTGAGGAGGGATTAGGGTCTCCTTAGGTTAATATCTCCTTGGACTAATTTGCCTACCCACACTTCTAAGATTTAAAAAAAAATCTGTCTCCAAGCATCCAAAAGTTGGCAGCCCAAATGAATTTATATTTTTAACTATGTTTGTCTAATTCACTCTGTGTCTCAGTTCCTTTTCTTTAAAAAAAGATGGTAATGCTATATTGTCACAGGGCTGTCAGGAAGATATGTTGTACTGAAGACTTTGAAGCATTCAGAAACAAGGGTGAGAAAGCTATTGAAACATCTTAGCATCTGATCATGTGTAGATTTACCCACACTGCACTATTTGGATAATGTAGGCAAAATACAGCTCAATCTACAGCTAGTCAGGAGAAACACTCCTGGTAAGACAATTTTGAGGGATGATATCTGTGCTTTTCTTTTTATTTCTTTTTTAAGAATGCGTGATTACAATTAAGAGAAATTATTAGAAAAAAATATACAGACACCCTTGAGAAATTCTTCCGAATGCCACACAGTTATCTGAGCCAGAGAGGGACTTCAGCACCTCAGGAGACTCATCATTTGGTCTGCTATCCTGATTCACAATCTACTTAGTGTATCAAACAGAAGTTTAAAGGAAACTTGATCATGGTTCATAAGGACCCAGAGGAGAAGACTTCCGATATTTGGGACACTTTAATCTGACAGGGAAAAAAAAGTGTAATAAGATTCAGTTTCTGGATAAGCTGGAGACAGAAAAGTACAAATTATAAAGAAGAGACAAATTTAAGCAAGGAGGGTCATTAATCATTGGTGCAGGTTACCAAGTGGCAAATTTATCATAACTAAGTCTCTAATTCAACACTCAATGCCTTTCCAAAGGATAGGAGGAAAACAATACATTTTGGTGCTGGACAGCCAAAGGGAAGAATAATTCCTACCTGCAGAGGAACCACTGGGTCACTTTGTCTGTCCCACAGTATGCAAGCATCCAAACTAAGGTAATTATTGCATAAAAATTTTATAATATCATATACCTGCTCTACTTCTTAATGAATATATATTAAAACACTGTCCAGGACTTCAGCTATATCATAAAATAAATGATTAAAAGATTTGAAGAAGAGGGAAAAAGTGAAATGCATGCTAGTATGAAAATTGTTTAAATTCAGGCATGCGCAATCACATTTCTTTTTTTATGTTTTTGTTGTTATTTGCTTTCTTGTCATTATTTCAAAATAAGTGAAGATTTTAAATGTTCCAGAGACTTTATTCCTTATCAAGAGTTATATAGATGATAAGAATAGATTTTGTAACTGTTTTCTTTTTTCCAGCATTAAATGTGAAGAAATAGATGCCATTAGTTTTGAAGGGATTGTATCTTTTTGTATCAAGCATGAATTTTCATCCCAATTTGTATGTTCCTACAGCTCAGTGCTTCTCAAAAGGTAGCTAGAAAGCCTTGACAGAGGACAAGCCACTTTATATTGGACACTCTGGGACATGTTAGCCAGTTAAGAGTGATCATAATTGAGATGGTAGCAACAGTAAAAAGGGTAAGAGAAATTTCTTGTCATAGCCACTTTGAAACTTTTACCTTTCAAAAAAAATTTTTTTAAAAACCACATATCCATTGGTTTTTCTCTAAATAAAATACCAGAGAGGAATTTAGAGTTTATATAAATTCAGGCAGTAGCATCTAGACTCTGATTTGTAATAGGTTATTTAGTTAGGCATTTAGAAAAAAAATGACAGGACCTAATCTTGTTGCTTGTTATTAATGCTGCAAATAGTCCTGGGGCAGTCACATGGCTCAGATTCATCAGCTACAGTATTTATATATTCAATATTATTCAAATAAAGGGAAGGTAATAAACTGGAAGTGGAATGGGAATACTACTTCTTTTCCAAATTCATCAGCTAGTCTTGAAGGAGGTATTTCCCCTCTCCACAGATCTTGTGCCTCTCATGCCCCTACACCGTCATAGTGGTAATTACCCAAATTAGGACTTCTTTATTTTAATATATTTAAAATCTCAAGACTAACAAGTAAACTTAAACCAAATCATAGCACTAATCAATACACGCCAGATTAAAATGCTGATATTTTTAATCACACTTTTCTGACTGTGATCTGGAGTATTCCAATTAATCTTCTGGTTTTAGGGTTTTTTTGGTTGGTTGGTTGGGTTTTGTTTTGTTTTGTTTTGTTTTGTTTTTTTTATTTTGTAATAGCTGCTAGGTTTCCAGAAAGTGTTTTCTTAGAAGACTGAACTAAACTGGACCTTGTGAATATTGACATCCAGTGTGATTAATAACATTCTCAATACACCAATGGAGTTCTGGAGTTTGTATGCACTCAAAAGATATTAAGTACTGTACAGATTTTACTCAAGTGGAACTTTGTACCAACAATTGTAATCACTGTCCTATTGTTCCTCAATGTTATGCCTTCTCCAAAAAGCTGAAACTTTTCCAAATGTACTTTCTTAGAAATTTCAACCTGTTACATGCCAGTGAATTTTGTGGCAATTGTTTTTCTACTGATTCATGAAGTATATGAGTGGTTTTATGTATTTAACTTCAACCAGCATAAACAATTGGAAATATTCTCCTACTTGCTCTGCAAATTTGCAGAAGATTTGAATATTAACTTCTCATTCGTTTGAATGAAAACCTTTGACTGTATACATACATGAGGTGGAAATTTTCAAAGAACAGTACTGTCTTTTTTTTTTGCCACATCTCCTGCAATCAGCAAGAAGGCAGCTTCTCAAATCCCTCTGTGGTCTACTAACTTTGGCTTGTCTGCATACACAAACTTCCCACTCTGTTGCATATTCTTCTAACATCAAAGGAGTTTGAGGCTTTTCACTTCTCCCCACTGTCTATCCTATGTGAATACAGGATTTGGAGCAGATACGTGATCATTATTACGGGCTGTTATTTGGAACCATACTGGTGGACCGTGACTGCTGTCCTACATACTGTAATGTGAGAACAAAAAGATGGTTTATGACTCCAAGCAGCTTATGGTCCTTACAAACAAAAGAATGAAGTCAGGAATGTTAGAGAGGAGCTAGACAGAAAGATCCAGATCTATAATTAACCATCAACAGTGTAATGGATATTGAAGAAAAACACTCAGAGAGAACAGAGGATTTACGCTCAAGTGGGTGAAAAGACTTTTAAAGCTTAGTTTGTCCCTGAAAGACACTGTAAAAAGGGTTACTGTGGAGTTAAATGCTTTGCTTGTCTCCAATAGTTTGATCTTATACACACAGAACCACATTGCAAATAGAAAACATATTTTTCTAACTGTAGGCACTGCACATCCAGACTGGATTTTTCTAACATGAGAAGGGTATATTTCTATTCCCCTCAGTGTTGGTGGTAAAAATTGCCAGGCAAGTTGGGACCTTGAATATTTTCTTCCAGTAATGCACTCGACAACTTTTCCAATGTTTTGCTTTCTGTATCAATCTGAGATTAACCTATGCCTGCATTGTAGACTTCTGCTGGCATAGCTTCGTGAGCCACAATGTCTTCCAGGAGTTCCTGTTATCAGCCCACTTGCATGGAAATGCCTTTAAACCATTGGCTGGTAAAGACATGGCCCTTAGTGAACAATTCAGGTGATGAGAGAATATAGAGTTTGCAGCACGGTTGTACTGACTTGGTAGCACTAGCCAATGCTCTAATAAATTGGTACATTCTTTGTTTCCAAAATCACCAGATTTAATATCAAATTAGTAAAGAAAAGAATCTGTCAGCGTGTTTGGGCTTTTTTTTTTTTTTTTTTGGGGGGGAGAGATGTTCCCCTGCATTAAGCTTCATTTTAGTACTGCTCTGCTGGAATGTATATGAAGTATCAACGATATAATACTGGTGCAAAAGATAGGAGTCAAGGCAGAAGAAATCCATAATTAGATTTTTCTCAGTACATCCATCTTCATTTATCCAAGAGGTCAAAGCCATTATTATTTACTCAAGAATCTCCTTGGAGAGTAGAACTGTAAAGATTTATTGCATATTATGAGAATCTCTAAGTATATTGAAGTTCCCTAGTTCAATTATTTGTCCCTTTTGCATTTGATTAAAGTAGCAAGAATGTTATACCAGTGCCTATATGTTTGGCTTTTGATGATATCTTCCCTCTCCTAAATTATTCCTGTAATGGTTAACTGTATTTCATTTCTTCTCATGATCTGTTTCTTTTTTTCACCAGCTGATATAAAGCTTACGTGTAAAGTTTGTCAAGGAATTAGAATCCTAGAAAGGTTTGGGTTGGAAGGGACTTTAAAGATCATCTAGTTCCAGCCCCCCTGCCATGGGCTGGGAACCCATGACAGAAAGTCTTAGCTGAAGAAGCTGTTCCTTTCACAGCCATCCTTTGAGCTCAGTGGTGATTGAGGCTTGGATGCAGCAAAGCAAGTCTCATAAACAGCAGTACTCTAGACCAGTTTGGAAGAGTGAAGACCTTGCTGTATCCTGGCATGTTAAAGCAAAATACTTTTTCAGGATCACTCCTGTGAGCCTTAGTGCAGAGGCATTTGATTTTAAATTTTAAATTTGTCATGTGTAATGTGAAACAGCTCTTTAGCAATGATCCTTGCTTGATATAAATGACATTATGCACACACACACAAACCCAAACACAAACCCACCTAGTTTAGCAAAGACTACTTAATCTCACTTCATCTTTTTCTTCCTTGATAAAACATGTTGAGCAAACAAAATATTCTGTGAATAAATGAAAGATATATTAAATCCCACTAGCTACATTTCCATATAAAAGATATTTTTAAGTGTTTTACTTTCTTTTCTTTAAAATAAAGGCTTTAGGTGATGCTATAAATGTCCCTAAGAATTGAGACTCAGATATCACAGTTAAATGTTGAAGCTGCTGTGAAGAAAACACAGAGAACATACAGTTCTTTCTCAGATTGAAATATTAGTAATACTTTGTGTTATTTTTTTAATTTAATCATATCTAAAAATTTGATCTGGGTTCAGCTCTCACTCTAAAATGCAGTTCCTGTCTAGATCAGGTATCCTACTATGTGTTTGTAGGATCAGGGTTATGGGATGATCCCATAACCCTGCAGACTGCAAAGGACCGCTGCACTCATCAAAGTCATTAAGGCTGATTGCACAGCACCAGGTACTGGCATTAGTCAAGCCAGCTGAAGAGTCAGGGTCAAGTTTAAGGCAAGTCATAACTGATGAACATCAAGCACAGAAATCCAAAAGATGATAGATTTTTAAATTATGCAGTTAATCCCCAGGCCAACAATAAATTTCAAATAGGAAAATGCTCCTGGGTTCTGGGTCCTCCAAAATGAAAAGAGAAGCCCTGCCCCTGCAAACACTGGTGGGACTAACATTATGGAAACATCAACGGAAGAGCACACATTTCATTACCGCATGGAAGTTTTTAGTAACTGCTTCCTTGTTCTTACTTTAAAAACATGCCTCTCATAAATGTTCAGATCATGCTAGGTAAAAAATAAAACATCATCTTTTTTTTTTTTTCCATGATTTTGATATATATCTAGTTTTGGGGTTGGGGAGGGTATTGTTTGGTTTTGGTGTATTTTTGTAATTTTGCTATGTTTCTTTTGACCTTTACAATACCCTGCATTAAAAAAAAATCAGCTTTTTTTTTACTTTTAAAACATCTATTAATACCCACAGGTTTTCCATTATGTGAATGAAACCTTTTATCAAACTGTGCTCTCAGAAAATACTTTGGAACCTTCAGAAAACACTTTGGAACCTTCAGAAAACAAACAAGTGTATTTCCAGTCTAAGGTGGAAAGCTCAGCTTTTGCAAAGGCAATTTACATAGCAATGGTATAATCACAAAAACCTTACATGTTCTCTCCAATGAGAAAAAAAAATATGTTTATCGTTCTCACACAAAGGTTTTATAGAAGACATGCAACCTCATATCTAAGCATAAACCAGTTCACTACATTGACTCTGAAATACAAGGGTTAATGTTCGTATTCGTATACTAAACACTGCTATAATTTAAAACCAGAAAATCTTGATAAATCCTTGTACATAAACATAAATCCTTGTGCATATACAGCCAGAACATGCAAGAATCTCAAGTGAGCCCTGTAATTTCCTGAAGAACAGACAAATTTCCAACAAAATAGTTTTGGTGAAAAGATTTTTCTTTGGGCATATATGTATGTGCTTGTTTTTTGTTTGATGCAGACTAAATTTGTAGTCAGAGCTGGGAGAGAGCTAAAGTCATTCGTCTGAGAACAGGCAGGACCTCAGCGGCTCATTTCCTATTCTGAATCTCAGAGAAAAAAAGTGTTTACTCTCAGTCTCCCATTTCCCAGGCATTGCTCTACCCACTGCGCTGGGCTCAGTTTTCCCTACTGGAGCCATTCATAAGGAAATACAGAGCAAGAGAGGGACAAAAAAAGTATATTAGAAGCTGCATTAAGCATACTAAACCCCTCTATTAACTATATTTAAAAATACACGCCAGTTTCTGCGACACACCAGATCAGACATTCCTCAAAAATGTCATTATCTATGCAGAGCCTAAACCTTTCCCGCTGCCCAGTTTTGTTTCCCTTCCCTGATTATTTCCATCTCTCTTAACAGCCTAGAGCCCCTGCTGGAGAAGGTAGAAGTGGGATGGGGTGAACACAAAGCAGTACAGGGGAAATGACAGAAATCTACAAGTTAAAAGGGGTGCTCAGATCTAATCTCAGGACTGAGACCAGAGCAGAGAAAAACTTCACAAGATCAGTTTTCAAGGATTTCCTTGAGACTAGCAGTGGCTCAAAATGGAAAATGGAGTCCTGCTCCTACTGGCTTTACAGGTACCTAAAATTGGACCTAATGATTTTCTAATGTCACTTGTCTCTATCCCATTGCCAACCACTTTTAGGGGTTGCATGCCTTGGTTGAGCCTACAGAGGCCAGAAGATATCCTCTAGCAAGGGGCTGTGTCCTGCCTTCTAGTAGACATTTTTGCCAAGAGCTGCAGGGGAGCAGAAGCAGATCCCAGACCTTTTCTCAACAATTTTATGAATAACATGCACGTGTTGGTAATTCTTTTTCCCAGGCAGTTCTTAATAGCTTTGAAGAACAGTGGCAGCTTCCTGCCAACGCTGAGGTCACAGTGGTTTGAACCAATTCCCACCATGGTTATAGAAATATTTGTATTGACTTCTGTGAACTTCGAGTCAGGCCTCTCTTTTGGAATAAACCTGTTAGAAGACCAGACCAATTCTCTAAGTGGCTGTAGCCCTTACAGCAAATCAGCAGTTTGAAATGTGGAGCTACGCGGAAATCTACCCAATCTCACTCTTCCCTGGCTTCACAAGTGGGAGCTGTTGATACCTGCACAGCTTTTGGTACAAGGCAGAGCAGAAGAGCATATAGTAAGTTAATAATCCACAAGCCATTCAGAAACATCTAGGACAGAGACACTGACACCGGGGAATCATATGTCTGCGTTCAGCATAGAGTAAATTGTTTACTTGGAGGGCTGATGAGAAATGCACAGATGAACCCCTGAAACAACTACTCAGCAGGTAAGGCTACTGATGTACTCTATTAAACAGCGCTGTGCTCTTGTCATCGCTGTATCTTTTCCCCAAACGTACTCGCAGCACTTTATCAACATTATATAACGCAGGGAGAGTTCAGAGCAAAGGCTGAAGAGTTGATAGCCAGCCTTTGGTGTGCTTGTTTATTTAACATACTTGATTTACAGGTCTTCTGTTCTCACAGTGGTCTTTGAGCTGTTTTTTTCTTCTATTTTTAATGTTAAAATAATTACTCTTGATCCTAGATAAACATCCGGGAAGTCCTTTAGGTTTCAGGAGCAGGCTTGAAAGACTGCTTTTAAGTACTCCAGTGTATGGTTTATTTCTCATACATCTCTCAGTGATTATCGTACCCTGTTTCCCTCTTGTTTACCGCCTTTTTTTTTTTTCCCTACCGCAGCACGGTTTTGTTTCCTTCTGCCGGGTGAGGGGGAAAAAAAAAAAGAAAGAAAAAAGGAAAAGCTGGATAGGGAAGCGCTAGCAGCGCTTTTCCTCTCGGGGTTAGGGGAAGGGGGAGCAAGGAAGGGGGTGCTGGGGACCAACTGCCCTTCAGAGGAGCAGGTCGCCCTTCCCGGGGCGGGGAGGGGGGCGGTGGGCTATGGGGGGAAGACGCCGCGGGGACGCGCCGAAGGGGCAACAACGCGCCCGCGCCCACCGGCGCTGCTTGCGCTCCCGCCGCGGCCCCGGAGGACTCCGGGGCCACCCTGCGGTGGAGGGCGAGAAGGGGGTGGGGGGAAGTGCGGGGAAGGACCGCGGCTCCGCGGCCCGGGTAGCGGAGGGACGAAGGAATGGCGGGATGGATGGATGGATGGATGGATGAGGGATGGAGGGATAACGGGTGGTGGAGGGATGGAGGGGTGAGGGATGGACGGATGGAAGAATGGAGGGGTGAAGGACGGAGGGAGGGGAGGACGTAGGATGGAGAGATGAGGGATGGAAGAATGAGAAAATGAGAGCTGAGGGACGAAGGGATGAAGGGCCGAGGGACGGAGGGCTGCAGGACCGAGCGCCCGCGCTTCCCAGCTGCTCCCCTTCCGCTGCGCGCCCCCGCTCCGCTCCCCGCCCCCCTCCACCGCCGCGCGTGCCCGCGCCCGGGGCTGACTCTCTCTCGCATCCTCCTCCGGCGGCGGCGGCGGCGGCAGCGCCGGGGATGGGCAGCGAGAGCGCGCCCAGGAGCAGCCCGGGCCCCGCCGCTCCCCCTGCTCCCGCGCCCGCTGCTCCTCCTGCCCCGCCGCCCCCCGCGCCCCGGGGGCAGCGCCGCCGCCGCGCTACCCGCAGCCCCCGCTTCGGACGGGTGAGTCACCGGGCCCTGCCCCCCCCCCCCACACTCCCCAAAAAGCACCTGCCGTTCATCTCCCCTCTCATTCTCCCCGCCTCCCATCCCGGAGCGGCCACAGGGATGAGCGCTGGGGAAGCGGGGGGGCGGGGGGTGGTCGACGGGGAAGGCATCGCGCTCCCGCCTGCCCCCGTCCCCGGGGAAACGGAGGGTCCCGGCCCGGGTTTGCGCCCTCCCCCGGGGGATGGAAGGCTCGCGGGGCATCAGGGGTGTCCCCGGGGCTCCGCGGGGGCTGCTGGGGATGGGGCTCTCGCTCTGCTGCTCCTCCCGTGCACCGCTTCCCATTCCCATGGGGGTGTCGCGCACGCACAGACGCGTACACAGACACCCCGACAGCCCCGCTCCCCAACCGGGGCCAGGAGCCCCTTTGACCCCCCGCCCTCCGCAGCCAGCCCTCCCCCCACTCCCCCGCCCGCGGCAGCTCGTGGGAGGGGGCAGCACCTTAACTTTGGCAAGGGAAGGTTTGAAGGTGGGGTGGACCCGGCTCAGCGGAGTTGGCTGCTTCCCCTGAGTTGCCCCAGGCAGTGTCGCGAGGGAGGGTCCCAGTCCCCCTCTCGGGGGTCCCGGCGCACTCGGCGGGAGCAGCGGAGCTCGGCCCTTCCCGCGGGGCGGCCGAGGGGAGCGGGGGGGCTGGTGGTGGCTTCGGGCAGGACTCAGAGCTCATATGGACTTTCCTGACAACCACCACCACCACCCCCACCGCCCCCTGCCAAATAATTCAGTAATTCTCGGGGTTGGGGTGGGGGGTTAAAGTCGGTGCTTGTGTGGCTGCCCAGAGCCGAGAGTGCGAACGGTGGGATGCTGGGGCTGAAGAGCCTCTTCTGGTTTTTATGTGTCATGATGCACACGGTTGGTTGTAGGTAGTGTAGTAACTATCTGTGTCCCAATACTTCCTTGTCGAAGGGTTGTTATGGCAGCAGCAGTGCTTTCCCCTTTTATTTAGCATCTCAGGCTGAGAATGATGTTAAAGACCTGGAAACTGCCTTTAATAAAAGGAAAAAAAAAAAGGAAAAAAAAGAAAGAAAAAAAAGAGAAACCTCTTGCCTTTTTGCCAAATAGCCAACAAGTATGAAGATAAGATTCACACTAAATCTTCACTCCCTTCTCCAGAAGCTGGTGCTGTGATAACACTTAAGACCGAAGGAGGCTGGGGGAAAGTCATTCTTTTCTTCCACATTTCCTACTTTTTTCTGAAATTTTGTTGCCGTTTTTGCTTGGTTTTGTGTTTGGGGTTGGGGTTTTTTTTAATGTCCATTTGTACTTTTCCTAGTATTCCTATGATTATTTCCCACTTACAGAGGACTTCTTAGTCCTGCATTACATTGGGTAAAGGGATTCAAGGGGTTTTAGAAGCAAGTATCACACAACCTTTGTGGGAAAGGAAAGCTTGTAATTCTGTAGGATTTGGCTTTTCTGCACAATTTACAGGTTGATGAGTTTTATTCTTGCAATGCGGAAAGCAATCTGTGGTGAGACTCATCCGAAATGTTTCTCCGCATCCTAGCTGCCATGGCTGGTGGCAGTCTGAAACACTAAGTTTTAAAGGTTAGGAAAATAAGTTTCTCTGTCACCTGTAATGGTCAGCCTGTTCTCCGTCACACTGCAAACAGTTGTAAGAGAAACACTCTGCTTCTGATCTCAGTTTAGTCAGTAGTGGGTTGGGTGGGTTGTTGTGGTTTTTTTTTGAAGCCGTGTTTAAATCATGAAGCCTTTAATAAGGATGGGTGTTAAAAACACATGAAACTGGTAGAGGGCTGTATTATTTTGCAGTTTTCACTCTGCTCTTGTATAGGTACTATTCGTTGTCTTCAAATGGAGTTTGCCCAAGTAGAGATTGAGCAGTAAATGATAAGGACAGAAGGATTTTGTCCTGGAAGCTCCTGCATTTTTATTTCCGGCAGAATATTTGCAGACTGATACTGATATTGCAGGATGAAACGTTATTGAATTGTGATATCTTGTTTCCAATTGTACACTTTGAAATAAGTTTGGCTTATCAGTAGGAAAGCAACATGAATGTGTGACTGCTCATTTGAGGATGAAAAAAATGCTCTCCTGGGATGATTCATGAGTTGAAAAGGACTAGGTCCAGGTTAAATAGGTGAACTAAAATAATGTAGTGTAAGTGGTTCATAACAAATTTCCATTCCTTACAATGAAAACAGGAACTCTTCTCATTTTCTAGTCAGAGTAGAGAAATATTAGGAGATGAAGAACAGCAAAATAAATTTTTTTAATGACTAACTAAGCTCTTGAATAAATTAAATAAAATTTCTTCGTAAAACTGTGGTCATGATTCTGATTCCAGCTAAAGCAGTATGAGATTCTCCCCAGGCACTGCTGTGAGCAGAATCAAAGACATCTCTGCTAAACCTTTCAGAGGAACCATGATGTAAAAAGATCATTTGTGTTTTTCCCTATTGCCATAGCTGGAAGGATGTATTTTGTGTCTTTCATGGAATATTCCACACTTTACCCTTCTGAGCTGTACTCAAGCGTGATTCTGTGTAGTTCTTACCTGTCCAGACAGCTCAGCTGAAAGAATTCTTGTGAGAAAGAATAATGTATGTATAGCTACGAGCTGTTTTTTTGGGCCCAGCTAGTTAAATAATGGCCATGTTTACTTGAAAAAGGGTTTGACTTTGAATGGTATTTTCATATCTGATATCACTAAAATTTCATTTTAGGCAGTGGAAATGGCATTATTTGTTTTATGGTTCTGATATGAAAAGACTGGCTGAATTTAATCAAGCCAGAGAGCAGATGTTTCCAACTTTGGTGGTTTAAAAATAACCTTAGTGATTTAAAAATAACCTTAAATTGTAAAGAAGAAAAGACAAATTTGGTCACTCTGAAAAGGGCTACAGCTAAAGTAATTTAATACAAATGAACCCACAGATTTAACATTAGACAGAGGTAAAATGGAGCAAAAAATACCCCACTCATCATAAGAAAAGATATAGTATAAACCCTGAAAGACTATTGCAAAGATCACCCAAGAGGTTCCAACTTAAAGGGTCTGACCTCCTTATGGGTGTTGAATGGAAAAAGCTCCATTGACTCCATTAATAGTTGAAGCATATTCTAAGAGAAGGGATGGGTAAAGGAAATATAATTAAATACCACAAGAATTCTGACAGATAGTTACTAAAACCAGATTGGAAATGTATGGATTTTCTTCAGTTAGGAGGAAGTCCTGGCTCCACCTAAACCAAATTGGAGTCTTGCCATCGATTTCACTGGGGACAAAATGTCACCCTGAGAATTATGTTTCAAGTGACTTTTGCAATACGTTGCATGTTATATTTAATTTGGTTTTAATTTGTGTGATATTCTATCAAAATGAGGTTACCTTTGCCAAGCTCGAGTTATTAATTAGTTATTAGCAATCATTTTCCCTTTCGTTTCACATTTTTTTAAATGTCAGTTTTTCAGAAATGGCAAGAAATACAAAATAGTCTTCCTGTAAGAGTGCATGCATAAGCTGAATAATTCAAACCTGTACTGTCATTGTGCAATCAAATTTTTAATATGATGCTGTCAAAGTCATAAAAAAAGAAAATCAAATGTGACATCATAGAAGGCAATGTATAGAGCTGACATGACATCCAAATGTTTTAATTTCCCCACTTTATATTTAGTGGGTAATGAAGACAGACTTTCCTTTCTTTCCTCTGGGGAAGCTCTTAATACAACATATTAAATGTTAAGAAAAAATGATGTGTATATTTTCTTAAAAGGAGATATATATACCTTTTGTGAAGTCCCTAATGTAAAGGAAATGAAATCATAAAGGAGACAATTTAAAGCCCTCACTGGGAACCATAGAACTGAGATAATTTGTAGCTAATGAGAAAAACTATTGCCAGGTAGGTTTTCTAGAATATGTTAGGTATGATCTTGACAAAGGAAAATTTATTAACTGTTCCTAACCATGTATGTAACTGTGTTTAAAAAAAAAAAGGAGAGTAATTCTTGCCCTCAAAAAACATAGTAATTTCTGCAGTGCCTTTCTGCTGGTTTTCCTCTTAAATTAAGCAACTTTAATGCTAATGAAAAGTACCAGCTTGGCAGAAATAGGAAACAAAACACTGTCTATACCCAGCGTTAGTGGAGCATAGAAAGGAACAGTGCAACGGGATGACCCCACACCGAGCTGCCAGTTCAGCCTGACTTGGCTTGGTACTTGACACAGAGAAAATGTTTGCCCATACACATATTCCAGGTGGTTTAAGACCTCTTTGCTCCTCTTTGGTCAATGCACTGAGGAAATTTGCCTGGAATGGGATGTTATTTGCTAGCCTTGGCTTCTGCCATCCACAAAAAAAAACCAAACCCAGCCCCAGTTGTGGCTCCGTGGGGACCTGGCTGGATCCTGCGAGGAGCTCAGTATTCTCAGTGCTGGTGCTTGTGAAAGTGACAAGTGTGTTTCCAAGATCCTCTAAGAAATGGAGAGAAATAACCAGTTCATTTCACACAGGCCACAAACCAGCTTTCAAATCGCAATGATTTTCCGTCACTAGTGCATGTTGGCTGTATTTGAATCGGTGAACTAGAGGTGAAAGGCTCCAAAAACGTGATTACCAGTCCCCTGAGACATTTAGTCCTTCAAAGATATCTTACTGGAAATACGTGTTTGTATTTCACAGACCGAAGCAGAGAGAAAGGAATTAATAACACACAAATATTTTTCTTTTGTTATGAAAAAAGATTTCACACTATTTTTTTTAATTTTGAAGAGAGACTGTTAATTCCATGTTGTCAGATATCTGCTTCTGGAATACATATATAATCCATGGGCAAACTGCCTCAGACTTTTCATAGTTCATTACCATATAATACCACATTTTTCATCTAACACTAGACAGTGATTTAAGGATGTACTCCCATATCTGGCAAAATTAAAATATTCGGACACTAATATTTGATGTGGTGGGGTTTTTTGCCCTCTAGTATCTGTCATTCAGAAGCAGAAAATGTCAGAAAATAAATGGAATGAATGACAAATAAAAGACTATCTTTTATAATGGATTTTTATACTGGCTTGGTTTTTTATAAGTTAAACCTAATTTCTTTTGGGACAAATAATCAACTTAAAACTATTGTAACTGTTTTATTCTACAATCTCAACCTACTTCGTAAATAAAGTTACTGAGCTAAGGGAAGCCACCGAGCCCTGAAAATTACCATACAAGTGATAATCCAGCTGTCCAAAGATCTCTTGTCTTTTCTGCAGAAATCTTCTTCCTTTTAGTTTATCCTGGACAGCAACTACAGCAGTTTCAAACTGAGAAATTCTGCTAGAACTGAAACTGCAGGAAAGCCTGTTTCCCTAGTTCAGTGTTAGAACGGAAATGAGCAGCAGATATCTGTAAGGTCTAAACCTTGAAGGAGACAGTGGTGTAAAACATAATCGTCCTTAAAAATATATATATCGTTATTTATTTATTTAGGAAACCAGGGTGAGTTTTTTAAGTATGAAATACATTTTGTAAACTTTGCATTTATCTAGCACCTATATGTTTTATTTACTTAATAAAACAATCCTAGAGAATATTTTTTACACTTTAATTGCCTATCAACTTTCATCCCAAAGCATCTGGCAAACATTAATCATCATTTTTCATATTAAAATGCACAAATTAAAAATCTGAACAAATGACAGATGCAGGCTTCTCTGTGATTAGTAAAAAATGGTATCAGATTTTGTATAGCACTTACATTTGACTGTTGATTAGTACGCTTTAATGATTAGAAGTGAGTGATATTCAGATATTAAGAAAATACCTAAAAAGTGTAAAAATAGTCCATGATTAAGTAGAGTCAAGAGTGTTCTTTCTGATTTGAACTACGATTCAAGTTGGTGATTTAAACTATTTTGACTGAAAAAACAGTTCTTCCTGCAACTTTTTTTTCACCTATTTTTCAGCCCAGATGGAGACACTGGGTAGGAGTTCAAAATATTTTTAAAAAGGCTCCTAAACAATTAAGCAGCATCAACTCCCTGTACATTCCAAGACTTGCTTCAGATGAGCCACCATATCTTAGGAAGTCAGGTACCAACAACAGTACCCAGAGCAGAATTGCTCACCAAGGACAGATGGATCCAGGTGGCAAGTAGACCATGCCAGACACCATGGGGTGAATCAGGTTCGTGAAGCAACAAAACCAGGTTTCTCTGTTTATCAGTGTAACAGTTGGGAGGTTTCTGAAATGACAAATATCTCCTTTTGAAAGGAAAGACACAAATTTAGAAGTCTTCAAAAAGCAAAGTTTCTTCCTCTAAATTGTTTTGGATAGGCTGAAATGTAAATATTGTAATAGACATCCTAACTTATCAGAAACAATAGGAATATTTGGGTTTGGAGGGTTTTATTTCAAATCAAAACTTCAACAAAATTTGTTCAATTTTGTGGAGCATTGTGATGTCAGTGGAACTGCATATTCCAACAGAATAAATTTTCAATGAAAGTTTCTTCAGTGGCTTAAACATCAGAAGAAGAAAGACCTTTCTTAAAATTAAGGTTAGGTTGAATGACGACATCAATCCAAAAGTTATGTAGAAGAAGAACTCCTGGACTGTGTGTATTTCAATAAATTGGCTGACTGTTTTCATCAAGTTACTCATGTGACAAGTACTCTGACTTTATCTGAATTGAGGCCTCGCTACTCTGGCAAAGTGATGGAATTCATGGCTTATAGGGAGAGGGTAAAAGGGATGGTAAAACTTGATTTGGAATTCTCCATCAAATTTATTTTTCAATATAAATAATTCATGCTTTGAAATTAGAAGTGGCATTAGTATGGGTCAGTAGCAGAAGATGCCTAATTTATTTTTTAAAAAATCATAAATTTGGAAATTAAGAAACATTCTATGGTCACTATTGCTGAATATTGAATTTACCTGAAATGGGAGGACATCCAACTAAGCTTAGAAAGCAATCAAGTTATTATTGTCAGTATTGTTATGTTTGGAATAAAATTAAAGGCTAAACAGACAAGGCTATCAACCTAGGATATACCCATTTTACGATTTATTAAAGCTGGCAATGGAAGATTTTCAAGAGCTAACTGCTTAAGACTATTACTCAGCAGCTCTAAATACCCATAGTTTAAAGGCCAATGTTTAAGTATAACAAAATAAGCTTGATCTGACACAAATGCTGATTAGTTTCTTGCAAGTACCGGACTTAAAAAGCAGCACTCTTTAGCTGGATGGAGAAAGAAAATGCAATAACATCCAACAAATGCCATTTTGGAGCGTAACAAAATTGCTAAGTCTGGAACTTGCAATAATTAGGAGATTTTTAAGTAAGAATGCTTGCCCCAAACAACATTCTCCTCAACCACCACCTAAGAGGCAGCTGATGTCCTACATTAAATATCCTCACTGGTACTACAGTTGCAGGTGAGGAGCTCAGGGAAGGAATCAAACTTCACTTCCCAGTCTCTGCACCTCCCTTACTTCTGCTTGCCAGCCACCTCTGCTGCACAGAATGCGTGGGGAGCAGAGGAATGACCAGCTGCCTCCCAGCAAAGCTTCTCTGAGGGGACACAGCCAAAACTCCCCATTACTTGAGCTCGCTGACACCCTACACTCTGTACCTGCCTTCCTGCACTTTCCTCCCTCCACACTTGCCAGGCTTCTAACACAGGCCTACACATCTGTTTGCAGTAAGCTGATAGTATTTGAGATTCAAACTAACAAATATTTAAGGAGAAAGCAATGATATGTAAAAAAATATAATAATTTAAAATATTTTGACAGAATGCACATAGCTAGAGAGAGTATTTCCTTAAGGCAGCCATTTACAGGTATCCTAGGGCAGGCAAATGCAAGCAGCTGAGAGCATTTGTATTGGTAACAACCATGAGCCTTACTAACAATGAGTACATCTGGGTTTCAGGTCTTTCCAGACAAGAGAAGTTTAAGCCTCGCATGACAAGTGGTACCAGTAGTCCATGGGAAGGAATTCCAAACTAACTGCAGTTTGGGGCAAAACAAAGCAGCTCTGCTATGAAACTCAGGGCTGGGAATTTTAACCCAGTTGATAATAACCAGCATAAAGCCTGGGAGTAATTTGATTTCATGTAATCAGTGAAATAAATAGGAAAATGGTTGGGGTGTGTGTGTACGTATAAACTACAATATGAATGAGTCAATTCAGTAACAGGAAATAAATAGCTGATCCAAACCAGTGGACTACAGCACTGGGTAGCCAGAGAAGATACCAGCACTCACATTTTTTTCACACTTATAAGATGTGATTACAAAATGTGGAGACAATACCAGTCCTAAAAGTACACCTTCAAACTGGGAGATTACCTGTTATTAAAATAGGTTGCTTCATCCCACATCATCTTGACACATTCAAATAAGCCTAAATTTAATTAGCTTTCACATCACCACATTCCTCCAAGTCTTGTTACAGGCTAACTGTGGAGACAACTCATTTTCTCAAATAATGATTTTGCGACAATATTATGCACAGTGTTCATTGCTGAGGAAAAAAAAACCTATTTTCCTTAAGACCTAAGATACACAGAGCAAAAAAAGCAAGCTATGAGTCTGTTGCATAGTTAGTAATGAAGCACTCAGCCATACGAAAATGTCATTTTGTTTATGGGAAATTTTACAGTTTCACCAGTTTTCTGTTTTGAAAAGAACAAAAGCATAAGTCGAATATGTTTTTCAGATAACAATTCTGGTTGTAGAACAATCTAGCTGCAGATAAACTTTGGAGACTGGTTATGATTAAGTCAAACTAATTTTTTTATTTTGTATGATGAAAAAAACCTATTGCAGTGGAAAGCTATTTCAGGATAGAAACTTGAAAAATATATACCCTTTTCACTTTTTAAAACAAATTTTTTTTTCTTGAAATTTGCACAATTCACTGGGGCTTTTTATGTAAACACATCAAATTTTCTTTCATTCTCTGAAAATCTACAGGAAAGAAAATTATACCCCTTTGGATGTTACCAGGAAAGCCTGCAGTTTTCTGTGTTAAGGTGTATAAAGACAATAGTCTAATGTGCTGAACAGGATTACTGTGTCTTAATGATACAATTGTAAAGTATATGTGTACACTTACATAAGAATATACATACAAGTACATATGCACACACATATACATGTATACTCCTATTTCTCCTGGTCCACAATAGCAACTGAGCTCCTCAGAAACACTGCCTGGTAAAATCCTCCTTCCTGAAAGTCAGTCATGTCCATCCGTTCCCCTCCCCACATCCCCCTCACCCTCCAATAATAGAGCAATTTGCTGTGGTGGATTTATGAATTTATTCCTTTTCTTGAACTTTGTTTGATTGGCCTAATTTGTAATATATTTTTTTTGCTCGCATTACTATGCAGATAATATTTGTTCCTTTCACTGGGTTGTTATAGAAGAAGTCATTTTGATGTTTGTGCCCCATTTTTGTAAGAGCTTAATGCTGTGTAATGGTTATGGATTATCTGTAGTTTTCAGGTAAGTAGAAAAAATGACTCCAGAATTACGCCTCACTGAAGGTCAGAGACGCAAAACTAGAAATGGAAGCTGAGGCACTAAGTTCCCTCTCCCCAGCTCCTGTCATGCCTCTTCCTACAGCACAAAATTGCTTTAGCACAGACTTTCCCCCAAATATGGAGGATACCTCTGATGCCAACAAATGGAAAGTAATATGTAATAATCACAGGCTATTTCAGCAGCAATGAGAAAAGGCTGGTATAGGCAGGAGAAGAGTCACTCATCACTTTAGATAGTAAACACCACCATATACTGATATGAATATTTTTAAGCTTCCTACAAAGTATTGCTTCAAAATAGTATTTCCTCCTGCTTCATTACCACCTGCTTTTCTTTCTGATCTGTTCCCTCTTAGTCATTGTGTGACACTTTGTTCCTGCCTTTGTTTCTTTTATTCCTCAGATTTATTTTTTAATTTCAGCTCTTAATTTCCATCTTTTCCTTTGCAATGTTTCCCAAATCACCACTTCGTACTTGATTACTGAAAAGTTACTTTATTTGCCCCAAGAAAAATTAGGGCATTTGACGTTTTCACTAACAATTATCTGTGATGATTGAGGACAAAATCCACACAGAGACTTAGAGCTAAATGCATTAGGCATGTTAGGCAGCAAAAATGTGACTTGGATGTATTCATCTGTATTAGCATGCAATTCAGCACAATAGGAGCAGACCAGTAGATCAAAGCAGCTGATGCTGAGGTCCTTATATTTAAGGTATGTGATCAATGTGTTTTACCGTGGACTAGATGTAGTTCATTGTCTTAGACCAAATGTTATTACCCTTCATGTAGTCTGAGTCTGTTCAAAGGACTGAGTAGTTCAGATCCCTTTGTCCCCACTGTGGGTTAGAGTACATTTGGTACAGACTGTAGGCAGAGCTTCCAATTTACTTGGCTTCAAAAGAAACGTAATTCATGCACACTTTGCAAACCAAATCAGTGTATGGTAATTGGGATGCACTGCAAACCCACACGACTTATCCCAGTCAAATGGCAGTCTCCTAGGCTCTGAAGAGCAAACTCCCACACCACCTTGCCCTAGAGTTGGCCATTCCTAATTCAGTTTGTAGCCTTTTTTTTTTATTTTGTTTGTGTGTGTCCCCAGAAGATCCTTAACTCTTCTGAAGACTGAACAAGTTCAAGGACTGTGTAAGTCTTTCATTGTGCCAGGTCACAGACTAAGTACTGCAATCAGGTACCCATTCCTTAGGCAGCTCCGTCAGGCACTAGGCAAAAGACTCATTCACTTCTTCAGGGTCAGCAAAGAACTATTTAATTCCCCCATTCTGACCGTGTAGTGACATGGTTCCTACAGGTATGGCCATTGTTTTAGTTCAGAACAGTCTCTGGGAGTTGCAGGTTGCCACAGACCAGGGAATCAGCAGAATTGAACCCAGATTTGCAAGGTTTTGGACTGCAAATCTAATCATGGTGTCATTAGGGGAGCACCAGAACATCTCTTTACTTTTTATTGTAAAGGAAAAACTTTATTCCATTTCTTCTTGTCTTCCTTCCAATTTTTAAATAAAATAAATAAAAAAATAAAATCTCTACTTTGCTACCAAAATCTGAAGCCTGGACAGATAAATGCATATCCTTCAAATCCTAAGCAGGGTGCTGGAATTCTGTCTGGGTGAAATGTAAACCAGATTTTGTGATTAGCAATCCCCTCTGCATCAGACTGACTGTTCAGCATCGTGACTTTAGTATCATAGAATCACAGAATATCCTGATTTGGAAGGGACCCGTAAGGATCATCGAGTCCAACTCCTGGCTCCACACAGGGCCAGCCAAGTCAGAGCATGGGACTGAGTGCATCATCCAGATGCTTCTTGAACTCAGCCAAACTCAGTGCTGTGACCACTTCCCTGGGAGCCTGTTCCAGTGTCTGACCACCCTCTCAGTAAAGAACCTCTTCCTAACATCCAACCTAAACCTCCTCTGTCGCAGCTTCATACCATTCCCTCGGGTTCTATCACTGATTGGCGCCTGCCCCTTTGCTCTCCCTCATCAGGAAGCCATAGACCATGATGATGAGGTCTCCCCTCAGCCTCCTCTTATCCAGGCTGAACAAACCAAGGGACTTCAGCCTCTCCTCATAAAACTTCCCCTCCAGACCCTTCACCATCCTTGTTACCCTCCTCTGGACACTCTCCAATAGTTTTGTGTCCTTCTTGTACTGTGGTGCCCAAAACTGCACCCAGTACTCAAGGTGACACTGCACCAGCGCAGTGTAGAGCAGGACAATCACCTCTCTGGACAGGGTGGTAGTACCATGCTTGATGCACCCCAGGATATGGTTGGTCCTCCCCTCATGACTGCTTGGGCACACTGCTGGCTCATGGTTAACTTGCTGTTGACCAAGACCCCCAAATCCCTCTCAGCATGGCTGTCTCCAGTGTCTGATCCCCCAGTCTGTATGCATAGCCAGGGTTGCCCCTTCCCAGGTGCAGCATCTGGCACTTGCCCTTGTTAAACTTAATGCTGTTGGTGACTGCACAGATCTCTAGTATGTCCAGGTCTCTCTGTAAGGCTTCTCCACCCTCAACAGAGTCAACAGCTCCTCCTAACTTCATGTCATCTGTAAATTTACTTAAGACACCCTTTAGTTCTGTGTCCAGGTAATTTATGAAAATACTAAAAAGAACTGGACCTAAAATGGAGCCCTGGGCAACCCCACTAGTGACTGGCTGGCAGCCAGATGTAACCCCATTTACTATCACCCCATTTACATAGCTCTCTGCCCTCTGTGCAGGTTGCTCACTACCCAGTCTGTACCACTTAACTTCCCGAGGGATGGTGTCCAGCTCATAAACACTTAAATATGGATCATTCACATAATGTGGGGACAAGACACCAAAAACAAAGTTATGAATCACTCTGCCTTTTAGTACCCAAACTTCTTTTTGGATGCAACCATCAAGCATCGTGGTGTCCAACTGACAGGTACTTAGTTTGCAATGACTTGTTCTCTACCCCGAGTTAGGCTTCCAGTGCAACACATAGGAAATAGATAAGTAAGAGTGAGATTCAAAGAAATCAGCAAGCAGAAGGCATCATATCTTCAAGGAAACATGGGACAATTATATGTGTACAGACTATACCTTAAAGGCATCTGCTTTCAGGACTGCCCCCTGAAAGTAAGCATGTAAGCTAGACCGGCCTTTTCTTGAAAATAATTAGAACACACTGCTAATTGATGCCCAATATCCAGTAATTAGAACACTTACTATTTAGGTGGATGACCTTTTTGAAACGTGCCCACACTTCTAAGTTGGAGAAAAAAAAATCACTCACAGGCACTTTCAGGTCAGAAGTGTGCCCTAACTACTGACTAAATGGTTATTTTGGGAAGAAGTGAGTGACTTTGTCCTCTTGAAACTTTGCCAATGTGGATAATTGATTAAATAGCTAATGGAGGAGGAATTTAAAGCTGCCCCCCTTCCTTTACAGGAGTGGACTAACATTGGTCTGTGGAGCCAATTGCTTGCTATTTGACCGAATAAATATTTAAAAGCAAACTGAACAGTTCCAAGAGGGGAAAATGAAAAAGTTGTCCTGCCAAATAAGAAGTACTTTCTGGTTAATGGGTACCTCCTGGGAGGCAGACAGTCTCAAATCTAATACTCTATAGATCAAATACAGTGGGGTTGTCTGTCTCCCAAGAGAGAATTTCATTCACTCTGCTTTCAAGAAGTCTTGCTTCTTGCTATTTTTATTTTTTTCCTCCATTTTTTGGTTTGGTTTAGGGTTTTTTTTTGGTAGGGGAGGGAGTTTGTTGGGGTTTTTTTAATTCCCTGCATGTGATATATGGTTTGGTAAACATGTTCTCAGAAAACATATTAGTACTCTCTGCCTGTTGCAAGTCAGTTCAAGCCTCAAGAACTTTGGCAGGGTCAAGGCTTGAGGGACCTGGCACATGAGCACCATGAACTTGGATATGCTGGGCTGCAATTGTGTGAGGGCTGGTATGTGTTAGCGATGTCTGAACACACAACTTAGTGGTCTTCAAAGTGCCAACTAAATCTCTTGCTAGGCTTTATCTTTATACTTTATTTTGGGATGTTAAAAAGCAACACTTAGCTATTAGAAATACAGAGGGGTTCTAATAATGGTAAACATCCATGAATGTAACTTCTTACAAAAAGTGCTTAGCAGCCAGTTTGGAAAACCAAAGATCTCTCTCCATTCACTTAACAGATACAGTGCACTGAGCAATAACAGTTTTCCTCCACTACTTCACCACCTTGTCTCCATTTGTTGTTAGAAAGTATTCAAGTCTGCGGCAAAGGCATAAAATAAGTTAACATCCATGTGAGGAGAAGAATGTTTTAGTTCAGGGAAGTATGCTGCAGACGAAAGTAGATATCTGTCACTTTCCCACAGATACTCATTTTTGACAGACCATTTACTCATAAAGATCTTCATTTTACCAGTCCTTTGTCGCTTTTCCTATTTAAGACTTTTAAGTCTTTGTGGCAGAGGTTTTTATCATGTTTGCTCCTGTATCCTTGAAAGCAACAAGGTACTCACAAGATAACTCCACGTAATCTAATCTAGTTTTTACACGTTATATTACAAAGCAAAACCTTATATAGATTTCTGTAGCACTAAAACCCCTTGCTGAAGTCCTTAAAAATCTGATTTATTCAAGTTGAATTAGGCATTCATACTTCCTAATGCTCCTTGAGCCATTATCAAATTGTAGATACAATTTCAGTGAAAGCCCTGGTGTTTGTGGTAAGTCTCTTCTGGTGCAGATAATGGAAGAGAACAAACCATTGAAATTTATGACTCCCTGTTTAGACCGAAACCTTTCTGAAGTAGGAGTAAGTTGACAAGATCATTAGTATTTCCCACATAATTATTTTGTCAATGGCTGCAAATTTGTTGGTGGTAAGCAGGCGGTGAGCTGTCTTTCCCTGTTAATATTTTATGACCTCCTCCAATCCAACATGAAAAGTGCTTTCATACAAAAATCTAATCTGAATTCTAACAAGTTGGAAAATACTGTTTTTCTAATTATAATGTGTGGTTTCATAGTTGCACATTTAATTCCTTTTGGATGATTAGTCTGCTGTTCTCTGATCGACTAATTCTGACTTGGATTCTTCCTAGGCTTACAGTCCAGTGACTAGAATTTATCTATTCCCCACTACCTTAATTTTACAAATTATTCTTGGAGCTCTGGAAAGGCTTGTATTTCCTTCTGGCATAGAATGAAATAGTCATGCCACAGCTGTCATTGTCTCCTGTTAAGAGTCAAGTCCTCAGCTCCTGGTCGGTCGCACATTAACACACCTGCGAAAGACAACTTTAAACACTTGCATTTTGAAATCCCCAAGTTTTCATGAAAGGCAGCAAGTGAAGCTAGTCAGATATCCCTCTGACTAATATTTAGGTCGTGTAATTTAAAATTATATAAGTAATTTAAAAGACAGTCTGTTCTTAAATGTGAAGCCACCTAAAATTTAAAGTACAGATATGTCAGTGTATTTTAATTTCTGTAATTTTTCCTTTTTTTTTTTGTCTGTAAATTTGCTTCTAATATTCTGTATTTTCCCATCTTCTTTAGCCACCTTTTATCACTCAGGGTTATGATCTTACTTGTAATACTGCAATCCACACAAAATTATGAGTCGGGAGAGTTTCAAAAAGCACTCATGGGTGGTTTTCCTCTCACTTAACTTTAGACACAAACACCTAAGCTAACATTCAAGGCTTCCTCTGTAGTTTGGAGAGGGTAAGACATCTCCATAGACCAATTCATTACACTTTCTAGACAGCTCTCTTAAAATGGGATGAAATATACCACGGAAGTACTTGTCCCTCCCTCTATATGAGAGAGATTACAAAAGAACTTCAGTGACTACCATGAGAGGATGTCTAACTCTTCTTTAAAAACATTTTAGATATTTTTAAATATTATTATTTAAGACTATAAATTCTTTTTATATGTGACTTTCAATTTCCCATATCATCTGTGTTGGACTTGGGCAATGTGTAGAAACCAAGAGGGGAGCCAGATGACCTTGCTGTGCTGCCCCTGCAGTTGGAGAAGCTGAGGAGTAGGGTACAGAGATACTTGAGTTGGTAGCACAGAAGTCATTCTGGGGCTCAGAGCAACACAGCTGTGTTCACACGACAATGCACACTGAGTTAAGAAATGCTCCCGAAGCTAGTCTAATTCACTGGCACAATACCTGAATTTCTATTAAATGTGTTCATAGCAAATAGACCAGTATAATGCCCTATATATTTAGCAAGGGGTTTTTTTCCAGTTTACCATGTTCTTCCAGTTTCTTATTTGGTTTTGAACAAATCATCACAAAAATTCAGTAAGCTTAGAGTCATCTTTACAAGCCGTTTTCTGTTACCAAATATATGCTCTCCTGAGCAGCAGGACAATTGTTCATTTTGTCCTGCCATTTCTATTTGTGTATACATCTATATTAAGAAATATGCCAATCAGGGGAAAAGTGAGAGCATCCTGGTGCTCATTTCTAGAGTAGTAGTAGTAGTAGTAGTAATACAATTTAATTTAATTACAGAAAAGTCCTTTCATTAATTTCTGTGAATGAATACAATCTGAATGTTAATAGATGAGTGCATATCATTAATTACTACTAGAATGAAAGGATGCACAACCTAAATTTGGCAATAAATGCTCACAGCACTATTGCAAAGATGATTTTCTGAAGCTGTTCATGTCAATACTTCTTTTATAGAACTGCAAGGCTGTGGAGGATAAAACTGCAATCTTCTCTAAAAGCCTGCAAAGCAAGTCTGACTTTGTGTGCAGTTACTATCATTTTGCCAGCTGAATGGATGCCATTTACATTAGACCCTGTAGTATTAGTGCTACACACACTGTTTTGTAAGAGGCAGCATTTTGACTGGGTAGAATAAAAAGTGTCTTTGCGAAAGGAAGTGCTTTTAACATTGAGATGGAGACTGCTCCCCATTTTGGTTTGCTACTCTTTTTTCCCAAGGACTGTTGTCCGTTGTTTCACTTAAACTTCCTTCTAGTTTGGGAAATTAAAATCTATGTGTAAGGCAATCTCAAACCATTGCCAGACGGCTCCAAGGCGGACCTGTTGCTGGCCAAGGCTGAGCCCATCAGCAACAGTGGTAGTGCCTCTGGGATAATGTAGTTAAGAAGGCAGGGTGGGGGTGGGGGAACCCACCAGGAGCTATTGCACCCAGAGAGAAGAGTGAAAATATGTGAGAGGAACAACTCTGCAGACACCAAGGTCATTGAAGAAGGAGGGGAAGGAGGTGCTCCAGGCACTGGAGCAGAGATTTCCCTGCAGCCTGTGGAGAAGACCATGGTGAGGCAGGCTTCCCCTCAGCAACTCATGGAGGTCCATGATGGAGCAGATATCCACCTACAGGCCATGAAGAACCCCACACCAGAGCAGGTGGATATACCCAAAGTAGCCTGTTTCTCCATGGGAAGCCTATGGTTGAGCAGACTCATGGCAGGACCTGTGGTCCCATGGAGAGAGGAGCCTATGTTGCTGGCAGGACTTGTCACCTTGTGGGGGACCCAGAGTGGAGCAGTTTGTGAAGTACAGCAGCCTTGGGAAGGACTCACATTAGTTAAGTTGACAGAGGACTTACTTCCATGAGAAGGACTCCAAGTTGGCGGAGGGGAAGAGTGTGAGGAGTCCTCCCCATCGTGAGGAAAGAGAGGCAGACACAATGTGTGATGAACTGACCACATCCCCTTGTGAGGAGGTAGAGAAATTGGGAGTGAAGTTGAGCCTGGGAAGAAATGAGGGGTGGGGGAAGGTGCTTTAAGATTTGGTTTCTCATTACTAAGCTCTGATTTACTTGGAAATAAATTAATTTTCCTCAGTTGAGTCCATGTTGCTTGTAACAAGAATTGGTCTCTTCACCCAAGTGACAGGTGGTAGGACGAGGAGGAATGGACTCAAGATGCTCCAGGCCAGGTTCAGGTTAGACATTAGCAAAAAATTCTTCACCAAAAGGGTTATTGGCCATTGGAACAGGCTGCCCAGGGAGGTGGTTGAGTCACCAACCCTGAATGTATTTAAAAGATGGGTAGATGAGGTGCTCAGAGATATGGTTTAGTAGAGGACAGGTATAGTTGGACTTGATGATCTCAAAGGTCTTTTCCAACCTAGTGATTTTGTGATTCTGTGATCTCTCCCTGTCCTTACTTTGACCCATAAGTCTTTTGTTATAGTTTCCCTTCCCCGCTCAGACAAGGGGCGGCTTTGGTGACCACCTGGCCTCCAGCCAGGGTCGACCTACTGGGATCTGCAGAGATGGAATCATGAGCACCCCTTCTTTGAACTGTCAGAACAACCTGAGCATTTGAACTTTTTGTACTTCCCTAACTCTGAGAGAAGAGCACGGAGCCTGCAGCTTTGACATCCAGCTCTGTCCTCTTGGAGTAAAGTTGACTTCAGTTTGTTCATATATACACAAGTGCCTTACTGGACTTTTTGGTTAAATGTAATAAGGCACACCGAAAAAGGAACTAATACTGGTTTTATAGCAAGTATATCTTTACATTCACTTTACTCTTAGAAATTCTCTGGTTAATTTCTATGCTGCTTATGGGCTCATTATTTTATGATATGTGCTGTGAATTTTTTCTCTTAATGCTCCAACTTCGAAAATTAGAGCATTGCCTGAAAATCCCAAATGCCATTAGACAGAAAAAAAAAAAAAAAGAGAGAAAGCTATGAACATAAAAAGTAGAGAGTTTCTATGCAGAATCCTTTCCAGCTTCTAAGCCTACTAAATATTAATGTCTTTTCAGTTCTGTTAGCAAACAGATATTATTTAAAGTATTTAGGTTAGACTAAGCATTTTAGCCTGAAACAAATTATGAGCAAGTTATATGAGTATATACTAGTGTGAGCAGTTGAACTGCTGTACCACAGATGTTACAACTTCCAGCTGCCAGGGTGATGAGGGTAGGTGGAAGTTAATCAACTGAATCATATCTGTAACTAGAGCTGTAGGATGATGTGTTTCCAAACCCCAAGTTTCAATATATCATCAGTATAGAAGCTGGCTTCAAAATACATCCTGTAACAAAAAAATAAAGAGGAAAGAGTATTTTAAAAACATACACCTATCTTTCCTTTTTCCTCACACAATTTTGATGCCCATCTCATAGTCTCACATGGCTTGAGTTACCTTTTTTGAGGTCTTTTGGCAGCTCGACAAAACAGTCTGTACCACTGGGGCAGGTAAGACGGAACCTGGAGAGCAGCAATGATTTTAAGTGAATCCACTGAAGTCAGATAAATTTGTGATTGAAAAACGGGGCAGAATACTTTTCTACTTTACACATACACTTTATATAATTTGACAAATCTCCAAGTAATTTTGTATTTCTCACCCTTTTGAGAACTATGAAGCTGTGCAGAAAAAAAAGCATCTCTTTTGGCTTATAGAAGTTTTACTTCTTGTGATAAAGAAGCAAAGCCATTAGGAGTAAAACCCCTCCACTTCTACATGGAATAGTTTTCTTGGGCTAGTAGTTAAGAAATTAGCTTTTTTAGATATAACTTGAACTATCTTAACCTTGGTGAATGTTAATCCCAATTTATCTCCCATACATTGATGATCATATACTTAGGCAGGTAGTACTATTGACATCAGCGTGATTACTCACCAGTAGGAATATAAATCAGGGTGAGTAATCAGCATGGAAACCTCTAGCGCTATAATTATAATCTTTTGCAAAGTAGTACTCCCCCTGACTGCTCATCCTCTTGCTTCATGCCTCAAGTTAAGCCTTACACTTGAATCTTTGGTTAGTCTGTGTGTCTTTCTGGGTGGGGGAGTTGGTGCTGCTGACTCGTTATGATTTGATGCCATGAGCTGCAGCTTTCCCAGAACAGCTGCTTTTTCTGACAAACATAATGCTCTACACTAGGCCTTTGATTTTCTGCATATTTTACTTGCTCATTAGGTCTTGCTCTTTGTATATTACTGCTTCATTCATTGTACTTATTCTACTGTATGTTCCCAGATGGTCAAGTATTTTCATCTGTGTTTTCTAATTTGCTTTTGCAGAAGTTGCTGAAAGTTTTGATCAGCACGAGTGAATGCAGGTTTAAATTATAATTTAAGAAAATAATGGGAGAAAAGGGTCTGAATCACTGGGTGCTCAACTGTAACAAAAATAACAGGCGAGGGCAAAATACTAGAGGTGTACACTTTTCTCCTGCAGTTGAGAGCTAAATGAAAAGCTAGAAGTCTGCACATGAGCACATGCCACTTAATGGAAATTATTCCTCTGCCTATTACATTCGCTTGGAATTAATCACAAAGCATTGCATCTGACTTATAGCTTTATGTGCTTTCTTACTGTTTTAGGAACTTGTCACTCTGTAAGCATCTGTGTATTAATGTATTGACAAGTTCCACTGTATCAAATTAAATATATTAATGGCTTGATTTTTTTAGAAATTAATGTAATTTTTAATAATTATCCTAGTAATAATATCCATAAACAGTAACCATTTCCATTTTGAATTTCCATTGCATTCCTATGTTACATTCTTGACCATGGAATTCTAAAGACTTATAAAATCGATGATTTCATGCAATATGAAATACAGGATTTTTTTTCTTTCTAAGGTTTTCAGAAAAACTTTTTATCATTATTATTGTATCCATATTATTGGATTTTAGGTCAAATTGTGTTTGATTTTTTTATCATTTTTGTTATAGTCTCATTAAAATTGGCTATGGTTCACAGGATTTATTTCTTTTCAAAATAGAAAGATCTCAGTTCCTTTGAAGTGATACCTAACTAATGTGAAGCCTAACAGTCTATCCTCTAAATGACTCAGGGATCACTTTGCTCTTGTCCTATTACATCTATTGAAGGATCATCAACTGACTTTATGCAGATAAATATATATTTTTAGATAGATTTCATCGTTTTACTTCTTGTACAAGAATGAGAAAGTCCTTGAAGAATCTTGAGCATTGAGTTGCTATCATTTTGGGAACCAATTCTTATAGGATGCCATTGGATGAAATTCAGAAGACAAATGCTGGAGACCAACCTCGAGAGAAACTGAGGCTTAGATATTTATTTTGAAATTTTTTATCTTCTTAACTACTCGTCGTGGTTTGCTCTTAACAGTATTTTGCTCCAGACATTGGCAAATAACATCAAACGAAGAGTTTTGCATCTTACTCTTCCTGTCACTTCAGTTTAGTAGTCCTCCATTTAGGGAGCCTTGCAAACACATAGAATAAGTGACCGGCCTCTAGGAAACACTTTCATAGCATCATTCCTACTGCTCTGTGTGACCCACCTGCCTTGTGGAAGGCTGGATGTGTTGGAACAGCCAGAGAAAGAAGCAATCTTTGATGTCCTGAAGACTTGCTACTCTGTGCTCCTTTGAAGCAGGTAATGCTGGGTCACAGCAGCCAGCACAGCTCTTCCAGCTGCCCTCCAGGGCTTGTCTGCAAACACCCATTAGCTGGGGAGCTGTCATGAAGTGAGAAGTTTGAGCCTCATAGTCCTTCACTAACATCATGTCCAGGCTCCCAGGACAGTCTTGGAAGGTACTGGATAGCAGATTTGCTTCTTCACAGGGACCACAGAACCAGCCCTAGTGTATGTGCCTCTTTTTGAAGGGAGCAAAAAAGCCCCTAGTAAGACCTGTCCTCCCAGGAATCCTGATCATCTACTGTTCACATCTGTTGAGTAAAACTCCTTTCTAAACTATTTTCTAATTAAGGAAATATATTTTTCCCCCAAACCAAAAGAAACCCCATCCCCAAATTCCTAGGCAAAATATTCCAAAATTGTCATTTGTCATCTTTGTTTGTTATACATTGTTGAAAGGGACTTGAATGTTGCTTTCAATGCAATTTGATTTCTGTTTATTACAGCCATAGCACAGTTATCAGTCCATTCTCCAGAACTTGCCAAGTCTTAGTAAAAGCAATAAATTTCAGTCCTTGGAAATGGGGTTTATTTTTGTAACTGTGTCAAGATGTGTTCACTGGATAAAAAAAGTAGGTTTTCTTCATATAGGTGTGTAGTGAGTGCTAAATGATACTGAATTATACTGAAGGTACATATATTAACTTAATGTTAAATTTTGCATGCATATAATTAGATATTTAATGCTAATTTTAGAAAATTGTTCATTTATGATCAGCATAATCTATTTTATGGTCAGCATAATCTATTTATGGTCAGCATAATCTATTTTTTATCAACACTCCAAATTTATTCTGGCCTTGATTCTTACTCTCTCTTCACAGCATCAATGATTTTTAGTTATTTAACAAAGTAATTAAACTCAGTTCAGAATATATTTTTGGAGGTAGTATAAAAAGCTCTTGCTGTGATTCTTAATGTAAGGCATCTGTTTTCTGGGTGAAATTATTGCACTAATGATTAAGAATCCCTTTTTTAACTCTCTTTAACTTTAGAACTTTCTTATTTATAAAAATAATGTCATTAAAAAAACCATTTCCTTAAAGCATTCCTATTGAATGGAGATGGTTTATGCTGCTATTCACACAGGCTGTTTTCCAAGACCTTTAAACTCCACTGACTGAAACAAAACAAAAGCAAACACAGCTTCAATGCTTAAAAGAATAGAAGTTTTCTTATTCATCATCTGTACTGAATAGATTGTGGGGGGACTTTTGCTTGGTTTTGTTTGAGTTTATTTTGATTTTGTTTGGTTTGGTTTTTTAACAAAATTTGTAGCAAATAAAGAAAAGTTTAACATGTGACTGTTCATTTTTCATACATCTATAGTTTGACTTGGACTCCTGAAATTATTATAAACATTCCTGCTCCGACATGTTCTTAGGGAGGTAAGGCTTACCTGTGAATCCAGCCTGATGAAGGTTTGGTTTGGTTTCTCTGCTTTTTAAGACTGAGAGAAACTTAGTTAATGAATGACATCTTTATGTCCAGGAGGGCTTGTCCTTTTATGATTATAGATTTTTATTGGTAAGAAATTGCAGTGAACTTACTATTCAAAGTGACTAATTTAATGATCTTTCGATGTTGTGCTAAGATGTGGGGATGAAAAGATTTTTTTACTGACTAGAAATAATAGCAGCACGTTACAGAGTGAGTATGTTCATCTGGAGAAGGGTATTGAAGAAAGTCATTAAGGACAGAAAAAACTAAATAAAATACAGATGGAATAAGAAATATTGAAGACTGAAACAACCACTGCAGACAAATTGTTGAAAACAATTGTTGCTTATACAGCCTGGTTTTGAAGTATACCAGTGGAAATGTCTCCCACATTCCAGCCAGTATCTCCTTCTGAGGGTAGTCACATATTAAGTACTTGAAAATAAAATAAGAACAGCAGTGTGACTGGCAGCAAAAGCAGTTATGTCCATTTTATTTATGGCAGATTTGCCCAGGGTACTTTATTCACTTCCCTTTGCCCTTCCCACTTCTGAGAAGAGGGTCAAAACCTACAAGATTGCCTCATTTGTTTCCTCAAGGCATGTATGAGATGACTCGTATTTTAAGTATTAAACAATGAATGGATGCTTGCTACCTCACTCTATATGCATTGTTTGTATCTTTTTTCCAATGGGAAAAATTAAAGCTGTTTAGTTCTAAAAGTAGGTTGTTCTTTAGAAAAAGAAGGAAGTGGAAACTATCAGGGGATGGGACCAGATATAATTTCCAGCTAGATGCCTACCTTCCATCTCCATTTAAAGAAATTATACATAATAAATCCAAAATTAATACTTCACATTTTTATTTGGTAAACTTCTGAAAGGAGTCCAAGACATCGCTTTCTCTATTAAGAGAATTAAACAGATTTTCACATTCTATGCTAAACTGTTGCTGAAGAATTACCTTCCATAAAAGCTTATACATTTTGGGGGGTTTGTTCATTTTGATGACATTAACAGTGAGAGGAACTTAAATAACACATACAAAGTTATGAAGAAGAGATAGTTCTCTCTCTAGAGCACCTACGGGATCTGTTAGAAGCTGTTTATGCTTTGATTTAAGGATCGTTCTTGTCAGACAGGAGGTAGCTGTTACCAAGAATTGTAATTCTTGTGTCCTGGTCATGACCACTAGGAAAATGTTGGACTGGATGAAGAAAGGGCTGTAGGAGGGAAATCTCTAAACAAAGGGAAAATGTTTGACCCCAGGAGATTTTATCCTTTAGCTCCTTGCAACAGCATCTAACTCTATAGGAGTTGGCCAAACAAATTAATGAATAATAAAAATAACTTCCAATAGTTCAATTTAAAGCCAAATACAGCAGGTGGAGAATTCTTTCCTTTTAATCCTAAATGAGAAGCCAATTAACTCAAGGCAGGGGCTGTGTTTAGATGCTGAATTAAGTCAAGAAGTCTTGACATATTAGCAAAGACACATACATAATATTTTTTTATCTCAGTTTTGGGTGTTGCTGATGTTCTTACTAGCAGGGAACAATCTGTTCAGCGTCTCTTCTGCAGTTACAACTTTTTCAGTCTTCCTTTTTCTGTACCTTTTTTAATGATCATAGCATTAGGAGCTAAGAAGAGGAAATACCACATCATCTAGCCTGACCCACCTTCCTTTATTGTTTGATATTCAGCTTCATTGTCTCCTACCTTTTAAGGGTCAGTGCTACAGCCTGTAACCGATCACTCTTGCTTTCAGCTTGGGAAATCTGAGGCGCTGTTACTGCACTCAGTTTTGTTCTGTTTTGCTGCTCTTAGTTGTCAGTAGGTAAAGCTTTTCCCATTCCCAAGAAACGAGGTGCCTCCTGTGAATAGTTCCCTTATACAAGCTCCCTTTGTCTGAGGTCTTCTCACTCAGCAAAATCAGCAGTATAATAACAATGTCAGTTTAATTTTCAGGAGGAAATGCTTGACTTTTTTAACTGGAGCAAGGCACTCAATGTTGAAGCAGTCTATGAAAGAAAAACTCTTTTCATGACCATTGGAATTAGTGGACAGGGACAGTGAGGGAGACAGCAAACGGTGGGAAACTGGCTTTCTTCCAAAACAAGAAAAAAAGCTACATTTAAGGACATAATTGAATGATTTGGCATTAGTTGGAAGAATTAACACAGTCTAACCTTTTAAAATATATAATACCTAAGTGTATAATAATCCTGTGTGGAAATTACACAAAGGAATATTTGAAGTACTAATGGATGAATGTACAAATATTTTAAACGGAAAAAACAAGTGACAACACAATTGTGTGTTTAAAACTACAAACCCATGCCCGCAAGGCCGATTATCTACAATGAAGTAGCATTAGAAAAAGGAAATGGGAAAACTTAAAAAAAAAAAAATAATATCTTGTCAGCATACTGACTTCACTACTTGCTTAATAGAAAAGAGCATTATCAGTTTTATGTCCTTTGAGGATAGGAAAGAAGTTATTATAGTGCAGAATCCCTTGTGCCTCTGAGAAAAGAGCTGAAAATAGATTGAAAAGTGTGTGGGAAAAGCAGGCATAATGAAAACTAGTTACTCTACGAAATATTTCATTTTTTTTACATCCCAGCTAATGATACATTTTATACCTTTTTCTGTTTACCTAAAGAAGCTGCTTATAGTATTTTATGTACGTACAGAAAAGGAGAGACACTGAATTATGGCTAGTTCGCAGAGAACTCAAATTCAATAATTGCTGCATAAAGCATGCTTAAGCAAAAATATTCAAGCCCAATAAAAAGGGGCATTCCTATAAATATTAACAGTGTCTAATTAACAGAGAATCGTAGCTGAATCTATGACATACCCTGAAGGTTAAATATTGGTTCGTGTGACTAGAAGCAGGTGTGGGAGGCAAAAATAGAAGAGCTATTCATCACCGAGGCGCAGTGAAACTTGTCAATAAATACCTCACAAAGGCCACAACTTTCATCATCTTTATAACCGATGGCTACGTAACATCGGATGATTAATGTAAAGTGTGTCTCCTGGGAATGGAGGCCTGTGGTTAGGGTTGGTGGAAGTGGATGTCCAACGACTCACAATATTTATCTCATTCTAAGACATGATTTGTCCCTTTTCACAAGCAGGCCTGGCATTGCTGTGTGCTCCCACATATGAAAAGCCTGAGCAATGCCCAGGCTGGAAAAGGACAGGGTTCAAACACATTTCAAGGGGTGTAAGGCATCAAAATGGGAATTTGTGTCTATGTCACCGGAGAGGCAGAGGTTTCTCTGCTGATTTTCAGGGCTTTTTGCAGCAATCCAAGACTAGAGTGTTGAGGTATTTAGCAGGGAATGATAAAGGTAAAGATTTGGAATGCAATGCAAAGTCATGCACACAAACGCCAGACTCACCATGCCTACTTCTCACTTCCCATTTCTCCATGGCTTTCTACCTGAGGAAGTCAAAAGAGAACAGCTGGCTTTATCTTGATTTGTTGTGCTATTGCCTAGGCTGCTTACTTTGGTTGCTTTCTCATTCTCTTGGATTTTAATGTATTTTCACTGCAAAGTTCATGATGCAACAGGAAACATTACAGCTCAGAAGAATGTATGAAATAGAAAAGTGATTGAAGACCCGTTGGCAGTGAAGAATAGAATAAGTCAAACTTACAATGGGAAGAGAATAAGCAGAGAAAATAGTCCAGACAGCTGATATCTGTCTTACCTATTGCTACCTAATAAACAACTTGTTTTGATGGGAAGTGGCCAGGAAACTGACACAGTACCTTGGAGAAGCCTCATGGTTCCTGTTTTTCAAAGAACACAGATAAAGTATGAAAATGACACAAATTATTTCTGTTTCTTAGCTTTCATTATTGCTTTTCCAGTGCTCATAATATGTTGTATCTGGTTTTCAAGTTAATACTTAGTGGCTTTTTCCTTTAACCTGTTGTAGTAGTATTGCAGCACACTCCCCTTGCTACCAAGTACAATATAAGCTGAATGCAACATCTTTGACCCAAATAACAGTTGCTCTGATTCCCTGAACAGATGGAAACACTGTTGCATACCATCTTTTTATACAGAGAAGCTCTTCAAATAAACCAATGTAAAAATTGCAAAGTTAATCTAATAAATGCAAAAAGACCAGATAGACTGTTTAACAAACTGCTTTCCTCTCCAAAATGCCCTGAATTTTTCCTTTCCCATGCTTTGTAGATGTCATCTCAAATTCACTGGAAATTGAAGCAATCACATCTTATACAAAATGTTCTATGATCCCATTCAAAAATATCTCTATACTATATGTCCACACTTTTGGTGATTGGCAATACAATCGTAAGTTTGAAGGGATAGTCCTGTTTAATTATAGCATAAAGATCAACAAAATCTAACACGCACACAAAAAAGTAAACTTTATCATTTAATTTTCAATGTCTTCTCCAGCAGAATGTTGCCAGTCACAGTTGTTGCCTTAGTCCCAGACAGAAGCTAAGGACCACAGAGCTGCTCGCTCACTCCTCACCCCACAGTGGGATGGGGAAAGGAATCAAAAGGAAAAGTTTAAAATCTTTGGTTGGGATAAGGACAGTTTACTGGAACAGCAAAGGAAGAGGAAAATAACAGCAATACTTAGAATATACAAAGTAGGTGATACACAATGCAAGTTGGGTGATTCTTACGCTGATACTATTGCTACAATACACAGCCATTGTATTAGTGAGGACATACAATGGCAGGGTAACTTAACAATATCATACAAATGAATTTATGACCTTTCCTCTCCCAAAATCAAATCCCCTTAAGGTACACAACAGACTTGTCCATCCTTCCATATCATCCACCAAGCACACCCAGGTCCTTGAGCAAAACCAATCCCACAGATGCATTCTCCTTTGCCTGAGACAGGGATAACACAGACTGTCTTCCCCAACATATTCTTCATACACCCTATGGTGACTTTGTCCACTTCTACAGTACTTGGAAGTTTTGACTGGGCAGAACCAGCTCCACTGGTAGATGTCTTAGTGTTAACTAACCAGGTGGCCTTTGCTAAATGTGTATCCCAATGTTTGAAGGTCCCACAACCCTTTGCTCTGCCAGTCGCTCTACTTCCATTGCTGTAACCACCCCAACAAGGCATTGGCCACTCTCTATGAGTCAGTATAGAAGCAAAGTGCTGGACATTTTTCTCATTCAGTGCTGTCAAAAGCTATCTGGGTGGCTAGCATTTCTGCAAACTGTCTTGATTCACCTTCTTCAGCAGCTTCTGTGACTTGTTGTATGGGACTCAATATAGCAGCCTTCCATCTTCAATGCTTTCCCACAATGTGACAGGACCCATCATTGAACAAGGGATATTGCTTCTCAGTTTTCAGTAGTCTATTATACACCAGAGTCTCCTCCACATGTCACCTGCTCCTCTGGCAGCATTCAAAAATCTTCACCTTCTGGCTGTCCACAGTCACTTCCAGAATTGCTGGGTGATTGGGATTTCCTATTTGAGCCCACTGTGTAATCAGTGCAATCTACTTACTCCCATCTTCCTGTGAAAATTAATTCTATCCTAGCTGAAAACTAAGACATTGCTGAAGGTCCTGCTTTGCTGCTAGGGAACAAGTGAGCAAGTGGTGTAGCTCCCACAGAATTTAATGGAGTAAGATTTCATTTTTAGAGGAACCCAAATTCCATGACAGGTACAATGCATAGGAGGGGATATGTGCTCTTGAAAACCCTGCAGAGCCTATTGTCTGAGACTGAATGTAAAAAGCCTACCACTTCCCAACAATACTTTTCTCCGAAGTTTTGCAAGATGAATTTTCTGACAGATACATCTGTGCTACTTGCCTAATAATAGCGATTGTTCTGTGTAATTGGGAGCATAAAAAGAGGTGGGTAAGCCTTTGAGGAAAGCCACCTAAGCATGCAAACACTGCTTGTAATTGGTACATAAATTTAGGTGATCTAGTTGCATATGTATTTCCTGCTTAATGGGGATTTTTAGAAGCTCGATACTTGCTCTGCTTCCCAACTCCCCAGGCTCTAAGCAGTGATCTTTGATGCATTTGACTTTACATAGCTTTTACAATGCCCTACACACAGAATTGGCTGTTACAGATGAAACATGTTATTTCATCCATCTGCCTTTTTCCACAAATAACAATAATAAAAAATCAGGACAGTATGGAACAATAGTTTGTAGATAATTCACACTGTTTTCTATCATGTTTCAAATTTAGGCTTGAGCTCCACAGATCAAACCTTGTCTTGTCTGTCTTCTGCATAAAATGGTTTTGAGGATAGACTTCAGTTGGTTGCTCATGTAGAACAGATCTCTTTTCTTTTTAGAATTCAAGTTCAAGGTCACTTCCTCCCATAATTTTTCATTCATTCCCAACACTAAGCAAACTTAAGTGGTTCATATACTCTAATTTCAAGGTTTTTTTCAGGGTTCTATTTTCATCAGTTAAATAGATTTCATCAGTTCCTGCTGAACTCATCAACAACTAAATACAGCTCATTTTTAATCTAATGCTAACTTTACTTAGTTCTAACTTTCTGGATTTCTCCTTATCATTTTACCCCATTTTTCCATTAAGTTAATTAATTAATGGTGCTCTATTCTTCTTATGTGTCAGTTCTTCCGCTCTCTGCTTCACATTATGTAGCTTCCACGTTCTTTCATGTTTCTTCTAATCCCCCAGATAATGGTCATAGTCACTCTCTACTTCTTCCATCATTACTGTTTCCAGTTTTTCCAAGTCATGAAATTCTGGGAAGTCCCACAGTAAAGTTGATAGTGAATCCTAGTGCACTGGTGACTGGTCATATCTTATTAACAAGGGTTAATAATCACTTTCACAGGGGCAAATCACTTTCTGGAGCACTTTGAAGCACATGTAAGGAATAGCAATGCCTTGATGAAGACAAACCTAAAAAAGAGATGGCTGGCTGTTAGCCAGCAATCTAAAATTGTGTTCACACCCTTTCTTATTGAACTTGAAGCCCATACACACTGCAGGAGATTTGCAAAGCAAATACTAAATTAGGATGCAGTCAACATGTACAGTGACAGTGCTGATGACCGCTTTTTATTACTATTTTTTACAGGTAGCAGCAGTTACAGATTTAGTCCCCATCATTATAACTCTTGACACTAATTGTCCCATTTAGTTTGTGTGCAGGTTTTAAATTGAGACATTATTGGTTGACAAATAAATGTTCCACTAACATCTTAATTATATCAATTGTCACCGCATGCAATCATGAATATAATCCTATGCACAAATAATAGTTGCATTGCCATTAAAATGTGTGAAAACTGGGTAACTTAGAAAATAGCAGAATGCCTGTTGTTTTATTTTACTACTTTTCAGAGCTAACATCATTCTAGGAGTTTACACCCTGCAAGGATTTGCACGAGTTTGCTGTTGGTAGCATAGCATGGCTGTGGCTTCCATTTGATTTGACATATATCTTCATAGTAGTTGATTGTGGTATACATTTTAATTTTCAGAGTGAATAACATGTATCCATAAGGTCTTTGAGAAAGACACAATCTTATTTTAATGTTGAGGAATGTGTAGGAGAAAAAAACATATGCAGAAATAATAATACTTTTATTCATAAATATAGTAACAAAATAAAGCACAAAATATGTTATGATTAACAGTGTTTGACTGAGTCTTTGCAAGACCTTTTTACAGCAAGAGATCATGACTGAAGTGTGAAGTCATAGTGTAATTTTCAGCTGAATTGAGAAGTTTGGAAACTCAATTTACAGAAAAGCAGAAGTTTTCCTGTTTGAATTAAGGATACAAAATGTACTTAATGGAATTCATTAACTAAATTATCAAGATGTCTATTATCCTTCAAGTATTTCTTATATATCCCGTTTTTACTCTGGTATGTTTATATAAAGTAACTACAAGCCCTCTCAGTCCCATCTTTGTTAGGCCTCATAACTTTTCCTAACAAACAGCCAGCCCTCTTCAGATCATCATAGTAAGGCTGTTCAACATCCTTTTCCTGACAATTAATTTTACCTAAATAGGAGAGATTGAAATATCTATCAAATTTTAAAATGTGTGTGTAGAACTTTACAAGGGAGACTTTTGTTTTCTGAGATACAGATTTTGCCTGATAAACAGGAGGGGGAAATTAAATCATTATTACTCAAACTGGGGCAAATAGGAATGTCAGATTTCCTTTGCAAAGGATCAGACCCAAAGATGATAGGCAAATAAACATAGGAGGTTTAGGTGATCTTCAATTCTAGTTCTTCTAGTCCCTAGAAAGGGAAAATGAAGCAGTGTCAGATGTTATACAGTTGTTAGAAAAGCTGCTATTACAAGGAAGCTTTTGAAGTTGAGTGTTGTAAAACAGACCCCGTACAGATAGATTTTTTTTCCTCTGAGACTCACGTTACTATGACTGATATGAATCAGCTAAGAGATAGGAGAAAACTGAAAGAAACTTATTTTCATTCATGTAGCTAAGAATGTAGTTAAGTATAAAGGAATACCAGAAAAGGGAATAGTCAGGTAGTACAATAACAGCAGTAGATTTCCAGATTTCCAATAGATTTCTTTTTCAAAGGTAGAGTACAGAGTAATTTTGGGTTTTTTTCCATCTTAGCGATTTGGTCTTTGGCAGCAGATACTGTAGAACTGAAGTTGCAGTAAATCCATTTCAATACTTTTTTCAATCCTACTGTGCACAGCAACGTTATTTAAACAATGGGACCCATCTGCCCTACTGCCACCTTCACCAATGGAAGCAGGGTCAGATTTCTTAACCTTCTTTGATTTACTTATTAACTAACCAGTGCTATCACAAAACCACATTATGAGAGAGAGAAATTTTCCAACATCAAATACTATTTCATGGTGTAAGAAAATGCTAGAAAGAATCTTAATCTGCCTACCTATATCCCACTGGTGTTATGTTTTTAAACATAGTGCATAAAAAGAGAATGCACTTTTTCTCTGTGGTATAGTAGACCATATTTTTATATTCTTTCAGAAGAACAGGTATTTCAGATACAGTTTTGACAAATTATAATTAATATCCAATAAAACATAAAGGGAGAACAGAGAAGAAAAAATGCTAATCTCTTAGAGTAATGATCACAGTTTTCCCTTGAAAATACTTATAAAAATAGGTTTGATCCATTACTCTTTTGCATTTTAAAAATTATTGCAAGTTGCTTTGCTTTGTGGTGGTTTGACCCTAGCTGGAGGCCAGACACCCACCAAAGCCTCTCTATCACTCCCCTTTTCAACTGGACAGGGGAGAAAATATATATTGATAGGCTTAGGAGTCAAGATAAGGACAGGGAGAGATCATTCCTCAATTAGTGTCACAGGTAAAACAGACTCAACACGGACTAAAAAGTGTAGGACTACACTACACACACACAGGGAAATCAGTCTCAGATAGTAAGTAGTACAATCAGATCTTAAAACACATCCTCCCACCCTTCTCCTTCTTAGCAGACTTTATTCATTATTTCTCTCCCTTCTTCCCCCTAGGATGGCACAGGCCTGGGGAGGGTTGGGGGTTGTAGAGGACGAGGAATGGGGCTTTTGGTCAGTTCCTCACAAGATGTTTTCCTATTTAACCAAGGGGAGCATCCCTCACACCCTTCACTTGCTGCAACAGTCTACAGTGGGGTCCCACCCACTGTAGACAGTCCTCCACAAACTTCTCCACCGTAAGTACTTTCTGTCAGGGCTTCAGATCTCCACCAGCTGCCCCAGTGTGGGTCACTTCTATGGGGTACAGTCACAAATCACAGAGTATCTCTCAGTCCCTCAGGCCCAGGCTGCTCCACCCCGGTCCTCAACAGAGTCACAAATTGTATCCCCCACCAAACCTGCTCCAGCGCAGATCTATCTCTCTCTCTCTCTGTCTCTTTCTGTCTCTCTTCTCCCCATGGGCTGGAAGTGCTGGCAGAGGCTTGCTCCAACACGGGTCACAGCATCTTCTGCATGTCTCCACCTGCTCCAGCGTGGGGTCTCTCCATGGGCTGCAGGTGGGATCTCTGCTCCACATCATCTTCCACAGGCTGCAGGAGGATACCCACTCCACCATGGGTTTCTCCATGGGCTGCAGGGGAATCTTTCTCTCCAGCACCTGGGGCACCTCCCCCCGCCCCCTTCTCTGGCCTTGGTGTCTGCACAGTTTCTTACATCTCACTCCCTTGAGTGGCAAAAAGCATCTGCTAGTGTTTTTTTCTCCTAGATGTGATTCCCAGAGGTGCTGTGACCATTGCAGATTGGCTCGGCCTTGGTCAGCAATGACTCCGGCCTTGAGCTGGCTGGTGTTTTTTCTCAGGGGCCTGCAGAGAGCTGCTAGCTGCTTCTTGCAGAAGCCACCCTGGCAGCCACCCCTCCTCCACCAAAACCCACCCATGAAAAACCACAACAAAAAGAAAAAAAATTAGAATCTGTTTGCCATATGAAAAGAAAGACTAATAAGAGTGACATGTGATACCAAAAAACCACTGATCCACTCATTGCAGCATTGAGTAGATCATCCTTTTTTCCTGAATTTTCTAACATCTCTTCAAATCCTTTCTTTTCCATTTCACCACTATGCAAACCCAGAACCTCTTGGCCACTCCAGATGTTTTAGGCTGAGTGCATGGTCTTCATTGCTGCAAAGCTGATCTCCAGAAGTTATGCCATACCTTTGTGGGCCTTTTTGATACTGCCTCTTAATGGGAAAAACATTGCTATTTCTCTCAGAAACACTATATTCTCTGAAATATAAAATATACAGTAATGACAGTAATACAACTAAACTATAAAAATACCATGAAGCATGAAGTAAGAATTTTATGACAAAATTCTACTATTTATAGGGCACATGTAAAATAAAGATAAAACTGAAATCAATATCTATTTTATATAATTCTTCTTTTACAAAATTTCCTGCAGCTCAACACAAATTTAGCAGAGTAAAGGTTTAAAATCAGAATCTAGTGGCATATGGCTTATTTCATTAATCAATAAATTATTAAGTAATTCTATATTGTATTGAGAAATTAGCAAAAAAAAAAAGATCATTTAGGGAAGATGTAATGTTTTTCAAAGATTTTCTACTTTAACAATACATAAAAACCAAAAAGGAACAGAAATCCTTTATTTTCTTCCACAGATTTTATTTTCTACAGGAATCTGTTTTTCCTGTGGTGGTCTAGATGCTGCCAATTCATAAATTTTTCACTTTCTGAAATGTAAGCGTTACTCCCAAATCATAATCCATCAGAACCCCACTTTTGAAAAATATTATCTCCTGGCTGCAGTGCCATTGTCGGTCACAGCAATGTTGTGTGGCAAGAGGAACATTCTTTCTGGTAGGAAAAAGGTGAGCTACGGGGAATTTTGAACTCTTCCATCTGACAAGCAGTTGCTCTGGTTTACACAGCATTATTTCCAGTCTCATCAGCTACTGAATCACATTTGAAGTTGCATTGTTTTTCTGAGTCTTTTTGTGACCAGGTCACAGGGTATCTAAACTAAAGTCCCAGAATGAAACTGGTGATTGAAGATTCTGTTCTAGTGGCAAAGGGAAACCTTTACAAGGACAGTAAATCTTATTAAATAGAAAACAGTGATTTTGCTGGGGCCAGTCTGAGACTGAGAAATCAACTTCTCCAGGAGGCAAGGATCAGCACAAGTTTGAGTGCCACCTTCTTTTCCAAGTGCAAATTGGATTTTCCTAACCTTTCCCTCTGTAACATAAACATTTAGACAAACAGTCAGACAAGCATTATATGTTGTAAAACAAAACATTGCACAGTAGACACATTTTCCCCTAGGGAAAGGAATGAAAGAATAAACACGTAACAAGCATTAGTCACATTGCTTAATGCACTACTGGAAGACACTCAAATATTCATTGCAAGTATGCTATAAAGAGATCTCGCATAAAGTATAATAAATGTACTATATAACTTGTCAGATAATCTACTGCATTCTGAATCAGCCTGAGTTAGAATGAATTTTAGGAGTAGTTCCATGTACAGTTGAGGTTGGCAGAAAAATCTTGTCAGAAGGACAATTTTGCATTTGTCTTACTAAGTGCAGGTACAAAAAGCATTCCTGATCTTTTTTTTTTTTTTGGAGAATTCTTTAGCAGCACCTGTAACTGACAATCCGTTAAAGGCAATCCTGATTGACAAACAGTAGAGAAATATCCTGAAGAACAGAGAGGCCAGGATACTGTCATCATCATCATCATCTGGCTGTTTCCTAGCAACCTTTTAGTATAGTACCATCTCAGTTTTATTCCCATTTCCATAGGGACTGAAGCAGGAACAGCTAATAACTGCAGCACATAGACAAAATCCACCTTGGAATGGAGAGCAGCCAGCAGAATCTGAACAAAAAGGAGTTAGAATTTACTTCTATGCTCAAAATAATGTTCTTGGAAATACTTGCAACTATAACAGTGAAGCTTCCGCTTCTGGTGGAAAGTTCATATCTACAGTCAATCATTTGCAGTTTACAGTTTATAACCACTACTTGCTTATTATTCTTTAGATACAACCACTAATAAAACTTCTACTCTCTCCAGCTGGCCACCCTTCCAACCTCATACCTAATGGGCTGGTCCTAGTTACACAAATGTTTTGTATCTCATGTTCATAAGACAGTACAACAGGCAAGGTGGGCAAATCTTTCAGAAAGACAGGTTAGTACTGAAAATTTTAACATGTTTCTACAGCCATATGAAGAGAGAGTAAATAAACTGTCACTACTCTGGGTTCCTGTGTCACAAATTGGTGGTCTCAGGTATGTGGTAGGCAAAACTAGGATATTGAAAATTCATCAGTAGTTACCGGTAGACACTGTGGTCCATAACTGTGCTCTGCTGTCAGAATTACATTTTCTGACACAGTGGCAAAGTGGTGAAAGGTAAAGCACGTCACATCTTGCCAAGAACGAATCCAGTCTGTAACAGTTTTCTACTTTTCCTAACACTTGCTCATGCTTATGAAGTGTCATCTGTAATAGAATTTAACTTCTGATGTGAGTTCCACTGCAGCCACTGGAAGTCATTCAGTGTCTTATTGTCATAACATATAAGGACAGAGATCGCAAGCTGACCCCAGAACCAGACACAAGGGCCGTGCAGACAAGTCTGCAGCATGCAGCTGAGCACGCTTCTCGAAGCATTCCAGCAATCTGCAGCATGCTAGGGATACAGCACTATTGTTTTGACTGCACAGTTTAGAGGCTGGCCTGTGTTTCTTATATAAAAACTGCAGAATTTTATGCAGGGTCTCCAACACACATTTGATTCTGCTTATTTGACTTTGTTGAGTGGTTGAGGAGCCTTGGCAGAGTTGTTGCTATGGTGTGAAGAAGAATTCAGAAGGCTCATGCAGCTGCAGTGCTTCATTTCAGTGCTGAGTTCTATAGACTGTGTTGTCTTCAGTAAATTACTCAGTATTGTGGTGCTGATGGTACTATAGTGGTGACACAGGAGTTTGTACAGACTATGCCAGAGCTTTTCTGAGGCAGTGGAAAAGGCAGAGTAGATCAACACGTGTACTATCCACCGAGTCAGATGCACATGCTAGGAAGGCAACTTAAAAATGTAGGGGAATGGCAGGATTTAATTTTTTAAAACATTTACAGGTGCACCATATGAATTTCAACATCTATGTGTGATGACTCTTGCTGGAGAGTAAATTATGAAAAACTGTACCAGTGTGTGGCAAAGCTTCCGTAGACCTCAATAGTTCCAGAATTCAATCAAGTCATCTCAAGCACCACAGAGTTAATGTTTCCCTTTGAAAAGCAGTAATTCAGGTTTTGAGAACATTATATATATATATATATATATACACCTGTAATGCATTAAGTGAATCACAAATTTTAGGCTTGTTCCCCTTTCAATTACCATTTCATCACTATTTATTTGTATACATTATTTATATCAAGGATGCAAATCCTGAGTAAGGTTTTGTAGAAATATGTTGGCCAGGATAAAGAACCTTGGACTTCCCTTGCTCATTTAACAGTTCTGGTTTTATTCCTATCTTTGACTTTGAAGGACACCTTCAAATCATGTCTAGTACAGAAGGACTGAATCATTTAGATTGGAAGGAACCTCTTAGGAACGCCTAGTCCAACTTCCCAACTCAACTTCATCTTCCTTTATATCTTCCTTAACTGCAGTCACTTTCTACCCTCTTCGCTGAGCATTGCAAACACATCCATACTCACCTCTTCCACTGTAAGGGTTTGTGGCTCAGTCACAGGCAGCTTAGTGGCTCCATATTGGAGGTAACCCAGTTTAGGGCCTTTTCTGAGAGTCAGGAATTAATGTTCTGGGGGGCTCATACCTGTTGTCCCCTGGGTAAAGCAGGGAATATTAACTGCATCTGGTGGAGGAAACCCTCATATCCTTGCTCAGTCAGAATGGAACGGTGGAGATGGTGTGGTGCAATGGCAGTTCTGGATGCAGTGTCAGAGTCTGGCAGGGACTATGGGACCCCCATGAGGACCAGTCTCCATGCGGCACAACTCAGACCTCAAGAAGGTCCGAACTGCTTCGTTGCTGTGAAGGCCACTGGCTTCCTCAGGGTCAGGGTGCTGGGGACCAAGGTCAGTCATGGTGTGGGGGGGATAGTGCCCACACTGATGGGATCATAGAATCATAGAATTGTAGGGGTTGGAAGGGACCTCGAGAGATCATCGGGTCCAGCCCCCCTGTCAGACAGGCTCCCTAAGACATATTGCACAGACAGGCATCCAGACGGGTCTTGAATATTTCCAGAGAAGGAGACTCCACCACCTCCCTGGGCAGCCTGTCCCAGGGCTCTGTCACCCTCACTGGGAAAAAGTTCTTCCACATGTTGGTGCGGAAGTTCCTGTGCTCCAACTTGCAGCCATTTCCCCTTGTCTCCATAGCACCCAAGCCAGCAACAGTGTAGTGACAGCAACATTCCCTGCTGACAGGCTTGTGAACATCAGCCAAAAGACAAGATAATTCAGATCCAAGGACTAACACTGTTCAGGAACAGGGCTGAAGACCCCGCAGTGTCTCTGGAGGGTGATAAAATGGGACCCTGGGTTGTGGGCAGAGTGGAGGTAGCCTTGGAGTGGGGCAGGAACTGTCAGATCCACCAATGCTCTCACAGTCCTGAGAAAGACTCTCTTTGGCACTCATCCCACTTTTAGATGTGTTGTGAATTAATAACAATAATGGGCTGGTGCAAAGTAAAAGAACATTTACTCAAGCTGAGGAAAATTGAGCGATACCATTTTGGTTTTGTTATCCAAAATAAGTAGTTGAGAAAAAATAAATTGTAAAAGAATGGCTTGCACTGGCAAAATAAATAAATGTCACTGTCACTGCAAGGAGGTCTCATTAACAACATGATTTTGTACAATCTTTGCACAATAATTTTTGAAAGACTTCCAATATTATTTAGAAAGTTCAAACAAATCTCACTTATTATCCACTGGATTTTTTTTAATAGTTTATTCCCTAGGGAGCTGAATTATTTATTGATTTGTTAAGGAGAGCAATGATCTAAATGCGAGAACTGAAGTGTATGTAATTGAGATCCAATTGGAGGGACATTAACCTACTCACTAAATTTAAGGGCAGACACTTAAATTGTCCTCAAGATTAAAAGAAATTATTTTTCAGTCTGATTCTTTCACTGCCAGAAAGTACATATTAAGAATAAAAAGTCATAGCTTTTTTCTTTTTTTCTTTTTAGTGTCTTATTCTAGAAGTGGCAGGGCAACAGAATGTGTTTTTAAAATGACCCAATACTTGCTTACTTAAGACTAAAACTTCAGACTGCATTATATGTACTACTATAGCTAATATGATTCACTAATGTAGCTTTCCCAGCATGTCCCATTAGAGCAGAAGTTCTAGGTGAGTAAAGTGATGAAGTAATTTCAAGACCTGGGAAAAAAAAATTGTGAATCAGAATGCTTTTTTAGTCTGAGCATTGGGAGAGCTCAGCACATTTTGCTACAGTAAGGAAAAGAAATTTATTGTAAATGATATGCTGTTAACCTTTAAAAGTAACTTTCCTTTAGCAGGAAGGGTGTTCTACCAGCACCTTATTATACTATCAGTTCCTCTGAGTAATTGAGGCTGTGAAACTACCTCTTAAAAATTAATTTCTCCGCAGATACTGGGAGCATTGGTGGTCCCCGAAAGAATAAACCATACTCAAATTGACTCAGCCTGGAAGTACTGCCATCTTCCAGTGCTGTTTTTTGTGAGTAAATAGTGAAAATGTATTTGAGCTTTTTAAAGAAAAGTGTTCTCATCATTTTGACTTCCACGAGATATAATTAACTGAATTCCCAGCTGGGCAGTTTGAGCAGTTTCCTTTCTTCAAATTAAACACTGTCAGTACATTGATATCCATCTAAATAGCTTGTGAGCCCTACAATGATGCCTGCTTTGATGCTGCTTCCAAAGCTACTAGAATACATCCAAGGCAGAAGTGTGCATGATTTGCTTGGCTTTACATGTTGTGTGTGGTCATTTATCTGGAACCATATGACTTTGCAGAGGTAAATTGCAGGCTCATATGAATGTCTTCAGCCACACTGAAAGAAAAGTCACTCCAGAGAAGAGTGACAGGGAATATATACTAAAGATAGAACATGACATCAATTTGCTTTACAGAGTGCCCTATGTACTTATTGGATTCTGAAAACAACAATAAAAGTTATAACATCTCTTTCAAAAATAGAATGATTCTTCTCCATGTGAGGTCATACTTTTAAATCCCTAATGAGAAACACGATAGAAAAAATTCAAGCTCAGGGAAGGGTGTTATTAAAAGCCTCCCTGTTCCTAATATGTGTTAATTCTCCCTCCATCTCCCTCCATTCTCCCTTCACCTCTCCAACTTCCTGTGTGTTCTTATGTGTCCTCTTTCTCAGTTGGGTTTTTTGGGGGGTTTGTTTTGTTTTGTAAATTTCCATATGCTTTCTCTGTCCTTTGCCTTTGTTCATTCTCTTTGTCTCTCTCCAGGGTATCTAGTGTGAAAATTTATTAGCAGTATCATTTTTACCTACTCAGCTAATTGTGCCGTAAAGTTGCCAGAGAGCAGTGGAAAAGGTCTTGTGCATGATCACAGGAATGTTCATACTTTCTTGCTGTGGTTCTAGCTGTTGTTTTTAAAGTATTGATCTCCTCTGTGTTTGAGGCAAACAAAATGGAAGTTAATTACAAGCTGCAGATTCTCGCAGTCCAGACTCAAATTTAAAGCACTATTGTGTCTGACGTTTTGCAGTTAACAGAGTTTTATTTCTGTTTTCTCTTCCATTTATGGTAGATTGGTTGCACATTGTAGGGCCTCTCCTTCTCTTCAGGAAAGCATAAACCAGCTTTATATTTCTCCCCATGTTTTTTGATGAGTCAAAAATTTTAAGTGCAAAAACTCCCACAGTCTTAAATCTGGTTGTAGAACTTGCCTGAGAAGACACTATGACCAGCAGTCTTCACAATTGGATGTTTCTTTTGGCTGATCTGATGTATGCTTGCTTTGAGACCCAAAGCAAGATATTACGCAAAGTTTTTTTAAAAAAAAATCTTTTTTAAAAAATAAATGGGAAAAACAATGCATTTCTGGACATTTAGCTTGTAAGTGTCTAGAGATATGATATTTGCTCTATTTTACTTTATTTTTTACTCTAATGCATTCCTCTTAAGCTGAGCTTTAAACAGATTACAAGGCAGTAGCTGTAGTCCTTTGTTTTAAAACCCAGTGTTTAAAGGCTAATTAAACCAAAAACTATGTGACTTTGAATGTCCCATATGTGGTACAGTATTTTTGATTTTGAGCAAGTATAAATAAAGGCTCAGAAACAGCCTGCTCTCTCCTGCACTTTGACCTTAGAAACATCTATATCTTCCTTAAAAACAGTATCATAGCTTAGGAACAGAACTGCAGCCATCATATCTATGCCTAGAAGAGGTAGGTTTTCTTTCAAACACTAAATGGTGTTAGAGTTATTTGATTTGAAGGGAGCCCCCTTCTCTTCTCCACTCTGCCGTTCTCTGCACTGCTTCTGCACACTTTCAGTACAGTAAGAGAAAAAAAACCCAAAAAAACCCCAAATCAGTACTGACTCTTATAGATCAGTTCTCCATATTCATTTTCACGTGGTATCAGGAAACATTGGGATCTTTGCCCCCCCCCCCCAAAAAAAAAAATTACCAAGTTTATATATTCAAACACCCATGGCAGGTAATCAAGATACAACCATAAGAATTATAATTTATTACCAACGTTTAAAGAAACACAACTTCCTGCAAAGATCTGAAAATCTTCCACCAAACTAAAGACCAGTTCTAGTGAAAACTGTCTTAACTTCTTTCCAGCTTAGTTTGCAAGCTGTTTGTGATCCCTCGTCATTCTCCATTGTAGAAGAACCACTCCTAAAAAAAATAATCAATTCTTCTAGCCAAACCTGTGGAAAATGGAATAGTTTCAGGACGATAAATTCAGATGGCTGTGATTAATGAGATCACCTGATTCCTGGTGACATATTTGAAGAAATTACCACAGAATCATAGAATCATAAATTCATATAATGCTCAGAGTTGGAAGGGACCTCAAATATCATCTAGCTCCACCTTCCCTGCTGTGGGCAGGTATAGCCTCCACTAGACCAGGTTGCCCAAAGTTTCATCCAACCTGGCCTTGAACACTGCCAGGCTTTCTCTTTTCTCCAAATTTTTTCTGCCTGAGTAGAAGTAAATGTATATTATTGTCATCTGGATCATGACACCATATGGCTCAGCATATCATCCCAAACTGAAATGAATGTCCTTTTTTTTTGATTGTAAACTGTGGCAACTCAGAAAAGAATGCACTTTCACGTATGTTAGCCACAGTAGGTCAATACAACCAGAAAGACAATGACATCAATCAGTTACAGCTTTGACTCCGTACTGATAGAATGAAATGAAAATAAGGCTCAAGAAACAGTTACAATGGCTAATTATTAGTACAGAGAAATCAGCATGTACAGGAAAGCAGTGAAAAATCCATCCTATGAATGATATTTTCATTAAGCAGAAGATATAGGGCATCTGGGAGCAAAATTTCCTGGGGAAGGAGCAGCAGTGAGTGTCTCACATTCACAAAATCAAAACAAGAGAAAGCTTGAGAAGGAGGATCATTTTCCAGTCAATCCCACAGTACGACAGCTCACGAACTATGTTAAATGTCGAGAACCTCAAGGAGTAAGACTGGGAAAGAGATGTGGAGAAAGAAGCAGCTTTCAGACAGCCATCTTTGTCTGTCATCAGTGGGTTTCCTGAAATCCTTGAGCCTTTCAGCCAGACTGCTATTTTAGAGGGTACTGTTGCCAACCACTTCTGTGAGCTATCATAGCACACATGTATATTAATTGCCAAAGGTGTCAAATAAATCCTTCAGCATCTTGGCTTTCTTACACATGACAGCCTACACAGAACGTGTTTTTACTTTGTTATAGGCTGCTATACTTTGAGTGAAATAATATACTGGGTTTATGCCATTGACTTACACCCTGTGCATCCTACTTATTCTGTTAGATTTATCCATTACTGACAGTAGGCACAGACCATAATCATATATTTCCCCCTTTCATTTTAGTGGAGTAAAATTAATGTGTCTGATTAAAATATCTTCACAGGCTGACAGGGACAGCAGTATCACTACAAGAGAGGTTCCCCTTGTGTTTGAAAATTACCTGAGGGGTTTCAGATGGTCTTTTAATTAATTTATAATAACTTCTGAGTTTAAATGACAATACAAAATGAAGTTATTGAGACAAAATGCCCGCATGCCATTTGAATTTTATTCAGTAATTCGACAGGCCTACTGAATTAGGATTGCCTCAGCATATGGCAAAGATTCAAGAAATTTCTGCCATAGAATAAATGACTGAGATGGAGTTTTACACATTACACTACTTGAGACATTAATCTGTTGGAACATATGCATTACTAGACGCATAATTTTAAAGAACTTGTGTTTGCCCTTGTTTCATCATTACCTGTACATTTGAAAGATGATGCCAAAATTGCTTTTGTGAATACATTTACAGGCAGATCTTTACACCCATTTCGAACATACTGAAGGTGCCTGCACAGTGGTGAAAGTATAATTATACATACAAAGCAAATAGCATGTGCAAATTTATTTTAAAATTAGATTTCTGACAAGTACATGAAAAAGGATTGAGACTATGTTAGAATATCTGAAAATAATTGCCACTAAATTTAATCGGTTGTGCAGAATGTGAAAAAGTCAACCCAAGGTCAGCTTAAAAAAGGAAATGAACAATTTAAGCAGCCATTGTACAGGACCAGATGGCATGACTGGGAGGTTAAAAACAAGGAAGGACAGAATTCTGCGAAGTTGTATTAATTTGTTAATGTATGTATACTAAAATAATGTAAATGAAAGGTTGAGTGATTATTTACCAATTAAATTTACTAATTTCCTAATTGCTAAAGGGAAAGAATGGGGATGTGAGGCTTAAGACACACATAAGTTGTTGGGTATTTTTTCATTCCTGTGAACAAGAAGTCCATATCTTTCTCTTCAAGATTTTCCAATTCTTCATAGACAACTCCAGCACTCTAGGCTCTCCCTACTGATTTCAGAGTGTAAAGAAGAATAGGTAGGCTGCATGTCTTCTCCTGCCACTCTCTGCTAGATTCTTTACAGAGATTTTCAAGGTTATTTCCATATTATATCTATTTATCCTACATTTTAATAGAGATAGGAAAATACTCATCTAAGAATGAAACATGCATAATTTATCATTGTCTATCAGGTTTCCCTTCAGATTATCAGTTCCCTTTGTTGTGTTCATCTCATCATCTCACATCTGTACTCCAGATAATAACTTTCTCTATATTTCTTGAAACTATTCTTGAGTTTGCTGTCACTTAAGACATTTATTTTTCTTGACACCAAAGGACACTGCATTTGTAATATAGCTACTCATCTATTAATGAATTAATAGCTCATAGTTGTAAGGGGCTAAAAGCCAAATGCCAGTCAGAGACAACTTTAAAAGCATTGGACCTAGACCTGAGTACTGCTTTGGAAGCTAGCAAATAGAATATGGGAGAAATAGGCACTGCTTGAATAAAGCATGACTGGTAGCACCTTGGTCCTTGACTTTTTCATCAGATTAGACTGTGATGTAGGATGATAATTTTCAAGGAAGACCATTTGATAAAGATAAAGGAGAAGTAGCCTAGAAACAAAGACAACAAAGTCCTTCTGATTCTTGTGTCCCTATCCATAAACAGAGAGTTATAGTAACCTCCTGCTCACTGAGGTAAGTAAAATAGGGGTAAATACAGTTCATAAGCTACGGGAAGTGCTGCCTCATTGTTAGTGTATGCACGAATGTGTGGGTGAAGGAGGAAGATATATTAATAGCTCTTTTAGGAATTTACAGAAAATGGCTTTTCCAAGGGAAAAAGCTTTTGGTCACTATTATGAGGAGGAGACTGTCATTTGAATTATTGTTTAAGATTCCTTTTTTATGATTAGTATTATCGCTCAGTCAGTTGGTTAGCTGCATTTATGTTCCCTAATAGGATGGTGTTCCTATTTAACCTTGTCATCTTGAAAATCAGACATCCTAACACAAGAAAGGCTCTTTCCATAGTAGTTTAGGCACCTTGTGTGATCAATTAGTTCTTATTAGGTGTTAAAACCATAGGATAATTCTGAACACCTCCAGTCCAACCCACTGTTTCCCAGGGATTTATCCAGTTGGGGCTGGTATGGAAACAGCACAACCTTTCCAGGCAATCCATTCCACTGTCTCACTGGTAGCAGAAAATATTTCTCAGTATATGTAGTCTGAATGTCTCTTGCTTCAACCTTTGCCCATTGTCTCTCACCCTTTCACTGTTCATCTCTGTGAAGAGACTATCTACACCTTCTCAATAACCTCCCCATAGCTGATGTTTGGTCCACCCAAAGCTGCATCTTCTCCAGCTGAACTCCCTCATCCTCTCCTCACTGGACAAGTACTCCATCTCCCTGAGCCTATTGATGGCCTCTGTTGGGTTCTTTCCAGGTTATTCGTCCTGAACTGGGGCATGGGTAATGAGAGGAGAAGGAAGAGCCTCAAAAATGTACATTGTATCTAGATGTTGTCTGTTAAACATTGAGTAAAGGAGGGCAATCACTTCCCTTGATGTCCTGCTGAGCTCCTGTTAATAAAGGCCCAACGCTGTTGGCCTTTGCTGCCAGGGCAAACTGCTGTCCCACATTTAGCTTAATGTCTTTGAGGATCCCCCAGGCCCTTTACTAGAAAGTTACTCCTTAGCTAGTCAGTCTCCAGTCTGTAATAGAGTCTCTTTTCCCAAGTGCAGGACTTAGAATTTTCATTGAATTTCAAAGATTCCTGGTGGCTCATTCCTCCAGCCTGTCTAGGACCCTCTGTATGGCAGCCCTGCTTTCAAGTGACAATTGACTTGTGCCCTCAGTTTGGTGCCGCTTGCAAACTTTAGGAGAGTGCCCCCTCTTTAACATTTTTATCTGTGACCTGGAGCAGGCAATGGGGCCAGTAACAAGCAAGTGTCACAGGAGACCAAATAGAGTATGACCTATTAAATGCAATCCCCTGAGCTTAACCCTCCAGCCATCTTTCTACTCATAGAGTTTTCCATTCTAATAGACCATAACGTCCTTACTTAGGCACAATAACACTGTGAGAGACAGTCAAAAGCCTTGCTAAAACCCATGCTAATGACTTCTACTGCTCTCCCCTTGTCCACAGATCCATTCACTTTACTATAGGAGGCAATCAGGTTAGTCACGCATGATTTACCATCACTCTCCATCAGCTCTAGAAGTTTACATGGATCACTGTTTAGATTAAATGCTTTTATACTGCTATGTTAATTTCTTTTTTAAATCCTAAACCTGTTTTTTCATAGTTCTCGAATTTTTTATTCACATTGAACTTTGTTAACATAGGACTGTTTTCCTCACCAAGACTTCAAACACTGTCTATCAGATCTCACAGCAAATGAATTAAAAAGGTTTCAAGTGATAAGTGTGGAATTACTTTCAAAAGAGAAAGGCTTCTGACAGACTGGATGGCAACCGCAGTGCCATGTATCCTGCCAGTTCTAGGCTGGTTTCTCAATACAACTCAACTTGGCAGGGCTAGATAGCACAGGCACAAAAGCCAATTAGTTCTGGTAAGAATTTTTTTTCAAGTCTGCCATTTTATCTTACATTAGAACCATTGATAGAGCTCCCACTGCCTTTTGTGGAAACTAGGCTATGCCATTAGAACAATTCAGAAATCCAGCATGTCTCATTTGTTTTTGAGGTGCTTGAGAACAGTGGCTTAAGCTGGAAATATTATTGTTCTGAAAGAAGAGAGAAAGCTTTACTCAGAAAAAGACTGTTCAAAATCTAGAACTAAATTCCAAATAAAGAATTTATTGCCCCTGTGAAATAGGGCCTTTACAATATATTTGAAAAGAGTATAAGGACAGAAAATTAGCCAGTGCATTTATCTGAGCAGTTGCTAAGACAATTTCAATTTTAGACCTAATTTCTAGCACTTAATAATACCAAAAAAAAGTATGATAACTTTCTCTTTTTTTGGTTTTTGCATTTCTAGCAATGTTACATATAGACAAAGATAAGTTGCTATCAGAATGATGTTGCCAGTGTCAATGCAATACGCATTATGGTGCAAAAATCCTTACATATTTTCATATTCTTTAACCCCTTCCCTCCTAGGATTCTCTGTTTCTGCAGCTTGTTGGATAGCTCAGATTTGTCAGGGAACCTCTTTGGACTATACAACTTTCATATAGTTTGTTTTCTTCATATCTGTAAATTCTATCCCGTTTGCCAGTCTGCAGGTGCTGTTTCCCTATTAAGACATTTGCAAGGTCCACAATCATCTACATCAGATCATTAGAATCGATATTATGTTAAATTATCTGTATATATGCAGCTAAGTACCAAACAGGACTCAAAAGTTTATATTGTGTCTATATGGCAAAGATCTAGTTCACAGTTCCAAGGAGGAGGATAAAAAAAATTACTTCTACCTCTGTTATTCAAAAGAATGAATCATGCATCTCAAAACCTCCCTCACAAGGAAACATTTGAGGAAGTAAATTATCAGGGGTAAAGAGACTGATCTGTGGCATAATAATAAAATAGGAGTATGTAATAGGAGAGGGCTAATGGTTTCCATGTTATTTATAACTACAGTGAAAACCACTGCTTACAGTTTACAGATAGGCATATTCATAGTGGAAATATGAGACACATTTCTATCAGTGAGAGAAAATAACCATAGGGTCAATTTATGAAGAAAAGTAGTAGATTTTCTGCCCATCATAGAGCATTTTAAAATCAATATTGGTTTCTTTCTAAAAGGGGTACTATATTCAACTATAACGTACTGAACTTCATGTAGACGTTATTGGATGAGGTCTTACTGCACTGTGTCACATAGCAGGTCAGACTAAATGACTACACTGTTCTCTTCTGGCCTTAAAATCTATGAAGTGATCAATGACTGTTACAGGACCGCAGCCCTAGAAAAAAAAAGTACTGATTACTTATGGTTGAAGGGAAAGGGAGACACCACATGCTCTGATAGGCCAATTCAGTCAATACCAGTCTATGTAGGCTGCCAATACTCATAAGGCAAAAAGGGATTGTGTCTATCTGTGCTTTCTGCTTTTAGATTAAAATCTGGTATTTTATAATTCTCACTCTCCTGCATAGAATGTAATGGGTTCAGTTAACATGTCGTTTCTTCTCAAGGACACAGAGCAAGCATACAAGTAGGACTAGCATTTATATATTTATAATAAACAAAGGGTGTTTTTCCCTCCTGTAGTGTGTGATCACTGCTCTATTTTATTAGTTTTCTTATCTAGCCCTTTCAGAATACACTTTCTTGTTTTTTCTCACACCTTCCTTCCAACATTTGGACTAATTTATCATTAACTTCACATTTATTTATGAATTAAGGAAAAGAAGGCTGAAAAAATAACAAAAAAAAAATGGTTGAATGACAATTCATCACCTCTCATGGTCGTAAGTTCAGTATGATCTCCTTTGCACTCTATATGGTACCAATAGTGTCTCCAAGAAATAAGTAAAACAATTTTTTTACTATTTGGTTTTGAGGTTAAAATTAAGGTGCCTTTGAGATTCATTATTCTTTTCTTTCCTAAATCTTTTTGTCTTGGGATACAAGGAGGTGCTATTATTTTAAAGGATAAAATTAAGAACTAGTATCTTGTTCAGATGGAAGAACTCCAGAAAGACCACAGTCTGACCTTGTATATCATGTGCTACTTTAATTAATTTAGATGATTTCCATGCAGCCTGTCTAAAAGGTCACTAGAATACTAATAAATTCTCTTGTCTTCTTTGGCTATTTTACAGTGGGCTGTGTAGTGAGAAATAACTGAACTTCCTTTGAAACATTTACTCCAAAACAATCTTTCTCATCAGAACTATGTATTGCATGAAGTTTAAGAAAAGTGCATCTTATAAAAATATTAAGTGCTGGATGCTACATGTGAAGAACCTTCCTGTTGTTTTCATGATAAGTATCAGTTTATCTCATTGATCACAGAGCACTGTGGCAATATGCAAGTGGAAGATGAATTATTTTATTTATATTATGCACACACATACACAGAGACTCATGTATTTCCAGGATCCTAAGGGGAAAGAATAGCTCACATCTCTTTCTGACATGTTGCTGGATGGGTAACTGCTCCTGGCCCGATGTCATTCAAAAACTCTATTTCAAAAATAAGCATAAGTACATGGGCTACCCGCCTGAGTAGGTATCTTTTCATGTTTTGTATTAAAAAAAAAAACAAACAAGAAACTCAAGCAGCTGTATAAAAGGATCCTATAAATGCATGGGAATTACTTTAAATTACATTCTTACCATGATGTACAGTTATAACAATCAAGTCAAAATCCTGTCAGTCTTAAAAGAGCTGACAATTCAGACAAGATTTACAGAAGTGCAGGTAAAATGCTACAATCTTGTTCTGTAGCATTGTATCAGCGATTTGTAGATTAAACGATTCTTCATAATATACTTTGCTATAGTACAAGATGACAGGTCTTCTTATAAGGATTACATAGTATTGTATGAATCTATGCTGTTACTATCTACATAGAATGACATGCTATTAAACTGCCAAAGAAAGATGTAGCTCATCTGTCTGGTCCTATTCCAAAAGAACTCATAGAACTCTATGAAAACTTGGGCAGAATTGTTTTGTCTTCATTGAATTTTAAAACTTATTTTCCTTTCCACAACATGTATTGCAAAAACCCCCAAACTCAAAACAAACCGAAACCTGAACAACTAAGAGGCATGAAAAAAACTGTATAAAAATCCTATCTGTGCTCTGGTAGATTATGAACACATGTAGTTCAAATTTTGAAGGACTGAATTCAATGAATAAGTAAAAGTGCATTATTTGATGAATTATCCAATATTTCCTGTAGGCTTTGTTGGCAAATGTAACTTTACTTTGCATCTGTAATAATGCTTTGGAAAAAAGATATAGCTGTTGCTGTCAAAGGTATCAAGAGAAAAACTCAAAACTTAGACCTTGTGAAATCTGATAAATGCATAAAAAACACTGAGATAAATTAATCTATGATCTAAAACAATGTAATTCTAAATGAGATTACTTGGAAAGGAAATACTTGAAAGTTGCATGAAAAAAAATACATGTGTAGTCAAGAATTTGAATACATTATAATATAATAGCTATTTTTAAAAAGCAGTTTCAGATGTGGTCACACTTCTAAAAGATACTACCTAAAAGACCAATGAGAACATGTTGTCTCACTACAAGCAGTAGCAGGAGCATCAGTTTAAATATACTACAGTGCTTTCAGTTCTATGTCTTCAGATACTCGAGGAAAAACAACATATGCATGCTTATACACCATACAGAGCTGTAGGATAGCCATCTGTGTGACAGTGCTGTTTCTACCAAGCCTAAGAAGGGTGTGTCTGCATCTCACTGCTGCATCATGTAGAGGTTTCCTGCTCCACCAAGAAAGCTCCAGAACAGGAAGTATCAGAATGGTGTCAAGAGTTTAGCCAAGTTCATGAGTAACTAGCATTGCAAATCCAAAGAGTAAAACACCTAGGAGTATTCTCTGCTATTGAAAGTATCATACTAAAACCACTAAATAAAGGAGACAGTAAGACATGTAGATGTTTGATGACTTCCCACAGATTTCTCTATAGCAGCTGTGGAAAACTAGGCTAATGCCTTTCTCACTGCTGACCTTACTTTGGTCAAAATGAATACTGCCATTCTTCTCTCCTGCTTCTTATGCTGTGTTGCCAGTGCTTTGTACTCAGAGATTCAGAATTGACTGTACTAAAGTGTCTTGAGTTGATCTTCTCATGCCCTTTTCTATTGAGAGGGAATATTTACTTTTTGCTGAACTTGTAAAAATAGTAACTTGAAAATGAAGGGAAGACAGGTACACAGGACACTACAGCTACATCAACACACTAAATAAGGAAGGCGCTAACAGTGTTTTGCACTGTTCAGCCTTGAGCGTGGTCCTGTGCTTGATTTTTATTTTGCACTAAGAAATGCCAAAACACATTTCAGGATCTGGAAAAACACACAGAATCAGTTCAGCTGATTGTATCGATAAATGAGTTCAGCTGACTGTCGGAGAAATAGGTTTGTGCATAGCCATGTGGGCATAAGCCATCCTCAGGCTCTGGCTTGGTTTTTGTTCTGTACACGTGACCTGAGATTGATTCATCATCATCAGCTGTCTTTCTTGAATGAGATACTTGAATTGGGTCTTCAGTATCTGACCTTAATCCTCCTATCCTAGATTAAAGATCATTTAGAGAGCAGGAATCTGGTCATGCACATGGTTTTGACCAGATATTTCATTCCAGACTGCAGAGTGCTTCCCTAAAAAGAATAAATTGAATATGTTGTGTCTCCAAACAGTCATGGTTCTGACAACTCATTATTTTCTTAGAGAAGAATATTGAATCCAAATCTACTCCCAAGACCTTCCTGTTTTGTTCACAGAGTAAAACATTACTTACCTTTGAATTATAGCATTTTCCTTTTCTCTATCCATTTACTCCAATTTTATTGTGCACAGGAAGAAAAAAAATGTATTTTACACTATGTATCTCTTTTTGAATCATGCATTACAGCCACAGCTCAGCATTTTGAAAAAAGAAATAAAATAAATAAACTCTTCATTAATGCTATTGATAACAGAGCATTTATATACACCTAGCAGTCAAAAGCTGGCTTTCAAGGTTGTTGCAACACTGCCACAGCCTAATTTAAAATCCCAATTGGTAAAGGTACAAGTATATGCTTACATGTGCCCTGCCAAGTATGATTCTAATGTAAGAAGTATGAAAAATACTATTCCAGTCCACCAGCTACTTCCATTAATCTGCTATATTAAAGTCAAAGCTTATTGCTCTACACATGCACATTGCTGAGTAACACCTAAGGACAACATGGAGTAGCAATACATGACACCCAAAACAAGTCTAACATATGATTTGTCTTCTAATGTCTTTTTGTTCAGACAGTTCAGTATTTTGTATCTTCTCCAGCAGTTCTCGTTCTTACCCTTCCATCTCTTTTATCTACTAGTTTTCTCCTGTTGCCTTGCAGGACTTTGTAACCTCTGCTGCTCATGGCAAGTTGTGTTAAAAGTTGTCTGGGAATTACAAAAAATTGCTAAGTTGTTTCTTAATCAAGTTCTACCCTTTGTAGTAAAGTCACTTTAGAGTTTAGATGTAGATCTAGAGTGATCTACAATGGATCTACAAGGTCTGCAGTCAACCTCTAGTTACATTTTGGATGTTTCAGAGCTGAAATTAAACTCCCCAGGTTACCGGACAACATTGATCATGATGTTGCTTTTTATGGAACACCTCTCCTCCTCCATTTCAGGAGACTCTCCTCATTCCTTCCTTAAATTTCCATCCTATTTAAAAATAAATAAATAAATAAATAAGACCGTGGTTGGTTCTACTCATACATTTTTTTTCTCTATAGATCATCTCCATAATGATGTAATAATACCACCTAGGAGCAATTCTTCCTTTATTCACCAGATTCTGTCTTCTTCTGGCCAAGCTAAAATCTTTGTCCCTTTGAAGTCTCTTGATAGGTAAAAGCAGTGTATTTAGGAGTCCTACCAAATAGATGTGGTTTTTCAGCTGTAGTATAGCATAGATGTTCTTAAACAAATTTACTATTGTAAGACTGCTGCTGCATTAGCAAAGCAAATGAAGTTTTGCCTTAGACTCTCCTGAGAGTAATTCTGTAGGCTGTGTCAGTTAGTAATTGGCAGAAAATGAAGAGAATTCAAGTTACATATCAGAACGGGACAAAGATTTCAGTGAGACAGGGATGAAATAATAAATAATGCATTTTAGCACATCAGTCATGGCAGGAACTTAATTCACATCATATTCATACCAATAGAGTGTTCCACAGCCTCAGAAGTATTGGATCTCAAAGTTTTACAAAATAGAGTTTATATTATATTTATTTGGAGATTAAATTATATTTATTTCTCAGGCAGCCACTTTATTTGAAATTTACTGGTAATATTCCAGGATAAAGTTGTGATTGGTAATTAAATGTTGATATGGGTTGTTTGAATAAAAACCTTATTTGTCAAAAGATATGCTATGAAATATGGTGCAAATTATTCCAGATCAGTTAAACTAATAACTGTTGTCTCTGGACTGGAAGCTAACTTGACGAACAGCCCTGGATATAGCATACAGTAGAGCACACACAGAGAGATTTAATTTTAAAGGGTGAGTGGTTTCTTTCTCTGTTGGTTACCCTTTGGCATGTTCAACTAATGCGCTTCCCTCTCTGCCCGCCCTTTTCACCGTTCAAGACTATTTGTCCTGATGCAGAATGAAAATTGCAGGGCTTTTTGAATAGTTAAGTGAGTCTATTTGACAAGAAGTCTAAAATAATTTCCAGTAATCCACATTATACAGTAATCTGATTTCTATCAAGTTAGAAATATTTATTTTTTTATTGTAAGCACAATGGAGTCGGTTTCTGAAATTTCATCCAAGAAAGAGAATTTAGTCAGCATTTAGCTTAGAGGGCCTTAGTCACTCAGTTTCTATGATTCAAATTATAGGAATCTAGCTATGGTCCAAAATTTAACCCTGTCTATACTGGGAAGGTCTAATTCTCTGTCTCTTCTCCAGCCTTTCCCCCACCAACCACCCTCTTATCAACGCACAGAACAGATATAGACATAGATCAACATATTTCCAATGCTGTATGGTTTTTCACCAACTTAGCAGAGTTGTGAGTGATCACACAAGGTGTAATATAGTGAGAATAATCCAAAAATGACCACAGTTGGACTCTATCCTGGGTTTTGTCTGGGATAGAGTTAATTTTTTCAAGAAGCTAGGAGGGGACAGAGCCAGGACACCTGACCCAAACTAGCCAAAGGAGTATTCCATACCATATGCTCAGAATATAAAGGGGGCTGGCCAGGGAGCACAGGTTGCAGCTTAGGGGTGGCTTAATATCCAGCTCTGGACGATGAGCAAGTTGCATTGTGTATCACTCGCTTTGTATTGTTGTAATTCTCCTCTTTTGCTGTCCCAGTAAACTGTCCTTAGCTCATCCACAAGTTGTAATGTTTTCTTCCAATTCTCATCCCCATCTCACAAGGGAGTGAGGAGTAAGCAAGTGGCCACATGATGCTTAGCTGCCAACTGGGGCTAAACCATGACAGACACAATGATCTTATGGGTCTTTTCCAACCTAAATGATTTTATGATTCTATGTTTGCATTATGACAATTAAAAGGGAATATAAAACAAGACCTGCCATCATTATTACCATTGCTGCATACAAACAGTATGAAAACATCCTGCACCTTCATGTTTTGAGGCCTTAAACAAGTCTCTAGCTGTGAGATTTAGAGAAAAGACCTAAGCAAGAAAAATTGGTATTTAGAAAAAGAGTGGGATTCTCTGAAATCTATCTCAAAGTACTGTAGTGCTGGTTAGAAAGAGAAGCCATGAATTGCAATAAAAAGCACAGGAATCTGCCATAGAACAGTAATTCTCATTTTATCTAAAAGGGCTTTAGCGTTGTAAAGGTAATTTTTTTCAAACTTGCTCTTATGACTAGATAGCCTGGATAAGTAAAATAATAGATGCATATAGATATATCAAATAAAGAGTATTGATGGGAACTCAAGATGAAAGATCAGCCCCTTGTTCAATGTACACTGAGTTAATTAAAAGAACCAAAAAAAATTAAAATCAACTTGGAGTTAAAATGTAGCATCAGATCAATTGCACATAGAAACAAATTAAAAAGATCAAAGGTTAAAAAGGAAACTTATCTTTTCCAGTTGGAAATGCAAAACAATATAGGCAGGTATTGCCCCCATGAATATTGGCTAAGGCACTGACAATAATTTCATAAAACTCAATCTGTGATAAACCTCTTACTGGTTATTCCTTTGCTTGTTTTCGCTCACTTCATTAGCTAGGCACTTGAGAAAATTTGCACTCAATAATTAAGTGCTCGGTCCCTGTGACATGTTATGACCCAGAACCAGCATTAAAGAGGAAATAGGACTTTGGAGCTTTTTAGCAAATGCAAATGCCTTCTTTAACAATGTTATTTCAATTAATAGAACTTACTGGAACCAAAGTTTTTCATCAGGTGCACAAGTTAGACTTACTGTTCACACTTCCATACTCACAGCTCAGATGGTCTGGGACAGGTACCATGCATTGAGATTCACCAAGCAGGCAAATAACTTCATCCCTATTAGCAGCAAAGGGCAGGCAATTGCAGAATCCAGATGGGTGTGAAGATGCTTGTTTGCAATCACAGCCTTTGACCTGAAGGAAGAGGATTATGTCTTTTTATTGTTTTGGGGTTTTTTTCAGGGCGTAGCACAGCCCTAAAAAGTCCCTTCTTTGGATACATTTCAGGTTTCTTTCTTCTAGTAAATTAACACAGAATATGAAACTTAATTATTTGAAATGAAACATTCCAATTGTAAAGATTCCATAACGTTACACACACACACACACACACACACACACACAAAGAAAGAAAGAAAAAAAAGGGGGGGAAGCAGCAAAACACCAAAACTACTCATGCACAGAAGAATTACTGCATTACAAGATTTGTGTACTTTTGTAATGCTTTGCATTTGAATATGATTATCTCAGGCACAATGTCCTCTATCCTAAAGGCAGTCACTTATGCATGTTTTTGGAGGACTGTATTTTATTCTGTGCCAGCAAACCATTTCTGTGAAAAAACTCAATATTCGGTCTCTAAGTGAAGCAGAGCTGCAAGTCACCATACAGACCTGTAGCGCAATATCTATTTGGCTACACATTTTAACAGGGAGCAATGTATATAGAAATAAATTGCAACTGTATCTTCTCAAGGAGCTATTATCCTTGATAAAACTTCACTCCTAAAACTTGAAAATTAAATCATGTTGTGTCTTTGCAACATTTATTTCCATTTCTGTTTTGTCATCCAGGCTAAAAATCTGCAAGCATTTGTTATTGTCGCCATTAATTTTTATTACTTCTTCATTTCTAACTCTTTTCCATTCCCCAGTTTTATGCTCTTTTTCACCACCATTGGGGTTATAGGTAAGTGTAGACTTCTTCCATCTTACTAGCCAATCCTTAGACCTGATTCCTTATGCTCATATTCATTATGTTACCTGCAGAATAATTTGGCCTATTTTGTTTAGATAAGGGTCCTCGTCCTTCAGCACAAATATTTTATGATTATTGAGCATAATTAAATTATAATCTTAGTTTGGTTTTTTGCAGCTGGAAACATAAACATAGCTCAACTTGCAAAGGCAAAAAAGTTCATTTTCCCTATACTTGTTTAATCTAATTATATATATGGTGGTAAGTATATATTTTAAAATGTTTTCCTTTCATTAAATAGTTTAATAATATTTTGAAGACATATTCAGTGCTTGGAGAAAGTAGTACCTACTGTTTTCAGTCTAGAGAATAGATAACAAAGAAACAAAAAACTATAATAGTCACACTTTGAGCTACAAAAAGAGTTACAAAATAGTATAATAATAGATTACAGGTCAGATAGTGGTTTATCTTCCAAAAAGAAACAATTTCTGCTAATGGTGTAATACATGTACACAGTGACAATTACTAGAACACACCCATCAGAATTCAGGGAAGATCACATAAAAGTGCGATCAATGTAAATGATTAAAAATGTCGTTCAATATTAAAATGTATTTAGACTTACAAGTGTGGCACAAGGTTCAAAACTGGAAAAAACATAATAGAAAAATAAATTACATAATTACAAGATAATCTGTGCAGGGTTGGAGATATAATAGCATTTTATCTGAGAAATGGCATGTGATCCTACAAATGAAGACACCTGTGGTGGCACTTCAGAGAAAACCGTAAGAACGTTAGCATCTAACTCCAAGAACCCAACTCAAAATATAAAAGCACTTTTGAACTACTGGTTCATCTCATGGAGGGACCACAAAATCCTTATTAAAATGTCTGTGCCTACATACTCCAAAATGTGTCAGGAATGCAATTTTAAGTGAACTGTGTGTTGAGTCACACAACAAACTTGTCTTTTCTTCTTCTTTATCTAATTTTTGTTAGTGTGGGCTACCAGTGGGATGGCTCTTGCAGAATTCCTCTCAGTCAACAAGACAGGACCTGTCTCTTCCTCCCCTGCACTGTCAAAAGTCTGTTACCCCTAGTGACCACGAGCGAAGAAGCAGTTGGAAAGAAAGAGTAACCTAGATATTTTGGACTGTCACATGAGCAGTAGCTTTTGCAGGAATATCAAAGCCCTGTGCACAAGCGCAGTCTGGGATAATCTGTGTATGATGGCACACATTGATTTCTCATCTTCCTTCTCTACAAAGATGTTCATAGAATAGTAATGAATGAAAAAAGATGGCTATTAGGGATCTTAAAAACAAGAGCCTAACAGCATATTTGATTAAGGTCTGCTGTGCAGGGCAGTTGTTTGCAAATGTCTCTGTAGAGTTAAGCTGTGTTTCTCCATTCTGAGCCGTAACTTCCTAATTATTCTGAGCACTTGATGCTTAAAAAGCTTTCTGTTCGTGGTATATTATCCCACACCTGCTCTTTTCATTCATTTTTAAAACCAAATTATATTCCTGTTGTGAAATTTCAGTACAGTATGGCCTACACAGTGTAACTCTAAGGGGTATTATTTTTTTTCTTTCAGGTACAGGTTTGCCACCTTATTGCTCTAGTTTTATTGAAGTATGATCCTAAATTCTGTTTGGAAGTCTGGCTACTATAACTCATGAGAACTAGGTTTTACGTTATATATACCCATGACAGTACGTCACTATATTAAAAATAATAAGTTTGAGACAGAAATCATGTGAGGTGACTTGTATAGACCAATACAACCCATTTTCCACCTACTTGGTTTATTTAAATATTTCTATTGGAAAGCATGCATGATTTCTATAATGACTTGCAGATGACATGAGTACTTCAAGTCCTCCTAAAAAGTGTTGGTGGTTTTTTGCCTTTCCCCCTGCCCCTGTTGCCCCCCCCCCAAAAAAAAATCTGTTCTCCCTGAACAGAATAAATCTTAGTAAAGATTTATATTCTGCAGTCAAAATATCCTCATAAATTGTGAGGATAAATCATGACATCCTCAATTGCTTGATTTTTTTTAAAATTTTTTAAAATATCCTAAGTTATATAGTTTGGAAACTACTCAGCTTTAAAAAAAAAAAGATGTCTTCATCATTGGTATGATATGTAATTAATCTCAGTTTAAGAAAAGGGGTTTTTTTGCCGTTTTACAATGCAGATGATTCAATATAGTAACTTGCATCAGAAGACAGAATTATATCTCTTGTAATAATAAGTTTATACCCTTGTATTTTAATATCATTTCAAAAGCTATGCACATTTCTAATATGACTATAGAACATAGCAGTAATAAATGGTTTGATGACTGGTTTTTGTATATAACTTGTACATAATTACACGAATTTTCCTTAGAATGAAAGTTAAGCAATGCTCTGACTTGTTTATTTTTTATGTTTTCATATTCCAATGGGATGAATTCCGTAATTATAAAATTGCAACAGATAATTTATTTTTTATATTATTCATTATTTTAGGATAGTCATAATAGTGTCTTAATTATGCAGCCTATGGTGAAAACATGCAGTTCATAACCGAAACATAGTGTTTAAAAAGAAATCAATTCTTATATTAGCATATGCAGAAAGAAATATTAGAGATTTTCCAGCTCAGAAACAAGAAACATGAAGAAAGTAAATAAAATACTAATGATGGAAGATAGATAGATAGATAGATAGATAGATACATACATACATACATACATACATTAGATAGATGCTGTAACATTTTTGTTATTATATGACATTGCCTTCCTCCTATTAATCTTGCACAAGCCCATCACAACAGCGTCTCTCCACTGAAGTTTCATCATGCAACTCCCATCTACCACTCTTCAACTCTTCCTGGTACTCAAGGCACAGTGAGGACTGCCTGTGTGCTCTCTTGTCAGCTCAGCCACCCTCCTGTACTGAATTTTTCTCCATTCCTCTTTTCAATAGGTTGCATGCTTCTCCTGCTCCATGCTAATATCTGTCATGAGATAGTACAGATTCTGTGACAACCACTCCTAAGAGTAACAAATGTCAAGTCATGGACAGGAATAAAAGGGAGATGAATCTCTACAAAAGGTAAAGGAAGGAGGTAGTTAGAGAATAAGTAGAAAAGAAATGAGCCATTTGAGTATAACTTGGATAAATTCCAGAAGGTAAAAGGAAGAAAAGAGAAAACACAGAATAAAAGAAACATTCAAAAGGTAAGAGGACAGTGAATACACAAAATCCATATTTATTATTGATACAGAGATTTTTAACCCAGCACATAATAAAAATCTGCATTCACCCTTACACCAGATTAATCCAATTCATAACAAATTTACTTATATTGTAAATTTGCTATATAATAATTTATGTTAATATAGATAGTGTGTACAGATCTTAAATTTAGATTTTCCAGGTGTACTGTGAGTGCCTTTCATTACAGATACAATATCTTTGGCAGTGAAGAAGATAATCAGGAAAAAAAAATCAGCAGCTCTTTGTTGGCAAAGCCTAGGTATAAAATTGGCAACCTTGTAAGGTAATTACAAGATAAAATTGATGTCCTTCTATTTAAAACAATTTTCTGGATGGCAAATCAAGCAAAAACTTTTTTTCTGAAGTATGTACAGTTTCTTCCTCTCTACATCTTTACTTAAACTTGAAAGACTACCCTGCCTGCTGCATCGCTATGCTTGTTGGATTAAATAAATTACGTTCAATATGAAGCCTAGGGAAAATGCTGCTATATTGTCAGTCACTTGAGCATGATTAACTTGCTTTTTAAAATGGCTTGGTAGCATAACAAGAGTCCTGTATTGCTTGATTAAATAATACATAGAATTAATGGGATGAATCTTGTTCTGGGGTGCAATCCATTTAGAAGTATACTTCTTTTTCTTTCTGCTAAGACTTTTCTGGTTTGCTTTTTAGAGATTTTATGAATCATACAAGTAAAACAGTAAAGCACAGCATCAGTTCCATGTGCAGCTCATTTTCCCTTGATTGTACACTGAAACCATTATATTTTAGTTGCTACTGTTATAGGATATCAGTGAGCATACTCCTTATTAAATATGTAAAATTGTGGAAAACCAAGCACTTCAATCAGTGTAACTGTGAGCAGAAATGAACTTGCTCTATTTTTTTATTTGTTTTAAATAAATTGGAATTTAAGTCCTGCTGTAATTATTTAGGAAGTCTGTGTTACATTTCATCAGATTTGGATATTAAATCTCGTGCTCCAGTAAAGTTGTTAGCTACGGTCCTCTCTAATTTCAGTTCAATGAAGCACTCTTATTTAAATCCTTCATTATATTCCAGATGCTTATACCATGCAGGATGACCCAAATGAACTGCCAATTTTACCTGAATATAGGAATCAACCTACAGATTATTTTCTGGGTTTACCATAAATATTGTCACTCAATCCTTCCTGTGTTTTGTATACTTCTTGACATTTATTAAAAACCCTAGGGTAATTCAGGTGGGAATTGATGTGACGACATTTCTAGTCCAATCTCCTGCGCAAAGCAGGCTCAGATCTGAAGTCAGGCCAGGGGTCTGGGGGCTCTGCTAAGGACCCCCAAAGCCACCTCTTCTCCAGGTTTAGAAAGTATCAATCCCTCAGCTTTTCCTCTCAGGGCATGTCCTCCAGCCCCATGAACATCTTAGCAGTGCTTCACTGTATTGACTCCATATAATCAGTCAGTCTCCTACTGGGGGACCCAAAGCCCAGTCACAGAGCCTCGGTGTCCTCTGAGCACTCAATAATGGGCGATAAACACTTCCCTTGATCTACTGGCTATTCTCCAATGCAGTCACAAGTGTTGTTGGACTTCTTTCCTGCCAGGGCACTCTGATAGCTCACATTCATCTTGCTGTCTGCCAAGATCCCCAGGGCCTTTTCAGCAGAGCGATTCCCCAACCAGACAGTCCATAGTCCATATCATTGCAAATGGTCTTCCCAGGCGCAGGTCTTGGCATTTGTTGTGAAATTTTGAAACCTTCCTGCTGGTCTATTCCTCCAGCCTGTTTAGGTCCCTCTGGATTACAGTCCTGCTGATTTGCACTTACCTGTTCCCCAAGGGAAAAAAAAAATCCTATCAAAAACATCCCTCACCAAGAAACACCTTTATTCATCTAAAGAAAGAAGTCTTTGGAAGTTTTTCCAGTTGAAGAAATGACAGGGAGTATTTTCTCATATGAATTTTGCTCAAGTGCCTGGCTTTTCTGATGCGCAGCTCATATACAGATTCTGTGTTCTAAATATGAAAATGTTCATCCCTGAAAGATCTTTATTTAGGTTATGATATGGGACAAAAATACAACTTTATTGGTTTACAGGCACAAGAGACTTCTGGAGAAGGAGCTGCATCCTATGTGAAGTGCAGCCACCTCGCAGTCAGTGCAACTGGTGCTGGTGGGTAATGGCCATTCAAGAATCAACCTAACAGAATCAGATTGCTCAGGAAGGCTAAACACTCTTAGCCCATATTAACACGATTTTTTTACTGAAAGGGTCATTTTTGGTACCCTCACATGACTTTCACCACTGATTTAGTGAAACTTTGGGGTTTGCTTGGCTTCTGAATAGGCCTCTGCTTCTGAAGAGTGCAGGATCTGAACCACCTTTATTGAAAGCTGTATCAACTTTCTTTGGATCTTCAGGTAAACCTTTTCTCTCTTTCCTCAGTGGTTTTTCAGTGCCAGAAATCCTGGACCCAGGCTTGTCATTGGCAGGCAGGTCCATTTATACACATGCTGTGTTTTTCTCTTACTAGTGTATCCAGAGAGTTTAATCTCATACGAAAGAGAAAAAAGCTAACACCTTCCTCCTGGCCTTTTTACCTTAGTAGATGTACCTGCCAAGGTCTGTAATTCATATGATACACTCAGGAGTGCCCTTTTAGAGGCTAGTATCAAGACCTTTCCATCAACTCACGCACCAGAAAAGCCCTTCAGTATTTCAGATCAACAAAAGGGATTTTTTTCCAAGTGGATGGCTGTCCATCTGTCATCACTAGAGTGAGAGGTCATTCGTCTGTCCTCATACAATGGCTGATTATGGCAGATGAATTCAGAGAGTCAGGCACTAATTATAGTGAGCAAGGTTCAATTCTTTCTGCAGCCCCATCTACTGAATTTAGGCTGAATGAAGGTTTTGTATCTTTCCTGCTGCACCAGCAAGTTAGGATCAGAGGTACACATGATTGTCTTGTTTTCTTTGCACATTGTGATAGAGGTGTTCACCAGAAAAGGACAAATGATGTCAGCTCAGGACAGCCTCTGTAGCAGCCAGCAGCACCAATTCTTGCTTCCAGCTCCACTTTAACATTAATATGCTACTGAATTGGAAATTAAAAATCTAGTCCTGTTGTCTCTGTCAGCAGTATCCAATCATTACCTCTTTCTTCTCCTTTTTTTTTCCTCCTATTGTTTTTCTAATGTTGGTCATCCTACTGAGCTCTTCTACCAGCTTATCTTGGAATGAGTTCACAGGGCTACCATTCCCCAAAACCCCCATATTATTCCAGCAACATTTCCCTGCATGGCTATAAAGCATGCCAACATCTATTGCTTTCTTTTATCCTTAGTCACAGCTTAGTTATAGATTTATTTTACCTTTTTGATCTTTCTCATAAATCAATTCCCCCAGGACTCTTTATTGCTTCCATTTCATGGTCTCACTCTGTTTTCATTAGTATCCTCTGAAGCCTTCATGTCCAGGACTGTATCCTCACCTGAGTGGTACAGAGAGGTATTGTCTCTTTTTCTTCTTTCTTATGATGCATCTTCAAAAGCAGCCCTTTGGTACAATTTTTTTTTTTTTTTTATTTTATTTATTTATGACTATCTTAAGATGAAAAGAGGCTTTAACTCCAAAACCAAAAACATCTAAAGAAATTCTGAAATGGAACACATCCTGACAGCTTGTATGGTCTTTATCATGGATTTTTCTTTTCAATATAAACAACTTTATTTGTTTCTTGGCTGGTCAAACATGTTAATAGCAATTAAGGAGAATGTTAAAAGAGAAAGCATAGTTATACTGATAGAAAACTGAGATAGCACTGTTGCCTTTGCATGATCATTCTAACCTGGATCTTGCATTAACTCTATTCCACGTTCTACTGCCATTAACCAAATGCTCACAAAACTCAAATAAATTGAAAAAAGACCTGAAACTTTTCTTCATTCATATTTTAAGGAGCAGCTAGTATTTTCAAATTTCTTTCTTGTCTTTTCATGGAGTTCCAAGTAAAATTTTGAGGAAAAAACTTTTAAAAAAATAATCAAAGAAACAAAAAGGTCAAATAAAAAAAATTCCAAAGGACACTGTCATCTTTAAACGTTCAACTTCTTACAGATTACCCAGGTTCATATAAGTCTTTTCCACGATCACTGTGTTGAAGGTCTGAATAGAAATCAGAACTGCTAGTTCTCTATTTCATTCAAAACACCATTCCTCTTAATCTGATTCTACTGGCCAGAACAAAGTTTTGTTTTATATATTTCATCAGGTTCTTTTGTTTATTTCTAAAAGAGATTTCATTGGTAAGTCTGAAATTGTTACCACTGCATCTTTGAACAGATAGTGGTAAGAGTACCTCAGTTCACAGTGAGGAGACACTCGGACAATCACAACCTCAGACACTCAACTGAATACAGTAAAGCTAAAATTTGTTCAGAGTCTTACAAGGTGAGACAGAAATGTTGTATGCTAACAGCTTGAGAATTCTTCCAAAACTGATGATATTACAATAATTTCTTCCTAGTTTAAAGTATAATCCATATATTAGCTCCATCTCCTTTTTTAGACCTGTTTGCTGCCATCCATTTTGCACATGACACTGGTACTTTGTCATCCTTGTGGCAAGCTCCAAACCTCACAGTTGCCTGAGCTCCTCTCAGGCAGCACGGTTTTTCCTAAAGCCAGCAGGGACCTCTGTGCAGTTGATCAGGAGTGCACCAACAGTATTCTTTCTAGCTTTTAAGTGAAAACTTAACACAACCTTATCACAACCTTAACATTGCATTTTTCTATGCATAGACTTATTAATTTTCAGTGAAAATGGAAAAAAAAAGGTCAAACATCCTTTATTAACATCTGTTTTCTTCTGCTCAGTGCTCTATTTTTATCTTCTCCATTGTGTTTACTTGCTGCTTCATGTTTTATAGCACATCAGACACAATAATGGTCATATGCCTCATACTTGATTATTTCTATGTTCATATTTGCTGGAACATTTGCTGGAAACTTTCCAGAATTACAAGGGCAACAAATAATCTTCATAGAACAGATGGCAGGCACCTTTGTCTTTACTATGGCATTGTTGCTTTATATATCTACAGGTCCAGATGCTAAGGAAAGGATGGAGCTCTGTTCACTGAGACTAATATCTGCTGCTTGTTTCACATTGTGCTAAAATTATGGTAAATATGTCATCTCGTTATGACCCAGTAGCTTGGGTTTATATGTGCAATTGCCTGTGTGCTTTTATTTTTCCACCTTAATTTTAATTGCTGACTGAAACGTAATTTCAGAACGGTAGCAGTCAAAAAATCCCATCTTGTTGGCATACGTTCACAGCTAATGAACTCGTATTCAGTTAACACCCATCAAGCCGCTGGGATGAGTGATGAGAACTGAGCAAGAGATCCTTATCAGAAAAGATCTCAGTTCTCCCAAGGCAGGACTGTGGAACTGAATAAGAAACAGGAGATTCCTAGGATCAAGTTTCCATAGACCTTTTTAAGTGTATATTTTTACTTCAGAACACAACCAATTGCACCAAACAGGCTCTCATCTACCAAAAATTAATACAGCTGAGTAACAGCAATAGAGAATCCCTTCATAGCTGCTATTGCCCGGGCTTTAAACTCCAAAGTTTAAACTGATCTACTGTAGACTTACTTGTAAATTGAATCAAGTCACTTCTTTAACCTGCAAGCTGAATATATAGATAGCCATAGATAAACATACCTGGGAGGAAGATAAATAATTGCATGCTATGATGAAGAGCAGAGCAGTTGCCTCAGAGGCACAAAAGGAGATAAAGTAAAAAGATGATGTCAAATCAATACAAATTGAGAGCAAATAGAAAAAGTTTCTGAGTCTACCTGATGCACAACAAAATCACCCTCTTTGGGAAGCTGTGCAATACTGGAACTTAGTTCAGGCTGACCCTTTCTTTATTTGAATCGCATTTCTTACAAATGTTAACTCACATAAATCAATTTTTAACCAACAAAAAAAATGTGCTGAAGAACATCACTTGGGTTGGAAAGCCAAAATGCTGTGAGCTAGACAACGCCATAATAAAGGCTGTTTGTCAGTCTTCAGTCTACCCTCCTGAGAATGTGCATATTAAATCTTTAATTGCAAGATCACATGCAATTTTTCCTAAAGGACCTCTGACTCAGTCAGCACAAAAGTTGGGAAGTGCTCGGTGAATGAGGAAAATAATGGAACAGCTACTCAAATGGTACTGTTATCCTGAAAGAAAGCTAAAGACTTTTTGGCTAATAGTACAAAACTGATACAAGATAAATTGATTTTCAGTTGACAGAGGTGAAGTGGGTAAACACTTAGGAGTGGCATAAAAGTGTCTAAATATTGACATAATATTTGACATGAAAGTTAACTGGAAGTCTCTCATTTTCTGAAACAATTTTTGAAATAGTTAAGTAGTTAATTTCCAGCAAGCTTTAAAAGGATCAAGCCGTGTGACTTCTATTAATGTTAATACTAGTTGCACAACTAAATTCTTCAGCACCACCACTAATTTTCCTCCATATTGTGTTTGATAATAGAGATTATCATGCCCAGTTTTAAACAAACGATAAGGCAGTTCAGTTGCACAGACAAATTATAAAGCAAGTAATTGTCTTTAGTTGTATGAAATTGCTAGTCACTAGAGCAGCTAGAGAAACAAAAGTGCTGCTAATTTCACTGCAGGAAGATAGAGCGTGGCAACAGTAAGACAAGTATATTGTGGATGAGCAAGTAGTTCCAGTATGTGGAGCGTAGTTGGAAGATCATTAGGCACAGGAAAGCACACTGCTCCCTTCAGCCTCAGACTGCAGTATTTTTCTCTGATTATGATTTATTGCCTTACATTGTGAAGATTATTCACCATCTGGAAGAGTCCATATATCACCAAAACCAGGAGACAGGAGGCAGAATTTAAGAAAGAATGCCAAGTACATAGCTCGCTCACTTCAGAAGAAATCTTGCATAAATCAAAAGCAATCAGTGCCACAATCCAGGAATTTTGACAACGTCTTCTGAAGGCAAAGTTAGAGGTGAAGCAGTGGCCTGTTTTTATTTTATTTTAATCACGGATAAACTTACTTACTCATTCTATTCATGCATTTGAATCTGTATTCTTCTATAGGGCAATAGCGTCTTCTTTGGTAGCACAATAGTGTCAGGTAGGAACAAGGTTCTTTGTCAGTTTTCACAGTGGTGGAATGCTCTAATTCCTATGCTCTATTCCTATATAGAGAAAAAAATATTCTTTTTACAACACTGTTATTTTTGTTTGCATAAATGTCACAGACTGTACTGGCTATATCACTCTTTTGGTAGCATAAATCACTTCCATGCAAAGGACACACTAACAAAAGAACAGACATGAGCTGGTTGGAACTGCCCATTTGTAATACTAGGAGCATTTTGCTTCAGAGAAAAGTTTCATACAAGTGGATTTAAGCATTTTATAATTCTCCAGAAGAAATGTCTTCTGCATACAAAATCTATGCTGCATCACTTAATCTTCTTAGGTGGATGATAGAGAAATGCAGGAAAAAAAGTCAGTTTTCTTGTGCTGGTTCTGATGCTGCCAACTCATGTGTGCCACATGTCCCTCTTTTAAGGAAAAATAACAAGAAACAGTGAGCATGGAAGAGCTGTGAGGTAGATAGTTTGGCCTAATACATACAGATGAAAATTCTAGGGCCAGCACAGGTCAGGCTTGTAGTGTGTAGCACTGCAGAAATATAGGAGAAAGATATCCCTGACACACCACCTCTGAAATTCTGAAATAATATTTTCCATAAATTTCAGCGTGTCTTCACTGTTTGCATAGTATATTCTTTCCCTCTAAGGCCCTGTAGCCTTGGATAGTTGCCAGTCTGCTAGTAAATAACCTCATTGTGCAATCCTTATACAAACAAATCTGTTGTTGGTTTTTATTAAGCTTGTTCTGCTATCTATTATATTTACCTACATGGAGCTGCCGTGTATTCAAAGGGCACAGGATACAAACATGTGCACCAGGGCCAATATTCTTGTAAGCCTTGATTTGGGAATTGATCATGAATTCTTCATTCAGGCAGCACTTCCATGAGGAAAACCCATATCTTTTTTTTTCAATATATAGACAAGCTTCAATGATTTTGCCCACATTACAGCTATATAAACTGATGCTCATTTTGTTGAGATCTGGTCGCCAAAATTTTTAATACTCATATGCAGGTGTGAAGAAAGATCTAAATGCATCTTAGTTTTGCCTTTCACATATCAAAAACCTGCCAACTTGAATCCAAATTATTCCAGAATAATATTCTCTAAATATCTACACAAAGGTGATTTTTGTCTTAAAATTCTTCCTGTGAAATGTTTTTTTCTGTGTGCTTAAATCTACACAGATGAATAACAGTTCAGCAGAATTACCAACATGCATTAACATAAATGTGTGATAGTTCTTTTAGAAAATTAGTACAGTAACAGACATAAACTTCTTTATATTATCTTGAATTGTTGAGAAACACAAAGTGATTCTAGTTATTCATTTATATAAAATTTATTGCTTATATTGAAAACTGTATTAAAATCTATTTCGTATCTTGAAGCAAGTTAATTAAAAAAGTATGGTTAAACAGGCTTTTTTGTGAGCTGAGTAGATTTATATCTTAGCTAGTTAAATAAAAGCATATGAAAGATCATAAGAAAAAAACTATTACAAAGTGAAAGAGCAAAAAGATCAGATATAGGGGGGAAAACCCAACAGTATCAGAAAAAATTGGGACAATGGAAAAGGAGCAGAAAATGGACCAAAAAATAAAAGTCAAATTAGGATAACCAGTGGATAACAAATGCAAAAAAAAAGATTCTTAGATGTGTTGAATGCCATTTCAGATAGATATAAAAGTAAAGGAAGTTATTTGATCTTTTAAAAGTAACAGAGAACTGCTGGAAATGGCACTCTCAGATTTCCTGGTTAACAATACAGATTGGCTGTCAATCAGTTTAAGGTTGGTATTTTGAACTTTACTGGAATTTACAGAGACGCTCATTGGTACTTTTCTACTTGTGTGACCCAACTAAGGAATGATCAACCACCAGCATTTTATTGCAGTAGGGATTCCAGGTCTCAAAAGACTAGTCCCATTATGGAATAGAATCATAGAATGTGTAAAGTTGGAAGGGACCTTTAGAGGTCATCTAGTCCAACCCCCATACAGTGAGCAGGGACATCTTCACCAGATCAGGTTACTCAGAGCCCCATCAAGCCTGGCCTTGAATACCTCCAGGGATCGGGCCTACACTACCTCTCTGGGCAACCTGTTCCAGTGATCTACCACCCTCATATTGAAGAACTTTTTCTTAATATCCAACCTAAATCTCCCCTTTTCGAGTTTAAAACCATCACACTTCATCCTGTTGCTACATGCCCTCATGAACAGCTCTTCCCCAGTTTTCCTATAGGCACCTTTCAGGTACTGGAAGGCCACTATGAGGTCCCCCTGGAGCCTCCTCTTCTCCAAGCTGAACAAGCCCAGCTGTCTCAGCCTGTCTTCATAGGAGAGGTGCTCCAGCCCTTTGATCATTTTTTTGGCCCTAATTATAAAAAAAATAAGTATTAGGCAGCCTCCCGTCAAGAGGAATTACATAGCATCAAGATCAAAAACAAACATGAAGCTGAAGAAAGTTCAGAAAGGAGCACAAGAGTTGCAAAGAACTTCCCAAAGAGAAGGGCTTTCTCAGCAGACCAGAAGCAGATAGGGACCTTGTCATTTGGAGCCAAAGTAGCCATGCCAGATGTATATATGAGTTAGAAGGTAAGGGACATAGGTCTATCCTATCTGGATAGATGTGCCCGAAACTCCTGTCTCCTTTACTGAGCACATAGTCACCATAATATATCTTATTTTGTGTCTGTGTCTTTCCAAATACTTTACACGTGCTCAGTGCTAAGTTCATCAGCATTTCTGCTGAGTGTAAGTGTGAACACTCAGATAGTTAACATGGAAAAAAAATATTCCAAGTCTAAATGCAAGGTAGCATCCAAGATTCACAGAAGGTTTCTTCTGTCTTGAAGATGAATGTTTTAAGGCAACATAGCTATGCTGGGATTAGGATCATTTAACACATGGAGAATTTACATCTTATCTTTTCAATTATCTCCAAGTCAAACAATATATTTACCAAGTAAGTACAATTAAGCACATTGGCAGGAGACCTTCAACACAATTTCTTGGGTGAATATTGTAAACAAAGCTCTGTGCTCCCAAGATATGCAAGATATAATCCTTTCAGGCTTTGGTCTTAAAGTGACTCCATGTCTTTCTCATTGTTGGCTGACAATCTGCAAAGGGGAAAAAAATGTTATCTCACCATCTTTCTACAATGAGTCACTGCTTGTTGGTTCAGACAGTCTTCTGAGACTACTCACTGCAACTGAGTGTTGTATTCAGTTGCCTGTCCTTCCCATCACAGGACAGTCAACACCCAGTTTGGTATCCAAGTTCAGGAGCTGGTCTTCAAGGTCTATATTCTAGCTAAGGCGGTAAGTAATCATATCTCTTAAAAATGCCTCCTTGTAACAGAAATGGAGTTGTAGATTCAGCCTCTTCCTCTGGACTGGTTTAAGCATCAAAGTATTTCACCTGCTGATGGGTGGAAATCCCTGTTTCAGGCTTCCGGGCATCCCATTCATTCAAGGAAACATGGACCCCAGACTTCATATTGCAAATCCCACTCCAGGTGTCCAGTTCTCAGTAGCACAGTGCATTCTTCAGTGCAAACATTACAGTTGCCTCTGAGCATGTAAGTTTTCAGCATTACAGCAAGAAAATTTAGTTGCCTGAACCTTTTTCTAGTTCTTAAGACAAGTGACACTGAGCACCATATTCTTCCATTCTTGAATTTTCCCCTTCACTAGAAACAAATGACAAAAATTGCCCTGAAAGTCAGATTACAATCAACCTACTAGTGAAAGAAAAAGCATAATTTACTGTGAAAAGACAGAAAAAAGTGGCCACTCTGCTGCCTGCAGAAATGCATAGAAGATGTATATGAGTTCCAAGAGGAAATTACACTTAACTCCTGTGCAGGATTTATTTCAAAAAGTGTTTAAGATTATTTGATCTCTGAGATTAATGTTTAAAGTGAAGAGAAGTGAGTAGTTACAGGATGGAAAGCTGATTTGTGAAATGTAATCTGGGATGGAAACTTTCTGTTTGGGAAAGGATTGTAGTATGCTAGTATAATTTTGGGGCTATTTTACATTTAGATAATGTACCTGTGATTTGATGGCAAAAGTTGATGGAAAAATGGGTAAGGAAATTATATAACTCAGGAGCAATGCAATTATTGAGACATAATTCATACTAGCAGCATCGGATCGCAATACCTGCCTTTTAACTTCTACTTGTTGAATATAAGTGCATTTTATAAAGCTCCCTCCTCACCTATGCTCAAGGAGGGCATATCCTTCAGAGAAAAATCCCTTCATGAAGAAGGTCAAGGTGAGACCACTTTCATTGGGGTGGCCACACTGCAGAAGGGAAAAGAGAATAATGGTGCTGGCTTCCGTAGCAGCTGAGACAGTATCCTCACAAGTTCTAACACCTCAGAGGCTTCAAGTAAAGTTACTTGTGTACTCAAAAAGCACTAAGCTAATAAATAATGCAATTAGTTTTAAAGAATTTGGATCATTCCAGGGATTCATCAAGTACTGAGCAAATAGAAATCAGCTTGGGGAGACTTAAGGCTATGCTGGGAAATGTTTGCTAAATAGAACAATTATAAAGTACACTGGAAAGAAAGGGAATAAACTGGGGAGCAGTAGTGAATACATTGACATAGTTGCTGTGTCAACTGCAACTTGTCCAAACTGCAGGTGTTTGGACAATCCAAATGGTATAGAAAAACAATGACCCCTTAACTTGCTAGACAAAAATTTTAATTCTTCCTTTTCCACTGCCTTTATTGACATGATATGGCCTTTCCTGGCCACTTGTTTCTCCAACAGGGCTTACATTGTGTTGCCCAGGTATTACTGCTAAAGCCCTGATCTGCTTACTTTGATTTTTAACCAGTCTTCTCTCTGCATTCTTCTGCTCATATAAAATACATCTGCCAAAATAGTCATGTAAGGTATTATGGCATGCTTTCCTCTGAACCGAAGGTCTACCTTCCTAACCTTGTGACAGGAAACAGTTTCCTACCACATTAGAGTCAGCCTTGGGGTTTTTTGGCCATTGCACATTACCTTGGAACTTGTCCATCTTTATTCTGCTGCTACACTAGCAAACATCTTTCCAGTTCCTTCTAGGTAGCCCCTTAATGCTACAATGCCTTCCTAAAGTTGCTTCGTAAATAGATGCTATTCTCTTCCTACTCAACGCCTAAGGGCACACTTCTTGGAAACAAAACAAAACAAAACAAAACAAAATAAAATTTAAAAGCACCAAGAAAGTAAAAAAAAAAAAGTTTTAACTAAAAGAAAGTACTCTGATATGAATTCACAAGCAAACAGGATGGCTGATACAGGTAAATTTCGAGATGCATACTTAAACATATGATCTTACTTCTGCTGTCTTTTTCTGTCTTCTTATCTTTCTTATCATTTTCTGCAATCATTTATTGTATCTTGACTCAGGCAAAATACTCCTTGTGGCTAATTTTCCACCTGGATGTGAATGTTCATAATGCAAATAGAGTCAAACCTCTGTTTGTGGTGGGTATATTATTCATTTACTATTTTAGAAACCATAACTATAATGGTACATAAGCCAGCCAAAGCCATACACCTGTATAAAGGAGAGGGGTTTGTGATCATGTGTTTTTTGAAAAATATTGCAGAAATTTGAGCCACTTCCATGACCCAAATTAGCTCTATTACAGAGTAGGTTCTGTCCATCACTTACATTAACATAAGAAAGACATCACTCTTAACAGAAAAGTACAAGGGAAATTCCACTGAATTAATGGTATTCATAATAAAATATATTCTATGCAAGAAAAATATTTCAGATTTTCAGATGATCTAAAACTTCTCTGTGTGGCATTAGGAGGAAGAAAAAAAAAGTGACAATTTTTCCCAGTAAGATATAAAGTAACATAGATTAGAGCCATCAGTAAATGACAACTTCCATTTGCAGTCATAACCTTGCTCTTTTTCACATATATTTTATAGTATAGCCACTATTTTTATGTATTTCAGTATTTCTCAGATAATACAACTCTCTCTAACATTCCATTTTTTTCTACATATTCGGTAACATTGAAAAAAAAAGTTAAAAAAAAAAAAAAAAAAAAGCCCAGTCTGAAAACCCAGGTTTGCAGATGCTGCTGAACAAGAAACTTACCTTTAATTATTCTATTTATGATCTCTGAGAACATCAAGTTTACTAACCCAGTCCCCAAGCTCAGGTTTGCAAGGAGACAGTCTAAACCACCTGAACAAATGCATATTTTAAGCAACCTGACCTTGACTCTCTACTACATACATTATACTAGTCATATCTTTGTAAACTGCTTTTTCAGCTGAGTTAACGAGTGTGATTCCTAGATGAGATACAGGCTGAGAGATCATGAGAATGCAGGTGACTTGAGAGCTGATGTGATATGAGATGGAGCAATAGGGAACAAAGACACGCACTGACTTTTGATACCCCTGAGGGAGTAAACAGAGATGCAAAGAAAAGTCTCTTGGAGGAGAGGGCATGGAAAAAATGCAAAATGGTAAGTGCAAAGAGTTGAGAGGTTTTGTGCTGCTGTTTTCAGTATTTTCTGAAAGAAACTATTTCAGTGTGTTCAGGAGAGTCTCTCCCTGGGAAATCTTACTGTAGCAAGTAGCTGTTAATTCCAGTTTAAGTTCTTATGTTTTCCCACAATACAACTATAAGCATATTTCTAATAAGTGCTGTAACCCAAGAGTTCTTCAACTGCTTGAGAAGGTAAGGGTATGCAGTTTGATCAGCATCACCTGGACCCATGGTCCAAAAACTGCTGTATATATGGCACAGACCTCTCTGTATCCCTAACAAACCAAACAGACAGGGTGAACACAAACAGCAACCCTCCTTGCCCTACAGAGCAGCAAACTGGGAATATTCAAAAGGCTTTGACCTGTGTTGAAGGAGAATTGGACATAAACCAGAGAAAACTAGAGGCCAATCGAGCAATGCTCTTACTGAGGTAGGCAGTGAACTAAGTGAAGTATTTTAGTGTGTATGAAGCCTATAAAAGTCAACCTTTTTTTCACATTTGTAACCTTTACAAAACAAGAAACTTTAGTATTTTCATTTGAAAGTACCTAAACTACAACTAAAATATTTAATGGGTTCAAAACAGCTAGGAAAGGGGGAAAAAAGCTCTGAGTTTACAAAATAAAACACCTCATGTTTTCTGTGTCTGGTTGTTCTTCCTGAAATTTGGACTAGAGAGGTGGGATGAACACATGGGAAAATTGGATAGAATGACATGCAAAAAAGGGCAAAACATGTTGTGCGTTTTTGGTATTCTAATTGCATTGCTTCCTTCTGTTGCTTCAAATCACATCTGACACTTACTTAGCTAGATTAATCTGATAGATTGCAAATGTGTATCCAGGGCTGTAAATTTAATTGACATGTGTTAAAAATATAATCACATTGGTCGGATGTATCTCCATCTTGACCTCCTGAGGATATTCCCAATTTTTTGACCTGTAAGTCAGAAATAGTGGGTTGGGATTTTTCTTTGCATTCTTAGTTTACTCACTGTATTTTTATTTTATTTATTACATGGTTAAGATCTGTCATTTCCTCTTGCCACAGCCAGTGGCTGTGATGTCCATAGCTGTCATTCAACAATTTGAGATTGTACTTATTTCCTCTCTGTATTATTTTTTTGTGAATTTAGGAATGTTCATACTGACAAATTCTTAATTCTCTTTGAGCTTGATAGAAGAGATTATAATTCTGTCCTGAATGGACATTGGTTTTCTTCATCAGAGTAGGACTTATTTATAGTTTTGCATGTTATTGGTACTATTTAAATGACAAAGATGAAATTGTCATTTTAACCAAATAAGCAAATATGTAAACTGCAAGTTTTGTTCCCTGCTTTCATAATTATATCATTCTGATTTTTCCTTTGCCACAACACTTTCATAAACCATATTTGGATCTATATTTATTGCAGACAGATTTTTTGTTGTTGTTGTTTTGTTTAGTGTCTTTTGGGGGGTTGTTTTTTTGGTCATTTTATGTTTGCAATGGCCTGTTTGCAGGTCAAATCCTGGTTTGGTGCTGCCAGTTCACCAATTAAGAGCTGCTTATAGCTTGCAAAGTCCTAGCTAGTAACACTGACCTTTGGAACTCTATTTTAAAAGGAGGTAGAGAAGACACATACAGACAAGAGGTGTATATAATTTGCCCTGCACCCTGTTCAGGTTATACCATTCACCTTCATCTACAGATGAGGTGTAGAATGTTTCTTAATGTCATTGCATTTCATACTTATAGCTCATAACAATACATCTGTGTGAATTCCTCAGAGTAAAGGTTAAACATAGATAAGAAAAGTGTCCTAATCCACTGGTTTTATTTTTTGTTACATCTTTTGTCTGATAGGATTACATTTTCTCCATGCTAAAGACAATGCTTTTTATAATGATAGCAGACTTTTCTGTGTGAATGTGTGGATTCATTTTTCTCTTCACTGGTCAAAAAGACCTTAGCCCTACAATGACTTTTTCACATTGGGGTTCACTACATCTGGGATCTGGTTCTCAAGAAGTAAAAAGCAAGAAGGATTTGCCTAATGAGTTTTTGATCCTCACATTTCTCTGTTTTTCATATACCCTGTCAGGCCATAGTAATCTTGAAAGGTGACAGCAACCTTCCAGTACCTGGAGGGGCCTGCAGAAAAGCTGGAGAGAGACTGTTTACGAGGGCTTGTAGTGACAGGACCAGGAGTAATGGTCTTGAACTGAAAGAGTGCAGAGAGAGGTTAGATATAAAGAAGAAACTTTTCCCTGAGAGGACAGCAGGACCCTGGCACAGGCTGCCCAGAGAAGCTGTGGCTCCCCCTTCCCTGGCAGTGTTCAAGGCCAGGCTGGATGGGGCTTTGGGCAACCTGGGCTAGTGGAGGGTGTCCCTGATCATGGTGGGGTGGGTGGAACTAGATGAGCTTTGAGGTCCCTTCCAGCCCAAACCATCCTGTAGTTCTGTGATGCTATGACTAACTGGAAGCAACAACCTCATTATAAAACTTGATTTTGTCATTTAAGATAATTGTTTGGGGGGAGATTTGCTTTTATTTTAGATTGGCAGATCAGGCTTTTTTTGCTGTTATGAGTTGGAATAAGGGTCTGTGGTGATTTTAGCTGCCCTCAAAACATTCATTTCTGTTCTATGTCAGGAAAACATAGTGAAATTTTGTGTTAATTTTTCTGGCTGCCTAGTGTATGATTCTGTCTCTGAGCAGCAGTCATAGAAGAACAAAGTTGCTTCAGAGCTCTTTTTCATGTTGTACAACTTTCAGGACTTTCATTTGCTTATCAAGACCAAGAAATACAAGTTTTCCCTGGCAGCTGGGGTGATAATACTTGTGTACTGCACAGCGGGATCTGGGGTTACTGAGAAACCAAGTTTCTAGCTCCAAAGTTGATACAGATAAATAGAGTATCTGGAGAGATTAAAGCCACAGGTGGAAGATCTTTCCTATATGTCATATTTATAGGTTAGGGTGTTAAAAGTTATCTGTATTTATGCTGCCACACTTAGGGACTATGTCCACAAAAGTGAGGAAATAAGAAAAGTCATTTGGGCAGTTTGTTCAAGTTTCAAGAACCCTTCAAGAACAGACTGGTTCTTTCCAACAGTGTAATCTTTGCTTGTATCACTATTGTAAGATCATAGGATAATTTATGACTGGTTTAAGCACCACAGTGGATGGTCTCACAAGGCTCATGCAATTCAGTCTCCAGAACCTGCATGCTAAGCCTGCAACGTGCTCTGTGTTGGGTTCTTTTTTTCTTTTTTCTTTTTTTTTAAAGCCATTAGATTGTGATAAATATACATTATCTGGAATATTCTCTTTACTTCTGTGGATCTGCCAGGTGTGAACAACAAAGGTAGCCTTGTACATTAGTGTTCTCCTTTGGTTCTGAGGCAATTTGGACATTTATTAGATTTAAGAGCCAAGAAAAGGACTTTACATTTGTTGCTCAGTGCTTTTCAGGCAGGGCAATTGTCACATGCAGGGCTATAAACACCGAAGATTTTTGTACAATACAATAACCAGCCTATAATCACAGAGCTCAGTAATAGCAAAATAATTTTAATCATTCATCACACTCTGCAATTCTATCTGTATTCTATCTGAAGATATAAATATTAAATAATTAATCCCCACAAACTCTCAGCAAGTTGACTGCTATTATTTCCATTTTATAGATAAATTGCAGAGCAGAATAATTAAATACTTTGGTTAAGGTCACACAGTAAGTCTGCAGAAGATGTGAAAATGGAATCAAACTCTGCTGATTCCCAGTTTGGTTCTTTAGCCAGACAACAGTCTTTCTGCAACATCTCTCTTACTCGTGATACATCTCATGCATAGGCTAAATTAGAAGCATCATTAAGAAGTGAAGGTAATTACCTTCTCTCCTTTAAAAAACTATTTGCTGATTTTAACATTGAATACATTCACTCAGTTTTCTCATGCGATTATGATGGCAAAAAATCTAAACACAAATCTGAAAATAATCATGCTGTTTCTCTGTTTTCACAGTATAAACAGACGGTAACACCCACGGTAACTCTATTAGGACAAAGATTAGCAAATATGGGGGTTTAATTGGATTCCATTTCCAAACATAACAAAGGCCTAAAAGACAAGCATTTACATTCTCCTTCTTTATTTCTTCTCCACGACATTTTAAGCAAACCTGTTGTGAAAATTAAGGCACTGTTTGAACCAACAGAAACTCTGCGTTTTTCTAGAGAAACTGGTGCTTTGAAAAGCACCTTATACAGCAATTTCTAAAATCTCATTTTCAAAAGCAAGCACAAGGTATGGAGAGGGCAGAATTTGAAGGTATAAATGTTAATCACTGAACAATACCCAGAAACTTTAGAAAATTCTCCTGGCACATTAGCTGAATTTTTGGGCTCTGACATACAAGGAAAACTTTTGACCTATAGGCACTTCTGGAAATTTTTCATATAGAGCCTGGAGAGTCAAAGTCTCATTGAAAAGTAGTGATTCTAAACCTAAAACAACACAGGGACTCAGGTTTCCACTTCATGTTCTTAAAATCAAACATTTAGGTACCTGTGAGACACTCAGCTGCCACATAGGTTTTGTATGTTTGGAGACTTCTGCATCCAAGCTTTTGTCAGTGAAGACTTCGGTGTTGAAATTCACTGTCTTCCACCCTCTGAGGAAACCACGCAGCTTTCTACCATGACTGAACTGCCCATCCTGAAATCAAAAGCAGTTCTTGATGCATTATCTGCATAGTCCTACCCCATCGCCGTATTTGGAGCTTGCCTGAACTTCACATGGAGACAGCATGGAGAGAGGAGGAGGATGTCCATTTGACATATAGCTTAGAGAACTTACCTACAACGTCACAAGGTAATAAAATGTGTTTTGGTGGAAGTTTTGAAGCAGGGATTTACACTGTCTGTCTGCAGATTCTCATATGAAGCTGCTGTATTCTAAGATTCATCCTGATGCATCCTAGACACAGAGAATGTTTGCCTCCACAGCCACAGTGTTTTGGCCAAGTTCATGTTCTGTTACACTTGGCAAGTATCTAAATTTCACCTTTATTTCTGAATGCCTCCTTACAGCTTAGTTATTAGATCTCTTTCCTAGAATATAGGAAACCATATCAAACACAGAAGGGATTTGAATTTGGGTCTCCTCTTTTCCAGACCGGTGTTACTGATAGCTGCTCCTTATATCCCCCACCTGCCAATCCAGAAAGGACTGACCTTGCTTCATCCACTTGACTCCAAAAGAGGATTAATGACTCTATATCCCAAGGGCAAATAAGAAATAAGCATCTATACTCCCTCACAGACATTTATCTTACGATGATCTGAATCATTTACTTAGATGTCTATCTCTCTCTCTCCTTCAATATGAGAAGTAGATTATGCAACCAGATTAGAACAGACGCCTAACTTTTAGGACATTCAAGTCCCAATTAAAATGCCTAGGCTAGTTTTGAAAACGGTGATGGATTTCTAAAGCATATACATGATATCTGCTTTTGGAAAGTGTGCCCTTAGCACTTCTGCAAATAGGACCCTAATGCATTTCACTGACCATACTGATTTAACTTGGTACTTTGCAGAATTGTGCAACACAATCTGCAAGTTAAATTCAGTATTTCCATTTTTCAAGGGATTCTATGAAAAAACTAAGATGCATAGCTATAGCTTAAATTATACCTGTTTTCAAAACCATTAGGGTATTAAATGAGGAATTTTAATGTGGCCATTATATTGAGATGCAAATTGCAAAAGAACATTTTTTTCTGTGTAGATGAGTTCCATCAAAATTCATTATATTTATTTAATTTCTAGTCTAAAATGCAGTGATTTGCTTATACTCTATGTAAAACAGTTATAAAATAGTATGCAAAGCAGTTATAAAATACTATGTAAGAAGCTTAAAAAAGCTAATTTTATGTACAGATCTCTGCAGAGACCAATGGAAACACTTGCTGACCCTTAATATTTAATCTTGTTGTTGTCACATCGGGTGTTTTTCTTAGCTTTTCTTTTTTTATCTCCAACATGGAAGGGATTCTGGAAGAAAATGGAAATAAGGGGCCTCACATCCTCATTGTCATTGTGACTACATTTATATATGACTCCCAAAGTCATGCTGAATGGTTGGGTTCATGAGCTCAGACAGATTACAGCTTGTGCTCACGTGCTTTGTGAACTAAAATGTCTTACTTTGGATATCTGAACTAAGATGGCTTACTTTGGGTATCTGAACTAAGATGGCTTACTTTGGGTATCTGAACTAAAATGGCTTACTTTGGGCTCATTTGGAGGGCAAACACACTGGGGCTATCACCTGATGATATGGACCTACCAGTGGTACAAATAAGTTTCCTCTGCAAGCAGTAAAACCTACTTCATACACTTGACATGACACTGATATTAGGAAACAATTTGATGGATCCCATTTATCTTTTTTATTTTTCTAGTCTGTTGGATCTCATCTGGAACGAATTGAAAGCCCAAAGCCATTACAGATCCCAGTTACTTACTTAACAAAAGATTCAGCCAGTACAAACAAACCAAACTGATCTTAGTTGCATGGTAATTTCTGTACATACTTTCAGAATACTGTACAAAGAAGGTGAGTCTAACTCCATTTTATATTTGAGAAAACACAATCAGGCATAATATCTGACTTGCCAGTGTCAGTCATCTGTCCCCCCACTCAAACAAAGCAGGTACAATGTCATCCACACTGAAACTCTCAAGTATCCTCCTAATAGTCTTCTCTCGCTTTCAATGTCTGTCAAAACTGCCATCATAGCTTCTCTTTTATCATAAAGTGTGCTTGTCTATGTAAAGGGTTTAAATGATATTTTAAATGTGTAAATGAGTCTACAGCAAGAAAAACCTCTCCCTGGTGTTCTACAGGGAGATTTTATTTAGATAAGTCTTTCATTCATAGCAAAATTTAATACCAGCCCAGTCATTACGCTTTCCACAGTTATTCTGAAAAAGGCTTGTTTACAGGCAACAGCTCTGTCTGACTATGCCTTAGAGATAGTGGCATTTACAGATCTGTCCTGTAACAATCCTATTCTTTGGAAGGCAACGTTAAAAACTGATACTTTGATCACATTCTAAGATGGAGTATCAGAGGAAAATCTGTGGAAGAGACTAGAATGAGAATGAGGAATGCATGTGTACTTGGGAAGACCTGTTGCAGATCAATGTCCTCTTCCGGACAGACAGTTCTGATGGTTGAGAATGAGGTTCTTGCCCAAGAACAGATCCCAGATCTGTAAGCTTTCTAAGCATCCTGACTTCTTTTTTGAGCAAAATAAGAAAAGAAACACTTAGCTATTTACAGCAGAAGTATCAGTGTATCAGTGTATCTTTCCCCATCAGAATAAAAGTTTTATGTATTTTTGCACTACCAAAAAAGAAACCTGTTCTTCATCTTTCTTCATGTTTTTGAATGTGATTTTAGAGTTGCTGGCTAGCCACAGGCATTGCTTTCTATACCAGATGCCAACCTTATACTGGCAGCAGTGGTGTACCACTCCACAGGAAAGAGACAAGTCTATGCAGGAGTCACTGTTTTACCAGTGTCCTAGTCCTGGACTATGCAAGAGAGGACAGAGGTCTCCACTGCTAATATTAATTTATCATTTTAGGAGAAAACAACAACAGCAACAAAATCAATCCCAACTCCCCTACCCAGAAATGACACCCAACCAACAAACTTCAGAGCACATACCAGAAAGCATAGCCCTAACTTGCACTAAAACAGCATGGGAGCATCTAATCAATGGCAAATTTCTCTGAATTACAGCAGTCATCTTGCAACAGTAATAGAGCTAAAGCACTTCAGACCATATCTATTCCAAATCTCTGATGAGTTCCAAAATACAGAGAATATCATCTAAATATTTTCCTACTCTGGGCCTACTCAATTAGTAAACCAGTTCCTAGTGAAGCTTTGCAGCAAAGTATATTCAGTATAAATTTTCTCCAGGCACAAAGTAGTCTGCAGTCGTGGTTCAGATCCATGTGACAGCAAAAGAAAAGAAGAAAGTAAAAAAACAAAAACAAAAACAAAAACAAAAACAAAAACAAAAACAAAACCACCACAACAAGCATTTGTTTGTGACTATTTCAAACCCAATATTAGAAGTCCTCTACCTCAAGAGAAAAGAAGTAAGTTCTGTAAACTGTATTGGAAGTACCAAGCAGTGAAATTCAGGACCTGCCTTCCCACAGGCACATAGGAAGATTTCCTGTAATCAGTACCATATTATTTCTTCTTAGTTTTTTGGGATACAACAGGTTACTCTTTCAAGCTTTGCTCTAAAGCTGCGATGAGGGTTGGACCCGATGATCTCTCGAGGTCCCTTCCAACCCCTACAATTCTGTGATTCTGTGATTCCTTGGGAAAATGGAAGCTGTGTGCATTCACAGCACTGTGGTACCCAGGAACCAATGGCTTCCTGAGTTTAGGCTTCCCACACACCTGAATGAAAAAAACCCCAAGGTGAAAACATTTCTAATAAATTTATGGTGTGGGAAGTGTTGTGTGTGTGCATGAATTCATATGCATGTCTGCAAGCATGGAGGAAACATACAGAAAGGCACAAATTATATGACTTTGCTGTTTCTTTACCATTATTCAATGTTATGGGGTTCCAGGGGTGACGTGTGCTGAAGTATGGCAATTCTCAATCATATTTAACTTCTCCTTAATAGCTAGCTAAGCCAGAGCAGTTCACAGCGATGTGCACTTCCCTGCCACGTTTAGCTGTTCAGATCTATGTTCTACACTGCAGTTGGGATGTTGAACAAGCTAGGATTATTTAGAGATGTTGTTCTGCTGCTTGATTGCCATAACGCTACTTCCCTCATCAGAGACATTTTGATTGGAAATCTGCAGCATGAGTCACAAAGGACAATGTTGATGTAATTAGGATGCTAAAATGACAGTGACAGAGTGTTAGTCGAGCTGTGGGAATGACATTCAAATGCTGGGTTTCATACTCTGTATTTACAATGGAAATATACCTTCAGACTTATGATGCATAGTAGCGAGCATCTGCCACCATTATTAAGAGAAAGTGGGACTTATTATTCAGGGAATAGCAACAGCTTTCAAAGCTGCAAAGGAAAAGGCAACATGCTGATGAGTGAGGACCAGAAAAACCCGTGTTTGTTTCATATGTGCCCATATCCTTTTGCCCTTAGAAGAAAGTCTTCTATGACAGCTCCCTAACCCTCCATTTGGAATTATGGTGCTTAGGTGGCTTTTCCATCAAAGTCAAAAGATGGGGGGCGAAGAATTGCCTTCACTGCACCATTTATTTACCAAGATCCCTTGCTTTGCTTTATCTGGGTGTTTTTCCTCCTTAGCAGCTTTAATGACTTTAGTGTGCTGTATCCAGTTTGGTATTAGTTATTCTCCATATCATATCATGGCTTTGGTTATGATGCTGCTTTTTATGGCATTATAGCCCAAACGATTTGGAGTACAGACATCTTGATAACTTAGCAGTCATATTTATGCTATGACCAACCATTAGCAAAACTTCCAAGAACAGTGATTCCCAACTGATAAGGCAAAAAAGCATAAGTGCAGCCCAGCACAGAGTCCCACTAACAATCAGAGCAGGATCTGTCAGCTGGATCAGCGTCAGGGTCAGAGCAGGGCTCTGGAAAGGTTACACCCTGGAGCATGGCGAAAAAGTGACTCAGTGATTCAGAGCAGCATCATTTGGTGGCAATCATCTGCATGCAGAGTGTTCCAGAAGATCTGAGAGGCAGGACAAGGAGGGAACTGGAATTTCAAGCAAACAGAGCTGAGTGGTTTGAAGAACATAATGCCCCTTCTTTCAAATGAAGTATTTACATAGTAATCTACATGAAGCTTGCAATCACAGGTCCAGAAAATGTACGCAAAACACCAGTGTATAAACAAATTCATGGGATTTTAATTCATGCTCATTAATTGTATGAAAGTTTTGCATCAAAGCATCAGTGATCTGGATCCTGCAGATAGGTTTAATTTGCAGTGTCTGCTGCTGGGGGAACAATAAATAACTCTAGTAGTGAATAAAGAATGGAGTGAGGCTGGTATGAAATGCATGCAAAATTAAGAAGTCTCCAGGAAATGTCAGGGATGTAATGCCTGCTGTACCATGTCTCCATGAAAGTAACTGCAGCACCCTTAGTCAAGTATACATTTGTAGGCATGGAAATTAATTCTGCATAGAAGATAAAACAGTAAAGCCATGGTTCTTCAAATCAAAGCCATTTTAAATAACACAGTAGGACATGTATAAAATAAAAATGTAGTTAACAAACCAATAATACTATCAAGAAACTGTGTCTATTCTGCAAACTTTACTCTGGGTGAGTCTGGAGGTCCTGTCTTTCTTGAACACAATTGAAGTCTTAGAGGTTCCAGCATTAGTTCTCTGAGCACTGATAATCTTTCCCTTCTCTCAAGATGAGTGGAGTACCAGAATAAAAAACACACTGCTCCCAGATGTTTTTCTTCCAGTCTTCTCATGGGCTTTTATTCAGCAATTTCCATTTATGTAATGATTTGGTTTGGATTAACATGCTGACCGCTATCAAGAAAACTCAGAAGTTCTGTTGAACTGCCTGAAAATAGGCAAATGCATATAAATTAGCAGACTCTAAATGACGACAAAGGACAGGAAAAGCAATATTGGCACTATTATTTGGTTGGTTCAATAAATTGTTAGCATGTTCCCAGTGTTGCCAGATTCCCCTAATTGCTGCTAATTCTGAGAAATGAAAGGGTGTGACATTGCCCCAAAAAAAAACCTGAGTAAAGATGGAAACAAGGTCAGAGGATGAAGAAAAGGGAACAGTAGAAGTAGAAGAAACAGAAGAAGAGAGAGACAGTTAAGAGTGGGTTGGGGCTGTTCTCGGTAGGAATCACTAGTCTGAGACCATGAAGCTCTCACCATAGTCATAGTGGACATGACTAATACAGGACCAGCAAGGAGACTGAAATTTTTATAAGGCATCTTACATGTGCACTTTACAGGTACAGTCTCTTTGAGGCAGGTCCTTCAGGATAGCCTTGTCCAATGAAAACCTAACAGCTATGGGGACACTGGGAAGCACGGTACTCCTTTTACTGCCAGAGCAACAATATCTGGATTGTCTCCTTATGGAAAATATTAATTACTCAGGCTATGTTTGTATTGAGATGAAATGTATTCCTTACACCTTTGTTTTCGTTTAGAAGGTAATTCAGTTTTACAGCTCAGGAGAAAGATGTGATGCTGTTGTCATGTCCCACCCTGACAACATACCATAGTGAGTAACTGTCCCCCAGGCTTGATAGAGGATGAGAAATCTTCCAGCCATTAAAAGTATCAGAAATTGATAGCTGGAATGATTTCTTCTTTCTGCAGACTTCCGTGATGTTGAAAATGTTATCATTTTTATTGGGGCAAAATTGAAATCTTTCAACCTGTTTCCTCCCTAATGAGGTCTGTTGGTATTAAAGCAGGTGTGGGCCTCCCTGAAAATTTGTTCAAAATCTGGCACAAAAATATCTATGAGAAAATGTTAACAAAACCGACATTCTTGAGATAAGTTTTGTTTTGGCAAACATAATGATTGAAAAAAATTTTATTAAACGTTTTGTGATTGAGTCTTATTGAGCCTTCAGACATCAAAATACAGTCTTATGCCAAATGCATCAGGATCCAAAATCATTAGAGAACCAACATATAGAGAAAGAATAGGAAACAAAGGGCACTTAATTCACCTTGTCCAATGAAAACAAGAAAGTTATTTTCACCATAGTTTATAGATATTGTCCAGTAAATCTGAGTTTGTCCTCCACTAGCAGAGAACAACAGCTTATACACTGCAGGAATTTGTAAAAGAAATAAAAATATCTTTCCTCTCCACTTTGAACAATAATAGCAGTGGAAACATTCCTATTGTTCTTAAGTTTTGTAAATGAAGGTATTCTAAACCAGTGCCACATTTGCCTGAACACTATCCCTTTTATGTAATTTCCTTTATACGTGGTAGTTAAATAGAATAGTGATGTAAAATCCCAATGGAAAAATAAATCTAGCTAGAGCAATCATACTATCAACACATCAGCTCTGCAAAACTCTGTCTTGCTTCCTTGCACAAAATGACAATTTAAAGTATCTTTCCAGAAGTCTCCTGGGAGATTATCATATTTTATTCTCTATTTAGAAAAAAAAGTAAACATCTTTGAGAACCTATTAGAAGTCTCCTAGCGAAATACTTACAGTTCAGTTCAGCATTATACGCCAGTTTCAGAGAAGCTGAAATGTAATTTATTTCATTTTACTTTCATCAGCAAGTAAAGGTCATCCATCCAAAACCAGCTTTTCCGGATGCACAGATTTCATTTGTGATCATCTTAAATAGCACAGAAGTGCAGTAAAATTCCAATATCTGTCAATCGCACACAAGTTCTTTCAAGTAATCTTTTACTTTCCGTTTAAATGCCTGCACCATGGACATTGAATAAGTGCTTGCTTGGCATTCAAACAAACAACTTTAGGAAGGAATGCTTCCTTTAAGCTGCAAGGAATTTTCTAAATATTTAGTGAACACCTGAAAAATGTCTTTTCCAGTTAATATTACATTATCTGGAATGTAGAAGAAGTATTCTGCATGGAGTTACACTTCCAAAAATCCAGAGAAACTCAATTTTTAAAAGTACTCTTTCTCTGATCTTCAAACATACTCTTTCTCCTCTTCTATTTTATTAATTGCTAATAACAGATGTCATTGGGACCTTACTAGGAGCTACAAACAAACACAGAAATAACTTGCAGATACACTAACTGCCAATATACCATTAGGCATACAGCTGATATGTCAAGTTATTTCTATTCCTTTGGCAAACATACCAGGTCCCAGCATATTTTACTGTTGAGATTGCAAAAAAGACTCAAGCATGGTTAATTGTTCTTGTGGCTTGGTTGCTGTGGTGGTTTTCTGCGTAAGTGATCTGCTTTGAAGCTGTATTGCAATTCTGAAATGGATTCCCTGACTGCTTCCCCTCACTGCCTGTTAGTTCAGTTCTTAAAGAGATTTAGGTGTGCACAATCTGTTTTTCTTTCCAAGAAAAAGCGATCAGAGGCTTTGTTTCAAAACTGTTCCACGTCTTTGTGAGTATTGTGGTAGGTTGACATTTAGCGAGGGGTGAATCACCCTGGGGTGCTGCGGTGTGAACCCTACCTGCATTCAGCAACCAGGGTTCCAAACTAACCAGAGCCGCTCTGGTTCTCATGCTTTATAAAGGATCGTTCACCTTCTGACATGCTAGGTATGTTTTCCTCATCACTGCCAGCTGCCACCAGCAACTGCACCTTCTTTGTGCCACTCCTTCACCATCCATGGAATAAAATCATGAATTCACTGTCAATACATGCTCAAAGAGATTGACATGAGGTAGAAATGACTCATCACAGCCAGGTTTTCAGCCTCTAGTCTCTAATGAATATTTCTAGCTTCTAACAATTTGAAATTGCTGTTGTTGTTTAGTTGTTTAAAGGAAGCAAAATACACTTTATATATATTAATATGTGTATTATATACAGTGTATTTATCCATAACCTAAGCACACATTAGCTGCTAATTATCCCAAAGACTGAGTTAAAAAATCTCCTTCCATCTTCCTATTTATTGGTACATGTACAATTCCTTCCTGCTTCTGCTTTGGTCAAACTTTCTTAGTGGCAAATCCTTCTGAAGGATGAATAAAGCTCCACAAAAGAAACCCTCTTTATTGCTAAAGGTCCCACAACAGGACTACACAGATGCTGAGTTCTGCTGAAGATACATTTTCCCCAGCCAGGCAGCAATGCTAAGGAAACAAATTGAATGTGTGCACTCAGGTCATCCTCCTCTCATTCTCACATGCCAAGCAGAGCAAAAACAACCACCCTCTTTGAGTACAGGAACATTTAAATAGAATAAATTCCCATGTATTCTACTTAGGTTTTAATCTTCCCTTTTGAAATTGCAGAGCATCATTTCAGAACAATAAATAACAAAAACAGATGCTAAGGTGTCAAGCACGACATTGAAACCTGAACAGAATAACTCAGAAAATAAACAGAAGATATGTGGAGAAAAAACTCCTTACTCCTTAGAATTATACTTTTAAAAAAATCCAAAGCACACATATAAAATTTAGACCTTTTCATTGGCAGTTAAAATTAATCCAACAGAAATAACTGGTTGAAAGTAATTACCATATTTATCATATTCATGACTCAAAACCTAAAAGCACAGAAAACTTGAAAGAAACTGCATGGCAATAAAAATGAAGCTGATAATCATTGATGGCACTGAAAATGCAAAAAGGAGCTGAATACAAATAAAACTAAATTGGATTTTAAGAAGCCTTTATCTTTAAAGCTTTCTATTCCCATCTACTGTGTCAATAAACACACTTGTTTGATTATTAGGAAAGATTCTTGAGTAAATCCAGCCCATTTCCCCACTAAATATTTCATCAGATTCCTAATCCAAAAAACTGCCTTCCCTCCTTTGCCAGAATTTTTCCAAAATTCTACAGGCAGATTTCCATCTCTAGATATGATATATACAGAGGTCTCCCATGCCGTAAATCATCTTCAGGATCGTAGGATTGATTCAACCTGCTGCTGCGCTTCTTTCTGTAGAAAATTCTTGAGGGCAAGGCTTTCTTTCATGTTGTGCCTGATAGCAGGGTTAAGGTATAAAAGAAAGAAAAAAATTTATTTCTCATGCATAATAATCCCTGTCTCTGCTTTGAGTCGACTCTCCCCGCCCACCCCTTCCTGGCTCAGTGCTCTGCTTCTCTCCCTCCCATTTGCCAGTACAGCAGTAGTCGCTCCATCGCCACCTGCACCTGCAAAGCTGTAGCGTGTCACTTTAGGACCATTGCCTCCATCCATGCCCAGCAGGCTGGGCAGTACTTCCCTATATATTCATCAGCACACATGGGTTTGTGTACAGACTTACGGACGTACAGGTGCCTGTAAGGGTACAGGTACAAAGAAATATAAAGCAGAATCGATGAGACGCATTTCAGAGAATCTAAGAAATGGAGTGTGCTACGATTACGACATAAATAGTGCGTGTATATGTGTGTGTACATATATATTTAAATTATCTATATTACATATGTATGTACATACAGAGATTTATAACAAGTTGTGGGTATGAAAACTGAGACACACTTTCAACAGGGGATTAGATCTTTCCTAGAGTTACCAACTGTGTGTGTCAATGTACGTGTGTGTATCTGGGAGAGTGTTTATTATTTGCAACTTGTTCCAGCGTTTAGATTCCCTGAGCTCCTGTCTCGCTCTCTCCTGAGTTGCCCTAGGTTTTCCATTTCTAAGTTAACTTTAATCACAAAAGGGGCAGCTTCTGAGCCCTCTTTATCACTTCTTACATGTTGCCACGGCCAACTGAAAGAAAAAAACCTGAACCATGCTGAAATTAATAGAAGGCTTGCCAGTGTTTCTGTGAGCAAGATTTCATCTCCGATTCGTCTTGTCTCCCAGCAAATCCAGCTTTGCTGACAGAATTTCGACTCTGGTTCTGAAAAAGGGTTGTGTTTTTTTGTACTGTACAGATCAAGGGGTCATTGACTTTAATCTTATTAAACCCTCGATTTCCCGTTACTAACTTACCACTATCAAGAAGATTAGGATGTGTTTTCAGAGATTTGAAACAAAGATACGTGCCAGAGATATCTGATCTGAATAAATGTGATATGACTAGCTTTTGGTGACATTTGCTTGAAGGAAAATATTCTATCCCACAGACTCAACTGTTTTGATGTAAATCCAAGTCATTGTTGTCAAATATTTATTAAAATCTTTAGGATGCTATGCCATTCTAGGACCTCATTTCCACCCTTCCTTTTTGTCCTATAAAGAAGTTTTAGCAATAATTTCTGATTGTGCTGTGATTAAAATTTAATTAATGCTTGTAAAAGTCCAAAAGATACTGTACAAGAAGGCATTTCAAAAGTGGAAGTGCTGCAATTACTAGAACAGAATTTTATTTTGCTTGTGCAGTTCTTTTAAGTTACAGATTTTAAATTATTTTATTAAAGGAGGGAAAGTATTTTATTAAATGAGGGAAAATATCATTAATCTCATGCTGTAAGTGTTGAAAATGAGATAGAAGATTATTAACACTTACATTAACACAAATTAAATTCAACTCAACTAAACTCAAGTTAAAGAGATAGAGCAACCTGGAAGTCCTCCTATCACTTTGTTCTCTGGCCTGTATATGAGACTTATCAGCCACTAATTGCCCTGGCAAAGCTGTGCTGTCCTTCGTCACATCAACATGCTCGTCAACAAGATCAAGATTTCCTATTATTACTATTAGTATTATCACTGCTGTTGTTGCTTTTTATTTCACTCCCTTTATGAGAACTTACAAGACGTAGATATTCTAACAGAAATCACATTTAATTTGTCTGTGAGGGACACTCTGCAGTACTTTTGGTTTTCTTTGGATGGCATCTGAGCACATCCAATCATGCAGACTGAAGGCTGCACTCAAAAACCAGTTTGTGCACCGAGCATTAGTATGGCCAGCTATTAGCCCAAAAGCCTCCTTAGGGTGCCTAGAGCACCTGCCTAACACAGGAGATTAGTTAGGCACCTAATGATGGAGAAACACTGCACAACAGTGGAAGCGGCTGACCAGAAAAGAACTGAAATGCATCTTTCTCCATCCCTCTCCAAGGCGTGCTCAGAGCTCTGAAAGAGTGGGTCATTCCTGGGAATCTTCCCTTGAGATCAGAGACCTCACCTCTCTCTTTTATGTAGGAATTAGGGAATTACACCTTTTGAAACACAACCGGAGGATGATTCACCCAGAATACAGATCTGTTTTTTTCTGATCTTTCCAACAAAGGACAGTCAAACCACCTCTGCCGCCTTGTTGTAAACTGCACAGGGAAGGAAGCTGCCTCCACCCTCTCCTGCTGCAGATGTGCCCCGGGGCATAAATCATTAGGGAGTCGATAGGCAAGAGACAGAAAGAGGTCAAGGGAAAACAGTAGTGTCTCGATTAGCAGTTAGGGCATCACCAAGGAGGATAGGATTCTTCCCCTCTAATCCTAAAGCTCTTCATGCATTTTAAAATCGACAGCCACTGTCACCTAGAAGGCAGAAAATCTTTAAAGAAAGTGAAATATCGAGGTCTGAATCACTTCGGGCTGAAGTAGGATTCATACCTAATATGTCATAGTTTCAATTATTGCATAAAAGGACTTCACCCTATGCCTGTTTCTTTAAAACTAGACAAACAAAAAGCAGAGGCTACCACTGCACTTAAGATGGAGTCTGCTCTTGTAGGCACATCTGCATCCTCAGGGCTGAGAGCTGGGGGAATAGCTAGTTTATCGATATTGAATGGCCTTTCCCCGTGAAGAATGAGTCCCTTCTGGGGACGCGCTGGCACCAGGCTGCTAAGTGCACAGAAAGGCAGAGGGGCCAGGGAGAGTTTAAAGCATGACCAGCAGCATTAAGTGGTAAATGAAGAGAGGATTTTGAGGGTTCAGTTTCAGAGCCAGGTAGTATTTCTTAACCAGTGGTGACTGTTTCTGGTTTGGGGTTCCTTAGGATTTGGGGTATAATAATCAACCAGGAGTTTAGAGACCTCCTGTCATTCTTGTCATCAAATTAGTCCTACCTACCTTTGCTAAACTGTGTTAACTGCAGGGATCAACAGACTTCAAAGGCAACTGCCTGCCACTCTTTTTCTTTACCCCCGATGTCCTCAGAGCAGAGGAATACAGAATTAAATAGAGTGCTGCTGACCTCGTATCTTGCTCTTTTCTTTACCCTCTTCCAATTTATTTCCCTCGCTCTCTCCCTTTCTCATTGCATTTCCTTCAACCTGTCTGTCTCTGCTGGCTTTCTTCAGAAAGTTGCTTTCTGAGTAAGGTCTTCCTCACGCAGCAGGAACAAATGAAAAATTTTTTCTTTTCCCATTTAAATACATGCTTTTATGTACAGTATGGTTGTAACTGAGAGAGGCCGGAAATCTTAAGATGGGAAAAGACGGCTTGGCAAATTACATTTGCAAGATATAGTAAATAATTTTACATTAAATTGTTACTACAGTGGTAAAAATTTTATTAATTAATGATGGAATTTTTGCTCCATTAAGCATAGAATAATGTATGACAGTAAAATCCAGTAACTGAACACCAGAAAGAACTACTTTAACTTACTCTGCAAATATTTAACTTCTCTTTTTAACAAGCATAAAAGGAAGAGAGTAAGCTAAGAAATAGCAAATAGCTTGAGTCCTTTTGAATGAAATACAATTTCTGCACTAACTACTGATCTGCTTCGTACAATGTACTGTCAACAACCTGTGCAGAATACTCTGCATTGCTGTATTCTAACCTTGAGAGCTGCTCTCAGAGACACCAGTGCATATGTTAACCGGGACACTGAGTAGTAACAAGAAAACATCATCTTAGAACATGTAGGTGTTTGCAGCTACTGGAGGCTTTTTTCAGACTATTGTTCCTTCAACCCATTCCTCTTATGTATTTGCTATTTCTTGACTGAAGGATTTCTTTTTCTTTCTTTTCTATAGAAAATGTCTTTTCAGTGACTTTTTGTCAAGCTTTGTATTTCTCAGCTTGTTACACTAGTAGATCCAGCTCTCTGCTCTTCCTTTTGTTATGCACACAAAGAGGCACTCCAAGAAATTAACCACTGGTTTCTCTCAACTGGGATTTTTTTTTCTCAGAGGAACTTGGAGTTTGAGAGGTTTGGAGATTGTTGTTTCTGCTTGGTTTACAATATATGCTATCTAAAATACACATTCTGTTCAAAACATGCTGTCAATCTTGCTATTTAATGTTTTAGGTTTGAAGGGATTACTTTTTCATTTCTGTTTGAGTGTGTGCATATGTTTACACTTCTTATAATCTTATTAGAAATTATTCTGAATTTACTTTGTATGGATCTTTCTGTCTGTGCATGAGTAAGAATCCACTTGGACTGGACTCTTAAAAGTCCTCTACTCTTGTCTTCAGGGCCCAAACTTGGCTAATCTTTATAGTGACTTACTAATTTGTTTGCTCTATCAAGACAAAGCACCTTCATTTAAGAGTCTTGTTTTATAATCAGCTTCTTTCTCACACCTACCGGCCTCTTTCTTTAAAACATTTAGCACTACCAACACAAGTGACCTTGCAAACATAGCTGTTGGCATCCAGTGGGAAAATGCTCCATTGTGCCAGTTGTCCATGAATGTAGTGCTGATATCCTTGCACTCCCAAGTGCTTTACATTACATCAGTTATTTGAATTGCACTTTTCCCAGATATAGAAAATAAGTAAGCATCATTTTTGGCAATCAGTATTTGGTGATATGAAGGCTTTGTATTTTCTATACACAAACTTTAAACTGAAACTTGGAATCACTGATGCTTTTTCATGAAAGCCAGAGCAGTGAGAAGCTCTTCTCAAGTCATACAGGCAACAGCTAGCAGAACATGAAGAAGGACTTTCAACCATCATGAGTCCTGTTGACCAACATTTACTTCTTTCTTCAGAATAGTTAAGAAATCTAATTCAGTTGTCTGGATTTCTAAAGCAAATGTCTATCCTTCCACCATGTGATGAGACAAAAAGGGAAAAAAATGCTTATTTGCAAGGAATATGGGCATATTTCAAAGCACTGCCTCTTTTCTCCACTTTCCTTCTGACTGTTTTAGTACATGGCATTCTCCCTTTCAGCCATAGAGCAGATCATAACTGATCTGAGCACTACAGTTGCTTTCTTTTCTCTCTAGGGCAGCTGTTGTCTCTCTGGCTTCTAGTATCCATAGCAGTTAAGGCTTTGCAAATTAAAGCAAGAACATTGACCTGTATCCTAAAAAAAACCAATACCCTACAGTTACATCAGTGCAGATCCCAAACCCAGAGGTATAATGAGTTTCTTAAGGAAAAGGTGCTAGGCAGGCAGAGATGTGAAATGTTAAGTAGAGATCAGATTATGGGGATTTTATGGTATTTTTTAGAGGCCTCTCAGGCGTGCTTTCTAGGCTACAGAGCCATCTCAGGAGTTATGCTGCCACTGGCAGAATCCTCCACATCATGCAGTTGTATCTGCAAAGAAGGGCAGCATTAAATCCCAATTAAACTTATAGAGCTTGCCTATGCAGCAAGATTCAGCTGTGTGACTACTGCACACAGGCTCTAATCCTATCTACACAAACAGCTGGTGCTTAGAGCTCCAAAACTCATGCTCTGCTACAGAAGTAATGTCCCCCACAGTAAGTGTTCATTATTAGAAGCAGGCATCCTCCGCTCTTTCCTGATTCATATTTGTCTGCTCTGCATGGAGAGGTGTTTTTCCATTGTACTATGGCACTGCATACTAGGAAATAAGCCTGAAGCAACTCTGATTCCGGGGTGTGCAGTTTAGGCACATGTATAGTAAAGTCCATGATTCTCCTCCTAGCACTTCATGCTATATCTCTGTTCAGTTTAGCTAAAACCATTTTATAGCTACTGTGAGTTAACTAGAGCTGCTTTACAACCACACAGCCTGTGCAGGCATGTAATTGGTATCTGGGCTGGTCAGGTGCCCTTTCACCAGTCGGCCACAAAGTTGCTGAAGAGCCCTTTCTGCAGTTCTGGCAGAATCAGAAAGAACAGCAGCTTGCAGTCCCCAAGCCACATGGAAAGAAGGGAGAAAAAGAGACCACTTGCATCTGGAGAAGCTTTTCGTTGATCAACTTTGCTTGGTGCCCAGCCTTTTCAGGGCTTTTCAAAGAAGTGCAGACAGGCTTGTGCTGCATACTTAGAGTGAGCTTTATCTTCAGGAAGAGAAAAATCTTTCCTAGCAAGGCAGAGAAAATTTGCAACTAAGCCACAGTGGTTATGAACTCCCTTTTTTCTGTAATTTAGGACAGTATGGAAAGGTACAACCCCTCCCACAGAACGCTTATGGGTCATAGAGTAGCTAATGTGGACAAGTTGATGTGGAAGTTGAGGTAATAGAAGTCCTGATTCTGCATGTTGCCAAATCTGGCAATGCTGCTGAGGTTTGATAGCTTAGTGCACACGTGTTTTCCAACTGTGCCATAGAGGGAATGAATAGTACTCACGATCTCTCTGAGACAAACCGAAGAGCTCATAAACAGAAAGCGACACAGCTGCAGGGTGAAGTGGGGTGTCCCAACACTACTGCCAGACTGTCTGGAAAAGTTCCTTGCTGGTAGGATTGTGAGTTAATTCCATTTTGCTTTTCAAGGGTTTTTATTCATATGTGCGGTGGGGGTGGAGGTAGGTTCTCTCTAGTAAGGACAGCAACACCATAGCCATTTGCCTCTCTCACTCCGAGAGGCTACATCGCTGGCTAATGCCTTCTGCCATACAGTTGCATGGCAGAAAGAAACCGCTGAGCTGTTGCCTAAGCAGCTGGAGAGTGACAGTGTGTGGCTGCCGTGGGGAGGAGAGGATAGATGGCAGTCACTAGGGAAGGCTGAGGGCCACTGAGCTGTAGCAGCGCGCTGTGTGCTTCACAGCAGCTGGGAGAAGGCAGCTGAGAATAGGGTTTTCCCAAGCAAGGCCTGGGGAGACAAGATTCAGACATTCTCAAAAAAAATAAAAGGCAGCAGCAGTACCTCAGCTAGGAATTGACAAGAAGCTTTACGCTTCACCTTTGGAAACAGGGAGGTTTCTGTTGTTGTCCACGCAATTTTTCAGTTTCCTTCACAATTTCACTGTGTACAGTATGACTGTTTCACAGTTTGCAAGACAAGTTTCAAGATGGGGGATTTTTCTACTCATTTACTCAGCCATTCTTTGTGGTTTCAGACTGCCTGCTTGTGCTGCTTTTATTAGGTGCTTTTTACAGGGATCTGTGTTTAAAATGATCCCTGAGCACAAGGCTGGAAGGAATCAGGTGAGGTCATCTAGTCCATCCCTGGGACCTGGGGGCAGAATCTGATCATTCATTGCTGAGTGACACTGGTCTACTCGTCTAACCTGTTCTTAACAGCCTCGGGTGAAAGGTTCAGCACCCTCCCTGAGCAATCTATCCTAACAGCTATCTGTCCCCCAGAGTGCTCTTAGATCATTTTTCTAAAACTGTTTAAAATAAAAATACTTGCCATTGGATAAAAAGATACTATGCTCCTCTCAAAGTGCAAGTACACCAAACTGGAATCTGAGGAATTGAACAAATAACCCAAAAACGAAGGAGGTGGAGAGGGGAAGAAAAAGAATCTGGCAAACAATGGAATAAAAATACCAGGTCTGAGATTAGCAGCTCATTCAAGTTCCAGCCTTTAACTATATGCAGCTCTATTGAACCTTTTCACACCAAGCTGCTTTCAGAAATCTGTGGGACAGACATGGAAAGGGGTGGAAACAAGCCCATGTTTGGATGGTGGAGAGAAAATACCAAGCATTCAGGTTGCTGCAGAGGAGGCGTAACTGGGAACTGTGAGAGTTAATTGCAATAACAAGGAGCATTCCTCAGTCTCTGAGAGCTAAAGCAAAAGCAGTTTAGGGCACTTCCACGCAGCAGAGACCTGGAGATAAGAAGTCACACTGGGGCTATCCCGAGGCAACCAGTTTTCTTTTAGTACTGCAGGCGAAAAAGCTCCAGCTAATTGGAAGGAAGGTCTGGGAAAACACAGCTCTTGACATAAATGCAGATGTGCCACAGCTGAGTCTGGCGAAACATGCCAGAGGACAGAGACAGCAATTTCACATAAGCCTTCTTTCTAACAATAGCAGTTCTTTGCTCCTGACTCCTATCAGTTCCTGTTGCATTTCGCTCTCCTTTTAATAGTCCTAAATTATCTACCTAGCTCTCTGCTTCCAAATGAACCCACCTCTGACACCTCCATTTGCCACCTCTGCTCCTCAGTCTCGGTAAGTTCAATGTGCTAGAAATGCCCCATCTGATCCCAGGAGTGATCCTCAAAAGCTGTCTTCAGGTTGCTAAGTATTTCTTTTCAAGTTATCCTGAGACCGAGTGATGAAGATTAGAGTTAGTCTTGAACCCTCAAGAATTCTAAGGCAAAAAAAGTAGCACATTATATTTTTTTATTCATCATTCAGTGTCCATGATTTCAAAAATCTTTGCTCCAGCTTAATTTTAACATACAGTCTTTGTCATTTTGAAAATCTCAGTACTGGACTAGCAATGAAAATTGTACCTCTGCAAGGGGAAATGTATTTTGTGCTGCTGGCAAAACCTTGAAGGTATACCAGAGAAACTGGTGTAAAAATATACCAGGGAAACAGGCATTGATATTATCAATCAGAAAGGTTACATTTTCTGCCTCCTGCAGTGTTGCATAACCAAAAAATTATTGGAGTGATGGAGAAGTCACCGTTGTAACGAAGCCACGATAAAAAAGCTCCCATTAAATTCCATTTTATTTCTTAGTGAACATGATGCATTTGTGTAACAGATACATTTTTGCAAGCCTTGCTTGGGGTACTTGGGGTTAACGCTGCTGGTACCCTGTTACTATCTCACTGTTTGTGTTGCTACTAAATGGAGTTGCTTGCTGATGGAATGCCAAGTTTTGCACTTAAAAGGGAGCCTTGCTAAGTTTTGTACTGAGAAAAATAGCCTTGTACTGATGAAATCCTATACCTTCAACTCAGAAAAAAATCACCTAGAAAATACTTGCTATGGCACCACACTCTGAAATGTATTTTATAACAGAACTATCAAAAGTACCAAATTCTTCCAGTTGGCAAAAGTCTCAGCAAACACGTTTCTTTGACAAAGTTTTCTTTTCAGAGTCTGGCATGCCAGAGATTGATGGGGAGGGGATCTGCAAAAAGGAAATTTGTGATTTTGCAGTACAAAGAAAGCAAGCCAGGAAAGGGGAAGGGTGATCTAAGGTTACTTGGCTGGATGTCTTGTAAGGAATGTCTCCTTAGCATTACCTTTATACTGAGGATCACAGAAGGTGATCGATGGTGATCTTGGGCACAAAAGGGGAGAAAGAAATAAGTAAATATGGAAAAGACTCCACAATTTGGAGAGTATGGTGAAAAATATATTCCATGAATTCTAGTGGACAAAAAAACCCCACAACCAACAGTACAGACAAGGTGCTTCTCCAGAAAACAGTATTTATCTAAGTGCTTACCACATGCCTTCTCTCTACAGCTGCCTGACCGTGTGCAGTAATCAGTATCAAAAGCCATGAAGTTTCCTGATCCATTCCATAGGTTCCTCAATCTACACTACGAAGTACAGATCTTATTGCACCTGAGGCTAACACCTCATCCTGAAAAATAACTGCTGTGCATATCTTAATAGTTATTCGTGAGGTTAGCATAACATGGAATAGAAAAATAGAATTCCATCACAAAATCCTGGCAAGCTTCTCAGAATAAAGGTACTTTTAGGACCCTGTTTAGGTCTTCTGCTTCCTTGCAAGACTCTCATTCCAGGTTTTAATAAGTCTTGTTTTCACAACCCTTTTCCACCATCCCATTAGCCATAGCTTCGAAGTGAAGTACGTTGGTGATGTCTACACATTTAAGGGATATATGAGACCTCATGATGAACAGTTAGTCCTCTGAATCCAGAGGATGGGAAATTAAAGGGGACTATCCTGACTGTAGGCCAGTATTTTGGTGAAAGGTAAAACCTAAGAACTATGATCCCAGATCAAGGGGGGAACATGAGTTCACAGGGCAGAAGAGCAGTGGGAGGAAATAGATCTGGAAGGTATAAAATAGGTGAAGTCACCTGTTTAGTGTTGTGAGATGTTAACATTGATTCTCTGGGAAGCACAAATGGCAAATGTTTATCCTGAGATTGTCACTACAATTCAGAAGCTTCCTACACAAATGCAATGCCTCGGACACACTAGAATTTCAAGAAGAGAAAAGATTATGTAATATCTGGTCATCTCCTATGAAGCAAGAATTGCCATGTGATTAGGCAGGGTTTTATTACTTAGAGCTTACTGTAAAATAATCCCTACCAGAGAGGCTTGTGTCAAAGGGCTTTTAACTGGAGGGTTAAGTTACAAGGTGCAATGTTAAGGTCCTTTTCTGATTTCTTGCCCATTTCAGTAAGTAGACAATGAACAGTCTTTGTGAATAGACATCTTCCCCAACCTATTGTTCAAACTCAGCTCATGCTATCTGTTCAGTGAAAAGCTATACCTTTTTTGTGTGTTGATTTCAGCAGCACAGAAGCAAAGAACAGTTATATGAAGATCAGCTCAGCCTCTTGGGTTTTTTTCCTTCAGCTTCATCTCCTAGAGCTACTCAGCCTAAATCCCTTCATCCTCAGAGACCCCCATTCTGACTTTTGCTGCAGTAAGGCAAGGAAGCAGCTTTCTGCTCTTGTGGGTCATAACCTCCCTTCTAGACATATTTTCCAGAAAAAAAATCAACATAGGCTAAAAAAAGCCAAATTGATGTTGCTGTAAAACCACTTGCTTCTTTCAGAGGAATTTAAACTGATGAGGATAAGTGGAAAAGCCATGAAAAAAACAGTTCCTTCCCTTTACTCCCTTCAGGATCATTTTGCTGAAAGCAGGGAGGACCTGCTAAACTACATCCAAAAGAAAGGGTCTGAGGCAAGAGTCAGACTCAGCATACCACTATATTTTATAGAACTGTACTGGGTGTCCGTGATAAGGTGCTGGCAGCAGATACTGCAGGGAAGCCACTGCACCATGCCAGACAGCTGGTTCCAGCCACCTCCAGAAGACACACCACAGGGCACTGCTGAACCCTGAAGCCACAATGGTGGAAGTGTGTTTAAGAAAGGCAGAGGTAGTGAGGAATGAGGGGGAAAAAAGTGTGAGAAACAACCCTTTGAGCACCAGGTCAGAGAAGAAGGATGGGAGGAAGTTGTCTAGACACTGGAGTAGAGAGGTTCCCCTGCAGTTCATGGAGGGCCACAGTCACACTCCAGCCTCAGAAGACTCTGTGCCAGAGCAGAGGGCTATGCCCTGAAGGGATTGCAGGAGTAGAGGGTTTTTTCCTGAAGGATTTGCATGTCATGGCCCCATGTTGGAGCCAAGGAAAAGTGTAGAAGGAAGGAGTGGCTATAGCATACACCATAATAAAATACTTAAGGACAACTTTGTACTGATTTTTCTTTATATCAGAACTATGTGAGGCTGCATATGAGAACAGAAGAGCTAAGAACCTCTATTGCTGCTTCCCTTCCTTAACTATTTTAGGAGTACTCTCAAGAAGGCATGAATGTTCATCCCCATGTAGCAAACCAGCATGAACTAGTTTTCAAACAATCTTATTGATGACAGAATTAGTGTTCCAGTCCCTTCGTTTTTCATTCTTCTAGCCCTATATCCTCCATATGTAGTTACCCACAAATATGAATGGACCAAATCTGCAGCATGCTATTCTTTACACAGACACCAGTACAGAATCAAAGGGTAATTTTGTCTGTCTTGTGAGTCTCTCAAACTCTTGGCCTAGGTTCTAAGCAAAAAGACTTCTAAAGTTATATAGTGTTTTATATCAAGTATGAGATGCATTAAAATTCTGCTTTTAATTTATGTCAATTAGCTTTTAATATGAAGAGGAAATTTCTCAGTGATGTTGAAGTTCTGTCCATTTTTATGTCTAATGTCTGATTGCTTTAAAAGGACATATATATGTAACTTAATACCTGATGTTATTTTCTCTCTTTCTCTTCCTCTCTTTTTTTCTCAGAACAAATTATGACATCAACATCTAAAGGAATTTTCCGGCCATTTTTTATTATTTTCATTGTCCTTGGTTGTTTCATGGCATTTATACTGATTTATATCAAGCCAACAAATAGCTGGATCTCTGGCCCTATAGAATCAGCCAGCTCAGTTTTGAAAATGAAGAGCTTCTTTTCTTCCAAAACTGATAATCTTAACGAGACTACTATTTTGATCTGGGTCTGGCCGTTTGGTCAGACGTTCGATCTAACATCCTGCCAAACAATGTTCAATATCCACGGGTGCCACCTGACTATTGACCGCTCACTATATAACAGATCCCACGCTGTTCTCATTCATCACAGGGACATCAGCTGGGATCTGACTAATTTACCTCAGCAAGCCAGACCACCATTCCAGAAGTGGATTTGGATGAACTTGGAGTCTCCAACTCATACTCCGCAAAAGAGTGGCATTGAGCACCTCTTTAACCTGACCCTGACTTATCGGCGTGATTCAGATATTCAGGTGCCTTATGGCTTCATGATGGTTGGTACAAGTTCCTTTACATTTGAAGTGCCAAGTAAGGAAAACTTGGTCTGTTGGGTTGTAAGTAACTGGAACCCTGAGCACGCTCGAGTCAAGTACTACAATGAGCTTAGCAAATACATTGAAATCCATACCTATGGACAAGCCTTTGGAGACTATGTCAATGATAAAAACTTGATTCCAACTATCTCCACTTGCAAATTCTACCTTTCCTTTGAAAATTCAATCCACAAAGATTACATTACTGAGAAACTTTACAACGCTCTTCTGGCCGGATCAGTACCAGTTGTACTGGGCCCTTCCAGAGAAAATTATGAGAATTACATTCCAGCAGACTCTTTCATCCACGTGGAAGATTTTCTTTCCCCCAGAGAGTTGGCAGAATATCTTCTGATGCTTGACAAAAACAACAAGATGTACCTTAGTTATTTCAACTGGAAGAAGGACTTCTCTGTGCACCTTCCTAGGTTCTGGGAATCACATGCATGTCTTGCTTGTGATCATGTGAAAAGACACCAGGAGTACAAGTCCATTGGAAATTTAGAAAACTGGTTCTGGAATTAATTTGTGTGTGTGTGGGCACACGTATGCGCACACATTTGCACACTTTTTGAAGAAGCCAGAAGAAACTCAGTCCAAGCGGAGAGGAAAGGAAAAGAGGGTGAAAAAAGAAGAAGAAAAAGAGAACCTTATGTCACAGTTGATCAACTATCCTCTGTTGGCTATCCTGTATATATTTTGTAAGAGATTTTAAAAGATCAGCAGCAGCAGTCATCAATACTCAGTTTTAAATTATAATGTACATACTAATTACCTGCACTGAAGAATATTTGATTGTTTACTATAATTTTTAAACAAGATATTCCACATTTTCTGTGGAATATGTCCCAGTCCTACACTTGAAGTAGTAATTTTTAACACTTCATTTTTCTTTTTATCATTACATTTCCTATTTGGAAAATTAGGAAACAACTTTTAAATGCCAGAGAGAATTTTAAGACAATAATTTGCTCTTCCAGTGTGAAACATCTGTAATATTCCAATAGACAGTAAAGTTTTAAGAACACAGAGTTCAGTAACTGCCATTATTCCACAATAATTAATTGCACCCCTTTTCAAAGGTGAAGAACCTAGAAATACAGTTTCTAAAAGGTATTACAATAGTAGTCAGTCTTTGTTTCTAAAAAGAGACTTTTCCTAACAAATAGCTCCTTTAAGTTACCTTAGGAATATGTGTGTTCTTACACTCTGAAGAATAAAGAGGAAAGATTTAGAGAAGATGAACAACTTTAGTGACCAAAAACCACATTCACCCAATTTTTTTAGTGTATTTGAATGCAGCATGTCCTTAAGTCTTATTGTGTCTCAAGTGTTGTTTACCTGAACCAGGTCTGTAAGTGGTGTTATACTGATACAGAGAGAAGCAGATTCCAACATAGGCATTTGATTATGTCAGCCTCATGCACTGAATTGAGCTGGTAATAATGGTGTTTTAGAAATAGCTTCTTAAAAAAACCCACAAACAAACAAGAAAACCCCAACAATTTCTCTCATATAATTTCTGGAATAATTGTGAAATTCTCTCCAATCCTATAAAGATCTCAGCTGTAGCTGGACAACTTGCTGTTATGTCTCGTGAATATGGGGAAAAAAAAAACCTGACCAAACAGTTTATTTTCTGAAAAAAAAAAATCGTGAAGTACAGTAAATAAGATATCATGCCAGCATATTCAGCCATTCAACTCTTTAGGGTAATACATTTTGGGGTTTGAAAATATTTTATGTGACAGGTAAAAAAAAAATGCACTCAAGAGCAGCAGTTGCTATCAAAATATGAATATATAAATAGGTTCTTAAGCATTAAATTTGCTCTGATAGCAAATATGAAAATGTGATGATTGTCATTGTTTAAAATGTCTCCTTTTTAAAATGTGTAATTTGATTTTATTTTGTTCTTTTAGCTAACACTTAAGTATCTGATTGGTATATGTATTCATATGTGCAAAGTTGGTTTAAGGACATGACATAAATGTTTGGTTATGTTTTGGTAGCAAGTGAAAGCAAATCAGCTTTGTTTTTCAGGTCAAAATGTTACAAATAACACCTACTGAAAAAAAAGTTTAATCTGGATAAACTTCATCTGATGCGATGTAGAAGACCTTGATGAAGCAACTATGTTGATCAAGTACTTAAGACTAAACTTGTAGACAACAATGTTACTGAAGTAAAGGAATAGAGATAAACATTTAGCAAAAAATAAGAGGATCTATCATATTATTTTTTTTACCCTGGGATGGAATAGAAACACAGAAGGCTGTAAAAGTAGTATAGTTGTATTTCTAAAATAGGAAACTCCGTGGAAATGTTAAAGAAACACTTGTGCTCTCACTGTGGCTTCAAAAGTTGTTTTCTGATCCAGATATTTATTTATAATATTTATTTCTGTCTTTAAAACCTAGTTTGCAATATACTGTGAACCTCCTAAAGTCACCAGCATTCCAGTACGAATCAAGATGAGCTTACTTTACAAATTAATGCAATATAATGAAACCCAGTCTAAAAACAAAGTGCTGACAGGGGTGTAATGTGTTATTTCTGCCATTTTGAAGGCAATGGTTATTGCCTGCAGTCTGTCCTATAGGCCATCATACCATTTGTTTTCAGGAGGGCTGTGAAATTCTCAGTCACTTAACATGCCACTGCCCTGGCTGGGTAATGTGATTCCCTTGATGCTGGAATTTGGAAGTTCTTTGTACTGATCTCGGTGGAATTACCTTCACTCCTTGGTCAATGTGCACAGTTCCTCATTTCATTCCTCATTTCATATAGTGGGAGTTGTGCTGAGTGTTACAAGGCCTTATGTCAGTTCAGACTGGTTTCTTGGCATTAAGATTCAGCCAATAAATTCTTGTATTAATAACAACTAAGCACAATAATATAAGATATATTACTTGTTACTACAAAGATCAATCAGTGTATACACGTGAAAGTTTTGAAATACATGCTAAATTTCAAGCCTGTAAGTAATGTCATTACCTCTGTGAGCACTGGATACAGTCAGAATGGCTAATCTTGTGCTGAATGTTAAGAGATGTGAAAGCCTTTTGCAGGAACCAGAAAGAGAATTTTCATTTCACAGAAACTCCACAAAAGGCTTGTGTACTTTGCATTCAGAATGCTTCACTAAAATTGTTTCAAAGATTAATAAAACAGGAGAGATATCTAATCCAGACTGAAATGACCAAGAGTAACAGCCAAATCCTGCACAAGAGACATGACCATAATGCTTCACTGGCACTCCTGAGGAGTGTGGGCTGGATCATGAACTAGCCATTTTATGAAGATTTTAAGGTGACCTACAGGTATCAAGTCTTAAGAAGTTCTGGATATCAAGAGCTTTTCCAACAGGAGATGAAGCATCTTCAGGCATGTCCAGCTTAGGTCGTAAATGATGTGAAGCAATGGATGTGAAACATATGGACTCCATGCACACACAAAGGCAACCTACCTAGACCTACACACCTAACCCACAGAAGATTGATTCCAGTTTATATGTAACATTAAGTATTGTGATGTCTGTCTTTCTTCAGTGAGCTACCCTACATGAACAGTTAGCATAAATAGACTCAAATAGTAAATCACTGTGAAGGAGAATGACCAAAACAAATTAATTACAGAAGGGTAAATTACATGGAATTAGTTAAAATAAAGCGTAGGGTATTATTTATGCCTTGGTACCACTGGCAAAGGAAGATAGTTGTACAAGAAAAGAGAAATGAAAGATGAGAAATCACACCGATTCTTACTATTTGCACAATAATTTTATTTCAGGCATTCTGTTTATTTTATTTGCCAGCCCACAATAATCTTGTATATACACTTGACACAAGTTAACTTGGCAGTCACAGAAGACAGAGGGTAATCATTATTCTTTCTTTTGTAATGGCTTCTTCTGGATGTTTGTAGGCTCTCTGTCATGCACTGAGCTATCGACGTTGCCGCCTTTTTCAGAGTGGAAAATAAGACACAAACCAGATAAAGGACTAACTGCAGGTGCATTGCTACCCACAGAATGTGAACAGCCATCGGACAAAACTGGCAGCAGACCCTGCTAAAGCAGAGCCGTCCTTTCATTTCACAGATGCTCTAAGACCACAGCAGCTCTAGCTCAGTATGAGATCTCAGTTCCTTGGTGAATCCTGGTTGCCAGCTTCTTTGACTACCTCCTGCCATCCAAGGTGTATGCTCTCACAATGAACAAGCAGCCTGCACAAGGCCCGCAGAATGCGCGAGACACAGCCAGCAGCATATTTGTCCTTTAAGAAACAGATCAAATCAAATGAATGTTGGACTGAGAGGGAATGAATGCGGGGATTTGTGGAGTTTGTGCAGGCTGAGCAAGGTATGGGAAATTGGCACTGCTGAGCACAGTAAACTGTTGCTTACTGTTCCCAGCTACTCATGTCTGTTCCTGAAACTGGACTTTAAAAAACACCCCACAACAAAACACACAGTTTTCTCCCATCACCAATCAAGTAGGCCTCAGTTAAATAACCAATAACTGTTGCTGATTATTCAAGCATGGCTGTCCTGTTGGCCTGGTATATCTCTTTTGTTAGAAAGAAATTGTCAGTAAGCTAATCATATTTCTAATCCGACTTCAAGAATCCTTCTTCTTTGTTTTGGTTTGGTTTATTTTTGATTTTGAAATAAATCTTCATGTCCTCTTGCAACAATACTTTCTGGACTTGATTCAAGAAAGACCTTAAGCACATGCATATGATTCACAAGACTCAAGCACGTGGCTAATTTTAAGACCATCTTCAATGCTTTAATGCACTGGGGCTTCAAACAGTCTGTTTTTATTGCCTTTGGGAATTGAGCCAGATAGCACAGTCTATAGCCAACACAGACCAATTTGTGTGGCCTCTTTTTCATCATGTGTGTCCGTCCTGTGAGAAGACTGGCTACTGACAACTGTTCAGGCTAATTCTAGTATGTTGTCTATCCTATATACCTTTGCCCTTCTCTTCAGCTTCAGGATGCTACATGTGCTGCCATTGCCTCGTGGTCTGCTTTCAGCATGGCACTCCTTACAGCATCTTGTGTGGTGCAGGGAGAGTGAGCATGTGTATGGTGTAAAGAGCCAAGGCTTGCTGAGACAGGACTTGGAGGGCTGTCCTAGGGAGGAAGAATAAAATCTGGTCATGTGTGCATCCTTTTAATCTGGACTGAGTGTGCCCTGGAGAGGGTCAGTCTCATCGGTACCTGATTTTCCTCTTGGAGGAAGATATCTGGCTCAGTCTAGATGAGACTGTGAGTATGAAGTGGGTGCAAGAGGCATTTCTGTGCAGGCTGACAAGGAAGCTTCTGCCCTATTTCAACTTAGCCATAAAAGTTAATTAAGTGGAATGGCTGGGCTAAAAAAACCCCTTCTTATTCATGGATGTTCCCCTTGTAATATTTGAATAACTAGCTCCAGTGCTATTTCCAATTCTACCTTCAGACAATCAGTGTGATGTTCATACTGGTTAGGTATGTACATAAATACTACAGAAATGCCAATAAATTGATTAAATAAACCATGCAGTAGTAATTTTAATTCATGACACAAATGCCAGACTGATACAGATGGTAAAAACCCCATAAACTCGTGAGAAATAATTAGGCCTGGAGACATCACCCTGCAGTTTTCATATTGGAAAAAGTCACTTCATTACTCTATTGGAAAGGTAATTAATTGGGAATCTTTTATGTCACCATATTCCCTACACAATTAACTGAAACCAACATTCTCTGTGCAGTGAATAGTTCAGAGGTTTGCTCATGTGGCAGAGAGCCTTTCACCTCCAGGTTAATAGCCTGAATTACGAGTAGGTTAGTACAGAGCACTGTTTGGCAGCCTCTAGTAGATGACTCGGTGCTCTCAGTCAGGTTTCTCATTCCTGCTTTCAGCCAAGGAGACAAAGAACTGAATCGAGACTCATCTGTGCATTTCTCAGCACGCTCATGGGGTGGCTTTGGATACTCACTCCTGCAGCCTGTACCATGCCTGTTCGTGATTACACAGAAGACTTCGTTGCTCCAAGTAGTAAGGCTATTAGCATTTTTTTGATACACTGTGCCATTCTCTGCAAATGAAGTATTCTTACACTTCATTCACATTCCTAAGTAAATAATTATTAGGAAAATCATATAATCTTTGCAATTTGGCAGCAAAGACAATTGTATATTCTTTACATGAATTAGTTCAATGGAAAACAAATTTTGATGAAATCTTATACCCCTTATATATAAGGGGTATATATATATATACATGCACACACACACATATACATACATATATATATGCATATATATTATATATATGTGTGTGTGTGTGTGTATATATAAAGTTTGGATACATTTCTCATACAGCCTTTAAGCTGTAACTGAAAACTTTAAGCAGTCCTTGGATGAAAAATGTTACCATTGATACTTTTCTTTATAGCATGGTAGGAAAAGCCAGTCTGATAAATGCTGTTTGGCAAAGCCAGTCTGATAAATGCTGTTTGGCAAATAAATTAACAATAAAAATCTGCATTTTCCTTTGCTGTTTTGCCATTTAACAAACGTGTTCTAGGAGATGAGATTAAAAAGTTTGGAAAGTTATCTCCCTTGGAGCTATCCAATGTTTTAAAGATTCAACAGATATACTGAAGAGAAGAAAATGAGAAGCTTTTCCATCTATACAAAATCCTAATGTGCCAAACTGTTTCCAGTGAATGAACAAAACAGTTTAAAATGCTGACTTTTTATTAGGATTTTCAAAATGTTCTATTAACGCACTGTAATTTTGCACTATTTTGTAAGAAAAGAAAAAAGGAAAAAGAAAAAAGGAAAAAGAAAAAAAAAAAAAAAAAAATAGATGCCAAATGTATAGTTTGTAAAATACTATTTTTCTTATATAAGGTGTCATCACATTGTGAACCTAACTGTGCTATTGCAAACTGTGAAAAATGTGATGTACTGTCGTGACACAGCCTACCAAGGACCATTTCAAACACAGAGATTAGTCACCTGGACTTGTTTATATGAAACATATTCATAAATCTGCACTTTTATACTTATTTTTTGTAAACTATTTTTCCACATTTGCAACACAACTGTTATTTTATATCAAACATTAATTTTGGTTTTAAATATTATTTGGATAGGTGGGTGGGTGTCTTAAATGTGCCAGAGATTCAAAACTGTAGCAAAGATAATTCAGAAACTACTCTTTGCCAAACTGTAATGCAACTGAAATCGAAGACATGTTGTTGAACAAGCAAACACACTGTCAATAAGCAGTAGTTTCTGTTCCATGATAATGATGATAACGTTGCATTTACTTGGATAAATGTCTGGTAGTAACAAGATGCATTTCCCTTCCGTCTCTCTATATGTTGGGGAAATGAAACTGGGTGCCATAGCTGAATGTCGTAGATATTCAGCCACTCACACCACGTGCCATGGACTTGACCTCTGAAATATATTGATGAGAATTAGGAGAAAAAACCCTAAGTTGATTATCCAGATTCAAACCCACTGTCTGTGGTGGGTCATGTGAAAAAGGGACAGTTGATGCACACAGGACTGGTACGATCTCCATAAAGAAAGTAAGTTCTGTGTGTAGAAACATGGGACCACATTTCCTCAAAGAAAGATCAGGACCAAAGTCCCTTGCTTGAGTACTTGAGCTTACACATACAGCACTGAGTGGGATCTGATAGGAACCCTTGCTTCATGGTCTCAGCTAATGATATTCCTTGTACTGACAACTAAATATTTTATGTATTTTATATAGTGTATACATATAAGGCATAAATTCATGTGTAGAAATGGTAACCATGGAAAATTGAATTTTAATAAAAATAATGAAAACCATTCTTACATGCAGGCACATTTTAAGATGCCATCTTAAAAGGAGATATTGTAAAAAGCTGTATTTTTTATTTATTAGTGATTGTATGTTTTGCCCCATGATCTAGACATTTTATAACAGGGATTCTACTGAACTGTTTCTTTGTTCCCTTTGAACAGTATCATCACCCTGAGATGCATCTGAAAAATGTAGAGGTTCAACCACTGACGTCTCTCAGTATTTTTTTTTAATTTGATGGTGGTGTTAAACTTTCTTCTGATTACCTATAGCTATCTTCAGAGTTTTCAAAACAATTTGACTGCAGTCAGAAGACACCTACTGTATGAAACTACAGGTAACTGTAACTGTTTCAAGGACTTTCATCATTTATGTGAAATTAATATTTCAGAACTCTGATTCCAAGATGGGTAGCAAGCAGCTCACTGACTTTTATTTATTGAGCACTGGGATTCTCCCCAAAGGAAAAACACTGAATTATGTAAATAATAGTGCTCTATATAAGCCTAACAAATTATTGTAATAGGTATATTTAAAATAAAAAGAGGACATTCTAAGTGTACTATAGTCTTTGATCATTATTTCACAGGTCTACTGTCATTTTTTTTCTTCTTGCATTAGTTCTCATCAGAAGTCTGATCTGAAGGTTGTTGCCAGTCATCCCCATGACTTCGGGCTGAGATCTCACAAACACAGTGTTAGGGTGTTTTTAAGCTGTTACACATTAAATTCTTGTAAGTGTTCAGTGTCAGGCTGAATTCATATTTGGCTGTCACATGAACTTGCTGTGTACAGCAAGCAGCACAGCTGTACCCGCATGGTACTACAGCTGAGGTTACTTTGCCTTGCTTTTAGCAACATAACTAAGCAGCTGTCTGAGCATTTGTTTATTTTTTTGCGAATTTACAAGATATTTGCTACTGGAAAATGGGCTTTGTTAGGTCTATGTAATCTTACAAAAAAAAATCTTTAAAAGTTCTCAGAGGAGTAGAGTAGCAATTTATATGCTCATATTTCATTGCTTTATCTACTGTACAAATAACCTACACTTGCAGAACCTAACTGCATTTAAAATAGCAAATGGATAAGAATGGTGTCAGTTTTATTTTTACATATATATGCAGAAGAATTGAAATAGCTACCACCAAAATAAATGTAATAAATAATGCAGTATTCCTGATAGAACAGAATATTTGGCTTCAGTGATCGCAAAGTTTATCCAAGACAGAATATTACATCTGGCTACTTTGCATCTTGAGGAATTGTTTGGGGTCATCAAAAGTCCTCTCCCTTTCTATCAGACAGGCCAGTGTGCTTTCCTCCTGAGCCAATAAAACTTAGCTAATTTGGACACCTCAGTGAAAAGTTTATTTACTTTATGCTATTTTCTCAAACAATACGTATCATCTTGAACTCATCCTTGACAGGTACAGAGACAGACCAAATTTTTAATAGTACATGTGAACGGAGTCCCTGCCACATTTCATTCATTTTCCCTCTCTCGTTCGTCCTTGCATTCAAATGCCAGAGCAAAAAGACAATTTAGTTCGGAACATATAAATTCTGTCTTTAAACCAGATTTTTTTCTGAAATAATGATCCATTTCTCCTTCCTCCCACTTACAAACTCCCCATGGATATGTCAGCCTACTGGACACAAAGCCTTGTGTGCTTGGAAAGCCAGGTCTCTGCCCCTAAACATCAGAAACAGCCTACCTAATGATCTGCTTCTTGAAAGCACTTAATAAAAGTGGTCACGTATGGAAGGTGTGCGGGTGTCTAGCACTGCCAGAAACAGGGGGGCTATTACAGATGATGAAACCACATCTGTGGGTGATAAGGCAGCTGTGTGCACAACTTCCTCATGTGGCAAAACAAGCAGTGAGCCCCACATGAGCTTTTGCACAGGCTGGTCCTTCAGCACAAACTAGTTCATTGAAGCAAATATGAAGCCAGTGTGAGTCTGAGAGCAGGCTAGCACCTCTCAGCAAAGCTAATGGAGAAGGTAAGACAGACAAACAGATTTGCTGCTTCTGGGTCCACTAGCTGGCTGCATCCCAGCTCACAACACCACGAAGTATCCCATGTCAATTCTCACACTGACTAAAACAGCAGCTTCCTTTCAAGAAATATATTGTCTCAATATATATTTTAATTCCAATATACTATTTGGATAGGATAACAAGTCTCTAGGCAAAAAAAACCCCCTGCCTTTAACTTCAGGTACTTCAGAGAAGATATCTACATGTGGGTGTGTAGAGGTAGAATGTGTGTCTAAGTTCCCACTATGTGTAAAGGAGTCACAAGTTTAAAAAGTAAATTGAGTTTGAGAACAACTCGGTTCACATACTCAGAGTGTCTTCATCTTTAATCCTGCCTAAGATGACATTAAAAAAAAAACATACAAACCAGCAGCTCAATGAGAATTGCTATTGCAATTGATTTTGATGTATAACGAATCAGAAAAAGTAAAGAAAACAAAACTGCTGGTGTTAAAAGGTGAAAAATTATCAGGTTTCATTTTTTCAGTCCATTTAGGTTTTTGTGATGATATTACTGACACTTTTATGAAAGATCAAAACCACTCTCAAAATTTTTGCCCTTAATCATAAATTTTATATTTCAGTAGTAGCTAAAACAATATTAAGATTAATTTGGGAAATTGCATACAAATTTCCACACTGCTTTTGAGATGTTTCTTTTTGCCAAAGGAGGTTATTTTTCGGTTACAGAATTCCTGAATGAGGAAAATGTTATCAATCAACTGCATTTTCATTCTTCTCTTGGCTTCTGTCATCTGAATTCTTTCAAGTGTGAAGAACACATACTCAGTGGGACGTGGTTAATCAAAATGGAAGTTGTTGCAAAAGGTTTCAAAATAATTTCTATATAGTCATAGACTTGTTGCTATACCACAATCATGTTATTCCTGCGATATAAGCAATCATCTAATAGTTGATTGCCATCTTTCAGACACATGCTCTCAAGTTTATGTTTTCAAGCTGCACAGTCTTGTTAATAGCACCATTACACTTCCTGGCATTTGTTGACATCATGTCCACCTTATGTCCTCTTGGTTTCCTCAGCCATATCATTCCTTCTCCTTCAACACCAACTTTTCACATTCTCTGTCAGTATTTTGACATAAGAAAAAAATCATCTATTTCTGGCTAGAATGATTGAAGACTGTAACCTTGAACTAGTGAGCCCTACACCCCCCTACACCACTGCCCCTTCACTGTAACTAAACTAGATTTAATTCACTGATAAGTGCACTAAAATGAAATGTAACAAGGTACATGGGCAATCAGGTACTTTTTAATTAGTTCTGCTTGTCAACCAAATATATTGTAATGCAATCAACCAGATATGTCAATTACATCCAGGGTGGTGGGTTTAACCTTGAAACCTTTTATTCCAATATATCTCCAATCTGCCATACAATTATACCCTACTCGTCCCAGACTTGAGCTCAACAACTGCAAGCAATACTGAGGGGGCACACCAATAGCAGAGGATAACCATTTAGCCAGTTGTTAGCTGAGATTCCCCAATGAATAGGAAAAAATGGCCAGATACAGCCAGACATACCACATAATTTGCTGCAGCGATATCTGCCTGCACAGGCTCAGCTCATGTCCAGCGGGGTTTATCAGCTCTGTCTCAGCACAGCCTTCACCTACCCTCCTGGCTTCTGGCTAGCACTGAGCACCATATGGACCCTCAGAGCTCTCCAGTGCCCTGGAAAAGCTGCCTAGCAATAATAAAGTGCAGATGACCCTCCAAGCATTCCCGGGAGCTGGACAGAACTGCCTGGAGAGCAGGATTGAGCCTATAGGTCACCCACTGGCCATAAAAGATCTAGGTCAACAAGAGAGTGTGTTCAAAAGTGCAGCTTGCTTTGTCTCTGTCCTTTTTCATGTCTTTCATGTTGGATGTCTGAAAAATTCTTTTATGTTCCGTTCGTTTGATATTCAAAAGCATCTTCTTTCTCACTAGCTCTGAAGGCAATGGCACTTAATATTATCACTCAAAACCTCTTACAAAAACTACAGAACCAAAACCTTAATCTTTGTAGTGATTTTGCTTGTCTCTCCTGCATTACATTTTAGTTCGTTTTCAAGATGAATGCTTTTCACAGATAAAACATATTGTATATCGAGACAGAGCCCATTTACCTTTTTTTGTAAAGCTCAAATAAGTATTTACAAATGAAAGCATGGTTCACGAGCTCTGTCTTATCAGCAAAAATATGCATGAGTGTGCATCATAATGATAATAATTCTCACTGCTTCCAACGATATTTAACCAAGGAGATCAAAGAGTTAGTCAAATAAATCTGACCCCTCAGCATTTATAAAAATGTTTTTCCTTGATGATGTAAATTGTGGACTTGAATGGTTTTATACACTTAAGTAAAGCATCTGCACAAGTGCTTGCAGAATTAGGGCCTTTACTTCCCAGACAAACTGATGCCTTCCTCCACGCTAAAAAACTGAGGCAAAGTTTATGAATGACATGCTACACTTCAGCTAGCTGTGATGTCTGCCTAGCCCAGTGCAGTTGTGAACAGAATGAACTAGGTCAGCAGTGGTACGGCATAGCTGAAGAGTAATATAAGCAACCATCTGCACTGTCCTATTAGGTGAGCAAGCTCACTTTGAGTCTTTGCAAGGGATCTGCTAGACCTTTCTGCCCAGAAAATCTCTAGAATCCTCCCTGAAAGTTAGTTAGAAACAGGCCTTAGGCAGTTTTCTAAATTATCTATGTAATGAAACCTATGACAGAGTTACCTGGGAGCATCTCTCTGTGGTGGATATTAATGCACACCTGTATGAAGAAGTTGACTATACAGGTAACCATATCATCAATAAAGAAGTTTCAGATGCTCTTCTCTTAAATTCTCAGCAGTCATTTTAAGAAATCTACAACTTGTCTTCAGTGAAACATGTAGAAGTTTTGGAAAACATTTAATGCTAATAACCTTACTGAAGAAGTAGATGTCTTCCCCAAACACTTTTCAACTCTGTAGTCTTCTGTCTTTTGTCTACAGTTGCTGCCAAACTGATAGCTAAGATTTAAGACTGGACTGGAAAGGATGCATTGTAAGGCCAGAACACCCAGAACTAGCAATTCTCAGCAAACCTGAGCATAGTCTTCATACTTCAGCTTAAAATTATTTAAGAAGCTGTTTGGCTTCTCAAATCTCAGTAGTTAAACTATTGCTTCTCACAGAAGCCCATCTCATCTCTTGACAGCACTGCTCTTCAGTTAAAGAGGGAAGAAGCTCTTTCCTCCCTCCCTCAAGCTTACCCTCGTGATTTGTTTTCATAGTGTTGCAACCTGTCTCCATTTTTACTTTGCTCTTCCTTTTACCTTTCATCTCATGGGTCTGCCATGCCGTGATAATCCTTAGCTGTGAAGAGGAATTTATCCTTCCTGAATCTGACTAGACAGTATTTTAGATGCTTGGCAGTAGCAGCTTCAGTAACACTTCTCTAAAATGATTGATTTCCACCTGCTTCCCAAAGAGACCTTTATTAGTGACGTCTCAGGTCTTACAGCAATTTCTCAGTATTCTCTTGATACCTGATTTCTGCGGTTTGAGGGCATTTCCCAGTTACATTCCTTAACTGTTTCTCAGTCCCTTATTCCCTCTACAGGAGAATTCCCTTCATTCATTTAACAGCTCAGCACCCTAATGTTATCTAAAAGCCTTACATAACTTTTGTTTTCCTAATTAACATATTAACATAATATAATTGAAATTGCTTGTGAAGTCCAGAAACATTAATTTCAAGGCATTGTTGATTGCATTGTTCTAATCCTTCCAGTAGTATCTCCACTGTATGATACTACACCCCCCAAGACAGAAGAATACATGATTAGTAAGCTTTGTTATCTCTTCTGAAGTTAATTACTTCTGTGGCTTTTGCTTCACAATGCATTCTGGTTTACAAAAGTTTCTCAAAACATCCCTCTCTACTACCATTTTTAACCCAGATGACATGCTGCTCTTTCTCCCTCTATTTACTAAACATAACAAAGCCTCTCTACAGCATCCTTCTGTGAAGTTCATCACCAGCCCCATCCTCTTAATAGACATTTAGTTCTTTTAAGCTCCTTTAGCAGAGGAAGTAATGAAGCCTAGTTTTATGAATTCAGGTCTTGTAGTTCGATTCTTTAGCACATAATAAGGCATGATGTCTGATTAAAGCTTTCCTCACAATCCAGACACTCATAATAGCTCTCTCTTATGGATTCCCTGATGTCTCTGGAGAGTTGCATTCGTAAATCAGGTTTTCTTTCAGAAGGAAGCCTTTATAGGTCTATTTGAACTTTCTAGTTGCTCATTTTTATGAGCATTGTGTGAACATATTATCTTTGCATCTACAAAGACTCTGTAAAATTGGCTCATATGCTGATACGTTATGAAGACAGAAAGAGACAGCCAAAAGGGGAAACACAGAGGTGAACAGAGATGGAAAGAAAGTCATCACTTAGGCCTCATATCCTTAGGAAGCGTCTAAAATACTTTATTTTGATACATATCTCCTTCCAATATGCAGCAGGATAAATATGTACATTCTTAGAGAAACACAAGTCCAACCTTTCACTTTCTGTGGAAAAACATGGCAGAAAAGCCAGCCTCTCTGCTGAAACAACTGCTGCTTCACTTTTAATCCAATTTAAAACTTTGTCCTCCTTCCTCATACTGTCTTGATTTTGTAAGAATCACATTAAGTTCCTTCCTCTTAGTATTTCTCTCCTTGGCTCACCTACAAAGAATATATTTCCCAAGCGTCCAGATAATTTTTTAAGCATGAGAATGACATCTAAGAGTTTTTGCTAAAGAAAACCATTTCCCAACTGTTCATTCAAACACAAGCTGCTCACAAGTAAGCATGCAGCCAAACAGCCATTAAAAAATAATTTTTAGGCAGCCTATGATACTGCACATTCGGACATCTGCTTGTGTCTGCTCTTGGAGACAGACCATGGGAATAGATAGACCCCTTAGTCTAACCCAGTTTGATCTTCCTATGTCCTAACACAGAAGTGCCATGATGAGCTTTCCATGACAGCTTCTAAAAACTGACTCCCGCATGCCAGAGCTTTTCATTCATTGGAGACCAATGGCAGCACCACATTCCCTGGCCAGCTTCTAAAATCTCTTTCTTAGATACCCAACAGTCGGTGTGTGCTTTTCAGGCAGCCCCAGTGGCATACAACTCCTTCAGTCAGCCTCGGATATGGCAGCAGGTGTCAGGCTATCTAACAGCATCATTTCTCTCAAAGCTAGCCCGTACTGTGAGCTAATTGAAAGCTTATCTGGCTCTACCTACATCAGCTCACAGAAGTGCTAAGCAACATACTGCCAGGGATGCGCAAGCCAGCACACACCTCAGAGGCAGCAGCTGTAGATAAAGCTATCTCACCACTGCTGTCAGCACCGTGACATCGCATGTGGAATCACAAGCAGACCTTTTGGTACCATATTTCTCTCTAAAATATAGATGTGTTTCCCTTAACTAGTTCCAGAGCCAGCATTAACCTCTGGTAGCAACATACAGATACCTCAGTCCTCTCTGATGAACATAAAAAGACTTGTCCTTGTTTGGAGTGTGCACTCCTACATCTTTTGGCTTTCCTTGCCTGTGAGTGGGGAATGCTCAAATCTCTCTGAAATATGTCTTTGGTGAAACTATGGGCCAAACACTTAAAGAAGGACACAGGCAGTGGGAATTAGCTCTATAAGGTCACTTTTCCCAACATATCACAGCCTTTGTAATCTGATGTATAGTGTTATATTGTTGGAGTGATCTTTGGTACCTTTCATGCCTCAGGCCAGCTGCTGCACTTCCAATACATTTCAGGAGTCATCTCAAGCCTTGAGGCACTTAGTATGAGACTGTTCTGTTCTGTTCTGGAGGATCAGCTTGACCAGTGTACAGACTGGCTAGTCCCAGAGAATAGTCACAGACATGTTTCACTTGTAAAATGTAGTTAAAGGTAAGTACGGGTTTAAGCATTTAATACTATGTACTCATTTAAATTCCTGAACCAAGTCTTTTTCATGAACTAAAAGAGTATCACATCCCACCACCTGCAAAAAGGCATTGTCATGTTCTCTGGGGATAGTAATCATGTTACACTGAAAGAGCTATAAACTCATTTAAGAAAAATCTTTCACTGTTACAGTTCAGTGCCTGGTCAATTTGGCAGCATTCTGACAATTCACACTCCTGTATTTGCTGTGAATTTACCCCCTTTTTAGTGGCAATTTCTTCTTAATGAAAACAAAGCTTTACAACCAGTATTACATAAAATGTGAACTTAATTTATGTCTAAATTTTGTCCTGTTTCATCACCTTCCCTTCCTTGATTACTATGGAAGTCCTCCTGCAGAGTTCAACTGCATAAGAGTAAATTCAATCTTCTTCCGATATTTGGAGAGTAGATAGCTCTTGATTAAAGAGTTCATTCGTTATACCCCACCACACAATATCTATTCAGGCTTAGAATTTTTTCATCCTCAAAAAGGATAGTTTCCATATCATTGTAATAGAAGGCAAGATTCTGTTCCTATTTCAAATTATGGGCTGTATAGAACAGGAACTGATACAACGAAAGGAGTAGAAGAAATTCTACTCCTCTAATAAAATCTGCTGAAATTCCTTGAATCTGGGGAAACATTTTTTAATCTGTCAGATGAAGACTGAATATACTTATAAAAGCATAGGAAAAGGATGCACCATGGCAGGTCAGATGCCCTGCATGGAAGGATTTTAATGAATCAGATAAAATTTTGCATGTTTGCAAACATAACTGAAGGCAAGTTCAGAGCCATTCCAGATTCACCTAGTATTTTACATGCTGCACTTCACTATTGAAAAGGCAGTTAGGAAATTAATTCACTAGCTATGTAAAGGTGCTTTAAAAATGGCATACCTTTAGAGAAAAATCCTGAACACTACAGATAACAATAGTATTGTAAAAATGTAAGATAGACTGCTTTGTTTTGCCTGCTTGGAGTTTTGAGTGAGGAATGTGAAACCTAGTAGATCTTAACATCTGAAAGTTACCCACACAAGAAAATTCAGTAATTCTATGTTTCTGCCCCACTATTATTTCCATCTGTTCTAATTTTAACAATACAAACAACAACAAGAAGAAAACAAAGTCAGAGACACAAAAAAAAAAAGTCATTCCTACAAAACTCTTCACTGGCACAACATTCTTCTCAAAGTCACAAAGGGTTATGATTTCATCATCATAACTCAGTAAAAGAAATCTGCATCACAGCATAGCTTCCATATAAATATGAGAGCTGCTTAGAGCAGGCTAGAAGAAGAATTGCTTTTATAAAAAAATCAGGTTATGCTGAGCTGAATTTATGTCCAGTATCCCAAGCTGTTCTGATTCAGCCTCATGTCAGCAAGATGACATCGTCTGATATCTAGCACAGTGTGAATGAAAGACATATATTTTGAGATTTTTATTTAAGCTACTTCTTGTCTCTGCTTCAGATGCCATCTTTCTCCTCACCTTTCTGGCAGAAACCTCAGTACAATGACAAAGCCCTCTTTTATTCTTGGGATAGTAACATTCAATTGTGCCCACATTAGTCATAAACTTCAAGATGATGCTGAGCGTAGGGATGTATTCACTTATCTTTCTTTCTTGAATGGACTGCAGCAAGATCATACCTCCACATAATATTAAACCCTCATACAACTGCAGGGAAGACTGGGTGATAACTGATTATTGTATTTCACATTGCTTACTTTTTCATTTCTCTCAAATTAATCAAGGGCCCTACTGGGTCCTTCTTTTTCTTTTTCTTTCTCTTTTTCTTTTTTTTTCTTTTTCTTTTTATTTTTATTTTTATTTTTATTTTTATTTTTATTTTTATTTTTATTTTTATTTTTATTTTTATTTTTTTCTTTTTCAGAACACCTGGTTCATTCACTGAGGAGTATCACACACTAGATTATCCTGCAATATCACAGGGTCCATGTGGCTTAAAAAACTCTGCTGGAGAAAATCCATTTTTGTGCCCAAATTATATAAATATTGTTTTGCTTAATTTTGTTCTAAAGCTACATCAGCCCATCCTTTAGTCTTAGTTTGCATTTTCTAAGTTCTTTTGTGTTGATTTACGGTTGATATCCACCTACTTATCTATTAAGCATATAATCTATGAGTAGAATTGAATCTGCACATTTATGGGTCCCCTGTTGGAGAAAGCACATAGTTTGGTAGGTATAAATTCTAATTTAATAGACACATAGCAAAAAAAATTCCCTGCCCATCTGTTTCACCCTTTAACTAAATATTTTGGAAGGAAGTAATTCACCTTGGCAAGATCCCACAGTAAATTACTAGTAGAATAAATAAGCTTCCATGTATATCTGTTTGAACTTGCGTTGTCTCTCAAGTTAGGATGATCTATATTCATATCTTTTAAAAAAGATTTCACAGTAAATAAAAAAGACAGCCACTGTTATAACAGACTGGCTGCTCTCACAGATTATGTTATAGAATCAAAAGCATTTTTATCTGAGAGCGAACTTAAAAATGGAATATGATATCTGGAGGTAAACTGATCCTGACTACATCATCTCTGCCCAATGGAAAGCCAGAAATCACCCAGGAAGGACCTTCCCATCCTCCAAAGTGGGGATAAAACTGTTTTCTCTCCTTGAGTAGTTGCCTTGAATCTTCTTCGCTGCAAACTTTCCTCTTGCCTCGGACAGAGCCCAGAGGGTCGTGATTCGTGGAGTGGAATCTGACTGGAGGCCTGTGACTAGCGGTGTTCCCCAGGGCTCGGTGTTGGGTCCAGTCCTGTTTAACATCTTCATTGACGACCTTGATGAGGGAATAGCCTCGACCTTCAGCAAGTACGCCGATGACACAAAGCTGGGAGGAGTGGCTGACACGCAGGAACACTGCGCTGCCATCCAGCGAGACCTGGACAGGCTGGAGAGCTGGGCAGTAAGAAACCAGATGAGGTTCAACAAAAGCAAGTGTAAAGTCTTGCACCTGGGAAGGAACAACCGTTTCTATCAGTACAGGCTGGGGGATGACCTGCTGGAGAAGAGCTCTGTGGAGAAGGACCTGGGGGTCCTGGTGGATGACAGGTTGGCCATGAGCCAGCAGTGTGCCTCGGTGGCTAAGAGAGCCAATGGGATCCTGGGGTGCATCCGGAGGAGTGTAGCCAGCAGGTCAAGGGAGGTGATCCTCCCGCTCTACTCTGCCCTGGTCAGGCCCCACCTGGAGTATTGAGTCCAGTTCTGGGCTCCCTGCTATAAAAAGGACAGGGATCTCCTGGAGAGAGTCCAGAGAAGGGCTACGAAGATGATAAAGGGCCTGGAGCATCTCCCCTATGAGGAAAGGCTGAGAAGATTGGGACTGTTCAGCCTTGAGAAGAGGGAACCTTGACTAAGAGGGGACCTAATTAATGTTTACAATTATCTTAAGCAAGGGATGCAGGGGGAATCAGCCAGCCCCTTTTCAGTGGTCTGTGGAGACAGGACAAGGGGCAATGGCTGCAAGTTGGAGCATAGGAAGTTCCGCACCAACATGCGGAGAAACTTTTTCACAGTGAGGGTGACAGAGCACTGGAATAGGCTGCCCAGGGAGGTGGTGGAGTCTCCTTCTCTGGAGATATTCAAGACCCGTCTAGATGCCTATCTCAGTGAAATGTCCTAGGGAGCCTGCTTCGGCAGGGGGTTGGACCCGATGATCTCTCGAGGTCCCTTCCAACCCCTACAATTCTATGATTCTATGATAACTATGAAGACTATCCTTATACTAACATTTTAGTAGCCACAGCCTGCTGCCATGTTCCCATCTGTTCTCTTTTCTAGATTAAATAAGCCAAACTGCTTCAGAAGTGGATTTTTCTTTCATTTCAGTGGTTTTTCTCTAGTTTTTTTACAGATCCCTCTTTTTTAAAACGTGTTCCCCGAGTTCCAGTTTTTCACCATCACTTAGCAGAGGAAGCAATTGTTTCCTTTATGCACTATTCTTCCTAATATGTCACAGAATGAGATGCACTTTTTATGTTATAACATACCAGCAGGGATTCATGTTTCATTTGTCATCTGCTACAAATCTCACAGCCTTCTCTGCAGTATCTCTGACAACTCAGTTATTACTCATTTTGTACTTAGAACTTTGAATTTTTTCCTTCCTAAATGTTGGACTCTACACTTGAGTTTAGTGAATTTTGTCCCCTGGATTTTTGATCATTTCTTCAAATTATCAAGAACCTTTGAATTCTCATCATTCTGATTCCTCCAAAGTGCTTTTAAACCATCCAGCTTGGCATTATGTCGAATTTTAATAAGCTTATTCTTTATTCCTTTTTCCAGATCATTAATGAGGTTATTTTAACAGCATCAGAAAAAGGCTAAGGATCCCAACCTGAACTGTCTGTCCTCCCAGACTAAATATCCCATTCTCTATCTTGTGTTTCCATATTGCTTGATGTGGTGAAGGCTTGACAATTAAATATGCATTGCATCACAGTGTGAAATTAACAAGCTGTGCCACAAAACTTAGCAGCTAGGACAGACAAAAATTAATGCAATCCGGCCTCTTCGCTTTCATTATTATTTATTGCTGTGTTATTAAATTCAGCAGATTTTCGCTGATAAAATTCAAATGCAGTTAAAACTGGAGAGCTAGTATCATGACTTGCTCTTTGAAGTTATTTGTATGATAATACGGTGAGCTGGACTGGATGCTGTATTCATCATGTACATTCATCAAAGGATCCATCCTGTGAGCTGATGAATATTCTGGCCCTGATTCAACCCAGGAGCTGTAGCTATGAATTTAGCAACTCTGTGTGGTGGGAGGGGTGAAACAGAATTGACACCCACACCTCTCAGTTTGCTCTGGGAAAGAAAGCATTACAGCTAAGGAAGCACATAGGCCTAAACCCAAAGTTTTTTCAAAAGTGCATTTGCCACAGAAATAGGAAGAATGTTGAGTAGCTGCAAGTACACAAAGTAACACAGAACTATCTCTCCTAATGTCCCACCGTGTGGCAAGGGAACACTTTGACCTACCAAGTCCTCAGTACTGTGGAGTTATAAAGCACAGCTGTAGCTAAAGAGAAAGCACCTCTTCCTGCAGCACTACTTGCATAGGAAAAGAGGCATGACTATAGACTAGGAACACACAAACTGCAATGTCAAAGCAGCGAAACGTTGAGACAGGAAAGTTTATGAGCTGCTCATTGCTGGTTTAGGAGAACTATAAGCAGAAGGAAGCAACACTGGGGAATTGGTATTTATGGGGTAAAAGACAGGAGTAAAAATGATTAAAAGTTACAGAACCTGGGCAGGTTCAAACAGAGGTATGTAACAGGGAAATATAAACCAACTGAAACCTTTTTTAGAAATGAAAGTTTGTGACCCATAAAATTCACTGTCTTCAAATTATTAGTTCAGCAAGGGGGGAGGGGGGAAGAGTAATTAAGTAAAAGAAACAAACAAATAGTTCAAGAATAAAAATAACAGTTTGTTTTGTGTTGTCCACACAGAACTCTTGTATTTTTATAAAACTATTTCCATTGCTCTTAAAGGAATAAATATTAATGGGGTTTTACTGTACTCAACATTTCTAAGGTTATTTAAAAATCAACTATTACTAAAAATAAAAGATCTTCACAAAATTTATATGTCATAAACAATGCAAACACTCAACAGCTGCATAGATGTGACCAACCCTGAAGGGATCACTTTTTCTGAGACTGTTACAACTTTCCTGTTATCCAAAGCAAGAAGTTAACTTTTCTAGCCCATCTTGAGTTATGTTATCTGATGTGAATTTGACTGCCTCTCATCTGAACAGCCAGCAAAAAAGTTGGCTGGAAATATCATTGTATAAACTGATTTGACTGGGCAAAAAAAAAAAAAAGATTAAATAATTAAGTTGCCTCCCATCTGAAATGATTTGTTAGGAAGGAACCCACTAGATTTTTTGTAAAGTTGCTTCATCTTACCTAATTTTTGGTGTCTAAAGGCTGGGCATGCAGCTTTACAAGTAGGTTCTGTCACCTAGGCCTTTCAAATACTCCTTTCAAATACAACCAAGGAATGATTAATAAGATACATATTTTAGATATGTAGGATGAAAATATACTTGAAGATGCTTATTTCTCTCCCCTGACTGTAAATGAAGTTTAGATGAATGGCTAAAAGTCTTAAGTATATAAATTCTGGGCAGTTAAATTAGATGAAGCAAATCCTACCTTAGAAGTCCAGCATGAAATACTATCATTTTGTTTTGCACAGACTTTTCAGTGGTAAATGATCAAAGAACTGTTGTAGTGTGCAGAGAGGATTAATGAGAGGAAGGGGAGGGAAAGGGATTATGATGCGAGTGAAACACAGAGTAAATTGGAGAGGAAGATTTTCTGGGGGAATGTTAATTTTCTGGAGCAAGGGATAAAATCAAGATGCAAACAGCTTTCTGCTTGTTCACTTTAAAGGGTAAAAGTGAAATGACTAGTTGTACCTAAGGGCTATTTGGAAACTAAGGGAACTCCAAATTACCATTATAACATTTAAGATGAGGCTTCAGTCTGAGAAGATATTGCCAAATTAAGCATTTTAGGTATGTTTCACCTTGACATTGTATCGTGTCTTCTAAGTCAAATGGGTCTAGGGTTTCACTTTGTATCTCACACTGACAAAAGCAGTGTGGGGTTTGAAAGTCAAAGTATATTATTCCTAATTATAGTTCAGTAACTGCCAAAAGGCATTGTGTTAACTAAAGTACACTGCTTCTGGTGAATGGAACCAGTGAAGTACTTCTTCCAAGACCTTCACCAACTTTTAGAGCACTGACTTCTCTCCTTCCTATATCATCAGTGATAAAAGTCAACTCGTTATTATCCAACTTCTGTGTATATGTTCTTGTCAGTAACCACTGAGTTTTCAGAACCTGCATTCAGATAAATGAACAGTGATGAAAAAGAAACCTAACCATCTTTCCATACCATTTCTGTGAGGGAAAGTCATAGAATCATAGAATCGCCTGGGTTGGAAGAGACCCTTTAGATCACCAAGTCCAACCACAGCCTAACCCTGACTAGTCTACCTCTAGATCATGTCCTTAAGGATTTTGTCTATACGCCTTTTAAATACCTCCAGGGATGGTGATTCCACCACCTACTGGGCAGTCTGTTCCAATGTTGTTTTGCTTTGCTGCATTGTTTTCATATCGACCTTATCTTTAAACAATATTTCAGATATAAAGCTCAATGGGTGCAAATCTATCCAGAATTTGGACATTTCCTCCAGACATATAAAAATACAAACAGCTGCAAGCCATACAGAGCATTTCCAGTCTGAAGAGCAGTTTAAAAAGTATGAGTGATAACATCCTTCATATGGCATATAAGGCAGTAAGCATACTGCAGTTAATTTTTGTATGCTTCCCTTTTGAAATATGAAGCACTCTTCCTGCAGAAAGATGGTTTCCATTTTATTCCTTGTGCTCTGAAGTCTGTGTAAAACTATGGTGTCTGATGGGCTCTTGACTTTTATTTGTTCTTGTTGTTTTCTCTTTAAGTTTAAATAAAGGTGGGGAAATGGGGAAAGCCTGTATATGGGAAAACATAATTCCAACTATGTTAAAATAAATAATGCTATAATACCTATTTAATTCTATTGGTGAAAGGAATTAGTTACAGCTGCTTCTAAATTAAATGATTTTTGCTTTAGCAGCATTTAAAATGTATTGTTCTTTTAAAGGTGGATTTATGAATAAAACATCAGAGTTCCAAAACCAGCCTAGCTTTGCTGTGTTGTGAATGGAAGGCAAAAATAACAAATTAATCAGTGTATTAGAATTTCACCTGATGTTTTTATGGGCAGAAGCATTACAGTTCGCTTGCCATCTGAATCACCTTAAGTGTAAGGGTAGCCTTCAGAATGACATTTGTAGTTGTGAATTGGCCTGATTTAACTCCTAGATTTCAGTTTAAAGTAGAGTGACTTTTCATGGTCCCATTTAATGTCAAAAATTGTACAATCGGATTGCTAGGAGGGCAAGTGATTGTTACTGTAAATTAGAAATTACAAAAACACAGCACCAGTGCTCTTTCAAAAGAATTACTAACCCTAGACACAGAGCAGAATTAAGGTTAATATGGAGTTTCTTTTCTTTTCCCTTCCTGGAAGACAGGAAGACATTGTGGCTTCTATTTATTTGATCTTTGAGAAGCCTGAGTGCCCTTAGCTTTGATTCACTTCAAGATGAAACATAGACATCCAACAGCTCACAAGGTGAAATTCTCCCTATCAGGTGGAAATAAATCTCTCCATCACTGTGCTACATGTATGCCTGTGAGGATGGGAAGAGGTGCAATAAGCTCAGGATTTCTGGACTCTAGAGAAAGGACATGGAGCCAATATGAGGTACAAAAGCCCACTTCACAGAGCCCCCTTGTATAGTAATGCAGAGACCACCAGGTCTGCACCCACATTCCGAAACCCCATGGGAAAGTCCAAACAAGTTAAAAGGAAAGGCTAATTCAAACAGAAAACAAGGCCTCATTTGATATTATTTTTCTGGTTCAGTGTGACCTGCAGTCATTACCAGTTGTTGCTTTTCATTTCACTTTCAGTACCCACACATATACATCCTAAGGTGCTGCTTCCTGCTTATAAATATTGAGCCTGCAACTAGTCCTATCTACCCTCAAGCACCTAATATTATTAAATTTAACAATGCATATATTACAAGAAATGAATGTATGGTCTAAACAAAGTCCCACGACGCAGTTCCCCAGCTTATATATATTACAACATATACATTGTCTAAACAGATCTCCTGTCTACACAGGATTTTACTTAAGAGATTAATTCCTGCACTTTGCAGTGTGTGATGAAAAGTCAAGCCACAGAAAGCATTCAGATTTTCTTTGCAAATGCTCCTTTTAAGCGCTGGTAGGAAACTCCAGGGAGATGCAGAGTGAAATAACTCCCAATTCTGAAAACACCATCACAGCTAATTGGAAAGTTGTGTATTGGAACGATATGGATCATTTCCATCTCATGCCTCAGCTTTCTCTTCAGGTATAGTCACCATAGAGGTGTACATACCTACGAAAGCTGTGGTGAGGTGCCTCCTCTCTGCTACAGCCACATCGGATAGTGCAATCTTGCAGCAGGAGAGTCACTGGGCAGACCCTGCTCTGAATTAGAGCCAGATTCAGATTTCAGCTCCCAGGTGAGAGGCCCAAGTATGCTGCCATTCAGGATGTGCCTGGAGATGATGGGAACAGTGGTGAGTCAGGATCCTATCCCTAAAGTCCATATTCTCACATAACATTTCTGCTCACCAAAACACGAGTCAGCCACAGACTCCTCTTATTCACTCCTCCCATTGAGCAATGTCTTAATTCCCTGACAAAACTTCATCCCTTTGTCCTCAGATTCTCCATCCTTTTCTGAAATAGTGTGTACTGTGTCTTTTGTGGCAGAGGACCTCAGGGTTTCTATCTGATTTTCATGCACTCCTTTTGTCAGCAAGGGACTTCTGTGATGGAGAATTTCAAGGCCAAACAGAGAAGGAAGAGAAGGAGGAACTGCCAGACCACCTCAAATATGAGAAGCTTTTTTTCCCCTTCCTGTTCTAATTCCTATTTCGTCACAGAGAAGAGATCAAACATGAGAAGAGTAACAACAGAAGATTACTGTGTTCGGTAAAGGGAATGCCTCCACATCAAGCAAAAAAATAATGAATGCATTAGAAAAACAATGGGGAAGTTAACATAGGCACTGGAGGCAGAAGGCAGAATGCTTTTACCTGGTAGCTAGTTTTTACCTCACATTTCCAGGGATTTGTTTTTGCCAAATATAGCCCAGTTCCTCCAAGGCTTGGTCCCATATCCAGGAATGCAAACTAATAGGAAAAGCTTAATTTAATCACATAAGGAAAATTTATAACCAAAACCAGCTGCCTGCATTCACCACTATGGTGCTAGTTTTGCAAACATTTTATGTTTAGACTGTGTTGTATATGCAAGCAGATAGTTCATTTAATTTGGGTCCATTAAATGTTTCAAAGTTAAGCAGATGCTTAATTGCAATATTCATAGAACAGCAACAATGCCTGAAGTTAATGGTCCCTGACAGTTTTTTATTATAATCCTTACTTTATATGAGTTTTTTCCTTCCGATACATGATTTATAGCTGGTGGTTTCTTATAAAGGTGGCAATTTATAGATTATAAAGCCAAACTGTTCTATCCTGTTTCTTCAAGTAATGAGTAAACTAGGCCAAAGAAGTGTTAGGTACATAGAGCAAAGAATTTCATTTGACTTGTCAAAAAGCTCTTTGTCTTCCTGGCCACCTAACTCAGAGTGCAGGTATGTTTTGTGGCACCTTTCTCAGCCACGACCCGTCATTGTCCAGCTGTGGGAAAGCACATCAGGAATCTTCTCCCACTCAGTAGTACAAACTTTCCATTCACAGAAACCATGGTCAAGCAGCTGTATAGGGATGGTTTGTGGCTGTCTCCTTTTCCAACAGGGAGTGAGGTTATAGCTTGGGTGTGCATCTGCTCTTCAGAGCTGCAAACCTGCCTCAGACCTCACCGTATTCACATAATGCAGCACCAGTTGTTGTGGTAAGTGAGAGAAGTGGAGTTCCTCAGGCATAGCCTGTCTCTTTTTCCCCAACCACATTTCATGCCATCTTGGTTTTTAAAAGGTTTTGTGAAACGTCAATGTATTGCATCATTGTGTTAATGATAATGCAAAAATTAAACCACACCAATTCTGATTTCAGAATCTAAGCAGCCTAATACTTAATGACTTATAAGCTTTGACATTTCATAGGTCTTCTGGGACACTTATGAAATACCCATTTTCATTTGCAAAACTCAGCTGAATATTTTACTGCTAATCTGCATTAACATTTGGTACTGTTTGAAGGTTTCCTCAAAGGATTTCAAAGGATTTCTGGTAGGCTGCACATATAATTCTTTCTCCCCCATCCTTGTGTTTTATAGCCGTAGTATGGATAGGCTGCTTACAACCAATGAAAGGTTTACACTGAAGGGCATAGTCTTCATAAAAAGTAATGAGCTAAAATTCAGAATTCCTTACTGGATAGAATCAAGTGCCTATAGCCCTGCGTAATTACTCCAATGCAAGATATTAAGCCAAGCCTTCTAAGCGCTCTATCTTGTAGCAGCTGCTAAATGATTAATATCGCATTGGTAGATTTCACAGGAGAATCTGCTGAATAAAAGAAGGTTCAGTGTAAATTTAAAGTTTAAATTCCACACAATTTGTTTTAGAATCAACATACTATATTGCATATTTCATGGTTCCAAGAGGAGTGCAGCATTCATTAAGAAAATACAGATGGTCTTCAGATAGCTAACAAGATTTCACACTCATTCCATTTCTCCCTGCTGTGAAACCTAGAGAGAAAATAACAGTAACAATGAACTCACTATGGCTGAACCTCAAGGCTCATTTCTGCCAAAATATTATAAAAATCCCAAACTGGTGTCAGCAGTCAAATTCCACCAAGTTTAACAGATCTAAGCTATTTACAGCACTTTGAAATGCATCCCTCTTTTCTCCAACAGTGTTTTTTCTCACTTTAGGAAAATCCAGCATTTTTCAAGCCTGAGACTGTCAATTTCTGACAAGCTCTGAATAGCCAGCAGCATGCAGTTGTACTGCCCCAGGAGCACAGCAATCTGAATCTTGAGACTAAGAGAGTGAGAATTCAATCCTGGGTGGTTGTCTTGTTTTGGGAGAAAGCAACCAAATCAGCACATTAGTCACAGCGACTCTTCCTTCCCCTTCCATCAGATGCCCTATGCTAATGCAGTGTGGAGAGGAGAGAAGCGTGAAGAGATGAGGCCTTGGGCATCAAAGAGTCCAACCCCCTCTGCTGCACTTTTCTGCACAGCAAGAACTAATGGTGCCCAAAATCTGCATTCAGCATATTAATATCCTAAAGATTTTATAGAAAACAACAGATAACAAGCATGTTTTGCTGGTCTGAATCCACTCAGGAATAATTGATCTCTCTGACAGTTGTTCTTGGCTAAAGTATAAGGATTTCAGGATTTCTTCCTACATGATTTCTGCCTGCAGTAAGAGAGTATCAGATGAATGATGCAAATATGAACACTGAAAAACAAACAATGGACTATTCATCAGGATTTACACCAGGAAGTCAGTTTTACCTTCACCTGACACTCTTAAAAGTGTTCTGCCATCTGCCTCCAGTGTCTGTGTTAACTTCCCCATTGTTATTCTAATGCATTCATTATTTTTCTGCTGGAGTGTCTATGAAAAAGAACAAATACAGGCACAGAGAAGCACAAATACGTGGATGCATTACACACGCATACAAAGACAGATATATAAATTTTGATTCCATGTTGCTGCCCAAAAAGACCTTCCACATTAAAACAATTGGGATGTTTACAAAAATTAAAAATAATACAAAGCTTATATCTATCTTGTATTCATGCAGTAGGATGCAGCACTGGACCTACATACAAGCACTCCACAATTATACGAATATACTGGCTTAAGGTTACTGTTTCTCAAATACAGTTTGGTCCTATTCTTGCTCTCACAGCTGGGAGTTAGCCATTATTCAAGTTTTCAATGAAGAGCTTGTAATTTGCCTTATTTTGGGATCTGCCGGACGTTTTGCAGACAGCCCTGAGCTTGTTCTGCTTCTACTTAGAGCTGGCTGAATGCAAGCAAGGTCTCATCCAGAAATCACATAGCTTCATTAGACAGCACTTTGCTCTGAGCAAGGCTTACAATATTACTCCAAGGATGGTGCCTTCAGTTTAAAGCTGGCTAGTATCCTGTTGAGTTAAAGCACAGGTGGAACAAATGTCTGTAAAAGTATAAAAATATGTCTGGAAAAGTATGTATAAAAATATTTATAGTCTAAAACTGTAAACCAGAATGTCAGGCTACAGGATTTTACTGATTTTTTTAAATCCTACCTGGGGCTCAAATTTAGGGCTCTAGCTGTCATATGGAGCCTTGCTCATGTGAATGCAGAACTTGTAACGCAGACATTTCCCCACAAAAACAAAAACAAAAATCTATGTATACTTAGTATGTGTTCTACCTGAGTACACTGGCTGTGTCTACATTGCCAGGCTGCCAGGCTGATGGTCACATCTGCATTCATCCATATTCTTTGCCTACAAAAGTGTTCTCTCAGTGGTTTTGCAGGAGATATCTCAGGAGGCAGGAGAATTTCCAAACTATGCCACAGATTTATTTAATACCTGCATGGACTTTGCAGGAATCCACTAATACAGGTGAATGGGTTGGGTAGATAGATTACTATCTGGTCAGTTATGGCAGCTCCCAGCTTCCACTGTAGATTAACATGTAAATCCTGTATTTTTGCCAAGTATTTCTATTTCACTACAATATATACAGGTTTAAAGACTGAAGGCAGACTTCCTAATAACTTGCTATACATTAATTATGATTATTAGGAAGTTTTTATAGAGATACAAAAACCTGCCTTGAAAATAATCTGCTGCAGCATTAATAGAATATATTATAGATAAAACGTGCATACATTTGTGATATTGTTCACATTTTTAGTGGAACTTTATATCTTTAAAGCTTCCTACTCAAATTAAAGCAATTAGACTGATTGGAAGACAGAAGAAACAAACTTACAGTAGCTTCTAAATCGAAATAGTCATAGAATTATTCCTTGGCTACAGTGAATTGCATTTCCTGGCTCTCTTGCTCACTCTCTAACATAGACATGCAACTTAAAAAAAAACCCACAAACTTCATTGATGAAACATGCAAGGTTATTTTATGTCTAAGCACATACATACTGCTTTTGATCATTTTTTGTTGTTTTTTTCTCCCCTAGCTTCTTTTTGAGTGATTAGTTTGGATAACTTGGATGTGAAGACATCTATAAAAATGGTATCTACAAGTCTTAAAACTTCTAAACGTCTTTGAAGCTTCTTTTTTTCCTTTGTCTGGTGTATCAAAACACAGTGTGACCTGAATGATTGACTTTTAGTCTGATCACTCATGTGGGCTTCCAACAGTAATTTTGCTAAAACCTTTAGACCTCATCATGCTACAGTGTAGTCTCCTTACACACTTTGTTCTGATCTAGATGTAAAGAAAAAAAACTTTCAAAGAATAAAACATCCCATCATTTGTAGCCTTGTCAAGCAGTCATGTTGTTAAGACTCTTTCTTTTCTCATCAAGCCGTGGCAGGTATTGTGCCTTTGTTAAAAGGGAACTGAGACCCAGAATGAAACCAGAACTGCCATCGGAGATCTGGTGTTTTAAAGTGAACCTGTCATGAATACTAAATGTAGCTAAATGAAATCACCCTCAGCCTCTCCAGCTTATGAAGAGCTCCACTTACGTAGCAAAATACTTACATATGCTCAACAGGTCTTACTGGCTTTTTCAATCATTTCTCTTTCCACTCAAAATACACAATCTTCTTATTGAAGTAAAAGTTCTTCTGAAATCCACCACATTCTAAAAAGTAAGTAGTTTAATCTTAATAAATCCAGATAAAGCAGTGCATCCTTGTCTTCCAATCCATCATTAACTCAACTTGGGGAAATTACCCTATGAATAATGGCATAGAAGTTGTCTAAAATAAAGCAAGTAAAGTCAACAAATTTTTCAAGAGGAACTTTACATTACTGCAATGCACAGTGATTTAAAAAAATGTAACAGTTATTATAACATATCATACTTCTTAATCTAGCTGTTATGTTCTTGGATAGCTCAATTAGTTCATCTAATATTAGATTTACTAATATCCCCTATTCCGCTAATAGTGCTTGCACAATTTGTTATTAGAAAACCTGAAATAATTACCACACAAAATGTTTGCATAAATACCTTCCTGGTTTCACAGCTCTTTAGCATAAAAAGCTTATTGAACTGCAGGATACTTTGACCGTATTCTAGGAAGGCAATGAGGTTGAAGATCTTTCATATATCTGTCAATAAATAAAAAAGATATTAACCTCTTTTGTGGAAGCCATTATTTCTGCTGTGATATCGTCTATGAATTTTTATTAGGGCAGCAATGTTATTTGCACTAGATTAAAAATGCTATGTGCCTCATGTCACTAATCATCTTTAATTATAATTGACTAAATAAATATGAAGTTTGTATAAACATAGCACTAAACATCTGGATTAAAAAGCCAACATTGTACAAAATTTAAGGCTTCTGATAACGAACATATGATTTACACATCTAATTCATTCTCCCTCAGTTTTACATGTCCATGAATCTCACATACCACATGTGCTAAGTTACATTCTAACTTTTTTGTATCCACATAACTCACATTGTCCAATGTAAATAGACTGTAGCTTGAAATAATTACGTTCAAGATGCTGTAGTATTAGTCTGTTCATCACTACCTTGTTTTTTGTCAAGAGCACAGAAATTGAAACTGAGCAGTCCTGAAATTGCTCAGAATGACTCACAACAGTGTGCAAGTAAATTATATTACCCCTATCTACAGAAATGGGGGGGAGTGATATCTACAGTATCTGTTATTGTTTATGAAATGTTTCAAAGATGAAAGGTATGTCTTGTGCTGACTCCTTCTGCTATGCCATAAAAGTGGTTTACATTTTCTTTTCATGGAGCAGTATGTCCCACACAGACAGAGCTTTGCACATTAAAGTGCTCTGCCAATACAGTACTTAATATCATTATTAGGTTAATAAATGTGTGATGCTGCTGTAAAAAATAAGAACCTAACCTCTGGTAACAAATATCATTCTGAGTGTCACCACATACACGCTCTCCTCTGGTATGAATATTGCTTTCCTCTGTGATTTAATTCTATTGCCATGCTTTCATCAAAGTTTTTAAGAAGCATAAAAATAAGGGTACATAACATTGGTGTCAAGAACATAAAATGAATGTAATTCTGATGTCTTTCAGCTCCAGAAACAGAAGTCTCCAAAAACGCCTTAGGTGAAAAACTTTCTGTGATTCTGTGTAAAAGCTGTCTCTTACGGTGTCTGTGGAAAAGCCATGAGAAGGCTATATAGCATTTTCAAGCACATATTCTTAATTGCAACACATTACACAGCGTAAGACAGTCACAGTACTGGCAGGAGCTGCATCATCTTCTCAGAAATCATCTAGGCTGTGTCGTTGTCCCAGCAGATGGTATTTTTATGACCCACAGTTCCTATGTTCCAGAAGCCTAGATGAGAAAATAGAAACTAAGCAAAACTGGGAATACAATTCTCAATCTGAAGAATTCCAAAAGGCTGTAAGCAAAGTTTCTCAATCTTAATACTAGCCTTAACACTAAGAATTATGGAACTATCCAAGTGTTCTGATTTTTAGAGATACTCTGTAATAGTAATTGCTCTTAAAGTCCAGCTCCATCTGGAAATCCTGCCAGTTTACGTAGATGTCTTAGAAAGTATTAGAGAACACAGGCAAAAGAATTTGAAGGAGAAAAGAGTTGTGTGTTGCTGCAAAACAAGAGCCTGTATAAGAGCCTGAAAAAACACATCAATTCCTGCTGCTCATTTTTTATAAGCCTGTGTTCCAGTGGGTGTTTTCAGCCACATCAATTCTGTATTGTATGGTCATTTTAACGAATGAAGAACAGATCATATCAGATTGTTTCACCTTCACAAGTATGGATTTAATCAATCAAGAATGACAAAATATGTGCCTGCCTTCATTTTCAAATTGTCTTAGACTATATGCTTAATCACATTTCATTTTTTAACTGATCATTTGAAATTGGGATATACGCTTTAAAATCTTTCCTTTTTCTACTATTCAAAGATGAGGAACTGAGATGTGATAAACAGCAAAAGACTTAAAAGTAACAAAGGGTCCATATCTGTTAGTTCATTATTAGTGTATGAATATACTGGTTCATGCTGTACACCATTTGATAAAGGCCTTCCTCTAGACATACAGCGGCACATTCCTACCCTCAGTTCTGCTTTTTGTTCCGCCGTAAATCCACTGCAACTCCTCAGACAGCAAACCCTTTGGATTTGTACCCAAAGGTGGACACCCTAACCAAATATTTCATATGGTCCTCCAAACCTTCACTCAGAAAACAGAACAGTGGACAGCTTCTACCCCTTGATCAGCTTCTGATAAATAGAAAACAGTGAACAAATAATTTCCCAAGCACAAGGACTCGTAAAGAAACTGTCACTCTGATTAATCCCAGTACTTTTTGAGTAAACAAGTGTTTATATTTAAAAGCCACAATGGGATTTCAAAGAATTCTTTCTGTCCCACTCATTGCTCATTGTTAGAGGAAATTGGAAGCCACTTTCTCACTCTACTGATGATTAATGAGTGGCATTTTGGTTTTTTAAACATAACATTCTTCAGTCCAATGCAGAAAGGCAGCAGAAATTAGTGGTTTAATAACTTGGATTTTCAGAGGAGAGAATAATTAAAATTGTGAAAGGCAAAGGAGAGGGCACACAGCAAGCCTTATTTAAACAAATCCCCCACTAAGAGCTAGGAGAGCTTGGGACCACTAGCAGAAAGTAAAATCAATTAATTTTGGCCTAACTTGAGTAAAGTTATTGATTTCATATGAGGATTTGATCCACCATGCTTGTTAGTTGCCAACATGAAAAATGAATCACATTTGACAGGAGGCCGTTGAATGGGGAGATTGCAAGACTCTGAGTTGACAAAGTGAGGGGTGAAAGACACTCTGTATTCATACACACAGAATTGCTTGGGAAGGGTTTTTTTTTCATTCTTTCTTTTTCAAAAAAAAATATGAAATCATGAATATCCATACAAAATTTAGCTTTCTCGCCCAGCACTGTACGTCTTTTCATGCTGTCAGCACAAAAATGATGACTTACCCATGTGTTTATGAATAGATGTCTTCATAAGCTACTCAAAGGATAATGAATAATGCCATTCACATAGTTACTTCCATGTACTACATCCAAACTTGAAAAACTGTTCAATAGATGTGTCCAAGAAAAAGAGACAATTAAGAAAAATACAAGTTAAAAACAGCAAAATGTGAACTACATTAAGGTGGAGCTTCAGGGGTGATATAACTTCTAGCTGACTCTAGAAAATTAAAGTTCTCTCTAACATTTGATTTTGTAGTTATTTAAAGTAGAAGATTTCATATCAAGAGCTGGAATTTCAGTTCCCAAAGACTGAGAGGGTTTAGGAGAAACCAGCCATATCACACAGATCTAGGTCTGAATTTTCTGCGCATCTCATTCTTGTCCTCCAGGAGCTCTTGATGATGTAGATTTCAAAGAGAGGTCCTCTACTGGCTTAGAGGAACAAGCAGTGACAAAATTCTTTGTGTTCCTGCTTTAGGATTCTGGAAGGGTATCCTCCTTGCTCTCTGCTGCCTTGCATTGTGTGCAGTCATCCACATTTCACCTCTGTGGAGCATTATGCAAGTGTCCATATATGCATGGAACATAGTACTTGTAACTAGGTATTAAGTACCAGGGAGCATGAGGAAGTCTTATAAAGTTTCAGACACTGTGTTATAGACTCTTGCACTTTAGCTCATCTGTTTTTATTTGATCCAAATCAATTATTTGCTTTGTGCTGCTATTGTATTAATTTTCAAGGGTTTTGTTTCCAGGCAGAAAAAGTCTTTCTTTGCTATCACCCTAAGTGTTGAATGATTGGATATTATCACCTTGCAAATATCAGTGATACCTGATGGTTTCAGAGTAATTACATAGATGTTCTTACCAAAAACACATTCCCATGGCAATTAAATTTCAGTGACAACTAAAAATAACAGAAACTAGTTTTTCCTCTCAACCCCAAAATTAACCTCTGCTTTCCAATGCCAAGACATGGTAACAGGTCACTACCCAGGGTCTCATCTTCAAAGCAACTATACTGTACCAATATGAATCAAAAATACCCCTCACTTCAAGAAAACAGAGCAGACCCAAGGCACAGGAAAAGCAGGGAGATGCCCTGAGCAGGACACTGCTGAGGAGAATGAGCTGGATACGGCTCACTGCTCACTATAACGATTTAAGGGCCTTGAAAAATCATCTTGTTTTGCTGCTGAAAGGTGAAGGCCACTGCCCTGTGCTCCAATTCCCATAAAAGCTTCAAACTCCATGCTTTGCCACCACCATCCCTCTTGTGGCAACTACACGCCCGTTTCCCCAGGATTTGTCCCTTAGCTACTCATCCATCTCTGTCCTCTTTTCTTCTGTTCCTCTGGCAGGAGTAACCCTGCGTTGGGCAAAACCTGAACCTCCTTTTCAGGGCAGCATATTGTGTTTTGCCAGCACCACTGAACATTGCTGTGCTACTTCTGAGAGGGCACAGAGCCATGAGTTACTCCTGCGTAACACAGCGCTGAATCCTGTCTTGACCTTAAAGTATATTCTGAACCTCCCATCTGCAAGCAGATTAGTTGGGTTTGAGCATATGCTTGATTGCTGCCTTGAGCTAGGCTAGATTAAACCTCTAGGTCTGTCAAAACGGAAATATTTTAAAGACAACATGAAGCAATAATCCAAAATAGGGACACTCAGTGAAATTCCATCAACCACAATATTTTTTTTTTCCTTTTGCATGTAGAAAGTGAACTGGGTCATTCAGCACTGAGTGACTTTTTTTCTTACATGCTTTACCACACACAGCGATTACTACTCTAGATTTAGATCACAGTCACAGGAGGTTGAGTAATTTAATATTTTAAAATTAAAGTGGCTCTTCAAATTAAAGGGGCACAAATACTATTTGAATGTGGTAAATACTGATCATATAATTACATGGTAATTAATTTTCATGTGGTATCCATCTGATTATGAGATGAATATATGATTTTTGTGTCTTCTAAACAGTGCTGCAGCTTGCTAGTTAATTACTTTTAGATCTGCTTAGTGTAATTAGACTGTAATCCACAAAAGTCCGTACATGCTCTGTCATTACTTTGTGTTTACTAATAACAGCATCAAACTGCCTTAGGTCATATCCTGCCCCCTTCCTCTCAGCATCCTGACACCTTGGCACAGGTGCATTTCTTTCACAGAGGAAAAAGGGGTGCACAAATTTGTGAGGATATCTCAGGAGCTCCAGATCTTATATATATAAAGTACAATGTAGTTCAATTCTACTGGGATTTCTTGCTCTGCAGTGTAATGAGATCTCCAAGCTCACTGTAAGAATTTTAATCTTGTGACTTTTGGGTGGATGAAGAGAGGGACAGAATAGTTTTGCATTCATCCAAACCTACTTTTTATCTGAGTCACTTATATTTAAATTGAACAACACTTAACATGCTCTACACTTCCTCCAGGCTTCACATATCACCAGTTCATGAAATTATCTCAGTGACTCAGACAAAGAAGTAGTTAAGTTGAAGAAAAAGAATCCAAATCGCATCAGATGATATTTCCATATCCAAGAGAAAGATCCTCCCACCTGCAGCTGGAAGAGGAGTGAGGGAAGGGCAAGAATGTGCATTTTGTTGTTCTCTGTTCATGCTGGCGTTCAAAATTAGCAGGCTGCTGTTCCAGTGTGACAGATGACAATGATGGGCATTATCCCACATATGATATAAATGGAGAAAAGACATAACAAAACTATAGCAGCTCTATATTACACTTGCACCCTGTGGTTTGAATAGTTGCTTAGGGCACAGTCTGTGTTCATTGTTCTTATTGTGCAAATGTAACTTTTTTCAGGAAGAAAGAAAATGCTGCAAGGCATTTACATTTATATTTGTTTACCATATCCTCTGCACTCATGCTCAGATATGTGACTTAAGCTCCTCACAGTTGTCCACATCTTATCTAGGTCATTGTGCATTACCATGTTTTGGTAATGTTGCTTAAACATGATAAGAAAAGAAAAAAGGGCTAAAAGAAAGCTTAACTAAGCCCTGTAAGACCGTATCAATGGGGTTTGTTTTGTTGGGGTTTTTATTTATTAAATCAAAGGGGTGCAATTCAGGACATTCTAGATCAATATTTTGAAAGCCATGAGATACCTTTCTTGGTGAAAACAAATGCCAAGGGAATGGACTTCCAACAAGCTATGTGAGAGAAATTATTTCCTCTAGAGTCAAGATTCATAAATCATCTTTAAGGCAAATCATCATGACTTGTCTGTGGTGGCAGTTTCAGCATCATAAACCATACATCATTCTAAAACAAATGGCAGCTTCTGATGTCCTTGTTAATGGCATGCTAATACTAGATTTTTCCTCAGATAATGAATTTTCAACATATCCAAACTTACAGCATCAGACTTCAGCAAATCCTTGTTATTATGTTTCATTCGCTAAAGTCAACAGTGTTTTAAAAAGCCTTTTAAAATGTTAATTTATGCACTGGAAGTAAGACATGATTCACCATCTGTCACAGAAGGTCACTGGCTATATTTGGATCCATTAATAAATTCATAGGTTGCAAATGAGTAGAGGTGAGCCACCCCCCGCCGTAGAAGTTGGCCCAAATCTTTGCCTTGTTTCTGGGCCAAACTCATAAAGTTCATTCTGACTCAGATAAATTACACAGGGATGGAAAAGATAAGTTAGTCACTCTGCCTGCAAAACAACCCACCCAGATGGATCACTTGCAGATTGCCGGTCTGGCAGAGACATGCCAAGTAAGCAGGATGACTCCTGACCTACACCTGTGAAGTTCAGCATGATCTTCAAGAGACCCACAGAATTAAAAAACCTCTGAGGACCATTGTGCACATCTCTTCACTTTCTGAGTTTGAAGTCTGAGCTGAAAGGTTCAAAGGTGGCAGCAGTTCTGACCTTTAGTGAGGAATAGACACCACTTATGTCTCTCCCTGCTGTTACCTGATTGCATCGTCGTTAAGTATTTTTGCTTCCTTCTTTGGTTTCTAATTGGTCTGCCTGTTGGAGATATTTACCCCAAAGGGAACTGCTTTCAACCTAGCACTATCTGGCAGCACAAGATGTCTCAGAGCTTGCATTAGTGTGATTTACACATTAGTTTTTTTGTGTGCATTTCTATGGTACTTCTCAAATTCAAGTAATAGAGGTAATCTGGAGATAAGAGAAACTAGAGAATCTCTTCAAAGCCTTATCCATTCTCCTCCATGAGAAAATTGCCAGGGTAGATGTATCCCAGGCGTACAGGCCCAGGAACCCCATTTCTGCTCAGCCTGGAGTTGTCAGACCTTGCCCCAGTAATACCACATGCATATAAGTCTCCACCTCTGTTTCTGTCCCAAACCTCTAGGTGAACCTAGGCTCTGTGTTGTACGTAACTTGCTTCTGAGTCACAGTTGTGTCACCAGTCTTGACTCTGACCCTGTTTCCTCCTGTTCCTGACTGGATTTTCCTGTGGTACCCTGGGCCTAGTTCACTTCTTCCCATGTTGGGGGGCTATTGATGGACCCTTTTACCACCATCCAGCCTTGACCCACCGTGCTCAGACCCTGAGAAATGATTCCCCATCAGTGAGGACACTGCCTTGGTTGATGTCACCCTCAGCTCCTTGAACTGTTCCTCATCACACCCTGACACCAACAAGATAAAACAGAGTTTTATGTATATATTCCTTGTTTTTACTTTAAAAAGGTTTATTTTGGATTTATTCATTGTCAGAAACAGGGACTTCTAAGTCTAAAGGCACAAGCTATCAGTCTGAGAAGGATTCAATATAGTTAACAGTGCACAAAAGCACAAAAGAGGATTTATATATATTTCAAATGATGATTCTTTCCCTCCTGGAAAGAAAATTCACAATTTGATGAAAGCTTTAGCTTCACAGTAGTCCATTATTTTGGAAGAACTGTGCCCCAAAGCCAAGGAGCCCAATAGCTGGACCTCATCAGGTAAGTAAACTGGCAAAAACTCTGACAAATTTCCAGCTGAAACATTTAGATTTAACAAAAATAGCATGTAATGTCAAAAAACTTCCATCTGATCCTTATCTTGGTTTGGCTCTTTTTTCAACTGTTTGCCACAAATACAAGAGGCAAACATCACACTAAACCCATAATCTGTCCATAAAGGATAGTTTCTGGGTCAGAAATGGAAAAAAACCCTGCCATAAGATGCAAAGGAGTAATGAACATGCTGTCTGAGGGAAAAAGGAAGAAAGAAAACAGAGGGGAGTGAGACAGGCTCCCAGTAGTGCTAATGATTCCATATGAAAAACTACATGTGCTCACCTTGTATGGAAAATGTTAGGTGAATCTTTCTAGTTTATATTAAACTATCACATTTTGAAGCTTTAAAATTTTGATTTCTTTGTCCCTGGAGTTACAGATACTCATCTGTTTAAACATCTGGAAAGCTGTCTTCAAGAAAACTTAAACAGAATCCAGATGAAGGCACATAACTTGAGATGAATATGTTAGGGATAAGGAATCATCTCACCATTCTGCTTCCTTTGATCATGAATGGCAAATCAAATTTGGTTCTTTAGAGTTAATTTCACAAGGTTCATACCTTAAAAAATAAGGTTCTTTAGTTCATCCCATGCTTGACACTATAGTGAGAATAGTACTAGGGTATCTTATTAAATATATACCTGAAAACTCTATTGAATTCAGAGTTATTGGCAAAGAAAAATTCAATAAAAAGACAAACTAAAAATCTGCAAAACATCAAACACTTCAGCTTAAAAGAGAATGAGCCAACATATTCTTTGTTGCTCTTAATCATCATTTTGCCTTGTCAATCTTTAATGGCAATCTGTCACTAGCAATATTCAGCATAGAAGAACATGCCACATGCTTGTATGTGAGTCTGACTGTGCACATGCATATATAAGCAAGTGTAGGCAGGTATCTCCTCCGTACCCTCCTCCCACACACACACCCCACACAGACACAGAGGTAATATGAAGTCGTTTGATAAGACTATAAACAGAGATAGTGGCATTTTCACTTTCTTCCCAAGAAAGAGTGGGAGAGATTCGGCATCAGAAGTCTCTCTCACTGTGCTTTGTCTTTCAGTGAAAGTCTACCAAAGAATGAAGAAATTATACTTTCATCCACTTTTCATTTGCCTTTTTCGCACAGCATGCTTTGCAACCTGGACTAGCCCATCCTCATATTTCTCATCTTTAGGCAGGTATTGTCAGTTCCTTCCTGTCAAAGCTCTCATGATAATCATCACACTGCTATTAGGGTTATTCCAGTCTTAATGATCAGTCTGTAAGACTAGGTTTTATCTTTGCATCAAGATTCATCAATTTTTCAGCTCCATTTTCAGAGGAAAAGAGGTTTATGTGATCTTATCTTCTAGTGTTGATCTGTGTATCTAACTACTCTTTCTGAGAAGAAATTTCTCCTAATTTCTAACCTGAATCTCCCCTGGTGCAACCTACAACCATTCCCTCTTGTCCTATTGCTACTAATCTGCAAGAAAAGGCTGACCCCCAGCTCACCACAACCTCTTTTCAGGTAGTTGTAGAGAGCAATAAGATCTCCCCTGAGCCTCCTCTTCCCAAGACTGAACAGTCCCTGTTCCCTTAGCCGCTCCTCAGAAGACTTGAACTCCAGACCCTTCACCAGTTTTGTTGCCCTTCAATGGACGCACTTCAAGGCCTCGATGTCTTTCTTGTAGTGAGGGGGCCAAAACTGAACACAGTATTCGAGGCGGGGCCTCACCAAAGCTGAGTACAGGGAGATGATCACCTCCCTGGTCCTGCTGGCTACACTATTCCTGATGCAAGCCAGGATGCCTTTGGCCTTCTTGGCCACCTGGGCACACTGCTGGGTCATGTTCAGGCCAGTGTCAACCAACAGCCCCAGATCCTTTTCCTCAGTGCAGCTTTTCATCCACCTTGCCCCAAGCCCATAGCATTGCCTGGGGTTGTTATGACTAAAGTGCAGAACCTGGCTCTTCACCATGTTGAACTTCATCCCATAGGCATCTACCCATCGATTCAACCTGTCCAGGTAAGTTTCTGACAGGGAATCTGTCACCAGCAAAAGAGAATGAATTTTCTTAGGGAACTGTAGCAATTTAGCACGTACATAAGCAAAGAGATGTGAGAGATTGTAGCCATTCTCTTTGTGGTAATAAAACGTTTATATTTGCCAGCTGCTGCAACAGGAATTTCAGACCATGAATTCTGCAAAAACCAAGGATTCTACAGCAAAATTCAAGCCCAGACTGCTTTATGAAGATACAGAAGACACAAAATAAAGAAGTGGATAGAAGATATGCATGTGAGTTCACCACTTATTCCTTCAAGAGCTAACATTTCCTGGCTAGTACTAATCAAACAATGCAAAAAAACATATTTGTGAGTAATGTATCTTAGAAAATAGAAATAAAATTGGATATTACGTTGCATTACAGTTAATTTTTTTATATGTGCAAGCAAGGGCTTAGCTATGGAGTATGCAGGTCTTGTGTGAGAATTATGGGCTGGAAAAGCCTCAGCAGAAAGGCAGGGAGAGGTCAGAGACAGCTGAAGAAAAACGGGACTTGGTTCATTCTCCATACCAGCATGCAATGACATTTTGTAAGGAGGACTATGACTGGCTTTCCATCATGTGTCAACTTCCCTGCCGATTCAGTCTTTATTGGTGTCAAAATCTCATTGTTCAGGCTGACAGACAACTGAACATGACTCTAAAGGGTTGGCACAATGGTTTCAAGTGCAGTTCCAGTTGATTTAAATCAGTGAGTTGCAGCACCCCTGATTCCCCAACCTGTTGTCTCCCCAAACCTTGCACTGGCATTCATGAAACCAGTGAGCTGTCTAACCCAGTGTTTATACAGGCATGTATTATGGAGGCAAACCAGCTATATAGTCAGCTTTCCCCACAGCTTCCACAGCACCAGCCGCACCAGAGGAGAACCTGGAAACTGAATGACTGTTGGCAGAAGATGGGACCTTGGTACCCTACTACAGCCAGTTTAAATTCTGATGGAAGCAGCTCCTGAGAGAATGTCTGTTGTGGTTGTGCATAGTTGAGTACTGAGAAAGAGAGAGAGGGGCCAGAGGCTGCAGAAAATGGCTGCTAGAATCTTCTGCAAGCCTGCTGATAGCGCCTCTGAGAATCACATATAGGAGAGAAAGACTCCACCAGAACATGGAGTGCCAAGAAGACCGCAATTTTGGCCCATTAAGGGCATTGGGATGTATATTTGCATAGAAATGTAAGCAGTTGACAGACACAAAAGGCTGTGAAGGCTGGGGGAGGAGGCGCCCATGTGCCAGAGAAGAGAGTCGCCCCTGCAGCCCACGGAGGAGAGGACCCACGGAGGAGGCAGAGACCCGACCTGCCCGGTGAAGAGGCTCCATGCTGAATGAAGCTGGTGGAGACATAGAGAAGATGCCGTGACTTACATTGGGATGAGCCCCTGCCAGCACAAGCGACCTACAGAGATGAGCCAAACAGGTTTGCTGGAGGAGGCATCATAGCCCCGTGGAGGGCTGGGACTGAGAGACATTGTGATTTATTGCTGCCTGCCATAGCAGAGATGAAGCCCGGTGGGAAGAGATTTGCCTTGGAGAAAGTTCGTGGAGGACTGGCTCTTATGGGTGAGATCCTACGGTGCAGCAGGGAGAGGCTGTGTGGAATGAATGCCCCCATCCCGGCCGAGAAGGAAACCATCTTGCAAGGGGCTGACCGAAGCCCCCATCTCCTAGTCCCTGCCCCCCCGTCCTGTGCTGCGAGCAGAAGGGGGAAGAAAGGAGCAAAATCATGGCTGAAAGGGAAGTCTGCTTTAGAATGGAGGGGTGGGGGGAAGGTGTTACCGAGACCCCCATTTTCCCCAGTCCCTGCCCCTCCTGGGCTGCGACCGGGAGGGAAGAAGGGAGCAAACTTCTAACTAAAGCCTGCTAAGGAGGGAGTGGTGGGGGGAAAAGTGTTTGCCTGGTTTGCATTTGTTTCAAGATTGTTGGTTGCACTCCTGACTGGTTTTTTCACTGTTTCTCTTAAGCGTAGTGTAATAAATTAGATACCTTTCTCTTCTGCAGTCTGTGTTGAGTCTGTTTTGCCCGCATCATTAACAAGTTTGTCTCTTGAGCCGCCCAATTATATTTTTTCTCCCCTATCCAACTAAGAAGGGGAGTAATATACTGATTTTGGTGGGCATCTGGACTTTGGCCAGGGCTGAAACACCACAATGTCTCAACACAGCTAAATGTGACAGAGGAAAAGAATATACAACATTCAAGGGCAATATTAGGTATACAAGCAGTTATGCTAAGCAGTGTTCATGTCTATGGATCATGCTAGGAGAAAAATTGCTTTTCATCACAGATTTTTTTTTTTAATGGATGTGTTATTCTTTCCTGTTGTTCACATAGACATGGTCCTCATGGTTGCACAACTGAGTTCTTTCCCTAAAAAACCTGCAATAGCTAGCAGTTTCTCTGTGCTCTGTCTGCACAAGCACAAGGTCTGGATAAAGGAGTGGCACTCTTTGATTGCCGGTCACACTCAGAGGTACAGTAAAAAAGGGTTTTCTTCCATTTAAATGGAACCTCCTGTGTTTCAGTTTGTACCCATTGCCTCTGGTCCTGTCACTGAGCACCACTGAGAGCAGTCTGGCTTTGCCTTCTTACACAGTCCCATTAGGTATTTATACACATTGCTAGATCTCCTTTCCTCAATCTGAATAACCTCATCTCTTGTCAGCCTGTCCACACTGTAAAGGTGCTTCAAACTCTTTAGCATTTTCATGGCCCTTTGCTGGACTCTTTCCCGTCTGTCCCTTGTACTGGAGTGTCAACACCTGGAGCCAGCACTCCAGATGTGGGTAACCAGTGTTGAGTAGAGGGAAAGGACTGCCTTCCTCAACCTGCAGGCAATGCAGGGGCTATTGGCCCTCTTAGCTACAAGGGCACATTGTTGTCTCATGTTGAAGCTGTTGTGCACCAGGATCCCCAGATCCTTTTCTGCAGATCTGCCTTCCAGCTGGTCAGCCTCCAGCATAAACCAGGGCATGGGGTTGTACCTCCCATGAAGGACTTCACATTTCCCATCAAAGCATTAGCATATAAAGGAATATTAGACATGAAAATCCCACTTCTTAAGGTTGCATTATGTATCTCAGAATATTAAAGGCTGGAGCTGTCTGACCACGAGCAGATAATTTTCATACTGTTAAACAGGTATAGAGTTAAGTCTTTTCATGGGTCAGGGTTTCTCAACTCTTACAAAAAATTGCCAAGAAGAAGAAGTTAGAAGAAATTAGTAACATATTGCCTGTCCAGATGTGAAAAAGCACCAGTTTAGCTACACAGGTGAAAAATGTGAGAATAAGTGCAAATCAAAAATATAATTTTCTATTTCTTGATAATTTCAATTTCCAGGAGATCCCCTTTAACAGAGCTACATGAAAAAATTACTAACATTTTCCTGTTGCACTTTCCCAGAGTAAAAGATAGAAGCAGAACCAAAGACTTGGTTCTCTGAGACAGTGAGTGCTCTGAACCCCCACTAAAATGAGCTTTTTAATAGATGGAGTCCCAATTGTTTTACATAAAATACCAAAGGCAGCAGCCTAAGGCACCTTGCTTTCCATATGGAAAGGCACCAACAGGACACTGCAGGAATGTGGCATACAGGAATTCACATGGTGGTGTGTTGTTTGGGTTGAGTGGTTTTTTTCAAGCTGAGGGTATGCACTCCCACTCCTTAAAGATATCTGCAGGCAGTTGCATTGTGAGGGGGTTTTTTTGGAGGGGAGCTTTAATTTCAACTCTATTTCAATCTGTGGTGCTTGATTTAGGATTGATATATCAAGAGCTCAGTGCCATAGAGATGTGTAGTGTGCATAGACTGCTAAGATAATATAGATGGGATAAGACACCTTGAAGGCTTTTCACTTTTATGTTGATGCTTTTACGATGAGCCTTGGATACTCAACTCTTGGCGCCTGAGACAGCAGCTGCTGAGCAACTGTCATCCTCTGGCAGCTGGTGTGAAAGGTCTCAGGTTTAATCAGCCTTTTAAAATGACAGCCATGAGAAAGTTGTTCGTAACCATGGGGACCCCTTGCAGTATGGTGTTCCTGTCACGAAGTCCACTCCTCTTTCCCTCCCTCCTCCCCCTGTAATACCTAGACATTGACTAGGACACCCTGCAAAACACTTCCTGCCTCACCTTGGAGAACTGCAAAATGAACTGGGATAAATTTATACAGCAAATTTCTAAGTGCTGTCCCAGAAGCCCGAGTAAAACTTTTCCAGTTCTTTCCACATCATGACTAACATGAAGACAGAACAGGTAGGTCTGAGCATGGTGGCATCCTGTGGTTCTATATGCCCTGTCCTTGAGTGAGCCAACATGTCCTGGAAAAGAGAATTTTGGTAAAAGCTTTTCCCACAGTAAATTCCCACTCCTTCTCCCAAACAGATCTTTTGGTGACTTCATTGAAGTTTATCTTTGGTTTCATCTTTTCCTTTAACAGACAACTACTCTGGTTCATTTCCTTCTTACCTTTTTTTTTTCATGAAAATTATAGGAAACAAATATATTTCAGACCTTTATATGTCTGTCAAATATAGTTAAAATTGGCCACAGAGATTACTTTTTATTTTTTTGTGGGGGAGGCCAAGAGCAGCTGAGAAGTCAGCATTTTCTGTATGGAAACTGGATAGAAAGATCTAAAAATACATAATATTCTCAGGAACTCTAAAGCTTTACATATGATGGAACTAACTTTTTTTTAAGTAAAACTATGAAAAAAATCCAAATGCTCCAATTTCCATATGAAAACACAATTTCTTTTATTTGATGCCTGGAAAAAAAAGGCATGTTAATTTTAAAGGGGTTTTTTCCCCCTTTCTTAAGCAAAACCATATAAATCTACTTTTGTTAGATACCTTTATCCTTTTAAATTAAGGGCTGATCCTGCAGTCAAAACTGCAAATTGCAGTCCAGTTAGAAAACCAGAACTGTAGACTGCACAAGTGTTGAGCTTTTTAATCTCTGCTGTGTCACACTCTAGTTCATGTTTCTATTCATTAAACAGGAGCTGTTAATGTTATTTGTTGACAGCAAGAGTTATCATTATTTGACAGTCATTATCCTGCAGTAAGGCTTTTCAGACCTTTTTGGACCCTTTCTCTGTGATTATGCTGTACTAAATTCTTCTGTTTGCAGTACCTCATTTATCATTTCAATTGGGAATTACCACAGAAGCCCAATTTCCCACTAAGAGTTACTGGTTAGGAAGCAAAAGAGAGTAGTAGGTTTGAATTAAGTTCGGTCTGCCATATTACAAATAGGAAAAAAATAATTACATTCTCCACCTTGACTGGTAATTTCCCTTAACAGTGTTTCAAATGTGGCTGTGTTGCTTTCACTGACCAAAGGATTTTTGTAAAGGGAAGAAGGAAAGGAAAAATACACATGTCCCTGATGCCGGTGAAATTCATCACTTAAGTAGTAGGAGGAAGGCAATGGAAAAAAACCTGAAAGATTTAGTGGGGTGATGGAAAAGGAGGGAATAAGATGATCTAAGGGAGTCTGTGAGTCAGGTGGCCCTTTCAGTGGGATTTTGAGGCCATTGGACTATCACATTATACAGCTAAAATAATATATGCAAAAGTTTGAATTTCTAATCCTTTGGAAAAACATCGACCTTCTCATTCCAAATCAGTGTCAAAATATTGAGGTTTTTTTCTCATCAAGAAGTTCAGAAAAACTCTGATTCAAAAATAGCTAAATATTGTGTTATGAGTCACTATGACATTAAATTGGATTATCTGCCATCCCACATGGTCTCACAGGAGCTGTATCATCACCAGCTCATAATCTACTTCATAAGCAGTGCTCAGTGTCAGGACTTCATCTTTCGTGATGTACTGACACTTCTGAATCTTCACATGTTTCAATCAAAAGGCTAGTATATGGCATCATGAGAGTTATAATCCATCTGGGGAACATAGATTACAGACTGTCTAGAGGCAGGACTCTAAGCACCTAATCTACAGATGTTATGAAGTTTCAGTGGCAGGAGGAAATCCGGGTTAATGCTGAACTGAAGATAACATTTTGAATTTGGAAAAAAAGGACTGTTAAAGTATTCCTAATGGATTTTTTCTTTTTTCTTTTCTTTTCTTTTCTTTTCTTTTCTTTTCTTTTCTTTTCTTTTCTTTTCTTTTCTTTTCTTTTCTTTTCTTTTCTTTTCTTTTTTTTTTCAAATCACCAACATAAAAACCTGGTTTTATAGAGAATTTATGTTGTGCAGAATTTGGTCTCCTCTACCTAAAAGAAAAAAAGCCAAAAAATTTCTTGGCCATGATGGAGACTAGGAGATAAAATGAAAGAACTTGCTCCTTGTGTAGTTGTGGAGGGTCTTTACATGAGCCACTGCCTCAGAAAGGCAGGACAGTGTTAAAATCTGGACTAATAAAAGTAATCAGATGGCAGGGTGCAATGCAACATGGATGGAGTATTCTGATGCTTGATAACTGTAGCTGGAAAGATCCATTTCAGGCTAGATTACTACCTCATTTAAAGCAGCTAATTCACTTGAGCAATCAAGGTGAATATCTAAGCTATACAGAATCACATCAGCAGAGAACTATTACATATGAAAGCATAATAAAACTGAGGGAATGTTGAGAACCAAGGGTTGTGGAGTTGTTGCTTTATGCTTTATCTGCACTTGGAAAAGAGACACAGATAATCTTTCGATCAGTCCAATATGAAAACTGGAGATGAGAGATCTTTTTCTGCCTTTACTTTTTCAACAGCAGAGTTCATTCTCAAAAATGAGATGATTCCTGGAAAACTTTGTGCAACACTCTAATTATAAAAAATTAAACTTTACAGGACATTTTTCTTGCTCATGTGTTTGTGGTTTTTTTTTTTTTTTTTTTGTTTAAAAAATATGGAAAAGGACATGAGAGTCATGTCTCTCTCGTTGCAGTGCATTCTGTTCATAGCAATTTCATCCTCTACTGCATCATGCTTCGTATTTGATGTAATAAAATAACTCATCATTTCTTAATCATGCTCCTTGCCTTTGCTGTTATGTAAAGGTGACAAGATGCAGGTGAAAAAAGAATTAAAGGGTAAGAGTACATTTAATGTCTGTGTGGCTAGAAGGAAAATAGCTCTTGTCAAACAAATAAGATTTCAAGATTTCGTTTTGGCTGAGATACAGATTTGACTGATGAAGATAACTGCAGCAGTATAATTGAATAGTTAAGTATTGACGTCTAAAATTCTGATTAAAAATTAGCCATCTGTATGATCAGTGAATTAAGAATCATCCAACTAAAAAGCCCTCAAAAGTCAGCAGAAATCATCATTTAGATTACTGAAGACTTTCCTATCTCCAACAATTGTGATATAAAAAGCATTTAGAGGTAGAAACTGTTACAAAATTAGACAGACTTCCAGAGAGGATGTTGTCCCTCTCACCCAGTGAGTATTTAGATATATATAGATATAGATATATAAAGCAAAAAAGAGGTACTGAGACACTTTAAAGTGACTGGTGTGTGGTAATCTGGGTTGAAATCCAAACTTTAGGCTGCATCAAGAAAAAGAGAAATATGCACTTGGAGTTTCCTAATTCCTAAGAGGTGTATTTCTAATTATTCTGGAAGGAAATTCTGTTAACTTTCATTTTCATTGCACACTCCTGAATCTGAGAAATCTCTCTGCAAAATTGTCATCAAACCCAGAACAATCTACAAAAGATTATTAATTTGAACGTACTGATACAGTCCAGTGAAAAAGATCTTTAAAAATAACCTGCCTAGACCTATTTCTATAGAAGTCCTGCAGGGTCTGACAATACAGCTGACACTAATCACCATCTTCTTCAGTGGTATGGAAATAACATCAACCCACTGCTAATAAAATCTTATCAAGTGATGCAAAGTGGAATGCTCAATAATGAAGAAACATCATCACACTCTGTAAATTACTCAGTAAACCGAGTCCATTCAGGCAGGATATGTTACACTAAAATGTGTAGGAGGTGCAATGTGTATAGCATGGAGGGAGGGACTATTTTGTGGACACAGCAACTGAAAAGTTTAGGATTTCCACTGCCTGAGTCAACTGTTGCAGTAGAGGGTGCATCCCAATCCTGTTCAGATGGCAGGTGACTGTTTCAGGCTCTATATGTGTTTCTGAATTATATCGATTACTAAAGATCACTCAATTCTAACAGAAAAACCCAGCCACATTCAAACTGGAAAAAAGTCTTACTTTAGAAACAACCTAAACACCAAGGAAATGGTAAATTCGTCTTCCCTCATATCTTCAAGAGAAATAATGTTTCAGTCCAACAATTTTCAAAGTTTTCTCATGTAACATTGCTACCATTCTCCTGATCTTAACTTGGTTTGCAATCTGTAGATTGAGAACCACTGACATGGCTAAAACCAAGTTATTAGCCTACAACATTTCCAGCAAAATGAAATTCATTAGTTTATAAAATACAGAAGATTTTATGAGGTTCAGATCTTTGAAGTATATCAGACATTTCAATATACCATGTGCTTCAGCAGTGAGTTCGAGTGACAAATGTAGCACATCAGGCTTCTCCACTGAATAGGGACTTTCCCATTACTGATACATGTAATTCTGCCATACCCCACCATCCTTACATTATGGATCAGTTTTATGACAGAATAAAAATTCTCTCCAAACTAGCATGCAGTTCCACAGGCTCCAAGCACTGAGGAACCCTGGCTTTTCATGAACCTCTGTCACAGACTTTGGTATGTAAAGAAATACTAACTTCATCTGGAAATTCAATCTCTTTCTCACATGGTGTGTCCAGTGGCTCCACTGGGTGAGCTCCCAGAGGTGCCTTTGCCTCAGGTATCACATATCCAAAGTACTTTTCCTTCACTTATCCAGATATTTTCATGAAACTGGAGAATTAGCCTGTAGGCTAGTCAAGCAAATTCAAGCCTGTCATTTGCCCCTCACTTTTAGGTACCCAGTGATGCTATTTAAGTGCTTTAGCACAATAGCCACTGAACGGGAAGAAGTGGGTGTTTCCGTAGGGTTTTAGAAGCACTTATTGTCCTACTAACTTTCATGCCTAAACTGTGGTTGTCAAGATCTCTCCTCAGAGTGATCCCCAAAGGCACCTACTCCTCTGCCTTAACTCTACAGGGAATTTAGCCAGCTGCTTTAAGAGCGCTTCATTGCTAGGAGTGAAAAGATAAACACATACTGAGTCTTCAGTTGCGGCTTGACTCTGAATGCTAGTCACGATCAACTGTATAAAAAATTATCAGAGAAGAGCAAAATCTCAAAGGCCATAATAGCACACAATCATAGAAAGCATATTGAACATAAAATGTTTGATTTTTGTCTGTTATTTTTATCTCTAGAAGAAAAGATTCAGCATATTTTAAGGTAGCTGGCATCCAATTTTTTTTAACAAATTTCTATTGCAAGGAAATTTGAATTAAAAGTTTTTTCCAAAGTTTAGCAGTTTTATTATATAAAATTCCTACTGATATCTTCACTTATCCAGAGAACAGTGCTTTATAGGTATCAACATCGCATTTTTCTGAGGTAATATTAACTCTCACCATTATCTCTGAGATGATGTTGGAGCTGGCTGAACTATCCAGAAAGTAAGTATCTAGCTGATCACCAGACTGGTTTTCAATATGTCAGTAGAATCACCGGCAGCAAAGTCTGTGCACTGAGAACATGTATATCTACTAGACATGCACTTCTCTGCATTAAAAAGCTCCACATTTTCAGTTAGTGTACATTGAGAGTTTTTTTACCCTTGGGCTACAGGCAGTTTAGGATTTGACTTGGATTTGTTTCCCTCCCCTCCTCTGGTGTAGCCCAGAGAATACTCCTTTCTCTTCCTGACTTTTTTGTTGCTCTTTCTGAGGGTTATTTTCTCTATTATTCTATCTTTGTGTTATTTCTTGTCTTCCTTTAGCTTGATACACTTGTTCCAAACTGACGGCTATTTTACTTCAGTGCTCTCTCTGAAATTCAGTAGGAGACATTTTATAGAGATGAAGCTGCTCCTCTCATAAATCTCCCTGGTAAGCTGGATTCACACACTCCACAAAAGATTCAGCCTTTGATTACGGATTCTTTTCTCTAAAATCATATGGGAATGGAAAAATTCTTAACTGTGCAAGTTTTTGGAACATCTTTTGATCTGCATTTTTTTGTCTCAGAACTCATCAAATTGCTCTCTCCTGTGTTCAGAGACTATTTCTAACAATGGTGTCCCATTTATTTGCTTTCTTCTTTCTCTCATCAAAATATTTAAAAGCTATTATCTCAATTTTTAAAAATCTTTATCACAGGGAGGTATGTATACAGACTCAATTCTTGCATCCATTGCTTTTATGCATAGATATTTGGTGGTTCAGCCTGAAGCCATTTGATTTTTTCCTCCCTTCAGGATTTTTGTGTTCAGCTGCTAATTGCAGTCTCTTCCTCAGCATGAATATCACAAAGCTGAATATTGCTACTGTTTTTCTTGCATCAAATGTTAAGTAATATATAAAAAGATTCTTTCTTTTTTTTTTTTTTTCTGATGGCCCATTTTCTGTTTATTAAGACTTAGAGATATTCTGCAACTGTAGCTGGACATCTAGCCACATATGGGCTTCACAGTCTCCCTTTCAACAGTTTGTTTCTGCAAGTTGGATGCTTGTTTTCTTTAAGAATTTTCCAGAAATTTTAATTACTTCAAAGTTTACTAGAGGGTAAACACACAAGCAGCAGTGTTGCCAATATTCAGTAGCTTTGGTTCTCCTTCTGGACCAATAATTTAGTAATCCCCTACACATTAGCAGTACATGGCTTTCCCTCTGTAGTAGCAGCTGAATAGCAGCTGATAGGGAAAATCCCATTGAACCTTCCTGGAAATGCCACAAACTCATTTGGAACTGTGATTCTCTAAAATAAGACATCCATGAAATTTATGATGTGAGGGTCTACCAGAAATCAGTCTCTCAATATCATTTAGTGGCTCTACAAATTTCTCTTGCTACCTTTGCACTTGGGACTCAGATCATTTGGAATGATTCACAAAACAACTCTAAATCACAAAACAGCAGAAGACATACGAATACAATGATTTATGATAACAGCAAAGACATCTGAGGTGGTTATGTGAAAGGTAATTAATTATTGAATGAGTGTTTGAAACTCATATGACTGTTTGAAACTGCCAACACTTTGAACTTTTACTATTTGTAGTGTTAACTAATAACAGCAAAGTACCTCAAGGCACTATAAATAAATGCAAAGCATCTTCTGTACTTTCTCCGTCCCTGTCCCAAACTGACAAAACAAAACATATCTCAGATACCTGAAGGAAATAAACAGTAAGCACAAATGGCTAGTAGTATAAAAACACAATAGTACCAGAGGGGTGTGGAGGAAGGTAAAATATTTCAAATCACCAAGGAACAGTGTTGTGTTTTTCAAAGGTAGGTTCTAATTTGAGCTCACAAAATTGTAATCACGGTTAGGAGGAATGTGGAGCTCCCATTGACAACAGATGTTTCATTGAATACAACAAGCAATCATTTGTGCAAATCACTGCTCCAGCACATCAGTACCCTTTCTCAAACTGATGCTGCCCGTTTGGGTGTTCAGCTGTGAGACAGCAATACACACCTTTAAATTGTTCACCAAGCTTTGAAAACAGTAATGCAGCAAGTCAGTTCCTCATCTGGGAAAAGCCACTGATAATCCTTCTCCCAGATCCTGTTTTCAAACTAATGGCTGGAAGCCCTGAAACTCTTTCATGTCCAGAAAATAAAAAAAATACTGGGCTTCTTTTCCATACCTCAACCTTACACACTCCCCTGTTTGAAGATGGACAGAGCAGAGGGAGTGGTAAGACTTTGCCTTATCACTTTACTTTCTGTCTTTCTTCTCTTCAGCTTTGCTCAGCAATGCTTTTTGCCTTTTTTTCCTGTAAGTGAAACCACATCATTGACCTTTGTTCAACAAGGACCACCAAACTTATTAGAACTGGTGACAAAAGCAGAGCCTGAGATATAGGTTTTAGAAAAAAAAAGTCAAGATGTATTGTTTGTTCTGTCGCTATCCACTACATTTTTTATCATAAAAATGTCACATCATATGTCTTTCCTTTAAAATAATTGCTTTTTGCCTCCAGCAGCCCACAAATCACAAACATAGATTGCTAATGATGTTTCTATCTTCCTTTCTTCCCCTCAGAAGTAATTTTTTTCGGATATTCTCTCTGCAAGAGAAATTATCTTTTAACAAGCGTGGTATGTATTTATTCTGAGATAGTCTTATACTATCATGCACCTCTCCCAAGACTGATTTTCCACTTTATTGACTTCGGGTTTTATGTCTTTGAGGACTTCCAAAAGCTTACAATAGGCATTGCAACTTTTGCATGAGCACAGGTTCTGGTGGCATAAATTGCATTCAAATCCTCCTGCCCAGCATTTACTGTTCCCATCTGGTAGGTCCTCAGAGATGAGTGGCTAATAGGAAGCACTATACAATGAGACTGAAGTGGAATTCAGGTTGTCAGAACCTGCATCTTTATCCTTCTCAAGTAGACTCCTTCTTCTGTTTGAATTGAGAGGGCTTTGTATCAAAACACAACAGGTAGCATACTTCAGATCTAGAGTTAGCTTTAAATGAGTCAGTAACCTTTAGTAAATTATTTGCTTTTCCAGGTTCCTCAGGGCAAATTAGCAATGAGTACGAGACAGCTGGCTGTCTTCTGTAACGTCAGTAACTCATGAAAGGCCAGTTCTATTACTACCACATAAGCTTTTGTGGAGCATGCTGAACCCTTATGATCAAGCATGCATCCATTTAGCAATGTAAAATACAGATGCAGTGCAAGCAAGGCAAGAATACGAATTTTTATTTACTTTTCTTGTGTTCCTGATAAGAATCGTTCCAACTTATGCGAAGAAAATCAGGAATCCAGCCATATTTTTGGTTATCAAATTATCTGTCATAGTTGGACAAGTAATTTTCTGCAAGGTCTCTCAGCAGACCAGTTTCTTTTACAACATACTAGGTTTAAAGGATGTTCAACTCATTGCAGATGTTAAAGTCATTGAATCTGATAGAATTTGCAGCTCAGGAAGCTTGCAGCACCACCGACTGAGAGGAGGCATGAAGAAAGAACAGTCTGTAGTAATTTTTTTCTTTAGTCATACACTACTGAAAAGCAGAAATAGGACTCCAGCCAGGTGGTCCTTACTTTTGGCCACTATGTGTGTTCTTATAGTGAGTTACCTCCAGACTTGGGCATCCTTTCAGCTTCTTAAAGCATTCAACATATGATCAGTGATAAAGCTATTCTGGCATGAACAGTTTTAGTCTGGTATGAATTGGTTACTGACTACTGTAGGAATGGTCTTGGCAGGATTTATGAAGGAAGAGAAATAAGGGGCAAATCTTAATAAAAAATTGCCACTTCTCTCAGCTGGACACAGTGGGTGGTTGAATCTATTTTTAATAGAAAGCAGGTGACCTGTTGGGATTTTTGCTTTTCATTCCTTGGTTGGTGAAAAAGAAGAAAGCAAGCAGAAGAGTTTCAATTAATGGGAGAACATAGCATAAATGAATATTTGTGGTAAAATTCATTAAATTAGTGGGATCTGCAAGACTTCTCACACTTACTGGTAATTCCTCATGTCTTGCAAATATTCAATTTACAAAGCCACACTTAAACATTTATTCTTTCAAGTATTTGTGACTTTCTTTTTTAGAGGAGTAGAAACCATATGCCATGCCCCATTAGAGGAATTTCAGGGTGTATGTTTATTATTTCTGGGTAGAAGTTTTTTTAAGTCTTCCAAAATCCCATCCTTGCCAACACCACTCTGACTTAACCAAGGAATCACAGAAAGCTAAGGTTGGAAGGGACATCCAGAGGTCATCCTGTTAAACCTCCTGCTCAATCAGGGCCCAGTATCATGTCTGGATGGCTTTTGAGTATCTTCAAGGATAGAGATACCACAACTTTTCTGGGTAACTTGTGCCAGTGCTTGATCTCCTTCACAGTGGAAAAAAATATTTCCTGATATTCAAGAGGAACCTCCTGCATTTCAGTTGGTGCCCACTGCTTCTGTTCCTGTCACCGGGAACTGCAGAAAAGAGCCTGGCTCTGACCCTTTTCCTCCCTCCCTTCAGGTATTTCTACACATCGCTAAATTCTTTTCTGCTCCAGGCTGAAGAGTTCCCACTCTCTCAGCCTTTCCTCATAGGAGAGATGCTCCAGTCCCATAATAATCTTTGTAGGCTGTCACCGGACTCTCTCCAGTATGCCCATATCTCTCTTTAATGCATAACTCAGAAGTAGACACAGTTCTCCAGATGTGGCCTCACCAGTGCTGAGTAGAGTGGAAGGATCACCTCCCTTGACCTGCTGCCAATGCTCTGCCTACTGCTGCACAGGATGCCTTTAGCCTTCTTTAATGCTTGTATTGAATAATAGAAGAAAGAAATGAAGTCCTTGTGTTTTCTCCATGGAATACGAAGTGTTGGGTACTTAAATCTTCATCTTAAAAAGGAAGCATTAAGGAAAAACAGCTCATCAGTGGTCTTTACAAGTGAATTAATCTTCTTTATTACCCTCCATAAATATTGCTAATGCATTAGTGTTTCACACACTGAACTCAGAGATGAGAAAATATAAATCATTAATACATCCAATATTTTCCAGCCACCTCATAACACAAAAGCCTCATGTATCTATACAGTCAGTACCTCGTAAAAAATGTGAGACATACCCTACAGAGCTAAGACACCTATGCAAGGTTATTTGCAGCAGGCAGTGTGTTGTAGGAGGACTTCTTAGGAAATTCAGTTGCCAAAGGACATATCCCTCAGTGTTCATAAGCCTCCTGGCATGAAAAGCAGACCAGTTTGCTCCTCCTTGCATGGTATGAACCAGAGATGTATTCTCACATATGGTAGCATACAAGTGTGAAGAGTACAATTGTACCATGTTTAAGAGGGACACGTGTCTCAATCATTCAGCAATGTCATACAGCAATCCAATTTTTACTTTCATCTGAGGTCTCATTTTGATTCTGCCTATAAAAAAAACTTTGATTTTCTTCCCATTTCCTTCCATATCTTTCCAAACCACGTACTAATGGAGAATTTCCCTTTCCCTGGGAATTGTCAACTACTCCTTTCCAGTCCCCTTTTGTTGGATTTGTGGAGATGATGAATGATATAGATAAGGTAATCAAAGATCTGGCTCCCCATTTTGGCTATAAGCAACTTGCCAAGCCTCTGGAATTTATAAGAAATGAAATTTAACCAGAAACTCCTGCATATATTTCATATATATCCATAGTAACAGAGCTCATGGCAGACTTTTTCACTTGGTCAGCCACCCTGACAGTGGTTGCTATGGATGTTTTGATGGTTTCTTTCTGACTACTTGGCAATTAAAAGGTTTTGTAGAAACTGATTTCTTTGACAGTATGTAATTTCCCTGAGGTGAATTTCACATTTGACTACATGCTATTCTGGCATTCCTCTAAGTACTGCAGTAATCATTACACATACACAGGCACAAATCAAATAGCAGAAGATGCTTATTTCAGCCAGGATGTTTGCAGTGTGTAGTTAATGAAAACACTCCACAGGCAGAATATAACCAAAAGTGAATATGGGCAGTCTAGTTCAATGCAGTTGTAACACATCTTCACTATAATCACTGTCTGCATGGCAACAAGGCATCACATAGCCTTGCAGCAGGTCAGAACTGAAACCATGCCTCTAAAGATGAAAAAAACAAAAAAAAAGAAAAAGAAGAAGAAGAAAGAAGAAAAAAGAAGTTGCATATAACATCTGATAGTATTTCCACATTATTAGATAGCACAATGGGAGATTTTGTGGCTTTTCATTCCAGTGCAGGAATTAAGCTGGAGAATGCTCGTACCAAGTGATGTGTTGCAGATTCTGAGCACTTACAGATGAAAACAACCTATATGGCTTTTGGATAAAGTGAGTAACTCCAAAGCTGTGGAATATTATCATGAAAAGGTTGATACACTAACAGATTAATTAAAATTTGACTTTACAAGACAGATATCTCTTATTAGTTCAAATCTCACCCGATTTTTTTCACCTCTTTCTATGTATCCAATTAAAATAAGATGAGCAATTAATATTAATCAGTTAAAAGGCTTGAGCCATTCAATCAAATAAATCTTCCACATTTTTCCTCCTCCTAATAAGTTCTTTATATTGTAGGTGTTCCAGCTGAAGAGCACAAGAATCATTTTGTATTCAACCTTTGTCTCACTTAAATGTCAGGAAAAAATGAATTTTTAATAATAAATAAAAAACCCCACATTCACTGATACACAAAAAACAACAACCAGTCTTTCATGTTATTATGCAAATCAGATTATTTCCTCTCCATTTATATTTTAATCATCCAGGAATAACTGCAAACATACAACATAATGGGTATTCTGGACACAGAAGACATTTTTGTACTGCAAAACCCAGCAGTTTCATCATGACTTTTAGCCATAAACTAATAATGAAGATAAATTCTTGATTGCTAACTTCTACTGTTTGTATCCGTGACTGTACCCCTCCTGCAAACCAGGTATGGAAGTCAAAGCACATGTAAAATGCTCAGTGATGAAACTGAAATGTACTCTGTACTGTCCTCAGCCCACATTGGAAGATTGACTTGGAAGCATGCTGCTCATTTCAACAGATGGGTATGGAATGGCTTCATTCATACTTGTGAGAAAAAATAGCTTATGAATGGTTATTATGTGAGTTAAGAGATCCTAAACAGGACTGAAAGGTAATGGCCCACTGATTGGCTTTGGAGTGCTGGTTTCACTTAGCTCTTTGGGGGTGATCAGGTAGATAGAGTGAACAGGACAGTAATTTGAACACAGCCCTGTTGAACAGAGCTGTGAAAAGCAATGAGTTAGGTGACATGTCACAAAGAGAACTAGAGAGATTGGAAATCTGTGCCAAAATGAGTTTCCTCTTTAAAAAAAAAAAAAAAGAAAAGAAAAAAAGCAACCTAATATACCTGGGGAAATCCAATTAAAAACGGATACAAAAATACTGAGCCTGGTGGAGAGGTCTGGGTAAGATTAATGATACAGAAGTCTCAAGGGTGAAAGCTGAAAGTGAATGAGACCAGGGTTGACAGTGTTATATGGCTGCAAAACAGATTTCTACAATTCAGAGTTATATTCACAACTGCAGCACATTACGGAACAAGAAGGCACAGGATTTTGATAGCACATGGTGAACTCCATGCTCATCTCCCAGGATTTTAATAAAAGAGATACTGACAAAGTTGGAGGAGTTCATAGTAAAGCAAGAGCATTCAAAATTAAATGAAAGATTTAAAAAGCATAAAGTATGTTGCTGTGGAAACAGAAAACTGTAGATCTTTGCCAGGCTTGGGTCTAAAGGGCTGTGGTGGCCATTCTTTCATATTCAGGGAGAGGCAACTTAACCTAGGAGAATTAGGTGCAGAACTTAACACCATTAGGATACACTGCTCCCACATGCTCATTCAAGGCCCTTTTTTAGCACAGTTCTCTGGTCAGCTTTAGCAATAGAATTAATCAATAAATCTTCCTGTGAAATTACTTGATAAGTAACGAAAAAATACCCATTATCTTTTTTCACATAGATGTATATTCATATGTGTACATTATAGATATTTCCTGTGTATGAATTTATACCAAATCCAATGACAAAATTTTCTCTACAGACACCAAATATTGCCCTTGAAGGGGAAGTATATTTTTCATATGACACAGATGTTTTGTTGGACATCCATTATCTGAAACCATTTAAGTATTCGAGTCATCTTATGTCTGAACTGCAATTCTACAAATAAGATCTAATTAATATTTCAGGCCATGAGAAATGAATAGCAAATTATAAATTATTATATTAACATAATTAGTGTAATAATCATTCTCCAGATTATGCTAGAAATTAAGAATCTATATCAATTTTGATTACCAACCCTTTTGTATTAACATAAATTGCTGAATATAGCTAATTCTTTGATCTTTGGGAAAAGTTGAGGATCAAAATGGAATATAGAAAAGGCTGAAATCCCATTTTGCCAAGTTCCCTAAAATCATAATACAAATCTCTGTAAAAGGCAAGTTTTCCTGAGTGCAACCCTTGCTAATCAAAAGCATTTCAAGTTTTCGTCTCCAGACACTGCAAGAAATGCATAGCATAAATCTTTGATATCAAGCAAATGAATGTGCCGCAGTGATATGGAACTTTCATTAAAACCTTGAAACATTTTATAAGGGGAAACAATATACAGTTGTAGTTTGCTGCCCTGAACTATGATTCAATACACAGCAAATTTTCATTGAGTTGTATCTATTTTTGTGATGAAATCACAAGTAATATTAAAAGTATCACAGAAGAAGCTGTCCTGGTGAAAGCTTCAGATTGTCCTACTTGTTTCTCAAGTGCTGAATCTATCTTATAAATAAAGGATATCTCTGAGACAATAAAGTACACAGATATATGTGTTTTATGTTGTTAGATTTCATTTCCATTTGAGAATCCTTAAATATAATGATTTGGAAATGTAACGTGGAAGAAAGATATACAGCATTCCCAGTTTCCAGTGGCAAAGTCCAGGCTTTTTTTTGTCTTCCTTGAACTAGCTTCCTTCAGATTAATGTTGAAATACTCTTTATTTTCATGTACCAGGTAACAAGGAAAAATCAACTCCATTCTACCATAGTTGAGAAATTGCACACAGTGTATAATCCTTGCAAGGACCTTTGTAATTCAGAAAAACCACCTGTTTGCTGAAAAGAATCATCTCTGTCAGGAAGTCAACTCCTCCAGGGAGGAATAACATGCATGAAAGCCTGCAGGCAGCTGAACAAGTTATGCAACCCAAGGCCTGGGTGAAAAGAAACTAGTTTACTGTTTAGCTGCCACCTCCCTATTGCTGAAATCCTGACTTCCTTGCAACAATGGTGATTAACTACTGGGCTTCCAGATGGGAAGACTGTATTTTGGAGAATCTGCAGGGGTAGGGGAGACACAGAAGCAGGGCAAGAAAAGGAAGAATATTCTTTTTTTAATTATCTATATTCTCTTAAGAGCTTTGAACAACACTGCTGTTGGTACTACTTAACACTCAAACACAGATGAAACTATACACTTCCTTTGGTAAACTTTTAACAGAATTTTATTCCTTCCACTGACTTTAATGGTTAAAAGGAAGGTTTCTTCAAATATGCCCTCTAGCACTACCAACGACCACAGTCCAACCCATAATTCTCTTCTAAGCTTCAAAATAGTCCAACCATTTAAACAAAACATTACATTCCAGCTAATGTAGCAGAAGAATAAAAATAAAATGCAAATGCTAACAGTAAGGTGCCTAACCAGAGAAAAGTGCTTTGTATAACTTTATTTCTATGCAATTCAGAAGAAAAAAATAATATTTGTGTGGTTCTTCACTCCATCAAAACTTCATCCCCTCAAGTAAAATTGAAAATATCATGGATTCAAATTTATGGATATTTAATTTCGTTCCGTACTGACAGCCCTACAGGTTTGGACTTTGCTACAGATGTGAATGTGACTTGCTGGGAGTTAAATGAAAAGTGCTATTAACCAGTAATTTAGCAATGGAAAACCACTCATAAGCAGTTAACAAAAGAAGCAAAAGGAAAATAATAGGGGTGGGGTTTTTTGTAAGAAAAATATTTTGCATACTTCTCTACCTGTATAAAAAGGCAAGTTGTGTTACTAGTACCCAAAATACAGCATCACTTTCCATATCTCAAAGATGGTCCTTATAACTGAGTACTGCAGCATGCTGGCCTTACAGCTAACTGATTTAAGGACCTGGCTGGAACTGTTGAAGGCTCCCAAAAATCCCACGTGCGTGATCACCTTTCTTACAAAGTGTAGCCCATAGTGGAATTCAAAGACAGTTTTTCCCCAGGGCCAAACCCAAACAGAAATCTCTGCTTCTCCCACAAATGACTTTTGGCTGTTTGGTTTTATTAATGACATTCAATGATTTCACAGTGCAACAGAGCTAACATTTAAATGGAAGTAATGTTAAAAGAAAGAAAAAATGTTTTGGATTTCCATGGCAAGGTTCTGGTAATGGGGGAGCTACAGGGGTGGCTTCTGCAAGAAGCTTCTAGAAGCTTCCCCCGCATCAAAGAGAGCAAACACCAGCCAGCTCCAAGATGGACTTATGGCTGGCCAAGGCCGAGCCAATCAGCAATGCTGCTGGTAGCACCACTGGGGTTAAGAAAAGGGGGCAGGCAGGTGAGAAAAGAGCAACAGCTTTTTGCAGCCAGAGGAAGGAGTCAGAAGATGTAAGAAGAAGGGGGATGAGGTGCTCGGAAGTACTGGAGCAGAGATTCCACCTGCAGCCCATGGAGAACCCCACACTGGACCAGGTAAAGACACATGAAGGAGGCTGTGACCCCATAGGAAGCCCACACTGGAGCAAGCTCCTGGCAGGACCTAAATGCCATGGAGAGGAGTCCAGGCTGGAGCAGGTTTGCTGACAGGACTTGTGACCCCATGGGGGACCCACACTGGAGCAGTCTGGTCCTGAAGATCTGCACCCTGTGCAAGAGATCCAAGCTAGAGCAGTTTGTGAAGAACTGCAGCCCACGGGAAGGAGGACTGTCTCCCATGGGAGACAATCCATGCTGGGGCAAGGGAAGAGTGTGAGCAGTCCTTTCCCTGAGGAAGAAGGAGCAGCAGAGACAGCATGTGATGAACTGACTGCAACCGCCATTCCCTGTCCCCCTGTGCAGTTGGGCACAGAGGAGGCAGAGAATTTGTGAGTAAAATCAAGCCTGGGAATAAGGGAGGTGTGGGGGACAGTGTTTTAAGATTTGGATTTATTTCTCATTGCTGTACTCTATTTTGTTTTGCAATAAATTAGATTTTTTTTTCCTAAATTGAGTCTATTTTGCCTATAATAGAAACTGCTGAATGATCTCTCCCTGTCCTTAACTCACAAGCCTTTTGTTATATTTTTTCTCCCCTTTCTATTTGAGGAGGGGGAGTGATTGAGTAGGATTGGTGGGCATCTAGCCTTCAGCCAGGGTCAACACATCACATATAAATACCACTGTAGGATGGTAGGGCTGGAAAAAGAAATTATGAACACATAGAATGCACACCTATGAACACTCCACACTAGGACACAGCACTCACACTGATGAGCTGGGGTTAGCTTAACAAACTGGTACACACAAACGAAAAATATAAAATACAGACTTCTAGTGGAAGGGGTCTGGGAAGGGGCTGACAAAGAAAAGTGTGATCTGCAACACAACCTCTGTACTGAGAAGATATTGTCTGGACAAGGATTGAATTTCCTTGCCATAAGGTCCCTCTATTCTTAGGGTTTGGAATTGATACAAAAGAAATCTCAAAGCTACACTGGCAAGAAAAAGATCTTACAATGCAAAGTAAGAGCTGGAGCTGCAAAGGCTACCAGGAATGCATAAACTGCAGAAGGAATTCTGCCCTCACACCCTTTTGATGTGGGTCATGGGGCCAAGGCCTAGGTTTAGGGTTAAGGTTCAGGCTAGAAAAGAGAAAAAGCCTTCAGCTGCACTTGCAGCACAAAAAATTATCCCTAGAGAATTTGTTCCTCTGAGTCATGGCACTGAGTCTTGTACTAGGGTTCATCTTAAACTGGATGGTTTAGATCCTAGTATCAGATGAGCCTTTGCTGAGGATTCCCCAGACAATTAAGTTCTCTGGGATGACTCTTTTGCCAGTCCACACCTTAGTTTGGCAGCCCCTCTGTACCACTCCAACTGCAGTGCTAGGCTTTCTCTCTTTCTAACCATAATTCTAAGGTTTAATCTTGAACTCGTCCTTGTTTGGATCCTATCCCAACATACCAAATCAGAGTTTAGGAGAATGGATTCCTAGCAGACAATTTTGTTTCCAGCATACACCTTCCCTGGGCAGTCCCTTTGCAGCAGGACTCCAGTTCCAGATTTCTCCCTTTCCAAATCCTTGGTCTTGGCTTTTGTTTTGGCTGACCCCAACCCAGATTTAAAAGTTTTCCAGGGGACAAGTCATTCTGCAGCCTACATCGTTCTTGTAGCCATCCCTTTGCAGCTTTACTTCAAGTGGGTTTTTATGCTGTTTATTTTCTTGAACTCCAAGAATCCCAGATGATAGGCTGACCACCGTGGCCCTGGCTCTTGCTGCTATTTAAGGCTTCACATTCCTGAGAGGAAAATTCAAGTAATAGCAGTCCCTTTTCTTAGAGGATTTTCCAGTCTCCTAAACACAGTTATCCCACAGTTTCTCTTTTTCTTTTAAGCTGTAATTTTATTCCTAAATACAATCCCAACCATAAAATAAGCCTAGACACTGTCCTCCTTCATGTTACCCAGAAAGGATTTACTCAAGGGGGAAATCTAGCCTACAGGATTTTTTTGCAGACAGTCCTTCTCCTGTACCACTCAAGCTGTAGCTCTAGGCTTTTTCTCTCAATCATTAGAGAGCTGTTAAAGGAACTGAGTGGTGCAAAAATAATTGTTTCCTTAGGAATTTTTCATCTTCACTGGCATGTTTTTTTCTAAGGTTCATTTTAGGGTTTGGGTTGAGGTTATTTTTGACTGAAAGTCCACAGCTAAGTTTGATTGCATCTGGACAGCAGCTGACAAAAAAAAACCATGGGCATATTGTAATATCCTCCTCAGAAGAACACTGAATCTTTGCATGGAGCACTGTCTTCAGCATATGCATCAGCTAAGCACTTGTGTTCAAGCTACAGGAGGTTTAGGGACAAAGGAAACCCAGAAATGAAGCTGTAATGGGGCTGCAATGTAGCCTCTGCTGTTAAATAGAAGCTGATGCTTCAACTGGATAATTGCATGATATTTATCTAAGCATGTGTCTGAATATAGAGTGTTTCCTCTTCTATGGTCCAGGGTAGGTTTAAGTACACAGTTAATTTTAGGTTCGAAAAAAGAAGCCTGGAGCTTCGGGGGAGAAGGTCTGAAATGGGGCTGCCAAAGGGAACTGAGCAGAAGCAAATTCCAAAAAATAATTTTGGCCAATTTTCAGTATGGATAAGGTGCATCTGGTCCTTCCAGATGAGGTGTAGGATTTAGTGTTAGCATTTTGGTTACCACTGTGAGAAAGAGAAACCCTGGAATGACACTTTGGAGGCATCTTTTAAAGTTAAGTGAAGACTAATGAGAAAATTCTTTTCTTAGGAATATTGATTCTCATTGTTTGGAGGCTTGGCCCTGTCCTATAGATCAAACTAGAGTTATTGCCTAAGGCTAGGGCTGAGAAAAAAATTTCATAACTGCACTTGCAGGGGGACTGGGAATGGACTGCCAAAAGAAAAGGAAATTTTCCCATGAGGAAATTTTTGTTGTGACTGGGCTGGCACGCTTTGTTCTGGGGCTCACCTTTCATTAGGATTGGTGTTGAAAGAAACACAATAATTTGTTTGAACATGCAAGGTGCTTCCACGCATACATCTTTACTAGCCTTAAGTAACTCACAGAGTAATGATGCATGCATTCATGTGCTTGCATGGCACCATCAGCAAGGATTCCTTGTGCTAACCGCACAGGCATATACTATTCACTTAGGCTAAGTGCAAAAAGTGTGGAGGAGAAAGTTACAAAGTCCTTTGTGGAGGAAGCAATTTATTTTCTTTTCCATTTTCTAACATACAGCAGAAAATACTTTAATCTTGTTAGTATTACTTTGACAATGAAAAGCCTACATGTTCTCATTTTGCATTATGTTGTTTTCTTGACCCTCTTGTTGCATTATATGCACGCTCACACACACACAAGTCTGCTCCAGAATTTTCTGTTGAGATTTGTAACAACTGAAAAGCCTTCGAACCACCAATGGCAGTTAGAAGCAACTGAATGTGTTTTTAGTGACTTTCAAAGAAATAAATAAATTCCACATAATTATTGTAAATAATTCTTTAATTATACAATTTCACTCATGCTCATCATCACAGTATCTATGTGTTTATGAGTGTTATATGCTACAGGAAAGCATCAAACCAACAGCTTTAGGACTGTAAATCTAGCACACACAACATAGCTTATATCTGAGGGATGATAACTTTTTTGTTGCTTCTGGCTGCATGGATAATCTTCTATAAACAAATTGAGGATGACTGAGCAATGTTAGCCTGAGTGTGTCTATTTAGAAGGTCTTTTGTAATAAAAACTTCCTTTCTGAGGGAGAGGCTTATGCCTTAGGGTTTCCACAGTAAAAACCAGAGTCTAATTTTCATAAAATAAGGGATCTCAGATTCTGTTTTTTAGTTTAGTTCATTAAGAGCAACAGAGACCCAAGTCCAAGTATGACCAAACAGGTTAGTGCATTTGTACCAGGACCTGATTGAGACCTATCTCACCTTCTTCTCTAGATGTGAGCAAATCAGTGTAAGGACCCTCTCTGAAAGTCTCTAATATAAATAAGCATGGTTATGGTTACGGGAATAATTCTAACAGTATTGCACTGACAGCTCATATTTGATTTGCTTCTTTGGGGTAACATACTCCCATGAAGCTGACCCAGTTTATGCCCATGTTGCTTACTGCTTCCTTGAGCATAGCATCCATTTATCAAGTCAGAATTCAGGCGACTGTTTTGTATTCTGCATCAGGCATCACTTGAAATGTTCTTCCACCTCCTGCATGACAATCTTTAGACTTTGAAAGCAATATTTTGAGTAAAATACATGAGCTCATTACTCCCCAAGAAATGACTGTTGTTACCCTCCCCATTTAACCTTTCTTCATTACTATTTAAATAGATGTATATGTGTATACAAAATATTATATCCTTATATCCAATACTGAATATATTCAAATGGAAATATAATGCATAGGCACTGTGCTCCATGTACAAAACAAATCCTATAAAATTGCACAGCATCCCTGGGCATATTGCTAATGATTACAATGAAGATACTACAGAACAAGAAAATGTGATACGGCAGCATTCAGCTGGAAGATATTGAAAAGTTCATCAGATTGTTTGTTTATTGGCTAAACTATAAGACTGGGGCAAACATAGGTATGTGGTATGTTTTTTTGTTCTTCCTGCATCGGAATCCTGAGGATTCTAGTCTGTACCAGCCATGTGCTAATCACAGAAGCAAAAGTATCACAATGGAAAGTCTAAACAGATGTTAACAGCTGGAAAAAAGTATGTGTGCCTTTTTCAAGTCCTTGCCTGTTTGGTATTAATGAGAAGCAGAGATATTTCCTGAGACAAAATTTTTAAGGACACATACAAAGTTTAGCAAATGCTATATTTCATATTTTATAGGTTGCGGAGAGTAACTTTCTATTTCCATAGATGTGGAGGTAGGTGAGCAGGAGTGTTGGTGGAAGGTAATCAAAGCTTAACAGATTTTGCTCACATATCAAGTTTACTCCCTTCTCAGTGCCCATTTTGGAACTTCAGGCAAGTAAATTTGATCATGTTTTATTTCATGTGTCTCAATGTGTGTTTGTACACATGTGGATAAGGGTTTGGTGACCTACTGACACATTTTTTCCTTTTTTTTTTTTTTTTTAACCTGAGTGCCAGTAGTGTTGTGTAGTATTGTAACTCCATAGCGCTACAGAAACACCATGTAGGGACTGTGGTCATTGCACCCTGGGATTCAGTTGTCCAGGCCTAGGACAATATCTATACAAATGTTCTAAATAAGGATTTTAATCACTGTGTGCTATCACTGGAAATGGCCCAAAAGACATTTACCCACGTAGTGAGACTGGTCATGTTTACGCTATATCAGGGCACAGGCTTATCCATGGGTTTGCCCTGTTGCAACAGGGCTATAATTAGAGCTGTAGCTGCTGGATTAAAAGAGATGTTGTTACACTCAAACTCTTGCTATGGACAAAAGGGAACATACCATATAAAAGAAGCTAAAAATGTATTTTTTATTCCAATAAAAGCTTTTGTAGTCTAACAGTCTGAATTAGATAATTGATTGTCACAGTCCTCGGTGCATCAACAGATTTTAATTGCTTTGACCTCCACCCACACCAGTGGCCCAGGCACTGCAGTTAAACTCCGTGCCTGAATTATTCTGTAGGTATGTTTGCACTTGGTTATGTTCCTGGCTTCTTTTGGCTTGTTGCTTTGTGTTTCTCAGGCCATCACTAGTTTCACCAGGTGTCCTTAAAAATGGTTCTGGCTTTGTTTGTTAGCTGCTGACACTCAAGTACACTTTTCACTAGTCAGACCTGGTTCTGTGTCAGATTAGCCAGATACCTGGTGAAAGCCAAGAAGAAATGGAGACTTTCTTCCCATCCCAGAAAAAACTTTGCATACTGGAAAAGAATGAGCATGGAATGAGATCCCTGTCTTTGCAGTGCCAATCAGCTCAATCCTTTATATATTCCCCAAGGCTTTTTCTTAGAGGAGATCAATATCCACCTGTCCAGTCTGACATCAGAACGTAACTGTGACTTATATTGTGCAAAAAATAGTTCCCAGACATTCTCTAACCCTCCTTCACTTCTAGTATATCTAAACAGGAACAGGTAGAAAAGCCCTTGGCTTTAGTTTTTGTGGTGGACAAGGCTTGCATAGATATACCTCCAGCTTTTTTAACCCTGACAAGGCATAATCTGTTACAGCATAAGCAGCTACTGATAAGCAGAGGCAGAGAGTTGCAACTTACCTTCTATGAGAGCAGTAAGAATGCACATTTTCTAGCCAAGCATTGTCTATTCTGTTCCAAACTGACTGAGTGTCCCATGCTGTGTACCTCATCTGTGCCTCAAGCTCCAGTAAAGAGCGTGAGTCTGCTCTGAACAGTCATTAATGCTCTGTTAACGTGGCAATCCGAACTATTTCAACGCTTGCACGTTAAGTACATTACTAGCTGTTATAGGATGAGAATAAAAAGTCAGAGGAGCAAAGACTAAGCGTTTTTAAGGAAGACTAGGCTACTACAATGCTTATCGATCGAGACACGTTTGAAGCAAGTAGCTTAGCACAGGCATCTAATATTCACTCACGTATGCTGCCACCTAGGGTCCAACGTCATGACGGTATGAAAACACGGGTAATGCTCTAACCTTCAAGTAAAATTATTGCACCTGCAGGGTTATTTTAAGAAAGAAAGTAGAGGGGTTCATATTCAGGGGAGTATGTGTCAGGAAAAGGTGCTAGAGCAGACAAGGGAGCAGCAGGCAATCTTAAATTTGAATTATATCAGCGTCTTCCTTACCAAATCTGTAATGCATGAATTCAGATTTTACACTGAAAGGTGGAATGGTGGAATTTAGCATGGGAAAGCAAGTCGAAGCTGATATTACGTACTTTTATCAGAATACTTTAAAAACATATTTATTTCCAGTTCAGTTTCCAGGTCTGCAAAATAATGGTCAGCAGAGTAAGAGATGTTCTAGTTGAGTAGCTTTGCCTTCAATTTTCATGATAAAGCCTGACAGTTTTCAAGAAAGTCTTAAAGATAGTATATTTAAGCTTCTTTCTTTCCACCAGTAGAATACTGCAGAAGAAAAAATATCCCCATGAGGTAGCCTAACTGGAAATCCAAGGCAGCCTGGAAAATGAGTTATCCAGCTATAATTTAGAAATTGCAAAGAGCAGCAACCCAGTTTCTCAGTTAACCTGAAGGAGCTGGTAGCATTTGCTACAAGATGCCTAATTCAGTGCCTGGACTCTCACACTGTGTGTAATTTGTTTAGAAATGAGCTATGAACTTGGATCTCAATTTGCACAACAGGATATGGTTTGATTGAATGTGTCCGGATGCATCTGTAATGTGAATATGGATTTCAATTAGGAGTAAGCAATAATCATTACAAGGTAATACTTTTTTCTGCATGTTTTAACAAGCTGAATTGGGGCAAGAAATAGGAATATGATGGAAAAGTCTTCCATTTTGTTCTCCCCTCCACGATAGCATTACTGCTTCTTCAGACTCAAGCATTGGTTTTTTCCATCACAACCTATCTGTTTTTCCCCTTTGCTGGCTTGTTGTCAAAGAGATAGCTTCTAGTTCCCCTGAGCTCTGAACACGGCCATGCTCCCAGCAACAGGCTGATTGGCAACTCTTCTTCCTGCTAGTGAAGGACAGTGACTAGATCTTTTCTAATTTTGATTGTTGCTGCAGGAGGGTTAAACCAGTCGTTTCCAGACTGTTTCCATGCTGGGGTACTGCATGACTGAACTAGAAATTGGCTGGATGGTCACATCCAGAGGGTGCTGGTCAGTGGCTAGATGTCCAGCTAGAGAGATGTGACAAGTGGTGTCCCTCAGGGATCCGTACTGGGACCAGTGTTGCTTAATAACTTCATCAATGACATTGATGGTGAGGTTGAGTGCACCCTCAGCAAGTTTGCAGTTGACACCAAGCTGAGTGGTGCAGTCAACACACCAGAACAACAGGATGTCATCCAGAGGGACCTGGACAAGCTAGAGAGGTGGGCCCATGCAAACCTCATGAAGTTCAACAAATTCAAGGTCCTGCACTTGAGTTGAGACAATCCTTGTTATGAATATAAGGCTGGGAGATGATGTGATAGAAAGCAGCCCTGTAGAAAAGGACTTTGGGGTACTGCCGGATGAAGAGATGGACTTGAGCCAACAATGTGTACACACAGCCCAGAAGGCCAATCACGTCGTGGGTTGCATCAAAATAAGTGTGGCCAGCAGACTGAGAGTTCTGCTCTGCTCTGGTGAGACCCCACCTGGAGTATTGTATCCAGCTCTGGAGCCCTCAACACAAGAAGGACATGGACCTCTTGGGGCAGGTCTAGCGGAGGGCCACGAGAATGATTAGAGGGCTGGAGCATATCTCCTACAAAGACAGGCTGAGAGAGTTGGGCTTGTTCAGCATGTAGAGAAGAAGGCTCAAACCTTATAGTGGCCTTCCAGTGGCTGAAGGGGGACTACGAGAAAGCTGGGGAGGGACTGTTTGCATGTAGCAATAGGACAAGGGACAGTAGTTTTAACTAGAGCAGGGCAGATTGCGATTAGACATTAGGAAGAAGTTCTTCAATATGAGGGTGGTGGTGAGACACTGAAACAGGTTGCTCAGAGAGGTGGTGGAGGCCCCATTGCTGGGGTCAGGCTTGATGAAATTCTGAGCAACCTGATCTAGCTAAAGGTGTCCCTGCTTTTTGCAGGGGTGAACAACGAGGTGGCTTTTAAGGGTCCCTTCCAACCTAACACATTCTATTATTCTACACTACAAGATGGAGAACAGGTTTGAGAAGAAAGTGTCTGGTCACTGAGCAACATGTTCCTCGCAGGTGGTGGTAGCTGAAGGAGAGCCAACTCCCAACACTTCCTGCTCAATAGGTTGAGCCTCACTCATCCCTGCTCTGTCAGACTACACTTAAAAGCGTGCAGAACCACACACACTTGGATTTCCTCTTCTCCAGGAAGTTCTAGAGCTTGGACTGTTTTGGTCCCTTAGTGTAAAATTACGGGTTTACAGCATAGATTGTGGTCAGCCCTCTTCCAATGAGTGGACTCAAGCCTCAGTTGCCTGTACTTGTCACAGAGGCATGTGCTGAAGTATGACTTCGCAGTCATGCTGCTGAATTTTCTTTCCACCAAAAAGGATGGCCTCATTAAAAATGGAAACACTCCCTGGCTTGTACTGCTCTCCAGACCATGGCCAGGAAATCTGAGCTGTTACCTGACATAGGACAAAATCATGCTAGAAAGAGTGTTAATAGTGCTGGACTTTGCTTGGATCTGTGCCCAGGTCTTGAGTAGTTTTGTCCCCTCAGAAAGCAGGACCTTAAAGCAGTGGTGAAAGTATGTATGCAACTGTTCCTCAATGGGATGCTGTTCCTTTATTAAGAAATATTGGGTTTTTGCTGCAGTTTAAGTGCTCCGATTCCTCCTGTGGAGAAACAGGAACACTGAATGGAGAAGGTGAGAACAAGGCAAAGGAGATTATTCTGCCTGTTTCCTTCTAGGGGCTTTATAAATAACTGTTACTGATACAAATAGTAATCACTTGTGACAGACAAGAGAGTAAGTTTCTAACATATGCTTTACAGGCATGCTGTCAGGAAATCCATTCAGTCCCATACTATATCCTCCAGGGGCTGCTAGAAATGGGACAAGGAGGGTACGTGTTTATGTTAATAAACTGTCAACAATTTACCTGATATATTCCTTATGGGACCTGGGTACAGATGGGGTGTCAGAGATAGCAGCTATTCCTTTAGTTTTCTCCATTCCTTCTAATCTCTTGAAAAATTTAGCTCATTAAGGCTACTAAACAAGAAATCATACAGGCTGATATATTAAAATGTATACATATGTTCATGTGTCTGACACTGCCATTTCAGTCACATCCCACTTTAAGTTGTACATAAGCCCTGAAGCACAACAGATGTGTTTGCATAGTTACATCACTTACCTGAACCACTCTTCTCCTCACTACCTGATGGTGAGGAGCTATAATATAATAATATTGTATCATATCACATCGTACCATATATCATGTCATATAATATCATATAATACAATATATAATTTCTTTCTTTACGAAGTGTATAAATACACACAAGAAACTTTAAAGGACATGGCAAAGTCTTACTTTAGCAGACTCTTCATTCTAAATAATAGGCACCCCAGAGAATGGAGAGGAGACAAAGCAAGTAAGAACAGGTTTGACAGGCATGATTAATGCACGTATCTGGGTACAGTTCTTTTTCTTCTTATAGCACTGTGGTGGTTGGGGATGTTTTTATTACACAGACACCTGGCCTGGTCATGGCATAATCAGTCTATGGATTGCTCATGCTCGTACCTGTCTGCAGCAGTTTGCACTGTCCTGGAAAATGCCATTTGCACACCCTGCCAATGCACTGGCACAAGCAGTATGGAAATGATTCACAGGCAATACACTAGTTATATTTTTGACAAATGGGGCAACGGATTGGCAATTTTGTTGCATCTGCCATAATATTCAAGCCAGCTTTCTCTTCTGCATAGGAAAGCAAACAGTCTTCCAGACCAGATGAATTTAGAAGGAAATATGTCAAATTCTGCCCATTCGTTCCACTCACATATTTCTGTTCACTAGTTACAGTATGTTCATCATTATTTTATTTATACCCTGGAGACTAAGGGAAGATCTGGTGCATCTGCACCAGTCTCCTGGATAGCCACTGGCAACCCGCAGAACTGAGGGGACTACTAAAATCAAACCCCTTTTCCATAAGAACAGCATAAAAATATGCAGTCACTTAGCCTGGACTGATCACCTTGTCCCTTGCTAATCCTTTGTCTGATGGGGTCCTAGTCTGAGTGTACTTTTCATTCTTTGAAATGTACAGAGAAACATTGGCAAAAGTTGGAGTTTAGACTGTAGAAAGAGAAATGGAAAGCTCACTGATGAAAGGAGGACAAGAAAAAGAGAGACACGGGAAATATTTCCAAAGCCTCACAGCAGATTCACACGAGGAATTGTCATTAAATGTGGCAGGAGGGAACTAACTATATCCCAGAGACATCTCTGATTACTTCAGCAAATGAGCGAATGGAAGGAAAAAGGGCTGATGAGATGCAGTGACAAGAGAGAGTGATAATATTAACTTATCCTGAAACTGAGTCCATAGGGGAAATAAATTTTAAAAGATATAGGTACTTTTCTGAAAAGTACCCAACCATATGCCATTTTCCAGAATCACAAAGCACATGATGTTAGAGGTACCTGGAAGATGATTGTCAGAGGCCATAAGCAAAACAAATTTTAGTTAAATATAGCATTATTAGACCAGACAATAACACTGAAGGTGTTTCTTTCAGAAGGTGTTTCTCTCATGTCTGAAACTGAAACCTCACCTCCATCCTGCCCAATTTCCAAACCTTCTTTTAGCCCTCTCTGCATCCTGCTGACCACTCATGGGAATGCTCCAGGAGAAAGATGTCAAAGACTCACAGGTCAGAAGCAAGGCTTGAGTGTCTGGTACGTAGTGTGGCCAGTAAGTTCAGAGCAACTCAGGAAACCAGCAGATTGATGCCTGTGTGATTCTTACATCCAATTTTAACTAATCTCTCTGCCTCAACACTGACACACCACCAGGGAAAAATGAGAGGCAGGGGAGTCAATGGGAGAGTTTTGAAAGGGACCATATTTCCACTCCCCTTCTTCTTCATCACTCCCCAAAATTCGTATTTCTTACTCAACATTTTCCTAAGACTTTATATTGCAATACCATTTATAGTAGATGCTCTTGCATGCTGCTCATAACAGACACTTCATATTCAATCCTTTTCTCTAGAGCTAAAACTAAGAAACAGGGAAATACAAATATGATGGGATTCATACAGTGATAGAATTAACATGCAAAATCCAAAGGGTAGCTGCCTGGGGGAATTAAATGCCAGAAGTTAAGGCCAGTGCTAAATTCTCAAAACTTTTTTTTCTCAAAAAAACCCTCAACCCTTAAGGATTTCAGTTGGAGTTTTAGGTGGGTTTTGGGCGCAGATTTGGGGGGGGGGGGGTAGGGGAGTGGGAGGGTAGTTTATTTTTTTAAAGAAAATAGAAAGTATTTCTAAGGTTATATACTGGAAAAAATTTCATTTCACTTCTTCCTACAGGATCAGAGAGTGTTTGGTCTGGATTCCCAGTAACTCTTTTCTGTTTCTACTGAGCAATGCCAGTGCTGCTGTATTCCATGTGGCAGTATAATTAAGTTCCTCAGAAACTCAGGTGGCACATATCTATTTCAGTGCATCGTTTTTCAGTGCTGTTTTAGATAACAGTTTTGATCTATAATTCCCTGTGTGGCTAAAAGCCGTTACTGTTCTCATGTTTTTCACCAGCAGTTGAAATCAGCTAACCCAACAGCCACTCTGGTGTGTTTGTCTGGATGCATGGCTGGGGTTTTCCAGCACTTAGCCTTTGGAACTTACCCTGGATTCAATCAAGCTGAAAGACATCTGACTTTCAGTTAATAGGGTGAAGCAGAGCGCATTTTTCATGGGATTGGAAGGTGATTTCAGTGGGATTGCAGGCATGCAAGACAAAAAATTTGAGGTTTTTTAAGCGAGTTAACTAACACATCATATGAATGAGGACATTTCATTGGCATACAGTCCTTTTGCAACCTACTCACAAGGAAAGGGCTTCACTGTCCATGTGGCTAGAAAAGCAGAGAAAAATCCTTCTCTGCATTTAGAGATTCATTAACTCCCCAATAATTCTATACCTGTAAGATTGTACTTAATGTGAGCAGGCATGTGCATATTGAAACCACAAAAAGGTCTGTTTTCTACACGTCCTTATTAAAGCATTTGGTTTGCTCTTCAGCTCACATGCCAGCTAGCTCAAAAAGCTACAAAATTTCAGAACACTTATTCTTTCTTCACATTGACCTTTGTTTTGATTCTTTATTCAACTCCAGAGATCTGGAGAACAGTAGAACAATGTTCATGCCTTTTGGGCTTGCCGTAAGGGGAACTGATATCTCACTATAATATTCCTGATAAGCACTCTGTCAAGAACTGAAATACATAAAAAAGGATGACCAACTTCCTGCTCTAGGTCAGCAGTGCACGTTCAGCCCTCACAGCTTTACTACTTCCGACACTGCAGTACTAGCAGAAAGCAAACAGCACTTACATGCAGAGCATCTCTTACACATCTTGGGTAACTGTAGACTGTAGGATCCAGATCAATTCACTCCCACAGGGAAGCACGGACAAAATACACCATGGCAAGAATTACAAATTCTGACTTTTGATCCAAAGAAACTTCTGCAACAGATCTTGCATTTTAAAAGAAAATTTTCATCTGTTCTGTGAGGATGTAAATCTTCCATCATATTAATGTGTGGTTGTTCCCAAGGTCTGTAGTTTCAGGTTTTCCTTTCTATTCCTTTTGTACAATGTCGGTCCGTTTGATTTGGCAGTCATACTACTCACCTCCAAAGCCATTCCATTAAGGCAGCTGGTTGGCCATGGAAAATGTAAGAAAAATAAAATGGCTAACATAAACCCAGAAGGGAATAGGTTCACTACATCAGAGGTCTTTCATTTTAGACAGTTAAGCAATGCTATTTGGATTCATAGAATGTGAGGATCCAAGCTTTGAGTACAATTTGTAGATGCTGCTTTATGTAGAAAAGCAAATGTGTTTAAGTGGATAACTTTTTATTTCAGAATTAACTTATATATTTATAAATGAAGTCAATTTTCTTCTACTTTTAAGCAGTCTTCTCTATTGAGAATTTATTTTGTGTAATATGTATGTTTGAGATTCTGAAAGGTTTGGGGATGAAAAGCTGCACTATCTGCTAAGCTGCAACTACTCAAATTCCTTGGCATTTAAGTTACAGCTTTCTTCTGTGCAAAATCCAGGAGCAAAATAGTGGAACTTATTTATAAACCATCCAACCTGCTATCAGTTGGATGGTTATAAACCATGCCTTTGATTTCTGTGCTTTATGCTTTCCAGTCTTTTAAAAGACTACTCCCTTGGCTACCCAAAAGCTGCATTCTTGTCATGTAACGTACACATTCATTGTGATTTAACCCTAGCCAGCAAGTAATCCCCACACAGCTGCTTGTTCAATCCATTGGGATGACGGAGAGAATTGGAAGGCTAAAAGTGAGAAAATTTCCAGGTTGAGATAAAAACAGTTTAACAGGTAAAGCAAAAGCTGTACACAAGCAAAGCAAGGCAAGGAATTCATTCCCCACTTTCCATGGGCAGGCAGGTGTTTATCCATCCCCAGGAAAGCAGGGATTTGTCACATGTAATGGTGACTTGAGAGGACAAACATCATCTTGACTCTGAAAATCCTCCCCTTCTTTCTTATTCCCCTAGAATTATATGCTGGGCATGATGCCATATGGTATGGAATATCCCTTTGGTCAGTTGGGTTCAGCTGTCCTGGCTGTGTCCCCTCCCAACTTCTTGAGCATGCCCAGCAGGGCAGTGACAGCTTTGTGTAAGCCCTGCTCAGCAGTAACAAAAACACCCCTGTGTTATCAACACTCTTTCCAGCACAAATCCAAAACACAGCCCCATAATAGCTACTATAAAGAATATTAATGCTATACCAGCAAGAACCAGCACAGTACCTAATAGCCCATTGCAGAATAACCATTGCTGATTTCTGAAATTTCAAAGCAGCAGCAAACAGATCTGGGTTTGTTGTGAAACACATGAAATGAAATACCAGATTTTGCCTGGGAGCAACTGGAGTGAGTCAAGTGAAGGGCCATGAAGATGATGAAGTGACTAACGCATCTGAAAAATGAGGAGAGGCTGAGAGCCAGGGCTGTTCAGCCTGCAAAAGGCTGAGAGAGGATCTAACCAGTGTCTATAGATACCTGAAGGTAGGGAATGAAGAAGAGGAAGCCAGGCTCTTCTCAGTGGTGCCCACTGACAGGGTAAACTGGAATACAAGTGATTCCATTAAAAAAATAAAAATCTTTTCACTCCAAGAGTGGTTGAATTAGATGCTCTCGAGAAGCCTTAGATGACCTCAAGAAGTCTTTTCCAAACTCAACCATTCACTGATTATGTGAAGACACTTTCCACTGGATGGAGGAAACTGTCTTTAAAAAACAGTTTGCAATTCCTCTGCTGCTTCTGGCTTTAGAGTCCAGAACCATGAATTCCATGAAATATGGAATCTTACTTAGACCTTAAATGCAAAAAGTTTTTTGGTTTTTGTTTCTTTTTTTTATTGGAAGAATATCAACCTCCATAGCTTCTGACAAAACGTAAGGAGTGAACCAAAAAGAGTGTAAACCAAGAAGGCAAATAAAGAACACAAAAAATATTCCTTTAATAAAAATAGATTAGAATGTAGATAGAAACAGTAAAACTCATACTTTTGAGCCTAAGCTCAGGTTTACTGAACATTAGGGACCTCTATTGCTTGACCAATTGCCAGGGAAGTTATCTGTTGAGTCTGTGTCTTCCCGCTGCAGGATTCCAGGTCGCTGCCTGGAACTGCCAGATAAAGAGCAAACAGCTGCCAGGCACAGGCATCTCCCACTCTTGTGCAAGACCTCTCCTCAGTGAATTCTGACCTGTAAAACTAAAGGTGTCCCCCACATGCCTCCTGGCCACAGTTCACTTAGCTCATTCACCACATGCTCCTTCTGCCCATGCTGATATCTCAGTATAATAATAAGTAATTAATAAACTCCAGTATAATAATAAGTAATTTCAAAGAAACAGAGACATTGGCCACAAATTATACGGACACTTCTTTATTTTACCTGGTGTGATAGTTTCAGTGAGTGCCAAAAAATCAAACACAATGTATGTTTACTTTTTCCAGAATGCATTATAGCTGTTCTAAGCAACTTTGTTATGGATTCTCATGGCTGAGTAACGGACAAACTTGAATAATTTGCTGTGATATTGCTTTGGAGGCAATACCGAAAGAGCAGTAGAAACACCTACCACCTGTAAGCTAAATCTGAGCATTCAGTGTCACTGCAGCTTTGATGAAAAGCCCAAGAGCTTGTTAGCCCATTCTCAGCTGTGCACATTCCAATTACTAGAGAGAAGATTAATATCATCAACTTCGGTCACCTGCAAGTTAGTTGACTACTTCAAAATGAGCAACCTTAAGCCCTATATGTATCATGGGAATGAACGAGACACCTCCAGAGGGCAATCCATCTCCTCCTAAATCTGGTGTTTTGGACAAGATGAATGTCTCCCTGCAGACATTTGATTCATTTCACTGACTACAAAAATCAGAGTTTAAACTTAGAAAACTTCCAAGATTATAAGTCAGGTAGGATAAAGGTTGCATAAAACATCTATTATCTGAACTCTGTTGTTTCAGACACCTGCACAGGCATTTTCATTGGGAATATATGTCCAGACACATCTAGAAAAAGAAGTTCTATAACACAGGCTGGTTCTTGGTGCAAATCTTTCAGAATGCAGCACAGTTATTCTATAGCCAGTGCTTAGTAGCATCTGAAATTATATAGTGCTAAGTAAAACATATGAGCCTTCAGTTAAAAAAAGCACAGTTTTGCACAATGCTGCTGATGAACTTTTCAAATAACCTCTTTCAGACATTGTAAAATGAGGAAACATAAATATGTTGACAAACAGCTTAGAGAAACTAAACGGAGCACAAACTCTGAAGTGCACAATTTATTTGTGGCATTCCTATTTACAATGTATTATTCATTCTAGTATCAGCACACTTGGAATTCTGCACATACGAGGTCAGACAAGGTAATTTTCCAGTTTTCTAACAGAGCAAATACCAGAATTACTGATACCATAAGCAGGGGTCACAAGAGACAGAGCAAGCATGTAATGAAACGAAGGAGCAGACGTGTTATAGAAATAGGGAGTTGGGTCATGGACACCTCAGACCAACGTTGATAATTTGTTATGTTAAATTAACTGCTGTTATCCTTCCTGATAAATGGTGAACCATCCTCCCCCAGACTTTATGTCATTGCACACTGACAGGAACCGGAAATTTACTTCTGATTGCAACATCTTGGGGACATCTTAGGAAACAGTTTTCTTCATTTATAAAGGAGAAAAGTGATACTTTTCTGATATATAATGGAGATAATGGCTGGGCTTAAGAAAGAGTGAAAGTGATTTTGTTTGCCCCAGCACAGACATACAGTACATACAAAATGTTTTCAGCTATTCAAAACATCTGCATAGGGCTGGTAAATATAATGTAATACTTGAGGAAGACATACACTTCTACAGTGGTGGCAAGAGAGCAAAGGAAATCTCCCACAGAGCCTAAATGGCACTAGGGATCTACATATATGCAACTGAATCCTTCCAAAAGGTAGATGCCTACAAGCATGCCGTTTCCTTACTCTCTCATTGCAAACAATAAAGATTTAATCATCATAATCAAAGGATCCTATCAAGCACCATCTCACTGAGTGTATATTGACAGCTCCATTTAGTTGTCTATACACCTAGTCTTATTTCAGGTGTATATAAAGACAATGACTGCAACACATGACACAGAACTTGAGGAAGACCAGTTTCCTTCTGGAGTGGTGGCTGGAGGCTAACAGGGTAACTCTTTGGTATCTCAAATAGCACTAAATATCTGTAAAGCTACCCCTCATGCAGGTCCCCCAAAGCTTGCTCTGGACTCCTGTGGCTATAGTGACTAATGCTCATTTTAGCTGCCTAAGTGTAAGAGTCTAATACCATTTGAGATGTCTAAGGGTCTTCCATGTGACTTCCAGAAATGCTACAGCTGGTTGTCATGCTTAACATGCAGATATTCTGTATACTTTATAGCATCATAAATGGTTCTTCTTCCCCTTATTTAGGTAGCTGAGTCAAGGCCTAGCTCTCTATTGACTGTAGAAGTAGCCTAGCCATCTAGCATACCTACAGGTATCTACAGACAGAAATAAATGTAGGTATGTTAATCTCAAACTGAATCCCATACAAAGTTCTATGTCATATTTAAAATTAACTACCTCAAAAGCTGCTAGAAGAGATATGTAATCTCTTAATAAGACATGAGATATCAGATGGAGACTGACTGGCACATAGAGGAAGTGCAGTGAAATCACGACACAGCTTTATAACACCAAGGGCTCTCAGTATACTGACAATCTGTTACATTCTGTAAGAAAACATAATTTCTACAAGTTCCTAAACTGATTTAAAAGTCTTTTCCTTACTTTAAAGTAAATTTTAAACAACCTACCTCAGAAACAAAGATAAGGAGCTAAACAGGGTTTATTTTAGAAAAATGTAGGGTTACTCCAGTTTGTACCAAAAACCACACTCTTGATAAGATTTCCCACTTCAGAATACAGGTAAGATGAAGGTAAATAAGGGTGAGATAAACTCATTAATGGGGAGGGGGAAGGGGGCGGGTTTTTAATCCTCCTATCACCTTCAGCAGCAGTTTCCTCTGGGCTCCTTCATTAGACTGACACTAGCTTAAAGCCGGTGAGTTCTGTGTGGAAAGTGTTAATCATGTAAAATCCAAATATACTGAGATAATGTGGCATGTGTGTAGAACAGAATTTAGAAAAATCTAAATTTTCTGATATTTAAAACTTATATCAGTCCTGGAAAAAAAAAACAAACAAACAATGTGATAATAAATATCTTGTGCAAAAGACTAAATATCCTGTCTAAATATCTCATTCTTTAGCTTCAGTGGTTATCATTTGAGCACTTAGTAAGATATTTTTTTCTCAAATCTAATATTTGCTGATGCAAATTTAGCAAAAGAAGGTTTGGGTTTAGTTTTATTTGGGTTTTTTGCTGTGTTTTGTTTCAAATAGAAGGATGGATTTGCTTCTCAGTGTGCACTGGCATTTCATAAAGATCCATCTAAAAGATACCAGAGTTTTTTATTCTAGCACATCTGTGCTATTTTCAGTGTGGGCAACATGAAGGTACCCTCCAACAAAATGATATAGAATGGAATGGATTCATATGTTGAACTAAAATAGAACACAGTTGTTCCACTTGAGTGTGCCTATAATTTCACAGGCTTGGTGCAGGACTGAGTTGAATAAAAAAAACCCAACAAAACAACACACAAAATTCACTTTAACCCTTTGAATGCCTTCTTCACAAACATTTTGACTTCACTGAATCCAATTAAGTAGTTTTCAAGAAACATGCCAAAATTAATTTTTTCAAATAATTTTATTCTTCAGTTCATGAATGAAAAGCCAAAGTGTCATATTATATATTTAACTTACAAACAGAAATGAAATTTTGCTAAAAGCAGTCAGAAAATGGATTGGCAAATGGTACACAAGAACAGTCAGAAATATTTGGGCTACTGCAGCTTTGCAACTTACCACACATTAGGTGAGACACAATGATTGACCACTGCAAGCTCCTAGCTTGTACCAATTGCAACACAAGATACAATTGTTCCGACCCTGAGTTTACTTTCTTTCAGTTGGAGAGGGTGGGAGTACATTCATCCGCAGATATTAAGCTTTTTGGCTGTGTTTCCACTCATAGAACTTGACCTAAATATAGCATGAGGTTATGCACCTTATTAATATCATCAGGTTGATTTACTAAGGAATTTAGAGTTGTGATACATTTCAATACATTCAGATTAGATCAGATCTTGAAATATGTTGATCACCTCCAATTTCCTTCACTCACAGTTACAAAACTGTCAGATCTCTGAATCATGTGAGGTCTGAATCCTGTGTGATTCATTTTGCCTTCAAAGCCACTTAACTGCACATTAAGGCTACATATGAGACAGAGATCTCCTGCAGTGATCCAGAGGCCTGGATATTTTAGACTACCTATCTTGTGATTCTCCCTTCAAAAGCTCCAGTTGAAAAACCTGTTCGGTTGTTTGTCTCATAACTCACATCCTGAGAAATTCCAGAACCTCATTGTTCTGGGGTTTTGCGCCAATTTTGCCTCCACCTTGATTAGAGCTCTTCCCCACAGACCAGTTGTTAAACTCCTGATTAAAGGCTCAAACGTATTTCAGCCTTTTTAAATTAAATTCTCATAAAACAGACCCTCCGTTCCCTCATCCTCATTAACTGTACCTACAGATCTTAGGAGTTTTGTTTTTTTAACTCGGACACTAAGAATGGTACATGACTCTGATAGCCACTGTGGCATTAACAAACCCATCTCTACTAGAAGTATCTTACCCCAAAGCTCCCTTGCATCACACCAATCCTGTTCACAGACATTATACAGTTTCAGGCTACACTGATTCTGTGATTAACTAATGCAACTAAAACACTACAGTGACACAAACACTAATGCTCATTCATTAATTCAGTCTGGAAATCAGAAAATTTCAAATCATCTAGACAGACTGATTCCAAAGCAGCTTTCCAGAGGGAAGACAGTGTCAGAGAACAACTCGATTACTATTCATATTTTGAAATGAGAAACACTAATGTGGTCACCTGTAAGGTGACATGGGAGAAGACAAACTGGTGATCCCAAGTCCCTATTTCCATTCAGGGCTGAAAGCAGCCCAAGGAGGATGGGAAAGAACAAGAAACTGCAGCGAAAAACCTGGTCCCTTGTAAAGTGATGGAAACCACACAGTTCAAAGTGTCAATTTCAGAGGTCAGGGGGTGGCAGAGAAGCAGGCAGGCTTGAAACCTGGTTCTTCTCATTAAAATTCCCCCTTCCCAAGTGAAATACAGAATGCTACACTTGCATGAAGTAGTCTTCCATTTTACAGCAATGGACTTCCAGCACCTTTTATACTTGAACTCACACTGTGCCCTGAGCTGACACCTCTGCTGATGGTTCAGTGCCTGCCAAGAATATGCAAAACATTAGTTCACTGTTGCTTTAGGGTAGGATCGATGACACCTCAACGGCAACATAAGCTTAATACAGAGGAAGTATCACAAAAAGCTATTTGAAAATATATCACTGTGAAATAAGTATTCTGGCGATAAAAATATCTAGTTTTCTTTTTATTTGCATGCTTGTTAATATTGCATTTTGAAATTATATTGGAAACCAATCTGTATTTCCCTTCTATCTTTAAGTACTATTATTTTATTTCTTGGGTCTTAATTGCTGCTCAAGTCTTTGCTTGGCATTGGATTTTGAGAATTGCTCTGGACAGACACCTTAAAAGTTTCTCTGTTGCCTTTGATAGCACAAATGCTTGTTTATTTATGCAATAGCATATATGTATTATATTGTTTGCAATATTTTACAAGTGCTTCTGGTTTACTATGAATAAAAATTTTATATACTACTTCAGTGCTCTGTTCCATGACAGCTCACTATGTCAGTATAAGATATACTTGATGCTTGCACATCTCACTATGAAATGCTACGCTATTACTGACAAATTGGTCTTCTATTTAGCATTAACCAAAATATTCAGTTGAATGGCAAAATATGTGTATTTACAGTGGCTTTTGTTTTTTTCAGTTTGTTCTACATAGATGTTTGATTTTTAACTGGGCATATGGCTGAAAACCTGCAGAATATGTCTGTCTTTCCCTAAATATTCTGCATTATGTTCAAAGATCAGGTGAAACAAATGGTTACTGTAAATTCTGTATATTATGCTTAAACAATCCTCCAACAAGATAAAATGGGGTTTTGTCAAACACAATGGAGTAATTTGCTCATTTAAATACTTAAATACACTTAGTCTTCTTACCCAAATAGAGAATACAACCACCTTGCTAAACAAGGATATAAACTCAGCTTAGTATTTTGAACCTGAGAAAACATCATTAGGTCTATGCATATTCTAAAAAAAGAAAAGTTATTTAAAACAGTAAAAAAAGGTATCTATATGAGTATAATTTTCTGAACATCTCTGAACCATATGCATAAAGTGTATGAACAAAGCAGCTGCTGACGCATTTAGTATTCAGTTTTACTTGTGAGACTTTCGTGCCTGTCCTGTTTCATGCCCTGTACATCTATAAATATTTTACTAAGGGAAATCTCTATTATTGATATGAACATTCACTGCAAAGGAAGAACCAAATGAATACAAAATTCCTCCTATCTACAGTTAAGTAGGTAGTAACACTAATTAATTGAAAGTGTGGTGTATCATAACTAAACCAATCATGTAGAAAAGGCTGCCTGAGGTTGAACTAAACACACTCCCATTAGCACACAGCACAGCCACTGTAGAACAGGACAGGAAAAGGGTAGAGTAGGGTGAAAAGCAAAATGTTGTGTTATTTATAACTGCACATTGAAGGAATGTGAAAATGAAAAAAGCCAAAGCTCCCCATGGAACACACAGCCAGGGCGAAAATCCTGTCCCTTTAATATATGTCCAATATCCAGTGGCTGTAAAAACAGTGGTTATATAGGATTCATGTCATAGAACCACAGAATTGTTTGGGTTGGAAGGGACCTTAAAGTCCCATGGGCAGGGATACCCTCCACTTAACCAGGCTGCCGAAAGCCACATCCAACCTGGCCATGAATACTGCCAGGGAGAGGGCAGCCACAGCTTCTCTGGGCAACCTGTGCCAATGCCTCACCACCCTCACAGGGAAGAATTTACTCCTAATATCTAATCTAAATCCACCCTCTTTTAAATTAAAGACATTACCCCTTGTCCTACCACTACATGCCCTTGTAAACAGTCTCCCTCCGTCTTTCCTGTAAGCCCCTTCAGGTACTGGAAGGCTGCTCTAAGGTATCCAGGAGCCTCCTCTTCTCCAGGCTGAACAAATTCTCTCAGCCTGACTTCATGGGAAAGGTGCTCCAGCCCTCTGATCACCTTTGTGGCCCTCCTCTGGACTTGATCCAACAGCTCCATGTCTTTCCTGTACTGGGGACCCCAGAGATGGATGCAGTACTCCAGGTGGGGTGTCACGAAAGTAGAGGGGCAAAATCACCTCCCTTGACCTGCTGGTCACGCTGTTGCTGATGCAGCTCAGGATATGGTCCACACAGAGAATTTTAACAGCAAGAAATACTGAAGGACAACGATGCAGCATGGGCTATTTTCCAGCAGCTCACTCTCCTGATGCCATTTCTCACAGGGTTTGATGACTGACATCTCCTCTGCTTGCCCTGCAGCAGGAGCACTCCCATGCACATGACTCTCAGTCATTAACAGAGAGACAAAGTCAATCCTGTCTAACAGCCAAAAAGGCATTTAAAACTGTGTGGCCAACCTCTGATCCAATAGCTAAATAAATTCAGCTCACCCCATGCTGCACAGTAGCATTGCCACTAAATGTCAACACTATGTACCTCATATCGCACTTCTACATGAGGTAGTTTCATTTGAATATTCAGTAATGCCAGCTTCCAACGTTGCTCATGATTCCACAAATACATCGAAAGCTCCACTTACATTTCAGCCCAAGCTTTAGCCCTTGCCCTGGCAGGGAAGTCTCCCTCATGGTGACAGGGCAGTGGCAGGGGCACTGCCCCAGGCCTGAGCTCGGACAGCCTCACACCTGACAGCACGGCATCTTCTCCTCTCGTGGCTACATCCACAGCGCTCCAACTGCTGGTATCAGACCTGCGTAGGGAAACGGGGTTTTTCTTTCTATTTGTTTTTCTTCTCCCCGCACCCTGTATAATGACCGTCGCTGCGGCGAGGCCCGGCGGTGCAGGGGCAGCTCCCGCCCCAGAGGTGGCGCTGCGAGAGACGGGCGCAGCGCGGAGGTTTGTCCGCGCTCGCTGCCCGTAGCCCCGCCGGCAGGGCTGACGTGTAGCGGCGAGGCGGCGATGGCGGCCGCTTGGGACGAGATTCGGCGCTTGGCCGCCGATTTCCAGCGGGCGCAGTTTGCTGAGGTGGCCCACAGGTGAGCAGGGGGGCGCCGGTACCCGCTGCGGCCTCCGGAGCTCGTCGTCTGTCGCTGCGGGTCGCCTGTGGGCTCCCCCTCCCTACCCTGGCGGCTCTACCCTCCCCCACTCTGCCCTCTCGGCCCCAGCGGAGGGCTCTGCCACGGGCCCCGCGGGGTGCCGGCACATAGCGGGGGCCTGGAGCTGGGTTCACCCGGGCACTGCCCTTCCGCGCTGCCCCTTTGATTGGCGCTCACCTGCGTGTCAGTGCTTGTGAGGCCCGACGAGGCATCTAGTCCCCTCGCTGAGAGGATATGCAGGCCCACGCAAGTGCATCGCCGTTAAGTTAAAGGTGCTAAACGTCGTCACAGCTCTAGGGCTCTGTTTCTTCCTTACGTGTTGTTGAGCAGTCGAGGTTGTTTGTCCGGAGCTTGTTTTTATTTAGATATAAAAAAGTAAACCACAGAGTTTAAATAATTAAATAAATAAATAAAGCCCAAACCAAAACAAACCCCACCAAACTGAAACCTGAAAACAAACTAAATTTTAAAAGTGCAGGAAGATCAAAAGACCCTAAATCTGTAATCACACCCGTTTATATGCAGTCTTCCAGCAAAAGGAATGACACCTACTCTGGGAAAGGACCCACAGAAGTGAAGCCATATGGATGATTTGTGGGGCAATTAGCAGGATCCTGAAGTTAGGTTTTTGTTGTAAAAACTATTTACAGAGAACAGCAAGTAATTTTCATGGTATTTCCTGTGTTCGGTATTATTGAAACATGAATTAAAAGGTAATTTTAGCAATTACTTGCTTAGAATAACCGGTTATTCTTTATGCTGTTGGTAGGTTGTCGGAGCGGAACTGTATAGAAGTTGTCACTAAACTGATTGCAGAAAAGCAGTTGGAAGTAGTGCACACACTTGATGGAAAGGAGTATGTCACTCCAGCACAGATTAGTAGGGAGATTCGGGATGAACTTCATGTTTGTGGTGGTAAGTGAGGCATTGGCTTTCTACCTTTGGATCTGGAAGTTAATTTTGAAGACCATGAAACAAATTTAAGAGTTTTCTTCACTACCCTTAATCTTGCAAGAAAAGTGAGCTTGTTTCCTATTGCTTCATCTACACATGAATTCACCTACTATTATTTTATTTTCACTTCAGACCTGTATTAAGTTTATAGGTAAGCATTTATCAAGATAATGTTGCTTCATTCATTTTCTGAGGTAGAAGTGGTCTAAGAACCTCTTTGAAGGAAATCTATCATTTTAGTATGGTTACGTTTCTGGCACAGATGTTTGGCCTTTATTCAGAATTTCAAAATCATTCTCCTTTCAAGTCATTAATAATAATATTTTTTCTATTTGTTATTGATCTTTTTTTTTTTTTTTACCAGTATGAAGCGTTACCTGCTTTCTAGGATCTGACTTAGATAGTTAAGGAAGCAAAGATGCGTAAAACTATTTTTTGTCAATGATTTTAATGAGAAGACACTATATTGTACTTTTAGTTCTATTTAAGGGTGAATTTCCAGCGTGGTATCTTTGGAAAATTAACTTCCTTATATTCATACAGATTAATAATTTTCTTATGATTACCACAAGTATACCTCAGTTTGTGCTGTGCCATTGTATATCACATCAGTATGAGAGCTTGAACTGAATTTAAGATTTCTGGGCTTTATTATCAAAGGTAGAAAGTTCTGGCAGTCTCTGTTTTGATGCTCATAGATTGGTGGCCAAATCCAGGTCAGCATCAAGGCAAAAACTAATTGGGAGTGAGTTTTAAACTGAGTTTTACTTCTGGAGTTTCTGTATTGAACTGTCAGAAAAGCCATAGGGTAGAACAATATGGTGTATATAAGCACTGACCACTTGTGATATCTGTGATTTGATGATATATAAAGCTGAAGTTGGTTTAATTGGTATGCAAAATAGTAATGAAAAAATACTTTGTACACAATGGACTATGCTGTATTTTAAATCTGTTCAAACATGCTGTATGTGCTAAAAGTGTATTTGTACTTTTTTTTTTTGAAGGTCGAGTAAACATTGTTCACTTACAACAGGTAACTTTTTACTAATAAAAGACTACACACTTCTTTCTTCTCCATGTATAGTAAATACAGAGTTCATCAGTTTTACTCCAGCTAAGTTGTTTTTTTTTTTAAGATAATAGACTTTATGAAGAGCCAGTGGCTCATGTCAGAGTTCTGCAGAGTACTTGATCCGTCCATTTACTGCTTTATTGAAATCTCCTCCTCTGCTTAATGATAATCTACTACCTCCAAAATCAGCATTAAAATGTAGAGGTTTTCTTTCTGAACTCTTCCCTTGTAAACTCAGCCAGGCAAACAGAAATGTTTCCCATTTAAATTTAAGGTTGTAGAAGCATACATAATTAACTTTGCATGCTTCTTTGGATCTTCACTCTTCCTTCATTAGTCTCTTGTCTCTACTAATCTTTATCCCCAGTAGTCTTCCTCTGTGACTAATTATTTCCTTCTGGCTTGAGTAAAAGTATTTGGAATAAGAAAAAATTCTGAAAGACAATTTAGTATTTTCTGTTAATAGCTTCATAGAATTTTTTATTATATAGGTTTCTTTTAACCTTGTCATAATTATAAAGAGACTTTTTTACCCCCTAAAGCATTGCTTTTTCATTCCAAGTCATAGATTAACTGCATATATATACTATAGTAGAAAAAATTAAAAGTAGCTTTCCTCAAAACATAGGAATGTGTAAGTATAATATCTTAATGTTTGAGAATTAATTTTAATTTAAAGCTCTTAGAAGAGGCTTTGTTGTTTTGATTCTTTTTTAAAGGTAATAAATGTGGACCTTCTGCACATTGAAAACAGAGCTAACGACCTCGTTAAATCAGAAAAAAATATTCAGCTTGTACTGGGGCAGCTTATAAATGAGTGAGTACTTTCATGAGCAGTATGTTTAATTCACGTTTGTATTTTAAAATGCACACTAAAAGTGATGCCCAGCCCTTGTTGCTTCTGAAGTGAAACACATTTTCCTTGACTGCTAGGGGTGCTTAGTGATCCATGCTTCTTTTCCAATGGTGAGTGAGGCCTCTCTCAGCAGAGCACCCAGTGAGTTCACGGAGCAAAGGCCTTTACCGAACATAGCTAGCCAGTATCCTGCGCATAAGAGGCTTAATTTCTTACCCTGTGTCTTTGTGTGCAGCCGCCAGATCTCATTTGCTCTGAAGCTTTGCTATCTGCTTCAGCTATTAACAAAACCCACCTGTTCCTTTACCTTACAGCCCTGAGGTTTGTAAGTTATTTCATGGCATTCAGCACACTACCAGCCACTGAAGTATCACTCTTATGGGGTTGTCTCTATTATTGATCACACTGCAGGATTTATTCTTGGCAAAGAATGTGAAGTTCCTGGTTCTCTTGAAACAATTAAGACCCGTCTTGCTCACCAAAGGCCTTTTCTAAGTCTCATTGACATATAATGTTTTCCTATTCCTGTTTTCTGATGGTTTCAAGCAGGTAAATGACTGATTTTAATACTAGCTGCATTGTTTGCAGGCTTTTAAAAAAACCCACATTTTCACTGCCATTGTTCTCCATTCATTTAAAACAACTTTCAGTTTATTGTTTGGTAAATATGCAAGAGAAAGAGATATAGCACCACGTCAATTAATGATTCAGCATGTGAATAACAGGTTGATCTTGAATTTCACAGTTAATGTATTGGGATTTATTTTTTTTTCTCACTTATAAATAAGGCGTTACCTGGATCAATTAGCAGAAGAAATAAATGATAAACTACAGGAAACTGGCCAGGTGACAATATCAGAACTCTGCAAGACCTATGACCTTCCAGGAGACTTCCTGGTACAGGTAATGCAAGATGCCAACATAGCAAATGTAGAATTCACTGTGTGCACCTTCTTTTGTCATCTTTGCTGCATGCATGCTTGCAGTGAGGGTGAGCTGCTTGTTATTCTAAGTGGGGAAGTACTGGATACAAAGAAAAGTTGCAATGTAACCCCTATTCACAGGTTGAGGTTGATGTTTGCCTTCTCACTACAGGGCAAAATTTCTTACCTGTCTTTAAGACTGTTAGGAACAGATTAGGATTAGTAATGTTAGGAACATGTTAGATTAGTGTAAAATCTGAAAGTCCTTTTGAATGTAGAGGTCATTTCATCAGTCTCATTAGTTACCCAGGAAGCAGAAATACAACGATGAGAGACCTTTCGGTTTATTCAGAAGAGATGAAGTAAACGTTCATTTCTAGAAGCTGAAGCCGGACATTCAGAGTAGAAACAAATAAACCTATTTAAAAAACCTTCACATCAGTGACTACTGATGTGTTTAAAAGGATTAAGGAGAACTGTTGACTTTCAGTCAAGGTTGGATTTAGTTCAGAGGGCTTTGGGTTTTTTTCCAAAGGGTAGTCGTATGGTGTGTGTTAGGTGAACAGTCATATTGGGTACCACAGGCAACCTTGTTGACTCCCAGTTTGTAAACAGATTTCCTCTAATATTTGTTGCATGATCGTCTTCTACAAAAACATTTGCAACATACAAAGATTACTACATTGTTCCCCTTTTTTTCCTGGGTAATATTTTCAGGGTTTAGTTCTCTTAGCAAGTATGAGCATTTATAAACTGTTTGCACCTCTTTCTTTTGTGTTTATTATTGCTATTTTTTTGTCTTGACTGTTTAAAAAAAGGATAGCAAATTCCTCTGCCACTCTTTCGTACAAAATTAATACTAAGGTTAAATTTTAGTCTTAATTGTGCATTTCCCAGCCATTCATATTGCATTTGTAAAGCTTTCTTTTGTCATTAGATACATACATATCTGATAGAAGAGGGCATTGATGACACCAATTTACATGTAGTAAAACATTCTCAGCATACCTAAAAAATAATTTTCACTTGCAGTTCTCATTTCTGAATATTTTGTCTGTCTTAGCAAAACTAATTTGCTGATAATACAGATTTATTTATTTTAATTAATTTTTGCTTAATGTTGTTAATATACAATTTTAGCAGTCAACTCAGCTAGTATTTACAGTCACTATCTTGTATTTACAGGCACTATCCAGGCGTTTGGGTAGAATTATTCATGGACAACTAGACCAGGAAAACCGTGGGGTGATTTTCACAGAAGCCTTTGTGTCCCGGCATCGGGCACGCATACGAGGGCTCTTCACTGCAATTACTCGGTAAATTGCCACACCTGCAGCCACATACTAAAATGCTTTTACCATGGATCTAAGGACCAAATTCACCTCTAATTGAAAAAAAATAAAACCAACCCACAACCAAAGAACCAAATAGAACCTGATGGATAAATTTATTTTAAGTGTAGTTCAGTTCCTGAGGTGAAATATTTAGATATATTGCATATATTATTAGATGTATTTTTTGAAAAGAGAGGATCCTTTTGAAGAGAGAACAAGTAAAATATAACAATATACAGTATGCAACATACATCATTTTTTTGGCTGAAGAAAATGTTACTCAGCAGTTCTTTTGCTTGTTTTGAGAGTATCTATCCTCACTGTTGTCCCACCTATCCCCAGTCAATTACATACTGATGTCTGCTCACTACACGTAATGATAGATAAGTTTTTCTTGTTAAATAAATAATCTTCTGTGTCAATTTATATGAATAGGAAAACTTGGGAAAGCAGTAGTTTCCTTACAATAATTATTGTAGCTTTGGTATAAGATAAAACTTAATAGTAATTCATTATTAAAACCTCATAAGCTGTGTGTGGCACACTGGGACAAAGATTATATAGTTCTGTCCACCCCGAGTAACCTCTTGTTTCTAGATACCTCACATCAATTTCAGGTCATTAACCTTGTTTTGTTTTCCTTTTTTCCAAGGCCTACACCTGTAAGTAACTTGATCACTCGATGGGGATTTCAAGAGCATTTACTTTACTGTGAGTTTCATTCAGATTGTTTTGTATTTTTGGTAGTACATAGATTCTTCATTACTAGAAGCATGCTTTCAAAGAAGCATTTTAGTATATAGGCTTAATTCTGGAATGAAGGACAATATGTTTCTTTCTAGTGTAAAAAAAAGTTAAACATTTTGTGCTCTCCATAACTGAAGAGATGTTCTCTGTATCTGAAGCAATGAAAGCGCACGTTGTTGAAATGCTTTTCGGGGGCAGAATGCTACAAGCACAACAGTGCTCATTTTGTCATAAGTTTTGTTACTTCCCTGAGCTACTGGCAATTTTCTTAGTGAAGCATCCAAAAGGGGCCAAATTCTATGTAGCCAAATGGCAAAACTGGGAGGAGTGGCTGATGCATCAAAAGGCCATGCTGCTGTTCAGTGAGACCTGAGCAGGATAGAAGTTGGGCAGACAAGGACTAAATGAAACTCAACAAAGGCAAGGGAGCTCCTGCACCTAGGGAGGAATAACCTCAGGCACCAGTACAGGTTAGGGAATGATCTGCTAGGAAGCAGCTCTATGGAGAAGGACTTGGAAGTCTTGGATAGCAAGCTCTCCGTGAACCAGCAGTGTGCTGTCATAGCCAAGAAGGCCAGTGGTATCCTGGGGTGCATTAAGAGCACTGCCAGCAGGTCAATAGACATTATCCTACCCCTCTGCTCTAGTGAGGCCATATCTGAAGTGCTCTGGTGGCCAGGAAGACCAATGGTATCCTGGCTTATATCAAAAATAGTGTGGCCAGTAGGTGTGGGGAGGGAGGTGATTTTGCATTGGTGAGACCACACCTCAAGTACTGTGTCCAGTTCTGGGCTCCTCACCATAAGAAGGACATTGAGGTCCTTGAATGAGTCCAGAGAAGGACAACCAGGCTGGTGAAGGGGCTGAAGGAAAATTCATATGAGGAGCAGCTGAGGGAGCTGGGGATGTTTAGCTTGGAGAAGAGGAGGGTGAGGGGAGACCTTATCACCACCTACAACCACCTGAAAGGAGATTGTAGAGAGGTGGGCGATGGTCTCTTCAGCCAGGTGACAGGTGATAGGACAAGGGGAAATGGAACAAAGCTGTGCTGGGGCAGGGTCAGATTAGATGTGAGGAAAAAATTTTTCACTGAAAGAGTTGTCAGGGCCTGGAACAGGCTGCCCAGGGATGGGGTTGAGTCACCATCCCTGGATGTGTTTAAAAAAAGGGTAGATGAGGTACTTAGGGATATGGTTTAGCATAGGGCAGGAACAGTTGGACTCGATGATCTTAAAGGTTTTTTCCAACCTTGTGATTCTGTGAAAATCTGCTAAACTGCATTATAGGAGTGTTGTAGTACGCAGCACGTTTCAATACTCAGTTACAGTCGGTTTTGAACGGATCCTGCAAATACCTGATCATGTATTGCTCACGTACGGTGTTAATGTGAATCAAAGTTTTAGTGATTTGTTGTCACCAGTAATAGTCACAATTGCTAAATATATTTCTAGTACTTTCTTTTCCTTAGATTTTGGGGGTTTTTATTGAGTTTGTTAATCTTTTTCTTTAGTTTTTCTTGCTGTCTTTCATTTCCTCTCCAGTTTCTTGAGTTCAAAGAGCTTTTTATTCACTGCCAGGGTGCATTTGATTTTATTTTATCTATTTTCTGAGATACCATTTCAAATGCACAAATGCTGGAAACTTAAAAAGCTCTTTTATTATGCTACTTAAACTTTCATGTTTATCATTATCAGCAGTGTGTTTTAATGTAGTCCTTGTCACTTTTTGTCTCTTCCAGAAAAAAAAAGTTCAGTGTACTGTTTATAGAATTTACAGATAGTTATTTAATCAATACTTAGTGTCAGACAGGATAAACAGTGGTCTTTGTCACATAACTGTACTGCTATTCATGTTAAGTTGACATGAATTTATAGAAATGGGAAACTGCTTAAGTTAAAACCCTAATTATAAAGCGTAATGAAAGCACAGATGTTCTTCATTTCTGAATATTGTGTTGCTGACACAGGACAGGCATGGAGGGATGCTAATCATCTTTGCCAGATTTTGACAGAGAATTAATAGGATGCTACAGATTAATCAGTCCCCTTTAAAAACGTGTGACAATGCAGTTGTTCTGCAAAGATCCTATTGTTTTGTTTTAGAACAAAAGACTATCTAGGCACTTTTGTAGTAGGGGCTGTGAAATCTCTTAGGAAAGTATCTTCTTTGCCCTGGAATTTTAGAACAAGCACTTGAAATAATACAAAAATTAACTGGCATCTTCATTTCTGCCCCTTTCTCTGTAAGGACTGGTTAATTGCTAGTGCTCCATAACATTATTTGAAATACCTATAAAAGTCTTACTCTTTTTCTCCAAAAATATTAAAAAAAAAAAAAAGTTAAAGTTTCAAATTATTATTGTCTGGGGTTTGTTTCCTTTTTTTTAAATTTAAAACAGGCACACTGGTGCTAATCTTTAGGATCCTAAACTATCTGTGTAAAAATCTAATTTCATTTTCAGAATTTGTCTTACAAGCTCCTTTTTATACAAGGTAACTGAACCATGGTAGGACATGATTTCTAGCTATTGTCTTAGATTATGTAAAACTGTATCTTGTTTAAATAATTTTCTCTTTTTTACTCTTTTTTCAGTGTGACTACCATTCAGCTTTGTTAGTGGTGGTCATGTTCAGTAGCTACTAGCTTATAGAGGCTAATCTACACCAAAAATTTTTTAAAAAACATTATTTCAAATGTAGCATTTCTTCTGAAGACAGATTTTTCCTCTGTAGATCAGCTAAACCTTCATATGCTGTACTAAGCATTTTGAAATGTTGACTGCTACTCGTATTTTATGAGGAAGGAGCTGTACCATGTGATATCATTTAATGTTCTATTCCAGGGTAAAATCTGTCTTTTAATGACATAGAAATCAACACAAACTGAAGGTAAAAAGACTCTCTCACAAAGCTCTGGAAATCAGCAGAGCTTGTCAGATGCTGTCACTGATTTTTCTTTTAATATAGTTAGTGACTTATGAAAAGGCAAAAGCAGAACATAGAAGGCAAATCAGATATTCCTGTGCACCTCTAATGGATTGAAAATACCTTATTTAGCATCAAGAAAGCCTTAGTACTTTAGTATTACCAGGTACCAGTATGTTTTTGTAGGCAATATTTGTTCATTATCAGGAGGTTATTATTGGCAACAACAGTGTGAACATGGTAAACCATGAAGATGGTCCTCAGTAGGCAGTGCTCACACATATGCAATTTAGGTGGCAATTTTTCATGTCAGTTTAGTGTGTTCAGGTCTGTCCTTGTTCCATCTTTGTTACCATGCAAAAAAGTGAATTCAGCGAGACCTGGGCATATTTATTTATTATTTAAATGCACATATATGTTATTGTTTGGCCAGAGAAAGATTATTTTATGCTAACATTTTCCAAATTAAAAGCTCAAATGGCTTAGATACATGTTTGATAAAAAGTGCTTTGATCCTGCCATTGTGACTCACTGGAAACATTGTTTTGATTTCCAGACTTCATCAAGACATTCTCATAAGTGTTAAAAATAATTGATAGAAGTTGGAAATGTTTCACCAGAACGAGCACTTGTAGTTTGTTTTTCTTTCAATTCAAAGTACTAAGAAAAACAACTAATGAGTGGGAAAAAAAGAAGAAACAAAATAGGGAAAACAATTGCTGTCTTCTCATTAATAGATATATCAAAGTGGAAAATGTGACTTCATATATTTCCTTCTTGTAGCTGTGCTAGAGGAACTTGTTAACACCGGTCGTCTCAAAGGCACTGTGGTTGGTGGGAGACAGGATAAGGCTGTATTTGTTCCAGACATCTATGCCAGAACACAGAGCAACTGGGTGGATTCCTTTTTCAAGCAAAATGGTTACTTGGGTAATTAAGCTTTATTCTCCTAGTTAAAATATCTTTCTGAAACTAGTTAAAGTAATTGGTCTTACTGTAATATAGCTACTGTCTAGAGCAAAGCCTCACAAGAATAAGTGGAAATCAATACCATAGTTGACACTCCTTTGTTCAAAGACAGTCTTTCTTATAATGATGTGTGTTACTTTATCACAAAGAACCGTATTTCAGCAGAGAGCACCATACTGCTAAACAGTAACTTTATTTCTCACAGAGTTAAAAAGGCTGCTTTTATTGTTGTTCTGAAAACTTTTCTTAGGCTGCTCATTGTAGACTTCAGATGATCATGTTTGACCCACATGCTTGGAGTTTCAGCCTTGGTGTCCAGGTTACCACCAAACTTCAGCTGTTAATAGTCCAGATACCTTGCGTGGAGTGCACAGGAAGAACCTTTTCCAAAATAAGATTTGTGGAACTGGAGTTCTAGAGGGTAGCGATTCAAATCCAAACAAGTCTATGTAACTTAAAGCTGAGTGATGCTGGATGATGGTTTTTAAAGCAGGAGCTATGGGAAAATGTGGGCCTGAGTAAATGGAGGAATGTACCCTTATGGTCCCAAAGGGCTAGTCCCTAAATAACAGTTACTCTTACGGTTTGAAAAGGTTCAGCATAATTTACTGTGGTAGTATTAAGAGTTTCAGTATTATTTCTTGTCTTAAAGTCTTTGAATGTTTTCAGAATGTCCAAATATGGACTGCCAAATAGTTTAAATGCTTCACTTGTGAGGCTTTGCACAATTCTATGAGCATATTGCAGTAACTTGAAAACAAAACATTTTGACATTGTAAATAGTATTCATGTTGTGTTAGAGTACTTTGGAAAGATACAATTGCAAAGATAAACTTAATGGTATAAGAATCTTAAAAAAAGCTTTATTCTTTTTCCAAAACTCAGACCAAAGTCATGTCCATGATTTAATCTTTGTATCTGTGTTAACTGTGTTTAGGTGTAGCTTGTACTGAACTAAGCTGTAGGTCAGCATCAGCTTGAGGCCATGTTTACTTGTGTAAGAACTGTATGTAATTCTTCACTTCCTGCTTTCAGAAAAAACAACAAACCACTTAAGATCCTGTTATTTATATGGAGGTACTTAAATGTAACAGACTTTTAACTATTTTATAGAATTTGATGCATTGCACAGACTTGGCATCCCTGATCCAGCGGGCTACATTAAAAAAAGATACAAGTCCACACAGCTGTTATTTCTGAGAGCAGCTTGTGTTGGTCAGGAAATTGTGGATCAAGTTGAAGCCTCTGTAGAGGAAGCCATCAGCTCTGGGAACTGGATAGATGTAGCAGTAAGCAATCCGTTCGGTGGTGGTTGTATTTATTTATTTTGTCTTATTTTTGTGTCAAATGATACTTTATTGAAACTGCACATATGATGAAAATAACATGTTGTCAAAAAAGCATAATCAGTTTAAGTAAATGAACAAGTAAAAAGGTGTTACTTGCATTTATTTAAGTTAGTCTGAACAAAAACCAGAGAGATTTATATCAGTGTTCAGTTGATATACCTAAGATTAACTCTCATTTCAAAATTGGTGCTAACATGTTCTGTATTTCTGTGGGAGGGGGTTTGGAAGTAAGTCTAAACTGAAACAAAGTTCTAGTTAATTGAATTCACTCTTGTCGCAGTTTCAGTCAGCAGAGGGATATTGACTGTTTTGTCCTGGCTAAATCCTACTCTAGCTCTACTTGTTTCTGAGGAGGCCGGATGTTTTGTGTTTGGAGTTACTCTGTATCTGTTTAGCTTCACTTTGAAGGCATTGCCATGTGTTGTCCCAGAGGTAACACATATTGTAGAGCTATGTTGATTTGGGGTCGTTAGAGGATTTAAAATAGTGTTTATTCTTAAATCAGTAGTTTAATTTTAAAAGTGCAATATATTCTAAATAGTTAACTGATGTCAGATGGGGTGTCTGTGGATTCTACTTACCCACATACAAGTATGTCCATTCTAGAACAGATTTATTGCATGTAAATGATTTTTATTTTTTTCCCTTAGACTCTTCTGCCAAGTTCATTGTCAGTAGAAGATGTTGGAATTTTGCTTCAGCAAGTGATGAGATCTTTAAACAAAAATTCTTCAGGTTTAATCTTCAGTGACACCATTGTGGTCAGTGAGAAATTTTTAAACAGCTGTGCTGATCTGTTTTCTGACATCATGCAACAGAAAGCTGAAAAGGTACAGGGGTTTTTATTGGTCAAGATGCAATAGAAGTTGAATGTTGGAGTATAGTTCATGTGACTTTCTATTTGCTGTTACCTTCTCTTTACATCTCATCTGAAATCCAGATTGAGAAGGGCAAAAATTAAGAAAAGGATTGTATATGTAATAATCAGCATAATTTAATGCATATCCAGTTGTGCTCATGGAACACCATCACACCAACAGCATTATCAGATGCTGAATTTTGAAGGAACGAATAAATGTCTCTTCATGTGTTACACTTGAAAAATTTGGTGTGAATTTACTAATCATAAAAATGGCCAGATGGCTTAAATGCTTCTACATCTATCTTTTGTTGCCATGTGTACCTTTTTGCTATTAAATCCATGCTCTTCATTTTAGGAAATGAAAAATAACCCTGTTAATTTAATCACAGAAGAAGATTTAAAACAGGCTTCTAGTTTAGAGAATTCATATGCTAATAAAAAAGACAAAAAGGATGAAAGAAGAAGGAAAGCAACAGGTAAGGCATCGAATTTTAGCTTAAGCCAAAAAAAAACCCAAACCCAAAGAGAATTGTTTAGCTTTGAAAGTATTCAAATATAAAATTTCTATATTTTATAGTCCATTAGTTGCTTCCAGTCCATTGCTGAAGATATTTAAGAAAAAAGTCATCCACTTACATCTACACCTACAGTGTAATGGTATCTGAGCTATGTCCATGAGAACTAATTTCAATTTAGAAGTGCAGAGGAAGTACCATAAAGATACCTTGGGTTAGTCCAGCGCAAGGCAGCTAGCTTTGGAAGCAAGGAATCCATGTTCATTTATTAGCGCATGTGGAGTGGTCACATAAGATTGAGTTTTTCAGTGAGGACTGACCAAACCAGTATTAGGTCGGGGACCTCTGTAGCATCTTAATTGCACAGTATTAATCTCCACTTCTCAGAAATCCAGGAAAGCAAAAATATTTAAAGGTCTCGAAGATACTTCAAAAATTACTGTCTAAATTAAGAAATGAGATTAAGTATTAAGATGGGGGGTTTTTTGAGAATATTGTACATCCCATGTCAGACAATTTTCTGTTTGCATGCAGAACAGTTATTTGGAGAGTCACAGTTTACTTTAAAGTACACTCTGGGTTAAACTAATCCCAAGCTGTACTCCATTTGTGCGGTGGCTGTTTGGAATAGATCTTCAGGTGAGGAAGAATGAAAATGTGTGGGTTTAACCTTCAAAATATTTCTGGGTTTTAAAACAGTATTCATACTAATGACTGTATTTTCATTCCCAAAAACCTTACGTGGCACAGCCGAGGACTGTGTTGAACTCAAGTACGGAGTTTTATGTGCTAAGGAAAGTAACAGAATTAGAGCACTGATGAATCTAGCTTAATTGAATATACTTACCTGAAAAATAAAACATTATATTCTGCTCTTCAAAAGGCCGTGACTGAGTTGGCATGGAATCTAAACTTATTCTTGCCACAAGACAGCACGTTTTTCTAGGCCAGAGCTAAAGCAGAGAAATTTAACTGGCATAAACAGAATGACTTCAGTTTCCAGCCCTTTGAGTAGTGAGACTCTACTGAGCCCGTTCATATCCATGGGTGACGTAACATGGTCAGCAAGCACTGCCCTGCAGTGGTTTTTGTGGGCTGTTAGGTATATTACCTTTAAGCAACCGACATCACAGTTTAAGGATTAGGTGTTGTTACTGCATAACGGCAGAGCGTGGCCAATGTCACGTTGACTGTCTTAAGGTCTGTGTGTGACTATATCAATATCTACTGTTTAGTGTAGCCTGATGTGACATAGTGATAATGCAGTTCATTACAAATATGGATTCTGCCATGCATTGGATTAATAAAAATTTTCAAGATAAATTCTTTATTGACTGTTTATAATACTATTTGTAGTAGTGTTACAAACAAGTATCGGTAGAGGCACATACTCTTGTAATCCCTTGTGTACGTTACAGCCCATGCCTCCTGTTGTCATAAAATACGGCTTTTCTGGCAGTAGTCTCTCCTGCCTCATCTCTCTCTGGATAAGATCTCCACTGCAGATCACAGCTTTTTCTGTATGGCTGTAAAGTGGAATATAGAATGAAGGGAGCTTGTTTCCAAAATAACTAGTATATCACACAGCTTGTATCTGCTCAGCTGAATGCAGTCACATTTCAGATATGCTTGTGATAAACACCAACTCTTTTTTTAATTTTTTTTTTATTTGAGCAGTTACAAAGTGAGAAGGTCTCATAAACACACCATCCTCAGCTAGGTGAAAGTCAACTACTTTGCTCTTCCTGCAAATTAATGCTTAAAAAAGTCCATCTGTAGCATGTAACAGATGCAGTTAGCTTTGTGAGTGGTAGCGTCTCATCTTTCTGTTTCCTTTCCTTAAAGGATGGTACTGTTGCATAATGTCATTACTTGAAATCTTGGACCTTGTATTTAAATGGAAATACTTACTGCATGTGTAGAACCTGTTGTTCTGGAGTTTGAATTTCTTTCAAGTGAAATAAGCAGGGAACAAGCTCTGATAAAGGGAGAAAACAGAAGAACAGCTTATCCTGTGGAAAGGGACTGGATTGCAAATTGAGATCCTGTCTGCAATGTGGACACATGAATTACGGGACCTGAGTAATTTGTTGTGTTGGTCAGAACTGGAACATCTCACTGCTTTAACAGTCATCCAGGAATAGTAAAAAAAAAAAAAGAATTAGTGTTCAAGCTAATCACATGCACGTCTCCAAGAATATTTTGGTTAAATGCTTACTGTGTGGGATTCTTTCTCTGAAAGTTAACAAAGCTGCATTATCTGGAATATCTTTGAGTAGCTACATTATTAAGCATTGCTGAATAAAAATTCTAAGATGCTATTTTCAGCCACCAGAAATTCCCCCATTACGTGGACACAGGTGTCTCATCTGGTTTCAGCTGGAAAAAGATGCTGTTTTTTTTTTTTTTTTTTTTTATGCTATGGACATTTGATACAGTATTCCTGTTTATTGATGACATTAATTTAAAGAAAAATTTGACTTGGTTTCACTTTCTCTCTTAAGAATGAAACTTACGGCCCTAAGATTCTGTAATGTGTATTGTAAGTTGTATTTAGAATCGGGGGGTAATTAATTTGCCCTTAACATGTAGTGCAGATGAATTACCATAGTATTGTAAACTTTTTGAGGGCTAGTAGTTGGCTGTGTACTAAGCAAGTGATTCTCCACCAGAGGGCAGTGGGAGCGTGAGAGGAGGAGGAGGAGGCAATGCCAGAGAGATCAAGATTAAGAAAACCAAGAAGAAAGGAAGAAAGGATGCTGACAGCGATGAAGAGTTGCAAGCAACCAGCACAGGTTTGTTTTTTTACTGGAGACACTATCTGTTCATAATGGCATGGTTTTCATTACTTCCTTTTCCACATCTCAGTTTTTCTACACTGTATTTATAAGGTCAGGTAGAATAATCAATGATGAGAATACTATTTAGTTAGAATTGTGCCAGTTGATGTTGCTGTTTAATGTTTAATGCTGTGGATGTACCATATTCACTGAAGAGTATAGTCTTTAAAACAGAAATTTAACTGAAGGAAGTAAGAGCAGGTGGTTGTTGGTTGGTTGGGTTTTTTAATGTAAGTTTATATAGGAGATGCATTAGGTTTTGGGATGAATATTATACATGGTCTCTTAGCACCTTCTGAATACTGTATGATAAATGGAGTTCTCATCCAGTTCCAAAGCATAGTTAGTTTGAATTAACAAATCATCCCAATGAAAAAGTACTTAGGTGTTTTTCCTTGTAAGGATAAAATAGACAGTCAAAGTTTTAATTTTTTTAATTAACTGAGGCTTTTATATATGAGCTAGATACCTTTATAACTATTACATTTGTAGTGGAGGGAAGTAGGTACTTTGAAGGCCTTGTCTGCCTCACTTGTTTTCAATGTGTACGGCACGATCAGTTTGAATCGCTCCCCACTGATGCCCATTTCTCTACCTTTACTGTTAAGAAAAGGAGCATGGTGGCTTCCCCAGAAAATAATGCCTGCAGTGTTAAACTTTTGGCAAACAGTGGTTGCAAATGAAACAATCAAAATTATATGTTATTTATTTCATTCAGTGGATTGCCAGTAGTGTGTACGATTTTATATATAGTATCTAGACTTCCAATACTGACTGAAAATTACTTTTAAACATGGTATTTGAAGTTGTGAAGGATAGCATCTTAATTACATATGATAGTTTCATAGATTCGTGCAATTCACATGTAAATGAAGTTATTTTTCAAGACTGCTCATTTACTGAGTAAAATAGTTAAAATAATTATAATTTTTTTTGGTGTACCCCTTCATAGTTTACAATTGTTTCTGCTTGTATTGCTGTAGATAGACTGATCCAAAATCCCAAGATAAATTCAGATACAACCATTCCAATATAAATAGGACCCTTACAAAACCTGACTTAAGCTCTATTTCCACCTGTTTCTATAGCCTTGTATGTTGTGTTCATTGCTGCTGTGGCACAACAAGGAACATCATTTCTATTCATTCAGTTACCATGTCTGCAGAATAAACCAGCTTTGTGCTGCATCTGGAACATGGAATGCCTGCCTTTTCTAGTTCCTTGTTGTCATCCCGATCTCATTCTTATATGTAAAAAACTAAATTCTGCAGCATGTAGAAAAACTTCATTCTGACACACAGGAACACTGCGCTGCCATCCAGCGAGACCTGGACAGGCTGGAGAGCTGGGCAGGGAGAAACCAGATGAGGTTCAACAAAAGCAAGTGTAAAGTCTTGCACCTGGGAAGGAACAACTGTTTCTGTCAGTACAGGCTGGGGGATGACCTGCTGAAGAGGAGCTCAGTGGAGAAGGACCTGGGGGTCCTGGTGGATGACAGGTTGGCCATGAGCCAGCAGTGTGCCCTGGTGGCTAAGAGAGCCAATGGGATCCTGGGGTGCATCCGGAGGAGTGTGGCCAGCAGGTCAAAGGAGGTGATCCTCCCCTCTACTCTGCCCTGGTCAGGCCCCACCTGAAGTATTGTGTCCAGTTCTGGGCTCCCTGGTACAAAAAAGACAGGGATCTCCTGGAAAGAGTCCAGAGAAGGGCTACGAAGATGATTAAGGGCCTGGAACATCTCCCCTATGAGGAAAGGCTGAGTGAGCTGGGACTGTTCAGCCTTGAGAAGAGAAGACTAAGAGGGGACCTAATTAATGTTTATAAATATCTTAAGCATGGGATGCAGGGGGAATCAGCCAGCCCCTTTTCAGTGGTCTGTGGAGACAGGACAAGGGGCAATGGCTGCAAGTTGGAGCACAGGAAGTTCCGCACCAACGTGTGGAAGAACTTTTTCCCAGTGAGGGTGACAGAGCCCTGGGACAGGCTGCCCAGGGAGGTGGTGGAGTCTCCTTCTCTGGAGATATTCAAGACCCCTCTGGACGCCTATCTGAGTGAAATGTCCTAGGGAACCTGCTTTGGCAGGGGGTTGGACCCGATGATCTCTCGAGGTCCCTTCCAACCCCCATGATTCTGTGATTCTGTGATATTTCATCCAAAACCAAAATACAGGTGCACGAATTCATATGCATTCACAAGTAGCATGTAAGTTAATTTTATTACTTGAACTTGTCTGGCTTAATAATCTTGCTTCATTCTGTGTCAAATTTTATACTGTAATCTCGAGTTTAGGGTACTCTCTGGGACTTGATTGTGTAGCTTGCTAAATGGGGCTTTAAAAAATAAATAAATGATGAACCCTTGTGAAATCCTTCAGATGGAAATGTTCTGTTCAGCTTTGGCATTTTAGAAAAATGGTCTTGATGCCATCTAAACTAATGGCTGGCCAAGCAGTTTGAAATCTCAGCAAGAATGCATGTCCTTGTATACTACTGAAGTTGTCTATTGCAGAAAATAACTTCTAAGTGATCAAAAGAGAAATTTTGTTAATTTTTGATATGTATAAATTTCAACTGTCATGTAGTCATCCCCTCTTTTTGCATTGTTGATATTGCCTTTCTTCTGTTGATGTTGTGACCTTGAGACATCTCAATGTCTCATGGCAGAGTGTAACTGCAGTAAAACTAATTTTTTCTTCATGAATGTTGCTCATGGCCACTACAGGTAGGAGTAAGCAGCCGGAGTTCCCTTTCATGTCACAAGAGGAAATTCAGGATGTTTTAAAGACCAAGATAAAGGATTGCCCTGAAGAGCTTATTGAAGAACTTGCTGAACATCTCGTAAGGTAATTTCAGTAATTCAACTGGAGTTAGAAAGTCTGTGATTCTCTTCAGATGTATTTTCTATTCAGTGTGTGGTCTTGCTTAGAAAAAAGCTCTTGCTTGTGGAAGTGAGCTACAATATTATTTTTCTGTGCAGCTCCATGTTACACACTTGCTTATGTAACAAAAAGCCCTGCTGACACAGTAATGAGACATAAGGGTTCTGCTTTAGGAGTAGTTGGTTCTGCATCCCTTATCAGCTGGCATGTTTTCAGTTTCATGGGTCCACCCCCTTAGGCTGGTCCATGTTGGGGTTTCACCAGTCCCATGGTACAGCCCTTGACTCATGTACCCTGTCTTTTGTGGATCCACTGATACGTGTGTGGATGCGCAGTGAGCTAGTTCAGCAAACTGACCTGAGCAAAGACGGGGAACTTCTTTCAAATGGTGTTCCATACAAGACAGAGGTTTTGAACATGTGTGTTGAGGGCAGAAAGGGCATGATAGGACAGTGACGGCACGAGCTTGCATAAACTTGAACTGCAATGGTGGCTGCACCTTTAGAAGGGTCTGTGCTCTTTTAATGCAACTTAATTCTTCCCTTCTTACAACTCTCATTGATCTGAAATTTATCCAAAGACCCCTCAAAGATTTTGTGAATAACTTTGCTTCTGGAAATCTTTTCTATCTTTCCTCTTGGTCCCATTTAGAAGTTGTTATGAGTTACAACCCTGGCAAGAAGTTACATACCTACCATGTGTGGTGTAACCAGTAGTACTTTTGTGCTTATAGAAGTACATTTCAATTCCTAGTGCTTTTTTTTTCTGATTGCAATTATTTGCTTTTTATTTATTTATGCCATTCTGTGTCATTCATCTCCCACTCATTTACTGTGTAATGAGGTAGCTTTCTCTATTGCTGATATATTTAGAAAAACCTACAGTTTTACATTTTGCTTAATGTTCCCTTTTTCCCCTTTCTTCTTCCATCTTCTAAGACCTTTAACAAAAACTTACCAGGAAGTTGTGCGTTCTGTTTTTACGTCTTCAACATCTTCCTCTGGAGCTAGCAGAAGACAGACCATGAAGGACTTGCAGGAGGAGTTCTCAAACTTGTACAACAACATTCGGTTATTTGAAAAGGGAATAAAGCATTTCACAGGTACAATAAATACGTCTTTTTAAAAATGAGTATGCCCCTTCAACATGTTTCATTTATTCCAGAATCTACATTAAAGGTCAAAGAAGAGCAACAGTTTAAAAAGGAAAAAATTAGATGCGTGTTTACTGAAATTAGTTTGTTTTATTTCATATCCACAGTCTGTTATATTTTCTGTCAAGATAGTTGTGGGTTCTTGTCCTTCCTTCCAAAGTGTTTGCATACCTTCCCAGTTATTACTGTCTGTGGGGAGAAATAAAAAATTAGTAAGCTTAATTCTGTCACCTGTGCCAATAATGAAGGACTTGAACACAACCTGATTCTAAGAAGGCCCTGCTAAAACCTCTTTTAGGTTTGATGTAGCTGCTCCTCAAGGATAGTTGGGGTTTTTTTCAGAAAGGTATATATTAATTTGGCTTACTTTGTAAGATGCCTTCTTTAGTTACCTGTGTTTTGTGACAGAAAAATAGCATTAGGAAAATACTGTAGTTACTTCCAAGATTCTCCACTGTATTTAGCCTTCTAGAACTTTCCTTGCAGAAAACATATAAAAAAGGAAACACTGGCAGCCTCCCTGGTATTCCCATGTTTAGGAAGGCAGGCGTTTAATTCCCAGTATCCTCTGTTCTTGTACAAGCATTCTGTAGCTTCTTTTCTCGAAAATGTTACTGTTTCAGTCTTAGGCCAGGTGCCTGCTCTTCTGTTCTACTGCTTGTCCTGCAGATTTTTCTGTAACACGGCTTTTCACTTGTTGATGGATAGCAGTGGTTGTCCATTCGGGAGGGCTGTACAGGGAGGGCTGTACAGGGATTAGGTCACAGATACACCTTTGAAACACTAACAGTACAGTGAAATGCACTTACAGACTTTACCAGCTCACATTTTTCACTAAAGAAATTTCCATAAGCAGCTGCAAATGAGAAATGTTAACTTTGTGTCTCCAGATAACGTTCTCATACCACTCATGGTGGCTGGAGTCCACATTTGAGCAAGTGCTGTGATAACCAGAGGAATCAGATAACTTTAAGTCACTTTTAATCACTTGCTTTTTTTAACAGATGAGACTCAGAGTAACCTTGCCAAACACCTGCTGAAGACGGTCTGTACAGACATTACAAATCTTATTTTCAACTTCCTAGCATCTGACTCAATGATGACAACAGAAAATTACTCTACAATTACAAGTGAGGTATGCAGATAACAGTTCCTTTGTAACAGTCACACGTACATCAGTGATCTTTATTTAATATTTCATTACCTTCTGTTTAAATATGCCTACAGCTTAAATGTTAATTAATATTACAGCTTATATGCATTCTTGTCTCATCTAGGTCCGGGCCAAGATTTTAGGTAAATTGCCAGAAGACTCCAAAGGTCCTTTAAGTAAACTGCATACTTCTCTGAATGGCAAGGTAAAGTGATCCCGAATCTTTGAGTTCAGATTTCGCGTACTGCTGATACAGTGCTAATAAAGAGCTGGCATACATAGTGTAGTACATTGCTGCTGCTGCTGCTGCTGCTGCTGCTGGGAAGGATGAAGGCAAAGCCATCTTTCGAATTTGTGAAAGTCAGTGAGAGTAAGTACACTTTCCTGTCTGTCAATTTAAAGAGGTGAAAAGGTGATCTTACATTTTGATACCAATAGTCACGTAGCTCTGTGGTTCCAGATGGAATCCAGTGTGGTTTTTATCTGAGGAGAGTAAAAGCTGAGAGAGAATCTGTAGTTTTAAGTGTTTGATGTTTCTTGTGTCTTATTCTTGAAGTTCCTGATTGTTATCCAATGTATCTCTTAACTCATAGAATCCTCAGTATTTAAACAAACCTTTCAGATTGTGGCACTGTAATGCCACAAAGAAGAAAGTAATTTATGTTTCTTAAGAAAAAAGACATCAGTAAATAATTGTAGAATATATATTCCTTTATTAATTCAATTTTTAAGACTAATGGTTTGTTTAATATATAAGTATATCACTTACTGGAAAGTCAGTAAGTCAATTTCTAAATTTACTTACTACTTACTACTAAATACTTTTTGTTTTCTCTTCCATATTTTATTCCAAATACATCTATTCATGTGATTAATTGTAAACAGTAGTTAGCCTTTTTTATAATTTACTAACACAGATTAAATATTTATATTGTTTTTTAATAGTGTGTGGAAGATTTTCTTTCGTGCCTTGATTCTGCAGTGGATGTTTGTGGTATTATGGTGAAAAAAGGAGACAAAAAGAAGGAAAGGTACCTTGATGGAAGATATTCTATGCACAGTATGCTAAATGTAGTTCATTTGCTGCACCACTGTTAGATGGTTAGTTTGGTAGCAGTCAGGCAGAATGTGGATGTAAGAGGCGGTCTTTCTCTCTGATCTGTTAAACTGAAAAATACAAGACTAAGCAGTCCTAATTTTATGGGAGAAGAAGAGGGAGGGGGAGTTCGTATTTGACTGATTTCCTGACTTGCTGCTTACTACAACACTGGTTGTACCTTCTCCAGGGGACTTTCAAAATATGAGCTACACCAGTGCTAGCTTTTTTTTTTTAAATGTGGAATGTCACATAAAGAAATGGTCAGAGGAGAAAATTAAAATTCATTGAGGTTAGTTATGGGGGACCTAATTAATGTTTACAATTATCTTAAGCAGGGGATGCAGGGGGAATCAGCCAGCCCCTTTTCAGTGGTCTGTGGAGACAGGACAAGGGGCAATGGCTGCAAGTTGGAGCACAGGAAGTTCCGCACCAACATGCGGAGAAACTTTTTCACAGTGAGGGTGACAGAGCCCTGGGACAGGCTGCCCAGGGAGGTGGTGGAGTCTCCTTCTCTGGAGATATTCAAGACCCGTCTGGATGCCTGTCTGAGTGAAATGTCCTAGGGAGCTGCTTTGGCAGGGGGGTTGGACCCGATGATCTCTCGAGGTCCCTTCCAACCCCTACAATTCTATGATTCTATGATTCTATGTTTTAGAGTCTATTATCAACTATTTTAAGACAGAATGAGAAACATATCTTGTATTCCTGTTCCTTAGGCAAGTCCTGTTTCAGCATAGACAAGCTCTGATCGAACAGCTAAAAGTCACAGAAGACCCAGCTCTTGTTCTCCACCTGACATCAGTGCTGTTATTTCAGTTTTCAACCCACTGTATGCTTCATGCACCGGGAAGATCAGTACCACAGATAATTAATTTCCTAAGTGGCAAGATCCCAGAGGTATTTCTTTCTAGTGTTTTAAGGGGGAAATACCCTTTTATTGTGATAGAACATAGAAGTTGGGCTTTAGACTATTTCTGCTGCATAAGATTGGCACCCTTGTGTTTTGTGTCTAATCATTATTTACAGAATGTGCAGTTTCTCTGATTTGTATTGTATTTCAAACCTGTCATTTCAGGGATCTGTCTTCAGTATTCTTTTAATAGAATTAAAACCCAGGTTGGTATTAGTTCTGCAGCTTTTGCCTTTATCCACAGAGACACCCTACCTACCTATTGAATTGTTGTAATTCTTACAATGGAAAATTTTTATTCTCTTTCCTCCCAGCTGCAGCATCGTTGCTTTTTAAACTTTTCTAATCCAGTTTAAAGAAAGGTGTATCTCTTAGAAATAAAAATACTGGAAATCTATATTCTAATCTGCCAAAACTGGTGGCATTCACTAGCTGCATTGCTTTCCTTTTTCAGTGGTTAATTGTCCTATTCTTGCAGTACTTTCATTTTTCTACCTCTTTGAAAGTGTCTCAGAATTTAGGTGGCAAAATACCTTGATGGAAACACATTTATGTGTCACTAACCCTCTCTAGGCAAGAATGGGAGAAAGCTTTTTTGAGACATTGATTTTTAACTTAAGGTCTGTGTACCTTCTACGTAACATTGACATTCCTTTTGGGTTTTTTCTGTTTTTCCTCCCTCAGGATCAGCATTCCCTGTTAGTCAAATATCAGGGATTAGTAGTGAAACAGCTGATCAGCCATACTAAGAAAAATGAACAGGGTGATGGTAACACTACAGATAACCAAGAAGAGGAGGAAAGAGCAGAAACCATTCGGAAAGAGCTCCAGGAAATCACTACCTCTATCAAGGATCTTGTTCTCAGACCTAGGAAATCTTCTGTAACAGAGGAATAAAATTGTTATTCAGTGCGTCCACATGCATGATGCAGTCAGAATTTGGTTTATTTGGGGTTTTGGTTTTGTGGGGTTTTTTATCCTGAAGGGAAGGACAGCAGAAAATATGTGACAAACATTAAAATTTGGCTTCTAACAGTTGCAGAGCGCAGCCAGGGCACCTGCTTGTTGGGTGACAGCAGCAAACCGTTTTGTTACGTACTGCTACATGTGACATTAAATGTAGGTGGGACAGAGCACGGGTTGTGGACACTCTGGGTCCAAAATGAGTGGGTTTTTAATTGACATCTTCATGTTAGGCCTCAGGAAATAGTAGGTCTTCAAATAGCAGTGTATTCTGTTCCACGCACACACAGGCTTTTAGTTTTATTCCTCTAACTGGGGTTTATAGTGAGCTGAGGGTTGTGTATACATGTATCTAAGATCTTAATTTCAAGGAGTGGTTTTGGAACATGTACTGATAGCTAAAGGTGTACAAATGAAAGGCCATCTTTACTTTTTGATATCATTAGTGGGTGTTTTCAGCTTCTGTTCCCTTGACTGCAACAGTGAAAACATAGAGTACAGCTGCATATTGCTAAACTTTGGAGAAGTGACCCAAAACTAATAGGAGTTCCTAAATGAGCTTATGGAAATCACCACAGTCATGCTATTAATGTATTTGGTTTATATCTGTTGTAGCAGTTCTTTTAAAACTTGTAACTGGGACAGAGGAGGTGATACCCTTTTGCACTGGTGTTTTGGGAGTGCACAAAACACTGTTACACCTGCCATAATTTACATGCTATACCTTCTGTCAGCGGACTTGCTGACTTCTTAGTCCACTTCTAATAGCAGTTAAAAGCACTTGCTTGCATTCTTTAGTTTTATGATCTTTCTACATAAGCTTTATACACCAAATTACTGGCTAAAGCAGTTCCCTCGAGCTTTCTACCAGCCTTATTTTTACACAAGTGGTACCTCCTGTCTTCAGGAAAGTGGAAAAATGTGTAAAATTCTGCCTCTACTAATGTTATACTTCTTGTATGTCAAATATACATCCAACTTACTTTTAGGAGAAGCTGATTTTCCAACAGAAAATATTTTAGTTGTACTACTTCAGTAACGCCCATTGATTTCATGTGTGCAGTTTCAGGTTTTTGTATTAAATCAAGTTTGAGTAGTGAGACAAGAAATAGAGTTCTTTGCACTAAAGCTGTCATTCACCCTTTCTTGCCAAAATTCTCCCATGCTGAAAGAAAGCAATATCTGTGCAAGCCCTACTTGAATCAGATATTTCAGTTCTCTGACAGTTCATGTATTCTGTAAGATTAATCAGAACTATAATCATAATACATAAAAAGTATACCCGAGTCTGAAATTGCAACAAATGAATCTTGAAGAGGCCAAGTTTGGAAGCTCATTAACAGATCAACCAAGGTTAAATTAATGCAGGTAAGGTAAAATACTGAATGTTATATGTGTCTGTGCATATATACACACACACATATATAAAAGGCAGTCATGTTTAACAATGTTCACATCAATGCTGATCATATACCAGCTGCAAGGACAAACAGTTTGTCAGTTCCAGTTGTAAGGCAGGAGCAAAGGTAGTGGTTTCTCTTTCCTTGGCTGGAGGCTGTCACAGCTGACAATATAGGGCAATGAAGAGTGGGAGAGGAAAAAAAAACCTCAGGCTATTTAACTTTGTTTAAGAAATATAGTTTGGATGCAGGGAATAGGTTCCATTTCTTGTTACTTAGCCAGAAGAATTAATGAAGTTCCTATACTGAATGTAAACAATTTTATATGACATTGAGCTGTTTTGTAAATAATGCACCACATGACATTCTGTATGCGAAAATGAACTTATTTTAATAACATTAAATGATTAAGTATTTAAATTGCATCCTGTTGATTTAATCAATAGTTAATCATCTCACATCATATTGCAACCTGTGGCTTTCAGACAGAATAGATAATATGCACTGTTTGATTTAACGTGCCGTTCCGAGTCTCCCTGTGTTTTCATTAGACACTACCTTATGCTGGAGTAATACTGAAATTTATCTGAAATCTAGTCTGTCATCTATTAGACTTGGTCTGTTGTAGCCAATGTTAAAAGTATGATTAAAAAAGCATTCTTCTGAGCAGGTAAAAGGAAAGTACTAAAATTTAGAGATGACTGCTGGCTAGTAATGGAATTCAGAGGCACAGATTGGAAAGCCTTCTCAGATGTTTGGGGTTTTCTTGTCGCTTAGATGTGGAAATCAATCTTTAGTTTATGAAATCAAACTGTTATGAAAGACATAAGGAATATTCACAATTTCCTGAGTATGTTGCTAACTCCTGGATTTTTTTTTTTATGTAGGAGGATTTTATGTAGGAGGAAGATTATGGATTTTATGTAGGAGGAAGAAGAATCTTGTCTTAGAAAGCAGAGGTTCAGGTCATTAAACAGATATGCCCTTTGGAATATCTAAGAAAATGGAAGGCAGTACACAGCATTCAGACCAGCAGTTTTATTTTGATTTTAAGTGCTTAGTGTCAGTGTCTTGTTCCCTTCACCTAAGATCTTTCCCATTATATTTTTAGAGATCCACAAAGCTGATCTGTATCTATGCTTGCATATACATACACACAACATAAACATGCGTGTCATGCCCTCATTTACAGCTACTCTCTGCAAATTGTAATTGGCACAATAACCAGGGGTAGAAAAATAACATTCTTTTCCTTCTTTATTAAGTGGCAAAATGCAACTTCTGTAGTGAGTTATTTGGAGATCTGCTGGAAATAAGCAAACTTGCCCTGTTAAAACTTGCAGCTTGCTTTTCTAAGTAATGGCACTGGGATTTGTTGCTGTGTGAATCCATCTCACAGCTTGTTCAGCTAAAACTGCAGTACTTCTGTTCTCTCTGCAGGCTCACGAGTCGGCTACTGATACAGTGGTTGCTCCTTGAATTTTTGGGGAGGGGGTTTTGGCAAGTAACAGTTACATTTTCCTTAGGCCAGGAAAATGGAAATTTCTACAAAGCGGGATAGTTTTTTTCTGGGTTTTTGTTCTTTGTTTTTGTTTTGGTTTTTAATAGGAAGTTTATTATTCTCACAGAAGACACAAGAGCATACTGGGTCAGATCAAAGGTCTGTGTAGCCCGGTATTGTGTCTCCAGCGAGAGCCAAAAGCGGATGCCTAGGGAGGAATACAAGAACACGGCGTGTAGTGGTTTTTCCCTTGAGTGCTTTCTGAACCTCCAAGTATGTGTCTCCAACTTTTTGAACGATGACTGTACTTTAAACATAGAAAATGGTAATTATCTGAAGCTTTTGGATAAACAGGATACTTACGAGAGCAGAATTCCTTTCTCTGCTGACCCAAATAACAGAACATATTCAGTAAATTCCAGAGATGTTTTCTCAGGAGAAAAAACCAAATTAATTAGTTAGCTAGTTAAGAATTGTTAAGACATCATTCCTTGTTTTTTGGGTTTTTTTTAATTCTTAAAAAAATCTGAATTGGGAAAAAAGCAACTCGAGCAGTTTAACCATTTTCTTGTTGCATTTCCCAAATCCTCAATGTGAGGAGAAGAGGAGGAAGCTAGGTCAAGACAGGTCATACCTGGCACCGGGTGAAATAAGCTGCTTTTTACTTCAGGGAGAGATGAGAGAGCTGTAGGAGGCATCATTGAACTGAGATGCTGAAGAAGCAGCTGAATTCTTGTTGACCCCATCAGTTGTGGTCAATTTGTGCCTGCGGGCAAAAACTCTAATCCTGTTTTAAATGCACCTCTGGGCAGGGCTCCTGTTAACATAGTTCTGAGCTCTACCTTCAGCTGGACAAATTTGAGGGCAGTCTTTGAAGTTTAAGGAACACGATACGCTGGAGAAGGTGTCCATACTTTTCATCCTTTCTGGAAAGATCGTGTTGTGTTACAGGTATTTCTGTCATTAGCCCTTTTGGCAGAACTGTTTGGGTAAAACTGTTGCCTTGCTCTGATTTCTGAACTTCAAATGGTTCTTGGTCAAGAATTGTACTTTCACTTTTTTCTCGAAGGCAAGAGGAAACTATTCATGTTCTCAATTCTGGACTGAAATTCACACCTAACTTGTCCCCTCTCTTCTCAATCTGCAGAAAATCACAGGCTTGAAAAGTGTTTGCTATTAAAAAAGCTTATAGCTCATACAAAAACAGGAGGAAAGAGTTCAATCTCCTTTAATTGTATGACTAAGTATGTGTCTGCAGAGGTTTAATACATCAGTCAGCCACAACTAGAGAGGGTTAGATCATGGTGAGAAGAATCAGGGAATCAGTCTTAATTGCAAGATACTGCCTAGGCACTGATAACCTCCAGAACATGTCCAGATTTGGCAATTTTACCACGGTCTTCAGATAACATTAGTACTAATCTTTAAGCCATTTAAACATTTCCTTCTTTCTTCTATCTGTGATATAAAACATCTCCCCCCACACTTGACATTATAGATTAAATGATTCATATCTACTGGCTCTTGCCTGTGGAAAAATCTGCCTGGAGGTCAGTCGTGGTTCATACCACAAAGCAGTCACCCTGTTTTTTCAGTCTTTAAATGGACACAATATCCTTACACAATGCTCTTCTTCAGCCGCAATCGATGAAAGTTCTGCACAGAGTTTTCTTCAACTTGTAAGCACTTCTGTACGCTCCATGCATGAGGTAGGGTCACTGTCAAACAGCTGGCCCATGCAAAAAGTAAGAGAGGTTACTTTGGAGAAGGCCAGAACTGAGAAACACAGAGAACCTGGAGGAGGCTGCTGCTGCCACTCTGATCGTGACACCATATGGGCACCTTCCTGCCCACTGGAAGAGCAGCAGATTGATTGTTCCTGCCCAGAAATTGCTGCAGTAGAGGCAGAGGAGTTCTGTTGGGTCCCTGAAAGTATGTTTCTGAGGTTGGAAAAGTGTTTCTCTTTGCTCCCATTTCCTGTACACGACTCAGGCTTTAGTATCATGACTTTTCAATTTCTTTCCTGATTTACAATCCCACAGGAGGGCTTTTGAATTCATTATGCATGAACCAAAATATATGTGGGAATGAATAATGTTCCATATTTTTTAATATTTTTCCCCTTTTTTCCTTGTACTGCACAGTTTGGGGGCTTGGGGGTTTTGATTCTTTATTTTAGCAGAAATGCCTTTTACCATTTGACAACTATCTGAAGTATGTTCCTTTAAGAACCTCCTACATGGTATGTATTTGCAATTTGTAAACACAATATGTCAAAGAACAATCTGATTCAGTGGTGAGGCAGCCAGCTATTTGCATGTCATGAGGTCTAAGGGAAACAAACTGACCCTCAGCCTTCCTCCATCCAGCCAAATTCTGATGGGACCCTCAAATAGCTCTGGCAAAGTGTTCTGTTTCTTTTGGACCTGACGAATGCTTGTTTCTGTGAAGACATTTAATTGTTCCTTCCTTTATTTTGCTGCACAAGTTACCAAGAGAAGCAGCTTAAAACCAAATGTGAGTATTAAGGCTCTTTGCCATTATTCCTTTATTTGATTATGTTTAAATGGGGTAGTACTCAAGGTACCTTATTTAACATTTTGAGCAAGCAAGCAAGAACTTTTTTTTCCTTTGGGCACAAAACTGCTCATTAAATTAGATGCTGAATTCTACATATATCCACATTTTTAATTTATCGATTTTCTTTACCAAAAGAAAAATCACACTTCTTTCAGATGCAACTGTTTTCCTTTTATTAATTGGCTCGCTCATTAGTTTCGGGAGGACTGTTTGGGTTTTCCTATGTAATGAGATGTGGATTCATTTTGTTTTATTGTTAGAACAAGCTAACAATAAAATTGTATGCTGCTTCCTGTGACATTTCTATCACTGTTTTTTCTCTCTTAGCAAGATTTCACAGCTATTGCAAGGAAACTTTCCGAACGGTGTCTTTTCTGACCAGGTAAGTCACTTGTTTCCAGCATAACTAATTTTAATCCTAACATGGGTTGTTCTGGCTTGTTTTGTTGGGTTTGGGGTTTTTTTTTTTGAAGTAAAAGCAATTTCCACGCTGGTGTTTATAACGATATTTTGACTTGTTATAAAAATCAAATGTCAACTCCAAAATCTCCCTCCAAAAGGCATTTTCTTTTACCTATCACACTTACAGGATAATATTAATTTTGGTTTGGAATTCGAAGGGAAAGGGCAGTACTGGAAAGATATGCCATCTTTACCGAAGTGGTGCTATATTGTGAATCAGAAAAGAAGTATGGGTAATGGTAGAAATGTTCTTTAAATTAAAGTTTATGTACATTAATTTTACTGCTACCTGATTTCATAATGACAGGGTTTCTTGCTGAGGAGGCTACCATAAAATCTGGGCAAAACTCACAAACATAATTTCCATTTCAGTAATATAAATATTTGGAAATGTTTGTTTATCTGTCCCTGCTTTCAAAAGACCCACTTTTAGATCTGGAGCTGGGCACAAAATCTCTTACCTTTAGAAAATCAGTTTCAGATGCCCTTTTTTTGTTTGTGCCTAATATTTTCACCCACGTTTCTCTTCCGTTTGTGTGATGAGCTGACATTTCTAGAGTATTTTAGCAGAACAGACTGTAACAGATGCAATACATTAACGTTGTACCAGATTGCTGGTGGTCTTGCCATGTAATTTTATTGCAGTGTCACAGAAGCTGTTCCGATTCAAAGTTGGGCAATTGGTAGAACCTTAAGATGACATACTAAGCTTCTTGTAAGATTGGAGCAAAATTATATCAAAAGCTGTGAGAGGGAGGTTCTGATCATTTGTGACCTGTGGTGTCACCAGGTTATTTGCAGGCAGGCATATTTTACGAAGTGTGTATTTCTGGGTGACTTGGTAAGACATATGTCCTGCGGGCTATGTATCCATTAGCCCACTTTCTTAATTTTTTTTTTCCTATATCTGAGTTTTATTTCTCAAAAAAAAAGTAAAAGTTTAAAACTTTTAGTATTGCCTAACCACAGAGAGAGAGAAAGAAATGCGAAAATCTGTAACAGCGTGCTTCCAAATGTTAAAATGTTAAGGCCAGTTCCTGTAAAATGTAAGAGGGGTGAAATGAGGATGGTTTTGAAGAAATATCCAAACATGACTTCAAAAACACTGAACTGGTGTATTAAAAGTAAGTTAATGAAATTCTGTAGCAGAGATACTGTGAGGGGCATGACTTTTACAAAGCCTAACTAATCTTATTTGGTTCCCTCTATAGCAACGTCTAGCCTAGGCTTCTGCTGATAATCACCCTGGAGAGGAATTTCTCTCCCCCTTTTAACTACAAAAAAATTCCTTATTCATTCGCTTCAGTAGGTTTAGGTTAGCTTTTGTGAATATCACCATTCTTCTCTGATACGGTACAGTATACATCAGCTGTCATCCTTTCTTGTTTCCCTTTCTTAGAGTAAGAGTGTTCTTTGATTCGACTGCATTCATGCTAGTAGATTACTTTTCTTCTCAGCCAAGGTTGCCTTTGAGTTTGAATTTTTCCAGGTCCGTGTATAAGGAGCAGTAAATTCTTGCACATCTCAGCATATTCTGGATAATGGATCTGAACAAGCTGCCCTAGTTCATTGCTGGCCTCACACTTGGATGCTGTATAATTCAGAAAAATATTCCTATTATTCCCTAGAACGTGTCTTTGTGCATAGATAGCAGAATTGATAGAACGATCTAGCAACAGAGCGCGGCATAGTCATTGACAGAGCACACATGCAGGAGATCAGGATTCAGCAAGTTGTCGTGTGCCTCAATTCCTCATCTGTAGAATGGGTTTGTTACATATAGGAGGTAATAAATAAATAAATAAATAAATAAAGGAGTTCAAACACATGTAATCCAAAACTGTCTGGAAACAGCCCCAAATTGACTGGAAAATCATAATTGACAGCTTAACCACTGAAGCCCTGAGAGGTTTGACACAAAACTGGAAAAATTCCACCCAGAACGTTTTGGGCAAGACTATTAATCACCACCTTGGAGTAATTAAGGACAACTGCAAAGTTCACAACTGCAACATTTTAGTGTTTCAACTAATTTTGGAAGTGCTTTTTACCTCTAGCACTGGAGGTTGACCACCCAGCAGCCTTCATGCAGTTTTTTTAGCTATGCAGGGCTAAGAGAATGGATACAACCCGATGAACAGACCCATCAAATGGCAAAGGTGTAGTGATCGGCTTCTTTTCTTCCCACTCCTCCAGATTTGCTCTCTGACCTTGAGCAAATCCACTACTTTGCTTTGATGAGTATTAGCCTTTTCTGTGGACAAGCGTCAACCTTTTCTGTAGACAAGTATCTCACAACTGTGTTTTAGGAGAACTTCATTAGTGTCGCTAGGAAAGCATTCTGAAACTTTTGAAAGGAAGGCTGTAGAATAGTTCAGGGTATTGGTTACAGTTCAGTTTATCAGAAGCTCAGAAGAGCATTAGGCTGTAAATCTCTCTATCAGGAGCCCAGTCTTCCCCAAGTTAGCACTTCAAGTTTCCAATTCAGCCACATCATGATTCATTTATGTATTATAACACACCAAATTGTGGCATAATTACAGTTCTGTGAATCTGGGATTCCATTTGCATGAAAAAAAGGAAAAGATTAGAGGAAAAATTCTTTCATGCTGATCTTATAATTGTCAATCTTTGTTTAGTTTGGTGTTTGAAAATTGAAGAGCATGGAAAAATGTTTCAAATTAAAAGCTCAAAACATTTTTTTTTAAATACAGTATCAGATTTCTCCATTTGTTTAATCACTTGCTTAGACATTTTCCTAAAAACATTTACCAAATTTAACATAAATTAGCAAAAAGGACTTGAACTGTTTGTTCCTTAATGCAGTTGCTGCTGCTGCTTACCAGCCTCCTCCTCCACAGACTGACCTTATCCCCCACAGCTGCTCAGAACTATGGACTCTGGGCACCAGCTCATACTGAAAGCCGTCAGTTCAATCCTAGGTTTGCAAAGACGGTTGCTCTGCTCTTGCTACATATCAGAGTTCCCATTGTCACTTGAACAGACTTAACTGGTTTCAGTTGACTCATTTTTTGTTCTGCAGTATCTTTAATTAGCATGTTCTTTAAATGTCCCTAAATGTTAGAAAGGTATTTCTTCATTCTTACCAAATTTATTCCAGAATTCGAAGCCTTTAGTGATGGGTTTTATTTGTCTGAGTCAAATTTTGACTGTCTTGGGTGTTCAGATAAACTTTAGCCTTATTTTTTTTTCAATAGGATAGGGCAATCCTACATGATCCAACTCTTAAGTAGCATGTATTTATAATCATAGAAAGAAATACACTCTGGAAGTCATAGTGCCAAAAAAAACAAAAAGAAGGGCCTCTTCACATGCCAGGTCATTACAAAAATCCCAGCAGGGCAGTAACTGAAGGGTCACTAACCTCACATCATAGTAAAGAAAGACAGAATACCATGGTCTACTCATTGCAGGGTCTAATTTTAAATGATAGCCACTTTTAGGAATATAGACTATGTTAAAATAGTAAGAAACATGTTTAATGTCTGGCACAGGGATTCTAAGGCCTAAGGGAAATGTCAGGACACCCAGTCATATAGTTCAGCAGACCTTATCTCCTAAGTAGGCAGAACAGGTAAGGTAAGAGGGACACAGATTTCAAGTGCATGGCAAAGGTCACTGGCAGAACTGAACAGAACCCATGGCTGGGTCTCCCTAAAGACCAGTCAATGTTGATGCTCACGGGACATGAGATTTGAAGTTAAAACAGAGTCGATACCGTGATATACTGTATAGTTTGAAGCGACATTATCTACTCAGCTGCTCAAGACTCAAGAAGTCTCCAATTAACATTTTAAAGAAAAGAAAAAGAAAAAAAAAAAAGAAATCCCCAGCTTTTTTCTATACTCTGTCCTAGTAATGCACTCTTTATTTTTCTCTCCCTGGTAGAGGACAAACAAAAAGCTGAAGACCTCCACTTCCAGCCCCACTCCTAAAGTGGTTCACTGACTTCAAAAGTCCTGTTGCCAGCTTTCTTCTAGAACTGAGTTTTTACTTTGTAAGTCATATATATCCTTTTCACTGTGTTGTATAGAATTGTGCTGATTTACTCACAACAGTGAATAGATGACATGTTGTAAAAAATAGTGTATATCTGTACAATTTTTTCCTGAGCCCAAAAACCAGTAGACTGCCCTTGATACACCTGCATATTTAAATTAATAACATTTTCCAGCTTTACAGTATGTTTAAAATAAATACAGGGAATAAATAAAATAATAAATAAATAAAAGGAAGAAGTTCCTGGTGTGATTTAACCCCAGACAGCAAGTAAGGCCCATGCAGCCACTCAATCATCCCTCTCCTGGTGGGATGGGGGAGAGGACAGGGAAAGTAAAAGTGAGAAGACTCGTGGTTGAGATAAAGACGGTTTAATAGGGAAAGCAAAAGATACACACAAACAAAGCAAGGCAAGGAATCCATTCCCCACTTCCCGTGGGCAGGCAGGTGTTCAGCCATCCCCAGGAAAACAGGACATAAAGGTGACTTGGGAAGACAAACATCAGCACTCCAAATGTCCCCGTCTTTCTTCTTCTTCCCTCAGCATTATATGCTGAGCATGACATCACGCGAAGAGGAAACTGCCACAGCAAAGGTCACCCTAAACAGATCACATACAGTGTGAAGAGAGGGTATACTCCATTTGCAGTTGCCAACATCTCTTAAACTGCACACAACAGTGGCTTCATAAACTGATTCCTGTGGGCATAATAAGCTGGCCAAAGCTTGTCTGCAGAACCATGTCATCTGTTTTCAATGAAAAGTTCAGTAGGAAGGTGGCAGCTGAGACTGATGGAGCTCTGCAAGCAGTAAAACTGGCCATTCATTGAGCCCAAAAACCTGGATACCTGGGAACAATGGTAACTGAAGCAGGGATCTTAAATACTCCTTGCCGTAGCCTTTGCTTTTCCTGAGCTGTAATGCCACCTAGCCCGTGACAATCTTTTAACAGGGCTGAGATTAGAAATCTTTAGATTTGCTTCATTTTGATAAGGTGTCGTATTTTTATTACAGAAGTGCTGCAGCTTGGTTTTTTTTTTTTTCCTATGAAAACTAGGTCAGGTTGGCACAGTGTGGGTGGGTTGGGAGGGAAAAGGAGAAGGTTGTGCCGCTGCTGCAGATGCTTTATTACCACTTGGGGGTTTATGTTTGGTTTGGGGGGAAGGGTTTTTTTGTTTGTTTGTTTGTTTGTTTGTTTTTTAATAGGGTAATGAAAATCCTTTGAAATTAATCCAATGAATCCAATGAAATGTTGCTGCTTGTCTTTTTCTTACTGCTCATTTTATTTCTTAAAGCGGTCCTAAAGTAGGTCACAAGCTTTTCAAGAACCAACTAGAAAAAAGTTGTACTGTGTAGTCAGTCATAGGGGGGTTTTTTAAGGATTTTAATTGGTGTGATGTACCCGTTCTCGTGAGACACAATACTTTTCATCTGCAGTTCTGTCCCCAAAATAAAATGTATAAAATTATGAAATCCACCTCTGCAGTTGGTGCATCTGCAAAGACAAGAAATGGCCTTTTTTTTTTTTTATTTAGATCTTAAAAAATCTTAAAGACTGCAGTCAGCACCAGTGTTGCTTATTGAAGATCTGTCACTACCTGTTAGTGGCAAGGCTGTTTCATTTCACAGCCACCAAGCACTTCACTCCCCACTGTGTGACAGGCATCGTTTCCCATCACTACTGGTATCCCCAGGAAAGCTTTTGGTCCCAAAGGCAAGCCTGAGTCACTTTCACAGAGGTGTGTCCCTGCCCAGGGGTGTTTCTACACTGCTCAGATGCTGATGTTTCCTTGGTGGACTCCGGCTCGGCTGGGCAGGCATTAGCACACTGTGTAGAGGGGAGTTGGGGGGCACATGTCTGACGTGCTGATGTCTGGTGTAGCTGAGGTCACTCAGAAGCCCTGCTCTGATTTGCACACTGGTGGTAGGCTCACTGCTAAAAGCCTCAGATCAGGTCTTCAGCACATGTCTTTAATTTCCTTGTTATTTAAGCAATTTTTTAAGTATTTTCCATGATTAGGGGATTGTAGGTGAGGGTGGGGGCTGGAAAGGGGACTGAGGGGGGCAGAAAGGGGAAGACTTTGCGTTCTTTGTCAGAGATCAGCTGTGACCTGTGATCAGTTGTCATCCTGACCGGTTCAGCCCCAAATATTTAATGTTTCTTTTTCTTTGCAAAGACATTTAGGACTTGCTGGGTTTTAGGTTGATAGAAAAAAATACATTAGTATTTCCATGCAGGTACAGTATGTTATTTGCTACATTCCCAACATTTTAATTGAAGAAATTGTAACCCAGTATGAATGTCCTTTTTCTACCAAAGTTCTTCTCTCAAAATGAGATGACTCTCAGATTCAGATCATGTTTCCTAGAATAAAACATAGTTAGTTATAAAATTGCTTCTCCAAATGAGATTTTTAACTCATTTTTAAACATACTGATGTTTTCCATGAATCTTGTTATTCACAAATATTTTCTATTAAAATACATCACAATTCTAAAAATGAAATATTAGAGCATATCGGATCAAGCTTAGTGCAAAACTCCTTCTTCCAATACCCTGATTCAACAAGTTTTCTTTTAATTTATATCAGTACTGGAAGCTTATAAATGCTCCAAGTTTCAGAGCATGAATTTAATCCTCTAAAAGGAATTAGGAAGTTTTCCTCATAAGCACATTTTTTACCAAGTCATCTCTTGTAGGGTTTCTTGCATCTTCCTTAGGATGGTTTTGCCTGCTGAACTGAAAAAAAACCACCCAACTTATGTACTGTTATAGACATTTCCTTTGCACAGTCTCTAAGTCATCACAAAATAATTTTTAGATATGCTTTCCCTGCTGAGTTCCTGTAAGGAGTATATTTAGTGTAGATGTCAGTGCCCCAAACACTCCTTTATTCCTCGTCGTTCTGTACAAGGCAGTGTCTGAGCGGAGCACCACCAACGTTTCCCTCTGAGCCAACTCATGGAAAGAGTGAGGTTTACTGATGGCATCCAGATATCCACGTCCATTCTGTAGCCTGCTCCATAAGAATCAACACCAGCTTAACATTTGAAATGATCAGTGGGGAAAAGAAGTTTTGACTTGCACCAGCCTGCAATTTTTGTTCCTGTGGCAAACCAGATACCACAGGCAAGGCACTAGCTCCTTTCCAGAAAAAAAAAAAGACCCAGGTTTTGGGGAGTGCTGATACCTAAGGACACATTGATCATGTTTCAGAAAACACGGAAAATAATACTTGTCTTTCAATTTCACACATGGCTGGGACTTGAGAATGCTGGAAGTGATTGTTTCCCTGCAGAAATGCTGAATCTACTGAAACTGTTTTGTTTGGTTTTCTTTTTTCTCTGACAGAAATTATCTAGAATCACTGTTTTCCTTTGTTCTTTCCTCTGTAACTGAATCTGTGCGGTTCCACTGGAGGTATTTTAATTGGGAAGGATTTAGAAGCTGTATTTACCAGAGCTGAAATATCAGGGAAAAAAAAAAAGGAAATTAATTATAAGGAAGAACCGAATTGCTTTTTTTTTTTAAATGTCTTTTTTTTTTATTATCTTTACCAATATCTTTCAAAATCTGTGCTCCAAGAATATAGCCAGCAGAGCTCTAAAGGGTGTATTCAAGCATGTAAATGTTACAGCTGAAAGCAATAGCATTTCTCACGTGTTTCAACTACATATATCTAGCTTACATGTGGAATCACAGTAAGTCATCTGCAGGAGACCTGTATTCTTGTTATGGGAATGACACCACTCCTGCTTAGATGCCCACAAGGGAATACTGAAGTGTTGTGGACTCTTTTACCTTCCTTCTTTCAGCATTCAGCAGTGATAAACTTTCTGTAGCCCATTACAGAATGGTTATGGTGGCATGGGACCTATGGAGATCATCAAGTCCAACTCCCTGCTTAAGCAGAGCCACCTAAAGCAGATTTTCCAGGGGTATGTCCATCTGTGTTCTGAATGTCTCCAAGTATAGAGACTCCACAACCTCTCTGAGCAACCTGTGCCAGTATTCAATCTCTCTCACAGTGAAAGGTTTTGGGTCTTTTTTCTTTTGTTTAAATTAAATCCCTTGTATTTTAGTTTGTGCCCATTGCATTTTCTCCTGTCACTGGGCACCACTGAAAAAAGCCTGGTTCCCTCTTCTTCATTCCCTCCCCTTAGGCATTTGTACATATTGATGAGAACTTCTCTGAACCTTCCTTGCTGCATGCTGAATGGTTGCAGCTCTCTCTCTCTCTTAGCCTTTCCTCATAGATGCACCACTCCCTAAATCACCTTTGTGACACTCACTGGACTCCACCCAGTAGCTCCATATTTCTCTTATTCTGGGGAGCCCAGAACTGGACCCAGCACTCCAGCTTCCCTGCCCATGGCAGGGGTGTGTAGAACTTTAAGGTCACTTGCAACCAATACCAGTCTATGATTCTATGTATCTCATCAGTGCTGAGTAGAGAGGAAGTATCACCTCCCTGGTGATGTTCCCTGGCAGTGTTCCTCCTAATGCCACACTAGATGCTGTTGACCCTACCCACAAGGTCACGTATGCTCATGCTCAACTTTGTGTCCACCAAGACCCCCAAGTTCTGGTCTTCAAAGCTGTTTTCCATCTGGTTGGCCCTCAGCATGTGCTGGTACTTGCAGTTGTTCCTCCCCACAGGCAAGACTTTGCATCTGCCATTTTTGAACTTCACGAGACTTCTCTCACCCCACTTCTCCTGGCGAGGTTGCTCTAGATGGCAGCGCACCCCTGTGGTGTATCACCCACTCTTTCCTGTGTCACTCTTTTCTGCGTCATCTGCCACTTTGCTGTGAGTGCGCTCTGTCCCATCGTCCAGGTCATTAATGAACATGTTGAACAATATTGGTCCTGGCGTCAACCCCTGTGGTACCCCTCTAATGTAATTATTTTAAATTGTCCCCTTTAACTTTGTCCCTAGGACTCACTAATGATTTCTCATCCACATCTTAGGCTCATGGCTGCTTTGCTTTTGGAACTTGGGCAGCTGAAGCTGATCAATGCCAAACAGTCTAAACGTCTTCCAAGTGTATAATTTACCAGCTAGTTCTTCACATGGCCTTTTTGTACCAGGTGCAACCTTCAAACCTGTTTTATGGTTGCATATAGAGAGTAAGACTGAGACTACCGCCAGGATTTTACATGAAACATTTTACACCAATGAAAAATCTCATGGCTTCTTTTTATTCTGTAAGTGTCACATTAGTCAGAAAGGAATGAACTCCATAATGAAGGAATGAGAAAATTCTGGCTCTACCAGACTATGTGAAAACCTGGAAAAAAATGTGGATAAAAATTATTTCAGAAAAATAGAAGAAATTATCTAAGCTTTAGCATTAATCCTACTTTTTTCATATACTGCTTCTTGTTAAGATATTGACAACACCCAGGAATCTGAGTAGATGAGAAGGATTTGTGTTCCTGGGTAATAGCTTGGGAGAGACTTGAATCAATATCAAGCACTCCACAGACAGTTTGTCTCTACTTAAACGTGGAGCTACATTAATGATCAACAATACTGCTGATCAGCCAAGCTTGTTCTGTTCAGAAAAGGGCCAATTATTCTGGACTGGAATCTCTGGTCACCATCAAATTATGAAATGTGCTCCCTGACTCTCATGTGTTAATTTAAAAAAAACCCAAACAACCACCCACAAAACAAAGAGCAAATAATCTAGGTTTAATTCTGTAGCCAGTTACCAACCTTCCTGTCTGCCTCTTAAAAAAAAAAAAAACCTGATTCCAGCTAATACATTTGAGATGGTTGTTTCTGACTTCTAATTTCTCGGTTTACTGTGATGGTAATTCTTGAGTTTTGCTAGCAAGGCTCCCAATAGAGGAGAATACCCATTAGGAGAGATGCATACAGAGCCATTAATTTGAGTTTTGCCAACTAAATCACTCAGGCTGACGTTGGTAGCAGGTTTTGTCCTGCTACCCGACAAGCTGGATGCTGCTGGTAGAAGTTGTGTGGCGGAATCAAAGGAAATACTAACTTGCCATAGCAGCAACAGGTCTAGGCTATTCCAACCCACTCTGCAGCTAGTAAAGAGAGTTTGAGGGATACAGGCTAGTCAGGTTTCTTGCGCAACAGCATTTATGTCTGTGCCACTGTGAGCACCCTGTTGATGTACTTTCACTGCTCTACTTTGTCCTAGTTTAAGGTTTAGGTAAGTAGCAAATTATGCTGTACTGGGATACAGTGAGAATTTAGGTGACTGCACCTGCTTTTGAGTATGCATGGTGTAAAAAAAGCAGACAACAATACCAATTAAGAGACAGTACAATTATTGGGATGCTCAATCCCTCTGGTTAAACCAGAACTGTTACCATTTTTGTTTGTAGTGTGTGTAAATGAGCTCCTTTGCCTAGAAGGTCCACCAGAACCATGTCACTTGTGGACCTTGAAGTAATATATTGGTATTGTTACAACACAGTCCTGGATGCTTAAAGCAGAAGTTCATTAAGTGAGAGCTCTGCACCCACTCAGATGTTCCCAGGACCCGACCATGTATTACAGTGCTGTGCCATGGAGATAGAGCAGTTTGTTCAAAGTTAACGCAAATCCCTCTACTTTCCTGTAGTTACTCATCTTGACTTTGTCTGTAATATGTGCCCTTGGTTCCTTTTGCTTCTTTAGCCGTTTTTAGAAGAGCAAAAATTCTAGTATCCTTGAACTCTCCTGCAGAGCTTAAAGGTGTCACTTGGAGAGTTGCAGTTACTCAAAGGGAAGGGAGAGACAATGCAAGGGTATTGCCAGCATTTTGGAAATACAGTATACTTGTATCTGTCTTGTGACTGCATTTTTCTTGAAGGATCAGGGCTTTTATTAGGTCTAGTCACAATAACAACATAACAGATTTCTGGGGGATAGCAGGCATCCAGAGAAATCAAGAAACTGTAATCTCTGAAATTAGGAAAATATGCTTGTAGAGCCTTGCTAGAAAGTTCTATTTGTCAAATAATTATATTGTTAGGAATTTTTCCTTATAACGATGTTTACTGTTAGCTTTACAATGCAGTTGTAACCTTCAGGCACCAATATGTTTTGCAAATGTATGTGATTAATTGTTCAGCAGCTCTCACAAAACAAACAAAAAAGCTAAAGTAGGGAAAATTAAATCAGCAAGTCCATGCAAAACCATGTCCCAAGATAAAAACAACAGTACTTAACTGAAAATTAACAGGTGTCTGGGATGGCTTGCAGGGATGTCCCCATCATAACAGATCAATTTGTTTTTCTTTTCCTTCAGTGTTGTTGCAATGATTTATTTTGCCATCATTTTTCTTTCTTTATGCTTCCCTAATAGATAGCCTTGTTCCATTCATTATATGTGCTTAAGGAAAAAGATGATGCAATTCAATGGCAGGCTTATTTGTATCAGGAAATAGTCCATTAGAATTGCAGCAAAGCAAAAAGTCCAATATTTTTACTTGTATGTATATACCTACATGCCTATGTATATTTATGTCCACCTAGGTATTAATGTTTCTGGGCTTTTTATATTTATATGACCTAAGGGAGATTAACATGCCTTTATAGAACATATCAAGATAAATCATTACGAGACATATTAACATTGTGGCTGTGCTTTTCAGCTCCAGTGAGAAAACAAGCATTCCTTTCCTCACGGTTTTACATTTACCAGGTTTCACAACCATCCTACAGCTTTCCTCACTGGAAATCTTCTAGTGCTCTGCATCTTATAGGAAACCATTTGACTTAACTGAAAGTCTCTCTCCTCATTTGTTTTAGTTAAATTCTATCTTAATCTTCTGGAACAGCAGGCAGACTAGCCAGCTCTGTTGTTTTATTTTCATCTGCTTTTTAATTCCTACCATAAGACTGCTGCATTCTCAGATCTGACCCTAGGGACCCCAGTTGCAATATCCTCACATCTTTGGCAACATCTCTCTGCTCCCTCTTGGAATATTCTAACAGCACAAATAGTATCACGTGTCTGTACCTACTAGATACATAAAAATCAATGGTACTTATTTTTTATCCAGTATATATAACTAAATCCTCTTTGCCCAAGGAATGAAGACATCACAATTTTCCCCTGTGCCTAGGACATGAGTTAGCAGCTGGAATGCTGGAGTCGGCGTTTCATTCCATGAGAGTGAACAACATCAAACCTCCAGAGATTTCTTAAGTGACCTTCAAAATACAAAGTCTAGCTTCCAGCAAACTTAAAGTAAACATATTTCTCTAGAGATTAGGATCAAAGCACAAGAAAAACATTCTACTTATCTGCATGGTGCTCGTACCATTACTTATTTATTGGAGCAAGGGTAAATGGTGCTGGAGGAGATGAGGCTCAATTTGTTTGTTGCATTGTCTAACAGTAAAAGTAGTTCACAAAGGTTACCCAGACCTTTGCCAAGAGATTTGCAAAAATCATCATTCCTTTTCATGCCATCGCTGCTTCATTCCCAAATATGGTTTTATGTCATCTTGATCAAACAGTGAAGACTTTTTTCTGAAACAAAGCCTTGTGTGACTTGAGTGCTTTACTAAAGTAATAGCTCAAGGACACTCCCAGACTTTGACTCTGGTCTTAGGTATACTTTCCTAAAGTTCTCAAGCAACTGCTGTCACCTGTAAAACAGGAGCAATGGCAGTTTGTTTCCATATCTGTATAGGTTTTTTTGGGAAGATAACTACATAACAAATTCAGATATCCTGGAGTATTACAATAGCAAGTCTTGTGTATTACACAAGCTCCCTGAAACAGAACGGCTTCCTGGAAAGAAAAAACAAAATGAAACAAAACAAAATGAAGCAAACAAAACAAACAAACAACAAACCTCCAAACAAAACCCAAGAAATCCACTTTTTGAAGAAAATTGAGTAGGCAAAGTTTTCAGTAACTTAAAAAACTATCCCCATCAGTTAGAATAAAAAATCAGAGATGTATCTGGATATCTGGAGCTATTTGCTGGTGATCTTTGTACAACAAAGAGCAGATAAGCTCTTTGTGCATTCCCTGTTGAGATTTTCCTGTTGCCACTTTTAGACTGAGACAAAACTGCGTTAGGAAGCTGGGGTACTGTTTCAGCAGGGAGGAAATCAGAAAGGTAGTGTGCTCAGGGATATCCTGAGAGACAGCTCATAACTCTTAACTCCCACAAAAAAAAAAAGGAATGAAAATTCCTCTGAAACCCAGTTTCCATCCTGTCCTATGACCTTAAATATGGAGCCCAGTTAACCACAAACATTCCTTGATTGACTTCCTAGCCACAAATTTATACTGCTTTCCCAATATAGAAAATGAGCAAAACTTAATCTTGATTTTGGGGGTGACTATGTAGTGATCATGCACTGAATTACTGCACTGTGTCTGGTTTTTATGTGCCGTGTTGTGTAAGTGTCCACGCTGCTGGATGTCATTTTCTTATCTACGAGGGTTCATTAATTTCACATTCAAATCTCTGTTTGATCTTAAGGAACTGGAAGTGCAAGCCCTGTTATATTACTATACCAAAGATATCACATAAAACACATCTGTAATATTTTTAAACAAGCATGTTCCCCGCTGATCTGAGTTACAGATTATTTGATTTCTTTGCTGTCTTGGCTAACACAAAGATTTAGGGCAGTCAGAAATACAGTAAATCAACCCAAAAGATTTTCGATATACAGGAACATGAAGTTTTCCATAGCTTGTGCCAGATGAAAAAATCATTACTTTTGGTCTAAGATAAGCATTATAGCTTCTCTCCCTGTCTCCTTTGCTAGGTCTTACTACTATTGCTCCAGGAATAGATTAATAAAAGCCTGACCTTATGTATTGGTGCCAGTGGACACCTGCAGTAATTGTTCTTTCTCATAATTCAAACAATCATTTTGGATTAGAAATCAAAAAGCAGTAACCCAGAAAAAGATTAAATGCCTTTTTAAAAATAACCGTGGGCATAAGACAGGCAGTGAATATATAAAATCAAGTATGAGGGAGTAATTCCAAACAGACTAGATGTAAACCCTATGATGGCAAGTGGTCCCTCAAATCTTGTTCTTCATATGTCTGTCTTATTCTCAGGCTTTACATCGGGTTAAGACAAACTAATTTGCACTGTTGCTCAACGTGAAAAGATTTCAGCTGCCAAAAGTGACTGATATGTAAATATTTTAGGAGACCTTCCCTGGTTGATCTCAAATCCTCTAAAATATATGTTTGCTGCCACTGACTGCAGCAACACTCAAGGAGTTTAATGAAGAGTGCAATCCAATGAGTCCAGCAGATGTTTCTTGGTTTGCTTCACTGGGAACTTTCTGGATTCTTCTTCTCTCATTCCCAGGAACCAAGACCCAATTTTAGCAAAGTGCTGATGATCCAACCAGCAACAAGAAATAAGTCAGCAACTGAAATAAGTCTTCGTGTCCACAATCCTTAAAACATTCAGCATTGCAGATCTGTAAGAGACTGAAGTTTGGATGCTTATCCAAGCCTCTTTAGGCTGGAAAACTGAAGGATGGGAACCTCATACAATTGGCTCTCAATAGATTTGTGGTATTTCCTGCACTTGTCTGGCACAGAAACATAATCTATCTCACAGTATTTTGGCACTACCAACGTGGAATCCAGCAATACAGAAATATGTATGAAAGGACAATCTTGTCCAATAACAACAAAAGAAATTTACTTTAAGTTATGATTTTTTTTTTATCTTGTTTATTTCTCTTTATATTTTGCTCCTTTGCTACCCAGTGGTATTTGTGTCACCTTACACTGCCACCAAATTTTAGCAGCACATCTGAGATTATTTTTAAAACTGGCCTGTAGCCTGGAGTCCTTTGTCTTCTCTCTGGTCAATGAAATAGAGGTGGGGGGCATTTGAAGAAGGAAGGAATGAAGAAAGACAGGAATGGCAGGAGAAACCAAGGAACACACTGTGACATGCTTACCACTTCTCTTTGGCCTTTAAACTCTGCAGCTTGTTTGGTTTTTGAACTATAAGTTTTATCTCCATGCCCCGATTTCTGTGTGAACCATGGCTCACAATCCAGTATGTAATGCTCACAATGTCACTAGCTGCACAGAGAGAATGTAAAGACAGCTTCATTTTCAGGCACCTGATCTGTCAGTGTAAGTACCATTAGATCAGGCTGAAGCAGTGTTCTTGCTGCCCGTTGTACAGGTAACAATACAGTGTATATTTTACCATGGAACAGCCCAGCACTAGAAACCCAGGGCACTGCAAATGACCAAGACACACCTGTCCTAACTTTCACAGGTAAAGCAGTAGTACTTATTATTTAGGCAAGCGAACGATCACCCACTGAATTACATGATTTTTCAATCTTTCCAGATCACGTGGAGAACCCCACCAGAATGACAGACTGTCATTACTGCCTGCAGTCTCTTCGTGGAAGGAAGTACGCATTAAGAGAAGAAAACGCTTATTGTATTGCATGTTATGACAGCCTTTTTGCCAACCCCTGTGAAGAGTGCAAGCAACCTATTGAGTGCAATTCCAAGGTAAAAATTTAGCTTTCACTTCTCGTTCTCTGCTAAATTATACACAGATCCCATTCCATTAGTGGCAGATTCTGTACTCAACCCTCTGCACCCTGTACTGGTGAAGAGACTTAAGTGTAGTCATTGTACATCCATGTCCAGCAGAGAGAAACAGTGCTGTTTTCCCAGAATAGGAAAGCTCTAGGGTCAAAGAAAACTTGCACATACACCCATACCACAACTAGATTCCATCCTTCACCCCCAGACACTCACTGTCTGCAGAGACTGCACAGCGCTTGAGGAAGGGTCCTGATGTAATTCAGTGGGTTGGTTTGAATGAAACTTGAGAATTTCTGAGAGCTGTTAATTGAAAGGAATATTTTTTAGTGTTGCATAATTTCTATTAGTGTAGGTGTTGACGTGTCAATGTCAAGCTGAAAAGAAACCATGTTTATGATTTGTATATTATTCCCTCTGTCATTTGGGAATTAAGCATATTTTAATTTTAACTTAATTCCATGCTTACCTTGCTTGTCTCACAGATGGCCTGTTAGCAGCAGTGTTTCTGGGCTTGGCTTTCCTTTCACCTCTCTCCTATCATAGAATATTAATCAATAATGTGAGTGCCTCTGTGGTCTTTGACAGTGCCCCATACTTCAATTTACAGCTTGTACACTTAACTTTAAATTTTAAGTGCAGATGAAACCAGTTGAAAATTCCTTTGTTTGGCCAAGTTCAGTATACAGTGTTCACTTTCTCCCCATGCTCACTTTGCTTACTCTCTTTTGAAATAAAAGGTCAGAGAGTTATCTAAATGAACATCTCAGGAGGCCTTCCTGGCCAAATTACTTCATGGTTTTCAAAGCACAGGACTGTAAAGGAATCATGGAAGGAAAATGCTGATTTGGATGAAGACTCTTCTCAAGTTCTCCTCAGCATTTCTGAACAGCAAATTTGTGTATATGTAGCTCCAATTAGGGTAACCTAGAGAACATGTAGTTTGAGCTCACTAATTACCTTTTAAAATTTAAAATTCAGCAACAGGACCATGGATGTCAAAGATCATTAAAAAAAAAAGTAAGTCTTTGGACTGAGTGGAAGAAAAAATTGGGAGGAAAAAAAGCAGGAGTAACAAGGAGCGCAACAGGCCAGAGTGAGTTAGAAAAGTGTCCCCGAGAGATCTACAGTTGGTTGTCCTACCTCTGCCAGAGAGCTAGAGGCTGTCTCTCTTCCCCTCCATCTCATCCAGTCTTTGCCTCAGGCTGCTCTGGAGCAATAGCCTATTTTCTAAAAGGTTCAGCGCACTAACTGAAGCAAATAAAAGTGGTAAGCATTTAGCACCTGCTGAAATGAAGCACGACATGTGTTTCATTTTTGGCACTTTAAAGTGTGGGGATCTGACAAAGGAGAAAAATTAGATTGGATTTCTGTACTTTTGTGCTTCTTACTTATAAATGAGACCTGGAAGGGTCTGGTTTATTTTTTAAGGTGAGAGGGGGTTTTGGTGGTTCATTTTGCCCTTGTTTTTTTAACCTTGGAAAAATAAAATCTGCTGTTTGCTCTTGTTTTTGAATCTTAGTGGAGGTCTCATACATTTACTTTAGCTTTTTTATCCCCTAAGCCTGCTGAGTCTTAAACAAACATTTTTCTGCCAAGTTTTTAGGTGGAGTTACATTAGGTGTAAGCAAAACCAATGTTTTTTTAATAATCTTCCTAAGAATCATTTTGTTCTCAATGATATTTTAATTGCTTGTTTTCTGCAATAATATGATCTCTCTTTACTGTTATGTAGTGTCAGATGGAAGAAAAAGTAGTAATGTTAAAAAATACATGAGGTTCATTTCAAAGTCTGTAGAGAATGCACTTTTAGTCAGGTGGCCTCAGCACATTAAAATGTTGATCACTTGTTTCCCCTTGAAGGCCAACAGTAAAACATAAAATGGTTCTTCCAATAAAAACATATCTCTGATGTTACATAAGGAAGGACTATCGCCTGTGCCAAAGCAGCCTCTAATGGCCTCTGCAAGAGATCTACAAAATAGCCTGATTGATGCTGAGTACTTATTACCTCTAAGCATACCTCCTGCTAGATGTACATGTCATCTCTTCAAGCACCATTGCAATGCTCTCCACTTCTCACTGTATTTCTGGGAGGAGCTGAGAGAGAAAAACACATTAACATGGACTTACTTTCTCCAAGGATCTGGCCTACAAAGGCCGCCACTGGCATGAGGAGTGCTTCAAGTGTGCCAAATGCAGTCGCTCGCTGGTGGAGAAACCCTTTGCTGCCAAGGACGAGCTCTTGCTGTGTACTGAATGCTACTCTGATGAGTATTCATCTAAGTGTTTCTACTGCCAGAAGACCATTATGCCTGGTAAGACAACGAGGATCCTTCGCTGAAAAATGGAACTGCATTTTTAATTATAACCACATCCTTGAATAACTGAGCTACAAGGCTCTTGGCTTCCAGGTGACTACTTCTCCTTTATGTGTAGTACCATCCTGACAGTGAAGAGAGGGAAGCACTGGTCTAGCACTGCCAGGGCTTATGAATCCTTATAAAGTATGTTGGAGCTCAAGAGAAGGTAAAACATGTTCATGTTGAGTCCTTGTTTCTGCTTTCAGCTCTTAAGAAGTAGTGTGTCCCGCTGTGAGTGTAGGTAGACAGACAGTTATCGTTAGCAGAATTACTGGAGTAGACAAGACATCTGCATTTTGTCTGTCACTTTGACCAGACCTTGAGTATCAGGCATAGCTCTCATTCTTTATAACATATCTTTCACTCAGATTTTTTTTTTTTAAATTGTCAAAACTTTATCAGCATTTTTGCTAAAAAGAATGCGAGTACAGCTGTGTCTGCAATGGGTTTATTTCCTGCCTTTAGCGACCCTAAGAATTCTGCACTTTCACATCAAACTGTTTCTCAGCGTTTAATCATGTCTGCTCAGGACATCCTCTAGGCCTTTCACTGCTACCGCAGAAGTAAAGCCCATACATCAGAGAGATTGCCTAAAAAGTGCCTCTTCAGAGGCACCTGAGAGAAACTACAGTACCATCTGTGGCAAAATTAAGTAGGTTGCTTAGGAAAGTGGGTCACTGACTTTTGGAACAGTGAACTACCCTCAATGCCTGAACCTTTTTACAGATCACATCCATAACTCCAAATGCCAGCTGCAAACCATCTGCCATGGCCCCGTGACTGCTCGTTTGGGAACCTGTGGCCAAGGACATCAGTACATTTGGCAGTGACATAGAAATTTTATTTTTCAGTAGATCTTTATGCCAAACATTAAGACCTGGGCTGTACAGAATTATTGTCTTAGCATAAACACTAGGTCACTGATGTCATGGTTCATACCTGTAGCAATGATGCAAGTATGTACTTTTACAGTCCATTTCCTTTTCATAGTAGGTAAAAGCTGTATTAGTGGAAATAAATATTGTAGCAATATAGTTGTCTTCAGTTTATGGATGGTATATGGCTTAAATTTTGTATAGTTTGAAGAACATTGTCTAATAGGCACTTATTTCTAGTACCAGGATATGGTGGGGTTTGCATTATTGTCCTCTGGTGTGTATCCACCATGCGGATTTTGCCCCAGACCCTAGGCGCTGAAGATAGGAATGGCAAGGCAAACAGAGAACAGAAGTGGCATGGTATAGCCAACCAATTTCTAAATCATTACCTTCTTTGTCCTCAGCTTGCTAGCTCTGTGTAGAAAAGATCCAGTGGGCAAAGACACTGAAGTCAGCCTTCTGATCACTGGGAGGAAGCTGCAAACTTTTTATACTGAATTGCAACCAGCAGTTTCTCTCTCTGCTAACCCCACAGTCCAGGAAATGGATACCACAGGATTAATCAGTTATATCATCAGTTCTCTTCTTTGTGTGGAAAAGGGGGTAAAGCACCTGGCACTTCTTTTTGCAGTCTGATGAAGGAAGTTTTGCTGGAGAGTCACTGGAAAAATCGTTCTCAGATATATTTGCATATCTTAAACTTAAGATGTGCAGGGAACCTGTACACAGAACTGAGAGCTCTGAAACTCCTCTGGCAGACATTTAACTGAGTGACTTTCTTTTGGGATTGTATTTGTCCTTCTGCTGGATCAAAAGCATCGAGTTGAATGTGATAAAAAGAACAGTTGATCTAGGATGGAAACAATGAACTGTAAGAAGAGAGAAGTGCAGTGTGTTATCAGAGAAGACATTTTTACTTTTAAAAAAAATGCCAGCTTAAGATCCATAAGATAAATAATGCTTTTGTAAGTGAAGGAGCCTTAGTTTAAGGAAAAAAAAACCCAGGATATTAACAGATGGACTAAACATCCAAGTAAATGCATCTTTAGTTTATAAAAATGCTGTGTACCTGAACATGATCACTGAGCTGTCTGGTCTGAGAAACAATGAGCAACTGAGGCATGTTACAGAGATGTAGCCCTAAAAAATTAACACGATAGACTCTCAAAATCACAGCTTATGCAACTTAGCACATCTTTTGCCAGGTAATCATATGGTGCTGAATATGTTCTTGAAATTTCTAGTACATACTTAAAACCTCTATTAAACTGAGGATAAGTGCTTTCTTAGGTAATACAATACTGAGATAGAAGATTAAAAGCAAAATTCCTCCTGACATTTAAAATTTACGTTACAAGGTTATATCTGGGGGGAGATTGTTCACTTTGGGTATTTTGCAGGTTCCCGTAAAATGGAATTTAAGGGAAGTTCCTGGCATGAATCCTGTTTTGTTTGTCAGTACTGCCGACAACCATTGGGAACAAAACCATTGATCACCAAAGACAATGAGAATTACTGTGTGCCCTGCTTTGAGAAGCAATTTGCTCACCATTGCTACTCTTGCAAAAAGGTAATTAAATGTACAAAGGAAAAATTGCCCTAACAAGGTAATATTGCTCATGGGGGCCGTGGCTGGATCAAGGGGTCAACTGTCACAGTGTCTGCTGTCTCCTTCTAGTTAATATTAATATAAGCCTAATATTGTTTGAAATAAATTTATTAACCAAAACATATAATTTGGGGTTCTTTTGCTATTGATTATAATATTTAACAAAGGTCAGCTTTTACACTAAAAGTTATGTAAAACCCTTCTTTTCTGATAATACCTAATTTTGCCTTTATAAACTTGCCTTCCTTTCCAACATTTTTCAGATATATTCTCATATATAAGAGGCTGCCTAAGCTGAACAAAGCATTCACAGTCTTGCCTTTTTTTTTCTCTTGAAATGTATCAGGCAATAAACAGGTTAAGTAGTATTCAGTTGTGATAACACTAGTCAAGAGTCCCACTGTTTTGATAGGCGATGCTTCCCTGTGGGTACCAGAAAGCTTGATTTTAAAAGAGGTTTTCTTTTTTCCCCAAAATACAAATAAATCAATTCATCCCTCTCTCAGTTTCTCATCTTTTAAAATTGTCTCTGGTTGATGAAAACACTCAATGTATCACACTATTCTTGAATCAGCACAGAATTACAGAATACCATGTTGGAAGAGTCCTCAAGGATCATCTGATCAAAAGTTTCTTGTCAAAGGCATAGTTCTAGTGTGACACTGTTCTCTAGGGGAATGTTTTGAGTTGCTTTTTATGGCAGAATTTAATTTATTCTTTAGTACCTGTGTCAATCTGTTATATTTTTTTTCACTTCATAGAGTAACTTATAATTTCTAAAGGTATTTAATGTTTATCTGTAAACTTCTAACTCTAACAAAAACTTTTAATTGAAGGAAAATCTGCTGCTTGTTTTTCTCTTCAGTAGAAAAAATGTACTTTAATATATTCCATATCTCTCCATCTAGCCTTTAATTTTCATTAGAGGATCGCATGGCAAATATAGTGATTTTGCTCTCTGTGAAAGGAATTGAGGTTAGCAGCACTTATGTATAATAATCATGATTTGCTTCTTAAAAATTCTAAAAATGCAAAGATTCCCCCTACATAATAACTAAAATAATTTTACTACTTAATCTTGCACCAGTTCCCATAAATAAGAATTGAAACTGAAGACACTAAAAACAGGAGTCTTGAATTTTGCCCCATTAATTTCAGTATTTTAATGGAAAAGTAAATAAGAGCTAGAAGTAGCCTGATACTGGAATGCTAAGGTATCTATTGCTAAGGGATCTATTTAAATTTTTATTATTTTTAATTTTTTTATTATTTTTAATTTTTTTCTATTTAAATGCTAAGGGATCTATTTAAATTTTTATTGCTTCACATTGCCCCATATTATTCTTTAATTCCCTGAAAATGTATTTCCCAGGAAAACTTGATGGTGCAAATATTTTTACAATTCATTTATTCCAAGATTTTCTCTTCCTGTTCCAAATGCATTTATTCATTCCTTCATTCCTTCATTCATTCACTGTCATGCATGTGATGACACTAGAAACATTATCTTACAGCTTATCTTTATCTCTACAGAAATTTCTCTATACAGTCTCAGAACTTCTCTGAAAACAGCTCTTTACCACACATATGGTAACCATTGAGCAACTGAATATTTATCTCTTCAGAAATAACAGTGGAGAGCTAGGAGTGAGTTGCAGGGAATGAGACATTTGATGAAACTGATAAACACCATTTTTTTCTCCTTCTGCCAGTATGGATCTCCTTTTTGTCTCACTTCTGCTTCTTTATTGTCTCTTTCTCCCTACTTAAAATACTGTTTCAGTTATGAGACAGCAAAATGCCAGTTCCAGTCAAAGATTGGCTATAATTTCAGCCTTGGTTCTCTTATCCATTGTCCATCACGTTGATATTCCAGATGAAAAACAGTTAACATGACCATACTCTGTTCTCTTGTGCATATCATGGGAAGAGAAAAAACAAGTGGAAGGACTTACAAAGGCCCAGATAATCCTCCAGGATTCACACCTTTGTTTCATTGCTCTGTTCTTTTTGTCAATACATTAGGTAATAACTTCTGGGGGAGTGACCTACCATGACCAGCCTTGGCATAAAGAATGCTTTGTGTGTGCTGGGTGCAAAGCCCAGCTGTCTGGACAAAAGTTTATTTCCAAAGATGAGTATCCATACTGTGTTGACTGTTTCAGCAAATTGTATGCTAAGAAGTGTGCGGCCTGCAAGAAACCTATTACAGGTGAGTCTCATCTTCTAGAAGGGACAAGACACTGATGAACCATCAATCTTCTTTCAAATCAGAGCTCTACTTTAGAAAAGAGTGTTAAAAATCATCCCATTATAATGAAAGACCAAGAGGGTTAACTAATAGAGATACTTTCTCTCTGTCGCATGTAACATGTCTTAGTAGGACATACGGATCACACGTGTTACCTGACTGCTGAGTTGGTTTATGTGCTAAAAGGAGTTCTTCCATTATTTCATTAAATGCTTTCTGCACCAAAATTCATCCCTAAGAACATAAAAAAAGGCACTTTTTGGCTCTTCCCAGGACAGTACACGTAAGTCCCTCATGTCTGTAATTTAGAATCAGAGAATCCTTTAGGTTGGAAAAGACCTTTAAGACCATTGAGTCCAACTGTAAACCCAACACCACCATGTTCACCACTCAACTATCTCCCATGAGTTTCTTTAAACGCCATGGGAAAGCAGAAAGCAGATCTGCTTGCTGAAAGATACAAGCTTTTAGTTTAAAGTCTAAAGAGCAAATTGCGATGGTAGGAACATGAAAGTAATTTCTTCAGTTTTGTTGCTAAATGCAAATAGGATTAAATTGGACACGAATTAACTAGTAAGGCACACCTGCCAAATTAGGAAGTTTGCCAAATGCAAAAAAAGCCCTATTGCATGCATCCTTGTGTACTTAGATGATGATTTATAATTAGGCACATAAGTCATAGTCTATGATATGATAGCTGAAGTTTTCTGAGAGCATTTGTTGATGTTCGGCAATATCATTTTAATATGGGTGGACTCAACTATGGAAGAGTACTGCCTGATTGTTACAGCTGCAGGCTGCTTGTATAAGTGGACAATGTTAATGTTGAATACCCAATGAATGGGCATGATTTTACCAAGAAAAAACAAAAAAAAAACCAAAAAAACCCCAAACAAACCCAACCAAAACCAACAAAAAACCCCACACAGAACTCACTGATGTTTTATTTCAGATACTCATGCTAGGAGCTCCATGACCTGGTAATTTCCCAAATATTTCATCTTGTAGAAACTTGGGTGGAAATAATTATATTTCACTCACTGATGTAGAGAAACTATACATATCTGCACACTACAAAAAATAATTTTAATGAGATTTTGTTGGGAAGATCAGCAAACCTGAATGGAAATATTGATAAACCTACTCTTTTCAGTGTTCGTAATGGGATATAACAACAAGCAACTTGTGGCTTTGCTTTAAATATTTGTCACTATGTTTAATTTTAAAGGTGGAGTTTTTTTCAATTCAGCCAAAAAAGGATATTTCTGAATGTATTTTTGTTCATTACTTTGTTTGCTACATGAATGACAACCTGATCACACATCAGAAAACAATTTGTTGCATTTCTGAACCATTCACATCTTCTTTCTCATAATCTCTTTCAGCGCTTGGAGGTCCCAAATTTATCTCATTTGAAGAACGCCAGTGGCATGGAGAATGTTTTAACTGTGCAAAATGCTTTGCCTCACTGGTGGGCCAAGGATTCCTGACTCGGCAGGATGATGTCCTTTGTCATGTATGTGGCTCTGCTTCATAGTTCTGTGGAGAGCTGTACAGCTGAGTTATTTTCACTGTAACAATCTACTTCATTATTCCACAGTAAGAAAATCATCTAAAAGGTGTAACAGGCATTTAGTCAATCAAGTAACTTTCCAAAAGCAGTTTAGTTCTATCATATTTCTCAATTGCTTGTAAAAAAATTTAAATAGCCCCATACTGGTTAAGAAACTAATGCAGAAAAGATTGATATGTATTTTAAATCTAACTACACTATGTTTCTCCTTGTAACACACTGCACTCTGCTGTTAGAAGCTTAAAAAATTACATTTCTTCTCCCATGAACTGAAGAGGATTGTGAAAAGTCTATATGGCATATGACTAATGACAAGCCATTAGCTGTGCTTCACAGACCTTGGTGTGGAAAGCTGAGCACGTACATAATATTGATGAGAACAACTTATAAATATCAACTCCTCCACACTTTGGGGAAAGAAAAAAAAAACCAACAAAAAAACCTGCTGAAAAAGCAGGCAGAAGGTAGAAGAGGGTACTTTTATGCAAAGGACTACCTTGTCATAGAGGTCCATTCCAGGGCCAGATAAAAGGAGAAAAAGTTGTTTTCCTCTCCTTACTGAGATTGCACCTCAGAAATGTAGGTTTTAGTCATCAAAAAAAACCAGACAGGTCTTTCCCAAGATTTTTCAGGCATAACTTCAATGAATCCATATTTTGAGCCACTACCAGAGGTGAGGATTGCCCAAGATTGGATAGTGCTGATATACACTTTCACATAGATAATATGCCTTAAGACTGTGTCTCCACTGTCTTCACTAGACCCTCAAAAAGTGCATAATGAATAGATTTTCCTTCAAAGGCACAAGAGCAAACTCATTCTTGTCCCTTTAGCCTTGTACTTTTCCTCCCCTCAAAACCCACTTTCCAGCAAGCAAACCACTCTGCCTTATGATTTCCACCCTGCTAGGTCTTTGATTCATAGTCTACCCCTTTTCTTGTAAATGTCTGCTTGTCTATACCAGGCTATAAGCATTCCAGAACCAATGCTTGACTCATTTTTCCATGTGCCACGTGCATTTGCTAATATTATGTCAAGAACTGGTAATGTCATTGCAAGCTAGGCAGCCCTCACTTGTAGTGCAAGGTATTAGTTTCTAGGTAGCTGGCTTTGAGAAGGTTGTAGCTGCTTGCTGAGCTTCAGCTCTCAAGTGTCTGTTGTTAAAGGTCACCTAGAGCTGAGATACAAGAATTTCACTTCTTCCTTCTTCCATGCTGTATGTTACAGTCATCTGGTTCATGTCACCGTGTCTGTACCAGGCTGTTGTGAAAGGTGCGGTGATATTAAGGATGGCAGATTCGGCGCTGCTCAGCACTGGTTTAGTTCTCATCTCACACATCTTGTAAGTCGTACGTTCTCCATTAGACTCTGACCTTCGGTACATAGAGTTATTTGGCTGACTTGAACTGGCCTTATTCACACTGAAGCCAGACATTACTTTAGGTAGAAAAGTGGGGGGGAGGAAAAAAAATAGAAAAGGAAAAAAAAAAAAACCAAAAAAAAAGAATGTGTGTGCATAGCTAAGCCAGGGCTGAACTGCAGTGTCATAAAATCAATATGGATAATGACTGACCAACAAGCATATAGCAGTCTGTTTTCCAGTCAATAAAATATTGATCTTTTGCTCTACATGGTGTTCACTTTCGTTTTTCAGTTTCTTCTTTCGTGGCAGGTTTTATTGCGGTCTGGAGTTTGATTAGTTTATGCCTTTAATTTTATCCCAGCTGTTTCCTGTTCTATTTTCACATTTCATATGGCTGATACAGGTTCTTGGTAAGACTTGGATGCCCATAAATAGAAATATGTTCCACTGGCTTTTAAATATATACACATTCATGCACGCATATAGCGGTACACAGTTATGTATGATGTTTGAAAAATGTGCACAGAGTTACCAGAAATTAGCCAATTAGTAAATGTTAATTGTGTAAAATTTTTAAATGAAAATGATGAATCACCAGAGGCAGGTTTGTCTGTGGCATGTACCTTTTTTTTTGATTTACAGGAAATAGCATCAGCAACTGCAAGAATGTAGTTTGGGCCCTTTATTCAGTCTTGTCTGAACAATCATCTGGCTAATTACAAGCTGACACAAGAATTACTAGGCAGAGTCCTAAGACATGACAGAGCCACAGGTCAGACACACTGATCATGATAATCCAAATCTTCATGATTTAACATTTAGGAAAATGAAATTCTTCTCTGACTCATCAACTAATTGTAATTTTAGAAATACCAACTAAATTATTTATTTCTCCTGCAGTAAATACACTACTGCCAAATCTGAAACTGAGCATTTTGACTTCAGAGTAATAATAAGAAATAAATGTGGCTGCTATAAATAGTTTGAATAGAAGTTATGCTGGATATCAGATTGATACTTCCAAGTCTCAACTGCAAGCTAGCAATGTACAAACATAAGTACAGTAATATTCTGCACAGTTTGGGTCAGCTATGCTCATGTAGAAGAAAGTCAACTTGAGTAGGTACAGAGAAGGGCTGCAAGAAGGAGTAGTGTGTCTCCGTGGCAGACTGTGGATCACAGAGGGGATTAAATGGCTGCTATAAGCCAAGAGACTACATTTGGTTCAAGAACAAAGGCAAGTAAACCCCTCAGGACTGGAATTTGGAAATTAGAAGGCTGATGATGAACTGTGATGCTCCAGGAGAGCTTCTTTGTACAACCAGAAGGGACCAGCTATGTGGTCAGTTTTAAAACGATACTTGATCAGTGTGTTAAATGGTGTATGTAACCTGATTGGCTGGGATAGCAAAGCACTGGGAAAAAGGAACCAGATGGTGAGCTTCAGGTCTTTTTTGCTAACATTTGATTTACTGCAGGATGATCAGGGTACAGACTCCAGTGCAATTCAATTGTCTTTAATAAACTTCAGAGGATGGAAGTTCAAGAGATTTATTGTTAAGTCGGTCTTTTTTAATGTCATGTGCTTTTCTCTAACATTGTACTGTTTTATTTTAAAATATACCTTATTTCCCCCCCTGTGTATTAGCTGCGCAGCTCTAAGCTAATCACATTGCTTTCGTTATGGTCAAGTTCAATTATCCTAAGGTGCAGTGATGTCTCTAATTCCCTGATCACATCTCCACCATACTCATAGTTATCCCGGGGGACTGGGAGGGAGGTTGCCACTTGGGACTAACTTCTGAAGACTGAAGGTGCCCTACTGCCTCCCTCAATGCTTAAGGCTGAAGTTTAAGTTCTTCAACCACTACATAACCTCTCCTGGAGTTGACGTGCTTAAAATACAAAGAAAACCCCTGCAGTATTGATACCAAATGACCCTTCTTTACCCATATTTCACTTTTTTTTCTCTCTGAGACAAGTTTATAGACTGAGATTGAGATATCAACCTTCTCCTGCATTACTGCTTTTAAAATCTAGGCATATCTTCAGCAGATGATGTAGCAAGCAACACACCGCAGCACTGTCTTGGTATCACTTCCCTGCATTTCACAGGTGCAGGCACATGCTCCAGACTCATGACTTTTAGGTCTAGGATGACATTCTCACTCCTTGATTCCTGGCTTTCTGGAAAAAGATCTGCTTGCCTAGGCCAGGGAAGAGCTAGGACCTAGAGCATACTGCGTCCATATCAGTGAAGTAGGTGTCACATCCCAGTGTAGTTTTTCTGCAGTATCTCAGCACATGCAAGTTCAACTGGTTCTTCTATTCTACTGGTAGGTATCATCCCAGGCTGTCTTCATGGTCAGAGTGATTCAGTGCAACCACAGGGGCATGAAAAAAGGGAAAGGTAAGTCTTTGCAAGGCCTTCTGGACCTGTGGTTTCAAACACTTCACAGGATCCCTTACGACAGTGGGAGGTATCTCTTTATACTCCACTGAATTGACCAGAAATTTCAGCACCTGGTCAAAGTTTTTATGAATCTCATTTGATTTAATAGAATGGATATGTAGCAGCGTACTGTATCTGAGGAAGATAAGCAAAAACACAGTGACATTTATACAATGACATACCAATAGCTGAAGGAAAGCAATGTTAAATAGTGGTGGAAGTGCAAGCCAGAAAAACTCATTTACTAATCAAGAAAGAATGCTGCAATAAAACCTCAACATGCTTATTAGTAAACATAGAATCATAAAATGCTTTGGGTTGGATCATCTCTAGTTCCAACCCCCCTGCCACAGGCAGGGGCACCCTCCACTAGCCCAGGTTGCCCAAAGCCCCATCCAGCCTGTCCTTGAACACTGCCAGAGAGGGGGCAGCCACAGCTTCTCTGGGCAGCCTGTGCCAGGGCCTCACCACCCTCACAGGGAAGAATTTATTCCTAATGTCTAATCTAAATCTACCCTCTATTAAATTAACCCCACTACCCTGTGTGCTATCACTATACCCCCTGATGAACAGTCCCTCTCCCACTTCCCTGTATGCCCGCTCTAGGTACTGTAAGGCTGCTATAATGTTTCCCTTGAGCTGTCTCCTCTCCAGGCTGAACAAGGCCAGCTCTCTCAGCCTGTCTTCACAGGAGAGGTGCTCCAGCCCCTTGATCGTCTTTGTGGCCCTCCTCTGGACTCACTCCAACAGCTCCGGGTCATTCTTGTACTCAGGATCCAAGAGTTTGACAAAGTACTCCTGGTCAGGGTCTCACAAGAGCAGAATAGAGGGGCAGAATCACTTCCCTTGACCTGCTGGTCATACTGATTCTGATACAGCCCAGGACACAGCTGGCTTTCTGGGCTGCAAGCGTGCATTTCCAAATCATGTTGAGCTTACATCAATCAACACTCCCAAGTCCTTCTCCTCAGGGCTATTCTCAATCCATTCTCTCCCCAGCCTGTAGTTGTGCTTGGGATTGTACCAACCCATGTGCAGGACCTTGCCCTTCCCCTTGTTGAACGTCATGTGGTTCACACAGGCCCACTTCTCCAGCCTGTCAAGGTCCCTCTGGATGGCATCCCTTCCCTCCAGCATATTGGCCACACCACATAGCTTGGTGTCATTGGCAAACTTGTTGAGGGTGCACTCAATTCCACTGTCCATGTCTCTGACAAATATGTTAAACAGTGCTGGTCCCACTTCCCACCTGTGAGAAACACCACTTGTCACTGGTCTCCATTTGGACATTGAGCCATCAACCACAACTCTGAGTGCGACCATCCAGCCAATTCCTTATCCACTAATTTCTTGAGAACAAGCTTCTTTCTTATAAAAAACAACAAAGCAAGCCCTTAGTCAAACATTTTCATTGGAAGGAAAGCAATTAAGTGAAATCTTGTCACTATGAAAGCAGATGGCCATACAAGGCTGCTAATATGAGGAATAGAACTTACCTCAAATAATAGAAAAATTGATAACAAATCTGTAACAAAAATGGTAGCATGTACTTTGTGAGCCCATGACAGAGAACCAACCGCAGGATACCAGTCTGCTGTTGGGGACCAGCCCGTTCTCATACAGCCTTGGAGAAGTGACAAGCTGGGTGACCTTAACGTCACATTCCAATGTTTTTAAACATGTGGATTTCTTTAACCTTTAACTCTTGAATTTCTTGGGTTTCTCACGATAGCCATCTTATTCCTTGTTAGATTGATTGATTTATTTTTTTTAATTTCTACAAAATCTTAACTCTTAATCACTCTTAACTCAGCAATCTTAACTTTTAACTCACTGGAAAGTAAACCCACCCTGATCTATTTGCGGAGGAAAGGGGGCACTGAGGCAATGTCTGTTATCATTTACCAAGGTCTTAATTTTAAAGTGTGTTTTCACTTACCCATAAAACACTGACAAAGTCAAATGCTTTGAGCCAAGCTCTGTGCCAAACTTTCTCAGGTCAGTTCCTTCTTTATTGTTCTCCTTTTTCTCTTTCATCCCCAGTAGTTTTCAATCAAAACCATCTTGTTTCACAAAAAAAAAAAAAACAACCAAAAAACCACAGGAAAAGCATATCATGTTTGACCTATACAAAAGAACCCCAAACCTTTTATTTTATAACTTCAGGTGCTTCACTTGACAGGAACCTAATTGATAACAAAAAGGGAAAACTTACTCTCATGGAGATGCCTCCTTCTATCCCTACAAAAGTCCACTTGTCCTAATCACATCTCTTCTTCATTAAGGAATTGCAGATGCATTTCCCTTACTGCCAACTTGTGGTCCACATACTACCAGATATGTGTTTCAATTCCTCCACTGTAAAAAGGAAATAACTCTCCACCTTGGAGGAATCAAATTAGATAACTGGGAAAACTGATCCACCTAAAGTGCTCCCATACCAGACCGCTGGTGACCAACCTGATGAGACCAACCTCTGAGTAAAGCTCAGGTTCTGTCTTCAGAGTAGCTTTCAACATGGAACCACATAGCAACCAGTGCTGAGTCCCAAATCCAGGACAGTGCTCGCTGTGAGAGAATGATCCCTCTCTGTACAGACAGTGGGGAGTGGGTTCCCGAGGAAAATAAGAATTTTGGGCCACTTTCCTTAAAGACTGTGCTACGCAGAAGAGGTAATGGCACCACAGAGGCAGCTCTAATTCCAGTATTTCCTCACTGGGATCATAGTCAAGCTCTGAAAAGTCAAACCTGAATTAGCCAGGATTAGCCTGTTTTATTTTTGCTTAATATTTCTGGCAACCCACCAAAGCCTACAAGGTTTTTCAAAAGACAGATTTAGTGGGATTTCTGTCCCATGCCAAGGAGGGAGCAGAGGGCTGGCCACAGCACTGGAATAGCCCTTCCTACCAGCCCGTGCCAGACAGCATGGCATGGTGGCCACCTGGCTTGTAGCCACTGCAATGCAAACCAGAGATCAATGACAAAATTTCATAGTCCCCTTACATTTACATGAGCCCAAACTAACTTCCCACACTTCTGAGGCAAGGATGTGCTCCGCAGACTCAGACTTGTTGGACATTTAGTGCACGCTGTCTTGGAAAGGCACTGATACTTATTTTCTGAATTTATTAATACTCCCCTGCTCCTCCTGCTTACATCCTCTGTCAGACACAGAGAGGGAAGGTGCACTGCACCCAGTTGCCTCTTTCCCCCTAAGTGACCCCCCTCCTCTCATTTCCACAGAAACTGTTTCTGGGAGACAGAGATTTCCCATCAGAAAGCAAAATGCAGGGCTGATGACTACAGAGGAAAGTCTAAGTCAGAACATAGAACTGTGATCCTTATGCTCTTTATGCATAGCTAATTGATTTTCGACACTGAAAGACAAGTCTTTCTGTATGGCTAAAAGCAATAGTCAAGGGCAGAAATCCAGCTGCAAATACAGTCTGATAGTTAAACAGGAGTAACTTAGACCTCACAGAACTATTAAAGAGGAATTCAAACTGAACAGGATTCCTGCCTTGCTTCCTCTTAGCCAGGAGGCTTAGGTAGTCTGCTGCATTCCTGGTACAGAAATAATTGCCATGGTTTCATCGTGGGAGGGAATAAAGGTCACATCCCTGTTCTACCCTGCATACTTACAGCATCATACATAGTCATACTGCTCATCTGGGAAATCTGGACCGTCCATTTCCAGCTGCAGCAGGTGACAACTGTTTCTACATGACCATATCAAGCAGCCCCGAGAGCCAGACGCTGATTCATTGGGATGCAGTTTTTGCAGAGGAAAGGCCACTTCTGCAGATGTTCATAGAACAGGGCGTGGGTATGGTTAGCTTTTCTTCCCGCAAGACTGCCCTATGGACATCATGGTACAGATTCAGCAGAAAGGTCCCCTCCAAAAACAACTTAGAAGGTAGCACTAAAACCAGTTTCAGCATGCTGGTGCACTATCAGGGTTAATAATCAGAAATATTAGCTGTAATATTCTGAGCGATTAACTTTATTTTTTGCAGATCAGTAAAGATAAGAAGCAAGATATTTAGCTCGTTCATTGATAATACCATCAATAATAGCATTATGATTTCAAACAGTGACCCTGATGGGAACTGACTCCTGAGAAGCAATAGCGAAGAGGATTTGCAGAGGTGCTGCTGGACACCCAGAGGCTGGGACAATGCCAAGCCAAGAGGTGGTGGGTCCTTTGAGAGAGGTGGAAGTTTGTCGTGGTCTACCTCTGATCCAAGGACCTGAGAGCTCCTTTTGCACCGTGTTCCCACAGGCGCTCTGTAAGAGCCAATTCATAAATTTTATCAGGCAACTGGGAAACATTTCAAACATCTCTACTTTCTGCTTCTCTTTCTATGTGGCCAGATGAGAATTGTAAAATTACATAGAATGGAAAAAGTCAAGAATAACTCTCAATTGGTCTGTTCCGAGAGGAATTGCTGGGTTAAGTAGAATTACTGTTACTCTATTGTATGACTGGATAAAATAGAAATAGATTGTCCTTAAAAATAGCCCTTGTAGGTACCAAGGTGGATATAGCTAATAACAGCTGGATGAAAACTTCCCAAATACAATGGCATGGTGTAAGCAATGAAATAAGAGAAAGAAACCCAGCAATAACTAAAAGAATGAGGAAGAAAATAAATAAGTCTGTTGTAGCCAGCTCAGGCTTTGTTTATCAGAATAGTCCTTGTAAGTACTGAACCAAAAGCATATATGTAATTCCTCTGAATATCAAATATTAAACATGCACACCATGTTCTAAGAATGACAAGCACAGAAAGAGAAAAGTCAAAAGAAACAAATGAAATATAGCAAAATAACAGTAATGTATCAATCAGTATTAACAGCAAAACTTCCTTATATTAAAATGATGTAGGGGCTTAGTCATGGAAAGATGATGTTAAATCTAAAGAAGTGACACATCAATCAGTCAGGTATTAAAAGCAGTAATCTTCAGGAAAAATTAAATCTAGAAAACCAAAGTTCTTTGAATAATTATCCCATATTTCACTTTATTGTCTATTGTATTGTAACAGTCCCTGGATGACTAGCTAATGCAACAAAGTGCCGTAACAATTTTAAATGCATTCTCCCCTACAAATTATTGATACATGTTCACCACACATAGCATTTGCATCACTTAGGCCACGTACAGTAGAGCCTGTGTAGATGCCTATCATCTCAATCCAACTGAGCTAAGATTATTTTCACTTGATGAAAACATTTTGTGTTACTACACAGATTTCCTTATCTTGTTAACTGGAGAGATAGGGAAGCGTGTACGTGCATACATTTCTCACTTGTTCCATTGCCTTCATAAAGCAAGAAGGAAGCTTTCTTTGTTCTAGTGGACCTATGAAAAGTAAGTCCATCAATGTTTTTTTATTCCTGTACCTAGCAGAAATAGGACAAAACTTTAAAGAGGCTTTGGTGACCCTACCTTATGGCCACTCACAGTTACAAACTTTGTCCACAGTGACACTGAAGTCATGGAAAAAAAGTCAGAAGAGTAAGTTTTGCACACACACATTTTAGGACAACTGGCCTCTTCATCAGCACACAGATCTCAGTCTTACCTCACTGCATGCAAATATGGCTACTCAGGATGCAAGCAGCTTGCATGGCTTCTCTGCAGTTACACAGCACACAGAGAAGCCAAAAAGTTACTTCGAATCCACCAGGTCACAATGCATTTGTCTATAACAAATTATTTACCAGAGAAGACACAGATGCAGTCTGTCAGACAGTGTGCACCAGCCCCAAGAGATGGCTCAGAGACAAGCACACCCATCCTGACCCGGTCATACAAAGCTCACACGGCAGCCCCCTGCTGTCCTGCACATCAAGCTGGTGCTGTACAAGCCTTCCAGAGAGCACTCTCTAGTGAACTCAAAAAAACCTTTTTGTCACGTCACAAAAGAGAGGTGGTGGCTCTGACAGGTTTAATGGAAAACCAGAGTGAGTGGCTGTTAGGCTGTTCACATCAGCCCTCAGGAATGACCAGAACCTCACCTTTCAGCATGAAGAAGCAGAAATTAAGGTCATTTGCCATTATCCTTCACAAACTCAAAACTTATTAAAGCAAGCTGTTGAGAGAAGGGGCTGTTAAAGTTGGTTAAATGTTACCTACAGCAGAGTAGGTTTTTTCTCCTGCCAGAGGAATGTCATTCACGTGTCAGATCAGCTATGGTACTTCTCAGAAAGGGTTCTTCATGCAACCCATCATTTGCACCCAGAGAACTGCGTCCATCTCCCATTCAGTTCACCAACACATTTGTCATAAAGCACATGTCACTTCCGCGGAAACAGCAAATATTCATTGTGACACACATACTTTTTCTACACTTTTTGGGTTGAAAGATCCCTTTCAAAACAGAGTTGCTTAGCGTTACTACACGTTATTGATAGGCAGCCTGCCAGAAAAAGTCCATCACACCCACACCATTCATAATCTCAGGACATTGCATAAGTACCATTTCCTATCTTTAATGCCAAAATCAAACACAAAACCATCCTGAGACAGGAGCTCCTGCTTTGCATCGAGGTAAGGTTCTGACCAGGTGCACATCTCCTCTTTGAGATTGAATTCTTACTGATAGTCTGTCAGCACACTTAAGCTCTGCTTGTGTGTTCTAGTTAGGAAGGAAAAAAAAATGCAGTGTGAGGCTGTCCTCAAAAGCTACAGATATGGAAAAGCTGCAGACTTGTGGCAATGTCATAAGGACTACTAAAGGTCAAGGGAACTTCCAGATTAGGCCTGTCAGTACTGGCTAGCTGGCCTGCACCTTGGTTTTGAAGATCATCAGTAACAAATGCTCATGAATCAGTTTAGCATCTGAGATGGGAGAGAAAATGCTTTCTTAGGACCACCATGAGAGAGAAGGTGATGGAGGCTTTTCTGACAATTACACATTTAGAATTGGAGTTATGTTCCTAATCACAATTCTTTAACTGGGATTTTCCTTTTTTTTTTTTTGTTATATTTGAGACATTAAGCTTGTATGTCTGAAAGCACAAATCTGTATTTAATGCTATTTGGCAGTTTCTCAGTACACACTTCTCGGTGCTTTGGAAACATCAACCACTTTTAAAGGCACAGAATAGCAGCTACATAAGTTGACTGACATATTCATACCATCATGGGCAGTTGAGAAGAGAGGGGAAATGGGCGCCTGGTTGCAATTCTTTAGTCTGTTGAAACAGATGTCTCACCTTCATAGAAACCTCAGCAAACAACATAAAACAAAAGCCTTTAGAATTATAGTGGGAATAAAATAAAACAAAAAAAATACCTTTTTTTCTTTTTTTTTTAACCATGTAGGCACATTTTGAGACTGTGGAACTGGTATTGCTTAACTTTGCTAATGACCTAGGTAACAGGGGAGAAGTACCCCCAGCAAGTTGTTCATATGACAGAGGCCTGGGTTGCCATTCAGAAAGCCTATGTGGGCTGGAGAAATGGACCAACAGGAACCACATGAAATTCAACAACAAGATATGTAAAATAGTCCATAACAACCCCCTGCATCAGTACACGCTGGGGACCAGAGTGTGAGTTTGTAGAAGAAGACTTGGGGGTTCTTGTGGACAAGCTGAGCACAAGCCTACAATTCAGCCTTGCAGGGAAGGAGGCAAGCACATCTTGGCCTGCACAAGGAAAACCATCACCAGCAGGTGATATTTTTCCCCTCTTCAGCACTCATGATACTGCATCCAGAGTCTTATGTCCAGTTTTGGATTTCCCAGTATGAGACACTTTGCTTACCTGGAGCAACTTCAGCAGCCAGAGCACCAACAAGTCAGGGGCTGTGAAGTGAGGCTGGGGAAGCTGGGCTTATTCATCCTGGCAAAGAGACAGGCAAGACATCTCACTGCTGCCTACAACTATCTAAAGGGAAGGTGTACAGGAGACTGCAGCAGATGCTTCTCAGAGTGCACAGTGACAGGATCAGGAGGAATGGACTTGTCGCAATAAGGGAAACCCAGAGTTAGTATAAGAATTTCTGGGGGGTTTTTTTTGTATACCATGAAGGTGTTCAAACCCTGGCAAAGGCTTCCCATGAGAGGCTGTGAAGCCTTCATCCCTGGAGGGGCTAAGGTCCACTGGGCATGGCCCTGAGCAATCTATCTGTCCCACTCTGAGCAGAGTGTTGGACTGGACAAATTCTGGAGAGTCCTTCCAACCAGCACATCCTCTGTGCCTAGTAGCAATCTTATGACCCTCACAGCACTCCTTTGAGGGAGATGTATGCATATGTCATAACACAGGGGTTGAAGGAAACCATGTGAAACACTGCGGTGATGCACTCTGATTCACCGGTTTCATGGGTGTTCTGAAGCTGTCACAAACATTCAGTTAATTAATTCTAAGTGCAGAAAAGTGTAAAACATCGGAGGACTAGCAACCACAAAGGAATCCAAGTCTTCCTACTAAAAACTTCATGTGAACTTGAATCATGTCTCCAAGAAAAAGCAAAAAGAAAAAAAAGACATGCAACATGGTAACAGGAGATGCACTCCAACTCAAATGACTGAAGTTTCTTATTTCTTCTACCTAATGACTGTTATATTCTCCTAGATATTATTCATGACACTACTGTAATTAGCCCTTAGTCCCAGCCTCTCATTAACCAGACATTTAAAAAGTTTTGAATTACAGCCAGTTATGAAACTTTCCGATTTAGACAGTTTGTTACATTATTTTCTAAAAAGCCCATAATTCATAACAACCTGCTAAGGTGTGTTAAAAAGCTGTACTAGAGACAAAGAGAACTCCACTGAAAGACCTTCCTATTCACCACAAACAAAATTTTAAAAAAAAAGAAAAAAATGTTTCATCCTTTCTAAATAGAGTTTTTAAACAAGTTGGGGGGAGGTTTTTCATGGCTGTCTTACTGCATTGAACACACTTAACAACTCTGAAATAAACAAAATCAAGTCATCCTGCAAATCATCAGCTATGAAGTAACTGAGTAGTACACAGAGACGGCAGTTTGTGACCCTGACCAACCTTTACCCACACTTGCTATGACACTGAGGAGACCTTTGCACAGTGAGATAGCACTCCTATATCTGTGTGGTGGAGCAATATATTGCTGCTGCTCTGGGGAGCCATGCCTTCCTTCATTTGGCTGAGTGGAAGAGGAAGCCCAAGGTCTGGAGGGGGCCCACATTGGAGTATGAAAGGAAGATGCTCAAAACAGCATAGTAAAACTTCAACTCCTTCCCCCTACACAAATAAAAAAATATATAGTATCCCATAATGAAATGAATAGGCTAAGGGAAAAAGGATAGAAGAAAATGTTTCAGAAATAAGAATGGAATAGAGACCTGCAACCCAAGCCCAAAGGATCGATTACGCAAGACATTTCCTAGGTACAAACCAGATAATAATTTCATGTAATTATCTCATTCTTTTAAAAAAAGAACATAAAACTCATCCCTACTTCCTACCAACACTCCCTCAAATCCATCTAAAAGGAGAAAATACATTAGGCCCTCCCAGCAGCAGAGTTTGCCCTGGGAGAGGAGAAAAGAGCTCACACCCAACAGAGAGATCCTCCTCCTACCAGAGAACTTTGATTTCTTTCTCTTTCTTGAAAAGTGACAGTAGCCATATACGTAGTGAAACAGTTCAAGTACGAAGGACTTTACATGCTCAGAATTGGCAGCACAAAGCAGTCAGCTTACACTGCTTCATCACAGTTTGTATATTAATAGCCACTGCAACTCAGGAAAATATCTGTTAGATTAGATGTCTGGTTAAGCAATTCTCCTCCATTTGTTGATTTAGAATTTACCAGAATATTAAGAGAAAGGGAAGATTTTTTCCACTTCTTTTGGTCAGCCAGACCAAACAAAACACACCTTCACAGCATTGAAGGTGGCAGCACACCATGAATCTAAACCTTGAGAAGTTTCAAAACTTTTAGTGTATCTTTACTTAAAAATAAACAAGGTGTACTGTATATATATGTAAATATATATAAATAGAAAATAGAACTAGGATTATTTTCTGTAAAGAGAAATGTTTCTGTAACATCCAAATGTTGACAAGAATTAACCAAATTAATTGCAATATCTTGGCAAAATTTACTTTCATTTCAAAATAGAGGGAAAATGTTTGGTTTCCTTTTCATTTGTCCCAAACTATAACAAATGTTTTTTACGTGGAAGTTCTGTGTGAGAGCATCAACAGATGAGCTTTTGGGTTTGAAGACATAATTATCCCTCCATTTGAATTTCCACCTTTCTGCTGGTGGTTACCATAGCTAAACTAAAAGCATCCTGGACACGGTATAGAGATTTGTTCTAAAAGGCCATGATGTGATCTGGGAGCACCAGGGGTTTCACTGAAAGAAGATCCAACACCGACTGTAGCTGCCTTCAATTCAGACAGAAATGTTCTCTAGAACCTTCCTGTTAGGCCTTCTGCTGGGCCCCAAACTCACATTACTACAGGAAACCTTAGACCACAACATTCTGCTTACAGACAGGATGAGGCCATTCCTCTGGTAGCTCATTCCAAACATATCTCAGAGGCAACAGCCTCCCACAGTGGACATTTTTAATTAGGTCAGTTTGAGGCTGATCCTTTCGTGAGAATCCATTGAGAAAGGGGGGAGTCATGACCCTCAACAAGCTTTTCACAAAGCCCAGGTTCTGAGACCTTCTGTGTGGTCAGTCCAGCTGTGCTCAGTTTTCTGCCAGACAGCCTGACTCTGACCCAGATTAATCATCCCACATCTGCTTTCGGTCACATACAAGAAGTGTGACCATGCCAGCAGCTGTCTTCTGACCCTCTTTTATAGATGGTATTAGGCCTCACAGGCTGATGCATTACTTTACCGGTTTTTTTTAAACCTTTTGTTCCTATATAAATTTGTGAAGCTTGTCAGATGCCATCCAGTTCAGGCCCACATTTAAATTCATAGGGTTAAAATTGCTCACATACCTCGAACCTCTAAACCAGACCATGAAAACTGCTCTTGTGATGAACTCAATCTACAGTCTCTTGTCTCCAAAATACTCACATGTGTACCTATAGGTGCATGCACAGTGTAGGATTATTGTGTTTTCAAGAGCTGCTTCTGCAAAGCTAACTCAGCCAACATCATCCAAAATTGTACTTGCACCCTTTGATAATAAAAATTCCCTTAACGCCATCAATCAAGTTGAAGCTGGGGCAGTTAGTGCCCACTAATATGGGGGTTTCTTTCTTCCATGTTTAAACTTTCTGGTTTATTTCTATGGATTTATAAGGGTTAGCCTTGCCTTTTATCTGTACAGTGAAAATCTTACCCTGAACGGGACCTCAAGCTTGTATTCCAATATATTTAGCATAACCTTTCAGACAGTGATTCAGCAAGGCAATGTAACTTTCTGGATTTATTTGATCTGTATCTTTGAAGCAAACAGTTAAGCTGCCTGTCTCAGAAAGAAAATAAAGCACTTGAACTCTTGCCTTGGTCCTAATTTAGAGTTCTGTTTGCATGTTTGTTTTAGCATCTTCTGGGAACATTCTGTCTCCTTAAGAGCTATTCTACCAACATAGAAACACAATTTGATTGAGGTGGGGTTGTTTGGGGTTTTTTATAGGCTTTTTCAACTTAATCTTCTCTTAAATATGCAAAATGCAAGGACATAAATTATGCTTGGCATTATAAACATGTGGCCATAAATAGAAATTTTCAGCAACTGTTATGCTGCCATTATATGTGAATACAGTATTTGGCCGCTAAACAGGATGTCAGCTAGAGATTTATTTAGAAAATCTGAAAGCAGTCCAGTTTCCACCTCCCTAATAATTTTCTCCACAACACCTAAGCACCCGTGAGACATAATAACTAAGTGCAAGATCACATTTTTACAGACTTCTCACTTCTGTATTTATGAGTGTTAATCACGCCTTATTGGTACGGTGTTTTACCTTCCTAAGTTACTGCTACAGAAAGGCAAAGGGAGCACTTCTTTGGGGTTTGTTAGTCTGATCAGTGGGCAGAGAGTCAACTTTAAGCAAGTTTAGCAAGTTGTAGCATTAGAGTCATATCATGTAAGAAGTTTGTCCTTATTGACGTTATGAGCGCAGCAAGAGTCTGCCAGGACTGGAAGCATTGTTCTGCATGCATTAACATATTTGTCACATTGCAGCATCACATGAAACCTCCACTGAAGGGTGAGCCAGTTGCATAAGCACATGGGAGAAAACAATTCATTACCAAAGGCAAGAGGCTCCTTGTGAAAAGCAAAAAGGGATGGAAGTACGGTAGCACTGATGGAAGAATGGGGCAAGCTACAAAGTAAATCCATTTTGGACCACTGTAGCACTGGATGGGCTCAGATGTCATACTTGGGGTAACCTCAGTGATAGTCATTCTGTCTCCTATGAGTTGTTTGCTTTGCAGATACACCAGCCTCAGTGACTGATCTTCTACACCAGCCCTGCATGTCAGTACTGTATTTGCACTACTGAAACAGAGCTGACAGTTTAAGCCACTTGTTTTCTAATTGCTGAACAGCACTTATTGGTCTCTTGAATTTAATGATAGTTCTGGAGTAATTAAAAAAACAAAAAAGAGAAAGCAGTTCAGCCATTTTCTTTCTATCTTACTGGAAGAACTGGCTGAAGCAAACTCAGCACAGTGTCTTCCTTTAGGTGATGAATAAAGAAAACTTGTGTGTAAGAAAATGGTGAACTGGGATAGCTCAGAAAGTTGGGAGTATTTCACAGGTGCCAAATTGTCTTTGCAATGAAGCACAGCTAGCTCTCTTAGACAGTGATACTCACCTTATTCCACAATCAGCTCTTTCAAGAAAAGTCATCAAGATTTAAATGTAATAAAAATATGTAAAGTAGAAGGATCAAGACTTGGGCACCCCAGAATAGGTGGACTTCATGAACAACAACAGCAAACCTTATTTAGCAAATACAGTTATTTTAAGAACTTTTTTTAAAAGTTAAATTTTGTTGATATGAGTGAAAATCTGTAGTCATAAGTGTGTTGATACAGTGAAATTGAAGAGATTTAGACCCAGCACATAAGCTTCAAGTTGACTCACAACAAAATAAGCTGGTCTTCCCTCCTGTCTGATTAGATAAAATAACCCAGGTGATTCTCTTGGCAGAAATAAGCCTGTCAAATTCCTTTTACCTTTGTAGGTCAGCAACAGCTGACAGAACCACCTGTTCTCCATTCCTTTCTTCTTATAGGGTTTTCCTGGCAGAGCATCTAATTAAGTTTTTTCTTGGATGCAGTTTATGTGGTATTGTGTAAACGAACCCCATGTATTTTCTAAAGTCAAAGAAAAATGCCATCATCTGGTTGGATCATGCAGCTTGGAGACATCACTATATCCCATCTGAAACTGCAGAGAAATAAACATCTGTAGGCCTGGTGAATAGTTGAGCTAATGCTAAGAAGTACATAAACTTAGCAATATATTGGAAAAGTAGATGAGAAAAAAATGGATTCTCAGTGGCTATGAGTATTCACTACTGAAAAAGCTGTACTACATCATTACCAAAATAATGTTTAGTCTCCTGTGATTAATCCCATAGTTTCTAGGACAGTAAGTCCAGTGTCTCTTTCATTAAGATCATACTCCAGATGTCTGGGAAGAAAGGCAGAAAAGCCCTAAAGCAGGCAATGGAACATGGTCTAACTGAAATCTGCCAGTTTATTGCTAATATAGCGGGAAAGGCCTTTTCTAGAGCCAGTGGGACCAACTTACAATTTGGCATATAGAGATCTGACATTCTCATCAAGAAGGAAAGAAGATTAAATGAATAAAAAAACCTGCTGACAATGCAGTAGTATATTTGCCATAAAATCTGAAGTCCATGTTTTACCCCTTCAAAGTCTGGCATGCCAGGAAACAACACAAAACTAAACAGGTAGTGGTAACTATAGAAAAATGGCAATGATTGAAAAGTGGTGACTCTTGCTGGGAAAGAAAAAGTTTAATGTACTCAAGGAGAAAATGTATAAGACAAGAATAGCCAAGCTTCAGGCAAGACTTAGAGAGGCAACTGATGTTCACTTCACATTAAATTTAATGAAAACCAATTTCAAGTCGCTCAGTCGGAGAGCTGTACCTTTTAACCTACAATGACATTTCTCCTATTAAGTATAGAAGTTCTATTATAAAGCTCCTACTTGAAGTTGCAATGAAATGCAATAATGAAAATTTATTTAAAATGCATCCAAACTAAAATGAAAAATAATTCTTCATGTCTTTTTGTATATAAGAATATTTGTTCCTGCCAGTAAGTGTTTTTTCCAGTTTCTTAACTGGATTCTAATTTTGGAGTTGGGGTAATATTCCTTTACATTTGTTTCCACTCTGTCCAAACACTATTAGTTTGGTCAACAAAACAAGGCTTTTGCTGTCACGACCTTTCTAGATAAAGGCCTAAGTAGAGCATAAAATCTCATTTCAGTCAAACAACCCATTCTGTACCTTACTGAGCTCTACTGAACAAATGCACACACTTCCATACTATGCAGGCTTCCTAAAAAGTTCGGACAGTTTGAAGAATAATCCAGTTCAGCTATACCAAATGCCACAGATTATACTAAATATTTTCATGTAATATACATTCAACCTAAAGCCCTGACTACCCACAATAGTTTTCTGTCCCTTCTCCTACATCTTCCTTCAGTCTCATCTTAATTTCTGTTTTTAAGCTTCCTGTAACTTTCCATAACTGATCATCCCTCATTTCTCCTGCAGCTTCTTGCAATACTCTCCAAGCCATACATAACCTAGCTTCCAAATAGGTGTTAACAGTGTTGTAAGGGACTGGATGCTTTGCAGCTGTGTCTGCTTATAGAGTTCTACCTCCTCACACTTCAGCTTTATATTTGTTCTTGGGAACAAACACACATTAGAACACATCCAAAATTTACACTAATTTACAGCAAGTTCTTATTGGCAGTCTATGGTTGCCATCACAGGTATTATTTGTAGGTCTCTGAATGGTCTCTGGAGAACTTCCAAGAGGTCTCATTCCCCAATAACTTTTTAATCTTATGCATGCACACTAGGAGGACTGCACTGCTGAAAGAAAGGCACAAGTTGGGCACCAAATTTAGGCAGATGATATCCCTCACTCCTCTTTTGCATTAATTTCTGTTGAGATGGTTCTGTTTAGCTCAGTCACCAAACCACCCAGTCAGCCTGAGCAGTTCTATCTAAATGGGCAGATTCAGGCAGCACATTAAGCTCTTCAGTTTGGGTGAGTCCCCTAGGCACATCTATACCCAGCCCCATGTCAGGGCAACATCCAGACATGCACGTCATCTTTCTTCCCACCTTCCCCTTCTTTACGCTTTCATCTCCACCAGAAGGGAACCCATGTACTCGAGTCAGATAATTCACACTCATCAGAGGTTCAGACAGAGGTATTTGACCTGTAATTTGCCAGACCTTTTCCTGAAACACAGGACACACTGGCGTTGCTTAGTCAAGACTTGAATGATGTGATGGTTCAGCCCCAACTAGTGGCTGAGCACCACTCACTCACTCATTCCTGGAGGATAAAGAAACAGAACCTCCATGGGTTGGGATAAGGACAGTTTACTGACAAAGGCACTTTGCAAGTAGAACACTAACAGCCAATTACACTCACACCCAGGGATAATGCTGAGTACCTTACCAACCCAACAATTACAGAGTGCTGCACAATGCGAGGCCCAACACCTCAGCCACACTCAGACTACTCTGGAGAACCCTAGCCAGTACCCTTCCCCAGTGAGCCCCTTCTATGAGGGAGTGAGATGTCAACTGGTGTGGAAAACAGCCCAGGCTAACTCAGCTCACCTGTGCTGGCCAGAACCAGGACAAATGGCTTTTTAGATCTTTCTTAGCATGGTGCTCTTCTGCAGCAGTTTTTTCTCTTCTTGAATGCATACCAAACACTCATCTTTTTGGCCATCCCTTCAGATGATGAGATGTAGCCATAGTTAATAATGCTGCACAGAGTATGCCCTTTTTTACATCATTTGTGGGTGGAATAAAAGATTAAGAATAGCTTCTGTTACAAACTGGTTGGTACATAGAGAGAGACAGTATCAGAAGCAGTGCTGAAAGAGCATGAAGGACAACTTTATGAGTGGTTTGTGTTGCCTTCTCTCTTTCCCAGCTGGATCTTCTGTTTTCACTATCTCTCTACTGTTGGCAATAAAGTAATGCAATACTGCAGTATGACACATCTACTGACTGGGTTTTTTTTTAAGTCCATTTCCAGCTGGATCAGCAAGATGATCTAACTCCCTCTGTTGTAGTACCAGCACAAGGAAGGTGGTTAAGCAGGAAATCTTTGTTAATTAAATCAGTAAACTATTAACAAAATTATTTCCTGAGTAGTGTTCCAAGTGCATCTTAGTTAGAGTTTTAGCTTTTAACTATTGGACAAGTGTTTGGACTGCAAATGTGTGGGCAACTGGCAATTATTTTTAAAGAAAGAAAAAAGACAACATCTGTTCAGCCTATAAAACTTCAGGAAGAAAATGCTGAAAGGAAAGCTTTCTAATATATGCCAGATTAAATAAACAAATAACTCCAAAACTCTAAATAGTGCCGGTTTTAAACACAGATACTGGTTCAGGTACAACCATGAAAAGTATGGGGAGGGGAGAAGTGCAGGTAGGGAATATTTTAGTATTTTTAATTACCTGAAAAGCTTGCAAATTTGCTGGAGTTTTAAATACTGGATTTTTATCTCTGCCTTTGTTCACCCTGTGTTGCTTACCCCCTGGGAGGGCTCTAGGCAGAAAAGACATTAGAAGATCCTGACAGGAGCACTGAACACTCTGTAATTTGTATACCTACACATATACTTGGTTTGATATTTGGGAAATCGTTGGACATCCAATATTTGCAAAAGCTCACTTATTCTTCTTTCAGTCTGGTATGAGTTTTCAGGCTTAAGTGTCTTCTGACAAGGATTTTTAACACAAAATTTTCAAACTAACTGACAAGGCCCTATAAATGCTGCTATTTCCCCCGTTTTTCCAGAACACTGTAAGTTCATTCCACCTCAGCAAAATGCTTCGGTCTGAATTGTTTTTCTATTTCCTTCTGCAGGAGTACACCCTCATCAAAACCATTGGGTATTCATTTTGCAAGAGGGATCCAAAATCTATGGGATACAAAATAAAGCTCTTCAGGTAGAACATCCCAGCTTCTTCGCTACTTTGAAGCATTCACTGGGACTTGATCTATTTCAAGACAATACTTCCTTTCAGTTGCTCGAGAAATCTTTCCCACCTCAATTTTTAACTGCTGCCTCGGATGGCAGAAGGCAGTTTGTATCTCACTAGCAGTTTCTAGCAACTCCCAGGATAAGAAATGCTGATCTGGAGCAGTCCACTGCCCAGTGATTTATCTCATAGAACACTCCTCTAACTTCCTCCCCTCCTTACATAGCTAGTAAGAGTCCCTTCATTTTACAACCCTTTCACATAACTGATTTCCAATGCAATGTCTTTACCAGCCTCCTCAAGTGAAGAAGACTCCTTCTATGTAACCTGCTACTTCTTGATAGACTTCTTTCATTGATCATTTTCCTTGTGGTGTCCTCTGTAACTAGACTTTAAAGCCTTTGCTGCCCCACTAGAATATCCAACCCCCTATTACTGCCTTTACTCCTTTTACCAATAGTAGCACCCCTCTGGTCATGGGACACCTGTATCATGGAGCAGATCCACCTGAAAGAGGAAAAAAAAAATTAGATTTCATAAGATCTTACTTGTAATAATCCCTTGACTAACTACCCCTTATGAGTAAAGGTGTGTGAAAAACAACATAAAACAGATCCAAAACAGAGAGATCCAAGAAGACAGGTCCACATTAAAGTCATATTTGCATTCCTGAAATCTTAGGGGTTGTCATGGTTCTTAAGAAAGTTTATAATCATCAGCTTACTGCTAGATTACATTCTTAAAAACAGTTCCCTATGCACAAAGCTACTATTAACCACACTTGGGAAGGAACATATGCCCCACCTGAAATCTCTGGTTTTAATTAAATTGCTCCCTAAACCTTTAGTTAGGCCCTTCATGGAAAAACCCAAAGTAATAGAAGTCTTACCAAAATTGTAACTTGGCTAATTGTTGAGCACGTGTTTCTCAAGACTAAAAAAAGATCTGTTGGCAAGTTGTCATTTGTGAATTCACAGATTCTCACATTTTCACATGTGCAATGCTAAATAATTCAGAGATACTGTGCAATTATTATAAATACAAAACTCTCAGGAGACTTACTAGGACTTCAGGCAGGTCTATGTATAAATACACAAAAAAATATTAAAAGGGATTGAAAGGTTTTTGGGGAAGGGGCGAACTGCAGTTGACCCAGACAGAAGAGACTTCAAAAACCCTTTTCTCACAGTGACCTTCCTGTCAACTTGCCAAGGAACTTTAAAAATATATGTATTTAGAGAGTATGGCAAATGGCAGAGTCTGAAATTGTAAGACCCTCTGTCATGAGACTAAAAATAATTAAAAACAACATCAACAAAAAGATTTTTTGTTACTACTGTTGCTTTTGTTAGTGTTCAGCTTTCAATGTCTCCAGCAGCTTAACTCAATCGAGATGGATGCTTTTCTACAGCACAGAGCAACTGAAACATGCCTTATCTTTTGTAAAATATCTGATATACTCACTGAATGAACCAAAGACCTGGTTACTATGAAAAAAGTCTATATCACAAGCCAAGCAGGGAAATAGAGAACAGTAGCAGTACTGCATGCCACTTCTTTCTCATCCCTCCCAGAACAGCAGAGAGACACTGACAATTTAATTGACAGTGAAAAGACAAAAGGCAACAAAAGGCAATGACCAACAACTACAAAGATCTGCTCCTGTTTAAATCCCCTGGAAATCGAATATCTGAGAGCAAAAATGGTCCAAAGACTTGATGTGGTAGCAAAAAGCAACCTTTTGGTACTTAAATATTTTTGTGGTCCTCTCAGTATCAATGCAACTCCCTCAAAATTGTAGAAGCCTTTGAGCTGGTTTAGTCTAAGCTTAAACATAGAATCATAGAATGTGTTAAGTTGGAAAGGACCTTTAAAGGTCATCTAGTCCAACCCCCTGCAGTAAACAGGGACACCTTTAACTAGATCAGGTGGCTCAGAGCTTCATTAAGCCTGATCTTAAATGTCTCCAGGGATGGGGCCTCCATCACCTCTCTGGGCAACCTGTTCCAGCATCTCACCATCCACATATTAAAGAACTTCTTCCTAATATCTAACCTAAACCTGCCCTGCTCTAGTTTAAAACCATTTCCCCTCATCCTGTCACTTACAAACAGTCCTATCCTATCCTTACAAACAGCCCCTCTCCATCTTTCCTGTAGGCCCCCTTCAGGTATTGGGAGGTTTCTATAAGGTCTCCGAAGAGCCTTCTCTCCTCCAGACTGAACAAGCCCAACTCTCAGCCTGTTTTTGTAGGACAGGTGCTCCAGCCCTCTGATCATCCTTGTGGCCCTGCTATGGACCCACTCCAAGAGATCCATGTCCTTCTTGTGCTGAGGGCTCCAATACCCAGGCTGTGTAGCCTCATTAAAGGCATCCTGGGATTCCTCTCCACACTTGAATGCTGATTACCCATGTCTGTGCTAGGTATTGCACCTAATCCTCAAAACTAATGAGGTCTATCTCCAGATTCAAGGCAGGCTCATTGTTCTCAGTCTTCCTGAACTGACAAATCTCCCAGGGACGTAGCGTGAGGAGAGCTTGTTGGAATAACTAACAAAAGTGCCAAACATTACTATAGCAACTGAGGAAAAACAGAGGCTCAGTATATATCCCAGCTATATTTTCTATTTCTTTTATCATTCACACTCAATCTTTACACAACTATACCACAGTCCTTTGGCATCACAAGCCTTTATATTTACTACAAATAAAGTAAAACAATGTTACTCCACATAATTGCATTTCCTTCCCTGGAGATTCATCTTACACATTCATTGACATGCTAGCTGCCTTTCTCTGACAACAAAGAAAATTAAACCTTTCTGGCCTAAAGTGAACTGAAGAAGAGTAGGGAGCAGCATGACCGAATGCATAATGAAAACATTCTTTGAATGTTAATCTGAGAACTTCTTATTTTTTTAATGAGATGTTTCGAAGTTTTTTTACTGTAACTCTCACAGCATTGTAAGGGGCAGGAGGGAGACCTGAACACTGAATTTTTCTGGTTTTCCAGCTTTAACATTTCCCTGGTAGGTATTTGAAGCAGCACAGGAGACGGAGTGCTACTTGGTTGCATAAAAATATTTATTGATTCCAATTTTTTTTCTTTTTGCATTTTTTTATACATCTAAAGGTCCTATGTTCGATGCAAAGAATTTAGTCTATCAAAGAGTGTTCTAAGGGGTATTCCAACACCTAGGACTCCAAAACTGCCTGGGACTAGGGACCAGACCACATATTTCCCCTTTATGTGGAAGAAACTATGCCAAGAAATTGCACTGTCTGAAGAAAAACATCTCCATTTTCTCCACTATTACTGTATGGGGTTCAGCACTGGATTCCGCTCACTGTTCTGGCAATTCCCTCTAGCTTCATAATACTCTGGTGAACTACTCCCCAAAACCCAGAAATAAAGTCCAACTGCTTCCCAGCAATACAGGCTAGGTGCTTGGGGTTTTGTGTTGGACTTCAGAACTCAGCAGGAGAAGATGGCAATGTGACCTCTGTGACTCCCTCCTGTGTAAAAAAAGCCTTTTCAGGTAATTAACACTTTTACTAGATAATGTTTTGTGGAAGTGGGTGCACTTATCTCAGATGGCATTTGATTAAATAATTCCCAGTTTTTATCACACATTTTATCTGAGCTTTGAGATAGGTCTAACAAGTTTCAGACACCTCAGGCTAGGAGCATATTCTGAAAGGATTTTGCAAATTTAACTTAAACAATGCGGTAGTTTCCTGTTTGGAGTCATCATTATTTGATCCACCGTGCAGAAAGGGTTTTTTCCCACTTTTGTTTAAGGCTATTCTTTTAATATTAATCCTAATAATGTGCTATTCCACTTGCTATTTGACCAAGTGATTTGCTAACCAGAGTAAAAAACAATTAAAACTTTGCTTTTCATAAATATTTATTCTTTTGTAATTAATAACTGGTAAGGTATGACTAATTTATTTGATAAAGATAATATAATCTTTCATATTCATTGGCTAAAGTATAAATCTGGAAAAAGACATAATGGGTTCATGATAATTCTGAAAAATATAATCTTAGCAACTGAAAAAGGGTCATGAAAACTAATATGACTTGGCTATCTCAGAAAAACTTCCATTTTCTCTTGTATAGGTGTATGTGCGTTATATGTCATGCCAAAGATAATTCATGCAACACTAAGAATAGTCATGCTGCAACTCTAAGCCTGCCTTCGTAGTCAGGTAGCTTCTGTGTGATCTGCACTTTTGAGAGCAGACTTACATTTTAAATAAAGGAAAATAACCACTGTTTCTAAGTGAACCCCGTACAATCATCGAGAAAGAAAAAGTATGAGTAAACGTGAGAGTAATTGGCTGAGGCAGTAACAAAATAAAACACTTCATGAACAGAGAAACAGAAGAGGCCTGGAAACATTAATTTATTCTGTGTCTCTTACCCCTGTCCTGCTTCTCACCCCAGCTTGTCCACATGGACTTGTAATACACCCTCTGGGAAAAAGAAATTGGTGACTATGACTCATCTGGAGCTGGGTCCACGTGGAGAGGCCGACCGGTGATGTGCATGCCTTATGAGCCAGGCGGTTGTTATGAAAGAGAATTACAATGACTGAGCTTTGCCTTTTTCAGAGGGGTCATAAATTTCTCCTTTATCCTGATAGCTATTTCTAGTAGACAAGTAAGAACATTAACATCCTCTACCCCTTTTCAAACCTGGTTAAAATTATCCAGCATCAAAAATAACAGGGGGGAGGAACTTTGCAAAGGGATAAATGCAAAAATTATATAGTGATCATGTTCTATTAGGAATTCAGGACCAAATGGATTATAACTTGATGCATCCATGCTCTTTTTTATTATTAAATGCTTTTTTACCCATCCAAAATTCAGCAACATGAAGCGTTCATTGGTTTCCAAAGTGACCGAATTTTTCACAACTCCTGACTCAAGCCCCGATCTTGAAGTGAGTGCTAAGTCTGCCGCGACCCACGGGATTCAGCGGGGCTGAAATGTCCTGGGCAGCGATGCCTACCTAGGTAGTTTTAAAGACAGTATTTACTCATCCAATATTTTCTTGGTAGCTCAGCACCTCATAAACAGCAAGTTATTTATTTTCATTCTGTGAAATATGGAGGCCCCTAGTTTGCACATCAGGTAAATCCTAAAGTTACCTCCAGCAAGGGACACAACTAAAAGAGGATTTATCACCATTGCAGTAAATTTTCAGGTGTCAGGGTCCTAAGCCAAATACAAGGTTCTTCATCAGGTCCTTGATTTCCTTTATTGTGCAAGGAAAAGCAGTTTATGCACCCTGCATAGATGAGCATAGATGAGCTCAAAACAACTTAACATAAAATTACTTAAGCAGGAGCATTAGACTAAATATTCAAGGGTCCCAAATTTGTGAAATCTTTGAGGGTTTGGGCATGAACTGAGTGTGTTCCACCCAGCATTCAACAGGACAACACTGCCAGCACTGAGACTTGTGGTCATGAAGAATTTGGTAAGACTAGAGTCACTGCCAAGCTAAGAAACACCTGATCTTCAGGATCTAGATTTTGACCCTGACTGCTTAAATACCAGACCTATATATTTTAGGCACTAATGTGCTTATGCAGAAATTATCTGATCTCTCATAAAGTCTGGAGGATAGCGAAAAAATGGGACCCCTTTCTCCCATCACAGAAAACACTGGCCCATACACCCATACCAGGACATCCTCTTGTGAACTAACAACCTAACAACTCCAACTCAGTCCCTATTTGCTTGATTATTTACTCTGTTTTGATATCTTCTGCCCTCAAATTCTGATTCTCAGAGAAGCCTAACCTGAATAAAGAGGCATGTTTAAAGCAGTCAAAGGGGAGACAGACTTTTGGGGGAGTGAAAGGCAAAATCACTGAAAGATTGGGTGAGATTGAGCTGTACTCAGTTGTGCAATTGGAAAGTACAGCTTGAGAAAGGTCTTACCTCCTTTAGTTCTGGTACCAGGACTGATGAGTGCTAAATGCGCTGGCACTGCAGGATGATTACTGAAAAAATTGAGAAGCAAAAATAAATGGCAGTCCTTACTCTCCTAATTAAAATAGATTAGTTACAGCAATTTACCCTGAGGATAAATGCAGCACCAGCCAGGCAGATGTGATCTGTTCAATAGCTCTGCTTTTGCCAAAATTAATTAATTCAGTACAACTGGATTTTATAAAATCTTCATTGCATCTAAACATCTGCATCTGAATCTTTACAACTTTATGGCCTTTTTTACATTCCCTTTTCTAATTGTTTTATCACCAGAGGAGTTTATAAGCTCTAACAGATTTATAAATATGCATTCCTTTATCTGTGTCCTCTACTGAGAACACAGATATGCTGTTAAGCTTTGTTGAGATCGCTGTTGCAATCATTTCAACCTCATCACTAACAGGAAGAATGAAGAAAGCTACATTTTTCACGGCACTGGACCTCCATCTAGTGAGAAGAAGAATAGTGCATGTTTCTGGGGCATAAAAATGGCACAGTTCTTGTTTCCATGTTAAAAAATGTTTTCATAAGGGGACTGGCACTTAGCTGCCAGAAGAGATGTGGATATATTTACATAAAATACAAAGGAAAATGTTCTTTTACATTGAGAAAAACTTCACAAATTCGAGTTTCAGTTTCAATTAAATGTCAGTGATTGTTCACAAATCTCAGTAAAGGAAACAGACCTTGAGAAAACCCTACTGTAGTCAGGCACATTTCACAGCTGATGCTGTGTTGCAATGTCATGATCCACTGTTTATCCAGCTTGAAGACAGAGAAGGGCAGACTGCATTTCCTCTTCTGAGCTGAGGAGGTGTTACCACACTATCACATGTGTAGAGAAGAAACACGCAGACCAAGGGCTGGATTTTTTTAAAGTTTTAAAACTTCCAGAGGTGTAGAGATAGGCACCTACTGAGGTTTTCAGTTAGGTTTAAAACTTTCTATTTAAGTCTGTGTTAAGTGCCTCCTCCTAACTATGATGACAGATGTTTGTGTCTGTTGCCACATGAATGCCTATAAAACGGGTCCTGACATGCCAGACTGATGCCCGCTCTTTGTCCCATCCGATGGCAACAGTACTGCAGCATCAGAACCTGCTGCACTGATATACATGCAGTAATGACACCTCAGGATCATACAATTGCAGAATCATGGTGCCATGGTTTAACCCCAGCTGGTAACTGGTCTCCGTGCAGCCACTCACTCACCCCTCCCACCCTCAAGGGGAGGGGGAGGAGAATGGAAAAATAACAGAATAGCAAAAGAAGAGAATAATAATAATAATAGCACTCACAGTAACAATAATAATAACAACAAGGACAACAAGAGATGTGCAGATACTATTGTATCAACCTAGTGCCCAGCCTGTTTCCAAGCAGTGGTGCTGCCTCCTGGCTCGCTTCCCCAGTTATATCCAGAGCATGATGTTATGTGGTAGGCAATATACCTTTGGTGTCTCCAGGTCAGATGTCCTGGCCGTGCTCTCCCAGCTGCTTGTGCACCTGTCAGGATGGGGGAAGCTGAAAAGTCCTTGACTTAGTGTAAGCACTGCAACTACCTAGCAACAACTAAAACAATCAGTGTGTTATCAACATTATTCTCAGCATATACTAAGTCCAAACAACAGCACCATGCCAGCTTCTAGAAATAAAATTAACTCTGTCTCAGATGCAACCAGGACACTTTGCTCTGTTTAGTTTAGAAAAGACCCTTAAGATCATCAAGTGCAGCCATTAACCCAGCACTTCTGAGTCCACCACTAAACCATGTCCCTAAGCACTACATCTACCTCCCCCAGGGGTTTGCATTGAGGAAAACCTCAGACCATGCTTCCTGAGATCACTGTAAAAGTTTCTGTGACCTTTCTACACAAAGAGTAAAGCCACCATGAGCATCTGAATGCCCAGTCTTCTGTGAATAACTTTAAAACTGTCCTTTTGATGTCCTTTTTTCATCCACCTTTTCCATATTCAAGTATCTGGATTATTGCTGTGAGGTGCTATGCTAGAGAAACACCTTTTTCAAGCTAGGAAAAAAATCTTTGCAACAGCCTGCATCAGTGTTTGCAGGTCACAGACAACCAACAGGCAAGAGTTATTTTTCATGAGGCATAGGTATTGCCTATAAATATTATGACAGATAATGTCTTCAAACAAGCAGTTCGCTTTATAAGTAATTAATAAAAAAGATAGGACATTTTTGAAAGACTTTAGTGAGAGAAGGTGAAGTACTAGTGTTGACATAAATCCACTCCTACTTTTCACAGCTGAAATTTCACACAAACACAGATTCTGTTTTCTTGGCATTAGGTGATATTTTTATTTCAAAAATACATCTTATTTCCCAGTTCTGTTAGATGATATAATTTCCTACAAATCAGATATTTTGAGTACTTGAGAAAAGCAATAAACCTAAATAGTATGCTCCACATCCCCGGAAAACAGTGTTGTATACCTAGGAAACATTCTTCACAGAGTATAAATTTCAGGTGAAATAAATTAATTTCTCTACTTTGATATATTTTTCTAAACAAAACTAATATTTCTTTAGTTGTGGCCACACTGGGCCACATTCAGATCCCTGCATAGGTTTCATTCACTCTTCCAGTCTCACCTTAGTGAAGTTCTTTATAGTAACCATTTCTGCATCATTTATACCTTGAGGAAAAAAAAATTTTAAATTTTAAAAATCTAGGACATACTAGCTATGGTAGGCTTTGGTAGTAGACCTTCCCCTATCCAGAATCTAGTTTTGCTCTCTAACATGCTTTAGAATGAAATGCCAAAGAAGAACTGAAAAAAACATAATAAGGAAATGAATGTCCATACTCATATTCCCAGACAAGCAAAAAAACCCCACAGAGTAAGGGAAACTGGGTTGAGAACAGTAACACTGTACAGTACAGTCAAAGATTTGGAGCAACAGGAGGGTTTAAATATTAGAAGATCCTCTGGTTTTATTTTTCAGAGTGGCTAACTGAATCTGTGATTTTTCAAAGGTTATGAAACTGTGACTGAATTGGATTTATGTTCACAGAGTTTTGTAATATGGTTCATCAAGATGCTTATGCTGTTCACCTGCATTCTGCGAGACAGCTTCCAAAGATGAGCCATTACCGGAGGTCTGGCAATATCAAACCCTCACTGATAACATTGCTCCAGTCAGCTTTTTGGGCCACAGATAGCAGTTCAGTACCTGCTCGTGAAATACATTCATCTGTACAGAGCCAAGTGGTTCACAGGCAGTAAGAAGTTGAAAGAGGTACCCAAAATCTTCCTGTGGTTCAGGAAAGATACATTAGAGATTGGACAACCTAAAAATGGAGCTGTGGCTTCCTACATGAGTCCCAGGGATGCTATGGAGAGCTCTTCATTTGATTCCATAACCCAGACCTCACTGCACTTTTAAAGTGCTGGATTTTATTGTAAATCAAAGGCAAGAGACAAGCTCATGTTCAAAGCAATGCTCAGTTCTCAATTTAAAGGTGCTGTCACTAGGCAAACAGGAGCTCTGGATAAAGCAAAAGTAAGCCCCAGGTAAGTCCTACAAAGAGAAAAAAAAATCCTCAAAAAAAAAAAAAAAAGGCCAGCTACATTTGACGATGTTAATGAGTTGCAAATTACACATCACTGAGATAGGTACATCCACACTGAAACTCTCTAAAAAAATCCCAATGTAAAGACACCAGGCATTCACTGAACTACATCCAGCTGTGGATGCAGCTTAAAATACCCTTTAATGGGCTGAGTTGCTAAATATCAGAGTCTGTATTTGGCACACAGATCGATGCATTCAGCTTATATCACACAGAGTCATAGAACCCTACAATGGTTTGGGTTGGAAGTAATCTCAAAGATCATCTAGTTCCAAACCCCCTGCCATGGGCAAGGACACCCTTCACTAAACCATGGATGCTTATTCCAAAGTCCTGCCTAATAACTACATCCCCTTCTTTTTCTGCATTAGCAAATTAGAGTCTGAGAGGCTGACATTGGTTCTGTGCATTAAGATGCTCTAGACTGGTTTTTTTCAAGGACTGGAAAATGTATCTTTTTTCTGGGGAATTACCTAAGGACACTGGAGAACTATTGGCTTTCTGATAATCCTACCTCATATGTTCCTAAAAACCAAGCAGCATTTGGAAAATAGGATATTAGGAATTATTGTAGAAGGAATTGAGAAGGAGTGGGAAAAAATCTAGTAAATTCCTCCTGAAGACTGCATATGCTTTTGGTCATTACATCTTGAAAATAGCAGGAAAGGCTGCAGGAAAGGATGCCAAAGATGATGGAAGATAGGAAATGGTTGCCTAAGAGCTTTGGAATTGTCGTGGTTTCACCCCAGCTGTGGGCTGAGATCCACGCAGCTGCCTGCTTCTTAAAGTAAAAGAGCAGGGGAAAAGGGAAAAGGGAAAGGGAAACAAGGGAAGGGAAAAGGAAGGGGCAAATAACTCCAAAACCAAGAAACAAGGAGGCCCGTGGGTTGGGATAAGGATAGTTTACTAAGATAACAGAAAGATAAAATATAACAATGCTAACAGGACTATAGAGCAAAAGAATATGAAACTATTGATACACAATGCAGTTTCTCACCGAACCACACAACTCAGGTACCACCCAGAGCTGTCCCGGAACCGACCGTCCCCCCAAGAAGCACGCGTCCCGAGAGGAAGCACGCGTCCCGAAACCGCCCCTCTCCTTCTTCCCAACAGTCCCCCCGTTTTCCTAGGCAGGACGTGATTGGCATGGAATACTCTCTTTGGCCCATCTGGGTCACCTGTCCTGGCTTCGCCCCTCCTTTCTCAAGAATAGAGAAATAGAAGAAGCTAAGAAAGTCCTTGACTGTCTGACTGCAACTAAGAACATCAGGGTGTTATCAGCACTGCTTTCATTTTAACTCCCAAACACAGCATTCCATCAGCTACTACAAATGAAATTAACTCTATCCTGACTGAAACCAGGACAGGAATAAATTCTTGACAAGGAAATACTGCCTAAATTAGGACACTTTGGTTGAAAGGAAACAACTGAGAGAGGATACAAATGACTATCCTTTAAGACAGAGTGGGTGAATCTGAAGCAATTCTTCATTGTATCCCACAATCCAGAATATGGATGGCACAAACTGAAACTATTAAGCAAACGCTCTGGAGGGAATGCTTGTTCATATCATGTGGGTAAATTTGGTTCATATAGCGCTACTGGAGACCATGTTTCAGATGCAGCTTCCAACAGGAGTTGTCTTTCAATTCCTGGTACCAACAGCTGGAGGAATATAAACAGAATCATTTTATGCATGCTCTCTGCTTTGCACTTTTTGTGAAGAAATCCTCCCCAGCTGGGAAATGCAGGCCTAAAGGATGAAAGCAGCTTGTTCTGTGAAGAAACAGAGAACCTTAACAGCTGGCTTGACAGAGCAAAGGTTAAGTCCTCCAAGATTTCAGCAAGAGACAGTACCCCGCGTTTGTGATACTTCTCCTGCTAGAGGAACCAAATGACAACACACTGTCATCAGACACATCAAATAGTCCTTATCAGAAATGGGAAACAGACCTGGAAGACCAAGCCTGGATATAATTCAACATTGTTATAATTTCCTGCACTATGCAGACAGAAGAATCAACCGAGAAATGATGAATAGCCTGACAGTTTGGGGTTAGAGAGCTCTCATATGCTCTTTGCTACCTACTAGACTTCAGAAAGGATTCATGCTCATAGCCTCAGACAATTTTAACAGACAGTTCATCACCTGAACTCTCTGGTGAAGAAAATCCCTCCAAAAGGTCTTACTTTAAAAACCAATGTGTACCGAAGTAATTATGACTTCAGTTGCTGTTGTTTCTGGAAGTTTCCAGGGTGGTATTTGCCTCCCTGCAGGCAGTTTCAGAGATGTGACCTGAGGATTAATTGAGATAGCTCTGTGCAAAATGCTCATGATTCATCCATCCACAAGTATTTAAAAAACGTCCCTCTGCAGGTTGTGCACACTTCTTGTATACTGCAGCTATGACTGAATTAATAAAAAGAAGGAAACTGCTGGAGTTGCATAACATTCATCAAAACCTCCTGTTTTCTCTCTCATCTTTCCACACAGCATAGCTTGCTTCCCTCTGAGTTTAGTAGTCCTGTGGTTTCCCATTTTCAGCTGGCAGCACGAGCCTTGCCATGCCATTTTGTGGTACCAACAGGAACCCTAAGGTTTTCTGCTGTGTCTTCTTGAGTCAAATGGGCTGTACACTCTTGTATTTCTGAAGGAATAGATGGGATAGAAAAGGATTGGGCTGCTTTCCTGTCCTTTGTTACTGATTTCTGTTCCGGTCCATCTGAAATGACTTCAGCCTAAAGGCTCACAGTATGCTCACACCACATTGCCCTTCCCTTATGTTTCTTCTAGCAGCTGAGGCTACTTTCTGAGCATGACATTTGGCTTCTACAGTGATGACAGGTTGGCAACTATGCTGTTCTTCATCCTCTAGATCATCCCCTCTTCATCCCCTCTTCTGCCTAGGGGATGAGTGGATTGTTCACCGTAAAAATGGGTGCAAGAAGGTCATATTTTGGGTTTAATATATCTATTCCTGAAGTGAGTGGGACTTTGTTAACCACTGGCAACGTCCTCACCTTGGGGTGAAGGGAGTGGTCCACCATGGAGGCTGGAAGGCAAACAGACAGATTGCAAAAGCTGGTTCCTGTGTGAGAGTGCGAGAAAGATTCAAGGGTTTTGAGAGCAATACTAGGAATTTTAAGGCTGGGAGATTAAGACAGGCACAAGCCCAAGGGAGTGCCAATAGAAAACAGAAATTCCATTCAGGAGCATCAAAGCTGAACCCTTTTCTTGTGCCATTCTTGTGCTGGCAGAGATAGACAGGCTTCATGCCTCTTGGGGGTCGCACCAGCCCAGGCAAGGAACCCCCTGAGTGCATTCTCTTCACAAGGACCATACAACAGCAACCAATGCCTGTGATGAGAGGCCGAACCTTTCACAGGAGGGACACTGAGCAAAACCATGGTGCCAGGCTGGGCACCAGTGGGCAGGGCTTTACAGATGGACGGCCAGGCTCACCATGTCCCCCAAGTATAGCTGGAGTTCCTCCTCTACTCTCACAAGAAACCTGCCTGGCTTTAGAGTGTGCTCATTTTACAACTCCCGAAAGTGCTTTTCCAAAGCAATGGTATTTTTTTCTGCCTCACCCCCATCTTCCTGATGTAGAAATAAAATCCAGCTGCAGTTCAATTAGCTCTTGGTTGGTATCAATTTCAATTTTGAAGACCAGCACCGCAAGAAAAAAAATGTAAAATCTTAATTTTGGGGAAAACCAAGCTGGCATTCTTCTTTCTGACACTCTAATGTTTCTTCAGTTGTCCTAGGTTTTAAGGAGCTTTTGCAACTCTGCTGCAGTTCAGGAAAAAAACACAAACACACAGCAAAAGTAGGACAGCTGCAGCCAGCTTTAATAAATTCCTTCAGGTGTTATAATCTCATCTATTTATAAAACATGTAAGAGAAATTTACAGAATTTCTTTATGTGAAATAAAAGTAAGATATGTATGCATATGTCATTAAAATTGCCACTTTAACTAAATAGTGGCAATAAGACAAAGAGCTATGAAATGAGAACTGAGACTAGAGCTGTAGGCAAGCTGGACATAGGAATGCATAAACAGAAATCATATGCGTCGTTAATGCCATGGTAATGTTTTCTTCTCTCTTAAATCCCTGGTTACTATGAAGCATAAGCGTTAAGAAACTTCTTATATTATTGTCAGTCAGACTTGACAGCATCACTCAGAATAAAATCACAGAAGTAGTGTGCTTCTTTTAGTTGAAAAGATTCTCTGTATTAGCAGGACTTTCACGCCACCGGATTTGCACTACAAGTTACCATTCATACCTTCCCTGCTTCCCTCTCCTAATTTAAAGCATTACTTTTGACAGATGCACACAGGTAATAGATTGACAGCAGCTTATTAATTGGCATAACACAAAAGAAATACAAGGCTGGAAACAGTGGAAATGAGATGCAAATGCTGCAAGAACACAAAAATCGTGTACATGAAACTACTGATTTTCTGAGGCTGCTTGCACCTTGCTGTCATTCCCTTTTATTGCCTTGGCACATCTGCAACCACCACTACAGCACATAAAAGGTATATTTAACAGAAGAAAAACACGGGCAGTGTCCAAGGCCAGGTTGGATGTGGCTTTGAGCCACGTGGGCTAGTAGAAGGTGTCCCTGCCCATGGCAGGGGGGTTGGAACTAGATGGGCTTTGAGGTCACTTCCAGCCCAAACCAGTCTGTGATTCTGTGATTCTATGAAAAATGTGTTAAAGTCTGAGTGCTTTCAGACCTTATCTTGAACCCAAAAGTCCATGACTGAAAGGAAGTCTTCTCATAGAAATGGGTTCTGAAATACAACGGTAAGATTACAAGGTTCTCCAGCCATATGTACAATCATATTCTGCCTTCCTCTACATATGTTTGCCTATTCAAATTATCTGATTGCTTTGCTATCTTGTGAAGTAGGGAGAACTGACTGTAAATTCACATACATATATATATCCACACATACACTTATCACTGGTGTATTCAGTCATCTCTGGTACAGCTGTCATACTTCTTAAATCCAAAATAAAACCAATTATTATTCCTTTCCTCTAGTCTGAATATTTATTTATTTATTGACTTTTATTCTATGTGAGTGTATTATTCTTAATTATTATTGTTTACAATTTTATTTAAATTTCTTAATCATTATGTATCTGTGTCTCTTTTTTTTTTTTTTTTTTGGAATAGACTCTTACCTTGTTCCCAGCATGTGCAGTAGATTCCTGTCATATGTTATTAAATTTCCCACTAGATTTCCCTTGTCCCATTCAGGAAAGCCACTCTGAAAGTACATCAGACTCAGGTGTGGATTCCTCACAACTATTTTTAGGACACGTTTGTGCTAAGATTTATACGATTCTCTGGAGGCATCTGTCTTTCTTCGCCGATTAAATTGGCAGGCTGTGTGACTAAGCTTCTAATTTAGGAACCTCAAGGCTGGTTTAGGCACAGGCTGTTCTCTAGGTTCCTGACATATCACAGAATATCCAATACTATTAGGAAAAGCACCCTCCTTCTTACCAAAAATCCTCACTGACGCCACATGGTCAGAAAGTGACAAGTTATTTTGTCCTGTCTCCATGGCCAGGAGACAGAAAAATTCAGTGCTATCTGCTCTTCATGAGGAGACCTTGATCATGTTGAGTAGGCATCTGAAATCATCTGCCTGATCGGAGGTTGTAGAGAGATGGAGGTTGATCTCATCACCCAAGCGACATGTGATAGGACAAGGGGGAATGGCCTCAAGCTGTGCCAGGGCAGATTCAGATTAGACATTAGGAAAAAGTTCTTCACCAAAAGGGTTGTTGGACACTGGAACAGGCTGCCCAGGGAGGTGGTTGAGTCACCAACCCTGGGTGTATTTAAAAGACAGATAGCTGAGGTACTTAGAGATATGGTTTAGTAGAGGACAGGTATGGTTAGACTCAATGATCTCAAAGGTCTTTTCCAACCTAGTGATTCTGTGATTTTGTGATTTTCTAGGTCCCAGATCAGCATCTCCACACAGCCTGACTTCAGCCAATAAGCCTCCGAATGTGTGAAAAGCAAAGCTGTTACAAAGCCCACTACATAACACAAGATTCCCCTTCAGGCATTATGAGTCAAGAGGATGTTATTGCTAGCACTGCCAGGAGCTACTCTGTGTTCTTCACTTCCTTTATGCTAGATCTTGATAGTAAGAGTCATCCATCATTTATCATTTTTCTCAGTTTATTGCTCATAACTGAAATTCGTAATGGATTTTCATCCTGGATTTCTTAGATGATTTTCAAATATTGCAGAACTTTGTAATTCAGTTAAGGATGGAGATTTTACAAATCTTTTTCTGTTTCAAACATAAGGAGAAAAACATTTCTGATCCCTTGCTTCTTAACCATTGATTCCTTTCACCAGTGTACATTGAAAAAACCCACAGATTTTCATTTTCAGAGGAACAGCCTGAAATATTTTTGTTTATGTATTTTTTACACTGATTTCTTCTCATATCTGTCTAAAAAAGACAATACAGTTAGCTGAAGCACTCGTTTCGGTATCCCGACCACAAGGAAAATACAGAAGTAGATGAGGCTTCGTTCTGTATGTGATACCCCTACTGTATTTTGTAATATTCAAATATTTATACCATACATGCTGTTGCAATTGCTAAACATCTGTCGGGGTGATGCTTCTGTTTTTCTTTTTACAGCTTGTTTGGCAGATTCTCTGGATTCTAAGAGGAATGATCTGCTGGCCTGGAAATCTTCTGCTGCATGTATTTGCAGTCCATTCCTTAGCTTTTTTCTTTATCTTTTTCTTATTATTTTTACTTCTTTCTCAAGTATCTTTTCCCCTCTTTGCTCATCTTCAAAAAGTCTATATGAACAACAGTCCAGTGTTATAGTTACTGCCCATTGCCCTGGACTGTGCCAGTCGGTCATTGATTGCTGTAATGGCATGATGATCTGTTGCAACAATATAGCTTGTTGCTATAATAAATTGTTAGACAATCTGGATGGAACTTTGGGCAACCCGATCTAGTGGAGGGTGTCCCTGCCCATGGCAAGGGGCTGGAACTAGATGATCCTTGAGGTCCCTTCCAACCCAAACTATTCTGTGTTTCTAGGATTTAATGCACCTTTGCTTGGTGTGTGTGGCAGGGCTGTGCTGTAATTATTGCAGTGTTAAGAAACTAGCAGAGAAAGCTCAATTTAAGATCAAACAGATCGGCCTCACCTGCTCCACCTCAGTATTAGAGGACCACAGAAATGAGGGTCTCAGTAAAAGTTAATACATGGATTTCTCGTGCACAAAAACCAGTTGCAAACTGTAAAAAATATAATTATAAAATAAACACCTCATGTGGTGCATCGGAACAAATCACACACAACACTACATGGACAGTATGTTTATTGCCATGAAAGGCATTCTTCTTAATACAGCCCCTTGCTGTATTAAGAAGAATGTCTTGTATAACGTCTTTTAACACTGTTATTATTTCTGGAACTCAAAGCTACAAAAAAATAGCATTAACTGAAAACTGCTGTATCATTCTCCTCCCCCTCAGAAGCTTAAAGTTCTCTAAATTTAGTTAATTCAGATTTACACTATGTTAGACTACAGCATGTTTTGAAAACTTAAAGCCTTTAGGAGAAAACCAATGACTGTGAACGCTAAAATAGCCCTGAAATAATAAATCCAGCTCCTGCTGAAATACGAAGATTCAGTGCTGCAACTGCACAAAAGCAAATCAAATAATCAGTTTGGATCGCCAGCAGATCAGGACACCCCAGCAGCTGCCTTTTCTGTTTCTCAGTGGAGACCAACAGATGGAAAAAGGCTGAAGAGAACAGGCCTGCCTTCTCTGCCTGCTGAATAATTCCTTTCTTACGCCTTTCTGTCTATCTGTAGCTCTCCTTACCCAAAATGATTAGAGCTTTCTGTGAAACAGAAGCTTGGGGGAACAGCAGAAGGTCATGTACATTCTTGCTGATACAGACACTCGTATTGCCACATACCCCATTTATTTACTACTGACTCACTCAACCTTTCTCCCTAAGCCCAGCAGCACCAAGTGGGACCTAAATTTTCTCTTTACTGTTTTACTGTAGCAAGTAAATGAAATGCTAAAAGCTGTCTGTCCAATTTCGGGACCTTTCTGAAATGAAATCTCCCCTATCTTCACCAAAAATCTTCACAGTCTTACCTCCAGCCACCTGCATGCACCATAGGAGGCCCATGACGGTGGCATGAGCTTCCAGACATGGGAAATAACTTTGAGTCAAGTGTGAAGCCAGAGAGGGCCATGAGAGAGGAAGCAAGGCGGGATATTTATAATTGCTGAAGATGTTTCTCAGTGGCAAATCATCTAAGCCCCTGGTTTATTTTCTGAAGCAACTTGGCTTTGCTAGATATTCATTTTCTCCACAGGACTTTTGGCAATGTTGTTAAAGCCTGCTGAGACACTCTGGACTGCCAAAATCCACACTAGCAAGGATCTCCAATATACTGACATTTCTAGGTCAAGCTGGTTCTGAGATAAGATTTTTATAGAAAACATCAGAAGACATTTTAAAAAAATGAAACACCTAGGGGGCTTTTAGAGTCCCTTGTCTGCAAAATAGACATTGTCCAATTATGTTGAAACTTTTCCAGAAAAATGTATCTCTGGCTACTGCTACACTCTACCTTTTCAGTTGGAAAAGACTTTTAAAGATGGAAAAAAGGGAAAAGGGGGAAAAAAATAAAAACTAATCATTTGTTGATTGGATGGCGATGAAGCAGCCAGAATTAGACTTGTAACAGAAAGAGATTCACATTTATCTTTGGACTTAACTGTGCAGCATCAGCAATTACACCCGGTCTTTTCTCAGGAAAGTCAGGAGCAGAAAAAAGTACAAAAGACTGGGTTGGAGATCAGTTGAAGTAGGCCATAGGCACATGTCTCCAACTTTCAGGAGATCCCAAGGGAAATGTAAATAATTATTCTGGTGGCCTTATGCCACAGTCACTGTATCCTGCTTCTCAAAGATGCTGGACAAACTGATGCACATATTTAAGAGATTTTTCCCAATTGATTTCAAACTCTAATCCTTCAGACAGGTCATATCTCTAGTGGACTTTTTGCACAAAGAAGCCATGTCTATTTTAATTTTCAATCACAAAGGTTTTGTTTTCATCCTTTTAAATGTTTGTGGGAAGATACAGCCTTTAAGCTGCCGATCTTCTTTTGCTACTGCTGGCCTTTGGTTTATGCCTGGCCAGAAAGAGAAATGGGACCAGCACCATTATAAAATACTTGCACCGGGAAGGATTAGGCTGGCTTTAGTCAGCATTTTATTTCAGAAAATCTCTTATACGATCTCTCAGATTATAGTCACTATTTAAAGTTCTTTTAGGAAGAAGGACTAAAATCAATCTCACAGATATTGTAAAGAATAGAGAAATGCCAGAGAGGAACCCAGAAAAAAAGAAACCCAGTGAAGAGAGGGTGAGGAGAGCTCAGATGTGGCATGCTTTTTGGGCTGGTAGCAGCCCATGCACCACTCTAGCTTAGCCAGAGGATGTTCTGGCTGGCATTTAGACCCAACACTTCACACAAAATGGGCGCTTCAGCTCCCAAATGGCTTGAGGTAGCTCCAGCAAGCTTCATGGTTTCACACATGCTTGGTCTCAGCTCCCTGCTACTTGAGAAGAACCACAGAGCAACATTCATTTTTTCCCATATTACACTGGTTCCTCACAAGGAACCCACCAAGAGCACATTTTTTCTGCTCATAAAGTGTCTGGGCAGCAGTATGAGGTCACGTCTGCGATAAATCCAGGTAGGGCACACCAGGGCATAGTGACAAAGGAGATTTAAGTTGTAAAAAGAAAAATCATATCTTCTGTCTCAAGGGTTAGGTTTACATTTCCTGTTCTGAGATTGCACACCATGTCTACCCCACCCCAATCAAATCTCCCTGAGAAGTCTCTGACTGGAAATCTACTTCTCCCAATTACAAGATCCCTTTAAAACTGTCACTAGAGAGCCAGGGTTTGGTCACTGTAGCCCCTCTGGGCGCTAGCAAAGCTCCCTTCCCCACCCATCCAGACCTAAAATTCATAGACACCCAGCAAGGAGATGATATTTAGGAGCTCATTTCCACTAGCCCTCTAGCAGAGACTTATGCTGTAGCCCAGGCTGTAGGTGCTAAACAGGTATTTCTGTGGGTATATATGGAGGGTAGGGAGCAGAAAGGTGAAGCGGCTGGCTCTGCCTCAGGGTACTGCTGTCCGTGGTAACATCCAGTATTGATTCTGGGAGAAAGAAGAGAGTAACCTCATCCTTGGGTGATACAAAGGACTCTCATGGGACACTGGCCCTAAAGGGTGCCCTGTGCTGATGAGCTGCTTTTGTGATGGCCTGTGTAATGTTCAGGGCACCCAGGGCATTAGGGAAAATCCATCAACCTGCAGGTAAGCATCCAAATGTGTGTTCCACATTGAGGAGCTGATTCCCAGACAGAGAGCAACCACTGTTACAACAGAAAACCAGTCAAAAAGGATGGGGAATTATGCAGCACTTGTAACACCACAAGCTGACAGCCTAGGTTTGTCAGTGTTCCTCTGCTGGCATGAAGAGGTCGTTGGTCTGCAAAGATTGGACTCTCATGTTCGTCCAAGGGATGTTAGTGCTCATCCTGATCAGTGCAAGCAGATCCTGATGTTTTCCCAGCTCCTGTGGCAACACTGTCAAAGCATCTCTTTCTGCTTGTGTAATTGAAGTATCCACCCACTGGAGAAGGCTGGTCTATGCCTGTATCTGTGGCCCTTGCCCATCTACAGAAACTTTGTTTGACAACAACTCTCTCCTCACCCTGCAGGGATAGATGCTGGCCTCCAGATAATGAGGGCAGGCTCATGAAGTTTGAATGGATGCCCGAAGGTTGGCCACAGCCTCATTGCCTTGTAGCTGGGTACCATCCCCCCTGAACAGCGTGTCACAGACAAGAGGATTTTGCAACCCGTGCCAGCAAGAGTAGGCAGAGTTGATACAAGAGCTGTCAGAGAGGTGATGCAGACAAGCTTGGGGAGAAGTGTGGGCAGAGAAACCAACGTTGGTGAGACGCGAAAAGCCAGTGAGACAGCGAGATGGAATTTACTTCTGCAAAGCTTTGCACTCAAGCGAAGCAAGCTGGAGATGGATGGCTGTGTCTGAAGCGAGCGGAGGCCAGAGCAAAAGCCAAGCAACCTGCAGTGCTCCCTCCAATGAAAGAAAGCTTTTTAAAGTTTATGTCTAGTCCCTCTGCTAGAATAGGAAAGTACTCGAGCTTCCCAGAAGCAAAAGAAGGGAAATTGAAGAATTCAAGCTGTAGTGTAATGAAATGCGCTTTCCACCCACTTTAAGATTGTGATTTAAGATTGTGATTCACTACTGCGTTTATGCAGTTTCTGGGATGGAAGGGCATTGCGGTGCATCTAAATCAAATTTCTGAGCCAGTGGTAGCAGATGGACCTCAAGAGAGAAAACACACAGTCAGATAGCTAAAATAAGCAGATATTTTTCACCGCCTGCATTTCAGTGATGGTGTCACCCTCTGTCATTGCCAATTCTGACAAGACTAGTAACCACTTTTAAAAATGCAACACATGGAAGATAAAAATATCAAGAGCAGAGGTTAGCTAATTGTGTAGCTGCAGAGTTTTCACGCAATTTGCATCATCTGTGTTATCTGTCTGACACTTTGACACACAGTGTATATAGACACTGTACATGCAATTCAGGAAACCAACCATTAAAGGCTATCTCACTGTCATAAAAGATTACATTAATAGACATCATTTAGTGCTGATGGTGGCACACCTAGTAGTGAACTCAATTTTAAGGAAAAACTATACAGGCTGAGAATTTGTATAGTTTTGTTTTACCATTAATTTCCTTTATTAAAAGATGACTCTATAATAAAATAAGCAAGCAAGGGATAAGAAAATCTGCTATACTCCTAACAGAAAAGTTTCGTCATCCACTTTAAAAGCTGTTCAACTTTCCTCCAGATTTTGCTTAATGTTTCCCTACTTTGCTTGGGAAGTTCTGCACTCTCACTTGCTACTAAAAAAGACCCCAAACAAATGAAACCCAAACAAACACCACTACCCCCACCCCACCCCCAATTTGCAGGACAGTATGACTGCTTTTATTGATTGGGAAGCTGGTGACAATCCACTATTCACCTAAAGTATGCAGTTTAATCTGAGGGAGATAAATCACTCCAGCATAATGCCAAACATTGCCTGTGGTTCCAAGCAGAGGAATAATTAATCCTTTCCAAGCCCAGCCTAGGTGGTGATATTAATAACAAGTTAATTTAGAGTTGCATGTGAAGCAGAAAAGTTCAGTCATCAAGAGGCAAACCAAAATAGCTTATGTTAGGAATATATACCCACTGATTTAACATTTTTTGTGTCTGAGGCCTCCAATTACATGAATTGTCGTAGTCAAATACGTCATTACAATTTTATTCAACACTTAAGATAAAATGTGGCAAAAAGCATCCATCTGTTCCTCTTTAGCACCCACCCAGACAGAACCTACAGTGCCAAGTTCTCCTCAGTACACCGAGGTAAACCAGTAATAACTACTTTGACAGTAATGTATTCACCCAAAGTTTAATATAGAATAAAATTTGTTTCCTGTTTAGTACTTCTCAGGTAGGCTAGAATATCTCCCTGAAGCCCTAACTAATACTTCTGAAAACAATAGTGCTTCCTTATCTACATTAATGTTTAAGTCACTGTTTGGCAGATCAATGTCCACTGTTTAAGTGCTGGGCAAACCACTTTCACGGAATCACAGAATCACAGAATCGTAGGGGTTGGAAGGGACCTCAAGAGATCATTGGGTCCAACCCCCTGCCAAAGCAGCTCCCTAGCTCATATTGCACAGATAGGCGTCCAGACGGGTCTTGAATATCTCCAGAGAAGGAGACTCCACCACCTCGCTGGGCAGCCTGTCCCAGGGCTCCGTCACCCTCAAAAGGTATCATAATTTAGAAAAGGATTGTGCAATGCCACAGCCTATTGAATAGGGAAAAAATACGGCCTTTCTTTAATATCTGGTTCTCTAATTAGGAAATGTAACATCTGTGGGATATTATAGGAAGTTTTGAATTGAAAAGGCCAGATGTCAAATGATGATGTGCTGTCTAAGTGGCAGGGCATGGAAAGCTCTGCATGTGTTACGCTCAATGGAGACCGCGAGTGCAATAACATCGAGAGACCTTACGGTACTGTTAAATGATCTGTGATCATTCGCACGCTCCAGGCAGAGCCTGTGAGAAGTATGTTACTTAGTAGAAACATACTAAAGTGTGCTAACAGTACGAGTTGACTCTGTCTCCCTCATCAAGTTCGGACAAAAACCCTAGGAAAACTCCATTTGAGGATATTCTGATAAGAAACATTGATCTTACTATCAATTTCTGAGAACATTAGTAGTTGCTGAAGGCCCTCCTAATCTTCTACACTTCTAGTCTAAATGATCAGTATGGGTTCAAATCTATAATCCTAGTGAGGGTTTTGATTCACTCCCATAACTTTTAGGGTTTCTCAAAGGCAATGGCGTTTTTAAATGTTAAAAATAAATCTACCACATTTGTAGTAAACGAGTGCATCTCAAGTTCGCTGCTGTATTTTCTACTTGGCTGTAGAAGCTATATATGAAATGAATATCAAAAAAGGATTTGATGTTACATTTTGAAGGACCACCTGTTACTTGATAACTTCAGAAATCTCCTTTGAAACCATGAAACACATCCACTCCATTTAAAAACTATTACACTCTCTGCAGCCTGAGTATTACAAGCATGCACAATTACAGTTACCGTCTGCTGATGCAACTGTACCCAGTGGAAATGTATGCCATGACCCATTGCGATACGCGAGGTTAAAAAGGCAATGGGATTGGCTAACAAGGCTCTTTGGTTCCTCATGCCTAGAAGCAAAATGAAGGATGGGTAAAATACTTCTCATCTTCCCTTATTTAGGTTAGCTAGGGTAAAGAAATCACTGCTGAAGTTTGCAGACAAGGTGTTGACACTACACCTTATGAAAAACAGAAGGATGGTCTTATGAAGAGGTGGGATGCATGGAAAGGGAGCCGAGAGCTCTCTCTCTCCTCTGATGGCTGTTTTGCTTTTTCTGGGGTGAGCTACCTGTCAGGAGAGGAGCTGAGCAATGACCATTTCACTGCCTCAGTCTATTGCCTTATTGCAGATGCCCTTGGTTTTTTCTCTGCCCCTGGATTGCGAGGATTTTATTCAGATCTAACAGCTTGCTTAGAAATTTAGCAAAACCTTCCTCGTTGCACTCACATTGCAGTGAATTTGTCTCTGTGACTCTGTGGGTTTCACTGGGAGTTATGCAGCAATATCTGAGCACTAATGATTTAGTCTACACATTGCTGTGGCTGACACTCATTAATAGGGTTGTGTCCACAGAAACACAGGAACACTTTCTATTGTGATTCTCCCATATATGGGACAACATTTGTCTGTGTTTCTGCCCACCTTCCTCTTCAGCTCTGCTCAGACAGCAGTCACCCTGATGGATCAGAAACCACCCTCCTTATGCACAAGCAGGTGGTTGGTTTTTTTAAAAAAGTCTTTTTGCAGCTCCAACAGTTTTCAAACCAACTTAGCAGTTCTTCCACTGGCTAAAAAAAGGTTACCCCTATAGCATTTCTCACAAAGAAGTTTTTGTCCTGGAGAGACCTTGCAGAAACCTTGCAGTTCCTTCAGCGTCCTGGACAGACCTTGCAGAAAACCCTGCTGATGAGACTGCAAACATGAACGCCAATTAGCAGCAGTGTTGATGGCAACTTGTTAAAGCTTGGAAAGAGCTCTTAGAGATTCATCTCGCCTAGCCCACAGACCTGCTGGGAATAACACCATATGCTGTGACATTTCACAGTATTTCTTTTGCCTATTTAACACAGCACTAGGTTAAAGTAACCTGGAGTGAGTACCACGGTCCCATAGTACGTTACAGTAACTATTACAGTAATTGTGTACCACAGTACATTACAAGCTGTGTTGTACCTATATTTAGGTCCCAGACTGTGAGGACAATTCTCTGCAGGTGGAATTGAAAGGCTGATTTACTGAAGGTATTAAAAATACCTTCGGATGTAAGGGAGAAATGCTGCTGGACACAGCTTGGAACTAAGAAAAAAGCCTTTAGATAAGCTCTTGCTGCATTTCATACTGTTAATTTTTTAAAAGTAGCCAAAATAATATCCATAATAAAGCAGGGAGTTGTATAAAACAGTCTAATAGAAACTAATTAACAGTAACAGTACAAGTAGTACATTCAGGATTTGATGGCAGCAAGATTAATATTAATAATTAGATTGGAATATCTGCCTTAACAAAAGCTTTGAACGTTTTTTGGTGGTTTTTTTAAGCATTTGAAAGTCAAAGTCTTTATGGTAATGATGCAAACAATGCAGTTAAAAACAAATTTTGCTACCAGCAAAATTAACGGGGCAAGTTACTGGGAGAAAGTAAAACAGGATGAGTCCTGATAAAAGGGTGAGGGTCAGAACCTGCGAGCTCTTTCATAACAATCACACTGGAGAGTCTGAGGACTGTCACCCAAAAAACCTAGGGTCATCTGCGAGCTCTAAGTAGCAGGAGAGGAACAAGACACTCATTCTTTCTGTTGCTTATATACTTAACTTTCTTAAAGAAGCAAGATGAGAGAACGCTGGCCAGCCAAAATTTGAACTAAAGCAATCTACTGCATCTTTATACCTGATTAGAGAGAATTGTTACACATATTCAAAACACAGCGGGAATGCCATGAGATACCTCATTACCCTGCCCACATAGGATTTGATTCAGTAAAATCATAGAATAAATACCATGAAATAATCACAGTGTAATTCTGTGCTTCTTGCTTTTTAAAACAAACACGAGCACAGTGATAAGTAAGTCACAGCTGGAGAGGGAAGGAAAAAAATGAACTACGTTGTACCACACTTCAGAGATGCAAGTTAGCCCCCCAGTCTAAGCTTGCCCTTCTTGAGAGTCGCTGGAGGCAGGTGGGCATTTCTGGAGAATGACTCATCCTCCTAAAATAATTTTTCTTGGATAGAAGGGATGATTCACCACCTGAAGGTACCTAGAGAGCACATAGGAGTAGCTTAGATTAGATGCCTAATTTACTGGTGCTGAAAGTTCAGTAAAATGAATCTCTAACACAGTAGCTATCTGATTTTTCTCAGAATCCAGAAAAAAACTTCCAATAGAAGGTGCGTGAATTTGCCTCAACCTGCTAGACTTACACATTGTTTTTCAAAAGCTGACAAATTGACCAAATTCAGAGCAAATGCCATTAAAAGACATGTACCAAGCAGGTAAGTGCAGTATCAAAGTACCATTTTACTGTCCCTTTTGTTTCTCACATTACTATTACAGAAAGGAGACAGAAAGTGATCTCAAAGTGTAGTTCTGGTCAGGAAACCATAATGGGTCCCACTACTAACTTTCAAATACAGACCTGTCAAAGCAACATGTGTTTTAATATAAGACACTGAAAATCCCACAAAATCACGCTGATCCATGACAGTGACACCAAGAACTTTAAGGAACACCCAGCCTGTTTCCTTTAAAACCCACCAGCCTATATTGACTGGAGATTAAAAAAAAAGCCAAGGTCAATTCACTTCCTTGTTAAACACGTGTTTGAGCGTTGTAGAACTGGATGTAGCTCCCACAGGTCATACAAGGGTGGACATTTCCCAGCTCCTAGTCCCTACTGGTGCCTTTTCTCTAAAACATTTCAGGATAAAATATAGAAACTGGAAGTAATAGGCCCTTATTCTCAAAACGAAGCTTCTTCTATTTCACTTTCCCATGAGGATATTTCATAGCAATGTACGTCTCCAGTTATTTCTTTAGCTGGAAGGCTTTAGCCCACTTCCCCCTACGACTCTTTTGGTGGGACAGGAGTGAATGAACATTGATGGAGGGGCTGACACAGTCCTTGTGCTACACGAGTCTTGGTGTCATGACCAGCAAGGTTAAAAATGTGCATATTTGTTGTTTTCAATATTCCCTTAAAAATAATAATCCACATTTCTGGCAAATACAATGAAACTAATTCCTCAGACATAGGGAATAGTGTGAAACTCTGAGCAACTGCATCTTTCTGACAGGCATATATAGAAAAAAGTTTCTTTTTTTCAGAGATTGAAGAACATTACTGCCTAAGCCATGATTGCACTTCCTCTGCATTTGCAGCGATTGATTGCATCACTAGTATTGAGTGAATGGGTCAGGGAAGCAATATAAAACCCAACTTTACTATACATACGCAAACTTGTTTTGAATCAAGTAAACCAAAGTTTTCTATTGCACTATGAGCTCAGCAGGGTGTCTTATTCTTTGAGGCACGGCTCATGTGGAAGATTGATTAAATATCCCTGACTAGAAATAAGTTCAATTAAAATACCACTGGCACAGATAAGTTCGTTGGAAATAAAAAAGTAAAAATCTGATTTCTCAAGACTTGCTTGCTAAGCAATTTGAATGAATTCTGGATAGGAAAGATGACATATAGGTCACCAGTGCATTGCAAGTACAAGGGCTTGGCACTCTACAAGAGCCATTATACTTCCTTGTCCAAAATATGTATCCAGGTTTGTATTCTTGTTTCTCCCCCTCTGTCCTGGTCAGCCCTCAATCAGAAGACTGGGTCTAGGGGCTCAAAGACCTGTTCCTGTATCATAATATTTTATGATAATGACTGACATGATACAGTGATTAAGAATCCTGCATCCTCCATTCCAAAACAACTAGAGTTTTGCAAGCCAGTTCATTTGAACAGGGTACCACTTTGTTTGGGACAGCTTTGTCATTTGCCATTCCAACAGGGAGGAAGACCAGTTCCAAGGGCTACAGTCATGCCACTGGCATTATTTCCACATATCTGAAGTGCAGTAAGAACTCTGTAGCAGGAGAGCCTTCCCTTTTCTGACGTGCTTTTTTCTATCTTTGAAGACCAATTCCAAATCACAACATTTGTTATATGGCCTTGTGTGTAGGTAGGTCTGTAAGCATACATGGATGACGTTAATGACAATGACACTGATAACGACATCTAAGTATACATATACACACGTAAGAAATCTGTGCACAAAATAGACTTATCCAAAAAAATATTTAATTATAGAGAAAGGATAGTTTCATATTTTTAATGTTGGTGTCTGCAAAAGCCCAGAAAAAACCCTAACACATGCCTGCTCTTCCACTGAACGCACAGAATGTGCTTCTACCCCAGATTTCAAAGAGAGAGCACTTGGAACAATGGACACAAATCATGCAATTTTACTATTAATTTTAAATAGCACTTTAATCCATTTCTTCAGAGATCCGTTCTGTACTGATCTTGTAGAGCCAAATACTGCAGGATTATATTACAAAGTCTCTTGTGAGCAACCATATTGAAATGAATGGATTTATTTCACATTTACAATTGCTATAATGAGAGCAAAAATTGGCCCCCTGTAATGAAGCTGGTCCAACTTTGGAAGTGAAGATATGGGAAAGGGAGTCCAGTAAATTTTGAATATCTGAAACATTTCCAAGATGTTTTTTCATGTAATAGCAGTAGCACACAAAAATGGACTGAGGCACTATAGAATGAGCTGGAATTAATAATTTAGACATAAGCAAGGACAGTTTTCTTTCTAATTATGTTTCTAAACCATCCTTCCTCAATATATATAGTTTTGTATTAAAATACATGACCTCAGATAAAAAGTAATTTTTCTAATGCTTTATGGTTCCTTAGGGTGAATATATATATTATTTACATATATATGTGTGTGTGTGTGTGTGTGTATATATAAAGCCCCCACCAAATGTAGAATTTCTTCAAATATCAATGGATATGCAGCAAATGAAAAAGGCAGGTGAGAAGTTGCCCTGATTGGTGGGAATTAGCAGGAATTCCTAAATCCCTGCTTACATCAGGAATGAAACAAGCCTGGGATTTCCCTCTTACACCAAACAGTATAGCTCAGCGTGTATTTGCCTAGCTAAGGTCTCCCTTTAAAATACAATCTCTTTGCCTGATTTACACTAACCTGCAAGAAGGCTCGATGGCCAGTGAAAAAATAAGTACATTAACTATTTAAGAGCAAGGACTGTGTTCAGTTGTGTTGTCTCAGCTATGCCCTGGCCCATTTAGTGGTGCAGATGTTGCCTCCAAGCCTGCAGCTCCACAGCTCCCCCACCATGACCAGGGCTAGATGACCTAAGGTGTTGAGGGTCTGCAGCTTTAGGTGGCCCTGAGGCAGGCACTGTGGGGCTAAGAATACTGGGTCTCCAACTCCCCCAGTACACAGGTAAAAGGTTTGGGGTCTCTGGAGCCCCTGCTTACCTGAGGTTTGACTGCTTGTCTAGGGCTTCGCAGCAGAGATCCTAAAAACATTTAGGGAGTTGGTAGAGTTTTTAAACCTCCTGATGCTCTTCTCACAATAGGACATCTCCACACCCTGGTCTGACTCTCTGGAGGTTTCCTGGGATCCCAGGTTGTCTGGGAGACTCTGGAACAGCAATACACAGCAGCACCTTGTTGAAGGAATAGCAAAATAGAAGACATCTGCTTTTCTAAGTGACTTGTTTCTTTGTTTGCAGAGAGAATTTTGAACCCTCTAACAGGCCTTCTGAATCAAAACTAAACCACTCCCAAACTGCCATCATTTCCCAACAAAAGGAAATCTAGGCTTCAATGAGCTCTACCTCTCACCAATTTCAATCCCCCTCAACCCAATACAGGACTTTCACATACTGGGTCTGAGCTTTGTGACTCAGTTTTTCTGGCATCTTCACCGTGTCGCAATATGTCTGTGGAGCTCTGCCTGCTCAGACCCACTGCAGACATATAACATGAAATTTTCCATGCCAAATTATTCTTGAAAATAGTATGAATTAACCCACTGGTAGAACTGAGGAATCTTCATTTCCCAGTTTGCAGGATTTATATGTATACACCTTCTCCCACAATAACCACATACATATCTCTTTGCTTCTTATAGTTCGGGATGTAACAAAATGTTCTGAACCCAGTATAAACTATAACTGCTCTATGTCAATCTAACAAAAAATTTTAAAGTAATACTAGCATCAAAATCTTAAAACATTGTTATTTTCTGAAGGCTTGTGACTCCAAGCCCTGAAATAAAATCATCAATCCAGATAAGAAATGGACTTACGGCGACACGGTAAAAATCTTAATTGCTGCAAGACTGAGAGCAATACTTTCTGCAATTAATTAATCAGATTTCCTGAAACTTTATTCCAAACCCCTGCTTAAATAATTCAGAGCTTGCAACATAAAATGAGGATATAATTAAAGAACCTGCTACTAACAATACAGTCATTTTTAAAAGCCATTCAGTCACTTGATACATGTAATGTAAGCAGATCCAGCAGATACAGGGGGGAACTTTGAACCAGGCTGCAAAGCTCCTACACAGCCCTGCACAGAGGAGAAATGAGGGATTCAGATTCCCACGCATTTCTCCCCACCCTCTATTACTTAATTTACCCTGGCTGAGCAGCCACAGGGAAGTTGATTCTAAAACAATGATTCTTTGCCCTCACTAAAAGCTAGATCCCTTAAAATTGGGTAAAGTTTAACGTTCAGAATCAGTCACATGAAAAAGAACCTGTGATACAAAATTTATGTTCAAAGTATTGTATGTCCTGGAAAAGGTCTGAGCTGAGTACAGACCTGAAGTTAAACATAATCCTTACCTGCAATTCCAGGTCAGTCCAATTCTGTTTTCAAACTATTTACGTGTTTGAGTATTGAGACAGTGCTTCATGGTGGCATCACCGTTCTCATGTGATAGAGCATCTTCCAGAACAAGTGACGAACCACGAGCTGCAGAGCATTCCTGAGGCACTACTGGGCAGTGTTACAGAACACTAACATACTCATTCATCCAAAACCAAGTTACTGCTATGGGGTGCAACAGCTATAGAGGCTTTCTCTAGAAGAGAACTGGATTCGAGTTTTTCTTTAATGAATAAACATATTTTATTCAAAACCTGAATTCGTGTAGAAAAGGGTGAGCGTAAGATTACTGTGTTGGCTCTGAATGCAGAAGACTTGCTTTCAGTGCCTGGATGGTGACAGACAGGGCTTTGGTGTGACCAAGGCACCCACAGCACAGAAAGATGAGGATGCTACTGCTGCTGGGCATGCCCAAAGAACAGACCTCATGGAGCTTGGAAGCGTAGACACCTACCAACCCTCAGTACCTCCAGGAAAGCATCTAAGTGGAGATTTGGCAGGAGGGGGGTTGTTTGGGGTTTTTTGTGAAGTGTTTTTTTTTTTAATCATCTCTTTTCTGCCTCATTTCTCACTTTATAACACTTTATAAAAATTTAGATAATGTGTCTTTCCTTTGCAGTGACAGAAGATACATATATTTAGGGGAAAAATCCTCACAACATTCACTAACAATGATTCTGTCCTTACCTTTGGGAGTCTGACAATCTTGACCAGATACAGCTTTTAACTCAAATTATTAGAACATTTTACTTTTATCTGGATTGTACATATGCCATGGTTAGTGAGTTATGTTGCATGGTATTGTTATTTTTGTTACTGTAAAGTTTGCAAACTCTACTGAAAAAAACATTGAGACTCACCTCAGGTAAATTTTATGCCAAAAAAACCTGCATCACTTAAAGTTATCCAAACTGAACACAAAGAAAAGGACAAATGGAAGGAACTTACTCAAATGTTCCAAAGATTATTGAAAGTAATTGTGAGGTTTGGTTGGGGTTTTATTTTCCTTTGACCTGTGTCATTTGTACCTTGTGTTTAGCAAATCCAGTGGGTAAAGCTGAAGAGGGCAGAGTGAAATGGCTATCCTCAGAAAGCTGAGTGACTAGGTATGCTCTTTAACTTAAGCAAGCTGTAAATGCCTATTCCTACTCCAACACAAAGCTGCATAGAAGGAAAGACATCATCAGCTTTTATGACTTAAGCAAGCACTCCTGTATGTTATTTCACTCTGTCCTCACAACTAGAACAACCGTTCTTCTTTTAATATGACTAACATCTATTACAGGCAATTGCTTTGCTCAGATGAATTGAGTGTGCCAAATTATATTTGGGACTTTTCTTTTTTCCTTCCCCTTGGCCATACTGTGGTGCAGCTCTACATTTGAGCAGAGGCTGAATCTTGTGTTACACTCACAGTAGGCAGCAACACAGTTTATGCTGACATTTTGGTCCTTCCCACTGGTCAACAACAGGTTTCAAGGAAGGAGACTGCGAAACAGGCCCTGTACATGGCAGTATATTTGTGGCCTTCCTTTCTGGGAATACTATTTCATTATTTTTTCACTGTGTTTTGCTTTACTTTTGTATGTACTGTAGTTTCAGTCCCTCAAGAGACACTCCATAGAGTCTGTTGCTTAGTAATAGTAACCTTCATGGAAATTAGCTTGAACTTCAAAAGAACAAAACATCTTTCGTTAGTCACAGGTTTTCAGATAATGAATTCCTCTGAGAAGGTTGATGAGAAAAGCCAGCCTTCCAGACTCAAGCAACACCGATGTTGACCTAAGATGAATTACAAAGGTTAGTAATGCTCTTGAAAGGGACATTTCTTTCTAGCCCTTAATTTATGTTCAAGAGTCTTTCCACCAATACCCAGGCTCACCTTAACAAAGGCATTAATAAAATGAAGTTTTATATAAGTGGAATTGGCCTCTCTTCTTATACAGAATAAAGCTGGAAAGAATCTGAACCCCTGTGTAATACTTAACAAATTACTGTCCTAACAAAAGCATCTCAAAAAACCCCCAAACACCAATCTTAAATTTAAAATGCTTTTTGTGTTTTTCTTTTTCCTTAGATACCTTCATTACTTAAAAGAACTCCTGCTGTGTGGTAAGGAAAGAGGGGTTAAGGACCAGAGAGGCACCAGAACAGCTGCAGCCTCTTACCAGGTAGCCACCACACCGTGCAAAGAGAAAGCTCTGCGAGGGTAGAAGAAGAGCACACAAGAATAAGTGGGATTCTGGTGTGTGGAGACAGGACACTTGAAGCCTCAGCTTCCACCTCTGTTTACAGGATTGCTTATGTGTTTCACATCAGGTTATGACTGAACAAAGGCTGCAGTCAACCAGGCAGTTAGGACCCCCTTTGAGGTTTGCAACTTGCCCAAATTAGTTGGCTACAAAGTTAGCCCCCCTGCAGTGAGTCCCTAGGCTTCTTTCTGACTTTCCATTCAGTCTTATAAATCCCAAGTTTCTCCCTCTGTCTAGTCTAATAAAATAGATAGGAGAGCAGCTCAGTCTGTGGAATGATGCCCCCAGATTTCTAAATTTGAAATAACAGAAATAGAATAATTACCAGTACTTTAAAAAGTCACACTAGAAGGCTGGGTAATTTGGGGAGTGACTTTGTAAAGACTTGTCTATGCCAGAACATGGGAAATCAAAGACCAAGTAGTTAAAGGCACAAAGGCAATGCATTCCAGTTGAACAACACTGAATAGCTGACTAGAAGCTCTCACACAGAAGCAGTGGTCTAATTCCTTCAGAAAAATTGAACCAAACTGAGTCTAATTTACTTTAGCATGACAAAATCCACATCATGGGTAGAACTGCAGGTATCTCAAGCCTCTTGTCTACAAAGGAACACTGAAGAAAGTGAATCGATGCACATTTTTCCAATGCAGTTATCACCAGAAATCACAAAACAGATGACAGGTAGATTCAGACACCTTAGAATGGCAAAAGGTAGAGCCTTAAGGTTCTGTACACCTGCATTTGATCCGAACATTCACAGGTGACCATGTTTCTCACATTGAAATTATTTTAATGTTTAGGGGTGGGACTGATGTGACCAACTGAGAACCTGTATCTCTCAATGCTCCAGGTTTCCTTCTTAACCGGTGGAGAGACACCAGCTTTCCTGGGCTTTTTCTCTCACTCTTTATTTAGCAGGTAAACTTTCATATCTGAAAACACCCCACTCATACCCACTGACCGTGAAGGAGCCTCAAGTGACCACTGGAGCTGGCTATGCTATACACAGCTAAAAGTCCACAGATGTATCCCCTCGTATCTATCTGCTTCTACAACACGCCCAGAGGAGCTGCCACTCACTGACAGCAGTGAACAGTGAACAGTGAACAGCCCATCTCAAACCAGACAGAAGGTCCACCTACAGGCATTTTCAGACACCAACCAACAGCTAAGGCCACAGAAAAAAAAACATAAACTAAGTGAAAAGTCTCGGTAGACCATCCCCTTAACCTAGTAATTCAATGGTGAATAAGTTTAGGAAGGAGATATGATTTCAGATCCTCTCAGGATCCCAGAGGATTTGAAACAGCAGCTTCTCTCCTGAATGCTGTAATCTTACCTGAGGTAAGAACAGAGAGGCCACTCTCACTGCCTCCTATAAAAGCTGTTCCACTTTAAACAGACTCATTATTTACCGGGAGAGACACCAGGGTTTGGGTAGTTACTGCATGCAGCAGTGATGGTGGAATGACTGGTCTCTACTTCTGCTCTTGCAGAAAAGCTAACCATGAAACTTCACGCTGCCTTGTATCAATGGTAGCTGGAGAACAGCCTCCCACTTTCAAGTACACTCACCCTTTCCCGCTGGCCCGAGTATTAATTCAGGCAGCATGAGAGAGCCCAAAAGAGTTGGACTGATGGCATTTCCCACCTCCTCTAGAACACACTGTGCTATACAGGCTGATAAAGGGTGGTTTCTAATCTCCTCCACTCAAGGAAGAGAAAGGAAATCCAAGCCCAGGGAAGCAAATTCAGAATTATTATTCTCACAAATTCAGAATTATTATTCTCACAATTATAAGCACAAAAGAAGCACAAAATTGTCTAAGAGATGCTACTTCACCTCCCATCCTTTGAAAAGGGTAACTTTTTTTCCCCTAGGAAGACAGCACTGACCTGCCAAAGAACAAGAAGGCTTAAGCTGCGACACTGAGATTTTCCTGTGAACTTGGCCCCCTCCTGCCAGCCCAGCTATTCAGGACCTGCTCTCAGCCACCAAAAATCTCCCCTGACACAGAGCCTAGGCCTGGTAAATTGAAAGGGGACTGTTAAATTGGTCACAGCAGTGATTACAGCTCCTTTGGAGATGAGATAAACCCAGTCTTGGGGGAATTATTGTCCTTTATTTGACTAGACCTCCTCTTGAATTTCAAGAGACAGGGCAGTGTTAGTGGAATTCCCTCTCTTGCTGGCAACCAGGCTTAATTTTATTTCAGGTCAATCAGAGAGGCTTGAATTGCAGTACTCTATATAAGGCAGAGCACCAATTAAACAAGGAATATGTGTCGTTATCGCTATGTTCCGCACCCCCACAGCAGCAAAGCTGGTTATCTACACAGGATAATAAAACGGCAACAGGAGCAAGTTCTACTCGGGTCTTTATGAATACTAGGTTGCTTATTTGCAGTACTGTTAGCAACTTGGTATCAAGCTGCATTCACACTGTCACACTGTAAAGCAGAACAACCCAACCCAATATTCTCTGCATAAAGTATCCGTGACTTCAATCTAAAAACACCTATCAGTAAGATAAGGGGCACCTGTTACAGTAATTTTCCTCTGCCACATGGTGTAGTCACTGACTTACAACTGTTTCCCGCATCTGTTTTTTACAGAGAGAGTGGTGAGGGGCTGGAACAGGCTGCCCAGAGAGGTGGTGGATGCCCCATCCCTGGGGGTGTTCAAGGCCTGGTTGGATGGGGCCCTGGGCAACCTTGTGTAGATCCAGGCCTGGAGGTTGGTGGCCCTGCCTGTGGCAGGGGGTTGGAACTCTGTGATCCTTGGGGTCCCTTCCAACACATGCCATTCTATGATTCTATGATCTGAGAAGTTGTGGTATCCTCATGACTGCTATTTTTGTTTGAGAGCAAGCTGTAGGAACTTCTGTTCTGGAGGATGCTCACCAGCAGGTCCTGTGCCCAGGGCACTCCCAGACACACAAGTCAGCTAAGGGATCCTTATTCAGCCATGACCTGGCTATAACCATTGTAGCTCAGTTGCCAAAAGAGGGGTTAGAGTAAGTTGTAATGCTACTGGGAATAAAACAAGCGTCCTGCACTAGGGGCAAATATACATGCTCCCATAACAGGTTGTCCCTGACAAGTCAGCCAGATGTGGTAAAACTGGCCCTCTGACCATCACCAATGGTCCCAACTGTAGTCAAGACAGAAGGGAGGGGCACTGGGTGCTTGCTGGCTCCACAACTTCTGCAAGTACTGCCTCCTGCCACCAGCACCAGTGTCTCCTGCAACAACCATACCTGCTGCAGCACAGGAGGTGCTACCTCTGGGAGGTGGGGGAGGAGGGCAGGAGAGGGGGCGGGAAAATGAAAGGGTTGTTGCAGAAGCGAGGAAAGAGTCTCAAAATTAGGGATGTGTGCGGCTGAGCAAGGTCCTACCCAGCCCCCACTCAGGGACACACCTTGACTATCATTTAGAGAAATTACTCTAACAGAACTTCTGCTAAATCATTAGCAAACTGAAAAATTTCCCCAAAACTGCTAAGATGCTGAACATTTTTTATTCTACTACTACGGGGAGTAATCCATCACATACAAAGATGCAGCACTTGAATGATAAAGGTCACCATCTTGTGTAGAAATCTACCATGCCACACAGTACCACTGCCTGGTTTATTTCTTGCACCGTTCAGACCCTCTTAATTACTCAGCCCTGGCTAAAAGGTAGCACACCCAGTTCAGGTAGTGGTTTTTTTTGGAAGGTATTTTCTTTTTAGGCATTCTCCCTCTTTTGCTGCATAGTACACCATTTGTTTTGGGCATACTGACAGATTTCTACCCCAACGTGTCAGGCCAGAGTATTCTGTAAATTCTCTCCAGAGACTTTTTGACTTAGACAAAACCATCTAAATCAGGCAAACAGTCTTTGTTGCTCAACACACCAAAAAAAATACAAGACCTTGAAACCAACAAGACAGGCATTAGGTCCAAGAAACCTGTGAATGCAAAGTCAGAGCAATGGTACACATTTTTGGAGAATGTTCATGTTTATTTTTTTGCTTTGTTTTTTGTTTTGTTCCTCAGATATTTTCACATATGTAATATGTACAGAAAAGACAATGCCATTCTACTTAATTTGTTTTAAAACAGTAATTCAAGGTTTCTCCACGTTTCTCTGAGGAATTACTATTCCTCAAAAAAAAAAAAAGAAAAATCAAACCAGTTTGTAATGGCAAGGTAGTGGCTCCCAGAAAACTGTACTAATGAAATTCCTCACCATTCCAACTGCAGCAAAACTTGTGCTCTGAATTTTTAATTTTCACATAAAAATAAATCAAAATCTCTTTCAAGGAGGGCATTGTGGAACAACTTCAGAACTAAAAATCTCAAATGGTGTCAGAAAGACCACTGAAATCTGGCAGTTGTTTATGCTTATACCCAAATAAAATATGGAAGCATGAACATACAAGTTTAAAAGAAAACAGAAAGGAATAGGAGGCAAACCGATTTTCATCTCTATATACATAAGTATTTTTACATGAGTAACAAGAAATGTCAAAAAATACACAACCGAGCACAAAAGAATAATCTTAGCAATAAATCTGTACAAATGAGATTTGTCTAAGCAGAATGAATTAAACTGCAACATAATTCAAAATACATTCACTTCAATCCTCCATACCAAAGATTTCTGAAAAAATAACATGAGGGCATACAGTTTAGTAACAAGTGTTGATTCTGTGGAGAGGAAGTTGATTGTAATTCTCCAGTAGAATGAAAAAGCATCAATTTCAGTTTTTAAAATCCTTGGTCTTGGTCAAGGTCAAACCCATCTAAATGCCTCAGTAGCCCCGATCCTGCCAAGAGGTGTGTGTTTAACATTACAAATCTTAGGAAGGTTATGCTGATCTTGGCAGGATCACAGCCTGCAAGACTGGGCAGTTTACCAGTCTTCAGTTTGGTCCTAGAATGTCACCTGTAATTATCAAGGCACTGCTCTAAAGACAGTATATTAGACACAATAGGCCAAATGGTTCTGTAAACACATAATTACCCTGGGGATACTTCTATGCTGCCACCTTGTTTTCTTTTTCAACACCCTTTTTGTTCACCGTCTGCTCTGATCAGGTCTAAACCTGCTAATGTGAATACTGTATCAGCATGTATTTCACCTCTGAATTTGGGCCACAAAATTCAGGTCTTTTCCACAAGTATCAGCAGACAGCTCTGAGCAGAACCCCAGTTACAGTCAGTGTGAACAAACACTAAGTTATTAAAACAAATTAACTTCCTTAGATTTTTGCAATTTCCACTTCACAGCCAGTACTCGTCAGAGATTATAAAATTCCCCCAAAAATGTTTTCCCCTCCCCCTTCAAGAAAGCAATTTCATCATATTTCCTGTATTACTCATCTCCTTTCTTTCTTGAATTACTATGTTTTATGACATTCATTCAAACCTCTTACATTATAGTTCTGGAAGACAGCAAAAATACCTGTTCCTGCCATCTTAGACAGTGGATGCTTTCACTCTATTACATTAGCTCTAAGCACAATTTTGCTGCTTGCAGAGATAAACAGCAATGACAGCTCCAAAACAGAAAATCCATACTAACCAGGTAAAAACTTCCGCTATCAATGTAAATTTAATTGAGAAATAAAAGCTATACTGCAAAGACATGCCAAAACACTCTGTTTTACAGCAGAACTCCTTTACTGACTGTCATTTTGATCACAAAAATCCATACCATCATCAGTGAAGTTGACAAGGAATGGTGAGCACAGACATCAATAGCATCACCACTGCCTGGGTGCCTTCACCTGTAACCCACAACTCTCAGCCAGCAGACTTTTTTTACCAAAAAAAGTTACTAAACTCAAAATTGCTCCTTTTATACTTCTAAAACTTAAATATTGCCAACATTTTTACCAATAGCTGTTGATGAGAGAAAGAGAGTGTTAACTGTTACATTAGTTCTTCCCTGAAGACGTAAATAAACTCTGGGATGTAAATGTGTGGCTGGCCTCAGAAGCAAGCAGTCTGTGGACATCCACGAAGTACAGGGCATTTCCCTCATATGCTCAGTTCAATATTTAGGCAGAAATAGATAAAATTGCTATTATTTGCTCCTCAGGTACAGGAAAAATGAAGAGGCCCCCACACTTTGGGGTACTGAAAGAGAAGGAAGAAAGAGAAGCCCAAACCCTAGCCCCGGTCGTTAAGTTTGCTGCACATTAGTCCTCCTGTACTTGGTCACAGACAGCCCCAAAAAGCCCACTGCAAGGACACACAAATTCTGTGGGCATTCTTCCCTAGCCTCACAGCAACTGGGATCCCACTTTAAAGCCTAATCCTGTCTTAATTTTACTTACCTCACATCAAATATTTATATAGCTTATTAAAAATAAAATAACATATCCGAGTCTGGACTGCAATGACCTAGACAGACCTCTGCCTTTCTGTTTTCCAGGTAGGCACCGAGACAGCCTGACATTAATCAGAAAGGTGGTGTGGTATTTCAGGGAGAGAAGCTGATGCTTAAGGTAGAAGAGCAGAGTAACCCTTGCAACAGCAGGCACTACAGAGGAAAAAGGGCAACAAAAAAATCCATGTAAAGTAGTATCAGAGGGAAAAGGGGAATTCAACTTGCATCCCTAGCAAACTGCTGGCCAACCATTACTCATTATGGTAATTTTATGGTTTCTGCCTAATATTTAAACTGCAAAACCAACAAATTCAGGTCTTTTTTTTTTTTCCCAGTCATTACTGTGTAGACTAAGTCCTAACCTCAGCTATGGTCCATGTGCTGCTCTTTTGCTGGCTGACCCTACTATTCCTAACTCTATCCCAACGAACACCTCACAGCATGGCTTCAGCACTGCAGAGCACACCCTAGCCTTACATGAGCTCCAAGCAGCAGCAGCATTACACTAAAACAGTGTCAACTGGATGCCCAAAGTCACAATTTCGGGTAGGTTTTTGGGCAAGCCATCGGGTCTGGATAGCTTATAACAACCTAAAGGAACAACTCCAGCCATGCTTTTACCACCATGACAATTTTCTCATGACCTCTATTTTTCTAAATCCTGTGTTAGCCCACTCCTTGGGACATGGAATTTTCATTGCTTTCTTTCCCTTTCATCCCTCCATTGTCTCCTTCCAACTCCCCTGATAACTGAGCAGTTAATATTACTTTTGATCTCATTAGAAAAACAGCGAATCTGTGACTGTATGTGTAGCTATACCAACATAAATTGCCCTCCTAGAGCTTACATGGGTCTTTCATTGAAATTCACCAACAAATAATAATAATAATAATGATACCCCTTCAATACAGAACAAAATAGTCCAATGAACAAACTCTGTAGTAAATTTTGTAAAGTGCACAAAAAATATTAATGGAAATATTTTTAAAAAGAACAAAGTTTTCTAGTGTCACCATGAAAACTCGTGAAATATTGTTAAAATTAAATAGAAGTCATCTAATGAGACTTTTTGGCTCTAATATATTGGCAGACAGCAGCAACATTTTTCAGAAAAATTACACCAACTAAATATACTGTATCTTAGCAGCATAAAAAGTCCCTACAATTAGATGCAATTGCAGGCCTTGTAAGCATAAACCTGACAAAATGTTAACAAGTGTAGTTTTCATTTAAAAGAATGGATTTCCATGGAATCCTAGAGGTAACATGTTATTTTGTTTACATTGTATTCTGGTAGTAAAGCCAACTATAACGAATCTCCTGCCCTCCCCTCTACCCTTCCTCACAAAATTGCACAGAGTACTGGAAAATGTCATCAAGTCGTAAGCTACGGCCGCGCTGAAGCAGTCGTATATTAAACAAACCAAAATTGAACCTGAAGCCTAGGAACAAACAATCAATCCCAGAAAATGACAATCAAGCAACCGCGGCTTCACACAACCGACCGATGCTCCCCGCACACGTAGATGGCACTGGGTCGAATGCGCCGCCTCGTGTGGCCAGGTAGCTGTGGCAAAAACTTGAAGTATTTGGGCATCAAGTCCAAGCATGCATCATGAAACTTCTTTATCCTCCAGTAGTATATCAGTGGGTTCAGTGCAGACTTGAGGTAGCAGAGCCAAAGGAGCCAAGTGCTTATCTCGAAAAAGTTGTGCTTGTAGTAGAAGTGGCTGTTGAATGTGGCAATAAGGCTGTAAGTGGTGAAGGGCGCCCAACAGACTATGAAGACAAGGAACAAAATCAAGATGGTTGTGAAGGCACGAGTTTTAAAGCTCATATCAATATTCATCTGAAAAGGTCTCTGTAAGCTCATGAGACCAAGTTTGCTGGCCTGGCTGAGGCATATGCTATCAGGGTGGCTATGGATACGAACTGCATTGTGGCGGACGGTGTTGAGTATGCCCATAAAAGAATACAGCATTACCAGGAATGGAATAAAAAATGAAATTAGCAAGATAACTATCACGTAGGCTCGGTAACCTGGGCTTGTAGAGTAGCCAAAAACACACTGAGGTGCTCTTGAGGGTATCTGCAGATTAGGATTCCCTACTGATAAGGGAAAAGCAACAACAAAGGATGCTACCCAGGAAATGACAATGAGAATCTTTGCACGGTAAGGGTTCAGTTTATCTTGCCTCTGAACTATGATAAGAAATCGGTCAATACTAATAATAAGAAGAATGGCTACCCCCTCTATGACAAAAAGCCAGAAGAACATGGCAGAGACTCTGCAAAATACATCCCCAAAAATCCACTGAGTGGTAATGATTGTTATCAGAGCAAAAGGCATGTTCAGCACTGCCAGCAGCATGTCCGCAAAAGCCAGGCTCGCTAAGAGGATATTAATTGCAGATCGCATAGCTGCCTTCTGGTAGACCATGAGGCAGACAACAAAGTTTCCAAGGAAAGAAACCAATAGAATAAATATCATAGCAGCAGAAAGAATGATCTGGAGTGGCAAACTCAAGCTCCTGAAAACTTCTTGCGATGGCAGGATAGCTGTGGTATTTACCAGTAAAGTACTTCTCTCAGTGGTGAGCACAGCACCTGAACTATATCTCAATGGCTGCGTTGTGCCACTACGAAGCAAGAACTGGGGAGTGGTAAAATTCGTATAGGCGTTTTCATAAACAATAAAAGTAGCATTTGAGGTCCCAGAGTGGGCTAGTGTCAACATTGCTGAGAAAACCATTGCTTCAGGATAAATGAAAGCAGAACCAAAGGTCTTCAAGGCTTTCCATCTCGTTCAGGCAGTATCTTATTCCTGGGCATTTAACAAATCAAAATTCAACGTCTGAAAGCATCAAAGTTCTGAAATTCATGTCAGTATTTTGATCTGAAAAACAAGAAAGGAATTCAAAGAAACAAATTAAAACTCACTGAAACCAATGGGAAGCAAATAATTGTTCTACTTTCCTTCATCACAAAAGGTTCCTTAGTACCTATCTTCACTTTAGCTTGACACAATTTCTTAAGGTCCAGTCACAGGAGTCACGTACTATTTGGTCTTTTTCTTATAGATCCTGCTCCTGTAGTCTTGCTGACACTGTGTAATATTGCTGACAGTGTATAATATTAAGCTTTCTTCTACTATAACCAAGACCGGAAAAATTTTGTGTTTGAAAATAAACTTTATTGATCAAAAGTGAATAAATCAAATCAGTACCTTAAATCTCCTAATTTTTAAACTACATAATTTTGTTTTTACATTGCTTATAGCTGGAAACTTTAATAACATTTCCAAATAGCTTACACATTATCAATACTGCCTATTTACCTGTTAGGTAGGTTTTTCAGCGCTTACTAACCTGAGCCATCCTACATAACACAGGATCCTTGGTTCTATGTCAGTTAGCAGCAGCAGATGCCTCAGGAAAAACATGTAAAACATCTTAACCTGTAATTAATTATTAAATAACTTGTCCATAGGATTAAAGCATTTCTCAATTTGTTTCATGTAGTGACTGACTCATATCAAGGTGCAGGAAACTAACTCTTCTTCGGTCACTACAACCCTTCCCCCTGCAGCAAGTTTTCGTGCTTTCACTGGCTTAGACATGTCTTTATTAATTCATTTCGGAAGCCCACACAATTTAACCATGTGCACCCTCTTCTTCCCCTCCAAATCCAATCCTTAGGACATTCTACTGAACTCCCTCCCTCATCCTTATTCTGATACAGTGCCACATTTACAGGTACCGTTACCTTGTGCTATTACATGTAGTGTATTAGTGTGTGTGCCGTTCCTACAGACAAATACAATGCAATGGAGTTGAGAGCTGTCCCCCCTGCTAGCTCTTCACAGAGCTCCCCCTCTATCTTGGACTATGCAATTAACGCTCGCAGAGTACTCCGGCATCTGATCAAACTGGAAGCCAGAAGGATTCTATGTCCTTTTAAAAGAACAGATCCCCACAGTCAGAAACATGAAGTGGGATTCACCTCCTTCATTGTGGATGACAGCAACAGTCACTTCAGGCTGTTTTCATGTTTTTAAACAAAAGAGGGATATAGACACCTTCAGAGGACAGTCTATCTCCTCCATCTATGCACACAGTGACAAGCTTGTGCTACCAACATGAGAAGCTTGTTTGGTTTATCCTTTCCTCAGTATTTAAGTGGGTTCTGTTTAGTATCAACATTGGGCAGAAGGGAGGAAGAAATGCTTATACAAATTTATGCAAGGATCACGTGCTTTGTGGAGGATCAAAAGTCCCTGGGGAATACTTCACCAACAAAGAAATGAACAATAAGGCAACAAAGTCTAACTTATGTCCCCAAGTTTGGACTTCTAGCAATTCAAATGCAAGCCTGCTCACAGGCTGTCACTAACGATTCATCAGGGAACATTAGCATTATGACCTGCTCCTCTCATTCCACAGCCCAGTATCACTAGATGATTTCCAGAGTAAAACCGCCTTCAGCATTTTGTCTAAGACAAATGATTAACCTGTCTGTCCCCTTTAATTTTCAATGGTATCATGAAGGGTTATTATTATAAACATCCTAATTTCCTAGAGTCATACAAATTCCACTTTCTAAAGGTCTTCCTGCTTGAATTGGAGGGAATGCCATAATTTTCTACTGTATACAATTATATTTTAAAGACTGTTAAACTCAGCAGGGGTATACTAAGCTATGTACATTGACATTTTGCAAAAACACCAATTCTGTTAACTTTATTCCAGATTTTCCTTTTCTCTCCATTCTCTCCTTTTTAGTAGAGCAAAAAATTGTAATTACAGGCTAAAGCACATATAATACCCAAAATTCTTCTTTCTTTGGTCTCTATATACCTTTCCTTTACTGGTATCTTTAACCTGTTTGTTAGAAAAAAATTTGTAGTCAACATCAGAACACAGCTTTCCAGGTTTTTAGCAATGAACATGAAAAATCTCACCCAGAGTTCCACCAAGGTTTATGACTCCACAAGCCAAGAACACGGAAGAGGGAAGGAAGCTGTAGCGTTCTACAGGGACTGCAAAAGAACATAAACTCAACAAATAATTCTCTATTTAAAAATCATAAGAGTACAGACAATTAGATCCCCAGGGAAGTATCTTTTAGAGCTCTGTAAGCAATAAGCCAGCAAAGGTAACTTGCATTTCTGATTGGTTTGAGAAGGTCTCTCCACCAAGGCTCTGAAAGACACTAACCTGACATTAGTTAAGCATAAAGCCCTCTCACAGACAATAATCAGTTTAAAGGAGGAAACCAAAGAAAGAGCAGTTAGTTTTGCAGTGAAAAATAGGTCACTAGAAGGATCCCACAAAGAAAGTCTATACTGGGGTTCAGACTCTTCAACCTATAGGGCAGAAGAGGGAAATGTGAAACGATGACATTTGCTGCTGACAGACATGAACTGTTTTTCAGAGCAATTTAATAAAAACAAAGGTCAACTATAAAGAGGTACAGAGGGATCTCACGACAGTTAGTGACAAGGTAATACAGTGCCAGATAAAATTCAGTGTTGCCAGAGGTAAAGCTATGCTTATATAGAAAACCAAAGTTATCTGCACAGTAGCAGATGCTAAAACAACAACTACCCTCCAGCAGAAAAACAGATCTTAAAGTTTTGATAACTTCATAAAAACGTCAGTCAAGCATTCAGAATCACTGGGAAAGAAACAGAGAAAAACAGGAGCTAACTACACACACTGTACATACATATACACACACACACTACCTGCTACAATACACATCCATGGCACCTCTTCGGTGCTATGCTCACTTCTGCTCCCACCAATTTCCATTCAAAAGTGACTGAAAAAAGGTATCAGAGGCCTACAGAATTATTAGTGGCACAGGGAAAGCGAATGACTGCTGTCTCTCATAATGTAAGAATCAGAAAAGTCAAAGGAATCACAAAATCAAAAAAAATCACAAAAACAAAAAAAATATGGCTGAGGTTGGAAGGGACCTCTGGAGGTCATGTTGTCCAATCCCTCTGCTCAAGCAGAGCCACCTGGAGCCAGTTTCCCAGGACCATGTCCAGATGGCTTTTGAATATCTCCAAGGACAGACTCTACAGCCTCTCTGGGCAACCTGTGCCAGGGCAACCTGCTTGGTCACCCTTCACAGAGAAAAAATATTTCCTGATGTTTAGTGGGGGAGGGGAACGAAATCATGTGTTTCAGTTTGTGCCCATTGCCTTTGGTCCTGTCACTGGGCACCAATGACTGTGTCCTTCCCTACGGGCATTTATATACATATATTTCCACCTTCCCTACAGGTATTTATCTCCCTGACCCTTCTCTGCTCCAGTCTGAACAGTTCCTACTCTCTCAGCATTTCATCACAGAAGAGATGCTCCACTTGTGTCTCCCCTGAACTGAGAAGCCCAGAACTGGAAATTATGATTTCACAGTTATTTGTGAAAATACTTGCCACAGGGTGCTGCTGATGCCATAGAGCTTCTGTGGATTTATAAAGCAATTTAGGACATATTTCACATGATCTTTATTCAGATGATCACATCAGGAAAAGGTGAATCAACCTCATGAGGTGCCTATCTCCCTCTGCTGACTGCAGAGTACATGACCATCTGATTTGAATACAGACACTGTGAGCACATACATGCAGGTACTTGACTAACTTTCCATATATACAACAGAATTTGCTTATTTAGGTTAAGTTTACTGTTCTTTAAACATACTTATGCCACATAACTCTGAAGTATGAAGTTCAGCAGAGCCTTACATGATAATGTGGATCTTTTCTAAAGAAAGAAAAAAATAAAATCCAATCCAAAACCAAAGCCAACAGCCAACTGCAAATGCTTCAAGAGTTAAAGTTTTAGAAAATACTGCTTTATCACAAATTGTCCTTCTGAGCAGAAGGAACCACACAAGGCAAGTAGGAACAAAAGTGTTCCCACACTAAGTGCACCCTTAACTCCCTTAATTTAGTCAAAAAGGCTGTGGTAGCCTGCATTTCTCAAGCCAGTGCTATCCAGTACATAGCAATGGACAAAGGGCTCAGAGGAGTCAATAAACTTATTCCTAACAACAAAAAGCAACTAAGAAAACTAACCCCACGTACATCCTTCTCACTGTTCCAACTCTCTAAGCAAACATCTACCTCCTACTTTATGTCTTCTCGCCTTAGTTTGAGGCTTGTATGCTTTTCCGTATAGTCTTAAGAGGAGGAGGATGACCTCATACAAGCTGTTGGCTGGACATAGCCAGGTTTCTTAAAGTGGAAGTGAGCGTTAGCCATCTGGCTGTTATGCATAAGTCAGCAGTCATATCTTCTTTTCAACTTGGAGGTTAAGTGAGCTGTAGCAAAGCCAACACCTAACTTAAGAGGACCACAGGCTTTGGATCCCAGATAGAAAGACACTCCTGCACTCATTGCTTCTTGATGGTTTCCAGGCAATCAGGTTTATCACACTGAAGCATGAAATCCTTCTGTGCATCACACACTGAATCTGCATTCTCAAATGTGTGTTGGAGTTACAGTTATCTAACCAACAAGCAGGTTAGCTATGCTGTTTCTTGGACATCATCCTTTGTAAAGGTGCCTGGCATTTCAGGCAATAAATTGACAAGGATCCCTTCTGTAGCAGTCATATATATATATATATATATATATATGTATAATTTTATTTTTTTTTAAAACTTAAACACTTCTACCAGAAGCGCTCACATGATTATTAAACATGTGCCTCCACCCCTCCACCTACCCTTCCGACGTCCCCAAAATTATATAACTGTAGACACTTAAGCTAAAGGAAAGGGATCAGTAAGATAACTTCACCGCAATTTCATTTCAACCACCTCTCACTCTTTGGGAAAGACAGATCCTGTCATTTCAAAGCCAGAGTCACTGCTGAACAGTAATCACGCAGCTTGTGAGAGCTGACCGTGCTTTGGCAGTTTAAATAGGTAAGCTTATTAATGGTCAGAGTACTCATGGCAAGAGACAGATACCTTTTTGTCACAGCATTCTCACTTTTGGAACATGTACTCTCACAGATTCTTTTCAGATGCAAAAAAGCTTCCCACAATCACTTTTTTCCCATTTCAGCACTGAAAATTACTGGGTGTGCACATTTTCTCTCAAGCAAGGTTCTCACTCATGTACAACCTTCTTTTTATGGAACATAATAGACACAATTATTTCAATGAAGTACACACTTAAAGCTAAATACCACACAAATTTCATTCATCAAATATAATTATTGTTAGAACTATGGTGTCTGCTTTTAACAGCTTTTGAAGCTAAAAGGTTCCTGTTCAAAATTTTGATAGCATGCTCAACCAGAAAGAAAAGATTGTATCTTACATGCAAAACTAACATCAGTCAAAGCCAGCAACTCCAGCATAGCCAAAACAGGGAACATAACAGTACCATAATAACATCTACATTTTGTGCAGATCAGAACACGCTACAAACAGCTGCCAAAATATTCAATGATTTATCAAATTTCTCTGCTAAAATTAAGCATATTTTCAGTACTGCCCAGCACCAATATTTGGTCCAGTGCACAGGAACCATTCTTCAGAAGTATGACAGGCATACTGATACTATTCCTTGGGTATGTTTTACATGATCAAAAATAGGAAGCTTCTGCATGTTTTACAGCTACTATCAATGGTTTTATTTTGAAGATGAATTTTGGCAAAAACAATTTTTCCAACATAAAAAAATGTTACAAAAAGCAAAATATTCTTAAGGGAAAAAGGATAAAGTCAAAAACAAACATGAAGGCTGTGGGCTTATTTTGTTTAAAAAAAAAAATAACTGGAAGAAAATACTCAAATATGTGTTCTCTGTCACCCCATTATTGTATAAAGGAGCAGAGGACATACTCCCCTCTTGGTACGAATTGAGCATTGTTTCCCATGCTATTAAGCTGAGGCAGGAACATATTGCAACGGAACCCCTTCTGCTAAAGCCAGTGCAAAGAATGAGTCAGAGCACAAATCAGCAGGGACAATGTTCTTACTCACCTAACTGTTCCTCCTAAAAGGAACTGGTAGTTTTCAGTTTTAATACCTATTTACATATCCTAAATTGAAACTAATCAACTACACTGCATGAGCAGATGACCCATAAAACTACTCACAAGAGGCATTAGTTTAATTTAGGGAGTTTTCCTTTATTTCCACCCTATAAACACTACCATGCCAATTTTCATAAGAAAGTATTGTGGGAAACAGCCATCTGTGCTTTGGGTCATTAGGTACAACTAATTGCCCTCTTGAGGGTATTTCTTAATTCAGAAAGCCATTAACTGTCAAGAAATATCAGCCATGGGAATCTTTATTACTATTCTAAACCACAAATACGCAAAATAAAAAGAATAATTCTATTTTCTCAGCTCTTGGGGAAAAAACATGTTCTCAGTTTGCAGATCATGCGAAGGAACTTACGCAGTTCAAGGTTCATTTCTAGTAGCGTCACAATACTCCCCCAACTTCTAACTTTCCCACTAGTTCAATGTTCACGTTAACCATATTCACGTTGAAAAGCTAACTCAATACTGAAGTACCTAGAAGAATAGGAAATATTAAAAATATGATTGAAAACACTCTTCATTCATAGTCTCCACCTAGTAACTAATGTGTGACTAACGAGGTGGAAGCTTCCTAATTTATAAGTGGACCTCTGGATTACACATGGAATCACTACATGAGTTTGACAAATTAAAGAGAAAGAAAAAAGAAAACATACCAATGCAGACAGGCTTCCATGAAGAGTGAGTATTATAAGTCATCATGAGCTGTTCTGTTCAGTAAAGTATTTCCTTTCCAAATAACCTGTCAAAAAAAAAGTTGGTGACATATTTACACACAAGGCAGGACAAGATCAGAATCACAAAGTTTTTTCCTGTAATAAAACTTAATTTTTATTGGAAGTAGAATACACCATGTCTCCTGACAAAAGGCAGATCCCATGTCCCTTTGTTGCAGAAGGTAAATAGCCCTTAGGCAGGACTAAGGCATCCAAGTGTCATTGAGCCAAAGAGATCCTCCACTACCTCGCCTGTGGGAGCATAAGAACCTCACCATTTAGTACTAACATTTGCCAGGACTGGAGTTGCATGCTGGTTTAGATCTCATTCAGATGCATTTATTCAATTTGTAGACAAATAAACACACAACGGTTAGAAGCTGTAAGTCTTACTGGGCCTGTTAATATACATGCACAGCTTTAAACATCAGGGACCTGACCTCAACACCCCAAAGCCTCCCGAAAAAAACCCACAATTTAATTCCACAGGGTGCTAGTGAACTTCATAAAGAAGATGAATAAATATTTCCCAAATAGCAAAGATACTATCACGACAGTACTGGGAAAACAAAGGGCAAGAAAACAGGTCTAGAGAGGAAGAAAGTTTCAAGGCAAGATCTTAGCACTTCCTCTACGTGGTCTTGTACCAATCAATCATCAGCGCGATAGCATTATACCTCAAGTAGTTAAAATGATTCCTGTAAACAGAGCCTAACATAGGTAAAAACTGAGTATTTCCACCATGACGTACCTGCTGTTAACTGAGAACATAAATTTTCAATGTAGTTTTTCCATATACTCTGAAAAGGAAGCCTCAAAATTTTAGAGAGCCTTGAAAGCTAAGTTTATGTCACAGTAGAAGATCCCGGTGACCCGATTTATTTTATAAATATTTTCTAAATAATTATTTTCTAAATATGTTTATATATAAAAATCAAAAGAGCAAAGACATGAGAGACAGACATGCTGGTTTTTTAAAAGGTTTTTAATTTTTTCCAGAAACTGCTTTTGGAACACCATTAGACACCCCCACACTGGAGCAAAAATTGTCAGAAACCTTCAGGAACAAGTTTCTAAATAAATACCGTACAGGGAGTTTGTGGACAAACTAGTCAAACAGGTAACAATGACCTCCTAACAAGGGAAGCAGTAAGAGTTGGACTTGAAGACCACTCACAATCTTCTGGTTCCTCCAACCATTGGAGTGCTGTGTTTCTGTACTTACAGCCAACTTAACCCAGACTTCAAATACCCAAAGCTTAAAAGCCTGATTTGCCAGACTGGCACATGAAGAGAAATCTGCTTTCTGCAAAACACACCTATTATCTAACCACAATGGAAGTCAGTATCACAAAGTTTTTTCTGATAATCTATTTATGGAAACCAATTTCTAGTATAACAAAAATTTTATCTTTACATTTATTCCACAGAAAAAGGTAGGAAGGAAAATACATGTCTCAGATTACGTATAAAAGAGAGGAAACGGACTCATTAGATTATTATAGACTTTAACCGCTTGGCTTGTTCCCTCTTTAGTGAGATAAGTATTATAAACTGTTAATCTTCTCTCAGGCTTTCTGAAGAGTCAAAGAAGCAAACAGGTTTGCAAGCAAGCAAGAGACTCTGCCAAGAACTTGGATAGATTAAATACAGAGATGACAACCTGTCAGATCTTCCCACCAGACAAGCACATTCTCTAACATAAGAACCACTTCTCTCTACTTATGGGTTTATAGAAAGTATTTTCAACTCTCATCAAAAGTACCTTTAAAACCCATTTAGAAAAACCTCCAGAATATCACCATTAAGTTCTTCCACTTCAAGCCTCCAAGCAGGGAAAAAATAAAAGCGTGTTTTAGTACAATTTTACTGATTTACTTTTAACTGAGGACTTTGCAGATCTTGCTCTTAACTGGGCAAGACTGTTTTGGATACTTTTCTGTCAGGAATCTGGGGTTAACACTGTTTCCAAATGATATTTGTCTTTTCTCCCCTCCTGTTATAAACGGTCTGGCTTTTTTAAGAACAGAGGGGAAAAGCTCTGCAACCCTTCACAATACTGCCATGAAATTCGAATGCAAGGATACCTGTAGCTCCAGAGAGCTCTAGTTTTGGAACTGCAACCTCAATATCAGCATTTAGAGTTGGCACAGCTACTGAAAGGGAATCCTGACCTCTTTCTCATTCACTCATTCATTCCTGAATCCAGCTCCCCAATTCTGAAGCAGGACCTGGCAAGCGAATTTAAAAGCTTCACATTTCTGGCCTGAAGCTGAGAGGTGTTGGGGTACACAGATCAAGGTGTAGGATCTCAATTTGGATTCTACATATTAAGAGGTATTTACATTCAAGATAGTGCTGTGCCATAGGCAATTACAAAAATTTGTAATATCTGATAATCTTAGACCTAGTAAGATGCAAATTCCTCTATTTCAATTCCTCAAACCAGGAATGGTCATTTCCAAAGAACTGAAATAGTGCAACTAAAAATCACAGAAATCTTAAATACATTACACTTAAAAATATTTCCCACAAACATTCAGATGATATTGAAGACTTAGGAACAGGCTAGAGAAAGTCCCAAAGATATTATGAAATGTTTTCAGTATACCATTGCTTTATAAATGTGTCATAACTTTTCTTGAGTACTTTATCGACAGGTCTCTACATCTAGTTACACCTACTCCATACTCCTATTTTAGCAAGTTTTAACATCTTCTTGGGATATTAAGTCAAACTATGGTAAAAAAATAAACTGAAAACCTGAAAGATTCTTTTCATCACCAAACAGTCAGTCTATCAGAAGATAACAGCCAAGTAAAAAAGCCTGCTTCAATTCTGAGAGCTTCAACAGAGTTGTCCTAAGGCTATTTTGGCTTTTCAACTAGAGTAACTTCTCCACTATATTCTCTGAGTAGAAGACTTGAATTCTATGAAGATGTTTCACCTTTATATACCATAAAACAAAGATCTAAAGGATCCTTGTATTTTATCACTCTTACTTTGCAGTGCCCTGTACACCCAACATATACTACTATGCTGCTTTCTGTTAAAACAAGGGAAGATGGATTTTTTTATTCATCAGTAGTTTTGACAACAGCTGTTAGCACATTATCTTCAACCAAAATGCAAGGGCTTACAAAATAAATCTTGTAAAAACTGTAAGCCCATCATCAACAGCATGCTACATTGATGAAATTTATTAAGCTCTCCCACAAACACATACCTGCTTTTTAAAACAATATTAATTTTAGCAAAAAATACTATTTTTATGCAAAGATGCAGGGATGCTAATGGAAAAGTGATTACAGTGGCCAAATGTTTATTCTCTTCACACAGAGTGCTGCCCACAAATGTTTATTCTCTTCACACAGAGTGCTGCCCACAATTTGGTTTACTTTCCAGAGTGAAGGCCTCGGTCCTGATTTTGCTGTTCCCACAGGGATTCAGTTCATGCTACAGCCAAATTCTGCTGCTGCCTAAGAGTCTTGCAGCTGTAACATAGATGTTATGGATCTCCTTGGCAGTTGGTTCACAGAGAAGAGGTGCTGGTACCAAGTGAAACAAGGTGACTGTATTTCAGCAACTGAAACGCTGCTGTGTGCATCAACCTGCTCTGAGAGCACTTAAAGGCTGCATGGGTAAGATTTAGCTGAGAACTAAACACATACTTAGTTTATATGCTTATTTATGTATTTCTGTTGTACATTCTTTTCACTATTTTCAATACTAGCATCTCTATTCAGCCAAAACCAAACATAGAACCTAACAGTTGTTTGTGTTCCTTTGATTTCTTTTTTCCCCCAGATTAACCCTATACTTTGTTGTTAGTCTACATTAGTCTATTAAATGTCAGATACATATTGCAATAGTAATTTATTTTTCATAACATAGAAATGGGCACTAAATAAACTAACTACTTCCTCATAGTTAGCCTCATTATCTAATTAATAGCTTCAGAATTATTTTTGTCTTGTGCCGGCCACTGGAATAATACTTTCAAGATAGCAATTGTTTCTGAGAAAACAATCTTAGTTAGAAATCTGTTCATACCAAACAGAGAGTTCCAAATTGAGATGACACATTACAGACATCCAGACCCTATACAATACAGGCACTAACAATTTCTGTACAGATATCAGGCAGGGCTTGGAACATGCACCATGAACAGATAAAAAAAATATTAAATTTACAAGCCAAAATTATTTACATGAGCCAATCTGGTAATTTTTAAAGCACAACGTTTTGTTTTAATGTAACACAAGAGAGAGATCACAGCTTTAATTTGGTGAGGGGAGGGGTGTTTGGGTTTTTTTCTTTTTGTAAAAGTGCAAAGCAAACAAATTTGCACATCAACTGGAGGATTCAGATCCTTTGTAGGAACAATCTTTTTAACTATCTTTAATTCCTGATTACAAATAACTTGACAGTTAATTGAAGGGATTTTGCACTGCTCGCGCAATTTTGTGCTTCTTGGAACTGTTAAATCATAAGCCAAATCACATGTCTCACACAGTTTTTTTTATATATATATATATATATATATATAAAACTCTCTGTGTGTGTGTATATATATATATACACACACACACAGAGTTACAGCAGTTACCAGTTCACAAACCCCACTGAAGAACAGCTTGTTTCCATGGAAAAGCCCCTTCAGTAATAAAAGTGAGGGATTGGATTTTTACACCATTTAAAAAATAAAAATTAATTTATATAAAAAAACTCCACTCAAAAACCTAGTGAAACCCACCAAAAGAAAAAAAAAAAACAACAACAACAAAACCAAACCAACCAAAGAAACAAACAAAAACTCCACCCAAACTTACAAAGAAAAGCTTTGCCTTACCAAGAAGTAGTCACCCATTAATTCATGTTGTCTTTGACTTTGGTAGGTCAAGATTTTATTTCCCTACTTAACCAAGAGCTGTTTAATTATGTTCAATTTACCCAATTTTCAAATAATATGGAAGTGTTGCTTCAGTTACACAGAAGTTTATTTGGTCTCCATTCCAATATGAAACTGATGCTGACAAAATAGGTAATTAATCTTATATGCGGTATAACTCTAAATAAAATAAATGCAACATAGAATTTCTAATTTGATTGCAACTACTAAGCAACAGCTGACTGAGACCGAGAGACTTGTACCTTTTTTTAAAAAACACTGAAAAAACTCTGCAGTCAATAACAACTCAAAGTTATGGGTAAGATTTATAGGAAAACAAGTGTAATGAAATCCACCATAAGAGATCAGAAAATTAAAACCTTTATTCTCTCTCTTTATAGACCCTAAAATACTGTTAAAGTTGAAATTAACATTACTCGGTATATGACATTCAAAAGGAACACACCCAAAAATCAGAAGTGATGCTTCTCCTGCACTTCAGAGACAGGAAGAAAAAATTAATTAAAAATAAAAATGTAAACTACTGTGGAAGGTTTACAGGTCATCTTAAAAGAAGGTATCATGCCTGTCAATATAAATGTCATTTTACTCTCTTCCTCTGCGTTTCATTTAAAGTTAAGTATTTTTATCTAATCTTCTGATTATTTTCTCTTTATTTCTATCAACACCACTTTCCTACTCCAGACAGAACAGTCAAGCTTCTAGAAGCAGCTCCTTTATACCCAGAGTTGCTGAAAGTAACTTCCATAGTATCTTTTGCCTATCAAATCATAATTGTTTTTTCCAATCTTGTTGGAAAAATCTTGTTGAATTTAACATATTTCTACAAAATGTCTTGAATAAAAGCTAGAACTGTTTGTTTATACATCATGATGATTACTTTGTTTAAAAAAAAAAAATCATGCTGACAAGGTTACTTGTTGCAGCACACCTAGCTACAGCACTGTACATATACTTTAGTTCCCCCAGTATTTCTCATCCAGGTTCAACTAACAGTCCAAGAGCCACAATTAACCCTCTGCAACATTTGCATCCAGCCGTCCCTCTTCTACCTGGTATCCCTTTCCCATGGGTGTTTTGCAACAGTTAATCTGATCCACTTTAGCTCTTTGCTGTCAACTTTCTTATGGGTCCCACAGCTCCATCCGCCACACAACAGGCACAGTCTGTGAGAAGATGAGAAAGAGACTTTCAGGAAAGATGTAAGGCACCTTTCAGGGAAAACAGCCACCACAGCAATTAAACTGGCTCAATCCTTAAGTCCCTCAGCAAATGGATAATTAAGAGACAAACTAATGATTTACATACTGTGACAACTGTAATCTGCTCCTGGCTACTAGTTTCAGTGATAAATACAACAGTGACATCCTGATCCATGCATGGACTGACAGCACTCAAATCCATGCATAAAAATCCAGTTGTATGACAAACAGGGAGGGAAAACTTATAGTGCACTGAATGCCATCTCCACAACAACCTCTGTTGCCTATCTGGCTGAAAAGGCCAGAAAGAGTTCTCTGCAATGCACTCTAAATAACTGTTTAAACGCTGCACATTGAAGAGGTTTAACACAACTGGAACACTGACTTTTTTTCCAGATTGTGTTTTAATTAAGAGTTTAATTTCAAAAAATTTGTAGCAACCACCTATAAATACTTTAAATCCATCCTCGTCCTTCCATTTCATACTGAGCTCAGAAATTACCTTTGCTCAGCAAGTTCTTACCACTTTCGGTCTTACAAAGACCTCTGCAGATGTTCTTTTTATTAGACAAGTAGCTAAGGCAAGTTCATGAAGGTCTACAGACTCAACCATTGCCTGTTTTCCTCACAGCCCACTTTTATTCCTTTCCTGTGAAACTCATGCATATTCAGTCCGTATCATTCTCATTTGGAGTAGATATTCCCAATAAATAATATGTCTGAATACAGTTATAACCACTTCTCATATGCTTGACTTTATACCCTCACAAGGACAGGATACAACTTCACAACTGCAGAGCAGACTCTTGCTTCAGGCTTTCATGTTGCCCTTCACCATCCGTCAGGCTTTTTGCAAGTCCTTACAATTCTGAACATATCACATTTAGACGTATTCTAATCATTCCTTTTATCTTAAGCCTCAACTCACACAATGGTGAGAACCTGGATACCATTACCTTCCCTAGCATTTCAGTTTCCAAGACCAAGAAGCTGCAAAGAAGGGACTTTTAACTGCAAGACTACCAGGCACTTGAAAGTCATTCAGGGAATATGAAATAAGCATGTTACTTTACCTCTTACGTTGGAGACCTTGGTAAGTGGAAAAGGGAGGATTCACATCCTATCTATATGATTTAAAATGTCTGTTTTTCAGTATTACAGGCTATTCAGAACTCTTGATGCCTTCTCCTTGTCCAGTCAGTTCATCTTACCAAATGTAGTAGTTGCTGACTGTCCTCTGGGCCCAGCTTACTTAAGTCAACTCTTTATCCCTATAGCCACATGCTTAGCTAGAATGGCTCAGCTATGCTTGCCCTTCTCTGTAGGAAGAAAAAAAGAAAAAAATCACTGTTTTGGAAATTGGATACATTTTCAGCAAAAGCATTTGGAAAAAAGAACCAATGTCTCTTCTTGGGCAGAGCAACTAAGAAAAATGCAATACAATTCACTTGCTCTCAGCACCTTCATATATGTAAACCAAATAGGTGGTAATATAGATGTTAAACAGTGTATACATGATGCTTAAAATCTGTAACTTCACCAGGTCTGTAGCAGCTCTCTTCGCTCCCATGTACTTTGAAGTACATGGACTTCCTAGTCCCAGTTTTTCAGTGGGGCCATAATGCTGCCAGGTGTTTTATTTATCCACTGAGCAGTAGTTTAAATTATTATTTTAGGATCATTTTACTACACAGCTTTTGTCCATTTTCCAATTTTAATAGCAAATTTTTGTTCAGTGCCCCGCACACCAAGTGGTCTGAATGGGAGTTTAAGGTACCTTTTGTAAATACTAACAAAGCAATGAAAATTAACGAACCATAAAATACAGGAAATTAACTTCTCATCGCATCATCAATTTATCTACCCACCTAAATGAGTTTAAAATACCAGCTTCAAGCAGTCTGATGTTCTAGGGACACTCAGCTGCCACTTCATTTATAGTCTGTTTCCTTAGCAACGCTATAATCCATCTGGCTGCAGAAAGCTAAATTCCCAAACCATATCCTCCTGTACACCGGAAATAGGTTCAAAAACATTTATATTTTAAACAGCATACAGTCATCGTGATTAGTGAGTGTATAAATGAATCTGGGAAGGCAATAATCTCCTTAACACACACACACACACACACAAACCATCCCTGCTCTAGCTTGAAGAAGTGATTCACATACAGAGAATGACACAGTCTTTTCAACTTCTAGGTGTTACGTACAACAGCATCTCTTTCCTGACGCTGCGTCCTAAGCAAAGCAACTCAAGACTTAAGTCCTGACTCCGAGGGGAAGAGATCTTTTATTCACCCTTCCATCAAGAGTTTCAGAAATGAAAATGTTTCCACCATGCCCAGCTGAAGGATCCTTCAGAACTACTCAAGGTCGATCTGTTCTCTGAAGACCTTTCTAAGAGAAATAATAGCACTGCATCCCAGGTCTTTCAAATTAACGGCTAAAAAATCCTGATCAAAGTTAACCACATTACAGAGCAGAGGCACTTGTCTTAAAAATACTTACTCTTTAGATTTTTGTATCTAAAACTGTAAATATCACCTGTATAAACTAAAATAAAAATCCAGTCCCCCAAAGCAATGTTTATACATCATTAAGAACACAAAATCAGAAATTCAAAATATTCAGGAAAGCCAATTCAGAAACTGGAGAGTAACTAGCAATGGCCCGACGTGGCAGCCACGCTAAGGTGGAACTGTGTGACATCAGGCCTTTCACCACCAGGGATGAATGGATACAACTTAAAATGGCAGAAAGCATCTTAACCACAAACCATTTTGCCTGAATTTGGAAACTGCTACCTGACAAAGGAAATTAATCTCTTATCTAACAGGCAAATTAATCAGTTATGGAGAGTGGAACAATCTCCACACTGCCTACATGCCACAAAGTTCCATCAACAGGAAGCCAGGATTAAATCCGCCAAACGATTCTGCCATGCAGTCAATCATTTCAGTGACAAACCTGCACAGCTTTGCCTGACTCTACTGTAAAGCGGTGGCATAGAAGTCCATACTGCCTGACTTGCTGACAGCATCTGAAAAGAGGTTTGAGCTTTCATAAATCAGGAGTATCCTCAGGCAAGGAGCTGAACAATGTTTCTCACTGTTTGACTAGCATCCCTCTAGGAAGTAGTGAACACAGTAGCACCTACTGTAGACACCTGATGCTTCCCTCAAACAAGTCCCATCTGACTGTCGACTACAGCCAACATTTCTCAGAGGCTTTGGAGATGGTTGGTTCCAAGAAAGAAGCAAGCTGACTATCAGTCAGAAGTAACAACAGTTCTTCATGTCATCTCCCCAGTGAAGAAAGAAATGGGTCAAATTCACAAATACTAGCCTAAAATCACTTCTATGTCCAATCTTACGTATATTGGCATGATCACAGCAAGTTCGAAAGAAACAGGCTATATACTGATTACATACATTTTGGAAAAAAATTTCAAAGAATGAGTTTAATCTTTTTCATGATGTAGACAACAGCTCTTTGAAATACTTAATAGCGTTGCAGTCCCAGACTGGCCAAGGAGCCAACTAGGTAAGCCTTTTGGCAATGTCTGGCAAGTTTAGTAAGCGCTCATCAATGTGAAGCCCAAACTTAAGACCTTAAAAAAAGTCTGTTTCCTTGTTATCATTTTGGTTTCACACACTCGCTCTCTTCCTACTAGGGCTAAGACCGATCTCTCCTCATTTCAACACAGCTCTGAAGTAATCACATAAGCTTACTCAGCAGTTAGATACAACACACATTTCTGGAAAGCAAATTCATCTACACTGTTTCAGACACCTATCTTAATTACCTTGTTTCTTAACCGTACTGTATATGAACTGCACACCTCTGTGTACCTACAGTGGTCTGCATACTGCCTGAACAACCCATTCAGATGTAGGCTTCTCTATGAAGAGCTGCATAATGCTTAATAGGGATGTTCCACAACTCTGTACTTTCAGAAAACTGCAGGAACTGTCCTATTAACAGCTGACACCAGCCAACCCCAGGAGCAATTGTCTAGCCCCTGCCTCTTCCTGGAGTTAGGATGCTGGGATCCTCCATGTGCTCTGGAACTTGTCAGGAGTCCAGGAAACACCACAATGGGACTGAGATCATCCATCTTCCTCATCGTTCTCAAAGTGGGAAATCATGGAAGTTAGTGAAGTAACTTATCAGTCCCTGAGACAATGCCTATTCTGTATTCATATATATTGTCATCAAGAAATAAAGAATCTGACAAATTATTCAAATAGCTGCATATCCAGGAACTGAGAAAGACCTTGGGAAAACAGAGAGAGTATACAGGGGCTATTACAGTTTTAGCCTTGCTGTTAATAACTCAAAGCCTATCACCATATTGTCAGTACACCAGGGAGATGCTTTTTCAAGTCTAGCATTTGTGGTGGCCTTGAAAACACACTTTTAATCCAGTTCATTTGGATCTAGCAGCTTACCAGGAGAAGTGCTATCATCTGAGATTTCATGCTTTGATTTGGTGTTTGCAGAAAAGATGAATGCAGTTGGATCTTGCCTTCTTATCAAAATGAAGGGAATGGGAAGAGAAAAGGCTCTCAAGTTAGCAAACACACTCACCCTCCTCTCTATCCTCATAATACGTGCGACAGAAGCAAATTTGATGGCAGATGCAGATGTCCCAATACCAGTAAGGCATAGTACAACCTCTCCCTGTTATAGATACTCTGAACACGGCTCTATGAGTCAGTATTAAATATTGCCAAATTTCTTTCAAATGTCACCTCCTTATCATAAATGACACACTTGGAGCCTGAGCAGACATGCTGAATGAATTCAGTAGCGTGAAGGATGGAATTAGCTTCTCAGTTCTACCAACTCATGAACCTTTCAAATCAGAAGTAAGGCAAGCGGTGGGAGGCCCCACTGCTACTCAGCTGATTCTGATCCAAAAATAAACAGGTAGTTCCTCTCGTGGCCACACACAAACTTTCCCAGAGTATTCAATCCAAGCATACCATAGTCTGGGGTACCAGCGTGCAGGTGTGCATTTTTGAGAGAATGGAAGTGCAAACATAACACATACTCCTTGAACATTTCATGGCATGCCTTTGGCTAGATGTAGGAAGTTTGGATTTTGGGTTGGAGATTTTTTACTTTGTTTCTTGATATCATTTTGTTGCTGTGACAATGCACAGGAAATCTAGATACAAATACAATTTGAAAGCATTATCTATACTGTGGAGTTTATACATGAAAAACATATACACATACAGTTAGTGATATAGCAATTGAAGTATCATTAATACATTATGTGCATACATTTCTAAACACATCCACAAACACCATGTAGGACTCCAGAAAAACGTCTAAAGAACATTCAGAAGTGACAACTGACAGAAGAGCCTAAATCAAAATGATCAAGTAATAAAAGGCTTGTTGGAGTATTATCTACTGAAGGCAAGAACTTAATCAACATATAATATCATGTCTTTTCAAATTACTTTTCAAGTCTTTGACAAAAAAAAGTTGTCTCTCTCACAAAATGTCATACTCTTTTCTATCATTATACACAATGAACCTTGTACAATCCTTTGAAAGGGATAATTTTGTGAATTACACTACTGATGCAGAAAACATGTAGCAATAACCGTTTCTATGTAGTATCAGGTTTTGAAGCTTTAAGACAGCTTGAGAAAGACAGAATTATTATTTCACAATTTGCATTACAAATACATGCTGCTTCTCCCGTTCTGCTGCAGTTTTCTCCCTTCTGCTCAAAGCAACCGAAACTGGATACCTGTGAGCTTTTTTCCTCTCATTTTTTCCCTTTTTCCTGTTTTTAAAATGAGGCAATAGCTTGCACAAGACTGAGGTAATGGAGACAATGTCCTGAAGAAACGAGATATTCTAGGGATGAACACCACAACAGAAGAAACACACACTGAAATTAATAATCAAGCATTCAGAATGGGTAGTAAATAAGGCATATGACCATATATTGAATAATGATGATAAAGCATTGCAGAAATGCTCACTAAGGATTAACCTTGCTCAAACATAGCTGTCCTAAAAGCTGGACAGCAAGGCTAGAAGAACCACTGAGATTCTCATGACACAAAGCAGAGAGATACTGAGCAAGTAATTTAGCCATAGGTGGGATAAACTGCTTTTCAGATAAGCTTATTTTTCTCCCCATTGACTGTGCCTGGAAGGGTAGTTGAGACTACCTCAAGAGTCACCATAGTCCTCTGCAGATTACTTCCAACAGATCCCTGAAAGGTAGCCTATTGTCAGTGGGTTTAAATTTGCTATGCAGGGGTCCATACACCTAATGAGGTTCCAAAAAAAAATAAAATCAAAATAAAAATCACAGGACAAGATAGCTAGCTTTCAGAAGCACAAACTGAAGACTCAGATTTACCTCTTAAACCACCAGCATCCATTCACTGCAGATAATGAGGCAGGCCCCTGCTGGAAAATACAATCCATGATTACGTGGAAGAAAGAAAGAAGAAATTTCAAAACACCTCACCTGTTTCAAAAAGCAAGACTAACAAAAGATTTTTATTTTGCCTATTTTATTTTTTTTTAAAGTAATTCAACTGCTTTGATAAGCATGCTACTGAATTAGGCCTGCTAGACTGGCTCATTTTTTTTTTAAATGTTTGGCAAAAGTTATATATATTCCTGACTGAAAGTGTGTTATTAAGCATCTGAAAAAAGTCTTTTTTAATGATTCTTCTTGGAGGCTCACAGCAAAGGATGAGGGACCATGCACACTATCTACAGTATTGGTAACTTCAATTAGGCCTTGGGGGAAAAAAAATAGATCATAGCAAGAGTGGTCAAACACTGGAAAAGGGTATGCTCGGAGGCTGCAGAATCTCCATCCTTGGGGATACTCAAAACTTGGACATGAGCCTCATCTAACTTTCAGTTTGGCTCTGTGCTAAGCAGACTGTTGGCCTGTGCAACCCCCTGAGGTCTCTACCAGACTCAATTATTCTGTAGTTTTATGCTCCATCCTCAGCCCACTTAAGCTGTAACAGCAATTCTTCCTTCCCCATGGCCTGTTAAATCTGAGTATTGCATCTGAAAGCTTTTTTCCCCCTTTGCTTTCCTGCCTTGATCTGCTTGGCTAGCTGACCTGACCCGTGCAACTTGAGGGCTACAAGCTACATAAGGGTAAAAATTCTAACTGGCCAAACTAAAGTGACTAGCAACTAAAAATTATATATGCAATCAACCAAAAGAAGGATATAGCAGAAAAGTGCAAGAAGCAACTGGGCAACAAGATGTCCCAGAAGAAACAGGTCAGTAAGAGTAAAATATTGCAGGGAAAACCACAGCAAAGTCACCAGACAGCATTGCCATGTAGACAACAGAATGGAAACTAAGGCCCAAAGTTTCACCATCCTCCTTACATCATCTACTTTGTACTATATAAAAATTATGACATAAGTAATATGGGTCATTTCATAATCCATGTATAAAGCATGCTATTTCCCTTCACTGTCAATCCACATATGAATCATGTCCTACTGTTACAGCTCAGATAGTTACAGCCTGAACTGTCATTGAGAGGTTTTAACTCTCCTAAGGACATAGGAAGCAACAAAGACATCCTAGGGAAAAAAACCAATCAACCAAAACAAAAACTTTCAAGATTTGAAAGTCAAGCTCTAAAGACTTGGGAAGTAAGTTACAGAACTGTAATTAACACTATGACATAGGTTTTACCTAGATAACTAAATACTGCTTATCCACACACAATCCAGCTTCCTTGAGAAGGCTCAGTGCTCATGAAGGCTAAGAACTGTTCAAAACCTTGCTTTCTCCACAATTCTTATGTGCCACCCCATCATGTTTAATCAAGACAACTCAAATCTTGCTTTAGTAACTGCAAGGAGGAGAAAATCAAGGAAGAGATGCAAAAATCCTAACTGTCCAGTAATTTTAGCTACCCGATTTGAAACGCTAAGTACTCTGAAGACAATCAGATCCTAGACAGTATAAACCACAGCTCCCGCAGGCTGCATGACCACCACTGCAAAAGCTTTAAATTTCCAAGCACTTCTGTGCTTATGTGGTCTTAACAATATTCTTTTAAGCACAGCTTGTGTATAATATACGTCTCGATTGAGGTAAATTAGGTTACAGTTATGCAAGAGATTTCTCTAAGTGCCATTCAAACCAGTGGTAGTCCTCAAACAACTTCAACACGTGCCCAAGTGAATCAATGCCTTACTGAATCAGTGCTTTTACATCGAGCGCAAGAAAAGACTAGCTCACCTCTCTCCTGAAGCACACCTTGACAAGTCTGTATGCCAGCATTTGTAATTTTATGAGGTCTCGTTCAAATGCAGTCGACAAGAATTTCACTCAGACAAGCTGCCTGACGTAAAGCATTTACCAAGTCCCGACACAAAAATAAGGTTTAGTTTATTATCTGTTATCTTCAACTAGAAAGGAGGCGTCTAAACAGCTTTCTTACTGAAGTTCAAACTGCTCTCCTAGCTAGGTTAGCAAAATAACAGCTGCCAGCAAAGACAGAGAAAAATATACACTGTTCTATTAACACATTTTATGTCTATCAGAAGCAGTGTGACCTGACAGAGCCGAGATTCCACAAGTAAGATTCCTTAGGTAGTTACACTTCTGCTTGCCTCACTTTCTTCATTTGAAGCAATCCTTTAGAATTGCTTTGAAATTTATGTATGAAACTATTATGTGAGATTAACCCAAAAAGCAAGCACAGCGTAAACCACACTCACTGCTTCCTTATTGAGCCAAACAGCGAGATACTGCAAAAGTATGAACTAAAACACACGCTTACAGAATATTATGGAGCACACAGGCTTTGTCCATAATTTTGGTTAAAAAAAAGGACAGCAAGCCTGGTGAGAGTCCACAGTGATTTATTTTAAACATCTAGTCTAATATTTTAACAGGCTAGCAATATCTTCAGGCACTGAGAAGTAAATAATCTTCAGAGTAGTAAAAATCCAAACCAAAACTTGCTCTGCCCAACTTGCTACTTATAGAAAAATAATCAGGAAAGAGACAAACCAGAAGAACACATGCCATGGGTGCATCTGCATCTGGTCATCATGATTGCCTGTTCAGGACATGCACTGTTCTGGGAGTACTCTCCCAAACACGCAGCACAAGTCATGTAAGCCCCTCCCTAGTTCTGCTTACCTTTCTCTCAGGGGCAAGTGGGAAAACCACCAAGCCTTCAGCTACTGCTCCTCCTGCTCACTTGCACAAGAGAAGAAAGCAGCCCTGACAGTTCTAAGTAGCTGACTATGAAAAGCAGCATTTTATTGTCCCCAAGACCCTCAATGCAAGGAAATTAGATCACTGTGATTGAGCACAGTGTTAAGAGAAGCAAGAGAGGCTACTTACAGTGTTACTGATAGACTATGTCCACACTAGTAAATCACACGATGCCAGGAACCATTCCCAGGAAAAGGAACTCAGTCACACAGACTGCTGAACTGGTACAGATTGGTGCAGCATCCTTCTAACCCAGGCAAGCCACAGCTCTCCCATGCATTTCTGGGGCATGATTTTGGATTAATCACTGGCCAGGAGCCAGACCTAACCAGTAGCTTGTATTCAGCTATCCCATTCTAGAAGGCCAGAGAGTTTAGCAGTGTTGGTAAGGACTAATCAGTGTCAGTTGGCCTCAGGACCAAAGTGAACATCCTTATATACATTTAATTAGCTGGTAGAGAAGCAGTCATAGCCTCGTCAGGCTTTGTCTGCCATTATTCTTACTGGAAGACCTTAAAAGTAGCACATGCAATTAAGTATATGAGCATAACCTGTCCAGCACCACCACACAAAAGTAATCTACACACTGCAGTATACAAGAAGTAAATCAGAAATGGGTAGAGCTCATCTTGGCTTCTTCCTGTTTCCTCTGAGCAGACAGAATTGCATATCATCTACTAACATCCACAGTCTCATTTATTTTCTCAGTTTGAAAAAGAAAAAGTTCTATACATTTAACATGCGCTCTTACAGTGAGGCCCCTCACTAATAAATGAGTCATGCAAAATAGTGTAAGAAAATGAGTCTCTGAGGGCTGATCATTTGCTAGTAAACATTTCAAATGGAAGTTTTTCAGAAATTCTTACTCTTCTAATTTCTAGTCATTACCAAATCTGCTACTGTAGACTAAAAAAAAAAAAACCAATTACTAGTGAATCTGTTATCCTGGAAACGTGGCTACAGCAATGCTGGCAAATACATTTTTGCAATAGGTAACTGCAAAAACAACTGTAAACATACATTTGGGAACTGACAATACACAGCTATTCTGTGTTATCAACACCCTTTGAAATCTCCTTAAAACTTCAGGTACCTAGAAATGGTCTACTTAAAACTGTCCCTTTTCATAATCCGATGCCTTTGCTCCAACGTCAGGGCGCAAAAGATGTCCCACAGAAAAAGCCTCGTGCAAAAGCTGTTTGCCACTGTTGAAGTGTTTGTGTTCTCTGTAAGGATAAAGAATTTTAATTCTTGAGCACGAAGCTGACATGCAAAACATATCTAGCTCTTACTATTTTAAGCACATAGATAACCTGTATCTCTATGCAAGTCAAACGTTTTCCAGGAAAAGTGTTTTTACAAGGGTAAAACTTCATCCTGTGCTTTGATATAAATACATATATATTAGCCTGCACTGGATCATCTTTTTTAAAAAATCAAGTATGAAGAAAACCGCGTGGACAACTCAAAAATGACGCCCTCATTTTAACACCACCAATCGCTTTTCATTTTCTGAAGCGGGACACCTCTGGCTCCCGGCGCGACTGCCCGCGTCAGGGGCCACACACCGCACCGGCCACCGGCACAAGAGTTTAGCACAAGCCAGAGCCCGCAGAGCAGGTGGCGGAACGCAGCCGGCCCCCCGCGTCCCGCCTGGGGGAGGAAGGGGAGGGGGCCGCCGGCCCTCCGTGACCTGCGAGGCGGCATCACCTGTAAGGCACCAAAAAGCGAGGCCAACTCATGTGGGCGAAGACAAAGCCGGAAGCGCGGCCCCCGCGCATCGCCTCCGCACCCGGCCCCCACAGCCGCCGGAGAATAGCCCCCCGCAAACGACCCGCGGCTCGACGGGCGGCCGTGCCCAACGCGACTGAGAGCTCCCGCCCGGGACCGGCAGTGCTCCCGCCCCCGGCCCCCGCTCTGCCCAGCCGGGAAGCGCCCACCCGCCGCTTCCCCTCAGCCGCCGCCGTGTCCGCGAGCAGCTGCCCGCCAACGGCTCCGTCGGCTCCGCCCGGAGAGAGCGGGGGCGCCCGGCCGTCCTGGGCCCACGCAGCCTCCTCAGGGCGCGGATCCCCGACCTGGCCTAGCCCACGGACACGGGGCCGGGGGGCGCGGCAGGACCCCTGCGGGTGTCTCCGAGGCTGGAGCGCCCTCCCGGCCGCGGGACCCCGGCCGGAGGAACCGGCATAACCGTGAGGGGCTCTCGGCCGGTCCTCGCTACAACTCTACGCCCTCCTGCTGCCCAGACCACCGCCCCCCTCGGACCCGTAGTCCAGCCCCGCGGAACTGCCGCCGGCGGATCCAGCGCCGGCCGCGGCGCAACGCCGCGCCTCGCCTCGCCTCGCCTCACCTCACGGCGTGGCCGGTGCCCTGCGGAGCCCAGCGCAGCATAAGCCCAGCCCGAGCCCATCCCTCCGGGAAGTTTCCTGCCATCGCAGCGGCCGGGGAAAACAAAAGCTTCAAAGCCGGGAGGAGGAAGAAGGGCAGCGCAAGCAGAAAAGTGAGGGGCATTGCTCGCCCGCCGCACCGACCCCCCCAGAGGGCAGCCCGCGCTCAGCGCTGCCTCCCCATTTACTTCGGCGGCGCCTCTGCTGCACGGGCAGCGCCACGGAACCACCGCACCGAGGAGCAGGGAAAGCTACCCAGCGCCTCCCTCCCCGCTGGCCGGCAGCCTCTCCCCGCGGCCGCCCGTCCCGCTCGCCGCAGCGCCGCCGAGCCCCGCCCCCGCTCGCCCGCCCGTGCTGCGGCTCCGCCTCCCGGGGGCGCGCGCACACTCCGGCCGCAGGCTGCCGCGGGCCTGGCCGCTGCGCGGTGCGGGGTCCTGGGCGCGCGGCTGGGCACTGTTCCGAGCCATTTGCCCCCGCACATGCGGGTGGAGGGGCGGCTTAGGCTGGGGTTTGTCGCTCGGCGCGGTTCCGGTTCGTTTCCCGTCGCCAGGCGTCGAGTAGGTTGTTCCTGTAAAGTTGGAGACGCCTCTTTTAAAGACCCAGGTAACGACGGAGCCGAAACCAGGGTTGACAAACGCAGAGGAGCTGCCAGCCCCCTGCCAGGCAGGGGCACAGGTACCATACGTACTTGGTGGTATTGCAGCCCTTGCGGACCTAAAGAGGCAATGTCTCTTAAGAGTTGTGCCGCCTGGTTTTTGAGTACTAAGGCAAGCCTCTCCTCGTTGCCCAAGCAGCTAGCTCGGTAAGGAGGAAGGTATACCAAAGAGGTAGTGGCAACACTGAGGTCACGCAGTATGTGGTACTGGTAGCCCTAGCAGCTCCAAAACAGGGCGCTGTGACTACTGATCATAGAATCACAGAATGGTCTGGATTGGAAGGGACCCCAAGGATCATAGAATTCCAACCCCCCTGCCACAGGCAGGGCCACCAAACCTGCAGGCCTGGATCTACACAAGGTTGCCCAGGGCCCCATCCAACCAGGCCTTCAACACCTCCAGGGATGGGGCATCCACCACCTCTCTGAGCAGCCTGTTCCAGCCCCTCACCACTCTCTCTGTAAAAAGCTTCCCCCTAATATCTAATCTAAACCTTCTTTCCTTTAGCTTTAATCCATTCCCCCTTGTCCTGCCATTATCTACCCTTTTAAAAAGTTGATTCCACTCCTGTTTGTATGCTCCCTTCAGGTACTGGAAAGCTGCAATGAGGTCCCCCCACAGCCTTCTCTTCTCTAGGCTGAACAATCTCAAGCCAGCTCCTTCTGATGCTGAGAAATAATTTCAGGCCAAAGTCTGCGTAGTTCAGGGTAGCTTACCGTGGGTTTAGCTAGTTGTATTACTTTAATAATTAAAATTATTTTATTTGGTGAGACTCGCTGTATCATATTAAGCAGGTTTACAGATATGTAAATCGATATGAAAACCCTATATTGCATTACTGAGCTTGATGTCTGGACCAGGAAGAGCCTTTCACAATCCCTTTTTCTATTCAAACTGCATTTACCTGATTACCGGCTAACAGATCTCTACATCAGACCACAGCTGCTCAAAGTGAACTCAGAACATGAGAGAGGAGAAAAAGGAAGGTTCTCGTTCCCTAAATGGATCTCTTAAGCACGAAGCTGATGGGATGGCAGCAGAATGTTAGCACTGACACTGCTTTGACTTTTGAGAAGTACAACTCTCGACTGAGTTCAGCTTGCCGCGCACCCGCAAGGTTATGGTTGAGAAACACAGGGCAAATCCAATCCAATCAGGAAGCAATTCTTTCTGGCTGCTTTAAAAATTCTTGACCTAGTAAAATTATTTCTTTATTCTTACAAGTTCTTTAACAAGTGTGAGCACTTTCGAGCTGTGAATTCCCATCAGAGGAAAACAGCTGTTAAGTTTTACTGCTCACTTTGAGCATAGAAAGTAAAAAGGAAAAAGTGGGCTCTATTTACTGGGATGCACCTTCAACTCCTCCCGTCTGAAATAAGCATAACTAACCAGTGAGAAACTGCCCCACTGGGGCCTCTGATTTGTTCTGCTGTGGTTGGCTAAAGTCTTTAAAGGCTTTTTCTAGCATAGGGGAGAGATGATGTATTGATTCAATTTGAAAATCCTCAGATATTATCACTGCACTCCATCTTGTGGAAGAGGCAACAACACATTTAAAAAAAAAAAACAAAACCAAAAAACCACTACAGGATTATTTTAGTAATTAAATCTAACAATGCCTGGTTCTTACTGCCAAAGCGAAGACCTGCAAACAGCAGTGGATAGAAGTAGTTTTGCAATCTACCTAATTATACCCAGTGGATTTGTGTATATGCCCCTTGGTTTTAGGCACAAGCTTCACATCCCCTTCATTTTGGAAAGGAGCTTTAGGAAAGCATTCAAAGAGTGTAGTTTCAAGAAAAACCAAAGTAGAAAGGCACCTGCTTTCTAGGTGAGGCTGCCACGGAGCATCCCAGACTTGATAGAGTTGTTGTAAAGCTGACAAAGCAGCTAGGTTGAGCATGGATGGTGAGCTCTGGGGATACGTGGCTGGAGAAAAGACTCTGCTAAGCAAGATTGCTCTGTAGGGAACTGACTGCCTTGGTTTTGCTTGTGTTTTTTCCTTACCCCTAGAATAAGTACAATAATCTAGCTGTACTTGGGATGCTCTGTTGAGGATCACGCTCTGTGTCACAAAGAAACCCAACCCAAAACCCCAAATGATGAGGTTCTCTCTGCCCTCCTGAAACTGCCTTTAGTGGCTTGTGACCTGTTTCACCTTGATGTTCAGTGCTGCTTTGGGCAACTGGAGTAGGTATTGAGGCAACAACTATGACCCATAGCAAAGGCATATTCATTCATATTTGTGTCTGGCCAGGTGCAGAGAAAATTGAGCAACTTACCTGGATTCACAGCTATAGAAAGGTTAACCTTATAATAGTTGCCCTAGGACAAACTTGAAAAGAAAGCCATTTAACCTTAATGAATAACTTAAAATACAAAGGGTTAGTTATTCCAACTGTTCCTTGGATGGAAGAAAAAAGGTTTTATTGAAAAAAGACTGCAGAAAAGCTCAGTCATTCAGACCCAAAAAAGCAGGGTAAAACAGGTCTTTGGCAGGAAGAAGTTAGGAGAAAATTCTATTGTACAAATGACAATCCTCTGAATTACATCACCCCAGAAGCAGGTTCCACAAGTATGCTAAATTCAATTAGCAGACATGTTTGGGTTTTTTCTAGAGCTCCCCTTCTCTTGCAGAAGCAGTTGTGTACATGCCTCTCCCGTTGATGTAGCCTGGAACAGCAGTGCTGAATGAACCACTCAGCTTTTTTGTTTCATTTACCAGGTTTGGACAACACAGTGGTCAACTTGCTTTACTGCTTCAAACTGTGCTGAGTCCAGCAAGGTAAAATTAATCTGGCTTGAGTATGCCTTAATGCAAACAAGGCCTTGAAGGTAGAGCATCTCTTTCTGTCTATTGTTACAACATTCATTCCAAAGAGAATACTAAGGGCAGGGAATCTTTGTTGATGGCAGTATTTGTTAGCCTTTTCCAGACTCCTTGGTCATTTTCTTAGAGCAATGACTCATCACTTTATGACTGCACTGATTACATTAAATTGTTATTATTAGTAGTATTGTTACAATATAACTAACACAATGCTTATGCTAATTCACTTTGTGTGCAACTGTAGGAGTTCTTGAAACAGACATCAGTTGAGAGCATCCCACATGAGCATTTCAGCATTATTTAGACTTTTCCTGATTATTCTATTCATATTTATGATATGTAACACTCTTCAGTGACAATTTTCAATGTAGTATGTGAAAACTCAGAGCAAATGGTCAGACCTTTCTGTGAAACCAGTATTGTTTGAAGGGAAATCAGTATGTAAAATGATTGCTTTTCAGGTTTTACTACAACTAAGCCTCACAGGTTCTTTCTTTCTTACAGAACAGGCCAAAGAGTAATGTTGGGGTGGAGGCAGCAGGGAAGACTTCCCCAAAGGGAAAAGACTGCTGTTTCAAAACATGGAACATGGATGATAAAATGATGTGGTTAAAATCTCTCAAAGTCTGAATAAAATCTATGTTTGCGCTTATTTTATTAAGCAGTTTCTTGTATGCAGCCCCAAAAGAGTCCTGATTTTTAGGGTTACCTCTGAACTTTGCCCAAAAGACTTCAAATTTGCTTTCTGGTACTTCCAACATTAAAAAAAAATAATAAATCTCACTTTATCATCCTTTTTACCTGTTAAGGTTTTTTGGGGTTGGTTTTTTTTTTTGGTAATAGAATGATTTTGAAGTCTTGACAAAACAGTGTAGTTTAAAAATGAAGTGCCAGTACCAAGGACTGACCTTGGTGGGGTTATTCAGGTGCTTGGAGTTAACACAAGGATTTTGTTCTGCCCATAGGTAGAATGCAAAGAAGCTCACCACAGTAACTGGAGTAAGTGAAGAAAGACTGGGTGAGTAACGATTATCATGAAAAAACAGACTGCTACTTTGAAATGAAATTTGTGACATTTATCTGAGAATTTATGCAGAAAGCTTGTGAACTGAACTGAGTTTGAAATGAAAATGCTTTCACACTTTTCTCTAGAAAAATGAGGTCCTCTAGAGCTGCTTTTGCAGTGCAGCAAATACCAACCAGTCATTTCTTCACAGCTTTAGTATTTTGTTTTCTATGCTGGTTTTATTCTGTGAAGAGAGAGAAAGAAAGCATTTGAGCAAAAGATGTGTCATTGCCATGTAAATGTAAGATTGTTTATTATGTAATCTTGGCTATTGCCATACTTTTAGTACCTCTTGTCTTTTGTCCATCTGACTGCTGCTGAAGTCATTCTTCCTTTATTTCTCATAGCAAAAATAAAAATGTGGTCAACAGACCCTATAAATTAACCTCCTCTCAAAGGCCATCTACTGCTTCAGTTGCTACCATTTGTCTTTGAAGCAAGATAAACCACATTTCTATTGCATCTCTGCACCATCCTCATTCCCATGAGAAAAATGTCACTTATTCCTGAAAGAGAGCATTAGAGTAAGGAAGGCAAACTATTTACAATTGGGAGTTACCTGTGTTGGAATCCCCTTCTCTGAGTTGGTTCAGCAAAGAATTAACGTGAAATAGTTTAAAACAAAATTTTTAGTTCATTGGATTTAATAAGAACATAAATGATTTACTGTGGTGTTGCACATATTTTTCAGTTCTCTCTTTAAAAAAAATGCTACCCTATTTTAATTACACATGGGATTAGCTAATTTTTCAAATTTGTTTCAAGTTCCCTTTGTCCTAAATATGCCTAACCATTTTTAGAACAGCACTTGTAACTTGTTCACCTGTGGAGGCTTTAGCGACTCATACTCTTCAGAGCAAAAGAAGGCGTCTAAGAGCACAGGAAACACCTTGCTGGCTTGAACTGGGGATCCTTTAATTGTCTGACAGTGGCAAAAGACCCTGGTGCCCACCAGGTGCATCAAGCAAGGCAGGCTGCAGTGTCTCCTCCAGAAATTCTCACTGAAGTTCTAGCTGCGCTTTTTCCTCTCAACTTTATTTATACCTTCCCTAACCAAGGCCTGTCAGAGCTGCAGGACTTCCTCACCAACCTCTTCCAGGCCCTGTTCGTGCTGGTTATTCATGTCACCAGAAGAAGGAAGCTTGATGCAGGATCCTGGTGACTGTGGGACTATGTGTCCATTCCATCATCCTGTCGCATCTGCAGGCAGAGCACCACCAGGCAGCATCTATCTGTTCCTTGGCTAGCTTTTAAGAAGTTTGGGTAATGTCATGCTTCATGCCCTCTCTATTTTTAATCCTGCAACTCTTCACTTTCATTTGTTCATTGCTGCTCATTTTTTCCTCCTTGTTTTTGTTTTTACCTTTAGTTTTACCTAGGGGTTTTGGTAATACGTACCTAAACAGAACAGCAACAGAAAGAGAAATGATTTACAGAGTGCAAACAAGCTTAGACACTTTTTCAGGCCCTTTTCCTTGTACTCCACTGGCTTCCATGGCTACTAGAAAGGTAAATGCTTGCCTCCTTTAACTACCTATTTTTGGACCTATGGTACATGAACTTGTCCAATTCCTGTTTGAACCCACTGTTGGGATTTGCTTCCATAACCTCGCTTGGCAGCAAGTTTAGAAATTTGTGGCAGAGAAACCTTACCACTCTCCCTGTAAAAAACTTCCCCCTAATATCTAATGTAAACCTTCCCTCCTTTAGCTTTAATCCATTCCCCCTTGTCCTGCCATTGTCTACCCTTTTAAAAAGTTGATTCCCCTCCTGTTTGTAGGCTCCCTTCAGGTACTGGAAGGCTGCAGTAAGGTCTCCCTGGAGGCCTTGCCTTCTGCAGGCTGAACAAGCCCAAGTCTCTCAGCCTGTCTTCACAGAAGAGGTGCTCCAGCTCCCTCATCACCTTTGTAGCCCTCCTGTGAACTCACTCCAACAGGTCCCAGACTTGCTCCAACACGTCCACATGGTTCCATATCAATCTTTTCAGCCATCTTCATGATTTTGTAAACCATGAACAAGTCTCACCACAGCACTCTCCCAATTGAAAAGTCTCCTTTTTAATTTTTTTTTCAGTCTGATCTCATAGGGACCTGCTCCCTTCAATCCCTTTAATAGTTTCAGTCCCTAACTCTACCATGTACTGTTCCAGGTATCAAGACCAGGCAGAGTTGAGGCAAAGTGATGTTCTCTCACTACCATTTTAGATGTTACCAAGCACCTTTCTTGTCTTTTGTTTGAATGGTGTTACAGATTGACTCGGTGATTTCAGAGAGCTTCAGTCTCAATAACATTTCTGCATTGTATCTGGTTGTTAGATCTGGCAATACCATACGACAATCCACGTGCCTCAGAGAAAGCCAACTCAGCCTATTAAATAGTGTTACTAATTTTTTAGAAGTGGTTCAGAATTCAGGCATCAATCATAATATTAGAAACAACTTTATATAGAGCAATCAGGAGAAATATCCTTCAGTAAACATGATTTGAAATTGAAAAATTTTTTCCAAGTTTCTGAATTCTGAACAGCTGGTTCAGAACTCAGAATTTCATCCTGAATCCCACAAAGGATTACTTTTACAAGTTCTTGTACAATGTATGTATATGTCTGTTGGTCCTAGTGTTGTAGGTCTTCCACAGAAACAGCTCAACTTTGAATTAAGTGGAATTCTTTCTTAAATAAGATCAAGCATATCTCCAGTATGAGGTAGATGAGGTGAAAATGCTGTAGGTATAGATCCTAGATAGCGAGGCAGCAAAAAGAGCAGATTGGAATTACCTTTGGAGCAGTACACGAGTCCTGCAATAGAAAAGTCAGCTTCTTCCTTTGTGGCTGTTGATCTCCATGCTGAGAAGATAAGGAGGAGGGGAATGGGTGCTCCTTACTCATCACTGCAATCTTTGTAGGTTTTTATTTCTTTCCTTAATTTCATTTCTACTTTTTAGATGCACAGATGCCAAAAGTGAATGATTAGGAGGTTCTTACCAGAAACTTTAAGACATTGAGCTAATTTTTTGTCTACGTGTGCACATACCCCTTATGTGATGCACCCTTTGATTTCAAGGCCTTGCACTAAAGTTCAGTGAAAGAGACAAAAAATTTTTTCTCATCCATTTTATTTAGAGAAGTAGTGGCTTTCCAGTGATCAGACATTTTGCATGTTACATTTTGCTCGGCACATTAGTTCTTGTCTATTCAGTATCCAAATGAGACAGTAATGCAGGATACCTGTAAAGGCAACTGCACAAAGAGACAGCAAGCTATTTTTTTACAAAGCTCTTCACTGGTTTGGTTTTGTATTTTAAAAAATCCAGACATTTAAAATCCATTTTCTAGCGAAGAAAAGGTGCAACCTGTTGGGTTTGTATGGGGAAGAGTTGTAAAATACCCATTTAAAAATGAATAATTTGACAGTATTCTATTCTTACGGATGTTACTTACTGGAGAGAAAAGGATTGTTAATGAGAAAGCTCTGTGTCCCTTTAAAGCAACTCAGTGTTACTAAAAGTAAACATGTTTGAAGAATCAACCTTTTGCTAATGATCAGCATACTTCTTTCCTTTTTTGTCTTCAAGTAGACCAGCTGACGCCAGCTCTGAGGGGATTTTATTCTTTTTTTGTGCAGGGAGGAGGTGGTTACAGCAAGGATGTATTTTAAGCCACAAACTTGGAAAAATAAAACTATCATTTTTTCAATTTCAAATCATGTTTACTGAAGGATATTTCTCCCGATTGCTCTGTATAAAGTCCTTTCTAATATTATGATTGATGCCTATAAATACACAGGCAGTGAGATGGCAATCACCAAGAAGGGAGAAGAGCTATGAATAAATTTGGTCTTGAAATATAGAACATTTCTAATCATCAGAAGGATCGGGTTCTGGAACAGCTTTTCAGCAGAAGTCACAGTGGGGTGAACTCTTTTCAGAACAAAGATGACATCTGTGATTTCTAGTTCTGCCAATTTAATCAGAAGGATGTAAGACAACCTGGAGTCTGTCTGTCTTGAGCAGAACAGCCAAAAAAAGACCCTGAATTGTAGCCTGAGCATCCTGCTGTCTATGTGGAGACATAGCTGCAGCTCTTTCTCAGGGGTTAAAAGGATAAAATCCACATCCGCTCTGCCACACCTTGCCTGTGCAGGGAGTGTGTTCTTGCTGAGCTGTGGAGTTGTGTTAACTAACTTCCATGGAAGCATCTGTGGAAGTTTTAGACATGACTGCTTTTGTGCTGGAGGGCACTGTCATCGGAGCTGAGCTGGCAGAGAGGCTGGTACAAGTGTTTCTTATTTGCTTCAGCAAAAGGTCAGCCCAGATTAGCTCAAAATATGTTAAGCAATACCTTAAACGACACCAGCTGACTTTGTGCAGAAGTAGATTAGGAGTGCCCACAGAGTCTGTTCCACAAGCTGAACTCCAGAGGCCAGTGAACCCTGAAAGGATGGCAACAGCTTCTGCCATTTCTGTGGTGAGTATCTGACACAGTCCAGTCAGTAGCTGTATCTATGCAACCAGTTATTTCTGCTGTATCCCGAGTGATAGTCTCTGTGCAGTGAGGACCCTTGAAATACTAAGTTCACAACATTTCTGGACAGGTTGAAAACACTTTGCTTCCAGATTTATGTGTTCTTGGATGTTTTCCCATTGCACACTGAGAAATGCCTGACAGATGGCAGGAAAAAACAACATACAATACGGCGTTGGGGGTCCAACTCAAAAACTGCTGTGCTTCCTTTTACACCACCCTGAGGCCCACTTCTTCTTGACATTTTGGATGCCACTGTACCATACTGCTGGTCCTTGCAAGTGCTGAAATGTTGGTGGAGGGGTGTTTGACACCTTGACCGATGAATGTCTCATGGCTGGCGAGTCAACCACAAAGCTACCACGCAGCTTTAGCATGGCACTTGTGTTGGCATGTTTTAGCCCAGCATATTCTTAAGTGTGATCAGGAGATGCATACAGGCCCAGCATAAGAAACGGGCCGTGTACCAAGTGATTACCTCTGTTTTCCAGTGGTCAACGACTTACGGGCTTCTGAAATGACTTGTTCTTCCTTGATGTTACAGCCTGGCTGCTGTGTTTAACTGCTACGTGTGAACTTTCACTTTGTTGTTGTTGGGTTTTGTTTTTTACTACTGTTTTTAATCCACGTATACTTTTGATCCTCCATAACATCTCATGGCAATATGAGTTCCACAGTTTAAATACACATTAAAAGGACTGTCTTGCAGGACTGACTATGCACGGAAGCTACATGTTCCTCAAAGGCTGTTTGCCATTTTAGTGCCCTCATTGCAAAGTTCCAGCCTACAGGGACACATACGGGAGCTAGAAATGGAAAAGATCCATTATATCATAGTGTTAGCTCCAGCCTTAATAGAAAATGTTTCAGTCACAGCTTGACATGATAACATCAGTGTACTTAAGAGATACAGCAGGTCTCAGAACAGTCTGCAGGGTGCGAAAGCAAAATGACTTACACAGCCTCCAGGGTGGTTTTTTTCCTTAACAGAAGGAGAAGGGTAGGATTCGCGTTAGCACTACTGTGAACAACTCTTTTAGAATAGTGGGCATTTTCGAGCAGGCCTGCCATTTTCCAGACAATGGCAGTTCTGGAGGTATTTCCTTGCCTTCAACGGTTGCTAGACTAATGCCGTGTGCATTTTTTTGTGTACACATTACAGAGATTACATTTATATATTTCTAAATCACAGTTCATAAGTATTTTCATGGGGAATACTGTTGGTTTTCAGTATCATAAATGTTGGTTAAAGAAGAGGCATTAAATGGTTGAAAGCTTACCGCAGACCATCAGTTTAGAAGTAGAACTCTCTCTTGAACCACGAAGATAGTAAATCACTGGGATGATTTTCTAAGGATTATGCAGGATTACCTCTCACTTGAAATTGTTGGGTCAATAGAGGTTTTGGTTTTTTTTTTCCCCTAAAGCTTGTTTTCTGTTTCAAAGAAGTAGGAATTTAGGGAAGCATTACATCACTGTATTTAGATCACATTGGATCATCACAGTGGTAATGTTTAAGATTATATAACTCATGAAAACAAGAATAAAAGAAGAACTTAGAATACCCGTAACTACTGAAAGACATAGTTTTCCTCTGGAATAATTCAAAGGAAATAAAAATCAGTTAGTTTCAATAACTTCTTCGGTAATCTAGTGAGAGCTTTTCCTATTGATATGATACTTTTGTTTAGTGGTAATGCTTTAACTTAATGGTATACAGATGGTGTATACCATTGTATACAGGTTATTGAATGCATCTCTGAAAAGCAATCTCAAGTAGAAAAGATTGTAATTATTCTCTGTTGGCAATAATACACAATATGCTGGATCAGCAGTGTGGTTTCTGGATATCTAGGGTATAATTGCATCTATAGGTAGAATATATAAGCTACTGTCTGTCTTCCTCTTTTGAGAAAATTATAGGAAAGAAATGTTGAACATCTCTAACTATAAGCCAGAAAACCTTCCTCCAAATCCATTCTCAGTATCTGATTAAGATATCGGATTTCACATCAACTCATCTATATTTTTTCTCAGAGATAAAATACATACTAAATTTTTTTTCTCTCAAGAAGTATTAATTCCTTCAGTTCTGAAAGTAGATGAAAAGCTTGCTTGCTTTCTTGTTTTAATGGAAGTTTCTAAGCCTTAGATTGTAAAGAAAATATTAAAAGTCTGCAGCAATGATTCAGTAATTGTAAATCAAACCCTGTGAACCCTGTATTTCTTTTAAAATTCGCAGTTGCTTGAGGGCAGTAATATGGTTCTTGGCAACTGGGACACAGGACTTCCGTGCTTGGGACTGATAATGTAATACCTACTTCTTTGTAGGTGTTAGCTGTAGATGAGACATATTTAGATTTTGTTACAGCCTCACTCTGCATTCCAGGAAAACTCCCAACAAACTCATACAGATCAGGTGATTCCAAAGTGAAGATGTTGGGTTTTTTCACCTCTGTGTTCTCTGTTCTGAAGTTCCCTTGATTCATGGGAACATTCAGCAGCACGCTGAACAGGGAAACCCAGCTTTAACAACGTGTAAACTTTTGTAAAACTCAGTAATTCATCAGATCACCCACCCAAATGTATTTTACCTAAACAGACTTGAAGTGTCATATGCATTTTAATTAGCACACTATATACTATTGCTAGGTTTTAAACTGGGTACAGCTGTATAACGTGTGAACATGCATTGCAAGAAGAAGAAATTGCTGATTTGTTCTTGGCTGAAAACAAAATTTGCAAAATTCAGTGCAGGGTGGTTATGTAACACACCTCAGTTTTATCAGTCCATGTCTCAAAGCTCACCTTAGGTTGTTGATGTAACTTCTAATTACTGTAAGTGGCTCTGATTTATATACATTTCTCACTGAAGCGAGCCTTCCAGGCTGCACATCCTTGTAAGCCACTTACCAGGCACATGGAACCTGTGGTACAAATAGATGCAAGCAGCTCCACAGTTGCTCACTGGCTTTGGGGAGCACATGGATCCTAGTGAACCATCAGCATCACCTCAGTATGCTTTTTAAGTCTGTTCAGAGCTGCCCTTCTCCATCCCCACTGAGAATGTGAACTCTCATAGCTTAAAATGGTATAACTCTTTTAGGCAGTATTCCTGGTTTGTGTTTTTTGGACACTCCACATTAATTTTCAGTGTAATTCTGTTCCAGGTGTTTGTGCAGTACAAAAGGTTTTTGTTTCTAAGTACACATACTACTGTGGTACTCTCTCCTGCACGGTAATTCAAGCCTGAATGTTGATTTATTCTTCATGTGTTCTTTGTAGAATTAAATGTGTCGCTGTTGTAACTGACTGACTTCTGACAAAGCTGATCTAAACACTTGCAGAAATGTCTCATTGCCTTCGCAGTTATGAGCCCAATTAACTTGCCAATATTTTCCAACAGTTATTTACTACAGATTTACCACAGCTTTAATCAGATACAGATGTGGGAGAAAGAAGGACAGCTTGGGTAGGGAGTGTCTTTCCTTGCATTTTTTCTAGTGACAGGTGTAACTGGAGCCCCATTTTACAAGTATTTTAGGAGGATACATGGGACATCAGAAATGGTGATGGGTCAAAAAATCACGAAGAGGTTTGTTCAGTGATTGTGATCTGACTCTGAAGCCTACTGAAATTAACTTCTGTACCACTAATTATTTCACTCCTGGTTGTTCCAACAAACACATTTAAAAATTAGGTTATCCCATCTGTCTTAGCATATTTTGTATGGCATTTCACATGCAATTTGCCACCAGCTTCTCCTGTCTTTGCTCATCATATGCTGAGAACACTGGCTGCATGAAAATTCAGAAAAAAAATTGGTAACATTGGCTGTTGCTCTGATAGCAATAATCCCTTCCATAGTTTGCTGCTTTGCCTGGATTCTGGATCACCTAAAGTAAATTACTGTGGATTCTCCTAGAAGTTTCACTCTGACTTGTGCGATTCAAATACAGCTAGGGACCACAAGGGACCTTGCTAGAGAGCGAGTCGCTGTGCGTTGCGCTTTCTGGAGCTGCCAAAAGGTGCAGAGAGCAGAAGCTGTTCATCTACCCTGACACCTTCAGAACGAACACTGTCTTCAAAACGTCCTCACTGTTCTCTGGCAGAAATACAAGCGACTGCTCCTTTTGAGAGGGGGCTGCTCTTGCACCGTGATCCTTTTTCCCCACCCTGACCGTCCCAGTGGTGAAGTGTGCCCTCCTGAGTGCAGGGCTCTTCCAGGCCCCCGTCCCTCACCGCCTGCTAACAAGGCGACAGTACCATCTGGCGCAGAGTTGGAGTTGCACAGCCCAGTCACCATCACGGTGCTACATAACCTGCGACGGTCAAAAGGTTCAGCACTCTCTGACGAATGGCATCTCTGTGAGGTGTTTCAGACACCTCTGGGGTGAGAGGGGGCACTTTTGGGTCTGGGAAAGCACACACTGCGTTCAGGAACCAGATCGTGATTATCTGTCCGTAGGTACCCAAGTTGCAGTGCTATTTTTAAGACACCTAAGGAATATATGTAGTGACTATAAAACTAAAGTTGTTTCTTTTCTGAGAGGGCACTGTGGCTGAATGGAAACCATGGTAACTAGGATGGCATATGCTGGTACCTTGTTCCTGAGTGATAAAAATGCACATAGAGTAGGCTTTGTGCTTAGCAACAAAACCTAACCAAGCAAGTTTTCAAGTAGCCCTCCCTCCAGCCCTCCATTGCAGCTGCTGTTCTTGTCCCATGCAGTGTGTATGCCTGGTTGCCGTACTTTGGTGTTCACTAAGCCATCCTTCAGGCACGCAGTACGCAGCATGAAATACATTTCACACAAAAGAAAACAATGTACTCTTGTTGGCTGCTACTTTAGAAGAATACACAACTCAGATCTCCTTCCCTGCAGACCTATTGTGAGGTATTACTCATCCCTTGGCCAGCATGTTGCATGTTCACTTTAATTAGAATATGTGCATCTAAAAATTGTTGTAAACACTTGCTGATAATAGCAAGTTACTCCCTAGTACAATAATGGGAAGCAGAAGTAATTTTAATACATTTAATACATTATGCTGTACATTTTAAAGTCATGTTAGGGCAACAGAGTGACAAAAATAAATTAGGGAAATTCTCTAATTAGCATACATTGGCTGTCATACAAATCATGTTGGCATGAAAAATGGGAATAATGCAATTTGTGCTCTACAGTGATGATTAAATATTTTGTAAACACTAAACAATATTATAAAAATCTTTGATATCTACTCTATGTGGCAAATCTGGAGAAGGATCCAATTCATTTATACTAAAAAGAGTGAAAAGAGATAATGTATTACTGCTTTCTAGTTATTGATGGGAGGCGTTAAGTATCATCTCGCATGCAGGTGCTTTCCTCAGACCGGGCAGGTGAAATGCCTTTGTACTTACCTGGGATCTGGCTGACCCACACACCAGAGCCTGCATCCGACACAGCATAAGTTGACAATCCAGAGAATTCACAAGCTCTCTTTTGGGAGATTGCAAAAAAGAGCAGGAATGTTATGTCTTTCCAGGTGTATCTGAGCATGCTTAAGCAAGCTCCGAAAAGGCTGTTACATTAATACTAGAATGAAAATACGCGTGTGTCTTTCTCCACTGTGCAGAAATAAATCGTATTGGTGAGCAATGTAACTGCTGTCTTTTTAAAGTTCACTGTCGCTGGCGATTTCAGGATGTAGCATAGCAGAGTGTGGTGCTATATCGCTGTGTGTTAAAAGGAAGTCTCTGGGGGGGCTAGGCTAATTGACTTTATTAAGATCATCTGTAAGAGCGTTCTCACATGAACAGATCGATATCATGTGATTCGAGCAGTATCACGCCTTTTACTACCAGGACATCTTCAGAGTGCCACTCCACACTTCCATAGGAGAGTATACTTCAGTGTTTCTCATCCCTCAGCGCAAAAAAAAAAAAAAAAGCGAACAACAGAATCTTTACTGAGCAAGCATGATTTCTGAGAAATTTACATAAGCCTCAGAGCTAATTGTGCATCGTTTTCATCATTTTTGTTGGTGGAAACCTGACCATATATGTAAAGACATACATATCTAAGCTGCGAGGTCGGGACTTGAGGGTCTGTGTTGCTCCATCCCCTTGGTGAGGATGATGGTGCCTCCCCTGCGCTGGCACAGGCTCAGGTTCACGGGTTCTTCCACAGTCCGATCTACAAGAGACTTGTTTCTTTTTCATAAAGGCCTTAGAGAATTAGTAACAACTACAGATCTTTTAAGTATGCAATAAATGGAAACAATTCCTTTCATAAAGTGCTCTGACTGTAATGTGGATCCTGTAACCTTTTTACCAGAAAGTGTGACAACAGAGGAATTGCTAAGGGAAAAGGAGCAGTTGTGAGCTTACATATATTTTTTCTAAATTACTATTCATTAAATAAGGCAATATTATTTCAATTGGTAAGCCAGAGAAAAAAAACGGGGATAAGTTTTGTTTGGATCTTTGCTCTTGTTTCCCTGTTCTCTCATCCAGAGCCCTGGCTGCTGCTTTCCAGGGATGATGAATGCATTGCTTAGTACAAAGTATATAGAGAGAAAACATACAAGCTGTCAGGGAGAGCGGTGGTGTAACTATTGCAGGAATAATCCTGAAATTGCATATCTGTATTCTGTTGAATGAATCCTTTGCCTTTTAGGCTATATTTTAGTTCCTTTTCTCTCCAGTCAAAGCTTATAGATGAGATGGCAGTTATCTCCCAGTAGGAACAGGAACTAGAACGATGACATTCCAAGCAAGAGAGTAAAGCATAGATAGATGGAATCGAGTTTTTAATGTTCTGGTGATGCTAATGGACATTTGGTTGGGCATAGGCACTTCCCAGAAGCGTGCAGCAGAGCGAAGGGTAGCAGTCACAGGTTGCAACAGGAAACTTTGCCTAGCTGTAAAGAAATTCCTTTTTCCATGAAGACAGTTAAGCACTGGAATGAGTTGCCCAACTTAAATCTTCAGCCTTGGAAGTATCCAAAACTTGACTGCACAAGATAAAATATTCCCTTACAATTTAAATTATTCTGTGATTCTATGAGTTCAAGGCTGTTTACAACATGGTGTTCAATGTTTTGATGTAGCAAGTGGTCTGCCGCTTTCCCAGTTCTCATTCCAGAAAGGTCATTCCTCATGCCTATGGCCATGACCATTAGATTCCAAATACCTAGATAAGTAAGTATTCTTGACTTCCATGGAGGTTGCCCATCCCCTTTTAAAAGTGGCACCCAGCTCCTGTAGTTAGGTAACATTCTAGTACTTGTTATTCCAGTACAGTTGGCTTTGTATATCCTTAATGGGCTAAGGACAACCTCTGAAAGTATTACAAAAATTATAGATGCTGCTAATGATCTGTAATCTTTTAAGTAAAACTTAAAAGTGAAATAGAAATATTATTGTAGCATGGCAAGAGATGCATGTGTAAAAAAGCCTATCTAGGAAAAGTTAAAATTAATTTCTCATGTTACGTCTGTAAAATTGTTATTCCTACTCTGCTGCTAGCACACATCAGAAAAAATAAGACAATATAATTCCCAATGGTAAACCAGAGAAAAACATAGCAGTAAATTAAGTATTGCTTTGTGTGATAGCTTCTCTAAAAGCTGTGGGGTGAAGTGTCCTTGCAGACACACAGCCAAAGCAAATATTATTCTTCTTTTCATTGTTTACATTGAGGTGCATTGTCTTAAGTCACCTTACCAAACGATGCAAACAGTTTCCCTAAACTCCCCCCTGCACAGTTCTCATTATATTCTTACAAATCTCTGGAGACACTTAAAAGCTTTGCTAGCTAGCAACATAAGCAGCATATATGGACTTGAAGAGCTTTCAGAAAGTTTTGTTTCAGAAGAGGAATTACTTGCAAGGATTCAGCAACAAAACCATCTGCCTCTGTCTCCTCCACAGCCTGGAACTCCATTTTTGTCTAGCATATCTAGCGAAGGGATGCAACAGATAAGCTATTTTCTCATATTTAAGCCACATTTTTTTTCTGCTCAATCTTTAGATACTGCTCTGCAACCATAGAAACAGTCTGACCAATTGGAACGCACGTTGGAATTTTATCTCTTAAGTAATCGCTTTGCCTTATCATGGAAATAACTTGAAAGCATCAGCGTGTGAAGTTAGTTCAGATTCGAGTTGTCTGCCACTTGAATCCAACCTTTGATCAAGGCCACGCAGATGCAATGTGCCTGTGTCTGGTGCCCAGCATGGAAAGGACACAGCATTTGAAAATCCTTTATGACACATTCTCCAACCTGACATTTGGATCTGTTTGTCTACTCTTTTCCTGCCTCGTTCGGGAAGCAGAGCTGGTCTCTGCAGGGGAAGGCGAAGGAGGTGCTATCATTTCATCAAGGACAAAAGATCATTTTAGCAGAGGCCTTTCATACTGTTAAAACCTCAGGGGAAAAAAATCAGGGAAGTTTTCACAGAGGTCTGGGTTAAATTCGAGACAGTAAATTCGAGCAGGACTTCAAAAGCCATGTGTAATTTGTATTAATAGAATACTCTGCATTTTGACTTTACATTCAGTCTTTATCTTTCATTTTCAGAAGTACCTAGCAGCCAAGAGAGAGGCAGCTGTTCGCATTTCTCCGAAAGTATTTTTTAGGTTGCAGCAAACTCAGAAGGATTTGTGTAGCATGGTCTACGCTCAGTTCAAGCTTTTGTTCTTGGATGAGAGCTAATTACACATTTTTGGCAAAATTCAATGTTACAGTGCTAAAATGCTGTAGCAAGGGGTGAATCCTGTAACAGGCTTCACAGCAGCAGAATTGCAGAAAACACTAAATTTTGAGTATAAAACCCTAACAAGGGTTTCCCATAGTGCTCTGTCAGTAAAACTTTTTTCTTTTCCCCTAGGGTGTCTCCAAAACATTACAGCTTCATTACTTTCTGAAGACTAGAGAATGATTTACATCATGGAGGCCATATATCACAAACAGGTATTTATGTTATTTGTGGGAAGAACAGGCTTGCTTTTAGTATTCTCAGCTTTTAATTGCAGCTCTGTGTCCATGATAAAATTCAAATAGCTGTTACTCAAACTGTACAGAATTGTACATTTCTTTCAGAAGGGTTAAGAAACTGTAATGAAATGTCAGCCTATTAAGGTTGAAAATAAAAGTGGCTACATTTCTCAAATTCCTACATTGAGAACTTTGCAATATATTAAAAAAAGAGTTTAATATCAAAGTATTATATGTGCAGAGGTGAACTGACAGAATTAATCTTTTTTGTTAAGTGACGACAAGTGTGAATTTATTCCCACACAGGAAATCTTTACCTGGTGACAGCTAATTGAGAAAGGCAGAACGGAGTATGAAATTTATTCCCACTTTCTTCCTCTGTGGAGGAGCAAAGCCAATAGAGTAGCATTATTTCATCCTAAAGACACCTTCAGTAGCCTGCTTTGCTTTGATTCATTGCTATTCCATGCACTTACTTTCTATTTATTCCAGTTTCACTGTAGCTTTAGGTAGACAGTAAATCAGCTTCACTCATTGTACACAGTTAATTGCCTATCTATGAAACAGGACCTAGAAACCTGGCAGATGATGCTCATCAACAAAGTAGCAAGGGGAGTGGGAGGAATGGATTTAGGTAAGGATGGGAATGGTCCTAACTAGGATGGGACATACTTTTTGAGATCAGCCAAGGCTGATGAATTTTTTTAATTCTCTTTCTGGCAGGAGGCATGTCAAACCCTGCTCCACCCCACAGAGGCACAGGAGCTCCCATAGTGCGCTCCCTCCAGCATGCTACAGGAGATGTGCTGCTGGTACCTCGCGTAAATCTAAGCCTTGGTTGCAGACCAAGGAAACTAATGTTAAGTTTCTAACAGAAACTAAACCATGCTTTGGTTGTTGGGTTTTTTTTGGGGGGGGGGGGTCAGCACAAAACACTTAGCACTGATAACAACACAGCAGTACAATGAAAGTTTACAGAATCCATTAGACCCATAGATTGCTGGAAACAGATTTAGTAAGGACAGGCACCAGCAGTGTTTTGGTTGCTAATAACAGTTCAGTCAGCATACAGTTTCTGAAATCACAAGTGCCAAAATCTGTTTGCACCTGAAGCTCACCTGTACTTGCCAGGCCTTCCCTGCTGCCAATTCAACACTGGTGCCACCTGACTAAGGACCAGAAAACCCCTGTTTAGAAAGGGGCTCCAGAAGAAAGCCGTGAAATGTGAAGCTCCATGGAACCTCAAACATGTCAGCACATTGCTCCTTTGAAACAAGATGAGACAGAGGCCTTTTAAAACTCACACATTTTGATCCTGGTTTATGACTACTTGAGGTTTGACTCCATTTTTCAATACAGAAGTACGATAGTCCATTTTGTAAGGTTAGTACACACCTCTTGCATTTAAACATTTTTTTTTCTCCCTAAATAAAAAGAGGTAGCTTAAAAGACAAGTTCCCTCTGCTGGAAGGCTACAAAAAGATGGGGGGTTGTGCTAAAGTTACCTCTGAGTAACCTGCACAGAAAGCAGAGTTAAAACTCCTGCCTCACAACTCCGATCTTGCTGTCTTGGCATCAGACTGCAAGACCCTAGCTGTGATTAATACATGGTGAGACAGCACAAGATCACTTAGTTTCACATATCCCAAAAGAGCAGCTTTTGAAGGTGTATGAAAAGCTACATCCCTTTTGAAAATCTGTCCTATTCATAAGCTCTTCAGAAAAATCCCATGTGCTCAGTCCTCTCATCTTTACCTCAGCAGATGTGCTACTCCTAGAAGGCAAGAGAACTCTGCAGAAATAAACAGGTTGTTGGTACTGAAAGGACAGAAAACAGCCCACACTGGTATGTGAGCTAGTAAAGAGCAAGAGTGCAGCTGCTGTGTAACATTTTCATAGCAGAGAAGACTGGCTGGAGAAGACTGGGAATAGATTTAATGTTAGAACAAGGCTAGAGGAACGAGCCTATGTCCAAGAAAACATGGGTGAGCTACTGTACTCCCCCCAAAGAGACGTTTTTTGGAAAAATTCAAGCCAGGAATTCCAGTTGTGGTGGTTTAGCCCCAGCTGTCAGCTGAGCACCACACAGCTGCTCTCTCAGTCCCCCTCTTCACTGGGAAAAAAAGGGGGAAGACAAATGGCAACCTCATGGGATAAGGAGTTTACTGGGACAACAAAGGGAGGAAGAAGTAACAATAACAGGACTTTATAGCAAAATATACAGAGCTGGTGATACACAATGCAGTTTCTCACTGAACCCACAATGCAGGCCATACAGCTCAGAGCCATCCTGAAGCCAGACCATCCCCAAAACCACGCATCCTGGAGCTGTGCACTCCTCCCCCACCAGCCCCCCTGCATGCTGAGTATGATGTAATATGTATGTAATACCCTCTTGGCCCAGTTTTGGTCACCTATCCTGGCTGTGTCCCCTCTCAGTTTCCTGGGTGTCTATCCCTGTGTCCCCCCTTCTTGTTAGCAGGACAGTATGAAAAGCTGAGAAGTCCCTGACTGCTTGGCAACAATTAAAAACATCTATGTGTTACCAACATTGCTTTAGTCCTAACAGCACACCAGCTACTAAAAGAAAATTAACTCTATCCTAGCTGAACCCAGGACACCAGTATACCTACAGAACTCCTCTGAAGAAATGCAATTTTATATCTTACCAAGAACATACCCCTCATTTCCAAATGTGGCTCAGCCTGCCCTGTGCACTCCCTCTGTCCCAGTGCCCAAGGCAGCCCTGGCTTTGGTCAATGACATTTGGAAAAGCGGTGTAGAAATGTCACATATAAGTAAGATGGTTAACTGTGTGTCATTACACTAGAAATGAAAAAAAAACAACCTCCCTTACAAGTCTACACAGTTTATACTTGCTACACATTTTACATTAATTTGGCAAGAAAAAGCAGTTTTGAGTGAGGCAGGTTGTTCCTACCAAATGTAATGTATATGGTGGCCAAAAATATCTCAGCTAAGCATGGTGCACCACATGCACAGCAATGAAACATGGAAAATCATCCAGATACAAGTACCAGAAAGCTGAATTGCAGGTTCCCAGAAATTCCTTATAATAACCTCTTCAAAACAGTTGCTAGAGTATCTTTTCCTTAAGCTGACAGCTATGGGATAGAGTCAGAAAGGGACAGGGACAAAACCAAGTTAAAAGTGTAAGGAAAATGCCATTATTCTTCCAATGAGAAATTGCATCAAAACTATAAACTGGTAAGCAGGTAAGGTAACAGATGAGTAGAGTCCCTTGAAACTGTAAGATCAGTAGAATCAGTGGGCCAACAGCAAACTGCATTGTGTCTCATTTTCATGAGGCAAACGTGCCGCACAGGCTTAGTTCTCTGCTCCAGAGGAGCCTTCTGGGCCACTAGTTCACCAGCCTCCAAGGAGATGGATCCCTGGCCCATCTCTGCTGTGGCACCTGCCTGCTTCCCCACTGTGGACAATATACCCCAAGGATGATGTTCTGGCTCCAGAAAAACCAGGGATACCTTTACAATCACCTCACTGATGGACAGGATGTTGTTCTGAAGGTACAGCTAGAGCATTGGACACAATGAGCACCAAATATCCCAAAGCACGTGCGGGCTGAAGAGTGGAAGCCAAGCAGTGGCATGCCAGAATGCCTCCAGGGACTTTGGGCATGGAACAGGGTACTGCAGCGGTGTAGCCACATCACAAGACAGCTCACAAAGGCAGATGAAGCAGCCAAAATACATACCAAGTTAGTCAAGGAGCATGGTTGACCTGTTTCCTGGTGCCGATTGTAAATTAAGTTTTTGATCAACTCCCAATACCTAATTAAAAATCCATTTTAAAGAATGAAATCACAGTGTCTCCAAAAATAATACAGTACCCATACCAGATTCCACATCTGTTTTCTGAATATTACCTTAAACATTACATTAGCAGGAACAGTACTGAAACAAGAAAGTATCTGTTACAATGTACTATAAACCAGCATTTTGTGGAAAAGAAATCTTAATGTGGTACATCACTTGGATGCACTGGTTTCAGAATGCAGCTCTGTCCCCATGGCATTACAGGAATAATGACAAGCCTATCCCAAATCCATACAGCCAGAGATTAACAAATTCAAATTCTATGCAGTGCACTTAGGTGTCATCTTCCATTAAGGCACAGCCTTACATAGTTCAGAAATCAATCCAGCCACACCCTGAAAACATGGTAGCAGACTGGACTGTAAATACCTCGTTGCAGGGGAGAAAGAAGTGGAAAGAATCTTGCTGTGAAATAGGAAAGCTGATGATCTTCTTGGTAAAGTACTTGTCAGTCTGAAATCTAAGACCTGGGAGAAAAGTTCTTAAAATGAAAATTATATGGTAGGCCTGGAAGTGATTTTCATCTTGTTAATAAATTCAGCTTTGGCAATGAGCATTAGGAACCATCAGCACCCCATAAAACTAGTATTTTGCTGGAGGTTTTTTCTATTTTGTTGAATTACATGTTTATTAATAAAGACAACATGATACATTTTTAAGTATCATTTCTGACGATTTCCGACTCCCCTCCCCAGCTTATCTGGAAAACATGAACCAGTTTTCACTACAACATTAATCATCAGTGAAAAACTTAAACCTACACTGACCCTGCATAGTCACAGTCATCAATTTCCTCCTCACAGTTTGCGACATCCTTTACTAATAACTGGAAAGGATGCTGTTCATCTTCAGTCTGGTACCATGTGGACAACTCATTGTCTGTGACCATGACAAGGCAGACAGGGTCTCGGTGGGGTGAAAAAGGCTATTGCAACAGGACAGGCAGACCGACAGATCTACTAGTGGGTCCAACTAGTAGATCCAGTTGCACTTAATAGCAACCTATTAATGTGAACTGATATTTCTCCTACAACAGGTGTAGAGACTGCTGCAAGAGACCACTGCTAGATGGCCACTCTTTACAAGTTCATTGTCTCACAGATAGTAACTGGGAAGGTACAGGTACTTAAGCAAAATCTGAATAGAGTAGAAGAGGAATTACACATCAGCCATTGCTGTTCCAGCACCAGAAAGACACCTTGCTGTTCACCTTTTTATTTTAAGCCTGACATAGCTGATTTCCTTAATGATCCTGTGGTTAGCCTCCTCTGCACAGTATAAATATGATGCCATTCTTAACACAATAGAAACACAGCTGTTTGTACGTACAGCTTGACAGCAAGTCCTTAAAAGGACAGAGAAATGTGAAGCTACAGAGATAATGCACACAGAACATTGATCCAGCTGAAGGCCAGGAAGTTTCTGCCAAGAAAGGCAATCTGTTAAAGTTCTAGTTAGAATTTGCATGTTTTAATGGAACCCCTAATGTATGAACAGGATAATCAAAGTGCCAGACATGCTGAACTGACACACAATGATAGTCTGGTTTACAAACTCTTTCCTATAATTGCTGCATTTAAGTGAAGCCATCAAACATGGAACAGCATTGCTTGAATACCTCTTATTCATAGAAGAAAGCAGCCCTGTTGGGTGACAGAGACTGAACATATTCAAAAGTAAAAGTAAGACACAAGTGACATCACACAAGGTTTTGGTAATGATTTTTATGTTGGTTTTATAGCTTTTCTGGTTTCTTTAGGAAATTCCTGCACGGCAAAAGGAATGAAGAATTCCAGAAGAGAGTTGACGTCCTTCAGTTCCAGACTGTATTCCGCTGCTATTTTCTCTGCAGTCCATATTTGAGGATGAAGTTTATGATTATTAAGAAGTGTCAGAGCCTCCACAATGGAAATTTTGCCTTTGGAAACTTTTTTAACATCTAGATCTCCCAAGTGACCTAGTTTTGTAAGTCTCTTTTCCTCCTGTTTACATGGAAGATTTCCACCACCACCATCTTTTACCTAATTATGGGAAGGAAAACAGAAAGAGTTTAAGAACAGTTCTGTTTACTATGCATACTGTAGCAGCCAAGCTGTTTTCCTAAATACAACATTTCCTGTTAATTTCTCCCATTTTCACAGCATTAAAAACAAATATACAAACCCCAAACCCAAAAACCTGCTCAGCCAGCCTTGCTTCTTGGTATCATAAAAACTTCTCTGTTGTTCCACAGCTACTCTACATACAATGTCACCCCCCACCCAAAGTCTGAAAAGGTACCATCCACTGAACAGACGTGTTGTAGACTTGGCAGCCCTTCATACACATCAAACTACACGTTTTAGTAGATAAATATAAATGTAGGTAATTGATTCATGGCATGGGGGGGGGGGGAAGGGGTGAAGGAAGAAACAAACAAAATCACACTACATATTGGTATCCTTCTTCTGATACCACTGGAAATCCTTTTTATATCATCTCTCTCCCCTTTCATTTTCAGATTTTAGTTTTGCAACAAAAAGATATCCCTTCTTTTGCTTTGTCTAGAGAACAAGCTTTGCTGGACAAAAAGAAACTGTTTTGCAGCATCATAGAGAGTTTAACTCTCATGACTACTGCAGTGCTTAGACGCATGAAGTCTCTTCTCTCAGGTGCCTTCATGTTTCCAAGTCATTTCCAAGTCAGCTCTGTTTTACTCATATTGCCTCTTAAGATTTAGCTAGTGAATGACACTGCAAAAGAAATACAATTAAAACCTTTCTGAAGTTTAAGAAAAAGTACTTTTTTTAAAGTTATCAGAGTGCATGGCCACTGATTAGCCCACAGACACTATGTATTAACTTTTAAGTTGAGAAAACCACTATGGATGCTACTGTGTGTCTGTTTCCAAAGTACAGAGAATGTCTGATGATGCTACCAGTTCTCCATTTCTTCCTTTAACTTTGCACTGAAACTGTGCTCAGATAATAAACAATTTTTCAAGTCTTAATAAAATGATCTGAGTAGCTGACATTTCAGGCATCAGCACTGGTGGTGTTCTACTTATGATGCACCAAGTATTGAGAATAACACCAGGAAAGGAAGGAAGGTTTGCAATGAAGTTTTATCCAGGAGCCTCAGTGCTAACACATTGATCACACTCTTCCTTACAACTGCAAGTAGACACACCACCAGAGGTTTACTCAATGTAAACCTCTTTAACAAGCTGAGGAGCCTGTTGTCCTTCCTGTAAATTTCTTCTTTAATCTCTGGGTTGTCTAACGCTGCGGTCTCTGGGGCAGCAGCCTCAGAGAAGGCACGGAATCAAGCACTAAGATGTGTTCTGCTTTTGGCTTTTCCTCACATCAGTCCTGACAGGATTACAAACAGAGGTGTTTAAAGATACTTAAATTAGACCTTCACCATTTCAAGATTAGAGTCCTAATCCCTCTTATGAATATTAAGGATAGAGATTGCTTGGAAATTTCAAGGAGAACTGCAGAAACTGTCTGCATTGTAAGGTATTTTTAATCTTGAGTAGAAGGTACTACAAAAGTGATGAAGCAGAAAGATTTAAGGATTTTATTGCTAGATTATTGCAAAGCTTATATTACTGGATGAAACAGCTAGAACAAAATGGTCAGTAATGCAACTGGTAAAAAGCATTCACCGTAACATAACAAGGTGCAGTGGAGGAGACTGAACCCCAGTCTGCATATTACTAGAAAGGGGTATGACTTGCTTTCAAGCTCAAAGACCACAGCCACTGGCAACAGCTGATCACCAAACAATCCAGAAGGTTATACAGAAAAAACCCTAGCTGAGGCACTTCCTCAGCCACATGAGGAAAAGTTACTGCATAGCATGACGTAAGTATCAGTAGTTAAAAGACTCTAAATGTCTTTTTCCTCTACCACATCTGTGCTCCCATAGTAGTCCCAACCTTGTCTAACCACTGTACAAGGTATCTCTGGTAAACTCCTGCCTCTTTGGAAAAGGCTGGCCAAGTGTCTTTCTGCCTCTGAGGAAGCCAAAGTGGGAGTTCATGTGAAAAACAAATAAACATCAAGGTGATTCTGAAAAGGCAGACTACATAAGCATCTGACAGGTTGTACAATCACAATCTGTCACATGTTCAAGACCCTGGGTCAAACACAATCAGTGATACTGATAAATAAGAGAGTGATGAAAATATCACTTTTATCTATAAAAAAAGGCACTAACAAAGAGTTTTGCGTTAAGCAGAACTTGTGCTGAGTTTGAAAGCCACAAAGCTGGTACACCTCCTAGAGAGAGACACGGCTCACCCGCACAGCTGGATCCCTGGACTCGACATAAACCTCTTTTAACAAGGTGAGGAGCCTGTTGTCCTTCCTGGAAATCTCTTCTTTAATCTCTGGGGTGTCTAAAGGCAGAGGGGAGAAGAAAGGAAAATAAAAAGATAAAAAGGGAGATCCGAGTCAGATTCCCTTTCGTCGCTCCCGTCCCCGGCTAAGCGGCACGGCGCCCCGGACGCGCGGTGCTTCTCGGGAAGGCGCTTCTCAATTACCCACCGGCTCTAGCGGCAACCACACCGCTTCTCACCGAGGCAACCACACCGCTTCTCACCGAGGCGCCGCCGTACCCGCTAACGCCGACAGCGGCCCACGGGGCAGAGCGGCCGCTGCCGCCACCGCGCAGGAACCGACCCGGACCCGGCCCTTGGACCACGCCGGCCGCTGCCCCGGCCGCTCCTGGCAACCGCCCTGGCAACGGCCGCCGCTGCCTACGGGTCCCAGCATGCCCCGCGCGCCCAGCCGCCCCGCTCTCAATGTCACCGGCCCCGCGCCGCCCCGGGGGACACCGCAGCCCCGCGCCGCCGGCACCTCGCCCACGCAGACCGCCCCCAGCACCCGCTCTCCCCCTCCCGTGGCTCCGTCAGGGCCGCGGCCCCGCGCCGGGAGCACGGGTGTCGGAAGCCCCCTCAGCGTGGCCTGACGTGGCACCCACCGGCCAGTTCGTCCAGCCGAGAGGTGGCGTGTCGCGGCGCGGCCCTGGGCTTCTTCTTGCTGATCTCACGGCGGGCCCGGCTCTCCACGTTGAAATTCCGCAAGGCGCGAGTCAGCTGCCCGCCCATAGCTGCCGCTTCTGCCACTGCCTGCGCGGCGCATGCGCCGGTGGCACGCGCATGCGCACGGTGGCGGCTGGGCGGACAGTGGGCAGGCAAACAGCGGCGGACGGGTTAATAGCGCCGGAGGGAGGGAAGGCGCAGTTGAGGCGGTTCCCTCCTTTTTTCCCAGCGTCTCGGCGGTGTTTTCTCCTCGCTCTCAGCGCCGCCTTCTCCTCGCTCTCAGCGCCGCCTCGGGTGCCGGCCTGCCCCGGGCCCGCCGCGGAGCTGTGGGGCGGAGGTTTGGCCCAGACGCGTGTGTGTGGCCGGAGCCCCGGGGGAACGTCCCTCCGCGCCCCTGAGAGCCGGGGCCGGGCGAGTCCTGTCGGGGGCTGCCCTCAGGGCGGCGGGCCGGCCCGGCGTTCCCCTTTCAGTCGCAGTTGCTGGCTGACGGGTGACGTGTTTCCCCCCCCCCGATACGTCCTATCGTGACTATCGCCGCGTGGTGTTACCAGCGGGGTTACAGTCGGAGAGGGTCCCAAGGAACGACAGTTTGGGTCAGGCAGGTGTCTGCCGGCCGCGCTGCTTCGCTGCCTCGTACCCTCTCCCGGAGGGGCTTCTGCGTTTGGAAAGCAAGATTTGTGCCGCCCTTTTTTCCTTCCCCCTCTCCTTATTTTAGCCTGCAGACAGCGTGTCACCGCGTGACAGCGTGTGCCCTGCTGAATCCTCCTCTGCAGGGCGTTACCTCGCCTTTCCGTGTCAGCAGGTGTCAACTAGCATGCCAGTCTGAAGCGTCTCACCCCTTTTTTTAATCTTAAATTTTTACTTGGATAACTATAGCATGGAAGCATTTAGGGGTGTCGTGCCTCTTACTCTCATTAACGTGGATAACATTCCCTTTAGAGCCCCCCCTCCCTGGTTTGTTCAGTGACAGAAACTTAATTTTGTGAGCAGATAATCATCTAGAATACAGATTCAACGTGAAAATCTGGACAACAGCTCCCCAGCACTGTTCAGAACTTGTGGAATGCTATGCAGCGTTCTCAGGGTGCAGGCCCTTATCCCAACTGAGTAACCTTCATTCTGACTTAAACAAAAATAGCTAAGCTGCAAGAAAGAGTTATGAGAAAGTACTTAGGCGTGACCCTTGGAAAATAAAAAATAAAAAAATATTGTAGACAGAGGTAGTATTGTTGAGATGGAATCAACGGTTTAAACATTCAAGAAAAACATAAATCATGAAAGGAAAGCAGAAAAAGCAACACTAGGGACTATTAGCCTGTTGCAGGAAGCAATAGAGACTGATGCTTCCCCCCACATCATTGCTGGGTCAACAGTGTTCCTTCCCAAGGGAGGTTATTAGCAGCTCATTAATTCCAGCTGCTGTGTGAATTAGCAAATAAGTAATTGCTTTATGTTTTTAAGCTGTGTACATGCTGCTTGCAGTCTTCTCTAATACATCGTCTAGTCTGAATGGAGTGACTTGAAACAGGATCTTAATGAAGGACAGAGTCAAGACCCAACTTCCTGCTGTGTTCTTTTCTTTTCAGGAGAAAACCACATTTTTTCTGCCTTTACATCCATCTTGTCGCGATCATTACTGGGGGCATGCAGAACTCGGGTTTTCAAAATCTGGCCTTCTATTAGCAGCATTATTTAGTAGTAGCAGTGCTGGTGTGGTAGAAACGCTACAGTGTGCTTGGGTGTGGTATAATGGATGAGTGTTTTCCTCAGAGGGAAGCCAAAAGAGAAAGTGGATGAGGAACGGCCAAATAGATTGACAAAGGCGATGGAGACAAGGTAGCATGAGCGTGATCCTTGCAGGATCTCTGCTCTCTTGGGGAAACCTGAAGGTGCAGATTCTCTACTTCATTTTAAAACTCTCACCGTCTGTAGAAGGAGGATAGAAATATGTTCTCAATCTATGTTCTCTAGTAATAAACTTGCCCTCTTTTATCATAGCTGCATATGTAGTGATACTAAGAAGATAAGTGATACTAGTGGTAAAAGGTACATGGATGCTGTTAAAGCTGCTGGACTCAGGTTTAAAAATATCAGCAGTCAATTACTTGCTGACTTAACCTATGTTCTCAAGTACAGGATTTGACATTTTTGTAAGTGGTTAGCCTGTCTGGGGCAGCTGTAACAGTAAAATTCACACGGATGCCTTGGGTGTTTGTGGACCTTTGTGTACTTTCGAGTTTCTCTGAGACATATTTGTTACTAATCTGTCTGTGGGTGCAAGCCATTGTGCCAGCTTTGGAAACTGCAGTTCTCTCCTTCAAAAGCAAAGAACTGCCTGTGTCAGAGATCAAACTCAGCACAGGCAGGGCTTCTCTCTCCATGAAGCCTGAACGCGACTAACACTGTTTTAATATTTACTGACAGCAAAATAAATTCACCAGGAGGCAGTCAGTTAAAAATAAAGAGTGATGTCATGCTCTGCCTGTCACTTCCTATCACTGAGGATGGCACAAAGCTGTTCTTTTTACGTAAAAGGAAGCATCAGAAGTACAAGATTCCTATTCTGAAGAATCTTTCTTAGGTTGCAGCAAGTAGAACTGAGATTAACCCCCTAGATAGATAGATAGATAGATAGATTAAAAAAGTTTGTATTTTACCAGTGTGACCATGTTGATATTAAATATCTGTTATCAAGAGCTTGGATTTTTTCCCCCATATGAAATATCTGCAAGTGTGATTGTTAAATAATGAATGTGCATTTCCTCAAAGCATAAAAACTCTGTGTATTCAGCTTATACAGTGCTACAAATGGGATGCATTTTTCTTGAACCAGGAGCCTGAATTTTGCCAGGGACTTAAAAAAAGAACAAAAGAAATAAATCCATTCCCTGGTAGCTCATCAACAAAATAGCACATGAGAGGAACAACGACTGTCCAACTGAGTTCATGCACACCAGCAGCATGTTTTCCACAGTGGTCAGCATCAAACACATCAGAGAAAAATGCTGTTAACTCACACAGTATTCATGTGCCATAGGCTGCTGTACTAGATCTCCTTTTAATCCTTTCACACCTTTAAGAGAGAAATTTCTAAAACTACCGTGCACATGGAAAATAAAAAGTAGCTTTACGACCATTTTTTTAGTATTTTGTTTTCAGATTTGCATCACAGTTTTGATTTAATGCTGCGTGCTCTTCTTTCTTCATTCTCGGCTAGTTCTGTAGCTGAAGGGAAAACCAAAAGCTTATTTTGGTAGTTAACTAACTACCTATTGAAAATTCCCCTTAATGAAGGGAGAGTAGGAATGTCTGGTGTTCAGTTGTTTTGCTGTGAGGTAATGCTAAGATTTCTCTGCTGTCTTTAGTATTCAGAGAAACGGAAATCAGAGCATTAGTCTGGATGGGCAGGTAATCTCAGTGAAATAGGCATCTGTTTTTAGTAATGGGTCCCAAACCTTGAGAATTTTTGAGAGAAGTCAGGTGAGGTTTGCTGCATGATTTATGGTCTGGGATGGACCCAGAGGCTGACAGCAAGGGGAAATGACAAGTGCCCTCATACCACTGCAGCTTAGTTTTATGTTTTATTCTGCCCACGTTTTCTGCCATTGCCACTGTTTTCCTCTCTTTTTTTTCTTCTTTTTTCTTTTTGTTGTGTTGTTGTTCAGAATTTATGGCAGTCTAAAGGGATACTCTAGCAAATTCGTGTATAATTAGGATTCAGGGAATTGAGCCCTCTGTCCTGATTACTGTTTCCCAGTAAATACAATGAGAGCATTGATCCATTTGTTCCTTATCTCATCAGTGTTAGGCAGAACCAGAGAACATAGCATTAGCAAGAATTGATTATGAGCCAAGCAAAAATGACTGTCCTGCAACTTTGTCAAGATGAACTCAAGAGAGATGGACATTTAGATCACTGTTGCCTTGGACTGATTTCTGGTTGTTCTGTTACTTAATTCAGTTTTTTTCTGTGTTACTGGCTTCATCTGACCCATCTTTTACTGGTTCTGAAGTATCTGCAAGTATATGGAAGACTTTTGCTTAATTCCAGGCTGCGATGAGAGTTACTGAACACTTGCATCTTTTCAAGGCTAGGTGGCTGCAGTGCTTTATTTAAAGGAGTTTTTGTCAAATCCTTACTTGGATGAAGCTTATGGAGAATGCAGCAAGCTCATGTGTACAGGCTCACACAGCAGCTCAGGCAAGTCTCTAGATCCTTGTTAGATAGCATTCATTTCAGAGACGTTGTATTTAAATCTGTGACTCTGGTTTTGTATACCTGACATCATCTTCCATAATTTTCTTACTTGATTGTTATATCTCAGTTATCATATCTCAGTTATATCTTCGACTTAGAAGTGCACAGTAGGAACCAGCGTATTTGAGAATGAGGCAGTCTGGTACTAGAATTAATTACAACAATTAAATGCACATTTTTACTTCATTTTTGCTCATAGGGTTCAGTTCTTCATGCTCTTTTCTCAGTGGCAGTACTAGTTGAGAGAACCAGCACCCTCATTCTTTCTGGTAGCCCTGGCTTCAGTTCATCCCTCTTGCCAGAGCAGAGGTGTAGGAGCTCTTCAGAGTGAACAACAGCAGATAGCTGGTCTGATTTGATGAAGAAAAGAAGTCCCACGACGTTTCTAAGCTGTGTCAGTTACTGATGGTTTGACTGTCCCCACTGAAAGCTGCCAAAAAACACAAGAGGAGAAGCGAGGTAGATGATAGCAGGGGTATGGATACCTGGAACTGGCATTGCTGACAGGTTGGTTGGTTTGAGGGAGGTTGCACTTTGCACCCAGATCGTTTTGCTCCAGCAGCCACAGCAATGACTGTACCGGTTCCAGCGAGGAGGAGATGAACCAGCAGAAACTGGGCAGAATGGAGAGGTGTCTCATGTGGGGCTGGCTCACCTTCTGGGGCACCAGAATCACCCAAGACAAACACCATCCCTTTGGGCCTGAAAAACGTGTGAGTGAACGTTTATCCACTTGAAAGGTGGGCATTACATGGGCTGTGTTAGAGGGTCTGTATTTAGATGATAAATTGTCACAGGAAGTGTTGTACAAATACAAATTGTATATTGATAAATTCAGTGATGACAGCATTTTGCTGGGTTACCTACATTGGTGTAACTTTAGACCTTTCTACCTGTTCATTTGGGTCACTGATGTTCAATTTGCTGAGCAAGTCCAACCTCTGGCAAGGTTTTCCATACCCAGCAGAGCCCTCCCATGAAGAACTGCCCTCATAGAGATTGTGATAAATGACTGGGTCCCAAACAGGATTATCACCAAATGGAACAATTTATTACACGAATCAAGGCAAGCAAACGGCGCTGCGGTGCACAGGCAGCGTCGGGTGCGCAGGGAGTCTTCGCTCCACCGAAACGCACACTGTACAGCAGTGCCAGTCTCTGGCTTGGCTATTTTTACAGGGATAGCACCGCCCGACAGTTTAAACTGACATGCTGGAGTGCCAGCCAGGCACCCCCCACCCCACACAAGGCATCCTTTAGGTGAGCTTTAGCTTTTGTCTTGCGAACATCGTCAGGCAGCGGGTTCTGCAGACTGGAGGCGCCTTCCCTATTCTTCTTTTCTTCTTCCTCTTTATCACCGCCTTCTGGGGACAAGTTGTTCTCTGAGGTATCACAATGCCCTTAATGTGCCAAACATTGCGGTCCTCTAGGCAAAGCTTTGCACATCTTTTATGTAGTTTGGTGCTGCTTCAACACACCTCATTCAGTACATGCAAAAACCTTAAAGTGTCCTTCCCAGGCCAATGGCCCTACAAGGGCGTGTCATTACGCACCCCCAACATTATTCCACACTAACACGAATCAGATGAACATATATCACAGAGAACAGTTACTTTATTTAGGTGCTTTGATATCATAAAACTTACTGCAGTGTTTTGTTTTGTTTTGGTATGTTGGTTTTATTTTTTTGCATGAGGCACCCCATCCACCTGGTGAGTTGAATTGGCTTTAGAGTACATCTAGTAGCAGCGTCTTCTCTTTGCATTTTTGTCTCCTGTAAATCAGTCTCTACAAAATCATTTCAGCGATTACCGGTCCTGCTTTTAAAAGTGTCAATTGAATTTAAAGGATTAATTTACTCTCGCAAAGAAAGATGTCCAAAGACCAAAGCATTACTTTGTCAACAGCAGGTTTAGTACCCCTTCCTCCCGGAGTTCGCCCTGCACTTTACTATTGCCTGGGGTGGAGACCAAAGTGTAAATTATGTGAGTGAATAAGCATTAAGCCTGACCTAAGGGACTGAGATGACTGAAGTACTTTGGGTGACCTCCCTATTCTGAATGACTAAGACTTCTTCTTTGCAGTGCAGCAAAAAAGGGATGCGCAAGGAAATCCCTGCTTTCTGCAGTATTTATTATCTGAAACTTCAATTACATTCTGCTTGGCAAATAAAAGTGCACATTCTGACAGCTGAAAAACATGAAATCCAGGATTTCTGAATCACGGCACCACCTGAGTGTAGCTTGGAAATATGTATTCTTACTCTGGTTTGCATGAAGTGTGCTGATAAATCTGCTTAAATGCCGTGTCTTTAATGTCTTTTGTCACCAAAAAAAAAAAAAAAGTGATCCTGAGGTCTGATGTGGGCACTGTGTATTAAAGGCACAAGGAGGGAAATGGGTACTTATATTTTTAACCTGTGATTATTCCAGATAACCGGACAAATTATAAACCTAAGCAGGCTGTGAAGTAACTTAATTGTTCAACTCAGCTCTGATGAGCTCTGGGCTTCTCTAAGAAAGCTGCTTAAAACTGACAAGAGTTCCATTTCAGTTTGTTTGGAAATTTTATTTAGCATTACCAGTTATTTTTAGCTTTTTCCATTTAAATCATGTCATGCTGAAATCTCTTTCATGTCTGACTGAATATTTCCCTGAAAACAGGGAAGAAGGAATTCAATCAGTCCTTCCAGTATGGGAGCCTCAATTTAAGATAGTGACCCACTTCCACCTGCATATGAAAGCATACTATGTCCTATTTTATTTATTCCAGCACTGCTATCCACAGTGCTAAAAGCATCATATGAAAATGGAATCCCTCCACGTATTTCTCCTAACAGGGATTTCTCAAGCACGTCTTTGAAGAGAATTCTCAGTATGATGCGTATTTTTTGGTAGAGCTCTGATTTAATGTCTGAATTTGGAAACATTGGTGGCAAATAGGAAATTACTTTAATGCATCTGGATGTGAAAAAAAAATTGTGAAAGTAATGAGTGAAAACCAAGGATATGCAACTGTCTTCTATTATAAGCACATTAAAAAGAAAATTCAATTATAAGCACATTAAAAACAAAAAAAAAACCAAAATGACAAAAACCAGAGCAATACCCTGTTGAGACAAATGCCTCTGGTTTTGCTAAAAATTACTGTTTAAAATCTAATGTAGTTTTTTTCCTGTGGAAATTACTTATGTGTTCATTTTGTGGAAAGTCAGCAAATATCTTGGTATCTGGCATATCACTGAAGGCTTAGTGAGAGTGTGGTGTAGGCAGGGAAGGGTCTACTCCCAGCTTTGTCAGTGACCTCTCAGGCCACACAAATTTCAAACAGGAGGCCAGGAAGTTCTTAGTGTTTTCACCCACAAATGTTATCTATCTCTATAAAACGGAAGGATGTACTATCAGTAATATCTCTAAATAAAGTGTATTATTAACAATAGATTAGTTTAATTTCTAATTGGACTTTCATTATAGGAAGTTGAAATAGGCACCAGTGAATGTAATGTTTTTCTTTTTCAGATGTGTCCAGAATTAAGAAAAACTTGGCAGAAAATTTAAGAAACCTTAAAAAAACCCCTGTTTGTTTTCTTATTTAGTTCTTTTACTAAGCATACTTGTATCTAAGGAATTATAGAACAAGGGGCAATGACTTCAACTAAAAGCGGGCAAGTTTAGATTAGATGTTAGGAAGGAATTCTTTACTATGAGGGCAGTGAGGCCCTGGCACAGGCTGCCCAGAGAGGTTGTAGAAGCCCCATCCCTGTCAGTGTTCAAGGCCAGGCTGGATGGGGCTTTGGGCAGCCTGGGCTAGTGGAGGGTGTCCCTGCCCATGGCAGGGGGTTGGAACTAGGTGAGCTTTGAGGTCCCTTTGAACCCAAACAAGACTATGATTGTGTGATATGAAATTCTATTAGATTCTTATGATCTGAGAGAGACTGAGATTTTTTTGGGGAAGAGAGAGTTTTATTTTTGTTATTGTAAGTATAGGCTGCAAAACCCAAGAGGACTGAAAATGTTTGGTGTCCTGCAGTTTGCTGTACTGCAAAGCACTGCTGTACTGGGAGCACAGCTGCCATTTCAGGCGAGCTGGCTCTATGCAGTGTCGGTAGCCATGGTTTTACTGTGCTGCCACTGCAGGAGCAACCTGGTACAGAGGACAGCAAATATTCTGAACCCTCTCACCAGCTATCTGCTATAATAGCCATTATTTGTTTCTTTCATGAAATATAGCAAGTAGAAGAATATACCCTGTATGTGCTGGTAAGATGCTTTTCTGCTGTGTTGTAATATTTTCCCTTCCCCAAGAGGTACTTATATTTTCTCAATACAGTTTTAATTTGTGATTGTGTATACATATTTATATGAGGGTGATGCATGTCCTATACAGAACTTTCTAACTGTCCTGTTACCTGTGACTTGATGTACCCTGGAATTGAATTTCCATGCCTCTCTAAGTAGCTGCAGAACCGGTTTTATTTATTCCATTTACACTTTAATTGCAGCCTTCTACAATTTGCAGATGGTGTATTTGCAAGCAGAGTTTACATGAAAAATTGAAGTCTATTTTATTTAGCTATGGGAAACCAAATTTTGTGCAGGAGAGGAAAGACAAAATAGTCTCAGTGAACACTTCTAAAACCACATTATATATGAAAGTCTTAGGAAGCTGGAGAAGTTGCAGTGCAGTTTAATAGCTCAGTGGCTTAATCAGAGTTATGCTAAGCAGGTAGCATTTCAGTCCCTGCCCTGTACTTGTATTTTTCTAGGTCTACAGTAGCTATAAAATCTACTTGGCACGCACAAAAGATGTGTTGCAAAGCTTCAGGGAATACCATACCAAGATAAAACATCTTTCTTGGCTGCTTCTACAAGCCTTTTCTATGAGATTTGAGTCCTCTCCAAGAAGCAAACACTCTACACTAGTGGTTCTACTGGAGCAACTGCCAGACTGCAGAATAAAGAAAATGTGACCATAGTCATTACAGCTACAAGCTTTAAGTAAAAGCTCTAAAGTAAAGCAGAATGTGTAACATTGTAATACCAAAAAGTAAACTACAGAGCATGATTTGAGAAATACATATTAATGTAGCATTTAGTCCAAGAAACAAATCTCAAACCAAGCTGTAACTTCTAAGGCATGCAGTCACCAGTAGAGTTACAATAGTCACGTCTTGATTATTGAAACCACATTTTTTCTTAAATTTGTGATTGCGTTAGTTTTTTTGTTGTGGGTTTTTTTTTTTTTTTTTTTTTCCATATTTTAAATAGTAACTTTTTAGGGGTTGACCTTAAAACATATAAAGTCCCATTGACTTCAGTAGCATTTATATAGAACAGGATAAATAGGAATGAAACTAATAGGAAAGATTGCAATGCTCTAGACAAAAATCTACATTTGAAATGGATCAAAAATTTTCAGGCTAAATAGTATACTTTATATACAGTAATACAGAAAATTAACTACACTCTCGACACAGGTCTGCTGAGCCTTTTCTGTTTCATTTGTAGGTCCCCCATTGCCCTGAGAGCTTACAGACATACACAAGTTGTGCTGACAGATGATGCATTAGAGAAAAAAGAAAATGTTTCAATGATACTGACATGTGACTGCTAGTCTTAGAGATCAACTGGAAATTATTACTGAAGTTAGAGAGCTGTTTGGTGTGTCTCTGCTTTCCACAGCATCAAAAATCTGGGGACAGCATGTGGGGGACAGATGGATTTTGAACAGTCACATTTACTAATTATATATAAAGAAACAGTATATAGAGATATAAGTGGCAATGTTGCTCTCGGGGGGCTACTAAAATAGACCATTAAAGAGGTCCCGAAATATTTAAAGAAGTACTACCTCAATGTACTAAATGTTCATTTTTAGATTCTATGATAAGGACATGATTAAGCTTCAAAGCTCCAGCATTAACTGGAGACTCCTTGAAGGCAGAGTTCTTTATCTAAGATGTCTTTGGGATCAAGATGAAGCTATTGCACTTTCCTACAGACATAATATAGTGCAAAAACAGTGCTCTCAAGAAAGTTCAGGAACTCTCTAGGGATTAACTTTTTGGCTAGAAAATTAATGCTGAAAGTGGTCAAGATTTCTTTAGTTGATAAACTGTCAGGACAACTTATACTTTTCTAATACAGACTAAGAAATTTGATTCTCCTCAGAAGGCTATAAAGATGAGCAATAACAAATGATAAATTTCCATGCACAAAACTGCTAGAACCTTTTTCCTGTAAATTACTGACAAAAATCCCTCTGAGCACTTTTCTGTGGGACCAGGCCTCAGCATCTCACTACTGCCTGGAGGTGAGTCTCTTCTTTACCTGTACGTAGCAGGACTCAGCCTGTGGGTGACAGAGACTTCAGTAACTCCACACACTGAATTACTCTAGGGCAAAAGTCTCAATTACAGCAGCCAAGCTTCTCTTGCCAGCAGCACCACCAGACTCTTCCATAGTTGGTGACATGGGCCAGCTTCACCCAGGCATAAGAGACTGTAGGGTATCTGTCTTTGCAACATGGGAAATTCACCTTTTACCCCACTGAGAACTGAGATTTTTAGATTTCTGCAAGCTGCTCCTACACTCATTCACCGTTTTTTTCAGATGTCAGAGAGAACACTTGCTTTTCTTGATAGACCTTAATCTGTTTGGAAAATGTGGGTGATCTTGTAATGGTTAATTGCTATGGTGATGCAGTGTTTTCTTCTTTTTCTTGCACCTCTGTGGATGTACTCTGTGGTACATCCACAGAGGTGCAAGAAAAAGAAGAAAACACTCCATCTTTGGGCATGTGGCAGGAAAGCAGAGTTCATACAGTCTGTTCATACAGGAGGCAGAAGACCATCAGTCTCAGAATCTGTTCTCTCTTCCAGCGCTGAAACCCGGTGTACCAGTGCTCACCACCAGCAGACGGGTATTTTGGTCTCTTCCATCATCTCCTAATGTAGGTTAGGAAATAGAGTGGAAGGTAACAATGTGATTTTAAAAACAGTAGTTATACTTTTTGCTAAAATTAAATCTTTTTCTTTTTTTCAGATGTGTTTTGTCTTTATGAAGCATAGATGAGTAAGGTGCTTTTTATAGTGCAGTGTATAAATTGAAAACAGAGAGTAACAGAGTAACATACAATGTATAAGTAAAAGCTATTATGAAAAATATGGGAAACTGTGAAAGTGTGTTCCTTGTTTCCTAATAATAGTTAAACTCTGAAAGATTTAAACTTTAGTACTTTTTACAACTTAGCATTTTAGCAATCACTTACTTGTGTCTGCCAGAGAAGATCACACTTACGTTTTCTTTATTGCTCCTATACTCTAGGAGTTGAAGAGCAGCAATATTTATTTTAATGCTAGAGTTTTAGCCAGTGTTTCTGATTTTGCAGGTTGTTTCCACTGGGAGAATGAGATGATGGCTTCAACGATTTTTCTGAAGGAATCTTGCTCATTTGAGTCCCGTTCCTTTCAAACAACATACATAAACACACCACTTTCTTTTTTCCTTTTCTGAACACAGCAGGAAATAGGAGATAGGTTTCATCCTCAGAGTTTCAGACCCCCTACAGAATAACATTCACACAGGTGGACACACACAATCATACGCTTCTGTTGCAAGACAAATGTTTAATTTAATAACTTCCATGAACTGTCTCCCTCTCTGCTGCTTTTTTGTCTACCCCTCAGATAACTCCCAGTCCTCCTGGCTTCAGACCAGATTGTTCATCTTCCACTCAAAGCTCCTCATTCTGGTGAATGATTTGAACAATGGCTTCTGTGGTTTCAGGTGGGAAGAAAAAAAAAAAGAAGAAAAAAATTGGTATTTGACTGTAACTGGAATAGAAGAAGTAGGTTATCACTCCTACTAACCTTATATAGGATTTAGCCTTTTTCATAAATGAGAGATACATCTCTTGAATGTTGGATGCAGTCTGCCTTTTAGTGTCTCTTGTGCCGTTAGGACTTCATATCTATCTGAGAGGCTAATGTGCACAAGGTGCCTGGTTCCCAGAGTGGAATTCATCATCCTAAAATTACTTTCAAGCATCCTTCTGTGTGCCTTTTTGCAGCAATTTAAGGCTGCAATCCAATAGTGCATTGTCTCTAAAGGAGAATCCTTCTGCTAGTAGCCACCCCTCAACTCCCTTGCAAGGAGGGATCTTCTGGTTGCATGGTAAGCCAGCTCAACTTGCTGCCTGTGCAGAAAAATGCTCACTTCCTTTTTTTCTTCTTTTTTCTTCTTTTAAATCAGCGTTTTCTACCTGAAAACACAAAGCATCTTATAAATTGGTTATCTATATTATAAAATAAAATAGGTCATGGAGCATTCTTCATCCCTCAGTGGACACAAAGTCCACATTAATACAAATAAATCTTCATTACCCCTTTCTGCCCATGATTTTACATACTGTCCCACAGCTGATAGTTACTGCAGTCACGTTAGTATGATGTTAGTACCTGCGTAAGCACTCCTCTGTTTCAGTACAAGTTTGGCCAGGGTAGCCTAAAAACTGCTGAAGATACAACAGCATAGCTGGATGCTGTGATACTACCCTTGCATTTATCAGAACTCAGCAAAATGAAGTATGCTGATAAAGTAACTTTTTTTCCTTGGATATAATTGCAATTTCAGTACTGGCTTTTTGTAACACTATGCTAAATTATTATAATTGAGTTTTTGTGCAATCCCAACCAAGATATCCATGTCAGCAAAATATTTTAAATTTAAATCAGGACACAGACTTGTTTGCATCCTGATCAGATCGCACTTTCAATTCTCTTTTAATAACATAAAGACATGAACCTTAAAAAGTGGAATCACAGAAGTACAAACTCCATTTTCCACTTGGGGTTACTCAAAAGCCATACTGCCTTTCTACTTCTTAGATACTTAGGTGGCTCTGTTAGTACAGCACTTGCAGATTCTGTGTTCAGTGTTACAGAGCCCTGAAGATATGAGGGTACATTTATGCACTTCTGGCATGATGACAAATTCAGGCACAGCTGTGAAATACCAAGAACCATCTATAACAAAGGATTTACATGCCTAAATGATACTTGGGATGTAGGTAAGGCCAGAATGGTGACCATGAAAGCCACTGCTCTACTGCTGCTTAATATTTAGTTCTACTTTGTTTCAGATACTCCTGGTTTAAGAAGGTGAGAGTAGACAGCACATGTGCCATCCTTAAGTACCATCATAATCCACAAAGTGGCAGAGGGGTCCCAAGACTTTGGTATCTAAGGTAGTGATGTTGTCTCCTATGTTATCAATGAAGAGAGGAGGACTTCTAACTGATGTACTGATCTTCTCTTACTGACCGTATAAAGTGCCTACAGTAAACAGACTGAACAATCTCTTCTGTCTTAGTTTTGGGGACCAAGACTGCCTTCCTCTAGTATGCATGATGCATCAGAAATGCCAGATTCCTTGTTTTTCTGTCTAGGTGACTATTCTTGCATGTGATATATGTTCATCTGATTCGTGTTAGTGTGGAATATAATGTTGGGGGTGCGTAATGACACGCCCTTGTAGGGCCATTGGCCTGGGAAGGACACTTTAAGGTTTTTGCATGTACTGAATGAGGTGTGTTGAAGCAGCACCAAACTACATAAAAGATGTGCAAAGCTTTGCCTAGAGGACCGCAATGTTTGGCACATTAAGGGCATTGTGATACCTCAGAGAACAACTTGTCCCCAGAAGGCGGTGATAAAGAGGAAGAAGAAAAGAAGAATAGGGAAGGCGCCTCCAGTCTGCAGAACCCGCTGCCTGACGATGTTCGCAAGACAAAAGCTAAAGCTCACCTAAAGGATGCCTTGTGTGTGTGGGGGGTGCCTGGCTGGCACTCCAGCATGTCAGTTTAAACTGTCGGGCGGTGCTATCCCTGTAAAAATAGCCAAGCCAGAGACTGGCACTGCTGTACAGTGTGCGTTTCGGTGGAGCGAAGACTCCCTGCGCACCCCCACACTGCCCGTGCACCGCAACGCCGTTTGCTTGCCTTGATTCGTGTAATAAATTGTTCCATTTGGTGATAATCCTGTTTGGGACCCAGTCATTTATCACGTTGCATCATGTCATTCATCTTTTATGTGCCAACCTACTGGGATTATTGTGTCCTCTAATCCCTCTAGAATAAGCCATGTTTAGGTCTTTCAGATGTGTGCTCAAAACCCGAATCCTAATGAAGTTTATTCCCTCTCCGTAAGAGAAAGTCCTGAACTGGGGATCTTAAATAAAGGAAGTGTGCTAGCTCCAAGAAGGGACATATTTCCTAAAAGCTCTTGTAGTCAGTGTTTTCTGCTGGAAAACTCTAGGTTAATTTTATGCAACCTAGATAGGAAAGGGAAGGACTGTGTCTCCAAAACTTGGTCCACCTTTCTTGACTATGTTAGACTAGCTCATGCAAGATGCTGCTTCTCCATTTGCCACTATGTTGACATAAAGAGAATTAATTAGAAATGTTCTGATTTTGAGTTGTGAGCACCACCAATACATGTATCTTTGTCCAAAATGAACTTAATTTTGCTACTCTTCAGATGTTATTCTGACTCATGCGATTTTATGATTACAGAACAACAAAAAAATTAAACTCTGATGGAATTGCTGGTGTGCACATTCATTTTGTTCTTAATAAACACTCTGGACCATTGCAAATATTCTGCTGAATTAGCTGTTCAGCTGCAGGTCATATGGGTGCCATTTCAGGCTCCAGAGCTTGCTGGCAGTAAGGTCCTTTCCGTAGCTGCTGCTTCTTTCCTCATGAGAGGGAGTCAGCAGCAAGTGGCTCAAACAACCCTTCACATTACTCATCATTCAGGCTTTTGAAGGCAGCACAGTGAAGTCAGCTCTGTCAATTTTAAACATGGAAGGGATGAGGATCCTCTAATAGAAAGTCCTTTGGTTTTGCAGACAAAGCTCATTAATTAAGTTACTGACATGAGCTCTCTTCTTCCTCAGTTTCTAACACCTGCATCCTCTCTCTTATTCTTTACGGGGAGAGAACGGGTTGTCTAATTGTCCCAGAATTAAAAATGCAGGAAACATCCAGTCATTCTTTCAGATCTTCACTATCACCGTGTAGTACTTTCTGTTGTAGGAAGGACCAGAATGTAAGAAAAAGCTGAAGGAAGAGTAATCTGAAGAGGCTGTTGTTCCCAAGCTACCCGGGTTTTGAAAACAAAGGCACGCAAACTGCTCTACACTGAGGCCTACGCTTTGGTTAGCAGAGTGGCAGTGCCAAGGCTTGCACAAGGGTCAGTAAAGCGTTACATATACAAGCTCAGTTATCACAGTGGAAAAAGCACTGCAGGAGTGCACGGTCCCTCCTCCTCTTCCTGACCGTTTTCCCCAAGGCCCTACCCTTGCTCCTCCATTGCCAGCCATTCTGTGATCCCTTTCCTCTGCTTCACAGAACTTCTCAAACATTGATACCTCCAGCCCCTCTTGCAGCAGCCACATGCTAAACAGAGAACTACATTTTCAGAGTACTGGCAGCAAAATACGCTTGCTTGATGTTAGAAATACACCTCCTACTTCACAGAAATAAAAGCTGTGGATTGTCACATCTAACGTGCCAGCCTACTTCTCCACAATTCAGAAGTGGAGAATGATTTTGTTTAAAGCAGCCTCAGGCTGAGCCATGCTCAGCTGTTCTTTTGGAGTAGGGGGGATCTAGGAGAGAGAAATGGAGGAATAAAAAAAATGTTAACTTTCAGTGGCGAGCAGTTTGCCTGCCAATAGTACTATGGGGGTTGCTTAGAGAATACATTCGTTAGTGTGGGAAATACTGGGGAATGTTGCTCTTGCCAACTGAAATGGGTTGTGGTATTTTTCCATGCTGACTTGGGAAGTGGAGGACTCAGGCTGCCTCATCAGAAATCCTTTGTAGGGGATTTAGGAATAGGAAGATAAAGGACATTTGTCATTACATACAGCACATAAGATAAGGGGGAACACTGTTAATGATAATAATTTGCATTATTTTAATAAGTTTTGCTGTTGGTTGTGTTAAAAGAATTATGGTAAAATCTCTCAAATAAGGGTTCAGTTAGAAACTGAGGAATACATAGCTCTGCTAAAAGATGCAGATGAAACTTATACCCATACATCAGACAATGAGAACATATAAGTGGTTAAATTGTTAAATCACTACGCGGGGTGTAATGTAAGGATCATCTGGCTCCACAAACAGGTTCCGGCACTGTCTAGGCCAACAGGCCACTCATGGCGGGTTGTAATGTGACTCAGTCTTGAATTGCTTTGAGGCCCCGTCTCAGCAGAGTCAGCCCACGGGGAGCTGTGTAGGACAGCTAGGACTTGAGTTGTGCTGTAAAACGAGATTAATCAGGGTACTGCTGCATAACTCAACGAACTGAAACCTGGGCTGAGCCTTGAATTCCTTCAGCAAACCCGAGTGCCAATCAAGCCCCACTATTCAGCTGTCTAGCAGTAAAATAAAGGCAAGCATTTGAAGGTCCCCATTTGACTTCAATGGGCCTAGACAAAACAAAGATGCACAACAGTTAAGAGTCACGTGAGATAAACAATAGTAACTTGGAAAGATACGGCATTTTGCTCAGTAAGCTCATAAATACTACTTTTCTTCACCAATGGGAAGCAAGAACCTGCCAGACAGGCAATGTGTGTATTATCTACTATTGTGAAGAAGGCGCCTCGGTTGAGCCTGTAAACCTCGGAAATACCTAATCCATAGATAAACAGGGGAGGGATTTCGGACGGGAATAGGGTATAAAAATGCTGCAAAATCTGACCACAGGTGTGCCTGCTTTGCTAGGACACGCACTCTTGCAAGAACGTATAATAAATTACTGCTTCACTAGTATGTCTACCGCGAGTCCTTTCTTTAGCACCTTTGGCATTTTTAACAGTTAGCTTCTTGTCTAACCTCCTTTTCCTTTAGTCCTTTCTTTTAAGTGCTGCATCCAGAACAAAAGGCAGAGCAAAAGGAGTGTTTCAAGGTTCCAAAAAGGACCTTTCACACTCTGTTACCCCTCAGGAGGCTTCCTCCCTCCTGCAGTGAGTGTCACCTCGTCTGACTAAACCTGTTCCAAATGAAAGAATCAGGACATAGCAGTGACCTCCAACGTTACAGCTAACACTACTATTTATATATCTACTTCTGGGAAGGGAATAGGTAGTCCCTTACCTGCTTCAATTTTCTTTTGCCCACTGGGCTTTTTTTAAGCAGGTGCCCTCATGCAGCTGTGGCCAATGAGCAGAAAAAATGAGGCACTTGGGGGTTTTCTTCTAGCTCCAGCTGCAAGGTTAGAGATGGAATTGCAGGTATTATCTTTGTCTCCTTTTTTTAATGGACCTTTCTTCCGTTTCTTTGCTTTAGAAGCTTGTGGTATTGCCATGTGACTTGGGAAACGCCGAGCTGAGCAAACTGCTCAGAACTTTATGTAGTTTGGTGTTTTTTGCAGTTTTAATCAAAATAGTGGTGTTTGCTATACTTTCAAGCGTGACTAGGATTTGGCTGTGTCTATCCAGGTAATTTTCAGTATGGTGAGATAACATACACCCATACAGCGGGGTTTGCGTTCAGCGTTGTGGGTCAGGAAGAACACTAAGAGGAAATGAGTTAAGTCTGGCTATGCTGTAAGGAACCTCTGAGAACAGGAGGCTTGCAGAATCATTGGTGGCACACAGAGATTCCTGTGACCTGCGGTTTTGTGGGAAACAAATCACTGGAAGATTCAGAGTCTTGCAAATCCGTGCTGGGGTCTGAAGTTTTCAGTGGGGATAGCTGAGTGATAGATACATGATGCTGACGTAGTAGTAACTGGTTATCACTTTAGATGTTATCAAAAAACTAGAAGGAAAAAAGACTTCCTAGCATTGCTGGAAGCACTGTGCTCTATATGGTTCAGAGAGGTTCTGGTGACAGGAATTTTGAATTTACTTTGCCTTTATGGTGTCAGGAGTAAAATAAAATGCTGTATGTTTGAAAACAGTCTGAGTTTTAAGTTCAACTCAGCTGTACCCTGAGGCTGAAACATGGCCATGTTTTGGCAGCAAAGAAGACTGCCATATGTTACAGTGATAAAAGAAATTACACTGATGCCAATCTCTAAAGTCATACTTATAAAAAATATCTAAGGGAGTATATTTGTGGCAATATAAGCTTTAATATATATATAGAATCAAAGACCTTGACAAGTCTTTGTTTCAGGATCATTTTTCTGCCTCTTTAACAGTCATGCACTTTGTAAATGCTGCAAGCCACAATTTGCTGTTGTTCTGGGGAGAAGCTGTATGTAGTATATAGTTGTATAATCCATTGCATTTTCCCGTTACACAGAATTGCTTGCTGTCTAGCTCCCAGCTTCCAATAGCCACAGAACAATTCAATTCTTTGAATAAGTTCTTACTTACTGCCTGGCTTTTAGTGAGCACATACTGGAAATCGGTAAGAAGTTTCTTTTTTAGCAGCCATTCATTCAGGCCTCTAAATGACAGCATGGATGTGGAGACCCTGAATGTGGCTGGCAGGAACATGACATACTCTTTCTTTTTTTAAGGTCAGTACAGGCCATCAGTTTGTAGCTCTCATGGGTGACTTCCAATGCTTTTAAAATCATCAATTAACTTGGTTTAGTGCCAGCAGTATGTCAAGGATCTTTGAACAAAAAAGACTATTTGTATTCTTGATATGTATATAATAAAATATATTGTAGGATCTGTTCATACAATGTGGTAGTTCCAAACCACATCTACTGCAACTCAGTGCAGAACAAGATATACAATAGAAAATAATTGATCCTGATAATAAACTTTCTGGTTTTTATTGTAAACACTGAAACTGCTGTTTCTCATTGCTGAAGGAGGCCTGCTGCTGGTCCATAAAGTGAACCATTTAGAATCATAGAGCTCTCTTGGTTGGAAGCGACCAAGTCCAACTATTGCCCTAACCTGCCATCCACTACTAAACCGTGTCCCCCATCACCACGCCTAACAGTCTTTTAAATACCTCCAGGGACAGAGACTCCACCACCTCTCTGGGCAGTCTGTTCCAATGCCTAACAACCCTCTCTGTGAAGAAGCTTTTCCTAATATCCAATCTAAACCTCCTCTGGCTTAACTTGATATTACTTAACCTGGCAGATTTGAGCAGTTTTAAATTCACTGTTTTACCAGTATCCTGAGACACATTTGTGAGATGGCCAAGAAGCTGCTGAGGACATTGTATTCCAGCAGCATCTTCTGGTTTTCTCCATTTATGTTCTTGTACTCTTGAAAAAAATATTCAGAGATGCAGTAAATTCATTTTGAAGCAGAAGTTTTACTCCTGACTAGGTCTATAGTTTCCAGGTAAACATTTTCTTGCCCAGCAGTGATGTTGGCCTTCAAACTTTTGTAACTCTTGTGACAACAGGTCCACCTGGCTTTGCAGTGAGGACAGTAAATCATCTGCATTCTTTGCATATATGAGAGTTGACATTTCCAATTCTCCTGAATTCCACAGTGTTTTGCAGCTGAGAAAAAACACTATTTCTTCCTATATTTTTTTCAGAGTGAGACAGAAATGTCCTAAGAGAATATTAATTCCTTTTTGTGGCCTTCCATCTCATCAGCCACAGCAGAACATTTCCTTGTGTTACTCTGAAGCTGACAGTTTAGTTCCAGGACAATTTCTACCACTGGTGTCAAGATTTAATACTCTTCCTAATCCACAGATATGCTTTACTAGCAAATGACAGTGTCTTATCTTGTCATACGTTTTCAGACATGTAAGAAAGTTCAGTGGTCAGCATTTTTTTTTAACAAACAACAATATGACTAATGCAAATATATTGACTGCTGAACAGCTGGTAGATAGGAGGCCATCTATAAAATATGCATAAGATGTCAACATCTGTTGCTGTTTCAGACTGTTCTCATCAACAGAATCTGGTATTTTGTTGAGCAGAACATTCATTCCTCCTGCAAATGTATTTGGACAATAGCATTGTGCTTGTTGATCAACAGCCTTCTTAGGATCCACTTTTGCGTAGACCCATCATTTGTAGTAACAGTAGCAACCAGTTGGCTAGCTGTGCCATGAAGTTTGGTTTTTTGTGTTTTCCAAAAACTGAAACCATATTCTTTCTCAGCCAGAATAACCTTGGTTTCTTGCAGATCTGTCTGTGCTTCTTTCAGATCTTTTTCCATGATGTCCAGATCAGTTTTGATTGTTAAGGTTTGCTTTTATTAATTAAGAAGGTTTTAGTGATTGTTTTCACTTCTCCCAATATCTCAGTATACTCTGCAACTCGTTCTTTCTGAACTGTCAGCTTTCCTTTACAGACTTAAGAAACTTTCAATGAAAATAAAGACCCCAGTTTACTCTTCTGAACCAGCAAGGTCTCCTTTTAGATGCTCAATCTCTTCAGTATCTTCCTTAATAACAGCTCCTTATGGCAGCTGCTGGTTAACTTTAGGCTTCATTATGTTCTTTGCTTTGTGAGTATACTTCAGTGTACTCAGTGTTTCCTCAAGATTTATAGATGTGTGAAAAACTGTGATAATTATTATGTTCTTCATTGTTCTTCAAGAGAGTCTTGAAGTATTTAAGATTCTCTGTGTCTCCTTTCACAAGAGCAGTAATAACTCTTTCTCCAGCCAGAACAGACTACTTTGTATTTCCAGCTTCACAAGTTCATTTATCAACTCCCCAAAATTGAAATGTTTTCACTTCCTGCAAGATGAACCAAGTTTATCTTCCCAGTTCTAAAAAGCTCCTGTTCATATACTGTTTTCTTTCACATGGAGAGTAACAAAAACACAGACTAGGAACAATTGAAATATGCCTTTGTATAAGTAGCTGCAGTATTTCTTTTTGCTGCACCCCTTTCCAAGGTTTGGTAGGCTTTTTGTTGCGTACAGGTATTTCTTCCAAGCCTTTTGCATTTACACCTGTCTTGTTTATGGGATCATCAAACATCTGCAGTCTTTCTCCAAGACTGGGAATAGGATTCAGAAGATCAAAAAGCTCTTCATTATACATTTCCAGAAGAGAGACTTAAAAACGAATCAGTATCAATCTCTCTGATCTTTTGTAATATCGGGGCTCCCCTTAACTTGTGAAGGCCTTTCCAGTAACAGTTTGGCCATATATAATCACTGTACAGTTGTACCCATAATAACATCATCCAAAATGTGACATACAGCACTCGTGTGTGTATCAGCTGTCTGTGATTTCTCAAGGGCAGACCCTAACTTTTTTCTTGCTTGATCAGAGTCTACAAAAGCAAGGCAATTTACATCCTGAGGCATGAAACGGCCTGCACCACACCATCACCTGGATGTTCTTGCCCTTCATGTTCTTCATGTAGCCACTTCCCTGGAAGGTCGAGGAAGGCACGCTGGCCCTCAGGGCCAATCTACCAGGGAAAGAGGCAAAACATTAACTGTGCCTCAATGCTTTTGCAGCCCCTCAAGCTCCTGCCAATAGGCTAGTGCTCACATTCTGCTCTCCTCAGCCACCTGCACTGGGCCTCCTGCAACTCTGCACTCTGGTTCCAGACAAGTTTCTAGTTACAGTGGCTCAGAAGTGTAGGGAGACTCTGCTCATCAGCTACCTTGCCATGTCCACACTGTGCAGTGCAGCAAGGTGTGGATATGTTTAAGCTAAGACTGATGAAAATAGCCCTGGAGTAAAAAGTAATGTCACCAGAAAGGTTTTGTGTTGTACGTGAGTTAACGGACCTTGGAATGAAGCAGCAGCCCTCTCTTCATGCCTCTGTTTTGAAACAGAACTCTGCCTCTGCCTAGTATTGCACTGCATCGGCACCAACCTGCCGGAAGCTTGACTTGGAGCAGCTTTGCATTAGTACACAAAAGACACCACACACATCTGGTGCTGTGCACTCTGAACTGACTTTCCAGTTTTTACGGTCTGCTAAACAGATGAGGAATTGTGGTATTTCTAGATGCCTTTTGTGGACACCTTAAAGCAGAACAATTCATCTGAGAGTAGGTGTAACTAAAGGCCCATGCTCTGAAAAATATTTTAGGGAACTGTCATCTGGAAAGGCTGGAACTCCTCTCATGACACGTATGTAAAATTTAATATGGAGGTATATTGGAGGTGGAGGAAGAGATTTTTGGGATCTACTGCTTTTGTATTAACTGTACAGATCAGAAATGAGAACCTGACTCCTAAGAAAATCCACGTGCAGGATGTGTAGTCTGATCAAAAACTAAAGCTGCTCCAAGCAATTCTCAAAGCAGTATTTGCTCCTACTTATTAAAGCACTGTCCAGTCTTGCTAGATGGTATGAGTGGCTTACTAATCATTAGTTTCCTTTTTAATCCTCGTGAATGTTCTTCACCATCATGGGATCAGTCAGAAGGTGGGGGAGGAAAAGCTCCCATCACCTCACAGTTCTGTGAGCAGAGGTTTAAAGCAAAGAGCTGTTACCGAGTCTCACTGCAAAGCCAAGTATTGTGCCCCTGCAAAGACAGCATCTGGAAAAACACACGACTGCAGCACGCAGTTTTATCTCGGAGAGATACCCCTCTCCACTCCAGGTTTTTAAAGAGCCACATCAAAAAGCCTTGGTAGGGTAATTAAGCAATGATGCTTAATATCCTAGATCTGGCTCTCAGGCCCTGACCCTGCAGCGGACCTCTCTTTCCAGAGACCTATCCCTTTCCAACCATAGTTCAACCATAGCTCCTTCCCAGCTCCCCCGGGCTGGCAGCCTTCCCGACCGCGCCGTCCCTGTGGCGATCCCGCCCTTCAGGTGCTCTGCCCACGAACTTATTGCTACTTCAAGAGCTCGGCCAGGCCTGCTCCCTCCAGGCCACCCGCAGGGCCGCGGCGGGCGGGAAGCTTGCGACGCTGCCCGCTACCGCCGCCTTCCGCGGGCACGGTGGACGCTAACACCCCTGCAACGTCTCGGGGGGGGGGGAGGAGGAGGGGGCGGTGACCGAGAACTGGCGCTAAGGTCCTGCGGCCCAGGCCCGGCCCCTCCTCCGGCAGGTGCGGCCCTGCCGCGCCGGGCCGCCGCTGCGCACTGGGCGGGGCGGGGAAGCTCCTCCTGTTCGGTCACTGGAGTCGCACAGCTGGGACGGCGGGAGTACAACGCAGGAGCTTCTTCCCCGCGGTTCGCCCCCCGCTGCCCTCGGAGCTGGGCGGAAGGGTGGCGCTACCGCCGCCGCGCGCGGTTCTAGCACCTGCTGCGAGGTGAGTGAGCGGCCGGGCTTGAGGCGGCGCTTGTCGCCGCCGTTACCTAACCGGGACCGGGCGCGGAGGCGAGGCGGAGGAAGGGGTGTTCGGTGACCGTGTGCCGCCGGTTGGCCCCCTCTGGCCTCACCGCCTCAGTCCCTCAGTAACGCCGCCGGGGAAGGGGGGGGAATGGGGGTGATGTTGCCAGGGAGACGGTTCAAACGGTAGCTCCGGTCGTTGGGGCGTCCCTGGGTAACGGCCGGTCCTTGCCTCAGCGGTCCCGCCAGCACTCGGCTCGGTGAAACTCCCCTGTAGGAGGTGGCCGTGGTAGAGGGGGAAGGACAAAACCGCAGCCCCGAGGGGTGGCTTCGGGACGCCGCAGGTCCCGCTCGCCTCGGGGTTGTACGGGGATGTATGTGCTCCAGGTGCTGGGTTTGTGGCGGCTTCTTAAAACATGGCTCTGCCGCTTCGAAGCGGAGGCTGGAAAGCCTCTACTTACTTAATAGGAGCAATTTTCTTCGTGTAGCCGGACTTAAGGCTACTCGTTTGAGTGGCGAGACCAAGCTTTTGCTCCTCTCAAGCGCTTAAACACGCGAGAGCTCCCAGCTGGAAAGGAGCTGGATGGAACCCTCAGCCCTAGGAATTTAAAAGGTACTGCTCGACTGGCTGAATACCTAGCTCAGGGTGGGGAAAGGTTTGGTTTTCAGCACTGAATTTCTTTTTCGGACAATCTGGAGCAGTTCTTAAAAAAAAAAAAAAAAAAAAACCAAAAAAACCAACCCCCAACAAAGCCCACCACAGGTTCCCGCGATGCTGCAGGTTGCTGATGACTCATTGCTCCGAGTCTTCCAGGGCATGGATGGAGGGCGAATTCAGCTTGCAGAGCAAAGCCAACTCGTCTGTGTGGTGTCTGGCAGAGACCGATCGACAGTTGATAGACATAACTGCCACACACAAAAACACTGGGAAACAGTATGTTTGGCACCATATGCTATAACAAAATGTGAAAGAAACGGAGCTTTGGTTCAGATCTTAGCACGGTGAGATAAACGGCAGATGTTGATCTTAAGGAACAGTGGGAATACATGTCTTTAAGCTTGCTATAAATTCGGGTTTGTCAGGGGTGGGAGGATATCTTGCAAACGTTTCACAAGCAAGTTGGAGTTAATCTTATTTGCGTAAATGTTAATGGCAGCATTCGCTCAGTCATGAAAAGATCAGGAGGAGACCCAGAGGCCACAATCCTGTTAACCGTAGCGCGTAGGGTGAAGAATTACTATTGCCTTGCCAGTTCCTGTTGATATTGGGATCTGCCTGCATGAAGTGGTTGGCAGGGTTAAGGTGTCAACAGTTGTTTGGAGTTTTTGCCCAAAATCTAAGTTAGCTATTTAATTTGATCATAAATCCAGTGGTGTGCTGAAAAAATAATAGTGTTACCACAGATGCTTAAAAATCGACCGACGTCTTGCGACTCGGTCAGTTCTCTTTGTTCAAGTATACAAATGACTAGGGAGAAATTTTTACTTAACTTCGAAGGTACTGCAGAAAAACTTTTGTGTTTTGCCTGCTTTTGAGATTGTGGATAACTTGACAGTGTCTGTAAAGCATTTTGCGGTTACTGTGTATTAAGTACTAAGCTAGGTACCCTGAGAAACATTTAGGGAATAACAAGCTCTTGCTTTAGCAGGATACTAAACAAATTGCAGTTGTACCAATAAACTTCTTTTTAGCATAAGATCTTTTTTTTACGTGCATAGAGCATTTATAAAAAATAAATGGTAGCGATTGGAAATTTAGGCTTGTTATGGGCCTTCAGTAGTGTGTATTTGCAAAGTAAAGTGAGCAAGATTTGATCAGAGAATATATAGTCTTCATGTAAAAAAAAAAAAACCCAACAACACCGCCAAATTTTTATCTCTATCTTGGATTCAGATTATGTTGCTTCTGTCTGAAAAATTAGAAATTGGTATCATGTAGCTTCTGTGACACCGATGATCAGCTTTTACAGCACAGCGAAAAGGAGTGTATGAAATGTGAAATTCTTGGCGCTGCTGTGGCGTTTTTGATCAACTCTGCTGACAGGAATGTGATTGACTTAATGGCCAAGAATGACAGTAATTTGATGCCATGCTAGTATGGGGTAGTGATGATTATAAATTAGACTAGAAATGGGAATTGGATTAAGTGAAAAATGAAATGAATTTTAACACTTGGGTGAGAACACTTGACAGTGTTACCAGGAGAAACTAGCCAAACATAAATGCCATCTACTATAATTATGCTCAGCTACCGTAACTACATAGAGTTGTCTCATTTTAATTTTTTTTAGTGTTAAATAAATCATCCTTCATGTTTCTCATCCATCTAGGACTTTCATATAGCACTGTGAAATGTGGCCATCCGATTCGTGTCAATGTGGAATAATGTTGGGGGGCCGCATAATGAAACATCCCATTCTTACATACCCCCTTGCATGGCCGCGGGCCTGGGAGGGGCAATTTAACATGTATATGGTTGTGTTGTGTCTTGCAGCAGGTCGCCTGGCGGGCGCTCCGGCGAGGCAGTGTAGGTTGTATATGGTTGTTGTGTCTCCTGGGGGTCGCCTGGCGGGCACTCCAGCGTGGCGGTTTATGACGTATATGGTTGTTGTGTCGCCTGGCGGGCGCTCCGGCGTGGCAGTTCAGGTTGTACATGGTGGTTGCGTCTCCTGGGGGTCGCCTGGCGGGCACTCCAGCGTGTCAGTTTAAGCAGGTGGGCTGTGAAGCTAGCCAAAACATCCACCAGGTGGGGGGAGAGGGCATGCGCAGAAAGAAGACGTGCCTATCCCTGGAAGACATATAAGCCAGGGACTGGAACTGTACAGTGTGCGTCTTGGTGGAGCGAAGACTCCCTGCTCACCCGACACTGCCTCTGCACCGCAGCGCCGTTTGCTTGCCTTTATTCGTTTAGTAAGTTGTTACTTTTGATTATAATCCTGTTTGGGACAGAGTCGTTTATCACAATTGGGGGATTCTTCGGGATGGCTATAGTTTCTGAATTCTGACTTGATCTAGGAGGGGCGGCCCCCCCCCACAACCATTTGCAATTCTAAATCTTCTGCTCTTTGTGTGCTGACTTAGATGTCCTTTTGACCACTTATGGGATAAAACGAGGTCTGATGTTGGCTTCTGTCATTCTATATGCTGACCCATCTGCAAGAATATGTGCTTGTAGATGGGATGCTTTTTATTTTACAGGCTTTTACTAACTTGACTTCTTAAAGGGATTTTTAAAAAATTTTTAAAAAATTTTTAAAAAATGCTATTCTGATTTTACTGAAAATTATTAAAACTCAGTTTTCAGTGTTTTCTAAGCAATGTTTTAAAATCTTGTTTAAATGTTGTCTCACAAACGGGATTTACCTCTGAATGAGTTTTGATCCTTAAACAGTTAGAACCTTCAATTTAAGAAAAAAACATGCTTGTGAGGGAATTTTTTTGAGCCTGTGAAAAAATTCCAGGGTCCAGAGGCAACTTTGGGAAGTAGTTTCAAGAGAAGAAAATGAAGCTGGGAGTGGGGCAGTTTAAACTATACGGCCAAGAGAGCTTTCAGGTGTTTGGTGTGGGGTGTTCTCATGTGGACCAGCCGCCATGAATCTGAGCCTGCTTGACCTTTACAGAACGGGAGATCTCATGTAGGCCAGAAGGGAGCTGCATCGTGTCCTGGGCCACAGTCTGCAGTTACCAGCATGCACGGAGGAACTGGCCAAGAGTGGGATTGGATAAATGTTTTCTCAGGATTTTATCAGATTTGTGTTTTACTTGGGCTTTTAACTCTGGAAAGATGTGGACATAGTCCCTTACCAGGCTTTCCAGAGACCAGCAATGTTTGGCTTCATTTCGTGGGAAGAAGTTTTGCACACGCTATTATTAGCTGAATTAGAATACCTTTTGTGGGCCAACCTGGCAGTGGGACAGCTAAGTCACTCAAAGGGCAGATACCCTTTTATCAGTACTGCCTCAATTTCCACAGGGTTTTTTATACCTGTAGACACTGTGCTAAGTCTTCATAATGTGCTTCTACTTTGGCTTGAGAAATTAAAGGTGTCACTTCAAAAAATTATGTTCCAGTGGTGAATGCCATGAAACTTCCATACAGGCTTGTGGCAATTTGATGCAGTTGACTTTGATATTAGCAGTTGGAGACTTCTCTTTGTTGAGAAAGCAATAAAATATGTAAACAGTTATGAGTAAAACAAATTGGAGGCTTCAGGATGTGAATAATATTTGAGAATGTATGATTTTTCTGTAAGTTGTGTGACTACTCTGAACAATTACGTAAATTGAGAATGTGTTCTGCCAAAATTTCTGTAGCAATATGCTGCAGCAATTTTAGAAGTACTTTATTGTAGAGTAGGAACTTTACAGGGAGATAAATATTGTAAATATTTTGATTCATCAGTACTTAAAGGTTATGGTTGTTCTGAAGAGTGTCTTTTTCTGCAACCATCTGTCTTTATTTTTCCTGACAGAAATTATGTGTATAGTGGTGGGTTTTGACAGTATAGAAGATGTGATGTTGTGCAGCCTAATTTACAGTTGTTTTTCCTGAGTGCTGTGATTACTTAGGGTATGTCTTAAAATCTGTATATGTATTTTTTCCACTGGTAGTTTAAACTTTATCTTTTTAAATTTTTCTAATCCTTTGTGCCTCCTTGAAGACCCTTTCATTCTACTCTTCAGTCAAAGTATGCTTGAAAAAAATATTTCAGCAATGCTTACATGGATAATAGGGGCTTTTTGTTTTGAGGGTATCTAATCTTACCTGACCTCAGTGGTTGAGGTGTGTTTCTGCAGTGTCGAAAAGATGTAGTATCTGTCCTGTATGTTGTGGGTTTTGTTGCTTATATTAAGAACAAATTGCTTAGACTGCATTTAATAACATTGATTACATTAATACCAAATTTTGAAGTGGACGCGAACAAGCTTATGGCATCATGATGTCTGAAACATTTTCCATCAAGTTTCATTTCAGACTAAATAAACATTGCCCTTTGTAAGCTAAACTGAGACTCTACCTGGCTTATCAAGACAGAACAGATAAAAACCTGTGGTTGAAGAAATGTCATTAAGACATGTAGAATATATTATTTCCAGGTTTATTTTTGAAATTGATAATATTTTTCCCAACAGCTACATTTATAAACGAGTGTGTCTTTGAATATTTTTTCCTGATTTAAGACAAATTTTAAAATTATGTCTTTAAAGCAATAGTAACCTGTCAAAAGGTTCTCCCTTTGAAGGAGAACTGCATATTTTTTTCTCTCTTCTGTGCCACGCATACAGCAAAAAAAAAAGGAACTGAGGTGATGTTTTCAGAACAGAACTGGGACTTAGACTTCAGTAAACTGTGGAGATCAAAAGAGAAATCTCAAGAGCTAAAGGCTGAACTAAGTGTGGAACTTTAGTGGAGATAACGATACCTGTTTTGTGGGTTTGGTAAATTCCTTAGCTGAACTTCCTTTTTTCTTTCTTTTTTTTTTTTTCCCCCTCCCCCCCTTCTCATTATATAGAAAACCCAGACAATACAGGAAGCGAACATACAGCACTTGTTTTAGGCAGGGTCTTAGTGCATCAATACTGCAGAGTGCTCTGGAGAGTGTGCCGTACCACTGCTGCATTGAGCTTCTCGTCCTGAGAGGTTACATTAAAATACACTTAGCATCTTTTGTGTTTGGTGGTGACTGTTGCATATAAATACAGCTGTGGTGCTGGGCAAGTGCACGGGAAACCGAATGATGTGATGTAACTGTGAAATCTCGTATGTTTACTTGTCATGTTAGGTGCTCCAAACGAGCAGAATCCCAGACACGTGAAAACATAGGAGTTGCTGAAATGTGAATGAGAAAGCTGGATGTGTATTGCTTGCTTGCTTAGGGAGGATAACTCTGAGTGGAGGTGGAACAGAAGTGGGAATTAAGCTTTACAGACAGCAAGTCAAACTCCCAACATGCTTCTGTAGCCAGAGCTGGCCTTCTAGTACTTGAATTTGTCTTGTACCAATGTGACTGTACCCTCAATTATATACGTAGTTTGAAGCATGATATTTGATTAAGTTTTTTAGGTTTTTAATAGGAGTGTTCAGTTTCTTTAAGACCTTTTAATCGGGTCCATTGTGTTAGATGCTTTTAGTCAGATTCCATGCTTTAGATCTTTGGATGCCAATGACAACAAATTTAACTGAAGATGAAAACAAGTCGTGTACTAGTGTAGTTTATGCTGCTTGCAGCTCTTCACATTTCTACAGCATTCTGAATCCAGCAGTGTGCAGCTCCAAACTGCATTAAAGGGAGGAAAGCTCCTAGCAGGCCACTTGAATTTATTGTCTTTACTAGCTAGAAGTAACTCTTGCACTAAGGACTTGAATTGATTTTATTTATTTTAGTGGTGCTGCTAGATAAGTGAAGAGAGTTAAGGCTCTAATAGAGCTGAGCCTTAGCAATTGTAATTTGTGTAAGTTTAGTACGTCCAGCGTGTTCCTGCCTCCTTTTGGTCATGTAGCAGAGCTGATGGAGTAGAGCATGTGCCTGTGTCTTAACCTCATCAGCAGGCACTGTCATGGGATGTCAGTCTGGGTTTGTACCCTAATGCCGGTGGCATGGTGGCAACGAAGGTGCCGCCTATGCTCTGGGGCAGGGCATAGGGAAAGAGGAGTGAAAGCATCTTCAGTGTCACAGGTTGCTTCATTGAATTACACATTACTTTTCTGTGTTTTTACCCTGTCACTGTTTCGTGTTCCCTGAATATTACAAAATGTTGAAGACACAAATTAATTTTCATAGGCTACATTTTTAGTTTCTGACTTATTTACTCTTTGTCCCAGGTAGTGAAAGAGATTACTGTGTGATTACTAAGTAGATTATAGCAAGCCACACCAAGCTCTGAAAACTTAAAAGGGAAGGTGTGTGGGGGGAATGGTGGTATAGCTATGGTGATCTAAAGATACGAGAGAGATGAAAGGTGGGGTTTTTTCTTTCACAGTCTGCGGGAAGGAAAAAAAAAGGACAGGGCTTCCTAGCAGTTGTGTTTCTTAGACCTAAATAAGGCACAGAAGTCTATAAACACATGGCTGTTTCTTTTCTTAATTCTATTTCAGATCCAAATTAAAAGATCAAAGGTTAAAAATTAAGTTCCTCTTTTTAGATGTTTCTCCTTGAAACAGAGGCTTTTCTCAAGATAAGGAAAAAAATGTCTTTGGATTAAAGAGGTTGGGGAAAGATGGAAGAAATTTTGAGCTGTAAATCTGTGAATTCAGAAACTTTTATTTGAAGAAAAAGAAGCTCAAACCTTCTATCCATTCTCAATTAATGCAGGAAGTGGAAAAGCAGCCTTGAAAAAGAGAGTTATGCTTGTTGGAGACAAGCTGCAAAAGCCAGAGAAAAAGCCGAAAAAAGAGGGTCGTTTAGAGATGTAAATTTGTGCGTCCTTTAGCAGAGAGGTGGCACAGAAAGACAGAAAGGTGCAGACAGAAAGACACCTGCACAGCAGGACTTGTCCAGGGTGGGACAACCTTTTGTATAGGAATGTTGTGGTTCTAGTATTAATGAAAAGTCCTGTAACCTGACTCGAGGCTGCTGCATCAGCCACAGAGAGGGTATAAAAGTTGTCTTTGCTCCACCACAATCGGAGTCCGTGCTTTTCAGTATGCCACAAGTTAAGATTATTTTCCAACTGTTTATCTGTATGATAGACACATTTGAAAACTATCAGAAGAAACAGTTAATCACAGCGTTCAGTCTAAGGGATTTACGGTCCCTTTGCACCCTCTGGGTAGAAGGCTGATAACACAGAAGTTGTGGATCGGTCTCTCCTTGCTTCTGTGTCATAGTTTGATACCAATTGTTCTGAAGCAATACTGGCATCAGGTATTCATGATCCATCTGCCCTTCTGCAGTGGCTTACCGTTACTGTCTTTTGCTGGCATCAGTGCTTGTAGATGTGTACTGTGGACTGGATCATCAGTATGCCTCTTGAGGAAAAAAAAACCATGAACCACAACAAAAAAACAAAAAAAAGGTACCAAAAATTAAAAAAGAGTCGAGGAAGAGAAGGAAGCACAGAAGCCAGTGTTGCTACTGAACTTGGACCCATTCTGTCTTGAAAGAAAAGGAACCAGTTGCTTTGCCCAGTAATGAATATAGGCAGAGCAGATAAAGACTTGTGGACTTAAAAGTGCTTAAGGATGGGGTTTTTTTATTTTTATATAGTAGGGGCTAAAAGGTGTTAAACTAGTGTTTTTACTTACCACATTCTTTCACTGAATTGAAGTAAGCAAATGTTTTACTGAAGGTTGCCATAAATAAACAGATGGATGGTTGGAAATCCTGACCAGCTTTTGTGTAGGAGAGAGCAATCATAACAAACTGGTTCTGTGAGAAACTGAAAACAAATAAAAGATGAGCTGTTTTGGTGGCTTACAAAAGCAGAAAAGATTGTGCACAGAAAGGAGCAAATTATTTTCAAATACTGAAAACCATTGTTTTCAAAACTACAGCAAATTTCAGTAACATTTTATGTTCTTCTGTTTTTAGTCTTTAGAATATCTCTGGAAACCAAAGGCGATGATATTAACCAACTCCAGCCTCAGAGAAGGGTGAAGAATCTTCTCCAGCTGCTGCATTCAATACTGCTGGAGGATTTTCAGATCTCCCCAAGGTATTTCTAAGAATATTTCCTACCTGTTTAAATGTTACAATCTTGCAGTCACTCACAAAGTTGCAGTTAGCTAAAGCAAAGAATTCTTTCCCCTAACAAAACTCTTCATAGATGAAAAGCGCTTCTTTTAGTACTAAAATTAATGAGATTACCTACTATGTTAACATTATTTCCCTTTATTATTTTGTGTTCTTGGCATTTTTCAGTCTAACATTGCACAAAGTCGTAAGAGCAGAATATTTCCAGCTGTGCAGCTGAAAGATAGCTGTGTGCATTTGTGTTTGAATTTACTTTAATTATAAGTTGCTAAATGAAACACATCCCAAAATCATTATTCTGTGTTTACTTTATACCTATACTAAGTTTTTGTGGGCAAGTAATGTGAGATCTTAAATAGCTGAAAACTCACATTGGCTGTCTTCATGCAATCACCTCTATGCCCTAAAGAGTCTCTAGTTTTAAAACATAGGGGTTAGACTCAAGACTAGAAATGGAGCTGACAAAGTTCTAACTAAAATCATGCCTGAAGCTGCACCTTTGTGTTAGTTATTCCCGGTGTGGAGCAGAAACCTGTCTTCAGCAATCTCGGGATCTTCGAAGAGAATTTGTATGGCTCCACTGGAATCAAGTAGGCTGGTAAACTTGAAACACAGATCAAATGCTGTTGTGACTGTGATGGTAGAAGAAAGAAACGTCACCTGTTTTACAGGAAGGATGAAACCGTCCATATAAATATATTGTTAGGACATAAATTTAGCCATGCTATGTAGAAATACCCACTTAGCTCTGAAGGAAGTAGCAATACCTTATAGGAGCAGTATTGTTAATACAGTGTTTTGTGTGGGCAACATACTGAGAAACTACTTGGGTGTCTCAGCTTCTGCATTGGGCCATGTAGCGCTTGCTCTTCCAAACCTACATTCGCATTATTTTTCTATTTCTTAGAGAACAATCTCCTGATTAGGTAGGGGTGACTAGTGTTGCCAGGTAAATGAATGAACCTGGCCAAACCCTCTGGTCCGTTGTAGTGACTCAGGTCATCTGGATGCAGTCCTGCACTTGGCCACGTTCAATCTGTTACTGCCCAAAGATGGGAAAACACAGGGAGCCTGTGCTTGGAGTGATGGATCGTGCACAGTACAGCTGCTCAGTTCATTGGCAAGGTGAGGAGCAGTCCGTCCCCTGCAGATTCTCTGATTCAAATCCAGGTTTTCGTGTGTGCCATTTGGTAAAGAGAGAAGTCAAACACCATTTAATTATCCTCAGTCCTTGGACCTGCCTGCAGTCAGCACCTTTTGGGCCAGTGTGTCTCTGTTCCCAGCACAAGAACACTGATGAATAGCTTCCATTTGTTAGATCAGTCAGTGGCTTTTCATTTAGCTTTGCCAGCTTCAAGCGTTTAAACACTGAAAGTCAGTTCCCAGACATCAATAATTAAATACATTCAGACACCATTAGAAATCATGAGCCTGGTGTTAGATTATGTTTTCAAGCTTCTCTCAGCAATAAGGCACATAATCTTAAGTCTTTCTTTGGAATGAAAGCTTCAGGTGCAGTTTGGTGCCAGGAACTACATTGGGTGACAGGGAAGGGAAGGGAACCTCCATGGGTGCTTTCTTTTGGCTTTTCCTTACCTTAAAATGTATGTTCTGATCACCACCTATCATTGATTGCAACAAGACTTTTCTCTGGCGATAGAGACTTCTGAGAGAGCCTTCTCCTTCCTAAATAGCTGTGTGTCAAGTTTTGATTTAGAAGGTTGGTTGCTTTTAGTGTTGGTGTGCTACAACACCTCCTCCTCCAGAGGTGTACTAGTGCTGATATATTTCAATTTTATTATTTACTGTGGCCTGAATGTAGAAGTGACATAGGTGGCTTCCATATGGGCTACAGGACGGGTATATCTAATGAAAAAGAAAATCTTAGTGTTGGGATAGAATGTCGAGGTCAGACTACAATAGTAACATCCAGTAATTTCTCCCAACAATTTAACTTCATTAAAGCTTATAAAGTCTCTAGTATATTAAAAAAAAAAAAAAAAAAACCCTGTGTAAAATAATAGTTTTGTTGGGTATATTCAGTTTAATATGGTCGTTATTCCTTTATGAAGTGGGCTGTCTCTGTTCTCTCTTATGTCAGCAAACGTTGCTTCTGGTTGTGTAAAAGCTCCTAACAGCTGGAGTCAAATGCTTTACATGCCTAACAAGAATGATTATAAAGAAGGTAATCTCTGATCATGCTGTTACCAGCAATATTTAATGTGGTTTAAATAATTAAAAATGCTAATTTGAGTTCTTGTAGATAAAGTGCACATTTAAGACAGTTAATAGCATACAGTCTAGTCAGAGGAGTTATTCGATGGCAAGTTGTTTCCACTACCAAAACAAATCCCCCCAAGCAACATCTACATGGAGAAAGACTGTGGAATGCAAGCCTAATTCTGTGCTCTGAGCTGCTACAGAGGATGATTGTGGGTCTTTCCAATGTTAGTCAGAGATTTGACTTCTCCAAGGAGAGTTCAGTAACAGTTTTAGGACAGAAGGAACTTTTTATTGTGTGTGTGTCCTTGAATGTCCATGCAGAAAAGATTTGGGGAAAGAAATCTCTTCAGGGCTCTTGTAGAGGCTGGTACCATAGTATACCAGGAGAATCTCCGGTTTTCTGGGATATGAAAAACCTCTGTTAACAGTAATAGCCCACTGTTACCCTGTTTGTAAGCCATGGTTTCCCTTTGGTTTAGAATTCCTTCTCTGCCTGGCAGTGTGGTTTGGATCATGGCCACTGTGGCCTTCAGGAATCCTGTCTGGAAGTATACACACCCACAGGAAGATGCAACTGCTGCTGGCTAAGGTTGCTTTACTTCAGTGGCATTAACCTGGGGCTGAGTCAAGTGTGGCTTCTCCAGGGAACGCAGCTATCTGCACTTTGCCCAGCTGAGGCTAGCTTGTCGTCTGACTCTCTTCCAGTTCTTGCCCTACAAACCCAGAGGTCTGTTCCATGCTGAAATCCTAGGTGTCAGGGAGAAGTTCAGTGAGTTACCTCCCACTGCTTAAAGAGCTCCACCAATTCTATCGCAAGAAGATCGTTAATCATTAGGTGATTATATGCTCTTGCTTACCCTTAGAGACTTGCTTGCCGCCCATAGATAGGCATTGCATAGTTTGCCTGGCTGCATCGGTAGGATTGATCTAGTGCTCATATTTCACTAATTCTTTTTCCAAGTATTGTCCTGGTTCTGGCCAGGCCTGAGTTAATCTCCCCAAACAGCCAGCACAGGTGAGCTGAGTTAGCCTCAGCTGTTTTCCACACCACCTGATAGCACTTCCCCATAAAAGGGGCTGGTCAGAGACAGGGAGGAGCTCCTGGGTTGCCTCCAGGGCAGTCCTTGCATTGTGCAGTACTCTGTGTTATCACTGTGTCTAAGTGAAATTTGCTGTGGGCTGTGAATCATTTCCCAGGGCTCCATTTCCTTGCCTAAACATGGATGCCTAGTACACAGTGAGATACTGTTCCAGAAGGGAATGGATGTCCCAAATGTCCTATCTCTATCTCCCATGGGGAAGATGTCTTAGTTACTGTAGGGGATCTGGAATGACGTCTGTAAATGTCTGTATATTATCAACTGAATTTAAGTCTTCATTGAGCTTAATTAAAAAGAAATTAAAATCACTGCATGCACCTGTCATTTAGCAAATATTATTTTTGTTTATTAAGTGAAATAATCATCAGACTTCTTCATATAAGTGGCACTTGCACCAGAACTTCTACTCAGTTTTCCTACTCTTAAAAGTGCCAGCTTATGAAAAAATAGGGGATTTTTTAGTGTTAGGATATGCTTGTTTTGAATTTGTGTTAATTCTAGTTGGAAGCTCAAAAGATTCTGAGGCTGCAATAAACGGAAAGACTGCAACTCAAATGTGCTGCACCAGGACACATGGAGAGAGCTGCAGAGGCACCTGTATTCTCTATGGTTTTCATAGAATTTTCTCCTTTTGCCCCTTCTGTTTCCTTTTAAGAGAGAAAATCTCTTCAGGAAGGTTGTAATGTGGAGTGAATGGGACACATGGTCCTCATATACTCTAGCATATTTGTAGTGTATGCATAATCTTCATGGAGAGCTACACAAAGCACAGAGTCATCTAGGTTGGAAGGGACCTCTTGAGATCATGCAGTCCAACCTCCCCCCAATTCAAGTAGGGTCAGCTAGAGCAGGTGTTTTGAAGGTCTCCCAGAACAGAAGCCTCCACCAAAGCTCTCTGGGCAATCTGTTCTGGTGTTCAACCAGCCTCAGAGTGAAAAGTGTTTTCTTGTGTTCAGGTGGAATTTCCTGTGTGTTCATTTGTGCCCATTTGTGCCCACTGAGTTAGAGAAGCAGCAGTGTTTGCAGTTGAATTATGAGAAGCTATTTGTAGCACTTAGTGATTTTTAACAAGGTAATTATAGTCCTTTTCAAGAAGTGCTCCTAGAGCGTTCAGGACTTCCTTGCAAGTCATCTCCTATAGTTCTAGGAATGGTATTCAAAGACCCTAGAGACCTGCTGAGGTTCCCAGTTTAGTGTCTGGGTGTTGACAGATGCTTAAGAAGAAAGGGTTCTCAACAAGCCACAAGATGTTTGCATGTACACGGAGAGGAGGAGGGGATGCTGCTTTAGCTGGTACAAAAATATCAGGGGGGTGTGTTCAAAATTCCTCTTTCTTCTGGAAGTTGGCACTCAATTCTAGCCCTACAACGCCTTTCATAGATGCCTGCATTCACAGTGCCCTTAGGAATTTAAGCATCAGTTTCACAAACTGCTTTGTCATAGGCAAACGTGGGGAGGGTGCCATTGATCCTGCTGACCATGTCACGGGGTGGAGTAAGGACAGTTTGCTAACACAGCACAGGGATAGGGAAACAACAACAGGACTTGTGACAGAATACACAAATGTGGTGGTAAGACAAAGCACTTTACCAACCAGATGCCCAGCCTGCACTCAGGCCCAGCCCTCCCTACCCAGCCCCTTTAATGGGGGAGTGTGACATCACATGGAGTGGAGAACACCCTTGACAGCTTGGCTCACCTCTGCTGGCTCCTTGGGGAAGTTAACTCTGTCCTCCTAGACAGAAGCAGGACAGGCAGGTACCTGGCACAGAAAACTACATCCTGAACAGCTGAAGTCCAAAGAAATGTATCTACTGAAAACAGGGTTGATGGGCAAATTATGAACCGGTCCAAGAGCCACCACACGACACTTCAGCTTTATTGATGAGGTATAAAGGGGAAAAAATTCATAGCCAAAAGAGAGGTATACACTGCTTGCTTTGCTTTTTAAAAACATATGTGGCACTGAAGCATTACAATTTAGCAAAAAATGAAGAATGGAAATGTTTTCCTAATTTCCTCCCTTTTCCCAAAATGCTGAGCAAGGGAGCACTGTGGAGAACTGCTGATGATTCACCTGGATGCTCAGCAAATTATTATGCAGTGCTTCCCAACATTTGCTCCAGAACCTTTCACTTTCACCAGCAGCAACTCAGTTTCTACTTACATTAAGACAATTCACTAGAACCTTCAAGACACAGAAAACCACAGTGCATCGAGTTAGTGGTCCAGGTGCTGTCAACTAATGATGACATTCACTGGCCAATGTACCTACTGCTCTACACACCCATACGTGAGCCACGCAACATTTCAGCAGTCAGACAGGGCCTCTGAGGTCAAACTTTGCATGTATCAGTACCCAAAAGGAAACACTCAACAGGGAACCTAACTGGTAGACACAGAAGGTTTAACTAGGTCCTTAAATACCTCAGCCCACAGCAGACCTGCTAATACAGAACTAACACCCGTAACTATTACATCACGGCAACATCCACAGAAATGCCAAAGCATTAAAAGAGCTGTGGTCAAAAGCTCCATGTCCCAGAACAGTGACACTCATATTGAGTGTTCATATTGAGACAGGTGCAGTTTAACATCTTGCCTGAGACATGAACAGTGAGATCCAGTGCACTCCCCCCAGCAAGTTTTCTGATGACACCAAGCTGCGTGGCGTGGTCAAGATGCTGGAGGGAAGGGATGCCACCCAGAGGGACCTTGACAGGTTAGAGAGCTGGGCCTGTGCAAACATCATTAAGTTCAACAAGGCCAGGTAGAAGGTCCTGCACATGTGTTGCAGCGATCCCAAGCAGAACCACAGGCTGGGCAGAGAAAGACTTGAGAGCAGCCCTAAGAAGAAAGCTTTGGCAGTGATGGTGGATACAGAGCTCAATGGGAGCTAGGAACGTGCGCAGCCCAGCCAGCCAACCACATCCTGGGCTGCCTCCAAAGAAGTGTGACCAGCAGGTCCAGGGAGGAGATTCTGCTCCTCTACTTTCACCGTACAGCTGGAGACTCTGGCATCCCCAGAAGTCTAGAGGAGGGACACAAAGACAATCAGAAGGCTGCAGCACCTCTCCTGTGAAGACAGGCTGAGAGAGCTAGGCTTGTTCAAGCCTGGAGAAGAGAAGGCTCAATCAAGGGAGGCCGCCTAGCACCCTCCCAGTACCTAAAGGGGCCTACAGGAAAGCTGGAGAAGGACTCTTTTTTTATCAGGGGATGTAGTGACAGGACAAGGGGCCATGGTTTTAAACCAGAAGAGGGCCCATTTAGAGTAGACGTTAGGAAGAAATTCTTCCCTGCAAGGGTGCTGAGGCCCTGGCACAGGCTGCCCAGAGAAGCTGTGGCTGCCCCCTCCCTGGCAGTGTCCAAGGCTGGATGGGGCTCTGGGCAGCCTGGTCTAGTGGAGGAGGGTGTCTCTGCCTATGGCAGGGGGACTGGAACTTGATGGGCTTTAAGTTCTGTAGAAAGAAGCATTTTTAGAATAAGCTCCCCTGAAGCCTGTACAGCACAACACACATCCTTATAAACACGAGTGGAAAACTTTCATCACATCTTCTTCATCATCTTCTCCAATCTATGGAGTCATTAAGCCAAGAAATGTCCAACCACCCTGACACTGGTGGCTGCAGCTAGGAAATTCTTACACCAGCCAGAGACTAGTAGGGAAGAAATTCAAGCTATCTCTCTGACCTTTTCGATCCAGAGAGTTTGGGAGATCTAAACACTCTGGATTAAAAAACCTCACCAAAACACAAACCCTCACCCCAAGTAAACCCAGCCTCAAGCAGCAGTTAAAGCAAGGAAAATAAGGGCCAAGAACTGAAGGCAAAAGCATTCCTTGTAAAATAACTAAGGACACTTCAAGGAATTATCAAAACATCCACTCAGTCCCATACAGAGTTCAATGTTTTACCCAGACAAGTATATCTTTAGTAAATTGTGCCATACATTCCTTATCCTCCCTAGGGCCAGTGCAGCATGTCTCACTATTTTTCAATCTACATCACACCTAGTATCTCCTTTGACAACAGCATGCAAATAATTTCATCAATACTGCGCTGATTTGGTTTAGCAAAAGAGAATTACTAATGGAGATCAAGGTGTTTAGTACTTAGAAATTCTGAATGGGTTTGGGGGGGGGGGATGGGGAACTGTGTGTTGGGTTTTTGAGGGGGTTTTTTTGTTTGTTTTTAAACAAGAGCAAATAGGAGAAGCACTTGCACCTGTTGTATGGATGTGTGCTGCTCAGGGACAGTTCCAAAATCCTTTGTACCAAGAGACTTTTTCTGTTTCTGATAGTTTACATAGAGAAAACGGATCCAGTAACTTTCACTGGTAGACAAGGAAACTGTTTTTGTCCGAATGTTTAAAGACAGACTATTGTCTTTCTATTTAACTCCTTGAAGTAATTAAAGCGGTTTAAAAGATTAGTTTATAAATGTAAAGATAAGACATTTGGTTTGAAGGGAAAACTTTAATTCCACCTAAATCCTTCTGTTTTAGTGAAATACTCCAGCGTGCTGGAGATTAACAGGAAAAATATAGGCCAAACATGAAAGTCACTAGATCTTCTGTTTGCAATACACACTCAATACGCTGTGAAGCACTTTTTGCATATTAGTATTATTATTGGAGCCATTTGCTTTTTACAAGGTCACAGTGACGGTGATGCTATCATATTGTACAACTAACTCTTGTCTTCTCATTGTTTCATTAGTTTGTTCATGTCCTAAAATGGTGGAAAAGTTAGGAACTTGCAAATAGAATTAAAAAACCCAGTAGTGATTCAGTTAGTGCTGAAAGAATATGGCAATTGATTTGGTGGGGAACGGGAGGAGACCAGTAGTGTTCTGTGAAAACACCAGTATACCTCGGCATCTCAAAGATGAGCAGTTCAAAAGAAAACCATTTGCATGGATAAGGGCGATACATCCAACTAATGCACCCAACCAGTGTTTGTTCTGCAGCGGTCTCATGACATTTCTGTCTTTGTATGCATTTTTTGGCTTGGTCTTACGGTGCAGCAGAATAGAAAGTAGAGGAAAGTAGTGGTTATAGACTATACAGGGGTGACAGGCTGGGTAGGAGAGGAGGTGGGGTAGCCCTGTATGTCAGAGAATGCTTTGACAGCCTGGAGCTGGAGTATGATGAAGACAGGGTTGAGTGTCTCTGGGTAAAAATCAGAGGAGCACGAAATCAGGGAGATGTAGGGATGGAAGTCTGCTATAGACCACCTGACCAGGAGGAACAGGCTGGTGAGTTGTATTTTAAACAACTGGGAGAAGTCTGGGGATCACAAGTCCTTATTGGGGACTTCAGCTTACCTCCCGGAGGTACAGTACAGCAGGGAGGAAGCAAGTCTAGCAGGTTCCTGGAGTGTTTGGAAGAAAAACTTCCTGACCTAGCTGGTGAATGAACCCACCAGGGAAGGTGCCCTGCTGGACTTGTTGTTTGGAAACAGAAGGCCTAGTGAGGGATGTGAGGGTTGGAGGATGCCTGGGGCACAGTGATCATGAGCTGATACAATTCTTAGTTCTGGGAGAAGTAAGGGAAGGACACAGCAGCAGGACAAGCACCTTAGACTTCATAGCGTGGACTTTGGACTGTTCAGAAAGCTGCTCAATAAGATTCCATGGGAGGCAGCCCTCGAGGGCAAAGGAGCCCAACGGGGTTGGTTGCTCCTCAAGAAGGAAATCTTGGCAGCAGAAGAACGAGCTGTCCTGGTCTGTCGGAAGAGGAGTCGGCAGGGAAGGCAGCCAGCTTGGCTGACTAGAGAGATCCAGGAAGATATTCAGAAAAAGAGGGGAAAATAGGAGCTTTGGAAGAAGGGGCAGGTGTCTTGAGACGACTATAGGAATATGTAGGGAGAAAGTCAAAAGGGCTAAAGCTGAACTGAAACTCAGACTGGCCAGTTCTGTAAAAGAGAATAAAAAGTCCTTCTATAGGTATATTAACAGTAAAAGGAGGGTCAATGAGAATCTCCAGCCCCTACTGGATGCAGAGTCAACATCAGTGACAAGGGCTGAGGACAAGGCTGAGGTCCTTAATTCCTTCTTTACCTCAGTCTTTCATAGTAAAGATGGACATTCCCTTAGTAACTCATCCTCAGGAACTGGCTGACAGGGAGAGGAAGGGTAACAAAGTCCCCATGGTTCAGGAGGAAAGGACTAGCGGCCTGCTTGGCCAGTTAGATACCCACAAGTCAATGGGGCCAGATGGGATCCACCCGAGGGTGCCAAGAGAGCTCTCTGATGTGCTTGCCAAACCCCTTTCCATGAGCTATCAGCAATCCTGGCAGACTGGGGAAGTTCCACTCGACTGGAGGCTGGCAGATGTTAGACCCATAGATAAGAAGGGCCGGAAGGAGGATCCGGGGAACTACAGGCCTGTCAGTCTGACCTCAGGCCCAGGGAAGATCATGGAGAGGGTCATCTTGGGAGCTATCTTGCAGCCACACGTGTGATGGCCAGGGAATCAGGCCCAGTCAACATGGGTTTACAAAAGGTAGATCCTGTCAAACTAACCTGATCACCTTCTATGACAAGGTGACCGGCTTAATGGACGATGGGAAGGCTGTGGATGTGGTCTACCTGGACTTCAGTAAAGCCTTTGACATGGTTTCTCACAGCATTCTAACTGAGAAACAGGCTGCCACTGGACTGGATATGTAGGCCCTCAGCTAGGTTAAAATCTGGCCGGATGGACAGGCCCAAAGGGTGATGGTAACAGGGAACAAATTCCAGCTGCAGGCCGGTCACGATTGGCATCCCCCAGGGCTCAATCGTGGGTCCAGTTTTGTTCGATGCCTTTATCAACGACCTGGATGAAGGGATTGAATGCTCCCTCAGCAAGTTTGCAGATGACACTAAACTAGGAGGAAATGTTGATCTGCCTGAGGGTAGGGCGGCTCTTCAGCGGGATCTGAACTCAGACTGGAGCCATGGGCTGAGACCAATGGGATGAAGTTTAACAAGGCCAAGTGAAGAGTGCTGCACATGGCACATAACAACCCCATGCAGCGCTACAGGCTTGGGGGAGACTGGCTGGAGAACCGTCAGGCAGAGAAGGATCTGTGAGTGTTGGTTGACTACAGGCTGAATACAAGTCAGCAGCAGTGTACCCGGGTGGCCAGGAAAGCCGATGGCATCCTGGCTCATATCAGAAATAGTGTGGCCTGTAGATCTAGAGCAGTAATAGTGCTGCCCCTGTACTCAGCATTGGTGAGGCTGCACCTCGAGTGCTGTATCCACAGTTCTGGGCTCCTCACCATGAAGAAGGGCATTGAGGTCCTTGAAAGAGTCCAGAGAAGGGCAACCAGGTGAAGGAGCTGGAGGGCAAATCATGTGAGGAACAGCTGAGGAAGCTGGGAGTGTTTAGCCAGGAGAAGAGGAGGCTGAGGGGAGACCTTATCACCACCTACTACTACCTGAAAGGAAGGTTGTAGAGAGGTGGGTGATGGTCTCTTCAGCCAGCTGAAAGGAGACAGGAGAAGGGGAAATGGCACAAAGCTGCAACAGGGCAGGGTCAGATTAGAAGTTAGGGAAAAATTCTTCACTGAAAGAGTTGTTGGGGCCTGGAAAAGGCTGCCCTGGGCGATGGTTGAGTCACCTTCCCTGGGTGTGTTTAAAAAAACTGTAGACCAAGGTACTTAGGGCTATGGTTTAGCTTAGGACGGGATTGGTTGAACCTGATGATCTTCGAAGGTCTTTTCCAACCTTGTGATTCTGTGAAATGTGTGAGCAGCGTGCCACTCTGCTGCACCCATCACATACTGTAAGGCTATGCTGCTTCTCTAATCTAAGGTATAGTTCAAGAATTATTTGCTCAAAGATTATTAAAAAGCAGTAATTAAGGAAGCACTATTTCTTCAGTTTAGCCAATAATATTATTGTTCAGAAATACTAGGCAAAGCCGTTTATTTCCAAAAAGTATTTGTTGGCAGAATGCATCTGCTCTCTTTCAGAAAAGGTTCTCATTTAAGTTAGTTTAATTGTGAAGAACCAATACCACATTTAAGACTTAAACAAAAAGCATCTGAGGCATTGGATTTGTATTCCAGTTTACTTCTGAAAACAATCTGAATGCCACAAAATTCACACTTTCTTTCTCCCCAAGTAGTAAGCTTTTCCAGCTCACATAGTCGACTTTATTAGGGGGAACGCAAGCCACAGTCCAGATCACAGCAGAACTAATTCTGTGCATTAGCAAGTTATGTGTTCTAGATCTGATGCCTAAGAAACATTTTCCACCTCTAAACGTGCTTTCTAGTAAAACCACCTAATCCTAGTAAACTAGTACAAATACGTAACCATAAAGGAAACTACAGTCTGTTAATTATGCTTAAGTGAAAACCTGCAGCTTTTCTACATGTTTCAAGCTCATATTAAAAAATAGCACTTTGGCAATTCCACCAACAATTTTCATACCTGCTTTATGCACACAAGAATAGAGTTACAAATCAACCTCGGTGGGAACCCAGAGCATGACGACATAAGTGTTATTTTTGTTAGTAAGTCAGAACTAAAGGGATTTTAAGGAAGTTCTTATTTCAAAAAGAAACCCGTGTTTGGCAATAAATTAGTCCTTTCTCCTTTACTAATGCAATTCCACCTTAGACAGCAGTCACAAAATTATCCCAGTCCCCACAGGATGCATACTCACCTGAGATTCCCTGAGGCCCCCACCATGGGTTTAGAGGAAGTCAAGCAGTCTGTTGCCTATCTAGAAGTTAGAAAGCCCCGTTCCAATGGAGCAGGACACTCATGGGTCATTGGCTTTGGCGGTTTGCAGAGAAAGATCCTCTTTCTTCTATCTGGTCTGAGGTGCTCTTCCCATCCACCTGCAACCCTCTCAGCTGCCTCCACAGTGCTATGTGGTAACACACTGTGCTGCTCTGGGAGAACCGAGGCTCCTCCTTTCCCAGGTATTTGGCAAGACTGACAAAAATTGTAATTGGAACAAATCAGCTACCACCTGAAAGGGAGTTTTTCCTGCTCTACAAAAATGTTCAAGAATGTCACAACCATGAGGAAAACCCTGCCCAATGTTGTCAACTTGGCTCAACCACAAGTTTCTCATCTAATTTAGCACCTGAGTATCATAGAATCATAGGGGTTCGAAGGGACCTCGAGAGATCATCGGGTCCAACCCCCTGCCAAAGCAGCTCCCTAGGACATTTCACTCAGATAGGCATCCAGACGGGTCTTGAATATTTCCAGAGAACGAGACTCCCCCACCCCTCTGGGCAGCCTGTCCCAGGGCGCTGTCACCCTCACTGGGAAAAAGTTCTTCCGCATGTTGGTGCAGAACTTCCTGACCACTGAAAAGGGGCTGGCTGATTCCCCCTGCATCCCCTGCTTAAGATAATTATAGACTTTAATTAGGTGTCCCCCCCCTAGTCTTCTCTTCTCAAGGCTGAACAGTCCCAACTCACTCAGCCTTTCCTCATAGGGGAGATGTTCCAGGCCCTTCATCATCGTCGTAGCCCTTCTCTGGACTCTTTCCAGGAGATCCCTGTCCTTTTTATAACAGGGAGCCCAGAACTGGACACAATACTCCAGGTAGGGCCTGACCAGGGCAGAGTAGAGGGAGAGGATCACCTCCTTTGACCTGCTAGCCACACTACACTCCTACGGATGCACCCCAGGATCCCATTGGCTCTCTTAGCCACCAAGGCACACTGCTGGCTCATGGCCAACCTGTCATCAACCATGACCCCCAGGTCCTTCTCCACAGAGCTCTTCTCCAGCAGGTCATCCCCCACAGCCTGTACTGATACAAACGGTTGTTCCTTCCCAGGTGCAAGACTTTACACTTGCTTTTGTTGAACCTCATCTGGTTTCTCCCTGCCCAGCTCTCCAGCCTGTCCAGGTCTCGCTGGTTGGCAGTGCAGTGTCCTGCGTGTCAGCCACTCCTCCCAGCTTTGTATCATCAGCGTACTTGCTGTGGGTCGATGCTATTCCCTCATCAAGGTCATCAATGAAGATGTTAAACAGGACTGGACCCAACACCGAGCCCTGGGGAACACCGCTAGTCACAGGCCTCCAGTCAGATTCTGCTCCACGAATCACGACCCTCTGGGCTCGGTCTGACAGCCAATTCTCAACCCACCTCACTGTCCACTCATCAATCCCATGCTTTCTCAGCTTTGCTATCAGGATGTCATGGGAGACAGTATCAAAAGCCTTGCTGAAGTCAAGGTAGATGACATCCACTGTTCTCCCTCCATCTACCCAGCCGGTGATGAGATCGTAGAAGGCTATGAGATTGGTCGAGCACGATTTCCCCTTGGTGAATCCATGCTGACTACTCCTCATGACCTTCTTCTCTTCCAGTTGCTTGGAGATGGCATCCACAACAAGCTGTTCCATTACCTTTCTGGGGACAGAGGTGAGGCTGACTTGCCTGTAGTTACTAGGTTCCTCCTTCTTGCCCTTTTTAAAGACTGGAGTGACATTGGCTATCCTCCAGTCCTCAGGCACTTCTCCTGATAGACGCAGCTCACCAATCACCTCCGCCAGCTCCCTCAGCACACATGGATGTATCCCATCTGGGCCCATGGATTTGTGTGCATTAATCCCTTTGAGCCGCTCCTGGACCTCCCCTACCTCAACCAGAGGGAAACTCTTTATTTCCCAAACACTCCTACTTTCATCCAGTGCCTGTGGGTCCCAGGGGGCATTTGAAGTGAATACCCCGAAGCAAAGAAGGCATTCAGTATCTCCACCTTCTCGTCTTCCCCCGTTACCAGGACACCCTCCTTGTTCAGCAAGGGATCTACATTATCCCTGGTCATCCTCTTACTATTCACATATCTAAAAACCCCCTTTTTATTATCCTTTATGTCCCTTGCCAGCTTCACTTCCAAGCGAGCTTTAGCCTTCCTAGTTGCATCCCTACAGGCCCTGACCACATTCCTGTATTTTTCCCTGGTGAAATATAATGACTTTCAAGAGAAAGCCAGCAGTACTAAAAACCCCCAAACACCACAACTCACCAAAAACCTGAACAGCTTAGATTCAATGAAAATGACAATACCAAAGCAGTAAGAAATGGAAAACCTGTATCTGCTTGGAAAAAGAGGAGCCAGTCAAAACAATGCAAGAAAACATTCAGCAAAATCAGTAAGAAAAAAAAAAACAAATCAAACTTATACTCTGGTTAGTTAGAAACTCATTTCTTGTGATACTGTAAAGGTCATTGCTACCTTCAGGGCATCAGCTCCAGTCAATTAGAATCATCAAGTTTATTGTCTGTCACTACTGAATCACAATCCGACTTCACAAATCCTGACGATCTTAAACCACAGAAATACTAAATGAAACTGCAGGGGTAAGTAAAGGATGTACAAGCAGAACCATATCTTTATGCCTTTATATCCTCTTCAGGGCTTTACATCTTCTATGCATCTGACTATATCAGTATTTGGAACTTCCCCCCCTCCCCAACCTCCAACCCCTCAGAGGCATCCAGATTATAAACAAAACAGGTTTGTAGTCATCCCTGTAACTTAAGGTACATTTTACCTACACTACCACTGAAAAGGTTGGTGCCTTCTATTGATAATCCCCTATGCAATCACATAGCACTGTAGCATATTACCCATGAAAGGATGAAGTCTGCAGTTCTGCTAGACAACATGCCTTTGGAGTTTGATGACTTTCAGGAAAGTATTGTCTCTTCCAGGATGCCTGTGTGCAGTCGAACATCTTTTATTTGAAAACAGGATCGGTTTTGTACGACTATAACAACACTGTGCTAGTACTATCAGATTGGCTTTTCAGAGCCCCTCACTGCTGCTATCATTCAAGCTATGATGCTCACCTGACAAAAGGAGGCAGCCCTTCCTTAACACATCATCCATGTGTCGTTGGTAGGGACCAGTCAGGAGAACAACATTACAACATATCTTCTCCTGTTTCTGAAACTTGAGCAACAAAGGATCTAAACCATACATACAAGTTCATAGTCATTATAAAAGTTGCCCAGAGGAGCTGTGGCTTCCCCCTCCCTGGCAGTGTTCAAGGCCTAGGTTGGATGGGGCTTTGGGCAACGTGAACTAGGTAGAGGAAAGTGTCCCCCCAAGCCACAGCAGGCAGGGGCTTGGAACAAGATGGTCTTTGGGGTCCCTTCCAGCTCAAACTATTCTGATTTAGGACAGGGTGAAAACTCTGGCATTTTAGTTTTAAGGCAAACTGCTGTTGGCATGAACCTAACTCTTCAATCGCTTCAGCCAAGCGTGCTTTCAAGATGTTTCCTGTAGGGCCCAAGCAAAGAAAAGAGAAAAGGTGACTTATAAGCAGTTTGTAATTGAACTTTCATTTGGAATTTCATTTGCATTTTCACTGGATAAAAACCAACAAAACCCACCCTGTTCTTTAAGCCCAAGCATCTTTCGTCTTGGAAACTCAGTGTGTGGAAGTCTTCTCTAAATGAGGTCAGAATCCTTTGTCGTGGAAAGCAACAGGAATTTAACTAGAGAGATCAGATTTTTTTTCTCCTGGTAAGTCTAGAAACCAAACTGAAATGGACACACAAGAGTGAAATGGACTCTGGAATGCTGTCAGGTACACATCAGGGCCTCACTCAGATAAAGCCTTGGACTTTTAACGATCATTTTAGCCATCGAGGTGCTTTTACTGAACACAGCAATCACAGTCTTTTCTAGGGTAGTAAGAGTCAAAAATGCACGGGTCGGTTCTTCAAACCGCTCCAAATCTGCATATAAAGTACTTCTTACAGAGAGGAGTATGTATACGGTGCTGCGGAGAGTTGTCTGCAGCATCGGCAGTTAGTCTACAGGAAATTATTATCTATCTGTCTGAAAGAATTCCATTGTCTGCTCATAAACTACATAAAAATATTACGAAAAACGTGATTGCTGGATAGGAAACAGCCTGGCATAACTGAGGTGACCAGTAAAGTGCCGACATCCTACACCACCAGGAGATCATGAGTGCTATCCCTCAGGGGTCCATAGTGGGAGTGGTATCATTTAATATCTTCATCAGTGACATTGACAATGAGGTTGAGTGCACCTTGAGCAAGTTTGCAGATGACAGCTAGCTGAGAGGTGCAGTTGACATGCCGAAAGGACAGAATGTCACCCAGAGGGACCTGGAGAAGCAGGCCCGTGTGAACCTCATGAGGTTCAACAACAACAAATGCAAGGTCCTTACACCTGGGTGGGGGCAATCCTCATCTTCAGTACGGGCTGGGAAATGATGTGCTAGAGGGCAGCCCTTCAGAGAAGGACTTAGGGGTGCTGGTGGATGAGAAGCTTGACGTGAGCTGACAGTGCCCACTCGCAGCCCAGAAGGCCAACCGTATCTGGGGCTGCATCAAAAGGAACGTCAAAGGAGGTGATTCTGCTCCTCTACTCCTCTCTCACAAGACCCCACCTAGAATAGTGTGTCTAGTTCTGGAGTCCCAAGATATAGGAAGGACATGGAGATGTTGGAATGGGTCCAGAGGAAGGCCATGGAGGGGGCTGGAGCACCTCTCCTATGAAGACAGGCTGAGAGAGTTGGGGTTGTTCAGCCTGGAGAAGGCTCAGGGGAGGTCTTATAGCGGCGGACTTCCAATACTTGGAGGGAGCCTACAAGAAAGATGGGGAGGGACTTTTTAGAAGGGCATGTAGTGGTAGGATGAGGGGGAATGTTTTTAAATTGGAAGGGGGCAGATTTAGATGGGATATTGGGAAAAAATTTTTGGCTAAGAGGGTGGCGAATTACCGGAACAGGTTGCCCACGGAGGTGGTGGATGCCCCCTCCCTGGAGGTGTTTGAGTCCAAGTTGAGGCCTTGAGCAGCCTGGTCTAGTGAGAGGTGTCCTCCCTGCCCACAGCAGAGCAGGGGGCTTGGAATTTGATGGTCTTTAAGGTCCCTTCCAGCCCTAACTATGTCATGATTCTACAATCTATTAACTAACAGCTCTTCCAGAGAACGAGTATTTATGTTTCAATAAAAGCACAGAGGATTCATACGTCTCCATGGGACCTATAACAGTCCTGCAACGTTCTCTACAAAACGGCATCCACGAAGTCTAGAAGAAAAAGGCTGTGAGTGCCGGTAGCTGAGTAAATGCTTCTATGAATGACCTTCAGTAGCCACGGGGGGGCAGAGCTACACCAAGATAATCTGTACCTCTAGGACAGTGACCAGAGGCTATTTCAAGGAGTTCCCTCAGCACCACACACAGACACAGTGCTCAGCACAAAATACTTGGTGTGTTCTATGGGTGCTTACAACACCGGGGATCAGAACTAAAAAAGAGGGGAGAGAGGAGGAGAGGGGGCAAAAAGCCTGTGAATAACAGTACTCCTGGCAGTTCTTCAAACACCAGAGTACTGCAACAGGTTAGTAACAGGCCTCCTCCGTGCTTCTATTTTGACAATTTATTCAGATCATACAAAATCACAAAAATCACTGTCAATTTTACCTCACACCATGTAATCAGCGGGAAGTTTTTCATACACGTTAATGGGCCAGTGGAAACCCTAGACACTTTCCTCCTTTGGAAGAGTAGATAATTTCACCCACTGCATCCTCAGAAGGGCTGGGAAAGTTCCATCAGTATTTGCAAATGTAACAGTGCCAGTGCTGATTGACCATGCAGCCAGCTAGGTCACATCTGGTCTCATGGCCTCCAGAATAACATGGCCACATCCAGACAACTAATGGGGAAAAGTCACCGACTCCCCAAGCCATCTTTGGAAATGTTGTGGGAGAACACAAGGTGGCTCAGAGGTCAAGACCTATAGCTAGAAGTTGTTGGAACGGTCTACTGATACAAGGATGTTTGAGTTTCAGGCTATAGCCTGGAATGGGTCATGCAATGTTACTAGCACAAACAAGGCTCTTAAATTCCCACATAAACACAAGCGTTGTCCAAGAACTTCTGAAGTCCTATCAGACTCTTAACGTAGGAACCACCTTAGGCAGCTGTATAAATGTGTTGTTCTTCTCCATTATATTTGGCCTTGCATGAATACATGGAAAGAGAGGTGGAAGAGATGTGGATCAGTTACTGACGAATACTAGAACAAACAATAGAAACGTCAAACGAGCAATTGAAGATTTTTCGTTAAGATCTATAAAACATGCTTTGTACAAAGTCGCAGTTGCCCGTCATAGCAAAGACAGAGTAGGACAGTCACAATCTTCCTTGACTATGGATCTTCTGGATTCTTGACTTCTTTTGACACAAAAATCATCTGCCGCTTATATCAAACACTAAAGTACAGAATTTTACTCTGGAGGAGCTGGAGTTGCCTTCCAGCCCGTTGCGACGTAATTGGCTTAACAACCACTTTGAGGCAGCAGTTTCACAAAACAAGCAGCTTCCTTCTTTCTTTTGATGTTTAGCTCATCATGGGTGTTTTTTAGTAAAAAGTCTGACAACTACTGATGCAGCATTTGCCTAATACTGGGTCCAAATGTAGTTGTCCTGGCTGTAGTGGGCATTCAAAACTGTTCCTTTTACCTCCTATGAAGAGTAAAATAACTATGAGACTGCAGGCAGATCTAGATACGTGTGGATTATTCTTAATTCCCCCTTCAGTTGTTGTGGTTTGTTGTCCCACTAGGAACACGCACTTTGGGTTAGAATGAGAGATAAGAACAGGTATCAATAATGCAGTGATGAAGGTGGCGCCCTGGGGGTGGGGAGACCCAATTCTGTCCTGGGAGCTGAGGCCAGGGTGTTGAACTGCTATGTTGAAATCAGGGCTCTAATACACATTTTGTGTTCAGGCTGGGGCACAAGCACTAAGGAAATGGGAGATCTGAGTGTACTTTTCCTTGTTTGGTCAGCTTAAAAGCCGAGTTTATACAAAATGTAGCCGTTCAAGACTTTCCAGTCAGAGTATCTCAGCGCTGGCCGAGTGCTTCTATGCATTCCCATTACTGAGACGAGGTTATTGCTGAGAAGTGACAGCAGAAGATGCAGTTTCTGGTCTGTGTTTTGACTACTGAGTGTGTCAACAGCTAATGTAGTCAGATCCGACTTGTGAATTCATACAAGTTTTAAAAAGAACGAAGTGAACCATCCAGGCTCTCTTGAAATATCTGTATGCACCCAAAGGATTTTAAGTGATAATTCTGGCATTGTCTCTGAAAAGGAGTAGAACACATAGAAATTTGATGTTTGCAAACAAGAACTCAAATGTCTCTTCTAGTAACCTAATTGACAGAGCTTAATTAGAGTGATCATTTACTTTACTACAAGGTATTATCTTAACAGTGAATGTCTTAAAGCATGTTGTCAAAGGGGTGACTCACACTATAAAATGCATCATATATGCATCCTCAGAATGAATCTTTTCAGACTGTATTTCCTGCTCATTGACACTGGGTATTAACAGTAGTGGTCAGTATTAGAACATTTTTCAAGGTAGCCAGTCTGGGACACAGAATAACATCTACGTTAGAAATGGAGCGCGTGCTGAGCAGAGGACAAGAGAAAACAAGAAATTCCTCTTTCAAAGCCTACATAAAAGCTCTGGAGGAGAATCATGTGCTAACCCTACCATCAACTTGGACAGGGCATTCAGCTGTTTTTCTACATAAGTGTTCCGATGTTTTCCCAGCAGAGGTGTGAAACCGCAGCTTCCCCGTTTAGGAGGTGAGAACTGTACCAATTCCCAATCACCTTAATGCTTCAGAAGCTCACGCTTCTCGCAGGGAGAAGCCCGCAGTTAGTTCCCATTGTAAACCTGTCCCCTTGATACCTCCTGAGCTAAGAGAACAACTTTCTTTCTGATGGTATAGTAAATTTTCTGTTGGTATAGTAAATGAGAGTTTTTATTCAGATATAACATTGTACAGCCCCCGTGTACGTAGCGCGAAGCTCCTGTGGAGTTTTGGCTATAGGGTGCAGCAAATCTCTCTTGACTTCTTCCATGCTGCCTTCTCCCTGCCAGATCTGTGTTCTTTTTCTAGCTTAGCTAGTTAGGGTGTTAGAGGTAGCAGTGACTGTGCAAACATGTTACAGGCAGTGAATGAAATAAAGTGGGCTACAGTCAATAGCGTACATGATAGAAATCCTATTTTCTTTTCTGAACAATAGAAGCTTTTTTGATCTGCAGAAATCATGGTGAAGGGCTGGAAGAAACCATTGTCGTGGGGGGTGGCAAGTGGGGGACTGTAGGATGTAAACCAGTGTCCTTCCAGAATGACACAGGCTTAATGCTTTGCTAATCCGTAACCATGGTGGCTTACAGTGCTGCTGAATGAAACTTTGGGATGGTTTAACAAAAGCTTGGAATAAAAAGAATATAGATCAAGTATGCTGCGAGTCCTAAAGAAAGTCAGCTGAAAGAAGTTACCACTGCAGATCACAGAAGGTTGGGAGTTGGAAGGGACCTTGAAAGGTCATCTAGTCCAACCCCCTGTCAGAGCAGGATCATCTAGACTAAATCACACAGGAATGTGTCCAGGTGGGTTTTGAATGTCTCCAGAGAAGGAGACTCCACAACCTCTCTGGGCAGCCTGTGCCAGTGCTCTGTCACCCTCACTGTGTAAAAGTTCCTCTCCTTAGAGTCACGTGGAACTTCCTATGCTCCAGCTTGCACCCGTTGCCCCTTGTCCTATTGCTGGACATCACTGAGAAGAGCCTGGATCTGTCCTCGAAGAGCATCCATCCAGTGCCACCTCCTGCCTTGGGCACCCCCAAGTTCTAAAGCTCAGATTTTGCACGGCCCAGATCACAACTTTGTGAGACAGTAACTGCTGTGCAGCAAGAAATACTGAAGATGACATGCATACTTCTATCTTGTCTTCCCTCTGATAAGACCTTCAAAGTTTGCTCTGAAAGCCAAGTATAGAATTACAACACAGAGGAATATCTTTACAATTACCAGTGCATCTTTAGCTGTGACAGTGTCAGTACGTTCACAGGACTCGTCCAGTAAGAGTCCTCCACAAAATCTCTTTCTCTAGAAAAAAGGTCAGGTGTCAGTCGGTCCTGTACACCCTGTCAAATCAGGTCTTTCCAAAATGTGTATTTCAAACATATAGTAGGAAGTGGTAATAACTGGGATAGTCTGTTGGATAGTCTGTTACAAGGTGGAGGAGAGAAACTTTTTGAGGGAAGTGAAACTCTGCCACGTGCTGTTGGAGGGTAATTAATTCACTTCCTGCATCACAGAAAAGATAGTATGTGATTACTGTGTGGGGCAAATGGAAGGTGGCAGAAGCAATCAACCCTTTCTGGGGCACCTGATCATCCTCAATGGAGAACTTCCACCTGAAAGATGCATCTGGCAGGAAAGGAAAGGTGCTGCAAGGGACTGTGAACTTCCAGTGCAAGAGACAGGGCTGTGTAAGAGACCACTGAGAGGAGGAGGGAGCAGCTGCCTGTCAGCTTTATGTGACTGAAGGATGATTGTCCCAAAAAACAGAGATCTTAACGAAAAATCTTCAATTGCTCGTTTGACGTTTCTATTGTTTGTTCTAGTATTCGTCAGTAACTGATCCACATCTCTTCCACCTCTCTTTCCATGTATTCATGCAAGGCCAAATATAATGGAGAAGAACAACACATTTATACAGCTGCCTAAGGTGGTTCCTACGTTAAGAGTCTGATAGGACTTCAGAAGTTCTTGGACAACGCTTGTGTTTATGTGGGAATTTAAGAGCCTTGTTTGTGCTAGTAACATTGCATGACCCATTCCAGGCTATAGCCTGAAACTCAAACATCCTTGTATCAGTAGACCGTTCCAACAACTTCTAGCTATAGGTCTTGACCTCTGAGCCACCTTGTGTTCTCCCACAACATTTCCAAAGATGGCTTGGGGAGTCGGTGACTTTTCCCCATTAGTTGTCTGGATGTGGCCATGTTATTCTGGAGGCCATGAGACCAGATGTGACCTAGCTGGCTGCATGGTCAATCAGCACTGGCACTGTTACATTTGCAAATACTGATGGAACTTTCCCAGCCCTTCTGAGGATGCAGTGGGTGAAATTATCTACTCTTCCAAAGGAGGAAAGTGTCTAGGGTTTCCACTGGCCCATTAACGTGTATGAAAAACTTCCCGCTGATTACATGGTGTGAGGTAAAATTGACAGTGATTTTTGTGATTTTGTATGATCTGAATAAATTGTCAAAATAGAAGCACGGAGGAGGCCTGTTACTAACCTGTTGCAGTACTCTGGTGTTTGAAGAACTGCCAGGAGTACTGTTATTCACAGGCTTTTTGCCCCCTCTCCTCCTCTCTCCCCTCTTTTTTAGTTCTGATCCCCGGTGTTGTAAGCACCCATAGAACACACCAAGTATTTTGTGCTGAGCACTGTGTCTGTGTGTGGTGCTGAGGGAACTCCTTGAAATAGCCTCTGGTCACTGTCCTAGAGGTACAGATTATCTTGGTGTAGCTCTGCCCCCCCGTGGCTACTGAAGGTCATTCATAGAAGCATTTACTCAGCTACCGGCACTCACAGCCTTTTTCTTCTAGACTTCGTGGATGCCGTTTTGTAGAGAACGTTGCAGGACTGTTATAGGTCCCATGGAGACGTATGAATCCTCTGTGCTTTTATTGAAACATAAATACTCGTTCTCTGGAAGAGCTGTTAGTTAATAGATTGTAGAATCATGACATAGTTAGGGCTGGAAGGGACCTTAAAGACCATCAAATTCCAAGCCCCCTGCTCTGCTGTGGGCAGGGAGGACACCTCTCACTAGACCAGGCTGCTCAAGGCCTCAACTTGGACTCAAACACCTTCAGGGAGGGGGCATTCGCCACCTCCGTGGGCAACCTGTTCCGGTAATTCGCCACCCTCTTAGCCAAAAATTTTTTCCCAATATCCCATCTAAATCTGCCCCCTTCCAATTTAAAAACATTTCCCCTCATCCTACCACTACATGCCCTTCTAAAAAGTCCCTCCCCATCTTTCTTGTAGGCTCCCTCCAAGTATTGGAAGTCCGCCGCTATAAGACCTCCCCTGAGCCTTCTCCAGGCTGAACAACCCCAACTCTCTCAGCCTGTCTTCATAGGAGAGGTGCTCCAGCCCCCTCCATGGCCTTCCTCTGGACCCATTCCAACAGTTCCATGTCCTTCTTATATCTTGGGACTCCAGAACTAGACACACTATTCTAGGTGGGGTCTTGTGAGAGAGGAGTAGAGGAGCAGAATCACCTCCTTTGACCTCCGTTCCTTTTGATGCAGCCCCAGATACGGTTGGCCTTCTGGGCTGCGAGTGGGCACTGTCAGCTCACGTCAAGCTTCTCATCCACCAGCACCCCTAAGTCCTTCTCTGAAGGGCTGCCCTCTAGCACATCATTTCCCAGCCCGTACTGAAGATGAGGATTGCCCCCACCCAGGTGTAAGGACCTTGCATTTGTTGTTGTTGAACCTCATGAGGTTCACACGGGCCTGCTTCTCCAGGTCCCTCTGGGTGACATTCTGTCCTTTCGGCATGTCAACTGCACCTCTCAGCTAGCTGTCATCTGCAAACTTGCTCAAGGTGCACTCAACCTCATTGTCAATGTCACTGATGAAGATATTAAATGATACCACTCCCACTATGGACCCCTGAGGGATAGCACTCATGATCTCCTGGTGGTGTAGGATGTCGGCACTTTACTGGTCACCTCAGTTATGCCAGGCTGTTTCCTATCCAGCAATCACGTTTTTCGTAATATTTTTATGTAGTTTATGAGCAGACAATGGAATTCTTTCAGACAGATAGATAATAATTTCCTGTAGACTAACTGCCGATGCTGCAGACAACTCTCCGCAGCACCGTATACATACTCCTCTCTGTAAGAAGTACTTTATATGCAGATTTGGAGCGGTTTGAAGAACCGACCCGTGCATTTTTGACTCTTACTACCCTAGAAAAGACTGTGATTGCTGTGTTCAGTAAAAGCACCTCGATGGCTAAAATGATCGTTAAAAGTCCAAGGCTTTATCTGAGTGAGGCCCTGATGTGTACCTGACAGCATTCCAGAGTCCATTTCACTCTTTTGTGTCCATTTCAGTTTGGTTTCTAGACTTACCAGGAGAAAAAAAATCTGATCTCTCTAGTTAAATTCCTGTTGCTTTCCACGACAAAGGATTCTGACCTCATTTAGAGAAGACTTCCACACACTGAGTTTCCAAGACGAAAGATGCTTGGGCTTAAAGAACAGGGTGGGTTTTGTTGGTTTTTATCCAGTGAAAATGCAAATGAAATTCCAAATGAAAGTTCAATTACAAACTGCTTATAAGTCACCTTTTCTCTTTTCTTTGCTTGGGCCCTACAGGAAACATCTTGAAAGCACGCTTGGCTGAAGCGATTGAAGAGTTAGGTTCGTGCCAACAGCAGTTTGCCTTAAAACTAAAATGCCAGAGTTTTCACCCTGTCCTAAATCAGAATAGTTTGAGCTGGAAGGGACCCCAAAGACCATCTTGTTCCAAGCCCCTGCCTGCTGTGGCTTGGGGGGACACTTTCCTCTACCTAGTTCACGTTGCCCAAAGCCCCATCCAACCTAGGCCTTGAACACTGCCAGGGAGGGGGAAGCCACAGCTCCTCTGGGCAACTTTTATAATGACTATGAACTTGTATGTATGGTTTAGATCCTTTGTTGCTCAAGTTTCAGAAACAGGAGAAGATATGTTGTAATGTTGTTCTCCTGACTGGTCCCTACCAACGACACATGGATGATGTGTTAAGGAAGGGCTGCCTCCTTTTGTCAGGTGAGCATCATAGCTTGAATGATAGCAGCAGTGAGGGGCTCTGAAAAGCCAATCTGATAGTACTAGCACAGTGTTGTTATAGTCGTACAAAACCGATCCTGTTTTCAAATAAAAGATGTTCGACTGCACACAGGCATCCTGGAAGAGACAATACTTTCCTGAAAGTCATCAAACTCCAAAGGCATGTTGTCTAGCAGAACTGCAGACTTCATCCTTTCATGGGTAATATGCTACAGTGCTATGTGATTGCATAGGGGATTATCAATAGAAGGCACCAACCTTTTCAGTGGTAGTGTAGGTAAAATGTACCTTAAGTTACAGGGATGACTACAAACCTGTTTTGTTTATAATCTGGATGCCTCTGAGGGGTTGGAGGTTGGGGAGGGGGGGAAGTTCCAAATACTGATATAGTCAGATGCATAGAAGATGTAAAGCCCTGAAGAGGATATAAAGGCATAAAGATATGGTTCTGCTTGTACATCCTTTACTTACCCCTGCAGTTTCATTTAGTATTTCTGTGGTTTAAGATCGTCAGGATTTGTGAAGTCGGATTGTGATTCAGTAGTGACAGACAATAAACTTGATGATTCTAATTGACTGGAGCTGATGCCCTGAAGGTAGCAATGACCTTTACAGTATCACAAGAAATGAGTTTCTAACTAACCAGAGTATAAGTTTGATTTGTTTTTTTTTTTCTTACTGATTTTGCTGAATGTTTTCTTGCATTGTTTTGACTGGCTCCTCTTTTTCCAAGCAGATACAGGTTTTCCATTTCTTACTGCTTTGGTATTGTCATTTTCATTGAATCTAAGCTGTTCAGGTTTTTGGTGAGTTGTGGTGTTTGGGGGTTTTTAGTACTGCTGGCTTTCTCTTGAAAGTCATTATATTTCACCAGGGAAAAATACAGGAATGTGGTCAGGGCCTGTAGGGATGCAACTAGGAAGGCTAAAGCTCGCTTGGAAGTGAAGCTGGCAAGGGACATAAAGGATAATAAAAAGGGGGGTTTTTAGATATGTGAATAGTAAGAGGATGACCAGGGATAATGTAGATCCCTTGCTGAACAAGGAGGGTGTCCTGGTAACGGGGGAAGACGAGAAGGTGGAGATACTGAATGCCTTCTTTGCTTCGGGGTATTCACTTCAAATGCCCCCTGGGACCCACAGGCACTGGATGAAAGTAGGAGTGTTTGGGAAATAAAGAGTTTCCCTCTGGTTGAGGTAGGGGAGGTCCAGGAGCGGCTCAAAGGGATTAATGCACACAAATCCATGGGCCCAGATGGGATACATCCATGTGTGCTGAGGGAGCTGGCGGAGGTGATTGGTGAGCTGCGTCTATCAGGAGAAGTGCCTGAGGACTGGAGGATAGTCAATGTCACTCCAGTCTTTAAAAAGGGCAAGAAGGAGGAACCTAGTAACTACAGGCAAGTCAGCCTCACCTCTGTCCCCAGAAAGGTAATGGAACAGCTTGTTGTGGATGCCATCTCCAAGCAACTGGAAGAGAAGAAGGTCATGAGGAGTAGTCAGCATGGATTCACCAAGGGGAAATCGTGCTCGACCAATCTCATAGCCTTCTACGATCTCATCACCGGCTGGGTAGATGGAGGGAGAACAGTGGATGTCATCTACCTTGACTTCAGCAAGGCTTTTGATACTGTCTCCCATGACATCCTGATAGCAAAGCTGAGAAAGCATGGGATTGATGAGTGGACAGTGAGGTGGGTTGAGAATTGGCTGTCAGACCGAGCCCAGAGGGTCGTGATTCGTGGAGCAGAATCTGACTGGAGGCCTGTGACTAGCGGTGTTCCCCAGGGCTCGGTGTTGGGTCCAGTCCTGTTTAACATCTTCATTGATGACCTTGATGAGGGAATAGCATCGACCCACAGCAAGTACGCTGATGATACAAAGCTGGGAGGAGTGGCTGACACGCAGGACACTGCACTGCCAACCAGCGAGACCTGGACAGGCTGGAGAGCTGGGCAGGGAGAAACCAGATGAGGTTCAACAAAAGCAAGTGTAAAGTCTTGCACCTGGGAAGGAACAACCGTTTGTATCAGTACAGGCTGTGGGGGATGACCTGCTGGAGAAGAGCTCTGTGGAGAAGGACCTGGGGGTCATGGTTGATGACAGGTTGGCCATGAGCCAGCAGTGTGCCTTGGTGGCTAAGAGAGCCAATGGGATCCTGGGGTGCATCCGTAGGAGTGTAGTGTGGCTAGCAGGTCAAAGGAGGTGATCCTCTCCCTCTACTCTGCCCTGGTCAGGCCCTACCTGGAGTATTGTGTCCAGTTCTGGGCTCCCTGTTATAAAAAGGACAGGGATCTCCTGGAAAGAGTCCAGAGAAGGGCTACGACGATGATGAAGGGCCTGGAACATCTCCCCTATGAGGAAAGGCTGAGTGAGTTGGGACTGTTCAGCCTTGAGAAGAGAAGACTAAGGGGGGACATAATTAAAGTCTATAATTATCTTAAGCAGGGGATGCAGGGGGAATCAGCCAGCCCCTTTTCAGTGGTCAGGAAGTTCTGCACCAACATGCGGAAGAACTTTTTCCCAGTGAGGGTGACAGCGCCCTGGGACAGGCTGCCCAGAGGGGTGGGGGAGTCTCGTTCTCTGGAAATATTCAAGACCCGTCTGGATGCCTATCTGAGTGAAATGTCCTAGGGAGCTGCTTTGGCAGGGGGTTGGACCCGATGATCTCTCGAGGTCCCTTCGAACCCCTATGATTCTATGATACTCAGGTGCTAAATTAGATGAGAAACTTGTGGTTGAGCCAAGTTGACAACATTGGGCAGGGTTTTCCTCATGGTTGTGACATTCTTGAACATTTTTGTAGAGCAGGAAAAACTCCCTTTCAGGTGGTAGCTGATTTGTTCCAATTACAATTTTTGTCAGTCTTGCCAAATACCTGGGAAAGGAGGAGCCTCGGTTCTCCCAGAGCAGCACAGTGTGTTACCACATAGCACTGTGGAGGCAGCTGAGAGGGTTGCAGGTGGATGGGAAGAGCACCTCAGACCAGATAGAAGAAAGAGGATCTTTCTCTGCAAACCGCCAAAGCCAATGACCCATGAGTGTCCTGCTCCATTGGAACGGGGCTTTCTAACTTCTAGATAGGCAACAGACTGCTTGACTTCCTCTAAACCCATGGTGGGGGCCTCAGGGAATCTCAGGTGAGTATGCATCCTGTGGGGACTGGGATAATTTTGTGACTGCTGTCTAAGGTGGAATTGCATTAGTAAAGGAGAAAGGACTAATTTATTGCCAAACACGGTTTTCTTTTTGAAATAAGAACTTCCTTAAAATCCCTTTAGTTCTGACTTACTAACAAAAATAACACTTATGTCGTCATGCTCTGGGTTCCCACCGAGGTTGATTTGTAACTCTATTCTTGTGTGCATAAAGCAGGTATGAAAATTGTTGGTGGAATTGCCAAAGTGCTATTTTTTAATATGAGCTTGAAACATGTAGAAAAGCTGCAGGTTTTCACTTAAGCATAATTAACAGACTGTAGTTTCCTTTATGGTTACGTATTTGTACTAGTTTACTAGGATTAGGTGGTTTTACTAGAAAGCACGTTTAGAGGTGGAAAATGTTTCTTAGGCATCAGATCTAGAACACATAACTTGCTAATGCACAGAATTAGTTCTGCTGTGATCTGGACTGTGGCTTGCGTTCCCCCTAATAAAGTCGACTATGTGAGCTGGAAAAGCTTACTACTTGGGGAGAAAGAAAGTGTGAATTTTGTGGCATTCAGATTGTTTTCAGAAGTAAACTGGAATACAAATCCAATGCCTCAGATGCTTTTTGTTTAAGTCTTAAATGTGGTATTGGTTCTTCACAATTAAACTAACTTAAATGAGAACCTTTTCTGAAAGAGAGCAGATGCATTCTGCCAACAAATACTTTTTGGAAATAAACGGCTTTGCCTAGTATTTCTGAACAATAATATTATTGGCTAAACTGAAGAAATAGTGCTTCCTTAATTACTGCTTTTTAATAATCTTTGAGCAAATAATTCTTGAACTATACCTTAGATTAGAGAAGCAGCATAGCCTTACAGTACGTGATGGGTGCAGCAGAGTGGCACGCTGCTCACACATTTCACAGAATCACAAGGTTGGAAAAGACCTTCGAAGATCATCAGGTTCAACCAATCCCGTCCTAAGCTAAACCATAGCCCTAAGTACCTTGGTCTACAGTTTTTTTAAACCCACCCAGGGAAGGTGACTCAACCATCGCCCAGGGCAGCCTTTTCCAGGCCCCAACAACTCTTTCAGTGAAGAATTTTTCCCTAACTTCTAATCTGACCCTGCCCTGTTGCAGCTTTGTGCCATTTCCCCTTCTCCTGTCTCCTTTCAGCTGGCTGAAGAGACCATCACCCACCTCTCTACAACCTTCCTTTCAGGTAGTAGTAGGTGGTGATAAGGTCTCCCCTCAGCCTCCTCTTCTCCTGGCTAAACACTCCCAGCTTCCTCAGCTGTTCCTCACATGATTTGCCCTCCAGCTCCTTCACCTGGTTGCCCTTCTCTGGACTCTTTCAAGGACCTCAATGCCCTTCTTCATGGTGAGGAGCCCAGAACTGTGGATACAGCACTCGAGGTGCAGCCTCACCAATGCTGAGTACAGGGGCAGCACTATTACTGCTCTAGATCTACAGGCCACACTATTTCTGATATGAGCCAGGATGCCATCGGCTTTCCTGGCCACCCGGGTACACTGCTGCTGACTTGTATTCAGCCTGTAGTCAACCAACACTCACAGATCCTTCTCTGCCTGACGGTTCTCCAGCCAGTCTCCCCCAAGCCTGTAGCGCTGCATGGGGTTGTTATGTGCCATGTGCAGCACTCTTCACTTGGCCTTGTTAAACTTCATCCCATTGGTCTCAGCCCATGGCTCCAGTCTGAGTTCAGATCCCGCTGAAGAGCCGCCCTACCCTCAGGCAGATCAACATTTCCTCCTAGTTTAGTGTCATCTGCAAACTTGCTGAGGGAGCATTCAATCCCTTCATCCAGGTCATTGATAAAGGCATCGAACAAAACTGGACCCACGATTGAGCCCTGGGGGATGCCAATCGTGACCGGCCTGCAGCTGGAATTTGTTCCCTGTTACCATCACCCTTTGGGCCTGTCCATCCGGCCAGATTTTAACCTAGCTGAGGGCCTACATATCCAGTCCAGTGGCAGCCTGTTTCTCAGTTAGAATGCTGTGAGAAACCATGTCAAAGGCTTTACTGAAGTCCAGGTAGACCACATCCACAGCCTTCCCATCGTCCATTAAGCCGGTCACCTTGTCATAGAAGGTGATCAGGTTAGTTTGACAGGATCTACCTTTTGTAAACCCATGTTGACTGGGCCTGATTCCCTGGCCATCACACGTGTGGCTGCAAGATAGCTCCCAAGATGACCCTCTCCATGATCTTCCCTGGGCCTGAGGTCAGACTGACAGGCCTGTAGTTCCCCGGATCCTCCTTCCGGCCCTTCTTATCTATGGGTCTAACATCTGCCAGCCTCCAGTCGAGTGGAACTTCCCCAGTCTGCCAGGATTGCTGATAGCTCATGGAAAGGGGTTTGGCAAGCACATCAGAGAGCTCTCTTGGCACCCTCGGGTGGATCCCATCTGGCCCCATTGACTTGTGGGTATCTAACTGGCCAAGCAGGCCGCTAGTCCTTTCCTCCTGAACCATGGGGACTTTGTTACCCTTCCTCTCCCTGTCAGCCAGTTCCTGAGGATGAGTTACTAAGGGAATGTCCATCTTTACTATGAAAGACTGAGGTAAAGAAGGAATTAAGGACCTCAGCCTTGTCCTCAGCCCTTGTCACTGATGTTGACTCTGCATCCAGTAGGGGCTGGAGATTCTCATTGACCCTCCTTTTACTGTTAATATACCTATAGAAGGACTTTTTATTCTCTTTTACAGAACTGGCCAGTCTGAGTTTCAGTTCAGCTTTAGCCCTTTTGACTTTCTCCCTACATATTCCTATAGTCGTCTCAAGACACCTGCCCCTTCTTCCAAAGCTCCTATTTTCCCCTCTTTTTCTGAATATCTTCCTGGATCTCTCTAGTCAGCCAAGCTGGCTGCCTTCCCTGCCGACTCCTCTTCCGACAGACCAGGACAGCTCGTTCTTCTGCTGCCAAGATTTCCTTCTTGAGGAGCAACCAACCCCGTTGGGCTCCTTTGCCCTCGAGGGCTGCCTCCCATGGAATCTTATTGAGCAGCTTTCTGAACAGTCCAAAGTCCACGCTATGAAGTCTAAGGTGCTTGTCCTGCTGCTGTGTCCTTCCCTTACTTCTCCCAGAACTAAGAATTGTATCAGCTCATGATCACTGTGCCCCAGGCATCCTCCAACCCTCACATCCCTCACTAGGCCTTCTGTTTCCAAACAACAAGTCCAGCAGGGCACCTTCCCTGGTGGGTTCATTCACCAGCTAGGTCAGGAAGTTTTTCTTCCAAACACTCCAGGAACCTGCTAGACTTGCTTCCTCCCTGCTGTACTGTACCTCCGGGAGGTAAGCTGAAGTCCCCAATAAGGACTTGTGATCCCCAGACTTCTCCCAGTTGTTTAAAATACAACTCACCAGCCTGTTCCTCCTGGTCAGGTGGTCTATAGCAGACTTCCATCCCTACATCTCCCTGATTTCGTGCTCCTCTGATTTTTACCCAGAGACACTCAACCCTGTCTTCATCATACTCCAGCTCCAGGCTGTCAAAGCATTCTCTGACATACAGGGCTACCCCACCTCCTCTCCTACCCAGCCTGTCACCCCTGTATAGTCTATAACCACTACTTTCCTCTACTTTCTATTCTGCTGCACCGTAAGACCAAGCCAAAAAATGCATACAAAGACAGAAATGTCATGAGACCGCTGCAGAACAAACACTGGTTGGGTGCATTAGTTGGATGTATCGCCCTTATCCATGCAAATGGTTTTCTTTTGAACTGCTCATCTTTGAGATGCCGAGGTATACTGGTGTTTTCACAGAACACTACTGGTCTCCTCCCGTTCCCCACCAAATCAATTGCCATATTCTTTCAGCACTAACTGAATCACTACTGGGTTTTTTAATTCTATTTGCAAGTTCCTAACTTTTCCACCATTTTAGGACATGAACAAACTAATGAAACAATGAGAAGACAAGAGTTAGTTGTACAATATGATAGCATCACCGTCACTGTGACCTTGTAAAAAGCAAATGGCTCCAATAATAATACTAATATGCAAAAAGTGCTTCACAGCGTATTGAGTGTGTATTGCCAACAGAAGATCTAGTGACTTTCATGTTTGGCCTATATTTTTCCTGTTAATCTCCAGCACGCTGGAGTATTTCACTAAAACAGAAGGATTTAGGTGGAATTAAAGTTTTCCCTTCAAACCAAATGTCTTATCTTTACATTTATAAACTAATCTTTTAAACCGCTTTAATTACTTCAAGGAGTTAAATAGAAAGACAATAGTCTGTCTTTAAACATTCGGACAAAAACAGTTTCCTTGTCTACCAGTGAAAGTTACTGGATCCGTTTTCTCTATGTAAACTATCAGAAACAGAAAAAGTCTCTTGGTACAAAGGATTTTGGAACTGTCCCTGAGCAGCACATCCATACAACAGGTGCAAGTGCTTCTCCTATTTGCTCTTGTTCAAAAACAAACAAAAAAAAACCCTCAAAAACCCAACACACAGTTCCCCATCCCCCCCCCCCCAACCCCATTCAGAATTTCTAAGTACTAAACACCTTGATCTCCATTAGTAATTCTCTTTTGCTAAACCAAATCAGCGCAGTATTGATGAAATTATTTGCATGCTGTTGTCAAAGGAGATACTAGGTGTGATGTAGATTGAAAAATAGTGAGACATGCTGCACTGGCCCTAGGGAGGATAAGGAATGTATGGCACAATTTACTAAAGATATACTTGTCTGGGTAAAACATTGAACTCTGTATGGGACTGAGTGGATGTTTTGATAATTCCTTGAAGTGTCCTTAGTTATTTTACAAGGAATGCTTTTGCCTTCAGTTCTTGGCCCTTATTTTCCTTGCTTTAACTGCTGCTTGAGGCTGGGTTTACTTGGGGTGAGGGTTTGTGTTTTGGTGAGGTTTTTTGATCCAGAGTGTTTAGATCTCCCAAACTCTCTGGATCGAAAAGGTCAGAGAGATAGCTTGAATTTCTTCCCTACTAGTCTCTGGCTGGTGTAAGAATTTCCTAGCTGCAGCCACCAGTGTCAGGGTGGTTGGACATTTCTTGGCTTAATGACTCCATAGATTGGAGAAGATGATGAAGAAGATGTGATGAAAGTTTTCCACTCGTGTTTATAAGGATGTGTGTTGTGCTGTACAGGCTTCAGGGGAGCTTATTCTAAAAATGCTTCTTTCTACAGAACTTAAAGCCCATCAAGTTCCAGTCCCCCTGCCATAGGCAGAGACACCCTCCTCCACTAGACCGGGCTGCCCAGAGCCCCATCCAGCCTTGGACACTGCCAGGGAGGGGGCAGCCACAGCTTCTCTGGGCAGCCTGTGCCAGGGCCTCAGCACCCTTGCAGGGAAGAATTTCTTCCTAACGTCTAATCTAAATGGGCCCTCTTCTGGTTTAAAACCATGGCCCCTTGTCCTGTCACTACATCCCCTGATAAAAAAAGAGTCCTTCTCCAGCTTTCCTGTAGGCCCCTTTAGGTACTGGGAGGGTGCTAGGCGGCCTCCCTTGATTGAGCCTTCTCTTCTCCAGGCTTGAACAAGCCTAGCTCTCTCAGCCTGTCTTCACAGGAGAGGTGCTGCAGCCTTCTGATTGTCTTTGTGTCCCTCCTCTAGACTTCTGGGGATGCCAGAGTCTCCAGCTGTACGGTGAAAGTAGAGGAGCAGAATCTCCTCCCTGGACCTGCTGGTCACACTTCTTTGGAGGCAGCCCAGGATGTGGTTGGCTGGCTGGGCTGCGCACGTTCCTAGCTCCCATTGAGCTCTGTATCCACCATCACTGCCAAAGCTTTCTTCTTAGGGCTGCTCTCAAGTCTTTCTCTGCCCAGCCTGTGGTTCTGCTTGGGATCGCTGCAACACATGTGCAGGACCTTCTACCTGGCCTTGTTGAACTTAATGATGTTTGCACAGGCCCAGCTCTCTAACCTGTCAAGGTCCCTCTGGGTGGCATCCCTTCCCTCCAGCATCTTGACCACGCCACGCAGCTTGGTGTCATCAGAAAACTTGCTGGGGGGAGTGCACTGGATCTCACTGTTCATGTCTCAGGCAAGATGTTAAACTGCACCTGTCTCAATATGAACACTCAATATGAGTGTCACTGTTCTGGGACATGGAGCTTTTGACCACAGCTCTTTTAATGCTTTGGCATTTCTGTGGATGTTGCCGTGATGTAATAGTTACGGGTGTTAGTTCTGTATTAGCAGGTCTGCTGTGGGGTGAGGTATTTAAGGACCTAGTTTTAAACCTTCTGTGTCTACCAGTTAGGTTCCCTGTTGAGTGTTTCCTTTTGGGTACTGATACATGCAAAGTTTGACCTCAGAGGCCCTGTCTGACTGCTGAAATGTTGCGTGGCTCACGTATGGGTGTGTAGAGCAGTAGGTACATTGGCCAGTGAATGTCATCATTAGTTGACAGCACCTGGACCACTAACTCGATGCACTGTGGTTTTCTGTGTCTTGAAGGTTCTAGTGAATTGTCTTAATGTAAGTAGAAACTGAGTTGCTGCTGGTGAAAGTGAAAGGTTCTGGAGCAAATGTTGGGAAGCACTGCATAATAATTTGCTGAGCATCCAGGTGAATCATCAGCAGTTCTCCACAGTGCTCCCTTGCTCAGCATTTTGGGAAAAGGGAGGAAATTAGGAAAACATTTCCATTCTTCATTTTTTGCTAAATTGTAATGCTTCAGTGCCACATATGTTTTTAAAAAGCAAAGCAAGCAGTGTATACCTCTCTTTTGGCTATGAATTTTTTCCCCTTTATACCTCATCAATAAAGCTGAAGTGTCGTGTGGTGGCTCTTGGACCGGTTCATAATTTGCCCATCAACCCTGTTTTCAGTAGATACATTTCTTTGGACTTCAGCTGTTCAGGATGTAGTTTTCTGTGCCAGGTACCTGCCTGTCCTGCTTCTGTCTAGGAGGACAGAGTTAACTTCCCCAAGGAGCCAGCAGAGGTGAGCCAAGCTGTCAAGGGTGTTCTCCACTCCATGTGATGTCACACTCCCCCATTAAAGGGGCTGGGTAGGGAGGGCTGGGCCTGAGTGCAGGCTGGGCATCTGGTTGGTAAAGTGCTTTGTCTTACCACCACATTTGTGTATTCTGTCACAAGTCCTGTTGTTGTTTCCCTATCCCTGTGCTGTGTTAGCAAACTGTCCTTACTCCACCCCGTGACATGGTCAGCAGGATCAATGGCACCCTCCCCACGTTTGCCTATGACAAAGCAGTTTGTGAAACTGATGCTTAAATTCCTAAGGGCACTGTGAATGCAGGCATCTATGAAAGGCGTTGTAGGGCTAGAATTGAGTGCCAACTTCCAGAAGAAAGAGGAATTTTGAACACACCCCCCTGATATTTTTGTACCAGCTAAAGCAGCATCCCCTCCTCCTCTCCGTGTACATGCAAACATCTTGTGGCTTGTTGAGAACCCTTTCTTCTTAAGCATCTGTCAACACCCAGACACTAAACTGGGAACCTCAGCAGGTCTCTAGGGTCTTTGAATACCATTCCTAGAACTATAGGAGATGACTTGCAAGGAAGTCCTGAACGCTCTAGGAGCACTTCTTGAAAAGGACTATAATTACCTTGTTAAAAATCACTAAATCCTACAAATAGCTTCTCATAATTCAACTGCAAACACTGCTGCTTCTCTAACTCAGTGGGCACAAATGGGCACAAATGAACACACAGGAAATTCCACCTGAACACAAGAAAACACTTTTCACTCTGAGGCTGGTTGAACACCAGAACAGATTGCCCAGAGAGCTTTGGTGGAGGCTTCTGTTCTGGGAGACCTTCAAAACACCTGCTCTAGCTGACCCTACTTGAATTGGGGGGAGGTTGGACTGCATGATCTCAAGAGGTCCCTTCCAACCTAGATGACTCTGTGCTTTGTGTAGCTCTCCATGAAGATTATGCATACACTACAAATATGCTAGAGTATATGAGGACCATGTGTCCCATTCACTCCACATTACAACCTTCCTGAAGAGATTTTCTCTCTTAAAAGGAAACAGAAGGGGCAAAAGGAGAAAATTCTATGAAAACCATAGAGAATACAGGTGCCTCTGCAGCTCTCTCCATGTGTCCTGGTGCAGCACATTTGAGTTGCAGTCTTTCCGTTTATTGCAGCCTCAGAATCTTTTGAGCTTCCAACTAGAATTAACACAAATTCAAAACAAGCATATCCTAACACTAAAAAATCCCCTATTTTTTCATAAGCTGGCACTTTTAAGAGTAGGAAAACTGAGTAGAAGTTCTGGTGCAAGTGCCACTTATATGAAGAAGTCTGATGATTATTTCACTTAATAAACAAAAATAATATTTGCTAAATGACAGGTGCATGCACTGATTTTAATTTCTTTTTAATTAAGCTCAATGAAGACTTAAATTCAGTTGATAATATACAGACATTTACAGACGTCATTCCAGATCCCCTACAGTAACTAAGACATCTTCCCCATGGGAGATAGAGATAGGACATTTGGGACATCCATTCCCTTCTGGAACAGTATCTCACTGTGTACTAGGCATCCATGTTTAGGCAAGGAAATGGAGCCCTGGGAAATGATTCACAGCCCACAGCAAATTTCACTTAGACACAGTGATAACACAGAGTACTGCACAATGCAAGGACTGCCCTGGAGGCAACCCAGGAGCTCCTCCCTGTCTCTGACCAGCCCCTTTTATGGGGAAGTGCTATCAGGTGGTGTGGAAAACAGCTGAGGCTAACTCAGCTCACCTGTGCTGGCTGTTTGGGGAGATTAACTCAGGCCTGGCCAGAACCAGGACAATACTTGGAAAAAGAATTAGTGAAATATGAGCACTAGATCAATCCTACCGATGCAGCCAGGCAAACTATGCAATGCCTATCTATGGGCGGCAAGCAAGTCTCTAAGGGTAAGCAAGAGCATATAATCACCTAATGATTAACGATCTTCTTGCGATAGAATTGGTGGAGCTCTTTAAGCAGTGGGAGGTAACTCACTGAACTTCTCCCTGACACCTAGGATTTCAGCATGGAACAGACCTCTGGGTTTGTAGGGCAAGAACTGGAAGAGAGTCAGACGACAAGCTAGCCTCAGCTGGGCAAAGTGCAGATAGCTGCGTTCCCTGGAGAAGCCACACTTGACTCAGCCCCAGGTTAATGCCACTGAAGTAAAGCAACCTTAGCCAGCAGCAGTTGCATCTTCCTGTGGGTGTGTATACTTCCAGACAGGATTCCTGAAGGCCACAGTGGCCATGATCCAAACCACACTGCCAGGCAGAGAAGGAATTCTAAACCAAAGGGAAACCATGGCTTACAAACAGGGTAACAGTGGGCTATTACTGTTAACAGAGGTTTTTCATATCCCAGAAAACCGGAGATTCTCCTGGTATACTATGGTACCAGCCTCTACAAGAGCCCTGAAGAGATTTCTTTCCCCAAATCTTTTCTGCATGGACATTCAAGGACACACACACAATAAAAAGTTCCTTCTGTCCTAAAACTGTTACTGAACTCTCCTTGGAGAAGTCAAATCTCTGACTAACATTGGAAAGACCCACAATCATCCTCTGTAGCAGCTCAGAGCACAGAATTAGGCTTGCATTCCACAGTCTTTCTCCATGTAGATGTTGCTTGGGGGGATTTGTTTTGGTAGTGGAAACAACTTGCCATCGAATAACTCCTCTGACTAGACTGTATGCTATTAACTGTCTTAAATGTGCACTTTATCTACAAGAACTCAAATTAGCATTTTTAATTATTTAAACCACATTAAATATTGCTGGTAACAGCATGATCAGAGATTACCTTCTTTATAATCATTCTTGTTAGGCATGTAAAGCATTTGACTCCAGCTGTTAGGAGCTTTTACACAACCAGAAGCAACGTTTGCTGACATAAGAGAGAGACAGAGACAGCCCACTTCATAAAGGAATAACGACCATATTAAACTGAATATACCCAACAAAACTATTATTTTACACAGGGGTTTTTTTTTTTTTTTTAAATATACTAGAGACTTTATAAGCTTTAATGAAGTTAAATTGTTGGGAGAAATTACTGGATGTTACTATTGTAGTCTGACCTCGACATTCTATCCCAACACTAAGATTTTCTTTTTCATTAGATATACCCGTCCTGTAGCCCATATGGAAGCCACCTATGTCACTTCTACATTCAGGCCACAGTAAATAATAAAATTGAAATATATCAGCACTAGTACACCTCTGGAGGAGGAGGTGTTGTAGCACACCAACACTAAAAGCAACCAACCTTCTAAATCAAAACTTGACACACAGCTATTTAGGAAGGAGAAGGCTCTCTCAGAAGTCTCTATCGCCAGAGAAAAGTCTTGTTGCAATCAATGATAGGTGGTGATCAGAACATACATTTTAAGGTAAGGAAAAGCCAAAAGAAAGCACCCATGGAGGTTCCCTTCCCTTCCCTGTCACCCAATGTAGTTCCTGGCACCAAACTGCACCTGAAGCTTTCATTCCAAAGAAAGACTTAAGATTATGTGCCTTATTGCTGAGAGAAGCTTGAAAACATAATCTAACACCAGGCTCATGATTTCTAATGGTGTCTGAATGTATTTAATTATTGATGTCTGGGAACTGACTTTCAGTGTTTAAACGCTTGAAGCTGGCAAAGCTAAATGAAAAGCCACTGACTGATCTAACAAATGGAAGCTATTCATCAGTGTTCTTGTGCTGGGAACAGAGACACACTGGCCCAAAAGGTGCTGACTGCAGGCAGGTCCAAGGACTGAGGATAATTAAATGGTGTTTGACTTCTCTCTTTACCAAATGGCACACACGAAAACCTGGATTTGAATCAGAGAATCTGCAGGGGACGGACTGCTCCTCACCTTGCCAATGAACTGAGCAGCTGTACTGTGCACGATCCATCACTCCAAGCACAGGCTCCCTGTGTTTTCCCATCTTTGGGCAGTAACAGATTGAACGTGGCCAAGTGCAGGACTGCATCCAGATGACCTGAGTCACTACAACGGACCAGAGGGTTTGGCCAGGTTCATTCATTTACCTGGCAACACTAGTCACCCCTACCTAATCAGGAGATTGTTCTCTAAGAAATAGAAAAATAATGCGAATGTAGGTTTGGAAGAGCTTTCCTTATCTTGCAGCACTTTAAATCTTACATCTCACAGTGCTGACAGTCAGTGAGGGAACAGACAGAAGCTGTTGCATCACCACTATGAATAGACTCACAGCATTGGCTCATGAACACTCACATCGTTTTGGTAAAAAAATATGTGAGCCTTTACCTCTGTACTTACACTGATCCTGAGATAACCCATGCACTTTCAGTAGAAAGGGAGCAAAAACCACAGAGTATCTAAAACCTAAAAGCTATTTGATCTTAAGTACTTAGGAAATCCCTTCAGTGAGCGCTACATGGCCCAATGCAGAAGCTTGCTGAGACACCCAAGTAGTTTCTCAATATGTTGCCCACACAAAACACTGTATTAACAATACTGCTCCTATAAGGTATTGCTACTTTCTTCAGAGCTAAGTGGGTATTTCTACATAGCATGGCTAAATTTATGTCCTAACAATATATTTATATGGAAGGTTTTGTCCTTCCTGTAAAACAGGTGACGTTTCTTTCTTCTACTACAAGAGCATTTGATCTGTGTTTCTAATTTATCAGCCTACTTGATTCCAGTGGAGCCATACAACTGTGAGATTCTCTTTGAAGATCCCAAGATTGCTGAAGACAGGTTTCTGCTCCACACAGGGAATAACTAACACAAAGGTGCAGCTTTAATTATTGATGTCTGGGAACTGACTTTCAGTGTTTAAATGCTTGGAGGTAGCAACTTTAAATGAAAATCCACTGACTGATCTAACAAATGGAAGCTGTTGTCAAAGGATACTATGTGTCATGTAGATTGAAAAATAAAGAGTGAGACATGCTATTTGTCTGGGTAAAACATTGAACTCTGTATGGGACTGAGTGGATGTTTTATTAATTCCTTGAAGTGTCCTTAGTTATTTTACAAGGAATGCTTTTGCCTTCAGTTCTTGGCCCTTATCTTCCTTGCTTTAACTGCTGCTTGTGGCTGGGTTTATTTTGGGGTGAGGTTTGGTTTTTTGGTGGTGTTTTTTAATCCAGAGTGTTTAGATCTCCCAAACTCTCTGGATCGAAAAGGTCAGAGAAAGCTTGAATTTCTTCCCTACTAGTCTCTGGCTGGTGTAAGAATTTCCTAGCTGCAGCCACCAGTGTCATAGTTGTTGGACATTTCTTGGCTTAATGACTCCATAGATTGGAGAAGATGATGAAGAAGATGTGATGAAAGTTTTCCACTCGTGTTTATAAGGATGTGTGTTGTGCTGTACAGGCTTCAGGGGAGCTTATTCTAAAAATGCTTCTTTCTACAGAACTTAAAGCCCATCAAGTTCCAGTCCCCCTGCCATAGGCAGAGACACCCTCCTCCACTAGACCGGGCTGCCCAAAGCCCCATCCAGCCTGGCCTTGGACACTGCCAGGGAGGGGGCAGCCACAGCTTCTCTGGGCAGCCTGTGCCAGGGCCTCAGCACCCTTGCAGGGAAGAATTTCTTCCTAATATCTACTCTAAATGGGCCCTCTACTGGTTTAAAACCATGGCCCCTTGTCCTGTCACTACACCCCCTGATAAAAATTCCTTCTCCAGCTTTCCTGTAGGCCCCTTTAGGTACTTAGAGGCTGCCAGGCAGCCTCCCTTGATTGAGCCTTCTCTTCTCCAGGCTGAACAAGCCTAGCTCTCTCAGCCTGTCTTCACAGGAGAGGTGCTGCAGCCTTCTGATTGTCTTTGTGTCCCTCCTCTAGACTTCTGGGGATGCCAGAGTCTCCAGCTGTATGGTGAAAGCAGTGTAGAGGAGCAGAATCTCCTCCCTGGACCTGCTGGTCACACTTCTTTGGAGGCAGCCCAGGATGTGGTTGGCTGGCTGGGCTGCGCACGTTCCTAGCTCCCATTGAGCTCTGTATCCACCATCACTGCCAAAGCTTTCTTCTTAGGGCTGCTCTCAAGTCTTTCTCTGCCCAGCCTGTGGTTCTGCTTGGGATCGCTGCAACACATGTGCAGGACCTTCTACCTGGCCTTGTTGAACTTAATGATATTTGCACAGGCCCAGCTCTCTAACCTGTCAAGGTCCCTCTGGGTGGCATCCCTTCCCTCCAGCATCTTGACCACGCCACGCAGCTTGGTGTCATCAGAAAACTTGCTGGGGGGAGTGCACTGGATCTCACTGTTCATGTCTCAGGCAAGATGTTAAACTGCACCTGTCTCAATATGAACACTCAATATGAGTGTCACTGTTCTGGGACATGGAGCTTTTGACCACAGCTCTTTTAATGCTTTGGCATTTCTGTGGATGTTGCCGTGATGTAATAGTTACGGGTGTTAGTTCTGTATTAGCAGGTCTGCTGTGGGGTGAGGTATTTAAGGACCTAGTTTTAAACCTTCTGTGTCTACCAGTTAGGTTCCCTGTTGAGTGTTTCCTTTTGGGTACTGATACATGCAAAGTTTGACCTCAGAGGCCCTGTCTGACTGCTGAAATGTTGCGTGGCTCACGTATGGGTGTGTAGAGCAGTAGGTACATTGGCCAGTGAATGTCATCATTAGTTGACAGCACCTGGACCACTAACTCGATGCACTGTGGTTTTCTGTGTCTTGAAGGTTCTAGTGAATTGTCTTAATGTAAGTAGAAACTGAGTTGCTGCTGGTGAAAGTGAAAGGTTCTGGAGCAAATGTTGGGAAGCACTGCATAATAATTTGCTGAGCATCCAGGTGAATCATCAGCAGTTCTCCACAGTGCTCCCTTGCTCAGCATTTTGGGAAAAGGGAGGAAATTAGGAAAACATTTCCATTCTTCATTTTTTGCTAAATTGTAATGCTTCAGTGCCACATATGTTTTTAAAAAGCAAAGCAAGCAGTGTATACCTCTCTTTTGGCTATGAATTTTTTCCCCTTTATACCTCATCAATAAAGCTGAAGTGTCGTGTGGTGGCTCTTGGACCGGTTCATAATTTGCCCATCAACCCTGTTTTCAGTAGATACATTTCTTTGGACTTCAGCTGTTCAGGATGTAGTTTTCTGTGCCAGGTACCTGCCTGTCCTGCTTCTGTCTAGGAGGACAGAGTTAACTTCCCCAAGGAGCCAGCAGAGGTGAGCAGAGCTGTCAAGGGTGTTCCCCACACCATGTGATGTCACACTCCCCCATTAAAGGGGCTGGGTAGGGAGGGCTGGGCCTGAGTGCAGGCTGGGCATCTTGTTGGGCATCAGGTTGGTAAAGTGCTTTATCTAACCAGCATTTGTGTATTCTGTCACAAGTCCTGTTGTTGTTTCCCTATCCCTGTGCTGTGTTAGCAAACTGTCCACCCCGTGACATGGTCAGCAGGATTAAGGGCACCCCCTCTGCAGTTTCGCTTATGATGTCATGCTGCGTAGTGAGCTCGACACGCTGGAGGTAAGGGACGCTTTCTAGAGGGGTCTTGACAGGCTGGAGATCGGCCCATGCGAACTGTATGAAGTTCAAGAAGGCCAAGTACAAGGTCCTGCATATGGGGTGGTGCAATCTGTAGCACAGCTACAGGTGGGGAATGGATTGAGTACAGCCTTGAGGACAAGAACCTAAGGGTTCTGATCAATGACAAGCTCAACATGAGCTGGCAGCGTGCCCTAATGGCTCAGTCGACCAACCGTGTCCTGGGCTCCATGAAGAACAGCATGGCCAGTAGGTCGAGGGAGGTGTTTCTGCCACTCTGCTCTTGGGAGACACCCCACCTGTAGTACTATGTTCAGCTCTGGGATCCCCAGTACAGGAAAGATGTAGAGCTGTTGGAGCGAGTCCAGAGGAAGACCAGAAAGATGTTCCAAGGGGCTGGAGCACCTCTCCTATGAGTAGAGGCTGCAAGAGTTGGGCTTATTCAGTGTGGAGAAGAAAAGGGTCTGGGGTGACCTAATTGAGGCCTACCAATACTTAAAGGGATCCCAAAAGGAAGTGGAAGAGGGACTATTCACCGGGGGGTATAGTAATAGGACAAGGGGCAATGGCCTTAAGCTGAAAGAGGGTAGGTTTAGATGTTAGGAAGAAATGCTTTACTATGAGGGTATAGAGGCACTACAAAAGTTTCCCAGAGAGGTTGTAGAAGCCCCATCCCTGGAGGGGTTTAAGGCCAGGTCAGTTGGGGCTTTGGGCCACCTGGTCTAGTGAACCCCCCTTCCTATTTCAGGGGGGTTGGCAATATATGATCTTAGAGGTTCCTTCCAACCCAGGCATTCTATGATTCTAAGTTAAGTGGATTTGAGGATGAGGTGGAGGAAAGCTACATTTCATCTGGCCAAACACATAATTCTGTCTGAGCATGGTGCCTGTTAATTCTTCTGTGGTTTGTAGTAAGGACTTGAAATCTGCAAGGAATTCCCTGGCGTGTTTCTTCAACTTTATTCAAGATAATGTAGGCAATCAAAGTTATCAGTTGCCAAGATTCAAGGCTCTTGGATGGTTTTACTTGGTCCTTCCATTGCTGTGGTGCAGGTGACAGCGCTTGCAGAAAGATAAACGGATATCACCCTGTCTCTGGCAAGTAGGAACTGTAGCTTTGTAAAATTAAGAATTGTAATTCAGCAGAACAGGAAAAGGATTATAATTCTTTCTTGCAGGTTGCTTGTTTGTTCCTTATCTGGGGATCAATCAAGGGCTTAAATCTGCCTTCATATATCTTTTGCAGGGTCTCCCTGAAGTTAGCATAGTAGCTTTCACAGTAAAAACTACCAGTCAGTGTACGATTAAGGGGCAAAAGTAAGAACAAATTGATCTAAGCGAAGAACTGGATTATTTGTGCTTTTGTTTGCTTAATTAGTAACGCTATGAAAGGATATTTGTAATGTTTCAGTACTGCTCTCAGTGGAAGCCTCTGATAGCATTTGTATTTTAATTGGAAAGCAGAAAAACCCCCATGTATTGAAGATGACTGTGTTTACAGAGCACACTGGCAACCAGAGATATGGGAAAGTTCTGTCACCTTTTTCAGGTACTGGGATATCAGTGTGAGATCTTCAATGGTTTGACAACTTGGGGAAACAATTATCTGTTATAACATCCTTTATTCTTTTTGTTACAAAAGCACCATTCAGTAGTAAATAAGCAGCATAGGTTAATTCATATGATCGCTCTGATGTTTTGTCTTTTTAAAGAGCCATAGTGTTTATACTGCTTGTGTGTACTCTAAGGTTTGTATTTGCCACAAGGTTTGTTTATATATCCAGCTTGATAGCGATACTTGGTTGTAGCACCGATTAAGTCATTCAGGAATGTTATTCTGGCAGAGGTGGGAGCTGCCTTTTGGGGAGTATACAGTAATCCTATCCCCCTTCCACATAGTGTCTTTAGGAAAAATTAGTATAGTCAAAGAATGAGTTTATAGTAGGTGCATTGCAAACCTCTTAAACCCTAGTCAAGCCTGTCAGATTACACTAAGAGATGTAAGAATTTTATAGCTGTGTGTTACTGAGGGAAGTAAGCAAACACCAACAGATGTTTCTGGCTTACTCTTCCACTTTTTTTTATTTAATAGTATGTGTTCCTGAGTGTGCAGAAAGGAGATGTGCCTCAAGGATGAACGAAACTCAGATGGTAGGTTAGGAATTTCTGGAAAAGAATAGAGGAAAGGCCACTTCCAGACTGTACTCTAGCCAATCGAATTTCACATGCACCTAATGCATTTGGTAGTCTTTCTGCAATAGAAGAATCAAAGAAAGTTGCTTTTGAATTATACATCCTGAAAGTGTTCATGTTTTAAGGCTGAGGCTGTGTTTGCTTTGAATTTTAATGTTCCTTTTTCTCTTTCTAGCTGGAATGCTTGGTGCTTTCCCTACAGGATTATAAACTTTGATACTCAGAAGAGCAAAACTGAAAGATGCCATCTGAGAGGTGCTTGAGGTATAGTACTTGGTAGCATGTAGGAAATAAATCACATTTAGTATGATGTTTACCAAAGCATCAGTTAACAGAGTAGAAAAATGAAACTAATATTTTTGTTCATTAGGGAGAAATTGAGGTTATTAAACACATAACGTAGTTATAAACTGTAAAGTACTACTTTCATGTTGCCAGTTATCTCTAGCAGAGCAACATGTCTGGGGCCCACAGCTTCTTGAAATATCTTGTTTTTCTGCCTTTGTCTATACTTGGAACCTTTGGTTGTGGAAGCAACTGGCATTTACATTCATGCATCTGAATTGGTGGCCGGTGGTCATTCTTGGTGTGTGTAGCATTCCACTCTATTCAGGACATATATTATGCTTCCACTTCTTTGAAATGGCTTAAAGGCATTCTCTACAAACTCATCTTCCCACCTTCCAGAATGTCCCATTCTGTCTCTTTCTCTCTTACAGAGTCTTAATCATCTATATGTACTTGCCAGTCTAGCCTTTCTCATCAGAGAATGTGATACTTATTTAATTACTTTCTGGGAGTACGTTCAGGCAGGAAACTCAGCAGAATTATTAATTTAGTTCCTGTTCTGCAGAGCCTTGCACTAGTCTGGTACACTGGTAGTTGTTCTGTTTTACAGAGTAGTTAACACTTGTGGGTTGTTCTGGGACTACAGGGATCTACCTGGCATTACTGGGACATTGTAGCATTCCAGTTGTGTTCCCTTTTCCATGCCATACTTCTGCAGTGGAAGAAAATCAGGAATTGCTTGCATGTTATAGCTGTTGAGTAGATCAACTGACAATATTGTTACAAAGTGACTGTGTTCTGTTTTGTGAATCAGTGATTTTTCACTTGTAAATGAATCTCAGATACAGATTATTCCTTTTGAATTCTACTTTGGCCATCCTTCTTCTAGAAGAAATGTCTTAGATCTTGTTTTCTTAAAAGATTTGGCAGGATAAGAGCAAACAGTCTTCAAGATAGGTTTATTGCCCAAGATGCAGGAGTGTACAGAGGGTGTGGTGTGTTGATGGGAAAATCTCAGCCACACAGCTGCTGCATAGAATGTGTATGGAGTGAATCCCATGATCGTAGAAAAAGACGATACTTTTAATTTATTTACTTCCTAAATAAAAATAACAAACAAACACCCCCAAACCAACCCTCAATGTGACTTACTCAGGAATGACTCTGTAAGTTCACCTTCTATAAAGACGTAGATTCTCAGGCAATATAAATTGATCTAATTTCACAGGTTTCAAATAAACCACATTGCTTTACAATGAGGAGGATTTGCAGATTAGTTTGATTTGTTTCTGTTTGCATCAGTGTTTATATCATCTGTTCCTTTTGCTGTAGAAAAGGAAGCTGAAATCAGACAATACTAGACTAGACATGGAAATCCTGTGTTATGGCAGAGATTCACAGGTGTGGAAAGCCTTGGCATTTTAAAAACAAGCAAACATTCCCTGTCCCCTCACTGCAAAACCAACCAACCAACCAACCAACCCCACAACACTTCATAAATGTGAATGATCTGAAATGGTCTGAAAATATTCACCAATGCAGTATCAGATTTTAACTGGCCACCTGTGTCTGTGAGTCTTCATTCTTTTAGTATGTCTAGTTACATACGTAGGTACATGCTCCTTTCTACTGACGTACCACTTTGAGCTACTTAAATTTGTCTGTTGCTCCATGGACCTAGGCCCCTTATTCTTTTTCACTTAAATCTAAAATGATTCTGAATTAATCCTATGAGTCCAGCTGACTTCCATTGCAGCAAATGAAAATCAGAACAGAACAGTTGGGGTTTTTAAATTTGAGTATATAATCAGGTTTCATAATACTTTGTTACATTGAGCTTTTTTTTTGTGATTTCTATACTATATAAAATTTTTTACCTGAAAGAGTTTGTTACTTTTTTTCCTTCAATTATCAGTGTTGTCTTAGAAAAAGTACTGTATTTCTGTCAGAATCTGCTTGTATCCTACTTTTTTTTGTTTTTCCTGACAATATCTTTCCCTTTTTTCTTCTCAGCGTTCAGGAAATGCTGACAGGTCAGAGGCTTTGTCAGTCCAGCTCCCATAATGATGCTGTGCTGGCAGCCCTGAACCAACAAAGAAGTGATGGCATACTTTGTGATATCACCCTCATTGCTGAAGAGCAGAAATTCCACGCGCATAAAGCAGTGCTGGCTGCCTGCAGTGACTACTTCCGAGTAAGTCCAAAGATTTTCTTGGTTTTCTTCTATTAAAATAATGTTGAGGGGTGGGGGAAGTGGTTATAGATACTGTAGTTGAGCCTCTAGAAAATAAAGGATTTCTGCATATTCAGTAGAGTATACAGCTTTAAACAGCCACATACATGTTGTTGTAAAGAAATGTTAAGAACATAATTATTGCTTTCATTGTTATTAGTCTTCTCCTCCCATCCCCCCAGTAGAGGTAGGCAGGCTATGTCGTTCTGTGAATCTTAAGCCCCAGTAATGCCAGAAAGTGGAAGATTTTTTGTAGAATAGGAACATTTGAGATGGTTGCTAATAGAGCATGGAAGGATGGGGGGAGAGAGAATTTTAATATTAATAAATGCAATTTAAGTCGACCTGAGAGTGGATTTTTGCAGGGATGCAAATGGTTTCCCTCAAAGAGAAGGCCATGGTAATTTTTAAAGTGTAATAAAACTTTATTTTCAGAAACAAGTGTTTCTAAAATGTAAAGATTAAAATATTCCCTTGGGAAATCTAATTCAGATACTCAGCATGTAAAATTTAACCCAGATGCTAAAATTAGCTTAACATAAAAAAATGAGTTTTCTAATAGGAAGAACATTCTTCATATGAAGCAGTTTTACTAACCTTCATTATAATGTACCTATTAAAAATGTTGAACTGCCTGTAACTTTTCAGTTGACTGGTGTTTTTAAGTGTGAGTCATCCTGTTGTTACTCATCCTGTTGTTATTCAGACACTAATGCTGAAATTAAATTAAAGGTCTGTTTTCTCTAACAAAGTAAGTTTATTTAATATTTTGCCTACATTATAATTGTAGTGCTAACATCATCTTATGGTGACAACTGCTCTATATCCTTAATTATCTGAGCAGAATTTTTGTCTTTCTGTCAAGTGACTCTTTGGTTAGAATTGAGTCTTAATTTATTCTGTGTATTTACAAAAATGTTGTTAACCTTGATGTTATTTTCACTGTGATAATGTTGAGTCAATGGATTGCTCATTTTTTTTGAGATTTGTCTGCATGTTTGTGTTCTCCAACAGACTTTCTACTGCTATAGCTGCTAATGGTGCTTTGTCATGGTGCCCTGGCCTGCTCTAACACAGACAGACTTAGAGCTTTTTTTTTTAATCCTTTTATACCCCAGTGCACAGAGAGGGATTTTGAATCTCTCTAGAAAATGCTATATATAGTTGTTGATGACAGATATACTATAAGGCTGTTGTTGGAGCTTGACTTAGTTATTTAATTAGGGTGCCTTATCATTCATCCACACCTGTGACATACATTACTTTCAGTGTTCATTGCATCCAGTGCATAGAAACATCACAGTCTGGTGTTCAAGCCATGTGGTTAGGAACAGCTTCTACCTTGGTCACCTATTGATTGACTTTAAGATTTGGAGTGCTGTGACTACTCACCCTGTTATTTCCAATTGAGTTACTATATATTTGTGGGGCAGTTATTGAAAAATGAGAATCTTAACGCCCCATGGAAAAGAAAAACCAGTTTTACAGTAGCTCAAATTCCTAATTGCTAAGTATGTCTTTTCCATTTAAAAAAATACTGAGAGAACAATATATATAGCATTTAGTAATTCGATCTGTGTCAAAATTGTTATAATTTAATAGAACATATTCTTCAGGCTTTGGGTAACAGCTATAAACAGTGAATTACTGCTTTCTGAAATCACCCAAACAGCTTCTGTTATTAATGGACTAAAAGCTTTGTTAGAAGATTGTAAAATAAGATTTTTTACCTTCCTTCTACAGAACTGTGTTCCTGATTCTACTAATTTAGAATAACCAGGATTTGATGAAAAAGTAATAATGTTTTGTATTTAAACTGAGATTATTAGTGTTTTTAAAAACTAGGGTGATTTTTTTAAAGTCTACGGGGATTTTGCCTAATTTGAGCTCCCCAAGTATTCATTTTCTAAGACTCTTAGGAGTATGACGCCAAGCTTCATTCAGGGTCAGTGAAGAGAAATGGGCATTTCCAGAGGATGATAAAAGGGGACAGAAGATTTATTAGAATTAAATGAATTGCCATCTGGAAGTGCCAGATCTCTCTCTGCTTGTCATAAAAACTGGACTCACATGCTTTGAACTTAAATGGTAATATTACATAAGATGATTTCTACCTTTAGGTTTTCCTAGATTATTTTCTTGGAGGATTTCTTGGAAGAAGCTTGCTCTTTGCTAACCCCAAAGTTTTTATTTCATGAGAAACTTAGGGTTCTCTAATTTTTGTGAGATATTTTTCCATATAAGTACAAGACTGTAGTGGGCAGGATTCTGGGAACTTCAGACATTGGACTTGGCCTTGAATAGAATGAAGATGTTAACACTGTTGTACAGTGTGACACAAGGAATTTTCATGCCATAGTTTCTGGTTTCTATGACTCATAGGCTAGAATATTAATAAAATCTGTCTGGAGGATTGTCATCCCATTGTTATGGTCTCACATACTACTTAGAATCATAGAATCATAGAATTGTAGGGGTTGGAAGGGACCTCGAGAGATCATCAAGTCCAACCCCCTGCCAAAGCAGCTCCCTAGGACATTTCACTCAGATAGGCGTCCAGACGGGTCTTGAATATCTCCAGAGGAAACTCCGCCACCTGCCTGGGCAGCCTAAATATTAATACTTAATAAATATTTTACATTCTACACAGGGTTCTATCAGAATGTATCAGCATGATTTAAAAAAAAAACACAACCAAACCCACCACCAACAACCTCCCTCCCCCAAATCCCAGCAAACCAAAAAGGTTTGTTTTCTCTTTTTTGCTGCTCTTGTAAAACAGCTTATGAAAGACCCTGGATACATTTTTCTGTGTTCTGTGTCTGATTCGAATGGAGTTATTCCTGAAATTGTGGTGCTTTGAGAATAACAAGGCAGCTGTCCAGCATATTTTTTTTCAAATTGCCCCTACCTTTAACACTTTAGAAAGGTGGTAGCTAAATGTGTGTCATGTTACATACTGATGGAATCAAAGCCATTACCTGTGTGGAAGAGTGGAGGAGGTCAAGCAGAGGTTGTCTTCTCAGTTTTAATGTGAGGTTATATTCTGGAGTAAAGTCATTTGCTTTTTGAGGACAGGCTAGAGACCTGAACTTCTTCAGCAAGATATTGAGGACTAGCCTGCTGGGGTAACTGCCTTGCCATCCCTTCTTCCAGCTGGTATCGTTACCCTTGTATTTCTAGCTGCGCTGAAACGTTGGGATTTAAATCCAAAGCAATTGGTTTTCAAAATGAGCTTGGTCAGCTCCATACCTTTAAAAGAGTCATATAAAGAATAGCAAACATACATATTTTTATGAATATCTTTTTAAAGTAATGAACAGCATTTTAGGCAAACTTTTCTATATGACATGCTGTAATTTGCTGTTTGTCTCAGTCTGCTGCAGTGAGACAAGGTGGTTGAGTTAGTGAGTACGTGTGCATTGTGATAGCTCTAGCAAGCTAAGTGATTTCCAATTAAAAGTTTCTTTTTCTTTTTTCCCCTCTGGGAGCAAAATGAAATGAAATGTTACTGCATGACTTCATTAGTAGGCATTTACAGTGTTGACAGCTGATTATATAACCTCAAGATTTTCTTGTACAAAATGCATTGGTTTTCTAGTCAGAACAACTCCTTTCTTTTTCTTTTCAGTGGGTTTATAGTCACAGGACTTTGATACTTCTCAAAAAGATGCAGATTTTCCATGTAATCTAGATGAACAAATTATATCCATTAACTAGAGTAGATTTTAAAGTGTCAATAATATTCTAATTTTTTCAACAATGAGCATGTTCAATTCTTACAAGAATCTTTCGTCTCTGAAATGAACTAGTAGATGTTAATTTTGCATACTGACTTAGTACTTGGAACTGTCACAGTCGATTCTTATAGCAGTTTATTTTCAGAGGGTTTTTTGTGTTTCTGTTTTTCCTCCTTGTCAACAGAAAACTTCTTTGTGTATACTCAACACTGCTGGTCATTTGTATTTTGTGATCTATTGATTCTTGATAAGAGTTGAGAATTTTATAAGCAGATCCCTGGAGTGTGAAAGACTGATGCAAAGAGCTTTTGAGGTCGTCTTTATATGAATCATAAAAAGGAAAAAGACTCTTCCTAGCATGTATTAGGGATAGATCTAAATAGATCAGGATTACCTGCTGCTTTTCCAGTATAATGTGATTTTGTTTTCCAGTATGTTACTATTGTTTTATGTTTGACAAGTGAATTATATTTGCCTTGCTACTGTGCCCTGGAAGTGATGCTATTTAGAAATTGTCTTTCCAGATTACACTTTAAAATGTTAGCTCTTTCCATATGGCCGAATCAACTCTATTCTTCTAATACCATCTAGTCATTATTGAGCATTGTGCCAAAAGAGGCTTATACCCTCACTTGTAGCTTCCAGTGTAGGTTAAGAAATAGTTCATCATCTTACATGTCTAAACTTTTCCTGGGATCATTTTAATTTCATTTTGTCAGTTGGAAATTATATATGAAAAACTAAAACCAGTTTAATTTCTGTTAATTGCCTAACACAGCTTTGGTGGTAGATCACTCACATAGATTCACTGTATCGCCTAACACTGTTTCTAAATTAATGGTGTTTTTTCCATTTTCCTGAGCATATAGAATCATTGCTTTTGTTAAATGCTGTATATACTATTTAAGAAATAAATAGGGCAGGTTTTTCAACTCAAATCATTTAGTGTGTGTCTTTTGTAAGGATGTTACCTGCTTGTAATAATAATCTAGCAGTTACGTGGAAGTAAATTCCCATATACCTGTGTCTACCTGCAACTTGCACCCAAAAGCAGTATTTTAATGAATTTGAAATATGAAGTTCTAAGTTAGACCAATCATTGCAAACAAAATAACAAAAAGAAGGAAATATAATTAGGAGTAGATTCTGCTTCAATCAGTGGAACTGGTTCTGTTTTTCAGTTGCATCTCCTCCTTTTGTATAAGGTATTGTAAATCGGATTCACAAATGGAGATCAAGGTTTGGAATGGATTTTGGTTGTGTAGACTTCTGAGCAACTCGAGCAAGTAAGGCATTGCCAAATGCACTCTTTGTAAATATAAAGGCAACAGAAGTCTGTTGTGGAGGAGAAGCCTCCAAATAAAAGAACTAATTATTGTAAATCAAATTACGTTATCCTAATTACAGTACTGAAATGTTTATATTTTTCATTATGTAATACATACAGTCGATCACCACTAGACTATGTTAATAATCCACAGTTGTCCTTTATTGGACTCCTTGGTACAAGAGAGACAACATACTGGAGAGAGTCCAGTTAAGTACCACAAAGATGATGGACTGAAGCTTTTCTCTTCTCAGGAAAGGCTGAGAGAGCTGGGGGATGTCCATCCTGCAGAAGAAAACGCTTAGGGGGATCTATAAAAATATCTGAAAGGAGGATTCAGAGAGGACAGAGACAGGCTCTTTTCAGTGGTGCCCAGTGACAGGCAGGACTGAATAGACACAAAATTAAGCACAGGAGAGGCTTCCTCTGAATGTCAGGAAGCACTATTTTCCACTGTGAGAGTGACTGAGCACTGGCACAGGTTGTCCAGGGAGGTTGTGGAGTCTCCATCCGTAGAGGTATTCACAAGCCATACAGAAATGGTCCCGGCAACTAGCTCTATTGAGCACGGGGTTGGATGAGAAGACCTCCAAGGGTCCCTTCCAATCTTTACTGTTCTATGATTCATAGTGAAACTGAAATAGTAAAGACAGTATTCCAAGAAAAGTTTAATGAAACTGAAGTTCTGCTTTTTGCTAAGGTACTAAAAATGTAAGTCTAACCGATGTGGTTACGGATGTGATCTGTAGCTGAAATGACTGTTTCCCCTTTCCTCATTCATATTTGTTTTGTGAAACCTACCCTTTTAGAACTGAGCAGGGACTCCAAAAGTGCAAAAATCTGGTGGACTCTGAGCCAACACAATTTTTTAAGAATTTCTGACTAGATATTTAGTACAGACTTATTTGAGACAATACAGGCTGAAATCCAATATTCCTTTTAAGTGTAGTAGGATAATACTCTAGGAGTAGTACGTGTTGCATCCAGGCTATGCAGACTGTCATAATGGATTAGGGAAAATCTCTGTATTGCTTGTAAGGATTCAAGAAAGAGGGCCAAGAAAAGTGAACATATTTGTGAATCTGACTCTTAGAACGAAAATCCTCTTCTTGTGCTCAGGATAGTTGTTCAGGAGCAGTCATGCCTGTCCATATGTGGCTTGGGGCTAGAGGAAGACTAGGTGGAACTACTATTCACTTGGAAAACTGATATCCATGATATGCTAACATATCAACTACAGGATGCAGATGTATTGTTCTTGTAGATTTATCAGATGAACATCCCAGAGATGGTAAGCACCTGTGATAGTCATAACACCCTGTTATGATTGCTTGCATCCTTTTTGTCTTATCTTTGTCCTCACTGATGATAATTTATATGAAAAATTGAAACATTTTCCATGAAATACCAAGAAAAATTTCTGCCATCATGATTTATGCTATAGTTATACCACAGCTGTTTGACATCTCACTCATTTACTTAGATATTCTTGCCATTTTACTCTTAAAATTTCTTCCCCTCAGTCTGAGAAGCCTGAAGACTTTTGACCAATTCATTTCTTGTCTTTGCCATACTCACTCATACTGTCCTGTGCCATTCCCCATTATCAATGTCCCAACTCAGAAGCAATTCCCAATCACCCTGCAAAACTTGAGAGCGTTATCTAGTGTTCTCATTCACTGCCACACGAACAGTTTTCCTGTCTAAGAAGTTTGATAAAGATGTCTCTTTTAGATAAGCTTAATATTCGCCCCCTTTATTAACTCTCTTACTAATATCTTTATGGGGTTTTTTTTTGTGCATTCTTCCTATGTAAGAACACTAATTGCAAACTTGGAAAGGAATATAGTCTTAGTGATGGTTCTAGGCTTGCAGTTAATAATGACCTCATAATGACCTATACATGAAATCCACCAAATGTGGCACAATACACATGTTTCTCAGTGATGTCAACAAAGCAGAAGATATTTCAAGAATTATAATGGGGTCTGGTGTTGTGAACATGTGCTTTATACACCACCTCTTGAGAAATAAGAGCTTGATGCTGCTTGCTTCTCATTAGAAAAAACACTTGCCTAAAAGAGGATACTTAGAAAAAAATCAGGTTGCACTCCTAGCCTAATACAATGATAGAAATACAGATAAAAATTTAGTTACTGATAACTCTGTAATCCAGTTACAGTTGAATGTCAAGAAAACAGCACATTCCTATACTTCTGTCCTGGTTCTGGCCAGGCCAGAGTTAACCTCCCCAGGCAGCCAGCACAAGTGAGCTGAGTTAGCCTGGGCTTTTTTCTTCTTCACTGCTTTATGTCTTCAGTCACCTAATTATCCAAGCAAAGATCTGTTTTCTCTCTTGCCTAGTTTGCCTTCAAGGCCTTTGTCAAAAGCTTTTTGTGTATCCACTTTCTGGAAAAGTAATGGTTAGACCCAGCATAACATACTCTTCATTGGTACGCTGCAGCTATTGGTTGGTTTTATGTGTATAAAAACAATTTTACCTTTATGTTTGAAAAAATCAAATTACCAATTACCACTTTCTTAGACATGAGGAACATTCTCAGCTACTGATGGAGTAAGAGCCTGGTCTTCCAAGGTCATAAGGTACCAGCTCTACAAGAAAGCAACAAATGTACATAAAGACCATTTGAAATAGTGATTACTGAATATTAGGAAACTTTATGAAATGTTCATCTGCATTTTCAGAAGATCTCATACCTGGCACTTAGAGATCTACCTTCCAGCCAAGAAAAAAGGGTAGGTGTCAAGCCTATAGGATTTCTGGGGATAATTAATTTGATGTCATCAGGGTTTGTTAGTGTGGAAGGGGTGTGGTTTTTGGGAGATGAAGGAAAAGCCAAAGGATAAATGAGAAATATAGGCTACTAAGAATAGGCTACTAAGAATAAAATGAAAACATGATTTTATAGAGGCATTTGTTCTAGAGGAGATAACTGATGGAGGCAGAGCTCCGCTGATGATGAAAGCTACTGTAACAAATGGCTGCAATATTAACAAGCTTAGTTAGTCAAGTCATTCTTCTTTTATTTAGCAAACCACTAGTGTTTAAATACTTTTGTAGGTTTTATCAGTAAAAGGATGTGGAAAATCAGAGAAAAATACCCTCTGAGCTGGTTTTATTATTTGTCCTTTGTCTAAATAATTTAATAAATATGCTAGTGGGAATTAAGGGTACTTCTTTGCACAATCCTGCTATAATTTTAATGGAAAGCAGGATTTATAGGAACAGAAAACAGGATTGTTTTATAATATATAAAGAGTATCTAGTTCAAACCCTCATGAGACGGGATGGCTATGAAAAGTATCTTGTACAAGCCTGCATAAACCAAACTATTACAAATGTCAACATTAGGCTTCTTATACAACAAATGTGTTTTTGCAGTTACATTGCAGAATAGATGATAATTGTCATAGTTTACTACTGGCTGGGATGTTTGGATGTCAGTGTCTAATGACATTTACATCACATTGTAAATGGCTTCTCTTAAGAAGCTAATTATAATAATGACTAAGACTATGTTACTCCAGTTTTGTTAAAATAGGCCTTGCTGTATAACTACTTAGTTATGGCCAATACGCATGGAGGTAGGGAACTTGTTTGATGGTACTGTATGGAGTCGGCTTTTAAAAAGAAGCACCGTAAAGGTTTCAAAGTTTTGATTATGGTTTATCCTGCAGAAAGAAATCGCAAGAAACTTTGCCTCCTTGAATGAAATGTATTCAAGAGCTAACTGACTTTTATTGCAGTTTTATTTTGGGCTTGCTTTTGATACCACTTGCTAAAATCATCAAAGGACATGAACAATAGGCTTATGCATTCACTGAAAAGCATTAAACCAATTTAAGCCAAAATTTGCAAACGTGACTCATACTTTTCTGTGCTTGATTGGAGATGCTGGGGAAAAAAATATGATTTTATTTTTGCTGCTCCCTTTATACTCCAAAGGCAGGCCTTCTTAAGAGTGACTGTTGTTAGGACAGACTGTACGTTACTGCAGATTGTGCAGCACTTTCCCTGGCACTGTCCTTACAGTTCAGTTTTCCTTCTTCTGGCATAATGAAAACAATAGTTTTGGTATTCAGGAGCACCTGGGACAACTCATTTATTTTCAAATATTGGAACTCATAAGGTTACTGTAGCTGTAGTTGTTTGCTGGAGTTGGGTTTTTTGTTTGATTTTGTAAATTGTTATTCTGATGTGGAGTTGCACATTAAAATTGTAGTATTATTTTGGTTTTTAAAAGAACTTAGGCTACTTTTGAATATAGGGCTTTTCAGTAATGAGGCAGACATTCATTAGGAGTAGTATGCTTCATGTCTTTCTTTTTTCCTTGTGACTTAAATTACATTTGTGCATGTAAACATAAATTTGGTGAAGACACATTACAGTGGCTGTTAAACTCTGATTATCAGAACATGAATTAGGTTTGATGCAGCTTCAGCCAAGAATGTAATTTGTTAGCAACGAACACATTCATTTTGACTGGGAGTGAAGGCCCTGTGCCTTGTTAGAACCAAGCAAATTACTTTTGTTGTCAGGTTACTCCCCAAAAAATGTGTGCTATACAAACAAAAAGTAATCACATCCTTAGTTTCTCTAAACTACAGTAGGCTAACTCTTTACTTATTTCTAAAGATACTAAGAAAGTGATTTATTTCTGTATTCACAGTGCAAAGCAACAAGTGCTTTACATAGATCACTGGTTTGGTAAAGCTTTTAGGGGCTATGTAAACATATGTCACTGTCTGACACTGATATACTAAAAGAAGCACCAAAGGTTTGGTGCAGTTTGTTTTGTTAAAATTAGTGTGTGTCACTTCACTACTATGCATAAATTTGTATCATTTGCTGCTCATTTTTTTTATTCTACTCATTTCTTTATATCTTTCCTTAAAGTATGAGTGATAGCTGACCTTTTCGTTTTACAGGATTCATTTTAGTTGCATGGAAGATGCTTAAAAAACAGTATTTAGGTAGATTTCATTGAACAGATGAATTACTGCAGGCTCACTTATCAGTGATTGATGTTATGTGACATTTTCTCTGGGAATTTATATAGATCTTTTTCAGAAGACTCATGTAACAAGCTTCTTAATCATATTTCATGTGGTTGGTATTGATGGATGTGTTTTTCAGTGTGCTAGAGGTTCTAGAGGACATGGCTGATGATTGATTTAGGATAGATAGGCTTGAATAGGGAGGCAAAGAAAGCAAAATATGCTAGTTACGAGATAAACAGGCCACATTTTCACATGTAGTAAGGAAGCATTCAGTTATTTGTAAAAGTATATCTGACATAACTAGAATATAGTTGGTATTTGATGTGGATTGTGATCTTTCAAAGTAGTATTTTGACTCGTGTTAACACATTCTGGATAATATTTTTTGGTTTTGTGAAAGGTGAAAATGGCAAAGAAGAAATAATGTTGCTTATGTAATGAAGGATTAGACTGTGGAAGTTAAGAACACCTAAAGGTTATTTCAGGAGTAATACAACAAAGGGGATTAAATAGATTATGATTTATTTATTTAATATTACTCCTACACAAACAGTGAGGCACTATTTTTAGTACAAACTGCAGAGGAGAATGATTTGGCCTGAAAGAGTTTATAGTCCAGATAGATAAGGTACTCAGAACTGGATACTGACCCGTTTGAGTGACCTATATACAGATAGGCTTAGGTCCAAATCAGAAAAAAATGTATGATTGAGCTGTTCCATGGATGTCTCGCAGACTTAAAATTACACAGGTGATAAGAAAAGAAATCCACCTTGAGGGTATCACATCATACCTGAGTTTTCTGAGCACTGTAGGAAATTGATCCAAGATCTCTGAAGTAATATTTTACTTTGTTCCTAGCTTTTTTTTCTGATGTGTGAGATGAGAGGTACGATCAATTTCCTGTAAAGAAAAAGATGTGAAACAGGTGAATATAAAAGTAAGTGCATATGCTGTGGGAAGTGAATTTGAATAAAAAACTGCACTTAAACTTCTGCCTCCACAATTCTACATCTTCACGGAGATGACAATTCTGTTCTTCTAAAACAGTAAAACAATGCTAGTGTTACTTAACTTAAAAATTCAATGCAAGAAGATAAATAGCTAAGGAAAACCTTGTCACTTACTGATCAGTTCTTTACCCCAATTAGTTTACTAGATAAACAGATTAGATGTGCACTCACTTTTAGAATTGTTGTAGTGGGTTTTTTCCCAGCTCTAAGTATATATTACTCTGTTTTCTTCAGACAGAAGTTAGTTAAGGTCTCACTACCAAACAGCGTTAATGGTTGCATTTCATTTTTTTTTTTCTTATAGAGCTTATACTTAATAAAGCTGGGTGGGATGGCATACTTAATGTGTAATTTATGGTAAAATTTGTAGGATATTTTTTCCTATAACATTTGACCAGAGTGCTTACAATGTAGGGAATAATTAGTAGGAAAAGTATAGAGTCAGTTTTAAGATGGAGCGCTACACTGACTTAAAGGTGGAAAAGGTCATGTGCATTGCATTTAACTTACTCTTAGTTCATCTTGGCTTCCGGGGTGCTCATCTTTTTGAGTGTGGTGCAATGAATAGAACTAGGAGAAATGCTAGTTCCCTCTGTGCCAACTTTCCACTCTCCATATCTGGGAGTGATTGTGAGGAAGTGCAGCAAATGCCTATGTGCTTTGCAGTAATGAATGTCAGACTTTTATGCAGCCACACAAGAGCAGCAGCTGAAGGTAAAGGCAGCTCTTGTACACCAGTTGAGAAAGCTTTTAACTGCCAGTTAGAGTTGAGGATGAAAGATGTCAGGGTAAGTCAAGTGGGAGATGGTCTGAGTTGATACACGCATTGTGTTGTGCAAAACAAGCTTGCCCTTGCTGAAACCATATGAACATCATGTGAATGCAGCTTTAATGGAGGTTATTCTGAAGTACTCCAGGACTTGATTATTGTGCTTGCTGATAAACTGCTAAGTCTGTGGTTGAACTAGACTTTGTGTATGTATTGGTGGGAAAGGTCCACATTTTTGTTTTGTATTGCGATGGACTTGGAAGTAGGGGCTACTGGTAGTTATCAAAAACTATGTTTGAGAAACAGGGAGGAATGCTGCTCTTTGAGTTGCTGTACGTTGGTATAGTAAGCTCAGCTTACTTTCTGGTTTTTGAACGCTTAGATTTATTTTGAAAATTGCTTTTAGAGTTGAATCAGAGTCAAATGGATAATGATGAATGTCTCTTACATTCTTGCTGAGGGAACTAGTGAGATATTTTAGAGTTAATTGCTGTGCATTCAAACCATGTATACTATTTCTGGAAGAGCCAGGGTAATTTTTGAATGCAGTAATTTAAATGCTTATTTGCTCACCTCCCGTTTGGAACATAGCAGAAAAGTCAGCTAGAGGCTGATGTAGCCGAAGTAAGGGGTAAGCATAGGTCAGGATAGGCAAACTGAAGGCATTTTGTGTGGATTCAGCCTCAACAATCTTTAACTTCTCACTTAAGCCTTTAAATGGCAAGTGACTTTACATGAGCTCAGAGATGCAAAACAAAACTGGTTTGAGGTCCCTTCCCACCCAAACTATTCTGTAGTTATTATTATATATAGTAATTTGTCACAGGAAAAAAACATTGTGCAAACATTTCTAAGTTTATTATTGTTGTAATTCTTTATAGTTTTCATCCCAGAAATTCTCATCTCCAGAAGTTCTCCTAAAATAAATCTTAAATGAAACAATGCACTCTTTTCTTTTCACCTTCTATTCTTCAGTTTGCTCAACCCATTGCTTTTAGGATTAAAGCTTTTACCGGTTTTCGGCACCTAGGCTAAACTAGGCTTCCTCTACCGTTGCGGAATTGAAAAGATATTTCATCCCACTCTATGTTCTGTAAATTGGTCTCTAAACATGCCTATTTCTTTCCATTCATTATCCAGAAAACAGTTTCACTTTTATTACACCACTACCAAACCTCAGATACTGTTATCACAGGCACTGATGACAATTTCCTCGCCTCTTAAATTTCTGAGTATTTTACTAATTTCCCTTCTATTCAGCATTTACCTAATATATCATATTATTGCCCATTTAATGACTTTATTAATTTCCTTTAAATGTCTTTTAAATGTTGTACAGGTTTTATGTAGATTAAAAATAAACTCCAGTGGTTTTAGCTGCTTTTTCAAATATATTCCTGTAATTGATTTGAAATTATGTTACTGTACAAATATTTCTATTTTTGCTTTAACACCCAGCAGAATGCTTATAAAAACTCAATAATAATTCCAGTTTGCTTCCCCAGGTTGTAGCAGTAAGTTACTTATTTTTATTTTTAAAACATCATAATAATTCATTGTTTTTGTATTCATTTACCTGTCACCTGATGGGTGCACATGTGTTACAGTTCTATCTCCTGCCTTTAAAAGGCCAGTAAGTTGTGTGGAATTCACTAAAAGAGTTTAGTAAAATATTGTACAACTTACGTTATTTTCTGATGATTTACTGCTTACTATGCTGGACGTGGCATAAGATTGATGTATACAAATGAGGACAATCTCATTGCTCCCATGGATATGAATCATCAGAGTAAGTTAAAAAATTATGTAAAGGCAATGAGCAATTTTGTACCTCACCACTGCAACAGTGAGCAATTTGTTATTTTGGGGACTTTGAAAATCATCCTGTGGTTCTGTGACCCTGGTGTCTGTTCTTTAAGCTGTATGTTGTGAAGGAGTCTGTACATGTTGCTGCAGTGCTGCCTCAGTGATAAAATCAATGTATCTAGACTTGTGTGTGTGTGTCAGTTATGCTTGTGTTAACAGTAATACACTATGCTTCTTTGGTGTAATGGTTTACACCCATCTGGCATTTTGCTTTTGAATGGTAAACAGCAGCAAAAGCTGAGTGTGGAAAGTTAAACCTAGTGGCAGTACTAAACATCCTTTGCTCAGGTGATTCTGCCCGATTCTAACAGATCTGAGCCCGTCTGTGCCTAGTCAGTCTGCTGTGTGCCATTCAGTGTTGAGCTCTCTTCTCTTTTGAGTTCAGTGCCATTTTAGAAAGGTGCCTTTGGCTCCTGAGGGCAAAGTAGTGAAACTGCATGTCAGTGGGCAGTGTATTAAATGCCCACCAATTTACCATGTTATTTTGAAGTCAACTTTTCAGGAGTCTGGGGGCAGTTTTATGATTTTAATCCAAGGATTGTGTCCTTTGTTTTTGTTTTCCTTTGGGAATAGTTTCTGTTTTGAGCCAAGATAAGAAGAATGGAGGGTTGATTCCTCCCTTCCTTCTCTCTATACAGTTAAGAAAGTGTCTGCCTCTCCTCCAACATGAGGCCATCCTGATTTGTACCAACTTAAACAAGTGTCAGCTCAGGTGGAATTACACAAATGGAGTATGTCTACTTGTGACAGGATATTGAACCCTGAATTTTGGAGCAGTTGTATAATGTTTGCTCTTTTGGAAAATTGGTTTACTTAATTAAAATCTTGACTATACCAGCAGAATTTAAATGATCAGTTTATTTCCCACAGTGTTGTTCATTGGCTGATTGGATGACAGAACAAGAGCTGGATGTTTAAAGGTACTGGAAGAAAAGATTGATTCTCTCCACAGTGTGTGTTGTATTATAAAAGGGATCTTTAACATATTGGCAGCTTGTGCTGCCCACTCTCATGAATGTCTTGGTTGAGAAAGGAGGCATTTTCAAAGATTTTATTTTATCCAAACAGAAGGTTTTTAAAATAAAGTATGTAATATTAACTTTGAATTAAATTAGTAGCTAATTATAATTAGCATTTCATGCTTAGCAAAATTTGGTAACTTCTTTGTTGCTTGACTTTCAATTGTGCAATTCTCCAAATATTTTATTTTTGTTTCTCATCTGTTATTTTTACATCCACCTGAGATGTTTATCTTATTGCCTTGTTTTTAATGTACCTAAGGGAAAAATAAAGTAGGCTACTAGCCTTGCATTAAAAGCATCACTGACTGATCTGTTGAAGCTCACAAAACCTCAGAGCATTTTGAGAGATGCATCTGAAATCACAGTTTGACATCCTAACCTGAGCTCATTCTCTGGGTATTGGTGAAGTCTCAAGCCACAATTTAATGATCCATATGTTTCTACGGTTAAAACTATAATATTCTAGTACAGCTATGCAAATTAAAGACTAAGTTCCATTTCTGTCTATGATTGGAACAGATTTTTTATCATGCTGGATTAAGCCTTTAAACTATCAGGCTGAGAAGGAAATATGCCTGAGGATCATTGAGCACAGTACTATGTTTGTCTGTGTGGGAGATTACTTTCCTGGAGGCTAATCCAGTTCAGCTGAATGTCAGCTGTCTGAGGACCATTGCGGACCTTATCTTTTGATTACATGCTTTGGCCTTGCCCCCCAAAAACTAACATAGTTCAAAGTATCGAAAACTTCCACAGAATACTAAGAGGATAGTGTAAGAGAAAATGAACTCCATATAGCAGATGGCCTGCAAAGCCATAGTCCTGTGGTTTACTGGCAGCAGCAGGTCTGATAACCTCCACTGCATTATCAGAGTATGCCTTTTCTAGTATGTAAGATGCATGAGGGCTTGTTTTCTGGCCCTAAACACAACTGGCAAAGCATGGCTTGTGTTCATAATGCTAAACCATCTCCCCATAGCAAACAGGTTAGCTTTTTATCTGTGCTATCTGGAACAGCCATGGCTTGAGTTATCCCCTGAACTATGCATAGTCAGGGCATTGCCTGGGAGAGTGCTAGTTGGCAGGGAGTCCAAGCTCTGCTGGAGCCTGTGTTATTACATGCTGTGTATGACTAAAGACAGTGACTTGAGTTAGTGTCCTGATCCTGCTGAGTTTACCTAAGGTAAGTGTAGTAATCAAACCTGTGTAAGGACCCTGTTGGAATTTCTGTGATATAATAGTATAGTCTCCTAAGGGTAAACTTAGTCTACAAAGTAAAACTCTCCTAGTGATTCATGGTTTACAGATGAGTCAGGTAAGCATTTCTTTGTATCTGTAGGCTTAACCCAATGTGTGGGGACATCCAGGCCTTGATCAGAATAGAAATTACAAGTACGTAATGTACAGACAGTTGTGCAGAACAGGCATGATCTCGCATCTCTGAGTATTTCTAGGTGCTCAGGAAGCACTCTAATGAACTGAGTATGCAGAATGTGTTAAGATCTGTCTCTGTAAGAGCTATGTAGGCAGGTGTTTGAGACTGTCTTTATTTGGGAATTGATGTGGAGAAGCGAATGTTATCCCAAAAGTTTATTTAGTAGTGAATTTATGGCAAGAGATGCTCATATCTTTCAGACAGGAACTGCAGGCCTGCTTTTGCAAGGGGTAGGTGTCTTATGGGGGTACCTCACAGCTCCTGGCAAGCCCTGGAGCCTCATGAATAGCTCTTAGAACTAGATGCATCTGATAGCTATTAGATTTTAGATACATCTAAATGACAAGGAAATGTCTAGGTGTGATGACATTTGTAATGGAAATAAAAAAGCATCTGAACTTATTAATTTTTTGGGTTTGTTTGTTTCTATCTTGGTATATTTCATTACTTTGTCTCATTCCATTTGTTTGATAAACCTTTCAAACTTTTTGGTCCTTATTTTCTGTTGTCAGTTTGGAAGAAGCCCTGATACCACTTTACGTGGTACAAGGAGTGACTGTGTGACAAATGTTACTCTTACTTACACTGGATGATTTCCAGGCAACAGATTTATGTCAGATTACAACGTTTTCATTATGCAAATGCTAACAATTTCAGAAGAAATTACTTACTTGCAGGAAACTGTTCTGAAAGGAAGCCACCTGGGTCTAGGTGAACAAAAGGGGTAGGGCTTGTTTTTTTTTTTGTTAAAAAGCATTTGGGAAGGTGACAGAGAAAGATCACTTTTCTGGAAAACCATTGGACTGGAGGACAGGACTGATAAGTGGGAAAGAGTATTAAGTAGGGATGCTGAAGCAGGAGTGCAGTTTGGGAGGGCAGTTTGGGAGGGAAGAGAGAGGGGCAAAGACAAGATTCTAAGTTTAATAGGTGGAAAGAAGAAAGATTTCTAGAAGGATCCACCATCTCAATAAGGATGCTTCATTTCAGGGAGGCACTGAAGACTCATGCTCTTGAAAATAAGACTGGATGAAAGGGACAGTAGCTCCTAAGTGTTGTCTTAAGGGACAGGGGCACCTTCAGTTAAGTTTTAGGAACTGAGGAACTGGGGCATGATAACAAGGGAGATTGTAAGTTTACGTGAGTGTATCTCCATCCTTGCTTTCTCATTCAATGACCTCAGTATTATACTGTTCACATTCCAGTCTGGGGTGTTTATTTGGAAAGGGTTGTTTATAAAAGATGGTATGTTAACTGTCCCTTCTTCACATACAGGTACCTGTGCATGGTTTTTTTTCCCTTCCTATATGTAATCATATAGATAATCATTATTTCTAGTGGTGCTTATGTGGAATTTTTTTTCCCCAGAGTCCAATCCTTTATCTTTTTTATTGTTACCTTATTGTCTGAATGTTTCCATTGATTGCACCTGAATTACTTAATTAGAAAGTATATATATGTGGATGAAAGGGATTTGTTTTATAGAATTGCAGACTGGCTTGGGTTGGAAGGGGCCTTGAAGATCATCCAGTTCCAGCCCCACTACCATGGACAGGGACACCCTCTACTAGACAAGGCTTCCCAGAACCCCATGCAGCCTGTCCTTGAAAACTGCCAGTGAGGGGGCAGCCACAGCTTCTCTGGGCAGCCTGTTTCAGTGCCACTCTTATATCTGATATAAATCTGCCCTATTTGAGTTTAAAGCCATTACCCCATGCCTTATCACTACAAGCCCTTCTAAACAGCCATTCTCTATGTTTTCTGTAAGCCCCTTTAGGCAGTGGAAGGCTGCAATCAGGTCTCCCTTGGGCCTTCTTTTCTCCAGGCTGAACAAGGACAAGTCTCTCAGCCTGCCTTGAGGGCACACTCAATCCTACTGTACACGTAATCAACAAAGATATTAAATAGTGCTGGTTCCTTAGGAATGTTACTCACCACTGGTTTCAAATGGTCAGTTTTTCTAGAATAAGCGGTTTATTTATTGAGAAAAGGACTCTGTGTCAAGATTGATTGCTATGGGGTTAGTATTGAAAACTTTGTGTATATTTCACTCTAACTCACGAGTCTGTTGCTCTTTAGTATTCTTATCCAAGGGAAAAAAAGTTGAAGAAATCCATTCTTCACTGCAGGTTTTTTAGTGGCTAATAACTTTTCATTTCTTTCCATAGGCAATGTTCAGTCTCTGCATGGTTGAAAGCGAAGCTGATGAGGTGAATTTGCATGGTGTCACAAGCCTTGGTTTAAAACAAGCCCTGGACTTTGCATATACTGGACAGGTACTGTACAGCTCTTCAAATTAAGAGACACAAATTAACTGCAATAAAAAGTGAAAATGACTTTGACAAAGGTACTAGAAATTATTTTATTTGTGCACTGCCCTCTAGAAGGTCTTCTGATTTAACAGATCTTACTTTGGGGTTTTTTTCTATGGAGGGATTGTCTAATAAAAACACTGTTTATGTGCATTGTTAACAGGTAGTGAAACATGTAGGACTTGTACCCCCCTGTTATGGTACCCTGGCTACTCATTAGAACTTAATGTGATTTGATTCTGCGTGATAAATAAAAGTCAAGAAAGGAAAAATACCCTAAGTGTTTTCCTAATAATAAATATGTATAAACTCTCCTGTGTGATAAATTGTATAACTGAGCAGAAAAGGAGACTTCTACTCTGGACAGATGCAGCCTGAGCATCTTTGTAAATGCTTATAGGTACTCTGCATCTCTATTGTAGCACTTTTTATGATAGGTTATGTATCATATGATGTTGCTTCAGAAAATTCAGAGTGATGTTACTCTTCCTGCTCCCCTCCCCCACTAAAAATTAAAAATTTCTACACTGTGTGCTTGGACAGATTTGCTGTATGGTTTCATCTCAGTTCACAGTTCATGCATAGTGAGCTCAGAACTTTTTTTTTTTTTACTGTAAAATTAGAGAAACACAAACTATTTCTGGAAATACTGCTAGATCAATTGAATTTATAGATGTATATTTGTTTACTAGCTAATTTTTGAAAAAGTGCTTAAATCTGTATTACATAATTCTGGAAGAGTAGTCGGGCTGTACAGATTTAAAGCATCTGTTTCCATATTGTGGAATATATGACCTTAAAGTAAGGGAAGAATATATTTAACCTATTTTAAAGAAGCTATTTCTGTTACCAGCCCACATAGCAGTTATACTTTAGCATTGTCTTTAGAGATTAGCGCTTGAAATCGCTGTGTTTCTGCTATGATGGAAAGCATAACTTATTCAAAGATGCCTTCCGTATAAATAAGAGACAAATGCTGTGCTATATTTCTGATTTGGCTGAAGATCTCAGTACACAGCTTGTCATTGATACGCTTTTGCTCTTTCAGCTGGCAGTTTTGATACACAAAATCAAATGTGTCCTGTGCTGTGAAGGGGCCGTTTGAGACTGCAGGGTGGTTATTCTGAAAAAGAGAACTCTTGTTGCTAAATGGGAGTATCCAATGTTGAATAAATGAGTGGGCTTCTTGAGTTAAATATAAGTGTGCATGTATATATATAAGTGATTGTAGGGCAAAGTTTGCACTCTTGTGCCTGTCAGAGACACCAAGTAATATTCTGAAGCACAAAGAAATGAGATTGATTCTCTAGGAGTTTGCTTTCAAAGATGCCTCTGAAGGATAACTCAGTGATAGGCAGGTCTGATCCTTAGCAATGTTGAATTTTCCCTTTTGTCCTTGAAATTCTCTTCTGGCACTGGGTTTAAATGTATTGAGCATTCCTGAGGTACTGACTCAAGCTGACACAGTCTGGGTGAATGCTTCAAGGTAGCGAGTGGGAGTAATCCATAAAGGCTATTAATAAATAACTGGATTACTGTGTGCTTACATCAGAGAGAGGTTGTGTTTGTGAACTCTTTCTGATTTTAAAAACCAAAAATATTTCTTGTAATCTAAAACTCTTCCATGCCAATTACAGCATTCTATTATTCTGAAAATGTAGGTATCAGTACATCATTCGATGTGCCTCTTAAAAAATGAAAGCCATGAACTTTATTTTTAAACATGTTTACCCAAAATGTTAATCCAAAAATCATCTGTTTATTTAGGTAACTCTGTGGATTTAACAAAAATTTTAAGGACTGCCCATAAGGTATCTCTGTCTTAACAGATAAATATTTAATTTCAGCTTTCTTCTCTTTATTTCTTAAATATTTTGCTAAACTTGGATTTAATGTGAACTATAGTAACTCAAATGTAACTTTCTGTGTAATATAATGTATTGGAGACATCTGGTGGAAATACTTAATATTGCATGAGGGCATTGGATGCTTTCTGATTTTGAGAGCTATGGAAGTTAAGAGATTTAATTTTTAGCTTGACATTACGATCTGAAGCCATCATCCTTATGTATTTACTTTTAATTCGAAATAAAATACAAATTCTATCTTCTTGTCTAAGGCAGACAGTGCCTTAACATAATTAGTGCTGGAAATATTTTGCTTTTAAGGGAACACTGACTGTTCAACAGAAGAACAGTTGTAGTAAAACTCAGGTTAAATATAAATTCCAACCAAATTATTCCATTGCTATGGTTCCTAACCATAACAAAAAATAAACATAGATACAGAAATTTTTAAAAACCCACAGAACTAACAGAAGGAATAGCAGCAGATTTCCATTTTGCTCTTGGAAATCCTTTAATGATGTAATCCTTGGCAAAAACAAAAGTTCTACATACCTTCCCACATCACCTCAGACATTTTGCCATCACAGAATCACAGAATTGTAGGGGTTGGAAGGGACCTTGAGAGATCATCAGGTCCAACCCCCCAATATACACCCCATATTCGGAAGTCAGAGGTACAACTTTTTCCTGTTGTAGATAATATAGCCTTTCTTCAAGGGCTTCAAGGTCATTCTGCCTTTTACTTTACAGGGTGCAGCATTAAGGCCAGGCCAGTGTCTCAATGATGAGACACTTCCTCACTCACTTCTCAATGATGAGACACTTCCTCCTCACAAGGGCTTTTTCCAAATGTGCCTTGGAAGGGAGGTAGATGAAATACAATCAATACAGGAACTATGTATTTTAGATATTAATTTAGAGGAGCAGTTCTTGGTGCAGTTTGGAGCTCACAATTCTTTCTAAAGAAGAGTCTTAACTTCTTGATTAGAGAGTCATGGACAATGTTGTCTCCCCTTTTTGACTTCCTTTGTTTTTAACTGTTTTGTTTTTAAGAGGAAATAATTTCATTTAGATGAATAGTATAACCCCTAAATAAGACAGTGTATTTGGGTCACTCATGGTTACAAGAAAAGGTGCTTTTGATCAGAAAAGCTGGAGAAGAGAAGGCTCTGCACAGACCTTGTAACAACCTTCCAGTAACTAAAGGAGAGGGGGGCTACAGAAAAGCTGGAGAGGGACTGTTTGCAAGAGTTATGTAGTGATGGAAGAAGGGGTAATGGCCTTGAAATAAGAGGGTAGATTTAGATAAGATACAACGAAAAAAAAACTCTTCCTGGTGAGGGATATGAGGCCCTGGCACAGGCTGCACAGAGAAGCTGTGGCTGCCCCCTCCTTGGCAGTGTTCAAGGCCAGGCTGGATGTGGCTTTGGGCAACCCAGTCTACTGGAGGGTGTCCCTGTCCATGGCAGGGTAGGGGCTGGAACTGAAGGATCTTTGAGGTCCTTTCCAACATAAAACGTTCTCTGATTCTATGAAAATGGACACTTGAGAAGTTTAAGTGCTGGAAATTGGCTCTTAGAAGTGCTACGGGACTGAATAAGTGGCTCAAACTGGAATTTTGAGGCTCTTCATTTTAGATGAGGCTCTTCCATTCCTCCTCAAATTTAAGTCCAGCAAAACTACCTAATTTATGTTGATCTCATATATATCTCTAAAATTTAAGTGATACCATAATTTGAGTCTGCTGACAGTCACAGCAGTATAATTTCAAGAAAGAAGAATTGTGCAAGACCAACAGGTTTTATTTGCAGTAGATGATTGTGAACCTAATTCAACAAAAATACAAATACACAGTTGGAGTCCTATGTATACTGAAGTGCTTCGCTGACTTGGATCTTTCTTCTTTGTAATTATGTTCTATCATATGTCTTTTGTCTATAGTAATAGAAGTAGTTTGCATTTAGATAGAATTTTGTTTGAGGACCTCAAAACACATTACAAAAGCAAGTAATTGTGGTCCTTACTTTGTTGCATCATAGACAGGGAATTATTTTTGAAGAAAATAACTTTCCAAAGACTGTACACAAAGCCAGCAACTTAAGGCTTAATACCAAGTTCTCTGACCAAGGCCTGCTTTCCTAACTGGCTGTTATCTCTTTTCTTTTTCTGAACCATAATATTTTGTTTCTGTATTAATAGAGATTAAGTTGTCCTCTAGAAGTTATAAAACTATTCTGAATTACCAAAGCTGAAAAGATATAATCAGTGAGACAGACCTAATAGAAGAGATTATTTAAGTTCACCTCTTTTTTCAAAAGCAAAATTTGTGGTAATTCATCCTGTGATACTGTCTTAGCCCAAGATTAACATAGCCTTACACCCTGCTTTTAGAAAGAATGTTGAAAATGTTTCCTTTTCCTAAAAGTCACATATGAAGTTTCATTTATGATGATACAGAAATAGGCTTTAAACATTTTCTTTTTTAGCACATTTAACAGATTTTCTTTTACTTGCAAAATGCTAACAGCAGCGATCTTAATTAATGATGATATCAGTGTATATTCTAGTTAAAAATCTTCACAGTAGTATTGGATATGTTGTTATTCCATGTGCTTGAGTTGCTTTCATTTTACTTTAGTGCATATTATCAGTGTGAGTCCTATATATAACTACTGCCTTCATTTAGTAACTTTATCTTCTATTCAGTTTGTTGAAAAAGTGTCATCCTGTAACAGCTGTTATCACTCTACCAAACAGGTTTCATGAACTGATGGGAGTGATGATGATTTTTCAAAGTGATGCACACAAACATATGATTAGTTACCGTACTACAGTACTGTACTACAGTACTACAGTACTACAGTATCTTACAGCTCCTTTATGAATACATTCATTATCTTTTTTGGTTAAATATTTAAACTTAGTTGTTACTTTAACAAAATGCATTAGAGAGTGAAAGTTCTTCTCAGGTAGTAAAGAAATAATAGAAATAAATATTTGTAAGCACAACTATTTCTTCTGATAAGTGCTTTAATTTCTTTACAGAACCTTGGTTTTCATCTTTCATCAAGCCTCCCTCCCACTCATTTGATGATCACGGTTTTTGTAGAAATCAGTATTTCATCTGCTGTTTTGAGTTAAGACTGGGGGGCTGAGGGGAGAAGATAGCTCTTATTGTCTTAGTACCTCTTATTCTGTTAAACCTTTCTAGCTTGCTTGCAGATGAGGTATTTTGCAAAGCTGTATTATGACGGTCGATTTCCTTGGGTAAGCAACCTCCTGTGTCCTGTGTGTGGCAGTTCCACTGGATGCCTTTGAAATAAAATGAATCATAGGGTTTGGTTAAACTGCCTGGTATCCCTGACAAAAGTGACTTCAACTATCCTTGTTCTTTTTCTACCGGAAACAACATGCAAAGCTCCTGAAAAACTGATTACAGCAGAACTGTATCTTACTGTAAATACTTAACGTAGTTTTTCAATGCAATTTCAAAGCCAAAAATATAAATTCGATAGCTTAGTTTCGGACACTTCATTTTTTTATTGCTTTCAGGGGGATAATCTTGTTTCTGTGCACTAGGTTACAGCTCCTAGGTGTTAGGTTCACAGTCAGCTACAGAATGTTTGGAATAATGCAGAGCTTAGTTATCTCATATTATACATTTTGTTACAGAGAAAATGAAATGCTTCATGTTCCTTGCTTATGATAGCTGTCTTGTTGGTAGCTTAATACCTTTTATAGAGCTGAAAGTAAACAAAGTAGTGAAACATCTTCCAAAAACCAATAAATTTGCTTTGGAGTCTTACTTAAAATAATGGTGTTTACTGATAAGATGGTACTTCATAATGGTGTATGAAGCTGTCAGGGGAAGTTCAGATTGGACATTAGGAAAAGCCTCTTTTACTGAAGAAGGGTGGTCAGTCACTGGAACAGGCTCTGTAGGGAAGTGGTCATGGCACCAAATGTGTCAGAGCTGAAGGAGTGTTTGGACAATGCTCTTAGTCATATGGTTTAGTTTTAGGTTGTTCCTCAAGGACCCAGCAGTTGGACTTTATGATCCTTGTGGTTCCCTTCCAACTGGAGATATTCTGTACTGTGCATTTAGCATAGACTTTGATATAGTTTTCTGAAAAAAATACTCTGACATTTATCAGAAAAATGCTGTTCATTATTCCTTGTGGTATTAGCTAAATGAGACATCTCGGTTTTGTAACGAGTACTATCAAACATTATGTGCTCAGGCTTTGGGCAGCTGTCTGCAGGGGGCCAGAACATTCTTCCTTCTCATACTTTTTGAAGCAGTACTTCTCAACATTGCAAGTAGCTTAGGATTTAAGTGAAGCACAAATGAACAGGGAGACAGGCAGAAGTGCTAACTGTTTGCGAGTGAAATGCAGTCTAAATTGCTCTAAAAGAAAGGTTACTTGTTCTGATTACTGCGAAGCACACAGAATGGTCTCCAGAGGGGAAAAACAAGTGGTACTTTTGTTAGATGCCTGTCTCGTTTGAAATGCTGATCACTACAAGTGGAGTCAAGAAGGAATTTTCTTTCACATCAGACTGGCATGAATCAAGATTTTTTTTTTCCTCCCCTGATTTCTGTGTTAAGTTCCATATTGCTTGCTTTCTGGAATTTTCTGACATGACACGTTACATGCTTCCTTACTGTTACAGCATAATGGTGTTTATCTTTAATGTGTATCATGCCACCACCTCACTTATTTCATGTCCCCAGAAACAGATCTATGGAAACACAAAGGAAATACTGAGGTTATAAATAAGAAGCCGAAATTAAGGTGATACAAGCACATCCTTAATCTCACCATCTCCTTGTGGGTGCACAGTTTAGCTTCCTTGAGCCTAAAGTAGTTTCAGTTTATTGTCTTTAAAAGTTCCTGGGTTAAATATAATATAGTTAAATATAATGGCCTGTAATATACAGAGAATAGATTGAATGATGTAATTTTTTGCTCTAGATACAAACCTCATGAGAGACTCCATAGAGGTGATAGTTATCTGTACTTTGCCTTCTCCCTTAGACTGTAAGTTCCTCTCTTGGAAAGGACAGTTTCACTTTCTTTTGTCCATTATTGCCCTCTTTATTATGACCATACAATTTTTATTTTTTGGCCTGTACTGGTTTGTTGGTTGATGGGAGCAGGAGGCATTAAAAGAGTAGGAGTATGTTCTTGGTCTGGGCAGTGTGGAGACAGGGCATGAATAGTCCTTGAGAAAGGATGGTGATTTCTATACCTCTCTTAGCCCCAAAAAATGCCAGCTGCTAGTTGCTCTGTGTTGCAAATAAGTCTCCCAGAGAAACCCAGTTGAAGCGAGGGGCAAGATGTTTGATTCCAGTAATCTTTTTCGGCTTACTAAGATGTGTACTGGGTTGGAGGGGAATGCAGATGACCTAGAAAGCTAATATCATCTTGGCGTGTATCAGAAATAGCGTGGACAGCAGGTCCAGGGAAGTGATTGTGCCCCTGTACTCGGCATTGGTGAGGCCGCACCTCGAGTGCTGTGTTCAGTTTTGGGCTCCTCACTATAAGAAAGATATTGAGGTCCTAGAGCAAGTCCAGAGAAGGGCAACCAGGCTGGTGAAGGAGCTGGAAAGCAAACCATACAAGGAGCAGATAAGCATCACTCTGAAGACCTCAGAGCTATTGTTTTGAGAATTAGAGGAGGGTCAGTCACTGTATTTGTAGTATGTATGTGCATTTACTGTTAAGGTTCATCTGAAGGACCTAGGTAGCATACATATAGATATGTTGGTAATTAATAAAAATCAAGTAATTTTATTAATGTATAAAAACTAAGAGGTATAGAAAAATTCTGAACTACCCTGATTTCAGAAAAAGGAAGGTTGGCAATAATTTCTTCCTACTTTAATGTTCTCTCTTTTTCCTAAGTGTGAAGTTTGCTGATGGTGAACATTTAGTGTAGATGAATTAGTATTTTTGCCTATAACCAAATGAGTATTGAACAAAAATCCAAATTTTTGTTTACAAAGTTTTGGGAAGAGACAAAATAGTCTTTCCTTAGTTGTCATGAGAAACACAATGGTGATTATGTTATCTCAGCAGAATAAATCTTGCATGGTAAAGGAAAATCCTAAGAAATATAAGAAATACTTCTACCACCTTGAAATGAACTTAAGTTGCTGACTTCACGCCAATCACCTCTAGGTAGTAACCAGTCACCTTCCTTGTCCTATTCCTCATCTCATAATACTACTAGTATCATTTGTAAATGGATTCCTGTAGCTTTAAAATACATTAATATTATCAAAGTTAAATATAGTTTGTCTATGCCTACAAGGTAGTAATCTGCTTAGAGTTCTGGTTCTCTTCATATTGTGTCTTTACCAACGCTAAGCTGGTGATGTGCACTTAGTAAGTAATATGACATCAGATGACAACTTTCCCAGTGTAAATGGTGTCTGAATATCAGGCACTGCAAGGTCTAAACCAGCTTGTTGTGTCAATGTGACCTTGAGTTCTCATTTGATAGTATTAGAAAAAGTTGCTCATTTTTTAATCTATACCTATGAAGATATGACTCTTAACTGAAATACTTTCTAGTTTTCTATTGAATTAACTCTGATCACATGTAGCAACCTCAAACCAGCCACAAATCTGGATTCTGCTGGGCCTGATTTTCATTAAGATCCTTATATGTCTTTCTTGCTAGATAAGGAACTTCTATACAGTATGTAAATTACATATATGTTCACTTAAAACCTAATATGAATACACACACACACACACACACACACACACACGTATGTACAGAGTAATTTGGACAAGCTTTAAGCCTGTCTTACACTGACAGAACTGAATGTAAATGAGTTCTTGATATAAACAAGTATCAGTCCCCTTCACTCCTGTTTCTAATATATCCATTATGTTGGAGGTGCTTCGTGGTTTTGCTTGAAGAAATGCATACATGTTTTTTCATTTCCCTCGAAACCAATTTTAACTGTGAAAGATGCAGCAAATGTCTTTCCTTTTGTTTGCCATCCTCCTTATTTCACTGCATTTGAGGCATATAAATGATGCTGTGAGATAATACTAAATTGTGTGGGCAGAAGACAGATCTGAAAAAAAAGAAGCAGCTTTTACTACTTCCCTGTAGAGCAGTGAGAGACTGACCTCATGTGGTGTGAAACCAAAGTTGCCAGAGGAAATAGAACAGGAGTAAAACTGAATAAACTAAGTAGCTTTGAAAATATTTTTATCATGTATTTCTGATTTTTGTGGTGTTCTGCACCACTTACATTTCAATGATATTAGTTTGGGTAGTTTGTAATGTGATTGCTGATAAGAAGTTGTCTAGCATCTGTATTTCCTAAGTCTTTTTTGTGTCCTAAAAGGGATGATCTAACAAGCTGACCCCAAGACAACAGCCTCAGAGCTGAGGTCCAATTATCCTGGCTGCTGCCTGTGCATGATTTTAATTGAAATGAGTAGGAGTTGCATGTGAGCGAGTGACAGGATAATCAGTCTTAGTTTCTAAGCCCTTTCTGGCACTTCCCCAGCCGCATGCTTACTCTGTGCCTTCACAGTCTTCCTCTGTAAAATGAAGATGGTGATTAGGAAAATTTTAAAGTGGCTGCATGCAGAATGGGCAGGGTGTTCCTAACCTGTACACTTTTTACAAGCAAGAAAAATAGAATACTGGAGACTTCTGAGTTGTTTTGGGTTTGTGTGGCGAGGTTTTAGTAACAGCAGGGGTTACAGGGGTAGATTCTCTGGGAAGCTGCCAGAAGCTTCCCCCAGGTCCAACAGAGCCAATGCCAGCTGGCTCCAAGACAGACCTACTTCTCGCCAAGGCTGAAGCAATCCACAATGGTAGTATTGCCTCTGTGATAGCATATTTAAGTGTGTTTGTGTGGGGTGGAGCGGCCGTTTTTGCAACCAGAGGGAGAACTGAGATGATGTGAGAAACTGCAGACATCAAAGTCAGTGAAGAGGAAGGGAGCAGATTCCCCTGCAGCCCATTGTGAGGGCCACGGTGAGGCAGGCTGTCACCCTGCAGCCCATGGAGGATGATTGTGGAGCAGTTCCCCTAAGGCCTGTGGAGGACCCCATGCTGGAGAAGGTGGAGGCATTGGAAGGAAGCTGTGACCCTGTGGGAAGCCTGCACTGGAGCAAGCTCCTGTCAGGGCCTGTGGACCCATGGAGAGAGCAACCCAGGATGGAGCAGACTGAGCCCAAGGAAGACAACCAGGCTTGGGCCAGTTTGTGAAGAACTGAAGCCTGTGAGAAGGACTCATGTTGGAGAAGTTTGTGGAGAACTCCAGGTGGAGGGACCCCTGGCTGGAGCAGGATAAGAGTGTGAGGAGTCCTCACACTGAGGAGCAAGGATCCTGTGCCACCTGGGGCAGGAAGTAGGTAGGGAAATCAGGTATAAAGTTAGGACTGTGAAGAAGTGAGGGGGTGGTGAAAGGTGTTTTGAGATTTTGGATTATTTTTCATTGGTGTACTTTGTTTTGCTTGGTAATAAATTTGATACATTTTTTAAAGTTTTATCTGCTTTTCCTGTGATGATAATTGCTGAATGACCTCTCCCTGTCCTTATCTTGACCCACGAGCCTTTCATTATATTTTATCTCTCCTGTCCAGTTTGAGGAGGGAGAGTGATAGAGCAGCTTTGGTGGTGACCTGGCCTTCAGCCACCATCAATCAACTATATCAGTCAATTCTGTTGGCTTGACTCATCAATATATATGGTATATGGATAAAAACGAGATGTTCTGTTTGTTTGAAAATGTCTCCTTTTTTAATAAACAACGTGCATTTGGTTGTAAAGGATTTTGTTAATGTGGCTTATGAATCCTTCCAGTAATATCTGCTTAAAAATCCTTTGCTTGGCTCAGGTGAACTTTAGAAAATCTGTCCCCATCCTGCAAAGTTTTCCCTATATGCTTAATTCTACTCTTTCTGTTCTTTATGTTGACTTAAATTTCTGAAATAACAAAGGCCTGTAAGTATTTTTCTACAAATATTCACAAGTTTTGCATGATAAACTTTCCATTTTCTCCTTTACAGATCCTTCTGGAACCAGGGGTGATACAGGATGTCCTAGCAGCTGGGAGTCATTTGCAGCTGCTGGAGCTTCTCAGTTTGTGTTCTCACTATCTCATTCAGGTGAGGCTTCTCTGCCTATCAACCGTTTCTATTTCCTAAACATTTGTTTCAAGCCTAATTTTTTTTAGAATTAATACAATACTGAGGATGACCTAAATGATAATAAATAAATTGGATTACAGGAGACCTGAATTTTGAGTGTAATTTGGGTATCAGTTTGTAGTAGGTGCTTCCACTTCCAGCCATTTTGGCCATTTCAGTCCTGTAAAACAAAGATGGTCTGCTGATAAGTATCAGCGTTTGGGAGTGTGAATCCCTCCTTTATTGAGAGTATTTGCTTTTGTCTGCCTCAGTTTGCCAAATGTTAAAAAATTCCCTACTTTGATAGTGAATGTTGAAGCATTTGGCTGCATAAGTGTTCACCATGGAATACTGATGCATATTCCAGGGCAGTACTACTTCTTACTGAAGGACTAGGGCTTATTACAATGACACCTTATTCTCAGCTGGTCATATCAACATTCTTACATATCAAGACTATATTATTAGCATTAGGGCTGCAATTATGAACCAAAGAAATCTGAATCCTGTAAAGCATTCTTTTGCTTAGCTTCTATAGGAGATGGCTCACAGTGGTAGCTAGAACATAGCTTTGATGTGTATCAATGAAAAACCTTATTAAAAGAATGGCAATAGCAATTCTACAGAAGTGCTTTCTTTTCTTTGTGATTTTTCAGTATTGTTTCTGAAGTAGGGTGCAGTGGCTGTATCTGTGCAACAGTTGGGCATGGAAATGCATGGCAGTACAGCCCTCTCTGCATGCAGTTGCCTCCCAGCAGCATAACTGTCTTTGAACAGTCTGAGTATGCTTGATAGCACACTGGGCTACAGAGTACTGTAGGCAGGCAGAATCTCATGGTAAGATGCTCAGCACATTCCTTGAAGGTTGCGTGTCTCATGGAGAAAGAATCTGTGCTTGGAAGGCTGCCTTAGGGAAGCCTTCAAAATGTATGCTCATTCATAAAGTTATATTAATTTGTGGATTATGAATTTATTAAAAAGTTAGGAACTTTTAGAGTACTTCAATTTGTATCAGGAATTCAGTTTGTTTTCAGGAATTTAAGGGGGGATTTATTTTTTCCAAGAAAACAGACATGTAGTGTAATACAAAAGATAGTTAATTTGAGAAATAAGAAATATGAGATACAAAATAAGCCATAGAACCATTTGTCCTATAAGTTGTCAAGCAGCCATGGGAAGGGGTAACTTTAGTGAGAAAAAATACACAAGTCTAACATTGCTAGTCATACAGTGTATTTAATGCCCCCTAATCCCTCAGTGTGAGCATGTCTCAGCTGCTTACGTGCTCTCTCTTTGTCAGAAAATTAACCACATATACCACTGCAGAGAACAAGCTAGGAGAAACACAGTAGGGAAGAAGCTGAGTATTGTAGTACTGGTGAAGTAGGAACACAAGAGGACTGTAGGAAAGGAGCAACTATGTGTCCAGCATAAGTCTTCGTACTAACTTTTTCCATGATGTGTAATGAGTAACCTCTGGTATTTGTAGCTCTTCCCTCGGCACCATCTGAATACTTTTAATCCTGAGGTCACTGCAGTGGGAATTACCAGTGCTTTGAAACTCATCCTTGATGGTCAAGCATAAACGAGTATTTAGGAACAGACTGCTAATAAAATGAAAAGTCTGACCAAAGAAACTATACTCCATGGATTTTTTTTTTTTTTCTTCTTTTTTTTTCTTCTTACAAATACATACCCATACTTGTTTTAAGGCATATTTGTAGTCTGTGTGGTTCCAAAAAGACTGTACTGATCTATTTCAGTGAAGATGCTTGTCAGAGTGTCTAATTGTCAGAGGTGATTTGCAGAGCACTGGGGGCAGATTCATTTCCAGCCAACGCTGACTCTTCTATTCACTGATCTTTAAGGAAGCTTCTCCTAGTTGTCTCAGAGTAAACAAGATGTTAGACAGATTATCTTTCCTTTAGACGAACCAGCTCAGAGCACTTCAATTTGTTGATAAATCTCAAAAAGTATTTCTGTAACAAATCAATTGGAATTGTGATTATGGTATTTTTATAAAGAGCTTTTGTTCAAAGGGGAGGAAAAAATAGGAGAGGAGTATTCTTCACCTCCACCCCCAATTAAGTAATATCCATCTCTGAAGACTTTTACAATAGTGACACAATGGAGGTTTCTGACAGCACTGCTAGTATAGTAAATGCCTTTTATCATGTATAAACTTCACTTTATCAAATGTGCTGTAACATTTAATGTGGCTTCCATTTTCTCATTGGAAAACTCCATTCTCGTTTTGGATTGATAATTTGCTAGTTTTTATTTAAAAATAATTGTAGGTCTCATTTTCTCTACTTGCAAACAAGAGAAATGCCCACACATTCATGACTTTTGTAGAAGGGGAACTTTTTGAAGCATGCTGATGTATCTTATTTGGGATACATACAGATTCATTAATCTCTTCGATCATGTCGTCAGCATAATTCTCAGATACTTTAAACTTTCAAACAAGGCTTGAAATCTCACACAACTGTCTCAGCTTAAACAGTAAGGCAGCATGATTGTTTTCAGCTGTGTTGCTGCCACATAGGTGTGGGAAAGCTAAGCTGAAAACTTGAGCTTTGTGTATCTTGAATTGAGCTCAGGTCCATGATCCCATTTACTTGCAGAGCACACATCCAGTTCTCCAAGAGTCTTGTTTCCCTGAGTTCCTCTTCCAGCTCAGATGGTCAGATATGACTAAGGTTTTTCAATGGAAGAGCTGCAACCAACAGGGTAGACTGTTGAAATATAGTGGGAATGGGTTATCTGAATGTCTCATTTCCCTTTTAAAAGTTTTCAGCTCTAGAGTTCTAGTGGACCATAATTGTCATACTGTGACACTGGAGAAGGTAAGAGAAAACTAGTTGAAGGCTTTGAATGTGATGGAGATCTGAGAATGGATTACTTAATTGGAGCTGTAGAGAACATGGTATTAGATAGTGTATTTGTGATGACCTGTTTTGCACTTTATAGCTTGCAAATTTTTCTGAAGGGTACATGATAACTTTATTTTTATGCAAGAGAAGAAACACATTAAAAGATCTATTCAGAACATAGAAATGATTCTTTCATTAATACGTCTGAGTTGATTGTACATGTAAGAAGTTTTGTCTCTTCCCCAACTGTTTGTGTATTTATTGCCAGAGTGTGCCACAAACTGCAAATTATTTCAACAAAGAGTCTTAATAAGGAGGGAATGCTATTGAGAATACAAGTTTTTTAATGGAACTTCCATCTACTGATCAACACCAAGTCAATATTGTGTGGCTTTAGTAATCAGTTTTAAACCAGAGGTTGATTTCTGCTGGTTGGTGTTCAGAGGCCTGGGATATAAGAGTGTTCATATTTGAAATTTTAAAGCTAAGGTTTTTTTTCTGTATCTTCTAAATTCTGGCATTGTTTTCAGTGGAGTTGTATGTATCTGCTGATTAGCACACAAGGTAATAGGGCGATAGGTGTGAGTGAGGGATACAGAAGTGTCCAAAGTGTCCAAAGAAATGAACTCATTTCTGAAAGGCAGGACATGGCATGATTGTTAGCGTTTTAAATTTCCCCTTTAAATTTCTGCTGCCAAATCAGGTACATTTTGTGAAGAACAAATAAAGTTTAGATACTAGACAGAGTCTAGGCTATCATTTGTTCTGTTCATTGGTTGGACAATTGTGTATTTTAAAGACACCCTTATTCTAAGTGGTGTTAGCTGACTCTCCTTATGCCTAATGCTCAAAATAATTTCCTGTTCTCACAGTAGCTAGGAGCAGCAAGTATAGTAGGACATGAGCAGTGAATCTGGTTGCCTTTAAAGTTCCCAAACTTTAAAAATTGTTCTTGGGATCATAAATGTTTTTGTCTCAAGGGAAGTTTGATGCCAATTTTCCTGTTAGTTTTAACTGTGTTTAAGTTCCCTGTGAAATGATAGAATTAGGTTACCTTTTAGAAACTTCACTGTTGTGGACAGAACTATTCCACAGGTGTATCTGCCCTCTTTGCTATTGATATTAGTCATAGCATCTTTAAAGAGGGCTAATTTAAGCTGAAAAGAACATTTTAGGTGAGGTATTAAAATAAGCTTGAAAAAATAAAGCACTGTAAAGCAGGAGTCAGTGGGAGTTTGTTTGGAGCTGCCTCTGAACTGTGTGCTCTGGATTCTTGGTAAGCAGGATCAGGCCTTGAATGCAAAAATTAGATTAATCAACTCTCAGATGATAAAATAAGACCTCCTGGAATGATTCTTGGTAATAATTGAGCAGGCAAATTGTCTTGGGGCAGGGGCATTTGATTTTCAACCTTCTGCTATAATGGTCAATTTATGCTTATAAACCAAATTTTTTTCATGGTGTATGAGCACCTAATGATCTGGAACTTTTCTTCTACTAATTTTAAATTATTTCACTGTGTTTATATATAGGAATATGTTACTGCTTTTAAAAGAAAGAAGCCACAAATAATTTGCCTGTGGAGTTAAAAGGAGTGTATTTTTTTTACATACGTGGTGATGGTGATGCTAGAGTTTCATAGCTATTTATTTTTCTTAAACCCAATTTTTACATTTGGAATGGATCCAACAACATAATCCCAGTTTTCACAAAGACACATCCCTTCAGATATGAATTATTTCTTACACCAGAGATTGAGAGCATCACCTTTGTAAGGCTGGAAGCCCCAGCTCAGTTGGGATTTTAGCTCCTGGGTTTTTCATATAGAGCAAATTAAATGGCTGAAAAAAATCTAAAGGTCATCCAGCAACCAAAGGTTGATTATTTTTTTTAAACTAATACGTTTTTTTTTTAAATCTAAAGTACACACATGCCCAGTCACCATTTCCCCCTCTTCCCCAGAGTTTGTCATGTTTTATGAAGCCACCACCATCAAACTTGAGTCTACCAACTTTATCCCATAGTTGAAAGAGTGACCTTCCCACACCAAGAGTACAAAGTAGACAGAAAATGACATCTTGCATTTTGCTTGTTTTCAGTGTTATGCAACCAGTTGTTGTGCTAGCCTGCTGTTTTTAAGGAGTGTGTTTTGTCAGTTGTCGAGCCATTGAACTATTGACAGTCATTAGGAAAGTTCTTTGTGAATTTGTCTCCTTGCCCTTTAACATACAGATGCATTACAGAAATAGAGATCTATATATATGAAATGCGAACATACTACTGAGGATTCCAACTTTGAATGGGACTCATGGAAAAAAATGGTGGTGGTTTTCTCCTTTTTTTCCAATTGGTGTCACTGAGGAAAGTAACTCAGTCACTTTGAATCCCATACTTCCTGTAATTTGTTTGTTCCTACTTAGCTGTGATGTGATAGTAGATATTCTGTTCATGGGATGTTAGAGAAAGTGGTGAGGCTATGGTCAGGAATGTGCTGGCTTCGTGTGTGTATGCTCCCTTTTTTCCTAGTGAAGTTGGCAAAGCTGAATTGGACCTGCTGATGGATGTATGAAAAATGATGCTTGAAGTGTCTAGATTTACTACTGCTGGCAAGATTAAAGCTCCCAAGCTTTCTAGCTAGTTGTATGGGTCCATATAGCCAGTCTTCAGTGTCTAGAGTCACGAGAGAGGTCACAAGTTGGGAAGAAGTAGATGCTGCTATGGGTTCCTTCTCTTTGCAGTTTCTGTCTGAAACTGGAAGAGCGCAGCTTTGGGGTGTATTTTAAATAGGAGCAAAGAAACTGTATTGCCTCACCGTTTCCTTCCCTGCCCCTCTTCTGTTGTCTTTCTATCCAACGTCACCTCCTTGCCTGACCTTTCTGTCCCTCAGATTCCTTCTTCTGGAACCTTGCTAGTGTTTTTAATAAAGCTGTAAACAGAGGCTGGTGAATCCCAGAGTGCTCAGTATACAAAATTCTTCGTTGGTTTTATTACCATTGAATCAATACCGATGTTTTATGTCCCCCGTCATGCCCCTTCCACCCCACAATGTCTTTATCTTTTAATTCACCTGGCCGATTGAGGCAGTTTAGATGCACAACCCCCCCAAACCTGGCCTTGTTTCTAACTGGGTAATGCAGCTACCCTTACTACCGGTGTCCTCGGCGACCGATATTGGTCTGGCAGGAAAATGTGTTTGATGGCAGGAGATAAAACCTGAAAGGCTCAATGGCTGCGCTGGAGGTGAAGTCAGGCAGTCGGGGCCCTTCCTCCCCAGCCGTGGGCAGCAGGTGGCAGTGTGAGTCCGTAACAGCTTGAGCAGAAAAATTACAGCTAAAAATCAGAAAAAATGAGAAGAAAAATTATTTATTTTTACTCTGTATTAGTCTTCTGACCTAATCAGTAAAAAAGTCATTATTCACACAACACTGGGCAATATGCATTGTAATTTTTAACAAATAATAGGAAACTGTTAATGTTTTCACAGGAAATACAGTTCTGTCTTGTGCAGCAATGGTCATTTATCACTACACTTTGTGAAATCACTCATTTGTTCTAATTTGAATGTAAATGACTCTAAGGTTTTACAAATAAGGTGACAGACTCACATAAATGTAATTGCAGGGTTCATCTCTCTCTTTTTATATATCACTCATTAAGTTATGAATTAAATACATCGTATTAAACCAGGGGCATGTCCAATGATGATATTGTAATGGCAAATTACTCTATGCTATTAGAGGTGTATTTTTTATTCATGGACATTAATTTGTCATTAAGCGGCATTAGTTTAGCACTTTTATGTGGAAGACGTGACCTGAAAGAGGAGACTTACAGCTCTAATGTGAAGGAACAGGAATGCAGGCACCAGATACACAGAGATTTTCTTTTACCTCCTGTAAAGAAACAGAGGGACGTTTTATTTAAATTTGCTTTCATCAAAAGCAATTTGAGTTGTGTTAAGCCATTTTAGCAAAGATATTTCTGAAATGTGAAAATGCTTTGGCTATAAATAAAGTATTTACCAGTATGGGAAAAGCCAGAATGCTAAGTACAAAACAGTGACTATAAATCATGTGTAACCTATGAAACTGAAGAGAACATTGGGCCTGAAGTGAGTTGCAATCTGATTTTATCTCAGAAGTAACACTGTGGTAGAGAGTTAATTGTCCAACTTTTCTTTCCTCTCTACTGGCTTAGCCAAAATAGAACTGGGTTTTTTTCCTCCTTTATGAAGCAAGTATCTTCCCTTCCTCTATACTTTGTATTTTTAAACATGCTATTAGTATTTTCACAGGGATCAATTTCAAGTTTGAAATGTTAAGCAGGAGCTGATTCTTTATTAAGTAAATGAATGGGTAAATGTATTATTTGGTGGAATTTGAAATGCAGATTGGCACTTGAAGTATTAAACTGAGGAAAAACACTGAATGACTATTCCATCTTTAAAAGATATTAAAAGGACCTTGTAAATTTTATTTTCATTTTACAGTCTGTTTAAAAACCTTGTTTACTTAATGGTGGAGGTGGTCTGAAGTCATAAGAATGTGAGTTGATGCATCCCTCATTTTGGCAGCATTTGCATTTTAGGTTTGTTTTTTAGACCATCTCTTATTAAAGCCAAAGAGTCTGAACTTGATATGGATCCATCTAGTTTATTCCCCTATATGTTACACTTTTCTGATGGCTGAATAAGTACTGTTTGATTCATCTACCTAAACTGCTCACAACATAGTCAACTGTCATGTTGTGCTAGTTGGGAAGGAATTGTGATGAAAATTACATAAGCCTAAAGTATCCATAAACAGCTTCAGAAATGGAAGTACCATAAGTTATCCTCTAGTTTTCACTACTGGTAAATACTTAAATATCAGTTTCAGTACTTAATAGAGAAACACTTTTCACTTAACTGTTTCAGTTTGTCGGGGAACACAATGAAGGAAACACATTCCATGTAAGGCTGTTGAAGTTTTCCAGTACATCCCAGCAGCAGTAATGAGTCAGGATTTTAGCATGTTCAGTCGTTTATAGTGTTTTCTTTGCACAGTTGCATAGGAGTAGAATTTCCTGGGAAACCAGTATCTTGCGTCAGAATTTTGATTTAGACTAATTCTGTTATAAACAAAAACTCCACTTCTGTCCAGGGTATTGAATAGGCTTTGAACCCAGAATGAATATAAATGTATACGTGCTGTCTTACTTCATCTTCAGCCAGTACGTAATGAGAGCTTTGAAAGTTATAAATTGTCCTAATTCATCTCTCTAATTCTAAAAATTAAAGATACAAACCTAAAGATTAGTGGTGTCAACAACTTTATTAACCATCAATAACGTCCTGCAAGTGTGTTGTTCCAAACTGAAAAGTGTTTGTAACTTTATTCACTTGTTTTCCTGTGTAATCTATTCTAAACATCTGTTTATTAATTTTGACAAAGTTGCTGCTAAGATTTCCCATCTGTTTCAACAGTCTCACAGAATTTGTGATTTCCACAGGAGTGTGTCTAGCTGCATAGGTGGCATTGGATCTTTTATTTGTGGTTCAGTGGGAATTGAGCTGGTAACACATGGAGTTGTCTCTACAGTCATTTTTATAGGAGCTGTTGTGCTCTCTGGATTAGAGGGGTAGTAATATATTGGCTGGACATTCCTCATAAACACTTTGACATTTGTTGTGAAAGTCTCCAAAGCCTCTCAGAGGAGGTTTCATTTTAAATTCCATTTCAGTGTCTTCTCTTTGTTTTCTATAAACTGCATCTGTTGTAATTATATATGCAAGATGCCTTGAATTTCCATAGTATCTTAGCACACCTGTTTATCACAGGGAAAGCCTTGTAGTAACCTCAGGTAGGTGTAGCCCCCAAAACACACTAGGATTGGATTTCCTGCTGACTTGAAGTGGCAGGTTGTGGACAGGGCGAAAGGTAACAGGACAGGCCCGATGTCATAGGGCAGGTCCAAAATCAATGTTTATGCATGCTTGTGTTTTGGTTTTGCCTGTTTCAAAATATTTTTACTCATATTTGAAGCATTGCCATCTTCATTGGGAACTGAAGTATGCAGGGAGTGTTGGTATACAAGGGTGATGTCAGGGATCTCCAGATAATTAATATGAATGTTTGCTGTAACTAAATACTTGAAAGTATTTGACTCTTAACTGAGTCTTAACTTGCTGTTGGTAAAACATCCTAGTCAACTTCTGGGCTCATGTAGTGCCATTCAGCCCTACAGCAAATGCTGAACGGACTAATGGAACTTCTTGGAAAGGAATGAAAGAAGTAGCCAAAGTGATCAGTGCGTGTGGTGAATATTTTGGGCTGGGGGAAAAAAGTTCAGCTAATAGTCTCTGTTACTATTAGCATTTTACTTTTGGGTGTGGTTGGAATCTTTAAAATGTGGATGTTTGTGCAACATTTTTTATTAAAACATATATTCTAAAAGGGCTGTTTTTTCTAATATTGTATGGAATAATCATTGACCGAAAACTTTTTCAGTAAGCTCTGTTTCATTTTTAAAAACATTGACTGTTCTTGTTAGCTCAGTAACTTCAAAAAGCTAACCTACGTCCCTCCTTTAAGTGCACTTCCAATTTTCTGTTAAACGGCATCTGGCTTCACTTCAGTCTGTGTTTAAAGGTGGGTGCATTTGGGCTTTGTGTTCTCTAAGTTTTCTGGGTTTGAGAATCAGATTTATAATTTGAGAGAGAAGTGAATTTCTAGCCTGTAATGCTTAACATACAAGGAAACTCCCCTGATCCTGACACATGATGAATTATCTTTTTTTAATGCAGTGGTGCTTCCAGAATTTTTTTCATCCTCTTCCTTTTCTTCCCTTATGGTGGACTACTGCTACAGCCCCTTTTTATACTATATGCCTCCTGAAATCAGTTCTGATTATTATGTAGTAAAACTACTAATCAGCACAGCTCCTAGTCAGGGAAAGAGAGATGTTCTTTTCACTGCATAAATTTAGGGACAGAGTGTTGTAGAGGGTTTTATTTTACTGAGACATAATGCTTATACAAAACATGTTACAGACATTTTGCTGATATATTGAGCTGCATAAATAACTTTAAATTGTGTTAAAGTGGGGGGTGGGGTGGGAAGGAAAAGAATTATCCGAAGTACTAGTGTACTGGAGTGGGCTCTAAGCATTTGAGGTTCCGTTTTTTGTATCTTCTGCATCATGTGAAATCTTTTAAATTATTCTTCTGCACCTCCTTTCCTCCTCGCCCCCCCCCCCCCCCCCCCCAAAGTCGAATTTGCCTTTGTTTAGTGCTATGAGCAAAGAATTTCATTTTTGAGGTGAGGTTAGATATTGCAGGATCATAGATACACCAGCTTGCCAAATAACATACATTTTGCAATGTGTATTAATGATTAAAAGGAAATTTTATATACTTATAATCAGGTTATTTTAAATGCTGTGTACCCTTGTATCTACTGCAACAAGTCTCATGCTTTTCAGAGGAATGTGAAGCCATATACCCTCAGAAATCAAATTGTGCAAGTATTTCCTTTTTTACCTGTACAGACAACTGGCATAACTTGTTTTCTTGCAACCACTTTTTAAATGCAGAAATGCAGTATAGTTACCACATGAAAGCAATGCAAACAGCTCTGAACTACTTCAACCAGTGGCCAGGGTAACTTTATTCATACATCCATGAGCCAGAATCTATTTTATGCAAATTCAATCAGAGCTATTTTGCTTTCATATATTCTCTCCCTTTTATAAATATCTTTTCTCAAGATCAAATCCTTCAGGAGGCTTTCTATAAAAAAATCCCTAAGTTGTTGAGCACCTTAAATCTTGCAAGTTTGGTTTTCTAGCTTGTAGTATTTTTGTATCCTTAAAGTGCAGACTTCAGAACTGGGAGCAATATTTGAGCAGTAGCCTTAAAATGCAATGTTGAAGCAGCAACAGTGTTTGTTTCTTTTATTGGACACCATTCAGTGGGCATTTTATGGCAGGAACCTTTTTTTTGGCCACAGAACTGTTGTGAGAAGTGATGTTGCTATTTATGGCTGCTGCTTAGTTCCTCCTGATGGCCTTTAAGTGTTGTTCCAAATACCAGCTGTTACTGGCTCTCAGATACAGGGTTTTTCAATGTGATCACTTTGCCAGAGAAGCCAAACAGTACTCACATTCTTGTAATTTTTGTTGCCCCATTGCTTTTGCAGAGTCCTCTGCAAACTCTGTGAGCAAAACTTACCGTGCTCTAGCTCTAATAAACTCAACAGTATTGGGCCAAGAATCAATTCCTAGAGGACTTTACTGGAAAAAAGTTACACTGCTATGTAATTTACCATTACTTAATTTTGAGATTGTCATTTAATGAATCTTTCGTCCATCTAAGATGCATTAAATGTATGTAGGACTAAATGTATGTAATGTATGAAATTCGTGAGATGATACAAAGCTTAACTTTCTCAAATTTGTACTATTTTAACCTGCCAATATTTCTTGTAAACTTGGGAAAATGAGCTCTTTTGAGCTTTCTGAAAAAAGTGACTTCCCCTACTGATGCCTTATTCTTTTCATACAAGTGAAATGTTAGCAGATAGCTGGGGTGATGTGACTCTTACAATGCATTAGGTATTACTGATTTAAAATTGGTGACTGATTCTGCATTGTCTGTCAAAATTATACTCAGTATTGAGTTACCCTGCACTGAATCGAGCCTTTCTGTAGATAGAGTATCATACAATACCTTGAAATTCTGAGAAAGTTTTGTCACTTTGGGTTGTTTAGCAAATAGTTCTGAGATTTGAATTGGTCTGTGTCTAATTAACCTCTCATTCCACATATTTTAGACAAGCTTTTTTCATTCTCTTCTGAGTGTAGATGTCCATCTCACTACAGTTGCCCTTTTCCAATCCTTCGTTTTCAGATGTGTTTGTTAGCTTTGTAATCCTTACTGTTGCCTGGAATTCTGAACCAGAGACAGGTTTTTAAGAGAAGTGGTCCCTCTCTGGATTTATTACAGAGCACGTGTATACATCACTGAAGTGTTCCCAAAATAGAATGTCATAAAAAGATTCAGAGTTGTTTGGATCATATTATGTATTGTCTGCACATGAACACCTTCCCTGTTCTTATTTATACCTAGAGTGTTAACAGTAGAGTATTGACAATTTTGGAATACGCTCCCTGTTTGTACTTTAGCATGAGTGTTGATCATGTTCATCATGACTGTTGATTGCCTTTTTAGTTAGTGACTAACGTGCTATCATCCATCATCATTATTCATGTACCTTTATGCAGAGCAGCTGGAGGAACTACCACACAACCTACTTAAGAAGCCACATTTTTCTCCGGATTGTGGTTCAAACTGTTTGAACCACAAGATTCCAGTACTCTTTGTCCCTTGTTATGCCTGGGCTTCTTGTCTGAATCTGCTCTTCTGTTTTTTCTCATGCCTTCTGCATTTGAAAGTGATACTATCTTCCTGTGACCTGTCAGGGCTCCAAAGTGGATCCTGAACAGCACAACAGAAATGGACTTTCAGCCTTCGTGTTTTGTCACTGGTTTGTTCTGCACTGGACAATGATGCAGACAGCTTCTTGCTTAATTGTGGAATAGATTGTGGGCAGCGCAGATGGATTGGGATGAGATTTCAGCCACAGAGTTCAAAGAAGTGATTACTTGAGTGTATCTAAACTATTTTTCTAGAGCCTGATGAAGGGGGTAGTGAAAGCTTTTCACAGTGACACCACCCCCTACAACCTATTCCAGTTCCAAATATTTATAATGCCTTTTTCTGTCAGTCTCATTCTTTTTTAATATGCTTTTTGAGAAGTTTGCAAGACATTTTTATGGAGATGAGCATTTAAGAGTAAAAATCACACTTTAGCATACTGTGATTAGGAACATATTCTACTTGTATTTTCATTATGTTTGAATGTGTTGATATTTTGTATTGATTTAAACTTACTTTGTTTTTCACAATGTTAAGGGGATTTCCTTGCCTTTTGAAACAAATACGAAGAAAATTATTGAAATAATTTTTCCCCAATAATTAACTGGTATGTCACAAGATAATCACAAGGATCTTTTTCTCAAATATAGAAGGAAATAAAATAAGCGATTGGAAAATTTCTGAGCATCCTCAGTGGATGAGGATTTTTTTGGCCCAGTTTACAGAGAATTTTTGTGTATTAAGTCATAGCATGGCTTTGAGCTACTTAGGTGATACTATAAAGAAAAAGGCAGTTTGCATCCAAGATGTTTCATGCGAGGTAATTTATAAAGCTAAGGAAGTATTAATGCTGGTGTACAAGGTACTGCTGAAAAATTGAGTACTGTGAAGAGTTTGCACATTCAGAAGAATAAATGAAGTCAGTCTGGGAGAGGTGTTGAAAGGGGCAGCCAAAATGATCATAAGGGCCTGTTTTACCTGAGGAGATGAGAAGAACTTTGCTTGTTTAGCAGAATGTGGGCTGAGGAGGGATCTGATTACTTTTTGTAAATATATTAAGGGAATAAATACTAGGGAGAGGGGAGCAGGGAGAGAGAGTGCTCTTGAAACTTAATGTTGGCACAGGAACAAATGCATATAAGCTGACAGTAAATTAAGCTGTAAATGGGGAGATGGAGTCTCAAAATCAGCTGACCCTTCTCTTAACTTCTTAATTTATGAGGTAGACGACTTGATGAGCTTGTCCAGTATAGTAGGGCCATAAACTTCTACTCCTGTATTCTTGTGGCTTTAAAATTGTTGTTAATCTGAAGAAGAATGGGAAGCACTATAGAACTATTGTATAGTCCTATTTTTCTTTCTTCTTGTTGATGGTAATTATTTTTTTAACTGTGGCTCCTGTGGACTTTTGGTTTCTGAAGGACAAAACCTGATCTTTCTGGATTTGACCAGATAACCAACAAAAAACTGATACGTGAACATTTCCTGTACTAGATTGCTGGTGGTTGATGGATTAGCCAAGTAGCTTTCAGTGTTCTTCAACCACTGTAGTAACTATGAATAGTTATCAAAAATATAAGTAATGAAAACATCTGAATAGACTGTGTACCAATGTTCCATGATTTCTGGTGGAGTAAAGAACGCAGGATTATGTTATTCTTCATAATATATTTGAGGAAAAGACAAGCTCCCATAATTGGCAAAAAATAATAATTGATAAATCTGATTAAAGCCTCCCTTTGGGTTTCTACTGTTCTAAAAGGGACAGGTTGAAGGGTTGGCAGTTTCCTTCCTGTATTTTTATTTGTTTAGTAATAGTGATTGCTGTATACTACTACTAATAATGCTGATTACAGTTTTTAACTGCCACAGAAACCTGGAAGTGAAAAAAACATAAAAATTAAAAATTCAAAAATTCCCACAGCAGCAAAGGAAAGCAGCTATTGAAAGCTCTCTCTGCAGAAAGTTACCTGTGGATGTTCCAGTGGTATCAACGAAACTTTAACTGTGTATTCTTAATGTTTGATTATTGCATTGCTTTCTATGGTACACGTATTGGTGTATGCAACATAAAAGGTACATATCATTAGCGTCACTTAAAATATTTAATTGGATTGATGTTTTGAAATTTTTCCTACAATTTAAGAACTTGGATTAATTCACATGGGATTTTAGAAAATGTTTACTTTTTTGGTTTTACTTTTGAGTATCTGCATATGGCATGTTTCACTTTATTTTTCAATGATCACACATATGTCACATCAGATGAGGTATCTGAGAATAACATGTCTTTCCACCGTGCTTCCGACTGTCAGAGGCCTCCTTGATGCCTTCAAAGAGGGTGCTGACTAGTGCCAGCCAGGATTGCATCTGAAAAACTAAGCAGATACAGGGAAAACCCTAAGTGAGATGGAAAATTAATTCTCTTAGGAAGGAGGAAAAATGATAGAGCTTAAATGTTTTCGTATTGTTCTCTTGTACTTAGCAAGGATGTAAAATAACTTCTCATGCTTAAAAGAGAAAACCAAAGAATTATGGAAAGTATTGAGAAAGTGGTGATCTACCAGAAAAAATAATTTTACAAAATGAATAATTTAAAAAGTCATCCATTCCTGTGCCTGTTAGTATATCTACAGTCTGCACTGATCTCGTGATATATGTAAACAGTTTCATACATTGCAAAAGTCTGACCCAGCTGTTCAACTGTGACTGAGCTTCAGCAAAATGTCTTTAATGGTTCAGCTGGATGACTTCATTGTTTAGTAGAGGAAAATTTTGTGTAAGATCAAGAATATAGTTTTTTAAGTATTTGTGCTTATGTTTAGTATGAAATAGGCATGGCCATTGCTTTGCTGTGGAGTTACTTGCATGATCTGCTAGTTCTTGGGTGAATGGGCAATGTTTTGCAGAACTAGAAACTTTGAGAGGAAGAGCTAGAACCATCATCAGAACCTCCCTTTTGTTTTCAGATAAATATACTTTTGTCACTGTAATTTTTCATTTTGTTATTATCCCATATCTATTTAGAGTCGGTCTTTGCTGTGATTTATGTCATGGTCCTCTTCTGAACGGTGCCACCGGTTCATACTATTTAACACTGCAGAGAACCTGGAGGACTTGGGGTCAAGACCTTGTTGTGCTTTAGGTGCTGCTTAGGGATTTTGAGTAAACATATGCCTGTCCCAGAGGCCTCACGCTCCTTTTTTTGCTTTAAAGAAGCTGAACCCGTTCTTAACAGGGGGAATAGTGTCAACATGCAACTCTTCTCTCTTACAGCATCAGGACTAGTCATTTAATACCTTGGTTTATAACAGCGCTGTAATCTAAATAGGAAGCAGGTGGAGTTACAACTGGGTACGATACTTTGGATATTAATGGCTTGGCTTGGCAGTGGAATTCTAAAGCTGTATATACTTTTTCTGTCTTAATTATGCATTCATTAAAAGCTTTTATACCCAACAGAATAAAGTAAATATTGTTTGATCTCTGTAGTGTGCTCCCAGACTGTAGATTTGCACAGCAGGGTCTTGATAATCTGAATAAATTGTATTTCCCCAAGGAGTTTATCTTTCAAATAAGGTCATAAAGAAATGCATTCTTTCCCCTTAGTTCTCCTTGTGCTTTTTCTGCTATTTATAACACAGAGCAGAGGAATAGAAGTATATTGTAGTCTGCTATGTACTTGGTTATGATTAACTCTAATTTATCAATCTGTTACTTACATCCTTTTCAGTGGCTTCTGCAAGGCAATTACTCTTTAAAGTACAAACGAATAAAGATGGATTTGGAAGTAATTTAAATACAATATTTATGTCTATTATTCCTGTTTGATAATACACCTCCATATTAAAACACAGACAATGTCACATCATTTATTTTGAATATTTAATATTGTCACTTTTAGATTATGTTTGTTTGGAAAACTGATTTTCTTTGACGAGGGTTTTAAATGTCAGCTCATTGTTAAATTGCTTTGGCAGCTAAAGGTTGATACTACAGAAACAGAAGACCAGTAGTGTAGAACAATGGGCTCTCCTACATTAGAGAGAAGAGTAGGGGATGTATAGTAAGTGGAATGCATAGGGTCAAAGACCGTTTCTCTGTTTAGAAGTAGGCACTGATTAATTTGGCCAATTTATTAAATTGTTTTGAGCCTATTGTGAGATTTTTAGTAGTTGTAAGATCTGTACATATAATCCTATACATATTTTCTTAGTCTGAGTGTGTTTCAGCAGTGTTATGTGCATCATATTAGAAGAGATAAGATCACTACCTTTCCCTAATTCGCTTCAGCTCTTAGTGACACTTCTGCTTGTGTTCATATTTCATCCTTCAGTTCAAAAAAGATAAGTGGCATATATTTAAATTTTATAGAAACAAGATTAGAAGTTTGAATAATTTACATAAGCCTGTTCTGTATTGCATGATTTTACAGAACATACTGTGATGCATCACGAGAAGAGAATTGCACACGACTTCAGTTTTTTAGCTGATCTTTTAATACAATGTCATAAAATCTGAAAAACAAAAGATTGACAAAACTCCTATTCAAGACCACAGTTAAATTTAACTTTAATTAAATTAAGAATTTAGTTTGAAAATATATTCAAGTCAGACTGAGTTGACAGTGATTGCTTTGATATTTCCTGTTGGATTTTTTTTAAAGCTATACAGTAAAGGAGCACTTTCTTTTTTTGGCAACTAACTTACTGCATTTTAGTCTGATGTTTCTGAAAGTCTTTCCACATATGAAGAGCTAGGTTATCTAATCTGTGGCATACAACCTGCAATCTCAGTGTGTTATTTTTGCCCCCAGTATTGTCACAGAGTCAGGACTGTATTGTACTGTATAATTTTGATTTGAATATTGCTATGACAGTCTGGTAATTTTCATCTTTAAAAGCTAATGTATTACTTGCTGCTTTGGTTGTTAAATACAAACCTGTAGCTCAACTCTAACCTTACAAAACCAGAAATGAGTGTTCTGATTACAGGCTAAGACCAGTTTTAAGGATATACTTGCAGTGTTCATGAAGCAGTAAACCCTGAGTTCAGTAACATGTTATGTTTGGTGAATCATAGATGAGAGAATCATAGAATGTTTTGGGTTGGAAGGGACCTCAGAGATCATCCAGTTCTAGCCCACCTGCCATGGGCAGAGACAGCCTTACTAGACCAGGTTGCCCAAAGCCCCATCCAACCTGGCCTTGAACACTGCCAGGGATGGGGATTCCAGAACCTCTCTGGGCATCAAAAAGCCTCCGAAGCTTACCAATGAAAGTAAATGAACTCAACTCCTGTAATAAATAAACAGATAGAAATAAGTGATTGCATGCAAGTAACATTGTAAATGACTGGTGAGAGTTTATCCATCCATAGTAGATTTGACCTCTTCAACTGCATGACTAATTTCATTAAAAACTTCCGTTGGAGTTGATTTGAAGGGATAGGGGAGTTTGGGATCATCAGAAATGCCCAAACCAAAAACGAAGGCTCACCAGTGTCTTTCAGATTTCACTGAAAATTACAGAATTTTTCAGGGGAAAACTGCATTTGTGTGTCAATACTACTGTTTCCCTCTGATGAGGAACAAGTCTGAAGTCCACCAGAAACCATCTGCCCTTCTCCACTGACACTTAGTGGGTTTGATCAGGCTTGCACTTCATTGTGCTGTTGATTCTCAGATTACAATGCTTGATTGGTTTTTTTTTTTTAATCCTCCCCAGATATAGCTGTTGACTACAAAAGAGCTCTATAAATATATACGGAGCTCCTCTAAATTTCTTTCTGGATGTTTGGCATTCATTCAATCAGGGAGCTCTTTAAAAAGATAGTCTTCCAAACCAGGGACAGTAAACCATGGCTGTTGCTTGTTGAATGCTGTGATGTTTACTTTGATTATACTCCTAATGTGTTGCTGCCACCATTGCACGGCCATCACAGAAATGGTGGTGTGAAGTACCATCTGTGATCAGCAGATATTAAATCACCCAGCAAGCACACAGACCAGATACTTCTCACGTAAAAGTAATTCCTTTCTCTTCCTTACTGCCATTGGGGGGATTTATCCGTACCTGCTCTATGTTGGTGTGAAGAGGGACTGACAGTGGCATATCTGTGGCTTTTGGGGAGATGTCCATTAGTGCTTGTTCTGACAATTGTAAAGAATGTTTTTTTGTTCTTCCAATAAAACAACTTTAATACTTTCAAGTAGATAATGAGTAGGGTTTACCTTTAATTGTACAAGCCTGCAAAGGAAGGTGCCATGTTCAGACTGGGAGATTAGGTAACAATCAGGAGTCTCCACAGGAATCTGCTTCAGTTTCCTCCAGTACTGACTCCTCTAAGCAGGTGAAAAAAATCCTTTCTCCACTCTCCATTGCATATGCATAAACAGCTCCACAGTCATTGGGACAGCCACCCAATTCACACGTTCGAGATGTAGTCCATAAAACATTCCAAAAAAACCCCTCTTCGCACTTTCCCATCTTCCCTGTTGCTCTGCTCTATCTGCCAGCCGTGCAGCTCATTTGACATTTACAAGATTTCTTGTCAGTTTCATTTGGTGCTGCCATTCCATCCAGCAGAGCAGTGAAAGTGAAATTGACTTAATTTAGTCTGTTTCTCTTGCCTGCTCTAGTCCCTATGTTAACTAACCAGCAAAGTGAAACTGACAAGACTTCTTGTCATTTTCACACATGGAGCTGGTCAAGGAGAAGGCGGCTGATAGGGAGCAATGCGGTAAATTGGAAGATGAAAACCAGGATTGCGGAGGGGAGAGGATGAGAAGTGTGAGCATAGAGCAAGAACAGAGAGAATGAGCAAACGTGCTTATTTCCTGGGCATCCGGGGTGCTTTTCCCTATCACGGATGAATTCTTGGCCTCTCCCCTGTGGAGTGAATGGTCTAGAATAGCAGTAGTTAGCTGTCCAGTTGCTTATTTACGAGGCGTGCCAAGATGGAAACACTGGCCTGTAAATATAGGTTATCCGTTACCAGGATGGAAAAACCTCCTGCATTGAGTTACTCTAGCTTTTGTCTCCGTGGATTTTCTGCTGCTAGAAGGAGAGGGAGAAAGAATGTGAGCCCAACATCCACTGTAGGTTGATGTCAGTGGTTGGGAAACAAGGGTCTATTTATTCATACAAGATAAATTTATATATAATAAAATGTAGCTCAGAAGGATTTGATGAGTTTTCATGGAACTAAAAGTTGTACTACACAGGTGCTCTAGCACAATCAAGACAGTAAATAATGAACAAAGAATTGGTTTGTAACAAACCACTGTAGTTAACAAATACATTTTTTAATCTACTTGTTAACTCCTGCAAGCTCTTGTACAGTAAATCGTGTTGGTTTATTTTATGTACTAATCCATATTTCTTAGAGATGCTGTATGCATATATAACCTTAGCAGTTGCAATACAGATTAGTACTATCATATATATTTGCCTATGCACTGGTAACATTTGCACATACATTTTGAATGAGGCTGCGTTAATTAATTTCAAGTTATATTACCTTCCTTCTCCACAGGTCCAAAGGAACAACCTTTTTCCATTATCTGAGACCAGTTTGTTTTTTATTCTCTTGTTTTGTTTTGATTTTGGGCTTTGTGGGGTTTTTTTTTGGTTTTTTTTTTTAATTTTCTGAGATGTATTTTGTTTGCTTCACCCATTTAGGAATTAAATAGTTTTAATTACTTGGACCTGTATAAGCTTGCCGACCTCTTCAACCTCACTCTGTTGGAGAATGCAGTGGTTGACTTCTTAATAAAACATCTCTCTGAGCTATTGAAGAGTCATCCTGAAGAAGTTCTGGCACTCCCGTACTGTCTCCTTCGAGAGGTTTTTAAAAGTGATAGACTCACTTCACTCAGTGAAGAACAAATCTGGCAGGTAAGGCCACAAGCAGAATGTGTGATACTCTATAAACCATAGCAGTAATCTGTTGTTTTGAAACCCTGGAGCAATCTCGAGGGAGAATAAGCACTTGAGTGAAAACTGTGAATAACAACTGAGGGAAATTTTTAAATGAAATTCAGAAATGTTGTGGTAATGCAATTAGTTTGTTTGAAAGAATGTAAGCAATAAGACAAATTTCTGTGTGACTCAGTACTGGCCAGAGACTTATTTCCAGATCCAGCTTTGTTGGTGGGAAGAGATGGCCAATACATGGAACTTGACTGTCACTGCCTCTGGTGAGGGTAGTGCCACAAGTCTGGCAGCAAACCTTCTTCTGTAGCCTCTCCCATTCACTTCATGCAAACTTAGCAGGGTAACTTCAGTAGTTATTTCCATTGCTGGGGCCATCCCAGCTGACTTTGCCTGAAGCAAATTAGTGAATCATCACACAAGCTTCTTTGCTCAGAGCTGAGTGGAGGTGTCAGTGGAAAGTCTGTGGCAAGAACCTGGAGGTGGAGATTGTTTCAGCTGGACTGGATTGCTAGCCATAGAATATTAACAAGATAAAAATGTTACATTATGACCTTTACCATGGTAAGGGGGGTTGAAGTGGGAAACCTAATATGAAAAAACATGTAAAGAGAAACCTCAAAACTAAAACCAAACCCATCCTTGTAAATGTTCTTCTCATGTGTATGTAAAAACTGCAATTCACAACACAGTAGAAGAAAATCTGTGTAACACTGGTTACCCAAACCACTTCAGTTTCCATTTTGCTAGTATGTTTTATAGAAGTAAAGTATTACAGGGTATTTCAAGGTAGAATGTAACTTCACAGGTTTCTTTTAAGCAGGTGGGTTATCGTTGTCCGACAGAGAAGACTTAAGAGTCAGAGGATTTATTGATATTTCAGTCCCGGTTACTTACCTGTTTATCATTTTGGATTATTCTAAGCAAAGCCTTTCATCTGTATGCCATTATTTTCTCAAAGTGTAAAATGCATGTTCATCTGTGGGGTGCTTCATGTTCTGTAGAGTAATAAAATCATGCAGGAACAAACAATTTATTGTTAAAAAATAAAAAGGACTAGTTAAGCTCTCCATACCATGGTGATGGTATACAAATTTAACTTAACCCTTTAGTCTGATAACTAACACATTTGTGCCTGAACTTTCAAGACTTCAGGGAGCACTCTTTGCAAAGCCTAACTGTAAGGTTAGCTTCTTGCTTGCTCTAGTCTCCAGGGGTTGTCTGTAAGACAGAACCTGCAGCACCCTACCCACGATGGTGGGTTTAGAGTTTGCCTTTTTTTAGGCCTGATATCCTGGAGTACTACTAGTCCATGTTCCTTTTGTTAGAAAAGGTTTTGATGTATGTACAAGTTCATATACAGGACACGGCTGATATGCTGAGTGCATTTTCTCATCATTTCCCTGGAGGGTTAGTGAAATCCCCTCGCTGTGTGCTCAGGGATACTTCTGTTGTTCCGGGGCGCCACGCAGGTATTTATTTAATGCCAGCTCAGTAGTGAGCGTGCAGATGCAGAGTGCTGTATGCCCTGAGCAACCTGCTGAAACAAAGTTTGGGAAGTGGGAGTTTTTAAATCTTGCATCATTGTCCTGTCCTGCAGGAAGAGTTCAGAAATGATTATCTTAATTGTGTGCACTCCAATCACTGAACACTTCATCAGACAAATATGGCAAAGTTTCTCTTTCTGTCACAGGGTTGTAGCGGGGAGAGAGGTACTTATAGGTAATGTGCTGCTTTTTGAGTGACAACAAACTCCATGCTGTCCATTTAAGTGTTATCATAATTGCCTCTCTAAAGGTTACTAATGCTGTTCTGAAGAATTTTTTTAAACTAGTTTTCTGCTGCAGGCAAAATGTGCTTGTGTCTTTTTAATTCAGTCTGTACAACCAGGAATAAATATATATTTATAATATTCCAGGTCCCCAGAATGAATTAAAAGACACACATAAACATTTAGCAATTTAGGCATTCAGAAGGCAATAAGAAACCGATTTTTTGCTTTATCTTAGTAAATAAGTAATTCCCTCATAGTCAACCCAATAGAGGAGAATCAAATCAGACCAGCTATATTGCCTCAAGTGTAGTTAAGTTCATCATTTTTGCTAAGGTTATAGTGGTAATGCAATATACCATGGAAGAATCTAATATTCAGCCCAGGGTGAAGATTGGGTATGCCAGAGGATTAGTGTCAGGGTGCTTTATAGAAGTGAAACTTGATGGACAGGCTGGAGACAGATCTACAGAATCTCATTAAATTGCTGAATTGTTCATTACTGAGCACTCTCACTGTAATAAAGTGCTCATTGACTTTGACAAATCCCTATCCCGTGTCTTAAGGAAGAACAGCAAAGCAAGAGGTGTTGGGGAAGCTGGAGGAAATTGGCACAAAGTGGGGCAGATAATAGAAAAGCTTATGGGGGAAGCTATCGTTTGATTTGTCTGTCTTACCTGTGAGTAGTGTGGCCTCCTGTGCGCATACATGCACGCATGTTACAGCGATATGAATTCAGCATGTCCCCAAGACACCTTTACGAGTAGGGCTCCCATGAAGCCCTAAGCACAAATTAAAGCTTCCCTTGGAGAACCTCTGAAAAGGGTGCCACTGTCTGCAGAGCACAGTTATTTTCACTAGTTTAAATTCCCAGTGTCCACTAGGTGATTCTATCATAATGCATGTAAAGATTAAGGTGTCGTTACTTAATGCAGTTAAATGTATACACATAGTGATGCTTGAATGTGATTTGAACTGAAGTGACTGCAGCTCCTATCTGGCACATTTTGGACTTTTGTTAAACTACTGATTCAGAGGTGCCTAATTTTGGTGAACATGGTGAAACAAAAGCTTGAACAGACCAAGTTTTTGAAAGTTAAATAGTAATACTAAAGTCAATATACTAAGATGTGTGTTAGTGTAGACTACTACAGTAATTTATATTGGTTCTTTCAGAAAGAAAAACATGGCTTCCAAACTGCAGTAAGGCGCAAAAAGGAAATAATTCATTCCTCTTTCTACCTCTTAAAATCTTATGCAACTCTTTGGCCTAATGTTAGGTGCCTTATTTTTAGTGGAGACAAAACCCCAAGGAATATAATGAGGTATTTCTTAAAACAAATAAACAGCCAAAAGAGAGCCTACCAGAAAACCTCTATAGGCTGTGGAATTGGAGGAGTTTACTAGCCCCTCCACCATTAGGGTTTCTTAAGCTAGGCTAAGCCAGTAGCAATGATTATTAGGTGACATAGAATTTGTTTTCATATTATTTTTTTTTACATTTTACTAGCAAGCAAGATTATTAAATATTTTTGTATTTATGAAATTTGTCAGCTGCATTAAAGGGTGAGCAAACTTAAAGCAGTGATAAGAAAGGATTAAGCAAAAATCGAAGAAAACCAAGGAAGAATACTGAAGACATTTGAGAGGAAAAAACCAAATTCCTTTCTATTTTTCCTCTTCATCATGAGCTGTGCAGCGTGCTTTTTTCCACAGGAAACAGTCATGATGAGGACATAAATGTCTAGTTTATCAAGAAGTGCGAAGTGAATCTTTTCATAATTGGCCATTACTAGAAAGGCTCATTGGCTCTACTTTAGGGAAGCAGATGAATCCTTTACCTTGATAATTGAAAAGGTAACCAACCCTTTATGACAAAATGTGTTCTCAGAAATTTAGCAGTAGAGTGTTTCTTGGTGGAACCTCAGCAAGTAGAAAGCAAGCCAAAGATTTATGTAATAAACTGATTTTGGCCTTAGTTTTACTATAGCTATTTATGCCTTATCATGTGTTGTAGTTTTGCGTGGTGGAGTTCTGGTAGAGAAGGAGGGGCTGCAGGGGTGGCTTCTGCATTAAGCAGACAGAAGCTCTCTGCAGGCCCCAGAGAACAAACACCAGCCGGCTCAAGGCTGGAGTCATCATTGACCAAGGCCGAGCCCATCAGCGACAGTCACAGCGCATCTGGGAATCACATTTAAGAAGTAAAAAACCACAAGCAGCCACTTTTTGCCACCAGAGAAGGGAGTGAGAAGGTGTTACAAACCATGCAGACATCAAGGCCAGGAAATGGGGTGGAGGGATGGGGAAGGGGGTAAGGCGCTCCAGGTGCTGGGGAGAAAGATTCCCCTGCAGCCCATGGAGGACCCAATGCATGGTAGCTTATTCAGCAAGGAAGCAGGCAACTATGTCATTTATTTTCCAGGGCTAGGCTCACAAGGTCTTCAGCCCTGTTAATTTCCTTGTAAGCAAGCTGTGAACTTGTGTTCATAAAGTAGATGTTTTATACTTCGTGATGTGGAACAAGTTACTCCTTTTGTAGCTGTGGACGTTATGTGCAAAACCAGTCTTTGGTCTTTTTGAGAAGTGTCTGTCTTTGAATAAAGAGGAAATATAAAAGACAGGAAGAATGCAGTCTTAGGGATCAATGTGAGTTGTTAAGCATATATTACATGAAAATAATCATATGCATCAAATTTTCTTGTTACACTCCTGTTTATCGAATTCTGAGAGAGCAGAGTGCCCTATTTTCAACTGCCTTTTCTTACGCTTGAGCTCCATTTTGAATCTCCTGTTGGCATTTTTGGAGGACCAAAAGTATTCTCCAGCAGAATTACCACAAAGTTTGGTGCTGCTGGAAATTCGGCGGTGTACGTGTTTTAGCAGGCTGTAACGATGGAAGAGTCCTCTGCTGAAGACAGGCTGAAGACAGGCCCACAGGCATCTTCCATACAGCTCCAGAGATGCCCACATTTTCCAGTGCAGAACAGCAGTTTCTAAAGTGGGTTGTCATGTTCCAGTACAAGCTTGCCTTTCCTTCGGTGTACTACTTTTTTTTTTTTTCCCCCTGTCAATCTTTTCATTCTACAGAACAATTTTTAACATGGAAAGAGCTAAATTCATGTTTCTCAGGGGTATATATGTTTTGATGAAATGTGGGCTAAGTGCATAGCTAAATGTGAACTAAAGTTTTACTGTAAAACAAATAATGTCATAAAATAGTAAGTGAAGAAAAGCATCTCGGTAATCAATGTTGTGTTTAAACAGGATATTAGCCTTTCACTGTTCAAGAAATAAGCTTAAGTGCTCTCTTGGGCAATAACTGAAATCATGTCTGGTGGTCTAATGCTCGTCCCTGGTGAGTGTTTAGCCTAAGTAGAAAACCACCACACTAAAATGTGGCTGTCAGCCTCTTATCAAGAGAGCCAAAGGAGAGAAAAAAGGTATTTGATGCGTATCAAGGCCAAGGTGAATTGGTGAGGCTATATGGGCAAATTAGCATATTGCTCATACGAGTTTTTCTCCATCCTCTTTTTAGGATGTTTTTCATGAGTAGTCTTATGTGGAAGTGCCAAAGAGTCACCCTTGAATCCCAGTATCCACTGTGCTGGATCTGCAGTGGTTTCACTTTGTATCATGACTGAAAATAAGATTTCATAGCTGCCCTCAAACAAAAATAGTATGAAAATATAACCTAATTGGCTGTAGGTTTCATTTTCCCAAGGCTAATCTTCATAATCACACAGGTATCTCCTCTGAATTGATTACAGGCAATGGCAATATTCCTTACGGTCTCCCTAGACTATTTGTGTGAGATTTGTTTTTATAAACATAGATGTGTGCAGCATTTTGGGTAGGATATCCAGAATATAAAGGCCAAGGTGGCAGCTGTGGCACAGATCTGCCAGGATATCAGTGTCCTCTGGAGCTGCAGGCAGACAGGCTTCGTTTAGGCTACAGTGGATCGAGGCAGTGGTTGTAGGCAACTGAATCTCACACTCTGCTCTGCTGTTGTGCTCAGGTCGCGCACATTCTTCCCTGATTTCGGGATCATTCATAATAGTGATGGCATTTTGGCTTGAATGAAAATGGATGCTTCCCATTGGCTGTGTCCCCCTATTTTGTGGAATACCTTCTCCCTTTGTCTGCCTTAGCTGAAATCTATTGGGACCTCAATTTTGGCCTTTACAGTAAAGTTTGGTGAACTGTAGGCTTTTGTTCTGAACTTTCCAAAGTTTCCGCCTGTTATTTCTTGAACACTAGCTAATCTTGTTACTGTTATTCGTCAAGTATAGCAGTATAGAAGGGATTTTCTATGTTAAAACTAGATTTAGGTTTGGAGTTAACTGTGTGTTCTTCTAATTTTCTTTTTGGTACATGCCAGTTCCAATCAGAAAACTTGATTATTTTGCTGGTATTGCTGTGAGCAATTGAGAAATTGCTGGAGGGCATTACTTTTGCCTCAGCGTCTTACAGTAACATTGCCTCACGTTATTTATCCCAGATTAACTTCAGAACTGCACAGAACATCACACCAGTGTTTAGAAAGGCTGCTGTGCCCACAGCCCTTGAATTTAGGTCACTTCTTCAGCTAAGCGAGGGATGTGTGTTTTGATGTAGGAAGCCAAAAAAGGACCCCAAGGTGTGCACGCAGCAAGGCCTGTTCTATGGTACTGCTTTCTGCATTTGAATTAGTCTGTTATGGTAGGGTTTGTCTGGACTGTTCTGCTCTTTGTGGCACTGATCTCTTGGAGATTAGCTGAAGTAAAATGGTTGTAATACACAGCTGTATGGTTATGTAAAAGAGAGCTGCTCAGGCTGTTGTGAAAGCCAGGTGTGGTTGGAAATACACATTTATTTTTAAGTTAAAGAATAGCATAAAGTCTAAAACCCACAGATACCATGGATGATGGAACGAGGCAGTTTGGTATTACTTTCTCAGTGAATGTTTTCCATTCAGAGATGCAAATGTTAGTAATCTTTTTTCTTTCAAAATCCCAGTAAAGCTGTTCATCACTGTTTCTGATGGATTTAAGCTTGTGGAAAATGATAGAAAATGAGAATGTCTTTTGAGAATTCCCAGCTCCAAATTTCAACAAGCTTTCCATTGGGAGCTGGTAGAAGTATTACCTCTATTTGTAACTCTGGAGCCAAAGAAGATAGAGACAGAAAATTGATTTCTAGGTTGTCTGAAACCATACAAATTGTCATAAATATGTTAAGGTTGCTAGAATCCAGCGTTAGGGTTAAATACCTAAACTATTTGTGTAAAGTTAGATGAAATAAATTTGCACCCTCATGTTGAGACCTGCTACTAAGTGGCTAGTTCAGCATGACTTCTGGGGTCTTAGCAGCTGTGGTCTCTTGCTGTCACTCTTGCCCCAGGTCTAATGTTACAAGGAGTTGGAAAAGCAGTTACACTCCTGCACATCTATGCTTACCTCAGCAGGGGTCCCCTTGGCAGCTTCCAGGTGTGTGTGAGAGCGCTGGGGAGCTGGGGTTTCATTGCTTTACAACAAAGGGGTCCTTATATGCCTTTGATCACTTTGGACTCCCTTGTGCCAGGGAGAAACTGAAGAAATTATGACAAATACGTTTATGAAAAAGTTCTTAAGAAGCCTCGCTGTGAAGTGGCTTCCAAGCTAGAGGTCTGTGTGGGATAGTAATGACAGATGGAAAGATCACAGTCTCTGAAGTGAGAATCTGTGCTGAAAAGCTTTCAAACTGCTCCTTTAGGGTGGGGCTTCTTTTAACATTCATGTGAAACTGCAGAGGTCTGAATTTTATGAGATTCACCTTTTAGCAGTTGCAGTTGTTTCAGATCGCTTCAGATGTGATTTAGTCGTTTTAAATTATCAATTTACATCTGTTTTAATCTTGTAGAGTAGAACAGCTCTGACATTCCTAATTCCTGAGATATATTTGGTATCTTAACAGCATTTCCAAATGTGGCTCCAAATGTTTAAGTCACTGTTAAAAAGAAATGACGTTCTTAGGACAATTAGTTGATTCTGAAAAATTAGCTCATCACTTGTATTATTTTTAAGTCCTGCATTAATCTGAAACCTATCACAGGGGATTAAAGATCGAATCAGAGTCAATAAAATGAACATCTTTAAGATGTGATTTGATTGAACGGGAAACTATTCTGGACTTGAAGAAAATCTGAGTGAGCTTGTGCTAGTGTGCTTCCTTGTTCTTTTTGTATTTAAAAAGGGAACGGAGAAAAAAATCCCAATGTGAAAAATCAGCCCAAAGAAATACCAGCTCCCAAAAATACACATCTGTGTTTGTTGTTGTTTTGTTGAAATACATTCTTGGTGGGATTTGAGCAAACAGATGTAAATTGTCTTCTGACAGGAAAAGGCCTAAATGTTCCCACAGTTAATATTAGTGGGCCTGTCCATGTTAAATGAGGTTCCAGCAGCGCTTCAGAGCTGAAGGTCAGGCTTACTAATGCGTAACGTGGTCTTCAGTGGCTAATGTTTGATAACGGCAGGGGTGAAGTGGCTGTGTGAAAGCAGGGGACACTCAGACAGCTTTTGTCTGTGAGACCCAGTAGGGTGAGGTGACACACTCCTCCTCAGAGGGCTTAGTTGGTTCATTAAAATAATAAAGCGGAACAAAACAGCAATAAAATTCTTGTAGTGAAGGTGCTGGTGGTACCAATGTTTTTTAAAAAATAATAAAAATCACCTGGTGATTTCACTTGGAAAAATTTACCTTGGTGATTTTGTAATAACATGGCATGTTGAAAGCATACATATAAACTGACTAAGGAGAGTACGTGCTCTGATGTATGGTTTTGTGTGTGACCTAAGATATTAATGACATACAAGTCCTGTATAGCTGTTGTCAAGATTATTATAGAAAATGATACATTTTTATGTGATTTGTTGGATTTGCCTATTAAATCAATAGAAAATTATACCCTAACAATAGGGAAGAAAGAAATAGGAATCTTTCTACATTCAAGAACCATTTAGACTAATTTTCACAGAGCTGAATTGCATTTTTAAAAAATTTTGTTGATTTTGTGCCTATTTTATTCTCTTAACAATTTTTACTGATGAAAGCTTATAGATTCCTGTCTCCATAGAGAGCCACTGTACTTCTGAAGCATATTTCAAGGGAAAAGGAGGAATAGCAATGAAAACAATGTGTATCGGATGGTGAAAGATTGTCATTTCCACTTATAATTATGTACCAGCAACTCATTTTAATGCTAAATGTGGCTGTGTAGAGTTTGGGAGCACTTGATGTCAGCCTGTTTCCTCTAAAAATAAAAATGAGTAATTCTAGATTTTGAAATGATGGTTGCTGCATGGGGGGAGATCCGCTTCTTCCACCTCCCACACTCTCTGTCCTCACCCTGTTTGAGGAAAGAGAAATGATATCATAAACTTTTGATCTCTGTAAACTGAAATCAAATTGCAGTTAAGAGCCCTAGTTAGACAGCTGTGTTTATGAAGAGATAAGCTTCTGTTCATTGCGACTTCAGAAAAACTAATCAGAGAAAAAACACCTAGCAATGCTGGTCTTACCATCACAGCAAATGATGTAAGGTTCAAATGTGAGCATCTTGTTATATGTCAAAAATGAATGGCAAGAAGTTGTTACCTCAGAGCATCTTGCCATTTGATTGATTTGTTAGAGAGACACGCTTCTATTAGGGTTCACAGGTTTTAGGAACCTGTGAAGCTACATTTTAGTAACTGTTATGATGGGGGTACTTGCCCTTTGAAAGAACAATGTTCTGTCTCCAAGTGCCATATTTTGGTGTTGATTTTATTGCTTTGGTTTCCTTTGCTCTGTATAGATTGTCACACACCCTACACTCCTTTCTGATGATCTTGTTTTAAGTAGAATTTCCTTTGATTGCAGGAGTAAGCAGACCCTATCCAGTGTGATCAGCCCCAGCTCATTTGTTCTTTTTGTGCACAATTCCAGGTGTGATAGTCATTGCAGTGCACAGGGAAATAGACTGCTTGTCAGTAGTTGAGTACCTGTGAAACCTGGTGCAGTAAGAACATGCTACTAGCTCATACAGGCTTTACATGCACAGTTGTACCTGTTGAGTGCCATTACGCTACGTTGTGCTGTGGGCCTTGCTTGTTCCTCCATCACAGCAGAAGAATGAGTTAGGTGCAAGAAGTTCCTTTGTAGATCTGCCTTTGTAGAGAAGTTCTGTGTGACTGTAAGGGAAACTATTTTGTGGTTTGAGGACTTGATTTTACACGAACTCTCTTGAAGTACACTATGGGATAATTTTGTCTTTGCTGCTGCAAGAAGGATAAGAAAAAGGATGCAGCGTTTTATCACCTGTATAGAGAAGTGCTTTTCAGCTGCAAAAATATTTCAAATACTTTTGTCAGATGATATTTAGTGGTCCTTTTGTCCAGTTTCAGATCCCTGCATCCTTCCAGCTTTCATTCTGTGGCACGGAGCACAAAAAAACCTCCGCAGGACTGGTAGTGGGGCAAAGACACTCATTGTGGACAGGTTGAGGAGACAGAATATTTGATTGTGTGAGCTGTGCCATTGCTGTCTTCTGTCATTTCACTTAGTTTTTCTCTTTCTTAGCTCCCATGTTAGGAAAATGGTTGAAATGTACACTTCTCGAAGCTCAAGTTGTACTGCTTATACAGTGCTTTCAGATACTTGGAAGAAAAGTGCTATATAATTTTGAAGTTCAGATTCCCCAGAAGGTGTAAAATGGCAAACTTCCATGAGCTGTGATAATTTACAACAGCTGAGAATTTACCTTCTGTCCCTACCTTACTTCACTTCGAGCTCGAATAGATGAAAACTTTAGTTTTTCCATTATAGCAACTCCTTGCTTTAATATGACATTATTCATTACTATCTACAATGTTATGTATTAATGTGGTTCAGCTAGCCTCCTGTAAAGTGTATTTTTTTTGTTGTAGTTATTGTACTGGAAGTCTGAAAGGCTGAAATACTTTTATTGAGGTTAGTCAATGAGTTTCAGAGAGGCTTCAGCTTAGTTTCATTTCCTGTCGATATAAGAAATGGTAAAATAAATGCATTGAATAAAGTGTGTTAAGGAAGGGAATGTGATTTTGAGAAGTATATGTTTTATTCTTAATTGTTTTTATAAAATTGACTTTTTTTCCTGTGCGTTTCATAGGAAATGCATATGTAAAAAACTCAAAACTAGCACTGTGTGTGTCTCAGAGGTTTTGGTAACTAACAGCCTTGCTGGGAAGGCCAGTATCATTATGCCCCACCAGGGAGGAAAGAAGCTTGTGTTAAAGCACTGGGCTGAGAATACAGGGCTCTGTATTTGTTGGTTGTGTTTGTCTTTAGGATGAAGGAATCCTCCCTTCCTCATAAGGATGTTGTGTGAAAACTTTCATTAAAAATTTCTAAGATGTAGATACAGCTGTTTCTAATGGAGCTGTTTCGTTATGACTGAGAAATCTGCTAAAGTCATACAGGTTGTGCATCCTTTCTTGTACCTGTTGAAGACCATGCATAACAATATTTTCACTGAGCAGCCCTGTGAGGACGCTAGGCAACTGGTGATTGATGCTTTACAGCTTAAATGTTTTAAGAAATTAGATCTTACCAGCACTTGAGAAAAACTGAGAAATATTTTCAGTACATTGCAACTCACTTAAATTTTTATAAATGTTTGTTATTAATACAACTACATTCTGTACCCCTACCTTAATCATAGCATTGTATCATGAATTGCATCTTTTGTGCTACTAGACAGACTTCAGCCAACAACTCTGCTTGCTCTGTGTTACTCAGTGCTGAAAGATCATAATCAAATTTCTGCCTCTTGGTAAGTGGCTCACAGACTGCAGGCTGCCTTCTGAAAGCTGCAGGTTGTCCTATTGACATCATGTAAATCCCAAACCAGCAAAACTCCCAACCAAGAGGTAGAACGCTTCTTTATTTATCAGACTAAGAGCTTCTTAAAGTAGGACTCTGGACAAATCCACTGCAGCTTTTGTAGTCTGATAAGAGTTCTGAGGTGTGTACATTAACAAGTCCTTACACTCTCCAGATTTAATCAACCTTTGGGTTCCCTGCTCTTCCTTTTGGACCAGATATTTCCTGAAATATCGTAACTTATGTGTCTTTTCTCCCTACTGCCTGAGGCCATTGTCCAATCCCCCAGTCCTGCAAATGCTGTCTGTCTGTGAAGCTGTGTGTCTGTGACTAGATGTCGGTGATTACAGATTACATTTTGACTTAGCTGTGCTCTCTTGACTTGTTTGGGAATGCACCACAGGGGCCCTCTTGTACACCAAGCTGTTGCTGTTGCTGAAGCATGGGTCTAGCACTAGCATGAGGATGGCTGGGTAGGAGTTGGGGACAAATAGGAGAATGACAGCATCTTCAGGTATGTAGTGTGATCCTTCTGGTGGGGAAACGTGAATGTGAGACACAGCTAGTTATGCAGAGAGAAGCATGTTTGCTGCTGAGCCTCCTCTGCTCCATCCATCAAAGCACGTAGCTGCAGCATCCCAAACTGTTACTTCCCTTCTTCATTAGTGTGTTAGGAATGTCTTGAGGTCATTCCATAGTGCTCACTACATCCATATGTATACTGTAAACAGTATCTTTATACTTGGAAAAGGGTGGGTGTTTTAATATTTTAAACAGGAAAGGTGAAACTGCTATTAAGTGAGTGGAAGTACTTGCCAAATCACTGGCAGACGGGGCAACTTTTGTCATGCTTCTTTTATCTAGGACTTTGAGCTATAACAGATATTCCTAATTGGGCTGGGTTGGAGCCTTCATCTTATCAGAGGGTAGTGACTTTCCTCACTGTTCAGAGAAAAAGCACAAATTTACCAGGTGCTTTCAGCCTCCTTAGATCAACGGTAGACTTCAAGAAATGAAACAGGAACAGGTGAAAATGGCACTCTTGTGTCAGTAAGGATGTGCAGACCTGCTCACAGCTGCTTCATCTGAGGACACTGTGTGTCTTCCACATAGATACATGTTCTGCTTACTGCCCCAAACTTTTAAGGAAATAAAACTTCTGTGCTGTAGTGCGAGGAAAAGTTACAGGAAACAAAATTTCTTAAAAGCCTTTGGTGTTTGGGTCTGTCTTCTCTATAATCCTCTTCCCCTTCAGGCAAGTTTTAATCTTTGCTTCTAAACTGCTCTTTTGTTACGGTATGCTGACCTGAGCATTGCTATGCATTTTGTCATGCATCACAGACTAGAGTACATTTGATGATGACCAAGATCACAGAATAAAAGATTTACCACTCCTCAGTTGAAATACTTGCTTCCCTCAGAGGTACAAAGAGGTTCTTTTGATTTACTGCACCTTCCTTCCAGCGCAGTTGTGTGGATGGGAAGCCACGTGGGTGATGCTGGGAGGGAAAGTAAAATGTAGCTGAGGAGAAACTTGAATCTTCCATTCTTTCCACATTTTGCCTAAGCAGCCCACAATTTTTCTTTTTTGCTATTAATTTTTTGAGGCACTCTTATCCTGTGCTGATGAGTAAGGTAAGAAAAACCTGGTGGGATTGATTAATTTCCCATCCTTTAGAATAAGGGAACCAACAACCCAACCCACCAGAAAGGTAAATATTGATGCTGTCGGTGGCATGATAATTGGTCTCTGCTTTCATCTCCAAACAATCCCTTGCTTGGATTCCATTATTCATTCTAAGAGGAAAAGGGTTATTAATGCAGTGTTCTTTATTTATTCTTTTTTTTTCCTTGTGTGTGTTTGTGAGAGAGCAGGAGAGCAATAACGCAATAAATATATTGGCTAAGAGAAATTGCAAGAGTTCCTTGCCCATTTTTTTAATCTTCTCTTATCATGAAGCATGTGAGCCGTGATAAATTGTTCTGCTAATCAAACAGCTCTGAAAGGTTAGGTCATTGGAAGCCTGTAGTCATTTTGTGCTTTTCAAGAGTGAATTTGTTAAAATTATGCTGAATACCCACTTAAAGCCTGGGCTGAAAACCCTACCTGTGTTTTATAACTCTGCACTGTCAGAACTCATAATAAGTCAAACATTCTTTCAGAGGTACTCATAAGGGAGAAAAAACCCTGTAAATTTAAGAGTAATTTCAGATTGTAAATGAAAAAGAGAGGCACGACTGTTCATTTGCACCAATCATGCCTTCCTTTCATCTGCTCTGATTAGGCCTGGTGCGGTTTCATCAAACTACTCCATCACTGAGCTGTCACTCCAGTCGTCTGTTGATTGAAAACAATCAGGGCTCTGATGGCACAATTATTCTGACCCTTTAACTAGAGGCTGCTGTGATAATGAAAGGTTGATTATGATAGTTTGTGCCTCTTTCAGTTTGCCAAGAAGGTTAATTTGGGCATCAGACGGATGTTTAATGGGCGCTTGCTGGCTACACTGAGGTAAATGAGAACGTGCAGTCTTCGATATTGCATGGATATAGTTTGGCTGTCAATCATTGTCATTTTGAGTTTGTGCCTCACACTCTGGAAATCACATTTTATTTTTTCCTTGGGATTTAATTTATTCTGTGCCCTGAGGAAGTTCTTTCACTCTGTGACCTTCACAGTAGCTTTCTCTGTCTTTTTTCCCTTCCCTCAAATGGAGCCCAAAGGCATAATACATCTAGAGGAACGTTTTTCTTTCATTTTTCACATTAGGAGGAGGGAAGAAAAAAAAAAGGAAATTTTAAAATCCCTGTTTATCAACTCACCCCAAACAGAGCAAATGTTTTAATTCAGAATGCTGAAATGAAAGCCTGCCTGCTTGCTAAGGCAGTGCCGCACGGGGGCTGCTGACGTAGGCAGTCATTTGTAAAACTGACAAACAGGTAATTTTAAAATGTCTCCCTATATAAGGAGGGTGGGGGTGGCACAGCTTTATTTTCACAGGTTACATGGATATGCCTCAGCTCAGTGCCTTGTAAATATGGTCTCAGTCACCATACTACAACTTTTGGAGTTGGAAAGTCTCTCTTCAGGGTTCAGGGGCAAAAGGCATTTCATTGCTGATTCAGAGATTATTAATATTTACTGTGTTCAGATTGAGAGAATCCTATGCATAATTTTGTAGTTGTTTGGCTCAAGGTGCAAAATAAATGCAAATACCTCGTAATTTTGATTGTTCTACATGCAGCTCATTACAGTCTTATTTTTATGCACATTTTTAATTCAAAATAAAAATAAGAAAGAGATTCTTATCTTTAAGGCTCTCTTGCATCTAGGGTTGAGCCACTCATTTTCCATGCTGCCCACAACTATAAGACAGTTACCTGAGTGATACAGTTGCAAAGAGAGCCTTGGAGGCTGTGCTGCGTGGTTACTTATTAACTTCTAAAAATACTCATGTGCAATTCATGGCTTTGAAAAAATGTGTGTGTGTGTTGGCTTGTTGTGGTTTTTTTTTTCCTCAGATACAATTCCTCGCCCAAATGTTTTTATTTTTAATAGGTGATACAGACCAATTTAGTTCATCTTACGTAAAGCCCTTACATTTACATACTAAATGCTCTGGATTTTGTCCTTTGTAGTCTCTGGAGAGAGAGAGGACTGAGATCCTTTAGAGATACAAATTCAGGCCCTTTGGAAATACCCATTCTTTTAAAAAAGGTTGGAAGTTCTTCCTTCAGGGGACTTTGTTTCAGAGCTTTGGTATTATCTGTAGATTCTGCTCTGGACTTGAGATTTACAGAATCAGGGTGATAACTAAAAGTAGCCAACTGGGGCAGACAGGGGTTTTGAGGCAAGAGGTTCCAGTCTCAAACAATTGAGGCTTCCAGAGTCGGATGAAACCCAAGGAAAGGCCAAGTCATGTGCAAGCTGAGAGACAGAGCATCTATTTGTCATGTTCTCAAACACTGAACCAGTAAAGTCTAAGTTTTTCTTTGTGAAGTTCCCTTGGTGCTTCAAAGTGCTTGCTGTAGTTACTGTTCTTTCATGATTCTTTTTGGGTTGCTGATCAATCAGGGCAGATCTATAGGACTGTCCAGTTTTCTAACGATAAAAAAAATTAATTTAATCTTTTTCTGGTGGAAAAGTTTTGCTTGCATTAAGCAACATAAGGACTTCTTAGGTGAGATTTGTGTTGAAAGAAGGGAGCTGTGGTTCTTTTTCCCTTTAAAAAAAAAATAAAAATATATATATACACACACACATATAAAAATAAAATCATCATTTTTATGCAGAAGTTTTATCATTTGTGTTGAATATATCTCATCTCAGCCCAGGGAAATACTTTCCTCCACTTTTCTTGCTGTATTTAATATTCTTCTTTCTCCTAAAATGACAGTGATCACTGTGTTACTGTGTTTAAGGTTTCAGGTTTGTGGTGTGGTTTTTTTTTTGTTTTGTTTTTTTGTTTTGTAAATGGAGGCAGCATGAGTTCATTGTTTTGAAGCCTTATAAAATTTAATGTTTCCTTTTATTTGCTGTTGCTAAAAAAATCCAACACCTTCATTTTTTCCACTGCTGTCACTTTTTAGCTTCATCTCAGTTATTAGAGACCTTAGCTGGTATAAACTAGCATGATTCCTTTGCAGTCTGTGGGGCTACAACATGAATTCATAAGCTAAAGAGCAGGCCAAGATGATTTTAATGGAGTTCCCATGGTCCCTGCCTCTCACAGAGCCTAGGCTTTAGAGGAGATTTTTGTTTCTCAGAGCACCGTGCACATAAACTTTCCAGGACACTGACTTTGTGACTAAACAGTAGTTTCCTTGTGAACTTGGGTCTAATGAGTATGTCAAGCTTTTTGCACTCCTAAAGTAGCTTGAATTTTCTGGTTAGAAACTTGCTGTGATGTCAAGTGAAGGTCTGGCATGTTTCTCAGTGGAGCAGTATGAGAAGGATTCCAGGGGGATGCTGAATGGGCAAGGCACAGTCACACTGGCCTCTTCTGCTTCCTGGGATAGCTGGCAGCCCAAAAGACCAGGTAACTAGTTATTGCAGGATTATTTTCCATGGGAAGGAAAGTCTTAATTCAGCTTTAACCTCCACTACCGCTGTGCCCTCTACAGTTTAGGTATGTATGTGGTTCATTCACTGTTAGCAGGAGGGGAGGGAAGGAGGACCGCACTCTGAGGCTGTGTGAATTGGATTGTCAAAGCATCATGCTGGAAGCACAAGCAGCTGTTGGAAACGCAGTGAAATCACAATCCAGCATGCAGGTGTGCTTAGATGTACGCTCCAACTGTGCCACAATATATTTTTCCATCTGTTTTTTGCTGTTCTGAGAATGTACTCTATTGCTAAATCAAGTAATGTGAGCTTGGAGAATAAAAATCCTTTCGGTTAAGGCTTTAGAATAAGAGAATTAATCTGGTTTTGAAAATCCTGTGCTTTTGTCATTTACTCAGTTTAGAAGATGAATATGGGAAAATACTTATTAAAGTTGATATAGGCACTAGGCTATAGCTTCCTTTTCTCACACGCTCATACATTAAAATTAATAGGAAAAAAAAAGCTCCTAGCAGTTTAAACAGGATTTGTCTATATGGCACTAGAAGTAGGAGTCTTTCCTTATTTCTGTAAATTATTTAGCAGTGATACAAATATTTAAAACCTGAAAATTGTGTATGGTCTCTTTTTTTTTTTTTTTTTTTTTTTGCTTGCTTACTTGTTAGCATTTTAAACACAGTTGTAATTTCAGGTGCTGTTGGTATCTCTTCAGAGAAGCCTGAATGTCTTCCCTTGCAGTGTCATAAAGTGTATAATGGCTTTGAGGTTATTTTGCCAATACTGATTATAGTTGCTAATCACTATTGAGAGAGAGGCTAAAACATAGGTGCCATAATTAGTGTATAGATGGGGTGAATTTTGGAGTTTCTGTGGGGACATCACATTTCCAAGTCCAGATTAAACAAAAACTGAGTAAAGGTGTAGAAAGTATGTTGATAACGTATCAGGAAACATCTGTATATTTACATGGTAGTTTATGCTTTTGCCATATATCCATAAGAAGTATATTTGCCTCCTTTACACTGAAGAAAAATTAGAACTGTATTATAGTCCATCTGTGGCCGTTTCTACTGCAAGTAAAAGACTTGTTTGGGAACTTGATTTTCTTTCTTTTGAACTTCTCCAGCCTTCAAATAGCTGCCTGACCATTCAGCGACTAGAATATCTGTTTGCCCACAGAAATAACTTTACTTTCTTCCATGCCTCCATAGTGTGAGACACGGTGTTCACATGGTGTCATGTCATAGGGAGAGCACCCTAACAACGTGTGTTGTGTAACAAACATAGACTGCTAAGTCTCATTTTGTGATTTCCCTAAAACCTATTATGACCTGTTCCATAGCCTTTTGTCACAATTTAGGAGTTGCTCCTGTATTTGATGAATGTACCTATAAATGCCTGCATTTGTAACTTAAATTCCAAGAAGTTATTTTTAAGGAGTGCCCCAAAATTACTTTATGGCATTTAAAATCAAGTAACAGTCATTGTTGTCAATATCAAGACAAGGAGATAAAAACATTGCAGGTTTTTGCTCTTAGAGCCTTTTCTCTGCTTTGGAGTGCTACTGGTAAGGTGTGGGTCACACAGGGTATTTCAGTTGAACTCTGTTCAAAAAGTAGCACAAGTTGATTTGGACAGGAACTTCTAAACACATTGATTCCCAGATCACAGTTACCTCCCTAAGGCCCAGTAGAGCTTCTCCACTGATTACCAGAGCTTCTCCACTGATTACCAAATGCCCACAGACCGTCCAGGTGAGAGTGATGTGCCCTGCTTTCTAAATGACTGCAATACAATGCAGTACTCCATTGCAGACTGACCTCAGGCATGGAGTGTGGTAAGAACTGGTACTAACCTGCACAAAGGGCAGCCTGGGATTCCCCTTACTCTCCCTGTTGCTGTTTCCTGTCAGAAGGGAAAGGCAGAAGTAGCATAGACCAAAGATACTTTTAGGTGGAGCATCTAGAGGATCCCAAGGAGGTGGCAATAAATTTAGTGTGGAAAGATTCAAAAGTTTTCATAACTAAAGATACAGGATAGGTAAGTGAGGAGGCATTAGTGTAAAACTAATTACACAGGCATTACACAGGCATTAGTGTAAAACTTGGATGAAAAGCCTTGTGGTTAGCAAAACCTGGTTTACCTTAGTTGTTGTAGCGTAGCACAGGTGATATCTTCATGATGGCATTTTAGCTGTGAGTGGAGGCACGAACTCTAAGCAAAACAAACCAATCTGTTGGATGCAAGTGACAACAGATAGCTCAGTTTTGGTTTTCCCTCTCCTTTTATGTAGCAACCCACACATCATTCAGTTGGCATGAATTCAGTTGGTGTCTTCATCGTGATGAAGATAGCCTGAATTCCACTTCATTTTCAAGTGTCTAGTCAATGATGAGAGCTAAGTGCCTCTGAAGAATCTGAGGAGTGATGATTCACATGGCCTCAGACATGAAGTAGGGAGCTGCCTAAAACCACTTGGTAGGAGCTACCCGACATAGGGATTTGGTGGATGTAGAGCATGTGAATAATAATGCTCAAAGACTTCAAGTCCATAAACACTTTCAAATGTATTTAATTAATGCCTTTTTTCCTAGCAGGTCAAAACACGTACAGCTAATGCACCTTTTGAAACTCAATAGGGTCTTTTAACGGACTGACTGAACTATTGTTGCAATTTTTGATGTGCTTCATTGCTTCTGTGTTTCACAGAGGTTGAATAGCACCGTAGAGCAAAAGTGTTTACAATTTGATCATAATAAGAAGGTGGTTTTGGTTGGTTTTCTTGCCTCCCTGACAGAATACAGAAGCTGCAATAAATTTGATATACCATGTGTATATGAAAGCCATGAGTAACAGAAGCCTTTCTTTTCAGCTCTTTCCTGTGACATTCCCACAAACAGTACAGGGCAGTAAGTCCTCATGCAGCTGGTTAGAAACTCCTGCTGTATGGGTTTCTGTGTCAGGATGAAATGAAGTAGTCAATAAGAGGAGTCTGTCCTCATCCCAAACTAGTCAATGTCTTTGTTAATATCTTGGATTAAAGAATAATGCAGGTTTTATGTTCTTGGACAGAGGGTGGAATAGACTTCCAGTGCTCTTGGAAAATATAATTGGGGTTGAAAACTATCTTGACAGGTAGTTCTAGAGGCCCCAAGTAAATAGTAGAGAGTTCAGTAATGACAGAGAAAGCATGACACTTTATGAAAGTTCTGGAGAATAAAAGAGGTGGGAATAATATTCAGTCATAAGTTGGACTGGGAGTTTGCCTAGATGATCTCCAGAGGTCCCTTCCAACCGTGACCATTCTGTTATTTTGTGATAAGCTTAAACCTGAATCTACCCTATGAGAGTGCACCCACAGTCTTGTGTAGCAATGTACAAGAATAGCATAAATTATTACAGAAAGCCTTCCAATCTATTCATTTCTACCCCATTGTGAAGTGTAAGATTATATCCAGTTTTCAGCAGCAAATACTGAGAGAGGGCCATTTCCTTTCAATAACTGAGAACTGTGAGCCAAACAACAGAGGTTTAGAAAACACAACCCACGACAGACTGAGAGACTTTTTCTTTCAGAGAAGAGGAAGCTGCAGCACACACATTAAAATACATCGGAGGTGGAGGAAAAAAGGCAGGCAGTGAACTGCTTTTCATCCTCTATGGAGGGATCAGTTTCAAGTGTTGGTCTGGGGGTCCTGAGCTCTGGAATATAAACCCAAAAGTGGAAAATGAGACAATGAGTTAAAGGGTTTAGAGCATCTGCAGCAGTGAAAGGAAAATTTGTCTAAGAGGATAAATAAGCACGGGAATGTTTTTTCTGAGGGACTTTGGCTGTCTTCATCACTGGAGGTTTTCAACTACACAACAGTTCTTGAAATGGTTTAGACCCTTCCTAGCCTCATTTTAGACCTGATTTATGTAATTTATGTGTTATATAATTTAAAGGCTATGATTAATTTTGGTTGTTGAGACCAGGTACAATTGCCGCACAGGACAGTTTTAGTCTTCCTTGGTGCTTTCTGTCAGTCCCAAACCAGCAGACTCTTCTCTGCTTCTCTCCACTTTACATGTTTCTCCACTTTATGAATGAAAGAAATGAAGGAGGGGGAAAAATGAAGGATTCAGTGTGTATTTTGTCATAGTCATTCAATATTTTGTCCTAAACAGAACGAAAGATGGAAAGGAGAAAAGGCTTCCCTTTCTAATCATCTAACTGTAATCTTACTTTTCTTTTCCTGGTCTCCAGTGATTGCATAGTCTCTATGTTCATATTATTGCTCCAGCAGCTTGATTCTGGGACATTGTGGATATTCTTCAGGGGGACTGTTGCAGTATGATGCTTTTATGTCTATTAGAGATGGAGTTCTAGTAGGTATTTTCTATGTTGCCTTACCTGCTTTCATAACTGCTTTTCATACCAATTGATAGCACTGCTGAGGCAAGTACATGGAATGGTCTTGGAAGGCAAGCACTGTTCAAAAGACCAGATTTTGACACAAATGTTTGATACCTTGTTTTTCTGTTCCTTCCCCCCTCTTTTAGCTGGCTGTGAGGTGGTTGGAACACAACTGCCGCTACCAGTACATGGATGAACTTCTCCAGTATGTCCGCTTTGGCCTTATGGATGTGGATACACTGCATACCGTAGCTCTTTCTCATCCTCTCGTCCAAGCTAGTGAAACTGCAACAGCACTTATTAATGAGGCCTTGGCTTACCACCAGAGCATCTATGCACAGCCAGTCTGGCAAACCAGAAGGACAAAACCTCGCTTCCAGTCAGACACTCTTTACATTATTGGGGGGAAAAAGCGTGAAATCTGTAAAGTGAAGGAACTGCGATACTTCAATCCCGTAGATCAAGAGAACGTTCATATCGCGGGGATTGCAAACTGGAGCGAGCTGGCACCGATGCCCGTCGGGAGGAGCCACCACTGTGTGGCTGTCATGGGAGACTTCCTTTTTGTCGCTGGTGGGGAGGCAGAGCACTCCACGGGGCGCACCTGTGCGGTGAGAACTGCCTGTCGGTACGACCCCCGCACTAACTCTTGGGCTGAGATAGCTCCAATGAAGAACTGCCGGGAGCACTTTGTGCTGGGGGCGGTGGACGAGTACCTCTATGCAGTAGGGGGCAGAAATGAACTGCGTCAAGTGTTGCCTACAGTGGAACGTTACTGCCCCAGGAAGAACAAGTGGACCTTTGTACAGTCCTTTGATCGATCGCTCTCGTGTCATGCAGGATATGTGGTGGATGGTCTTCTTTGGATATCAGGTAGAAACAGTTTCACACAGTTTGAGGTACTAACAAAACACCAAAATACTGCCTCGAATAAAACTAATAGATCTTCCTAGCTTTATGTGTCAGGAGAAGTTCTGTCTTAGGAGATGGGTGTTTCGAAGAATTTAAGCCTGGAAGCATACAATCAAGCCTGATTAGAAGTGTAGGAGCATAATGTTGCCTATACAGTATTTCTTTGTCTGCTGAATATCTGTGTGTTTCAAAACTGCATATATCCTAAGCGCTACCTCCAGCCGCTATTCATAAATCACAGTGAATTGGAACGGTAATGCCCTTTTGGGCAAATTTAACATGACACATTCTGTGTGCTTCCTATAAACAAAAACCAAGGCCTGCTTTTTCTAGTATGATCTGGTACCACTGCATTTATTCCTGATAATGAAATGGAATATCAAGTACGGGTTGGCTTGTGTCGATTCAGGGCTTGAAGTTAGAGGTACATGAATTGCTCCCACTTGCTCTTCAGGATAACGTAACGGGCCCAAATGACCTTCATTAGAAACCACGCACGCCTCTGACTGTAACAAGTGCACAGGACTGCCTCAATGTAGTCATGGCTTTGTGGCACAAATAGATGAAAGTACAGGGTTGTGATCTTAAACTGACGTATCATTTGCAGCTCTGTCTGATACACTTTTGAATTTACATGTGCACATTGATGGGAGTTGAGGACATGGTGTCTTTAGCCTCTGTAGTGACTTCTCTGTTACTAGTTGCTTTGGAATAAAGTCGATGCTGTCTGTGGAAGGTTTGACAGAAAAAGATCCATCATTTAGTAAGAAGTGTGTCATGGGAAGTTATGAAGCTCTAATATTTACTGAGGAAGTTAATGAGTGAATGGGGCCAGCCCTTGAGAAAAACATTCAGTGATTGCCATCTTCATCTCCTATGGGGATTTTAATACGGTCTGGGATGCCTCTGGTGAAAACATGATATATGAACAAAAGATTAAGGTAGCTACTTGGGTCTTTGCCATACTTCTCAAGGTATTTTCAGGTTAGCAGAGCAACTCGCAGACGTACATTTCTGCCTGTATGGATTTAGGTGCCTTTTGGGGATGGACTGCCAAGCACTGGTGGGTGAGGTACCAGGTATTTATTTTTATACATATACACCCAAATAATGAATGATGCCTTTGGAATTAAAAGCATGAAAGAATACAATCACCAAGATCCCTGGCAGGTTCTTTAGGTCACTTTCTTCAGCAACTAGTATTGAAGGAGTCTTGTAGAGTTTGTGCTGTGTGTTAATCCTGAAGTGTGCATCTGGTGGGCTTTGAGTTCCAGGTATGGTACAGAAGCAGGGCTTCTGCTTTAGGGTACCAGCTGGGCATGTTCAGAGCGTTTGCCCTGGTTATTTGCTGCCTTTTGTGTTTTATTGGTGGAGAGGGATGGTGTGTCTGTGATGAGTAGTTCACATGTGTGGAAGCTACTACTGCTGTGTCTTGTTTTTTATTTTTATTTTTTTTAATTTTGAATTTTCTCTTGTGGTTTACGTTTGTCGGTGTCTATGAATAACAGGGACATTTTTAAAGGAAATTGTTTTAAGCACATTTGTATTACATCATTAAATAAGCACTAGAAATACCCATGAAGAGTATGGTCCCTGTTGCAGCACATGAAAAAAGTAATTTTTTTCCTTAATTTCAATTTTTTCTGAAAAAAAACCCAACCCCAAAACAACACAAGTAAATACTTGATAAGTAATTTTAAATCAAATGTGGGACTGGTTGAAAATTACTTTTAATCTTTCCAGATATGCTAGGAAAGGGAAAATCGTGCTGAGGATTAATTAATGTGCTTAGTTACGTAAGTGAAGTGCATGCCTGCCTCTGCGTTTAAATACTATCTGCATTTATGTAATGAAGCAGTGTGATACTGTGTTCAAGGATATTCCTCTATACAGCTCTACCATCAGGGAATGAGGTAAGTGGAAGCCTATTAGGTGAACTCTTTAAAACTGGGCAAAACAGCAAAAAATATTACCAGGTTTTTCCATTTATATTTGAAAATGTTTTCTGATGTTAACTTCTGTTGTGAAGTCACAATAAGGAGCAGTGTTTCAGCAGTGGAATAAGATAGACAGGACTTTTTGATTGTATTTTGTATAGTTTTTAAAAAGGTGCTTAGCAGTTATGAGTTGGTGGATTCTGACAGGTTATTATGAATTACAGGAGCATATTATGCGATCCTGAAGTAGGATATTGATCTGAATTATGTATGCACAGATTGAAAACTGGGTTCTGTGTATTGAGTAGAGTTATTTTATAAATAAAAGTAGATGGATATGCAATAACTGTAGCTAGCTTTCTATTATTAATTAATTGCTTAGGGCCAGAATAGCTGAATGTACTGGTTTATTCAGGGGCAGGGGAATAGTACAGAGAAATGTAGTATTGTTCCAAAAATATCAGTAGCCACTGCTGAAAAAAATAACCTGTTCGTCATCAAATATAAGGTGTTAGCATAAGAGTAATCAGTGATGCAGGAGGGAACCTCATTTTGAAGTATGTGGCCTAAAATGAAGTAATTTAAAAATTAGCTTGAGTTAGGGATGTTGCTGAGCTGTATCCCTGCTGCTTTTTCTGTGGAACACACAGGTCATCAGCAAGAGCTCTCAAAGTCAGTCCGCTGTTACCAGCTGGCAAAGTAGCCATGAAAATATGCCCAGTTTTTTAGTAAATGAATAAATTAAGCAGTGATAATACAAGTTCCTAGCCCTTGTGTTTGTGGAGAGAACCATCAAAACCCGCACGCAGACCGTTTATCACCAAAGCATTGGCTTCTCTGCCACAGCCCCTTTTCTTCTGAAGGCTTTGCTAACCAGAAGCTGACTAGACTTACGGGGCTTCTGTTATTGTTATTTGGATTCATTCCTGGCTTTACTTTGCTGCTTCTTTGGGACAAATACAAGAAGGAGTCAAAAACAGTAGAGCATAAAATCATGGCAAAGGCAGGAAGCGGGGGGAAGTGTGCTAAGCAAAATGCCGTAAGCCCACGCTGGCGTTTCAGGTGACAGGGCCTCCTCAGCGGCCAGCACCCCTTTGGGGTTTTTAACATCCAAGGGAGCCATCTGTGCTCTGGAACCAGTTGGACCCTCTGGTCAGCACAACCCAGTTCAGCTCTTGAGTTTTCTGAGCTCCATGTATTGTGCAACATGTTTTTGTATTTATGTCAATTTTTTTCATCTTTTTTTTTTTTTTATTCACAGCCCACATTTTCTTTTATTTTTTTATTTTCAAAAGTAGATGAGAATTCATTAGAAGAGGTTCTCAGTATTGACAGTGCAGCATCGGGCAGATGGTTTTGAAATTGTAGAGAAAGATGGATCTTACAGGCCCCAGTTAACATCTGACACCGCGACCCGTTTCACAAACAAATTGCATGCCACATGCTTGAAAAGCGAAGTATTTGAGTGAAAGAGAAACGAAATGCACCAAACCCTTTTGGAGTTCAACATTACTAGCAATCATTCCCCACAAAAGCCGGGAAATGTTTTCCATAAGAGTAAGGACTTGAACTGTGCCTGTTTCCCTGCATCCTCCATGGTGTGTGCATGCAGATCTGGGGACCTGCTTTTCCATATACGCATTAACCTTCCTCCTCCCGTATCGCTGTAGTGCCCGTGGGGACAGAGAGGGGCAGGGAACCTCTGCCAGGCGGTTCAGCTCTGGGCCATTCCTGCACCTGCAGATGGGGATAACAAGGTTTCCCCTCTGCCTCGAGTGCTCAGGAGATTAGCACATGAAAAATCTTCTCTAAAGCAAAGTATTATGCTGTTGTTTCACGGAGTTCTGAGTCGCCTGACCTTAAGTGTGTCAGCTAAAATCACATCTTGACTTGCACATGGAAACTCAACTGAGGGGGAGGGGTGGGTAGACAAGCCAACCCCATACAGTTGCTTCATATGTAACAGCTTTTTCTTCAAAAGTCAAGATTCTTTTAAAAATTATTATTATGTTTTTCTTAACGGTGGAAATTTTTAACAAGGAAATGATGGAGATCATATGTCTTGGAGAATTACTCTGAATTTGAAAGTAGTTTTGGGGGAAAAGTATTACCTTCCTATCAGTGTTGCTTTTTTGTTGTGAGGAGAAGAAAATTTTTTTCTCAGTAAATGCCTATAAAAATGTTTTACAAAAATAGATCTGGAATTAAAGAGGAATCTGCAGCATAAAATAAAATCAAGTTTTGTTTTGTGGGAGGCACAGCAATTGCCACAAACAGGAGCTTAACAAGTACATAGAGATTGCCTTGGTGACCTAGTCTTATTCTGTATATATAAAGGGGTTTATTATATTTGAATAAAGATAATGGATCTCTCACTTTTCAGGCATGGATATTATAGGTTTGATGCCATTGATTCTTCTTCGATTGAACATCATGTTTTGATGAGTTTTTAAGGCAAAAAAACCCCAAAAACTCAACACACAAGCTAACTATGGCTTGTACCCCTCTTCAGTGCAGCTGGATTGCATCCAAGGTGTAACAGTGTTAGAGCTGCTGGAGGTGTCTGCCACCGGACTCATTAGAGTGGGAAAATAGGCTCCAGCTCAGCTGTCCTCATGGCACCTGGGCCATGAGGCACCTAAAGTAAAATGCAGAGGGCTTGCACGTTGAGGAAGGATTATCTCGTGTTTAACACACAGACACGTAAGAGAGGAGAGATTTCTATTTTAAAATAGCAGGGCACCTTGGGGCGCATGTCATGAGTTTCTATATATTCCCTGGATTTGCTGGAATGAAATACACGTGGGAGCTCTTTGCCAACATGTAGTTTTACACGTCTCCCAGCAAACTCGGCTTCGTTCGTGCAACCTAGCACTTGGGGACTTCAGAGAGAGTTGTGAGATTTTTCTGGGGGATTTGGACTGGATTAGATTTCTCAAGTCAGATGGGGTCTGACTAGGACATGTTATAAATATGAATTAAAATTTTTTGATTGGGAAAATGGAAAATGTCTCTTGCCTGCCACCCTTTTCTTTTTGGGGGTGTCTTTATTGAAGGTGCTTTCCGGTGCAGTTCATGGACTATTCAGGGGACTGGAACAAGCCAAAATACCACCCATGCGTGGGGAAGGGCTGGACAAGGTGGGGCTTGTGCTCCTCCTGGATCTCTGCATGTAGAGGGGCACTGTTGCACGAGTTGGGAACGTATGGGATTTGGAGGGCTTAAAAAGCAAGGTTTACAGCCTGCAAGGGAGTGAGCAACGGTGGTTGTGGCAGTGTAAAAATGTTGTAAGCCCACGGGTGGGATGCTGGGCTCCCTGTAAGAGTGTTCTCACAGCTCCAAGTGCAAGGAAAACACGGGCTTGTCCTGAGAGTGCTTCTCTGTGCCCCTCCTGGAAACTCCAGTCCTCAAAGCAAGCTGCTCATCTCAAAGCGGTGCACTCATTGCTCTCAGTTTATAAAGCCTACAGAGCGCTGACCAAACTGTAAATTTTCTGTCATTTACCCAGCCAAACATGTTGGGTTTTTTTTACTCTTTCCTTAACATAATACCACACACTATTGCCTGACATTAAATTTAATAACTTGGCTTGTATTTTTAAATACTTCTTAGTAAGATGTCTCCCTGTCTTTCCCCTCCTGTCCTCATAGAAAACACTGAAATTATCTTGGAATTACCTCCTTTTTTTTTTTTTCTTCTGAGAAAGTATGTATTATTTTTAGTACCATTTAAACTTTTCTTCCCCTTTTCCTGTTTTTAAGAGACTATTGCTCTTCTTTTGACCTTTCCCAGCTGCCTGGAGTATTTAAAAAAAAAAAAAAGTTCAAGAGGACATTGCAGACTTGTTAAATTTGAATTTTGGCAGAAAATTTTAAACTTTTGCTATAGCACTTCAAAGTTAGGAGGAACTTGAGTTTGAAAATTGATGCAGATATAAGATGGCATATTTAATGACAGATGTATCTATAGAAACCTGTTAAGATGCAGATTATCCCCCTGGGGAGGGGAGATCAAAACTGCCAATCTATAAAATATACTTGTTAGGGGAAGGCATGGAATCTATCTCTGCGAGCACTTTGATTGCAGGGGACAGTGTAGCAGCATGTGGCATCATAACCTAAGAGCAGACAAATCAGCTTGATGACTTTCAAAGCCAAGAATACTGCTGGAGGCAAGGGTACTCCAGTCTAGAAGAAATTAAAACATATAGAGACTGTTATTAATTCCAGATCTATTTTTGTGTAGTCAAATCTGTATGCAAATCCTTAGCATCTCATTTTGGCAGATTAATCTAAAAGTGAAGAGCGGAATGTGAAAGGAATGTAATGATAAAACACCACAGATGAGCAATATTGCTGGGGAAAAAAATGTAAGCTGTGTACTTGATATGAGGGGCTCTTTGTGAGGAGACACAAATAATTTTGCCTATTTGATTATTTCATTATTTTAGGAGAAGGCACACCACCCCCCACCCCCCCTTCTTTCTCCTCTTCTTCTTCCACCTCTTTCCCCCCAAATTCCGGTGTCCCTTCTGAATGGAAATACATGACCCAGCGTTGTGTTTCCAATGAACTTCCTGTAGTTTAACATTCTGGAGGTAATAATCCAAATAACTATGATTTTTTAATTATTATTATTTTTCAAAATACTAATCTGACATCTCATTTTTAAATGTTATGCTAGGAGTGAAAATAACCATGTAAAAGGAAATCAGATTACAAAACAGATATTAGTGAAGGATTGTTTTGTGGATGTGGCTGATGGCCACTCACACTGCCAAGGCCGCACAGCAGCGTGGAGACAACTAACAGAATGTGAGATTAGATATGGGAACAGTCCTTGCTTTCCAGTGCGTGTTCTTGTGTGGGTACTTCACAGGTGCTGTAATGGACAGTGTGGGGCATAGCGTGATTGGGAACAGTTAGAAAGGCTGCATTTCGTCTCATCTCTCTGTAGCCTGTGTGTGTCTCTGAGCTGGGAACCTGTGCTGCTGTCTGTGTATAGGGCCCTGGCACAGCCCAATGCTTGCAGAGATGCACCCAAGCAGCCAGCATTACTCCTCTGTGCTACTGCAGATGAAGATGAGGTTCTTGAATAGGCTTGTCTGTAGTTTCTGCTACCCATTGGTCAGATTCTTGGCCCCATACAAGTTACTTCATACAGTCATAGAATGGTTTGGGTTGGAAGGGACCCCAAAGTTCCAACCCCTCTGCCATGGACAGGGACACCCTCCACCAGCCCAGGTTGCCTAAAGCCCCATCCAGCCTGGCCTTGAACACTGCCAGGGAGGGGGCAGCCACAGCTTCTCTGGGCAGCCTGTGCCAGGGCCTCAACCACCCTCATAGTAAAGAATTTCTTCCTAACATCCAATATAAAGCTACTCTCTTTCAGCTTAAAGCCATTTCCCCTTGTCTGGTCACTACACTCCCTAATAACCAGCCCCTCTCCAACTTTCCTGTAGGCCTCTTTAGGTACTGGAAGGCTGCAATAAGGTCTCTAAAGAGCCTTCTCTTCCCTAGGCTGAACAAGCCCAAGTCTCTCAGCCTGTCTTTGTAGGAGAGGTGCTCCAGCCCTCTGATCACCTCTGTGGCACTCCTCTGCACTCGCTCCAACAGCTCCATGTTTTTCCTGTACTGGGGACCCCAGAGCTGGATGCATTTGAAGTGATCAGAAGGTACATCTATGTTAGTGAGTAGCTCAGCCCAGTAGGAGCAGATCAGCCGGCAAGAACTCGGTGGCCAGTTCTCTACATCTGCTCTATGTATGGTTTATATCTTTTTGCTTTGAACTAGATTTATTCTGATCCTCTGGACCAAACATTCCCAGCACTCAGCTGGTACAAAACCAACTGAAAGACCAGTTATTATTTCACACGCCTCTGCCTCTGTTTTGAATTGGAGCACAGCTGGCGCACATTTGGAGTGGAGACTCAGGTTTACCTTGAATGCACACCAGTACCACCCTACAGCCTGAAACGATGTGTGAGAGGCTGGGGAGTTGCTTCAAAATCAGAGTATGGCTCTGAACCAAAATGCTGTGCCAGGTGCAGCTGGAGGCTGGCAGAGTGAGGATTCCTCAGCATGGGGGGCTGGTCCAGGGATAAATGAAAAACCACCAATCCAACAATAATGGCCCTAGTATGGCTGGGCAGCCAGCAGGAGTGAGAGCAGCTCTGCCAGTGCTCTGTCTGAAACAGGGGATGTCCTCACAAGAAGCCAAGAATAAACAAATGTAATGACAGACAGATTAAATTCCTTCCATTTGTTCCCATGGATTCTGTCCATCATTGGCACATGCTGTTAAAAATGTAATGTAAGAAGTTTGTGCGTAGATAGGAGTTTCTCTATCTTGTGGCCACTGGTGTGCCCTAGTTTAAGCCCAGACCTTTCTGGTAAGGTGCATCTTGCAGGCATGTTTCTGGTCCCATCTTCTCATTGACCCAGACTGGTTACAGAGGGAGGCTAGGACCTGTGGCAGTGCTGCAGTGACACCATGTCCCCGGGAGGCTTGAACATAACATGCTCAGGAATGTGCTTATGCTGCTAAGATTGCAGGCTTGAGACTGAAGAATTTTCCCACCAATGACTCAGTAAGATTTGCCATTTGAAACCAATAGACTATGGGATGATTGCAGATTAAACATACACTGTGTTGAGGTAAATAGTTGGCTTGCGGCATCTGCTTGGGTCAGACTATCCTGGGCTTTTCTGAGCTGCTTTATATCTTGCTTTCCAAACATCACTGAAACATCCCTATGCTGGCAGTGTTCCTGGTCACTGTAGAGGAATGTCCAAACATAACGCTACAACTAAGCCCAGAGATGCTCTCTCTGTAGTACAGGCTAAATACAGAATTTCCTTAAATATGTAGGTGAGTGCAGTTGCACAGGGTTGTGCTGTGCTTTCCAGCTGGCAGCGGTGTTCTGCATCCTGCTCCTAGCTTGGCAGAGCTTCTCTCTGACCTCTTCCTTGTTTCTGATGCAAGCTCACCTCTTTCTCCCTTAAATTGTGTCACATGCCATGTGCTTCTTGGAACAGGGGCAGGTTTCACCTTCCTGTCTTCTCAACAGCTGAATGTGCAGTCATTTATAAACACAGCAATTTTTACCTCATTTTTAGCCCATAGAATTAGCTTTACAAAGGAAATGTGTGTATGTGGAGGGTGTTTGTTGTTGCTATTTTGTGTTTGTAGATGTTTGGGAAATGTGGCACTTAGTCACTTGTAACTGGATTAAAAAGGGAAGTGGAACCTAAGTGTAAGTGGTGGTATGCAATGTAATTATGGTAGCAAATGAGCCCTAGGACTGGTTGTTTTGCTGTACAATATCTTGGCCCTGGTTTTGCTTATATGAAAAAATGTAACCTGTATAAACTCTTTCATAGGAGGAGTAACAAATACTGCACAGTATCAAAACAGGCTCATGGTCTATGATCCCAAGCAGGTGGGTATCTGTGTTGTGTGTGTTTTTCTCGTATGTTTTACCTCAAACAGGTCTCTTAGCAAATAGGTACAGTGATTAATTTTTTAAAGGCTAAAAATGCTGACCGTTTGAATTAGTGGTGTTTTAAATTCACTGTGAGTTTAACAGAGTAATGGAGAACCCTGGATTTTTATTATATTTTTTAAGCCCGTAGGTGTTAGAAACATCTAGATTAAATACAGAAATGTGCTTTAAATCCCCCAGATTTATCAGTATTTATTTTGTATTTATCAGTATTTATTTTGCTTGTAACTTATTTTTTTTTGTAATCCAGCAGCCCAGGGCAATGAATCATAGAATAGCATGGGTTGGAAGGGGGATCCCAAGGATCATAGAGTTCCAACCCCCTGCCACAGGCAGGGCCGCCAACCTCCAGGCCTGGATCTACACCAGCTCTCTGGGCAGCCTGTTCCAGCACCATACCACTCTCTCTGTAAAGAACTTCCCCTTAATATCCAATCTAAACTTCCCTCCTTTATCTTGAATGCATTCCCCCTTGTCCTGCCATTATCTACCCTTTTAAAAAGTTGATTCTCCTCCTGTTTCTGTGCTCCCTTCAGGTACTGGAAGGCTGCAGTGAGATCCCCCTGCAGCCTTCTCTTCTGTAGGCTGAACAAGCCCAGCTCCCTCAGCCTCACAAAACTGCTCCTTGTCATTGGCATTTCTGCTTTGAATTGCATACACGGGCTTTTTGTTTTCTGCATACTTCCCTAACCGTACTACCTGGCTGTGACTTATTCTGCTGACTGCAAGGGTGCCTATCATTTCATTACCCAAGCACCTAAAATATCTTTTAGGGATTATTTCATACATTATGTATGTGTTTTGATTAGGTTAGCATGGCTCAGTAACCATTTCAGAGGGTTAGGGCATGGTTATGCCCTCTTGCTTGTATTAGGAATTAAAAGCCCTAAGCTTGCAATCAGAGTTGCATAGCCTGATTTAAACCCACGTGGAAGGGTATTGACTTTACTGATTGTAGGATGGGGGCTTTGATTGCTGTATTTGGAACCAAATTGTGCCAGGCGATACTTCTTTGTGGTTCCCATTGACTTTTTAAAGCACAGCACATCTACGGGTCCTGAAGTGGCAAGTGGCAAACCTGCCTCTCTCTTTGTGAGGTGCAGTTTTATGCATGGATAGCACAAACGCTGATTCTGTCCTAAATCCGAGCAGCAATTACAGGCAGCAATCTTTCTTTGCTTATGGGGGGCGAAACGCTTACTTAGATACTGTCTCTACTGCGTGTCTTTTGCTTTGACTCTTTACTTGCTGACATGAAAGTTGCACCCCAAAATACCAGCGGCGGGGTCACTTCAGCACGGGGGCGAATCCCGTCCCGGCACGCGGAGAGTTAAAGGCAGAGTGTGCGCTCGCATTCTTCAAATGAGGTCCACTCCATGTTTGTACACACAAGTTCTTTTTAAAGATTCTGCTGGCATATTGTTTACGGTGGGTACTGGAAACCATCACATCTGCTTGCATCTCGCACAGAATCTCAATAACTCTATCATTCAGCACCAGCGCTTGCTTCTGCGCGAGGCCTTTGTGGCGAGTCGATAATGCCTGCCATCTGCCACAGAGCACACAGCTACCTGCCAACAAGCCGGCTGGGGTGACCTCTGCTTCCCCACCACTGATTAGTATTCACACGCCGGCTTATTAGAAATGACCCCACCAGGCCCCTCTGTTTCTTTGCCTTTGCAGCGCTTTGCGGCTCACCTGGCAGGCATTGCAGTGGAGGAAGCTAAAGATATAATCAGGGGATGCAGGCAGGCTTTGCAAAGCAGATGGTGTCTATAGTCTGGTGTTAAGAGACTGGACTACTAATGCAAACATTAATGCCTAATATTCAACTATTGCGCATTGAAATGTATAGCTATATAGCGTGGAGGTGAAAAGTCACAAGTATTAGAGGCTCTGGAGTTACTGCAAGTGGTAGCACGTGTAACACGCAGAATTTCCTCACAGGTTTTAACTTCTTCCACTTTCTCATCCAGTGCCGGGTTGGTTGATTCGGAAAGCATGGCAGGAGGAACTCTTAGGTTTAAAGTACTTTGTCTGAACCTCTCTCCTTCCATGTCCTCTTGCCCCTCCCCTGAACAGATAGAACTCCTGAATATTCTTATCTGGGAAGAAAAATATCCAAAAGGATGTTACTACTGTATAAGTGCCCACAAATAAAGGGTTAGCATTAAACCAAACGTGTGAATCATTTGAGAAGATTCTTTAGGAAGTTGTTTTTCCCTGTTGCTTCATTCCCCAAGGATAAGATCAAATAAGCTTCTGAATAACGAAAGGTAGAAGAATGTGTCATCTCTCATAACACAGCTAGTCAGTACGGATAATTCTAGTGCTGTATACAAAGGAGATCTCTGATAGTCTTGCTTAGGGAGGATTTCCTAACGAATTATGAAGAAGAAAAAAGCTTTGAAACCTGATGAGCTAAACAGTAAAACTACAGAGCAAGAAATACTATTAAATTAATGAATTAGAAGATGAGAGCTGCAAACCGCACACTGAAAGTCCAGTGTATCTAGTCAGTATTATAACCAACTTGCACATTTGACACATGAACAACACAATTATATACACTGATTCCTGGCCAGGGGTAAGGAGAACACCACTGACATGCTGTTGCTGTTGTATTACTAACGTAGGTATGTCTTTGAGCAGCGCTGAGACAAGTTCTCTTCTCCTTTCCAGAACAAGTGGTTAAGCCGCAGCCCCATGTTGCAGAGGAGAGTGTATCACTCCATGGCTGCTGTCCAAAGGAAACTGTACGTGTTAGGTGGGAATGATCTAGACTACAACAACGATCGGATCCTGGTTCGGCACATAGACTCCTACAGCATAGACGCTGATCAGTGGACACGTTGCAGCTTCAACATGTTGACAGGTGAGTATTGTACACCAAAAGAGGAAACTGGCTGCTGTTAGAATATAAAACACTAAATCATTTCCTTTTAGATGTCTTTAGAATCATAGAATGTACTGAATTGGAAGGGACCCATAAGGATCATCAAGTCCAACTCCATGACTTTGCCTCTATTGCCTCTGATGTAGGGGCCACGTTGGCCAATAAGACACTTTGGATTTACTGTTTTGGCATTCAGTGTTCTATAAAACATTTGTCTTAGAACATCGTAGGATCAATGTTTAAGAATGTGTGTGCATAGTTTAAGTAAGCAGACAAAAATTCTTTGTCATAGTATTACTAGTACTTTTGATTCTCCAAAATCATGTCTGCACTGATAGATTTAGCTCCCTGTTTGCATCTTCAAAAGGCAGATCCATCTCTATCATGACAGTGTTTTGTAGTGTTTCCTAGTGTTTCCTGCTGCCATTAGAGAGCACTGAGCTCCATTAACCATCACTTACTAAGCAATATTGTCTTAATAAATTACCCGAAATAAGGTGTCTTTGTTGGAATCCTGTCAAGTCAGGGATGACTTGAGTATCTCAGCTGTGTATCTATAAAGTTCTTGATAGTTATTATTAGGAAGAACTGTTACAGGAGGAACTTGCAAAGCACTGCAACTGACCTGTCCTTGCCACCCAGGACACCAGATTTCTCTGCCACTTGATAAAATGCCTCCTCGAATCCCTGAGAGAAACAGGCATGTGACAAGTTCTCAGAGTAGCACCACCAGCAGCTTTGCAGAAGAGGATGCATTTCCAAGGCAACATTTATGTTAGGGCCATTCTCTTGTGACTTGGAGGTCAATTAATCACCATACTGGCTGCCAGAAAGTTTCAGCGCAGACTGCTTTAGGAGCCCTAGAACTGGGCCTACCTTGCTTTTCATAGAATCATAGAATGTGTAAGGTTGGAAGGGGCCTTTAGAGGTCATCTAGTCCAACCCCCTGCAGTCAGCAGGGACATCTTCACTAGATCATGTTGCTCAGAGCCCCATCAAACCTGACCTTGAATATCTTCAGGGATGGGGCCTTCAGTGCTTCTCTGGGCCAACCGGTACTAGTGACCTACCACCCTCATATCGAAAAATATTTTCCTAATATCCAACATAAATCTCCCCTTTTGTAGTAGTGCTACACGCCCTCGTGAGCAGTTCTTCCCCAGCTTTCCTATAAGCACCTTATGAGCTATTGGAAGGCCACTAGAAGGTCCCACCAGAGCCTCCTCCAAGCTGAACAAGCCCAACTGTCTCAGCCTGTCCTCCTAGGAGAGGTGCTCCAGCCCTTTGATCATTTCTGTGGCCCTCCTCTGGATGCGCTCCAACAGGTCCATGTCTGTCTTGTGTTGAGGGCTCATCCTCTTCAGTTTGGCATTGCATTGATTTCTGACATCTACCACTGAAAGGGATACAAAGGATACCTAGAAACACCATGTAAGTGACATGAGCATTTGACAGATCAGTCAGTGACTATGTCATTTCCCCCCAGTTTGTTTAAAAGCTTTCTGTAGTGACAACTTTGTCCTTTAAGATATGGTATTTGCTTTCTTAAACTCTGGGATCTGGAGAACGGTTGCTGGATTTCTGAGTCAGGTCATTGGAGTACTTCATGGATACTGGTGGGAGAAGCATGGATTAAAAAGGAGTTACACATTGCCAAATGGAACTAGTTTGTCATATCCCTTATGCTCTGCAGTTAATGATTTCATTTTATTATCTGGAGGATTTGGCATCCCCTGAGAAGGATGCTATCTGATTTGCAACTGCAGAAGCGCTGGCACTGAAACATCCTCGTTCTGAAGCTGACCCCGTACCGCTAAATGTAGTGAGATGGTGGCCTCTTTTCACATACGACCTGGTGGGTTGTTTCTACAACCCGCACCTTGAGGAGCCAGCTAAGCCTTTCTTTGTGTCTCTTTGCCAGTGCAGATTATTTTTTAAGGCTGTTATTTATCCTTCAAAACTTCCAAATTAGTTCAGGAGTCTGTTGCTATGGGAATGAGCTTGCACAGCAGCTTCTGCAGTTTTCACCATACTTGTACCTGGAAGAACTGGGAAGGGGGGGAACGTACACGCACAACAGGTGTGGGCACACCGCGAGGGGCATTCGGCTCTGGGCCTATGTGTTTGTCTGGATGTGCGTGCATGAGAGTGGCTGAGAGCCAGGTGGTGAGCTTGACTCTCACCTATGCAATACACACGCACAGGAACCTGTGCCACTGAGGAGACAGCAGATGGTCCCCTGCACGGCCTCAGTTTATTGCTCATCCAGGGTATCTCTCCCGGGCAGCACCGTACGGGGCACCTGCGGAGAGCAAAGAACAACCCTCGCACTTCACCTCCGCTGGTGAATGTTGTGAATTCTGTGAAACAGTCAAGTTGCTGCCAAATGCGTTTGCATCCTATTACAGAACATATACAGGTGTTAAAAGGGTTAATTAAACACTGACAGCAGATTCTGTCCCTTCTTTGCTTTAGGTCAGAACGAGTCTGGAGTCGCAGTCCACAATGGCAGGATATATTTAGTTGGTGGCTACTCGATTTGGACAAATGAGCCTTTGGCGTGTATCCAGGTGAGTGAGGTTTCCTTTGGAGTCTTTTCCAATGGCTTTGCAAGGATATGCTGTGCAAGAAGGTTACTCAAAAAGGGAGATGTATATGTAGTTGGAGAGATTAAGGATGTTTCTTATGTGCCCGCTGAACCTGCATAAACACAGAGGGAAAATACTGTGGATATTAAAAACATTTCCAAATGAGCCATTAGATCCAATTATTCCAGGATATTCTAGTGAAACAGGGTTGAGGAGTCTCTCCTTTGGCAAAGTCTGATTAAAATAGTAAGTTTATATTCTCAGGTAACACAGTGAAGTTCAACAGTTAAAAAAGGGTGGCAGAAGTGGATGATGTGGCATGGGCTAACAATTTTTCAGCCTGTCTTTTTATTATTTATTATCTTTCTTTTTCTCCCCAAGTCGTGTTTCTGAAGAGCAGCCAGAGTTAACGAGTTGTTCTGCGACAAAGTTCAGTCAGCCCACAACCTGCCCTAGCGCTTACTGCTTCAAAGCTTGAGTGGAAGTTTTTTGATCCCTGCTGTAGGCAATAGGTCCAAAAAAACTCTTCTGCTCTCTCATCTTGTATAAGAGCAGCTTGCCTGCAGATCCATGGCTTTCAGATATTCCCATACAGAAATCAGGAATTCTTACCTTGCTGTATTTTTGTGAGTGAAACAAATATGCATCACAGCCATTGCTTTGTGACCAGCTGGGCAGTCACAGACAGAAACTCTTGTTTACATCTCAGTTTCTGCACTTTTGCTGATAAACAATATTTTCATTAGCTTCCAACTAAGGATTTTTAGGATTTAACCTACAAACTGTTCCGTAAGGCTGGAAGTTAGACTTGGCATGAGAAGGGAATGCATTGCATGTTGACCTGCTGGTCTTTACAATGAACACTTACTGCGGGATTTTCCAGAGAATAGATCATACAAGATAAGGAGTTGAACCCATGTTCTGGTGATGGCATAGTCATGGTTTACTGAATTGTTGGATACTGTGCCTAACAATTGTTACTGGAGAAATTCATTCCAATGAGCTTGGATAACACTAGGTGAAACACAGTGCTTCAGATGGAGTAACAGCACAGTACCAAGGCCATGGCTGTGCTTCTACCCTTCAGTATCCCACTTGGGTTTAAATATCCTGAGTGAAAATGGTCCTGGTATCTTCCTTTCTTAAATGGGCACTAGTCCACACCTGCAAACAGGTTGTGAGCTGGCAGCCTGCCCGGGACAGTCCCCACACCAAAGGGCAAAGCGTAATAAGTGCTTTGGCAGACCTGTGCGTGCTGCCCCTTCTCAGCTGTAGTTAATGTGCCTGGTTTTAACAAGTAAACCCAGCCCTTTTAGCTTTAAATTCAGCAAATTTGGGGTTGCATCCTCTTTTGGAAGAAAAAAAAATCCACTTTTTCCATAGATCTTCAAGCCATCCATTTCTTTGGCCTTTCCAGCTTGATCAGAGCTCCCTGTATACCAAGGTAACGAATGAGTTGTGCTTTGTAGTAACAGTAGTGCTCTGGTGCAGAGTACCCTAGGTGTACAGTGGCACATTCTGCTACCAGGAAGTGGGATCCAATGTCACAATCTGCTATAGGGTGCCTGAGCTGGCGTAAGATTAGGGTGATCAAGACAGAATAGCTCACCCCATCCATAAATACGATCTCCTAGTTACCTGAAACTACCTTTGTGTTGGGATTCATGGTACACATGTGATGTGTGTGCCTGCAAATTTGCTTCGGCTTTCTTCCTTGACCCCTGAAGTACTTTGTATGCTTCGACCTGCAGGTGCTGGATGTCAGCAAGGAAGGGAAGGAAGAGGTATTCTATGGGCCTACGCTCCCCTTTGCTTCCAATGGCATAGCAGCATGCTTTCTTCCAGCTCCTTATTTCACGTGCCCCAACCTTCAGACTTTACAAGTGCCTCACCACAGGATCGGCACAGTGTGAGCCAAGGAACGTGTGCTTCACAAAATCCCAAGCGGGAGGGGAAACCAACCAAACCCTGTGTATAGGAAGGGTTCTCTGGATGGGTGAGAAGATCAGTCCACACAGGCTGCTGCTTTACCTTCACACATCTGTCTTAAAGTCGGATCACAGTAGGCAGGAAGGAAGCTACAAAAACTGTCTGCAGCTTCTCTCCTCTGCCTTGGGTGTAGAAACACACACATGAGAGCGTTTGGTGTTTCTGCTGGTGACTACTCGCTCCCTGTCTCTACTTCATTTCCTTATGCAAGGCATTGTGAATGCTCTCAGCTCCTCCTGGGCTGCTGCTCTTTGGAGTCTGCACGTTCAGTTGTTCACCAATGGCACTTTCAAAGCTGATAGAAAGCTGTGTTTATGTTGACAAAGATGATATAATACTATGGTAATTATGCAACTTCACTCAGTACCTTTGGCAAAAAGAATAACGAATGTGTTGACTTCTGATTCCAAACTCCATCGTTTGCAGGTTCTCATTTAATAATACTTCATTTGAAATTTAAATACTGCAAAGCAGATTAAAACAAAAATAAGAAACAAACGAGCCCTACAGGACATGAGGAACAGATAAAAATTGGCTGGAAGACAAAGTCACCGAAGCCTCATGGTTAAACCCAAGACTGAACTGAATGTGTCTTGTCTGAGAATCCACAGATTATTTGGGATGTCATTTACCAAGGTCTACCATCAAATAAATGTTACCTTCTGTCATATGATCAATTCTGCCTGACAGCTGCGGTCTTTTAATGGTGGAGAACAGCCTCTTTTCTGTATAATTAAAATGTGCCGTTTACTTAATATTTTTAATATCCGGTTTGCAAGGGGTCACCACATTTACAGTTCTCAAGGAACAGTCTCATTTTGTCCAACATATGGTCCCACAAATCACTGGTCTCCAGAGGCTAAACAGGTGTAGAGCAATGTCAATATTTATTTATTTACTCTTTCAGTTTATATAGTGCGTCTCTGTTCTGTGCTCCAGGCACACTCCGGTTCACAATAAATACTCTAACCTGTTCTGGTTTGGCTTTGCTTGGCTGCTGCGGCCCCTGTCTCTTATTTCCGTCTTTTACTTGCGTATCTAACAACTTGGATGTTTGTAAATATTAACCAAGCATGTAATTAAATCTTTCTCTACTTCTGGTTTACTGGGTACTCTGCACTTCTCTGCTTTACCTGCCGATCTGTTCCCTGCCAGCGAGCTCTCCCAGCAGCCCTGGGAGAGTCAGGCAAGCACTGCGTGTAGCCTGCGCTTGTTGCTCTGGCAACCGGTCTGACTTTGTCCAGTGAGTGGTGTTTCTGGATCAAACCCATCTTCTGCGGGTCTGCAGGGGAGTGAACTCCATCGCCATTCCTGACTCCAGCTGGGCAGTGTACTCAAAGAGCGTCGCCTTTGCTTTTCTGGGAATTTTCAGGTTTGAAAGTTTTGTGGGTTTGGTTTTTGCTGAGCGTTCTCATTCTCGTTGCTCAGAGCAGAGCTGGCATGCTACCCTGGGTGCCAACAGTGTCTCCCTCCACGCAACGAAGCAAGCCCGTGCCCAGGCAGTACTTTTCTCGGTCCCGTGGGAGCTGTGTAGGCCGTGCATCAGGAGTTGTTTCATGCGAGGGCCAGCGCTCCGAACAGGCCCTTCGCGCTTTAAAAATCTGACCGCTGCCCTGGGTGGGCTGTGGGGCACAAGCTGTGGGTAAGTACTGGAAGTTCTACTTCTGCATGGCTCGCAGGGACACAGACATTGCACGTCTTCTGGTCGAGAGAAGGGTGGCTGAATCATCAGAAGGTGCATGTTGGGATGCTTGGGGCTTTGAGGTACCACGCCAGGTGAGTGGTCAGGTGCAGAACTGTGCTTGCTCTTTCCCAGGCAGTGGGGGAATTCATCTCATAGCCCTTGGAAAGTCCCGTGTGCTTCCAGACAATGGCACCGAGTATGTTTTATACATCACAACTTCGTTTCTAGTTTTTATTCCTAGGCCTCATTCCTTACTGCAGCTCTAGCTATGACATCATTTCTGACCTCTTCCTGGAGAGCGAGGGATTATGATAGGTCTGGCTGGCTATTGAGCGGTGACAGAGGGCCCAGGTTTGAGCAGTAGAGCAGGGCAGCTTCCTTATGCAAAACAGCACGTGCCTCTTGGATAAAGGACTGAAAGGAAAGAAAGTTAGTTATCGTGTTTGCTCTGCCCTTTGGATGCCTGCACTGCTCCAGTGGTTATCACCCATTGTCTTCACTGGTGAATATAGCAGTTTTAAACAGCGGTGCGACTGCATTAAATCAGTTAAGGGTACCAGAGCATCAGGACAACACATCTGCTCCTGTTAGTGTCAGGATGCTGCTCCGGCTCTCCATCATCAGGCTCCAGTGGTCACAGAAAGTCTTTCACAGCAGCCTCCTAGCCCTTAAGTTTCTGTGTCGTGCTCTCCTGTCTGGGTCTCTTTGCTTTCATTGCAGGACCTGAGGGACAGCTGGTGGTGCTTTGCTGCACCTGGAGAGTCAGATGATACCACATGGCCCTTGCCAGGTAAGCACAACCCAATGATTATTTAGTGTCAGGTAAGAAAAGAGAAGGGGGTGGGTGTGAGGGCAGGCAGCAAGCATGCTGTTTCCAACAACAGCTCTTCTCTGGCTGAGGGGGTCACTGCTGGGGAGGCGCAGAGGTGGGAGGGCAGGGATGCCTCAGCACAGGGCTGCAGCTCTGTAGCAGTAGCGAGTAATAATACATCATCCTGTGGCACAGAACCACAGGCCAGTTTGGGTTAGAAGGGATCTCAAAGCCCATCCAGTTCCAATCCCCTGCCATGGACAGGGACACCCTCCACCAGCCCAGGCTGCCCAAAGCCCCATCCAGCCTGACCTTGAACACTGCCAGGGAGAGGGCAGCCACAACTTCTCTGGGCAGCCTGTGCCAGGGCCTCACCACCCTCATAGTAAAGAATTTCTTCCTAACATCCAATATAAACCAGGCCTTCTGTAGCAAAAACCTGTTCCCCCTTGTCCTGTCACTACACCCCCTGATGAACAGCCCCTCTCCATCTCTTCTGTAGGCCCCTTTAGGTACTGGAAGGCTGCAATAAGGTGTCCCTGGAGCCTTCTCCAGGTTAAACAAGCCCAGCTTTCTCAGCCCGTCTTCAAAGGAGTGGTACTCCAGCCCCCTGAACATCTTTGTGTCCCTCCTCTGGAGCTGTTGGAGCAAGTCCGTATCTTTCCTGTACCTCTGATAATCCTAGACATAGCATAATCCACTTTTGAGTCCCAAGATACATTCTCAGCTGTCCTTAGCTATAAACAAAAGGCTTTGTGCTTTTTTACCCAAAGGGGAGACAGTTCCAGCAGCACCACCACCAGCCTCTTCTGCCCCTTTGGTCTCCCTGCGGAGCGTTTCACGCTCAAGCACTGACCAAAGAAACAGTCTGATGTTACATCAGCCGCCGTGCAGCAGACCTGCTCTGGTCACCAGTGCTCTGTAATCCTCGTGTCTCTAGCTGCGCCTTACCCTTGTCGTCTTGACTTCGCAGCTTTCAGGGAAGGTTCCTGGCTCTCTGAATAGTTCAAACCTCCTGTAACTCTTTTTTTCCTCAAAGTTTTGCCTTCCCCGGTTACCCTCCCCCAAAGCTGTACAGACATTTTAGTTACATCAGTTGCAGGATCCTGGAGAAATAGATAATTGAATATTCACACATGCAGAAACAACACGGGCAGAATGTGGAACAATGTGGAAACAAGCGCAAAAAGAGGCGGCATCTGTTTATTGAAAATTAGAATGTGGAATAAATTAAGAGGGCAAGGTTAAAACACTTCATCTGCAGGCAGAGTTTGCAGGGGAGGAAGACTTTGCAGGAAGTTTAGCACATACGACTATATAAAGGGCTTAAACAGTTTTAGTTTTGCGAAATAGGCTGCCTTTCCTCCCCCTTCCCGCCCTGGACATATTTTAAAGGGAAAAAAAGTGTCCACATAAAGAATGGCTTTCCAACAGGGATGATTATATATAGCTGCTTCACAGTAAAGCCAGAATTAAAATGCTTAAAATGTTTTAACTCTTGCTGGGGGTAGATCAGCCGACGTTGCAATAAAGTGTGGGGGAAATGCATTCAGCAAAGCCCCTGTTCAGGCAAGTTGGCAGCGGTGCCCCCTGCTCCCCAGGTCAGTGTTGGCCCTTTCTAAAAGGAGACACAAATTTGGCGAGCTTGAATTTTTCCTGCCTTTTGGGGTGACGTTCAGCAGGGGGGATCAATGACAGTGTCTGAGGGACTGAGAAACGTGGTGAGGTGGAATTACTCTGCTGGCAGAGACGCCAGGTTTATCAATGCAGGCGCTCTGAGTTTTGCCATGGGTTTTAATGTTGGCTTTATATACGTACCTTCCCGGTCCGTATGCTGAGTCTCCGGAAGGTTTGTCATTTCAGAGCTGCTCGAGTTGACAAAAGCCATATCCTAGTCATTCATCACAAAACAAGCCTAATTATGCTAGGACATATTGACACTGCATCAGATTTTTAATCTTCAACATAATTTTATAACCATTGCTAACAGATGGGCTGATTACACTGAATTTCAGTTTTAAATAATAGTTAAAAATTAAAAAAAATATGATTAAACTGAAAATACCCATGCATACATAATTTCCAGGCGCTACTGAAAGAAGGAAAACTGGAGCTCAACAAACCCTCTCTTCTTGGTTCCTGGGGGAAATACGTTGTGTTTGTGGCCAGTTATCAAAGTTCCTTAAATGACTCTGAGCAGCGGATGCTGTTGGCAGCTCCTCTGCTGTGCAATTACAACGCATACGCAGAACCTTCTTCTTTCCCTGGGTCTGCTGCTGTGTTCCCCCATAAAAAGCATAATTTTTCCTATTTCAGCAGCTCTTTTATTGAAATAAGTGCCTTCCCCTCTCTTTCTTTCTTTTTTTTTTTTTTGGGCATTGAAAGTGAAAGCAAGGAACAATTTAAATTACCGTGTTCCTGTTCTTTAATAACAATAAAAAATGGGAAATGCTTATAAAATACAGGGACAGCTTTGTAGGACTAATGGAAGTTGCACGTAAATTTTCACCAGAAAGTGTCTTTTTTTTCCTTTCCAGTCATTTTAAGGTTCCATAGGAAAGGTAAGCCAGACTTCCCTCTCCCTGATGTTGTTTGTGATGCACTGGACATCATCTGTTTCATATCACAAGGTTGATGATGGGTCAGAGGTGAGGGGTATCCTGAATTCTGGGATAGGGAACACATGAAAATGAAATATTTTCCCTTCAGCTATCTGAATCACAAGGTTGGAAAAGACCTTTAAGATCATTGAGTTGAACCATTCCTGTCCTATGCTAAACCATATCCCTAAGTACCTCATCCACCCTTTTTTTAAACACATCCAGGTGACTCAACCACTGCCCCGGGCAGCCTGTTCCAGGCCCTGACAACTGTTTCTAATCTGAGCCTGCCCTGGCACAGCTTTGTGCCATTTCCCCTTGACCTATCTCCTGTCACCTGGCTGAAGAGACCATTGCCCACCTCTCTAGAACCGCCTTTCAGTTCTGTATATTGCACAAAGAAAAGGGCACACTGCTTCTCCAACCTGCTTACATCAGGGAAGAGTCGTCTGGCCTATGAGATCAGCATAGAAAACGCTCACAAGGCTCACACCTGCTGTACCTCCAGCAGGTCTCCTGCCAGAGGAAAGGAGACACGGGGGATGGACCTTGCAGGAGGTTTGGGGGAAGAATTAGTATTTTCTTATAACTCCAGTGGGATCCCATAACCTTGTAGTGAGAGTAATTAATGTTCAAAATGGCACAATGCTGCCAACTTTTCACATACGGAAGGGGAGGACTAAGCCCAGCTGAATGCGTAACAGTTTCTCTGAATGGCATTAGGAACTGTAGCTACAACCTTTTTTTCCAGGATCTTTTCACCCTAAATTACAGAAGGGACGAGCGCAGTAAACATCCATCCTTGCAAGCGCTGTGATTTGTAACCAGAGCTGGCACAAACTGGCATGTGTGAGTGCAGCCCCCACGCTCGCCCATGAAGGGGCTTTGGCACGTTGCATCAACCTGACTTCTAACAGACTGTGGCTGTCATGTCTTGCCCCCAACACCCTGGGTTAGTGGTGGGGGTTCTGGGAGACAACGGGGCTGAGAGTTAGTGTTGCCTTCTGCAGCAGCAGGTGTAGGCAGGGGCAGGTGGAAAAGGAGGGAAGGAAGGAGGGTTTGTAGCAGTGCTATTGCTCCAAGCCTGTGAGAGGGCACAAAAGCCTGAGTGAGCCAGCAGCCTCTGCCTGACTCCAAACCAGTGAGACGCATACCTGTGCACCTCCCCAGTCCTCGGCCTCTTTGGGGCAGGCACCTGCTTTAGAGTCTGGCTCCTGGAACCACAGGCCCCTGCCCTGGCAAACCCATTCACTAGGGGCTGCTGTCCAGGGTGGGTGATGTCCAAATGGCAGCTTCTGTTGGCATCTGTGCAGCCAGTGGCAGGGCTTGTATTAATTACCAAGCTTGAGGCTTGGTATGTACCTCTAGGAAGGTCATCTTGGGACATGCTTGTCGTCTTCTGCTGGAAGTCACCTCAGATTTGCAACATGATTCTCTTGCTGTAATCAACAGCCTGGTCACAGGCACACAGAAGCCTTATTCAAAAGCTTTCTTCAGACACTCACCTGGGACACTGGAAAATGGGCATCTGAGCCTTACTGTTTAGTGGGAGGCAGATAAACCTGCAGCTGGATCAGCAGAGAAGGGCACCTGCCCAGTGCTGACAGAAGTTTCTGGTGACTTGCTGCCCGTTACTCCTGAGAAACACAAACCAGAATGCAGTGCGAAGCCGCGACACGTCTGCCCTGTGCTCTGCCGAGGATGCTCTGCTCTGATGCTCCCTGGATTTCTCCCTATACTGTCCTGGCAACAGACATCTGGGACTGCCTGTCCCAACACCCACAATGCAAAGCGATGATGACCTCTTGCTGCACCTCCAGGCTTGGTATATGACTAACTGGTAACACCAGAAGCATCTACTACTGGTTCCAGTGTAGAGTTAAAATGCTTACGAAGTACCCGCACACCAGGAGGAAAACTGCTCAGAAACAAGAGGTAGAAGTGAGTTTAACATTAGGGATGTGCTGAGCTGTGCAAACAATTCTTGGTTTTCATTCATTCCATTACTGGTTGCTGTCCAGAGTCACTGCACACTGAAGTACCTGCTGGCTCAACCCTACAGTGATGCGTTTGGCTGCCTGTGCCAAGCTCCGTGCCACCAGGCTCCTGCTCCCCGGCAGAAGGATCAGCGAGGTGCTTCTGCTGTCACACTGTTCCTTTTCTGTCCGCACACCAGTGAGAAGGGAGTTGCAGTTCCTGCTCCTTGTTTTACAGGGTTTACAGGAGGGCTCTGTCCTCTCGGTGATGAAGCCAAGTAAAGGGGGCAGACTCTGCATCTCCTGTCAGTGGTTGCAACTGCTGTAAAAGCTTTCCAGGATCTCCTGCTCTTTACTTAAACAGTTCTCCAAGTGCTGTATAAAGGAGGCTTAGACATTTGTACTGTTTTTAAACCAAACTGTTCATGTGTAAAAGAATATAGAAGGGCTTAATTTAAATCATGCTCAGGCAGCATCTAAGAGGTAGCACACAGTTCCTTTTTACTTCATGGTGATTTTTGGCCTTTTTTTCTATATTGTCCTTAAACTGAGCGCCTCCTCCTCTTCTCCGAACTGATTCTGGACTGTTGGGTTGGTGTGTTCTGGGTAAGTCAGACTAGACTAGCAGTCTGCAAGCTTTCCTCTCATTAGTATTATCAGAACTGTCAGTCACATCTGCAACTGTCCATACCAAATAATTAGACCAAACCAGATTGCCCATTTGGCAGCGGTTGATGAATACGATGCAAAACGCTTTATTTCTGTTCGCATTAACTTCCTGACAGAGAAGAATGATAATTTTCCAAACTGTTTAAATTAGTTTCTCATGCACCAGGAGCTGTTGCACATTTACATAAAGCTCTGTTGCTTTTTCAAGAACTTCCAGCCACTCCAGACAGTACCAAATGTGTCTTTAACAATCCACTATACACGTCATTAAATATTTTGTTATAATACCTGCTCTATCCTTTAAAAGTCAAAGGTTTTACTTGCAGTAAGTAACACCACAGTCAGACTTCTGTAATCTAGTGTGTGGTAGAACTCAAATTCGACGACATCTCTACTCATCTCTCTTGGAGAAGTTGTTAGTTAGTTGGAAAAAGCTTTTTTAGGAGCACAATCCCCTCGAGATGACTGAAACTTCTCCCAGGTACCGAAGCTTACACGGAGCTACAAGGCAAGTTCAGTAAGTCACTTTTGGAATGAAAAGCACCTCCACATTCCGCACCAGTAAGTAGCCTAAAGAGGCTTTTAGTTACTGCATTGTCTGAAGTAAGGACAGCCGATTTAGGCAAAAAGATTATCTAGTTCGACTTGATAAGATTATTGTAACAGAAGAGAAGCTGCTCTGAAAAGATTTTAGGGATTTCTGTGGAGCTATCAGACACAAAAATAATCTTCCTTTGCCTATTAATATCATAAAGTTAAAACTGGAACAACTTTCAAAGTAAGCAGCTGTTCTCCAGCATTGCCATCAGGGGCAAACTACCTCGGCCAAAGCCCAGGACAGAAACATGTGAATGCCAGAAGCGTTACTCAAAGCTTCCAGAGAACTTCAGAAAACTGTGCAGAGCTGGAGCTGTCCTGGAACGACCTGAAAGGTAATTCAGAACAGCAAAATATGTGAAAGATCTGACATTGCAGGCAAGCAGGAGTAATTGCTTGCCTGTGGTCAGATGGAAGAAATCCCCCAAATTAGTATTTCCTTCAGAAATCCGTTAGCTCTTCTTTTTTTCTCACATCGTTTACACCTGATGTAAGTTAAAGGGATAAATAACAGTGTCATGACTGATAACAAACAAGCCTGGGATCACTGTGTATTATGGGTGAAATTTAAGAAGGTGGTATTGACAAGGAAGAGGACAGGAAACCGGAACCTCCCTTTTCCTTACACTACCCACAAAGCTGACAGAAGAGATTTTTACACCACAATCTGAGAGGCTTTAATGTTTTCATACAGATGGGAGGTTTAAGGCAGCTCTGTACAATTTGTGCAACACGTACCCGAGGCCTCGTTACAAACGAGAGCTTCGTCAGACCGGCGCAGCTCCTGGAGAATGCACAGCATTCATCGAGCTCAGTACCAGACAGCACAACTTCCCTCGTTCTACTAAAATAATAAATAATTTAAAAATGTACAAAATTCCATTTCCTTAAGAACACAATGACAGTTTTTCAGAAGTACTGTGAGAAGGGGGGCCAGGTCTCACTCAGTGTGAACTGAGCTTTGCGCATCCTGCCTCGCAGGCTGCAGTGCGGGCGGCTGCTCGCGGCGATGTTTTACCAGGCAGTCAGTACATCTGCCGTACCGCCCGACTGCCCCGCCACAGTAGCCTGCCACTTACTCTTCAGACACGTGGCAACACTCAAATCCCACAGGAATGATTAAAATTAATACCTAAACTTGGGGGAAACCCCCAAACTTGGGAGATGTATTGCCACTGTAAAGATGAAGAACTTGGCCGGTGCGTTGTAGACTGTAGTTTTAGGCACGGCCAGTGTCAGAACAGGGAGGAGGGAAGGACTGATCCCCAGCACGCTGCTAACTCGCCTCGTTTTCCAGTTTTTCTATCTCATTTCGTCCAGCCTCCGCCAGGTAAGACAGGAGTCGTTTATAGGCTTCCCTGTTGAAAAAGCAAGGGAATAGAACCTGTTACTTGAACGTTCTCACACATCCTTGGAGTAAAAGTACCTCGTTCCCAAACACGCTGTCCACACATTGGGGTATTAAAAACACAGTAACTCCCCCTACTCCCTCTTTATTCAGTTGTTTTGTTTGCCATGAAGCTTTAGCACAGACAGGTACATGATACAAATTTTAAAAAAAACATGATTTAATTCAAAGCAAAGAAAAAAATAATCAAGTGGTAGCTCTTCCTGCCAGATCATCTCCAGGCCAGGTTGGGAGAAGCGTAAAGATTGCACTAGTTATGGCTACAAGAGTGGTGAAGACACTTAGACATCTACTTGCTAGTAACCCACTGTGAAATCATTTATTTATTTATTTTAAACCCCAGAGATTGCAAGGCTTAAAATGAGATTGGAATTCAGACTTCATCATGTCTGCTATCTGATTCCTGCTTGAGAAGTCTCTTTGTGAGTCATGCTGCAGCATGTGGATGTGAGCCTCTGGCATAGATTTAAGACCATCATCCTCAACAAAGGGAAACGAGCATTTAAAATAAACCTGGAACACAGAAGGGGATTTTCCAGGACAGTGCATGGATGTGTTGGAAGACTTTGACCTTCAGTTCATTCTAATACTCTCCCATCCTAGACAACATAATTATCATTAAAGTACTGCCTCTGACATTTAGACCTATTCTAATTAGAGATCTTTTTGTGAAACAGTAACTTCAGCAAACCAAAACTGCAGCTTTCATGCCAGTTCCCTGCAGTAAGCCCAGTGGCCATCACCACTAGGAGCATCTAATGCAACTTCGGAACTTGGTTTCTTCCTTTTACAAAACAGGTTTGTACTTCAGCCTCTGCAGTGATGGCCCAGAATATGCTAACAGAGCCTTACTCAGTGCCTGGGACCACAGAGGGACAGTGGGTAGTCCTGTTCTTACAGTAACATGTCCACAGGTCACCTCCAACTCTGGGTAAAGGAGCACTTCCTACATACAAATTACTAATACAAAAGATGAACAACAGATCTAATAATACGTATGCTAAGTGATGAGGCTAAAAGAAATTTAGCTCTTTGGTCATCTCCAAGCACCTCTTTCAGGATGCTCAACCAGTTGGGGTTTTGGTTCCCCCCACCCTGCTCCAGCTCCATTCTGCATGCAAAGGGATGAATTTCCCTCATAAACAGTACAGACAGAAAGGACAGCTGGCTATGGCTATGTTACCAAAAGCAAGTAGGATGCAGAGGCAACCTGGCTTCACTTAAATTCTACTGGGGCTCATAGCCCTAGTGTCAAAAATATCTCTGAAAATATTTAGCAAATACAGGTGGCTTAAAACCATGAAAGGCCTGAGCCAAGGGGATTCCTGGCCGAACGCACTTAAAAATCGCTCAGTTTTTAGTGCCTGCGCTGCTGTCTAACGCTGCTTGCTGTCAGGGGAATAAACCTCTCCTGCTCATTGTCAAAAAAACAATAGTACATAAAAATCAAACCTCTGTGCAGCATTTCTTCCAAGACCTTGTTTGTGCTCTGAATCCTTCAGAGACTGTGTGATCGTGGGAATCAGGCCGGCAACTAACGTCTGATCCAAGACTGCCACCATTTCTAGCATGCTGAAAACCCGGTGATCATACAGGGCACTGTAGTCCTGGATAAACTGCCTGAGGGGGACACGGAGGCATTCAGTGCAAGGTCAAAACTGGATGCAGAGCACATGCCAAGAACAACTGAAGAGTCTCATCAGAACAAGCAATCTTGCTGCACGGCAGTTTTCATATTTAGTTACGCAGATTTCTTTCTTTAACTGAAGCCAGGCTTTGGAGGGCTGATCCTAAAAATCCCACCCGTCTTGGTTTTGATCAAATCGTCAGTCTGCTGCTGTTTCACAGGGCTGACTTGTTCAGGGCACTCTGCAATGCCTCTGAATGCAAAGCTAAAGCATACAGTTATTGTTTAATAAAAATAATAATGATGACCAGCAAAACAAGAGTTCTCTGTGCCTGTCTGCAGAAATAATGGCGGCGTTCCTTGCAAAGCTCCACTGGGTCTTACGCGGGGCAGACCACGGATGGAAGCGCACCTATTTGTCTTCCTGAGGGTTTGAGGTCTTTCAAGATCACATTCAGACCAGAGGTGACACTCGAGGGATGACACATCCCATGAAGTGATGTATCGGGTACAGACTGGCATGCCCACAAACACCCACTCATGTTTCAGGGAGTCTCTCTGGAGCATCCACCGAGGCGTGGCCTGGTACGACACCAGCACTTAGGTCTGCAAAATGTCTTTGGGTCTCAGCCCATGCAGCTCTTCTACTGTGAGAAACAGCATCCAGTTTTCAGAGGAATAGATTAAGTATCATTTAGATTATAATAATTATTATTTTTTTGATCACAAAATCAAAGCAATTTAAGAATAAAAACTAAGCTTGTTATGTGAGGATTTGATCTCTTCACATCTCACAGCACCTATCACCAGCCATCACCATTCAGTTTTTCCCTGTTGCAGCAGCCCCTCCAGTACACACCTTCCAAAAGAGGACCTGGTCCATCAGACAGCATGTTATGTTTTCTGTTTTGTGCTCTGGCTTTTTGGCCAAGCTGTGTTTAAAACCAGTGCCAAAAGTACCATCATTTAAATAACATAAACAAGTGACGACGCAGTATGTTAAGGGTAATTAGTTATTTAAAAAAAACATGTTTGCTGTCAATTGGCTTGCAGTGGCTTTACTGCCAATTGGCATCTTTTCTGGTTACCTAAATACAGAAGTCAGCTGGGTGGCACGTTCTCCTCCTGACCCTGCTTGGCAGCCTTCTACCACGTACTGTACAATGTCTGTGGATAATTTTTTAACTGTAAAAGAAAAATTCACAAGAGTCACACCGAGCTCTTGAATTGACCATCTGGAGAATGTCTTTCATGAAGATGAGAATTTTCAAATTAGAAAAAAAATAAATAATGTTTTCTTTTACTTTGATGCAAGGGAAATGACTGTGAGAGCAGTTAGACTGGCTAGAAAGAGCAGACCACATCACAGATTTATGCAAAAGTCTTGTTTTCGCCACCATTATCCTCTAAAGATACAGATTTCTAAGTACACTGTGGTCTCTTTAAGTCAAAGCAGAGACACGCACTTAGTGGGAATGGAGATTTTATTGAAATTTAAGTTCTGTTTGTGTTTGTCAGCCATTTCTATGTGGATTAAAGAAAAGCAGTCATGGCATTACAGCCTGCGCAAAGCTGTATGGATCTACTCCTTACTTTCATTCTGGTTTTATGGGGGAAAAAATCCCCAAAACTCATTCTACTCCCCAGCACGTTGCGGAGTGCTTCCAGCTTTGGGCAGGTATGGCTATGATGGCAGAAGGGGGAAGGAAGATGTGCGATGATTTATCTAATCTTCTAGGCATATCTTATCCTGGAATCTTTCTGATTCTGATCTATAAAAGTACTTTATCAGGCAGAATTCCCAGGGGAAGCCAGAGGTGAATCCCCATTTTGCTTAATGCCCCTTGCTGGCAGCAAGAAGTGGCTATGTTGAGCTCGCGCACCCGTGCGCATTCACTGCACAACCATGGGGCGAACTGAGTGCTGCATTTCTTTAGGAAGCTAAAAATAAAGAAGTCTCACTACCAAACAGAGCATGCTAAAAGGAGAAAGAAGGCTCAAAGATGCCTTCAGAGAGCAACCACGCTACTTTTAACCCACTTATAACACCTCTATGGGGAGAACCTACGCTACTCTTCTTTGGGCTCAAACCTTTAGGTGCAGGAAAACTTCCACAGTTATCGAGCCTGGGAGAAAGGACATGGGAGGGATGGGGAGAAAGAAAATGCTCTTCAGAGTCCTGATCAGTAGGTCATTAGACAGCAAACTGAGACAGGACTTCTCTGTCTCTTGGGACAGGAGTTCCAAACCAGTTAACAAAAAAAGAAAGCTTGTCCTGTTTATATGGCCAAACTACCTCATCCACCTCATCTAAGAGTTAAATTCTGGAATGATATATCTCAGTGGTACAAATACCTTACACGTGAGCACAAAGGGACTGAAAGCAAAGGAGCAGCTCACCTTGCAGCTCATTAACCAGCACCAAGCACTTCAGCACGTCTGGGAGAACTAAGTCAATGTCACATAGTTCCGTGCTCTGGGTTCTCTGAAGTACTTCAAGAAGGAAAGCAAGAACTGAGGCTAGGCGAGGAGGTGGAGCGTGACCTTTGAACTGCATGTAGTTTTCACTGGGGAGAGAAAGAAAACCAAAACAGAGTCTGTAATTTGGTTTTTTTCCATTCAATGCAAGCATCACACACCTTAAAATAACTCTCCAGTGCTGTTTCAGCCAGAGGCCTATAACAAAGATTGCTATCTTTATCAGGGCTCAACTAATGGCTTCTATTTGTCTTAGTCTTAGGAAAGACTCCCAATTTATCAGAGGACAGTGATGCCTCCTGACTCTTGTGTTGAGAGGGAAGTGAGAAATCACAGCTACACCTATAATTATAGTTAGAAATCCAAGCATGACTATAAAAGTTAAAAATAACAAAGGCAGTTTTGTAAAATGACTGAATAAAGGGAGGAGTCAAGATTCCAAGACCCTAAACCAACATCCAAAATACAACTGTTCAACTACTTTATCTGGCTTCATGTGCTTTGTCCACCCACAATCCAACCTGTGGTACCAGCTCTACTGTTACACCGGTGCAGTTTTTGTCAGCATTATGTTGTAAGGGGGCAGCCAGTGTCTGCTGTTGCTCTGTCAAAATTAACCCCATCATCTCCAGTGTAAAACTTGTCATGATGACAAGAAGTGACCTGTCAGTTTGCAACAAAAGCAGCTCATGACATCACACACACTGGGCATTCAAATTTGAAGGGCTTGGTTTGTTATTTTTCCCAAAAGGGGATACAAGAATCGGAACTACTGTTGGTTTGGCATTTCAAACTACTGAAACCTAAAGACAGTAAGTTTAAATTGAAGCATTCAGGAGAGAAGAGTGCAGATAAGAAGAACACAGCATTTACTCATCAGTTTTCAGGAGCAGTCCCAGCACCCTCAGACTCAGTTTTTAGCTATGTGATATTAGGTACATTGGTTACCCAGACCAGGCACGCATGCTTACTCAGCAATGCATCGATTCAAAACCACTACCTGTGTTATAAAACATACTAAAGTATGCTTCTACAACCTGACTTCCAGAGACCCAAACCTTTCACTGCACAGCTGTAAAGCACTTGTATAACTTGGCAAATTAAAGTTGTAACACTTCTATGTTTTTGTGTCACGTGCTTTAGTATCAGCAGTGTTGAAATCTTCTCTGCCATTAATTACTATGAAAATTTCACACCATGTTTTTTTGTTGGGGGTGTCCTCTTCCACTAAAACAGTACTCTGACCCAGATAACACACCCCTGTTCATGCAGTTCCATTGCCTCTGTGCAGCACCAAGAAATTCACTGCCTTTCACAGGGCAAAATGATGCTATTTGTACAGCGAACTCCGTACAGGTAACTTTGGTAAGATGATGAAGTTTGAGTATTAAGAAGTTAAAAACATGTCAGAGCTGAAGATTACGGAATCTTGATTCACTCCCTTGATATGTGACAATACAGGCTTTACTTACAGGATTGCCTATCATATTTACCTAAGATCACCACTAAAATTCTCTTTATCAACATGTAACACAGAAAAATGCAATTTCCTTGAATATAAGCAACCCCCTTATATATGAGGGGGTTTGATCCCTCCCCCACCAGAGACAAAAGGTACAGACTGTTCCCCGTTCTGCAGTTCATAAAGTGGAATACAGGCTTTCAGCAGCAGTGACCCAGCAGCTCTAGCTGCTGCTGCCACTGTGCGAGTAGTGACAGCACAGTGAAGACGCATTGCCTCCTTGCCTTTGCAGCTTCCTCCTCCCACCCACTACATTTCCATCTCCCCAGGTAGATGGGACACTCACATGCACCCTGATGCTTCCAGAACAGCAGGGGCCTCCCAAACACAGGTAACTGTGGCTACTGTAAGCACCACAACTCAGTGACCCTAAATACATGTGTGATGATGTGTACCAGAGTGCAATTTCTCTAGAGAAACTCTTGCTCTCTGTATGGCCTCACGTGGTACTTCTCCTTTTCTTATTATCCTCAGTGGCTCACTAGGCTTCTGATCGTCCTAGTTCTGCTCTCCTGATGTACACGCTCCCTGCCCAGCAGCTTGTAGGCGCTCCCCGCTGCCAAACTCTCCATTAACTGAGAGGAACACGGTGGCCTCCCCTTTCTCATTAGCCACCCGTGAAATCTGAGCAATGTTTGGGGTTTTTTTAACTTCACCAGTCCTTACTGTATGACGTGCAGAGTGGTCTTCCGGAGGCGGAGCATCTGGGGTGCAGTAATGGAGCTGCACAAGGCAGTCAGCACAGGATGCTGTCCGGCTCCAGGTGCGGTCGGAGAAGAAGGGAGAAATCGTCCAAAATACTGTCGAATAATGCTCCCAAGCAGTTGATTTAGATAGGCACCCTGTGTTTGGGACTGACAACATATAAAGGACAGGCCCTGCAGAAGAAAGTTTTTAAAAGTGAGAAATGGAGTAAAACTTTAACAATACTGTGGAATAAATCTTTGACAACGGTAGGCTACACACGCTCACAGCACGCTGCGTAAACTGCTGTGCACAGGGTAACCACTGCGTGACACACTGTCCTGGTTTCAGTCAGGATAGAGTTAACTTCATTTGTAGCAGCTGATGGAATGCTGTGTTTGGGAGTTAAAATGAAAGCAGTGCTGATAACACCCTGATGTTCTTAGTTGCAGTCAGACAGTCAAGGACTTTCTCAGCTTCTTCGTATTTCTCTATTCATGAGAAAGGAGGGGCGAAGCCAGGACAGGTGACCCAGATGGGCCAAAGAGAGTATTCCATGCCAATTACGTCCTGCCCAGGATAACGGGGGGCTGAGGGGAGGAAGAAGAGGGGCGGTGGCGGGACGCGTGCTTCTTGGGGGGACGGTCGGGTTCCGGGACAGCTCTGGGTGGTACGGCCTGAGTTGTGTGGTTCGGGGAGAAACTGCATTGGGTATCAATAGTTTCATATTCTTTTGCTCTAAAGTCCTGTTAGCATTGTTATATTTTATCTTTCTGTTCTCTTAGTAAACTATCCTTATCCCAACCCACGGGCCTCTTAGTGTCTTGGTTTTGGAGTTATTTGCCCCTTCCTTTTCCCTTCCCTTGTTTCCCCCTTTTTTCCCTCTTCCCCTGCTCTTTTACTTTAAGGAGAAGGCAGCTGCGTGGATCTCGGCCCACAGCCGGGGTGAAACCATGACACACACAAGCACCAGTAATTTGCTGCAGACCTGATGGTGTGCAAATCAAGACAGAGTGAGGGCAAGGTTTGCAAAGGGGAGAAGAACCTTGTACTAGACTCTATTATACTGGAAGGTTAAGTTTTGGGACACAGAAGCTCCTCTTCAAATTTGAAATAAAACCGTGGCTTTTCAGACCTGAGGAAGTGTCTGTGCCCAAGACATCCTCATTTCTTTTTCAACTCCTTACATGGTCTAACAAAGTATATTAGTCAGGTAATGAATTATGAAAGGAGGGAGAGAATTCCTCATCAGTTTGTAAAGCACTCAGAGACTTTTGAATGAACAGTATTGCAGAAAAATAAGCACTTAGAATCGTGGTCTGGCAAGAAAAATCCTGCTCATTAGGGTAAATTAGACATAATTTATAAGGGTTTGGTGGGGGTTTTTGGTTGGTGGGTTTTTTTTCTTTTAGGTTTTTTTTTTTAAAAATCTGTTTAAGATAAGGCTAAAACTGCTGTGATTTATCCAATATATGAGAAAAATCTATAATGAAAGACTCTGCCCAGAAAGTGCCTCTCTGAACACTACCCACAATTGCACGGTACATCTCTGGAAAACAGTCTCCCTGGTATGAGATGCTGTGAGAAAAAGTTAAAGGGTTTCCTTCCCTCTCCTTTGATTACTGAAATGGAGAAGAAAAAAAATCACTAAGAAAAAAAAATAAGTAAAGCCCACTGATCTCCTACTACAAGTGCCACAGCAGCACAAACGTAAACCTCTCAAATTCAGTTTTGTCCAACAAGAATCATGGCATAAAAGACGTTCAAGCACAGAGTTCCCTAGACATCAGTTTCAGCAGCGCTCAAAACTTCCACTAGCACTGCTGTCTGGACTCTGGTTTTGGCAGGAGGAGTATCTGCCCAACCAAGTCCTGACGGTTGCTGAGGTGAGCTCATGCCCCTGATACACAAAGAGTTCAAGACACGCTGCTTTTCTTCCCCAGCTACTGACAAAGAGTATTTCAGTTGCCTTCTACACAGGAGGCTCTCCCCACCAGTATTTTCATCTCTACCTGTCTGTGTGAACGTGACAGAACAATTATTTCAGACAAAAACTCAGGAGGAGGCGCAGCTGAGGGTTGTCTTGGTACCTTCTTGAAACAGGGGCTTCCTACTTTTGGCTACATGGAAAACAAATACAGGAAACCTGGGATGTCAAGATACAGGGTGCTTCAGGACCTGCCTGAAGACTTGCTGTCAGTGGCCCTCTTGAACACTGGTACGTTCACTTCGAGTTTAACTCCACAGACTGCTAAAAGCTCCTTGGTAATCTGGTAAATCCCCATGATAAAACCCATACCTCCTGAGCTGGGGCTCTGAGGAAGAGTGCAGAGTCTCTCCTCCTCTTCTGTATAGACAGCAAAAGTTTTGTAGGAAAAAGCAACTGCTGCTCTATCAGAATTCTTAAAAACCACTGTTGGCATGTGGCAGGCTCAGAGATAGTGCCGGCAGACGACAGATTATTTAGTATATAAGATTGAGAGTTTGGTATTTTCAGTAAGATGCTGCAGCAGAAGAGTTGCCTGTGCCTTCTGTAGTACAGCTCTTACAAAAAGAGAGAAAATATTCCATAATCCCCAAATCAGAGCTGTCACTCTTAAGACTGTTTTAACACTATTAAAAAAACCAACACCCAACCATACAACTAGGTGAGAAATATAATGATCCCTCTGGTAAAAGGGATACAAATAACACCCCAACCTTACAGAGGACACCTGTAGGAGTACCTGAAGAACCTAACATCTGTGAAGAACTAGCAATGGTAGTTACTACAATGAGACAGTTCTTCAAATTGAGGATCAACAAATGCTACTACGCAGAGTCAAGAAGGGAAGGAAGGAATCAGTTGTTATGAAATACTAAGTTGCCGTTAAGAAATGATCCTAATGATACTTAATAGGTGTGATAAAAAGCAAGAAATATTAGAATTTAGACATCTGAGGGAACACTGGCTAACTTCTGCCGTTCTTCTAATAGTGTAATTTGAAGTCGGATCCACCAGCCTAACCTGATCCTTCATACAAGCATTTTCATTCTCTGAGTTGCAGTAAATGTCCTAATTTTTTGAGGAGTGGGAGGGGGAAGAGATGTAATCTGAAAAAGGAGGAAAGGATCAAATATTTTAAAAAAAATATAATCCATCACCCTGTCAGGAGCATTACTGAAAGATACTAGAGAGGGGAAAAAAGGACATATGTTAAGTAGTGCTTTGTTTTTCTTCAGTTATCTGATAAGGATAGAGCAAGCTCTTGAAACCCAGTTAGGAGAGCTGTTGAGAAGCATTTAGAAACACAGGAAATGCCTTTTTTCTGAAACTTAAATGTTTTCTCTAGAAAGGATTCTAGGTTCCTTTTTGGTGGGTGAAGCAGAGATGGTGCCTTTCAAGAAGGGAGCAATTTTAAAACTAGGTAGCAATACCAAAATTTTCTTCTTTCAATAGGGAGGATCCTCATAGTTTTCCCTAATGAAAGTTACAGAATTAGCAACAATGGCTTCCAAGATACAGAAAAAGACCCCCAAACAATAACCCCTTCTATTCCACTTAGCAGAAAAATCCCTGAATCAGTCCTTACATGGAAAGGGCATCAAAGCTCTGCAGGGAGGTATCATCACACCTTTGACCATGAGACTTCTCTACTGTTCCCCAAAAGCTTCCAGAGAAGAACTTGGATTTCTCTTTCAGACATGCAGGCCCACTGACTTTACCTCAACATTGTGTTCTTTATTGTGGACCCTTTTTTCCCCCCTATGTAAGTGTGGGGAGCCACAGACCTGCACAAGGTCTGACAGCGCCGTACCCCAGTGGCACAAAGGATAAACCACCATCCCAGCACAGCAGGTGCAAATCCTGCAGTATGGCAAATGGCAAAATATCCTGTGACACCTTAGGCCAAGGGTGACATTACAAGGAAATCACACAGAACTTTCTTCTTTTATATCCTAGAAAAGACAAACATGCTACTGGACTGTAATTCTGGACCAGAGATCTGAAATCAACCACATCAGACCCCTAGGACAACCCCTCCGAAGCAGATGGACTTTAAAGGGTTGACAGAGCCACTCTGTTTTTCTTAACTATGTTCTTCAGCCAGCTTCTGAGGCCAGAAAAAACCCAGGCAAAAACCAAAGACATTTTTGGAGGAGCTAGGGCCATGGCAACATCTGCTGATGCGGATTCCCGTGCACGTATACTGCAGGAACCTTTCGTGGCCAGAGCTGCCTCTTTATTCTGATTTATCCATATATCTGTAAATCACCTGTGGAGAGCGAAGAACCGATTAGTATGGATTCCTGGAACTACTCAGAGCAGAAACGCCAGGCTACCTAATGATGACTTACAATATCAGTCCTGCTGTTGGAATAAATCTGCTGTTCACCAATTAATGTTGTACATTTCCTATTAAACACATACTATAATTCACAAAGTGTATTAATAAGCTTGCTCCAATACCGGACTGCAGAGGTGGCTCAAGGGAGGGCTTTTAAGGTCTGATCTCTGGCAAACGCTGAGCCTGCACAGGCCCATTAAAATCACTGGGAAATCCATGTGCCAAGCATTGCTCAGAATTAAGCTCTTTCCCCACTCTCTCGTATTTTAGATAGAAATCAACCATCGTTGGTGTTTGGACATGAGTGATGCTGAGAAATCACTTCTCCCATTGTTCTGTATATAATGCTCATTCCACACAGCCACGCTGTACTCTGCAAGACCCAGAGAAGAAATACCAGTTTGAATGCTGTCTGTACACCGCTTCACTCCCTCCCTGCATCACTGGTATGATGTGTACCAAAATTCCTCCAAGGAATCCATCCAAAAGCAACCCCAACCGCTGTCCAAACTTCCAGGGGGAGCTTCAGCAACTCATTATCACGCAAATCAACTCTCAACTTCTTTTTACAATGGCAAAATATCTAATGTTAGATTTCACATGCCTCACTGTCTCGTAATTAAGAACAGTTCCACAGAATTATAAGATGGCTGTTTGTCCCTGTTCCTCACGCTTCACTTTGGGAAGTCCATCGTTCAAACAACTCTGAAGACAATTTTTGCATGATATCCCAACAAAACCTTTCTTTAGGTCATCAAGTATTACCAAGACAGATGATGCACAGTGAAAGGAATAATAACCAGAGAGTAACCCTTTAGGCAAGGGAAAAAACTGCTAGTTTTAAAGTTGCTAGAGCCGAGATATTTTGAAGAATCAGTGACTGAGTTGGAAGGAAACTTCTAGGTAAGTTCAATGTATAGTGGAGAACAGATCAGTTGCCCAGTAACTGTCAAAAGGTACAGCTGTATAGCCCAAATTTTTATATACATATGCAGTGAACAGAAACATAATGTGGAAATACGAAGTTGCAGTGAAAGAAACATGCTGTCTAGTCTTTTAATCCACAGTTATTTGTGTCTGTGCAAGATTGCACAAAATCTGTAATTTTCATCTATTAAAAACAAACCTGTCATTTTGAGGGGGAGGGGTGTTGGTGGTGAGGGAGGGTGGGATTCAGTCATCAGTTTGGATGAGTTGCGAACTATGCTTTGGGGCGAGAAGAAGGAGCTTTGTATGGTGCCCCAAGAGATGAAAACTTGGTCTCCACCATCTGAGGGTGATGAACATGGGTGATGTCACCTCTTCACACAGCACAGTGACGACAACACTGATCTTGTTTTCAGGCCTGATGCCCGAGTCATGAGGCCAGCTGCATTACCATTACTTAGGGTGTTTGAGAGTTGGTGGAATCTTTGCCTACCAAATTCAGAAATTCCATAGGATTTCATAGGATCGACGCAGCAATACGTTTGCAACATCACCTGCTACCAAGAGTGATTTCAAATCCTCTTGAAAATCCAAATAAAAGGATCAAATAAACCACATGAAGTTAGTTGTTAACAGCTCTAGTGAGTTTTCTGAGATCTAAGAAAGGGGGTTTTTTTGGACAAAAGAGGGGGAGCCCACACTGAAGGACTTGACAAAGGAGAATTCAAAACAAAAGAAGATTGAGATCGAGCCCAGAACTTTGCAGGAAACTGGAAAAAAGAAAAAAAAAAAAAAAGACTTGAAAAGACCTCTGAGAAGAAATTGCTACTCAAGGGCTTTTATGCTTTGACTATGAATAAAGAATTTGCATGTATAAGAAGATTCTGGCATGGTCTCCAAATTCCTGTTTCTTTATTTTCATGTAACTGCCAAAGGATTAAGTTGTAAGCTACCTTATTAAAGGGACAGATCTGTGAAACAATATTTGTCGCATATTAAGGTGAATTAAGGCTCCTGCACTAAAATACCTCTGCTCCACCTCCTGGAATGGTTACCAGACATAGGGCAGCCCCTCACGGAGAGCCTGACATCTCACCAGCACCTTAGGTAGTCAAGGTGTGGTTATTGCCAGAAAATGACGTTTGTCTGTCTATCCTACCACCATGTTTACATGCTTTCTTCCGGCACATGCTGTTTTATCACTTTTCTAGTATGCCCATTTGGGGATTTGTTGTTTGGTTTTGGTTTTGTTTCTTTTGTAGGGCTAGTTACCAGTTGAATCAACCCACCAATCTTCCCACATTCACTGAAACATTAAAGCAAATTAAATGGGAATGCATGTGGTGTAAAAAGGAATGAATTTAGCCATAAGCCAACTGTGCAATGGAAACCTGAGAAGTCAGACAGTGCCTAGAATCCATTCGATCTCAAAGGAGCTCAGATGCTGTCTTAGGAGAATTTATTTTTTTTAACTGATACTGAAGTATTTTCATTCTGAGTTGATCTTAAATTGGGATTTTTCCACTTCCCCAAATAACAGGGAAGAAAGTGTTTTGAGACAAACGAAGCTGTTTGAAGCACTTAAAAATGCTGGAACTTTGTAAATACAAACAATTAATAACATGTAGTTGTTCCATATTGAAATAGGAAACTTGACTCTCTTCTTCATCTTGTTTCCCCAGAAGAGAAACTGTGAAATGAAAGAACTACTGGTTTTCTAGAAGCAGCATTTGTCTAAAATAAACTATTTGTTCAGTAAGATCATCTGGCTTTGCTGGAGAGCACGTGGACTACACAGCAGAGTGCTGAAGAGTGGGACAGTGAGGTCAGGAAGGCAGAGACTGACAAAGAGAACAGGAAACACTTGGAGTTCAAAACCAACTTGAGTGGCTTCATCTTAAAGCTACATCCGTATGCGCAGGCTACAGAGAAGCAGTGCTCTCAGACTAAAATACTAAATTAGCAAGCAGACAGTCACACTCTGTGTAATATCAGTGTCCAGATGGTCCTACAAGTATATAGCTTCTGAAAATACCTACAAAGCAGCAAAGCATGTCATATTCTGCACACCATTATATAACAGCATTCATGTCTGTACAACACGCCATCCATCGCCATGCAGCTTCTGAAAGACAGAACAAATCTGAGGGATGCTCACAATGGCACCACTGTGCTGGTTCTCAACACAAGGCTGTAATCAGTTAAGTCTGCAATTAAAATTGAAGACTAAGAGGGAAGGGAAAAAAGCAAGCAAAAAAGACCCAGGGGTTTACAAGGAAAACCATGTCAACTTACTTATTAAAAAAAAATTTAAAAATCCTTTTGTGTTCCTCCCCTGTGGGAATTAGTTTCTTTCTACAGCATCACCAAGCCTGACAGAGTTTCAAGAGTAATAGGTAAGCTGAGGTAAGAATAGGAGGAATAATGGGCAAGAAGTCACGTAAGTGTAAGCAGCAGGAATTTGATTCAGCAAAAAACATTTTCAAACTATTAAGATAAAAGTGTCATTGGATGCAGAGGATCGTCTTCTGTTCTAAGAGCAGTGGGGAAAAGATAAATGTAGCTCATCTTTAATTATCTACAGTTAGCTAAGTAAAGGATGATTTAAAACATTTGTTTGCTCTCCTCTCAACAAGAATCCTGGTACACATTGTGCTTATTTGATCCCACAATTTCAGAAACCTCTCCCATCAGAGACCAGTGTAAGCAGCAGTTTGGCTAACAGCTTCACTGTATACAGCAATCAGACCAGCAGCTCTGGAGCACAGCATAGCTGCACACGATGAGAGGAAAGCCAAGGGGGAGGGTGGCTTTCCTTCCACTTCTATGAAGAAAAAACCCACCACAAACCCCTCTTGCTCTTTTAAATTCAGTCAACACTTGTTTTGCTTAGGGAAAAAGAAAACATCCTCTGCAATATGATTTTTTTCTGAAGATAGGTTTGTCTGCTGATTGAGTTCAGATACTTACCTGAAGGTAAAGATGCAGGCTTTCCTGAATGGCAGACAGCAAAGCCACGGGCAGCTCTTTGTCCTGCTGGAGCACAGAGTGTGGCAGCAGCAAGCAATCCACGATGCGGAACAGGAGTTGCTGTGCTTTGGAAGTAGCCAGTATTGGTGCCCAGAACTTTACAAGGCATCCTGTTGGAAAAAAATAATTAAAAAAAAAAAAAAAAGCAAAAAAGAAATCTCAAAGCAATTTACAGTTGGGGAAAAAAAATAATTACATAATCCAAGACTAGCAACAGCAATTGAAATGTCTCACACCCATGTGCTCACTTCCATGGTATCCCATTAGAAAAAGCCCAGGAAAGACTACTCAAAGTCCATTTACATTTCCACAAATGAAAGGATTAAATGGATTCAATACATTACAAGTTGACAGGGAAGTGGGGCTGCTTTAGGAAAGGTATAGCAACACTAAAGGAAAGGCAATTTCTAACATCCCTGCAGGACAAATATCAAGCTCGACACATAACACTACTGGAATGAGCACACGTGCACTTAAACGTCATCACATGTGAGAGAGACACTGCCTTTGCCTTCCATTCCCATTTGTCTAACACCACTCAAGGCAACTGCTAACACAGTGATTCAGTACCTTTCAAACTGTATTTAATGCGTCTAATTTGGCAGATTAAAAAGAATGAGGGGCAGCCAACTCCATTAAACTAGCATGGTCACTCCAGATCTTTGTGGTCTCTCAGTCCTCAAAATGAGAGCCTCAGAGAGCATCCTTGTTTTCAATACCTTTTCACAGCACTAGTGCAGCTTGGAGACAGCTGTTAAGATTTTTTTGCTTTTGAGTTGCAACACCCCCCCAAAATGGTAAAAGGTGATGATGTGTAACTGCCCTGACCTTGAGAAACATCCCTATAGCAGGTGAGGTGCCATTTTTCGTATGAAAATACATCTATAGTCAAAACACACATTTGTGTGTTAATGCTCAAAACACAGATTCAATAAAAGAAGATTCCTATGTAGTAGGTTCCCACAGACTCTAAGTTCATATTCAATTAGAAGCAAGAAGTTTGCTGGGTTAAAAATAACAGGAATTTTCCAAGAAAAATAAAGAAAGATCAAAAGTAGGCTGTTACAAGATATTATTAATCTATAAAAGTCATCCATTACCATCTCTACAAGCAACACAAAACAACATTAATCTTGTGGAGTGAAAGAAAACACAATGATCAATCATAGAGAAAGGGAACAGTCACTTAACAATACTTCTAATAACGTTGTCTGAGCTTCCCGTTTTGAAAGAAACGTGTTCATTCCAGCTAAAAGTACTCCTTCTGTTATCGCTGCTGTGATGTATGGGACAGGAGAAGACACAATCTGACCACAGGCGTGAGGTGTTTAGATGTGGTAAGTTCTGTGCTTTGTCCATATAATTTAACAAGCCCACAGAATGTGAAGAAGTGATGGAAATACACATAGATATCTTTTTTTTTGTTTCTTTTAAACGTTTTTAATGTTTTCTTAACTAAAGGGAAAGGACAGTTTCTTGCATACGACAGCCTGACTGGAGATTAATCATTTCCCACCGCAAGGAACTTAAAGGAAAATACCAATTTAAAATTACTTTACAAGGCTCCAACCCAGCATCTGGACACCTAACACCATTTAATGTGGCACGTGTCTCATATGAACATACGCAGATCTTGCAATAGAAAAATTAAGTCTTTTACAATAGTAAAATTAAATAGCAAATTAAGTCTTTTACAAATCTCAAGCTCTGTTACATTAGTCACTTTTTCAGTGAGGGTGACAGAGCCCTGGGACAGGCTGCCCAGGGGGGTTGTGGAGTTTCCTTCTCTGGAGATATTCAAGACCCATCTGGATGCCTACCTGTGTGACCTGTCCTAGGGAGCTGCTTTGGCAGGGGGGTTGGACCTGATGATCTCTTGAGGTCCCTTCCAACCCCTATGATTCTGTGATTAGATGCACCTTTTGACAGTCACACTTTTCTCTATATTGCTTACAGTCACGACGTGTGCATGCCAACCATCACCCCTGTCTTTAAGGCGCGTAAGGCTTACTCTGTTTTTAAAGGTAAGTGGGTCAGACTGGCACATTCATTCATAATAAATAAAACAGTAGCTCCATGCTTTGCTGAACAGATACTACAATTGAAGCTTTAATCAAGCACAGAGTGTATGTAAGAGGAGCAGCTCTAAAAGAAAGCTACATTCCTAAGCCAACCTGCCCACTATCGTAACTCCAGTAAATGTGACACAGCATGTTGCAGCACTGCTTCGCTGCCTTGTCACTGCTTCTGGTTGTGTTTCAGTAAAACAGGTTGTTTTCACGGTGTCCAAAGACATGAAAATATCTAACTTTCAAAAACAATGATTTGCAGGGGTAATAACAACAACAACAAAAAAAATCCCCACCAAAACCACAAGGAGGTTATGGTCAGGATAAAAAATCAAAGAAAAATCAGTGGAAGAGAGTTAAATATCTAACTAACATCTTGGTAACTTTGCTTTTTTAAACCATTAAGGTGAACAGCAGAGAGGAAAAAAAGCCTTAAAAAAAGTAATGACATTTTACTGATTATTTCCTAAGAGAAAAGAGGTTGCAAAATACTTACCTATGATCCAATACGTCAGCTGCAGTCCTTCTGGAGGTCCTTTTACCTTCAGATAAGGTTTTACATATTTTAATACATCACCTAAATACTCCAGGGCCTTTGCTACCATGGCAGATTTCTCAGGCAGCGTGTGAAGGCCGCTGTATGTTCTACCTACAGCCTGAGAAAACAGAAATAAATATAACTAAACTTACTGAGTCTCTTAGGATGTCTGTGTAGTTTCTTTCTGTACACCAAACAAAATCTCCACGCATAATTCCTTTTCCCTAAAATCGTCCTCTGACGCTGACACAGAGAGGTACGGTACCTTAATGAACTGGACAAGAGCATTTTTGGGATCTTGTTTGAAAGCCGACTCTTCAACATGAGCGTTTGAAAGAATGTTTTCTACTTCTGAGAGTTTAAAAACCAGTCTTGTCATTTCAGTCAGCTGATCCTTATAGGCTTTTGCTGTTTGTAACAAGAGAGTAGAGCAGTAAATATAGTATGCAGTTATTATTTTCAATTTACTTTAGTTCCAAAATCATAAAACGAAACAGGATTTTAAAATGTCTAAAATACCAGGATTCTGCAACTCACTGCACCTCCCTAGACAAAGAACTGGTGTCTGAACTAGTTATGTTTCTGATACAAATAGAGGAGAATGAAGAGTATTCAGGAGGGATAACCAAATCTTTATTTTCCTGGTGGCTTTCTTCAAAATCCTCAAAGTGTGTATGAAAAATAAGGAAAATGTGTTCTACAAATAAATAGAACTGCAGTGTTTTACTGAAGAAGTTAGGAAGTATTGCTCTAAGAAAGCAAAAGTATAAAAAATGGGAAGAATTACTTGTAACTGGATTCCCCCCCACCCCCCCGCTTTTTTTTTTTCCCCCTTCCTCTTTTAGGGCATTCACAGCATGATTTCTGACTATTTACTTCAGGTTTTCACTTTTTTCAGAGCACTTTCTCCATGGGGGAAAAATAGCTTGTCTCCTTGGGAGCAAGTTTTTGTTCTTTGCTTCCAAGGAAACAAGCTCTTTTATCTTTGTTTGTGATAAATTTGTCATATGCAGAGCAGGCAAACTATCAATAAATAGCACAAGCAGCGTAAAGAAACACATTTGGTAATTAGGTAAAAGTAGAATACAAACAAAAATACATTTTGTAATTAGCTGAAAATGTTTGCCAGTTTTGCAATATAGAATCGTTACTGCAAACATTAGGGAAATGTGAACACTTACCAACTGTTCGCTCAGCATCTGTCTTGGCCAGGATACCAGGCGGTTGATCTATGAACATTTGCAAAATGCATCGAAACCAAGAGCGTACTGTCAAAGCTTCATAGGATGTGTACCCCATACCAGAAAAAGCTTCACACAGCGCACTGTATAGGTGGAAGAGGAAGAAAAAGGTAGGGAGATCAAACGGAAGCGTGCGGCAAGGCGGCAGCGGCATCCCTCGTTCAGCTGTAGGCATATAGGAACAGTGCACAGGAAGGAGCACAAATAAAGTGACAGAAAGGCCAACTGCCATGGCTTTGGTGTGCTCTACAGAATCTGCTCACAGTATCCCAGTGCCTAAGCACAGAGAGCATGATAAATTCGGTAATGCTACCCATAGTAAAATAAAAGTATATATACACATATACATATGCTTTCTCTATGTAAAACTGCTTAAGCTGCCCCAGCCTTTCCAATAAAGTTAGCTCCGGTGCCCCACACTCCTCTGAAGTCTGCTTAGTCCTAGTGATACAGAAGATGGAGAGGAGAAGGTCTGCAGTAGCAAATAAAGACATGTCATGTTAGAAACAGATCAAAAGGAGAAACATAAAAAGGCAGCTTGGAGATGAGAAAGGAAACCGCTCTACTTGGCGTATGCTTACAGACGTATGCATTTATGTATGTATACACACGCAAGGATATACATTCCCCTGCACAGCAAACGTGCTGTATATATACTTTCAATCCAACCATCACAACTGTTCCACCAGCCAGGTGTCAGGCTGGTGTCAACGGCACCATCAACGCTCAATGCACAACCCCTCTACTCTACTGCTGAGTGTTCCCCAAGCTGTACCTGCCTTACCACCGTGAGTAGCTACTGTAGCCACCTTTTCCCAAGCATCTCAGCCTGCATCATTTATTCTGCAGAAACCCCTTGCTGACGGACAGCGGGTCTGTTCTGCACCCTGTTTGCAATTCCTATCAGATGAGCTCCTTGTGCGCTTCAGGTCAGTGAAATTTCTTGAAAATAGTTACACCTTTTTATTTGAGAGATTTCCTCCCTGGTCAGTCCTAGGTGCTTTGACTTTAATGAAAAATGCTTGTACTCTATTCTTGATATATGTACATATAAATCTACTTATTTTCTCCTGAATTTTTACTCATGCTTGCAACAGAAAGTCAACACAGGTCCAGACAGAAACCAAACTGGATCCTGTTTCTCACTGAACAACATTAATAGAGCTTTTTTTCCTGTTTCATTTCATTAAAACCAACAACAACTGTATATTTTGTCTGAACATCCCTGCTGATTGACAAAATAAATAACGAGACCAAATGCAAGCAAATAAAACATTAAAAAAAAAAAAAAAAAGAATTAAATTCCATTACCAAAAGGGATAAACCCAGAATGTTTATGGACTTAATACTCTTTGCAGTAATATATAAACATCAGAAAAGTCCCAACCTTACATAACCTTGGTGTACACAGCTAGTCTACTAGCAAACAACTAGCCAATGACTCAACAAAAACATTTTCTGCTGTAGTGCCACTCTTGCTTCTCTCACGTATTGGTAGGCCACTTTAACATCTTCCTAAAACTGGAGAGGAATATGCTCCTAATCCTTAAGAAAGGAAAGAATGATAAGTACCTGCCAGAAGAACAGCAAGTGGTCCTTTTAAACCACTGAGCTTACACACGTTCCAAGTTTTTTTAAACAGGTTATAATACTAGCAGTATTGTAGCTACACAACATGGATCTGCAGAGAAACTTTTAGGCACTGCTGCAAAAGAAATGCCGCCAAAGCTTGTGCGTGTGTTCCTAAGAGCACAGCTTGTCCATCAGAACCTCTGTGATCGATACTGAAATAACTGATATGCAGAATAAGCCTCAATCTTAAAGAGACCAGGCAGAGCTTGCAGGGTATATAACAGTATCAGCAATGAAGCAATCTCTTTACTTTTTAACTGAGAATGTTTGATGTGAAAATTATCAGAGCGCGGTAACCATGAAGTCTTAAGATCCCAGCACTTAGATACTTTGATAACTTTTGCTCTACAACTGCCTAAGGTAAATAAGTACATGAGTCATGTTACCAAAAAAAATATAATTTGCTGTCTTATTAGCATATCATAAAATGTCAGTGTTTAGAGTATGATACCTCTGTATAATTCTACCAAAAAAAGTCTTATCTTAGGTACTCATCATCCTTGCATAAGGAAATCTTACTGCTCACTGAAAAGGGAATGACATACCTTCTCCTCCTTTCAGATACTTCAGTTTTTACCTCAATGGGCCTTGAAGCAACTGAGAGGGGAAAAACAGACAGTTCTCCTTGAGGGCTGGCAATCCCCTTGCCACTCTGTGGGAGTGCTTTCCATCCCCTGCTGGAAGCAGGGGGAAGATTCAGAAAAGCAGAGTAAGAGTGAGAGAGAACTTATGAGAGATGCACAGAAGGAGTGAGAACATATATGGACACATAAGCAACAAATACCTATCATCACTCCACTATGCAGTCATGCTTTTAACTGCTAGTTCTCTCAATACTGGACCCATGAACCTGACATTTTCAGTTAGTCCAAGGCACAACCTGCAAGAGGGGGGCAAGGCTCTCTCATTCCTTTCTAAGGCAGTATTTGGAAACAAAGGTTTGAATTCCCTCAGAGTGCAAGACCCACTTAACTTGGCTTTTGCAAACTCCTGCGCAAGTGCTCTAACCTCTCCACTAGTGTACACCAGGTAGCTCTCATCAATTCTAACTGTATTCTTTGATTAAATTATGGCAGTGGGGTTGCATGGAGAACTCCGTACTAGCCACGTGTGCATCTCTGCACTTGCTAATACAACTGTGCTCCCAAACACCTGGGAACAGGAATGCTTTGGCCATGTTTCCCAATACAGGAAATGCTACCTCACTCAGCATAGCAATGTGTCTGTGGATACATATATAACAATGTCAGGTGTTTAATGAATATTGCTAATGAATACTTAAGTAACTGCTTTCAATCACTTAAGTCTACTGCAAGAACTGGTAATTAGCCTTAAGCACCTAAATTATACCAAAATTCCAGTTCAGGCATCAAAATATTTTTCTTGATCTCACTAGAAGAGCAGCAAAATTCAAGTTATACATGGACATTTATGCACTGAACTCTTACTTCATTCAACATGTGTTAGGTATCTGCAACTTGGCATGAAACTCACCCTATAAAGATCCTATGAGAGAAATATGGGAAAACAGAGGACCGGATGCTCCTCTCCTGAGTTCCAAACTGATGCACAAGTAACTGAATTCAATGCATTTTAACATCTCCCTACAAGAAGGCCATAGGCACATCATTGCTGATCACACTGAAACAGTCTTTACCACATCCTAATGTACAGAATGATAACGCTTCAGAAACAACACAACACAACAACCGCCGCCACCACCACCCATCTATCTCAAGTTCAGAGGGCTACTGAAAGCAAACGAAATTCCTCAGGTATATAAAACTCTGACTGGACAGAGTCCTGGGCAATGTGCTCTAGCTGACCCTGCTTGCACAGGAGCATCAGACAAGTTAAACTGCCTGATCTCAAGAGTCTCAACCTAAACAACTGTGTGATTCTGTAAAAAGTCAATACTGGCATGCAAAACATAGGAATGTAGTAATTTTTCTAAACCTATTCTTTAACTTAAAGCATCCATTTAGCAGATCTCAGAAACCTGAGCTGCATGAACATTAATATACACCCAGAAAGTGACCCGGGATCGTAAAAAATAAAGTCTTAATGCATGCATTTCCTTGTAATCATTTTCCTTGTACTTTGATACTGCCCAATCCATCCTCCTCAGCTTCCTACAGAAGTTCTTTATGTTGAAGAAGTCAAGACATTTAAACACTGAAGACTTACTATATGGCACCTTCAGTTTTACATGACAATGTCTACCTTGACTTTTTATAAAAGGATTTAAGGTTTGAAGTGCAACTGCTATGAGGAAAAATAAGACCGGTACTTTTAATTTGAAATTATAAAATTCACCAAGTTACATTATTCAAGTTCAAGTGCAGATAGGGCAGGAGGCCTTGCCAAACTGTAACACCAATGTCCCAGTGTAGCGACAATAGAAGGGAGTGCGTAACTATAGCTATGCAAATTAAAAGTAGGTTATGGGTTCAGGCATTTCACTTTGATGCAACACTACTCTTCACACAAGTACTTCTCTGAGGATATTGTCTAGGTCCCTGTTTTCAAAAATCCGTTAGTAACAGCGTTGCTTCCAGTAAGGAAAAAAAAAGTAGTTTGCTATATAAAAAGACAAATAACTTCAAAAATACTTACATATCTTCCTAACAAATTTTCAGTATCTTAAGCTATCTACACATGAAAGCCCAACAATCCAACCCAAATAACACCCATTACCCTTGTGAAAGATCCCAGATGATTTCAAGAAACCTAGAACCTTAACAGATGCGAAGACCCTGGACCATGTTAATGAAACTTCATTCTCTTAACCAGCATTCTCCGCAAGTCTAATGAAGGTACATGCAGTTGCCATTTTTCACCTGTTTTGAATTAGGTGACTTAGGTATCTTGCCACCAGCTGAGGCCACACCATGTCATCCCATCCAAAGAGCTGCATCATTGATAGAACGGGCTGCGGCTGGAGGTCTGATAGGGCTTTGCTGGGTATATCCAACGCTAAGAGAGTAAACCCTGATTTTTAAAGAAAGAAAAACAAGGCATCAGGTCAATGGTTTCTCAGTACAACCCCGTTCCGCTAAAAAGCGCTGAAAATTAATTATGATTAATAGTGTGCAGTCTGGGAGTATCAGAAATCTCAATTAAAACTAGGCAACTAGTCTAATAGCGTTTGTACACTTGTTAAATATAGTCTCTGTCCCAGGGAGTTCGTATGTCAACATGTCACACTAAATGCAGAAGAGTGAAAATGGATCCAAACAGGCACCATTTCAATTACATTAATGAAACCACAGATTATAAACCCTGAAGGCATACCTTTATCACCTATGCAATAAAAAACACGACTTAAAAACTTGCTCTTTTGTCTTCTTGACCTCCTTTTCTTGTCCCATCTACCACTTCTCCCCTTGTACACAGAAGTATTTCTGTGCTTTACGGGGTTCAGTTTTATGTCTTTGCTTAGTTGTTTTTACACACTTCTCACAGTGAAGAACTGTGTTTGGAAAGAATCCACTCAGTAAAAGCTGGTGCATTACTATTTTTAGAATTAACTTTTCATGTATCAGAAGCTACTGTGTAAATAAAGCACAGATATATGAGAGAAGCTTATTCCTGAAAAAAAGGACCTTCATGTAACAGTCGCAGATCTAGAAACTGGGACAGTACTTTGTGCAGTTTTTGTTCATGAAGCAGAACCTTCTGCTCTTTCAGTTAGGTCTATCGTGAAATCACTATCTAACACTTCCAGCATAAAAGATGTAGCAAACGACGAACGCATTCAAACTAGGGAAGAAAATGTAATCTGAAATGCTAAGCAGTTATTAGGCTATCAGAAACAGGAGGCATCAAATGAGTCAGAAAAACTGACCATGGAAGGCAGTGAAATAACGGGGCTCACCAAGTTTCCATATCCTCCAAATCAAATTAAAAATAACCATAATATCAATTTAATAAAATAATGATTTATAAATCTGCATCCATTCAGAAGCTGACTTTGAATTAGACAGGTAAGGCTAGTTTTCAGAAACAGCAATGAAAGTCTTAATTAACGGTGTAGGGACAGACTACCTTAAGCTAGGGAGGACGTCACATTTCCTGACATGCCTTGGAATAAAAAAGGAGGTCATACAGAGTCCCCACTCTGCCTTAGGTGAGGAAGCAATCTGTGCCAGATTATCACATTGTTTCTGCAGCATCAGCCATACAGTAGTTGGGAGGGGGAGAGGGGGAGAAATGGGAGACAGAAAGGATAATGTGAGTCCCAGGCTCTTTGCCTGGCAGGGGGAGCAGGAGAGCTGTGACCGCTGCTCTCTCCTCTGGGCTGCAACCTCTGAGGCAAGAAGCTCATCCAGCGTGGGAAGAGTTTGCCTTCCTCGGTAGTACTGCCTAACGCATCTCTATAAAGCAGGTCACAACTGCACTTCCCTGCTTCTGAAGCTGAGTTTATAATAGGTTGTTCTTCTTGCTATTCCACCGTGTTAATATAAAATAAAAAGACATGACACTGTGGGAAATGAATGAAAGTTGTGACATTAACAACCTCGTCCTTTGATTTGTATTGCTGTTTCCCACACATGCTTCAGCAGTGTGAGACCACTGCCGCTGCACACCGTCTCCTTCATTAGTGCGACCCGCTAACTACCACAGAGCTCCTTCAGATGAAGGGTCTTTTAACTTTTCCATTGCTAACTCAGTACTTCCCATCACGATGGGAAAAAATGCTGTATATTTCACTTCTCTAAATTCTAGTTAAATGGCTGCAAGATTCCATTGTAACTACAGAATACAATGCTAGCGACTGGTGTTACAGATCAAACTGGGATTTCTTTCTACTCCTCACTGCCACGCTGACTCGCTGCACATGGAGTTCACATACATATGGAACGCTGCAGTTCAAGATTAAAACCCTTCAGTGTAAAAGCACAACAAATAAAACGAATTACAAAATCGGTTTATGATCATGGCTGTGAATGCTCAGCAAAAAGCAACAGTCGTGTAATCAACCCTTTAAAACTCATCTTCAAATGTGAAATAGTATTTTTTAAAAAGGTAGTTTGAATTGCCGTCATAATGAACAGTTCAACACAAATACATTCTACAGAAAGATCTAAACTCTAGGTATAGGTCTAGCTTATTCTCATTTGTATTGTATAACACTGCAGCGTTGATTATAATCTGTGGTTGGTAGGGGGAAAAAGAAGTCATGCTTGTAAAGCTTCAGACCCCTTTGGAGTTCTCAATCGGTTTGCATTCTATCAAGCAATTCCACACGGCAATCTTTCTTCTTGTCAAAATATTTAGGGTGGAATCTACCGTTTGCATTGCGCATCTTCGGGTTAATACCTGGAAGCAGAAATACCCCAAACCGCGAAAGACTTGAAAGTTTGTGACCCAGAAAACAGCACTGCACCCAGCGGCCGCAAGGAGGGTCAGTGCTAACCTGCAGCTGTATCAGCAAGCTGTGGGGAAGGTGGCATCTGCGACATTCTTTGGCTCTTCAGATAGGGAAAGAAATTCCTCCAGAGAGCGCTGGCGACAGCAAGGTGGTGCTCTTTAGCCGCTAATGGAAGCGGAGCCTCCGTTGCCGCGTTCCCGGGCTGAAGTCCCTGGCTTACACGTTTGTGCACACTCCTAGGGAGAAACACAAACAACGTTTACGTTCAATAAATGAAAAATTCGCATCTCTTAAATACGCATTTACAGCTACTTTAAACCGAGGAACCCGAGAACCGGAGGATCATTTTGTGCAATTAAATCCTTTATGCCAAGACATTATGCATACCAGTTATTTGATGGATGAATGATGGCATATTAAGCACCACAAAGTTAATGTTAATTACTAATGTCAACCATTAATTATATGCTTTTTAATATGTCAGATCAAAATGAGAAATAGGCGGCTTTAAAACGAATATCTGCATTTTGAAACTGCTAGCGTGACAAGCAAGCCTGCTTACAACCCAAAGCCAGCTGCTTGCTTGTAATTTTTGTCAGTAGGGTTTTTAGGATAGGGCTGTGTACAGCAAATAATGGCGAATGATTTTGATCAATTGTAAGGCTTCCTTCTGAAACCTATTTCTCATTTGTAAAACCTCACTAGGTACGAGTTTAGATAAGAGAAAAGATTCATTTTATCCTGATGCACTGCAGACAATTAGGTTTGACAGCAATGCCCACAGCTTTGTTAGTACAGTAAGGACAAAAGTTACCACTACACATAACTCCCATCTCTTCCTGAGACAATGTGGCATGAATTCAATAACGCACTCAATTTTCTTTGATTCTTCTAGTACCATTCCTGCTACTTAATCTAATTTGGAAGTTGTGACTTTCTAGAGGTTTAATAGAGATATGTCTGCAGGGAATCAATGTTCTCAGAGAAATGGGGGGGGGGGGGGCAGAGGAAGCATTAATAAATTTGTCTGGTAGAGCAGGATAGGAGGCATTACTGCACTGGGCTGATCACCTAAATAACATGCTTATTAAAAACAATCTGTAGGAACGCACTATCATTCCTGTTCCTATTTATCTTCTGGTCAACTCAATTGAGATTGTGCATTAAAGCACAGGCAGCATTATTACATTTGCTTTATTAAATTCTATAAACAGCACTGTAAAGCCAGAGTCAAGATATTTATAAGATAATGGCAAGCAGCGGAGGCATCGAGACTTGCCTTAGCACTAACATTTGTAGACCATAATATTTTTTTTTCTTAATTGCCATCCTCACATCAGCAACTGTTTCACAAAACTCTTCCCCTAGTTCTTCACCCCGTGCTCAACGTAATTTGAAATAAACCAAAACAAAAATAGAAATAACTCCAGCTCCTACTTCCCTTCTGGGAATGTGGGAAAATTATGAAAGAATTACACAACTCACAGCACTCATTAGGACATCTGAAATGGAATAATTTTAAATAAAGAGTAGACTGGCTGCAAGGCCTTCCCGTACCAGGGTTGGTATTAGAAGCGCATCTCATTATACCAAATTAGTATCCAAAAATCCTGCTTAACACATAATTTAAAACATAAAACATCCTGGCTGTCAAAGGTAACGATACCTTATGCCAGCCTGCAGGCATCCAGTAGTTTCAATAGGACAGACAGGGAGAGAATTGAGTACCAGCTACTTTTCAAATGGCTACATTTAACAGACACAGAAAGACACGCAGTATTAGGAGGAATCAAGTGTGTCTTTGAGAGACGGTGGGAGTCCAAACATGGGAACAGAAGCCAGTAATTCTAAACCCAACGTTTATTCCCTCTGTGGCTTCACAGAAATCATACAGCCTTTGTTAGCCTCAGTTTCCCAGCCATGATATTTGGATTGTAAGACAGCTTACCCTTTAAGGATGCTGTGAAAACAATCAATGCTTAGAAACTGAGGATTATATTCAGTATGTCAGTTGGTATTCCTATTTACAAGGCATATTCTCCAAGTCAACATGAATTGAAATAGAAGCAAGATTAGCATAAAAAGTCAACCAACACTTCTTTGGGCACATCCCTTATCTAAAAAAGGGCAAAGAAAAGGGTTCAGAGGACAAACAGTGATAAAGTAAAAAGCAGGGCTAAGGAAGCAAGTTAAAAATATATTTTAGCCTATTATGAAAATAAAAAAGTTTAAACAGTAAAAGCAGAAAGGGCTTTTATTTATTTTGTTTAAATTTTGTTTTATTAAGAAAGGAAAGCACGATACCTCATAGTGTAGAGAATAAAACTTACAGGACCAAATTGTGCCATGCTTACACCCAGACTACACTGTAAAATTGCACAAAGACCTTTTTCTCTCCTCTAAACTGCCTCTCCAAAGAAGGGTGCCTTGCATCTCCTTTAGCCATCTATGCAAAGCAGAAGGGTGTGCAGACTTCCAAAGTAAGGTAATATATCTCCGTGTCAGTGGAAGGGCAACACGTACAAATCAGTATTTATGTTTATTCATAGTAACCCACACAAATGCTTGCAATAAGGTAAATGCTTAGAATCGATGGGGCATAGATACGTGCTGCAGCAGAACTAGCCAGCTACTTCTATGACAAACACCTTTTTTCTTTCCAGAAAAAGATGGATAAACACAATTTTACTTTTTATTCAGGCTTCCACACTTTTCTAACACTGGACAAGCACACCATCAAACCTCACCCTGGTTCTGAAAGGACATACATGTAGTTTCCATTGTGTTAAGAGGTCTGGAACCACTGTTTGCCTCGTTATGATGGTAATAACTTGGTGTGGGTTTTACTTCTTTTAAATTGTGGATTTCTTATTTACATAAATGAAGTGTGCTTTTTCATTTTACCACCAGATCAAATGATCTCTGGGTTTGTAAAAGGGAATGTTTGTGCTACCTGAACGAGGATTGTGCTGGATGTACACCTAACAGTGGTAGCATGTGGGGTTATTTTCTGCATCCTCCAACTCGGTGAGGAATTGCAGCCATTCCTCTGGATGCAGTTACTGTAATTAGGAACCACTCTTCTGCAAAAAAACCCCCAAAACCCACACCTTTTCAAGCCTGGATTACTGGAGTGAAACGTGAAGTCAAACTGGAGAAGTAAACGATGTAAAACGCAGAAGCCTGCCTACGGAATGGAAACTCAAGTCACTGCTAGTCCATAACCCGGACCGGCTGGCTGCACACTGACATCCAGACTTGGTACAATGCCAGTTAATTTGAACTAAAGGGTTCAGAACTCCCAAAAGTGACAGAAGACCTCTCTCCTCCTACCAGCATTGCAGGGACACACACTATCATCCACATGGGCTCCCAGACTATAAATACAGACACTGGTTTCTTCATGGATGGTACTCTCAGCCCCTCTGCTCCCAGACCATGTCAGGCCAGTCAGAGCATCCACAGAACTCAGCTGCCCAGTACAGCCAAGATTAAGCTCAGGAAAGTCTTTTTAAAGGAAATGAATGACCTTTTGATGTTGAAACAAATAAATAATTAAAAGCCAACACCTGCAGGACCAGCACCCTTGGATAAACCTAGGGAGATCGGGTAGAGATATACGAGTATTTCTAAAATGATAAATGGCTTTGATGCCTAGAATTTCAACTACTAACATCAATTCTTTCCAGGAAAACTCAGGCAAAGTAAAATGAAAAAAAAGCACCACCACACTCAGACTGAAATAACAGTGGCTCTGTGCTCTCTACAGACCAACAGAACTGGAGTAATAGTTGAATTTGGAGATTTCTCTCTTTTGCCATCAGTGGAAGATTATCACAGCAGTTTCTCATTTTGGTGTTTTAGCAACAAACACACTGTGTCTTGGTCCTACTTTAGTTTTGCCACAGAGGTGGTAACAGCAACAGAAGTGACTGGGGGAAGTTGAGGCTTCGTGAGCAATAGGGTAGCTATGAAGATTTCAGCATAAACAACCAAAGAGATACTATACAGGGAACAATAAAGTAAGAGTTCTGATTACAGTGAAGATGACAGAAGAGCTTTACGTTTTCTCAGAAAGCCCCAGAAACAGAGGTGTCAGCTACTCATAAATGTGCACAACAGTTATCATCTTAAGGTCTCCCCAAAACCAAAGGCCACATTAATACAATGAAAAACATATTTGTTTCTGCTGAAAAGATCAGCAGTAAGTTACACAATAAAGATGGCATCAAAATAAAATCCAAAATAAAAGTGCCAGTGTTGGCACAATTCCATTTCATAGGGAAAGGTGTTCCTGCTTCCTATCCCCTCTTAATTGCCACTACAAAGAAATTATGTAGCACCAACGTACAGCAAAACAGCAGGCTTTTCTGTAGAAATCTATTAAGCCATTCATTCTGTGGTTTCATAAATCTCACTGCAGTGGTACACTCAAAATCTCTGCTGCTGCTACAGGTGCAAAACTCCGAGATCTCTGCTAGAGAGCAGTGTTCTCAGCTTCAGTGCCCAAACAATATTCACCAAGCAGCATTTTGGAATTTAGTTCAAAACTACTCAACCAATTTCAAATGCTACAAAACATCAATCCTTCTTCAAGATCTCTATACTCATTTTTTTCCTTTCATTCCACCAGAACTGTTACTTCTTGTAGTGACCAGAACTGGAAGCAAGGTTTCAGTGGATGCCACACACATTTTTAGTAACTAGCTATATAAGATCCTCACATGCCCTCCACATGCCTTGGGAAATAATCCAGCCTGGGTATTCAACTAGTTAACTATGATAGCACTGAGATACATGATAGTTCTAGAATATGGAAACTATAGCACTTACTTCACTGATCCATACGGATACCAATCATAGAATCACAGAATTGTAGGGGTTGGAAGGGACCTCGAGAGATCATCGGGTCCAACCCCCTGCCAAAGCAGGCTCCCTAGGACATTTCACTCAGATAGGCATCCAGACGGGTCTTGAATATCTCCAGAGAAGGAGACTCCACCACCTCCCTGGGCAGCCTGTCCCAGGGCTCTGTCACCCTCACTGGGAAAAAGTTCTTCCACATGTTGGTGCGGAACTTCCTGTGCTCCAACTTGCAGCCATTGCCCCTTGTCCTGTCTCCACAGACCACTGAAAAGGGGCTGGCTGATTCCCCTGCATCCCCTGCTTAAGATAATTATAAACATTAATTAGGTCCCCCCTTAGTCTTCTCTTCTCAAGGCTGAACAGCCCCAATCTTCTCAGCCTTTCCTCATAGGGGAGATGTTCCAGGCCCTTAATCATCTTCGTAGCCCTTCTCTGGACTCTTTCCAATTCCTATGTTGACAAACTCACTGTTGAACTTCTACTTTGTAATTTGTTCATAAGCATTTATTTTTATATCTGTGATTCAAATATGCAGTTTAAATATGGACTATCACACTGGCATGCATGAAGCCGAGAACAAATTGGTTGCATCTGGTTTTGTCTGCTTTCATGCAGGTGGTATCATGGGGTCATGCCAAGGTGTGAATAACACACTGCACGGTCCTACCTCTCTTGCACATGCAGATTCATGACAAAGAAATGGAACTGGATACACAGGAGTGTGGATACTGGTTGCACACTGGTTCCACAATGGACCAGTGACTCCAAGAAGTGCTCCAAACTAAGCATCTTAGAGACTGGTGGAAAGTCATAGATGTGGGTTGTGGGTATCACATGGTAAAGGTTTTTAGTATCTTGTCTCTCCGGGCACACAAGTTTAGGTATCTGGGGAACTTGTTAAAATGAAATTACCTACAGACTTTGAGACATTTCCATATTTAGGCTCTTTCAGTAAAACATGCATGAAGGAAGGTGACTATCTTCTATCTAAGTCTGACTCAAACATCCAAGTACTCTTTTAAATCTGTTTCTATGCTCTTTGTGATACAGAATGTCTCAACTTTAGTTGTCTCCATATCTGCAGGATACATACGAATTATCTATACAGCCTTTTCACTCTTTGTTAATTCAAAAAAACTCCACCAAGCTAACAGAGCACAGAGTTTTAACCCATTTTTATGGAAATTAAAAAACCCCAGATCTCAGAAAGATGAGCAACATGAGGAATTGAAGGCCAAAAAAAAAGTTTTCCCATCCATTAAAAGAAACATTTGGGGGACCCCCCAGTTTATAATGAAAGTGTCAGCACTGTGCAAGTCATAACAACAGCATCACTACCACCACAGAGCTATACTGCTTGCTGTACAAACAGAACCAGAAAAATGATACATTATCACACATTAACACGCCCCCATCAGATCAGGATTTACTAAATCATGTTTCAGTGTTCTTCCTTCAGGTTAATTTGCTTCAATAATCCACAGTAAACTGCACATTTAAATGTTTACTGCAAAAGGGATGTGCAAATAGTATCTGATTATGTCTGTATGTGACGATCACTGACTGCTGTGATGAGGGAGGGAAAGGTAACAAGGGAAGAAAGATACTTTTCTCAACATCCAGGATTTTTATCAAATGCTTGAATTCACCCATTTTTACTTAAGGTTTTTATAGCACCGACTTGCACAACATCATAAATGTTAGTGTTACAACATGCCTTCATCAGGCACAACAACATGAGACATACACAAAACGACATGTCTTGGATGCTGCATGAGATCCAATGGGATAAAAGGACATAATGGTTAAAAAGCAGGGCACAAACAGATCTGAGACTCCCAAATCATAATTCCCAAACTGCTCACTTAGGTCACCTTCTTTTGAGAGGGAAGTTCCTTAGGTGCCTACAGTTCAACTACACAAATCCCTAAGCCAGGCATCTAACCCTCAATCTCCATCTACTGGGGCCCAGAAATCTGTCGATGACTAACCCACATCAAGAAAACCAGGCTGCATGGAGTGCAAAAGTAGCCACGTTCATTTTAAAACCTGGAATACAGATGTATTTGTTAAATATGACCAAGGAGTCACAGTTTCAGGGTGGAGGGCACTGAAGTACAGGTTTGACAGACTGGTTTTGGGATCAGGCTGTGCTCTTGGATCAAGTTTTACATTAAGTTAGCCACTGGACAAAAGTGCCAAAAGCCTACAAGGACTAGAGCTTTTGACGCTCAACTTCCTTATATTATGCCTGCTAGGTAACAGGTATTTAATTGTTCAAATTATGTTGTCTGTTACTAAAACCCAAAAACAACCAACCAAAAAAGCAAAACAACCAACCAACAAAACCAAACCACTGACTCAAACCAAACATGCTGATGTACACATCTTCAGCAGTGGGACTCAACAATGGTTCTGTTTTCCGTGATACTGAATCAGACTTCCCTGGGCCCACCAGACACAAACTGGATTCAATCCTTCACTTTGTCTACTGCTAGCCTACAGAAAATATGAAGTCTCTCATAGGAGGCAAGAGTGGGTTCTCCAGGACACACATGCTGTATGTGCCGAAGAAGTTGCTGCTCAGCTAGGCCTGTTACTTTAGGCCATCAGACCACTGTACCTTGGAAGACATCTACACTGTGTGAGAGCAGGAGTCTTCCAAGTTCTGACATGCTCCTAGCTCATCTGAACAGAGCTGACAGACAGGCAGATGGTCTTTGTGCTCAGGAGTAAAAGCTCAAGAGGCCTAAACCACCGTAACACTCTAGGACTGAGGTGTTTCAGACCATAATTTAAAGGACTTTTTTTGTGTGTGGAGAGACACAGACAGACAGGCATAAAAATACAGGGCATCTAAGCTTCAGCTATAAGAGACACACACAGACATTAGGGCAGCACTTCAATTCAGAGAGCTTCTCTGTAAAACCTTATGTGAGCATTGCTAAAAGATACTCCACCTTTCTCCATCCAAAAATCCCAACCATATTGGTTTCCCTTTTTTCCCACATGCACGTCAGGAAAATATTGGCCCTAAACACCCTAAAACTTATTTTGCATTATGTCCCCTTAATTGAAAAAGTACCTATCAACAAAATAAAAAAGGCTACAGATCCTTTCAATTTACCACACATCAATTGCTGCCTGAGTAAAAGCAGATCACATACTCTTTCCTGAGGAAGATACAATAGGTTTAAGCAGAGCCATTCCCACTCTTTCATTGATGGTATAAATCTTCAAGTCTCAGTGGAAGAGCCTAGCATATTCCTATTGGTACTGGATCACTGACGGAACAGACTCAACTGTTAGGAAGCTTCTAATGTGACAATTTATATAAGCAGAGTAATTAAAGTATATTAGAAATCCAGATAATCTCCCCCAATCAAACCAATGAAGGGCAGCTCATGGACATTCGAATCACACGCTGCAATTTAGCTCAGGGTCACCTTCCCAAGTAAAATATCATCAACAGAAAATACCTTAAACTAAATGATCCTTACTCATTACTAAACCTATTCAGGAAATTACATAATGCTCTTTGAAGACACAAATATTTTAAGAACAGTTAACCACTTTAAACAATTATTTTTTCCTTTCAGTAATTTGAAGACTAAAGCCAAGTTTCTCAGACATTACTTGGGATATTCACTGAAACATACAGAAGAATGGGGAAAAAGTCAGTACAGCAGCAGCAGTATTTGCTCATATTACTGGACTGTGCATTAGTACATGTGATGCAAGTTGTCAGTAATTAAATAATTACAGTATCAACAGCTAGGGAATCTAGCTCATGATTTTTTAAATATTCTCATAAGCAATTATATTTTTTCCTATGCCTGTTTGGGGGTGTGTGTGTTTGTTTTATGTATCTTCTGCAAGTAAGTCTATCAACTACACAGTTAAAAGCATTTGATTGGACAAATAAAGTAAATCAAACCCACAACTCTAATGTGTAAGTTATATTAATTTTAAAAAAACAACAACCCAAACATAAAAACACCCCCCAAAACATAATCATTGTAATTTACCCCTTAATAAGTAAAAATGGAAAACATACCCTATTCAAATTTTAATATTCCAAATGTATTTTTTTTAGCCAACAGATGGCTGTAATACACAGCTTGGCAGCTATTTCATTAAAGAAATATGATTCAAGAAATGTGTCTTTTCTCTGCCTGAAACTAATACAGAGGAATTTGGTAGATCCATGTTTTTCACTAAATTCTTGTGATTTAAATGTACCATTACAAACAGCACGTAGCACAGAAAAAAGTGAACTGCAAGCCTCAGGTTTTAAGACAGTCACCTTTTCCACAGAAATATGGAAACAATAAAATATTATGTTAGGATATATAACTAGCAAAGTTACCTATTCTTGCTTGATCCATTTTCCCAATCAAAAAAATCACAAAAATTAGTAAAAGTGGCCATGACCTGATCCACTTTAGAGTTTTCAAACCAGCCATTCAAAGTAAAATATGTTAGTTTGTCAAGCTGCAGCATCTCTGAGCATGTTCATCCCCTGAAATGTTAAATATATTCATTCCTTGGGAGCTCATCTTCTGGATTTTTAGAAGGAATTAGCTCATAGGAGTGACAAAGACTCAATATGCAGGTGTAATTCACATATACTCCTTTATTTTTTTTTTCTACCAGAAAGCCAAAGGAGCACAAGGGCCAAAGCAATACTGGCCTGAACATTCCCACCCTTTACAAGAGATCAGCAAAAGTTCCCAGCATACCACTGCCAGAACTGACAGAGACAAGTGGGTAAAAAAAGTCTGTTTTAAAACGCATGGGGTTGCAGGAAGGAATGTGCAAATCCTTCAAATAGCAAAGTGGACAGGCAGCACCTACTGAAAAGTTTAACTCAGAAAGAAGAAAACCAGAAATTAGGTGACCTCCAAGCACAGCCAGCTCTCCATCCTCTGTAATGCCACTTCTTTAATCACACAGTGCCTGCAGCGACCTTTCCCCCATGAACTCCATGGCAGAAGAGAGACCTGGAACATGTTATGATCAGCCTGTCCTGTCCTTCTGACTCTTCCAGATGACTGCAGATGCAGTAAGACCTGCAGTGATCCGGGCCAAAGAGATGCCATAATCGTGAGAAGCAAGTGTAAGCTGTCATACAAACACTTGTAAGAATTTTCCACTGGCTGTTTGATGAAGGTCTTAAATACACTGGGAAATGGGCCAGCAGTCTACCTGAAACACTCACTAAATCACAGGATACAGCAAGCATTTGGAAACTAGCATAAAATAAAATAACAGACAAGAAAAATGAAATCAAGCTTGAATTTTTAGTTTGCTAGCTGGATTCCCTTTAAAGGGAAGCAAAGCAAGTGTCACCAAAAGTGTGATTCTACAATGTGCAATACTGAAGTCACTGTGAGGGTGACAGAGCACCGGCACAGGCTGCCCAGAGAGGCTGTGGAGTCTCCTACTCTGGAGATATTCAAAACCTGCCTGGACACGTTCCTGTGCAACTCAGTCTAGGTGATCCTGCTGTGTGGCAGGGGGAGTGGACCAGATGATCTTTGAGGTCCCTTCCAACTCCTAATGTCCTGTGATTCTGTGAAGAAGGGGTAGTAAGTTCCCAGGACTTTCTATGCATTTAACTTTACAATACAGAGGAAAGCTGTTCATTAATAGGTCTGCAGTCAGCACAGATACAAAATGTCAACACATCTTATATTGCTCCTTCAATCCACTGATACATAGGTAATACTGGTTATTTTTAGATGCAGAAGACTTGGAACTGTTTTTCTTAATTATGCTAAATTGTTATTGTGGATTTCTTTTAGAATGCAAACATTTTCCTAAAGCATTCACTATGTTATAAGCAATCAAACTGTGTAACGATCCCTTAGTTAACCACTGAATTAATTCATCAACAAATCCATTCACCCATTTTTGAATGGGTAGTCTTGATGAGCCTAGGTGAAGAAACATCCAAGGCAACATCCACAGGACAGCACTAATGATAATAAATAAATAATTAAATAAACAATCTTCATATCAAAGAGATCACCTCCTGATATCAAAGACTCTCACACTGACTGGGACAGAAAGTGTTAATGCTGTGATAAAAGGTTTTCAACTGCAGTTGAATCATGTGAAGATTATCAATATAGCAGCAATGTACAAAGGGGCTACAGGAAGGTTAGAGTTTAATATAATCCTCTCTATAGCTAAGCACTGTAATAGAGAACCCCGTGTTCACTGTGACAGCACGTTGTGTGTGCTCAGTAATGCTTTTAAAATATACAGGGAGAACAAGATATCCCCAACATCTTTACTATGCTCAAACACAAAGTAAAGCTATTAACAAGAACAGACACTCAACCCTAAAACACAAAGGTACTGAGATGCCAAAACTTCAGAGCTGCAGAATATTAGTTAGCACTTTCTCCTTAACAGTTCTCAGAACGTTTAACTACATGGCCAAAAAGACAAGTTGCTATGACCATAATTTAAATGCCAGCAACAAAGCCCTAGCCTGCTCTGCCTAGGTCTGTGGGGAGGGAATATTACATCCGCTTCAGCCACCCTGGCAAATTTGTGCCAGAGAGTTCTTGTTTCTTCCTAACCACATTTAACTAAGGTGAGGTTGCAGGAGCAGCAAAGACAATGTAACGTGTGTTAATTCAGTTGAAGTAGTTCACATTTCAGCTTGTGGAACAGTCTTGGTAAAAACAGAGCTAATTTGAGCCTAACTGCAATTTTCCTTCTTTACCTTCAGTGGTATTCAGCAAGCATCCTTTGTATCTTTAATGTAAAGTATAAACTGGAACACATGAAGTGAGTCTCCACTGTCCAAAATCTCAAGTCAGATAAGAGTCAGCCTAGGTACTCCCCCTCAGCAGCAGGGCTCAACTGCTCACAGATCTCAGCCAAGCACTCTATGCTAGAATCTACACTGGTCAAGGCACTGGGAGTCATCTTGTTGCTTTGAACAGGTAAAAAGTCAGTGCTCAGTTATTTCAAGAAACAACACAGAAAAAGCAGACATTTAAAAAGACATTTAGTTTGCCTAAGTGGCCTTTCAGCAGAGGTCAGAATCAGAATCTTTTAATCCTCTGCAAGAACAAAGAAAAATAAAGAAAAAAAGACAAGTTGCATTTGAAGTTGATTCTATCCTAGGCTAGAATCACAGAATCAGAATGTGTAGGGTTGGAAGGGGCCTTTAGAGGTCATCCAGTCCAACCCCCCTGCAGTAAGCCGGGACATCTTCACTAGATCAGGTCACTCAGAGCCCCATCAAGCCTGACTTTCAATATCTCCTATTCAGGAGATATCTCCTCTTATTTTATCTCCTATTTTATGTTCTCCTATTTTAGTTCACATGCATACAAAAATAAACCCCACCTAAACTAAACAGTTTATGTAAATCATTGCCATTTCATACAAGTTAAAATAGCTCTATTTCAATTTTTGAAAACTTACTTTGAATAGCAATCATGGTAACAGACTGACATTACCATTAGTTCCGATCAAAATAAGGCAAAATTCCCCAATAAATTCCTGTACCACATGCAAAATTTCAGAACTCTGAATATCTCAGCCTCTGTTGCAGTGTTCTGCATGAGTCCTCTCAGATCTGACAGTGAGCTGAGCACCATAGAACCTGACCCATGAAAGCTGTCTTCCCCCACCCCCATCAGGTTCCAAGTATGTTCAACAGGCAGTTGAATTATGTTGAAGGCAGATATCCAGTCATGAGGGCAGACTCTGCAGACACATCACCTCACATGGTGAGAGTTTAAAAGAAAAACATGTGATCCACCACTGACTAACTGGGGAGCGATGGGATGGGAACTTGCAGGAGTCATTGGGAACTCTTTGATCAGCCCTGACAGTTCACCCTTTGGTTTTGAGGGGCTTGGGTTTTTTTATTTTAAACAGGGCTCATCTTTTATATCAAAGATTTTTTTAGAAAATTACTGTGAACTCTGTAATTAATTTCTGTAAATTTAAATTATAGGGACATAATTGATTATATTTTAAAAACATGAGCCTAATTTGGTTCCCAAAGTATTTCACGTTTGAAAGAACAGGAAATCTAGATAGCTGCAGATGATCTTTGTTCAAGTTCATAGCCTATTAGGAGCATAAATGCTAGTATCTGTCATATAGGGAACAGACAATGTTAGCTGTTATGTTTTTTAGCTGGAAATAGCAAATCACTGCTGGTACATGAAATCCTTTTTAACAGCCCTCCATGAGACCTCTTCCTCTTACCATCAGAGCAGGATTGAATTACAAGAAAAGGCTCAAGGGTCACAGCAAATAAGCTGACTTAGCATCATTTGCTCCTTGTTAAAGGCCACCTTTCTTCAAAATATTCAAAAGAAAGATCCACTGAAACCCACCAAGGCTTCCTTCCCAAGCGAGCTCTTTGCTTTCAAAGTTCTAAAAAGCTGCTACACATCAAGTAATATCCTGGTATGATATGCAGCAGTCTTGCCCTGAACACACAGTGTGGAGTACAAAACCTGCCTTCTTCATTCTTGGTGAGAAATCAGAGAATCACAGAATAGCTGAGGGTGGAGGTGATCTCTGGAGGTCATCTGGTCCAACCCCCTGCTCAAGCAGGGTCAACTAGAGCTGCCTACTTAGTATCATGTCAGCCTAGATGGCTTTCGAGTATCTTCAAGGATGGAGACTCCACAACCTCCCTGGGCAGTCTGTGCCAATGCTCAGTCACCCTCACAGTGAAAAAAGTGTTTCCTGATGTTTTGAGAGACTCTCCTGTGCTTTAGTTGCTGTCCATTGTGTGTCCATTGCCTCTGGTCCTGTCACTGGGCACCACTGGAAAAAAGCCTGGCTCTACCCCCTTTGTACCTTCCCTTCGGATAGTTCTATTGAAGGGATAATGGTAAGAATCTCCCAGAGCCTTCTCTGCTCCAGGCAAGCTCAAATACCCGATGAAGGTGTACAGAAGCCTTCCACATCACTATAAAATGAATTCTATGTGAGTATAATTTATAGTGAGAATCAGAATGCCAGGTTATCTGAGAAACTGAAATAAAATAAAAACGCTTAAGTGAAAAAAACAAGTGCTCCTGATTTCAGGCATGTTACTAACACAGAGGCAAGCTGCAGACTGCAGATGAGTATCTCGCAGAGAACCCCTCTGTTGGAGCAAAACTTCTAAAATTTGTCATCTTCTAGAAACTGTGTTAAATAGGATTTCTGTTTGATTGGTGACATGTTTTTGCCCATGGCTTGGTTTTTTTTTTGGGAGGGCTGTTTGCATCTCTTTTATTTATTAAGAGCTAATGATAAAAAAATCTAAATTGGAAGGGACCTCTCAAGGGCATCTGGTCCAACGGCAACTCAAACAAGGCCACTGAATAACCCTACGGAGAGAAATTTGACAACCTGACTTAGAAACCTGATCCTTGTACCTAGTAAAAACCTTCTTCACAATCTCAGTTCATTGCTTCCCTCCACTACAGAGTTCTGCGAAGAGTCTGATTCCATCTTATCTTTACCTCACCGCATTCAACTGGCATACAAAACAATAAAACACCCTCCCCTTGCTACCTCACATCCAAGTCTTCTTTCCTAAGGCTGAACAACCTCAGTTTTCTCTGCCTCCCCTCACAGGGCATTTGCTCCAGACCCCTAATCATCTTGGCAGTCCTCTGCTGGACTTAAATCACAATTTCAGTGTTTTTCTTGTACAGGGAACCCAGTATGCTACTTACTTACACAACATAATTTACTCAAAATGCATACTTCTAAGACACCAGGAGGGCAATGAAGTGTAGCTGTCTATAGAAACACAATGACCCAGACTCTGATACAACAAATTTTCTGAATTTTTACAAGCTAAGCCGTTTTTACCAATTCCTTACTGTCTTTTGTTCACAAAAGATTTCCACAAGAAATAACTATGCAGTATGACTGGAATGCCAATCACCTAGTCCTGAAAGGCCAGTACTGAAACCTAATTTTAGAGCACAATCATTTCCAAAATCTTGCCTTCAGCTCTTCTGTGGGACTCGAAGATCAGCGTATCACCAGTTGACAGAGAATTATAATGGTGCAACAGGTTCATCTCTTCTGTAAGATATTGCTTAGACTTTTTAAAAAGTGTTTTTTCACATAGTAAAGAAATCTTTTAAAAAAATAAATAATTAAAGCTTAACAAATTGACTGTAAGCAGCTGACTTATTACAATTCATAGCCCAGAAGTTTAACAGACTCCTAGTGCTGAAGGACTCCTCACACGAAGGAACAGACACTGTGCAGCTTAAACAGTGGATCTCTGTTGAAGTTCATGGTGTTCCATTCAAACAGATCAAAGCATACAGATCACTTTGAAAAACGCTTACAGTTTTGGAGATGTGATGGTAAATTTACAACCACATAAAGATCATTAAAAATCTTCTTAGCCACACTACAGAAAATAAAGTTTGGCAAGTTCCTTGAAACAAATACACTTCACCACAACTATCAGATTTTGCCCTTTATCGAGCAGAGCTTTAGAGGTGTAGTTACACTCACTGGGCATGTTCTCACCCAGGCTAAAGGACCCAGAAGATAGAGAGAAAGTGGTAAAATGTCTATCCTGGCTGCAGAAATTCAAATGCTGAGTTAGTGCCATCACACTTGAAATTTCCTGATTTGATCAGATGTGAAATGGACTCTGAAGACAACTACAACAAAATCCTGAGGGGAGGCAAAGGAACAGTATCAAAACCTAAATGCCAAACACTGAAAACAAACTAAAAGTACTAGTACCCACAGTTATCTCTTCAGACATTCTGAAGAAAATTTTCACTAACACTCCTTTGCTATCTTGCCATTCTTAATTTTCAGAGAGGAAGCCTGAGAAAATACTTCAAGTTTTTGGTGTTTCCCTTAATTTAAAATAAGATGGCAACAGAAAGAGAAACTAGTTAGAATAAAGTTTTTCTTTTTAAAAATGAAACTTTTACTCTGGCTCCTCTAGCTGCCTTTGCAGAAAATCAGAAACTATATGCATATGGATACTCTCTAGCAACCTGCTGGGAGTCATATACTGTAAGTGGCTTAAGAAAATCTTTCTCTCCAAGAGAGAAAACAGATTTTGGAAGGCAGGCAAACTCCTACTCAAGATAATGAAGTAACTTGTTTCCATATTCTGAAACAAAGTATTTTATTTCCTCCCTGAAAAATCAATTTTCATCTTTACAGAGTATCTGTTCTGTTACAGGGTGCTGTTCATGTAATACATTTTGCTGAATAAGATTACTTCAGGTATCAAATATCCCCTACTAACATTGTTCCGAACATCTGGTAATACAGACAGGAGAGCTAATTTTCTGTCATCTAGGAAGAACGGTAGGCTTGCTAAACTTTAATCATCATCCCCTCTGAAACACAGTAAAAATCACTGTTAGAACTGATAGTTTATTAGATCGAAGCTACCATCAACAACGTCAGTTCTGCCTGGTCATGTTAACAGGAAAGTGTTTTACGAGTTCCACCACTGGGCATCCATTTAACTTCCAGCACCAGCTACGCTGTAAAACCCTGCACATAATTTATTTGGTGACCTGCGTGTGTGGGAAGCATTATCCAGGCGAAACTTCTCACAGCCTGACAAAATGCTTTGATTTGCACTGTTCAGATGATTGAACAAAGAGACTTTAAGCAATCACCAACAATAGCTTTTATCTCCGAATGTGCTAAAAGTGCAATACAACCTGAGAGCGACCTATTGCTTTAAGACCAGGTTTGATAAAATACAAGTGATTGGACAAATAGGACATTTTAAACTTGCACACATCTTGTCCATTAGGCTTCAGAATTAGTAAAGTTCACGTTTATCTTAAACACCCATTTTTAGCAATTTCCCCCCCAACACTCAGAATGCTTCCCTGGTACCCATGGTAACCACTCTGCTTACATATAGCTTAAAACACAGGTTCATTCCAATTAGGTGCGGTAAACAGACAATAGCCATTCATAATTCCTCAAGTTACTAATGTTTTTTTCTTAGTATTCAGCAGCCTTCAAAACAGTTCCTAGTTCAAGTCTCCCACATGCAGCTGCCGAAAGATAGGTCTGTCACCCAGCTTCTCTTCCCCACATGGCAGCTGAACTGATTTAATTACTCCCAATCATATGCACACTATACAAATGTAGGAATTCATTAGGTACCGGTATAATTCCAACAATGCAGATCTTACTGTGTTTCTTTTCAGTGCAAATATATTGCCATGACTCTGCAAGGCTTCCTAGAGTTTAATCTATTTTTTCCTCTGTACCATAAAAAACATTTGATTTATAATAATCTGACATACGCCGCAATGTCTTCCAAACGACTCACCTCAGACAGGAAACATACTCAATAAAATATTATTATATCTAATATTCCACTGTATTTCACATCAAAATAGAAAGGGTTGATGTTTAAAAACCTGCAGCACAATTTTTCAAAACATTCTCCTTCTGTGGGCCTGTTTGGTACTTCCACGAATCCCTTAAAACACACTCTACTCACCTAGTTTATTTTTGGTGGGTTTTTTTGGGTTTTGAGAAAGCAGCTGATAAAAGCACTTTTCTGATGCTTTTTACATTAAAAAAAACACCAGTGTAAGCCTTGGGACACCTACCAGCTCCTACTACTAGCATGTCATGTCCTTGCTACACAGCATCACCTACCGCAGCCAGATGACACAATGTTAATAGCATCAGAAATACGGGTTTAAAGTTTTCTATGCAGCTGCTGAAAGAGTTCAGAGACCTCGGCAAGACACACAGAGTTAAATGTTTAAACTGTTTTTCTTATTTTGCTCTTTAAAACCTTAAACTAGAAAATCCCCTGAGTGAGAAGTCAGCGAAAGGATGCCATCCTTTCTAGGGTTAAAAGATGCTTTTGTAAGATTTTAGGTCAGATTAACCTTTTGCTCACAATAGGGCTGGTTATTGGTTTTATTTTTTACTGTCTTTAACACAGGTAAAAAATCAATATGAAGCGAGACAAAGGGCTCTGGAGGCCCTGGCTACACCAGCTTTTGGTTTGGCTCATGCACAATCCTACAACATGCTGAGGCTGGGAAGGATTAGCCTGCTTGTGTTGAGTAAACCGATGATACTCAATAAACAGTTTCTGTTGTAAACCCCTTAGGACGTGCAAAGCCACACTAGTTGGCATTAGACCAGATAAGCTGCCGAACCAGCTGTAATCTCATTTAGACCTGAGCTGATCCTCCTGTCCTTTCATTCCACAGGATCAAAGCAAACCACTGAGGAGGCAGCTGTATTATAGCAGCAGTGCTTGCTGGATGCGGCAAACATTTCATAAATTCCTCTCCTTGAAGCAAGCCTGCACATAATCTACCCAGAGCCAGTTCAATCAATGGATTTCTGAATTCATTAGTCTTATTATTACAGGATAACTGTTTTCTCCACATAGTGTGGTAGTTGTTGCAAGCCAACTTTGCAAAACAGCTCTTACTGCTGACCATTTCTTTCTGGTAATGTGCCTTTGCATTTTTGCTGTGCCACATGAAAATGATTTAAATCACTTCAATGCAGTATTTTTTTTAAAGACTGGAAATAAAACCAATTCACGAATATTCAAGTAGGAAGCACTGAAATATAGTAAAATCTTCCAAGCATAATTACTGGCTACCTGCTCGCACGCTTCCATGCATCAGTAATAATGACCAATGTTTTCTGAGCTCAATGACAGCAAATGATAATAGAGAAAGCAGAGATTATATCATTGTAGTAGCATAAATACAGACTAAAATTACAGATGTGAAAGGAGTCATTTGAAGAAAAAGATTTCTATTTGCCTTTTACTCTTTGTGTTCTCTGAAATTAAAAAGAAGAAATATTTTCATTGTTAAAGAAATGAACAGCACAACTTAAAAAAAACCCCCAGAAAACCACAAAAGCAACAGGTCTGTTTAAACTCAGCAAAAAAGAAATCCAAGACACTGGATCATGTAAGACTTGAGGGCGCAACACTCGGTTTCTGTACCTCAGTTGGAGTTTCCACTGTGCAATTATAGCTAAAAAAGGTTCTAGCATAACCCTAAGAACAGAAAGCATAGTTCAGACAACGTCAACTCCTCCATTTCCCACCCCTGAAATCTGCAATAACATCCACAGATAAAGAAAATAAAATCAGATTTGTAACCTACATTGGAATAGAGAAATACTATTACACAATTGCAGTTCATGGCTAATTTCATTAATTGTTAATGCAAAGACAGAAGTTTTCTTGTGCAGTTGCACCAGCAAAAAAAAAGCCAAAACAAAAGAAACCAACCACAGAACACGTTAGAAGAAATCTGTGGTACAGCAGTGAGTTTTGGGTATGTACAAGTAACCTCAGTGATTCTTGGATCACTCCTCGAATAATGAACAGCAGGCACATGACTAAATTTGGCCAGAAAAATAGGGGAGGCTAGGCAACCCTTACAATTAAGGTATAAATAGAAGTGTTTGGGCCTTACTGTTATTTGCAGACAGTATAAATATACAAGAAGTTAATGCACACAAACTGAAAAGACAGAGGATCCCTCATAAAGAGTGGCTCAGAGTTCACAGAAAGAGCTGTACCTTTATACTCACACCCTAACCTATAGTACACAGACCTACTGCACCTCTGTATCTGGTCGTTAAGGTGTTTAATAAGGGCATGGAAAAAAGCTGTACCCGTAACACAAAGCTTCAGTGAAGTAGAACAAAATCAGATGTTTAACACATACAAACGAATTTTTAACAGATTACAAAGATGAGATGTTGAGGATGAAACTTTTTTAAGTGCTGACGCACAGATGTGCTACAGCATGTTACAGGCAGCTGGCAAAGATGAACAAAAGGTATCTGCACCTATCCTATACAGATGTGCAAAAAACCTCACCACACATCTCCTCCTCAATCACTTAGAAACCATCTGATGTGTTAGTTAATGATTCCCCTCTCTCCACTTCATTCTTCAGACATAAAGGGGTCCCATTTAACATAATCACTTAATAACAGCAAAGTGATGGGTATCAGAACCCTAATTCTTCTAATATTTGCAAAATCCAGCTCTTTGTAATAATAATAACACCATGATAGCAAACTGTAAAACTGTGTAATTATACTTTAATTGTATTGTGAGGCATGCATTAATCACAAAGTTTAAGTACCAAGGATGGAATTATAATAATTCTGTAAAACAAATTTAAGCTAGCTAAGTAGGTCAGAACCACTAGCATGCAACAGGAGACCTCTGGGAATTTATCAGTTAATGGCTATTTATGTGCAAATGAGTGCCCTCCAACCCTCCCAAATCCTGTGTAGCTGAAGGGTATTTCTGTTAACCAGGAGCATGCTTAACTGCTGAGGCATAAATTAAACCATTTATTGGAATGATTTTAATTCTTCTCTCCCCCCACCCACTCTTACTACTCCCTCCATCCTCACTAGCAGCACAATTTACAGTATTAATTTACATGGAGATAGGATTGCTGAAGAGTTTTCAGAAATTACTCTGTTTCAAGGAAGAGGGGGGAAAAAAAGAAAGAAAGAAAAAAAAAAAAGCAAGAGAAAAACTTTCAGCGAGAGAGAGTAGCAATGCTGTACTTATTCTTCAAATCTTCCAGAGGGCAGGTTGAGTTATTTGAAATTCCAGAGGTTCAGCAGTGCAGTGGAAACCCTTTCATAATGAACGCTAATGAAAGGAAATTCTGTGTTATGTCCTCACGTTCTAAATCTGGAGAAGACAATGAAGCTCAAGGGGGACTGTATCAACTGCATTTTCAGTCGTAATGCTCAGACTGTGGCCGCATCAAAGGTTTTATTTCAAGGCAGAAAACAATAAAAACTTCTGGGCTGCAGGAAAACACACCTTCGATTTTTGAGTTTGACTTGGAAAAAAAAAACTAGTCATTTTTGATGTCTTGGGGAAATAGATGCCTTTACAAAACACTCAGAATCAGGATGTATTGAATTTTCACTGTGATGTAAAATGGGGATGATTTACAGACAATATAAATGATTTCTTAACACTTATAATCATAGCAGTAATTCAGTACTGCCAGGTAATGTAAGCATAACCCCAAGACTCACTTTCAGGCTTACATTTTCGTATGTTTGGGGTTTCTTTTTTCTAAGCACATGCACACGTTTTCTTGCAAAGCTTAAGGTCCCAGAATAATAAAACAGTAAAAGTTTGATTATCCTAACATCAATTAAGCATAGCTCCCTGTTACCCTAAACAGGGTCACATCTCCCCAACGTCTAATAATTACATTGTAAAATCCCTTGATTGCTTGAATATATTCACTCTCCTTGTGACATTTGGCTAATCATGGCTGTGCTATAGTTAATTATTATTTAAGAGATAATCACAGTGCTTTACTTTCTGATGTCATCTTTTCACCTAATACAAAACTCCGCTGAAGGCAGAGAGCGGAGTTTTCCTCAGCAAATCAGGCTGTCATAGGACACCCTTGAATACAGAGGTGTGGTGCAAATCGGAGGAATATCCTAAGAGCAAATCTTTAGCAGCTTTAAGATATTGTAGGCAGATACCTGGAACACTTACCCAAGTATACTCAAATGCATATCGCCTATAGCTAATCAATATGTTCCCGGCAATGAAAACATTTGCTTTTATTCTCATGCTTGACTTTTTTTGTAAGGAAAACACGACTGGAAAAAGCAGTAAGAGAAAAACCTCGTTGTCCTGGAAAGCACACATGCAGTTGCCTGTCCCTCCTCTCCCTCGATAAGAGATGACACACATCCCTGGCTGCCGCCACCTCTCCTGCTGCGTGCATAATGGCTGCCCTGGCTGCCTGCGCAGCCCCTGCCTTACCAGACAGAGAACCAGAACGCTTCCGTTCCTTGACATGGATTTGCAAGCAGACAGACTAAACCAGAGACTTTACACCGCTCTCTGGTAACAGCCAGAAATCAATATATGAACAGAACCATTTGACAAAAAGAAAAAAAAAGTTCCCTGGTATATTTTCAGTGAGAATTAGCACAGCTGTTATTATTATCAGAGCCTGCGACAAGCTCCCAGTTACCTCACCGTTCCCTACAGCAAGGGGATGCAGTCTTGATTATGTCTGTACCTTCCAGCCATTGGCAGGGTCTCAGCACTGCCCTAAGGCTTTAATTAACCCCGATTAGAGATAAACAGGGCCTTCTGGTTGGGAAAAAGAGGAGAGAATAGGCAGTACTTCTAGCTTATCAGAGAACCAAATAAACCACAAACTGTTTTTACCTTTCTCTACTCACTCTTCTCCCAGTAAGGATGTGAGGAAGGGAGCCCCACAAGAACATGAGGTGGTACATGATGTACAGGTTGCAGAGCATGCTCCACTCTTTCCATTTTGTTTTAGGGATGATAAGGTGGCCTACTATTTCAGGCTCATTTTCACCAGCCCTAGTTCAGTACCACTGAAAGCAAGCTGGAGCATTTAGCCACTAGCAATTAATGGCACTTGGGACTTGCTCCAAGCCAAATAAAATGTGACAACACACACCTACATGCCCTGTGTCAATTAGAAAATGTCTAAAAAGGCATTTTTCAGAGTGGTTTTCTAGAGAGAATTCAAGACTTGAACACAAAACCACTGAAAACACGGCATCCTCTTCAGCAGAGCCAGTATACCAAGCACACAAGTAGGAGTCGCCCCTCACTCTCCCACCCCAGGAATTCCAAGAACCAGTAGGATACAGAAGCACTAAACAGGTTCAACTTTTTTCCTACCTGATAGAAAGAGGAATTAAAGATAGTGCAGACAGTACAAATCAAAATGAACAACAGATATCTAAAGTTTCCAAACTTCATGGCAGATCACATTTTTAAGTATGGCTTCTTTACCTTCTGATTTCACCAGGAGGAAAGGCACAGCATACTGTTTAAGAAGCATCCTTATTAACCAACACCAGCTGTATGGAGCACTCCTTAATATCAAATCGCAAAGACTATTCCCAGCAAATGTTCATCTAATTCATGGTCCACAAAGTAAAAAATTAAATTCAATTCCACAACTCTCTCTTACAGCCTACTCTAAATAACCACAATAAACTTCTTCCGCCCCAAATAAAGCTGATCTTCCTTCCCTGGCATGGAGAACAACAAACAACTTGTAACATAAAAGGATATTGCAAAGAAGACTACTAGCATGTCTCCCTTAACATTTTCTACATACAATCAGTTCTGCCAAACTTGTACAAACTTCCCAGCCTCATCATTTATTTCTGTGACTCTCCAATTTTCAGTTTTTTCCTGAATGTTTTGGTAACTGCCATAGAGAACTACGGTTAAAGACAGAATAAGCTGCTTCTCTCACCTGCAGAAGTTCTGTTAGCACACCCCACAATGAGATTTACATTTATTTATTTATTCTCACGTAGAGTCACGTTAAGTCCCGGCTCCATGTTCCTACAGGCTGTGTGCAGGAATTACCCAATGGACAGATTTCAAATCAAATTTCAAATAATTACTTTCTCACAGACACTATGTTCTTACAAATTCAAGTAAACAAATATCTATGAAAGTAGAGGTTAAACGTAAGTACCATAGCAATCCCCACCACTCATTTTTTAAGATCAACGGGAGTCGATTTGACCTACTATTCATAATTTGTTGTCCCCTGCTGCTCGAGGCAGATACTGCGCTGGTCCCGGGACAACTATCATACCTTGCAGTCACCTGTACTAAGCAGGCAAGCAAAGCCTACAGGAAAGGTCAGGACAGAGAGATGGGGTAAGAGCTACAGCAACCTCGCTTCAACCAATCCTGGATGAGGATATCCCCTCTGTTTCTCTCACCTCATGGTATACTTCTTCCCTGTGCTTTGACAGTATAGCTCCAATGCTCGGCATTGAAGATGTTAATTAGTATTTAATAGAATCATAGAATACCCTGAGTTGGAAGTTACCCATAAGGATCATCAAGTCCAACTCCTGGCTCCATACAGGGCCAGTTAGGTCAGAGCATGGGACTGAGTGCATCATCCAGACGCTTCTTGAACTCAGTCAGACTCGGTATTTCTTCCTCCTAATTTGAGTACTTGCCCTTCACTGTATGAAGGTAATGATAACTTTACCAATGATAACTTTTTTCAAAATATCAAAGTAATTTTAAATTCTGGTTCTGCTCTCCATTTGAACAGAGAGAAATACCCTGTAATTTCTGTCCCCATACAAACTCAGTCAAAGTCTGCAATTTATTTTCATCTGCTGCAAATAGCTGTGCTAAACAGCTCCTCATTTTCAGTGATCTGAAGTGGTATTACTATACATTTGTTGTAGTTTTGGCATGGCTGGGCTCTGGTGGAGAAGGAGGGGCTGCAGGGGTGGCTTCTGCAAGCAGCAGCCAGAAGCTCTCTGCAGGCCTCAGAGAGCAAACACCAGCCAGCTCAAGGCTGGAGTCATTGCTGACCAAGGCCAAGCCCATCAGTAATGGTCACAGCACCTCTGGGAATCACATTTAGGAGAAAAAAAAAACGCTAGCAGAGGCTTTTTGCCACCAGAGAAGGGAGTGAGATGATGTAAGAAACTGTGCAAACACCAAGGCCAGGGAAGGCAGTGAGGAGGTGCCCCAGATGCCAGAGAGAAAGATGCCCCTGCAGCCCACAGAGAAACCCATGGTAGAGCTGGTGTCCCCCAGCAGCCCATGGAGAGGCCCCACATTGGAGTCCCTGCCCCTCCTCATGCCACAACATGGGGGGAAGAAGACAGCAAAATCTTCAGGAAACAGGACAAGGGGCAATGGCTGCAAGTTGGAGCATAGGAAGTTCCGCACCAACATGCGGAAGAACTTTTCCCAGTGAGGGTGACAGAGCCCTGGGACAGGCTGCCCAGGGAGGTGGTGGAGTCTCCTTCTCTGGAGATATTCAGGACCCATCTGGATGCCTATCTGTGCAATATGAGCTAGGGAGCTGCTTTGGCAGGGGGGTTGGACCCAATGACCTCTCGAGGTCCCTTCCAACCCCTATTATTCTATGATAACTAAAGTGTAGTCTGCTAAGAAGGGAGGGGTGGAGGGAAGGTGCTTTAAGATCTGGTCACATTTCTCATTACCCAACTCTGGTGTCACTGTGTGTGTGTGTGTAGTGTAATAAATTAGAGAGTTTTCTTTTCTTTATTCTGTGTTGAGTCTGTTTTGTCTGTGATGCTGATTGCACAATGATCTCTCCCTGTCCTTATCTTGACTCCTAAGCCTCTCAATATCTATCTTCTCCCCTGCCCAGCTCAAAAGGGGAGTGATATAGCAGCTTTGGTGGGCATCTGGCTTCCAGACAGGGCTAAACCACCACAACATTGATAATACTAAGATAATAAAAGTAACACTGAAGCTTCATATTCATTACGTTCTTTATGAATTTTTTCTCCCACTCCCATAAACACACCCTGTTTTACAGGAAAATTGTTTGCACTTTCAATGCTGCTTTTGTTTTTATCTTCCTTTTTGGTATAATACCCAGAAGCAGTAACCTGGAAGTTGTTTTACAGCCCAGGGAAATTCCATCAGGAACAAAAGCATCCCAGGGGAAGAAGAATCAAATGGTATACAGCCAGGAAACAGTAAACACTGTATTTATATTCATCCCTTCTCTTACTTTAGGCACTGGTTTCATGGGAGGACCAAATCACTTTTGCCAATGAGGCAGTCCTCTAAGTTAACAGTAAGAGAAGCTGATGCTGGTAGTTTACAATTGTCAGTAACAGAATCTGAAAGAAAATGTTGAAAAGACATGAGTCAAGTGGTTATTTGTCAACACTGTAGCTATTATTCAGTTTACACCAGTGATGGAGGCAGGGAGAACAAAACCCAATAGTTTGTTCTACTGAACCACTGAATTTTCAGAACAGCACAAACTACTACAGTCCACATCACATTCAGCACCTGGCAGGTGCTCTGCTTGTTTTTCATTTTCTCCACCAAGACAAGTATATTCATGTGTTCAGTTAGCATAAGGATTCTCCTCTGAGTTCATCCAGCTTTTTTATCATCCTCTTTAAAGGTCAACTCTCTTTAAAATACACAGGCATAAATTAATCCTTCCCTCCAGAGATCACCTCTTTTCTTGGGGGCTAGCAGCGGAGAGAAGAGTACAAAGGAAAATATTTTGTATGAAGCCAAGGCACACATGTGTATATAGTTCAGCGCATGTAGACAACTTGCCTAGCCGTTCCTGAAGACTACACAGTGGCTTGCTGTTGTATCAAAATGTACTCTTCCTATTTTATCAATCAGGTTTGCTAAGAGAAGAGACCAGAAACACACGGGAATCGATGGGCAGAGGCACAGAGCGCACTGCGGTTTGCTAGAGAGGCTGAGAACATCTTCCGGAGCCGGCTATCCACCCACTGTCCCCACCCTTTGGCGCAGACTGGCAGTAGGAGGCAGCATTGACTCTGGCAGCAGCAGCCCTGCTCTGCAAAGTAGTTGGGAGCTAGCTTCATTCTTCAGTCATTATATAAGCAAGATGACACTGTTCTCTAATCCAGCCAAAGCTGATAAGTACCATCAACCTGTCACTTCCTACATTTCAAATTCTAACATTGCAGCATCAAAGAGTTTTTACATTTCGATTTCTTTTGCTGGCAGCGGTCGGTAGCCTCTCATTCTCCCACGGTGTTCTAATGCAGCATTTGCACACCGGGGTTACTCCCAGCCTGAATAGCAGGTCATCCCCTACTCACTGAGCTCATCTGCGGCCCATGTGCTAGGCAATTTAGATCCAATCAGCCCTTATTTAGCTCAAGAGTAATGAGCAGCATAGTGACACAGACTTAAGCCTGACCCTCAGGACACTGCTCATCAAGCAGTAAAACTGTGACAAAATCATTCATCTTCCACCCGCTGGCAAGAAATAATACTCGCACTCACTGTATTACTTTTTCAAGATATAGAAAAAAAAAAAAGTCCTGAATTTTCATGATGTGAGACATTAATTTGCAGAAAGCTGAATTCCCTTAAACCCCCCTGTTGCTATGAGCTCACCAGGGGGAAATAGGCCTTAGGAGACTGAAATGGAATAAAGAAAATTGCTTCAGCTTTCTTTTCATTTTAAATAAGCCTTAAATCTGACAAGAGATATCCTAAAGAGAGAAGGAATATATATCTTGTAAGGTAACGAAGAAACAATCAAAATTAAGAGATTAGAAGGCTACTTGCATATAATGGTTTTATTGGCGGAAGTATTTCTTTGTTTAACATCCACAAGAGAAAAATATTCCATGTGAAAAGCCATTCTCACACCTCATGTGAAGAAGAAAAGAAGGAAAACTGAGAAGAAAGTTAATTTGGGGAAAATAGTTTCAAAAGTCAGACACTTCCATCAGAAAATGAATCCGCACTTTATGTCCTTTAGGGAGCACATATTTCTCCAAACAACTGCAGGGTCCCAAGCAGCGGGTTCTCAGTACACCTGGATATGATTTTACTCTCTTTTTTTTTGGTGGATTTACTCTTTCACAACAGTAAGTCTTGTACTGCTGTCAGGAAGGCCACAGAAAGCTTAGGTGGATTAAATTTCAGTAGATAAAATGGATACAATAGATGAAACAAGGAAAAGTGTTTCAATCTATAGCACAGAGGACTGAGCTGTGTATCTTCATGATTGACGCCTGAGTACTAGACTTGAGTTTCTTCAGCTTCCAGTGCCTACCAAGACTGTCTTTGTTTGGGCATCAACAATCAGAGGGTCCTTTGACAGCTTTTGTTGTTTCAGTCTGTTCTTACACTGACTCTAGAATAGAACAGAATTTTTCAGTTGGAAGGGACCATCCAGGCCTGGCCAATTCAGGGCTGACCAAAGACTAAAGCAAATAACTAAGGGCATTATCCAAATGCCTATTACATGTTGACAAGCTTGTGGCATTGACCACCTCTTTAGGAAGCCTACTCCAGCATTTGACCACTCTCTTGGTAAACAAGTGCTTCCTCATATCCAGTCTAAACACAGCTCTGAGCCATTCCCATGTGTCATATCACTGAACCCCGGGGAGAAGAGCTAAGCACCTCCTTCTCCATGTGTCCTCCTCAGGAAGCTGGAGACCACCAAGAGGTTGCCCTCCGGCTCCTTTTCTCTGAACAAGACAAGCCCAAAGTCCTTCGCTGCTCCCCACAGGACATGTCTTCAGTCCCTTCACCAGCTCTGTTGCTTTCCTTCTAAGGCAGATGCTCTATGTTACATCTAAAACACCAATATAAAATTGAATTTTATCAATTATTCAGCTCTCATGTGGCCCACTGCTGATTCGAGAAAACAGGATGAGAAGTGGAAGTGAGTATCTTAGTATCTTGCAAACCTGAACCAATGCTAGACAGAGAAACTTTGTAGAAGCAAAGTATTAGGTCCACAGCTCCAGCATATGCTGTATCTTACTTCATTCTTTTGTACAGCAATACTCTCAGAGCAGAGGAAGTACAATCAAAACACACATTGTTTTTAGGTAAGTAGCTTTGAGGATCAGAATACACAAGGAAAGGTATAAAGCCCATTATTTTAAACCAAAAAATAAAATCCCAGGAAAAAAAAATCTCAAATCCTACATAAAAAGTAGGAGGAAGAGAAAATTAGTTCAGTTTTAATTAGATGCACCTTAAGGCAGCAACTGTAGCTAAGAACACATCCAGTATTCCCACAGAAGATGGTAACAGATTAATTTTAAAGATTTAGAAGCAGCAAACCACTCGAAATGCTGCTATATTCTAAAGCAGTGCTTGCTTCCCACGCTCTGAAGCATTCAGCGACTACATTTTTCCTAACACTCATTCAGATCTGTTTTATTAATTGAAGAACTGAACTTTAAAACAACCTAAAAATACTTTAAACCATAGGTCAAGTTAGCACAGCAAGACACACTTGCTTCCTAACCATGAGATCTATGTCGTGAAGTCAAATAGTTTCCTTTTTCCACAGAGGTAAACAAAGTTCAGAGCAACTTTTAAAGACTTTTTAATGGTCATTCTTTAAGCTTGGGAGGTCTTGGTGCCAAAGGAAGATCTGGTTTAGTCACAGAGTTGCTCTCTGTGCTTATCAGGACATCGCAGCTGGTAGCTCTAAGTACGAGATGGGATGGCTAAGAGAAGACTTATGCTCTTCCAAACTCTTCTGGATACAGTTGTCAGAAGTTCAACATCAAAAAATACATTTTACAAAGACTAACACTAAAACCCCTGAGGGGGATGAAAAGAAGGAAGAAGGGAGGAGGACCCTTCTATTCTCCTCCTGAGCTTATCTGCTGACTTACACAGTAACAGAGAGGGGAGAGAGGCTTCTGTTGGTCTCGGAAATCTTTCCACAGGCTGTTTTGATGGCAAGTATAACAAAAAAAAAATTACAAACGATGACACATTTCCATAGCAAAGATATTCTGGATAATCCATTCCTATCATGATTTCTCTCTCAACCTCAAGGCTAGACACACTCCAACAGATAGAAACATCCAGTTTCACTGTTATCGATGACCAATTATTAATATAATTTTTAATTAGAGGCAGGTTTACCTGATTAGGATTCCTGTAGACCTTACTAAATTTATACACTGAAATTTTCAGTTTTTCATGTCCTTCAACACCACAAATGGGCATAAACATTTAGAATTGATTTCTAAAATAAAATTATCATTTTAATATGTTATTACGTTTAGGGTACTTCTCATTCCTCCTATGGAAATCAGTGGCACCTCTCCCTGAAACTTGGCAAAGAGGCATGGGTACAGCAGTGAATTGACACCTAGGCATGTGCTTGCATTTTATAATCCTGTAACTCAATGCTAATACACTACAAAACCCAAATGCCAGGATGATGATAATAAGAGAAAGTTCCTATCAGAGCAATACCTGATTACAGTAAAAGACATTTTAACATGTTTCAAGAGCTTCTTTTAAGAATAACATATTGCAAAGCCAGAACCTACTGTTTCCAGGCCTTCAGCAGATTTCTCTTAAACTGCATAAATTTTTCACAGTAAATTCTGTCAAATGCCTGTACTTTTATTAACCTAGGGTTTCTTTTTTGTCATGAGACACTCAGATGACACATAGTGCTAGAGATGTGGAACAAACGAAAGCACACATGGGCAAACATCCTGCATTTACCTTTCATTAAAGCAAAAAATCTGCTTAAAACCAGAAAGAAAAAAAAAAATCAATGTCTGAGCTAGAAGCTAAATGCTCCAAGTAAACACAGGAAGGAAGCATGGTACATTTTTATTTTGGGGAGTTTCTCGATTGTTTACTCTTTATTTTACATATGCTTTTAAAAGGGAGCTTGTATTGAAATACAATCTTACACTTCGTACCATATCTTACTGTGAAGATCAAATACTTTAAAGTGCCAGCAAGTAGCATCTTGTTTCCAATTATTCACTCACCGCATATCAAAAACTAATAGAAATGAGTTCTCCTGCCAAGTCATAGTTCTATTTAGATATATTGACACCAAAATAATCAACAATTAAAAAAGGGCTTTAAAAAAGCTTATTAAAATAATTCAAAGTGTAGGTAAACACAACAATCCAAAGCTACCAGTACTTTTCTAGCAGACAAGAAAAATACAAGCAAAACCTGGAACGGGTTATTTTAAAACACACCAGCGTAAAAATGATGCAGGTGGGGGTCTCTTTCCAGATGCCTTTTAAGAAAAAAGAAAGGAAGAAAACAAGCCCACTTTCAAAACCTTGTATGCCAAGTTTTAGCCCAGAGCAAGTTTTCATTGCTGTTACAAACCCTTGAAAAGAAAGGTTTATAATGGAAATGCTGACAGACCCGTAACTGTAGCAGCATGAATAGCTATAATTAAAGAAGAGCTTTTGGCTACACCTCACTCTGCAAATGAAAGACTGTCATTTTCTTACAGTATCCTCAAATAAAAGCAACTGGGAGACCTGGAATGTGATTCTAACAACCCAAGAAGATACGTTAAAGGGGACTGCTAAAACTATGTGACATTTTAAGCTTTAAATACTGAGGCATTTCATTAATGTAACCAAGTCAGTATTTTCATAATGCTACTTAATCAGCAATAAAGAATGCTCCTGTGAGCCATCATCTGCGGTTAGCAGAAAGTGGCACATGGAGTTATTATTTCCTAAAAGCCTAGAGGGAGCTGCTTCTTTCTTTAATCAGTGATCTCACTTCCTTCCTACCTGTAAATTCTCTGTCATATAGTTTAAAAAGTAGAGTGCAGTGTATAGAAAAATTACATTATATTATATCTGTCTGGATTTTAAAAACAGGAGAGAGAATGGCTCTGAACCACTTTATCATTTTCCAAGTTTGCAGATAGACATGGCCCAATTGGCCTGGTTGAACCAACCATAGTTAAACATCTGGTTGGCACAGTCATACAAATCCAATGTTTCTCAATGAAGACACTTGTTTTAGCGTTGTTTTACTAGTATGGCAACAGAGGACTTTTCAGCCAGTCTGTCTAAGAGGGAGAATTAAAGTATCATAGAATCTCCTGAGCTGGAAGGGACTCATAAGGATCATCAAGTCCAACTCCTGGCTCCACACAAGGACAGCCAAGTCAGAGCATGGGACTGAGCGCACCATCCAGACGCTTCTCGAACTCAGTCAAGCTCCGTGCTGTGGCCACTGAGCCTGTTCTAGTGTCTGACCACCCTTTCAGTAAAGAGCCTCTTCCTAACATCCAACCTAAACCAGCAACATTTTCCTGTTCCATACAACCAAAGTGTTTTATGGTTGTGGAATTTAGCTTCTCTGTAGATGGCAAAAACAAACAGTAACCAAACATATATATACAGAAGTTGAGGTGAAGAACTGTTGAAACCCAGACTCTAATAATTTCTCTCATACTGATCAGTATGTGAGCATGTTGCTAACTTAAATTTTTCAGCAGACCTGCTTTTTGTAAGAAAAGGCACAAACACTGTCCTGTACCTTGTCTGTGATGATCTGAGAAGCCTGTAACAAACTTCTGTACCCTCCTCTCTTCATTACAAGAGGACCACATAACCCTCAGTTCTGGAAAGCTTCAAAATAATGACAAGTTATGAAGCAGATGACTTTTTCCACCAGTCTCAATTTTTTCTCTATTTCATCTTTAAAAACAACAAAACAAATGCTGTGTATTAGGTAATGGAGAAAACGTCCAAGTATTTTTGAAGTCTCCTGTTTATTCCAGTAAATACATTCAGTTGAACTGAAATAATAAATAATAAATCAACTAAACTTAGTTTCTTGCTTCATCTTTTTTCAAAAGACTGCCTGAAAAACAGTAGTCTTTGGATGTATAAGCTATTGACAGCTGCAGTCAAACTACTAGACAACAACAAAGAACCTAGTTAAAGAGAGATGTTGCATATGGGCCTCACTACTCTTATTATGCACGCTTTCACAGTTCTTTCCACGTATTTCAGTCTAGCACATTTGAAGTAATGGCAGATCAATAGCTGTCTCTTAATATCTTATAAAAAAAATAAAAAGGAGTTTGGGCTTCAAACTCCAGGACTACCTCTGAAAGGCATCAGTAGACAAAAATATGCTTATTGAAAGGCTAGATGTTGAAACTGAACTTGCACATCAAAGGAAAACTGCTTGAAAGTGGTAAAATATGATTTCCTTCTTTCCTATCGAACCCCAGACAAGTATTTAAATCCCTGTAACTTGCATTTGATTACAACCTTGGTGAAAGAGAGAAAAAGTCTGAAAAATAGAATAGATGCACTAAAGAGAAAAAAAAAATCCCACCAAAACATAAATACCTCCTAAATTGAGTAATTTAGTACAGGTAATAATTTTGAGATTTCCAGTGCCAAAAGAAAGATGGTGTTGTTTGAAATAGTAGCAACTGAATGACTTTCTACAGAGCCACTAATTTATAACAAAATATCAGGGATCTAAAACCTAATGTCTTGAAACATTAGGTTTCAGGAAACCTAATGTTTAAGGGAACATTTCTACAATTCTAAATGCAGTGAGGTAATGGTGGGGTTTGAAATTTAACATACCATTCACAGTCCTCCAGAGATTTCTCTTTCCTTTTACTGTACTTCAGTAAGAAATTAATATGAACTACAGTTTAACCCTGAACACATAAACAACATGCCAGTCTACATACACAATAAACAACTTACCGAAGTCTGGCTAGGACAACCTGAAGAAAATTTAGGACCATACTCAGCTCAGCTCCTCGACAAGCAGGCAGCAGCATAGTAAAGCCATCGTTTAGCAGCTTTTCCTCAGAAAGGCTCAAGTAGCAGCTGGTCTCAAAAACTTCTTGGACACCATCAATGTAGGTTGAAAGGAGAGTCCAGAGATTTTGTTTCTGTGTGTAGTCATTTTTGGTTACTAAGAACTCCTTTGCTTTCTCACGGAAAGCATTTGAGAGTTTCTCTGCTAGGACACTAATGTCCATGTTCTTCTCAACATAGATCAAAAGGAAAGCAAAATGACATCTCCAGATTAGAGCTCTCCGAGACACAGTGATGGAGGATGGAGTCAGGAAATCCAAAAGATCCACCACTCGACTCACTATGTCTTCTGTCTCTGCAACAATTGCTAGCATGAGGAACAGATTAAAAAAGTTCTGTAGCCCCACTTCTGTGAGCTCCTGCATTCTTCTCCGATGGAACTTGGAGTAAATTCTACATTAAAAAAAACCACACAAAAAAAACAAGAAAAAGAAAGCTTTGTACACTTTTCTATGCTTGATAAACTAAAATTGTATTTTCACACTTTTAGTTTGCACTTCTTTTAAATTTCCTCTTTTTCCTGTCCTCTTCAATACTTTTGGCTACTGGAACAAATATGCAATTTCATTTTCTGCTCCTAATACAAGGTACATGCTAAGTTTTCAAATCCAGGTAACAGCCGAACCTCAAGCACAACGTTGAGCACAACATTATGAGCAAATGCTCTATCATGCCTTCAGATCAGTCAAACTTAGCCTGTGAGGGCAGCTAGGAAAGGAAGTGATTTGCTGTTGAAGTGGCATCTCTCAAGTGCAAACAATTATTGTACAACTACTTTCCTGAAACTTCATTATTTCCAGGTGGCAGAAAGACTAGGGAACCTCCTTCCTTTAGCTTGATTTCTGTTCTTATGTTTATACTCTGACAGCTGCTGTAATCAAAGGCTCACCTACATAACCATCACTGAGGAAGAAGGGAAAGGAAGATTTCTAATGGAAAGCCCTTTTTTCTACAGTGCTTTGCCAAAGTTTGTACCCACCTGTACTGCACAGCTATTGCACGGACTGTGCAGTATGAAGTTGAGAGAAAACAGGGAAACTGAGGCATCTGGGAGAAAAACCTCTCTCTAGCAAGTCGTTAAGAAACTTTAAGCCGTATTGCTTCTATGACCGTGCTCAAGTTCTATGTAGCTAAAGCACTGCTACTTTGCAACTTGGGATTGGCAAAAAGCAGAAAGCTTTTCAATAACTGGACTTTTCAATAACTGTCACCATTCTTACGAGAGAGAAGTAAGATGAAAACGGTTTGCTTAACTTTGATTTCTGTGTTTAAAACCTCAGGTATAGGCTCCACCTTTAATTTAAAGTAAGTTCCACACGCAGTAGTTAAACATCCATAAATGCTGTTTTCCTATTCTGTCCCCTGGAAAAATAGTTGGAAATGGTGCTGAGGTTATCAAATCTAGCCACCAAAAATTACAGCAAATCCAATTAGTGTTATTTAGTAGTAAATTACTACTGACAGGCATTTATGCTCTTCATGCATCAATTAATGCTTGGTTAGCTGCTGAAAACAGAATTCATCCCAAAATCGTAGCTGTAGGCTGTTAAATTTTGCTACTTGTGTAATTGATTTATTCAAGGTAGAAATGATGAATACTGGTTGAGCAGACTGATACTGTGTGCTGTGTATTATTATTTCCCCTCTTAAATCAGGGAAAGTAACAAGCTATAAGAGCACAAAAATCTAAGTATAATTTGTTTTCAGTAAAAACAGAGCAGGCTAATTAGAATTACTAACTAAAACAAGACACAGATTCAGCATCTGATAAACATATTTGTTTCTATGTAATTGTAGGGATTTCTAACCCTGAACTGTACTGCCTATAACAACTCACAAAGCACACATAGACATCAGACTTATTTTTCCTTTCTGATAGCAAAGATAACCATTCCTTCTTGGAAAAAACATACCACATAACTTTGCAATGTCCACATGCACTTGTGAAACCTTTATGTGTTCAGTACTGGCATACACAAATATTTTATCAATGCTTAATAAAAATGTTATTCATATGAAATTAAATATTATAAAAACTCACAGCAAAATTAACTCTGTATCCTCTATATCTAATGAACAAAATGTTTAAAAGTTAGCATCTTTTTAATGATCAGTACCATCTCATTACTAAAGTTTTAAGGATTCAGTAAATATATAAAACATCAGAATTTGATTTAGAGTATACATAGTTTGTGGGTTTTTAATGTAACGACTGACCATACCTTTTAACCAGTATGTTTCAAAATTAAATGAAAAATTAGAACCCTTGGGAAAAAATAGTGGGAAATTTTGGAAATCATGAAAAAGAAAAGAGAACTATAGATGAAATCGCAGGCCTAGCAAGAACCAGTCTGGACAACACATGGCTCACGCAGTTCAAACAGCATTTCTGTGCTGTAATTACATTCCCTGTCTGGCAATAGGTTTGTACCACTGCACAGGTTGCCAGCGTACCAAATTCTTGGCCCATGGGATGAAGTGAATCATCACAGGCTATGGATGCCAAGGTGCTTCTTGGACCCTGCCACAGCCTCAGCTGGCAACAGAAATTTCAGGGACCAACTGCCTTCTTCAAACTATGAATCACCCTGCATACCTTATCCCCTTTAGTCTGCTTTGCTCTGTGACTGGATGTGCCACACGACCTGACTGACTAGACCTCTTCCATCAGGAGACAAACTAAATAGTGGACATACCGTCCTTTAATTTGTTTCCAAGGTTGCATGCCACTGTTCTCTGCCTCCTTGTTCATCATCCGTGCCAAGATGCTGAGAAAAATGAAGTAACTGTTGCTGGACTTGTACAGGTCGGGGATCTGCTGCTCACAACAGCAACTTTTCATCATCTCAAGCATCGACAAAGAAGTTTTAGCAACGTTTGCCAGATCCTTCAGACCAAGCCAGGGAACAGTAAAGCAACTGTTCTACAGAAATAAATGAAAACAGAGAAGATAAGTTACAATAAATGCTAATATTTCAAAGGCAGTAAGTCCTTCATGCAAACAAAAGAAAGGTGTGTTCTTCTACCACAACTCGGGGGAAAAAAAGTGCATTCTAACTATGTGCAAAGTGTTTTTACAAGATCTTAAACTCAGTAGTCCTGATGAAAAGTAAGAGTGAAAATATTTTTTAATTCATTCTATTGTGACATAACGTAATGTATTGTAACACATATCTAAACATGATTTCTTACATGAATATAGCTAACTGAAGGATACTTTCAGTGACCGGTCAGTTTTACAAAAGCTAGGCTAGAGGAGAATCAGGATTAATTACTAAGAATTTAGGAATGTCCACATGCAATCCTGCTTTTTTTTTTTTTTTTAAATGTATCTACTTACCAGGTTCTTGCTGTAATAATCCCAGAGTATGGTGGCAATAGATAGGTTCAGGTCCCAGAAACTACACAAAGTCAAACAGCACTGAAGATGCATTCGTAAGTGTTCCTCTAACACACCAGTCTTGAAAAGGGAATGAAAAGTTTATTGAACGAGGGGAGCATCACCTTGTCTATACATAAACCCAATGCTACCAGAATATTAATAGTAATTGCCTAAAATAAAAACTATTTTTAAATTATATAATGTTGAGTAAATGCATTTGCTAATATGAGCAATAAAGTAGAAAAGCTGACAATTGCATCCTACAACCCAGCCAACATAACAGTTCCTCACGCACCATTTCAGCCATCCACAGAGTTGTAGACACGTGATAACAGCCACCTTGATATAGTGAGCCTAACTTGCAAATATGACTGCATGGGACAGAACCTCACAAAACAGTAAATGGGCATTAGCTGTACCGAATGCATGAGTCAACTGAACGCTTAAGCCCTTCCCTACTGTAGGTCAGAAGGAAAGCTCATTCACCACTGATACAGAAGGAAGGCGCAACTACCCAAGAGCTCATGGTTCTCATTATAGTATTCCAAACAGGAGGATATTTCTTCCTGAATCATGTTCCTTCTCAAACCTCTACAACATGGCTATACTGCTAACATCTCAGACAACTGTAAATCCAGGAAAAATGAGTCTCTGAACATTAAAAGGTGGGGGACACAAACAAAATCATAGCCCCAAGAAGGGTCTTAGATAAGGGTTGGGAAGTTATGCCCTTTAGTTCTAGTTACAGTGTTAGGTCCTACATTATGCCCCAAGCTCACTCTTGCCCAGGAAACTTTTAAATACATTTTAGAAAAAAAAATAAAAAATAATGTCAGGTAATAGAAAAAGAGAGCATTAAGTTGTGTTGGAATTTGTTTGGTTTGGGGGTTGTTGGACAGAACCAGTTGTTCATTTAAAATAGTCTGTCATTAGGTACCTGTTATTCGAAGAGCAGGACTTGTGCTCTAACCCACAGTGCTATTAGTGGTATTTCTTATGGCTTACTACGTCTTAGAGCTGTGGGGTTTTTTCTGTTCAATGCTACACAAAGGAGTTCTAATGCATTAAGTTATCTCTACCTGGTTATAAGTCCACGTGGAAAACATTATTTCCTAGACATTATCAGAATACTGTAAACAATTACACCAACCATCTACAGTAACTTCTAACCACATCTACCTTCTCCTCTCATGAAGAACAATGAGGGCATATAGCTTCTGAAGTGATACACATCTAAAACAACTTAAAAAGTGAAACGGCATTTTCAGTTGGCATAGAAGGTTATATATTCAAGTTGTTATGTCTAACAATATACAAAACCCACTGAAATAGAAAAGAAAATCTTCAACAGAGACTCATTAACAGATGCACAGAATAGTATCGCAAAGACAACAAAAATACCCACAAATGAATGGTGATCCTCAAGTCCTGTTTGCATAGACGACATAACTATTAAATCAGCAGTCTTCCCAAAATAACAATCTTATACAAAAAAATAAGGGACAGAACCAGTTGTTTTCAACTGCTGCTATTTTTTTAATGAATAAAAGCAAAAGTCTTAAAACAAAACAAAAACCTGCAGCTAAACATATCTATTTCTCATGTCATCTACCCAGTTATGAAAGACATGAAAAACCCCCACAGAGTCAAACCAAAACACACACCGTTCAGAAGGAGAATCCTTGGTCTTAAAACTGTAATTTGTGCATAGAATTACGTTTAGGATCTAATTCAACAAACAAGGACTGCTTCAGTTAAATTCATTCAACAATAAACATGGTATTGTGACCAGATCCAATTTTTAGAGCAGTTTCCAAAACCAAGATAGTCCTGAAGGCTTGATCTTAAATTTAATATGAAAGAGTTCTCCAGACTTCAAATATCCCCGGGATTAATAGATTCTCTCATTGCTCTTTTGCTTAAAATGGTCTTTTGCACTGCTGGAAATACTATCAGAACTCTTGAGGTAGTCAGGTTTTAATTTATCACAGAAGGAAGGAACACCAGATACTATCAAAATGATAGTACTATCTAAGCACAACATTTTTCTCTTATGACCTCCTACTGTAGTAACAAAATTGGTTTCCTAGAACTCCAACAAATACTTCTGTATCTCTTTCAGAGTAGAATTAAGCAAAAAAATATAGTGAAGGTATAACAAAATTGAGGCAGATGCGAAACAATACGAAGCCTTTATTTTCCAGAATGAGAGAAGGCTAATAAGGCAGACTGCTGTTACCTCTCACAAACAAAAAAGCTTTTGATTCTCACTCGCAATACATTGTAAAAACAAATTCATCTTATACTGACAATTCCTAGATTTAGTTAGTTTGATGTTGCCTGGTATACAAATACAGCTATTTTAATATTCCAAGTACAACAATTTTCATTTTGTACTACAAATAGAATAGTAAACCAGCTCTGCCTTTGTAATTAGCCCAGTAACAGAAATCCAAACCTCAACAGAAGCAGGGAATAGTACTTTGTATAACTAGTTTCCCTAGAAAAGTCCTTTTTTGTGATACAGATGGGAGATCTTTCACACAAACAATTGTCTTCAAGCCTCTCCAACAGGAAATATTTAAAAAAAAAAAGTTTCTGGCTGAGAAACTCACCAGTCTATCAACTGTTTGAAGCTGAAAGGATATGTCCAAAGAAGCACCATTCTACACTTGTCCAGGTGTCCATTCTCGCTCCACTGTGAGCTTTACTTACAGCTCACAAATTCAGCATACACAAATACCCCCTCTTCCAGTACCAAAAGGGGCCTACAGGAAACTTGGAGAGGGACTCTTTATGAGAGAGTGTAGTGACAGGGCAAAGGGTAATGGGTTTAAACTGAAAGAGGGTAGCTTTAGATTAGATACCGGGAAGAAATTCTTTACTATGAGGGCAGTGAGGCACTGGCTGCCCAGAGAAGCTGTGGCTGACCCTTCCCTGGCAGTGTTCAAGGCCAGGCTGGATGGGGCTTCAGGCAACCTGGGCTAGTGGAGGGTGTCCCTGCCCATGGAAGGGGGTTGGAACTAGATGGTCTGTAAGCTCCCTTCCAACCCGAAGCATTCTAGGACTCTGTGATTTCCTATTTCCACTGGTACCCTAACCTGCACGGTACCTGCACACCTTTCCCTTGCTCAGAAGCAGGCTGCCTATAACCTTATAAAGAAGGAGTTCCTACCTGAAAACAAGGCACTGCAACACCCCTCTGTCACCTCCATGGAAACACATGACATCTTCCTCAGGAAGTATTTATCACCCTCAAGCTCAGGTTTTCTGTTGCCCTCTCTGTGCTGGGTTTCACTAAACTCAACAGTTTTACTGAAACTATCAAAATTCTTCAGGTTTAATACTGGTTAGTCATTTTTGCATCCTTATGTGACAGCTAAGGATTGGGATATGCAGCTTCTGGTGATTCAAGCATGACCATTCTCTTCTCTACTTTCATGATGCTCCCCTTCTCAAAATCCATGTCTGCAACAACAGCTATTAAATCATCTTTTCACAACACAGAAACTGAAGCTCACATGAAGAGACATTAACAGTTACTGGTAGGAGAGGGATTATCAATTTATATTACAGATGTGCGATCTGTACCTGTTTCAGATGCTTCTGAACACACAAAACTTTGTATATTTGATTTAAACTCCATTTCCCTCCCTATCCTTTGCATAGTCCCGTGCTCCTTCTGAACATACCTGTATAGTCTTTTTGCTTTTGAAGTTAGGGAACAACAAACACAAGTGGATTATGAGGTTGACTGACATAGTACTAAATATGATTCGTTTTTATGCTCTCATATAATTAAAAATGAAGTTTCTAAGCACCAATTCCTGCCCTCTCCTGCAAATTGAGATTTGGCACTATCCTTTCTACCAAAGCTATTACTGTGCATCTCTAGTATAGGTAACAGAGGGTATATGCTGCAAAGGACGGCTCAGGTAGGATTTACTACCAAACTCAAGTGGGTAGTATCATCAACACTGTCCTGCTGTTCATTCAAAGAACAGTATTCTCCCTTGTGCTTTTTCCTGTTTCTTCATGTTCCATTTCATTATTGACTTCTTGATATCCCATTATGGTTTGCATTCCTACCTTTTCTGGGGTTAAAAATACAGAGATACCAAAGGATAAGATAAAAGGTAAAAGCGGCCACACAAAGCTGACAGATCAAAAGAGATGGAGATGTCTACAGGTAAAAGAAAGTCTCCTTTATAGAGGAAGTACTTACGTGCACTCCTGCAAGCACAAATAGGGCCTAATGCTCTCCAAGGAGCATTTCCTACAAGCAGCTAACTCCACAGTGCAAGGAAAAATAACAACAAAAAAAATAAATTAAAAAACCCTAGTAAACTAGATGGCTCCTTGGATGGCTGGTAATTCTTGCAAAAATATCCTTGGCAAATGAGAGCTTGTCCAACAGTAGCTGCCTTTAGAAATTAAACCAGGTATTTGACTCATACTACTGTGTCATGATCGACTCATTCACATCATCTGAACCCGAGCACATAACTACCTTTCTAAACTGTCTACAATTCAATATTTAGCAGAAGCATCCGACAGCTCTATATTTTACATATATTCAACTTCAGAGTATTCTTCATTCAAAATAGTAAACATAAACTAGAGGAATGTTTTTAAAAAACCCACAGGTGTCCTCCTACTGTTTCTCAGGTTACTGAAATACAGAACATGCAACACAGTAAGGTGGTTAATGAGCTACTCACAGGTTTTATGCTTCTTAATCTCACCTAAATCTCTCTAGTTTCTCTCACAGAATGGCACGCATACAGTCATAGAATCATAGTATCTTCTGAGTTGGAAGGGACCCATAAGGATCATCAAGCCCAACTCCAGGCTCCACACGGTGCCAGACAAGTCAGAGCATGGGACTGAGTGCATAGTCTGCACTGAGTTCACTGAGTGAACTCAGCCAAGCTCAGGGCTGTGACCACTTCCCTGGGGAGCCTGTTCCAGTGCCCAACCACTCTCTCAGTAAAGAACCTCTTCCTAACATCCAAGTAAGTTATGTCCTCACAGTAGTTTTAATGTATATGCACAGTGTGTGATTCAGTCACATACAGTGAAATCATTCAAAAAGATTTAACCTTTTAAGCAGAAGGACTACATAAATAAATGTTTATAAATAGCATTATTTTTCTACTTTTTAATACCCTATGCATTATTTCAACTATCTTAACAAAAAAAAAAATCTTCTTGTAAAAACTGGAGTTAACAAGCAATGTTCTGTACTCCAGCTTCAACCACAGCTGGTGCTACTGCATGAGCAAGGCAGTAATAATAAAAAAAAAAACTGGTTCCTCTTCTGCTTTCAACAAAAGAACTTTGCAAGACCTTTTTTTTTAATTTCACCCTAGACCTAATAAAAAAAAAGTTTATTCTTGTTTTAAGCATACACAAATTAAAGAATTTATTTTATAGGTGTTGCTGATACAGCACTGGCAATTTGTTCCGTGCAACTTCAGAACAAATTTACAGAGCTGCAACGTAACATATTTAAAAACATGATGAACAGCATATTTAAAAGCATTTTAAAAAGAGGTCAATTCTGACCTCTGGGCCATGAAGCATTGCATTAACAGTTCTGCAGAAAGAAAAATGATAAGGTATGAAATGAGTGCTCAGAAACTAGAACCTTATCAGTAAGAGTTTGATTCAAGCCTGTAAGACAAATTGCTCAGCAAGGCAAGTCACCTTCCTGCTGTGATGAGGATATAGCTGAATTTTCAATGCAACTGACTATCTTCCTCATCATGTCTCCTCAACTTGATATCCTTACATTCAGTATCTGGTTTACATTTTCTAAGCATCCAGTTCTTATTCTGAATACATCTTGTCTGAGTAGCCATATACCTACCCTTCCAGGATGATTATCTTTTTCCTTTATCTGTCAATTTAGCATCAAGCACAACCACTTTAAAGCAAGTCTAACTGCTAACAAGGAGGGAACTGTAAACTGCCATAGTTCAGTTACATCAAGGATGTTCATTTACCTGTGATAAAAACACTAGAATTCCGAAAATACACTTGGTAGTTGGACATTGTTTCATGCACTGTCTTTCCCTGAAAGCATCCCTGACACTTTCCTTGTTCTTTCTTTCTTCCTTTACACACTTACTTGTGCATCAGTGGACTTTTTAAGGAGTTCCTCCACAAATTTCCAATTGGATTCCTTCTGTTTCTGAAAAATAACGAACATCAACATGAAATAGTGGTTGTATTCCTCACAGGAATCATTATGTAATGTGGTGAAAATAAGCAGGCAAAAGACTTCAAGAGTACTTCATTTCATGACAGCATATTGTAGTCATCACTGAAAACCGATTTTTTTTTTGTTTTATGAAAATAATTGTTGTAAAAATTAGGCCTCAGAAACAAATAAAGAGCTGAAAATAAGAGTTTTCAAATTAAATTGGTTTAAGTGACTCATTTGTAATCCCAGCCTTCACTTTCAGTAAAGAAGGAAAACATTCAGGCATTAGTACAAGCAGTTAGTATGTATGTCTTCCAATTTTTTTATTTAACATTCTGTAAAAAGGGGTAAGGAGGAAGAAAAGGTACAGTCTCACTTTTTATTTATTAATCACCTTGTAACTTTTTTCTCCCAGGTCAAACATTAAGGATTGTTTTTGGACAATTTGGTAATGAGTTGACCAAATAGCAAAAAAAAGTAGAGATAGAAAAAATACAGGGTATGTCAGTTATGGCCCATAATTCATATTCTTCAGCTTGGGAAGCGAGATGACGAACCATCTGAATTAACTAGACCATGCTAATGAAGTAAGAGAGTTGCACAGCAATGTGTATTAAAACAGAAGAGAAAAAAAATATATTCAGAAAAAGCAAAGAAAAGGGTAGAAGATTTCACAACTAAGGCTATTTACCAAGAGAAAAAGAAAAGGCAACCAAGCCTTTATTTACAGTTCTAGGATGTACAAAAATCATCTCCTACACTTAACTATGTATATAGCTTGTCTTGTTTGGGTAACTAGATGCGTGAACACAGTACTTTAAACATCATCCTGCTTTACTCACTCCCTCCACTATCACAACTATTAAGCCTTGTAAATGATTCTCTCCTTTACATATTCATATGGAGCTTACAATACAGAGCATCTTATGCTTTGGTAATTGAAATATAGCTACTTTCCAGTAGCAACACCATCATGTCCCATGTTCCTCTGCTACTGACTATACTACTTAACACTCTGAGGTGGTGACAATTCCACACAGACCTCCAGAGAGTACCAAGAGAATTTTAAAGATGAACTCTTTACAAAGATGCACTAATACTTCTGTAACACAATTTGACTACTTGGTTGCTTTACATTTTTACACAAGAAAAAGAGAATACTGAAAGCTTTCCAACTGTAGCAAGACAGAGTCTGTAGGCTGTTTACAAAATGAGAATGAAAGGACAGATCTGCAAAGTTACACTGAACCGGCAATTTCACAATTCAGGAGCTCAAGCAGTATCAATTAAGGAGCTCCCACTGCTTCCTCCTCATCCTGTCAGCTGCTCTTCCTGCCCTCACAGCTGTAGCACACCACTGCTCAGTTGTTCTGGTACTTCTGTCTGTGGGACATAGTGTGAACCAGATCAGTGAACCGACTGAGAGCTTTAGGAAGGGTGCGGGGAGGAGGGGGGTAGAGAAAAAAACAAAGCAATGAGAAAGGGAGGAGGGCCTGACCTAGGTTATGGAATAGGGACACAAATAATTGTGCCAGAACAGCAGAGGGCGTATCATCCCTAGGGTGGGAAACAGGACTTCCTAAGCTGTTATTGATGCAAAAGTCTTTTTATCATGAAACCAGTGTTAGCATCCCATCAGAAGGAAAGGCCACTGCATCAACAAGCAGCCAAGGAGTAATGGCAACACTTCAATAATGAGCGAGACCCAGAAAGTGCCCAATCAGCACTCCCAGACAGTTCTGGCTGGCATTTGGGGCAAATTTTCATTTTGACTGCTGTATTTTAGAGCTTGGTGGTATGTGAATACCTACAAACTGGTATGGTCCTACTGCAGACTCCAAGTAAAGGTAACCAACTGCTCAAAATCCAGTTTTATCAGAGGTAAGTATATATTAAGAGAGTCATACCAAATGGCTATGAGACCTCTGAATGTCTGTATCAGCCTGCTCAGAAAATGCATTTAACACTCCTATAGTCCAAGGACATATGATTTGTACAAAAGGTGTTTATAAGTTCCAGATCAGATGTAGTATGCTGATCACTTTACAAGATCCTGGAATAATCCAGGGCAAACTCCTGACACCAACTGGAACTGACTACAAGAATGCAATTCAGTCCAGGTTCAGTCCAAACTTGGGAAAAAAATTACACCAACCACCTGCTGCACTCTTTTTTAGCCTCAACTGTCTCTGTTTAGAAGACTTGTTTCATTCAAATCCCACTACATTTACATCCTAACAGTACTCCCTGCTACACTTGCAACATGGCACGACAACTGTTTACAATCCATCCTTGTCAGAGACATTGTAGAATTTACATCTCTTACTCCAAACCTGCTGGCTTACAACATCCTGTCTTCGCCCCTAAGAGTCCTAAAATCAAGAGAACTTTAAGACCATACAGTGCATAAGAGTACTGTTAAATCCAAAAACCTGAGCTGAGACCCTCTGGGTTCTCACTGAGGAACTTTTGCAAAGACTAACAGCTGACTACCTGGAAGAGTCATACTCAGCTTCTCAGCTGGAAGTCCATGTTTGCATATCTTGCCATGTAGTCATTTTTGATTATTCAAAAGCAAGAATTCTTAGCCCCAAGTAATTCTGGCTCTATTTCCCTAGCCCACAGTATATTGAAATTGACCCCTGCAACGTTGAGTAGCAGCAAATTTTCTCATCAGGTCCCATTTGGTTTTTAAATGTACAAATCCTGCTTTTTAGAAGAGTGAAGTGGGACCTGAATGTAGGATTATGGAAAGAGACATGTACTGTACAACCCTCAGAACAGAGTCTCTAGGAAACCTGGCCAAATTTTTTAATTTCAATAAATTGTTTCATGTGTATGAAATATATATTCAGTATATATGAATCACTGCATATTTGGAATTATGTTATATGAGCTGAAGGGGAAAAATAAAAAGAAGCAAGTCTGAAACCTATTTAGAATTTTAAAAGCTTTCATAATAACCTCAAGGCCATGCAGACCACATTTAAAATTTGAAAATCTTCCACAGATGACATAGGCTTAGAGGCAGTTTTTGCTATAGAGCACATGAATAACCATCATTATGACACATCACCCTCCCACCTCTAATCACAGTTAATTAAGAGAAAGCACGCGTCATGAAGCGATCGCATCCGATATTTAACCACCAGGACAGGACTACATTGAGCCCTGATGTAATTCCAATGACTTCACAAATTTCTATCATGGGCTATTTTATCTTACAATGTTCAAAGAGTGTTTGAGGCTGTAATGCAGGGAGGAGCAAGGGATGATGACAGAAAAACCTAAAGAAATGGTTACTATCGACTATCTATGACAGATTACGTTCTTGTGGTATGTGAAAAGGCACTGGTGTAACTGATAGATGTTTTGTAAGCCCCCATGGCACTTAAGAGAACAGGGATGCCTGGACAAACACTCAGAGAAATGCGAAGCACAGCTAACAGTTTGAACATAAAGACTACCGGAAGCATTAAGAGGAACATGTACTGGACGGTCTCATGATTTACAAATCGAGCCTTGGAAATTCTCTTGTCCCAGGTGGGCTCTAAGGAAAAAATATTATTTAATCTTGGGCCAGTCACTTCCTGTCACTGTGTCTCAGAACCCTACTTAAAAATAAGAGCATCAGGAATCCTTTTTTCCATTCTACATCTGTTTGGCTTATTTAAATAATATAGTGCCGGGGGCAAAAAATAATCTCTCGTGAGGCTAAATACGTAGTATGTATCAGTATGAGAGACAGGAAAAAAAAATCCAATGATCAAAGTAAACAGTATCACTGCATTTTGATTAAGGCATAAAATATAAGAAACCCAAGATAAATGTCTGCTTCACACTAGTTTCTGTATTCGACCCGGGAATAACCTTCTCTCTCCATCTAAGTTCCTCTAATAAGCAGGGAGTGTAGTAATTCTATCTTCCCAATGTCCCTCTGTAATACACTATGGACTGTCATGCTCTCTCATAGCACTATGGTAGTAACAGAGCAGAAGCAAGGGAAGCTTGAGACAACCTTTGGTGTAACAATCAGGTAAGGTCTGCAATCTTACTCTCTCACACAGTGTAAAAAGTTGCTTTGTTTTGCCATGGTATCATTAGAAAAGACTGAATCTTGTGATAATGAGCATCCTGCCGTGAGATCCTAAAGGATCTGTCAACACACAAGCAGCAGAAGCCTTCCACATTCAAGGCCTCTAGTCACGAGGTTTTCAACTGAGTATTCAAGCACTCAGTTATCACACTTTCCCAATCTTTTGCTTTTTGACAAATTAGGGAATTTGCAAGATGAAAAAAATCAATTAAAGTCGTTCTTAGTTATATTAGAAAGTCTAATTTTTACTTAGGATTGTAAGCATTCACAGAGGTTCAATGTTTCAACATGTTTCATTCCTTCTCTGTTTATATACTGATGCTTTTAGAGATCTAAAGATGAAGGGAGGAGAGGGTTTAGGTTATCAAAACAAAAATGATGAACTGACATGATTGGACTCTTGTTACAGATCTGCAGTTCACAAACATGTTTCGAGCTTTTAACCTTTCATCCTGCATCAGGACAGGAAATCATGTTAAGATTTTTAACAGAAAAAGCATATGACCTTTCCATTTCTAATACACAGTATTAAATTACAAATAATAAAAGACACTACACACGAAAGGATAATTAGGCCAAATTTGTGGAAGAAATATACATAGCTGATGCTTGGCAAATGAGCAAATATAAGCAATCCAGCTGATGTGGGGAAAAAAGGCCAAACCTAACACAAAATTCCCCAAACACACACACAACTACACTGAAGCAAAAGATTAAAGAGATGAAGGACAGATGACATGAGATGGCATAACCTGATTCTCCCTAGTGCCAAGAACACTTATCAGACAAAAAGAACAAAACAAAACCAAAAAGCCCACAAAAAACAGCCAAACAAAAGCAAACAAAAAATCCCCAAACAAAAATTGATTTCTGGGTCTTCAGATTTCTCTCTGGCTTCCAGTCAGCGACCTCTATAGTTAATTTAAAGAAAAATTAGAAACTTTCATGCTTCTCAAAATGGATGAACTGCCTCAACAAGTCCCTATTTCCTTCTCAAGAAATGAGACAGGATGAACCTCAAAGTAAGGGACTGAAAGAAGGGTCAGGGTTTACATAACTCCGTAAGTACAGAAAATGGCAGTGAGATCCATGAAGGAAACTGGTGAATCAGAACCAAGTGTGGTCTTACATACATCTTACAGGTGTAGGAATGGCACGCAGAGGTCTCATTGAGACCCCTTACAGAACGTGTAGCAATGTCAAATCCCTCCAGATGAGATTCACAGACAAGAACCCGATTAATCAGGGACTGGTCTGCTCTGGCCAAGAGGAAAATCTAAGGCCATCTTCTAAAAACAAACACCTTGCAACTTAGTGCCAGAACTTCCTAAACTGAAACTTGAATTCATTATTAGACAGCACCTATTGGTATCATGCAAACACAGAAAAGTAAGCTCTCTGCACAAATACACCTCATCATGCCATGGTTGTGATGAAGAAGGAATGCAGCTAGACAGACTGGAATTTATCCAGAGCTGAGCAACCACTTTTTAAGAAGAGTGGCATTAACAATTACACAGTCAGTGTTTGAGGTTTATACTTCCTACAGTACAGTCTAACATGTTCCACTCCCAAAACAAGACACACAGTGAAGTGTTTATGCTGCAGGCAGATGGTCTTAAAACACATTCTACATCATTAAGAATATGTGCCTCTAACTAGTTGGGATATTTAGAGTTTCCTTAATACTAACTGTCTCATGTATAACATGAATACGTCAGGAGCTCCTGGAATGTTTCCTGACTTGGAGAAAGCACATATTACCATTATCAACCATAAAGACTCCTTTTAAGGAGTGTGAAAATTCTTGTATTACAAGATTGTTTCCTGTCAACAAAAATAACCAAGCAAAGTTAAATTCCTAAAAATTCCTAAAAGTAAAAATCCTAAATAAATGATAAACACATTTTAGGTGTTTAGAAAAAAAGGATACCCACCTTTTCATCTACATTTCCGTTCCGGTCAAACTGGTAGAGTGATGCCAGATGAGTAATAACCCACCAGGTAAAACTCAATGGGTCTTTACACTGAATTGTTTCAAAACCAGGCACCTTTCCAGAACTACTTGGCCTTTCAAAGATATTCTTTAGAGTTTTGTTCACCAAGCTCCAGAAACACTGTAGAAAACACAAAAGTTAATTTGAACTGCATTGAGTAACAAAACCTGTATCAACAATTTTCTGTACAATACAGTCCTACTGACTAATTTGTTTTTACAGAGAATAAGCTGACAGTCATTTAAAGAAAATAACAAAAAACAGTATTCAATATTATCAGAGAAAACACGGAGCTACTTTAGAATGTCCTCTCTGAAATGCCAGTAGAAAGCAATGTGAAAGGACAAGCTTTGGTCACAAGGAAGGATGTGGTGGGATATTCACAGGCAAAGTTACAAGCTGATGGAACGACAGTGTGCGGATGGGATGAGCACACCAACACTCACATGGCAGAGACAACCGTTCTTTAATGAAGACTTTTTATAACATATTTTTGAAGAAGTTAACACCATACTAATCTAGAAGAGAGTAGTAGATAGTAGAGAATCAGTCTGACATACAGCAAACTAAGGTTCAAATCCCCTGTTCTGTTCCAAGTCTGTTCTAGCACTGACAAACTGATAAATTCTCTTTGGCTCAGATCACTGTCTATACCACAGTATTACTTCTTACAGTTTGTGCCTGTCTTCCCTGATGATACAGAAACTTTCTGAGACATCTTTGCAACTGTATTTCACATACCTCAGCGCTGCGTCCTGATCTGAACTTACACTTCAAAGTGCCAGTGAAATGCTGAGTAACTAATTATCGGCACAAGCACTCTACTGTGAATATCCTGGTTTTCCACCCGTATAGAGTTACTCTTCACAAAAAGCTAGTAGGGAACACAGCCAGGACAGCTAACCCCAGACTAGCCAAGGAGATATTCAATACCATATGATGTCATGCTCAGCATATGCAGAGGGGAGAGGAAGGAGGGATATATAAAGAGGATAGGAAGGGGGCAGAGAGGTGGGATCACTACTTGGGGATGGGCGCAGCATGAGCTTCTGGGTGGTGAGCAAACTGCATTGCATTATCACTTGCTTTGTATGTTCTGTTACAAGTATTACTGTTGCTATTTTCCTCTTCCTTTGATGTCTCCATGAACTATCCTTATTCAAACCCAAGAGTTTGACATTTTTCTTCTGGTTCTCCTCTGCACCCCACTGCAGAGTGGGAGGAATGAGCAAACGGCTGCAGGGTGCTCAGCTGTCAGATGAGGCTAAGTAGTACTTCATTCTGCATTAAGTGAACAGTACTCATTGTGCAGATGGCAACTTTGGTTTTTATAAAGACTTTTCAGAAAACTTTCAAAGGATTATGACAATTCTTAATATGCATCCAGAGAAACATCAGCTCACTCTAAGCAGCAGTCAAGAAAAAACAAAACACTAGAAAAATTATCAAAGGAAAAGTACAAAATAGAAAATGTCATTATGTAATGTATGAAGTCATATGGCTATCTAACCCATTCTCTGAATACTGCATGCAAACCTGGTACTCTGCCATTTGAAATACTAGTAGTAGTATGGAATAAGGTTCAGAGGAGGGTGTCAAAGTTCACCACAGGTAGAGAATGACACCTGTAAAACAGATGCCTGACTACAGTAAGCTGCTTCAGCCTAGAAGAGATAGAAGGTAGGGGGTACCACAAAAAACAACAAACAACAACCTGAAGAGGCATATAAAGTCTTATTTGTACATGTAGTGACTTATCACTTACCAACAAATGTATAAAGTGAGCATCAAAAGCAGTCAGGAACTACAAGATTCAAAAATATAAACCAGATTGTTCTTGCACAGAGTAACAATGACAAAAACATGGGCTACACGGATCATTAGTCTGGCTGTACCTGTGTTTCTGATACCTGGAGATGCATCAAATCGTTGCATCACATAGAACATAAATGGCAAATAACAACATGTTTTTAAAAGTGGGTAAATGCCATTTCTTTCCTTTTGTTCTACCACAAAACTTTCAGAGTCTGTTCCATTGCCTTCCTTAGCACAACGAAAACTCCTTATCAACATGCTTAGTCATAACCAAACAGTAAAATCAAACATAGTCAGGGCTCAAAGCCCATTCAGGACATCAGCCTAAAGTGTCATACTTAGCATACAGTCCTACTACAGCAAATGGGAAGTTCAGTTCTATCATCAGCTCTGTGAAACAGTGCAATTGTGGCAATCTGGGAACATTTGCCAACTGCATTACAGATGTAACATGCATGCATATGGAACTGTATTCTTCCATTACCTCTGTGTGAGACCCTTTATTTCTGTGGTCCAGCAGATGAATAAGTAGAATCCATAATTCCTTAATGCAGGTACATGGATAATGGTGAGTAGTAAGAGCCTCAGAAGGTCTCACCTGGAAGAGAATATGCAATACAACTATTCAGAGAAGTGTTATTTTTGAAATTGCATTTCAGGCACCAATATTTTTCTCTGGTTTTGGTTGTTTGGGTGGTTTGGTTTTTTTTTTTGCAGTTAAACAATACAGCTAAAATTACATATTGGAAAATTCATTCTATTATTAACATTCAAAATATATCTCTTGAACAGCAAAGGTTGTTTCTTAATTCTACCTAAGTTACAGGTTGTGCTCTTTCTTAGTTCCTTCTGAGGCACTTTCAAACATTATTTAATCAAATGAAAATGGGTTTCTGAGGCCTAAATGAAAAGGAATTGCAATAAATACCGATTCATTGCCTGACAGGAAGGAAAAGAGAAAATGATTGATTAGATTTTCTTTATGTTCTTGGGAAGATAAAAAAAAAATTTAAAATTATTTGATAGCTATTATTGTTGTTATTTTTAACTAAAAAGTCCTTAATGACTAGGCATAATGCTAGAAGAATATGTTTTTGTTGGCACGAGGATGTTAATGTTCCCACAACATTTCACAAAATCTGCTTTTTGGTAAATTTACTGCAAGGCATTCTTTTAATATGCAGAAAACAGCATATTTCAAGTCATGTACGTTATTTGATTACTATTCCATATTTAACAAAATTCACTCAGACTGATGCATTTCAAATGCAAAGTAGTCTTCTTGTGATTCATCTTTCAGTTTTACATTCCCTGAATTGTGAAACAAAATAAGCAAAACAGCAAAAGGAAGTGCTAAATACATAAAAATTCTCTGTATGCTTTAATGTTTTTAAGACCTACCAGTACTGCATGCAAAATAATCATAGGATAGACAAAATGTGACTTGCTCTGTCTTAGGGCCTATGAATCTACTGAACTGTATTCAGAGGTAGTAAAAAGTGAGAAAAGCTATCCTTAAACAGCCTATTTCAAAACATTTTACCTCCAGTAAGGGCACAGTGGCAAAAATGCAGAAAGACAAGCAAGACAAAGCAGCGTATACTAATTGTTTAGGGATAAATTGAGTACAAGTTTGAATATTCAACCTACACCCTTCTAAAGCAAACGAGAGGGGAACGGGCACCTAGAGAAACTAATCGTGTAACTCACCGCAAGAGAAAGAACTGCTACTATCCTCCTCTGAAAATAAAAATTAACCTGGGGTGACTAGTTTAGCCAACTAACTCCTAGACACCTAGACCTGAGGTGAATCCTGGATTTTTATGTCCTCGTGCACTTCCTGATCCATTCATGCACAACTACTTTTGAATATTTAAAATAATTTCTGGCTTTGGACACCTAACAGCATAAATTGAAAATTAAAATCGAAATACACAATGCCAGTGACAGCAGTAGCCATGTGAAACAGATATTACAGAAGAGGGAGTGAATGACTAAAAACCACTCACAATTAGAAGAGCAAGTATATCTATCACCTATAGTTTCAAATCTGTTTAATACTCTCTAAGGACACAGACTTTTTATTTATGATCCACCTTTAAAATAGTGTGTTTACAACACCTTTTTTTCATGCAGCTCCAAATCAGGTTTAAATAGCAAACACTTAATCATAGCTACTTACATGTATTTAAAAGTGTCACACTATTTTATTTTTTTCTTCTCTCTCTACAAAGAATGTTGCTTACCCTATGAAACTGCCCTGGACCCTGACAATTGATTTAAGAACATCATGAGATCAAGAGTAAAATATTTAAAATAATTCTACTATTGATGTTCCACATATGCTGTTCAGCTTTCCACGTGCCTATGCTTTCAGTTAAAGATCTGATATAGGAGTCTCTCAACAACCTGAATTAATCTTATATAAACATTATCTTGAGAATAAATAGTGTGATGACCAATGTTCATTGAAAAATTCAATATTTAACCTCCAAAACTTAAGCACCTCAAAAATACTGTGGTTATGACTCAACACTAAAGAGCAAACCAGATTCCTCAAAAAGTAGCAGTCTACTTATTGCAGATTGGCTGTAACACTGGGGGATTTTATGGAAGTATTAGGTACACAGACTTATAAATGAGAGCTTTAGGCCTTCTACATGGAGTACACATTGTTGCAGCAACTAGGTTTCTTCATCTACTACTTGCATCTACTACTGTGCTCTTCTACAAGACAGCAGGATCTCTTCTGCAGGAGATATGCAGTATCCATCCAGGATGGAGTACCAAAGCAAGACACCATTTAGATACTGGTTAGACTACAGATAAACAAGACAATGTTTTCTTCAGAGACAGTATGGATTTCCTCTTGCAACATCCAAAGATCAGTATCTTGGTAAGAATGGTCATAACTTAACATATCAAATTGTGATGCTGTTGGGACAATAGAGCTCTGGTGCCAGAGATATACTGCTGAGAAGAGAAACAAGTTACTGTATTTCTGTGCCAAATGCATCTCAAAGCACAATGGGCTCACTACATGACCTAAGTCAAGCATCTTTGTATGAGAGCTGTCCAAGAAACAGATCTAAAAAGAGGAGTTTAGCGGATTAGAGTTTATGTCCTTCCTTCCAAGAATACCCACAAATGTTAAGAGCTGTACTTTGCAATATTCTCAGCCAGAAGCCTAATGATGTGTTTTAGTGATGAGCTGACAGTGTCATCTATTATGGATATCAGTTGTGTTTTCAACAATTTTAAGGGGTGCTGTTTTCCATTACTGGATTAGAGCACTGAATGCATGCAAGAGGAGGCACCAGCTGAAGAGGCGTTATCCAGCTGAAGCACAAGCTCCACTTCAGAAATTAAACTCAAACAGAACTCGTTCAAGCTGTGCAGTCCAAGCCTAGGGAGAGCTGAAGAAAAAATGGTGGCAAAACAACCTTCTCCCTTTGTAACGTGGTTTTGTGGAAGTAGGATGAATCTGTCCTTTTATCATCTGACATTTCAAAGCCTACCATCAAGCACAATGGTCAACAGATAGCATTTGAATCTTCCTTTAAAAAAATCTACTCTCATCTATCTGCCTTTTGACAGGAGAGGAAGTTCCAGTATTATCTGATAGTTTAATAGATCAAAACTGATTTTAAAAGGTAACAGTGTTCTCTACAGAAAGATTGCTTAAAAGAACAGTTATCAAATGCTAGTATAGCCTTTCCCCCCACCCCCAAGCAGTAACACAAAAGGAGGAAAACTTCATTTTTCATGTCTTTATAATAGGAAAACATAAATTATACAGTGGTCACTGACACTTATTCTCAGAGTTCAGTCCTGCATTCCCAGATCACACGTACCCACCTAAAGCCGGTTTCACGATGACACAGTCAAAGATTATACAGCTCTTGTACTAGCTGTTTTATGGAACTATTACAACTTTCTAGCCTCAAAGCGCTCAAAACTAGTGAGAAAAATGCTGCAGCTATAGAAGGAAAGAAAAAGGAAGGGAAAGAGAAGGACAAGTTTTCCCTCTACAAATGTAAAAGCACTCTAACAGAAAGATGAGGTTGCAGAAGCAGGAGCAGTGCAACAATAAACTGTAATATGACATTCTGTGAGTGTCCAGTTAGCTTACTGCCAGGATTACAGTTATTCTCTTTTTGTTCCTGTTGAGAGAGTTTGACAAGACTTTTTTTGCATCTATAGCTCTAAACCTTTTAGACTGTGCCATGTTTGGCATTAAACCTGGAACACTGAACTTGGGAAGTGTGGCACTCACTTCTGCTCTGTACACGGTGCATTTCAATATTACTCTCTCATTCAACTGCCAGATGGTCATGAATAAATATAACACAATTTGAGCTCCTAACAAATAACACTCTTTAAAACATGGAGATATAAAGCCATACATAACATTTAAAATTTAGCAGTAAGAAGTCATCTATGCATTGGTGCAATATCTAATTCATATGGTTCCTAATACAAGTATCTAACTGCCTATGTCCTATATAAAGGAAAAAGTTACCTTTGTATACTTGTTGATTGACAAGATTATTAGATCAGATATGAGATTTTCACAGTGTGTTTCAAATAAACTGGTACTGGTTAAATTCTCTCCGGTTAGATTTATGAAATGGTTAGCATATACAACTTGCCCTAAAATACAAAAGAAAAGTAGACATATTTAGTCCTGGGTTTGGCTGTATGAACACAAAAAGAAAGACAGGAAAATGTTTTTCTATTCTATGTGTTTTAGAATCAGTTTGTTGAGTAGTATTTAATTTGAATTTACAAATTCATTTGGGAAAGTTCACCCATTCTAAGTTCAAGGTAGTCCCTTTAATTATTACACTAAACTCTGGTATTATTCTGCTCGACAGTACAATTGTTTGGCGCTTTACAGCCTTTCATTGGCACAGTTTTTGCAGCGGAATAAAGATTTATTTATCTGCAAGTTCCTCTTTGTCACATGCCAGTGCGCATGTTCTGAAATCATGACATGTTTTGCAGATATGCAAGTTGATGACAAACAATTCTGGAGAGGTCTAACACTTTCCTTTGGATGTGTTGATGTAAAAAGCTGGCATGATCATATTCCAGCTTGAGCATTTGTAGACATTAACAGATAAAATGGTAAAGTTAAGAGCCTGTAAGATATTATTGCACAAGCTTTTCCTCAGTACCACTCCCTTGACATGAGTGGAACAGAAGATATGCAGAATGAGCCTATAGTTTATTCTTGTAAATGCAGGGTGAAGCCCCAAACCCACTATCCTGCCACTGGTATCAGTGAATGAAGTTTCTACTCAGCATACTTCATAGAATGAGAACCTGAAAAATTCTACAAGGCATATAAGAATACAAGACAAGATAATATATGCAAAGATGCTACTGTCTTGACTAGTAAATTTTGTTGTTAAAAAGCACAAGCTTTCTCTTATGAAAATGGATTAGTGCATTATTATTCAGAACGTTATCTGGTGAAAAAAAATAAAATCCTGGACAATAAACTGTCTCCGACAGTTTTCCCATCCCTTCTCCTAAAGGCCCAAAAAGAGAAAAACAGGTTATCCCACAATGGATAATAAAAAAAAACCCCTTGGAATTGTAGAACAGCCAATCTACATATTATCATGTAATACAAGCATGCAGACAGTGAAGATGTATTGATCTGAACAAGGCTGTGTTGGGACAGCACTCAGACCAGGCGAGAACTAATCCCAGGGTACAGATTTAGCACCAGTTACCCGGGCTAGACGTGTGTTCCTTCTAGACCTCAACATTACTCCAACTGTTGCAATTACTGTATGGAACTTACATTGAAAATCTATAATACTGGTGTTTGGGGGTGGGAGGCGGGGACAGGGGAGCGGCTTGACACAAGCCTTCTATTATTATAGAAGAAAATACATTGTTGAGATTTTGCTAGCACAGACGTGAACAATAGATGTAATTCTCACAAAGCAAATAAAGTTCTCTTTTGTATTTAACAATTCTTCAGCTAACTGAATTACTCTGAAGTTGGGTTCTTCAATTACATTCTATGACCTTTTTTATCTAGCTTCTATGAAGAGCTTACTCTTATCAGTCCACTTTTTGCCCTTTTAAATAAAAAATAAATAAAAAAGACTATTGCCTTGCCCTTTTGTTGCTGTATTTTTAAAAGCTTCTCTGTCTGAGGCTTCTTCCTTTGTCAATATTTTCTTAGCATAGCATATGGTTAACAATGTGAATTATCTGTTCTGAGATTCTTTGTTCTAGTCCATCCTTGGACACCTTCCCTATCTTGTTTTCATCAAACTGCTGTTCACTGGTATGCATTCTGGATCTCTGCAAATGCAATTTTATTTCCAATGTAAGAAAGCGTATCATTACTAAATACTTAATACATTGTAAGCACTGATTGAGAAAAACTTCCTAATATTGGTCAAGTTTTGATAGAACAAAATCCTAATACTATTTCATTTAAGTTGACCTACATGAAGGTTCTCAAAGAACCTGCTTTCACCATACTTGAGTTTAAAATATAGCTATGCTTAAAAACTACCTGAAACAGTAAAAGATTCTGCACAATTAAGATAAGAAATCTAGGTAGAGTTCAGGGAAAAAAACCTGCATACTTACTCATCATTTTTTCACCTAGTACATGAAGAATTTCTAATACTAGCCAATGAACATCCAAGTGGAGGTGAAGTAAATGCCACGATGGGGGAAAGATCTGTGATTAGAAACACACATATTTATAACATTCCTCTAGCAAATTCTGGATCCTGTGCTAAGACATGTGAAGATAGATCTACATTTTGCCTGCAGTGAACATTATGGATAGTTATGCTCAAATACACTGTAACATACAAATAACCCATTGAGTTAAAGAAAAGAAACCCGTAACACAAACTAAAAAAGCCTTCATGACAATTAATTCTTTCTGCAGAGGATGTTTGTGTTTATCTGATCTAAATTTAAACATAATGTCTTGATTCAAGCTTGACAATTACAACACAGTTCTTTCCTTCCCATAAAAGTATTAGGTAACACACACGCTGCCGGAGTAAAGCGTGTTCTTAAATTCTAAAATTTCAGTATTCTCTGCCATAAAGTTTACTTGAAATTCCTGTTTCTTTCATCAGCTCAACAGTGGCTCTACTGACAAGCTAAAAAGAAAAATTCAAAACGCTGCTTCTCAGTGAATCATTCCTCTCCAGATACTTGTTTATACAAACTAGGACTGAAATTCCCTTTTTCTTTCTAAAAGATTAGTTATTGTATGCATGCACAAATCTTAATGGTGCATACTTCACTAGTGTTTCATGTTGCAGCGCCTACCTCCACATCTGCACTTTTCTTCATTATATGCCTGTTCTTTTCCTATTTTGAGTCAGATGTCAGAGTGTATTTTTTATGAAGTGCCCCTCCTACTGGGAAGCTAGATATTTTAAGCATTAGTAAGTACAAATACTGATGAATTTTTAAGCATGCCACACTAATTCGGGTCTACTTAGCTACCTGTAATTGGTACTATCATTTGTATAGTGTAGGAAAAATCCTCAAAGCTATAAAACATAAAATTAAATAGATAAATACAAGCAACAAAAGAAAATCCAGAGCTCATCAGTTGTGTTTGCCAAACATTTAGTTAATAAAGGGGAAGAAAACCCCAAACCCAACCTATAAAGCATAAATTCAATTATTTGAGCCTAAAGATTAATTCTTATTCAGCCAAAACTTAGGAACTTGAGTATGTACTATTAACATACCTTTGCCTGATGTGGAACAGTAAATGCTGCCTGGACACTACTAGGGAGTTCACAAAGGTGACCAATGTGCATGATCAAAGCATGAAGCTCTTCAACCAGCATTGATGGTAACTGAGCTTCCAATTCTTCATAGGGGTGGAGCATTCCATCATTTTCCTCTTTAGGGGTTCCAGATACCTGAACACACATACCCACAATCGGAAAATAGGTGAGAAGCAGCTACACTGAGCTCCGTACGTAAGGCAGTAACCTGTATGCAAACCTCACCTGAAGATGAAAACTTTCACATAGTGCAGAAACTCCACACACTGACGCCTGATGCTCTCTGCCTCAGAATGCAAGTTTGTAGCTTGACCTGGAGTAAGAGATCAATAGCTTAAAGCAGATATGCCCACACTGTGACTCATGTAACATGTATTATCCGCTGTACTTAAACCAGACCACTGGAAAACCACTCTCTTTTCTGAGGACAACCTAGGAAGTGGCTGGTGGCAAACATCCACTTCTAAAAGTCATCTTGCCAGAGGCATATATTATTTATCTTATTTCAGACACATATCCAGATACAGAGGGAAAAGAAGCCATTCAGTCCTTCAAGGAAGGTGACAGAGACAAGCAGTCAGTGCTAGAAGACATCATTCAGTCCTGCTGCACTGCTCCCTGTCTGCTTCCAAAATACCTTCAAAGAAGACATGTGTGAAAATATCTCAGCATTCATTTCTCATGGGGTACTTCATCCTAAAGCTTACTTGGAAGCATGCTTTGTAACTCCTCTCCCTAGGAAGAATCACCTTGCACAGTGCGTTAAGATGTGTCATGCCAAGAGGTGGCCATCCACAACCCTGAAGCTTGACTTGCAGCTTTGTATCCTTTCAGACAGATATTGCACCTATGTGTCTCCTTTCCTTTGCTCTCTGAAACTCTTGTCACAGTGCTACCCTCCTTAACTTGCACATGCAAGCTAAAGCTCAAACACCACCCTTGCAGAAGGGAGTCACTGGAAACTATTGACACTGGTGTGGGAATCTCTGGTTACTTATTTCCACACCTTCCTTGCCTTGTAGCTTTCAGCTTATATTAGAAAAAGATAAAACTTAGTGTGTAACAAAGTATTTACAGTAATTTAAATAACAAATAACTGCTGCCCAATAATAGACAGAAATGCTCAGCAGCCAGTCAGCCTGCAATACTTGGACTTGATTAAGTATGTGACAATCGCTGTTAAAAGCATCGTAAATGGGAACAGCAAATGAGGAGTTTGAGCAGGCCCCAATGAGAAGTATTATCACACTATAGGAGATGAATAGCAAAAACTGATCTGCTGCACTGGACTGCATGTCCAGGGAAAGGCAATTTCCTTTGCTCATGTCACCAGAGGGCCACTGGAGAGTCACCCCTTTCCTTTTCTTGCTTTCTCTCTCTGTGTCCCTTTTGTTTGCCCCATCCCCTTCACATAACTTCTAAATTCATGTACACCGCTTGTTCTGGCATACATGCCACAAAGAAAGATCTGTGCATTTAAGTCTACCTCAGTATCTTTTGAGCAACAAAACTCACTGAGTGAAGCAAATCAACTGGTACTATAATATTCCAGCATACAGCCTATCTTCACCACATAATCCATAGGATCTGTTATGGTAATGAACCAGAGTTTGAGAGGCTCAAATCACTCTGTTCTAAAGGAATTATTTATAGATATTACTTCTGCTTTGTAGCAATTACAAATATTTTATGCTAAGATCTTGGAAGTTCTGTTTAAACAAAACTTTACATTACAGCATTTCGCTACAAAAATATTCTGCATACTGTCATAAATCATTGATCAATGAAATAAGTGGATAAAACAGGAACAGTAGAGCGTTAAGAACAGATCAGGCATTTTCAAAAAAAAAAAAAGCAAAACAATACAGAGCAAAAGGAAAGACTTTGCATAGTTTCCACATGACACAGTTTTCAGTAACAAGACTCCTCAGATCATTAAGACTGATAAGAAATTAATCATAGCATCTTAGGGTGGTTTGGGTTAGAAGGGACTTCAGAGATCATCTAGTTCTAACCCCCTGCCATGGGCAGGGACACTATCCACTGGCCCAGGTTGCCCAAGGCTCCATCCAACCTGGCCTTGAACACTGCCAGAGAGGGGACAGCCACAGCTTCTCTGGGCCTTACCACACTCACAGTAAAAAAAAACATCTAATCTAAACCTACCCTCTTTCAGCTTGAGGCCATTCCCCCCATCCTACTACCACGCTTCCTGCTAAACAGTCCCTCTCCATCTTTCCTGTAGGACTCCTTTTCCCTTTAAGTAGTGGTAGGCCATAATTAGGTCTCCCCTTCTAAGCCTTCTCTTCTCCAGACTGAACAAGGCCAGCACTCAGCCTGTCTTCATAGGAGAGATGCTTCAGCCCTCTGATCGTCTTCACAACCCCCTCTGGACTCACACCAAGAGCTCCATGCCTTTCTTGTACTGGGGACCCCAGAGCTGGATGCAGTACACTAGGTGGGACAGCACGAGAGCAGAGTAGAGGGGCAGAATCATCTCCCTTGACCTGCTGGTGACACTAGTTTTGATGCAGCCCAGGATACCATTGGTTTTCTGAGCTTTGCCAACTCATATCAAGCTTTACATCAATCAACACTCTCAAGTTGTCCCAATTCAAGGCTATTCTCAATCCAATCTCCACCCAGCCTGTAGCCGTGCTTGGGATTGCCCCAATACACGTGCAGGACCTTGTACTCGACCTTGTGGACCTTCATGAGGTTCATATGGGCCAACCTCTCAAGCCCATCAAGGTCCCTCTGGATGGCATCCCTTCCTTCCAGCATCTCAGGCACACCACACAGCTTGGTATCATCAGCAAACTTGCTGAGAGTGCACTCAATCCCACTGTCCATGTCTCTGACAAAGACATTTAAGCCATGCTGGGCCCAGTACCGACCCCTGAGGAACAGGAGTAGTCCCTAATCTCCATTTGGACACTGAGTGCAGCTGTTCAGACAATTTCTTATCCACTGAGTTGTCCATCTGTCAAATCCATGTCTCTTCAATTTAGAGATAAGGATACTGTTCAGAACACTGTCAAATGCTTTGAACTAGTCCAGGTAGTTGATGTCTGTCGCTCTTCCCTTCTCTACCAGTGCTGTAACACCATCATAGCATGCCACCAAATATGACAAGCATGATATGCCCTCAGTGAAGCCATGTAGGCTGTCACCAATCACCTCCTTATTTCCCATGTGCCTAAGCATAGTTTTCATGCTCTGTGATCTTACTGGGAACAGAGGTGAGACTGACTGAAATGAAATGTATGTTTCTGAAACCTGTATAAACATAAATACACCACAAAGACTTACTGAGATAGAACTCTACACTGAGGTTTTAAACAGTGGCAACAGACATCAATAACACTTAACATCCCACTGCCTGATCATTTTAAATATTTTAATCTTTATGACATCCCTCTACTACTAACCTATTTGTATGAAGGGGGAACTGAGTCACAGGTGTATTAGTGGCTCATGCTAAGTCACAAAGAAAGCCTGGGGCAAAGCATAAAAATCAGCTTGATGAACAGAAGAACAGGATACAGAGAAGAGAACTGAGCAGAATCGTGTATTTAAGGGGAAGAGAACTACAGAACAGTTTCCTGGTATCAAGCTACCACATAAAAGTTCAAATGTAATTTAAAATAAGGATATTTCCACTTACATAGTCAATGTCAGCAAAATTAGACTTTTAAAATAAAATCAACAGATGCATATGAAAGAAGCTCAATGATAAATTCATACCAATGATTTAAATGGCAGAGCATGACAATAGCAAACCAAAACAATAATAATGTGCAAAAATATTCACTTGTACTCTTAGAACAGTAACAATTTATCTGTAATGAGAAGATACTACAGTTTATTTCTGAGTAATTACTGAACTTCTCAACTTGCTAAGCAATTCAGCCTTCAAACTTAGAATAAGCCCAAGGCTGCAATAATGCTTCAGAAACATACTGTTCCTCATGCCTCAGTATTTAATTGAAACCAAGCACTTCACAGTGATCCCATTTTATTGATCCTGCTGCAAAGATAAATTAAGTTTGTAAATAACTCTAAATTAAGCAAATATACCTAACTCATTTAAATATAAGACAAAGGAACACTGAAAAAAGTACCAACCCATTACCTTTGGAACTAAAATAGTTATTACTTTATTTCTATTTTCTGTTTTTAAAGAAGTTAATAGTTTGGCCAAATTCTACTTTAGGGATGACAGCTTAAGTCAAATTAACATGAAATTCCCTGCTAGGTCAGCAACGTCAGGATTGCCCTGTGCACCTGCTATGCAGGCAGATCTGGTTCCAGACTCACTGTATTTCCACTATTTTCACAGTAACTTACATCACAAGGGTACCTGTATTTATACCTTTACTGCAGGTTTATGCTGTTCAGTGTCACACTTAAAGACCCAAAGCACAAGTGTGAACTGTGATAACACTTGTATAATGAAAAGGTAGTCAGATACCTAATCCCAACATTAAATTAAACGTGTTAAACTTACCAAAATCAGATGAACCCATTTGTACTAGGTCTTCCAGTCTGTATATCTGTTGCCTAATTAAAGGAATACAAAGGTTTATAGTATTTATATAGGCAAAAGTTGTTTAACTACAGAACAGAGAGGAGCAAGAGGTGTTCCTTGTTTTGTATTTCTGAAAGAACTTGCAGAAATGTAACTTAGGGAAAAGTATTAGTGGGAGGAACAGACGCATCCAAGTAAGAAAGGATCACAATGGACGTATTTTTTTTGCTGCCTCTTAAAACATTAAAGCCAGTAACAACAAATACAGCACCAGCTAAGTACCAGGGGAGAAAAAAACCCAAGCAGACAGGCAAAACCCTGAGAGCCATAGCCCGTAACTGATCTCTCAATAAGCGTAACAACTTCACAGTTGACCACAGAATAAACCTGAAAGTTAGTCCTCATGACATACACTCACTATACACTAACTTAATTCATTTATGAATAAGCACTAGTAAATTTTGCCAGCAGCTTTTCCCACTTCCCTTTTAGGGTGATCTGCTGCTTAACTTGAGACCCAAAGATAAATGGCAACAAAAATAGTGGAGTAAAAGGAGAAAGTGTCTCTAGAAAACTTAAAACTCAGTTCAGATTTGAAGGGGGATAGAGAATTTTTGAAGAAGCTGGTAACTGCCACTGCAAATGAAGATTTAAAAAATCTGTAACATAGGTGTATACTCAGCCATATTCTGCAATAGCTGTTAATTTCAAGTGGTCTTCAAGCATAGTCTCCCCAGAGATAACGTGGTACTAAACTGAATAGATGAAAAGTGCAACTGTAAGACAGATTTTTGAAAGAAAATGTTGCATAAATTGAGGAAGAAGCTCTCTGCCTCATTGCTTATACAGTCAAAGCAGCAACTACTAAAGGATTCAAAACCAGGAAACTTGGATCCAACCCAGATCAAATGTTCTACCAAACAAAAAAAAAACCCCACATTTAAAACTAGGAAGGGCCCATGAGGATACAAAAGAACCAGATTGTAACCTGCATACTAAAGGGCAGGCACACATTAAAGTTATCTCCCTTATCTCTTCCTTCCTTCCTTGGATAAAATTCCAGCTACCCAAGATAACTTTTATTTGTGGTTGGGTTTTTTATTTTTTTTAATAAAAGCTGAATTTCTGCATGAATTTTCCAAGTATTTCAACCATGTGGAAGTGAAATAAGTCTAAAGCAATACGACTTTATGAAAGAGGGCTGTTGAGGCTGAAGGTTAGAGAGACAGTGGCAGAAAGGAGCCATACAGAAAAAAAACCTGAACTGAGTACAGACTGAATATTGTGGGCTGACAAAAACACAAAGTGGGCGGGAGAAGCATAATACAGTTATCATTGGTTAAATAAGTTAATTTCAATTTGCTTTTGTACCTCCAAAATTGATCCTCATCATTGCTAATCAATAAATCATTTGATTTGGAAGTAAATATTCTGACAGCTAAACTAGTACTTCTGTTTATTAAACAAAGATATATTGTCTTAATATACCCACTTACATGGTTATATAGCTCCTAGACTCACACATCTCCAAGCGCATGAAAAGTCACAGGTAATAATTTTTTTTTCCTGTGCAGTTCTGCAGTAGAACATTATTTATTACAATATTTTAAAATATTGAATAACAAGCTAGTATTTACAGACACATTAAAAATACTAGGTTTCTGCAAGCATGCATTTAAACGTAGATATTTTATTTTATAAATTGAACTATTTACAGCCACTTTGACCTCAAGAATCATTTTAACTTGTACTTAGCACATATGATTTCTATAATAGAAAAAGGCATTTTCCTACTTTTACTTGTCAATTGGTATATAAATGAAAGTGTTCCGTTTTATGACTAAGTGAACTGAAAGATACAGAGGGACTTGTCACACCAGAAGACAGCTTAGCAACCAACCATCATAGTCAAAAGTCAGCTGAAATCCTGAATTCTTACCAGTTCGGTAGGTTTTAAAACATGTATAGCTTTAATAACTTAAAAGCCACATTTAAATATATTATGCCTTATGTTCATCTCTATTACAACTACAGAGCAGCGACATTACAGAAAAATATCTATTTAATTCGACAAGATAACTACGTCACTGTCTCACTGCCCAGTGATTTTATATTAATAAATAGACCAAACTAAATGCTGAAAGGGATACACTGTTCCTTTTAAGTAAGGTATCCTATCCCCTTCATTATCAGATTTTTAATTTTTTTAAATCACAGTTAAGTAAAAGCTGGCCTCAAACAAGAAAAGCCAAATAACACCGGTTTTAATATACCTCCTGCCATCTATGCCACCGCATTTCAATAAGCCAGACCCTATAAATGATGTTTTACACCATGGCCTTGGTCATACCCTAAAGGGATGGAAGAATCTACTACAATAAAAGGAACGATGGAATATCTCGCATATTTGTTGCGCCATACAAAAGCTGCTCTCCCATCCACTCTCTGTATGTGCTGTACATCCTGAGGATTATCAGTAGCAAAGAGGATTATCGGTGATCTGTGTATTTGCATTGACCAGATTAAACATCTACATTGAATTAGTCAAACACTGAGTAACTGTATCTGAAGAGATTGCTGAAGCTATCCTAATCCCAACAATTGAAGAAAGAGCTGCATCTAGCATTTACAGTATTTGATTTTTAACCTCCACTTCTCTTTATGCACAAAAAAAGGACTTAAAATCTTCAAAAGACAACTGTAATTATATGGGTAGCACAGTCTCATTCAAGGAAATCTTAAAATAGTTTATTCATACATTCTGAAGCCAGAGACATCTAAATTAATCACAATACTGTTGTAATAAGGGTACTTATCAATTTTTATCTGGCAATGGCCAAGATATGCATCACACTGCTTAGAAACTGATTATTAAGTCACATAATACTAAAAATCTGAGACAGAAAATTTGCTTCTTCATACAATTCTGTCTGTGTCTTACCCAACACAATCTGGAGTGTTAGAGAGATAGCACAACCTGTTTGGATGTACTGCACAGCCCAGAGTCTTTTATGATTTTACTATCAAAAAACTTGACAAGTTTGTGGCATGATTAAGGTAGGTATAATTACAGAACTGGATAGTTATAAAATACATTAAAATTACCATACCTATTTAATCCAAAGAGAAGTCCACAGGACTCAGCTAGTGCCGTCTCAGTAACCCACTGAAAGCCAAACAGTTCCACTACATCATCTTCATAGTCACTAGGAGAAGGATCTAGCCTCAGCAAAACTCTGTAAAATAGAGCCAACAATATTCATGCGTTCTATGGGTCTATTACTGGGGAATGTAATATCCACAACTAGTTTATGTATCACTAATATTTTATCAACATATCAGCAACATGTATACTATAGATAGGGAGGAGTAGCAGCAGTCTCAAAAGAGCCTGTTATAGTATATTGCTATGAATGTTATACAGTACATAAAATACAACATCTCCTAGCTTCAGAAGCATAAAACCATGATATAGATACAGAGTATATTATATTTTAGAAACAAACACAAATTAACAGGCTACCACCTTGAAACATCTTAATCCTTACAAAGGGGCTGAGACATAACACACAGAGTGCCTGTAGCAGAAGGGCCCGCTACATCAGGTAACATGCTCCACTGTAAGTGCATGTTTGAGCCTGTCTCAATGTACATGCTTAGCATCTAATGCCAGAATACATGTTTGGTCCTTTATATTTGATGGTTGGACTCAATGATCTTGAAGGTCTTTTCCAACTGAAACCATTCTATGATTCCATATAAACTTAACATTTATAAAGATTGCATTGATAAACATCCATTAATAAAAGCACTCTTTCAGGTAGGTGAACAGATGAGAGTCACAATGTGATGTGTCATCATTACAGCTTAAACTAACACTAGGCCATGACCACCCTTTGCTCTGGCTAAAGAAAAAAATAAAATCAGTATTAACATTTTAATCAAGGTGAAGAAAATCACGTATCCATATAGATTGTTAAAACATTACTAATTGTACAAATACAAAAATACTGCAAAAATGTGCTTCCAAAAAAAGTTACAGCAATCTGTATAATAACAATAAGAAAGGCATCAAAGCAAACAATTTCAGAATTTTCCCACTGGTTTTCATAAAATACTTCAGCGGAGGCTTCACCAAGATGTAAGAAATATTTTTATTTTTAAAAATAAAAAAAATTGTACAGGGCAAGCACTTGGTTTTCATTATATTACACACCAAATTCATATTCTTCTTGAACTGTGCACTGTTACCAATTCAGCCCTCAGAGACAGAAAAAGCATCTGTTGAACAGTTGACTCAATCTCCCACAGCACCCACAGTTTACTTGGTAGCTGCCTAAACATTGGTCTGTTTTGAAGTCTTTAGCAGTCCAATCCAGTTACTCCTGTCCTAGGTAACAACAACAGAGAAGTCCCTTACATGAGGCTTTTCCAAGAATTTACAGTCCAAGTAGACAAGGTGAATAATCAACAGAACAGTGAAAGTACTGAGGTGGCATGGGAAACCTATCTATACACAAGCTCCTGAGTGAGTTTTCACATAAAATCATTTCTGTCATGAAATGCTTCTTTGTCAATCTGGAATCGATACTGAAATGTTCATGCAGACAGAGGCTCTCATTCCTTTACTTGACATCAATTTGAATGAACATGCTCTGATCCAACAACAAAAAACAATAAATAAGGTAGGGAATGGGGGAGGTGCAGCAGAATCCCCTTTAAAACTACAGAAAAGGCTGTGGAAATTAAGGTTAGAAAAACCCAAAGTAACAATGCAAAATATGAAGCTTGGCAGGAGAGCTGACAAAGATTATGCTTTTGTAGGAAAAACAAGACGACACTTGCAGGATCATCAAATGACACAGAAAGCTAAGATAGATCACAGACAGTAAAGAAGCTAAACTAGAGTAATGTTCTAGAATCTCACAGAAAATACTTACTTGTTATGTATGTGACTTTTGAATCTTAAATGCAGAATGTGTGCAAAGGCAGAGCTCTGAGAAAGATGGCCTTAAAGCTACAAGAGACAGTCCTAGTGATCTGGGGAAGCTGGGTAGGGCAGGTTTGTTTCTATCATATAGAAAAGAGAGAAGGAGGCAGCACTGAATAGAGCATATGACTGGAAAAAGCAGTGCTGTGGCCTCCTCAGAAATTTCAGGGGTCTCAAATGCTGTTGCCCACCAGGCCAGTTTTGAAGTGTCCTAGCAGGCCTTTAATAGACCCTTTATAAAATCTTAAGGTAAGCTCCCAAAGCTAGGAACTAGACCTGAAACGCTGTTCTAAGCATTGTAACAACACAACTGCCCTTCCCACTGCTATACCACCAAACTGATAATCAAGATCATAAGAGCTGAAGAACAAACTGATAATAACCCATACCTCTTAAGAGATCCGCTTGCTAAATAAGACTCTGCAGAGAAGCTTCTCCCTCCATTTTGGTTGTCAAAAGCACAGGAAAAACAAGGTGGCTCTGAGTTCTCATTCTCCATTTCCATTGCCATCTCCAAGCTTTCAGTGAGAAATGGGGGTGTGGAAGAAGCCATAAAGTCACTGCTCATTGTTTCCATCTGATATAGAAAACAAATAGACATATTAAAAACAGTCATGGTGTTTTCTTAAATAACTTTCTTACTGTTGCAAGTCCCCATAATCCTTCAGCTCAAGATCTGACAACCTGGAACATCAAACTAACAGAGATACCATAGAGAAAGTCAATCATGGTCTTGTGCCCTGCCACGCAACACTACCATTTTGTGCAACTTGATCAGGGAATCGTATCAGTGAAATGCTAACCAGGTTAATTTACTTCTGGTTTAGCTCTCTAAATTAACTAGTAGACTAGCACAAGGGTAAAATGAGAGATAGAAGTGCAGTACAAGGCATGGGCAATTTACTTTCAACAACAATTTGTTCTTCAACCACAGCGGCTATGCTATGAAAATAAAGCATACAGTACAGGCTCCCAGTTGTCCATGATTTTAAGGAAATATCACAGCTCAAATTCCTTCCAATAAGCAGTAAATACACCCCACGTGATAATTATGGAGCCCTGAAATGCTGAAATTTTAGAACTCAGAAAATTATTCTGACCTAGCTGGAAGTTTCTACTAAAAAAGCCTGTCTTCACAGGAATCTGGGAAGCAAATGAAGAATGAAGATCATGTCCAGGAGCATCCTGTATACATACCTGTTGGGAATTCACTGTATGCATAACACCACTGTACATGTAACACCAGGGAATTAATATTTTATACAGCGTACTGAAAGAGTAGAACTGGGCAACAGGAGCCACAGAGTTCTACAATATAATCAAAACTATTAACTCAATAATTTTCAACGGAAATGCCACCAGTTTTTGACAGCAGCCTTGCAGAAACCAGCTTACACCACAGCCAGGCATTAGAACTACAGAAGCTCAACTGAAATATGAGCTCAAGGAAAATAAACGACTTCTGTGCCACTTCCCCCCATCCATTCCCATTCCGGCAGTGAAGCAGCACAACTCCTGAGCGAGTGACTTCAGTACGCCAGTTTACAGCTGGGCCCTGCGTGTAGGCATGTTGGCACAGCTGCCGAGGCAGAAACAAGCAGCTAAAGGGAATGCCCTAAATCAAAGGGGTTCCGGCGCCTGTACCAAGGCCGCCCCACGCGGTAGCAAAGACCAGGAAAAACAAAACCGCGACAAGAGCCGCTTCTCCCGGCCGCGATTCCCGCCAGTTCCGTACTCCGCTGTCATGCCCCTGAGCTAGCGGAAGCACCGTAGCCCATTAGGCCAGCCCCACAGGAGAACGGCTTCCCGGGCAGCTGTAACCGGCGGGGCGTCAGAGACGCCGAAACTAGCACCCCGCGGCCACCCGCCACGAACGCGACCCCCACCCATAACACTTGCGGCCCAGCATTACTCCCCGCTTCCCGCAGGCGCTTCCGGGACGGGGATAACACGCCAGCCCCGCTAGACCGCGGCAGGCCAGCACCGGGAAGAGTCGGGACGTGAGGAGAGCGGGACGCGGGCAGGAAGGATGACTCGGTACCTCTGCGCCAGCGGCGGCGGCAGTGCCGCTCTCCTTCCGCGCCCGGACACTTTTCCGTAGGACCCGCGCGCCACCGTCACGCCGGCACTGCGCAAGCGCTGCGCCACCGATTGGCTGCCGGCCGCTCCTCCTTTCCCCGCTGCCCTGCTCGCCTCCGCCCCGGGACCGCCGCTGCCCGCCCCACGCCGCGCCCGCCCGCCCCTCCGCCTGCCCGCCCCTCCGCCTGCCCGCCGCAGGGTGAAGCTCCGCGCGCGCCCCCAACCGCCGCCCGCGGGGCGGCTCCTCGCCACTGTTGGTCGGTCGGCCCCGTCCTGCCGTTGCGTGTCTCCGGCTCCCGCTGAGCCTCGGCCAGCTTGCCCTCTGGCCCCGTCGTGCTTCCCTCAGCGTCAACTCCTGCCCACCCGTGGCTTCTGCCCCTCGCTCCCCGGCCTCCTCCCTCCTTACACCCTCGCTGCAGCCACCTTTCCCAGTCCCTGTTACCAGTGAGGGTCTTACTCGCCTACTTCTTGATATTTAGGTGAGGTTTCTTGGCAGCACCTGCCTCCAGCCCATAGCGCTGTCGCAGCTCCCCTTAGTGTCGTTAACCTCCCCCTCCCGTTGTCACTGCTTCCCTAGATGTCCCTTGCTTGGCCAGCCACCACAAGTGGTTTCTGGCCACCTCTATCTGAATGCCACCATCTTGACACTGCTACTAAGTGCCCCAAATCAGACTGCTGCTTCCTCATCTTCCTGTACGTTATATATCCACCACCTTGCCTTGGTTTCCTTCTTTCTTGTTTCCTTCAGCCTGTACCTGAACTTCATTCTCTTTCTCAGCTGACTCCATTCATTCATTCCCATGCTCCCTCACAGCCATGAGCAAGAGGTCCAGGTCTTCTCTGATGTCATACAGATCCAACTTTCCCATGTCTGTCAGGTATCACTCCCATCTCTGGAGGCAGTTCTCATCAAGCATGGGAAATGGTGTTTAATGTATTTGAAATTCAAGCTGGGTATCATTCTCTTCATTTACCAAAGGGCCTTCGTTGAGTGTGACAGTCACCACTGAACAGGGGCCAGGGAGAAAGTCCTACATCCTGTGCCTGGCATAATTTAGCTAAAAATGCATACTCTGCACCTAGTGGCTTTTTGAAAATTATGTTGTTGGTTTGGATTGCCTCAGTTTGATTAAATTTCAAAATGCTCTCCCAGTTTTGCCTGGTTTTGGGGTGTAAATTAACAGCAGCGTATGGAACTTCTATTTCTAACAAGAAAGTTACTATAAAAAGTTTTGCTGTTGCTGCTAGAGCTTGCTGTGAAAACTCTCCTGTGATTAAAAATGCTTCATTTGCTCCTGTGCCTGTAAGAATCCCTCATTTCCTTCTTTAAATTCCTGTCTAATTAAAAAAACAGTACATCATGGTTAAATAAAACTGTACCCAGGATAACCCTGATTTCCATATGCAGATTTATCTGCACTGACAGCCCCCTCTCCCTCTCTTAGTCTTTCTGTTTCCTCTCTTCCTCTTTTCTCTTCCCCTCTCTTTCTCTCCTGCTCTGTCTTTTTGTCTCTCTTTATGTCTATTGCATTATGCCTGAATAATTTTCAGCCCTTTTTTTTTTCTCTCCTCTTGCATGCACATGCTAAAATAACTAGACAAAGATGCAAGGTGGTTGCTGCAGTCCCTGTCTCTAGGACAAAACCAAGAAAGCTCGTGATTGCAATGCCACCTTTCCTTTTTTTTTTCTTTTTCCTTTTTTTTTTTTTTTTCCCTCAACCATATTTGGTGATTAAACTTCCCCAGGATGAGGAAGAAAAAGGAGCTGGAAATGAAATAGGGTTGAGGAAAAATCCCATTGCAGCAGCTGCAGCCAGTGGTGTCTGCTGCCAGATGTGCTAAGGTTCCTGGGGTCCTTAACACTAAAAGGCAGTATTAAAATATTTGGAGACAAAAGCTGCATCCTCAGTGATCATTTTCTTTATTTAACATGGCAGCAGGCGCCGTGTGGGGGAAAATCAACATGCTGGATGTTGGGACTTTCCTCCTTTCTAGGATGAAAGGATGTTATCTATCCCGTGCCAAGAGGGAACTGAGGTAAGAGAGCTGATCCAGCTCCTGCTTTTTCCTAGTATATTTCCTAACATCTTTTCTGAAACAACCTATATATAGATATATGTATATATTTGTGTATATCTATGTTTGCATGTTTGTGTATTTGGTTGCAAGCCAGTGAGTGGTAATGTTTTTTTGTCTATCTTCACATCAACCCAGAGAAAGTTAATTCATAATATATATTCAGAGCTTGTTCAGAAGGGTTGTTTTGTGGGATTTTTCCTGATTATGTTTTTGTTTCCAGAGAAGACTTCAGCAGTGACATCATGGTCGGCTGCTGATATTAAAACCGATTTTCAAAGTCTAAAAAAAAAAAAAAGAAAGAAAGAAAGAAAGAAAGAAAACCCAGTAACTTTGTGATAAGAAATTGTGAAGATTCATATGCTGTATTTTGCGGTTACACTGTAAATATTGGAAGTCTTATTAAAGCGATGGTGGGATTTTTTTTATTATTATTATTTCTAGCACAGAAGCAATGAATACTGCATAATTAAGTACAGTATTTAATTTGGCTGTTGTGAAGCAAAAGAATAAGGTAATAATTTTTATTGTACTAATCAGACTCAAGATGTTCTCTGTGTTAATTGGGTTAAAAAAATTGCAGTACTTATTAGAAATTCTAATTTCACAATGCAGCACTGACAATAAGCTCAGCCAGTGAATTATTCACATCTTTAATTTGCTCTCTTAATGACAGTGTTCTGTAATCAGAGTGCAGAGACTGCTTCCTATGCATTATGTATGATGTTCAGGACTTAAATGCAGGACATTATGAAGCCTCTCAGTGGCTCAGTAATTAGTTTTCCACAAGACAGGGCTTAGATATTCACAGATAAAACTCTACAGTTGAGATAATGTTAAGGTGGTGACTCATGCTAACAAAAGCAGGGAAGTTCAAATTTAATGCTGAAACTGCTCTCCATTCTCCCTCATTGTGCATAGGTGCAGGGGGAGGGGAAGAAATTCTTCAAAACTAGCCCGTCATGGTGAGTACGCTGTGGACAGCCCAAGGGGGCAAAGGGGGCTCGTTTCACTTTGGAACCCTGGTTTTGGCAACTTTACTGGTCGGAGGGTGGAGGTGGAGTTTTGTTTTGTGCCTCTTTTTCAAGGTTGTGGGGGGAAAAAAAGCAATAACGTGCACGCCATCGGAGAGAAATCATCAGTAGGAAAGATTAAATATATTTTAAAGGATTATATGTTTTAAAGGATTTTATCTCAAGTACAGGCATTTGTAACTTCTATCAGATTAGGATGTTTTGAATGGGAGCTACTTACATGTAGAAACTTTGAGAACACCTGATGCTTGCTATATTGCTGTTACACCTATTTCAGCTGGCATGCTCTTTACTGTATACACATTTTAGAAAACATTCTTTTTCTTACAGCTTAGTTCTCACCATCCAAAATGTGAATCATAATGCAAGTTTATTCTTCTTTCCTTGGATCATTTACCTGGTGTTATGTCACGTGGTTTAAATGTAGGGCATATGCACTGTTACAAAATTTTCCTACTTGTATATGCTGCTTACTACAGAAAGAAACCCAGGAATATTGAAGTTGGAAAATGATACTTTTCCCATACTTAGTTGCTAAGTTAGACTGGCATTTGCTAGTCAGCTGTACATTTGTCCCAAGTTCTCACATTCATACCTTTTTACTGGAAGGCATACCTTTTTACTGGAAACAAAATATCTGACCAGAGAAGGTTATTTACTTATTTTGTGTTAACTTCCCAAAGGCCACTCTGAAATAAACCTGTTCTTCTGCTCTAATAATTCTAATTATTAGAGATTGTATACCAATAAAAATTTTAGGTTTAATTTTAAAAGAACTAAAAACCCATCCGGATAGTCAAGTACAGATACGGGATTAGGAAATCTGAGTGCATCTTGCTTTTTGAAGCAAAATATTTTAAAGATAATTCCTTTAATTTTTTTTTTACCAAAGGCTACATCTGGAAATTGGTTGTAGCAGCAACTGTTGCTAGTGTTGTCTGGACTTAAGGCCATGGGACAAGTTATTAAGTCATTTCTCTTAGCTAAACAATTAGTATATATTGTGACCAGATTAGACATTATGTTTATGTATAGTCCAGTGCTGAAAGTAATTATCATTAGCCTGCTGATTAGATCAATGTAACAAGGGCATCCATGGGTAGAAGACTGTATCAGAATCCAAGTAATTGATGAAGAAATTCACTGAGTCTTTTGCAGAATATGACTTTTCATCCCAAGTGAAGATCCCACAGCAAGTGGTTCTATAATATAGTATTACTGTCATTACATAGCTTCATTTCTTCAGTCACTTCAGCACAGAATCATATGGTTGAAAAGGACTCCAAGAAGGTGTCATGGCCACCCCTTCACTCTTCCTTTGAAGCCAGGATCAATAAAATCTGTCTTTTTCAATGAATGCTTGCCCGTCTTCATCAAGATTTGTTGTGATTACTTACTGTATTGGGTCCAGCCAAGGGCAACCCAAGTAATCTATCCCAGCATTTCACAGAATCATAGATTGCTTTGGGTTGGAAGGGACCTTAAAAATCATCTAGTTCCAACTCCCCTGACATTAGAAAGTTTTTCCTGATTTCTGATCTTAAGCTTAGCTTGACAAGTTAATTAATTAAAAATTTATTTATCAGGTAAATTACTCAAACCTCTTACTTTTTGTGTGGTGGTTACAGGGAATTTCTTTTCCTCATTGCAGCAGACTTTTATGTATTCAAGATTCTTAGTTGTTTTCACTGTGTTCTCTTAATCAATCCCCATTTATTATTTTCTTCTTTATAGGAAAAAAAGGGTGGGTTTTTTTTCTTGTATTTCACATCATTAATTTTTGTTGCTTTCCTCTGGCCTCTCCCTATTTATTCTTCCTTGAAATGCACAGCTCAACTTAAGCATGATATTCCAGCTGTCATTTAAGTTCTACATTTCCATGGAATGAAAGACAGTTCGTCAATTTTGCTGTTTTCTTAAGAAAATCTTAACAATATGACTTGCACATTATGGGTGCAACAACATCTTTTGATCCAGGATACAATCTAGTACAATATGAAAAGAAGCAACATGTGTTTGAACAGGCTTTTAATTCAAAGGTTTATGCTCCTAGGAGGAGTCTTCATGGATATATTACCCAGTAGACTTAACTCTCAGGATAAGTACCTGTGACTGACCTCATTAGTGATGTCATCACTGTTCAGATGTGAGACATCTTACTGAAAAGAATATCTGAAGTGCTCAGTTCTCAGAGGATTGTTTCAAGGTGTAGAAACAATATTGGAAAGTCACAATTTTGGCCTGTGGTCCTATTGTAAAGCAGCTTGGGTGGACACATTGTTAAAATCTGAACTTTTCCATATAACCCCAAACAGACTGGACAGTCTGAGTTTGAGGCACTGCAACATTGTGGTGAGAAACCTTTTCTCTGTAAGTGGCCAAGGGAGTTAGTGGCAACCAGCAAATAAAGTCCAGGTTAACTGCAGCAAAGATTTACAGTATGTTTTAGTGAAGAAAAAAATAAGAAAAAAAGGTTAGCCCATTCTAACTGGCCTGGCAGACTCATTCTATGATTCTATGATTCTGCATGTGAGCTGTGAGCTGTGTGTCTGGGAAAGAGTAAATATTGTCTAGCCAGTTTATTAAAGTAGAGGTCAATTCTTTTCTAGCTCTGAGGAAGGAAGGGCCCATGTGGTGTTTTGACCCTGGCTGGAGGTCAGACACCTACCAAAGCTGCTCTATCACTCCCCTTTTCATCTGGACAGGGGAGAAAATATATATTGGGAGGCTTAGGAGTCAAGATAAGGACAGGGAGAGACCAGTCCGGAGTTAGTGTCATGGGCAAAACAGGCTCAACACAGAACAAAAAAAAGAAAAACATCTAATTTATTACACAAAACACACACAGAAACCAGAGTTGGCTAGTGGGAAGTACAGACAAGTACAACACCTCCCTGCACCCCTTCCTTCCTCATGGACTTAACTTTATTCATGATTTTGCTCCCTTCCTCCATCAGAGGTGTCACAGGGGGAGAAGGGGAAATGGGGATTTCAGTCAGCTCTTCACAAGTTGTTTTCCTTCTTAGCAGGAGGGGCATTCCTCACACTCTTCTCCTGCTCTGGTGTGGGATCCCACTCATGGTAGGCAGTCCTCCACAAAATTCTCCAGTATGAGTCCTTTCCCACAGGGCTTCAGCTCTTCACCATCTGCCCCAGTGTGGGTCACTGCTATGGAGTGCAGTCATAAATCATAGAATGTCTCTCAGTGTCTCAGGCCCAGACTGCTCCAGCCTGGTTCCCCCACAAGTCACAAGTGCTCCCAGCAAGACCTGCTCTGGCATGGACGTCTGTCTCCATGAGCTGCAGGTTCTTCCAGGAGTTTGCTCCAACACGGGTCACAGCATCTTCCAAAGGTTTCTACCTGCTCCAGTATGGGGTCTCTCCACAGGCTGCAGGTGGGATCTCTGCTCCCCATCATCTTCCATGGGCTGCGGGGGACACAACCACTCCACCATAGTCTTCTCCATGGGCTGCAGGGGAATCTCTCTCCAGTGCCTGGAGCACCTCCTCTCCCCTCTTCTTCACTGGCCTTGGTGTCTGCACAGTTTCTTACATCTTCTCACTCCCTTCTCTGGTGGCAAAAAGTGTCTGCCTGCATAGTTTTTTCTCCTAAATGTGATTCCCAGAGGTGCTGTGACCATTGCTGATGGATTCTGCCTTGGCCAGTGCTGGGTCCAGCCTTGAGCCCAGCTGGTGTTTACTCTGTCAGGCCTGGGGGAAGCTTCTACTAACTTCTTGCAGAAGCCACCCCTCCTCCACCAGAACCTTGCCACACAAAACCACAACAGTTCAAACCTTGAGATGTCATGGCATAGGAGAACAATGTTTCGAAAGACAAAATGGAAGAGCCATGTGTTTGAAGAATTGCAGGTGACTTGCGATGTTTCCAGGAGTCAACTTTAATACAATTTGATCATGAAGACATAGTGGCTACCAATGAAAATTTTAAGGATTTAATGTGATTACTCAGGCATGTATTTCCTATATTTGAAATGTGGTCCTTTTACTGTCCTCTTACTGGCCCATAACTTCCCATACTCAGGAAAATTGCAAGGTTTTTTTTTTTTTTGAGTGATCTGATTCATATTTCTGTATTTGTTCTTGTGTGAAAAGGCTAAGAAAGTAGTTTTATCTCAGTGCAATTTTTAGAGATACCTCTAAGAAAAAGTTAAGAAAAATCTACCCATAATATATTTCCAGGAATAGTCTTTTATGCTTTTATTTATATTGCTTCAGGCTCAAGTACCATTATAAATATTAGGTTCTGAAGTGGTATGATGAGTTAAGTATTTCCAAATGTATTCTCTTAATCTTGCCTAATAATACAGTTCTTTCATATGCATAATTCCCATGAAAAGCAGTCATAGTACTACACTGTAGAATGAATAATGGATACAGATTCCAGGGTACCTGCCTTTTGGGTCATTTTTTTAACTTGATTGACAAAAGAAGCAAATATTCAGAATGGAAGGTTATTGATAATATTTTGAATTAAAAATTTACCTGATTCTCCACTGGAAGAATATGGCAATGGAGTAACATCTGATAGAAATCTCAGATGCATTTACATTTGCTAATATTTTCCACAAGATATTTCACAAGTAGATCATATGCATTCTAGGCAGTAAAATTCCATAGAAATTGACTCAATATTAAGAATTCCACCCTATATATATATATACCTATGTATATACTATATAAAGTAGAATAGTGATAAATATTCATACTATACGCTCAGTTTGGGCTTTTTTGAAAAGTCAAACTGGAAATAGTGTAACGTACTGTATGAGTCCACATATGCAATCTTCTGTAAAATGTAAATCCATAAAACTCTGCAGTTCTTATCTGTATCCATAGTAGGCCAAAAAAAAAAGTAGAATATTTAATACTGTACAAAAGCATCTTGCTGCTTCCAACTGGCTTCTCTTCTGTCTTGTCATCTATAACATTCTATCTGTACTTACCCATGAGCTAGGATTTACTTGGTAACCTCATTAAATTCCAGCTTTCATTGCTCACTTGCTAATGTTTCAGCCATTTTTAAACTTTGCCCCATGCTTGGTATGAAGTTCAGGAGCATTTTTCTATTTGCAAAACATCCCTCCTTAAAACTTTTGTTATGTTGCTGTATCAACTGACAGCAGTTACACTGCTGATGTCCTTGAGATCTCTTCCTATTACACTATCTTTTTTCAATGTTCTCTCATACTATCCAATTTCTTGTCTCTTAATGTTTAGATTGCAAGGTCTCTGGTGAAAACAATTTTGGAGGGTTTTTTTCATGTTTGTGGAGTGCACAACAGAGAGCCTTTAAGCTCTGTCTTAATACGATGAATAGTCCTAACAGTAGTAATACAAATAACGTGTGCAGTTAATAGTTTTAACAGCTACTCTTTTAATTCTTAGTAATACAACAGACTTTTAAACTCCTAACAACTTCTCTGCAATAGAATCACCTCTGGATCCCGGGGAGTTGACAGGTTAGAGCAGTAGGAAACTGAGGAAGAAAGGGTCTGAATACAAGCAAAACAGAACTTATCCTCAAAATATTTCTGTTCAGCGCTCTCTATTTATTGTCTTTGCTTCTCCTGACTAATACTTAACCAAAAACTCTCTAGGTCCAATGACAATTGTGCTGAAAACTTTTTGGCTCTTGAGTGCATAAATTGTTTCTGGTGTGTGGTACACGTGTAATACAGACTCTGTAAGTATGGCTGAAGGATTCTATCAGTCCAGCTGTTTTGCCAGAAAGAACAGCTGGTTTTGCCAGAAGAAACAGCGTTGGCTAAAAGTGGCTGTGGTGGAACAAAGTAATTCAGTGAAAAAGATATGTCATAAAGCTGTGGTGGTGCAAAGAAGGGTCAGGATGTTGAAAGTCAATGCAGCTTGCTGGCAAGGAGATTCATGAAGGGTTGCTGGACAAGGAAGCACATAGAAACGTGTCTGAAATAAATAGGACTCTAAGAGCTATGATCTCTTCAGCATAAATGTGTACAGTGTTTAGAATGAAGGTCAGGCTGGGAGGAGTCTAGAGAGTAGGCAACATCAGTGAGGAGTTTGTTCAAAGAGTGGCGGGGGAAAAGATACTGCACAGTCCTGAAAAGAACCAGCACTTTTAAGATGTTGCAATGCAGACGTATTCTAGGTGTTGGAGCTTGGGGTTCTGTCTATCAGCATTTTGGTGTGCTGTGTGTTCATAGTATCAAATATGAAGGGATACTTGAGGAACTGAAAGGAACAATTCTGCAATCCAGTATGAAGCTCATCAGGAATCTCCTGCTAAGCCTTATCGCAAACCTTTTTGTGTAAAGTTTTTAAAACAGAGTATTTGCTTTACCACCTCTGTATGGATTTGTAGTGGACAGTATTTGCAGGAGGGCAGTTAATTAGAAAAGAGTTTAATTCTGTGAGGCCAGCTATCACTCTTCAACTCACACTGTCTTATGTTGGGAAACAAGGCTGGACTCCTGCTTTGCTTGTCAGCAAAGCTTTTTTCTCCTGGTTTGTCAAGAGGCCGTAAATTTAGAAAGTATATCAGTGGTCACACATAGGCACTCTAAGTGTAAACCACATTCTCAAATAGATGTTTAAAGAGCAATTACACTTTCGCCAGTGTAATTTGAGCATTGGCATAATCATTCAAGAAAGTGGATCTCCAATAAACTTAAACTGTGGTTTCCAAAAGTATACTTGTTTGTCCATTCTTGGGTCATCTCAGTAGTACTGCTTTTTCACTTTTTTCAGTGTTTTGATCTCTTTATCTCAATATAACCTGCCAAAAATTATGTTTTGCATTACTACTGGATACCTAGCATGACTTCAAAGATTGTGAATTTAAAAATCCGTTGATTTTTATTTTTCCTCTGATTTTGTAGTAGTATTTATCTAAGGGAAGAAGAAAAAAAAGTCCCCTGTGTTTCTCAGGTCTTCATTTAGTGGCATAGAAAACAGATGTTCTTAGCAAAAAGGATACAAACGCCATGCCTCAAATTCACTTTCTTATTCTACATAGCTTATCAGTATGATTTCAGGGACTCAGTGTGTCCATGCATCTCTGTTTGTCAGCTGTGTAATAGAAAAAGAAAGCTTCCTACTTTTTGCAGAATCTAAAGTTCAAATCCCTTTGGACTGTATGAATTTTAATGCAGGTGCTCTCTCTTAGTATGTCATTAAAGTGTAGCAGTGACATCTTATTTAAAGTCTTCTGGAGGCTCCTAGATACTCTAGGATGGAGCAAATGTATAAAACCAAGTTGTTATGGGCAAGTGTGGAAATTAAAAATTTCATTGGTTATGTTTCCAATGGTCAATGGAAAGAAGTTCTGTTGAGCATCTATCTAGTGAGATTCCTGGGAGAAAATGGGGAAAGAGCTGATTTTTGACATTAAATGTGAACTGTAGTGTATTACTAGGCAAATTTGTGAGAATAGTCATTCTTAGAGATGTTCCACATTGAGGTCTTCAAATTTGAATTTAGTTCTTTAGTTTCCTTTTATTTATTATTTATTTTAGGTCATCACTATCCTGTTCATCTTTTGCACACCTTTATAATGATGTCCATATAGCCTAGAAGCTTTTCCTATCCATTTAGTTTTCATCAACCATGATACTTATTTTATTGTGTGGGGTGAGGCTGTCCAAACTGAGTGTGAGAGAGCTACTTTTTAGCTAACTACACTAAAAACTTCTTTATAAAACTGTTTCCTGTTATGTTTCTTAGTTTTGTTTTGTGGGTTTTTTTCTTTTTTTTTTTTTTTTTTTTTTTCCTAAAGTAAAATGAATTGTGAAGAAAAGACCTTTTCTTTAAAGGGATTCCAAAACCTAATAGGAACCAGTGAAAACAAATGCTTTAAAAAATTTATATAGAAATCAGTGCAGGTTTTCTGAAATGAGCTGTTAGCTAATACATTAAGACAACTGTATACAGATACCACTTTTCATCAGTTGATCTCAAAGTCTTTGCCAAAGTAAATGAGCTTAACCTTCATTTTGCAGATGCCCTGGCTATCTAATTTGTAAAACATGAGTGTAAAATGATGTAATCTTTGTTTTGACAGCAGCTACTTAAGTAAGTATGACTGAAACAGACATTCTGGCTGAAGAGTTCGTAATAACAAACTTTAGCATGACTGTACAAAGGAACTATTATCAAGTGTCTATCAAGGAGAAAAAAGGGAGGAGTTTTATTCCTGGTATCTGGTATCTAGCCTTCAAAGGACCAGGTCTGTATGATAATTGAAAATAAAGCTTCTGTTAGGATACTGTCTCAACATGTCCATTTTGTGATCTGATTATGAGTTGCACTGTTCTTTCTGCAGAGAAAGGTTTTGTGGGATAGGTGGATGATGATGCTGTCCAATGACTGAAATCTCCAGAGGCAAATTTCTTCCTGGCAGGAGAGGACAGGAAGTTTGTCTGTCTGCTACCAGAGTAATTTTCCACATTCTAAAATGCTTTATATTTTGTTCTGTCTACAGCGTTTTTAGTAAACACACACACAGAAGTTGCAAGGAATTACATTTTTTTCAGAGATTTCTCAGGTTTCTTGATGAGACTTTTGTACTGTAATTTTTTTCAGGTGTGTTTATATGACTAAGAAGTGCATTAAACTTTCCTTGTCAGTCTGACATGTTAAGCTTAAGCTTGGAACAATGGAAGTAGAGAACAGTGAGAATAAATTGACAGCTCTCTTACATCAGACTTAAACTACAGATATGAAAATGCATTATCATGAAAACTATTGGAAAATATGTCTCAGATTAACTAGTGGGCATATGTAATGAGTCATATCTAATGGCATGTTGTATATTCTAATAGATTTAACAGTACTTACCAAAATACAGCGACTGCTATTTTTGAAAAATGAAAATTGTACTATAGTACTATATAAAAGTTTAGATCTAATAATTTCAAGTAGGTTGATAAAAGTCATAAAATTGTGCTACAATTATGTTTAGAGCTAACCACTTTTAGTCAGCCTAATCCAGTAAAACAATACTCAGAATATATAGTAATTTATCCCCTGCCCAGATTGATGTGGATTTCAGTATATGGCTATCCTGTGTGAACTAAATTAGAAAAAGACCCTCTTCCAGTTCAACATTGAATGTAAATACAAGCTGAAAATTCCAGAAGATTGTGGCAGCCCATTTTAGGGAAAGGACTGAGGCAATGTTTCTCCCTTACCTCCCTTTTCCTTTTGGAAAAAAATGTATTTTCAAAGGTGAATGGCTGATATTTATGTTTCACTAAGGGATGAACTGTAAGTAGCCCTTGCAACTCTGAGCGCATAGGGATCACCTTTGCACTTTGACAGGAAAAGCTCCTGTTCTGGTGCTTGAACAGATGTGATTCTCAGCAGAAGAAAACCAGGAGATCTGATAATTTAAATTAATGACAAAAAATTACAGTTTCATTCCAGTGTGCTGGACAGCTACTCACTGGAGCAGACATTTGAATAATCAGATATTTGAGAGTAGATTCTTCCTACAGTAATAGAAGGAAAAGAGCACCTTGAAGTCAAAAGACAGTAGATTTATTTAGAGGTTTTAAAAAGAAGCAGCTGAATATTTCCTTTCTGTCTTCAAGTTATGAATATGCTGTTTGAGATATTTAAAGTGGCCAAGCTTTCTGAACTTTTATTCTCTGAAAATTGTTTTTTGTTTCTGAAGTTTTAGAATTCACGTTTCTGATTGCTTTTGAATATTTTGATCTTGATCTTTATTATTTAGCTAAGTCATACTTTAGACATTCACAGGAAAGCAGGGAGCATTTTTAAATAAATGTTGCCAGTCATCTTTACTAATTGAATCTCTTGTGTATTAGCACAGTGATACAGCCTTTTTGAAATCAATACCTTATCTTAATACTTCTCAGAGCAAGCCATTATTAGCACTGAAATCAGCTAGATATACCAGATAATTATAGCTACACAAAAGCCACCTATCCATTATAAGTAAACAGTATGACAATTAACCCACAATATTTTTTCCTGACCTGAAAATGGGGTCAATCAAACTGATTATGTCATATTCAAAGTGCAAAGACACTGCGTAGGGTCTCAAAAATGATATAATTGAATTAGCATATTGTTTTGTCCAAGCTGATATGTTGTACATCTCAACATGCCAGTTAAATTAGACACAGCTTTGTGCTCACGCCATAATGCTGTCTGCTTCTGCTTCAGGAGATACCTTGATCCAAACAAATTTGTGGGACATCTTCCCAGTACTCTGCTGCAAACATGAAGTGCAGTCTCTCACTGTATTAATTCTGAACAGTAGATTTTTGGAACCTCTATCTTCAAAGCGTTTGTGCTTCTCTAAACTGTTCTTAGTTGGAGAGGCAAAGTAGTCTTCTCTTTTGCTAGTATTAATGCTGGTTATGAACTTACTCTTATCCAGCTCAAATTTAAAATTTGGTAATAAATGGTCATGTAAGTTGTACTATTATGCTATAGTGTGTGAGGAGGTTTTTTTCCATTTAAATTCTGCATTTTTCAGTTGCAGTAATAAGAGAAGTAATATGATCCACTTCGTGTTAGTGTGTTCTCCAACTGCTGCTTTCAACATATGTACCTGACTATGTAATGTCTTCCAGAGAGATCCAGTAAAAATTAAATAGCAACAAGTCTAATTCTTAGGAATTTTCTTCATTTTGGAGCTTAAAACTCAGCTCATATATGTTATTCTGATCTTAATGTCCACTCAAATTTAGGTTCACGCATATAATTACTCAGTGTGATCATTTGCTTCTACTTAGTATCTGTTAAAACCTAGAGATAAAAAAAGAGTGTCACTGAAATGCTGCCTTCATCTTTGGAGATGTCTCTTACGTTTTGGGAGAGGCACTCAGTGTGCTTTCAGTGCAGCTGAGCAGCACTAAGTTCTGCATAAATCCCTAAGTGTGATCACATCTCTTTTTTCCTGAAGCTGTTAGTAGTCTGAGGGCGATGACTGGGGATGGGTAGCCTGTGGGTACTGGGCTTTTTGGTATCGAGCCACTGTGCAGGCAAGAATGCCAGATTCATGGGGCAAGGGAGAATAAGAGTGGCTGGCTGCATGCCAGGGAGATGGAGCGAAGGAAAGGAGCAGCTTACTGGACTGCTTGTACACTTGTATTTGGTTTACGAAATAGTTCTGTAGGACTGTTCCTTATTTCCTATGGGTTTGTATTTGTGAATTAATATTTTACTTGTTTAATCCTGAGGCTGCAGTCTAGACTCACCTTTATTAGACAAGAGAGAATCAATTTGAAACAGAAACCTTGACTGAGAAGTAGATTCTGCACTGCTAAGTGAAAGTTGCATTCACTTCATTTTCTTCCAGCTAGTAGACACCCTATCCAGCTGCCAGTTTTCACAAAGTTTGTAGGAATGTCATATCTTTTAGACCTTTTCCTATGTATTTGATTTAGATTGAATTGGTTACTGGAAGTGATCAGAGGAGCTGAGCAAGGCAACAATACTCATTTTTCATGAAATCATGTAAAAAAGGGCAATAGTCTTTGGCCCAAGGAGCTTGTTGTTCTCTGAGTATACAAAAATGTTGCTAAGCTTTGTGTCTTAGTAAAGATATAGTGTTTCTTTCATTTAAACTCATTTAAATATACTCATTATTTCTTATTCATAGAAATCTGATCTATATCCTGAAGAATCAGATCAGGTACCAGGCTTCTAGGAGTAACAGCTTCTGATGGAAAGATAATACTGCTGTTTCTCAATGCTCTTACCCAAAAGAACTGTACCACACACCCTACATTGTTATCTCCTTGTTCTCTTCTCTTCATATCTCTATTATTATGTGGTCTATAGCATTCACTGGTGTATCCTTTTCTTAAATGATTGGTTTACAATGGATTATTCACTTTTGTAGCTCCAAATAATCCATTCCTTTCCCTCAGTACTTCATAATCAATGGAAAAAAAATGCAGAGATTATTGCCAGGTAGACATTTTGCATGCTTTTTAAAAGCATTAGTTTTATTTCTTAATGCTTTAGGAATCTTTAGAATTTTCAGTTATGTCATTTCACATTATCTCAGTGTTATCAATTTTCTTAATCTAGGAAAAGAAAACAAATTGGAATATGTTTAGGAACATGAAGTGATAAATAGTAAAAAGTTGACAGTTGGTAGTAGTACTTTATTAGAATCTTCTGTGATAACAACTCCTCTGGTACCTGTTATGTGTGTTCTTGAATAGCCACTGAACTAATACAAAACATCTGCTGCTTTGGCTGAATTTAAATACCCCAATCTGATAACCTTGTAGAGAGATTTACCTGTCTCCTGGAATTGAAATTCACGTACCAGCCCAGATCCATCAAGAAGAATGAGACTCCACACAGCCAGAAATACATGTCTGTAGATCCAAACACAGGACTGGATTTTAAGTGTTGAGCACTGACTTTTTTGTATCACAATGTTCTACAAAAAGTTTACAGTTCAGAGCTAAATAATACCTTTAATTATACAGGTAAATATGTAGGCAGTGCCTACAATGTAGCCCAAGAAAAATAAGCAGAAAAAATAGTTTATTGAAAATTGGCTTCACTGATACATTCACATACAGTATATGTATATTTTATAGTGAGCAATAAAACTTTACATGCAAGACTTGTTCATATTATAGGTTCTTCACATTTTCTAGAACTCTTCACCTAAGCAATGCTTAAGAAAATCTTTTATGGTATCACAGGCAGTTAAAGGTTGTTTTGGTGAAGTATTTTATATGCTATATGTTGAAACTAATTTTCCCAGGAAAAAAAGAGCACTCTTATATACTTGTGCATTTTCTGTGATTATTCTTGCATCAGCTTTTCCTCCGATTGTTGTCAGTTATGTTTGACTGAAGCTTTTACTCTGTTTATTCTATAAAGAAAACACTATCATCTCCCTAGTTAGAGAACAAAATAATTGATGTTCGAGCTCTTGGCCAATACACATTTGAAAAAATGATGCTTTTATCTCTTCTATCAGGGTAAGTGACTAAAAAATGTTTTCTTCTCTGGAAATCATTGAGTGGACTTCACTGCTGTTTTTCACTGCTGTTTTAAAACTAAGTGTAATTTAGATTTTAATGAAGACTGTTTAACTTAGTGAAGTTTTCTGTTCTTTTCCAACTTATTCTGCCTTTCAACTTTTCCTGTTTTTTATTAGAAATCATTTTCATTAAGGATGTTTCTTCACCCTAGCCCACAGCAGAGTTTGAGGCTCTAAATCCCATGAGATAATTTATTTGGGTGGTACACCACTTGCGGTGGTTCAAACTGGGTGCCTCCACAGCGGGACCCAGACCAAAGAAATATGTGGGCAGTTATACCCAGGGAGTTTACGTAGTCGAAGCTCTTCTCCACTCCTTTCACGGGCTCTTTATTTTCTCATATCTAAGGTTGCTGCTGTTCCTGAGGGTTGTGGCTTCCTTATTTTCCAGCTTGAACCTACTCTACGGTCATCTTTACTTAAGTAGGCAAAAGTTCAATGAAAATTCAACATATCTAGGTGAAACTTCACAGCTTGTGGCATAAGGTTTCAGCAAATGTAGCAACTTACGCTAAGCTAGTTATGCCACTGGTGCTAAGCTTGATGAGTTTTTCCCAACGTTTTGATGTTATGACTTAAGAAATAAGGTTTTATGCTTGCTATAATGACTCATTTTGCTTTTTGAGTGTTTTGTTTGGTTTGTGTTTGATATTTTTTCTATAGGTCTTCCAGTCTGGCTTCTTGTTCTGGGCTTAAGGTTCAAATATATTGAACAGCGATAAGCATAAATCTTTTCATCTGTGTTGAGATTTTACCTGTTTCAGATGCTTCAACATTTAGAAACAAACTTTTCACTCTGTCAAAGTCTCTAATTTTTGAATCAGAAGGACCAATGGAAAAAAAAGTTTGCAGAGTTTGAGCTTTCATTCTTGAATATCATTAGCATGTGACATAACTCTCTAAACCCAGACAATGAAATCTTTTGCATAGAATAGTTCTGATTGAAGCACAGCTTAAGTTCTTAGCCATCTTAATACCATTAAAAGCCAGAGCTGAACAGAATCTAAATCTGATGTGGAAGTTCCTGGGGTTGCTTCTTGAAGATCCTTCACTATTTTTCCGAGAAATCTATATGAAACCTTAAGACCCAAGTTTCTCTCTTTGATCCAGAGTTGTTGGAAAGTTGGTACTACAACAGGAAAGAGAAGCTGTTTAAAGAGCAATCTGTACATTACTTGCAGCAGTTTTAGGTACTGACCCAGAGTTATTGCTATGTTATTGGAAAAAAAATAGCAAGACCTCTTTACTTCCAAGTGTGTGTAAATACAGGAATATATGCTGAGTCTACATGTTTGTAGGTCTGTGTATGTGGGAATACGTTTGTCTATAGTTGGTTAGATTGTTGTCTTTTAGAGAACCGTGACTTCATTCAGTGTCATCCTCTGTCTGATTCATTGGCTCAATTGTAACATTATTCCATGAGTAACATTGTCTTTGGGTCCTTTACTTCAAAAGGGAAAGGCAGAAAGCTCTAAATTTTTTGTGTATGTGCTTGTGTGTTTATTCCTTCCTCTTTCCTTGTCATAAGAATAGTTCTGCTACAGTAAGTTTATATTTTTTTCATTTTCATTATATTACTTTCAATGTTTTACAAGATTCTCAGCTGCTGATCTTGTGAACCAGGAAAAACTTGTTGATCATATGTTGCTGTTCATTCTCAAGCCCTCAGCTTTTAGGCAAAATGAGTTCCATACTAAATATTTATCAGGTATATTGCTTGCTGTGTATGTAACAGATGTAGTAGTCTGTTACCTTATAATGAATGAGAAATACAGTATTCTGTGCAAATACTAAAATGCAAAAATGATATGCATGTCCATGAGGTGAAGATGGGTAATACCCAAGACAATTGCTTTACGTAATCTGAGTATTGTGCATTACTTTTATTAATTGCAGTGGTGGGTATTTTGGGGCTTTTCTTCTTCAGATCAGAGATTCTAAGGGACTGAGAAATCATCATACCTAGTATGCCACTTTTCTGATATTAAATGATTTGACAAAATGCCCCGCAAGCTGGGGAATTTGGTTGTTTTTTCCTTATCCTTTAGGTGCCTCTCTTTAGCGTATCATCAGGAGGTTTTCGTAGTCATTTGTTTTTCTGTTTGAAATATATTTTATCTTTTTTGTCTTGCATTTTAAACATACTGATTTGCTTTACGTATACAACAGGTTGTTGGTTTTTTTTTTTTCTTCCAGAAGCTGTTTTGTAGATGTTCATACTCTGTCTTTTTACACATTTTTCCAAATCTGTTAAAAGAGTGTTTTTAAGTTTCAGGTTTGACAGCAGTGAGGTTGCATTATTTTTCTTCTTTCATAAGTAATCTGTGCCATAGATGTTCTGGAATAGAAAGCTGAAAACTTACAACTTTCTGTGCAAAGTGTTTAATTTTAAATTCAGATTGAAACTTTATATATATGTGTATATGTGTATATATATGTATGCTGGCTGTCATAGCTCCAGTACTTATCCTTAAATTCTTTTTTTGTTTGGTTTTTTTTTTTAATGCTACAGACTCCCTCCTTACATGTCAGTTATTGCAGCCAACCAGTCAGACTTGCTTCATTTAGTAGCCAGAAAATGTATTTACAGATGAGTACTATCTTCCTGTGCAGTGGTAGAGTTCATTCTGTATTGCTGGGAATAATGGAATAGGTGTCCTAAATAATGTGATCTGAAGTACAGTTTGCAAGTTCATTTATAAAATTTTATTTATGGTTGTTCTTTAAATGGTCTGGAGATATTTAATAGAATTGTCTCATAAGAAATATAAGGATCTTTTTAACACTGAATAATTCAATTTGGTTGGTTTTGTCTGGATTAACTTCTTAAAAGTTTGCCTTGGTTTATACTGGGAAAAGTACAGCTTGGGTTTTTTTTAATTTTATTTTTGTGATCAGTCTGTTTAACTTCTGGTTAACTCTCTGGTTGTGCCAAGTAAAGCGAGGAACAGGAAAACATTCAGTAGTGTGTTAGTATTTAGTTTTTCATTCTCTTATTGCATAAAACTTGTTTAATGTAACGTGCTGTCTGGTATTTCATCCTAAGTAAGGATTTGTTTTTCAGTTGCAGAACAGGTGAGTCACTAAGACTTCTTTCAAATATGTTCAGTCAGTTAATTGCTCTTCTTTTACCTTTACTGTGTCATTTTTGAGTTCAGGTGACCAAAAACCAGAATAATTTTTCAAAGATCAAATTAAAATGAATATTATAATGGCATGTATTTTTCATATTGTTATCTTCACACCTTTCTACATCCTCAAATGCCATGAAATTTTAAGGTAGGCACTGTAGGCTAATTGTGGCATGAAATAATAATTCTAACAAAAAAAGGAAATAATTTAATATTTGTTACCGATACTTCTTCTTCCCATATATAGAATAAGATTTATGATCTACAAGTAAAATCTAAAATAATCTCATTAATATCTTGATTAATGGAGAATTCTCTTAATTAAAGGAAAATCAGAGAGCCAATCTACAAGTTTAGAACAAATCCTGTTACTTCTTCCTAAAAGGTTACCAAAAAGTGAAAGTATTGCAAAGAGGCTGAACTGAATGATTTGCTAAACTTCCTTCATTATTTTATCTCTATGTCTGAAATTTTAAAAATTGTGCATAAACAAAACAATGCAACTGGACCAAATCACAGAAGGAAGATAAGCCTATGAAGATGGGTTGGCTTGTACATTTCTTCTGCTGTACAGCTAAAAAATGGAGTTGGCACCAAGTGAAAGAATTTGGGTCCCAGAATTGAGACATCACAAAATGCAGAGCTCTTTGCACAGAAGACCAATGAATTCAGTTTGATTCTGTTGCTTATATCTGTATTACTTTAATCAATGCCAGGACTTCTTATGCTTAAAACTTTCTTTGACCTCCACATAAAAGGAAGCCAGAAAAAGCTCAGTATTCCGAGAGCCATAGTACTTCTATAAATCATTATTCATTTTACTGTCTGCCTTTTGAGGAGATGTCTGTCACAGATATTACATTTGCTATTACCTGCTGAGATGTGAAATGTGATGAAGAAACCTAAAATTTGGAGGATGGCCCCACTTGGCTGTGGGGTTTGATAAAGTGTTGTGCTACCTACCTTTGCATTAAACTAACAGAAGACAAATATCAACAGTTAATTTTAAAAACTATATTAGGATTTGGATGTGCTTTAAATTCTGCAGTAAAGACTGGAACTTCTAAAAGACAAAAAAAAAACCCACAAAAAATACTTTATGAATAAAATTGTCATTTATGTAAAGAGGAACAGAAAGTACAAAAGTGAGGTCAGTACTATTTTCAATTATCTCTGGTATTTTGACATTTTTGTTAGTGAGCATGGCAATCAATAAGGACTAATTTCATTGGCAAGGATTAGAAAGTACATAGGAAAGAACACTCAGGATGTGTATAGTTGCTTTCAAGGGCACTTTGAGTAAAATATATTTATTATAAAGTGAATTGAATGGTTCTTTTTGTCTAATTGGCTCATATATCAAACATTAATTATTTAGAATACTCAATGTGCAAAAAAAAGTGTTTGATATTGGATATTCAGAAAGTATTTTGTTTATTTCAGTTACTGTCACACTCGCATAATGAATGCCTGTCTGGTAATCTAAGGCCTTTCATAAAAATCATAAATCATAATAAATGTAACTCAAAGTCTGAGTATAATACAAGAAGTGTCCTAATAACTCCTTGTTAATCAGTAATGGTCAAAATTAAATACATTGCATGTGCATAATTTGTGATGTAGTTTCCCTGAAAGAAAAATGCGGGGTTTTGTACCTGCTGTAGGAGATGAACTAATCAGCATCTGAAAAGTTAGATGTATTAATTCTGGAGGTAAGAATGTGGTTCCACATTGAATACCCAGCAGCAGAAAACATTGACATGTTGGCAGGAGAAAAAAGGAAACTCCCCAAAGCTGAGAAGGAGCCAGATGTGTTTTCAAGCAAGGCATCTGGCCCAACTGACCCTAAGCTATGTAAGACCACCAGGAGGAAATGGTGAGTGATAGTAGTAGGTGACTCCGTGCAGCGGGTGTTGGAGGCAACCATCTGCTAACCTGACCCATCCATCATCTGGAGAAGTTCTCTGCTTGCCCAGGATCTGGATCCAGGACATGTTGGAGAGACTGTCAAAGCTTGTTCAGACCTATGGCTGTTACCTCCTGCTGTTCTTCCATGTGGGCACCAATAGTACTGCCAGGGGCTATCTGTGGAGTATCAAAACTGACTACAGAGCTCTGGAGGCAGTAGTTAGGGATCTGGGGCCCAGGTGTTAGTCTTAGTCTTGCAGGGAAGGGGTGTAAGGATACTGTATGTTAACACTTGGCTGTGGAAATGCTGACAGCAACACAGATTTAGTTTCTATGACTACGGGACTTTGAGGCTCTACATCTGGTTGGAAGAGATGGGGATCCACCCCCATAAGCAAGGCAACAGTATCTTTGCCAGCAGCCTGTCTGACCTAGTAAAGAGGGATTTCAACTAGCCCCTGGGTAGAGGGTAAGTTAATGGCAGCCCTTTGAAATTATGGTCAGGGTTGCCAGCAAAAAGCCTGGGGTGATGTGAATGAAAGGGAGCACAAAATCAACAAAAAAAAGGCTTAAGTGTGGTCATCTCAAGCATTTGTGTGTAAACAAGGACATGCCTATAAAGCACCATTATGAAGAAAAAAAACAGAGGGATGGAGGAGACAATCAGAAGAGTAAAAGTGATAAAACTCCTTGGTTGAGACAAAGACAGGTTAATAGGGAAAGCAAAAGCCACACATACAAGCAAAGCAAAACATGGAATCCATTCCCCACTTCCCATGGGCGGGCAGGTGTTCAGCCATCCCCAGGAGAGCAGGGCTCCATTATGTGTGACCATTACTTGGGAAGGCAAATACCAGCACTCCAAAGGTCCTCTCCTTCCCTCTTCTTCCCCCAGCATTATACGCTGATCATGACACTATATAGTATGGAATATCCCTTTGGTCAGTGGGGGCAGCTGTCCGAGCTGTGTCCCCTCCTAACTCCTTTCGCACCCCCAGCAATCCTGCTGGTAGAGTGGGGTGAGAAGCAGAAAAGGCCTTGGCTCTGAGTAAGCACTGCTCAGCTGTAATGAAAACATCCCTGTGTTATCAACACTGTTTTCAGCACAAATCCAAAACACTGCCCCATACTAGCTACTATGAAGAAAATCAGCACAGGCGCCTTTTACAGCCAGTTAAAAATAGCCTCCTGGGCAATTTCAACTGCTGTGATCTCTGCTGGAGGGACAGCGCAGTGGGACACAAGCCAATCTGGGAGGTTCCTGAATGGCATCAGTGACGTTTTCTGAGTAATAGAGGAGCCAGTGAGGAGCAGTGATCTGCTGGCCCTCACACTCACAAAAAAGGGTGGGCTCATTGGGAATATGAAGGCTGAGGACATCCTTGGCTGCACTGACACTGCGTTCAGGATCTTGAGAGGAAGAAGCAAGGCAAAAAGCAAGGTTACAACCTTGACTTCAGGAGAGATGACTTTAGCCTCTTTAAGGATCTGCTTGGAAGAGTCTGTGGGCCTGGGCAATTGGTGCTAGGTGGCCCTGCTTGAGCAGGGAGGTTGACCAGATGACCTCTAGAGGTCCCTTCCAACTTCCAACTCCCAGTTCTATGATTCTCTAAATTTAGCTAAAGTTTCTACGTGTTCCATTTAAGTCACTATTTCTGATTATATATTTCTAAATTTCAGATAACAAGCACTAGCAACGAAGGGCTCTGTAACTTGCTTTTTCTAGTGAAGTAATGTTGGAGAAGAAATATCTTTTAATAGTTTCCTTCAGAGTAAATATGCAGAGGAAAACTAGCTCAAGTGTCATACATATCAAAAGTTTGACACAATGTGCTGCAAGTTATGTTTGTTCTTTACCATCTTACCTACCATGAGCATTGTTGAGAGGAGAATCGACTTTTTCACATATACTATGAAAGACTCTTGTAGAAGCAGTAAACCTGCTTCATACTTTTGGCCAGATTTATTTTAGAAAAAATTAAGTGTGCAGTTTATTTCCAATGCATATTTTCCATAAAAACAAGAATATTTAATCACTGTTGTAAGGAAGTGTAGTTTTACTTGCAATGTCACCAGACGATTGGGTTAAACTCATTGTTACTTCTGTAGTATTCCCACATTCTAAAAGCAGACTAACAAGTATCTAATATTTTAATGTGATAAAAAGGAATACATATTCGGATATTTAAATTTTTGTGTTACATTCTTTAGATGGTGTCTCAACACTGACACCTATGAAAAATTAAATACTGAGAGGTATGCAGCAGTATGTATTTTAAGCACACCATGATTAAATATTCTATCATGAATAGACACATGAGTACTTAATTCATTGTTGGGTTCTTCGTTGATGCCCAGCTGACATACAAGACTGCAAGAGCACAAAGATGTTTTTAGTGATGATTTATACATCTCTCACATGGCCTCTCAGTCTAGCTGTAGAAAAATAATGTAAATGTGGAAAATTTGGAGATGCAAGATCTTATCCCGTAGTTTTAGTTGTGCTGTGATTAATGCTGTATTTGTGAATTAGCAGTTTTTAACAAATTATAAGGGAGTCTGGAGAAAACTTTAAACCTTATTAGTAATTGACAATGCAATACGCACCTCTGCATCACATGAATCAGACACACTTCTGGGGCCACACAGCTTTTCTGTTCCTCCCATTAAAAATTTGAATGGACTTTGTATGCCATCAGGTAGTTGTATTGTGTATGTCTAAAGAATGGTGAAAAAGGCAATGCAGAGAAATCTATATTTCCTTTGCAGCATTGGCACCCTGCTGAGTGCATATCTCCACTTACTCTAGGATAGCAACGTCACATTAACTGCTTCTGAAGGAATTTTCTAATAGAAGTTTCAACAGAAATACAGAAAACTTGAGTTTCTTGGATAACCTTTTTTTTTCCACCATAGAAAATGTTTTAAAACATAATAATTGTCCTTTAGAGAAGAATATAACATAATACTCAGCTTCTTTAATTTATTGAACTACTGAATAATATGCATAAAAATGCCTGAATGTCCCACACAAAGTCACTGCTTTACTGTAGGAGCTACTCGTGTAAAGATGTGAAATGATGATTTCTTTAGAGATACTACACCTGTATACCAGACACCTCATTGTGACTTCACTGGAACTGCAAACACATTAAAATTGAGCACGTGTTTGCAGCAGACTGGGGACTCAAGAAGAAAAGCGTCAGAAAGATGAGATACAGTAAAATTTGTAGAGTTATAGGCATATATTTCCCTGAATACTATGTAGGTAAGCAAAACTTCAATAGCATTAAATTTAATACAAGCAAGACATTTTAGAGATATCATTGTTTCAGTGTTTGTTTTCTCTAAATCTTTTTTTCCCTCCTGTTTGTCTCATCATCTTTTTGATCCTTCCTGTTTTGTGTTTGTTTCTATTCCCTCCCCCATCTCACTAAGACCTTTATTGAGTATGTGATCAAATAACTCTGGACAATGGGATTCTGTTAGGCAGACTGTCAGTTTACAATAAATTAAATGGTATGTAGGTATAGCAAACATACTCTATATGTTACACATCATTATTGTGCTACATTATTAAGTTATAATGATACCTTGACACCTGAGGGTTCCCACATCAGAATGGCTTTTTAAAATATGCATGGAAGAAACTGGGAGCTGAGAGTTAATCTGGCTGTTAATTACAGACTGAATTAATACCACGAAAAGACTTAAAACCTGTTGTATGGAGCCCAAGCAATAATGGTTAATGCACATCATAATTCTAAACATAGAACTTGGACTGAGCAGAGTTAAACATCACTTAATCTGTAAAATTTCATAGGAAGTTGATAATAGTGTGTTTAGCACGGTGTCAGGTTTCATTAGGTGATTTCTTCCTGTTGAGAAATTCATCTTTGTCACCGATTGGTTTTTAGCCAGGAAAAAACAGATACCTTTTTACAAGTTTTAGAATTAATCACTCTTGTGTGGCATTTAGCAGCAGAGAAGCAACATCACTCAATTTTTATGAGTAACAGTAGGTTGATGTTGAGCATTTTATTTTGGGAAAATTCCATCAACATAGTCCACTGCTCTCGTGAGACTGATGATGTCGAAGCTTCCATTTTTAATGCCCTAAAATCTGCTGCCACCAGAATTTCTTTTCTTAATGTCAAGGACTGCTTTGGCAGTGGGACAGGGGTCATATTGTGGATCTGAAGAAAAACAATTTTGGTGCCAAAAGAGATGAAACAATTGGTGCATAAGGTCAATTGATGTTCTCGCCAATTGCTTCATGGCATTAGAACCTTCTAAATCTTTCTTTTAAAATCTTGCATCAAAAGATTAGAATACATTAATCTTGCCCTTTAATACTCAACAGAAAGGGTGAGTACATTATATATTAAATCTGGAACTTTTTCTCATTAAAAAAATCCAATTTTTTTTAATGACATTTATGTATTTGAACAAAACTATATTCTCCTTTTACGCCTTTCTAACCAGAGCTGATAGCTATTTATGGGTTTGTTTTAATTTTCTCTATAAAAATGGAAGATGAGTTACTTTCTGTTAAAACATACAGAATTGTGAAGAACAAATAAAATCCCCCCTTCCCCCCGCCCCATTCTGTGCTACGGTTTTGTTGTGCAGTTGGTGAAAACAGCAAACAGCAATTCCTCTTTGCATCCTTAAGGTGTGCTATTGCTGTCTTTGTGGTTGTTCATGTCTGGCTACTTTCTTCACCAAACTCTCTCTAACTGGTTTCCTCCTGATTCTGTTTCTTGCACATGCACCTCTGCTAAGACAATACTTAGCTAAATTCTTCAAGCTTTGTGGGCCTAATAAGGGTCTTACACCAAATCTGTAGCACCATCTTATTTAATATATTTTAAGCTTAATATTCCTTAATATTAGTGAGATTAGTTGAAGGTGGAAAATTGGCGATGTCGTGAAATTTTATACTTTTTAATACATTCTAGAAATAGATAAAGAATTGCCTTCATATAAATATCCTCTGGAACACTGTTAGAGTCAGGTTTACAGGGAAGGTCATCTCAGGGGACTAGTTTGACTCTCTATTAAAATCCTGTGCAAACACGTGGCATTGCTTGTGCACATACCAAAGGGGAACATACTACTAGTGGTATTTTCAGTTGCTTCAATCGCCAGTTTATCCTGCCAGGATATTCTCAATGGCTTTGCTTTCCTTAGTCACGGGCACAACACCAGGCCAGAATCAAGCACTCATCTGAAAGTTGGCATTGGATTTTGTTGGTTTGCCCATTTCTTTTGGTAAGAAGGGCTTTGTCCCTTAGCATAAGATATAGTTGACCTTGAGTTGTCTGGAATGTTGTTAATGCTGAAGAAATGACTGACAAACAGCAATTATGGAGAAACATGTGGTTGTTGCTACCCTTATGCTCTCATCAGGTATTGTTACACATTTGAGGTCAGCCTGTGAAAGGTAACACTGTGGATGAAACAATGAAAAAGAAATGGCATTATTTTCAAACTCCTTATTCATGACTAAAGATATTTTCTACATGAATTGCCCTTTCTATCACAGTGACCTCTACAGACATGATGATGAAAAATATTAACAAAAAGGTAACAACTGATAGCTGGTATAAGAAGTTATTCACAAACACTAAACTAAAAGCAGACAAATAATTGCATGAGCGATTGTTGGCATCACAGCAAGTATAAAGTCAGATCTGGTTTTCAGATTTACTAGTATAAGGACTCCCTGCTGAAAACATGCACCAGATGCGGGATTTTCTCAAGGTTAAATGTGATTATAGTGCACGCACACTTACAAATTGCAGGCAGAGATTAAATCACAAAATAATGAGATCTTTTCAAAAGGTAGGATAGTATCCTGATTATCCTCTCTACCTTTAAGATATGCTTGTGTTTTAAGTCTTTATACACTGTGTTCATTGGGAAACTGCATTTAAGTTGATATTATGTCATTGAACTTGAAGGACTATCCATTTTATTGTATTACCTGCAGAAAAATTAATTTCATGTAAAGGATCTATGGTTATACTTCTGTGTGTAAGCAGGCAGAATTTTATTTTTTTTGACTGACTCTTAACACATCTGAAATGAGATAATAAAAATCACAGGAAGATATTAATGAAATGGTAACTACTGTAAGAAAATGAAATAGATATGAATAAGTAACATTCTGTGCTCCATACTGAAAACATGTTAGGTTGAATTTATTGCTGTCAATATTAGTGACTTCAAAATCCTATAATGAGATGGAATTTTAAAAAATATTTTATTATGTCTCTAATATTATAGAATGTTTAACACAGGTGGAAAATAATGTACTGGTTCGATTACCATAGCCAAAGGGTCTCTGAAGGCTGTGTCTGGCCTACTGATTTCTCTTGGTGCAATAAGAATTATTTTGTGTGAATTGCCCAATGATATCCATTTGTCTTATGCTGGCTCAGGTCTCCAAATAGCTTGACTCACAAAAGTAAAATACTTTTTTGAGGAAACTAAATCAGAAGACCTGATCCAAACACTCTTTTACATTAGACTCTCTTTTCTGCAGTGATTTAAGAGAAAGTGTCTGGTAAATAAAAATAAGTTAGAATTAGGTTATGCCAAGCCAGTGTCAAATTCAAGGAATGATGATGGAACTGAATGTACAAACTGATTCAGGGTGATGCTGCAAAAAGTTAATTTTCAAATTAATATGTTAAACAGAGCAGATTCTACTGTATACTGTACTTCGTCCCAGCTTCACTCAGAAAGGACTGAATGCTTTCCTTATTCAGAGTAACACCATATTGTGCTATCCAGAAGTTTTTCACAAGCCTCCCCCAAAACAGTGCTATGCCTTCAAGGCATAACTAGAGCTTACTGGAAATCTGTTCCTTTAAAAAATGCTCATTGAAAGATGCAGTTTCATTGAAATGGAAATGTACACAGTTTCATGGATTAAAAAGCCAGAAGGGAGTACTGTGATCATCTAGCCTGGCATACTGTACAACAGAGACCTCATGGCAGTCTTAGTTTCTTCCCATTTGAACTAGGTCATGTCTTTGTAAAGATAAAACCCCCCTCTACCTTGCTTTTTAAAAAGCATACTTCAAGGATGAGAGTATCTACCACAATTTTCAATGAGGTACTGCTCATTATTAATTATGATGTTAATACTAAGTTTGTCTGTCTCTATTTTCTAGCCTCTGGATCTTGTTATGCCTCTGCCTGTGAGATTGAAATGAAATTTGTCTTATGCACATATCTGTGTATATATTTCTATACTGTAATCTAGTTATCTGTTATACTAAGAAGGTGAAATTTCTTGATTCTTTCACTTTAGGCCATGTTTTTAGTACTCTGGTTATAGTGTGAATATTTAGCAACTTACCAATGTTATTTTTGACATTTGAATGCAGAAATTGGGTGCATTATTTTATTAATGAAGTAATTGATGCCCACTAGTGTCTCTGTTCCAGCCTGAGATTCCACTGTTCATACATCCATGTTCACATTCTTTTTTTACTGATACTAACAAAAGTTTGAAGCTCTCCAGATGGTCTAAAACTGCAGGGAGTTCTTTGCCTGACAACTTCTACAGTAAGCTTTTAGATGTTTACAGCTATATTGTCACCTCTGGTAACACTAAGTCAGACATTGTATTCTTCCTTGATGCTAAGTCCTTTTTAGGCCACTCATTCTGAACAAGGTTTTTTTTTTCAAAAAAAGCAAAGAGCTAATAGAGGCTTTTTTCTTTTTTCTTTTTTTTTCCTTTTTTTTTTTTTTTGGGGGGTTGTTTATTTTGTTTTCTTTACTTAAATGTAGTTTTGTGTGTCTGCTAAAAGCAAATCCCAGTCTGGGATTGGTTTATCCAAGCAGCTGCCCTCAGGAAAAACAGAAAAAAATGAGGAAGACAGGGAAGGAGTAATCTGATGATGTAAATGTTGTGGTGCCCTATCTGTCCTGCGTGAGAATTCAACGGTTAGAGAGTGTTCAGCCCAGATGTGGGAGATCTTAGCTCACTTTCTTCCTTTGTCTCAAGAAAGACAAACTTAGGTTTTCTACTTTCCATGAGAATAGTTTTATGACATGGACAGAGAGTGATTTTGCTGTCTGCCAGCATGAATATTTAAGTGGTTTTTTGTAAAGCTGAGTAGATGCAAGAGTTCAGCAGTGTACTTCAGAATATCTCCTTTTATTTCTTATCTTAACTGGGGCAAAGAATCACTTTGACCTAGGAGATCGGCCTCTCTGGAGTATCTTGGCCACAGAAGCCATTGTGGTGCAAGTTTGCTTTTTTTCTTTCAGTTTTCCTGATTTCTAGAAAAAAAATTAGAATATTCTCACATTTCTGTTCTTTATCTTGGTGAACAGTGAATATTTAAGTTTTTTTAAAAAGGTAGATCTTAAATAATTTATAGAATATGAATTAATGGCTTCTGAACATATTTTGAAGTACAAACATTCCCTCTCTGAGAACTTCCCTTGTAGCTTATGCAATAGTACAGATAGGCATTGAACTGAAGTTAGAATATTTAAAAGTTTAAAATAACGTAATTATGTATGCTATGGCAAAATGTTACCTTTCTAAAAGACAGAGTCATATTCCAATTAGAAATAGGTCAGTCTTTGCAAAGAAACAATATTTTCTGTGGAAGAATGGGATATAGAACCAGTAGTATCACGGGCCTATTTTCAGTTGTTTACAGATTGCCTAAGTTTGAGAATTTGAAGCAAAATTTTACAAGCCGGTGTCTGCCTGAGCTAGCTTGTTATGATCATTCTTGACAAAAAGGCCCAGTCATTTTGGAGAATAGAGAAAAAGAAATTAAAAAAAAAAAAGTTCATGCTGTTTTCCATTTAAATCCTTCAATCCCCCTGTGTTTTGACATGGGACTACGTTCTACGCTGAAAATATAACTTAGTTACCCAGGTAAAAAGTCTCTACCCAATGCTTCCACGCTTTGTTCCTTCTTCCCCATTGCCCTCCTTTTACAGTGATCAGCCTTTGAAAAACTGGTTTGTGAACTCAGTCACAGTCAGCAGTGACTTCCTGCAACATAATCACTAATACTCAGTCATCACTAAGCATGTTTGATCCTCTCATAGTATGTAATTGTAACAGATGGCAACTGAAAATACTTCCTCCCTTTGCATCTCCTACATCTAACAAGAGCTTGTGGCCTCAGTCGCAGGCACTCAGTTGTCTCATCACTGCTACCACCTGTGCCATTCCTGCCGAGCTACTGAATGTGCTCCAGACTCAGAATACTTGTCCTTCATGGTGCAGTTCTGAGCCAGAAGAACAATGGGACCGAGTCTTCCTAATTTTAATTATTTTATTTTTTAAATCTTTTAGAGAAATGAGGGAGGAAAGAGAGAGGTGTTATTCATATAAAATAATTCAGGGTATGCAAATTGAAAAAAACCTTGGAACATAGTTTTTCAGAGTACTTAACATTGTTATATATTACATTCTGTATGTTGAAAGCAGAACTCCAGTGGGTTACATTTGCAGCTCTGTTATCAGCATTTCTGCAAAAGATATTATAATTTAGATGGGACAGGATAGGTCCCGACTAACGATGTCTTAGAAAAGCTTGGCTTAAGTGCCTTGTCAATGTTACTAAGGCATGCAGCAGGAAGATGCAATCCAGCTTTCCAGGGAAACTATCACCTGTTTTTATCATGATACCTTCTTTTCAATTGTGCAGTTGTTTATTACACAATATCCAGGTGCTGAAATATCTGAAATAAAAATTCTACTCACAGTGATGTTTTCCTATCAGAGCAGATTCATCCTGAGCATTAAATCAATCTGGAGTTTCCTGGGAAAGAATAGTGGATTTTCATGAAGTACCACAGTGGTGTTATTCAAAGATACAGGAATGCATAATTACTTCTGGATTGTTGTATATAAATCTATTTTGAACATTTGATATGCAATCCCCCTAGCATTCTAATAATTTATCAAGGTATCTGTAATATCTGAAGTTAAAATGTTCACCTGTAGCATGTAACTAATTCTCTCTTCTAAACATAAACTTTGGAAAAGTATTAAGTGCTAAGAGGAGTGAAAAAAATAAAGATAGTAGGTACTGCGATGTGGGATGGTTCAATGTAATTTGGATATAATAGTTATAATAGTTATAAAAAATCAGCTGCTATAGATTGCTTATAGGCAGGGCTTTGACAATAAATAATTATCTGAGGTTCTTCAACTGACTAAGGTACTGACAAGCATTCTTCAAAATACAAAGTGTGTTTACTGGCTACCAAACTCTTATCAATGGAGACAGGTGTAACTGACATTTAGGAATCCATAGACTTTCAACATAAAAGGTAGGATTTGATAACTAAAATATAGGTGTGTAGTGCTATTTGAATTATCCTACCAGATTTAACCCAGTCTTCAGCCCTTCCTGCAGAAGGACTCAGATTTCCTCTAGTCTCATGTCTGTCAGCCCCGAGTCTCAGATATTATATGGGTCTGAAATGTCACTGGCTATGTTTTGAACTCCCAAGTCATAGTTCCTTATCAAGATGTACATTTTTTTGATCCAAATTGTACAGATTTGTATGATCTGGGAGTGACCCTTTCCCAGAATAACCTTCAAGGATTAAAGTTCAGAAATCCTCTTAATTAGGCAGGTTTTTTTTTAATTAGGGATTTTTATTTTTAGTAGCCCTGTTGATTTTTGTATCCCTATTAATATTTTGATCATTTTTTTGAGTGAAGTTTAGCATCTGTGATTCTCTGGCCAGACGTATAGTTTAATGACATAAACTAATAATGACGTATAGTTGAAGGATTTTCTTCTTTTTGTGTCCTTCAAATCCTCTCTGAGCTATTTTTCTTTATTGTTTCCTACTGCTTCTGTTGGAAGATGCAGTAAAAAATACCTTTCCTAGTCACTTCCTTAATGTCACTTCTAATATAGGGACTTTTGTATGTCAATATCTTTTCTCTAGGCTAAAGAATCCTGGTCATTCTTCAAACAGAAATTGTGTCAACTTTGATCCATTCTTTGTCCTTTTCTGTACCTTTTCTAATTATTTTGTATTTTTTCTGAGATAAGAAGGACCAACAAAATTAGACACAGAATTCAGAGTGGAGCTGTGCTATTAATTTATTCTCTGTCAGCATGTTTTTTGTATTCCTCTCACAGTAATTTTCATTTTTCTCTTTGCTTTTTTTGGACTACTATTAAACATATTTCTGTTATTTTCAGGGAATGATGTTCTAACTCCAAGGTCTTACTATTGAGTTATAATACTTCAGAGTCTATCACTGTGGTAGGCTTTTGGTCTATCAATTTATATTTGTCTATGCTGGATATTTGTCTGCCTCTTAATTGCTTAGTCACACAGTATCATGATATTTGAAACAACCATAAACTTTACTATCAAAGTGAACAAACTTTGCAGTCTTTCAGCCCTCTTTCTGATCATTTATGAATCTGTTGAATAGCACAGGTCGTGATACAGATCCTGGAGAGATTACAGCTTTCACAGTGAGAACTGATGACATGTTCCTACCCAGATGGTTCCTGCGGGCTCTGCAATGGCCGAAAGCTGAGCACACCAGACAAGCCCCTTAAGAAAGGGCAGAAGATACCAGACAGAGAGAGGAGGAGGGAGCAAATAGAGTGAGAGGAACAGGAAAGGCACCATGAAGGTCAGAGGAGGAGGAAAGAAGATGCTTCCAGTTGCTGGAGCAGATATTCTGTGCTACCCACAAGAGAGATGATTTTCCTGACATGAGCTGCAGCTCATGGGGAGCCCACCCATACTAGAGTAGAGAAAAGGTGTGAGAAAGAAGTAGCAGTTGAGCCGAACCACTGTGTACTGACTGTAACCCCCCTTCCTCCTCTGCACTGCTCAGAGGTGCAGAGAAGTCTAGAGGGCATGAGTAAAGTTGAGACAGTTGAGCATGAGAATGCGAGGAGGAAAGGTGTTTTTTAATGTTTGTCTTTTTGTTTCCTACTACCTGAATTAGTAACTACATTTTTATTTCAATGAACGCTAAATTAAATTAATTTCCCCCCAAGTTGAGACTATTTTGACACTCATTAGTAAGCAGTCTTCCTGTCTTCATCTGAACCCACATGCTTTTTCATTCCTGGGATATCTTCCTGTTTTCACCCCAGTCCTGCTGAGAAGGGAGAGTGAGTGATCCTCTGGGTGGGATTTTGGCTGTTAGCCAAGGTTAACCTACCTCACTACCTCTGCTTTTGCCTTTTTCTTCATTATTAACACATACAGGTAATTTTCTGAATTAAATTGCTTAGCATTTTTAATTATTTTTTTAAAAGCAGTTCTGATAAGAAACCTTGTTGAATGCATGTTGGAAATTTAAACAAAAAATTACTGTGAACTCCATCCTTTGCACATGGTCAGGACAAGAATTATTTCTGCTTTTGGAGGTTTTACTACTAGATGGTTTAATCATTTACAGGAGCTAAAAATTAAGTGTTATAGTAATGCATTAATGTGACAGCCAGTTATCTATTGGAGATTAGATGAGGTGTTGACATTACTATTTTCTGCCTTTGCATTCTCAGTTCATGTGTGGATTCCTGATTTACATAACTTCTTTATTTTATTTATTTAACTTTAAAACTTGTATATCTTTTCACAGTAATACTCCAGCAACACAACCAGTCTTTCCTATGTACTCTGGTGGTAGTGCTTATTGATTGATCTTTTTCTATCAAGTTTCCAATATAGCTATAAAGTCAATTTCTTATTTGATTCTAAGTGTTCTAAATCCCTTATTTTTACTCTTTCAGCATTTGTATAGAAACATAGATATTGTTTCACTTTTATGTTCTGTACTCTATTGTGATTGGTCTTCACTTTCTTCATTTGAGATTTACTCTTCTATCGCAGATTTTGAGGTTTTAGGAGGAAGTAGGGGTTTCTGCAGGGTTTTATGAAACAAATCTTAAAAGATATATTATCCTGGATGCTTCCCTTGCAGGGGATGCAGTCTTGTTGAGTTTCCTGGAGCTCTTAGGTTTTTAAAGTACAAGCAGTCTCCTTATATTTTTACTTTAGGAAAAGGTCCTCTTGCACAGGTTCTGTTTGTCTCCAGCCTCAATATATCCTCCTTCCTGATATTATTTATTCAGGTGTTTGGAGACTTCCACTCTGTCTGAGCCAATAGCTGGTACTGAGAACATCTCAGAGAGGCTGTTCTGGAGCTTCTGGTGTTTAGTTTCCACTAGAACTTCAGGCATTTTCCCTTCGGAATATTCTCCCACTCTTCTTTAAGTTACTGAGGGTCTCTTGCCCTGCCAGTGCTGCCTCCTTCCTGGCATTGGCCCTGACTGATCACTGTCCTTCTGCACCCAAAAGCCAGATGATCAAGTGGCACCTTTGAACGTCATAGACTTATTATCAAACTGCAAACTGGTTTTAATCTGACTAATATTACATTCCTTCCTCTAAAAGAAAAAAAAATTATAATCTGCCTTCAGATTTCAGTTGGGAAGCTCATTTTTTATCTTACTGACCTCATTTCTACAGCTTACAGTAAATTTACAAGGTGTGAGGTAAGTTATCTATATAAAACGTATGTATTCAAAAATGATTGCCAACAGATGCTGTTGTTTGAAGTGTAGTAAAATTAATATTTTGAGCAAATGCTTCTCCAAATAAGTGGATAAATTGTGATAATTTTAATTGTATAAAATATTAGATAATCCCATTCTAGTTCTTTGATTTATAGTAGCTCACCTAGTATGCAGTTTTCTGGAATGAACAAGTGCCCATCCCTCGGTTTTCCATAGCTTTACAAAGATCGAGGCTCCCTTTTTATTCTCTGCTTTGCTTAGCTTTGGAGGAGCAGATATAAATGAAGGCAGTCATGCAGCTGTTGTAATGAACACTGAAACTTTGGTAGAAGGCACTAGATGTAGGGGACAAAACTGGCCTAAACCCATCTATTACACTACCCTACACACAGTGAAACCAGAAGTGCAAACAGATCTTAAAGCACCTCCCCCCACCCCACCCTTCTTAGCAGACTTCACTTTAGTCATGATTTCACTCCCTTCTCCCCGCTCAATGTGGCATAGGGAGAGGCAGGGAATGGGGGAGTGGGAGTTTTGGTCAGCTCCTCGGGAGCTGTTTTCCTTCTTAGTGCGGGTGGGTGTCCCACCCACAGGAGAGACAGTCCTCCATGAACTACTTGTACTTGAGTCCTTTCCTATGGGGCTTCAGCTCTTCACCAGCTGCCCTGGCATGGGTCACTTCTATAGGGAACAGTCATAAAATCATAGAATGTCTCTCAATCTCTCAGGCCCAGACTATTCCATCCTGGTCCTCCATGGGGTCACAAGCCTTTCCCCCAGCAGGCCTTCTCTGGCATGGATCTCTCTCTCTTGCTCATCTCTGTGTGTCTGTCTCTCTCCATGGGCTGCAAGTGCTGGCAGAAGCTTGCTCCAACAGGGAGTCACAGTATCTCCTGTATGTCTTCACATGTTCCAGCGTGGGGCCTCTCCACAGGCTGCAGGTGGGCTCTCGGCCTTTTCCATGGGCTGCGGGGGAACACCTGCTCCACCATGGGTTTCTCCATGGGCTGCAGGGGCATCTTTCTCTCCAGCACCTGGGGTGCCTCCTCCCCTCCCTTCACTGCCCTTGGTGTCTGCACAGTTTCTTACATCTTCTCACTCCCTTCTCTGGTGGCAGATAGTGGCTGCTTGCAGTTTTTCTCCTAAATGTGATTCCCAGAGGCTCTGTGACCGTCACTGATGGGCTCGGCCTTGGTCAGCAATGACTCTGGCTTGGAGCTGGTGTTTGCTCTCTGGGGCCCGCAGAGAGCTTCTGGCTGCTTCTTGCAGAAGCCACCCCTGCAGCCCCTGCTTCTCCACCAGAACCCAGCCACACAAAACTATGACAGATGCCATTTAATTTTGTTGTTGCTGGTGTATGGTACTGTAGTGTGGGAGTACTGCATTACCTTAAAAGGAAGGGTGACTCTTACTTCTTAGAAGCAAATGCTACTAAAGTAATTATATTTAAGCATCTTTCTCATATCTTTTCTTTCAATTCAAAACATAGATTTAGACTGTTAGTTGGCATGTTCAATTATACCATCCTCAGACTGTTGCTTCATGAAACATAAAGACAGTTTTAATTGATGTAGCATACAGTCAGCCTGTTTCTTTAATGCTTGTTCCCTTTTTGTGCATCTGTTGTTTGGGCTACGATACAGTAAGCATTAGAAAAATGTGCAGTATTTCTTTTTCTTTTTTTTTTCTTTTTTTCTTTTTCTTTTTTTTTTCTCTTTTTTTTTCTCTTTTTTTTTCTCTTTTTTTTTTTTTCTTTTTTTTCTTTTTCTTTTTCTTTCTCTTTCTTTTTCCTTTTCTCCTCTTCTGTTCTCTTCCTTTCTTGTAGTTTTTAAGATATGAGAGTCTGTGAAAGTGAGAAGTATTGCAAAGTGTGTGTAAACATTTATTTAGCAGCAGGATTATTGCTAACTTTCTCACAGTGACTTTGAAATATATACATCTACATTTATATGCACCAATCAATAAACACAGTATGGACAGGCTAAAAAATGTATTTTCACTCTGAAAGACTCCCCTCATTATATTATGATGTCTTTAAAGTAAGTCACACATTAGATCTAAACTACTTGACAGGTAGCCATTTTAGAGACATTTATGAATATAATCAATGTAATTCGCAATTGTTATATTTCTAATAACCAATTTGCTGACTTCATGTTCTTGTCAAGATAATTTATACATATAAACCATATGTTCTGTGATTTTTTTCTTTGCCCAGGTGAGCATTTAATCTTCCTTTCTCCCTGAAGGAATTATCCACATCTCTGAAATCAGAGGATCCTCCACTTATTTTTCCCTTCTGTCAGACCTTCCAGCCTTAAGACCTGAAGTCATAATGATCATCTTTTCAGCAGAGGGCAGCATATGGCATTCTCAGAGTCCATCAATTCCACTGTTTAATTGGCTGTAGAAATCCATGTTGAGCTAAAGGTGATTTTGAAGCACTTCCAACTCCTCTTGACTTTTAGGCAAAATTCAGATTTTGGTTTCCTTTCCGATTGTATACAATATTTCTCAGGGGAATGATCTGTAGTAATGACTATTTAAAAAATGAAAGTTAGTTTCCTTTTTTTTTCATATTGTTACAGGAAAGCAATACTTCTCTGGCTGGAACTTTTTTAATAATGACAGTAAAATTTGTAGAAAAGATTACTTTGCTCCAGTAGATTGAATAGCACTAAAAAGTTGTATATTAGAAAGTTTTCCTTTTTGTTAATCTTAAGCCCTTTTCTTCATAATAATGTTAAACCTATTAGGGGAAGAAAGGCAATCTGGGTATCAGACAAACACTCTGAGCTACTGTAAAACTTCTGTTTTACAATCATTTAAAAAAAAAAATCAGGTTATTTTTACCACACTTTTTCCTTTGTGTTTTATATAGAAAGAAGAATGAGCTTACATCCATGTTTTATTATCCACATTCTGATTTTTTAATTATATCATGTAGTTCATTTTCTAAATTATAGGCAAATGATACAGTTCATGTGCCAAGTAATCACCTAATGTTCTGCAGAACCTTCAGGATGATCCTCACCTTTCAGTTCTTTTATAATCATATTTTCAAGTATTCTTTATATTGAATCTCTATTTATTGATCAGGTGAGATGCAACTTATGTTTCTAGTGCAGTATGCTTAAAAATCTTTTGTTCTGATCAACTAGTTAGAAGAGGTTCTTTATTAGCCTTAGGATCTGACTTAATTGCCTTGCTTATTAGTTGTAAAAAAGGGTCTTCCATAGAATGTCCCTTCTATGTATGAGATTATATTCCTCATACTGATGGTGGTCCTAACATAAATTTCCTATTTTTTCTTTCTTTGTTTTTTCCTTTTAGCTAACAATTAATGCTTTCTGGTTTACGTAAATTCAAAATGGTAATTGATTCTTTTTGTATGCAGTAAAGGCTTATAAATAGGTTAAATTTAACACAATTTTTAAAATATCACGGAGCCTCTGTTTTCTGGAAGCGATAGAATCATAGGATAGTTTGGGTTGGAAGGGACCTTTGTTGTCTTGTCCAACTCCTCCTTGCAGTGAGCAGGGGTGTCTTCAAATAGATCAGGTTGCTCAGAGCCCCATCCAACCTGACTTTGAATGATTCCATGGATGGGGTATTACACAGAATTGTGTGGAATGATTTATTCTTTTTAACTTGGTGGTGGAATAACATGAGATAAATGTTTTAAGAGCTGCTCCTTATCTTTTGTTTGCTAACTTTGGGGCAATAAATTGTTGTTTTAGTCTTCCTTAAGTTCTGTTTTGGTGATAATTGAAGTCACTGTTGTTTTTCACAGAAGGGAAGAAAATCTGTAGACGGACGACCTTTTAATAAAACAATGCCAAGAAGTTGCTTGGCAGTGACAATGAATGGCTAAAACTCAGATGTACACTTTATTTCTTGCTCTTATGTGTGACAAGAAAGAGATATTTCTGAGTTTCTTATTTTAAAAAAACAACAAACTGTAGTCATTTGCAGAGCTTAATTAGGTAAGTTGGCTCTGAGTTGGTGACTCTGCTATGGAGAAGGCTAAAAACCTGGTGACTGTAAGCTAAGGGAAAGATGTTCTAGAAATACATGGTTGACCTTTAAGAGAAAACCTTGAAAAAGGTTTGGATTAGATCACAGTGATTGAAGGGGCTGGATAGGAGTTGATTAATCTAATAGCAAGAGGATTTTGTTCTGAGTGCTTAAGTTGTTCATCTTCTATGAACATGAAGACTGCTACGTTTCATGAAAATATACTTGTTGAATTTGATAGTTAAGTGTCTCATGAAGCTTCTTTCTAGCCTGTTAAAAATACTGAAAGCATGTCAGTCATTTAGGCGTTTTCTCATTGTTAATGTAATACTCATTTGTGCAGTTCCACAATGTCTCCTCTTTATTTATTTTTTCATAGATATATAACTTTAAGGTATATTTTTATATATATATATATGTACATTAATTTGTCTGGATCCCACTTTTTCCATTTTTTTCTTATTTCTTGAAGGATTATAGTCAGAGGAGAAGCTGTTCTCCCAGATATCCTTAGCCGTTTCGTGAGAATTTTTGCAGCCTTATTATTGAGTAGCTATGAAGCATACAGAAGTGAGTGTGACAGCTTATGTAATTTAGAACACTTAATTTATCTATTATATCATCCATTGAGTGATAGTATAATTTGGGCAATTTTAAGTGTGGGATAACCACCCGGTGAGCGGTTAAACCTTTACAGTGTAGCATGTGTGAGATGTGGTTTGGCAGCTGGAATTTACTCTCTTAAAAAACCCCCAAAAGATCTCTTGGAGGACTTCAGCTTGGAATACTTCCTGAGCACAACCAGCATTCATATTACTTCAGTAAAGAAATCTCAAAGCCTTCAAACTATTGTTTCAACATATTTGAAATGGTTATGCCCCTGCATACGCTGGGAAAATGTTCTCCTAAAGCAGGTAGTTTGAGCCATTCCTTGTCTTTCTTTACACTGAAGTTAATATGGATTCTGGAAGTCCTTTAGAAGAAGTTTAGGAGTTCATTGAATTTGTGCTCGGTAAAAGATTGTCTCAAGACTCTTTCCAGGTTATCTCTTAATTTTGTCAGAGCAGAGAGAAACAAGCTTAATACCAGGAATTGGTTTTCCTTTTTCTATAGTGCTCCTATCACTATCATAGTTAAATAAAATTCAGCTATCATTTAAGACTGCTTTAAGGTTATTTCATAGTATTCCAACACTTGAAAACAGCTTAAGCGGGGACTTTACATTAATTTTGTTTCTGGGAGTAAAAGCTTTTAGCAATTAAAGAGAACCTTGAAGCAGGATAGCTAAATGAGCCGTATTGAATTTTGAATTCCAGCTTGCATAGCTATGTTACATTTGCTTTAATCCAGAACAACCACTTCATCTCTGACCTCTCAGCCTTGCTGCTCAAGGGAAACATACAAAATGCCTTCAAAAGATAATTCTGGAACTGAAATTCATAACTCTACTGGGCACTAAAAACCATGGACTCAACAGAGACATTGGTTTTATGGCACATTATATTTTTTGCCACCCCAGGATAACCTTTCCATGCTGCACAGACAATAAATTACTTGTGTGTCTCTTGCTCTCTCTCTGTCCCAAAGGAGTAAACAAATGTATTGTCTTTCCCTTTCTAATATTTCTCCGCCCCGTATTTATGAAGTATCATATCTTGTAGTTAATTGAATTGGCAAGTTTGATCAAATTAAAATCAGAGCAATTGTTTTTAACTTCTATTGCTGATCCTACTTTCAGTTCCAGAATTTTTATAGTAGTTTGGTCTTTTAATAAGCAGTTTGGCCAGTCTAATCTGTTAGGTTGCTGTGATATTTTTATTTTTAACATTTTCTATTTATTTTTCAGTGATTGTGCATGTAAAACAAGAGATAGATCCAACTGAGGAGTGGTGTGTAATTGTCTTGTTCCTTATTTTCCAATAAAAAATGGCATCAACTGAAAGAACAAAATGCACTTGACCATAAATACACTTGACTTGTCCCTGTTTTCAAGATTAAGGACTTGATCAAGATACAGAATCTGCTAATTTCTGAAGTTTCTGCATGCTCAGTGATGTCCTCTGAAACTGTGGTAAACTCCAAGCCGTATCAGTAACCAAACTCTATTCAGTTTCTAGTACGGTTGACAGTGCTTTGATAAAGCTGGAAAATGCTGAAATGCTGACAGTTTCTAAGATAATCCTTTAAAAAGTGGTTGCCAGTACCAATATATTTTAAAAGCAAAAAAACATTGCTCAGAAAAAAATGCAATAAAATGATGTGTGCATTATTACATACTCTTCACTTCAGTGATTCCTCAGTGAAAAAAACAAAAATCAACAGCACACACTGTCTCTGCAGGTCTAAGACATCACAGGAGATGCTTCTGAATACACCCTCATGGTTTGGTGCTTATTCTTAGCTGGGAGAAATAATGCCATAAATTCGTATCTTGCCTCTGTCTCTGGCGTTATAAAACTTCAGTAAAATAAATGAAAGAAAACAAAGAAGGTACAGTATCTAGACTCATGGCATTATGACATACCATCTGAGTAGACAACACGAATAGCCTGCGGCATAGATCAACTTTAACTGTGGTCTTGTCACATTTCATAAACCGGAGCAAAACTGGGCTTGGTCAGCATATGATACAAAGCCTTTAGGAAAACTGTTCATAATTCAGAAAGTGGCATATGTAGTTCAGCTGTTTTGTAGTGTTTCCTCAAAAACTAAAGAATGTCTTGCTGCAATTAAAGGGGATCATGTTTTCTCAGTGGAAGTTTGTCTGTTTTCATGAGATAACTGGAGTGAAAGTACACCTGTTTTGTTTTGCTTCAGCGTCATGATTGTGAAGGGGTCAGATTATTCTACTTGTGAAATATTCTTTAAACTGTTGACTTTACCTTTGAAGTTCTGCTTGAGTAGGTTTGCCAACTCCATTTTCTAGGCTGTATTTGTAATTTCTTGGAGAGTAAGAATCCAGTGAATTGGTATTTTTGTGGAAAGGAAAATTATTAAATGTATAACTCTTCCGTGAAAATACACTTTTGCAGGATTACCATCTGTTTTCAGAAAGAGACATCTAAAGTTTTACTAATTGTGGAGGGTTTTTTCTCCAGTTTGTCAATCAAGTGTTTTTCTAAGTATCATCTTGATGTTACATATGGCGAATTTTATATTGGTGGTTGAAACTTCCTAATGTATATATGAATAGCAGGGGCTTTCAGTGATTATTTCTTTTTATATTGTTTCCCATTTAATCTCCCAGCATTTTGTTTTCCAGTTCTAGTAGCAGTTAGCATAAGCCAGTATATAAGAAACGCCTCTCAAACATGTTTGCATTGTGTTGCCTGTAGACTTTTAAAAATTTACTTCTTATTTTTTTCCCTGGAAAATTGATTGGTAGTCAAAAAATTAATCTGCAGAGTGACTCCATTCAGGTCAGGTCAAATTTGCCAAACCTATAAGCTTGAAAAAATGAGTAAGTTCTGCAGATCTGTACTTTAGTACTAGAAAAATAGTTTTATTTGAAAAGCAGTAAAGTGAATGTCAAGGAATATAGTATCAGAGGAGAGAAGTATCTCCAAAGCACTGTTACCAATACTGCAGTTGTGTCAGTCCCTTACTGAAAAATACGGTGCTTTCCCCTTACATCTCCCTGTGGGGGTTTGAACCTGTATTTTTCTTTTCCTAAAAGAATGCTCATATGATCTCCGGCATTCTAGGTAGACTGATTCAGATCCTTTGTTCTGGAAACATTTTATCCTGTGTTAATTATGCAGGGTGGGTCTACATTATCAGTCTGTCTTTTGTTTTTCTTCTAATTATCTCTGTAGCCCTGGTTCCTCCATATAGTCCTGGTTCCTCCGTATACCTCCACATAGAAAGCTGGCTGTGGAGGTCAAAATGGTTCTAAACTGCATTAGAATTGATAGGAAGAAACCTTGGTTGAAATCCATTCTGAATCTTGTTTAAAGTAGACTGAGCTGTAATGGCTTTTTTTTTCCTTCCTGAACTCAATCACCATATAAGTAAATAGCTCATATGAAGTAGACCTGCATTAGCAAAAGAAACACCAAGCCAAATAACCTTTAGCCTCATGCATTGTCCTGCACAATACTTGATGAAATTTTCATCTTCTTACAGGTAGAAGCTGAAACTTAATCTTCCATAGTCTTCATGGCTTCCTTACCATTGATTACTGGGCTTCATTTCATAGGGCTGTAATCTGATTGCTTGTCTAGACAACAGAAATAAACTGCAGTTCCCAGTACCTCAATCCTTGGCGTACCTAAGAACACCATGTGGAAAATGAGTAGTGACCCAACTACATATTTAACTAAGGTTTGAAGAGGAACTTTAGAAATTAGACTGCACTTGTCTGACTAAAAAAAAATCTCCCACTTCTGTGAGGGTCTGCCTGTGCTTCAGATAGCAATCATAATCCAGGAACACTCTTAAAGTAATTAGTAGGGATTCCATGTGATAGGCTTTACTAGGCCTTTTCAGAAGTATCTAGCTGGTAGGATCTCATTTAAGATCTGATTTTTATCTTTAACTGTGCTGGCACCTTAAGTATATTTTTTTCACTCTGGCAGCATTTATTAACGATCATACGTTTATATTATTGTGGACTGCAAGCTATGAGATAAACTGTTCTTTTTTTCTATTGCACCTTAACTGGCACCTAATATAAAAAAAGAGCTCCTACTGGGTGTGTGGGGGGTGTGTGGAATTGAGTCACTGGCTGCTTTGTGTTAATTCTTGGACTCCCAAGATGGATGCAATTGAAAGCCATGGCTTAGGAAAGACAGATGTATATCTTCAAAGGTTGGATTGATTCAGTAGTTTATTTCTACATATTTGTATGATTCCACTGATAATTTATATCTAACTGCTAGTTTAAAAGAATTTCTGAATAATAATGGCTGCAAACATTGTGAGCATATAAATGAACATGACTGCCTGTAACATGCAAAATTAAATTGTCCTATCCATTTCAAAATGAATTATTAAATTCTGTTATTGTACAGAACTTAGCAGATGCATAAAAGAATGGCAATGTAGGTGGAAAAGTTAGTTGGATTTCTACCACTGTTTGCACCTAACAGCAAACCTACTTGAAAGATACCCTTGTTGTTTCACCACAGATAAAACACCAGGATATCACTCAGGGGAATTTTGTTACTTGCTACTGTCGTATTTTTAAAGCCAGTCTAGTGCCTAAGAGTTACCATGTACGGAATCAATTTCTAGCCAGGTATTTATATTACCTAATGAAAATAACTGCAGTATTTCTCATAATCTTGACTTTGTCATCTTTCTATCATTCATTTTTCTAGGCAATACATAGTTAGATGTCGAGACTCTCTTTTAAACTGATGTTTGATAAAATACACTACAGAAGGACTTAGAAGAGAGATACAGATATTAGGATTAGTGCTTGTTATTAAAATTACTGTACATTCAAGTGGCAATCTTCTGATTTGGTATCAAGCACTGAAATTTTTAGGAGAATGCCGTTTGACCTTCAAGAAGCCTAGTGAACAGCTTGACATTAGCAAATCACTGAATAAAACTACTGAAAGTTATGTAATAAACCAGGACTGGATAAAGGAAATAATTACATAACTAAAGCTGCAAAACAGTGTACATTTTTATTTTTGAATTTGTCTGAATAAAATCATATAGAATAATATCACCTTGCTTTTGGATACTGTCAAGCAGCATAATACTCTTTGCTTCCAAAAATAATGTTTCATTTTGCTTTCTTTTTTTAGTTTAATATTGCAACTAAATAAAAGATTGTAGGATTATCTTCTTTTTTTAACCAAGGAAGGAGAAAATAAAATACAGCCACCTCTGGGTAAATTCTTACTGTGAACAACAACAACAACAAAAGAAGATGCTTACACTTTTATCCCTTGTGGATTTCTTTTTAATATTTCAGAGCAATGAACATATGGCTGTTACTATCAGCACTGGTGTATTTGCGGCGATGCCTATCAACATCCACCAGAGAGCAGGGCAGCTCCAAAACCCACATCTTTTTTGCTGTGGAAATTGATGGAGACAGCAACACAGCCAGCTTCTTGGCCAAACAACATGGAATGCAGTTCATTTCAAAGGTCAGCGCATATTTAAACTTGCTTCATTACTCCCACCTTTATGCTTGAGATTTTCATTTTTTTAAAATCAGTTTACCTAGAGGTTCCTTTAGAGACAGAAAAATGAAAGTGCTGAATCCTATTTTCATTTGGGGATATCAAGCTTTTTATCAAATTATAGAGGTGGCGTTTCAGAATATTTCATATCTGATCAGAAGGAAAATCCAAAAATAATTTTCTCTTTATTCAGGAGTCTTTCAGGCACTGGGACTGTTTTATTTATTACTTAATATTGTGCTCCAGTCAATCATTTTGAATTCAGACAGGAAAATGGAATTTTTATTTTTAAAAGGGAAAAATCCTGAGAAAAAATGCTATTGGAATAAACCAGATTTTATTATTTTAAAAAATACAAATATGTCTCTTCTCCCTCTGCTAACTATTTTATTTTCCTTTGACCACAGTGCATTAATATGAAGAGATATATTAAACAAAGGATCTTATAGAAAATCACAGATTAGTTAATTACAGGCTTTTTATTTCATAACATTTCTATAACATGTATCAGTGAGCTTGAGGAATTAGGGCCTTGTAACACAATCAAGGGAAAATCTTTTTCTTTCTTTGGACTAGTATCTCAATGCACATATTTTCTGTATTTGAACCGTGTATGTGCATAGAAACAGGAACTATGTATTTCTATTACATTTAGCTTTATTTTAACTTTCCTTTGGAAAAAGGTTAGTCCTGAAGTGCATGTTAACACTCTGGTACACAGCCCAAATAGAGGAAACGCAGGAATATTTTTCAGTTACAGTTACTGGTCTATAAAACTGGACATGTATACCAAGGACAGAGTGTTGAATTTTCCTGTTGCTTCTAGTTTAGAAACATATTGCATCAGTTCAGGTAGATCAGAAATAAATTATTAAAAATTTTAACATGTTAATCTGTAGCAGCCTCCATTCATTGACCTGAAAGTTCTTTGCCAATTTTAATGAATTAAGCCTTGAAGTGCTCCACTTGCTTTTATCTCTACTTTTCAGATGTGAAAAGCAAAGGTAGAGTAAGTAAAACAATTTGTTCAGGATCCACACAGGAAGGCTGTGGCCCAGTGAGAAATGGAAAACACATTTCTAAAATTTCAATTCTGTACCCCAGCTGTAAGAAATCAACCTAAGAGAGAAAACATAATCAGTTTATGAAGAAGAGGCAGTGTATTATACATACCTCAACAGCCACTATGGTCTACCCCTAGTTATTAAGAGAGAGGAAGGGCCCCGAGGAAAACTGCACCCCATTTTCTGTTAGAAGAATGACGATGGCACATCCTCCCCAATGCCTTAATGTATAAATACTGAAACACCACAGGATGTTATAATGAGGATGTTAATTTAAAAAAAAAAACCACAAACAACAGTGAGGTATTAGTGAGTATTTCTATAAAGGGTGACTTATCACAGGGTCACTAAAAAGGGTTTTCTCAGGTTTTGAGAAGGACAGAGGTATTTTATGCAAGGGGAATAGATTATAGTTTCTGTTGCTGCACAGTCTCTGCACTATTTAAAGCTAGATTGCTGGAAAAAAATTTTGTAGTATAACAGAGCCAATCACGCTGCATTTTTTGGTCTGTAATATTTATCCAGGAAAATACCTTTTTATTACAGTGATTATGAAAAAGAAGCAGCAAAAGATGGAAAGGGGAATGCTAGAGATGTATGAAGGATTTTACTTCTGGCTTCTCTGAGAATTTCTGTTTTACAACCTGTTGTATAAGCAGCAGATACCTTTCTTAGCATTCTTATTTCAAATATGAAAAAAAGGCTTCTGTGGTATTTAAAGCTTATGGACTTTAAGCCATGAGGAGCACTGGTAAAGTATTAAAGATTCAAATATGATCAAGCTTAATATTTTTTCAAACTTTTTGTTGTCTTGTAATAAGCTTACAGCATGTACTGTATGATAAGACAAGATGATACTGAAGCATTATTTGGAAAAATAAACCTGTAAAACGTGATAAAACTTGTTGTCACTAAAATTCCTGGGTAGTCCAGGAGTATTAGTTATGCTCCTATTTTAGGTTCCCATATGACAAAGCATTTGAAACATATATTTAAGTTCAATCCTTTTTCAGGAAAAAAAAATAAAATAATCATAATCATGTGCCTAAGTTCCTTTGAAATAAATGGGATCTAGGCATATGCTTAAGTGCTTTACTGGATAAGGCTGGGCTACTGAATGGGGCTCTTAGTGAAAAAACAGTTTTGTATGAGAAAAGTGACATCAAAGACTGAAAATGCTATCTTTTAAATATGCTACTGTCACCACAGGAAACAGGCTCCTGTAGAAATGGTAATTATGTGTAACTGTGACATCCTTGCTTCAGCATGTTAGTTGCAATTTAGAGTTGCAGTTTAAAGGCATAACTTCCCTTTGGCACAAGTGTACATTTTTCCTATGATACAGTGAATAAAGACAGTGAGTTCAGGTTTTTACTTCGGAGTGCTTCCTCTCATTAGATGTCGTCACTTATTAATGTGAGATGCTTGGCAACAAAGTAGGAAAATTTAACTAGGAAGAAGCCTGCGGATTAGGTATCACACTGGAATGCACTGCTTTGAAGTGCAACTCCTGAGAAGTCCAGAGTGTTAAACTCTTGGCTTTTTAATTGCGATGCTATTTCATGTCACATTCTGTACCAACTGACTGACTAATAGAAATAGCGTAGGTGAAGAGTTATTTTAACACTTACTGTTACAAAATCTCTTAAATCTACTGACTTAAAGTTTCTGTAATTAAAACACTCATTAATTACTGTGACAATACCCCCAGCATGTAGGAGAGTCTCACCAGTTCTAGCCTAACCAAAATATTTTGCAAAGAAATGCTTACTTTGTTTCTAAGTTTTGCTTTCCTAGGGGATAATGTTGCACTTACTAAAGATTAGAGAAGACAGCAGATACTAAATGCAGTTAGGTATCAGAGGCGTATGTTAGAATCAAATGCATGTTAGGATTCTTTCACACAGGTGTATTTTGAGTCAGCTCAATTCCTTTATTTTTTTCACTATTGTAATGCAGACTGAGCCTGAGTCTTGGCTCTGTGCTGCAAAAAGGACTTTTTATTGTACTGCTAGGTGGCAGGAATAGAGGATATAGTGTCAGTCACTTCAGTTTCATTCTCTTGTTTCCTTCCCCACTATTTAAGACAAAGGTTGTAGAGAAGATCTAGACTTTATTGCATTTCTCTAGTCTCAGGGGGAAGGAGGTGGTAAAAGAGAAAGACTTGAAAAGGGTCATCAAGAACAATGTCTTATTTGGCTGTATAATGCCTCATCCTTACTTCAGGGAAGTCAACAGAAAAACTTCCATTGACTTTCAGGGAAGCGTAGATGAAGAAATGTTTCTATGTAAATGTATCCACGCAGCAAATATCACTAGTGGTTACGCTGTGTGAGACACTCATAGGAAAACAGAGTGAAATAATTGCAGATTTGATCACAGTTTTGCAACCTTCCAAGGCAAGATTTCTTGTATCCTAGTGTAGCAGGATACAAAATTTTTGCTCCTGTGTAGCAGACACAAAAACAGGAAGAAACACTGGAGAAGCTGTGCCTAAAATCAGTTTATGTTCCATTCATTTTCAGAAGCAAGACTCTTGCACAAATGGTTTTAACTGACAGCTCCCTTTGCTGAGATTTTAAAGTGAGCACCAAGTTTCAGTCGTTTTACGAAAGTCAGACAAAAGAAACGCATCAAGTTTTTCTATGTTTGGGTTTATTTTTTTGGCAGTGTTTTTTGGGGTTTTTTTTGTTGTTTTGTTTTGGGGGGAGTTGATTAGTAAAGTTTTGCATAATAGTGAATTTGAATCTCGGGTTGAAACTAGGAAAGCTGAGTAGTGGTAGAAAAGAAGTTCACCGACAATTATATTGCTGATACATTAATTGCCAGAAAAAAAACCCTGTTTAATATCTGGATCAGTTGTTGAGATTTTGATAAATACATATATGTATGTCTACACATAAGTATAATACACATATGAGTGTGTGCTGGAAACACACACACACAATATGTACTTATCCTAGTGTATGAATACAGGTACGTTACAAATTTAATTTACAACATTGTTTTCTCGGTATATATCAGGTACATATTTTTCATCTGCAAAACTCTGAAAAATATTATATAAAAGTTACATGGTGTTTGAGAGTTATATCTAAGAATTTGTTCTTGATGATGCAAGCTGGGAATACCTGCAGTGAAGTTCAAAGTCTTGATATTACTAAATTTGTATAGAAAAATCCAAACAGGTCTTCGATAAAAAAAAAAAAAAAGAAAAAAAGCTTGATTGTATGTCTGTGTATATATATATATTTAGAAGGTAAAGTAAAGCTGGACAGCAAACCCCACTTTTAATAAAAATGGATTTAATACAGGTACTTTCTAGGAATGAAAACAAGATTGCCGAGTGACATTTTGACAATAAGAATAGTTCCTTTCTCTCTTACTTTTTCTTTCTCTATATTCTTTTTCTTTGCCTTTTCTCTTTCATTCTCCTCTTTATTTTCTATTTTGATCCAGATTTTTAGTTCTTTCATGATCATTCCTGTTTCCTACTCTGTATTTTCTCTATTAAGTTTATTCAACTATTTGTTGAGCTGTAAACTCAATTGATGATTTGAAAATATTGTCAAGATTTTTAGCAAGGCATACTATAGTAAAAACTTTGTTGTTTTTCTTACATATGTGATTTTATAATTAATGTTTTCTTTAGTATGGAAGTTACTAATTCATCTTTTTGTTAAAACCTGGCATTTTTCTCAAATATTCTGCTTCTGGAGTCATGTTTTCTTTCAAAGAAAGGCACGCTGGTCTTTCTATAGCATAAAGTTAATACCCTCTTAGGCCATTTACTGAAGATTGCAGTATTCTCATTTTGTACTACTGTCAAATAGCAGCACCTGTTCTTTTGATCTGAAGTTGTAGGTTCAGGAAAACAGTTCCATGGTTTTGGCTGTGCTCTGTAACACTTCTCCACTGCATATATGACATCAGCTTATGTATTCGTCCCTATACCAGGTGAATGCTCCTGTGCTTGAAAAGGGCTTTACAAAAAGGCAGAGAATTATAAGCACTCATTAGTTATTACCAATTTATGCTAATATATTAGGGAACTAATCATTTAATCGTTCTGATGGAAATGGTGGGCATGATTCACAGGAGATGTAAATTGGTATAGCCCTATTTAAATCAATGAAACTATACTAATATATGCCAGCTGAGAATCAGGCCCCTCATCTTTATTTGAATAATTTAATGGTAGGCTGTCCAGACCATTAGAGAATGCAATTAATAGAACAATCCTGTATTGAAACTGGAATCGAATAGGTTTTTTTTAATTCTTTTTTTCCTCCTCTCTATTGTCATGTTGAGTAGACAAGTCTTGGGTAGATCAAGTTTAAACTTTGAAGTTGATGGCATAATGGTCCATTTAGCAAACAACCACAATCTGGGAAAATATTGGAAAATGTTTTTGCACTTTTTGATGACTTTGGAAATAAAAAAAATAAATCATTGTACCTATGCTACAGCTGCTATTATTCTATTCTCTCTCTGTCCTTAGACTTACCTGGTGTTAAAAGAGTAATTACAGTATAAAAGAAATGTGAATAAAAAAAGAACAAAATCACCGTGATTTATCTAGGTCTTGTTGATGAAGAAATGTTCTCTACTAAACATATTAATTTCAAATTCTGGATGCCTGTCTTTGTGAGGAAATCGTGTAAACATGGTTGCAAGTCTTTTATTTCTTTAAATGAAAGTAGCTTAAATAAGAGTTATGAAATTGCAAACTCTCCCTGGAACTACAACAAACGTTTCTTCTCATTTCATGCACCTCTGGGACTGTAGCATTGGAAAATGGATGCAAAAACCCATAAATTTGCCAGATGCTTGGAACAGGGTTCCTGGCATACATTTAATCCCCACTATTTTGTCCCTGAAAGGAGAAAAAAATCAAGATAAATTAGAATTTGGTTTAATTTAAAACATATTACTGAGTTAATATATGCATGTCTATTTTTGTAGTGATTGCCAGAGGTGTTTAGCAAACTCTTGCCAATACATCATGTGTGCATATATTACATACATGGAATGGTATGGAGTGTATGGTGGGCCAAATAATTTATTTCTATCTATTTATTTACTATAGAAGGTCCTCTGTAGGAAATGAAAGTGATGTCTCAAGAGCTGGCTCATGGTTTATTGAGTGGTTTGACTTTAAGAACTTTGATGTCAGACATACGAAGTCATACATCTTTTAAGTTGTTCCATAAGAAGTATTTTGCACCACTGAGATCCAGGATTCACTGATAGGTGGTTTTATTTTGTGAGTTGATGTAATGACATATTTAAACTCTGAAATCTGGATTATAAGAGAGAAGTAAGAGATTGCATCATTTGAACAATTCTTGCAAAGTTTTATAGCATTTCACTTAATTGTTTAACAATTATAATACTTTGTGTACAACACTGCGTTCAAGACTACCAAGATTACTTGTCAATTTAAACTTTTAAAAAGCTTCTGAACCTGGATCAATATTGCCAGAGCTGTGAGACATAATTTCAACAGTTTACACATGTGGATTTTTGAAGTAACTAAAAATATCTTTGATAACATCTTTGATTTATGTTCAGAGAATAATTTCAACCAAAACCAAGTTGAAAGAATCACAGAATCACAGAATTGTAGGGGTTGGAAGGGACCTCGAGAGATCATCGGGTCCAACCCCTCTGCCAAAGCAGCTCCCTAGCTCATATTGCACAGACTGGCATCCAGATGGGTCTTGAATATCTCCAGAGATGGAGACTCCACAACCTCCCTGGAAGAGCAGGAACTTTGCACAGTGTGGTCATAAAAATAAAATATCCCAGCAAAACGAAAATTAGTATTTATTTTAATGTCTAAACATATTGCTTTTTAATTTTAAAATTAAATTACATTAAAAAAGAAATGCCAAGTATTAAAAATTCTAACAATTTGTCTGGGACAACTTTTAAAAAATTGTCACAGACACAGCATGGTTGAGGTTGGAAGGGACCTCTGGAAGTCTTCATGTCCAACCCATCTTCTCAAGCAGTACCACCTACACCCAGTCGCCCAGGACCATCTCCAGATAGCTTTTGAATCTCTCCAAGGAAAGAAACTCGACATCTCTGGACAAACTGTACCTAGTGCTCAGCCACCTTCACGGTGAAAAAAAATGTTTCCTTCCTGCTGTTCAGAGGGAACATCCTGTGTTCTGGTTTGCACCACTGCTGCTGGTCCTGTCACTGGGCAGCACTGAAAAGAGCCTGGCCCTTTTTCATTCATTCACTTCAGATAATTGCATGCATTGGTAAGATCCCCCTAAGACTTCGCTAGACAGACCCAGCTCTCTCAGCCTTTCCTTATAGGAGAGAAACTCTAGTCCATCATCTTAGTGGCCCTTCACTGGACTCTCTCCAGTAGCTCCACATCTCTTTTATGATGGGGAGCCCAGAACTGGACACAGTACTGCAGGTTTGGCCTCACCAGTGTCTTTACCCAGAGTCCTCACCCTTTCTCTTCATAATACTTTTCTTCTGACCACCAAAGTTTCTTGTTTTTTCCAGCTCTGGTTATTACAGCCATTTTAGATACTGATAAGATCAATCATTTCAAGGCCACATCAATGCCTTAGTAGCAGATTTTTAGAAAAAAGTCCTTCAGTCCTGTTTGCTCATGTTTATAGGGAGATAATGATGGTGAAAATACAAATTGAAACAATGTTTTAAAAAGGAAGTCTAGATAAAATACTTAATTGTCTGACTTAAAAGCAATAGTACAATGCTGAGGAAAGATTGCAGTGATCTGAGAGGGTAATAACTCAGAAAAGTTCATGTCTTCTTAAGATATGTTCATTGAAATAATAGTATCAGTGTGATGAAGCATTTAATTTAATATTTAACTACATGGTGCTAATTAGAATTTACAGTAATAAGACGAAACACTTTCTCACTGCATTGACTTGTATACTAAAAAAGTTTCCTAGATATGGATCTCTCTTCCCATCAGAAAGCTTTCATACTGTAGTGTGATCTGTCAAGAGTTTGTGTGGACAGAAAGGAAGATTTTGCAGGTAGCGAGCGGACCAGTGATAGGTGAGGATGAAATCCTGCATCAACCGACATGGAAGTTTTCTAGAAAACAACCCAGTAACAAATGGTTACTGGATTACAACTTGTATAACTGGATTACAAAGGGTTACAACTTAAATTATCATCATCATAAATAAGGTTGTTTCAAGAATTTTGTACTACATGAAAGCTAGCAGCTGGGATTTTCCATCATTCTCAAGCCAGGAAAGATGTGGTTATGAAATGTCACCAAACATTTAAGGTACTTGGAGGCATTGTTACTTTTTTTCCCGGACTATCATAAAAACAAGAACTCCTTCACAGCTGGTGGCTTTGAGGCAGCGTGAACAGAGAGCCTGGCCCTGTAGGAATGGACAAAGTAAATCCTGAACCAAGGAACAGTTCTCCTGTGCATTGCTTTTCATATGCTGAAGTCTCCATGGAGAGTCTTAACCGGTTTCGGCATCACCTGAGAAAACCGTTTTGCAGTCAGGGTAAAAACTATGTATGTCTTTATCAGCATATGTTATCACTTGCCTCCTTCCCACTCTGAGAGGAGTATTTCTGATCAGCATGTCCGAGTGTGCATATTGTATCATGCACACTCTTACACACGCGCACACAAGCAAGCAAGCACCTGTGTACACTTGTACTTGCACTTCTTTCGGGGACTAGCACAGCTTTGTGTGCCCTCTCTACGTGTGATTAAATATTAATTAGGCTTCTAATATAAGCAAGTGAGTTCACAGGCCCGAGTGCCACATAAATAATGCATGAGGTACCCGAAGGCTCAGCCCGAGAAGCTGATTGGCCACCTTGGATTTGTATAATTATGAAGTTTCATTATTAACAGTGGAAGCAGTGCAGAGATTTGCCTAGCTTGAGGGACTTTGAAAGCATAAGCTGTCTCATTAGGGAAAAAGGGAATAAGGCATAATATGCAAACTTGCTAGTGAAAAAAATAATAAAAGGAACAAAATTTAAGCATAGCTTTTTAACAGGAGAATTTTCAATGTGTATATATAAACATTTCCAAGTGTATAAAAAGACTGAAATAAAAAAAGGTAGGTCTATACTATGGCTATTTAGCAGTTTTGTTTGCAAGAGGTCTTGCTTAAAAGCTTTTGTTCTCAGCATAAAACAATCTTTAATATTTTACAGAAAAATCCACAGGTAGCTTAATGGGTTCTGCAAAGTGAGAGGTACGGAGGTGAAAGAGAATGAACACAGTCCAGGGTTCTTGCTAGAATGTGTGTTGTGCATGCAATTAAATCTCAAGGTCAAACAATTTACAGACAATTACTTTTCTAACATCTCCAGAAATGCCTGCTTACACGTCTTTAATTTTAAATGATACTGATATTCCAATTCTCCCCAAAGGTTAATGCTGACTAAATCCAGCTGTGACCTGACACGATGCGACAGCACAGTGCCTAATTATCCTCTGGATAGTCATTTACTTTAAACCATTAAAGAAATAGGCTGAGAGGAAGATTTAGGACCCAGAAAAAATGTTAGCCTGACTTCTTTCTTCTTGAGGATGGGATGGGCTGAAAAATAAAAATAAAATCTTGCTAAATGTTAGCCATTTGCTTTGATGGCAGAAAATTGTTCATCCCACTCTGTTTTTTTTACAGGTTAAATTGCTAACTAGTTCATTTTATCCATTGCCTACGGCTGGCGCTAAATGTCAGTGACAAATTTTGTACTTGTCTTGAAGAATGAATTAAGTTATGCACAAAAGCTATAGTGCTCTTTTTAAGATGAGTGAATTGCAGAGGGGAAAAAAAGTTGCTCGTTTGAAAAAGGATTATTTCGATTAAAGGCCTTTTCTATTGTAGTGGAAGACAGGTAGTGGTTTAAGATAATTCCGACAGTTACCTCCCACAGAGGCTGCAGTCCTTGACTAGAAATTTCTTTAAGAGCACTTGTGTCAGATTATATGCTATGATTATTATCATAAGACCATTTGTGACAGTAAAGGGGGGAACAATTACAGAAAATGGCAACTATTATTCATTAACTAAGGTAAAACTGGTCTTTCTTCACTGAGGTCAGCATTCCATCATCGTCACACAAACCTTTCTGTAGTTTGTAGCAATGGCAATTAAAAAACCCCAAGTATTCTCTGCCAAGTGTTGGTAAGAAGGGACAGTTCGTTCGGCAATTTATATTGAGAAGACCTGGCATAGGCTTCACAATCCATCTGGTTTTCAGTTGACTGGCTGTGGTAGCACCCGTGAATAAAATATCTAAGAATGATTGCTACCATCACAGTGTTTGAAACTCTAAACTGGTTTACTATCCATAGGCTAAGCCTGAGGGAGCTCTGCATGTTCATATTTTACTTGGTTTTATTTTCATGTGCACTATATCTATTTATTGAAAATCTGAGGACAGCTTAAAGTAAGACAAGACTTTACAACTACATCTGCTATGGGGGGGACTTCATTGAAAGTCAACATCTCTTACACCACTGAGGTGGCAGAACTGGTGCTCTGTTGTACTTACAGTGCCTAATTTGCTCTAGATGTAATTACTACTACAAGGCAATAATTTTTACTTTTTTGGTTTGGATTATGGAAGTGCCTGGTATTCCCATCTCTAAGCAGAGCACCATTGTGCCGTGCACTGTACAAAAACAGAGATTTGAAAGAAATGTTGTTTTTAGTGGCACCCACAGGTTTTGGCAGATACTTTTCTCCTCTCACTGTGTGCATAAATATTTTCCCTGATACCAGCTGTAGAAAGTGATATGGTAAATGCTAATCTCAGTACAGTCATAGCAGTCACAAATGGAAGTTAGATCTGTAATTTCAAGTTGAAAGCTGAAATGAAAAATCTAGTGATTATGCACTACTGCCCTAAGCTACTGAAAGAATCCCTCTTTCGTTCTCTCTATCCTCTCATGCTCAGGCAAGGGGATAAGGTTTCCTCCCCAGGGGAAAAAAAATTACAGATTATCAGTTTTCTGGAGATAACACTGCAACTCCTGAAGACAGTCTGGCTCTAAAAAGTAATGCAGGCTGGGATATGTCTCCCCCTCACTTTGGACATGCAGGGCATAGATGTCTCAGTCTAAGATAGTAATTTTTTCTTCTATTCCAGTGAGAGGAAAGAAACAGGTATGACCAGATGCATTCCCTGTAATTTCAGGCTTCTGTATAGGATGAGATGAATTGTCCTCTGAAGATGCTTGGTTCTGTCTGTTAACTTTGAAGAGAACCTAAACTTGGTTGCAGTTTTAGATTCCCACATTAGGGCAAATGCATCATACCACTGATAGTTTTTCATCCCTGGCCTGCCTGCTCACGCTTGAAGAATTCATTTCACTCCCTATGCATGAAAAATTGTCCTTCAAAGTTTTTATGAAGTATATTTTAAGCTGTTTCTCTGATATATTTTTTTCCATTTGTAAATACCCACACTTTTGACCTTCCCTTTGATAAGCTAGTTGGAGCACCTTCAGTGCCATTTTTCTGTCTTTTTTTATAACCTTGCATCACTTGTGTAGCTCTCATCTAAGTTCTCTACTTCACACATTCTTTGCTGTGTGAATAAGTGTTATAAGAGTAGTCTCACCAAAAGTTTGCGTAGGGAGAGACTCTTCCTTGCTTCTGTTTTCTGGTAACTGTTTTGTTAACTGTTAGTGCCACAACACTGCATGAAGAAATTATGCTGAGAGAGATATTTATAATTTCCTGTAATACTGCTTTTCAAAGAAAAATATTTTGGGTTTTGCTCCCAGTTACCTATGTCCTTGCATTAGACTGTATAAATAACTCTGTTTATAACTGTATATTTTGCTGGGGGTGACCATTCAGCTAGGTGGTCCTTCACGGCAGTTGCATTCAACTCACTGTTTATCATGCTACTGACTTCTCTGTTCTGGTGTCTCAGCTTCCTAAAAATCATTATTAAAAAGATAATGACATTTGGCCAACAACTATTCTTTTTAGCATCTACTAAAACCAGAATCACAAACGGATAGTTTGGTGTATTTGATGATTTGAAATATTAATAAAGAACCTACTGCATTTTGGAATCTGTCCGTTACTCAGAGTAACTAAAAGTGGCCTACACAAACTTAAGCATTTTACCTAAGCCATGCAGTGGAGTGAAAGAGAAGCATCTGCAGATGCTAATCCACTTCACCGACTTCAGTACACAAGCAGATCAACACTTAAATGCAGCAAACAAATGACAAAAAAAGCAAAACCAAACCAAAAGTGTCTTTGTGGATGCAATTCCCCCAGAAGAGAAAGAGGGAGGGAGAAAACAGCTCACTGGTAACAGGTCATGGTCCTATTCACAGACAGCGTACAGACTCTAGAACGGGCTTTTCAAATAGTGCTGTGTTCCTTTTCACTGTCTGCTCAATAGGTGTTGGAAACCTACCTTACTCTAAATATTGGACTTCTAGGTGACTAAAATTCCATGGCATGAGTAGCAGCCTGCGCTTGCTATTTGAAAATGGGTTTTTACATTTTCTGGTTTATTTATTTGACGACTAGCTGAATGTTACTTAAGAAAATGCAATGGTCAAATATGTTAAATATTGTATTCAGTTCTGCAGAGTAATAGAAACATTTCGGTTTCATGTTTATTCTTCGAATTCTGGAATTTTTTGTTTCCTTATGTCCTTTTTCCATGTCTTAATTATTGGACAGTCCCAGCATAAATTCTGTCTTTTAGTAAAAATTATAATCAAGTTTGGCTGAAACATCTAGCTTGGGCTGTGGAACTTTCTGCTGAACTGTATTATCATTCTCAGGACAAATCGATACGGAATTGTAGTTTCTGATCCAGAGACCCTGCCTCTTTGAGAGCACTTCTTGAAGCGGAAAAGATACACCCGTCAAAAAAAAGCTGCAGCTCTGAGAAGTGTCTTTCCAATAATATTACTTCATAAAATAAAGAAAACATTGCAAAGGGCTGAGTGTGAACATGCCTTGGTCACTAAAAAGTGACTTAAAATATTTGAAATAGTTCCAGTGGATAAATTTCAACTAATTTTTGTAAATGCTGAAGGAACGCACATATATACTTAGCACCCAGAAGTATAGAACATACATCTGGTTTGGTTTGTTTTCCATTTAAAGCTAAATGCAAAAAAACTAATGCAAATGTTCTGCTTTCACTAATTCCATTTAGCAATTTACTCTGTGACCATTTGGACTGAAATCAGTGGGAACTCTGGTGGAATAATTTAGTATTTTCTGTAAAGATGAGTAAGAAAATGTGCTCCTTACAAACAATACCAAGAGGCAAACAAGATGTAAAGCTTTTTTGTAAATCAGCTTCAATATAATAAAGTGGGAACAATACAAGAATTTTAAGGAGAGAGGAAAGGGAATGAAATTCAAATAGTCCACATAAACATGTTGCTATAATTAGATAGAAAGGTCTAATTAATTGTAGCAGGACTAAGTAAGGATATTAGACATAACACACATGTTCCTGCCATAGGTTTTGTTGTGTTTAAAGCATATTGGTGATCTGAGATTTCCTTTTTTCATATCAGAACTCATTTTTCAGTGTAGCTGCTCAATTTCTCTCCTGCAGTGCTATCCTTCACCTGTTGAATCAAAGTGTAAGTGCCTGACAACTTAGAGCACCAACATTCTTTCTTCCCCTTTCGCTGGGAATATGTTTCCTCTCAATACTGAATTATTGGCATATCCAGGCAGAAAGAAATGCAGAAAGGAAAAGCATCTCTTTGATTGCAGGAGAGGAAGGCCACTGTCCCTGCTGCAGGCTCAGCTCCTGCTGGCTCCTCCCGAGGACACACCTGGCAGCACAGGGCAGAGTCCTCTGGGTGAACAGCAGGCACAGACCTCCCCGAGCTCAACATGCCTAAGAGGCTTTTTGTGACAACATCTAGCTTGTTTAGAAATGACTGTAGGAAAGAGAGAGGATGCCGTGTTGTTTGTCTGGAGAGAATCAATCTACTTTCAGCTGGCACTGAGGTACTAGAAACCTTACGATGTGCAACCATGGGCAGAGTAAACGCTGATCAGTGAGGCTGTTACATTAATAATCAGTAATATGAAATAAATAGTAAAAACCTCGAACCTCCCCATACACAGCTTTGTGAAATCTGCATTTCACAAATGCTGATTTGAATTTAAAATGGTGCTTTTTGAGTTGGAGTTAACAACAAAAAATTGTTAATGCTTTATTTAAGATAACATTTCTGGGCAAGGTTGGACTAGATGATCTTTCGTGGTCCCTTCCAACCCCTAACATTCTGTGATGACAAGAATTCCTCTTACAGGATTTTTGAAGTGCCAAAATTATTCTAATGGACATTATATTTTGGGTTTGTTTGGAGATTTTTTTGCTGAATGAGAAATATTCCATTTTCAACTGAATACCCCTATCAACTGACATTTGTCACTTGGTCATGTGGCCAAAAAGCTGGTCCAGCCTCATTTTTCTCTTTCCCCCTCTCTAACATACATTTATCTTGGTCTTTTCTTAAGTGGTGATTTTAGTCACTTTCAACCTTTTTTTTCTGGATAATAACCATTAGTTTTACACTTTCAGAACATATTTCCTAAGGCTTCTTTGTCAGCCCACTTTCCCTGAGGATAGCTCAGGGTCCATTTGGATAAGCTGCATCTTCCCTTGCCAGGGGCCTCTAAGGAAACTTAACCCTTAGTGTCTTCTTAATCTGTGACCCATTAAAAAAAAAAAATCCACAGTTCCCCCCAGTTCTGAAATTATACAGCCAAGTCTATAGTAATCTTCAGCCCGATGTTTATTGTTATTCCAGTGACGTGATGATCCCTGATTCTGGATTGGTTCTTTCACAGTGAGTGATAATTCAGTTTTATTTCTAGAAATTAAATTTTCATTCATGCTTTTTTTTTTTTTTAATTGTGCTACAGAGATTTGCACACCTATGCCTTTTGAAAAAATAACAAGAAATGTATTTTGAAGTTGTTGGGTAACTCCAGCTTGAAGGTTGATGAAAAGGGAATCATTGTTGCCTTACTAGTTGCTTTTTTCCCTTGTTATTTCAAATTCACTACGGCCAGGAAAGGACACATTTGGATGTGTTTGTCAGAGATTCCTAGGGGTAACAGAAACAGTATACAAGCAAGAACAAAGTCAGATTAGTTTAATTTTGCTTTTTAAAATACTGTCTTGGCATGTGAAATGTTCTGAAGCTAAGAGCATTGCATAAATAGAAACTGTATTATGCTATGGTGTTTATCAAATGCTCCTCATCTACTGCACCACCCCCATAAATCCACCAAAGCTTTTATTATTCAGGGGTGGGAAGGTAGGCAGAATGGAGTGAAAGCTACAGAATGATTTAACACTGTGGGAACTTAATCAATAAGTCTGTTGCAGAGAACTCCCAGGAAAGAGTGTTGTTTTCCATCCAGATGATAATGAGGCAGACTAGCAGCAACCTCTGGAGGAGGAATGCTGGAGCAATGTATCCATGGTACAGCTTTTCTAGTTGCTAATTAATAGTTTAAGGCCAAGGGGACACCTTTTTGCTCTTCTGCTACTTGTAGTTTATATGTGGCTTGTCCCACATGCCTCTTTCACTTAGATTTTGGAAATTTATCGAAATTTAGTAATAGTACTAAATATCCAGGTTTATCTTTCTTCTTCCTCCCTCTTTTGTTCTTGGCATTATTAGTACATTTATACTATTATATAGCATGTAATCCTTCCCTATATTGCAAAAAAAGGTTATTCTTGTGTGTTTTCTTATTCCTTGTGCCATGCACCCCAGTTTCAGGCACCTGAACTTATTTTGGTGTTTAACTTATTTGGTGGTCTGATCGGAAAACATCAGCAATGCCAAGCTGATGGGCATTAAAGATGACTAATATATGTGATGTGCAAATTTAAATAATTTTAAGTTGTGTTAGTTTGAAGAGGTTGAGAATGCTTGTTTCCTGTTTGTTAGGTTCAGTATTTAATTTTCTAACAGAATTTCATAGAATTTTAGGGGTTGGAAGGCACCTCCAGAGATCATCGAGTCCAACCCCCAAACCTTTATCTTGAGCCCAAAACAGAGCAGGGATCCACTTTAAGAGCCCTAACAGTTTGGGTGAATGATGCCATTATATCTGTGTCATTACAACATGTATTCTTGTAGTCTTTTAGTTCCTCAAACCTCCAGTGTAATGACATACAGAAGTAAGAAATACAGAGGAAACAAGTATTATCTCCATTGATGGAGAAGAATTTAAATGGTGGGAAATTAAATAGTGAGGTCAATGTTGGCCATAAAGCAGATGGCCATAAAGCAATGTTGGGCACTGCAGTCTGGTGGCATATTGAATACAGGTTTTCAAAGTACATTTTATGAGAGCATCTGAAAGCATGTCATAGGTAAGAATTAATTTGTGCATTGTTTTGCCAAGACATAGCTAAAAACTACTACATCCACTAAGAAATCCAAGATGACATTTGTTTTAAGATGGTGAAAATGAGTTGTTGTCAGCAGCAGTCCCTTTAGGTAGTATCACTCCTACATCGTCTTCTGTAAGATAATTTACTTCAAGGTACTTGAAAGATTTTCTTAAAATGTTTTCCTAAACCAGACTTGCCAGAATTAATGCTACAAAAAGAGCATAGGAATAAAATTATCTTTATTGGTGATATGTGGTGGCTTTTGTTGCATTTAGTTTTGGTGCAGGTAATTTTTTTCTAATTGCTTTGTTTTCCTGACTCTTGATTGTCTCATCTTGATTGTGCTAAGCTTGTCACTATTCTTGTAGTCATCCAAAGCACAAGTATAACGGCAGAGAAAGCAGTGGAATAACTACCTGTGTGCTAGTGTATTTTTCCCAGTTTCACAACAAAAGGCCCCTGAGACTGTGGATGCTCATTTGATTTTTACTGATCTGAGGGGTTTGTGCCATCCTTGATAACGCACCATGGCAGATCAAGCTTTACATGGAAAATATTGCATTAACTAGAACTTGCAAGTGTTAGGCATTCTAAAAAGCATGTGTTTGAGCTTTAGGGAGGTAACACAGATAATTTTTTTTTGCATTGAATTAAAAAAAATTCTAATCACTTCATCTACTAATGAGTGAAGTAAATCACAGTCTGTGCATTTATGTGGGTTCAAAAATACTTCTAATTTACCTAGAAATTCAACTGATGTATGCAAGATTATCTAGAAAACTTGATTTGGCTACAGAGCTCCTGCAGAAATTAGGCGCTCGTTCCCCTAGGCACCTTTCCACATTTGAGCCTAAAAATAGCGCATTCACAGTATAATTTGTACTTAATAAACCTGGCTGGTATTTAGAGGCTACTGACTATTCCATTAGCAAGGTAGTTTCCTTGGCTTTCCTATCTGTCCTTCAGTACTAAGGGTTTCTGGTGGCCTTGTGCCTCCTTAGCAAACAGCTTTGGGCAAAGACCTTTGTTTGGATCAGTGTCTGGGTGGCACCTCGTATGTTGTTTTCCCAGTTCAGAGCTGGCAGTGTAAGAGACAAGCACGCCGTAAGTAAATGATGTAGTGCTTTAAGTGTCTGTGGTCTAGTTCTTCCATGTTCATTCTCATCAGTGACTTGTGCTGCAAAAAAATCTCAACATCATGTGTGCATGGGAGGGTTCAGTAGCACTTTTTACAAAGTAAGAGGAATCTTGCTAAACGAAAGAAAATAGCAGTGTGTTTTATTCATTGGTACCCTGACAATGGTAGTGCAAATACAGATTTAACTTGGATTTCAGCAGAGAGCTGTCACAATGGCGTATTGGCAGAAATAGCAGACACCAGATCAGGAGCCATTTCTGCTAGGCACCACAGCAATATGTGCATGAGCATGTGTGCACATGCATCTACACACACTCCCTGTGTACAGTCTCTGTCCTAAATAGCTATCCACATAGTGCTCATGATTTGCAATGATTTTTATTTGTGAACTATTTGTATTTTCATTTCCTTTTGTGCTTTGACAGGTTATAGTTATTTCTGAAATGTATAATGGGATCAAAGCGTATTTCATTATTAAAAAAATTATTGCATTATGTTAGTGCCATCCTGGCTAAATGTAAATGTTAATCCAGTTTTGTTTTATTTTTTAAAATAAGTTTTTCTTATGAAAATTTTGTGAAATTAATTGTTTGCTTTCCCCAACCTCTGAGAAGTCTATAGCTTCAGAAGATATCAGATAAAGGATGATGACATGTAATGAGACCAAGATTTAGCTATTAAACTTCCTTGACTCACTTTAAATATTGATTAGAGAAACACTTCTGGGCAAATATTTATATTGAGCAATAATATAATTCAGTGATTTTTTTTTTTTAATTTCTGAATATCATTATGTCTTCTGTAATTTAGCCTAGAAAAATACATTGTTAGCCATGGGTTACATGAAAAAATCCTAGATAGATGAGACCAAGAAAGAAAGGTAAAAGTTTCCAGCAGTTAGCCATCCTTCATAAGATGCAAAAGCACTCTCGGTTGCTTAGGCTGTATCTGGCCTTTTCCAGGGTTTGGGACTCTTGTACCTGGGATATTGGCTTCAAGCCATTTCTAATATAATGCTAATGTTGTGACAGATACTAATGAAACCATGCTGTTTCTAGATAAAGCTGATATTGAATACATAGGCAGAAGAGGTAATTTCCTTATTCACTTTCTTAATGAGCTCAAGGAGGACAGAGGAACCTTCCTGCATCTCTGAATATTTCCTAGACTTTATTAGTTTTTTCAACACGAATAAATTTCTCTGCTTGTTTTTGTTTACTGCATATATAACCATAACAGATGACCTTACTTGTGTAACTGAATGATGTAGGGGGAAAAATACATGTTACAAATTCTCAAAAAAACCCTTTGAGGAGTCTTACCAACATCAGCATATTTATGTTTTTAAATTCCTTCCTAACTTTTACTCAGCCAAGTGGTGAAGAGTCCAACTTGCATGCCAAACACAGAAGGACCAAATATGACAGAATTGTAGGGGTTAGACGGGACCTCAAGAGATCATCGGGTCCAAACCCCCTGCCAAAGCAGCTCCCTAGGACAGGTTGCACAGACAGGCGTCCAGATGGGTCTTGAATATCTCCAGAGGAGACTCCAGAACCCCCATGGCAGCCTGTTCCAGTGAAATATGTATATTATACATATTATTTTAGTATCAGTGATGGCTGTGTGTGATGTGTAATGACTGGTTTTTTTTTTCTTTAATTATGTTGAGCCTTTAGTTACTAAAGGCTCCAAACATTCACTAAAACCTTGAGGTACCCAGGTTAGAGAGCAGTGTGGACCCTCCCCACCTCAAGGCATCATGCTCTGCTCAGCTTTTGGATGCTGAATGTCATGCTCTGTTTACTCGGTGTGTTTGGTCCAGGCTGAGAACCGAATCCTGCAGGGGGGATTAAAGAAATACGTGCTTGCTATGGACATGGCAGGATATAAATCTTGACAGAAGTAGCTGAGAAGGGAAAGGACAGTGTGAAGCCAGTTATCTTGGCATATCTGGAGTATCTGTTGTTGTTTGTATCAAAATTAGATCTTTGGCAGAGATTTGTTTTGCTTTGGGTGGGAAAACAATGCATTTTCAAGTGTTTCTTATTAATCCAAATGATTTAAAAAATAACTTTTACACAGAGTTTTGTTTTTTCCGTGATCAGTTTCTCACGTAGAGTCTGCGTAGAGCATTCATGCTGCTACCTAGATTTCAAGAGAGCTGCTCTGATTTAGGAGAGTTACAGGGTTTGGTCTATTGCTTGTAAATACTTTATGAAATGGTCAAATCAGTCTAATCTTATATGAGGTTGTAATACGTATTTCACATGATTTTATTATGGATGTATGCCATGATGAAAAGTTGCCTTCATGTTGAAATGTCCGTATGTTGGTATTTCCATACATTTAGATTTTGCAAAGTCTAATCTCAACTGCGAACTAATTTTTAACAGTTTGATTGTTTAAAATAGCAATTTTATATCATCTTTGGTTACATATAGTGTTTCTGACTCACTATGAAGGTTCATCCTGTACCAGTGCGGCCAGATCAGTTTTTCTGATCATTCAGTTTGCAGGCTTCTCTGCAGTACAGTAAGACTTTTCTTCACTATATTATTGATTTCTGATTTTTGTGCTTAAACCATTTTTTTTTCTTTCTGATCAGATATTGTCCCAATTTTTTAGGAACGTTACGTTCTGAATGTAAGGCGAATGAAGACATGTCTAATTTTAACAGATATGTTGCAATTCTTTTCCTCTGTGATTTCTCTTGGTGTTTCTCACTTGTGATATTCCGGCCATTCTGTTCCTACAGCAAGTTATTTATGTAGCTGATAGATCTCTTTCATGTATGATTGTATTTTTCTCATAACCAAAGTGACAGATTTTTAAAACTCTTGGATTGGCCTGAGATGGTCCTGGAGTCATTCTCTAACGGTTTCCTTTTCCATGTTTTTAATTAGAGCCCAGGCTATTTAATGTGAAAGTCAGGGTGTTAATTTATTTGGTTCTTAAATGTTTGTTGGCCTCCATGTTCAAAATGTCTTTTTCAAATGTGCAATGTCCTAGTCCCCAGGTTAGGGGCATACTTCAGTTAGGTTTCTCTTTCCAGCATAGCAGCTGAGCAGTTTTCTTCATTGGTCCTGTGACATTTCACCTCAGCAAAGCTTTAAGGTTAGTTGTCCTTACCTTTGCTTATGTTGTTGCCTAAAGCATCGTGTAACAGTGACCATGTAAGGTCTCTTTTTGTTGTTTTTATCATGTGTCTCCTATCATCTAAATTTATTGTTCCATCTGTGGAAAATTGTAGCTGTGAAAGCCCATTGTACTTGATTATTACAGAGTGTAGTTGTATAGTAAAAAACCCTGCAACTCAGATAAGACTCATATAGACCTCTGTCAAACTTTGTATATCAGAATGTTTCTTCAAGAAGATGTAATACCACAAGTAAAATGAGATAAAATACCCACAAGTAACTGAGAAAATATCCTTGATGGAAAAAGAGAGTTGTTAAATGTGTACCCATTACAGATTCTCTGAAGATGAGTAGGACAACAGAATAAGGTTTAAGCATCACTTCCAGTAAGTAACTGCAAGAAATAGAAACCTCAGAATAAAGACATTAAGTGGTAGTGTTATTTCTTTTGATAGGATGGTAATCACTTGATGTTTTCAGTAGTTCTCAGTTAAATCAGCTAAGAAAACTAGTTGTCTTAGAAAAAACTGAAGAGTATTCCATTCCATATAAATATAAACCAGCTTTTTCTAAGCAAAGATGAAATTCTAAAAGTATTTGGGAGTTATTTAAAGGCAAATTTAAATATTGCAGGTTGGGGAGCTAATTATGTCCTTTCTCTGAAACTCAAAGGGGTCTGGGACTTTGGACAGAAAACTTGGCAACCTGGTATTGACCAATCCAAATTTAAAAAGTCATCTACTTTGCTACATAAGAGCAAAGTCAGACCAGAAAGATGCTCAGAGAGAGTGGGCAGTGCTGTGGATACGAGAGAGCATCTGCAGTGCTGCAAAGAAGACATCAGTCAGAAAGGTATTAGAAGACCAAGAGAAGTGCCACCACCATAACCTCAATAAACATAAAAAGTCCAGAAAAAGCCTGCCTGCTGAGGAAAAACTGCATGAATTGAACACCATCAATTTTCAACTCTTTTGAAAATATTTTCAGGCTCTCACAGGGCTTCAGTACATGAGTGTGATGCTTCAGGCAGTAGTGGACATTGCAACAACTGAACTGCCAGCTTGGAAGAAACAGGACAGGGAGTGATTTACATCTGAACATAGAAATAATGAGACTCTGGAATATTAACGCTATGGGAAAAACTGAAATGGTTGAAAATGAAAGGGTTAAGCTGTATGCTTTTTCATTCTAAGTGTATGTTAACATAGTGTATATTGTTTACTGAAAAAACAATAATGGAATCAAGGAAGTGATCCTGCCATCAAATGAAAAATTTGGCAGTCCTTTCAATTCATCTCTGAGTGTGTTGTCCTTGTAGAGGCGAGGAACTGATTAGGAAGGACTTTGAGCACAACGTCGAGAGCGTAATAAGCTCTCAGCAAACTCGAGTGTGCTAACCTGACTTCCTTTTTCAGTAGTCTTGTCTGAGGTGAAATACGGGCTGAAACTGTTAGTCATGCACACATTTTGCAGAGAAATCATTAGTGCTGAGTATATGAAAACATCTTCTATTCTAGTCTCTGCTGTTGTTGAAGTCTCAGACCTGAATTGGATTACGTCTACACACAGTAGGATAGAGCTGCTTAAATTATTAAGGAAAAATATGGTGATAACAAAACAGAGATTACAAACAGAAAGTCCAAGGGGAAATATATGTTATCATGAATATCAGGAGAAAAATCATGTTAGAGGTAACTGTTTCAGCCTGTTGCAGATGTCAAAAAAAGAGATCAAGTTGGATGAAAGATTCTTGTTGATACAACCTTGAACAGATCCTCCTGTGAGACCAAAGCTAGAATAGATTTGATGATACTGGCTAGTTCTTCTAGGCTAAGACTCTCACATTGACAAGACTGCCCTTTGGAAGTTACTCTAGGAAAAAACCTCAAACTCATAGGTACAAAATTTATTTTCTCTTGTCACATAAATTTAACATCTGATAATCACCCACAGTGTAGCAGGCATGAATTCACACATGTCATTACATTAAATGTTCTGATGTGCACCTTGAAATGCATATCCTGATCATAGGTGCTGCTTTAACAAAGGGAATCGTATCAGACTCTAATACACAGAGGATACAAACCACAAAGGACCAAGTCCACCATCTTTACTTTGTTTAACTAGCTGCATATTTTATGATTTGATGTGCTTCATGCTGAGTTCCGGGAGGACTACTATATTAATGGTAGTTTCCAAAAAAAGGGGCCTTTAGATGTAACAATTAATTTTGGATTAGACATCTTGAATTTCTCTCTCAGTTTGGCAAACATGCTCAGGAGAAATACAGAAGTAAGGAAAGGGAAAAATCCCTCAGTCCCAAAACAAAAAGCCATGGACTGGGAGGAAACACGTATCAGTAATGAGAAACTATCTGACACTAGATGTACTTAATTTCTCAGATTCTTATTGAATCTTACACAGTCATTTCAGTTAAAATGAAGAAATAGTTAGAAGCTGTATCTTAGGCTTGGTTGGAAAAAAAAAAAAAAAAAAAAAGAACCATTCTCTAATGTCTAAATCCTTGGAGTCTGTTTTTGATTGCCTAACCCAACATTTTTTCCTGCCTCAGATCATTTAGTAAAATAAAGCACAAGGCCGTTGATCATTATTTTAATTAAATACAGAAAACAAGCCCTGAAATGTTAAAGAAAGTTAAGGTTTTATTCCAGCAGTTTTCTAAGTTTCACCTGTAAGAGCTGGGGCAAGGATTTGGAGGCACGGCTGTGCACCGGCAGTGTCGTGAGTGCAGTGACAACCACACATGCCCATTGTTTTGCATCATTAGTACTGTACTGAATCTTTAGGGAAAAAAAAGAAGAACGAAAATGCCCACTGAGAAATGCAGCCTCCAGAGTCCAGTCTTTTTTATTACTTCACTTTTTTTTCCCCTTTTTTTCTTTTTACAGCACCTAATTTAGGCCACAGACAAAAAGAAAATGTATCTTGAATATGCATCACGGGTTCCAAAAATGAAAAGAAATTGGATTTGGATAGCACTTACTCAATAGACAGATATGATACATGGTAAGAAGGTGCACTGTCTGCCCTGTGATAGATTAAACTACTTTGTAGGAAAATTACTGTGAGCCAGTCACCACCACCACCGTGGCTAAATCTTTAATAAAATTCTCTTCCATATTCAAGAGCGAGGTATGAAGTACACAATAAGCAGAGTGGAGTAGAGTGCCATTTATCAAACCACAGCTAGGTCTGTAATCTCCTGCTTTATCCTTTTTTAGTACTTTATTTGTCTTTATTGTTGCAAGGAAGCACATTTACCCAGGGCAGTGGGCTTTCAGTGCTGATAAACCTTTTGTTTTAAATTCTACCTGTGGGTTGGTTTGGGTTTTTTGGGGTTTGTTTTTTTTTTTTTTTTTTTTCTTTATCAGATAACCATTCTGTCACTCTATGGGAGTAATTAGTTTTGTTTTGGTGGTCCCTTGCTTGTTATGTGTTCTTTCACCCTTCCCTGCCTGACCTGACCCTACCTCTCTTGTCTCTATGCTACAAAAAAGGATCCCAAAGCCTCTAAGACATTTTAAAAAGAATACTCAAGCCTGTGCAGAAGATGTACTGGGATGTATTGCATAATGCTTTTTTGAGGCTATTTGGCAAGATGGCAGTGTTGAACCATGTTGCAGTTGGCCCCTGGGTGGCACTACATGGCTAGACCTGGGACCAGCAAAAGCATTTTTGGAAAAAGGCAGAAAACATACTTGAAGCAGTTTTCTTTTTAAAAATTAAAGACTAATCCTTAAGCTAAATTTGTTGATATTTGCTGAATTCAATACAAAAGTGCAATAATATTAAACTGTGCTCCTCTTACTGAAGGAGATCCCAAAATGTTCCGTATATCTTGACTACCTGATAATATCTGGATCACTTTTGGCAACATGCTGATATTAAGTACAGATGCAGTGGAAGGGTCCTATGGGTAGAAGTATGTGACTAGAGCTGCTTTGTGCTGCCTGAATATGCATACTACCAGCCTGTGCTGCAGCCCTGGGGGTGATTTTTTTAGTACTATTATAACCCTTTTTATTGTTTGAATAGCAGTTTTATGACAAAACATTTATATTCAGCCTGCCTTTGTACTTGACTGAAAGAGAGCAATCACTGAGAATGATAAGGCAACAATGGTAATGATAACTGCATTTATGGAGGCTTACAGAATTTAAACGGGCATGCAAAAATAGAGTTACAATAGTGCTCTACCTGCCTCTGAACTGGTTTGGGTATATTTCTTGTGCCTGGCCCGTGTTTGCTTATTGATGGAGATGTTGCCTTTTCTCCCATTTTTCTCCCTTACGGCATTTCTGTATGAATCTTCCATGTGTGTACATGTTTATCTTACCATGGAAAGATGGCACGGTGGGATGGAGGAACATTACTGTTTTTCAAAATCCACATCCCTGAAATTATTTCTGAGGTTGATACTTAAGTTTTCAGAGTTTGTGGTTATGTGGTCTCACAGCAGAACGGCCATTACCTGTTTTTCGAGGTCCCACCTCTCATGAAGAACAAGCAATACTTTCACACTCCCTTGAAAAGAAGTGAAGGATAGTACTGGACATTGGAAAGTAATCCAGGAGTTTAAGAGCGGTCAATCTGCTGCCTGAATGTTTTTAAGTCCAGTCAATTCTACTTTTGTCTTGAGTTTTGATTTTGGCTTTTCAAGACATCACTTTGCTACAGTGTTTTCTCCCCCCGGGTTTACACAGACATGAACGCGCACACTTTTGTGTATTTCCTCAACTTCCTTGCTTATACAAGAAGGCATAAAACAACCGTGAGAAAGTTCCATGTGTTTTGGGGGCAGGCAGATAGCTCTTGGTTCTCCAAGTTTTGTGTGAGGTGAACAGAATTAATGTCCAAGTCTGTTCATACTGTATGTTGTAGTATGGATTATGAAGAAGGTGTATAATAGGCATTGTTCTAGAGATGTGTTCAGGCTAGATTCTTCACAGGCTGCTAAGTAGACTTACCAATGTTAGAAGCTTTATTACCAAAGAAGAGACTGTCCTCGTGAGGTTAGAATGATGGATTCAGCCTACATTCTTCTGTACTATTTTTCAATATATTAAACCAATTCTTTCACTGAGCTATTTTATATAAGAACCTCTGTGGACTGTTTCTTTTTATAAGCCAAAACAACGATTATTTTATAAAAATGATTGACCATTTTAAAGGCTTTTAAAATCTTATGTTAAGATTTTATTGATCTTAAGAGCTGGTAATCTCAACACCCCTTAATTGTATTCATACTATAGATTTCCTATTATATTGTTTTACTTCTTGATCCACCCATATTTTAGTTTTCTGTACTTAACAATACATTAGAGGTTGACAGTACACAGAAGCTGGATGGCAAGAATTTGTGAAAACTAAGTGACTCTAGAAATTTAGGAAGAGGAAAAAAATTAGTTTATTGGCATATGTTTCTTTACTAATGCAAAAGCTCACTAACTACACTACATTCTAAATGTATGTATATGATCATTACATGTTAACCTTTTCATATGGTCTTGTCTGTGCTATTTAGGCTTTAAATATGTTTAAATTAATAATTAAAATATTTTTTTTCAAATGAAATATTAAGAATGCAAACACTAACTTGCTTTGCCTAAGTTCTTACCGACTTTTACTAGAATGCTGTATTCAAAGATATGTCATTTTCTACTAAATGTCTTTCTAATTCTTTTGTGCAAATGATACCTTTTCCCCAGGCCCAGCTATTTAGTGGATATTATTGAACAAGTGTCTTTTATAGGATCTAAAAAAGTGCAGCATTATGTGAAAAGAAATTTTTTAAAATGTGCATGGACTATTTGGGAAGATGCTTGGTGAATATTAAGCAAACACCTGAAGTTCCTGTGCTGCTGCCTAGAACCAGCACTTCATTACCTATTACGTGCAGTGACTTTGAATTTTTTATTAGGTACCGGTCTCTTAGCCTGTAAGGCTTGTGCATGATGTACACGAGAGTGATTTCCAGCAGAGCGAAGCTTATCGCAGATTCACCTAAAAGGTAAGGATATTTTTTAATTTTTAGTTCGCATGCAGAACAGCTGCCTGCAGAACACCTGCACACAGAGCAGGAGAGAAATTTGGTTTAAGGGTTGATTATACATGTCTTACCTGTATACAGTAAGTCCAGAAATAGGCGTGATGAACTTCAGATAAACCCAGCATATGTAAATGGGAAGAACAATACCAGAATATTTACCCCCTGATTTTATGCTGTGCTACATTTTTAGAGTTGGTTGTTTTTTTTTTTTTTCAAGTTGCTGAGGACAAAGCAGAAAGGCTTAAATATACTTCTGCTTTATTTCATTTCTCCCAAATCTGTAGTATTGATACCCATGGTTTAGACAAGATAATTCCTAAAAGCAAAGCTGAACTGTGAAATTGTCAAGTAATGTATGCAAAAGAATGAATCATTGCTATTGGCATTCCACATATTTGCTAAGGGAAACAGTGTTAACAAGTGTTAATGAGTATTAAGAAAAAACAGAAAAGCAGGAGGAAATGGTGAAGAATCGAGACAGGCAACTAATAAGAATGGCAGAAGGAGAAGAGGCACAACAGTAAAGCTAAAGGTAGTGAAGAACTGCAAAGATTGCTTTTTCACTGAGAATGGTTTAAATGGGCTTTTGAGAGCGACGGACCTTATCACGTAGGTCATGAGTGGTAAGTCCTAAGAATATTAGTTTGAGTAATTCAAATCAGGTACTTCAGGAGATTAATGTGCCTTAAGAAAGCATGGGCTACCTACAGGATATGGTGATAAGCTGATGGTTAAGATAATGGAACTTGACAAAAACAATGTAAGGGGTAAGAAATTTTGAAACCCAGGACCAACAAGGACATTCTCGGTCCCCGAGTTTCTTTTATTAGCATCATAAACTTAGCAAACTCCATCTTAGAAAGCTTTGCCTTTTTCTTGTCGAAATCTTTTCCTGGACTTTCAGAAACTTGCATACTTTTCCAGTCTATTCTTTTTCATTCCAAATTTCTAAATACTTTCTGTGCCAAAATTTGCCTCTTGGTTGTTAACTGTCAGACTGATGTTCAGACATTTCAGAATACCTTATTGCCATTTCTTCTTTAGCCACTTCCTTATCCACCTTTCAATTTCACTGCTAGCCTATTTTCAACTTTAACGAGCATTTGCACATGTGGCATTGTATGAAGTACCTTGCCAAAATCCAGATAGATACTTCATCGAGCATATCATCTTATTAAAAGAAATGTACTGTTTTAGTCTGGCATGGTCTTCCTGAAATTAATTTATGTTGTATTTTTAAGCTGCAAGGGTCTCCTTGACCATATGAAAACAGAGCTGCTAGTGACAGTGTGATGAAGTCATTGCTCTTGCAAAGGGAAAGCCTTGTCTACCACACTTTCTAAACAGTGAATCTGGGTCATACCATTTAGAAAAAGGTTTCCTTGAAAGCAGTCTATTTTTGATAATGGGGCCTTGATCCATTCCACAGTCAGGCTGAGCATGCAGATCAGGACAAATCTTTCCTCCATTAAAATCATTTACTATGATAAAAACGAATTAGCTGAATCAATACACTCCTCCTGACTTTTCCCTGAGGAGACAGGAGCAGCTGCTTGAGCAGCAAGTGCTGTCTGACACCTCACCTGACATGGGCTATGAGGCCACCACTGGTGTCACCAGGGAGCAAGAAATGGACCCTTATGGGGAACCAGGGAAGGGGGTTACTCATGAGTGCAGTGGTTTTGCTGAGGCAGATCTGACTGTCAGAAGTGGTAGAGCTGTACAATCCTGAAAATGTATAATAGTAACAATAACTCAAACCCCAGGAGATCCAGATGAGAAAGATGACAGGTATTGTTTCCTATGTGTCATGCTCCTCTAACTACTTGAACTTCTTGGATAGAGACGTAGCCCCAATTAATGAATTAAATTAATTTGTTTTCAAGGATAGTTTCTCTAAAATTTCTTATTATTTGGTTTCTTGTGCTGTATCAATACCCAGATATGTAATACTTAAAAAAGTCAGATATAAGTAAGTTGAAAAATTTGAGCTGTGTGCTTTCAGAAGGTTTAGTGTGCACAAGTTAACAGTGCGTAGTACTACAGAGCTGGTAAACATACTGATCTTACAAGATTTTTTTCTAAATAGAAAGTACAAAAAAAAAAAAAAGGAAAAATGCTGTGGAACAAATTTTTTTTATATTGAAAAATATTATTGGTAGTTCCTTATGGCTTATTATTTTTCCTCTATTTTCTATTAAAATTAACTTTTTAAGGACAGACTTAATATATTGAGCTATGAAATTAAAGTTTATTCTCAGTCTCAAAAGATGATGGTAGAACTTGATTTGGAATTCTCCATCAAAATTAGTTTTCAATGGAAATAATTCATGCTCTGAAATTAGAAGTGGCATTAGTATGGGTCAATAGTAGAAGAAGATCCCTAATTTAATTTGAAAAATTAAGTCTTGACATTTTTGCAATTAGATAATTGAAAGTTTTAAAAGTGAAGGGGTTTTTTGAAGTGTAGATTTAAAAAACTTTTGTAATAATTATTAGTTAATTTGTACTAATTGCAAAATCAATATAAAAGCATTTAGAGTCTTCTAAAATTACTGAATATAGGTATATGAATTTTTCATATTATTGAGTAAATTGTCAGGTGCTTTCTGACTGTTTTGATAGGATGATATTTAGAAATCTAAAATTACTTTTTGTCTGTCTGCCCATAAAATGTTTCCTAGTGATGTTTCATTGATGTACACTGTTAGCTGATCTTTCAAGACATCTCCTTAACCACAGTGATCACATCAACTTTTGCTTCATCAGAAGAAGCTGAAGTTGCTCTGGTGGCAGTGGTACATACTGGTAGCCAAGTTGCAGATTTGTATATAATGAAATGACTGAAACTGGTTATGAAAATCTTGGTGCTTGGCGTTCTGATCATTGCTTTCATCAGCAAATAATGTAATTTTCAGTGTGTGACATTGATTTCTTTCTCTTATGCATTTTTTTTCAATATCAAATTGAGGCCGCAGTTAAATACGAAAGCTATATTGCTTTTTTAGCATTGTGCTTTTATAACAAATGGGTCTTTTCCTAAAAATCGCTTTCTTTGTTCTGCATAACTTTAATATGTTGGGCATGTCTCCTTTCATCACAGCAGGGGACACTGTGTATTTGCGGGATAAACTAGTTCCATATTAGCGATGTGAAATCTGTTTGAACTTGTTTGCATATGTATGCCAGTTGATAGTGCCTTCCGAGGTGGTAAGTGTTGGGGAATTGTGTCAGTAGTGGTATTTTATTTTTTCCCCCTCAATAGTTAATTTATATCCGGTAAATATGCTGTTCCCATTACACCTGAACACTGTTTGTTATTGTCTCTAAATAGAGGATATATCATTAATAGCACATCAATAAACACATCTAAAAATTAGTGGCTGGTATTAATGAGTGAAATGCAAACACTGTAACTCACAGTTTGCTACTTTAAAGAAAATCTCCCAAGGTTGCTGTGTTGAAAGTTTTTAAGATTGTTTTGAGTATCTATTTAAAAGAACTTAAGTGAGCCTCTGTGTTGCATACTCAGAGTTTCGTACATGGAGAACTTGGGTGGGAATCAGTAGGAATCTGTGTCACAGCGGGCCAGGTTCCAAGGCTCTGTGAGGAGTGCGTGGTTAGAGACCTTGTCTGCTCCAGTAAAGACACATCAGGGAACTGCTTAGCCTGAGAATCTCAGTCAGGCTTAGGTATTGAGCCCTTCAGCCTTGATTTATCTGCTGTAGTTTTGGACACATGCAGAAGCAGAGCACTAGGCAACTTGGGAATATTAGTGATAAAAGCTTATGTGTTTAGGTATGTCTTTTTATGTCTTCGATTTACATACCAGTAATTTGATCAAAGTCCCACTTCAGATGCCTCACTCGGTTTGTAAATCTTACTCTTTCCTTTTTATTTTATCTAAATATGCTTGCTGATATAAATTACCACTTTAAACTACCTTTTTATTTAGCATAAGAACAACCTTGACTGCTTTACTTATGAATGGTCTGCTGTGCATGTTATAGGTGATAGAGATGAGAGTGGATGTCTGTTTTCTTATTTAGGTGGAAAAATAACCTTTCTTCTTTGATTCGTAACCCTGCCTAAAGAAAGCTGCTCCACATTCTCTTCCACTACAAACTACTCCTGCTTTCACAGCATTTAAAAGGTTCTTCTTATTATTAACTATTACAAAAATTAATAATTGATCTCAGGCTCATTTTTGTCTGGGAAGGACAAGAGTGACTGTGCAGGGAGACTGTTTAGAACCTACACATTCTGTGCTAAAGATCAACAAAGAAATAATTCACCTAGGAAATTTTATTTATTATTTTATTTTTTTTTTACAAACCTGCCAGAAAGCTTTTCCCTTACTATAGGGCTCACATTTAAACTATTTTTAATGTTGGCTTTTGGCAAACAATGTATCTTTCTCCTTCTATGATGGAAAGAAACAGCTCAGTAATAAAGAATACTAATTTCCGTGTCTTTCATGTTCATGTCTGGGAAGAGATGCAATTTATAGAAGAAAATTACAAATCACATTATGAACTGCTTAACAATTTTCAGAAAAGGAGAAAACTTCTGGAAAAAAAAATGAAAAAAGAATATAGTGACTAGTATTTTTTCAGAAGTTTAGACATGAAATTTCCTTTATTGAAATGGACACATAAAAATACTTAGAAAAATATCTATGGCATCTCACAGAAAAGGTTTTAAAATGGAATTACCATTTCCATCATGAAAGAGTTTTTTGGGAGGGTCAGAAGATGATGCAAACATTTGCCATTTAGGCTATTTGAAGGAAAGTCTACCCTCCTCGAACTGAGACTGCATCCAAACTCTTATTAACCTAGATACAAGTTCACTTACACATTTGCATCGGAAAGGATGTGATTTAATCACATTATGAAAGTATATTGGTGTGGAATTCTGAGGAAACTAATGCAAACTGGTCTTTCTTATAGCATGACTATATTGCCATCACCAGGCTTTGAAGTGACTGTGCCTGAGTTTTCTTAAGTATGGTTGGGATATGCTCCTTTGAAGCACAAGTTTCACAGCATGGGAAAAAATATTCAAGAGATCAATTATTGCTCCTGACTCACAGTGTGTTCAGGCTGTCTTTATTACTTGTCATTGAGACAATAATTTGATTTGACAGGCAGATTGGATGTTATTAAAATTAAAGGATTTCAGTTGCTTTACTGCACACGTGAGGTGTTGTTACAAAGATCTACTTCTTGAAGAGAACCAAGACGATTGTGTTACTGGTTTGGTCTGCAGGTAAAGGAGTTGGAAAATTGCCCAGTTTTGTAATTGGTTAGTCAATTAATTGTATATAGTTGTCCATGGTGAGTGTTTACTAATAGAATACATCTCTCATGTTATTGAAGTTGATACAGTGCACCTTTTTCAAGGAAAACGGGAATTAATGGTTTAAAGTGAGGGCTCTGTCATGTCACTGGTGTTACTGCTCTTTTTATTATCTAGTATCAACCTTGAACTACCATTTGGATGCCATTTTACTAGGTACTGTATATTCATATATTCAGCAAGAAACCTAAAATTATGAAAGCAGAAGAGGAAAATATTAAAACTCAGGTAGATATAGGAGACTAGAAAAGGCAAATCATGTACAATTGCAGCATGCTTTCAGGTAAAGTTTGTAAAGTGTTTCTGAATGAAGAAAGCAGAAGAAAATCTTATTTGGGGCACACTGGAATTGCTGCTGGAAAAAGATTACTTTGTTATTTTTTCCAATTTGGGTGAAAAAAAGAGGCAAGTAGTGATCTGGTCCTGAGCACATGTAGAATTATCCACTAATGTAACTCCTGTGAGTTTAGGCATCTTTAATAGGGCTTTTTTCAACCTTTTGGTGAATGATCTTTTATTTCTGCCAAGACAAATCGGTGAGGAGCAGCACACTCCACTAAAAGCCATTTTACGCCGGTCCAATTTAAAAATACCTATTTTCAGACATCTAGGAGTGACAGTTTAGAAAATGTCTGACCCTTCAAAGCCCTCCCATAAACATCCACCACCAGTTGGCAAACTATTTATGTATCTTATCTGCGCCTTTGAATTTTTAGAAATATATGAAGTAGTAAGAAGCACACATTACTAGGATTTTGTAATATGCTTTTTCCTATCAAAGAACATATTTCTATTGTGCTCTAATGCTAACAATTAACATGCTTTTTACTTTTTTAAGTAGGAGAGCAAATGTTAGTAAATGTACAGGTAAACCTACCAATTAATTAAGTCTACATGTAATTAAGTAAATGTAAATTGCCATATGCTCAGTGCATTTCATAACCCTGAAGATCATAATTACCATATCCGGCTCATAATGGACTTACTTTCAAAACAGGTGGGATATTCTCTGTCTCTTTGTTTTTTCTTAGTTACAGTTTTTGGACAAATACTAAGTGCAGTTACAAAATATAACTGAGAGCAGAACTGTTTGTTCAAATTCATAAATGCAGACTTAAAAATTCTTAAGTTCCTGTCCTTGCAGGTAAGGGTAAACAAAGAACTGATTTTCAATCCATCACATGCAGCCTACAAACTTGGAGGTGAGGCAATTAAGAAAAAGAAAGTTTCTTCACCTTTTGAATTGCACTCAAATAAAATTTTACAAAAGGAAAGAGGAAACTAATTAATAAATTGGCACTGAAACTTCACTTTCTGGAAGATGCCATTTCTCTTTTATTCCATCAGACAATCCTGCAATGTCTGAAGGGCAAATATATAAAAACATGAATGTGCTTGAAAATACAAAATTTAAAAAGGAGAGTGAAAGGGAATTTTTAAGACTCTAGCCAGCCACAAAAGATGACTCATCAGACTCTGCGTCTCAAAACACTTTCTTCTTTGTCTTTGACATGCCCTTAGTCATTCTATGATTTTCCTCAGTTTCTTCATGGTTATTAAATAACAAAATATTGTAAAATATGGTGTAAGCTATATACGTATATTGATATTATTTTGTAATCCATATTCTGAACTCAAGAGAATAGTCAGTTCTTGCTAGATTGTTATGTTGCTTTACTTATAATGAATTTTGCTCATTATGTTTATGTAACTGATTCATGGCTGTGTTGCCCACCGTTCTTCATGGTTCTGATGGATGGAAGTAAACAATTCACCTAGTCATCCTCATTTTGGCTGAACTTTCTCAACGGCTTCTTTTAGACTGCGTGTATCAGTATTAAGCAGCAAGTTAAGAGTACCGTAGTTAAAGTTTTTCCCATGCGTAGGGACGTATCGTACAGCACTGTGTCAACAGTTACCTTCTCTGAGATGTAAAAATACAGATGCCTAAAGTACTGACAAGTAACAAAGGTGCTTCCAAACTGCATGCCACTAGTGCTACAGAACCCAGTTCAAAACAGTATCAAACCTTTCAGAGACCTGCTCCTGTGAATTGCAATTACTGTGGTTCTCATCAGTCCAATTGATGTTACCAAGCAATGAGCTTTTCTGAAAATCTGATCGAAGAAGAGTTATGTATGGACGTACAGTATGCATATTCCCTTCAGCCTGAGGAAGAACTGTGTTCATTTGAATTAGAAGGAGATAGGAAGGAGACCGAGCTGGTGATCCGGTTGTTCTGTAGTTTAGCTTCTGAAGTGAAATGAAATACAGAATAGCAGTTAAAAGGAATATTTTTAGGGCAATTATTAATAATTTCTTTACTCATTCCAAGTAAAAATATTTTTAAGGCAACTTCTTTATAAAATCTGCTTTGAAAGAAGATGGGTTATCCGTGTGAAAGACTTATACTTTTAGTTCTCAACCTTTACTTTCACCCTTCCTGCTTCTTTTGACCTGCTGTTTCCCCAGTTTTTAGATGACAGTTTCTACTAATGCTGATAATAAAAAAAAACCCAAGCCAACCTGCAAGAAAAACCTGAATATCAACAGGAAGCTTCACAGAGCAATGCAATCAAAAATGGTGTTCCAAATCAAGCCTAGAATCAGACCATCAAAAATTCAAAAACTTTCAGCTATTTGCAATTATGGTGGTAATTGCTATTTTAAAATGTTTATCTTCTTCCAAAGAAACTCCATGGTGTTAGCTGAAATTCTAGGTATTTTAAATCACTGAAAATGTTTTTTGCAGCTGATGAAGACTAAATATTATAGGCAATCAAAACAACATATTATCTACATATTTTAGCTGATTAAAAAAAAAAAGTGGCTTTTGGAACTTCTTTAAAAAATCATTTTACTATGTACTACTAGCTAATTACAGCATACTTCTTCACAGACCAAAATATTAGTGTTATCTCTTTTAAAGCAAGAAATGGTGGATTTTTAAATTCTTTTTAAGGAAATGGCGTCTGACATCTTTGCTATGAAATTTTAGTCCATGTAATCATTCCTTTTCTTTCTGTTGTGAATCAGTGTTTGCAGTGAAATTTTGATTAATTATGTAAACAACACACATAATACATACAATTAAGTTTTCTGTAAAATACTATAATTTAAAGATTGATGTATCAACATTACATAATATAAGGCCATTAAAGAGAAACAAATGGCTGAAAATTTTATAGACAGTGCAAGAAAATGTTATTGAATAATAATGTAAGAATAATTTTGTTTCAAGAGCAATTATTATAAAAGGCAACTAAATTCTGAGGTTTTGCTCAAGACTCTTATACTAAGTTATATTTTGAATATAAGAAACTTCATTTATTTTTATTCTCTGATAGTAATAAACTATGATCTTGTTTCTTTAGTTCAGAGGCTTGTTCAATTCATGATTTTTAGAAGGATGGGTTTCATAAAGAAAGGGAAAATTCTATCTCAGTTTCATTATTGAAGCATTCTAATTAGAATTTTTCTAGTATATCTGTTAGAAGTCAATAATATCCTATGATTTTTAATTGAGTAAAAATTCATAAGCATTCTGCTAGATGTTTTCTTTTAGTATCATTCCAGTAGTTATTAGCTTGATGTCTGAAAAAGAGATATTTGCAAATGGTTTACCATAGGAATCTCTTCTAAAGGTAAAGTTGTGCAATGTGAAATGACCAATACCTGGTAAATTTACAGGATTTGGCTTTGAACAAATATTGTGGAAAAACGTAAGTGAACTCTTTCCTAAGAGTTGTTTTATACCCACTATGTCTGGGTGAAGCAAATGCAAAGGATTGGCAGGGAAATGATGACACAGCACCAATACAACTGCAATAGGATCAATGAAGCTGGCAGAGCCCTGAATGGAATTTTTTGAACTTAGAGGCAAATTTTTAGGGGAAGATCCGGGCATAAAGACCTCATTTACAAAACAGTTAGAATGCATTAAAGTACTCTGAAATTGTGTAAGGTTTCTTGGTTTGGTTTAGTTTGATTTGGTTTGGTTTGGTTGGTTGTGTTTTTTTTCCCTGGACTTGCAACAAGAGTGGAACTAGAAGGTGTCTGGAAGTTTCAGAGAAAGGAAAGTCTTTAAACACCAAAATAACTTTAGCTAACTCTTGGTATGAAATGGAGACTTTGATTAATCTGTTAAAGATCTAATTTTGTACTCACTGATTCATACCATTGAGGCCAAGAACTTCATAAATATTTAGCATCTTTAGTAAGCTTGTGTGACAATTTGAGGCAAAATTAAGCCAATAACCTTAAAAAGAGAGCAAAAAGGGTTCACAGGTTGAAACCACTCAGTGTTGCTTAATCTTCAGTACTAAATTATTAAATCCTTCAAGGAAGAGAAATCTCACACTATCGAAAGAGTATTTTGAGAAATGACTTTTCAACATGAAAGTAAACCTGCTAAGTTTGAAAATGTGATTTAAATCAGGGCATGAATGATGGGGATTTTGTACAAATAAGCTACTTTTGTGAATCTTTTCATAGGGTTGCTTGATATTGTATTTTTATGAGATGCAGGATACAGACAAGTTAGGGAGAAAAAAAAGCTACAGTGGCAGTTTTAGTTTTAAGTGTATGGTACTTTTCTGAGTTCCTAAGCAGCTTACTTTTTTCATAATTAAAATGCATGCTAGAAAAAAAAATTGGGATCACATTTGTAAGATAGCTGCATAATTAAAAACAGACCTCTCATGCATCATTCTGTGCATTAGGAATAAATGTATTTGAGCAGAGGTCTTTGTTTTGTAGCAACTATAAACCTGAAGTTTATTATGAAAGAGATACCGCAGAGGTTTTTCCCTCTTACAAGATGTCTCTAAATCTGATATGACATGATACTGTATGAATGATAAAGCAGTCATGATTTCAGATATAAAAAGCCTGAAAGTAAATCTGTAGTATTGCAACCATACTGAGGAAAAGCACCAGTCATTTTATTCTATAGAATTCCTGAGCCAGCTGATAGATGAATCACTTTTGACAGTAACTCACTTTTTGACCTATGTGGCAGGGAGAATGTCATAGCAGTAGGAGAAGTTCTGTGATAATTGGAAAGTGAAGGGGACTTGGTGGTGCAGCAGGTTAGTGCATTAGCCTTTCCCCTCTGGAGACCTTGGTTCATATTCTGCCTTAGGGTCACTAGTGAAAATTCATGCTTTGGTGTCCTAGTTCTGTTTGTACATATGACAGAAGAGACCCATATTTGGGAAAAAGATGTTGTCTTCCTTTGCTATAAAACGCTGTATTGACAAGGATCTTAGGACCGATGTTCATTGGCAGAGAGCTTAAACAGTCTTTATTCCTGCCATACATGTCTTATCAAGTCCACTTACTCCAAAAGAGCATTCATGCAATGTTTTACTAACAGGGAAAAAAGGAAAACCTTCTCAGTTGATATGCATGAAAATAATGGAAATAATGAAGGAAACTCATCCATAATATAAAAGCTACACTGATAAATTACCCATTTTCACTTGGAATTAGCTCCTGCTAATCTCTCTTGCACTGAAGTTATATTTCTCTTCAGCTGTTTTACTTGAACCTCTTTCTACCCAAGATTTTTAAGTGCCAGAGAATTGCCGTTTCATATGCAGTGGAGTGGAGCAGTGATGACATCCAGTGATTAATTTGTTCAAAAAGTACACATTCCCAAAAGGTATCTTAGGTGCTACTTTCCAGTCCTGTTTAAAAGAAATATATTGCTTGCATTTACAGGTGGTAGTAAGCTGAATGTAGATTGGTTATCAATGATGTACTGCCTTTTATTACATTGTTTTGTTTACTCTTATTGCCATGTAACAAGGGTGGTGCAACTAATTGTGCTTAATGATCCAATGCAAAGAGCCTGAATATTGTCTTATCTACTTCTCCTATATTTATCTTTTCATCTCCTTCAAAATGTACAACTTCCCAGTTACATTAGGGATTTGCTGCAATGTGCGAACCCCTTAACTTTCAGATTCCCACAGAAATGTTGGCTCTGTTTGCAGAGCAACCTGAGAACCTTGGTGACAAAATCACAGAATGTCAGGGGTTGGAAGGGACCTCTGGAGATGATCTAGGAGAATAGGTCACTCAGGAATGTGTCCAGGAGGGTTTGAATGTCTTCAGAGACTCTCCAATCTCTCTGAGCAGACTGTGCCAGTGCTCTGCCACCCTCACAGTGAAAAAGCTTTTCCTTATGTTCACATGGAACCTCCTATGCTCCAGCTTGTCCTCATTGCCCTTGTACTATCATTGGACATCACTGAGAAGAGCCTGGCTCCATCCTCCTGACACAACTTTTATGTCTGTGAATCAGTAGATTTAGATTTCTGTGAGTGTCATCACTGAAAAAAAGTGGAAAATTTTAAGGGGAAACAACGAAAGCAGTCTTTTCAAGCATAAAAAAAGGCATCAGGAAAGTAAGACCCACAGCTTTATACCCTTCTTCTAGCCAATAGGCAATCACAATTATGGCTCCATCTCTAGAGCAGATCACAAGAATTATCAGCCAGCCACAGTATCCAGTGTCTATCCCTTTTTGACAATAATTTTCCTTTAATTTCAGCTAAACATTGAGTAGAGATTAAAACTTACTTTATTTTTTTCCTTCAATAATAATAATAATAATAATAATAATAATAATAATAATAATAATAATAGAGGCGTAAACAGAAAAGCAGCAAAGGATTAAAGGGTAAAGACAGGTCAGAGTAGGCTTGAACACAAAGTAGCAGACAGGAGCAGAACTGTCATTTGACTGATAAATCATTCTCTTACTCAACTGTGCCAGCCAAAGAAGGCCTGAGTAAGCAGCTACAAATGAAGAAGCTTTAACTATTTTTTTTCCCACTCCTCCAACACATACCTAGTAATTTAAATTTATACTTTTAATTGTGCTAGTTTCTAATAGGGTGATAGGAGCCTTGGTTTGAGATTTTCTTTGCATGAAAAAACTTCCTAGAATTGTGAAAACCTTTAAGCATCTTCTATACTACATAAGACTTTAGATCTCCTTAGGTGCACTAGATTTCTTCGAGTAGATTTCTTCACTGGTTAGGTTTTGTTGCTGCTGTTTAGTTTTTTCATCCAACACCACAGAGTTGATCTGAAGCCCTGAATAAGAAGCAGAAGCAAGACGGGATTGAACTGTGACTTTTCTGTACCTTGTGATATTCACATGAGGGAGTAATCTAAGATAGACCTTCTCTTGGTACACATGCATCTTGCCAGATCAGCAAGGTCACTCCCATTCACCCTTCACTTGCACCTCTCACCTCTAATTGCAGACCAATAGCAGGGATGCCTTTAGAATGTTAGTCTCATATCCTCTAAAGGTTGATGATAACCGCTTCACAGCCTGGGAGGAGAAAGAGTTACTAAGGAAGGTCTTTTTGCTTCCCTATTTCTGTGCAAAGGTGAAACTGAACTAGAAATGAGAGTTGAGGCTGAAATAAAAATGGAGAAAGATGAGACCTAGGTTGTGATGAAAGTGCAAATGGAGAATTATGAATTGTAATAGGGTTTTGCAGATAAAACCCTGCCAAACCTGAAATAGTCTTTAATCTCCTTAAGCAAGTTTGTCCAAAACATTACTTTTCATTTTTTATTTTTCTTGTATATCTGAAGTCTTAAACTAAAAACCAACCTTATGAAAACTCTTTTCATAAATACAACTTCTGTATTATATACAACACATTTTCATTATCTGCTCACTTATACTGTGGCCTGTTACAAGTGAGATTCTAAAAGAAGCAAAAGATACCTAGTTCGAAGAAGCTCTGCTGCTGTTTAAGTTGTAGAAAGAAGAGCGTAGTATTCGTATTCTGGAAGCCTACATGAACCTCCTGAAGAGCTTTGTAGAACTGTTAGTTTTGCTAACAGCCCTCTTTTCTCAGAATCCAGATAGTATTTTTATGCATCTAAGGCTGTTATGCTCAACAATGTTTCTCGCTAGGAATTGGTTATGCATCATGAGACAACTGAAATCTGTCTCTACTCATTACTATGTCATTTTAACTGTACAGGATTTAAATATGTATCTCATTGTTAGAGGTTCTTTTAGCTTTTGTTTTTAATTATCAAAAATAAAAGGTAAAGGTAATGCAGCAATTGCAATGAAGTGTTCAGATTTCTAGCTGTCGACGGAAATGCGTGTACTTCTGGATTTGATTTTGAGCTGAGAAAATAATCTGACAACTTATTTTTACACCACTTTAGTGGTGGTGTGGAGGATTTTTTTAAAGTTTCAGTGTTGTTAGGTATGATGCACATAAGCAGGGTGAGAAAGTGATTTCATGCTCTATTTCTCCAGATGAAGTTTTGTGCGTCTCTGACAAATACCGACGTGTAAACCTAAATTGCAAATTTCCAGGTCTAACAATAGTAAATAAAAAAAATCTTCACAGAAGTCATAGATAAACATTTATAGGCCCAAGCTTTTAAAATTAATTGATGTCTTACCATGGCACAGGTTAGCTTTAAAAAAATTAGCCTATCGTGGTTTTAGACTCCTAAAATGATGACTGGTTTCTATGCTTTTTAAATAGGTTGTTTGCTACCACAATTTTTAATTACAGTGAAACAAAACAAAAGCTTTTAAAAAATAATTTGTTTACCATTTTGGGATTTTCTTTGGTCTGTAAATTTCCTTGACTTTGCCTAAAATCAAATAAGCTTACAGTACTTGGCAGGATATAAAAGGATGTAGTTACCTTATCCAAGAATATAAGGAAGCATCAATACCTGTACTTGTGAATTTTAAAAGGTAACTCTTTCTTCTCTACTACTTAACCCAGAATTTTACCACATAGTTATTTTTGGGTTCAATTTTGTATATCAAGGTTCAATATTCAGGCGGATATAGAGTAAGGATTTTGCATATGCCACAATTTCTTATGCCACCCTTATCTCAGGGTTCTGCCTCACAGAGTTGCGTGTTCATCTTGGGGTGATTCTTTTCAACTCTTGCTCTCACCTGTCCTTTTGTTTGTGTCTGTCCAGTCTCTGCTTCAGTTGTGATAAAAGTTCTTATAGAATAGATGCTCAACTATTTCTGTTCGCAAAAAAAATACCCAAAACCAAACCAAAAAACCAAAACCAGTATGGGTTTATCGTAATAGTCAAGGCTTTATTTAAGCCTTGGAAGTTCTCCAGATGTTTCATGAATGCCACTGTCCTTCCTACCTTGGGGCCAGAAAGGATAAGAATGGAAACCTCTCCAGCCAGCCATTAGTCAATTGTAATTCATCCTCCCTCACTGATCATTAATTTTTTTTAGTTGAACTCTTCACTGTGTTGATGCTTTTTCTACATACTATTTAAGACAATGTAGTTTCATTTGAGGTGAAACAAAGAAACAAATGCTTCATATTTTTAATGGGAAAAGAAATCTTTAAAAAATGTTTCATCCAGCTCCACTCAAAGTCATTTTTTTGGCTGTGATTCTTGTTCCTACTGCATAATCTCAAGAAAAATTGTCACCTAATAATATAGTAGAGCATTGTATTAAGCTGGTTGCATGTTATCTGCCCAGATATATAATTTTGAGCTATTTCTGGTGTTTTATATTTACCTTTAAGATGTTTCCTAATGTAGCTCTCTGAAGATAGAATTTGATTCCACTGAAAAAGTGAGTACTGTGTATGATATATTTAACCACAACTTCGGGGTATGAGAAAAAATGGTAGACAATGAGAAAAATGAACAAAGTTATCAATCTGATAATAGCAGTTTAATGTTTAATAATGTATCAGGTAACATTTATCAAAAGGTTTACATAGCTGCCTACATTCCTAACGAGCAGCTCTGGGATAACAGCCATAATCACAGGTTTATGATAAAGTATCTGAGGTTTCAGATGTTCAGTCCAACAAGCAGTAATATCTTAATAGCTTATAAGTAGGTTTACTGAATAGTCATAAATGTAATTATGGCCCTCTGACGTAAACTTGCTTCAGAGGCAAAATTGTTTCAATTAAGAGCAATGCAATACTGCTAGATGAAGTAAATGGCATTGCCTGTTCATTACATAAAGCAACACAGTGCAAATAAGAATATGAAAATTTAGATTGGAACTGATAGTTTTATATTCCCCTCCTCAGGCTCAGTTCTTAGTTGCTGGGAATTTAGAAATGGGTACCTGTGGGTGGGTAAGTAAGGGTGCATGGCTTTGAGTTGTCTTGTTCATCCCACGCTCTTGATAGGCTGTGGCAAAATGTTCCCAGTCATAACTCTACCTGACATTAGGGTTGTAGCTAGATTATGTGACTACAGCCAGGTGCTGTATACCTGACAGATTTCAAGAGGTACAGGAAGAGTGTTAAAGGTGTGTCTCAGTTTTGTGAAGTCCATATCAGGAAAAAAATTGGCTACTCTGCAGGTATTACTAGCTCTGTTTTGCTTCAAACAAAAGTTGAAGCTTCAATCTTTCATGTATTTAGAACTTTTTTAAGGTATGATTCTTTCAAGATGACAACAACTCCTGAAAGGATAAAAGCTTAAGAAAATAGATAACATACTGAAATATGCACACATATTGTACCTCATCTTGCCTAGTTCTCCATGAAATGTCAAAAGAACCTCCTACTGTGATATGTCTGTGAGCTCTGCAAGACTGATTAAATTTCTATATAATATCAATCGCTGCATCCTGTGAACCATAAATTATAAAATTTGTGTTCTATTTTATCACTCCATAAAAAGGCTTAAAACTTTTTTTCTTATCAGATACGAAGAATAAACTGTGACTCTCATTTTATTCGTGGCAATTTTATGCACATACAGAAACAGTGTAAATGTGGGGTATATTCTGTATATATTTGTGTGTGTGGAAGAAATAGATTAAGAAAGTATTTGCTACATTAAAATAAATAATATTATGATTTATTTCTCAATTTTGTAGCATCCCAAAATAAGGGAATAAAATTAGGTGTATAAAGCCTAATATGTAAAGGTCCCCTGAGAGCAGAATAGAGAATATTCGGTCTGTGTGAGGATGCAGTTTCCTCCCTTACATTTTTAACTACTGGAATAGCAAAATATAATCAGGAGATTGGTGTTAGAGAAGATTTGCTTTGTGACAGAAACTAGTGTTAAAAGGGCTTGTGGTCATTTCTCACACCACTTCAGGATGTGTGGTTTCTGTACAGAATCTCAGCTTACACATTTAAATCGTATTCAATGTTTTTGACCTTTTGGCACCACACACCAAGAGGCTAATGTGAGGAATCTGTTCCTCTTGAATTGCTGACTGTAGTTTAAGTCCATTGTTCGGAGAATTTCGGGATTATGAATTTCAAACTAAGATGAGCATAATAGAAATGTCTTTATTCTCATTCTCATCTCTGTCTCACACTCTCTTGCTCTCTCTCACAGGGTTTTGTGCTGTGGCTCATCACCATTGCATCTGAGTGCCTTCCAAATAAAATAAATAACAGTAGCAAAGCCCCTAGTGAACATCATGGGGAACATCAACATTGAGACGCAGGGCTGATAAATCTGCATGCAACACAGTGTGAACGTGCTTAGATTGCTTCCAGACCGGAGCTGGCTTACATCCAGCTTCCTCAGCAAAGTGTACTTGAGTGACTTCAGGCCTGTATTTACTGTATGGACTTGATCCTCCTCTCAAGACAGAGATAGGGTGGAAAGAGGTTAGAGGGGAGACTGTGTTTGTGTTTGTGTGACAACTTTTGGTGGTTTGTGATAGTTGTGCACAAAGTCTATATTCAGATAGCAAGCTTCACAGTGATTTCTTATGTTGTTCCTTAATGGAAATAAGCATAATATTAATAACTTTTCTCAATGAAAAAAATAGCAGTAGAATTAATTTGGTGTGATTTTTCATGTAAAATGATGTACTTTATTTTTCTTTGGGTTTATTTTTATAGTTTCTTCTGTATTCAGTAAGATAGGTACCTATCCTGAGCAATATGCCATTAAATCAAGAGCAAACATGAATTGATTGTAACGGAGTGGCTTTCAAAAATGCAATATTCATTTTGAGAATGGATCATAAATGGAAGCCATTAGTAGAATTTCACAAGATATAATGGGGCTGCGGCAAAATGTATGAATAAAAGTGGTAATGGCAAGAATTTTGAAATTTTAGGAGGCAAATATTGAAGCAACGAACTGTAAAATAAACAGTTTCAAAATTCTTCAAATCTGAGTCACATCAAACCAAGTGCTAGTAAAAAAAATCCCCAACAAAGTAGCAAACCCTCTCCCTTTAATGAAAGCATGGTTAGATTTTATGCATCATAAGGCAGATCTTGTGGCTCATTTTCTGTGTAATCTAGTGGGTGCTGTTTGTCATGAAGGGACTTCATTCAAATCCATTCAGAAATTATCTTTAAGAAACCATTTACACTACTTTAAAAAGTTGGCAAAGAAATGGTTTGCTGAAACATTTGAGCTTCATCAAAAAAAGGTGTAATAGTAGTAGTAACCAGTTTTCTCTAACTGTTGATAAAAACTCTGGAGTTCGGATAACTTCGGAAAGGTTAGTGGTTGCAACTAATTTTGGGGTTTTTTGAGGGAAATCTTCAAGTGTATAAATTATGGTTATGGAATAGAGGTGTTGATGCAGTACTGTGCCTTCATTTTGGCCCTTCTGCTAGTTTTCTGGGGAAATACACTTTGTTCTGAGGTGAAAACACAAGCATGTAGGACCATCAATGATTAAGCAGTTAATCTAAAGATCTCTTATTTCAGTGCATTGTCACTTGTTGCATGTTCTTTGCATATCTTGCCTAATTAATCCAGTCTATTTAAAACTGAAAATGTTCTTGTAAAATGAATAGTCATTTAGTAGCTATTTTCAAATCTTCTGAAAGCCAGAAAACTGGTATTTCATATGGAAAATGCTGGTTTCATTATATATTACCAAGATTTCCTTGAGAGGGATTATGATACAAAGCTCTTCCTGGACAGGGTCAGCCTGGTACGTATACAACAGATGAACAATTAGGAGAAAGTTGTTGATTTCCTAACATTAGAACACTTAGACATTTAAACCTCAGAGCTCAAAGATTACGTAGATTTCCTTTAGAGCTGAATTGAGTTTCATGCTTTCTATTCTTAAAGGATACATTAATTACAAAAATAAGGGAGTATCCACCACTGTTGTGCATGCACTTGATAATTTCATAAACAACATGAGATATGCATATGCATGCAGATAGCAGATGTCCTGGTGTCGAGGCAAATGTGAAGACGGTATATTTTAATCTGTATTATTAAAGGAAGTAATAAATTGTGTTCTTTTCAGTAACCAAAGACAAAATTATCATTAGAAAGGTTTTTAGAAAGCAGAGAGTGATAGGTCTGTTTTGGAGAACGTACCTGACACAGAAAGTAAAAGAGAGATTTCATTGTGATCTTAAAAAAATGTAAAAGGAATTTAATTGGAGTACTGGAAAAAATACCAAAAATTCTATATAAATACATACTAATTTGTCCAAATTTATTGGGAAGCTGAACAATGGTCATTTTCTGAAACCAATGAACTATTCCTGCCTGTTCTGTATGAGCCTTTGTGGAGGATCTTTGATGAGACTATTGAGAAATTCTCTTGTACATCTTTTTGATCATTGACATCACAGGATGGTCCTACATCTGAGGAGGACAATATGAAATCCTCAATTTGTTTCCAAATGTTTATTGTGGTATTTTGAAGGCCATTTAATAGGTATTGTATGTAGGCATGTAGATATTTAATATCCTATGTAAGGATATTTATATCATTATATTAATAATTTATTGTATTCTATTTGGAAAATCAGATTGAAGTGGCTGTTGAGCTAAGGACAGCAGAGTGGGGCACATACACCTGAACCTCATGAGATGATGCTGTTGTTATTACTCAAAGGCAATGTGAGTTTAGGCTGACAGGTGAAAGAATACACAGGCTGAAGAGGGATATTGTGGACACAAGACAGATTGCAATGACTCTGACTGGATTTTGGAGGGAAGCAAGATGTCTTGTACTGGGTAGCAAGATAAGTGGAGACAGATTAATAGCACTTTATCAGAGTTCTTGGCAAAACTGAGCCTATAGAATGTCAGCCAAAAGGGAGAACAGTGATAACATATGGGTAAAATTACTAAAATGTAAACTTTTTTATTCTTTTCCAAGTGTCAAGATCCTTTCTAGATCCCTAATTAATTGATTAAAAGGGCTAGGGATTGGGGGGAGGGGTGTTGTTTGGGGGTTTTGGTTTAGGGTTGGTTTTATTCTGCAGAAAAGTTGTATTTTAAAGCCTTAAGTTTTAGGATTTGGAACAAAACAATTTCAACTAGTAGATGCTCCACACAGTCACATTCTGTCTTTTGAATCCATTGCTTTTCAAAAAAGAATTAGTATGTCAGTATTTTATTTTTTTAAAACCTTCCTTAAAAGAATCAACTTGTTTTAGAAATGTAAATTCAGTAGAAACAATTAAAGCAACATAGGACTTCATCCCTTTTTATTCCACAGCATCACAGATTTAGAACGTAACTGCATTTGAGAATCAAAAGTGAATAAATAAGGAAGTAGAAATCCCAGACATGTAGGAAATCACCCAGAAACATGGGACCCTCTAAGGTATTCCCTAGTTAAAGAAAATAAATGAAGATACCACCTATTTGAATCCTGGGAAGACTGCTTATTCCAGCAGTAAGATAGTCCTTATCACTTTAAATGAAGGAAGAATCACAGGCTTAGGAAGCAATTAATTTTTTGAGTCAAAAAAGGTATGAAGGTCAAATATGCAAAGAAAAAGGCAAGGATTTTATTTGGGAAAAACCTAAAAAATGTTCCTCGCTCTGGATGCAGAATATGGAAGCTATTAGACTTGACCAGGGCAGGGTATACAGAAAGCAACAGCTAAAGCTTTTCAGCTTTGCATTGCCAATGCATTTCATACATTCTTCCTTTTTTAGGTAACAGATTTCCTGCAGAGTACTTCCAATAGTGTCATTAGTTGGGATAGAAGTTTAATAATGTAGATGTTGGCCGACTAGAAACTGGGCTTCAGTAACCGCTGCATATCACACATGCTCTTAGACAGCTGCCAGGCAAAGATAAAGGTTCAAAGTAGTCAGAAATAATTACAAGGATGCAAATACTTGGTGTCTGTCTTAGTTTCTGAAAAAAATACCCTAAAATGTATTTTCAGTTCCTTCTCTGAAAACTGGAGACTTCATGCCAGACCTTTAATCTAAAGACCCTAATGACAATTGAAATTGCAGCTCCTGATCTTGTTCCCAGGTAGCGATGTTGTATTTCAGTAAGTTAAATTATAAGAAAGTAGAATTGAGAAGGAAAAAGGTATAGAAATAAACAGTAGTCTCTACCTTTTTGTAATAAAAATGATTTGTTCTGCCTATATAAAACAATTTAAGAGCTGAAGTTCTATGGAACACCATTACTGAGGTGATAGCATTGCTAATGTGATTTGAGAGGCATTGACGCTAGCCTCATATCATAGGAACTTACGTAAGAATTCATTTCTGAGCAAGCTTACTCCATAAATAGGCAAGACTGACAAAAAGCGAGGAAGGAAATAAACAGGAAAAGGTCGAATGACTCGCAGGATGAGCGCGGTAAATTTGCCCATCTCCCACATCCCATCTGCACCTGTACCTATTAAACCAATAGCGGATGACAGTTCCTAAATAGGTCACAGAGGCATTCATATTGAGAGTGTGAGGTGATAATAGGTGAGATAATTACAAGGTGCAAGTGTTTACCTCAGCTATCTACCTGCTAACTACCTATAATTAAGCAGCAGCTCTAGTGCTCTATGACGGGTAAGTTAATGTAAATACTTTCAGCTAGTCGTTAGCAGCCTTTGCTCTGCAGAAATTGAGCTGTTGCTGACTCAGAGGGTTTCCTGAAGACTGTAGAGACAAAAGGAGGTCATGATTTTCTAGAAACTATGAGAAATACTACATTAAGCCGCACCTTCTCTCAAATATTCTATTCGTCTTCTGATTTTACTTCACAAAGCTTGACATTTGTGGTTTGCTTTTGCAGATCATAGGGTCTGTTCATACATTTACTCTGCCCATAATTAGGTGAGTGAAGATCGCAAACACAGCAAGAATTTCAGCTTTCCCCTCTGTGGCTGAAATTCGATTAATGGTAGCGTTCTCCTGTGTGGTAGCTCGGGTATCCACTCTAAGGTGGTTCAACAGCTCTGGTTTTAATTTTTTTGCTTTGGTTCTGTCCCTCCTGTTACTTGTGGGAGTCTATGGCAGCCAGTTTCAGGGGAATGCTGGGAATAAGTCTCATGTTCTTGTTCTTTATAAAGCATTTATCCTCCCGTGAATACCCAGCCTCTTGTATTCAATTTGTCTAGACCAGTTATTCAGGGAAAGCTCGGACATGTAGTTAGTAAAGTGTTGTTAGTTGGAAAGCTTTTAGTTTTGTATCAGTATATGTCTTCCCCATGGTCCCCTTCCTGGTTCCCTTTATTTTAAGTTTTTCTAGAAGATGCCAGCTTGACTCATTGTCTATAATTTCGTAAGATCTCCTGATGTGGAATACAGGTGAATGCTGTCTCTTCTGATGTGTTGGTATATATCCTCAAGGGAGCAAAAGAGAGACTGCAGTTTAGTTGAGGCTCTGTAACAGTTGGCTCTCTTGTTCTCTGTAGGGAACTCTAGAATGGAAAAGGCAGCCAGTCATGCATGCAGCCAGTCATGCATGCTGTAATTTACATCTGATTGATGAAGGGGTTAGATTCACAGGAACAATTTGCACTGGGACTCCTGTGGGCCTAAAACCGAAATATTTTGCTACTGCTATCCAGCATTAATTTTTGTCTTGATCAGTCTCATATCTTCCCACGTCAAGTTCATTCTCAGATTTAACCCCTGAAGTTATACATTTAACTGATGCTTGGTAGTCCTTGTTTCCTCTGTTAAATAATCAAGTAAACTAAGTTGTATTTGAAAAACACTGCCTTTCTGATAATCAGATAAATAAAAGTATTTTCTGTGCTTGAAATGCCAATTAAACCTTTATTGTTTGAATAACCAAATACTTGCACATTAGTTCACTAAAAGCCAGCATCAGATAAAAGCTTTAGCACATCTCAAAAAGAACAATAGATTTCTATTTATTAATCAATTGGTCCAATAATGTATCATCAGTAAGTTCTCAAATTAACATATATACTGAATGAAATACTATAAAATCTTACTATATTTTAAAATGTGCTTGTTGCATAGTTTATATAATTATCATAGAGAACATACATCTCTTGTTGACGGGGGAAACCCCTGCAACCACTAGCAGGCAGGGTTGGTTCTAACCTACCATGTGCTATGCTTTAGCTACACATCTATGAGATTCTTGGTTAAATGATTGATGATAGTCAAGGTAGTTTGGCTGTTTCATTTTGTTTGCTTGTTTTACATGAACTTCATTATTTTTGAAGCATCAGGCCACAGTGAGGGGGATACAACGATGGACTTTTCTATGCAATCTAAGAATAATATAATCATAAATTATTTTTTTCATTTCAATGTGCCTTCAAAATGAAACACCAGAAAATTCTCATTCCTTATGTATATTTCCAGACTAGCTAAACATGTAAATATATAAATTTGCTGTAAAACTTATTAATGGGCATTTGTTTACATATTTTTATCTCAATTATCTAAGCCCATAGGACCCATTCAATCAATTTTTCACTAAGTAGTTTTCAAAATATAATTACTCTTATGGGTAGGTCTATGAACAGCAGTGTCATTTACACTATAGTTCACTAATTGCACTTCTAAGCCATTATAATGAATTATACTTGTACATTCTTCAAGATCAGTTAATGCTAATCACTTCTATCACATATATCACTTAGAAGACATCCATCTATAACAGCCTTTTCATTTATAGCTTCATTCCCTTTTAATTTTCTTGCATTGAAAGATATGGCCATAAATGTATAGTATGAACTCATATAACCAGTTAGCCTTGTAAACTTAGTAATAAAAGTTGAGTTTTAACATTTAGAAGATGCGTTTTTCTATTTTTTGAACAAATTTAAGATGCAAACATTTAGGTTTGTGATTATTAGATGCATAGTTCTTGAACCGTAGTTCAGTAATTAATGGCTATAGGAACAAAAATAAACAGTTCTAGTATGAAACTTAATACATTTATGAATGGAATAGTTAGGACAGTTTACTATTTGATGTAGAGTGACCAGATTTGTTGACCCAAATGCTTTTCTAGCCCTTTGTTTTTGTGCTTTAACAAGAAAGAGCAGTGTGTACTGCAAAGTAAGGACCTGAGTGCTTTTGTCTAACTAACCTATAGACTGAATGCCTAGATGTGGGCAGTAAAAAGATTCCTTTGCAGGATGAGAAGTGCTGAAATAACAATCTCATACTTGCATGAAATCCTTCTGATTATTTTGACAAGAATGTGTAAATTCTTAAAATATGGGAAACTCTGCTGGGCATTTGGGTATGAGAAGCCCAGTGATCCCAAGCAAGAAGAAAGAGCTGCCACCTCTTCGCTCCTTGTTACCATAACAGAATATTAAGGCAGTGTTTCACTAGCAGCTTTCTAGAATTTCTAAGAAATCATGGCAACACACAGATCTTGAAAACAAAACATGAATGAAAAAATGAATTGTTGTATGCATGCTGTATCTAGTATAAACAATAAGCACTAACTGATGTTATGAGCATAGATGTTATAGTTGGAATCCTCATAAAATTTCTGTGACCTAAGCTACTGGTGTCTTTACTCACATTTGAGTTTCTAAGGGGTAATAGTGAAAAGAGACTGGTAATGTATGAAAATATCACAAATATGAAACAAGCGGTCTCTTTGTTAGGGTTCCAAGCTGAAGGAAAACTAAAACTATAAAATCAGTTTTTCGACTCCAGAGTTGCAGCTTGCTATAAAATAAAAGTTAATGATGAAAAAGAAGGCCTGTGGTTTAAAAAGCATACGTTGAGAGGGTGTGAGAATTTCTGTGTGGAAAAGTTACAATGTACAGAACACAAAGGAATTTTATAATGTTGAGTGGTATAACTTCCTTGAGAGGGATCACACACATCAGTAACTGAACCAGCTTACTTTACCTACAAAGAGTAAAGAGGCAGAAGTGTTTTAAGATCTCTTTTTTTTTCTGTGGACTTAATACATCTGGTGGGAGGTGCCCGCTAGACATCCCAAAGACAATTTTTTTCCTGGTCTAATTCCACTGACCAGTTCACTCAATCAATTTTATCAATTAGTTGTTGACACACATTCAGTAAATCTGAGCATCTTAATGTAGGATTTTCAGAGTTGTCTATTCAGTAAAGCCAGGGGATTGTCATGCTGGCTGACTCCTAGACCACATTCTTTCCAGCTCATCTAGAAGAGCAGAATAGAATAATTAGTAAGAAAATCAGATAGCTGGTGAATTTCCTAGCCATAAATAGAAGGTAACGTGATAAAGAGAAGGAAAATGAGAAAGCTAGTTTGCCTAATAAGGGAGGAAGAGGCTATGTAAATAAACCATGAACTGCACCTAGGAGTTGAGGTAAAGAAGTTGTGCAGCAGATTAATCGCTGGTTGAGAGAGGTACTGCAAATCCCCTCAGAAACGAGGAAGAGACACACAAAACTGGAGTCTACTTGCCAATGAGAATAAGGTGCCCTGGGAAAACTCCCAAAGAACAGCTTTTCCATGAACTATCTTCTAGCTGCCAAACTGTGAAATGTGAATCTTAAATTATAAATCAATTTTATGGGAGCAAGGAAAAATCCACCATTGTTCTTTATGTCAGGAGAGATCTATATAACATCAAATTCTTAGAATTTATACTAAGGTTTTGTCCTTGTGCATCTCTTATGATTTTGGGGTTTTTTTAGTAATTAGATATCCAGATTTATTTATATTTCCTCAATACTAGCATCTTGGAACAAGTCTTCTGATGAAAACATGTCAGCCAAACAATTCCAGTGGCTTGTGGCTTATTTAATTTATTTTTATTATTTGTGAAATCTTATTTCAGATGTGAGTTTAAACTCTTTGGAACAAGTGGGAGAACATTCTGTCACATATACACTGTGTTTCCATTAATTTCTCTACCCCAGAATTTGCAGTATTATCAGGATAAGGCAAGATACAGATAGGGAACATATTTGGGGTGCTTTGACATCAGAATCCAGTCCGTGATACCAAAATGAAATAAAAGTTTTTACTGTTCTAAAGCTAGGTCATTGACTAAGTAGCTGAAAATAAGGGATAAGTTAAAGGAGATTAGAGAGTGCTCTAGCTACAGATGGAAATATCCACAGAGTCTCTTTTCTGCTCTGCAGCCCTGCACTATTTGGCACAGATCCATGGCTGTGGAAGGTCCACTCCTATCACAGAATCACAGAATTGTAGGGGTTGGAAGGGACCTCAAGAAATCATTGGGTCCAACCCCCTGCCAAAGCAGGTTCCTTAGGACAGATTGCACAGGCATGCATCCAGACGGGTCTTAAATATCTATGCCCATTCTGCATCCTTTTCTGACTGTTATCCACTGATAGTTTAAACATAGGTTCTGGAGGACCTACAGTCATGAATGAAATAGCTTAAGTGTTTCGGCTAGACCTCAGACTATACTTTTAGGTGCACTATGTGAGGGCAGACAATTTTATTCTGAGGAGCAGCCCTAAGGCCAACTTTACCAAATAGTCATTAAGTCAGAGTTGCAGTACCGTAGCTTTTATTTTCTCTGTAGTTCATAGGTCTAGTTAACATGGAATAATCATACAAATAGTTGAAGTACTTCATATTGAAGCTATATCAAGACTAGTATGTTGTCTAAAATGCTGATGGGTAGTGGATACTTAAGGAGAACAACAGGAACATAGCCGATTGCTCTGACCCTACCGTCTCCAGCAAACAGTGCTTTTGGGCTTGCATGAATGAGAGGTTGCAGTCGGACTGCTGTGTTTAATAACTGCCAGTGTACCTTTTCTCCATTAAAGAGTCTGCTCCTTCTCAGAAGCCATTTGCACTTTCTGCCTCTAGAGATTCAAAAAGAAAACCTGCAGCTCCACAGCATATTCTGCACTGTAAAAAGCAGTACATTTTTTTTTCTCCAAATCTCCTGTTTGATGATGTCATTGAGTGTTTATGGTTTTATAAGACATAACGATTTATTCCAACCTTCTAATTTTCTCTGTTTATGACTTTGGATTTCTATTATATTGCCTCTCAGTCATGCCCTCTATGTTGGGTCCAAGTCTGCTAAGCTTTTCTCATGTGAAAGTGCTACCATGCTTCTGACCGTTCTTGCCTTGTTCTACTTTGCTATTGCTCTTATTTTTCTAAAAGAAAAAAAGGCAGGTCAGAGTTACATGCTGCATTGATGAAGTAGATGTATTTCTTGAATAGTGCACAGTGATGTTTTCTGGGTTACTGTAAAATTCTGCCTTTTATTTTTCTGCCTTCTTTATTACCACTGCTGATCAGTTCATGGAATTGACTGGGTACTGAGGATAAAAAGAAACTTTGCAGGAAAAAGCCTGGGCGTCCTGGTGGTCAAATTGAATACGAGTCAGCATCGTGCCTTATAGCCATGAAGGTGAACACCATAGTCAAAAGGTGGTGCTACTGGAGTATTATGCCCAGTTTTATGCTCCACTAAAGGACATAGAGGTGTGAAGGCCCAAGGAGAACCTTACCACTGAAACGTTACAGAGTAGACACAGCCAGACTCTTCTCAGAGGTGCACTGTGAGAAGATGAGCTGTTAAAAGGGAAATTGCAGTTAGACAGTGAAAGGTTGGTTTGGTTTGGTTTGGTTTTCTTTTCCATCAAAGGTGAGCAGCTGCTGGAATAGGTTGCAGAGAAGTTTTATAACTGTCATTCTTGGAGATATTAAAAATTCAGCCAGACAAGACTCTGATCAACCTGATCTGACTTCAGAATGGTGCTGCTTTAAGTGGGAACAGGTGACTTTCCATCTAAATTATTTTGTAATTCTGTACTTTTTCTGTTACTATTTGTAGTAAGTGGAAAATGCGGTATATGGTATAATGTTGGGTCATCCCATTGCTTTGTCACTTCAATAATTGCCTCATTTTTTAGATTAGGTTTTTTTAAGATTAGATAGCCTCTCTTCATTTGTGATATTGTTTATGGTCTTTTAATCAATAACAAATTTGTAAAAGTACCTTCTATTTTATCCCCCATTTTTTCCTGTTTGCTTTTTAAATCCTTCAGTGAGGAATATATATCCAGGAGATCACCCATATCATGTGTCTCAAAAGCCTTTAACCTAGATTTGTGAAGCATCGATTCTCTTTACAAAAGCTCTGCTTTCTGGTGCTTCATGTGTTTACTAACATATTCATTATTTTAATCTGTAGCTGTTTGCCTGATAAAGAAGTCAGACTTTCTAGTCTTTAGTTCCCAGATCACCTCTGGAGACATTTTAATGAATTGCTATTATATATGCCATCTCCCTTTTCCTTGCACGAAAGCAGTTTAAAATGGCCATTTACATACCACAGTTAATAGACCAGCAATTTTATGTGTGAATTCCTTTAAAACTATAGGTGGATACTTCTGACTCGTGGTGATTTTTTACTACCCAACTAATCAATTTGTTCAAAACACCGCTTACATTATTTAAATTTGCAGTAATTTTTAGACTCTTCCCTGGCAAAGAATATCTCTGACAGAGGAGTGTTATGCTGACTTCTCTAGTGAACATGAGATTTTGGATTCATGGGGTGAATGCTGATCCTGCTGAAGTCAATCTGAGTTTTAATTTTAGGAATTCAGAATTCACCCTTGGAGTATAACCTCTGACAAATGCTGTGTGCTTTGAATCCTCAATCGTTTATATTCAAGCTAGCCATATCTGAATACAAGTGCAACAAAATGGGAGGGAAATTAATTTAAGTTCCAAATACATTGTTCAAGATGTGTGAGTAAAGCCTAAGATCTACAAAAAGCACCCTTAGAAGCCATAAATCTATGTTACATGTGTGTCCCCAATGTAAACTCTCAGTGTGGAGAGTGGAAGTTACTTCAGAGAGCAATGAGGACTGAGATGTTTCTCACATATTCTATTCCTTAAGACCATTAACACAGTTCTAAAACAAAGCTAGTATATTCAGCGACTGAAGTGTTTAACAAAAAATAAAAATATAAGCAGAATCTAAAGTAAGCCTAAATTTTGCATCGTGTCCTTTCTGCACAGTTATTATCAAGTCACAAGCTGTGTAAAATATGGAAACAAGTTAGTAATGTACCAGCAAATAGCCTACAAAATAAAATGAGTAATTATAGGATGTACTTCAAAATAGAAAATAAGGTTATTTTAAAGTAATACTTGACACTGAATGTTTGTAAGACCATGCAAAATAGAAGGAGATTAGTCAAGAGGAATTCTAGTAAATCAGTTTATTGTATAAGACAAGGGAAAGAAGTTGGTTGGAAATGAGGAAGAAACATTCATCTGTGCAAGAATCCCACTGCAAGTGGATGAAACAAGGGAATCAGGAGATCTGTATAACCTGTGCACTGTTCAGCATGTATAGAAATAAAGGAGCATTAATTTGAGCATCTAGGAGAAATGGTAGGGTTTGTATTTGGTTTCATCTTGTCTTTCTCAATCCAGTACTTTACCATCTCCTTCCCAAACTGCATAGCATTAGCACTTCTGTATTCTAATCTCTCCCTTGCTGCTTAAAATTATCACTCCTTTATTTCAAATATGGCTTCTTATCCACTGCTCCACTAATTGGCTTTATTACCCTCGACCCCTTCTTGCCTCCACTGCAGGCAGCTTGACATTTTTTCATCAACTAATCCCCACTTCTCACACCCCTCCCTTGTCTAACCTCCCCCCCCCCCCGCCCCCATTTGCTTCCCTTTCCTCTTTTGGTGTATTCAGAGCTGCAGAGAGCTTTTCAGCAGATATTCAAACCCCTGGAGAAATTCAAAGAGATCGAAACACAGTGCAAGAGCTAGGGGTGTTTTCTTCTGGCTGCCAAAAGCATAAGGTAACATTCAGAATGAGGTCACTGTACCGTGATCTCATTTTGAATTGGATTTGCTTATGGGGCATAGGAAGCTTGGTAGGGAGAGCATATTGTTTTGTGGGTTGGTATTACATCAACAGACTGGGGAAAAAACGTAGGCATTTACTTTCATTTCCTAATTTATAAATTTGCCTGTCAAGCATTTCAGAAAATGGCACAAGGAGATAATAGAAGAGTGGCCCAGGCTAGATGTGGACTGGGCTTGCAGCAGCCCAGCGTAGCACGTATGTACAGTTACTAAAACAAAATTAAATATTTGAGAAGAGTATTTTGCAGGATAGCTGCAGATGCTTGAAAAGAATACCAATGATTTTGGTGCTGTGGGAAGCAAGATAGAATTGGCAGGAGAAAGCATGTCATGAGTCAATACTTCAGAAACTTCCTTGCATAGGGTGCTGCCAGCAAGCAGTTTAGGGAGAATGCAGCATTCTGGTATTCACCCTGATTTCTCTCGACACTTCTTAACAAATAAATGTATATTCTTCCCAATGAAAAAGACATAAATAGACATTTCATGCCCTACAGAACCTACACAATGTAAAGAGCAGGGGAACAAGATGCACTGGAAGGCTGTACCTGGTATCAATCAAAACTTTCCCCTTTGAAAACATCATCATTAATCCTCCGCTGTTAGTAGTAGTTTGACTAGGGGAACTGGGAGGACATTGCAGCGACCTGAAGGAGAAGTTAAACAGCTGGTGTATTAACTTTGAAACTGGTATCGAAACACAGAGCAGACTGTGAAATGAAACGTGTGTAGGAGCAACAGAAGAAATAGCAGTGTGAAGAACTTTGCTGGTAACCTGACTAACTTGTGAGTGGGAAGAATTAAAAATCTGAGAGAGGGAGAAAGAAATCCAAGTGTAGAGAGAGAAAACACTCTGCTGAGCTTTAGAGAAAGAGCAATATTGCAATGTACCTTTTGGAGTGGCTGAGTTATCTTCAGCAAGTGCAGAAGTAAACCTTGGCTGAGGCAGGGGGCCTGAACATAAAAGTATTTGTTCTTGTGATTAAATGTCACAGTCATAAACACAGAGGGAGCAGCAGAGGTAGGGTTCACTTTGTGGGCATTTTGCAAGACCACTTTTGCAAATCTTTTACTGCTATTTTTGGAACGAACATACAGTCTCTCTCAACTACATGGGTTGTAAGCACACCAAGTGTTTGAATGAGTATTTCAGCAACTTAAAATAAAGCTAATAATTTTAATTTTTTTTTTAATTTTGCTTGAATTAGTTCCTTAAGTATGCATTTTAAAGGACACCTTTCTGTGTCGTACATTATCTTTCAATCTCAAAAAAGGTTTTCATTTGTGATTTTGAGCTAGGGCCATTGCTGCAAAGAAAACTGCTCAGTATAGCAATGCAGGCTGGAAAAGAAGATCCAGCAAAACTCCTTTCTGCCTGAAATCAATAATAAAATAAGTTCATTTCATACAAACACACATCCAAAGCTTTCATGACAGTCTAAAAAAATGTAAAAATGCCTGCAGAGGATATGAGTTTATTGAATTTTCTTACTTTACTGTTTCATAGACTCCATCCTAACCAGATGGTATAATCTGATTGTATCAACCTAGAAGTATATAGGATTTTATTTTAATGTTAAAAAGGTCAGTAGCTTTGGAACTTAAATTCTTTCTGTCTTCTATACTACACTAGAGTCTCAGCAGTGAAGTATTACCAGATAACGTTAATAAAAAGAAGTTGAATTTTATAAACTAAAATTTACTTATTCATTTCCTATATATACAGTTAAATTCTTTAGATGAATACTTCCTAAGTATATGGTAAAGCAATATATGCTTTATTGAATGATGAGTGAAATTTATATTAATGTAGTTGATATAGATATAAGATTTCTTCCAAAGGGTTTTTGCTGTATAACTGTTATTGAATATTACATCTTTTTATCACCTCAGATGATACTCCAACATTTTAGTGCTTTATTCCAGCACTGAAAATATTTTACTCTTCCCAAAGACATGTTCTGCTAACTTCTGCATCGAACTACTTTTGGTTTGGAACTCGAAGTCGATTTTAAAATTTGGTGACAGATACACCATTTGCTGAGCCATGCCAGGGTTTTCAGTAGTTCTGCAACATGGCTTCCTTTTGAAAGATTTTTTTAGACTTTCATGAACCTTAAAATCTAGATCACATTAGACATAAAGGCTTAGGCATTTTCAGCACCACAGAAGAAGTTTGCAATCATTTTCTATAATACAAACGGGCTTATTTAGCACTCCTGTTATGGAAAAGATTCTACAATAATAATGCTACTATTATAATACCATTTCCGTAATAATAGCACTTCTGTTATAAAACACCATTATTATAGAAATGCTATTATAAGACAAGCTCTGTTATTTAGAATTGCTTCTGCAATAAAAGTGCTAAAAAAGTCTGCTTGTATTACAGAAAATTATTGCAAATTTTTCTTGCCTGGCAGTGAAATTTTTCATTCTGAATCTTGTCTGTCGCTGTTGGAAAGTCATTCTCATACGTACTCTGAAGCCTCTGTGAGTTCCTCAATATTGTGTATTTAAAATAGGGAATTACTGAATAGGCAAATGAAAAAAAAGGCCAGCCTTCATTTATCTGATTCCCCATGTTCCTAATTTGTCGCTCACTTTTTGTTGTAGACCACAGCTGTTGTTTGGAAGGTGCACGCAGGCCTGTAGTGTAGTTCTTACCATTGTGCGTAAGGCAGGGGATGGGGAAAGAAATAAAAAAGATAGGGAAAAAGGGAACAAGCTCTGAATCAATTTTGCTATTTAACGGAAGGAAAAGGAGCTACTGGGTTTCAGTGCTCTTTTTTACTCCTCGAAGTTGATAAAGGCTTTGTTTTTGCACTGCTAAATACATTATTTAGTCCATAGAGTTGATTAGTGCCTTTGGGTACCATATTTTCTTGAAAATAGCATGCACTTTTGTGCTTATTTGTATCTCCTAATGCTTAAGTGCTTGTATTATCTTTTGTGTGTTATTTTTCAGTTGATACTTACCAGTACTCATATTGGGTAACATCTGCTGTTTTGGTTCTTCATTGCAATAGCTCCCTTAAGACTTTTTGTATCAAACGTCATTTTATTGTTAGCAGTTACAGTACCACAAAGACAACCTGACAGTAGCAGTGGAGTGGTACTGAATCTGTGTCTTTGGCATAGCCAAGAAAAAGGCTCTCATCAATTAGTAATTTGCTCAAAAACTAGATTTTGTGTGATAAGTTATATATGCTTCATTAAAAAAAAGTGTAAGAAGTTAATTTTTTTTAAAATGTTTGCAATGAAAATGTCAAAAGTGTCAAGAGTAAAACCACTTTTGATATTTAAGAATAAATCACCTTTATTTTCTGTTTCAAAGATTCTTTATTTGAAATGGATTTTAAACAAAAGAGAGAAATAATCTCAGAGCAAAATCTTGGGTTTTGTCTTAAAGTTTGAATATTTCAGGTTTTCTGTTGGGCTGGAAAAAGAAAATAGATTTGTCAAAACAGAATTAGATTTCCCATTATCGTTTGTTTATCCATCAATTCTAAATGGAAAAAAAAGTCCTTTTTTCTCACTACACATAATGAAGCCTTTAACGTGATAGCTACATCCCCGTGTTTCTCAAGTGTACAAACAGAAGTGTTTTTTTGCTCTCATCCTTTGTTCATTTTCTAAGTTATTTTGCCAAAAAGTTTAGGCACTTCCATGCTGAAGGGTCCACTCCTTCAGACACCTAAGCCCTAATGTCATTCAGAGTGGTTTCCTTTCAGCACAGCTTAATTGCAGAAGTGCCTAAATCCAACTGATCAGTGTTTGTGCCTTCAAAAGGCTTAACTACTTCTTCTGATAACTTTAGCAGTTCAAATGCACAAGTTTGCCTGATCTCCTATTTTCCCATGAGTACATTTTCCACATACTCCAGTGTTTAAGCAACAAGGTAGCTAGTTATTTCTGATCTAAACATCACGAAAATTCAGTACGAAACTTGAAAGTTTTCTGCTGAGTTAGACCTAGGCTTTTTGCCCTTTTCTGCTGACAGGTTTCAAATGGAAACACTGCTTCACAGGAGGGTGTCCTGCTTAACAGGCTCCTTGGTAGGTTGGGTGATGTCATGCTCCACCTTCACACAGCATTTTAAGGTTGATCACAACGATATACTAACATGAATGTGGGGCTTCTGAACTGAAGTTGTCTATCACCTGTCCCATTTGGTCTCTTCCTTAAACCAGAAGGTTAAAATAAATATTTCACCAGGCCACCTGTCTTTATGGCTTCTGACACCTTAGTTTGGTTTCCAGGTAGGTGGTTTGAAGTTAAAAGAAATGCAGAGCAATAAAAAGAACCCCAAACAAGTATTCTTCTTTTGAAAAAGAAAATTACAGAATACGTTTCATCTACCTCTTTTGTGTTAAAGAGAAACTAGGCTTTTACATAGGAAAACCAGGAAGATAAGATGATACTGTTTTAAAAAGAAGCCAGAAGTCACTTGATGCCAATGGTCACAGAATCTTGAGAGAGGAGCAGCTGTCCAGATATCAGCCTAACCCACTGTTTTAATATAATTTTTACTGAGATTCTGTAGTTCAATATCTAGCTTAAAATCCAGACAATTATGAACCTAGCCCTGGAACAGGTAGATGCTCAACAGAGTCAAATCAGGCAAGCCAGGAAGAGAACAAGCAGGTAGCTGCCCTGACAAACACAAGACTGGGCAATTTCATTAATGAATCTGCCTATTCACTGTATCATCCCTGTCATTCTGTTTGTTCTGTGGGGGCACCGATAAGTAACAGCAGCCTCTTATCCAGTGGTCTGCACAAGACGAGTTATATAGTCACTTGCCATGGTCAGGGTACAGCTGTATTTCTTTGGCTCTTCAAGAAACAGCGAAGGAGTGACTGCTGACTTGCTTACATTTTCCACAAGAAGGTAGATTTTGCCTAGGGATGCTTAACTTTTATGGAACCATAATAATTTTTGTTTTGTTGTTGAGATGACAGAAACTGAACGGAATAGGCAGAGTTAACGAGGCTGAAATTAAATATGTTCATGTTCTTTGGATCCAGATTGCTTTACAATAGCCTTTTAAAGATCATCAGGTTGGTAAACATACTTCACTGCAAATTGTTTCAAGTCCTCCCTGGTAAACTGTGGCCCAATGTTAAACACTGTGTCAAATATTCTATGTGTAGCAAAAATACATTTGCATAATCGCCTGCTTAACTGCAGTACAATCTAGTAATGGTATCTCAGGAAAAAAGATAGTCTAGGATTAATATATATATATATCTTTATAGTCAGTTTAAGTAAATCATGGACTACTTTGCTGCAGGGGACCATTTATTCTGTCCCACCATACAGGTCTTTTTGGACTGACAGGGCTCATATTTTTGCATGTGTGGCAAAGCCGAGATAAATTCTCCAGTGGCACTCTTCAGGACCAATAGCAAGGATCTATAGCCTATCTTGAATTTTTCAGTCCTTCATTTTATCTTTCAGTTATCCTTTTAAGATACTTTTTTGTTAACATTGTCAACTCACCATTGTGATAATTTTAAGTCCCTTGTCCGAAGTCAGGCCTTGATTTTGTTTTAAGGGCTTGAAATGTGCTGTTCCAGACAGTCTGTGCTACTAATGATTGTATTTTCATCCTAAACGTTTGCAACCTACACTTTTTCTTTAATGGGACTATATTTAAAAATTGGTTTGATAGTAACTCTAGGTTTGGATTTTATTCCAAGTAAGTTTTATCAAATGCTCTAGAAAATTTTCATGCAGTCACCAAGTTTCTCTGTTTATAATCCATTTGCAAATCCTTAATTTGTAATGAAAACATAATTGCCATACTTTCAGGGTGGAGCTTGCTTATTTGATTTTGGGTCTGTGCTATACTATGTACAGTTGATACTGTTCTTGTATAAATAAAGACATTAATCTTTTTGTATCATGAGATAAACACAAAACCAATATCTCTACATTGGACTCAGTTTTTGTCAGTGGCCAGACTGAGTAAAGCACTGATTTACAGTTTTGACCATATTACTTTATGAGAAATTTGCTGGTTCACTCCTTTGAACCATTTGTCACTAACTTATTTTTACACCTGATACTGTATTTCCTCAGGTCCACACCTCTGCAAGGTATTGAGTTTAAGATTTTGGTCCAAGAAAATGGTCTTCTCTTGAAATAAATGAGTAAAGGCAGTGAATCCTGCTGATCTTGTTCCTTCCTCTTAAGCAGAACCTATTTAGGAACGTTAAATGTAGACCTGTTGGGTTTTCAGCTGCTATCTGTTCTTCAGAGCTGCTCAATACCCAAGAATTCTCCAAACTTTCCTATGTTTATCTTGACTCTGTGTCCCTTCAGTAGTGTGTTCTTGATGAAGACAAGGCTTTGCATCTCCAAGTTATTGCTGCAAATATTTCCTTTGCAGTTGGCAGTCTGGTTTCACCTTTATTTTGCATATATTTTTAATTGCATTTTGTTACCTCTTTCTTTTCTTTTAATGTTAGTAACACTGTATTTGACATCCCACTGACTCAGTGCTCTAATGCTCAACTTAAAGTTAATACATGTTAATACATTTAATTTCAGGTTCACTGTTTTATCTTCTTGTGCAATGATGGGCAATATTGCCACAAAAAATTCATCCAAGGAAGTCATGCTGCAGTTAGCTTCTCTGCCTGTGGTGTGCATATTTGACTGGTGCCTGCAAACTTTCATGCACTGTTGTGAACCACTGCACGTCTTTAATCTTTGTTTCATCTGACAGATATTGTGCCATTTTTCGTAGTCTGTGCAAGTCTTCAGTCTCTTCCAAAGTGGCTTTGATTTTCTGCTGTTATGTCTAGGGTATCTTTTCTGTAGTCTGGACTTTCAGTCTCATTTATACTTCAAGCTATTATCCATTTCCGTAAGCACTATTCTTGAGAGAGTGATTCCTTCTGACTGGCCCATTCTGCTTATGAAATTGGGTTAGTTTTGGTGTCCCAGTTGTATCTGTTGTATCCTAGTAAACTACATAGGGTTGGGGCATGGACCTGAAAGCTGCCCTCTACTGCTAAAAGGTGAGCATGGTCTCTGTAGAATAGTGAGTAGCTTGAGCGGGGGTCTGTTCTCAATAGGCAGGCTGCATGTGGCCAGTCTGGGTTTGGAGATAAGGTAGAGAAGCTGTACAGACACAAGTCACTCTCTGCCAGTCAACCATATGGCCAGAAATAAATCCCTGGTCCAATGTAATTCCTGGTCTAAAACTAGCCTTCCAAGTCCTCTGTTGTCCTTTCTTTTCCTTGCTAGATTTTAAAACAGTCTGGTCTTTATCAGGACTGGGTTATTTAAGAATAACAACAATTGGATAAAGTGCAAATTATTTACACTTCCTTTAGGTATCTTCAGATTTAAGATATTTCCTATAGAAGACAGGACAGTGCTCACATTTTTGCAATGTAGTTTCACAGTTGATATCTCTTATCTGAGCTAGCTGAATATTATTGAGCACATGAAATGCATTAAAATCTGCTGTTGTCAGTAATTGGGTTTTATTTTCCAATGGTTGTCTCTGGCATAGGCAGTTGACATTCATTGCAAACATGGAGTGAGACGATTTGGTTATCTTTGTCAATTGTTTTGATTCAGTGACCTGTCAAAAACTGGACCTTCTTGACACACTTTTAACTCAGTAATAAGTATTTTCTTCTCTAAAATATTTCAAATTTTATACCAGGGGTCCTCAATTGTTCAACTGGGTGTTGTTCTACTCTTGCTTTGCCATTTCTATTTACAACATGGTGCTCAGCAAGAGTCTCCAAGCATTGAGCATTGCAGTACTCTGTTATTAGTTACAAATAATCAGCACAACAAATTGGTTCCCAAAGCTAAACCATTTAAAAATACAGTTCCCAAATCATGTCTGGATTTTTTTTGCCATTTATTTTGTGGGGATTCGTGTTTCAATTGGTGTAACTGATAAAATAATGAGGACTGTACTACACTGTATCCAAGTCATATTCCAGTTCAGGAAGGCTGGGAATAAAAGTAGAGGCTTTCAACATCACTGCATCTGAACTGCAAATAGACTATGGGTTTTAATTCCTTATAAAATAGAATAAAGAAAATAGACTTAGCAGAGATATTTCTTCCACAAGTTGTCTTTCAGCAGTTACATTTGAGAAGTGAAATGATGTACTAAACATATATAAATACAGAGTACTTCTGTCTTCAATACAGATATTTCTGAGTCAGGAGCCTAGCTCTCCTACGTACACTTTACTGACAATGGAGGCAAACATTCCCTGAAGGGAATTACTGCAGATGCTGTAGCTAGGCCATGCCATTTTAATTCACAATCCCAAACCAAGTTGAGTATTATTCAACTCCAGTAGAGCTTGCAACCTGTAGGAGGAAACTTGGCATCAGATCCAGCCTTTATGAGCATGTCTGATTACAGGTGGTAAAGGGAAGGCAAGTGAAAAGATTCTGCAGACTCATCTATTTCCTTGGCATTTCCTTTAGGACTGGACTTAGTTTTAGACAGTTGTCAGTGATAATGGGATGACTTCTACATAGGCATTTCACTCTAGATTTAATTTTGTAGAATGTTAAATTTTATTCCTTACAGCTTCTTTTTTTCAATAAAATCTAACTAACAACACTTGATGCTAATCTTTGTGACATATCATAGTAAAGACTGGGTGAGGCTGATGGTCTTGTTTATTCTATGAGTTTGTCACAGCTCTTTCTGAAAATTTATCTTTTGTCTGTTATTTAATGACTTACACTGTTTGTTTTCTGGATGTTTTGATTCACTTACATGAGTGAGGGAGCTGTTATTAATAAAAGCAAACAAAACAAACCAAAACCCCCAAGTATTCCCCCTGTATTTCATTATAGTGGAAGTCTCAAGAAACACATTAAGAATATAATTGTTATTGATGCATGAACTAAAGATATGTGACCATAATTTCACTTCCTTGGAGGAGTTTGGTCAGTTCACTGAAGTATGGAGGATATGAGTGATTCATCACTCTTTGTCGTCATGCATATGTTGTTCTCAAACCAAATAAAGTGGTATTGCTATCTGTGGAGCAAAAGTTAGGACATGTAGTTGCTAAGAGTTTGATATATGGTTATTGCTATGTGATTTATCTTTAATTGTAAATATTTTATTGCTTTTCACATCTTTTTAACTACAAATGATATATTGTGGAGTAAGTAAGCTAGTTTATCCAGTTACTTGTTTCAATAATAAATTTCCTTTTCCGTTTTTTCTTTCATGGAAAGCTGATTTTTCCAGTAGCATAAATGGATGTTTGAACTTTTCCTTGATAGCTAAATTATCATACATGTTGTGATCCTGTTATTTTTGCCAATGCTGTAGCAACATCTGGTGGCATGGTGAAAGCTGATCAAGTGAAGGCTTCCTGTTTTCTGAATTTTGATAAGTTTTTGAAATCCATCCTGCATCTCAGGAATGAGCTCTGCAGGGAGCAATGCAAAAGTTTTTCATTTTGCTCCTGCTGCTCTGCCACAGTCTCAAGTCATTTCGTAGTAAATATATTTGTGCTATGTCTTTTGACTTGAAACATTGTTTAGAGATGTTCACAGAGATGGTTTGATAAACTATGGATAGGCCTGAGCCCTTTTCTCCAAACATGTCATGTAATCTTCATGCAGTTTGAACTAGTATTATGAAGAAAATCTTCAGGAAAAACAATTATGCTGACATATCCATGTTCTCTTTCTTGACATTTTACATGATCATACCAATCTTTCTAAGCTGCGCGGGACATCAGAGGCCACTGTGGCTCATCCTTCATGGTTAATTAGTGTTAGTAATTGTATTCCAAGGTTGTCTAATTGAGAGCTTTTCTACATTATTTAATGTTTTTAAAATTATTATTATCATTATTTTTTTTTATCTTCCTCCTTACTAGATTTTTTTTTTTTTTTAAATGGTAGCTATACTCCCTCTTTACTCTGTCCTGGTGAGGCCACATCTGGCATCTTGTGTTCAGTTCTGGGCTCCCCTGTTAAAGAAAGATGGGAAACTTCTGGAGAGAGTCCAGCAGAGGGCTACAGAGATGATTAAGGGAATGGAACATCTCTCACGAGAAAAGACTGGGAGGGCTGAGTCTGTTTAGTCTGGAGAAGACTGAGATAGGATCTGCTTAAGGGTTATAAATATCTAAAGGGTGAATATCTAGAGGAAAGAAGGGGCTAGACCTTTCTCAGTGGTGTCCAGTGCAGAAGAAAGGGCAATGGGCACAAACTGGAACACAGCAAGTTCCATCTGAACATGAGAAAACTTCTTTCCCCTGAGGGTGGCAGAGCACTAACACATGCTGCACAGAGAGTTTGTGGAGTATCCTTCTCTGGAGATATTCAAGACCTGTGTGACCTACTCTAGGTGATCCTGCTTTAGCAGGTGGGTTGGACTAGATGATCCCCAGAGGTCCCTTCTAACCCCTATCATTCTGTTAATCTATGAAAAGTTTTAAAATAAAGTATCTAGACCAACACTGATTCTGGAGCTATGTATTACTCTAATTCAAAGCTTGTTTGATTAAAATATTTGTATATGTGAATAAGATGGAAAAGGAAACACTGTGAGTACACCAGACAGTATAAAATCCTACCTAACACGAAGTGTTTTCATGATGAGTGCTTATTGTAAATTCAGGTTTACTTATCGTAGAAGATCCATGCATAAAATATATTTCAAAGTCATTATATAACTGCCTTCAGTTTTTACACCAACAAATTTCACTGATTTTAATGGAATTACTCTTGGTTTATGCCGGTGTAATTGAAAGTGGAATAAGTCTCATAGATTTTTAGTAGTAAAAAAACCATGAGGCACTAAATTGCATGTAGTAATTAGCAGAATAAATGAAGAAGTTTTTAGCATGTTGTAAGCAACACTGAGCATACTCAAGGTCTATAACTTTTCAGGGGAATAATCCAATAGAGCCACTAAAATTTAATGTGTACCTCTTAACTCTGCTTGATTGCTGAGGACTTAGATATAAAACAACTTATATGAAAACTGAAGGAATTCAACCATCAATGTGAAGCAAACAGGAGATGTACGTATCACCTACTTTGGGCTGCAGTTCTGCAATCAGCTGAGCAAGGCAGGAGGATCTTGCTTCCCTTGTTTCCACTGCCCTTATTTCTGGCAAGGTGGCCCCTGACTCCTTTTGGTGGTGAAAGCACTGATGCATTGAGGCAATTCAATATACTAATTCTTAAGAAAAAATGTCCCTTTTGTTTTGTTTCTGGTTTAGTTGCATTTCTGTTAATGAGTAGAATCAGTTCCTTGAAAGGTCCAGTAGTCAGGTGATCAGTGGTCCATGCTTTCCCATTTCTGCAGGAGCTGGTGTAGGAATGTGTTACCTTATACAGAGGGATTTGGTTTACTGTCTGTGAGTTGACAGCTCTTGCTGAGTTTTGGCTGGTTTTAACTTGCTGTGCTTTAGTGATGAGAAGATAACAGCAAAAATGAGGAGCTTCTCTCTGTCTTAGAAGAAAGATAATACTGGCTTGCCTCTATTAGCACCTTACTCTTTGGCCATAAATGCAAAGTTGGCTAGAGTTTTAAAGGTAGTTTCTCTCATTTATTTTCTACTTTTAAATGAGTAAGTATTAGTAATAAGTAGGTAAACACAGTGACAGTAGAAATACAATAACACAGTGATTCCAACATTTTGGCTGCCAGAAAACATGCATTCATACATGCACAATGAGTGCAGCTCTTCACACTTTGGCCAGAAACACTTGCTGTGCATCTCTACCACCATACTCTTGCCTTGATGGGGATGTAGGTCTGCCACTGATGTCTCACTTTTGCTCTCACACTCTTCAGAAAATTAAATGGCCAAGCTAATAAGCACCTGGCTGCTCTGCATGTCCTGGCATTGTTAGTTACTTCTAAAAGCGTGGTGCCAGAGCCTGGGCTGGCTCTTCCCAGGCTGGCAGTGCTTCTTTGCCTGGGCTCCACGCCGTGTCTCGTTTGGGCAGTCCTTCACTTTCAGAGCAAGGTGCACGATGTGTTCAGTGGTTGCTTCACGTTCAAGAGGCAAATGGTGCCAAGAATTTTACACCCAGCTGAGGGAATGATGAGAATCAAAGAAAAGAGTGGAAAGATGTTTTAACTTTGCACACTACCACAGTTTATTATGTATTCATGTGCTGCGGATTTGTTGTGCTTTATTTGATGTATGTTTTAGCATTTCATGACATGCACAAGTATTCTTGATACCTTCTATGACATTAAAATGAGAAGGATACTGGTTACATAGGTACAAGAACTCGAAATTCCAATCCTGTCTGTGCTGTAGGCTCAGTGTATGACCTTGTGCAAGTTATGCACCAGGCTTCCTTTCTCAAAAACTGCGTACCAGTTGTAGCAGAAATCCTGTATTTTTTAGTATTATGAAGTGTGTTTTTCCCCCGAGGATGTTAAGAATAGTCATAATCATAGAAACAATTAATTATCAAACTTGGAAAAGGATAGCACCTTCGGACTTCTGAGGAAGCTCGTATAAACTGAAGACACACAGAAATGTCTTATGGAACTGCATTGATTGTCACTGATTTGTTTTAGATGAAGGACTGTAATACCATTTCTTGGAGTCATCAAAGAGTCATTAGATGTGAGCTAATATGCAAAATACAGGAGCTTTAAGTAGAAACTCTGAGATACTTTAAGGTGGTCCCAATAATAGACTATTGTCAGGAGACAAAGCTTCCCTTTTGCTACATCTTCCTTCAGATAGTAGTTGTGTTGGGAAACAGTGTTGAGAGAAAGGGATTCTAGCATTAAAAAATAATCAGAACACTAGATTATAATTAGTATGTTATCAATAAAACTTTGTGACGTCTAGTAACTCGACTTGCTTTTTAGAATAACCTTTGGACTTCAAATATAAATTTGTTGAAGTATTTGCCACTGTACTTTCAGTTTTACAGTAGATATTTTCTTCTTGCTAATTTTGTCTAAATAGTTCTAATGCACTGTATTTAAAAATTTTCCATGGCCTGATGTATTCTAGCTGATGCGTCTGTAGCTGTTAAAAAGGGAGCATTTGGCAGGGAAGGGAGACTGTTTCAAAACTGTTGGATGAATTGCTTCCATGGTGTTGGAGATTTACTGTGCCATAATCAATGAATAATTATTCCTTTCTGATGTTGATAGGGTCTGATGAGAGTAGGGTGGATGTGATTCTTTGTCCCTTTTGAGGCTGCTAACACACTATAGAAATATTAAGCATAATTTAATTGCTTAACATTTGAGAGGTGTCTCTAAGAGCATATTCAGGGCCTTTTTGCAGACTGAGAGGAATAACAAACCAAGCATGTGGTCCAATTAACACTGGAAAGTGTGTCATAGTTGAAATTCATAGAAAGACCAGCTCTACTGTTCCTTAAAAGAACATTGTAAATATATTCACCTAGCTTTTGAAGGTAAACACATCTCAAAATAGAACTTAAGAGATCTCTGAGTTGGAAGGAAAATGCTTTTACTTTGAATCTAGTTTATTTTCATATGCTGGATTTTTTTTCCCAGAGCTGCAGATACCTGTATTGCACATGAATTGGAAGATCTATGATGATGATTTTTACAGAGTAAGGGAAAATTGTCTCACTTCATCCAAGGAAAACAATTTAAGCAACAGTCTTTCTCAATAAACAGTGGCAACATAGGGCAGTGGTCTGTTTTCTCTCCGTCTATTTTTTTGGACCTGTTTGTAGTGTTCTGAAGGCTGTGCTTTGCATGCCAAAATAAGTGTATTTTTAATCCAAGTCAGGAAAAGTTAGATGGCTCTCATTCATTCAAAAAATAGAAGCTAACCAGAAAGGAACACACCTGTAGGATAAAGATCTGGAAAAATTAGATTTGGACTGCAGTGTGATCTTAGTTAGGACGACAGAAAACTTTCAGTAGATCCAGGGGGAGATCAAAAAAAAAAAAAAAGAGAGGCAATTTAGATATCCAGCTCTAAAGTGAATTTAGATACTCAAGTCTAAAACTGGAAATCCATAGGCCACTGCCATCTAACCATAGGGTAAAGTAGGAGGACATTGTTATCTTATTTGTTAAAATTCCTTGGGTGCATAAAATTGCATTTGTGAGCTTTTTCAGGACCATGCCAATCCTGACTATGCTGGACAGGTGGGAACCTACACCAGGTGCAAGCCAGTTGGCTGGCTCAGCATGTGCCTCACACATGGTAACTGCAATAGACTCCTATCAAAATGTGACTTTTACCTTAATATCAGACTCCTAAAATAAGTCAATAGAAGAACAATTTACCCTTTTCTAGAATAACTGCACATTTAGATTTTTTTCTTTAATATCCTAAAACTTGTGTTCAGATTCTTCCTCTAGCTGAGCAGGTTCAAACCTACGCTCTTCAAAATCTGTCTTATGCTGTTAAGTGCAAGGCTACTCTGGGTGGAAATCACGCTCTCCAGTCTTGCTGTTGAAACTCAGTCAAAGTGTCAAAGAGGGTATTGACTGTGTCAAGGAGGGTAAGACACCATAAGCCTGAGGAGGGAGAACATGGCAAGTATGTTCAAGGTTCTGGTCCTTTATAGAAGACGTACTGCTTCAGTTCCTGAGTTAGGATTGTTAGGAATAGAGATAGAGAGCTGGTCTCTAGCCATTCTTAAAATGCAGTTTCTTGTTGAATATGATCATTCTAGGTAACTCACAGCTCAGAGTGTTACTGGCTCCCTTCTAAAATACCTCACTTTCCCCACATACTTATGAAGGAGCCTGGGAACTGAACAAGAGAATTTTTTTTAAAATTTCATTCTAAGAATCAGAAACCTAAAAATTAACTCATCTTGGCACCTAACTTTTAAAGACTGAAATGTCTTCCTGGTCATGGTCTTGTTGCTGATGGACAACATCAAATTTAAAAATACCAGCATGCCAGAACTTCTTTGAGGACTATATTTTTTTCTTGGATCACAGAATTCGTAAAAAGAGTACAGCAAAGACCCTAGGATTTAAATCCTGACCTGAATTTGTTTGAATCTTTAAATTCACATGATCATTGAACAACACAGTGCCGTTTGGTTTGTACAAAACCTTACATAACTTCATAACTTGATGCTGCTTGTAGGTCACACAAATATCCAGAAAATGCAGTAATACAGTGTACCCGTGCTATTTATCCATGAATTATGTAACTTGCAGCTCTTTAGTACAGTTCTTTCTTGGCTTGTTTTATCTGTGGCATTTCCTGAGCAGAGATTATTAATAATATTGAAAGTAGCCCAACAGCATGCTAGCATTGAAATATTGGTGGTTCCTTTCTGAGACTGTCTAGTACGGATGCAATGAGTTTATTTCATTTAATAATTATTATTTTATGGCATTTTAATACACTGTGTCAATCTTCAGAGTGTATTTTATGAACTTGATTGAATATATTGCTTAGGTTTTTTTGAGCACTATATATTCATTGTATGTTTTTGCATAGTACCTACTTTTCTTTTTCCATTTGTTGGCTCTAAAAGTTGTGTGTGTTGATTCAGATCCTGCTGTTTGATACCCATCTGCAAGGGAAGGAGTAAAGGGAATGTTGCTACTTGTTTGTGGACACGATGAGTAAATGCAATGAGATGTTATTGAAAGATTTAGAAGGCATAAATATTATTTACTATTTTTACAATCAATCAGCTATCATTGTTATAATACCATTTTCTGTTTCCATCTGTAAAAGGGAACAAGAAGCAGTAATTAGTAAAGAAAGATTTAATAACAGGGGAAAAAGCAGATCAGAAGCAGCTTCCACAAATAGGAGATGGTTTTCCTCCCTCCTTCACTTTCAAAGAATTTTCCAAGGAGATTGCTTTCATTAGACAGGAATCACCCTGCATCAAGAAATATTGGCTGAGAAATGAAGAGATGAAGAAACATAAACCTGCAGCCTGCAAGTCACTGAAATCTTTAAAAACAGACTAGAACCCCTCCCCCTCCCCCTGCCACAGACACATTCAGAAACTATTCTCACCAACTCAGTGTTGCTTGGGAAGCTGTGGCTTGTGAGAAATGGCCACTAACGGAAGACAGACATTCAGCACTACAAACCCCATGTTTTCCCTGGCTTTACTGGAGAGGATAAATCCATTTGACCATATTCAGGTTGCCGAAACTCTCTCCTGTGAAAATTCTGTGAAGACTACTACGTTGCCCCAAAAAATATTGAAGCATTTTGAAAGATAAAAGCTTCTACTAGGGTCCTCAGGAAAGGAGACCTGCTTGGTTTGGGAGTATGATTTAAAGACAAGCAGTCGCTGAGCATCAGACCATTAATATCAGAATTCTGCTTTAAAGGCTTTAAATAGCTGCTTCAAATCAGGTCACAAGGAAAACTATAGCTCCACTCGAGGGCCTTCAGCCACTAAATTGTGCCGAGCCATTTGAAAAATTATTGTTTCATAAATCCAGCAAACTTGCATGATGTGCGAGGAGAGTTTATATAGTTTTAAGTCATAATGCAAGGATACAGTACTTCCCTCTGCTGTTTCAGACTTGCCAATATGGCTATCGTTGCTGACAGCTTGACATGATGTTAGTTATTTTAAGTGTCAGATGAGAGTGGCTGATGCCATGGTACTGCAGTGCTCACATTTGTTGGAAAATTAGATGGTGATTTTTTTAAAAAAGGCCTAAAACCCCCCAACAACCCAGCTGCTTAAGCCTCTGACTGTCTGGGGGTTTTTTCTGTGCTGGGTGTATAATTTGAGTGAGCAGTAGTGAACATGCCTGAGGTGTTAAGAGAATGATGCGCTTTCTGTAGGCATGAATACTCTTAAATAAAACAGGAACACCTTCCTGTCATTTGTTGTCTTCCAGAAAGATTTTTTAAAAGGAAACGGAAGCCAATTAGCCCGGAAGTTTAACCTCTTTTAGCTTAGCTTCTTTTATGGGAGCTTTTTAACCTTTTAAATAAATCATTTTCTTTCTTTTCTTCCCTCCCCTTTGAATCAGTTACTAGCATTTCTCATGCTAGGCCCAAGGAGCAGGCTGCTTAAATTCAAGAATGATTTTGAGGGGATAAAGTGTACAAGATTTTGAATTCTTGCCATAAGTCCCTGGCAGACAGCCAGGAAACCTCAGAGGAATAGGGCTAATGAAGGGAGGGTAAAGGAGACCCGGAGAGTGTGGCTGGTAATGCAGTATTCATTTAATTGGGAGCAGGTATCGGTGCAAACTTCTCCATTTTAATTGGAAAGAGAAGGGGGTGTTAAGGAAGATGGAGAAAAATAAGAATGCATAAAGTTTTCAAGCTGAGGAGCCAAAGGCAGGCCTGTATATGGCAGAGAAAGAACTCAATTTAGGGCAATTTGCTCTGCAAGCTGGGCTGCAATCTCCCCTGGGGATAGGGATGAGGAAGAAAATGAAACCAAAAGAGAACTTGATAAAATCACCTAGCACAGACAATCTCAGTAGAATAGGTTTTACTGAGTTAAATCTGCCCCAATCAATGTGATTCTTTTCATATAAGTTACAAATAAAAAGCCACAAGATTACAATAAAAATCGAGGATGTACTGCTGCTGATGTAGCACATGGGATTCTTAAGGACTTGTTGTGGAATACAGGTTTTTTACAACCATCATGTTTGGTTTTTTGCTTTTTACCTAGCTATGAGGGAAAAAAACCCCAACACCCTCATCTCTGCCTCCTCCCTAACCTTTTATTATCTTTAAACTAAGGTTAGTGTAATGTGTGAACCTGACAGAGCTTAATTTCCAAAGCACTTGCAAAGCTGAACATGCTTTAGTCCTGAACCTGAGCTCAGCCTTGATTTCTTGTTAAAAGAACTGAGGCTTTTTTTTTTTTTCAGATACTCTTTTTGCCTTTATAAATGACAGAAGTTAAAAAAAGAAAGGTACTTCCTGCTACTTTCCACCTACAGCTGGGCATACATAAAGGTGAGAGTAAGTGCCTGCATTTGCATGATGCATAGGAAAGGCGTTATCTGTTGTTTTCCATAGTATATGTATGCAGTGTCTTTCTCAGTACAGATATTAAAAAAGTTGGGGTACCAAGTGCTGAACAGCTGTTTGTTCTACATCTGAGAGCAAGCCTGGGTGTATTTTCCTTTTGCCCTCAGCAGTGGGTTAACTTAAATATTTTGTGTTGAAGGACCTCCTTGGAAATGGTACTGGTATGAGCTGTGAGCATCCATGGTGGACAGATGAGAAAGATGAAATGGGGTCATTACTTGGGGGGAAGGGAGTGTTGCAGCAGAAGAGAGATAATGGGAGATACATGGCCCCAAGCATTTGGAGGAAAGAGCGGAAATTAGGTAGGAAAAATGAAGGACTAGGTGGTGACAACTTGCAGTTTGCAAGGGATCAGCTGAGATCTGTAGTTGAAATGTTTTTTCCTTGTCGTGTGGCTCTGGCAGTAATTTTCTGTGATAAACTCTCCTCTTGATAATTGTCTACACACAGGAATAGCATCGCTAGCTGAAATGTGCATAGTCCCTGGAATTTGTGGGTACTGATGGTTTTAGTTTTGTTTCCTGAGGATGCTTTCCACTAGCACACTGCTAAATAGTCTGTGCAGCTGTTGGGCATTTTGTCATAAACCTTGTAAGTTGGAGATTTCTACAAGTTTTATGAAAACAGGCAACTAAGTAGAGAAGAGAGATTCAACCCGAACATCCCTGTGAGATGAGCAGGGCAGGGCAAAGAAGAGGAACTGATGGCAAAGAGCTGGCACCAGGCAGGAAAAGGCTGGGCTGGGGGCTGCCCTCTGCCTTGAGGGCAGGGGTATTACAGAGGCACTGGACACTCCAGTATAGCTCATGAAGCTTCATTAGTGCTGTGACTGCGAAACTTCATAGAGTGTTCTTAGCTGTGCCTGCCTAGAGCTGCCTCGCACCCTGATTTCCAAAGCCATCGTGTGCCAAGCTCTGTTTCTGTATCTGTGGGAATATGTGCGTGCATTTTTGAGCTGTGGCTGAATGGGATAAGGAGATTTTGGCACAACAGTGAAAAACGACAATGGAATTAAGGGGATTTTCAAAAGGAGAAATAAAGCATTTTTGTATCTATGTGTATGGTTATGAAAGCTTAAGAGATCAAATGGAAATGAAAAGTTTGTGTCCCTTATGTGTGACTTTCATATAGGTCCATCCAAATGTACATGGAGAACTTAGGTGTAGAAGTTTATATGATGGTGCATATAAAACAGTACATTTCAGTGCTAGAAAGGCTACATTCTAACAAAGTGTAAAGTTCTTTTGAAACGTGTGTACACAAGTATGTACATGTGTCAATAGCCTTTGTATATATTCATATACTCATTTTATATAAATAACTTTTATATTGCATTGAGTATTCAAACATTAATTCCTTTCCATTAAAAAAAAATAATCTAAATTCTCAGGCAATATGAATGCTCCAACTGTTGCCCAGGACTTCCAGTACGTGCATTATACCATGACATTTGCAAGAATATTTAAGGGAACTAATACATCACACATAGCCAAAAAAGATTATTTAAGGATGGGAGAGAAATCGTGTATTCTGTTCTGATGATAAAAGTAACAGGAGAAGGAATTTTATTCCCTTCTGATTGTACTACTTAAGGGTTCACAATTAATCTGTGATAGTAGGCTAGATCCTGATTTTGTGTAAATGACTACAGCTCTGTCAGAGGTAGCGACGTTGATATGATCTGACATGCTGTCTTCTTTTTTAAACACAGCACTTAATGAAAAGACTGGGAGCAACATTCTTGTCTTGGAGACAGCGAAGAAACTTTACTCAAGTCTCATTTCACTGGTGTAAGTGAAAGAAAAATTTGACCCAAGGCTTACTAAGGAGTAATTATGGAAAATAATTTTGACATAAGCTAAAAGGTAGTCATATAGCTGCATTTCCCAACACATGTGGAAGGTTTTAAAACTAATTGGAATTTACTGAGAGACAAATTCTGAAATTCCATCCATATCTTTCTTTTACATTAACAGGCTGTAAATTCTGCTATAACTGGAAACTTCCACCACGGATATTAAAGAGAGTAAAATATTTTGTATCTGCAAAGAACCTGTGTAACACCTTTCAGTTCTGTGAACCCAAGAGTGACTTTGAAGATGAATTTGGTGTCTGTTCTGTTATGGAAAGAGATATTGGTAGTGGAAACAATTATTTTTTTTTTATTTTCAGATCGCACTCTTTTTGCCTTGTTTTGCTTTGCTTTGCAAGTATGTGGTTTAGTTTAATAGCACAAAATATTATCCATAATTACAGGAAGACTTTTCTCTGCTCATTTTCTGTTGTATTGACACCTTCTCGTTTGTTGCACTATTTATTGACTGTTGTCCCCTTCCAAAGGAGGGAATTTAAGGGCTTAGTTTGGGCACTGTGCATTGTCTCTGATCTCTTAAGTCCCTTTCTGAATTAGCAGAAGTTGTCTCCCACTGAGTGCAAGGTGCTTTATCAACTCACATAACATTCCTGTTATTGATAGGAAAGATACCACTGTTTTTATGACACTGCTACCACCCAGAATAGGACTTGTTAGCCATGTTTACAGGTCTATATAAATTTGCTTTTTATATAACTGTGCATATGATTGCATCGACATTCAGATGATTGCTTTTCCTGTGGGTGATTTTCCGTATGCATCTTCCTGTTGTGGGTGTGAAAGAGCCTCTTTGCTTTCGCATTACCCATCTGGTGCATCTATGCCCATGCCCTTTCAATGGTCAGAACACATGGTAAAAAGGGGAAACACATGGTAAATGCAGCTTGGGTTTAAACCATGACCTACTCTTTCCTGTAAAGCTTTTTCTGGATTGTTTTAAATCTTCTTTTGCCTATGTATTTATCTTTTTAAATTTTTTCTTTATTCTTTTCATAGTTTTCTTGATGGATTTCTCAAACTGCCTTGCAAATGGTGGGAAGTTCTACCTTTATGGGATGGTAATATCAGAAGTATTTATTATCTCAGAGAGATGCTTCTCTTTGGAAAATGCTTAGTGATCTAAATCCTATTAAGAAAGGCAGAAGAGGTAAATCTGTTAGATCTGTCTCAGATCTGAGTGGCTTTGAGCGTTTGGGTGGTGCCCAACCCTGCCTTTTTCTTCCAGCCAGAAAAAGGTGTATTACAGCTCAGTGACTAGGGTAAGAGATCAAGCCCCCATACACAGCGTCATGAAGGAAGTTTCTCTAATGTCATCTTATTCTTCATAGTCTTTGAACTTCCATCCTCAAGGGGATGAGGGGTACAGAGCGCCTCATGAAACCTTCTTTTGAATTTCCTTTTGGCTGTGATACAGTTTGATGAGAATGCAGAGGACAAGAAAAGCTTGGGCACATTACTTCACCAAATAATTAAATTCCTTTGAATTTCCAAAATACAGCTTGATTTTTTTTTTTTTTTTTTTTTAATAAATGGTCTTCCATTTCTAGAATATCCTCAGCTTCATATTAGGAACTGTTTGTGTTGTATAGAGCCCAGATACCACTTCTGATTTGCCACTAACTTTTAACTGTACCTTCAGTCACAGTTAGCTGGCTGTTGGAAGTTACTCTAACAGCTTTGCCTACACCTTTATTATTTCTGTTAGGATGTGTAAGTGTACATTTCACCTCTCTCTTGGCGTCCTATTAGCTAGTTTGGTTTGTTTGGGTTTTTTCCCCACTGAAATTTATACCTTCAGCTACTTAGGCAACTGATGGCAGCTGATGGCAAATGAAGAACCAGAGCTCATACAAATTGCAATTTGCCTTTGTTTGGTAACAAGATGAGTAGCACAGACTGTTGTTTTTCCTCCTTCATATTTTGATCTGGCAGTTCAGGCAGGATGCTTATCCATATATGTCGAGGTCACAAAGCAGCCAGTCTACTAAAAACACTTACCATTTGATATCTTCAATTGCTCTTTCTTTGCAGAATAAAACTCAGCAAGTCCCTCCAGATCTTGATCCAAGACTTCAAGGTTCTTTTTGGCTTGTCAGATTTTGTTCCTACTCCTACTCTTAAAATCCTAGACAGAAATTAAGTACAGCCATTGACAACTTCAGAGCAAATTAAATCATACTACTATAGTTTCTATTCACTTGGTGCCTTCTAATCAGTACCTTTGAAGGTATGCCAGAAGCTGTGCTCCATCTTTACTGTCTCAGTCCTCTCTGTCCAAGTTTGGGAGTATTTTAGGAAACCAAAAGAGACATTGTCAGGATGTTGGATACTGTGTGCCCTGAAGTTTTGTAATTGTTCTCTTTTCACCATCTTAATCAAGGAAAAGCTATACTCTGACATAAGTATCTGCTGCAGCAGGTGGTAGCTTCTTTTTTGATTTTGGGTGTCAGAGATCTCTCCGTGTTTTAGGAGGAAACAGGTTTTATGACAGCTACAGAACCAACAGCAACAACAACAAAAAAGAATAGAAGCTCCTTTGCACCTTAGGAAAGCTGAAAGTTTTAACTTGCTTATTTACCTGTCTTGCATTAGGAGACAGGGAGTCTGAAGAAGTGGTTCAAGTGGCATCACATTATCTTATCAATGTCTTATCTTCTAGAAGATCCACTCAGATAGATGGCTTAAAGTATTTCAGCCAATTTGATCAAGAGTGGGAAATTCCAGACCATATTCTTGAAGTTATTTTCTGCAGTGCTGGGCAATTCAGTGTTTTTCCTGCAAACCATCAGGAAAAAGGTGCAAAAGATTTTGAGAAATGTTCCCTTCCAAAGTCAACATATTTCTGGGTCTGTACTCCAAAACAGTCTTATTAGGTAACTTTTGGTACTAGGGCCTTGGCTCTGTCAGAGCCAAGATGAAAACCCCTGCTGTGGTTTGGTCAAGCTCTCAAAGGGTAGCTGAACAATATTGTTGAGGGAGGTTCTCATTTTGTTGTCTGAAGAGCTGTATGGACTTCTCTCTATGACCTTTGGTTTGGACAGTTGCCCATTCCTGTCTTCCCTGCAGTCTCTTAAGTCTTCCTCTGATGATCTGTGGGAGTTACAAGATGCTGCAAGAAGACAGCAGGAATGTGCAGGTTAGCAATAATTTGCAGAAACAGGCAATTGTGCTTAACAATAACTGAATATTCTTCGATAAGCATGTGATGCATCAAAGCCTACTCCTCTTGCCCACTTCATTGGAGTCCTGCTACTATTTTAGCTGAAAGAAACAAAGATATATCCTATTCCTTTATTTCTCATGTACTATACATGGGAATAGAGAGCAGGTGTGCAACTTAAAAACTAGGTTTATGTACTTTCAGCCACATGTGTGTACACATAACATATGTTGTAAAACACTCCCTACTGTTAAATAAATTCTCAATGGTGTTTGCATAAAAAGTAAGCTGTTAGATCTTAGGCTTACTCTGCTTTCTGGAGTGATAATTGCCTCTTCTGCTCTTAGAAACAACTGGAATAGTTAATCCTTTCTATGACTTTAAAAAGCCTGGTTTTATTTGGAACCTGCTGTCAGAACTTCATTCCACCTGAATTTTTTTCCCATTTCCAACTTGACCTTATTCGTGGCCGGTGCATTTTCCTTTGCTCTTGTACTTTCATCTTAGGTGCTGCTTTGTCTTTTCAGGTATATTCCTTCCTAATGAGATCAGTTGTTGCCCTTTGGACTCAATTGTGCATCATAAAAAAGTCAGTCTTGTAGTTTTCTCTCTTAAGATCCATACTATTCTGATCAAGCCAGTAGCTGTTCTCAGCAACTCTGCTATTTCAGATCCATCTTCCTTAAATATATGTGAGTAGAACCAAACACTCAATTCAAGAACACAGTCCAGTTAACTGTAGAGCTTTTAGATACTGGGGTAGTGTTTGGTTTGTTGTATCTGGTTTTGGGGAGGTTTTTTGTAGGTTGATTTTTTTTTTCCTTTCATAGCCGTATTATACCGGCTCTCATTGCTAAATTAATTGTTCAAAAGATGACAGTGTATTTTTCTTCCTCTGTTGTTACCATCTGATGAGCTCCAAATCTAATGCAAAATTTCTTATTAATCTGTTAGTGATTGACCTTGCACTCCGAACAGTTAAATGTCACCCCATTTCCATTATTCCAATCCTCTAGATTTTCTTTTTTCTTTCTTGCATTATGAGTCTTTGTATTGAAAAATACCTCTCAACATCTGCATATTTCATTAAGTAGATCTGATATTTTTTTTGATTAAACAAGATGAGTCTCAAGAATGAGCCATGAAAAATTTTAGCAGTAACATCCCAGACAAGGAATAAATCTGTAACTATATCCTGTTTCTGTCATGTATAACTAGTTCCTTTCCTTCTGTACAGCTGTACAGCTTTCCTTCTAATTCCCACTTTCTCCCACTTCATCAGTAATTTTCTGTGGCACTCTGCCAGTTCCTTCACTAGTCCAGATGAGAGAGAACTACTCTCTTCTTTTCTCCAGAAAAGTCGGATATCTTAAGATAGCTGTCGATTTAAGACTGCATTAGCTACCCTTGGTAGCTGGCTATATTTTCTTCTATATTCCATTTTCAAAATTTCTTGTGATCCTTGTCTACTGTAGAGGTTTCCCTCTTAAACATGGAGAGGAGAGGCAGGGAAATAATCCCAGCTATGACGCATGCATTTTTAGGCCTCTTAGATATATATGCTTTACAATGTAAATATATAAGGTCTTAGAAGCTGAAGATCTCAGTACATTAACTTCACTGCAATGTCTAAGTTAGAAGCCTAGTTAACAAAGATGCCTTTGAGGCAATGGAGATAAATCGATGCCTCCAGAACATGATTTCAATCTTAGGCAGTAATGATTAAATCTCCATCAAGAATAGAGCCTGCTGTGTTGTTTTGTATAAACTTGTTCCTACAAGATTTTCTCAGTGGTCTTCTCAAGAGGGATTTTCCAGCACAAACACAGTTCTAGGTTTACCAGATCCAGCTGCTTATTGGAGTCTCCTGGACTGGCCTATGGCATTGCGACGACAAGGGGAGCCTAGGGGATGGGGTCTACTACTGGCCACCTGATCAAGGGGAGACTATTGATGAAGCCTTCTTGCACTGCCTCCAGGAGGCATCGAGCTCCCAGGCTCTCATCCTGCTGGGGCATTTCAGCTACCCTGACATCTTTTGGAAAAGTAGCATGGCAAGCTGTAGGCAATCAAAGAGACTCCTGGAGTGCCTAGAGGACAATTTCCTGAGACAGGAAATAGACAGCCCTACTCAAGGGGAAGTGATATTGGACCTGATGATCACCAATGAGAGTGAGCTCATCAGGGATGTAAAGATTGGAGGCAGCCTGGGCTGCAGTGATCATGCACTGGTGTGGTTCACTGTCCTAAGGCGCATGAAGCAAATGAGAAGTGTAGTCAGGACCCTGAATTTCAGGAAAGCTGACTTCTTAGGCAAGAGACTGGCATGGCTGAGTCAAGACCTGCTGACCAAACTAGAAGGCAAGATGGAACTATAAAGGCAGTGGAAGCAGGGACAGGTATTCTGGGAAAAGTACAGGGATGTTGCCTGGTTGTGTAGGGATGAGGTCAGGAAGGCCAAGGCACAGTTGAGCTAAACTTGGCAAGTGATGACAAGAAAAACAAGAAGGGCTTCTACAGGTACATGAATCAGAAAAGGAAGTTTAAAGAAAGTGTACCCTTACAATGAGCGACAATGGAGAACTGGTGACAAGAGATGAGAAAAAGGCTGAGGTTCTCAACAACATTTTTGCCTTAGTCTTCACTGGCAGCCTCTGTTCTCACTGGTCTTGAGTTGAGGGCCTGCAAGATGGGGACCGGAGAGACAGTGTTCCTCCCACTGTAAATGAAGATAAGGTTCGTGACCATCTGAGGAACCTGAACATACACAAGTCCATGGGACCTGATGAGATGCATCCCAGAGTCTTGAAGAAATTGGCTGATGTACTTGCCAAGCTACTCTCCATGATATTTGAAAGGTCCTGGTGGCCAGGTTTAGTCCCTAGTGACGGGAAGAGAGGAAACATCACAGCCATTTAAAAAAAGGTTAGACCCTGGGACCTACCGCCCTGTCAGCCTCAACACGGTGCCTGGGAAGATCATGGAAGAGATCCTCCTAGAAGCTATGTTGAGGCACATGGAGGACAGGGAGGTGATTCAAGACAGCCAGCATGGCTTTACTAGGGGCAAGTCCTGTCTGACAAATCTAGTGGCTTTTTACAATGGAGTAACTGCACTGGGACAAGGGAAGAGCTATGGATGTCATCTATCTGGATTTCTGCAAGGCCTTTGACATGGTTCCCCATGACATCCTTCTCTCTAAGTTGCAGAGATATGGTCTTGACGAGTAGACTGTTCAGTGGAACTGGCTGGATGGTCACATCCAGAGGGTGGTGGTCAATGGCTCCAAGTCCAGATGGAAGACGGTGACAAGTGGAGTTCCTCAAGGGTCTGTGCTGGGACTGGTGCTGTTCAATATCTTTAATAACGATATTGACAGTGGTATTGAGGGCACCCTCAGCAAGTTTGCTGATGACACCAAGCTGAGTCAAGTTAGGAGATTATGTGCTTGAAAGCAGCCCCAAGGAAAAGGACTTGGGAGTACTCATGGATGAGAAGGTGGGACAGTTGGGCTTCTTCAGCTTGGAGAAGAGGAGGCTCTGGGGGGACCTTATAGAGGCCTTCCAATAGGTCAGAAGGTGCCTATAGGAAAGCTGGGGAAGAACTGTTCACAAGGGCATGTAGCACTAGGATGAGGGTCAATGGTTTTGAACTTGAAAAGGGGAGATTTAGGTTGGATATTAGGAAAAAGTTCTTCAATATGAGAGTGGTAGATCACTAGTATAGGTTGCCCAGAGAAGTAGTGGAGAACCCATCCCTGGAGATATTCAAGGTCAGACTTGATGGGTCTCTGAGCAACCTGATCTAGTGAAGATGTCCCTGCTTACTGCAGGAGGGTTAGACTAGATGACCTCTAAAGGTCCCTTCCAACCTTACACATTCTATGATTATATGATTTTACCTTCCTAATGCACACATAAGCCATCTACCAATGATCAGTCATCTGGCATGTGGATAATTTTGACTTCCGATGTTTGCATCAGACAGTGGAAGGCCCTTTCCTTTGCATGGATGGGAAGGACTTGTATTCTGTAATTTTAGGCCTTAAAATATTTGAAATTTAGGGTAAAATAGTTGTTGAGAGAGCACAATTCGACCTATTAGCTTACACCCAGATACGATTGCTTTGAGAAAATTCTATTAACTGTATGGGGACTCTAGCAAGCACCTTACATTAATACCGTTCACAGGCTTAAGTTTGTTTGGGATAATTCTTGACATTTGAGTTCAAAACTTTCCTTCTGATGATCCATTCTCATTTAATTGTTCATATCATATAGTCACTAAACAGATCCTGGAAACTTTCCACTGCAGCTGAACTCACTTCAGTTGAGTCACAACTGGTATGTCCCAAATCCTTGATTTTAACACCAAAAAATTTCTGGGGTGTTTTTTAATTTGCTAAAAGAAACTTAAAAACATAATGTTTGCGGTGTTCTCTATTTTTTAATTTTTCTAAAGTGATATTGCAAGAAGAATGTCCATAAAATGTCTTACTGTTTTTTTTCCCACATATGTTATAAAAATATTTTTTTAAGGAAAGTGTGCATTTATTTGTGTTGTGCAAAAAAATTGTAACATTTAAAATTAAAGTTAAATGTTGTTACAATCACGTTTAATAGTGATACAGCAAACAATAATAATTTGTCATAGTTTTTTTTTTAAAAACAAATTTTATAACTTTCAGATCACTTTAAGAAATCTGTTTCCTACTTTAAAGGAGAAAATATTCTCTGATTAAATCTTTGATTAATATATGCTTTTAAATGAAGTTTCTTACATTTTATTCCAAATGTGGGACATAAAATCACCCCATTTTATCAATGTTAACACCTTTTACTCTAGAGAAAATTTAATTTCAGTTTTTTTAAGGCCTCTTTAGCAGTGAGGATTTCCAGCAAACCAGTTTATTACAACCACAAAACAGATTCCAAACTGGGAAGCAAGTATTCATTCCAACTGGGAAAAAATATTTTATCATACACCCAGGGATATAGGTGAGAGTCATAAAAATTATGTTTGCAACCATTTTTTAATTTAGTAAGATTTGCCTGTAGGAGACTTCAATGCCCAGATGTTGGCTGATATTAAACCCAGATCTTTAGCAGGCTCTTCACAAGGCTACACTTGAACAGAATTCTTAAAAAAATCTATTAGCAGAGGTAATTGCTGGCTTGAGGAATTAAAATAGATTATGTGGGAATTCTCTGGAATCTTGTAACTTTTCCAAAGTGCGTGTGTAGGAAGGATGTTTGCACCTGATTAGGAGGGCTATATGCTGTGCAGAAATACAGGTAGAGGCTCAACCTCTGTTTCTCAGAAAATTTATCTCATCCAATCTTGTGATAGTTTCTGGCTGATGAAGGGTATGCGTGGCAGGGGAGTGGGTGTATGGGCTTTAAAAATCTTCTTAAATATGGGAATCTACGAATCAAGTTCACTATCTTAGCAAACACACTCTAGCATGTAGGCATTTGAAATCCAGCAGCACTTGTGGTACTCCAAACTGCGAGAGAACCAGGCAGTGCTGCCCAGTTCAGAGTACTACCAGAGTACTGTGGTAGGATCCAGAGGCAGGAAAGGAATTGAAGCATAGTGGAGGGGCAGAACGAAGGTGAAGAGGAATCCAGGCACTCACTCGGTTCGTTTGTTTGACAAAAGTTATATTGAATTTTGTGTCAGTCTTTCTCTGGCTTAAAAAAAAAAATGAGGCAGGATGTAATCAGATTTTTTTGTGGCATGTCTATGCACAGCAGATCCTACCCTCCTAACTGTTCATTCCTGTCTTCTACTTCCTTCTTTCCCTCTTCATCCCCTTACCTACACTTTTCTCCCTTCCTCCCTTCAAAGTAGCACTGCATTAATGAATTGCTCCATGGTTCCCATCTGCTTCGGTGTAAAACCTGCTGGCTTGTGTTAAACTGTTTCTCAAGATGACTGGGTAACCGTGTCTGTGCTTGTACAAATGGAGCAGTCCAACAGGCATGGTGAAACACTGGCTCATCCCTAGCCTAGTTTTCAGGTGATTTGCTTGGAATGTAGGCATCCCAGTTTTGATTGCTGACTCTGCCCCTTGTCCCACTTCCATGCAAATTCTTGGCATGCTCCCAGATTAACTGTCCTGGGTGAAAGAATCCTGCCTTTTCAACATACTCCCGCCCTTTGCTGTAAAGGTAATTTTATAGCCTGAGACTGAGGCACTTGCGGATGTACAAGAGCAGCAGAAGAAGGCAGTGTTAATCTGTAGCCATTTCCAACTTCCAGTTCTGTGCTTTTATAATTAGACATTTTTTGCCTGACAATTATGGCTTAGTTTTGACCCTGGGTCACTGACATCAGTAGAAGATAGATGTCAGTATCTTAAGGCAAAATCAAGCCTTGATGGTGGTTCACCGTTTTTCATCATTCTGTGGTCAGTTATATGAATCATGGGAAGAAAAAAACGTGTCCCCCATTCACTGAGAAAAGTATGGGATACATGAAAAGATGGATTTTAAGACTTGCTGAAGCATTATAAGGATCTAAAATTTCAAAGCCAAGAGGAGCACTTCTGTTTGTTAATGTTTTTTCCTATAGCAAATGGATTAATTTAAAATCTGCTAATACACTCTGCCATAATCACTTAAATACTTCTCTGGTAGAAAGATCTTGACTTTTGTCTTGCTCAGATTGTATTAAAGCCATCTTGCTGTCACTTAAAAGTATTGCAAAATTTCTACAACTATGGAGTCCTCTTAAAACATTCCCTGGAAGAAATATGGCATGACAGGTAGAATTTCTCTCTATGGTATAGATTTAGTGTATTTAAGATACAGAATATGGGAAAATATTAATAAATTGCACAGAAAAAGAAAACAAGATATTGTCAGGTTGGTAAAGTGTGAACCTTAGGAAGCAAAAGAGGACTGAAAGGAAAAAAACCCAAACAAATCAATCCTCACCCAAGCCTCTCTAGTAATCTTCTATAATATTTTAATGGAAAAGGGCCAAGTTCAAAGTTAGAGATGGCGTGGAAGCTAAGGCTGCACAGTAAGATAAGAAGTACCTGGGAAACCGCAAATTCTTTTAGAAGTACTGTTTTACACTTTGGTATCAGGAAACCCCGGAAAAGAGATGCGTAGCCCACTCTTCCTCCTGCAGCTCTGTAAATAGGCACTGTATCTTTTGTTGCAAATCCTCAGCTCTATACACTTGGGACAAGCGAGCGCCTAGTGGCAAACAGTTCAGAGAAACAGCACAGAGGAACTGAATGTGGTAATTGCTCCAAACTCATTGTTACCCACTTGATTTCATACAGTCATGGCCAAATCTTCCATCTGTCTCTGCTCTCCAACAATGATTTCAGGACACTTGGAGCTGAAACCAAACTGTGGGGTTTCTTCTTTTATTCATCTTTTTTTTTTTTTCTTGGTGTCTGGGCTCTCACCATCACAGCCCTTGATTAAATGACAGGTTTTTGTTTTCATTGTCTTACCTTCTTTCCCCATTCAGTTCTTGACAGCCTTCCCTCTCAGCTGAATACTGTTATCACTTCTTTATTCTAATCCTCTCCCTAGCTGCCTATATTATCACCCCTCTGTTTCAGAACTTGGATACTTACCCTTTAATCCATTAATTGGCTTTTTACCCTCAGATCTCTTTGCCTCCTCTGAGTGCAACCTGACTCTCCAAGGCACTGCACACCCTGGCTGTTCTCTGCGCATCCCTCCCTTGCACCTCCTGGCCTCTCCCTGCATTTTGGTGCTAGTTTCTCTTTCCAGATAATCTTGTGCTTTATTTCTTCGCACAAAGGAGGGCTCTCTAGTTCAATATCACTTTCAGTGTTGCTTCTGTTTCCTCCGTGTGTTTACGTATCACCTTTCTTCATTGCTTCTTAACAAGGGTAGATGTATATAGCAGGAATAATCTCTACAGCAGCTATCTGTGTTGCCCCCAGAATAGGTCCATTTCCTTATCGGGGTTCAAAAGTGTTGGGCAACTTAATAAAATATGGGTTGTTACACAGCAAATGTATTCACTTAAACGAGATTATCTTTTGATTGAGTTAGGTTTCTACTGCTGTTTGCATGCAGTGGAAGTGTACATTTCTTAACTTTTTTTTTTTTTTTTAAGCTGTGTACTCTTTGTCTGTAAAGTCTGTGTGTATTTAAACGATGTACTTTATCTGGTGCTACTGTTTAGTCCAGGAATAACATTGCTATGTTTTAAGAAATCCTGCCTACTTTTTTTCATACAGATTATGCTACAAAGAGGCAAGCTAGCCTTTTTGTTATCTCTGATGTTTTCTTTATATAGTATGTATGAATACACACATTTGATATTTAGCAAAATAGGGAAAATTATCCCAGTGCTAATGTACACAGAGCTATTACACCCAGTCATGGTTAATAGCACTAAATGGATTTAGAGTGAGGAGTCTAGACTGCAATCCTGTCAGCATCTGCCCCTTCCCCAGTAATTTATTTGAGTTTTGCACCTGCAGATGCTGAACTGGGACTGAATTCATACAGAATTATTTTTTTCGGGTAGCAGGCACTGAAATAGTAACATTTAAGAAGAGCGCTAAATAAAAGTGACTGTGTTACCATTAACTTTCCCTCCTTTGTTGTCAATATTGAAAACAATAGAATCCTGATTATCTAGGCTCTTACCATGAGGATCTCCTCTTCTAATTAACTCCCTAATCTATTGGCACCCTGGTTATTAGACATATCTTGTGCTGCCCGGTGCGTTTCAGTGGTTGGAAGGCTTTCATAAAGCGTTTTGGGTTTAGCTCCTTCATTGGCAGAGTGTATCTTTAATATTCCATGCAAACATAGTGACTATCCTTTCCTTTGTGCGATATAATCTCCGTGCTCGACAGAATTACAAGCCTTTCTGAAAAGGGAGCAGATCTGCAAAGTCCACGAGAGCAGCAGAACTGGAAAGGTAATTGTTCAGAGGTGAGGAAAAGCCCCTTCTTTGCCTGCCTCTCTCTTCTTATGCCCCATGCATGTGGCAAGTCACGCCTGAAAATCACCTTTTCCTCCTGTTTTGTGGTAGGCATATGGATCCACAGGCATCGCCAAAGGTGAAGGGTTCTAACCCATTGTACCATGCAGCCATGGCAATGGGAGTTTGTTTACAACTTGTAGAACAAAAAGGTTGCCCTTCAGAGCCACGTGTATTCAGGCTTGTTTGTATGACATAGACGTGTGTCTCAAATTATTTGCTCTCTCACATAGGGAAAATAAATCCCCCTCCCCTCGTAATAATTTTTTCAGAACCAGAGGACACCTAACTCAGGGAATCAAACCAGCATACCCAGGGAGATGTTTTCCTTCTTCTCACTTGGAAGAGCTGTGATCCTGTGGAAAACAAGAGAAAGAAAACCAGCTTAAAAGTATCCTCATAAAAAATCCTGAAGCTAACTCTTAGTTATATACATGTTTGATTTCAAACATACCCTGTTCCTTATTTGAGTAATATTTAAATTTTGTTAAATGATAGATCCCTTATTGGTGTCTTTTTTTCCCCAAAATTTTTTGTATTGGACTATTCCTTCTTTGTTTCATTCTATGGAGTATCAGCATTTGCAGTTCTTTTATAAGAGGATGCTCAGCTGTACAGATTGAAGCCTGTAATTTGCATACAATCTTGTGAAGATCTACAGTGTCCTACACCTAGAAATGTGCATTGGTGTGGTAGCTTTCAAGCCATTGCACATCAGCGTGTAGTTTCTTTTCAACATATTCAGCCTGGATCTGTCATCCACACGTGTGTGTGTGTGTGTGTGTGTGTGTGTGTGTGTGTGTGTTTGTGCAGTTCACCAATGGATGTGGTGGCCTTTTCATGGTTTATGAAGTCTGTTTCTTGTATGCAGGGAGCCTTACACTAGGTCTGCTCATGTGTGAAGGTAAAGGCATGGAATCCATCTCTGTACATTTCACTCCAGAATTGACAGGAGTCTATATATTTTTAACATCAGAAAGCAGATCACCCTAAAAACTACGTACCAGTCATGTAGTGCAAAAGTGCCAGCAAAACAGCAAAGGGTAAGAGAGATAGTGGAGACAAATATGTACAGGGGTAAACATTTCTCCACATAGTAACCTTAAGTTACCATTGGGAATGCTAAAAAGCTTTGTAAAGATGAAGTGTTTTTCATCACAAGAATTGATAATATTTGAAATATAATATGCAACCCTTCCTCCCCACCCCTCATTTGCTACCTATAATGGTTTGTTCAAAACTAATTTTTTACTTTGTTCTCCATAATATTATTTATTTCTTGTCCATTCTTTCTTTCTTTTGTACCTGATCACTGACTTTCATGGGCTTCTCATAAAACACTGCAATACTAATCCTTAGGGTAATTTTTAAAGGTGCTTCAAAAATGTAGACGTTTAATATGCAGCTGCTCTTTAAAGGGGCAAAAGGTTTCTTTCTGCCAATTATTTTTTCAGATTCTGTATTAAATATCTTTTTTTTTTCCACTTAACTGTCAATATTTAAAGAAGCACCCTTTCCTATGTTCTGTAATCCTGTTACAAGTAGTAGGCATATTCTGTGTCTGTGGTGAGACATAAAGCATGGTGAAAAACAATCTAAACACTCCAGGTTTGTTTGCTATAATGAAAAAGGCTCAAGTTATATAATGAGGCAGCCCCTCTGATGCAGTTAATCGGTATCCACACAAGTTGATCTCTTGAATGCATCACATGATTCATAAGAAATTGCTTAGCACATAAGAAATTAAGACTGAATAATATTTGCTGATATCTTATTTTTCAGCTGAGAAATCTAACACTTTTAAGGATAAAAAGCGGTCCTCACTTATGGTCCTCAGCTCTCTACAAAACAGGATAGTTTCAGAGACAGCTATATTAAAAAAAAAAGATCTAGATACTGAATAGAAAGGTTTATTTCATTCAGTTTAACATAATAGGAGAATGGTATCATGCCTAAATTGTAAAAATACTTTTATTCTAAAATGTGTTTAATAGGTCACACTTGTACAATCACAATTTAAAGTGTAGCCTCAAAACTGGTCTGTGGTAATGTGTTTCACTAAATCACCATCTTCACTGTCTCCAAACTGTCAGGGACAGGGATTTTTAGTGGTGCCTAATCAATATATAAACACAAATCCTGTTAAAACTCTCTGTGGCACTGGCGAATAGTCACGTGCTTCAGAAATCAGCAGTTCTTCAATCCAGGTCCTGTTTCATTTTGCACAGGACTAGTTGGTGAAGGAAAGGAAAGAAAGGAGACCACGTCCTCAAGTGCCGACAGTAGGTCAGGGTAGCTAGCTAATGGGGATGAAAGATGCTCAGACGTGTGGTGAGCGGCATAGGCAAATCCTTTTTCATGGGTAGTGGGTGATTATTGCACAAGATGTGCTGTCTTTAGTGCCTACCCTGACAGGGTGGCTGTGGTAAGCCTGTTCAGCCAGAAATGATTGCTTTGCTCCATCATTGTAGTGAATTTCTAAAGCAGAAATTATCATGACAAAATTGAGGGGGAGGGTGTTGATAACTGGTTTTCTACAGGAATGAAATTTGGAAAAGAAAGAGTTAACGAAGTTACTGCTGCTGTAATATACGCACCAGGCTCTTTCGGTCTTTTAAGTCTTCACAGCTCTCTTACAACAGGTTCTCTTCATGTCTAGAAAATGCAAATCTCTGGGCTCCTAAGAGCAACTAAATAGAGATATGTATTTCATCTTAAAACAAAGAGCAAAGAAAAAGAAAAAAAAAGGTTATTCAAAGGATTTTTGGAAACAGGTGTTCTAAATCAACATTAATTGGATTTCAGTTAATTATTCCTTATACTTTAGGGATTATAGGAGAGCAGTATAGAGGGAAAAAGCGAGAACAGCTTCTCTGACATAAATATAATATTATTTAAGCTAAGCAGCCCCTCATTCCTTTCACCCCCACCCCAAATAAATTGGTCTCCGGATGACTCTAACAGAGACTAGGGAAGAAGAATGAAATTCAAAAGTCACCTTAACTTTGGGGTGGTGGTTACATATTTATTATATATACTATTCTCTGCTTGTAGCTACTAAGATAAATAGAACTGCTAAACAGCTAATACAGATTAATTTTGGACACCACATTTCTCATATGGAGCTTACCTATGTGAATCCCCTGATATTTTACCCCCTCGCAGTGTGGGGTCAAGAACATTTCTCCAGGGCTGGCAGAGGAAGGCTGGGTGGAAGGTAGGACATTATTAAGGTTTGTATTTTGGCATTCTGGTCTAATTCCTTTTGGACTGAGCCCACCTTTTGCCCAATATTTGAGCTTTTGCCCAATATTTGACATGAAGAATTGTATATGGGAAGTTTTAGTTTGCCTCTGAGAACTGACTGATTCAAAATTTTAAAAGAAGTGGAGGAGGAAGACAAGATCTAATGAGGTTTCAAAATTATCATAAATTAAAGTGTTCTAAGGAAACAAGGTTTTACAATTTAACTGTAAGATGGGTCAGCTGTTTGTTTGTTGGGTTTTTTTTTCATTTGGATTCAATCTTTAATTTTGTGCAAACTTTTGTGCTGATACCTCATAGATCTAAACTGATGAGAGTGAGAGGAGGCAGCGACACTTGCTACTCTCCTCTCACTGTCCAGCCCAAAAGAAGTGAAAAACATGTGTGATAAAAGTAACAGATTTTCAAAGTGTTTTTTATAAAAACTTTAATATGATACAATAGTCAGAGCTTCTAGTAACAACCAAGATAATGTTTTACACATTTTTTACCTTAAGAAAGTGTCTTTGAAGAGCTCCCCCACCATATGTTTGAAGTGTACATGAAACATGTTGCTTTTGAACAGGAGGCATTGTCAAGATGTATGTGAAATTATTTACACAGCAAATTTTAAAAGATTTTGGAAAGCCTAATGAAAGTTGCCTGAGGGCAGCTAGAATTTGCATCCCAGCCTCCTGCATGTGTGACAATTTGCTCAGCATCTCAGTTAAAAAAAAAAAAAAATTGGAAGGGGACTTCCCACATCCAGTAGGTCTCATCTATAAATGAGGTACAGTACTAAAGAGATACGCCTCTGCCAACTTCATGCGTCAGCGTATTTGCCATCCTTACAAACAGATGGGAACGTAATTACAGCACATTTACGCAGTCGCTTATTTACATGACTTCTGTACCTATTTGCATAAGGTCCTATCAGGGACTTCAAAGCTCTGAGAATTTTATAGACCTTATGAAAATATTAATCTTAAATTAAACTGACCGGTTTTAACTCAAATTTCCACCACACCTGGATGAAATTCTGAAGAACACAGACGCTGTAGTTGCTGCTCTAAAAGATCAGCAGAAAGTAGTAGTGAAAAGAGCAAGACTTCATGTGACGGACAGCAGCTTTCTGAGAACAGGCAGAATTGGTGTCTGTAGTAATGTAGCTGCTCTCATCTATCTCCTTAATTCATGGCATTTAGATGGCATCATGGCTCATATTGCGCAGACAATGGTACTGCATTTTGTAGGATGAAAGTATTTCTCTATCAAACATCACAATTTCTAACTGACAAGGAAGCGCAAAAGATAAGTATCTTTAAAATTTTGTTCAATAACTGTAAAAAAAAAAAGCTATTAAACATATGAAGATAAATTATGAAAACTTAACTATATATACATGCATATTTGCCTCCATTTCCCAAATGTGGCAGTTCATAGCTAGCTTTTCTTCTGGTCACTAGTGGTTGGTTTGGGTTTGGTTTTTTTTTTTTAAAATCTACTGCATGCAAGCTTTATTCCTGCTTGAACAGAACATGATTTTACTTTGCAAATGTAGATGCAAACTTTCCCTTATGATTAAAGGCAAAACAAAAGCCACTTCAAAATTCTGTTTCCATCATTGTTTTCCAAATCAGTTTCATCAGTATCAGTTTACAGGAAAATACATTCCAAATTAAATTTTTAATTAATGTCCTAGATGTGTTTTACGCTCTTTTACACAGCATACAGTATTTCAGCAATAGAGGTGTTTTGATGCTCAAGAGTTCTGTAGTTTTTTTATCTCTCCCACACTTTTTTTCCTTTGGTCCCCCTTCTGACCTTTGCTAAAATCTCCACCATGGTGTATAGGTGATAATTGTCTGCCTTATAAAAGATACTTTTTTGTATCAGCTAAGCGCTTTCTTGTTTGAGATGTGAACCTGTTTTACAGACAGACTCAAAGCCTGGTTGTGCTCAGTCATATGTGCAAAAAAATACATTGTTAGTCATTTGTAATCCCCAGCCCATGGTGTCTCTCTCCAGTTACTGTGTGGGGAGAGATGTGCTTTATTTAATCACAGACCAGATGCGGGGCCTAAGGGCCTGACCCAAAGCCCATTGAAATCAGTTGGAATCCTACCATAGATTTTAATGGCCCTACATGTTTAGAGAAGTAGATCTGACTCTCACTCACCATGCGCTCCTCACTCCCTTCCCATTTTCCTTAGCACGAAACCCCCCTCCCATACCCTAAATGCAATGAAAACAATTTAAAAAAGAAAAAACAAAACCAAAACCCGACTAACAAAGACACCAACTGCTGACAACTGTTCTGTTAAGGAATTGCTGTAATAGGAAGCTGGAACAGGGCTCTATATTGCTGGGGTGTCTACTTTTTGCACTGCAAACCTTTCTGGCAATACTTTACACAGCAAGGCTGATGTGCTTGTGCAGAAAACTAGTTTATGTACAGTATGGGTTTGGGGCTACAGGGTAAAAAATCTCCGTATCGTCAGCGTAGTCTATTTGTGAAATATAGCAGGGAAAAATATTTATGAGCACCACAGGACATGAAGCTCAAAGTGCAGTCATTTCTAAATGAAAATTATGTGACAGTTCATCAGTATTTAATGCTAACATTGCTTGATCTAGACATAAAGAATTTAGCAGCCATTTATCATAACATACAGTGCTGTTCATTCCCTGATTTGCTTAGAATACGTCGGTGTTTTAATCTCAACATGAGCCACAGGTCTAATTTTAGATATTTAATGAAAGGAAAACCCGGCAAGAGACAGATTTTTCACATGGCTATTAGAAGCCTACTCCCACAACTTGAATTGGTTGGTCTTTTTAATGCATGCTCCCAGAAGCCACCGCTTGGTCCCTGCACCAGATGCAGGTGTTCCCTTGTGCTGTCAGCCAGGAATGATTAATGAGGATTTGCCCCTACTGAAAGCAGTCTTTGGAGCATTGTTCAGGGCATCTGTGGAACTGTCGGGGGAGACAAGGACACAAGTGAACAACCAATTATTTGGCCATCACTGAGGCAGCATGAAAAAGACATCAAATTGGACAGAGGAGCAAAGCTTTTGTTTCATGATCATATTTTTAGGTGTTAATAGTAACAGAGGAATTCTACCTGTTTTGTTTTGCTTTTTTTTTCTCCCCTCCTTTCTTTTTTCAGGGGAGAAGGGCAATGGCTCAGGCACCGCTTTAAACCTAGGAGAGGATGTGTAAAAGAAAACTGATCACGGTCCTTTAAAAGTGTAAAAGGGAGGAAAACACACAGAATTGATTTCTTGGCGGTTGCACTGTGTGTATAAAGATATACTGTTTTGCTCGGCTAACATTAGGGAACGAGGGCTAAGAATTCAGTGAGGAGGAGGATTTCTCATGCAGGGAGCTGCTTAATTGCTGGCCAAATACAACAGTTCAGGAGCTGGGGCTTTAACAAGTGATAGCACAGGGAAGTGTTACATTAGGATTCTGAAAAAGAAAATGTGAGGGAGCAAAACCAGAAAACATTTGCAAGATTGTATTCAGCATTCAGCCTGCATCCCTCTTTCTGTCTCAAAGAAAATACTCTTAGGTGCAGAAGTGAGGGGAAAAAGAAGAACTGAACTAAAACCACTCTGCTCAGGCTTAGGCTTCTGCATTTTTTTTTGTATTTACCAAGATTTGTGATTATAAATACTAATTTTAAACCAGAGGGAAAGGATTACATTTTCAGAACAATCCAATTATGGAATGGATGGTTTGTAAAATACATTTTATGCTCCATCTTGTCATGCCTCTTTTTACCACAGTATTAAGAATAAAAAAGTTAATTATACAGCTTAATTCTAATGAGGAATATAATGTTATATTGCCTGATAACATATAGTATAATTTCTATTGAAGTAATGTAATTAATATTTGCGGTGGCTAATTCCCTAACCTCAGAAGTTCGTCTGTCCCTATGCATATATGCAAGAAAAGGAGTTCAGATCCTGAAACAATTACAGACCATAATCCCAATCCATTCCTTAACTGGGGAGAAATCTATATTTCTAAATTAACAATTTAAATATATTTGACTACCTGGATTTGGTTTGTTTTTCAAATGACTTACCCTTTAATGACTGCATTTTATCAAGGAGGACTTGTGGCCTGTGGTTCACCATTGGCAAAATTATGTGAATGGCCATATATAAAGGCCCGTTTCCTTACCCCAACTGGTCTGCGTGAAGTCTGTGTAAACAAAAAGGGTTTGTGCACTTCGTGTTTAGAATGAGTTGCTGCAGGTAGCTCTTTGAGTTCTGATATCCAGATTTTCAGAATTTGTCATCTCAGTGTCAAATGTCTGGGTCTGAAACCTGAACAGTCAACTACTGTCTGTATTTATTGTAGGATGATTACTGGTTTAGAAAATAAAAAAGTAAAAGTAAAAAATCTTTGGAATTTAATAACCGTTCTATCATAAAGAAGGAAAAAAAACCACCACAACACTACACATATAACCGGACTTTTTATATTTTGAGAACATCATATAGTATTTCTTTTCACCACCCAAGTCTTGATCAGAAGGAAATCACTAACCAGTCCAAGAACCCTTAGAATATTCCAGGATTTTTGGTAACTTTACATCGGGAATAGCCTCAATACCAGCTCTGAAACTGCAGTACTGATGTGTTCAGTTCAGCAAGTCTGTCCTTTTCCAACAGCACAGGCATTGGTTACTCTCTGCAAAGCACTCTGACATTTGAAACTGAGCTTTGTCCCCTCTTGCCTTTGGTATATGTGCTGGAACTTTAAATGACTTTATTAGAAGATCTAAAATCAGTGTACAGACGCACTCAACTCTGTTTCCTTCTTGTCAGGAAGATACAGAGGCATCAACAACATGCCCCTCTGTCTGAAAGACAGTATTTGATGGAAGAACAGTCTCATAGAGTCCTCCTGGGCATGATGGAAGTGATGCTGATGAGGAAGGAAAATAGTTCCAGGAAGTGATGGAATGATTATAGCATCTCTAAAGAGGACATTTGCCTGGACTGACTTAAGTGCTGAGCTGAGTTTCCTAATCCTAGATAACTAAATAGAAAGAAAGCTTTCTGCTACCAGGCTGTGCTGAAGACTGCACCTTTTCTTGCCAGGTATGAATTTTGCTACAGAAATTCAAGCCTTGTTTATCACTGTGCTGGATTACTTCAGACTATTCTGTTTGGAGTTGCAAGCTGAAGAGCATAGAAAAAACAGACGCTGAAGCTTGATGTAATTTCTAAAAAACATAAAGAGCACAGCTTGTTACTTAGATGTGTCAGCACCATGCAGCATCGAAATATCTTCAAGGACATGGTTGTTCTCTCCAAATCTCCTGGTGAGTGAGCACCTTTGAGGTGGAGCCCTTGTGATCGCCCATGGAGCATCCCATGGGACAAAGATGAGGGCAATACTTCAAAGCAAGGACTGAATCCCTTTAGTGGGGGTTCATTGGCCTGAAAATAGGGATGGGATTTGCCATTTAGTGCATGTAGCTTTTTGCATACCCCTTTTTACATACCATTTCCTCCAGGACAGTGGAATCTCTTCTGTCCATTACATTCTGCAATCCACATGCTTTTCAAAAATAGGTTTCAGTAGGGTATTTGATACATGCTGTATTATGATCTTTTCCCTGTAAATTCTTACGTGTGTGTGTATTTTCATGATACTTCAATAAAAACATCAGAATTGAAATACAAAGCAAAAAAATGGACAAGAACATATGGAAAGGGATAAACCCATTAACATCTTTATGATGAGTGTTGTTTGCTAAAAACCATCAGATTTGATATAGCTTTATGGGGTAAACCCACTGGAGATTTATTTTACAAAATTATAAAAAAATTCTGGAACTGTCACTTATGTTTTTACAAGGATTGCTAACACTCTACAGACTGTATAAGACTCTATCAAGTAGTGGATTAGTGAGGGGAAGACGGTTACTACCTGTGAGGTGATTTTCTTCCTGTTGCTCTATGTATTTATGGTGTTGTGTAGCTAAACAATACATGTGTTCTAAGTCACAACATACTCTTATGGATCTTTGCAGTTCTTGATGAAAGAAAAATGTTTCTTCGTCTGTAAATAGCATGGCTGCTGTATTGTTAGGGAAAATTGTTAGGGAAAAAAGAGAAAAATGTTTTAATATGTAATATTTAACTTCTATTTCATGCTGGAAAGAGCGAGGGTTATTAGAATTATGTTATGATTCTGTTATTTTTAAGTAAAATCTAACAACAACTAGCTCAAAAATTCAGGAGTTGTGTTTTATAAAACTTCTGACCATCAAGATTTCTCTCTTTGTACCTCCTCCTACCAGTATAACACAACCTGATGGGTCTGGCCACTACAGCCAGCGTTCATCTCCTGATGGTGACCATGATGCCCATGGTGTCCAAAGACTTTTGTTTCCAGGCCTGGAATGAGGTGAGCCTGCAGGCAACTGGGGTAACGTCATTAGAGTCGCATCAAAGCTGGTTGTTAATGAACCAGCTGATAAAGCAGAAGGAATTCTCTCTGCTGCTTGCGCTGACAGCATAAAAAAGGGCAAGGGAAAAGATTCGGATGTAAAAATACATGAACAGCATGAGTCAGCTGCAGTTTGTTTTGTTATCACATACACATTCTGTTATAGGGGGAGGCAGGGCAGGGAGGGATCTTGCAGATGACATTTCTGTATCGAAGGTTTTATAATAAAGCTGTACAGGCTTGGTTTAAGCTGTAAAATTTGCAGCTTGAACTACACTAAGTTCTGTTCTTTAGCAATATAGAATTGTGAGACTAAAATAAACTTCACTTCCTTTACCCTTGGTAACTGATTTTTGCACCTGAAATCCCAGGGCTAGGAGTTCAGTACATTCGTCCTTACACAGAGGTATGTATTTACTTATGAAACCTATTTTTATTTCTCTAAAACCCCAGCCCATATCCTTAGAAAACTATCTGCAGGTTTTATAAACATCATCGGCTTACTCAGCTTTTATTTTTCTTCTGTGCTTAAAAGTAGGTGACATGACTGATGTGTGAGGCCAAAGGGCTTTTCTTTCTCTATAGCACCCAGCCTGTTTTTTTACCAGGATAAGTTCCCACCATTTCTGGATTTAATTTTCATATTTCTAGTCTCTCATCTTCAGGCAGGGTTTTTTTTGACTGTTAATGCCATCTTATGCACATACTGTTTTCCCTTTCCTCCCCCTTCATTCACACGTTTTCTTTGCTTCTTATTTCAGTTCATACTCTTTCCCCACACTCTTTTCCACACCTTTGTTTGTTCTTCCTCCATTCATGCTACAACTGGGAAAGTAATATTCTCCACACCGAAGGAAGCAGTTCTTCAGTAATAAGGGTAAAGATTCACCCTGTATATTCACATGCTGAAAATACCAATGTGGTTAAGTGTCGCTGACCATTTTTACAGGGGAGAGGATCTTTAAATTAAGAGGCTTTCATTAATGTTCTTTGTGATGTGAAATGACTTTGCTTCAAATTACTCAGTATCCGAATATGAGTTAGGCAAAGTACTTGTCTGTTTTTGCATGGATTATGAAGCCTCACGTTATGTATCTTCATTTTTAGAATTCTTTTTTAGATTTCTGTGAACTGTCAAGGTTTATAATTTGTGTGTACCTACTTCAGTATGAAATTCTTGGCTGCCTCAACTTATTTTTTTGCCCTTCACAATGCTCTGTTAATGGTAAGCATAATACCACCAGTTGCATATATTAATTTGAATGAATGCTACTCATCCTTATTTAAACCTTATTTTAGCTTTTTTTTGCAAGCTTTAAAAATGCAGGTGATGTTCCAAATTCTGATTAGAATCAGATTATCAGAGTATTTTGGCCAAGTGGGAAAATGGCATGCTTTACTGGAAGAGAGAGACATAGCATCCACACTGGGGTGTAGATGGTTGGAAGTGGTGGTCTGTAAACATTAATAGTACAAAAATATTGTTTCTTATAAACTACCAGAGCCTAGATTTTTTATAAACCGGTAATCTTGACTGCAAGCATTGAGTAGTAATGAAATGAGGATTGGAAGCACACCAATGTAACAAATATTTGAAATAATAATCTGTGATGTTTATGTTTCCTCGTTCCACCTAGCAACAAATACAAACTGAAAGGACATTTTAAGAAAAGTTTATTTGAAATCAATTGCATTTAAAACCACTTAGATCTACATTTCTGCTATCAGAGGCTGCTTTGGGATCTTCCCCTATGGATACGGATGATGTTTGTTTTCAGAATTGCTGAAGCCAGAAATACAGTCTGTGAGTTTGAGTGAACTTTCTTCACCTAATTTCAAATCAGCTTGAACTTGGTGACTTTGTATATTTGATTTTAGCTTCTTTGAGTTTGCACTCAATAAAGGAGAAGAGTCTAGGTGAAGGGAGAAGAGACAGACAATTCAATGGAGAAATATCAAGAAAAAAGAAGTTTTATATACATGCCACATGTGAATTGCCTGTTTCTCTTTTAGTATCTTCTGTGCTTAGCAGCATAGAGGCTTTCCTTGGCAACAAGGAGAAAAAAAAAAAAAGAAAAAAAACCCCAAAACACAAGGTGTCATTTAGTTTTTAATATAGTCATGCACAAAGTGTTTTTACTTCATCACCTACAGCCTTAACAAATAGATATTATGGTTTGTTTCTGTCCAGCTTTACAACATATTATTCCAAAACCAAATCACAGAAGACATGTGAAATACAGTGATCTACGTTGCTCTCCTCTTATTGCCTTCTAGAAAACCTGCCCATCCCTGATCTTAATTATGTCCACTAATTCACTCTGCGGGCCAGATAATCTAGTTCAGTGTCCACAGCTATTGTTACAGACTGGAGGTCAAATCTTTTATCCGTTTTCTCCAAACTCAGTTGGACACTGTTTCTTGCTGTGAGTCTTTGGGAGAAGGTGATAAATCTTAGTGCTGCTGTCCCAGTAGGTAGTAACACGTCTTCCTAAGGCCATATATTTAGGATTTTTCCAGGCTCTGTGAACTTTAAATAAAAACTTTTAAAAATCCTGTGTTTTCATTCTGTTTATTTTTATATCTGTGATATAAGTATCTTCACTTACTCAAAACTGAATAGTGAATTGCCACCAGAGTCTTCGAAGACTTGGTCTCCATTTTTATGTCTCTAAACAGCAATATAATTGAATCCCACTATCAGCATTATGACCATCTGTGGATACAGGTTGTCTTTTGCAGCATAACCAGTTTACATTACTTGTAAAGCAATAAATATGTCTGGATATGTGCCAGCCCCCCCCCTCCCCCCCCCCGCCAAAATGCAGTGCAAATGGGTTTTGGGAATGCTCACTATGGAGAACTAACAGTAATTCCTGGCTAGTGAAGAGCAGGGATTTTCTACCTATGATCTATGGAGATCAGTATGTAACTTCTGGGTTGTCTGCAGAAGGCAAATTGAGAGAAGTTTCTAAGTTGCACTATGGTTTATGTGAAACTTGGCATTTATGGGTCAAAACCAATAAAGCCAATTGTGTACAACTATAAAAGGGCGTGCGCTTTGCTTTGTCACTAAGCAGTAAGTTAACACACAAGGTTGGCATTGTCTGAAGCCTTTCTGGATACCATGAAAACCTGTTTGGTTTTTTTTTTTAAATTTCTGTTATGGAGCTGGCAACCAGGTTAAATGGTGATTGTAAACTTCTTTCCCTGCTACTGTACTAAATGTATCCTGGTCCAGTGAAAATACATGGCTTTATAGTAGAGATAAATTTATAACAACTTATATTTATATTGTATATTGTATATAAAACGTATATTATTGTAACAAATTGCATTGCAAGAGTAAAGATATTTTAAAAGCAAGGTTTCATCGTGACATTGTTATAGCATTAAAAACCATGCAGGTCACAGTTGAGCTGACCTGCCCACATAATACTTATTGTACCGTGTAGACTAACCAGCTCTGGTTCACACTATCTAATTGATTGCATTTAATTGCATTGGTTCTAGCAGTCCTTAGCATTTTTCTGACTCTGGTTATCATGCAGTCAGCACTGAAGGTCATCGCAGTTCTCTTCATCTTGCCTCAAGTATAGTATCTCCTATAAGTGTCTGCCGACAAAGGTGTCACCCTCCCATGCTCCCTACAGGTGCCCCTCTTGCACTGGTTGCATTTTCCCTTTCTAGGGTCTTTTCTGTTTCCACCAAAACTACAAGGCCAAGAATTACATTGCACCATTCTGTCCACCTTTGACAATTGCTAGCTCTTTCTCACATCCACCACAATTTCCTTGTAAGATGTTTTGAAGAAGGAAGAGGCAAGTGACAAGCTAGGGCTGCTATCATAATTCGTTTCGCTCAAACTCACAAATGGGTGTTGTGTTTGGCTGGAATTCCTGAAATGGAGGAATTTTTTCAGGCTTTTTCTTTTGGCAGAGGATTAGTTTGTGTAAGGTGACATATACTTTCCAAAAATAAAGAGGTTGCCAAGGTTCCATTTCTCCTGTGATGGGGAACCGGTCAGCATGGTGGACAACAAGCAGTGTGGCTCAGCAGCCACTGCTCTACTGTCTCCAGAAATATTTTTTTTCTTGACTCTGTTCCATAATTGAAAAGTGAAAACCAATATGTCACTCTGTCCTTCTATTCCATAACTCTTCAAAGGATCCCAGAGTGAAGAATGATCACTGCAGCAGTTAGCTTTAAGAAAGGATCACATTTTAGAGCATTGAGGCATACAAATGTGGGTTTTTTTCCTAACTTATTCTTTATTATGATATAATTGTTTACATAATTTAAAATTTGCATTGGTATAAGCTGAGAAGCTTTGAATAGGCTGCTCTACTGTGAATGATTTTGTTCTATGAATTCATGCTGAGACATATCAAAACATATTTAATACAAATACACATTTACTCAATGTATGTGTTGATAAAAATACAAAAACCAAGTGCTCTCAAACTTTTTATATTGTAGACTGAAAATTACTTGAAAGGATGCTTTATGGTGCTCTTTTTCTTTCACCAGTCAAATGGGTTTGCAGTATGCAAATGTGCTGTTTTGGTTTGGAGTTTTTATGAAGCTGGTAGTGGTACATTGAGACATTTGAAGGTGTCTTTTTGACAACATAAGTGCAGGATTTAGTGTAGTTCAAACCTTGGGTACATTTTACCTGAGCTTGTCTTTGACTGCAGTGGCTGTAAGAAAGGGGAGATGTCCCAGCTCTGCTGCAGGCAGATTTTGTGACTTTGGTGAAACTGCTTAAACTCGCTGAGTGAAATCCTACCCCTACAAAAGTCAAGAGGATATTTGTCATTTATTTGAATGGGGCAAAGATATCACATTTGAATTCTGAATTGTTAATAAGAACAGGGTAGTGCGTATCTAACTCTCACGGCTCTCGTGAAGCTAATTAATCAGCAGAGTACTTTGGGATCCTCAGAAGTATAATAGAAGCCGCAAGTACTATTATTTATTTGTCGTGTAATTGGAAACCAGCAAGGTAAAAAGTCATTGATAAAAATCCATATCACAAGGTCATTTCTTTCAGTGTTGCAAATCTCTTCTTCAATCAAGAGCTTTGTAACTGATGAAAAGTACAGCCTAATCATAACATTATCAAGTCAATTTAATTGGTGCTCTGGCAGCACATGAGATCATAATGAAGTCATTTTTGCTAGTTACAGGCTTAAAAATATTTTTATAGCACCTTTCATCCTAGTGGAAACTTTAAAGGCCTCACAGACGGGATAAAGATTTTCTCCCTCACTCATACACAGCCACATTTGTGTGGCAGATACCAGCTGTTTTAAACGTGGCTCAAGAAAATTACTCGTAGGGGTGATCCTACTGTGCTTGTACTTATCCCTTATAGCTGTGACATAGTTTGCACCTTTAAAAACACTGTTCAGATATGTCAAGGCACAGAGGCAGCACTTTTGGATCAAAGGGGTTGTAGCATTTTTAAGGTTGACGCTGATGGTTGTCGCTGTTGCTAAACCAGAGTTTTAACGTCCACTCTGTGTCTGTGAAAACCCTGTTCCTGACAACAGAAATGACTGCAGGTTTTTGCACAAAAGTCTGGGAGAAACTTAAAGCCCCAAACTAAGATGAGGTTTATGGCACCCCAGGTGAAAGTTTGGAGTAAGAGCGGATAGCTTTCTGTTAGCGCACCCTGCTACATTGAGTGGATCGCTTAATCTACTGTGGTGTAAGCTTCTGTATCCCAACAGATGGATACAATGTCATTTGGCTTGTCTTTGCCCTGGCTCTTTCATAGCTGGAATCCTGGAGAGCTGGTGTGCCAGTGTCAGGATCCTCCTCCTCCTTGCACTCGCCATTGCTCCCCTCCTCAAGGACCTGGGGAGCCATGGCCTCAAGTCCCCGTGGTGAGCTCCTGCCACCAACCTGTCACCCGTCATGGCTCATGGCTGGCAAAGAGCAGGCTGTGACTCTCACTTCTCTCTTGACCTTTGCCCCTTTAGCAGGCACCCAATCAAAAGCCCAGTTTCAAATGCTGCCTTCAGAATAAGGGCTATACATTATGGCTCAAGAGGTGATGGTGTTCATGAGGAACAGAGTTTAAAATCAGCACTTTTCCCTCCTAGTTTTCCATTTCCATCTTCCTTCCTCCCTCCTCTGTGGTCTCCTCTTCATCTTTGGCATTGCCCAGTCTCCATAGCACACTTTTAATCAGATGTGCCTGAAAGTGTCTCAGGTATGGGCAAGATGAAGTTTCTTTTCCACTTTGATAGAAAGTGTGGATGGCAGCCTCCTCCCTCAGCCAGGCTATAGTAACCAGCAGCATCTAACCAAGGGTTTTTTCCAGGTCAGTTTAACCTGAGAAATGTGAGAAAGAGTCACTGTCGAAGGAGACAATATCCTGTGGGAGTTTTACAGGTGCTTATGGGTGTCCTGTTCTTAGAGGCAAAACCTCAAATGTAAAGAGGAAAAAATGCTGCAAGAGCCCTGATAGACAAGACCAAGGATGGAGACAGGAAATAAAATGGCACAATGATTTAAAGGACCTTTCCACGTTACAGCTGCAAAGCAGTGGGAATGGTGCTTGTTTTCACTGGTGTGTTCCCAAAGCAACACCAACTTGGCAGTCTTGCAGTAGAAGTGTAGACTCTAGTTTACATGCATTAAGACTCTAGTTTATCACAACCAACACCTCAAGTTTTCCACTAATGCAACCAGGTTTTTCACTCCCTCTCTCCCCAAAACCTCTCCGTAAGCAGAGAACATACCACTTCTCAGGTTAGGACAGATGTCCAGTACCTGAAGGTACTGGAAGCTGGTGAGGGACTGTTTGTAAGGGCTGGTTGCAATAGGACGAGGGACAGTGGTTTTAAATTAGAGCAGGGCAGGTTGAGATTAGACATGAGGAAGTTCTTCACTGTGATGGTGGTGAGACACTGGAACAGGTTGCCTAGAGAGGTGGTGGAGGCCCCACCCCTGGAGACATTCAAGGTCAGGCTTGATGAAGCTCTGAGCAGCCTGATCTAGTTAAAGGTGTCCCTGCTTACTGCAGGGGGTGTTGTACTAGATGGCCTTTAAAGGTCCCTTCCAACCTAACACATTCTGTGATTGTATGATCTTTGCTTGAGAGGTTCCTGGATAATCTGAGAAAGGGTTTATACTTTAAGAATGCATGCCTGCAGTGTATATAGGAAATACATTTACTTGCAGCTGCAATATATAGCTTTAAAAGTCACTAATGCTTCCAACTTGGACATTTTGACATTTAGTCTTTGAATATTGAACATGCTGAAGAAAATATGACAACCAGTACACACAGGTTTTGTCTGAAGGCACTATAAACATCCCGCACATCTTTGTAGGGCACTGCATCTCCAGTGTTCCTGAAGGCCCCCAGCTGCTGCACTGGGTGCCCATAACTGCTGCGTATGCTTTTGCCAAGTCTCTCTCTGCCCCTCATTCTTTGCAATGATAAGTTTTACCCAGTTTTAGTCCTAAACTTATTTAAAGTGGAGATCATTGTGCTAGAAGACATAAAACCTGGGCTATACTAATTTGTCATCTTAAGTTTAGGATTGAGATCAGCAAATTCCTGTCTTCAAATTTCAGTTTAGGCCTCTCAAAAGCTCCATTTTGATGACATGCTACTCCAGGGAATTTTGCGACGAGTTTAGATTTCTGTTTTACTTCAATCCACCTCACAGGTAATCGGTTTAGCTTGTCAGTAATCTTTCTGGTTAACCTGCAGAGGAAGTACCAGGTTCCTGAGAAGTTGTGGTCCTTGCTGGGTGATCTGGGACGGGTGAGATCTGGTGCTGTGCTTGCAAGCGCATTTAGGAGTGAACTTAAGGTCTGGTCGTTTATGCGTGGGAAAGCAAAAAAAAAAAGGGAGAAAAACTTGCTTCAGCTTAGTTGTGGCTTAAACAGCTAAGAGTCTCGTGATTTCCCTGTGTTTTCAGTTCATCAGATGTGTTTCCTTTCAAACTTTGCTTGCTGCAGGTTTTAATCCTAACTGCCCAAAACCTGAGTGTTGGCAGGCACCTGCCACTCTCCATGCATGCTGAAAAGACGGATCCGTAAGAACTGTTGGTACAAATACCGGCGCTTAATTTGCTCTTTTAATATTTGCACCAGAAAGCAGCTCCTGGAGTTTTTGCAGGTTTCTAATGGCCAAGGAGTGGGAGGGTGATTTAAGTTGCCTGCCTTACAAATCTGAAGAAACGGCATGAAAATATTTTAGCAGGGCTCGCTTTATCCTGCTCAGTAGCCACTTACAGAACTTTATAGTGGATGACAATGTTAGCCAACAGTCAAGACAACTGTCCGAGAAAAAACCCTTTTTACTTCAGACAAAGAGAGGGAAAGAGCATTGTGTAGAGGAGTGAAATTTCAGGGCAGCAGCTCCACCGAGGGCTTGTTAAATCTTTCATTTGGGCCATTCACCTGCTGCTTATAAGCAATGAAAATGGTAGACAGCAGATGTGAAGGCTAGGAGGGGCTATAATGACATGAAAAACAAGTTGGGTGACTATACAGATTCGAAAGAAGACGGATTGAGACTTACTCTTTTGTATTTGAAAAAAAAAAGCCACCCCACGCATGTTCTTATGATCCCAAACACTTTAAAAACTTTCTTTCAAAATGAATCAGATAAAAATAAAAAAAATATAAACATTTCCCATTTTTTGGGTCTAAAGGAAAAAAAAAGTAATCTTGAGCATGACTATTCTTGATCTCTGTATAACTCTCATTAATATTCACCAAGCCTGGAATATGACCCTCTGATTACGTGAGGTTTAGAATACTTATAATTTCCTTAAAGTAAGTGATGAGAAAAAAAAATCTGCCTATTTTGGCCACCAGGATGTACGTTGGCTTTTTTAATATTTCAGCACCCCCCAAATCATACACCTTGCTGATGTTGTCTCCCATAGAAATGTTTGTGTTTAATTTAAATCGGACAATAACAGAGTTTGAGATCTGGTAAATTAGGAACAAAGGAAAAGGCTTTGTGCGCTGCTGCCTATAGTGTAACCATTATGGTTGTAGTAATGTGCTGTGAGAAGCCATTGGCATGCTAAAAATACACTACTTTAACAATAATCCATGCATAAAAGAGGCTGAAAGGAGATATGGCATATACCTAATGAATTCTGGACCTTTTCCATGCTTACCATTTATAGGATTTGAAAATTGCCAACCTTCCTTACTACGTTATAATGTTTAAACTTTAACAAACAAATAAACATGAAACCTCCAAATGAATTCAGCAATAGTAGCAGGAAATTGAATACTGTATGTGCTAAATGACTTTTTTTTAAAAAAAAAAAACCCTCAGATTTTATATATATATATTCAAAACAGATGCATGATTGTAAATACAGGGTAGTTGTAATATTCTGAGCACATATTTAGGGACTTCCTCCCTTTTCCAAATCTCACTCAAGTGGAACATACACTCATTTCTGTAACAAAAATTCTTTCTACTCTATTGGCAAAATGAATAGCATCAACTCAAAATATTTAAAAATTTAGTCACATCCACATCTTGCAGCCTATAAGGAGCTTTCACGCTTTTGGGCTCGCTTTAGATCTTTAATACCCTTTCCTTTTGTGTCAAGGAGCTCACGAGGCGTAAAGAAGCACTGATAAACCCACTTAGATCCCTTCCTGGGCCGTCACCTCTCCCTGCCAAGCGGCTTTAGGTGGTAACTGATCTGTGACAGGCTGCCACTCAAACAGAGCATTTCTGAAAGCTGACACAAAAGACTGAGCGCCGGAGAAAGGATAGGAAAATAAGAAAAGAAACCAAACTGTATCAGCGCCTCTCTCCCCACCCCCTTCCCCCATATCCCCCCCCCCACCCCACCCTCCCCCCTCGCCACCCCGGCCCCCTCCCGCTCTCCCCCCGTCCTTTCCCCTCCTTCCCCTCCCCCGCAGTCAGGTTCATGGCAGGGGCAGCTTATAGCCGGAGCGATAGCGATCAGCAGCCCTGCCAGGCTGGGGGCTGCCCCGGCTTACCGCTGATAATAGCGGCGAAAGTGAGAGTGACAGTCGGGCCGGGAGTGACACAGGGCTGCTGTCAGCGCCGCCGCTTCCCGTGGGACCGGGGAGGGGGGCGGGGGTAACACGCAGAGGGAGGAGGAGGGTGTGCGCGGGGGCTGCCCGGCGGCACCCTCGGGTTTCGGCCCCTGAGGGGCTTGGGGGGGGGCGGTGTGGGGGTGTCCGGCTGGGCTTCTCCCGCCCGCCGGCTGTCCCGGCTCCTCCGATGTAAATTACTTGGTGCTGCCGGAGCGGCGGCCGGGTCTCGGCAAGCGGGGGCTTCTGCCTTGACCTCTTCATTAAAGCAGGGCGGCGAGACGTAATCGCAGAGATCGCGGGGCCCTTGGAGAAGATGCCTTCCAAAACTCTCTGCTCCCGGGAGCTTTTGTGCGTCTACCTGCATACGTCTTGCAGCAGCACGGGTTTAAAAAAAAAACAACCCCAAACTCTACCCCACCTTCCGATGTGACACCCCCTCCCCTCCCACCCCCACCTCCTCAAGTTCTATTGCCCGTTTTATCGAGGAGAAAATGAGCTTTTTTTTTTTTGCAAACGTGTGTTGCTGGCTCGGTGAAACTTGCTTGCAATGCTTCTGCCAGCTCAGTTGCAAGAAAGGCTGGAAGAACTTCAGAAGGCCCCGCGGCTGCAGCGGCTCCCTCCAGCACTCCTCACTCCTGCCCCTCGGGCCGTGGGGTCACTGATGCCTACACCTGAAAAGTCACAAGCTGTGGGTGACTCCTGGGTTCGCTCAGGGCTCTACGACAACGTTCAGAATGAGATAAAATTGGGTATGCTGCTTGCCCTGAATCAGCTCACACAATTTGAACGTTCCAGTTCCACCACAGAAGCCACTGGCTTCCCAGCCAGGCCACCACCACGTGTGTTATAGAGCTGATATTTTGGTTTGCACTGATCCTGTGTCACCTCAGGGCAGGACTGGACATTTCAGGACCTGGGGACTTCCATACTTTTTCACGTCCTTGGGATGTTTCTTCTGACATCTGTACAAGGTGAAGGGGTTAGCGGAGGAGGAAGTTAAGTCAAACCTGGCATCTTTATAACCTCTGAGATTTTGTTTATTCACAGAAGTGAAATACCTTGCTCAAAATCTCTTGAGTGCCCTAATACCATTTTTCTTGAAATATAAAGTATGACCTTATACTGACCATTGCTCCATTTAGTATCCAGTTTATTGTCCAGTTTAGTAACTTTATTGAGTGTATCATCTACCAGCAAGGAGAAATACTTCTTTCTAGTTGAAGATCCTTCAGCTTGAACTAAATTGTGCAAACAGATACTGAGACCAGATGCAACAATGCGTGGTTGGTTTTTTTTTTAAATCCAGAGTAATTCTTCCTGGTCTGTGAAGAATGGAGAATTATTCCAGATTGAAGAGGAATTTAGTCCTTAAAGAAGCAAAAAGACCGGGCACGCTAAGCCTTGGTTTATGCTGATGCCTTTATACAGTGAGGGATGCTCCCACAAGCATCAGTTTTCCCCCTGTAGCTCTGGCAGATAAGAACAGAGGAAGCGTTCAACAGCCCCCACAGTGAGTGGAAGGGGATGTGTCGGAAACCACCCTCAGTTCACCTCCTCTGCTGTACCCCTCCTTTCCCGATGGTCTGACCAAACAACAACCCCTTTCTTTAGTTTTCTGTTGTTATCTGATGGGTGGATCTGGTAAAGACACAAACACATTTTCCACTTATAAAATAAAGCGATTTTCAATGCTCGTGTAATAAGGGATGTTTATTTACCAAGGGAGACCTGATCTGAATACTTGTGAAAATCTCCAGCCTTATTTTAGAAATCTTAAGAAAATCTCCTTCTTTTTTTTTTCTGCCTCAAACATCATTTTTTTCCTCTTACCTTTAAAGCCACTGAAAAATGAAGACTAGTGGATGAAAGAATGAGAACTGAGAAGACGAAGAAAAAGCAGTGAGCTTGAAGAAGAATAAAGCAAGTGAAATAAGATCTACAATTTTTTCAAGAGATCTTCTGGTTTTGAAAAAAGATTTAATTTCAGTTTAGAATTATTCTCTTCAGTAAAATGTTTCTGGATTTCAACTTGTGTACTGAAGTGGACAAAGCCTTTAATTTGCATATATTTATAAACTGAAACAAATTCGGTTGTGCTGGAATTTGGCATGTGAGCTTATATTTGAGGGTGTTTTTTTTTTTAATCAGTTACTTCAAGTTATTATTTTGGGTTTTTATCTTAGAATTACATGGATGCTTTGTTGTTTGTAATTTTAAAATATAATTTAAATATGCTTTTATACTTCTGAAATAACCGGATTACTTGTCTGGATTTGTAGGAGTAACTAATGAGGATATTTTATCACATGGAAAAAATAAGCGTTACTGTGAACAGACAAGAAAAATGTTATTATTTTATCAATGGAAAATTTATATAAACTACCCTTGTGGTAAAGGAAGAATAGAGTGAAAGAATCATAGAATGTGTAAGGTTGGAAGAGACCTTTAGAGGTCATCTAGTCCAACCCCCTGCAGTCAGCAGGGACATCTTCACCAGATCAGGTTACTCAGAGCCCCATCAAGCCTGACCTTGAATATCTCCAGGGATGGAGCCTCTACTACCTCTCTGGGCAACCTGTTCCAATGATCTACCACCCTCATATTGAAGGATTTTTTCCTACTATCCAACCTAAATCTCTGCTTTTCTAGTTTAAAACCATTAACCCTCATCCTGTCGCTACATGCCCTTGTGAACAGTTCTTCCCCAGCTTTCTTATAGGCACCTTTCAGGTATTAGAAGGCTGCTATAAGGTCCCCCTGGAGCCTTCTTTTCTCCAAGCTGAGAAGAAAGATTCATGTTAAATGTTTGATAACATCAAACTTCGAAGGTGTTCGAGCAACTACTGTATGATGAAGGAGGGCTGCCTGGAGTGTCACTGCTATCCATGTGTACTAAATGTAACTGGAATGTTTAAAAGGGTGTAATATCATTATAAGATTCTACCTCAAAATTTCATTTCCAACATTTTGAGTCAGTACATGCAATGTCAGAGGGTTTGCAGTGTTGGTTGTTGGCAGTTATCTCAGCCCAGCTTTAAGTCATTGGGTGGGAAGGGGAATTTTTCAAGTGGCAAATCCTCCCACCTGCCTTAGACTAAATTTTTCAGGTAGGCTGCATTGCCCTTTGGGTAGGTTTAATAATTTTCATAACAGAAAAGAAACCTAGAGAACTATGGCAAGATTCAGCTCCCATTCACAGACGTTTAAAATTAAGGTTCCTAAATCCTGATACCTTTAGGCTTCTGATGATACTGTTGATATATGTGCTAGGTATTAGGTTACCATTAAGCTACATAGTCACTAGGGCCTAGAGAGCCATTCAGCTCTCCATAATGCAGATATTGTGCTCGGTCAGCTGAATTATTTTCTGAATACAACCAACTGTTGATGAGGAGCCTGATTCAGCTCTCATGGGGTCTAGCAGTACCTGAGGTGCTATGGAATGGCCCGTTCTTGAAGTGGGTCTCCTGCCCGTCCAATGTCCATCTTTGTGGACCAGTCAGACACATCTGGGATACTCCAGCACATTTCAGATGGCATTAGATACAAATGTGTCATCACGTGAACCATGCCTGTAGTTCAGGGGCTATACCGAGTGTATGTAGACACTTGTATGTAAAAATGTCATTGTAGGTGACTTGACCTCTCACTGAGATCTTTGTGAAACCTGTAGATAGCTGAACCAGGGGAGAGAAATCCCACTGCAAGGGCAAAGAGAATGTAAACAGGTATGATATACTATAATATAGAATATACCATTCTTCAACTGAGATGCTACCAACTAGGTAGCTGTGAAAACCGACCTAGCCTCAGGAACACTGAAACACCATTCCTGCCCTGCCCTGGACTATTTTGAGAGGGATCACTGATAAATGAAGCAACCTATTCATTTTTTTGGCTATCCTAGAAGTTGCAGACTCTGTTGTATGTGGGTAGATGCCCAAGGATCCCAGAGGAGCAAAGTGCAGGAGACCAACTGGCAAACAAGAATGTGGGCGATAGGACCTCACCTTGTAGTTGTTGTGCACTGAATCTCAAGCTCAGGAAAAGTGTCTCAAGAATTACAGTGTAAAAGTGCCCCGTTTGAATCTCTTCTAGCTATTTATTTTTAATCTTTCATTCCCTGTGGTCAGTGAGAAACATGTTCAGTTAGATACATCTGCACCCCCTGTTAGCCCTTCAAGAAGTAAATGGCCTGTTCCAGCGGCTGGCATGCTGGATAACATAGCCTCTGTGAAACATCTCCTCTCATTCTGAAATTTCCTTTACAAAAACTTTGATGTCCGTCTATATTAATCACCCGTCTTGTCAAAAATACCCACTTCTTGCATTCCCTGTACCACCCTCGTTATTTTTCATCTTTCCTTTCTCACAGTAACAACAAGGGCCTTCTGAGGTTGTGTTTGTTTTGCTTAGAATTAAAGAAAAAAAAGGAAATGGCAGAATAGTATTTACAGTACAGGATTTATCTTGTGATAGCGGAGGAACCCTTCATACAGCCCCAACAATCTAAACGCTAAATAAAGCCTTATATGTGTGTTTATGTTTTCGACCAGGTTCTGTAAATTCTTGCTGACTACAGTCAAGGTTTCCAGGGCTACACCAGGCAGAAATTTCAGTACTTGTTTGTCATGATGGTCTCAAGGTTATCTAATATGGGAATTATAATATTTACAGAGTACCACAATTTAAGTCTGTATCTCGACGTATGAAAAAGTTTGTCTTACAGAAATATTGGAAAATGGTAGTAAGAAAAAAGTGTTACCATGAACTTTAGGACATTTGGCAGGTTAGTTTTTGAAACATTAAGAAGTCAAGGTGATAAGTATGATCTGAAGGGAAATCTATTAAGTTTTTAGTAGAGCTTTTAGGACTTAAATAACGCTTTTTGGACTTAAATAACTTTTCTGGCATTATTTACCTTCTTTTCCTGGCTGGAGGCTTCTGGAAGGGCTGAAGGCAGCTGATTTCAGATAGCTGCTGCACGCATGAAGGGAAATTTAAAGTACCTGATTAAACTACTCTAAGCAGAACAATAATCTTCAGCATTGAGGAAACTGAAACATAATCTATAGATTAAGACAAGTAATGAGCATTTCAGGTTTTGACTCAAAAATAATAAGAGGCACCCGGCTACTGCACAAAATGGTTCTATTTTTTCTCTTTTGTTTGGACAACCTTGTCTTACAGAACGCTGACAAAAAACCCAGCTTCAGGAAAGATGGTAACATATTTCTCTCTCATATAGTTTATCTCAACAGGTGAACTTCAAAGTGAAATGCTATACTAAGCTAAAATTGTTCTTTCCTGAAATAAATTATGAACGTTATATACATTAAAATATCTTTTAAGACTGCTATTAAGCCTATAAAGAGCTTGGGAACTGGAAAAAATTTGGTTGTTGTTAACATCTCTTCTTCTGACTGCATCTATGTTTGATATTGAACATGCAGATAGTTTTCATTTTGAAGCCATGACAACTGTTCTTCTAACAAGCCCGAAGCAAGTTTGCTTTCTAACATCACACAAAGCAAATAGGGGAAAGGAAGATCAAATCTCCTAGAAAATAATTAAGATGTATGTGAAATATGCAATTTTGTGTCCCACATTTGTGGCTTGGTCCTCAAGCATTGTCACAAATTTGTCCAGTTACAGGCATTTCAGGTTTCATTATTTAAAAGATTCCAGAGAGATTTAGCATGCTTTTCTATTTGCAAGAAAAGAGAATGCATGCTTTAAAATGCATCCACTGCTAGCTGGTATCCACCTCTACCATAAGGGGCTAAATTAACTTTATAAGCCCAAGAACATTGTGATGGATACTTGCAAGGAACTTTGCTGTTTGCCAGAGAGCCTGGCATAATACCAGGTAGAAATCTACTAATACTTTTTTAATGTGATATTTTGTAAGGTTATATAGACACCGTCGTCTTCACTAGATTTACACTAAGTTACACATCCACTAAGTCTTGAGGCTAAGCTATAGTCTGTGGGAAACAAAACAGACTTCTTATCATAGATCACATAAACTCCAATGGTTCTAAAAAATATTCAAGGACACCACATTAATATTTCATGGTTGCATTCTATCTTTAGAAAGAGGCCTGGCTATCCACTTTTCAAGTAGAAAATCTAAAATTTGCTAATTTTAGATTACTGCCATTTAAAAGATAAAGAACATGAAGCATCAACGATGCAGTTTTATAAATCACTAGAGATATTCAGACCTTGGCTGTACAATATCCCGTGTTGATGGGATCTATGTTGGTCCTCTGTTGAGTTTGGGGTTGTAGCAGACAAATTCCAGAAGTTCCTGTCAACTTAAAAGTATTTTTAGATGCTACAGGTTGGAGAAGCTATTTACAGTTGTTGAAATCTAAAATAACGGCAGCAAATCCTATTCATCTGTGGCAAAAGCGGATTATATTGTCCAGGGCTTTTCCATGTACCAGTGCATCAACTCCATCTCCTGTAGGAAACAAAACCAAACCACTTCTGTGTGGCTTTAAAGTCTGAGGGAAACACTTACGGACACCTAGTCTGATTGATCCCCTCAACTTATTTGTTTCCAGTGCACTGGTCTTCCCCAGCACTATCAAGGTGTACCCAAACTTGTATGGATGTCTTTGTAGCACCTAGTTAGAAGTTAATAGGATTCTTTCCAAACTGAAGTCCAAGGCAACATCCAGCCTGGAATACCAGTGTCTGCCTCATGTATGTCTTACACAGTCCTACATTTATGCCAATAAGGAGAAGCCAACTTCGTTTTCTATACATGATAGCTCCTCTGTGACCACTCACAGACCTTATGTGCTAGAAGAAGGGTTTCTGGTATGTTTAGTGTGACTGGAAAGGTGGTTGCCTGCTACATGAAACAGAGAGACTTCACAAGCTGTCAGGTGACAGGAATCTGTTTTGCATAGAAGGACAATGTGCAGGGAAGCAGCAGAGGACTCGCTAGGTCAGCACAAGACCTCTCTTGCTCAGAGAACTTCAACATGCTTGATATGTAATTTTTAAATTTTAGATTTATCTCTATTATCCTGCTCTACTAATATTGTTTTAGAATTTAATGTACTTTTTTCCCTCAATAGGTATATTTATCTGCAAACCTAAACTCATCAAAATTAGAAACAGATATACTTATTTATAAACCTAAATTTTTTCATCTTTGGTGTGGCACTAGCATTGTGTTCTAGTTTGAATCCACAGAATTTAAAAGTATTTATAAATATCATTTACAGTTTGCAAAAGAAGTGGCATTTATACCTTGCAAATCTGTTTGCAATCAGAGACTGTCCTCAACTTCACTGGGTTTTGGAAAAAAAGATCACAGTGAGCAGGCCTGAAGGATAGAGTTAAAAGAAACAAATACTCATCTCTAATGTTTTCAGCAATTCCTCATGCCAGGAAAAGCCTAGCATGGGAGAAATAACAGCCAGGCTGAATTGACATGTGAATTGGAACGGCTAGATTGCTGTTATGTTGTGGGTGGGCCCTTCATACTTCTGAAGTTATAATGTTTTTATTTAAAGACTAAATTGGATTTCTAGGCATGTATGGTATACATCAATTTAAAATTATTTGAGTTCTTCATATTGTTAAGAGTGCTTCAGTTTGAAAGAGTGAGGCTTTCCTGCAAATGCCAAGTAAATTGCTCTGCAAGTCCAGAATCTTTGATCACCTCTGAATTGAAATGCTTATGAAAGATGCTGCAGTGTTCTAATAATTTTACAGCTCTCCCTGATTCGTATGCCTAGAACCCCAATCATTTCTAAATTGAAGAGCTCTCATTATTTTCAAGTTTTTATGTGCAGTCTGAAATGATTTAAGATTATTCTGCAGCTTTTCTTTTTTCTTTTTTTTTTTTATTTTGCAAAAAATAAAACTTTTATTTTTGCATTCTTAAAGACCAGCTTTTTCCTCTGCAAGCTGGGAGACATTATCAGCTAATTCAAACATTTCACGTTTAAAATGGAAATTGAACCAAATTCTCTCCAAATAGCAATGATGATGGCTGGGGAAAAATGAAGGGAAAAAAAAAAAAGAAAGAAAGATCACTGCCTCAAAAGCCGAGAAAATACAAAGTAAGAGGCTGTCAGTGATCCTTGCTGGGAAAAGTGTGAAGAACAAGAAACATATTGTCACTGTTCAGATGCGGTCAAGGTGAAGTGGGGAGACTGAATGAAAGTTACAACAATGTGACAAAAGAGAGACACAGATCCATTTAGTCTTGGAAGGAAGAGAGCAGGAGGCACAGAAGGCTAGTTCACGTGTTGCTTCTAAGCTGATTTTTGCTGTCATTTTATCATACAATTTCAGAGGGAAATGATGTATGCCCTTTTGTATCTCCTGACTTTGTCTTTTAAGAATAACAGTTAGTTTCTTTCTCACTAGTGACCTTGTTCTTTTTTAACACATGGCAGTAGTATATTGTTTATAATTCACACAGCTTACTAAAGAAAACTTTCATTGCTATTGCTTGTTAGCTGTAGAGCCTTCTCTTGTGTTTCTTCCCAGACACATGCACTGGATGGTCTTTGTTCTCAGCGGCTCACTGTTTAAGAATACACAAGGGCAAAAAAGAAGCCCTTTGGGGGAAGAAGCACACCAACCTGTCAGGGATCCCTTCGGCTGCACCCCCCATTGCCATGAATTGCACAGAAAAATCCCCCTGCTTATACTTTCCATCTGGAGACCCACACTTTCTCCTTCTGGCCTTGCTTGGGGATCTAGAATGGGGTCCATATGGGGCGTCCCCAAAAGAAAGGGGAGAAAAACAAGTCTAAAAACAATCCCTGTCTAAATGGAGTAGAGTTATGCTGACTTACAAAACCAGAAAGGGACTGGGGAAGCAACTTACCATTGCACAGATATTTCAGCAGTCAGGCAGGAATTGGTGTGGGGGGAGTATGAAGAAATAGCAGACCAAAGCAGAAACGTTTTGTTTCACAAGTGTGTTGCTGAGGAGCTAGCCTGGAAGCATCTGGAGAAGTATGGAGTTTTCCAAAATAGATGTTGAAGCAGAGAACAGGAGTATGAACTGCCATAAATGCAGCACTTTCAATCATTTGAGAGATTCAAAATGTGGCACTTGTGTGTATTGAAAAAGCAGCTCTGCATTTCGTATTGTTTTACTTGTTATGAGCTGATCAGGCAGCTCAGGATATCCTCTGATGGATACAGCTGCAGTGTTTTTGGAAGCTGGTTTAAACTCCCTGCTCCCAGTGCTACTGTAGTGGGGCTTCTGAGCCTTTTCTGCCGCACCCATTATCCATGGAGCATATATTCATGTCTATATGTGAAGCATTTATATTCGGTCAGAAGGTGAGCTCACACTGGTGCAGTGGGTGTTTACAGTTGGAGGGATGGAGGGTGCATTTCTTTTGGACAGCTCTGTTTTCGGAGATGTAGCTTCTGGCAGAGGGGAAGGCTGATTTCGTAGCGTTGTGAAGCCACTATCATCAGTTCAAACATATCAATGCTGAAGCAGAGTGTAGAAGTGGGGCTGTTATTTAGGATGTTGCTCTCCAATATTTCCATCAGTCATCTTAAATATATTTATAAACAATACTTACAAAGCTTAAAATGTAATCTGGAAAGCTGTTAAGAGTAATCAGCCTCAAAACCTCCTCCTGGACTTCTTGTGGCAGGTAACTGAACCTATGGGGAGAATGATTTGCTTCTTTCCCGCTGTAGCAGGAAACATTCAGTGAGACTGGTATTTCCCTTGTTCCTCTCTACTTCAGGTTCCCCATGTTTTATTTTCTTGTATTTTTATTTCTTTATCCCTAGACCTCGTATATCTAGGACTTTTTTTTTTTATTCCCCCATTTCTTTGCTTTCTTCTGAACTCTTACTCCTTTTCCCTTTCCAATTCCCAGCCTTTAAGCTTTTCTCCTAATTCTTTTGAATCTGTTCCGTCTCTCCTGCAGAAATTCCCTTGCACAAAGCCTTCAGAAGTCCTTGTTGCCCCTCTTGCAGCAGCTCACTTCTGGCTGATATCTGTGGAGCTGCTACAGAAGTTCCTGGAGGCACTTCTGACAAGAGAAGTTGCGAGAGTATGCCTGCCTGTGGTTCAAACGTAGGGTAATTGCTTTCTGATTACTTGAGATTTTGAGAGATTTTGGTGGACAATTTCTCTGTTTGACTGTCTTCTAAGTAATGCTCAAACGACAGGGTACCTAAATGGTATTCATGTAATTTTCAAATTTGCATAATCAGTGGTCTCAGTCAGCAATTAGTATTTCACTAATATCCAAACAAACATAATTTTCCAAATGATACAAAACTCAATCAGAAATTATGTTTTCTTGTCTGTAGTGGTCTGTTGGAAGATATCAAATACCTAAGAGAATAAAGTTTTATTCTTTTGTTAATTTGAGGATTAGTACTCCTTGCAAGTTTCAATTTACACAGATAAGGAAAAAAGAGGTAAGTAAATTAAAAATAATTCTTTTTTTTTTTTTTTTTTAATTGTTATCTCTTACTATTATACAGCTTAGTGGCACCAGAATTTGTTTTATAGTTTGAATTGGCTTTGTAAGGTGATCTTTATTGCTACCATTTTCACGCCTCCCAAATTTTGAGACAGATTGTTCCAAAAGGTGGGTTAAGAAGTCCATTAGGTGCATGAGTGCACTAGGACCAATGTAAACCCACGCATTAGGTCTTTGGGTGTTGCTCCTGAGAGTTTGTTGAGAGATAACTGAACGAGACCTTGCTGGGTTGGACTGGTTCCTCCAGCCTGCAGTCCTTCAGCTTCAAAAGCAACAGAGGCATCATTTACTGTTGATCATCACTGTTGTGTTTCGTACTCAACACATTGACATTTGCTGTTTTCAGATATTGCACACCAGTTTTGTGTGCTACATTTCGCTGCGAGCGGAGCACTTAAATCCTGCTTTGCTGTCTACAGTTGTTTCAGATAACGTTTATGAAGAGAAGCCTTCCTATGGGATCTATAAATCGCACGTCACCTTTTTAGCTAGTCCGTATTTTCAAGTAATGTTAACGTGTTAAAAGGAAGGTCTGTGTATTGTTCATAATGCGCATGACTTTTCTCGCTGTGTTCTGCACAGAACAATCCATATACCACCCATACTGAAAGGGGTTATTAAATATGCTGGCTCGGTTTACTAGCAGCTCTAATACACTTCTGTAACGAGGGACTACTTGTAACATCAAAGCATAGGGAGACATTAGCTCTTTTCCCCTATAGCCTCTGACCTGAAAGCTTTGCTTTTTATCTCTATATAAAAGGAAAATATTCTTTTCAAAGAAGCCTCGCTAGAGTGTGGATATTTCCTCCATTGTAGAATAAGAGCCTGTGAAAGTAATCTACAATTTTTCATCTTTGTTCAGAGTATTGTTTCTTTTTGGACATTATGCCTCTTTGAGAGTGAAAACTCTTGCTTTCAAGTAATAGTGACTGGGAAGTGCTTTCTAAATCTTGAGGTACTTCTGTTTTCTGTAACACCATCAGTCTGAAGAAAGGTGACTGAACGTTTCTATTTTTAAAAGAAATAGAGACCTATTGTGTAAGAGAAAGAAAAATAAAGGTTGAGGAATAATTCAGACTCAAAAGAACGGGTTAGACCCAAAGGCAATTAATTGTACACAGGGGCTGTAAAGAAGGTTTGTCAGATTTGTCTGACAAATTTGAATGATATTTTGTCCTGCAGGTGTTTCCACTTATTTCTTAAAATATATCATATAGCAAATGATAAAAAATGTAATTTCTGAGGTATATTTGGACTTTTAAATCTATGGATCAGATCACCTTTGCTTCTGACTTTGTATGCATCATTTTTTGGGGGTGTAATTTAGCTTGTCTTATTTCAATTAATCATTTTTAAGATCCTTGATTGTTTGGCTTTTAGGTCCTTGATCTATCTCAAGGGGAAGTTGGTCTTAAGGAACTGCTGAGTACACGCTGTCAGAAAATTTGGCTGATGACCTGTGCAAGTACTGATCTCTTGTTCCCAGGCAATCACAGGGAACAGAGCACTGACTTAACCAAACATAGGTGCAGTAAACAGAAAAGGGAAGTTTGAGCACAAATGGGCATGTCGCTTCATGTATCCTTGGTATTCTGCCTGTAATAGAGACATTTCCATTAACTTCCAAATAAGTTCTTAAACTCTCAAGGATTGATAGTATTACAGATACTGTATATTCCCATACTCAAATGATCTCGACTCCATGGTTTATAATAACATTTCAAACTTCTTTTTTACCTGTGTTTCTTACAAGGACTCTTTCCTTAGAATACTACAGAGAAACAGAAGGATCTGAGTTCTTTATTTATTATCAATAATAAATATTAAAGTAGTTTTTTGTGTTTGCTAGGTTTTTGGGGTTGGAGGTGGGGGAGCTGGTTGGTTGTGTTTTTCTCTCTTGGCGTTTGGTTGGTGGTTTGTTTGTTTGGGTTGTGGGTTTTGGTTTTTTTTTTTCATCTATTGCTATGGCTGACTTGGGGTATTATTTTTCTGCATTCCACAGTTCATGGCTTCTGAGATGGCGTTAAGCAGGATTCGGTCCATGACACTTAACTCACCACAGTGCTAAGTCAGTGATTATGTCAATGAAAATTAATTGATTTGTTTCACGCTCTAGGTGGGCCTTCTTATAGGTGTGAAGAGATCCTGTGAGGTGGGTGTTTTAAAATTTAGCCCAGGCTTAAGTGTTTTTCCACACACTTAAAAGTTACTTATCCAGAGGAAGGCAGCACACTCTGATTCTGATGCAATGGCATAATTAAAAGGAAAATAAAGCTATTCCATTTTCTCTGTAAAATTTCATATGAATATATAAAAATCAATCTTTCTTCTGCTGGAAAAAAGCTGGATCACTTCTTTCATTTTTTAAGAAAGGTACATAATTTCATTATACTTGCAGAAGTGCAGACTAGCATATATTTTCAAGCATAAATATATTTATTTAAAAACATTTCAGAACTGTATTAATGTGAGCTTTATAAAGTGTCCTATTGCATTTTTTATACATTGATGTTCTTTGTTTTTTGAACTAAGCAAGGAAACCTTTTCCTTGCAGTTTGTTTTCTTAATAGGATGTACATATGTGTCCTTAAGTTATACATATTTTATCCCTGCATCACACATTTGTTTTTTTGTTTGTTTGTTTTTTTCCCCAGACTGTAATAATTAAAAATTTAGAAAATTTGAAATGTTTCTGGAAAAGTAAATATAAGTACATTATGTATTACACTTGTCTAGATAGTTAAAAGAACCTGAAACCTTCTGTCAAAAATGAATATTTTAGCTTGCACTCAACTAATATGCCAACTTATGGTTACTTACGTTTTACTCTTGTTTGCTACAGGTGAAATGGGTGAATATCAGACAGCTCATTATAGAGACAAGCATGCTGCATCCCCAAAGTAGGATGACAGAACAAGTCATGGTATGTATTGTAATTTCAGTGCTACAATACATCTTCAAGCTGTCTGAAGTAAAATGCTTACTAAGCACTGCATTGGGGCTGTCAGATTGCTTCATGGGGTGGTAATTAAATTGAGGCAGTTCTACTGTTCATTTGTGGAACTAAGCCAGAATTAACTGTATCCTAAAAATTGCTGGTTGTAGCAGGAGCACAGTTTTTTGCATATAAATTTTTTTTCACGGGAAACGTCCTTTTCCCTGCTGTTTGTTTCTTTCTCACCTCCCTAGGTTGTGGGGAAGGACAACTGTTTTGCCACTGGACTAGTTTAAGTCTGATGGAAACTGGTCATCAAAGATGGTATCTTGTTTAATACTGCATACACTTGGGCTGGATTCCAGTTGTGACTAATGGAGATAGAGGATTGATGGTCATTGTGGCCAAAGGTGGCATTAAAGTTTCCTGCCTGATTTACGGTGTTCTCGGCGTTGATATAATTTAGAATAGCCAGGGGCCCACTCAGCTGTAGTTGGCTATTGCCTCAAAAATAAAGCTCAGCATGTGTGAGGAGGCAATGTGATAAATGAAGAGGAAGCTTCCTCTGGTCATTTCTGGAGACTAGCTGCATTATTAAAACATGCAGGAACTGCCATGCTGGGTCAGACCAAGGATCCCGACAGCTCAGCAGTCTGTCTCTGGCAGTGCTCTGGTATTCTGCGCTGAAAATCAGTGGTAGATCAGGGTGGCGCTGGCTCCGAAACGGCTCTGGTGGAGAGTTGTAGCACTTCCAGTGTCACCTCATCTGGAAATACTGTCACTCAGTCTTCTTCCTGAGACAGGGTGATGCGAATTGCAAATAGCACTAGTGATGTAGGCACACAGTGAACTTGCAGAGCAGTATGATTATGTTCTTGCTGTCTTCTCTGCTTATTTCCTAGGGAATTTGCCCTTTCTGAAATTCGTAAGTTACTTTAAAATTTGTAGTGAGATAGGCAATATGGGTTTTGCTAGTTCAATGTCAAAAGTGTGTGTGACTAGTCTAACTGCAAATTTGAATCCAAAGAGATTTTTGAAGACTGATTGGAAAGGGTGATGCTGATGTGCAATGGAGGCTTGTCTTGTAGGATATGTTTCCTATAAGGCAAAAATGAGTTTATTTTACAATTCAAGAACCTTTAGAAAATTGTTTGGTTTGGGTGCCGTTGAGTCACTCAGCCAATGAGAATGGAAACTGGGGGAAATAGCATGTATACAATGTGGAGGAACCGTTAATGGATTATCTGGAAAATAGGTGAAATCTGCTGCAAATGCTATAGTTAAATGTTGTCTTTTTTTGATGAAATGGTGGTGAGCATGAATGCATGATGAAAAATGCTGAAAAACACTGTTGTAGGATTCAGGACATGATAAGAAAAAGTTGTAAGGAAGAAATATTTTCTTAAAATAATGTGCTTGTCCCTTTCCAAACTAGAAAGTAAAAACAAAAAAATGCATGGAAGTAATTACATTGTTGTCCAATAAATAGATACATTAACCAGAAAACTGTTAGGCAGGAAAGAAGTTCCAATGGGTGACTTTACTCTATGGGATCTCTACTCATCAGGGTCTACCCATAGTCAGGAGAGGGATGAATTCCTATGGGGTAATTCAGGATAGGAATCTCAACTGACTTGGCTCTCACCTTGAAGCATAATTTGTCATCAAAGGATATTGTGACAGGAGACACTGTGACTGTTTCATTAACAAGGTTTCTTATACGATTCTCTGATTACAAAAGGCTTTTTATTGTCGAAATCTGCAGTTTGCCATTTAAAAAAATGTAAGTATGAATCTGGCTCAAGTATCTTGTACATCATAAATATGACTTTTGGCAGATATGGTTTTCCTTATTAATTCATAATTTTCCTCTGATTATTGAATTGTGAAGGAGGACATTATCTCCTTGCTTGTTTGTAATTTTTTCACCTCTGGTAAACTGTGCTACATACATGTTAAACATCCTTTGATTTTACTGCTGTTATTCCCGGTTCCCTTATTATATTTGCTTTCTTCTGTTTGATCTATTATACTCAATGAACATCAGTTTTCACTTAGACTAATCTTTATGCTTGTTTGATTTTTAAATAGTATGTTACAATGGTATTAGTGATGTTACGCTGAAGTGTCTGGTCCTGCAAAGGCTGATTCATGTTACTCACTTTGCACAGTGCGAACGGTCCCATCGGAGTTGAAGAGTTACTCACATGGGCATAAAGCTTTGTGCGCTAATTGCCTTTAGTGGGCTCATTTTCAGTATCACAAAGCCCTATTTTAAGGACTGTTGCTCAGATCTGAAAATGCACTATTCTCTGGAAATGACTGTAAAAATATGTCCTCATCTGGGAACCTGGAGAACAGAATTCTAATTTGGAGTAAATCAGGCATATATCTTGACGGATACATCTTGACCAGCAGTATTTTATGACTATCTGGCTATCTTTTACACTCTTGAAACATAGAAATAGCTCTATTTTTGTACTAACATTTTCACAGTTGCAGTTGATAGCACAAAGCATGAAGCACTAAAAGCAATGCAGCTGATTTTCTTCCCTCCTCCCCCCCCCCATTTTCCTACTTGGAGTAAAGCAGTTAGGGTAGCAGGCAGTAATTAGCTTTCATCCAAATCGTGTATGGAATTTTAGCCTGTAGACTCATTGCACCTGTGTCAGCGCGCAGATTAAAGGCTTCTTAACTATACAGTGACACAGCAGGCTGACTGAGCCACAAAGGAGATGGTGGGGTCTGTTCTAATAACTGGAAGACTCTGGATTTCTGTGTCCAATCCAGGCCAACAGAAGTCTACTTCATTGTATCTGCCTGTTATAGTAGATCACCATATACTACTGGGGTCCACAATGTAGCTGACAGAATTTCTGCAGTGCTGGAAACATATTATTCATTGAGATGTTAGACGCATACATGCCAATAAAGTTAATGTTTAACCATCTCTGCTTTTGGCAGCATGCTATAGCTTACTAATTAATTTGGTTGCTGTTTGCTCATTTTCCCCTACCACTGTGAGTACAATGAATAGATTTCAGGTGTTCTACAGTCAAGAAGACAGCTATGCATAATGTGCTCTGAAGCTGTATTAAGATTATCCTTCAAGCTTTGTTATTAGCAGAAAAAGAAAATAGTGTAATGCATTTATAAATAGAGAGCTTGCAAGCAATGAACTCTATTCTCTTCCAGTGGAGGAAACAGAAACATAGCCAAGCAAAAGTGAATTTACCTTAGGTAGCAATTTCACCATCTCAACTTGGGACAGTTAAAACTTTCATCAGATGTAACAAACAGATTACCATCTAGTGCTCAGGAGGACAGTCTTTGTTTACCCTTTATTACTGTTGCCTTCTCTCCTTCTGGGAAACCTACCATTTGCATCTGGTTTAAAATAATTAATTCCAGTTTCTAACCAGTCTGTGAGTTCCACTGGTTGGTTTTTCCTTCACTTTTGGTTCAGTTACCGTCTAAATGACTTAGACGGTGCATGCGTTACTGCTATAACCTTGAAGTCTCCATCTGCAGACCTTGACGTCCTCAGGTTGGACAAAGGAAGGTTCCCAGCAGACACGCTTTCTCAGTTCTTATGCAAGCTAAACTAAATCGGAAGTTTAGATAGTAATATATGATATTTAGGTTTGAAGCTTCTTTCTATTTTTTACAGATGTCTTCTGAGGGATGCTGTGTTGAGGATGGGGGAGAAGAAGAAACAAAATTATAGTTTATGTCCTTTGTTTGTGCCTAGATTGTTGGAAAGACGAAAGGATGGGCAGATATCATTAATTAAAGTAATGGGGATAGGAGCTCAGTGGTTAAAAAGGCTTAGAAAAACGTTATGGGGAGCAATATGGGATCATGGGTGTCATGGCTGCAGATTATGTATATCACAAAGTTGACCGGACTTCATAAGAACAGCAGTCTGTACTTTTGTATCTTTTAAACCGAAGAGGTAGCAAGACATACTGGTGATAGTACTGTCAGGTTTTAATACCACCTCTGAAACATCAGCAGTGTTAGGTTGTGTAATTCATTTAGCTTCCTTGTGCTTGTTATGTCATTTGTCCAATAAAGATGAACTAGAAAGATGATTAAGAATACCGTGAGCACCCCGCACTTCAAAATTTCTTTAAATGAAATCAGGAGTCGTTTTGTCTTAATAGATACTTTACAGACAGAAATCAATTAGTCTGAGAGCGTTACTCTTCTCCAAAATGGAATCGTATTGGACCGGTTTGATGTCTTCTTATAATTGCACGCTGTATGGTTCTTTGACTCTTATCTCTCCCTCAGTCTGTGAATTTGAAACCATCAGGAAGATGTCACATTGGTATGAGTATTCTTCAGTGATAAGAACAGTAATTGTTGTAGGGAGACTTCTTAATCTTGGGTCACTCAAATCCCTTTTAAAGACAGCAGGTGCTCTCCAGAACAAGCATTAACAAGAAGAGATTATGAGGTAACCTGTTGTTCTTTATATCTCAGCATCTCATGACAAAGCTTACCATCAGCCAGCATGCTCAGAAGCCTGTCAGTACAGGAAAAAAAAAATCAAATGTGACTCAGGAAGGAACTAGGATTTTCAGTACTAAAGAGTGGATTCGTTTTAAAGGCTCAATGCTGAGAACTGTTGTAGATAAATTTTATTTATATAAGATAATTACATGAGTCAATTATAAAAGCAAGAAAAAAATTAGCAGAGAATTAAAAAACAAGGGAGCTGCAGATATTCATGATATAATGCAATCAGAAGGAAATTCTGCTTCCTCAGAAGCCATAGTCTGAAACCCCATATTGCCAGATTTGTGTCGTGCTGCAACTTTATTTTTTCATTCTGCCCCTCATCTTATTACCAACTGTGGTAAACATGGTGAAAGCAAGTTAGTCATTCATATTATCAGACTCTAGCACTGCTAACAGTATGACTTTATATATATATATATATGTGCTTGTGCTGTGGGCTGCTTAGCATTTACAGGGTGAACTCTTGAAGCTGAACGTGCTCAGGGTCTAACAGAGCTCTCACAAGTACATTCACAGTGGAGCAAAACTGTCTGCTATTTTCAGCTCTCAACCTTTTATGAATTTCTGGATCCAAATCCCAACTAAATTTTGTTAAAATAAGATTTTGTTATCTAATCCTGTCCATTTCCATCCAGATCATGACACAAAATTATTTGAGTAAAGCACGCCTATGGCAATTTTTGTGAGGTCGAGAATTAAGAACAGGATCAATCACTGCATTCGCATGATAAACCTCACTTTCAAAAGCAATTCAAGAGAAGATTTTTTAAAGGTATTTAGATGCAGAGGTGCACCTAGCACTTTCTAAGAGCACACTAATCTCAGCGAATGTTAGGGACTTAACCCTTCTTTGCTTAACTTTGAAAAAAAAAATCAACTGGGCACCTCTCTCTGCCTCTAAGTTCCTATATACTTTTAAAAAAATCTGGCCTTTGATAACCCAAATCCCCTTGTCTTTCAGTAAGGCTTTTCATCCCCAACTCTAGTTCCTCATAGGTTTTGGGGGTCTGACTCTCTTGAATTAAAATGATAGTTAAAGACCCAGGTACTTTTGAAAAGCTGAACCTTGCTGCTCAAATCGCTTCAGAAAATGCCTCTCCCCTCAGGTATGTATGAAATTCCTTTCTTTCACCTCTGAGTAACTGTTCTAGAGGAATTTACTTAGTTAACCACCTGCTTTGTCCTGAAGTTTGTGCAACAAACTTGTGTAATAATTACTATGGAGAATATTATTTTCCCCAAAAGAATGGCAAAACTCTTTTTTGAAATGAAAAATTATAAATATATATATATATATATATATATATATATATGCTTTTGCAGGCAAATATCTTTTTAATGGAATTTAAATAAATGGAATTTTTATGATGAAAAAAGCAACAGTAAAACCAGTGATTATGTTTTTCATAGCTCATTTGTCTCCCTTGCCCTGCAGATCTTGTACAGAGGAAAATGAGATCCCTGGTGAAACCTACGATGTCATTGACTCTGAAGAAGGACTCAGAGACCCATTGGTGTTTAATGATCCTTATTGGCCTGCACAAAAGAAACTGGTATGATCTACTGAAAGAGACATATGGTTCTTCAGAAATATTAAGAAACACTGTTTTCGTCATGGGTAAACATTGTAGTCATGCATTTCTAAACACTGACTGGTTTTAGATAACTGCCCTTAAAATGACAGCCCAAATTTGGTGAGGAATTACATTCATTTTTCAATAGCACTTGACCAACAGCATTGGTATTTTACCAGTACTGTGATTATGCAATTTTAATGCTCTTATTATTCTGTAGTATAATATCAAACAAAATACGACAGGTAAGAGAGCTAAACAATACAATGACTATTTTACAGGACATGGGCACATTATATAATGCAGTTATATGGTGATATCTCAAATTATAGGAAGCATTGGAATATTATAATATTTCTGTTCTAATTTCTCCATTAAAGTAAAATATACACTATGACAATCTTTGTCATAGCTGAAGAGGAGACAGTGGTGACTGAGGGAGACTAGAGTAGCAAAATGGAAAAAAAAGGAAGGGAAGGGGTAAGATGAAAAACATTTAACAAAAAACCAAACCAAACCAAATAAAAAGAATAAAATCCTTTTACAATTAAAAAAACCCAACCCAACAAACCAGTAGGGGAGATTCAGCTAGGAGAATATAGGAAGAAAATAGGAAAACTGTGTTGCAGTCATATCAAAGAATAAGCTATATGGAGCCAAAACCTATTGTATGAGTAAGCTTGTTTGCAGGCACTGTTAAAGTACTGAATATTAAATGCTCAGTAGATAGTCCCAAGGTAGACAAGTTCTGATGGGCAATGTACTTTGTGCTTCTCCCTCTACCATGTGTCCCCAGAAAAAAAAAAGCATCCACTGACACTTCTCTGACATCTCCCACTGTTTCTGGGATGCTTTTACCTTCGATAAAAGAGAGGTGCAGAGCCTTAGTTTAATTTTCTTTAAGGGGTGTGCTCATTTTCTAAACCCAAACCATCCAGAGAATGAAATACATTGAAATTGTTTTCTTAATCAAATTTTCAATGACTAATTCATCTTTTCAAAAGCATTCAGAAAAACATGGTTTGTTCTTCTAGATTGTAGTTTTTTCCTGCTTTGCTAGACTTCTCAGTGCTCCTTGCAAGAGATGGAATTGCATCTGGCCATTTTTTGAAAAGTTTCATGCGAAGTAACAATTTATGTGAACCAAGATTCCTCTTGAAAATCAATTCAGCAGCTTGAAGTAATGTACTTGTCATGTGGGAATATTAATATGAAAGAAAAATGACATGGATATATAAGAAATTAAACTAACTGCCTGTGTAGAGATATCAAAAAGCACAGTGATAAATACACTGAAATGTGTGTTGCGAGATCCTACCACTCCACAGTCATCAGAGACATGAACCTTGAAACTTCTTTTTGTCTAATAACATCCCAATGATTTAGAAAAATAGTAATATATGTAGACTGGTGCATTCCACATACCACGACATAGGCTTTATGCTTCTGGAGAGAATCCTCTAACAGAAGCCCATGGTCCAGCTCAGACTGTGCAATACTGCAGTGGGAGGAAGAGAAAAGGTGCATCTGCCCCTCTCACTGCGACCGCAGTGGGGAAAGACAGAAATTCTGACCTCCCTGTGATGGGTCTGATGAAATAGAGTGCCCTGTAAAGAAGCCAAGTCATTTATTCTTCCTGGCAAGGCAAGAGAAAAGCAAGAGAAATTGTGATTCTCTGAGTCCCAGTAAGACCTTTTTACCCTATTCTGCTAATGTAAAGGGCTTTAGGATGGATTTGCATTCACTTTTGAGCCCCTTTGCAGTCCTAGAGAGTTTAAACTTGACATTTCCAGTCAGCACTCATTCTCTGGTCTGCTTCCCTGGTAGTACAATTGCCTTCTCTTGAACCATCAAAGAGCTGTGCTTCAACAGCTCGTCAGGTTCAGGAACCAAACTTGAGTTTTGCTTGTCCAAAGTATTCACAAGGAATCAATTGACCACCTTTCCTCTTTTCTGAATTCTTATCCTCTAGATGTTAGTGTTGACAACCATAGCAAAACACACTATTTTGAGAGGATCATGCCAGCTTTAAGTATGCTGCCTGGTGAAGGCCAGGGGAAGTGCAGAAGAATTTATGAGACACTACTGCAATTTCCCTTTAAAAAAAATCTAGCATTAGTTTATTTTACTCTTTGTGTTGCATTACTTATGAGGTGACTAAACAAATATGAAAAAGCAGTATGTAAAACAAAATCAATTAAGGTTTATCCAAAGAATGTAAATGTATTTGATACAGCCATCTAGTTTAGGAGAATCTCAAATTTGAATTAGAGATCTATTTTTCATTGTATATGTCCTTATAAAAATGCTAGTAAAACGGATGGCACAGTGGTAGCTTGGCAGACTCACCCCGTTGGTCTGTTTCTCCCTGTGTTGACTTTGCCCCCTACATTCTAAAGCTGGATAAATGTATTAATGTGTAGTTTACCATACAGGTCAGGGGATCTTTCTCATTTGACCTTGAAAACAAATGTTCTGTCTGCTCTGCATGGATAATTCATAAGATTTAGTGGCTCATCTCTGTATATTTGGCATTCAGAAATGTTGCTTCCCTGGATGTGTCACTGTCTTCTGCACCAGTTAGGTGGTGCACTGCTGCTGAAAGCTGGTTACACATTTGTGGGGCTAGACTTGTCGAACAGCGATTTTTGGTTCTTTAGCAGGAAGGGGCAGGCAGCATGCTGCTAACATGATGAAAAATCTCCCTTTTTCATGAGAAGCAGAATGTACTGCTTGTATGTTTTTTGGGCACGGTCAGATTATGTTGGTTGAAGAAAAATGTTTGATGTAATTGAGAGGGGGAAAAAAAGGCAACGGGCAAGCAACAAACGTCCTTAAAGAATTTTCCACTAGTCAGTGAAATAATGTATATGCTATACATGTGTTTGAGTATAAATGTGTAAGAAAAGAATCATGGCTGAGAGAAAGGGCAAAGATAATAACACAGCCTTCAATTGCTCACTGCTAGATGTTTGTGCTAGCTGAATTACTGCACAGTGATATCTAGAATGCCACAGTACCACAGCGTATATATGGGATAGAAAGCAAGCAAACAGAGAAACTAGAAAAAACAAGAGTAAGGTCAGTTTTCTAGGTGAGGAAAGTAGAAGATGTGACACATCTGGTGAATATTGTGGAATTTTTATTGGGTAAATTTTGCAGACATTTTTTTTTAACTTCAGACCATGAGCTGCAGAACTCATGCTACCAGAGGGCTAACAGAACAAAAACTCAACCTGCTTCGGAGACCTTGCAGTTAAGAGTAAGATAATTGAACAGTTGAATACTAGCAGGATACATCCCTCCACATCAGGAGGCAGTGAGACAGTATTGATCTGCTGGGTAAGCAGCAATCACATCTCATCAGTAGCTTTGTCATTATTGAGTCTCTAGTCATCATAGTAAAATAAAGATTTAATATCAGACTATGTCTGGGCACATACTCACAAAACCAAAACAAGTTGTTTAGATCCACTTTGCAGAGCTATCAGAACTACCATCTCATATGAGCAACATTAACTTTTCCTAGCTGAAGGTGTGCCTAAAATTGCAGTAGTAGCAAAACTGTCTCCAGAAATAAGATATATAATGATAAAAGTGTATTGCACCCTATGAAGGATTGTGTCGATCTTGAGGTTATTAAGTATTTGTCATTTCCATGAAGTTTTTGGCACAGCAGCACCAGTAGCTGATAAAATATTTTTAAGAGTTCCTGAAGAATTTAATGCTTTTTGTTATATTGTGTGTCTGCCTATTAAAATATATACTGAATGCTGTGCATAATTATGTTCATAAGAGAACAGTATTAGGACAGCTGCTGAGATTCAATTAATTTTATGGGGAGATAACATTTTTTTAGTTGACAGCAAAATTAAGAAAGATGGGCTTGACTGGAAAAATCAGAGTCCTGGCATGTAGCTGTGTCCTTGTGCTGGTGGTTAAAAGCAGCATATTACTCTGCAGGGATTTGGGAAGTATTGTGCCCGCCCTTCTCCCCAGGCCCAGGGACTGCTAAAGAGCACCGTTGCCAGTGTCCATAGGCACTGTGAACAAACCATATGTGCTCCTTGCAGTTGTTCCTACCACAGAGGAACCTCTGTCTGACTGTTTTGTCTCTCAAAGAAATTTCCAACAGAAGCCTGTGTGTGTAGTCCACAGTTTGGGCACTACTTTTAGTCCTGTGTGCTTTGGGGTGGAATGTGCCTGTTAGGCTCAGCTCCCAAAGGCATGGCCACTGAGAGCAAGAGAGGTCACCTGTGGGCCCTCCTGCCTTTTGCTGGTGAATCAAGGTCAACCACCTCTTACTTCTGAGTCCATGGGGTAGTTAGGCTGGCATCCCTGGTGCACTGACAGTGTGCAGGCACCAGCATCCATCACATGCACCCCAAACACGGCCAGACCACAGGGGCTGCAGACATCTTCTGATCCAAAGGTGACAGTACATTTTCTCTCATCCATATGTGCTTGGAAAATAACACACGTGACTTCTTCTTGAGTAACATGGTCAAGTCAGATTTTTCCAATCTTCCCCACCATGCCCTTTCCAAATGCATAGTACTTTTGGCAAATGATTTCTCCCCTTCTTCCCTTTCTTTTCCCCTTGCCCTCCCAGCTGACACGCAGTGACTATAGGGGGCAATGCAGCCTCATCATACAGCCTGAGCACATCTGCTACAAACCACATTAGTAGGCAGAAACTTTCAGGTCTCACTTTTTAACTCTTGCTATCAAGTAATTTATATAATGATAAAGAAAAAACCAGCATTTTTACTCGGACTCCGTAAAATGGAAGGTTTTAACTTCAAATAAACTTTTGCTTGTTATATTTTTTGTTTGTTTGTAAATTAAAGTTAATAAATAGTGATTTTTTTCATACTACTAATTCAAATTAAAATCTAAAATAAAACAAGACAGAAGAAACAAACTAAAATAATTTTGAAATTCATTTGACATTGATCACTAAGCAGAACTGCTCCAAGTCTGTATGTATCTCATATTCATGTAATTCAATCTATATGCCTGTCAATATTTCTGATGCAGTTTAATTTCTTCAGATCTTTCTGACATAATGCAGGCTTCCAGAAGTTACTCCAATTTAGAGCGCTTAAATGACACTCTTATATTTTCCAAGATTTTGTGAAAAATGTGTATATATTAAAAATCCTGAATGATAGGATAAGTATCATAGCAATAAAAAATTTAATATATTAAATTTTTTGGTTGCGTTTTTTTAACATTTATTGAAGTGCACTTCACAGTATGTCAGCACAGATTGATAACAATGATAATTTCCAGCTTTTCTTGTTCAGCATTGTATGTTTGTGTACCTGAGTTTTCTTTTCTCCACCTTTCTACTTTTTGGGAAGAGATAATTAGAAAATGCAGAGCTGAACTTCTGGTAGCATGATCAGAAAAGCTGTTGTTACAGACTATTTTCTATTATTTTAATTTTGTTACATTGCAGTTTTTGACAGTTACTGTTTACTAGCGTCTCCCTGAAGCAAAAAAATTTTAATATTCAACAGGCGCATTAAAATGTATTCTATTTTACTATGTTAAAGCTGATAGAAATATAATTTAGGAGGAAATCTGCGATTAGCAGTGTGGCACATGGAACCTCTGAACACAGATGAAATTGGAACTTCTATTTGAAGGGAGAACGAAGCCAGCAGTAATCTACCCAAACATGTACAGTTGAAGCTGTGTGGTATTTTTGCAATGAAACTAAAGCCTGGGTGAAGCTAATGTAGCATGGGGTTTTGTTGTAGCAGCAAGGTGCAGTTTGAAACCGAGGCTTTCATGTCCAGTGGCTTTGTGTGGCTCCTAACCAAGCTCAGACTTTTCAGATGAAGCTCCTTTTCAGTTTTCTCATCCGTTCAAATTCAGACCTGACTGTTAAGGACTGTAAGCCTTGAATTCCAGAGGACAGTCCACCGACTTCACTGAATGCTGAAAATTCTGAGTTTCTAATCCTCTAATGTGAGCACTTCAGGTTTACTCAATAGCTTACTGACCTTTACTTAGCCATGTACACATTTCAGTGGGAATTTTCAATGCTTTTTCACTAAAAATCGTGTTCAACAATATTTCCTGATCATTAAGACCTGTGTACCTAAAGCATAGACCAAGAACGTCTACAGACCCAGAATACAAATCTATACCTTTTCCACATAAGCACAGCCTCCTGCTGTCATTTGTCAGATTAATATGAAAGCCAGTTTTAATAACTCCTGGTATGAGATATTGCTAGTGAGTCTGACCAGTTGTTTATGTAATGGTGGTGTTAGGATTTGATCCTTGCTTTCCAGTCTTTGTCCAAAACCAGTGCTTAAAGTGAGGGTAGAAAATAATCCGTTGAGGTTGATGCGCCATGCTTATCCACAACAATAAAAACTGAAAAGCCCCAAAAGCTGTGGAATAGATTTCATAACTTCGAAGGCAGAAGTGAACGGTTGCATATCTATCTGAACACTTGTAGGGGCAAAATATTTAAAAAGAACAAAAATATCAAATCAAATCAAGTCAAAACCATGGTTACCGACTCACTACAACAAAAGAGTTCAGTAGAGATAAACAGACTTTCACCTTGTTCTTTCTTGTAGATGGCAGCTGCAGGAGTTACACTGTGCTAAAGATGTAAAAGGATGAGCAGCACTAGCAAAAATCGCAGTCTTTTACAAGGGAAGTGCTGAGTGATCCGATAAACTCATGTAAAAATGGAAAATAAGTAAAATTAGGTAGCACTGACTATAACAAAGTATGGAATAGAGGAGGCACTTGAAAGAAGACGTGACATAGACCAGCGATGGTTGGAAATTTCTGATATGATGTCTGTTTTTAAAGCAGGACCAAAAAGAGATCCCGGGAATTAAGACCAGTGAACCTCACCTCGCTTCTGAGGAAACTGATTGAGAGTCTAATTAAGGATAGAATAGTTCAGCACATGGATAAGTATAACCTAATAGGGTCAAACCTGCACAACGTCAGTAAAGAGAAAGCATGCTTCTCTAACCTGCTAAAGTGCCTTGAAAAAGTTAATAAAATAGTAGATAAAGGTGACCTGGTGAACATAATTTATTTGGATTTTCAAAAAATTCCTGATAAGGTCCTTCATAAAAGACTATTAAGGGGAAAATATAACTATGAGGTAAGGGGCAATATCTCACAGTGGATTAAAGATTGAGTAAGTGATGGCAAAAATTTGCACTGAAAGTTCTCTCCTAAGAGCATAAAGAGGTTAATAGTAGGATGCTCTAAAGGTTCACATTGGAGCCAGTGTTACTTAATACAATTTTTAGTGCATTTGGATATTGTATCTGCTAAACTTGATGCAAAATATTGGCTAGTCAAAGCAAGAAGACTGTAGGACTACAAGACATTGTTTAGACTGACACCACATACGTTTTAACTTCTGTAAATTTTGATACTCATTTAATGGGTTACTTTCATCTCCAGTTCCATATTATGTACTACTATTCCAGTGAGAATAATTTATCTCATTTCTGAGTGAGGATCCAATAGATACCACTGCAGCATCCATGTGAAATGATTTGTCCTCTCTAGGTATAGAAGTATGACACTGAGTGGTGAGGTTAACATGCCGGGGAGATGGGATGCCATCCAGAGGAACCTGGACAGGCTGGAGAAGTGGGCCCAGGGGAACCTCATGAGGTTCAACAAAGCCAAGTGCAGGGTCCTGCACCTGGGTCAGGACAGCCCCCATTATCCATACAGGTTAAGAGATGATGTGCTTGAAAGCAGCCCCAAGGAAAAGGACTTGGGAGTACTCATGGATGAGAAGGTAGGTATGAGCCAGCAATGTGCATCTGTAGCCCAGAAGGCCAACTGCATCCTGGGCTGCATCAAAAGAAGTATGGCCAGCAGATTGAGAGAGGTGATTCTGCCCCTCTGCTCTGCTCTGGTGAGACCTCTCCTGGAACACTGTGTCCAGCTTTGGAGCCCTCAATACAAGAAGGACATGGACCTGTTGGAGCGTGTCCAGAGGAGGGCCACAAAAATGATCAAGGGGCTGGAGCACCTCTCCTATGAATATAGGCTGAGAGAGTTGGGCTTATTCAGCTTGGAGAAGAGAAGGCTCCAGGGGGACCTTACAGCGGGGGTTCCAATACCTGAAACGTGCTTATAAGAAAGCTGAGGAGGAACTGTTCACAAGAGCACGTAGCACAAGGATGAGGAGTAGTGGTTTTAAACTAGAAAAAGGTAGATTTAGGTTGGATATTAGGAAAAAGTTCTTCAATATGAGGGTGTTAGATCACTGGAACAGGTTGCCCAGAGAAATAGTGGAGGCCCCATCCCTGGAGATATTCAAGGTCAGGTTTGATGCTGCTTGATCAGCAACCTGATCTAGTGAAGATGTCCCTACTTATGGACTGCAATGGGTTGGACTAGATGGACTAGATCTAAAGGTCCCTTCCAACCTTACTCATTCTATGATTCTAATTAGACAGGCTTACATGAGAATGAGGAAATCCTATCTGGACATTTTTCTCAGGGTAACAAGATTGTGTGGCCAGAACAAAAGCTGTGGATATCATAAAAGAAAAAATCCTTCTTCATAAATGCTTAAAGGGAAGTCCTATTCATGTTGGATCTTGCTGGAGCAAGTTGTTATTGAGACAGTGTTAACTTACTTATGGCACTGAGGAATTCACTGGCACTATGACCTACTGTCATCTGCAACCCAGAAAGTTGCAACCAACTGCTGGTTTTCTCTGGAAGCTCTTACATGTTTCTTCCCAGCACTCTCAACCCCATCTCCTCTTCGTAAAATACCTACAGGAACTACATTCGTTTCTGCATCACTTTCTGGTACAGACATCCCTGCTGGCATTCAACTACTTTTAAATAGGATCAAGAACCTTTACTTGGTCAGGTTCACCCAGAAGAGACCAAGCTAATAGGTTCTGGGGTTTAGGGTTTAGGCTTGGTTGGGTTTTTTTTATTTTCTTTATTTTTTTCCACACTGTCCTTTCTACACAACATTGAATTTTAAATCTGCACGATTATTTAAAACACTACCCGCTGAAGGACTACAGTAGCATGTGGTGAGACCATGACCTTTTATTAAGTATATTGTATGTAAGATACTCAGTTCATGCCATGGTGCTGGTGTCACATTCACTCTGCTGAAACTGAAGTCCATTCAGGTTTTTTCAATGGTAAAAAGCAAGACCTACCAGATGATATCTCCTTCAAATCTGATATGGGTTCATCTAGTTTTAATATAAACACAATGGAGATAATATTTTGTGTTGCTTTCTATAATTCTTCCTAAAAAAAATACCTATTTTACCATTTACACTGGGGCAAAAATGCAATCCTTGTAAGATGCAACATTTTGAAGTATGAGCAAACACAGACAAAAATACGATTTCTTGGCTAAAGAAATGTGTGCAAGTAAAACCACTGAAAATATTATTTATCTTGATCAATAACTCATGCTTTTAATTTTTGAGGAAAATATTAATAGAGTTCTTTAAATAAAAAGAACGAATGCATTTTTTCTCTTTTGTTGTTGCAGCCGTGTTTGTATTTACATCCAGTCATTTATTGCCCATTAAAGAAGTAATGCTATGTTAATGTAAGGGAAAAAATCAATGCTACTCAGATCAGTAGCTGTGGGGAAACAGTGCAGCAGCTGGTTTGCAAACAGCAAGCCCACATAGATCAATGAAATTACAAGCTAAATCTGCTGATGCTCACAAACTGCTCCAGCATTGTGATGTCTAACCTTTCTCAAGTTCAAGATCTCTGGCAAGCCAGCAATAGCTAAATGGAAAAAAAAAAAAGTAAAAAAAAAAAAAAGAAAAAGAAAAAAAGCAAGCAAGGAATAAACAAAGAAAGAACATAACAGGCTGGTGGAGAATTTTAACATCATATGTAATATTCCACTTTTGAAGTTATCAGTATAACTGCACGTTTGTAACAGATATAAAAGCCAGTGTAATCTCCCAGTGAGCAAAGCTGCGATCTCCACACTCTGGAGATTTTCTTCCTTAAGAATGTTCAAATCTGTCACGTATTACCTTGAACTGTAACACTGGAGGGCTAGGGAGCACGTCAGTAATGTGGTTGTTAATATGTGTTTCAGAAAATAATTTATCAATGAGCAACAGCGCAACTTCTGCCATGTGCGGTGTCTTTTATTTTATGGCGGCGTTGTAGCCTTTAAGATGGTTTGGATTTTGTTAACTTGTAAATTAAATGTGCAAAACATTTGACTTGTTGAATGCAAGATTCATTTGCATATTTCATGCTATTTGTATGGTAAGAGAAGCAGCGCCTTTCACCCCAAGGAAAACAACACTGGGATTTATTGGTATCATGTGAATAACAGGCCTTTCAAATGATTATTTTCAGGGCAGTCTTCGCCCTATTTGTGCCACTTTTTCTAAACACAGCAGTATTTTTCAGGCGTTAATCAGCAAGAAGGTAGGGAGAACTGGTCTCTGAAGATTGCTATAAAATGGAAAACACTTTAAAAAGGGAAATAGGTTCATTCCAAAGGCAGGGGGAAAAAGCATCTTGAATTTCCTTCAAATATTGACACATGTTTTTTTGGGGGGATAAAATGTGTACTTTGCAAATATACAATTCTTATTGTCCACTAACCTCCTGTTGCTTTACATATATTAATTAAATGTCACAGGTCAATTCCGTTCTATTGTATCCGTTTCACAGGTTTTAAGCAAAAGAACCTTGAGAGGTTGAAAACACTTTTTTGGTCTTCCAGCCAGGCAGTGGCAGAACAGAAACTGGAAGTCTGGTCCTTATGAACTGTCCTCTCCTACTGTCGGCTTGCAATATTTTACAAACCAAGATTATTCAAGAATAAAATCAACTGTGGGGTGAAGCATGATTATTTCTTGCATTGTCAATTATTTCTCTTAAAATGACTGTTTTGGAATTTGACTTAGAAGTTACTTTTCTTCTCTAACTTTCTCAGATTCCTAATAATGGGAAAAAAAATAAAATGAAGGAACATTTTCATTTTGAAGTGTTAGGTTACTGTTTCTCTTTTGCTTATAGACCTTCCCAGATACAGCTAGTTTTCTTTCATTACTGATCTTTATGTCGATTTGTAGCTTTACAGTGCTTCTTGACAGTGCTGATGGCAGGGTATTTCATGCTTGTTGTGGAGGGAAGACTGATTTTGCAATAGCCATGATAGTTACTAACAAGGTGGAAGTTGACTGTACACACTAATACATGGCGATGTGTGGACACTGATGGAAATCTCTCCTGGGTCAGAGTGGCAGAGGGATGCCCAGCAGAGCTGCTCCCAAGCCTTACCCAAGATCCACAATGGTCAAGAGGAAACTGTAGCATTTTCTCAAAGGGTTGCAAGTCGTCAGTGTGAGTACTCGCATTCAGGATAGGTCTTCTCAGAGCATTTTCTTCCAGTTGTATTAAGGTCTCCTCCTCTATTTGGAGCTTATTTAGCAAACTCTTGTAAAAATACTGAAACTGCTGAGACACATCTGTGCTAAAGAGAAGGGGTCTGTTGATAATGGCACAACCAGGATTTCACCAAAGGTCTTTTTTTGAAGCAACACATGGATTTGTGATGAAGACTCTTCATCAAAAGTAAATTAACAACCTTCTACGAGGAAAACTGTTTCCCTGAAGAAACTGAGACGAAGAAAGAATGGGAAGAAAACAAATGAACCCAGTCTGTGTACCTAGCTCAGGTTTTCTTTGTCCACCTGACAAGCAATACTAGCCATTATTTTGTTTGTCTCTTTCCATGCACAATAGTTTTGCAATCAAAGTATAAACTTTGTGCATCATAAAGAAGTGCATTATTGCAGTGGAGAAACAAAAGGGATTATTGTGGGGGTGCAATTGTATTGTTCTGGCTTTTTTATTATAATAAAAACATCATTGTGCCCAGAGATCCCAGCAATAATTCCTCTTGACTGCAATAAGTACCTACTTTTGAGGAAGAGAAAGCTGATGAGCTGCAGGCTTCCCTGCTGCTAAATTCATCTAACAACCCACTCCTGATGTTTTCTGCTTTAAAGACCAATAGGAACTTTATAGATTGGTTGGATGCTCTTCTTTTCAGTCTAGCTCAGATGATGAAACTTTTCTGTTGAGCTGAAAGGCATGATGCAGTTTGGTTACTAAACAGGATCAAATCATAGCACTATTCAGCTACACTATCACACCAACCATGAGGATACACACAGTTTCAGAGAGACTTGTGACTATCGTTCTGCCTAATCACTCTGAATGGAAAGGACCTATGGGTTTTGTAGTTTGGACTTATACCTTCACCTGTGCTATATGGAGAGAGTTCATCTCTACAAGGGCGGAAACGAATATATTGAAATAAACATCCCGAAGTATCTCAAAGCTTTAAATCTGGGATCAGACCATATCTGAATTTTGAGGCTCTGTGTTTCTATCTTGGTCATCAGTTCTGATGGTGATCAGAATGAGAAATTAAGTTCTGTTTCAAAATTTTCTTTAAAAATAGGAACATCAGCTCCTTTGACAAATAGGAATATGGTTGGACAACCTTTTTCTCTGGTCTCTGTTATTGTCAGCCATGTGTATGTGCTGAATCGGATCTAGATGAATAAGTGTTATGACAAAACCTGTACTTTTATTATATCAGAACATTTCTGGAAAGAACAAGCAGATACTATGAAAACTGCTGTTTCGATGAGACAGTTAGGCCTCTAACCTTGAAAAGAATATACACTGGGTACTCATTTGGAAAGAACAAAATGTTTCACATCTACCTGTTGATTACATGAAAAAATATTTATTGAGATATGTATGTATAAAATTCATATAACCTTGATGGAATTATTTGTTCAGGTATTAAACATGTTTTTATGGGCAATACAAGGTTTTATTTTTGCTTTTATCAAATAGCAGTTTTCCTAGTAGACTTAAATACACCCAGAATACCATCATTCAAGTTATAAGCAAAGCTGCACTGGCTTTTAGAGCCTGAACATCATTTTTTCCTGAATGTTAGAGAACATGTTTCTGCTCTTGGAGTATGCCAAATGTGTGTCTAAATGTTTCTTGGCTCTTCTGCCAGCTTCCTTTCATGCTAGTATGGTTTTCCCATTGTGTTGTAACCAGCATGGTCAGGAACACCTCACAAACTTCTGCGCAAGTGTCAGCAGCTTGGCGAGGGGTGAGGATGGTCTCAACATTTGGTGTACAGCTGAGCTGCTGGGGTAACTCCTCCAACTGTTCTCGTTTAAAAGATCTTTCTGGAGTTTTGTATTGGCATTATATGCCATGATGGGTCGTATGTCCCCTAAAGTGTGCCTCTTTCTGCTTTGCTTCACTGCTGGCGAAGAGCACTTAGAAGTATTTTTCTGTTATTTTCACCAGAGTAATTTTAGGATCTGTAATGGCTGATCTTATAGACACCTTCCTTTCCAAAGCGTGATTTTCCACTTACATGGAGCCAGGTTTCCATTCTGCCTCTTTGTCAATATTCTGCATTTAAAGTCATTGGTTTCAGCTTCACCAGTGGCTCAGCAATCTTGATCCCATAGTGAATGGGAAAAACATTACAGAAAGGGACAGCACTGTCTTTCCCATCACAAGCCAAGTTTTGTTCTGCAGCAAGGCTAATTTGCACCGAGGGAAATTCAGACATAAATAAACAGGAATATAAAAAAATGCCTATACCACTTTGACAACAACAGAAAAATAGCGTAAGAGATGTGATGAGTTAAATATGTGCTGTAGATTTATAATACTAGGGCTCGTTTCTCTGTGTCTCTCTCTGTCTGTCTCACTGTGCCCAGCCTGTCACCCTGAAACTGGAAATTAATGTGTTGGATGGACTGTCTTTGACATTCATTTTCACCATTCCCATGCTTAGCGCCCTGAACCAACTTTCTGATAATGAAGTTCATGCCAGAAGGAGATAGTGGACTTTCAGACATTAGAGAGTCCTATTTATGCGCAAGACCAGCACTGCTTACCTTATACTTATTGTAGCAGCATTGCCAGATCTGCAGTGGTTAGTTGTCTTGTCAGCTTCTCCATCGTTAACCTTGCTGTTTTAGGGCTTAAAACAGAACTGTTGCATTTCAGCAGTGGTGCTGCTGGATGCATGCTTAGTCAGAAAGAAGATGATTCTGTGAATTTTACATTTAAATTTTTTCAGCAGTTTGAGTCTTTCATTGCCAATGCCTCAGAAATACAAATCCATGTAGGAAAATGGGAAACAAGTAAGTTTATAAGGCTTGCTTTTTTTCTTTTTTCTTTCAAAGCTTGAGTCCTGAAAGTGGTTTGATTGCTCCTTCAGTATGCCAGTTTATTCTACTAACATAGGTGGTTACTCTAGGACAGGAATAGCTACACTAGACTGGAGGATTTGGGTGTCTGTAATGACAATCTCACTGACAGCTGTTCCTCCATTGCTAATGATGCCATGTTTACCTAATGATGTGCAGGCCTGGACATGTTCAGATGCCAAAACTTCCTATGTATGAAAATTTGCCCTAATACTCAACTTAGCAAAGGGATATTAAAACCAGACTTCCCTGAGCATCTGCTACCTCTATCAAATCTTTGCTACTGTTTTTTTCTTCCAACTTTGCTTCAACCTTCAAAAATGTGGATAGGCCCCCATCCCTAACCTAATAGATGGAACAGGTTCACTTTTATTTTACCCTCAGCACTACCTCCTCTTTCTTTCAGGGGGTTTCGTGGTGTTTTTTTCAATGTTGCCATTATTTCCTCTCAAGATACATTATGAACTTGGTGCTGGCTTGTTGTTCGGGCTGTAGGATGACAAAGGTTTCCACATGGGGCAGCTGGGCAAGTCAGCACTCCAGGCAAGAGGCCAAGGCTGTCTTCTTTCCAGTGTTGCCACTTTCTTTCCCTCCCCCGCCCCCCAACAGGATCTCCCTTTCTCTCAAACCGATACAGGAAGACTATTAGAAAATTAATCATACCTCAGGTGTCTTGGGGAATATACTTGATTTCCCAGTCACTAATGTGTGAAAATCTTACACTGGAATAATGCCATATGTCAACCAGTGACAATATCAGGGAAATATTGACAGTGTTTCATTAATGAGATGTTGAGCTTGAATGACCTGTAGGCTGGAAATCCAGGCTACATAAATTTAAAATAGTGTCTCAGATATAATTTGATCTAGGTTTCGTGCACCAACAAGTATTGTGTTGCTGCAAGAAATGCTTGCCCTAAACTAAAACTGAAAGACCTCTCACATCGGTATTGTAATAAGGGGGGCTTTTACATTTTATAGGGACATTTTTTTCTTTTGCAGACTGCATTAGGGTTCCCAACAGGATTTTCCTAAAGAAGCTTGGTATAGGGACGTATGCTATTGAATGTAAGCTCTTCAATTTGAATTTCTTCATTGATAATATCACGCATGACTTTAAGCTAAATTCATGGCACAGTAGCCTTTATAATCTAAACTGAATGATTACAAAAGTATTGTTTTCTAAAGATCGCTACTGACAAATTTTACCTGTGTGTTTTCAAAAGGGTGAAAAAAAAAAAGAAAAAGAAAAGAAGCCGTGAAAAACCAGCATAAGAAGTGCAAATTAAACAACACAGAAGTAATATTAATTAAAAGAGGTTAATTGGGTTGGGTCAGGGTGGTAAAAAATGCTGTAATCATCTGCACTGCCCTGTGATGTTATAGAGCATGATCATTCCCAGGGCCAGGAAAAAAGGTGTTGAAAATTCCAGCATGAAGAAGGAAAGATGATGTAATCAGGATTTTCATTTCTTAGCATTTTTCCAGTTTCCAATGAGAGTACTCGGGTAGCCTGCTTTAAAAAAAGTAGAGTCTACACAGCACCAGCATCTCTTCAGAACATGCCAGTCCTATCTTGTGCCATAAATTCCTGTGGCCAGCCCCACAGGCGAGTTGGGATGCTGAAATAATTATCATAGCCCTCAACCTATAAATAAGTTTAGAGAGGTTCTTCCTTATTTTTGGCCTTTCCTCTGAAATTAATTTCCCTTTTTTGCAACTCTAAGTGTTTTGACCCTCTCTTTGATAAAACAAAGTAAGCGCATTCTTTCATCCTTAAATTCTTTTTCTTACTGGCCTGATAAACATAAAGCTTTTTTTTCCCTAAGGAGCAGTAAACAGTACCAGAGTGTGCATGATCATTTGCAGAATCCTGCAACAATCCCATCTCCCACACAATTTGGGAGTTTGCAATAATCTACACTCTTTCTTCACCACACTGCAAAATCCAGGCTGTTGAATGAAAACATTGAGTGTAAGAGTTTTCCAGAGAACTGCCTCTCTGCAAATATTAACTAACAATATGTAGAGGGTATGAAACATGTAGTCTTCATAATCTGTCACTGAGATTCAAATCTGGGTTAAGAAATGTTTAATCCACCATGCTTGTATCAACATTCCATGAAAAAATTGCAGAAACTTAATAAAAGCTGATGATTTCTGGATTGCAGGCATGTATGGGAAAGAATTAACCTTCCAAGAAATGATCCCATTTACTGTCAAAAGTATTTTAGCATTTTCATTTAAATCAGTGTTTATGGATGGGTAAGGCCATTTTTTTTCTTTTTTGATGTAAAAGAGTTAACATTCTTCATTTTCTTGTTTTCAAATTTCTGTTAGGATTTTTTAAACAAAAAGGTTTCTCTGCCCACTATTGGTATTGCTGACACATGGCTTTGTTTCAGTATCTTACAGTGCTTGAATGACAGCTGGGATGTTCACAGTCTGGACAGTAGAGCATTTTACATCATGGCTGGAAAGCCAGCAGCAAGACATTTCATGCACTACTTTTCTGGCCATCTGATGTGTTTTGTTGTTTTGGTTTTTTTTTTAGAAGTAACAGTCTGCAAAATGATAGTTCGCAGTGGAGATTGTTGTAGGTGAGTAAAATATTGGTTCTCAATTGCTTGGTACTATAGAAAAGTGAACTCCCAAACTAAACAGCCCAGACTAAGACTAATCTAACAGGACCCTGATTCACAGCAACACACCAGAGTTGCCCTGCCATGTCTCCATATATATATATAAATAAAAATATAAATATATATTTTTTATATATATATGTATGTGTGTGTATGTATATATAATTATATATATATACGCTGGAATTAAGCAGAGAGTGACAACTTAACTTGGAATTTGTTTTCCTTTTTCTCTGTCAAATTTGTTAAGTTTCTCTTAACCCTTCAATACTGCCAACTGGTGTTTTGTCAGCCACAGTTTTTGGAGAATGTCAGCACATTCTCGATGATTTCGGTTGCCATGGATAAGTGTATTTCTTTGATTTTTCTGGAACATTGTATATTAATAAACAGGGCACTTTGCTCAGTTTGTTACATACATTTAATTTCTGCCACGTATTAATCCCTTTTAATTTTGTAGGGAGCAAGTACTGTAGAGCGTGGGGCCACTTTAAGGACTGTCAAACTTCTGCCAACCTTTAAAGGTCAAAATCAACTGTGACACCTACAGTTCAAATGTAATTAGTTGGAGATTTACTGGGATTTTATGCCAATCTCCCAGTAGCTTAGGAGTGACATAGTAGCTAACCTTTCAGGATCCCAAGAGAAGTTCAGGTGGATGTGAGGATAAACAGTAAAATATACTAGCTAGCACGCTGTGCCTTTTCGCAAGTCATCGGTCTCTCACACTGTGCAAGGAACAAGAGTGCATTCAGTATTTTTTTAAAAAACAAATAACCTGCCAGTCTCTGACATGGCCATCCAGTACAAAGTTGATGTATTTATTTAAAGCTTAGCTCATTTTGTATGTTCTTGGATCATTAAACTGAAGGACTTGTACAGTCGTGATTTTTAATGAAGCTGGTTTGAATAATTATGCTAATTTACAAAGCACTAGAATCAAATCAAGTGATCAAAGTTTTCGTGATTACTATCGTGTTTTTGTAACTCCCCCCATCGCTGATTTCTGGATAGACTCTAGCCCTGGCTCCTTTTCTGTCATTTATTTAGAAAATGCCACTAATCAATGCAGAACATTAAAAAAAAATTTACACTAGAAAAGAAACACATTTTGCATTATGTCTCTATAGTGGACTTTGTATGAGTTTGAAAGTAATATAGCTCCAACAGACACCAGCCTAAATACAGTCTACAATCAATACTATATTCTGCCTTGACAGAAAGCTGAATTTTTATCTGTTAAACGTGTGAGCTTGGGGCAGCTCTGTGTCTGAAGTGGTTTAAATCTGAAATGTGATGTGCTGCAAAGAAAGTTGATTGACATCTTTGTTTATTGAAAAGTATTACATGAACAACAAAACACGGCCAGATACAGAACACTCCATTGCAAAGTGCAGCTGTGTTATTTTTCAATCCTATGTGTTCTGCCCCTTTGATGCCTGACTGATGTAATAAAACCGCAGGATATAAACCAAACAAGAATCTTCTTTGATTCCATAGTAAAAAAAAATTTGGACAAGGATGAAATATGGGGGGGTGGGGCGGTGAATTTCTTTCAAGAAACAGTTGGTTTTTTGGCTTAATGTTTCTGAATTTTAAAGTAAATTAGGATACATTTAATAAGCAAGTAGTCTGAGGCTGCTTGAAATATGTTTAAATATGCACTGGAAGAGGGGAGAAAAGAACAATGATGACTAATCTTAAAGCATTAAACATGCAGAATACAGAATTAAGTTACATTTAAATCTCATGTTAGAATAATTACGCTGTTCATTGACATTTTCCCATGTTTTATTAAGTCTTTATTATGTCAAGGTAAATAGAGGTTAATTCTGCCGTTACCTCCTCCAATAAAGTATTATCTTTAATCTTGCATTAGTAAAATAGTAGTAAATTGTACAATGTGGGTAATCACCTTAGACTAATTTAGACCATTCTAAAATCTTGTCTCTAGACTACAGTGTAGTTAAAAATAGTTGTCAGAAGAAAATGTGAAGTATGATGCAATTCAAAGAAAAAAGTATATTTTTTGCTTTAAACTCCATCGCCTTAGTGTGTTGACTTAGTCACAATATATATATATATGTGTGTGTGTAACTATCTATCTATCTATATGTATTTCAAGCTTATATCTCTTCCTTCTCAGTTAGTTTCTCCTAAGTTACTAGATCAGCTTGTGTGACTTGCCTCTTACACAGCAAAAACTCTTAAGGAGAAGTGTTTGTCTTTAGTCCTTTGTCCACACTTTGAGTGTTTCTCCATGGTCAGGACAGAACGCAAAGTCCCATGCCCTTAATTCCTGTTCCTTTCTCTTTGGTTATAGATAACTAGTGCTGCTCACCAAACTACATGCATTTCCAAAACACAATGTCCTTAAAGCAAGGAGCAATCAGACCTATCAGGCTTTTTCCGCATCCAGCATGGTGAATGGATCAGCTTTATCAGGGAGAAGGTGCTGCTCTTCAGAGGAAGGAGAAATTTACAATCCTTCCTGTGTAAAGTGTTTCAGCTTGCTCTGTTTTTCACATACTTGTCCCTCCTGTGTCCAAGAAAGAAAAGCACTGTATAATGCAAATGCAAGATTTTACCAGTCTTTACCAAGCCAGGAATCGGAAATCACTGCTTGACGACTTGAGTTGGATGCTTTAATTTCTCATGGTCTGTGGATGAACACTTCCCCATTGTTATTCAATAAAATTACAGAATCAGAGAATAACAGGATGGCACTTCTGGAGACTGTCCAGTCTCCAAGGCTGGTCAGACAAGATCTTCCCTCTCTAAATTCATGGTGACTCCTCTCAATTACTGTCCTGTCCTTTAAACGTATGGAACTTTTTTCTATGATTATTTTCCCTGGCACTTTCCCAGGAATTTAGGTGAAGCTGATTGATTTATAGTTCCCCAGATACTCCTTCTTGCTCTTCTTGATGATAGGAGCAACTGCTAATTTCTTCCAGTCCTCAGGAACTTCCCTCAATTTCTATGACCTTTCAAAGATATTCAAGAGTGGCCTCACAATGACATTGCCCAGGACCTTCAGCACTTTTATACATCTGGCTTCTTTACATGTTCCTGAGCCATCCACCTCTCAGTCTTACTTGCTCCAGGCTCCCACTAGTTGCAGGGGATTTCTGAGAGCAAACATTAGCCTGCCCGCTAATCCTCACCCATGAAATCTCATCTGGCTCACCACTCATCCCAAAGTAGAGCTCCATGCATCCCATGCAGGCAAGCTTCCCTTCCTTGCCATCCTGGCCTGTCCTTCTTGAAGAGCCAGTATCCACCCATTGAGGCACTGCAGTTGTATGAACTATGGCACAACATCCATGTGAGATCCTAGCCCTGTAAATGTATACGCACCCCTAATTTGTCCTCTTTGTTCCTTAAGAATGTTTAGGTGTTTGGTTGTCCAGGTTGTGGATCGTGACAGTGTAGTCTGCCAAAACTGTTTAGAAAGTTTTCTTGGCCCTAAGCAAAACCAGATTTTCCAGTCCACAGAAACTAATTTCTGCATGCACACTCTTTTTGCAGTGGTCTTCATGCAATTTGAAGGAACAACATGTCTTTATTGCACTTTAAAATGCATGCTGTGGTGTTTTAGCATTTTATTTATACCACTATCATTTTGGTTTTTATTAGAATCATAGAACCATAAAATCATTTAGGTTGGAAAAGACCTCTAAGATCATTAAGTCCAACCATTAACCCAGCACTGCCAAATCCACCACTAAGCCTTGTCCCTAAGAACCACATCTACATGTCTTTTAAATACCTCCAAGGATGGTGACTCAACCACTTCTTTGGTCAGCTTGTTTCAGGGCTTGACAACCCTTTCAGTGAAGAAATTGTAGCTAATATCCAATCTAAATCTCCCCTGGTGCAACTTGAGGCCCTTTCCTCTCATCCTATTAGCTTTAATCTTTGTTCTCATCAAGCTGCAAAATTCCCCATTGAGTTTTGACAGGTTTGCATAACAAATCACTCCTTGCTTTCTGCCTCCATGTTGCCTTTCCATTTTGCTAGTGTCTTTGTAAGTAGATGGTCAGTTACATTTTACCATGGACTCTATTTCATTACCCAGAGTGTCCATAAAGTTATTATTTTAAAAGCATGAATGTCAATAGATCTTTAAAAAGCATTTACCAAGCAGCTTCAGTGCTGGTAGGAAAGAAACAGTTCATTTTGAAAGTGCTCCGGAGAACCATGCAGAGATCAGAATGATTCTGTGCTTGCACACTAGTACAGCAATACAACAGGAGTACCAGTGAAGATTTGCTGTTGTGCCCAGGACTTATTTTCTAGTCTTTCTTCCAGTGTGTCTATTTGAGATAAAGCTCAACTGAGAAGCACCTCAGTATTTAACCAAAGCTCCGCAGTGAAGCTTTGAAATAAAATTTCAAAATCAAGCATTTTGTGATCAAATTTTTTTTAGTCCTGCTAGACTACTGTAAGTTGTTACAGAGTGGTAACATGCAGTCTTAATTAGCTATTTCATTAGAGATATGCAAATCCTTTGCAATAAAAATGGGAGTATGTGAGGACTCGGGCTTATTCTCAGACTTGAAATTCAGATACTGTACATCGAGCCTTTTGCTAAATTCGTATCTTGTTTGCCTGGAATTTATCCTTCTAATGCATGATCTCCCACTACTATATTGAGCTGCACTATAGCATTTGAAGGCAAAAAGAACAGGGGTCAACACAAAGCTTTCCAAAAGAAGCCTCAGCTTCTCGTTGGTGTACAGGAACCATTCACACCTGAAATTCAAAGGTGAGCCCCCGAGGTCTGAACTGACTGAAAGAGAAGCAAATATCTGCATAGATCTCCAAGAGGTGGTTTATGTGGTCCCACTTTCCTTCTCTTTTTTTCTGTCTGCGGGTTGACCTGAAGGAAGATTTTGCTTGTTGGACATATTTTTGGGCTAGGAGACGTTTTCCTTAGTGTTTTACAAGCTCTGGTGCCAGAGAGGTGGTACGTAAAGTCTCAGTAACTATTGAAAGCTGATTTTAAAGTAGAAATATTCAAAGCATGCAGGAGTCTCTAAGCGTCTGTTCCAGGGACACATTAATGCATTTGAAAGGATATTAAAGCTTAACACAGAGGGGAAAAAAAAGTCCTAGTGGCAAGATGTAAAACTGCTTAACTGAATTACATCCAGAACTTTGTGTATTTGATCTGAAAAAATAAATCATCTTACAGTTGCTTACATTAAAGCTGCATGTCAGTTTGGGAGCTTTTAGGATCTTGGACAGGTTTCATTTTTCTGGTTCACGTAAGCTGTGTGTGTATTTGTGCAACTGCTGAACCTCAGATCAGGATTTCTGGTGACCCCATGCACTGTTTGAGGATTTGCCTAATGTGCAAATTTAAGACAATCATTATGTATAGTAAAAAATTATTATCCACCTTTCCCCCAGTCCTCAGTTGCTGCTAATAGCGGTCATGGCTTGATTAAGAATCCTTCTCAGTTTAATGAGCCCAATTAACTTGCATGGTTTTGTGGATGACTTGATGGCCTAGATAAAGCACGGGCTCTTCTGAGAGATATACCAAGCTTTATTTCTGGACTTAGGGGTAAGTGGAGCCTTGAGTTTTGTTTCAGCCCTTCCTACTGGTGGATCAGGAGTGTCATTCAGACTATCTCTAGACTCTTTTCATGAGGACAATTGGGTTAAGAAGCTGAAAAATGGAGCACTGATGCAGAGTGAAGGCATCTTGCAACAAATGCAGTGGCCTGAGACTTGCAGTGGGCTCATGCCCTAGGTTGTCTCCAATTGGTAGATATGAAAGATGTTGAAGGGCTGGTAAGGCCTAAGGGATCAAAGGCAACAGCCATGCCAAACAGCCATTGGGCTGCTGGTGGCAGAACAAGGAAATCCTAAACATGTATTAAAATGCACCTCTGAACTAAGGTTGACTGGTGCAAACAAAGCTCCAAACAAAACCCTGAGATTATGAAAAACAGAAGGTTGTAGAAAGAAATAGCAAAGCAGCAAAATGTCCTTAGCCTTCTGTTGCCTTGTTCCTCATGATTTGGAGATTATAATGAGCTCAGCAGGTAAGGGACAGATGCACTATGGCTAGAAAACATAAATTCCTTTTTTCCTTAAGTCAAGGAAACATGGATACTTTGAAATGGCAACATCTTTGTGCAACACAAAATAAATATGACAAATGAAAAGGAAAGAGCATACTGATTACCCTAATATTAAGAGCATGAAGTGGAATTTATAAATATCTTTGCATGTTCAACACCCGATCCTGCACAGGGCATGTTAATGCTTGTCACAGAATTTGAGATTCATCTAATCAGAATGGAGCCTTTGAGATGTTTCACACCTGCAAGTGCATCAAGTGGCTAAACCTTACAGTCTCGCAGCATCGTATGACCTACATATCTCATTACAGCACAGTGTTCACTACATTTGCTACAAGAACATTTACATGGGCAAAAGCATGATTACTCATATATAACAAATGTTAAAATGTGCACTACATACAAATACAGTACCTAATGTGGGTTGTCATTTACATTTATTCTTGATTCAGGATAATAGTTAATAACAGTGGTTTAAGGACACTTGAGCATTTCCACTCCTAAATATCCTTTTTTCAAAGCTAAGTTGATGGTATCTTATGCATAAGCACAGTGCTTTCATTAAATAGGAAAAAAATACTGCTGTAGGTAGATGAAAACAAGTTATAAAACCTGTTTTCTTTTTTAGACAACGGGAAATCTGTAGCTACTTAAATGCTTCTGGGTGTTAACTGTTTCTGAATGCTTAATGTTGACTACTTTAATCATAATTGCTCAGGACTCATACAAATGTTTTGGCACCAAGTACTGTCTTGCTTGTTTGTGGGGTTATAATCTGAAGGCTGTGGCAACATCTAATAGAACTTTTTTTCACTCGGAGAGGCATATAGGAAGGAATAGAGTGCTGCTAAAGCACACAGCATCCAAAAAGCAATTCACCACAGCCAGTAATGAGCATACGTCTCCTTTATTTGACTTCAGGTAAATTTTTTGTGCCGTTTATAAAAGTGTTGTTCAGTGCCTCTCCCATATATTCTAGTGTACAAGTATGGTTTAAGATGAAATGTACTATATCAGGTCTTACTGCTGCAATATCTTACTTAAAAATATTCCTAAAAATAACTCAGAAGAGCATCGACCAGGGCAAAGTGGTGGGATCTGCATATATATGCACATCAGGACTGTAACAGTTTCATCTCTTTAATGCTCCTAGTGAAGAAAACTACCAGCTCTGTCTCCAAGGTCGCCAGTGTCATTTTAAGGGCTAATCAGCAGGGATTTAATGAAAAACCTTTGTCCTGCAATTGTCTCAGGTTCAAGTCAATCCAACCTCTGTATGTAAGCATTATGCCATCGATGCAGCACTACACCCAGCTAAACCACCAGCTGAAGTCATATAACAAGATAGAGATGACAATGAGGAACTTTTTTTCTTCTCAGTGAAAAATTGTATGCACACATCTGTATATGAGTGCATCTGCATTAGATATGTATACCTACATCTGTATATATCATATAAAATTATACGCTTCTTATACATCTTGGTATTTAATGTTTTCACAGTAAATGGAAATAACAACTATTAGTTACTCAGTGCTTTAAAAGAATTCACTGCTCTTCTACATTTGGAACAAACTGTATAATAATTATGTAGTTTGAGATTTGGGGTTCTCCAGAATGTGCACTATTTAACTACTTAGCATAGTATACAGAAATCTGCTGTAACTGTACCAATATATGCAAATCTATTTTCTTCTTTCTAGTGAGGCAAAGGCACTGTGGTACCCAAAGGAGATTTTTTTTTGCCACCTGGTATGATGAACTATTTTTAGCATTTCTCAGTGGTGCACCAAAGGGAGAATTATTTTATCTCCACGGGGGTCTGTGAATTTCATGCAATATGGGCTTCTGTGAATAGAGTTCAAAATGCATTAGAAAAAACAGGTTAATTTTTACAGTAAAAGGTTGGAATGTTGAACTGCCTTACCGTGGCAGTGAGAAGCATCCCACAGATAACCGTGGGAGACCGAACTCCTAGGAGCTACACAGAGTATAATACTATTTACTGTTTTAATTGTGGGCAAGAACTCTTTCCCTTTGTTGGAATCTGTAGTGCTCCTTAAAAGAGAAATAGGATAATACTTCAAAATATTCTGCTTAATGGATTTTATGTCCTTAATTTAATGTTCTTACTTTCAGATTTGTTTGTATTCAAAATAGCAGTAATTGGCAGCTGAAGTTGAATCAGCATCTGGGTTGTAGACTATTCATTACATCAGTGTATTTTTACTGCTTGTAAACATGCCCTCAGATTGTCACAAAATGTCACAGAATTTGAATAACTAGGAAAAGCAGAGAGAATTTATGCTGCCATTGCTCCAAACGCTGCACGCTCTGTGTGCTGCTGGTTGGGACTCAGTGACAACCTGGCCCAGAGGAAAGGCATGAATGAGACTTCTGGTCACCCTTCTCCTTCCCCAGTCTGAAGTTCAGACTAGTGAAGAGAAAAAGAAGAAAGACTTTGGGATTGTGACTGCTATGTAGTCTGAAGGGGAAAAAGAGGTTTTCAGCCTCTTTCAGCTGAGGAACCCTTTCAGAAAAATGAAGGATCTCTCACCACTGTCTTCAGAAGTTTTTATTGAATACTATGGGCTTACTACACACTTCTGTCAACTGTTTAGCCACTCTGACAATGACATTTCATCCTGTGAGAGCCATACCCCAGGGATTGAAAGACACTGTTCTTACAGTCTAGACTGATAGACTTCTTACTCGTTTCAGGGCTGCCAGCATTTTATGCCCCAATATCCTCTGTCAAATTATGAAGAATGTTTCCATTATAAACCTCAAAGCAAATATAGACATGTATTCAGATCTACACATAGTCTAAGCAGAGGACCTAGCCAGAGCATGTAGAGGGGAGCCAGGAAAGCCAGGAGCTCTGCAGTTCTTGGTATCCAAACTCCATGATGGAAAGAAGCGTAGTCCCAGCATTACAGTAGTCTAATTTTTCAGTCCAAAATTAAGTCCTTGAAACATCACAGCAACCAATTACAAACTGGCACCTAGCAGGCAAGAAACCAGTGACAAGCAATATACATTGGATTTTGAAGTGTCTTGAAAAACTGAAGAACTGCAAAGCTCTTTCTTACTTATAAATATTAGGAGGTTTGGATGAAAATGGTATCAACCTTGAAGGAAATCTGTTGAATTTCCTTGGTCATTTTAAAAATATATCAATAGTGAGATATTTCCTCATGAAAATGTGTTCTAACCTTGGGAAAACTTTGCAGATGGGAAAGTAGTGCAGATTTGGTAGCAGCATAGACCTTAAACTCCAGGTGTGTCTTTCATTAGCACTGTTAAAAACTGGTTTGATCTGGCTGAGATAAGGCTCTATGGATGTGTTCTTAAAATTTGTGTGTGGATCTTGAACTGAAAATTTTCTGATTCATCTTTTGAAATTCAATTTGTGTTCATGGGTTAGCTAAGCTAAGCAAAAATTCATATTCAGTGCATGTATGCACAATATTTTGTGGGAATTTCATGAGAAAAATTCATTTTTTCTTTTCTCCTCTTTTTTTTTACATGTCTATGTTATTTCAGGAGAGCCATGGAGAGTCCTGTGGTATCAGAGAGTCATATAATAAAGTGCTTTTACTATGTACCTTCTGTTTTAGTTGTCTTCTGCTTACATGCGTGTCTCCAACCACTTCTGAAAACCACTAATTACTGAGAAATTTAAAAACGCAATTAAACTGTTTTAAAAGTGTTTCCTGAAGAATATTACATGATGCAAAATAAGCAAGGTTCCTGTTTGTAAAAGTGTCAGTTTTAAGGTCAAATACCTTGTAGCCAGATCTCAGCTGGGAAGGGATACCTAGATATTTGATCAGTATAAATCTGCATCTCTCGATTTCATTATGGAGTTCTAGAGAGCATGATGTCCAAGATCACAGAATCGTAGATGACCTTGAAGGTCATCTACTCCAACCCCCGGGCAATCAGCAGGGACAACCTCACTACATCAGGTTTCTCAGAGCCCCATCAAGCCTGACCTTGAATATCTCCAGGGATGGGTTCTCCACTACTTCTCTGGGAAACCTGTTCCAGTGATCTAACACCCTCATATTGAAGAATGTTTTCCTAATATCCAACCTAAATCTACCTTTTTCTAGTTTAAAACCATTACCCCTCATCCTACTGCTACATGTCCTCGTGAACAGTTCTTCCCCAGCATTTATATAGGCACCTTTCAGGTACTGGAAGGCTGCTATATGGTCCCCCTGGAGCCTTCTCTTCTCCAAGCTGAAGAAGCCCAACTGTCTCAGCCTGTCCTCATATGAGAGGTGCTCCAGCCCTTTGATCATTTTTGTGGCCCTCCTCTGGACATGCTCCAACAAGTCCATGTCCTTCTTGTGTTGAGGGCTCCAAAGCTGGACACAGTGTTCCAGGAGAGGTCTCACCAGAGCAGAGTAGAGGGGCAGAATCACCTCTCTCAGTCTGCTGGCCACACTTCTTTTGATGCAGCCCAGGATGCAGTTGGCTTTCTGGGCTGCAGATGCACATTGCTGGCTCATACCTACCTTCTCATCCATGAGTACTCCCAAGTCCTTTTCCTTGGGGCTGCTTTCAAGCACATCATCTCCTAACTTGTATGGATAACAGGGATTGTCCTGACCCAACTTGGCTTTGTTGAACTTCATGGGGTTCCCCTGGGTCTACTTCTCCAGCCTTTCCAGGTCCCTCTGGATGGCATCCTGTCCCTCCAGCACATTAACCTCACCACTCAGCTTGGTGTCATCAGCAGACTTGCTGAGGGTGCCCTTAGTCCACTGTCAATATTATTAATAAAGATATTAAACAGCACCAGTCTCAGCCCAGATCCTTGAGGAGCTCTGCTTGTCACCATCTTCCATCTGGACTTGGAGCCATTGACCACCACCCTCTGGATGTGACCATCCAGCCAGTTCCTTATCCACTGAACAGTCTACTCGTCAAGACCATATCTCTGCAATTTAGAGAGAAGGATGTCGTGAGGGACCATCTAGGACTGTCAGAATCAAGTCTGAAATTTTCCCTTTTGATGTCTGTTTCCATCATTGGAACATTACAAGATACAATAACTTATAATAATATCTTCTTATATAAAGATCTATTTTAGGTCACTGTCAGAAAACTTTAAAAAAATATTATATTTCTATCTTCAGCTCTGGGCACTTAAGAGAGAAAGAGACACAGAATTCATTGCTAGCAACTCCTTGAAAATTGTAGCTTCCTTTAAATTCTTTTAAAATATATTTCAAAGTAAAGATACATAAAAATATCCAGAGAAAACAATTACCATTTGACATTTCCATTCATTATTTAGGAAAAATATGTTGTTCATGCTGAAGGGCATGAGCCCCTGTGACCTGGGATTTTGATTGCACTCTCTCTCTAATTATTTGTGGAAAGTGTGCTCACTAGGAAAGTTAGTCAATGATTAATTTTTATGTGTAGTTACCATCAGAGAAAATCTAGTTAAAAAAAATATTTGCTAAAAAAATAGCAGCTTTTTGACTTGAAACTCACCATCATTTTCACAAAACCGTCAGGAGCTGTTAATATATTGATGAACATGTGGTGACAACATTAGCTATAAACCCCGTTTGAGAGTTGCTGGAAAAAAAGAGATCTCCAGATTCAAGTAAAACTTACTGCTTTGTTAGCCCAGCATGAGGAATTCCTGATTCCCCACTTGTCTGCTGTGTTTAAATATTATAACTCAAATATGCTTACATAAAAGCTTATTGATTGGAAGAATCACTTGCTTTTTGTGCATTAGTTAATCAGGCTGCTGTTTTGAAATCTGTCCAAGAACCCACAGTGGAACCTTTCCTAATCCATCTGTTTAAGTCTCAAATGGTTTCACTGCTCCACTCACTTAACAGCACTGCTGGAATGTTAGTGCTTTATGATTAAAGGATATTGTTGTTCTTTTCATCCATCATCCTGGAGTTTGCTATTAATAATACAGTTCTTTCTTTTTCTTTTTCTATTTTTTTTTCTTTTTCCTTTTTGACTGTTTCCTTAAAAAGCTGCTTAGATTTTCTGTTCGTCTCTGTCTTGTTTTTCCTTTATTCAGATAGGTCATTTTCAGCAACTTAAGTTAGATGGGCAAAAAAATAAATTGCATCAGTGCTTCTTGGAAAATGTGCTAAAATAAGCTAAAATGCGAGAGAGGGAAAGACAGAAATGTAATAGGAGACACCAAACTGTACAGAACTCTTGGTGACTCCAGAAACCTCTCTGAAATGTTGCTTCATATTAATAGTAATATCTAAAAGCATTTTTTTAGCATGTCTTTGTGATTAAATTATATTATGGGGAAAAATCTTAGGGTTAATTACTATTGAGGCATACTACAGTCCATGAAAATATGCCCACAGTTATTTTACCAATCAGTAATAATATAAGGAACTTTTTGACTTTTCTAGCTCTTTCCAGAAAGAAAAAAAAAAGGGGGACTTAACTGAAGAAAACAATAAGTATTTTATTTTTTTCCTTCACAGGTGAATAAAGAGTCACAGATATTAAAGGAGACTTATTAATCGGGCTGTTGTGAAAGATTTGATACCAGCTTTGGTCAAAGGGGACGAGTGTCATCTGGAGAGTGTTCCTCTCCAGGACAGGAAACTGACGGAGCAAAGCCCTGAGAACATGCCGCAACACTTCATATTCAATCCACAGCCCTATAAAGAGATGAAAAATGAGCCTTGTCCAAAGCTCTTACCTCAGCACCCAGTGGCAAAAATAAAACGTGAGCTTGGGACCAGGACTCTTTGAAGCTGAATTTTTATTTCTTCTTCTTCTTTTTTTTTTTTTTAAATTTCCTCTGCAACAGGCCTCTGGTGGTTACAGGTATTGATCGTCAGAAAGTAATCTGTTCAGGTTTGGGGGCATGCCAGACTGAATCCTGGACTACATTCCTTCCTCTCCATGTTGAGCTTTTTATACTGTCCGCACTGGCTCACTTGTCAGCTGTCTAGCTTCTTTGTCTTTGCTGATTTCCCTGTTTGTGAGGAGCATATAATTAAATTTCCCTTAAAAAAAATTAAAAAAAAATAAAATATGTATACACATAGCTACTCTAGAATTTTCTGCCAGAGCCAAAGGTTTTTTACCCCATTTTTTTAACCCTCATTTTTCTTCTATAATCATTATTTGATTCCCTCTGGCTGCCTGCTACTTATTTGTAGTAGTACCATTCATCCATTGAGACCTTTCCATCTGTCACACAGCTTTGTTTTCTCTCCCCAGAAGCTTTCTTCTCCTACTGTGCCTTGCTTGAGTTTTTGGGTTTAGTTGCATGTTTGTATACTCTTTTTAGTATTTTTAAAAATGCTTCAGTATTCAAAACAAATGTAAAAAGAAGACAAAAATAAAAGAATTGAAAAATCTCCAAGCCACGTAGCACCAGAGCAGCTCAGACACAGCGTTGTGCACAGAGGCAGAATGGGGAGCCTGAGATTCCTGGTGAATTAAAGTATCATCAAATATAGGCAGTATGTAACTGGTGGCCAGAGCCTGCTTCCTCTGAAGTATTGTTGTTGCCTTCAAAATCTTTCAGGTTTTCTGTCAAATAAATAGATGATGTCAGGAAACATTGCATTCCCTTTGCTGTACTGACTCCCTTTGGTCTATTGATCACAAAGAATACCTGAGGAAAATCAAACATATTAGGGTACAAAACTGTGGTCACTGAAAGGGAAGAATGTTTTGAAGGCCCAATCAGCCCATAACTAAAACAAGACCAAAACATCTTACATTTAAAACTAAATGACTAGTTTTTGTACACAAAAGTTAGAGTTTAAACAAACACAACCGGTTTTAGTATTTCCCAGGTGAAATGCAGAATGGGCTAAAGGCAGCAACACAGCTCTGGGAGGGATCAGGTTTGCTCTGTGCGTCTTCAGCTCATATATTTGTGATTGTGATCTAACCGGGATGTTCATGTTTTAGGGAGAAGTGTGTGAATTGTATCTTAATTTTTCATATGACCAAGACTGGGAGGTTTTACACCTGCTCTACAGATCTATCTTGTAATCGACTCAGATCTCAAATCCTTTTCGTTGGAGAAGATCTCTCACAAAATAGCATGCTTCAAAAAATATTTATTTTGAGTGTCTCTTTGTTAGTTTTTTTTTCCTCTTAAATTCTTATTGTATCTTCTCATGATGTCATTTCAAAAGTTCCTGCAAGTGTACTGTTAATCTTAGGATTAGTAAAAAAAGTTTGTGATGTGTTCTGGAAAATCCTTTTTTCAATAGAAATGCCTTCACTGTTTATAACATGACTTCTCTGGCTATATGGGAAGTATTTATAGTCTTCACGCAAATAGAAAAGCTGTATTTGTCCTGACTTGAATGGCAATCCCCAGAAAGTTTCCTTTGCAATTATCTTAAGCAAGGGATGCAGGGGGAATCAGCCAGCCCCTTTTCAGTGGTCTGTGGAGACAGGACAAGGGGCAATGGCTGCAAGTTGGAGCATAGGAAGTTCCGCACCAACATGCGGAGAAACTTTTTCACAGTGAGGGTGACAGAGCCCTGGGACAGGCTGCCCAGGGAGGTGGTGGAGTCTCCTTCTCTGGAGATATTCAAGACCCGTCTGGATGCCTATCTCAGTGAAATGTCCTAGGGAGCCTGCTTTGGCAGGGGGTTGGACCCGATGATCTCTCGAGGTCCCTTCCAACCCCTACAATTCTATGATTCTATGATTCTACCAGCAATTTTTCTGGACTGTTCTGAGAACGAAGTGGGGAAAAAATTCAGAAGCTTCAGTATACACCACTATCAACAGATGTCTAGAAGTGGATGAGTTTTATAAATATCTTTTTGTAAATTGTTTCTCCTGTGAAAGTCAGGGCCATTTAGACCCAGATTTTACTTTTCCTGAACTTCATGATGTTTTTAAAAAGCAAGTAAAAGGTTCTTTTTCTGCAATAATTCATGTGAAAGAGAATAAATGAGAAGGGGGAAGGGGCAGGAATCAAAGAGAGAAGCATCTCCTTCTGTCCATCCTGACCAATGTAAGCTTTTCTATGCTTCACCTTGAAAATAAATCATTGAAACATAAAAAAGATGACAGTGTTGGGTTTTTTTTTTGTGGTCACAAATTTTTGCAGTCTCAGTGCAGGATCAATGTACACCTGTGTCGTTCAGGTTTGTCCTTTCTGCTCTGAAAGACCATCAGTGTCCCTATTGCCTAGGGAATCTAGTCCAGAGCTTCATTACATTTACTCATTCTTACAGAAATTTAAGTCTATTGCTTCCAATTTTTAACCAAAAATGACTTGGCAAATACATTATTCTCTTCCACACTGCAGGCAGTGCTCAAGTTCTCCCTTCCATTTTCTTTAGTGTAAGGTTAAACATGACCGCTTCCGTCAGACTTTCCTCCCAGGCCTGAGGATTCATGCTGTGCTCCAGCTGGTCCACTTCTCTCCAACATGAGGACTCAGGTACATGCAAAGCTTCAGGTGACACTCTCTGGGCTAGCTAGCTAGCTAGCTAACTTTTCCACCCTTGCAGATGTTGTTAGGTTATTTTCTTGTAGCCACATCACAGGTTTTGAGATTTTTAAGATTATACCTATTCTTAAATTTTCTACTCATTTGCTTGTATTAACTGAAAGGAAATAGTAACTTTGGATGGCAGTCTTAGAAGAGTGACGAAAGCAGTGAGGCAGCGGCCTTACAAGTATGAAACCCAAATACAAACCAGTTGGTGGGTGTGGTAAGACAAACGAATAGCCTTTCTGATCTTCTGCTTTAGTTTTAAGTAGTCCTGAAGAAGAAATCATTGGGGGTTGGACCCGATGTTCTCTCGAGGTCCCTTCCAACCCCTATGATTCTGTGATTCTATGATTCTGTGAAGACATTTGGACTTGATGATCCTTATGAGTCCCTTCCAACCCAGGAGATTTCTATTTTTCATTCTATTCTGTGATTCTGTAATTCTGTTCTGTTCTATTCCATTGTATTCCATTCTACCCTACCCTGTCCCATCCCACCCCATCCCATCCCACCCCACCCCATCCCATCCCATCCCACCCCATCCCATCCCATCCCATCCCATTCCATCCTATCCTATCTTATCCTATCCTATCTCATCTTATCCTATCCTGAGACCCATGAGGGGATGCTAACATCAGTGATATTCCTTGCATATATAGTAATATATTCTTATAACTTCTTAGAGTCAGGAGCTTGATGTGACTGGCTTGCCATTGGCCCCATTCTGCAAGTGTTTTATTTTCATATGTGTTAATTTAATGAGACAGAGAGAACAAAAGGGTGGAGTGGGATTGTTGATTAGCCTGTGGAATCAGTAGCTCTGAATGAAATTATTCCACTATGCACTGGGCTTCTATAGTCTTGCCAAGACTAGAACAAAAAATTAAGTGAAGCCTGCACCTAAAGCAGCTGAAAAATTATTTTTTTATATTTCTTCATGCAGAAATTAACAATTCTAAATCTGCACTAATGTCTGAAAGTTACCCACGCAATGACAGTGGTCTTAGTGAGAAGTCTGGACACAAGAAGCACTACATCTTCAAGCATATGATCAGCAGGCTTTTTTCATGTAAGGGAGTTTTTTCCTATGTTATCATTCTTCAATAGGAGTGTGCATACAATCCTTTATCTACAGTATGAATTTGAAAACCTACTGCTGCCTTGTGACTAAAACTTTTTATTTCTCTCTCTCCTACAATGAACTGGATTTGCTCTATCTATTAATAGAAGGTTTTGTTTTAAAGCTACTGACTGTTTTTCTCTTCCTTCCTCCTTCACGCCATCACTTTAAGACTTCAGAGCCATAGACCAGAGTGCTTGTGTTAAATGAATATATTTGACAGGAGTTAAGTCTTTTGGGCATTGCAATAGGTTTTCCTCATCTTGGCATGTGAAGACTGAGAGTGTTCTTTGACACCAGCAGCAGAGGATGTGAGCACAGCAACTTTCAGGGCATCAGAAGTGTCAGCATAAGGAAAAATCAGCAAAAGTAGACAGTGTTGAGGTAATTTTCCCACACCATGCCATGAATTTAGCCAACTCTTGCTCCTGTGAATTCTGGGCTGACAGAGTTTCCCTCTTTGTTGCTAAATATCACATAAAGTGTTCTGTCAGCATCAAGACTTGTTCAGTCCCCTTATGTAGTAAAATAAAAATATAATCCTTATGCCCATGTTTGAAATTTGAGCATAAGCTAAAGGGGAAAAAAAAAAAAGAAAAAGAAAAAGTAAACCTTTCTAAAAGGCCAAGACTGCATTTTGGAGGTTCATTTTTCAGAACATCATGTAGTCAATGCTGTCGAGAAGAGCTGAAGGCGAAAGATATGTAGGGCACAAGTACTAAAAATTGAAAATCTTACTCCCATTAAAATGCATGGGATTTCTGCCAGTTGCCATAGACATCAGTGGCAGCAGCATCATGCTATTTTTTCTGTTTTTACTTTTTGCTTTCCTCATCTTTTTATTTATTTTTGAATCTCAAGAAAATGAAGTAAAACATACGTTTCTAGAATGGTTTCCATGGTTTATATCTCAGATCTCCTAATGTTATTAGCATTACAATTATTTACTCATGCTCCAAATTTTGTAGTGATGATTAGAGCCTACAGTCAGGAAAAATCCTAGTTGCAGCTAGGTTAGAGACATCTGATCCCACGAGTGCGAATAAATGTGGTTATTGCTCTGAGTTCTTCTGCATCCAGCTGGGTTTTTGTTAAGATACTTAAGGGCAAAAGTGTTTGAAAGGCTGGGCTCTCTTTATGTGTGGAACAAACATCAGCTGAGAAAGTGAAAGCTCTGAATCATGGAAAAGGGGTGCTGATTTTAACATGGGTTTGAAAAGGAGTATCTGCACCTGAAGAGCTTTGCATATATGCATTACTGGGGAAGTCTGATTGCAATATATTTGTTTGTATAGGGTAATGTCTTTTGTTTTTCTTGTTCTATTGAATTTCTACCATCTTTTGTAAGTTGGGTTTTGCACGTAATCTGGATTCAATACTGTGGCTCAGCTGTGCACCATAGTCTTCTTTATGAAGTACACCTTGAAGTGAGGGGAATCGGCCTGGATGCAAATACCTGAGAGACAGTAGGAGCCAGAAGTGACAAAAGGCTGTGAAGCCTGTCTTTGAAAGAATTTTCCCCCTTTCATGTCCAATACACTTTTCTAAGTCAGAATTGCTGCTGCTTCTTTGCATGCTTCAGCAGAAGAGATGTACTGAGAGGTTCTCCACCACCCTCCATCCCAGCCATTGCCTGAGGGACTGACTGATGCCCAGGAAGTTTTCTCTCTGTTAGGCGTTATCACTGCTGCTGGCAAAAAGTAAAATATGGGAACTGGGCTTGGGAATCCAGATGTCAGCAATAAACTGGCTGCCCGCCTTCGGAACTTTTGCCTGGGTATTTCTATAAATATATAGCTTTTCATATATCTGTTTCTGTAGGACCTTACTCAGGAAAAGTATTGATTTAAAAGCTGTTGTGATTTTGTGTGGCTGGGCTCTGGTGGAGAAGGGGTGGCTGCAGGGGTGGTTTCTGCAAGAAGCAGCTAGAAGCTCTCTGCAGGCCCCAGAGAACAAACACTAGCATCTCAAGGCCAGAGTCATTGCTGACCAAGGCCAAGCCAAACAGTAACGGTCACAGTGCCTCTGAGAATCACATTTAGGAGAAAAAAACCCACAAGCAGCCACTTTTTGCCACCAGAAAAGGGAGTGAGAAGATGTAAGAAACTGTGCAGGCACCAAGGCCAGTGAAGGGGGGGAGGAGACACACCAGGTGCTGGAGAGAAAGATGCTCCTGCAGCCTGTGGAGAAACCCATGGTGGAGTGGGTGTTCCCCCCCTGCAGTCCATGGAAAAGGCTGAGACCCCACCTGCAGCCTGTGGAGAGGCCCCACTCTGGAGCAGGTGGAGACATACAGAAACTGCTGAGACCCACATTGCAGCAAACCCCTGACAGCACTTGCAGCCTGTGGAGAGAGACAGAGACACAGAGATGAGCGAGAGAGAGAGATCCATGCCAGAGTAGGTTTTCTGGGAGCAGGCCTTGTGACCCCATGGAGGACCAGGCTGGAGCAGTCTGGACCTGAGAGACTGAGACACATTCTATGATTTATGACTGTACCCCATAGAAGTGACCCACACTGGGGAAGCTGGTGAAGAGCTGAAGCCCCGTGGGAAAGGACTCACACTGGAGAAGTTCGTGGAGGACTGTCTCCAGTGGGTGGGACCCCACGCTGCCCACCCCGGAGCAGAGGAAGAATGTGAAGAATGCCCCCACTGGCCAAGAAGGAAAACAACTCGTGACCGAAACCTCCATTCCCTGTGCCACAATGGGGGGAAGAGGGGGGAAGAAAACAGCAAAATCAGAACTAAAGTCAAGTCTGCTAAGAAGGGAGGAGTGGGGGAGGTGCTTTAAGATCTGGTCACACTTCTCATTAGCTGACTCTGGTTTCACTGTGTGTGTGTGTAGTATAATAAATTAGAGAGTTTTCTTTCCTTTATTTTGCATTGAGTTTGTTTTGCCCATGACACTAATTGTAGAATGATCTCTCTCTATCCTTATCTCGACTCCTGAGCCCCTCAATATATACCTTGTCCAGCTGACAGAATGACTTTGTTGTGCATTTGGCCTCCAGCCAGGGTCAAACCACCACAAAAGCGTCAAACTCAAATCTGTAAAACTTTTTATTTGTGAATTACTTTACTCAGTATGGAAAGAAGCTGCTTAGTGTATTTTCCCAGGTATTTGCCATTACCTAAAGCTCAATTTTTGACACTTAGATTCATCAGAATAAAGAATGTCCTCCTAATACAAGAGAGGGATCCCTAGTTTTGCCTTTCACTTTCAGTCAATGCTCCTTTGCAACTCCCACATAAGTAGATTCATTTCTATACAAAGTGTGATATAGCTTCTTTCTCTTTAGATGATAATAATTTTAGGTTTAGAAAAAGTTTTTTAAAAAAATATCTTCTCATCCTTTTGACTTCTAACATAAATGTCATGATTTTTTTTTCCTCAGGACTGTAGTTTAAAAATGGGGTCAAGTGGTTTTATTGTGTTGATTGATTAAGAAAAAAAATTAATAAGAAACATAGATAACTTATCCCTGTAAAACATAATTTCATGAAAGTACAATATTTTTCTCCACCTCATAAATATTATACAGGATCAGCTCTTGGAAGTAAATAAAATGTGATTACTATTGATGCTTTATACAATGTTCAGCATCTTAAAATGATAACCTAGGCTTAAATCTTTGTATAAACTAAAGTAGTCTAGGTAATTTCACCTGAATTAGCATGTCTTTTGTTTGTGTAACAATCTGTGCTGACTTTTTTTAAACAAAGTTAAATATGAGGAGTAAAACAAGCTGCCAGCACTGAGTCATAGAAGTTTAAGAACGATTAACACAGCCCTTGCAGCCCTTCTCATTTTCTTTCTGTATGAAAAGATCAGTAGAGAAGACTGGAGAGATCAGACATGATCGGTAGGTTACTGTAGGATGTGTGGAAAACCATGAGCCAGGTTGTGGTCCTTTCTCATGGAAAATTGTTGCTACAATTTCTGAAGAAAGAAAAGGATACCTTAAGCTTCTCTCTTTGTAACATAATCGGGTTTGAGGCTGCACTTTGAGGTTAGGGCAAGAACAGACTCAACCATTCCCCCTCCAACCTCCACATCCCACTCCCCTATCCCCTCCTCCCCCCCTTTTTCTTTTTCCTTTTTTTTGTCACCAGTAAAACTGTAACTAGGTTTTCTGGGAAAATACATCATCCAGTGCTTCCCCACGTCTTTCCTTGAAGTATTTCTTTTGTCTGTCTCCATTACACCCGTGTGCAGTGACACAATGTTTCTGCACAGTGGGAGCTTGCAATCTCTGAAGAGGCTTTCCAGCATTGCTTTTTAGACTTGAAATCATTACAATCTTCAATAGCTACTTGGATTTGAAAAACTAGCACATTATTATTCTCTGGACTCTCTGGATGTAAAAAGAGGCTATTTTCTTGCTCCCTTTAGTTTTTGGGTTTTTCTTTTGGAGGGGGTTGGGGTGGTCCCTGAGCACACATTGCCCTTACACCTAACTTTATTTTGTTTGGATTTGAATTGCACAATGCAAATGTCTTTTGCTGTTTGTGGTTTTTTTTTCTTTCATGTAGGGTTTTACATTATAAATGAGAACTCTCTGTCAGAGACATTTATATTTTGGTTATGCTTAAAGCTTTTGAGTCGCGCATCCTTTTTTTATGTCTAATTATCAGTTATTATTAAGTCTACCATATTGTAAATAAGTTGCAATACATATCATGATGTGTAGTGTATTAGATGTTTGATGATAAGTCTATGATTTTTAAATGCCACCAGGTTCACAGTTTCATTGGGCATTCAAGTTACCTCATCTGATATCCTGTAAATCACATACTGTATCTGTTGCATCAGTAAAACATTATCCCAGGCCCAGGAATTTTGGTAAGGTTAATTCCTTATGGGACATGGCTGATGTTTTCTCCAGTGGGAGGAGGCTCTCCAGAGAAACCAGGATGCTACCAGTGCCTGTGTTATGAGTGGAGATGGATTAGGAAAGACTTTCCCAGGTGATCCTGGCCCTGCTCTGTGGACATTCCTGCAGAAGAAGACTTCCAGACTCCTGTTGAACTGACCAGGAAAGAAACTCTTCTTTGACTAAGTCCAGTGTGTGTTTCACCTTGGACACATGAGCTAGTGATGGCCAAGCATCTAATAAAGTTGAAGCACTGAACAAAATCAGTGCTCTTATCATCTCTTGAATGACTCAGGTCCAAGGAAAGAAGAACAGAGAACAGTATTTGCTATGAAAATGACTTAGTTTTCTAGAGCACTAAGATGCCTGCTGCGCTTATTGATATGTAGTTCATTGTATAGCTTTTGAAGCATTGGTCCCATCTTTCATGTTTGCATTCAGTTGGTGGCCTTTTGGAGACAACCCTGCCTCACGTTTTGCTAAATTGCCATAGAATAGGTGCTACTGACTGTAAGCTACCATCAGCATTTCAGTACGCAGATTTTAATAAGCATAAACACTTGCTTGAATCTATGCCAATGTCTCTCTTGTTGTCTCTGGATGATATAACAACATATAGTAAAATATGTGCCATGTTTTCCTAACATCTTGTAGTTACTCAGCATTAACCTGCTGGGCACACTGGGATTCCAAGGAACCTGGACATTGAAACAAGCTGCTGCTGAAAATAACACGGGGATCAATATCTTGTATTACTGTAGAAATCCTTCTGGGCTTAAAACCTTATTTTCTTGTGTTTGGCAGGGAGCTCCAGAGAGTAACAAGGAGGGTAAATCACAGCAGTTGTAGCAAATGTGTTCCAACAGAAATTGTTCCTGAATTTCATGGTTTTGGGGGTTTTTCAGGCCAGAAGGGGCTATTGGATTGTCTTGTCAGACCTCCTATTTAGCAGAGGCCATAGGACCTCCTGGTATTAATCCTGCCTTACATTCACAGAGTTCCTACAGACAAGGTTATGCCTTTCAGAAAGGCAACCAATCTTGGTTTAACCTTTGGCAGTGTTTGTTGCTATTCTGATGGCTAATTGTCCTTACTATTATAAATGTAAGTCTTATTTTCCATTCACTTGTCTTTGACTTCCGAAAAGCATACCTCAAGATGCCTTTTTTAGTTTGAAGAAACTTTCTTAATGAAATTTCTGATTCTTCTGTGATTAACTTCTCCCTTCTCTCTTTAATTCTCTCTTTGATAAGGAGAAAATGTTCTTAAGGTCTAAAACAAAAGATAGGCATTTCAAAACTTTAATTTTTCTTATAGTTTTTGATCAATTAGGATATTACTTTAAACAACCCAGCTTTACCTTTTCAGATTCCAAATTTATATAAGGTACGCAATACATGCCGAGAGCTTTTAAGTAATAGTAACATAAAACTCAATCTATTGTTGCACAAGGCACACTTGGGAACCAAAATATTTTCCCCCTGCAAAACAAAATCTTAGAACTCTACTTATCAAATAAGACACCTGCATTAGCTGAAACAGTCATACGTTCTTCAGTTACATTTGGTTCAACAGCTAGCTGACTACAGGAGAGAAAGGTGTGTTAAGAAGCCCAACATTTAAGGCCTGGTCCAACTCCTGCTGCAGTCAGAGGGGGTGCTTCATCAAGTGTGACAGGGGTTAGATCAGGACTTTGCTGAAGAGAAGGACTGTTCTTTGCAAAGATGATACATTTAAATATGAAAAGTAATGAAGTAAGCATGGCAAACCGTGATTTTGTTGGAATCTAATTTTCATAGCTTTTTAAAAAAAATTAGAGATAGGTATCTCTATTGTAAGTATAGAAACATATAAAAGTAAAACACAGGTAAAGAAGATTGCTGCATAAATTAAACTGCATCTGCTGAAGTTATTAACATCACAAAGCTACGTTAGACGTAAAATCCTGACCCCACTGAAGTCAGAGATGTGCTGCCTTTAGCAACGCAAGATTTTCTTCTTGATTTGAATTGGGTAAACCAAATTTTTCTTTCACTCCATTAGAGAGCGTAAATGTAGTTGAAAATACAAACTCAAGGCAGAAAAATTACTTTTTATCATAGATATGCAGGGGAAGGGAGCAGGGGAAAAGGAAAATATAATTCCATTTTGGTTCTGTTGAATTATGTGTGAGGGCAGGGAAACACCATGTCATTTCGGATAGGCAAAAATATTCTCATGATTTAAAAAATGCATCATCTTCAAGGATGTACTGGGAACAAGTGGGAAGGGGTGGAGATATCCACTTCAGGTTATTTTCTAACTTGCTTTCAAGATAAAAAAGAGATTAAGAAAAACTACAGTCTACCAGTATACCGTGACTGCAGACAGTGTTAGCTGGCATGTTTTACTGGTGACAATCACAGGTAAATCCAACTGTGGATTTTTGTAGTGCTGGAGGAGGATGTGGTTGTGTCATGACTCATTTCTGGATGGATTTCACCTAGACATTTAAGGGATATAACTTAGTCCTGGAGAAAAGTCTTGAATGCTGAGAGACAAAGAGCTCTGAATGCCTATCCTCATTAAGGGTAAACTGCTCTCAACATCTTTCCTGGATTTTTTTTTCCTCATAAGGAATTAAAGGTGGATTTTTCAACTTGGCATTTGAAATGGTAGGTTAGCTATTTAGAACCAGTGTTCTGAAGAATAACATGGTGTCCTAACTGCGGTTTCATTTCTCCTCTTCTGTTATTTAGCAAGGAGAAAGGAAAACACTGATAGGGTGCTTCAGCCTTATAGGCTGAGTATTTTTTCCAACCAGCAAAAACCTTTTGCTTTCAGAGGTCTGGATAATTTCCCAGTGCATTGCCACTAATGTCTCTGTTTATCTCACTTTATCACAACTTGGAACATGAAGTAACTTCTAATAATTTCACTTTTAGCTTAGCACTGCAGAATCTATTATTCCAGGGCTGGAATCACATGCCATCTCCAAACCCAGCCAGCCCTGTGTAAGTGCTTTGAATGATGACAGATCAAGAGAAAGTGGGCCTGAATATGTAATTAGCCTAACGCACAGTTAATACTAGTTGATAAAGCTATGGACACACAATTAAGAAAACATGCCTGATAAAACAGGTTTTTTAACTAGATGGGAATGAACTGTAACTAGTTACAAAGGCTTGTGAACTTCCCTTCTCTTCCCGAATGTCACTGCCTCAGATTGCCTTGGCAGCCTCATGTATGGTGTTTGCTTCATGCATAATGATTTCCCTTTTTCCCCCCTTCCTTGAACGGTTTTGCCTTTTCGACTAGTTACTGTTACCACCATTTAATAAGGCTTTCCTTGGCTTTCTAATCGAAAACTTGCTTTTATCTTTCTTCATAAAAGAATTGAAATGGCTTCTCTCAGGTTTCTGTAGCCTCTGGGGAGATAAGGACCCTGCGGTTAACAGGATGAGAGATTTTTGTTTAGAAATTTTTATTTAGACAATGAAAAATGACCTCTGTAAACTCAAAGCTATCTTATTTTGGGGCTTTAGGCTTCTGGCAGATAAATCAATTGGGCCCTTGGGACAGCAAAGGAAAAACCTTTGCAGTAACTATGTCAGGACAACGCAATAGATTTGTTGTGAGGATGCAGTTGTGTTGAAGGTAGAATGCACTTAAAAATAAATATCATTTTATTTTCTATAAAATATTCAGGATTTGGATAGCAAGCTTTTCAGCTGCCAGAAGAAAATATTTTTTTGTTTGATATAAACTTGAGAAAAAGCATGATTTCTTCTGGGAAGGGGGCAGTGGAGGGGGATGAGTTGGGGGGATACAAAGGTAAGATGCTTTAACAATTAAATATTCAACTTCAAAATAAAGCCCTTATGAATTTTTCTTTTCTCTCTTTGTCTTTTAAAGCAACCTCCTGTTAACACCAATACAGAAGCCTCCATTTGGAATACAAGGGCTTAATGTTGCTCTTTTTCTTGTTTCTTTTTTTTTTTTTTTTTTTTCCTTAATGATTTAATTATTGCCTAGCTAAGGCTATGGCTTCAGCAGAGTATCACAACAGATTTCACACCTATGTGTAACCCTAAAGAACTTTTCAGATCTTCACAGCGTGAACTTGCACTACATATTTGCTCTCAAGAACGAGTGTAGCATTTTGCTCTGTGTTCCCTACCTGTTTCATGCAGAGTGCAGCTACAGAGTGAAAAGTTATGCAGGCATAAATTGCAAATTTGACAAGGAAGCAAATGAGGAGACAGATGCTTAACTAAAATGTATTGATGTGCAATTGTCAGTGAGTTGGTGGGTGTTGAATAACGCGGTTAAGATGCATCAATGAAGCCTTATTTCATCTAAAATAAAAACTAATGTAAATAGAATTGGAGAGTGTGATACAACTTAAAGAAAAGCAGATAAATGCATTTGAAGCTATTGCCACCCTGTTGCATGCTGACATTTGTTTGTTCAAAACACCCACCCCTGGCAGTGGGCTCTCGAGCTGCTGGAGAGAAGCGAGGTCTGTTGAGGAGGATGTCTCAAGAATCCAGTTTCATGTTAGGAGGCAGCAGGGTTTGGCTAGGTGGCAAATTACGTAGGGTGTTTGGTGGTGCTAAATGTCACCAAACTCTTCATGACTATTCACTTGGTTAAGAAAGACATGGCAAAAGAGGAGAATGAGTTTGCAAGTTTGCTGGTTCTTTGTTACATGAGTGGGTTGGGATTTACATCATACTTAGTGCTGGTATTTCATTTACAGTTTATATTCAAAAGGATACAGCTTCCCATTTTCCTTTTTTTTTTTCCCCTTTTTTTTTATCCCTCCCCCCTTTTCTTTTATACCCCCACTGCCCTCCTTTTTTTCCCTCTTTTTTTTTTTTTTTTCCTGGAACAAGAGAGCTTCAGATAAAAAACTAAGAAATTAACCCAAGTGCTTTTACACTGTAATATGACTAGTATGTCAGTTCCTTGCAGGGTTTTTTTCTGAACATTAACTTAGCCACAGAGCATCGCTCACCTGGATTCAGCAATAACCTTCACCAGTAACACCAGTGGTTCCTATATCTCATTATCCCCAGGGTAGTAAGATGTATGTTTGTAAATAAGATACTAAATAATTTATCAAAATCATACCAATCAGTGCAACTGAAGTATACGCTCTTTTTTCTGTGACACAGTAAGCAAGGTCTCCTTGCCTTGTATGAAACTGATATGAAGCAAAACATCAGAAAAACTGGACCCAAGATGTATTCCTGAAAATATAATTTAGAGTTGTTTAAATACAAATGCTCCAGTCATTGATGTCTCAATTTTATTTTTGCTGTCGAGGGAGGCAGAAAGCTTTTTGGAGAATGTTTCCATTTTTTCTCAAGTTTGCAAATATTAATAAAAAGATTCACACAAAAATTCCAATTTTAAACAGAAGAAACTTTTTAGAAAGGCTGGCAGTGCAGTTAAAGACAGCCAAAACACAGTTCTGATCTACCTGGTGTTCATCATGCACATCTTCTTTTGCCACATAGCGGTATTCTGGAAGAGTTTTCTTCTACACTTTTATTTTCAGCTTTACCTAGGAATCCAAAGGCAAATGTCTATCCTTCTTGTGGTTTAATCGTATTGTTATGACACCAAAGAGTTGGGTATGGCTACTAAGTTTATAGGAGACCCCTTTTTGAGGCTAGCAGTCCTTTTTTTCTGCTGCTTGAACTTCACCGATTTTTGCTCTGTAATCTTGAGGCATTTTGTGAACATTAAAGAATTTAGCCTTCTAGCCTTATAACACAGACTACAGTTTTTTAGCAATGTAACACAGTGGCGGCCAGCACTGGTCTCTGAGACACACTGGAGTCGTGAACAGTTCAGGCATGGTTCCCATGCTGGGGTTATGCTGCAGGAAATACAATTAGGCCCTCCCTACATAAAATGTTACTGGAAAATCAAATCTATGGCAAGATGAGAAAGCAAACCAGGAAGGACTGCTGGGACCAAAAGTGTTGGCATCTTGAACAAATAGTGCCCATCCAGCTCAGCCTTCACTGTTCAGTGAAGCAGCAGAGCTCCTGGGGAGCCATCTTTACCATTCCTCTGTGGCATTTTTCCTTTCCTTCCTCTTCCTTTTCTCCTCTGAGTTATGTGTCTGATTTTCCTGTTGGTTTGCTGATCTTTTTGAAGTCTGTCGTTTCTTAGAAGACAGATTAGGCTGCTCACTTTTCATAATTATCAAATTTAGACTCCCTTACTCTTTCCAATTGCTTCTTCACAGAGTCCAAAATCCTATCTTTGAAAGCATAATGTTAATAAATACATCACCTAAGAATGACAGCAGAAGGGAATTCCCACTCTTGATGATTAGAATATGAAAAGTCCTTCTAGACTTTACTTTGAGTCTTGTTTACTCTCAGTGGTGGAGCTCATGTGAAAATTGCTGGAGTCAATCAGGTCCATCTTGCTCGTCAGTCTGTGTCTTTAATTTCCCTTCCTCGGATTTGGTTGATGTGCTGTAGCCTAAAACCAGTGCTTGTGCTAACATAGAAGGCTACATTGATGTTAAGGAAGTTTGGGCTTAACTGTGTGCTGATCTAGCAAAAATGTTTGGTTGTGGACCGTAGTCTGAGACATCCTTTTCCACCAAACCTTCTTGTCAGCATACCCACTTTAACATCTCTCTGCAATACAAGAAGAATGCTGAGGGGTACTGTTATAAATGTTAATAAAGCTCTTCAATGCTTTATTATTCAATGCAGTCACTCTACAAAGCTGCCATCATCTGTTTCTGAGTTTCAAGTTAAGAACTAAAGAAAATTTGGTAAATGGCTTCTCTTTTCCAGTGGAAGTTGGGTGCTGTGTAACTTTAATGGCTCCTGGGAAAATGCTTTTCAAGGAATCTTTGTCTTAAAAAGAAAAGAACCCATAGTGGACTATAACATACCAGCCAGCAAATAATTTCCTTTCTAAATTTTCCTACATAAAAAATGGGTGCTGTAATAAAAAAGAAAGAATTTGTCTATGAGAACATTTGACTTTCTCGTGAAATCTCAGATTTGTCTGAACTGGGCCCTCATGCTGGTTCATGTCCACATAACTCATCCTTTACAGGCATAGACTGATGTGACACAGGGTAATAGAAAGTGATACATTGCCTGAATTTAAAGGAACACGGACTATTTCAGGATCGGCTGTGCAGTATGAGATCTGTATCAGATTTGAAACAAAGCTAACCAAGCAGACAGAGCAGTAAGATATCTATAGCATCCATTAATCAGTATATACTATACTGTTGCTTGTTTCTTTTTTTTTTTATCATGGCTTTTCTGTGTGTGTTCACCATCTAATGTTATTCGCTTGATGCCTTTTAAAGCTAAGACACACAAGCACAAGGTTACTTGGGAAACCATTTATAGATTGTTCCTCCTCTCTGTTCTTTTATTACAGTATAAGAAATCATACTTCTTTAACCCCAAATGCTCCAACAGATTTGTAGATCATCAATATGTCTACATAAGCTTATAGTCGTTAAAATACCAAGAGGCCAGTGTTTTTCTTTGTTGTTTAGGTGGGTTTTTTCTGTCAGTGAATACAGGTCGTTTCATGCCTTTGCACATGACAGAATCTAATGACTGGAGTGCCCATACCAAGACATTCCTACAAAACCTACCTTGCCATTAGTTATAGAAAACAGCGAATTTTGTTTCCTTGGATATTAGTAAAGTCCTTGGAGTCATAGATTTGTGTTCTCACAGAAGCAACTTTGCTCTCCATTGTTGAAAGGCAAGTCTGTTTTACTGCCTTTAGAAAATGAGCTTTTTATAATTGACATGTTCCTGAGGAGCTGAAGACATGCTTTTGCTCTGTTGTCTTCTGTCTTTCTCTCTGGAGCTTACTTGAGAAAATGGTCAGAAACTCCAAGCACCCTTTATTTGTCCCCTGACAGAACAGCCATCAATGGTGGGGTCCTGTGCATTTCCCTCCAACAGCCAACAGCTTACTTTGGCTTTGTATCAACTTGTCCTTTATCTCTGTTTAATATAAGTCTAGTTGTGCTCTATCCATACACTAGGAACCTCAGTAGAAAGATTGTCTTCAGTTATGGTGGCCTTGGTGGAGAATACTTCAGTAGAATACTTGTAGTATCAAGTGCAGTATTTTAAAACGTGTGAGTAGTGCTATTTTGACTTTTTATTTATTTTGACTTTAGTTAACTTATAAGCCCTTTGTTAGAAATACCATCGAGAAGAAAGCATTTTTCTGATGCTTTACAAAAAAACTTTTCAAAACATATATGCTTTTAAAAAAAGATTTTCATCATCCAGAATTGCTTCTTTCCATTTCAAAATTTCACACTGTGCCCCCTCACTGTTCTATTATCTTTTATCATCCCTCTCTTGGTACAGTATGTGTTTTAAAAGATTTTTCTAGGAAAGTGGTTTTTATTGTGAGTATCCTTACAATGTTAATCTTTACATGTTTCTCCCACCAAAGGACTGTTCAGATTGTCCAAAGTCAAAATATGAACTGGGTGATCACCAGCACAGTTTGCTTAAAAAAGAACTTTTATTCAGGGTGCCAAAATGTTCTGTATCAGAGATTTTGCATGTTAGGAAACTTTCTGCTGAGACTGTTGTAATAGAGAAATAACAAATGCATAATTTCATGTATTTATTAGCTTCTTTTCTTTCACAAAAATTATGCATTTATCAAAAAAGCAAACAGGTTGTGTGTCTTTAAAAAGGCTTTCATAATGGTGTGCTTCATATTTCCTTAAAAAAATTAACACTACTTTCTCCATAGTACTGCTGTGACATTGTGCATGATACAAAGTTTTAAAGCCAGACACCTTCTAGCAAAGAGAACTTCAGATGCAAAGCCTGCTGAAACCATCTGAACTGCTTCAAAAAGAGCATCCTCCTCTCAGGGATCAGCTATTTTTCACAGGTTTGAAATTCTAACCTGGTAAATAGCATCAACAGGGGACTTTTCCCCCAACTCTTTTGGAGAACCCCACAGATATGAATATCTTCAAAGGAGGATCTGTTAAAAAATGTAACAGTCTTCAAAGGGGAAACACCACCCTCAGCAATCTGAAGTTCTTTAAAGTGGGAGCCCACCAGCGCTATGAATCCTCAGAGGACTAACACCCAGAGCACTGTGAAAATTTGTAAGAGAACAAGCCCTCTCTCACGAATACCCAGTAGGCTATTATTTTCCTTTAAAAGGACTCTTACATGTGTACATTTATAATTACAGAAAGGGTCTTATTTAACCAGAGCCCTGTAGAACTCTCTTACTTTTAAAAACAAATATTGATAAAAAGAAAAGAATGACAGAGGAAAACAATTTGACTTTGCTATTTTCCTTTTTCTTCTTTTATTTATAACTGATCTCAATATAATACACCAATAACACTTGGCTCGTGTAGCTCTTTTGATCTCTGGAACTTAAAGTATTCTTCAAGAGTCGTGAAGAAATATTCTCTGAGCACAGTTATCTACTTATACTGCTGGTTAACTGGGAGTACAACTACTCTGTCAGGAAGCACATTTATCTCTTTTGTACCATTGCTGGGTATGTTCTTTCAAGAGCTATTTTCTCTAATAAATATTCAAGGTTTTGGGCTTCTCCTCCCTCCACTTGTGTTCTGGTATTTTATTAGGTAGGAAGAGCTAATATAGACATTACAATAATTATCGATTTCCAGACTTACTTTCCAGGCATGCCCAGGTAAGTTGGGCAATGAGGCTGCCAGAGGGAAAGGATGCTGAGGTGGCTTGAACTACTCAAGAGCATCCTTGGGTACCTTTCCAGATATGAATGCAGGCATGTTCTTCAAGCAGGAGGGAACATATCATGAGTTGCTGGGAAGCAGAAGAACGCCGTTCTTCTGAGATGCTGAGATGAGAACGGTTTGCCTTACAGTAGGTGCCTCTATCAAAGCCAGTATCTGAAGTCGTTATCCTGACTCCTGAATCAGAAGGAGGGTGGTGTTTTTTGCAGGCTTTTACCTCATCAGTCAGTAATACAACTGTGAAGGAAAGAAATCTTCATGATCTCCAGGGGCTGTGAGCGTATACCTTGAACACCGCAATTTATTAGTAAAATTTCTGACTTGTTGAAGAAATGGTAGGAATACCTTAACTGTACATGTTGAAGCAGAAATAGCATGCTCCATTCATGTATTTATTAGCTTCTTTTCTTTCACAATGCTGTATGATTTATGGTTTCTAATGCAACTGTAAAATCTGAATCTTTTATATCTTGCGTTTAGTGATGTCTGATGGTTTGATTTCCTGTTTTTAAACTGATCCAAAAAAAGTGTGCCAAGAATATGATGCCTGATAGTAGCCTCATCTTCCACCATATGAAGGAAAAAAAAATAATCTTTTGCAGTAAATGCTAAATATCTATACTTTGATGATAGAACAGTCTGATATTTGTTGGGTTTTTTCTTACTGAAAATTGCGTCTTCTGTTTAGAAGTTACACAGATATATCCTGTGGGTGATGTTTGGGTCTGATACCAATAAACACATTTATCCCATTCAGTGGGCTAACTGCTTTTTGCTGTGAAGCACTGATAGTTGCAGCAGTGTGTATATCCAGCAGCATCGTTGGATAAATCCACTTGCAATATGTGAGGAAAAGAAATAAATAGGCAAGTCAAAGGATACTTTGATATCTCTGTGAAGGTTGCAGCAAGTCTTTAACTGGTTGGAAGAATTTCCTTCCATTATGAGATCTGACAGTTAGTTCCTGCATCCAGATGTGACAATCTTTTACTACCTTTTTTTGCCACCTTTTAGGCCAGGTGGGAAGATTTGATAAAAGAGAGATAGCTATGTTCAGAGTAGGCTTTCCATTGCTGTAAAGCTCTCAAGGAGTCTCAGTGAAGCATAGCCCCATGGATGATCTCAGTCGTATGAATGTAGACACCAATGTAACTAATGCTTTTGCTTTGCAAAGTATGTTTTCAGATTTGAAGCCAAAGAAAAAGGACAAAATTAGCAGTAGTGTATCTGAATCCTTCCTTTAAAAATGAAAGCTTAAATTTCTTGCTGAAAACATTTGTTCACTGGATCCTGCTGAAGCAAACTCTCTATCCCAAAATACAGCACTTATAAGAAACCAGGAATTTAATGTCTTGCAAGAAGCATTTGTACTCATTCTTACTGTAATTATGTTGCATTCAATGGAGTTACATCCATGAGAAATGCTATGTGGTTATTCACAGGAGCTGTGAAGAATGTTTTTCCCAGTGAATCTTACTTAGTCTTTGCAATGCAGAATTTACAAAGGTACTGGCAGAGGAGAATGGTGCAGAAAATGGCTGTAATACCTGTATTTTCCTACCCGGGTTTTAAGTGCTTATAGTGCAGCAGCCTGAAACAATAGTTGTGAACTGAAAAACATTTCTCCATTTAAAACAAAAAGGCATCACCTTTAAATAATGAAATATCTGAGGCACACTTTAATGTTCAAGACCAAAAAGAAAATAAGAAGATTCTAAGTTTCCTGAATACCGTCCCAATTATATTTCATTTAATAACACTCAGTGAAATATCTGGTGGCAGGGGAAATGAAACTACATGATTTTATGGGATCATTCATCAAGAACTAATTGAAGCTTTCATACAGTTTAGTGCTGATAAAACACTGTAACAATAAACAATAACAAAATTCACCAGAGAAGGATTTGTTTTGCCGTGAGGAAAATGGTTCAGTTTCATCCTGGGGATTCCTGGTTAAAAGAGTCTCCAATTTAAAAAGGGATAAGCACAGGCTCCTGTGCATAATGACAGAGTGGGAGCTGTGGCAAATGTATTAGTATTGCTCCAGTGGAGCTATTCTCATTGTAAGTATTTGCTATTGTGTGTGGCTGAGGCAGGATGCATAACGACCAATAGGATTTTTTAAAGTTTGATTTTTTAAAGCAATTCCCATGTAGTTTTATGAAAAGTAAATTACAGCTACAGTACCAGTGACTGAAGTTCTGATTCTAAATTTACTAACTAATCTTAGATTCACTGACTGTAGAAAAACTGTTCTTTCTTAGCAAAATCAGGCCAGTCTTACAGTGGTGGTTCTTTTAAACACATGCTAGAGTGATGTCTGTCGATACATAGTGTTGACACAAAACATGTTGTTCCTTTATTTCTGAGATATTTTCTTTGACCAGAACTTTTTGGCAATCCAGAAATACAACACAAAAGTTCAAGAATGTAGTACTGTTGATTTAAAGAATGAAAAAATGAGTGTTTCATCAGTCTGCATTAGGAACCCAGGGAAACTCCTAGGAAGGTGGGACTGTAGTTTCCGTGGTTCCAGACCTTGCTGTCACCTTGAGCAAATCCCTTGTATTCTTATCTTCTCCTCCCCCTTCTGCCCTCTTCAAGTGCAAATCCTTCTGCAATCAGAAGTTTCATGACATCTGTTTGTAGAACATGCTGTCCAATGAACCTTTTTTGTCAGCTAGAGGTGGAAGTACCACAAAGCAAAATACAGCTGATAACACTAATGGGGGACAATTCTAGAGATGTGTTTTTATCCTAGATCATACAACAAGAAACATCATGCTGCATGTCCATATGTCTCTAAAAGACATGTAAATGTAAAAGCAAGGTCAAAGACCAGGATTGATTGCATCTACCTCCATGTCCCACAGGATGTTATTGTCGCCAAAGTTTGGAAATACTTCGCCTGAACTCGGATTAAAGGTGATGTGAAGTAAAGGTATGTGAAGTGAACACATAAGGACATGATACAGGAGTGGTTGGTCAATCTTTATTTAATGGTAGATGTCTTTAAGTCACTGGTATGCGGAGCTTGGATAAACCCTGAGCTTTCATAGTGTTACATTTTATCAAATATTACTTTTCTATGTAAGTTGAACTGATATTTCTAAGGATAGGGCTACATGTTCTGCATTTCATTTACCCCAATAGAGCTTATTAAAAATAGTAATCTGGTATTTCACATTATTGTCGTAGAAATAAGATGTAATGTAAGGATATAACTGTTTTCTCTGGATATATAATTAAGCAAAAGGTTGCTTTCATCCGACAGCCAACAGCTAGATGGTATCTTTAGGATTGCCTTTTACAGATCTTTTGAAGCTTCTGAATGGTCACATATTCCAAGCATTTTCTTCCTCTTGCACTTCTACTGTCTCATTACTTATTTTCTTTTTGTATTCATCTTTCAGTGCCTCACTTCATCTTCTTCCCATAGCTGCTGTATAAACACTTCCATCTTGGCCACCACAAGCCTGAAAACAGAAAATGGAGCAGATTCTCAAGGGGAAGAGCTGCACTAAATCCGGACACCATCAGCCGCGCACAGAAAGAACACAGTAGTTTGCATCATATCTGGGGACTATTTGTGCTCCAATTGACCGTGATATGACACTTACCTCTTCCATTATCGATGCTTAAAAACAGTCAAAATGGAACCAGCAGCTGTGGCAGCCAGCACTATACCCATCCTCTCCTGCTCCACATTATGTGGCTGTGCCATTTTAGGAGCACAGTCTTTAAAGCAGGGAATGCAAATTCCTGTGCCGACCTGCCAGACTTTGGCTCACAAATTTTGTGTACATCTTATTGCTCAACTGAAGTATGTTATATCCAAACTTTAAAAAATTATATAGTTTTTGGAGGGAAATTGTGTATATCATTGTGATACAGTATTCCTATGCATAGCAAGCAAAACTTTATTTGAATGGAACTATTCCTAACATCTCTCTGATTCCCAGAAACAACCCTTTCTGTATGAAAAGAGCATGCACAATCCATCAGGCATTTTTGAAATCCAAGTACTGCGTATTTCTCAGTCATTGTGTGCACTGGCATTTTGTAATTTTTTTTTTAATTCTACATGATTAGCTATATTTATTGGACTATCATCTTATGCAGTTCTTAAAAAGTGAAAGGAAAAGAAAAATACGCTGAGCAGTACCTGTCAGTCTAACCTGGGGAAAGCAATTACTGCTGACATAGAATCTGGCAAATGGTTTGACCTTGAGAAAGTGAGCAGAACCCCAAAGCACACAACCTGCTCATCTTGTTTTTTTACAGGCAGACCCCATCCTACTTTCTGCCTGGGACCACGGTCACTTCCCAAGCTGCAGGAAGGTTACACACACTCACAAACCATAGCTAATCCAGACCTTGAAGGCTCTCCCTGCACCTTTATGATGCCTACAAAACCCATCAAGAGGATTAATAACACCTAGAAGTGTTACGAAGCAACAGAGCTACAGATTCATTTCAAATCCTCCCAGAGATATCAGGACATCAAGCACCCCAGATCACCCAGTCCCACTCCTTTCTGCCTCAGCTGAGTGTCATCATTGCTCTACAAATTACCAGAGACAGGGAGGGCAAATATCCTTACATGCATAGACATTTTTCTGTTTGTTGCACAGTCCTTTCCCTATTTTCAGTCTTAATGTCTATGCGTTCCTTGACTTGTTAATCTGTTTGCAAGGCTACTCCGGCACTTTACCAGATAACTAAAGAACAACCTCAGATGGAATAGTTTTAATTTCCAGTCTGAATTTATTTGTGACCAATTTGTAACCATCTAATTACGTGCCTGCACTAAACGGGAGTTTTCCCATTGAGTGTAATTGGATCAGGCCCCAAACCGCAAAGACAGCTGCTTTTATTATGGTGTGGAAAACAGGCAGGGTCTGGGTGTTACTGTGTAATGACAGCAGTAAATTATATTCCAAGGGCAAGATCAGAAGCTGGTGTAAATCAATACAACACAACTGGCTTTTAAAAAGTTGTATCAGTGTGCACAAGCTGCTAGTTTGGCCCAAATATTTTCTCAGTAGATTTTAAAGCGCGACCTGCTGCATAATGCATGCTGGAGAATTACTTCCAACAGCTCCCACACCAAGCCGAAAATGCCTGACTGAACCCAGGCTTGTATTTTAGAAAGTCATCCAAACTTGATTTAAGGACTATGTATCATGGAGAATCTGCCACACTCCCAAAGATATTTTTCAAATGTTTACTCTTTGTTCTTCAAAACAAAAAAAAAGAACAAAAACCAACCCACTTTTTTTTCTGCCTCACGAATATGTCAAGCTCTAGCTAGCCTTCCTAACTCTTTTTTACCTACTACATGTAAGATCCTTTTCATTCCGATTTCCTCTTTTTGTATTTAAACAGCTTGTTTGTGTTGTGACACATTTTAGTCTCTGCACTGGAAAAATGACCTGATTAAACTTTTATTTTATTTTCCAAATCAAGTGTTTTTTAAGGCCTTTCTAATTTTTCAAACTCACTACACTGCTTGCTTTGTGGGTAAGTTGAGTAAGTGGGTTCTGAAGTAAAAATTTACATTGATCTAGAATTAGAAAGAATAACGTTTGACTGTTTCTTGGGAGAGTAAAATGAAAACTACCAAACAACAGCTACGTTAATTTGCCTATGGTTTAGCATGTTTATAGAGCATGATATATGTAATGGAATTACTCTGTGGAACAGTCTCTGTTATTCTTTTTTGAGTTTATACACACAATTCACTGATTTCTCTACATCAGGTGAGATTTTGAAAGGCAGAAAGCTACACTGCTTGAAGCTAGTTCTGAGAGTTTAATCAACTTTGATTTCCCTGAAGATAATACAAAAACTCACTAATTTCCAATTAAGACAAATTAAAAGCATTGTTTTCCTCCTCCTCAGCAAAAACCAAAATATACTATAATGTGTTTGGTTTTGTAAAGGTAAAAGTCTTGGTGACTCTGTAACTAAGTCTTATGCTTAATATGTCTTTGAATATGTTTTAAAGTTGTCCAGGCAGACAGTGCCCCAACCAAACACTACCCTCAGTTTTCAACAGTGATGCTCAGGTGTAACAGGAAGATTGCAATGACAGTTTTAGTACTTGCCTTTTGTTTCAAAAGGAAATTTGGCCAGAAAGGCTTTACTAGCCTGGGAATAAAACCTGAGAGTGCAACTAAATTGGTAACTGCAATCCAGTATATGTTATGTTCATTTCTACAAGAGCTTCATGTTGGAACATCTAACAGGGATACAGCACATGCGGCGTGGTATATAGAATTGGAAATGGAAGGAAGTCTTACAAAAGGGCAAAAATACAGAAAACCAATTAAACCAAAATATTATCAACTAGTTCATTAAAACATAATAATCAATTTAAAAGCCAGTATTTATTTAGCACTGCAAGAATAATCTGAGTGCGAGCCCTGTTAACTTCAGTTGTCCAAATCAAGGAGGATCTGTCAAGGAGGTTCTCATCAATCTCATATAATGACTACAGAAGCATTTAGCTGATCTGAGGGGCACAGCTGGATTTTTGTCCAACTCTTTCATTTGGAAGCTCTAATTTAACACTTAGAGGAAAACTCCTGCGTTGCTCTGTCAAACTTTGTCTGGATAAACTTTTTTTTTTAAAAAGGAAGAATTCTCTTGGTAAATAAAATTCCAAAGTAAAAAGTATTGCTGACTGTATATTCTTGCAAGTTGCATTAATTTTGTAATAGTGAAGGATGCATCCCACAGAGATGGTTTCACCAGGCCACCCTGATAACTCAACCTTACAATGATATGTTGTGAGATTTGAACTGAGACTGGAGTATATCTCAGGAAAAGGAGTAAGAAAATAAAGTTTACTCCCAAAATTGACAGGAGGGTAACAAAACCCCACAGACCAATGTGAAAAACACTCAGAAAATGATCCTGAAGCCAGAAGGTGTTGGGTTATTCACAGCATGAATTAAAGGAAGAATAGGAGGAAGAAAGTGTTGCAGATTTTAAGTGTCTGCCTACAAGATATATGTGCAAGATATATGGGAGGATAAAGAAGAAAAATTAGGCACCTTAGAACCTGAACAAAATTATAATGGACACTGCAGCATAATGTTCATCATCAGAATGGGAATGTAAGCTTGTTTAAGAAGTTTAGGAAATATTAGGTAGAAAATAGAGAGGATATTGCCTTGGTACTATTGTGTAGAATATAGATGCATTTAAAGTCTCTGGGGAAAGAAATAGAATGCCATGTAAAGGTATACCAGAGACTATAGAACTAGAAAAATAAAGAAAAGGATTGGATTGTTTGTTTCCTTTACCTGTGTTTTTTGTTGTTGCTGTTTTTTTAATATGGAAAAACCCACACCAACCCCTAAAATTTTAATAGCATCATTCACAGCATGGGATTTGTAACTTACCGGAGATTTGAACCACCTGAGTGTCTGTTGGGAAGGCAGTGCAGCAGGAAGCTAACTGTGTGGCAAATTGTGTTGATGAACAATTTTCCGTACAGGAAGTAAAGGAAACAACAAGAAAAGAGGATTTTTAAAACTCAGTTCTAAGCAGTGGTTTCAGAACTGCACAGGGAAGTCTTGGAACAGTTAACAAGGCAACAGGTCTGCAAAAGGGTTTTAAGAGTTATAAGGGATCAGGAATTGAACATATGTGTAAGAACACATTATCCTTCAAAAAAAAACAAAACAAACATAACTACATTGCAATGTACGCTTGGTACTACACCTACACAAGGGAAGGAATTGTCACTTCCTCTCGACACTGAGCAGGCTACTGCCCTCCTTGGTACTGGGCAGCCTTCAGCTTCTATGTGCTTGGTGTGGACTTTGTTCTTCAAGAGAATATGCAACAATTAAGGTCAGAAGAAGGATAATCAGATGTCCAGAGTATTTGATGTCAGAAGCAATATTAATTGAATTGACATATTTTAGTTCAAAAAGAAAAAATAGAGAGAGCAAGAAAGAAAGATGATACCTATCTTTGATTATATGAGACATTTTGGGAGGGAAAAAAAAAAGAAAAAAGATTGAATAATCCATTTTCTGTGTCAGGGTGGCTGAGACAGAGAGCAACAGAATAGAATTGCAGAAAATCATGTCTGACATGAGCTAAACCATCCTAGTGATAAAGATCATCAATAATGGAGAGAAGATGATCTAGAAGCTTTATTGAGTTCTCATCATCTGGAGATCTTTTAGAACAGGCTAGCCATGTACCAACCAAGAATAACAGATGCATAATATATGAGAAGGGATAAAATAACTAATTTCTTGAGGATCTCTCCAGTTCTGACTCCAGTGTTGCTTATTCCTAACTTTGAAGGTAATAATTTCCAGGAAATGAGGTTAATAAAGACAGGAAGAAATTTGTTCTGCACAAAAATCAATAGAGTGATGCAGCTCAGACAAATTGCTTATTTTCTTCAGCTTAAGTCTGCAATAAGATACATGCCTTTATTTAATGAAACTTCCAACAACATTTCTACATACTAATCTTTCTAATATTTAGTGATTCATGTCCTTAGCTTTACAGGTTCACATTATTGGGGTGCTTTTTGTAGATTAAGTTGAGCATGTTCATATCTTTGCAAAAGAAATACATAATATTCATTTTAAGAATATTTCCTGCTTTATGTCCTTTGAGATTTGTGGTGTCTTATCTTTTCCTTTAATTTTATTCACACACTTGGTTGTTTGGGGTTTTTTTCACACACAAGGGGTTTTCCTTTCCAGGCCCTGGTGCGTAGTCTCCATTTGGCTTCTGTGTACTCATTATAAACGTAAAAATTTTGGTGGGATGTAAAATCTCTTCCTCTTGATATCACAAAATAAAATTAGGGAACAGTAGTTAGTTATATTTTTCTTTGCCCGAGGAAGAAGGTTTTGCTTCATTCAGTGACACTGCACCTGACATTATATTTGTCATAGTCAAATATGGGTTGTAGAAGAGAAATTATAGAGGCTAATGCTTGTTCAGATTAGGACAGAGTGGGAAATCCTTTTTATATTGAGTGAAATTTTTCCAAAGTTTCCTATTCTTTGTCAGGACAAATCCAAAATCATAGAATCATAGAATTGTAGGGGTTGGAAGGGACCTCGAGAGATCATCGGGTCCAACCCCCCTGCCAAAGCAGCTCCCTAGCTCATATTGCACAGATAGGCATCCAGACAGGTCTTGAATATCTCCAGAGAAGGAGACTCCACCACCTCCCTGGGCAGCCTGTCCCAGGGCTCTGTCACCCTCACTGTGAAAAAGTTTTTCCGCATGTTGGTGCGGAACTTCCTGTGCTCCAAGATATTTCTGAATTTTTTTCTTTCAACTCTTAATCTGTTTAATTTGGAAAAATATACAAGAGACATCACTAGAACTACAGTATATACAAATTCAGGTCCCTGCATACATGTTCATCTCTTCCTAACTAAATGTCCTGACCATAAAGCAACTCTTCAGAAGTGATGGGTTTTCTCATCCTTTATTTGGGGCAGAGATATTTAATAATTATTCCTAAATTAATGAATAATTAATTAAAAATAGTTTCTAAAAATTCACAAGTGCCAATTGACCCTCATTATCTTACCCATCTATATGCAGCCTGAATGATCATTATGTAGTTAGATGACAAGCTTGATCATTTTTTTCCAATAGGCATTCAAACTAGATACAGAATATTCATGATAAAGTTACTTACCCACAAAAAGGTGTTTGACAAATAAGCAATTTCTGTCCGCAAATCACTCAAAAATGTATAGCTGATATTGTGAGTGTAGACAGTGCAGGACACACCCTTCCAACTGCTTCAGTGAAGCTATGTTTATTTGTCAAATGTAAGAGCAAAGTTCGTAGTCAGAGTCTCAGTCAACATATGAAATGAGTAAGGTATTAGTGTTTTCCTTGTAGTTGTGTCTCATTGGCTTTTTAAATTTTTATTTAGCTACATCAAGATTTGGTTGTTTATAGCTGTATTTAGAAGATCCTGGCTAGAAGGTAAGAACTGTAAATTCTCAGGTAGGTCATGTAATAGATAGCGTATTTCTGTCTCTTTTCATGTCACAAAACTATAATTCAAAACACAGGATTTTAAGACAAAATTATAATTTAGGGACTGCAATAAAAATCTAAGAAATTTAAAAAACCAAACCAATCCAAAACCCAAATCCAAACCTCTCCACTATTCAGTCTTTGTTACAATGCCACATGTGTCCAGACCCTCTTTGCTATATGTTCTCTGACCTGTTGTCCTGCCTTTCTGTCATTTTGGACCTTCCAGTGACTTTTCCAATGACAGTCAAAATACACAGGCTTGGGTTTCTTCCAGGGAGCTGTATTGTTATAATTTTGCATGGCTGACATAAATATTTTTGATGGAATGCATTATAGGAGCAATAGGTATTGCAATTTCTTCCTGAAGTACATAAAACATGCAAGTTAAAATACTGCCAGGTTTTCTGGCCTCTTCTGCCTAGATAGATACAGTGAAAAGGCATCTGCCAGGGAATATCACATCCTTGGTTACTAGCAAATATTTTTATTGGTATGTAAGTCATGTTAGAACTTCTGCTTTTACACTTTATGATGTGGTGATGCATAACTACCGCAGCACATTCAGTCTGAGAGGAGCTCGTTCTGGAAAGCGGTGTTCTCTAGAAGGTTTTAAACATTGTTGTAGCAAATGCAGCAACCAGTGAAATGACAGCACAGACCAATTTAAATAGCTGACATTTCATACCTGCACTCTGTTTAATATGAAGTATAACTGTGTTCTAGGAAATTTATAAAGCACTTCTGTATTTTTTAACAAAACTTTCAGGTTAACATGTTCTGCTGCCTTAACTTTACTGTACAGACTGCATAGACTGCAAGGCATTTCCCTAATGGATGGGATAGGAGTTCTGCTAAATGTTGGTTGAAAAGTGGTGGGACCCCAGGTTGGGTGATCTCACACTGGGAGTTCCCAGAGCTCAGTAGCCTGCAGGAGTATTTTGTGTGTAGCCCACATTACCAGCAGAAACCTCTTGTCCAGGGACTGAGGAAAAAGCCTTGGATGAGTAAGCCGCTCTTATCTTCCTCTCTTACTTTCATAAACAGGAGTGTAATCTAATTATAAATCATATTTTAAAGGAAATACTTTGCAATTCCATGATGTATTTCCAAAATATATTTTTAAATTGAGAATGCTTGAAGGTTCACGCACATGGGAACGTTACCTGTGTGATACGCTTCTTACCCTGAAATGTTTTTTCACATGCACTGCTCGGTAATTACATTACAAAACTGCATTGATTTCTTATATGTCAATAGTTATTAGAGATTAAATGTCCAATTCCTGTCACCTAGGTGAGTATCTAAAGTTGGAACTCTCCCGAAGGATTGTTTATTTCACACGGTCTTGGTTTTAGGATACTTTTTCTTTTAAAATGCTCTTTCTACTCTCTGTCTCCCTTTGGCTAGTGGATGTCTTTTCATTCTCACTCCTCTACAATGCTCTTTAGAAATGATTCAGTGAAGCAGCACTGACCCCCTTGTACAAAATTCCCAACGTACATTGAGAATTTATCTTACTTCTGCTGTGTGTTATAATTACAGGTTCCAATCGAAGTACATCTTTTGAGTTACAAGTTTGTGTCATTGCTTTAGAAGAAATGCAAATGTTATGTATTTAACATGCAAATGAAGTGAAATAAATATAATGCATGAAGTCTGTATTCCATCTCAGAAGTAATCGTAATGTGTAATAATTCGGCAGCCAGGTTTGACGAGGGAGAAAGCACAACAATTTTTATTTACTGCAAGAGCACTCATCTTTGTCTGACCTCTCCTAGTTCTGGTGACTTTTAATGTAAATTTGGCATTCTGATTTCTATATGCAACTACAGACCCAGCTGTATTACCTTTGCTCTAACTCACTGGCATAGTCACAACGATCTTTACAACTTGATCGTTCTGCGTGTAGTAGTGAGCACATATTTGTGTTTAAGAAATACAGGACTGTTTCAAGTCAGAACAAATGTCTACTGTCTAGCAAAAGATTGTTTGGGAAAGTGATAGAAATAGGATACTGCTGCAATAATTCTGAATTTGGCATATGTCTGAGATTCTGGCACATTAGAAATTAGCAGAAGGTTGCACTGGGATGTCTCTGCTAGAGAAGTACCAAAGGAGTTGTCTTCTGGGACTGACTATTGGAATGCATGTACTTCTGGCCTCCTAAATACACCGTGATAGTAGTTTCTGTGAGTTACCCTTGCTTTCTGTAAGACACATTTTTCTTTTCTTTGTTTTATACCTGGCATAAACATTTTTTTTTATTTTACAAGTTTTTGTCATCCCTTCTTTATCTTCTTTTTTCTTTTTGTTTTTCTATTCTAAATGTTAGAGTCCTAGCTTATTCTGAGTGGTAAACACATTTCAAACCTCTTATCATCCTTTAAAGTTTTCTATATCATAAGATGAGGTGAGTACAACTTAACACATTTTTTAAAACATGGAATTACCTTGAACGTGTAACAGCATGATCATATTAATTTGGTTCAATCTCTGCAACCTACATGACTTGTGATGTAGGACAGCTGAGCTTATTAATTACTGAATAGTTAAATATTGCAGGGACATTTTTATAAGCAAATGAATTAAAGCATTGCCACTTGCATACAGTTTTTTTAAAGCTTTCATTTGTAAATGAACCTAGGAACTGCATTTCTCATTTTATTTTAGTGGTAATTGTATTCTGCCCTTTACTGTAAGGTTTAGTTCAAAACAATCTGTAAACTCAGGGAAAATAATCTTAAATTCTAATCTGATTTGCTATGATTTTGTTTAAAATGTTCAGTTCTGTTCTTGTATGTCAGCCTTACTCTGTGAGAAACTCCTTTTCAGCACAAATGGTAAGCTATAGATCTCATCGCTACCTCTGCCATGTTAGTTGAAAAGTCTCTGGTACCTGATCAAAGCAATGTTTCACTGTCTGATATCACTGACTATATGGACTGCTACCTTTTTGGTACCTGATAAGTTTTAGAGTAAATCACCAGGAGTAGGTAGAAGAAATAGGTCATTTAAAAAAAATGAGAAAGTAATTCTTATCTAATAAAGATTCTGAGAAATCTAAGTTATGTGTGTTACAAATATATTTAAGAAAGAAGAAACTTGCTGAAACTCTCATCATCAGTAAGATGATAATCGGAGTAAAGGGAACGGTCATTTTATAATGGCACAAGCAAAAATGACTTTTTGTGCATATTTATTTGTTAGGAGTAAACTTTTAAAAGCAATCTGCCATTTCAGAAGAGGCTAGTGAAACTATTTCATTATTGCAGTAATGTAATTAGAAATCTCATAAACAATCAGGCAGCCAAATTTTGCACCAGCTGTAAGTAAGTAAAACAAAAAGTGACAAGTGGACCAGCAAGTAATGAATTACAATAACCCAGGTGAGAAATAAAAGACAAATGTATGAGTATCTTGGCATTCCCAGGAGAAGTAATGTCTATAGGCTGGAAATGATCCTAGGACAGTAATAAAATGGCTTTGTAACATGATTAATATAGACATCATAATCATACCTCGGAATAAAACCTAATTTTTAGTGAAACCTGAGACTTTGGGGGAGTATAGAGGTGTCAGAGAGAACAATCTAGAACCTAGAAATGAAATACAATCACTGTGCTTTGGAAACCTGATGAGAAGTGTTTTTTTCCTTCTGCCTACATTTAGTTTAAGAAAATGAAATTATATCCAAACCTATATATCCTAGTACTGTTTGAAGAATGTGGAGTTATAAAATTGAGTGTCCCTAACCTCAGCTGTACAGAGTGTAGGCTGGATTGGATTCCATGGCCATAAGCTATTGGTTACTGTGCTATCCTCTCTAAGCTTTGGTGGGAACTGATGCCTTACTTCAGGTGACTGAAACTAAATGAGATAAAGGCCACCCAGAGAATCTTAGATAGCAAGTATTAAATTTGTGTACTACCCTGGCATATTAGAAGCTGAAGCTAATCAGTCCAACAACACAATAAAAGTGAATGAACTCCATGTGAGAGCAAACTAATAGTAATTTCTGAAAACATAATTTCTTTAATATATCTATTTTTTACCTGAAATTTGTCCTCTGGGGTAATTATGAAAGACTGCCCAAAATATCTGATTTTTCTTTTTTTAATTAAAATATCTTTCAACGGACACTCATGGCAAATATATCTAGGAACATTTTCAATTGACTTCACAGGTCAAGTTCTGACCTTCCTGTGGGAAAAAAAGTGTATTCAGACACAGAAAGCTTGAATGATATTACTGTTTCAGTTTCCAAAGGAATTCAAGAGACTATAGAGAAAATTAATCAAATAGCAAGTCCTGAAAATGCAATATGAGCCTGAGTTTCTGAACATCTTTGAGCATCTCTCTGGAGCTGTTTTGATGTAGGTAAGGAGCTCTGTATAAGATATGCAACAATAACTCTATGTTACCCATTTTTCTGAATGTATGAACTATTTTTTTCTTTTTTTTGCCTATGGAAAGGGAAATATAGCCCCATTTTTAAAAAGAGAAAAAAGGATGACCCAGGCAAACATAAGGTGTTCAGTCTCACCTCTGAGCATGGCAAGATCATGGAGCAGATCCTCCTGGGTACATCATGCGTGGTAAATTTGGTGGCCTTCTATAACAGTATTACAGCACTGGTGGATTAGAGAGGTGCACTGACATTATCTACCTGGACTTGTGCAAAGCATTTGACAATGTTCTGTATAATATCCTTGTCTCTAAATTAGAGAAACATGGATTGGATGGATGGATCAGGATGGGTAAAGAATTGGTTGTATGGTTGCATTCAAAGTGTTGTGGTCAACGGCCTAATTGTGGTGTGGTCAACACGCTGGAGGGAAGGGATGCCATCCAGAGGGACCCTGACAGGCTTGAGGGATAATTTTTTTTAAGAAAATTTTTTTACTGTGAGGGTGATGAGGCACTGGAACAGGTTGCCCAGAAATGTTGTAGATGTCCCATTCCTGGAAGTATTTAAGGTCATACTGGATGGGGTTTTGGACAACCTGGTCTAGTGGAGGGTGTGCCTGCTCATGGCAGGGGTGTTGGAACTAGGAGATCTTTGAAGTCCCTTCCAACCTAAACCGTTCCATGACTCGATGATTCTGTGATTCCATGATTTAATGAAGTATGTACTGCTGTCTGTATAAATGTATGTACATGTGTCTGCAGTGTTAACATGCTGTAAATATTTCTGTAGTACCATTGAAAATATTAATGCTTTAAGAAAAAGGAACTAACTGCTGCAGCTGCTTTGTTGATTTGTTAATACATATCATACATTACAAGAAATGGCATCTATAGTGGGGAAAAACAAAAATACAAAGACATATAGATTGGGACATGGGAGACCAATTAAAAAAGACACAAGAAATGCCCTGGGCAACATGGAGTCAAGGATATACTAAATACTTAATCAAGCTTTAATGTATATGTCCTCTGATTCAGCCTTCTAATGTCACTCTTTTGGCTTAATCTCAAGTTTCATTTTTTCTAGTTGTATCATGCATTGATTTGGAACTCGTAGGCTTTCAAAAGAGCCTTCATTTCCTAGGGTATAATCTTAGTCTCAAGTAGATAAATATTGCGGTGAGTTGTTAAGAATAAGTGTCATTTGGAAGAGATAAAAGTGTTACAGGGAGGACATTTGTAAAAAATGGAAACATTTCTGCATGACACCACTTTGACATCCTCTAGTAAGAGGAACAACAGTGCTGGGACAGCATTCAAAAGCAAGTAAGCACTATCCTTAAAGAGCCAGGCGACGTTTAATGTAATGTATCATTTCATACAAGTGCTGGGCTCCTCCCTTAACATTAGACTTGTCACCCTCTCCAACTGAGGTGTGAAATAACATAAATAGATTTTTCTATTGCTGCTTATCCACAAAAGTTAGTTTTAGTCTTCCATTTAATTCACAGTGACGTAAAGTCACTTTTGTAGACAAGGGGAGCATAAGCTTGCATTGCCTTAAACCTTGATATGAGGGTAATTTGCACTCAGGCTGCTGATCAAAGGAGTTGTCCACATGTTGTTAATATATAATGAAAGAGTTCTTAATGATGTATATTTCTTATGGTTGGTCCAGGATTGCTTCTGCAAAGACAAATTCCAGCATGTACTCTTTTCTTCAAATTCTGTCTTCCAATAGTCCTAAGAAGATGAATATGTTAATACATTAATATAAACACCTAATATTTTTAGTCTTAAAGATATCTAACCTATACACTATGTGCTTTATTTGTATTAAAGTGTATATGATATTACGTGTACATGTGTTGTGCCAGTCCACACATTATTCAGGCATATTGAAAATGGAGATTCTATTTACTACAGTGAGTTGAGATCTCCTCCTTTCTGATTGCATGGTTTTTCACAAGCAGAAAACTGATCTCAGAATTTAGTCAGCAGTTTCCCTTGCCTACCCTTCCTTGTATCGATCTTCAAAAACCACACCAAGTTGCGGCCTAGGATTGCTTTTCACCCAGGCTTGTGGTGGTATCCAACTTCCTAACAGGGAAGAAAAGTTTTGGAGTTACTGACTTAGACCTGTTTTGGTCACTTTGTTCGGCCCTTTTAAAAATCTCTTGCTTACATCCCAAGAATGAGTTTGTTATATAACATATTTTTTAATAAGTCACTTCATCAACTGTAGCTGCAACTGTAAGTACAGCTCTGGGCTGTAGCTCAGAGCAGCTAATTTGCAAGTCCTGTTTAAGAGACAAAACCAGTGCAAACTAAGTAGAGGGGAAGCTGTCATCTATAATGTATATTAAAAATATAATAAATTCAATTAAAATAAGGTAGTATCAGTTCTGTTTAATCTCAGGAATTCTTGACTTGTTTAAAAGCTTAAGCCACACATACTAAATGTTCTTTTAAAAGGTGTGTCATTACTCTATGATTTTCATTTTCTGACATTAATTGATCCAGACTAACTGCCTTCTGCCAAATTTCAGTTTGAGAGATAGGGCCTTGTTTATTTATTAATTTACTACAAAATATCAAAAATGCCCAGCAGACTACCAAAAGCAATGATTAATCACATCTAATCCTAGATTATGAAGTTGATTTTATTCCACTCCCTTCCTCCTCTCACCTAACTTTATTTAATTTCTTGAATGAGCTGCAGTGTGGGGACTGCGCAGAACATTTATATATCTACAAGCATAAAGTGTTCCCACCTTTCAGTGGGATGAGGATTTCTGATCTCAGCTGCAGACCCAGCAATGTATCAGACATATACAGGACAGCATTTTTGGAAATGACAGACAGAATCATATATATATGATTTATATACCATATTGTTTTAATACCTCAGATTTCAAACCAGAGGGACTATAGCTGCTGAAGAGACAAAAAAAAACCCTCATTTGTTCCTGTTTTAAACCTGAAGTCTAGTTATCACATCCCCCCAAAAGTTTTTTAATCTAGATTTTAAGACCTGTAAGTAGAGGATTATTTAAAATCTTCTGATAAAGATATAGTGAACACTATGAGTTAATAAGCAGGTTTTTATTCGGTTAGGTAGTATCTACAAATCACGTCCTAGATTGTCTGTTAGATGAATGAAAAACTGGGCAATTAAAGGGTTGAAATAAGATGACTATGAAAAATTGAATCATGCATCCATCTGACTAGTTAATGATAATCCAAACCACTGAACTGAATTCTCACTGCTAAATTTTTGAATATTCTAAGCAATGATACAATTGACTGATAATAAAATAAGTCAGTTAGAAAGCAAGAGGAAGCCTTTATATAGGTGGCCACATCTCAAATTAGTTCTAATGTTATCTAGTTCAGTTTTTAACTTGATTAGAACAGTGGTACTGCCTCTTTTTTGATGTATTACTGAAAAAATATGAATCATACTTCTAACTAATACAGAATCCACAGCTATACACTGTACAAATATGTATGAAATGGCTTATTTAAACACATAAAGACAAGAAGAATAGATGAAAATTGTTGAAAAGAGGGAAAAGGTTGTCATGGCTTACAAATAAACAATAGAACTTTTAAGTGCTAAAGACATGTTTTACAGAAACAGAGCTACACAGATATAGATTTTGTGACTGAGTTTGAGCAGAAAAATTTTTTTTAGTTTTAAACTGGAGGATGGTAGATTTACATTAGGTATTATGAAGAAATTTACTGTGAGGGTGGTAAGGCCCTGGCACAGGCTGCCCAGAGAAGCTGTGGCAGCCCCCTCCCTGGCAGTGTTCAAGGCCAGGTCGGCCGGAGCTTTGGGCAACCTGGCTAGCCCATGGCGGGGGGTGGAACTAGGTGATGTCCAAGGCCTCTTCCAACTCAAACCAGTCTGTGATTCTAAGTACTGCTTATAAGTGCTCAGAAGAGGCTTCATTTGAAATGTTCCAACAGGTCTTACAGCTTAAATACTTACCTATGAACATACACTTTTATATAGGTGTATAGGTATACATGTACAGAGAGAGGCAGATTTCACAGCGTATCTGACATAGATGACAGAATTATATATATATATATGTACACAGGTATAAAAATACATGTCTGCAATAGACTTATTTACATGTGGCACTCAAAGTGTGCAGAGAACAGAATAGAATGAAAGGAACCCATTCAGAGTGATCTTGACAGGCTTGAAATGTAGGCCTGGGTGAACCTAAAGAGGTTCCTTGAGTTGGAGGAATCCCAGGTGTACATAGAGACTAGGAGAAGAGCTCTTTGAGAGTAGGCCTGCTGAGAAGAACCCGGTGGATGAGAAACTTAACATGAGCCAGGAGTGTGCCTTTGCAGCTTGGAAGCTTGGAAGACCAATGGTATCCTGGGCTCCATCAGAAGAGGGGTGGCCAGCAGGGACAGATTGGTGATTGTCTCTCTCTACTCTGCCCTCGTGAGGCCTCATCTGGAGTACTGTGTCCAGATCTGGGGACCCCAATACAAGAAAGATGCGGAACTGTTGGAGAACGTTCACAGGAGGGCCACGAAGATAATTAGAGGGCTGGAGCACCTCCCCTATGAAAGGGTGAGGGAACTGGGCTTATTCAGCCTGCAGAAGAGAAGGCTGTAGGGGGACCTCATTGCAGCCTTCCAGTACCTGAAGGAAGCATACAAACAGGAGGGGAATCAACTTTTAAAAAAGGTAGATAATGGCAGGACAAGGGGAATGGATTGAAGCTGAAGGAGGGAAGGTTTAGATTAGATATCAGGGGGAAGTTCTTTACAGAGAAAGACCAGTAAGGTGCTGGAACGGGCTTCCCAGAGGGGTTGATGCCCCATCCCTGGAGGTGTTCAAGTCCAGGTTGGATGGGGCCCTGGGCAACCTTTTGTAGATCCAGGCCTGGAAGTCTCTGGCCCTGCCTGTGGCACGGGGGTTGGAACTGTATGACCTTTGGGGTCCCTTCCAAACCAGACCATTCTATGATTCTATGATTCCATGATTCTCACAGAGTGGTAAGCTCAGTTTCCATCAGTGCCCAATTCCTACACAGCTCACATTTCATCATTGAGCCTTTGACTGACTAAGCAGCACACTAGCAGCCTACCAAGTCATGGCCTAGAATTCCTGCTAAGGAAAAAAGTCCTGGTACATCATCGCAGGTATAGTGTTTGCAGGGAGTGTAAGTAGTGGATAGTAGTCAGATTGAGACTCCCAAAATTTCCACACCAAGAACCAAAAGCAACATTTCTGATTTCAGGATGTCTTGGTATTTAGCTGAAGATTTCCTCTTCCCTGGGAATAAACTTGATCCATTTGTGCAGTAGAAAGGATGGAAAATGAATAATTTCCTATATAGCCTGACTACAATTTTACTGTTCATCTAAGTTAAATACCATGATTTTGTATAGTTTAATTGTAATTTTATTAGCCTAGAGACTGCAATGGACTAAGGATATTTCTCACGGATCTAGAGATATCTGTGAATAATGACAATAGTCCAGTTCTTCAAAGGTTTTACAGGGTGATGAGGAATCGTTTCTGTTAGCATTAATTGCTAGCAACTTTTTTTCTTGTTTATGGTTCTGCACTGGTGTTACATCAGGGCAAACAGTGACTGTGCAGATTGTTAGTGAAGAACAGAAAATAACTGCATTGCTGACACCAGCATCCTCCTTTAAGGAGGACATTTAAGGAGTGAGACCAGTGGCTCTAAAACATAAAACATTGGACCTTTACAGAACAAAGGACTAAGTTTAAATGTTCTGCACATGAAATGTGCATGAAATAGACCAACGGCAAGGTAGTAAGATTGGAAACTGCAGTTATCTATCTTAATTATGGTATGTAAATGCATTTTCTTTCATGGCCCTACTTTTTACAAATTTATAGATTTACAAATTTGTAAGAAATGATAAGTTATCAGCCTTTAGTAAACCCTTAATGCATTCATGTCTCTCTCACTTATACATAATTTCTTCTTGCTAAGTCCCCTGTGTTTTATTTGAGAGTTGCCTTATTTATTGTGAGCCAATAATGCATTGAATTGTGTGTGCACTGGCATATTATCTTGTTGAACCATTCAATTAAATATGATAATGTTGAACACACTGACATAGTTAAACACTCAGGTGAATGAGCAATTCACTGTGAAGTGCAGAAAGACTTTAAGTCATCTGTGTTCCTTCAAGCAATCTGTTTCATGTAAAAGAACACTTCAGGATTCAGAAAATGATATATGTCTAAAAAGACAAAAATGTTCTAATTTTCAAAACACAGCTCTCATAGCTGAAAACTGTGGCTCTTTAAAAGACCCAAAACCTCCAAATAAAGGACAGGACTGAAGTGCGCTACATTATTGGAGGATTAATAGGCACAGACATTAGATGTTACAGTCTATTTGAAATCAAAATATGAATTATCAACAGTATTTTGGCCAGTAAACATTTTCATTCTGGAATAAAGTTACACTAGCTCTATCTGTCATGACCCTACAGTTCTGGAGAATATCCCACTGCAGAGGGCTAAGAGATTTTCTCTGAGATATTATAAAATATGTCCCTAGCTGAAACTTACACCTAAACCAACCTAATTCTCCACTGAAGACAGTACCTGTGAAACTGAATGAGAAACTAGCATTACATGTTCAGTACATGGATTTTCAAATACTTATAACTAAATCACATCAAAACCAATTTTCTCCAGAACACTCAAAAGCACTTCTCCTTAGTGCTGTTTTCCTGCCAAATTTAAACTTTCATCCCCCAGCTGTTTTGGCTGTAGAGTGATTATAAAAAAAAAAAAGTCACAGTAATTGTTTACTGTCAAGAGTGTCTTTTCTCAGTTTTTACATGCTTGAAAATCCTAATCTACTTCCTCCTTCAAACTTTAGAAAAGAACATGAAAACTACAGGCAAACTCAAACAAATTAAAAAAACCAAAACAAACTTCAAAAAAGGCAGTACATATTGGTCAAAAGTAAAAGTTTGAAAATTTCAGCCTGAGCTGAAAGGTTCAAGAATTATTGAATACTGATGTCATCAGGTTAGAATAAAAAACAGTTATTCAATTTGATACTCAGTTATTACTTCTATTGCTATTGATTCTTTTACTACTGAAGGAGTGCTGGATGAAATTCAATTGACAGATGGTCACCAGGCATTCCAGTTGGAATGAAACCAAAGCTATTGGGTCCCCAATTTTTTTAGCAAAGGGCAAACTATCTCAAAGAACTTACAAAGATCCAATCTAAAAATGGGACAGAAGTTTTAATTTCACTTGAAGTTGTGGGGGAAAAAATATTCAAATTTAACTCTCAAAAAATTTTTACTTTTATGGTGCAAGGTCCATGATTATTTTATGACTTTTCTGAGCATATATGAAAGAAAAAATGATGATTGTGACTATACATTGCTAAAATCATAGAGTCACAGAATGTTTTGTGTTAGAAGGGACCTTAAAGTCCATCCAGTTCCAAAACCCATGCCATGGGCGGGGACACCCTCTAGTAGACCAGGTTTCCCAAAGCCCCATCCAGCCTGGCCTTGAACACTGCCAGGGAGGGGGCAGCCACAGCTTCTCTGGGCAACCTGTGCCAGTGCCTGACCACCCTCACAGGGAAGAATTTCTTTCTAATACCTAATCTAAATCTACTCTCCTTCTTTGACCTACTCTGGGTGATCCTACTCTGGCAATAGTGTTGGACTAGATGATCTTTTGAGGTCCCTTCCAGCCCCTATGATTCTGTGGTTCTGTGAGTTTTTCAGTTTAAAGTGTTTACCCCTTGTCCTGTCACTACGCTCCCTAGGATAGAGTCCCTCTCCATCTTTTCTGTCGATCCCCTTTAGGTACTGGAAGGCTGCCATAAGGTTCTGCCTGGAGCTCTCTCTTCCCCAGGTTGAACAAGCCCAGCTCTCTCAGCTATCCTTTATGGGAAAGGTGTTCCAGCCCTCTGATCACCTTTGTGGCCCTCTGCGCTTGCTCCCATAACTCCATGTTTTTCTTGTTTGGGGACCCCAAAGCTGGATGCTGTAGACCATGTGGGTTCTAAATTCCTTATCCAAGTCTTGTATTAAAAATGAAACCTCTAATGAGGTAGAAACCTATTCACCTAACTTCAGCCAAGGTGAAAATTTTGAATTAGTACTTGTCTCTGTTTGACATATCATGTTGGGTTTTTTTATAGAGAATGTTTTCCAACATCACAGATAGGGAAAGAGATCTTTACATTCATCCAGGATTTCAAGGCAAACTCATGAAAGAAGAAATAATTTAGTCTTAGCACACAGTTTCTTTGCCTCTAGAAGCAGGTGCATTTATTTTCCTAACCTTTTTGTATTTGTAATGGAAAACAACTTTCCTGCTACTGTAATATAATCCACTTTTTGACCATTTGGCCATATATTAACATTTCTGTGACACTGAAGACCTTTCTCCACTCCTTATTCAACAGCTCTTGTTCCCATACAATCTTTCTTAGTATATGCAAAACCTGGATGGAACTTGGGGCTAAGCATCTGCACTTGCTTTAATTTGAAGGTTATACTAATCTCGGTGAATATGCTGACATCATTCACTTCAGATATAACCCCTGCATAAGTGTGATGGAAAAAGGTTTCACATAAATACATGCTGCAGCGAGAAAACAAGTTTGCAAACAATCTTGGGAAGAGGAAGCTTTCTTTAGGTGTTGAGGGGAAAAAAAAAAGAAAAAGGAACAAATGCATTAACTGAAACATTGCATAACTAAATGACTCATACAATAGAGATCATGTCAACAAAGCCTGAGCTTGTAAAATTAAAAGCTATTTCAAGTCATGTTCACTTAACTAAGATTGTATGCAAAATGTACCAGCAAAGCCCTTACTTTTGTGGTTTATAATTTCTAATATCATAATGCCCATGAGTCCCAATCCCAAAGTAAAACACCATTGCACACTGTGTTGTGCAGCCAGAGAAAGAAAATGTATTTTAACACTGCCTCTGATAAATAAATGTTACAGAATCACAGAACAGCAGGGATTGGAAAGGATCTTAGAGATCATCTAGCCCAAGCCCCCAGCTGAAAGAGGATCACTTAGAGCACATTGCACAAGATTGTGTCTACATGGATTTTTAACATCTCCAGAGAAAGAGACTCCACAACCTCTCTGGGCAGCCTGTTCTGTCACCCTCAAAGGGAAGTTTTTCCTCATGTTCAGGTGGAACTTCCTGTGTTCCAGTTTGTGCCCATTGCCCCTTATACTGTCACTGGCACCACTGGAAGGAATGCTGTTCATGAAGTATAGATAGATACCATTCAATGAAAGAGCTATGTCCTGGGTTTTAGTAGGGATTGAATTAGTTTTTATTTCTATTGGCTGGTGCAGTGTTGTGTTTTGGATTTAGGATGAGAGTAATATTGATAACACAGTGATGTTTTTAGTTGTTGCTAAGCAGTCAAGGACTTTTCAGCTTCTCTTATTGGCCTGCTAATGAGAAGGCAGGGGCCACCCAAGAAGTTGTGAGGGTCCAAGGCAACTGACCCAAAACAACCAAAGAGATATTCCATACCAGATGACATCATGTTCTGTTTTTAAACAGGTAGATGGGATGAGAGGCTGAGGGGTAGCTGAAGGCCTGGGGGTCTTGCACAGCAGCATCTTGGGGCTTTGAGGGGCAGCTGGGAAGTGATGGCATCTGTCTTTCCTGGGGATTGCTGAACACCTGCCTGCCCATGGGAAGTGGGCAATGAATTCCTTGCTTTATTTAAGTGTATTGGCTGAGAGGCTGGGCAGACAGGTGGGAGTTATGTGATAGCTGGGGTCTCGTGTGGCAGCTATGGGACTTGCACAGCATCAACTTAAGTGAAGAGAACTTGTGTTGCTCATCACTTGTTTGCATATGCTATTATATTTGTATAATATATATATTTGTATATATAATAATAATAATAATAATAATATAATCATCATCACCTTCTTACTGGTTTTATCTCAACTCACGAGTTTTCTTGCTTTCATTCTTATGATTCTCTCCCCCATCCCAGTGCGGGGGAATGAGCAAGTGGCTGCATGGATCTTAGTTACTGGTTGTGGCAGAAGCACAATAGTATTCATACTTTTAGGAGGTGACTGTTACCTCAGAGAGGGACCAAACCAAGAGTCCACTACTTTTTTTTTCTAAGAATAACGCTAAATGCCCTATCAAATGGTATGAGACAAAAGAAAGCTCTTTAATAGCTGTATCAATATGTATTGTTTCCTATATAATTTTATTATTTCCATATTTACTTCTTCTGACATCCTCTTAACAATTTGGCAATAGCACATTCAGATCTGTGCTGCTGTTTTACCTATTGCTGCTTTTCTTGTTATTTGTTTACATGTGTAACTCTCATGTTCAACATTTTGGCTTCAGTATCTGGTGGCAGTGGGGCTCACTGTATGTTCTAGAACAGGGTTGAACAGGATTTGCAGACAAATGAACAAGAGCCACAGAGAAAGATTTAATCGATGAGCCTTAATTTCATTAGTTCACTACTTAAAGAGGGGTATAGTCTTGAACTAATGCCAGTATGCCAAGCATTTGTTTGGAGTCTGGTGCTAAGTTAGAGGTTCCTACCTTGGTGGACCTGTGATCAATCTCTGTGAGCTACCCCTTTGTTTTTCACCTTAAATCTGCATTATTGTGCCATGTCCTCATAGAAGAAGGTTACTGTGATTGGTTTCCAGATCTTTTTCCATACCACTTCAGGACAGCTTGCAGCAATAGAGAAGGAATTTTTTTCTGATGCTTAAATTACTGATCAGGCAGCACCACATAACAGTGAAAGAATGAGAGAGAAAATTTATTGTGACCATTTTTATTTCTTAATCCCAAGTTTTATGTAACCACCTTAAAATATTCCAGCCACTTAGAGCAGCATGCACTTTTGGGCCCTACAGCACAGGAAAGACATTATAAAGGTGCTGGAGCCTTGCCCCATGCAAAACTCCTGAGGGAGATCAATTCATCCAGAGTGGGGTAGAGGTAGATTTAGTGGCCCTAACACTTCTCAATGACCACCCCAGTGTACCTCTGGGGTGGTCACTGAGAAGATTGAGACAAGGTCTTCAGAGCATCAAGTCGGTCGGAAGATGAGAGGCAAAGGATAATACTGAAATAAGAAAGGAGTTAAGGAAAAACGTTTTCACCACAAAGAAAATGAGGTAATAGAATAGGCTGCTCAGATAGGCAAACTACATTGTTGGAGGTTTTCATGACCTGGTGGGACACTGCTCTGAGCAATCTGGAATGACATCAGAGTTGACATCACACTCCTGCTGTGAGGTGAAGGTTAGGTTAGAGATCTCTTGAGGTCTCTTCCAACCTGAATTGTCCTACAATGCTATGACCCAAAAGGTGGACACCTTTGGAGCATGTGCCCATGCAAACAGTCCCACTGAAAACTGGCACAACACAGATTTTTCAATATTTGAGCCTAAAGAGCCAAACAGCATAGGATAATAATTAAAGTAGAAAAAACATGCTAAAAATTGTTATAGTGCACATATATATATATATATGTTAAAAATAATAATGCTTCTTCAGAAATATATAGTACTGGGGATAGGGACAGGATAGACAGACACCACTGTATAGTATTCCTTCAGGGCACTTAACTGCTCTTGTAGATACAGCAGCTTTAGTTAGCACTATTGGTCAGTGTAGGCACATCTGAAAAAATGAGGAAATTTCTGAAAGTGTAAATGCCTATTAGTTACCTAGTGCTCTTTGAATTTTAAGGAATGAAGTGCCCAGATGAGATTTATGCCCTCAAATCTGCATCTTTGCCCTCTGAGGAACTGCGATATACAGTCTTGTGCTTCCAAGGCATTTAGGCAGTCAGGAGAACACTACCATTAGGTTTTAAGGTAATAAGGACTTATTAAACATACTAAGTTCAGCATGATGACGAGGAAGGATATAAATTCATAAATTAAAAAAAAAGACTGCTTTAAGTTCATTAGGAATTTAAAATGAAAAAAATCGTGTTCCATTTCTAGTGGCAATAATTTATTTTTTTGCGCTGTGGAATATTGCATAAAATGTGTTTTCAAGAATGGCTATTTGGACTTCATCTTTCTCACTGGAAGTTCAGGAAGAACCAGCTTCCTGCCTGATGGTTATTAGCGCAGAACAGTTTGCTGTTTGATGAGGGACCATTATAGCAGCTTTACAGACTG